>CM046958.1:75494268-85494268 GCA_025698475.1 Gossypium anomalum
AAATCATCAATGCGAGGTAACGGGTATTTATTCTTAACAGTCACCTTGTTCAACTATAGGTAATCAATACACAACCGCATCGAACCATCTTTCTTTTTAACGAATAATACTGAAGCTCCCCACGGTGACGTACTAGGTCGTATAAACCCTCAATCCAATAAGTCTTGTAGTTGTACCTTCAGCTCCTTCAACTCAGTAGGTGACATTTGATATGGAGGTATTGACACTGGATCTGTACCCAGGTATACTTCAATCGCAAATTCAACTTCCCAATCAGGAGGTAATCCAGGCAATTCTTCAGGAAACGCATCAGGAAATTCACATACAGTCTAAATTTTACTGTACTGACTCTTAGCTGAATCGGAGTTAATAACATAGGCTAAGAAAGCAGCACATCCTTGATAAAAAAGTTTACTAGCTTTAACTGTAGAAATGATTCGAGTTGAACCACTAGTCCTTATACCATTTACTTCAATCCGTTTACCATCTTTATTTTGAATAGAAAAATTCTTTTTATAATAGTCCAAAATTACTCCATGTTCTGACAACCAGTCCATACCCAGTATAATGTCAAAATCACCGAATGGCATAATCAACAGATCAACATAAAAGATTCTATCTTGAATCATCAATAGACATCTTCGACATATTTGATTTACTAACACAGTTTGCCCCAATGGACTAGACATTTCTATCGTTACTCTAGACAGTTTGAATTTTAAGTTTTCTGTCTCAACTAATTTTATATTAACATAAGAATGTGACGATCCTGGATCTATTAAAACATATGCGGGTTCTGAATGTAATAAGAATATACCTGTCACTACATAATGAGCATCCCCCTCGTCTCGAGTTCTTATAATATATGCTCGGGCCGGAGCTCTTACTTCAAATTTTTGGGTAGCATTTTCACTAGTTCTTCTAGTACCTCCTCTAGCAACTAGACCACTTCGGCCAGGTCCTCGACCTCTAAAAGCAGATTCAGATCTTTGTGATACCATTGGTGCTGCCTTACCAATCTTCGGGCAATCCTTAACAAAATGATCAGTGGATCTACATTAGAAACAACCCCCAGTTAACTTTTTACATTCTTCTCTATGTCTGTTTCCATAATACTCACATTACGGAATTTGATGTTCTGTGAGTCGGGCTTCGATATCGCCATGAGATCTGATGGTTGTCTCTTTCGACTTCTGTCTCCTCTTTCTGATCTTGAACTGAATCTTCCACCACCACGAGATTCCCTCGATCGTTTGAATTGCTGATTTGAACTAGTAGTTCCAGGACATTTTTCAGTTGAACGGACAGTTTCAGACTTTTTACTCTTCCCCAATACTTGCTCAATCATTTTAGCTCTTTCTACTAGATCTAAAAACTCTGTAATCTGTAGAGGCATCAATTGCAGTTGGAAATCATCTCGCAGTCCTCTTAGAAATCGCCTGCATGTATCAGCTTCAGTCGGTATAAATTCAATTGCATATCTGCTCAATCTTAGAAATTCCCGTTCATAATCCACTACTGTCATATCTTTCTATTTCAGCATCAAAAACTCCTGTTTCCGATCTTCCATATATGTCTCTCCCAAGTACTTTTTATGGAATTCCCGTTGAAAGAATTCCCAGTTTACCTGTTCTTCTGGTATATTCTGAATCACTGATTCCTACCATATGTAAGCCTCTTCTTGTAACAAAGAAACAACACATACTAAACTTTCCTGTGGCGTACATTCTAATTGCTTCAAAATTCTCTTGGTAGTCCCTAACCAATTTTCAGCTGTTGTTGAATCAGTTCCCTTTGATCTCATAAATTTTGTAGCTCCATATTTTCGCAATTCCTTAATAGGGGCTCTTCGGGTAGCGGAGGTAGAAGTAGTAGCAGACATACTTCCTACTGCTCTTTGAAGAGCTTCGGCAATCATTCTAAATATTTCTGTATTATCCCTTTCAGTATTCGATGGTTGGTTACCTACTGGGTTTACACTTGGGGTTGCAAATTCAGATTTATTTACATCATACGATTCATCTCTACTGTACATTTCTTGATCAGTCCCCTCGATACTTTCGTCAGACATCTTTTTCACACTATAAAACAAATCAATTTATCAGTATATATAATTCAGCATCCAATCCCAACTCAAAGTTAACATAAAAATGGCATGTACCTCTAGACTTAATTTCAAACTTTATTTAGTCCTAGAATCGACTAAACCCGAATAGCTTTGATACCACTAAATGTAACACCCCCAAACCCTAAGTCGTCACCAGAATAGGGCTACGAGGTATTACCGGACTTATACACTAACATTTATACAAAACCGAGTCGTAAACTTTACATTCAAAATCAATATTCATCAAACTTCATCATAAAGTCCCTAATATGGGCCTACGGGGCCCAATATACGTTTTAGAGGTGATTCAGGACTAAACCAGCAACTTTGGAAATTTTACCTTGAAGATAGGGGCACACGCCCGTGTGGCCAACCCATGAGCTCAACATGGCCGTGTGGCCTGGGACATGGCCATGGGGCTAGGCCATAGGCAGATTCTGCCAAATTCACACAGCCTGGGCACACGCCCATGTGACTTGGCCATGTGAAAACATGGTTTTTGACCATTTTTGAGCTATTTTCACATGCTAAGCACATCTATTTCATGCCCAATCATTTACTAATAGTTCTTTAATAAAAAATATCATTCATTATGCCATTCAAACTTAGCAAATATTCACCCATTCACTTAAATACTTCTTAAGAATTATGAACCACAATTCATATCAAAATTATACAACATTATAATACTAGTCAAACTCATGTAAGTTTAACTTCCAAAATAAGCATACTTCATACCATGCTTCAACAACTTTCATGTTTATACACTATCATATGCAAAATAACACCTTAACAACCTAGGTACATGCCATTTTACCAAAAGAAAAGTATTCACCACTTTGAGTCCGGGATTGGCTTAGATGCTGAATCCTTAACTTTCTTTTGTACCTAACCTGCGCAAGGAAACAAACCGTATGCTGAGTATGCACTCAGTGGTATTGCTATAAACTAAATACATAAGTCATATAACAATCATAGTAAACTTATAAATCGTTATAATAACAATATTCATCATTCATACTTGCGTTCGAACTTTAAACTTGCAACTTCATGATCTTTATAATTCAGTCACTCAATATTATTTCATAACTTATGAATATTACCATTTAATTCAGTCTACATTCATTGTCTATTGGTACCCTTCACTTTAACAGTTCAAAATCAATATAACATTCAGTAACAGTCAATATTCAATAAATCATAACTTAATAACAGTCATCCTTTAATTATTTTGGTTACCCCTATTAACATGACTCGGACCTAATAGATACACGGATCCAAATCCAACCCACACACCAGGGATATTATACAGTGTTTTTTCGGCTAAAGCCAGAATACACCGTAAGGGTAACAGTCTCAGTCACGGTACACATAGTACCTTATCAGAATAAATTCGAAACAGTCACAGTTATAGTTAGGTACATAGTACCTCTTCGGAATGAATCCGGAATAGTCACAGTCTGGCGACACATAAAGTTTCTCATGGACACAGAGTCAGAATATCCCTAACTCCATTGATCCTATGGCATGCCAACTATATCCGACTAGCCCAACATTGTTAATAGGGATTTCAGTCAACTTCTAAATTTCAATTCTTTTCCATAATAATTCACATGTAATTCAATTCCAATAAAATAGTAGTAACAGTTCCCATTATATTATTCATATACATTCTAACTATAAAAATAACAATTACATTGCATTAAAACATTAAGCATAGTTTATAGAAATACAAACCGAATTTCTTGAGTTTACTCGATATCCTCGTTCACTTTCTCCTTTCCCTTTTTCGATGATGTTTCCGGTGCTACGTTGGCTACATAAAATTTAACATTTAAAATTATCAATATATATTATTTAACAACACATTCTTGTATTTCCATGTATCTTTTACTTAAATTCCAATTTAGTCCTTCCACCATAACCATTCTTTTTCTTCAAAATAAATCCTATATTTTCATTCAATTATCATTTTAAACTATTCTAACTCTTAAATTTCAGCATAAAACACTAATTATAACATCTTCTCAATGCAATCCCTATTATTGCAAAACCTATATTTTCTTTCACAATTTAATCATTCTCCCACTTCTAACTTGAATTTCCATCAAATTAACACTTAATTCTTCCATTTATTCAACTTAATCAACATCTAAAAATTCAATAACTTTCTAAATTTCAACATAACTCAAGTAGTATTCTTTCCTAGGATTCCATAGACACCAAAATTATAAGAAAAGGGATCAAATTGACTTACCAATCAAGCTTGGAACTCTAAAACCCTAAATTTTCTTTTTCTTTTTCTTTCCCTTTTTCTTTCTTTCTTTCCCTGCAATTCGTGCCTCTCTTTTTCTTTTTCTTTATGTTTTTATTTATTTTATTTATTATAACTATTATATTATATTTTAAATTATAATTATTATTTCTTAAATATTAAGTAAATACATATATATTCATACATTTGTACCAATTAAAATAATACACATGTATTTATACTTATCACACACTTGTCACATAAGGCTTATTTGCTACTTTAATCCCTTGACTTTTCTATAGTTTATAATTAAACCTTCAGACTTTATTTAATCTAGTCCTTTCACTAAATTAGCCTTAATTCAAGCTAATTCGCTTAACCAAAGTCTAATTAACTACACTACTAGCTTCGTAAATATTTCTAATAAATATTTACGAATTCATTTTGCGGAAATTTTGACCCAAAAATTTAATTTTTCGATAACCTTAAAATTTGGTTCGTTACATCCGTTAAGATTTGTACTCCAAAATCTTAAAATTGCACTCCTTTAAGGTTTCTACCCAAACCATAAGAATTAACCTTCTCTCAAAGAGAACAAATAAGCAAACTAACAAGTAATCCTTACTAGATTAAAATGTTTGCTGATTAAGAACTAATTCAAAGAAGAAGACTTGAGCTAAATGAATACAATAAAAGCTCACAAGTGTTTACAAGAAAAGGTATGAAAGAATTAAGCTCTTAGGTTGTTTTGATTGATCTTTAAGCTTTGCACATATATCTTATTATTGTAGGACCTTTGGAAGATGGTATTTATAACTTTTAATTGATTTCCAACCATTGTGGTTGTTGGGGAAGTGGATATAGTCGTTGGGATAAAAGTACAAATTTATTAAATTCACTTACAACAAAAGGTATCAATACTTTTTCTACGAGTATCGATACTATTAGCATTTAATGCCCAATTCAGTGTCTGTTGAAATTATTTTACAACGATACCAAAGACAAATTATCGAAACCCAATAAAATGTATCAATACTTTTTGTAAAGGTATCGATACTTTTTGTGTAATTTGAAAACATAATGTTAATTTGGTATCGATTTTAGAATGGGTATCGATATCTTCAAAACTATCGATATTGGACAAAAAGTATCGATACTTTTTATACTTGAGCAATACTAACTTGTTTGAAAACAATTAAAACATAATTGAAAATGTTTGATTTAATCGAAACCATTTCAACTTGATTTTATCAATTCGTTCAACTTAAATTTTATTCAAAAACACTTTAATTTGTTATATCAAAACATAGTATCAAATAAGGCTTAGTTTAACAATCTCCCCTTTTTTTTATATAACAAAACATTTGGTAAATTTATTTTTGAATAGATTGCTCCCCTTAATAAAAGTCATTTTCAATATAAGCTCCACTTATATAAAAATCATTTTCAATTTAAGTCATAAAGATTTGGAGTATAAAAGTTTGAAATAAGCTCAAATTTGACATTCATTTTGTTTTGAAAATTTTGTCACTAATCTTGGCATATAAGCAATCAATCAACCATAAAATTTACCTCTCTTACCTTCTTTTTTGTTATATAAAAAAAATCAAGAAAAACCTAAGAGGAAAAGAATGTGGTTAGTCCAAAGATAGATATTAAAAATAAAGAACAAATGAACTACCATACCAAATACCATTAAGATGCAATAATATATAATTTGCCTTTGTTCACCTTGACGCAATGCACCTTACCTACAAACATAGAATTAGGTTTTTGGTACCCAATTTCTTTTGGGTTCATAAACATTAGTTTCCAAAATTCTAGTCCCTTTTAGTATCTATTTTGAAAGAGTTTCCTTGTCTTGAGTAGCACTAAGTCCTTTAGGAACCCATACAGTCTTAACAAGTTTTCCCTTGTAAAATCTTGAGGGACCTCTATGTTTATAGAAAGTAAATACTTCAATTTTCACTTATTCCCCTATAATTTATTAGTTAGCTATCATATTATATTTATCATATATTATCCACTATCAACTACTTATAACACTAATGGTCTATTTATTTAATAAGTCCCTTACACTAGTTTCACCATGTAATTTAGTATTAATCACTACTTTTATTACCTTCTTGAATTAGTCCTTGTACTTTAATTGAACACCAATAATTAAAATTATCTAACTAACATTCAATTCACTTTTAAGGTAATTCCATACATATTTAATAAAATATTTATTAGCCTAGTTCACGGAAATGGATTTCCAGAAATACATTTCTTGACACCCCTGACTTTCGGGCTGTCACAATTCTCCCTCTAAAATGAATTTCGTCCTCAAAATTTACCTGAATAGAGGTGGGGATAAATAGATTTCATCGTTTCCTTAGATTCCAAGTTGCTTCCTTGACATTATGACTACGCCAAAGAACTTTTACAAGGGAAACTCATTTTTTTATGCAACTCTTTCACCTTGCGAACTAAAATTTTAACCGGTTCTTCCTCGTATGATAAATCAGATTGAATTTTTGCATCTTCAGCTGAAATAATATGAGTCAGATTCGAACGATATTTCCTAAGCATCGACACATGAAATACGTCATGCATTTTCTATAAATCTGCAGGTAATGCCAACCTATAAGCAACCGATCCAACTCGTTTGATAACCTAATACGGTCCTATAAAACGAGGACTCAACTTCTCTTTTCGATCGAATTAGAGAATTTTCTTCCATGGCGAAACCTTTAAGAAAACTTTATCACCTACTGCAAACTCAACATCTCGGGGTTTCAAGTTCGCGTATGATTTCTGTCTATCGGAAGTTGCTTTCAATTTGTCTTGAATTAGTTGAACTATACTATCTATTTCTTGGATCAATTTTGGTCCAACCACTTTCTTCTCGCTTAACTCTGACCAGTACATAGGGGTTCGACATCTGTGACCATATAAAGCTTCATATAGAGTATTTGGGTGCTCGATTGGAAGCTATTGTTATATACGAATTCAGCCAATGGTAGATAACATTCCTAACCAGGTTCAAAATCAATTGCACAGGCTCGAAGCATATATTCTTGAATCTGAATAACACGCTCGAATTGCCCATCTATTTGTGGGTGAAAAGTTGTACTGAAGTTAAGTATAATACCAAGAGATTCTTGCAACTGTCTTTAAAATCTCGAAATAAATCGATGATTTCGATCTGATATGATTGATATAGGTACGCCATGGAATCTAATAATTTCTCGAATGAAAACTTTTTCTAACTTTTGAAGTGACCAATCTATTCTAACAGCAACAAAATAAGCCGACTTTGTAATCCAATGGGAACCTGATGTTCTACCTTAACTCATTGACATGTTAAGCATTTAGCCACAAACTCCACTATCTCTCTTTTCATTCTGGGCACCAGTACAATTCTCACAAGTCGCGATACATCTTCGTTCCACCAGAGTGCAAAGAAAAAGGACTATTGTAAGCTTCGCGTAGTATTCATTCCTTTAATTCAACAATATTGGGAACATATAATCAATTATAGAACCTCAGACAATTTTGATCATCAATTCTGAAATTTTCAATCGAGTTTTCTTGAACCATTCTTCTCTTCTTCTCCAAGTTATCATCCATTAATTGTGCTTCTCTAATATGATCAAATAACATCGGTTTAACTTCTAACTTAACCATAAAACTACCATCATTAAAAATACTAAGTCGAGCAAACATAACTCACAACTCAATTGCTGCCTTCCTACTCAGTGCGTCAGCTACAACTTTAGCTAACACAGTCATAATCTTTCAAAAGCTCATCCCAACGACGCTATCTTAAATTCAACTCCTTTTGAGTTAGGAGATATTTAAGACTTTTGTTATTAGTGAATATATGACACTTTTCACCATATAGGTAGTGTCTTCAAATCTTTAAAGCAAAAAGAGCTTTAAATCGTGTGTTGGATAATTATGTTCATGCACTTTTAACTACCGAGATGCGTATGCAATCACCTTCTCCTCTTGCATCAAGATGCAACCCAAACCACTCAACAAGGCATCACTATAAACCACAAGTCTTTTCTCGAAACTTTGTCATCAGCAAAGCTATTTTTGAAAATCCACTAAGGAATCTTTGGTAATAACCAGCTAAACCAAGGAAACTACAAATTTCTGACACATTCCTTGATGCTTTCCACTGAATTGTGGCTTCAATCTTTTTTAGATCAACGCTGATCCCATCCGAAGAAATGACATGCTCCAGAAATACTACTTCAGGTAGCCAAAATTCACATTTATTGAGTTTCCTGTAGATTTGTTTTTCTCGTAAAACTTGTAAAACAAGACATAAATGTTGTTCATGTTCAGCTCCTAATTTTGAATAGACCAAAATATCATCAATAAAAACTACCACGAACTGATCCAGGTAGTGCTGAAAGATGTGATTCATGAGATCCATAAATGTTACAGGAGCATTAGTCAATCCGAAGGGCATCACTAAAAATTCATAGTGGCCATAACGCGTATGGAAGACAGTTTTCAGTATGTCACTACCTTTCACTTTCAACTTATAATAACCCAATCTTAAATCAAATTTTAAAAATACTGAAGCTCTTTTTAGTTGATCAAATAAGTCATCGATACAAGGTAAGAGATACCGATTCTTAATTTTCAACTTATTTAGTTGTCGATAGTCAATACAAACTCGCATCGGACCATCTTTCTTTCTTATGAATAGAACTAAAGCTCCCCAAGGTGATATACTAGGACGTATAAAACCACGTTCTAGTAAATCTTACAATTGGACTTTCAATTCTTTCAACTCAGTTGGTGCTATATGATAAGAAGATATGGACATCAGGGTTGTGCCAGGGAAAACTTCAATTGCAAATTTGACCTCTCGGTCAATTGGTAATCCCGTTAATTTCTCGAAAAACACATCAAGGAATTCACAAATAGTTCAAATATTACTAATTTCACTAACCCTAATTTTAGAATTTATAACATAAGCTAGAAAAGCTTCACAACCTTGTTTCAACAACTTATCAGCTTGAATCGACAAGATAATTTGAGTTGAACCACTTGTTTTAACACTATTCACTTCTATAATATTACTATTCAAATCTTGAATCGAAAACTTTTTCTTTCGATAATCAAGAATCACTCCATGCTCGGTTAACCAATCCATACCCATAATTACGTCCAAATCACCAAAAGGCATGATTAATAAATCTACTGGAAATTTTGAATTTTGGATTTTTAGTGGACATCGTTTACAGACTTGATTAACTAAAATAGTTTGACCCAATAGACTTGATACAAGCATGGCTACCTTTGACACCTTAGATTTCATACTCCCAGATTTGACCAGATCAGTATTAACATACGAATGGAAAGAACCAAAATCTATCAAAGTATAAATAGGTGTGGGGAATAATAGAAAAATACTTGCTACAACATTAGTAACATCTCCCTCATCACGTGTTTGCACAACATAAGCACGAGCTAGCGCTCTTGCCTCGGGTTGATAAGCAATTGTTTTGCTTCCTTTTCTTGATCCACCTTCGAAATTGACCCACCTCTACTCACCCCTCGACCTCTAACTACGCAGGTGGCTCTTTGTTTTCATTAGGTGTATTATTTTTGTTCTTCGAACACTCACGAGCAAAATGCTCCAATGATCCACATCGGAAACAACCCTTTAAAAATTTCGAGCATTTTCCCCAGTGCTTCTTTCCACAATGTTCACAGGTCGACATTTATGAAGTTTTATTCAGTCATTTTACACTCCCAATAGAAATTGTAGGTTGATGGTCGCGCATTCTATTCGATGTTACTGATCTTGCAATTGTTTTCCCAAAATCTCGAGACTCTTTGCTCTGTTTTGGTACTAAATGAGAGCTAGAAGTCCCAAAGTGTTTTCCCATAACCGAGAAACTTCAGATTTCTTATTTAATCTCAGAGATTGTTCCACCATTTTTGCTGGTTCTAATAGATTCGCAAAGTCTTTAATCTTTAGTGTAACTAACCAAGTTCTGATTTCATCTCGCATTCCTTGTAGGAAATGTTTACAGCTTGTTTCTTTGGTAGGGATAAGTTTCATAGCATACTTGCTAAGGCGTATATACTCCTATTTGTAATCCGCTACGGATAAATCTCCTTATTTCAACAAAAAAAATTCATGTTTTCTATCTTCGTGGTATAATTCCCTGACATATTTCATTTGAAACTCTACTTGGAAGAACTTCCAGTTTATAGCTTTTACAGGAATGTGCCATCTGATAATTTGCCACCATGTGTAGGCTTCCTTTTATAATAACAAAACAACACAAATAACACTTTCTCAAGAATTACATTCACGTTATTGAAGAACCCTAGTGGCTGGTTCCAACCATAACTCAGTCGTTGATGGATAAACTCATTTTAACCCAGCAAATTTTGTAGCATCGTATCTACTCAATTCTTTAATAGGAGTTCACTGAACTGAAGATGCGGCTATTATCGGGGGGAGTGACTCTCGCTACTCTCTAAAAAGCTTCAGCAATGGAACACAATAATATTGTATCACTTTGTGCTTCATTAGTGCATATATTAGCACCTGGTTGTTGAACACCATCAAATTGAATACTTGGTGTTACTAACTTAGTTTTATCAAATTCCTCAGTAGAATAATCACCAATATGAATTTCTTGATCGACAACATTATTAACATCATCCGACATCTTTTAACTATAAAATAGGAATAATATTAATTAGCATCCAATCCCAACTCAAACTTAATTAAACTTTGGCATGTACCTTTAGACTCAATTTCGAGCTCGATTTAGTTCGAGAATTGGCTAAAGATATAGCTCTGATACCACTAAATGTAACTCTCTTAACCCATCTTCGTCACCGGATTGGGGTCACAGAGTATTACGATAACATTTTAAACATTTAAAATTATTACAAATAATTATTCAATCATAATAACAATTAATCAAATCATATTCCATTCATAATTAAACGTACATTTACGGGTCTTAAATCAAGTTTACGGGGCCCTAAAAATAGTTTGAAAATATTCTGGGGTAGAAACAAATTGAAATTTTGAAAATAGAGGACACACGGTCATGTAGCCAGGCCATGTGGATAGACCGTAAGGGACACACGACCATGTGGTATCGTAGCTTGTGTCCCAGGCTATGTGAACCCTAAATTGCTTCAAAAACAAGGTAAACTTTACACCTAACTTGGCCACCAATCCAAGCCTAAAAGCACCATTTAAACATCATCAAATACACCTCAAAACAAGTCAAAACATGTCAATTACATACAACCTAAGTGCCTAACCAATGTGCCCTCAATGACACCACATTTATGTCATCAATTACAAGCCAAAATTTCATTCACCCTATACTAAACAAATATGCCATTTAAAGGCACCTCAACAAGATCAAACGTTTAATCAAACGAACTAAGATAATTCATGACATTAACCTTTCATTAATAAGTATACTTTATTCAAAAACATTAAAACTTACATATCCACAAGCATACATAACTATATGCAATTGTTTACTTTGAACAAAACATTTAACAAAGTTTACAAAACATCATCTTTACACAAGCTACCTTTTAATGGAACATTTAGACATCAAGGTGACTATAACTAACCAAAATAACCTAGGTACATGCCAAGACACAAAAAAAAAGACATCACCAACATTGAGTTCGAGATTTTCCATGGATGTTGAGTTGTTGAACAAAAGCAAGTAACTAACTTGTATTCAAGGAAATGTTGAAACATTAAGCAACTCATTCATTCAAAGAATATCATTTACACCTAGCAACCTAAAGTTTACATTCCATAACATATAAGTTTATCTTTCATGATATGAGCCATACCAACCTTTTTTAATGGATTTATTATACCTTGTCAATATGAGCCATTCAATGAATGACACTCAGTGTGTAACGGTTAAACTATAAATAAGTTTTGTACCCATCACTATTCAGATAAACCGACAGATATAGAGGTTGTGCCTAGCTCTATTTAGGAAAATTGACGAAGATTTGTGCCCAGTGCTAGTCAGACAATCTGACGAATATAATGATGTGCCTAGCACCAGCTTGGTAAACTGACAAAGATTTGCACGCAACGCTAGTAGGATAATCGACGAATATAATAATATGCTCTAGTTAGGTAAACGGACGAAGATTTGCACCTAGAGCTAGTTGGATAAACCAACAAAGAGAATGATGTGCCCAGCACTAGTCAGGTAAACTAACGAAGATGTGCTGTAGCAACCCGTTTTTAGTGAAATTAGAATAGTAGTTTTGGAACGACAAATCTGACAAGTAAATTATTATTATTTTATTATTTTAATGTCTATGGAATGTTAGTAAGGTCATATTAAAATTTCATTAATAAATTTTGACGTTTACATGCTTAATTCAGTGAAATGGACTAAATCATAAAAAGTGTAAATTGGAGTTTTATTAGTTGAAAAGACTAAAAGGCTATGGAAATGAAATCAAATGGACTTAATAGTAGATAGACAAATTTTATGGGATAGTGGATGTACATGGCCACGTATTAATGAAATTTCGATGTTGATTAAAAGTTAAATTAGAAATTAATAAATTAACTTTAAACTAAAATAATGCAAATAAAGGTATCATCTTTCTAAAAGTTCTTCTTCACTGAAAATAAAGAAAGAAACCCTCTATTTTTACATCTTGAAGATTCGACTAGCATTGTTCTTGCATGAGATCATTTTTTAGGTTAGTTTTGTAATGATTTTTATGTTTTCGGGATCGTTGTAGCTTAACCTAGCTAGCTTCAGGATCAATTTGCAAAATTGTTAAATATTTAGGGTTGTACCATGAATGCTATTGCTTTATTCTTTATGTTTAATAATAGATTATGAGTCCTTGTTGATAAATCAACAAGTTTTGTAAAGTGATTTTTGATGAAAATGTCATTTAGGGACTTATTTGTAAAAATGATAAAATTTCATAGTAAATTTGTGAAATGATGGTTTGCATGGATTGATTTAGGTCCCTAAAGAATTCCTCTAGCATGAGAAGAGTATTAAAATGTTTAAATTTCAATTTATGAGCTTAAGGACTAAATTGTAAAAAAATTAAAATGTTAGGGGCAAAATAGTAATTTTGAAAAAAAGGAAATGTGGACTAAATTGAATGCTAGAGATATTAAATGAGTTAAATTTTTCAATTGAGATCAAGATAGACCATGTGCGGATCTAGATCAGGGAAAAGCTAAAACCTCAGATTAATCGACTTCGTTTTTACGCTCTAATCGTCAAGGAAGTTCGTATGAATAAGTATAATTTTTAATGCTAATTTAAATTATAAGTTAAAATGTTAGTTGTGATGTAATTGAATGATAAATATCCAACGATGTCATGATGGTTATCGAGTCTCAGTTGAACCCTAGGAATTCGTAGGATACAAATGATATGTCATTAGGGATTTCATGTTTTGGGTTTTAGTCTTGAATGTCCTACCAATGGTTGAGGTCCTACATTTGTTGTAGATACTCCACAACTCATGTGAGCAGCACCGTGTAGCTTACATTCTGACCCACAGGTAGTGTGAGGAGTCCCATTTCACAGCTCGTGTGAGTAACGGTGTAAAGGAAAGGCTACGATTATATATTTAATGACACTTCGTGTGAGCTTTCCCGAGTATCCAAAGATATTCTAAATGGTTCAATGGGCAATGAAAAGGATTGAAATGGTAAGATTTCAAATGGAAGTATGCTTGTGCTCAAGAAAATGAAGAATGGATCCAATGATGTATGTTCATATGGAAATGACTTACCTTATGTTTAATTCAAGTGAATTATGTTTAAATGCACTAACTTGTGTATTGATGATGATGCTTAGGCTTGTGCAAAGCTTGTGGTTGGATTACATTATGCTTATTCTTAATGTTTTATAATGAAAGGGTATGTTACATTTTACGTTCTACGAACTTACTAAGCATTATGTGCTTACATAGTTTTCTATCCTATGTTTTTAGATAATCAAAAGCTCGACCGATTTGGAAGCTCGTCGGAGATCTATCACACTATCTAGCATAAATATCGGTAGTTTTTGATGTTTTGGCCAAGGTTATAATGACATGTATAGGTGGACTTGTATTGGTAACTAGTTGAATGTTAGTTGATGATTTTGGCATGTATAAGTTGTTTGGTTTTGGTATCTTTTGATGCTTGCCAAATTATGTCATTTTGGGTACTTGTGATTCATGAAATGCTTATGGTCATATTATGGCATGAATTGTTGGAATTTGAATTATGTTTAATGATGGAAATGTGAACAAATATACATGTGTAGGTAAGCTTTGTATGTTTGCATTTGAGGTGCCTTAATGGCATATTGGTTGAATGAATTTGCACTATCGAATTGGTCATTTCATATAGGTTTTGGTCATTTTTTGATGCCTTGATTATGTGCACAAAATGATTTTAGGTAGTTTCTTGAGTTGATGTTGGAAATGGCTTGATTTTGGCCAATTTCATGTCTATACGGCCTGAGACATGGGTGTGTGACTCATAGACGACACGGCCATGTGTCCCCGCATGCATGTCAAGCTATTACACAACCTAGCACTCAGCCAAGCACACGGGCGTGTGGGGCTATTTTGAGAGTTATACGGCTTGGCACATAAACGTGTGACTTGGCCGTGTGACCCAACTCTGAGAGTTACATGGGTAAGGACACGGGTTGGGACACAATAGTGTGTCCCTATTTTGATTATTACACGGCTTGAGACACAGGCATGTGTCTTAGCTATCTGAGGCAGATGGCCTGGCCACACGGCCATGTGACTCCTGTAGTCAAAATTTTCTAACTTTTTCTTAAACTTTCCAAATGTTTCCAATTTGGTCCTGAATTGTTTCTAAGATATATTTAGGGCTCGAGAGCTCGATTAAGGGATAATGTGTATGTGAATGAATGCATTATGATAGGTTTGTAATGATGTATCCACACCGAATGCACACATGGTCAGGCACACGGCCTGCGACACGACCGTGTGACCTTAATTCGAATATCCACACAGGTGGACACGAGTTGGGGCACAGCCGTGTGTCTGGACTTCAAATGTTCACATGGTCTAGGTTGTGACACACGGCCTAGTCACACTACCGTGTGTCCCCTATTTTCAAAATTTTCAACTGTTTCCTAATTTTTCTGTTTTGTTTCGAATTAAACCTAGAATGTTCCCAAACTATTTTTAAGGTCTCGTAAGCTCTGATTAAGGCCCATAAGTGTATATTTATTATAAATGGAATGTTATTTGATTATTTTTAATTATAGTTGAATATTTGTGAGTTAGTAATGTTAAAGGTTAAAATGTTAACGTAATACTCTAGAACCCCAATTCAGCGATGAATACGAGTTAGGGGTGTTACAATTATAAACTGATCCTCTTGCTCTCGATCTAAAATCAAAAGCTTAATTAATTTACTTAATTCAACCATCCAAAATATTTATACACAAGTCATTAAAATTTTAATTACCTTTTCCATATTTGCTATCAACATAAACTTTTACTACAAATTAATCCTCAATTAAAAATCATGACATTCAATCACAATAAAAAAATATCATGTTAATCGTTTTCCCCAAAGGTTCAACACAATTCATATTTTCAATTAATTCACAAAATAATCTTTGAGTTTACCATTTTCATAAATAAGTCCACTTTAAAATAATCAAGAATCATTCAATAAATATATCTATTTAACTCTCAAATTTAAAACTCAACAAAGATAACACCAAGAATTTGAATTTCTCAACAATGATAACTTCCACAAATATCATTAATTCTCAAAATTTCAACATGGGTAAGCTACTACATGATTTTACGGTTTCGAAAATATAAAGTTTAATTTAAAAGGACTAAATTATACCAACAAAATTGAGCTTCAAAGTTGAAAATCAATGGCAGAATGGTGCTAACTTTCCTTTTCAATTTCGGCATTCAAAGAAGATGAACACTTTCAATTTTGTTACTTCATTTTAATTATTGTTTTCCTTTATTTTATTACTTCAGTTTTTTATTTATTCCCATATAATTTATTAGTTAATTATCATATTATATTTATCATATATTATCCACCATCAACAACTTATAACACTAATGGTCTATTTAGTTAATAAGTCCGTTACACTAGTCTTACTATGTAATTTAGTATTAATCACTACTTTTATTACCTTCTTGCTTTAATTGAACACCAATAATTAAAATTATCTAACTAACATTCAATTCACATAAAATATTTATGAGCCTGGTTCATGAAAACGAATTTCTAGAAAAATATTTCTTGACACCCTTGACATTCGGGTTGTCATAATACACACAACTGTCATACTTACTTTGTGCGAAGCCAATACTTAGCATGAAGGAGTCAAACTTTTTGTATCATTGTCGAGGAGACTGTTTCAGACCATATAATGATTTTAGAAGGTAAACATGATCTTCCTTGTCATCAGTTTTGAAGCCTTCTGGTTGCTGCATATAAATACCTTCCTCAAGGTCACCTTGAAGGAAATCAGTCTTTACATGTAACTACTCTAACTCAAGATTGTTTGATGCAACAAGAGCCAAAAGTGCCCAAATGGATGTATGTTTTACGAATAGAGAGAAAACATCATTAAAATCAACTATGTCCACTTGACTGTAGCCCTTTGCGACCAATGTTGCCTTATACATAGTGTCACTCAAACTTGGACCCTCCTTCTTGAACACCCATCTGCTACCAACTATTTCATTTTCGATAGGTGGTTTAACTAGCTGCCAAGTCTCATTCTTTTGGAGTGATTCCATTTCTTCTTCCATAGCAATGAGTCATTTGCTAGAATCGAAAGCCTGAATTGTCTTATAATAACATGAAGGATTGATTGTATCAATGTTCCCTATAAAAAATTAGTGCGTATGCCACTAGGTTTCTTTCACAGTATTTCTATGTGATGGATTTGGTGCCCTAAGTGTAGTATATTTATCAATATACACTTGTAATTTTTTTGAATAGATTGATTAATAAAATTATTCATGAATTAAATTAATCTACTTTGTATTATTATCTTCACATGGTTTTTGCACCTAAAGCAAAATAGAAGCAAATGTTGCTCTTTAGTTGTCTAATGTTTAACCAATATTAAATGGTATTACGTGGTCAGATCGTAATACGGAAAGACAACTTATATTAGTAGACAAACCTAAACATGTCATTAGTCTAATCGAAAATGAACAAACCAATTGAAAGAATAAATGGCGTCTATCAAGTCCAATTAAGGAGATGCTTTATCTTGGGCATCAGAGCGGCTGATTCCCAGAAGATAGAGACATAGATGTGACTGACTAGACTGACAGTACATTGGGCAAAACCCAAGTAGAATAGATCTTGAATCCGTTTATGGATTTATTCATTTGTGACATTCATGACTTGTATGCATGGCTGACTATGTATGCATACCTAAATCCTGGGTGGATGATTGACTATGTATGCATGACTCATACACTTTGATGTAAGTAAAAACCTAAGTTCAAATAGATAAGGAATAAAAAGTTGGTGCGTTGGGTGTACGACTTCTGTAGTATGTTGTGTCATTTACAACAATGGAATTCATATACCAAAATAGGGGCAAATGATATCCTCTAATTTGCATTACATGGTTGATGAAAAGTAAACGTGTCCACTGGTCATCCATCTTTGTGATGGATGACTAAACCATTATTTAATAATGATTTACTTTTCATGATGGAAGGTGTAATGGTTACCATGAGATAAAATAGGATCATATTGGGAGAACGGATATTATCCCAAAGAGATCAAGTTATCCTATGAGGGTAACACACTTATGACAAGGTCATTGGACGAACACTGAGTAGTTGCTTTCGTAATCGTATGTCATTGGGGAGAGCTCAGTCACGATACTATAGTGGAATAAATTTGTGACTAAATGAGTTTATAATTAATAGGCATAAAGCTGAAACTTAAATATAAATCATTTAAGCCTCAACTACATATGTCCAATTGGTCCCTCCGCTAGTTCGTTAAAACAAAAAATGAATTGTATATTTGAATAGAAATGAACAAAATGAATAGAAAAAGAGAAATGTGAAATATTCAGTAATGATTATGGTTTTCTCCGAAATGGAAAAATGGAATTATTTGGAAATGAATGTAAGTTTCCAAAAATGGAAAATAAAATGGAAATGGAAATTTGCAATCTTATATAGGATTACTTAAAAACTGATGGAAAAATGAGTTTATGTTTTTGTATTGTAACAACACGGTTTTAGCTAAATCGAAACAGTGGTTTTGGAACCACAAATCTGATGTTGAAAAATTATTTTAATATTATTTTTGGTATTACAGCATGTTACTTGATATGTGTGAAAATTTCGTGAGCTAATTTTATCGATTGATTGATTAATTTGATAAAATGATTAAATTGCGTAAAATGCAAAAGTTGTATTCTACTTGTTAAAGGTGTTTAATTGCTATGATTTAAAAAATCAAAGGTCCATATAATGTTATTAGTCCATGATTAGTGCAAGTGGACAATTATGGTCATCCATTACCTGTTTTTATATATTTATAACAAAGGTTATTATGGTAAATTAGTAATTAAGTTATGATTTAATAAAACAAAGCCAAAATTCATTTTCATTAATCTTTTTAGCAACTGAAAATAGAAAAGAAAGAAAGGGTTTGAAGCTTTATATGGTTCGACACACTCCTAGCTTGATTAAGATATGGTTTTAGCTCGGTTTTTGATGATTTCTATGTTTTTGTAATCGTTGCAGCTCAATCTAGCTAGCCCATAACTTTAATTTTGAAACTGTTAAAGATTTTGAGAATTGCCATTGTTGAATCTATGTGTTCTTTGATGTTTAATGTTGAAATATGAAAGCTTGATGATAGTTTTACATGTTTTGTTAGGTGATTTTTGATGAAAATGCATAATAGGGATTAAATTGTGAAATGTGCAAATTGTGTAGTTGAAGTGTGAAGTAAGTGAAAGTTTTGCGCTGCTAGGGACCTATATATAATTCGACCAAGCATGGATTTGTTGAATTGTGTGAATTTTATGTATTTGTGAAATAGGGACTAAATTGATTAAATGCGAAAGTTTAGGGGCCAATGTGTAAAAATTCCCAAATGTGTATTTTTGGATTAATTGAATGAGTAGATGAATAAATAAGTTAATTTTGAATTCATATAGATCAAGAAAGAAAGAATTCAGATTTAGATCGAGGGAAAAATAAGGTTATCGAGTAGTCGACCCGATCTATCAATTCCGAATACGAGGTAAGTTCGTATATGATGATTATATCATAAATGTATGTTAAAATGCTTTAATATTGCATAAATTGTTAAAACGGGATTATGGTTATGTATGAATTATGAAAACGACTCTACGAATGCATTCTATGATAGAAATGAAAAGTGTGAAAGCCCGATTGAACCTTAAGAATAGTTTTCGATACTATTGACATGTTAGTAAGTGATACGTTGAGTTGTCTTTGGGCCATGATATTAGCACTTTGGGTGTGTATTTTACCGATTTGGCTTCAGGCCATGCATATCGGATGATTTGGCTAAGTTACCTTAATTTGGCTACGGGTCATTGTATAGGTACTTATCGTACGAGACTCTTGAGAATTCAATTTCTATTCTGAATGGTTCAATGGGTAAACAAATGATGTGGTTGAGAAAGAGGTTAGTACGAAGCAATACAGGTATGTACAGAACCTATTCGAGTATTAAATAGTGAAAGTTTGATGAGTTTGTATTTGATCATGTTTTGAGACATAAGAAAGGTTTGTAGTTAATGTGTGTATGGTTTTGTCATGTGTAATTGGTTGATTTGCATTTATTCGATGAATTAAGTTATTCACATATAAGCTTACTAAGCTATGAAGCTTACTTCGTGTTATTTTTCTATGTGTTATAGTGAATCAAGGGTAGCTCAGATCCGGGAGTCGTCGAGAACATCATCGCATTATCAAACATCTAAGTTGGTACTTTTGAATTATACATTTATGGTATATGGCATGTACAGGCTAGATGTGGTATTTTGGTTGTGATTATAGCCATGAGATTTGGCTTGTAAATTATGTTAATATTGATATGTGTTTGGCAATTAGAAATGGTTGTTTTTGTATAGCAGGAATTGTGCATGAATTGGGATTGATTTGGCTACCCTTTGTGTATGGAAATTGTACATTTTGCTTTATGTAGGTACATTGAAGTTAGGGTGGCAAAGTGTCCTTGCAAATGACCTATTTTTGTCCACATGGGCAGAGACACGGGCGTGTATCTTAGCCGTGTGTGACACACGGTCATGGTATACGGCCGTGTGTCCCCAGATGATGTTTAGAAATCAAGTCAGTGAGTGACACGGCCTAGACACACGGGCATGTGGTCAGCCGTGTGGCCAAGTCAGTATACCCTCTAGTTTTAACACGGCCTGGCACATGGGTGTGTCCCCGGTCATGTGATACAAGTCAGTATGTATGCCCTGTTTCCACATGGCCTGAGACACGGGCATGTCTGGAGCCATGTGAGGCACACGGCTTGTTCACACGAGCGTGTGACCCCTGTATGGTTGAAATTTTCCTAAGTTTCCAAAATTTTCGTATGTTATCGGTTTAGTCCCCAATCACTTCTAAAGCATGTTTAAGGCCTTGTAGGCCCTTATAAGGGACAATGTGTTTGTGATTAAATGATATTTGCGCATTGTGATTAAATGATATTTGAGTATGAATGCATAAATGTATGAGTTATGTATTTTAAATGATGTGTATTGATCAGTAAACCTCGTAACCCTACTCCGACGACGGATACAGGTTAGGGGTGTTACATGTACTATTTTGAAGCCCGAAAATGAAAACAAACCATTCAGTCATAGTGAACATGTTGAGTTGTGACATACTAACAGGATTTTCTCAAAATTTTACTGGAGTAAAATTGAGATGAGAAAATTATTTAATATGTAAATATGTAAATATTATTTTGGAAAATAGAAAAACTAAATCGAGTTGGATCACATTACAGAGTATTGGGTCAAAAAGGTCCTAAGAAGTTCTTATAATTGGACCTGAAGTGAGAGAGGCCCAAAACCTTTCATATAACATGAAGGGGACGACAACCCTTGTAACAACCTAATTTTTAATAGTGTCAGAATAGTGATTCGAGATCACTAAATCCGACAAATGAGTAGGAAATATTATTAATTTAGTGAGTATAAGTTAAATGTGAAGTTAAGAAAAATTTTGAAATAGTGAATAGTATACTAAAAAATGTATTAAAATAATTAGAATAAAAAACGAGGTATCGAGAACTTGGGAATTTTAAATAGAGCCATAAATATTTTTATAGATATTTATGGAGTGTTAATAACTTAGTATTAAAGTTTCGTCAAGAAATTTTAAAGTACTGATAGCTAATTGAACAAAAAGAACTAAATTGTATCAAATGCAAAATTGTGGGAAATGATTAAATAGCTTAAATGATAAAAGAAAGAGGGTTTAAAAGGCAAATAGCCCAAGGTCTATTTGGGCTGGACGGCAAGGGCATGAAATCAGCAAGAAAATAAGTAGAATTAAGAGAAAAATTGGAAAATTGTACTTAATAAAGCTAGGACTAAAGTGGAATTATCTAGATTTCTCTTTATTTTTATGCATTCTCATAAGCAAAAACACCATAGAAGAGTTCCCTTAAGCTGGTTTTTCATATTTTTACTGCAAGTAAGTTCAATTCTTTATTATTTCTTGAAATTTTTGTGTTTTTGTGACTTTTACAACTAGGTCCACTTGTTGAATTCATTAGTTTTTGATTCTATGAAAGAAATTGAAAGTTGCTATGAATATGTGCTGGAAGTATATGATGATTTGGCATGGAATTAGAGCTTTAAATTGTTTATGTGCTGATTTTATTGAAAGAATTAAATAGAAAGTGAATGTTTGAAACCTAAATTGTAAAAGAGTTTGAAATTAGAGTTTTATGTGGAAATTCTGAATTTTAATAGTTATGGAAAAGTATTAATTGAGAAAATTAGCTTAATTGAGGGGTTAATTGAGCAAGGACTGAATTGTATGAACTGTGAAATTTGGGGCAAAATGAAAATCAACATTTTGCACTAAAACAGTTTTGGACAGCAGCAATATTCTAACTTTGAAAAATCACCAAAAATTTTAGAAATTGAATTAGAGGATGAATAAAATATGAAATTAAATCTTATTGAGTCTAGTTTCTTATAGAAGAAACAGTGTAAGCAATGGAATTGTAAATCATGAGATATAATAAGTTTTGTGAGACAATGTCAGAATGATTTCGGATTCCCTTGTTCTGAATTTAGAAAATCATAAAAAATTGGAGAAAAATAATTATAGGCTTAATTTTATATTTTTAGAATCCTGAATAAGTATATTTTCAATAGAAACAAATGAAAATATCATTCAAATCCTGTACGAGGAGATAATTAATTTTAGTGAAGAAGGGTCGGAACTGTCAGACAGCAGAACATGGGTGACTTTAAAGAATAAACTGTACTTATGGGTTAAACAAAAAATTCTTAAAATTTTATGGTAAGAATATATGTGAGTCTAGTTTCATGAAAAATTAGCGGATCTTAATTTGGATTTCTGTAGCTCAAGATAAAAATAATTTAGTGACTATGACACAGATAGATAGCTTGAATATTCACATAAGTAGATAGTGAAAATTGTGGATAATGTTAACTACAAGTGTGTTATTTAAACTAAGGATGTGGATGGGAGGAGGAGGAAAATATACATATATGTATGAATGACTTCTGTATAAATTAATCACGTGCCCGATTATAATCGATAAACGTTGAATTAGAAATGATATAATGTTTTATTTGGAATATTTATTATGAAATTATGATTATCGCTATAATACAAAAATCGAACTTGTGAGTTTATATAACTAAATTTTAGTGACCATTTATTAATATTATTAAATTTCAATAGTATTTTATGAATGGTGATTAATTTTTGTGTATGTTAATTGTTGAAAATAAGTAAATTATGTACAAAAGTTATGAAATTAAACTGAGCATTTCGGAGGAATGAAACGCAGTATGATCTTTCAGTGAAAAAGATGAATTGACGGTAAATTACCCAAGTAAACTGAGATTCAGCATTTGTTGTGAATTCTCGTGTTTGCTTTCCGTTTAACTCTTACGAAGTTTCGTTAACTCATATGAGTTTTAGTTAACCCTTTTAGGGTTTCAGTTCAACTCTGATGAGCTTTAGTTAGCTTTCGGGCTTCCGTTTAGCACTTGTGTGCTTCTTAGCCTTCGAGCTTCCGTTTAGCACTTGTGTGCTTTAGCTAGACTTCAGGCTTCAGATCACGATGTACTTAAATCCGTAAGCCGTTCCTTGAATGGACAAGTTGGTAAGTCGTAAATGTAACGTGTGGAAAAAGAAATGTAAGTAGTGTTATCATTATTATTATTGAGCTCAATTATGTGATTTCGTCATTCAGAGATTGTGTTTGATAGGATATGTTAGTAAATTATGAGTATGTGAATCAAAGTGGCAGAATTTAAACACCTAATGAGGTTGAGCTCATTCACATGAATTTGTCATTTGAAACTGTGATTGACAGGAAGAAACAGTGAATTGCATGCTTATGAATAGTTACACATAATTATCTTAAAAACAAGAAAAATGACGGTTATTGATATATGGAGACATGAGATATTGATATATGAATGTGGAATATGTTTGGTAAATGTGTTCATTCATAATTATGGAATTATGTACCTCATGTGTGCTATTTGCATAAAGATGATATTTCAAATACTTTGGTGAATAAAGATTAAATATGAAATAGTATGAAATCGAGACAAGTTGTTATGAAAATATATTTAAATTATCTGTAAGTGTTTTGTACTACTCGGTAATGCCTCGTACTCTATTTAGGCGACGAATACGGGTAGGAGGTGTTACAACCCTCGTAGAAATAAAATGGTGAGTTGTTCATCCCTCTCCTACTTTATGTAGGATTTTTTTTTCTATTTAAAATAAACTTCTACAACTCTATAAGGGTTCTACTTTCTTTTCCTATAAATAAATGACACCGATAGAGATATTAAGATATCTTTTGGGAGATTATTATTCTATTGAAAAATAGAGAGAGTTTATTATAAACTTTTAAATATATTTTTGTTGAATATCAATTTTAACGGTTTCTATCAAGAAGAGAGCATTTTCGTTTTCACCCCAAAAGGAAAGGAAAACTTTTTCTAGTTTTGTGTTTTGATTCAATTGATTCGAACTCACACTCGAAGTAGTTTGTGGTACAAGAATAGCAGAGAAGATCATTTGGTTGAAATCTGAGAATGACGAACATCTGCTAAGATGAAAACACTGGTACGAATTCAGTTAAGGTTTATTGCTATAAATATCATAAACCGAGTTAGTTTTTAAAATTTTAATTTGTGCAAGAGAATTATTTTCAAACTGGGATTTATCCAACAATTGGTATCAAGAGCGAGGTTTGTGCTATGTTTATGGTGTAAACCAAGACCAAATCTCTCTTTTCATCTTGTTTGATTAATATTTGATAAGATGTGACATTCTTGTAATTATTCACATGTTTAGAGGAATGCATGTGAATGAATGCAATATTATATATTTGTTATATAATTATTATTTTTGCGAAGGTTGTGGTTCTTTAGGAAATAGACTGTGGACTTTCATCTCCACATAGAATTATTTTTTATTTATAGAATTCTTGTGAGTCGGAAACAAACATAGAAAAAATGTATTTTTTTTCCAAAAAAAGAGTCCATGACGAGGAGAAGATGGAGTGATGGCGGTCGAAGGCACAAGGAATGCTTTGTGATGAAAAACTATGTAATTTTTGGTTTTTCATTTATTTTCTAGAAATAGAACTATGGAAACCTTGACTGGAAATTTTATTTTATTACCCATCTCTTTATATATTTTTTTAATAATTATTTATGATATAATTGTGATATATATGTATGAGATGATCCACAGTTGATCGATTAAAGATAAGAAGTGTGGTAATGAGAAAATACATGTGGTGTATTATTCCATTCAGTTCTTTAGGTTATTTGATTAGTATGAGAAGTGTAGTAATGAGAAGGTGCATGTCTAAGATTGGATCTGGCTAGGAAAGGCTTGGTTTTAAGTTGTCAAATATGACTCACCTCCCTTTTCTAGGATCCTACCTGGTGCACGGGTCACATTCACTTTTTCAGTTTTTTCCCTAAAAGAAAAACTGTAGAAAATCAAAATGTTGATTTTTATGGATGAATGAATGTAAGTATTATAAAATTACCATAGCATGTCATGCATACATGGGATAAACATGCCATATAGTTTAGGAAAGAAAGCCACATGTACTTGTCATGCATATATTGATCATACATGATTGAAACCAAAAATTAAAATTTTAAAATATTAAGTGGGAGAAGGTCCCTAAACAAGACCTACGACCTCCATCAATGGTATCTTGTGATGACATGAAATGGACCTGCCCTAAGGTAGATGTTGTCATGTGGATTTTATTGAAGAGACTTCTTGAAAGCAAGTAGAATTTTCTTTTGATCATATGATAGTTGGATCGGCCCTTACGATAGGTATTATCATGCGATACATTAAGAATTTCTGTCTTTAAAGAGGACAACTAGTCACAGCGTTTTACTCGATGAGATTATCCTAATATGACTCATTTGTGGTACATGACGTGATAGGTGTTGAGTTGATGGTTATACACTCAAGATCATCTAGTTAAGTAACTCCCTAATAAGTGATGCTTAAGTTAGAATGATGGTAAAATGTTACACGATTATTAGTACGTGTGAATGTCTAAAGAATTAGGTTCATGTACTAATTGGATAGAAATCCATGTTCTTACTAGTTGATCATGATCACCTTAAGGTGGTTTGACTCAGTGGGTGTGGGAATTATCATTGCAGCGGCTTACAAATGTTTTCCAGGTTTAATGTAAGACGCATGCATCATCTGAATGCATATCGTAATGTTGCAAAACATTTTTCAAACATTTTCTTAATACAAAGATATTAATATATAAATGTTTTATTTTTAGTTTGAAAATGACACCAACTCTCGTATTGAACATACTCAATGAAAACAAACGGAATGGCAATAACTATAAGGAATGGAAAAGGAACCTGATAATTATCCTAACCTGTGAGAAACTTGAAACAGTTCTTGATAATAAATGCCCACCGACCACTCAAGCTGAGGTTAGAAACCACTGGGAAGAGTCTAATGAGATAGCTCTTTGCTATATGCAGGCAAGCATGACCAGTAATCTGTATAAGAAACTGGAGAGTTGTAAGACTACTAAAGGGATTGTAGATAAGCTAGAAGACATGTTCATAAGCCAAGCTAGCTTGGCTTGATAGTTTTCCATAACTATCTTGATAAATACCCAGCAAAAGCCCGACACTTTGATCAAAGACCATATGATCACTCTTATGGGCTAGTTTGTCGAGGTTGTAGATAATAAGGCCACTTTAGACCAAAGCACTCAAATTGAGATGATGTTCAAAATCTTGTCCAATGATTTTGCTGGTTTTTGGGCCACATATAACCTTGGAAATAGAAACTTGACGCTTACACAAGTCATTAAGGAGTTACAATCCTATGAGTTGATGTTGAACGACGATCAGCTAGTTTGAAAAGAAAAAGCGAATATAGTTGTCGCTTCTTCCTCAAAAGGGAAGGGAAAACATGATAAGAAAAGCAAGACTAAGGTCTCTGGGCCACCACAAGTGGAAAGGAAGAGAATTAGAAAGCCTAAAGACTTATATAAGTCTAAATGCTTCTTCTGCAGTAAGAAAGGGCACTTCAAGGAAAACTGTAAAGAGTGGAAGAAATACCTAGCTACTAAAGGCAAAGGTATGGAACTATTGATGATAGAAGCTTGTTTAGTGGAAGATTGAATAGACCACTTAGTCATTGATTTGAGAGCCACTAATCAAGTTTGTGTTTCTCTACAGTGTTTCGAGGAGACAAAAGATCTTAGAGATAAGAGCTTATTGTTGCGGACCGGGAACAAGACAAGTGTGGCAGCTAAAGCAATGGGAGATGTAGATATTTATTTTGATAATTTTGGGAATATTATTTTAAGAGACTCTTTTTTTATGTACCAATACAAACTTAATTTCTGTTGCATGTTTATATAAAGACGGTTTGACTGCAACATATAAGGAAGAAGCGATGCAGAGTGATAAAACCCATAGGGTGTAAGTGGATCTACAAGAGGAAATAAATATGATGAAGTGATGAAGAGTGTTGATTTCAAGCTCTGGGAAATAAATATGAAAGCTGAGATGGACTCTATGTATTCTAAATTAGTGTGTGAACTTGTAGACTTACCGGAAGGGATAAAACCCACAGGGTGTAAGTGGATCTAGAAGAGGAAATGAAATGCAGATGGAAAATAGGAAACTTATAATGCCAGACTTGTAGCAAAAGGTTTTAATTAGAAAGAAGACATCGATTACGAAAAAATATTCTCTTCTGTTGCCATACTCAAGTGAATCTGAATATTTCTATCCATTGTGGTAGCTTTCAATTATGAGATTAAAAAATTGATGTCAAGACAACATTTTTGAATGACTGTATTGAAGAGAGCATCAATATGATGCAACCCACCGGATATATATCTAAAAGAAACAAGCATAAAGTTTACAAATTGCTTAGATCCATATATAGACTTAAGCAAGCATCCCGCTCATGGAATCAAAGATTTTATCAAGAAATCAAGACTTTTGGATTTGAGAAAAACATAGATAAACCTTATGTTTACATATGTTTAGGGGATGGAAAGGTGGTCTTTCTCATTCTATATTTCAATGACATTCTACTCATTGAAAATTATGTAGGGAAACTGTCATCGATTAAATTGTGGTTAACCTAACAGTTTAGCATGAAGGACTTGGGAGAAGATAATTTTGTTCTAGGTATTCAAATCCTAATAGATCGAAAGAAAAAAGTGATAGCACTGTCTCAGGCTTCATACATAGACAAGATATTGAAGTATTATGCAGTGATCGATTCAAGGAAGGGAAATCAACCCTCCGTATCGGGATTTCATCTCTCTTTAGAGGACTATCCTAAGATAGCTAAAGAAAGAGAGAATATGAGAAAGGTTCATTATGATTCGGTAGTAGGAAGGCTCATGTATGCTATGCTATGCACACGCCCAAATATTTGTTTTGCAGTGAGGTTGGTAAGTCGATATCAGGTGAATCCAAGACCAAGGCATTACGAAACAATTAAGCATATGCTAAGTATTTACAAAGAACGAGGGATTATATGCTTGTGTATTGTAGAGGAGATCTCACTCTTGTAGGATATACTGATTTTGACTTCTAAACATGTCGGGATTCGAGGAAATTGACATCAAGATGTGTTTTTTTCCTAAACAGAAAGTCAATAATGTGAATAAGTGTTAAGCAAGGATACACTGCTAACTTCACTATGGAGCACCGAATATGAGGTATGAGAAAATCTATGACAATGTAATAGTGCATATATGGCTAAAGAACAAATAAGCCACATAAGGACAAAGCACATAAGAGAGATAGTAGTGTTTGACAGAATGGTAGATGTAGTAAAAAACTCACATATGAAGACAAACCTCGGGATTTTGTTTAGCCAAGACTCTTATAGCTAGAGTGTAACACCTTAAACTGGACCCAGTCATTATGGTAGAATTTGGAAAGCTACCTTGGCCACCGAAATGGCCTAGAAAAAGTTTTTAAACATACTTTTTAAACCATTTGCGCAATTCATTGAAAACTAGTAAAATTCAATGTTCAACTTTATTTTCAATCAAATTTCAAAACCATTTTTCCACGAAAATGGCTGAAATAATCTTTCAGAATTTTGAAAAATATTTTGAAACTATTGACTTGTCAATTCAAAATAAATAAAATAAAGTGTTTATTTTAATTTCGTAAAAACCATGCAAATTTCAGGAGTCGAAATAAATAATATTTCAATTGTAGACATTCAATCATTTATTCAAAACTATTTTAGATTTTCAAATTCAAAACTATTTTAGATTTTCAATCATACTTCTAAATCATTTGTATATTAACTTCAGAAATCAAATGCCTTTAGAATTATCATTTGTAAACATTTATAATTTTGAAAACTAAGTCTAATTCTTTTAAAAACTCATTTTTCATAAATGCATTGGAAAAATGAATTATTGACAGATTTTATTTTAAAAATCAAGTTTCATGCGAAATCTTATCAAATAATAACTTATATGGTTTTTAAAACTTAGTGTCATGCAATCAAGTCATGCAAATCAGGATAAAATCCCCAAAGTAAAGTCCCATGCCACAGTCCATACATAAACTTATTACAAACCCAAAATATCAAAATAAAATTTAAGAACTTTAATTTAAAAAGACTTCCAAGAAACTCCTCCAAATGTCACCATCGAATCCTAACCTCGGAATATATTTAAAATCAGAAAACTAAAGGGGGTAAGCTATAAAGCTCAGTATGAGATTCACATAAATGCAATCACATACATATAAACATACATGTTATTCAATCATAACAATCATATTAGTTTCATAAAACTCAATATTTCACACTTATACTATGCATGATCATGTCAATGCACATTTTGTAAAATGATGCAGATTTTGTGAAAACTGTCCTACCCATCTGCGCTACATGCCAAAATTGAATTCCCTAAAACTCGTTTATCCAATAATACACCAATCGTGAATAAGAAGTTATTGATGCTTGCAGATAAACTGCCTATAATCAATATCGTGAACAAGCCACCAAAATCGCAGATAAATTGCCAATCTTTCATATATCCCACCCCATGCATGTGATATGGCCAAAATCACTCAAAATCATATAGGCATGTTTAACATGCAAATCACATATGTACACATGGTACCAAAATTTTTCATTTTATAATCATGCGAATAACACATATTCCATATGATCACATAACATGAGAATGAGATTTACATATTTTTCAAATCAATAATAATCATCATCAATATCACACAACATGCTTTTCATAACATATACGATTTGGAAAACACTTACTTGACATATTCCATAACGATGGGTTTATCTCTCTTTATAGATACGCATTGTATCTCCATCAAACAACATAATTTAAATAATAACATTTTTATCAATATAAAACAAAGACTTTATTTTGTTTAGTGTTAAAACCTACAATTGATTGTAGTAATTCCAATGTGGAAACTCCTTCTCACTCCCACTTTTAGATTTAATTAGATCTATCTCAGATTCTTCGTTAATCTAATATGATTCCACTCTTTGAATCATAGGAAATTACACGGTTGAAATTGATCGGTCTCACTAATCGGGAATCAATATGAAAGAGAAGATGGCTGAGATTTGGGAGCAATAGCCAAAATATCTAAGATATCCAACACTAAGAAGAATTAGTAAACAATAATAAATAATAAAATCACTATAGAGAGGAAAGGAAAACACTATTATTTTACAGTTGTTTTCACAGTGATGGACGACGACGGTCATGGTGGCAGACAGCAGAAAAGAGAAATGGTTTTGACACTTGCAAAAAAGAGGAGAAAATAGAAGAAAGATGAGAAGAAAAATGAGTACTAAAATCGATGGTGTAAGGTAGTTGTCACAGTGGAAGAGGATGGCGCTAAGGGCAATGGAAGAGAAAATAGAGTAGAAAAGTGGCGGCAAGGTGGAGGTCTGGTGGTGACAATCGTGGTTCGAGAAAAAAGAGTGGTGGAGGAGAGGAGGAAAAATATTACAAATGGTGGTTAATAACTAAAACAAAAGAAAAAGGGAGAAAGTAGGGAGGAGAAAAAAAGGAGGTGGAAAAAAATGAATAGGAAAATAAAAGATGGACAACAAAAGGTGTCATTCACCTTGTCCAGGTTCGATGTATGTCACATAAGGTAAGGGTGAAAAAATAGGCATGTATAGGGGACAAAGGAGAAAAAAAAGGGGATTATGAGAGTGAAAAGAAGGATTAATAAGGGAAGGTTGACTCACACATAAGGAAAGAATCTTTCCCCATGCATGGTAACTAGGTTGGACAATAATGAGTGTTCATGTTAGCTAAAGTTGTAAAAAAAATTAAATAAAAATTTGGAAGTGTGGGGAATTGAACATAAGACCTTTAGGAATTTATTTAAGCACTCAACCACTTAACCATATTACTCCTAATGATCATTTTAATATAACATATTTAAAAACATGGGATGACCTTTGCTTAGGGTTTGAAACAAATTTGTACCAAATAGAAATTAATGAGAGGAAAGGGATTCACACTCAAATTATCAAGGATGAGTCCACCACTACTCAATCATTATAATTGGTACTTATTTATTATCAAATGTTCTAATTTCATCTAAAAAAATTCAGACGTGACCACTCTCGGTTCAATAACCCAATTTCTACTAACCCGATTTTTGATATGTGACATAGAGAGCTCTTTGGGGAACATATGGAGGGACACAAGAATACGAAACATGACACATCTACTTCATTAGGACAAGTGGGAGACTACTGGATTTGGTGCCCTAAGTGTAATATTTTCGTCAATATACACTTGTAAATTTTTTGAACATATTGATTAATAAAATTATTCATGAATTAAATTAATACACTTTTTATTATTACCCTTACATGGTTTTTGCACGCAAAGAAAAATGGAAGCAAATGTTACTCACTAGTTATCTAATGTTTAAGTAATATTAAGCGGTATTACGTGGTCAGATCGTAATAAAAAAAGACAACTTATATTAGTAGACAAACTTAAACATGTCTTTCGTCTAATCGAAAATGAGCAAACCGATTGAAACACTAATATGTTGTCTATCAAGTCCAATTGGGAAGTGTTTTGTCTTGGGCATCGGAACAGATGACTTCTAAAGGATAAAGACACAGATGTGACAGATTGAATTGATAGTAAATTGGACATGACCGAAGGAAAATAAATCCTTAATCCATTTATGGATTTCTTCAGTTATGACATTCATAGTGTGGCATACCTAAATCCTGAGAGGATGGCGGACTATGTATATGTGACTCATACACTTTGATGTAAGTAAATGCTTGAGTTCAAATAGATAAGGAACCGAATGTTGGTGTGTTGGGTAGTATGTAGCATAATTCAAAACAGTAGAATTCATAACCCAAAGCATGGGTAAATGATATCCTCTCATTGGCATTACATGGTTGATGAAAAGTAAACTTGGCCACTGGTCGTTCGTCTTTGTGATGGATGACTTGACCATTATTTAATAGTGATTGAATTTTTATGATGGAAGGTGTAATGGTTACCATGAGATAAAAGAAGATCATATTGGGAGAACAGATATTATCCCAAAGAGATCAAGGATATCCTATGAGGGTAACACATTGATGACAAGGTTAATGGACGAGCACTGAGTAGTTGCTTTCGTAATGGTATGTCATTGAGGAGAGCTCAGTCACGATACTATAGTGGAATGACTTCATGGCTAAATGAGTTTATAATTAATAGGCAAAAAGCCGAAACTTAATTATAAATCATTTAAGCCTCAACTACTTATGTCCAATCGATCCATCCACTAGCTCGTTGAAACCAGAAATGAATTGCGTGTTTGAATAGAAATGAATGAAATGAATAGAAAAAGGAGAAATGAGAAACATTCAGGAATGATTATGGTTTTCTCCTAAATGGAGAAATGTAATCATTTGTAAATTAATGTAGGTTTCCAAAAATGGAAATGAAAATAGAAATGAAAATTTGCAATCTTATATAAGATTACTTAAAAAATGATAGAAGAATGAGTTTATTTTTTTGGACTATTTTGAAGCCCGAAAATGAAAATAAACCATTTAGTCATAGTGAACATGTTGAGTTGTGATGTATTGAAAAAATTTTCTTGAAATTTTACTTGAGGTAAAATCGTTGAAATTTTATTAGGGGTAAAATCCTCAAAATCTTATCGGGGGTAAAATCGTCAAAAATTATCAGGGGTAAAATCATTAAAAATTTAGCGAGAGTAAAATCATTAAAATTTTACCGGAGTAAAATTAATATGAAAAAATTATTTAATATGTAAATATTTAAAGTTTATTTTAGGAAATAGAAAAACAAAACTGGTTGGATCACATTATAAAGTATTGGGTCAAAAAGGTCCTAGGAAGTACTTGTAATTGGACCTGATATGAGAGAGGCCCAAAACCCCTCATATAACATGAAAAGGGTGGTAACCCTAGTAGAAATAGAGGTTCGATAGTGCGATGAAGTCTCTGACGATCCCCGAATCTGAGCTAGCTTCGAAAGACTATAAAACATAGAAAAAAATAAACAAAGTAGGCTATAAAGCTTAGTAAGTTCATATGAAATATACTCAACAAATCATAATACACAAATCATCAATTTGAACTATATAACATATAATTCATGAAAACAACAAACCTTCCATATGCTTAATCATATGCTTATATGCAAATTCATAACTTCTTCTACTTGAATCTCATACCTTTTCGGTACACTATAGAATACTCGATATCTCGCACACTAAGTGCCAATACATAGCCAAAGCTATTATAATTTCTCACAATAAGTGCCTTACATAGCCGAAGCTATCTCGGTCTTGCACACTAAGTGTCATATATAGTCGAAGGCATTCCGAATCGCACATTAAGTGCCATATATAGCCGAAGCTATCTCGAATCGCACACTAAGTGCTATATATATATCTGAATCATCGTCAAACATGACTATAATCTCATATACACAATTTATGCAATATCAAAGCATTTAAAGTATAATTGTAACAATGCTTATCACATACGAACTTACCTCGGATATTAAAATGGCGAATCGAGTCGATTAGTCGATAACTTTCGTTTTTCCTCGATCCTGATCCGAATTCCATTTTTCTTGATCTAAATATATTCAAAATTAACCAATTTAATCAAATATTTATTTAATTCAATCCAAAATATACATTAGGGCTATTTCACACATTTTCCCCTAAACTTTCACATTTTTTACAATTTAGTCCTTATTACATAAAATCATAAATTAATGAAATTCCAATTATACCCATGCTAGCCGAATTAATATTATGCCCCTAGAAGCCCATATTTTTAATTTATTTCACATTTTAACCACAAAGTTTCCACATTTCACAATTTAATCCCTAATTTGCATTTTCACTAAAAATCACTTAATAAAACTTGTATAACTATCATCAAACATTCATAATCTATCATCAATCATTAAAATACATGCTTATTCATCAATGAAAACTTTATAAACCTTTAAAATTTTTGCAAAATAGTCCCTAGGCTAGCTAGACCTGGTTGCAACGATCTCAAAAACACAAAAATCATTAAAAACGGGACAAAATTGAACTTACTTGCACTAGGAGAAGTGACCGAATGCTTCAAACTATTCTCATGGCTTTTCTAAGCCTTAAATTTGGCTAGGAAAAAGATGATTGAATAAAATTGGCCTTTTGTTTTATTAAATCATCATTTAATAATCTATTTACTTATTTAACCTTTAATTAAACCATTGAAAATACAAATATGATGTCCATATATGTCCAATAAATATATTAATGGTCTAATTACAACATAAGGACCTCCACTATTTAATTTCATGGCCATTTAATACCTTTAGCTAATAGAATATAATTTTTGCACTTTACGCGATTTAGTCCTTTTTATCAAATTGAGCACTCAAACAATAAAATTTCTTAACGAAAGCTTCACACAAACATATTATCATGCTGTAGACATTAAAATAATCATAAAATAATTATTTTGACCTCATATTTGTGGTCCCGAAACTACTATTTCGATTTGACGAAAAACGGGCTATTACAACTCTCCCCTACTTAGGGATTTTCGTCCCCAAAAATCTTACCAGTGAATAGGTTAGGGTACTGTTTTCTCATAGCTTCTTCGAGCACCCACATAGCCTCTTCAATCCCATGATGTTGCCACAACAATTTCACTAAAGCTATGCTTTTATTTCTCAATTCTTTAACTTCTCGAGCTAAAATTCTGATCAATTCTTCGTTATACGTCATATCAGGTTGAATTTCAATCTCTGCAGGAGAAATTACATGTGATGGATCTGATCTATATCGACGCAACATCGACACATGAAATACATTATGAAACTTTTCTAATTTTAACAGTAATGCTAGTCGATATGCCACTGGTCCTATTCTTTCAATGATTTCATACGGCCCGATAAATCGCGGAATCAGTTTGCCTTTGCGACCAAATCAAAAAAAATTCTTCCATGGAGATACTTTCAAAACTTTTTCGCCAATCTAAAATTCAATGTCTTTTTGTTTCAAATTCGGGAATGGTTTCTGTCGATCTGAAGCTGCTTTCAAACAGTCACAAATTACTTTCACTTTCTTTTCAGTTTGTTTAACCAAATCAACCACGTGAATCTGTTTCTCCCTAAGCTCTGTCCAGTACAATGGAGTTCGGCATTTGCGACCATACAAAGCTTCGTACAGTGCCATCTTTATGCTCTATTGAAAGCTGTTATTATATGCAAATTTAACTACTGACAAAATGTTTTCCCAATTACCTTTGAATTCTTAAACACAACATCGAAACATATCTTCAAGAATCTGAATTACTCGTTTAGACTGTCCGTTAGTTTGCGGATGAAAAGCTGTACTAAAATTCAGCTTTGTACCCAAAGCTTCTTGTAATTTCTTCTACAATCTCATGTAAACCTCGGATCTCTATCCGAAATAATTGAAACTGGCACCCCGTGCAATCTAACAATCTCAGCAATGTATAACTCAGCCAATTTATCAAGCGAAAAGTCAGTACGTACCGGAATAAAATGTACGAATTTCGTCAGTCGATTATCGACAACTTAAATTGCATCTTTCTTCTTCGGAGACAGGGGTAATCTCGATACGAAATCCATAGTCACTCTATCCCATTTTCACTCCAGTATCATCACAGGTTGAAGCAAACCGAAGGCACTTGATGCCCAACTTTCATTTGTTGACAAATTAAACACTTCGATACAAATTCTGAAATGTCTTGTTTCATCCCTGACTACCAATACAACTTTTTCAAATCATTGTACATTTTATTTCTCCTAGGATGAATTGATAAGCAACCACTATGTGCCTCGTGTAAAATTTTCTGAATCAATTCTGGATTTTTCGGTACGCAGATTCTACCTCAGAACATCAAACAATCATTAGGTTCGATTTGAAACTCTGAATCAAAAGTTGACTTACATTGAACTCGTTTAACTTGTAATTCATTATCGTATTTTTGGGCTTCACAGATTTGCTGAAGAAATAATGGTCTCGCTTTCAGCTCAGCTACAATTGAACTATCATCAGACAAAACTAACTATGTGTTCATCACACGCAAGGCAAATAATGACTTTCTGCTCAGAGCGTCAGCAACTACGTTCGCTTTCCCGGGATGATAATCTATTACTAGCTTATAATATTTCAGTAATTCAAGCCATCTTCGTTGTCGCAAATTCAGATCTTTCTGAGTCATAATATATTTTAAACTCTTATGATCAGTAAAGATGTGACATTTTTCACCATACAAATAATGTCTCCAAATTTTTAATGCAAATACGATCGTGGCTAACTCTAAATCATGCGTCGGATAATTCTTTTCGTGCAGTTTTAGTTGTCTGGAGGCATAAGCTACAGCTTTTCTCTCTTGTATCAAAACACAACCCAAACCGTTCAATGACGCGTCGCTGTAAATCAAAAATTCTTTACTTGATTCAGGTTGAGCCAACACTGGTGCCTCAGTTAACAATACTTTCAATTGATTGAAACTTTGTTGACATTTCTCAGACCATTCAAACTTTACATCTTTCTATAGTAGTCTGGTCATCGGTGTAGAAATCATCGAAAACCCTTTTACAAAGCATCTATAATAACCAGCTAGTCCCAAAAAACTTCTAACTTCGAATACATTTCTAGGTGGTTTCTAGTCAATAACTGCAGAAATCTTACTTGGATCAACTCGAATGCCATCTACCGATACAATATGTCCTAAGAATCCAACTTCCCGAAGCCAAAACTCACATTTGCTGAATTTAACATACAGTTGCTTATCTCTCAAGGTTTGCAACATAATCCTCAAATGCTCGGCATGCTCAGACTCATCACATGAATAGATCAGAATGTCATCAATAAAAACAACAAAATATTTGTCTAAATACGGTCTAAAAATCTGATTCATCAAATCCATAAAAATAGCAGGAGCATTAGTTAGTTCAAAAGGCATAACAAGGAATTCATAATGTCCATACCTCGTTCTGAATGCAGTTTTCGGCACGTCTGAGTCTTTAACTCGCAATTGATAATAACCCGATCTTAAATCAATCTTCGAAATCATTGTTGCACCTTTCAATTGATCAAACAAATCATCTATTCTTAGCAACGGGTACTTATTCTTTATTGTAACCTTGTTGAGTTGTCGATAATTTATACATGTAACAACCCAGTTTAGACCCTAGTCAGAATAGTGGTTTCGGGACCTAAAATCTGAGTTTAGAAAATATTTTAATATTATTTTTTGTTCTTATTATATATGAATTAGTATGTGTGAAAATTTTGTATGAAAATTTGATCGTTTGTGTGCTTAATTTGATAAAAGGACCTAATTACGTAAAATGCAAAAGAAGTGTTTTATTTGCTAAAGTGTCAAATTGCTATGTCTTTATATATGTGGGGTCCTTATGATGCAATTATACCATTGAATTAAGGCATGGACATATTTGGTCATGAGTTAGTGGATTTCTAATGATATTGTTAAGGTTAAAAATGGCATTTGATTATTAAATGAATTATAATTAAAACAAAACATCAAATTAGTTCATTATTTATTTATTCTTGCCGAAAATATCAAAGAAAAAGAAAAGAAAAACTCAAGCTAGGGTTCGGCTAAGGAAATTTATGATTAAGGTATGTGTTTTGATTCGTTTTTGATAATTTCTATGTTTTTGTGATCGTTGCTTGGTGTTCTATCAAGCCCATGTCTGAATTTTGGAAGTTGTAACGCCCCGAATTTTGGGCTTAGAAGTATTGGGTTTTGAGCAGGGGTGTAGTTAGGAGACTGCACATAAATATTTAATTGTGCAAGGAAGTGACACAAATGTATTTCTACTTTAGTGGTTAAGCATTCTAGGTGCGTTTGAGAGGTCCCAAGTTCAAGCCCTGGCTTCCACAAAATTTTTGCTTTTTAAGGGTGAAACCCCTATCTTGGGCCAGAGGGTTATAAGTTTATTTTGGTAAAAACATGATAGAATGGGCCTGCTGGTCTAGTGGATAGTGGCGTGTGGAGTGTGCTAGCGGTCTGAGGTTCAAATCCTTGCTTGTGCAAATGGAGGTTATTTTTGCTGCTGGCCATGGGAGGAAGTTGTGTTTAACTGAAACACTAAGAGTTTGAACAGGTTTGAATGGATTGGTTGTTAGCCGAATCTATGAAGATGGAGGGGAGGAAATTATGGAGGAAATCAAGGAATTTTAGTGGTTTGACGGTGTTGTGCCGAAATTGGATTGTAGGCACACAGAGTTTCGACTGAGGTTGGTTACTCTATCACAAGTTCCGGTTTTTCTTGGTAGCCAAATGTGATAGAGTTCTTTAGGGTAGTTTGTGTTTTGTTACTTGGTTTTTGGCAATCGATACAACTTTTTTCCCCTCTTTCGCAACTGTGCTTTTTATTGGATCGATTGTTTCTTACCCTCTCCCTTTCTTCATTGTAACTATTGTAGCCGAATACCCTATTGCCCTCTTCTATCCTTTTGGGTTGCTAGCCTTTGGCTTAAGACCGAACCTTTCCTCCTTTGCCCTTCCAACCAGTTGTTGCTTCTTGGCTAAATACCATTCTTCTCCTTTCATCCAGTTTCCATCAATCACCATTTCTTTTATTGATTCATTTAGTCAAATACTCCATCTCCCTTAAGTCAATTTTTGGTATTTTGTTTTTGGTTGGTAGGAGTTCACTGACGATTAGTAAGTGCTCATATTTTCCTTTTTACTTCTGTCTACCATCGAGATCCTTTCTTTTGAACATCTCTTTCTTTCTGCGGATTGTTGGTAGGGGAAAACGATTGTTACACTTCACCTCTATTCACTCTCTGTAGTTTTGGCATTTGGTGAGTGTGGTCGATTGTACTTTCTCTTGTATCTGGATGTTGCATTTTCGGTAAGTGACTTCTCGACTAGTACAACTGTTCAAAGATTGATAGTTGATGAGTGTGGTTTGGATTGCAGATAGCTCTAAGGCCTTTTGATTGGTCTTTTACAGCGGAGTCAAAGAGTAAGCCATAATCAGTTGATTGGTTCTAGTGAGGGGTTGGAGTACTCGTGGACTTTTTGGCGCGTTCTCATAAGCAGGTGTGTAACATTGCCTCTAGTTGTGAAACTGCAAAGGCTGAAAAGTCAGAAAGTGAGTTGTCGACACCACATGGGCGTGTGGGCGCCCGTGTGGCAGGACGTGTAACAAAACATGGCCATGTGGTCAATGAGATGGCCACGAGCATTTTCATGGGCCAAAATGATACTGGGCCATTTTCGGTCAAATTGGGCCATGTAGGCCCAATGGGCTTGTGGGCCCACACAGGAAGAATCACACAAGAGTGTGGTTAATATTGGGTCAGCTGTGTGAATTACACTGCTAAGGCCATCTTGGGTTATGTGGGCCCGTAATATGGGCTGTGGGCCCATTATCACCAATTGACTGTTAAGGTTGCACGGGTCGCCCAAGATGATTGTGAATCTACTGTTGGGCCGGTAAGTGTACCTGGACCCTTATTTATTTGAAAATAACCGAAATACCCCCATAGGGTAAAATGACTAATTTTCCCTACTATGTGTATGACTGTATTTGAGCATGCCACGTTATATGTATGTTGTATTCATGTAAGATATTATGATACGATGCATGACATGTTGTATGGGGTTAGGATTGTTATTTTGGAGGAAGTGTACTGTACTGATATGGACGCACGGGTTGCCCAAGACGACTGTGGACCTACTGATGGCTTTAAGCCATTCAAATTACTTGCAGCTTTGCTGCAATATTATTTAGTGCCGCAACTGGTGATAATTCTGGAGTGTAGGGATGGGTGGGTCGATTTTATCCCCACATGGTGTGTAAGGTTGGTACGGAGATAGTGTGCAGAGGCTGGATGGGTAGGACTGATACGGTTTTACTATTACACATACTATTTATCATTCATCGTAAAGGGGCCAAGGCACTTTATATATGATCAAGTTGTCTTGAAATGGGCTAAAGCCCAAATTGATATTGCCATTGTTACTGATATGGGCTTAGGTCCAGATTGAATTTGTTCACTGTCTATTTGACTGCCTGTTTATTAAGGGATTACACACGGAGTTTTCATAAACTCACCCTTCTACGTATCTGCGCAGGTAATCCATAGGCGTATCGATGTTGCGAGGGACTCGAAGGTGGCCACACAACAGCTTACGCTTCCGTATTTGACTTTTTAATTTATAAGTAGTTTTAATTTGGTTTTTTTATATAATAAGGTCTCTTATGATTTTTAGTTTGGGTTTTTATTTGCTTTGGTTTATAACTGCTAGTGATAGGAAAACTTGAGTTTTCAAAAGAAACAATGTTTTTACAAAGTAAATGCAAGTACGAGACTGTTTTAAAAAGCTTCTGCTATAAAGTGATATTTTGGAAATGAATAACGTTTATTAAAAAATATATAATAAGGATGTTTTAATATGAATAAGTTTTTGGCAAACAACTCATATTTTGAACCTAAACGAACATCTTTAAGATCTCACAAAGAGTTTAAATAGAGAATGGTTTTTTTTCTCAACAATATCTCGCTTTACGAAAAACACTTCAATGTGGCATCGCCAAATTCGACCATAACTTCCAGGCCGGGTTTGGGGTGTTATAGAAATTGTTGATGATTTTGAATTATGCCATTGATGCTTTTGTGAGCGTTGTGAAGTTAGTTGATTGAAATAAACGATATGTATTGGGTTAACATATTTTGTCTTTGAATTTTTGGTGAATTTGAGTAATTTGGGCTAAATTGTGAAAATGAGATTTTGAGGGACTAAAATGTGAAATAAATGAATCATATGGGCTTATATGAATACTATGAAAATTCGGCTAAGCATGAGTATATGAAAATTTTGTGTATGTTGTTATTTTATGAATTAGGGACTAAAATATAAAAATGTGTAAATGTGAGGGCTAATTTGTAAAATTCCCTAAATATGTATATATGGATTGGTTTGAATGAGTATATGATTGAATAAGTCAAATTTGAATTTATATAGATCAAGAACCAAAGAAAACGGAATTAGATCGAGGAAAGTCGAAAGTCGTTAAGTAGTCGATTCTGTCTATTCTAATTTGTACGAGGTAAGTCGATATACAAATAAATATGCTTGAATTGATTTATTAATGCTTATATGCTATTGAGATGTAGTGAATGACTTTGGAGGATGAATATGTGAAATTGTGAAAGTATCGACAGTGTTTCGACATCCAAAAAGCCCTGTACGAACCATATGAATAGTTAGGATACATATGTCATGACATAGGATCTGATATGTGATTTTCATGTAAGACCACGTTTGGGATGTTAGCATCGACTTATGATTTATGTGTAAGACATGTCTGGGACATCGACATCGTATTTGATTTCATGTAAGACCCTGTTTGGGACAGTGGCATCAATATTTGATTACATGTAAGACCAAGTCTAGGACGCTGGCATTGTACGAGCTTTCTAAGCTATCCGAGTATCCTTATTGATTCTGAACGGTTCAACGGGCATTCTGAGAAAATGGATGACTATGTGAATTTATATTTGATCCAGGTACATTTGAATTGTATGCCATGTTTGAGAATGAAAGGTAAGTATATGTACCTTGGTGAACATATGAGATAAGTATGAGTTGCTATTGCTATGAGAATGAGTTATGATATGTATATGTGAATCATGTTCAAATGAAATATAAGAGATATATGGTTATGTAAATGTATTTTGCTTTGAATTATATGAATGAATTGATCTAGATTGATGTTATTTGTTAATTTTATTTGTATATGACTTACTAAGCTTTTGAAAGCTTACTTTATATGTGTTTTCAATTGTTTTATAGATATCATAGTTATTGGGGGCTCAGGAATCGTCGAGGATAATCACCACACTATCGAACTCTATTTTGGTACATTTTGAAAGTGTAAATATTAGAGTATGGCATGTATAGGCTAGAAGTATGTGAATATGTTTTGTGAAGTGTATATTTAGCCATGTGATATGGCTTAAGTATGGTTGAACTTATGGTTTGATTTTGGTATATAATATGTGATGCAAATTATGCCTATATGATGTGTTCTTGAATGACCAAATGAAATGGTCAATTTTGGTAAGTTTTGGTATGTGCTTATTTGAGGAATTAGTAAGTTTATGGCATGAAATTGAATGATGTAAATTAAGGTTATGAAACATAAGTTTTGGTATGAATTTGAATTATGATTTGGCATAATTTGGTATGGTTATTAAGCATGAGATTGGTTGATAATGATATGGTATGATTGTTGTATATTTTAGTTGTGAATTGGTTGGGAGATTGGTACGAAATCTGGTTGGTTTTATACTTGTAGGGACACGGGCAGGGACACGAGCGTGTGTCTCAGCCGTGTTGCTCAATGGCCATTTCGAAGTGAGCCTGGGCAGACCACACGGTCGCACACATAGGCGTGTTCTAGGCCGTGTGGCCAAGTCAGTTTCGAGCACGGGCTAGACACATGGGCGTGTGACTGGTTGTGTGACCCAAGTCAGTAGCCTCCCTAATTTTCACATGGCCTGGTACATAGGCATGTCATGTGGCCGTGTGGACAAGTCAGTATGTATGCCCTGTTTTGCCACGGCCTAGAAACATGGGCGTGTCTAATAACGTGTGAGACACACGGCCTGCTCACACGGGCGTGTGACCTTTGTAACTTTGAAAAATGTTTAAGTTTCAAAAAATTTTTTATGAGCTCAGTTTAGTCCCGACCCCTTTTTAAAGCATGTTTAAGGTCTCGTTGACCTACATAAGGGACTCTATAATGATGTGTGAATTTGATGCTTTGATGATTGTGAAATGAATACAAATTGTTCTGGTATGTTCGGTAATACCTCTTAACCCTAGTCCAGTGACGGATACGAGTTAGGGGTATTACAATACACATTCTCATTGACCCGTCTTTCTTCTTAATAAACAATACCGGCGCACCCTAGGGCGAAAAACTTGGTCGTGCAAAACCTCTATCTGTTAATTCTTGCAACTGAGCTTTCAACTCTTTCAACTCTATTGGAGCCATTCTGTATGGAGCTATAGATATTGACGAAGTTCCCGATACTAATTCAATGGCAAATTCAACCTTTATGATAGGTGGCAACCCCGGTAATTCTTCAGGAAATATATCCGAATACTCACAAACAACTGACACTGATTCAATCTTCTTTTCAGACACCTTGGTATCTAAAACATATGCTAGATACGCATCACAACCTTTTCTCACATATCTCAGAGTCGACATCAATGAAATCACTATTGGCAATCCACCCGATTCATCAGATTCAATCCAAAGAATTTTGTTATTCTGACAATTCAATTCTATAGTCTTTCATCTATAGTTTACAATGGCATCATGTAGAGCCAGCCAATCCATACCCAGAATCACATCAAACTCATCAAATGGTAAAAGCATCAAGTCAGTTGGAAAATAGTGAGCCCGAGTCATTAAAGGAAAATTCTTGCATACTTTGTCAACTAGAACATACTTGCCTAAGGGGTTCGATACTTTAATCACAAACTCAGTAGACTCGACAGACAAACTCTTATTAGACACCAAATTCATGCATATATACGAGTGTGTCGATCCAGGATCAATTAAAGCAATCACATTAGTATCATAAAGAGAGAGTGGAACGGTGGAAATGTGCAAGTGGACACAATCGTAACAAGTAATAAAGTGACAAGTAAATGTCGAGTTATCGTACCCACAGGGACTGTAAAAAGCAATATTTATGAAATTAATTAAAACACTTTGGTGAGGTAAAAAATAATTTTGGTTTGAAAAGAGTGATTTATAAACTAATATTTTTAAAACTAAGCAAACAACTTAACAAAGAAAATAAAAGATTTCTAGTGCACGATTTCAATTAAGATTTAATCAAGATGATATAATTGTGTTGGATTAATTATACCTTTTTAACTTAGAAATATTAAATTTGTGCTTATGCTGTTATGAATAATTCGTGGCAACCCAGTAATTTGCTAACTTATAAACATATTTACTAATTAAAATTCCATTTATCTCTTGGACACATCCCTATGCCAATTCAACCGACTAAACAGATTTAATAAAGTAAACATGCTATCGCACATACATACTTATTAAATTAAATTATCTCTCGCATATTCCTATGTCGATTCAACCGATTAATTCAACTTAATAAACATGTAAAAGATCATGTGAAGTAACAAAGTAGCCATACCTTGAAACAATTTAATCACAACAATCCTGCAAATTATGCAAGGCATATGTATCGCCAAATACAATGCTAATTTAATTTTCAGTTACCTTAGAAGAATTAAACATGCACTGATTAAGTACTGAGTCCATTAATTGCAATTTCAATCCGCTTAAACAATTAATTCTTTAGTTATCTAAACAATTATAATGCCAGATAACCTAAGCATGATTTTACTTAATCAAGCATTTCATCGAGCCTATAACAAAGATAAACACTATTTTAACAATTCAAGTAGGCTAAATATAATCAACCCAACACGAATTAAATTCAAGCTAAATTGATTAAAATAACCATTTCAACAACAATATTATTCATGGATATGTTCATCATAAAAACAACAGAAATTAAAAAGAAAGGGAACAGAAAGCAAATCCAGTGTTTCTCTGCGGCTTGACTGTTGCTCTGCTCTTTTGTCTCCATTGTCTTCACTGAGTAAGGCTTCTATGAATCCTTGATTGCTGCACAAGATGGCTGAAGAAAACCTCTTTCTTAAGAGAGGAAATCGGCACAAGAGGGAAGGAAAATGGGATGGAAAAATGGAGAGGAAACTTTAAGAGAAGTGAAGAGAGGATGAGAGAATGTTGTGGAATGAGGGGTGTTGAGGGATGCTTTGAATGATCAGAAAGGGGTGGATTTTATAGCTGATTGTGGCTGCTAAAAATAGAAAATTCCAGCAGCCAAAGATCCCTCCCTTGGCCAGCCACACACATGGCAAAGTTGAGAGTTTCAACTTTGCTATTTTAGGCTTGGGGCAAATCTACAAAGCCATAAATTAAGGTGGGGTTTAAATGCAATTTAGAAATATTTTGAGGCCTTTTTGCAAGCATATTTAATCAGCTAAAATGCTGATTTGGGTCAGCATATGGACGGTTCTGGACTGCCCATTTGGTGGCTGGTTCGGTTCACCCAATTTGGCTCGACCGGTGCGGTTCAGCTGGGCCCTTTCTCCATAATTAATTAAAAATAATTTATTTAACCCAAATTAAATGGGGAATAAATTAAAATTAATTAAATTATGAATTAATACACATTTCTGGACTGTCTTAGGCTGGAAATTAGAGTGCCTCGATACTTCAAATTGCTTCTCGGTTTTGCGCTTTCAGCAGTGTCAGACGAGCCAATTTTCGCCCTTTGCGCGAATCTGTCAAAAATAGTCAAAATTAATCAAAATTAAGTATAAATTCACCATGTTCATATTTTTAACATGATTTAATTATTTTGTAATATTTAATTATTTTTTTGACAAGAATTTAATCGGATTTGCATGAATTTAAGTAAAATTAGGTATGAAAAAGTATATAATTTTTTGCGTTTCCACACCCTCAAACTTAATTCATTGCTCGTCCCGAGTAATGCACAAATTTTGAGAAGAATCTCTCGAAGACACCTTTGAAAAATTCCTTCAGAACAACATTTTTCTCGAAATTATGAACTTAAAATACTTATGTTCAAAGACAAGAAGTCTGTTAGTTTATGCTACTTAAGTATGCATATTGTTCAAATTAAATTCAACAACTTATTATAATAGCAACATTGAGACTGAATGCTTTTGTAATAAAGACATGTTAACCCTTACCAATTTGATTTTTATTCCTTTATTCAAGACTAAGCTGCAATCATTAAGCTTATGTCTTTATATGTTGATCGTAGTAATTTCTCTCCACTAATGTAGGTAGCATGAGAACTTTGAATCAATAGGTCTTTATCAAGGTTGTAACGTGGCTAGGCTAGGGTAAGTGAAAGATGGATAAATTTTGGTTTGAAAATACCCTAGACTCAGTGTCGATTGAACCTTTGGAGTTTTTAGCTTCGATACACAACTTGACTTTCGTATGCTCTTTTGTACATCTTTCAAATACATGTGCTCTCTCTTTTCTTTTCCTTTTTTTTTTAACACGAGCACTTACTTTGTGTACTGCAATTCTCGAGCAATTGATACTTCTTTTCAACTCCCCCAAACTTATTTTTTGAAAAATATCTAGAATATTACTGAGTCTAGTGTTTGGGACAATTTTAAGATTATTAAGCGAAAAGTAATGGCTAATTATTATAAGGGTCGAAATAAAATCAGGCCATATAGTCTCAAAGTTGGGTTTCAACGAATAAAATATACAATGGTGGGCTTGAAAGGCTCAAAAGATCCAAACAATAGTTGCCTAAATCATTTCCAACGTTCCATGCTCCCTAGGATTTCGCCTCAAGAAACTTACTAAGTCAATTCTAAAGACTTAAACTTTCATGCATACCTAACTTTCCTAAAGAACTAAAAAATTTTATGGTATGAATTTACATGCTTTATTAAAAAACACATTCATGTCTTTATTAATCTAACATAATAACTTATTGAAATAATATAACTTTATTCATACTCAAATTGAGCATACTTAACAGAATTCAAATTTTTGAACAAAATATATCCTAATCATAATTAAAAGAAAATTTTTATTCGAGTGGAAATAATTCAATTTCTCGGTCCCCCAACTTAAAATGAACAATGTCCTCATTGTTTAAAGTAAATAGATACTATACACTGTAGGATTTTAGAAAGAGGAGGTGAGTCAATTTGACTGCTTAAGTACCAAGCTCTTTCTAAATCCAATCCTAGACATGTATATATCTATTGCCACACTTTAAATTTTGTGACTTGCTCACATTTTATTAATGATTTTCCTCTCTTGTTTTATAATGCAAAAAACAAAGATAAATTCCTAATTAAACTTAATCCTAAAATGACCTAAGAACAGAAATAAAATAAAGTCAAGATCCTCCCTTTCTTTATTTGCAGACCCTTTCGAATTTGACTCATCTTTTGCTCCATCACTATTGCCTTTGTATATTAATGAATTTGCTCGAATATGTATTCTGGAAATTCAGAAACAAAAATAAATGGATCATTGTATATTTTCTTAAAAGCACTTCTCATCGAGTCATCCCTTATTTTTGAGTATCTCCAGTAGGCTTGTTGTTGCCATTGCATATGTTACATTAAATCCATCAGTTTTGATAGCTCATCTCGAAGGTCTGGGCTTGACGATTTAGCTCGAAACATTGAAGTTTCCGCATCAGGTTCAGCTTCTGGCTCCATTGATTCTTTATCAGGGACTTCAAAGGATTGCATCTCGGGATCTTCTTCTTCATCAGGGTCTTCCGGTTCCTCACTTACTTCATCTCGTTGCTATAAAACTGAGTCTCCGGCTACTCGATAAAGGTCCCAATCCGTGATTGTGCCCTGGCTATACCCTGTCTTCCTTACATTCACAAGAATTTTAGCCTTTAAGCATAGAATTGTTATCGTAAAGGGGAAATGAGCAGGGCCAGAGCGTTTAACAGCACAATTACGTATCTCCCTCAAGATGATCTTCCCCACATCAATGGTCTTACCAGTTAGAATCGAGTACAATAAGACCATTCGCTCTAATGAGATAGTAGTCCCGTGTGAGCTAGGCATAAGGCTGAATCGGATGAAGTAAAACCATACCTTTGTGAGTGGTGTCAAGTATTCTCTTCGACAAGTGTGGATTCCTTGTTTTGACACATTCCATGTAGAACCTGGAACTATCAGTTCCTCGAGAATTTCTTGCAAATTTTCAGGCTTGAAATTGCTCATCAATGTGGAATATTCATCGTTTTCGAAATCTGGTAATTCAAAGAACTCATTAATAGCATTTGAATTTATTGGTACCGTGATTTCGCGAACTGGAACTTTTTTCATTTTGTTTGAAGTTAAATTTGCATAGAACTCACGAACTAGTTCCTCATCCACACTTGGTCTCTTTTCACAAAACAACTCCCAATTTAAGGTTTCAGCAACTGAACGAATACGTGCCATAAAGTCTCGTAGTTGCTCTCCTTTAAAGTGAAGCCTTTTTCTGGATGCATCTATTGATTTTTGAAGATACTTTCGTATCTCACTTTGGCTTCTTCACAGTGGAATTTGTTTTGTGTCTCATCAATTTGAGCGGAAGCACGAGTTCGCTTGCGAGGCATGTTTAACCTGATCATAAGATGGAAAAATTAGTTTCTCGATAAATTTTAATAAAAATTATTAGTAATTCAATGATTTGAAAAATTAATTAATAAAAATTAAAATTAAGAGAAACTAGGTCTTACCACCTTTTTTTGTAAAAATATACGAACTATAAGAATTAATAATAATAAAGGCGAAAAAGATGGGAATTTAAAAGAAGGGTTGGAGGTTTGTGGCTTAGGATGAATGGAAGAGGAATGCCGCATAAGCAGCTAGGGCATGCGGGCGTGGTACGTGTGGGAGCAGCGGTGTGCAGCAGGGTTGGCAGCAACACGGGCGTTCAGTAGCAGGTGGGACTCGAGCGCACGCAGGATGGTGCGGAAGGCAGGTACCGCACGCGGGGTGAAGGCTTGGCGCGAGCTGGGGCTGAGGCCGCTCGGCGGCGATCTTGCGCGTTGTCGCGCGGGGCGTCGCGTCTTGAGTCGGGCGCAGGCGTGTCGATCGCTAGAGCCATTGCTGTTGCTTGGGGTTTCGGCACTTGGGTATTTTGGTGCTTTGGGTTTTAAGTGTTAGGTGAATGGGAAGATGGGTAGTATTTATAAGGGGAGAAATAGGAATTAGAGTAGAATTCTTAAAACAATAAAAATTCTAAATTCTAATCCTATATAAAGATAACAACAATTAATAATTAGATATATGAATATATTAAATTATTAATTGCTATTTAATTTATTCAAAGAAAGATATAATCCTAATTTCATGCTAAATTGATAAAGATTAATATATAAATATATATAATTATATATTAAAGATTATCATTTTATTATAAAAACTTATCAAACAAAATCCAAAAATTGATAATAATTAATATATATTATAATGGGTATAATTATATATTAATAATTATCATTTTTTTAACTACAAACATTTATTCTAGAAGCCTTTAAAAATATTTACAAAAAGAGGCATCTAGTTTTTATTATTTACAAAAAGAGCAATAAAAAATTAAAAATAATTCAATTTAAGTCCCTAGACTCAATGAAAATTAAAAATTGAGTTGCAAATTAAAAATTGGATCAAATTGACCCTTTTATTTGAAAAAAAATTCATTTTGTTGATTAGGGAAAAATTTCTTGGAAAATTATGTTAAAATAAATTCCCAGGAAAGATTGGAGGGGTCACACATGGTCCCGCTTAAGTTCCAACCTCCTAGACAGAATTTATTTAAACATACTAAACCCGAAAAATAAACCCTAAAACACGAAGATTATTAAATATCTGATAAAATGAACAGAAGTTTTCCCGTTCGGTTTTATTCCCCCAATAGTGTTTCAAACGCTGAGCATTAACTTGAAAATTACCTCTCTTACCTTAGAGTTCAACAAGTCCGTATGGATAGACTCTGTGAATTGTAAATGGACCGGAACAACGTGATTTTAGCTTACCTGGAAAGAACTTTAGTCTGGAATTAAATAACAAAACTCTCTGACCTGCTTCAAATTCTCGAACTCGAATGTGCTCGTCATGCCATTTCTTAAGTCTCTCCTTGAGTAATTTGGCATTTTCGTAGGAGAATAGCCGGAATTCCTCTAGCTCATTGAGTTGGAGCATCTGTTTCTCTTTAGCAAGCTTAGGATCCAAGTTGAGTTGTCGAAGAGCCCAGTAAGCTTTGTGCTTTAACTCCAAAGGTAGATGACATGCTTTGCCAAAAACCAGCCTATAGGATGACATCCCTAAAGGTGTCTTGTATGTTGTTCGGTAAGCCCATAAAGCGTCATCTAGTCTTTTAGACCAGTCTCGTCTGTTCGGGTAAACTACCTTCTCCAATATGCCCTTGATTTCTTTATTTGCCAGTTCAGCTTGTCCATTCGTCTGCGGGTGGTAAGCCGTTGCAACCTTGTGTTTCACCCCGTGCTTGTCTAGTAACCATTTTAACCACTTGTTCACAAAGTGGGACCCTTCATCACTAATGATGGCCCTCGGGGTTCTAAACCTCATGAACACGTGTTTCTGCAAAAACTTCATCACAACCCTAGAATCGTTGGGCGGATATGCCTCTGCCTTGACCCACTTGGACACATAATCTACTACTACCAGTATATACTTGTGACCAAAAGACGAAGGGAAAGGCCCAAGAAAATCAATACCCCAAACATCGAATAATTCGACCTTAATGATGTTTGTTCGAGGCATCTCATTTCTACTGGTGATATTTCCAATTCTTTGACATTGGTCACAACTATTTACGTATGCATATGCATCCTTGAATAGTGTTGGCCAAAAGAATCCAACTTGCAATACTTTGGTCATGATGACGAGTTCCCCGAAATGACCCCCACTTGGGGTGAGTGTGATGGTATAGAATCTGCGGTATTTCTTCTTCGCTACGCATCTCCTAATCATCCGATCGCACACTTTTAAGCAGATATGGTTCCTCCCGAAATAGTACTTCACATCGTGAAGAAACTTTCTCCTTTGTTGATATGTCCGATCATATGGCATTAAACCACAAGCTAAAAAGTTAGCAATATCGGCAAACCAAGGGGTATTATGGACATGACTTACCTTCATTATATGTTCATCCGAAAATGTTTCTTGAATCGGTACAAGTGGAGAATTCCTTCTTGTGGCTCTAATCGGACAAGTGATCTCGCTACTTGGTTTTCTACTCCTTTCGATCTTGAATTTCCAAGTTGAACTCTTGAAGTAGAAGTACCCATCGGATCAACCTTGGCTTAGCATCCTTCTTGGCAAGTAAATATTTAATTGCCGAGTGATCTCAGTATAGACGATTACCTTGGTACCTACAAGATAAGATCGAAACTCATCGAAAGCAAATACAATAGCAAGTAACTCTTTTACATTCTTGTATAGTTTAACTGAGCTCCTGTTAGAGTTCGGCTTGCATAGTAGATGGGATGAAAAACTTTGTTCCTTCGCTGACCCATGACAGCTCCTAGTGCGAAGTCACTTGCATCAGACATCAATTCAAATGGCAAGTCCCGATGCGTGTGACAATTATGGGTCTTTGTGACTAATCGATTCTTCAAGTCGTTGAAAGCTTTTAAGCATTCCTCATTAAATTTGAATATCATGTCCTTCTCCAATAATTTGCATAAAAGTTTAGCAACTTTGGAGAAGTCCTTGATAAATCTTCGATAGAAACCAGCGTGGCCCAAAAAGCTCCTAACACCCTTTATAGATGTTAGAGGTGGGAGTTTCTCAATAACATCTACTTTTGCTCTGTCTACCTCGATCCCATGTCTTGTTATCCAATGCCCCCAAACGATACCTTCTCGTACCATAAAATGGCACTTTTCCTAGTTAAGGACTAGGTTTGTCTCTTCGCATCGCTTTAGTACCTTAGCTAAATTGGCTAGGCAGTCATCGTACGTATCCCCAAACACTAAAAAGTCATCCATGAAAACTTCCAAAAATTTCTCCACCATGTCAGTGAAAAAAGACATCATACATCTTTGAAATGTAGTAGGTGCATTACATAAACCAAATGGCATACGTCTGAATGCAAATGTACCATACGGGCAGGTGAATGTGGTCTTGTGTTGATCTTCCGGTGCTACCGTAATCTGGTTGTACCCCGAGTATCCATCGAAAAAACAGTAGTAATCTCGCCCCGCGAGTCTATCCAGTATCTGGTCTAAGAATGGCAAAGGGAAGTGATCTTTCCTAGTTGCCTTGTTCAGCTTCCGGTAATCGATGCATATTCTACATCCCGTAAATGTTCTAGTTGGTATCAACTCGTTATTCTCGTTCTCTATGACCGTGATACCTCCTTTCTTTGGTACGCACTGGACCGGACTTACCCATAAACTGTCTGAAATGGGGTAAATGATACCTGCATCTAACCACTTGATAATCTCTTTTTTCACTACGTCCTTCATGATGGGGTTCAGCCTTTGTTGTCCATTGATCATCCCTTTTTCACCATCTTCCAGGATGATCTTATGCATGCATACAGATGGACTAATACTGTGAATATCAGCTATGGTCCATCTGATAGCCTTCTTAAATTATTTCAGAACTAAGATAAGTTTCTCTTCTTGCTCGGTAGTTAACTCTGCTGAAACAATCACAGGCAGAGTAGAAGCGTTACCTAAATAAACATATTTTAAATGAGAAGGTAATACCTTGAGTTCTAATTTAGGTGGCTCCTCGATTGATGCTTTTAGCTGTGCGTAATCTCTCTCCTCTAAATCCAAAGATTCAAAACGGGATTGTGGATTAAATCCCTTTTGATTAGCTTCTAGCAAGGCTAAGTTTTCATCCTTCTCTTCATCACTTGGAGGGTCTGATGTCAAAATTCTTTCCAGAGGATCCTCAACGGAGTTGAGTTCTTTCTCCACTATTAAATCCTCTAAGTCGGATACTGCAGAACAATCATCTATTGCGTCAGGAAATCGCATTGACTTGAAAACGTTAAATGTTACTTGATCGTCCTGAACGCGCATAGTAAGTTCGCCCTTCTGCACATCAATAAGTGTCCTTCCGGTTGCTAAGAACGGTCTCCCCAGGATAATTGGTACTTCTTTGTCTGCTTCGAAATCTAAAATTACAAAATCAACAGGAAATATAAACTTATCTACACGTACCAACACATCCTCGATTTTTCCTTCTGGATGTGCTAAGGATCGATCTGCTAGCTGAAGTGTAACCGTAGTAGGTCTAACTTCACCTATCCCCAACTTCTTAAATATCGACATAGGCATCAAGTTGATACTTGCGCCCAAGTCACATAGTGCCTTACCACAATAAGCTGCTCCAATGTTGCATGGTATGGTAAAACACCCAGGATCCTTCAAATGGGGGTAATTTGTCTTGAAGATATGCACTTTGCATTCTTTCACAAAGCTACCATCTCAAATTCTCCAAGTTTTCATTTCTTGGACAGGATATCTTTCATAAATTTTACGTAATTTGGCATTTGTTCAATTGCTTCAACCAACGAGATGTTGATATGAAGTTGCTTGAGTACGTCAAGAAATTTCTTGAATTAGACCTCTTGTTTTTGTTTCTAGAGTCTTTAAGGGTAAGGTGGTGGAGGTTTATATACTGAAGTTGGTACTGGTTGATTTATCTTTGGTGGCAATCCTGCTGCTAACGGATTGGTTGGCTAATTAGAATTTGCTGGTTCTGAGGTTTTCTTTTCAGGTCTTGCAGGTTTCAGTTCTAGTGGAACTGGAACTTCAACACTCGGCTGAACTTCTTCCAAATCTTGAATCAGCATGCTCCTTTTCAGCTTCAATGATGTTGGGCTATACCGTTTTTCCGCTCCTCAATGTTAGTGCTTTACAATGCTCCTTCCCTAGATTTCTCAGATTTTTCGTATCACTAGGTAGAGCACCCTATGGACAGTTCCTAAGTTCAGTAGCAAGCTGGCCCACTTGGTTCTCCAAATTCCTTAGAGTGGCGTCATTCTTCGCCATGTATGCCTTCAATAAATTCTCTAAGCTATTGGATGATTCAGCCTGAACTGGTTTCTGAACTTGTTGTGAAAAACTAGGCAGCTAAGTTGGTCTAGGTTGGGCGTAGTTGTTACTGCCTCCAGCCCCTTGGTTACTCCAGGAAAGATTGGGGTGATTTCGCCACGATGGGTTGTAAAAGTTGGATTGCAGCCCTTGCCTTCCTCGGTTCTGGTTTTGATTACCTATGTAGTACATGGATTTTGGGTTTGATGGACACTCTTCAAACACATGTCCTTCTCCACAATAGACACAGGCTATATTCTCATATTGGTTAGGTGGTTGAGCTGCAAAACTATTAGACGCATTAGTGGTAAGATTCTTTAACATTGAAGATATCGAAGATACTTGAGATGCAAGTGAAGTGAAAGTATCCACTTCATGAATTCCAGCAACTCGTCTTCCTGACGTTGCTCGATTGGTTGGCCACTGGTAATTGTTACTGGCGATCCTCTCGATGATTTCATAAGCCTCATTGTAAGACTTAGATAAGATAGCACCGTTAGCAGAAGCATCTACTACCATCCTTGTGTGAGCGTTGAGACCATTTTAAAATGTCTCAAGTTGGATGTAATGTGGAATTCCGTGATGAGGACATTTTTGTAATAACTCTTTGAATCTTTCCCATGCCTCATACAAGGACTCATCATCATTTGTTGGAAAGCAGTAATCTCATTTCTCAGCTTAGCAATCTTGCTAGGTGGGAAATACTTCACAAGAAATCTCTCTGTTAACTCTTGCCATGTAGAAATCGAGTTTGGTGGCAGTGAGTTTAACCAGGCTCGAGCTCTGTCCCTCAGTGAGTACGGGAATAGTTTTAATCGTAAAGCATCTTCGGGTACTCCGGCTAGCTTGAAAGAGTCGCTCACCTCCATAAACAGTCTTAAATGAAGATAAGGATCTTCAGTAGGCATTCCACTAAATCGCCCACTCAGTCAAGCATCCGAACATGACCGCTTCACTTTCGAATTGTTGTGCCTCGATCTCAGGTCTTCTAATACCTGGATTAAGGTCATTAAAAACTGGCATGGCATATTATCGTAGAGCTCTATCCCTATCATCAGCAATTAGGATAGGATTTTGAGCAAGGTTTGCTCCGTTTCCTTGATTGATATTCTCGAAATTCATCTTTTCGGTCCTTCTCTGGTTCGCTTGTCTTCTTCGTTGGCGAAAGGTTCGTTCTATTTCAGGGTCCACTAGGAGTAAGTCAATAATTCGGTCAATACTCATAAACACCTGAAATAATCAGAGGAGAATTAATTAAGTCAGTAAAATTGAAGAGGAAAATAAAAGAACGAAAATGTAAAAAGAAATTCACAAATAATGTTTTTTAATACAGTTCCCTGGCAACGGCGCCAAAAACTTGGAACGGTGGAAATGTGCAAGTGTACACAATCGTAATAAGTAATAAAGTGACAAGTAAATGTCGAGTTATCGTAGCCACAGGGACTGTAAAAAGCAATATTTATGAAATTAATTAAAACACTTTGGTGAGGTAAAAAATAATTTTGGTTTGAAAAGAGTGATTTATAAACTAATATTTTTAAAACTAAGCAAACAGCTTAACAAAGAAAATAAAAGAGTTCTAGTGCACGATTTCAATTAAGATTTAATCAAGATGATATAATTGTGTTGGATTAATTATACCTTTTTAACTTAGAAATATTAAATTTGTGCTTATGCTATTATGAATAAATTCATGCAACTCAAAAATTTGCTAACTTATGAACATATTTACTAATTAAAATTCCATTTATCTCTTGGACACATCCCTATGCCAATTCAACCGACTAAACAGTCTAATAAAGTAAACATGCTATCAAGACATACATACTTATTAAATTAAATTATCTCTCGCATATTCCTATGTCGATTCAACCGATTAATTCAACTTAATAAACATGTAAAAGATCATGTGAAGTAACAAAGTAGCCATACCTTGAAACAATTTAATCACAACAATCACGCAAGTTATGCAAGGCATATGTATCGCCAAATACAATGCTAATTTAATTTTCGATTACCTTAGAAGAATTAAACATGCACTCGATTAAGTCATCGAGTCCATTAATTTCAATTTCAATCCGCTTAAAAATTAATTCTTTAGTTATCTAAACAATTATAATGCCGGATAACCTAAGCATGATTTTACTTAATCAAGCATTTCATCAAGGCCTATAACAAAGATAAACACTATTTTAACAATTCAAGTAGGCAAAATATAATCAACCCAACACGAATTAAATTCAAGCTAAATTGATTAAAATAAAATTTCAACAACAATATTATTCATAGATATGTTCATCATAAAAACAATGAGAAATTAAAAAGAAAGGGAATGAAAGCAAATCCAAAGTTTCTCTGCGCTTGATCGTTGCTCGCTTCTTTTGTCTCCGTTCTCTTCACCGAGTAAGGCTTCTATGAATCCTCGATTGCTGCCCAAGATGGCTGAAGAACACCTCTTTCTCAAGAGAGGAAATTGGCACAAGAGGGAAGGAAAATGGGATGGAAAAATGGAGAGAAAACTTTAAGAGAAGTAAAGAGAGGATGAGAGAATGTTGTGGAATGAGGGGTGTTGAGGGATGCTTTGAATGATCAGCAAGGGGTGGCTTTTATAGCTGATTGTGGCTGCTAAAAATAGCAAATTCCAGCAGCCAAAGAGCCCTCCCTTGGCCGGCCACACACATGGCAAAGTTAAGCATTTCAACTTTGCTATTTTAGGCTTGGGGCAAATCTACAAAGCCGTAAATTAAGGTGGGGTTTAAATGCAATTTAGAAATCTTTTGAGGGCCTTTTTGCAAGCATATTTAATCAGCTAAAATGCTGATTTGGGTCAGCATATGGACGGTTCTGGGCTGCCCATTTGGTGGCTGGTTCGGTTCACCCAATTTGGCTCGGCCTGTGCGATTCACTGGGGCCTTTCTCCATAATTAATTAAAATAATTTATTTAACCCAAATTAAATAGGGAATAAATTAAAATTAATTAAATTATGAATTAATACACATTTCTGGACCATCTTAGGCTGGAAATTAGAGTGCCTCGATACTTCAAATTGCTTCTCAGTTTTGCACTTTCAAAGATGTCACTGAGCCAATTTTAGCCCTTTGCGCGAATCACAAAAAAATAGTCAAAATTAATCAAAATTAAGTATAAATTCACCATGCTCATATTTTTAACAGATTTAATTATTTTATAATATTTAATTATTTTTTTGACAAGAATTTAACCGGATTTGCATGAATTTAAGTAAAATTAGGTATGAAAAAGTATATAAATTTTTGCGCTTCCAGAGAGTGTACCGGTAATAACATCTGGTGATGACGCATCTTCGCGAGCGTGAATAGCGTAAGCTCTAGTAGGTACTCTGGTCTCAAATCTAACTATAGAATCTCTCGTCATACCATGATTACCACTTGCATTCCCTGCATTTCTTGGCGGCATTCCTCGAGTATTTGTATTGCTCGATCTTGCATTCTGAGATTTATCTTTTTCGTTTAGCTCGGGACAATCTCTAATAAAATGATCTTGTGAACCACAACTGTAACAAGTTCTATTATTATTTTTCACCCAACAATCTCCAAAATGTCATCTTCCGCACTGCTGACACTTAGGTTTAACATCTTTCACATTGCCAACACTTGATACCGATGTGGCTTGAGCTTTAGGGCTGGTGTATTGCTTTCCACGATCTCTATTGGAATATCCCACTGAAGCAGTCGATCGGTTAAAGTAGTCTCTAGATTTCTTCGACGAGGATTGATAAGGTTTACTCATCAATCTTTTCCTTGAGTCTCTTGCCTTAGAATTAGCCTTTCTCTTTTCTCGGCTAAAGTCTTCGACTTTGCAAGCCCGGTCAACTAACATAAAAAATTCTTTTAAATCTAAAATTCTGACCAGAAGTTTAATATCTTTGTTCAACCCATCAACAAACTACTTACACATTGTCTCTTCAGTAGAAACATAATCTCGAGCATACTTGCTTAACCGTATGAATTCTTTTTCATATTTGGTTATAGTCACGCGGTCTTGTTTCAATTCTAACAACTCTTAATGATTTTGATCCAAAAACTGTTAACTGATGGATTTCTTTCAAAACTCTGTCTGAAAGAATTCCCAAGTGACTCTTTCCTTCGGCACTACCGATATTAATGTATTCCACCACTGATACGCAATATCTCAAAGGGATATAACACACTTTAAATATTCAGCTAGCGTGCAAGAAAGCTCATCAAACACTCTAATCGTATTTTCAAGCCAAAACTTAGCTCTCTAAGGGTCATCATTAACATTAGCTCTGAACTCTTTAGTCCCGTGTTTGCGGATCTTGTTAATTGAAGGCTTATTTAATCTTAAAAGTTTGACTTCTTGAGGAGCTATAGGAATCGATTGGGGATTAGGAGGGGGTAGAGGTTGTTGAGTAGTCAGATTTGTACGAATATATTGAGTAAACCACTCGTTCATCATTTGGAAGAAAGCTTCTTTAGCCTCTCCTCCCTGGTTGCCTGTTACGGGTCTAGAATCAAACAGCTTTGTCCCTTGAGTGGGCGCATTAATCTCAACCTCATCAACTATAGCTCGATTAGGATTCATTTCTATATGAAAACACATTTAAAAATGTCAGGAGTCATAACACTATCACAGTTTATATATGGCATGTATAGCAAGACTCACACGCACGCTACGTTAGTCCTAGAATCGACTAAATCGTAGCTCTGATACCAATAAATGTAACACTCTTCACCTGTATTCAACGCTGAAATAGGGTTACGGAGCATTACTGAACTTACAAAATAATTAAACATATTTTTCTCATACATTTAATCATTACTTACAATCATCATTCAATCTCAATCAATCTGTCCCTTATACAAGCCTTCGAGGCCCTAAACATACTTTGAAAGTGGTTCGGGACTAAACCGTTAACCCAGGAAATTTTTCAACACTTAGAAAATTTTTGCATAAAACAGGGGACACACGCTCGTGTGGCCAGTCCGTGTGTCTCACATGGCCAACAGACACACCTGTGTCATAGGCTGTGTGAACATTTAAAATGGGAGCACATGGCCGTGTCCTAGCCTGTGTCTGACCCCAAGTAACTCTCTGACTTGGGTCACACGGCCAACACATACGCCCGTGTGCCCTAAAAATGGCCACACACGCCCGTGTGCCAGGCCGTGTGCTAGGTCGTGCCAAACCTGTAGGGTATATTGACTTATGCCACACGGCCAAGTCACAAGCTAGTGTGTAAGGCTGTGTGGAGCATACTGACTTGTTTTCAGAATCAACACTAGGGGATACACGGCCGTGTAACATGACCATGTGTCACACACGGCTGAGACACACGTCTGTATGGACAAAGATAGGCCATTTACCAAGCCATTTTGCCAACCACTTTGCACATACCTATACAAGCTCAATTGGTACCATTTCAGGACACAAATATGCAGCCCAAAATCATCAACCAATACATAATCATACTATATCCATTTCAATCATTTCAATACTCAATTCAATGTCATTTACCTATTCAAATACCTATCTACTCAACTTGTTTTACTAGACATAATTCACATATATAATTCATATGGTTAAACCATTCCAAACATGCATTAACAATTCAACCTCATCCACTCAATATAGGTCAATTGCCTAACTCAAAACAAAGCCATTTACACAACATATTACATTAACAATTTCATTATCACAAGCCAACACAAATGGCCTATATAAACATGTTCATCAAATATACCCCAAAATGATTCAAGCCTATACATGTCATATACCATATATACATAACTTCAAAAGTACCAAAATAGTAGTTCGATAGTGCGATGAAGTCTTTGACGATCCCCAAGTCTGAGCTAGCTTCGAAAGACTATAAAACATAGAAAAAAAATAAACAAAGTAAGCTATAAAGCTTAGTAAGTTCGTATGAAATATACTCAACAAATCATAATACAAAAATCATCAATTTGAACTATATAACATACAATTCATGAAAACAACAAACCTTCCATATGCTTAATCATATGCTTATATGAAATTCATAATTTCTTCTATTTGAATCTCACACTTTACATATAGATACTTGTACAATTTTGTAACAAACTCATACCTTTTCGGTACACTGTCGAATACTAGATATCTCACACATTAATACTAGATATCTCACACACTAAGTGCCAATACATAGCCGAAGCTATTATAATTTTGCACACTAAGTGCCTTACATAGCCGAAGCTATCTCGGTCTCGCACACTAAGTGCCAGCCGAAGCTATTCCGAATTGCACACTAAGTTCCATATATAGTCGAAGTTATCTCGAATCGCACACTAAGTGTTATTTATATAACCGAATCGTCATCAAACATGACTATAATCTCATATACACAATTTATACAATATCAAAGCATTTAAAGTATAATAGTAACAATGCTTATCACATACGAACTTACCTCGGATATTAAAACGACGAATCGAGTCGATTAGTCGATAACTTTTGTTTTTCCCTGATCCTGATCCGAATTCCATTTTTCTTGATCTAAATATATTCAAAATTAAGTAATTTAATCAACTATTTATTCAATTCAATCCAAAATATACATTAGCGCTATTTTACACATTTGCGCCTAAACTTTCACATTTTTCACAATTTAGTTCTTATTACATAAAATCAAAAATTAATGAAATTTTAATTATACCCATGCTAGCCAAATTACTATTATGCCCCTAGAAGTCCATATTTTTCATTTATTTCACATTTTAACCACAAAGTTTCCACATTTCATAATTTAATCCCTAATTTGCATTTTCACGAAAAATCACTTAACAAAACTTGTATAACTATCATCAAACATTCATAATCTATCATAAATCATTAAAATACATGCTTATTCATCAATGGAAACTTTCTAAACCTTTAAAAATTTTGCAAAATAGTCCCTAGGCTAGCTAGACCTAGTTGCAACAATCTCAAAAAATACAGAAATAATTAAAAAAGGGACAAAATTGAATTTACATGCACTAGGAGAAGTGACCGAATGCTTCAAACTATTCTCATGGATTTTATAAACCCTAAATTTGGCTAGGAAGAAGATGATTGAATAAAATTGGCCTTTTGTTTTATTAAATCATCATTTAATAATTTATTTACTTATTTAACCTTTAATTAAACCAGTGAAAATACAAATATGATGTCCATACATGTCCACTAAATATATTAATGGTCTAATTGCAACATAAGGACCTCCACTATTTAATTTCATAGCCATTTAGCACCTTTAGCTAATAGAACATAATTTTTGCACTTTACACGATTTAGTCCTTTTTACCGAATTGAGCACTCAAACAATAGAATTTCTTAACGACACAAACATATTATCATGTCGTAGACAATAAAATAATCATAAAATAATTACTTTGACCTCAGATTTGTGGTCCCAAAACTACTATTTTGATTTGACTAAAAACGGGCTGTTACATTATCTCTCCCATAAATTAGGGTCTCCTTGAAAGTTTTGTAAGAAGGGGTAAAAGAACACAGTAGCAACATATCTTGATCCTCATCGTTGATATTTGCATCAAGATTTTTTAGGTCATTGAGAAGGGTAACGAACTCACATATGTGAGCCCTAATGGACTCACTTTCAACCATCCTGAGTTTGTAGAGACCTTGTTTTAACACTAATCTATTAACTAGAGATTTTAGCATGCATAAGCCTTCTAGTTTTCTCCATAGCACGGACATTGTTTTCTCCATTAGTATCTCCTGTAACACATTATTTGTAAGGCATAGTTGAATTGCAGATAGAGCTTTTTCATCAAGCTCTTCCCATTCTAACTGGTCTGCATCTGTGGGTTTCATCCCTATAACGACCATTTTCAGACCGTTCTGGACTAGTATTGTCGTTATTCGAACTTGCCACTGGCTAAAACTTTCAATTCCATCGAATTTTTTAATGTCAAGCCTTGTCGCTACCATCCCTAGATGAGTTGAATGCGGAAATCAAACCAAACTCTGATACTAGTTTGTTGGGGATAAATCCATGTAAGAACAAAAAGAATAATAACAAAAAAAAATTGAAAAGATAGGTTCAATCGGACCATTTTTTCATAATTAATTAATAATAATTTATTAACCCAAATTAAATTGGATATAAATTAAAATTAATTAAATTGTGAATAAATAAATATAATTTTGGACCGTCTTAGGCTAAAATTTAGTTCAACTCGATACTTCAAATTACTTTTTAGTTTTGTGCTTCTAGCAGTGTCTACCGACCCATTTTTCGCCCTTTGTGTAAATCTGTTGAAAATAACCAAAATCCATCAAAAATAATTATAAAATTCAACATGTTCATATTTTAAGTGCACTTTAATTATTTTATAAAAAATAATTATTTTTCGACAAGGATTTAACCGAATTTGCATGAATTTAAGTTAAAAAGGGTATGAAAAAGTGTGTAAATTTTTGTGTTTCCAAGCAGCTAACGTCATGACAATAAGAAAGCCTTAATCCTGACCACGCAACACCTTGTCATCACGATGACATGAATGCCACGTCAGGACATGGCGATGTGTTCCTCAAATTGCTCGATTTTCTTCTCTCAGTTAAACTCTATTTTGGTTTCCCACTTAAACTCTAATTAACCTAGGGATATTCTAGTCATAAAAGCTATGAATTTCAGCCTATAGAGAGGCCTTAGTTACCTTAGGTTTAAGATATAGAAAATAGCACAATTAAGAAAGAATTCTTTGTTTTAATTTGAAAGGTTTTTTCTTTCGAGGTTTTGGGTTTTCTTTGTTTTGACCCTTTCCATCTTGTACCTTTCTCTTATTTTTAGCAAATCTTAGCTGCCACATTCAGCTATAAAAACCCCCCTTGGCTGATCATTCAAGGCATCCCTCATTCATTCATATCTCTCCTCTCTTCTCTCATTTTCTCTTCTCATTTTCCCATTCAAAGTCTATTACTCTCTTGCTGATTTCTCCCCTTGAGAAAGGGTTATTCTTCAGCCATTTTGAAGCAGCAATTGAATGTTCATAGTAGCCTTGATCAGCGAGGACAACAAAGAAGGAAGAACGGAGCAACCTAGTCAAGCCACGGAAAAACACCAAATTTGATTCCTGTTCCCTATCTCTCTAATTTTTGTTGTTTTTTGTGATGAACATATCTATGATTATTTATGTTGTTGGAATGGCTAATTAAATCGGCTTAGCTTGAATTTAATTCGTGTTGGGTTGATTGCATTTCGTCCTCTTAAATTATTAAAATTGTGTTTATGCTGTTATAGGCCTCGGTAAAATGCTTGATTAAGTAAAATCATGCCTAAGTTATTCTTGCATTATAATTGTTAGGTAACTAATGAATTAATTATTTAAATGGATTGAAATTGTAATTAATTGACACACTACTTAGTTAATGCATGTTTATTCTTTTAAGGTAGCTGAAGGTTAAATTAGCAATGTATTTGGCGATACACTTGCCTTGCATAACTTGCAAGATTATTGTGATTAAACTGTTTCAAGGTAAGGAAATCTTTTTTCCTCACATAGACTTTTATGTTCTTATTAGATTTAATTAATCATTTGAATTGACATAGGAATATGCAAGAGATTAGTTCAATTTAATGAGAATGTATGTGCAATAGCATGCTTGCTTATTAGAATATGTTTATCAATTGAATTGACATAGGGATATGTTAAGAGATGAATGGATTTGTGTAGGTGAGTATGTTCATAAGTTAGCAAATTACCGAGTTGCCGTGAATTTATTCGTAACAATATAAACATTTGTTTAGTAATTCTAAGATAAGAAATGTAATTAATCCAACACAACTTTGTCAGCTTGATTAAATCATATTTTGAAATCGTGCATTAAAACTTTTATTTTTATTTTTTTTGTTTTACTTAGTTTAAAATCTTAGTTTTTAATCACCCTCTTTAAACAAAATATTTTTCTTCACCAAAGTGTTTAAATAGCATTCATAAATAATCCTTTTCACGGTCCCTGTGGGTACGATAACTCGACATTTACTTGTCACTTTATTACTTGTTGCGATTGTGTACACTTGTACATTTCCATCGTTCCAAGTTTTTGGCGTCGTTGCCGGGGACTGTTTTAAAAAGTCATTATTTGTGAATTTGTTAGTTTTGCATTTTGGTTTAATTTTTTGTTTAAATTTTAACTTACTTAATTTTTCTGTGATAATTCAGGTGTTTATGAGTATTGACCGAATCATCAATCTACTCCCTATAGACCCTGAGATAGAAAGAAGAAGGATCGAAAAGATAAACTTCAAAAAAATGAATCAAGGAAATGGAGCAAACCCTGCTCAAAATCCTATCCTTATTGCTGATGATACGGATAGAGCTTTAAGATAGTATGTTGTACCAGTGTTTAATGATCTTAATTCGGGTATTAAGAGACCTGAAATCGAGGTGCAACAGTTCGAGTTGAAGCCAGTCATGTTCCAGGTGCTTCAGACAGTGGGCCAATTCAGCGAAATGCCTGCCGGAGATCTTCACCTACATTTAATACTATTTATGGAGGTGAGTGATTCTTTCAAGTTAGTCGGAGTACCCGAAGATGCATTACGATTGAAGCTATTCCCAGATTCACTATAGGACAGAGCTCGAGCCTGATTGAACTCATTGCCACCAAACTCAATTTCTACATGGCAAGAGTTAGTAGAAAGATTCCTTATGAAGTATTTGTTGCCTAGCAAGAATGCTAAGTTGAGGAGCGAGATCACTGCCTTCCAAAAAATGGATAATGAGTCCTTATATGAGGCATGGGAAAGGTACAAAGAGTTATTACGATAGTGCCCTCATCCCGGAATCCCACATTGCATCCAACTTGAGACATTTTATAATGGTTTCAATGCTCACACGAGGATTGTAGTGGACGCTTCTGCTAATGGTGCTCTCCCTTCTAAGTCTTATAATGAGGCTTATGAAATCATTGAGAGGATTGCCAACAACAATTACCAATGGCCAACCAACCGAGCAGTTTTAGGAGACGAGTTGCTGGAATACATGAAGTATACGCTCTTACTTCACTCGCATCTCAAGTATTATCAATATCCCCAATGTTAAAAACTCTTACTACTAATGGGTCTAACAATTTTGCAGCACAGCCACCTAAGCAATTTGAAAATATAGCCTGTGTTTATTGTGGGGAAGGATATTTGTTCAAAGAATGTCCATCGAACCTAGAATCTATGTATTACATAGGTAACCAGAACCAAAATCGAGGAAGGCAAGGACTGTAATCCAATTTCTATAACCCATCGTGGCGAAATCACCTGAACTTTTCCTGGAGAAACCAAGGGGTTGGAACCAGTAATACTTACGCCCAACCTGGATTGACCCAGCCACCTAGTTTTCCCCAACAAGTTCAAAAACCAACCCAAGCTGAATGATCATGATTTTCCGTGATAAGTTTTATAAATTTATAATTAATCGTACTTGAAACTAACTATTATCATGATGTAGGCATGTGTACCTATCGAACAGTAGTATAGCTTTAGCAAGACTGGATTGTCTAACCTAAAGGACTAAAAGTACTAGTAATGGCCGTCTTTTATTATCTAGCCTAAGAATAAAGGGGTTTGTTTTAACTAACTAATTAACTAAATTAAGAAGTTGTAGAAAATAGAATTGGGGAATTACTTTTAGGAAAAACGATTGATTTAGGACAATACCTAAGGAAAAATCCACCTAGACTTTACTTGTTATTTTGGCTCCGAACTGGACGATTTATTCATTTATCTTGTTCCGTAGAGATCCCTAAGTTATGTTATTATTCCTATTCAAGACTAATAACGTCTAATCCCTAGATTGAATAATTGAGACTTTTCTCTAATTAACACCCTAAGGTTGGATTAACTCGATCTATGGATCCCCTTATTAGCTCAAAGGGTTTTACTAAGGGTTAATCGTGGAGGTAGGCTTTTCATGGCATGAGTGGGTTAATCCTAGGTGCCTTTATCATCTTGACATATCAAATCAAATGGTGTGGTCTTGACATGCATAATCAAGCAAGTTCTAGAATAACAATTCGATATTGACACACTCAAAGTAATAATAAAAGTGGGCATGAAAGAATTAGTTGATGCTCTTATAGGCTCAATAATCTCACAAAAATTATGGCTTTTTGATGTTTAAACTTGTGGATTTCAATTCAAGATAATACCTAAACTTGGGGAAACAACCTAAAATTTTAAATTCTTAAAAATCAACTTATCATGCCTAATTTTCTAATGTCTTAAAGTTTAAATAATCAATGCATGAATGCCTCTGTTTTAATTTAAGATATATCAATAAAAATTATAAATCAATCAAAATTCATTCTAAACATGATATGAGAGATTTACAAGAGAACAAGGCAATATTCAGGGATTTTTTCTGATAGTGAAATGAATACCCCCTACACTTAAGATGTACATTGCCCTCAATGTACAAAGATAGATAGATAGAGAAATATAAATATAAGATCATAAGATAGGGAGAGAATTGAAACTTCCTGAGTGTTAAATGAGTGAACTCCCTAGTTTGGAGTTGTGTAGGGTGGAGGAGGATACTCCGGTGGTGGTAGAGGTTGGGTACCACAAGTGCTGTGCCAAAAGAATATAATATCTCGTTATCAAGTAGGGCATGGCAGTTGTGGAGAACATTTTCCAATGGAGTTTGAAGTTCCTAAGTGATTGTGAGCTTTGGAGCTCTTTATAACTGTGAGAAAATTAGAAACTTTTTTTTAGGGGATATTAGGAAGAATAATTACTCATAAAGAAATAGTCGAGATTAAGAATTAATTTATAAACCTAATATATAAGATAGTAACAAAAAGGAAATAATATTTAAAAGTTAAAAGTGAAATTAATAAAGACTTAAAATAAAAATAAAAATAGAAATAAAAATAAAGATAAAGATAAAATTAAATTAAACATCATCATCGCCGGATGGTTCGCGAGGTGGTGGTGGCGATGAGATGTGGAAGTGCTAACAGATCTGCTGGAGAGTAGCATCAATGTCATCAAATTGTTGAAAACACTGCTGCTCGAATCAGTTGAGGCACTCAGATATGTCAGCATGTGAAGCCGCCGCATGAACTGGACGATGGGAGTATGATGGCTGAGACGGTGGGTCCTCGTGCTGTAGAGGGACATCATCAGTAATGTCCTCTAGAGCCTCCTCCTCAGTAGATTGGGCGAGACGATACTGGGGAGGGTAGGTTCCTCGGCGTCTTTGGATCATCATCATGCTAAGCATGCTCGAGATGCCTTGTGGAGACATCTGGCCAATGAAGGTCAGGGATGATTCTTGTGCCACGGTGTCGAGGAGTCTAAAAAGCCGCTCCAATCAAGTCACGTAGGGACCAATGGAGATGACCCCCCTCCGATGTTACTCCATCTGGTGGCGAATGGCAAGGGCGATAAAGTAGGCGAGGTAGAAGACGTACCCGTTTGACATGCACCATAAGTAATAGACGTCGTGGGTAGTGACGACGCCAATACTCTCTCTCTACACTATCAAAGTATGAGATAAAATAGAATGTAGATACCTTAAGGACAGAGGGAAAGATAATGCCTAGGTACGACTGGGGTCGTAGCTGGCCGAACATGGAATGAGGGCACTCCAACACTTCGAGGGAGAATAATGGATGTGACGGTTGAGGGTATCGAGGTTATTCTCCTCTTGGAACTCCTCTGCGTAAAGGCCTAGTGCTGCACCAAAATCTGGGACGCTCAATTGCCGTACTAGACCACTAAGTCTAAATTGGACTGTGCCGGGATCATCATGGTTTGTCATTACGGTCTGAAAATGGAATGTCGAGCACAATTCCATCGTGAGCTCGAGGTACGTCAGCTCGATGATCCCATAGAAAAGCTCCCAAGGATCGGTGGTTAGGAGTGCCCGAATCGCATCAATAACTGTATTTATCCCCACACCCCGATCGATCTGACACACACGCAATTAAAGGTCGGGCCCAGAGTATTTGGAAAAGTTCTTCTTGGGGCCTGTTGGGGAATTATAGGAAAGGGTGGTGAATTTCTTCAGTAGGGCCTGAGGAAGATGACGCTCCTTTCCTTTTCTTCGAGGTGGGGACGACAACTTTCTTTCCTCGTGAAGACAACATGGTGAATCTGTAATTGGAATCATCAATTCGTCGTGATGAGTAGACAGGGTAAAATGCAACTAAATTCGAAGAGGAAAAGCCATAAATATGTTCAGCCACAACTACAAAATTTAACTAAAATAATAAGTTCAATAGCATACTTTTGTGGCATTAGTATGGTGGTATGAGTAAAAAAAATGGCAAAGAATGGAATGCAACACAAAAGGCATGAATATTTCAACTACCCTATTCATGATTATTCACTTTAAACTAGTCAAATGGAGTAGAGAAATCATGCAATGAATAAGAACTTGAACATGAAAAAGATGATAACTATTCTAGATATGACATTAAAGTGATAAAAATATAAAAATAACATGAAAACTTGCATATTATTATGATAAATAGCCTCAGAAATCAGTAAAATAAACGAGAAAGAAGTAAAAAAATGCTAGAAAGAAGAGAATGGGCGTCAAAAATGGAGTTGGAGGCGGCGCACGGGCTGGCAGGGAGGCCGTGTGGACTTGTAGCAGCTAGGTTTAGGGTTTTTGAGTGGGGAAGACAATGAATAGTGTAGGGTATTTATAGATTTTGGGGCACACGGCTAGGGGACACGCCCGTGTTCCCCAATTTTAGCCCGTGCGTTTAGCATTTTTCCTTTTTTGGTGCGTCTGAAATTTGTCCCACGCCCGTGTACCTTGGGCGTGTTGGTGCACACGGCCGTGTCGCACAACCGTGTCTAGCTTCGTTCGCTTCTCCCACGCTCGTGTACCTTGGGTGTGTTGGTGCACACGGCCGTGTCGCACAACCGTGTCTAGCTTTGTTCGCTTCTCCCACGCTCGTGTATGCAAGCCCACGCCTGTGTTAATTTGACAGGTTCGACCACGGGTGCTAGACACGGGCGTGTCGCACGCCCGTGCTAGTTTTTCAGTTTTAACCACAGTCCTAGGACATGGGCATGGTGCACGCCCGTGTTGTTTTGGCAGGTTCGCCTACGGCCATGTCGCACGGCTGTGACAATATATTGCAACCCGTGTTTTGGGGAAATCTTTGCCCTGTTTCCACACGGCCTAAGCACGCCTGTATGCTTGGCCGTGTCTCTGTGGTGAACCTGTATTCAAGAGATCTGTTAGTAAGTTAGGTGTTAAACACTAAAATTTAAAGAAGTTAATACAGTTAGTGCTCGGGTTGCCTCCCGAGAAGTGCTTATTTATAGTCTAAGCTTGAGTTACCTCTCCATCGAATGTTCATAGTGGTTCGAGGAGTTTATTCTCCTCATTCCTGCTATCAATCTCATCAAAATAAGGTTTTATACGTGTGTTGTTTTCCTTAAAAGTGCCAAACTTGGGATGACTTACCTCAACTGTACCGAATGGGAAAATACTAAGTACCGTAAGAGGGATTTCTTCATTCGGGTTGGCAGTGACAATGTGAGGATCTACGGCATCTAGTAAGACTTTATCTCCAACCTTAAGTTGATTTGGAGAGGTATCGAGCTCATTCAGGCGTAGTTTTGGTTTATCGTATGTTCTCGATTTATATGTCCACCATTCATCTAGCTCTTCGATTTGTAGCCTTCGTTCTTCATGAATGGGTCCTCTAGTATTGCTTGAACATGGCTCGTGTACTTCCCTCAAACTCATTTTCTGCAAAGTAGGTTGGACCATATTGTCAGTTTTAGTAGACTGGTTTAGACCATTACCTTCAATTTTTGGTGTGTTACTAGGATTACGAGCTTGAAGGGTGATTGTTTCGTCTCCCACATGAAGTGTAAGCTCACCTGTGCCAATATCTATAATTATTTTAGCAGTTTCTAAAAAGGGCCTTCGTAAAATTAAAGGAGTGTTGCTATCCTCCTCCATATCTAAAACAATGAAGTCAACGAGAAATATAAATTTATCGATTTTAACTAGCACATCTTCAATAATACCCCTAGGAAATCTTATAGTTTTATCTACTAATTGAATGCTCATCCTAGTCTGTTTGGGTTTCCCAAGACCTAGTTGCTTAAACATTTTGCAAGGCATGACGTTAATGCTTGCCCCTAAATCAGCTAATGTATTATTAACATATAAACTACCAATTAAGCAAGGAATTGTAAAACTCCCTGGATCTTTTAATTTGTTGGGTAGATTATTCTGTAGAATAGCTGAGCAAACTGCGTTTAGCCCCAGATGCGACGCCTTGTCAAACTTCCTCTTGTTTGCTAAAAGCTCCCTTAAAAATTTCATTACATTTGGCATCTGCGATAGAGCTTCAATAAACGGTAAGTTAATATGTAATTTTTTTAAAAGTTTAAGGAATTTACCAAATTGTTCGTCTGAGCAATCTTTCCTTGTCGCTTTAGGGTATGGCACACGAGGTTTATATTCTACACTCACCATTTTGTTTTCATTATGACTTACCTTACCTCTACCTTTGCTTACCACAGTTTCTTGCCTCGGTTCTGGCTCAGGCTCAACGAATCCTTCTTTATTTTGAACATTAATTGCGTTGAGCTGTTCCCTTGGGTTAAGTTTAGTATTACTTGGCAAGCTACCTTGTGGTCATTCGGAGATTAGTTTGGACAGCTGGCCTATCTGAGTTTCGAGCCCTTGGATTAATGCTTGTTGATTTTTAAGTGTCATCTCGGTATTCTGGAAACGGGTTTCTGACACCGAGATAAATTTAGATAGCATCTCCTCAAGGTTTGGTTTCTTTTCCTGTTGATAAGGTGGCTGTTGAAAACCCGGAGGATTTTGTGGCCTTTGATTCCCTTGACACCCCAGGAGAAATTTGGGTGCTTCTTCCAACCTGCATTATAAGTGTTACTCTATGGGTTATTTTGAGATCTAAAGTTATTGTTACCTATATAGTTGACTTGTTCCTCTTCAGTTGTAGGATTGAATGGTTGATATTCTGTATGCACACCTCCTCCACTTGAATCACACCTCATCACTGGATGTACTTGCGTAGAACCAAGTAAACCATCAATCTTTTTATTCAGAAGTCCTACCTGATTTGACAACATAGTAACCGAATCGACGTTATAAACGCCTGCTATTTTAGTTGGCTTAGTCCTCATGACTTGCCACTGATAGTTATTCAGTGACATCTCCTTAATAAATTCGTAAGCCTCTTCAGGTGTTTTGTTGTTGATGGTTCCACTAGCGACTGCGTCAATCATCTGTCTTGTCGAGGGATTCACACCATTGTAGAACGTTTGAACTTGTAGCCATAGAGGTAACCCATGGTGAGGGCACCTTCGTAGTAGGTCCTTGTATCTCTCTCATGCATCGTAAAGTGTTTCTAAATCCATCTGCACAAAAGAAGAGATATCATTACGTAATTTAGCCATTTCATCCGGCGAAAAATACTTTAATAAAAATTTTTCGGTCATTTGTTCCCAAGTAGTGATGGACCCTTGTGGTAACGAGTTCAACTGCTATTTAGCCTTGTTCCTCAGTGAAAAAGGGAATAACCAAAGACGAATGGCTTCATCAGAAACGCTATTAATTTTAAAAGTGTCACAGATTTCTAGAAAATTTACCAAGTGTGTGTTGGGGTTCTTATCCTGCAAACCATCAAACTGAACAAATTGTTGTATCATTTGAATCGTGTTAGGTTTTAGTTCAAAATTATTTGTAGTAATAGCAGGCCTAACTATACTTGACACAGTTCCTGTTAAATTAGGTTTAACATAATCATACATAGTACGAGGAGCAGAATTCTGATTTGCTAATTCAGCAGGTATCACTGGAGGTAGCTGATTGTCTTGATTTTTAGCCATCTCCTCGGTTGTAGTTGAGATATTGTTCTCTTGCTCTTCTCCTGTGTATCTTAGGCTTCACCTTATTTCTTGTCGGTTTCTACGAGCTGTGTGATCGGTCTCTGCGTCAAAAAGTAGTGGTCCCGACGGGTTTTTTCTATTCATAAACTGTAAGAACCTGCCAGAAGAAAGAAAAAGAAAATTAGTAAAACAAAAATTAAAATAAAATTAATTTGCAAGAAAAATAAATGGCTAAAGTAATAAAAATTGAGTGTTCCTAATATTTTAGTCCCCGGCAACGACGCCAAAAACTTGATCGTGATTTTTCACAATAAGTTTTATATATTTATAATTAATCGTTCTTGAAACTAACTATTATCACGATGTAGGCAAGTGTACCTATCAAACAGTAGTATAGCTTTAGCAAGACCAGATTGTCGAACCCAAAGGACTAAAAGTACTAGTAATGACTGTTTTTTTATTATCTAGCCTAAGAATAAAGGGGTTTGTTTTAACTAACTAATTAACTAAATCAAGAAGTTGTAGAAAATAGAATTGGGGAATTACTTTTGGGAAAAACGATTGATTTAGGACAATACCTAAGGAAAAATCCACCTAGACTTTACTTGTTATTCTGGCTCCGAACCGGACGGTTTATTAATTTAACTTGTTCCGTAGAGATCCCTAAGTTATGTTATTATCCCTATCCAAGACTAATAACGTCTAGTCTCTAGGTTGAATAATTGAGACTTTTCTCTAATAAACACCCTAAGGTTGCATTAACTCGATATATGGATCCCCTTATTAGGTTTCACCCTAATCCGGCAAAATCTTGTCACCCTATCTCTAGGTGCGCAATCAACTCCACTTAATTATGACAAAGTCACTCTTAGCCAGGGACTATTCATCCTCTAACTAAGAGCATTAACTTGAATCGATATCCTGAAATACCAAAACAATAATTAAGAACACATAATTAAGAATAAGTCAAATATTTATCATATGATTCAGAAAATAATAGCAAGATTCATCTTAGGTTTCATCCCCCTTAGGTATTTAGGGGTTTTAGTTCATAACTAAATAAGAAAACATCTCAGAATAATAAAGAATACAAAACATAAAGAAAACCCAAAACTCCTGAAGGGAAATTGAGGAGAGATCTTCAGTCTTGATCATGAATCCGGCTTCTGAGATGGATCAATCAGCTTCCTTAGAGTAATTCCTTACTCCCTATTCTCCGTCTCCCCTTTAGTCCTCCCCTAGGGTGCTAAATAGGCTTTAGAAGGCCTCCAAACCCTAAAAATCATCTTTGTTCGAATAGAACTTAACTAGGGCTCGGTAGGGACACACTCGTGTGCGATTACTTTAGGCCGTGGTCGAGCCTGTTAGATCAACACGCCCGTGCTGAGATTGATTTGGGTCTTGGTTGAGCCTGTTAGATTGGCACGGGCGTGTGTTCTGCCCGTGTTAGGAAGTCCAGGCCGTGTTGTTTTCCCCTGTCGGCCCATTTTCTCTGTTTTTTGCTCGTTTCTCGTTCTTTTCGTCCTCCTATGCTCACCTAAGTATAAAACATGAAATTAAAGGATTAGGAGCACCAAATTTACCAAATCTAAGGGGAAATCATTCATAAACGTGTTAAGCAAGGGATAAAAATATGTATAAATTATGGTTTATCACTGAACCATCCAATGGCTTAGAAAATTCATTGAAGGCGTACATGCCAAAAATGATGCCTTAATCCAAAGCCAAACAGCTACATTGAAAAACCTGGAAAACCAAATGGGCCAGCTTGCAACTGAACTCAGGAACCGACCACAAGGTGTTTTACCTAGTGATACGGAGAATCTGAGGAATCTAGGAAGGAGCATTGTAAAGCATTGACATTGAGGAGCGGAAAGACATTAGAGCCCAACACCGTCGAAGTTCAAAAGGAGCAAGCTGACACTCAAGAATCAGAGGAAGATCAACCGAGTGTTGAAATTCTAGTTTCACCAGAACCAGAGTATGCAAAATCAGACAAAGTAACCTCAAAACCAGCTAATTCTGATCAACTAACAACTCCGTTAGATGCAGAATCACCGCAAAAGACGAATCAACCAATTCTAGAGAAGAAACCATCACCACCCTACCCTCAAAGACTTCAAAAGCAGAAGTAGGAGATTTAATTCAAGAAGTTCCTAGACGTACTCAAGCAACTTCATATCAACATCCTGTTGGTTGAAGCACTTGAGCAAATGCCGAACTACATCAAAATCATGAAAGATATCCTGTCTAAAAAATGAAGACTTGGAGAATTTGAGACGGTAGCTCTGAAAAAGGAATGTAGTGCATATCTTCAAGGCAAATTACCCCCAAAGTTGAAGGATCCTGGATGTTTTACCATCCCTTGCAACATTGGAGCAATATATTGTGGTAAGGCATTATGTGACTTAGGTGTGAGCATTAACTTGATGCCTATGTTAATATTTAAAAATTTGGGGATAGGTGAAGTTAGACCAACTACGGTTACACTTCAATTAGCGGATCGATCTTTAGCAATCCAGAAAGAAAGATCGAGGATGTATTGGTATGTGTAGATAAATTTATTTTCCCTGCTGATTTTGTTTTTTTAGACTTTGAAGTAGACAAAGAAGTGCCAATTATCTTAGGAAGACTGTTCATAGCAACCGAAAGGACCCTTATTGATGTGTAGAAGGGCGAGCTTACTATGCATGTTCAGGATGATCAGGTAACATTTAACGTTTTTAAGTCTATGCGATTTCCTAAGACAATTGATTATTGATTTACAGTATCCGATTTAGAGGATTTAATAGTGGAGAAGGAGCTCAACTATGTTAAGGATCCATTGGAACAAATTTTGACATCAGATTCTCTAAATTATGAAGAGGAGGATGAATACTTAGCATTGTTAGAAGCTAATCAAAAGGGATTTAATCCGCAATCCCATTTTGAATCTTTGGAATTAGAGAAAAGGGATTATGCCCAACCAAAAGCGTCAATCGAGGAGCCACCTAAATTAGAACTCAAGGTACTACCTTCACATTTAAAATATGTTTATTTAGGTAACTCTTCTACTCTGCTTGTGATTGTTTCAGTAGAATTAACTACTGAGAAATAAGAGAAACTCATCCTAGTGTTGAAACAATTCAAGAAGGCTATCGGATGGACCATAGCCGATATCCGCGGTATTAGTCCATCTGTATGCATGCACAAGATCATACTAAAAGATGGCGAGAAAGGGACGATTGATGGACAACGAAGACTGAACCCCATTATGAAGGACGTAGTAAAGAAAGAAATCATCAAGTGGTTAGATGCAGGTATAATTTACCCCATCTCAAATAGTTCATGGGTAAGTTCGGTCCAGTGCGTGCCAAAGAAAGGAGGTATCACGATCATTGAAAACGAGAATAATGAGTTGAGACTGACTAGAATGGTTACGGGATGGAGAATTTGCATCGATTACCAGAAGCTGAACAAGGCAACTAGGAAAGATCACTTTCCTTTGTCGTTTTTGGACCCGATGCTGGATAGACTCGCAGGGTGAGACTATTACTATTTTTTCAATGAATACTCGGGATATAATTAGATTACAATAGTACCGTAAGATCAGCACAAGACAACAATCACCTGCCCGTATGGTACGTTTGCATTTAGACGCATGCCATTTGGTTTATGTAATGCACCTGCTACATTTCAAAGAGTATGATGTTTATTTTTACTGACATGGTTGAGAAATATTTGGAAGTCTTTATGGATGATTTTTCAGTATTCGGAGATACATATGATGATTTCCTAGCCAATCTAGCCAAGGTACTAGGGCGATGTGAAGAAACAAACCTAGTACTCAACTGGGAAAAGTGCCATTTCATGGTACGAGAAGGTATTGTTCTAGACATCAGATAACGAGACATGGAATTGAGGTAGATAAAGCAAAGGTAGATGTTATTGAGAAACTCCGACCTCCAACATCTGTAAAGGGTGTTAGGAGCTTTTTAGGCCACGCCGGTTTTTATCGAAGATTCATCAAGGACTTCTCCAAAATTGCTATACCCTTATGCAAATTATTGGAGAAGGACGCGACGTTCAAATTTGATGAGGAATGCTTAAAGGATTTCAAAGATTTGAAGAGTCAGTTAGTTACGACACCCGTAATAGTCACACCAGACTGAGATTTGCCATTTGAATTGATGTGTGACGCAAGTGACTTCGCGATAGGAGCTGTTATGGGCCAGCGAAGGAGCAAAGTTTTTCATCCCATCTACTACGCAAGTCAGACTCTGACAGGAGCTCAACTAAATTATACGGTAATAGAAAAAGACTTACTTGCTATTTTGTTTACTTTTGACAAGTTTCGATTTTATCTTGTAGGTACCAAGGTGACTGTCTATACGGACCACTCGGCAATTAAGTATTTACTTGCCAAGAAAGACTCTAAGCTGAGACTGATCTGATGGATACTTCTACTTCAAGAGTTCGATCTAGAAATTTAATATCGAAAGGGAGTGGAAAACCAAGTAGCAGACCAGTTGTTTAGATTGGAGCCGCAATACCAATTCAAGAGACGTTTCCAAATGAACACATACTGAAGGTAAATCATGTCTATAATACCCCTTGGTTTGTTGATATTGCTAAATTTTTAGCTTGTGGTTTGATTCCGATTGATAAGACGTATCATCAAAGGAAAAAGTTTCTTCACGATGTGAAGTAGTATTTCTGGGAAGAACCATACTTGCTTAAGAAGTGTGCAGATCAAATGATCAGGAGATGCGTGGCATAAGATGAAGTACATGAGATTTTATACCATTGTCACTCAGCTCCAAGTGGGGGACACTTTAGAGGTACACGTACTGCAGCCAAGGTATTGCAAGCTGGATTCTTTTGGCCAACACTATTCAAAGATGAATACGCTTACGTAAAGAGTTGTGATCGATGTCAAAGGGTCAGAAATGTCACCAGTAGAAATGAGATGCCTCGAACAAACATCATTGAGGTAGAATTATTCGATGTTTAGGGTATTAACTTTCTCGATCCTTTCCCTCTGTCTTTTGGTTACAAGTACATCTTGGTAGCTGTAGACTACGTGTCTAAGTGGATTGAGGCTGAATCTTATCCGACAAATGATGCTAGGGTTGTGATGAAGTTTTTGCAGAAACACGTGTTTACAAGGTTTGGAACCCCAAGAGCTATTATCAGCGATAAAGGGTCCCATTTTGTGAACAAGTGGTTGAAATGGTTATTAGATAAACATGGAGTGAAACACAAGGTCGCTACAGCTTACCATTCGTAGAAGAATGGGCAAGCTGAACTGGCAAACAAAGAGATCAAAGGCATACTTAAGAAGGTAGTTTGCCTGAATTGATGAGATTGGTCCAAAAGACTAGATAATGCTTTATAGGCTTACAAAACAACATACAAGACACCTTTAGGGATGTCACCCTACAGGTTGGTCTTTGGGAAAGCCTGTCATCTGCCCTTGGAGTTAGAGCACAAAGCTTACTGGGCCTTTTGACGACTCAACTTGGATCTTAAGCTTGCTAAAGAGAAATGGATGCTCCAACTCAATGAGCTAGAGGAATTTTGAATGTTCTCGTATGAAAATGCCAAATTACTTAGGGAGAGACTTAAGAAATGGCATGGCAAGTACATTCGAGTTCAAGAATTTGAAGCAGGTCGACAAGTCTTGTTATTTAATTCCAGATTACAATTCTTTCCAGGTAAACTAAAATCACGTTTGTCCGGTCCATTTACAATTCATCGCGTTTATCCATACGGAGTTGTTGAACTCCAAGGTAAGGGAGGTAATTTTCAAGTTAATGCTTAGCGTTTGAAACATTACTGGGGAGAATAAGACTGAACGGAATCAAATTTCGTTCATTTTATCAGATGTTTAAATTTTCTTATGTTCCTTTTTAATAAATGATTTAGGGTATATTTTCGCGATTAGTATGTTTAAATAAATTCTGTCTAGGAGATTGGAACTTAAGGGGGACCGCTTGTGACCCCTCCAATCTTTCCTAGGAATTGATTTTAAAATAATTTTTTGAGAAATTATTCCCTAAATGGCAAAATAAATTTTTAGTTTTTCAAATAAAAAGGTCAATTTTGACCCAAGTTTAAAATTGCAACTCAATTTTAAATTTTCATTAAGTCTAGGGACTTAATCGAACTATTTTAAAATTTGGTTTCTCTTTTTGTAAATATTAAAAAATAGATGCCTCTTTTTGTAAATATTTTCAAAAGGCTTCTAGAATAAATGTTTTTAGTTTAATAAAAAAAAGATGATAATTATTAACATATAATTATATCTATTATAATACATATTAATTATTATCAACTTTATATAGAGTTAGGGTTAGCTTTAATTTAATCATATTTTATTTGATAAGTTTTTTTTTCATAATAATAATAAGATGATAATCTTTAATATATAATTATATCTATTATAATTTATATATTAATTTTTATCAATTTAGCATAGAATTAGGATTAGTTTTAATCATATTTTATTTTTGTTTGAATAAATTAATAGCATTAATAATTTAATATGCATATATTTGATTATTAATTGTTGTTAACTTTGAGTAGAATTAGAATTAGAATTTTTATTGTTAAATTATACTAAGAATTCTTCTCTAATTCCTACTACTCTCACTATAAATTCCACCCTTACTTTCCTCTATTCATTCATCACTCAAAACCCCAAAGCACCAAATCCCTTAAGTGCCGCAAGCCCCTAGCCACAACATCCCCCAGCAGTCGGCCAACACACCCCCAGCAGACCTCAAGCACGCCTGCCCATTGTGTGTTGCCTTGCGCGCCTGCTGCTCTAGCTCCAACTGCCTAGGCCATGTCTTACACCTGCACCTAGCACCTGCACTAGGCCTGCTCAACGAGGCTCCGCACGCTGCTCGTGCACCCAGCCCAGCTCCTGCGCGCGCTGCTGCCTACTCCCACACCCTTCCACCTGCGCACCTAGCAGCGTTCCAACACCCGAGCGGCACACACCTTCACCCATCCTTAGCTAAATCCTCCAACCTACCTTAAATCGATTTCTTTTACTTTCTAATTATTTTTAGGAGTTCTTAAAAAAGGTGGTAAGACCGAATTTTCTCTTAAATTTTAATTTTATTCTAATAATTAATTTTTCAATTTATTGAATCATTAATAATTTTTGTTAATTAAATTTTTGAAAAAATGATTTTTCCCATCTTTTGTTCAGGTTAATTATGACTCGCAAGAGAACTCGTACCTGCGCCCAAATTGATGAAACACAAAATAAGTTCCATTGTGAAGAAGCCAAAGCAAGATACGAGAGTATCTTCAAAAATCAACAGATGCATCCAGAGAAAGGCTTTACATTGAAAGCGAGCAACTATAAAGACTTTATGGCACGTATTCGTCAAGTTGCTAAAGCCCTCAATTGGGAATTGTTTTGTGAGAAGAGACCTAGTGTGGATGAGGAGTTAGTGCCCGAATTCAATGTGAATTTAATCTCAAGTGAGTTGACAGGAGTTCCAGTTTGCAGAATTAAGGTACCAATAACTTCAAACGCTATTAATGAATTATTTGAATTGCCTGATTTCGAAAACGACGATTATTCTTCCTTGATGAGCAATATAGAGCCTAAAATTTTGCAAGAAATTCTCGAGGAACTTACAGTTCCAGGTTCTAAGAGGACTGTGTCAAATCAAGGAATCCACACTTGTCGAAGAGAATATTTAAAACCACTCATGGTTCTATTTCATCCGTTTCAGTCTTATGCCTAGTTCACATGGAACTACAATTTCATTAGAGCGAATGGTCTTATTATACTCGATTTTAACTGGAAAGACCAATGATGTGGGAAAAAATCATCCTGAGAGAAATGTGGAATTGTGCCATTAGACATTTTGGCCCAGCCTACTTTCCCTTTATGATAACAATTCTGTGCTTGAAAGCTAAAATTCTTGCAAACGTAAAGAAGACAGGCTATAGCCAGGGCACAATCACAGATTGGGACCTCTATTGAATAGCTGGAGATTCTGTTCTACAGCAGCGAATTGAAGAAAGTGAGGATCCCAAAGAAGAGGAAGAAGATCCCACAGAGATCAAGCCAATGTAATCGGCTGAAGTCCCTGATAAGGTGGAACCAATGGAACCAGAAGTTGAACCTGATGACGAAACTTCAATATTTAGAGCTTAACTGCCTAGCCCAGATCTTCGAGATGAGCTGTCAAAGTTGATGGACATAATGCAGCATATGCAATGGCAGCAACAAGCTTACTGGAGATACTCAAAATTAAGGGATGACTCGATGAGAAGTGCTCTTAATAAAATTTACAATGACCCATTTATTTTTGTGCCTAAATTTTCGGATTTTATATTTGAACCATGGATTCCATTATCGAAGAAGGAGCAAAGCGATTCATGCAAAGGCAATAATGATGGAGCAAAAGACGAGTCAAATTTGGAAGGATCTGTAAATAAATAAAAGGGGGGATCTTGACTTTATTTTATTTCTGTTCTTAGGTCATTTTAGGATTAAGTTTAATTAGGAATTTTTATTTTCGCATAATAAAACAAGAGATGGAAATCAGGAATAGTGAACAAGTCGCAAGGTATAAAGTGTGGCAATAGGTATATACATGTCTACGATTGGATCTAGAGAGAGCTTGGTACTTAAGCAGTCAATTGGACTCACCTCCTCTTTTCTAGATTCCTACCTGGTGTATAGTATCTATTCACTTTAAACAATGAGGACATTGCTTATCTTAAGCAGGGGGGACCGAAAAATTGAATTATTTCCACTTAGAATAAATTTTTCTTTTAAATATGATTAGGATATATTTTGTTTGTAACACCCTTTACCCGTTATCGTCGCCGGAACAGGGTACAAGGTATTACTAAAACATAGCACATATCATTAAACAAAAAAAACCGAAATAGAAATATGTCATCTAATTTAATAGTGTATCGTCATAACATATGTCTTGAACAATATTAGCCAACTTTAATGGCTTATACAACATAGTTGATCGAATACTGTAGCCAATATTTTAAACCTAGGCAATTATGACACCTAACAAAATAATTAAGTCTACTATACATGCCATAATTCAAAATATTTAGTTCAATTACCCTAAAGTATTGATAGTGCGGCAGATCTTCTCGATCCTTAACTCCTGAGCAGCTGAATGACACTATAAAACAGAAGAGAGAAAACAAAGTAAGCTTATAGCTTAGTAAGTAGGTAAGTAAATATTAATGAGAGAATCTAAATATGTTTATACAGCAATTCAAGTACATCTACTTCAATTTCAATATTCACTCCAATTTGATTAATGCTGTCTCTGTGTATCATGTTCGCTAAATAAATCATAACTCGAGTTACGAAACTCAAAATCCAATTCCGTAAATTTTCCTTGAAAATAGACTCATATATCTATTCACTAATTTGTTTCTAGAATTTTTGGTCAAGCAAATTAGTACAGTTTATTAGTTAAAGTTTCCCCTGTTACACAGCTCAACTGATCTGACCTCAGTTCACTACGAATTGAATTTCTCCCAGTACACAATTCGAATAACCATGAAATCTGTTTCATTTAAAACTAGATTCAATAAGGAGTTTAGGCATATAAACTATATTTCTTAATTTGTTTTGTACAATTTTTAATGATTTTTCAAAGTTGGAACAGGGGACCACGTAGTCATTCTGAGCCAGTCACACACAATTGTAAATATCTCAAAATATAGAATTCTTTTGCTTGCCCTGTTTCTTTTATATAAAAATAGACTCATTAAGCTTTAATTCCACATCTCATTCAACTCTAATTAAATTCCTTCTATTTTTGGTGATTTTTCAAAATCACGTCACTGTTACTGTCCAAAACAGATTTAATGCTACTTTCATTCTTTCACCCATTCTTTGCACCAACCTCATTTTTAACTTACATATATATGCTACAAATCAATTTCATCACATTTCATACATCACAAATGTAGGTCCATGACTACAATCTCACCACTAAGTCATCCCGTTGAACAATTCAGATCAATCCTCGATTTTAATGGTCACACAAGACACACTCCACCATCATACTTCATTTAATTCGGCTCTCTTGTACACATAGTGAACACTCAAGTACCACTCATGTGACCTAGCCGATTTGTCCCGTAGCTCTCTTGTCTACATGGTGTCCTTCACTTGGAACCACACATGCGACCTAGCTACATTTATCTCTTCCGTAGCTCTCTTGTCTACATGGGATACTTCTGTATCACACATGTGACCTAGCTACATTTATCTCTTCCGTAGCTCTCTTGTCTACATGGGATACTTCTGTATCACACATGTGACCTAGCTACTACATAGCATCGTGTAGCTTTCTTGTACACATGATGTGCACTCGGCATCATACATGTGACCTAGCTACATTCCATCAATATTATTGAACTCTTCCGAATGTTCAACCGGGATCTCTCCTCTATTACTTATTTCCATTCTTCCAATGATCTATTTATATTTTAACATTCGCTAATATATTCACATAATAAACTGAAATGTAAGAATAAACATGAAATTAATGTAATATTTACGTACAAACTTACCTCGGTACAAAATGTGGAATTTTGCAATTTAGTCCAAAGCCTTTTCTTTCCCCTGCTCGAGATCGATTCCACGCCTTTCTTGATTATGAAGCTTGAAAGTTGAAGAAACCCTAGCTATGGAGGAGAGGAAAATTTGGCAGCAACTAATGAAGAAGATGACCAATTTTGTGTTATTTTTCCCATTTTATTTCATTTAATATGCAAATGACCAAAATGCCCTTACTACTAAACTTCCTAAAAATTCCATCCATGTCCTAAATTTTGTCCATAAACTTAAAATTGGTCAAATTGCCATTTAAGACCTCCTAATTAATATTCCAAAGCAATTTCATACTAAAAACTTCTAGAATGCAAATTTTGCAACTTATTCAATTTAGTCCCTACTTTCAATTTAAGCACTTTAGGCATAGAATTTTATCACGAAATTTTCACACAATCACGTAATCATATCATAATCCTCAAAATAATTATAAAATAATTATTTCTATCCCTAATTTATGGTCAAAATATCACTATTCCGATTAGGCCCTAATTCGGGTTGTCACATTTCTCCCCCCCTTTAGAGATTTTCGTCCTCGAAAATCTTACCGGTAAAAAGGTTTGGGTACTGTTTCTTGATAGCTTCCTCAGATTCCCACGTAGCCTCTTCTATCCCATGTCTGTGCCACAATACTTTCACTAAGGCTATACTTTTATTTCTTAACTGTTTAACTTCTCGAGCCAAAATCTTTATTGGTTCCTCCTCATAAGTCATATCCGATCGAATCTCAATTTCATTGGGGAAACCACATGTGAAGGATCGTAACGATAACGCCTCAACATTGATACGTGAAACACGTTATGAATTCTTTCTAACTCTCTGCCGGTAAGGCCAACCGATATGCCATCGGTCCAATTCTCTCGGTAATCTCATACGCCCAATAAAAAGCGCGACTCAACTTGCCTTTTCGGCTAAATCTCGAATCTTTTCCATGGTGACACCTTCAAGAACACTTTATCACCCACTTGAAATTCAATCTCTTTTCTTTTCAAATCGCATATGACTTTTGTCGTCGATCTCAAGCAGCTTTCAAACAATCCCGAATTACTTTTACTTTCTCTTCGGTTTCTTTAACTAGATCAACTCCATGAATTTGTTTCTCACTAAGCTCGGTCCAATACAAAGGAGTCCGACACTTACGACCATACAAGGCTTCGTACGGTGCCATTTGTATACTTGATTGATAATCATATTGTTGTAGGCAAACTCAATCAAAGATAGATATCTCTCCCAACTACCTCCAAATTCTAAAACACAACATCTAAGCATATCTTCGAGTACCTGAATTACTCTTTCCGATTGACCATCTGTTTGTGGATGAAACGCGGTACTAAAGTTCAATTTTGTACCCAAAGCTTCTTGTAACTTTTTCCAAAATCTCGAGGTAAATCTCGGATCTCTATCTGATATTATAGACATAGGTACTCCGTGCAACCTCACAATTGCAGCAATATATAATTCGGCTAATTTATCAAGTGAGTAATCGGTACGTACTGGTATAAAGTGGGCTGACTTTGTTAATCTATCAACCACTACCTAGACAACATCCTTCTTTTTAGGAGTCAAAGGCAAACCGGTCACAAAATCCATGGTAATCTTGTCCCATTTCCACTCAGGCACCATTACCGGTTGAAGTAGCCCTGATGGCACTTGATGTTCAACTTTTACTTGTTGACAAATCAAACACTTGGTTACAAATTCAGAAATGTCCTTTTTCATACACAGCCACCAATACAATTTCTTTAAATCATTATACATTTTTGTGCTACCAGTGAATCGATAAACACACCATCATGCGCCTCATGTAATATTTTCTCGAATCAATTCATCATTTTTGGTACACATATTCTCGTCTCAAACATCAAACATTATGTCTGCGGTCCAACTCGAAAATCTGAGTCGTAACTTTGATTCACATTGAGTTCTCTTGGTCCACAACTCACTATCATTTTTTTGAGCATCACAAATCAATCAAGAAATAACGGTTTAGCTTTCATCTCTCGCTAAGATTGACCCGTCATCGACAAACGCTAACCTCGTATTCATGGCTCTCAAAGTAAAAAGAAATTTTCTCGCTCAAGGCGCCAAAGAACTACATTTGCTTTTCCCTGATGATAATCAATCACGGATCATAATCCTTTAATAATTCAAGCCATCTTCATTGTCATGATTCAAATCCTTTTGATTCATCAAATACTTCAAACTTTTGTGATCAGTAAAGATTCGGCATTTTTCACCATACAAATAATGTCGCCAAATCTTCAAGGCAAAAACAATAGCAGCCAATTCCAAATCATGTGTAGGATAATTCTTCTCATGCGGTTTTAACTGTCTCGAAGCATAAGCTACCACTTTACCCTCTTGCATCAACACACATCCAAGGCCTGTCAATGATGCATCACTATAAATTACGAACTCTTTTCCTGGTTCGGGCTGTACCAAAATTGGTGCTTCAGTCAATCGTGCTTTCAACTTTTCAAAACTCTGCTGACATTTATCAGTCCATTCAAACTTAACATTCTTTTGCAGCAACTTAGTCATAGGAGAGGCAATCATCGAAAATCCTTCAACAAAACGTCTATAATATCCGGCTAAGCCTAAAAAGCTTCTAACCTCGGATACATTCTTTGGCGGTTTCCAATCAATGATCGCAGAAATCTTGCTTGGATCCACCCGAATACCATCACCTAAAACTATATGTCCCAAAAATCCGACTTCACGAAGCCAAAACTCACTTTTACTAAACTTGGCAAACAGTCTCTTTTCTCTCAAGATCTGCAATATGGTTCTCAAGTGTTCGGCATGTTCAGATTCATCCCGAGAATATATTAAAATGTCATCTATAAACACTACTACAAACTTATCCAGATATGGCCGAAAGATCCGATTCATTAGGTCCATAAATATAGCTGGAGCATTTGTTAAGCCGAAAGGCATCACAAGAAACTCATAATGTCCATACCTTGTCCTAAAGGCGGTTTTCAGTACATCCAACTCTTTAACTCTCAACTGGTAGTAACCAGACCTTAAATCGATCTTTGAAAACACTGTGGCCCCTTTTAACTGATCGAATAAATCATCAATCCTCGGCAATGGGTATTTGTTCTTTATAGTCACCTTATTAAGTTGACGGTAATCAATACAAAGTCTCATTGAACCATCCTTTCTTCTACGAATAATCTTGGAGCACCCTGGGAGAGAAACTCTGGTCTCACAAATCCCTTATCTGTTAATTCCTCAGAATCGAGCCTTCAATTCTTTTAATTCAATGGAGCCATTCTATACTGAGCAATCGAGATCGGGACGATGCTGCAAACAAATCAATGGCAAACTCTATCTCTCTGTTCGAGGCGGCCAGGCAATTCTTCTGGAAATACATCTGAAACTCACAAACTATCGGTACTGACTCAAGCTTCAATTGAGGCAACTCAGCATTCATTACATAAGCCAGATAAGCTTCACACCCTTTTCTCATGTATTTCCGTACAGACATGTGCGAAATTACCATAGGCAATTTATTTGATTCGTCGGTTTCAACCCACAGAATTTCTCCATTTTCACATTTCAACTCTAGTGTCTTTTGTTTACAATCTACCTTAGCATCATACAATGTCAACCAGTCCATTCCCAATATAACGTCAAACTCACCAAATGGTAACAGCATCAAATTGGCCGGAAAACAGTGACCTTGAATCATTAATGGGCAATTCTTGCAAACCTTATCAACTAGCACATATTGGCCTAAAGGGTTCGACACTTTAATCGTAAACTCAGTAAACTCAACAGGCAACTTTTTATTAGATACTAAATTCATGCAAATATAGGAATGAGTGGACCCGGGATCAATCAACGCAATAACAATAGTATCATAGAGAGAAAATGTACCAAAGAATGACATCGGAGATGATGCATCTTCTCGGCACGTATAGCATAAGCTCTAGCAGTGCTCTAGCTTCGATCTTGCCATCGAATCTTTCATCGCAGCTTTCTTCGCTAGTCCCACTTCCAATATTTCTCGGTGGTCTACCCCTACTAGCGGTGGTATTCTCGTCTAGCACTCTGAATTTCTTCTTTAACTTTCTCCTGACAATCTCGATAAAATGTCCGCGAGAACCGCACCTGAAACAAGCTCGTTCGGTTCCCCAACACTCACCATAATGTTGCCTGCCACATTGCTGACATTCGGGCTTTCTAGGTCGCATATTACCCACACTTGCCACCGAAGTAGCTTGAGCTTTAGACCCCGAATACGCTCTACCACGATCTCTGTGTGAATCCCCAATTCTTTTTTCTTTGTTCAATTCTTCAGCTTTAAGGGCTCGATCAACCAATACTACAAATTCTTTCAACTCCAAAATTCCTACCAGCACTTTAATATCCTCATTCAGCCCATCTTCAAACCTTCTGCACATATTGGCCTCGGTGGACACACATTCCTGAGCATACTTGCTAAGTCTCACAAATTCGCGTTCATATTCTGCCACAGACATCTTGCCTTGCTTTAACTCAAGGAACTCCTTCCGTTTTTTATCAATAAATCGCTGACTTATGTATTTCTTTCTAAATTCCTCCTGGAAAAAGTCCCAAGTAACTCTTTCTTTTGGCACCACAGCTACCCTAGTCTTCCACCAATGGTAGGCCGAATCTCTCAAAAGTGATACAGCACACTTTAAGCATTCCTCGGGTGTACATGAGAGCTCATCAAATACACGGGTAGATTTTCAAGCCAGAATTCCGCTTTCTCGGGATTATCATCAATCTTTGCTCTAAACTCTTGGCCCCTTTTGAATCTTGTCAATCTGGAGGCTTGCTCGTCCTTACCAAATCTATGCCTTGGCAAACTCACGAGAATCGTCTGAGGTATAGGAGGGGGTGGAGGAGGTTGAGCATTTGGATTTGCTCGAATAAATTCAGTATACCAATCATTCATCCTTTGGAGGAAGGCATCCCGAGCCTCCTCTCCTTGCCTCAATGTCTCAGATCTACCTTCCACAGGCGCGGTCCCTTGTGCAGGAGCCGGCGCATTACTAGCAGCATCATCATCGCAGCAGCCCTTCAGATCCATTACTATATTAAAACAAAACACAGTTTAGAATAATCAGGAGTCACCACACTATCACAATATTTTTATGGCATGTATAGCTAGACTTTTACACACACTTTATTAGTCTGAGAACCGACTAAACTATAGCTCTGATACCACTAAATGTAACACCCTTTACCCGTTATCGTCGCCGGAACAGGGTACAAGGTATTACTAAAACATAGCACATATCATTAAACAAAAAAAACTGAAATAGAAATATGTCATCTAATTTAATAGTGTATCGTCATAACATATGTCTTGAACAATATTAGCCAACTTTAATGGCTTACACAACATAGTTGATCGAATACTGTAGCCAATATTTTAAACCTAGGCAATTATGACACCTAACAAAATAATTAAGTCTACTATACATGCCATAATTCAAAATATTTAGTTCAATTACCCTAAAGTATTGATAGTGCGGCAGATCTTCTCGATCCTTAACTCCTGAGCAGCTGAATGACACTATAAAACATAAGAGAGAAAACAAAGTAAGCTTATAGCTTAGTAAGTAGGTAAGTAAATATTAATGAGAGAATCTAAATATGTTTATACAAACAATTCAAGTATATCTACTTCAATTTCAATATTCACTCCAATTTGATTAATGCTGTCTCTGTGCATCATGTTCGCTAAATAAATCATAACTCGAGTTACTGAAACTCAAAATCCAATTCCGTAAATTTTCCTTGAAAATAGACTCATATATCTATTCACTAATTTTTTCTAGAATTTTTGGTCAAGCCAATTAGTACAGTTTATTAGTTAAAGTTTCCCCTGTTACACAGCTCAACTGATCTGACCTCAGTTCACTACGAATTGAATTTCTCCCAGTACACAATTCGAATAACCATGAAATCTGTTTCATTTAAAACTAGATTCAATAAGGAGTTTAGGAATATAAACTATATTTCTTAATTTGTTTTGTACAATTTTTAATGATTTTTCAAAGTTGGAACAGGGGACCACGTAGTCATTCTGAGCCAGTCACACACAATTGTAAATATCTCAAAATATAGAATTCTTTTGCTTGCCCTGTTTCTTTTATATAAAAATAGACTCATTAAGCTTTAATTCCACATCTCATTCAACTCTAATTAAATTCCTTCTATTTTTGGTGATTTTTTAAAATCACGTCACTGTTACTGTCCAAAACAGATTTAATGCTACTTTCATTCTTTCACCCATTCTTTGCACCAACCTCATTTTTAACTTACATATATATGCTACAAATCAATTTCATCACATTTCATACATCACAAATGTAGGTCCATGACTACAATCTCACCACTAAGTCATCCCGTTGAACAATTCGGATCAATCCTCGATTTTAATGGTCACAAAGACACACTCCTCCACCATCATACTTCATTTAATTCGGCTCTCTTGTACACATAGTGAACACTCAGTACCACTCATGTGACCTAGCCGATTTGTCCCGTAGCTCTCTTGTCTACATGGTGTCCTTCACTTGGAACCACACATGCGACCTAGCTACATTTATCTCTTCCGTAGCTCTCTTGTCTACATGGGATACTTCTGTATCACACATGTGACCTAGCTACATTTATCTCTTCCGTAGCTCTCTTGTCTACATGGGATACTTCCTATCACACATGTGACCTAGCTACTACATAGCATCGTGTAGCTTTCTTGTACACATGATGTGCACTCGGCATCATACATGTGACCTAGCTACATTCCATCAATATTATTGAACTCTTCCGAATGTTCAACCGGATCTCTCCTCTCTATTACTTATTTCCATTCTTCTAATGATCTATTTATATTTTAACATTCGCTAATATATTCACATAATAAACTGAAATGTAAGAATATACATGAAATTAATGTAATATTTACGTACAAACTTACCTCGGTACAAAATGTGGAATTTTTGCAATTTAGTCCAAAGCCTTTTCTTTCCCCGCTCGAGATCGATTCCACGCCTTTCTTGATTATGAAGCTTGAAAGTTGAAGAAACCCTAGCTATGGAGGAGAGGAAAATTTGGCAGCAACTAATGAAGAAGATGACCAATTTTGTGTTATTTTTCCCATTTTATTTCATTTAATATGCAAATGACCAAAATGCCCTTACTACTAAACTTCCTAAAAATTCCATCCATGTCCTAAATTTTGTCCATAAACTTAAAATTGGTCAAATTTCCATTTAAGACCTCCTAATTAATATTCCAAAGCAATTTCATACTAAAAACTTCTAGAATGCAAATTTTGCAACTTATTCAATTTAGTCCCTACTTTCAATTTAAGCACTTTAGGCATAGAATTTTATCACGAAATTTTCACACAATCACGTAATCATATCATAATCCTCAAAATAATTATAAAATAATTATTTCTATCCCTGATTTATGGTCAAAATATCACTATTCCGATTAGGCCCTAATTCGGGTTGTCACATTGTTCAATAATTGGAAATTTTGTTAAGTATGCTAAACTTCAGTATAAATAAAGTTTTATTATTTCAATAAATTATTATGTTAGCCAAATATTGATATGAATGTATTTCTAATAAAGCATGCAAATCGTACCATAAATTTTTAGTTCCTTACAAAAGTTAGGCATGCACGAAAGTTTAAGTCTTTAGAATTGACTTAGTAGTTTTTTGAGGCAAAATCCTAAGAAGCATGGAACATTGAAAATGATTTAGGCAACTTTTGTTTCGACCGTTTGAGCCTTTCAAGCCAACCATGATGAAATTTTTATCCTTTGAAACCCAACTTTGAGACTATATGGCCTAATTTTGTTTGAACCCTTGCAAATTTAGCCATCACTTCTCTCTTAACTATCTTAAAATTGTCCCAAACACTAGACTCAGTACTATTCAAAGTATTCTTTAAAAATAAGTTTGGGGGAGTTGAAAAGAAATATCAAATGCTCTATTGTAGTACATTCAGTAAAATGCTCGTGTTAAAAAAAAAAGAGCATGAGTTCTTATGTACAAAAGAGCATATGAAAGCAAAGAAAGTTGATGTATTGAAGGTAATTTTTCCCAAAGGTCCAATTGAAGCTGAGTCTAGGGTTTAAAAGCCTAAATTCATCTATCTTTTACCTACCCCTAAGCCCAGCCACGTTACAACCTTGTTAAAGACCTTTTGATTCAAAGTTCCAATGCTACCTACATTAGTAAAGAGAAATTGCTACGTTCAACATATGAAGGCATAAGTTAAACTTAATGATTGCAACTTAATCTTGAATAAGGGAATAAAATTACATTGGTAAGGTTTAACATGACTTATTTAGGAAGCATTTAGTCTAATTTTTGCTATCATAATAGTTGTTGAGATTAATTTGAACGATATGTATACTTAAGTAGCATAATTATTAAATTTCTTGTCTTTGAGCATAAGTATATTAAATTCATAACTTTGAGAAAAATGTTATTCTGAAGGAATTCTTCAAAGGTGTTTTCGAGAAATTCTTTTCAAAATTTGTGCATTACTCGAGACGAGCAATGAATTAAATTTAGGGGTGTGGAAACACAAAAATTTACACACTTTTTCATACCTTTTTTTAACTTAAATTCATGCAAATTCGGTTAAATTCTTGTCGAAAAATAATTAATTTTTATAAAATAATTAAAGTGCACTTAAAATATGAAGATGTTGGATTTTAGTTAATTTTATAATTATTTTTGATGAATTTTGGTTATTCTCGACAGATTTGCACAAAGGGCAAAAAATGACTTGGCAGACACTGCTAGAAGCACAAAACCGAGAAGCAATTTGAAGTATCGAGGCGAACTAAATTTCAGCCTAATACGGTCCAAAATTATATTTATTTATTCATAATTTAATTAATTTTAATTTAAATCTAATTTAATTTGGGTTAATAAATTATTATTAATTAATTATGAAAAAATGGTCCGATTGAACCGACCCAGCCAAGAAAAGGATAGCCCAAAACTGTCCAAATGCTGACCCAATTCAGCTCATTAGCTGATTATTTAAGCTGCAAAGAAGCCCTTGAAGACTTGTTCAAATTGCAATTCAGCCCCTCCACAATTGATGGCTTTGAAGATTTGCCCCAAGCCATATTTAGCAAAGTTGAAGCCATCAACTTTGCCACGTAGATGGCCGGCCAAGGGGTGGCTCTTTGGCTGCTATTTTTAGAAAATTTAAGCTGCCACATTCAGTTATAAAAACCCCCCTTGGCTGATCATTCAAGGCATCCTTCATTCATTCACATCTCTCCTCTCTTCTCTCATTTTCTCCTTTCATTTTCCCATTCAAAGTCCATTGCTCTCTTGTCGATTTCTCCCCTTGAGAAAGGGTTGTTCTTCAGCCATTTTGGAGCAGCAATTGAGTTTTCATAGCAGCCTTGATCAGCGAGGGAAACAAAGAAGGAAGAACGGAGCAACCTAGTCAAGCCATGGAAAAACATCGGATTTGATTACTGTTCCCCATCTCTCTAATTTTTGTTATTTTTTGTTATGAACATATCTATGATTATTTATGTTGTTGGAATGGTTAATTTAATCATCTTAGCTTGAATTTAATTCTTGTTGGGTTGATTGCATTTCGTCCTCTTAAATTATTAAAATTGTGTTTATGCTGTTATAGGCCTCGGTAAAATGCTTGATTAAGTAAAATCATGCCTAAGTTATTCTTGCATTATAATTGTTAGGTAACTAATGAATTAATTATTTAAACGGATTGAAATTGTAATTAATTGACACACTACTTAGTTAATGCATGTTTATACTTTTAAGGTAGCTGAAGGTTAAATTAGCAATGTATCTGGCGATACACTTACCTTGCACAATTTGCAAGATTATTGTGATTAAACTGTTTCAAGGTAAGGAAATCTTGTTACCTCACATAGTCTTTTATGTTCTTATTAGATTTAATTAATCATTTGAATTGACATAGGAATATGCAAGAGATTAGTTCAATTTAAGGAGGATGTATGTGCAATAGCATGCTTGCTTATTAGAATTTGTTTATCGATTGAATTGACATAGGGATATGTTAAGAGATGAATGGATTTGTGTAGGTGAGTATGCTCATAAGTTAGCAAATTACCGAGTTGCCGTGAATTTATTCGTAACAATATAAACATGAGTTTAATAATTCTAAGATAAGAAATGTAATTAATCCAACACAATTATGTCAGCTTGATTAAATTATATTTTCAAATCGTGCATTAGAACTTTTATTTTTATTTTACTTAGTTTAAGATATTAGTTTTTAATCACCCTCTTCAAACAAAATATTTTTCTTCACCAAAGTGTTTAAATAGCATTCATAAATAATCCTTTTCACAATCCCTGTGGGTACGATAACTCGACATTTACTTGTCACTTTATTACTTGTTGTGATTGTGTACACTTGCACATTTCCGTCGTTCCACTGCTTGTCACGACATCGAGTTTTATCTCGTTGGGACGTCACTTACTATTTTGTCTAAAATGTGAGGCATACTCCACACTATACATAAATGTATATCTATATTATTTTCCGTCTTTTATCTATAGTTTTAATGTTTTTTGTTCTTTTTGAATTTTTGTTATTTTTTGAATTTTATGATTTTTAAAAATAAAATTATTTTTAAATTTTTTTTTGAAATGTTTTATAATTTTCATAATTTTTTCCTAATATTTAAAAATATTTTGAGATTTTTCATTATTTTTTGCTATTTTTTTGAATTTTTTTCATTTTTTCTAGTTTTTTCATTGTTTCCATTTTTTCGCATTTTTTTATTTTTTTGTATTTACTTTTAAAGTAAGGACTAGGATAACATGTCCAACATTTTGAAACTTTAGGTACCAAACTAAATAAAGAATTCTTTAGGTACCAAAGTGATAATATGGTGCAACTATTTGGGGCAAATTATACATTAGCCCAAATATATTTAATTTCCTTATTCAACAAATTCATGATGACTAATTAATTTAATTTCTTCTTTAAAGTTTAATTATTTAATTACAATTAATTAAATAATAATTCGAAAAACTTAAATTAAATTTCCAGTCATATTTTGTACTTAGAGAGAAAAAATGTTCACTGTGGATAATTATACATGCGATCTATTTCTTCTACTTTATTGTTTTCATTCATATCATATTATTGGTTCTACATGTAATTCATTTTTTGTTATCTCCAGCTAGCAAAGGGACCTATTGAATATATATAATTAGGGCTAAAATAATTTGTAATTAATTTCCAGCTTTTCGGCTATTAATTACAACACTATTTAGTCATATGAAGTCATTTAACTAAAGTATTATGATTGAGCTCTCCTTTATTATATACCATTACGAAAGCTACTGTAACACCCCTCACCCAACCCAACCACCGAGTTTAAGCTACAAGATGCTACATTAGTTTTTGGAAAAGCTACAATCATTCAACATTCAATCCAAAGCACAATATATGCAAACATAAGCATGTCAAACAATAAATATGATAAACAACCTTTCTTGGGTTTTAGTATGCTTTAAAGTTAGCTCGAGAACGAACAAGGTCTGATTTGCAAAAGTTTCAAATCTTCAGGTTGACATCGCGACATGACATATTGACTTGATGACGGCGTGATGAGGAGCCTTGTCCAGATCTCGTTGCGATGACCATCTCCTGACGTCAAGACGTGGACTCTGTTTTGGGTACATTGTAGGCCATTTGATACCTATTTTATGCCTACCTTTCAAATATCTCATTTGGTGCATATTTGCACAACCTTTCCTATATTAAAGCATACAAAAAAAAAACATACCATAACATTGCTGATCTATTGTAATTCGGTGTAGCAAATTAAACTAATTTCTACACTTTAGGAGCTTGAAAACAAGTATTTTCATTAAGTTTCTTTTAAGTTAATAAAATGTGCAAATTGACTCTTTTGTTGACCTTAGGGGTCGAATGAGGCCTAAAGGTGAGCTAATGAACTATATAAGTGTGCAGGAGACCATTAGTAGGAGTACTAAATCAATGCTAGTCACTATTTCGCAACATGGATGGCTCGATGTCACAACATAGGGAACATAATGGAGAATTCACGAGACTGCCTTCGATGTCGCGACATAGAATAGTGGTGTCACGACATTCCCCTGAAGATATCCCATTAGGAGTACACTGACTATTATGTCACGACACAGGTCCTGGTGTGTCACGACATCGACTCTGGATAGAATAAAAAAGAGCTAGAGGGCATTTTGGTCGACACAATTAAACTTGAAGCACGGGAACGTCAGCTAACCTAGGGTTAAGGATGACGACCACTTGAGATCTATAAATTGGCTCATTTGTCACATATAAAGGACATCATTCACTTAGCCTAGATTTTCTTTAGTAAATCTAGTTTAGTTTTTCTTTTGTCTTTAGGTTTTAGAATTTATTTCAGTTGTTCTTCATTATTCTCAAGATATTTGAATTATGGAAAGAATTCTCACTTTGTGGATTCGCGATTAATCTCAATGCAAATAGGCTATTTCATATACTGTATACTATTGATTAAATTAGCATGCTTTCTCTTTATATTGATTCTATATATTGTGTATGAAAACCATGAGGAACTAATCCCTCTATGGGGAATTAGCGAGTGGAGGTATGATCTATTGTCTATTTTGTAAGGTTACTCAACAGATCAGCTGTTTGGGAAAAGAAGAACGTGAAACAAACCCTAAACCTAACAACCCCGATAAGTCATCAAGGTGGGAATTAACCCAAAATTGGTATGACCCATCAGTGAACACCTTCACCCCAAGAAAGTTTGGACTATAAGGTTAGAAGATAAGTAGTCCTTGCTGACTCGTTATGTTAGTGGAATATTAGAATATCCTACTGGGCTAGCGACTAGTTGATTGATGAGGAACTTGAAATGATAGTTGATGAGGATTTCAAACATTCATAATCCATCATCAATCATTAAAGCTCATACATATTAATCAATGGAAACATCCTCAACCTTTAATAGTTTTGTAAAATAGTCCCTGGGCTAGCTAGACCTAGCTGCAACGATATTAAAAATGTAGAAATCATTAAAAATAAGACAAAAATCATACCTAATTGCAAGGATTTAACTTGGTCAAATGAAGAAACCTAGTGTCTTCTTTTTCTTCTTCAATGTCGGTTAATGAAGATGATAATGGATGGAATTTTTGTTTTATTTTACTTCTTTTAACTTTAATTTCCAAATACCATAATTAACCTTTAAAAATAATTCAATTTGCAACATTACCATACCACTATCATCCACTATCTCATTAATGGTCTAATTACAACATAAGGACCTCTACTTTAATAATGCATAGCTATTATATACCTTTAACTAATAGAACTCCACTTTTACACTTTACGCGATTTATTCCTTTTTACCAAATTAACCATTCAAATGATAAAATTCTTTAACAAAACTTTCACACAAACATATTATCATACTGTAGACATTAAAATAATAATAAAATAATTATTTCAAATTTAGATTTGTGGTCCTGAAACCACTGTTCCAATTTGACCAAAAACATATTGCCACATAAACTAGACAAATCTACTCAATTTATGGTATCGACATTTTTCGACATCTTTTAGGCAATTTTCACAAAATGCATTAAAACGTGAGAAATCATTAACAAAAATTCAAGGTAAGTTTAAAAACCTTCCAGTCATTCTAAAACAAGTTGAAAAACACTTTGAAACCAAGTTTTGACTCAAAATCCCAAAATCCACCATTAATGGTTTGATTTTCAGCATTTATTTAAAACTTGCAATTTGAGGGCTATTAATTCAGTTTTAAAGACTAAACATCATGGAAAACTCATAGGAATTCGAAATGTTACCTTTGGTAGAAGATTTCATGAGTTTTGAAACGACTTCAAAAAACCCTTGTTTGAGAAGATGATGAAATCTATAGAGTTTTGGGTGTTTTTCTTGGAGTTTTGTAATGATAAATGACTTAGGAGTGATACGAAATCAATGTATTGTGGTTTGGGAATAAAAAATCAAGTTAAAGATCAAGGGAATGGCAAGGGGCAGCAAGCACAATGAAGGAAAAAAAAGTGAAAAACATATTGGTGGGGAAGAAATAGGTTCAATTTTACAAAATGGTAAAACTGTAACATAAATGCCTACTACTTTGACTTTGTTACAAATTAGTCTTTCTTCTAAAATTAAGGGTTTCTAGAACACTTTTTCAAAAATTGATTTTGACAGCTAAGATGCCATAGTTGATAACATTATCAAGTAGCAACCTTATGAAATTTCGAGCTTGTCTAGGCCAAAATTCCTAAAATACCCATAAAACTCCTAGGCCTTATTTTGGAGTGTTACACGCATGATTCGCATCAAACTAGTTTTAAAAACCTAACTAGTTTGGATCTGAAAAATTGTTATAATTGTGATTATTGGATTGAACCCATAAGTGGGTGTTTGGGGATTGTTTAAGAGGTATATTAATTGAGTTAATAATGATTTTTAATTTAAGTTTGTTATAAAGTTTATTAGAGAAACCACGAGATTCGCAAGTGTGCTACAGTATAGCGTAATTTAAGTGTGGGTTCTAACTCGTTGGCTCGAATGTTTTAATATTATTTTTAAAATGATAAAAGGGATTACTAAACTTGCCGATCAGACTTGGCTAAGTGGCTAATTAATTAATTTGTAATTGGCTGAACCAAGCACGTTTCTAGCCTTAATTGTTCGGCATGTTAGCTAATCAACTATTTAACGTCACAACAATAATATGCAAGCATACACTATCGATTCAAGTATAGTAGACAGATATGAGTCTGTCAGATATCAATCCTACAAGGATGGTTGTCTTTTGTCTATCAATGTTAGTGCAATAAATCGATAGAAACGAGATAAATTGTGAGAGTAGGTGTCGAAGTGATAACTTGAAAACAACAAGATAAAATATGATAATGATAAACTAGGATCCCCAATGTGAATATTCAACAAAATGCTAAATGCTCACAAGGTATAAAAAGTTAGGTGATTGTCGATGCAATAAATTGTAATGAATATCTTACTAAGCTTAACTTCTATATTTAATCAAAGACTTAAACATGCACATTAGCCACACCTTCCGATGATGGCTATGGAACACTATTAAGAACAAGTGGATTAAATTCCTCTAATTCTCAAGTAACTTCCGTTGTCATACTTGTTAGCTTGAATTGTCGCTGCACCTTTCAGTGTCAATGACCGCAATAACATTTCCATGCTAAAAAATTCAAACCCAAAGGTAAACAGTAGAAGCAAGATTGAATAAAATAACATTTAACCCAGAAATTATGTGTACTTCCATACTAACATGAAATAGAAAGTAACCATTAGTTTTTAGAAAAGAAAACTAAAAGAAATAAGTGGAGAATACTATTCCTAGACAACTCGACTTGAATCTCTCTATTCCCTCTTGTGTTGCATTTAGGGCTCCTCATCAAGAGCTGGTTTGTATCCCTTTCACGTTGGTTCAACCGTAGGAGAGTTAAGCTACCATAGTCGAAAACTTCAAGGATAGGTTGGAGAAGATGATAATCCCCAAAGCTTTCTCCTTTTTTTTCTTTTTATGTGAATATATATATTTTCCCCAAATAGTCCGAGTTTCCTTTCATCAAAATCATGCTGCCTCTGTATGTACAAGTTAGTTGTACCAGACTAGACAACTCATGTATTTTTGTTCCTATCCGTACAGCTGTCAGGTTAGACGACAATTCTGGGCGCAATCTAAAAATATTCATACAGCGACATCAGTACCAAAACATGACAAAATTAAGGATAAATAAGCTAAGATCCTCTAAGTTATAAAATGTAAATTACTGAACTGAAAATGCTAAAATATGTGCTAAAGATAACTAAATGAGAACAAATTAACCAATAAGTAAGGAGAAAACATATGTTCTTTCTAGTACTATCACACCTCCAAACTTGAGTTTTTACTTGTCCTCAAGTAAAATAGAAACTAGCACGGTTACTAAATCTAACATGTTCAGTACCTTGTGGCATTTTTGGAACCGGTTGGGGAGCATGTAATAGCCCGATTTAGACCCTAGTTAGAATAGTAGTTTTGGGTCCATAAATCCTAATCAGAAAAATAATTTAATATTATTTTTCATGCTTATAATATGTGAACTGATTTGTGTGAAAGTTTCGAGTGGAAATTTTATCGTTTGTGTGCTTAATTTGCAAAAAGGAACCTAATCACAGAAAATGCAAAAGATGTGTTCTATTTGTTAAAGTGCTGAATTGCTTTGTCTTTATATATATGAGGTCCTTCTAATGCAAATAGACCATGGTTATGATTAAATGACATAGATGGACATGAGATAGTGGAATTATAATCAAAATAAAAAGGTTAATAATGTAAATGGTTTATTAATGTTAATTAAATTAAAATAAAACATGAAAAAAAGCCATCATCAACTTATATTGCCGAACATAAAAGGAAAAAGAAAATAAAAAGAGATAGTTAGAGTTCGGCTAATCCAAGCATCACTTAAGGTATGAGTTTTATTCGGTTTTTGATGATTTTTACGTTTTTGTGATCGTTGCTTAGTGTTCTATCAACCCCATGTCTCAATTTCTAATTTTGATGATGATTTTGAGTTATGCCATTATTGATTTTGTGAGCTTTGAAATGTTAATTGATGGAAAATGAAAGATATGTATTGGGTTGACATGTTTTGTCTTTGAATTTTTGGTGAATTTGAATAATTTGGACTAAATTGTGGAAATGAGATTTTGAGGGACTAAAATGTGAAATAAATAAAAATATGTGGGCTTATATGAACACTATGGAAATTTGGCTAAGCTTGTGAAAAAGGAAATTTTGTGTATTTGTGATTTTATGAATTAGGGACTAAAGTAATAAAGTGTGAAAATGTGAGGGCTAATTTGTAAATTGCCCTAAATATGTGTATATGGATTGAATTGAATAATTTTCTGAATAAAAGGGTTAATTTTGAATACATATAGATCAAGAAAAGAGGAATTCAGATTTAGACCGAGGGAAGTCGATGGTTATTGAGTAAACGGTCCGAATCGTCAATTCTGAGTACGAGGTAAGTTTGTACGTGATAAATGATGTTACAACTATGTTTTAATGCTTTGATAATGCATAAGTTGTATATATAATTGACTATAGTTTGAGTAATATGATAAATCGACTATGTTCGGTACTAAGTGTGCGATTTGAAATAGTTTCGGTTATATGTAGCACTAAGTGTGCAAAATGGAATAGCTTCGGCTATATGAGGCACTAAGTGTGCGATATCGAGATAGCTTCGGTTATCTGTGATGGCACTACGTGTGCGGAATCGTTCTAGCTTCGACTAACCATTTAAAGCACTAAGTGTGCGAATTCTTAAAGCATGGATAGACTTCGAAAAATATTAATATATTCGAACGAGAGGTGAGAATGAAAATGAATAAATATGGGAAGGTTTAGGTATGTACAATACCTATGTGGTAGATGATACTATGTGTATGAAGTTTGATGAATTAGTATGAACATGTTAATTGTGTTGGAATAGAATTGATAGATGATTTGAAAACTACTAAGTGATTAGTAGTTGGTGTTTTATACTTTATAAACTGTTGGTATTATTTGGTACGAGCTTACTAAGCTTTAAAAGCTTATTGTATGAAATGTTCTTTGTTTTAAAGTGTTATAAAGCTAGCTCGGATTCAGGGATTGTCAGCAACTCACCCACACTATCGAACATCTATTTTGGTACTATTTTGGGAGTTGTATATATAGTATATGGCATGTATAAGCTAGGAGTATTTGGATATGTTTTGTAATGTATATGTTATACCATGTGATATGGCTAGCTTGTGTTTGAACTTATGGTTGGTACTGATATATGATATGTGATGCAAATGTGCCATTGTGATATGCTTTTGGTTGGTCAAAGGAAATGGTTAATTTGGTAAGGTGTTGGTATGAGATTTGGTTGTATGTTTAAGATTATGAAATCATATGTTTTGGTATGTTTTTGGCTTATGGAAGAATATGAATTGGTATGAGTTACAAGTATGAATTTGTTGTTAATGATATGACGTAAATGATGAATGTTTTGGTATTGAAATTGGCTGAAATTATGGTGTAAATATGCTTGGTTTGATGCTTTTAGGTTTGAACCAAATGGGGTGGCAAATTGGCTTTTCAAATGGCCTATTTTTATCTACACGGGCGTGTGTCTCAGTCGTGTGCGACACACGGTCATGTTGCAAGGCCGTGTGTCCCCTAAGGTACCCTACAATTGTAAGTTAGGCTTGAGCACGGCCAAGGCACACGGTCGTGTGGCTAGCCGTGTGACCCAAGTCAGTTTTAACCATGGCCAAGGCACACGGGCGTGTCTTGTGGCTGTGTGAACAAATCAGTATGTATGCCCTATTTTGACATAGCCTAGACACACGGGCGTGTCTCATACCATGTGAGGCACACGGCCTGTTCACACGGGCGTGTGACCTGTACATCTTTAAAAAATGTTTAAGTTTCGAAAAAATTTTGTATAAGCTCGGTTTAGTCCCAAACCCTTTCTAATGCATGTTTTAGGTCTCGATGACCGATATAAGGGACTTTATGATAATGTTCGACCTTTGATGTTATGATGTTTGTGAAATGAATGCTAATTGTTTCGAATTGTCCAGTACTGCTTTTAACCCTAATTTGACGATGGATACGGGTTAGGGGTGTTACATTTTATTGGTATCAGAACTATGGTTTAATCAGTTCTAGGACTACCATAGTGTATGTGAGTCTAGCTATACAGGCAATATATATAAATTTTGATAGTGTGATGATTTTTTACCTTTAAAATGTGTTTTTCATATAGCAAATGGATCCCGAACGAGCAATAGCTGATCATGTTGAGAGCAATGCACCCGCTCCCACTCAAGGGACAACGCCGACAGAATCTATGCAGATATCTAGTAGTCATGGAGGAAAGGCTAAGCAAGCCTTCTTCCAAATGATGACTGAGTGGTTCACAGAATTCGTACGAATGAATCCGACTGCTCAACAACTTCCACCCCCACTTGTTCCTCAACAAATCCCAATTGTGCCACCAGTAGTAGATCTAATTCGATTGAATCAACCAACCATTGATAAGATTCGTAAATACAGAGCTGAAGAGTTTTGGGCTACGGTTGATGATGGTGCCGAGAGGGCTGAGTTTTGGCTTGAGAATACTATCCGAGTATTTGATGAGTTGTCCTATACTCTAGATGAATGTATCAAATGTGTAGTATCCTTGCTTAGAATAATGCATATCACTGGTGGAAAACGTTGACATCGGTGGTTCCTAGGGAACGAGTTACCTGGGAATTCTTTCAGACCGAGTTCTGGAAGAAGTATATAAGTCAAAGATTTCTCGACCAGAAAAATAAAGAGTTTCTAGAGTTGAAACAGGGTCGGATGACTATAACAGAATATGAAAGAGAATTTGTACGTTTGGGCAAGTATGCTTGAGAATACATGTCTTCTGAAGAGATTATGTGTAAAAGATTTGTTGATGGATTAAACGAAGACACTAAACTGTTAGTCGGGATACTTGAACTGAAAGAATTCGTAGTACTGGTTGAGAGGGCTTGTAAAGCTAAAGATTTCAGTAAAGAAAAGAGAAAAGCTGATTTAGAGGCTAGAGATTTGAGGAAGCGATCTATGAATAAATCTTATCATTCCTCGTCAAAGAAGTCTAAAAATTTTAATGATCGATCAACAGCTTTAGCGGGACATCAGAATAGAGACCGTGGAAAGTAATATACCAATCCTAAAGCTCAAACTATCTCAGTATCGAGTGTTGGTAATGCAAAGGATGAAAAGCCTAAGTGTAATCAATATGGAAGACGGCATTTTGGAGATTACTGGGGAAAAAGTAATAACCTAGCTTGTTATAGTTGTGGTTCTTGAGATCACTTTATAAAAGATTGCCCAGAGTTAGCTGAAAAAGATAATGCTTAGAACATGAGGCCGAGTAACATTACAGCTAGAGGTAGACCACTGAGAAACACGAGAAATATGAGTGGTGGTAGAGGTGTAACGCGAGACACTGTAGCGAGATCTGATGCTAGAGCACCTGCACGAGCTTACGCTATTTGCGCTCGCGAAGAAGCATCATCTCCATATGTTATTACTGGTATTTTTACTCTTTATGATACTAAAGTAATTGCATTGATAGATCCAGGGTTTACTCATTTGTATATATGTGTGAATTTAGTATCCAGTAAGACTTTGCCTGTAGAGTCTACTAAATTTGTAATTAGAGTATCGAACCCCTTAGGCAAGTGTGTTATGGTTGATAAAGTGTGCAAGAATTTTCCATTGATGATTCAAGATAATTACTTTTCGACTGATTTGATGTTGTTACCATTTGACAAGTTTGACATAATCATGGGTATGGATTGGCTAGCGATGCATGATGCTGTTGTGAATTACAAATTGAAGATGATTGATTTGAGATGTCAGAATAATGAGATTATCCAAATCGAATCAGATGATATGAATAGTTTACTGGTAGTGATATCTTCGATGTTAGCTCAGAAATATGTGAGAAAAGGTTATGAAGCTTACTATGCGTATATGCTTGATAGTAAAGTGATCGAAAGAAAGATTGAATCAGTACCAGTTGTGTGTGAGTATCCGGATATGTTTCCTGAAGAATTGTCGGGTTTACCACCTATTCGAGAAGTAAATTTTGGTATTGAGTTAGTGCCGGGAATGACTCCGATATCGATAGCTCCGTACAGAATGGAACCTACTGAATTAAAAGAATTGAAAGCTCAGTTGCAAGAGTTGATAAATAGGGGTTTCACTCGACCGAGTTTCCCTCCCTGGGGTGCACCAGTTTTATTTGTGAAAAAGAAAGACAGAAGTATGAGAATGTGTATCGACTGTAGACAACTCAATAAGGTGACTATAAAGAATAAATATTTGTTGCCATGGATTGACGACCTGTTTGATCAGCTGAAAGGGGCTATAGTGTTTTCAAAGATAGATTTGAGATCAGGCTACTATCAGTTGCGAGTTAAAGACTCTGATGTAACAAAGACTGCTTTTCGAACGAGGTACGGACCTTATAAGTTTCTGGTTATGCCTTTTGGACTTACTAATGCACCTGATGTTTTCATGGATTTGATGAACCGGATCTTCAGATAGTATTTAGATCGGTTTGTGGTTGTGGTCATAGATGACATTTTGATTTATTCCCGTGATGAAACCGAGCATGCAGAACATCTGAGACTTGTGTTACAGACTTTACGAGACAAATAGTTGTATGCAAAGTTCAGTAAATATGAGTTCTGGTTACATGAAGTCAATTTTCTGAGACATGTTGTATTAGCATCGAGTATTCGGGTTGATCCGAGTAAAATTTTAGCTATACTTGATTGGAAACCTCCGAAAAATGTTTCTAAAGTCTGAAGTTTTCTAGGACTTGCTAGTTACTATGGACAATTCGTAAAAGGTTTCTCTATGATTGCAACCTCGATGACGAAGCTATTACAGAAAGATGTTAAGTTTGAATCGTCAGAAAAGTGCCAGAAAAGTTTTGATCAGTTGAAAGCCCTTTTGACCGAAGCTCCAGTGTTAGTTCAGCCAGAATCAAGTAAAGAATTTATTATCTATAGTGATGCGTCTTTAAATGGTTTGGGTTGTGCTTTAATGCAGGAAGGCAAAGTCATCGCTTATGCCTCGAGACAGTTAAAGATGCCTGAAAAGAACTATCCGACATACGAACTGGAATTGGCAGGTATTGTGATTGCATTGAAAATATGGCGTCATTATCTGTTCGGTGAGAAATATCATATTTATACTAATCACAAAAGTTTTAAATATTTGATGAATCAAAAAGATCTGAATTTGAGACAGCTTGTGATTGACTACCATCCGGGAAAGGCTAATGTTGTTACTGATGCTCTGAGCCGAAAATCACTGTTTACTTTCCGTGTAATGAATGCGCATATGGCTATGTTTGATGATGGTTCAATTATAGCTTAGCTAAAAGTAAGACCGTTATATATTCAACAGATTTGTGATTCTCAGAAAGTTGATAATGATTTTTAGCAAAATGGGGCCAAAGTGATTTGAATGTTGATTTAGAGTTTCGAGTTGATGCTAAGGGTTGTCTAAGATTCAGAAATCGAATATGTGTTCTGAGAAATCTAGAATTGATTCAGATGATTTTAAATGAAGTTCATAGCAGTCAGTTATCTGTTCACCCGGGTAGTACGAAAATGTATAATGATCTGAAACAGCTTTACTGGTGGCATGGTATGAAACGATACATTTCTGACTTTGTTTCGAAATGTTTAGTTTGTCAGCAAGTAAAAGCCGAGCATCAGGTACTTTCTAGATTGCTTCAGCCAATCATGATAACTGAGTGGAAATGGGACAGAGTTACGATGGATTTTGTATCTGGTTTACTGTTGACACTAAGCAAGAAAGATGCGATTTGGGTTATTGTGGATAGATTGACTAAATCAGCTCATTTTGTTCCGATTTGCATAGATTACTTGCTTGATAAGCTAGCTAAATTGTATGTTTCTCAAATTGTAAGATTAAATGGGGTACCTATTTCTATTGTTTCGGATAGAGATCCGAGGTTTACATCGCGGTTTTGGAAGAAATTACAAGATGCTCTAGGTACGAAATTACATTTCAGCATTGCTTTTCTTTCGCAAATAGATGGTCAGTCTGAACGAATCATTCAGATACTTGAGGTTATGTTGAGATGTTGCATTCTCGAGTTTGCAAGTACGTGGGAACGATACTTACCTCTGATTGAATTTGTGTACAATAATAGCTTTTAATCGGGTATTAAAATGTCACCTTACGAGGCTTTGTACGGTCGTAAATGTCGTACACCATTGTATTGGACCGAGCTCAGTGAAAATAAGATATACAGGGTTGATTTGATCAGAGTGACGGAACAGAAAGTAAAAGTGATCCGTAAAAGTTTGAAAACAGCGTCAGATCATCAGAAATCGTATTCTGACTTGAAACGAAAACATATAGAGTTTTAGATCGGGGAAAAACTATTTTTGAAAGTCTCACCGTGGAAGAAACTACTCAAATTCGGTCGTAAAGGCAAATTGAGTCTGAGATTTATTGGGCCGTATGAGATTATAGAGCGTATTGGGCCGGTTGCTTATAGACTATTGTTACCACCTGAGTTAGAAAAGATCCATAATGTATTCCAAGTTTTGATGCTTCCTTAATATCGGTCTGATCCTTCACATGTGATTAATCCGTTAGAGATTGAGATTAAGTCTGATATGACCTATGAAGAGGAATCAATTCGTATTCTGGCTCGCGAGGTTAAAGAATTGTGAAATAAGAAACTTCCGTTAGTGAAAGTACTATGGCATAAACACGGAGTTGAAGAGGCAACGTGGGAGTTAGAGGATGCAATGAAAGAACGTTATCCGAACCTATTCACCGATAAGATTTTTGAGGACGAAAATCCCTAAGGGGGAGAGTTGTAATAGCCTGGTTTAGACCCTAGTCAGAATAGTGGTTTTGGGACCACAAATCCTAGTCAAAAAAATAATTTAATACTATTTTTTGTGCTTATAATATGTGAATTGATTTGTGTGAAAGTTTCATGTGGAAATTTTATCGTTTGTGTGCTTAATTTGCAAAAAAGACCTAATCGCAGAAAATGCAAAATATGTGTTCTATTTGTTAAAGTGTTGAATTTCGTTGTCTTTATATATATGAGGTCCTTATAATGAAAATAGACCATGGTTATGATTAAATGACATAGATGGACATGAGATAGTGGAATTATAATGAAAATAAAAGGTTAATAATGTAAATGGCTTATTAATGTTAATTAAATTAAAACAAAAAATGAAACAAAGCCATCATCATCTTGTGTTGCTGAAAATACAAGGAAAAAGAAAAGAAAAAGTGATATAGGGTTCGGCTAGTCCAAGCATCACTTAAGGTATGAGTTTTGTTCAGTTTTTGATGATTTTTACGTTTTTGTGATCGTTGCTTAGTGTTCTATCAAGTCCATGTCTCAATTTCTGATTTTGATGATGATTTTGAGTTATGCCATTGTTGATTTTGTGAGATTTGAAATGTTAATTGACGAAAAATGAAAGATATGTATTGGGTTGACGTGTTTTGTCTTTGAATTTTTGATAAATTTGAATAATTTGGACTAAATTGTGGAAATGAGATTTTGAGGGACTAAAATGTGAAATAAATGAAATATTTGGGCTTATATGAACACTATGGAAATTCATCTAAGCTTATGAAAAAGGAAATTTTGTGTATTTGTGATTTTATGAATTAGGGGCTAAAGTGATAAAGTGTGAAAATGTGAGGGCTAATTTGTAAATTGCCCTAAATATGTGTATTTGGATTGAATTGAATGATTTTTTTGAATAAAAGGGTTAATTTTGAATACATATAGATCAAGAAAAGAGGAATTCGGATTTAGACCGAGGGAAGTCGAAGGTCATTGAGTAAAAGGTCCGAATCGTCAATTTCGAGTACGAAGTAAGTTTGTACGTGATAAATGATGTTACAAGTATGTTTTAATGCTTTTATAATGCATAACTTCTATATATAATTGAATATAGTTTGAATAATATGATAAATTGACTATGTTCGGCACTAAGTGTGCAATTTGAAATAGTTTTGGTTATATGTAGCACTAAGTGTGCGAAATGGAATAGCTTCGGCTATATGAGGCACTAAGTGTGCGTTACCGAGATAGCTTCGGTTATCTATGATGGCACTAAGTGTGCGGAATCATTCTAGCTTCGACTAACCATTTAAAGCACTAAATGTGCAAATTCTTAAAGCATGGATAAACTTCGACAAGTATTAATATATTCGAACGAGAGGTGAGAATGAAAATGAATAAATACGTGAAGGTTTAGGTATGTACGATACCTATGTGGTAGATGATACTATGTGTATGAAGTTTGATGAATTAGTATGAACATGTTAATTGTGTTGGAATAGAATTGATAAAGGATTTAAGAACTACTAAGTGTTTATTAGTTGATGTTTTATACTTTATAAACTGTTGATATTATTTGGTACGAGCTTACTAAGCTTTAAAAGCTTATTGTGTGAAATGTTCTTTGTTTTAAAGTGTTATAAAGCTAGCTCGGATTCAGGGATCGTCAGTGACTCACTCACACTATCGAACATCTATTTTGGTACTATTTTGGGAGTTGTATACATGGTATATGGCATGTATAGGCTAGGAGTATTTGGATATGTTTTGTAATATATATATTATGCCATGTGATATGGCTAGCTTGTGTTTGAACTTATGGCTGGTAAAGATATATGATATGTGATGCAAATGTACCATTGTGATGTGCTTTTGGTTGGCCAAAGGAAATGGTTAATTTGGTAAGGCGTTGGTATGAGTTTTGATTGTATGTTTAAGATTATGAAATCATATGTTTGGTATGTTTTTGGCTTATGGAAGAACATGAATTGGTATGAGTTACAAGCATGAATTTGTTGTTAATGATATGACATAAATGATGAATGTTTTGGTATTGAAATTGGCTGAAATTATGGTGTAAATATGCTTGGTTTGATGCTTTTAGGTTTGAACCAAATGGGGTGGCAAATTGACTTTTCAAATGGCCTATTTTTGTCCACACGGGTAGAGACAAGGACATGTGTCTCAGCAGTGTGTGACACACAGTCATGTTGCAAGGCCGTGTGTCCCCTAAGGTACCCTACAATTGTAAGTCAAGCTTGAGCATGGCCAAGGCACACAGGCGTGTCTTGTGGCCGTGTGAACAAGTCAGTATGTATGCCCTATTTTGACATGGCCAAGACACACGGGCGTGTCTCATACCGTGTGAGGCACACGGCCTGGTCACACGGGCGTATGACCTTACATCTTTGAAAAATGTTTAAGTTTCAAAAATTTTTTGTATGAGCTCGGTTTAGTCCCAAACCTTTTCTAATGCATGTTTTAGGTCTCATTACCGATCAGTATGCTCGCAGGAACTATTTAAGAGGATGCTCAAGAGGGCTTTTATCAAGATTGCTTGTCTGAGCTATATTTTTGTCTGCAACATATGAGAACTATTTTCAATACAGAAAATCACATATATCCATCGAATTTCATTATTCAAACGAAACTTATCAATTATCAAACAATATCAGGCATATTTATTTCATACTTTAAACATTTATATAATTCATATAATCACATACCACATTCAATTCAAGCATATAACAAACACAATTCGATTACACGAACTTACCTTGATAATCGTTCGTATAAGGAATTCGACTTATCTGAAACTTTTTATTTTCCTTGATCTAGCTTCGAATTTGAGTTGTCAGGATCTATATAAATGAATTTAATCATCAATTTATCACATTTCATATTCAATTGAATTCAATTTACACCCTAGGTAAAATTACCATTTTTCCCTAAACTTTCCATAAATTCTAATTTCGTCCCTAGGCTCAGAAAGTGAAATTCATGCAATTTAGGCCTTATTCCAAGCCTAACCGAATTTTACATGTTACAATAATAGCCCATGAATTTCACAAAAATTAGAATTTTTCAATGGGTTTTACCACTTTTCAATTTAGTCCTTAGTTCAAGATTTCATCAAAATTCCCTGTAAAGGTTGTTTATCTATCAACAACCTTTCATTTTCTACCATAAATTTCAAAATTTCAGCATATTCATCCATGGAAAATTTTTCTACTTTGATATCTTTACAAATTAATCCTCAAAATAGATAGATTAGACTATCCCGATCTCAAAAATATAAAAATTACTAAAAACGGGACAAGAAAACATACCTACTTAAGCTTGATTAGTTTTCTTTCTCTCTCCTAGTGTTTCCATAGAATTTGGGAATGAAGATGATGAAAATAAGATGATATTTTCTATTTAATTAGTTATTATCTTTTAATTTTTCATATTTTCAATTTAGTCCTTAGTCTTTTCTAATTTTTCCATGGATGAATCACTAAAAATATCTACTAACTTTTCTTTAATGGTCTAATTACCATATAAGGACCTCAATTTTTGAATTCCATAGCTATTTAATCCTTCAAGCTACTAGAATTCAACTTTTGCGTTTTACGCGATTTGGTCCTTTCCCTAATTAAACACATAATCGATAAAAATTTTCTTATCAGAATTTTCATATAACATTCCTACCATAATGCAGACCATGCAATAATATTAAAATAAAATTTCTTTTCGGTTTAGATTTGTGGTCTCGAAACCACTATTTTGATTTTACTGAAAGTGGGCTGTTACAACTCTCTCCCCATAAAACTTTTCATCCACGAAAATCTTACCAGTAAAAAGAATCGGGTATTATTTTTTCATAGTATCTTTCAATTCCCAGGTAGCTTCTTCTATACCATGTCATTTCTAAAGAAATTTTACAAATGTTACCTTTTTATTTCTTAATTCTTTTGTTTCACGTGCCAGAATTTTAATCGGTTCCTTACTATAAGTCATATCAGGCTGAATCTCAACCTCTGTCGGAGAAATTACATGTGAAGATCTGATCTATACCGCCGTAACATGGACACATGGAAAACATTATGAATTCTGTCAAGTTCTGGTGGTAATGCCAACTGATATGCAACAGGTCTAATTCTTTCCATGATTTCATATGGCCCAATGAACCGTGGACTTAGTTTTCCTTTACGGACAAACTGAAGAAGTTTCTTCCAAGGTGATACTTTCAAGAATACCTTGTCACTGACCTAAAATTATATTTCTTTCCGTTTAATATCAGCATAAGACTTTTGTTGATCAAAGGTTGCTTTCAAACTATCTTGAATTACTTTTACTTTTTCTTCTGTTTCACACACTAAGTCAACTCTATGTATCTTTTTCTCACTAAGCTCTGTCCAATACAATGGAGTTCTACATTTCTGGCCATACAAAGCCTCATAAGGTGCCATTTTAATGCTGGACTAATAATTATTTCTCACGCAGAGTTTGCAATAGAATTCTCAGATTATCTGCATGTTTATTTTCATCTCGAGAGTAAACTAAAATATCATCAATAAGTACTACCACAAACCTGTCTAGGTAAGGTCTAAAGATTCTATTCATCAGATCCATAAATACAGTAGATGCATTTGTCAACCCAAACGGCATCACAAGAAACTCATAGTGTATGTACTTGGTTCTAAAAGTTTTTTTTGACACATCTGAATATTTTACTTGTAACTGATAGTAGCTAGAACGGAGATCAATATTTGAAAATAAAGTGGCACCTTTCAACTGGTCAAATAGATCATCAATTTGAGGCAGTGGATACTTATTTTTTATTGTGACTTTGTTTAATTGTTTGTAATCTATACAATATCTCAATGATCCATCTTTCTTCTTCACAAACAAAACCGGTGCACCCCAAGGTGAAAAATTGGATCTAACAAAAAGTTTATCAATCAATTCTTGCAACTGTACTTTCAACTCTTTTAATTCAGTTAGAGCCATTCTGTATGGTGCTATGGATATCAGTGTTGTTCCCGGAACAAGATCTGTAGAGAACTCTACTTCTCTAACTAGTGGTAAACTAGATAATTCCTCTGGAAATACATCAGAAAATTCACAAACAACCGGAACTGACTGAATATTCAACTTAGATACTTTAGTATCCAACACATATGCAAGATAAGCATCATAACCCTTTCTGACATATTTCTGTGCTGATATTGTTGAAATCACATTAGATAACCCATTAGGTTTATTAGATTCAACATGAAGTAACTCACCATTCTGACATTTTAACACAATATATTTCTGTTTGCAATTTACCACTGCATCATGCTGAGTTAGCCAATCCATACCCATAATTACATCAAATTCATTAAATGGAAACAACATTAAATTAGCTGAAAAGCAATAACCCTTTACCATCAACGGTTAGTTTTTACAAACTTTATCCACCATAACATATTGGCCTAGGGGATTTGAAACTTTAACCACAAATTTAGTGAATTCAATAGATAAATTTTTAACGGACACTAAATTTGTGCATATGTATGAATATGTGGAACTAGGATCAATCAAAGAAGTAATATCAGTGTCAAGTAGAGAAAATGTACCAGTAATGAAATCTGGTGCAGAAGCATCCTCTCTAACGCGAATAGCATATGTCATTGCCAGTGCTCATCCCTCAGATTTAACTGTTGAGTCCTTTGTAGCCTCTCGACTACCACTGACATTGCTAGGGTGACGAGGTGGTCTACCTCTCGAGGCGGGATTGCTCGGCCTCGAAGTTTGATCAGTATCTTTTTCAATCTTTTCCAGGAAATCTTTGAGAAAATGATTAAGGGAACCACATCAATAATAAGCTCCATTTCTCAAACGGCACTCCCTAAAATGAAATTTGTTGCAATATTTACATTTCAGTTTGGGATTACTGACACTACCAACACTGGTTACAGAAGGTGTCGAGGATCTCGAGTTAGAGTGTTCAGGGCCTCGTTCTTTCCCAAAATATCTCGTAAAGGTGGTAGAATGATCATGGTACTTGTTTGATTTCTTTGAAACAAATGATTGTGATTTACCCATAAATCTTTTACCAAAAATTTGGGCTTCTTTCTCTGCTTGTTTCTTTTTTTACTTAATTCTTCAGCTTTGCGTGCTCGATCGGTTAACACTACAAATTCCCTTAATTCAAGAATTCCAATGAACAACTTGATATCTTCATTTAAACCCTCTTCAAAATGTTTACACATATCAGCCTCAGTGAGGACCTATTCTCTGGCATATTTGCTTAACCGAACAAATTCCTGCTCATATTTGGATACAGTCATGCTTCCCTGTTTAAGCTCTAAAAATTCTTTCTTTTTTCTGATCCAGAAATATTTGACTAATGTACTTCTTTCTGAATTCAGTCTGGAAAAACTCCCAAGTAACATTTTCTCTCGGTACAACAGAAATCAGAGCATTCCACCAATGGTAAGTTGTGTCTTTCAATGAAAATACTACACATTTTAAACACTCAACTGGTGTACATGATAGTTCATCTAAAACCCAAATGGTATTTTCCAACCAAAACTCAGCCCTCTCTAGATCATCATCGGTAGTAGCTCTAAACTCCACCACCCAAAACATACGAATTTTATCCACCGGAGGCTTACCGATTCTAACATGTTCAGTACCCTGTGGAAACTCTAGAACCAGTTGGGGACAAGTGAGGGAGGTTGTTGTACAGTAGGATTTGTTCTCGAATACTCAATGAACCACTCATTCGTCATTTGAAAGAAGACTTATTTTGCCTCCTTACCTCAGCCCTTAGATACGGGCCTTCTACTACTAGATATAGCTCATTGTACTAAATCTTAAGCAGTGCTCTCAGCTTCCTCAGATTCAGCTCTAGCTTGGTTAGATGACATTACTATATGAAAAACACATTTAAAAATGGTCAAGAGATATCACACTATCAAAAATTATATAATGGCATGTGTAGCTAAAATCATACTTGCTACGTTAGTCTGAGAATCGACTAAATCGTAACTTTGATACTAATAAATGTAACACCCCTAACCCGTATCCATCGCCGAAATAGGGTTACAAAGCGTTACTGAAGTTTACAGATCAATTATAGATGATTAATTTCATTTATTATTCATAATCAAAACTAATCAATTCGTCCTTTGAATGAACCTTCGAGGCTCAAATTAAATATTTGAATCAAGTTGGGATTAAATGAGGAATGTAACAGCTCGTTTTAGGGTCAAATCAGAATAATGGTTTTGGGACCACGAATTTGACGTAGGAAGATTATTTTTATTATATTTTTATGGTCTATAGTATGATTGAATGATTGTGTGAAAATTTCGTTAAGAAATTTTATCGATAAGGTGTCCAATTTGACCAAGAGGACCAAATTATAATAGGTGCAAAATGTATGTTCTAGAAGCTAGAGGTGTCTAATTGCTATGAAATTTTAAATTGGAGGTTTTAAGTTGGACAAAAGTGGACATGGTAGGGTGAAATTTCAAAGTTTAAGTGAAAGGCATTTTGGTCATTTGGCTAGTAAAGACAAAATAAACCACATGAAAGATGTCATGTAACGCCCCAATTTTCGAGAATTCTAAAAATGTTGGTAAAATTTAAAATTTTATGTTCTGTCTGCTTGGCATAGGTTTAAGTAGGATAGTGGGCCTCTAGAAGGCCCAATTTTAAGTTAGAATCCAGTAATTTTAATTAATTTGAAATCCATAAGAAGGAGGGGTTCTGGGTAACTAGGTTCTTAAGTATTAATTGAGTAAAATAAAACACAAGGAAGCCTGTGGTAAGTTGGCTAAGTGACGCCACTAAGGAGCTTAGAGGTGGCGTGTGGATGACCAAGGAGAACTGAGGTTCAAGTCACAATGACAGCAATTAAGGGAATTAATTTTTATGTACAGAAAAGGGAAGAAATGGAATCCAACTAAAAGTCTGTCAGGAGGAGTTTGAGTTGCTCAGGAGATTGAGCAAGGGGGAATAAGGGAGAGAATTTAGGAGCTGATTGGGGAGAGCTGTGTTGGCCGAATAGTGGACTCTTGAAGAGCAAGAGGTGGCCGGCCAAGGGTTTCTCTAGGAGGGCAAAATTCGGCTAGGGTTAGTGCTTGTATAAATTCGGCACTAGGGGGTAAGTGAGCCGTTTTCTGATAACCCTTCCTCTCCTTTTATTTTTCTTTTTCTCTCCATTTTTTATTCTTTTCTTCTTCTTTCCCCCATAGCCGAATCCTTCAACCACCCTACTCTACACCATTTTCCCTCCATTATTTTTAAGACTAAAGCCGATTGCCTCAAATCCTGAAATCCTGAAAACCTGATTCCTCTTGTGTCGATTTCTCCAAAGCCATATCTTTCAATATTTTTATTTCTTTTGATCAAAAATCATCTTTTCTAAACCCCAAATATCTGTCGGTAACGTTACTTCAAGATTATAGCCTCACATCATCATCTTTTTCATCACCCAAAAGCTGAAAATACCATAGATTTGGGGGCTTATAGCCGAAACTTCAAAAACTCCTGGATTCGAGTTCTACTGTAGTTTAAAGGATAAATCTGCATCAGATTTGCATGGAAATCAAAAAGGAGTAAGTGGTAAGTGCTCATCATCTCAGATCTGGTCTTATTTTACAATGTTAGGAAAAGCCGAAGTCCCTAAAATCTAGGGAGGCTGTCAATTTGGGCATAGGGCTCTAGGGGTCTTTAACTGATGACTTTTTTCGGTGATAAGTGTCTTCTTAAGTGTTGGATTGAAGGCTTGGATCTTTGGAGCAATCAGATTTGGAGCTAGCTATCGGTTTTAGCAGAAAGGTAAGGTTTTAAGGCTTTTAGGGACATGGTTCGAATATGGGTAAGTGAATATTGGGTTCGGTGGTTGTGTTTTGCAATCTAAGAACTGTGCTAATCAATTGTATAACATCGTAAGGAATCTCAGTAGCAGTCGTCGCGAAACAGGTGTGTATCGAACACCCTTTCATAGTATAATTCGGCAAAAGCAGAAATGCCGAAATCCCGGCATTTCATGGGCTTGTGAGTGTGCGAGTGCTCACAAGACGTGTAGAAATTATTAGATCTGGCATCACAAAGTGGTAAGCTAGACGCATGTAAAATTTTGTGAACTTCGGTAATTGGGCCTCGATAGACTAAAAGTAGGCCCAATGGGCTTACGGGTCCATATGGGTAAGATAATAGTAAAAAAAAAAGGGCAAATAAATATGTTCTATTAGACTGTGGATTCAAACTGCTTAAAAGTGATAAAATTACTGAAATACCTTTATAGATAGGAAAGTTTACGGATTTACCCCAAGGAGCAAAATTACTAATATACCCCTAGGGTTAAAGTTGACCAAAATGCATGATTGACTGTTACTGTTTACTAGATGTCATGTTATTATTATTATCTGTTGCATGGGACTGGGATATTTATGGAAGAAGTACTGAAAGTGGCTTGTCCACGTACTCGAGGCTTTGCCTTACCTTACCGATAACTGAGCAGCAATGCTGTAATTGTGGAGTGTAGGGCTGGGTGGGTTGAGATATTCCCCACATGGAGTGTAGGGTTGGTACGGGTGCAGTGTAGCGGTTGGTGGGTTGAGTAGTCTCCCCAGATGGGCTTGCATTCATTATTACTATTGTTACATATGTTACTGAATTGGGCCTATGAGCCACACTGTTATCTTAAAAGGGGCTATGGCCCGATTCTCAGTATTCTCAAAAGGGCTTGATGCATTATATCTGTTATCTGATTGGGGCTTAGGCCCAATGGGCTTGAGCTGACTTGGGATTTGGATGGGTTTTTGTACACACTGAGTTTCCCAAACTCACCTCTTTCTCTTCCATCATTGCAGGTGAGCCCTAATTGGTGGACTTGGAGCTGGGCGGGATTCAGAGTGGCCATGAAGATTAATTTCTAGTTTTTAAATAAGTTCACATTTTTTTTTTACTTTTGATTATTTTCATTTTTCTTAAAGTTGTAATAAGGCCGCTCTTTTAATTATTTTTATTTTGGGATTATTAAACGGGTTAGCACTAGGATGCATATTATAAAAACTACTTGCTTTAAAAATATCACGATGATCGAGCTAAGCTTCCGCAAAGTAAATGTTTAAAAGGGAAAATATTTGTTTTAAATAGATCTAGCTAAATTTAATGTTCGTAAACAAGTAACATGGTTTAAGTGTGGCAATAGATGTGTGCATGTCTAGGATTGGATCCAGGAAGAGCTTGGTACTAAAGCAGTCCAACAGGCTCACCTCCTCTTTTCTGGCTTCCTACCTGGTGCACAGCTTCCATTCACTTAAACTTAAAACATTAACATTCTTTAAACCCTAATAAAGAGATTTTTGATAAAACATTAGCAACATTTCCATGTGGCACGCTGAATTCGACCGTAACGTCCAGGCCAGGTTTGGGGTGTTACATTTAGTGATAATTGTTTTTAAAGTTTGAGTTCAAAGAGGGTATTTTTGGAAAAATTTGACTTTTAAAAACAAATTTTCTATTTAAAGGAGATAATCTCCGAACTTAGTTCCTTAAAGTCAAATGTTTGAGAAATGAGTTTTAAAAAAGGCCTAAATCTTTTAACTTGTTTGAAAATTTATAAGGTGGCACACTGAATCCCCGGCATCAAGTCTGTAAGTATTCTTTCTGCTCTCTATATACTGAACTATACTAAAAATAATACTGTAGCTAGAACTAAGCCTTGGATACAGTACTATAGATAAGGTAGTATTAAGGCTACAAAACCGAGGCCCAGAGATAAACTAGGTTCTAGGAAACCGAGATGATGAGTTAAACCAGAGTTACACGAGAACAACTCAAACTTTATCTGTTCATAAGACACTCTATAATAAACAGTGGAAATAATAAACTAACGACATAAAATTCGTAATCAGATAAATCAATATGAGTACGAGAGCTGCTCGGGGAAGAGGCCATGGTCGAGGCCGAGGTAGTACTCAAGCTGGATCTGTGTCCTCTGAACACATACGAGCTGGCGAGGCACGACCACCACCGGTCAATGAAAATGGGCCGTATGATCGGGTCGCAGAGGACGACGCTTTGTCCCAGGCCATGTTGAGGGTTTTGGAAAGGGTGGCCGGAGCTAATGTCGGGCCCATGAATAGGGGGTCCATTTCTGAACGACTTCGGGCCAACGGAGCTGAGGTTTTTAGGGGCGTATCTGGAATAGCCCCAAATGTGGCTGAGTATTGGCTGGAAGCCACGGAGCAGATTATGGATTACCTGGACTGCTCAGTAGAGCAGAAGTTAAAAGGGGTGGTGTCGTTGCTACGGGACGAGGCATATCAGTGGTGGATCACTGTGAGAGAGGGTACTTCAGCTGAGAGGGTAACATGGGAGCTGTTCAAGCAGTCCTTTAAGGCAAAATATGTCGGAGATAGCTATGTGGATGCACGAAGAAAGGAATTCCTGAACCTGACCCAGGGTAGTAAGACCATTGCAGAATATGAGGCAGAGTTTTTACGATTGAGCCGGTATGCTAGTGGCATCGTCTCCACCAAATATGAGCGCAGTGTTCGTTTTGAGGATGGCCTCAGGGATGAGCTAAGGGTGCTCATAGCTCCGCAGAGAGAGCGCGATTTTGCTGCACTGGTAGAGAAGGCTAAGATAGCTGAGGAGGTGAAACAAGCTGAACGAAAGAACCGCGATAGGGATCGAAATCGATTCAGGAGGGATGCTGGACCAGCTGGTGCTGCAAGCCAAAATGTTAAGAGAGCTAGGATGGAGGAACCAGTTCGAACAGTTCCGGTGAACACAGTTAGACCGCAAGCTTGTGGAGATTGTGGTAGAATGCATCAAGCGGAGTGCTGGAAGCGTTCCGGGCTTGTCTTCGTTGTGGGTCAACGGAGCATAGGATTAGGGATTGTCTTAGAAGGGCAGCTCAAGCTCAAGTAGCTGAGTAAGGGGCTGTGCAACCGGTTTAACTAGCGAGAGGTAGAGGTCATGGACAAGGTCGTGGTGGCAATGGCCATGGACGTGGGGCACCTGGCAGGGGTACTGGTAATGCTAAGGCTCGTCAGCCAGCTTTGGTATATATTGCTCGTCGCCGCGAGTAGGGTGACGTACCTGATGTCATAACTGGTAGTTTTTTATCTATGGAGTACCTTATACTGCTCAGATTGATGCGGGATCAACTTATTCGTATGTTGCATACAACATTTTTGGGGCATTGGGTGTTCACTTTGAGGAGACTGTGTGTGGGGTAACTGTGATAAGTCCTTTAGGTCATTTGGTTAAGGTAGAAAAACTCTTCAAGGAGGTGCCTTTAGAGATTCAAGGTAGGGTTTTCTGTGGAGATTTGATGGATTTACCGTTTGAAGAATTCGATTTAATCCTAGGGATGGATTGGTTGACCAAGCATAGGGCAATTCTGGATTGTGCAGCTAAGAGGATGGTGTTAAGCACTGTTGAGGGTGAAGATGTAATGATTATTGGGAAACGAAGAGATTACTTGTCTAATGTAGTATCGGCTTTGATTGCTGAGAAACTGTTGCGTAAGGGATGCGAGGCATACTTGGCTTTTGTAAGTCAAGTTGAAACTAAGAATCTAACCATGGAGACCATCAGAACTATTAGGGAATTCCAGGATGTTTTCCCAGAAGAGCTTCCGGGATTACCTCTGAACCGGGAAGTCGAGTTTGGAATCGATTTACTGCCTGGAATAGCTCCAGTGTCCATCACACCCTATAGGATGGCACCGAAGGAGTTAGTGGAGCTGAAAGCTCAAATTCAAGAGTTGTTGGATAGAGGCTTCATTAGACCTAGTGTGTCTCCATGGGGAGCACCAGTTCTGTTTGTGAAGAAGAAGGACGGGATAATGCACATGTGCATCGATTACCGCCAGTTTAACAAACTGACGATTAAGAATAAGTATCCACTACCAAGGATTGATGACCTGTTCGATCAACTTAGGGGAGCTTCGGTATTTTCCAAAATTGATCTTCGTTCTGGATACCATCAGCTAAGGGTAAAGGAAGTGGATATTCATAAGACAGCATTCAGAACTCAATATGGTCATTACGAGTTTCTAGTTATATCGTTTGGGCTGACGAATGCACCTGCGGCTTCCATGGATCTAATGAATTGAGTATTCCAACCTTACTTGGATCGGTTCGTAGTCGTCTTTATTGATGATATCCTGGTATACTCTGAAACAGAAACGAAACACGATGAACATCTCCGCATTGTGCTGCAGGTGTTAAGGGAGAAGGAACTCTACGTGAAATTTAGCAAGTGTGAATTCTGGTTGAGGGAGGTATCCTTCTTAGGGCATGTGGTCTCTGCCGAAGGGATTAAGGTGGATCCTCGTAAAATTAAAGCAATTCTAGAATGGAAGCCACCTAGGTCAGTATCAAAAATTCGGAGTTTCCTAGGGTTGGGAGGATACTACAGAAGGTTTGTGGAAAGTTTCTCGGTGATGGCTGGACCCTTGACCAAACTCATAAGGAAAGGAGTACCATTTGTCTGGACCAAGAAACAGCAAAAAGCTTTTGATCAGTTGAAAAGGTATTGACTGAAGTGCCAGTATTGATTCAACCGGAGTCTGGGAAGGACTTCATTGTATACAGCGATGCGTCGCATGTGGGGTTAGGTTGCATACTGATGCAAGAGGGTAAGGTGGTCGCTTATGTATCGCGATAGCTGAAGACTCATGAAGCGAACTACCCTACGCATGATTTGGAGCTAGCAGCAATGATTTTTGCGTTAAAAATTTGGAGACACTACTTATATGGAGAAAAGTGTATCATATACACAGATCATAAGAGCCTAAAATATTTGTTGACTCAGAAGGAGTTGAACCTTAGGCAACGTAGATGGGTAGAGTTGCTTAAGGATTACAACTATTCGATTGAGTACCACCCAGGAAAGGCTAATGTGGTGGCTGACGCATTGAGTCGAAGGGTTGTTACTGATTTGAGAGCCTTGTTTGCATGTTTGAGTCTGTTCGACGATGGAAGCCTATTAGCAAAATTGCAAGTGAGGCCTACTTGGACTGAGCAGATTAAGGAAAAACAGTTGAAGGATGATTCATTAGCTCTTTGGTTCCAGCAAGTTAAGAATGGTGAGAATGACGATTTTGGACTGAATACTGAAGGAGTTTTGTGCTTTCATGGAAGAGTTTGTATTCCAAAGGACCTTAAATTGAGGCAGTTAATTCTAAAAGAGGCTCATGGTGGACTCTGTGCCATGCATGCTAGAGGGAATAAGTTGTATCACGACTTGCGGGAACTGTACTGGTGGCTTGGGCTTAAACGAGAAGTAACGAAATTCATGGGGAAATGTCTGACATGCCAGCAAGTGAAAGCTGAGCATCAATTACCTTCTGGATTGTTGCAGTCAATAAAGATACCACTTTGGAAGTGGGAGAGGGTAACCATAGACTTTGTGAGTGGGCTACCCTTGACGCCATCGAAGAAAGACTCGATATGGGTGATTCTGGATAGGTTGACCAAGTCGACCCATTTTATACCGGTTTACACAGACTTTTCACTTCAGAAGTTAGCCAAGTTGTATGTGGCCCAGTTTCGATTATATCTGATCGAGATCCTAGATTCACATCTCGGTTCTGGCAAAAGTTATATGAGGCGTTGGGGACACGTTTGAACTTTAGTATGGCTTTCAATCCCTAAACTGATGGCCAGTCAGAAAGAGTTATTCAGATTCTGGAAGACATGTTGAGGGGATGTGTTATCGACTTTCGAGGCAGTTGGGAGGATTACTTGCTGTTAGTGGAATTCACGTACAATAACAGTTATCAGGTGGCACCTTATGAAGCACTGTACGGGTGAAGATGTCGTACACCGACGTGTTGGACAGAGTTGGGTAAACGACAAGTGCTTGGACAGGAATTGGTGGCAGATACTGAAAGTAAGGTTAGGTTAATAAGAGACCGATTAAAGGACGCATCTGATAGACAGAAGTCGTATGCGGATCTGAAGCGCAAAGAGATTGAGTTTGTTGTTGGGGATATGGTTTTCTTGAAGGTTTCCCCTTGGAAGAAGATTTTGAGGTTCGGCAAGAAAGGCAAACTAAGTCCGAGGTTTATAGGGCCCTATCAGATTCCTAAGCGGGTAGGACCAGTAGCGTATCAGTTAGAATTACCGCCGGAGTTGGACAGAATCCATGACGTCTTTCATGTGTCCATGTTGAGACGATATCGATCGGATCCTTCACATGTGGTGCCGGTGGAGGAGATTGAAGTAAAGACTAATTTGACCTTTGAGGAGGAACCCGTGCAAATTTTAGACCGAGGGGCTAAAATTTTGAGAAGGAAATCTGTCCCATTAGTGAAGTTGCTTTGGCGTAACCATGGCAGAGAGAAAGCTACATGGGATCTAGAAGAGGCGATGCAATAGCAATACCCTCATCTATTTGGACCAGGTAAATTTCGAGGACGAAATTTCTTTAAGGAGGGTAGAGTTGTAACGCCCCAAATTTTGAGAATTCTGAAAATGTTGGTAAAATTTAAAATTTTATGTTCTGCCTGCTTGGCGTAGGTTTAAGTAGGATAGTGGGCCTCTAGAAGGTCCAATTTTAAGTTAGAATCCGGTAATTTTAATTAATTTTAAATCCATAAGAAGGAGGGGTTTTGGGTAATTGGGTTCTTAAGTATTAATTGTGTAAAATAAAACACAAGGAAGCCTGTGGTGAGTTGGCTAAGTGACGCCACTAAGGAGCTTAGAGGGGGCGTGTGGATGACCAAGGAGAACTAAGGTTCAAGTCACAATGACAGCAATTAAGGGAATTAATTTTTATGTACAGAAAAAGGAAGAAATGGGATCCAAGTAAAAGTCTGTCAGGAGGAGTTTGAGTTGCTCAGGAGATTGAGCAAGGGGGGATAAGGGAGAGAATTTAGGAGCTGATTGGGGAAAGCTGTGTTGGCCGAATAGTGGACTCTTGAAGAGCAAGAGGTGGCCAGCCAAGGGTTTCTCTAGGAGGGTAAAATTCGGCTAGGGTTAGTACTTGTATAAATTCGGCACTAGGGGGTAAGTGGGCCGTTTTCTGATCACCCTTCCTCTCCTTTTATTTTTCTTTTTCTCTCTATTTGCTGTTCTTTTCTTCTTCTTTCCCCCACAGTTGAATCCTTCAACCACCCTACTCTACACCATTTTCCCTCCATTATTTTTAAGACTGAAGTCGATTGCCTCGAATCCCGAAATCCTGAAAACTTGATTCCTCTTGTGTCGATTTCTCCAAAGCCATATCTTTTAATATTTTTGTTCCTTTTGATCAAAAATCATCTTTTCTAAACCCTAAATATCTGTCGACAACATTACTTCAAGATTATAGCCTCACATTATCATCTTCTTCATCACCCAAAAGCCGAAAATACCATAGATTTGGGGGCTTATAGCTGAAACTTCAAAAACTCCTGGTTCGAGTTCTACTATAGTTTAAAGGATAAATCTACATCAGATTTGTGTGGAAATCAAAACGGAGTAAGTGGTAAGTGCTCATCATCTCAGATCTGGTCTTATTTTACAATGTTAGGAAAAGCCGAAGTCCTTAAAATCTAGGGAGGCTGTCGATTTGGGCATAAGGCTCTAAGGGTCTTTAACTGATGATTTCTTTTGGTGATTAGTGTCTTCTTAAGTGTTGGATTGAAGGGTTGGATCGTTGGAGCAATCAAATTCGGAGCTAGCTATCTGTTTTGGCAAAAAGGTAAGGTTTTAAGGCTTTTAGGGACATGGTTCGAATATGGGTAACTGAATATTGGGTTTGGTGGTTGTGTTTTGCAATCTAAGAATTGTGCTAATCAATTGTAGGACATCGTAAGGGATCTCAGTAGCAGTCATCGCGAAACAGGTGTGTATCGAACACCCTTTCATAGTACAATTCGACAAAAGCTGAAATACCGAAATTCTGGCATTTCATGGGCTTGTGAGTGTGCGAGTGCTCACAAGACGTGTAGAAATTATTAGATTTGGCATCGTAAAATGGTAATCTAGACGCATGTGAAATTTTGTAAACTTCGGTAATTGGGCGTCGATAGACTAAAAGTGGGCCCAATGGGCTTACGGGTCCATATGGGTAAGATAACGGAAAAAAAAGGGGCAAATAAATATGTTCTATTAGACTGTGGATTCAAACTGCTTAAAATTGATAAAATTACTGAAATACCTTTATAGGTGGGAAAGTCTACGAATTTAACCCTAGGAGCAAAATTACTGATAAACCCCTAGGGTTAAAGTTGACCAAAATGCATGATTGATCATCTTATCACATCGCATGTCATGTTATTATTATTATCTGTGCATGGGATCGGATATTGATGGAGGAAGTGCTTCGAAAGTGGCTTGTCCACGCATCTTGGAGGCTTTGCCTCACCTTACCGATAACTAAGCAAAGAATCTCGCAATCGTGGAGTGTAGGGTCGGGTGGGTTGAGATATTCCCACATGGAGTGTAGGGTGTGATGCGGCGTGCAGTGTAGCGGTTGGTGGGTTGAGTAGTCTCCCCAGATGGGCTTGCATTCATTATTACTATCGTTACATGTGTTACTGATTGGACCTATGGGCCACACTGTTATCTTAAAAGGGGCTGTGGCCCAGTTTACTGTATTCTAAAAAGGGCTTCGGTCCGCTATACTCTGTTATCTGATTGGGGCTTAGGCCCAATGGGCTTGGGCTGACTTGGGCTTTGGATGGGTTTTTGCACACACTTAAGTTTCCCAAACTCACCCCTTTCTCTTCCATCCTTGCAGGTGAGCCCTAATTGGTGGACTTGGAGCTGGGCGAGATTCAGAGTGGCCATGAAAATTAATTTCTGGTTTTTAAATAAGTTCGTATTCTTTTTACTTTTGATTATTTTCATTTTGCTTAAAGTTGTAATAAGGCCGCTCTTTTAATTATTTTTATTTTGGGATTATTAAACGGGTTAGCGCTAGGATGCATATTATAAAAACTACTTGCTTTCAAAATATCACGATGATCGAGCTAAGCTTCCGTAAAGTAAATGTTTAAAAGGGAAAATATTTGTTTTAAATAGATCTAACTAAATTTAATGTTCATAAACAAGTAACATGGTTTAAGTGTGGCAATGGATTTGTGCATGTCTAGGATTGGATCCAGGAAGAGCTTGGTACTTAAGCAGTCCAACAGGCTCACCTCCTGTTTTCTGGCTTCCTACCTGGTGCACAGCTTCCATTCACTTAAACTTAAAATATTAACATTCTTTAAACCCTAATAAAGAGATTTTTGATAAAACGTTAGCAACATTTCCATGTGGCACGCTGAATTCGGCCGTAACGTCTGGGCCGGGTTTAGAGTTTTACATGTCATCTTCTCAATTTCATCCTCCCATAGCCAAATTTGAAGAGTCTTCATAGTTAGGGTTTTGTCCAAAGCTTTCAAGCTCAATTGTAAGTTCCTTCTAACCCCGTTTTTAATGATTTTCATGTTTTTGAGATCCATGTAACTTAATCTAGCTATTTCAAGGACTAATTTGAAAGAAAGATGAAGTTTAAAATTTTACCCATGTTAGATATTTGTGTATTTTGATTTCTAATGGTAGAAAATGCATGTTTGGTTAGATAAATAACTTTTGCTAAGTGACTTTTGGTAAAAATGTCAAAAAGGACTTGTTTGTAAAAGTTATAAAATAAGTAGTAAAAGTGTGATTAATTAGAAAATGTGGGCTGGTATGAGTATGAAAATGGTTCGGTTAGGCTTGGGTTTTGAAGAAATTGAATACATTTCATTTTACGAGCCCAGGGACTAAATCGTAAAAATGTGAAACATTAGGGGCAAAAATGTAATTTTTTTATAATATGATTTTTGGGCCGAACTGAATAATATGAGTCTTAAATGAGTTAAATTTGTTATTATAGATGAAGAAAAATGAGGTTTAGACCTAGATCGGGGGAAAAAAGTGTTTGACGATTAGGTCGAATTCTACTATTTTTGTACCGAGGTAAGTTCGTATGTAAATAATGCATTGTTATATTTATGTTTTAAATGCTTTAATATTGTATGAATTGTGATTGACTCTTTGGATGTATTCAACAAAGTTTTGACAAGCGAGAAATCCTGGTAGAGCCTTAGGAATAGAATAGGATGCGAGTGACATGTCACTAGGAACCCATGTGTATATGCGGTTATGTAATCCGAGTGCTGGTCTCGTACATCCTACCAGTGGCTGGGTAGTCTGGCATGTGTTGTGGATACCTGACAGCTTGTGTGAGCAGCACTCTGTTGCTACGTCCTGACTGACAGCTTGTGTGAGCATGCCTGTGAATTGCTCGAAACGAGCCCATATGTATTATGAGATATGATGTAGCTTACTAAGCTATATTATTTGTATGTTAAATGTGTGGTTATGATGCTTATTATTTGCATAGAAACTTACTAAGCTATATGGCTTACTCCTCTTCCTTTCCCTTGCCTTATAGTGTCACCAAGCTAGCTCGGGGTTCGGAGACCGCTGGAGATCCACTCATACTATCAACAAATATTCTGGTACCAATGAATTCAACATTTTGAGTTATGGCATGTATAGGGGACTTGGTCATTTTGTTATGTGTCATAATTGATTTGGCCAAATGTGTTGGCTTATATTGGTTAGAAGTTCATTTTGTATAAGGTCATTTGAAATGGGCTAATATTGGCTATAAATATATTTATATAATGATGTCTTTTATGAATGATGTGTTGATGTCTTAGTTGTGGATGTTGGTTGTATGTATATGCTTGGATTGGTGCTATGTTATGTTTTGTAGGTGTGTGCATTAAAGGGTAGCAAAATGGTTCGGTAAATAGCCTTATTTTTGTCTACACGGGTAGACACATGGGCATGTGTCTAGGCTGTGTGCGACACATGGTTTGCCCCACTAGCATGTGTTTAGGCCGTGTGTCCCGTGCACCCTAATTTTTGCAAAATAGAATGCCCAATATTGAGTACATGGGCGGAGACACGGCGGTGTGTCTCATCTGTGTGAGGGCCACGACTTTGGACACGGGCGTGTGTCCCGGGTGTGTGAAGTCTGCACCTATTTAATGGAAAATCATAAATTTTAAATCGACCACACTACCTAGCACACGGGCGTCTGACCTAGTCGTGTGTCTTCAATTTGTTCTTGGGTGACAAACAGAGAGTTACACGGGTTCGAAACACGAGCATGTGTGACCACACGGCCTGCCCACACAGGCGTGTCCTGTATCTACACGGGCATGTGACCTCTGTTTAGTAAAAAAATTTCTAAGTTTTGTAAAATTTTCTAAAGTTTTTGGTTTAGTCTTAAACCACTTCCAAAACATGTTTTGGGCCTCGTAGGCTCGTAATAAGGACATTGTGATTGAATATGAATGGTTTTAATTTGGGCGTAAAATTTATAACCCAAAATTGTATGTTTGATCGTGTGACAAGTCCAGTAATGCCCTGTACCCTGTTCCGGCGTTGAATATGAGTAAGGGGTGTTACATTTTACTGGTATCAGAGCTAGGTTTAGTCGATTCTCGGACTAGCGTAGTATGTGTAAGAGTCTAGCTATACATGCCATATATGAATCGTGATAGTGTGATGACTCCTGACAATTTTAAATTGTGTTTTCATATAGTAAATGGATTCCGACTGAGTTGTAGCTGATGATGTAAAAAGTAATGCGCCAGCTCCCACTCAAGGGGTAGTGTCATCTGAAAATAGACCTCTCATGGTCAGTCAGGGAGGAGGTGCTAGAAAAGCCTTCCTTCACATGATGAATGAGTGGTATTCAGAGTTTGTTCAAAAACATTCGAATGCTCAATATCCTCCACCCCTTCCTTATCCTCAACCGATTCCTGTAGCTCCTCAAGGTGTGGAATTGGTAAGACTGAAAAAGCCTCCAGTTGATAAGATTCGAAAGCAATGAGCTAAGGAATTCAGGGCTAATGTAGATAATGACCCTGGGAGAGTTGAGTTCTGGCTTGAGAATACTATCAATGTATTTGATGAGTTATCATGTGAACCCGAAGAATTCTTAAAATGTGCTATGTCATTATTGAGGGACACAGCATATCATTATTGGAAGACATTAGTATCTATGGTACCAAGAGAGAGGCTTACATGGGAATTCTTTCAAGAGGAATTCTAAAAGAAATATATCAGTCAGCTGTTCATCGATCAGAAACGTAAAGAATTTCTTGAGCTGAAACAGGGCCAAATGTCAGTGACAGAGTATGAGCAAGAATTTTTGAAGCTCAGTAAGTATGCCTGAGAGTGTGTTTCCTCTGAGGCTATTATGTGTAAAAAGTTCAAAGATAGGCTGAATGAGGACATCCGATTGTTAGTTGGAATCTTGGAATTAAAAGAATTTGTTGTATTGGTTGAACGAGCTTGTAAAGTCGAAGAGCTAAGCAAAGAGAAAAGAAAGGCCGAGAGTGAGGCTAGAGATGCAAGAAAAAGGTTGATGAGTAAGTCATTTCAGTCTCAGTTAAAGAAATCTAGAGAAATGTATTCTCATTCGAAAGTTTCAGCTGGGTATTCGCACAGAGACCGCGGGAAGCAATATTCGAGTTTTAAATCCTAAGCTACTTTAATGGCAAGTGTGGGCAATGTTACTAGTATATTTTCTCTTTATGATACTAATGTTTTTACATTGATTGATCTTGAATCGACTTATTCTTATGTTTGTGTGAATTTGGTATCTAGTAAGAATTTGTCTGTTGAGTTTACTGAGTTTGTGATTAAAATGTCAAACCCCTTAGGCAAGTATGTGCTAGTTGATAAAGTTTGCAAAAATTGTCCTTTGATGATTCGAGGTCACTGTTTTCCGGCTGACTTAATGTTGTTGCCATTTGACGAGTTCGATGTTATTTTGGGTATGGATTGGTTGACACTACAAGATGCCATAGTAAATTGTAGACAGAAAACTAATAAATTGAAATGTGAAAATAGTGAGGTTATTCGGGTTGAAACCGAAAAATCAAGTGAATTACCTATTGTGATTTCATCTATATCTGCTCAGAGGTACATAAGGAAAGGTTGTGAAGCTTATCTTGCTTATGTGTTGAATACAAAGATGTCTTAATTGAAAATTGAATTAGTACCGGTAGTCTGTGAATATCCGGATGTGTTTCCAGAGGAGTTACCTGGGTTACCTCCGATCAGAGAGGTTGAGTTTTCTATTGATTTAGTACCTGGGACTTCACTGATATCTATTGCTCTGTATAGGATGGCTCTGACTGAATTGAAAGAATTGAAAGCTCAGTTGCAAGAATTGACAGATAAGTGTTTTGCGAGACTGAGTTTTTCTCCCTGGGGTGCTCCAGTACTATTTGTAAAGAAGAAAGATGGATCTATGAGACTTTGTATCGATTACCGACAGCTCAACAAGGTGACTATAAAGAAAAATTATCCTTTTATGAGAATTGATGACTTGTTTGATCAGTTGAAAGGAGCAACGGTATTCTCGAAGATTGATTTGAGATCTGGCTACTATTAGTTGAGAGTTAAAGAGCCGAACATGCCGAAGACTGCTTTCAGGACAAGGTATGTGCATTACAAATTTCTTGTTATGCCTTTTGGATTAACTAATGCTCCTGCCATATTTATGGATTTGATGAATCTAATTTTCTGACCATATTTAGATAAGTTTGTGGTTGTGTTCATCGATGATATTCTAATTTATTCTCGAGACGAGTCTGAGCATGCTGGGCATTTAAGAATTGTATTGCAGACCTTAAGAGATAAGAAATTGTTTGCTAAATTTAGTAAAAGTGAATTTTGGCTCTGAGAAGTTGGATTTTTGGGACATATCGTTTTAGGTGATGGTATTCAGGTTGATCTAAGTAAGATTTCGACAATTGTTGAATGGAAACCATTAAGGAATGTATTTGAAGTTAGAAGCTTTTTGTGTTTAGCGGGTTATTACCGACGTTTTGTCAAAGGATTTTCAATGATTGCTACTCCTATGACCAAGTTGTTGCAAAAAGATGTAAAATTTGAATGGTCCGAAAAATGTCAACAAAATTTTGAGAAATTGAAAGCATTTACTGACTGAGGCAACGATTTTAGTACAACCTGAATCGGGAAAGAAATTTGTAATTTATAGTGACGCTTCATTGAATGGTTTGGGTTGTGTTGATGCAAGAGGGCAAAGTGATAGCTTATGCCTCGAGACAGTTGAAACCGCATGAGAAGAATTATCTGACACACGACTTAGAATTGGCTGCCATCGTTTTTGCTTTGAAAATTTGGCATCATCATTTGTACGGTGAGAAATGCCATATCTTTACTGATCATAAGAGTTTAAAATACTTGATAACTCAGAAAGACCTAAACTTGTGACAACAGAGATGGCTCGAGTTACTGAAGGATTATGAACTAGTGATTGACTATCATCCAAGAAATGTAACATCTCGATTTTGGGCCTAGTTGGAACAGTGGTTTCGGGACCACAAATCTGATATGAGAAAATTTATTATTATTGTATTTTTATGGTCTACGATTTCACGGAAAGAATTCGTAAAATTTTCGTTTAGAAATTCTGACGTTCGGGCACTTAATTTAGTCAAAAGGACTAAATCGTAAAAAGTGAAAAATGTGAGTTCTAGATGTTAAAGGTGTCAAATTGTTATGGACTTTAAATTATAGGTCTTTATATAGTAATTAGACCATTGGACAATTGTTGAACAAAAATGGGCATGAGATAGGTGAAATGAAAAATTTTTAAGTTGGGGGCATTTAGGTAATCTAGTAAATAAATGAATTAAAAGCCAAAATAGCCAAAATTGGCCTCCATCTTCTTGCTCCAGCCGAAACCCCCATGAAAGCCATGGCTAGGGTTTTGTTCAAGCTTCCAAGCTCAATGGTAAGTGATCCCTAGCCCCGTTTTCAAAGTTCTTTACATTTTTGAAGTCCTCGTAACTCGATTTACCTATTCTTACCATTGTTTTAAGCTAGAGTTCATGTCTAAAAATTTACCCATGAATGACATGCATGTGTTTTGATGCCTACCGGTAGAAAATGAATGTTGGGTGTTAGATAAACATCTTTTGTTAAGAAATTTTCGGTGAAAACATCCAAAAGGGACAATTTTGAGAAAGTTATAAAATGTGTAGAAAGAGTGTGTTTTGATGAAAATTATGAGATGCTATAGTTATGAAAATGGTTCGGCTAGGCTTGGGTAACAAAGAAATTGAGTACATTTCATTTTACGAGCCTAGGGGCAAAAGTGTAATTATGACAAAGTTTAGGGGCAAAAACGTAATTTTGCCAAAATATGATATTTGGACCACATTGAGTAATGTGAATAATAATTAGGCTAAATATGATATTATAGATCAAGGAAAATGAGGTACGAACCTAGAACGAGGGAAAAATGAGGAATCGATGGTTAGGTCCCTTTTTGATAACCTTGGTATCGAGGTAAGTTCATGTGTTTATGTTATATATTTTATATTTTGATATTGCATGAATTGTACAATTGTTTCTATGAAATTTATAAATGATGATTTTGACGAAGTTTCGATGAATGGGAAATCCCGAATGAATCTTAGAGATGAATAAGGTACAAATGTCGAACCAATGAGGTTATTAAGATTCCGTATAAGACCATATCTGGGGTATGGCCTCGGTATGTGATTTTGTATAAGACCATGTCAGGGACATGGCATCGATATGATATTTCATGTAAGACCTTTTTGGGGATATGGCATTGAAACGATACTATATGTTTGAGATTTCCAAGTAACCCTTGGTATTCCAAATGATCCAACAGATACTTTCAAAATGAGAAGGTATGTGAGCGTATTACGAGTGGTACAGGTATGTACATATAATTCATTTGAAGTGAATTCGGTTTATGATGCATTATTGGTAAGGATACGAATGAGTAAGACATGTATTTATACCATGATGGTTGGAATGATTTGTAAAAGTGTTATTGACTTAGTTATCATTACTTTACACTAAAATAGTGTTGGACGGCAACAACAGTCTGATTTTGAAAATACACCAAAAATAGTAAAAAGTGATTTAGAGATTGAATAAAATATGGAATTGAAGCTTATCGAGTCTAGTTTCTTATAAAAGAAACGAAGTAAACAAAAGAATTTCATATTATGAGATATTTGAATTTGTGTGCAACAAAGTCAAAACAATTTCAAAATCCCCTATTCAGATTTGGGAAAATCATTAAAAATTATACAAAAATAATTATGGGTTATAATTTATATTCTTAGATTATTTATTGAGTCTATTTTCAAAATAAATAAACAGAAACATAATTCAAATCCCTTATGGGGAGATAATTAATTTTTAGTGAAGGGGGGTCAGAATTATCAAATAAAAAAAAAAAGGGTAACTTTGAAGAATAAAATGTACTTATTTTCTAAACCAAAATTCTAAAAATTTTATGGTAGGAAGATATATGAGTCTAGTTTCAGGGAAAATTAACAGATCTTAATCTGGAGCTTCATAGCTCTAGATATAAATAATTTAGTGACTATGACTCGAGTAGACAACTTGACAGGAATTTGAACAAATAGTGGAATAATATGCAATTATAATTGTGATACCTTGAGAGCATGTTGTAAGAATTTGGCAAAAGCATATTAATAAAATTTATTATTATTTTCATATGAACTTACTAAGCTTTATAGCTTACTCCTCGCCCTTTCCCATCTCTTATAGATTAATTTTTACTAGCTCGGGTTGGAGATCGCCGAAGATGTCATCTCACTATCAAGTTATCACATGGGGTAAAAATGGATGCAACCCTCTTAAGCTTATGGCATGTATAGGGACTAAGTCACTTTGTGTATATGTCATTATAAGTTAACCAAATGAATTGTCTTGTAAAGTTCAATAAATTGATGTTGTGGGTAGCCATGCAAATTTGCCTATATGGCTTAAATGGTCGTAAATCAAATTGTGTACATATGTATGTGCCAATGCTTTGATGATGTGGATTTTGTTATAAGGCATGACTGCTTGAAGTTTTAAATTAGATTTGTTGGCATGTGGATAACTATGATATAAATGGATAAATTGGAGGTAAACCAATTATATATATTACATGTGTTTTGGTAAGTTTGGACTTGAATAAGAGAAATGCCATGTGCATGCATGTGTTGTTGTAAGAATGCCATGCTTGAGCCTTGATTGTGGATGTATAATTGCTCAATTAAGTATGTTAATAGCTATAGAGATGTATAAGTGTATGTGTACAACTAAGGGTGGAAAATGGCTTGGAAAATAGCCTTGTATTTGTCCACACAGGTAGACACACGAGCGTGTGTCTAAGCCATGTGTTACACATGGCCTGTCCCCATGGGCGTGTAGTCCGGCCGTGTGTCCCCTGTATCTCGTACTTTAACTTTGAATTGGCCACACGGGCTGAGACATTGCCGTGGACATAGGCGTGTGCTTTGGCCGTGTGCCCCTAATTTGGAGATGACATCATAAATAGAGAGTTACACGGGGTGAGGACACGGGCGTGTCCCAAGCCACACGGGCATGTGTGACTACACGGCCTACCCGCACGTGCGTGTGACCCTGTTTCATGGTGAAATTTTCTAAGTTTTCCCAGAGGTTTTTAAAGTTTCTGGTTTAGTCTCGAACCATCTTTGATGCGTGTATAGGGTATCGTAAGCCCGTTTTAGGGATGGTATACATATGTATGAATGTTTTTGATACGAATGAAATTTTATGGCTGGGCTTTACATGATTGATTGTATTTAAGTTTGGTAATGCCTTATATCTTGTCCCGGCCTTGGACACGGGTAAGGGGTGTTACAGGAAAGGCGAATGTAGTTGCAGATGCTTTGAGCAGAAAGTCCTTATTTTCTTTGAGAGCTATGAATATGAAAATGAATTTGTCTAATGATGGTTCAATTTTGGCCGAGAGGAGAGCTAGACTGATATTTCTTTAGCAAATTTGTGAAGCTTAGAAAAATGATAGTGAATTGCAAGCCAAAAGAGCTCAGTGTGAATTGGGTAGTGATTCAGACTTTCAAATCGGTTCAGATGATTGTTTGATGTTCCAAGATAGAGTATGTGTACAAAAGAATGATGAACTTATTTAGAAAATTTTACATGAGGCACACAATGGTTGTTTATCAATTCATCCAGGTAATACGAAAATGTATAATGATTTGAAGAAATTGTATTGGTGGTCAGGTATGAAAAGAGATATTTAGTAGTTTGTTTCAAGATATTTGATTTTTCAACAAGTAAAAGCCGAACACTAAGTGCCTTTGGGTTTACTTCAGCCAGTGATGGTATCCGAGTGGAAATGAGATAGGATTACGATGGACTTTCTGATGGGTTTGCCTTTGACTCCGAAAAAGAAAGATGTCGTCTGGGTTGTTGTTGATAGATTGACGAAATCGGCTCATTTTATTCCGATACGTGCTGACTATTCACTTGATAAGCTAGCCAAACTGTACATTGCTGAAATTGTTAGATTGCACGGAGTGCCTATTTCTATTATATCGGATAGAGATCTGAGATTTACTTCGAGATTTTGGAAGAAATTATAAGAAGCTTTAGGTACGCAAGTTAAATTTTAGTACCACTTTTCATCTACAAACTGACGGTCAATCCGAAAGAGTAATCCAGATTCTTGAAGATATTCTCCGATGTTGTCTTCAAGAATTCAAAGGTATTTGGGAGAAATATCTACCATTGGTCGAATTTGCTTACAACAACAGTTTCTAGTCGAGTATAAAGATGACATCGTAAAAAGCATTGTATGGTCGCAAGTGTTAAATTCCATTGTATTAGATAGAACTTAGTGAGAAACAGATTCATGGGGTTGACTTGGTTAGAGAAACCGAAGAAAAAGTAAAGGTAATTTGTGACTGTTTGAAAGCCGCTTCAGATCGACAAAAGTTATACGCAGATTTGAAAAGAAAAGAGATTGAATTTCAGATCGGAGATAAAGTATTTCTCAAAGTATCTCAGTGGAAGAAGATTTTGAGATTTGGCCGTAAAGGCAAGTTAAGTCCACATTTCATTGGGCCGTATGAGATTATTGAGGGAATAGGGCCAATGGCATATCAGCTAGCTTTACCAATAGAGTTAGAAAGGATTCATAATGTGTTTCATGTGTCGATGTTGCGATGATACCGCTCTGATCCCCCACATGTGATTTCTCTGACAGAGATTGAGATTTGACCTATTATGACTTATGGTGGGGAACTAATCAAGATTTTAGCTCGGAAAGTTAAATAGTTGAGAAATAAAAATATAGCCCTAGTGAATTTTTGTGGCAAAGACATGGGGTCAAAGAAGCTACGTGGGAACCTAAGGAAGCTATTTGAAAACAGTACCCAAACCTCTTTTCCGGTAAGATTTTCATGGACGAAAATCCCTAAGGGGGAGAGTTGTAATAGCCCGTTTTAAGGCCAAATCGGAACAATGGTTTCAGGACCACGAATATGACATAGGAAGATTTATTTTTATTATATTTTTATGGTCTACAACATGATTGAATGATTGTGTGAAAATTTCGTTAAGAAATTCTATTGATAAGGTGTCCTATTTGACTAAGAGGACTAAATTGTAATAGGTGCAAAATGTATGTTCTAGAAGCTAGAGGTGTCTAATTGCTATGAAATTTTAAATTAGAGGTCCTTAAATAGTAATTAGACCATTTTACTTTAAGTTGGACAAAAATGGATAGGGTAGGGTGAAATTTCAAAGTTTTAAGTGAAGGGTATTTTAGTTATTTGGCTAGTAAAGACAAAATAAAAAACATAAAAGATTTCATCTTCTCAATTTCATCCTCCCATAGCGAAATTTGAAGAGTCTCCATAGCTAAGGATTTGGCCAAATATTCCAAGCTCGATTGTAAGTCCGTTCCTGCCCCATTTTTAATGATTTCATGTTTTTGAGATCCTTGTAACCTAATCTAATTATTTCAAGGACTAATTTGAAAGAAAGATGAAGTTTAAAATTTTACCCATGTTAGATATTTGTGTATTTTGATTCCTAATGGTAGAAAATGCATGTTTGGTGTTAGATAAACAACTTTTACTAAATGATTTTCGGTAAAAATGTCAAAAAGGACTTGTTTGTAAAAGTTATAAAATAAGTAGTAAAAGTATGATTAAGTGGAAAATGTGGGCTGGTATGAGTATGAAAATGGTTCAATAGGCTTGGGTTTTGAAGAAATTGAATACATTTCATTTTACGAGCCTAGGGACTAAATCGTAAAAATGTGAAACATTAGGGGCAAAAATGTAATTTTACCATAATATGATTTTTGCGCCTAATTGAATAATGTGAGTATTAAATGAGTTAAATTTGTTATTGTAGATCAAGAAAAATGAGGTTCGGACCTAGATCGGGGAGAAATAAAGTGTTTGACGATTAGGTCCAATTCTACTATTTTTGTACCGAGGTAAGTTTGTATGTAAATAATACATTTTTATATTTATGTTTTAAATGCTTTAATATTGTATGAATTGTGATTGACACTTTGGATGTATTCAACAAAGTTTTGGCAAGCGAGAATGTAGCATCCTGATTTTCGGGTTTCTCGTAAATCTTCGGGAAATTGGTAAAGTTGTTAAAATGTGGTATTTGGTAGTGAAATTCATAATTGGAATATGTAAATGGGCCTAAAGAAGGCCTATGTGTTGGCCAAGACCCAGTAGAATTTTTGAATTTTAAACTTAAGGAGTTAGGGGCTTTGGATAGGTGGCCTTATTACAAGATATGGGTAAAATGTAACACAAGGGAGCCCCTGTCAAAGTGGCTAAGTGAAGCCACTAAGAAGCTAAAAAGGTGGCGTGTAAGTGTCTGGGGAGAGCCAAGGTTCGATTCTCTGAGCTGGCAGTTGTGGTGTTCTTTTTATGTCTTGAGTAGGCAAGAGTTGGAAGTTGAATGGAACTCTGTTGGGGAGAGTTTGAATCGGTCAAACGCATGGATTAAGAAGTGATAAGGGGAGAGATTTTGAGGATTTGGATAGAAGCTAAGAGTTGGTCGAATAGTGGGAATTAGAGAGGGGATTTCGGCAGAAGAGTATTAGGTTAGTATTTCGGCATTTAGGGACTTAGTTGTGTCGTTTTCTTCTGTGTAAACACCATAAGATTATTCTTTTCTTCCCTTCTTCTTCTCTAGCCGAAACTACCACCCTCTCCATCCATATTTCTTTCCTTTTCTTTTCCAAAACCAATTCACTATTTCCTTCTTTTCATTTACTACTCTCTTTCCTATTTTCACTTTTGTCGAAAACCACAAAAGCCGAAACCTGTGAAGATTGGTTGTGCCGATTTCTTTTTGACTAGCAACCTTCTTTTCTCTTCACTTATTCTTCATCTGCTAAACTCTAAACTGTACAAAAAGGAAGACTATGGTAAGTATTCATACTCTAAATCGATTCAGTAGTATAACTGCTAAGAAAAAGCCAAAACTCCCTATAGTTTAGGGAGGCTATCGTTTTGAGGTATAGGCCTTACTGGGGCTTTGTCATTTGATTTTTATGGTTTGTGTAGTGGAATAGATAACTTTGGAGGAGCAGCAAGGCTTGGGGTATCGACTTGGATAAGCTTGAATCGTATCATCGGACCTTGTGAAGGTAAGCAACCTATGGCTATTAGGGGTTCTTTGGCCGAATAAGGTAAGGTGGATTTTAGGTTTGATAAGCGTGACTTGTACACTAAGAATGGTGATGATTAATTGTAGGTTGTCGTGGGAGACTCTGTTAGCAAACGACACAAAATAGGTGTCTAACAACCCTCGTAGTAGCTTAGGCTAATATTCGCAGAAAAGCTAAAATGCCAAATTCTGACATTTCGAGAACTTGAGATTTTGCATGTGGTTTTAGATGCGATAAAAAGGATACGATCGGTGTTTGGATCGATGGAACAGGTAAGAGCGCAATTCTGTGCACGTTGGTAAGTTGGGCCTCGATGGGCTAAAATTGGGCCCAATGGGCTTCTAGGCCCATTTGGGTAAATTTGGGTAAATTTGATAAAAAAATGGAACTTGGATATATTGCATGATAACACAGGTTAGATCTGTTGTAAAAGTCGGGTTAAGTGAGCTAAAAGGGCTAAATCCACATTCGTAGGGCCCATTAGGGGTTTTGGGCCCAAAAGCCCTAATTTGATAAAGTGCGTTAAAAACACTGTTTAAACACTTAAGAATATCGATAATTGTTAATAAACGTCGAAAAATCTTGATAATTGGTAAATTTACGAAATTACCCTAAGATATGAAAAATGACTGTTTTGCCCCTAGGTAAAAATGACTTTTATACCCCTAGGGTTTTATTATGAATATGATACATGAGATATTGATATACATGATATGACACGATATGCACATGATATGTTATGACATGCACATGATATGCACATGATATACTCATTATATGTATGGGTTGGGTTTTGATATGAATGGAGGAAGTGCAAAAAAGGCTTTGCCCCAGTTTACCGAAAAGGGCTTTGCCCCAGTTATTAAAAGAGGCTAGGCCTCCAGATATATGATAAAGTCACTATCTTGCCAAATGGAGAGTTTGGTTGGGTGGGTTAAGTTATTCCCTACATGGAGAGCTTGGTTGGTATGGGTGGAGAGTAGCAGATGGTGGGTTGGGTAGTCTCCCCAAATGGGCTTGCATACATTCATTAATATTACATGTGTTATTGAAATGGGCCTATCGGCCATACCATTTATAGTAAAGGCTTCGGCCTAGTGATATGATTAATGAAAAGGCTTCGCCCAAAGAACTGCTAAAAGCGAGGCTTCTTACCCGAGATCTTGATATTAGTTGGGCTCTGAAGGGGGCTTGTTGCACACTGAGTTTCCAAACTCACCCCCTTTCTTAACCTTGTAGGTGAGCCTTGATGTGGAGACTTGGAGCAGGAGGGGATTCAGAGTGGCCATGGTGATCGTTTTTGAACTTTGCAATAAATAACCGGTTTCTTTTTAGTTTTATCTTATCTACTATTATTACTTGGTTTTGGGGTTGTAATAAGGCCATTATAATTATTTTTCTAGAACTATTTTATACTCTATGTTTTACTGAGAATAATCTAAAATGGGCTAGGCTTAGGGTGTGTTTTCAAAAGGATACTTGTTTCTAAAATAACACAACGTTACCATTAATCGGTTTATCAAAACAATGACTTAAATGAATTCTAACTCGATTTTCTTACAAAACCTAATCTCGCACCAAAGTGTGGCAATGGTTGTGGGCATGTCTAGGATTGGAGCCAATCAAGAGCTTGGTACTTAAGCAGCCTTCATGGCTCACCTCCTCTGTTTCGGATACCTACCTGGTGCACAGCTTCCATTCATTTTGTTAACTTAACAAAAGACGATCTTTTAACACTAAAACGAAGCGTGGGTTTTTAAAACTTCAATGTGACACGTCAGATTCAGCCATAACGTCTGGGCCGAGTTTGGGGTGTTACAGAGAAATCCTGGTTGAACCTTTGGAATAGAATAGGATACGAGTGACATGTCACTAGGAAACCATGTGTATATGCGGTTATGTAATCTGGGTGCTGGTCTCGTACGTCCTACCAATGGCTGGGTGGTCCGACATGTGTTGCGGATACCTGACAGCTTGTGTGAGTAACACTGTGTAGCTATGTCCTGACTGACAGCTTGTGTGAGTAGGCCCGTGAATAGCTTGAAAACGAGCCCATATGTATTATGAGATATAAGGTAGCTTCAGCTACATATATGGAACTTATGTGCAAGATTTCTGAGCATCCGTTAATATTCTGAGTTTCAACGGGAATGTCAAAGTTGTGAAAGGATATGATTATGTGGTTATGTTTCAAGTTGGTACAGGTATATACGTAAAACTCATAAGTAATGAGCTCGATATATGATGAACTCTTGGTAGGATAGTGATTGAGTAAGTTATGATTATGAGATTTTGATAACATTCATGCTAATATACATCATGTTAATTGTATGTTAAATGTGTGGTTATGATGCTTATTATTTTCATAGGAACTTATTGAGCTATATAGCTTACTCCCATGCCTTTCCCTTGTCTTATAGTGTCATTAAGTTAGCTCGGGGTTCGGAGACTGTCGGAGATCCACTCACACTATCAACAAATATTTTGGTACTAATGAATTCAACATTTTGAATTATGGCATGTATAAGGGACTTGGTCATTTTGTTATGTGTCATAATTGATTTGGCCAAATGTGTTGGCTTATATTGGTTAGAAGTTCATTTTGTATAAGGACATTTGAAATGGGCTAATATTGGCTATAAGTATATTTATATAATGATGCCTTTCATGAATGATGTGTTGATGTCTTGGTTGTAGATGTTGGTTGTATGTATATGCTTGGATTTGTGATATATTATGTTGTGCAGGTGTGTGCATTAAAGGGTGGCAAAATGGTTTGGTAAATAGCCTTATTTTTGTCCACACAGGTAGACATACGAGCGTGTGTCTAAGCCATGTGCGACACACGATTTGCCCCACAGGCATGTGTTTAGGCCGTGTGTCCCCTGCACCCTAATTTTTGCAAAATAGAAGGCCCAATATTGAGTACACAGGCAGAAACATGACCGTGTGTCTCAGCCGTGTGAGGGCCACAGCTTTGGACAAGGGCGTGTGTCCCGGGAGTGTGAAGTCTACACCTATTTAATGAAAAATCATAAATTTTAAATCGACCACACGGCCTAGCACATGGGCGTGTGACCTGGCCGTGTGTCTTCAATTTGTTCTTAGCTGACAAACAGAGAGTTACACGGGTTCGGGACACGGGCGTGTGTGACCACACAGCCTACCCATACGGGCGTGTCCCATATCCACAGTGGCGTGTGACCCCTGTTTAGTGAAAAATTTTCTAAGTTTAGTAAAATTTTCTAAAGTTCTCGGTTTAGTCCTGAACCACTTCCAAAGCATGTTTTGGGCCTCGTAGATTCGTAATAGGGACATTGTGATTGAATATGAATGGTTTTAATTTAGGCATAAATTTATAACCCGAAATTGTATGTTTCATTGTGTGACAAGTCCGGTAATGCCTCGTACCCTGTTCCGGTGTTGAATATGGGTAAGGGGTGTTACAAGGAACTCAAAATATTTTCGTGAAATTTTAAAATTTCTCCTAGGTACAGGGCACACACACGCGTGTGACCATAGGACACGCCCGTGTTGCAGGCCATGTATGTCCCCGTGTAACACTCTGACTTGTACTACATGGCCTGCCACACGCCCGTGTGCTAAGCCGTATGGTTAATTTAATTTTTACAAATTAGGTGCAGGTTTCACACGGCCAAGACATACGCTCGTGTTCTGGGCCGTGTAACACACATGCTTGAGACACACGCCCGTGTCTTTGCCCGTGTGCCCAGTTCTGAGCATTCTATTTCCAAATTTTAAGATGCAGGGGACACACGGCCAATCCACATGCCCATGTGCCAGGCAGTGTGTCACACATGGTCAAGACCCACCCCCGTATGTCTACCCGTGTAGACAAAATAAAGTCATTTCCTAGCTTTATTTCTCACCCAAATTTGCCAACAACCTACATCAACACTTACATACTTATATCAACCAATTCAAGACATAATAATCAACCAAAAACAAGTCTTTTGCATGACTTATTAATTCATTTGTTTATGTGATTAAACTTACCAATGACACAATTATAACTATAAATTTATTTTATCAAATATACCAAATTAAAACCATTCATCCATCAAACATGACTAGGCCATATATAATTACAATAAATTATATTTTACACCAGCCATTTCAATGGCTAGTTACAACCAAAATATTTCATCATTTTGCCTAACTAGCTTATACTTGCCATTATACCATAAAAAGTTTGTTATTTATACCAAAACGGACTGAAGGACAGTGTGATGGTACTCCGACCGGTTCCCAACCCTTTTGACCTTCCGAGCACTATAAAACAGAGGAAATAAAACCTAGTAAGCAATTAATGCTTAGTAAGTTCGTATAACATGAATTAAACTTACCAATCACATTTACTACAATAATTATACAATAACATGCTTTCCAACAAATTGGGAATTTGCCTAATCACATACACTCAGATAAGCAAGTTAGTCACATAATTCACATATACATCAAATAAACATAGATGAGCTTATCATGTTACAAACTGTCAGGAATTTCAGGAACGTTCGAGATATAGTTTATTTAATCTCATAAATTCTCATTTCGGGAAATTTATCCGTTGAATCATTGAAATTTCGATGGATATTCAGATAGTACACACAAGGTGTACAAAACTGTAAACCGTCAATTCACAATCAGGGCCAAAACATGACAAAATTAAGGATAAATAAGGTAAGATTCTCTAAGTTATAAAATGTAAATTGCTGAACTAAAAATGCTAAAATATGTGCTAAAGATAACTAAATGGGAACAAATTAACCAATAAGTAGGGAGAAAACATATGTTCTTTCTAGTACTATCATTAGCAAAAATGTGAGAATGACTGAATAATTGTATGATTGATATTGTTGTGGAAGATTTGTAGATATGATGTATGTTGATTCTATGTATAACATAATTCAGAATGAGAATAAGGCTTACACATGATATATTTGTATAAATAATTTGCTATGAAATATTTGAAAGACTACTATACATGCACTCGAAAAAGAATTGTAAGTTATATGAGATTTTCGTATGTTGAATGACACCATCTTAATGGTGAATTGAAAGTTGGATAAATGATCCTATTTACTAAAATTATTTGAAAATATGACGGCGTGTTGATCATGCCAAAGAAATGTGAAAGTATTGAATGAATGACTATGTATGAGATTGTATGACATCTTGCATGTGCATTGGGGTGGGATTGATATTGTGGTTGACGGGAGAGTTCCGTGGAGATTTGACGACATATTAAGTCTGCATTTATTCGTAGTTAGTGCACTTTACTGGATATTTGAGGAGATTTGGTGATTTTATCGCATTTATGCGTTAAATGGCAGATTTTCTAGCATTATGTTCATTCGGTGGTTTTCCCACATCAAACTTTGCTCGCATTTGTTGGAGTTTGACAGACGGGTTCTAGGGAACACGTGGTTGTAGCGGATGGTTTGGGTAGGAAATTTTGTATTGCATCATTTGCATCACCCCATGCTCATACACCGTTTGACATTGATTTCATAATGATTTTGTAATTATATGAAATTCCGATGATGGTTTTGTGTTCTTCTGTTAATGGGAATATGTTTCACTGCATTTGATATTTATGTCTATTTAAATAACTGTTCGACTCATACTGAGCTTTCATAAGCTCACTCCCCCATAGTGTTTAACTTTTTAAATAAACCTCGAAACTAAGACCGGACCCCTTATACGGAGAATCACCTTAGACCTCAGACTATTTTTAATAAGTATTATTAAGTCTATAATGGTTTTGGTTTGTTATTTTTATTTATTTATGGTCTGTGGCTTGGTAACTTTCCATTTGGGGATTTTTTGCATGCATGGATTACTCAAGTATAATAACCGAAAAATGCATGATAGCTGGTTTAAGTAAAATTTGACATTGTTCCCTAATTTCCAATGCACTGAAAAGGAATCATTTTTGAAAAAAAAATTGATAAGGGAACTAGATTTCGAAAATGACATGAATAATGGCTTTTTTCTGCTGCATTAGTTAACATCAAGTTTTTACAAAGTAAAGTGACAAACAAACAATTTTTCTAAAACAACAATTGCAATAATAAAATGAATCTTAAGTATATATGACCTAATAAATGAATATTTTTAAACTAACTTAAAGTACAACTACGATTTTGTCTAAAATGAGTTTGTTTAGGGTCTTCAAAAGTAACATAAGTTAGTTTAGCCATTTATATGGCTAATGTACCCTTTTCAATCTAGCCATAACTTCTAGGCTAGGTTTGGGAGGTTATAGACTGACCTGGGCAAGCACCTGCTGATCAGGAAATAGGGGTAGCATACCTAGCCGTTTGAACAACTAGCCCGGCCCCAGCCACACTACCGACAACCTCGCGAGGAGGTGTCGTGTAACACCCCAAACCCGGCCCAAACGTTATGGCCGAATCTGGCGTGTCACATTGAAGTGTTTTAGCGAAAACCATGTTTACATTGAAAACCCATGAAGTGTTTTAGCGAAAACCATGTTTTCATTGAAAACCCTTCTTAAAATAAAAGAGAATCTTAACTAAAAACTTGTTCAAACATAAGATTTGATGAAAATAAATCACTTAGAAATTTTAGTTGCGGAAGCGTAGAAAACATACTATAACTTAAGAAATCCATGTTCAACTTCTCGTAGATACAATGAAAATAATAATAATAATTCAATTAATAATAACATAATGAAAACCATATTACAATTTGGTCTGAGCATACTTAAAAAGAAATAAAAACTTAAATGCTTAAAAAAACCAAGCCCGATTTATCTTGCTAGCTGGTCACCCAGAGTCCCTCCTGACTTCGAACCTTCTACTAAGCATCACCTGAAAATAAAATAAAAGAGAGGGTGAGTTTTCGCAAACTCAGTGTGTACAACCCTCTATAAAGAAAAAAACAAGCATTCAAAGAAGAATCATCAAACAAGCAATGCAAACCCATCCAAATTATCCATCCGCTACAGACCAGCTCCATCCCCCGTCACACCATGTGGGGATATAAATATCGACCCACCTAGTCCACACACCAATGGTACCCCGGTTGCGAAACTACCTTTATTTACATTTTGGGCTTTAAAAGCCGTTGGTGGATCCATGATTGCCAGGCAATCATGCGATCCTCATATACTTCCTCTGTTCCATAGTTCCCACCCCATATGCAACCTAAGCAGAAACAACATATGTATGCATGTCACATCCATAAAACTTGCATTCAACACCTAAGGGTATTTTGGTTATTTTCGCCCTTAGGGGCATTTCGATAATTTTCCCTTAATTATGGTTTCCACTTACCTTGGCCCATTAACAAATCCCGAGAGCTAAGATGAGCAAATACTATGCACCAGGTAGGATTCCAGAGAAGAGGAGGTGAGTCATTAAGACCGCTTAAGTACCAAGCTCTCCCTAGATCCAATCCTAGACATACATATAACCGTTGCCATATCTTAACCCTATGACTTGTCCACGGTCGCAAAATATTAATTAAGTCTTATGTAGTTATCATATACTAGGCCCAAAAAAACCCCTTACGAAGCCCAAACAAATTCACATTCCTGTATCTGGCCCCTTAAGCCCAATCATATTCATATGGCCCATTAGGCCCAAATCACCTGTATATGGCCCATTAGGCTCAAGTCACATTTATTTGGCCCGTTAGGCCCAATCACACTTATATTCATTCTCACATACAGATTTCTATCACATAGCATCAATATTCAGTTTTTGCCTATCATGGGCCCAATAGCCCATCGGGCCTATTTAGCCCATTTCGGCCCCTATGGCCAAATTACAACCCAAGTCCACGAAATTGCCCGTGGGTCTCAGGAAACCTATCGGTCTCTTCCTTACGAGTGTTCACGCACTCGCAAGACTACCGTAGCCAAACTTTCAGCTTTTCGACATTTCGGCATTTCGTCATTTCGGCTTTTACCGATTCATAGTATGTGTGCAGTGTATGTACACACCTTCGGCTTCATATCAAGTTATCATAGGGTAGAAGTACACACCTGGTAAGCAAGCATGATGCGATCTCCTTAGCCTAGACCTACAATCGAGAACACTCAAAGATTAATCTTACATACTTATCAAATACTTTACCAAAAGCCATAATCTCACCTTAACCTTACCTTGCGCGATAAGTATAACAACCCCTTCACTAACCATGATCAACTCCTAGATTTGCACCAATCGTAACTATTAAAACCAGAATAATAGGTGATTCATATCCAACACAAGTCCCCTTACCTTACTATGGCTATTCGGCCAACCTTAGCCAATGGATGAGGAATACTTACCAAAACCGCAAACACCTAAAGAGTAATTCGGCAGAGAGCCAAGATCTGAGATTCGATACTAATTCCCTACCAAATTTGATTGAAAGAGTGAGGGACAATAATCGATACCTAGCAAAGAAAACTGATTGGAAGAGTAACACTCACACTAGATTCGGTCAAAGAGTATTCAGCCCTTGAGAGATTCAGGTTTTCGGCTTTTCAAATTTAGTATGGTGAACAAGGTTTATTTGGTATAGATTAAAGAAGAAGAGTAGAAGAAGAAATCGGCTAAGTGAAAAAAAGAAAATTGTGTAGAGAAGAATAGAAATCAGCAGGAAGAAAAGAAAGAAAAATAAAAAGGTTTTCGACTTTTTAGAGAAAGGGGTTTCTGACAACAAGGTGTAGAAGAATTTCAGCAGTAGCCTGGCAACCCTGTATTCGGCCCCTATTTATAGTCCTTATAACTGAATTTTTCATGCCCAATTCCCAATTCAGCTCCATCACTTCTCCATTCTCATCTTCTCTTTTTTCTCCCTGATAGCCCCTTGATCTTTTCCTTAATTTTCTCTCCTGAACACTTGCCTTAGAGTCCTCTTTCACGCTACTACCATCCTTCTAGAAGCCAAAATTAAACTTCTAAAAAAAAATACTAAGCTAGGATTCGAACCTTGGATCTCCTTGCTAGCTACTAACGCCACCTCCTTACTCTCTAAGTGGCGTCACTTAGCCACTCTTCCACAAGGCTTTTTGATGCTATTTTTCCCCTATTTTTATTTAAAAGCCCAACTACTTGCCAACCCTAATTTTTTTAATAATTAAACTATAATTTCATTTATTCCTAGGTTCGAACTCAAGCCTTAATTAAGACTTACTATAATTATCACATGGGTAGGAATATAAAACACAATTTTTATCAAAACCAAAAACAAAGAAATTTTAGGATTTCAAGATTTTTGGGGCGTTACAACTCTATCCCCCTAAAAAAAATTTTGTCCTCGAAATTTCTAGCTACCCAATAGTGGCACTGCCTAGGTTACATCATTGTGCTTCTGCTGCGCACTCTATTTTTAATTTCAAAATAGATAGATTGCACACCATGGATAAAGTACGTACCAGTATTCGCTTCTGGAGCGTCTTCATCCTCTTGACGACGTGCTGCATAGACCAAAGCTGGCTGCCTTGCCTCAGCATGACAAGCACCTCTGCCCGGTGCTCCACGAACTAAACCATTTCCACCCCTGGCCTGATCACGGCCTCTCGGCGGTAGTTGTCCACCCCTTGGTGGCTGACCACCACCTTGAACTACTGTTGGCTCTCGACCTAGCGTTCGAGGGCAATCCTTGATCCTATACTCCATAGACCTACAAATAAAACGAGCTCCCATCCTCATCCAACACTCGTCTCTATGGCTTCTTCCACAATCAGCACAAGGTGGCACCCCTAGATTAACAGCAGGGGGCCTTGCTCTAACTGGCCCAACAACTCTGGCCTTAGCCCTAGGCCTCTGATCAACACCAGGAGTCTCAGCCTCCCTTTTATCTTTACCCCTTTCTTTCTCCCGATTTAAGCTCTCAGTGCGCTCAAACTCCTCCGCTATCTTTGCTTTCTCTACCAATTATGAGAAAACTCGCTCCTTTTATGGAGCTATCAATACCCTAAGGCTGTCTCTCAGTCCGTCCTCAAACCTAATGCAACACTCATAGTCCGTTGCCACCATTACTTTTGCATACCTACTAAGGCGTAGAAACTCCGCCTCATACTCCGCCACTGATTTGACAGCCCTAATTTGGCCCTAGTCGGAAAGTGGTTTCGGGATCACAAAACCGAGTCACAAAAATAATTAGATGTTATATTCTGTGTTTATTTCATGTGAAAGTGCATGTGTGAAAATTTCATGCTTTGATTTTTGCCATTTGTGAGTGAAATTATGAAATAGGACTAATGTGAAAATTTTTGAAAATGCTATAGGCTAATTTGTAGTGGCCAAATAACTTAGAGTATGAAATAGGTGGATTTGCATGTCAAATTTCCCACCTTAAAGCATAGTGGCCGGCCATGATGGGCATGATAAGCATTTGTGCAATTTTTTTATTTGAAATTATGGCATAAGTATGGCACAAATACTATATATTATTTGGTGTCATAAAATGTTTAGTAATAAAATAACAAAAGGAAGTAAAGGACAAGGTTTTTGTTAATCCTTGTTCTTCATAGCCGAAAATAGGAGAGCAAGAGAGGGGAAGCTCTTTGGAAAAAATTCGGTCACTTGGGGAAGAAACATCCAAGGTAAATTCATGGTAGTTTGCTTCTATTTTGATGTTTATGAGTTCCTTTCTTGAATCTACCTTAACCCATGAAGTATATTTTGGTTTTTGGTTGTGTTGTGAGCATTTGTTCTTGATTGAAATGAAGGAAATGGTTGTTGTTTCATGTTCTTTTGATGAATAATGTTAGATAGGTGAAGTTGAGCTAAACAAATTAAGCATATATGTGCATTAGATGCTAAGTAGGAAATCGGCTAATATGTTGGGTGTACTATGGCCGATTGTGGACTTGGATAAAATTTAGTAATGTATGTGCTTTAAATGTGTTATGAACTATTATAAGTTAAGTTAAGTTGAAACTTGGTAAAATTGAATAATTGTGGCTTAATTTCTTAATGGCAATTGGCTATTATGGTGAAATGCAAATGTTAATATTTAGTTGCTAGTGTTTATATGTGTGTTAGCTGAAATTGAACTTGAATAATGATTTGAGCACAATGTGTTGTATTGATATTATGCTTAAGTGAAATTATAGATATATATGATGAAATTGATTGGTGATATACATGTTTAAATAATATGTATGCAAAGAATGTGTGAAAGAGTGAATTGGTAATAATCTGTTTGGGACAGCAGCAGTAAAGTGATTTTGGAAAATCACCATAAATTGTGGGAGTTGAGTTAGAAGCTGAATAAATTATGTAATTAAATCTTAATGAGTCTAGTTTCTTAAAAAAGAAACCATGTAAGCAAAATAATTATCGATAATGATATATTTGAAGTGATATGGGACAGGGTCAAAATGACTTCTACATCCCCTGTTCTGTTTTTATAAAATCATTATAAATTGTAAAAAAAGGTTATAAGATTAATTTTATATGCTTAGACTCCTTAATGAGTCTAGTTTCAAATGAAATAAACGAGAACATATTTTGAATTCTGTACAATGAGAAATTTGATTCGTAGTGAAGAGTCGTCAGATTAGTCAAACAGTGAAACAAGGGAAACTTTATGAAAAATCTGGTATTGATTGGCCAAGAAAAAAATTATTAAAATTTTATTGATAAAAGATATATGAGTCTATTTTCATATAAAATTAACGGCACTTGATTTGGATTTTTGTAGCTCTAGTTATAAATGATTTAGTGACTATTGCTCAGGAAGACAGCTTGCAGTGAAATTATGATTATGTGGTAAACATTGACAAAAATTTGTTAATGAGTTGCTTATTGATTTCTTATAAGCTTACTATGATCAGTAAGTGTGAAAGTCGAATATATATATATATATATATATTATATTTTGAAAGTGATGCTTGAATAGTCGAATAATGACTAGTTTAAAATCTTTGAATTTAAGCTCAAGAGCATAGAGGGGCAAATTCGGATAAGGGAAAAGAGAGAGTAATCGAATAGCCGTTGTAATCGTTCGGCAACATTCGAGGTAAGTTCTTAAGTGTTTAAGCTTGATTTTTTTTTATATGCCTAAGAGTTAAATTAATATGGCAAAGAGAATGTAATGATTTAAGGCTATAAGCCGATTATGGCTATTATGCTTAAGTTGAATTGGACTTGGAAATTTGCTGCACTAAATGAGTGTTACAACGAATAAACTATGCCGTATATGTGTTGGTAGAGATATCATGATTTGTGATTATTAAATATCTAAAGGAAACCATGATGTGTATAAAATTATTATTAGTCCTTTGTGGTAGCCGAATATGGCTTGGCACTAAAGTGATTAAATGTGAACTTCGATGAGGTAAACTATTAAAAGTGTGGTGCTATAAGACTACGGGCTAATACGATATGTGGATTCGTTCCGTAAAGTAAATTATTCAGGTACGAACAACCTAATTAAGTACATGTGAATTAAATGAATTTGATGATTGATGTGAATCGAACATATAAGAAATGGTTTCATGTTTATGTTCAACTATGAGACCTTATATTAAATCGACAATCGATTACGTTCAATACATTAAGTTGGTCAGGTATGTGATATGTACTTATGCATGTTTAATCGATTGAAATTGAATCATGAATGTGAATTGAGAAGCATAGGTAAAAATGCCTATGTCATATATGTGAGTAAGGGTAAAACCATCGTAAATTATCAATAAGGATGGGCTATGTGCGGAACCATCTTATAATTGCTAATTTGAAAGGTTGTGTACGAATCAGTGAGCAATATGTATATATTAGATGAATTGTGACCTTTTGGTTCTACTTGAATCCAGTTGTGAGATAAATAATTTATGTATATGACTTATAGTCGAATGGTCACTATGGGTTAAGTTTGAATGGTGAAATGGATATGTGATATTTATGTTTGACTTTTGAACCGAAATGTAAATGATGGTGTTCATATGGAGTTTATATCTGAATGTAGCAAATGACTACTAATGTGATATGTTGAATGAGATGTGTTAATATATGATTTAATATGCATGATATTTGATGAATATCCGGGTTAAATCCCGCAGGCTTCGTGCTGGTCTTATATCCGGGTTAAATCCCACAGGCCTAGTGCTGGTATTATATTCGGGCCTTTGAGCCTAGCAGGCTATTATGCCGGTGAGACATTATTCGGGCCTTTGAGCCTAGCAGGCTATAATGCCAGTGAAATGATATCGGGCCTCGAGCCTAGCAGGCGAAATACCAGTGAATGAATAAAAGTTTAAGGTTAAGGCACCTCGTATTAGATTGACAAATTAATACATTCAATACGTTAAGTGGGCCAGGTACGCACTATGTACTCATATCTCGATAATCCATACATCCCTTATCAATGTATGGACAGCTATCTCTCGAGCACAGGTTTAGGTTCGGCCTCAATGGGAAAATAAAATGGAACACCTAACAACGTATCTTCACAGACCAAGAACTACGAGATCGCCCCGATTTGAATGGAATCACAAGTGTATAATGTGATACATATGTGAATAAATGCTATAACTATATCTATGACCATGATACATTCGGTCAAGGTGTGAACGTCTTTGATTTAATTATGTTATATGAATTCAGATTAAGTGTGATAAGAATGCTGAACGTACATTATGTGTTTGTGCATATTCAGCCAAATGGCAATATACCTAGAATATGGCCTCTTGAGAAATTGAATAATCGAAGTATAATTGCGTTTTTTTGTTTGCATTGCTTAAAAATTACTAAGCTTATGAAAGCTTACTCCATTGTTACATTCCTCTGTTTTATAAATTGTTGGCTCCAGTTACTTGCTCGGGTTGGAGTTCGCCGGAGATATTATCACACTGTCGAGCTCACGCTATTGGTGTAAGTAAATCCTAGTATTTCGAGTCTATGGCATGTATAGGGTTTTAATGTTGAGTATGTGATATTATAATTTAGCCAAAGGTGTTGGCTTGTATTGATAAAGTGTTTTGGCCATGTGAATTGGCTTATGTTGGTTAGTGATGTTTTGGGCCTCGTAAGCCCATATATGGGATAGATTGCATGTTTAAATTGATTGAAATTTTTTGGCACGATTTTTGTGTGATTGACTGAGTTTAAGTCGGGTAACACCTCGAACCCTATTCCGGTGAGGGTTACGGGTGAGGGGTGTTACAACTGATTTGTTCCCTTGAGTCAAATTTAGGAACTCCTTCCTTCTAGCATCCACATAGCTTGCACCCACATACTTCCCTTGGAATGCAGCCTTGAAAAACTCCCAAGTGACCCGCTCCGGTTGGGTGCCCTCTTTCACCGTCAGCCACCACTGGTAGGCTTCTTCCCTAAGTAGTGACACAGCTCCTTTCAACTTTTGCTCAGGTGAGCAGTCCAGGTCCTCCATTATCCTTTCAGTGGCCTCCAACCAATATTCCACCACATTAGGAGCCACGCCAGCCATGCCCTTAAAGATCTCAACCCCATTCAAACGAAGTCGCTTTGGAATAGACCCTCGATTTTTGCTGCCTTTATTGGGCCCAGCGACCCTTTCCAAAATTCTCAGCATTGTCTATGACAATGCATCTTCTCCCACGGCCTGATCATATGATCTATTCCCAGCCACAAGTGAGGCCGGAGCCTCTTCTACTCTAACATCGGGCATATGGCCTGATGCCGACGATTCAGCCCTAACACTTCCGCGGCCTCTGCCACGGCCTCTTGCACCTCTTCTAGCACTCATCGTCAATTCGTGTATTATCTGGATTAGAAATTTTTATGAAGTCTTAGTTAGTTTTAGTAATTAACCCGATGTTTTATGGAAGTAATTAAAGAGAAGATTTTTTTCGAAAATCTTCTACAGTTTCAAGTTCCTGCGGGCTTTGGTTCCATTCTAACAAGATCATCTAAAGTAGCCCTCTAACTATCTACTATTTAACAATTTAAACAAACTTTAGAATTAGGATACTTACTTGGCTCGACGTCGGAGACTCGGTGTGCCGCTCAGCAAGACTTCCCTTTTTCCAAAACACTGTGAAATTTTTTTAAAAAAATACAAAAGATAACCAAGTATTAAAGCCCAATTCATAGCCTGAGTTTTGCAACCTGGGCTTTGATACCACTAATTGTAACAAACTAAACCCGGTCCAGACGTTATGGCCGAATCTGGCGTGTCACATTGAAATGTTTTAGCGAAAATCGTGTTTTCATTGAAAACCCTTCTTAAAATAAGAGAGAATCTTAACTAAAAACTTGTTCAAACATAAGATTTGATGAAAATAAAGCACTTAGAAATTTTAGTTGCGAAAGCATAGAAAACATACTATAACTTAAGAAATCCATGTTCAGCTTCTCGTAGATACAATAAAAATAATAATAATAATTCAATTAATAATAACATAATGAAAACCATATTACAATCCGGTCTAAGCATACTTAAAAAGAAATAAAAACTTAAATGCTTAAAAAAAACCAAGTCCGATTTATCTTGCTAGCCGGCCACCCAGAGTCCCTCCTGACATCGAACCTTCTACTGAGCATCACCTGAAAATAAAATAAAAGAGAGGGTTTATTTTCGCAAACTCAGTGTGCACAACCCTCTATAAAGAAAAAAACAAGCATTCAAAAAAGAATCATCAAACATGCAATGTAAACCCATCCAAATTATCAATCCGCTACACACCAGCTCTGTTCCCCGTTACACCATGTGGGGATATAAATATCAACCCATCCAGCCCACACACCAATGGTACCCCGGTTGCGGAACTACCTTCATTTATATATTGGGCTTTAAAAGCCGTCGGTGGATCCAATATTGCTAGGCAATCATGCGATCCTCATATACTTCCTCCGTTCCATAGTTCCCACCCCATATGCAACCTAAGCAGAAACATCATATGTATGCATGTCACATCCATAAAACTTGCATTCAACACCTAGGGGTATTTTGGTCATTTTCGCCCTTAGGGGCATTTCGGTAATTTTCCCTTAATTATGGTTTCCACTTACCTTGGCCCATTAACAAATCCTGAGAGCTAAGATGAACGAATACTATGCACTAGGTAGGATTCCAGAGAAGAGGAGGTGAGTCATTAAGACCGCTTAAGTACCAAGCTCTTCCTAGATCCAATACTAGATATGCATATACCCGTTGCCACATCTTAACCCTATGACTTGTCCACGGTCGCAAAATATTAATTAAGTCTTATTTAGTTATCATATACTAGGCCCAAAAAAACCCCTTACGAAGCCCAAACAAATTCACATACCTGTATCTGGCCCCTTAAGCCCAACCATATTCATATGGCCCATTAGGCCCAAATCACCTGTATATGGCCCATTAGGCCCAAGTCACATTTATTTGGCCCATTAGGCCCAGTCACACTCATATTCATTCTCACATACAGATTTCTATCACATAGCATCAATATTCAGTTTTTGCCTAATGGGCCCATCAGGCCCATTTAGCCCATTCCGACCCGTATGGCCAAATCACAACTCAAGTCCACAGAATTGCCCGTGGGTCTCAGGAAACCTATTGGTCTCTCCCCTACGAGTGTTTGCACACTCGTAAAACTACCGTAGCCAAACTTTCAGCTTTTTGACATTTCGACATTTCGGTATTTCGGCTTTTGCCGATTCATAGTATGTGTGCAGTGTATGTACACACCTTCGGCTTTATATCAAGTTATCATAGGGTAGAAGTACACACCTGGTAAGCAAGCGTGATGCGATCTCCTTAGCCCAAACCTACAATCAATAACACTCAAAGATTAATCTTATATACTTATCGAATACTTTACTAAAAGCCAGAATCTCACCTTAACCTTACCTTGCGCGATAAGTATAACAACCCCTTCACTAACCACGATCAACTCCTAGATCTACACCAATCGTAACTATTAAAACCAAAATAATAGGTGAATCGTATCCAACACAAGTCCCCTTACCTTACTATGGCTATTCGGCCAACCTTAGCCAATGGATGAGGAATACTTACCAAAACCGCAAACACCTAAAGAGTAATTCGGCAGAGAGCCAAGATCTGAGATCCGATACTAATTCCCTACCAAATTTGATTGAAAGAGTGAGGGACAATAATCGATACCTAGCAAAGAAAACTGATTGGAAGAGTAACACTCACACTAGATTCGGTCAAAGAGTATTCAGCCCTTAAGAGATTTGGGTTTTCGGCTTTTCAAATTTAGTATGGTGAATAAGGTTTATTTGGTATAGATTAAAGAAGAAGAGTAAGAAGAAAAATCAGCTAAGTGAAACAAAGAAAATTGTGTAGAGAAATAATAGAAATCGGCGGGAAGAAAAGAAAGAAAAAACAAAAGGGTTTTCAGCTTTTTGGAGAAAGGGGTTTCTGGCAACAAGGTGAAGAAGAATTTCGTGATGCTTTGCAACCCCATATTCGGCCCCTATTTATAGCCCTTATAGCTGAATTTTCCATGCCCAATTCCCAATTCAGCTCCATCACTTCTCCCTTCTCATCTCCTTGTTTTTCTCCCTGATAGCCCCTTGATCTTTTCCTTAATTTTCTCTCCTGAACACTTCCCTTGGAGTCCTCTTTCACGCCACTACCATCCTTCTAGAAGGCCAAAATTAAACTTTTTAAAAAAATACTAAGCTAGGATTCGAACCTTGGATCTCCTTGCTAGCTACTAATGCCACCTCCCTACAGTCTAAGTGGCGTCACTTAGCCATTCTTCCACAAGGCTTTTTGATGCTATTTTTCCCCTATTTTTATTTAAAAGCCCAACTACTTGCCAACCTTAATTTTTTTAATAATTAAACTATAATTTCATTTATTCCTAGGTTCGAACTCAAACCTTAATTAAGACCTACTATAATTATCACATGGCTAGGAACATAAAACACAACTTTTATCAAAATCGAAAACAAAAAAATTTTAGGATTTCGGGATTTTTGGGTTTCAGGATTTTTGGTGCGTTACATGTCGAGCCGGCTAGGCCTATTTGGGCAAAGCAATGACGGTTCGGGGTCGCATCAGTGATGGCATCACCAGGTACAGCAATTATGATGGCGGCAATGATTCTGCGACGGTAAAGTAGTGGAAAAAATATACTTCTAGTGGGACTTTACAAGGCAATTTGATTTCAAATTAACTTTTCCAAATATAATATTATTTTAATAAATTGAATATTCAATTAAAGTAAATATTTATTTAGATATAATTTTATTAAATTAATATTAAAATGGGATATTTAATTTAATTTAATATTTATCTTGTTAATATTTTATTAATTTAATATTAATGTGATTAATTCTAATCCTAATGGAACTCTCTCTAATCTCTCCCTATATAAAGAGTGCATGGGTCATTATTCTTACACATTTGATTTCAAGAGAAGTTGTAGAGAGAAAATTCTTTGAAGAATTTGTTTCAGAAAATTTCTAGAGATATTCTTTTTATTTAAAACTTGACCTCATAAGTCTAGAGAAATTACAAAATTTCCCCACTAATAATTTTGCAATTTTTTTTATTTGAAGCAAGCCCACACTCGATAGACATAAGCTTGAGGATAGCGTAGAAGACTACTCGGTCAAAGTGTTTATCCTAAATGAATCATAAAGGTACGATTTTGATTAAGTATTTATTACTTTAGATAATGCAACCAAGTTCTTCTTTTTGAAAAAAAAATTAAAACTCTGGTTTTCCTTTGAACTTATTTTTCGTTGTGCTTTTTGAACCCGATTTTCCAACACTACGAGGGCGATGACAACGTCAAACATGGTTGCTTCAAAAGTTTGTGGTGGAGATAGCAATTCAATAGCCAATCCCTTAGGTTTTTTTTTCAAGTCATTTATGGTGCATCTAATGATAGACGTTGAGTTGATGGTTATACACTTAAGATTATTCTAGTAAGTAACTTCCCAAGAAGTCAAACGTGAGACGATTATTAGTATGTGTGAATGCCTAAGGAATTAGGTTCACGTAGTAATTGGATGGAAATTCATGTTCGTACTAGTTGGTTAAGATTTCCCTAAGGTGACTTAATTCAATGGGTGTAGGAATTATCACTACAATAACTTACAAATATATTCTACGTTTAATATAAGATGCATGCATCATCTTAATGCATATCGTATGTTGCAAAACATTTTCTTAATATTTTCTAAATACAAAGATATTAATGAATGGATATTTTATTTTCAGTTCGAAAATGATACATACTCCCTTAATAAATATTATTACTAAGAACAAATTGAACGAAAATAACTATAACGAATGTAAAAGCAAGCTCATGATTGTCCTGAGCTCTGAGAAACTCAAAACAGTCCTTGATAATAGATGTCTACCTGCCACTCAAGCTGAGGTTAGAAAACATTGGAAGCAGTCTAATGAGATAGTTCATTGATATATGCTGAAAAATGTGATCAACACCCTTTATAAGCATTCAGAGAGTTGTAAGACTTCCAAAGTGATTCTAGACAAACTAGAGGACATGTTCAGAGGCCAGGTTGTCCTGGCTCAACAGTCAGCTATAACTAGTTTGGTAATGTTCAATAGAAACCTGACTCCGGTCAAATACCTTATGATTACTCTTATGGGCTATTTTGCCAAGGCCATGGAAAATGAGGCCAATTTAGACCAGAACCCCCAAATAAAGATGATTTTCCAAAGCTTGTCTAAGGATTTGTAGGCTTTAGGGCTATATATAACATTGGAAACAAAAAATTGACACTTACACAACTTGTGAAGAAGTTACATGTTGGAAAAAATTCGACTCAAAAATAGTTTTCTTGCACAACGAAAAATAAAAATTTTGAGAATCGACCAAGTTTGTGATATTTATAGCAATAAATCCTAGACCGAATTCATACCTATGCTTTCAAATAAACGGATCCTTGTCTTTCCTAGCTTTCAATCAAACGGTCTTCTCCGTTATTCTCGTACCACGAACTATGAGTGTGGGCTCAAACAATTTGAATAAAAAATAGAACTAGAAATAGTTTTCTTTTCTTTTGGCTGAAAACGTCAATTCTCTTCTCAAAACAACATTTTTCTTTCTTTTCGGGTAGAATAACGATATCTGAAAGTTGTGTAAATAGCCCTACTGGTGTCATCTATTTATAGGGAGAGAAGGTAAAACCCTTGTTGAATTGTAGAAGTTTATTTTAACTAGAAAAACGAACTCTTAGTCTAACTAGGAGTATAGTGGGGTGGCAACCCTAGTTAATAATACTAGGGATTGTTGTCCCACGCTTTTACATAAGGGGCTTTTGGGCCTCTGCCATATCGGGTCCAACTACAAGTTCTTCCCAGACTTTTAATTCAATACTTTATAATTTGATCCAACCCAATATTTTTTTCTATTTCCCCAAATAAAAATGATATAGAGTGAATTAAAAAGAAAGTTTTATATTCTTGTAAATCTTAATAAGTCTAGTTTTATGCAAAGCAAACGGAATAAGAATCTGAATTTTGTGCTAAGAGAAAGTCAGAAGTTAGTGAAGAAGACTTAAGCTGTCAGGCAACAACCTCTAAATCAACTTTAAACAAAAAAAAAAATGATATTAGTTTATTTTAAATTAAATCCTAAAATTTTATAGTAAAAATATCACTGAATCTATTTTCAAAAGAAATAAATGAAAAAATTATACGAAATTTATATTACAAGATAAATATTTTTAAGTGAAGAATAATCAAAATTGCCTTGCAGAAAAACAACAAATTAAAAGAAATGGTATTAATTCACTTTTGATAAGATTGAGTGATAATAACTGTCATTCTAAAAATAAAAACATTACTATAAAGATAATTATAATTATTTATGTTTTATACTAATATTTTATTATAAAAAGAAATGTAAAATCTATCAATTCGTTTTTATATTCAAGATTAATAACGAAAACAATATTAATAAAATCATTATAATTATTTTAGTTTTATATTATATTAATTGGTTTTGTAGATTTTAAAGACACGGAAACATAACTAACACAAATACCAGTGGTAAAAGTAAATAATAAATAAGGTAATATATATATATATATATATATATATACACACTAATGATCAAATCGCACCATCTCTTGTAATAAGTAGATGCCTCTTTTTCTCTTGAAGTTGTCAGAATTATTTGTAATAAGATATTGGCTTCAATTGAAAAAGTCTTATCAATAAAATTTTCATTTATCTACAATCTAAGCATATGTAGCAATCCATTCTATAACTCTTTTCATTACCCCTCGTGAGAAAAAAAATGATCTCACAAGAAAAAGAAGTGTACAGTACGAAATAACATAAAAGTAGGCCCATTCCATTTTTAAAAATTTTTTCGACCTCGGAGGCTAAAGAAAAAGTGACCAAAAAAATGTGATGAAACGTTTTCTATTTTTATAGCAAGTTTCCTAGTTAGAATTTATTTTATCAACAATTTAGTTATTTTCCAAGTCAATAAAAATAACTTTTAATTGAACTATAAAATATAAATTTAAATTTAAAAATAAAATATCTTTATTTTCTTTTCTGTTTAGACATACAAATTAAGAAAAGTAAAATAAATAAATTCATTTGTTATAGATATTATCAAAATATTAATATATTAATGTTTTGTATATTATATTGGAAAAATGTCATATTACATAAATTTGAAAATATTTATCTAAGCATGATCATATTTAAAATAAAAACAAATTTATGGGTAAAAGTTATATTTATTTGATTAAAATGTTTAATGATGAAAAATTGTAGATTTTATTATTTCTTACTTTATCCAAATATTCAATTATTTATATATTGAAAAATTTCATTGATTTATAATATATAATATTATTTTTTCAATAAAACTTTTAAAGGATGTGACTAAGTTAATTAATTTCATGTTAATTATTATTAAATTTTTTATTATCAGAATAAAATATATTATTATATTTTTCATAATATAATTGTAACAACCAATTTTTAGTAGTGTCAGAAATAGTAGTTTCAAGACCACAATTTTGACTAGTGTGTCACTAATTTTTTTATTATTTATTATTTATATGGTTATTACAAGGTCATATTAAAATTTGGTTAAAAATTTTAACGTTTAGATAATTAATTAAGTAAAAAGGCTAAATAGTAAAAGCTGCGGAAGTTAGTTTCTATTAGCTAAAGGTGTTAAATGACTATATAAATGTGAATTAATGGACTTAAGTGGTAATTATACCTAACTAAAACATAGTGGACAATTTTGGTATTGATTTATAAGGAAATGTGATTAATTATAAAAGGACAAAATAGTAAATTGATAATTAACTAAAAATTAAACAAAACAAATGATGGAAAGCCATCATCTCCTTCATTTTACACTAGCTAAGAATTGAAACCACCATTTTAGCTAAAGGAACATTCAGCTAAGCTTGGTTTTCATGCATGGTATGTAATTTTTTTCTCCTTTTTTAATGATTTTTTATGTTTTTGTAATCGTTTTAGCTTAATCTAGCTAACCCGGGGATTAATTTGTAAAATTTTTAAATTTTATAGAATATGCCATTGATGAGTTGAAAGTATTTTTGAAGTTTGATGGTAGATTGTTAAGCTTGGTTGTTAAATAAGACTATTTGGTAAAGTAGTTTTTAGTACTTTTAATGTTTAGGGATTAAATTGTTAAAGTAGTAAAACTTCATGAAATGATTGTGAAATTGTGATAAATTTGGGCTGTAGAGAGACCCTAAGAATTCGACTAGCATGAGTTTTGATTAAATATGGTTAATATGTAAGTTTCGAGTTTGAGGACTAAATTGCATAAAGAGTAAAATATTGGGGTAATTTTGTAAATTTATAGTGAAATGACTTATAAACTTAATTTTAATCATTTGAGATGTTTGAATGGATTAATTGAGTGAAAGCTATTATTTAGATCAAGAAACGAATCAATCGGATTCAAATCGTAGAAAAGCTAAATTAACGGATTAGTCATTGGCATCGTATTCGTAACCATTTTTGTCTAAGTAAGTTCTTATATTGATTAAGCTTGTTAATTTCTATTTTGAGTAAATTTTTTATTAACATTTGTGTTATTTATAACTTAAATTGATTTTTAAATATTAATTAATGATTTGGATTAAATTATAATGTTAGCTAAATTGAAGGTTATGATAGAAAATGGGAAACTACATGGTTAGGCAATAGTGATGAATGAATGTGCAAAAAATTACATGATTTGGATAAAATAAGTCTTGTTTGAACCTTGTGAGTGTTTAGGATACAAATGACATGTCATTAGGGGTTATTACAGTCTTGGTGTTGGTCTTGGATGTCCTACCGATGGCTGATGTCTTGTATTTGTTGTAGATTCTCCATAACTCATGTGAGCAGCATCGTGTAGCCTATCATCCTGACTCACAGCTTGTGTGAGCATGCCCATTTCAAAGCTCATGTGAGCATTACAGTTACAGCTCATAAGAGCATTTTCCTGGGTATCCAATTTTATATCACTATGGTTCATCGTGTATTAAATGATATACGAATGAGATATATGAAATGGCTATATGTAAGTTGACTTATGAAAAGGACATTTATGAAATTGCAATATGGAATTAGTCTTTGAATGGAATGTGTTATTTAATATAAATTTGAAATGGATGTTTGAGTTACATTTTTATTTATGAACATTATATGATATGAAATGGTTATAAGTTCTTATATATGTGAACTCTCTAACTTGTGAGATTTGTGATGTTTATAGGAATTGAATAAACTCATGAGCCTGTTAATAAAATAATGCATGAATTGTATAAATTGATCATATTTGGTAAGTTTACGTTTATGCTTTATACGAACTTGCTAAACATTGATTGCTTATGTTAGTTGTAGTCTTTCCTTGTAGATCATCGGAAAACTCAGTCGGTTGGAAGTTCAAGTCGGAACACACACACTATCTGCTCTTCAACTCGGTAGAAGTTTTGGTCATTTTCATGTTGGGTTATAAATGGCATGTATTAGGAGTTTTTTAGTTCTTTTGCTATAATGATGTTGTTTAAACTTAGTTTAAACATACTTGTGTATATATCTTTTGTTTTGGCTTGTATATGTCCATATATATGTGTGCCTTTGGTTATTTGATTTATGCTTCTTGGAAGTGTTTGAGATTTGGTAAAAATGTAAGTAAATGGAATGCATGAAATAGTATGTTTGGCATGTGTATAAGGTAAGAACTTGTAATATTTGAATGTGAATTTAGTTTGGTATATAAAATGTGGTGCCAATGAAGGCATATTGGTTAGACACTTAGGTTGAATATTTTAATATGTTTTAAGCATATTTGAATGTGTTTTGAAGGTGTAAAAATGGTTGAAATTGGTTTAGCTCAGTACTTAAGAAATGAGTGGTGGATTGCCTTGTTTTTGAAGGCATTTAAGGTGCACACGGCCTAGGGTATGGGCTGTTGCATGACCGAGTGCCATGGTCACTCCACATGGCCATGTGACCTATTTAATTTTGGTGTAGGTTTTTCCCACATGGTCACAGGTTATTACATTGTCTGATGACTGATAGTAAGTTAATTTTGTGCTCTTAATGTATTTATTTTTGGCTACTTTTTTAATAAAATACCACTAAACTTATGATTTCTTGCTTAAATCTTATCAGGGATGAAATTAGAGTGCCAAAATTGGAAACAAAGCAAAATGGGCTAAATTGGAACAAGAAATAAGAAAAGGGGCTGAATTAAAAAGAATTACAGAATTTGATTGATTAAATCAGATTTTTGAAGTTGTCAAATTCTATAAATAGAAAAAATCAAATTTTAGTTGATATACTCTTAGGATAAATCATGTTAAATTTAGCATGTAAAAAGTATATAAATACCTTGTATTGGTGGCATGAGAAAGACACACTTGAAATTGAATTGAATAAAAATTTTCGTTTCCTTTTCACACGTTTGTAGCATTGGAAAAACTTACTTTCCTTTCTTTTACTTTCTTTTGGTGTAATTGCTCCTTAAGTCTCTTTCCTTTTTCCATCTATCACCATTTCATTTAAGTACATTCCTACAATCCCTCAAGCATGATTAATTTCATGTTCAACTAAACCTTATTTAGCCTTACTCTGGTTATCACTCCTATCGAAAATCATGAGATATGAACCCGCACTAAAACCATTCAAACACGGTCTTTGTTATCACTCCAGTATATGGGATAATCACATTTGTCCCTTAAAGTTGAATCAATTTTAGCTCAAATTTCACGTTGGGAGAGGGTTGTTTTGGCGTATAGTTGGGAAAGCAAGTCAGTTGTTTACCATATTCGAATTCCTTCGAACAAATTGGCATTTCCAATTGGAAAAAGCTAGTTGGGTTCCGTCACAGGAGATAGTGATTGGATTTAAACGACCCATGCGGTTGAGGCCATTAATTCGTGTTGGGCTTTTCTCGATCGCAAGGCTGCTGAGATCTTAAATTGCGAACGCGTATTACGTGGTTAGGTAATCGGTAAGGGTTGGATTGCAGGTCGTACTGGAACTAACTACACAAGGAAGAATTGGTGGTTTGGGCATTATTGATCACTATAACCAACTTATCGTTAAGAGAAAGGAAATCCATTTTTAGGGATCGGTTTGAATTTGGAGTATACCGAGGCTAAGGCTAAGCATTCACACATTGATTTATCGATTTAATTTAAATTACTTAATTTTATTTTTGCAACTATTCTGTTATTATTTCGTTTTATTTTATACTTGTTTTTTTTTCTTTATCAACTAAACTCCCCCTTATTTATTTTTCAGCTCTGCACGTATAAGTCGTGGACACGACAACAGCCTAAACTCAAGAATTTGGTCATGTAAACAGGAAGATTAGGAATCTCAGTCCCTCTGGGATTGACCCTACTACTATGTACTACTATTAAATTCAATTAAAGCGTAGGAAATTCTATTTGGTGGTTTCAACGACCATCAAATTTTGACACTGTTGCTAGGGATTGGAAATAATTCTAATTTTTCATTTCTTTACTTATGACCAGGTCAGAACCGGGGACCTTAAAGTTTGAATCAAAAATTGAGAAATTAGCTCAAACACTACAAAGAGAAGCTATTCGATGGGAAAACAACCACAAATGAGAGAGGCCGAATACGAAACATTGTCTTACATGAAAGCAAAAAACGATACACTCAGTGAACCAAAAGAAATGACAAATCAAACCATTTGACAGCTCACTGTGGCACTAAATGAGCAACAGCCGCTGTGTATAACTTATCTGACGAGAGGAACACCATTTGAATTAAAGTTGGGCTTAATTCATTTATTTCCCACTTTTCGTAGTTTGCAAAACGAGAACCCCCACACTCATCTTAAGGGGTTCCACATGGTTTGCCTAAGCATGAAACCTCAGGGAGTAACTGAAGAATAAATTAAACTTTGAGCTGTTCCTTCTTCATTAGTTGACTCTATCATAACTCTTAAAAAGAGTTATATTTTTTGCCCTTCGACCTAGCTAATTGTCTGTACTTAGGTATATTTTGTTGCATTTTAGGGAATTTTAATTAGCATTTGTTATATTGCATTTGGACTTGGGCTATGTTGAATTATTTAGTGCTTTTAATTGGTTTTTACAAAATTTTTGTATGGTGGTAGGAAAAGAATAGGTTTTTGAAGAAAGGAAATAAATGAGTGAAGTTTTACTAGGGCAAAGTGCAAATGATATGCCAGCATGAGTGCCGCAACAATGCCAGGAAGACTGAGTCAAACATTTCATGCGCAGCTATTTTAGTTTGAAATTTAAACTCGTACCAGATAAATCACCCTAGAAAAGAGGAGAAGATTAAAACAAAATGTTTGGCTGAACTCTAACTATAAAAGGACAATGAAGGGAACCTCAAAAGGCATCCCAAAGAGAAATAGAAGATTAAGAGATCTCGAGTGGAAGAGGAAGTCATCCTCTCGATCAACACAGGATTGTACTGCTAAAGTATGGACCAGCGGAAGCTATTTCCTCGATGTTTTTCCATTATTTCCTTAGTGCTCTCTTGTGAACTTATTTGGTTGTAAGTGATGGTGATGGTTTGGAATTTTATTTCCCAACTGATGAGTTAAATCTCACTCGGTTAGGACTATTTTGATGACACTTAACTATTTTTAATTTCCATGGTATAAATTTGATTATTTTACTGCCCATTCAATTGTTTAAGTGCAATCCCTAGGAATGGTTGATGGCATATTATTCTTGTTAAGTTGATTTAGTAGGGAAAGGTTAGATTACTTAACTAATATTGGATGGCATGAGAAACATTCGAATGATGCTTGTGTCATTGATCGTCAATTTTCTTGTGATAAGTTTTATAAATTTATAATGAATCGTTCTTGAAACTAACTATTATCACAACATAGGCAAGTGTACCTATCGAACAGTAGTATAGTTTTAGCAAGACCGGATTGTCGAACCCAAAGGACTATGAGTACTAGTAATGGCTGTCTTCTTATTATCTAGCCGAAAAAAAGAGATTTGTTTTAACTAACTAATGAATTAAACTAAGAACTTGCAGAAAATAGAAGTTGGGAAATTATTTTTAGGGAAAGCGATCGATTGAGACAATACCTAAGGAAAAATCCACCTAGACTTTTACTTGTTATTCTGGCTCCGAACCTGATGATTTATTCATTTAACTTATTCCGTAGAAATCCCTAATGTTTATTATTATCCCTTTCGAGACTAACAACGTCTAATCCCTAGGTTGAATAATCGAGAGTTATCTCTAATTAACACCCTAAGGTTGCATTAACTCGATCTATGGATTCCTTTATTAGGTTTCACCCTAATCTGGCAAAATCTTGTCACCCTATCTCTAGGCGCGCAATCAACTCCTCTTAATTACGACAAATTTACTCTTAGCCAGGGTCTATTCCTCCTCCAACTAAGAGTAGTAACTTAAAGTGATATCCTGAAATACCAAAACAAGAATTAAGAACATATAATTAAGAAAAAATCAAATATTTATCATACGATTCAGAAATAATAATAAGGTTTTGTCATAAGTTTCATCCCCCTCAGGTATTTAAAAGGTTTAGTTCTTAACTAAACAAGAAAACATCTCAGAATAATGATGATTACAAAACATAAAGAAAACCCAAAACTCCTGAAGGGGAAAGTGAGGAGAGATCTTCAGTCTTGATAGTGGCTCCGGCTTTTGAGATGGATCAATCGGCTTCCTTGGAGTAATTCCTTACTCCCCATTCTCCGTCTCCCTTTCTTCCTCTTCTCCGGTGTATTTATAGGCTTTGGAATGCCTACGAACCCTCAAAAGTAGCCTTTTTCGAGTTGGACTTAACTTGGCGTGTGACACGTCCGTGTGCGATAACTTCAGGCCGTGTTAGAGGTACACGGCCGTGTGTTATACCCATGTGAATCGTGCTTCAATTTTTCCAAATTGACACGGCCGTGTGATCTGCCCGTGTGAAGAGGTCCAAGCCATGTTGATTTCATGCTTTGGCCTATTTTCTCCATTTTCGGCCCGTTTCTCGTTCCTTTCGTTCTTCTATGCCTACCTGAGAATAAAACATGAAATTAAGGCATTAGGAGCATCGAATTCACCAAATCTAAGGAGTAATCATACATTGAGAATTCAACTAATATTAGAGCTTCAAACATTCTAAATTGAGTATTTTAATCATGAAAAACTTAGGTATCTCCCCTCCCCTAGGTAGTTATCATTGATTTGGAACCTCACAGAGTTTAACATCCTCACTAAAGATTCACTCAAATCACTCGAAGTGTTTAAGGACAATGAAATTATCACTCATCAATCAAGGCTTGCATAAAAATCAAATCTCCACCACTATAAATTGAGATGATACATCAATCCAAAGGTCTTTAAAAGGTTGTAACGAGGCTTAGTTAGGGGGTGTGGTCACAAGCTGAAAGAAAGGGTTAGAATCGAGATTGACTTGAAAAATTAATTAACTAGAAAAAAAATTAAATCATCACTTGCATTCAACAAAGCTTTCTTCTTTGACTATGGAATGAGACTTACAAGCAAAATATAACTAACGATTTATATACATGGGTTTTTTTTTTAAGAACAAGTAAAATATCATAGATTACTATTAAGAACAAGACATAGTTAAGCAATTTATTCAAATCAATTCTCGACAAAAATTGGGGATCAAATTAATTTAAGGGGATTTTAATAATAATGGGTCAATCGTTAATATCGAGGGTGGTACAAGGAATGGCTTGTTAGGCTCAAAGGCGTTTACTAAGGGTTAATCGTAGAGGTAGGTTTTCATGGCATGAGTGGGTTAATCCTAAGTGCCTCTATCATCTTGATATATCAAATCAAATAGTGTGGTTTTTACACGCATAATCAGGCAAGTTCTAGAATAAAAATTCAATATTGGCACACTCAAAGCAATAGTAAAAGTGAGCATAAAAGAATTAATAAATACTCAAAAGGCTCAAAAATCTCACAGAAATTATGGCTTTTTAATGTTTCAATCTGTGGGATTCAATTTAATATAATACCTAAATTTGGGGAAACAACCTAAAATTTTAAATTCTTAAAATTCAACTTATCATGCTTGATTTTCTAGTGTCTTAAAGTTTAACAATCAATGCATGAATGCCTATGTTTTAATAACAATCAATGCATGAATGCCTATGTTTTAATTCAAGATATATCAATCAAAATTATCAGTCAATCAAAATCCATCTTAAACATGATATGAAAGATTCATAAGAGAACAAAGCAATATTCAAGGATTTTCAGATAATGAAATAATTACCCCCCCACACTTAAGATGTACATTGCCCTCAATGTACAAGGTTAGATATATAGAAAAATATAAAATCATAAGAGAGGGAGAGAATTGAAACTTTCTGAGTGTTGGAATGAATGAATTTCCTAGTTTAGCAAAAGCGAGAATTGATAATAGAACTGAAGGTAAGGCTTACTTCGGAGGAAGAAATAACCTGATAATAATCATAAAGGTAAGCTGCGTGAATCAATTAAAAATAAACTAAGAATAACAATAAAAATAAGGGACATAGTCTAATTTTGTAGGTGGCACGGTCGCCTCACACGCCTGTGTGGGTCGTGTCTAGCCCGTGTTTGTCGCGAGTTGAAAGTTCATCGCACGGCCTTGAGAAATGCCCGTGTGTCTTGGCAGTGTGGCTTTATGATTGTAATGCACGACTGTGTGTGATGTGGCTCGCTTCACCTACGCTCGTGTACCTATGCACATGCCCGTGTTGTTTTGGTAGTGTCGACCACGGGTGATAGGCACAGACGTGTCACACACCCATGCTAGCTTCTCGTTTCGACCACGGTCCTAAGGCACGGGTGTGGCGCACGCCCGTGTTGTTTTGGTAGGTTCACCCACGGCTATGTCCCACGGCCGTGGTGGTTTATTGTCGCCCATGTTTTGGGAAAATCTTGCCCATTTCCATACGATCTTACACATGCCCGTGTGCTTGGACGTGTCCCTGTGGTAAACTTGTTTTTAAGAGCTCTGTTTGTCATGGAAAGTGTTAAACACTAAAATTTAAAGAAGTTAGTGCAATTAGTGCTCGAGTTGCCTCCCGAGAAGCATTTATTTATAGTCTAAGCTCGACTTACTTCTCTATTGAATGGTCAAAGTGGTTTAAGGAGTTTGTACTCCTTATTCCCGCTATCATTCTTATCAAAATAAAGCTTTAGCCGGGAATTGTTTACCTTAAAAGTACCAAACTTGAGATGACTTACCTCCACTGTATCGAATGGGAAAATACTAAGTACCGTAAGAGGGGTTTCTCCATCTGGGTTGGGAGTGACAATGTGAGGTCTGCGGCATCTAATAAGACTTGATCTCCAACCTTAAGTTGATTTGGAGAGGTATCGAGCTTGTTTTGGCGTAGTTTTAGTTTATCAGGTGTTCTCGGTTTATGTGCTCGCCATTTGACTAGCTCCTCTATCTATAGCCTTCGTTCTTCATGAATGGGTCCTCTATTGTTGTTGGAACATGGCTCGTGTACTTGTTTCAAACTTAATTTCTACACAGTAGATTGTGTCATATTATCAATTTTAGGAGGATGGTGTGGATCATTACTTTCCATGTTCAACGTGATGCTAGAATTACGAGCTTGAAGGGTGATCGTTTCGTCTCCCACGCAAAGTGTAAGTTCACCTGTGCCAACATCAATAATTGTTTTAGCAGTTGCTAAAAAGGGCGTCCCTAAAATCAAAAGGTGTTGGTATCCTCCTCTATGTCTAAAACAACGAAATCAATGGGAAATATGAATTTATCCACTTTCACTAGTACATCTTCAATGATACCCTTAGGAAATCTTATAGTTTTGTCTTCCAATTGAATGCTCATCCTAGTTTGTTTAGGTTTCCCAAGACCTAGTTGCTTAAACATTTTGTAAGGCATGACATTGATACTTGCCCCTAAATCAGCTAATGCATTATTCACATCTAAACTACCAATTAAGCAAGGAATTGTAAAACTCCCTGGATCTTTCAATTTTTTGGGTAGCTTATTCTGTAGAATAGCCGAGCAAACTGCGACATGCGATGCTTCGTCCAACTTCTGCTTGTTTGCTAAAAGCTCTCTTAAAAATTTCATTGCATTTGGCATCTGTGACAGAGCTTCAATAAACGATAAGTTGATATGTAATTTTTTTAAAAGTTTAAGGAATTTACTGAATTGTTCATCTGAGCGGTCTTTCCTTATCGTGTTAGGGTATGGCACACGAGGTTTGTATTCTACTTTCACTATTTTATTATGGCTTACCTCACCATCCTCTTTGCTTTCCTCATTTTCTTGCCTTGGTTCTGGCTTAGTCTCAACGCATCCTTCTTGAGCATCAATTACATTGAGCTGTTCCCTTAGGTTCGGTTCAGTATTCTGGCTACTCAAGAAATATCTTTTCTAATAGATGGGCTCGTGTATCTGTTATAGTAAGAGTTCTCACTCCTTCACCTCATCGGTCAAGTGGCTTCGCTCATCAACTCAATCAGTGAAGCGGCTTCCCTTCTTGCCCGAGAAGAGAAAGAATCGAATGTTATACCTCCCACAAGCAACAGAAAGCTTTTTTTCTTTTTCTTTATTTAGGATAGCTTCTCCTTATTGATCACTTACTTACAGTCCTAATTCATAATTTCTGGACAAGATTGTATTGGCGATCTTAACATGCCACGTTGAGCTTGGTTCTCGAGATTCTAGTCTACTTCCTTAATCCTAACATCAGCTTTCGGATATCACCTACGATATTTGTGATGAGTCTTTGGAACTGATATCCTTCTTCTCACTTGTAATCGATCGAGATCAACTAATAGGGTACCACTTTCCTTCATATTCTTTGCACAACCGTAACTAGCTTCCAGGTAGCTCTTTTCGCCCGCCATTCCTTCTTCTCTTACTTGCTTGTACTGATCACGGATCTCGTTCTCTCTCTGATTTATCGATTTCTCTTCTTTGAATGCCTATCCGAGTTTCGAGTCTTTGAATTGATGCTTGTTGATTTTTGAGTGTTTGTCTCGGTGATTCGAAAACGAGTTTCACGACACGAGATGAATTTGGATAGCATGGCCTCAAGGTTCAGCTTCTTTTCCTGTTGATAAGGTGGCTGTTGAAAACCCTGAGAATTCTGTGGCCTTTGATTTCCTTGATCACCCCAAGAGAAATTTGGGTGGTTCTTCCAACCTGCATTATAAGTATTACTATATGGGTTATTTTGAGATCTAAAATTATTGTTACCCATATAGTTAACTTGTTCCTCTTCGGTTGTAGGATTGAATGGTGGGTATTCTGTATGCACACCTCCTCCACTTGGATCACACCTTATCACTAGATGTACCTGTGTAGAATCAAGTAAACCATCAATTTTCTTATTTAGAAGTTCTACTTGATTTGACATCATAGTAACCGAATCGACGTTATAAACGCCTGCTGTTTTCGTTGGCTTAGTCCTTATGACTTGCCACTGATAGTTATTCAGTGACATCTCTTCAATAAATTCAAAAGCCTCTTCAGGTATTTTGTTATTGATGGTCCCACCAGCAGCTGCATCAATCATTTGTCTTGTCGAAGGGTTCACACCGTTGTAGAACGTTTGAACTTGTAGCCATAGAGGTAGTCCATGGTGTGGGCACCTTTGCAAAAGGTCCTTGTATCTCTCCCATGCATCATAAAGAGTTTCTAAATCCATCTGCACAAAAGAAGAGATATCATTACGCAACTTAGCTGTTTTTGCCGATGGAAAATATTTTAATAAAAATTTTTCGGTCATTTGTTCCCAAGTGGTAATGGACACTCGTGGAAGTGAGTTCAACCACTGTTTAGCTTTGTTTCTCAATGAAAAGGGGAATAACCGAAGGTGAATGGAATCATCAGAAACGCCATTAATTTTGAAAGTGTCGCACAGTTCTAAGAAATTTGCCAAGTGAGTGCTGGGGTTCTCATCCTGTAAACCATCAAACTGAACAAATTGCTGTATCATCTGAATCATGTTAGGTTTCAGTTCAAAATTATTTGCAGCAATAGCAGGCCTAACTATACTTGACTAAGTTCCTGTAAAATTAGGTTTAGCATAATCATACATAGTACGAGGAGCAGGATTTTGATTTGCTAATTCAGCAGGTATGGCTGGAGGTAGCGGATTGTCTTGATTTTCAGCCATCTCCTCGATTGTAGTTGAGATATTGTCCTCTTGCTCTTCCTCTGTGTATCTTAAGCTGCGCCTGATTTCTCATCAGTTTCTACGAGCTGTATGATCAATTTCCTCGTTAAAAAGCAATGGTCCTGACGGGTTTCTTCTAGTCATAAACTACAAGAACATGCCACGAGAAAAAAAAAAGAATATTAGTAAAATATAAATTAAATTTAAATTGCAAGAAAATAAATGGCTAAAGTAATAAAAATTGAGCGTTTCTAATATCTTAGTCCCTGGCAACGGCGCCAAAAACTTGATTGTCGATTTTCCTATGATAAGTTTTATAAATTTATAATGAATCGTTCTTGAAACTAACTATTATCACGACGTAGGCAAATGTACCTATCGAACAGTAGTATATTTTTAGCAAGACCGAATTGTCGAACCCAAAGGACTATGAGTACTAGTAATGACTGTCTTCTTATTATCTAGCCGAAAAAAAAGATTTTTTTTAACTAACTAATTAATTAAACTAAGAACTTGCAGAAAATAAAAGTTGGGAAATTACTTTTGGGGAAAGCGATTGATTGAGACAATACCTAAGGAAAAATTCACCTAGACTTTTACTTGTTATTCTGGCTCCGAACCGGACGATTTATTCATTTAACTTATTCCGTAAAAATCCCTAATGTATATTATTATCCCTCTCAAGACTAACAACGTCTAATCCCTAGGTTGAATAACCGAGAGTTATCTCTAATTAACACCCTAAGTTGCATTAACTCGATCTATGGATTCTCTTATTAGGTTTCACCCTAATCCGACAAAATCTTGTCACCCTATCTCTAGGCGCGCAATCAACTCCACTTAATTATGACAAATTTACTCTTAGCCAGAGTCTATTCCTCCTCCAACGAAAATTAGTAACTTGAAGTGATATCCTGAAATACCAAAACAAGAATTAAGAACACATAATTAAGAATAAGTCAAATATTTATCATATGATTCAGAAAAAATAACAAAGTTTTGTCATAGGTTTCATCCCCTTTAGGTATTTAGGGGTTTAGTTCATAACTAAACAAGAAAACATCTCAGAATAATAATGATTACAAAACATAAAGAAAACCCAAAACTCCTGAAGGGGAAATTGAGGAGAGATCTTCAGTCTTGATAGTGGCTCCGGCTTCTAAGATGGATCAATCGGCTTTCTTGGAGTAATTCCTTACTCCCTATTCTCCGTCTCCCTTTCTTCCTCTTCTAGGGTGTATTTATAGGCTTTGGAATGCCTAAGAACCCTTAAAAGTGGCCTTTTTCGAATTGGACTTAACTTGGGCTCGACAAGGACACGCCCGTGTAACACGCCCGTGTGTGATAACTTCAGGCCGTGTTGGAGGTACACGGTCGTGTGTTATACCCGTGTGAATCGTGCTTCAATTCTGCCAAATTGACACGGCCGTGTGATTTGCCTGTGTGAAGAGGTCCAGGCGGTGTTGATTTCGTGCTTTGGCCGATTTTCTCCATTTTTGGCCCATTTCTCATTCCTTTCGTTCTCCTATGCCTGCCTAAGAATAAAACATGAAATTAAGCCATTAGGAGCATCGAATTCACCAAATCTAAGGAGAAATCATTCATAAAATGCGTTAAGCATGGGTTATAAATATGTATAAATTATGGTTTATCAGTCATATAGAAAGAATTACACAGGTTACTGTAATAAGACCCTGTATGAGCAGGGACAGTGACTTGAGGTTTCACCCCTAAAAGTGGCAGGCCACTTTAGGACTCTTCTTCACAGTAAGTTAATCAAGATTTTTCCACGAAATTATTGATAATAAGGTTGATTCTAAGTAATCCCAACCTACCACATAAATATCGTGGACACTATACTTGATTCTCTGCTAAAATCTCTTTGCCTCAGTATTCTTAGTTGATTATTTGTTCATTTACATATTATTTACGCAATAATTCCCATAGTTACATTTCTGTTATCTCCTTTGCCATAGCAATTCCAGTTATTTACCCACCGTCGCATATTTACTTTAGCCATTGCCATAACATTTCCTTCAATTGTTTTCTCATAGCATTAACCTGACTTTATTAAAATAACTTGACCAACTTTGTTCCTCAATCTGATCCTTGTGGGAACGATACTAACTTACCCCTTTATTACTTGAACCGATGTATATACTTGCACAAAATCGCATATGATTTTACACATGACAAGTTTTTGGCACCATTGTTGGGGATTGGCAATTTGGTGAAATTTGGTTTGGTTATTTTACTTAGTAGTTTTAGTTAACTTGGTGGAATAATGGAAATATGCAAGTGTACACAATCACAACAAGTAATAAAGTGACAAGTAAATGTCGAGTTATCGTACCCACAGGGACTGTGAAAAGAATTATTTATGAATGCAATTTTAAAAACACTTTGGTGAGGAAAAATATTTTGATTTGAGGAAGTATTAAAAACTAGGATTTTAACAAAGTAAAATAAATAAAAATGAAATAAAAGCTCCAATGCAAGATTTCAAAAGATAATTTTAATCAAGATGACATAATTGTGTTAGATTAATTACATTTCTTAACTTAGAATTATTAAACTCATGTTCATGTTTATTTAATTAAATTCACAAAGAACTCGATAATTTGCTAACTTATGAACATACTTACCTACCAAAATCCATTTATCTCTTGACTATATCTCTATGTCAATTGAACCGATTAAACAAATTAATGTGTTAATGCACATACATACTTATGAAATTAAAATAATCTCTTGTACATATCTCTATGCCAATTCAAATAATTAATTCAATCTCATAAGCACATAAAAGATTACGTGAGGTAACAATGTATTTCTACCTTGAAACAGTTTAATCACAATAATCTTGCAAGTTATGCAAGGCTAATGTATCGTTAGATACCATTGCTAATTTAACCCTCAACTACCTTAGATGATTAAACATGCACTGATTAAGTATCGTGTCAATTAATTACAATTTCAATCCATTTAAATAATTAGTTCATTAGTTACCTTACAATTGCAATGCAAGAATAACTTAGTCATGGTTTTACTTAATTAAACATCTTACCGAGGCCTATAACAACACAAAAACAATTTTAATAGCTAAAGTAGAAAAAATGCAATCAACCTAACACGGATTAAATTTAAGCCATATTAATTAAATTAAACATATAAACATCACAAATATTCATAGACATGTTCATCATAACAACAAAAAAATTAAAAGGATAGGGAACAAGAGTCAAATCCAGTGTTTTCTCCGTGGCTTTACTGGTTTGCTCCACTCCTCCTTCTCCGCTTGTTCTTATCGAACCAAGTCTTCCACGAGCACTTGAATGCTGCTCCAAATGGTGGTTGAATGAATCTTTTTTAAGAGGTGAAATCGACAAGGGAATAGGGGAAGAAAATGAAGACAATGGAAGGGAATGAAGAGAGAAAAATGAGAGAGAAGTGAAGAGATGAGAAGGGTTGAGATATGTTTGAAGTGAGCAGCCAAAGGGGGTATTTATAGGTTGAGAAGGCTACTAAAAATACCCAAAATCATCAGCCAAATACTCCCCCCATGGCCGGCCACACATGTGGCATGTTTGAAGATTTCAAACATGCTATTTTATGGTAGGGGCAAATCTAGAAAGACATAAATAGTGGAGGGGTTTGAATATAATTTGAAGGAGTCTTCAAGGTCCATTTTTCAAGCCAAATAATCAGCCAAGCAAGCTGATTGGGTCAGTATGTGGGACGGTTTTGGGCTGCCCAGTGCTCGGTTGGATCTGTTTTCTCGGTTCAGCTCAATTGGGCCCCTTTTCATAATTAATTAACAATAGTTTATTTAACCCAAATTAAATTGGATTAAAATTAAAATTAATTATATTATGATATAATACACATAATTTGGACCATCTTAGGCTGAAAAAAATTAATTCGCCTTGATGCTTCAAAATTGCTTTTCAGTTTTGTGCTTCTAGTAATGTCTGCCGAGCTGTTTTTCGCCCTTTGTGCAAATCTGTCGAAAATAATCAAAAATAATCAAAATTTGATATAAAATTAATTAAAATTCAAAATTTTCATAATTTGGGTGCAATTTAATTATTTTATAAATATTATTTATTTTTTGACACGAATTTTATCGAAATTGCATGAATTTGAGTTAAAAAGAGCATGAAAAAATGTGTATATTTTCGTGTTTCCACACCCCCCAAACTTAATTCATTGCTCGTCCCGAGTAATGCACAAATTTGAAAAGAATTTCTCAGAAACACCTTTGAAAAATTTCTTCAGAACAACATTCTTCCCAAAATTATGATTTTAGTATACTTATGCTCAAAAGCAAGAAATTTGATAATTATGCTACTTAAGTATACATATCATTCAAATTAATCTCAACAGCTATTATGATAGCAAAAATAGACTAAATGCTTTCTCAATAAAAATATGTAAATCCCTACCAATTTTATTTTATTCCCTTATTTAAGATTAAGCAGCAATCATTAAGTTTAATTTATGACTTCATATGTTGAAAATAACAATTTCTCTCCACTAATGTAGGTAGCAAAGAAACTTGAATCAATAGGTCTTTTAAATAGGGTGTAACGTGGCTAGGCTAGGGGTAGGTAAAAGATAAATTTAGGCTAAAAACTCTAGACTCAGCTTGAATCGAACCTTCGACATAATTACCTTCAATACACCAACTTATTTAGCTTTCACATGTTCTTTTATACATCTATTTCTTTCGAGTACATATGTTCTCTTTTTTTTTCTCTTTTTTTTTTCACGAGCATTTTGCTGTATGTACTACAATTTTTTTGAGCATTTGATACTTCTTTTCAACTCCCCCAAACTTGTTTTAAAGAATATTATGAATAGTACTGAGTCTAGTGTTTGGGACAATTTAAAGATAATTAAGAGAAAAGTGATGGCTAAATATTGCAAATTTTCAAATAAAATTAGGTCATATAGTCTCAAAGTCGGGTTTCAAAAAATAAAAATTCATCAAGGTTGGCTTGAAAGGCTCAAACTGTCCAAAAAAAGTTGCCTAAATCAATTTCAACATTCCTTGCTTCCTAGGATTTTGCCTCAAGAAGCTATTAAGTCAATTCTAGAGACTTAAATTTTTATGCATGCCTAACTTTCCTAAGGGACTAAAAATTTTATGGTATGATTTGCATGCTTTATTAAAAATATATTTATGCCATATTTCCGTTAACATAACAATTATTGAAATAATTGAACTTTATTCATACTGAAGTTAACAAAATTTCAAATTTTTGAACAAAATATAACCTAATCATAACTTAAAGAAAAATTTATTCTGAGAGGAAATAATTTCAATTTTTCGGTCCCCCTACTTAAACTGAGCAATGTCCTCATTTTTAAAAGTGAATAGATACTATACACTAGGTAGGATTCTAGAAAAGAGGAGGTGAGTCAATTTGACAGCTTAAGTACCAAGCTCTCTCTAGATCCAATCCTAGACACGTATATATTTATTGCCACACTTTGTACTTTGCAACTTGTTCATTTTTTTTTATGATTTCCACCTCTTGTTTTATTATTTGAAAATAAAAATTCCAAATAAAAGGTAATCCTATTAAATAACCTAAGAACAGAAATAAAATAAATTCAAGATCCTCCCTTTTTATTTATTTGCAGATCCCCCTCGAATTTGACTCATCCTTTCCTCTATCGTCTTTGTTTTTGCATGAATTTCTTCGCTCCCTCTTCAATAGTGGACTCCATGGTTCAAATATGAAATCTAGAAACTCAAGCACAAAAATAAAGGGGTCATTGTATACTTTCGTAAGAGCGCTTCTCATTGAGTCATCCCGTATTTTTGAATATCTCTAGTAAGCTTGTTGTTGCCACTGCATATGTTGCATGATGTCCATCAATTTTGACAACTCATCTCGAAGATCTGGGCGAGGCGATTAAGTCCTAAACATTAAAGTTGCAACGTCAGGTTCAGTTACTAGTTCCATTAGTTCTGCCTTATCAGGGATTTCAGCTGACTATATTGGTTCGATCTCTGTGGGATCTTCTTCTTCTTTTTCAGGATCCTCGCTCTTTTCAACTCATTGCTGTAGAACACAATCTGCAGCTATCTGGTAGAGGTCCCAATCTGTGATTGTGCCCTGGCTATAACCTGTCTTCTTTACGTTTGTAAGAATTTTAGCTTTCAAGCACAAAATTGTTATTGTAAAGGGAAAGTAAGCTGGCCAGAACGTCTAACGACACAATTCTGCATTTCTCTCAGGATGATTTTTCCCACATCAATGGTCTTTCCAGCTAAAATTGAATATAATATGACCATTCGCTCTAATGAAATTGTAGTCCCATGTGAAATGGGCATAAGGCTGAATGGAATGAAGTAGAACCGTACCTTCGCTAGCGATGTCAAATATTCTCTGTGACAAGTGTGAATTCCTTGCTTTGACATTGTCCAATTAGAACCTGGAACTGTAAGTTCCTCAATAATTTCTTGCAGATTTTCAGACTCAATATTGCTCATTAAGGAAGAATATTTGTCGTCTTCGAAATCAGGTAATTTAAAGAATACATTAATAGCATTTGAGGCTATTGGTACCTTGATTCCGCGAATAGAAACTTCGGTCAATTCACTTGAGGTCAAATTTACGTAAAATTCACGAACTAACTCCTCATCTGCACTAGGTCTTTTCTCACAAAATAACTCCCAATTGAGAGCTTCAGCAATTTGTCGAATGTGTGCCATGAAATCAATATAGCTACTTTCTTTTAGCGTAAAGCCTTTTTCTGGGTGCATCTATTGATTATTGAAAACGCTTTCGTATCTCGCTTTGGCTTCTTTATAGTGGAATTTATTTTGTGATTCGTCCATTTGGGCAAAGGCACAATTTCTCTTGTGAGGCATGATTAACCTGAACATAAGATGAAAACAAATATTTTCTCAAAACTTTAATTAGTATAAAATATTAATAAATCAATAAATTTGAAAATTAAATAATTAAATAATTAAATAAAATAAAAAATTAGAGAAAAATTTGTCTTACCACCTTTTTATAAAAATTAAGAACTCAAAGAAAATAAATATAAAACAAAAGGGGTTGGTTTAGGGATGGTTGTAGGGTGTCTTGATGGTGTGGTACGATAGGCAAGGGTGTTGGTGCGATTAGCACTGCGTGGTGTGAGTGGATGGCAGCAGGCGGTATTGTCGGGCAAATCCTTGCGTGAGCAGTAGGGCATGCATGTGCCGCACAGATGCGGGGAAGAGGGCAGCAATCAGGTGCATCGAGCAGGCCTGAAAGCTACTGGAGTAGGACATGCAGCAGGTACTGCGACAAGGAGTAGGCTGCTAGAGCACATGGTGTGCGTGGGGCTGTTGGGTGCATGCGTGGGCTGTTGGCCGAATGGGGATGCTGCTAGGCGTGAGGGTGACGTGCAGAGCTGGGTGGTGTTGTGGCTAGAGAGTTTGGTACTTGGTGGGTTTTGGATGCTAGGATTGATGGAGGGATGAGTGATAAAAAATGGCAAAGGTGGGTGAAATTTATAGTGGAAGGAATATGAGCTTAATTAGAATTCTTAGAACAAATTAATAATTAAGATATTCCAATATATAATTCTAAATAGAGTTAACAACAATTAATAATTAATATAATGCATATTAAATTATTATTTGCTATTAATTTATTAAAAATATAAATTTATTAAATAAAATATGATCAAATTTAAACTAATACTAATTCTATGCAAAGTTGATAATAATTATTATATATTATAATGGTTATAATTATATATTAATGATTATCATCTTATTTATTAAATTAAAAACATTTATTCTAGATGCCTTTTGAAAATATTTACAAAAAGAGAAATCTGGCTTTCAGTATTTACAAAAAGAGCAACAAAATTCTGAAAATAGTTCAATTAAGTACCTAGACGTAAAGAAAATTTGCAATTGAGTTGCAATTTAAAACTTGGATCAAAATTGACCCTTTTATTTGAAAACTATAAATTTATTTTGCCATTTAAGGAATAATTTCTCGGAATATTATGTTAAAATCAATTCCCAAGAAAGATTGAAGGGGTCACAAGTGGTCCTACTTAAGTTCCAATCTCCTAGACAAAATTTATTTAAACATACTAATCCTGAAAATATACCTTAAATCACTTATTAAAAAAACAAAAACAAGAAAAATTAAATACCTGATAAAATGAATGAGATTGATCCCGTTCAATTTTATCCCTCCAGTAATGTTTTAAGTGCTAAGCATTGATTCGAAAATTACCTCCCTTACTTTGAAGTTCGACAACTCCGTGTGGATAAACTTGGTGAACCGTAAATGGACTGGACCAACGTGATTTTAACTTACCTAGAAAGAACTTTAATCTGGAATTGAATAACAAGACTTGCTAACCTACTTCAAATTCTCAAACTCAAATGTGCTTGTCATGCCATCTCTTAAGTCTTTCATTGAGTAATTTGGAATCCTCTTATGAGAACATTCTAAACTGTTCTAATTCATTGAGTTGGAGTATCTGTTTCTCTTTAGCAAGCTTAAGATCCAAGTTGAGTTGTTAGAGAGCCCAGTAAGCTTTGTGTTCTAACTCCAAGGGCAGATGACAAGCTTTCCCAAAGACCAACCTATAAGGTGACATCCCTAAAAGTGTCTTGTATGTTGTCCTATAGGCCCATAAAGCATCACCTAGTCTTTTGGACCAATCTCGTCTATTCAGGCCAACTATATTCTAGAGTATGCCTTTGATCTCTTTGTTTGCTAGTTCAGCTTGCCCCTTTGTCTACAGGTGGTAAGCTATGGCAATCTTGTGCTTCACTCCATGCTTGTCGAGTAACCATTTCAACCACTTGTTTACAAAATGAGACCATTCATCACTGATGATGGCTCTTGGGGTTCCAAACCTTGTGAACACATGCTTTTGCAAAAACTTCATCACAACCTTAGCATCATTCGTCAGATATGCCTCAGCCTCAACCCACTTAGACACGTAGTCTACTGTTACCAATATGTACTTGTGACCAAAAGACGGATGGAAAGGACCGAGAAAGTCAATACCTCAAACATCAAATAATTCTACCTTAATGATATTTGTTCGAGGCATCACATTTCTATATGTGACGTTTCCAACCCTTTGACATCGATCACAGCTCCTTACGTAAGCATACACGTCTTTAAATAGTGTTGGCCAAAAAAATCCGGCTTGCAAAAGTTTGGCCGCAATACGTGTACCTCCGAAGTGTCCCCTACTCGAAGCTGAGTGGCAATGATATAGAATCTTATGTACTTCATCTCCTGCCACGCATCTCCTGATCATTTGATCTGTACACTTTTTAAACCAAGTATGGTTCTTCCCAAAAATAGTACTTCACATCATAAAGAAACTTTTTTCTTTTGATGATACATCTTATCAATTGACATCAAAACACAAGCTAAATAGTTAGCAATATTAGCAAACCAAGTGGTATCTTTAGGACATGATTTACCTTCAGTATGTGTTCATTTGGAAATGTCTCCTGAATGGGTATAAATGGAGAACTCCCCTCTTGCGACTCCAATCTGGACAAGTGGTCTACTACTTAGTTTTCTATTCCCTTTTGATCTTGAATTCCTAGATCAAACTTTTGAAATAGAAGTACCCATCAGATTAGTCTCGGCTTAACGTCTTTCTTTGCAAGTAAATACTTAATTGCCGAGTGGTCCATATAGACAGTCACTTTGGTACCTACAAGATAAGATCGAAACTTGTCAAAAACAAACAAAATAGCAAGTAACTTTTTCTTTGTTATTGTATAATTCAGTTGAGTTCCTATCAGAGTCTGACTTCCGTAGTAGGTGGGATGAAAAACTTTGTTCCTCCGCTGGCCCATAACAACTCCTATCACGAAGTCACTTGCATCGCATATCAATTCAAATGGAAAATCCTAGTCTGGTGTGATGATTATGGGTGCCGAAACTAACCGACTCTTCAAATCTTTGAAAGCTCTTAAGAACTCCTCATCAAATTTGAACTTTGTGTCCTTCTCCAATAATTTGCATAAGGGTTTATCAATTTTGGAGAACTCCTTGATAAATCTTTGATAGAAATCGGTGTGGCCCAAAAAGCTCCTAACACTCTTTATAGATGTTGGAGGTGGGAGTTTCTCAATAACGTCTACCTTTTCTTTATCTACCTCGATTCCATGTCTCGTTATCCTTTTCCCTAGAACAATACCTTCTTGTACCATTAAATGACACTTTTCTTAGTTGAGTACGAAGTTTCTTTCTTCACATCGCCCAAGTACCTTGGCAAGATTGGCTAGACAATCATCATATGTATCTCCGAATACTGAAAAATCATCCATAAAGACTTACAAGTATTTCTCAACCATATTAGTAAAAATAGACATCATACATCTTTGAAATGTAGCAGGTGCATTACATAAACCAAATGACATTCGTCTAAATGCGAATGTACCGTACGGGCAGGTGAATGTTGTCTTGTGTTTATCTTCTGGTGCTATTGTAATTTAATTATACCCCGAGTATCCATTGAGAAAACACTAATAGTCTCGCCTTGCGAGTTTATCCAGCATCTGGTCTAAAAATGGCAAAAGAAAGTGATCTTTCCTAGTCACCTTGTTCAGCTTCCAGTAATCAATGCAAATTCTCCATCCCGTAACCGTTCTAGTCAGTATCAACTTGTTATTCTCGTTCTCAATGACTGTAATACCTCCTTTCTTTGGCACGCACTAGACCAGACTTACCCATGAACTATCTGAGATGGGGTAAATTATACTCGCATCTAACCACTTAATGATTTCTTTCTTTACCACGTCCTTCATAATGAGGTTCAATCTTCTTTGTCCATCAATCACCCTTTCTCGCCATCTTCCAAGATGATCTTGTGCATGCATACAGACCGGCTAATGTCTCAAATATCAACTATGGTCCATCTGATAGCCTTCTTGAATTGTTTCAATACTAGGATGAGTTTCTCTTCTTCCTCAACGGTTAATTCTATTGAAACAATCACAGATAAAGTAGAAGCGTTACCTAAATAAACATATTTTAAATGTGAGAGAAGTATCTTCAATTCTAATTTAGGGGGCTCTTCGATTGACGCTTTTGGTTGGGCATAATCCTTATTCGCTAATTCCAAAGATTCAAAACGGGATTGCGGATTAAATATCTTTTAATTAGCTTCTAGCGAAGCTAAGTATTCATCCTCCTCTTCATCATTTGAAGGGTCTGATATCAAAATTTGTTCCAATGGGTCCTCAACAAGTTGAGTTCTTTTTCTACGATTAAATCCTCTAAATCGGACACTACAAAACAATCATCAATTATGTCAGGAAAGCACATAAACTTAAAAACATTAAATGTTACCTGATTGTCCTGAACACACATAGTAAGCTCGCCCTTCTGCACATCAATAAGAGTCCTTCCGGTTACTAGGAAATGCCTTCCTAGGATGATTGGCACTTCTTTGTCTGCTTCAAAGTCTAGAATAACAAAGTCAACATGAAAAATAAATTTATCTACACATACCAACACATCCTCGTATATAATAACAGTTAACAATCAAGTATAAAATTGTACCGTACGAGGCTTTATATGGTCACAAATGTAAAACTCTGGTGTTTTGGACTGATCTTAGTAAGAAAAGATACATGTAGTTGGTTTGATTCATTGAAACAGAAGAAAGGTGAAAGTGATTTAAGACAGTTTAAAAGTAGTATGTGATCATCAGAAATCCAATGTGAATCTAAAATGAAAAGAAATAAAGTTTCAAATTGGTGACAAAGTACTTTGAAAGTTTCGCCATGGAAGCAAGTTCTCCGGTTTAGCCGTAAAGGCAAATTAGTCTGCGGTTTATTAGGTCATATAAGATCATTGAAATGAATCAGACCTGTTGCGTATTGATTGGTATTATTACCAGAGCTCGACAGAATTCACAATGTTTTTCATGTGTATAGGTGTTACGACAGTATCGATCAGATCCATCATCTGTTATTACTTTGATAAATGTTAAATTCAACCTGACACGACTTACAGTGAGAGACTGATTGAAATTCTTGTACTTGAAGAGAAAAACTGAGAAATAAAAAGGTAGCTTTAGTAGAAGTTTTCTGACAATGACATGATATAGAAGGAGCTACCTGGGAACTGGAGGAAACTATGGGAAAGCAATATCTGAATCTCTTTATTGGTAAAATTTTCAAGGACGAATATTCTTTAAAGGGGGAGAGTTATAACAGCCCATTTTTTATAAAATCAGAATAGTGGTTTCGAGACCACAGATCCGAGTCTGAAAAGAAAAATTATTTTAATACTATTTTATGATCTACAGTATGATAATAATATTGTGTAAAAATTTCGTAAAGAAATTTTATCGATTACATGTTTAATTTGATAAAGGACCAAATTGCACAAAATGCAAAAGTTGAGTTCTAATAACTAAAGGGATTAAATAGCTATAGAACTTTAAATTGGAAGTCCTTATATGGTAATTAGACCATTAAAAATGCTTAGTTTTTATGGATGATGATTCATCCATGCAAAATAAAATAAAGAAAAGGATGAAATTGGAAAGATGAAAAATAAAAGGTGATAAATTAATTAAATAATAAAATATCATCATTTTATTTCATCTTCTCCCCCAAAATACATGGAAACCCTAGGAAAGAGAAAGAAAGCTTCTTTGGCTCAATTAGGTAAGTAATCTTGTCCAGTTTTTAGTAATTTTTATATTTTCGTGATCAGGATAACTTAATCTATCTATTTTGGGGGATAATTTGTAAAGTTATCAAAGTATGAAATTTTTTCCATTGATGAATATGCTTAAATTTTGAAATTTATGATAGAATATGAAAGGTTGTTGATAGATAAACAACTTTTACAAAGAGAATTTTTATGAAATTATAATTTAGGGACTAAATTAAAAAATTGTAGAATCTATGGAAAAATTCTGATATTTTTGAAATACATGGGCTACTATTATGACATGCAAAAGTCGGTTACGCTTGGAAAAAGGATTAAATTGCATGAATTTCATTTTCTGAGCCTAGGGACGAAATCATCATTAATTAAAAGTTTAGGGACAAAATGGTAATTTTGCCTAAGATGTGAATTGAACTGATTTGAGTTTAAATTGTATTAAATTGATGTTAAATTTACTCGTATAGATTCAGATAGACCAAATTCAGAGTTAGAACAAGGAAAAGAGGAATATGTCGGATTAGTAGATTTTATGTACACGAACATTTGTCGAGGTAAGTTCGTGTAACTAAATTGTGTATATTTATATGTTTGAATTAAATGTTGTGTATGTGAATTATTTAAATATCATATATATATGACATTGAAAACATATCCGACAAAGCCTGATAAATGATAATGCTTGAAAAATGTTAAATCCCGTTTGAATAAATGAAAGTCGATGGATACGTGATTTCCTGTAATGAATATAGTCCTACATATGTTGCGAATGGGATTTAGCTTAGACGAGTAATCCTGATATAGTCCTCTCGAGCATCCTGTTATATAGTTCCTGCGAGCATCCTGATCGGTAGTTGTCTTGCATATGTTGCACACTATCGCAACTCTTTGTGAACGTCCTGTTACATGTTTCTATCGGTTGTGATCCAGCATATAATGTGGACACAAACGCAGCTCTATGTGAGCGTCCTGATATAGGCTCTTATGAGCTTCCTGGCATGGCTCACTTGAACTCCCTGTTACCTTATCTGGTGCTCCCTAATATTATCTCTTCGGAGATACCTGACAAGCTCTATGAGCTCCCTAATTTAAAAATCTTATGAGTTTCCTGTTTAGCCTAGATAGGTGTCTTGTTATATGGTTACACGGCTCATCTGAGCATCCTGATATGTGGCTGGAGAGTGTGCTCCTTGAGTATGTACCTTAATGGTACCCTTGATTATGAATTGACTGTTTATAATTTTGTACACCTTATGTGTACTACCTGAGTATCCATCGATATTTCAATAATTCAACGGGTAAAATCCTAACATGAGAAAATATGAACATGAAACGAATTATTACAAGTATCTGTCTGAAATATATGAAATGATGATACGTGATATATGGAAATATGAGATGATAATTTGTGAACATAGAATTTGTTTTATGAATATGTTCAACCATGATTATAGATTTGTACACCTTAAGTGTACTACTCGTCTGACATTGATATTTTGAATGATTTAATGGGTAAAGTTTTGACATAAAATAATCTGAACTCGAGATAAATTATTATGAATATGTATCTGAAATACAAATATACGATTTATACATGTTATATGAATACGTGATATGGAAAGCAAAAATATAAATATGGAAATTTAATTGTTGTTGAGCCCATATATGTTTCTTGATGTTATTGTGGAATGTATGACTAAAAAGGGCAATGAGGATACGTGTAAGGCTTGAGATCAAATTGGTTGAATGTGCCTTACTTGTTTATCTTAAAATAGAATGAATGGTAAGTTAAGTACCATGTTATATGAACTTACTAGGCATTATATGCTTACTCTGCTTTATTTCCCTATTTAATAGTAAATAGGAAGCTCGTTGGATTGGAAGCTTGGCAGAGATCACTCACACTATCCATCGGCCATTTCGATACATATGATAAATCAGTTATGGCTATAATGGCATGTATAGGTTAATTGGCCATATTGGCATGTAAATGTAAATGGTTATTGTAATCTAGCCATTGGAATGGCTAGTGATGATTATGGTTTGGTATATATATATTAAGATTATTTCTTGGTGATAACATAAGTGTTTATTATTGATTTATTGAGATAGGTTAAACGAGTATGCCTATAAAAGGTAAGATTTAAGGCATGAATGCATGTAATAATATATCATGTTAGATGATAAAATTAGCTTGATTTTCATACTTGAATTGGTTGATATATGTGTATAAGTGATTTAGAAGGTTGATGGTAAGGTTTGGGTGAGAAATAAGGCTAGGAAATGGCCTTATTTTGTCCACACGGGTAGACACACGGGCGTGTGTCTTGACCATGTGTGACACACGGCTTGGCACATGGGCATGTGATTTGGTCGTATGTCCCCTACATTCTAAAATTTAGAAACAGAATGCTTAGAATTTGGCACACGAGCAGAGACACGAGCGTGTGTCTCAGCCATGTATTCTACATGGCCCAGAACATGGACATGTATCTTGGCCGTACGAAACCTGTAGTCACATGAGCTGGGGACACGGCCGTGTGACGTATTTCATACACCACATGGCCTAGGACATGGGTGTGTCAATTGGCCGGGTGAGCCGCACGGCCTATCCACACGGGCGTGTGACCCATGTATATGAGAGAAATTGTGAAATTTTGCGAAAAATTTCTTGAGTTTCCAATTTAGTCCCGACTTGATTCCAACATTTATAATGGGCTTCGAGGGTCCATTCAAAGGACAATATGACTAGTTTTGGAAATGAACAGTACTTAACATGATTTATCTGTAATTATTTTGTAAACTTCGGTAATACTCTGTAATACTGTTCTAGCGACGGATACGGGTTAAGGGGGTTACAAGATGATTTTAATCAAGATGACATAATTGTGTTAGATTAATTACATTTCTTAACTTAGAATTATTAAACTCATGTTCATGTTGTTACGAATAAATTCATGGCAACTCAGTAATTTGCTAACTTATGAACATACTTACCTACCAAAATTCATTTATCTCTTGACTATATCTCTACGTCTATTCAACTGATTAAACAAATTTTAATAAGCAAATGTGTTAATGCACATACATACTTATGAAATTAAAATAATCTCTTGTACATATCTCTATGCCAATTCAAAAAATTAATTCAATATCATAAGCACATAAAAGATTACGTAAGGTAACAATGTATTTCTACCTTGAAACGGTTTAATCACAATAATCTTGCAAGTTATGCAAGGCTAATGTATCGTTCGATATCGTTGCTAATTTAACCCTCAGCTACCTTAGATGATTAAACATGCATTGATTAGGTATCGTGTCAATTAATTACAATTTCAATCCATTTAAATAATTAATTCATTAGTTATCTTACAATTGCAATGCAAGAATAACTTTGTCATGGTTTTACTTAATCAAACATCTTACCGAAGCCTATAACAACACAAACACAATTTCAATAACTCAAGTAGACAAAATGCAATCAACCTAACACGAAATAATATTAAGCCATATCAATTAAATTAAACATATCAACATCACGAATATTCATAGACATGTTCATCATAACAACAACAAAATTAAAAGGATAGGGAACAAGAGTCAAATCCGATGCTTTCTCCATGGCTTAACTAGTTTGCTCCACTCCTCCTTCTCCGCTTGTTCTTGTCAAACCAAGGCTTCCACAAAAACTTGAATGCTGCTCCAAATAGTGGTTAAATGACTCTTTTTCAAGAGGTGAAATCGGTAAGGCAATAGCGGAAGAAAATGAAGACAATAGAAGGGAATGAAGAGAGAAAAATGAGAGAGAAGTGAAGAGATGAGAAGGGTTGAGATGTGTTTAAAGTGAGCAGCCAAGAGGGTATTTATAGGTTGAGAAGGCTACTAAAAATAGCCAAAATCAGCAGCTAAAGACTCCCTCCATGGCCGGCCACACATGTGGCATGTTTGAAGATTTCAAACATGCTATTTTAAGGTAGGGGCAAATCTAGAAAGGCATAAATAGTGGAAGGGTTTGAAAGAAATTTGAAGGAGTCTTCAAGGGCAATTTTTCAAGCCAAATAATCAGCCAAGCAAGATGGTTGGGTCAGCATGTGAGACGATTTTGGGCTGCCCAATGCTTAGTTGGATCGGTTTTCTCGGTTCAACTCAATTGGGCCCCTTTTCATAATTAATTAACAATAATTTATTTAACCCAAATTAAATTGGATTAAAATTAAAATTAATTATATTATGAATTAATACACACAATTTGGATTGTCTTAGGCTAAATATAATTAATTCGGCTTGATGCTTCAAAATTGTTTCTCAGTTTTGTGCTTCTAATAGTGTATGCCAAGCCGTTTTTCACCCTTTGTGTAAATCAGTCAAAAATAATCAAAATTTGATATAAAATTAATTAAAATTAAACATGATCATAATTCGGGTGCAATTTAATTATTTTATAAATATTATTTATTTTTCGACACGAATTTTATCGAAACTGCATGAATTTGAGTTAAAAAGGGCATGAAAAAGTGTGTATATTTTCGTGTTTCCACTTAGTGTATTTTATTTTTTACAAGTTTGCCATCAGTGCATGAGAAGAGGCATTCCTTCTAACACAAAATAACTTTTTGATCCATAAATTGATAGAACTTTGCGAAGAAAGAGAAAAGAATTGAGAAAAATGGCTAGAAACAAGAATTATCTTAATCGTAATCCAAATGATTGAAATGAAAATCCTCTCGTTGGACGTGTGGTGGATGAATGAGATAGGCCAATCAGAGAGCATGTTGTCCTGATATTGGATGACTTGAATCCAGGAATAGTCAGACCAACTATTCAAGCTCAGCAATTCGAGTTTACCCACTGAAGACCTACAACTACATTTAAGACTTTTTCTAGAAGTCTATGACTCATTCAAACAACAGAGCGTTCCAGAAGACGCCTTGAGACTTAAACTATTCCTATATTCCTTAAGAGATCATGCCAGGGCATGGCTAATCCTTTGCCATTAGGAACAGTGGCATCATGGAATGACCTTTTCCAGAGATTTTATTAAGGTATAATCCTCCCACTATGAATGCCAAGTTGAGAAATGATATTATATCCTTTTAGCAATTTGAAAATGAGACGCTATATGAAGCTTTGGAGCTATTTAAGAACTTAATCAGGAAATGTCTGATGCATGGGTTCCAACACTGGACTTAAATGGAGATGTTTTACAATATGCTAAATGCGCATACACGAATGGTAGTTGATGCCTCGGTAAATGGTACTTTGTTGGACAAGACATACAACGAAGTGTAAGAAATTTTGGAAAAAATTACCAACAATGATTACCACTATCTGACTACACGAGTTAGGACGGGTAAAAGAGCTATCGGTATCATCGAGCTCGATACAATCACTTCATTGATGGCCCAAGTATCTTCTCTAGCTAATATAATTAAAACCATGAAACCTTCAACTACTGTGCAGGAAATAAAAGCAGTTGAATCATAATGCGTTTATTGTGGTGAAAGTCATATGTTTGATGAATGTACATCCAATCCAATGTCAGTATACAATATAAGGAACTCTGATCAAAACAATAATCCATACTCCAATACCTACAATTCGGGGTGGAGACAACATTCAAATTTTAGATGGAATAATCAAAGTGCAGTAAATTTCAATACTGTCGCAAGGAAAAATGTCAACAATGCATTGCCAGGATATGTTCAACCAATGCCCTGACAAAATAATTTGTATGATCAGACATCATCATCTACTTCTATGAAAGCTTTTTTAAAGGAGTATATGGCCAAGAATGATGTTGTGATCTAGAGTCAAGCTGTATCCCTCTAAGCGCTTGAGAATCAAGTGGGGTAAATAGCCAATGCTTTAAACATAAGACCACTAGGAACATTACCTAGCAACACCGAAAATTTTGTTCATCAGATCCATAAACATTGCAGGTGCATTTGTTAAACCGAATGGCATAAAAAAAAACTCATAGTGTCCATACCTGGTTCTAAAAGCTATCTTTGACACATTTGAATCTTTTACCCGTAGCTAATAGTAACCAGAATGGGTATTAATCTTTGAAATATAGTGGCACATTTTAACTGGTCAAACAAGCCATCAATACGAGGCAATGGATACTTGTTCTTTATTGTAACTTTGTTGAGCTGTCTATAATCAATGCACAGCCTTAACAATCCATCTTTCTTCTTTACAAATAGAACCGGCACACCCCAAGGTGAGAAACTAGGTCGAGCAAAACCTCTACCAATCAATTCTTGCAATTGTACTTTCAACTCTTTCAATCCAGTAGGAGCCATTCTATAAGGTGCTATGGATATCGGTGTTGTACCTAAAACAAGATCTATAGAGAATTCCACTTCTCTATCCGATGGTAAACCAAGTAATTCTTTTAGGAATACATCAGGAAATTCACATACAACCGGCACTAACTGAATCTTTGACTCAGATACTTTAGTATCCAACACATATGTGAGATAAGCAGCATAACCCTTTCTGACATATTTCTGTGCTGATATTGCTAAAACCACATTAGGTAATCCATCCATTTTATCAGATTCAACATGAAGTAATTCACCACTCTGACATTTCAATACAATATATTTATGTTTACAATTCACCACTGCATCATATTGGGTTAACCAATCCATTCCCAAAATCACATCAAATTCATCAAATGGGAATAACATCAAGTCAGCCGAAAAGCAATAACCTTTTACCATCAACAAATAGTTTTTACAGGCTTTATCCACCATAACACACTGGCCCAGGGGGTTTGAGACTTTAACCACAAATTCAATGAATTCAACAGGTAAATTTTTAACAGACACTAAGTTTGTGCATATATATAAATGTGTGGAACGAGTAATATCAGTATCAAGTAGAGAAAATGTACCAGTAATGATGTCTTGTGCAGAAGCATCTTCTCTAGCACGAATAGCATATGTTCTTATAGGTGCTCGTGCCTCAGATTTAATTACTGTATCCCTGGTAGTACCTTGACTACCACTAACATTACTGGGGTGACGGGGTGGTCTGCCCCTCGAGATAGGATTACTCGGCTTTGGAGTCAGTTCTATTTCTTTTTCAACTCTTTCTAGACAATCTATGAGAAAATGGTCAAATAAACCACATCAGTAACAAGCTCCACTTCTCAAACGACATTCCCAAAATTAAATTTGTTGCAATACTTTCACTTTGGTTTTGGATTACTGACACTACCCACACTGGTTACAGATGGCGATGAAGACCTCGAGTTAGAGCGTTGAGAGCCTCGCTCTTTTCCAGAACACCCCGTAGAGGTAGTAACACGATCATAATACTTCTTTATTTTCTTAGAAATAGATGATTGTGACTTACTCATAATTATTTTTCCAGAAACCCGAGCCTCTCTTTCAGCTTGTTTCTTTTCTTTACTCAATTCCTCAGCTTTGTGTGCTCAACCGACTAACACCGCAAATTCCATTATTTCAAGAATTTCGGTCAATAACTTGATATCTTCATTTAAACCCTCTTCAAAGCATTTACACATCTCAGCCTCATTTAGAACCCATTCTCTGGCATATTTTCTGAACCAAAAAAATTCTTGTTCATACTCAGATACAGTTATGTCTCCTTGCTTGAGTTCTAAAATTTTGTTCTTTTTCTGATCCATAAATATCTGCCTAACATATTTCTTTCTGAATTCGGCCTGAAAGAATTCCTACGTAATGTTCTCTCTCGGTACAATTGAAGTTATGGTATTCCACCAATGATAAGCTATACCTTTCAGTAGAGATACTGCACATTTTATACATTTAGCAGGTGCACAAGATAATTCATCAAAAACCCGGATGGTATTTTCCAACCAAAATTCGGCCCTTTCCGGATCATCATCTGTTGTAGCTTTAAATTCTTCTGCCCCATGCTTACGAATTTTATCTACCGGAGGCTTACCTATTCTAGTAGGTTCAGCACCCTATGGTACCTCAGGAACCGGTTAAGGAGCAGGTGGGGGAGGTCGTTGTACAACGGGGTTTGTTCTTAAATACTCGATAAACCATTTATTCATCAATTGAAAGAAGTCTTGTTTTGCCTCCTCACTTCAGCCCTCAGATACGGGCTTTTCAGCAACTCTTTGAATTGAAGCAGAAGTATTGCTCCCAGCTTCCTTGGATTCAACTCTAGCTTGGTTGGATGACGTTACTATATGAAAAACACATTTAAAATGATCAGGAGACATCACACTATCACGAATTATATAATGTATGTATAGCTAAACTCGTGTTTGCTACGTTATATCCGAGAATCAGCTAAACCGTAGCTCTGATACCACTAAATGTAACACCCCTAACCCATATCCGTCGCTGGAACAGGGTTACGAAGTATTACCGAAACTTTCAGAATACTTTTCAGATAATTCACGTAAATTACTATTCATTAACCAAGATTATTCATATCGTCCATTAAATGGACCCTCGAGGCTTAAAATCAAATCGGGACTTAATCGGAAACTCTAAGAATTTTTCACGACATTTAAAAAATTTTCTAAGTTACAGGGCTCACACTCCTGTGTGACCCTGGGACACGCATGTGTTACGGGCCGTGTTCGACCCTGTGTAACTTTCTGCCTTATGCACATGGCCATGCCACACACCCATGTGCTAGGCCGTGTGGTTAATTAATTTTTTTCGAAATTAGGTGTAGGTTTCACACGGCCAAGACACACGCTCGTGTTTTAGGCCGTGTAGCACACACGGCTGAGACACACACCCGTGTCTTTGCTCGTGTGCTCAATTCTAAGCATTCTATTTTCTCAAATTTAAGGTGCAGGGGGCACACGACCTAACCACACGCCTGTGTACCAGGCCATGTGTCAAACACAGTCTAGACACACGCCCGTATGTTTGCCCGTGTGGACAAAATAAAGTCAATTCTAGCTTCATTTCTCACCCAAAATCACACCAATGACCTGCACTTAAACTCACATCTAAATTCCAACCAATTCAAGCATTCAAATTAAGCAAATTTTATCATTCAACATGGCATATCATTACATGCATACATTTTTATAATCTTACCTTAGTATATTCCATATGATAGGCATAATTTGGACAACCATTTAACATGTATATAGCTACCGTAGTATGACATTACAAATATAACAAAAACAACCATTACTAGCCATTCTAATGGCTAGATTACAAACCACATATTTAAGCCATCTATGGCCAAGTTAGCCTATACATGCCATTATACCAAAATGATTTTACTATATATACCCAAAATAAGCTAGTGGATAGTGTGATGATGCTCTAATGATCTCTAGCCTTCGCGAGCTTCCAAGCACTATAAAACAAGGTAAAATAAAATGGAGTAAGCATTACATGCTTAGTAAGTTCGTATAACGGAAACTAAACTTACCAATCCCATTTATTAAATCTAAGCATACAATATCATGTTTTCTATCGACTTGGCAAAATTGCCTAAACACATGCATTCAATCAAACATGTTAGTTACAAAATTTTCATATATATCAAACAAACATAGATAAGCTCATCATACAATTTTCCTTCAAGAAGTTATTCATTTCATCCCATAATTCTCTTATTATGCCAAGAGTTTTGCCCGTTGAATTATTGAAATTGTGATGGATACTCAAGTTGTACATTCAAGGTGTACAATTCAATAACCCATCAATTCTTATTCAATAATACCCATTAGGGCACTTAATCAAAGAACATACTTTCGAGCCAGATATCGTATTACAGGATTATCAGTCCAGGCTAAATCTAATTGTAACATATGCTCGAGAGGGATTATATTAGGATTATCCATCTAGGCTAAATATTTTCTATAATGAGGTCAATAGGATTACTCGTCTGAGCTAAATCCCGTCAGCAACAAATGCAGGACCTCATTTTATAAGGCAATCACATTTATCCATCGAAATTCAATATTCAAATGAGACTTTACCCTTTTTCCATATTTCCGAACCATGTAATCATTTCATACATTTATAACATTCACATAAATATAAATCATATTGCATACAATCATAACATTCAAGTTAACATACTTACATGCTTGATTAAGTTACACGAACTTACCTCGACACTTGTTCGCGTAAATAATCTACTAATCTAAAACCTTTTCTTTTCCTCGATCTAACCTCGAATTTGTGTTGTCTAGATCCAATTAAGCTATGAAAGTTTCTCCTCTCTCTCCTAGGGTTTCCATGTATTTTTGGGGAAGATGATGAGAAAATAAGATGATATTTTCTTTTTATCTTTTAATTAATTTATTTATTTCAAATTCTAATTTAGTCCTTGCCCTTTTTCTAAATTTCCTTGGATGAGTCACCAAAATATCTACATACTTTTCTTTAATGGTCTAATTACCATATAAGGACCTCTAGTTTTGAATTCCATAGCTATTTAATCCTTGTAGCTACAAGAATTTAACTTTTGCATTTTATGCGATTTTGTCCTTCTCGTAAGTAAGCACTTAATCAATAAAATTTTATTATCGGGATTTTCACATTACATTTCTAACATATTACGGACCATGTAATAAAATAAAAATAAATTTTCTTTTTTACTCGAATTTGAGGTCCCGAAACCATTGTTCCAATTTCACTGAAAAATGGGTTGTTACAACTCTCCCCCCTTAAGGATTTTTGTCCTCGAAAATCTTACCAGTAAAAACATTAGGGTATTGCTTCCTAATAGTATCCTCCGGTTCCTAGGTAGCCTCTTTTATACCGTGTCATTGCCAAAGAACTTTTACTAATGCTACCTTTTTATTTCTAAATTCTTTTGTTTCCCGAGCTAAGATTTTGATCGGTTCTTCACTGTATGTCATATCAGGCTGAATCTCTATCTCTATCGGGGAAATAACATGTGAAGGATCGGATCGATACCGCCGTAGCATAGACACATGAAAAACATTATGAATCCGACTAAGTTCCAGTGGTAAAGCTAACTGATATGCAACCGGTTCGATTCTTTCTGTAATCTCATATGGTCCAATGAATCGTGGACTTAGTTTTCCTTTACGACCAAACTGGAGAACTTTCTTCCAAGGCAGTACTTTCAAGAATACTTTGTCACTGACTTGAAATTCTATTTCTTTTCGTTTAAGATCAGCATAGGATTTTTGACGATCAGAGGCTGCTTTCAGACTATCCCGAATTACTTTCGTTTTTTCCTCGGTTTCATAGATTAAGTCAACTCCGTGTAACTTTTTCTCACTGAGTTTTGTCCAATACAATGGAGTTCTACATTTGCGACCATACAAAGCTTCATATGGTGCCATTTTAATGCTGGACTGATATGTAACACCCCAAACCCGGCGCAGACGTTATGGCTAAATTTGGCGATGTCATATAGAATGGAATTTTGAAAACTAATTTATTATGATAAAACCATGTTCGTTTATTACTCCTATTGGTTTCGAAAACCGTTTACTCATCTAGTCGATTATTTTAAAACGCAATTCGTTGCGGAAGCTTTAGAAATCATTTATTCTAAGTAAAATAGTTCATTTCATGGAAAACCTTGGTTATTAGAAAAATACGTATTTTGTTAAGTCTGAAGTTGTAAGCCCATAAAAGCAGTTATAATTTCCAAGTTAAAGCAAAACAGTCCATAAAGTTCAACTACATAAAAATACCCCATAATAAATATACCCATAAACGAAAGTAAAGCAGTTTAAATATGTGTGGCCACCGTCAAGTCCTCCGCCGCACTGAACTGTCAGGTTTGGGGATTACCTGTATAGTTAAAACAGAAGGGGTGAGTTTACGTAAACTCAATGTGTAATCCCCACAGATAACATACATGCAGTCAATCACAATCAAACAATCAAATTATTTCAATCTTAGTAGCAGTTCGGGCCTTCGCCCCTTTCAGTTCAGTATCACATATGCATTAGGGCTTTAGCCCATCACAGTGACAGTAATGCAAACAGTAATCAGTAAATAGAGTCCTACCCAACCAGCCTCTACACACCATCTCTGTCCAGCCCTACACTCCATGTAGGGATTAAGTCAACCCACCCATCCCTACACTCTAGGTAGTACCGAATGCGGCACTAAACAGTAGTTTGCAGCTAAGCTACCAGTATGTTAGGCTTAAGAGCCTTTCAGTACACTTCCGCCAAATAAAATCAATCCAACCCCATGCAATGCAACATACAATAGAATTTCATGCTATATAGATCTATCAGATACAAATACAATTCAGTTTACATGATTATATATATAACATGCTCAATACATAATTCATATAATCAATTTCACACAGATAAGTGTCTAAGTAGTGCTTACCGACCCTACGGAAGGTTTACAGTCGACTTGGGTGATCCGTGCAACTTTAACAAGCATTTTAGTGAAACTGGGCTCACATGCCACATGGCCCCACACGGCCTGGCCCAAAATCCCACACGCCCGTGTCACTTGAAGACATTAAGATTCATCAATATTCCAAAAGAGGTAGCTTGATAGTGTGAGGTTGCCTCCAACGATCTCCAACCCTGAGCTAACCTATCAACACTAAAGAAATGAAAAGAAGGGAGTAAGCTTAAAACTTAGTAAGTCCATATGAAAATAATAAACAAATTATCAACATGATTCCATGGAAATATAATCATAATTACACTTTTACTTATTTTCTGGTCATGCTATTTTCTCGAGTCATAGTTACTAAATTATTTATATCTGGAGCTACGGAACTCCAAATTAAGATCCATAAATTTTCCCTAAAACTACACTCATATATCTTATTACCATAAAATTTTCAGAATTTTTGGTCTAGCCAATAAGTACAGTTTATTCTTTAAAGTTCCCCCTATTCTACTATTTGACAACTTCGACCTTTCTTTACTAAAAATTGATTATCTCACAGTACGGGTTTCGATTAATGTTCCTGTCTATTTCTCTTGAAAATAAACTCATTAAAGATTTAGTTATATAAATGCTAGACCATAATCATTTTTGTACAATTTTTAGTGATTTTCCAAATTTTAGACAGGGGAGCCCAAAATCACTCTGACTCTATCTCACAAAAGTTCAAATATCTTATGATATGAAACTCTTTTTCTTACACCGTTTCTTCTATGTGAAACTAGATTCAATAATCTTTAATCTCATATGTTATTCAGTCTCTAATTAAATTTCTACAATTTTTGGTGATTTTTCAAAGTTACAAAACTGCTGCTATCCAAAACTATTTTATTACCAATTTCACTCTTACATAATTTCACTTACTCCATTCCATCTTACCGAAAGTTCACTCAACTATCGAGCACATTGCTCATAAATTTCCACAAACATATACCTACACTTATTCATCACACGGTCATGTTCACATGTATCTTCACTTAGTCAATTTCTCGTTGAACTCATCGAAATAATAACAGATACTCGGTTTCCTGCACATATTACCACCCTTGTAACCGAAGCTATCTGGTACGAATAGTAGCCTGCACTTAGTAGTACACATGGGACCAACAATCCGGTACACGTAGTAGCTTGCACTTAGTACTACACATGTGACCTAAAACCATCTTAAACACATAGTAGCTTGCACATAGTACTACACATGTGTTCTTACAATGGATCATTTGTATCATTTCTATTCCGAAGGTTCAACCGGGAAATTCCTCACTTTTCAACATTTAACAAATTCATTCATAGTCTATTTCGATTCGTAATTTATATCAAATGATCATTCTATAGGCAGCCACATCTCATATAATAACGAAATATAATAACATAAAAAGAATCGATATATTATTTACATATAAACTTACCTCGAATGCGAGCACGGTTGTATATTCCAATTTGGTCCATAATCTCATTCATTTCCAATCTATGCCCGAATCTCATTTTCATTGATCTATAAATCACATTTAGCTTACTAATTAGTCACATTATTCATATGGGTCCAAAAATCATATTTTTTTACAAATTTGTATTTTGACCCCTAAACTTTCACATATTTGCACTTTTACCCCAAGACTCGTAAAATGATTTTTGTCCAATTTCCTTGCAGCTTAAGCCTAGCCGAATCATTTTTATAACTATAGAAGCCCCTAATTTCCACTAAATCACACTTTTATGACAAATTTTATAACTTTTGCAAAACGGTCCTTTTTGACAATTTCACCAAAAATCACTTAGTAAAAGTCGTTTATTACACATCGAGCATTCATTTTCTACCATTAGACATCAAAACACATGCATGTCATTCATGGGTAAATTTTTAAACACAAACCCTAGCTCAAAATATGGGTAGAAATGAGTAGATCTTGTTACGAGGATTTCAAAAACGTAAATATCATTAAAAATGGGGCTAGAACGGACTTACAATCGAGCTTGGAAGCTTGAAAAACCCTAGCTATGTCTTCTCCATGCCAGTTTCAGCCATAGGGTAGAAGATGGACAAAAATTGGCTTTTAATTTTATTTTTAATTCATTTTAATTACTAGATTACCAAAATGCCCCTATCTTAAAAATATTCTATTTCACCCATTTCATGTCCATTTTTGTCCAAAAACTTATTCAATGGTCTAATTACCATTTAAGGGCCTCCAATTTAAAATTTCATAATAATTAGACACCTCTAACATGTAGAACTCAACTTTTGCACTGTTTATAATTTAGTCCTTTTAACCAAATTGAGTGCCCAAACGTCAAAATTTTCGAACGAAATTTTCACAAAATCATCTCGTCAAATTGTAGACCATAAAAATATAATGAAAACAAATTTTAATGTGTTAGATTTGTGGTCCCGAAATCACTGTTCTGACTAGGCCCTAATTTGGGATATTACAATATGAAAGTTTCAGAAACTTAGAAAAATTTTAACTTTTCAAGTGTCACACGCCCGTGTGAACAGGCCGTGTGCCTCACACAGCATTAGACACGCCCGTGTGTCTAAGCCGTGGAGAAATAGGGCATACATACTGACTTGTCCACACGGCCACAAGACACGCCCATGTGCCAGGCCGTGTGAAAATTAAGGAGGCTACTGACTTGGCCACACGACCGATCACACGCCTGTGTGCCAGCCCGTGTGCCACACACGACCAATAAACACGCCCGTGTGTCTAAGCCGTGCCAAAACTGGAGGGTATACTAACTTTATTTCGTAGGGTACCCTAGGGGACACACGGTCGTGTAACATGACCGTGTGTCGCACACGGCTGAGATACACGCCCGTGTCTCTGCCCGTGTGGACAAAAATAGGCTATCTGAATAGCCAAATTTGCCATCCTAAAACATAAGCATTTACATTCATATTTGACCACATTTAAGCAACTCAATTGGTAACCATTCCATAGCATTTCACACACATAATATACCAATATTTAACCAAGTTAAGCCAAATCACATGACTTAAACATATCAATACTTATAAGCTTTAATAGCTACAATAGCTCATATATCTCATATCATCAACTAGCCTATACATGCCATATTATCAATTTCAAAGAGTTCAAAAATACCAAATCAACTCTTGGATAGTGTGATGAAATCTTCGATGGCTTCCAACCGAGTGAGCTTTCAAATCACTATAAAATAAGGAAAATAAACAGAGTAAGCTAATAAGCTTAGTAAGCTCATATGACTAGTATGTACTATATACAATTTAACAATTAATTCAAAATTAGAGAAATATGATGACATATAAATCAGCTCCATCAAAATCAACACGTAATACAATAACAACCTGTAATTCCTGTATGTATTCTTCGGTTTTCACTTACATATCATATGAACTTATTAAATATCACTTACTTGTAGAGCGTCTCATGTTTACCTGAACTAATTCATATCATCATTTCAATTCTTGTACCGTTATCTTCTCCGTTGAATCATGGAAATAACATCAAATATTCTGTATCTTGCACTCTAATGGGCATGTATGTGGTTAAACCACCTATATCTCGATTCACATATGTATCATTTTTTCATACGTCATTATAACCTAAATTACCATTTCAATACAACCAAATTTGCCAAATGCATAATCATAGAAACTCATCAATACCATCTCATGCAACATTATGGCAATTCATTTCTATTAGTATAAACTGTAATTCAGTCATATAACCTGTGGTACATCCGTATAAATAGTAGTTCATCAGTAATAATAGTAATTCATTCGTATAAACACATATCTTTCTCATATAATCAGTAACAGTAATTTTTCCCGTTGAACTTATTAGAATATTGAAGAATACTCGGGTGATACACTCTAAGTGTATTAATCGATAATCCATCAATTCATTATCATTTATGCTCTTTCGAGCCATGATCGGTAGTCTTCTCCTGTGCTGGGAGCAGTAAGCTCTATTGAGCTGAAACGGTAAGCTCATATGAGCTATGGTGAGTCCACAACAAATGCAGGAGCTTGACCAAACGGTAACCCTAGTGACATGTCACTCGTATTCTACGATTTTCTAAAGTTCGAATGGGGCTCTGTATTATCCAATTTCATCATTTAAACATTTAATGATCAATAATTTAATTTACCAAATCATATATGTAAAATTCAATCAAATATATGTATACATTTGCATATTCAATGCATGTGATCATACCAAATCCATGTAACCTATATAACATTTGTGACATTTCACTTCCAGTCATGTAAATAATAATACAATCATATAACCGGTAATTCAAATTTCAAGTGGATTATTCATTTAACTTATACACATACATTCTAAACAATTACATGTATTTAATAATTTGATTCTAGCTATACGAACTTACCTCGAGTTGCTCGAATAAAACTATTGGCTATTCGTCCACTTTTCATTTTCCCCGATCTAGTTCTGTTAATTGCTTATCTTGATCTAGATATAATATCAAATTCAGTATATTAACCTCCAAATTATTCAATTTAACATATAATACACATTTTGGCAAAATTACACTTTTCCCCTAATGTTTTACATTTTTATAATTTAGTCCCTAATATCGTAAAATGAAATTCATTCAATTTTGGCCAAACCCAAGCCTAGCTGAATTTAATACAACTTTATAACAGCCCATATTTTCATTTATTCACACATCTAACCATGAATTTTACACTTTTCTCAATTTAGTCCTTAATTGACATTTTTATCAAAAATCACTTTATAAAACTTGTTAATCTAGCTTCAAACATTAATAATCTATCATAAAACATCTAAACAACCAAGCATTCAACAATGACATCATTCAAAATCTATAGCAGTTTCGAGAACGAAGGTACGGGTTAGCTAGATTAGGCTACAACGAGCTCAAAAACGTAAAAATCATTAAAAATCGAACACAAATGGACTTACATGCATGAAGATATATGGCTGAACATCAAAGAACCAAAAATGGCTTCTTCTTCTTCCATATTCAGCTGAAGAAAAAGTGATTTTGCATGCATTTCTTTTGTTTTCTTTATTTTTACTATTATTTACCATTTTCCCTTTTTATCCTTTAAAAAAAAACAAATTTCAAAGATACAACTCTCATAAATGTCCACTATCACTTAAAGGGTCTAATTACCATGCAAGTGCTCATATATTTCCATTCTATAGTCATTTGGTCATTTAACTTATAGAACTCATATTTTACACTTTACGCGATTTAGTCCTTTTTACCGAATTAACCACCCAAACGGTAAAATTTCTTAACGAAATTTTTATGCTATCATCCTATCATGCTGTAAAACTTACTAAAATAATAAAATAAATATTTTGACTTTGGATTATGGTCTCGAAACTACTGTTCTGATTAACCCTAAAAAGGGCTGTTACATATGCCATTAACAGAAGAGTAAACGCATTACTAAGTAATCACTATCAACCACAACAGAAGAGACGAGAACGACTCACTGAACCTGAATCAAAATACACATCTATCGAGCTATTTAAACTTACCTTCGATCGAACCACCGGGATTCTCACGAATCCAAAATCTCTAACAATCGATTATGAGTCCTTAAATCTTCCTAAAACTGACATTAACGAACTCCCATTAATCACCAACTTAAAAGAAAAAAATAAAAACTCCGTTAATAGAAACTTACCGAAAAGGGAGAGAGAATCGTTGTACAAGAAGGAAGCAAAATAAAAACTGAAAAGGGGGAGAGAAGCAAGGCAAAATTTCGGCAGGGAAAAGATGAAGAAAAAGTCAAAAATTTCCTTCAGTAAGAGGGAGAAACCCAAATTTGAGAAGGGAATAATGGTTAAACTAAAACACTAACCCAATCCCTTAATTCGCTCCCCACACTTCCCACTACACATCCACTACTTAGCATTTTAGTTCAGTTCAAACTCCTACACGGCACAAATAGAAAAAATAACTCCCTTGCACGCAAAGGGATTTGAACTTAAGACCATCAGCATACCAACACACTACTTAACCACTAGACCAATAGGCCCATTTTGATATAAGCTTATCAACAATTAAAAAAAAGCCTATTGACCAAAGATTAGGCTTTAATCATAAAAATACCAAAATTTTCCCAAGTCATGGCTTGAACTTGGGACCTTCCACACACACCCAGAACACTTAACCCCTTAAACAGACAGATATTTGTGTCACACATTCGCAAAAACAAAAATTTAAATTTTAGGGCATTACAACTCTACCCCCAAAAAAAATTTTGTCCTCGAAATTTACCTAATCAGAATAGATGAGGATACTGCTGAGGCATTGCACCCTTAGGCCCCCACGTGACCTCCTCAGTGCCATGATTACGCCATATAACCTTCACCAAAGGGATAGACTTCCTCCTCAAAACCTTCACGTCACGATCCAAAATCTGAATTGGCTCCTCCTCAAAGGTCAAGTCCGGCCTAACCTCAATCTCCCCAAGAGGAATAATGTGAGTGGGATCAGAGTGGTAGCGCCTCAACATGGAAACGTGAAACACGTCATGAATATGATCCAATTTCGGAGGTAGCTCCAACTGATAAGCAACCGGCCCCACTCGTTTTAGAATACGGTAAGGTCCAATAAATCTAGGGCTCAACTTGTCCTTACAACCAAACCTCAAAACCTTCTTCCATGGCGAAACCTTGAGGAATACGGAGTCCCCCATTGAATACTCAATCTCACGTCTATTCAAGTCCGCATAAGACTTCTGCCTACTAGAAGCCACTTTCAAATGATCCCGAATCAATCTAGCCTTATCCTCTGTCTCGAAAACCAATTCAGGACCCAGAACACGTCACTCACCCAACTCAATCCAACATAAGGGAGTGTGACACTTAAGACCATATAGTGCATCGTAAGGTGTCATTTAGATACTGGACTGGTAACTATTATTATAGGCAAACTCCGCTAATAGCAGATAATCCTCCCAACTACCTTGGAAATCAATAACACAGCTCCTCAACATGTCCTCCAGTATCTAAATTCCCCTCTCAGACTGACCATCGATCTGAGGATGGTACACAATATTGAAGTCCAACCTTGAACCCAGAGCCTCGTATAGCTTCTTCTAAAATCGAGACGTGAAGCAAAGATCCCTATCAGAAATGATTGAGACCGGTACCCGTGTAATCTCACTATCTCACAAATATAAAGCTTTGCCAGCTTCTGCAGAGAATAATCTATCCTAACCGGCATGAAGTGTGCAGACTTGGTTAATCGATCCACGATGACTCATACTGAATCTTTCTTAGTGGGTGTTAATGGAAACCCACTAACAAAATCTATCATTACTCACTCATATTTCTATAACGGAATCTTAACCGGCTGCAGCAAACCTGAAGGCAACTGATGTTCAACCTTAACCTACTGGCATGTCAGAAACCTAGCCACAAACTCAATTAACTCTCGCTTCAATCCTGGCCACCAATAAAACCCTCGAAGATCCCGATACATCTTATTCCCACCAGAGTGCATAGCGTAAGGGCTAATATGTGCCTCTTTCAGTATAGACTGTCTCAAGTCAGAATTATTCGGCACACATATCTGGCCTCAGAAACACAACACACCCTAAGAGTTCAACCCAAAGTCTGTAGTACTACCACTCTCAATCTGTCAGAACCGAAGACCTAAAGACTCAATATCCAGCTGCTTACCCTTAATCTGATCGATCCAAGTTGGTTTGACTTGTAGCTCAGCCAACAAACTCCCATTGTCGAACAAGCTTAAGTTGAGCGAACATCGCTCTCAGATATGTCACAGCTCTACGGCTCAATGCATCGGCCACCACATTAGCCTTGCCCGGATGGTACTCAATGGTACAGTCATAATCCCTATGACCCACACTTCAAGCACACCCCAGTCCTCCTCTAACACTCGCCCTGATGGCGTCTACCTCAATCAACATATGGCTCCTGTCCGGTAGCAGCTACAGGGGGCCCAGCTTTAACTGGCCCATCAGCTCTGGCCTTTTTCTTAGGCCTCTGTACAGAACTCGAGGGCTTTGAATCCCTCTTGTTCCTCTCTCATGATCCCTATTTTGGTGCTCAACACGCTTAACCTCTTCGGTAATCTTCGCCTTCTCAACCAGAACCAAGAACTCTCGCTTATCTCTGAGGCCGTCCTCAAAGCGGACACATCGCTCATACTCAGTCGCCACTATATCTCACGTATAGCGGCTCAATCGCAGGAATTCAGCTTCATACTTGGTCACAGATCGATCTCCCTAGGTAAGGTTTAGGAATTCCCTCCTACGGGCATCCACATAGCTCGCCCCCACATATTTCCCATAGAAGGCAGTCTTAAAGAACTCCCAAGTCAGACATTCTGTAACAGCTTGATTTTGGGCCTAGTCAGAATAGTGGTTTTGGAACCACTATTCTGGGGTCGGAGAAATTATTTTTAATGTTATTTTATGTGTTATAGCACGACTACATGAGTGCATGAAAATTTTGGTGAATTAATTTTAGCAATTTCATGCTTAATTGTAAAAAAGGACTAAATCGCATAAAGGGCAAAAGTTTTGTTTTGCTACCTAAATATGTTAAATAGTTAGAGAACCAAAATTTGGGGTGTTTAAAGTGCAAATAGACCCTAATAAGGTGCTTGGCTGGCCATAGAGAGAAAGAAAGTGAAAAGTCAAAATTGGTAGGTATTAGGTAGCTTATTTGGTATTAAAATAAAACAAAAAGAAAAAAAAGATGTCATCTTTCACCTTTCTTCTTTATCCACTGAAAATGGCAGCAAACAAGGGGGTTTTAAGAGCCTAAAATTTCAGCCATTTAGTTCCCTTGCAAGTGATTTTGATGACTTTTCTTAATGATTTTTACACTTTTGGGACCCTTGTAGCATGAGCTAGCTAATGGGGGGACTATTTTACAAAATGGTTAAAAGTATAAGGTTTTTCCATGAGAGCATCTATGTTTTTTGCCGAATTTTTATGGAAGAAAATGAGTCTTAGTTGTGTAATAAACAACTTTTGTGAAAGAAGCTTGCATGAAAACACCTAAAAAGGGCTATTTTGTAAAGTTATAAAATAAGTTGTAAATGTGTGAAATAATTGAAATTGTGAGTTGCTATAGTTATAAAAAGAATTCGGATAGGCTTGGTAAAGGAGGAAATTTGATAAAAATTAATTTACGAGCCTAAGGGCAAAATCGTAATTTTTGTAAAGTCTAAGGGCAAAACGGTCATTTTTCCAAATTGTGAATTATAGAATGTTTTAATTAATATAATGATTAAATGAGTGAATTTCATTATGTTAGATCAAGAAAATCAAGATTTGGGCTTAAATCAGAAAGTACGAAGTTATGGACTAAAATGGAGTAATTAGTCGAAATTGCATTCGAGGTAAGTCCGCGTGACTAAATAAACATGTTATCCATGTTATTGTTAATATACTTGAAATCTATTTTTCTATGATTGTATTGAATTATATGTTGATGGGGTTATGTATGAGAAAGTGATACCAAATGTTAATAACATTTTTGTAATGATTGAATACATTGGAAATTTGATGGAATATGATATTCCATTGAAATGAGTGAGTTGTTCATAAATATTGCAACTTTATCTTTATTATGCATTGAATGTTTGATTTTGCATTATATGCTTGAATGTGGTTATGAGTATGATAAGATGAGACTTACGTGATAAACTCCCGGTTGAACCTTAGGAATAGATTGGATATTCATGCCATGACATTTGGGTGATATGTGTGCTAGTGTAAGACATGTCTGGGAAATGCATCGGCCACATTATGAGAGCCAGTGTAAGACCATGTCTGGGACATGGCACCGATATTGAGATGAGAGCTAGTGTAAGACATGTCTGGGACATGCATCGGCCTCGAGATATACAAGCTAGTGTAAGACCTATCTGGGACATGGCGTCAACTTGATGTGTGTCAGTGTAAGACCTGCCTGGGACATGGCATCGACACCGATAGATGAGAGCCAGTGTAAGACCTGTCTAGGACACGGTATCAGCCTCGATATATGAAAGTTAGTGTAAGACCTTTCTGGGACATGGCATCGACTTTGATGTGCTAGCCAGTGTAAGACCATGTCTGGGACATGGCGTCGGCATCTTACCCTATGTTTGAGGCTTAGTGAATATCCAGTAGTGTTCCAAATGGTTCAACGGGAAATTTACGGTTTAAGTCGCAATGAAAGAGCTTATGGCTATGTTGTGAGTGATACAGGTGCTTACATGAAATTGATGAGATGTGAACTCAATTCATGTTGTACGTTTAGTAAGGAATGAATATGAGCATGTTGAGTAACACAGGTATGTATGCCAAGCTCATTAGAAATTATTTCGGTTTATGATACACATTTGGTGAAGATGTAAATAGGTAATACGTGCCTATAAGAATGACTTTGTGATGACCATGTGATTATGGGTCTATACTTATGATGTATAAATATGTATCTTTACCAATGTGGTGAAAATGAAATAATAAGGTGTGATAAACTTAGTATCATTAATTTACACTAAAACAGTTTTGGACAGCAGTCGTAGTCCACCTTTGAGAATCCACCAAAAATTGTGGAAATTGAGTTATAGGCTGAATAAAATGTTAAATTAAATCTTAATGAGTCTAGTTTCGCATAGAAGAAATGGTGTAAGTAAAGGAGTTTCATATTATGAAATATTTAAATTGTTGTGAGATAGAGTTAGAATGATTTCGAAATCCCCTATCCTTATTTGGGAAAATCATTAAACATTGTACAAAAATAATTATGGGTTAAAATTTATATGATTAGAATCCTTAATGAGTCTATTTTCAAAATAAACAAATGAGAACATCATTTGAATCCCGAGTAAGGAGATAATTAATTTTTAGTAAAGAAAGGTTGAAGCTGTCAAACAGCAGAACAGGGGTGACTTTGAAGAATAAACTGTACTAATTGGCTAAACCAAAAATTCTGAAAATTTTATGGTAAGAAGATATGTGAGTCTAGTTTCAGGAAAAATTAACGGATCTTAATTTAGAATGTGGTATCTCAAGATATACATAATTTAGTTACTATGACTCGAGTAGACAGATTGAGATGAACAGGAGTAAATAGTAGGATTTTGTGCAATCATGATAGTATTACTTTGAGATCATGTTGTAAGAATTGGTGGAAGCATATTGATAAATTGCTTATTATTTTCATATGGAATTACTAAGCATAAAGCTTACTCCGTTATTTCTATTTCTTTTAGCTTGTCAGGTTAGCTCGGGGTTGGAGATCGTCGAAGGCAGCATCACACTATCAAGTCACTACCTTTGGAATAATGATGCATATATTAGAAATTTCAGGTGAGTGGCATGTATAAGGATCTAGTTTTATGACATGTGTTATTATGCTTTGGCCAAATGTATTGGCTTATATTGAGTTATATGTATATGGCCATGAGATGTGGCTCATATTGATTATGGCTTGTAAACCTAGCTATTCATGTCATATCTAATGTTTATGATGTGGTTATGTTTGTTTTCCATGCATGGTTGGTAATATGACTTGCGTGTTGGATGTATGCTTGATAAACCGTAATTTATACATATTTATAACCTATGCTTAACGCATTTTATGAATGATTTCTCCTTAGATTTGGTGAATTCGATGCTCCTAATGCCTTAATTTCATGTTTTATCCTTATGTAAGCATAGGAAAACGAAAGGAACGAGAAACGGGCCAAAAACGGAGAAAATGAGCCAACGCACGAAATCAACACGGCCTGGACCTCCTCACACGGGCAGATCACACGACCGTGTCAATCTGGCAGAATTGAAGCACGATTCACACGGCCAGGTCACACGCCCGTGCCAATCTAACAAGGTCGAACACGGCCTAAAGTAATCATACATGGCCCTGCCACACGGACTTGTCCCTGCCGAACCTTAGTTAAGCTTCATTCGAAAAAGGCCAAGTTTTAGGGCTTCTTAGGCATTCCAAAGCCTATAAATACACCCTAAAGGAGGAAGAAAAGGGAGACGAAGAATAGGGAGTAAGGAATTACTCCGAGGAAACCGATTGATCCATCTCAGAAGCCGGAGCCACCATCAAGACTAAAGATCTCTCCTTAACCTCCCCTTCAGGAGTTTTGGGTTTTCTTTATGTTTTGTAATTTTTATTATTCTGAGATGTATTCTTGTTTAGTTATGAACTAAACCCCTAAATACCTAAGGGGGATGAAACCTATGACTAAACCTTGTTATTATTTCTGAATCGTATGATAAATATTTAACTTGTTCTTAATTACATGTTCTTAATTCTTGTTTTGGTATTTCAGGATATCAGTTCAAGTTACTACTCTTAGTTGGAGGAGGAATAGACCCTGACTAAGAGTAACTTTGTCGTAATTAAGCGGATTTGATTGCGCACCTAGAGATAGGGTGACAAGATTTTACCGGATTAGGGTGAAACTAATAAGGGAATTCATAGATCGAGTTAATGCAACCTTAGGGTGTTAATTAGAGATAACTCTCGGTTATTCAACCTAGGGATTAGACGTTGTTAGTCTCGAAAGGGATAATAATATACATTAGGGATTTCTACGAAACAAGTTGAATGAATAAATCATCCGGTTCGGAGCCAGAATAACAAGTAAGAGTCTAGGTGGATTTTTCCTTAGGTATTATCTCAATCAATCATTTTCCACAATAGTAATTTCCCAATTTCTATTTTCTGCAAGCTCTTAGTTTAATTCATTAGTCAAAACAATCCTCTTTTATTCGGCTAGATAATAAAAAGATGGTCATTACTAGTACTCATAGTCCTTTGGGTTCGACAATCCAATCTTGCTAAAGCTATACTACTGTTCGATAGGTACACTTGCCTATGTCGTGATCATGGTTAGTTTCAAGAATGAGTCATTACAAATTTATAAAACTCATCACACGAAAAATTGATGATCAATGCCCTATGACCATTTGAGGTGATCATAGCCATGTAGTAATTGTATGTTATAGAAACAACATGACGATGGTTGAACATGAGCGCTTGAGGGATAAGTTGGTAACTTGGCATAATGGTAAAAGTGGTCATCAAAATGACAGGCCTTATGAATGTGTCTTAATAAAAGGTGTTTAATCACTAAAATGATGCCATGATTTGAGATTTTGATGTGCATAAGGCTGTAAAGGATTATGGTAATATGAAGGCTTGGAAAATAGTCTAAGTGTTGGCCACATAGGTTGAGACACGGTCGTGTGTCTCAATCGTGTGAGTGACACAAGCATATGGCCTAGCCATCTGGTTCAATTTCCATGCTGATGTCATAAACAAAGAGTTACACGGCCTGAGGACACAGGCATGTCAAAGACACACGGGCGTGTCCCTATGTCCACACGGGCGTGTGACCCTGTTTCATGGGAAAATTTTCTAAGTTTTCCCAGAACTTTTTAAGGTTCTCGGTTTAGTCCCTATCTACTTTCAATACATGTTTAGGGCTTCGTAGGCCCGTATATGGGACATTATGCATGTGTATGAAAAGTTTTAATTTGAACAAAATTTTGTAGCCCAGTTTTTGCATGTCTGTGAACAATTAAGTCCTATAATGCGTCGTACCCTGTTCCGGCGTTGGACACGGGTAAGGGGTGTTACACGTTCAGGCTGAGTGCCTTCCTTAACAGTCAGCCACCACTGATAAGCCTCATCCCGTAGCAGTGAGACTGCACCCTTTAATTTTTGCTCGGGGGTGCAATCTAGATCATCCATGATCCTCTCTATGGCCTCAATACAATATTCAGCCACATTAGGGGCAACCCCAGTGACACCCCTGAAGAGCTAAGCTCTATTGGATCAGAGTTGTTTTGTAACTGACCCTTGACCCCTAGATCTAGTATTGGGCCCAGCGACCCTTTTGAATATCCTTTACATAGCCTGAGACAATGTGTCGTCCCCAGCCATGTGATCTTGAGACCCAGTCTTAGTAGCAGGCGACACTAGCATATCACTCGTGTCCAGATTTGGCATACTGCCCAATGAAGAGGACTCAGCTCGAGCCCCTCTACGGCCTCTACCTCGGCCTCTTGTACCATGTCTACAGATACCTCATGCGCTCATCGTAGATACGAGATTTTATCTACATTAACAGTTTTATGAATCAGTTACAGTTTCGATAATTATTAGCAGGTGTTTTATGTAAACAGTTTTAGTAATTCAGAGTGGTTTTTGCAAATCGTAGTCTCTATCAGTTTCATTACAGTTTCAGTGTACACTAACTAAAGTGTTTTCAGAGTAGTCTATATCAATGTTTCCAGAATAAACTATCTGTAGTTTTTAATCAGTTTATCAGAATATAGAAAACTTACAGGGTTAGCGCCGAAAACTTAGTGTACCATACACTCAGTTCAGAAAATCTCAAATCGTTTCAAAATCAGTTATCAAAAACCAGGTTTTAAACTAAATCCACAGCCTAGTTTTGCAACCTAACTCTGATACCACTAAATGTAACACCCCAAACCCGGTCCAGACGTTATGGTCAAATCTGGCGATGTCACATGGAATGGAATTTTGAAAACTAATTTATTACGATAAAACCATGTTCCTTTATTACTCCTATTGGTTTCGAAAACCGCTTACTCATCTAGTCGATTGTTTTAAAATGCAATTCGTTGCGAAAGCTTTAGAAATCATTTATTCTAAGTAAAACAGTTCATTTCATGGAAAACCTTGATTATTAGAAAAATCTGTATTTTGTTAAGTCTGAAGTTGTAAGTCCGTCAAAGCAGTTACAATTTCCAAAGTTAAAACAAAATAGTCCATAAAGTCCAACTACATAAAAATACCCCATAATCAATAAAACCATAAACGAAACTAAAGCAGTTTAAATATGTGTGGCCACCGTCAAGTCCTCTGCTGCACTGAACCGTCAGGTTTGGGGATTACCTGTATAGTTAAAATAGAAGGGGTGAATTTATGTAAACTCAGTGTGTAATCTCTACAGATAACATACATGCAGTCAATCACAACCAAAAAGTCAAATCATTTCGATCTCGATGAGCAGATTCGCCCTTAGCCCTTCGATTCGATGATCGATATGCATTAGGGCTTTAGCCCATCACAGTGACAGTAATGCAAATAGTAATCAGTAAATAGACTCCTACCCAACCAGCCCTACACTCCATGTGGGGATTAAGTCAACCCACCCATCCCTACACTCTAGGTAGTACCGAATGCGGCACTAAACAGTAGTTTGCAGCTAAACTGCTAGTATGTTAGTCTTAAAAGCCTTTCAGTACACTTCCGCCAAATAAAATCAACCCAACCCCATGCAATGCAACATACAATAGAATTTCATGCTATCACAAATCTATCAGATACACATACAGTTCAGTTTACATGATTATATATATAACATGCTCAATACATAATTCATATAATCAATTTCACACAGATAAGGGTCTAAGTAGTGCTTACCGACCCTACAGAAGGTTTACAGTCGACTTGGGTGATCCGTGCAACCTTAACAAGCATTTTAGTGAAACTGGGCTCACATACCACATGGCCCCACACAGCCTGGCCCAAAATCCCACAAGCTCGTGTGGGCTCACATACCCGTGTGGCCCACATGGCCCAAGTCAATCCAGCCCGTGTGTCGCACACGGCCTGCCTGGCCATCACACTGCCGTGTCTTGTGCATATGGCCTGGCCTCGTCGACCACATGCCCGTCATGTCAATCATGCATATATGTCATAATACCAACCATACATATCCCACAAGCATAAACACATCATCGCATCACAAGCATTAGAATTTATCATGGATAATTAGGCTTATAAGCCACATCTCATGGTTGTATACAATGAATAAATATAAGCCAATACATATAGCTAATCATAATAGCATCTATCATAAAACTAAGTCCCTATACATGCCACTCACTTGAAGACATTAAGATTTATCAATATTCCAAAGGAGGTAGCTTGAGTGTGAGGTTGCCTCCGACGATCTCCAACCCTGAGCTAACCTATCAACACTAAAGAAATGAAAAGAATGGAGTAAGCTTAAAACTTAGTAAGTCCATATGAAAATAATAAACAAATTATCAACTTGATTCCATAGAAATATAATCATAATTACACTTTTACTTATTTTTCGGTCATGCTATTTTCTCGAGTCCTACCCAACCAGCCTCTACACACCATCTTCGTTTAACCCTACACTCTATGTGGGGATTAAATCAACCCACCCATCCCTACACTCTAGGTAGTATCGAATGCGGCACTAAACAGTAGTTTACAACTGAGCTGCCAGTATGTTAGGCTTAAGAGCCTTTCAGTACACTTCCGCCAAATAAAATCAACCCAACCCCATGCAATGCAACATACAATAGGATTGCATGCTATCACAGATCTATCAGATACACATATAGTTCAGTATACATGATTATATATATAACATGCTCAGTACATAATTCACATAATCAATTTCAAACAGATAAAGGTCTAAGTAGTACTTACCAACCCTACGGAAGGTTCACAGTCAACTTGGGAGACCCGTGTAACCTTAACAAGCATTTTAGTGAAAATGGGCTCACATGCCCATGTGGCCTGCCCGTGTGGCCCACACGGCCCAAATTTACCTTGGTCGTGTGGATCACATGGCCTGGCCTAAAATCCCACACGCCTGTGTGGCCCACACGGCCCATGTTATTCCAGCCCGTGTGTCGTAAACAGCCCGCCTGGCCATCACATGGCCGTGTCTTGTGCGCACGGCTTGGCCTCGTCGACCACACGCCCATGTTATGTCACAAGGCCTACCACACAGGCGACCACACGCCCGCGTGGTGTCGATAGTGAGGTTTTCGGCTTTCGCCAAAACCTCATTTTCTGTGCAATTGAGTACACACCTGTATCATTTTTTATGCAAAAGCCACTCACAAGTACTCCAAGGCCTAAAATCGAAATACCAATATCAATTTTAGTGGTTTTTCAAGCGAACTCGATAATTAAAAACGAATAGAACTCATCTTACCACCAACAATAGCTCTCCGGAAACGATATCAAGACACGATATACGCAATTTATCACCCACAACCTCCTCCTACGCCATTAGCAGAAGAATAAATGTATTACTAAGTAATCTCTATCAACCACGACAGAAGAGACGAGGGAGACTTGCCGAACCTAAATCAAAATACACATCTATCGAGAGGTTTAAATTTACCTTCGATCGAACCACTACGATTCTCACGAATCCAAAATCTACAGCAATCGATTATGGGTCCTTAAATCTTCTTGAAATTGACATTAACGAACTCCCATTAATCACCAACTTAAAAGCAAAAAATAGAAACTCCGTCAATAGAAACTTACTGAAAAGGGGGAGAGAACCGTTGTATAGGAAGGAAGCAAAATAAAAACCGAAAAGGGAAAGAGAAGCAAGGCAAAATTTCGACAGGGAGAAGATAAGGAAAAACGTCAAAAATTTCTTTCAGTAAGAGAAAGAAAATCGAATTTGAGAAGAGAATAATGATTAAACTAAAACACTAACCCAATCCCTTAATCTGCTCCCCACACTTCCCACTATACATCCATTACTTGGCATTTTAGTTCAGTTAAAACTGCTACACATCACAAATAGTAAAAATAACTCCCTTGCACGCACAGGGATTTGAACTCAAGACCACCAGCATACCAACACACTACTTAACTACTAGACCCGTAGGCCCAGTCTGATATAAGCTTATCAACAATTAAATAAAAGCCTATTGACCAAAGATTGGGCTTTAATCATAAAAATACCAAAATTTGCCCTAGTCATGGCTTGAACTTGGGACCTCCCACACACACTCAGAACACTTAACCCCTCCAACAGATAGATATTTGTGTCACACATTTGTCAAAACAAAATTTTAAATTTTGGGGTGTTACATGATAATTGTTATTGTACGCAAATTCAACTAAAGGCAAATACTTTTCCCAGTTACCTTCAAACTCAAGTATACAACACCGAAGAATACCTTCCAAAATCTGTATAACATGTTCAGATTGATCTGTCTGTGGATGAAATGCAATGCAAAAATGTAACTGAGTACCCAGAGCTTATTGCAATTTGCTCCAGAATCGAGAGGTAAACCGAGGGTCTCCATTTGAAATAATGGAGAGAAGCACTCCATGCAATCTGACAATCTTAGAGACATATAATTCAGCCAATCTGTCCAAAGAATAATCCATACGTACCGAAGTAAAGTGTGCAGACTTTGTCAACCAATCAACAATCACCCAAATGGCATCTTTCTTATTTGGAGACATGGGTAATCCCGATACGAAGTCCATGGTAATTCTTTTCCATTTCCACTCTAGTATCGTAATTGGCTGTAATAATATAGAAGGCAACTCATGTTCAGCTTTTACTTGCTGACATATCAAACATTTAGACACAAACTCAGAAATATCCCATTTCATTCCTGGCTATCAGTACATCTTTTTCAAATCATTATACATTTCATTAGCACTAGGATGGATGGACATGTTACCATCATAAGCTTCATTTAAAATCTTCTATACTAGTTTTGGACTTTTCGGTATACATAATCTGCCTCTAAATAACAGAAAATCATCGATCTTGATTTGAAATTCTGAGTCAGGAGTCGATTCACTTTGTATCCATTTTGCTTGCAACTTATTATCATTTTTTTGAGCTTTAGAGACCTGCGGTAAAAATGTTGGTCTAGCTTTTAACTCAGATATAATTGAACCATCATAAGATAATGACAAACAGGTATTCGTAGCTCACAAGGAAAATAGGGATTTTTTGCTCAGAGCATCAGCAACCACATTAGCTTTTCCCAGATGATAATTAATAACCAGATCATAATCTTCCAATAACTCAAGCTACCTGCGCTGTCTCAAATTTAAATCTTTCTGAGTCATTAAGTACTTCAATCTTTTATGATCTGTGAATAAGTGACATTTTTTACCAAACAGGTAATGCCGCTAAATTTTCAATGCAAAAACTATGGCTACCAATTCAAGATCACGTGTCGAATAGTTTTTTTCATGTGGTTTTAGCTATCTTGAAGCATAGGCAACTACTTTACCTTCTTGCATCAAAACACAGCCTAACCATTCAATGACGCATCACTGTAAACTATAAATTCCTTACCCGATTCTGGTCGAACTAACACTAGAGCTTCTATCAATAAAGCTTTTAATCTGTCAAACTCTACTGGCATTTATCAAACCACTCAAATTTCACATCTTTTTGCAATAAACGGGTTATCCGAAAAGCTATCATTGCAAAACCTTTTACAAACCTTTGATAATAACCAGCTAGTCCCAAAAAACTTCAGAGTTCAGACAAATTCTTCGGTGGCTTTCAGTTAACAATGGCGAAAATTTTATTCGGGTCCACCCTGACACCTTCAGTAGATACTATATGCCCAAGAAAACTAACTTCCCGTAGTCAAAATTCACATTTACTAAATTTGGCATACAATTGTTTCTCTTACAAAGTTTGCAACACTATTCTCAAATGCTCCGCATGTTCATTTTCATCTCAGGAGTAAACCAAAACATCATCTATAAATACCACCACAACCTGTCTAAATATGCGCTAAAAATTTTGTTTATCAGATCCATAAACACTGTAGGTCGAGCAAAACCTCTATCAATTAATTATTGCAACTGTATTTTCAACTCTTTCAATTCAGTATGAGCCATTCTATAAGGTTCTATGGATATCGATGTTATACCCAGAACAAGATCTATAAAGAATTCTACTTCTCTATCCAATGGTAAACCAAGTAATTCTTCTGGAAATGTATCCGGAAATTCACATACGACCGGGACTAACTAAATCTTTGACTTACATACTTTAGTATCCAACACATATGCGAGATAAGCATCATAACCCTTTCTAACATATTTCTGTGCTGATATTGCTGAAATCACATTAGGTAATCCATCCATTTTACCATATTCAACATGAAGTAATTCACTACTCTGAAATTTCAATACAATATATTTCTGTTTACAATTCACCATTGCATCATATTGGGTTAACCAATCCATTCCCAAAATGAATAGCATATGTTCTTGTAGGTGCTTGTGCCTTAGATTTAACTTCTGTATCCTTGGTACTACCTCGACTACCACTAATGTTGCTAGGGTGACAGGGTGGTCTGCCCCTCTAGACAGGATCACTCGGCTTAGGAGCCGATTCTATTTCTTTTTCAACTCTTTCTGGACAATCTCTGAGAAATGGTCAAATGAACCACATCCGTAACAAGCTCCACGTCTCAAACGACATTCCCTAAAATAAAATTTGTTGCAATACTTGCACTATGGTTTGAGATTACTGATACTACCCACACTGGTTACAGATGGCGATAAAGACCTCGGGTTAGTGCTTTGAGAGCATCGCTCTTTTCCAGAATACCCCGTAGAGGTAGTAACACAATCATAATACTTCTTTATTTTATTAGAAGCAGATGAGTGTGACTTACTCATAATTCTTTTTCCAGAAACTTGAGCCTCTCTTTTAGCTTGTTTTTTTTTTTTTACTCAATTCTTCAGCCTTGTGTGCTTGACCGGCTAACACTGCAAATTCCCTTATTTTGAGAATTTCGATCAATAACTTGATATCTTCATTTAAACCCTCTTCAAAGCATTTACATATCTTAGCCTCAGTTAGAACCTATTCTCTGGCATATTTGCTCAACCGAACAAATTCTCGTTCATACTCAGATACAGTCATGTCTCCCTGCTTGAGTTCTAAAAATTCTTTCTTTTTCTGATACATAAATCTCTGACTAACATATTTCTTTCTAAATTCAGCCTAGAAGAATTCTGTGTACAAGATAATTCATCAAAAACCCAGATGGTATTTTCCAACCAAAATTTAGTCCTTTCCGGATTATTATCTCTGATGTAGCTCTAAATTTTTACTTTATGCTTACAAATTTTATCTCTGAGAGGCTTACTCATTTGTGCGAGTTCAAAGCCTGTGGTACCTTAGAAATCGGTGAGGAGCAGGTGGGGGAGGTCGTTGTACAATGGGGTTTGTTCTTAAATACTCGATAAACCATTCATTTATTAATTAAAAGAAGGCTTGTTTTGCCTCCTCACTTTGGCCCTTAGATACAGGCTATAACGCCTCGAATTTTAGACCTGGAAGTATTAGGTCTTAAGCATGGGAACAGTTGGGAGGCTACACATAAATGTTTAGTTGTACAAGAAAGTGATACAAATGAATGTTTGCCTCAGTGGTAAACTGTCCTGAGAAGTGTTGGAGAAGCCCTCAGTTCAAGCCTTGGATTGTGCAAAAAAAAAATTTTACTTGAATAAACCCTATCTCTAGTCAGTAGGCTTATAAACTAATGTGGGAAAAACATGACAGAATGGACCTGCTGGTCTAGGGGATAAGTGGCGTGTGGTAGTTACTTAAGGTCTGAGGTTCGAATGCTAGTAGGCGAATGGAGATGTTTATTTTGCTGTTGACCATGAGAGAGTTCTAGTTTGACCGAAACTTGTGTGTTTGAAGAGTATGGGGAGTTGTGGCCGAATTTTAGGAGAGTATTATGGAATTTCGGTTGTTAGGAGGATTTAGGGAGAGTTTTGGGGAGGAAAATTTGGATAGAAGAGGTTGTGTGGAGTTCAAATTAGTGGGTGGAGTAATGTAAGGAGATTTTCAAGGAATGAATCAAGGAAAGGTAGCGCCGAATTTGAACTCTATCATTCAGAATTCGACCTTGGCTGGATTACTCTTCTCATTTTTGGTTTCTGACTAAATTTAGGTATAAGAATATTTGGAACGCGGTTATCTGCGAATCACATCAGGTGTGTAAAAACACTGCCCTACTCGTAAAACAACGAGAGCCGAAATAAGTGACTGTCGATGCAACACGAGCGTGTGCTCGCTCGTGTGGTAATACAAATGCCTAAGCATGGGTGTAAGATCGTTAAGGACGACCGTGAGCGATTCCATGGCCTGTGGTCGATTTGGGCAATGTTGGGCCGAAATGGGTCGTGTGGGCCCCACTGGCATATGGGCCCCACACGGGTAAACCATACGGAAGTGTGGAGAACATTGGGCCAAGCTGTGTAGTTCACACGACCAAGGCCATTTCTGGGCTATGTGGGCCACACGGGCGTATGGGCCCACATGGGCCCGTAATATGGGCTGTGGGCCCATTTTCACTGTTTGACTGTTAAGGTTACATGGGTTGGTAAGTATACCTAGACCCCAAATTGATAATTAACTATTTTGCCCTTATGAAGTAAAAAAACTATTTTGCCCCTATGAGGTAAAATGACTTTTTTGCCCTTATAAAGTAAAATGATTGTTTTGCCCTTATGTAGTAAAATGACTGAAATGCCCTTACATGGTAAATTGACTGTTTTGCCCCTATATGATATATGTTTTAGATTTTAGCATGCTATTGTAATTGTGTTGAGTACATGTATAAGATTATGATATGACATGACATGTGGCATGATGCATTGCATGGGGGTGGGTTTTTATATGATTGGAGGAAGTGTATTGTACTGGTAGCTCCATTGCAAATCACTGATGGCTCTAAGCCTATTATACTGGTAGCTCTGCTGCAAATACTATTTAGTGTAGCAACCGGTGCTATATTTTTGGTGTGTAGGGATAGGTGGGTTGATTTTATCCCCACATGGTGTGTAGGGCTGGACGGAGATGAAGTATAGAGGCTGGATGGGTAGGACTTGCATATCGCTTCTTATTCTTTGCTCGCATCACTTTATTCTTCGCAAAGGGCCAAGGCCCGAACATATGACTGTTTCTATATTGAGATGGGCTAAAGCCCAAACTGATACTGCTACTATTACTAAAAAGGGCATAGGCCCAGACTGTATTTGCTCACTGTATGTTTGATTGTCTGTTTATTAAGGGATTACACACTGAGTTTTCGTAAAATCACCCTTTTGCTTATCTGCGCAGGTAATCCTTAGGCAGATTGATGCTGTGAGGGACTCGAAGGTGGCCACGCAACAGCTTACGCTCCCATACTTGTCTTTTAATTTATAAGTAGTTTAATTTGGGCATTTTTATGTAATAAGGCCTTTCTGGATTTTATTTTTAATTTGGGGATTTATATTTGTTTTCCTTTAACACTGCTAGCTGTAGGAAAACACGCAGGTTTTCAAAAAGATAAATATTTTTCAAAAATGCCACAAATACGTAAATAGTTTTAAGAGCTACCGCGAGAAAACAACGTTTTAGAAGTAAACGCCGATACGCAACTGTTTTAAAAAGCTTCCTCTACAAATGAGATTTTGAAATTAATAACATTTTAAAGTAAGTACTTTTGATAGCGACACAAGTTTTAAAATCATCTCTTAGATCACACAAAGAGGCTTAATAAAGATTGGGTTTTTCAAATGATATCACGCTTTACGAAAAATACTTTAATGTGACATGCCAGATTCGGGCATAAAATCCAGGCAGAGTTTGGGGTGTTACACGGGCCTTTACTACCAGATGTAGATGCAACTCTTTGAACTGAAGCTGAAGCATTGCTCCCAGCTTCCTCGGATTCAGCTCTAGCTTGGTTGGATAACATTACTATTTGAAAAACACATTTAAAATGAACAGAAGACATCACACTATCACGAATTATATAATGGCATGTATAAACTCGTGTTTGCTACGTTATATCTGAGAATTGGCTAAACTGTAGCTCTAATACCACTAAATGTAACACCCCTAACCCGTATCCATCGTCAAAACAGGGTTATGAAGCATTATCGAAACTTTCAGAACATTTTTTAGATAATTCACGTAAATTACTATTTATTAACCGAGATTATTAATATTCTCCCTTAAATGGACCCTCGAGGCCCAATACGAGCATTAGAATCAAATTAAGACTTAATCGAAAACTCTAAGAATTTTTTGCGACATTTCAAAAATTTTCTAAGTTACAGGGCTCGCACACCCGTGCTGTGGGCCGTGCTCGACCCCGTGTAACTCTCTGACTTGTGCAAATGGCCATGCCACACACCAGTGTGCTAGGCCGTGTGGTTAATTAAATTATTTCGAAATTAGGTGCAGGTTTCACATGGCCAAGACACACACCCTTGTTCTAGGCCGTGTAGCACACACAGCTGAGACACAGGCCCGTGTCACTGCCCGTGTTCTCAATTCTAAGCATTCTATTTTCTCAAATTTAAAGTGCAGAGGACACACGGCCTAACCACATGCCCATGTACCAAGCTATGTGTCAAACACAGTTTAGACACACGCCCGTGTGTTTGCCCATGTGGATAGAATAAAGCCATTTTGAGCTTCATTTCTCACCCAAAATCACACCAATGACCTGCACTTAAACTCACATCCAAATACCAACCAATTCAAGCATTTAAATTAAGCAAATTCTATCATTCAACATGGCATATCATTACATGCATACATGTTTATAATCTTACCTTGGCATATTCCATATGATAGGCATAATTTGGACAACCATTTAACATTTATATAGCTACCATAGAATGAAATTACAAGTATAACAAAAACAACCATTACTAGCATTCCAATGGCTAGATTACAAACCACATATTTAAGCCATCTATGGCCAAGTTAACCTATACATGCCATTTTACCAAAATGATTTTACTATATATACCTAAAATAAGCTAATGGATAATGTGATGATGCTCCAATGATCACCAACCTTCGCGAGCTTCCGAGCACTATAAAACAGGGTAAAATAAAACGAAGTAAGCATTACATGCTTAGTAAGTTCGTATAACGAAAACTAAACTTACCAATCTCATTTATTAAATCTAAGCATGCAATATCATGTTTTCCATCAACTTGGCAAAATTGCCTAAATACATGCATTCAATCAAACATGTTAGTCACAAAATTTTCATATATATCAAGCAAACATAGATGAGCTCATCATACAATTTTCCTTCAAGATATTTCATCCCATAATTCTCTTATTATGCCAAGATTTTTGTCCGTTGAATCATTGAAATTTTGATGGATATTCAAGTAGTACACTCAAGGTGTACAATTAAATAACCCATCAATTCTTATTTAAGAATACCCATTGGGGTACTTAATCAAAGAACATACTCTCGAGCCATATATTGTATTACAGGATTACCAGTCCAGGCTAAATCCTAATTGTAACATATGCTCGAGAGGGATTATATCAGGATTATCCGTTCGGGCTAAATCCTTTCTATAATGAGGTCAATAGGATTACTCGTCCAAGCTAAATTCCATCAGCAACAAATGCAGGACCTCATTTTATAAGGCAATCATATTTATCCATCGAAATTCAATATTCAAATGAGACTTTACCCTTTTTCCACATTTCTGAACCATGTAATAATTTCACACATTTATAACATTCACATAAATATAAATCATATTGCATACAATCATAACATTCAAGTTAACATATTTACATGCTCGATTAAGTTACACGAACTTACCTCGACACTTGTTCACGTAAATAATCTACTAATTCGAAACCTTTTCTTTTCCTCGATCTAACCTCGAATTTGTGTTGTCCGGATCTAATTAAGCCATGAAAGTTTATCCTCTCTCTCCTAGGGTTTCCATGTATTTTTGAGGAAGATGATGAGAAAATAAGATGATATTTTCTTTTCATCTTTTAATTAATTAATTTATTTCAAATTCCAATTTAGTCCTTGCCCTTTTTCTAAATTTCCATGGATGAGTTACCAAAATATCTACATGCTTTTCTTTAATGGTCTAATTACCATATAAGGACCTCTAGTTTTGAATTCCATAGGTATTTAATCATTGTAGCTACTAGAATTCAACTTTTGCATTTTATGCGATTTCTCGTAATTAAGCACTTAATCGATAAAATTTTCTTATCGAGATTTTCACATGGCATTTCTAACATATTACGGACCATGTAATAAAATAAAAATAAATTTTATTTTTTACTCAGATTTGTGGTCCCGAAACCATTGTTCTGATTTCACTGAAAAATGGGTTGTTACAGCATGTTGGATATATTTTCAAACATGGTGGAGAATTTTCTTGAATTTTTTATGGACAACTTCTCCGTGTTTGAGAATGATTTTGAGGATTGTTTAAAGAATTTAGAGATGGTATTATGCCGCTAAGAAGAAACAAATCTTGTGTTAAAGTGGGAAAAATGCCACGTCATGGTCTGTGAAAGCATTGTCTTGGGACATAAGGTGTCACAGCGAGGAATTGAGGTTGACTGAGAAAAAATAGTAGTGATTGAAAAATTACCACCTCCCACCAATGTAAAAGGTATTCAAGGTTTCCTAAGACATGCAGGATTTTACAGAAGATTTATCAAGGACTTCTCAAAAATCGCATTTACTCTACTTGAAATAAAAAAAAACTTTTTTGATGATCTTTCAGGCTTTCGAGGTACTCAAGGAGCGACTAGCAGTAGCACTAATTGTAGTTTCTCCAAAATGGTCATTGCCTTTTGAACTCATGTGCAACACTAGTGATTTTGTCGTGGGAGCAGTGTTGGGGCAAAGAAAGGACAAGGTATTACACGTAATATACTATGCCAATATGATGCTAACATAAGCTCAACTTAATTATAACACTACATAGAAAGAATTGCTAGCAGTAGTCTTTGCGTTTGACAAATTTCGATCTTACTTAGTGGGCACAAAAGTTACAGTTTACATAGATACTCGGGTATCAAATATTTGATACGCAAGAAGGATGCCAAGCCGAGATTAATTAGGTGGATACTTTTGCTGCAAGAGTTTGATTTGGAAATCAGAGATAGGAAAGGAACTAAAAATCAAGTGGCTAACCATTTTTCAATAATAGGATCTAGAAATGAAGATGGTCACAAAAAATGCATTAAAGAAGATTTCCCTAACGAGCAGTTACTCATTGCCAAGGCACTACTTTGGTATGCAGACATAGTAAACTTTTTGGTAAGTGGTGTAATGCCACCTAACTTCAATACGCACCAAAAACATAAATTTCTTCATGATGCAAAGCAGTACTATTGGGATGAAACTTTCTTATTTAAGGATTGTACAAACTAGATATTCGGAAAGTGTGTCCCTAAAGAGGAGATGCTTAGCATTTTACAACATTGTCAATCTGCTCCTTGTGAAGGACATTTTGGAGGAATGAAGACAACTACCAAGGCACTCCAGTCAGGATTCTATTGGTCAACCTATTTAAATACGCTCATGAATTTTATAAGTCATGTGATCGTTGTCAAAGAAAAGGGAATTTTACAAGAAGACAGGAAATGTCGTTGTATAGTATACTAGATATTGAGTTATTTGATGTATGGGGAATAGACTTTATGGGTCCATTTCCACCATCCGCATGCAAGCTATACATATTGTTGGTAGTAGACTATGTTTCTAAATATGTAGAAGCAGTAGCTCTTACTTCTAATGATGCTAAGTCGGTATTGAAATTTTTACATAAGAACGCTTTCACACGATTTGGTACACCAAGAGCAATTATCAGTGATGAGGGATCCCATTTTGATTACAAGATAATGGTCAATGCCTTGCACAGATATGGGGTAAAACACAGAATTGCCACAGCATATCATCCTCAGACCAATGGCCAAGCCAAAATCTCTAATAGAGAAATTAAGCAAATTTTGGAAAAAGTAGTAAATCCTTCTCGAAAAGACTCGTCTACCAGATTGGATGAAGCTCTATGGCCATACCGAACAACATTCAAAACACCATTAGCAATGTAACCTTTCAAGTTTGTTTATGGTAAGCCATGTCATTTTCTTGTTGACCTTGAGCATAAGCTTATTGGGCAATTAAGAGGCTGAATATGGACTGGGTCGTTGCTGGCAGCAAAAGATTATTGGAGTTGAATGAGATGGAAGAACTTCATACTCAAGCATATGAAAATGCTCGTTTATATAAGAAGAAGACCAAGTGATGGCATGATAGCATAATTTTGCCAAGGCAATCTAAACCTAGACAATAAGTGTTGTTGTTTAATTCCAGGCTCAAGTTATTCCCTAGTAAATTAAAATCTCGATGGTCAAGACCGTTTGAAGTAATTCAAGTTTTTTTGCATGGGGCTGCTATTGGAAAAAAAATTAGAAATAAAAGCAACATTCAAAGTTAACGGACAATGCCTAAAGCATTATTGGGGTGCTCTTGTTGAACGTGATAAGCAAACCATTAATCTTCATCACTTTTAATTTAGCAACTTTTCTTTTAATTTATGTATTTTAATTAATAATAATTTTTTTCATTATTTTCTTGTTATTAATTTTTTTTTATTTACATTTTAAGCTGAAGTAGAATAAAAGGATCAGGATATGCTAGTAAGAACTAAGTAGTAATGTCGCAACATTAGGGAGGAGTATGATGCCACAACAAATTGGGTGATGAGGTGTCAATACTTGATCAATTGGAAAAGTCCAAAAGAAAGATTTGTTGGCAAACCCTTTTGGGAAACTTAATAGAAGCCCTAAATGAAGGGCCTAGATATTTCATTTCCCCCAAAACTTAGCTTCTTTTTTTTATTTTTTTCCCATGTCATAACCCTCTCCTTACATTTTTCATTTCTTAAAAATCGCCATCATTATCCCCTTTTAATTCTTTTTTCTTCCAACTGCTCATGTCTCCTACCTCAAATAAAGTTTTCATTTTTACACTAATTCCTTCTTTAACTCTTCTGTTACGCTCGTCACATTCGGGTACTTTTCGCAAATTTTTTTTTAAAATTCCTTTATAGCCTGTGCAAAGAGTACTTCAAAAATGGGAGAATCTTCTCGTGCTAAGAGTCTATAACCGAAGATATTCTGCAACATTGTCGCCGCTACAAGGTACACATCTAAAATTATCAAACGATCATTTTACTATGAGCAGGAATTTCTATTGAAAGATGAACCCCATTTTGGATATGATGAATCGGTGGAGTCAGTTATCGAAAAGTACAACAGGAGTAAGTTTTTTTTGCATCCAAGAGATGTTTTGGGCAAAGTTGTGCAAGAGTTTTATGCTCATGTTAACTCCCCAGATTCCCCATTCATCTACATGAGGGGTAAATCTATTCTGTTTGATGATGACCAAATAAATACCCATTTCAGTCTCAGAGAGGTTGAAGATGAACATTCAAAGTTTTTTGACAATATTATAGCAGCAGGATTATCACAGGTTTTGGATGATTTGTGTGTTAAAGAAACACAGTGGACGATTTCAAGCCTCGACAGTTACACCGTTGAGTGCACTATGTTGAAGCTAGTAGGGAAAGTCTGTATCACTTCCTGAGAAGTAGACTGATGCCATCAACATATAATACAACGGTGTCAAATGAGAGAATACTGCTATTGCATTCTATTATTCTAGCTCAAAGGATAAATATTAGGAGAACTATATTCCAAGAAGTTCACAAATGTCTAGATAAAAATGCTGGTAGTTTAAACTTCCCTTCTCTTATCTCGGCCCTCTGTAAAGCAACAAATGTGTCATTAAGTGATGTTAAGGATGTCACCTCCAACAAGGTCCTTAGTCGAGTATTAATATGGGCTTGGACAATAATAATGCATTAAAACTAACGTGTAGTTTATTGATGACAAAGTGTTGTCATTGACATGGGATGTCAAAATCAATATATGAGTATGTGTGTTAGAGAACAAAATATTGGACTAACCCACTATGAGTATGTTTCCTAGATTATTATGTAATAGTCACGACATTACTCATAGAGATTACTATGTATATGATCCTCATACATGAGATTATCATTATCCCAGCATCGTAAGTCATATATTTTGATACAGTCAAACATCCATCGTAACTGGTTGTTTTATAAAGGCTGATGTTGGATATACCGCAATCTATGTAGTGGGATATGGTTGATCAATATAGGATTTGTCACCCCTACATAATGGGAGCAGTGTCTTAGGCCACTTGATTGAGTAAGACTAGAAATGCATGGCCATGCTCAAATAAGTTGATATGAGATATCATACTTATTTGTTTATCATAGTCTACTCAGGATATCAAGAAACATTAGATGGACTATGCAAGTGTGAATATTCCATGACTTGTGTCCATTCTAGATATAAAGGACAAAAGGATTTAATACATGAAGGGTTAATCATAGAGAAGTTATGTTGAATCATGACTTACTATAACTTAAGTAGCAATGATGCATTACTAGATGTCATTCACTGTTTGTAATATTAGAATTGTTCTAGTATTACTGCTAACGTTACAAGAACCTATAGGGTCACACTCTATGGTTGAGACGAACAGGATCCAAACATAGTTGGTATTGTTTTTTGGCTGTCACATGAATTAAATTGATTATAGAATCAATTTACTAGGATAGTTAAATATCGAACGAATTATATGTACAAGTATGTTGTACACATAATGAGAACATGGTTAAATTAATATATATGAATTTGATTTGTATAAAATTTAACTAAACATAATTTACTAAAATCCTTGTTATAATTATTGTAATTATAATTTACAATCAAATATTATTATAACTATTGTAATTGTAATTTTTTGGTTAAACATTATTATAATTATGGTAATTATAATTATTATATTCGGTTAATTATTATAATGAATCTTAATTCATATTAAGATATCAACTATTTCTGAATTAGGAAATATAGGGTTTTTAAGAAAAACCTTATATACCCGAAATATAGTGTATGAGGTCTAGCAACCGTCAATGAGTTTTTCTCTCTGAAAAAGTTTGAGAGAGTTCTTGTTGTTCGTTGTAACACTGAGTGGATTTCATAGAGGACGAAACTTTTTATAGCAGCTTGGAATCGACATACAATTGCATAATCAGTTATATTTGATTTTTCAAATGATTAAAGGTAATCGTTCATACCTTTCTCACCCCGATTCGTTCCTCGCACATGGATCCTTGGATGTGATCGCCGGATTTTTTTTCGCTACACAATAGGGTGTACTGGTGATCCAACAACTACCACTAGCACTGTTGCTGATAAAACTTCTATACCCATGTCTTCACCAACTTCCGTGACTGAGCAAGACAAAGCAATCGATCAATTGATCGATGATCTTACAGAAACTAATAAGGAAGGTGGAGAGAGCACGACTTTGAAACGAAAAATAAGGTACAAAGTCAAAGCCCGTAAGACTATGAGACAACTTGAATGATGCACTGACAGTCTAGTATAAGTCCAATAAGTTTTTTTTCTTTCCTTATTTCTTTTCTTAATACATTGCATATTATTTTTGTCTATATCCATGCATATACTTATGTTTGTGTTGTTTCATGCATTGGGGACAAGGCATCCCTTAGGTTTGGGGGTGTATTGGGCCTTGAGGTTGCATTTTGTATTTAGGATATACCCATATTGTTGCATATAGGTGTATTTTGTCATGGCATTATGACTAACGATATATTGTTTGTCTATAAGAACTACAGTTTTTTTTTCATGATGTCCTATGATGATTATAAATATTATTTTTTTCGATTTTCCTGAATTTGTAGAAATGGATTTGGTAAGTTTTGTTAAGGCTAGATTCCTTGGAAATTGATTTCTAAAAATAAAATGCCTTATACTATGCACTTTTTTTCTCGAATTATAATGAGTATCTTTTGATGCCTTAGGGATTCTATAATCTAGTATTATTAACAATGCTAAGACATATTATTGAAATAAAGGATAGTAGACACTCCAATGCTTCAACATCACTAAGTAGGTTAGCACTACTTTGTTTGTTCCATCGTGCAGTTTATTAGAAAGGTGGGTCTAAGTATAAGTAATGAAAATTGTTAGGGACATTCTACTGTAGCTAAGGACTGAGTAGCTGAGGAGGTAGTTGTATGCTCCATCCATATTTTTAGTCAAATGCCCTAGCTTCATGAATGCTTTCTTGTTTAAATTGTGACATGTGTAATGCCTTGGCAATTTGGTGTATGCTCCACTGTGATTGTCAGGGCAGAAAATTGTTGTGACATGCTAAATTCCCTAACCCATTCAAAATAATAGAATAATAATAAAATATTTATGCTAAGTGGCAAATAAGCTAAGTGGGTTAGAAGATATTTGCAATACGACGAAAGGGGAGAATGGATGAGTATTTAAAAGTTTTTATTTTTAGGAAATATTTCTGCACTACCTTTGCTAAACAAACCTTAGCCATTCGAACAGACTTTAGGATAGAGAAAATTGCTGAGAACTGAGATATGCAATGTTTTTCGGACAGATAAGAAGTATGAAAGGGCTTCATGCCAGGGCAAAATATTTGCATTAGTACATATAGGAAATTTTTGCTTGAAGACAAGCAATAGCTTAGGTTTGGAGGTGTGATAACTCTTGAAAAGAGTTACATTTTCTGTCTTTCGACCTAGCTAATTGTCTATACTTAGGTATATTTTGTTGCATTTAAGGGCATTTTAATTAGTATTTGTTATATTGCATTTGGATTTGGACTATGTTGGATTATTTAGTGCTTTTAATTGGTTTTTGTGGAACTTTTGTATGGTGGTAGGAAAGAAACAAGTTTTTAAAGAAAGGAAATAAATGAGTGAAGTTTTGCTAGGGCAAATTGCAGATGATATACCAGCACGAGTGCCGCAGCAATGTCGAGAAAACTGATTCAAACGTTTCATGCACAGCTATTTTAGTTTGAAATTTAAACTCGTACCAGATAAATCACCCTAGAAAAGAGGAGAAGATTAACACAAACTGTTTGGCTGAACTCTATCTATAAAAGAAAGATGAAGGGAACCTCAAAAGGCATCCCGGAGAGAAGTAGAAGATTAAGAGATCTCGAGTGGAAGAGGAATCATCCTCTCAGTCAACATAGGACTGTGCTGCTGAAGTGTGAACCAGTGGAAGCTATTTCCCCGACGTTCTCCCGTTATTTCCTTAGTGCTCTCTTGTGAACTTATTTGGTTGTAAATGAAAGTGATGGTTTGGAACTTTATTTCCCAACCGATAATTTAAATCTCACCGGGTTAGGATTATTTTGATGACACTTAACTGTTTTTAATTTCCATGGTATAAATCTAATTATTTTACTGCCCATTCAATTATTTAAGTGCAATCCCTAGGAATAGTCTATGGCATATTATTCTTGTTAAGTTGATTTAATTTAGGAAAGGTTAGATTACTTAACTAATATTGGATGGCATGAGCAACATTCGAATGATGCTTGCGTCATACAGAAAGAATTACATAGGTTACTATAATAAGACCCTATATGAGCAATGACAGTGACTTGAGGTTTGCCCCTGAAAGAGGCAGGCCACTCTAGAACTCTTCTGTACAGTAAGTTATTCAAGATTTTACCACAGCATTATTTCCAGTAAGGTTGATTCTGAGTAATCCCAACCTACCACATAAATATCGTAGACACTATACTTGATTCTCTGCCAAAATATCTTCACCTCAACATTCTTAGTTGATTATTTGTTAATTTATATATTATTTAAGAAATAATTCCCATTGTTACATTTATGTTATCTCTTTTGCCATAGCAATTCCAGTTACTTACCTACTATCACATATTTACTTTAGCCTTTGCCATAACATTTCCTTCAATTGTTTTGCCATAGCATTAACCTGACTTTATTAAAATAACTTGACCAACTTTGTGCCTCAAACTGATCCTCGTGGGAACGGTACTCACTTACCTCTTTATTACTTGAACCAACGTGTATACTTTCACAAAATCACATATCATTTTACACGCGACGCTTTTCTAGAGAATGGCTATCTTGTTTACCTTTAGGATCTGCTAATACATGGTTTGATATGTCTTATTTGTTTCTTGATAAGCTCTTTCTAGTAGCTCGAGCAACTGAATTAAAGAGACATATTATCCAAATTTGAAAAAAGAAGACCGAATCGCTCTATGACTAGTGGGAGCGATACAAGAAGTTTTGTGTAAGTTGCCTACAACATGGCTTCACTAAACAATCACTTCTTCAATATTTCTACAAAGGTTACTCCCTATGGAAATAAAGATGATTGATGCCGCTAGTAGAGGAGCACTTTTTAACATAACTCCTCAAAGAGTAAGGGAATTAATTTTGACCATAGCTGTGAATTCACAATAGTTCCAACCAACTACAAAGCCTACAAGATGGGTTCACGAGCTAAGTACTCCATCCTTAGTAGGTAAAATTGACGAGCTCACTAATGTAGTTAAAAATTTACTTAAAGGAAAAATGAACACAGATCGGTTGTGTGGAATTTGTGCCATTCCTGATCATCCAACAGACTAGTGTTTGATTTTACACGAGGACACAACACAAATAGATTTTGTTGGGAACTTTCCAATGCCACATAAAAGGCGTAACCACCCAAATCTAAGTTATGGATCAAATTAATGGTACAAGCAACCATATCAACCAAGGCCACATTCGCCTCAACAGTTTTAACCCCTAAAGCCATCCCTTGAGACCATAGTGGAGAAGTTAGCTATTAACACTGAAAAGTTCCAATAAAAGACGAAAACGCACCTACAAGGACTAGATAAGCAAATTAGTAAGCTTGTGCTTACAGTTAGTCATTTGGAGTCCCAAAGAAAGTTTTCGTCTCAAACAGAGCCAAACCCACGACAAAATATAAGTGTTATGACCTTAAAAAGTGGAATGGATTTTGGGCCAACACCTGGTACAAATCGTGACCATGAAACTAGATGGGAAGAACAAAAACATGATCCAGTAGCTACTACAAAATTTGCAGCATAGAAACCATCCGTAGTACCACCCTCATTCTCTAGAAGGCTCGCCCAATGTAAAAAGGAGCGAGAAGAGAGAGAAATCCTAGAAATGTTCTAAAAAGTTGAAATTAACATACCCTTACTCGATGTGATAAAACAAGTTCCACATTATGCTAAATCCTTAAAAGAATTATGAACTGGCAAGAAGAAGCTCATGGGTAACGAAATAGTAGGTGTAGGAGAAAATGTCTCTACGATTTTACGAAGGAAAATTCCGCCTAAGTGTAATGACCAAGGTATGTTTGATATATCTTACAAATAGGTAATGTTGGCATTAAAAAGGCCATGTGTGATTTAGGTGCATCTATTACGTTATGCCTTTATCTATTTTTAAATTACTAAACACAAGTCCTTTAAAAGAAACAGAGGTGATCATCCAACTAGCAGATAGGTCAATTGTGTATTTGGAATGGGTGTTGGAAAATGCTCTCGTCAAGGTATATAAACTAATTTTTCCTGTAGATTTTTACATCGTTCACATGGAGGATGACAACTTAATAAATTCTTCTAATATTCTACTCAAGAAACCATTTTTAAGCACCACGCGAACAAAAATTGATGTTTTAAGTGGAACACTCACATGGAATTTGACGATGAAGTGGTCAAGTTCAATGTTTACGTGGGCATGGGCCACCCCAGTGCAATAACAAATTTCTCTAGTGTCGATATAATTGAACCATTAACAAACTTTCAATTTGAATATCACAAAGAGGATGAATTACAAACTGTGCTATGTAGTAAATTAGATCTCGATGCTATGAAAAAACTTGAAGAATTATTGATGATCAAAGAACCACTACGCGAAGCTATCATTCGCATGGAGGCCCCGAAATTGGAGCTCAAATAGTTACCAGGACATTTAAGGATTCCGATAGAGGAAAAGGCAAACCCAAACGGAGAAGCTCAAAGATGCCTCAATCCACCGATGATGGAGGAATTTTGGAAGTATTTCAAAGTCAATGGGATGAGAACTTCCAAGTGAACATAGAGGAAGATTTAATTCTCGAGAAGCCAAACGAATAAAATTAAGGTCGTCGAGTTAACAATGTTAAAAAAAAGTGCTTTTTGGGAAGCAACCCATATTTATTTTAATTTATTTAATTTTGAATTAAGTTTAATTTATGTTGAAAATAAAAAAATAATCATAAGATTATTTTTAATCTATTTTAATGTGTTGTTTTCCAAGAACGATGGTAGAGGCTATCCCTTTTCATCCAAAAATAAATCAGAATTAGATTTCTTTTTTGGCATGGGCACACCTTGTCAAATTTCAGTGCTGCCAATTGTTGAAACATACACCTAGGACTGAACCGACCAAAACCAACTTGAACTGTCCAAACCACCCTCTGCCAAATTAGTACGGAGAGTACACTTGACACTTTTATTTATTGTTCTTTTAAAATTGCATATTGAGGGCAATATGGGCTAAGTAAAGGGGGATTCATAGGACATGCCATGCTATTACTTGTTCTTCTTTGTATATGTTAATTCTTATACTGAGATTATTCTTTAATTAGTTCGAAATTGAACCTTCAATTCTTATGCTTAGTTAATTCAAATAATTGCGTAATTCATGTATAACCACTTATTACTTACTTTGACTGACAAGTATTTTGTAAAGTTGAAAATATTATGGCTAAGCCAACATTCCATAAAAATTGTTGCCTTTTTAAACTTGCCTAATAAAAGTACTCCGTCTCATTTAAGCAAGTAAAAGAAATATGTTAATGGCTTAGTTATGAGTGAAGATTTCGGAAATGTGACCAAATTGAGTAATCGGGATGAGGTGCTTGGGTTGTCATCTCATTTCACGTAAAAAGATTTGAGTGACGAACCAAAACTTTTAACACTCCACTAACCGAGCTGCCCTGAGTAAGGAGAAATAAAACAATTGGAGACGTGTCAAATTGAGTAACCGAAGTGAGGTGCTTGGATTATTATCTCATTTTGCGTAAAAAGATTAGACTAAGTCTCAAACTTGTGGAAAAATTTATTGAGTACGATTGTCTCACAAGTTTGATTAAGCTTAATTTTAGTGAAGTAGTTGAATTTTGCATAATATTACAGGTTTTATAAAACACTTATTGGTTAAACCTAGCAATTGTTTCTTTTTGCTTCACCTAAATTGTTTGCATTACGCTTGGCTGAGGAAGGAGATTTGATTTTGAAAAAGATTGTCGAATAATTTCTAGTATAAGAATACACATCATGCTTGAGGAAAAGCATAGGCTAAGTAGGGGGAATTTGATAGCAAGTTAATTTTGTGCTTTTAATGTATATATTTTTGGCTAGTTTTTTAATAGAATACTATTAAACTTATGATTTCTTACTTAAATCTTATCAAGGATGAAATTGGACTGTCAAAATTGGAAATCAAGCAAAATGGGCTAAAATGGAATAAGAAGCAAGAAAAGGGGCCAAATTAAAAAAATTACAAAATTAATGGTTGATTAAATCAGATTTTTGAAATTGTCAAATCTATAAATAGATAAAATTTGATTTTAGTTTATATATTCTTAGGAGGAATCATGCTAAATTTAGCATGTAAAAAGAATATAAATAACTTTTATTGGTGGCATGAGAAAAACACACTTGAAATTGAATTGAATATAACTTTTCCTTTCCTTTTCATGCAACACCCCACACCCGTGCCCTACGTCAGGACGGAATACGAGGCATTACCACACTTAAACACATGCATACAATCAAATCTAAGTTATGAGAACTATGTCCAATTTAAAACTTTTTTCTTTTTAATCTAAAAGCTCTAAATATAGGCCTACGAGGCTCAATTCACGCTTTGGAAATATCACGGGATTAATCCCAAGATCTTTGAAAACTTTAAAAAAAATGCCATTTGAAACAGGGCACACGCCCATGTGGAAGGGAAACACGCCCGTGCGGTCATTATGACAAGGCCGTGCTAAGGGTTCGTGTGGTTCACACGACCTAAGCATGAGGGGACACGCCCATGTCCCGAGCCCGTGTGAATTAAATTCTAAATTCAAACCTACAGGGGTTTTCACACGGCCTGACACACGCCCGTGTCTATGGCCCGTGTCCCTCACACAGCCATGACACACCCGTGTCTTAGCCCGTGTTTAAAAACCTTGACATTATGTTTCTGACATTAGCACCCAATTAGGGGTACATGGCCGAGGCACACGCTCGTGGCCAGAGGCCGTGTCCTTCACACGGCTGAGACACACAACCGTGTCTCTGCCCGTGTGTTTACTACCATGTATACTGACTTGAAATTTTAACATGCAGGGGACACACGACCGGATAACACGCCCATGGGTCAGAATGTGTGTCACACACAGTCTAGACACATACCCGTGTGGACAAAAATAAGGCTATTTACCAAGCCTCTTTACCTCCCTTACTTACACTAACCTACACATGATCAACCAAACCAATACAAGCATAACATATATATAACCGAATCAGCCACAACCATTAGAAATTTGCATCAAATGCATATAAAAATACTTAACATTAGCTAAAATTAATGGCCTATACAAAATTAATATCACATCCATCATATGAGCCAACACTCATGGCTAAACTAACAAGACACTAAGCTAAATATTCAAGTCTCTATACATGCCGAAAATCAAAACATTTGAACTAGTTATACCAAAAGCTTCAGGTGATAGTGTGATCAATGCCTCCGACGCCTTTGATCCCCGATACTAGCTTGGCGGCACTATAAGAAAAAGGAAAGGAAGGGAGTAAGCATAAAGCTTAATAGGCTCATATACAAATAATAAACAACTTGACTCAATAGTTAAAATAAAGCAAAGTTTCATAAGCTTAACTTTCTTATACACACTCTTACCACAAGTACTTAACATATCGAAATTTTTACTCAAGAGTTTTAAGTACATACCTGTACTAACTCGTAACACAATTACATAATTCCCATCATTGACTTAGTCATTGAATAACTACTGACTTACCCGTTGAACACTAGGAATATCATTGGATATTCGGAAAACTTACACATAACGCATCATATGTAGCCACATGCTACTTTATTTAACACATCACATATTGCTCGTTCTCAAGCTAATCACAGGCCTGCTCACACAAGCTGACAGGTACCTGCAACACATGCTGGGCTACCCAACCACCGGTAGAACGTACTTGACTAGCACCCGGATTTATATAATCACACATCACATATACAAATGAGTTCATAACCACATAGTTCCTAGTGACATGTCACATTGTATCCTAATCTATTCCTAAAGTTAAAACGGGACTTTTCTCGTAGACTTACCTTCGACAAACTCGGTCACATAGGCAATCACGTATTTCATAGTAAAAGAGTTGACACCTAATTCCCCATAATGAAAAAAATATTGTAATTTACCTTCAAGTGTGGGAATTATAATTCATGCAACATTTAAGAATTATACATTATTCTCATTGCATTATTTACGTGTGAACTTACCTTGGTACAAAATTTGTAAAAACGAGCCTAGTCCTCTTACACCTTATTTTTTCCCCGGTCAAGGTCCGTTCCTCGTTTTTCTTGATCTAAAATGATAAAAATTCACTAGTTCAATCATCACATTAATTAAGACATTATATAGACCACATTTTGGCAAAATGACCATTTTGCCCTTAGACTTTTACAAAATTATGATTTTACCCCTAGGCTCGTAAATCAAATTTCATCAAATTTTCTCACTAATTAAGCCTAGCTGAATTCTTTTTATACTAGAATCATCTCATAATTCCAATTATTTCACACATTTACAACCTATTTTATAAACTTCACAAAATGGTCCCTTTCGGTGTTTTCATGAAAACTAATTCACAAAAATTGTTCATTTAACCACCATAAGTCATTTTCTTCCATAACATTTCAGAAAACATCTCAAAATTTTTCATGGGGCTCCAAAAACACAAAAATTATCAAGTAAGGTTATCTAAATCACTCACTTTCAAAGATAGAGAGTGGCTGCATATTTGAAGCTTCCAAAATCCTCAATTTTTTGGTACTTTCGGTGGAGAAGGAAATGAGAAGAAGATGATATCCTTTTCTCTTTCATTTATTTTTATTTTAATCAATTAAGTCACCAAACACACCTAATATTGACCTTTGACCTCTCTTGTCCCCCTATGGCCGGCCACTCTCCTAAAAAGGGTATATTTTCCCTTTAAAGACTCCCAATTATGGTTCTCTAGCTATTTGGTCTATCTATCAAGTAAAATAGAACTTTTACCTTTTATGTGATTTAGTCCTTTTTTGCAATTAAGCTCACAATCGCTAAAATTTGTTCATCAATTTTTTTATGCACTCATAAAATCATACTATAACACATAAAATAATATTAAAATAATAAAAATAATTTCTCAACCCTGGATTTGTATTCCCAAAACCACTGTTCCGATTAGCCCCAAAATTGAGCTGTTACATTTCACACATATGTAGCATTGCAAAGCTTATTGCCATTTTCTTTCTTTTACTTTCTTTTGGTGTAATTGCTCCTTAAGTCTCTTCCTTTTTTCCACCTATCACCATTTCATTTAAATCCATTCCCACAATCCATCAAGCATGATTAATTTCATGCTTAATTAAACCTCATTTAACCTTAGTCTGGTTATTATTTCTATCGAAAATCGTGAGATATGAACCAGCACTAAAACCTTTTAAACACGATATTTGTTATCTCTCTGATATCTGGAATAGTCACATTCGTCCCTTAAAGTTGATCTAGTTTCAATTCAAAGTGATTGTTTGGAGGGAGTTGTTTTGGTGTACAATTGGGAAAGCGAGTCGGTCGTCTGCCATATTCAAGTTCCTGTGAGTAAATTGGTGTATCCAATTGGAAAAAGCTAATTGGTTTCCGTAAAAAGAGATAGTGATCAGATTTAAATGACCCACGCAGTTAAGGCCATTAAATTGAGTTGGGTTTTTCTAGATCATAAGGCTGTCGAGATCTTAAATCACAAACGTGTGTTACGTGGTCAGATTATCGGTAAGGGTTGGTTTGCAGGTCGTGTCAGAACTAACTCCAAAGGAAGAGTTGGCAGTTAGGGCATCTTTGATTGCTAAACCAATTCATTTTCAAGGATTGGTTCAAGTTTGGAATGTATCGAGGCTAAGGCTAAGCACTCACACATTGATTTACCGATTTAATTTAAATTACTTCTTTTATTTTTGCAACTATTTTGTTATTATTTCATTTTTTTATACTTGTTTTTTTTTCTTTATCAACTAAACTCCCTCTTATTTATTTTTTAGCTTTGCACGTAAAGGTTGTGGGCACGACAGCTACCTAGACTTGGGAATTTGGTCATGTAAATAGGAAAATTAGGAATCCCAGTCCCTGTGGGATCGACCCTACTACTATATACTACTATTTAATTCAATTAGAGCATAAGAAATTATATTTGGTGGTTTCGACATCCATCAGTGACACAGCTGTGTGCTCCTATTTTCAAATTGTACATGGTTTAGACACACACTCATGTCCCTGAGCCACACGGCCTTGTGACCTTTGTTTTCAGTTTTTCTATTTTGTTTCAAATTAGTCCCTAAATGTTTTCAAATTTATTTTAGGTCTCGTAAGCTCAATCTAAGGCTCGTATTCGTATGTATGATATGAATAAAGATTTTTTTTGAATATTTGATATTTAAATTAATATTTGAATGGTTTTATGTTGTCATTGGATTCATAATGTGTGGTAATACTCCGTAGCAATAATTCGGCAACAGAAACGGGTTAAGGTTGTTACAATAACTCTAATTAATATCAACGTTATATTATTTGATAATAATTAATAATATATATAATATCGTCGATTGAGTCTTATCTCAATTAGCATAGACATTGTTGGCAATGTAAGAGAACGTGGGTTCGAGTGCATTGAAGCGCATTATCCTCTTATTTATGAGTTTGGGAGAGGTTATGGGTAGTTTTAGGCATTATGTCAAAAAAAGCGGACATTATTAGAACCTATATTGAGATTGTTTAAAAAAAAAGAAATAATATATGTAATATCTATATATAATTGGTCTATAGTCTTTTTTATTATTTCTAATTTGTCCAATTACTTTTATTATCATCGCATAATAATTAGTAGTATATTAATAAATTATTATTCTAATGTTAATTTAGTAATATAATGAATAATAAAAATTATTTTTATCATTTCAAAAGTTTTTTCAAACTTATGCTTATATATATAATATAATATTATAGATTTATTATTTTTTAACTTTAATTTTGGCATGTTATATTTTATTCGATTTCCCATTATTGATATTATTGCATGTTAAAAATATTTTTATTGGTAAATTTTTTAAAAAATTTCTTTTATGATATGGATGAGTTATTAATTTATCAAATATTGGAACTCTTTTTATGTCTTAGATAACATATTAGTACCCTAATAGAAGTGTTACATGACTAAAAATGATACTATCTTTAGATAGGCATCTTATTAATCCTTTTCTAAATGTAACCATACCTCCAAATTTAGACCGGTAACATAGACTTAAATTGTTCTTATATGTTTCCATAGTTTAGACTTGGTTCTTGAATGGATTGAATAGGTGGACTAATCACACTTAGTCTCATTCATTTAGATAGGTATGTGCATTGTTGTTAATGTACAAGTATGTGGATTCGAGTATGTTGAAATGCATTATCTTCCTATTTATGGGTTAGAGAAAAATTATGGATAGTTTTAGATATTATATTAAAAAGAACATATATGATTAGAATTTATAATGAAATTATTATAAAAAAAATTTTAATGGTGACTCTCATGTTTAGATTTTAGCTTGTTGGATTCTTATTTAGCACATTATGACTATTCCAATAATTATAGTTTTACTCAATTATTTTGTGGAGTCCAAACATACTTTAAATTTCAAATTCCGAAAATAATTATATATTTTAAATTCTTAGTTGTAACATGCGAAAGAACCAAATATTATTCTCCTGCTGCAATAATTAATCAAGGGTAATAAAAAGCAATTTTAAAGCAAATGGTTTAAAGATATTCTTTTTTAAGTTTTTCCTATCGGGGTGGTTCTAATAACAAGGATTTTCATTCAAGAATTAAAGTTTATTTGGATAAGATAAAGTAATTGAATAAAAGTGTAATTATTAGAATAGTAAGTACACTCTCTTATAATTACAAAAAATTGTAATTTCCTAAACGTGTTAGGTTGATTGAGTGTAATTACATCGAAACTCTCTATATCATGTTTAATTGTAGAAATTGTAATTACACAGTTACGTGATTAATATTTTTTTTAAAATATAAATTTAGTATGATAAAATAATTTCTAAACAAGTAACAAAAATTAAAATCAAATTATCATATGTATTATATTAATCTAAAAAATAGTAGATAATGTGATTACTCTAATTGTTCTACCACATATTTGTTGGATTATTCTCTCTTTAATATTTAACATATGTTCGTTATCATCATTTGTTTGTACTTGATCGAAATAATTATCTAAATTTGAATTTGCATCATTAGGATTCTCAATATCTCTTTCTTCCATGTATTCTTCAAAGTATGAATCATTTTAATTTCACCTATAATTGAAGTTATGAAATATGTAACATGCTAGTATAATCTAACCTTATTTTTTTTAATGTTACACTAAGGTGATGTTGTTAAAATGAGAAAGATTTTTTTTGAACAAAAAAATGTCTTCTTAGCCACAATTCAAAGCATTGAATGTATCGAATTAAAGAATTTGCGAGTTGTCTATGGTGCTTGTATCTGACACCATTTTTTCAAATGATGCACGAATATCTGTTCAATTGGCATAATTAGCATTAACATTATAATATTTGATTTCACAATTCAAATAGTTTGTAGCTTTAATTATACAAACCTATATAAACGTAATTTGGAAAAAAAACTTATACTAGGTTATATCCTTTTTATAATACTTAAATTAAGTAAAAATAATATAAAATTTATAATATATAAGCTTTATAAAAAAAATTTCTTATCAATAATATAATTTCTTGTCATAACTTTAGAATATATTCTTTTATAAATAAATTATAATAAAAAATAATTTTTTTATAAATATATATATATTATTTTTATAATATATATCATGAACATGTAAATAAGTTATGTTCATACTTTTTAATCATAACTTTTTATAAATAAATATATTATAAAACTTTTATAATATGACTTTTGATTGGGATTTAAATTTTTTTTAGGATTTAAATAATATAAAAAATTTAACTTTATAAAATACACAAAATATTTTTATAATATTATTTTTAAGATTTATAATATAATATTTTTTTATTATAATTAACTCAAATACTCATACGTGTTCATACTTGTAATATAATTTTTATAACTGGTATAAAAATATTTTTTAAATTATATTTGTGTGTAATTATTCAATTCTCAATCCCCTTCAAGAATTGAAAAGTATAATTGAGATACTCCAATTCACCTGTGAAATTCGCCAATTATAATGATTACCCTAAACATGCCATCTTCATGTAATTATAATTAATTACATTCAAATCTAATTACCAATTATCTTTCTAAATCACTACTTAATTTTTCTATATAGAAATTAGTATAAATTTTCATTTTTATTTGATTCACGATTCCCAAGTTTTTCCTGTTTGGTGATGCTTATAACATGGATTCTTCATCCACGTTGGGTTTTTTTAATTATTTTCTTTCATTTAGTGGATAATTGCCTTTTTAACTTTAATGGATAAAAACTAAATCTTCAATTTTTTTTTATGGGATAGGTTGAAGCAAAATAGCTATTAAACGATAACTTTGGTTTACTAAAGACATTTACATCTTGTTTTAGTTCGGCGGAATCTTAAGGATTTTCTCAAATAGAAATGGAGGACTTAGTAACTAGAAAAATTGTTCTATTCTAATCCCACTCTTCTAGAAGGATTATTTAGAAAGCGAATTATTTTGAATGCATTCAAATAGAAAAGCTATCATAGATGTTATGGGCCGAATTCTTATTTCATTTCGTTCCTGCCTTATCTTTTTCTTATTTATATTCTATTTTATTTTATTTATCCATCTTCCATAAAGGAGCCGAATGAAACCAAAATTTCATGTTTGGTTTTGAATTAGACACGCTAAAAATAATGAATCAACGTCTAGCCTTCCAAGCTAACGATGCAGGTTTGATTCCTGCTACCCGCTCGATATTCAAATTCTATCTATTCTACCTATTTGAATATTTATTAATTCAATTCAATGATGCTAATGCATCATTGAATTGAATTAATAAATACGCAATTCCTAACAATACAATTTTTCACATGTTCTTTAGTTTTTCCAATCAAGAGAAAAGAAAAAACCGAACAAGAGCAAAAAAGTCAAAATGTCAAAAAATCGTAATGAAAAGCGTTCATTGTCTAATGGATAGGACAGAGGTCTTCTAAACCTTCGGTATAGGTTCAAATCCTATTGGACGCAATTTAGAATCAATTTCTCTATATTCCATTAAGTTAAAATTTTCTATTTATAATTGTTCCTGAAGTCGAAAACGTTCCATTTGGTCCTGAATAGCGTCTTTCAAAAGTGTTTCTACTTCCTCAATGAATGTCTTGGTAGAAGATATGATTTCTTGGAACTGAGGTTTATTCGTTTTTAAGTAAGTGCGTAACTCAACGAGAAATTTCCTTACTTGCCCAATTTCTAATGAATTAAGATAACCATTCGTTCTGGTATAAATAATACTTATATGTTCTGCCACCGTAAGAGGAGCTGATTGGGATTGTTTAAGCAACTCACGTAATTGTTGACCTCGTGCCAATTGATTCTGAGTAGCTTTATTGAGATCAGAAGCAAATAGTGCAAAGGCTTCTAATTCGGCGAATTGGGCCAATTCCAATTTTGATTTACCAGCGACTTGTTTCGTAGCTTTAATTTGAGCTGCTGATCCTACTCTGGAGATGAAAATCCCTACATTAATAGCAGGTCTGATTCCAGCATTGAATAGATCGGCTGATAAGAATATTTGTCCATTTGTAATGGAAATCACATTAGTAGGAATATAAGCCGAAACGTCTCCCAACTGGGTCTCAACTACTGGTAAATAATTTAAAATTCATAAATATCTCAAATATACCAAATCGTATTTAAAATTAATGCCTCTAATCAACCCTTTGATAAATAATCCTTGGTAAACTGAAGGATAAAGAATGAATTCTCACAACTCCTTAAAGAAAATCGAGAAGAAAACTACTTCTAAAAATCACTAGAAAAAAATCTTGCACAAAGAAACTAACTTCCAGAGTTGAAAAATTTTATTAATGAAAACAATTGTGCCACTATCTAATGAATGATGAAGAGACATTTATATATGCTAGCTAAGTACATCCATACAAAACTTTTAAAGTATAATGAAACTCTAATTAATTTAAACAATAAGTATTTTTAAACAAAATTTTCTTGTTGACTAAAAAACATAAAATTCAAAATAATAAAACCTAATAAATACAATCTTAGGATCATATATAATAAAAATTAAGTTTAAAAATCGAACCCAATATGATTTAAACTTGAATTAAAAGTCTGAAACTCGTAATTTTCGTAGTAATCTCGTTCAGAAATTCTGCTTGCATAGTCTTCACTAAAACAATTATAACTTGCGTTCTCGAACTTGAAATCGAGTGATTTAAAGTGCGTTTCAATGCTAGGAAATAGATATTCGAACACTATGAAGGCATCTCAACCCAGAAATATTGAATCTCATCCAAAAATTTGTCGTAAGTCGATTAATTTTTTAAACTTAAAAAATTGACAATTTTAATAAATAAAATTTAATAAATTTCATATCATTCGTGCATGTATCACATAATAAAAAATTTGACTCATTATAAAATTTCTTCAACAATGACTTTTTTTTTATCAAACTTATAATTTAAATAAAAATTCTATTAATTAATTCTAAAAACACGTAATTAATACGATACGATTGATTAAGAATGATAAGTTGATTTCGTGTCCACTTAAACAAATAGAAAGCTTATTTTAACCCTCACCTTACTTTTTCTTATATTTGATTTTAAAAAATAGAAAAAGCCTAATCCAACATGTTCCGCACCGCTCAAAAAAGTAGTTTTCACCGTTCATTTTCATCTCCTTTCAAATCAAAGAGCCAAGATTCAATCATAAACTATGTCCCCATTTGTTCCATAGGTTTTGGAATTCTTCGTTTCTCAAGCTCAGTTATTGTGAAGCACGTTCCATTGGCGGCCCAAGCCGCCGTTCATCATCATCACGGTTACAAGATTATCGCGGATCAAAATAACGGTTTGATTCGCATACCTTTTGAAATTATTCAAGCAGATCTGAACCACACTACAAACCTGAAACAAACACTTACCCAAAAGGGTTTCAAGCAGATATGAGTTTTTTCCCCCTCAAAAATTCGAACAATGAAGGTTGAAGCTGGGGCGACACCAATTTCTAGTTGAAGTTGGATGATGACCGAATGGTTAAATTAAGGGGGTCCACAAGTGAGAAATAAATAATAAAAAGTAACTGTTGCGAATCGATCTGTATAAATAATGAAATAAAAAAATGTAGAGAAGATCGAACACATATTTTACGTGGAAAATTCTTTCGAAGAGGATAAAAACTACAGGCAAATGAGGCTTTGAATTTTTACTAAATGAGTAAACAAAAAAGCGTACAATATGGAGAAAACAAACCTAAATGTACTAAATGTATATTATCTAAAACACCAAATACAAAGCCATAACTCTCATAGAGCAAACTCGAAAACAAAACCCTAACTCTAATAGAGTTCTCTCAAAAGGGGTACGAAATTTTCTTTATAATTACCACGAAAATTCTCACCAAAACTTATCTGTGACTACCCCAAAATAAAAGCCCCGTAGTACTACATTTTTAATTTTTTTTTTAACTGGCCTCTCAAAATAAGGACACAAGTCCCCTTTAAATAAATTAAGATTAGAGGTCTAATCATACTAAAATATCCTTAAACTAATCAAAGTTTAACTAGAAAAAGATAGCAGAGTTTAACTAGGAGAAGAAACCTTATATATGTGGGGAACACGTCGTCATGTCACAACGTCTCATTTGCATCACCGTCTGTTTGACCGAAAATACGAGGCACATTCTACAAATCTCCACCTTGACTCGTATTTACCATACCTTCTTCTCCAAACCCCGTCACTGGTCGAATTCGATCTTTGTAGAATTTTAACCAAACTCAAACCGTTCTCTAACTTGGAAACCAAAAGACTCTTAGTCTTCAAATCAAAGTTGTATAATGAAACCAGGGTTAGTGATACATGAACGGACATGTGCTTCACAATAGGAGAGAAAATATCAAGGAAATCAACTCTTTCCACTTGACTGCTACCCTTTGCGACCACTCTTGTTTTAAACACTCCACTTTATCTGAAACTACTACAATTTGAAATCTGTGATTCCATCGAACTTCTTGATATCGAAACTCATTGTCTCCATCCCTGAACGGGTCAATTGCAGAATTTGAACCAAGCTCTAATTCCAGTTTGTTAGGATTGACTCGTATAAACAACTAAATAGAAAAGGTAGATAACATTGAACATAAATTTTACGTAAAAAACTCCTCCGAAGAGGATAAAAATCACAGGCAAAGGAGGCTTCACCTCTTCACTAAATGAGTAAACAAATGAGATTATAATATGGAGAAAATCAACCTAAATGCACTAAACGCAAATTACTTAAAACCCCGAATACAAAGCCCTAACTCTTATAAAGTAAACCCGAAAACAAAAACCCTAATTCTCATAGAGTTCTCTCAAAATGGTTACAAATTTTTCTCCATAGTTAAAATGAAAACTCTCACGAAAGCTTATCTACGACTACATAATGTCACCCCCAAAAGAAAAGCCCTGTATTACTACATCTTTAATTGCATTTTTAATTGGCCTCTCAAAATAAGGACACAAGGCCCCTTTAAATAGGCTAAGATTATAGGTCTAATCATATTAAAATATCCCTAGAGTAATAAAAGTTTAACTAAGAAAATATAGCAAAGTTTAACTGGGAGAAGAAACCAAATTTATATGGGGAACATGTCGCAAAGTCCTCATTCACATCGTCACAAAGTCGTCCATCATCACAACGCCGGAAAGTTTCTCATTGTAATGTCGCCATCTATTCAACCCAAAATACGAGGCACACCCCACAATAACTAAGTCATAATTTATTATTCTTGAGTTTTATAAGTATGATTTTTCAAAATCTGAAAAGGAAAAGAAGTAGTTAAGGTGATGAAAATTCTTTGTTTATATATTTTTTTATTTTCAAAAAATAGTTTTCATTTTCTTAAGTTGAAAAATATATTTGTTAATTGAAAATAAAAATTCATTTTCAATAATTAAAATAGTGAAAATCAGTATATATTTTTCAAAATAGAAGTGAAAAAATAATTTAATAAAGTATAATTTATTAAAAATGTATTTCAATAGTTAAATAGATTGCATTAAATAAAAAAAAGTTTAAAGGTTAAAAAAAAATAAAAAGTTGCTTCCAAAAAGATTCGAACAAGGGTAAATTTAAAACATAAAAAACAACTTTAAAAAAAACTCTTGTTTTAACCATGAGATGTGGTGTGCGGTTGCTCACCTCGTCCTTTAACCATGAGGTTGGGGGTTTAATCTCTACCCATGACAATGAAATACATTTTATGGCCAGTTGTTTACATTCTTGGAGAACATTTGCGATGAGAGGATTAGTCATGTTGAAAAAAAAACATTTTTTATTCTCTAATTTTCACATATTTTTATTTTTTAAAAAATCATAAAAACAAAAAGTTTAATGCAGTATCTTATCCTCTTATCATCGTGTAATAGAAACATATAATAGTCATTAGTTATTGAAAACATTTCTAACATAAAAAAATGGTTCTTTTTTCAATGGATGAGGTCATTGGTATTTTAACCTACTTCACTATGCTTTAAAAACAACCTTATCCCTTTATTGATAGAAAGGATCATATCATAAATGAGGTAAATTCAAACGAAATAGAGGATGTAGTTAAAGTCCCATCGAGAACAACTTTGCGGACCCATTTATCAAGAGTAACACCCCTAACCCGTATCTTTCACGGATTAAGGTTAAGGTTGTTACATTTATTGGTATCAGAGCTATGGTTTAGTCGGTTCTAGGACTACCATAGCGTATGTGAGTCTAGCTATGCATGCCACGTTTAACCTGTGATAGTGTGATATCTCTCGACTCTGACGAAAATTATTTTGATAAGACAAATATGTTTTCCAACTGAGCTAATTCTAATAGTACGGAATGTGTACTCAAATATTTGAATGGAAAGGTGTTGATTATGAGTTGAAACTCATAAACGTATGGATAAAAAAAGTATGTCATTTGTGTTATTGATCAATGTTATAATTATATGAGCATATGAGTTTTGACATATGAGTTATGATGCTATATAAGAATTTTGATTGTGAATTAATGATTTAAGTTGGCATAAGAACTACGTGTTAAGAACAAAAGTGATTATAAGCAAATGTTATATTAAATGATTTGCGAATGTGAAATCAGTAATGAAATGGTGTGATAATATACGTTATGTGCATTTATGTGTGAATAGAATTTAAGGCTTTACTAACCTCACCCCCCTTACCCGTAAAATGTTACAATGAAATCTGGAAGATTTGGGTTGAATAAGCTCACGAGGGTGAAGTTATAGAAGTCCATGTTCGAAAGATTAATTATGTAGTCAGAAAAGTGAATGAATTAGCAAATGAAGACAATATTAAAAGAGATATTAGATAGTTCTGAAGACTATTCAGATTATGTGACGTCACTGTTAAAGAAGAAGTTAACTCTGATCAAATGACTTATTCAGGTATGCTATCTAAAGAAAGTATTAGCTGGAAGCTTTTCTGAATTGATTTCTGTCAGTGATAGGATAATGTTTGAATTGTATTGATGGCTTAGTGCAGTGATTATAGTCGGGCAGTTACTATGACTTCTTCTGGGCATTCTATTTGTACATTTATTCTCAGAAGTATATGTGACTGTTTAATTTTAAAAGGAATTCTTATTGTATGAGGACATTAACTAAACATACTAAAAGAAAAAAGTATGGTTGGTTTGTTTGGGTTATGTTAATATCGCTATGTTCATTTATGGTATTTATTCCCTTGAGTGAATATGAAAATCATCAATAAAATTCGTATGAGGCAAATGTTCTGTTTCTACTGGCTATTGTTCTATTGAATATAAGTACAGATTATATTGCTTCTGTTACTATGGATTTTAGTATTTATGAGTGACATTATTCTTTCTGGACAATTTCTGGAATATCATCGGAATTGATATCATTCTACATGGGTTGTAACTTTCTGATATTCTGTGTAGCTTTAGACATTGAAATTTTGCTATTTTCGGTTTTCTTATGATTCTATGTGATTATCTATAAGAGATATCTATTTGACGGAAATGGCTATATCTATTATAATCATAATTTCTGTTCTGAAATTTGGGAGTACTATAGTACCGTTATCAGAGTTATAAAAGTTATATTCCTACATTGGTTGCTGTCCAAATCATATTTGATTTTCTTCTGGGTTCAAATGCTTTATTAACAGTTGGGATATTATCTATTGTTACTGGTAAGACGTCGGTCTTATTATGACATTATGATTTCTATTTGATGATTGTGGCATCTGTATAATGATATGTCTGGGTTATCCTTTTAAATTAGAAGAAAAGATTTTCTTTGAAAAGACTGATTCAGTGATTTAGTCTGACTTGAATTATTTTATTGAAAAGATGATTGAGTTATATGTGTTTGAATCTATTCAATGGACTGGAAATAAACTTTGAATGTACATGTGTGAATTAAGGGATAGTCTGGAAGAATAATTTGTATTCTTTAAGATTTAATACAGAGTTATATCTATTGGAACAATTCTATCTGAGAAATGTTGCAGTAAATTAAAGTTAGTTAGAATGTTGAAGCTTTATTTTTTACGAAGGCACTATCAACCGAAATGTCAGTTCTGGTTCCACCTGAGTTGAATAAAGAGTTATGTGATATATATATGGTGACTATAAGAGTTTAAAATGTTTAATGTCAGAGAAAGATCCGAACTTGGCACAGCAAAGTTAGCTCGAATCATCGAAAAACTTGTGAGTCTGTAAGTGATTCTTATCCGAGGAAAATGATTATAGTTTTGGATGTTTGAATGGGAAACTTTTGTGTGCTTTTTGAGTGATGAATACGTGATTGATCTTATCAGGTAATGAACAGTTGTTAGCTAAATTAGAGGTTAAATAAATGTTTATTTAGTGAAGTTGTGAAATTCAAAAATGTGTCAGCGAATTATAAGTTAAAAAGGGGTTTAGCATAAATTGATTTTGATTCAGAACCTCAGATGTGGTATCGATAATTATCTGTTATTTCGAGAAAAGCTCTACGAATATACAACAACTGCTACAAGAAACTCTCAGTAGTAGTTTATCTGTTCATATGGGATTAACAAGATGCATAACAGTCCGAGACAGGATATTGATGATTAAGTATGAAATGTGATATTTCTGACTTTGTTAATTATAAAAATAGAGTGTGGATGAATTCTGTATTGGAACTATCCTTATTATTAAAAAAGATAGAGTTATTTGAAACATTGTTAATTGTTTAAAGAAATCTCTCGATATGTATAGATTTGCTCTTTTGATAAAACAATTGAGTTATTTGTTTCTGTGATGGTAAGTCTGCTTATGGTGCCAGTCATTGTTGTTTTGGATTAAGATCTAAAACTCATATGATAATTCTGAGGGAAATTATAGTAATCTATGAGTATGAGATTGTAGTGAAATCGAAGAACGCAAATCTAATTCTCGAAACATTTATGTATCACTGTGTTTTAGAGTTTCAAAGCAACTAAGAAAGATTGTTGATGTTTGATAAACTATTAGGTGAGTATAAAAGTGACATTGCATGAGATATCGTATGTAGCAGTTACCTAACTCCATTGTTTTAGGATCGAGCTTTGTGTGTAAGTGATTCATGATATTAATATCATCAGCGAAATAAAGCAAAAAATGAAGGTAACTCAATACAGTTAAAAGCAGATTCAGTTGGATATGACGTATAGCGGAAAATAAATCAGAATCTTAATTATGAGATTAAAGAGATATGTAATCTGAAGCTATATGTGAATTTGCAATGTACTGTATGAAAGCAAATCCTTAATTTACTTTCTGGTAAGATTTTCGAGGACGAAAATCCCTAAGGGGGGAGAGTTATAACAGCCCGGTTTAGACCCTAGTCGAAACAGTAGTTTCGGGACCATAAATCTGAGTCAGAAAAATATTTTAATATTATTTTTCGTGTTAATAACGTGTGAATTGTTATGTGTGAAAATTCCGTATGAAAATTTTATCGTTTGCGTGTCTGATTTGATGAAAATGACTTAATTACGTAAAATGCAAAAGTGGTTTTCTATTTGTTAAAGTATTTAATTGCTATGGTTTATAAAAGTGAATGTCCTTATAAAGATATTAGACCATTTTTGTGATAATGGATGATAGTGGAGGGGTAGTTAGAGTAGTTTTAAATATTTTTGAAGGTTAATATAGTAAAATAGCTAATAAGTGTTTTAATAAATAAAACACAATAAAATAATTTGGCTTCATTATCATCTATTGCCAAAATTTAAAAGAAAAGGAAGCCATTGAAGCTTCACAGTATTCGGCCATTGCATGAGTGAATAGGTATGTTTATTTTGCTCGATTTTTGATGATTTCTATGTTTTTGAAATCGTTGCTTTGTGTTCTAGCTAGCTCGTGCTTAAATTTCAGAATTTGATGATGATTTTGAAATACGCCATTGATGCTTTTGTGAGCTTTATGATAATAGTTGATGAAAAATGAAAGATATATGTTGAATTAATATGTTTTGTGTTTGGATTTTGATGAATTTGAGTATTTTGGGCTAATTTGTGAAAATAAGAAATTAAAGGACTAAAATGTGAAATAAATTGAACTAATGGGCTGCTAGGGATCCAATGTGAATTTTGCCTAACATGGGCATAGTGAAAATTGAGTATTTTATGTTGTTTTGAAATAAGGACTAAATTGTGAAAAACGTAAAATGTTAGGGGCTAAAGTGCAAATTGCCCTTTTATGTGTTTTTGGATGAAATTGAATGAATATGTTATTAAACAAGCCAAATTTGTATTGAATTAGATCAAGAAATGAGGAAATCGAATTTGAATCGGGGAAAGTCGAAAATTGTCGAATAATAGTTCCGGTCCGTTCGTGTTAGTACGAGGTAAGTTCATATGCAAATAAATGTATTTAAATTGATTTATTCATGCTTATATGATATTGAAATGTATTGAATGGCTATGAAAGATGAATATGTAAAATTGAGAAATCATCGACAGTGTTACGACGTCCGAAAGCCCCGTACAAACCATAGGAATAGTATAGGATACATATAATGCCCCGAATTTCTGGGCCTAGAAGTATTGGGCCTCGTGCATGGGAGCCACTAGGAGACTGCACATAAAAGTTTATGTGTGGAAGAAACATCACAATTAAATGTCTACTTTAATGGTTAATAGCCCTGAGAAGTGTTGGAGAAATCTTGGGTTCAAACCTGGGCTTTAGCAAAATTTTGGTTTTAAGTGAATAAAACCCAGGATGCTTGGAAGTAGGCCTTTTATAATATTGTAGGAAATAAATGACACAAGGAAGCATGTGGTCTAGTGGTTATGGCTTTATTAGGGTTGCAAGGGAGCCTGGGTTCAAGTCTTGGCTCTTGCAATTTATTTTGATTTTTCTTTTAAAAGAACCTGGACTTTGGCCTATAGACCTTATAATTAATTAAGGATAAAATATGACATAGAAAAAGCTTATGGTGGAGTGGCAAGGTGGCGTGTTGTGTAACTGTGAGGTTTAAGGTTCAAGTTTTGGGATGCGCAATGGAGTATTTATTTTGCTGTTTGAGCTGTGTAGGAGGTGGAGTTGGACTGGAACTCTGTGGTTGAAGTGGTCATATAAAAATAAGGAATTTTTTTAATGGTTGAAAGTAATCCCACATCGGGAAGCTAACATGAGAATTGGCGAGAAGCTGGCTTTAAATAGAGCGAGAAAGATGAGTTGGGGATAAAGACTCTATAGGAACGTCGGTACCCCCATGGCACAGCGAAATATATATATTCCGGCGATCCAAACCATGGATCCATGTGCGAGGAATGAATCGGGGTGAAAAAGATTTTGAAATTACCGAAACTTCAATCTGAGTAGACAGTGTAGCCTCGGCAATGAGAATATTGTTTTGCTTTCGAATCCAAGCCGCAATCTTTATGATCCCGACCTCTACGTAATCCACCCAGTTGACAATGAACGGGAGAAATCCCCAAAACTATTTTCAGAGATATTTTGCTTTACGGCTACTAGACCTAGTAGCAAAGCTTCGGGTTTGTATATATATTCACTTTTTAGGGTTTTCTCCCTTTCTATATATAACTCCCCTTATAATTGGTATGTATATAACAAATTCTTAATTTATTAAATTTTAATCCGAACATAATAATCATAATTAAAATAAATATAATAATGATTTAACCGAAAATTATAATTATATTAATTATAATAAATATTTCGGTAAACTATATTTATTTAAATTTATATACGAACCAAATTCATATATTAATAGATTTATGTTCTCCTCATGTCTACAACATCCTTATACATACAATATGTTCGATATTTGATTGCCTAATTAAATTAATTCTATAATTAATTTAATTCATGTGACAACCAAACACAATACCAACTATGTTTTATTTTGTTCATTTCAACCATAGGGTGTGACCCTGTAGGTTCTTGTAACGTTAACAGTAATACTAGAACGATTCTAATGTTACAAACAATGAGTGGCATCTAGCAATGCATCATTGCTACTAAGTTACAAGAAGTCATGATTTGACATAACCTTTTATGATTAACCTTTCATGCATTAATCCTTAAGTCCTTTATCTCTTGAATGGACACAAGTCATGGAATAGTCACACTTGCATAGTCCATCCCATGTTTCTTGATACCTTGAGTAGACTATGATACACAAATAAGTATGACATCTAATATCAACTTATTTGAGCGTGGCCATGCATTTCTAGTCTCACTCAATCAAGTGGCCTAAGATATTACTCCCATTATGTAGGAGGGACTTATCCTATATTGATCAACCATATCCCTCTACATAGATTGTGGTATATCCAACATCAGCCTTTATAAAACAACTAATTACAGTGTACGTTTGACTGTATCAAAATATACAGCTCATGATGTTGGGATAATAATGATCTCAAGTCTGAGGATCATATACATATTAATCACTATGAGTAATGTTGTGACAATTACATAATAATTCAAGAAACATACTCATAGCGGGTCAGTCCAATATGTTGTTCTCTAACACACATATTCATGCATTGATTTTGACACTTCATATCAATGACAACTCTTTATCATCAATCAACTACATATTAGTCTTAATGCATTATTGTTGTCCTAGTCAACAATAATACTTGACTAAGGACCTTTTAAGAATAATCATATTATTCTCAGGACATTATTATAAAACAATTTATTTATACACACAGAAAAGAAACTGAAATAATAATGGCAACGCCTTATATTAATAGACATAGTAAATCAAGGATGTTATTACAACCATCTCATGATTGATCTTTGGGCATACTCTTACAGACTCAATGCAGGATGTGCCAAGGTTAGTGATCGTGGACTTCGATGCGTTCTCATAAACAGGTGTGTATTCATGCCCTTTTTTGTTGAAAGTCGGCAAAAGCCAAAAAGCTGAAACTTCAGCATCTAAGGTTTCACGAGCGTGCCATCGCTCGTGTGGTAAACCGAGCCCACAAACCATGGGTAATAGACTGTAGAGGTCGTCACGAGGGTTCTCGTGTGCTAGGGCTGTTCTGGGCCCGTGGGCCCACTTGTGTAAATCTAACGGTTAGGTGGGAAGTAGTTGGGCTTGTCATGTCGTGTACATGGCATAGGCCGAAATGGGCCGTGTGAGCCCAATGGGCTCGTGGACCCCCCACAGATTAAATCCACGGTAGTTGATAAATATTGGACTGTGCTATGTAGGTCACATAGCCGTAACTGAAGTTAGGCTAAATGGGCTACATGAGCGGGTGGGCCCACTTGGGTCTAGTATGGGCCGTAGGCCCATTTATACTGTTATGTTTGTTTAGGTTACTTAAGTCGCTTGAGGCAATGGTAGACCATCTGTTGGGTCGTTAATACCCCCAATTTGTATAATTACCGAAAAACCCTCGATTTGTATAATTATCGAAATACCCCCGATTTGTATAATTTTTGAAATACCCTCAATTTGTATAATTACTGAAATACCCCCGATTTGTATAATTATTGAGAAACCCCTGTAGGGTAAAATAATTGTTTTGCCCTTGTGGGTAAATGACTGGCTTAGACTATGAATTTGACTGATTTAACTGTGATTGTATGACTGTGTTTTAATTTTCTTGATGATGGTTGTACGACTGATATGCTTTTAATATATGTTTAAATTACTATTACTGAGCATGGCCATTTTGTATACATACGTGTGATGATCGAGCATGACATACACGACATATTGCATGGGGGAGGGACATTGATACAGAAGAAGTTCTGATAGGATCACACAGGTCACAGAGACGACTGTGGATCCAATATTGATCTGTTAAGGTTGCACGGGTCGCACGAGACGACTGTGGACCAATAGACGGCTTAGTGCCGCTTATTCTGATTATGGCTCTGTGCCAACCTAAAAGTGGCTCTGTGCTATGTTGACTATGGCTTTGTGCCAAACGTATTTACCTGTGGCTAAGTGCCTAACATACTTATTGATGACTTTGTGTCGATCATATTTACTGAAGGCTATGTGCCAATTATATTACCATCGCTGATGGCTATGTGCCAAACACAATATAGTTACCGATGGCTTTGTGCCAATAATAAGACCGCTACTGAAGGCGTAAAGCCGTATATTTGTTTAGCAACTTGCTGCAATGAAGGTAGTACCGCAACTGGGCTACCATTGATGTGTATCGGATGGGTGGGTCGATATTTATATCCCCACATGATGCGTACCGGGGGACGGAGTTAGTGTTTAGCGGTTGGATTGGGTTGGGTTGCATACCTGTATTGTGATTTTACCATTTTGGCCATAGGCCCACATTGTCACTGCATAGAGCTTAGGCCCAGACTGTACTATTATTGAATAGGGCTCAGGCCCAGACCGTTACTGTATGCACTATTACTGTAATAGGCTCCAGCCTAGACTGGTTCTGACTTCTGTTAGTTTACTAACTATTTTAGTTTAGGAGGGGATTACACACTGAGTTTTCTTAAACTCACCCCGTTTATTAATCAAGCAGTAATCCCCAAAGATTAGGAGGATCGAGTCTTTGCAAGGGACTCGGAGGTGGCCACACAACTGTTATTGTTTCCGATTTTCTTTTAAGTTATCTATTTACAAGTACTTATATTTGATCTGGGTTGTAATAAGGCCTCTTTTAATTTCAGGTTCTAAATTTGGAATTTTATATATTATTTTATAACTGCTGGAGTAGAGCTCGATTTTTCCAAAACAATAACTATTTTTTGAAATATCATATTTCCATAATTGTTTAAATTAAGCTTCCACAGCAAACAAAGTTTTAAAGGTAATAATGTTTTACAAGAGAATGTCTTTTAATAAACTAACGTAACTGGGATTTCTACTCAATATTTTTTTAAAATTGTAAGAAGGATTTTCAATGAGAACATGGTTTTTGAAAAACACTTCAATGTGACACGCCAGATTCGAGCCTAACTTCTAGGTTGGGTTTGGGGTGTTACAATACATATGTCATGACATAGGATTTCGAGATATGTTATCGTATAAGACCACGTCTGGGACATTGGTATCGATTTGTGATTTACGTGTAAGACCATGTTTGGGACATTGGCATCGTATATGATTTCGTGTAAGACCCTGTCTGGGACAGTGGCATTGATATTTGATTTCATGTAAGACCACGTCTGGGACATTGGCTTTGTACAAGCTTATGAGTTATCCGAGTATCCTTATTGATTTTGAACGGTTCAACGGGCATTCTGAGAAATAAATTAGTATATGAATGTGTATCTGATTCAGGTATGTTGCAAAGCATATGAAATTGAGCAATAAAAGTGAGTATGATTATGATCTATGTGAAAATGAGATGTGGTTAATAGCAAGTGAACTATAAGCAAATAAATTATATGAGAAATATGAAATGGTAGTTGTGTTTTGTCATATATGATTTTGGTACATGTGAATTGTATATAAAATTCAGAAATAGAAGGTGAATATGTTTTTAATGACGATATAAGAATTATATTATCATGAATGAAAGAAATGTATACAAATGAATGTGTGTTATATGTACTTGTTATATGACCTTGTGGTTCTATGATTCGAACATGAGAAATATGAAACAATAAACATGGTTTTTGAGATATACTATTTTGATTTGAAAATTGGATATGAAATAGATATCGAGATGGTGGTGTTATGATATATGGTTCGTATATATGTAAATTGGCTAGTGAAGCATGACATGTTTTGGTTGGTTATGTAATGAATATGTGCGAGCTTGATTTATATTATTTAACTAACAATTGTTATTCAAATTTGGAAGTATGGTTATATAATTATTGATAAATAAGATAAGTGGAGTGATTTAATATGGTTATATGAGTTTATGATTACAATGAATGTATATGTGATTGAGATTTGTTAAATTCGTTTTAGTGATATTGGTTTATAAATATCATTGAAACGATTTATTTACTTATGGCTTACTAAGCTTTCAAAGCTTACTCTGTGTGTTTTTCCTATGTTTATAGAGTTTCGGAGACTTGCTCGGGTTGAAAGTCGTAGGAGACCTTATCACACTATCCGGTTATCGCTTCGGTAAATAAAAGCTTTGAGTTTTTGGTTATGTGGCATGTATAGGCTAGTTTCGATATGGTTCATTTTGATTTGTATATATGTAGCCATGCGAAAATGGCTTGTTAATGATGTTAATGTTTGTATATATATATATGGCCTTGTAAAATGGTCTTTCTAGTAAGTTAGTTGTGTGGTTGAAATGGTATGATTCATGATTGATTTGGTAAGGTTGTTATGTGTTCATAGTATAAATTAGGTACATGGAATTAGTATGTTTGAGTTGGAATTATGTTTGGAAATGATATTAAAGTATGAGTGATGCTTGTTTTGGTAATGATTTGGTTGCATATTGGGTTATGAAACGTGGTCTTAAAAGCTTATGATAATAATGTGGCAAAATGGCTTTCCAAGTAGCCTATTTTTGTCCACAAGGGCAGAGACATGGGCGTGTGTCTCAACCGTGTGCGACACACGGTCATGTTACACGACCATGTGTCCCCTGGGGTAGTCCTATAATTTTAAGTTAGGCTCGAGCACGGCATAGACACACGGGCATGTCTGGTGGCCGTGTGAGGCACACAGCCTTGGTATATGGTCATATGTGGCCATTTCGAAGAGTGCACAGGCTAGACACATGGGTGTGTGGTCAGCCGTGTGACCCAAGTCAATTTCGACCATGGCCAAGGCACACGGGCGTGTCTCTAGCCGTGTGGATAAGTCAGTATGTATGCTCTTGTTTGCCACGGTCTAGATATATAGGCGTGTATAATGCCGTGTGAGGCACACGGTCTGTTCATACGGGCGTGTGACGTTTGTAACTTTGAAAAATGTTTAAGTTTCGACAAATTTTGTATAAGCTCGGTTTTGTCCCAACCTCTTTCTAAAGCATGTTTAAGGTCTTGTTGACCTTTTAAAAGGACTCTTTGTGTAAGATTTGCTATGATGATGATGATGATGTATAATATGTGTACGAAATGATTGCAAAAGGTTCCAATAAGTCTGGTAATGCCTCTTAACCTTAATCTTGCAACGGATACGGGTTAAGGGTGTTACATCAAGACTCTACTAGCTAGAAGTTTTGAGAAACATGTTGAGAGCATGAGAATGTATAATATGACTAATCTACTTCACTAGAACAAGTGGGAGACTGTTGGATCTGGTACCCTAAGTGTAATATATATATTTGTAAACTTGTAATTTTTTTGAACGGTTGGTTAATAAAATGATTCATGGATTACATTAATATTCTTTGTATAATGTCCTCCTATGGCTTTTGCACGCAAACAAAGTAGAAGCAAATATTAACTCACTTGTTGTCTAATATTTAAACTAATACTAAGTGGTATTATGTAGTTAAATCGTAATACAAAAAAATAACTTATATTAGTAGACAAATCTAAACATGTCCTTAGTCTAATCGAAAATCAGAAATTGATTGAAAGACTAATATGTCTTCTATCAAGTCAAATTGGGGAGGTGTCTTGTCTTGGGCATCGAAGCGAATGACTCCCAGAAAATAGAGACATATATATGACTGACCGGATCGAAGCAAAATAGATCCTAGATCTATTTATGGATTTATTCATTTACGTCATTCATAGTGTGGCATACATTAATTCTGAGTGGATGATGGACTACGTATGCGTGACTCGTGTATTTTGATATAAGTAAAAGCCTAAGTTTAAATAGGTAATGAACCAAAAGCTGGTGCGTTATGTATACGACTTTTTCAGCATGTAGCATAATTCACAATAGTGGAATTTATAACCTAATACATGGGTAAATGATATCCTCTTATTGGCAGACTCCTACATGAAAGAAGCTCCCTGCGGGTTTTGGCTTGAGAAAAATAATTTATATGAACTCTCATGGCTTGAACTTAATGACAAGCCCAAGTGAACTATTGATTGGATAAAAGTCCATACTGACTCTTGTGAAAGATAGTCTTTTTTAACTCTCAAACTTGAAACATGAATATAAGATCAGTAGACTGCCATAACTTGAATCATAAAGATAAATCTAGTGGTCTATCATACATATGGATTCATATAGAAGATTCATGGATGCAAACTCATATATAGTAGACTCATACATGCGAATCCATAGACTAATATTTATGTATAGATGCAGATTCATATACACGAATTGTTCCGCGGACTTTCACTTGGAGATATTCTATGTATAAATCGTAGTTTTGATACCACTAAATGTAACACCCCATACTCAGTCTAGCTGTTAGACTCGAGCTACAAATGCTACAATAGTAAATAGAAACAATCATATACAATTTTCTCAGTAATATTCAATAAATCAATATAAATGAGTTAAGTCTATGTTTATCATGAATTGCAAACAAAACTGAGTCTTAATCAAGCTTACGAAAGCCCTTAAACTGACTTGGAACCAAATTAGGACCATTTTGAAACTTTTAGAAAAAGTTTGGTAAAAAGGTAAAACATGGGTCACACAGCCATGTGGCCATGCCGTGCAACAGGTTGAGGTCATGTGGTGCTATATCACACAGTCGCATCCCCAAATTGTGTAACAGACTAATACCGTGTAATCTAGGGTCATACAGTTGTGTTGCCAGATGTGTAATTAATTGCGGCCGTGTGAACTCAAAACCAAATGAACGTGTAGAACACACGATTGTGTCAACCATCCATGTGTGTCAGACGGTCATATAGTAACCCGTGTGCAGCATAAATAACCATTTTTTGTGCAAGTTTCATACCATTTATGCAAAGTGACCTATAGTGTCATTTTATTTCATTCTAACCTACTTCAAAATATACATATTTCAATGCCAAAACCTCCATTCACATAATCATTTAAACATACAACCATTATGCCCTCATTGACACCAACAAAGCATTAAACTCAAATCAAATACAATCATACCAAAATTATTAACCATTTCATACCACAATCTATTTCATATGCATAATACCATTCAAAACATTGTCATTTTCTTTAACCTTTAAAGTTCCAAATTTGAAATCAAGCCAAATATCACGTACCAAAATACTTCATCAACTTACATACAAATATAAACATACCAAAACATATACATTCACTTAAACAAGCCAAACCATCCTATATACATGCCACAAGTAACCAAGTTCAAAACATCAAAAGTTTACTGAAACGAGAGACGATAGGTATGAGCTTTTCATTGATCGAATCAACACATTCCGAATGTCCAAAATCTACAGAAAAATAGTTACATGAGTATGTATTTAAAATACACAGTAAGCTCATACAATATAAACATTTAGTTACCTCAATTTCTTATCACATACAAACTCATTATATAAAACAAATATACCTATCAAGATTCAAAACAACACCATTAAACATATAAGGTTTTGAGTTCAATCACACATATAATCTCATAATTCACATATCCATCATAACCAACTTGTATTAACCATCCAGATCATGAACTTTCTTTTGCCAACATCCAAAGGCATATCATCACATTTTCATTTCATAATTCTACCTCATGAAACTTCGTAAAAGAACTCCGTACACAGGTGAAAGTAATAGTGCTTGGTTAACTAATTGGGTTAAACCTACACGAATAATGAAAAATAGTGTTTGATTATCTGATAGGGTTAAACCTACACAAATAATGAGTAATAGTGTCTAGTGACTCGTTAGGGTTAAACATATACAACAAATAGCTTGGCTAGGGCTTAATATACCTGTATTCTCGAATCTGCAACACATGCTGGAGCTCAGAACCTTAAGGCATTACCCGTAACCTCGTATACTAGACTTTTACTAATTTTATCGGGATTTAACCTCACATTATACCACAATTCATAATCACCAACAATCACCATTTCAAAATCAAGTAAAAAATATTAGCAATAGCGATTTAGTTATACTATATGAACTTACCTGACTAAACTGTAGCGGTTTAGTTAACAAGACTAGTTGGTAATTTTTTCTTTTTCACGTACGTCCTCCAGTTGTTGTAATTCTTGACTTGAATCATAATTTGACTCAATTAACTATTCCAATTAACAACATAACAGCATATAGAAATCATACCATAGTTCAATTTCATCTATACTACAATTCTCTAAGTTTTGCATTTACCTCAATTTAGTCCCTAAAATCGAAAATATCATAACTTACAATTTTGAGCTTCGATTTCAAAACCGATCTCAACGGCATAAAAGATATAATTTTCACCCCACTATTTGCAAGTTTCTCTATTTGATCATTAATGACAAAACTATCAAAATTTCACTTACAATTTAGTTCTACTAACAATTAAACTTAACATGCTAACCGTTAACATTGAAAACTTCATGAATCCTTTAATTGTAACTTTTCTAAACTTTAACAATTTCACGAAATAACCCCTGAGTTAGCTAAACCAAGTTCTCGAGATCTCAAAAACATAAAAATTATAAGAAACGAACTAAAAATTACTTACCAATGAAAGGCTAAAAGTTGAAAGCTAAAACCCCAAGTTTTTCTTCCACATTCGGTCATGAATAAGAGATGAGAAAAAGATGAAGACAACTACTCATTTTTTTTAATTAATATATATAATTTGGTAAAATTGTAATTATTAAGACTTTTTAGATTAAACCTTAATTAAACTATTACTAAGTATAATTAAGCTTCCTTAAAATGGATGATAACATTATCATCCATCAAACATAGAAAGACATTAGTCTAAATACATATTTGGACCCTTGAAGAATTAAAAATCATATAGTGTATAACTTTTATAATTTTTACGATTTAGTCATTTTTTTTAATTAAATAACCAAACGTCAAAATTATTGAACCAAATCTTAGTTTGACACTTTAATAACTTCGTAAATATTAAATAAACAATATTTACGGGCTCACGTGTCGGAATTGTGATCCTGAAACCATTGTTTTCGACATCATTGAAAAAAGGTTGCTTCAATCAGTATGTTGTGTCACGATGAGGAACTCCCTGACATTGCGATGTCAACCTAAATTTTTGAAAACTTTACAGTTTAGTCTTAATTCGAACTTAGGTTAACAATAGAGCTTTAGTAAGCTCGTTTAAGACTCGAGAACAATTGTACATTGTATTGTATGCATGTATTGACTGAAATTAATTATTTAATGGTATAATTTGATTGTTAATTTGATTGTAGTTGCTCCGACAGTAAATGCGGTACTTTATAACTTGAATCTGGCGACTGAATCAGATATAAGATATCACATTACTAGCATCACCTATTTAAATCAAACTTTAGGTAGATTAAATTTTAAAATTGAAAAAATCTTATATATTATAAATTCTTAATTCCAACTTGCTAAAGAACCCAAAGGTTATTCTGCTGCTGCAAGAAATAATCCAATGGTAATAAAAAGCAATTTTAAAGCCTACTTATTAAGGTCTAGATCTTTTATTTTAAGTTTTTCTTGTCGGATGCTTCTTGTAACATGGATGCTTCATTCAAGAATCAGTATAAAATTTTAAGTTAAATTAATTTCCATGGTTTCCAAGTTGGATTGGGCAGGTATAAAAAAAAGTCAGCTCCATTCTCAACGGTTGCAATTTGCTAAATATCGATATCCCTGTTTTTCAGATTTAGATATAAGTATAGAGTTTTGTTATTCGTATTTAAATATAAACATTCGAGTAATTTATAAGTATATTCTTTTGTTTTTAAGCAAATCTATTATGTGTTTTGAATATTTTTAAATAGATATAATATCACATCAATATTTCAATAGGAAGAATATTTAATACATTTTCGAGACATAAATCTCACTAAATAATGACATGACATCTCATCATTAAATAAAACATAAAAATAATAGAGGACTTATAAATGAATTTTGATAACTTTATTTAAATAAAATTAAATAATTAATTATAAATAAATATTAAAACTCTAAACCCTAGACTTAATCCCTTAAACTCAATATCCTAAATCTAAAATTTATTAATATTTTTTAATAATAATTATTCATATTTATTATGTTTAAATAAAATTATTAGTATTTATTTATTAATAAATACATTATACTTATACATAAAAAAAATTATTCCTATCTTAGAACGTCACACATACATACTCAAGAAAAATAAAAAATCGAAACATCGTAACCAAAAATTCCCAAAATCGTAAGAGGAAAAAAGGTAAAATCCAAAGGCTTCTTCTGTTTTTTTCTGGAAACATGGTAGAGTTTAAAACTAAAAAGAAAAGAAAAAAGTAAAAAAATTCCAATGGCCAATTGGAAAACAAAGTAATGTTCCATTATTCATGTTAAAAGGAATTTTCACTATGTAAACCAAGCTTCAATAAAATAAAAAAAATGGAGGGAGGGAGGTATGGTTCCAAGCTTCTTACCATTATCCCACCTGCCAAATGCTTAACGCTCTATTTTCTTTTAGTCATTACTCGATACTCTAATTGTACCAACTTAGACATGTTCTCTTTCAGACGATTAGGAGTGAAACGCTCTTCCTTTGACATCTGTCAACATTTGGTAGCTTCTCACTTGTTCTCTTGCTTTTTAGGTTCATTGTCTTCCCCAAACTCTCTCTCCGAATCATACATAAAGAGAGTTTCCCCTTCACGTTTTCACCATGCACCTCACCTCTAGGAAGTATATTTTCATTTCTATAGCAATGACCAACTCAGACCCACCTCTCCTTAACCATTATGGAGCACTTTTTTCAAGCCACTCACCTCAAGTCGATGACACTAAAAACAGACTTGTCATCGAAGAATGCCAACTTCCTTTGATTGACTTGAGTTGTCTAAGCAATCACGACGAAACGGTTCGCCGAGCTTGTGTTGCAGCCATATGTGGGGCATCATCAGAATGGGGATTTTTCCAAGTGTTGAACCACGGGATTAGCCCTCAACTAGTTGAGAAAATGAGAAGTGAACAAGTGAAGTTGTTCAAAATACCCTTCGAAAGGAAAGCTAGTTGTGGACTTTTGAATAATTCTTACAGATGGGGAAGTCCTAGGGCTACCTGTCCTAAACAGTTCTCATGGTCTGAGGCTTTCCATATCCCTCTTACCAAGGTTTCAGATGAAGCTTGTTATGGAGAGTTTATATCTTTAAGGTAATACTAACATGGACGCAATTAATAATATGTCTAAACTGCTAAAAAAAACAGTTCTCATGCAGCCGCTGTTTGCATCCCAAGTGCTAACAAATAAAAAGTTATCCTCTGGTTTTCTACAGGGCAGTGATGATAGAATTTGCAGCTGCCATGTCGAAACTTGCAGGACTTCTAGGAAGCGTTTTGACAGCGAATTTGGGACATGGAAAGGAAGTGATCAAGAATTTATGCGACGAAGGCACCTGCTTCCTTCGCCTGAATCACTACCCGGCCTGTCCGATATCTCCGGAGATTTTGGGTTTAGTGCGCCACACCGATAGTGATTTCCTCACAATTCTATGTCAAGATCAGGTAGGAGGACTTCAACTCATGAAGGACTCCAAGTGGGTAACTGTCAAACCTAACCGAGATGCTCTTATAGTCAACATTGGCGACCTCTTCCAGGTAAAAGAAACTAAAGCAGAAATATCCCATGTGAGTGGAATCAACTTTTCATTCACTGTGTGTATAGTTATCTAATTCACATCTAAAATTCTACAGGCATGGAGCAATGGTGTTTACAAAAGCGTGGAGCATAAGGTGGTGACTAATGCAAAGATGGAGAGATACTCCATAGCTTATTTCCTGTGCCCCTCTTACGATTCTTCGATTGGGAGCTTCAAAGAACCTTCAATCTACAGAAAATTTACTTTCAGGGAATATAGAGACCAAGTTCAAGAAGATGTAAGAAAAACTGGCTACAAGGTTGGCCTTCCACGGTTTCTAGTTAGTGGGAGAGGGGATTTATTGACAGGAAGCATGGAGTAAAAACCAGGTATATGTATAACAAGCATCACAGTCAACAGTGTTCCTTGCAAAAGTTTTAGCCTTCAGGAATCTAAATTGGCAGAAGATAACAAGCAAAGAAACGCAGAGAAAAGATGAAAAAAATAAAACCTAAAGCTATCCTAAGACATTTCCAGAAGGAAAAACCAAATGTGTTCATTGTACTAATATAAGGTTTTGTCATCAATAGTATATAACTTAACACTCTTATTTTGGATCCGACCGACTGGTACTGTTGTGTTTTTCGTCTTAATAGTGATACATGCTAAAATTGTATGATCATGGAGGATTAACTTATAACGATCGAATATAATTATGGACATACCTGCCTGCTGGATATTCCAGAAATTATTCTAGAGAATGTGAACTAATTTTTGAGATCTAGAGATGCTGGTTAATGCTCATTTTCAAGCTTTAAGGCATAACTAATGGGTAAGAAAAGATTTATCAACTTGCAAAAGTCTGGTATTTCAACTTCAGATGGGTTATAGCCACTTACTTTATCATCATAAAAGTTGAAGAGCATGCCTTAAATGGACAAAGGGTAAATGCTGATACAGATGAGGAGAAAGAAGAAGCAAATGTCCAAGCTAAGAGGATCAATGAAATCAATTCAATGATAGATTAACAGATCCTAAAATCATGTTGAAAACTTACTTAAACCACAAGAACTTGGGGGATGGAACTAGTTTAGCATATCCTAACTCTAATCAAGCCAAGTAAAGAAAGCAACTTGACACAATATACCACCCAAGTCTGCAATGATTTTAAAGAAAGAAAATGACTTTAGGACGTCCATTCACGTTGTGATGTCAAACTCCACAGCATCTGACATTCACATGGCATGCTCTCTACCAAGGAGTGACCAAATTCTGTGCTTCAGAACAACATAAATTTGGGTCATTTTGTCCTTGTTCCCCGGGTGACATTGACAAACTTACTTTCTATGCTAAGATGGCCTAATGCTCATCAACAGTTTGTCTTTAGGTGAAAACGCATGTGTTTATTGCATGATAGAAGATCCTGTCACGAGCATGAGGCAAGAGAGAGAAAATATGATGTTGACTGCAGAGTTCTAATCAATCGCTAAAAAGCAATATAAGGTCAGGCTAAAATATCCGTTCATCCCTTTCCCACCTTAACCACAAAGACAAAAAGAACTACGGTGCAATGCACCAAGCTAAGAGTTGAATCATTACATCATACAACATGCTTCTGCATAATAACAATTATGGCCTTTTTATGGAGCAAAAATCATTCTCCAATTGAACTGATCGGTTTATATTCAGCCACAATACACTTTTCAACAAAGTCAAAAGTTGTAAACTCTCCTTAATCTAAAACTTTAATGGCAACTTTTTCAAGAATAGCTGGAGAGGATAAAATTTGGTCGAAGCATATTATAAGGGAAAAATGATTAATTCTTTGCATACTGAAAATTAAAAATCATTTCCATTGAATCTTTACAATTGAACCAGGATTTAGTAACATGAATGACCAGATCTTGCATACTAAAACCTGAAAATGGCTGGTTCTAAAAGAAAATTTATACATAATCACTTCGGTATATCAGCTAAAAGAAAAGAAGAGAAAAACTCAGAATACCCAGTTGCAGGTAAACTATGCACTTCGAGAGCATGATAAGCCAATATGAAGAGGTACATTTTACAGGCTGTCACCACTGCAAACATCTACTTTACAAATAAAAAAGATCAGGATTAGCCTTGAATTTCATGTTCATTTCACCATATGATGATTGTTTGCAGGCCTTGATTTCCTAGTAATCGAGTAGCATTGCTACCCTATCCCTGAGTGTGCACTTCTTCTTTGTCAAAGGGACTGTTTCTTCTTTAACGTCATTCTGACTTCCCTTTCCTAATTCCTTGGAAAATGTCAGATCCCTCCTTACGAATTCAGTCCTCTTTTCATCCACAGGCTTCTTTAATAAAGGACCTAAAAACAGATCCAGCATGTCGTGAGCATGATCTCCTGTTCTGCTGGTATTGATCAAATGTTTGTCATCTTTCGGACTTTCAGTTACATCATAAGTTGTTTCATCAACCGGCGATTTTCGGTTACCATCAATGGCAATAAGAGAACTTTCTGACTTGGCTTTGGGAGAGGCTATAGTTGATAATTGCTTTCCAAATTCACAATCCCCAGTTGATAGCTCTTGCAGCCCTATGTCTTTATCAGCTTTGACATACTGTAATTACATAAATAATATCAAACTGAGATCGTTTTTGCAATTTATTAAAATTTAAAGACAAGAAGAAACCCTTAAAGTTTTCAACAAGTTTAACTACCTCTTTAGCGATGCTCAACAAATCTTCTGGACTCAGTTCTTCCTCATTATCGTCAACCGGAGATGGGGTTTTACTATCTTTTCCTCTTCTCAATCTAACATTTGTTTTGTTTCTTTGCCGATGAGAAGGTTCCTGAACTTGTTTTTCCCGAAGACCAATACTCATTTTCACCGGGGAAGCAGTTTCACTATCACATGGTGCGTCTTGTTGACAAATTTTCCTTTTCCTCCTCTTGGTTTCACCTTTTTCAATAGGCTCGGAAGCTTTTTTAGACTGTTTTCTGGGCTTAAAATTTTCAGAGATAAATTCATCTCCAACCTCTTGGACTTTATCACTCTTATCCCGGTCGCTGCTAGGTGTACTTGCTTTACCTTGCATCCATGGCGGCAATCGCCGTCGAGTTCCCTCACCACCAGCAACTTCAACCATTTATTCTTCTTCTTCCTTATTATCTGCTATAAATCGTTTCTAAAATCTCCAGAACCCTTAGCCCATCTGCTGTACAAAGGGAAAAACTTAAAACCAACAAAAGGAAAACTCCACTAAAACACAAAAATAGAATAAATCTTAGGAACAGTTTCATAAAAGAAACGGTTCCTTCCAACAATTGAAAACATAAAAAGCAAAACAATGAAAATTAAAACGTTAACTGATACCCAAAAATTCAAATTAGTATGAGCATTCAATTCCATTATTTTCTTCTCTTTTTTTTCAAATATTCTTCCTACAGTAAAGAGGGGAAAGGTAAATAAATTTAAAGCGTTGATCAAGAATCAAAGATAACTAGGATATTAGAAGAATTACAATGAAACTGAATGAAAGCAAGATTAAAATATAAAAAAGAATGGAAAATCATACCGTCTTAAGGGCTTCTACGTACCTTAGCTCCGCCATCGACAACATCCAAGAGTAAAATCAACAGATTCGATCACTTCTTAGATTTCTAAGGCAAATCGGGTATTTTTTTATCTTATACAAATTAGATAATAATAAAAAAGTTTGCGGCTTCTTGTACTTCCTTGCAGTGGAAGACCCATCGGGAAAATACATTAGTAATTCCATGTCTCCGAATTATGATTTAAAGGTTTAATTTTCTTCTCAGTCCCTATAAGCTTTGTGCAATTAAATTAATCTCTCCACTTTTTATTTAATAATTAAAATCTAATTAATAACATATTCAAAAGGAATTTTATTAAATTGAACTATATTACATTTTAAAAACAAAAAAAAAATATTTAATTTAAAGCTACTTAAAAATTATGTAAGCAATATATATATATATATAATTTTTTAATCTATTTTTTTGAAATTATGTAAGCAAGTAATATTTGATCACATGAGCATTTTTTTTTAATTCTAGAAGTAATCCAATTGTACTAGCCGTATGAATTTTTTTTCTTTAAAATATTACATAATCTAATTTAATAAAAGTATTTGATAATCCTATTAATTTGGGACTGAAATTTAAATGTGTAAAAACATTAACTATTTTTAAATGATACATCCTTTTTAATATAATAAATTATTATAAACGCTAAATTGAATAATTAATTAATTAGAATAAAAATCAACCTCACACATTTATTAAGGGTAATATCTGAACTTTGAGATCTACAAAATTTCATTTTCACTGTCTTTTCATTCAACTAGGATTTTATTTGCAATTTGAAAATTAATCATTAAATCAAAATTGAAGTGAAATATATTTAAAATATGTGATTGTGTTTAGAGGTGAGCATGGGTCGGGCCACCCGGCTTGGCCCGAAGGCCTACCCGAAATGTGAGAGGGTTTGGGCAAAAATATAGGCCCGAAATATAGGTTTGGACAAAAAAAATGTCCGTTTAAAAAATGGGTCAAGCCTCGGGTAAGGCATTTTTGGCCCAGGCCCGGCCCAATTTCACTAAAATTTTTGGCCCAGGCCCGGCCCAATTTCACTAAATGAAAAAAAAATTTTAATATTATTTTTTTGTTATTTTCTCCCTATTTTGTTATTATTTTACTATTATGTTGCTACTATTTGATTGTTAATTTTGTTATTATTTTAAATACATTTGTTAATTTTGTTATTATTTTAAAGACATTTACTTGTTAAGATGCATCTATTTTAGTGTTATTTAAGTATACATATGTTTTAAAATTTATTTTCAATTTGTTGGGAAATATTTATTTTGATGTTTTTAGTATTTTTGATGTATTATATAAATTTTTAAATTATATAAAAATAATATAAAAATTAATATAGGCTGGCCAGGTAGTGCTCGGGTTTTAGCATTTTTATCCGGGTCAGGCTTGGGCAAAATTTTAAGCCCATTTTTTGGGCCCGGGCCTAACAAACGAGCCTAAATTTTTAGTCAAACCTGGCCCGGCCCATGCTCACCTCTAATTGTGTTTAAATATTTAATTTTTTTTTAGCTATTTTTTTTTGGGTGAAATGGTTAACTAATATTAAGTTATGCTATTAGTATCTATACTTTATGAAATTGTGGATTTAATTATTATACTTTAATTTGATCAATTTTAGTCCTTAAAATTTTTAAATTGGTCAATTTTAGTCCTTATATTTTTTGAATTTTGAAAATTTAGTCCTATCCCAAACAAAAGTAATTAAAGTTGCTTGGTTAAATTCAATTACCAGTCTTGTAATATATGTACAGTTGTAAATTTAGTCCATATTCTCCAATTGAATTATTCTAAGGTCCTATATTTTTCAAATATTAAAATTTCAGTCTTGATGCTAAATGGCCATTGTTAATCCATGAACTAAATTTTTAGTGAGTAATACTAAAAATAATAAGCTAATATAGCATTAGACATATGATAATATGTTTACCCCATTAAAATTTGAAAATAACAAAACTTAATGAATATAATAACTATCATTTGGTGAGGACTGAAATTTTAAAATCTAAAAAGTATATAAACTAAAATATCAAATTAAAGTACAAAAATTAAATATACAACTTTGACAAATAGCAGGAGTTAACATTTAATTAAGCACTGCATAACACACCACCTGTTTCCAACGGTCTTGGTAATTCAACGGGCCGTAGACTCAATCAAATATAGGGCTCATTTTGTATTTACCTTTTTTTAAAGGCTCAAACTCACTGAGCCCATATAAGCCCCTGGCTCGCCCGCGAACCTAGTTAGTTGGCGTAGATTTTCAGTTCGTGGCGCGCTACCAATAATTGATCTTTCTTTAAATAAAAAAATAAAACAGCTTCATCTGGCACGGTCTCTATTACTTTCATTTTGGATCCGAGACACAGACCCTGCAATCTTTTGAGATTGAATTTTGAAAGATAAAGAAGAAGAAGAAAAAAAAAAGCATATTAGCAATGTCGGCCTTTCTCAAGCTTGAAGATTCACCTATGTTTCAAAAGCAGGTAACTCCGAAGTTCTCCACATTTTCCCTATTCTACATTTGTGTTTTCAGAATTAAGGTTTTATTTTTTATAATTTCGTTTGATTGCTTAGCCAATGAATAACTGAAAAGTTTTTTTTCCCTTTTTGAATCGAATTGTGAACAATGGTTACCGTTTCATTTGAATATAAAATTTTCTATTTTCTTTTCTTTTTTACCGAACAGTGAAGAATCAAAATTCGCTTGAATCTTATTTCCAAAAATAATTGGTATTGGTTAAAGTAATGGCTTATTTTTATATTTCTTTTCGGTTATAACTATTTTTCCTTAATTGACGAAAAACTGATTCTAATCTTTTTTGTTGATGGAACAGATATGGTCTTTGGAGCACATGGCTGATGATTTGAAAAATCGCTGTCAAATACTGTATAAAGGAAGCAAAAGGTTTATGTATGTATCTTTCTATTTCTAAACTCGCTAATTCTTTTTACTTATAGCGTAAATGCTGGATTCAATTCTTTTGCCTTGGTCCCCGAACATCTGTCATGTGACTTTGAATTTGTCCTTTCTCCCTTGCCATGACATAATTCCACTGCAATAATGAATAGGATATGAGTAAGTTAATTGCCCAAGACCCAATAAAAGAAGGAAGAGAACAAGTGCTCTCTTTAGTGACTTGAGTTGTAAAATACAAAAAGAATTATTGAAGATACATCTCACTCTGAATCTCTCTCTCCCTCTCTTTTTCTCCATATATACATGTTTATTTATTTTGCTCCATCTCTATTCCTTTTGCAGGGCAGCCCTTGGAGAAGCATATAATGGAGACAATAGCTTTGCTGATTCTTTAGAAGCATTTGGTGGTGCGAAGGATGATCCTTATAGTTTATCTATAGGAGGTTTCCAAGGTGTCGTCTTATTTAGACCTCTTTTAACTACAAAACCCGTCTTACTAGTTATTGTTAACAATTTTGATTAGGTTTAAAGTTTTGGTTCTTGTGTTGCAACTTGCAAGCTTTGTCAATTACTGGAGATGAAACATATAACAGATGTGCATTTAACTCTGTGCGCATATGTGTTTCTGACTGTTGATTGCTTTCTCAAGCAAATTCCTGTTTACAGTCAATGGCAGAAGGCCTTAAACTAAATATGCATTTTGCCTCTTTGCAGAACAAATGCTATCGATTGGCAATTGCTTTTTCCCTGTTTGGTTTACGTTTAAAAGCCCTTATTTTCATCTTATTTAGTCTAATGCATTTAAGAAAATGGAAAAAGATCATTAGGAGATCTCAATGGGTGGAATATGAAGTTAGCTTTCGGATCACTTGGTGAATAATTAGTAATATGTATGCTTAGTCTGAGTGGTAGATGTAGGCATGAAACAATATATTTGACTTTTTATAATAATAATAATAATAAAACTTTAAAAGGAGAGGCCTTGGGACTGAAGTCTGGACAAGTTCAGATCATATATGGACACCTAGTTACCACTGAATATTTAATTCACTAAAGATGTCTCACATTCCAGAGTTAAAAGTTAGGTGAATAAATTGAGGTTTTAGACTTTTAGAAAAATTATTCTAGTAATTTTTTACAGAGTTGTGACTTGTGTAAAATCTGCGACAGAAGGACATGCTGTAATGGAGCTGAAATATATAGGTGAGTATAACGTTAACACGGAGCTTTTAAAAGTTAGGTTTTCTGTGTTTCAGATTCTTATATACAGAATACTAAATTTCTAGAGGATAGGGGAGAATCCTATTCTACCATTGTTAATGAAAAATGAAAATTGTTTGTTTGTGTGTGTACGTGTGTATGTGGATGCATGCGTGTTTTTCCTGTATAAGGAAGCTACAGTCCCGTTAGTTGAGCTAGGAGAATTTGGGTTAACACTCCAAAAGCTGAACCTGGCAGATTTGCTGTTAGGCCCAATAACAATGAGCTGATGGCGTACTTGTAAAATATTTATTTTAGATCAGCGTCTGGAATCCAGGGGTGCCTCCTAAGATCATTGTTTAGAGGCTGCTTGGAACCTTGGCTTATGAGATTTTAATTTAATGGAGATGGCATATGGTATGTGGACCTTTTCTTTTTTTTTTTGTCTTGAAGAAGAGATATTGAAAGTGGCTTATCTTCATTGTATGGTTGCTGGCAAGTGGTAGTCTGTGTTGTTTCGTACTCTTGATTTTTGCTGGCCATATCTCATCTGGTAGTTGAGTTGTCTTGGTGGAAGACAATAGGAAGATTATCATGTTGGACCGTTAACTTACTAATTAGGGGTAAGATTTTCATTCCCTTTCTCCAACTAATGTTCCATTTTCCTGAACAGAAAGTTTTTCTGGTCACAGTCCACTAGCTTTCTTGTTAGGTGAGATTGATATATATATGCATGTGTATATATATTTGGGTACAAGGAAGTTGAGAATTTCACCTTTTTTTTCCTGGTTATCTATTTCTTAATTTGAAGCCTCTGTTGCATCCTTAGCAAGGTTATTTGATAAAAAATTATACTGCAAAATGAAAAAGGAGAAGATGACATTTCTGGCTTCAAAAATAGAATAGCTTCTTTTGATGTTGAGATAGAATAACCTAGCTGAAAAATTGAAGATTTTACCTGAAAGCATTTTACATGGTTCCTTTTTTGTAGGGCCGATCATGTCCAAGTTCATCAAAGCTTTTCGTGAGCTTGCTAGTTATAAGGAGTTGCTTCGTTCACAAGTGAGTGTCAGTTTACCATCTAAAGAAAGCAATTTTTTCTTATACAATTGAAAAACACATGGATAAGTATCCTTTTTCTTGTTATTGCCTATTACAATTGTATCTGTGTTGTTACTGGCAACAACTTACTAATGTTGCTTTCTTCGCCTGCATGCATATTTCCTTTTTGTTAAGCATCCAACCGAAAACCAATTGGTAATAAGTTAAGGGGCCCAGCTTTAATATAAGGTCACACAAGCCTAATACTTAACAGATGTGGAATAAGCGCACTTAACACTCCTCACGTGCAATTCATAGAGCCTACATGTGGACAACCTTACAACGGGTTTAGTAGGAAGAACAATATGGCAAGACCTAGACTTTGATACCATGTTAAGCTTCCAACCTTAAACCAATTGGTAATAGGTGGAGGGGCCCAACTTTAATATAAGATCATATATTAATGTGGGGTGAGACCACTTAACACCTTTCTGTTTACACGAGTATGCATGATTACATAGTGCTTGGCATGTAAGAGATATTTACATCTCTATGAATGGATATGCATGTTTATTTAAAGTTGTGTGAATTAATTAACCATGCATGAACAATTTGTCAATTAGATAATTTTTATGTCAAATGTCATATTCGCCTTACCTTTACTCTCAAAATGAGTTTGAAAGACATACTTGCCTTTAAAACTTGTATTGTAAAGACATAGCAGATGTGTCTACAAAATGTATCAGCTCCGTTGGCCAGCTCCTTTGGCCAGCTTTTAATAAGGAAATAAGCAACCACATTGTAAAACCAAGGACCTTTGCAATTTTTCTTTTGAAAACAATGCAGGTGCACCTTTACAAACAGTCTTATGACATTATATTTTCTGCTAAAAACAAATTTGCATGATCAGGTTGTAGCTTTACCCAAGAAAGTATTTAACATGTTTGCGAATGCAACTATTTTAGAAATTTCAATTGCTAGCAGATGCATTCATGTTCGTTCTGGTTAGTTACCTTGCTCTTTCATGTAAAAGCACTAGAAGACATTGACATATTTGTTGCATGTGAAAGTCATCTTGAGGCTACCTGCTGCATAACCTCACGATAAACAAAATTCTGTCTTAAAACACTTCATATATTGGAATCAATATTAACATTTTCCTCATAGCCTTCTACACGTCCAATATAATTGTTACTTATCATTTGCATATTTTGTTTTGCATGTTCAATTTTGTTTTTTAGATTTCAATATCAATTACAGGAATTTTGTTTTTGAGATTTCAATATCAATTACAGGTGGAGCATGTGTTAATTGATCAGTTAATGCACTTTATGAATGTTGATTTGCAAGATGCGAAGGTAAACATTATTTATCAGCCATCTCTATCTTTTGTTTTCTAAAAGTGGTTGTTTTAATAATCAGTTTATTGAAACTCTCATGGCCTAGCCCCACTTTCCAGCTTTGTGTGTGTTGAAATTTTATCTTTTGAAAAATTTAACAAAAATCAAGTCACTGAGAGATGAACTTGATCACTTTCTTGTTGAGATTTTGCTATGAAACTTGGTTGTGCTTGCAATAGGGGGTTGTTAATGATTGCCACACTTTGAAAGAAACGAGTAGTCCACCTTGGAATCTGAAACTCAAAATGTTAAGAAAACATGGGACTCTTAGATGACTAAATCATGGACATTACAACTTAGGAGAGATTGTATATTATCCACATAACAACTCATTGTGGATGAACATATTGAATATACATGTTGATAATTGTGGAAGGCAAATATTTCCAAGATAGATGTGATGTCTTGGGATACTATAAATTCTGATGTGGGAGCTTGGGTTGTTGGTGTGTGAGGTAGCGAACAAATTAGATGGGAAAACATAACAAAAAAATTCATCTTTGAATAGCTGAACATTTTTAATAACTCTTCTTCTTCCTTGCTAATTAGGTTAGTGTTAAGAGCTAAATTTCCTCCCTTCCCAATTTGTCTCACAGCTCTCATCCTCTGTATTCTGCAGGAGTCTCGTCGACGGTTTGACAAAGCTATAAGTACATATGATCAGGTATTAAAGACAATGGAAACTTCTTTTCTGACATGAAGTTCATTATTGGATTTGGGTCTTAATGACACTTTAAATCTCCTTCATTGTTTCTCTCCCTCTCTTTCCTTTGGGGTCACCTGATCAGGAGTAAATTTTGAACTATCCAATTAGTAGGTAAAAACACACCATGGTTGTATGTAATAACACCAAGAGTTCTTCTGAATCAAGAGCTATCCAATAGAAATATGTAACAGAGAAACCAAATCAGCAAGTTGATAATGACATGTCCTGAAATCTTAAAATATTTGTTGCCGAAAATAGATTTATTGACATATTTCTAGTTTACTAGCTTCAGTATTAAGTGGCAAACATTGATGAAGATGTCTCAATTCTAAAGAAGTTTTTCATTGGATTTACTGATACAAGTGCTGATATTTCAAAAGAGCTGGAGATTGCTATTCGTTGTAGAAGTTTTAGAAATCAGCTGCTTTTTCTCTAAAATTTTATGAAAATCTGCCAATCAAGCATAATAAAATAGCATCATATTTTTTTATTCTTGTAAAATATAATGATAGTTGTTAAATGTTTTGTACTACCAGGCACGTGAAAAGTTTGTGTCTTTGAAGAAGAATACGCCAGGAGATATTGTTGCTGAGCTAGAAGAGGTATTCTTTTTCCTTAAATTAATGACTTCTCACATATTTCTAAGAATGCTAAGAGAAGACGTTCTTATACTACACTTTGTGTTTCACTAGATTTTTCATTGTGCTACTATATTGAATCTGGTTCACTAGTTAGAAAACATTTAACTGTTTCAAAACCATAGAAAAGAAACAAAGTTCCTGTTTCTTTTGACCAGGCAACTATGGATCTTATATCAATTTAGCTTGTAGTTATTGCACTCTTTACTTACCTTTATCTGAAGAAAGTATTTTCCAGTTACTTGAATGGAATGTTTACAGGACCTGGCCTTTTCTGCTTAGATATCCATTAAGTTGTTTCTAGCATCTAATAGCTCATAATTGATCTACTATTGACAATTTTTTTGGTTCCAAACTTGAACATCTATTCAAGTGCAAAAGTAAATACCTCATTTGCTTCAAGAATTGATAATCTACCTAACTAATCAGTTTCTTATATTAAAGATGGAATTGTGGCTTGATTTTTTGCCAATGAAGGCATCATTTGATTGGATTATTATCTTTTATTATGTTTTGATTTATTTTGAACTTGTCGGGCCCGAAAATACCAAGATGGGGTAAATTGGCATTTTAAAATTATTTGCAAACTTTTCTAAATAAGGAGGGAAGGAAAGAAAAACTTGGACAATTCGACCTAATTGTATACCTTAACAAATGTTTTACCAATTCACTATACTTGAATTCTTACCTTTTCAGGAGAAAGTATAACTTTTACAATCTCAATCTTTTTCACAAGGTTGAAATAAAATCTTCCTTAGTTTTTGTAGCTAAACTTGAAGCCTCTAGCTTTTGCAAGGCTCAACTATACCCTTTACAAATTACCTAAAGTCTTATACCTCAAAAACCTTAAGTATCATTTTGCAAGTACAAAGAAAATATATAAATAGTGAAGGCGTCTCAAAGGTGTGTTTTACAAGTGTTAAGCTTTTGCAAAGAATTGAAATAAGAATGATAAATAGATTTAACAACAAAGTCCTAAAAAGATATGTACAAGAGAAAATGAAGAAATAAAGAATTTGAGTACTTTTCTCTTGATCTTGATACTTGGATATCTTTCTTGATATTTGAAATCCATTTATACTAAGGAATAAGTTTGTGGACCTTTATGATCGTTTGGGATGAAGTCTAACCACTGGAAGCATTGATTTTGGGCTTAAAGCTATCCCTGGACATTATGTCTTGAGACCTAGCAAAATATGTATCGAGACAAAGACAAAAAATAGCCGCTATATAGCTGTTGCCAGGCCATGTCTCAAGACATGAATAGTGTGTCTCGAGACAATTTGTCAATTGTCTTTAGACATATTGCACAATGTCTCAAGGTAGATAGCTCTTGAAACAGATTTTTGCTTTTAAGTTTTCATGTCTCAAGACATATAGTTGTATGCCTCAAGACTTGCATGCCAGAGCTTGTTAGAAACATTTTAAACACTTTTATTTTAACCCAAAAAAGTTTAGATAAATTAAAACACATTTAAAACATAATTTTGAATATTTCTCAAGTCTTTGAAAATGTTTGATAAAATTTTTAATTTATTTTCACCAAATGATTTAGGACATATAATAACAAATTTGTTTTAAATGTTATTTTGACATAATAAAAATTTAAGAGAAATTTGCATTTTGAAAAAGCTCTTCTAAATCATTTAGTTATTTTCGAAATATAATCCCCCCTTAATAAAATTTTTCAAGCACAAATACTTAAACAAGACATAAACATATTGAATTTCAACAAGAGATATGACAATTCAAGCACAAATACTTAAACAAGATATAAACATATTAAATTTCAACAAGAGATATGACAATTAAGCATCGGAGAAGTTCAATAAAATCCAAGACTTTTAAAAGATTTTATGCATGCATTTAAAATAAAACATGGTTATGCTTATATGCATAAAGTACCTACTAATGTTATGCATTTAAATAATGTATCAATAAAGCATATATGCATGAATATTAATTCATTTGCATAAGCATATGAAGATATACATTCAAAACATAAGTGCATATGCAAATTTCACCTTTTTCTTCCCTTTTTGGTATATCAAAAAACATTTAAAACATTTGAAGAATGATACCAATTTTATGTCAAGATTAAGAATATAATGAGTCATAATATATTCATGTCAAGAACATTCAAGTGCATTCTCACAAGTAAACAATGAACTTCAAGAAAGAATGACATGACAAAGAAGTATATTAGAAATCCATTTATAAAGAATATTTTATACAAAAATTCTAAAAATCATATGAATAAGTCTTAATTGCATAAAAGTTAAACCAAATTCATGCCTAATGGAAGGTACTAATTGCATGCTAAGCATAATTCAATGAAAGATCACAAGAAATTGCTAATTTTAGAACTCTCTGTTACTAGATGCATATCTTGATGATTTTCTCTCTTTTTCTAGATATCAAATACTATTAAACAAAATAAGACATGAAAAGTATAATGGCATCAACAAACTGGATATCAAAAGCTCATCAAAGCTACAATGATACCAATTATGAAGAGTATACAAACATACATTATTGAATGAATAAAGCATGTAGACAAACAAGAAGCATTTCATTCGATAAGTATACTCAGCATCACACAATTTCACCATCTTCAATAAAAATAAATCGATAAGCATAGTACGTGGCAAAGACATCCATTTAATAATATAACAATATAGTCATACAATGGAGTGTGATGTGAGAGAGGTGATAATGACATATTAGCACAAGACAAATTTCAATAAAAGCACAAAATATATCATGAAAAAGATATCTAAGGATATATCAAGTAATAGCAAGATACCAATGAGGAGTCCTAGATCCAAACTCTTAATGCTAAGACTAAATCTAATCCTAACCTATTAACTTAAGTTTAATCCCAAGTTCTAAACTTAAGTTCTAAGGTTTAATCCTAGTTCTAATTAAGTTAAAAGTTTAAGAATTTTATATTTTGTAAAATGGTCATCAAAGGTTCAAAATAAGATAAAAGCATAAGTTTATAAATAAAACAAAGTTGTTCAAATGATCTTATGGCCTTAATTTCAATATATATATATATTTAAGCCGCACATTTTCTTGAAAAATTCTAATGATTTTCAGTAAGGGTCATTAAGGTACAAAGTATTTTCAATTTATTAAAAATTCAAGCTAAGGTACTCCTCTTAAATATATCAAACCAAAGTACTAGGTGTCCTAAAATGTGAAAATACAGTACATAAACTTAGCTAATGGCATATTAACCATAAGTCACATTTTCCAAACATGCTTGGAAACAAATGCACCTATATACAACCTATATTAACCTAGAACTATCTATTAACAACAAATATACACTAAAATGTAATCTACTTACATGGCTGAAACAAAGTTTAACTTGTAAAACTCATTTTTGCTTTTAAAATGGCCATTGTAGAAGTCAAAACTTGAAAAACACAATTTTGACCAATTTGAACCTTTCCAACAATGAAACAAATTTGTTCAAATGATCAAATGATATAAGTACCAAGGACATCTAAAAATCAAATTTCAAAAGTATACTTCCTTGAATTTGGACTCAAAATGGTCAATTATGCTAAATTTGAAAGCTCTTTAAACCATTTAGTGAAGTCTTATAACCAATTTAAAGTGTGTCTAAGTGGTTTTCATGTCTATTAAAATCAAATTCTTATCATTTAAGCTCAAAGAATTTTGTAAACTTGTGTTTAAAAATACTAAAACATAAAGCTTTGCAAGTTTATCAATTTTATTTTTTTTTGTCTAAGTAAGCTTAAAACTAAATTATCAAAATGTCAAAAAAAATTCTTAACAGTCACTTAAATGAATTTTAGAATTCTTTGCAATATCCCTAAGCATAATTTTAACAAGTTCAACTAATTAAACAAAAAATCATGCTTAGAATTCAGAAACAACTAATTAAAAGGCAACTAATTAACATATACAATAAAGTTCAAACTTTGAGGTTATCCATCATTTTTATGTGTCTAGAGCATCCAAATTGTTGTGCTTTGCTCCTCAATGCTCCAACAACCTACAAGAGACATTTGGATTTTGGTACACATAAGTTACAATGTCTCTTGTTCCCTTAGTAACCCATACTTGTCTTAGACAAGTATGTAATGTATGACCATAATAATGGAAATGTTCACACTTTCACATATTTGAAAGAGTTTTCCTAATTGATTTCATGTTCCTTTTTCAAACTCTCAAATTTCATTTTCAATTCTATTTTTTTTTGAACAATTTAACTTTCTTTTGGAAATCTCAAAGTTTATTTTCAATTTTTCATTTTAACTTTTCAAATCAACTTTTGTTTTCAAAAGAAAATCATTTTCAATTTTGAATTTTGAGATAATCCTCTTGAGATAATCCTCCAAACACCATAATCAAATGCTTGGACAAAAAAATTCGTCCTCACTTTCCAATTGGAATGATTTTCTTCATTTAAGAGTGGAGGAGACATGATGGAATGACCTTGCAAACTTGTTGACCTTGACTCAAATGTCATCTAAAATCGATATTTTTGACCTCGAATCTTTGCTCTTGGTGGTTAAACTTTTGATGCAGACCAAGCTCTGGTATAAATTGTTAGCTCTAGTATTTTAAAATTCTCTACAAACTCTTCTAAATAATGAGGGAAGGAAAGAAAAACTTGGACTTTTCAATTAATAGTGGTTCGATCCCAATTGTGTACCTCCACTATTTTTGTATATCTCAACCAAAGATTTACCAATTCACTATACTTAAATTATTACCTTTTAAGGAGAAAGTATAATCTTTACAATCTCTATCTTTTTCACAAGATTGAAATAGAACTTTCCCCTTAATTTTTGTGGCTAAACTAGAACCCTTTAGCTTTTATGAGGCTCAACTATAACCATTTACAAATTATCTAAGATCTTATAACTCAAAAACCTTAAGTATCTTTTTGCAAGTACAAAGAAAATATGTAAACAATAAAGGTCTATCAAAGGTGTATGCTTACAAATGTTACGCTCTTTCAAAAAATTGAAATGAGAATGATAAATAGATTTAACAATAAGCACCTAAAGAGATATGTACAAGAGAAAATGAAGAAATAAAGAATTTAAGTACTTTTATCTTGATCTTGATGATTGGATATCTCTATCTTAAGACTCGAAATGTATTTATACCAATGAACAAATTTATGGATGTTTATGACTATTTGGGATGAAATTTAGCCGTTGGAAGTATTAATTTCAAGCTTAAAAACTATCCCTACACATCATGTCTCGAGACATCTCTTGAGACAAGGCTGAAAAATAGTTGTTATATAGTCATTGGCAGGTCATGTCTCGAGACATGAATAGTGTGTCTTGAGACAATATGTTAATTATATCTAAACATATTGCACAATGTCTCAAGACAGACAACTCCTTAAGCAGATTTCTGTTTTGAAATTTTAATGTCTCGAGACTTACACATCAATGTATCTTAAAAATATTTTAAAACACCTTAGAGCACTTTGGTATTAATCTAAAAACATTTAGATAAATTAAAACACATTTAAAGGATATTTTTTAGTATTTTGCAAGTCTTTGAAAATGTTTAATAAATTTTTTAATTATATTTCCCCAAATGATTTAGGATATAATTTATCTTAAATGTTGTTATATCAAAAGTTTAGGACATCAAAGCTAACAGAACTCTTATTTTGAATTCTTGTTGGCTGAGTATTGCTCTATAAATACTCTAATTTCAGTCAATGGAAGTATATTTCATTTTGCCTTATTCTCAGTTTATTTATGATAATAAAAGCCTTCAAAGCTCAAACGAGCAAAATCTGATTTTTTTTTTCCTTTTTTCTTTTCAGCCCTTTTTTTCTTCCTTCCTATGAAAATGATTGATACTACGATTATTAATGCCGATAACACAACCACTACCAATACCATTATCTAATTCAACCATGCTTCTCAAGTATTGATCAAATTAATTGGCAGCCATAATTTGATGATTTGGAAAGCACAAGTAGAAATGTTAATGTATGGTCACGATCTCTTTAGTCATCTAGATGGAACAACAGTTGCACCAACCCAAACTCTAACTAACGAAAATCGCACAACTGATTTTGCATATCAATAGTGGTTCCGTCAAATCAAGCTTATTCATGATGCTATATTGGTCTCTATCGATCCTACCTTTGCCTCCACTGTAGCTCTCTCTACCACTGCACATCAAGTTTCGCAATTTTTACACACAACATTTGCTAGTAAATCGCAAACCATAATTATCAGCCTCCAGAATTGTCTAGCTTGCATCACTAAAGAAAATAGGTCAGTTACTAACTATCTTTATGAAATTAAATCAGTTGTCAATGAATTAGCAACCGTAATGTTCAACTAGTTAGAATTCTTCAAGTTCTTGGCCCTGAGTACAAAGATATATCTGCTGCCATCTGTTATCGTGAAAGCACTATCATCTTTGAAGAACTGTACGAAAAACTACTTGATCATGAAATTTTTCTAAAAAATGAAGAGTGCAAACAAAAGCCTCTAGTTACAATTTCTATTGCCCAACAACTTAATTTAGGTCATTTTCGACCCAACAACAATAATGACCACCGACAACCAAATAACTTCAAAAATTCATCTCTAGGTAATCAATAATGACGTTTTCCGTCTCCCAATTGAAACAATAATCAATGGAGGCCTCATTGAAATTTACAATAGCAAATTTCACCGCAATAGTTTTCAAGGAATATTGTCTATTGTCAACTCTATGGTTGTCCTGGTCACTTTGCAAAAGTTTGTCACACAACATCACATAATCAATATCAAACTCAGGCAAATTATGCTACTTAGTTCTATTCACAACCCAAACCATGGGTTGTAGGCTTAGGAGTTTCTCATCATATCACTTCTGATGCACAATCACTAGCTACTACACAGGATTATCGTGATTTGAGTGAGATCACTATGAGTAACGATCGCACTATTCCAATTGTCAAGTTTGGTAATACTAATATAATTGTTTCCAATCTTCAGTTGTAATTACAAGATACCCTTTATGCTCTTGATATTAAGTGAAAAATCATTTGTCTCTCAATTCTATCGTGATAACAAAACTTTTATTGAATTTAACCCCTTTGATTTTTGTGTGAAGGATCTAAAAACAGGGGTAGTTCTAGCTCATAGATGGACTAAGTATGGACTCTATAAATGGCTTGGAAATACAGGCATACTTCCCTAAATATCCTAGATACAAAAGACCCTTCGATAGACCTGTGATCTCGGTGTTTAGGACACCCAAATAGTAGGACTTTAAATAAACTCTTGGATAATTGTTCAATTCCTTTTACATTTTCCACAAGTTTAATTCCTTGCAACTCATGTCTTTCTAATGAGATGCACATGCTTCCTTTTTCGAAAATACCTTGCAAACTCAATGTCCACTTGAAGTCATTTACAATGATTTATGGAGACCTTTGCCTGTTTTGTCAAAAGATAAAAAAAAAAAGTATTATGCTCTTTTCGTGGATATTTTTAAAATTTATGTAGCTATATACCTTAAAAACCAATTATGAAGTTCAAGATGTGGTCAAACCTTACTTAAAAGAAAATTTCAAACAAAAATTCTTTGTTTTTATACATATGAAGGTTGTGAATTTCAGGGCTTAAACTTCTAGTTTAGTACACATGAAATTGAACATTTACTTTCCCGTTCTTATACACCTTAGAGAGTTGGTTTAGTTAAACGACAACATTGTCATGTTGTCTATACAACCAAAACATTGTTGCATCAAGCCTCCTTACTACATGATTTATGAAACTTTGCTTACCAACAATCTGTGTATTTAATTAACAAGTTACCCGCTCCATTTTTATAAAATAAAAGTCCTTTTCAAAGAGAAAACCTAATTATGACCTAATTAAAAATTTTGGGTGCTTATGTTCTCCTTGTTTAAGACCATGCACCAAACACAAATTAGAGCCAACGTCTACTTCGTGTGTCTACTTTGGTTTTTCTAATAAAAACTATTGTCATCCTTGTTTTGATCCAACAACATTAAAAATTTATTTGTCAAGGGATGTAATCTTTTTTTGAAAATGTATATCCTTATCAATCTATATTTTCCCATATAAAATTTAAATTTAAAATTATGTCTTGGGAATATGTAGAAAAAGATCAAGATTGAAACCCATTATCCACAACATCAAATCTTATTCCAGAACTTCCACCTTTTGCTTGTCCTTCAAGAGAGTCTGTTGTTGCCCATCGCTCGCTACCTCTTGTGAATTCAGATACATCTCTAAATCTTGATACTTGTGAAACAATTGTTTCTAACAATTTTTTTTTATTTCCTAAACAAATACAAACATACCAACTACTGAAATTTACTAAACAAAAAATATATGGATTCTAAACACCCCGTTGATGCTCTAACTACTACTCACTTTTCCATACTACCATCTACCCTCACAACATAGGAACCCAAAGTCACATTGAGCCAAAATCAACCCATCCTATGATTACATGCTCAAAAGCCAAAGCATTTGTTGATTATATTCGCTCCTACAATACCTTCCTACACCTCCTTCCACATATAACCAAGCCAAAGAAACATCCACATTAGGTTGAAGCTATGAAATTTGAATATGAAGAACTTATAACAAATCAGACTTGGGAATTGGTCCTTAATGATCCCTCTCGAAACATAGTAGACTGTAAGTGTCACAGGCCGCGGTTCAAAGCCCGTGACTATTGCAGAAAGAACATCCCACAGAGGTCAATCTATTAAATGGGGCTCATTTGACCCATTTGAATTGGCCTGATTTGAAGAAAAAGTGACGAAGCTAATTTACTTGAAGCCTTGGTGACCAGCGAAGTACTTATGGAAAATTAGAGCTACCTTAATAAATAGGGAAAGTCATCTAGAAGATTTGTAATCTGATAAAATTTGATTTTGTAATCTTGGGGATTATGTAAATCCCTTAATTGTAGTTATGTTTCGATCTCGTCCATCGATGTAAAGCTAGTTGTACCATTGGATTTGGGGGAGCTTAACTATAAATAGTAGTCCTCCCCCTCATCTGTAATCATCCATTGTATCCTATAGCGTCTACTCAAACACTTGGCGTGCTTTACTTTTCTGTGGCTATTCTGTTTTTTCGAGCTTTCTTTTGTCTTTGAGTTGCTTTCGATATATTTTTGGTGCCTTTGAGAGATTCTATGAGAATTCTCACTTTGTGAGAGTTAGGCTGACTTAGGCGCATTTGAAATGAAGAAATCGCCTAAGACCACACGGATTACGAGACGAAAGGTCTAACCCCGTGACATAAGTGGCTTTTTCGCATTCAATATAAATCCATGAAACACTTGATAGGTATAAGGCAAGACTTATGGCAAAAAGCTTCACTCAATAACCTGGTCTTGATGTTAACAATGCCTTCCTTCAAGGTCATCTTACAAAGGATTTTCATGTGAGACAACCATTGAGGCTTGAAGATCCCATTCTTCCCTCTTATGTATGCAAGCTAAAGAAAGTAATTTACGGCCTTAAATAGGCTTCTCACGTTTGGTACACTAAACTTCAGAATTATCTAGCTATTGTGGGCTTTTTGAGGTCCAGATTTGACTCATCCTTATTTATCTTTCATAATTGTGGATTAATTGTCTGTTTTAGTTTATGTTGATGATATTTTTGTAACTGGAAATACTACAAGTGGTGTCAAATCTATTATTGATGGTCTTGCTAGTCGATTCTCTCTCAAAGATCTTGGGTGTCTTTTATACTTCTTGAGAGTTGAGGTAATTTACTCCTCTACTGGCATTATTTTATCCCAGAATTTCATACGGATTCAAGCAAGGTTACGATCACTACTATGAGCTCCGCCATAGTTTTTAAAACTCTTACTGGTGTCACTATTGATGGCTCTTATTATTGAAGCATCCTTGACAAGCTTCAACATTTGTTGTTTACTAGACCTGACATTGGTTTTACAATCAACAAACTCTCTCAATACATGCATTCTCCTAAAGAGTGTCATTGGAAAGCTGTAAAGAGAGTTCTTCGGTATCTTAATGGTACTTCTAATTATGGTCTTAACATTTCCTAAGACCTTAATAATAGCTTGCTTGTCTATTCTGATTTTGATTGGGCTTGATGGTCGTACTTCTACCACTTGTTTTGTGGTTTATCTTTGGAATACACCCATCTCATTGTCTTCTAAAAATACAATGATTTGTCTCTCAATCATCTATGAAGGCTGAGTTTAAAGTTGTTGCTACTGCTCTCACAGAGACCAGCTAGATCACAAATCTGTTGCAAGAACTTCACTACAACCTTACTACTACTATTCGGATATTTTGTGATAATGTTGGGACTGATTATTTTTGTGAAAATCTAGCCTTTCATAGTCCGATTAATCATATTGCCATTGATATTCATTTTTTTCTTTTTTGCGAACAAGTTCAAGCGAACTCATGCTACAAACCATGTTGCAGATATTCTCACAAAACCACTTCCAGCTGCTACCTTTGATAAATTCTTTGTCAAGCTGGGATTACAATTCCCAACTTGAGGGGGCATAATGGTCATGAATTTGTCAAAATTTGTAAACTTTTAATCTCCTTTTGTTAGGATATTTTGTTAGTTGATTATTATTCTTTATTGTGTTTTGATTTATTTTGAACTCTTATTTTGAATTCTTGTGAGCTGATTATTTCTCTATAAACACTCTAATTTCAATCCATGAAAGTATGTTTCATTTTGTTTTATTTTCAGTTTCTTTACACATCTTTTATGTTTTCTTGATAACTTGTTTCTAACTTGTATGTAGGGTTCAGTTTTCTTTTTCATTAAAAAACATATCTGGCTTATGTTTTGGGTTGGATTGGATTTTGCTTTTTTACAGGATCTACAAAATTCAAAATCTTCTTTTGAGAGAAGCCGCTTCAATTTAGTATGTTTTCTGTAGCTGCAAGTCTTCCTGTTTAATTCTATTAAGATTATGTTTCCATATTATTTCATGCTTCATTTGGTGACTTTGCTTTGTGGTTTAAGGAAAACAGGTAAATGCGCTAATGAATATTGAAGCTAAAAAGAAGTATGAATTTCTGGAATCTATAAGTGCAATTATGGATAGCCATCTTAAATATTTTAAGTTGGTTTGTATTTCCTTTTATGATGTATTGCTTAATTTTTTATTTAGATGAGACAGTTAACAAGTCTTCTGTGTGTGGACTGAATATGATTGGTTTCTTACTGTTACAGGGGTTTGAATTATTGAAGCAGTTGGAACCATTTATTCACCAGGTAATATCTTAGTCTTATATATATAGAGAGAGAGAGAGAGAAGCGAAGGAGAGAATGTCAGAAAGTTGTTGACTACTACCGTCCAATTAACTGGTTTAATTATTTAATGAAGGTTGTTCTACTCTATGATTTTAAAAACAAGTTATTGTGATTTAGTCAGTAGAGTAGAATCAATAACTTCTAGAAATTTTTCCATAGAGAAGTTGGCTCTCCAAATAACTGATCCCGCAGTGTTGGCATTTAAAAAAAGAATTTTGATCTACCTAAATAATCTATGCAATTATAGGTAAACTGTAGTCTTCTTTTGGAGTCTTTAGTTTAAATATTTTCATACCTCTTTCTATTTCTTTTTCTTTTATCAAAGGTATGATTAGATGTAAATGTTTTCGGTTACAAAGTATAAATAGATAGACAAGGATATAGAAGAGATGCACAGCTATATTCTTGTGTGTTTTTTTGGAGTTACCTTGCCAAAGTGTATTTTTTGGTAATGCCAAGGCATACGAATTTAGACCTTTGACATTGAGTGCAGAATGCTTGCACGTTTGTCATTCCAAACTGGTGGCTTTTGATCCCATGTCCTTACCACCTGTCCTTTTTATTCAGTTTAACCTTATCTGATTTGGTTGCTTTGTAAATGTGGTCTCTTGATGACAGAATATATTTATTTTTAATTTTCTTTTATAATAGGTATATACATATGCTCAACAGGCAAAAGAATTAGCAAATGCTGAGCAGTGTAGCCTTGAAAAACGTATTCAAGAATTTAGGACCCAAGCAGAGATAGATATTATAAAAGCTTCAAGTAACATAGAGCCTTCAACAAGTTCTGTTGGCATTTGCGTTACTGGCATGAATTCAGACAAAAATATAGAAGCAATCATGCAGTCCTCAAGAAATGGGGAGGTCAGTGAGTGATCTTCATATATATATATATGTATTTGTTTGGCTGTTATTTTTAGGCATCATGTTTATTTCATCGGTGTTATTACTGGGAGAAATGATATAATCATTCATTCTACAGGTCCAGACAATCAAACAAGGATATTTGCTGAAACGTTCTTCAAGTTTGAGGGGAGATTGGAAGAGGAGGTTCTTTGTACTTGATAGTCAAGGGACACTATACTATTATAGGAATAAGGGTATCAAACCAACGGTATGTTATATTACTTTAGAACTGTGCTTGGTTGATCAAGTTTAATCATATAGGTTGAAACATTTTGTCTACTAATTATGATTATGGATAATGGGGATATATAACTGTAACCAGATTTTAGTCTTAGGGCTTGCTAATTGTTGGTTTTGACATATTTGGCTGTGTGTGACAGAGATAGTTAAGAGTTTATGTGGTTTTGTTGCGCTTTAATGGTGTCTTTCAGTTTGAGAATAAATCTATTTGAAAATGAAATATTTTGGGGCTTAAGTTTTCAATTTTATTTTGATGAGGCATGCTATTTTACTTCATCTGCTGTATTCCAGGGTTTTCTCCATCATTATGCTGGTTCAGCCGAATATAACGGTGGTGTATTTGCTAGATTTCGTGCAAAGTATAGGACATCATCTTGCGAAGACAATTTGGGTTGTCGTACCGTTGACCTTTGTACTTCAACAATAAAGATGGGCGCAGAGGATACAGATTTACGGCTTTGTTTTAGGATCATATCTCCGCTGAAGACTTACACATTGCAGGTGATATTGACTGATCATTGGAATTTTTTTTTTCTTCACTTTTGCTGAACTTATCAATAAGGTCAAAGTATAGCAAAGTCTCAATATCATACATTTAGCTGACTTCATGTTATATGACAGGGTATTAGTTCTTCGTTCTTTTTGTTGTTGTTGTTGTTGGATTTTTGCTTGTGACTTTATGTGTATTATTAATATCTTATGAAACCTTAACTTTATCTATTTAAGATTGTCTAAAGTTTGAACTCCTTGACCGTATGATTCATAATGATAGAGAAGGTATAAGGCACTTAACAGTATTTTGCTACCTTGCTGTTTTTGCAAGGTGTTGAAGAGTTTACAATATATCATTTCAATATCTTCAGGATTGAAAAAATATTTTGGATAATGCAGTCAATGTTTCTAACAAATTTCTAAAATGGAATTACTTGAAACATGAAACAAGTCGTTTTAACCTCTTCATATGTTGGTGGAATTTATTTTCAATGATTATACTTGTAAGTGATGAAGATTCCAGTTCAGAAATAGAAAGTTATTGTCAAATAGGGTTAAAAAAACTATATGAAAGGTAGAAAAGGTAAAAATTCATTCTTCTATTTGAATAGTAAACCACAAGTCAATGTCATGATGATTCTATAATGCACGAAAGGAGTGTGGACAAGGCTAATTTTAACAGAATATAGTGATCTAAATGCATCGAAGATGAAAATGTTTTAGTGAAGAGAGTCAAGAAAGGCTAATGATATATTAATTTGATAGATTAATCAGCACAAGTGATCTAGACAGTTAATAATGCGTTGGAAATTTTTTTGATTAAGTCTAGAAATGTGTGTTATTAGAGTATTTGGTCTGAGGAGGTCCCCAAGAAAACCAAGAGAAGAGAAGTAGTTTGCCTTGGTGAATCCCAAATGATGAGGCTATCTGGCATAACATGGTTGAAAAAATTACTTAACAAGATTTACTGACTGAAAAGATGCTTGATTGATGGATGAAGATTCCTATATTGGTCTGACCTGATTTTCCAAGTTTTTCTAGTTGTCCATGCCTTTCAGGTTTTGGGAGAGGCTTTTGAGAATAGGTGCAAGTGTGATCCAACAATTTCTGGGTAATAGTACCTGTGAGTACAAATCAGAATCCGGTTACCTCATTGATCATTAGAATAATTACCTTTCTTGTGCTGTAGTTACAGTGAGTTTACTATGGAAATTGGGAGTAGAATTCTGAAGTTCATTTTTCATGTAGACGTTGTGTTTATGTTATGTTATATTTTGAGCAGATGAAACTTAGTTTCGGATCAACCGTCACCATATATCCAATGTTTTTGGAACCGGACCAATGGTCATACTGGTCAGGTCATCAGTTCTAGGTCTGGCCAGTCCATCTGGTTCAAATCAAATAAATTATTAAAAAATTAAAATCCGGTTCAATTGTCCATACCACTTCACGGGTCAACCGATTTTTTCCTGGTTCCAGCCGGTCTGATTTGGTCTAGTCCGGCTTTGAAAACACTGCATATTTGAATCATAAAGTGCACCAGGTTGTGCTTATTTGGGCTGATTGGATTAGAGAAAGAATAAACTGAATGTAGGGTTTAGTATTAGCTACAAGGATGAAAGAAAGTAATAAATGACTGTCTAGATATTGTTAATTGTGACTCTATTAGGTATGTAATTTATAAAGTGGAGAGGCAGAAGATAATTTATTTATAGGATCAAAGCACAATGAACGATATGGAGAACTGTTGGTGCAACTGTGTGTAAATATGATGCATATGCATTTGAAATTGTAAAATATTGCGAATGTAGTGGGTGGAAAACATGTTCAAAGCTGAGATGCGAATGTAGCAGCGGATGTGTGCTAGTATAGTCAAAAAGGAAAAGGTGAGAAAGAATGAGAAATAAAGTTATTTGTCAAATGGTGGAGTTTGTATCTATTAGAAAATTTAGATATTTTAGAAAGGTGTAATATAAGTAGAGATGTGTAAGCATTAAGGATGACTTGATATAGGCAGGGAATAAAGAGGGTAAAAGTGAACCAAGGGATGAGGTAATAAGGATGTCAAATCCAAAACATCGTTCAGAAAGCATACTCTCAATTAAGTGGAATAAAGGAAACAGATTCATGTTGGTAACCCCAACTCACTTGCATGAACATGAGCCTACAGGCCTCCTTTCAGTATTCTTAAGAACTAGTAAATACTAAAAATCATAGGTCCACCATGTAAGCAAAAGTTTAAAACTGAGAGTTCGCACCTAAAGATATTAATGACAATGATATTGATATGCTGACTAAATTACTGTGAATTTCAGGACAGTCTTCAATTGAAAATTGTTGGTAGATGCTTAAAAGTGTTTGCACAGGTGTTGATGAACAGAATTGGACATGATTTATAGAGCATTGGACCTGTGATACTGCAAAACTATTTCCTTTCACAGATTATTAATATTCATTTATATTTATATATGTATGTAGAACTGTCTGTGCATGTTTTTCTTGTGAAAAGATTGAATGCGAGTTAAATAAACTGATTAATACAATTAGGAAATGGCATCTGTAGTTTTTGGAATAGCTATTCCTGGTGCCTTATACTTGTTACCAAATTATTGGTTGCTTCTAACGTATGATCAAATAAAAAAAGTTATCTAGAAACAGTTGAAACAATGAAACTTCCCAAAACATAGTATACAATTTCCAACAATGGCATGCCCTTTAAAAGCAGTTGGAACCAGTAGTTTTTTTCTTTCTTTCCTGCCTATAGTTTTGCACTTACCACTGTGCATGATCTAGAGCCCCTAGAAAGAGAACGAAGCATGGATCAAATTCTCTAGTACAAACTTGAGTGTGAAACACTTATTACTATTATATTTGAATTAGGTAACTGAATGTAATCAAACAAAATATCTTCGAACTTTTTGAATTAAGCTAGAAAATAATGTTTTCTTCATGATGTCTGTGCTGATACTTTTGTCTCTGGTTTTGGCAGGCTGAAAATGCGGGAGATAGAACGGACTGGGTTAATAAAATTACTGCTGTTATTACATCTCTTTTGAGCTCTCATATCCTGCAGCAGGTTCTTTTTTGCCTTTAAGGCTATATTTTTCTATTTTTGTGATGTTGAAATACGCGTTCTCATTAAATTGCTACTAATAGTGATTTGGTTGTCTGTTGTGGCTACATCTGGGAAAAAAGCATGTGGAAAACAACGATTATGCTCGCAAAGCTTCTTCTAATGTTATGTTACGTAATAACCACCATACTTCAGAGGATCAAATAGGCAACAGAGCAGAATCCGTTTCTGCAGTCCTCAGAGAAATTCCTGGAAATGATGTTTGTGCAGAGTGCAATGCTCATGAACCTGATTGGGCGTCTCTTAATCTCGGCATATTATTATGCATCGAATGCTCTGGTGTTCACCGTAATCTTGGTGTACATATTTCAAAGGTGCAATTTATTCATCAAAGAATAGAAAGAGACCTTATGGCCTTCTTTTTACCCTTTAGTTCAGTTTAGTTCTCCTTTTTTTTTTTTTTTCCTTCTATGCTTGTTTTTTAGTTTATAGTTAGTAATCTATGTAAGGTCTTCAGCATGTTTAAGGTCTACTAGAAACATAGAGGTTATGTTCTTTGATATTGCTAAAGTTGAGTGCCCACTTTTAGCTATGGTGTACTTATTTTTATGTTCAGAAAGTTATCCTATATTAGAGACCTTCAAGACTATTAAGTTGCAGTAAAGGTTTTTTTTTACTTTTCTTCTTGTCATTGTACGTACATATTATACTTTCCATCTCAATTTTCATGCAGCTATATTGGACTGTTGAACTGAATTCCACATTATCGTCTACTGAAGTATTTAGTTCCCTTCATTTCCAACACTTTTGGATTCTGGGAGAGTCCATTGTGCAACTTATAACCAACTCCGATGCCCTATGATTAATATTCGGAGAATACATTTAGTTCCCTTTATTTCATTTCAGTGCTGCAGCGGACTAATGGGAGAATCTGTTGTACAGTTTCATACCAGCTACTATACTTACAAATGACTTTGGAGCCAACCATTGACTTATAAGTAGTTTTGCCTGTGAAAATACAGTGTACAAGTTCAGTGAAAGTTTATTTACTACTAAAGTAGTGAAATGAGAAAATTTAAGTCTCAAAAGAACAAATAAGAGGGAGGAAACTGAGAAATAAATTGATATCATGATCTTTCCTTTATTTTAAGTCTTAATAAAAGAATACTTTCTTCTGTTTGCAGGTGAGATCTTTGACATTAGATGTCAAAGTGTGGGAACCTTCAATTGTGGAATTATTTCGTACCCTGGGAAATGCTTATTGTAACTCTATATGGGAAGGTTCACTCCTTGAGAATGAGAGGTAAGATATCCACAGGTTGAAATAACATTATATATGTATATATGTGTCTGTGTGTTGCTTGTAACTAATCTGTTAATCGGTAATGCTATTTCTGTATGTTAAACTGTAATTCTTGGTTTCTGATAAGCATATACGCTTCCTATAGTAGATCAAGGTAAGCAAGACAGAAAAGTTAGTGTGCTTTATCAATATTGAAATTATGCCAACTATGAATTTGTATGTTTGAGGTTTATGTATCTCTTTTTGTTCTTGGAATGAAATTTGTATTTTCCTTTTTGTATGTTTTCATGTGATATTCAAAATCATCTTTAAATTAGGTTAATGAAATATCTTAATTAGGAAGATTGTTAGAAGTCAATTATTTCTTTGGCATTGAAGAGGTTAATTTTTAATTTTAGAAAGATGTTGGCTTTAGGAGATCTTCTTTAATTAAAAGTATCTTTATGGTATTAGTGTTTAGAAGCCTTTCTTTATTTAGAGTCATTGTTTTAATTTCCTTAGTTTATAAGTCTTTTATTCGAACAAGTAAAACCTATGTAACCTTTATTTAAGAAGCTAGTTGGAAGCAATAGAATTAATTAAGATTAATTCAATTTTAAGAGGTTTAAGACTGTTTCTAATAAGTCTAAGGTAGGGATTCCCTTTGAAGAGTTCCACCCATTCATCATGGGGATTCGTATGGGAGTGATGAAATTAGGGATGAATACTCTAATATCTTTAGGAAAAACTCACTCAACAAATTATATATTTCTCAGAAATATGTACAGATATATATACATGAAGCATTGAATCATGTAAGGAAAGAATATCTCTAATCAGAATCTCTAAGACTCAACTGTTCAATGCTGTCAAACAAATCAAAGATTTTCAACACTCCCCCTCAAGTTGGTGCATAAATGTCTCACATGTCCAACTTGCAAAGAAGATTATGATAAGTCTTACAGTTAAGCCCTTTATTAAAAACATCATCCAACTATTTTTCAGATGCTAGATACAATAGACTTAGGACACCACTGGTTAATTTTTCCTTGATGAAATGGTGATCTATTTCAATGTGCTTGGTCCTATCGTGTTGCATTGGTTTTTGAGCTATGACGATGACCACTTTATTGTTACAGTACAAGGTTGATCCATTTTTATTCAACAACTTTAGCTCTTCCAATACTTTTCGCAGCCATAATAGCTCGCAGACACCTTGAGTCATGGTACTATATTTAGCCTTTGCACTTGATCAAGCAACAACACTTCCAAGTGACTAAGTTTTCTCCCACAAAGTACAACAACCCATTGTAGACCTTCTGTCATCAAGAGAGCCAACCCAATCTGCATTTGTAAGTACTTTTATCTTGAGATGACTATTTTTAGAGAAGAGAATACATTTGCCCGGTGTAGACTTCGAATAGCACAAAATTCACAATACTGCCTGTATATAGGCTTTGTAAGGGTCATTCATAAACTGACTTACCAAACTAACTACATAGGCTATATCAAGTCGAATATAAACGAGATAAATCAATCGTCCAACGAGTCTTTGATTACTCTTAATAGGTGATTTTGCTGGTTTACAACCCAACATGTCAGTCTTTGTCAAAAGATGTTAGACATACTTTCTTTGGGAAATAAAGATTCCTTCTTTTGATCTAGCCACTTCTATTCCAAGGAAATATTGTAACTTTCCCAAGTCTTTGATTTTGAATTCTCGAGCCAATTGTTTCTTAATTCGGATCATTTCCTCCCTATAAGGAGAGTAATCTTACCCTTGTGATGTTTTATAAAGAGGGTATGATCAACATTACTTTGTCGATTGTCAAACAACACCACGACCTTACTAAATCTTTCAAACTAGGCTTTGGGAGATTACTTTAGTCCATATAGGGTCTTTTTCAATCTACACATTTTTCCTGAGTATCTTTATCCTCGAATCCTAGAGAAATTTTCATATACACTTATTCTTCCAGGTCTCCATGTAGGAAGTCATTCTTTACATAAAACTGTTGTAAGTCTCAGTCGAAATTTGTTGCACATGATAAAAAGATCCTAATCGTTTTCAATTTAGGAACCGGAGCAAATATTTCTTTATAATCCACTCTATTCGTATGAGTGAATTCTTGCGCTACTAATTTGGCTTTGAGTTTTTCAATTGAACCATCAGCCTTATACTTGATAGTAAACACCCATTTGCAGCCAATCGTTTTCTGCCCCTCAGGAGGATTAACCAGTTCCCAAGTCTCATTTTTTGCTAAAGCTCACATTTCTTCAATCATAGCTTTCTTCCATCTTGGATAAGTGATAGCTTCTCTCCCGTGGAATAGATATAGAAAATAAGGATAAATTAAAAACTCTATAGGATGAGGATGAAGAATCATAAAGATAGTTAGAGATAAGATGTAAAGTGCAATTTCTAACACCTTTTTGTTGGGCTATTGCTAATCCTAAATCAATATCAAATTCAGGTAAAGAAGATTCACCTGACAGTGAAGAGTCAGGGCACATAGTAGGTTGTATGATGTCATCTTCTTTATTGCCTTTTCTAGTGTGTGTCCCTAAATTAGGCCTATCAAACAATCGTCCCCTAGTCTTTTCTTGAATTAAAGTCTCTTCTGAAACTAAATTCTTTCTAAGAAGAGTAACAGAGCAATGTGTCATCTCTTTGATCGTGATTTTTCGTGATAAGTTTTATAAATTTATAATTAATCGTTCTTGAAACTAACTATTATCACGATGAAGGTAAGTGTACCTATTGAACAGTACTATAGCTTTAGCAAGACTAGATTGTCGAACTCAAAGGAACTAAAAGTACTAGTATTAACTGTCTTTTTATTATCTAGCCTAAAAATAAAAATGGTTTGTTTATCTAAACTACTAAACTAAGAAATCACAGAAAGGAGATTGGGGAAAATGCTTTTTTAGAAAATTCGATTGATTAAGACAATACCCAAGGAAAAATCTACCTAGACTTCACTTATTATTTGACTCTGAATAGGACGATTTATTTATTCAACTTGTTCCGTAGAAATCCCTGAGTTATGTTATTATCCTTATTCAAGACTAATAACGTCTAACCTTAGATTGAATAATTGAAATCTCTTTCTAATTAACACCCTAGGGTTGCATTAACTCGATCTATGGATCTCCTTATTAGGTTTCACCCTAATCCTGCAAAATCTTGTCACCCTATCTCTAGGCGCGCAATCAACTCCGCTTAATTATGACAAAGTTACTCTTAAATAGGGACTATTCATCCTCCGAATGAGAGCATTAACTTGAATCAATATCTTGAAATACCGAAACAAGAATTAAAAACACATAATTAAGAACAAGTTAAATATTTATCATACAATTCAGATAATAATAACAAGATCCGTCTTAGGTTTCATTCCCCTTAGGTATTTAGGGGATTTAGTTCATAACTAAAGAGGAAAACATCTCAGAAGAATAATGAATACAAAACATAAAGAAAACCCAAAACACCTGAAAGGAAATTGAGGAGAGATCTTCAGTTTTGATGATGAATCCGGCTTTTGAGATGGATCAATCGGCTTTCTTCGAGTAATTCCTCAATCCCTACTCTGTGTGTCTTCTTCAGTCCTCCTCTCGGGTGTTTAAATAGGTTTTAAAATGCCTAAAAACCCTCAAACGAGCCCTTTTTCGAATAGAACTAAACTTGGGCTTGATAGGGACACGCCCATGTACGATAACTTCAGGCCGTGGTCAAGGCTGAGAGATCAACACGCCCGTGCTGAGTTTTGTTTTAGGCCGTGTTTGAGCCTGTTAGAATGGCACGGGCATCTGTGCTGTCCATGTGATGAAGTCCAAGCCGTGTTGTTTTCCCACGTCGATCTATTTTCTCTGTTTTTAGCCCGTTTCTTGTTCTTTTTGCTCTCCTATGCTCACCTAAGTATAAAACATGAAATTAAAGGATTAGAAGCATCAAAATCACCAAATCTAAGGAGAAATCATTCATAAATGTGTTAAGTATGAGATAAAAATATGTATAAATTACGGTTTATCACTCTTCATTTTCAATAATCTCGCCCTGAAGAGATGGTTGTGATGAAGAAAAGTTAAGTTCATCCTCACGAAATGTTACATTCATACTTACATAATAATTTTCAGATGACGGATGATAACATTTGTAACCCTTTTGTGTGGGAGAGTATTAAATGAAAGCATATTTGACTACTCAAGGATTCAGTTTGCTCCCATGTCAAAGATGAACCAAACAAACACAACCAAATACCTTCGGTGAAACCGGGTAATCTGTCTTTCTTGTAAGATCTCTATGGGACTTTTAAAATCAATAACTCGAAGAGACATCTGATTAATGAGATAAGTCGCAAGCAAAATCGCATCCCCCAGTAAGGCTTTGAGAGGTTCATAGTAAACATAAGTGATCTAGCAACCTCTAAAAGATGCCGATCTTTTTTTTTGGGCAACTCCATTTTAAGCACTTGTACTGGGATAACTGGTCTGATGTAGAATCCCTTGTGATTTTAAGTAATCACTAAAGTTATACTCAGTTCCATTATCAGCTTGCAAAATTTTAACCTTAGCATCAAATTGAATAGTAATCAATTTATGAAAAAACGAGAATACAAAAAAAAATCACTTTTGGACTTTAATAAAAAAATTCCATGTCATCCAAGTGAAGCAGCCAATAAATGTAACAATCCAACGATTATCAGATAAAGAAGTAAGGCGAGTACGGCCCCAAACATCAGAATGAATAATCTTAAAAAGAACAATATTATTATTACGTAAAAGATAATTGTTTCTTGTATGCTTAGCAAATCCACATGTATTACAAACTAAAGAATCCAATTGAGTTCTTAAAAACAAAGTAGGAAATATCTTGGCAATAATAGTAAATGATGGATGTCCTAACCACTTATGTCACTGAATTATCCCCTGGTTGACATTTTTATTCTCTCCAAATAAGGCTTGAGACATACTAGACGATCGATCTAGAAGATCTAAGTCATCACACAATTTACCACTGTCAATCGTCTTCCCTATCTGGAGGTCTTGAAAGACACAACTGTCGGGAAAGAATTCCAGTTTACAATTTAAGACTTTAGTGATAATACTAACAAATAAAATGGTCACTAGAAATTTAGGAACATAGAGGACAAGATAAAGTGATATTAGGATTACAAATAACAAAACATGTTCCAAAAACGGAGGTAAGGGAGCAATCGGCTATTCGCACACTGTCTTTAGATGGACAGGTAGTATAGTTAAATAAGTTTTTGTTTGACCCTGTCATATGTCTATTCATACCGGAATCAGTAATCCAAGATTCAGAATTAGATAGAGAATTTAAAACAGTACCTGATTTCGCATGATTAGACTTAGCACCCAAGGTAGAGTCTAATTGAGATAAAAGACGTCGGAGATGTTAAATCTCGTCTGATGTAAAACTCCCAGTAGAATTGGACTTGTCCTTTGTTGTCGTAGAGTCTGACAAATTTGCCTGGGACCGAGAATTACCCCCTCGATTTCCACCACGACTTCGAGCGGGGCGACCGTATAACTTTTAGCACGAACCTTTAGTCTGTCGAGGCTTACCACAGTAGTCGCACGTCAAGTGATCCTTGTCAGACTTACTACCCAATGGACCATCTTGGTTAGTAATAAGGCCAACTTTCTTAATATGTGGATTATAGAGCATAACAGCACGTCGACTCTCCCTATGTTGAACATAGGGATGAGTAAAATTTTATTTGATTCGAAAAACTCAATAAAAAATTTAAATTTTGAATTAAATAGTTCAAGTTATTTGAGTTAATCAAGTTATTCGGATCAATTCGAATAAAAAATTAAGTTTTTCGGTTTAACTCGAATATGAATTACACAATTCGAGTTATTCGAAAATCTGAATAAGAAAAGACAAAAATACGTAGTTTTGATAAATGTTTACTTTATTAAAAGTTAAAATTCAAAATAATTAAGTTAAAAGGTAAAACTACGTCGTTTTGATAAATGTTTACTCATTAAGTTAAAAGACTAAATCATTATATTATTCATGTAGTTAAATAATTTTGTACTTTGTCTACTAGTAAAATAATCGGTCCATCTAAACGCAACATTAAGTATAAATAATAGGATTCGTTAACTCGACTCAATTTGACTCGAAATTTTTTTTACTCGATTCGATTCGATTCGAAAAAATTTTAAATTGAGTTCGGTTGCTAAAATATGATTTGTCAACTCGACTAACTCGAAAATTTTTTACTCAATTCGAATCGACTCGATCCGATCAAATACTCACCCCTAGTTGAACATAAGAGTATACCTCATGAAAAGAAGGGAACAGAGTTTTGCCAATAACTTGAACCCGAATCTGGTCATACTCAGTATTCAACCAGCCAAAAAAAAAAAACTCGCTCATTCTCCATCATCTTCTAAAATTTCCCGGCATCATTGGTACAAGTCGCCTAAAAATCTTGATAACAATCAAGTTCCTACTACAAGCCACTTCATTCAACAAAATATTGAGAAATCGGTTTACCATAGACTTTATTTCAAATCTCAAAAACTTGCACATCATTCCCAACACAAAAATAGGTGATTATAGCAATGTTCCAAATCTTTTTAGCGGTATCAAATAAAAAGTAAGTTTTGAAAATATAAGGTTGCATAGAGTTGATAAGTCATGTCATAACAAGAGAGTTCGCTAAATCCCATTGACTAAAAGTTGAATCAGTGGGATCAAGTTTTGACGTGGTACTAGTGATGTATCTCTACAATCCACAAGCCTTGATAAATAGCAAGTAAGACCTCGACCAAAAAAGCTAATTACGTCCATCAAGCTTCACAGGACTAACTTGAACTGAAGGATTATTGGTTGGAATCACGAGCTTCACATCTTTCGGCATAATGTTTGAAAAATAATTAATACCCAAAAAATCTGCTTGAAAAAATTATAACAAAGACACTAAAAAAGCACAAAAAAAAAAACTTAGCCGAAATACACCACCAATTAAAAGAGAATGACCAGAAGTGAGTAGGGAGCACTTCGACGATGTCGAAAAAAATGACGGTAGCAGGTGAAGGCTACGCGCGATGCATGAAATAAAAAAGTTAAACCTTGTGACGGCACGTGATACCCATGCACGAGTCTTTTGGTCACTAGACTTTGAGGTTTCATCGACGATTGGATTCTGACTCCAATGATAGGGGCGGTGAGAGAGAAAAAAAAGCTAAGGTGGAAAGTACCAATTTAGTGTTTCTAGGGTTTTTGGAACAAAACTTGAAAAACAAAATTTATCCCAAAAAAAGAAAAAAAATTTGATAACATGATCAAATTAGAGATGAATACTCTAATATATTGAGGAAAAACTCACTAAAAAAACTATATATTTCTTATAAATATGTACAGATATATATACATGAAGCATTTAATCTTTTAAGGAAAGAATATCTCTAACCAGAATATCTAAAAATCAACTATAATCCTTAAAGATTAGTTATTTAATGCTATCAGACAAATCAAAGATTCTCAACAGAAAGAAACTAAAAGAAGGGGAAAAGCTCTGATAAGTTAAACAATTTTCCTACAAATTGTCTAATGACTCCATCCATAACTCAAGACTATATGCGATCCCAAATTCAAAGAGGAATTTGATGCAAAACTGGAAGAAGAATCTAGGATGGCTAAAAGTATCAGCAAGTTGCGCAATAAGCTATTGAAACAATTGTCGTTACAGATACAAGATTTGATAGCTTTTAATCAAAATCGTGAAAGGGAAAAAGGGTTCTTACCCTTATATGATGCTTTATGAAGAGAGTATGATCAAGATACTATGTCATCTCTTTTTTGTCTTATTCTATGTAACTATGTCATCAACATATACTAAAAGAAGAGTGATCTTACCCTTATGATGTTTTATGAAGAGAGTATGATCAACATTCTGTTGATAATAAAAATAGACCATGACTTTTATGAATCTGTCAAACCATGCTCAAGTGTCACAAGCCGCTGATAAAAATCCATAATAAATGCACACAAAACGTCCCATGAAGGTTAATTAATTAAATCGGTCTTATTTGACTCACATGACTTGGTCCAATTCATAAAAAAAATAGAGAAACCAACCTACTTGAAACCTTAATGACCCGGTTAAGCACTCCAGTAAAATTAAAGTTATCATGGTAAATATTTTGTAATCTAAGGGATAATATTGTATCGTATTTAAATCCCTTAAGATTCTCATATTGTAGACAGGTTTTAATATCAACTGCCAATATAATTTAAATTGTACCGTTAGATTTGGAAAGCTCGACTATAAATAGAGACATCTCATGTATTTGTAATCACTTAGTTGTAATTCTTTAAAGTGAAAGAAACACTTTAAGAGCATTTACTTAAGCAATTGATGTGCTTAGTTTTCTTATGGCTTTTTGTTTTTCTCTTGAGAGTTCGTTTTCTCTATATTTCGATGCCTTAGAGAATTTCCTTTGTGAATTCTTGTCTTTTCGAGAGTAAGACTAACTTAGGCGAATTTGAAGTAAAGGATCTCCTAAGGCCATGCGGCTTGCCAAATTAAAGTTCTAGCCCCGTGACAGTTGATATTAAAGCCAATGTTCTGTAAAGCTATGCGGTTTGTCAGATTAAAGTTCTAACCCTGTAATACTAGGAGACTATTAACACACATACAATGCGTTCTTCAACTTGTACATTTTCCCTTGTGTTTTTCATCATCAAATACTGAAGGATTTTCTATATACACATCCTCTTTTAAGTCTTTATGTAGGAATGTGTTTTTTACATCAAATTGTTGCAAGTCTCAATCAAGGTTGGTTGTATAGGATAACATAATTTTAAGGGATAATTGCATAAAATACCCTCAACATTTAGGGGTTTTTTGTTTTGTGCCATTAACCTTTTTTTTATTGACACTCTCAACATTATGATTTTTTTTAGAACTCAACCCAATTTTAATGGTAAACGTGAATTGACTGTCAGTCAAACACTGGTCAACGAAGTGAGCCTATGTGGCATCATAGATGACGTCATTTAATTTTTTTTTTCATTTTGTTTCCATCTTCTTCTTCTTTTTCCCTTCTCCTCTTCCCCTGTAACTGTTGTTACAATAATAAAAAAAAAACACCATTACTATTTTTATCAAAGCCCACACTTGTATTTCACTCTCTCAAATACACATTTCCTTGGTGCTTGTCAGCCTCGTCATAGCGAACCTCAACTCCTCTTTCTCTTCCCCTTTTTTCTCTTTTAACAACGAAAATAAATCGAAGCCTTTCGACAATGAAATTATGTGGAATGCATTTGAGGTCTTAGGTTTAGAAGATTTCTCCCCATTGAAAGCTTCGAATTCTATTTCTTCTTTAGTTGTTTTCGTCTTGAGGATTGATTTTATGAACTAAAATGATTCCATGATCTTGGAAATGGCGATTCGGGTTTTTGGGTTTAAGTCTAAAAGCTTGGATATTAGCCTTCGAGCTTCAGGTGAGAACCATGACGGACACTTGAAATCTCTTTTGTAAATATTCTTATACATCGCCACCAAGTTATCATCTTGAAATAATAAAAACTCAGTGAGAAGAACGTATAAAATCATCTTACAAGACCAAATATCCACCTTGGCTCCGTCGTAACAACCCATCTTGTTTTAAATGTTCCATGAAAGCGCTGAATCCGAAATCCATAACCTTCAAATTGCCTTCTTCGTCTAAAAGAAGATTCTCCGGCTCCAAACCACGGTGGTAAACGTTGCGGCTGTGGCAGAAATCGACGGCGAAAAAAAACTACTGGAAATAAACCCTGGTAGAAAAGATGGGTTTTTGGTTTTAGCTGTGTTCGCCATTTTTGAACAGTAAAAGCTCGAGAAATTAAAAAGAAAAAAAAAAGAAAAGAAATTGATACCGATGGAGTAAATATGGGTTTTCGATTTTAGCTTTTTTAAAATAACGTCATATAGGCTTACTTCGTTGACCAGCATTTGACTGATAGTCTACTCATGTTTATCATTAAAATTAGGCTAATTTTTGAAAAAATCATAACGTTAAGGGTGTCAAAAAATAAGTGAAGGGCACAAAACGAAAAACCCCTAAACATTGAGGGTATTTTATGTAATTATGCTTAATTTTAATAGTGTTAATCTTAGCAATAGGGGCAAATGTCTCTTGATAGTCCACTTCATAAGTTTCAGTGAATCCCTTAATTATCAATATAGTTATAAACCTCTCAATCAAACCATCAACCTTATATTTCACAATGAACGACACTTGCAACTAACCAATTTCTTTTCAAGCAGAGGAATGACTAGCATTATGATTATGAACAAAGCAAAAACACCTTAACACTTTTGGAGGTTGACCACTCCACTTTGTACACTCGTACCAAGACTACTAGTTTGATGAATTATTCCATAGTTTTTCAAATAATCATCAAAATTGTATTTTGTGTCATTATCAATACCCAAAATATTTACTTTAGTATTAAACTATGTACAAACCATCTTGTGAAAAGACTCAAATGCAAAAAATAAGATCCTTAATGCTTGGCCCATTGAGCAAGGGTATTCACCCTTATAATCAAATTGCAGAAATTGCTTGTTAGTAGCGTGTATGTGTGAAAATAGTTTGCTCTTGTTAGTAGTGTGAAAAAAAAAAGCACAAAAATACATCAATTTTCAATTGCATTGAATATACCTTATCATCCTAGTGCAATAATCAATAAAAGAATCAAACCAACAATTACTAATCAAAGGCGTAGTTCGAGTAGGACCCTAAACATCAAAGTAAATAGTTATAAAGGGAACAACACTTTTATTATTTCTTAGAAGATAGGAATTTCTAAAATGTTTGGCATACTCACAAGCCTTATAAAAAGAAGAATCAAATTGAGTCTTTAAAAATATATTAGGATACAATTTTTCTAATACAAAAAAAAAAATTTGATGTCCTAATTGTTAGGTCTGTTGTATTATTTTCATGGTCGGCATCCTTATTTCTTCCAAAATATGCTCGATGTAAATGTAACTACTTCCCTCCAATATATATAATTTATCATGCAATTTACCACTACCAATCTTCCGCTTTGTTTGAAGGTTTTGAAAAACATCATTATTAGAAGAAAAAGAACTCAAGTTTGCAATTTAGGGCATTAGTGATATCATTAACAGATAAAATGTTAACATGAAAAGAGGAACAAGAAGTACAAAGGACATTTTAATATTAGCTGCACAGTTGGTAGAACATGTTGTAAATACATGAGTAAAAGAACCATTGACTATTCTGGAACTATCTTTTGTTTGACATCTAGAGTAATTTAAAAGACTTTTAGAGAAGCTTCTTATGTGTTTATTCATTCCATAATCAATTATCCAAGAGGCAGTGTCAACATAGGCATTTAAGGCCTTTCTTGACTTCACAAAGTGGGGTGTTGAACTAAGGGAGTCTATTAGCTCGATTGATCATCGAAAATAGCCAAGACGAGGTGAATTAGTGGAAGCAAAGAGTACAAATAGAGACAGTGAACACGGTGATATATAATGGTTCGACCCCAATTGCCTACTCCATTTTCTCAAACTCACTAATTTGACAACATTTGAGAACAATGTTTAACCTTACAATTTCCTTAAGATTTCTACCCAAATATTAACATTGAAACCCCCTTAAGGTTTTTACCCAAACCTTAAGATTCAACCCTCTCAAAGAGAATAACAAATAAGAAAACAAAAAAAAATTCCTCACAAGATTAGGATGTCTGCCAATTAAACACAAATATAAGGAAATCACTTGAGCTGATAAAAAATACAATGAATACCCACAAGTGTTTACAAGAAGAAGATAAAGAATTGAAGCACAAAGTGATTGGTAATGGATTTTTTATATATCTTCTATTGTAATCTCACTTGTTGTGGTAGAACCTTTAAAAGCTAGTATTTATACGTTCAAATTGATTTTCAAGCATTGGGGATGAAAATACCAAATCATTAAATTCACCTACAACGAAAGGTATCGATAATTTTTTTATAAGTACCGATACTATTAGCATTTAATATCTGATTTAGTGACCGTTAAAGTTAGTTTGCAATTATACCTAAACCAATTTATCAATACCCGGTAAGAGGTATCGATACATTTTGAAAGGGTGTCAATATTTTTTTGTGATTTTTTGAAAAATCATTAAGTCAGAATGCAAAAACGTTATCGATATCAAAGATGATATTGATAAAAATACAATATGTATCGCTGCTTTTTGAAAAGATTCAATATTTTTTACTTTTGTTCAATTTCGTTTCAAGTCAATAAACAAGTTTGATATTGATCTTGAAAAAAGTATCGATTTAAAAGTGTTTCAATTGAGTTAAAAAAAGTTTAAGCCGTTTATGAACTTTTTCCAAAAATTTTTCAAGTGTTCAAAATATTTTCTAAGATGTTTGGAAGTCTTTAAATGATTTTTATGCTTACGAACTTTATAATTTCTTTGTTAAAAAAATTATTCAAAAACATTTTTGTTTGTTGTATCAAAACAATTTATCAAATAAAGTTAGTTTAACAATCTCCCCTTTTTGAAATGATAAAATATTTTGGTAAATTTGTTTTTGAATTTGCTACTCTCCCTTGTTAAAGTTCAATTTGAATTAAAGAGTTGATTTTATGATTTTGAAACAAAGATTTGATTTTATAATTTTGAAATAAAGACATGAGTGTGAAAAACTAGTCATTTAGGTGTTGGCATTAAAAGATTAGTCATTAAAAAACAATAAACAAAATACCAATAAATTTAGCTTTCCTTCCCCTTTTTTGTTATATAAAAAATAAAAATAAAGCTTAAAAAAAAAAAGAAAGTGGTTAGTCTGAAGATAGATATTTAAATATAAAGAATAAGTGAACTAACATTTGCAAAATAATTTCAAGTTTCTTAAAATACCAAATAAACATTAAGGTACAATCACATAGAAATAGAAAAAGAAAAATAACTTGAAGGATGCAACCATTTTAGCCATTTCTAATAATTTCATACACCTAATTGTATAGAATTAAAGCATGATATATATGAATCATAGAAGGTCACAAAATATGCAAAAATTGAACATTTATATCAAATAAAATCTAATTAAGCACACTTAAAGGTTTTCAAAAATTTGTATAATAGACAATATTGGTCAAGATAGATTAATCATGCAACCATTAACTCCCCCTAGCTTTTTGCATGTAAGAGCCATAAAAATCCTTCATACATCCTTTTTCAATTAATTTTAAGTCAAAAAAAAATTTTTAAAAATCAAAGTGCATAAATTTATTTGAACACAAAATCAAGGTAAGGTAGTAATACCTAGTTCTCTCCTAAGTGTCCAAAATCTTTTTTTATCTAAAGGTTTTGTAAAAATATTAGGTGATTGATGCAAAATGTCTACATACCCTAGAACAATATCACCTCTTGGACATGATTTCTAATGAAATAATGTATTATTTCAATGTTCTTAGTTCTAAAATGTTGGATGAGTTTTTTAGTGAGACAAATAGCACTAATATTGTCACACTTGATAGGAATAGTATCTATATTAATTCCAGTCCTTAAGTTATTGTTTCATTCATAAAATTTGAGCACAATAACTTTCGGTGAAAATGTATTCAACTTCGGTGGTGGATAACACAACACTATTTTGTTTCTTTAAAAACCATTAAATTAATATGTTGTCTAAAAATTAACAAATACTGAAGCTGTTCTTCCTATCTAGTTTGCAACCTCTAAAATCTGTATCCGAGAAAGCATGTAAGCTTAATGATGAGTCTATAAGATACCAAAGACCTAAATTAGGTGTCTTTAAGGTACTAAAGATTCTTTTAATGACTTGTAAATGAGTTTTTTAGGACAAGATTGATATCTAGCACACAAGGAAACACTAAATATAAATTTGTGGTAAGATAAAGCAAAAAACCGATCATTAATCAATATCTACACATTTACATTCTTTATTTTTGTCAAGCTTTGTAGAAGATCTATATTTTTAAACATTTACATTCCAAAATATAAATTTGAAAGTTTGAAAATATGATTTGAAAATTTTGAATCTTCAAATCCGAGTGGTTGTTCAACATACACTTCTTCATTTATAAAACCATTTAGAAAAAAAATTTTAACATTCATTTTTAACATTCAATTGATATAATTTAAAATCATTAAAACATGCAAAAGCTAAAAGTGTTTTAATTGCTTCTATCCTAGTTACGAGAGCATAAGTTTTATCATAATCTATTCATTCCTTTTAAGTGTAACCTTGAGCAACAAATCTAGTCTTGTTCCTCATTATGCTAACACTCATCTAGTTTGTTCCTAAAAACCAATTTAGTACCTATAGTAGATTTATCACAAGGTCTTTCAATTAGGGTTCATATTATACTTTTATCAAATTGGTTTAACTCTTCTTGCATATATCTAATATTCATCATTTAATACTTTTTTAATATTTTTGGGCTTAATGAATGAGATAAATGCAACATAATTAGAAGTATTTCCAAGAGAAGATCTAGTAGTTACCCCATTGGATAGATCTCCCAAAATCTTACAATCCTTCTCATAATTGTACTCTCTTGAGTGATGGATTTCCTTTTTCTCGAGGGTGAGCTCCTTTAGAGGATCTTGTGTATGTTCTTGGATCCTTTCATTTGATGATTGACCAATTTTCTCATCATTGTTTCATATTTCTCTAGGTTGAGCTCCTTTAGAGAATCGTTAATACTTAAGAAAAGAACTCATGTAAATCTAGAGTAATTATCTACAAACACAAAAGCATATTGTTTTCCATTCAAACTAGTAGTCCAAAAAATCAATGTTAATTAATTGTATAACTCTACTAGTAGATACATCATTAATAAGTTTAAAAGAAACTTTCTTATGTTTCTCTTTAGCACATGCATCACAAAATTTATCTAAGTTAAAATTAATTTTTGGTAATCCTCTTAGTAAGTCATATTTAGTCAATTTATACAATATACTCATACTAGCATGTCTTAATTTCTTATGCCACAACAAATAAGTATTTTCATTTTTAATCGTGAGGTAAATGTTTAAATTATGCAAGTCTTTTAAATGACATTGAGACTTTTATCACATAATTTGACTAATACTTAGAAGATTATGCTTAATACTGTTAACATATAAAATATTTTTAACAAAAATTGAAGAGTTTTTACCAATAGAGTTAATTCCTTAAATGAGTCTTTTAGAGTTGTCACCAAAGGTAACTTCTCATCTACTTTTTGGTTTCAACTCAATCAAATGACTCTTGCCACCGGTCATGTGCCTTGAGCATTTACTATAAAGGTATTATAAGTTTTTGCTTGAATTTCTCACATTAAAGCAATGCTCCTTTTTCTTGGAATCTTATATGGCCATAAGACAAAAATAGGTTTTTTTTATTCTTTATGAGTAACCTCAAGTTTGTCCCATATCTCGTTGGCATTGGAACAAGATGACACCCTATTGTACTCATTTGGACCAAATGCACAAAATAGAATGTGAATGGCCTTAGCATTGATTTGTACATTCCTTTTATCTTCTTACTCTTTGACACTAATTGCTCTCCTTGTTTTTGATATAAATGTTTTCATTGTTAAACAATATCAACGGAGGAATAGGAATTAGAGTTTTACATTTATTTAATTTCTTTAGGAATTTTAGTTTTACTAGGTTTTCTATTTCCTTATAAACTTTAAATTAAGAATTCTATTAGGACTTTAAATTAAGAATTAGATTAGGATTTTCCTTTGTAATTAACAGCCTATAAAAAGGTTGTCAATATGAAATAAAGGGGAGTTTTATTTTTTATCACAAACGTTAATTTGGGAAGGCGGTTTAGTCAAAGACGAATCTGCCTTTGAGTAACCATAGGTCGAAGCAAGAATACTTTCTCGTCTAGACCTGTGACTAGATCCTACGCCAAGGCTCATATCAACTTGGTATCAGAGTCAGCTATCATGGGTGACGAAAAAACTTTGACAGCCAAGCTGGAGGCATTCATTAAACAAATGGCTACACGGCAACAAGCATTAAAGGAGCAGGTGGCGATCTTATCTCTTTCGGTCCAAAAGACAACAAAAGGGAATTCAGAAAAAAATAATGAAGAACAAGACAGCAGTGGAGGCAAGAAAAGAAATTCAGATTCGCAACACAGTGGGGGCATGGTGTCACGATACTCCAAGATGGAATTTCCTACTTATGATGGTGTTGGAGATCCTTTAGGATGGTTAAAAAGATACGAAAATTTTTTTGGCAATCAGAAGACCAACGAAGAAGACAAAGTCGGCTTAGCTTCATTCCATCTCTTAGGAGAAGCACAATTGTGGTTTGATCAAATCGAGGAAGAGGAGGCAAATCTGGATTGGGAGCGCTTTAGAAAGTGTTGTCATGTCAGGTTTGGGCCACCTATGACTAATAACCCATTGGGGAAACTTGCAAACTTGAGACAAACTGGGGGTAGAAGAATATCAACGCCAATTTCAATTACTAATGGCTAGGACTACTGATCTTAAACCTCGACAATAAGTAAACCTTTTTACTGCCGGATTGGTAGAGGAACTTAGAATTGATATCGAGATGCAACAACCGGGAAACCTTGGAGTTGCAATGAATATTGCTCGAGCTTTGGAACGTAAACAAAAAGTCTCTTCCAAGATGTTATCTCAAACCAATCTAAACTGGTCAGTTTCCCAAAACGCTGGCAACACTTCAATTATTCCAACAACTAAGAGCTTTGCAAAAGGAGGAGGACAAACAACGAAACCAATGGGGAATAATAGTAAAATAGGTTCTTCCGCACCATTTATCAAAAGATTGACACGAGCAGAGATAGCGGAAAGAAGGGCTAAGGGATTATGTTATAATTGTGACGAGTCTTACTCCATGGGGCACAGATGTAAAAGGCTATTTTGGATAGAAGTACCAGATATTGAAGATGAGCAAGATGATAAGGTAGATGAGCTCGAAATTCCCTTACATGCCATTAGAGGAACTTGCAATTCATTTACTATGCAACTACCAGCAAAGGTGTCAGGAAAAACAATGTTAGTTCTCGTTGATTCAGGTAGTACACATAACTTTCTATGTGAAGGTCTAGTGCCAAGATTGGGACTGAAAATACAAAAGAAATCGGGGTTGCACAAGATAGGTTGATTTTCTTCAAAGGCAGGTTGTACCTTTTACCTACCTCACCAATTATTCCCACTATTATCTCCTCTATACATGCTATGGCACATGAAGGGGAATTGAAAACATTGTATCGCTTTCGCCAAGATTTTTTTGGAAAGGAATAAAGCTTGCAACCTCAGAATTTGTGCAACATCGTTTAGTATGCCAACGCCACAAATGGCAAAATTTACAGCCCGTAGGTTTACTTTAACCTCTTCCAATACCACAACATGTTTGGGCTGATATCTCTATGGATTTCGTGGAGGGTCTACCCAAAGTAAAAGGGAAATCGGTATTTATGGTGGTTGTGGACAGACTGTCGAAGTACGCTCATTTTTTACCTTTGTCCCATCCATTTACTGCTATATCTGTTGCTGCTATCTTCTTTGCAGAGGTATTCCAACTTCATGGCTTGCCGGAATCCATAGTTTCAGATCGTGATAAAGTTTTCCTCAGCCTGTTTTGGAAGGAATTATTTCGTCAAAGTGGTTCTAAGCTCGCTTTTTCCTCAGCATACCATCCCCAATCTGATGGTCAGACAGAGGTAGTTAATCGAACAATAGAAATGTACCTACGATGCCTCTCTAGTGATCATCCACGACAGTGGGTCGATTGGGTTCCATGGGCTGAGTATTGCTACAACACCTCATATCACACTGCCCTAAAGGCCACTCCCTTCCAATTAGTATACGGTAGGGATCCACCTCGACTTCTCTCCTATTCAGCTGGTTCTACGAGGATTGAAGTTGTGGATAAGGCTCTACAAGATAGGGATGCACTTTTACACAATGCTCGGGATAGACTCTTGCAAGCTCAGCAACGAATGAAAGCCACTTATGATTTGGGACACTGAGAGTTGAATTTTAAAGTCGGGATTGGGTTCGGTTACGGCTTCAACAATATCGACAATTGACAATAACTAAACAGAAGCATCACAAGTTATTGCCAAAATATTTTGGTCCTTTTAAAGTCTTGAACAAAATAGGATCAGTGGCCTATCAGCTTGAATTACCTATAGGCAGCAGAATACATGATGTATTCCATGTTTCTTTCCTCAAAGAATACAAGGGACCTCAACCAGATGCGGTAGGAGACTTGCCCTTAGTATATGATGGCAAGGCCTTACCTACTCCACAAGCTATTATTAATACCAGGCTTAATCGAGGTCGGCGGGAACTATTAGTGCAATGGGCAGGATGTCCTTAAGAAGATGCCATTTGGGAACCAATTGATAATTTTCGAGCAGCTTATCCTGAATTTGAGCTTGAGGACAAGCTCAACTCTGAGAGGGGGAGTAATAATATAGATGTTTTCATTGGAAAATAATATCAACGGAGGAATAGGAATTAAAGTTTTACATTTATTTAATTTCTTTAGGAGTTTTAGTTTTACTAGGTTTTCTATTTCCTTATAAACTTTAAATTAAGAATTCTATTAGGACTTTAAATTAGGAATTAGATTAGGATTTTCCTTTGTAATTAACAGCCTATAAAAAGGCTGCCAATATGAAATAAAGGGGAGTTTTATTTTTTATCACAAACGTTAGTTTGGGAAGGGGGTTCAGTCAAAGACGAATCTGCCTTTGAGTAACCATAGGTTGAAGCAAGGATACTTTCTCGTCTAGACCTGTGACTAGATCCTATGCCAAGGCTCATATCAGTTTTTTAGAAATGGAAGGAACATTCAAGATGATATCCCAAACCGCAAGATCATTCACTTGAATGAAGAGCACCATTCTTGTATTCCAATAAGAGCAATTTGCTTCATTTGAGTATGGAGACTTTCAGATGAACTGAGATTCTTCATGAAAAATTGATTCGGAAGTGGATGCCATAGTTGTAAAATGCTTTGATGATGGTTTGACCTTTTCCAATGATCTTTTCTTGGTTGTTAAACCATCTTTAGAGACTAGCTTTGATACCAATTGTTAGCTCGATTGATCACCGGAAATAGCCAAGAGGGGGTGAATTGGTCTTTTAAAAGTTTGTGGAAGCAAAGAGTATAAATAGAGACAATGAACACGTTGATATATACTGGTTTGACTCCAATTGCCTACTCCACTATCTTAGTTTTACACAACTAAGAATTTTCTCAAATTTACTAATTTAATAACTTTTGAGAATAATGTTTAATCTTACAATTTCTCTAAGATTTTTATCCAAATTTTAATATTGTAACACACTTAAGGTTTTTATCCTAATCTTAAGACTCAATCCTCTAAAAGAAAATAACAAATAAGCAAACAAAAAAATAATTATCACAAGATTAGGATGTTTTCCAATTAAGCACAAATACAAGGAAAATACTTAAGTTGATAAGAAATACAATGAATGCTCACAAATGTTTTAAAGAAGAAGATAAAAAATTGAAGCACAAAGTGATTAGTAATGGATTTTTTATGTATCTTGAAGCACTTGATATATTGTAATCTCACTTATTGTGGTAGAACCTTTAGAAACTGGAATTTATACCCTCTAGTTGATTTCCAATTGTTGGGGATGAAAATACTAGATCATTAAATTCACTTGCAACAAAATGTATCGATACTTTTTCCACGAGTATCAGTACTATTAGGATTTAATGTCTGGTACAATGATCGTTAAAATTAGTTTACAACGATATCAAGGACATTTTACCAATACCTGGTAAGAGGTATCGATACGTTTTGAAAGGGTATCGATACTTATTGTGATTGTTTAAAAATCATTAAGTCGAAATGCAAAAACGATATCAATATCAAAGATGGTATCGATAAAAATACAATAGGTATCGATATTTTTTAAAAAGTATCGATACTTTTTGTTTTTGTTCAATTTTTGTTTCAAGTCAATAAGCAAGTTTGGTATCGATCTTTAAATAGGTATCAATAAAAATTGTGATTGTTTAAAAATCATCAAGTCATAATGCAAAAATGGTATCGATATCAAAGATGGTATCGATAAAAATACAATAGGTATCGATACTTTTTACTTTTGTTCAATTTTTGTTTCAAGTCAGTAAGTAAGTTTGGTATCAATCTTGAAATAGGTATCAATAAAAATTGTATGGGAATTGATACTTTATAAAAGGTATCGATAATTTTTGTAAGAAGCAATTTTTCAATCGATTTAAAAATGTTGCAATTGAGTTGAAAAAAAATTAAATCGTTTTTGAACTTTGTCCCAAATTTTTCTAAGTGTTTAAAACATTTTTTAAAATGTTTGGAAGTCTCTAAATGATTTTTATGCTTTGAACTTTATAATTTCTTTGTTCAATAATAAATTTTATTCAAAAGCATTTTTGTTTGACAAAGTCAATTTGGGTGAGGAGACACTTGAGATGTTGGATTTCATTAGAAGAGAAAGTCTTTATAGTGGCCATCTTTTTGGTTGATTTTGTGTTTTAGACAAATTCGTTTAATCTCGTGCAGACTTTACTTGTTTTCCTTAGCCTTTGGTGGGCCAACATGTAACTTCCAACAAGTTTCTTTGATATGTCACTACCTAAGTAGTCACAATGCAGATGGTTTTTATCCAGGTCACAATGCAGATGACATTCCCAATTTGCATGTAAAAGCGATCACCTTCCATATTTTTTCTGCAACTTTCAAGCAAAAAAAAAAATGTCTTGGAAATTTGACATTTCATAAAGTTAATGAGCTATGTCATCATAAGAGAAATTTTTTAGTCCCATTGATTGTAAGTGGGATAGTTCACTGTGGTCTTTCTCATGTCACCAATATTATACCTCTGCAATCTTTTAGCTTTGATGAATAATCAACATGATCGTAACCATATGAGATAGTTGTTTCCATCAAACTTTACGAGACTGATTTGTAAAGAGAGATTATTGAAACTAATAACAGTAACCTTCTTGTCCTCTACCATTTTAATGAAAAAATTGGTAAATCAAACCCAAAAAAGACTTTGAATAATGCACTTAACAATAGCCAATTTAATCAATAAAAGACTTTTGGACCAAGACCAATTGAAGTTTGAAGTAACACGAAAGGGTCAAAAATAGCAAAACGACATTGACAACAATTGAAAGTCAAGATTCTGACGAGGTGGGATGTCATGCTTTGACACGTGGAGTGCACAAAATACATAAGGGGTGCATGAGGCTCACATATAGGCTAGATGTTCACCGAATTTGTAGGGTTGGCTAGCAATGGTGCTGCAATTATTCTAAGGGCAACAGTGGGAGAAGAAAAAGAGGATAAAGGAGTAAGAACCAAACTGTTGTTTCTATGGTCTGAGGAAAATGGAAAAATAAGGGAAACTAGACCCTTAAATTTGAATTTTTGGCTCTAATACCACCTAGAAAGCAAAGAATAATGAAAAATAGAAAAAATTGCTTTTATCGTGTGTTGAGAATAACAATTACATGGGTATTTATGTACACTATGTGAGCCTAAGTTAGAAACCACATTGAATATAATATCTTAAAAAATAAAGTTTGAAAATTTGTGAATTAGCAAAATATGATTGTCAAAATGTGATTTAGTCAACAAAAACCAATGAGTTTCTACGATTGTAGTGACAATTGTTGCAAATGGTTTCCTAATTGAAACGCAATTTGTGCAACACATGCTGCCATTCGTGACTTGGCTTTTGCCGCCCTTGCTTCGTACAAAGCCCTCAACTCTTCTTTGGCATTGGGATCACTTATGATGCTTAGCTCTAATACCAAGTTGTTAAGCTCATAGGTTGTGAAACGAGCCAATGGGCGATTCAATTGGAAGTTTGCTTCGATTGAGGGAGCCTTTCCCTTGTTGCGATTTCTGTTAAAGAAGAAATAATATAAGGAGCTCATTTAAGGGAGGTCCTAACTTTAGAACTTGTCGAAGAAAGCTCCTAATTAGACTTGTTAGGAAAAGAGTTTTACACGCATGTAATTTAGAATAAGGTTTTGCTTATTTTATTACTTATAATCATTCCCTTAAATAGAGGTTACATAGGGTATTTTCTTTAGAATAGGAAACTAAAATTAAGGAAACTAAAAATAAAAACATTTCATGCAATAAGATACTTGCTAAAAGAAATGGTTCTAATATTTTTAACTTAGTTGTCTTCTTTTCCATTTTGGTGCCTTTGACATCTTGTCTTGAGGCAATTGTAACATTATGATAACCGGTAAGTTCTAAAAGCATAAATTTGAAAGCAGCTGTAGGGTTGAATTAATGATCTATAAGTGGTTAAGCTGATAACTTACAATTTGTATTCTAGTAGCTAACAATACAATAATTGCTTTCATTTCCTGTCCAATTCATTTCTTTGCAGAGTGGATGAATCAAATGCTATTAACACATCAGTAACAAAACCATGTCCCAAAGATGCAATTTGCGACAAAGAGAAATATATTAATGCTAAGGTATCTAGTTGGATTTTTTCTATTGATGCTCATACATCAATTTTCATTTTTCACCATCCATGCATTCTTCCTCATCTTCTTCTTTCTTGCATTGTGCCATGGGGCAGCTGGCTGGGTTTTTCATTGAGCAGGAAACATCTTTTTGCATTGTCATTGTTGCCCTCTAAATTGATCTGTGGATTGTTTTAGCTGCTTATGGGAGAAGGGAATAAATCACTACAAGATATGATATGTTGTTCTTCATATAGAAGATCATTTCCTGTTGGTTTCTTTGTTCTTTATGCCGTAAGTAATATTCAAGGCTGAAAAGCAGGTGCACTTGCACCGCATGCACAGATGTTCCATTTAGATTTCATGATTGCAAAAGGTCATGCTGTTTCGATTAGTCTTTCATTTCTCACAATGCCATGTTCAGAACTGTTATATGATTTCCAAAACAAAGCCTAACATTATTTCTTCCCTTAACCAGTATGTAAACAAACTGCTGGTCAGCAGAGATCCAATGCAACTTGGAGTGTCTCAAAACTCAATAAACATCTGGCAAGCAGTTAAGGCTGATAATATACGAGAAGTATATCGTCTCATTACAGTGTCAGACACCAATATGGTAAATACCACCTTTGATGATGTTTTCAGCGTTGAGTGGTATCACCATGTTGATGCTCAAAACTCGTCAATTGATATCCATAATGAGCACTTGATACAGAATGATCCATCAGCCTGTCAGAGAATCAAGAATTCAAATGATCCGGGGAGTTGTCTACAAGGTTGTTCACTGTTGCATCTGGCTTGCCAACGTAGCAACCCTGTAATGGTTGAGTTGTTGCTGCAGTTTGGTGCCGATATAAATATGCGCGATTACCATGGCAGGACTCCTTTGCACCATTGCATTGCTATAGGCAAGAACCCGTTGGCAAAGCATCTACTAAAAAGGTAGGTTGCATATTTTGCATACTAAACCAAAATAAATTTCGTACTTAAGGAAAATAGATGATACCATCTAACTTACGTCCCTAAATGATAGAGAAATAATTTTAGCCTAAGTCCCAACCCAAAGGAATAACCTATTAGGTGAAGTGACCATCCATCCATATGGGTCGAGGATTGCTCCAGACCAGCTCTCTTAGCCAATTTGTGACAGCCTTATCAGGGGCCACCATGCGGTGTCTGGTGGTTTAGAACTCCTGAGTCGACATGACTGTACCTCCTGATTCACAGGGTTCCAAGGGAGGTAGACAAAGACCTTGGCCCTCCCTTGGTTCCTTAAAAACCTTTGAAACTTTTCTATATCGTTTTGTTAAGAAAATGGTAAATTTCTATTTTGAACCCCTAAAAATTTATAATTTGATACCGGCGCCCCAAATATAAAATTCTTGGCTTTGTCCCAGTGGACCAAAGTGGCTATGAAATACCATTCGTGACAATCCCTGGGCTTCTTGGCTATTGGGGGATGGTTAACTTTTATATATGCCCAAGGCCAATCTAGTTTATTTACAGAAAAGTATGAGAGTTGGACACACCTTCCCCTTGATGAGATGTCATTGGCAAACAGAGCTGTCATGTGGTCACATCAATTGTGCACTATACGACTGCTTAAATCTTTCTTGAAAGACCAAATTCGTTCTAGTTTGCCTTGAAATTTCTAAAATAGCGAAGCTATTTGTGGTAGGGCTGTGAGAAGACTTATGGCTAAGTTGTCTGTGTTAACTTTAAATGAAATAGTCCCTAAATCCGGAGATGGAAGCTTCACCACATACCATTTTATTTGATGAACCTTATTTCATACGGTCTAAAATATTGGATCATTTATGGATTATCTGCCTATAGTGCTTGGTAAAACGAGAATTATACAGGTTGGATTTCAAATTTTAATATAATGATTTATACATTAGTTTCTTAGTCTCATCTAAATGGTTTTAATTTGTCAACAATGTGCAGAGGTGCACGGTCTTCAATCAGGGATGGTGGGGGATTTAGTGCATTAGATAGGGCTATGGAGAAGGGAGCAATTACAGATGAGGGGCTACTTATTTTGCTCAGTGAAAGCGAATGAAGAAAAGTCGGTTTCCTCTTATTTGTAAGCTTGCTTTTCTTTCATGATTTCCACTTATGTCGGCTGTTGTTGCCTATTTGCCTAAAAAGAGTTTGCTATTATCTTCTAAGTTGTCAACATTTCGAATTGAACCATTATCTTCTAAGTTGTCAACATTTCTAATTGTTTCTCCTCTATAATTAAAAGAAGAATCCCAAGACTGGTGAGTGTTGGAAACTTCCCCTTTGCGCTTGCTGTGTTATATGATCTTTTCTGTTGATTGTATGGTCATAATTTTAGCTATATTCGTCTTCAAAGGGGAAGCAAATTTGATGGTCTATGGTTGTATATAACAACAATATATATTAGAAATTTACAAGTAAAATTACAATATAAATCACAAATAATATGTCTGATGAATTAGAATTCGAATTAAATCAATACAATGCATAAAGGATTGAAAATCAAAACATATTCAAACCTAGATTAAAAAAAAAATAATCTAGATATGAGTCACATATAGTGAAATTTAGATCAAGAAAATCCTCAGAAAGAAAACCTCACGTGACATTCAAGCAGTGAGACCCGAATTTGGTCCGTCAAAGTCTCAGTACTTCAACATTGCCAACTACATTATCATTGGCCAACAACAATATCCATTTTTACCAACTGATTGAAATACAAATACATATAATTGAAATACAATCAGACAAAGCTCAAAAATTACAACAATTGCACGTGATGAGATTGAAGACTTATGCATTATAATTGCATACGATGAAACTCAAATATGGAAGCTCAAAAATTAAAAGCTTATAATAATGCAAACGCCTCATTGGCTCATCATTATCTTTTTCAGAAACAATAATATATATTTTTAAGAGTTTACAAGTCCAAATATATTATAATTAGAGTATAATTATAAATATATATCCAGACAAATAGACTAAGAACTGAAATTATCCAAATTAAAACTTACACATAAACTCAAACATGATAATTTTCCATAATAGTAGAATTCAAAAGTGGATATACAAGATTTAGGACCTCAGTTTTTATTAACCATATTGTAATTTTCTTTACGTCTTTTTCAAGATCAAGTTTCATTGAGGGGAAAAATTACTTTATTTTCCTCTGATACATTTAATTTGAAGTTGGAGTCTTTTTCCCCTTTGAATGGAGCTCAAGTGTGACACTATTAAGTTGATTATATTTTCATATCTGAAAGGTCATATCTAAGTTAAGTAGTATTTTTTTAATTCTAGTTATTAGATAAAAAGAAAGTCTTTTATACTTGTTTATTTCTCTACAAGCTTTTTATTGCTTAATCCTTCAATTTTTTTAACCAAACAATGATTAGGAGCATTATAATTAAGATTTAATATGATTATATATTTAAAAAGGTATTTAAAACATAAGTTTGAAATTTGCAAGCAGACCTCTACAAATATTTACCATTAAATAATTTGAGAAAGAAGAGAATGAAAGTTACATTTATGTGTGCTTTATCATACAACTCACTATTATTCTCAAAGCAACTTAGAAGTTTGCAAAAGAAGAATCCCAAAACCCTCTCCTACAACTTCAATGCAATCATTTTAGTTTGAGTCCTACACAACGCCAACTTTTAACATTAATTAAAGGGAAAAGAAAGTAGAAGGCAAGGAGGCCTGGGAGGAGCATTCAAAAAGCTAAATGCATATTACATACCTAAAGACTCGGCTTGCAGACTTCTTATTAGTCGATGGGAAATGGTTGACACAAATTGACACCTTCTCCGGCTGTCAATAGCTTAGCAGCAAATGAACAAGAAATCCGTCAGGGCTGAAAATCAAGCATATAATCTTCTTCTTCTATAGTAAATAATCCACGCAATGTACCTAGAAATCAATTAGAGATTCTCCAAACCAAACCACTAGTATAATAGCAAAAGGCTTCTATTGCTTTCACGTCTTAGATTGTCACCAGGACGAGGGTTTGAACCTCAACAACCCCTTCCCCTGATCAAAAAGAAATTAAATATTCCCCAACACCACCATTTGAACAAGATATCTTCCTTTAAAAAGCCTCTCCAATGAACCAGCTAAACATGATAAAACCGAACTTACTCTAGCATTGATTCATAACTACTTGGGAGTCAACTTTTTAAGTATATCAAGGGATATATTAGGTTCAAAATGCTCAAATGGTTAACTGCAAAAATGGTAAAATTTGAATCTAACCTTTCTAGTCTTTCATTATTTCAAAGGGCTAACAACCCAACCAGTGATAGGATTTTGCCTCCGAACTCTAAATTTCTTTTGTGGACCACTTTGTAGCCGTTCAAGGACCGCGTATGTAATTGAATCAGGTGTTAACCCCTGCTGTTTAAGTTTTGTATACAGATCTACTGCCTGAGCAGTCCTGCCGGTTTTCTCGAGACAGTCGAGTAAAATGTTGTATGTCACAATGTTTGGACAACAGCCTGCAGCAAACATTTCATCGAATAGCGCACAAGCCATCTCAACTTTATCTGTTTTGCCAAAGCACTCAATGAGTGTGCTGTATGTTACAACATCTGGATTTATTCCTTTCTCTTGCATCTCCTTGAATCTCATGTGAGCTTCATCAATATTACCATTTTTCCCGAGGCAATTGATCAAAGAATTATACGATACAGAATCAGGTCTACAATCACTTTTCTCGAGTTCCTCAAAGATTTTGATAGCCTCATCAACTTTCCCAGCCCTTCCAAAGCTACAGATTAGAATATTGTAAGTAAATATATCGGGTGAAGGACCCTGCTGTTTCATCTTTTCATAAAGGTCATGAAGATGGGATATTTGCTTTAGCCTACCAAGTGCAGAAAATACCATGTTATACATGAATGCATCAGTGTTGATTCCCTTTTCCTTAATCTTACTTAGCAGATCAATTGCCTCAGTTGTTTTACCTGCACTACAAAGGCTTTCCAACATTGAAACATATGCATCCTTGTCTCCCTTATCGTGAAAGTTCCACATGTTGCAAAATAACCGGTGAGCCTCGCTAGCATGACCCAGCTTACTCAATGTCCTTACAAGATATGCATATATTGACTTACTCATATATTTCTTTGATATTTCAATAACTTCATCTAGTTTATTAAGTCGCCCTTCCACAACCAAAACATTTAGAATCACACTGTATGTAAATTCACTGGGCCGACAACCATTCTCGACCATTTCATGGAAGAGGCTAATAACCTTGTCAACCATCCGCCCATTGGCTAGTGCCTGAATCACAGTATTATAAGTAATCGAATTAAGAGAACAGCCCTTTGACACCATTTCATCAAAAAGTTTCAGTGATTCATCACATCTACCGAGTTTTCCATTCATTTTCATCATAATTGTGTACGTATACTCATCCAGCACACAATGCTTTCTTTTCATGTCTTCAAAAACCATGTACGTCTGATCAACCTGTCAAATGCTGTAGATCAGATTAGCACTTCAGGGCACTTGAAATGGATGCATTCAGTAACAATATCAAAACTGGTATTAGTGCACACACACACACATATATATATTTAAAGGGAGGAAACATGTTCTGATGCAAAATGTAAAAGTAAATACCATAATTATCAAATCTAGAGAAACAAGTGCAATATTTTACTTCTACGTAAGACAATCATGTTCAAAATAGTGTTACATTTTAGTTCTTAATTCATTTTGAGTCAATTAATTTAGATTTGCTGTTCAAGTAACTGTTTAAGAAGTAAACGCAGATAATAAGTAGCAAAAAGCAAGTAACAAAAACACCAAGAAAATGAGCCTTGAATCTATGCTTTTACAATCAACCACAGGATTTGCTTTTAAACCCCAAAATACTTGAAATCAGAAAACCAAAACAAACCATTAAGCAGTAGTCAAAAGAAAACCAAATCGAATTTGTAAGAACATATCAATCAATTAAGAAGAGACTAAAATAAAGATCAAACCTTCCCATCCTTCGCCAAAGCATTCAACAACATGTTATAACCAAAGACATCTAACTTGTAACCTTTCCTTTTCATCTCCCCATAAACCGAAAACGCTTTCCCTGAGTCAAATGACCTTAAGTATGCTTGAACCAAGCACTTATAAGTGTAAGCATTCATATTCAACTCCCATTTCTTCACTAGCCTCATACACGTGCCCAAATCCTCAGTGTTCCCGAAAAACCCTATAAGGATATTGACAGTGGAGATGTTTCCACGTATGCCGGACTTTTCCATGTCATCGAGGAGCGACCGTACGGTGTTGAAGCGATCGGGGCGCAAGGATTTGGAGAGGATGAGGAAGAGACGAGAATAGGTGAATGGGTCGTGACGGAAATTGGGGGACAGGGAGGAGCAAAAGTGGAAGAATTTCAAGGCGAGGGAAGGGCAGTTTAGGGATTTGAGAATGAGGGAGGCTTCATTGGTGGTGAGGGCTGGGGAGAGGGACGAAAGGTACTGTGAGAGATCGGCGAAAGGGTTGGATTGGGATTGGGATTTGGTGAGGATGTGTGTCACTTTGCAGATGAGTTGGTAGCGTGGGATCGGGTAGCCGCGAGAGTCGGTGGCGACGGTAGGAAGGGAGACTTCGGCGGAGAGGGAGCGACCGCCCGGGGAAGTTGAGGTTATTTTGGCTATGTATTTGGTCGCGTAGTGGCGGCGGCTACTGGTTATAACGTGGTGGAATCGGCGACGGTTGGGACGGTGCATCACGGAGGGTTATTATTGCGCCACTTACGATTAGCTCTATAACGGTTCTTCGCTTTTTTGGTTCAAAAACTTGAGTGAAAAATGAACTCCAAGAGTCAAGATCAAGGACTATTTAGGACAACAACTAAACAGTGACTACAAAATTTTGGTCTGTTAAAATTAGAGGGGAATTGTTTTTAAATAAAGATCGAGTCGAGTCGAATTGAGTTAAAAGAATTTTAATTTAATTAATTTGATGAATTGTATTTTGAAAATTGAACTCAATTTGAATTTTTTTCGAATCGAGTCAAAAAATCTTAAGTTGAGTTAACGAATCTTATTATTTATACAAAATATTGTGTTTACATGGATCGATTATTTAACTAGTAAACGAAGTACAATGTTATTTAACTACATAAATAATATAATGGTTTTGCTTTTTAACTTAATGAGTAAACATTTATCAAAACGACGTAGTTTTACCTTTTAACTTAATGGTTTTGACTTTTAATTTTGAAAAAGATAAACATTTATCAAAACGACATAGTTTTGTCTTTTCTTATTCAGATTTTCAGATAATTCGAATTGTGTAATTCATATTCGAGTTAAATTGAAAAACTTAATTTTTTATTCGAGTTGATCCAAATAACTTGATTAACTCAAATAACTCGAACTATCTAATTCAAAATTTGAATTTTTTATCGAGTTTTTCGAATTGAATCGGATTTTGCTCACTCCTACTTACATCACTTAATTTTCCGTTCAATTAATGGAATTATTTAACTGGCTAATTTAGCGATATATGTTGTTTTTTTTTTAAATCAGGGTTTTATGTCTTTTTTTTCAAAAATTAAAGAAATAGGTCATTTTAAAAAAAAAAAGGAAAGCACGTCCAACTGGGTGCACTTTTGTACCGTTGGCAAGAAAGCGTGTGCGCTTCCCCCAATGGTTAATTCCAACGGTAAAAACAAATTAAATGTTGAACAGTCCAAAATTTTCCTATAAATACCACCAAATTTTACTTTTTTTCACTCACATCCTATTCTCTCAACTCTCTAAATTCTCTCAATTTTCACAAGCTCTTATTCTAAACTTTTCGATATTCTCGTTTAAAAATATTAGTTTTTTTAATTATTTTTTATTTTATTTGTTCAGATTAAGTTTTCACAAATGACAGCCTCTTTAATTCATTTCGATGAGAAGCACATTTTCACCGCTCAAGTAGTAATGGTAAGACGAAATTTTAAATTTCGTTATTTTCAATTAAGTTAAAATTAATTTTTTAATATTTTAAAATAATTTTTTTGTCATTATAAATAAGTGAATTATCATATTTTGGAAGGGATCATACATAATTTAGCAATACCTCCAATCACTGAACTTCGTGGTTACTTGCAAGAGGAGGGATTCTTGCATAAGTCTCGTATGCTTGGGGGCTGCAAACTCGATCCTACTCTCATCAGCAAGTTGGTGGAAAAATGGAGGCCCAAAACACATGCTTTCTATCTTATATGCAGCGAGTGTACAGCCACACTCAAGGACGTAGCGTTATAACTCGGTCTATTAGTGGATAGGCTAGTCATCATGGAATCAACGATCATTCTTGGTAAAGAAGACCTCTGCGTGGCATTATTGGGCAATGTACCGAACTCGTTCAAAGGTAGCTGGATACAGATGAAGTGGTTAGAGAATAATTTCAAGAAGCTTCCTTTGCATGCAACTGACGTGGTCAAAAGACAATACGCCCGAGCATTCATTCTAAGGTCAATCAAGGGCATTTTAGTGCCTGATAAATCTCAAAATTTGGTGCACATAAGGTGGCTACTACGCTTAGTGGACTTCAAAGTATGCGAAAAATTGAGTTGGGGATCGTCGTGTTGGCCACGTTGTACCGAAAGTTGTGTCAGGAAATCAGATATGATGTCAATCGGTGGTTGCCTTCTCCTGCTGCAGTTGTAGGCTTGGTGACGACTACCGTTTCTACATCCCCGAGTGAGCGACCCATACAAACCGTTTCTACATCCCCGAGTGAGCGACCCATACAAGTTCCTGTTGGTGACAAGGTAAAATTTATTTGTTAATAAATACGTAGTTTGTATAATAATTGTTTTTATTTATTATATGTTTGAACTAACATATTGCTTTTACAGGTGGAACCATGGGCCGAGTTACATAAGACTACCCGACCAATTGGAAGATATTAGGTTGTTGTTAGATCAACGCTCGAAAACTGATTTAGTTACTTACTCTTTTGAACTTATATTAATTTTGCAATGATTTGTAAAATAAAATTTCGTAGATAATAGAATTTACAATTGTGCACTTCAATTTGAATGGATGTCATATGCCGACACCGATATCATATATTGCATCTCGCCAAAATTTTTGGCCAATCAGAGGATGTAGGACGCAAAGGTGGCGTTGATAGTGTACGCAATGGTGGAAATGTACGAATCAGATTGGGTGATGCAACAGTTCAGGTGGAGGCAAAAAATTTCGCCGCCATTGCAACACATGGATGAGTTGCACAAGGTGGACCTTCAAGGGAAGAACGACGAGCACTGGAAAGAGATTCACAAGGACTATATAGACATTTGGGATCGTAAGATGGAGTTCTTACCCTTCCATGAACCATTTTTCTCAACAGACACTGTGGCCTGTTTAGAGTACATGTCGTGGTTTAAGTCACCAGTAAGTTGTATCTACTATCGGTAGAGGCGAGGAGTAGGCAACTTCATTAGAAGAGGCAACAACGACCATCCCAGCAATGTAAGGCTAGACGTGGTCGCACAATGGGTTTATCATCGACTCTGACCAAAGAACTGCTGCATATGTCTACACAATATCCCGGTCAGTTAACTCCACTTATTCTTGTTCATTTCACTAACCCTGTGTTTTTTCAGAAGCACCACACTATATAGCACCGTACGTCTTTGGTTCTTCTATTTCTGCAAGTATATATTTCAAGGCACTGATGTAAAATCGAAATTATATAGGGTACTTAATTATTACGTTTATCTCGAGTAATAATTATTGAAATAAATGAATTTTACTTAATTAGTAATTTTAGACATGAATTTGGAAAGTATGTGAAATTATGCTTAATTACATGATTTTCATGTATATTTTATATTAATTCATGTTAATTTATTAATGTATGTATTTTTCACTATGTAGGTAGTATACTGGAAACATGATTTAAATAAATAAAAGATGACCATGCACAAATTATCCATGTGGACGGCAAGACCATGCAATTTTGGGCATAGGGACAAAAACATAAAAATCACTAAAATTGAGATAAAATCACTTACATGCACAAAACCTAGCTTGGTCGAACCTTTTACTTCAACTATGATCTTTTTCTTCCTTCTCCCAATTCGGCGGTAAGCTAATGAATATGATATGATTTTGTTTTATTTTAGTTTATGTTTTCTTATTTACTAATTTACTATTTTACCTTTATAATTAACCTTAACATATAACCAAATGATGAACTAAACCATCCATTATTTCTATTAATGGTCTAATTGCATTTGAAAGCCTACAAATCATGAATTAATATTCATTTAATACAATTGACTAATAGCAGTTGACTTTTGAAGTTTTTACGATTTAGTCTTTTTATTTAATTAACTATATAAACGTTAAAATTTTCTAACCAAATTTTAATACGACACTAAAATAATCATATAAATATTAAATAAATTATAAAACACTGACTCACTTATCGAATTTGTGGTATCAAAATCCCTGTTTTAGACACCACTGAAAATAGGTTGTTACAAGAAGAGTCATTATGTATGTGTGACGTATAAATATCCTAATGTTTGCTCTGGAACTCACTAAGTTCTATAAACTTAATCCATTTATCTTCCCTTCTCAAGACCACCGAAGAAATAAAAGGAACCTTCAAAGATTATGCTAGAGGATACATACTACGTGAGGATTATAGTGATTTTGTATTATGCATGACAAATAAGGGTGGCATCAAGGCTTGAAATTTGAATAACAATATTTTGTAACTAAAAATGTATCCGTTAAACAGTGTTCTTTCCTTAAATCTTTATAATGAACTTTTATGGTTTAAAAGTGTTTGGGTCCTAAGGCTTAAATGTTTTATATATTACTACTGTAGCATATACGTGATTGTTTTTGTAAACCTGAGGTTTTGCCAATTACATTTCTGTAAAGAAAAGACTTTAAGGTTGTAACGCACCATTCGTAGATCTTCCTTAAGGTTCGAGAATGGGGCGCTACGACTAAGGCATTACAAAATACGTAACATAAACATCACAGAAAGAGCCACACAGGCTTAATGGAATACGCCATGAAAGTCTTACAGAATACACCATTAAGGCATCATAAAGAATTACGTGTTTACTATCTCGTTAGACCTCACCAGAAGGTGTCGTAGGTTTCCTCCCACATGGTCTTATACTTAACTTCATGTCATGATTGTCAGTCCAATCCATATTTTACTGGAGGCATCACCATAAATATTTTCATAATCATGCCATGGGTATCAACCATATGGACTTACACATTCTAATGTCGTGATCTGTTAGTCCAATCTTTGTCTTACTAGAGGCATCACCATGAGTGTTTTCATTGTCATGTAATGTCATGGGTCTCTACCACATGGACTTACACATATTTTTATATTGTGATCTACTAGTCTAATATAACTATTCTACTAGAGGTATCACAAATGAATGTTTTACTCAAAAGTTAGTTACCCAGATTTGTTCACATACTTGTCTGATTCTTACTTTCTCATATCAAATTTCACATGCATACTTACCATTTAACTTCTTATTCAAACAATACATAATACATATCATCATTACACATACAGAATCTTTACATTACTTTGCATGCACACTAACCAATTATCCGAGATGTTATCATCATATATATCTCCACTTGAATAGTTCACATACAGGAGCCAAGATATCTATCTTTAACTTCCAAACTCGAACATCCATCTTGAACAAGCAGCAGCAATTACTTAAAGAACATGGAACCATCAATAAAAACCATTAACTAACAATGTGCTATCATATCAACTATAGATGACCCCCATGCAAGGCCTCTTATTCATAACTTGTTGTTTATATGCTTCTTAACAATCTTATTCTTTCAAAAACTTAACATGCAGAGCTATCAAACTTACCAAAAGGTGGAATAACTACTAATTAATTCAAAAACCTTAACTTTCAGCTTAATAAAAAAGAGAGAACATTTAAGTTTATGGAAACGAACTAGACAGTAATATTGAACGAAGAAAAATCATCTAGACGAACTCATCTCACCATATATAGACCCCCAGTTTCCCCTTAGTGGAACTTGACAAATGTCAAATTCATAAAAAGTAGTCCCCTAAATGTCCTACAAAAATCAGAGAAATTATAAAAGAGAAATCCGATGTTGATACTATTTGAGAGGTTAAATCGTTTCGTTGATGCTCAACCAATTACGTTACAAAACCCCACATACACATCGTTCAAACAAACTCGGCGTACCGTAACAATTGATAACTAATATATGGCATGTCATACTCAACCAGAACTTCTGAGGTGTACTCTTAGCTTGTCGTGCTCTTTCTACTATTTGAGGGATACTACGAGAATAAATCATTATGTACCGCCCTCAACTTAACTCGATTCATCAGGTTTGAATCTTGGGTGTTACATTACTATTACTGACTTATACATGCTTAAGACACAATTTTTTTTAAAGAAATACATCTTATTAGTAATATTGCCCAACAATGTATATTACATTTATTTATATTGTCCCACTTATTTAGCCTCTAAGTAATATTACTGACTTAAATTATTTGGCCAACACAACTAAGTCATCCTAAGGCTTATAAACAAATTTTCAAAGCTTGTACAAAAACATTTCTATCAGACTAGAACACACCTGTGTAACCCCAACTCTGTATGCATAAGTGCCTAACTTACCACTCCTTTGGCGCAGCCCTGACTTTGTCTCTCCTGAAGCTTCCTTTACTTGAAACGCAAACACAAAGGGGTAAGTTCGATAGAACTTAGTCAGAAAACCCTCTTTTACTGGAGCCCTTATTCAAGGATTTCATCATTTCTTTCTCGTTCATAACTTTGACCCTATCGATTGAACAAACTTAGCCATAACTTTTTGTGCTAGCTTTTCTTTCAAAGCTAAACCGAACTTGCCAATTCTCAGAATACTATGTTCATTATTCATTCAGAATCTGCTCGTATGCATTGTTTTCATATGGAAATAATGAGAACAGTTCTTCAGATTACGCCACAAAGGTGTTCCATTCCAAAGATAGCCACAGAAGTGTTCCTTTCAAAGTCTCGCCACAAAGGCGTCCTTTGATAGAGATTTCTATAAAGGCTTCCTTTTAATAGAGATCACCACAAAGGCATCCATTCACATATAGCCACAAAGGCATCCTTGTACGGAAATTTCCACCAAGGCACTTCTTTTAGCTTGCACTACATAGGCGTCTACTTATAGATTACCAAGCTTCATATAGTTTTTCATGCATCGGACATTTCCAAAGTAATTTTTTAAATATTCACGAGCTTTATATAGTGTTTCGTCCTCTAATTGCTGAAAAGATGTGATGTCATTTCTAAGCTTAGCATTCATATTTGGTGGATTATACCGTAGCAAAAACCTCTGGCAAAGATCATTCCATGATGCCACTATTCCCAATAGAAAATTATTTAACCATGCTTTCGCACAATCTCTTAAAAAATATGGAAATAGTTTAAGCCGCAAAGCGTCTTTGGGAACACATTATTGTCTAAACGAGTCACAAACCTCTAGAAAAAGTCTTAAATACAGTCTTGGATCTTCTGTAAGTAATTCACTAAATTGTCCTACTGTTTGCAACATCTGAAACATTATCGGTTTCAGCTCGAATTGTTGAGCTTGTATGTCCGGTCTAACTATCCCTAGATTTAGGTCATCCAAAATTGGCACAACATGCTCTCATATTGGTCTATTTCGGTCCTCTATCACCTGACCAATAGGAAGATTAACATTTTGACCATTTAGATTAATATTGAGACCATGACCATTTGGATTATTATTGAAATTGGGATCATTCCCGTTTCTAGTCATTTTTCTCATTTCTTTTTAGCCTTCTTCGCAAAGTTCTCTCGATCTCTGGGTCAAAAGGATAATTTCTTTTAGCAGGAATGCCTCTTCTCATACACTGCTGGCAAATGTATAGAAATTAAATTAAACTAATGGAATTAAGTAAAATAACCAAACCAAATTACACCAAATTACCGATCCCCGGCAACGACACCAAAAACTTGTCGCATGTGAAATGATATGCGATTTGTGCAAGTATACACGTCGAATTAAGTAATAAACTAATCAGTGAGTATCGTTCCCACGAGGATCAAATTGAGGTACAAAAGTGGTCAAGTTATTATAATATAGTGTTATTAATGCTATGGCAAAAACAATAATAAGAATGCAGTGTTAATATAAAGGAATAGTGATATGCACATTACGTGTAACTGATAAATAATTAGAAATCCTATGGCAATGCAAGAGTAAAAATGTAATGGTAATTATGAGAATAATTATGCGAATAACAATTAAATGAATAAATAAACAACTAAGGATACTATGGAAAAGATTCTACGGCAAGGGATAAGGGATATACGATGTTGATATTGAAGGTTGGGATTATTAAGAATCTACCATTTCTATTTAATGGCTTGGCAGAATCGTAATCAACCTACGACTGAGAAGAGTTCTAAAGTGGTCTGCTTCTTTCGAGAGTAGAAACCTCAAGTTACCTTGCCTATGTCTATAGGCCTTTAATACGGTGCCCTGCATTGTTTCCTTCTGTATGAACGCTACTCTACATTTAGAGTTTACTACAAGTATCTGTCGAGTACTTGTTTATATCATTCAATTTCGGTCCAACTAACTTTTCTAGAATTAAATTAGTTTATGGGCATGCTGCACAGTCGTCTATGTCTAGGGGTTACACAGTCATCATGTTTAGGGACTGCACACATATAATTTAGAAATAAAAACAATTGAATGAAATAGTAAACTAATTCATATATATGCTTCAACCATTAAAGAAAATAAAGGTTTCATCAAGAAATCCCTGTAACACCCCTAACCTGTATCCGTCGTAGGAATAGAGTTATGAGGAATTACCAAAAATTACACATCATTTACAAACATTTAAACATTCATAATCAGCATTTATTCCAATTATTCACATTGTCCCTTGTAAGGTCCTACGAGACCTTAAAACATACTTAAAAGTGGTTTGGGACTAAACTGATAACATATACATACTTTGGAAAACTTAGAAAATTTTTAAATATATAAGGGTCACACGCCTATGTGAACAGGCCGTGTGCCTTACACGGCTACCAAACACGCCCGTGTCACAGGTCATATGAAAACAGGGTATACATACTGACTTGCACGACACGGTCAACCACATGCCCTTGTGTCAAACCGTGTACTCTTCGAAATGGCCACACACGCCCATGTGCCAAGGCTGTGTGACTTACACGGCCACTAGACATGCCCGTGTGTCTAGGTCGTGCTAAAGACTGACTTGAATTTTTAATTATTCACCAAGGGACACACGACCATGTAACATAACCGTGTGTCACACACGACTGAGACACACGCCCGTGTCTCTGCCCGTGTGGACAAAAATAAACCATTTGCAAAGTCAATTTGCCGCCCTTCACTCATGTACACATAGCAACCAATTTGGAACCATTTCCATACATTTATAAGCAACCAAAACATACCAAATCCACACTCTTATCATACCATCTATCATCAACCATTTCAACTACACAATTCCATATTCAAAACCTACCAAATCATTATGCCAAAATCATTACAACTTGCATAAGTTTCATATACATTAATTCTTCATATTATCATCTATTTCATATCACAAAACACATCATTTAACTATAATAACAACTAAGGTCAACATTCCCAAAATAAGCCAATATATATATAAGGCATTATACATATCACTTAGGCCAACTTAAATGAGCAAACACACCAACATTTACAAGCCAAATCTCATGGCTAATATTATAACTCAAAACATACCAAAATGACACTAGCCTATACATGCCATATACCATATATATAAAGCTTCAAAAGTACCAACAAAATGATCAATAGTGTGATGACATTTCCCGACGATCTCTAAGTCCAAGTTAGCTTTGATTCTCTATAAAACATAGACAAAAAACACACAGTAAGCTTAATAGCTTAGTAAGTTCGTACTAATTATACTCATCAGTCCATAATATACAAATCATCAATTTGAACTAACTAATATCTAAATCGTGGTGAACAATAAACTTTCCTCATGCTTACTCAAGTATTTATGAACAATTTCATAACTTCTTCTATTTGGATTTCATGCTTTATAGGTACATACCTGTACAAATTCATATCAAACTCATACCTTTACGTGATACTGTCGAATATTCGATATTTCGCACACTAAGTGCCAAAGCATAGCCGAAGCTATTATAATATTGCACACTAAGTGCCTTTCATAGCTGAAGCTATCTCAGTCTCGCACACTAAGTGCCATGTATAGCTGAAGCTATTCTAGTTCGCACACCAAGTGCTTTATATAGCCGAAGCTTTCTCGATACGCACACTAAGTGCCAAACATCATCGATTCATTGTCGTACATAACCATTATCTCATATATATAATTTATGAAATATTAAAGAATTAAAAACATAATTGTAAAATTGTTTATCACGTACGAACTTACCTCGTACTCAGAATTGACGAATCAGATCGATTACTCGATAACTTTCGATTTTTCCCGATCTAAATTCGAGTTCTTTCTTTCTTGATCTATATGTATTAAAAATTAACCCATTTAATCACCAATTTATTCAAGTTAATCCACAAACACATATTTGGGCATTTTTGCACTTTAGCCCCTGAAGTTCCACATTTATTCAATTTAGTCCCTAATTTACAAAAATAAAAACTACATAAAATTTAATTACAACCAAGCCTAACCGAATTTCCTAGGGACTCCTAGTAGCCCAAAACTTTCATTTATTTTACAATTTCACCCTTCAATTTACACTTTTTTGAATTTAATCCATAATATGCATTTTTACTCAAAATCACTTTACAAAACATGTATATCAAGCACCAAGCTTTCATAACTCATCATCAAACATCATAAAACAAATGATTTCATCAATGGAAACTTTCAAAATCATTAACACTTTCAGAAATTGAAGTATGGGCTAGCTAGTACTCAAAGCAATGATCACAAAAACGTAGAAATCATCAAAAACTGAGCAAAATACCTACCTTAATCAAGCTTAACCATGGCCGAACCCCAAATGAGCTTCCATATTTTATTTTATTTTGATTTTCGATGAGAAAGATGAAAATTACCACTTATTTTCATGTTTTATTTTATTAAATATACATTAATATAAAGTTTACCATTTTACCCTTGGTCATTATACTATTTAATCATCAAATATAAGGTCATTCATGTCAATTTCCATTATCAATGGTCTAATTACAACATAAGGACATTTCATGTAATAAGCCATGGCAAATAGACACATTTATCATATGGAATGCAACTTTTGCATTTTACGCGATTTAGTCCTTTTGTCAAATTAACCATCCAATCGATAGCAGCTTGGGCTCCAAGTTCGCACATCCACATGCGGACTCTTGAAAGTCATTCTACACCTTTCTATTTACACTTAAGCAAGCTTACTTTCGCAGGAGAAACTCATGTGAGTCTAAAACACTCACCACGGGTAAACAAACAACCCTATACTTGAACTCCAATCTTTAGTCTTACCATAGCAGGTAAATCCCTTGATCAACAACTATATTAAGATAGCAATCATGCTCTTTTTAAATAGAGGAAAGAGGATAACTTTCCTTCATTTAGAAGATTTTTTCGTGAAACTTGACACGTGTCACTCAATTTTCAAACTTTCCCTCATTGATGGCTTACAGTTGTAAAGAAACGTGTATAAGAATCCAAAATCTTTTCATATTTTTTATTTGATCGATCGTTCATTTCTAACTATCTTGTTAGTGTATAACCTACACATTGACTAATCTAACTAGGCGTGATGTAATCTTGGGTCATCCTCCACCACTCATGTACCCTTGACATTTTTTGCCAATTCCTCCTTCTACATGTGCACATACTTTACGGAGGACACTCTTTGTTTTAAACTTCCATTATTGCCTATGCGCCCTACTAACGTGCCAAAACATTAATTGGGGGAGTAAGATCGTGCCAACTAATTTTCCTTTGACCTATACGCCCAGACTCAAGATTTCACCAAGTCTAGATGTTACACCTTAAATACTTCTGTAACACCTTACACCTTAAATACTTCTGTAACACCCCTAAACCGTATGTCGTCAGAATAGGGTTACAAAACATGACCAGACAAACAAAATAGTAAACTATTCAAATCATACATTAATACAAAAATAATAAAATTTTATTCAAATACATCCATAATGTCCCTTAATCGAGCCCTCGAGGCCCTAAAAATACTATAGAAATAATCCAGGACTAAATCGAAAACATTTACAAATTTTAGGAAAAATTTTGAAAATTTTAGACTGTAGAGGTCACACTGCAATGTGGCCAGACACACCCGTGTCTCAAGCCGTGTAGACATTCGTAATAGGGATACATGGTCGTGTCCTAGCCCATGTTCATACCCGTGTAACTCATTGACTTAGGTCACACAGCCAAGCCATACGCTCGTGTGTTAGGCCGTGTACCCTTCGAAATGATCTCACACGCCTATGTGCTAGGCCGTGTGCTAGGCCGTATAACAGCCTGACTTGCATGTCTTGAACCTACAAGAGACACACGACCGTGTCGCACACACGGCTGAGACACACGTCCGTGTTTCAGGCTATGTGGCCTCAAAATGAACCTTAAAATACAAGTTTACCATTTCAAATTGTTTAGACCTTAAGAAACTCAAATACTAACCAAAATACCAAATCAAAATGACATTAATCAGGTCAAAAAACACATCAAAACAAACCTAATATGTGCCTAACCAATGTACTATCATTGATACCCCAATTATTGTAACAGCCCCATTTTAGGCCTAGTAGCAACAGTGGTTTTGATACCATGAATCCGACATAGAAAAACTTGTTTTTATTACATTTTTATGGTCTACAGTTTTATAAAATGATTTCGTGAAAATTTCGTTTGAAAATTTTGACATTTGAGCACTCAATTTAGCAAAAAGGACTAAATTATAAAAACTTCAAAAGTTGAGTTCTACATGCTAGAGGTGTCTAATTTTTATGAGATTTTAAATTGAAGGTCCTTAGATGGTAATTAGACCATTTGGCTTTAAGTTGGACAAAAATAGACATGAGGTAAGAGAATTTAGTGTTTTAAGAAAAGGGCATTTTAGTTATTTAGTTAATAAAAGAATTAATAATCAAATTAAAAGCCAATTTTTGCTCATCTTCAACCCTTGGCCGAAAATTTCAAAGGGAAACCATAGCTAGGGTTTGTCCATCTTTTCAAGCTCGATTGTAAGTCCATTCTTGCCCCATTTTTAATGCTCTTTACATTTTTAAAGTCATTATCACTCAATTTATCTATTTCTATCATTAGTTTGAGAAATGATTAAAGTCTAGGGTTTGAACCATGTTAGATATGTGTGTAATTTTTGATGAAAACGTCAAAATGACCAATTTGTAAAAAGGTTACAAAATATGTGTAAACGTGTTATTAAATGAAAAATATGGATTATTATAAGCATAAAAAAGGTTCGGCTAGGCTTGAGAATTGAAGAAATTGAATCTATTTCAATTTACGAGCCAGGGACCAAAGTGTAAAAATGTCAAAGTTCAGGGGTAAAAACATAATTTTTCCATAATATGATTTTTGAACTGAACTGAGTAATGTTAATAATAAGTGAGTTAAATTTGCTATTATAGATCAAGAAAAACGAGGTTCGGACTTAGATAGGGGGAAAAATAAAGTGTTTGACGATTAGGTCCCATTTCTACTATTTTTGTATCGAGGTAAGTTCTTTTGTAAATAATGCATTGTTTTAATTATGTTTTAAATACTTTAATATTGTATGAATTATGATTGACCATTGAGAGTATTCGACAAAGGTACAACAAGCGTGAAATCCCAGTTGAACCTTAGGAATAGATAAGATACAAATGTTATGACATTAGGGTTACTGAGACTATGTGTAAGACCATATCTGGGATATGGCATCTATATGAGACTTCGTGTAAGACCATATATGGGATATGGTATCGATATGAGACTCTGTGTAAGACCATAGTTGGGTTATTAGCATTGATACGAGATCCCATGTAAGACCATATCTGGGATATGGCATTGGTATGGTACCGGGTGTACGGAACTCCCGAGTATCATTTAGTATTCCAAGTGGTTCAACGGGTAATTTAATGAGTATGTCAAAGATGAATTGTGTGTAAATCCAATTCGAGATGACTCAGGTATGTAGGAAAACTCATACGTGATGAGCTCGTTATGTGATGAACCTTCAGTAAGGTTATGATTGAGTAAGTTATGATTGTAAGGTCTTAATAATATTTATGCCAATTATCATCATGTTAATTGTATGTTAAATGTTAGTTTATGATACCCATTATTTGCATGGGAACTTACTAAGCTATATAGCTTACTCCCTTTTTCTTTCCCTTGTCTTATAGTGTCACTAAGCTAGCTCGGGGATCGGAGATCCACTCACACTGTCAACTGATTATTTTGGGTACCAATGAATTTAAAATTTTGAGTTATGGCATGTATAGGGATTTGGTTATTTTGTTATGTGTCATAATTGAATTAGCCTAATGTGTTGGCCTATATCGGTTGATAATTCATTTTGTAAATGGCCAATTGGAATTGGCTAATATTGGTTTAAGTATATATATATATATATATATATATATATATATATATATATATGCATATGATGATATTTTTATAGATGTAGAAATTTACACGGTTTAAGTTGATAAGTATGTGATGATTGTATATGGTAAATGGTAGCATGTGAATGATGTGTGGATGTCTTGATTGTGGCTGAATTGGTTGAATGTAATTGCTTGGATTGGTGTTATGTTTTATTGTGTAGGTGTGTACATAAAAGGGTGACAAAATGGCTTGGTAAATAGCATTGTTTTTGTCCACACGGGTAGGCATACGGGCGTGTGTGACACACTGCTTGCCCCATGGGCGTGTGTTCTGGCCATGTGTCCCCTGCACCTTAATTATTACAAAACAGAATGCTCAAAATTGAGCACACGAGCAGAGACACAGATGTGTGCCTCAACCATGTGGATGACATGGCCTCAGGCACGGGCATGTGCCCTAGGCGTGTAAAGTCTGCACCTATTTTATGAAAAATTATGAAAATTAAATCGACCACACGGCCTAGCACATGGGCGTGTGACTTAGCCGCGTGTCTTCAGTTTGTTCTTGGGTGACAAACAGAGAGTTACACGGGTTAGGGACACGGGCGTGTCCCAAGCCACACGAGCGTGTGGCTCTTAAAACATGAAAATTTTTTTAAGTATTGTGAAATTTTCTGAAATTTTCGGTTTAGTCCCGAACCGCTCCCAATGCATGTTATGGGCATCGTAGGTTCGTTTTAGGGACGATATGAATGTATTTGAAAAGTTTTAAATTCGGATGGAAATTTACATCTCGATTTTGTATGATTGCTTGTGTATAAGTTCGGTAATGCCTCGTACCCTATTCCGGTGTTGGATACGGGTAAGGGGTGTTACATTTAGATACAACTATACCTCAAAATACTCATCAACTCATTCAAGCAATACCAAATCAGTATACCTAATAAAGTTACCACAATCACAACAATTCAAATATATGTAAGCCACACATACTAACATAACAACTATACTTCATTCTCATACTATTTGCAAATTGGTTTATGCACAAAATATCATTAATCACATTTATATAATCCAAACATTAACCAAAATAGCACAAGAGCTTATACATGCCATATAATCCGAATTAAACGTTTCAAAAATTACCGAGATAAGTTGGATAGTGTGACTTGAGTGCCGATCTGATCGTCTAACCTTCCGAAAATCTACAATGACATTAAACAACACAAGTAAGCTTAATGAAGCTTAGTAAGTTTGACGAGTTAAACGAAAATCTTACCGAACTAACTATAATAAATCAAACAATAAAAATCATTCAAGAAAAACTCCCTATTATTCACAACTTCAATCGATAAATACATCCATATTCAAATCAATACAAAAATCAATAACATGTCTTTCAAATTCATTAAACAAGTTTCCTTACCGAGATTGTCCATTTTATCACATAATTGCTATAATTAGCAAATTTTGCACCTTTTTCAATTTAGTCATTTTTCTTTAATTAATTAACTAAAAATTAATATTTCTTAACCAAATTTTAATACAACTATAATGACTCTATAAATATTCTGAAAATAATAATTACAAGTCGACACGATGAAAATTTATGGTCCCGAAACTACTGTTCTATCACCACTAAAAATCGGGCTGTTACAACTTCTATAAGCGCACACTCTACGTGCCAAACATTAGTTCATAAAAAATCTATTAATTGGCGGACTACACTACTATAATACGCCAAACAGATAACTTCACAATTATACACATTTTTCTCGGATCCACCAGATTTGGGGTATGACATAGCAAGAACCCAAAATAAGAGCAAGAACATAAAAAATTACAATAATTTAAAATTATTTGGAAATAAAAAATTCACAACCTAGAAAGAAAGCAAGAACTCAGAATAAATAAATAAAATAAAAGAATTTAGAAAACCCTAAAAATCTTATGGATCCAATGAACAACAGGGGCACTAATTTTCTGTTGTTGCCTCGGTAGCGCCGCTATTACTGCTTCCTTTGGCTCCTCAACTTGCTCTCAACCTCACCCGAAGCCTCTTTAGCCTTTCGTCAGTAGGTTTAGGATTTTCAAAAGCACAAGGATTAAGCTTTGATTTTTTTCGGCTTTTAAGATATTTTCTTAGAAATACAAGGCAAGATTTTGAGAAGACGAGGAAGAGAGAAGTGTTTTGATGGTCGGATCAGTCAGATGGGGGTGACTCATGATGGTAGAGACTAGGGTTATAAGAAGAGGAAGGAGAAGAAAAAGAATAGAAGATAGAAAGGAGAAGATACAAAATAAAAAAAAATTAAGGATAAAAGTCAAAAAGAAAAATGAAAGTTTTAAAAAAAAAATTATATTATGACATCATTTATGCCACGTATTACAATCTTATTCTGCCACTTGTTCTAAACTTAGTGGCATTAAGCTCAAGTACCGATTTAGTTGACGAAAAAAAAGTTCGAGTATCAATTTAAGACAATAAAAAACCATAAGTATGAATCTAAGAGAAGTGTACAAATTCAATTACCAATTTTATATTTAATCCTATTTTATATCATATAAATTTTGATATCTATATATATATAAGAAGAGGGAAGTATAAATTAGATATTGTAAAACATTGTCATAAACAATTAATTAATTCAAGTAAGTATTTGCACATCAAAATCGAAGTATGCTTACTAAGTGCTTTAAACACGGCCACATTTACAATTTTCCATACATTTTCATGTGAATCCCCCTTCTTCTCCTCCCGAGGCTTCTTAAAATCATAAGGAAAAGAAATCAAAATTGAAAAAATAAATTTCTCTACGAGATTTAAATTAATCCCCAAAGGATCATATGTTAGCTAACATATATTTAACAAAGAAAACTTTACAAGCAAACTTATCTTCCCTTTCTCCGCTTGTAACCTGGCACCCGTAACCAGCCAATATCCTGGACTATCTTGAGGCCCTTTACATAATTGCGACGTTTCTACGAACTTCAATAGCTTTGGTGTTTGAACCGGCACCGGTGGCCCTGTTGGGTACACTGCGGAATCCACCACAACCGCCACATCGTCCTTTTCTTTCAAAGCGTTGCCCGTTAGGGATTGGCTTATCGCTGAAAGTAAACCCGACCTTTGTGAAAACCCTGAGTCGGCTTGCGCCCAACTTGACTGCACTATGAAAAAACCGGACACCTTGGTAAACAACAGTCTGAGATGGAGAACACTCTTGGAGTCGTGTTTCTTTACGTTCAACTGTGCGCCGGTGACGATGAAAACGGCGTCTTTTCCGACGGCGGTGGTCCATTCCGGGTTGTATTTGACTGGGGCAGTGCATACATGGGAAAACTTTTTGCGATGAATGGCTTCGAAGAACCGAACAGGATCGTCTCTATTTTCCGATGCTTGCCAGTATTGCATGTCGTCCATCTTGTTTTCGAATGTTTTTGGTAGGTTACATAGATATTGAAGGTGAATTGCTAGCCTGAGAAACCAAAAGAAAAAAAAATCAGAATTTTATAGTTGAAAAAAAAGGTTATTTGATCACTGTAAATTTCCTAGTTATTCAGAGATACCTATCGCATTTGAAGCCCTCAAGATACAAACGCATTCCAGTGATTGGCCTCATCCCTACTATGACCTGATGATAGACACCAATTCAGTTTATTGAATCAAATAGATTACTGATTTTCAATTCCATCGATTCGGTACTTCAGTCTAGTTCAGTTTTGTACTCCGTATATGAATGTATGCAGAGGTTTTAATATATATAATGTACCTGAGAAGTGTTTACATAAAGCTTAGGACCCATTAAGTTGAAATGAAGGGCTGGTGATGAAGAAGCTCTTTTGGGGGAAGGACCCAATGGAAGGTCATTGTGAATGGGAGCCCAAATCTTGTGTGATTGGAAGTCAAGAAAGTACTGTAGATCAGCTATAGGAGGCTTGTCTGCAATTACATTATAAAAAATTGAAAATGTCATTCCAGGTTTTTTTTTTTTTCTTTCTTAAACTACGAGTGTTTGAGGTATATTTGAATATGAGAATGGAAACTTACAACGAAGGAATAAGTTGATGGCATGGGATAAGAAACCTTTGCCAGGGACAGCTTTAAGCAGAGAAGTGATGGGAATGAAGTTAAAGTGAATGGCATCAGGCCTTCCAGCAACTGTGGGAAGCCACTCACAATGGCTATTAGCTTCTGGGTCACCTCCCCTTTTGGAACATATAACAGAGATTCCCTGCAAAAGCTCTTCCCTTAGATTAGTCTTTTCCAGCATTATAACCAAAGTTAACAATATTAATATCAATTCTCCTTAATGTAATTAAATTACCATACATATAAAAGGAAAATTGAAATTAATGTATGGTTAAACCTACATCTTTGGTACTGACGGAGGGGTAGCTACTGAATGCAAGAGGTAGTTGATCAAAGACATTGAAAGCTTGTGGTACCTGTACAGCATAAATAAATTAAATTCGGAGAGAAATTAATATTGTTCGAGTATTCAAAACATAAACACAATAAAATTATATGATATAAATAATTTGTGGGGAGAAAAAACGCAACAAGGATGAGGCACCTTTAGCTTTTGGTCCTTGATATTGGGGTTAAAAGAGCAAGTGCCTGTAAATAATTGGTCACCAAGGTCATCTAGATGTTTCTTGAGCTGTGAAGGTTGCAAATTTGACGATTTGTCTTGCCTGACCAGGACTACATCTTGGCCACCAATGCTTAATCCCACTATCACGTGCGTCCCGTATTTCTCTATGAATCTGCCAATTATTCACCCCCAAAAAAAAAAAAAAAAAAAAATCACATCAAGCAAAGCAGTTCACACTCTTCTACCAAACTATTTAATGTATAAATTCAATGATTTTAATCAGTGGACAAATATTTCTTCACAATTCAACCTTCATTTCAAGAACCAAATTGGGAAAAGGAAAATTTTCTTTCATCCCACAGTAATCAGATAATGACATGGTTAGATTTTAATTTGATTCCTAACATTTGTAAGTTGAATAAAAAAATTACGTTTCAAAGTAAAACAAAATTAGAATTTCTAAAAATTAATATTTTTTTCATTAAAATTTAAAAGTAGGATTATCCAAAACTTGAATCTACGACTTGATGTAAATAAAACTTTAAGCAACATTATGTGTCATCATACCAATAAGCTCTCGAGAAAATTCTAACATATGATTATGGAGGAATAACAATGTAGACTTTTGACTTTGAGACCTAGCATAGTCTCTGAGTTTCTGGTATTTAAGTGGATTCTTGAGCATGATTTTTTAAAGGAGTTGAACTTTGGATTTTGGATGGACATGAAACTACAACATAAATCTTATATATTTAATAAATACAAAAATATATTTTAAATTTATATCATTTTTACACTTAAAATTTTAATAATTGATTTTTATATTTTATTATAAATGTGGAAAAAAGTATAAATCAACTGAGTGACTGACAAATGGTTAAATTTATTTTATTTTTTTTGAAGAGTAGTAGAGAAGTTGGGAAGGGTGTTGAATTTATGAAAAAGATATTAATTTAACATCCAATGATAAATGTACATTGATCTTTCTTTTCTTTTTTTTTTTGGGCGAACACATCCATCATTTAAACAACAAACTTTGACAATTTCATAATTGCATTTTATTATTATTTAATTAAAAACCGTTGACATCATGGCCAATTGATAACCTAACATCTATTTCTAAGGATTACTTGCAACATAATTTTTACCTAAATTTTTTATCTACTTTCTTTTTCTTTGCTAATATTATTAAATTTTTACTTTCACTTCCCATTAACATGATTTATGAATGACAAGATCTTGACAAAGACCCCTGATTACATAGTTATAGAAGTCAACTTTTTTGTTGACATTTTTGTATGAGCAGAAAAGAAATTAACTACTTTCTTTCTCAATGACTAAATTATTTTTTCAATGGCTTTTGGGTTGAAAATATTAAAGGTTTAGATTTTTTTTTTTTATATTACCTACTTTTATATATAATTCTCTAAAACTTTTAAATTTAAAGTAAAACTATTATTGTAAGAATAATAATATTAATTAAATCAAATCAAATCTCAATCAACTAAAATGAAAACTTAAATAAATAAGAAAATGCAAACCAAAATAAATTAATAAAAGAGAAACATGTGCATCACGTAAATGACAAATCTATCATGCCACTTTTCATTATAGAATTGTGTAATACTATAATATAAAATTTTAATTATAAAATATAAAATTACCAATTCTTTTGATATTCTGTAATTTATTTTAAAGAAAGATAAAGAATTAGAAATTTAAAAGAAAATTCAAAATTAGTCCAACTTAATAACAAGTCCAGCATTTTCAAAAGTTTAGTTTGAAATTCTTTATTCATTAAATGAAATAAAAATGCACTAATTAACATCCCTCAACATTACAAAACCAAAATTAAAAGTAAATAAAATTATAATTAGAAAGGACAACATTTTTTTTTTCTTATAAAGGTAGAGATTATTCCAAAATCAAATCCATAATAAATATTAATTAAATATTTAAACACAATCCGTTTATCATTTTACTTAAGATTCAGTTAGTTTCTCATAACTGTCCAATTAACTTTTTCATTAGAATGTTACTCTGCAATTAACTATTAAATGGTTAATACTTTCTGTTACTATAATTTTCATAAAGTCAAAACTTCTCACTTTTAACTTTAAAGACCAAATCAATAAATGTGGCTGGAAATTGAATATAGAAGTCCGCTTAAGAAATATTTAACAAATTAAACGACATTTTCAGCTTTTTTTTCTTTAAAGAATAAATAGTAAAAGTTTGAAATCTAATCCTATAACGTCATTTGCAATAGTAAATCTCATGAAGTCTATCTAAAACTGTTTAAACAGTCTTAATTAATTCACATGCTTTTTTTTTTTTAATCTTTTTTGTCCTTTTGCACACTCTTAATACATTATTATTATTATTATTATTATTATTATTATTATTAGTACTACTACACTATGTAATTCTTTACTTCAAATTTATCATCTACTGAAATTTTTAAACCTAACAAATTAATGTATTTTTTAAATAAATTTGGACTTAATAAGTTTGCAAGTCATGGTACGAACTCAATATGAATTTAAAAAAAAAAAAAAATCATATTCTTTAAAAAATTTTTAATAAATGGATAATTATATTACTTAATTTTCATTTATATATCTCTTTTTATAAAAAAAATCGTTCACTCTCTAAAAAATTCCATTCTTTTGAAAATCTATATCTTTAAAAATACTACATCTCCTTTTCTAAGAATTTTCATTATCTTAAAAAATATAATTTTCTTAAAAAGATTAATTATATATCATGATATTCTTTTGACCCGACATAATCGGGTAGATTAAAAACCAATATTTTTATTTTCATTTTCAATAACTTAGAAAAAAAATATAAATCTCAAAACTACACATAACTTAGATTTAATATGCAATTGAATACATGAATTTTAATTTAGTGCAATCACACACATGAAATTTTGATTTTAGTTCAAATGAATACATGAAAATTTTATTTTAATTCAATTATATATACAGATTTAAAGAAATAAATGTATCACTTTCTTTTCATATTAGATAAATATAATCATTTGTGTATGCAATATGTAAACGTAAAATGGTATTATATTGATAATTACCAACAAGTATTATGCATAATGAAAAAAACATTATTAATACCAGAAATTAAGGAGAAAAAATAGCAGTAACTAGATAGTTACCTTGCCAGTGCAGGAGGATCCCAAGCAGAAGGAACATCATTAAGAACTTGATCAGAAAGCAAGAGAGGAGATCGATCGATATGGAGATTGAACAACACTATGAAATATCCATCAAGTCCTAAGCATTTGGTTTTGGCTGCATCTTTCGCCCACAGCCCGCTTTGGAATCCGAACATTGAATTGAATTCCCCGGATGGGATTTTTCCCCCTAGACTGCATTTCTGGTTGAAAAACTCCGCCATCTACATCCACAATCATCATAATATTATATATGTAAATCTAAATAATAAATGAAAACAACCAAAGAAACTTACATACCTGATTGAAATCAAGCATATCAGACTGATAACGAGTGCGATCGCCTTTGTCGCATTTGATATCAACGGAAACATCTTTGAAAGCTCCAAAACCGGGTATGGCAATCTCTTTTTTCTCGGTTTCATTGAGTAGAATCAACCTTTCTCTGCCTTTGCAGTACTTGAGTCGAAAATCCGATGTTAAATCGAAGCCTCTTCCCAGGCTGCTAATAGCCTTCTCCACTATTCCATTATTCATCTCCTTAATTATTTCCTTCGCTAATAAGCTATAGAAGAGGCTAGAAATGAATAATATCGAAGGCCGTAGAAATATTCCTGGCTCTTATTTAGAGAATGTTGAGTTGAGACCGGGCATAATATATTTCGGGTGAGAACGCTCTAAATTGCTCTAAACTGTAATCAAATAAACTCTACGAAGTTTCCTTTTCATTCCATTTCTTGGTTTTTAGTTCCAACTTTGACTTGAATTTTTTTTTCTTTTCCGGTTTTATTATGCCCCAATCCCTCTGCTTTCTTATTTTTGGCATAATAACGATATTAGCCCTTAACATTTACACCTTTGATCAACTTAGCCCTTTATTCTCTTTTTAGCTAAACTTTGAACCTCATCCTTTTCAAAAGAGTTGAACTTTATCATCACCCTTTCAGAAACAATCAACTTTCAAAAACAATTGAATTGTTGCTTTTTTTAACAGACTATTAATGAAAACGTTAAATTTGTAAATATGGCAATCCACGTATATTTCATGCTATTTTTAAAAAATATATATAATTTTTAAAATTTTTATTTTATTTTTTGAATACTTTTATAAATTTTAAATTATTTGTTGGTGTGGCATATAAGATAAATAGTGTCATGTCAACATGAAGTATGTGTGGATCACCATGTAGGTTGCCATGCTAACATCGTTAAAAAGCTGATGTTTTAGTTAACATTTTCGTTTTAAAAAAAGTAATTTAAATCTTTTTGAAATGTTAATGGCTAAATTTAGTTCAAAAAAAAAAGAATAAAGGTCAAATTGATAAAAGATGTAAATATTGAGGGCTAAATTTATCATTATACCTTTTTGAAGTTATAACTAAATAACTATATTAATAGTTGCCAATGAGGTTAAGGTGGAGGCCCTAAGTCTTTGAGTATCCAGGTTCAAGTTGCAATTGCTATGTCTGGGTATTTGTCCCATCGCGTCCTTATGTCATATATGGATTTTACTTGATTCTTGGCTTATTGTGCTTTGTACTAGTTTGATTCTATATTATAAACAATCAAACATATATCTATTCTGATATTTGTATTATACTTGTGAATGTATTGTAATTGTAACAGTTAAACTTTCAAAAGTTATATCAATAGTTCTAGAAAGAATCAATAATTATAAGCATTGAACCAAATAACTTAACTAACTATCCCACACATAGTTTTCTTAGGTGGAGCTCAGAATTAACCCCCATGATCCAAGGCCTCAAGCTTTGCAGAAAATGTTAGTGCCTCGTAGGTTAGTCCCTCTACTTTTTGTACCAAAAAATTAATCCCTCTACTTGCTTGATTTAAAAATCAATGTTCAATTGGTTGATTGTGTTTTAACCCGATTGACATGAGCATTGTTGCTAATATAAGAGGACGTTGGTTCGAGTGCACTAAAGCGTATTATCCTCCTATTTATGGGTTGGGGAGGAGTTATGGTTAATTCTAAGTATTATGTAAAAAAAAAAATATGATAAGACTTATAATGAGATTGTTAAAAAAGAATCAATGTTCAATTGTTAATATTGTTAAAGAACTTTTGTTAAATTTTAATATGTGGCATTTTAATATTCAAATATCTAATTTAAAATTTAAAATTAAATTAATAACATATATTCAAAATTAAGAGAAGTGAATTTACAATGTTGTTTATTAAATCAGACAAGTTGAGGGACTAATTTCTTATAATTAAAAGCAAAAGGACTGAATTACAAAAATCCAAAGAGTACAGGGATTGAGGACAGAGTTAGACTTTTTTATATAAAAAAGATTTCTAATATATATACTATAGCGTTGCTTGTGTATGTATCCGTTCACACGAGCTAAGCCTGATTGACGCTTACTGAATCATAAAATATTAACCCAATGGAGAGGGCAATGCTAAAAATTCAACTTCAACTATTATGAAGAAAACCATAGACTCCAACATGTTGCGTACACACAACCGATTTTTCTTTTTCCATGTTTAACCTATTTACTCCCCGCCTATACTTATACCCTTTTTAATACATCTTTAATATAGTTTTTTAGTTGTTTTAATCCCTTAAAAATTTAGTCATGAGTTAAGTCATATTCGAATAAGTTGACTGACATTTATGAAATTATATTTTTATATGAGTTGACACTATATTTCTTTTTTTTTTAAATGTATTTTATTTTACAATTATAAGGAAAGATGTATTTCTTATATAGAAAAAAGATCGCATTGTAAGGGAAGTAAGATCGCATTGTAAGGGAAGTAAGAGAGTTTTAAAAAGGGTAAACTACAAAAATAGTCACTCTTATTTGCCTCATATTATATTTTAGTCATTTATGTTTAAAATGTTACGCTTTAGTCACTTATGTTATCGTTTTGTTATGAAGTAGTCACTCTATTGTTAAACTCCGTTACCTCCCTAACGGATTTTAAATACCAATTTGAATGTCCAGTTGCTGAGATGAAAATAGATTTTCAATTAAATAAATTTAATTTGGACAGTCATGTAGGACATTCAAGTTGGCATTTAAAACTCATTTGGACTGCCACGTAGGACCGTCGTTAGGGAGGTAACAACTTAATGGTAGAGTGACACTTTGTAACAAAACGATAACGTAAGTGACTAAAACGTATCAAACATAAATGATTAAAATGTAATCTGAAGCAAACAAAAGTGACTATTTTTGTAATTTACCCTTTTTAGAATCATCTCTTAGAATAAATTATATATAATTGTATGAATAATTAAATTAAGCTCCAATTTAAAATATCTCATTTTTTAAACATCAAATTTATGCTATATATGAAAAGAATGAAAAAAAAAAAAAAAAACTCTGGGGATAAATATTCTTAAAGCTAACTGATGTTCAAAGGTCTTTAGTTAACGTACTTATGTAAATAATAATAATAATAATAAATTATCAACTTTTTGATGAAAAAAGAAACCAACAACGGTTGGATAAAAAATCTTTGTTTAAAAAATGATTGTTCGTCTGTAGCACCCTCAAAATAAAAAAAAAAATTAAAAGACATTCCGAAAATTGTAAAGTAGTTTTATATGTTGTGATAATTTGTGGGGTTATATTATAAATTAATCATGATGAACCAAGATATGAATGGTTCTTCCCATTATTTTCATTTGCCTGATAAGGTCAAATGACGACGAAAAATGTGCCTATCCAACCAAGACAAATAATTGGAGAGATCAATCATTATTGCAAGGAACTTCAAAGGCTGCTTCCAAATTTTAATAAGTATTTATTAATCATCAATCCTTTCCCATGCCAATATATCCAACGTAGGATTCACATAAGAAGCTCGCATAGAAACTCGAAAAAACACTGTTTGTAAAATCAAGTTTTTAAAATTTATCTTTAAATTTATTGAAACATAAGCTCGCGTAAAACCACACATAAAACATATTTTTAAAAATATAATCACATATTTTGAAAATAGAGTTTATAGCAAAGTTTACTCTTCGAATTTAGTTTTTTTTTTTTTAAATCCCTTCCTAAAAACACAATGGTTCGTACACAAATGGCGATCCCAGAACACTCACCGATTAGCTAAGAATTTAAACAAGTTTTGCTTTTCTTTATCCTTGCTGGTAGATGGTCCAACTGGTTCAGAACATAAATAAACATGCACAAATTACTTAAAAAATCACACAATATTCAACATACGAGCGAACCTAGTTTCCTAGATAATTAACCTAACAAAATAGAGGCTTACCTTGGTTTCTGAGAATTTTGGTTCAGAACAAAGGCTTGACAAAAAGAATAATCGATGAGAGAACTCTTTATGAGAAGGGCTTAATTTATAGACACTAAGTGTTTAATACTCTTAGTATACCCTACTTGTCTTAGGAAAAGGTTACATGCTTGGATAATGTCCTAATTGGAAAACAAGTCAACTTCCTAATTTAAGTGTAACTTAACTTATACTAGCGAACCCCAATTCACTAAGTCAACTGGTTTGTGTTTGATTCAAAATTATTCGAGGCCACACTCAAAGCAGTTCGTGGTATGAGAATAGTAGAAAAGGTCGTTCGGTTAAATGTTAGGAACGTCTAAGATTCATCTCGCTCAAAGCACATATATTATTTCAGGAAAAAAATAATTGCTATAAATATCATAAACCGGCTCAGTTTTTCAATTTTTTATTTTTGTGTTGTGCAAGAAAACCATTTTCGAACCAGATTTTTTCCAACATAAGGCCCTACCAAAAACATAAGTAGGCATTCGTTTTTGCAACAACATGAGTGGTTATGTTCAAATCGCTCTCAATGGGGCCTTTTCCTTTCTTTTGCAAGTTCCTTCCTTTTTCCCATTTAACTCATATTAAAGGAAATCAAACAAAGGATTAGAAATATGTTCATTATGTGTGCTAGTATTTTGAGACTTCCTGTAACACCCCTAACCCATATTCGTCACTAGAACAGGGTTACGAAGCATTACCGGAGTTTACAAAATAATCATAAATAAATCATGTCATTTACTATTCATTTTCGAAATTTATCATATCATCCCTTGAATGGGCCCTCGAGGCCCAATTTAAGGATTATAAACGAATTGGGATTAAATCGGGAACTCAAAAGAATTTCGTGAATTTTACAACTTTCTCATATACAAAGGTCACACACCCGTGTGGGTAGGCCATGTGGCTCACACGGCCAAATGACGCACCCATGTCCTAGGCCGTGTGGTATATGAAACAGTTCACACAGCCGTGTCCCCAGCCCGTGTAACTCTTTGACTTGCAAAACATTAAGGTGAAGTTTTCACACGGCCAAGGCACACGCCTATGTCCTCGGCCGTGTAGCACACACGGCTGAGACACACTCTGGTGTCTATGTCTCTGTCCGTGTGCTCAATTCTGGGCATTCTGTTTCTAAATTTTAAGTTGTAGGGGACACACGGCCAGACTACATGCCCATGTGTATGGCCGTCACATGACTGAGACACATGTCCGTGTCTCGACCCGTGTGGACGAAAATAGGCCATTTTAAAACCACTTTTCTCACTTTTTTTTACAATCAACCTACATACAACTCTTTCGTATAACAATATAACTCAACCAATCAACCAATACAAGCCAAAAATCATGTTTTAAACCTATTAAGCCATCACAAAACTCCCTTGCATACACTTACCATAATAACTCCATTCATTAAATACTAAAACTACTACTATGTTTATGCGTACAAACATAAACATATGAATCATTCACAATCATATGTCAAGTTTCACTATTTTCTAAACTAATCCTATACATGCCATATAAACCATGAGTTGTATTACAAAAATCTATTGGAGAAATCTGAATAATGTGATCCGATGTGTTGATCTAATCCTCACGTTAATCTACAGGGAACATTTAAACACACAAAAGTAAGCTTATAGGAGCTTAGTGAGTTCATAGGCTTTAAAGATAAATCTTACCAAACCATTTATAAATAAACATTAAATAGAACATTTCATTAACATTTCCTGCCATTCACAACTTCAATTTGATGAATACTCATAATTGAGCTCAATAGCAAATATTTCATAGATTCTTTCACAATAAAATTATATAACACTTACCAATACTTGTCCAATTAGAGAACGTCTTACGGATATGAGTAAATCGTTTTCTTGATGCCATAATCCAACTATGGTCTTACACATATAATACCATGACCTTGCCATGATCTTTCACTCATAGTGCCATAATCCAATTATGGTCTTGTCTTCAGGATGCCATAGCTTAGCTATGGTCTTACACTTATTCACATATACTGTCATGGTTCAACCATGGTATTACGTTCACAATGTCATAACTCAGTTATAGTCTTTTCACTGAAATGCCACAGCCCAGCTATGGTCTTACATTTAACACTTTGCCATGGTCACTGAACGATAGTACTCAATTCCTGCGTTCTATTAATTTGAACTTCTGATCCAAATTTTCATATTTTTATAATAATCACAATTTAACAATAAACATATGATATAATACATTATATCATTCATAAATTAACAAATAATCAGGAGAATTCAATCATATGAAATTTGTTCTCTTCACAATTTATTCTATTCAATTTTTTAAATTTACACATTTACCCCAAATTTTACATTTTTTCACTTTAGTCCCTAATCAATTAACCTATCAATTGAACTTATTTTTCTCAATTAACACTTTATTTTATCATTCTAAACTATTACATAACCTTTGATATTTAGAATTTTATCACCAAACCTAATCTTAACTTTTTTCACAATTAGATCCTAAAAATCAATTTCTATTGAAATCACTTAATAAAATCATCATATAATAAAATTAAAGCTTCAATTCTATGTTAATTCATCATAAATATCCAGAACTCATCAATGGTAACTTTCAAAATTACCCATAGAATCAAAACTAATGAAATCAATAGTTGGACCTAGTTGTAAAAGTCTCAAAAATATAAAAATTACAAGAAATAATCAAGAATTAAGCTTACATTGAGTAAAACTATGAAAACCAGCTTCTTGGAGACCTCCTATGGTGTTTTTGGCTGAAGAGAAATGAAGAAATGTTTAGAAATTCAGTTTAGTCCAATTTTAACTATGAAATTTTATTTGTTTTCCAATTTTGCCCCTTATTCGCACTAGTTTTGTTGTTTTCTTCTACACACTTGCCGTCCAACTTATTACCCATGTGTCTAATTGCCCATTTGGTCCTCTCTTAGTTATCTCTTATACTATTTAATCATTATTCCTTTAATTAACAAGTTTTGCACCTTTTTCACTTTAGTCCTTTTTAATTAATTAACTATCAAAACGTTAAAATTTTCTAACGAAACTTTAATACTAAATTACTAATATAAATATTTACGTGTCGATTTATGAAATTGAGGTCTCAGTGCCTCGTTTTTTACTCAATTTACCTATTATACTCTTTTAATTAACAAAATTCACTAATTCAAAAATATTTCTAAAATCACATTTGACTCATAAATATTAATTTATCAAAATTTCAAACTTGTCAGATTTAATGAACTCGAATCACTGTTTCCGACACCACTGAAAATTAGGCTGTTACACTTCCTTACTTCTTACATGGGTATTATGAGACTTCACCCACTTTGGCTATGGTTGATTGCCATTATATTTGCCTTTGTATGGCTTTCATTGTGTTTAGCTCCTAGTTGGAAGTTGGTTGTTTGACGAACTATTGCAACTGTACTTTTTGACAACTGTTTCAATTGCATTTTTTTAGATATAGACACTATTGTATTTTATACCTAATGATAAATGCTAAAAGTAACATGTTTTAACCTCATTCTTAATACATTTTTTGGATAATTATTCGATGTTAATTATGAATTTTATACTCCTAATCCTTTAAAGTCATGTTTTTATGCTTAATAGAGCATTTGGGAGTAACATGAGTGAAAATTGAAAAATCAGAGCAAGCTACAGGAGCCACATGGTTTGACCCATTCCAAATGGCCTAGCTAAATAGTCATTTGAACCACATAGGCTACCACACGACCATGTGGTAAGCCGTGTCGATTGCTCAAATTTGCACTCTAAATAGTAGAAAAACATGATTTTTAGGTTTTTCTGGCATTCTAAGATGTATATATGACAAAAATAAAAATATAGGAGGGACCATCATAGAATATTCAAGAAAACAACTTGGAAAACATCATTAAGGCCAATTTTGTCGCATTTTATTTATTAAGAAGCCATCATGAATTTCCTTGTTTCTTGTGGTTATATTGTATCTTAGATGTTTTTATTTGCAAACATTAACTAATTTTCTAAATACCTAGGGGAGATGAACCCTATGATGGATTCTGTCGTTTGATTTTTATTTTACGCAAATAAATACTTGGATCTTTTTCTCAATTATGTGTGTTTAATTCTTGGTTTGATATTTTTAGACTGTTGATCCATGTTTGATGAGCTTAAATCAGAGGAGGAATAAACCCTATTTAAGAGTAGATCTTGCGTAATTGAGTGGAGTTCCATGCAATCTTAAAAATAGGACAACAAAAATCAACTGGATTAGAGTCAAATCTACTAGGGGAATCCATAGCTCGAGTTAATGTGATAATCGGGGTTTTAATTAGAAAGAAATTTCAATCAATCAACGTAAAGCTCTTACTCTTGAAAGAGATATTAGCATCATTTTGGGATTTCTACGGATCAAGTTACTAAGTAAAGAAATTGCGTAATTTAGATTGATAGTGACAGATGAAATCTAGGTGAATTCTTTTTTGGTATTGTTTCGCTTCTTGGTTATTACTCGATTATTGTCATGTTTTGTTTTTTTTCATGTTCGTAGTTAATTAATTTAGTTAATTTTAGTTTTAATCAAATCACTCAAATTTATCTGTTAAATAATAGAAAGACAGTAATTACTAGTATTTTTAGTGTTCATGGGAACGATATCTTTGCTCACCGTAATTATACTATTAATTGATTGGTGCACTTACCTTGGTCAAATTTGTAGTTAACTAACGACGCATCAAGTTTTTGGCGCCAATGTCGAGGACTAAAATATTAGGAAAAATTAATTTCTATTAATTTAGCCTTTTATTTTTATTTTAATTTTAATATTTTTTTATTTTTATTTTTGTATTTTTATTTTTCTTTTGTTTGATTCTTACAAGTTCTTTTGGTTTATGGCTAGAGGCAACTCATTGGAACCAATAGTTTTTTACAATGAAATTAAAAAGACTACTAGCAGAAATCATAGAGAGGTTAGAGAAGCGAGGCAATGTCAATAGATTGTAATAGACGATCAAGAGAAAAGTGATATTACTGAGGAAATGGATAATAATCCTGGTAATTAGAAGCCTCCTACACGTCCTGCTCCTCAGACTATTTATGATTATGCTAAGCCTACTCCAATTGGGGCTGAATTGAGTATTGTCAGACCGACAATTGCTGCAAATAATTTTGAGATCAAGGCGAACACAATTCAAATGGTGCAACAATATATTCAGTTTGATGGGTTGCAAGATGAAGATCTGAATGCTCATTTGACTAACTTTGTAGAGATTTGTGACACATTTAATATTAATGGCGTTACTGCTGATACCATATATTTACGATTGTTCCTATTCTTTTTGAGGAGCAAGGCAAAACAGTGGTTGAATTCACTTACACGGGGTTCTATCATGACTTGGGCTCCAGATAACTGAGAAATTTTTGTTGAAGTATTTTCCACCAACCAAAACAACTAAGTTGAGGAATGATATCTCTTCTTTTGCTCAATTTGATGTTGAGACGTTTTACGATACATGAGATATTTAAAGATTTTCTGAGAATGTGTCCTCATCATGGACTACATTTGTGGCTCCAAGTTCAAACTTTTTACAATGGTTTGAATCTTTCAACTAGACAGATGACTGATGCAGTAGCTGATGGAACATTGAATAAGAAAACACATGAGGCAGCCTAGAGTTTATTGAGGAGATGGCACTAAATAATTATCAGTGGAAAGTTACGAGAGTAAAACCTGCTAAGACAGTTGGAGTTTTTGATATTGATACAGTTTCTATGCTCGTGAGACAGGTTGAAGCTCTTGGTAAGAAAATTGATTATTTGAATTTTCTAAGCAAGTGAATCTGATAATGCAATGTAATGCGATTGGAGCGGGGATGATTAATTTAGAATATTTTCCCTTTAAATCTAACATGGAGGCATGAACAAATCAACTTTATAGGTAATAATTCTAAACCTAAAAATAACACCTATAGCAATAGTTATAATACAGAATAGAGGAATCATCCAAATTTCTTTAGGGGTGGCCAATGTAATCAAAGGTTACAACCCCTTCCGAGTTTGCAACAACCTTATCAGCAAGAAAAGAAACCAAACCTTAAAGAAATGTTAGCTAAATTTATTTCAATGTTCAGAATTTTGAATATTGAGACAACTCAGAAAAATCAACAAGCATCAATTCAAGGGACAATTTGCTAAATTGATTTCGGAGAGATAGCAGGCTAACTTATCTAGTAACACTGAAACCAACCCAAATGAGCAAGTCCACACAATTATTGTTCGAAGCGTGGAAGGGTTAGTTGAGCCTGAAAAGAAGCTAAATCCAAAAATTATTGAGAAAAATAATGGGTTTGAGGAAAGCAAGAAAGAGTATAAGGCAGTGATTAGAGAATACAAACCACAAATTCTATATCTAGCAAAAGTGAAGAAAGACAGGATGAACAAACAATATGGTGAAATTTTTGAAATTTTTGAGAAATTACATATTAACTTATCTTTTGTTGAAGCCCTTTCACAGATGCCAAAGTATACAAAATTTTTAAAGGAACTGTTAACAAATAAAACGAAGTTAGATGACTTGTCAATTGTTGAGGTCAATGAGGATTACTCAGTTATTCTCCAAAACAAACTACCCACCAAGCTTAAAGATTTATGGAGTTTTACTATTTCTTGTTTTATTGATAGCTTAAATGTAGAAAAAGCTTTGGCTAATTTGGGTACTAGTATAAATCTTATGCCTTATAAAATGTTCAAACAACTTGATCTTGGGAAATCAAAATCCAGTAGGATGAGTATTCAATTAGCTGATAGATCAATTAAGTATCCTAGGGGAATTATTGAAGATGTACTTGTTAAAGTCGATAAATTTATATTCCCTATTAATTTTGTTATATTGGACATGGATGAGGATATTGAGGTACCCATGATCTTAAGTCGACCTTTTTTAGCAACTACTAGAACTGTTATTGATGTGGGTAATGGTGAACTTGTGTTGAGGGTAGGTGATGAAGAGGTTACTCTTCAAGTACTTGAATTTGTGAAAGTTTCTAACGAGTAAAATGATACTCATTTTTCTGATAATGTTAGTAATCATGCAACTCGACATTCTTTACAGGAAATCACTCATGAGTATGTGTTACAATAGTATCCATTTCAAAGTGACAGAAATTAAGGGACGGATGAAAGAGATTGGTGTAGCTTAATGAATTAGATGAATGACAAGGTTGATGAGAAACCAAGAAAGTACAATGAAGTAACAAAACAATGCCATGGTGTGCATTTAAAGAAGATAAATCAATTCAAAGTTGGAGACAAAGCGCTACTAAACAAGTTAGATCCATGAATGTTCTCTACAAAGCTTAAGTCAAAAGGGTCGAACCCATTTATGGTATAGAACGTATTTTCATATGGAACCATTAAGGTAACACATCCTAAATATGACCCATTTAAGGTAAATGGTTATTAACTCAAACTTTATTTTGGTGGTGATATTGATAACAAGAGAAAGGAGCTCCAACTCCAAGATCTGCCTTAACCATTAGCTTGAAAAAGGAAGTCGAGCTTAGACTTTAAATAAGTGCTCTTCAAGAGGCAACTTAAGAATGTTTTTATTTTATTTTAATTATGTTATGTTATGTTCTTAGTGCACTTATTTTTTATTATTACTTCAAAAAATTCAAAAAATTTAAAAAATATTAAAAAAATATTAAAAAAAGTGGTCCACATGGTCTGGGGTGAACCACACGGCCTAGACACATGAACATGTCATAGTCTATGTGAACACTAGAGCTATTTTTTTCAAAATTATTTTTGACCCACACAGTCTGAGTGAAGGCATAAGGCTTGGAGACAAGGTCGTGTGACCTACATTGAACACCCTTAACCTGTCTCTGTCATCGGATTAGGGTTTCAAAGTATTACGGCACATATTAAAACAATTAGCAATATAAAATTTTTATTATTTAATTTAAATACATATAATCAAAACAACATATCATTTATAGCATATATATATTTATAGGTATTATACCAAGCTTACGGGACCTAAAAATCAGTTTAGAAATAATTAGGGACTAATTTGAAATAAAATAAAAAATTTCAGAAAAATTGAAAACATGGGTCACATGGCCGTGTGACAGAACCCAAACCATGTAGCTTAGGGACATGGCCATGTGGCTAAACCATGTAACTCAAGGTCACATGACCATGTCACCGACTGTGTTCGGTTTGATGTAGGGTCACACAATCGTGCCCCGCGTCACTGCCTAATGTCATGTGGAAAAACCTGAACTTAAAATTAATAAGATACATGACTGTGTGTGACACATGGCTGTGTGACAGCCTCTATCACAAGCCGTGTGTACCTGAAAAACCTTAAATCCAAGCCACATTCAAACACCATTTCTAAACTACCGAGCCAAACCATTTGCAATCATTATCACCAATTCAAATCACATTCAAACCTACCAAAATCACATCATCACATTCAACATAAATGCCTAAGAAATGTACCTTCATTAGTACCACAATTTAAACATCCAAAGAAACACACACTCAAAAGTTACAAGTCATTACCTTAAAGACATATCAATTCATCCATTTTGTCACAATCATTTACCATAACTCAAACTAATCACATAAGGCAATTATTAATTGACGAAAATAACTTCTAAACACAAATTTAGACCAAAGATGCAAAGAAAATATTTATATACAACCATAAAACTAACTCAATCCAACTTATAGACAACATTGTTATAAACAAAACAACTTAAAGGCTCTTACTACATGTCATTTATAACCCAGTTACCAAAATGACCTAATCTTCTACTGTGATCAAGGATAAATAGTGTGAATGTGCTCCGACTTGATTCTAACCGATCAAGCTTTCCAATGATCTATAAGGAAATAAAATAATAGATAAGTAAATCAAGGCTGTAACACCCCACACCTGAGTCCTACGCCAGGACGGGATATGAGGCATTACCTCACTTAAATTTATGCATTCCAATGTTTTCGAATCATTAAGATTTGATCAAATTTAAAAGTTTTTCAAACTTTGCTTAAATTCCTTAACATTGGCCTACGAGGCCTCAAACATCCATTGGAAACCATTCGGGACCAATTCGGGTCCTTAACCAACTTTAGAAAAATAACCCTTGAAACAAGGCACACGCCCGTGTGGAAGGGCAACACGTCCGTGTGGTCATTATGACATGGCCATGTTGATGGCTCGTGTGACACACACGGCCTAAGCATCTAAGGACACGCCCGTGTCCCATGCCTATGTGAATTAAATTCCAAATTTAAACCTACAGGGGTTTTCACACGGCCTGACACACGTCCGTGTCTATGGCCATGTCCCTCACACAGCTATGACACGCCTGTGTCTTAGCCCGTGTCTAAAAACCTTAACATTCTGTTTCTGACATCAGCACCCAATAAGAGGCACACGACCAAGGCGCACGCCCGTAGTCAAAGGCCGTGTCCTCCACACGACTGAAACACACAACCGTGTCTCTGCCCGTGTGTTTACTACCATGCATACTGACTTGAAATTGTTACGTGCAGGGGACAAACGGCTAGACAACACGCTGGTGGGGCTGGCAGTGTGTCTACCCTTGTGGAAAATATAAGGCTATCTACCAAGCCTATGCCACCCTAACACACAATCTAACACCAACCGACATATCAAAATCTAGATTAATATGATTTCACAACCAAACAACCATAGCTAAGGCCTATATACAATTCATGTATCCAACCAAACCAAAAATTTCACATTCATGAAAGACTACTTTGCATTCATATAATAACTTTCAATATTAGCCATTTTTCATGACCTTATACAAAATGAGTCAAATATTAAAGCAAGCCAACACATTCGGCCCCAAAACAATGTGACACTAAAACAAAATCAAAGAGTCTTATACATGCCATCATCAAAATTTAAGAACTAATTATACCAAGTGCTTCGATTGATAGTGTGATCGATGCCTCCGACGTCCGTTGATCCACGAGCTAATTAGACGGCACTATAAGAAAATGGAAAGAAATGGGGTAAGCATAAAGCTTAGTAAGTTGCATGAAAATAAATATAACAACAACTATACCATTCATTATCATGCTCATAGTACAAAAGTAGGCATAAGCATGACTTACTCGTCACTATCCAACACAATTCACATATCATATATTAAGCTCTCATCTCATACATTTCAAATAGGTACCTATATCACTCACAACATGGTTATACTTTTCTCGTTTAACTTAAACTATAACTCTCACCGTTAAACCATTTGGAATGCTATCGAATATTCATCAAGCCTCAAACATAGAGTATAATACCGATGCCATGTCCTAGACATGGTCTTACACTGGCTTATCCATCAAGTCGATGCCATGTCCCGGACATGATCTTACACTAACTATCGAAATCAAGGCTGACGCCATGTCCCAGGTATGGTCTTACACTAGCTCTCACATATCTGTGTCGATGTCATGTCTCAGACATGGTCTTATACTGACACATCTTGTAGTCAATGCATGTCCCAGCAATGTCTTACACTAGCTTACATCTCGAGGCCGATGCATGTCCCAAACATGTCTTACACTAGCTCTCATCTAAATGCCGATGCCATGTTCCAGACATGGTCTTACACTGGCTCTCATAATGTGGCCGATGCATGTCCCAGACATGTCTTACACTAGCACACAAATAACCCGAATGTCCTGGCATAAATATCTAATTTATTTCCTAAGGTTCAAATGGGAGTTCTACTATCTCAATATTCATCATACATACTTATTTCCACAAACAAGCAACTTATGTTATATCAATTCAAATACATATAATAACAATGTAGTTGTATTATTTACATACAACTTACCTCGATATTCAAAATATGGCGGCTATCCCGGCTTAGTCCGCTAGCTTTATTTTTCCCCGGTCTAGGCTCGAATTTTGTAATTCTTGATCTAAAATGATAGAAATTCATTCATCTCATCAGCATATTACTCTAGACACTCGAAAATTCACAATTGGGCTAAATAACCGTTTTGCCCCTAGATTTTCACAAAATGACCATTTTACCCCTAGGTCCGATCGATTTTTATCACGTTTTTTCACTAACCAAGACTAGCTGATTACTTTTTATACTAGAAGCAATCCAAAATTCTCAATATTTCACACATTTATCACCTATTTTACAACTTATGCAAAATGGTCCTTTTAGGGTTTTCATGAGAAATCTATTCACAGAAGTCGTTTATTTCACAATCATGATTTATTCTCTTCCATAAAATTTCATAAAACAACATGTCTACCATCATGGAAAAACCCTAGACTTTCAACCATTTTGCAAAATAGTCCCCTCATTTGGAAGCTCATGTTATAAGGGTTCTAAAAGTACAAAAATCATCAAGAAAAACCATCAAAATCACTTACTTGAGAGGGTTAAAAGTTGCTAAAATTTTGAAGCTCAAAAACCCCTAAAATGGCTGAATTTTCGGTGGTGTAGAGAAGAAGAGAAAAAGATGAAAACTTTTTTTTTTTTACTTAAATAGCTCATGTCAGCAAATACCAACCCTACTCAAATTTTTATTTTTTGACTCTCATTGTCTCTATGGCCGGCCAAGCCTATAGAATGGGTCTATTTTCACTTTAAACACCCCTAATTATGATCCTCTAGCAATTTAACATATTTAGCTAGCAAATCACAACTTTTGCCCTTTATGCGATTTAGTCTTTTTTCGAAATTAAGCTCATAAATGCTAAAATTAATTCACCAAAATTTTTATGCACCCATATAGTCATGTTATAACACATAAAATAACATTAAAATAATTTCTACAGCTCTGGATTTGTGGTCTTGAAACCACTATTCTAACTAGGCCCAAAATCAAGCTGTTACAAAGGCTTAGTAAGCTCGTATATAACGACACGACAAATCAAGTTCAATTTCTCACATAAACTTAAATCATATCATTGAAAGGAGAAATTTAATTCCATGTAGCTAATGCATATATTCTTTCCATTTTACTCATATAAGAACTTAAATTATATCATTTCATATAATGTTCATAATTAACAATTGCAATTCTATCATCCATCTCATGTTCATATTAAATAACGCATTTATCATCCGATACATATTACTTGATAAATATTTATTTAAAGATGTAATAACGTCTTTCAGCCACAGTCTTATTTATTTCTGACATGATGCCATAGTGTCTTTCAACTATGGTCTTATTCATTTCCTTCATATTGCCATAATTTCTTTCAACTATAGTCTTATTCGATTCTAGTATAATGACATAGTGTCTTTCAACTATGGTCTTATTCATTTTCGGTATAGTGCCATAATGTCTTTCAACTATAGTCTTACTCGTTTGATTCGTGATGCTATAGCGTCTTTCAGCTATGGTCTTACTCGTATTTCAACCAACGAACTTGATCATCACATATATATAATTACCAAAACAGCAATTAAATTAATTTAATTTAATTTACAAACTTACCTAAACAAAAACGGTTGCAAGGACAAAGTCGACTCCTATTTCGTTACTTTAGCTTTTCCACGATTCAAATTCGACTGGTCATTTCTTGATCATGCATGTGAAATGAACCTTGGTCGAAAACTTGGTTTAAGCTTCCATAGAGTTTTGGCCTTCTCCCCAAAAAGATGAACAAAAATTGTTCATCTTTTAATTTATGTTTTAATTTCATTTATTTATGTAATTATAAGTTTTCCTTTACTATTTAATAAAATTTCATAAAACATCACCTAAACCATCCATTATCTAATAATTATGGATAAATTACCATATAAAGCCATTCAAATATGTTTCTATGCTCAATTAACCCATAATAATCAATAGCGATTAGTTTTGCATCTTTTATGATTTAGTCTTTTTTCTTTAATTAACAATCAAATCACTAAAATTTCTGGACCAAATTATAGTATAGCTATATTGTAACTCCGTAAATATTTAATAAAAATATTTGTAGGCTCGGTCTAGAAAATGAGGTCCCGAAACCTTATTTTTTAAAACCACTTAACTTTAGGGACAAACTTGCACTTAAATATTTGTTCACTTAATAAAATTAATCAAATCAAAATTCAATATATTGCTACATTTGACTCCTAAATATTAAATAATAATATTTAAGAACTCACTTGTTAGATTTGTGGGCCCAAAACTACTATTTCTGACACCATTGAAAAATGGGTTGTTACACACATGCTCAAGTACACAGGCGTGAGAGAAGTAAACGGCAACAGCATGTGGTCTGGGTGATGACACATAGTTGTGTATGACACACTACACTAGAGCAAAATTTTAAAATTTTCAAATAGGCCACATGGCCTTAGAGAGATACACGATCTGGCTAGTCGTGTGGCTCACCTGTTCTAGCACATAGCCATGTACCTCCCTTTTTTTCTTTTTTTCCTTTAAAGCTAGTTTTTTTTTCTTCTTCTTTTGTTTCCTTCCTACCTCAATCAAAGTGATATTATTTAGTTTTTTTTTTGTTTTTATTTTATTTTTCAGATTTATATGTTTTATTTGATTTTATTATGCACTTTTTTTCGATTGTTTTTCTATTTGTTTTGTCATCTCTTTATCTTATTTTATTTTTGTTTATTTTCTTATTAGTGTGCTCGAAAATATGTACTAAATTTAGAATCTCCTACGATTTTGATTTCACTATTCTATAAAATTCATCCAAATTCAAGACAGTTTTAGTTCTTTCTTTCCCTTTTGGTATTTTTCTTATTGGTTTATATTTGTTTGTACAATGAGGGCAATGTACATCTTAAGTATAGGGAGGATGTTTATATGTTTATACGATAAAGTCTCTAAATTATTGTTTGTTTTTAAGAATTCTCTCAAACTTATCATTAAAGTTAATTTTGTTTAATTTGGAGTTTTTAGTGATTTTGTTTTGGAATAATTTGTGGATTTTTTGTGTATTATTTGATTTATACTTTAAGATACGATAGGGTCAAGCACGATAAGTCATTTTTCAAAAATTATTGTTTTAGGTTGTCTCCTTAAATTAAAGAATTATTTTGAAATTTGAAATTTGCAAGTTTGACATTAAAACCATAATTTTTTGTGAGATTTTGAGCCTATAGAGCATATATTTTATTCCGTGCTCATTTTATTTTTGGTTGTGAGTATGTCAACTTTATTTGTTATTCTAGAACTTACTTCGGTTATACATGTCGAGACCACATTGGTGATTTGATATATTGAGATGATAGAGGCACTTAGGATTTAACACATCTAACATTTAATCAGTTTACCTATTGTCTTATCCCTAGTAAACACCATTGATCCTAACACATTTTTTTTTCTCACCGATTTATGTTAACCCATAACCCATATCTACATTGTAAATTTATCCTTTTATTGACTCCCTTTTTGTTGAGATTTGATTTGGTTATGTTTTATCATTTGTATTGTTGAGTTTCTTATCAAATCACTAAAATTTCTAGACCAAATTATAATATACCTATATTGTAACTCCGTAAATATTTAATAAAAATATTTACAGGCTCGGTCTACGAAAATGAGGTCCCGAAACCTCATTTTTTAAAATCACTTAACTTTAGGGACAAACTTGCACTTAAATATTTGTTCACTTATTAAAATTAATCAAATCAAAATTCAATATATTGCTACATTTGACTTGTAAATATTAAATAATAATATTTACGGACTCACTTGTTAGATTTGTGGCCCCAAAATCACTATTTTTGACACCACTGAAAAATGAGTTGTTACACACATGCTCATGTACACAGGCGTGGGAGAAGCAAACGGCAACAGCATACGATCTGGGTGATGACATGTAGTTGTGTATAACACACTACACTAGAGCAAAATTTTAAATTTTTCGAATAGGCCACATGGCCTTAGAGAGATACACGGTCTGGCTAGTCGTTTGGCTCACATGTTCTAGCACATAGCCATGTACCTCCCTCTTCTTCTTTTTTTCCTTTAAAGCTAGTTTTTTTTTTCTTCTTCTTTTGTTTCCTTCCTACCTCAATCAAAGTGATATTATTTAGTTTTTGTTTTTTTGTTTGTTTTTATTTTATTTTTCATATTTATATGTTTTATTTAATTTTATTATGCACTTTTTTTCGATTGTTTTTCTATTTGTTTTGTCATCTCTTTATCTTATTTTATTTATGTTTATTTTCTTATTAGTGTGCGCGAAAATATGTACTAAATTTAAAATCTCCTACGATTTCGATTTCACTATTCTGAAAAATTCATCCAAATTCAAGACAGTCTTAGTTCTTTCTTTCCCTTTTGGTATTTTTTTTATTGGTTTATATTTGTTTGTACATTGAGGGCAATGCACATCTTAAGTGTAGGGAGGATGTTTATATGTTTATACGATAAAGTCTCTAAATTATTGTTTGTTTTTAAGTAATTCTCTCAAACTTATCATTAAAGTTAATTTTGTTTAATTTGGAATTTTTAGTGATTTTTTTTTGGAATAATTTATGGATTTTTTGTGTATTATTTGATTTATATTTTAAGATACGATAGGGTCAAGCATGATAATTCATTTTTCAAAAATTATTGTTTTAGGTTGTCTCCTTAAATTGAAGAATTATTTTGAAATTTGAAATTTGCAAGTTTAACATTAAAACCATAATTTTTTGTGAGCTTTTGAGCCTATAGAGCATATATTTTATTTCGTGCTCATTTTATTTTTGGTTGTGAGTATGTCACTTGATTTGTTATTCTAGAACTTACTTCGGTTATACATGTCGAGACCACATTAGTGATTTGATATATTGAGACGATAGAGGCACTTAGGATTTAACACATCTAACATTTAATCAGTTTACCTAATGTCTTATCCCTAGTAAACACCATTGATCCTAACACATTTTTTTTCTCACCAATTTATGTTAACCCATAACTCACATCTACGTTGTAAAATTATCCTTTTATTGACTCCCTTTTTGTCGAGATTTGATTTGGTTATGTTTCATCATTTGTATTGTTGAGTTTCTTGTTCTTAAAAAAATGAAATGAAAAAAAAGTAAAAAAAATTAAAAAATTCGATTGAGCTTGAATTGTTAGTTTCATTTTTTGTTGAACAGCTTATTTCCTCTATTTATTTCTTGTTGATATGAATTCTTTTAATTTAACAACTGATTTTTTTCTAGTTTGGTAACTTATTAACTCAACTCTCGATTGTAACCAACTTTTCTGACTTTATCCATACCCTTAACCTAAGCCCCATTACAACCTTGTAAGACCTCTTGATTGGTGTGTCATCTCATTTATATAGTGGTGGAGATTTGATTTTCAAGCAAGCATATGGTTGGAACGACGGAAATGTGCAAGTGTACACAATCGTTAACAATTAATAAAGTGACAAGTAAATGTCGAATTATCGTACACACAAGGACTGTGAAAGAAAATATTTATGAAACGCAACTTTAAACAATTTGGTGAAGGAAAAATATGCTAATTTGAAGGAGTGATTTAAAAACTAAAAATTAACTAAGTAATCTAAGAAAAATAAAAAGTAAAAATTTTGATGCACGATTTCTAAAAAAACAAGTTTTATCAATATGACATAAATGTGTTAGATCAATTACATTCCTTAACTTAGAATTACTAAACCCATGTTGATGTTGTTACGAATATTTTCATGGCAACTTGGTATTTTGTTAACTAACGCACATACATACTTACTAAATCAATTAATCTCTTAAACATATTCCAATGTCAATTCAAACAATTAATCAATTTTCATAAGCAAGTATAAGATTAAGTGAGGTAACAACATATTCCTATATTGAAACAATTTAATCACAATAATCTTGCAAGTTATGCAAGGCTAATGTACCGTTTAATACCATCTCTAATTTAACCATCAGCTACCTTAAAAGATTAAATATGCACAAATTAAATATTGTGTCAATTAATTACAATTTCAATATGATTAATAATTAATTCATTCGTTACCTTACAATTGTAATGCAAGTATAATCTAAGCATGGTTTTATTTAATTGAACAATCTACCAAGGCCTAATAACAACACAAACATGATTTTAATAATTTAAGCGAAAGAATGCAATTCAAGGGAAGAGGACAAATGAAATGAGAAAAAATGAAGGAAATAGAAGAGAGAAATGAAGAGATGTGTATGAAATGAGGAAGGGAAAAGGGTTATTTATAGGTGGGATTGGTTGCTAAAATAGCAAAGAATTATTAGCCACTCCCTCTCCCTTGGCCGGCCATGCATTGAGCAAATTTGAGTGATTCAAACTTACTATTTTTAGCTTGGGGCAAAAATAAAATGCATGAAAAGTGGAGAGGGTCGAATGTCATTTAGGAGAAGTTCGAGGGTTGTTTTACAAGTGTGAAAATTAGCTAAAATCAGCTAATTGGGTCAGCTATATGGATGGTTTGGGCTACCCCTTTTTTGTTGGATCAGTCATCTTTTACTTAGCACAATTTGACCACTTTCTTCTTCAGGCTTATAATTAATTTTTAACCTAATTAATTTTGGATTAAAATTAATTATAAAATATGTATAATAATCATTATTGGACCGTCCTTGGTTGGAAAAAATAATTATCCTTGCTATTGGTTCACTTGATGCAGAAAATTGCCCCAACAGTTCAAGCCTCTAGAGGTGACTGTCGAGTCAGTTTTCACTTTTTGCGCAAAATTGTCGAAAATAAACCAAATTTGTGAATTATTTTTATAAAAATAATTAAAATTCAACATGTTAATAATTTAAGTGCAAACTTATTATTTTATAATTAAAGTATGAATTTCACAAAAATTACTACGAAACTATATGAATTAGAGCTCAAAAGGTGTTGAAAAAGTCTATATATTTTTGTGTTTCCAATAGTAATAACATTTTTTTATTCGACTATTGAGTGCAAATTACTTGAACCTTAAAAACTTTGAGTGCTTTGAGTGAATCCTTAGTGAGGATGTTAATTCTTGTTGAGTTTAAATTTTAGGTAATTATTGAGATAGAGGAGATGCCTAATGTTTTTAAGACTTAAAATTCTCTGCTTGGATTGCTTGTGTTGTTTAGTGTCATTTTAGTATGAATTCCAATGCATGATTATCTGTAAATTATCCTAATACATTGTCGGTGAAAACAATAAATTGAAGGAAGTTAATTTTAATGTGGGTTAAGGATTTTGTTTGAGGATAATCAAATGTTTAAGTGTGTGGATATTTGATAAGGGCTAAAAGTAACATGTTTTAACCTCATTTTTAATACGTTTTTGGATGATTATTCGATGTTAATTGTAAATTTTATGCTCTTAATGCTTCAAATTCATGTTTTTATGTTTAATAGAGCATTTGGGAGCAAAAATGAGCGAAAATCGAAAATAGGAACAAGCTATAGGAGCCACACGGTCTAGCCAAACGGCCATGTGGTAGGTCATGTCAATTGTGTGAATTTACACTATGAACAGTGAAAAAAAATGTGATTTTTAGATTTTTCTGGCATTATAAGACGTATATATGACAAAAAAAAAAGATGGAGCCGTCGTAGAATATTCAAGAAAACAACTCGAAAAACACCATTGAAGCTAATTCTGAAGTAGATTTCCGTCAAGATTGAAGATTTGCATTTGATTTCTTAGGAAGTTCTCATGGGTTTTTTTTTTCTTGTGGTTATATTGTATCTTGGATTTTTTATTTGCAATCATGAATTAATTTTCTAAATACCTAGGAAAGATGAACCCTATGATGGATTCTGTCGTTTGATTTTTATTTTACGAAAATAAATACTTAGATCTTATTCTCAATTATGTATGTTTAATTCTTGGTATGATATTTCTAGATTGTTGATCCATGTTTGATGTGCTTAAATTAGAGGAGGAATAGACCCTACTTAAGAGTAGATCTTGTGTAATTGAGTGGAGTTGCATGCAATCCTAGAAATAGGATGACATAAATCTATCGAATTAGAGTCAAATCTAATAAGAGAATTCATAGCTCGAGTTAATGCGATAATAGAGGTTTTAATTAGAAAGAAATTTCAATCAATCAACCTAGAGTCAGTTGCTCTTACTCTCAAAAGAGATATTAACATAATTTAGGGATTTCTACGGATCAAGTTCCAAAGTAAAGAAATTACGTAATTTAGATTGATAGTGACAGATGAAATCTAAGTGAATTGTTTCCTGGGTATTGTTTCACTTCTTGGTTATTACTCGATTATTTTCGTGTTCATAGTTAATTAATTTAGTTAATTTTAGTTTTAATCAATCACTCAAATTTATTTGTTAAATAATAGAAAGACAGTAATTACTTGTATTTTTAGTCTTCGTGAGAGCGATATATTTGCTCATCGTAACTATACTATTAATTGATAGGTGCACTTGCATTAGTCAAATTTTTAGTTAGTTCATGACGCATCACCTAATATATCTTTATGGTAGTTGCACTTTGAAGTGGATTGCCTTTTTGGGGGTCCGACCTCTTTAATGGTGGTGGTAGACTAATGACTCATTTGTTCCTTGCTCAACTCAAGATGTAGGCTCTTAAGGCTATGAGATGTGTATAGTCGTCGAAATTTTTTTCTACCTTTTATGTTCTTTTTGGGGTTCAATTGCTCTACTTTTGGTCAATTGATAGGGGTCATAAGAATTGTTTCCCTTTTCAAGTTGAGGATTTTATGATGCATGAGCTAAAACTCATCCTTTAGGATGGGCAATCACTTTTCTAAAGAGAGGCTCAAGTGCCTTTAAAGCTTATTTGGTTGGGGTTGGCATTTGTGCTAGAGTTGAGTTTGGCGAGGGTTTTGTTTAGGGAGATTTCTCTTTGCATGGTTGTGGGAACAAGTCTCCGGTAAAGAAGTTTGTTGATCTTGGTGATTGGCTTGAGTTTGCTAGTTGGAAGAGGAAGTATGTAGATATAATATGTTGTAGAAATAATCATTTAGGTCTTCATGGTTCTAAAGTTGTCTAACTTGATAATATTGGTTTGATAGGTAGCTTCTTTAGGTATTGTGAGTAAGTTCATGAGTTTTGTGAGCAAAGGTCTTTTGTAGGGTAAAGATAGGACCTTTTTTGTTGAGTTCCCATGAACAATGCCAATTGTTGGTATAAGATGTGCTGATGGAAGTTTTGAGTGCTTCACACTTAATGGTGTCAAAACCCATTTAGTTGTTATTAGGATTTGAAAAAGCCTTTAGTTTACACTTAGAAAATAGTTTCGTTCTAATTGTTGTTGCAATAGAATCAAAGTGAATAGATTAAATACAAAGTGAAACAAGGAACAAAATAAGGAAAGAATTAACACACAATATTTGCTAACACAATTCAGATTCACCTGTCCTACTCTCCAAAGCCTTGCTTAGTGAATGATTTTATTTAACAATTGTCTGGATCACCTATTGACTTAAGAGGAATCTATCCTCACCCAAAGAAGTACTTGCAGCCTCAACATTGACCCCAATTGTTACAAATCACTTACCCAACTACCTCACAATACAATCAATAAGCATCTCCAAATTATATCTAAAAGAGTATCACAACTTTACCCAATAAAATAGCAAAATAAAAATGTTAAGTATACTAAAAAATTGCACACCAAGTGATGCCACGATGCTATTTATTTACAGGCGACTTCAAGTGATCATCCACCATTATTTTGATAAGATTTAAACTCTCCTTTAAAAGCTGAAATCATGTCATTAATTATTTGAGTATTTATCACATAACAACCTTCATAAATAAGTCTTTCAATGGCTTCAAAACTCCCTCAAGAGATAAAAGATAATGATAAACATTTCAACACTTCAAATTTCTCCCTTCTCCTTAAATAAGTCGAATGGATAAAGTGTTGAAAATAGCATGGTTTTGCAGCATTAAATTGCATTGACAAAATGCATGAAAATTAAATGTTAGCCATCAATTTTGACTAAAATGTCAAGAATAGGAGGTGCAAATTTTGCACCTAAAATTGACTTGAATTTTTGGCATGGGATAATTTCTTTTTTGGTCATTAAGATAATGGGCTATTTATGGTTTGGTCCTTAAATTTCAACTATAAATAGGCCTTCCCATTTCTCATTTCAAAAACATCCTAACTATTCTTTCTCACTTAGTTTTCTCTCTTCTCCCATTTGAGAATTCTTGAGGAATTCTATTTGTTTGTAATATTTTGGAGATAGTGAAATTATCATCTGGTGTTAGTGCCTAAGGACGTAGGTATAATTTACCGAACTTCATTAAAACTCTTGTGTTCTTTCTTGTCCTATTTTTCTTTCAACATTTGAGGGTATAATAGTAGTATTTAATTGTGCTATTAAATTACGATAGAAGGGATATTCTATTTAAGGAAAGACTTGGTACTTAAGAGATCCTTGTGATCCACCTCTCTTTCCTGGGAATTGAACTTTGTGTGATTTTTTAGTACAATAATTTACATGCTTCCAACCCTATTGGAACAATAAGTGGTATCAGAGCTGAAGGTTAATCGTAGTATGCTCTGTGGTTGCAGTTTAAACTGATCTTCCACATCAGAAAAGATTTCCTTAGGTATATTGAAAGATTATGGAGACAACGGATGGTTTAGGAGCTTCAACATCATCCATGTGGACAAGACTGACAATTGCAAATGCAAGATTGGCCGTGGAGATCTTTGATGGCACGAGCCATTTTGGTATGTGGCAAAGTGAGGTTTTAGATGCCCTTTTTCAGCAGGATCTAGACATTGCCATTGATGAAAAGAAGCCAGATGATGTACAGGAGAAAGATTGAAAGGCGATCAATCGGTTGGCATGTAGCACAATTCGATCATGCCTTTCTCAAGAGCAGAGGTATGCTTTTTCAAAGGAGACTTCTGCAAATAAGTTGTGGGTGGCACTTGAAGAAAATTTTTTGAAGAAAAACAGTCAGAATAAGCTCCACTTGAAGAAAAGATTGTTTCGTTTCACCTACGTCCCAGGTACCACAATGAATGATCACATCACCAAATTTAATCAGTTAGTCACTAATTTGCTAAATATGGATGAGACATTCAAAGATGAAGATTTGGCTTTGATGCTGTTGGGGTCACTTCCTGAGGAGTTTACGTTCCTAGAAACTACTCTACTTCATGGCAAAAGTGATATATCTCTGAGCGAAGTCTGTGCGGCCTTATACAGTTATGAACAGAGAAAGAAAGACAAACAGAAAAACTCAATCAGAGACACAGAAGCTTTAGTAGCCCGTGGTCGTTCATACACTCAGAGAAAAACTCAGAAGGGGAGATCAAAGTCAAAGTCCAGACTTGGAAAAGATGAATGTGCCTTTTGTCATGAGAAAGGCCACTGGAAGAAAAATTGTCCAAAGCTGAAGAATAAGGGAAAAGCTGTTGTAGATGCTTGTGTTGCAAAGCATGATACCAGTGACTCTGAACTATCATTGGTTGCATCATCATCATCGTTCCATTTAGATAAGTGGATATTGGATTCGGGTTGTACCTATCATATGTCCCCTAACCGGGAATGGTTCTCTGATTTAGTAGAACTAAATGGAGGAGTTATTTATATGGGCAAGGACAATGCATGTAAAACTGTTGGGATAGGTTCAATCCAATTAAAGAATCAAGATGGATCAACCAGAGTTTTGACTGATGTTTGGTACGTGCCCAGTTTGAAGAAAAATCTCATCTCATTGGGAGCCTTGGAATCCAAAGGTTCAGTTGTTACTATGAGAGATGGGGTTTTGAAAGTGACTTCTGGTGCACTTGTGATATTGAAAGGTATCAGGAAAAATAACTTGTATTACTACCAAGGTAGTACAGTTATTGGAGCAGTAGCTGCAGCTTCCGATAATAAAGAATTAGACTCAATGCAGTTGTGGATATGAAGTTGGGGACATGCCAATGAAAAATCCTTGAAAATTCTGGCAAAGCAACGATTGTTGAAAGGTGCAAAGGCTTGCAAATTAAAATTTTGCGAGCATTGTGTTCTGGGAAAGCAAAAGAGAGTGAAATTCGGCACTGCTATCCATAATACAAAAGGTATTTTAGAATATGTTCACTCAAATGTGTGGGGGCCTGCCAAAACACCTTCGTTGGGAGGAAAACACTACTTTGTTACTTTTGTTAATGACTTTTCCAGAAGAGTTTGGGTGTATACCATGAGAACTAAGGATGAAGTGCTTGGAGTTTTTCTTAAATGGAAAACTATGATCGAAAACCAGACTGGCAAGAAAATCAAGCGGCTTAGGATGGACAATGGAGGGGAATATAAAAGTGACCCGTTCTTCAATGTGTGCCAAGAGTATGGTATTGTTCGACACTTCACAGTTAGGGATACACCACAGCAGAATGGAGTGGCAGAGCGTATGAATCGAACATTGCTGGAGAAAGTTCGATGTATGTTGTCCACTGTTGGGTTGGGCAAGCAATTTTGGGCTGAGGCTGTGACATATGCTGGCCATCTTGTTAATCGTTTGCCATCATCTGCATTAGAAAAAAAAACTCCTATGGAGGTATGGTCTGGAAAATCGACTACAGATTATGATTCCTTACATGTTTTTGGATCTACTGTATATTACCATGTGAATGAGTCAAAATTAGATCCGAAGGTAAAGAAGGCTCTCTTTATGGGAATCACCTCTGGAGTAAAGGGATTTCGTCTTTGGTGCTTAGACACAAAGAAAATGATCTGTAGCAGAGATGTTACCTTTGATGAATCTGCCACATTGAAAAAGGTAGCAGATGAAGATATTCAGACAGGCGATACTCCACAACAGGTGGAGTGTACTCCAAAACAGGTGGAGTTTAAGCAAGTGAGGATTTGCCTAGTTAATAAGTATAATTCTCCGGCCACAATGGAGGAATTAGAGGTTGAAGAGGTTCTGACCCAAGAACCATTGAGTACACCAGAACCAGTTGCAGTTGCAAGGCCACGGAGAGAAATTCGTAGACCTGCTCGATTTACTGATATGGTAGCCTACGCCCTTCCCGTTGTTGATGATGATATTTCTGTCACTTATCAAGAAGCAATGCAAAGCTTAGAAAGTGACAAATGGAAAAGCGCCATGGATGAAAAAATGCAGTCTCTCCAAAAGAACAATACCTGGGAGTTGGCGCAATTACCTAAAGGTAAAAGGGCAATCGGATGCAAGTGGGTATTTGCAAAGAAAGATGGATCTCCTAGCAAGAAAGATGTTCGCTACAAGGCAAGATTGGTAGCTAAAGGCTACGCTCAAAAGGAGGGAATTGACTATAATGATGTATTTTCCCCTGTTGTGAAGCATTCCTCTATTAGAATTTTGTTGGCCTTGGTAGCATAGTTGAATTTAGAGCTAGCTCAACTTGATACAAAGACAGCTTTCTTGCATGGTGAGCTAGAAGAAGAGATCTATATGACTCAGCCCAAAGGATACGAAGATGCTGGTGGTAGAAATTGGGTTTGTAAGCTGAACAAATCGCTATATGGATTGAAATAATCCCCGAGGCAGTGGTACAAGCGATTTGATAGCTTTATGAGAAAGCAGAAGTACACAAGAATCAAATATGACAATTATGTGTATTTGCAAAAGCTGCATAACATATCTTTCATTTATCTACTCTTGTATGTTGATGATATGTTAATTGCTTCGAAGAGCCAAAAAGAGATAGATAAGCTGAAGGCTCAGTTGAATCAAGAGTTCGAGATGAAAGATCTAGGTGAGGCCAAGAAGATTCTCAGTATGGAGATAAATAGAGATAGACAGAGAGGCAAGCTTTGTTTGAATCAGAAGCAATATCTGAAAAAGGTATTACAATGTTTTGGTGTAAATGAAAACACAAAACATGTAAGTACCCCACTTGCTTCTCATTTGAAACTTAATGCTCAATTATCTCCGAAGACTGAAGAAGAAAGAGAATATATGGCAAAAGTCCCATATGCTAATGCAGTTGGGAGTTTGATGTATGCAATAGTGTATACGCGGCCTGACATTTCACAAGCTGTTGGAGTTGTGAGTAGGTATATGCATGATCCTAGAAAAGGACATTGGCAAGCTGTGAAATGGATTCTACGGTATCTTCGAAAAACCGTAGACGTTGGTTTAGTTTTTGAGCAGGATGAAGCACTTGGTCGGGGTTGTTTGTAGTTGGATATGTTGATTCGACTTTGCTTTGGTGATTTAGATAAACGCCGTTCAACTCTACGGGTATCTGCTTTACTCTTGCTAAAGCCCCAGTGAGTTGGAAGTCTACCTTACAGCCTACTCACGTAGCTATTTCTACTACTGAGAGGCGTAATATATGGCGCTTCTGTAAGGCATTATGGAGGCTATTTGGCTTAATGGATTGTTGGAAGACTTGGGAGTTGTTCAAAGTCACATTAGTTTATATTGTGACAGTCAGAGCGCTATTCATTTAGCAAAAAATCAAGTCTATCATTCAAGAACCAAGCATATCGACGTAAGATATCACTTTGTGCGGGAAGTCTTTGAAAAAGGAAAAATTCTACTTCAGAAGATTCCGACAGCAGATAATCCCGTAGATATGATGACCAAGGTGGTAACAACAATCAAGTTCAATCATTGTTTGAACTTGATTAACATATTGAGAATTTGAGCACCTTCAGGTGTATGGCGCTCATGAGCGCATTTGGAGGCACTACAAAAGATAGCTTTATTGGATTTGGGGAGTTGAAGGAAGTGTGTTAAGATGTGATTATACTAATCAAATCTTCAAGGTGGAGATTGTTGAAAATAGCATGGTTTTGCAGCATTAAATTGCATGGACAAAATGTATGAAAATTAAATGTTAGCCATCAATTTTGACTAAAATGTCAAGAATAGGAGGTGCAGATTTTGCACCTAAAATTGACTTGAATTTTTGGCATGGGATAATTTCTTTTTTGGTCATTAAGATAATGGGCTATTTATGGTTTGGTCCTTGAATTTCAACTATAAATAGGCCTTCCCATTTCTCATTTCAAAAACATCCCAACTATTTTTTCTCATTTAGTTTTCTCTCTTCTCCCATTTGAGAATTCTTGAGGAATTCTATTTGTTTGTAATATTTTGGAGATAGTGAAGTTATCATCTGGTGTTAGTGCCCGAGGACGTAGGTATAATTTACCGAACCTCGTTAAAACTCTTGTGTTCTTTCTTGTCCTATTTTTCTTTCAATATTTGAGGGTATAATAGTAGTATTTCATTGTGCTATTAAATTACAATAGAAGGGATATTCTTTCTAAGGAAAGACTTGGTACTTAAGAGATCCTTGTGATCCACCTCTCTTTCCTGGAAATTAAACTTTGTGTGATTTTTTAGTACAATAATTTACACGCTTCCAACCCTATTGGAACAACATAAAGATGATTTAAAGCGGATTGTAGCATGAATTAATTCTTCATTTGCTACATAAAAAAGATTAAACCACAACTCAAATCATTAAAAAGTCAAACATGTAAATACCAAAATTTTAAATACACCAAAGTTGTTATGTTGGAATAAGACAACCAAAATTTATAACATATTTGAATTCTCTCCTAATGATGATTGACGAGGGATTTTATAGCGGAGCCAAGTGTGGCATGAGTCTACCAAATAGGTCAGAGATAAAGTTATGGAGAAACCAAATAAGATGTCGTCAGATATGACATGTAGGGACATAGCGCGACTATGCTTAAATTTAGGGAGTTGATGGCTAAATTCTTAAGAAGCGATGGAAGATGAAATCACCTTATCCTAAGCAATTCTTTTCAGAAATTTTGTAGTGAAGGTTTCAGAATTGAATCATTAGCCCTGTTTCTGGTCATCATTAAAGTGAGGAGATTTCTTTTAATGCAAGAAGTGAGCTTATTAATGGGGTCTCTTCTTTTGCTCTTTTGTTATGTATAACAATCACGTGATCCCTGCGAAATTTTTGGCGACACGAATTTATCAGCAGCTATTTTTTGATTCGTTCAAACTGTTCTCATTTGATCACATGAAATTTTATATTAAAAATTCAGAATGCGTGCTTACTCAACACTAATTTCCAGATTAAATGCGTAAAACATCAAAGTTTGAAGTCATTAATCATTTGCAAGGCTTTTGTCAAAATGTTTTTCTTTTTAATTATATAAACAAAATCAACAAAATTATGATATATGTCCTAGATTTTGATTTTGATTTGATTATTTCTTTTTACTATATTATCCAATATATAAACATCGTCGTTTTCTATTCTGATTATGAAATGTAGGAATTGGGCAATGTATTATTATTGTTGTTGATATGTTTCATTTTCTGTTGTTAAAAAAGAAGTCAAACTTTGAGACAGGTAAGATTAGATTATCCACACAAGACTAAAAATAAGTCAAGATACATCACCTTGGAATTTCCTCGTAATATGCTACAATTACGAAGGCAACCAAATCTAAGTACTTTATAAAGACATGAGTAATTCTATTAAAATTTCCACATGGCGATTTTTTAATCTCATTTGTGGGGTTAAAATTCTTTTACCATTTATATATCAAATAATAATTCTTAAAGTATTTAATATTTATTTATACAACCACTTCCAAAATATAATATTTCACTGAATAATATCACTTTGTGTTTAATCCTTAAATAATGCTTACTTTTTATATAAAAAAATAAATGTGTATCGAAATTTAAATTTCAGTAACAATCTGATATTCTCTTACTGTGGTTTCATTCATACTAAAATAATAATGATAAGAGGAAAAAGGAAAATAAAAACAGGCAAAAATGATTACCCATGTGTGTATTGTGAATAGAATATTAAGACTCTTAAATTTGAGTAACGGGGGTATTTGACGATTTCAAGTCCATATGTGAATAATTGTTTTATTTTTGTAGTCATCAGTGATATTTTGGGAGCTTTTCACACCAGAGACAAGAGATCTTTATAAATATAAATATATATTAATAATTTTGATTATATCTGTTTTTTTACATAATATTTAGTATTATCTATAGCTCATCCCCAACCTATAAATAGGTGGATAAAGCGTTTTAGCACACTCGAATTCATGTCTTCCTACATTGACAATAATATTTATGTCAATCAAGATAAAACTCAACTTACAAGTAAATCTTTATATTTTAATGATAACAACATATCATTTACTCACGAAAACTTTTTATTTTAATTTTTAAATAAAAATACATATTATTTTAAATTGCTAATATGATGGACTGGCATACTAGATTTTTTCTTATTTGAGCAAACAGATAGAAAGAAACCATCTTTTCTATTTTACTTTCACACATGCCACAGCTCTATCGGTTATATCTTTAATAATGTGATTAAAATAGAATGTTTAATACCTCAATTACATTTTTAAATCTTGTTTTGGGTTTATCTTTTTGTTGGAGGAGTAGATTGACAAATGAGGTGACTCATTGGTTAGGGTATTTCGCAAATCTTTTTGTTTCAGACTATACTCCCTTCAGTAGTTTTTATGTTACTTCATCGAATAATCTAAATCATAATTCAGATGAATAACACTGGGTATAGGAGGAAAGCCTATTGAGTTGAGATATAAATGTCCATTTTTAATTTGATACTCTAAACTGATGTTATTAATTTATTAATGAAATATTGAATTCATAGAAAATACCTCAATGATATTTTTGTAACCCACTTTTATTTTATTTAAAATTAAGTGTTTTCATGAATAAAAATAAAAGAATATATATTATACTTTAACAAAGTGCACTAGTTTCTAGGCTTATTGTTGTTGCTTTTGTGATCGGAGAAAAACGCGTTGTTGGGGTATTACTTGGCATAGAGAGCTGAAATAATGGGATGGTCCCATTGGAGATGAAAGACTTGGTTGCAGTCAAACTTATGGGTTTATAATGGTAATCCACTTCACTTCTAGTCAACCCCGGATTCTTGGTCTTGGTCTTTGGTCCTGGAATCACATTTGCCATTTTACACTAATTTTTTCTTTTGCTGAAAAGATTTGTTAATCTACTTTGTGATTTTTTTTTTTTTTTTTGAAATGTGAATGCGAAACAAGTCAAGTGATTTTTCTCTTGGAGAATTGCTGCGCGCTCCATTATATTAATTTACTATTTTATTTTTGTACATATGAAATTATTAAGAGTAAAAATATAATAATGAATTATAATATTTTATATATTTTATAAAAAATTATATTTAAATATTTACTTTAATTTTAAAATATTACAAGATGAGACAAAAATAGATGTTATCCAAGAAAGTTGCCGTAAATTTTATAACTGTAAATATCCACCCGCTTCATTGACATCCTCCCTAATTTTCATGGTTGTTTTTCACTTGTCAATATCATCAATGTTGCAGTCAAATTTGGGTCAAACAGCCTTTTTTATTTTTTTAACATAAAATCCAGAAACATGATAAATACATACTGGAAGGCTCATACTTTGATATGCGTGGACACAGAACAACAATCGTGGACAAATACATGAAACAAATGCAAAACAAACCAAATTATTTTTTTGGGTGGGAACAAACAATGACAACAATGTCCAGATTGCTTTGTAGGAAATAACGTTTTAACATAAAAGCCCAATTTACACGTCGTTGAATTTTATATTCCATTACAAATGTGCATGACTGGCTTACCATAAAACACATTCAACACTTTCTTTAAAGAGAAAAAACAATGGAATGTGCTAAATGATTCAAAGAAAAAATTTTGAAAAAAAAAAAAAAAAAAAAAAAAAAAACATTAGGGGCAAAAACTGGGGAAACTCGGATTTCATCACGCAAGCACATATTTACAGCTTAAGAAAAAACAAAGAACACAGAAAAAGTATCCGCTTGCAAGCAGTTTCTCTTAGTAACACTAAGATGATGTACATTGCAAAAGAAGGTGAGCAAATATTAGAGTTACAAACACAAAGAAGAGCAGTGCACCTTTCGTTTTTTCCCTTCGCTAGCTAAGCCAACACCGAATGCATTTGATCTGAAACAGAAGCCAGACCCTGCATCAACCTACAGATTTCCACCGTATCGTCCAGGTAGTACTTAGCCTTGCTTGGTTTTTTACCCACAGTACATGCAAACACTTCTGCTCTGGGATCGATCAACGGCCCCAATACTGAACTTATGATTACCTCGAACATGTCTTCATCAGATCTGTCGTCTCCTATGCAGAGAACAAAGTCCGGCAACATACCCCTCTCTTGCATTGTGGAGAGTAGGCGCTTTGCAACTAGACCCTTGCTTACACCCTGAATATACCCAAAAGAAAATGAACACATGCTCGGTAAATCATGAAGAAAGAAACATCGAGAGCTCTACAACGATGAGGCTAATTTACTACAAAAACACACTTAACCTATTTAAGGCTCTCGATAAAAGTTAAAAGCAATTTGATACGAGAAAGAAACCAATGCTTAGTATTAGTGACTAGCAAAGTTACATCAATAAAAAAGTTACAACCTTACTCAATAATCCAAATAATCCAAATACGAGTTCACGTTTGATCTTATTACCCTTTTCTCTTTTAAGCAAAAATCAAACGACACCTAAGTATAGACTGTGGCAGTAACAGTAGCAAGGGTTAAGCTTTTCAGTAGACCTAACCATACTCATTTTGCTTGGCAATCACTGATTCGATGAGTTGATTTCGGGCTCATTGTGGACTGATAAAAAGAAAAGTCTGTACCATATTTGGAAATATATTTCTGTACCTGTGGCTTAACCTCGACAAAATTCTGCCCACTCTTTACCGTAACAGGTTCATTGGCCAGCACACTTTCGAGATGATCAAGAAGTTCTTTAGCTTGGCATGATCCAAAATCCGGATCTGCATCCTCATAACACCAGACAAGGGCAGTTTCCTTATCTTCGATGTAGGATCCATCCGTAGTCTCCATGTATTGCTTCATCACAGGTTCTGCAATCTGCTTCCATGCACAGTCCACGGCTGGTACACATGTCTCCCATTCCACATCTCCCTTGAGCCTAAAACAATAAAATACAACTTTAAAGTCGAAACAACTGTTTTGATATAAAGGCTAAAAACAGAAATTACAAGGATCAAAGCTGGTTCACTTCACCTCAAGAAGTAGCCATGCTCAGCAGCAATTCCTAGTTTCTCACATGGAGAAAACCATTCAGTGAGTGTCTTTCGGCTTTTAGCACTAACAATGAAAACCATGTTGTTTCTATCTCTGCACAGGCTATTTAGGATGTCAAGGGATTTGGCTGATGGGCTCTTATCAATCGAAGCCTGTGGCATTAAAGTGCCATCATAGTCTAGAAGAATCGCCCTAGTGGTAGTCCTCTTGTAAGCTGATACAATGTGCTCCATTGAGAGCTTTCTGAAGTTCGGATCAAGAGCCACAACTCGAAAACTTAGCCCAAAACCAATACCCCAGCATCTCCGTCTAGAATGTTCTCGACAAGTCCTCTCCAAATCCTGAAGGAAACTATGAGCCCAGTAACCAACATGATGTGTACTCACATATCTGTAATGCTTTTCATGCCTGAGCTGTTTTTCTGCTTCAACCATAGCGAGGGCACAGTCCATTGCATCTGCTACAGCATCAATGTTCCACGGATTTACTCGAATTGCCCCACTCAGAGATGGGGAGCAGCCAATGAATTCTGAAACAACTAGCATGCTTTTCTTTGGTGTAGATGGCTCCAACCCCAAAACCTTATTCAACCTTTCATTCCCCTGTCGACTGATGATATACTCATAGGGGATGAGATTCATTCCATCCCTTACAGCTGTTACTAAACAACACTCTGCAACAACATAATATGCAATCCTCTCGTAAAACTTAAGCGGTTCATCAATCAGTACAATGGGGTCATACCCAGGCTTCCCGAAAGCTTCATTAATCCGCTTCACAGTTGAATATGTCTCTTCCTGCACCTCTTTCACATCTTTTCCTCGGCCTCTAGCTGGAAGTGCTATCTGAACCAGCACTACCTTCCCTTGACACTCGGGATGCTGCAAAAGTAGTTGTTCCATTGCTAGCAGCTTCAAACTAATACCCTTAAATATGTCCATATCATCCACCCCAAGCAACATTGTCTTCCCTTGATCGCAATACTGCTTAAGAAGCTCTGTAACCTTGGCTTCAGTCTCTGGAAGGCTCAAAACCGACTCCAGCTGACCCATGTGTATCCCCATAGGGAGAATTTTGATACTAACAGTTCTTCCATAATACTCAACACCTATGTACCCTCTCTTGGATTCATAAGTAAGACCAAGCATTCGACTACAGCACGACAAAAAATGCCTTGCATAATCAAAAGTATGAAACCCGATTAAATCCGCATTCAAAAAGGCACGTAAAAGCTCTTCCCTAATAGGCAATGTCTTGTATATCTCTGACGAAGGAAATGGACTGTGAAGAAAAAACCCCAATTTAACCCTATTGAACCTCTTCCGCAAGAAAGTTGGTAAGACCATGAGATGATAGTCATGTACCCAAACGAAATCATCCTCCGGGTTAATCACCTCCATGATCCGATCCGCAAAAATCTTATTGACCGATACATAGGCTTGCCACAAAGACCGATTAAACCTACCTCCTAGATCCGGAGATAAAGGCAACATATAATGAAACAAAGGCCACAATTGCTGCTTACAAAAGCCATGATAATACCTGCTAAAAAGATCAGGGGGCAAAAAAGTGGGCACACACTTGAAGGTCTCTAAAAGAATCTGGGAGACCTCATCTTGTTCATTTGGGTGGATTTCTTCCTTTAAACACCCAACATAAATCACCTCAACATCATCATCTCCTAAACCATCTCTCATTTGAAGGAGAAGTGAATTATCATCCCAGCTGAAAATCCAATTATTGCTGGTGGTGGTGGTGCTACTGCTGCTACTCCCATTTTTATTATTATCCGATTTCCTATGTGCCCTTATCGGCAGCTGATTAGCTACCATGATAATTCGGTCTTTCTGGGTGGAGGAGGAGGATGGATCAGAACATACACTCTCCGATGGATCATCGTCGATATCGGAAATGATCCCCGGGACCGTCATAATCCGGGGAATCCTACGGCTAATTCGGCCTAAAGATGGAGCCTCACCGGAGGCTAGCTCCAAGAGATTCGAGTATGATCTTGATACCATTTTCTTAAAAGCTAATCAAAAGAGTGCTTCACTACTCCCACATACAAAACAAAACAAAACAAAAATCCCATTAAAGGGGGATTCGTTTTACAACAAAAAACCAAGAAAAAAAAATATAAATCCAAAGAACAAAGATGGTGAATTTCAGGGTAAATAAACTAGGCCCTTATCAGATTTAAGTGCAAAGAAATGAGAAAAATAAAAAAAGGGGGGTGCAAATTTTTTAGGGCCGAATCAAGGAAAGAAATTTCAAGATAAGCTTAGAAGAAGTGAATCAAATACAAATGGTGGAAATAAGTTGATATCTAGATAAATAAAAAAAGAATGGAATAGATTCAAGATTACACAGCTAAGAAAATATACTTCACCCAAAAGAATTTCCACTAGAGATAGTCAAACTTACTACAACAACAACTACAGAAAATTTTAAAGCTCAAGAAGGAGAAAAAAAATAAACACAAAAAATCAAGAACAGTTGAAGAAATTACCAGCAGTAGTTGTTGTTGAATATTGAAGAATTCCTTCTTCCTTTTCCCTATTGGGTAGATAGGAATATTGATAATTCACAAAAAAAAAAAAAAAAAGCTTAAAACTTTAATAAGCTAAACAGTGTAACCCCCCAAAAAAATATATTGAAAAAGAATTTATTTAGCTTTGATTGAGTTGAGAGGCTCAAGCTGATCTTAAATCCCCCTTTTACCAAAAACAACACTCTGTAGCCAAACTCCACAGCTTGGACTGATAGAAGACTTTAAATATACCGAGTATTCGGGGTTTTTCTTTTTTCTGTTTTTTTATGGGGGTTAAATAATGTACTAAACACTGACCATAGGATGAGATTGTGGTTTGATCCAACGGTTGAAAGTAGAAGAAAATGTGCAGTTGAAGTTCTTATCCTTTTGTCCTTAGGTTAGTCCGCCACGAGGCAACATGCGGAGGTGGGACCCACTAAACTCAGGGATCTTGTCTGAGATTAGCTGTAAAATGGGTCGCGGGAAATCCCACGTGGCAGGAAATTATTCGCCGGGGTAGTCTCACTAGGCTACGTGTCGTTGTTTCCATGCTTCATTGACAACACAAAGCATTGCAAAGTAGGTTTCTCTCGAGATATGTGTTCACGTTTTGACTGATTTTACACGAGATTTCGTGGGATAACAAATAAAAACAAGCAAGGAACGCAAAATATCCTTATCCGACAATACACTCTAACGTTGAGAACTTAAAAGATCTCCCCCCAAACAAACCGTACGCATACGACTTACACCTTTATGTGCTCTGTTTTTTTCTACAAATAAATACCACCTGTTATATTCATCTAAAAGTTTTATGTTTAATGTCTTCTTAATGTCTAAATTTATATATATTTTTTATTGAATTTAACATACATCATTTTGTATCTGGAATTAAACCTTTTTCTAATATATTTTTGTATTTAATCAATATAATATATATTTATATTCTTAAGTAATGTTGTTAACTCTTTAGTATTCAATTCTCTTGAGTCTAAGGATTAATTTGATGAAAATTCATAATTAAAGAATAATATTAGCAATTAACTTTAGTTAAATCAACCTTAAAATTAAAAAAAAAACCACAACATCAATTTTTATTTAACAAATTAAATTTACAATTAACATGAAATTTATTTTATTAAAAATCATGAATATTCAAATATGACAATATTAACGTTTACCTTTTTAATAAATCAACTTACTCGAATCAAACATTAAAAAAGATAAAACTATTAGTTTTGAGTGTATAACTTATCACATCTAATAAAAAAAAATACAAGTATCATAATTGCAAAAAAAAAAAATCAAACTCGATACCAAATAATGCATTAAGCCTTAATATATCAATGGTGCATATTTTTTATAACTAGTATTTGATTTGATATCTCGTTAATGAGTTTAATGAAATTTTTAGAAAAATGTAGCCAATACTAAATAAAATTATTCTTTTTAAAGATTCTTAAAATTTTTTATTTCTTTCATTGAGAATTTTTATTTATATCATTACTAATAAAATAACACAAAAAATGTATTTTATTGATCGAATCTTAAATTACGTATTGTAATATTAGATTATAGTGGAATATAAAATCACTTTGTTTAATTTATTTAGATAGAATATAGTGTTCATGTGTTCAGTTGATAAAATATAACTTATTAGTTTTAACTTTTTTGTAAAATTATAAAAACTTAAAAAATTTAGAGAAATGAAATAAAATTAATAATATAAAACTCCAATATATAATTTTTGAAACAGTCTAGGTTTTTTTTTAATTATTAATGTTTAGAGTAATCTGAGTTTTGTTTAGTAATGTGAGCTATTATAGCTTTATTTGTAAATTTTTATGTAAGATTAGAAGAGAAGATGCTTTTATTTCCAATAATAATAATAAAACCATATAAAGAAACTTGTAATTATAATTAATGAAACAATTTCATAAAAGAAAAAAATTAGTGAAATAAATTCAAGTTTAACTCAAAATTTATGAGAAATTTCATGTTCCTACAGCATTCAACAAATAATTTTTTTAAAAATTAATAACGTATCAATACAATAAACTAAAAAGTAATATGAAGATAAAATGCAACTTTATATTAAATTTTAAATTTCGTCTAAAATCTTAAATAACTTAATAAAGATTCGACATATTGATACTATTTAAAAATATAAAATTATGGGGTAAATAAAATATTAAAAATATCATCCCAAAATGTAACATTATTTCTATCAATTAAATGCCCTTATAACTTACTGGGTATGATTTTTATACACGGTATATTAATTCTTAATTTAATAGCATAATTTTTAATAGATAATCTGAAAATATCCATTTAAAAAATAAAGCACTTTTCTTTTTATTTTTCTTCGTTATCATTGTCGTTTGCGAAATTTTGATTTTTGAAATAAAATAAATAAATTCTAATCAACGGACAATAAAAAATAAAAATAAAATAAGTTATCGGGGGCGATACGATACAAAGGTGGGGAAAAGGACCGATAACAGCTGGACGTCACATTGACTTATCCGCCACGTCAGCAATGTAGGACCTACAAGCAACACATATAATAATAAGGCTAAACAGAGCAAGTGGGGTTCATAAAGCATTTTTAATTTAATTAAATAAAGTGCCGACTTAAGTGGATAAGCACGGATAATTGAACAGTCTCACGTGGCCACCAATACACGTGACACGTGTCCCAAACATTTTTTATTTGTCCGAATTTGAAAAGCAGAAACCAAATAAGTAAATGGAAAAGAAAAACTGTGAAACGACAAAACCCTGAGCCGGCAACGAGCTTTGCACAGTTCCCTTTGTGAAATTTAAAGATAATGTTCTTAATTGTACTAGTGCCCTTTACAACGGCGGTCGATGGCCAATGATGGAAGTGACCACGTGGAAGAATTTTATCCTTTGATTTATAGAGTTACTAGATCTAACGGATGGGAAAGCGGGTCTTGTTTAATGATTTTCATTAGGAAAATTACAGAAAAAGGAGACAATCTAAGATAAGATGCACGACTGCTATGAACAGTGAACACATGTCTTTTAAGCATATTTAATAATACATATGTTTTTAATTTTACTCATAAATTTAAAGAAATATCCAATCAGTTTTTGAGAAACGCGTTTTTTTTTTCCTTAAATTATAGAGTAAATTAAATTGTGGATGATATTTCTCTATGGTAATATTAAGAGTTTAGTGTCATCGATAAAAGTTTTTTTTTATTTTTATAAAATAGTATATTATTTTTAAAGATAATTTTATTTTTCACAAAAATTTAAAAATAAATTATATATTATAGAATTTGAAATCAAGATTATAATTAATCAACTCTATCATTTGAATTAAAGTCATATTTAATTTTTATATCAAAATTTTTAAAATTTATAATATGAGTTTGTACATAATTTAGTATAAATAAAAAAATCAAGTAAATTAATTAATTATAAGATAAACCTCAAAATTACATATGAACTTTAATCTTGCGTAATTTTATGCATGACATTCTAATTTGTTTCAATATTTACAAACCCCTAATATCTATATCAATATAACACCATTTTATATGCATATTACACAACCAATAATTATATTTATCTAATCTAAAAATAAATAGATATATTAATTTCTTTAAATGTGTACAATTGAATCAAAATCAAAATTTTAAACACACATTTAAACTAAAATTAATGTTTAAAGTGTGTACTTGCACTAAAATAAAAGTTCACGTATTAAATAATATATTGAATCTAAATACATGAAAATTTTTTAAAATTAAAAATAAGAATAAAACAACATTCAAAATATGAACTTGTCAAAATTTTTCAACTTGATTCTGATATTTTTAGTTCCTGTTATTATGTTTTTTATATTCTCCATATATATTTTATAGTTTATGTTTAATGTTTATTGTTGTCCCTATTAACGATGTTTTATTCAAGGTTTAAATTGAATATATCTCCTAATTTTATATCTAAATTTTAATTTTATTAAAATATGGTAATGTGATGGTGTTATATTTTATATTACGAATGTTAAGAATATAAAATATATACCTTTTAAAAATTTTAATGATAGTATATTTCAAAGAACAAAAACTCCATTTACCACTGTGTCAAAAAATAAAAATTCTCTTTAATTGCTTATCCTAATTAAATTAGGTCAGTTTTAAAGCTTTATGCAAGGTTCGTGTTGCTTTTAATGAAATAGGCAATGAAAGAACCACCCCCCCCAAAAAAAAAAAAAAAACCCCACCTAAGCGATTATGTGCTTTTTAAAGCCCTTATCTAATCCTGAACTTTATCCAACACACAACCACAACACTAAAAATAAGTATTTGTTAATTTTGGAAAAATTATTTATATATAAGTGGAGTTTTTTTTGAAAGTGCTAATAAGACAATTCATGCATAATATAAATATTTTTGCATAATCACAAGTACTAAATTATTACAATATAAAAAATTTATCTAAGTAATTACAAAATAAACCATATAAATAGATTAGAAATTATTATAATTTAAACTAAAACTTACTAAGTGAACTAAAACCTGTAATGATAATTGTACATGATAAAATTTGGAGACGAATGAATATGATTATATATAGTGAATCTCGAACTTAGATATTCAAAATATAAGAAATATTTGTCTTTGTCAATTGTGTGAAAACCTCTTTAGTTTGTAGGTGAAGTTCTTTTTTTATAGAATGGCTACATTTATTTATAACTTCTCTCGAATTTTTAAATTAAAAAAATATATTTGAACTCATTTTAGTTATGTTCCAAAATTTATTTTTGTTAAATTTTATAAATAGGTAGAAGGAAGGATATATTGAAAAAATAAAATCAAATAAAAATAAGATAATACGTGATAATATTTAAAATTCATTTATAAATAAAATTTACAAGTTGTGTGGATGATTTTAAAAAAAATTAATTGCTACAGGTTTACAAGAAGCGGTAGTAAATTGGCAATCTCTAAAATCTCAACTTGATTTTAGTCAAAAGATGAAATGTACGAATTGGGTAATATTATAATTAGCATTGCATGCATTTATTAATTATTCCGCAAATTGTTTTTTGGTAGAATCAATAAAATATATTTTGTCAACTGAGGCATTAGGAGAACTTGTGGCTTTTGGGTGAGTTGAGGAGTTGCTTATGGCATGTTTAAGAATTGACTCTATTCTTATTGGGATAATTAAAAAGAGAGAATCACTCTCACCCACATCACATCAAATACAAAGAAAAGTCCAAGGTGGCAAAGTAGCATAAGTGGAGAGTTTCCACATTTCACCAATCACCACTTTCAACCCTTGTGGGTTACTTCTTAGATGTTTAAAATTTTCGAATTCCTTCTAACACAAGTTAGTTAAGTTAATTTCAATTGAGATCATTGAAAAAACACTTGTGGAGCTTAAAGGAATAGTGAATGATTCGATTAATTGAAATTTTTGATATATTTATTTTTATTGAATTAAAAGAATGTAGTTTATTACTTGTATTTTTAAATAATATCACCTTAATCCAAGTTTAATGACAATATTTTTTTTAAATGTAAATTTAATGATAATGTTAAAACTTTTTCTCGATAACAAAATAATAATAATAATAATAATAATAATAATAATAAACTAAAAAATAACAAAATAATAATGAAACCACTGTGTACTTTATTGCATCAAAATATATTTTAATCTTTATTCAATATTTTTCGAATCGAACTGATAGTTGAATTGATTAGGTTATCGATTCTTAATTTGATCGATATGTCTGGTTAAAATTAAATATATTATTAAAATTTTATAAAAAATTTAAAATGAAAATAATAAAATCATAAAATCTGGTTCAACTGCCGGTCAACCAATCCGTACCAGTTCAAGAGTCAATTGGTTTTTTTCCTTGTTCCGAATCGTTGTACTGACTAATTCCCAGACCAATCAATTCGACCAACTAGTTTAATTTTAAAAACACTACGGGCTAGTTTGGATGGGCGATTGGCTGCGGTGCGGTACGTTTAGTTTACTTTTTGTCTCACGCTATAGTATTGCTACAGTATCTAATCTCACCGCCACTGCTGTTTTTACATTAACTGCATCCAAACCCACCGCCCATCCAAACCCACCTTACTTCTAACATTAACTCAAATAAAGTTTTAATTTTTAATTATATTTAAACGACTATTTTACTAAAAAAACTACTATGTTAATATTTATTGAATTAAGTGAAAATGCATTAAATAAAAAACTAAAAATAAACAAATTGATTATGCTTTTATTGCATCAAAATTTATGCTATTATTTAAGTATGTGAAAGAGTTGCTGTCACGAGTTAACTAGATACCAACTCAATTATAAAAAATACTAAAAAAATAATTTTAACAATTAATAAATATTATTATAAAATGTTTTGTATTTTCATAGCTTTATATAAAATTTATATTAAAAAATGAGATAACATTTCTATCAAACATATTAAAATTTTAACCTTATCATTTTTATGAAAGTATGCTTAATAAAAGTTTTTTTTATAAACAAGTTACCATATTTTACTTATGAGTTAATTGTTAAATAAATAATTTATAACAATATTTTTAATATTGAATTTTTCTTTGACCCACGTGATAATATAATAATATTTTGATAACAAGTTAAATAAAGCTTTCTAACCTGATAACATTTCGGCATGTCATAGAAATTGACAATACAATATGGAAAACAATTGAAATCTATTTAATATTCTTACACTGATGTATTTACATATTTAAATTTATATTTACTCACAATTTAAACTAACTTGTTTTATTTTAGTTTCGTATGTAATTATTAATTTCAAACCATATGTTTAATTATTTATTAGATACTATATTTTAACCACACATATATTATAAATATATTATTTCCACATGCATACATATGTGATGCAATTACTAATATATTTTAACCTTTTAACTTACACCCAAATAATGCATTAAAACATAAAAAATTAACACAACAAAAATATTATTTAAATATAATAAAGACACAAAAAATAATTGAAAATAAGTCACAATTATCTGATATTTTACTGTATTTATTATTGAGATTTAGCATTTCATACATTATCAATAATTTTTTTAATTCCATAAAAAAAATTCAATTTAGATATATTTTTTAATATAATTTTTTAATTTTTTACTCACCTTAAAAAATATCACTTTATAAATTTATCTTATAAAGTTTAATATTTTTACTTATTATTTTTCATTATAATAAAGCCTTTGATTGAGTTAATGTTACTCATAAACTTGGTAACTCAGTTGAGAAATGATCAAAAACCTATTTTTTAAAAGTAAGTTATATTATTACGTAATGATAAATTTAGCTTTTAATGTTTACATTTTTATCAATGACCCTTATTGTTATAGCCAAATTTAGCCTTCAACTTTTTAAAAAGATTCAAATTTGACCATCAACTTCTAAAAAAATGTGGAATTGTTTTTTTTAAATGAAAATACTGGTTACAATGTTAAATTTTTAAATATAGTAGCCCACATAACAATCCACATGTATTTTATTTTTTAAAATTTGTATGAACTTTACATGTATTTATAATTTTTAAATTATTTTGATAATTTTTTGAAAATTTTTGCATATACAAATTTCAAGTCGAATATTGACTTGAAAAATTGGAGTAAATTTTTCTTTATAACTTTGAAAAGAAGTTACAATCTTTGGATTTCTTTATGAAGAAAACTTATTCTTCTCTTCGGTTATGCTTTGATCCTAGAGTCATCTAAGCTTGATCTTGGATGGATGTGAGTGATTTCAAGTGTCGTGTTGACTTGCTCTGAAATAGGTTTAGACCCCCTTTCTTCAATTGAATCAGATCGAAATATTACTTTCTTCAAGAACAAATTTTGACATCCTTTCATTGGTTGAACAGGATCGAAAGGTATCTTTTCTTCAGAATTGATATGACGTTCATCAGAACTTCAAGTTCTTTAGTTTCTTAAGAAATTTTTGTTGAGAATTTTTAAATTTCTTGAACTTGTGTATGTGTTTTGAATGATTTGGAGGTGATCTCCTTTTATAGTGTCAGACATTTGAATAAAAGAGAGAACTTAACTACTTCATTTGCATTTTCTACAAGAACTAAACTTTTTTATTTATTATTTATTATTTATCTCTTATTAATTTCATTAATTAGAGATAAAATAATTCATAAAGAGTATGGTTTGTTTATAAAAGAGTTCTAAAAGGATTTAATTTTTATTTATTTATTTACTTATTAATTTAATTTAAATTAATCTAATTAGGGATAAACAATAAAGATATATGATGGATTCTGTTTGGTCTAAAATTTCTCCCCCTACAATTTTTATAATTTTAAAATTTTTGATGAGGTAGCACATAAGGCAAATAATGTCATGTCAACATAAAATATACATAGATTATCATGCCAACATCATTAAAAAATTAATATTTTAATAAACATTTCTATTAGAAAAATTGTCTCTGTTTAAAATATTAATAATCAAATTTAACTAAAAAAAGGTAACTTTAAAAATCACAAAATACTATATTTATCATTATACTTTATAGTATTATAAAATGTTTTTATTTTTATTGTTTATATTTTTTATTAATCAACAAAAAAATAGATATTACAATATTTGAATAAAAAACCATGGTCAGCTTTACTTTTTTTAATTTAAAATTAATAGTGAATGTTTATCATAATTTGAGGAGATATATTTTACTCCATGATGACAGGCGTTTTCATGTCGCGGCGTGCAGTGAATTTGACACAATTGGAATGATACAGTAAAATTGAAGTCACCTTTCCATCCAAGAATTATTTAAAGTGGGCAGAACATATAATTAACCTCATTACCTATTTTGATGTTGAGAGGCTCCGGATTGGATAAAGTTAGGTGATCCATCATTTCTCTTATGCTTACAAACTTTTATTATAGTTTTAATGATATTTATAATTTGAAACAGAATCGTTCTTTCCCCCACTTCAATTATTTTTCATCTGCGAAATTAACTGATATCGCATTATATTAATTCAAAGTTTTTAAATTTATATCTCATTATCTATCATCAATGCAGTTTAAAAACTCTATTGTTTTCAAGAAAAAATATTTCATTATTTATTAATAAAATTTTAAAACTTCACCGGCAGGTCTTGCATTTACTTGCTTAAAGTATTTTTAAAAACATGTGATAATATTTAAACATTGTTTATGAATTAAAATTTTATATTAACAATATATCAATTATTAATATATATTTTAAAGATTTTTTTTCTTATTTCAATTGAAAGTCTTGACCGAATAAATTTTTTTTCTTTTATAATTTAATGTAAGAAGTGACCAACATTTAATCAAAATCCCCCTAACGAGATATTTTGACTTGAGCCACATTTTTTTGGTGTGTGGGGGTGGGGTTTAAATTGAAGAATTTATGTGAACTCAGGTGTCACTTAAAACATTTATTTATTAGAAAGGAAAAAATTAGGTGAAAGATAGAAAAGTATTTTTTTAAGAAATTAAATTTATTAATAGAAAAATTAATTAAAGCGGAAAAGGATATAACAAAGAGAGTACCTAACTCCAAGCCATCAGGTTTGTCCAATACATCCAAACTTAGCTCCCCTTATTAACATCCAACATAGACAATTTCTCAGCATTTACAATACAAACAATAAAAGGACAAAAGTGCAATCCATATAGTTCGCTCTCAATAAAACTCCTCTTTCCAAAACATGAACAATCTTATTAGCATCCCTACAAATCCAACACAATGAAAATGATTGAAAAGCAAAGGCAATAGCAACACAGTCCTTAAGAACTAAACCTGTGTCCAAGGCATCCTCATAATCATGATGAAAGGCTTGCCAGAGACGCTAACTATCAGTCTCTATTATAACATTATCTACATGCAAGGACTTGAGCCGAGAGAGAGCCTCCCGAACAACAATAATTTCTAACAAAAAAAGGACCAAGAGTGCTCTTCACAAAACCCGAAATGCATTGAAAAAAATAACTTCATCATTTCGCAAAACCGTTGTCCATCCCATGCACCCATTATCTGTGAAAATGGCTCTATCAACATTACATTTTAACTTCCCTAATCCTGATTTACGCCAAAAAATATCCCCACCTTTAACCATAACACACATAATTGATTGAGAAGAATGAACCAACCAAGCCCCTTTCCAACATTGTAAAAATTCGTTAGCATATTACACAAGTTGGTTTGTCGTCATAACCCTTTGCTTCCACACCACCTCATTCCTACTATACCAAATACCCAAATTATCCCCAACACACACCATCTGTTTTCCTCTTATTGTTAAGCCAAAATCTGAATGATAAAATCCTCTACTGAAACGACTGGTGTGTGTCCTAACTCATGCCACACAACAATTGCGCAAGGACAGAAAAAGAATATACTCTAAATGTAACACCCATAACCCGTAACCGTCGCCGGAATAGGTTAAGAGGCGTTACCAGACCTGTGACTTAGTTCAGAACAATCATATATCACATATCATCTCATTACAGTAAATACAAGTCATTCATATTCAATATGAACTTAAATCGAGCATACAAGGTCTAAATCATGCATTCGGAACCAAATCGGTAATGTATGAAAGTTTCAGAAACTTAGAAAATTTTTAACTTTTCAAAGGTCACACACCTGTGTGAACAGGCCGTGTGCCTCACACGGCTCTAGCCACACCCCTTTGTCTAAGCTGTGGCAAAACAGGGCATACATACTGACTTGTCCACACGGCCACAAGACACGCCCGTGTGCCAGGCTGTGTGAAAATTAAGGAGGCTACTGACTTGGCCATATGGCCGACCACACGCTCGTGTGCCAGCCCGTGTGTCACACATGACCAATAGACACGCCCGTGTGTCTAGGCCATGTCAAAACTAGAGGGTATACTAACTTTAATTCGTAAGGTACCCCAGGGGACACACGGCAGTGTAATGTGACCGTGTGTCGCACACAGCTGAGACACACGCCTGTGTCTCTGCCTGTGTAGGCAAAAATAGGCCATTTGAATAGCCAAATTTTCCACCCTAAAACATAAGCATATACGTTCATATATGGCCACATTTAAATAACTCAATTTGCAACCAAATGAACCAATTCAATACACATTATAAGCCATATCCAAACTTACCATTTACATGTCCAAATACCAATACAACAACATGTACAATTCATCCACTTAACATCCATAAATTAAGACTACCTTTGCATAATTTCATTCAAACATTATCATACCAAAACAAACCATATTCAAACACATATATATACAACCAAAATATGGTACCAAATAAGCCAAATCACATGGCTTAACTTATATACAAGTTCATACTCAAACCAAGATTTCAAAACATAACGTTTACTATCAAACTATCCTATACATGCCATATTTACATAAGTTCATAAGTTCAAAATACCAAACAAAAATTTGGATAGTGTGACGTGCAACTCCGACTTGTCCGGAACGAGCGAGCTAACGAACCTCTATAAGACATAGAAAAAGAAACAGAGTAAGCTTCTAAACTTAGTAAACCCGTATAATTCAGAATTAAACTTACCATTTAAAGTAATCAAATGCAATAATAACATGCCAACAATTCAATATAACTATTACCTAATCACACATTATCATCACATATTAGTCATTTAACTCATACATAAACCTTAGCTTTTTCATATAACATTATTTAGGCCCGTTGAATCTACTAGAACTTCAAAGGATAATCGAGTGAACTGTAATGACCTGAAATTCACGGGCACCGGAAAAGTGAGTTATAGGGCCTCCGTCTTAGTGAAATAAGTTCGAAAATAATTATTAAAAATATTTATGAGCCTAGTAGTGTGTCTAATTAGGATCTAATTAAGTGAATTTAGCTTAATTTAGAGTAAGTAATAAAAAGGATTAAATTGAATAAAGGGTAAAAGTTTAATTATAAAGCAATAGAAAATAAAAAGGATTAAAATGACAATTAAGCTATTGACTACAAATGAGGTGGCATATTGGTGAAATAAAATCAAAGATTTTATTTAGGTTTTATATATTATAATGATTATTATTATGGTTTTATATTAAATTGTTATGATTATTTAATTGATAATATATTATAAATAAATTAAATAGAAGATAATTGTATGGTAATAAAATATACATGTGTAAGAATTGTATGGGTACATTTGTAATTTAAATATTTAATTACTTATAATTTAAGTATAAAGATATTTGTCAATTAAATAATTAAATTATAAGATTTTTGGTATGAAAAACAAATCAAATAATGACATTTGTAATAATATGAATATATACATTTGTATTATAATTATGTATTTACTTAAATTTTAAGTTAAAGATATTTATTAATTAAATATTAATATTATAAGATTTTTATTTGTTAAATAAATAAAAGAAAGACAAATGGATGGTAATAATAGTGTACAAATGTACAAAGATACATGTATACAAATGTGTTAATTATATTGTTATTAAATTAATAATAATATATATTAGTTAAATGATAAAATAAATGAAATAATAAAAGAATAAAAAGAAAGACAAAAGAAACAAAGAAGAAACAGAACAGAAGCATTTTGAAACAGGGAAAGAAAAAGAAAGAAAGAAAAGGGAAAGGAAAAACTAGGGTTTTAAGGTTTGAAGCTTTAAAAGGTAAGTCAATTAAGTCCTTTTCTCTTGATTTTGATGTTTTAGGAGCTTTGAAACAAGATTTTGATGAAATTAAGTTAATAGTTCAAGAGTTCATATGTTTCCAAGTAGGGTTCATGTTGGAAAAATTATGGAATTAGGGATTTAATTGAATAAATTCTAAGTTAGAATTGATTAAGGGATTAAATTGTAAACTAGGCTATAAGTTTTATGTTTTAGGGACTAAATTGAGGAAAATTCGGAATTAAGAAAATATGTTGAAAATTTAATAGTTAAATTTGAGTTTAAATGAAATTTGAAGAGGAATAAGGTGTGAATTGGCGTTATAAATTTGGTTATTAACATTTTACATCAAAACAGTTTTGGGAAGTAGCAATGGTCTGACTTTGAAAATTCACTAAAAATTTTATAAATTGAACTAGAGGATGAACAAAATATGGAATTAAATATTATTGAGTCTAGTTTCTTATAGTAGAAACAGTGTAAGCAATTAATTGATGAATCAAGAGATATTTGAAATTTTGTAATACTGGTTCGGGGTGATTTCGAGATGCCCTGTTTTAACTTTGAAAAATCATTAAAAATTGTACAAAAATTATTATGGAGTGTAATTTATATATGTGAACTCCTTAATGAATCTAGTTTCAAAATAAATAAACAAGAACCTTATTAGAGTTCTGTACAATGAGATAATTTATTTTTAGTAGAGAGAGGTCAGAACTGTCAAATGAAATAACAGAGGAGTATTTAACGAATAAACTGTACTAAATGGCTAGACCAAAAATTCTGGAAATTTTATGGTTAAAATATATATGAGTCTAGTTTTAAGAAAAATTTACGGATATTAATTTGGAGTTTCTTAGCTCAAGATATAAATAATTTAGTAACAATGACTCAAGTAGACAGCTTAACGGTGAAATTATATATATATACATTAAAAATGGTTAAATTTGCATGTTTAGGCTCATGAATTAAATTGAATCATGTTGTATTGATGATTATAAATTATTATTTTCGTAGCCAACAAAGAACCTGAAGCATCAGCATCGAAAGGAAAGGAGAAAGTCATCGAGGACTAAAACGGGAGAATTACGGTGTGTATTACTATAATTCGAATTTTTAATTATTATTGATTACTGAAATTTTAATTGTTATGTATGGTAAATAAGACTTGAGGTAAGTATGTGAAATTGAAATTAGAAAAAGTAAAATAATACCCTATTAACTCGTCGGACTAGATTCGATACAAATGGCATGCCATTGGATTTGTGATATGATGAAGAGATTGTAGTTCGGCCGAGAAGATGTTTCTGTTATTATATACTTCGGTTTATCCGAATAGGCATTTAATGCCTTATTGGTGTGTTGGGAGGAGATATTATACCGGTGTGTTATGGAGGATTTACAATATTCCGGGTGTGTTTGGGCTGGATATTCTGGTGTGTTTGGGTGGAAATCTGTGTATCTGTCATAGTCCGAGCTTTGTTAATAGGGTAAATAATTGAAATGAAATTTTGAAAATGAGATTATTTGTTTTAGCACTATTGAAAAGTACGAGAAAGAATGTATGAACTAAATTATGAATTGAGTTAGTATGAGAAAAATAAATTATGAATTTAAGATTTATGAAGTAAAATAATTTTATATAAAAGTAGTTTAAATAATTATAAAATTATGGTTGATGTTTGTAATTTATTAATGTTAAATAGTCTTGGTTTATAGTAATACCACTGAGAATATCCATACTCAGCGTACGGTTGTTTCCGTGCGCAGGTTAGTAGAAGTCAAGTGTCCCTCAAAGATCCGAACAATCCCGACTCCAACACAAACTTGGTGATGTATATTTTTCTTTTGGGTAAAGGTGGCATGTACATAGGTGTTATTTAGTCACTTGAATATGCATATTACTTTGGGTAGTGAAGGGTGAATTATAAAATTTAGATGGTTAAATGAAATGGTAAGGAAAGTACATGATATTTTGATACATGAACATTAAGTTGTTAAATGAATGAAGTTTTTAATCAATTTGAATGATGCTATGATAGTTATTAAATTAAAATTTTGTTAATAATATAAATATTAGTATATGAATGTGAAATATTGGTGTTGGTTGTTTTGGTTTGAATTTGCAGGAGGTTTAGGTAAAAAATAAGCAGAAATGCTGCTGAAATTTTTATAAAAAAAAATTTGGAATACTCGAACAAGTCCCGTTCTACTTTTAATACATGTTTGAACTTCAAGAGTTCAAGATAGGGACTTAATTATTATATTATACTATGAAAGTTATATTAATTGTAAATTATTCGTAAGTTGTCTGATATGTCCGGTAATGCCTCATAACCTCGTTCCGGTAGCGGTTTGGGGTTAGGGGGTGTTACATGAACAATGTCAATAATTCCGTCAATTCATCATCATACATGCTCTTTCGAGACTTGGCCAGTAAGCTCTTCATGAGCTGATAACAGTAAGCTCTATTGAGCTGAAAACGGTAAGCTCTTTCGACCTGAATCGGTAAGCTCCAATCAGTTAAAACAGTAAGCTAATACGATCTATGGTGAGTTCGCAACAAATGCAGGAGCTCGACCATTTCGGTAATTCCAGTAACACGTCACTCGTATCCAATGAATTCACATAGTTCAACTAAGGCTCGGTAACAATTTCGATATATCATTAAAGCATTCATATCTCAAATAATTCAATTATATACATTCAGTTCAACCATTGCAAGTATAGTATAGTTCGATTCTAATTAAACGAACTTACCTCGAGTTGCTCGAATAACCGTCAACTACTCGTCTACTTTTCGTTTCCCCCGATCTAATTCCGGTATTTGCTTATCTTGATCTATATGATATCAAATTAACTCATTTAATATTCATTCAACTCAATTTAGCCTAAAACATTCAGTTCTAGCCAAATTACAAATTTACCCCTAGACTTTTGACTACTTTGCAATTTAGTCCTTTATACACAAAATGGCAAATTTATGCAATTTACCCTTAACCCATGTACAGCCGAATTTCACATGATCACATAATAGCCCATATTTTCATTTTATTCATAATTTCAACCACAACATTTCTATCTTTTACAAATTAATCCCTAATTCTCATTTTTATCAAAAATCACTTTATAAAACTTGTATAACTATCATTGAGCTTCCATAATATATCAAAAGACTTCAAAATAACTAAGTATTCAACAATGGTATCTCAAAATCTATAACAGTTTCAGAAACGAAGGTACAGGCTAGCTAGATTAAGCTGCAACGAGTTCAAAAAAGTAAAAATCATTAAAAACCGAGCTAAAACGGACTTACATGCTCAAGGTAAAGTGACTGAAGATTTGAAGCTTTAAAAATGGCTATTCCTTGCCCTTGATTCGATTGAGAAGATGAATGAAGAATAAAATGCATTTTGTTTTATTAAATTAAACTTTATTAATCCAATTACCAATATAACCTTATATTAAACTTATTATATCATGAAATTCATGGACATGAATGTCCATTAACTTAAATTAAGGTTAAATAACATTATAAGGACTTCCATATTAATAAACCATAGCTATTTAATACCTTTAAACAATAGTACTCAACTTTTATGTATTACGCGATTTAGTCTTTTTTACCGAATTAAGCATTTAAACAATAAATTTTTTTTACGAAACTTTCACATAATTTATCTATCATGCTGTGGACCTTATTAAAATAATAAAATAGATATTTTGACTTCAGATTTGTGGTCCCAAAATCACTGTTTTGATTTGACTTAAAAACGGGCTGTTACACTAAATCCTCATTGACTTGACAACATCTCGGGCAAAAAGGATTAATATTTGCCTATCGAGCTAAAAGCTTACTATTACAAGGCACAAACCCTCGTAACAATCGTCACAAGAATTCTTTTATTTTCAACAACAAAGCCTCATTTTATAGAGTTTGCCAAGGGCTATTGACATGAAAAGTAATAGTGTTGGAAAATAAGTGAAGAGCCACCTGATAGCCAAACTTAAAAAAATAGGATCTATTAGAACCAAAATGCCATGTATAAATATCCTCCATAGAATACCAACTTGACGACATACACAAAACCCACTCGGTGTCATACAATACAAGTAATCCTTCCACCATATCCCTATCTTACTAGCCTCCATTAGGATGAATTAAATCACATACTCTAATATGGGCACACCCATCCAGAGGAATAATGTCAACAAAAAAATTATCATCATCATTAATCTATGGATCATTAAAAGTATTAACCATGTTACCTTTTCCTATTTTCCATCAAGTACCTTCAAGGAGCATCGTTTTAGCCATATGAATACTATTCCAAATAAAATAGGGAGAAGCACCCTTTATTGAACTAAGAAAATCATTAGTCGAGAAGTATTTAGCTTTGAAAATCCTAAACGAAAGAGATTTAGGCTAGGTGAAGAACCTCTACCCTTGGTTAGTTAGTAGTGCCAAATTGAAACAATACAGATTGCAGAAACCCAACCCGCCAAACTTCTTTGGAACACACAACCTATTTCAAGCCACCTAATGAATTCTTTTTCGACCATCCTCCGAACCCCACCAGAATAAGTTCATCAATTTTTGCAGATCATCACAAGTATTCACTCATATTATAAACATGAATAGCTTGAGCCACTGTGTTAATAATCACCTTATTTCGTGCCCGTAGAAGAAATATATTCTTCCAACTAAGGGTACATTTTGTCAAAAGTCCCTTTATAAATGCAGTGACGTACTTTTTATTACGACCAATCAAAGATAGAAGACCCAAGTACCTCCCATGATTAAGAGGTGTGGTGACGCTAGTAATTGCAAAAATAGACTATTGAACTTACTGTTTACTATTGGTGTAACACCCCTTACCCGTATTCGACGCCGGAACAGGGTACGAGGCGTTACCGGACATAGACTCACACAATCATACAAAAGTGAGACATGAATTTCCGTCCAAATTTAAAACTTTTCATTCACATGCATATCATCCATTTTACAGGCCTACGAGGCCCAAAACATACATTTGGTGTGGTTCGGGACTAAACTGAAAACTTTGGAAAACACTTGGAAGACTTAGAAAAATTTCCATGAAAATAGGGTTACACATCCATATGGGTAGGCCGTGTGGGTCACACACGCCTGTGTGGCTTGGGACACGCCCTTGTCTTCAGTTCATGTAACTCTCTGTTTATGACATCATCAATACAGTTAGGGTCACACGGCCAAGACACACGCCCGTGTGCTTAGGCCGTGTGGCGAATTAAATTCCAAAAATTAAGTATAGACTTTACACGGCTTGGGCACACGCCCATGTCCTGTGGCCGTGTCCTTCACACGGCTGAGACACACGGCCGTGTCTCTACCCATGTGTTTACTACAGAGCATTTTGTTTTACCTAATTAAGGTGCAGGGGACACACGATCGGATCACACGCCTATGGGGCAGACCGTGTGTCACACAAGGCCTAGACACACGCCCGTGTGTCTATCCATGTGGGAAAATTTAAGGCTATTTTCCAAGCCAATTGCCACCTTTATTTACACAAATACATACATGACTTCAAAGGCAATTAAACATGGCATAATGGAGCACTTAAACTTACATAAACAAGACATGATCATGATCATTTCATCTTTATTAAAACATGTATAAGACTTCACGCTTGGTCAAGCCAATTTTTATAAATTTGTATGCACTAAGAGATGTAGATTACTTTTATTTAACATACTCATGCCTTAGTTGTCAACATGTCATTCACTCACAATTCCATCAAGAAACAATCATAGCCACAACACATCTCATCCCATTCTCACAACAACCAACCACATCACAATTGCATAGGCACATGCATGCATATATGAATAGGTTTACAACCCAATAATCAATATGAGCCACATCTCATAAGCCAACACGTTTGGCTAAACCAATATGACATATAACAAAAAGACCATGTCCCTATACATGCCATACTTAAAATACTTAAATTCACTATACCCAAAAGATTAAATTTAATAGTGTGAATCGAACTCTGATGTCCTTCGATCCCCAAGCTAGATTGGCGACACGATAAGGAAATGGAAAATGAAAGGGAGTAAGCATAAAGCTTAGTAAGTTTGCATGTAAATAATTAAAAACATTAGCCATACATTATTATACACATAACATGATAATATTTATCATAATGTAATCAAGTATCATAGTTACATTTTAAGTCATGTCATTTGCATAATGTACAATAAGACTTATGCTCATAATTCATTCATTCACATCTTACTGAAGTCTCGTCGATTCATAATCTCAATATTTACGAGCTTTTGTGTACGTACTTGTACCCTTTCAACATTATCATACCTTGTCATCTCTTTGACATAGTCTTTGGATTACCCGTTGAACCATTCAGAATTACTATAAGATACTCGGGAACTCTCATACACATGGTAGGATGCTAATGCCATATCCTGGATATGGTCTTACATGGGATCACATATTGATGCCAATGCCATGTCCCAAACATGGCCTTATGTGGGATCGTAGATCGATGCCAATGCCATGTCCCAGACATGGTCTTACATGGGATCACATATCGGTGCCGATAGCCCAGCTATGGTCTTACACGAAATTACATAGCGATACCAAAGCCATGTCCCAGACATGGTCTTACATGGGATCGTACATAATCCTAATGTCATGACATTTGTATCCTAACTATTCCTAAGATTCAACCAGGGTTTCGAAGTATCAATTCTTCGTCGAGTTGTTGTTGAGTCATCATTAATCAAATCCATAGAAATAAATATACATTTCATACAATATTAAAGCATTTCATACAATATTAAAGCATTAGATACATAACAACATAATGTTGAATTATTTACACACGAACTTACCTCGGTACCCAAAATATGACTACTATTCGATTTAGTCCATAACCTTGTTCTTTCCTCGGTTTAGGTCTGGACTCTGTTTTTTAATCTATAATAGAAAATTTTACTTGTTTAATTATCACATTGTTCAATATAGTCCATAAATCATACTGTAAAATTACAATTTTGCCCCTAAACTTTCACATAATTACAACTTAGCCCCTAGGCTCGTAAAATGAAATGTGTTCATTTTCTTTGATACCCAAGCCTAGTCAAACTTATATCAACCGACATTTTCTTTCAAATTAGATTTTTAACCACCTATTTTATAATTTTTACAAAAAGGTCCTTTTTAGGTGTTTTCATGAAAAACCACTTAGTAAAAGATGTTTATCATGCATAAAACTTTCATAGTCCTCCATTAAACATCAAAATACATGCATGTCACACATGTGTAAGTTTTTGAACATGAACCCTAGCTCAAAATAATGGTAGAAATATCTAGATCATGCTTCAAAGATATCAAAAACATAAAGAACATTAAAAAGGGGCTAGGACATACTTAAAATCGGGCTTGAAAGTTGAAGAAAAACCCTAGCTATGGCTTCTCAAATTTTTGGCACTTGATGGAGAAGATGGACAAGATTTTTACTTCATTTTCGATTTTAATTCTTTTATTAACCAAATGACAAAAATGCCTTAAAGGCCTTTCTTTCAAAATTTTCCTATTCATGCCCATTTTTGTCCATAAAAATAGAAATTGAGAAAATTGCTATTTAAGGACCTCTAATTAACAATCCATGGCAATTTCATGCTTAAAGCTTCTAGAACTCACATTTTGCAACTTTTGCAATTTAATCTTAAATGTCATATTGGACACTTTTTCCATAAAATTTCTTCATGAAATTTTCACATAAGCATGCAATTATATCATAGACCTCATAATAATCATAAATTAATTATTTCTACTTCGAATTTGTGGTTTCAAAACCACTGTCCCGACTAGACCTTAATTCGAGATGTTACAATTGGAACTAAACATGATGCCAAATTTAGTTAAATTTATGCCTTGCCCAGATGCTTCCTCATACTGAAGTAAAACATTTTTGAAAACCTTAGCCTCTGATTCACTAGCCCGAAAGAAAAGAAAGCTATCATCAACAAATAACAAATGTGAAATTGTCGGACTTCCTCAGCAAACAGAGATTTCATTCAAAACCCCTCTCATTTCAGCCATTCATATTAGATAACTGAGTCTTTCAGTGCACAAAATAAACAAGTATGGCGAAATGGGACCCCCTTGACGAAAACCTCTATGAAGAACAATAGGTCCAAGCTCATTACCATTAAAAGAAAGAACATAACTAACTGAAGAGGCACAAAGCATCATCTATTCCACCCATCTACTATGAAAACCCATGCGACCCATGATAAATCTCAAGAAAGAACAATCCACCCTATCATATGCCTAATGTCGATTTTCAGAGAACTTCGCCTATAGAACCACGACTCTTGTTTTTCATATGGTGAATAAGCTCAAATGCGGCCAAAACGTTATCTACGATAAGCCGCCCTGACACAAAAGTAGATTGAGATTGTGAGATAAGTCTTGGCAACAAAAGCTTTAATCAATTAGCCAAAACTTTCCCGGTCAACTTGTACATATCATTTCATAGAGTTATTGGATGAAGTTCTTTCAAGAATGTAGGATTTTGCATCTTCAAAATTAGAACAATAATAGTATCATTAACAGTAGTCGGGAATTCACCCCGATTAAGCCAATCACAACAATCCTTAAAAACATATAGACCAATAATATACCAACAGTAAAGAAAGTTCCTTAGGTTATCCTTGATTGAAAATTAACATTCTAACTCATGATACATTTATATTTTTTTACTTAACTTTAAAATATAATAGAAATACATGCAGCAGGAAAAAAATTGGTTATGTATTCTTTTATAGAATAAGCATGAATTCATTTTATTTCAAGATTTTAAATTAAGTTATATCATGTAGAACCAGATTGTTAGTAATAAAAATATAAAAATATTAGTATACAACTATGTTTAAACATTTTATTATATTTTAAATAATCAATTAAAAATTCACATTTTTTCCAAAACTCGACTTAAACAATTATTGCAAAATTAAGGTGTCATATGATAAATTAAAAAAATTAAGTATGAAAAAATTATAGATACTAAATTTACAAAACTTTTTGATATATTAATAAAAAAAAGTACAAAAAATATTTATGTTTTTCATAAATTTAATCTTATTAATATAATAATTTTATATTATTTTGAATAATTTTGGATAAAATTATATTATTATTTAAATATTTCATTTTTAACAAAAATAACTTATTTCAATGTAATTTTTAAAAAATAAAATTAACTTAATATTTTCAGATAGTTATGTACCTACTTGTAACTTCCCCAAACCTGGTTTAAATGTTAGACCCGAATTCAGAAGATTACATTAGCCACCGAAATGACCCAGTAAGCTATTGAAGGTTTTGAAAACAATCATTTTAAAACATTTGTTATCTTTGGAAGAAAACTTAGTTAATTACTGATTTATTTACAACTCAAAATTTTAAATATACTTTAGAAGCAAAAATGTGCTATTTACATATGTATTAAGTAGAGACCGGGGTTCATGCATAACTAATTAATAATTATATTTCGATATCCTAAAACAACATAAATGTCATGCAGGCTATATATAGGAAAACAAAAAATGTCCCACGCCTGGAACAACAGAAATGTGCAAGTGTACACAATCTCAACAAGTAATAAAGTGACAAGTAAATGTCGAGTTATTGTACCTACAGGGATTGTGAAAAGAATTATTTATGAATGCAATTTTAAAAACACTTTGGTGAAGAAAAATATTTTGATTTGAGGAGGTGATTAAAAACTAGGATTTTAACTAAGTAAAATAAATAAAAATAAAATAAAAGTTTCAATGCATGATTTCAGAAGATGATTTAATCAAGATGACATAATTGTGTTAGATGAATTACATTTCTTAACTTAGAATTATTAAACTCATGTTTATGTTGTTACGAATAAATTTACGGCAACTCGGTAATTTTCTAACTTATGATCATACTTACCTACCAAAACCCATTTATCTCTTGACTATATCTCTATATCAATTCAACTGATTAAACAATTTTAATGTGTTAATGCACATATATACTTATGAAATTAAAATAATCTCTTGTACATATCTCTATTCCAATTCAAACAATTAATTCAATCTCATAGGCACATAAAAGATTACGTAAGGTAACAATGTATTTCTATCTTGAAACAATTTAATCACAACAATCTTGCAAGTTATGCAAGGCTAATGTATCGTTAGATACCGTTACTAATTTAATCCTCAGCTACCTTAGATGATTAAACATGCACTGATTAAGTATCGTGTCAATTAATTACAATTTCAATCCATTTAAATAATTAATTCATTAGTTACCTTACAATTGTAATGCAAGAATAACTTAGTCATGGTTTTACTTAATCAAGCATCTTGCCGAGACCTATAACAACACAAACACAATTTTAATAACTCAAGTAGACAAAATGCAATCAACCTAACACGAATAAAATTTAAGCCATATTAATTAAATTAAACATATCAACATCACAAATATTCGTAGACATATTCATCATAACAACAACAAAATTAAAAGGATTGGGAACAAAAATCAAATCCGATGTTTCTCCGATGCTTGACTAGTTTGCTCCGCTCCTCCTTCTCCATTTGTTCTTATTGAACTGAGACTTCCATGAACACTTGAATGCTGCTTCAACTGATGGTTGAAGGACTCTTTTTCAAGAGGTGAAATCGGTAAGGGAATGGGTGAAGAAAATGAAGAACAATGGAAGCGAATGAAGAGAGAAAAGTGAGAGAAAAGTGAAGAAATAAATGAGTTTAAGATGTGTTTGAAGTGAGTAGCCAAGGGGGTATTTATAGGTTGAGAAGGCTACTAAATGTAACAGCCCGGTTTTAGCTAAATCGAAATAGTGATTTCAGAACCACAAATCTGAGGTCGTAAAATTATTTTAATATTATTTTTTTGGTGTTTTTGGTGTTTACAACATGTGAATATATATGTGTGAAAATTTCGTGAGCTAATTTTATAGTTTAATAGCTCAATTTGAGAAAAAGGACTAAATCGCGTAAAATGCAAAAGTTGCATTCTATATGATAAAGGTGTTTAATTGCTATGGCTTATTAAATGAGAGGTCATTATGTTGATATTAGACCATTTATAGTGGAATTTGACATAAATGATCATTAAATGAATGATTTTAAATGGTTTTAAATAAGGTTAAAATGGTAATTAGATTATTAATGTTATATTAAATAAAATCAAGTGAAATTATCATCATTTTTAGTTCATCCTAGCCAAAAATAAGAAGAAGAAAAAAACCATTTAGGGCTTGTGATATTCGGCACACATTATTTTAGCTTGATTTTTGATGATTTCTATATTTTTGTGATTGTTTCTTTGAATACTAGCTATCCCGTACTGTAACTTCTAAAATGGTTGATGATTTTGTGAAGTGCCATTGTTGAATTTATGAGGTTTGTGATGTTTAGAGATAGATTATGAAGGTTTAATGATAGATATACAAGTTTTGTTAAGTGATTTTTGACAAAAAATGTCAATTTGGGATTAAATTGCAAAAAGTGTAAAATGTGTGGTTAAATGTGTGAAATATTGACAAATATGGGCTGTTATAGAGTCTATAAAAATTTGGCTAGCTTGGGTGTAATTGAAATTGTTGAATTTTGTGTATTCGTGAAATAGGACTAAATTTTAAGAAATGTGAAAGTTTAGGGATAAAGTGCCTAAATTGAATGTGTTGATGAACAAAAGAGTTAATTTTAAATGTATATAGATCCAGAACGAAAGAAAAAGGATTTAGATCGGGGGAAATCCAAAGTTATCAAATAGTCAATCCAATCCCTCTATTCCGACTACGAGGTAAGTTTATATGCAAATAAATATCTTTGAATTGAATTATATATGTTTTATTATCATTGAATTGCTATGAATGTCAAATGAGCAAATACGAGCATGAATCGACGTAGTTACGACATCCGAAAGTCCCGTACGAACCACAGGAATAGTATAGGATATAAATGTCATGACATTAGGTTATCGAGATGTGATTACATGTAAGATCATGCCTAGGACATTAGAATTGTATTGAGATTACGTGTAAGACCGTGTCTGGGACATTGGCATCATTAATTGATTTCATGTAAGAACCTGTCCGGGACAGTGGCATCGATATGTAATAACATGTAAGACCATATTTGGGATATGACATTGTACGAGCTTTTGTGATTTTTGAGTATCCTTAATGATTCCGAACAGTTGAATGGGCAAAGTCAAGTTGAGAAAGAATATGTGAATGAGCTAAGTGACTCAAGTACGTACGAGATTCATATGAGCATTGAGAAGTGAAGTAAATAATGAGTTTGATTAAGACATTGAATATGTGTTCAATAAGAAAGGTTTGAGAACTTATGTGTGATTAATTATGTTTATCATTTTTGAATTGATATGCAAAGGTTCATATGATAGCTTTATTTGCATATGGTTTACTAAGCTTATAAAGCGTACTTTGTGTGTTCTTTCCATGTTTTATAGATTATTGAAGCTAGCTCAGACTCGAGGATCATCGGGAAACATCATCACACTATTGATCATCTAGTTGGTACTTTTGAAGCTTGGTATATATGGTATGTGGGATGTATAGGCTAGTGTCATATTGGTATGTTTGAGTTATAATATTAGCCATGAGATTTGGCTTGTAAATGTTGGTATGTATTGCCATTTAAGTTGGCTTGAATTGTGTTTGGTAAATGTTATATATGTGATGTATATAATGCCTTATATGTTGGCTTAATTGGTGTGGTAATGTGTTGGCTATTTTGGATAATTGTTAATTGATGTACTAATGCTTGGAAGTTGGCATATTATGGTTTGATTTGAGATGATGATATGGTGTATTAAGTGACTTGAAATAGGGGATAAGTTGATGAGTTAATGTATTTGGAAATTAGGTAAATTGTGATGTTTTAAATATGGAATAGAGTGGTTGATATGGTTGTGAATAGATGGCATGATATGAGTATGAATTTACATGTTTTTGGTTGCTTAAAGATGCATTAAAATGGTGCTATTTTGGTTGCTATGTGTGCTTGTGGAAAGGGTGGCAAATTGGCTTTTCAAATGGCCTATTTTTGTCAACACGGGCAGAGACACGGGCGTGTGTCTCAGCCATGTGCAACACACAGTCATGTTACATGGTCGTATTTTCCCTGGGGCACCCTTCGAATTAGGTCAGTATACCCTACAGTTTTGACACGACCTAGACACACGGGCGTGGCTACTGGCCGTGTATGGTATACGGGTTTGACATACGGGCGTGTGGTCGACCGTGTGGCTAAGTCGGTAACCCCTTTAAATTTCACACTTCCTGGCACACGAGTGTGTCCTCGGCCATGTAGTGCAAGTCAGTATGTATGCCCTGTTTTCACATGGCCTGTGACACGGGCATGTCTGGTGATCGTGTGAGGCACACAGCCTGTTCACACGGGCGTGTGGCCCTTATATGTTTGAAAATTTTCTAAGTTTCCTTAAGTTTGCAAATATTATCGATTTGGTTCCGAACCACTTCTAAGCATGTTTTATGGTCTTGTAGAGCCTTATAAGGGAGATTGTGAATGTTTTGAATGGATTTTGATAATGAATGTATAAATGAATGTGAATGTTGTGTTCGAGTAGTAATGCCTCTTAACCCTAATTTAGCGACGGACACGGGCTAGGGGTGTTACATTTAATTGGTATCAGAGATACGGTTTAGTCGATTCTAAGACTAATGTAGTGTGTGAGAGTCTAGCTATACATGCCATATATATAAACTGTGATAGTGTGATGATTCCTGACAGTTAAAAGTGTGTTTTTATATAGTAAATAGATCACAATCGAGCCGTAGCCGATGATGTTGAAAGTAATATGCCCGCTCCCGCTCAAGGGGCAGCGCCGGTTGATTTTAGGCCGATTTCTAGTAGCCACGAGGGAGAGGCTAAACAAGCCTTCTTTTAAATAATGAGTGAGTGGTTCGCGGAGTTCGTTAGAACGAATCCATTTGCTCAACAACCTCCACCCCCACCTGTACCTCAACAAGTCCTAGTTGTGCCACAAGTAATAGATCCGATTCGATTGAGTAAGCCACCTGTCGATAAGATTCGGAAACATGGTGCTAAAGAGCTTCGGGATACAGTTGATGATAATGCTGAGAGAGCTGAGTTCTGGCTTGAGAACACTATCAGAGTTTTTGATGAATTGTCCTATACTCCGGAAGAATGTATCAAATGTGTGGTATCTTTACTCAGAGACAATGCATACCATTGGTGGAAAATGTTGACATCTGTGGTTCCTAGAGAACGAGTTACTTGGGAGTTCTTCCAATCTGAATTCCAAAAGAAATACATAATTCAGCAATTTCTTGATTTGAAACATAAAAAATTTCTAGAATTGAAATAAGACAGAATGACTGTGACCGAGTACGAAAGAGAATTTGTACGATTGAGCAAATATGCTCGATAATATGTGTCTACTGAAGAGATCATGTGTAAACTATTCGTTGATGGATTGAACGAGCATATAAAATTGTTAGTCAGAATTCTGGAATCAAAGAATTTGTCGTTTTAGTTGAAAGGGCTTGTAAAGCCGAGGATCTCAGCAAAGAAAATAGAAAAGCTGATTTTGAAGCTAGAGACTCAAGAAAGAAATCAATAAGTAAGCCGTATCATTCTACATTGAAAAAATTCTGAGACTCGTTTAATCATTCCAATGCATCTGTGGGACATTCAAACAGAGATCGAGTGAGACAACAGTCGAGCTTCAAAGATCTAGCTACTTCGATAGCTAGTGTTGGGAGTGCGAGACCTAACCAAATTGAATGTAAACATTGTGGTAAACGACATCCCGGTGATTGTAGATTGAATGATAGAGGTTGTTTTAAATGTGGATCATTGAATCATTTTATCCGTGATTGTCAGGAGTTGCTTGAACAAGATACAGTATAGAATACGAGGCTGAGTAACACTACAGCTAGAGGTAGACCACCCAATAACACGGGAAATATGAGTGGTGGTATAGGTGTGAAACAAGATACTGCTGCGATATCTGATGCTAGAGCACCTGCACGAGCCTACGCTATTCACGCTTGCGAAGAAGCGTCATCTCCAGATGTTATTACTGGTACTTTTGCTTTCTATGATGCTAAAGTTATTGCATTGATAGATCCAGGATCAACTCATTCATATATATGAGTGAATTTAGTATCCAGTAAGACTTTGCCTGTAGAGTCTACTGAATTTGTAATTAGAGTATCAAACCCCTTAGGCAAGTGCGTGTTGGTTAATAAAGTGTGCAAGAACTGACTTGTGCCATACGACCGGCCACATGCCTGTGTCTAGGCCATGTAACACACACGGCTGAGACACACTGTAACAGTCCAGTTTAGACCCTAGTCGAATAGTGGTTTCGGGACCACAAATCTGAGTTAGAAAAATAATTAAATATTATTTTCCTTGCTTATGATATATGAATTAGCATGTGTGAAAGTTTCGTATGAAAATTTAATTGTTTGTGTGCTTAATTTGATAAAAGGACCTAATAGTGTAAAATGTAAAAGTTGGCTGTTGTTTGTTAAAAGTGCCTATTTGATTTGACTTATTAATTGTGAGGTCCTTATGATGTAATTTGACCATTGAACATATGAGTGGACATTAATGGCCTTAATGTAATGGTTTATTTATGTTTTAATGTAAGGGCAAAATGATAAGATAATTATTAAATGAATTAAAATAAAACAAAGCCATGAAAATCAAGCCATTTGTGTTCATCCTTGACTGAAAATACAAAGAAAATAAAAGAAAAAGACTACCTAGGGTTTGACCATTGAAGAACTTGATTGAGGTATGTGTTTTGATCGGTTTTTGATAATTTTTACGTTTTTGTAATCGTTGCTTTGTGTTTTACTAAGCCCATGCCTCAAGTTTTGAATTTTACTATGATTTTAAGTTATTCCATTGATGAAATTATGAGTTTTGTGAAGTTAGTTATTGATAAATGAAAGATATGGTTTGGGTTAACATGTTTTGTCTTTGGATTTTTGATGAATTTGGGTAAAATGGGCTAAATTGTGAAATTTGTAAATTGAAGGACTAAAATGTGAAATAAATGAAATGTGTGGACTAGTTTGAGTACTAGGAGAATTCAGGCAAGCATGTGTTTATGCAAATTATGTGTATTTTGTGATTTTCTGAATTAGGGACTAAAATGTCAAAATGTGAAAATGTTAGAGCTAGTTTGCAAATTGCCCTAAATATGTATTTGTGGATTTGTTTGAATGATTTGGTAAATAAAAGAGTTAAATTTGAATTTATATAGATCGAGAATTAAAGAATACGAAATTAGATCGGGGAAAGTCGAAAGTCGTCGAGTAGCCGATTCAATCTATCTGAATCCGTACAAGGTAAGTCGATATACAAATAACCATGTTTGAATTAAATTATTATTGTTCATATGATATTGAATTGAGATGAATGAATACTTAAGCTCAATATGTGCTATTCGAGAAAGTATCTCCAGAGTTCCGACTCCGAAAAGCCCCGTACTAACCTTAGGAATAGTTAGGATACATATGTCATGGCATAGGATTTTCGATATGTGTTATCGTGTAAGACCATGTTTGGGACGTTGGCATCGACTTCTGTTTTACATGTAAGACCATGTCTGGGACATTTGCATTGTATTTAATTTTGTGTAAGACCCTGTTTGGGACAGTGGCATCGGTATTTGATTACATGTAAGACCACGTCTGGGATGTTGGCATTGTATAGGCTTTCCGAACTATCCGCGTATCCTTATGTTTCCAAACGGTTCAAACGGGCATTCTGAGAAAATGAACGACTTTGTGAAATTGTATCCGATTCAGGTACGTTTGAATTATATATTATGTTTGAGAATGAAATGTAAGTATACAAGCAAATGATGATATATGATCAAGTATGTGAACATATGTTATATATGTAAATGAATTGAGATTATGTAACATGTATATGAGCAAGAGTTTTGTGTTATTTTTTGGCTACAAAGTATATGTAAATTGATGATGCTTATATGGTTTGAATGATAAGTTTATTTGTATATGGCTTACTAAGCTTTTGAAAGCTTACTTTGTGTGTGTTTGCATTGTTTTATAGATATCATAGCTATCGGGAGCTCGGGGATCGTCGAGGACCGTCACCACACTATCGAACCTTATTTTGGTACCATTTGAAAATGTATATATATTAAAGTATGGCATGTATAGTCTAGAAGTGTTTTGATATGTTTTGTAATGTATATATCATGCCATGTGATATGGCTAGATTATGTTTGAAATTATGGTTGGATAATGATATATGATATGTGATGCAATGGTGGTATGTTTGATGTGTTTTTTTGGCCAAGAGAGTTGGTTAAATTGGTAAGTTTTGTTATGTGTTTGTTTGAGAATTTGGCAAGTTCATAGCATGAGATTGAATGATGTGTATTAAGGTTTATAAACCATATGATTTTGTCTTATGTTTTGGCATAAATTAGTAGGGTTTATGAGCATGTAAATGGATGATAATGTCTAGTTTGATATAGAAATTGGCTGAAATTGTTGTGCAAATATGTTTGGTTTGGTGCTTGTAGGTTTGACCCAAATGGGGTGGCAAATTGGCTATTAAAATGACTTATTTTTGTCCATACAGGTAGAGATATGGGTGTGTCTCAGCCGTGTGTGACACACGGCTATGTTGCATGGTCGTGTGTCCCCTGGGGTACCCTACAATTGAAAGTTAGGCTCAAGCACGGCCAAGGCACACGGGTGTGTCTTGTGGCCGTGTGAGCAAGTCAGTATGTATAACCTGTTTTGACACGGCCTAGACACACGGGCCTGTCTAATGCCGTGTGAGGCACACGGCCTATTCACACAGGCGTGTTACCTATATAACTTTGAAAATTGTTTAAGTTTTGGAAAAAAAATTGTATGTGTTCGGTTTAGTCCCGACCCCTTTCTAATGCTTGTTTAAGGTCTTGATGACCTATATAAGGGACTCTATATTGATGTTTGATCTCTAATGTTAAAATGTTTATGAAATGAATGTTAAATGTTCCAATTTGTCCGGTAATGCCTTTAACCCTAGTTTGATGACTGATACGGGTTAGGGGTGTTACACACACGCCTGTGTCTTTTCTCGTGTGCTCAATTTTGAGCATTTTGTTTCTCAAATTTAAGGTACAGGGGACACACAGCCAGACCACACGCCCATGTGCTAAGCCATGTGTCACACACGGTCAAGACACATGCCTATGTGTCTACCTGTGTGGACAAAATAAAACCATTTCTAGCTTCATTTCTCACCCAAAATCTTGCCATAAACCTACACCAAGACTTTCATTCATAAACCAACCAATCCAAGCATTTTAATCAAGCTAATTCTACCATTTAACATGGTATATTGTTACATGTTTTCATGCTTTTAATCTTACCTTATTAAGCATACTTGTTTAACCTTTCTCAATCAATCAATAGTAAACACTTATGTTATCACCATGAAATAATCTTAATATGTATATATATATCAATACATAATCATCACTAGCCATTTCAATGGCTAGATTACAATAGCCATTTACATTTACATGCCAATATAACCAATTAACCTATACATGCCATTATAACCACAATTGTTTTACCATATGTACCGAAATGAGCTAATGGATAGTGTGAGTGATCTTCGCCAAGCTTCCAATCTAATGAGCTTCTGATTTACTATAAAATAGGGAAATAAAACTAAGTAAACATACAATGCTTACTAAATTCGTATAACATGGTACTTAACTTACCATTCATTGTATTCCAAGATAAACATGTAAGACACATTCAATCAATTTAATCTCAAGCCCTACACATATCCTTATTGCCCTTTTTAGTCATATATTCCATAATAACATCAAGAAACATATATAGGCTCAACCTAATCAGATTTTCGAATTTATATACTTTCCATATCACGTATCCATATAACACGTATAAATCATATCTTTATATTACAAGTATATTTTCATAACAATTCATCTCGAATTCAGATTATTCGATGTTAGAACTTTACTCCGCTAATTCGAAATGTCAATATCACACGAGTAGTACACTCAAGGGTTACAAATCTATAATCAAGGATGAGCATGCTCATCAAATAAATTCCATGTCATGTATTACCATTTCATGTATTTCAGGCAGATACATGTAATAACTCATTTCTTATTCATATATTCTCATGTCTGGATTGTTACCCGTTGAATTTATTCAGAATATCGATGGATACATAGGTAGTACACTCGAGGTGTACAAATCAAGATTCGTCAATTCATGTCCAATAGTACCCATAAGGTACTATATCGAAGAGTACACTCTCGAGTCACAAATGTATACAACAGGATTACCAGTCCAGGCTAAATCCTGAGAGTACACTCTCGAGTCACACATATATACAGAAGGATTACCAGTCCAGGCTAAATCCTGTCTCCAATATATATTTACTCAATAGAGCTTAGTCAGGATTACCAGTCCAGACTAAATCCTTTTTATGACATATGCTCTAAAGAGCTTAATCTCGATTACCCGTCCGGGCTAAATCCAATCCATAATATATGCTCGAGAGGACTTATATTAGGAATACCACTCTAGACTAAATCTTTTTTGTAATGGGGTCAATAGGATTACTCGTCTGAGCTAAATCCCGTTAGCAACAAATGCAGGACCTCATTCAATAAGGGAAATCACACTTATCCATCGATTTTCATTTATTCAAATAGGGCTTAACAATTTTCAGGCATTAACAGGCTTGTAATTATTTCATACATCTATAACATTCATATAATTCAAATAAACACATTTGACATTCATTTCAAGCATAAAAGAAACATTTTATCATTTATCATTTATTGGGCATTATCATTGATCGGGCTTTGTCACATATGTTTTTAATGTCATATATATATGATATTTATTCAATTCAAAAACACAACATTAAATTCAAGCATATAAATATACACAATTTAGTTACACGAACTTCCTCGACAAATGTTCGTATACGTAAAATCTACTAATCCGACATTTTTCTCTTTTCCTCATTCTAACTCCAAATTTGGTCTATCTGGATCTATACGAGTGAATTTAACATCAATTTAATACAATTTAAACTCAATTCAGTCTAACTAACGTCTTAGGCAAAATTATCATTTTACCTTTAAACTTTTAATTATTGACGATTTCGTCCCTAGGCTCTGGAAATGAAATTTATGCAATTTAATCCTTATTCCAAGCCTAACAAAAAATTCAATATAAAATTTACAGCACATGTATTTTATAAAATTCAAAATTTTTCTTCAATTTCACAACTTTACATTTTAGTCCCTAAATCATGTTTTCATAAAAAATCACTTTGTAAAAGTTGTTTGTCTATCAACAACCTTTCATATTCTACCATAAGTTTCATATTTTCAGCATATTCATCCATGAAATAATTTCTATACTTTGATAACTTTTCAAAATGATCCCCTAAATAGATAGATTATCCCGGTTTCAAAAATTTCAAAATTGTTAAAAACAGGGCTTGAATACTTACCTAATTTGGCCAACAAAGCTTGCTTTCTCTTTCCTAGGGCTTTCATGAAATATTTGGGGAAGAAGATGATATAAAATATTTTTTTTTTTCTATTTAATTATTTATCATCTTTTAATTTTATCACTTTCCAATTTAGTCATTAGCCTTTTTCTAATTTTCCATGGATGAATCATCCAAAAATATCCACTAACTTTTCATTAATGGTCTAATTACCACATAATGACCACAAGTTTTGAATTCCATAGCTATTTGATCCTTATAGCTACTAGAATTCAACTTTTCCATTTTATATGATTTGGTCCTTTTCACAATTAAGCACATAATAGATAAAATTTGTTTACGAAATTTTCACACACATTATTATCATATTATAGACCATAAAATAATATTAAAATAAATTTTTTTCAGAATCAGATTTATGGGCCCGAAACCACTGTTCCAATTTTTCTAAAAATAGACTGTTATATTAGCAACGTTGAGCGAGCAGCAGCGTTGGCACTCGCAAGCTAGAGATAGGAGCAACACGATGCGTGTGGAGTAGGATGTGCAAGGTACCAATAGCGTGCGATGGAGGCAAGTGCGTGCGGGGTTAGTCGCTAGCCAGGTGCACCAAGTGCGGCGGGGTGGGCTACTGGCCAGATGCGCCAAGTACGTGGGCTGCTGGCCGAATGGGGCTGCTGGGCAGTGATATTGCTGGTGGTTTTGGATCCTAGGATTGATGGTGGAATGGGTGAATGAAGGTTGGTTTGATGAGTGATGAATGATAGAGAAGGTTGGTGGAATTTATAGGAAAAAGGGTAGGAGTTGAATTAGAATTCTTAGAACAATTTAATAGGTAAAATATTTTAAGTTCTAATTCTACGCAAAGTTAACAACGATTAATAATTAATATAATGTATATTAAATTATTATTTGCTATAAATTTATTGAAAAACTATAAAATATGATCAAATTTAAACTAATCCTAATTCTATGAAAAGTTGATAATAATTAATATATACTATAATAAATATAATTATATACTAGTTATTATCATCTTATTTATTAAATCAAATTAAAAACATTTATTCTAAATGCCTTCTAAAAATATTTACAAAAAGAGACATCTAATTTTTAATATTTACAAAAAGAGCAACCAAAATTTGAAAACAATTCAATTAAGTACCTAAACTTAAGGAAAATTTGAAATTGAGTTGCTATTAAGACTTGGATCAAAGTTGACCCTTTTATTTGAAAAACTAAAAATTTATTTTTCCATTTAGGGAATAATTTCTCAGAAGATTATGTTAAAATTAATTCACAGGAGAGATTGGAGAGGTCACAAGCAGTCCCGCTTAAGTTCCAATCTTCTAGACATAATTTATTTAAACATACTAATCCCAAAAATATACCCTAAATCATTTATTTAAAAAGAAAAACAAGAAAAAATAAATATATGATAAAATGAATGAGATTTGATCCCGTTCAATTTTATCTCCCTAGTAATGTTTTAAGCGCTGAGCATTGACTCGAAAATTACCTCACTTACTTTGAAGTTCAACAACTCCATATGGATAAACTTGGTGAATCGTAAATGGATCGGATGATTTTAACTTACTTAGAAAGAACCTTAGTCTGGAATTGAATAACAAGAGTTGCTGACCTGTTTCAAATTCTTGAATTTGAATGTGCTTGTTATGCCATCTCTTAAGTCTTTCCTTGAGTATTTTGGCATTCTTATATGAGAACATTCGAAATTATTTTAACTCTAAGGGTAGATGACAAGCTTTCCCAAAGACCAACATATAGGGTGACATCTTTAAAGGTGTCTTGTATGCGGTCCTGTGGGCCCATAAAGCATCATCTAGTCTTTTGGACCAATCTCGTCAGTTCGGGCAAACTACCTTCTCGAGTATGCCTTTGACCTCTTTGTTTGCTAGTTTAGCTTGCCCATTTGTCTGCGGATGGTAAGTTGTGGCAACATTGTGCTTTACTCCATGTTTTTCGAGTAACCATTTCAACCATTTGTTCACAAAATGGGACCCTTTATCACTGATGATAGCTCTTGGGGTTCCAAACCTTATGAACACATGCTTCTGCAAAAACTTCATCACAACCTTAGCATCGTTCGTCGGATATGCCTCAGCCTTAACCCACTTAGACATGTAATCTACTGCTACCAAAATGTACTTGTGACCAAAAGACATAGGGAAAGGACTGAGAAAGTTAATACCCTAAACATTGAATAATTATACTTCAATGATGTTTGTTCGAAGCATCTCATTTTTGTTGGTGACGTTTCCAACCCTTTGACATCGATCACAGCTCCTTACATAAGCATATGCGTCTTTAAATAGTGTTGGCCAAAAGAATCCGGTTTGCAATATTTTGGCCGCAGTACGTGTACCTCTAAAGTGTCCCCTACTCGGAGCTAAGTGGCAATGATATAGAATTTTATGTACTTTGTCTTCTATCACAAATCTTCTGATCATTTGATCTGCACACTTTTTAAACAAGTATGGTTCTTCCCAAAAATAGTACTTCAAATTATGAAGAAACTTTTTCTTTTGATTATATGTCTTATCAACCAGCATCAAACCACAAGCTAAATAGTTAGCAATATCAGCAAACCAAGGGGTATTATGGACATAATTTACCTTCAGTATGTGTTCATCTGGGAATGTCTCCTGAATGGGTATAAGTGAAGAATTCCCTTCTTGTGGCTCTAATCTGGATAAGTGGTCTGCTACTTGGTTTTCTACCCCATTCGATCTTGAATTTCTAGATCAAACTCTTGAAGTAGAAGTACCCATTGGATCAGTCTCGGCTTAGCATCTTTCTTGGCAGGTAAATACTTAATTGCCAAATGATTTGTATAGACAGTTACTTTGGTACCCACAAGATAAGATTGAAACTTGTCAAAAGCAAACACAATAGCAAGTAGTTCTTTCTCTGTTACCGTATAATTCAGTTGAGCTCCTGTCAGAGTCTGACTGGCGTTGTAGATGGGATGAACAACTTTGTTCCTTCACTGGCCCATGACAGCTCCTATCGCGAAGTCACTTGCGTCACACATCAGTTCAAATGGCAAATCCCAGTTCGGTGTGACTATAATTGGTGTTGAAACTAACTAGCTTTTCAAATCATTAAAAGCTTTTAAACACTCCTCATCAAATTTGAACATCATGTCTTTCTCCAATAATTTGCATAAAAGTTTAGTAATTTTGGAGAAATCCTTGATGAATCTTTGATAGAAACTGGCATGGCCCAAAAAGCTCTTAACACTCTTTACAGATGTTGGTGGTGGGAGTTTCTCAATAACATTTACCTTTTCCTTATCTAACTCGATTCCATATCTTATGATCTGATGCCCTAGACCAATATATTCTCCTACCATGAAATGACACTTTTCCCAATTAAGTACAAGGTTTGTTTCTTCGTATTGCCTTAGTACCTTGGCTAGATTGGCTAAGCAATCATCATAAGTGTCTCCAAACACTGAAAAATAATCCATAAATACTTCCAAGTACTTCTCAACCATGTCAGTAAAAATAAACATCATATATCTTTGAGATGTAATGTTAAAGCCCAAATTTCGGTGAAATTAGAATAGTGATTTCGGGACTACAAATCTGATCCAAAAATAAAGTTTATTTTTATTTTATTATATGGTTCGTATTATGTTTGACATGTCGTGTGAAAATTTTATTGATTAAGTGTTTAATTACGAGAAGGACTAAATTGTATAAAATGCAAAAGTTGAATTATAGTAGCTAAAAGGATCAAATAGCTATGAAATTCTGTAACACCCCAAACCCGGCCTAGACGTTATGGCTGAATCTGCTATGTCACATTGAAGTGTGTTTTAAAAAGTATCGTTCTGTTCGAAAAGTCTGATTTATATTTATACCCTCATAGTGATCTTTTACAAAACCTTTAAGTATCTTGTTTGTTGGTAAAAATTCAAGTAGGTTTGGCAAATGTTTAGTTATTTTAGGTTGTTATTACACTTTAAAGACATCATTTATTGTGAAAGCTTTTGAAATATATTGTAATGGCGTGGTGTTTTGAAAACATTTATCTTTTTGAAAATTCGAGTCCTACTACTAGCAAATATAAATCAAAGTGAGTAACCCCAAATTTAAGTAAAAATTTAAAGAGGCCTTATTACATAACGAATACCCAAATTAAATAGTTTAAAGATTTAAAAGTTTAAAACAGTAGCAAAAATAGTAGCAAAAACAGTTGTGTGGCCTCCATCGAGTCCCTCGCAGCACCGGCCCACCTAAGGATTACCTACACAGGAAAGCAGAAGGGTGAGTTTATAAAAAACTCAGTGTGTATTTTGATCGTGATTTTCCGTGATAAGTTTTATAAATTTATAACTAATCGTTCTTGAAACTAACTATTATCACGATGTAGGCAAGTGTACCTATTGAACAGTAGTATAGCTTTAGCAAGACCGGATTGTTGAACCCAAAGGACTAAAAGTACTAGTAATGACCGTCTTTTTATTATCTAGCCTAAGAATAAAGGGGTTTGTTTTAACTAACTAATTATCTAAACTAAGAAATTGCAGAAAATAGAATTGAGAAATTACTTTTGGGGAAAATGATTGATTTAGGACAATACCTAAGGAAAAATCAACCTAGACTTTACTTGTTATTCTGGCTCTGAACCGGATGATTTATTCATTTAACTTGTTCCATAGAGATCCCTAAGTTATGTTATTATCCCTATTCAAGACTAATAATGTCTAATCCCTAGGTTGAATAATTGAGACTTTTCTCTAATTAACACCCTAAGGTTGCATTAACTCGATCTATGGATCTCCTTATTAGGTTTTACCCTAATCTGGCAAAATCTTGTCACCCTATCTCTAGGCGCGCAATCAAATCCGCTTAATTATAACAAAGTCACTCTTAGCTAGGGACTATTCATCCTCCAACTAAGAGCATTAACTTGAATTGATATCCTGAAATACCAAAACAAGAATTAAGAACACATAATTAAGAACAAGTCAAATATTTATCATACGATTCCAAAAATAATAACAAGATTCGTCTTAGGTTTCATCCCCCTTAGGTATTAGGGGTTTTAGTTCATAACTAATTAAGAAAACATTTTAGAATAATAAAGAATACAAAACATAAAGAAAACCCAAAACTCCTGAAGGGAAATTGCGGAGAGATCTTCAGTCTTGATGATGAATTTGGCTTCTGAGATGGATCAATCGGCTTTCTTAGAGTAATTCCTTACTCCTTATTCTCCGTCCCCTTATTAGTCTTCCTCTAAGGTGTTTAAATAGGCTTTAGAAGGCCTTCAAACCCTAAAAATCACCTTTTTCTGAATAGAACTTAACTAGGGCTCGGCAGGAACATGCCCATATGCGATTTTTTCAGGCCATGGTCGAGCCTATTACAATGGCACGAGGGTGTGTTCTGCCCGTGTGAGGAAGTCCAGGCCGTGCTGTTTTCCCACTTCAGCCCATTTTCTCCGTTTTTGGCCCATTTCTCGTTCTTTTCATTCTCCTATGCTCACCTAAGTATAAAACATGAAATTAAAGGATTAGGAGCATCAAATTCACCAAATCTAAGGAGAAATCATTCATAAACGTGTTAAGCGAGGGATAAAAATAAGTATAAATTATGGTTTATCAAATACCCCCATACTTAAGCGTTTGCTTGTCCTCAAGCAAAATTCTCAATTCACAATTAAGAATTCCTTTTTCTCAACTTATAATTCTAATCAATAATATCAAAAATTAAATCCATAAGTAATCTTACATTGAGAATTCAACTAAAAGAACATTAAAGCTTCAAACATTCCAAGTTGAGTATTTAATCATGAAAAACTTAGGCATCTCCCCTCATCTAAGTAGTTACCATCGATTTGAAATCTTACAGAGTTTAACATCCTCACTAAAGATTCACTCAAATCACTCGAAGTGTTTAAGGACAATGAAATCAGCACTCATCAGTCAATATGAAAACTTATTACTATAGGCTTGCATGAAAATCAAATCTCCACCACTATAAATCGAGATGATACATTAATCAAAAGGTCTTCAGAGGGTTGTAACGAGGCTTGGTTAGGGGGTGTGGTCACAAGCTGAAAGAAAAGGTTAGAATCGAGATTGAGTTGAAAAATTACTTAACTAGAAAAATATTTAATCATCACTTGTGTACAACAAAGCTTCTTCTCTGACTATGGAATTTGAATACTGAAGCTCACAACAAAAGATCACTACTAATATGTATACATGTGTTTTTTTTTTAAGAACAAGTCAAATAGCATAGATTACTATTAAGAACAAGACATAGCTAAGCAATTTATTCAAATCAACTCTCGACAAAAATAGGGATCAAATTAATTAAGGGGATTTGAACAATAATGAGTTAAGGGTTAATATTAAGGGTGATACAAGGAATGGCTTGTTAGGCTCAACGGGGTTTACTAAGGGTTAATCGTGGAGGTAGGCTTTTGATGGCATGAGTGGGTTAATCCTAAGTGCTTCTATCATCTTGACATATCAAATCAAATGATGTGGTCTTGACATGCATAATTAAGCAAGTTCTAGAATAACAATTTAATATTGACACACTCAAAGCAATAATAAAAGTGAGCATGAAAGAATTAATAGATGCTCTTATAGGCTCAATAATCTCACAAAATTATGGCTTTTTGATGTTTAAACTTATGGATTTCAGTTCAAGATAATACCTAAACTTGGGGAAACAACCTAAAATTTTAAATTCTTAAAAATCAACTTATCATGCTTAATTTTCTAATGTCTTAAAGTTTAAATAATCAATGCATGAATGCTTAATAGATGCTCTTATAGGCTCAATAATCTCACAAAAATTATGGCTTTTTGATGTTTAAACTTGTGGATTTCAGTTCAAGATAATACCTAAACTTGGGGAAACAACCTAAAATTTTAAATTCTTAAAAATTAACTTATCATGCTTAATTTTCTAATGTCTTAAAGTTTAAATAATCAATGCATGAATGCCTATGTTTTAATTCAAGATATATCAATAAAAATCATAAATCAATTAAAATTTATTCTAAACATGATATGAGAGATTTACAAGAGAACAAGGCAACATTCAGGGATTTTTTCTGATAGTGAAATGATTACCCCCCACACTTAAGATGTACATTGCCCTCAATGTACAAAGATAGATATATAGAAAAATATAAAATCATAAGATAGGGAAAGAATTGAAACTTCCTGAGTTGTAAATGAATGAGCTCCCTATTTTAGAGTTGTGTAGGGTAGAAGAGGATACTCTGGTGGTGGTAGAGGTTGGGTACCACAAGTGCTGCGCCAAAAGAATATTATATCTCATTATCGAGTAGGGCATGGCTGTCCTGGAGAATCTTTTCCAATGGAATTTGAAGTTCCAAAGTGATTGTGAGCTTTGGAGCTCTTTATAACTGTGAGAATATCAGGAACTTTTTAGGGGATATTAGGAAGAATAATTACTCATAAAGAAATAGCCAAGATTAAAATTAATTAATAAAACCTAAATATAAGATAGTAACAAAAGGAAAATAATATTTAAATGTTAAAAGTGAAATTAATAAAGACTTAAAATAAAAATAAAAATAGAGACAAAAAAAAAAGAGAAATAAAAATAAAAATAAAAATAAAGATAAAATTAAATTAAACATCATCATCGCCGGATGGTTCGTGAGGTGGTGGTGGCGATGAGATGTGGAAGTGCTGACAGATCTGCTGGAGAGTAGCATCAATGTTATCAAATCGTTGAAACCATTGTTGCTCGAATCGGTTGAGGTGCTCAGATATGTCAGCATATGAAGTCACCGCATGAACTGGTCGGTGGGAGCATGGTGGCTAAGACGGTGGGTCCTCGTGCTGTAGAGGGACATAATCAGTAATGTCCTCTGGAGCCTCCTCCTTGGTAAATTAGGAAAGACGATATTAGAGAGGGTAGATTCCTCAGTGCCTCTCGGTCATCCTCATGCTAAGCATGCTCGAGATGCCTTGTGGAGACATCTGGCCAATGAGTGTAAGGGATGATTCTTGGGCCGCGGTGTCGAGGAGTCTGAAGTGTCGTGCCAGTCGAGTCACGTAGGGGCCAATGGAGATGACCCCCCTCCGATGTCGCTCTGTCTGGTGGCGAATGGCAAGGACGATAAAGTACACAAGGTCGAAGACGTGCCCGTTTGACATGCACCATAAGTAGTAGACGTCGTAGACAGTGACGACGCCGGTGCTCTCTCTCCGCCCTGTCAAAGTGTGAGATAAAATAGAATGTAGATACCTTAAGGAGGGGGAAGAGCTGATGCCTTGGAGCGGCTGGGGTCGTAGCTGGCCGAATGTGGTACGAGGGCATTCCAGCACTTCGAGGGAGAATAATAGATGTGGCGGTTGAGGGTATCGAGATTGTTCTCCTCTTGAAACTTTTCTCTGTAAAGGCCCAGTGCTGCACCAAACTCTGGGACGCTCAATTGGCGTACTAGACGGCCAAGTCTAAATTGGACCGTGCCAAGATCATCATGGTTGGTCATTAGGGTCTGAAGATGGAATGTCGAACACAGTTCCATCGTGAGTTCAAGGTACATCGACTCAATAATCCCAAAGAAGAGCTCCCAAGGATCGGTGGTAAGGAGGGCTCGAATTACATCCGCCAATTGAACTTGTTCGACCGCAGCCCAGTCGATGCAGTGGCCTACAATTAAAGGTCGGGCCCGGAGTATTTGGAAATCTTGGGGCTCGTTGGGGAATTGTAGGAAAGAGTGACGAATTTTTGCGGTAGGGCCCGAAGATGATGCTCCGTTCCTTTTCTTTAAGACAGGGATGACAGCTTTCTTTCCTCGTGAAGACGACATGGTGAACCTACAGTTGGAACCATTAATTCGTCTTGATGAGTGGACAAGGTAAAATGCAACTAAATTCAAAAAGGAAAAGCCATAAAAATGTTCAGCCACAACTACTAAATTTAACTAAAACAATAAGTTCAATAGCATACTTTTGTGGCATTAGCATGGTGGTATGGGTAAAAATGGCAAAGAATGAAATGCAACATATTATATGGATGAAAAAAAAAATGTCAACACAAAAGGCATGAATATTTCAACTATCCTAACTATGAATATTCATTTCTAACTAATCAAATGGAGTAGAGAAATCATGTAATGAGTAAGAATTTTGAACATGAAAAAGATTATAACTTGTTCTATAAATGAAATTTGAGTGATGGAAAGATGAAAATAACATTAAACATATAGATTACTATGATAAATAGCATTATAATTCGGTGAAATAAAAGAGAAAGGAGTAAACAAACACTAGAAAGGGAAGAATCAGCGTCAAAAATGGAGTTGAAGGCAGTGCACGGGCGTGGCAGGGAGGTCGTTTGGGGTTGCAGTAGCTAGGGTTAGGGTTTTTGAGTGAAGAAGACAATGAATAGTGAAGCCTATTTATAGATTTTGGGGCACACGGCCAGGGGACACGCCCGTGTTCCCCAATTTTAGCCCGTGTGTTTCGTGTTTTTCCTATTTTGGTGCATCTGAAATTTGTCCCACGCTCGTGTACCTTGGGTGTGTTGGTGCACATGGCCGTGTCGCACGATCATGTCCAGCTTCATTCGCTTTTCCTATGCCCGTGTATGCAAGCCCACGCTCGTGTTAATTTGACAGGTTTGACCACGGGTGCTAGACACAAGCGTGTCGTGCGCCCGTGCTAGCTTCTCAGTTTCAACCACGGTCCTAGGGTATGGGCGTGGCGCACACCAGTGTTGTTTTGGCAGGATCGCCCACGGCCATGTCGCACGGCTGTGGCGATTTATTGTAGCCCTTGTTTGGAGAAGATTTTTGCCCTGTTTCCACACGGTCTTAAGTACGCCCGTGTGCTTGGCTGTGTTTCTGTGGTGAACCTATTTTCAAGAGATCTATTAGTAAGTTAGGTGTTAAGCACTAAAATTTAAATAAGTTAATATAGTTAGTGCTCGGGTTACCTCCCGAGAAGTGCGTATTTATAGTCTAAGCTCGACTTACCTCTCCATCGAATGTTCATGGTGGTTCGAAGAGTTTATACTCCTCATTCCTACTATCAATCTCATCAAAATAAGGTTTTAGACGTGTGTTGTTTACCTTAAAAGTGCCGAACTTGGGATGACTTACCTTGATTGTATCGAATGGGGAAATACTAAGTACCGTAAAAGGGATTTCTTCATTTGGTTTTGCAATGACAATGTGAGGATCTGCGGCATCTAATAAAACTTTATCTCTAACCTTAAGTTGATTTGGAGAGGTATTGAGCTCGTTCTGACGTAGTTTCGGTTTATCGTGTGTTCTCAGTATATGTGTCCGCCATTCATCCAGCTCCTCTATTTGCAGCCTTCGTTCTTCATGAATGGGTCCTCTAGTATTGCTTGAACATGGATCGTGTACTTTCTTCAAACTCATTTTCTGCAAAGTAGGTTGCACCATATTGTCAGTTTTAGTAGATTGGTTTAGACCATTACCTTTAATTTTCGGTGTGTTGCCAGAATTGTGAGCTTGAAGGGTGATTGTTTCGTCTCCCACACGAAGTGTGAGCTCACCTGTGCCAACATCAATAATTATTTTAGCAGTTGCTAAAAAGGGCTTTCCTAAAATTAAAGCAGTGTTGCTATCCTCCTCTATGTCTAGAACAACAAAGTCAACAGGAAATATAAGTTTATCGATTTTAACTAGTACATCTTCAATAATACCCTTAGGAAATCTTATAGTTTTATCTGCTAATTGAATGCTCATCCTAGTCCGTTTGGGTTTCCCAAGACCTAGTTGCTTAAACATTTTATAAGGCATGACGTTAATGCTTGCCCCTAAATAAGCTAATGCATTATTAACATCTAAACTACCAATTAAGCAAGGAATTGTAAAACTCCTTGGATCTTTTAATTTTTTGGGTAGCTTATTCTGTAGAATAGCTGAGCAAACTACATTTAGCTCTACATGCGACGCCTCATCCAATTTTCGCTTGTTTGCTAAAAGCTCCTTTAAAAATTTTATTGCATTCGGCATCTATGATAGAGCTTCAATAAATGGTAAGTTAATATGTAATTTTTTCAAAAGTTTAAGGAATTTACCAAATTGTTCGTCTGAGCAGTCTTTCCTTGTCGCGTTAGGGTATGGTACACGAGGTTTATATTATACACTCACCGTTTTGTTTTCATTATGACTTACCTCACCTTTATCTTTGCTTACCACAGTTTCTTGCCTCGGTTCTGGCTCAGGCTCAACGAATCCTTCTTTATCTTGAACATTAATTGCGTTGAGCTATTCCTTGGGTTAGGTTCAGTATTACTTGGCAAGCTACTTTATGGTTGTTCGAAATTAGTTTATACAGCAGGCCTATCTGAGTTTCGAGCCCTTAGATTGATGCTTGTTGATTTTTAAGTGCTGTTTAGGTATTCTGGAAATGAGTTTCTGACACCGCGATGAATTTGGATAGATCTCCTCAAGGTTCGGCTTTTTCTCTTGTTGGTAAGGTGGTTGTTGGAAGCCTGAGGGTGGTGGTGGTCTCTGATTTCCTTGATCTCCCCATGAGAAGTTTGAGTGATTCCTCCAACCTGCGTTATAGTTATTTCTGTAAGGATTATTTTGAGATCGAGGATTATTACCCATATAATTTAATTGCTCGTTCTCCATGTTGTGGCCATAGGGTTGATATTCTGGATTACTCGATCCATCTCCACTCGCTTCACATTGCATTACTGAATGAACCTGCGTAGAACCAAGTAAACCATCAATCTTTTTGTTTAGAAGTTCTACCTGATTTGACAGCATAGCAACCGAATCGACATTATAAATGCCTGCGGTTTTCGTTGGCTTAGTCCTCATGACTTGCCACTGATAGTTATTCAGTGACATCTCCTCAATAAATTCGTAAGCCTCTTTAGGTGTTTTGTTGTTGATGGTTCCACCAGCGGCTGCGTTAATAATATGTCTTGTCGAGGGATTCACACCATTGTAGAACGTTTGAACTTGCAGCTATAGAGGTAACCCATGGTGAGGGCACCTTCGCAGTAGGTCCTGGTATCTCTCCCATGCATCGTAAAGAGTCTCTAAATCCATCTGTACAAAAGAAGAGATATCATTACGTAATTAAGCTGTCTTAGCTGGTGGAAAATACTTTAATAAAAATTTTTGGTCATTTGTTCCCAAGTAGTGATGGACCCTCGTGGTAACGAGTTCAACCACCCTTTAGCCTTGTTCCTCAGTGAAAAAGGGAATAATCGAAGATGAATGGCTTCATCAGAAAAGCCATTAATTTTAAAAGTGTCGCAGATTTCTAGAAAATTCGCCAAGTGAGTGTTGGGTTCTCATCCTGCATACCATCAAACTGAACAAATTGCTGTATCATTTGAATCGTGTTAAGTTTCAGTTCAAAATTATTTGCAGCAATAGCAGGCCTAACTATACTTAACTCAGTTCCTGTTAAATTAGGTTTAGCATAATCATACATAGTACGAGAAGTAGGATTCTGATTTGCTAATTCAGCGGGTATCGCAAGAGGTAGCTGATTGTCTTGATTTTCAGCCATCTCCTCGGTTGTAGTTGAGATATTATCCTCTTGCTCTTCCTCTGTGTATCGTAGGCTTCGCCTTATTTCTCGTCGGTTTCTACGAACTGTGCGATCAATGTCTTCATCAAAAAGCAGTGGTCTCGACGGGTTTCTTCTAGTTATTAACTATAAGAACCTGCCAGAAGAAAGAAAAAGAAAATTAGTAAAAGAAAAATTAAAATAAAATTAATTTGCAAGAAAAATAAATGGCTAAAGTAATAAAAATTGAGTGCTCCTAATATTTTAGTCCTCGGTAACGGTCCCAAAAACTTGATCGTGATTTTTCCTGATAAGTTTTATCAATTTATAATTAATCATTCTTGAAACTAATTATTATCACGATGTAGGCAAGTGTACCTATCGAACAGTAGTATAGCTTTAGCAAGACCGGATTGTCGAACCCAAAGGATTAAAAGTACTAGTAATGACCGTCTTTTTATTATCTAGCCTAAGAATAAAGGGGTTTGTTTTAACTAACTAATTATCTAAACTAAGAAATTGCAGAAAATAGAATTGGGAAATTACTTTTGGGAAAACCGATTGATTTAGGACAATAACTAAGGAAAAATCCACCTAGGCTTTACTTGTTATTCTGGCTCCCAACCGGACGATTTATTCATTTAACTTGTTCCGTAGAGATCCTTAAGTTATGTTATTATCCCTATTCAAGACTAATAACGTCTAATCCCTAGGTTGAATAATTGATACTTTTTTCTAATTAACACCCTAAGGTTGCATTAACTCGATCTATGGATCCCCTTATTAGGTTTTACCCTAATCCGGCAAAATCTTGTCACCCTATCTCTAGGCGCGCAACCAACTCCGCTTAATTATGACAAAGTCACTCTTAGCCAGGGACTATTCATCCTCCAGCTAAGAGCATTAACTTGAATCGAAATCCTGAAATACCAAAACAAGAATTAAGAACACATAATTAAGAAAAAGTCAAATATTATCATATGATTCAAAAATTAATAATAAGATTCGTCTTAGGTTTCATCCCCCATAGGTAATTAGGGGTTTTAGTTCATAACTAAATAAGAAAACATCTGAGAATAATAAAGAATACAAAACATAAAGAATACAAAACATAAAGAAAACCCAAAACTCCTAAAGGGAAATTGATTAGTCTTGATGATGAATTCAGCTTCTGGGATGGATCAATCGGATTCCTTGGAGTAATTCCTTACTCCTTATTCTCCGTCCCCTTATTAGTCTTCCTCTAAGGTGTTTAAATAGGCTTTAGTAGGCCTCCAAACCTTAAAAATCACCTTTTTCTGAATAGAACTTAACTAGGGCTCGGCAGGGACACACCTGTGTGCGATTACTTCAGGCCGTGGTCGAGCCTGCTAGATTGGCACGGGCGTGTGTTCTGCCTGTGTTAGGAAGTCCAGGCCATGTTATTTTCCCCTGTCGGCTCGTTTTCTCCATTTTTGGCCCATTTCTCATTCTTTTCATTCTCCTATGCTCACCTAAGTATAAAATATGAAATTGAAGGATTAGGAGTATCAAATTCACCAAATATAAGGAGAAATCATTCATAAACGTGTTAAGTGAGGGATAAAAATATGTATAAATTACGGTTTATCATATTCCCTTTACAATGATCAGTCAAATTGTAGGCAAATACAGATTGGGCCTAAGCCCATTTCAATGACAGTCCACTATCAGTGTGGGCCTCAGCCCATTACAGTAATAGTATCAGTGTGGGCCTTAGCCCATTACAGTAATAGTATCAAAAATAAAAATAGAAGTCCTACCCATCCAGCCTCTATACTCCTCTCCGTCCAGCCCTACACTCCTGTGGGGATACAATTGACCCACCCATCCCTACACTCTAAATATAGCACCGATTGTGGCACTAAACATTATTTGCAGCAAAGCTGCCAGTACAGTACACTTCCTCTAAATATATCAAACCCACCCCCATGCAACATGTCATGCTATAATATAATACGTGTTTGCAAAATGTCATGCTCGAATACAGTCAAACATATCATAGGGTAATAGTAGTCTTTTTACCTCTTAGGGGTATAACAGTCATTTCATCAGTACGGGGGTCTAAGTGTACTTACCGACCCAACAGTAGGTCCATAGTCGTCTCGGTAACCTGTGCAACTGATCGTGATTTTCTGTGATAAGTTTTATAAATTTATAATTAATCATTCTTGAAACTAACTATTATCACGACGTAGGCAAGTGTACCTATTGAACAGTAGTATAGCTTTAGCAAGACCGGATTATCAAACCCAAAGAAACTAAAAGTACTAGTAATGACTGTCTTTTTATTATCTAGCCTAAGAATAATGGGGTTTGTTTTAATTAACTAATTAACTAAACTAAGAAATTATAAAAAATAAAATTGGGGAATTACTTTTGGAAAAATGATTGAATTAAGACAATACCTAAGGAAAAATCCACCTAGACTTCACTTATTATTTTGACTCCAAATCGGATGATTTATTCACTTAATTTGTTCCGTAGAAATCCCTAAGTTATGTTATTATCCCTATTCAAGACTAATAACTTCTAACCCTAGATTGAATTATTGAAATTTCTCTCTAATTAACACCCTAGGGTTGCATTAACTCGATCTATGGATCCCCTTATTAGGTTTCACCCTAATCTAGAAAAAATCTTGTCACCCTATCTCTAGGCGCGCAATCAGCTCCGCTGAATTATGATAAAGTCACTCTTAGACAGGGACTATTCATCCTCCAACTAAGAGCATTAACTTGAATCAATATCCTGAAATACTGAAACAAGAATTAAGGACACATAATTAAGAGCAAGTCAAATATTTATCATACAATTCAGAAAATAATAACAAGATTCGTCTTAGGTTTCATTCCCTTTAGGTATTTAGGGGTTTTAGTTCATAACTAAATAGGAAAACATCTCAGAAGAATAATGAATACAAAACATAAAGAAAACCCAAAACTCCTGAAGGGAGATTGAGGAGAGATCTTCAGTCTTGATGATGAATCAGACTTCTTAGATGGATCAATTGACTTTCTTAGAGTAATTCCTTGCTCCCCACTCTCCGTCCCCCTTTATTCCTCTTTTAGGGTGTTTAAATAGGCTTTAGAATGCCTAAAAGCCCTAAAAATCATCTGTTTCTGAATAGAACTTAACTAGGGCTCGGTAGGGACACGCCCGTGTGACACGCCTGCAGCGATTTCTTCGTGCCATGGTCGAGCTCATAGAGAATGGCACGGCGTATGTTCCGCCTGCAGATGTGAGGAAGTCCAGTGTCTTTGCTTTTTCCCACTTCAGCCCATTTTCTCCGTTTTTGGCCCGTTTCTTATTCTTTTCATTCTCCTATGCTCACCTAAGTATAAAATATGAAATTAAAGGATTAGGAGCATCAAATTACAGTTTATCTAAGGAGAAATCATTCATAAATGTGTTAAGCAGGGGATAAAAATATGTATAAATTACAGTTTATCAGCAACCTTGATAGTCAAATAGTGAAAATGGGCCCAAAGCCCATAACGCGGCCCATGTGGGCCCACACGCTCGTGTGGCCCAATAAGCCTAGAAATGGCCTTGGCCGTGCGCACTACACAGTCTGGCCCAATAATCTCCAAAAGTTCACTTGGTTTACTTGTGTGGGCCCACGAGCCCATAGGGCCCACACGGCCCATTTTGCCCTGTGGCCCAAAATGGCCTAAGCTTCTAAAATCACTCATGGTGGCCTCTACTATGAAATGCCCACGTTTTATGCGTTCGGATTACCACACGAGCGAGTGCATGCTCGTATAGCGTCTACGGACATGTTTTCTGGCTTTTGCCATTTAACAGTTATTGCAGTGTGATTACACATCTGTTAGGATTCTAGGTATGCAACCCCTCTTGAGATGAAGTGCACCTAAAATAATTGGCCATTCCACACTAATGTTAGACACGCTTGAACCTAAACCAGAACAATTGATTCACAGTAGTGTTGTTTACCTTACTACTCTGAAACGGACGTAGTCTACAACACCAAAAATAAATCCCGTTTGTTACGATTAGTAACTGCCAAGCACCAATTGATAAGACCGAATGTTGAAAACTTAAGGAAAATACATACAAAACAACAACTTCCAATCGATTAAGGCAAGAATTCCTACCTTACCAAATGACTTAGCACTCTGATTCACGTAGAGCAGACCCAACAGTTTTAAGAACAGAAAAATCGGTAGAAAGAGGAGAATTGATCTGAAACAGTAAATAAGGGGGTAACGATTACAAGAAGAAGTAGAAGAAGAAAACGGTGCTCAGACAAGTAAAAGCCGAAAGGAGAAAAATAGGGCAGACGCTTACCAGACAATATTCGGCCAAATAAGAAATGATTGAACGAGGGGAAGATACAGTATGCGGCCAAAGTACAAAAGGTCAAAATCGAAGGGGTTGAGAGGGGAAAGAAGGAGAATTAATGAATACTTGCCAATCGAAACAAAAGAATTGGGAGGGGAGTTGATGAGGTATTCACCCTAAAAGAAAAGAGAAGAAAAAGGAAAGGAATAGGGAGAAGGAAAAGAGATTCGAAAATTGCAGAGAAATGGTCTAAAGGAAAAGCAAAATCGAAAGAATGCAAAAGGAGAAAAAAATACCTAAATGGTCACACTCAAAATTCAGCTACCAAAAACCCCAAGCAATAAACGGCTTTCCAAAACCACAAGTGCAAAAAGCCAAAAGAAACACAATAGATAGTAACCGAAATAAAACAAAAAAACCTATTACACCCGCAAACCAAATTCCTTTGAGTACCTAGAGTCCCCATATGACACTAACACTCTCCCTTCATCACATCTCCTTGATTTACTCCTAAAACCTCTCCCCAACATCCTCAAACTGATCACTATCCAAATCCCCCTTTTTTCTCTTAAATTTTGGCTACATGATCCCTACTCCACTCAAATACCCCAACCGTCCAAGCAATAGAGTCCCATTGGCATACAACCATCTACTCAGCCGTTTGCAAAATAAAACACCCTTGTACTGATCGTGATTTTCTGTGATAAGTTTTATAAATTTATAATTAATCGCTCTTGAAACTAACTATTATCACGACGTAGGCAAGTGTACCTATTGAATAGTAGCATAGCTTTAGCAAGACCGGTCGAACCCAAAGGACTAAAAGTACTAGTAATGACTGTCTTTTTATTATCTAGCCTAAGGAATAAAGAGGTTTGTTTTAGCTAATTAATTAAACTAAGAAATTGCAGAAAATAGAATTGGGAAATTACTTCTTGGAAAACGACTGATTAAGGACAATACCTAAGGAAAAATCCACGTAGACTTTTACTTGTTATTCTGGCTCTGAACCAGACGATTTATTCATTTAACTTGTTTCGTAGAAATCCCTAAGTTATGTTATTATCCCTATTTAAGACTAATAACGTCTAATCCCTAGGTTGAATAACCGAGACTTTTCTCTAATTAAAACACTAGGGTTGCATTAACTCGTTCTATGGATTCCCTTATTAGGTTTCACCCTAATCCGGTAAAATCTTGTCACCCTATCTCTAGGCGCGCAATCAACTCCGCTTAATTATGACAAAGTTAGTCTTAGTCAGGGTCTATTCCTCCTCCAACTAAGAGTAGTAACTTGAAGTGATATCCTGAAATACCAAAACAAGAATTAAGAACACATAATTAAGAACAAGTTAAATATTTATCATACGATTCAGAAAATAATAACAAGATTCGTCTTAGGTTTCATCTCCCTTAGGTATTTAGGGGTTTAGTTCATAACTAAATAAGAAAACATCTCAGAATAATAAAGATTACAAAACATAAAGAAAACCCAAAACTCCTAAAAGAGAAATTGAGGAGAAATCTTCAGTCTTGATGGTGAATCCGGCTTCTGAGATGGATCAATCGGCTTCCTTGGAGTAATTCCTTACTCCTTATTCTCCGTCTCACTTTTTTTCCTCCTCTGGGGTGTATTTATAGGCTTTGGAATGCCTAAGAACCTTCAAAAGTGGCCTTTTCTGAATTGGACTCAATTTAGGCTTGGTAGGGACACGCCCGTGTGGCACGCCCGTGTACGATTACTTCAGGCTGTGTTCGAGCCTATTAGATTGGCACGGGCGTGTGTTCTACCCGTGTGAGTCGTGCTTTTAATTCTGCCAAATTGACACTGCCTTGTGAGCTGCCCGTGTGAGAAGGTCCAAGCCGTGTTGATTTCGTACTTTGGCCCATTTCTCGCTCCTTTCACTCTCCTATGCTTACTTAAGTGTAAAACATGAAATTAAGGCATTAGGAGCATCGAATTCATTAATTCTAAGGAAACATCATTCATAAAATACGTTAAGCATGGGGTAAAAATATGTATAAATTATGATTTATCAAATACCCCCACACTTAAGCTTTTACTTGTCCTCAAGCAAAATCCTCAAATCATAATTAAAAATTCCATTTTCTCAACTGATAATTCCTATCAATAACATCTCAAACCATCTCATAAGTAATCATACATTGAGAATTCAACTAAAAGAACATTAAAGCTGCAAACATTCCAAGTTGAGTATTTAATCATGAAAAACTTAGGCATCTCCCTTCATCTAAGTAGTTATCATTGATTCGGAACCTCACAGAGTTTAACATCCTCACGAAAGATTCACTCAAATCACTCGAAGTGTTTAAGGACAATGAAATTAGCATTCATCAGTCAATATGAAAAGTTATTACCATAGGCTTGCATGAAAATCAAATCTCCACCACTATAAATTGAGATTATACATCAATCGAAAGGTCTTGAAAGGGTTGTAACGAGGCTTGGTTAGGGGGTGTGGTCACGAGATGAAAGAAAAGGTTAGAATTGAGATTGATTTGAAAAATTACTTAACTAGAAAAGTATTCAATCATCACTTGCGTACAACATAGCTTCTTCTCTGACTATGGAATTTGAATAATGAAGATTATAAACAGAAGATAACTACTAATATGTAAACATGTTTTTTTTAAGAACAAGTCAAATAACATAGACTATCTATTAAGAACAAGACATAGCTAAGCAATTTATTCAACTCAAATCTCGATAAAAATAGGGTTCAAATTAATTTAAGGGGATTTCAACAATAATGGGTTAAGGGTTAATATTGAGGGTCATACAAGGAATGGTTTGTTATACTCAAAGGGTTACTAAGGGTTAGTCGTGGAAGTAGGCTTTTCATGGCATGAGTGGGTTAATCCTAAGTGCCTCTATCATCTTGACATATCAAATCCAATGGTGTGGTCTTGACATGCATAATCAAGCAAGTTCTAGAATAACAATTTAATATTGACACACTCAAAGCAATAATAAAAGTGAGCATGAAAGAATTAATAGATTCTCAAAAGGCTCAAAAATCTCACAAGAATTATGGCTTTTTGATGTTTAAACCTGTTGGATTCAATTCAAGATAATACCTAAACTTGGGGAAACAACCTAAAATTTTAAATTCTTAAAAATCAACTTATCATGCTTGATTCTCTAACGTCTTAAAGTTTAAACAATCAATGCATAAATGCCTATGTTTTAGTTCAAGATAATCAATCAAAATCATAAGTCAATCAAAGTTCATCCTAAACATGATATGAGAGGTTTACAAGAGAACAAAGCAATAGTCAGGGATTTTTTGGATAATGTAATGATTATACTTTGCCCTCAATGTAGAAAGATAGATATATAAGAAAATATAAGATCATAAGATAGGGAGAAAATTGAAACTTCCTGAGTTTTGAATGAATAAATTCCCTAGTTTGGTGTTATGGAGGTAGAGGAGGATACTCCGATGGTGGTAGAGGTTGAGTACCACAAGTGCTGTGCCAAAAGAATATTATATCTCGTCATTGAGCAGGACATGGCAGTCGTGGAGAACCTTTTCCAATGGAGTTTGAAGTTCCTAAGTGATTCTAAGCTTTTGAGCTCGTTATAACTGTGATAAAAGCAGGAACTGTTTAGGAGATATTAGGTAGAATAATTACTCATAATGAAATAGCCGAGATTGAAAATAATTAACAAAACCTAATAAATAAGATAAGAACAAAAAGAAATAACATTTAAATGTTAAAAGTGAAATTAATAAAAACTTAAAATAAAAATAAAAATGAAAATAAAAATAAAAGTATAATTAAAAAAAATAAAGATAAAATTAAATAAAACATCATCATCGCCGGATGGTTCGCGAGGTGGTGGTGACGATGAGACGTGGAAGTGCTAACAGATCTGCTGGAGGGTAGCATCAATGTTGTCAAATCATTGAAAACACTGCTGCTCGAATCGGTTGAGGTGCTTAGAGATGTTAGCATATGAAGCCGCCGCATGAACTGGACGAGAGGGTGGTGGTGGCTGAGAAGGTGGGTCCTCGTGTTGGGTAGGGACATCATCAGTAATGTCCTCCAGAGCCTCCTCCTCGGTGGATTGGGCGAGACGATATTCGGGAGGGTAGGTTTCTAGTCGCCTCTCGATCATCCTCATACTAAGCATGCTTGAGATGCCTTGTGGGGACATCTGGCCAATAAGGGTCAGGGATGATTCTTGGGCCGCGGTGTCGAGGAGTTCAAAGTGTCGGGCCCGTCGAGTCACGTAGGGGCCAATGGAGATGACCCCCTCTGATGTCGCTCCGTCTGGTGGCGGATGGCAAGGGCTATAAAGTATGCATGATCGAAAACATGCCTGTTTGACATACACCATAAGTAGTAAACGTTGTGGGTAGTGACGATGCCGGTGCTCTCTATCCGCCCTATTAAAGTGTGAGATAGAATAGAATGGAGATACCTTAAGGACGGAGGGAGGGATGATGACTTGGTGAGACTAGGGCCGTAGTTGGCCGAACGTGGGACGAGAAAATCCCATAAACGGGAGGAAAAATGATGAATGTGGCGGTCGAAAGCATGTAAGTCATTCTCCTCTCTAAACTCGGTATATAAACCCAATGCTGAATTTTGAGACACTTAATTGTCGGACTAATTCGCCTAAGTGAAACTGGACTGTGCCGGGATCATCGTAGTTCGTCATTACCGTTTGAAGATGGAACGTGGAGCATAGTTCCATCGTCAGCTCTAAGTATGTGGGCTCGATGATCCCAAAGAATAGTTCCCACGGATCGGTGGTAAGGGGGGCCCGGATTGCATCAGCCAATTGCACTTGTTCGATAGCAGCCTAGTCGATGCATCGGCCCACTGTTAAAGGTCGGGCCCGTAGTATCTGAAAGAGCTCTTCTTGGGGCCTGTTGGGGAACTGTAGGAAAAGATGGCGAATTTTCGCGGTTGGGCCCGATGAAGATGATGCTCCTTTCCTTTTCTTAGAAGCGGGGACGGTGGTTTTCTTCCCTCGCGAAGACGACATAGTGAACCTGAAATTTGAACCATTAAGTCATCTCAAAGAGTGGACAAGGTAGAATACAACTAAAATCAAAAAGGAAAAACCATGAATATGTTCAGCCACAATTACTAAAATTACTAGGTTCAATAGCATATTTTTGTAGCATGAACATTATGGCGTGAGTAAAAATGATAGACTAGAATGCAACCTATTATATTTATGAGAAAATGGCACACAAAAGGGATGAAAGTTTCAACTACCCTAATCATGCATATTTGCTTCTAACTAATCAAATGGTGTAAAGAAATCATGCAATGGGTGAGAATTTTAATATGAAAAAGAGAAAATGATGATGGGTATTCTAGATTATGACATTTAAATGATAAAAATACAAAGATAAAATCTAAAACTTGCATATTATCATAATAAATAGCCCTAGAAATAAGTAAAATAGATAAGAAAGAAGCAAACAAACGCTAGGAAGAGGAGAAAATGTGTCAAAAATGTAGTTAGAGGTGGCGCATGGGCGTGGCAAGAAGGCCGTGTGGACTTGTAGCAGCTAGGGTTAGGGTTTTTAAGTGGGGAAAACAATGAGTAGTGCAGCTTATTTATAGGTTTTGGGGCACACGGCCAGGGGACACGCCCATGTGCCCCAATTTCAGCCTATGTGTTTCGCGTTTTTCTTATTTTGGCGCGTCTGAAATTCAACACACGCCCGTGTACTGTGGGCATGTTGGTGCACACGGCCATGTCGCACGACCGTGTCTCACTTCATTCGTTTCTCCCACGCCCTTGTACGACAGCCCCATGCCTGTGTTAATTTGACAGGTTTGACCATGGTTGTTAGACACGGGCGTGACGCACGCCCGTGCTAGTTTCCCAGTTTCAGCCAAGGTCCTAAGGCATGGACGTGTCGCACGCCCGTGTTATTTTGACAGGTTTGCCCACGGCCATGTCGCACGGTCGTGGCGATTTATCACAGCCCGTGTTTTGGTGAAATTTTTGCCCTGTTTCCACACGGTCCTAAGCACGCCCGTGTGCTTAGCCGTGTCTCTATGGTGTACCTGTTTTCAAGAGCTCCGTTAGTAGGTTAGGTGTTTAAACACTAAAATTTAAAGAAGTTAATATAATTAGTGCTCGGGTTGCCTCTCGAGAAGCGCTTATTTATTGTTTAAGCTCGACTTACTTCTCCGTTGGATGGTCATGGTGGTTTAAGGAGTTCATACTCCACATTCTTGTTATCAATCTTATCAAAATAAGGTTTTAGACGGGTGTTGTTTACCTTAAAAGTGCCAAACTTGGGATGACTTACCTCCACTGTACCGAATAGGAAAATACTAAGTACCGTAAGAGGGATTTCTTTATTCGGGTTGGTGGTGACAATGTAAGGGTCTGCAGCATCTAGTAAGACTTTATCTCCAACCTTAAGTTGATTTGGAGAGGTATCGAGCTTGTTCTGGCGTAGTTCTGATTTATCGTGTGTTCTCGGTTTATGTGCTCACCATTCGTCTAGCTCCTCTATTTGTAGCCTTCGTTCTTCATGAATGGGTCCTCTATTTTTGCTGGAACATGGCTCGTGAACTTCTTTCAAAATCAATTTCTACAAAGTAGGTTGCATCATATTACCAGTTTTAGTAGACTGGTATGGACAATTACCTTTAATATTCGATGTGTTGCCAGAATTACGTGCTTGAAGGGTGATCGTTTAATCTCCCACACGAAGTATGAGCTTACCTGTGCCAACATCAATAATTGTTTTAGCAGTTGCTAAAAAGGACCTCCCTAAAATCAAAGGGGTGTTGTTATCCTCCTCTATGTCTAGAACAACGAAATCAACGGGAAATATGAACTTATCTATTTTCACTAGTACATCTTCAATAATACCCCTAGGAAATCTTATAGTTTTATCTGCCAATTGAATGCTCATCCTAGTTTGTTTAGGTTTCCCAAGACCTAGTTGCTTAAACATTTTGTAAGGCATGACGTTAATATTAGCCCCTAAATCCGCTAATGCATTATTCACATCTAAACTACCAATTAAGCAAGGAATTATAAAACTCCCTGGATCTTTAAATTTGTGGGGTAGCTTATTCTGTAGAATAGCTGAGCAAACTGCGTTTAGCTCCACATGCGATGCCTCATCCAACTTTCGCTTATTTGCTAAAGCTCTCTTAAAAATTTTATTGCATTTGGCATCTGCGACAGAGCTTCAGTAAACGGTAAGTTAATATGTAATTTTTTCAAAAGTTTAAGGAATTTATCGAATTATTCGTCTGAGCGATCTTTTCTTGTCGCGTTAGGGTATGGGACACGAGGTTTGTATTCTAAATTCACCATTTTGTTTTCATTATTGCTTACCTCACCTTTACCCTTACTCACCACAATTTTTTGAATCAATTCTGGCTTAGGCTCACTGAATCCTTCTTTATCTTAAACATTAATTGCGTTGAGCTATTCCTTTAGGTTGGGTTCAGTATTACTTGGCAAGCTACCTTGTGGTCATTCAGAGATTAGTTTGGAAAGCTGGCCTATCTGAGTTTTGAGTCCTTGGATCGATGCTTGTTGATTTTTAAGTACTGTCTCGGTATTTTGGAAATTGGTTTCTGACACCGAGATGAATTTGGTTAGCATCTCCTTAAGGTTCGGTTTCTTCTCTTGTTGATAAGGTGGCTATTGGAAGCCTGAGGGTGGTGGTGGTCTCTGATTTCCTTGTGCTCCTGATGAGAAGTTTGAGTGATTCCTCCAACCTGCATTATAGGTGTTACTGTAAGGATTATTTTGAGATTGAGGATTATTACCCATATAATTTAATTGCTCGTTCTCCATGGTGTGGCCATAGGGTTGGTATTCTGGATTACTCGATCCACCTCCACTCGCTTCATATTACATTACTGGGTGAACCTGCGTAGAACCAAGTAAACCATCAATCTTTTTAGTTAAAAGTTCTACCTGATTTGATAGCATAGTAACTGAGTCGACGTTATAAACGCCTGCTGTTTTCGTTGGCTTAATCCTCATGACTTGCCACAGATAGTTATTCAATGACATCTCCTCAATAAATTCGTAAGCCTCTTCAGGTGTTTTGTTGTTGATGGTTCCCCCAGCAGCTGCGTTAATCATTTGTCTTGTCGAGGGATTCACACCATTGTAGAACGTTTGAACTTGCAGCCATAGTGGTAACCTGTGGTGAGGGCACCTTCACTATAGGTCCTTGTATCTCTCCCATGCATCGTAAAGTGTTTCTAAGTCCATCTGCACAAAAGAAGAGATATCGTTACGTAACTTAGCCGTTTTAGCCGGCGGAAAATATTTTAGTAAAATTTTTTCGGTCATTTGTTCCCAAGTAGTGATGGACGCTTATTGTAATGAGTTCAACCACTGTTTAGCTTTGTTCCTCAGTAAGAAAGGGAATAACCGAAGGTGAATGACATCATCAGAACTGCCATTAATTTTGAAAGTGTCGCAAAATTCTAGAAAATTTGCCAAGTGAGCGTTAGGATTCTCATCCTGCAAACCATCAAACTGAACAAACTGCTGTATCATTTAAATCGTGTTAGGTTTTAGTTCAAAATTATTTGCAGCAATAGGAGGCCTAACTATACTTGACTCAGTTCCTGTTAATGTAGGTTTAGCATAATCATACATAGTACGAGGAGCAGGATTCTGATTTGCTAATTCAGCGGGTACTGCAGGAGGTAGCTGATTGTCTTGATTTTCATCCATATCCTCGGGTGTAGTTGAGATATCGTCCTCTTGTTCTTCCTCTGTGTATCTTAAGCTTCGTCTTTTTTCTCGTTAGTTTTTACGAGCTATGCAATCGATCTCTTCATAAAAAAGCAGTGGTCCTGACGGGTTTCTTCTAGTCATAAACTATAAGAACCTACCAGAAGAAAGAAATAGAAAATTTGTAAATTGGCACAAAATAAAGTTAAATTGCAAGAAAGATAAATGGGTAAAGTAATAAAAATTGAGTGTTCCTAATATCTTAGTCCCCGGCAACGATGCCAAAAACTTGATCGTGATTTTCCGTGATAAATTTTATAAATTTATAATTAATCACTCTTGAAACTAACTATTATCATGACGTAGGCAAGTGTACCTATCGAACAGTAGTACAGCTTTAGTAAGACCGGATTGTCAAACCCAAAGGACTAAAAGTACTAGTAATGACTGCCTTTTTATTATCTAGCCTAAGAAATAAAGGGGTTTGTTTTAACTAATTAATTAAACTAAGAAATTGCAGAAAATAGAATTAGGAAATTACTTCTGGGAAAACGATTGATTAAGGACAATACCTAAGGAAAAATCCACCTAGACTTTTACTTGTTATTCTGGCTCTGAATCGGACGATTTATTCATTTAACTTGTTTCGTAGAAATCCCTAAGTTATGTTATTATCCCTATTCAAGACTAATAACGTCTAATCCCTAGGTTGAATAACCGAGAATTTTCGCTAATTAATACCTTAGGGTTGCATTAACTCGTTCTATGGATTTCCTTATTAGGTTTCACCCTAATCCGGCAAAATCTTGTCACCTTATCTTTAGGCGTGCAATCAACTCTGCTTAATTATGACAAAGTTAGTCTTAGTCAGGCTCTATTCCTCCTCCAACTAAGAGTAGTAACTTGAAGTGATATCCTGAAATACCAAAACAAGAATTAAGAACACATAATTAAGAACAAGTCAAATATTTATCATACGATTCAGAAAATAATAACAAGATTCATCTTAGGTTTCATCTCCCTTAGGTATTTAGGGGTTTAGTTCATAACTAAATAGGAAAACATCTCAGAATAATAAAGATTACAAAACATAAAGAGAACCCAAAACTCCTGAAAGGGAAATTGAGGAGAAATCTTCAGTCTTGATGGTGAATCCAGCTTCTGAGATGGATCAATTGGCTTCCTTGGAGTAATTCCTTACTCACTATTCTCTGTCTCACTTTTCTTCCTCCTTTGGGGTGTATTTATAGGCTTTGGAATGCCTAAGAACCCTCAAAAGTGGCCTTTTTCGAATTGGACTCAACTTAGGCTTGGCAGGGACACACCCGTGTGGCACGCTTGTGTGCGATTACTTCAGGCTGTGTTCGAGCCTGTTAGATTGGCATGGGCATGTGTTCTACCCGTGTGCGTCGTGCTTTTAGTTCTGCCAAATTGACTCGGCCATGTGAGCTGCCCGTATGAGAAGGTCTAGGCCGTGTCGATTTCGTACCTTGGCCCATTTTCTCCGTTTTTGGCCCGTTTCTCGTTCCTTTCGCTCTTCTATGCTTACCTAAGTGTAAAACATGAAATTAAGGCATTAGAAGCTTCAAATTCACTAATTCTAAGGAACATCATTCATAAAATGCGTTAAGCATGGGGTAAAAATATGTATAAATTACGGTTTATCATGTACGCAGCAAGACTCGAACCCCAATCTCCTAGCAACAGTAACATGCCACTATCCCCTAAACCAGTAGGCTTTTTATGACTTGATTTCCCCAGAATTATTTAAGAACCCACCATCTAGCAGCAATGGTTTTATTTAGTAAAAACCAAAAATTTTGCTAAAGCCAAGGTTTGAACCCAGGACTTCCACACTTCTCAGGACCCTTAACCATTAAAGCAAGCAACCCAATAAGCAACATAACACACAAATTTAATCACTAAATATTTGAGACTTTAGAAATTCAAAACTAGAGGTCCTTATATGGTAATTAGACTATTAATGAAAAGTTAGTAGATATTTTTGGATGATTCATCCATGGAAAATTAGAAAAAGGCTAAGGACTAAATTGGAAATCAAAATTATTAAAGATGATAAATTAATTAAATAGAAATAAAATAATTTTTATCATCTCCTTCCCCAAAATAATACATGGAAAGCCTAGGAAAGAGAAAACAAGCTTTCTTGGCCAAATTGGGTAAGTTTTCTTGTCCCGTTTTTAGTGGTTTTGATATTTTTGAAACCGGGATAGCTTAATCTATCTATTTGGGGGATTAATTTGAAAAGTTATCAAGGTATGGAAATTGGGTCATGGATGTACATGCTAAAAATTAGAAATTTATGGTAGAAAATGAAAGGTTGTTGATAGATAAACAGCTTTTACAAAGTGATTTTTGATGAAAACATAATTTAGGGACTAAAATGTAAAGTTGTAAAATTTGATGAAAACATTTTAATTTTTATGAATACATGTGTTGTAAATTTTATGATAGAATTTTGGTTAGGCTTGGAATAGGGACTAAATTGCATAAGTTTCATTTTTCGAGCCTAGGGACAAAATGGAAATTTATGGAAAAGTTAGGGGCAAAAAGGTAATTTTACCTAGGATGAAAAATGAGTCCACTTGAATATGAAATATGATAAATCGATGTTAAATTTACTCGTATAGGTCCGGATAGACCAAATTCGGAGCTAGAATAAGGAAAAGAGGAAAATGTCGGATTAGTAGATTTTTCGTACACGAACATTTGTTTAGGTAAGTTCGTGTAACTAAATTGTGTTTATTTACATGCTTGCATTGATTGTGTTTATGTAAATTGTATATATGTCATAAATATGTGAAATGATTATATATCCGATAAAACCCGATAAATAAAAATGTTTAAATTAAATGGTAATGCCTGATAGATGATAAAGGATAAACGATGAGAATGATACTTATATGCTTGAAATGAATGTGGAATGTGTTTATTTGAATTATATGAATGTTGGATGTAAGAAATAATCACATGCCCAATAATGCTTGAGAAAAAAGTTTAAATCCCCGTTGAATAAATGGAAAATCGATGGATATGTGATTTCTTGAAATGAATGAGGTCCTGTATTTGTTGCTGACGGGATTTAACTCGGATGAGTAATCCTATTGACCTTATTACAGAAAGGATTTAGTCTGGACGGGTAATCCAAATCAAGCTCCTTAAAGAATATGTCATAAAAATGATTTAGCTTGGACTGGTAATCCTATTGTATACATGTGTGGCTCGAGAGTGTACTCTCTGAGATAGTACCTTATGGTACCATTGGACATGAATTGACGGATCCTGATTTATACACCTTAAGTGTACTACCTACATATCCATTGATATTTCGAATAAATTCAACGGGTGACAATTCCAGACATGAGAAGATATGGATGATAAAATGATTTATTACACGTATTCGTCTGAAATACAAGAAAATGAAGGTACATGACAAATGATATATGAAAACATGAGATGATGATATTTGTACATGGAATTTATTTGATGAATATATGTTCATTTTTGACTATGGACTTGTACACCTTGAGTGTACTAATCGTGACCTTGATATTTCGAGTAATATGAGTAAAGCTCTGACATGAAATGATCTGAACCCGAAATGAATGATTTTGAAATTATACTTGTAATAATGAGATGAATTATGCATGTTGAATGAATACATGTTGTGGAAAGCATATGTGCTTGGAAACTTGATTATTGTTGAGCCCATATTTGTTTTGATGTTATTATGGAATATATGACTAGCAAGGGCAATGAGGATGTGTGTAGGGCTTGAGGTCAAATTGACTGAATATGGTTTACATAGTTACCTCGAAATAGAATGAATGGTAAGTTAAGTACCATGTTATACAAACTTACAAAGCATTTTATGCTTACTTAGTTTTATTTCCCTGTTTTAGAGTAAATTGGAAGCTCGTCGGATTGGAAGGTTGGCGGAGATCACTCACACTATCCACCGACCCATGTCGGTACAATACATGTAACACTCCTAACCTGTAACTATCGCCGGAATAGGTTAAGAGGCGTTACCAGACCTGTAACTCAATTCAAAACATTCATTTAGCAAATTACATCTCATTTTAGTAACTATTAATCATTCACATTCAAATGTATTTAAAACAATCATACAAAGCTTTAATCATGCATATGGGACTAATTTGATAACATAAAAAAGTTTTAGAAACTTAGAAAATTTTTAACTTTTAAAGTATCACACGCCTGTGTGAACAGGCCATGTGCCTCACACGGCATTACACATGCCCGTGTGTCTAAGCCGTGGCCAAACAGGGCATACATACTGGCTTACGCACATGGCCACAAGACAAGCCCATGTGCCTTGGCAGTGGTTGAAACTGACTTGGGTCACACAGCTAGCCATACGCCCGTGTGTCTTAGCCATGCTCGAGCCTGACTTACAATTGTAGGGTACCCCAGGGGACACACGGCCGTGCAACCTGACCGTGTGTCGTACAGGGCTGAGACACACACCCGTGTCTTTGCCTGTATGGACAAAAATAGACCATTTGAAAAGCCAAATTTGCCACCCTAAAACATGAACATATACATTCATATTTGATCACATTTAAGCAACTCAATTGGCAACCAAATCAACCATTTCATTACACATTATAAGCCATAATCAAACTTACCATTTGCATGTCTATATACCTATATAACTACATATAAAATTCATTCATCTAACATCCATATATCAAGACTTCTTTTGCATAAATTTCTTTCAAATATTACCATACCAAAACATATCATCTTTAAGCACATATATGCAATCCAAATGATACCAAAATAAGCCAAATCACATGGCTTAACTTATATACAAATTCATTCTCAAACCATGATACCAAAACATAACTATCACTATCAAACTAGCTTATACACGCCATATTTGCATAAGTTCATAAGTTTAAAATACCAAACAGAAATTTGGATAGTGTGACGTACAACTCTGACTTGTCCGGAACGAGTGAGCTAACGAACCTCTATAAGACATAGAAACAAAAACAGAATAAGCTTCTAAGCTTAGTAAGCCCGCATAATTCATAATTAAACTTACCATTTAAAGTAGTCAAAGTAATAATAAAATGCCAACAATTCAATATAACCATCACCTAATCACACATATTCATCACATGTTAGTCACTTAACTAATACATAAACTATAACTTGTTCATATAACATTATTTAGACCAATTGAATCTATTAGAACTTCAAAGGACAATCGAGTGAACAATGTCAATAATCCATCAATTCATTATCATATATGCTCTTTCGAGACATGGCCAGTAAGCTTTTCATGAGCTGATAAATAGTAAGCTCTATTGAGCCGAACAGAAAACTGTTTGGAGTTGAATCGATAAGCTCCAATGAGCTGAAACAGTAAGCTCTTACGAGCTATGGTGAGTCCGCAACAAATACAAGAGCTCGACCATACGGTAATTCCAGTAACACGTCACTCGAATCTAATGAATTCACATAGTTCAAACAAGGCTCGGTAACAAATTTGATATATCATCAAGGCATTCATATTTCCAATAATTCAATTAGAATACATTCAATTCAACCATTACAAGTATAGTCAAGTTCTATTCTAATTATACGAACTTACCTCGGGTTGCTCGGATGAAAACTATCGTCTACTCGTCTACCTTTCGTTTCCCTCGATCTAATTTTGGTATTTGCTTATCTTGATCTAGGTAATTTCAAATTAACTCTTTTAAACTTTCATTCAATTCAATTTAGCCTAAAACACTCATTTTGGCTAAACTACAACTTTACCCCTAGACTTTTAACTACTTTGCAAGTTAGTCCTTTATACCCTAAATGGCAAATTTATGCAATTTACCCTTAAGCCATGTATAACCGAATTTAACATAATCACATAGTAGCCCATAGTTTCATTTTATTCACATTTTCAACCACAACATTTCTATCTTTTACAATTTAATCCCTAATTCTCATTTTTTTCAAAAATCACTTTATAAAACTTATATATCTATTAACAACCATAAATAATCTAACAAAAAAATTCAAAATACTTAAGTATTCAACAATGGCATATCTCAAAATCTTTAACAGTTTCGAAAACGAAGGTACGAGCTAGCTAGATTAAGTTGCAACGAGCTCAAAAACATAAAAATCATTAAAAACTGAGTCAAAGCTGTTCCTTAACCAAAGGTTGAAGTTGCTGAAACCATGAAGGCTCAAAAACCGTTATTTTGTTTCTCAAATTCGGTAAGATGATGAATAATTTCACATAATTTTTGTTTTTGTTTTATTATTATTAACTAAATACAAAAAATACCATTATAAACTTATAATTAAACTTAATATTTCATGTAATTCATGGACATAAATGTCCACTAACTTAAATTATGGTCAAATAACATTATAAGGACTTCCATATTACGTTACACGTTACACAATTTAGTCCTTTTTACCGAATTAAGCGTTTAAACAGTAAAATTTCTTTACAAAACTTTCACATAATTAATCTATCATGCTGTAAAACTTATTAAAATAATAAAATAAATATTTTGACTTAGGATTTGTGGTCCCAAAACCATTGTTCCGATTTGACCTAAAAACGGGCTTTTATAAGTCTCCCCCTTTAGGATTTTCGTCCCCGAAAATCTTACAGGTAAAAAGGTTAGGGTATTGTTTTTGCATTGCTTTCTCAAATTCCCACGTAGCTTCCTCAATTCCGTGTTTATGCCAAAGAACTTTCACAAGAGCTATATGTTTATTTCTCAATTCTTTAATCTCTCGAGCCAGAATCCTGATTGATTCTTCGTTATACGATAAATCAGACTGTATCTCAACATCAACGGGATAAATCACATGTGATGGATCCGATCTATACAGATGTAGCATCGAAATATGAAAAACATTATGTAGCTTTTCAAGTTCTGACGGTAAATTAGGTCGATGTGCTACAGGTCCTATTCTTTCAACAATCTCATACGGCCTGATAAATCGCAGACCTAACTTTTCTTTACGACCTAATCGAAGAACCTTTTTCCATGGTGACACTTTTAGAAACACTTTGTCTCTGACTTGAAATTCAATTTCTCTTCGTTTCAAATCTGCATAAGATTTCTGTCGATCTGAAGCTGCTTTTAAACTATCATGAATCGTTTTCTCTTTTTCTTCTATTTCTCTAATTAATTCAACCCCGTGAATCTTTTTCTCATTCAATTTAGTCCAGTATAATGGTGTTTGACACTTGCGACCGTATTAAGCTTTGTACGGTGCCATCTTTATACTCGTTTGAAAGCTGTTGTTATATGCAAATTCAATCAGAGGCAAGTATTTCTCCCAGTTACCTTCAAATTTGAGAATGCAATAGCGCAACATATCTTCCAGTATCTGTATAACTCTTTCAGATTGACCGTCCGTATGGGGATGAAAAGCTGTGCTGAAATTCAATTTCGTTCCAAGAGCTTCTTGTAATTTCTTCCAGAATCTTGATGTAAATCTCAAGTCTCTATTGGAGATAATAGACAATGGTACACCATGTAATCGTACGATTTCAGACAAGTACAATTCAGCTAATCTATCTAGAGAGTAATCCATACGTACTATTATGAAATAAGCAGATTTTGTTAGTCGATCAATGACAACCCAAATAGCATCTTTCTTTTTCGAAGTTAGGGGCAGTCCCGATACGAAATCCATAGTGACTGTATCCCATTTCCACTCAGGAATCAATACAAGTTGTAGTAAACTAGATAGTACTTAATGTTCAACTTTTACTTGTTGACAAATCAAACATTTCGATACAAACTCTAATATATCCCGTTTCATTTCTAACCACCAATACTGTTGTTTAAGATCATTATACATCTTGGTACTACCCGGATAAACAGAAAAAGGACTACTGTGTGCTTCATACAGAATTTTCTGAATAAGCTCTATATTTTTTGGTACACAAATCCTATTTCAGAACATTAAACAATCATCACTTCCAATATGAAATTCTGAATCAGAAATAGACTCAAATTGAATTTGTTTAGCTTGCAGTCCATGATTATTTTTCTGAGCTTCATGAATTTACTGCAGAAGTGCCAGTTTAGCTTTCAATTCAGCTAAAATGGATCGATCATCACATATCATCAACTGGGTATTCATAGATAGTAACGCAAACTGTGATTTTCGGCTCAAGGCATCAGCAACTACATTAGCTTTTCCTGGGTGATAATCAATCACAAAGTCATAATCTTTTAACAACTTAAGCCATCTTCATTGTCGCAAATTCAGATCCTTCTATGACATCAGATATTTCAAGCTCTTATGGTCTGTATAAATGTGGCATTTTTCATTGTATAGGTAGTATCGCCAAATATTTAATGTAAATACAATCGTAGTCAGTTCTAAATCATGCGTCAGATAGTTCTTTTCATGTGGTTTCAGCTGATGGGAAGCATAAGCTATAACTTTTCCCTCTTGCATCAAAACAAAGCCCAATCCGTTCAGTGATGCATCACTATAGATCACCAATTCCTTACCCGATTCAGGTTGAACCAAAACTAGTGCTTCTATTAATAGTGCTTTCAACTGTTCAAAACTCTGCTAACACTTTTCTGACCATTCAAACTTCACATCTTTTTGTAGTAGTCGACTCATAGGTGCTGCAATCATTGAGAAGCCTTTCACAAATCTTCGATAATAGCCCACTAAGCTCAAAAAGCTACGAACTTCAGATACGTTTCTTGGAGGTTTCCAGTCAACAATAGCAGAAATCTTGCTCGGATCAACTCTAATACCGTCGGCTGAAACAATATGTCCCAAAAATCCAACCTCTTTGAGCCAGAAGTCACATTTACTGAACTTTGCAAATAACTGCTTATCTCGTAGAGTTTATAACTCAATTCTCAAATGTTCGATATGTTCAAATTCATCTCGTGAATATATCAGAATATCATCAATGAATACTACAACAAATCTGTCTAAATACAATCTAAAAATGCGATTCATCAAGTCCATAAAAATGGTAGGAGCATTAGTTAAACCGAAAGGCATAACAAAGAATTTATAATGGCCATACCTTATTCTGAAACCAGTTTTTGGTACATCCGACTCTTTAACTCGCAACTGATAGTAACCTGATCTCAGGTCAATCTTTGAAAATACTATAGCCCCTTTCAACTAATCAAATAAGTCATCAATTCGCAGTAGAGGGTATTTGTTCTTTATAGTCACTTTATTCGACTGTCTATAGTCGGTACACGTGTGCATCGTGCTATCTTTCTTTTTCACAAAACAGTACTGGTGCGCCCCATGGAGAATAACTCGGTTGTACAAAACCTCTGTTTGTCAATTCTTGCAGCTGAACTTTCAACTCTTTTAATTCTGTTGGAGCCATTCTGTATGGAGCCATCGATATCAGAGTTATTACCGGTATTAACTCAATACCAAATTTGACTTCTCTGATCAGCAGTAATCCCGATAATTCTTTTGGAAATACATCCGAGAACTCACAAACAATAGGTACAGATTCAATCTTTGTTTTTGACACTTTCATATCCAATAGATATGCAAGAAATGCATCATAGCCCTTTCTCAAGTATTTTTGAGCTAACATAGATGATATCAGAGTAGGTAACTCATTCGAATCATTAGAATCAATCCGAAAAATCTCACCATTTTGACATTTCAATTCTATAATCTTCTATCTATAATTTACAACTGCATCATGCATAGTCAGCCAGTCCATACCCAGAATCACATCGAACTCGTCGAACAATAGAAGCATCAAATTAGCCTGAAAACAGTAACTCCGGATCATCGGAGGACAATTCTTATAAATTTTATCAACCAAAATAAACTTACCTAAGGGGTTCGATACTTTAATTACAAATTCTGTAGACTCGACATGTAAACTCTTTTTAAATACTAAATTTATACAGATATAAGAATGGGTTGATTTAGGATTTATCAACGCAACTATATCAGTATCAAAAAGAGAAAAAATACCGGTGATAACGTCTGGTGATGATGCTTCCTCTTGTGCACGTATAGCATAAGCCCTGGCAGGTGCTCGTACCTCAGATCTCACAGTTGAATCTATCATAGCACCTCGATTACCACTCACATTTTTGGTGTTTTAGGGTGGTCTCCCTCTAGCAGTCGTGTTACTTGTTTTCACTGGCTGTTCTCTTTCAACTGTGAACTTTTCTAGACAATCACGGAGAAAATGATCCAAAGATCCACATTTAAAACAAGTTTTGCTCACTAATCTGCATTTATTATAATGCTGCTTTTTGTAATGTTTACATTCAGATCCAGTGTTTGTAACACTTCTTGTACTGGCCATAGATGTCATTTGAGGTTTTGAACTTGATTGTCTCGCATTTCTATCTTTGATAGAAATTCCCGCAGAGGCTATAGAACGAGGCTGATATTCTTTAAATTTCTTTAATGCTGACTGATGTGATTTACCCGTAAATCTTTTTCTAGACTTTCTAGCCTCAGAATCACTTTTTCTCTTCTCTTTACAAAGATCTTCAGCTTTACAGGCTCGGTCAAATAGAATAACAAACTCTTTAAGCTCAAGAATTCCAACCAACATTCTGATTTCTTTATTCAATCCATCCTCGAATCGTTTACACATTAGAGCTTCAGACGATACACATTCATGGGCATATTTGCTGAGTCGTACAAACTCTCTTTCATATTCAGTGACTGACATACAACCCTGCTTCAATTCAATGAATTCTTTTCTCTTCTAGTCTATGAATCTTTGGCTAATGTATTTCTTTCTAAATTCAACTTGGAAGAAAACCCAAGTGACTTGCTCTGGCGAAACTACGGATATCAAGGTATTCCACCACCGATACGCAGTATCTCTTAACAACGATACAACATACTTCATACTTTTTTGAGTGTGCAAGACAATTTATCGAACACCCGAATCATGTTTTCAAGCCAAAGTTTAGCCTTTTCAGGGTCATCATTAGCAGTAGCTCTAAATTCCTCAGCTCCATGTTTTCGAATCCTATCAACAGGTGGTTTATTAAATCGCAAATGATCAGTACCTTGAGGAACTACTGGAATCGGTTGGGAAACAGGTGGGGGTGGAGGTTGCGAAACAGCTGGGTTCGTACATATATACTATGTGAACCACTCATTTAATATCTGAAAGAAGGCTTCTTTAGCCTCACCCAATGAATACTCGTCACAGGTCTAGATTTAGTAGGGGTTGCTCCTTGAGCGGGAGCTGGAGCGTTACTTTCTACGTCATCCACTATAGTTGGTTCAAGATCCATTACTATATAAAAACACATTTAAGAACGCCAGGAGTCATCATACTATCACAATTTTATATACGGCATGTATAGCTAGACTCACATACGCTATGTTAGTCCAAGAACTGACTAAACCGTAGCTCTGATACTAATAAAATTTAACACCCCTAACCCGTAACCGTCACCGAAATAGGTTAAGAGGCGTTAACAGACCTATAACTCAATTCAAAATATTCATTTAACAAATTACATCTCATTTTAGTAACTATTAATGATTCACATTCAAATGTATTTAAAACAACGATACAAAGCTTTAATCATGCATATGAGACTAATTTGATAACATATAAAAGTTTTAGAAACTTATAAAATTTTTAACTTTTAAAGTATCACACACCAGTGTATCTCACATGGAATTAGACACGTCTGTGTGTCTAAGCCATGGCCAGACAGAGCGTACATATTGACTTACTCACACGGCCACAAGACATGCCCTTGTGCCTTAGTCATGGTCGAAACTGACTTGGGTCACACTGCTAGCCACACACCCGTGTGTCTTGGCCGTGCTCGAGCCTAACTTACAATTGTAGGGTACCTCAGAGGACACACGACCATGTAACCTGGCCGTGCGTCATACACGGTTAAGACACACGCCCGTGTCTCTGCTAGTGTGGACAAAAATAAGCCATTTGAAAAGACAAGGTTGCCACCCTAAAACATGAGCATATACATTCATATTTTATCACAGTTAAGCAACTCAATTGGTAACCAAATCAACCATTTCAATACACATTATAAGCCATAATCAAACTTACCATTTACATGTCCATATACCTATATAACTACATATACAATTCATTCATCTAACATCCATATATCAAGACTTTTTTTGCATAGATTTCTTTCAAACATTACCATACCAAAACATATCATCTTTAAGCATATATATGCAATCCAAATGATACCAAAATAAGCCAAATCACATGGCTTACATTATATACAAATTCATTTTCAAACCATGATACCAAAACATAACTATCACTATCAAACTAGCCTATACATACCATATTTACATAAGTTCAAAATACCAAACGAAAATTTGGATAGTGTGACATGCAACTTTGACTTGTCTGGAACGAGTGAGCTAACGAACCTCTATAAGACATAGAAACAAAAATAGAGTAAGCTTCTAAGCTTAGTAAGCCCGTATAATTCAGAATTAAACTTACCATTTAAAGTAGTCAAAACAATAATAAAATGCCAACAATTCAATATAACCGTCACCTAATCACACATATTCATCACATGTTAGTCATTTAACTAATACATAAACTATAACTTGTTCATATAACATTATTTAGGCAAGTTGAATCTATTAGAACTTCAAAGGATAATCAAGTGAACTATGTCAATAATCCGTCAATTTATCATCATACATGCTCTTTCGAGACATGGCTAGTAAGCTTTTCATGAGCTGATAAATAGTAAGCTCTATTGAGCCGAACAGTAAGCTCTTTTGAGCTGAATCGATAAGCTCCAATGAGCTGAAATAGTAAGCTCTTACGAGCTATGGCTCGTTGATAGCTCGAGAGTGAGCAACTATATGATATGAGATTTGAGGTAGCATTGGCTACATATGTGGCACTTAGTGTGCAAGAATCTCAAGTATCCGACATTATTATTTCGAGTGGTTCACAGGTATGTCAAAGACGAGAATATGTGTAAGTTCATTTCGAGATGGTTCAGGTATGTACGTAAAGCTCATGTGTATTAATTGCTTGAAAAGATGATAATGAGGTAAGTTTGGTATTGGAAGGAATTATGATCATGAGACTATGATAAATTCACATTTAATTATGTTATATTATTTGAATGCTATATGCATGGTAAGGTCGCTTATTTCTTGCACATGAGATTACTAAGCTATATTGCTTACTCCATTTATTTTCTATGTTTTTATAGTGTCGCCAAGCTAGCTCGGATCGGAGATCATCGAAGAATCACCTCACATTATCAAAACTGTTATTTTGGGTATTTGATGATCCTAGTATTTTGAAAGTATGGCATGTATAGGGACTTGGTCATTTTTTTATATGTGTCATTTGATTTGGCAAAATGTATTGGCATATATTCGTTTAAGTTGATTTGGTATTTAGTCATGTAATTGGCTTATTTTGGCTAACATGGTTGTAAGCCTAAGTATATTCATATATATGGCAATGTCTTTGGTAATATGATCATGGTATGTCTGGTAAATGATGGAATGAGATTCATAACATGAATTTGTTGTATTGGAAACGTGATTTATTGGTGAGATGATAATCTTATGCATAAATAAGTGACATGAAAGTAGTTTAATGATACTTTGTATATGTGAAATTAGCATGATTAATTTGGGACATGATAAATGTTGTGAGTATGATAGTGGATGGTATTGTATTGATATACTTTAGTCATGATTGTGGATGTTTTGTCGCCTAAGTGTGCCATGGATTTGTGCTGTTGAATTGGTATAAGTGTTTGTGCTAATAAGGGTGGCAAATGGCTTGGTAAATAGCCCCTATTTTGTCCACAAGGGTAGACACACGGGCGTGTGTCTAGGCTGTGTGTCCCCTGCACCTTAATTTTGAGAAACAGAATGCTCAAAATTGAGCACATGGGTAGAGGCACGGGTGTGTGTCTCAGTCGTATGGACGACACGGCCTCAAACACAGGTGTGCGCCCTGGCCGTGTAAAGTTCGCACTTATTTTATGAAAATTAATTTTCCACACGGCCTAGCACACTAGCGTGTGACTTGGCTGTGTGATCTTAATTTGTTCATGGGTTACAAGCCAGATAGTTACATGGGGTCAAGACACGGGCGTGTGTGACCACACAGCCTACCTACACGAGTGTGTCCCATATCCACACGGGCGTGTGACCCCTGTTTAGTGGATAAAATTTTATGTTTTGTAAAAATTTCTAAAGTTCTCGGTTTAGTCCCGAACCACTTCCAAAGCATGTTTTGGGCCTCATAGGCCCATGCTAGGGACTTTATGATTGAATGTGAATGGTTTTAATTTGGACACAAATTTATGACTCAGAATGGTATGATTATCTGTGTGGTAAGTCCGGTAATGCCTCGTACCCTGTTCTGGCATCAAAAACGGGTAAAGGGTGTTACATTTAATGGTATCAGAGCTATGGTTTAGTCGATTCTCGACTAACTTAGCATGTGTAAGAATCTAGCTATACATTTCATATATAAATTTTGATAGTGTGACGACTCTTGACAACTAAAATTGTGTTTTCATATAATAAATTAATCCCAACCGAGAAGTGGCTGATGACGTTAAAAGTAATACACCAGCTTCCGCCCAAAGGATCATGCTGTCTGAAAGTAGACGTGTGATGATTAGTCAGGGAGGAGAGGCTTGGGAATCTTTTTTCCAAAGGATGAATGAGTGGTTTGCTGTTTTTTTCGAACAAATTCAGCTACCTAACATTCTCTACCCCCACCTAACCCTTAACTGGTTCTCGTAGCTCCCCAAGGTGTGGATTTGGTAAGACTGAACAAGCCTCCAGTCGATAAGATTCAGAAAAAAGGGGCTAAAGAATTTAGAGCAAATGTCTATGATGATCCTGAAAGCGCAGAATTCTAGCTTGAGAATTCTACCTAGGTATTTGAGAAACTTTCTTGCACACCGGATGAGTGCTTGAAAAGTGCTGTGTCACTTTTGAGGGATACGGCATATCAGTGGTGGAACACTCTCATATCTGTGGTACTAAGGGAAAGGGTCACTTAGGATTTCTTCTAAGAGGAATTTAGAAAGAAGTACATCAGTCAACGGTTCATTGATCAGAAATGTAAAGAGTTTTTAGAGCTGAAATAGGGCCGTAGGACTATGACTGAATACGAGCAAGAGTTTGTTAGGCTCAGTAAGTATGCTCGAGAATGTGTCTTGACAGAGGCTATTATCTGTAAAAGATTCGAAGATGGGCTGAATGAAGACATCAGACTGTTAGTTGGGATTTTAGAGCTGAAGGAATTTGTTGTGCTAGTTGAACGAGCTTGCAAAGTAGAAGAGTTGAGTAAAGAAAAGAGAAAAGTTAAGTTTGAGACTAGAGATTCAAGGAAGAGGCCGATAAATAAGCCATTTCAATCCTCATCAAAGAAATCGAGGGATTTATATGCTCACTTCAATGCTTCTGCCGGGTATCCCAATCAAGATCGTGGAAAGCAATATTCGGGTTCTAAGGCCTAAACTAAATCATAACGAACATTGGTAATGCTAGGTCTAATAAGCCTGAATGGAAACATTATGGTAGACGGCATCCCAGTGAGTGTAGGATGAATAACCAGGCTTACTTTAGATATGGCTCCCAAGATCACTTCATTCGGGATTACACTGAAATTGCCAAAAAGGATAATTTTTAGAATGCAAGATCGAGTAATATTGCTGCTAGAGGGAGGCCAGAAAGAAATACGGGAAATAGGACCAGTAGCAGCGGTGTATCCAAAGATTTAGCTGTGAGATAGGAAGCTAGAGCACCTGCGAGAGTTTATGCCATTCGTGCTCGCGAGGATGCGTACTCCCTTGATGTGATCACTAGTACATTTTCTCTTTGTGATACTAATGTAGTTGCATTAATTGATCCAAGATTGACTCATTCTTATATTTGTATAAATATGGTATCTAGTAAGAGTTTGCCAATTGAGTCTACTGAGTTTGTGATTAAGGTGTCGAACCCTTAGGCAAACATGTTTTGGTTGATAAAGTTTTCAAGAGTTGTCCTTTAATGATTCGGGGTCGCTGTTTTTCGGCTGACTTAATTCTTCTACCATTTGATGAGTTTGATGTGATACATAGAATGGATTGGTTGACTTTGCATGACGTCGTAGTGAATTGTAGACAAAAGGTTATTGAATTGAAATTTCAAAACAATAAAACTCTCCAGGTTGAGTCGGATGAGTCAGATGAATTGCCTTTTGTGATTACATCGATGTCTACTCAGGGGTATGTAAGAAAAGGTTGTGAAGCATTTCTTGCGTATGTACTAAATACTAAAGTGTCTGAATTGAAGATCGAGTCTATGCCAGTAGTTTGTGAATATTCAGATGTGTTCCCAGTAGAGTTACCAAGGTTACCACTGTTCAGAGAGGTGGAGTTTGCTATTGATTTAGTACCAGGGACTGCACCAATATCGATAGCTCTGTATAGAATGGCTTCAATAGAGTTGAAAGAATTGAAATCTTAATTGCAAAAGTTGACAGATAAGGGTTTTGCGAGACTAAGTTTTTCTTTTTGGGGTGCACCAGTGTTATTCATTAAGAAGAAAGACATATCCATGAGACTTTGTATTGATTATCGTCAACTCAATAAGGTTACGATAAAGAACAAGTATCCTTTACTGAGGATTGTTGATTTATTTGACGAGTTGAAAGGGGCAACAGTATTCTCGAAGATAGATTTGAGATCTGGTTACTATCAGCTGAGAGTTAAAGACTCGGATGTGCCAAAAATCGCATTCAGAACAAGGTATGGGCAATATGAATTTCTTGTTATGCCTTTTGGATTAACTAATGCTCCTGCCATTTTTATGAATTTGATGAATCAGATTTTTTGACTAGATTTAAATAAGTTTGTGGTTGTGTTCATTGATGACATTTTGATTTATTCTCGAGATGAGACTGAGCATGCTGAACATTTAAGAATTGTATTGCAGACTTTGAGAGATAAGAAATTATTTGCTAAATTAAGCAAAAGCGAGTTTTGGCTCCGTGAAGTCAGATTTTTAGGGCATATTATTTCAGTAGAAGGTATAAGAGTTGATCCGAGTAAAATTTCAGCAATTGTTGATTGGAAACTACCGAGGAATGTATCCAAGGTTAGAAGCTTTTTAGGCTTAGCCAGGTATTATCGACGATTTGTCAAGGGATTTTCGATGATTGCAACACCTATGACAAGATTGTTATAGAAAAATGTTAAGTTTGAGTGGTCAGAGAAATGCCAAAAGAGTTTTGAACAGTTGAAAGCATTATTGACTGAGGCACTAATATTAGTGCAACCTGAATCGGGAAAATATTTTGTAATTTTCAGTGACGCATCACTGAACGGTCTTGGATGTGTGTTAATGCAAGAGGGAAAAGTGATGCCTTATGCCTCGAGAAAATTGAAATTGTATGAAAAGAATTATCCGATGCACGACTTGGAATTGGCTGCCATTGTATTTGCGTTAAAGATTTGGCGTCATCATTGATTCAGTGAGAAGTACCATATCTTTACCTACCACAAGAGTTTGAAGTATTTGATGACTCAGAAGGATTTGAATTTGTGACAATGGAGATGGCTCGAGTTGTTCAAAGAATATGAGTTAGTATTCGATTATCATCCGGGAAAGGCGAATGTAGTCGCTGATGCTTTGAGTAGGAAATGTTTGTTTGCTTTGAGAGAAATGAACACGCGATTGACTTTATCTGATGATGGTTCGATTCTAGCTGAGTTGAAAGCTAGACCGGTATTTCTTCATCAAATCTGCGAAGCTCAGAAATGTGACAAAGAACTCCAAGCTAAAAGAGTTCAGTGTGAATCGACTAGTGATTCAGACTATAAAATTGGGACCAATGGATGTTTGATGTTCCAAGGTAGGATTTGTGTACCGAGAGATATTGAGCTTATTCAAAAATTTCTTCACGAGGCACATAGTGGTTGTCTGTCTGTTCATCCAGGAACTACGAAGATGTACAATGATTTGAAGTAGTTGTATTAGTGGTCAGGTATGAAAGGAGATATATCTGAATTTGTATTCAGATGTTTGATGTGCCAACAAGTAAAGGCCGAACATCAAGGACCTTCAGGTTTACTTTAGCCTGTTATGATTCTAGAGTAGAAATGGGATAGAATTACGATGGATTTTGTAACTGGATTACCTCTGACTCCGAAGGAGAAAGATGTTGTTTGGGTTATTGTTGATAGATTGACGAAATTGGCTCACTTTATTCCGGTATGTACCGCTATTGACTTGATAAGCTAGCTGAGTTGTATATAGCTAAAATTGTTAAATTGCATAGAGTGCCTATTTTTATTATATCGGATAGAGATCCGAGATTTACTTCATGGTGTTGGATGGAGCTGCAAGAAGCTTTAGGCACAAAGTTGAATTCTAGTATCGCATTTCATCCTCAAACTGACGATCAATCAGAAAAAAATGATATAGGTTCTCAAAGATATGCTTCGTTGTTGTGTATTAGAGTTCGAAGGCAGTTGGGAAAAATATCTACCTTTAGTCGAATTTGCTTATAACAACAGTTTTCTGTCCAGTATAAAGATGGCACCGTATAAGGCATTGTATGGTTGCAAGTGTCAAACTTCATTGTACTGTACCGAGCTTAGTGAGAGACAGATTCACGGGATTAATCTAGTTAGAGAAACCAAAGAAAAAGTGAAAGTAATTCGTGATTGTCTAAAAGCAACTTCGGATAGACATAAATCGTACGCGGATTTGAAACGAAAGGAGATTGAATTTCAAGTCGGTGATAAGGGATTTCTGAAAGTGTCTCCATGGAAGAAAATTCTTTAGATTTGGTCACAAGGGTAAACTGAGTCCGCGTTTTATTGGTCCGTATGAGATTATTGAAAGAATAAGACCAGTGGCATATCGGCTAGCTTTGCTGTTAGAATTGGAAAGGATCCACAACGTGTTTCATGTGTCTATGTTGCGAAGATATCGATCAAGTCCATCACATGTGATTTCGTTGGCAGAGGTTGAGATTCGACCAGATATGAGTTATGGTGAAGAACCAATCAAGATTTTAGCATGGGAAGTTAAACATTTGAGAAATAAAAGTATAGCCCTAGTGAAAGTTTTGTGGCAGAGGCATGGGGTCAAAGAGGCTACGTGGGAACCCAAGGAACCTATGAGAAAATAGTACCCAAACCTCTTTTTTGATAAGATTTTCGGGGACGAAAATCCCTAAAGGGGAGAGAGTTGTAACAGCTAGTTTTAGGGTCAGGTCAGAACAATGGTTTTGGGACCAGGAATCTGAAGTAGAAATATCTACTTTATTATTTCTTTAAGGTCTACAGTATGATTGGATGGTTATGTGAAAATTTCGTTAAGAAATTTTATCGATAGAGTGTCCAATTTGACTAATAGGACTAAATTGCAATAAGTGCAAAATGTGTGTTGTAGATGCTAGAGGTGTCTAATTGAAATGAAATTTTAGATTGGAGGTCCTTAAATGGTAATTAGACCATTATATTTTAAGTTGGAAAAAAATGGACATGGATGGGTAAAATTTTGAAGTTAGGCATTAAGGGCATTTTGGTCATTTGGTAAATAAAGACAATTAAACTAAAATAAAAGTGTTCATCTTCTCAAATTAGTCCCCTTATAGCCAAAATTTTCAAGGTTTCCATAGCTAGGTTTTGGCCAACTTCCAAGCTCGATTGTAAGTCTGTTCTTGTTCCGTTTTTAATGATTTTTACATATTTGAGATCGGTGTAACCTAATCTAGCTATTTCAAGGGCTAATTTGAACGAAAATAAAAGTCTAAAATTTTACCCATGTAGAATATTTTTGTATTTTGATGTCTAGTGGTAGGAAATGTATGTTTGATGTTAGGTAAACAACATTTACCAAGTGATTTTTGATGAAAATGTCAAATAGGGACCTGTTTGTAAAAGTTATAAAATGTGTGATAAAATGTGAATAATTGAAAAATGTAGGCTGTTATGAGCACAGAAAAGAATCAGCTAGGCTTGGGTAATGAAGAAATTGGATGAAAATCATTTTACGAGCATAGGGACTGAAATGTAAAAACTTAAAAAGTTAGGGGCAAGAATATAATTTTTCCATTAGGTGTTTTTGGGATTAAAATGAATAATGTGATAATTGAATGAGTTAAATTTGGTATTATAGATCAAGAAAGATAAGGTTCTGACATAGATTGGGGAAAGAACAAAGTTATGGATTAAATCAAACAATTAGCCATTTTGTAATGAGGTAAGTTCGTATGTTAAATATAAGCTTTAATATGATTGTATTTTATTACTTTAATATCGCATGAGTTATATGTTTGATAATGTGGATGAGCTTAATCTTATGAACGGGTCCGAAGATGAATCAGCAAGCGAGAAATCCCATTGAACCTTAGGAATAGGGTAGGACACGAGTGACATTTCACTAGGATTAGTATGTGTTATGTGATTATGTGATCCGGGTGCTGGTCTTGTACGTCCTACCGATGGCTGAGTATACCGGCATATGCTGCGGATACTTGACAGCTTGTGTGAGCAGCACCGCGTAGCTATGTCTTGACTGACAGCTTGTGTGAGCAGGCCCGTTGATAGCGCGAGAATGTGAATGGTTTTAATTTGGACGCATATTTATGACTCGAAATTGTATGATTGTTTGTATGGTAAGTCCGGTAATGCCTCATACCCTGTTCCTACGTCGAATACGGGTAAGAGGTGTTACATTTATGAGGTAAATAGACCATTATTTGTTTGACTGGACAAAAATAGACTTTTAATATGTGAATTTTAAAGTTATAAGTAAAATTAATTTGGTAATTTCATAAATACATATTAAATCAAAACAATGAAAAGATGGTTCGAAAGTTGAAAGAATAATAGCCATTTTTAAAGCTTAACTTTTGGCCAACCTTTATTCACTTGCATGTAAGTATTTTAGATCCCGTTTTTAATGATTTCTATGTTTTTGGAGTCGTTGTAGCTTAATTTAGCTAGTCCAGTGATTAATTTGCAAAATTTTTGAAGGTCTAGGGTTTTACCATTGATGAATGTGTATGTGTTTTGATCTTTGATGGTAGAAAATGAATGGTTGTTGATAGATAAACAAGTTTTGTAAAGTGATTTTGGTTGAAAATGTCAAATAAGGATTTATTTGTAAAATATGAAAATTATGTGGTGAAATGTGCAAATTAATGAAATGTATGGGCAGCTATAAGCTTGAATGAAGTTCAGCTAGCATGGGTGTGGATTAAATTGCTTGAATTTGCATTTTTATGAGTTAGGGACTAAATTGTAAAGAAGCTAAAAGTTTAGAGGCAAAATAGTAATTTTGCCATAATATGAATTTTGGATTAAGTTGAATACAGTGATATTTAAATAAGTTAAATTTGATTATAGAGATCAAGAAAAGCCTCGTTTGAAATTAGATCAGGGGAAAAACAAAGTAGTGGATTGTCTGTTAAATGTTTTAATATTGTATTCTTGATGAATATGACTTCACGAAAATAATCGATGAAGATTTAGCGACGTGTGAAATCCCAGTTGAACCTTAGGAATAGATAGGATACAAATGACATGTCTTTAGGGGTTACCATGTTTTGGGTGCTGGTCCTGTACGTTCCACTGGTGGTTGAGTTTTCCGGCATGTGTTGAGGTTACTCATCAGCTTGTGTGAGCAGCAGCGTGTAGTTATGTCTTGACCGTGAGCTTGTGTGAGCAGACCCAGTGATATCTTGAGAGTGAGCATTTATACGAGATAAAGATGGTTTCGACCATGTATTGGCACTTAGTGTGTGAGATTCTCGAGTATCCGATAGTATTCCAAATGGTTTAACAGACAAAGATGATGGTACGAGGATGTAAGATATGATCCGAACCAGTTCAGTTATTTGTAAGAAGTATGACAAGTAATTTATAGTTGATGTATTCATACATGACTAACATGGTTATGATTATGTGCTAACCTTTGGATTGATTGAAACTTACCTATGTTTACTTATGCTTCTTTAAATTGTGATGAATGGTAAGTTGTACTTATTAGCCATACGAGCTTACTAAGATTAGTAGCTTACTCTGTTTACTTTTTCGTGTTTTATAGTGATCTCATTACACTATCCAGCTGATGTTTTGGTACTTTTGAGCTTTATGTATTTTGGTTAAATGACATGTATAGGTCAATTGTTTAATGTAAGCCTGTATGTTTTGGTTATGTAATTAGTCATTTAATATGGTTTGGTTTGGTTTGTGTTGTTATGTATATATGTGTGTTTAGCCATGTGATTTGGCTTATTTTGAGATACTTGGCTATATAAATATGTATACATGATCTTTTGGTATGAGATGTATAGTTGCTTGGTGAGTGCCTTAATTGTGTAATTCGTATTTTGAGTACCAAATGTTTGAATTTGAGATGTGGTATGCATGTTGAATTAGGCACAAAGTCTATTAAGTGAGTTTGATCATTTAGGTATACTATGGAGGCGTATTTGGTATGTTGTAAAGTGATCTTTATATGTGTTTATGTATATCATGTTGTTTGTGTGGATAGTACATGATATAGGCTTGAATTTTTGTTAATTTGAATGCTTATAGATGATATGGTCATATGTTATTTGATGTGTTTAGGTTGATGCAAAATTGAGTTAGAAATGTGGCTTGAAACAGAGCCTATTTTTTGTCCACACGGCCAGAGACATGGGCATGTGTCTCGGCCGTGTGTGACACACGGCCAGGTGCCACGGTCGTGTTGTAACACCCCTTACTCGAGACCGTCGCCAGAGTCGAGCACGAGGCGTTCCCAGACTTAGCTTACTAATTCGGGGCATAAAAATTTTCTTTTAAAGTTAATTTAGTTTCATTCATTTAATATGTCCCTAAAAAGGGTCCTCGAGACCCTAAAACATGAAATTGAAATGGTTCAAGAACAAACCGGAATCAATAAAAAATTTCCGATCACTTAAACAAATTAAAACAATTTATTTCATCTTTCATAAATAAATGGTCCATCTGTGTCATAGTCACTAAATAAATCATAACTTGAGTTACGAAACTCGAAATTCAAAATCGTAAATTTTTTCTGAAACTAGACTCATATATCTTCTTACTAAATTTATTTCAAAATTTTTGGTCTAGCCAATTAGTACAGTTTATTAGTTAAAGTTTCCCATGTTTTAGTGTTTGGCTGCTATGACCTCTGTTCACTACGAATTAATTTTCTCCATTTATAGAATTCAAATAACCATGACGTTTATTTATCTTAAAATTAAACTCAATTAGGAATCTATACATATAAATTATAGCTCCTAATTATTTTTTTACAATTTTTAGTGAATTTCTAAATTCAAAATAGGGGATTCAGAAATCACTCTGACCCTATCTCACCAAAATTTAAATATCTCATAAAATACAACTCCTTTATTACTCTGTTTCTTTCATATGAAAATAGACTCAATAAAATTTAAATATCAAGCATTTACATACCATTCATTAGCCATATCATAAGATCATACACACAAAATGGCTACGATGCTATACATGCCATACTCAAAATGAAACGTCTAGCTATACCAAAATAATCATTGTGATAGTGTGCCCGGACCTCCGACGTACTTTACGATCACCGAGTTAGCTTGACAAAACTATAAAAAAAAAGAAGGAAAATAAAGGGCGTAAGCATTAAGCTTAGTAAGTTTGCATGCAAATAAATAACAACATTCATAAGAATTATCTTACTACTTGGCATGATACTACTTAATGCAACTTCATTAATTGTCATAGACATATTTTAAACTTCTTCACTTGCTCACTTACTTAAATACTTACTTACTTAATCAAATTTATTAATACATTTTACTTACCTTTTTTCTTATCAAGCATACATGAACATTGTATACTTACCTTTGCTCTTCTAGCATGAACTTATCTTACCTTTCTAGTATAACTCGTCTTACCTTACCTTACCTTGATACTCTCTTTAAAGTTTCCTGTTGAACCACTTGGAATACTAAGGATACACGGGTACCTTACCATTGCCATGACTGGTCATGGTCTTACGTGGTATCCTTTTAAAGCTTACCATTGCCATGTCTCGACATGGTCTTACAAGGAATCCTTGCCTTATGAAATCACCAATGCCATGCCTTGGCATGGTCTTACATGGGACCTTTGCCTTATAGTAACTTATCAATGCCATGTCTTGACATGGTCTTACATGATTTCCTTGTCTTAGAAACCTTACAAATTGCCATGCCTTGGCATGGTCTTACATGGTATCCTTAAACCCTAATGTCATGACATTTGTATCCTACACATTCCTAAGGTTCAACCGGGACTTTCTGAAAATTACTTCTCTGTCAATTCATGCTTGAGTCTTCTTTGAATAATTTCTTACAATAAATATACACATGCTGGAAACAACATTAACATAAAATAATAGAATATTACATTTATTTACCGCAAACTTACCTCGAAACAAAATACGATCAACTATATCGATTTAGTCCACTATCTTTTTCTTTCGCCGGTCTAACTCCGGATTTCATTCTTCTTGATCTATAATAACAAATTTAGCTTATTTAATACTCACATTTATTAAAACATTCCTTGACTCAAACTTTGGCAAAATTACACTTGTGCCCCTAAACTTTTACATATTTACACTTTTGCCCCAAGGCTCGGAAATTAAACTTCAGCCTATTTTCTTATGTTTCATGACATGCTGATCATTTTTACTTTCTATGGAAACATCAAATTCTCACTCTAACATGTACTTATGAACATTAGGTATTTTTACCAATTATGTCGTTTTACTCGTTTTCACGTAAAATCGCTTAGCAAAAGTTATTTAACACAATTTAAAGCTTCATATTCTACCATAAAACATCAAAATAAACACATTTAACCTATGGGTATTTTTCCAAATATAAACCCTAGGTTAAATTATTGCTAGAATAAGCTTAATCAAGTTACCGGGACTCCAAAAATGTAAAGAACATTAAAAACGGAGCTAGGAATCACTTATTATGGAGCTTGGAAGCTTGGAAACAAACCCTAGCTATGGAGAACCCTTGGCATTCGGCCTAAGGAAGAAGATGAGCACATTTTTGCCATCTTTTTTCCTTTTTAATCTTTTAATTACTAAATGACTAAAATACCCTTCATTAAAACTTTAGTTATTTTTATCTATGTATGTCCATTTTTTTCCATGAAAACCTAATTGTCTAAATATCATTTAAGGACCTTTACTTCATTTATATTCTTCAATTTAATCCTTTAGCATTTAGAACTCATATTTGTCAACTTTTGCAATTAAGCCCTAATATGCAAATCGGACGTGCAATCATTGAAATTTCTTATCGGTATTCTAACACATATATCTAATCATTCGGTAAACCATAAAATTAATCACAATAAACTTTTCTATCTCAAATTCATGGTTTTGCAACCACTGTTTCGTTTAGGCCCTATTTCGGGATGTTACACGTGTGTCCCCTGATACTTAATTAGAAACCAAGTCAGTAGCTTCACACAGCCTAGCACATGGGTATGTGGCTTGGCCGTGTGGCACAAGTTAGTATACCCTCTATTTTTTACATGCCTGGCGCACTAGCGTGTGAGGCCATTTCAAATGGCACACGGACTAGTCATACGGGCGTGTGGTTGGCTGTGTGACCCAAGTCAGTGAGTTACACGGGGTCAGACGCGGGCTGGGACATGGCCATGTGATCCCATTTTGAATATCCACAAGGCCTGTGACACGGGCGTGTCACTTGGTCGTGTGAGACACATGGCCTGGCCACACGGACGTGCGTCCCCTACACTTTGAAAATTTTCAATGTTTTCCCAAAATTTCCATGAGATCTCAATTGAGTTTTGAATTATTTTTAAGGTTTGTTTTGGTCCTCGAGGGCTCGTGTTAGGGACTATATGATTGAATTTGAATAACTTTTGTTTGGACATGAGAAATGTTAAAGAAATGTATGATTATTTAAGTGATAAGTTCGGTAATGCTTCGTAACTTTATTGTAACACCCCAAACCCGGTCCAGACGTTATGGCCGAATCCGACGAGTCACATTTAAGTTTTAAAAACCCATGCCTCTATCTACGCCCTTCTTAGTGTTTTAAAAAGATCGTCTTTACTAAGTTAACAAAGTGAATGGAAGTTGTGCACCAGGTAGGTATCTGAACCAGAGGAGGTGAACCATAAAGGCTGCTTAAGTACCAAGCTCTCGATTGGATCCAATCCTAGACATGCCACAACCATTGCCACACTTTGGTAAACGAGTTTGAAATTCATTCAAGTAGATATTTTTGATAAACCGATTAATTGTACCGCTGCGTTATTTTGAAAGCGAATATTATTTTGAAAACGTGCTCTAACCCATTTTGAATTATTATTAGAAAAGTATAGAATTATAAAAAAAATAAAATAATCCCAAAAAAATAGTTAAAATGGCCTTATTACAACCCAAAAGCAAATAATTATTTTAACTAAAATAAACTTGAAAGAAAAACGGTTACTTATAGCAAGTTCAAAAACAAACACCATGGCCACTCTGAATTCCCTCCTGCTCCAAGTCTCCACATCAAGGCTCACCTGCAAAGATAAGGAAAGGGGGGTGAGTTTGGAAACTCAGTGTGCAACAAGACCCTTTCAGAGCCCAAACTAAAATCAGCATACTGGGCCTAACCCCAAATTCAATCTCGACATGTACTGGGCTGAAGCCTTTTGTTTAACGGTTACTGGGCCGAAGCCTTCTCATAAACCATATCACTGGGCCGAAGCCTTTATTGTAAATGGTATGGCCGATAGGCCCATTTCAATATAACATGCAATATCAATGGATGTATGCAAGCCCATATGGGGAGACTACTCAACCCACCATCTGCTACTCTCCACCCGTACCAACCAAGCTCTCCATGTGGGGAATAACTCAACCCACCCAACCAAACTCTCCACTGGTAGCATAGCTGCTTTATCATATAACTGGAGGCCTAGCCTCATTTAAATAACTGGGGCAAAACCCTTTTGGTAAACTAGGGCAAAGCCCTTTTTGCACTTCCTCCATTTATATCAAACCCAACCCATGCATTTAATGAATAAATCACGTGCATCTCATAACATATCATATGCATATCATGTCATATCATGTATATCAAAATCTCATGCATCATATTCATAATTAAACCCTAGGGCTATAATGGTCATTTTTACTTGGGGGCAAAACAATCATTTTTCATACTTTTAAGGATAATTTAGTGAATTTACCAAATATTATGGGTTTTCCACGTTTATTATCAATTATCAATATTCTAAGTGTTTCAACAATGATTTAAATGTACTTTATCAAGTTCGGGCTTTTGGGCCCAAAACCCTTAATGGGCCCTACGAATGCCGATTTAGCCCTTTAAGCCCACTTAACCCAATTTTACAAAAATTCTAACCGTGTTAACTTGCAATTTGTCCAAGTTCCACTTTCTGTCAATTTTACCCAAATGGACTCGGAAGCCTATTGGGCCCAATTTCAGCCCATTAAGGCCCAACTTACCAACGTGCACAAATTCGCGCTCTTACTTGTACCATAGATCCAACACCAATCATTTCATATTTATCGCATCTAAAACCACATGCAAAATCTCAAGTTCCCCAAAATGCCAGATTTTAGGCATTTTGGCTTTTCAGCGAATATTAGTCTAAGATCGTACTGGGGGTTATTACACACCTGTTTGTGGCGTTCGCTAACAAAATCCCCCATGACAACCTACAATTAACCACCAGCATACTTAGTGTACAAATCATGCTTATCAAACCCAAAATCTACTTTACCATAGTCGGCCAAAGATCCCCTAATGGCCATAGACCCCTTACCTTCACAGGGTTCGATGCTTCGATCCAAGTCTATCCAAATCGATACCCCAAGCCTTGCTGCTCCCCCAAAGTTATCTATTTCACTACACAAACCATAAAAATCAAATGAAAAAACCCAATAAGGCCTATATCTCAAATTGACTACCTCCCTAAACTATAGGGGGTTTTGGCTTTTCTTAATAGTTATACTACTGAATCGTTTTGGAGTACAAATCCTTACCACAGTCTTCCTTTTTGTAATGATTAGAGTTTAGCAGATGAAGGAATCGGCCCCAATAAGTGAAGAGAAAAGAAGGTTGCTGGTCTAAAAGAAATCAGCACAACCAATCTTCCCAGGTTTCAGCTTTTGTGGCTTTTCGGCAAAAGTAAAGACTAGAAAAGGAGTAGTAGATGAAAAGAAAGGGAATAATAAACTGGTTTTGCAGAAGAAAAGAAAGGAAGATGAATGGGAAGAGTGGTACTTTTAGCTAGAGAAGAAAAAAGGAAGAAAAGAATAATCCTATGGTGTCTAGTCAGAAGAAAATAGCACAACTAAGTCCCTAAATGCCGAAATACTAACCTAAAACCCCTCAGGCGAAATCCCCTCTCTAATTCCCACTATTCAGCCAACTCTAAGCTTCACTTCAAATCCCATAAATCTCTCCCCTTATCACTCTTTAATCCATGCATTTGACTGATTCAAACTCTCTCCAACAGAGTTCCATTCAACTTCCAACTCCTGCCTGCTCAAGACATAAAAAGAACTTTGCCAGGGGCTCTTTTTGTGTTACATTTTTCCCACATCTTTTAATAAGGCCACCTATCGCCCCTAACTCCTTAAGTCTAAAATCCAAAATTCTACCGGGTTTTTGGCCAACACATGGGCCTTCCTTAGGCCCATTTACATATTCCAATTATGAATTTCACTACCAAATACCAAATTTCAAAACACTTTACCAAATCCTCAAAAATTACGAGAAACCTGAAAATCAGGATGTTACATTTATTCTGACGATGGATACTGGTTAGGGGTGTTACAGATAGCTACTTCGATGACATGTTTATTATAGAAAGATTTGACATTTGAATGGTTTGAGAAATGTTAGCAAAGTTTCAATCAGTTGAAAGCACTATTGACTGAGGCAATAGTTTTAGTTCATCTTGAGTCGGGTAAAAAATTTGTAATTTATATTGATGCATATTTGAATGGTTTAGGCTGTGTTTTGATGCAGGAAGGTAAAGTGATAGCTTATGCTTCTAGACAGTTAAAGCCGCGTGGAAAGAACTATCCGACACATGATTTAGAATTGGCAGCAATTGTGTTTACATTGAAAATTTGCCGACATTATTTGTATGGGAAAAAATGTCGCAGAAAGACTTGAATCTAAAACATTATGATCTGATTATTGATTATCATCCGGGTAAAGCAAATGTAGTGGCTGATGCTCTGAATAGAAAATCTGTATCAGCCCGTTTTTGGTCAAATTAGAACAGTGATTTTGAGACCACAAATCCAAAGTCAAAATATTTATTTAATTATTATTTTAATGTTTATAACATGATATGATGATTGTGTGAAAATTTCGTAAAGAAATTTTATCGTTTGATTGGTCAATTTGATAAAAAGGTCTAAATCGCGTAAAGCGTAAAACTTGAGTTCTAACAGCTAAAGGTATCTAATAGCTATGGAGCCTTAAATTTAAGGTCCTTATGTTGTAATTAGACCATTTGGTTTGTAAGTGGACAAATATGGACCTAAATAAGTGAATTTTTAATGTTTTAATTAAAGGATAATTTAGTAATTAATGTAATTAAGTTAATAAAATAAAACAAAAAAAAATTTTTGGTGCTTTCATCTTCTTCTCGCCGAAAATAAGGGAGGAAAAACACCATTTTTATTCTTTTGAAGATTCGACCGTAGTATATTGAGCATGTAAGTGATTTTCGACTTGGTTTTTAATGATATCTATGGTTTTGTGATCGTTGCATCTAGTACTAGCTAGCCCAGGGACTATTTTGCAAAAATGTTAAAGATTTTAAAAGTTTCCATTGATGAAAATATGGGTTCTTTGATGTTTGATGATGTAATATGAAGTATTGTTGTTATATTTACATATTTTGTAAAGAGATTTTGAGTAAAACTGCAAAATAGGGATTTATTTGTGAAAATGTGAAAAAGTGTGGTTAAATGTGTGAAAAATTAAAAAATATGGGCTATTAGGGACTAATTGGTAAATCGGCTAGCATCGGTTAGTATTGAATTACACTAATTTGTGATTCTATGAAATAAAGACTAAATGTAAAAATGTGAAAGTTTAGGGGCAAATGTGTAAAATAGCCCTAATGTATATTTTGGATTAAATTGAATAAATAGATGATTAAATAAGTTAAATTTGAATATATTTAGATAAAGAAAAGTGGAATTCAGATCTAGATCGGGGGAAAACTGAAGTTATCGACTAATTGACTTATTTCATCGTTTCCACATTTGAGGTAAGTTCGTATTTGATAAATTTTAATACAAATGTATTTCATATGCTTTGATATTTCATAAATTATGAATTCGAGATTGTGGATATGAATGATATTGATTCAACGATGATTCAGCATTTGAAATCCTGGTTGAACCTTAAGAATAGTTTAGGATACTAGTGATATGTCCTTAGGGGATACATTAAGTTGGCTTCGAGCCATGATATAGTGCTTCGGGTGCGAGTTATACTGATTTGGCTTCGGGCCATCCATATCGACTGATTTGGCTTCGGGCCATGATATCAGTACTTCGGAGATAAGTTACCTTGATTTGGCTACCGGCCATGGTATAGGTACTTATCGTGTGAGACCCATAAGTATCTGACTTCTATTTCGGATGGTTCAACGGGTAAATGGAAGACGAGAATGTGTATGAGATTAGTACGAGATAGTACAGTTATGTGCATAAACTATATTAGCTTTGAATCGAAGAAATTGTGAAGAAAGTATATAGCTTTGTGAATGAGTAATTTAGAGGTTTGTTAGTTGATGTGAATTCTTATACTTATGATCAATTATTGAATTATGTGTTTATGATTATATGGAATTTATGTCATACGAGCTTACTCAGCTTTATAGCTTACTTTGTTTATTTTTCTCGTGTTTTATAGTGTTGTTAAGCTAGCTCAGATTCGGGGATCGTCAGAGATAGCTTCACACTATCCACCTATCATTCGGTACCTATGAACTTTGATATTTTAAGTATATGGCATGTATAGGGACTTTGAGTCATTTTGGCATTTGTAGCATGATTTTGACCATTTGTGCTGGGTATAAGTTGGCCTATTTTGGCAATTATGTGATGTATATATATGTATTAATGCCTTCTAGTGATATGGTTCATGTTTGCTTGAGAATGGCTTGTTGAATGCAACATTTAATGTAGCTAATGGTTGATGAATTGTGTTTGTGAATTGCTGCAAAATGATGTATGTTTGAGAAAGGTTTAGCTAGTTGAATTGTATATGCAATTTTAGTACAAATGGTATAGTGTATTTGGAGTGGTTGTGTATTGAGAAAAGTGCTTTAGATCATGTATGAATTAGGCTTGAATTGAATGTTTTAAAATGCTTATTGATGCTATATATTGGTGTAATTGAATTGATGTAGGTGAGTACAAATTTGGGTGGCAAATTGGCTTGGTAAATAGCTTATTTTTGTCCACATGGATAGAGACACGGGAGTGTGTTTCAGCTGTGTGTGACACACGGTCAAGTACACGGCCGTGTGTCCCTTGGTGTTAAAATTAAAATCAAGTCAGTATGCTCTACATGGCCTCACACACGGGTCTGTGACTTGGTCGTGTGGCATAAGTCATATACCCTATAGGTTTGGGCGACCTAGCACATGGCCTGGCACACGGGCATGTGTGGCCATTTTTAGGGCATACGTACTAACCAGACGGGTGTGTGTGTTGGCCGTGTGACCTAAGTCAGAGAGTAACACAAGGTCAGATATGAGCTGGGACACGACCATGTGCTCCCATTTAGAATGTTCACACGGCCTGTGACATAGGTGTGTCTGGTGGCCGTGTGAGACACACGGCCGTGTGTCCCTTTTTTTGAGAAAAAATTTCAAAGATCATGAAAGTTCCTTAAGTTATCGGTTTAGTCCCGAACCAGTCGCAATGCATGTTTAAGGCCTTATAGGCTCATAATAGGGACAAATTGATTGAGATTGAATGATGATTATATGATTTGATTAAATGTATGTGAAAAATATGTTTAAATGTGTTATAGATCTGGTAATGCTCTGTAACCCTATTTCGATGTTGAATATGGGTGAAGGGTGTTACAAAATCTCTGTTTGCTTTGTGAGCGTTGAATACGCGGTTGTCATTGTCCGTTGATGGTTCGATTTTAGCTAAGTTAAAAGCTAAACCGTTATTTCTACAACAGATTTGTCATGCTCAGAAATACGATGATACGTTGATAGCTAAATGGAAATTATGTGAGACGACTCTTGATTTAGATTTTCAAATAGGTTTTAATGATTGCTTTCTATTTAGAGGCAGAGTTTGTCTACCGAGAGATTCATTCGGAAGATTTTGTACTTAGCTCGTTCTGATAGATTGTCCATTCATCCGGGTAGCACTAAAATGTACAATGATTTGAAACAAATGTATACGTGGCCAGGAATGAAGTGTGAGATTTCAATTTCGTATCGAGATGTTTAGTATATTAGCAAGTAAAAGTTGAACATCAGGTACCTTTTGGTTTGTTACAGCCAGTGATGATACAGAAGTGGAAATGGGAACGTGTTACTATGGGTGTTGTATTGGGCCTACCCCTATCTCTAAAAAAGAAAGATGTTGTTTTGGTTGTTGTTAATCGTCTAACGAAGCTAGCACATTTTATTCCAGTATTACTCCCTTGAGAAATTAGCTGAGTTATACATTTATGAGATTATCAGATTGCATGGGGTGCCAGTTTCAATTATTTCCGATAGAGATCCTCGATTTATGTCATGATTTTGGAGTAAATTGCAGGAAGCTTTAGGTTTGTGGCTACATTTTAGTACCACATTTCATCCACATAAAGATGGTGAATCCGAACGAGTAATTTAGATACTCAAAGATATGCTTCATTTTTGCGCATTAGAATTTGAAGGTAACTGGGAGAAATATTTACCATTGGTTGAATTTGCATACAATAGCAATTATCAGTCAAGTATAAAGATGGCACCGTACGAAGCTTTATATGGTCATAAATGCCGAACTCCTTTGTATTGGACCGAGCTCAGTGAGAAAGAGATTCACAGAGTTGATTTGATCAGAGAGACTAAAGAAAAAGAGAAAGTAATTTGTGACAGTTTGAAAGCAGCTTCAGATCGACAGAAATTGTATACAGATTTGAAACGTAAAGATATTGAATTTCAGATCGGCAACAGAGTTTTTTTGAAAGCATCGCCTTGGAAGAGGATTCTTCATTTCGGTTGAAAAGGGAAGCTTAGTCCGCAATTTATCGGGTTGCATGAGATTATCGAGAGAATAGGGCCAGTGGCATATCGATTAGCTTTACTGTTAGAGTTAGAAAAGATGCATAATGTGTTTTATGTGTCCATGCTACGATGGTACCGATCAAATGCTTCGCATATAATTTCTCCGGCAGATATTAAGACTCATCCCGACATGTCGTATAATGAAGAACTAATCAGAATTTTGGCGTGAGAAATTAAGAAGTTAAGAAACAAAAGTATAGCTTTAGTGAAGGTTCTTTGGCAATGTCATGGGATAGAGGAGGCTACTTGGGAACCCAAGGAAGCTATGAGAAAACAATATCCTCATCTATTTTCGGGGACAAAAACTTCTTAAGAGGGAGAGTTGTAACAGCCCATTTTCAATGAAATCAAAACAATGGTTTTGGGACCACAAACCTGACATCGAAAAATTTATTTTATTATTATTTAATGGTATGCAATAGGTTTGTAGTGTTGTATAAAAATTTCGTGAAGAAATTTTGATAAAAAGGACTAAATCGCATAAAGTGTAAAACTAGTGTTCTATTAGGAAAAAAGTGTCAATTTGATATGAAATTGAAACTTGAGAGGCTTTAAGTGGTAAACAGACCATTAAAATTAGTAGTGGACAAGTTTGGGCATCATTAATGGGATTTAGTAAAGTTATATAAGTAAATAAATAATTAAATAACAAAACAAATAAAATAAAAACAAAATTACCTTGTCCGTCTTCTCCTAGCTGAAACTTTGAGGAAGAAACCACTATTGTTGAACATTCAACATTCGACCAACTTTGTTCTTGTGCATGTAAGTATTTTTATCCCGTTTTTAATTATTTTTATATTTTTGGAGTCGTTGTAGCTTAATCTAACTAGCCAAGGGACTAGTTTGCAAAATTGTCAAAAGTCTAGGGTTTTACCATGAATGTATGTTAGTTGTTTTTGATGCCTGATGGATGAAAATGAAAGTTTGGTGATAGTTGAAGAACTTTTGTAAAAGAAATTTTGATGAATTTGTCAATTAGGGGTTAAATTGAAAAATTGAAAAATATTAATGGTTAAATTTTGAAATAAAGGAAATGTAGAGATTGCTATGGACTAAGTTAGTATTCGACTAGCATGGGTATGGATTAAATTGCATGAATTTGCGTTTTTATGAGCTAAGGACTAAATTGTATTGAATTCAAAATTCTTGGGCAAAAGTATAATTTTACAAAAACATGATTTTTGGATTAAATTGAATAGAATGAAGTTTGAATTTGTTAAATTTGATTATATAGATCAAGAAAAGCAACGTATGGATTTAGATCGGAGAAAAGATAAAGTTTTGGATTAATCGATCATTTTTCTCCGTACGTGTTTGAGGTAAGTTCTTATATTTAATTAGCATTAAATTATATTTGATTTAAATGCTTTTAAGTTATATTATTGATATTATGACTCTACGGAAATATCCAACAAAGTTTCGGCGACTTTTGGTGTAACACCCCATACCCATATTCTAGACCGAAATAAGGTACGGAGCATTACCATTCACGAAAACATGAATTCACACATTAACCTGACCTTACTCAATTTACTTACTTTAGCTTAGACTAAAGTTGATAGCATTAATGATATATACATACATACATGTAGATTTTAAAAATTAAAAAAAGTGATACTTTAAAACAAATTAATTATGACATATAACAAAATGATTAGTCTCTCTCTATACATGCCATAATTCCAAAGTAGTGATTACAAAATACCAAAAAGTATTGACAGTGTAGATGAGTCTCCGACGATCTCCAAAATCCCGAGCTGGCTTAATAATTCTATAAAACAAGAAAAAAAAAAAAGATGGTAAGCATATAGCTTAGTAAGTAAGTACTAAATTGATACATAATTTATCAAAGTAAAACAATCATACTAGTACATGGTTACATATATTGATGACAGGCTATTTTCTAGAGTCCCGGTTAAAATAAAAATCATATCTTGAGCTACATATCTCGAAATTCAATTCCATAAATTTTCCTTGAAACTAGACTCATAAGTCTATTTACTAATTTTTTTCTAGAATTTTTGGTCGGGCCAATTAGTACAGTTTATTAGTTAAAGTCTCCCCTATTTCAGGGTATGACTACTCTGACACCTGTGCATTACGAACAAAATTTATCCCTGTACAAGATTCCAACGACCATTCCGTTTATTACCTTAAAAATAGACTCATTAAGGAATCCGTGCATGTATGGTATGACTCTTAATAATTTTTGTACAATTTATGGTGAATTTCTAAAGTCAGAATAGGGGACCTTAATTTCATTCAGAACCTGTTTCACAAGAATTCAATTATCACATAATATAGAAGTCTTTTGTTTCTCCTGTTTATTTTATATGAAAGTAGACCCATTAAGCTTTAATTCCATAATTTATTTGAGATTTAATTCTACTTCCATGATTTTTGGTGAATTTTCAAAATTATGCAACTGCTGCTGTCCAACATTGTTTTACTACAAAATTCACTCTTACATATTTCGCTCAATCCTTTCCATTTCTTGAGGTTCGCTCACTTATCGAGCATATTGCTCATAAATTCAAATAAACATATACTTGCACTTATTCATCACATAATCACTTTCACATGTATCTTCATTTAAATCAATTTCCGTTGAACTTATCGAATAACAACAGATTCACCACTACTTGAACATTTTCCCATTTCCACAAGTGTAGCCGAAGCTATATGATACGCATAGTAGCTTTGCACTTAGTACTACACATGCGACCAATAATGCACACGCGTAGCCTTTGCTTAGTACTACTACACACGTGACCACGGTTTTAGGCACGCATAGTAGCTTTGCACTTAGTACTACACATGCGACCAATAACTGGTACACATAGTAGCTCGCACTTAGTACTACACACGTGGCCACACAATAGTTCATTTGTATCGTTTTTATTCCAAGGTTCAACAGAAATTTCTCACTTTTCCAACATTTTACTAAATTGTCCGAAATCAATTTAAATTCATAACTTACATCAAATAACCATTTGATAGGCAGCCATATTCCACATGTTATCAAAATACAATAACATAAAAGAAATCAATGATATATTTACGTACAAACTTACCTCGGTGCAAAATATAGAAATTTTGCAGCTTTAGTCCAAAGCTTTTTCTTTCCCCGTTAAGAAAGTCGATTCCATGCCTTTCTTGATCTATAACAACACATTTAGTTCAATTAACACTCGAACTATTTATTTCAATCCAAAAATCACATTATGCAAAAATTACATTTTGCCCCTAACTTTACAAAATTACGATTTTGCCCCAAGGCTCGGAAATTTAATTTCAGCCCTTATTCTTATGTTTAATGACATGCTGATCATTTTTCTCTTCTATGGTATCATCAAATTCTCATTCTAACACATAATTATGAGCAATAGGTATTTTTATCGATTATGCCGCTTTTGCTCGTTTTAAGCTAAAAAAAATCGCTTAGAAAAGATCGTTCTCCTAACTTCAAACATTCATATTCTACCATCAAACATCAAAATACATGCCTATCATTCATGGGTAAATTTTTAAACATAAACCCTAACTCGAAATAATAGTAGAAATAGGTAAATCGAGCTACGAGGATTTCAAAAATGTAAAGAATATTAAAAACGGGGCTTGAAATCACTTACTATGAAGCTTGAAAGTTGAAGAAACCCTAGCTATGGAGGAGAGTAAATTTCGGCAGCAACTAGTGATGAAGATGACCAAATTTTGTGTTATTTTTCCCATTTTATTTCATTTAATATACAAATGACCAAAATGCCCTTACTACTAAACTTTCAAAAATTCCTTCCATGTCCAAATTTTGTCCATGAACCTAAAATTGGTCAAATTGCTATTTAAGACCTCCTAATTAATATTTCAATGCAATTTCATACTAAAAACTTCTAGAATGCAAGTTTTGCAATTTATTCGGTTTAGTCCCTAATCACAACTTAAACGCTTAATGCATAGAATTTCATTACGAAATTTTCACGAAATCATGAAATCATATCGTAAACTTCAAAATAAATATAAAATAAATATAAAATAATTATTTCTATCTCAGATTTGTGGTCACGAAACCACTATTCCGATTAGGCCCTAATTCGGGTTGTCACATTTGGATCCCATTTGAACCTTAGGAATATATAGGATACAAATCACATGTCAATAGGAGTTACCGTGTTTTGGGTACTGGTCTTGTACGTTCTACTGATGGCTGAGTTTTTGGCATGTGTTGCAGTTATTTGACAGCTTGTGTGAGTAGCACAGTGTAGCTACGTCTTGACTAACAACTTGTGTGAGCAGACCTATTTGTGGCTCGAAAGAGAGCACTGATATGATATATGAGTTAGTAGTGGTTCGACCACATGTGGGCACTTAGTGTGCGAAATTCCCGCATACTCGATAATATTCTAGTGGTTCAACGAGTATACAAAAAGTGAAGGATCGGTATAAGCATCGACTTATAGTGTCATGAAAGCATGGGAAAGGTATGATAAGATATTGATTAAAGATTTTAGTATGTTTATAATAGAATGAATGTTTACATGGAAAGCTTAATGAAGCTCTTTATTGTATAATGAGTTTGGTTAATTTATATGCTAATGATACTCGAGAATTGTTGTTGGTGCTTAGGCTTGTGCCATGTAATGTTGGATATGTTCACCATTCACTTTTAAACTTTTATAATGAAATAGCAACTAATGTTAATGATTTATGAACTTACTAAGCATTTTATGCTTACTTGTGTGATTTTCTCTTATGATTCTAGTTAATCGGAGGTTTGTGCAGTTTGGAAGCTTGTCGGATATCCGTCACACTATCCATCAGTTATGTCGGTATATTTTGAAGATTTTAAATCATGGTCATAATGGCATGTATAGGTGTCTTATTTAAAGAATTTAGCCATTATGTTTGGCTTGTATATATATTATTTGGGTTGATAAATTAGTTGGTATGTTATTATGATTATATGGTATTTTGTGTTAGTTAAAATAATGGTAAGGAAATGTTGATAGGAATGTTATAGTACCAATTAAGGGTTGATGTGGAATGAGTGTGGCATAATGTTGAAAATGGTTAGTTTTTGGTATTTTGGAAGTAAGCATCTTTGGCCATATTAGTATGGCGCAATGTTAGGTGAGAAATGGTCATTTTTGCATGGGTTGTTTATGAACTTTTGGTATAAGATTATTATGACAAATGTGTTAGTGAATTTATTTAATTAGTAGTTTAGTTGTGGATTGAATTGGTTAGGTGTTTAAGTAAAATTGTTTTGTTGAATTGAGGTGCCATTTTGGCATATTGGTTGAATGGTTAAATTTTAGGCTGATTAAGCTTGGATATGCATATGCAAAGTGAGTTTTGAATGATTGATTTTAGGTACAATTGGCTAGTGCATGATTTGTGAGTTTGGTGAGAAAAATAACTTGGAAATAGCCTACTTTTTGTCCACACGGGCAGAGACATGGGCATGTGTCTCAGCCGTGTATGACAAATGGCCAAGCGGCATGGCTGTGTGTCCCTGTAGCTTTAAAAGGGTTGCAAGTCAGGCTGTTACACAGCTTGGCACACGGGCGTTTGGGGTTTTTCGAAGGGTATACTGCCTGGCACACGGGCATGTGGCTTGGTCGTGTGGCCCAAGTCAGTGAGTTACACGGGTACAGACACGGGCAGGGAGACGGCTGTGTGTCCCTATTCCGAATGCCTACACAGCCCAATGACATGGCCGTGTGGCACTTGTAGTTTGAAAATTTTTGATTCGAATGTTTGTTTTCAGCCTCGAGGGCTCATATTATCAACAATATGCATGATTATGATTGGCTTCTGACATGAATTCTATATGTTATGAAATGTTTGAATTTTTTTGTCTGTTTAAATTGTAAACTTCGGTAATACTCCGTAATCCTATTCTGGCGACGGATTTGGGTTTGGAGTATTACACTATCATCAACAATAAGGATAGGATCTTTAGTAGGGTTTGCTTCGTTTCCTTTATTCGGATTTTTGAAGTTCATCGCTTCGGTCTTTCTTTGACTTACTTGTCTTCTTTGCTGTCGAAAAGTTCTTTCAATCTCAGGGTCTAGGGAGAGTAAATCGATGATTCAATCAATACTCATAAACACCTGAAAGAAACACAGAAAAATTAATTAAGTTAAAATTGAACAGAAAAATAAACCAAAGTGAAAAATCAACAAATTCACAAATAATGACTTTTTTAAATAGTTGCTTAGCAACGGTACCAAAAACTTGCAACGATGGAAATGTGCAAGTGTACACAATCGTAACAAGTAATAAAGTGACAAGTAAATGTTGAGTTATTGTATCCAAAGGGACTGTGAAAATAATTATTTATGAATGCAATTTTAAAAACACTTTGGTAAAGAAAAATATTTTGATTTGAGAAGGTGATTAAAAACTAGGATTTTAACTAAGTAAAATAAATCAAAATAAAATAAAAGTTCCAATGCACGATTTCAAAAGATGATTTTAATCAAGATGACATAATTATGTTAGATTAATTACATTTCTTAACTTAGAATTATTAAACTCATGTTTATATTATTACGAATAAATTCATGACAACTCGGTAATTTGCTAACTTATGAACATACTTACCTACCAAAATCCATTTATCTCTTGACAATATCTCTATGTCAATTCAACTGATTAAACAAATTTTAATAAGCAAATGTGTTAATGCACATATATACTTACGAAATTAAAATAATCTCTTGTACATATCTCTATGCCAATCAAACAATTAATTCAATCTCATAAGCACCTAAAGGATTACGTGAGGTAACAATGTATTTTTACCTTGAAACGATTTAATCACAATAATCTTGCAAGTTATGCAAGGCTAATGTATCATTAGATACCGTTGCAAATTTAACCTTCAGTTACCTTAGATGATTAAACATGCACTGATGAAGTATCGTGTCAATTAATTACAATTTCAGTCCGTTTAAATAATTAATTCATTAGTTATCTTACAATTGTAATGCAAGAATAACTAAGTCATGGTTTTACCTAATCAAACATCTCACTGAGACCTATAACAACACAAACACAATTTTAATAACTCAAGTAGACAAAATGCAATCAACCTAACATGAATTAAATTTAAGCCATATTACTGAAATTAAACATATCAACATCAGAAATATTCATAGACATGTTCATCATAACAACAACAAAATTAAAAGGATAGGGAACAAGAATCAAATCTGGTGTTTCTCCGAGCTTGATTAGTTTGTCCGCTCCTCCTTCTCTGCTTATTCTTGTTGAACCGAGGCTTCCACAAACACTTGAATACTGCTCCAGATGATGGTTTAAGGACTCTTTTTCAAGAGGTGAAACCGTCAAGGGAATCGGGGAAGAAAATGAAGAACAATGGAAGGGAATGAAGAGAGAAAAGTAAGAGAGAAGTGAAGAAATGAATGGGTTTGAGATATGTTTGAAGTGAGCAGCCAAAGGGGTATTTATAGGTTGAAAAGCCTGCTAAAAACATCCAAAATCAGAAGCCAAAGATTCCTCCCATGGCCAGCCACACATGTGGCATGTTTGAAGATTTCAAACAAGCTATTTTTAGGTAGGGGCAAATCTTGAAAGGCATGAATAGTGGAGTGGTTTGAATGCAAATTATAGGAGTCTTCAAGGGCCATTTTGCAAGCCAAATAATCAGCCAAACAAGCTGATTGGGTCAGCATGTGAGACAGTTTTGGGCTGGCCAGTGCTCGATTGGATCAATTTTCTCAGTTCAGCTCAACTGGGCCCTTTTCATAATTAATTAACAATAAATTATTTAACTCAAAATAAATTGGATTAAAATTAATTAATTATATTATGAATTAATACACATAATTTGGACTGTCTTATGCTGAAAAATTATTTCGCCTTGATGCTTCAAATTTGCTTCTCGGTTTTGCGCTTCTAGTAGTGTCGGCCAAGCCGTTATTCGCCCTTTGTGCAAATCTATAAAAAATAATAAAAAATAATCAAAATTTGATATAAAATTAATTAAAATTCAACATGCATAATTTGAGTGCAATTTATTTATTTTATAATTATTATTTATTTTTCGACAAGAATTTTATCGAAACTGCATGAATTTGAGTTAAAAAAATGCATAAAAAAGTGTGTATATTTTCGTGTTTCCACATCCCCAAGCTTAATTCATTTCTTGTCCCAAGTAATGCCCAAATTTGAAAGTAATTTCTCTAAAACACCTTCGAAAAATTCCTTCAGAACAACATTCTTCCCAAAATTATGATTTTAGTATACTTATGCTAAAAAACAAGAAATTTAATATTTATGCTACTGATGTATACATATCATTCAAATTAATCTCAATTATACTTATGATAGCAAAAATAGACTAAATGCTTTCTTAATAAAGACATGCTAAATTCCTACCAATTTGATTTTATTCCCTTATTCAAGATTAAATTGTAATCATTAAGTTTAACTTATGCCTTCATATGTCGAACATAGCAGTTTCTCTCCACTAATGTAGGTAGCATAGAAAATTGAATCAATAGGTCTTAAAAAAGGTTGTAACGTGGCTAGGCTAGGAATAGGTAAAAGATAGATAAATTTAGGCTAAAAACCCCAGACTCAGCTTCAATCGGACCTTCGGAATAACTACCTTCAATAAACTTACTTTACTTTCATATGCTCTTTTATACATTTATTTTCCTTCAAGTACATATGCTCTCTTTTTTTGTTCTTTTTCTTTTTTTTTTCACGAGCATTTTACTGTATGTACTACAAATTTTTGAGCATTTGATACTTTTTTTCAGTTCCCCCAAACTTATTTTCAAAGAACATTCTGAATAGTACTGAGTCTAGTGTTTGGGACAATTTAAAGATAATTAAGTGAAAAATGATCGCTAAATATTGCAAGGGTTCAAATAAAATTAGGCCATCTAGTCTCAAAGATGGGTTTCAAGGGATAAAAATTCATCAAGGTTGGCTTGAAAGGCTCAAATTGTCCAAACAAAAACCGCCTAAATCATTTTCAATATTCCATGCTTCCTAGGATTTCGCCTCAAGAAACTACTAAGTCAATTCTAGAGATTTAAACTTTCATGCATGCCTAACATTCTTAAGGAACTAACAATTTTATGGTACAATTTGCGTGCTTTATTAAAAATACATTAACGTCCTATTTCAGTTAACATAACAATTATTGAAATGATCGAAATTTATTCATACCGAAGTTTAGCATACTTAACAAAGTTTCAAATTTCTGAACAAAATATAACCTAATCATAACTGAAAGAAAAATTTATTCTGAGTGGAAATAATTTCAATTTTTCGGTCCCCCTACTTAAGATGAACAATGCCCTCATTGTTAAAAGTGGATAGATACTATACACCAGGTAGGATTCTAGAAAAGAGGATGTGAGTCAATTTGACTGCTTAAGTACCAAGCTCTCTCTAGATCCAATCCTAGACATGTATATATCTATTGCCACATTTTTTAGTTTGCAACTTGTTGATTTTTATTTATGATTTCCACCTCTTGTTTTATTATGCGAAAATAAATTATTTGTAACACCCCATACCCATATTCTAGACCGAAATAAGGTACGGAGCATTACCGTTCACGAAAACATGAATTCACACATTAACCTGACCTTACTCAATTTACTTACTTTAGCTTAGACTAAAGTTGATAGCATTAACAGATATACATAGATACATGTAGATTTTAAAATTTAGAAAAGTGATACTTTAAAACAAATTAATTATGACATATAACAAAATGATTCGTCTCTCTCTATACATGCCATAATTCCAAAGTAGTGATTACAAAATACCAAAAAGTATTGATAGTGTAGATGAGTCTCCGACGATCTCCAAAATCCCGAGCTGGCTTAATAATTCTATAAAACAAGAAAAAGAAAAGATGGTAAGCATATAGCTTAGTAAGTAAGTACTAAATTGATATATAATTTATCAAAGTAAAACAATCATACTAGTATATGGTTACATATATTGATGACAGGCTGTTTTCTAGAGTCCCGGTTAAAAGAAAAATCATATCTTGAGCTACATATCTCGAAATTCAATTCCGTAAATTTTCATTGAAACTAGACTCATAATTTTATTTAATAATTTTTTTATAGAATTTTTGGTCAGGCCAATTAGTACAGTTTATTAGTTAAAGTCTCCCCTGTTTCAGGGTATGACTACTCTGACACCTGTGCTTTACGAACAAAATTTCTCCCTGTAAAAGATTCCAGCGACCATGCTGTTTGTTTCCCTTAAAAATATACTCAATAAGGAATCCATGCATATATGGTATGACTCTTAATAATTTTTTTACAATTTATGGTGAATTTCTAAAGTCAGAACAGGGGATCTTAAATTCATTCAGAACCTGTTTCACAAGAATTCAATTATCACATAATATAAAAATATTTTGTTTCCCATGTTTCTTTTATATGAAAGTAGACCCATTGAGCTTTAATTACATAATTTATTTGAGATTTAATTCTACTTCCATGATTTTTGGTGAATTTTCAAAATTATGCAACTGCTGCTGTCCAACATTGTTTTACTACAAAAATTCACTCTTACATAATTCGCTCAATCCTTTCCATTTTACCGAGGTTCGCTCACATATCGAGCATATTGCTCATAAATTCAAATAAACATATACTTGCACTTATTCATCACATAATCACTTTCACATGTATCTTCATTTAATCGATTGCCCGTTGAACTCATCTAATAACAACAACGAGATACACAACTACCCGAACATTTTCCCATTTCCACACTTGTAGCCGAAGCTATATATGATACGCATAGTAGCTTTGCACTTAGTACTACACATGCGACCAATAATCACGGTACGTAGTAGCTTTGCACTTAGTACTACACACGTGACCACGGTTTTCGAATGCGCATAGTAGCCTGCACTTAGTACTACACATGCGACCAATAATCACGGTACACGTAGTAGCCTTTGCACTACTACTACACACGTGACCACACAATAGTTCATTTGTATCGTTTTTATTCAAAGGTTCAACAGAAATTTCTCACTTTTCCAACATTTTACTAAATTGTCCAAAATCAATTTAAATTCATAACTTACATCAAATAACCATTTGATAGGCAGCCATATTCCACATGTTATCAAAATACAATAACATAAAAGAAATCGATGATTTATTTACGTACAAACTTACCTCGGTGCAAAATATAGAAATTTTGCAGTTTAGTCCAAAGCTTTTTCTTTCCCCGTTAGAGGTCGATTCCATGCCTTTCTTGATCTATAACAACACATTTAGTTCATTTAGCACTTTCGAACTATTTGTTTCAATCCAAAATCACATTATACAAAAATTACATTTTTGCCCCTAACTTTTACAAAATTACGATTTTGCCCCAAGGCTCTGAAATTTAATTTCAGCCCTTATTCTTATGTTTAATGACATGCTGATCATTTTCTCTTCTATGGTATCATCAAATTCTCATTCTAACACATAATTATGAACAATAGGTATTTTTATCGATTATGCCGTTTTGCTCGTTTTTTAGCTAAAAATCGCTTAGAAAAGATCGTTCTCCTAACTTCAAACATTCATATTCTACCATCAAACATCAAAATACATGTATATCATTCATGGGTAAATTTTTAAACATAAACCCTAACTCAAAATAATAGTAGAAATAGGTAAACCAGAAAGCTACGAGGATTTCAAAATGTAAAGAACATTAAAAACGGGGCTTGAAATCACTTACTATGAAGCTTGAAAGTTGAAGAAACCCTAGCTATGGAGGAGAGCAAATTTTGGCAGCAACTAATGATGAAGATGACCAAATTTTGTGTTATTTTTCCTATTTTATTTCATTTAATATACAAATGACCAAAATGCCCTTACTACTAAACTTTCTAAAAATTCCCTCCATGTCCAACTTTTGTCCATAACTTAGGAATTGGTCAAATTGCTATTTAAGATCTCTAATTAATATTCCAAAGCAATTTCATACTAAAAAACTTCTAGAACACAAGTTTTGCAATTTATTCTTGTTTAGTCCCTAATCTCAACTTAAGCGCTTAATGCATAGAATTTCATTACGGAAATTTTCACGAAATCATGAAATCATATCATAAACCTCAAAATAATTATAAAATAATTATAAAATAATTATTTCTATCTCGAATTTGTGGTCACGAAACCACTATTCCGATTAGGCCCTAATTCGGGTTGTCACATTATTTAACTCAAATTAAATTGGATTAAAATTAAATTAATTATATTATGAATTAATAAACATAATTTGGACTGTCTTATGATGAAAATTTTTTTCGCCTTGATGCTTCAAATTTGCTTCTCGGTTTTGAGCTTCTAGTAGTGTCTTCCGAGCTGTTTTTCGCCCTTTCTGCAAATCTGTCGAAAATAATAAAAAATAATCAAAATTTATTATAAAATTAATTAAAATTCAACATGTTAATAATTTAAGTACAATTTAATTATTTATGATTATTATATATTTGTTGACAAGAATTTTACCGAAACTACATGAATTTGAGTTAAGAAGGCATGAAAAAGTGTGTATATTTCTGTGTTTCCAATGCCACAGATGAAAATTTAATAAATCAGTCTCTGAATAATATATATAAGCTAAGTACTAAATATAAATATTTTAATAATTAAGTCGAGCTGAGACGCTCTAGATCCCGCGTTCACGTCCTAACCTAGTGGATTATCTGTAAGGATGTAAATAAAATGGGGGTAAGCTAGGACGCTTAGTGTGAGTTCAATAACAAGAAAATCAGTGCAAACAGTCGGTAAGGCATATTAAATAATAACACACAGAATAATCACAATCAAATAGCAGTTCAAAGTATGGGTTTTTCAAATTAACCATCATAATATCACAAAACTTACAATAGTAATTTTAGAATATTGATTTCACAGGTTACTCATCCAAATATATATGTATATTGTCATCTCAAAAATTCTAGGTTTGTATGCACATGCTTTCATAGTTGTCATACAGTTTCGATTTTATAACAAAGATCCTACCTCACCATTATACACCGTTGGATCTGGTGTCCTAAGTGTAGTATTTTCGTCTAAGTACACTTGTATTTTTTTTGAACAAATTGGTTAATAAAATTATTCATAAATTACATTAATAATCTGTATATTGTCCTCACATGGTTTTTGCACACAAAGAAAAATGGAAGCAAATATTGCTTAATGGTTGTCTAAATGTTTAACTAGTACTAAGTAGTATTACGTAGTCAGATCATGGTATGGGAAGACAACTTGTATTAGTAGACAAACCTAAAAATGTCCTTAGTCTAATTGGAAATGAGCAAACTGATTAAAAGACTAATATGTCGTCTATTAAGTCCAATTGGGGAGATGGCTTGTCTTGGGCATTGTCACGTGTGAATATGCTAAGCGAATTGTTCAAGTGTACACATCAGATCAAGTAATAAAGTGATAAGTGAGATTGTCTCCACAGGGATCAGTTAGGTATAAATTTGTCAAGTTATTGTAAAGGAGTGTGTTTAATGCTATGGCAAACAAGAGTAAGTATGCAATGACAATTACGAGAATGATTACATGAATAATATGTAAACAAGTAACAACTAAGGATGTGAAAATAGAGATACTACAGTAAAGGTTAAAGGATATACGATGTTGAATCGTTAGGTTGGGTTACCAAGAATCTACCCTTATTAACAAATAATGCCTCGGCAAGTTCAGTCTTATTCTATTGCTCGGAATAGTTCTACTGTAGTCTGTTTCTTTCGAGAGCTAGGCCTTGAGTTACCTTACCTACGACACTATATTTCTATAGGCTTTGAGTTTGATTCCTACTACTGTTCTTCTCCTTTCCATACAGAACGTTGCTCTATGTCTAGAGTCTGATACGAGTATTCTTTCGAGTACTCACTCATATCATTCAACATCGATCTAACTAGCCAAACCTTTTCAAAATTAGATTAATTTTATAATCATGCTGCATATTTACCTATGTTTAGAGATTACACACACATTATTCATAAATACCATTGATTGAAATAGTAAATTAAAATTAATCTAAGTTGTGGTCAATAATGGAAATAAAAGTTTCATCAAGTAATCCCAACCCTATAAGATTTAGCTCATGGGTTGGTGAATATAATCCAGATTAAAAATAGTAATAAACATCATTTTCTTAAATTAAATTACGGAACAAAGAATAAAGAATTAAAGGTCAAAGTCATGAAGATAGCTTTTACCTGTCTAGCCCACAACTTCGGCTACGAAATGTCTTCCGGTGACCAAGTGGGACTGCCTTCATATTCCCATTTGCGTCTCTATCCTTGTCGCAACCGCTACCCTTTATTTTCATCTAAGGGATTTATCATTTCAAAAATTAGTCCCTTACTGTCTAGCCCCTTTTCAGTTTCTATTTTTGGGTTTTATGTAACACCCCTAACCCATCTCCATCGCTGGATTAGGGTTATAGAGCATCAACGCACGATCGTAACATTTAAACATCATATCATTCAAATAGCCTAATCATATAATAATCCATCCAATCATGTGCAATTTGTCCCTAAATCGAGCCTTCGAGGCCTTAAAAATAGCTTAGAAGCAATTCAGGACTAATTTGAAACAAATTGGAAAGTTCAGGAAAAATATGCAAAAATTATGAAATAGGGGTCACACGGCTGTGTGACAAGGCCCTAGGGCATTGAACTTTCGAAATAGGGACACACGACCGTGTCCCAACTCGAGTCCTCACCTGTGTAACTCCTTGAGTAGGGTCACACAGTAATGTCACACACCTGTATGCTAGGCCGTGTAACTCACTGGCTTGTACACTTTGAAATCCTTAGATGACACACGGCTGTGTGCCTCACATGGCTGTGTCAAACGCTCGTGCCTAAGGCCATGTGACCTAAAATCAAGCCATCTCAAAACCATTTCATGCATAATCTTTCAAGCCATTTAAGCACACATTCAAGGGATTCAAACACCATCTAAAAGCTTGCACAAACATACCATTTCAAGCGTCCTAGATCACCTAATAAATATGCCATTCAAAGGCACCACATTTTGCATCCAAACATTACTTACCTAACCATGTTGACATATCGAAGTTTATGCATACAATCCTAGTCCATTTAGGTACTAAAACATACCTTATTTAACCATTTCAAAACCACTCAAATCATACCATAAAAGACCGTTATCAAGGCATTACAATCATACCAAAAGAACCTTATATACATACACTTTATAAGTGACCAAATGACATACTTTGGTAGGACATTGCAAATTACAAAACAACATAAACTTCAAAACATAAACATCCAAATCACCGTTACTCATTCATCAAAAATGCCATTTACAAACACCCAATACATGCCATTATAATCCTTGGCCAAAATACTTAAAAAAACTACCGAATTGACTACTGGATAGTGTGATAGATCTTCGTTGAGCTTCCAACCAAATTGAGCTTCCGATATTCTATAAAATAGAGGAAAACAGCTACGTAAGCAATGAATGCTTTGTAAGCTCGTATAAACCAAACCGTAACTTACCATTTCGATTGCATAATATAAAGCATAAGTATAAAATCAACCAAGTCCATAAGATTAGCATAAGCCTAAACAACACTCTCAAATTCACAAGTTATGTAACACCCCTAACCTGTTGCCGGACTAGTGTTAAAGGCATTACTGAACAAACCGAAACATTTTGCACTCAATTCATATACTTCATCCACAATCATAATCAAACATTATCATAGAGTCCCTTATATAGGTCATCGAGACTTTAAACTTGCATTAAAATGGAGTCAGGACTAAACTGAGCTCATGCAAAATTTTTCAATAACTTATACATTTTTCAAAGTTGTACAGGTCACACACCCGTGTGAACAGGTAGTGTGTCTCACATAGCTTTAGACACGCCTGTATGTCTAGGCCGTGCTAAAATAGGGCATACATACTGACTTGCTCACACGGCTATAAGACACACTTGTGTGCCTTGGCCTTGGTCAAAACTGACTTGGGTCACATGGCTGGCCACACGCCCGTGTGCCTTGGCCGTGCTCAAGCTTGACTTAAAATTGAGGGTACCCTAGGGGACACACGGCCTTGCAACATGACCATGTGTCGCACACGGCTGAGACACAAGCCCGTGTGGACAAAAATAGGCCATTTGAAAAGCCAAATTGCCACCCAATTTGGGTCAAACCTATAAGCATCAAACCAAGCACATTTGTACTGGAATTTCAGCAAGTTTCAATACCAAAATATACACAATCATGCGATAATATTATCAACCAATTTCATGTTCATATCACCAACCAATTCATGTCATTCCATAAATTAAAAATACCAAAGCATATGGTTTCATAATCTCTAATCATATGATCAAATCTCATGCCAAACCTTACCAAATTTCATACTAAGCAAATTCCAAAACTTACCAAATTGAACAACTCTCTTGGCCATCCATAAACACATCACATAAGCATAATTTGCATCGCATAACATATACCAAAATTAAACCATAAATTCAACCACAAACTAGACATATCACATGGCATGATATAGACATTACAAAACATATCCAAATACTCCTAGCCTATACATGCCATATTCTAAAATATACATTTTCAAAAGGTACCAAAATATAGTCCAATAGTGTGGTGACGATCCTCGAGCTCCTGATAGCTACGATATCTATAAAATAGTGCAAACACACACAAAGTAAGCTTTCAAAAGCTTAGCAAGCCATATACAAATAAACTTAACAAATAATATCAATTCATTCATATAATTTAAGGTAAAATACATTCACTTAACCATATATCTCTTATATTTCATTTTAACATGATTCACATATACATATCATGACTCATTCTCATAGCAACTCATACTTATATCATGTATTCACCAAGATACATATACTTACCTTTCATTTCGAAACATGGTATACAATTCAAACATACTTAAGTCGGATACAAATTCACATAATCATCTATTTTCTCAAAATGCCCCTTGAACCGTTTGAAATTATAAGGATACGCGGATAGCTTGAAAAGCAAATACAATGCCAACGTCCCAGACGTGGTCTTACATGTAATCAAACATCGATGCCACTGTCCCAGACAGGGTCTTACACGAAATTAAATACGATGCCAAAGTCCCAGACGTGGGCTTACACGTAAATCATAAGTCAATGGCAACGTCTCAGAAGTGGTCTTACACGATAACACATATCGGATCCTATGTCATGACATATGTATCCTAACTATTCCTAAGGTTCGTACTGGGCTTTTCAGACGTCGAAACTTTGTCGATACTTTCTCGGATATCTCATTTTCTCAACTCATATTATTATTCATCAAAATATAATGTCATATATACATGAATAATCAATTCAAACACATTTATTTGTATATCGACTTACCTCTACAGATTCAGACGAACGGAGTTGACTATTCAACGACTTTTGACTTTCCTCGATTTAATTCCATTTTCTTTGGTTCTTGATCTAAACATATTCAAATTTAACCATTTTATTCACCAAATCATTCAAATCAATCCATATACACATATTTAGTGCATTTTACAAACTAGCCCTCATATTTTCACATTTTGACACTTTAGTCCTTATTTCAAAAAATCACAAAATACACATAATTTCTTTATACACATGTCTAGCCGAACTTTCATATAGCTCATACAAGCCCACATATTTCATTTATTTCACATTTTAGTCCCTCAAGTTACAAATTTCTCAATTTAGCCCAAATTACTCAAATTCATCAAAAATTCAAATACAAAATATGTTAACCCAAAACATATCTTTCATTTACCAACATAAAACTTCTTAAAGCTCATAGTTTCATCAATTGTTCAATTCAAAACCATCAACAAAATTAGATATTGAGGCATGGCTTTGATAGTATTCTAAGCAACGATTAGAAAAATGTAGAAATTACCAAAAACCGAACTAAACTCATACCTTTATTTCAAACTCAGAGTGCCGAAACCCCAGAATAAGAATATGGCTTCTTCTTTCTTTGTGAATTCTGCAAAATGGATGATAATATGACCAAAATTATGTTTTGTATTGTTTAATATATGTTTAATATACCAATTACCAAATTACCCTTTAATAAACCATTATAAAATCACTTAATGGATGTCCATTAATGTCCATTAACCTTATTAATGGGTTAATAACAACATAAGGACCTTTTCCTTAGAAAGCCATGGCAAATAGAGACTTTTACATTTTACGGAATTAGGTCCTTTTATCAAATTAAGCATACAAATGATCAAATTTTTGTACAAAACTTTCGCACATGCTAATTCACATATCATAAACACATAAAATAATATTAAAATATTTTTTAACTCAAATTTGTGGTCTCTAAACCACTATTTTGACTAGGGTCTAAACCGGACTGTTACAATTCTCCCCCTTAGGGATTTTCATCCCCGAAAATCTTTCTGTTGAGTAGATTCAGATATTTCTGTCTCATAGCATCTTCAAGCTCCCACGTAGACTCTTCAATACCTTGTTGATGCCACATCACTTTTACTAACAAAATTTTCTTATTTTGTAGTTCCTTAACCTCGCGAGCTAATATACGAATCGGTTCTTCTTCGTAAGTCATATTAGTCTGAGTTTCAATCTCAGACGGAGGAATTACATGCGAAGGATTGGATCTATATCGTTGAAGCATCAATACGTGAAACACATTATGAATCTTTTCTTGTTCTGGTGGCAACAACAATCTGTAAGCAACTGGTCCGACACGCTCAATAATCTTATACGGCCTGATGAACCTCGGACTCAACTTGCCTTTACAACCAAATTGGAGTACCTTCTTCCAGGAGATACTTTTAGAAATACTTTGTCACCGATCTTAAATTCAATACCTTTCGTTTCAAATCTGCGTTAGATTTCTGACGATCGGATCGGATCACTTTTACTTTCTGTTGAGTCTCTTTTATCAAATCGATCCCATGAATCTTATTCTCACTGAGCTCAGTCTAATACAAAGGTGTACGGCATTTGCGACCATAAAAGACTTCGTACAGTGCCATTTTGATGCTCGATTGAAAACTGTTATTATAAGTGAATTCCATCAAAGGCAGATACTGTTCCCACGTACTTTCAAAGTCAAGAATGCAACATCTCAACATATCTTCGAGAACCTAAATAACCCGCTCGAAATAACCATCCGTTTGCGGGTGAAAAGCAGTATTGAAATGCAATTTCATACCTAATGCCTCTTGTAGTTTCTTCCAAAATGTTAAAGTGAATCTCGGATCTCTGTCTAACACAATAGAAAATGGCACTCCGTGCAATTTCACAATATTGAAAATGTACAACTCAGCTAATTTATCATGCGAGTAATTAGATCGTACCAGAATAAAATGAGCTAATTTCTCCAATCGATCAACTAGAACCCAGATCGCATCTTTCTTTCCCGAAAATAGGGGCAAACCCGAAACAAAATCCATCGTTACTTTATCCCATTTCCATTTCGGAATCATAATCGGCTGTAACAGACCAGATGGCACATGATGTTCAGCTTTAACTTGCTGACAGATTAAGCATTTCGAAACAAAGTCGGAGATATCTTTTTTTCATTCCAGACCACCAGTAATGATGTTTCAAATCATTATACCTTTTCGTACTACTCGGATGTACAGATAAACAACTATTGTGAGCTTCATTCAAAATCATCTGAATTAGCTCTGAATTTCTCAAAACACAAACCCGATCTTGAAATCTCAAACAATTATCATTATCAATTAGATATTCAGAATCAGAATTCAAATTACACTGGGCTCGTTTTGTTAAAATCTATTATCAAACTTCTGAGCATCAAAAATCTGCTGTAAGAACAAAGGTCTCGCTTTTAATTCCTCTAAAATAGAACCATGATCAGACAAAGCTAAATGAGTATTCAAAGCACGTAATGCAAACAATGATTTCTGACTCAAAGCATCTGCAACAACATTGGCTTTTCGCGGATGATAATTGATCACAAGTTCATAGTCTTTTAAGAGTTCTAACCACCTTCTTTGTCACAGATTTAGATCTTTCTGAGTCATCAGATATTTCAAACTCTTATGATCATAATAAACGTGACATTTCTCACCAAACAGATAATGGTGCCAAATTTTCAAAGCAAATACAATCGTAGCTAATTCCAGATCGTGCGTTGGATAATTCTTTTCGTGCGGCTTTAACTGTCTCAAACTATAAGCATTAACTTTGCCTTCCTGTATCAAAACACATCCTAGACCATTCAATGAAGCATCACTATATATTATAAATTCTTTACCCGATTCGAGTTGTACAAACACTGTAGCTTTAGTCAATTGGGCTTTCAATTGATAAAAGCTTTTCTGACACTTTTCGGACCATTCAACCTTCAGATCTTTCTGAAGCAGTTTCGTTAACAGAGTTGCAATCATAGAAAAGCCTTTTACAAATCGTCTATAATAGCCGACAAGTCCTAGAAAATTGTGGCCTTCAAAAGCATTTCTCGGGGGCTTCCAATCTAGAATAGCTGAAATCTTGCTCGGATCAACTCTGATGCCAGATGCTGACACAATATGGCCCAAAAAACAAACTTAGCGCAACCAGAATTGGCATTTACTAAACTTTGCATACAACTGCTTATCTCGCAAAGTCTGTAGCACTATTCTTAGATTGTAGACATGCTTGGATTCATCACGCGAATAAATTAATATGTCATCAATGAATACAACAACAAATTGATCTAAATACAGTCTGAAAATTTAGTTCATCAAATCCATAAAGATAGCAGGTGCATTTGTTAATCCAAAAGGCATAACTAAGAATTTATAGTGTCCGTACCTCGTTCAGAAAGTAGTTTTTGGAATGTCTGAGTCTTTTACTCACAACTGATAATAACCCGATCTCAAATCTATCTTTGAAAACATAGTAGCTCTTTTCAACTGATCAAATAAATCATCAATTCAGGGCAGAGGATACTTATTCTTGATTGTCACTTTGTTCAACTGACGAAACTCTATGTACATTCTCATCGTACCGTCTTTCTTTTTCACAAACAGATCAAGAGCACCCTAAGGTGAGAAACTCGGTCTAGCAAACCCTCTATTGGTCAAATATTGCAACTGAGACTTTAATTCTTTTAGTTCGATCAGAGCCATTTTATACAGAGCTATCGAAATCAAATTAGTCCCAGGCACTAATTCAATGCTAAATTCAACTTCTCGAATTTGAAGTAATCTCAGAAGTTCTTCAAGAAACACATCAGGGAATTCACAAACAACAGGCACTGATTCAACTTCAATTTCTGACACTTTCGAATCAATCACATAAGCAAAATAAGCTTCACAACCTTTTCTCGCAATACTCAGAGCTTTCATTAACGAAATCACAGCCGGTAACCCATTCAACTTACTAGATTCAAATCAAACTATTTCATTATTCTTGCATCTCAAATCAACAGTTTTCCGTTTGCAATTCATAATAGCATCGTGCAAAATTAGCCAATCCATACCCAAAATTATATCAAACTCATCAAAGGGCAATAACATCAGATTAGCCGAAAAACAAATATCTCGAAACATTAACAGACAGTTCTTTCAAACTTTATCAACCAAAACAGATCTGCCTAGGGGGTTCGAAACTCTAATTACAAATTCAGTAGGCTCTACAGGAAAAGTCATACTATTCACTAAATTCATAGGTATATATGAATGCTTTGATCTAGGATCTATTAAAGCAATCACAGAAGTATCATAAAAAGTAAATGTACCTATAATCACATCCGGAGACGAAGCTTCCTCACGAGCTTGAATGGCATAGGCTCTGGCAGGTGCACAAGCATCAGATCTAATAGCAGTGTCTTTTGTTCCCCTGTGACTGCCACTCATATTTCCCGTATTTCTGGGAGGTCTACCACAAGATGCATTGCCACTTAGCCTCGAATTTTTCACAATCTCTTACTTGACAAATTCAGGGCAATCGCAGATAAAATGGTCTAATGATCCACATTTGAAACAGGCCTGATCATACAATCTACAATTACCAGGATGTCTTTTACCATAGTATTTACACTCGGGTCGATAATTTAGTATTTTCAACACTAGTAACAGAAGTAGCTGGAGCTTTGAAGTTCAAATGCAATCTAGCACGATATCTACTCGAATGTCCCACATTAGCCTTTGAACAGCTATTATCATCTCGAAATATCTTTGTTGCCGAATGAAATGACTCTTTTTCGCACTTCTCTAGCTTCTGAATTAGCTTTTCTTTTCTCTTTCCTGAGCTCTTTAGCTTTACATGCTCGTTCAACAAGCACAACGAATTCTTTGATATCAAGAATCTCGACTAACAAACGAATATCCTCGTTCAAGCCATCCTCAAATCTTTTGCACATTATTGCTTCAATCAAAACACATTCTCGAGCATACTGACTCAATCTCAAAATTCTCGCTCGTATTTTGTAACAGACATATGACCTTGCTTAAGCTTAAGAAACTCTTTATGTTTCTAATCGATGAATCTTTGACTGATATGTTTCTTTCAGAATTTAGCTTGAAAGAAATCCCAAGTGACTTGATCTCTCTGAACCACATATATCAATGTCTTCCACCAATGATATGTCGTATCTCTCAAAAGTGAAATGACACATTTTATGCATTCATCTGAATTCAAAGATAATTTATCGAACCCTCGTATCGTATTCTCTAACCAGAACTCGACTCTTTCAGCATCATCATTCGTAACATCACAGAATTCTTTAACTCTATATTTTATAATTGTATCAACTGGAGGCTTAATCAACTAATTCGGATTAGCTTGTGGCATGACAGGGACTTGTAGAGAATTTACCGGGGTTGGGGGTTGTTGAACAACCTGATTAATTCTAATGTACGGGTAAACCAATCATTCATTATTTGATAGAAGGCTTGTCTAGCCTCTCTATCATGGCTACTCGTATTCGGTCTAGATTCGGATGGCGCTATACCTTAAGCGAGAGCAGGTGCATTGCTCTCGACATCGTCAGCTACATCTTGTTTGGGATCCATTTGCTATATAAAAACACATTTTCCTTGTCAGGATTCATCACACTACCGCAGTTCATAAATATGGCATGTATAGCTAGACTCACATACGCTATGGTGGTCCTAGAACCGACAAAACCATAGCTTTAATACTAATAAAATGTAACACCCCTAACTCGTATCCGTCGCCGGACTAGGGTTAAAGGCATTACTGGACAAACCGAAGCATTTTACACTCAATTCATAAACTTCATCCACAATCATAATCAAACATTATCATAGAGTCCCTTATATAGGTTATCGAGACATTAAACATGCATTAAAATGGGGTCGGGACTAAACTGAGCTCATACAAAATTTTTTAATAACTTATACATTTTTCAAAGTTGTACGGGTCACACGCCCATGTGAACAGGCTGTGTGCCTCACACGGTTTTAGACACGCCCGTATGTCTAAGCCATGCCAAAACATGGCATACATACTGACTTGTACACACGGCCACAGGACACGCTCGTGTCCCTTGGCCGTGGCTAAAATTGACTTGGGTCACATGTTTAGCAACACGCTCGTGTGCCTTGGCCGTGCTCAAGCCTAACTTAAAATCGTAGGGTACCACAGGGGACACACGGTCATCCAACATGAACGTATGTCGCACACGGCTGAGGCACACGCCCGTGTGGACAAAAATAGGCCATTTGAAAAGCCAAATTGCCACCCAATTTTGGTCAAACCTATAAGCATCAAACCAAACACATTTGCTCCGTAATTTTAGCAAATTTCAATAACAAAATATACACCAATCATTCCATAATATTATCAACCAATTTCATGTTCATATCACCTACCAATTCATGTCATTCCATAAATCAAAAACTGTAACAGCCCAATTTAGGGCCAAAACGGAATAGTGGTTTCGAAACCACAAATTTGAGATTTACAAAAAAAATAATAATTTTTTATGATTAAGTTTTAGCGTTTATATTATGATTTCCTAATTGTGTGAAAATTTCGTTGCGAAATTTTATCGATTGGATGTTTAATTTGCCGTTTAGGACTAAATTGAAATAGGTGAAAAATGTGTGCGTCTAATTCATAAAGTACTAGATTGAAATGGGGGTTTTAAGTAGGGGTCCTTAAATGGAAATTAGACCATTATCTTTTATATGGACAAAAATTAGGACATGGATGGAATTTTTAGAAAGTTTAGTAGTAAGGGCATTTTGGTCATTTGCATATAAAATGAAATAAAATGGGAAAAATAACACAAAAATGTGTTCATCTTCATCAAGCTTGGCCAAAACTTGCATGTTCTCCATAGCTAGGGTTTTTCCCAAGCTTTCAAGCTCAATAGTAAGTGCATTCAAGCCCCGTTTTTAATGTTCTTTACATTTTTGAAATCATCGTAACTCGGTCTACCTATTTCCACCATTATTTTGACTTAGGGTTTATGTTTAAAAATTTACCCATGAATGATATATATGTAATTTGATGTTTGATGGTAGAATATGAATGTTTGAAGTTAGGAGAACGATCTTTTCTAAGTGATTTTTAGCGAAAACAAGCAAAACGGCATAATCAGTAAAAATACCTATTGTTCATAACTATGTGTTAGAGTGAGAATTTGATGTTGCCATAGAAGATAAAAATGAGCAGCATGTCATTAAACATAAGAATAAGGGCTGAAATTAAATTTCCGAGCCTAGGGGAAAAATCATAATTTTGTAAAAGTTAGGGGGCAAAAATGTAATTTTTCCATAATGTGATTTTTGGATTGAAATAAATAGTATGAGTGTTAAATGAGCTAAATGTGTTGTTATAGATCAAGAAAGGCGTGGAATCGATCTCGAACGGGGGAAGGAAATGGTTTTGGACTAAATTGCAAAATTTCCATATTTTGCACCGAGGTAAGTTTGTATGTAAATAATACATTAACTTCATTTAAATTTTTATATTTCAGCCTATTATATATATATTAGCTGATGTTGAAGCATAAATCGACTATTGGAAGAATGGAAATAAGTAATAGAGAGAGAAATCCCGGTTGAACATTGGGAAAGATTGAGTAAAATAGATGGAGCGTAGCTAGGTCACATGTATGGTGCTGAGTGCACATCATGTGTACAAGAAAGCTACGAGATACTATGTAGTGGCTAGGTCACACGTGTGATACGGGATGTATCCCATGTAGACAAGAGAGCTACGGGAGATATAAATGTAGTAAGGTCGCATGTGTGATTCCAAGTGAAGGACACCATGTAGACAAGAGAGCTACGAGATAAATTGGCTAGGTCACATGGGTGGTACTAAGTGTTCACCATGTGTACAAGAGAGCTGAATTATAGGAAATATGATGGTGGAGCTGTGTGCTGAAATCATCAAGTATCGAGAATTGATCCAAATTGTTCAACGGGATGGCTTTATGGTGACATTGTAATCATGGACCTATACTTGTAAATTATATGAAATGTGGTGAAAATGAACTGTGATATGCATGTTAAAATGAGATTAATATAAAGAAAGTGTGAAAGAGTGAATTAGCAATAATACTGTTTTGGACAGATTCAGTGTCATGAATTTGAAAAATCACCAAAAAAAATGGGAATTTAATTAGAGGCTGAATGAGATATGAATTTAAATATTAATGAGTCTATTTTCATGTAAAAGAAATAGAGAAAGTAAATACATCTTATATTTTGAGAAATTTATATTTTTGTCAGACCTGTTCAGAATGACTGCATGGTCCTCTGTTCAAATTTTAAAAATTTACCATAAATTGTAAAGAAACAATTAGGAGTTGTATCTTACATTTATTTAATAGTTATTGAGTCTAGTTTTATAAGAAACAAAAGCAATAGTCATTGAAACTCTGAATAGAGAGATATATGAATCGTAATATACAGGGGTCAGAGTGGCCGAACCCTGAAACAGGGGAGATTTTAACTAATAAACTGTACTAATTGGCTTTACCAAAAATTCTAGAAAAAAATTAGTAAATAGATATATGAGTGGAGTTTCAAGGAAAATTTACGGAATTAGATTACGAGTTTTGTAACTTGAGTTATGATTTATTTAGTGAATGTGACGCAGGAGGGACAGCTTGATCAAATTGGAGTAAATAATGAAATTAAAAATAAATATGATTGAGTTACTTTGTGAACATATTAGATTCCTTATTTATTATTTATATACTTACTTACTAAGCAATAAGCTTACTTTCTTTTCTCTCTTTGTTTTGTTTATAGCGTCATCCAACTAGCACGGGAGTTAGAGATCGTTAAAGATCTGTCCGCACTATCAATACTTTTGGTATTTGAACTAAACATTTTGAATTATGGCTTGTATAGCAGGCATAGTTGTTTTTGTTACGTGTCATAGTTGCCTAGGCTTAAAATATAGGTTACAGTATGTGATCGACTATTTTGTACAAAGCCATTGAAGTTGGCTAATATTGTTAAAGACATATGTTATAATGTTTCATGATCCAATTGGATGCCGTAGTTTTGTCTCGGTTTTATTTAATGGTATGTGTTATGTTCTGGTAATATCTCATACACTGTTTCGGTGTGGAATGAGTGTAAAGGGTGTTACATTTAGTGGTATCAGAGCTATAGTTTAGTCGATTCTCGGACCAATAAAGTGTGTAAAATTCTAGCTATACATGCCATAAAAATACTGCGATAGTGTGGTGACTCCTGATTATTCTAAACTATGTTTTGTTTTAATATAGTAATGGATCCTGACGGAACTGCGACTGCTGATGCTGCTAGTAATGCGCCGGGTCCCGCGCAAGGGACTGCTCCTATAGAAAGTAGACCTGAGACATTGAGACAGGGAGATGAGGCTCGGGATGCCTTTCTCTGAATGATGAACAATTGGTATACTGAGTTTATTCGAGCAAACCCAAATGCTCAACCTCCTCCACCCCCTCCCATACCTCAGACTGTTCCTGTAGTTGCTCAAGGCATAGATTTGGTAAGAATGAACAAGCCTCCGGTTGACAAGATTCGAAAACAAGGGGCCGAAGAGTTTAGAGCAAAGATCGATGATGATCCCGAGAAAGTGAAGTTCTGGCTTGAAAATTCTACCCGTGTATTTGATGAGCTCTCATGTACACCCGAGGAGTGCTTAAAGTGTGCTGTATCACTTTTGAGAGATTCAGCTTACCACTGGTGGAAGACTTTAGTAGTAGTGGTGCCAAAAGAAAGAGTTACTTGGGATTTCTTCCAGGAAGAATTCAGAAAGAAATACATAAGTCAGTGATTTATTGATCAAAAACGGAAGGAGTTCCTTGAATTGAAACAGGGCAAGATGTCTATGGCAGAGTATGAACGTGAATTTGTAAGAATCAGCAAGTATGCCCAGGAATGTGTGTCCACCGAGGCTATTATGTGCAAAAGATTTGAGGATGGGCTTAATGAGGATATTAAAGTGCTTGTAGGAATTCTAGAGCTGAAAGAATTTGTAGTATTGGCTGACCAAGCTCTTAAAGCTAAAGAATTGAATAAAGAAAGAAGAAAAGCTACTATTAAGGCCCGAGATGATAAAAAGAGGCTGATAAGCAAGTCATTTCAATCTCAGTCAAAGAGGTCCAAAGAGACAAACCCTCGAATGACAGTTTCACCTGGAGATTCACACCGAGATCGTGGTAAGGAATATTCGGGGTCTAAAGCTCAAGCTACTTCAGTGGCAAGTGTGGGTAATGTGCGGTCTAGAAAACCCGAATGTCATCAATGTGGCAGGCAACATTTTGGTGAGTGCAGGGGGAACGAGCGAGCTTGTTCCAGGTGTGGTTCTCGCGAGCATTTTATCAGAGACTGCCCAGAGAAAGTTGAAGAAGAAAAATTTCAGAGCGCTAGACAGAGTACTACCGCCAGCAGAGGTAGACCCCCGAGAAATACTGGAAGTGGAGCTAGCAGTAAAACTATGATGAAAGATTCGGCAGCGAGATCAGAAGCTAGAATGCCTGCTAGAGCTTATACCATACGTGCCCGAGAGGATGCATCATCTCCTGATGTGATTACTGGTACATTTTTTCTTTATGATACTATTGTTGCTGCATTGATTGATCTCGGGTCTACTCATTCCTATATTTGTGTGAATTTAGTGTCTAATAAGAAGTTGCTTGCTGAGTTTACTGAGTATGCGATTAAAGTGTCGAACCCTTTAGGCCAATATGTGCTAGTTGATAAGGTTTGCAAGAATTGCCAATTAATGATTCAAGGTCACTATTTTCCAGCTAATTTGATGCTGTTACCATTTGATAAGTTTGATGTTATCTTGGGAATGGACTGGTTGACATTGTATGATGCCAAGGTAAATTGTAAACAGAAAACATTAGAGTTGAAATGTGAAAACGGTGAAATTCTGTGGGTTGAAACAGATGAATCAAATAAATTGCCTATGGTGATTTCGCGCATGTCTGCATAGAAATACATAAGAAAAGGGTGTGAAGTTTATCTTGCCTATGTAAAGAATACTGAAATGTTTAAATCGAAGCTTGAATCAGTGCCAATAGTCTGTGAATTTCCAGATGTATTTCCAGAGGAATTGCCTGGGTTGCCTCTGAACAGAGAGATAGAGTTTGCCATTGATTTGTTGCTGGGGACTGCACCGATCTCAATTGCTCCATATAGAATGACTCTGACTGAATTAAGAGAATTGAAGGCTCAGTTGCAAGAGTTAACAGACAAGGGATTTGTGAGATCGAGTTTCTCTCATTGGGGTGCTTCTGTATTGTTCGTAAAGAAGAAAGATGGCTTAATGAGGCTTTGCATTGATTACCGTCAGCTCAATAAGGTGACTATAAAGAACAAGTACCCGTTACCGAGGATTGACGATTTATTCGATTATTTGAAGGGGGCAACAGTGTTTTCAAAGATCGATTTGAGGTCCGATTACTACCCGTTGAGAGTTAAGGAGTCAGATGTGCCGAAAACCGCCTTTAGGACAAGGTATGGACATTATGAGTTCCTTGTGATACCTTTAGGCTTAAAAAATGCTCCAGCTATATTTATGGACTTGATGAATCGAATCTTTCGACCATATTTAGATAAATTTGTAGTAATGTTTATAGATGACATTCTAATTTATTCTCGGGATGAGTCTGAACACGCCGAACACTTGAGAACCATATTGTAGATCTTGAGGGAAAAGAAACTGTTTGCTAAGTTTAGTAAAAGTGAGTTCTGGCTTCGTGAAGTCAGATTTTTGGGACATATAGTCTCGGGTGATGGTATTCGGGTGGATCCGAGCAAGATTTCCGCGATCGTTGATTGGAAACCGCAAAAGAATGTATCCAAGGTTAGAAGCTTTTTAGGCTTGGCCGGGTATTATAGACGTTTTGTCGAAGGATTTTCGATGATTGCCTCTCCTATGACTAAGTTGCTGCAAAAGAATGTTAAGTTTGAATGGACTGATAAATGTCAGCAGAGTTTTGAAAAACTGAAAGCACGATTGACTGAAGCACAGATTTTAGTACAGCCCGAGCTCGAGAAGGAGTTCGTAATTTATAGTGATGCATCATTGACAGGCCTTGGATATGTGCTGATGTAGGAGGGTAAAGTGGTAGCTTATGCCTCGAGACAGTTAAAATCGCATGAGAAGAACTATCCTACGCATGATTTGGAATTGGCCACTATTGTATTTGCCTTGAAGATCTGGCGTCATTATTTGTACGGTGAAAAATGCCGAATTTTTACTGATCACAAAAGTTTGAAATACTTGATGAATCAAAAGGATTTGAATCTGCGACAACGGAGATGCCTTGAATTATTGAAGGATTATGAGCTAGTGATTGATTATCATCCGGGAAAAGTGAATGTAGTTGCTGATGCCTTGAGCAGGAAATCTCTTTTTACTTTGAGATCCATGAATACGAGGTTAGCATTATCTGATGATGGGTCAATCTTCGCAGAGATAAGGGTTAAACCGTTATTTCTCCAGCTAATTTGTGATGCTCAAAAGAACGATAGTGAGTTGCAAACCAAGTGAACTCAGTGCGAACCGGTTTATGACTCAGATTTTTAAGTTGGACCAGATGACTGTTTGACGTTTCGAGATAGGATTTGTGTACCAAAAAATGATGAATTGATTCAGAAAATACTACATGAGGCACATAGTGGTTGTTTGTCGATTCACCACCCCGTAGCACAAAAATGTATAATGATTTAAAGAAGTTATATTGGTGGCCGAGGCATGAAAAGGGACATTTACGAATTTGTAACCAAGTGTTTGATCATCAACAAGTAAAAGTGAGCATCAAGTGCCTTCGAGATTACTTCAACCGTAATGGTGCTGAATGGAAATGGGATAGGATTACCATGGATTTTGTAACTGGGTTGCCTCTGACTCCTAAAAAGAAGGATGTTGTCTGGGTAGTGGTTGATAGGTTAACAAAGTCGGCTCACTTTATACCGGTACGTACCGATTACTCACTTGATAAATTAGCTGACTTATATATTACTAAAATTGTGAGGTTGCACAGGGTACCTATGTCGATAATATCAGATAGAGATCTGAGATTTACCTCGAGATTCTGGAAAAAGTTACAAGAAGCTTTGGGCACAAAATTGAACTTTAGTACTGCATTTCATCCACAAACAGATGGTCAGTAATCCAGGTACTCGAAGATATGCTTAGATGCTGTGTTTTAGAATTTGAAGGCAGTTGGGAGAAATATCTATCTTTGGTTGAATTTTCCTACATATCAGTTTTCAGTCAAGTATACAGATGGCACCGTACGAAGCCTTGTATGGTTGCAAGTGTCGGACTCCTTTATATTGGACTGAACTTAGTGAGAAATAGATTCATGGGGTTGATCTAGTTAAAGAAACCGAAGAGAAAGTAAAAGTAATTCGTGATTTCCTGAAAGCTGCTTCAGATCGACAAAAGTCATATGCAGATTTAAAAAGAAAAGAGATTGAATTTCAGGTGGGTGATAAAGTGTTCTTGAAGGTATTACCATGGAAAAAGATTCTAAGATTTGGCCGAAAAGGCAAGTTGAGTCCGCATTTTATTGGGCCGTATGAGATTACTGAGAGGATTGGACCAGTGGCATATCGGTTGGCCTTACCAACAGAGTTAGACAGAATTCATAATGTGTTTCATGTATCAATGTTGCGACGTTATCGTTCTGATCCTTCACATGTGATTTCTCCAACAGAAATTGAGAGTCGATCGGACTTGACCTATGATGAGGAACCGATTAAGATTTTGGCTTGAGAAGTAAAATAGTTGAGAAAGAAAAGTATAGCTTTAGTAAAAGTGTTATGGCAAAGACATAGAGTAGAAGAAGCTACGTGGGAACCAGAGGAAACTATGAGAAAACAGTACCCAAATCTCTTTACCAGTAAGATTTTCAGGGACAAAATTCCCTAAAGGGGAGAGAGTTGTAACAGCCCGATTTAAGGCCAAAACGGAGTAGTGGTTTTGAAACCACGAATCTGAGATTTCAAAAAATAATAATAATAATTTATTATGATTAAGTTTTAGCGTTTATATTATGATTTCCTAATTGTGTGAAAATTTCGTTGCGAAATTTTATCGATTGGATGTTTAATTTGCCGTTTAGGACTAAATTGAAATAGGTGAAAAATGTGTGTCTAATTCATAAAGTACTAGATTGAAATGGGGGCTTTAAGTAGAGGCCCTTAAATGGAAATTAGACCATTATCTTTTATATGGACAAAAATTAGGACATGGATGGAATTTTTAGAAAGTTTAGTAGTAAGGGCATTTTGGTCATTTGCATATAAAATGAAATAAAATGGGAAAAATAACACAAAAATGTGTTCATCTTCATCAAGCTTGGCCGAAACTTGCATGTTCTCCATAGCTAGGGTTTTCCCAAGCTTTCAAGCTCAATAGTAAGTGCATTCAAGCCCCGTTTTTAATGTTCTTTACATTTTTTAAATCCTCGTAACTCGGTCTACCTATTTCTACCATTATTTCGACTTAGGGTTTATGTTTAAAAATTTACCCATGAATGATATGTATGTAATTTGATGTTTGATGGTAGAATATGAATGTTTGAAGTTAGGAGAACGATCTTTTCTAAGTGATTTTTAGCGAAAACGAGCAAAACGGCATAATCAGTAAAAATACCTATTGTTCATAACTATGTGTTAGAGTAAGCTAAAACAGACTCAAAAACATAAAAATCATTGAAAACGAGGTTGAAAACACATACCATGCTAGTATTTATGCTAGCTGAAACTTCAAGCCCTAAAATGGCTACTCTTTTCTTCGAATTTTAGTGGTGAAAACACTTGGGGAAGATGACACTAACTTTTCATTATTTTAATTTAAGTTTATTTATCCACCTACCAATTTAACCTTAGTCACTAACTTTAAAATCAACTAATGCATGTCCATATTTGTCCACTAACCTTAAGAATAGTATAATTACCATTTAAGTTCATTTACTTTCATTTCCATATTTATTTAGCCCTTTTAACTAATGGAACTTCACTTTTACACTTTTTACGATTTAGTCTTTTTACCTAATTAACCATTTAAATGTTGAAATTTCTTAACGAAATTTTAATATGACCTTACTATAACCTCAAAGACCTTAATAAAATAATAACTTTCTCATAAAAATTATGGACCCAAAACCACTGTTTTTGACACTACTAAAAATGGGCTGTTATATTTTATATCTCCTCATTTAGGGTAGACCCATGATCCGATGATCCGATGATCTTTTTCCTCCTTTTTAGGCTGATTTTTCTGGTACATGCACAATAGGGTTTATAACGGTTAAGTGTTGACTGGGTCGCTTCCTGGCATTGGCACGACATTGGTGTTGGCAAACTATCCAACCTTTTGTCACGAAAACCTTCACTTCTTTTCATCATTCTGCACCTGCCAGTTAATAAACAAATCCTTCCTGCAAACAATTAAAAGTAACATGTAATAACATTTAAGCACAATCCAAAACTTTTAATGCAATTTGCTAAAAACACTAATGGAAAATCCTAAAATACAACTAAACTTACCTAAGTACAGACAATTAACCAAGTCTAAGGCATGAAATATAACGCTTTTCAAGAGTTATCACACCCCCAAGCTTGAGTTATTGTCTATCCTCAAGCAAAATATGTATGAATGCATATATACAAGAATTTGCCATTGCACATAATCACCTTGACTTGCCAGTCTACTCAAAGAACACCATATACATCAGTTCTCAACAATCTTCTTCCTTTAAAAACTTGTTCAAGTGTTAGAGGTTTGCCAGTCTACTCATTTGTTACCTAAATTGAAGTTGCTCTAAGCCTACTCAAAATGTATAAATATTATTCATATTGTTTTCTTACTTTTTTTTCAAATCAATGTAGGGGATTTAGCATGTCACAAAATTCTTTGACTCGACAATCACAATGGAGCAAACAAAAAATTACAGATTGTTCAATCATGTTACAATTTTAATAAAAATCACTTTTGAAGCTAAGGCTTTTAACTTAAAAGATCGATGGAGCAAACAACTACCTTCTTAGCTACTCAGTCTATTACTATAGTGGAGTGCCTTTTATTTTTATTTTTATTTTATTATTACACACTCTTACTTAAACTCACCTTTTTAGTCAACAACAAGATGGAGCAAACAAGGTAATGTTGACTTGACAATTTTAAGCCTTGGAGTGCCTACTGTCTTTTATTTAAGTAATGCTTTGGTAATTTGACTGAATTTGGCTTCGAAAGTCCCTAAGTTCATTAAAAGAAACTCGTTATAGTCCAAACTAACTGATGTTGGGACATCTCATGTTTAGGAGTTAATTTTCAAGCAACTCTTCTAAGCTAAATTCACTTAATCCATTGTCACATGTTTTAGGTGTATTGAAGAATTTAAGCTTATCATTGAACATCATAAGTAAAGATTGTATTTATCATAGGTAAAGCAACCCATAGCAATTATGTGTGCCATGGGAAAATGAATGACAACTGAACCAAAAATTAAAACATGCTTAACTAACTATTTAATGCAATACTAAATGCTCAATGCACCCTTAAACCTAAGAGATGTATTGTCTTCAATGCATGTACGAATATAGAAAAGAAAATGTCATGAAAAAATAAATGAAATGTATGATGTATAAAAGAGAAAAGAACTTCCCTTGCTTGGACCAAAGTGTAGTTACTTCATTTTGTCCTACGAGCGGATTTACTTGCACTGTGTTTATAGCGCATTTTCCTTTTCAAAGATTGGAGCGACACGTCCTCTTGTTCAACATCAGAATTTGGTGATTTCATCAATAATCCGATTGATCTCACGATTCTATTCAGTAAAAGGAGGTGGAACAATTGCAATGCTGTGCACTGGTGGTGTAGGTGTTGGATTTGCTTCTTCTTCTTCCTCACAATCAGTTGCAATACTGACTGATTCTTTTTTCTCTGTTTCTTCCTCTAGTTCTTTGGTTTCTTTCTTGGCAGTGGTAGGGTTTGTCTCAGCTAGCTGGGCTTCACCAACCTTTTTTGCTACAGTTGCCTACAATTCTTTAGGAAAGTTAGGAAATGCAGGCATTGTCTTGGTGAAATTCTTTTGAAGGGGCCTTTTCAGAACTGCGTCCCTCCTCTCTAAACATAGGCATAGTAAAGAGCCAGTTTGTTCTGCACTTTTGCCAAATCTGCATCAAGCTAAAGCTGCTCAGTCTCAAAAAGATTATTCTGTTTCTACAACTTCTCCAATTGTAACACCCAGAATTTGGGCCTAGAAGTTTTGGGCCTTGAGCATGGAAGCGGTTGAAGACAGCTTATAATATTTTGGTTGTGTATGTAAATTTCGTTAATGAAGGCTTGTTTTAGTGGTTAAGTGTGCTGAAAAGTGTTGGAGAAGTCTTGGGTTCAAACCTGGACTTTAGCAAAAATTTTGTTTTAAGGTGAATCAAACCCTGGGTGTAGTAGGTAGGCCTTAAGAATATTGTTGGAGAAAAGATGACACAAAAAGCCTTGTGGTGTATTGGCAAGGTGGCGCCACTTAGTAGACAAGGAAGTGACGCCATAGAGGAAGCAAGGGGTCCAAGGTTCAAGTCTTGGCTCTTGCAATATATTTTGGTTTTTCTTTTCAATAAATCTGGAAGCAAGTAGGTGCGCTTTAAAGTTTAATGTGTTGGATTTATGACACAAATGAGTTGATGGCCTAGTGGTGGTGGCGTGAGTTGGCATGTAGGAGGACTTTGGTTCGAATCCCTTGGCATGCAAAGGTTGATTATTTTGCTATGTTGGGACGGCAAGAGTTGGTGTTGGTTTTAAACTCTGGTGATGGAGGGATCCCACATCAGGAAGCTAACATAAGAGTAGATGGTGAGCTGGCTTTAAATAGAGCAAACCATGAGGAGAGTAGGCATACCCTTCTTGGCTGATCCCTTTCGCTTTATGGCGTGCTCGTTTGGGTTGGGCGCCGGCTAAGAGTGCTTAGAGCGCGGATTAATTCCAGTCTTCTATCAGGTGTGTATTTCTCACTACTCTAGCTGTAGGATGGCTACTTCGAGCCGCGATGGGCCGAAAGGGGCCATGTGGGCCAATGGGCCTACGGGCCCAATTGGATAAGTTGTGTGATTGTATAGTAAATATTGGACTAGGCTAGGTGAATATCATATCTGCGGCTAGATTTGGGCTAAAAGGGCCACACGAGCATGTGGGCCCATTTGGGCCGAGAAAGGGGTTTAGGCCCATTCGTATTGTTATCCCTGTTTAGAATACTTTAGCTTACCAAATTACTGAAATACCCTCGACTTGTAAAATTACCAAAGTACCCTCGATTTACAGAATTACCGTTTTACCCTAGATTTACAAAACCATTGAAATACCCTTGTAGGGTAGAATTACTAAAATACACCTGTAGGGTAAAATTATCGAAATACCCCTGTAGGGTAGAATTATTAAAATATCCCTATAAGGTAGAATTATCGAAATGTCCTTGTAAGGTAGAAATACCGAAATACCCCGGTAAGGTAGAATTACCGAGATACCCTTATGGGGTAAAATTGCCATTTTGCCCATAGGGTGTTAAATGACCGTTTTGCCCTTGTGGGCAAGTGACTGACTTGGACTGTGTGGTTGACGGATTTGATTGTGAATATATGTTGGTGATATGAATGACTTGACTATGATTGTTTGATTCAAATATGGGCATGATATTCTGACTCTGTATGTTGTATGCCATGACATGTATATCTGTTGCATGGGAAATGGGTTATATTGATGGAGGAAGCGTTTTGGTGGCTCTACCAAAAATATCTGTTTCTGGTGGCTCTGCCACAAATATCTATATCTGGTGACTCTATCACAATATTTGTTCTGGCAGCCATGCTGCAAATTCTGTGGTGTGTAGCGGATGGGTGGGTCGAGTTGTCTCCCTACATGGTGTAAGGTTGGTACAGGGGTGTATACGGATGAATATGGGTTGGGCTTCTACATACATGAAATATCTGTTCTGTATCTATTATGGGCCTATGGGCTTCACTCTGAATTCTGTATAGGGCTAAAGCCCATCTGGTACTCTCTGTTATGATGGGCTAAGGCCCAATTGATACCGAAACTGTAAGTAGGGCTGGGGCTAGACTTTTAATTCTTTTATATGACTGACTGTTCCTTTTATATAGTAGGGGATTTCACACTAAGTTTTCGTAAACTCACCCCGTTTATTACCTTTCAGGTAATTTTCAGCCTTAGACGGATCGGAGCTGCGAGGGGCTCGGTGGGAGCTACACACATTATTTAAGTTACAGTTTTGATTATTGCTTTAAAAATGTTTTTATGTGAGTTGTAGTAAAGCTGTTGTAATTTTCTGGATTTCTAATTTGGAATTTTATTTATAATTGCTAGTATTAGAACACGATTTTCCAAAGCAACTACTGTTTTCAAAACATCACGTATCCGCAATTGTTTTAAATTAAGCTTTCGCAACTGCCAAGATTTTTTACAAAGTTGTTAAGAATGTTATTCAGTTGAGGTTTTCTAACAAGGTTTAAAAAGGGTATAAGTTTTTAATTATTAATGGAAACATGGTTTTTGAAAAACACTTCAATGTGACATGCCAGATTCGAGCCAAACTTTCAGGCGGGGTTTGGGGTGTTACACCAATGAACTAAGCACTTGTTGCTCGAATAAACTACTAGTCTTAGAGGTTGTTGCAATGGCAAATGTTAGCACAGAGGTTGTTGAGGCTGAGACAGGAGGTTTTTGCCGTGGCAATTCCTCCCCAGAAATCTTTGTAACAATCAATCTTATAATGTCCCCATTATTTGGGACGACATTCTTATTTGCTTGGATTGAGTAACATCCTGGAAAAGCGCAGTGATTAAAGAAAGAAAGTTCAGACTCCTGGTATTATTTTGTGTGCACCGGTGTACTTCGTTGAATATAATCTTACCCACATTAATTTCCTACCCTACATGATGGTATAGAGTAGCAACATTCGATCCTTAGAAACTATTGAGTTATGGGTAGAGTGGAGTAGGCACGTCTTAAGGAAGTGATACCAAACCCTGCACTTGGGCTTCAAAGATTCCCCTTCTACGGTGTAACAATCTTGCCTCGACACCGTCTATTTAGTTTATGTCACACATAGGTCTTGAAAAACCTTAGTTAATCCATCAGCAGTGATAGTTGCAGCAAGCTCGGTATACTCGTCCTGGATATCATAGAGACCATACTGAACATTAATCGTGTCTTCATCAAATAAGATCGAGACTCCTCACACATATATAAAAGTAATATTTGGGGAAGTAAGTTGAGCATAGAACTCACGAACAATCTTGGTCAGCCCTCTAGATGCAAACAAAAAATTTACCATCCATGTTGCTTGACGATAGAAGAAATGGAAGCATCGTATCCCATGAAAGGCTCATCTTTAAAATGAAAGCCCTTTTCCAAACAAAAGGATTGTTTGGAGATGTTCTGGCACCCTTCTTCTACCATAGTGTTAAAGAAAGTGTGAGGTGCAGAGCAGATGATTGAGGGGTAGATCGTCTAACCATTGTGGAAAGTTAAGGTAAAACTTTGTATAGAAAAGGAGAAAGAAAATTTGTAGAGTCAGAAGAAAGCACAAATAAGCGTGAAGAGAAAGTAAATTTAGGGTAACTATTAAAGAATTGAAGAGGTTAGGGTAAAATAAAACGACGACAAAAAAATGTGTAAATAGGGTATGACGTGGGTGATGGGAGGTCGATAATTATGGCCTGACTTTGGTGTGATGGAAATTTTGAGGGAAAGTGGAAAGGTTACAGACTCAAATATTTAGGAAACAAATTTCCAATAGGCCAACGGGTATCATATGCCCCAACCTCACAATTGTCATTATGAGATAGTGTTGACGGTTTAAAAAAATTAAATGTTCAGAGTAAGTTTTGTAGCATGGAGGAGGGAAAAAACAAAGGGATTTTTGAGGGGAACTGTGAAGTGACCTAGCTCTAAAACAAGGATTTTGGCTTTCAACCATTGGGCTACCCAAGTAATGTAGTGGGCCCAACTGTCCCAAAATCCCTCTCTTGGACTTTTCTATCTGGTCATCCGATATTACCTTATACCTTAACATCCATTTCCCAGTTGGTGGACGCATAACTCTCTTTTGCAATGCTGCAATAGACTCCTTTTAGCAGCACAACTAATAAGTTTACATTCTTTATTCTATCTCTGGAAATCATGGAAAGAACTACTTCAAGAAAAAAAAAACAACAGAAATAGAAGAAATATGAAATAATTATAAGATAACTAATAATAAAAATGAAATTAAAGTAAAGCAACTACGAAAAGAAAAAAATAGAAAATATAATTATTAGCTCAAACATCTCGGAGATCAATGAACTGTTTATCTCGATTTACATGAGCACCTTAGTAGTGCTTCAGGCGTTGTCCATTAACTTTAAATGTGGCCTTTGTTTTCATATCTTTAACATCAACAACTCCATGAGGGTAGACTTGAGCTACTTCAAAGGAACCTAACCAACGAGGTTTTAGTTTGCCAAGGAACAATTTGAGCCTAAAGTTGAACAACAACACCTGTTGTCCTAGTTCAAATTGCCTTGGCATAATCCTCTTATCATGCCATTACTTGGTCTTCTCCTTGTACAATTTAGCATTCTCATATACTTGGGCCTGAAATTCTTCTATTTCATTCAGTTTTAACAACATGTTATGGCCAGCAACTTTCCAGTCCATATTCAGCTTTTTAATAGCCCAAAATGCTTTATGCTCTAACTCAACAAGTAAGTGACATGACTTCCCAAAAACAAGCTTAAAAGGTGACATCTTCAATGGTGTTTTGGATGCCGTACGATAAGCTCACAAAGCTCTATCCAATTTGAAGGACTGGAACAATGGAAATGTGCAAGTATACACAATTGCAATAAGTAATAAAGTGACAAGTAAATGCGAGTTATCATACCCACAGGGACTATGAAAAGAATTATTTATCAATGCCATTTAAAACACTTTGGTAAAGAAAAATATTTTGATTTGAGGAGGTGATTAAAAACTAGGATTTTAACTAAATAATTAAATATAAAATAAAAGTTCCAATGCACAATTTCAAAAGATGATTTTAATCAAAATTACATAATTGTGTTAGATTAATTACATTTCTTAACTAAGAATTATTAAACTCATGTTCATGTTGTTACGAATAAATTCATGGCAACTCATTAATTTACTAACTTATGAACATACTCACCTACCAAAATACAATTATCTCTTGACTATATCTCTATGTCAATTCAACTGATTAAACAAATTTTAATAAGCAAATGTGTTAATGCACATACATACTTATGAAATCAAAATAATCTCTTGTACATATCTCTATGCCAATTCAAACAATTAATTCAATTTTCATAAGCAAGTAAAATATTACTTGAGGTAACAATGTATTTCTACCTTGAAACAATTTAATTACAATAATCTTGCAAGTTATGCAAGGCTAATGTACCTTTAGATACCGTTGCTAATTTAACCATCAGCTACCTTAGATGATTAAACATGCATTGATTTAGTATCGTGTCAATTAATTACAATTTCAATTCGTTTAAATAATTAATTCATTAGTTACCTTACAATGGTAATGCTAGAATAACTTAGTCATGGTTTTACTTAATCAAACATCTTACCGAGGCCTATAACAACACAAACACAATTTTAATAACTCAAGTAGACGAAATGCAATCAACCTAACAAGAATTAAATTTAAGCCATATTAATTAATTTAAACATATCAACATGACAAATATTCATAGACATGTTCATAAGAACAACAATAAAATTAAACGGATAAGGAACAAGAATCAAATCTAGTCTTTCTCTGAGGCTTGACTAGTTTGCTTTGCTCCTCTTTCTCTGTTTGTTCTTGTTGAACTGAGGCTTCCATGAACACTTGGATGCTACTTCAAATGGTGGTTGAATGAATCTTTTCCAAGAGGTGAAATTAGCAAAGGAATAGGGGAAGAAAATGAAGAACAATGGAAGGGAATGAAGAGAGAAAAGTGAGAGAGAAGTGAATAAATGAATAGGTATCAGATTTTAAAGTGAGCAGCCGAGGGGGTATTTATAGGTTGAGAAGGCTGCTAAAAATAGCCAAAATCAGCAGCCAAAAACTCCCCCTATGGCCGGCCACACATGTGACATGTTTGATGATTTCAAACATACTATTTTTAAGTAGAGGCAAATCTTGAAAGACATGAATAGTGAAGGGTTTTGAATGCAAATTAAAGGAGTCTTCAAGGGCCATTTTGCAAGCAAAATAATCAGCTGAACAAGCTGATCGGGTCAGTGTGTGGGACAGTTTTGGGCTGTCCAGTGCTCAGTTGGATCGATTTTCTCGGTTCAGCTCAACTAGGCCCCTTTCCATAATTAATTAATAATAATTTATTTAACCCAAATTAAATTGGATTAAAATTAAAATTAATTATATTATGAATTAATAAACATAATTTGGACCTTCTTAGGCTGAAAAATTAATTCGCCTTGATGCTTCAACATTGCTTCTCGGTTTTGCGCTTTTAGTAGTGTCTGCCAAGCCGTTTTTCGCCCTTTGTCCAAATCTATAAAAAATAATAAAAAATAATAAAAATTTTATATAAAATTAATTAAAATTCAACATGTTCATAATTTAAGTGCAATTTAATTATTTTATAATTATTATTTATTTTTCAACAAGAATTTTATCGAAACTGCATGAATTTGAGTTAAAAAATGCATAAAAAGTGTGTATATTTTCGTGTTTCCACACCCCCAAGCTTATTTCATTTCTTGTCCCGAGTAATGCCCAAGTTTGAAAATAATTTCTTTGAAACACCTTCGAATAATTCTTTCAGAACAACATTCTTCCCAAAATTATGATTTTAGTATACTTATGCTAAAAAACAAGAAATTTAATATTTATGCTACTTATGTATACATATCATTCAAATTAATCTCAATTTTACTTATGATAGCAAAAATAAACTAAATGATTTCTCAATAAAAACATGCTAAATTCCTACCAATTTGATTTTATTCCCTTATTCAAGATTAAGTTGTAATCATTAAGTTTAACTTATGCCTTCATATGTCGAACATAGCAATTTCTCTCCACTAATGTAGGTAGCATAAAAACTTGAATCAATAGGTCTTAAAAAAGTTTGTAACGTGGCTAGGCTAGGGATAGGTAAAAGATAGATAAATTTAGGCTAAAAAGCCCAGACTCAGCTTCAATTGGACCTTCGGAATAACTACCTTCAATAAACTTACTTTACTTTCATATGCTCGTTTGTACATTTATTTTCCTTCAAGTACATATGCTCTCTTTTTTTGTTCTTGTTCTTTTCTTTTTTTTTTCCCGAGCATTTTACTGTATGTACTACAAACTTTTGAGCATTTGATACTTTTTTTCAAGTCTCCCAAACTTATTTTCAAAGAACATTCTGAATAGTACTGAGTCTAGTGTTTGGGATTTGATACTTTTTTTCAACTCCCCCAAACTTATTTTCAAAGAACATTCTAAATAGTACTGAGTCTAGTGTTTGGGACAATTTAAATTAAGTGAAAAATGATGGCTAAATATTGCTAGGTTCAAATAAAATTAGGCTATATAGTCTCAAAGATGGGTTTCAAGGGATAAAAATTCATCAAGGTTGGCTTGAAAGGCTCAAACTGTCCAAACAAAAACTGCCTAAAGCATTTTCAATATTCCATGCTTCCTAGGATTTTGCCTCAAGAAACTACTAAGTCAATTCTGGAGATTTAAACATTCATGCATGCCTAACATTCTTAAGGAACTAAAAATTTTATGGCACAATTTGCATCCTTTATTAAAAATACATTTACGTCACATTTCAGTTAACATAACAATTATTGAAATAATCAAACTTTATTCATACCGAAGTTTAGCATACTTAACAAAATTTCATATTTCTGAACAAAATATAACCTAATCATAACTGAAAGAAAAATTTATTCTAAGTGGAAATAATTCCAATTTTTTGGTCCCCCTACTTAAGATGAATAATGCCCTTATTGTTAAAAGTGGATAGATACTATACACCAGGTAGGATTCTAGAAAAGAGGAGGTGAGTCAATTTGACTGCTTAAGTACCAAGCTCTCTCTAGATCTAATCCTAGACATGTATATATCTATTGCCACATTTTGCACTTTGCAACTTGTTGATTTTTATTTATGATTTCCACCTTTTGTTTTATTATGTGAAAATAAACATTCCTAATAAAACCTATCTTATTAAATAACCTAAGAACGAAAATAAAATAAAGTCAACATCCCCCTTTTTTATTTATTTGTAGATCCCTCCAAATTTGACTCATATTTTGCTCCATCGTCTTTGTTTTTGCATGAATCGTTTCGCTCCCTCTTCAATAGTGGACTCCATAGTTCAAATATGAAATCTAGAAACTCAGGCACAAAAATAAATGGGTCATTGTATATTTTTGTAAGAGCGCTTCTCATTGAGTCATCCCATATTTTTGAATATCTCCAATAAGCTTGTTACTGTTATTGCATATGTTGCATTATGTTTGTTAGCCTTGACAGCTCTTCTCGAAGATTTGGGCGAGGCGATTGAGTCTTGAACATTGAAGTTGTGATGTCAGGTTCAGTTACTGGTTCCATTGGTTCTGGTTTATCAGGGATTTCAGTTGACTGCATTGGTTCGATCTCTATGGGATCTTCTTCTTCTTCTTCTTCTTCTTCTTCAAGATCCTCGCTTTCTTCAACTCGTTGCTGTAGAACAGAGTCTTCGGTTATTCAGTAGAGGTCTAAATCTATGATTGTGTCCTAGCTATAACCTGTCTTCTTTACGTTTGCAAGAATTTTAGCTTTCAAGCACAAAATTGTTATCGTAAAGTGAAAGTAAGCTGGGCCAGAATGTCTAGCAGCATAATTCTGTATTTCTCTCGGGATGATTTTTCCCACACCAATTGTCTTTCCAGTTAAAATTGAGTATAATAAGACCATTCGCTCTAATGAAATTATAGTCCCATGTGAAATAGGCATAAGGCTGAATCGAAGGAAATAACACCATACCTTCACTAGTGGTGTCAAATATGCTCTGCAACGAGTGTGAATTCATTACTTTGACACAGTCCACTTCGGACCTGGAACTGTAAGTTCCTCAATAATTTATTACAGATTTTTAGACTCAATATTTCTCATCAAGGAAGAATATTCATCGTCTTCAAAACCAAGTAATTCAAAGAATTCATTAATGGCGTTTGAGGTTATTGGTACCTTGATTCTATGAACAGAAGCTTCCATCAATTAATTTGAGGTCAAATTCACATAAAATTCACTAACTAACTCCTCATGTGCACTAGGTATTTTCTCACAAAATAACTCCCAATTGAGAGCTTCAGCAATTTTTCGAATACGCGCCATGAAATCAATATAGTTGCTTTCTTTTAGCATAAAGCCTTTTTCTGGGTGCATCTACTGATTCTTGAAAATGCTTTTGTATCTTGCTTTGGCTTCTTCACAGTGGAATTTATTTTGTGATTCGTCAATTTGAGCAGAGGCACGAGTTTTTTGCAAGGCATGATTAACCTAATCATAAGATAGAATAAATATTTTCTAAAAAATTTAATTAGTGTAAAATATTAATAATTCAATAATTTGAAAAATTAAATAATTAAATAAACTTGAAATTTAAGAGAAAAATTTGTCTGACCACCTTTTTTATAGAAGTTAAGAACTCAAAGAAAATAAATATAAAGCAAAAGAGGTTGGTTTAGATTGTAGGGTGTCTTGATGGTGTGGTGCGGTAGGCAATGGTCTTGGTGCAAGTAGCCAAGCGTTGTGTGAGTAGATGCACGAGCAGCAGGTGACACTGTCGGGTGAGCAGCAGGGTTGGTGCGTTGGTGCACACTAGCGGGTGCGTGAGAGCAAGTCTGGCGCAAGCGGTAGTAGTAGCGTGAGCTGCTGGGTGCATGCGTGGGCTGCTGGTCGATTGGGGCTGTGGCTAGGCTTGAGGGTGCCGTGTGGAGTTGGGCAGTGTTGCAGCTAGAGAGTTTGATACTAGGTGATTCAGGACTTAGTGGGTTTTAGATGCTGGGATTGATGGAGGGATGAGTGACAAAAAGGAAAAGGTGGGTGAAATTTATAATGAAGGGAGTAGAAGTTTAATTAGAATTCTTAGAACAAATTAATAATTAAAATATTCTAAGTTCTAATTATACATAGAGTTAACAACAATTAATAATTAATATAATGCATATTAAATTATTATTTACTATTAATTTATTAAAATAAAAACTTATTAACTAAAATATGATCAAATTTAAACTAATCCTAATTCTATGCAAAGTTGATAATAATTAATATTTATTATAATAAATATAATTATATAATCGATATTATAATCTTATTTATTAAATTAAATTAAAAACATTTATTCTAGATGTCTTTTGAAAATATTTACAAAAAGCGACATCTAATTTTTAATATTTACAAAAAGAGCAACCTAATTTTGAAAATAGTTCAATTAAGTACCTAGACCTTAAGAAAATTTGAAATCAAGTTGCAATTATAATTTGGATCAAAATTTACCCTTTTATTTTAAACATTAAAAATTTAGTTTGCCTTTTAGGGGATAATCTTTAAAGATTATGTTAAAATAAATTCCTAGGAAAGATTGGAGGGGTCACAAGTGATCCGACTTAAGTTCCAATCTCTTAGACATAATTTATTTAAACATACTGATCTTGAAAATATACCCTAAATCATTATTTAAAAAGAAAAAACAAGAGAAATTAAATATCTGATAAAATGAAGTAGACTTGATCCCATTCAATTTTATCCCCTAGTAATGTTTTAAGCGCTGAGCATTAACTCGAAAATTACCTCCCTTACTTTAAAGTTCGACAACTCCATATGGATAAACTTGGTGAATTGTAAATGGATCAAATGAACGTGATTTTAACTTACCTGGAAAGAACCTTAATATGGAATTGAATAACAAGACTTCCTGAACTACTTCAAATTCTCGAACTTGAATGTGCTTGTCATGCTACCTCTTAAGTCTTTCCTTGAGTAATTTGGCATTCTCCTATGAGAACATTTGGAACTCTTCTAACTCATTGAGTTGGGGCATCCGTTTCTCTTTAACAAGCTTAAGATCCAAGTTGAGTTGTTGGAGAGCCCTGTAAGCTTTGTGCTCTAACTCCAAGGGTAGATGACATGTTTTCCAAAAGACCAACCTATAGGGCAACATCCCTAAAGGTGTCTTGTATGCTATCCTTGTAACATCCTAAAAATCAAGGGTTAGTAGAATCGGGTTTGTGAATCGAGAGAGAGTAATAATGCCTTAATTTTTTTTTATTATCTATGCATTTTTAGGAAATAAATGAGGTATTGGTTTTTTGGTTAAGTGTTAGTGTAACATTTCTTGAAACCCAAGTTCAAATGCCTTCTCTCGCATCATTTTTATTATTTTGCAAATTTTTCCTTAAACCCTAGTATGTGACATGTCTTATTTTTTAAAATAAATATTTCAAATTATATCAAGAATGATTTATTGGTTTGATGGTTAAACATTAGTGAATTTATCCTTGAGGTCCTAACTTCAATTCCCTTCCCATGCAAATAATTTAATTTTTTGACAAAAACCCCTTGTTTTTATGTGTGGTCCATCCAAGCCTAGTTAACCTAGGTATAAATATTAATTTTTCACTAATAATCAGCCTTTAACCCTCCTCCTCATTGCCCTAGCCGTTCCTCTCCTCCTCTCTTTCTCTTTGATTTTAATTTTTTTTCTTTTCCTCCATTGTTGTTGTCGCCTACACCTAGTTTTACCAACTCTTTCTTTTCTTTTTCTTTTTCTTTTTGCCACAAGATTTGTTAACATATTCTCCACCATATTGCTGTAATTTTTTTTCCTTAATAAAATCAGCATCAAGTCTAAAATCTTGAACTCCAAGATCGACCCCGAACTTTGCCAAGAAAGTGCCATTGTCATTTCTCTCGACTAGCTTGGGTAAGGTCTCTTCTCTCTTCAATTTCTTAATTAATCTTGTCCATTGAAAACCTAAATTTCCATATTCGGAATTTTGGGGACTTTAAATGATATCAAAGTTATTTTTCTAGAATTTAAATGAGATCTCACAATCTTTTAAAACTCAGCCCCAATTTTGGCCACCATAGGCGGTGTTACGTGCGCCTATGTGCAAGAAAAGGGACTATTTTGTTTCTTAGTTCTTGCCTATATTTTTCCACCTTTAATTTTAGTTCTTAAACACTCCTAATCAGCTTTTAAATCTATTTCAATTAGGGAAAAATGTTCTTGATCGATTGGCCATTCGCAACCCACAATCTAACAGCCAGTTTTCAGTGAAATCGGAACAGTAGTTTTGAGACCACAAATCCATGTGAAAATATTTATTTTATTATTATTTTAATGTCTATAGCATGTTTTTAGTGTCGTATAAAAGTTTCGCTAAGAAATTTTATCGTTTGTGTGCTCAATTCGATAAAAAGGACTAAGTTGCAAAAGGTGTAAAATTAGAATTCTATACATTAAATGTACTAAATGGCTATGAAATTAAATAGTTAAAGGATTTATGTGATAATTATACCATTATTAAAATGAGTGGAAAAATATGGACACTTTATTAAGTGAATTAAAGGTTAATAATAAAGGTTATATAGGTAATTTAGTAAATAAAATCTAAATTAGTTAAAACAAAGCCAATTTTCTTCTTCATTAATTTTCTTGTCGAAAATTGAAGAAGAAGAAGCCATGGGAGAAGTTTAAATATTCGACCATCATTCCTTGCTTACATGTGAGTATATTTTGTCCCGTTTTTAATAATTTCTATGTTTGTGGAGTCGTTGTAGCTTAATCTACTTAGCACAAGGACTAATTTGAAAAATTGTTAAAAGTATAGGGTTTTGCCATTAGTGAATATATATGTATTTTGATGTTTGATGGTAGAAAATGAATGATTGTTTTTAGATAAACAACATTTGTTAAGTGATTTTGAAAGATATTGCAAAATAGGGATTTATTTGTAAAATGTGATAAATTGTGTCGTAAATGTGTGAAATAATGAAAAATATAGGCTACTATTGGACTATACAAAATTTGGCTAGCTTAGTATGCAGATGGAATTGCATGAATTTGGATTTACAAGCTTAAGGACTAAATTGAAAAGAAGTTAAAATATTAGGAGTAAAAGTGTAAATTTGCAAAAATATGAATTTTGGGCTGTATTGAATAGAATGAATACTAAATGGATTGCATTTGATTATTTAGATCAAGTTAAGCCTCGTATGGATCTAGATCTAGGGAAAGATAAAGTATTGGACTAGTCGATCCTATTCCGTCGTTTTTGTGATGGAGGTAAGTTCTTATGATAGTAAGAATTAATGTAATTGTGTTTTAAAGGATTTATTATTACATTATTAATGAATACGACTTCACAGAAATATTCGACGAAGATTTGGCGACATATGAAATCCTAGTTGAACCTTAAGAATATATAGGATACAAATGACATGTCATTAGGGGTTACTGTGTTTTGGTGCTGGTCCATACGTTCTATCAGTGGTTGAGTTTTGTGACATGTGTTGAGGTTACTTATCAGCTTGTGTGAGTAGCACCGTGTAGCTACCTCTTGACCGTCAGCTTGTGTGAGCGGAGCCGTTGATAGCTCGAGAGTGAGCATTTTTATGAGATATGAGATTGAGATGGTTTCGACCATGTATTGGCACTTAGTGTGCGAGATTCCCAAGTATCCGGTATTATTCCAAATGGTTCAACGGGTACATTGGTGATATGAAAGAGTAAGAGATTGATACGTATCAGTACATGTATGTATGTAAGACATATAAGCATTGAATCTAAGAAATTTGTGAACTTCATGTTTAACTTTGTGGATGAATTTGTGTTAGGCTTGTGGATTAAATTGAGTTACATTATGCCATGTTTAATTTCTTTAATTGTGATTAATGGTAAGTTATACTTATTAGCCATACGAGCTTACTAAGCTTAATAACTTACTTTGTTTACTTTTCCATGTTTATAGTGATTTCGAAGCTTGCTCGGATTGGAAGTTATCAGAGATCTCATCACACTATTTAGCCGTTGTTTTGGTACTTTTAGTTTTATATAAAAAGGGCATGTATAGGTTATTTGGTTAATGGAAGCCTATATGTTTTGTTATGTTTTCGTCATTGCTATGGCTTGACACCGGTATATGCTTGATATGTAAATATATGTAAATGGCCCTTTGATATGTGGTTTATAATTGCTTTATGAATGCCTTGTTGTGAGTTGGTATTGAAGGTAGGAAATGGTTAAAATTGAGAATGTATTAGCATGCTAAGTATTAGGCAAGATATTGCATATATAAAATTGACCATTTAGGTGGTTTTTGGATGTGATATTGGTATGATTTTGAATGCCCAATTCTGATGTTTATGAACATTGCTTATTGTTGATATTGGTATAGTATGATTTGGACTTGGTTGTGGTCGGTTTGAATGCTTATTAATGTTAGGGTCATATGTTATTGGATATGTTTAGGTTGATACAACTTTGGGTGATAAATAAGGCTTGGAAAATGGCCTATTTTTGTCCACATGGATAGAGACATGGGCATGTGTCTCAGTCGTGTGTGACTCAGGGCTAGGTGACACGGCCGCGTGTCCCCTGATACTTATTTAGAAACCAAGTTAGTAGCTTCACATGGCCTAGCACACGGGCGTGTGGCTTAGCCGTGTGGCATAAGTCAGTATATCATCCGGCTTTCACACGGGCTAGCACACGGCTTGGTACACAGGCATGTGAGGTCATTTCAAAGGGTACACTAGTCACACGGTCATGTGGTTGGCCATATGACCCAAGTCAGTGAGTTACACAGGGTCAAACATGGGCTGGGACACGACCGTGTGATCCCATTTCGAATGTCCACACGGCCTATAACACAGGCGTGTCTTTTGGCCGTGTGAGACACACGGCCTGGCCACACAGTCGTGTGTCCCCTGTACTTTGAAAATTTTCCATGTTTTCCCAAAATTTTCTTGAGTTCTCGGTTTAGTCCCGAACCACTTCTAATGCTTATTTTTAGCCTCGAAGGCTCGTATTAGGGACTATATGATTGTATTTGAATGACTTTTGTTTGTATATGAGAAATGTATGATTGTTTAAGAGATAAGTCTGGTAGTGCTTCGTAACCATATTCCGTCGACGGATACGGGTTAGGGGTGTTACATTTATTAGTATCAGAGCTACGGTTTAGTCGATTCTCAGACTAACATACCGTGTGCGAGTCTAGCTATACATGCCATATTTAACCTGTGATAGTGTGATATCTCCTGATGGTTTTAAATCTTCTTTTCATATAGCAATGGATCCGTATCGAGTAGTTTCTGACGATGTAGAAAGTAATGCGCCAGCCTCCGTTCATGGAGCAGCGCCGTCTGAATCTCGTATCTGAGGTTTCAGGAGGAGAAGCCAAAGAAGCCTTCTTCCAAATGATGAACGAATGGTTCACTGAGTTTGTCTGAACGAATCCGGCTGCTCAGCATCCTCCACCCCCACCTATTTCTCAACCGGTCTCCGTAGCTCCTCAAGGTTTGGAACCTTTACGTATGAGTAAGTCGCCTATTGGTAAAATTCTAAAGTATGGGGCCCAAGAGTTTATAGCCACAGTTGATGACAATCCTGAGAGAGCCGAGTTTTGGCTTAAGAATACGATCCTGGTTTTTATGAATTGTCTTGTACGCCAGTGGAATATGTTAAATGCGTCATATCTCTTCTGAAAGATGCTGGATATCAGTGTTGGAACAATTTAATATCTGTGGTACCGAGAGAACGAGTCACGTGGGAATTCTTTCAGACTAAATTCAGGAAAAAGTATATAAGTCAGCGGTTTCTTGATCAAAAGCACAAAGAATTTTCAGAATTGAAATAGGGTTGTATGACCGTAACCAAGTACGAAAGAGAATTTTTGAGACTGAGTAATTATGCTAGAATGTGTGTCTCCACAGAAAAAATTATGTGTAAACGGTTCGAAGACTGGTTGAATGAGGATATCAAACCTTTAGTTGGTATTCTTGAACTGAAAGAATTTGTTGTTTTGGTCGACAAAGCTTGCAAAACCGAGGAGCTTAGCAAAGAAAAGAGAAAAGCCGATTTTAAGGCTAGAGATTTGAAAAAGAGGCCAATGAGTAAACCCTATCATTCTTCTTCAAAGAAATTAAGAGATTCTTATAATTGTTCGAATGCTTCAGTGGGGTATTCTAATAGACATCGTGGGAAACAACAACACACGAGTCCTAAAGCTCAAGCCACATCAGCATCGAGTATAGGTAGTGTTAAAGTCAGCAAACTTGAGTGTCAATAATGTGAAAGACGACATTTCAAAGATTGTTGGATGAATAATAAAGCCTGTTTCAGATGTGGCTCGTAAAATCATTTTGTTCGTGATTATCCTGAGTTACCCGAGAAAGATAAATTTTTGAATACAAGGCCAAGTAATACTGCTGCTAGAGGGAGGCTACCTCGAAATACTGGAAACGTGACTAGTAGCAAAGGTGCAACAAAGGATTCTACTGTGAGATCTGAGGCTCGAGTGCCAACTAGAGCCTACGCTATTCGCACTCGTGAGGATGCATCGTCACCAAACGTTATCACCGGTACTTTTCTCTTTTTGACACTGATGTAATTGCTTTGATTGATCCTGAATCGACTCATTCATATGTCTAGTAAGAGTTTATGTCTAGTAAGAGTTTACCTGTTGAGTCCATTGAATTAGTGATTAAAGTATCGAACCCCTTAGGTCAGCATGTCCAAGTTGATAAAATTTGCAAGAATTTTCCTTTGATGACATGGGCTTACTGTTTTTTCGCTGATTTGATGCTTTTATTGGTTGATGGATTCGATGTGATTTTAGGTATAGATTGGCTCACACTGCATGATGCTATTGTAAACTATAGTTGAAAGACTATTGAGTTGAAATGTCAGAATAGTGAAATTTTCGTATTGAATCCGATGATTCGTGTGGGTTGCCTGTTGTGATATCAACGATGCTAGCATAGAAATATGTGAGGAAAGGTTGCGATGCTTATCTTGCGTATGTACTTGATACAAAAGTGTTTCAATTGAAGATTGAATCGGTCCCAGTAGTTTGTGAATATCCAGATGTGTTTCTAAAAGAGTTACCTTGGTTGCCACCAATTAGAGAAGTTGAGTTTGCTATTGAGTTAATACCAGGAATATCACTAATATCAATAGCTCCGTAAAGAATGGCTCCAACAAAATTGAAAGAATTGAAAGCTCAGTTGCAAGATTTAACAGATAGATGTTTTGCACGACCTAGTTTTTCGCCCTGGGGTATACCAGTTCTGTTTGTAAAAAAGAAAGATGGATCAATGAGACAGTGTATCGATTATCGTCCGCTAAACAAGATTACAATTAAGAATAAGTATCTTTTTCCGAGAATTGATGTATTATTCGATTAGTTGAAAGAAGCAACAGTATTTTTGAAGGTTGATCTGAGATCTAGTTATTATCATTTGCGAGTTAAAGATTCGGATGTGCCAAAAATTGCATTCAAAACAAGGTACGGGCATTATGAATTTCTTGTTATGCCGTTTGAATTAACTAACACTCCTGCAGTATTTATGGATTTGATGAATCAAACCTTTAGACTATATTTAGACAGATTTGTAGTTCTATTCATTGATGACATTCTGATCTGTTCTCGAGATGAATTTGAACATGCTGAGCATTTGAGGATTGTGTTACAAACATTGAGAGATAAGCAATTGTTTGCTAAATTCAGTAAATACGAGTTTTCGCTCTGAGAAGTTGGATTTTTGGGACACATTGTTTTAGTGGAAGGCATTAGAGTTGATCTGAGCACGATTTCAGCAGTTGTTGACTGGAAACCACAAAGAAACATATTCTAGGTTAGAAGTTTTTTGGGATTAGCTGGCTATTATCGGTGTTTTGTAAAAAGATTCCCGATGATAGCTACACTGATAACTCGTTTATTGCAAAAAGATGTGAAGTTTGAGTGGTCTGAAAAATGTCAATAGAGTTTTGATCAGTTGAAAGCACTGTTAACTGAAGCACCAGTTTTAGTTCAGCCTAAGTCGAGAAAAGAATTTGTGATTTTTAGTAATTCGTCATTGAACGGTTTGGGATGTTCCTTAATGTAGGAAGGCAAAGTGATAGCTTATGATTCCAGATAGTTAAAACCGTATGAAAAGAATTAACTAACACAAGACTCAGAGTTTGCCGCTATTGTCTTCGCATTGAAAATTTGGCGATATTATTTGTTCGATGAGAAGTACCGCATATGTATCGATCATAAAAGTTTGAAATATCTGATGTCTCAAATAGATTTGAATTTGTGACAGCAAAGATGGCTCGAATTGTTGAAAGACTATGAGTTAGTGATTGATTATCATCCAGGTAAAGCGAATGTAGTCACAGATGCTTTGAGTAGAAAATCTTTGTTCGCTTTGAGAGAAATGTATACACGATTGAGATTATCTAATGATGGTTTGATTTTAGCTGAGTTAAAAGCTAAACCAGCGTTTCTCCAGCAAATCTGTGAAGCTCAGAAAAGTGACAATGAATTGCAAGCTAAAAGAGTACAGTGCGAGTCGACTACTGAATCAGAGTATCAGATCAGATCCAACGATTATTTGCTGTTCCATGGTAGGATTTTTGTGCCAGAATCCTGAGCTTATAGAAAAATTTTTACACGAAGCACACAGTGGTTGTTTATCTGTTCATCTTGGGAGTACTAAGATATACAGTGATCTGGAACAAATGTACTAGTAGTCGGGCATGAAATGAAACATTTCAGAATTTGTGTCGAGATGCTTGGTTTTTCAACAAGTTAAAGTTGAACATCAAGTGCCTTAGAGACTTTTACAGCAAGTGATGATAACGGAGTGGAAATAGGATAGAGTTACGATGGATTTTGTATCGTGATTACCCCTATCTCCAAAAAAAATATGCTATTTAGGTTATTATTGATCGTTTGACAAAGTTAGCACACTTTATTCTGGTACGTATAGACTTATCACTTGACAAATTAACTGAATTGTATAGTTCTGAGATTGTCAGATTGCACAGGGTGCCAATTTCTATTATTTCAGATAGAGATATGAGGTTTACATCACGGTTCTAGAAGAACTTGCAAGAAGCTTCGGGTACGCTGTTGCATTTTAGTATCGCATTTCATCCTCAAACAGATGGTCAATCCGAGAGAATGATTCAGATCCTCGAAGATATGCTTCATTGTTGTGTTTAAAGTTTAAGGGCAACTGGGAAAAGTATTTACCGTTGGTTGAGTTTGCATATAATAATAGTTTTCAATCGAGCATAAAGATGGCACCGTATGAAGCTTTATATGGTCGTAAATGCTGAACTTCGTTGTACTAGACCGAGCTTAGTGAGAAAAAGATTCATGGGGTTGATTTGCTCAAAGAGACCGAAGAGAAAATGAAATTAATTTATGACAGTTTGAAAGTAGCTTCAGATTGACAGAAATCATGTACGAATTTGAAACGTAAAGATATTGAATTTCAAATCAGCGATAGGGTGTTTCTAAAAGTATCGCCGTGGAAGAAAATTCTTTGATTTGGTCGTAAAGGAAAATTGAGTCCATAATTTATCGGACCGTATGAGATTATTGAGAGAATTGGGCCAGTAGCTTATTGACTTGAGTTACCGTCAGAGCTGGAAAAGATTCAAAATATGTTTCATGTGTCAATGTTACGACGATACAAGTCAGACCCATCGCATATAATTTCTTCCACAGAGATTGAATTTTGGCCCAATATGTCGTATAGCGAAGAACCAATCAGAATTTTGGCCCGAGAGATTAAAGAGTTAAGAAACAAATGCATAATTTTAGTGAAGGTACTTTGGCAACATCATAGTGTCGACGAAGCTACATGGGAACCTGAGAAAGCTATGAGGAAACGGTACCCTAACCTATTTTTTGGTAAGATTTTCGGGGACGAAAATTCCTAAAGGGGGGAGAGTTGTAACAGCCCGTTTTTAGTGAAATTAGAACAGTGATTTTGGGACCACAAATTCGATGTGAAAATATTTATTTTATTATTATTTTAATGTCTACAACATGTTATTTGTGTCGTATAAAAATTTCGCTAAGAAATTTTATCGTTTGTGTGTTCAATTCGATAAAAAGGACTAAATTGCAAAAGGTGAAAAATTAGAATTCTATAAGTTAAAGGTACTAAATGGCTATGAAATTAAATAGTTAAAGGATTTATGTGGTAATTATACTATTATTAAAATGAGGGGGCAAATATGGACACTTTATTAAGTGAATTAAAGGTTAATAATAAAGGTTATATAGGGATTTATTTGTAAAATGTGATAAATTGCGTGGTAAATGTAATAGCCCGATTTAGGGCCTTGTAACATCTCAAAATAAGGCCTAAATGGAATAGTGGTTGCGAAACCATAAATCTGAGATAGAAAAGATTATTTCGATTAATTTTCATGATTTACCGAGTGATTAGATGCATGTGTTAGAGTATTGATAAGAAATTTTATAGATTGCATTTTTAATTTGCCTATTAGGGCTTATTTGCAGAATTTACTGTAACAGCCCGATTTAGGGCCTAAACAGAATTATGGTTTTAGAACCACGAATTCGAAGCTAAAAAATTTATTCCGATTAAGTTTTAAGGTTTATTTATTGATTAAAATATTGTGTAAAAATATCGTTAAGAAATTTTACTGATAAAGTGCTTAATTGGACTTTTAGGACTAAATTGCAAAAGTTGCAAAATATATGTTCTAATTCATAAGTACTTGATTGAAATGGGAGTTTAAAGAGGAGGTCCTTAAATGGAATTAGACCATTATATTTCATTTGGACAAAAATGGGCATGAATAGGACAAAATTTTAAAGAAAGGCCTTAAGGGCATTTTAGTCATTTGGTAATTAAAAGAAATAAAAAGGGAAAATAAAGCCAAAATTGACTCATCTTTTTCATGGGGGCCGAAATTAGCATAGGGGAAGCCATGGCTAGGGTTTTCAAGCTTTCCGAGCTCAATAGTAAGTCCGTTCTAGCCCCGTTTTTCAAGTTCTTTACGTTTTTGGAATCTCGGTAACTTGATTAAGCTTATTCTAGCAATAATTTAAGCTAGGGTTCATATTTGGAAAAATACCCATAGGTGAAATGTGTTTATTTTGATGTTTTATGGTAGAATATGAAGGTTGAAATTATGTTAAACAACGTTTGCTAAGCGGTTTTAAGCAAAAATGAGTAAAACGGCTTAATCGGTAAAAGTTGTTATTGTTCATAACTATGTGTTAGAGAGAGAATTTGATGTTGCCATAGAAGGGAAAAATGATCAGCATGTCATAAAACATAAGAATAAGGGATGAAGTTTAATTCCCGAGCCTAGGGGCAAAAGTGTAAATATGCAAAAGTTTAAGGGGAAAATTGTAATTTTGCCAAAGTTTGAGTTAAGGACTGTTTTGAATATTACATTAATTAAATAAGTAAAATATGATATTTTATATCCCGGAAAATGAGATTTGAACCTACAATGGGAGAAAAATCGAAAATCGGGAAAGTTGGTAAAGTGGCCATTTTAGTATCGAGGTAAGTTCATATGTATAATAAGCATTAATTTATGCATGTTCAATGTAAAATTGATATATTTACTATGATTGCCGAGGTGTTGAAAGTAAGTATAATTATGATGATTTAAATGTTCAATATTAATTCGACATGGAAATGAGAAAGTATGTAAGTTTGTTTGTAAATATTACATTATATTTATTTACGTTTTTTTATATTTCAGCATATTTTATGTATTGTAGCTGATTTTTGAATCATAATTGACTATTGGAAGAATGGAATAAAGTATTAGATAGTGAGATACTTCCCGTTTGAACCTTCGGAATCGAAAGATACGGATGGTATGTAGCTAGCTCACATATGTAATACGGGATGTATACCATGTGTACAAGAGAGCTACGGGATATATGTAACTAGGTCGCATGCGTGGTTCCAGGTGAAGGACACCATGTAGACAAGAGAGCTACGAGATAAACTGGCTAGGTCACATGGGTGGTACTAAGTGTTCACCATGTGTACAAGAGAGCCAAAATTATGTGTACAATCGAGCTAGGTCACATGACTGGTGCTAAGTGAAGGCCACTATGTGTACAAGAGAGTTTCGATTTTAAAGGAGGGCTGTGTGCGATACCATCGCGTATATGTTATTATTCCGAAGCGTTCAACTGGGAAATTGATTAAATGAAATTGTGTATGACTTTGTGATGATAAGTGTAAGTATATACGTGTGTAACTTATGAGCAATATGCTCAATATGTGGTTGGAAATTAGAAAGATTGTTATGGGTAAGTGATGAATACAATTGAAGTGTGAAAGATCAAAATTGACAATAAAACTGTTTGGGATAGTTGCAGTGATGGGAATCTAAAAATTTACCAAAAATAGTAGAAATTGAATCAAAGACTTAATGAGATATCAAATTATAGCTTAATGAATCTATTTTCATATAACGGAAACAGAGCAAGCAAAGGAATTCTATATTATGAGATATTTAAGTTTTTGAGAGACTGGTTCAGAATGACTACGTGATCCCCTATTCTGACTTGGAAAAATTATTAAAAATTGTAAAAAAATAATTAGGGGATATAATTTATATGCTTGAAATACTTAATGAGTATAGTGTCAAATGAAATAAACGATAACATCCTTTGAATTCTATACAAGGAGAAAATTGATTCGTAGTGAAGAGTGGTCAGGGCAGTTGAGCAGTGAAACAGGGGTAACTTGAATGAATTAACTGTACTAATTGGATAGGCAAAAAATTCTGAAAATTTTATGGTAAGAATATATGTGAATATAGTTTCAAGAAAAATTAACGGTTTGTAATTTGGAGTTCTGTAGCTCCAGAAATAAATAATTTAGCTGCTGGTACTCTGCTAGATAGCTTATTTTGAACCTATTTATGATTGTAATAGTGAAAGCATGTGTGTTTGTGATGGTAATATTCTGGGAACATATTGTGACTTTGTTTAAAGTATGATAATGTATTGTTTATTAATATTTACATATTTACTTACTAAGCTATAATGCTTACTCCCTTCCTTTCCTTTTTCCTATAGTGTCACAGATGTTAGCTCAAGTTGGAGGTCGCTGGAGGTTAAATCAAACTATCAAATTGTTGATCGATATATAAAGGTTTTAAAGTATTTTTAAGTCTTTGGCATGTATGGGGACTCATTTAATTGTTATTAAGTTGCTAGGAGTTGGCCTAAAATACTGACCTATGTTAATTGAAGGTCTCTATTGTATAAAGTCATTTAATGAAGATAGTCTTGATTATGTTATTAATTAAATGATGCAATTTATGAATGTGCATGCTTGCCTATGTGTGAGGTTGGATTAAAGCATGATATGGGCCTTGTAAGCTCTTTTTAAGGGACAGCTTGAATGTTTTTGAAAATTTTTTAAATTAGAGTGAAATTATGAATCAGTTTTTATACGATGATTAGTGATTAAGTCCGGTAATGCCTCGTATCCTGTTCCGGCGGTCGAACACGGGTAAGGGGTGTTACAGGCCTAGTCGAAACGGTGGTCTCGGGACCACAATATGAAGTTAAAAGATTATTTTTATCATTTTTATGAGGCTATAGTATGATTTGATTAGTGCATGAAAAATTTGGTGAGCTAATTTTAATGTTTTCAAGCCCGATTGCAGAAAAGGACTAAATCGCATAAAAGGCAAAAGTTATATTTTAGTACCCAAATGTGTTAAATAGCTAGAGAAATTAAATTTAGGGTCTTTAAAGGGCAATTAGGCCCTTGTGAATAGCCTAGCCGGCCATGGTGTGAGGGGAGACAAAATTGACATAGTTAGGTGTGGATGAGGTCATCAAATTTGACTAGTTTTTGATTAAATAAAACAAAAGCCATTTCTTCTTTATTTTTCCTTCTCTCCACCGAAAATATCTGCCATTGTTGGGGTTTAAGAGCTTCAAAAACTTGCAGCAACAATAAGCCTCACAAGTAAGTGATTTTAATGAGTTTTCTTCAAGATTTTCACATTTTTGAGACCCTTGAAGCATGAGCTTTCAAATGAGGGTGACATCTTGCAAAATGGTCAATAGTTTAAGGTTTTTCCATGGAAGATTTTGAGATGTTTATTGAGTTTTTAAGGAAGAATATGAGTTTTAGTTATGTTATAAACAACTTTTGTGAAAGGTGTTGGCATGAAAACACCTAAAGGGGCTATTTTGTATAAATTGCAAAATAGATGATAAGTGTGTAAAATATTGAGAATTTGGGATTACTATAGTAGTAAAAAGAGTTTAGCTAGGCTTGAAATACAAATAAATTTGATAAAAATCGATTTTCGAGCATAAACTTCAAAAACAAGAACTTGGTTGTGATATTTAAAGTAATAAACAATTAATCAAAAGTATACCTTTTCGATTCATCTAGGATGAATGCTTCGACCGAGTAGTCTTCTCCGCTATCCTCAAGTTCAAGTTAGCAGAGTGTGGACTCACTTTGAATCAGAAAAGTTTCCACAAAAATTACCTCATGGGTAATTTTATAATTTCTCTAAACTTTTAGGCCAAGTTGTAAATAAGAAAAGTATATCTAGAAATCTTCTGAAACAATTTCTTCAGAGAATTTTCTCTCTAAAACTTTCTCTTAAATTCAAGTGTGTGAAAAATAATGACCCATGGCTCTCTTTATATAGGGAGAGTTACGAGATTTCAATTATGATTAATTTTAATAACTTTAATATTAAATTAATATAATACTTATCAAAGTAAATATTAAATTAAATTTAATGTAACATCCCAAATTTTTGGTTTAAGGTTTCTAAAATTATTTCAACAATGAGTAATTGGCTTAGTGGTTAAGAGAAAACGAGGAGACAGTCTAATAGGCTTAGAGACCCGAGTTTGATTTCCTTCCATTGCAAATTGGCAATTTTTGTTATTTTTGCTCCCACTCCCTTAGTTTTGTGCCACCCAGCCTAGTAAACTCTACGTACAGATGCTATTTTCTCATTATTTTTCAGCTTTTCCTCTATTCATCTTCTGTCGTTACTGCTATCTCCTACTTTTTTCTTCTAAATTTTTTTTTCTTTTTTTCCTTATTTGTCCTAAAACACAGTGATTTCACCATAGTTGTGTCACCCCTCTATCTAATATTTTGCTATTATTTTTTCCAGCCACTTTGCTGATTGTTTTAACCCCTTTGCTTCCCTAGAAATCTGCTCTATGCTGCTCTATTCAGTCTCCTTTTGTTGTACATTGTTGCCCCCTTTCCTCCATTTGTGGTGGTGTCGGTTAGTTCTCTTTTCCTCTCCATTTTCTGCCAATTTTTGCTGCTATCTTTCCAGCTAATAAACTATTGTTCCAGTCTTAAAAGTTGTTCCCTTTTTATCCAAAGATCCCTTTTTGTGCCAACCAAGTCATCCCTTTTCTACTGTCGCTTGTGATGTTGTCGCCCCTTGGAAAACCATTGTTTTGGGCTGCTAATTTCTTTTCAATTGTTTCCCTTATAGCAGTAAGTTTTTTTTTTATTTCTCCTCTATTTATATCTATCCTAAACATTCTTAATCAATAGGCTATCCTAATACGTTCATCCAACATCTCAGATCTGGTTATCGGGTAGTGTAAGTGCAGATCTATGTGAGATCTTGCATTGTTTCGATTTTGCTAATGGTTGTTGCCTTGGTATAATGCTTTGGATTACTAATTTTTAAGTATTATTTCAGTCTTAGGTACTGATTTGAATGTACCAGCTCAGAAGTGAAGTTGAAATTTCGTTCGCACCCTCGTTCCACATAAAGTCAGTGTAAGTTACCTTGCCAAATTGGAACTAAAAATTTATTGGTGTAACACTGATTTGGCTAAACCCTTAGGGTGTTTTCGAGGCTGTTTTTAATAGTATTTTAACGTGTTAAATGTTTTAATTTGGTTTTTGGTACGTTTAAGGTTTAAGTGTAGAAGCGCGAACTGTACGGATCAGTGGTACGGACTTGTGAGTTAAGGTGTGGGTATGAAATTTGCATGATTGATTGTTAATTTTTAAATATAATTTACAAATTGTTATACAATTCTTGCTGGGTGGGCATGGTTGAATGGCCTAATAAGCGAATTAAAATTTTTCGAATAAGGTATGTGACATTAAAATTATTGATTGAATGGTTAACCTTTTCCTGAGATTGTATGTATGCTTAATTGATGTAATTGATTGTTTGATTGATTTCTAGTGTTATGGATTGATGTATGCTGATTGTGACACGCTTTGAAATGATGTTATAACATGTTCACTAATTATGCGATGCATGTGTAATGTTCGATGTACAATGCCACTGTTTAAACTGAATACTAAGTATGACTAGATTGTATCGTATGTTACATACCAGTGAAGCTGTTGACTTGATTGACTGAATGAATGCAAATCTGAATCGAGAATGTACTGAAAGCATGATTGAATGCAAATGTTATTGATAAATGAAAAGTATGCAAAGTGTACGCTAACACTGATTATTGATACGCATGTTAAGCATTCATTGTACTGAAACTAATATTGATAGCATGAATTGCTCACTGATTGTATGCTATTTTGCATCTACATAGGGCGGGTTAATATGGTTTACGGAGGAGTTCCGTAGAGTATTGACAGTAATTAAAGTCCACATTAATGTTGTCAATGTACAACACCGGGATTATCGAGGAGACTGACGATTTTATTGCATTATTGGTGGCTTATCCATGATATTGACGACTTGTCTGCATATTTATTGGTAGTTTATCTACACTATTGTACCGGTGGTTTATCCACATCAATCTTCAGCTCGTATTGTTTGGTGTTTGGAAGACAAGTTATGGGGAACTCGTGGTATGTAGCGGATGGATGGATTGGAACGTTTTTGCATTGCATCATACGTATGGCATACTCATGCGTTATTGAAATATGCCATGTACCGTATTGTAATGAAATTATCAATTGTTTATATTGTTGTTGACTTATAGTGAGCTATTTTAAGCTCACCCCTTAGTCTGAACTTCTCAAGTAATGAACGGCATGAGAATCGAACTTGGCATGCGAATGTTTCATGGGGTTTCGACTATTTTTACTTTAAATATTTTTCTGTAAGTTTTTATGCAATTTTTGAAATATAAAGCCTTATTTTGGATTATGGTTTGAGGTTTTTGGATTTGGGTTTGGGTTTTATGATACATTATTCAACACATTAAAAATATATGTTAACTAGAAAATGCATGTTATTTGACCTAATTAGAATTTGACATGAATAATGTTTTCCACTACATTAAAAGATAACAAAACTCTGTAAAACAAGGCGACAAACAATGTGTTTCTAGAAACGTTGCTATCAATAACAAAATGAGACTTAAGAATAGACGGTTTAATAAATATTTACATTTCCAAACTAACTCAAGTGCAACCATGGTTTTCCAAGATGAGTCAAATTAAGGTTTTTATGGTTCGTAGGGTTATTTAGTCATTTCGGTGACTAATGTAGTCTTCGCGATCTGGCCATAACATCTAGGACAGGTTAGGGAGGTTACATTTAATAATAAGATAATCACTTTAATATTAAATTAATAAAATACTATCAAGATAAGTAATAAATTAAATTTAATATTAAATCTATTAAAGTAATATTATTTTTGGGATAGTTAATCGGAAATCAATTTATCCGGTAGAGTCCTAGTAAGAGTGTAATTCCTCCCCTACTCAACCATTGAAGGACCACTTGTTGGCCACCGGAATGTCATCACTGTCACCGTTGGCACCTTCATGTTCGATAGTGCCACCACAGGTGTGAAACCCTTACGGCCCCCCGAGTCAGTTTTGTTATTTTTGTTTCGGTCCGGGCCAATGATAGTTAGATCGGTCTAGTCCTGCCATCGGTTGGACGTCGGCTCAGTTTGTAATGTCTCGCTTGGCGTAGACCGCATTGATATGTTGTTTGGCGAATAGTTGATTAATCTAGGGTAGAAAAAGAGAGATATTAGTGAATTATCCATTAAATGCTTGGGTGGCATATTGCGTGGATTCGAAAGTACGCCTAAATTAGGAATGCCTTGCTAGAATTCAACACTTGGAGGACTCTAGGGTTTGGCAGACTCTTTTGTGAGATAATCCGCCAACCCTAGATAATTTGTGATATGTGAACATGTGGAAATGAGATTTGTTTGTGATGCCTCTCGTAAGTCAGTTATATTGCAAACAGGACTGGTAGATCATGAGAACACGTTGTTAACTAAACAAGAGTTATGCATGGAGTTATGGAAGGAATATGAACATGACTGATATGTGATTTGATTTCTAAAATATGAGTCAGAGGCTAGAACAATGAGGGTTATTTGTAATCATGCATGATTGTGGGGGTATGTTTAAGTTGGCATATAATAACCACTCATGTATTGTATGAGTTATGTTTCAATTGGCATATTGTGTTTGTATGACAAAGTCTCATGAAAAGGTCTATGTTTCTTTCTTGCGGGTATTGATGCTTGTTAATTATTAGAATTCTTGTAAATTATTTGTCTATTTTGGAACTCACTAAGTTCAAACAACTTACTCTATTACTTCTTCCTTCTCAGGCATTTTGATAGTAGAAGAAGATTCAGTTGAAGGGGACTACACCAGAGCTACGCTTGCGAGTGAGCCACTTGTTTATTTTTGTATCATGCATAGCTATTTTGATAGGTGGTGTATAGATTTGTTTTCTATTCAACATATGTAATTATCCCTTTCATTTACACTGTCTCTATTTTGAAAAGAATTTCCCCTTTTCCCTTAAAGTGTACGCCTAATTTCCTTGATCTTTTGCTTATGAACTGACCTTTTATATGTATAAGCAAAAACTAGGGAGTGGTTAGATAATAGAATTTTCTTTTTAAAATTCCTATTATTTTCTTTAAGGATGTGTTACAAAATGAAAGAAAAATAATTACTTTTAACTAAAAGGTAAATCTTCATATCTATTTTCTAAAAATTTAAGTAAAAAAGGTTTGAATCCTCTAGTAACACCCCAACCCATTGGGTGGTCCATCTAGCTTAAGGTTATACACCATATTTTCCTGACAGATTAATGAGTGTTACAAGTTTTGGTATTAGAGCCTAGGTTTAACCGACCCTCATGCATGATATATCTTTGGCTTAGTCACTGTAGTTTTGATTAACTTAATTTGTGTTGTAGTAAAGAATAATTTGTGAAAGTTCAAGAGAAGTGATAGATGAAGAAATCAAGTCATGTACCTCTTACACAAGAATAAGGTTTGGTGCAGCCTGTACCTCCTGCACTCTGACATCAGTTACAATGGTTGTCTCATGTATGTCGAGTAATTGCAAAACTGAAATGCACACTGATTAATAGCCCTTTATGCATTGTTTCTTTTCTAAAAGGGTTGGCATATCAATGGTGGGAAATGTTGATAAGTGTGACCCCTAAAGAACAGATGATTGGGAGTTTTTCTTGATAAAATTCAGAGAGAAGTATGTTAATCAAATATATGTCGAGCAATTGAAGAAAGATTTTCTATATCTTAGATAGGGGGGAATGTCGATAATGAAATACAAACGAGAATTCATCAGACCCATTCATTATGTAAGAGAAATGTTCCAAACTAAAAAAGCCCTATGCAAGAAGTTTGAGAGGGGTTTAAAGGATGAAATACGTGCTTTGGTGGTGGCATCAGAAGTTCATAGTCTAATAACTATGACAACCAAGGCTCAAAAGATGGAAATGATTGTCCAAGAAATAAATATAGGGTAGCATAGGGAAAGAATGAATCATGGGATCTCCAGTCCACTATCCTGAACGAATTTTAAAAAGTCGAAAGATAGAAGCTTCTTTGCACCATTGAGAGATTTTCAACCCATGAGCTTTCGGCGAGAAGGAGGTGAGTGACAAGCTGCCTCAATAGCAAGTATAGGTGGACCCAAGATGATAAGGGAACCCATATGTGAAAACTGTGGAAAGAATTACAGAGGAAAATGTTGGAGACATGCGGGGGCATGTTACGCATGTTGGTTACTAGATCATCAGCTCAGATATTTCCCCTCAAAAGCTGAAGCCAACTCAGAATAGTCTATACATGTGACTAAAAATAATCAGTAAAAGGTGAGATTCGGAATAGCTATGAAATCAAGATCAGTTCAGGGGCTCCAAGGAAGAACTACACCATGCTCAACTCAGGAGTGTCCGCCAGAGCCTATGTAATTAAGGCCCAAGAAGATACAAAATTACCAGAGGTTATTACGGGTAAATTTTTGTATATGGGAAATAGCATTCATGCATTAATAGACCCTGGTTCAACCCATTCATACATCTTTACAAAGGTCATGGAAGGTAAGAGTCTATGAGTTGTTTTATCTGAGACAAAGTGTTAGTGACCAACCCCTTTGGTCAAAGTACAGTGGTTAGCAAAGCAATTAAAATTCACTCGCTGACTTTTGGCGAACACATCTTTTGGAAGACTTATTGCTGTTAAGTTTTCATTAATTTGATGATATTCTTAGGTTGGATTAGTTAACCAAACATAATGTTGTGGTAGACTATCGAGTCAGAGGTATATGGTTATTAACTGTAAAAGGTAGAGATGTGTTATTGTGTAACAGCCCATTTTTAGGTCAAATCGGAATAGTGGTTTTGGGGCCACAAATTCAAAGTCAAAGTATTTATTTTATTATTTTAATAAGGTTTATAGCATGAAAGAATTATTATGTGAAAGTTTCGTAAAGAAATTTTACTATTTAAACACTTAATTCAGTAAAAAGGACTAAATCGCGTAACGAGTAAAATATGAGATCTATTAGTTAAATGCACCAAATGGCTATAGGAAGAAATTGTGAGCACTTGCATGGTAATCAGCCCATAAATGTTGATGGTAGAATATCATGGTTTGGCATTATTGAAATTATGATTTAGTTTTAAGGTTAATTTGAGTTATAACTAATCCCAACAATCAAACAATTAGAAAAAAATCTATTGGAATAAAAGAAATAAGTAAAAAAGTTCCTCGATGGTCATACAAATTAATCAACAATTTAGAACAACAGGAGGGAGAAAACGAGGAAAGTGTAACAGCAGAGCATGAAATTCGTTCAAGAAAATCCAAGCGCGTCGTGATTTTTACTAATAACCAGGCAAACGCCGATACTTATACTAATACCAAGGGATTAGTTGATCCATGATTTATGTTTCAGCTTTCGTTTCCTTTTCGTTTGTTTCGAGAAATATATCGATCAATTCCGATTCTTTCTTTTTCTATTGATTCTTTTCCGATCGAGATGTATGGATCCATGAATCTATGTGTCTATATCGATCCTGTTCATGGATCAACGAAAATATGCAAAAGCTCTATTTGCCTCTGCCATTCTATGAGTCTCTTCCTTTTTGCGTATGGCATCGCCACTCCCTTTGGCAATATCCACTAATTCGGAACTTAATTTGAAAGCCATATTTCGGGTTAATAATAATAAAACAAAGCTAAAAATTTGTTATATTTATCATCATCTTATCGAAATTGAGAATGAAATAAGGGTTTTTGAAGCTTCCATGGTTCGGCACATTCATAGCTAAATTAAGGTACAGTTTTAACTCAATTTTTAATGATTTCTAGGTTTTTGAGCCCGTTGCAGCTTAATCTAGCTAATCCGTACCTTCGTTTTTGAAACTGTTATAGATTTTGAGATATGCCATTATTGAATACATGGGTATTTTGAAGTTTCTTTGTAACACCCCAAACCTGGCCTAGATGTTATGACCAAATTCGACGTGTCACATCGAAGCGTTAAAAACATTTTTATCTTTTTGATCTAGAAAAACTTACTTAGTGTTTTAAAAGATAATCTCATTATAGGTTAAAGTGAATGGAAGCTGTGCACCAGATAGGAAACCGGAAAAGAGGAGGTGAGTCCATCGGACTGCTTAAATACCAAGCTCCCTTCGGATCCAATCCTAGACATGCACACCCTATTGCCACACCTTAACTTTGTGTATATTCTTAGGAAACCAATTCGATTAAGTCCATTTTAAGAAAAGTGATTAACTTTGGGAAACGTTTTCGTCGCGGAAGTTTTGCTTATTGTCGTGATATTTTGAAATCAATTACTGTTTTTGAAAAGCACCCTAAAGCTAATCAGTTTCAGCGATTAAGATAATATCATATTTGTTCTAGAAAAACATATTAAAACAATTAAAATAATTAAAGCGGCCTTATTACAACTTAAAACCCAGATCATAAAAGTAAATGGAAAAAATGTCCAATTCACCAGAAGAAAACCGAAATTTGCATAACGTGTGGCCACTCCGAATCCCTCACAGCACCAAGCCCACTATGGTTGGGGATTACCTACGTGGATGAAAATAATGGGGTGAGTTTGGAAACTCAGTGTGTAAAATAACCCAACCATAGTCTATATCTACTCAAACTACAGAAACAGATTAATTTGGCCTTAGCCCAGAACAGATTTCAGAATAAGGCCCACAAGCCCATAACAGAACAGAACAGATATTACATGTTTATGTAGAAACCCAACCCAAATCCAACCATATGCACCCCCGTCCAACCTTACAACTTGTGGGGAGACTACTCGACCCACCAAACCATTACACGCCACAGAATTTCAAGCATGGCTGCCAGAACAGATAATGTGACAAAGTCACCAGATATAGATAATCGTGGCAGAGCCACCAGAACAGATAAATGTGGCAGAGCCACTAGATCAGATAATTGTGGCATAGCCACTAGGACGCTTCCTCCATAATATAACCCATGTCCCCATGCAACAGATATACAAATCATGGCATACAGAATCAGATCAACATGCATTTTAGTCAAAATTAACCCTAGGGGTATAATTATCATTTTGCACCTAGGGGTATGATGGTAATTTTTCATACTTATGGGTATTCTAGTAATTTAACTATTTTAGGGTTTTCATGCATATTTCCACCATTCATGTACTAACAGAAACACTTACCGAGCGTTTTTTCAGTATTGGGCCCGTTGGCCCATTAAGCCCAAAAATATCGAAATGCATGAAATCGCGCGTACTGCAGTATTATCACTTCAGATTGTCGAATATATTAATCCACTTATCTTACGAGCATTCAGCTTTTCGACTTTTGCCGATCTAGTCTATGAGAGGGTGTCAGTTACACACCTATTTGCGACGAAACACTGACGAGTTCCACACACGAGTTGCCTACAGTCAGTTACTAATACATTAACTATGAATCCATAACAACTTGTATACAAAACTCCTTACCCAAAAGTCGGCCATTAACACTTTAGGCACTAGAAATCCTACCTTTTACCGAAACTAGCGACTAGGTTTAGATCCAGTCGTTCTGCTTGTCCAAACCTTCGATCAGAAGCCTCTAGATCACACTATCATCACAATAAAACAATTGTCAGAACCCTTAGAGTCATAAGCCCAATTGACAGCCTCTCTAAGCCTTTAGGGATTTCAGCTTTTCCAAATCCCGTAATAAAGAATATATTTGAAAACTTACCATCGGTTCCTTCAGTCAATGATTCCACTTTAGTTCCTATTCGATTTTGATATAGATCTAACCCTCAAACCCTAGCAGAAATCGAAGCTTTAATGGTCTAAAGATTCGGCTATGCCCTTAAGACTATGGGGTTTTTGATTTTTTTGAAACAGTGAAGAAAAAGATGAGATATAAGGGTTTTACAGTGGTTCTGTCGACAGGACTTTTGGGGTTCAGAAGATGAAAGGATCAGCCAAAAAGATGGAGAAGAATCAGAGAGTTTTGGCTAGGAGAAATCGGCACAGAAGAAAATTAAGTGTTCGGGATTTCGGCTTTAATGGCAATCGGCTATAAGGCTTAGAAAAAAATGGTAAGGAAGTGGAGATGAGTAGAACAGTAGGAGAATTCAGCTATAGAGGAAAAGAAGAAGAAGAGAAAGTAGATGAAGAAAGGAGAAAAGAAGAAAAAGTGGAAGAATGGTCAGAAACGACACAACTTTTTCCCCAAATGCCGAAATTACAACTATCAGTAGACCTAGCCGAAATTTGCCTTTACAGAATCCCTTGGCCAGCCAACTCTTGCTCCTTAAGAGTCCACCATTCAGTCAGTACTGCACAATCAGCTCCTAAATCTTCTCCCTTATCCCCTCCTTACTCAATCTCCTGAGCAGCTCAAACTCCTCCTAACAGAGTTCTACTTGAATTCCATTTCATCCCTTTTCTGTACATAAAAAAATACCACAATCTGCTTACCTTGTGACTTGAACCTTAGCTCTCCCTACTCATCCACACGCCACTTTTTGAGCACCCAAGTGGCGTCACTTGCCACTTTGCCACATGCTTTCTTGTGGCTTATTTTACCCATTAAATTTTAAAAGCCCAAATTACCAAAACCCTTTTTTCTTGTAGAATTATAATTAGTTAAATTTACCGATTTTTAACTTAGACTTGGGCCTTTTAAAGGCCCACTAACATACTTAGACTTACAACAAGCAGTCAAAACACAGAAATCCTAAAATTTGCTAAAATTTTTAGAAATCTCAAAAATCCTAAAAATTGGGGCATTACATTCTTATTAGATTATTGATGGTTGTTAATAGATATACAATTTCATCACTGATGATAGCTCTCGGGGTTTCAAACCTTGTGAACACATGCTTCTACAAAAATTTCATCACAACCTTGGCATCGTTCGTCAGATATGCCTCGGCCTCAACCTACTTAGACACGTAGTCTACTACTACCAATATGTACTTGTGACCAAAAGACAGTGGGAAAGGACTGAGAAATTTAATACCCCAAACATCGAATAATTCTACCTCAATGATGTTTGTTCAGGGCATCCCATTTCTGTTGGTGACATTTCCAACCCTTTGGCATCGATCACAACTCTTTAAATAAGCATATGCGTCTTTGAATAGCATTGGCCAAAAGAATCTAGCTTGCAATACTTTTGCTGCGGCACGTGTACCTCCAAAGTTTCCCCCACTTAGAGTTGTGTGGCAATGATATAGAATTTTAAGTACTTCATCTTCTGCCATGTATCTCCTGATCATTTCATCTGCACACTTTTTAAACAAATATGGTTATTCCCAGAAATAGTACTTCACATCATGAAGAAACTTTTTCTTTTGATGATACGTCTTATCAATCGACATCAAACATCAAGATAAATAGTTAGCAATATCAGCAAACCAAAGGGTATTATGGACATGATTTACCTTCAGTATGTATTCATCTAGGAATGTCTTCTGAATGGGTATAAGTGGAGAATTCCCTTCTTATGGCTCTAATCTGGACAAGTGGTCTGCTACTTGGTTTTATACTCCCTTTCGATCTTGAATTTCTAGATCGAACTCTTAGAATAGAAGTACCCATCAGATCAATCTCGGCTTAGCGTATAGACAATCACTTTGGTACCTATAAGATAAGATCAAAACTTCTCAAAAGTAAACACATTAGCAAGTAACTCTTTCTCTATTACTGTATAATTCAATTGAGCTCCTGTCAGAGTCCAACTTGCATAGTAGATGGGATGAAAAACTCTGTTCCTTTGTTGGCCCATCACAACTCCTATCGCAAAGTCACTTACGTCACACATCAGTTCAAATGGCAAATCCAGTCCGGTGTGATGATGATTGATACTAAAACTAACCAGCTTTTCAAATAATTGAAAGCTTTTAAACACTCCTCATTGAATTTGAAAATCATGTCTTTCTCCAATAATTTGCATACAGTTTTAGCAATTTTGGAGAAGTCCTCTTTGATAGAAACACGTGTGGGCCAAAAAGCTCCTCACACCCTTTATAGATGTTGGAGGTGGGAGTTTCTCAATAACATCTACCTTTGCTTTTCTACCTTGATTCCATGTCTCATTATCCAATGCCCTAGAACAATACCTTATCATACCATGAAATGACACTTTTCCCAATTGAGTATGAGGTTTGTTTCTTTGCATTACCTTAGTGCCTTGCCTAAATTTTCTAAGCAATCATCGTCTTTATCTCCAAATACTGAAAAATAATCTATAAAAACTTCCAAATACTTCTCAACCATGTCAGTAAAAATAGACATCATACATGTGAATGTACCGTACGGGCATGTAAATGTTGTTTTGTGTCGATATTTTGGTGCTATTGTAATCTAATTGTACCCCGAGTATCCATCGAGAAATAGTAATAGTCTCGCCCTGCGAGTCTATCCAGCATCTGGTCCAAAAACAAAAAAGGAAAGTGATCTTTCCTAGTCACCTTGTTCAGCTTCCAGTAATCGATGCAAATTCTCCATCCCGTAACCATTCTAGTTGATATTAACTTGTTATTCTCATTCTCAATGACTGTAATACCTCCTTTCTTTGGCAGGCACTAGACTGGACTTACCTATGAACTATCTGAGATGGGGTAAATTATACCCGCATCTAACCACTTAATGATTTCTTTCTTTACCACGTCCTTTATGATGGGGTACAGTCTTCATTTTTCATCAGTTGTTCCTTTCTCGCCATCTTCTAGGATGATCTTGTGTATGCATACAAATGGACTAATGCTACGAATATCGACTATGGTCCATCTGGTAGCCTTCTTGAATTTTTTCAACACTAGGATGAGTTTCTCTTCTTGATATTTGGCTAATTCTGCTAAAACAATCACAGGAAAAGTTGAAGCATTACCTAAATAAAAATATTTTAAATGTGAAGGAAGTACATTCAGTTCTAATTTAGGTGGCTCCTCAATTGATGCTTTCGGCTGGATGTGATCTCTACTTTCTAACTCCAAAGATTCAAAGCAGGATTATGGATTAAGTCCCCTTTGATTAGCTTTTAGTAAAGCTAAGTATTCATCCCCCTCTTCATCACTTGGAGGATGTGATGTCAAAATTTGCTTTAATGGGTCCTCAACATAGTTGAGTTCCTTTTCCATGATTAATTCTTCTAAATTGGATACTGCCGAATAGTCATCAAGTGTGCTAGGAAATCGCATAGACTTAAAAAGGTTAAATGTTACCTTATTGTTCTAAACACACATAGTAAGCTTGCCCTTCTGCACATCGGTAAAGGTATTTCTAGTTGCCAGAATATGCCTTCCTAGGATGATTGGAACCTCTTTATCTGCTTCAAAGTCTAGAATAACAAAGTCAGCAGGAAAAACAAATTTGTCTACACATACTAATACATCCTCGATTTTTCCTTTTGGATGTGCTAAGGATCGATCTGCTAATTGAAGTGTAACCGTAGTAGGTCTAACTTCACCTATCCCCAATTTCCTAAATATTGACATGGGAATCAAGTTGATACTCGCACCCAAATCAAAATAGTACCTTACCATAATATGTTGCTCCAATGTTGCATGGTATGGTAAAACATTAAGGATCCTTCAACTTCGGGGATAGTTTGTCTTGAAGGTACGCACTGCATTCCTTCGTTAAGGCTACTGTTTCAAATTCTCCAAGTCTTCGTTTCTTAGGCAGGATATCCTTCATGAATTTGACATAATTTGGCATTTGTTCAAGTGCTTCTTCCAATGGGATGTTGATATGAAGTTGCTTGAGTATGTTTAGAAACTTCTTGAATTGGACTTTCTGTTTCTGCTTTTGAAGCCTTTGAGGGTAGGGTGGTGGAGGCTTCTTTACTGGAACTGGTTGATTCATCTTCTGTGGCAATTCTGCATCTAATGAAGTTGTTAGTTTATTAGAATTAACTGGTTCAAAAGTTACCTTATCAGGTTTTGTAGATTCTGGTTCCTGTGAAACTGGAATTTCAACACTCAATTGAACTTCCACTGAGTCTTGAGCATTAGCTGGCTCCTCTTCAATTTCAACAGTATTGGGATCTAATGTCTTTCCTCTCCTTAATGTCAATGCTTTAAAATGATCTTTCCCCAGATTTCTTGGATTCTCTGTATCACTAGGCAAAGCACCTTGTGGACGGTTTCTAAATTCAATTGCAAGCTGGCCCATTTGGTTTTCCAAGTTTTTCAATGTGGCTGCTTGGCTTTGGATTAAGGCATCATTTTTGGCTATGTATGCCTTCAACAAGTTTTCTAAGCCATTGGAAGATTCATCTTAAGGTTGCTTTTGAACTTGTTGGGTAAAACCAGGTGGTTGGGTCGCTCTAGTGTAACACCCCTTACACGCATTTCACACCAAAACAGTGTACGAGATATTACCAGAACATGCCACATACCATTAAATAAAACCGAGACAAAAATATGGTATCCAATTGGAACATGAAACATTATAACGTATGTCTTTAACAATATTAGGCTATATTTTAAGCCTAGGCAATTATGACACGTAACAAAAATAACTAAGCCTACTATACATGCCATAATTCAAAATGTTTAGTTCAAATACCAAAAGTATTGATAGTGAGGACAGATCTTCAACGATCTCTAACTCCCGTGCTAGCTGGATGACGCTATAAAACAAAAAAAAAAAAGAGAAAAGAAAGTAAGCTTATTGCTTAGTAAGTAAGTATATAAATAGTAAATAAGGAATCTAATATGTTTACAAAGTAACTCAATCATATTTATTTTTAATTTCACTATTTACTCCAATTTGATCAAGCTGTCCTTCCTGCGTCATGTTCACTAAATAAATCATAACTCGATTTACAAAACTCAAAATATAGATCCGTAAATTTTCCTTGAAACTAGACTCATATATCTACTTAATAATCGTTTTCTAGAATTTTTGGTCAAGCCAATTATTACAATTTATTAGTTAAAGTCTCCCCTATTTCAGGGTTCGGCCACACTGACCCCTATATATTACGATTCATATATCTCCCTATTAAGAGTTTCAGTGACTATGCCGTTTGTTTCTTATAAGACTAGACTCAATAAATATTTCATAAATGTAAGATAAAACTCCTAATTGTTTCTTTACAATTTATGGTAAATTTTTAAAGTCTGAACAGAGGATCATGTAGTCATTCTGAACAGGTCTCACGAAAATATAAATTTCTCAAAATATAAGATCCTTTTACTTGCTCTGTTTCTTTTACATGAAAATAGACTCATTAAGATTTAAATTAATATCTCATTAGACCTCTAGTTAAATTCCCATTATTTTTGGTGATTTTTCAAATTCACAACACCGCGTCTGTCCAAAATAGTATTATTGCTAATTCACTCTTTCACACTTTGTTTATATTAATCTCATTTTAACATGCATATCACAATTCATTTTCACCACATTTCATACATCACATGATTACAATGTCACCATCAAGCCATCCCGTTAAACAATTCGGATCAATTCTTGATACTTGATGGTTTCAGCACACAGCTCTAACATCATATTTCATATAATTCGGCTCTCTTGTACACATGGTGAACACTTAGTACCACCCATGTGACCTAGCCAATTTATCTCGTAGCTCTCTTATCTACATGGTGTCCTTCGCTTGGAATCACACATGCGACCTAGCTACATTTATCTCTCCCGTAGCTCTCTTGTCTACATGGGATACATCCTGTGTCATACATGTGACCTAGCCACTACATAGGATCTCGTAGCTCTCTTGTACACATGATGTGCACTCAGCACCATACATGTGACCTAGCTACGCTCCATCTATTTTATTCAATCTTTCCGAATGTTCAACAGAGATTTCTCTCTCTATTACTTATTTCCATTCTTTCAATTGTCGATTTATGCTTCAACATCAGCTAATATATATATATATAATAGGCTGAAATATAAAAATGTGAATGAAGTTAATGTATTATTTACATACAAACTTACCTCATTGCAAAATATGGAAATTTTACAATTTAGTCCAAAACCTTTTCCTTCCCCTGTTCGAGATCGATTCCACGCCTTTCTTGATCTATAACAACACATTTAGCTCATTTAACACTCATACTATTTATCTCAATCCAAAAATCACATTATGGAAAAATTGCATTTTTGCCCCCTAACTTTTACAAAATTATGATTTTCTCCCTAGGCTCAGAAATTTAATTTCAGCCTTTATTCTTATGTTTAATGACATGTTGATCATTTTTATCTTCTATGGCAACATCAAATTCTCACTCTAACACATAGTTATGAGCAATAGGTATTTTTACCGATTATGCCGTTTTGCTCGTTTTTGCTAAAAATAACTTAGAAAAGATCATTCTCCTAACTTCAAACATTCATATTCTACCATCAAACATCAAAATACATACATATCATTCATGGTTAAATTTTTAAACATAAACCCTAACTCAAAATAATGGTAGAAATAGGTAGACCGAGTTACGAGGATTTCAAAAATGTAAAGAACGTTAAAAACGGGGCTTGAATGCACTTACTATTGAGCTTGAAAGCTTGGGAAAAACCCTAGCTATGGAGAACATGCAAGTTTCGGCCAGTTTGATGAAGATGAACACATTTTTGTGTTATTTTTCCCATTTTATTTCATTTTATATGCAAATGACCAAAATGCCCTTACTACTAAACTTTCTAATAATTCCATCCATGTCCTAATTTTTGTCCATATAAAAGATAATGGTCTAATTCCATTTAAGGACCTCTACTTAAAACCCCATTTCAATCTAATACTTTATGAATTAGACACACACATTTTTCACCTATTTCAATTTAGTCCTAAACATCAAATTAAACATCCAATTGATAAAATTTCACAATGAAATTTTCACACAATTAGGAAATCATAATTTAAACGCTAAAACTTAATCATAATAAATTATTATTATTATTATTATTTTAAATTTTAGATTTGTGGTTTCGAAACCACTATTTTGTTTTGGCCCTAAATCGGGTTGTTACAACTCTCCCCCGCTTTAGGGATTTTCGTCCCTGAAAATCTTACCGGTAAAGAGATTTGGGTACTGTTTTCTCATGGCTTCCTCCGGTTCCCACGTAGCTTCTTCTACTCCATGTCTTTGCCATAACACTTTTACTAAAGCTATACTTTTCTTTCTCAACTATTTTACTTCTCGAGCCAAAATCCTAATCTGTTCCTCATCATTGGTCAAGTCTGATCGAATCTCAATTTCTGTTGGAGAAATCACATGTGAGGGATCAAAATGATAACGTCGCAACATTGAAACATGAAACACATTATGAATTCTTTCTAACTCTGTCGGTAAGGCCAACTGATATGCCACTGGTCCAATCCTCTCAGTAATCTAGTACGGCCCAATAAAACGCGGACTCAACTTGCCTTTCCGGCCAAATCTTAGAATCTTTTTCCATGGTGATACCTTCAAGAACACTTTATCATCCACCTGAAATTCAATCTCTTTTCTTTTTAAATCTGCATATGACTTTTGTCGATCTGAAGTAGCTTTCAGGCAATCACGAATTACTTTTACTTTCTCTTCGGTTTCTTTAACTAGATCAACCCCATGAATCTGTTTCTCACTAAGTTCAGTCCAATATAAAGGAGTCCGACACTTGCGACCATACAAGGCTTCATACGGTGCCATCTGTATACTTGAATGAAAACTGTTATTGTAGGTAAATTCAACCAAAGATAGATATTTCTCCCAACTGCCTTCAAATTCTAAAACACAGCATCTAAGCATATCTTCGAGTACTTGGATTACTCTTTCCGAATGACCATCTATTTGTGGATGAAATGCGGTACTAAAGTTTAATTTTGTGCCCAAAGCTTATTGTAACTTTTTCCAGAATCTCGAGGTAAATCTCGGATCTCTATCTGATATTATAGACATAGGTACCCCGTGCAACCTCACAATTTCAACAATATATAATTCAGCTAATTTATCAAGTGAGTAATCGGTATGTACCGGAAGAAAGTAAGCCGACTTTGTTAACCTATCAACCACTACCCAGACAGCATCCTTCTTTTTAGGAGTCAGAGGCAACCCGGTTACAAAATCCATGGTAATCCTATCCCATTTCCATTCAGGCACCATTACCGGTTGGAGTAATCCTAAAGGCACCTGATGCTCAGCTTTTACTTGTTGACAGATCAAACACTTGGTTACAAATTCAAAAATGTCCCTTTTCATGCCTGGCCACCAATATAACTTCTTTAAATCATTATACATTTTTGTGCTACCAGGGTGAACTGACAAACAGCCACTATGTGCCTCATGTAGTATTTTCTGAATCAATTCATCATTTTTCTGTACACAAAGCCTATCTCAAAACATCAAATAGTCATTTGGTCCAACTCGGAAATCTGAGTCGTAACCCGATTCGCACTGAGTTCTCTTGGTTCGCAACTCACTATCGTCCTTTTGAGCATCACAAATTAGCTAGAGAAATAACGGTTTAACTCTCATCTCTACCAAGATTGACCCATCATCAGACAATGCTAACCTCGTATTCATGGCTCTCAAAGTAAAAAGAGATTTCCTACTCAAGGCGTCAGCAACTACATTCACTTTTCCCAGATGATAATCAATCACTAGCTCATAATCCTTCAATAATTCAAGCCATCTCCGTTGTCGTAGATTCAAATCCTTTTGATTCATCAAGTATTTCAAACTTTTGTGATCAGTAAAAATTCGGCATTTTTCACCATATAAATAATGACGCCAGATCTTCAAGGCAAATACAATAGCAGCCAATTCCAAATCATGCGTAGGATAGTTCTTCTCATGTGGTTTTAACTGTCTCGTGGCATAAGCTACCACTTTACCCTCCTACATCAGCACACATCCAAGGCCTGTCAATGATGCATCACTATAAATTATGAACTCCCTCCCGAGCTCGGGCTGTACTAAAATTGGTGCTTCAGTCAATCGTGCTTTCAATTTTTCAAAACTCTGCTGACATTTATCAGTCCATTCAAACTTAACATTCTTTTGCAGCAACTTAGTCATAGGAGAGGCAATCATCGAAAATCCTTCGACAAAACGTCTATAATACCCGGCCAAGCCTAAAAAGCTTCTAACCTCGGATACATTTTTTGGCGATTTTCAATCAACGATCGAGGAAATCTTGCTCGGATCCACCCGAATACCACCACCCGAGACTATATGTCCCAAAAATCTGACTTCACGAAGCCAGAACTCACTTTTACTAAACTTAGCAAACAGTTTCTTTTCCCTCAAGATCTGCAATATGGTTCTCAAGTGTTTGGCGTGTTCAGACTCATCCCGAGAATAAATTATAATGTCATCTATAAACACTACTACAAATTTATCTAAATATGGAAAAAGATTCGGTTCATCAAGTCCATAAATATAGCTGGAGCATTTGTTAAGCCGAAAGGCATCACAAGGAACTCATAATGTCCATACCTTGTCCTAAAGGCGGTTTTCGGCACATCCGACTCCTTAACTCTCAACTGGTAGTAATCGGACCTCAAATCGATCTTTGAAAACACTGTTGCCCCCTTCAACTGATCAAATAAATCGTCAATCCTCGGTAACGGGTACTTGTTCTTTATAGTCACCTTATTGAGCTGACAGTAATCAATGTAAAACCTCATTGAGCCATCTTTCTTCTTTACAAACAATACAGGAGCACCCCAAGGAGAGAAACTCGGTCTCACAAATCCCTTGTCTGTTAACTCTTGCAACTGTGCCTTCAATTCTCTTAATTTAGTCGGAGCCATTCTATATGGAGCAATCGAGATCGGTGCAGTCCCCGGCAACAAATCAATGGCAAACTCTATCTCTCTGTTCGGAGGCAACCCAGGCAATTCCTCTGGAAATACATCTGGAAATTCACAAACTATCGACACTGATTCAAGCTTCGATTCAGACATTTCAGTATTCATTACATAGGCAAGATAAGCTTCGCACCTTTTCCTTATGTATTTCTGTGCAGACATGCGCAAAATCACTATAGGCAATTTATTTGATTCATCTATTTCAACCCACAGAATTTCACCGTTTTCACATTTCAACTCTAATGTTTTCTGTTTACAATTTACCTTGGCATCATACAATGTCAAACAATCCATTCCCAAGATAACATCAAACTCGTCAAATGGTAACAGCATCAAATTAGCCGAAAAATAGTGACCTTGAATCGTTAATGGGCAATTCTTGCAAACCTTATCAACTAACACATATTGGCCTAAGGGGTTCGACACTTTAATCGCATACTCAGTAAACTCAACAGGCAACTTCTTATTAGGCACTAAATTCACACAAATATAGGAATGAGTAGACCCGGGATCAATCAATGCAACAACAATAGTATCACAAAGGAAAAATGTACTAGTAATCACATCGGGAGATGATGCATCCTCTCGGGCACGTATGGTATAAGCTCTAGCAGGCGCTCTAGCTTTTGATGTCGCTGCTGAATCTTTCATCACAGTTTTACTGCTAGCTCCACTTCCAGTATTTCTCGAGGGTCTACCTCTGCTGGCGGTAGTACTCTGTCTAGTGCTCTGGAATTTTTCTTCTTTAACTTTTTCCGGATAGTCTCTGATAAAATGCTCACGAGAACCACACCTGAAACAAGCTCGCTCATTCCCCCAGCACTCACCAAAATGTTGCCTGCCACATTGCTGACATTCGCGTTTTCTAGACCGTACATTACCCATACTTGCCACTGAAGTAGCTTGAGCTTTAGACCCCGAATATGCCTTACCACGATCTCAGTGTGAATCTCTAGCTGAAACTGTCATTCGAGGGTTTGTCTCTTTGGACCTCTTTGACTGAGATTGAAATGACCTACTTATCGGCCTTTTTCTGGCATCTCGGGCCTCAATAGCAGCTTTTCTCCTTTCTTTATTCAATTCTTCAGCTTTAAGAGCTCGGTCAACCAATACTACAAATTCTTTCAACTCCAGAATTCCCACAAGCACTTTAATGTCCTCATTAAGCACATCCTCAAATCTTTTGCACATAATAGCCTCAATGGACACACATTCCTAGGCATACTTGCTAAGTCTTACAAATTCACGTTCATACTCTGCCACAGACATCTTGCCCTGCTTCAATTCAAGGAACTCCTTCCGTTTTTGATCAATAAATTGCTGACTTATGTATTTCTTTCTGAATTCTTCCTTGAAGAAATTCCAAGTAACTCTTTCTTTTGGCACCACTGATACCAAAGTCTTCCACCAGTGGTAGGCTGAATCTCTCAAAAGTGATACAACACACTTTAAGCACTCCTCGGGTGTACATAAGAGCTCATCAAATACACGGGTAGAATTTTCAAGCCAGAACTCTGCTTTCTCGGGATCATCATCGATCTTTGCTCTAAACTCTTCAGCCCCTTGTTTTTGAATCTTGTCAACCGGAGGCTTGTTCATTCTTACCAAATCTATGCCTTGAGCAGCTACAGGAACCGTCTGAGGTATGGGAGGGGGTGGAGGAGGTTGAGCATTTGGGTTTGCTCGATTAAACTTAGTATACCAATTGTTCATCATTTGGAGAAAGGCATCCCGATCCTCATCTCCTGTCTCAATGTCTCAGGTCTACTTTCTACAGTGCAGTCCCTTGTGCGGGAGCCGGCGCATTACTAGCAGCATCATCAGCCGCAGTTCCGTCAGGATCCATTACTATATTAAAACAAAATATATTAAAACAAAACACAGTTTAGAATAATCAGGAGTCACCACACTATCACAGTATTTTTATCGCATGTATAGCTAGACTTTTACACACACTTTATTGGTCCGAGAACTGACTAAACCATAGCTCTGATACAACTAAATGTAACACCCCTTACACGCATTTCACACTACAACAGTGTACGAGATATTACCAGAACATAACACATACCATTAAATAAAACCGAGACAAAAATATGGTATCCAATTGGAACATGAAACATTATAACATATGTCTTTAACAATATTAGCCAACTTCAATGGCTTTGTACAAAATAATCGATCACATACTATAGCCTATATTTTAAGCCTAGGCAATTTTGACACGTAACAAAAATAACTAAGCCTACTATACATGCCATAATTCAAAATGTTTAGTTCAAATACCAAAAGTATTGATAGTGCGGACAAATCTTCAACGATCTCTAACTCCCGTGCTAGCTGGATGACGCTATAAAAAAAAAAAAAGAGAAAAGAAAGTAAGCTTATTGCTTAGTAAGTAAGTATATAAATAATAAATAAGGAATCTAATATGTTTACAAAGTAACTCAATCATATTTATTTTTAATTTCACTATTTACTCCAATTTGATCAAGCTGTCCCTCCTGCGTCATGTTCACTAAATAAATCATAACTTGAGTTACAAAACTCGACACTTGTTTCACGGTTCAGCCACTCTGACCCCTGTATATTACAACTCATATATCTCTCTATTCAGAGTTTCAATGACTATGCCATTTCTTTCTTATAAAACTAGACTCAATAAGGATTTCATACATGTAATATAAAACTCCTAATTGTTTCTTTATAATTTATGGTAAATTTTTAAAGTCTGAACATAGGATCATGCAGTCATTCTGAACAGGTCTCACGAAAACATAAATTTCTCAAAATATAAGATTCCTTTACTTGCTCTGTTTCTTTTACATGAAAATAGACTCATTAAGCTTTAAATAATATCTCATTCAACCTCTAATTAAATTCTAATTATTTTTGGTGATTTTTCAAATTCACAACACCACGTCTGTCCAAAATAGTATTATTGCTAATTCACTCTTTCACACTTTCTTTATATTAATCTCATTTTAACATGCATATCACAATTCATTTTCACCACATTTCATACATCACAAGTATAGGTCCATGATTACAATGTCACCATCAAGCCATCCCGTTAAATAATTCGGATCAATTCCTGATACTTGATGGTTTCAGCATACAGCTCTACCATCATATTTCATATAATTCGGCTCTCTTGTACACATGGTGAACACTTAGTACCACCCATGTGACCTAGCCAATTTATCTCGTAGCTCTCTTGTCTACATGGTGTCCTTCACTTGGAATAACACATGCGACCTAGCTACATTTATCTCTCCCGTAGCTCTCTTGTCTACATAGGATACATCCCGTATCACACATGTGACCTAGCCACTACATAGGATCTCGTAGCTCTCTTGTACACATGTTGTGCACTCAGCACCATACATGTGACCTAGCTACGCTCCATCTATTTTATTTATTCTTTCCGAATGTTCAACTGGGATTTCTCTCTCTATTACTTATTTCCATTCTTCCAATAGTCGATTTATGCTTCAGCATCAGCTAATATATATATAATAGGCTGAAATATAAAAATGTGAATGAAGTTAATGTATTATTTACATACAAACTTACCTCATCGCAAAATATAGAAATTTTGCAATTTAGTCCAAAACCTTTTCCTTCCCCCGTTCGAGATCGATTCCACGCCTTTCTTGAACTATAACAACACATTTAGCTCATTTAACACTCATACTATTTATTTCAATCCAAAAATAACATTATGGAAAAATTACATTTTTGCCCCATAACTTTTACAAAATTATGATTTTGCCCCTAGGCTCGGAAATTTAATTTCAGCCTTTATTCTTATGTTTAATGACATGCTGATCATTTTTATCTCTATGGAAACATCAAATTCTTACTCTAACACATAGTTATGAGCAATAGGTATTTTTACGGATTATGCCGTTTTGCTCGTTTTCGCTAAAAGTCACTTAGAAAAGATCATTCTCCTAACTTCAAACATTCATATTCTACCATAAAACATCAAAATACATACATATCATTCATGGGTAAATTTTTAAACATAAACCCTAACTCGAAATAATGGTAGAAATAGGTAGGCCGAGTTACGAGGATTTCAAAAATGTAAAGAACATTAAAAACGAGGCTTGAATGCACTTACTATTGAGCTTGAAAGCTTGGGAAAAACCCTAGCTATGGAGAACATGCAAGTTTCGGCCAGCTTGATGAAGATGAACACATTTTTGTGTTATTTTTCCCATTTTATTTCATTTTATATACAAATGACCAAAATGCCCTTACTACTAAACTTTCTAATAATTCTATCCATGTCCTAATTTTTGTCCATATAAAAGATAATAGTCTAATTGCCATTTAAGGACCTCTACTTAAAACCCCATTTCAATCTAATACTTTATGAATTAGACACACACATTTTTCACCTATTTCAATTTAGTCCTAAACGTCAAATTAAACATCCAATCGATAAAATTTTGCAACGAAATTTTCACACAATTAGGAATTCATAATATAAACGCTAAAACTTAATCATAATAAATTATTATTATTATTTTAAATCTCGTATTCGTGGTTTCAAAACCATTGTCCGTTTTAGCGCTAAATCGGGCTGTTACAAGGTTGGGCATAAGTGTTACTAGTTCCAGCCCCTTGGTTACTCCAGGAATAATTAGGGTGGTTTTGCCAAGATGGGTTATAAAAATTTGATTGCAGTCCTTACCTTCCTCGATTCTGGTTCCAATTACCCATGTAATACATGGATTCTGGGTTTAATGGACATTCTTCGAAAAAATGTCCTTCCCCGCAATAAACATATGCTATATTTTCAAATTGATTGGGTGGCTGAGTTGCAAAACTATTAAACCCATTAGTGGTAAAAATTTTAAGCACTGAAAAAATCGAAGATACCTGAGATGCAAGTGAAGTGAGAGCCTCCATTTCATGTACTCGAGTGACTCGTCTTCTTGACGTTGCTCTGTTGGTTGGCCATTGATAATTGTTACTGGCAATCCTCTCAATGATTTTCTAAGCCTCATTATAAGATTTAGAAATGAGAGCACCATTAGCAGAAGCATCCACTACCATCCTCGTGTAAGCATTGAGACCATTATAGAACATCTCAAGTTGGATGCAATGAGGGATTCTGTAATGAGGGGACTTCCGTAATAATTCTTTGTACCTTTCCCATGCCTCATATAATGACTCATCATCCATTTGTTGGAAAGCAACGATCTCGTTCTTGAACTTAGCATTCTTGCTAGGCGGGAAATACTTTATGAGGAATCCTTCTACTAACTCTTGTCATGTTGAAATGGGATTTGGTGGAAATGAATTCAACCAGACACAGGCTGTAACACCCCTAACCCATATCCGTCGACGGATTAGGTTCCGGAGGCATTATTGGACAAAAGCACAACTCTGAATATTCACACAAGTCATATTCATATGTATATACGAATGTTCAAATAAATATTAATTGAAATTTTATCATTTCATAATATACAAATACAAGTCAAATTCAGATATCTAAAAAAAAAAAATCAAACATTTTAAGACATTTCGAAACATGTACAAATTAAATCAAATAAAAATCTAACACATAACAATTTTATCATCAGCTTACACGACATTCATGCATTCACAAATAATCAAATATGTTTCATTCAACAAATAAACCTTATATACATTTTAACCATATTAAACATGACCTATAATTGAACATTAATGACGAAACTTACCAAGCTTAATTCACAAACTAAAATTTTATTCAATCATTTATTTATAGTTAACCATTTCATAACACAAGTAACGATTTGAAATGCACTCATTTCACATGCCAAAAATGCGGATACACAACTAACCTATTTATCAAAAATTTGGTCATCTAAACTTCGTCTAAGACGCAAATAATCTTACATATTACCTACCTATTACGTAGTATACCTTTAGATGTGATGCATATCCAGTCAATTCTTCATATGCATAAATATTTATATAAGCAAATGCGGAATCACAAGTTAGTCATAGCCATCTCATATACCTTTATCTTATATCCGAATTCACAATACATTATTGTATAATTTACAAACCAACTCATACTACAATTTACACCTCTCAAGAGTAAGCCATTAACTGCAACTAGATATATTTATATATACAAAATATGAATCTTCCATACCATATAATGAACATATAAAGACAACTTATATCATGCTCGGACATAGCCAAACAACTTTAAATGCCAAATCACATATAACACTTTGACCAAATACAACAACCAAAAATTTAAATAGTCTCTTATCAATGCATACCATAACCGAATCAATCCAATGCACACATCCAAATTTACCAAGCAACTTTAGCGCTCAAATAATTATCATAAGTATCATTCATCCTTGACACATTGCATAATAACCAAAATGGACTCAAACCATCATTATACCAAAACCAAATTCAAGCATTTAAGTAAGCCATTTTCGCATGGCTTTTATACAAAACCAAGGTTCATCATAACAAATCACCATTCAGCCTATACATGCCATAAGTTTGAATTTAAAACTTTCAAAAGTACCAAGAATAAACGATAGTGCAATTGACTTTACTGACGATCCCCGAGCATGTAACGATCTCTAAAATCTATAAAACAAAGACAAATATATACATACAAAGTAAGCTAACTTAGCTTAGTAAGCCTTAAGCAAATTAAACAATTAATGCATAATAACATTTCAATTACTAATCAATTCAAATAAATAAATCAACTTATGTATTTTTTTTAACGACCTTTATTTTCAAACTTTTAATTCCACAGATATATAACATATACTTTCATAAGGCAATTTCTTTTTGGCTAAATATACATTATATACATCACCAATATGTTCTTAAATTTCGAAACCACATTGACTTATATAATCGAATATACATATATATTTTAAGACATATATTCATCACTCAAAGTTTAACATTACGTTCATGTACAATTATAAGATCAAATATAAATTTCTCATATTAGCACATGCACTACATCAAATTCATGTATTCTTTTTCATCACATTTCAAGAAATCAATTCATCCTATTTTCAAATAGGTATTCCAACTATCACGTACCTGATTGTTTTAGCTCATTCAACGTATTCATTTATCACATCAACATAAAGTTTTTAGGCATAGACTTATAAAATTTCACCAGCATAAAACCTGCTAGGCCTAAGCCTGTATCACACACCGGCACAAGGCCTGCTAGACTCAAAGTTTGATTTTATACACCAGCAATAAGCCTGCTAGGCATAAGCCCGATTTAATTCCCCAGCACAAGGCTTGCTGGGGTCGAAGCCCAAATATCACTATTATAAAGTTTTCTTATACACAATCCATATATCAAAAATTCCAGATATTCCATATAGTTCATACGGACTTCCAAATGTTATAACTCAGTCGAATTAAACTCAAATACGTTATTTTTATGCTTATTCACATTCGGCGACTCTACTATAAACTTATGAATTCTAAATCAACAAATTAAACTAAGTTACATTCAAAATTAAGAATGTTTAATTGCTTAAAGACTTACCTCGGATATCGACGAACGATTTAAATCGACTATTCGTCTATATTTGTTTTTCCTCGATCCAAGTCCAATTTCTTTTGTTCTTGATCTATACAATTTCAAATTAATCTTATTCAAAAACAATTTCATTCAATTTAATACAACAACACATAAGTGGGCAAATTACCATTTTACCCATGATATTTCATACTTTTACAAATTAGTCCTAATTGCATAAAACACAAAATATACAAAATCTCCATGTAACATACTTAGGCCGAATGTTCCTCTAGTACATACAAATACACAAATTTCATTTATTTTGCATTTTAGTCCTTCAATTTATTATTTTTGCAATTCATCCCTAATTACTCAAATTCACCAAAAATTCCAATACAAAACATATTAATCCAAAACATATCTTTCATAATTTATCATCAAACATCACAAAACACAAATATTCATCAATGGCATAACTCAAAATATTCATCAAAATCAGAAATTCTAGCATGGGTCGGATAATATTCGAAGCAACGATCTCAAAAACGTAAAAATTATCAAAAATCAAGCTAAGCTCATACCTTAATCAAGCTTGAATGTAACCGAACCCTAACTTCTTTTTCTTTTTCTTTCTTGTTGAAGTTTCGGCCAAAAGAAAATATATGAACTATGACTTTTAATTATATTATTATATGATATATTATAACATATTATTCCATTTACAAATTTTAACCTTTTAATTTTAATATAAAATCATTATAATCTAAAGCCATTACCGTCCACTACTCATAACTTTGGTCTAATTGCATTACAAATGCCTCCACTTATAAAGACAACAACAATTAAGCACTTTCACATTTAACCAGCAACTTTTCCTTTTATGCGATTAAGTCCTTTTATTTAATCGTACACTCAAACAATAAAATTAAATCACGAAAATTTCAAAATATTAATTCACACATAATGATCACAGAGAATAGTTTTTCAATATTTTTTTGACCTGAATTCGTGGTCCTGAAACCACCGTTCCGATTAGGGTCTAAATCGGGTTGTTACAACTCGCCCTCTTTAGGGATTTTCGTCCCCGAAAATCTTACCGGTAAATAGATTCGGATAGCATTCTCTCATTACATCCTCTGGCGCCCATGTTGCTTCCTCAACTCTGTGTTTACACCATAGTACTTTAACTAGCGGAATCTTCTTATTTCGTAACTCATTAGTCTCGTGAGCCAGAATACGAATCGGTTCTTCCTCATACGTCATATCGGGCTTAATCTCAATCTCAGACAGTCTAATCACATGTGAAGGGCCAGATCAATATCTACGAAGCATCAAAACATGGAATACATTGTGGATCTTTTCTAGCTCAGATGGCAACAATAGTATATATGCAACCGACCCAATTCGCTCTATAACCTCATGAGGCCCAATAAATCTCGGACTCAATTTTCCTTTACGACCAAATCTGAGTATTTTCTTGCACGGTAAGACTTTCAAAAACACTCTATCTCCGATCTGAAACTCTATATCTTTACGTTTTAAGTCCGCATATGATTTCTGACGATCTGATGCTGCTTTTAGACTTTTACGGATCACTTTCACTTTATGTTTAGTTTCTCTGATCAAATCAACCCCGTGTATCTTGTTTTAACTGAGTTCTACCCAATAAGCCGTATAAAGCCTCGTAAGGTGCCATTTTGATACTCGATTGAAAGCTATTATTGTACACAAATTCAATCAAAGGTAGGTATCGTTCCCACGTACCTTCGAACTCAAGAATGTAAATCTCAACATATCCTCAAGTATCTGAATGATTCGCTCAGACTGGCCATCTGTTTGCGGATGGAATGCAGTATTGAAATGTAATTTCGTACCTAGCGCATCTTGTAATTTCTTCTAAAACCGTGATGTAAACCTCGGATCTCTATCCGAAATAATAGATATAGGCACATCATGTAACCTCACAATCTGAGAAACATACAATTCAACTAACTTATCTAGCGAGTAGTCTGTACGTATTGGAACAAAATGAGCCAATTTAGTCAATCTATCCACAATAACCCAGATTGCATCTTTCTTGCTCGGTGTTAACGATAAACCAGATACAAAATCCATAGTAACTCTATCCCACTTCCACTCTGGTATCATAATCTGCTGAAGTAATCCAGAAGGTACTTGATGTTCGATTTTTACTTGTTGACAAATTAAAAATTTCGGTACAAAGTTAGAAATGTCTCGTTTCATACCTTGCCACCAATAGTGTTGTTTCAAATCATTATACATTTTCGTACTACCTGGGTGAACAGATAGTGGACTACTGTGAGTTTCATTCAAAATCATCTGAATCAACTCTGAATTCCTCGGGACACATATTCGGTTTCGATATCTCAAACAGTCATCAGCATCAACTCAAAACTCTGAATCAACATTTAAATCACATTAAGCTCGTTTTGCTATCAACTTATTATCAACTTTCTAGGCATCACAAATTTGTTGAACAAATAACGGTCTTGCTTTCAATTCAGCTATTACCAAACCATCATCAGACATAGCCATATGCGCATTCATTGCACGCAAAGCAAATGGTGATTTTCGGCTTAAAGCATCAGCAACAACATTAGCCTTTCCTGGGTGGTAGTCAATCACAAGCTCATAGTCTTTTAACAATTCTAACCATCGATGCTATCTCAAATTCAGATCCTTTTGAGTCATCAAGTACTTCAGACTTTTATGATCGGAATAAACATGACATTTTTTACCGAACAGTTAGTGACACCATATTTACAATACAAACACAATAGCTGCCAACTCCAAATCGTGCATCGGATAGTTCTTTTTATGCGACTTTGACTATCTCGAGGTATAAGCTATAACTCTGCCTTTTTGCATCAAAAAACAACCCAAACCATTTAGATATGCATCACTATAAATAACAAATTCTTTACCCGATTCTGGCTGAACTAGCATTGGAGCTTCTGTCAAAAGGGTTTTCAACTAATTAAAACTTTTCTGGCACTTTTCTGACCACTCAAACTTAACATCTTTTTGCAGTAGCTTGGTCATCGGGGTTGCTATCATCGAGAACCCTTTCACAAATAGTCTATAGTAACCAGCAAGTCCCAGAAAACTTCAGACTTTAGAAATGTTTCTCGAAGGTTTCCAGTCAGGTATTGCTGAAATCTTACTCGGATTAACCCGAATACCTGATGCTAAAACAACATGTCCAGAAAGCTAACTTCGTGTAACCAAAACTCACATTTACTAAACTTTGTATACAACTATTTTTCTCGCAAAGTCTGTAACACAAGTCTCAAATGCTCGGCATGTTCGGTTTCATCACAGGAGTAGATCAATATATCATCAATGAATATAACCACAAATCTATCCAAATACTGTCTGAAGATCTGATTCATCAAATCCATAAAAATAGCAGGTGCATTAGTAAGTTCGAACGGCATAACCAGAAACTCATAGTGTCCGTACCTCGTTCGAAAAGTAATTTTTGGCACATCGGAGTCTCTGACTCGTAACTGATAATAACCTGATCTCAAATCTATCTTCAAAAACACTAAAGCCCCTTTCAACTGATCGAACAGGTCATCAATTCGTGGCAACAGATATTTATTCTTTATAGTCACCTTATTTAGCTGACGGTAATCAATACACATTCTCATAGTTCAGTCTTTATTTTTCACAAATAGAACTGGCACACCCCCAAGGAGAATAACTCGGTCTCGCGAAACCTCTATCTGTCAACTCTTGCAACTGAGATTTCAATTTTTTTAATTCAATAGGTGCTATCCGGTACAGAGCTATTGAAATCGGAGTCGTCCCCGGTACTAACTAAATACCAAACTCTACCTCTCGAATAGGTGGCAAACCCGGTAATTCTTCAAGAAACACGTCTGGATACTCGCACACAACTGGTACGAATTCAATATTCTTTTCAGTCACTTTACTATCAAACATATAAGCAAAGTAAGCTTCACAACCTTTTCTCACATATTTTCGAGCTAACATTGAAGATATTACTATTGGTAAACCACTCAGATTGTTAGATTCAATCCGAATAATCTCGTTGTTCTGACATCTCAACTCAATGGTCTTTCTTTTGCAATTAACAATAGCATCATGCAAAGTCAACCAATCTATACCCAAAATTATGTCAAACTCATCAAATGGCAACAACATCAGATCAGCCAGAAAGCACGAATCTCAAATCATCAGGGGGCAATTCTTACATACTTTATCAACCATAACACACTGACCTAAGGGATTTGATACTCTAATCACAAACTCAGTAGACTCAACAAGCAAAGTCTTACTGAATACTAATGTCTCACACCCATAAGAATGAGTCGAACCAGGATCAATCAATGCAATTACACTAGTATCATAGAGAGTGAATATACTAGTAATAACATCTGGGGATGAAGCCTCATCGCGTGCGTGAATAGCATAGGCTCTGGCAGGTGCACGAGCCTTAGATCAAACTGTTGTATCTTTCGTCCCTCTCTAACTGCCACCTACATTACCCGAATGCCTGGGTGGTCTGCCTCGTACTAACATATTACTTAGTCTTGTGTTCTGAACAGTGTTTTGTTCAGCTAACATCGGGCAGTCTCAGATAAAATGATCCATCAATCCACATTTAAAACAAGACCGGTCATGCAATCTGTAATCTCCAGAATGCCATTTACCACAATGCTTGCACTCGACTCTATTCTGTCGAACATTACCAGCACTAGCTATCAAAGTTGCTCGTGAACTCATAAGGGGTCAGTCTCGATCTCGTCTAGAAAAGCCCGCAGTATCCTTAAATCGACTAGAATCATCTCTGAACTTCTTCGATGTTGAGTGAAAAGTCTTACCTGATGATCTTTTACGGGAATCTTTGGCTTCAAAATCAGCTTTTCTTTTCTCTTTCTCGAGCTCTTCGGCTTTAAAAGCTCGCTCAACAAGTACTATGAACTCTTTGATTTCAAGTATACCAACCAGCAATTTAATGTCTTCGTTCAAACCGTGTTCGAATCTTTTACACATGATAGCTTCAGTTGAAACACACTCACGGGCATATCGACTGAGTCTCACAAATTTTTGCTCATATTCTGTCACAGTCATCCGACCCTGCTTTAGCTCCAGAAATTTTGTGCGTTTCTGATCAATAAATCTTTGGCTGATGTATTTCTTACGGAACTCAATCTAAAAGAAGTCTGAGGCTACCTGTTCTTTCGGAACCACTAATACTAGTATATTCCACTAGTTATATGCGGTGTCTTGCAGCAGGGATATGGCACAGTTTAAGCACTCATCCGAGGTACAAGATAACTCATCAAACACACGGATAGCATTATCAAGCCTGAATTCAACTCACTCAGCATCATTATCATCATCATCAGTAGCTCTGAATTCCTCAGCTCGTGTTTTCTGATTTTTTCAACAGGAGGCTTGTTAAATCTCATCGGATCAATCATGAGAGGTACCACAGGTATCAGAGATGAATTATTCGGGGGTAGAGGTTGTTGTGCAGTCGGGTTAGTTATAATATATTGAGTAAACCAATCATTCATCATCTGATAGAAGGCTTGTTTAGCCTCCCCCTCATGGCTACTCGAGATCGGCCGAGATTTAACTGGCGCTGTCCCATGTGCGGGAGCAGGCACGACACTCTTGATAACATCAGCTACAGCTCTGTCGGGATCCATTTACTATACGAAAACACATTTTCAATGTCAGAAGTCATCACACTACCGCAGTAAACATTATGGCATGTATAGCTAAACTCACACATGCTACGTTAGTCGTAACTCTGATACCAATAAAATGTAACACCCCTAACCCGTACCCGTCAACGGATTAGGGTCCGGAGGCATTACTAGACAAAGCACAACTCTGAATATTCACACTAGTCATATTCATATGTATATATGAATGTTCAAATAAATATTAATCAAAATTTTATCATTTCATAATATACAAATACAAGTCAAATTCGGATATCTAAAAAAAAATCAAACATTTTAAGACATATTTCGAAACATGTACAAATCAAATCAAATAAAAATCTAACACATAAAAATTTTATCATCAGCTTATACGGCATTCATACATTCGCAAATAATCAAATATGTTTCATTCAACAAATAAACCTTAAATACATTTTAACCATATTAAACATGAACTATAATTGAACATTAATGACAAAACTTACCAAGCTTAATTCACAAACTAAAATTTTACTCAATCATTTATTTATAGTTAACCATTTTATAACACAAGTAACAATTTGAAATGCACTCATTTCACATGCCAAAAAAGCGGATACACAACTAACCTATTTATCAACAATTTGGTCATCTAAACTTTGTCTAAGACTCAAATAATCTTACATATTACCTACCTATTATGTAGTATACCTTTAGATGTGATACATATCAAGTTAATTCTTCATATGCATAAATATTTATATAAGCAAATGCCGAATCACAAGTTAGTCATAACCATCTCATATACGTTTCTCTTATATCCGAATTCACAATACATTATTGTATAATTTACAAACCACCTCATATTACGATTTACACCTCTCAAGAGTAAGCCATTACCTACAAATAGATATATTTATATATACAAAACATGAATCTTCCATCCCATATAATGAACATATAAAGACAACTTATATCATGCTCGGACATAGCCAAACAACTTTTAATGCCAAATCACATATAACACTTTAACCAAATACAACAACCAAAAATTTAAATAGTCTCTTATCTATGCATACCATAACCGAATCAATCCAATGCACACATCCAAATTTACCAAGCAACTTCAACGCTCAAATAGATATCGTAAGTATCATTCATCCTTAACACATTGCATAATAACCAAAATGGACTCAAACCATCATTATACCAAAACCAAATTCAAGCATTTAAATAAGCCATTTTCGCATGGCTTTTATACAAAACCAAGATTCATCATAACAAAACACCATTCAGCCTATACATGCCATAAGTTTGAATTTAAAACTTTCAAAAGTGCCGAGAATAAACGATAGTGCGATTGACTTTATTGACGATCCCCGAGCTTGTAACGATCTCCAATCTATAAAACATAGACAAATTTATACACACAAAGTAAGCTAACTTAGCTTAGTAAGCCTTAAACAAATTAAACAATTAATGCATAATAACATTTCAATTACTAATTAATTCAAATAAATAAATCAACTTATGTATTTTTTTTAACCACCTTTATTTCCAAACTTTTAATTCCATATTTATATAACATATACTTTCATAAGGCAATTTCTCTTTGGCTAAATATACAAGTATACATCACCAATATGTTCTCAAATTTCAAAACCACATTGACTTATATAATCGAATATACATATATATTTTAAGACGTATATTCATCACTCAAAGTTTAACATTACATTCATGTACAATTATAAGATCAAATATATATTTCTCATATTAGCACATGCACTACATCAAATTCATGTATTCTTTTTCATCACATTTCAAGAAATCAATTCATCCTGTTTTCAAATAGGTAGTCTAACTATCACGTACCTAATTGTTTTAGCTCGTTCAACGTATCCATTTATCACATTAACATAAAGTCTTTTAGGCATAGACTTATAATATTTCACCGGCATAAAACCAGCTAGGCCTAAGCCTGTATCGCACACCGGTACAAGGCCTGCTAGACACAAAGTTCGATTTTATACACCGGTAATAAGCCTGCTAGGCATAAGCCCGATTTAATTCACCAGCACAAGGGTTGCTGGGCTTGAAGCCCCAATATCACTATTATAAAGCTGTCTCATAAACAATCCATATATAAAAAATTCCAGATATTCCATATAGTTCATACAGACTTCCAAATGTTATAACTCAGTCGAATTAAACTCAAATACGTTATTTTTATGCTTATTCACATTCGGATACTCTACTATAAACTTATGAATTCTAAATCAACAAATTAAACTAAGTTACATTCAAAATTAACAATGTTTAATTGCTTAAAGATTTACCTCGGATATTGACGAACGATGTAAATCGACTATTCGACTATTTTTGTTTTTCCCCGATCCAGGTCGGATTCCTTTTGTTCTTGATCTATACAATTTCAAATTAATCTCATTCAAACACAATTTCATTCAATTTAATCCAACAACACATAAATGAGAAAATTACCATTTTACCCTTAATATTTCATACTTTTACAAATTAGTCCTAATTGCATAAAACACAAAATACACAAAATCTCCATGTAACATGCTTAGGCCGAATGTTCCTCTAGTACATACAAATACACAAATTTCATTTATTTTGCATTTTAGTCCTTCAATTTATTATTTTTACAATTCATCCCTAATTACTCAAATTCACCAAAAATTGCAATACAAAACATATTAATCCAAAACATATCTTTCATAATTTATCATCAAGCATCACAAAACACAAATATCCATCAATGGAATAACTCAAAATATTCATCAAAATAAAAAATTCTTGCATGGGTTGGATAGTATTCGAAGCAACGATCTCAAAAACATAAAAATTATCGAAAACTGAGCTAAGCTCATTCCTTAATCAAGCTTGAATGTAATCGAACCCTAACTTCTTTTTCTTTCTCTTTCTTGTTGAAGTTTCAGCCAAAAGAAAGTATATGAACTATGGCTTTTAATTATATTATTATATGATATATTATAACATATTATTCCATTTACAAGTTTTAACCTTTTAATTTTAATATAAAATCATTATAATCTAAAGCCATTACCATCCAGTACTTATAAATTTGGTCTAATTTTATTATAAATGCCTCCACTTATAAAGACAACAACAATTAAGCACTTTCACACTTACCATAAACTTTTCCTTTTACGCGATTGAGTCCTTTTATTTAATCGGACACTCAAACAATAAAATTAAATCATGAAAATTTCACTGATATTAATTCACAGATAATGAACACATAGAATAATTTTTAAATATTTTTTGACTCGGATTCATGGTCTCAAAACCACCGTTCCTATTAGGGTCTAAATCGGGCTGTTACACAGGCTCGAGCTCTATCCCTTAGCGAATATGGGAACAGTTTTAATCGTAGCGGATCTTCAAGTACTCTGACTAACTTGAAAGAATTTCTCACCTCCATAAACATTCTTAAGTGAAGATGAGGATCTTCTATAGGCATTCCACTAAATTGGCCCACTATCTAAAGCATCTGGAACATGAGTGGCTTCAGCTTAAATTGTTGAGTCTCAATTTCGAGTGTTCGAATACCCAGATTAAGATCATGAAACAATGGCATGGCATACTGTCTTATAGCTCTATCCCTATCATCTACAATAAGGATAGGATTTTGAGCAGAGTTTGCTCCGTTTCTTTGATTCGGATTTTCAAAGTTTATCTCTTCGGTCCTTTTCTAACTTGCTTCTCTTCTTCGCTGTCAAAAAGTACTTTCAATCTCACGGTCTACTAGAAGTAAATTGATAATTTGATCAATACTCAAAAACACTTGAAACAACACAGAAAAAAATTAATTAAGTTAAAATTGAACAGAAAAATAAACCACTATGCAAAATTCACAAATTCACAAATAATGACTTTTAAAACCATCCTTGACAACAGCGCCAAAAACTCGGAACGACTAAAATGTGTAAGTGTACATAATCGCAAAAAGTAATAAAGTGACAAGTAAATGTCGAGTTATTGTACCCACAGGGGCTGTGAAAAGAATTATCTATGAATGCAAATAAAAACACTTTGGTGAAGAAAGATATTTTGATTTGAGGAGGTGATTAGAAACTAAGATTTAACTAAGTAAAATAAATAAAGAGGAAATAAAAGTTTCAATGCACGATTTCAAAAGATGATTTTAATCAAGAAGACATAATTGTGTTAGATTAATTACATTTCTTAACTTAGAATTACTAAACTCATGTTCATGTTGTTACGAATAAATTCACGGCAACTTGGTAATTTGCTAACTTATGAACATACTCACCTACCAAAATCAATTTATCTCTTAACTATATCTCTATGTCAATTCAACCGATTAAATAAATTTTAATAAGCAAATGCGTTAATGCACATACATACTTATGAAATTAAAAATAATCTTTTGTACATATCTCTACGCCAATTCAAACAAATAATTCAATCTCATAAGCACATAAAAGATTACGTAAGGTAACAATGTACTCCTACATTTATTTAACCCTCAGTTACCTTAGATGATTAAACATGCACTGATTAAGTATCTTGTTAATTAATTACAATTTCAATCCGTATAAATAATTAATTCATTAGTTACCTTACAATTGTAGTGCAAAAATAACTTAGTCATGGTTTTACTTAATCAAACATCTTACCAAGGCCTATAACAGCACAACATAATTTTAATAAATTAACTGGACAAAGTGCAATCAACCTAACACGAATTAAATTTAATTCATATTAATTAAAATAAACATATCAACATCACATTTATTTATAGACATGTTCATAAAAACAAAAAAATTAAAAGGATAAGGAACAAGAATCAAATCCGGTGTTTCTTTGAGGCTTGACTAAGTTGCTCTACTCTTTCTCTGCTTGTTCTTGTTGAACCGAGACTTCCACGAACACTTGAATGCTGCTCCAAATGGTGGTTGAAGGACTCTTTTTCAGGAGGTGAAATCGGCAAGAGAATGGGGAAGAAAATGAAGAACAACGAAAGGGGATTGAAGAGAGAAAATGAGAGGGAAGTGAAAGGATGAGAGGTTTTGAGATCGGGTTTTTTATAGGTTGAGTATGCTGCTAAAAAAAGAAAAATTAGCAGCCATAGAGTCCCCCCATGGCCGGCTACACATGTGTCAAGTTTGAAGGTTTCAAACATACTATTTTAAGGCAGGGGCAAATCTAGAAAGGCATGAATAGTGGAGGGGATTGAATACAAATTCAAGGAGTCTTCAAGGGTTGTTTTGCAAGCCAAATAATCAGCCAAACAAGCTGACTGGGTCAGTATGTGGGATGGTTTTGTGTTGCCCAGTGCTCAGTTGGATCGATTTTCTCGTTTCAACTCAACTGGGTCTCTTTTCATATTTAATTAATAAGTTATTTAACCCAAAATAATTTGGATTAAAATTAAAAGTAATTATATTATGAACTAATATTCATAATTTGGACCATATTCGGTTGAAAAATTAATTCACCTCGATGCTTCAAAAATTGCTTGTCGGTTTTGCACTTCTAATAGTGTTTGTAGAGCCAGTCTTCGCCCTTTGTGCGAATCTGTCGAAAATGATCAAAATTAATCAAAATTTATTATAAAATTAATTAAAATTCAACATGTTAATAATTTAAGTACAATTTAATTATTTTATAATTATTATATATTTTTCAACATGAATTATTACGACTTTGCATGAATTTGAGTTAAAAAGGGCATGAAAAAATGTGTATATTTTTGTGTTTCCAGACGCTATGTCGCAACATGGGGGGCCCGATGTCGCAACATGGATAGCAAAATGGAGAAAGTACAAAACTACCTTCGATGTCACGACACTAACTAAGGGTGTCGCGACATACGCTTAAAGACATCCCAAGGAGGAGCATACTGACTTCTCTATCGCGACATCGACTCTGGGATAGAAATTAAAGACGAAGTAGGGGCGTTTTAGTCCAAAATGTAATAGTCTATTTTTAGTCAAATTGGAACAGTGGTTTCAGGACCACAAATTCGAGGTCAAAATATTTATTTTATTATTATTTTAATGTCTACAGCATGTTGGTATGATTGTATAAAAATATCGTTGAGAAATTTTATCATTGGAATGCTCAATTTGATAGAAAGAACTAAATCCTGTCAAGTGTAAAAGTTATATTCTAATAGCTAAAGGTATTTAATAGCTACGAATTTAAATGATTGGAGGGTTTATATTGTAATTAAACCATTTTAGTTAGTAGTGGACAAAGATGGACATGAGATTTATGTTTTAATTAGTTTAAATGTAAGGTTAAATAAGTAATTTGGTAAATTAAATAAAGAAAATAATGAAAAGAATGTTGTCATCTTCTTGGTTTTATTTTCATCACCAAAAATTTGAGAAGAAGCAACCATATTTGAAGCTTGAACATTCGGCTAGATATATTACCTTGCATGTAAGTAATTTTTCATCCCGTTTTTAATGATTTTTATGTTTTTGGAGTCGTTGTAACTTAATCTAGGCAACCCAGGGACTAAATTGCAGAACTATTAAAGTTTTAGGGTTTTACCATTGATGAATATGTGTGTATTTTGATGTTTGATGATAGAAAATAAATGGTTGTTGTTAGATAAACAACATTTGTTAAGTGATTTTTTATAAAATTGTCAATTAGGGATTAAATTGAGAAATATGATAAATTGTGTGGTAAATGTGTGAAATAATGTAAAATATGGGCTACTATGATAATAAGGGAAATTCGGCTAGCATGGGTATAAGTTGAATTGCATGAATTTGCATTTTTAAGAGCTAGGGACTAAATTGTAAAGATGTTAAAATATTAGGGACAAAAGTGTAATTTTACCATAATATGAAATTTGGATTAAATTGAATGGAATGATAATTAAATAAGTTAAATTTGATTATATATATCAAGAAAAGCAAAGTTCAGAATCAGATTGGGGAAAAACAAGATAGTTGATTGATAGCTCGTTTCTCTCCGTATAAATTCGAGGTAAGTTCGTATGTTAATAAGCATTAATTTAATTGTGTTTTAAATGCTTTATTATTGAATTAATTGTGAATACGACCTAATGAAAATGTTCGATGAAGATTCGACAATGTGAAATCCCGATTGAACCTTAGGAATAGATAATATACAAATGACATGTCATTAGGGGTTATTGTGTTTGGGTGCTGGTCCTATGTTCTACCGGTGGCTGAGTTATCCGGCATGTGTTGCGGATTCTCATCAGCTTATGTGAGCAGCACCATGTAGTTACATATTGACTGCCAGCTTGTGTAAGCAGGCCCATTGATAGCTCGAGCGTGAGCATTGTAACACTTCTAACCCGTATCTGTCGCCGGAGTAGGGTTATGAGGTATTACCGATCAATACACATCATTTAACATATATAACTCATACATTTATGCATTCATACTCGTAAATCATCCAACACAATTACATTATCCCTTATAAGGGCCTACGAGGCCTTGTTCATGCTTTATAAGTGGTTAGGGACTAAACCGATAGCATATGAAAATTTTGGAAACTTAGAAAAATTTCAACCATACAGGGGTCACACGCCCGTGTGAACAAGCCGTGTGCCTCACACGGCTCCAGACATGCCCGTGTCTCAAGCCGTGTGGAAATAGGGCATACATACTGACTTGTATCACATGGCCGAGGACACGCCTGTGTGCCAGGCCGTGTGAAAACTCGAGGGTATACTGACTTATGCAACACGGCCAAGTCACACACCCGTGTGTTAGGCCGTTTGCCAATTAGGAGGGTATACTAACTTGTACCATATGGCCAGTCACATGCCCATGTATGAGACCATGTGGAGCATACTGACTTTAATTTAATTTCAACACCAGGGGACACACAACTGTGTAACATGACCGTGTGTCACACACGGCTAAGACACACACCCGTGTCTCTACCCGTGTGGACAAAAATAGGCCATTTGCAAGGCCAATTTGCCACCCCAACTTCATAACACCTACACAAGGCAAAATGGTACCATTTTATTATACAATTAGGCAGCCAAATTCATCAACCAAATGCACAATTCATATAATTATAATTTCATCTATTCCAAAACTCAAATCACTACCATTTACTTAGCCAAATACATGCCAAAACAATATCAAACAATATGGCTCATTTATCATAATTCACATAACCATTTGAGCAACTATAAACCATTTTGAGCAACTATAAACCATAACCACATTCATACCAGAACATACCAAAATAAGCCATCACTCATGGCTATATATTTACAAACCAAAACATATACATTTAGAAGCCATTTCAAATAGCCAAACATATACATTTAGAAGCCATTTCAAATAGCCAAACACACATCAATATAAACATCATTTACAAGCCAAATCTCATGGCTATGATCACAACCAAAATACCACATCTAGCCTATACATGCCATATACCATAATTGTATAATTCAAAAGTACCAACTTAGATATTTGATAGTGCGATGATGTTCCTGACGACTTCTGGATCCAAGCTAGCCTTGATTCACTATAAAACATAGAAAAATAACACGAAGTAAGCTTCATAGCTTAGTAAGCTCATATAAAAAATAATAAGCAAATCTCATTAATTGTTTACCAATCAAAATAATTGAAATCAATGAACAACAATTCAATTAAGCCTTAAGGCTATCAATATATATCATTCACATAACTTACTAAAGAACTCATCAACTTCATAATTTCGATACTCGAATAGTTTTCTGTTCATACCTATACCACCTCATACTAATCTCTTACTCAGCCACATCTTTCATTCATCCATTGAACCATTCAGAATAGAAATCGAATACTCAAGGATCTTAATCGATAAGTACCTATACCATGGCCCAAAACCAAATCAGGGTAACTTATCCTTGGAGTACCTATACCATGGCCCATAGCCAAATCAAGGTAACTCATCTCCGAAATACCTATACCATGGCCCAAAGCCAAATCAAGGTATAATTTGCACCTGAAGTGCCGATGTCGTGGCCCGAAGTCAACACAATAACCCAATGTCATGTCACTGGTATCCTAAACTATTCCTAATGTTCAACCGGGATTTCAATACCAAATCGTAGTTAAATCACTTTCAATTCATTGTCGAGTCATTCTCAAATCGTTTTTGAACATGTTTATAGTCTCATTTCCATAATTCATGCAATATCAAAGCATTTAAACGTAATTATAAATAAACCTCATTGCATACGAACTTACCTCGTATTAGGAATTGACGGATCGGGTCGACTACTCCATAACCTTGCTTTTCCCTTGATCTAAATTCAAATTATTTCTTTCTTGATCCAAATGAAATCAAACTTAACTTATTTATTCAATCGTTTACTCAATTTAGTCCAAAACATACATTTAGGCCTATTTGCACATTAGCCTCTAAACTTTTGCATTTAATCAATTTAGTCCCTATTTCACAAATACATAAAATTCACACAATTCAACAAAACTCATTCTTGTTTGAATTATTTATAGGCCCCTAGCAGCCCAAAACTTTCATTTATTTTACATTTTGACCACACAATTAGAACATTTCACAATTTAATCCCTATTATGCATTTTCATCAAAAATCACTTAACAAAACATGTAAAACTATCATCAAGCTTTCATATTTCAACATTAAACATCAAAGAACACATAGATTCAACAATGGCAACTTTCAAAATCTTTAACAATTTTGAAACTAAAGGTACGAGCTAGCTAGATTAAGCTATAACGATTACAAAAACATAGAACTCATCAAAAACCAAGCTAAAATCACTTACCAATTAAGAACACAAGTGACCGAATAAACAAAACCTAGATTTTGGCTTTTCTTCTTCTCTAGTTTCAGCAATAAGATGAAGATGATAACAATTTTTTTTACTTTTTTATTTTATTAACCTTTATTTAATGAATTACATTTTTAACCTTAATTATATAGCTTATAAATCATTTAATGGTTGTCCAAAATTGTCCACTCACCTTTCAAATGGTTTAATTAACATTTAAGGCCACCATATTTAAAATCCAATGCTATTTAACACTCTTAACTAATAGAACATGCATTTTACATTTTACGCGATTTAGTCCTTTTTCTAGAATTAACCATTCAAACAATAAAATTTCTTTACGAAACTTTCACACATACATGCTATCATGCTGTAAACACATAAAATAATATAAAAATAATTTTTCCAACATCATATTTGTGGTTCCGAAACCACTGATCTGATTTAGATAAAACTAGGCTGCTACAAGCATTATATGAGATATGAGATTGAGATAGCTATGGCTATGTATTGGCACTTAGGGTGAGAGGTTCCTAGTATCTGATATTATTCGAAATGGTTCTATGAGTATATCAAAGATACGAAATGGTGAGAGATAGAAACGTATTAATACAGGTATGTTTGGAAATCATATGAGTATTAAATCCACGGAATTGTGAGTTCATGATTAATTATGTGAATGAATAAATGTTAACTTTGTGATTAAATGGTTTTGTAGTATATTGTGTTTATATTACTTGATTGGTGAATGAATGGTAAGTTTTACTTATTAACTATGCGAGCTTACTAAGCTTTATAGCTTACTCTGTTTACTTGTCCGTGTTGTATAGTGTTTTCGAAGCTAGCTCAGATTGGGAGTTGTCAAAGATCTCATCACACTATCAAGTTGTCATTTTGGTACTTTTGAACTTGTGTTTTTGGTTATATGGCATGTATAGGAGTTGTGGTTAATATGGCATATATGTTGGTAATGGATTTAGCCAATTGGTTTGGCTTGTAAATGTTGTAAGTTTTGGTTATGTGTAACAGCCCTTTTTTGGGGTTAATCGAAACAGTGGCTTCGGGACCATAATCAGAAATCAAAACATTTATTGTATGACTTTAATAAGGTCTACAGTATGATAGATTAATTACGTGAAATTTTCGTAAAGAAATTTTACCGTTTAAATGCTTAATTCTTCAAAAAGGACTAAATCGCGTAAAATATAAAAGTTGCATTCTATTAGCTAAAGGAGTTATATAGCCTTGGCTTTATAATATAGTAGCCTTGAATGGTAAATAGTCCATTAGTAACATGAGTAGACAATGATGGACAACCATTATGTGTTTTAATGTTTTAATATTAAGGTTAAATATGATATTTGGTAAATGGTTAATAAATGATGTATTAAATAAAAAGAAAAAGGGATTTTGTCCATTTTATTTGCATTTGGCCGAATATTGAGAAAGAAGAAAGCCATTTTTGGTGCTTAGGGGTTCGACACTTGCATGATTAATTTGGTAAGTGTTTTGACTCGATTTTTGATGATTTTTACGTTTTTGTGATCATTGCTTTGAGTACTAGCTAGCCTGTACCTTTAATTTCAAAAATTTTGCATGATTTTGTGAGATGCCAGTGATGAATATTCATGATTTTTGATGATTGATGATGAAATATGGAAGTTAGAAGATAGTTTTACATATTTTACAAAGTGATTTTGAGTAAAAATGCAAATTATGGCTAATTTGTGAAATTATGAATTTTTTTGGTTAAAAGTATGAATAACTGAAAATTGAGGGCTGCTATAAGCATGATAAATATTCAGCTAGGCTTAGTTTGCGATAAATTTGAATGAATTTTGTTTTACGAATCTAGGGACTAAATTGCAAAAAATGTGAAATAATAGGGGTAAAAATGTAATTATTCCAAAATGTGTAAATTGTGTTAAATTGAATGAAATTTTGATTAAATAAGTACAATTTGATATTATTTAGATTGAGATAATCAAGAATTGGATGTAGAACGGGGGAAAACAAAGTATTAGACTAATCGATCCATTCCGTCGTTTTAACGATTGAGGTAAGTTCATATGTAATAAGCATTGTTAAATTTATGCTTTTATTGCTTTGATATCATATAAATTGTATATACGTGATTCTTGTTATGTTTAACGACATATCGGCTAAGAATGGTACTTAGTGTGCGGTTTGAAATAGCTTCGGCTAAATGTGGCACTTGGTGTGCAATTTGTGATAGATTCGGATGTATATATAAATATATGTGGCACTTAGTGTATGGGATATTGAGAATGGCACTTGGTGTGCGAGATATTAAGTAAGGCACTTAGTGTGCAAGACAGCGAAGATGCAATGGCATTACGTGTATGTATGAAATGGTAAGGATCGGTACAAGTATGCATGCAAAACTCATGAGAAATGATTTCGGTTTATAATGCATCTTTGTAACAAAGTAAATAAATAAGTCATGCATATAAGAATGATTTTGTAATGGCCTTATGATTATGGGACCATGCTTATGTTGTATAAATATGTATTTATACCATGATGGTTGAAATGATTTGTAAATGTGTTACTAACTATGTTATCATTATTTTACACTAAAACAGTTTCGGATAGCTGTAGCAATCTAACTTTGAAAATTCACCAAAAATGGTGGAAATGAAATTAGTGGTTGAATAAGAAATGAAAATAAATCTTCTTGAGTCTATTTTCATATAAAGGAAACGGTGTAAGAAAAAAAAAATTATATTATGAGATATTTGAATTTTTGTGAGACAGAGTTAGAATGATTTCTAAATACCCTGTTTTGATTTGGAAAAATCATTAAAAATTGTAAAAAAAAATTATAGGTTATAATATATATAACTAAAATCTTTAATGAGTTTATTTTCAAAAGAAACAAACAGAAACATCATCTGAATCTTGTGTGAGGAGATAATTAATTTTTAGTACAGAAAGGTCGAAGCTGTCAAACAGTAGAATAGGGGTAAGTTTGAAGAATAAACTATATTTATTGGATAATCCATAACTTCTTAAAATTTTATGGTATAAATATATATGAGTCTAGTCTCAAGGAAAATTAATAGATATTGATTTAAAAATCTTTAGCTCAAGTTATAAATAATTTAGTGACTGTTACTCGAGTAGACAGCTTGACTGAATTATGTGCAATTATGATTGTGCTACCTTGAAAACATGTTGTTAGAATTTGGAAAAATAATTTTAATAAGTTGTTTTTTATTTTCATACAGACTTTCTAAGCTATATAGCGTACTCCGCTTCCTTTCCTATCTCTTATAGGTTTATTTAGCTAGCTCGGGTTGGAGATTGCCGGAGATTCAATCACACTATCAAGCTACAATTTGGGGTATAAGTATTCAAGCACTTGAGTTTATGGCATGTAAAGGGGCTTAGTCAATTGTGTATGTGTCATTTGATTTGGCCAAATGTATTGGCTTATGATGATATATCGATTCATTTTGTATATATAGCCATGAGATGTGGCTTATATTGACTATTTGGGTTGTAATGCCTAATTATATGTACTTGCATGTGCCAAAGGTCATGTGGTGTGATAATGTTGTTTAATATGGATGGGTGTGTGGTTGGTTTAGGTGCTTGATAATTGGTTGATGACATAATTGGCATAAGTATGAAATAAGAGAATGGGTTAATGATAGTCATGGCATGAAAGTTTGATAAGTTTAAACTAGGCAAAGTATGGTACCTTGTGCATGAATAAATTGATATGAAATTGCCTTGATCATGACTTGTTTGATGATGTTTAAATGCTTAAATATGCCATGAAAAGTGCCATTAAAATTATGTTTAAGTATGTGCAAATCAGGGTGCCAAATGGCTTGGTAAATAGCCACTTTCTTGGCCACACGGGCAGAGACACGACCATGTGTCTCAGCCGTGTGGAGGGCAGGGCCTAGCACCTGGGCGTGTGACTTGGCCGTGTGAATCTATTTTGTTGCTGATGTCATAAATAGAGAGTTACACGGGCTGAGGATACGAACGTGTCCCGAGCCACACGGGCGTGTGACCCTGTTTCATGATAAAATTTTCTAAATTTTTCCAAAAGTTTTCAAAGTTTCTGATTTAGCCCTGAATCACCTCCGATGCGTGTTTAGGGCCTTGTACGCCCGTTTAAGGGCCATTATACATATGTATGAATATTTTTATTTGAATAAAATTTTATGGCCCGATGTTATGTGATTGTGTATGTTTAAGTCCGGTAATGCCTCGTATCTTGTCCCAGCCTCGAACACGGATAAGGGGTGTTACATTTAGTGGTATCAGAGCCAGGTTTATTCAATTCTCGGGCTAACCTAGCGTATGTGAGTCTAGCTATACATGCCATATTACGACTCATGGTAGTGTGATATCTCTTGGCTCTAACAAAATTGTTTTGTTAAGACAAAGATGACTTCCAACCGAGCTATTTTTCGATAATGCTGAAAATGATATTAAGATGATTGAAATGTGCCTATGATGTGTCGAAATTTGGAAAGGTATGAATAGAAGTTCATGATATGTATGTTTTATATATGAAATGAGATAACTATAAGTTGAGAAATGTGGAAACATGGAATGAAATGAAAGTTTATGCTGTGATAAGTTTATCTATGTGTATTAGTATTTGTATGATGTTATGTGCCCAACCTATTTGATTAAGTGAATATAATAGGCTAATTTACTCAAGTTGACGGAATGTGTATTTATGTTCACTTATTGAATAATGTATAATCAGTATGTTCATATGGTTGACTCTTATGTTTAAATTGCTAAATTAAAGGTATTATAATGTTATGTTTTATGGTTTTGATATGGAATCATAAATAATATGATAATATGAAGTTGAGTTGGAAAATCAAATTGAGTAGAACACAGGAAATAAGTGCGATCGTTCAATGATGAATTGACGGATAAGACCATGGTTGGACCATGGCAATACATGTGAGTACGTGTAAGACCATAGCTGGGCTATGGCATCGTAATAGCATGTAAGACCATAGTTGGGCTATGGCATCGTGATGACATATAGGACCATAGATAGGCAATGGCATTGTGATAAGTGTAAGACCATGTCTGGGACATGGCATCGATATGAGATCCCGTGTAAGACCATATCTGGGAGATGGCATCGACATCGATATGAGATTACGTCTAAGACCATATCTAGGATATGGCTTCGGTATGAGATTTCGTGTAAGACCGTGTCTGGGATGCGGCATCGATATGTGATTTCGTATAAGACCATGTTTGGGACATGGCATCAATGTGAGACTTCGTGTAAGACCATAGTTGGACTATGGCATCAAGTAAACGACGTACTCAGACCCGTACGACGCCTTCTAATTTGAAAAATGTTGGTAAGTAAAACTGAAGTTAAATGTTGAAATTTAATTAGATACTGATATTAGGCTTGAGTAAGTAAATTTACTGTTTGAAATTGTGGATGACAGAAACATTTGTAAAATAAATCAGTATGTTAATTTGCTTGGAGTGAACTATGTGATTGTGATGATATTATATTGATGATGAATGTTGAGTCATATGTGTATATTTATGAGAGTCAAGTTAGAGGCTTTACAACTCCCCCTTACCAATGTTGCTTTTATGACAAAAAATTTACGAGAATTATGTTGAATAAGTTCACAAGTATGAGATTAAAGAGTTCAATGGTAGGATAATTAGTAATGCAAACAGAGTAGAGTATAGAGTAACAAATGAACTCAGTTTTAGGAGAAATATCAGATTGTTTTAAAGATTATACAGATTATGTAATGTCATGGTTAAAGAAGAAAATTAGTCTCGGCTATTCGAGTCAATCGGGTATGAAGTCTAGAGATATGCTTACTGAAATTTCTTCCAAAATGGTTTTCGTTAATAATTGAAATACTACGGTGTTCATGATAACAGAATTAGTCAGAGAAATGATGTTTGAGTTGTAAAGATGTCTGTGTATAACAGTTATGATTGAATAAATTATGATGACTTCTTCTGGGTGTTCCATATATTCAGTTGTCCCCAAGGGTTTATATGATCGTTCTCTGTCTGATGAAATTCTTATCGTGTGAGAATATTAGCTAACTATGATATAAGACAAAAGCACTGTTGCACTGGTTGGTTTATGACTGACATTTCTTTATTCTCTTCAGAATTCTATTCTATTAAGTTGGAATAAGGACGATGGTGAAAATTTATGTGAGGCTATTCTTCTGTTTCTACTGAATGATGTTTGTTTTATGTGTATATTCGAAAAATAATGAAATTCCAGAATAGATAAGTATTATTTTCTTCTGGTTTCTTTGAGAAAATCATCCGGATCATTTTTATTATTTTCTTATGAGTTATGTCCTCGGACTTCTGGTATGGTATCGTATCTTCGATATTTTTATTTTGGATTTTTCCTATCACTCTTATTTTTTAAATTATCAATGTTTATCCTTAAAGTGTGTTCTTAGACTTGTGGTAACAATGTCTATTATGATTGTATTTCTGGATTCGATAACAGGAATGTGGTAATTCTAGTATCTAGATTTCTCTAATTTTCGTGTAAGGAATTGACATTGGCAAAGATATAAATGATGGAAGCTTAGGCTTAAATTGTATGGTGGTTTTCCCTTCTCAAGTGAGTTTGACTAAGGTAAGTGAATTCAATCAGGATATCTGTTTCCTCAAGCTAAAACGGTTGAAAAGATTTGTGATTAGCTCATTAAGAGAATTTTGAAGGATTGTGTGTTTGAGTTGTTTTGTTAGCATGAAGAAAGGAGTATTTTTATATGTTATTATTTGATAGTTGAAACCAACTCAGTTGTTTTGTCAGAGCAAGCTGGTCGGTTGAAATGTGATTTGAGTTATATGTATGTAAAGTATCCTTAGGTATGACAACGAATTTTGTGCATTCATGAGTATATAGACGGATAGTCTAAATGAAGAAATTATATTCTAGAAATTTTGATACAGAGATGTGCCTATTGGACTATTCTAATTGAATGATGTTATTATGAGTTAAAGCGTTCTGATTGGTAAATTTATCACATTTGTGAAGGTTTGAATGTTTTATTGCATATGAATAAAGTTGGAAATAGTGGAAAGAATTACTAACCGAAGCTCTAATTCTAAGTTCAGTTTGAATTGAGTAAAGAATTTATGAATTTCAGTGATTTATTATTGAACAAATTCAAATAAGCTTTAATACGAGAATATAGAGAAGCATTTCATACTTCCAGACGGTTAAAGTCACAATTAAAGAGAACTTTTCGATTAGCGATTTAAAGACTACCACTTTTATGTCTGTGTTGTGAATTCGATGATATCGTGTGTTCGACAGAAAATGTCATATGCTTCCTAAATCCTAATGGGTTAAAGTATCTAATGTTACCGAAAAAGATCTAGAATTAAGACAGTGTCAATGATTTGAGATATTGAAAGACTCCAAACAGTTATCGATTAATCGCTGAGAAAGTAGATATAGTTACAGATGCCGTATAGAAAGATCTTTGCTTATTTTTGTATGAGTGGTTACTCGATTGATCTTATTTGATGATGGTCTATTGTTAGCTAAATAAAACGCTAAAGTAATGTTTGCGAGTTTGAAAACTCAGAAATGTGTTAACAAATTGCAAGCTAAATGGGTACAGTGTGAAACAACTTTGGATTCTGAATTTCAGAAGTTTTTGTATGAGGCTCAGTAGTAGCTTATCTATTCATCTGAGAGTAACAAAGTGTACAGTTATACAAAGTAAATGTTTTGGTGTACGGTATGAAACCCGATATTTCTGATTCTGTGTTCAAATGTTGATTTATCAACAGGTTAAATCCAAAGATCAAGTGTATTCAGATCTAATACAGTTAGTGATGGTACGGGTGTGATAAAAAGATAAAGTCACTATAGACTTCGTATTGGGGTTGTCATTATCACTAATAAAGGAGATGTTATTTGTATTGTGGTTGATTGTTTGGCCAAAAATCCGCATGATTATTTCAGTGTATACAGAGTTCCTATTTGATAGATCAACTAAGCTATGTGTTAAAGTTCAAAGGCTATGGGAAAAAGATATGCGAGGCTGAAATCGATTTGTGACACTGAGAAATTAGTAAAAGTGATTCATAAGATTTGGAAGCAACTTCTTCTAGTAAGATTTTCGGGGACGAAAATCCCAAAAGGGGGGAGAGTTGTAACAACCCATTTTTGGGGTTAATCGAAACAATGGTTTTGAGACCACAATTTGAAGTCAAGATATTTATTGTATCATTTTAATATGGTCTATAATATGATAGATTAATTACATGAAAGTTTCGTAAAGAAATTTTACCGTTTAAATGCTTAATTCAACAAAAAGGACTAAATCGCGTAAAATACAAAAGTTTCATTCTATTAGTTAAAGGAGTTATATAGCCTTGGCTTTATAATATAGTGGCCTTGGATGGTAAATAGTCCATTAGTAACATGAGTGGACAATGATGGACAACCATTATGTGTTTTAATGTTTTAATATTAAGGTTAAATATGGTATTTGGTAAATGGTTAATAAATGATGTATTAAATAAAAACAATAAGGGATTTTGTCCATTTTATTTGCATTTGGACGAATTGAGAAAGAAGAAACCATTTTTGGTGCTTAGGGGTTCGGCACTTGCATGATTAATTTGGTAAGTGTTTTGACTCGATTTTTGATGATTTTTACGTTTTTGTGATCGTTGCTTTGAGTAGTAGCTAGCTCGTACCTTTAATTTCAAAATTTTGCATGATTTTGTGAGATTCCATTGATGAATATTCATGCTTTTTGATGATTGATAATGAAATATGGAAGTTAGAAGATAGTTTTACATATTTTACAAAGTGATTTTGAGTAAAAATGTAAATTATGGCTAATTTGTGAAATTATGAAATTTGGTGGTTAAAAGTATGAATAAATGAAAATTGAGGGCTGCTATAAGTATGATAAATATTCGGCTAGGCTTGGGTTGTGATAAATTTGAGTGAATTTTGTTCGACGAGTCTAGGGACTAAATTGTAAAAAATGTGAAATAATAGGGGTAAAAATGTAATTATTCCAAAATGTGTAAATTGTGTTAAATTGAATGAAATGTTGATTAAATAAGTAAATTTTGATATTATTTAGATTGAGATAATCGAGAATTGGATCTAGAACGGGGGAAAACAAAATATCGGACTAATCGATCCATTCCGTCGTTTTAACGATCGAGGTAAGTTCATATGTAATAAGCATTGTTAAATTTATGCTTTTAATTCTTTGATATCGTATAAACTGTATATACGTGATTCTTGTTATGTTTAACGACATATCGGCTAAGAATGGCACTTAGTGTGCAGTTTGAAATAGCTTCGGCTAAATGTGGCACTTGTTGTGCGATTTGTGATAGCTTCGGCTATACATATATATATGTGGCACTTAGTGTGCGGAAAATTGAGAATGACACTTGGTGTGCGAGATATTAAGTAAGGCACTTAGTGTGCGAGACAGCGAAGATGCAACGGCATTACGTGTATGTATGAAATGGTAAGGATCGGTACAGGTATGTATGTAAAACTCATGAGAAATGATTTCGGTTTATGATGCATCTTTGTAACGAAGTAAATAAGTAAGCCATGCCTATGAGAATGATTTTGTGATGACCTTTTGACTATAGGACCATGCTTATGTTGTATAAATATGGATTTATACCATGATGGTTGAAATGATTTGTAAAGGTGTAACTAACTTTGTTATCATTATCTAAAATAGTTTTGGACAACTGCAGCAGTTCGACTTTGAAAATTCAGCAAAAATGGTGGAAATGGAATTAGTGGTTCAATAAGATATGAAAATAAATCTTATTTAGTCTATTTTCATATAAAGGAAACGATGTAAGAAAAAGAATTTTATACTATGAGATATTTGAATTTTTGTGAGACAGAGTCAGAATGATTTCGGAATCCCCTATTTTGATTTGGAAAAATCATTAAAAATTTTAAAAAAATAATTTTGGGTTATAATATATATAACCAAAATCTTTAATGAGTCTATTTTTAAAATAAACAAACAGAAACATCATCCGAATCTTGTATAAGGAGATAATTAATTTTTAGTAAAGAAAGGTCGAAGCTGTCAAATAGCAGAATAGGGGTTGTATTTATTGGCTAATCCATAAATTCTTAAAATTTTATGGTATAAATATATATGAGTCTAGTTTCAAGGAAAATTAATAGATCTTAATTTAAAAATCTTTAGCTCAAATTATAAATAATTTAGTGACTGTTACTCGAGTAGACAGCTTGACTAAATTATGTGCAATTATGATTGTGCTACCTTGAAAACATGTTGTTAGAATTTGGAAAAGGCATGTTAATAAGTTGCTTTTATTTTCATACAGAGTTACTCAGCTATATAGCTTACTCCTCTTCCTTTCCTATCTCTTATAGGTTTATTTAGCTAGCTCGGGTTGGAGATCGCCGGAGATTCAATCACACAATCAAGCTACAATTTGGGGTATAAGTATTCAAGCACTTGAGTTTATGGCATGTATAGGGGCTTTGTCAATTGTGTATGTGTCATTTGATTTGGCCAAATGTATTGGCTTATGATGATTTATTGATTCATTTTGTATATATAGCCATGAGATGTAGCTTATATTGACTATTTGGGTTGTAATGCTTAATTATATGTACTTGCATGTGCCAAAGGTCAGGTGGTGTGATAATGTTGTTTAATATGGATGGGTGTGTGGTTATAGTTTAGATGCTTGATAATTGGTTGATGACATAATTGGCATAAGTATGAAATAAGAGAATGGGTTAATGATAGTCATGGCATGAAAGTTTGATAAGTTTAAACTAGGCAAAGTATGGTACCTTGTGCATGAATAAATTGATATGAAATTTCCATGATCATGACTTGTTTGATGATGTTTAAATGCTCAATTATGCCATGAAAAGTTCCATTAAAGTTATGTTTAAGTATGTGCAAATGAGGGTGCCAAATGGCTTGGTAAATAGCCACTTTATTGGCCACACGGGCAGAGACATGACCGTGTGTCTCAGCCATATAGAGGGCAGGGCCTAGCACCTGGGTGTGTGACTTGGTCGTGTGAATCTATTTTGTTGCTAACATCATAAAAAGAAAGTTACACGAGCTAAGGACACAGACGTGTCCCGAGCCACACGGGCGTGTGTGGCCACACGGCCTACCCACACGGGTGTGTGGCCCTGTTTCATGATGAAATTTTCTAAGTTTTCCCAAAAATTTCTAAAGTTTCTGATTTAGTCTCGAATCATCTCCGATGCATGTTTAGGACCTCGTAAGCCCGTTTATGGGCCGTTATACATATGTATGAATATTTTTTATTTGAATGAAATTTTATGGCCTAATTTTATGTGATTGTGTATGTTTAAGTCTGGTAATGCCTCGTATCTTGTCTTGGCCTCGAACACGGGTAAGAGGTGTTACATTATGTGTATGGCCATTTGATTTGGCTCATTTTGGCATACTTGGTATTGTATATATATATATGTGCAAATGGTCTTTTGTTAGGTGGTTAGTAATTGCCATGTGAATGCTTGTTTATGGATTGGTATTTTGAGTATCAAATGGTTGAAATTTGAGATTTGTATTCTTGTGGTTTTAGGTAAAATAATGCATCATTGAAAGTGACCATATAGGTGATTTGTGAATGTTAAATTGGTATGAAATTTAATGGCTAATTGTGATACTTGTGTGTGTTATGGTTGATGGTATTGATATAGCACGAATTGAACTTGGTTTAGATGAGTTTAAATGCCATTTGAAGATGTGGTCATATGTAATTTGGTTTGTGTAGGTGAATGCAAGATTGGGTGAGAAATATGGCTTGGAAAATAGCCTATTTTTGTCCACCAGGTAGAGACACGGGCGTGTATCTCAGCCGTGTGTGACATACGATTTGGTGACACGACTGTGTGTCCCCTGGTGTTTAATTAGAAACCAAGTTAGTATGCTCCACAAGGCCTAGCGCACAGGCATGTGACTTGGCCATGTGGCATAAGTCAGTATACCCTATAGTTTTGACACGATCTAGCACACGACCAAGCACATGGGCATGTGAGGCCATTTTAAAAGGTACACGGGCTTGTCACACGGGCGTGTGGTTGGTCGTGTGTCCCAAGTCAGAGAGTTACACGGGGTCTGACACGGGCTACGACACGGCCATGTGATCCCATTTTGAATGTCCACACGGCCTGTAACGTGGGAGTGTCTTTGGCCGTGTGAGACACACGGATGGGCCACACGGGCGTGTGTCCCCTGTATTTTGAAAAGTTTTCTAAGTTTTCAAAATATTTCCTGAGTTATCATTTTAGTCCCGCACCACTTCTAATGCATGATTTGGGTCTCGTAGGCTCGTATTAGGGGCACTATGGTTGATTGTGAATGCATTTTATTGGATATGAATTGTAATAGCCCGTTTTTAGTCAAATTGGAACAGTGGTTTTGGGACCACGAATTTGAAGTCAAAATTATTATATTATTTTTATTTTAATGTCTACAGCATGATAATATGTTTGTATGAAATTTTCGTTAAGAAATTTTATCGTTTGATTGGTCAATTTGGTAAAAAGGACTAAATCGTGTAAAGTGTAAAACTTATGTTCTATTAGCTAGAGGTGTTAAATAGCTATAGAACCTTAAAGTTAAGGTCCTTAAGTGGTAATTAGACCATTATTATAATAGTGGATGATAGTGGCTTGGTAAATTTGAAATAATTAATGTTCATTATGGTTATTTTTGTAATTTAGTTATTAAAGGTTAATTCAATAAAAAATCATTTTTTATTCATTGTCATCTTCTCCAAACTAATGGAGAAGGAAGAAAAGCCTAAATTTCTAGGTTTTCATTTGGCCATGGCTATATAGCTCATTAAGGTACGATTTTTGTCCCGTTTTTAATGCTTTCTATGTTTTTGAGATTGTTGCAGCTAGGTCTAGCTAGCCCAGGGACTATTTTGCAAAATAGTTAAAGATTTTGAATGTTGCCATTGATGAATAAGCATGTATTTTTATGTTTGATGATAGATTATGAATGTTTGTTGTGAATTATACAAGTTCTATAAAGTGATTTTTAGTGAAAATGAAAATTAGGGATTAAATTGTGAAATGTGGAAACTTTGAGGTCAAAGTGTGAAATAAATGAAAAATATGGGCTGATAGGGACCTATTTATAATTCGGCTAGCATGGGTTAGTATTGAATTTCATGAATTTGTTATTTTATGAAATAAGGGGTAACAGTCCGGTTTAGACCCTAGTCGGAACAGTGGTTTTGGGACCACATATTCGAGTCAAAAAATATTTAAATATTATTTTCTGTGTTTATGATATGTGAATGAGCATGTGTGAAAGTCTCGTATGAAAATTTGAATGTTTATGTACTTAATTTTGAAAAAAGACTTAATCGCGTAAAATGTAAAAGTTTCCTGCTATTTGTTAAAAGTGCCTAATTGGTTTGGCTTTATAAATGAGATGTCCTTATTATGTTATAAGACCATTAGTATGTTAAATGGACTTTTATGGACAACCATTATAAGCTTTTATTATTATTTCATCAAGGTTAAAAATGTTATTTGATAAATTATGTTTAATTAATAAAACAAATCCATGAAATTTAGTTCATTCATGCTTATTATTGCCGAAAATACAAAGAAAACAAAAGAGAAAAGCTTCCTAGGGTTTGGCCATTGAATTCCTTGATTAAGGTATGAGTTTTGGTCGATTTTTTTTATAATTTCTACATTTTTGTAATCATTACTTTGAATATTATCAAGCCCATGTCTCAATGTCTAATTTTTTTGATGATTTTGAAATGTTCTATTAATGAAACTATGAGTTTTGTGAAGTTTGTTGTTGATAAATGGAAGATATATGTTGGGTTTATATATTTTGTCTTTGGATTTTTGATGATTTTGAGTAAAATGGGCTAAATTGTGAAATTTGTAAATTGGAGGACTAAAATGTGAAATAAATGAAATACATGGACTTATATGAACCTTATGGAAATTCGGCTAAGCTTGTGTACAAGCAAATTATATGTATTTTGTGATTTTGTGAATTAGGGACTAAAGTGTCAAAATGTGAAAATGTGAAGGCTAGTTTGCAAAGTGCCCTAAATGTGTGTTTCTGGATTGTTTTGAATGAATTTGTGATTGAATAAGTTAAATTTGAATTGATTTAGATCGAGAATTAAAGAATACGGAATTAGATCGGGGAAAGTCGAAAGTTGTCAAGTAACCAATTCCATCCATCTGAATCCGTATGAGGTAAGTCGATATACAATAAACTTGTTTGAATTGAATTCTTATTATTCATATGATATTGAATTGTGATGAATGAATGCTCAAGTTAAATATGTGCCATTTGAGAAAGTATCGACAAAGTCCCGACGTCCAAAAAGCCTCGTACAAACCTTAAGAATAGTTAGGATACATATGTCATGACATAGGATTTCGATATGTGTTATCGTGTAAGACCATGTCTGGGACGTTGGCATCGACTTCTATTTTACGTGTAAAACCATGTCTAGGACATCGGCGTCGTATCTGATTTCGTGTAAGACCCTGTCTGGGACAGTGCCATTGATATTTGATTTCATGTAAGACCATGTCTGGGACGTTGGCATTGTATGTGCATTCCGAGCTATCCGCGTATCCTTATGTTTTCGAATGGTCCAAACGAACATTCCGAGAAAATGAATGGCTTTGTGAAATTATATCCGATTCAGGTAGGTTTGCATTGTATAGTATATTTGAGAATAAAAGGTAAGTATGTGAACAATTGTTGATCTATGATCTAAGTATATGAATATGATATGTTGTATTGGCATTTTTCTTCAAATTATAAATGAATTGATAATGTTTATATACTTTAAATGATATGTTTATTTGTATATGGCTTACTAAGCTTTTGAAAGCTTACTTGTGTGTGTTTGCATTGTTTTATAGATATCAAAGCTACTGTGAACTTGGGGATCGTCGAGGATCGTCACCACACTATCTAAATTCATTTTGGTACTTTTGAAAATGTATAAATTGAAGTATGGGAGGTATAGGCTAGAAGTACTTTGGTTATGTTTTGTAATGTATATATTATGCCATGTGATATGGCTAACTTATGTTTGAACTTATGGTAGAAATGTCATATGATATGTGTGGAATTATGAATTATATGGTATGTTTTGAATGACCAAAAGAAATGGTCAATGTTGAGAAATTTTGGTAAGTTTTGAGCATGAGATTGAATGATGTATTGATCATATGTTTAGGTATGGTTTTAGTTTAAATTTTTGTAGGAATTGACTAATGAATTGAGATTGGAAAAGGTTGATAATGTTATAGCATGAATTATGTGTGGTTTGGTATAGATATTGGCTGAAATGGTTGTGCATAACCCAATTGGGGTGGCAAGTTGGCTATTCAAATGGCCTATTTCTGTCCACACGGGCAGAGACACGGGCTTGTGTCTCAGCCGTGTGCGACAACGGCTATGTTGCACAGCCGTGTGTCCCCTGGGATACCCTACAATTGTAAGTCAGGCTCGAGCACGGCCATGGCACACGGACGTGTCTTGTGGCCGTGTGTGCAAGTCAGTATGTATGGCCTATTTTGAGACGGCCTAGACACACGAGCATGTCTAATGTCATGTAAGGCACATGGCTTGTTCACACGGGCATGTGACCTGTACTTCTTTGAAAATGTTTAAATTTTGGTAAAAAATTGTATATGTTCGGTTTAGTCCCGACCCCTTTCTAATACATGCTTAAGGTCTCGATGACATATTCAAGGGACTCTATATTGATGTTTGATCTCTGATACTATGATGTTTAAGAAATGAATGTTAAATGTTTTGATTTATCTGGTAATGCCTTTAACCCTAGTCCGGCGACGGATACGGGTTAGGGGTGTTACATAAGGACTAAATTGTAAGAGTTGTGAAATATTAGGGGCAAATGTGTAAAAGTACTTTAATTTTGGACTAAATTGAATAGAAATATAATTAAATAAGTTAATTTTGATTACATATAGATCAAGAAAAGTGAAACTCAGATCTAGATCGAGGGAAAAACAAAGTTCTCGATTAATCGACCAATTTAGCCATTTTTACATCCGAGGAAAGTTCGTATGAAATAAGTTTGATTATAAATGTAGTTTAAATGCTTTGATATTGTATAAACTATGAATATGAGATTTTGGTCATGTTCGATAATGATTCGACGATGATTTGGCATTCAAAATCCCGATTGAACCTTAGGAATAGATTAGGATACTAGTGACATGTCATTAAGGGATTATTGTGATTATGTGATTCCGGGTGCTTGTCTTGTACGCCCTACCGGTGGCTAGGTATACCAGCATGTGTTGCAGATACTTGACAGCTTATGTGAGCAGCAGCGTGTAGCTACGTCTTGACAAATAGCTTGTGTGAGCCGGCTTGTTGGTAGCTCTAGTGTGAGCAGTATATGTGTTATGAGATTGAGATGGGTTCGAGCTATGATATTGGCACTTTGGTGTGAGTTTTCCCGTGTATCCAATAGTATTCCGAATGGTTCAACGGGTAAATGAAGGACGTGGTTAAATATGAGATTGATAAGAGATGGTACTAGTATGTACATGAATCGTATGAGTTTTAAATTGAATAAATTAAGAAGTTTGCATATAATCTTATTATTAAAGATGTGAAAGGTTTGTTATTTAATATGAGCTACATGCTGATATACTCAATTTGTTGAATTGTGTATTTATGATTAGATTGAGTTGTTTTCATATGAGCTTACTAAGCTATAAAGCTTACTTTGTTTAATTTTCCATGTTTTATAGTGACTTCAAAGCTAGCTCGATTTGGGGATCATCAAAGACTTTGTCACATTATCCTACTATCACTTGGGTACCTTTTGAGCTTATGTTTTTAGTATATGGCATGTACAGGGACTTTGGTCATTTTGGCATATGTTTTGTAAATGTATTTAGCCATTTGAATTGGCTTGTAAATGTTTTAAGTTTGGTTTTGTTTTGCCATTTGAGTTAGCTTAATTTTGGTTGGTATGGTTATGTGTATAAAGGTGTGCATATGGTTTATATTATGTAGTTAAGTTTGGCCTTGTGATGCTTATTGATAGTAGATGTTGTGATTGTCAAATAGTAGAAACTAGAGAAGTTATATGTTTGTAAATTGAGCATGTTAATGTATAATTGAATGTGCATAATTGGTTAATTGTGTATGTGTGAATTCGTAAGATTGAGTAAGTATGCTTAGGAGTATGTTTTTATTGAAGAAACCATGTGCAAAAGGTTCATTGATGGGTTGAACGAGGATATTAAACTTCTAATTGGAATTCTAGAATTGAAAGAATTTGTTATCCTGGTTGATTGAGCTTGCAAAGCCGAGAAGCTTAGCAAAGAAAAAAGAAAAGCAAATTTAGAGGCTAGAGACTCGAGAAAAAGACCGATGAATAAGCCATATCAATCTTCGTCAAAGAAATCCAGAGATTCATTCACTCGTCCAAATGCTTCAATCGGGTACTCAAACAGAGATCATGGAAAACAATACCCAAGTCCTAAAACTCAAGCTACATCGGTATCGAATGTTAGCAGTGTGAGAAATTATAGACCTGAATGTCAGCAATGTGGAAGACAACATCCTGGTGAATGTAGAATGAATAACCGAGCTTGTTTCAAATGTAATTCACAAGATCATTTTATTCGGGATTGTATTGAGTTAAATGAAAAAGATAAATCTCAGAATGTAAGATCAAGAAATACAGCTACTAGAGGGAGACCACCAAGAAATCCAGGAAATGTGAGTGGTAATCGCGGTACTATGAGAGATTCTACAGTGAGATCTGAGGCCAGAGTACCTGCTAGAGCTTATGCTATTCGTGCTCGCGAAGAGGTGTCGTCACCCGATGTTATCACTGGTACATTTTCTCTTTACGACACTAATGTGATTGCTTTGGTTGATCCTAGATCGACTCATTCGTATATCTGTATGATTTTAATGTCTAGTAAGAAATTATCTGTTGAACCTACTGAGTTTGTAATTAAAGTATCGAACCCCTTAGGCAAGTATGATTTAGTTGATAAAGTCTGCAAGAACTGTCCTTTAATGACTCTGGGTTACTGTTTTCTAGCTGATTTGATGCTATTACCGTTTGATGAGTTTGATGTAATTCTAGGAATGGATTGGTTGACTCTGCATGATGCCATTGTAAATTGTAGATGAAAGATCATTGAATTGAAATGTCAGAACAGTGAAATTATTAAAATTGAATTAGATGAGTTGAGTGAATTACCTACTGTGATTTCATCTGTACCAACTTAGAGATGTGTGAGAAAAGGTTGCAAAGCTTACCTTGCGTATATGGTCGATACAAAAGTGTCTGAACCGAAGATTGAATTAGTACCGATAGTTTGCGAGTTTCTAGATTTGTGTCCAAAAGAGTTACTTGGGTTACCACCGATCAGAGAGGTTGAATTTTCTATTGTGTTAGTATCGGGAACTTCACCGATATCTATAGCTCCGTACAAAATGGCTTCGACAGAATTGAAAGAGTTGAAATCTCAGTTGCAAGAGTTAACTGATAGAGGTTTTGCACGACCTAGTTTTTCACCTTGGGGTACACCAGTATTGTTCGTAAAGAAGAAAGACGGATCAATGAGAATGTGTATTGACTATCCACAGCTCAATAAGGTTACAATAAAGAACAAGTATCCGTTGCCGAGAATAGATAATTTGTTAAATTCAGTTGAAAAGGGAAACAGTGTTTTCAAAGATTGATTTGAGATATGGTTATTATCAATTACGAGTGAAAGATTTAGACGTGCCAAAAATTACATTCAGAGCGAGGTATGGACACTATGAATTTCTTGTTATGCCTTTCGGATTGACTAATGCTCCTATAGTTTTTATGGATTTGATGAATCAGATTTTTAGATTGTATTTAGAAAGGTTCATTGTTGTGTTCAATGACGACATTCTAATCTATTCATGAGATGAGTTTGAGCATGCCAAGCATTTGGGGATTGTGTTACAAACCTTGAGAGATAAGCAACTGTATGCTAAATTCATAAAATGTGAGTTTTGGCTCAAATAATTCAGATTTTGGGGGAACATTGTTTTAGTGGAAGGTATACGAGTTGATCTGAGTAAGATTTCAGCAGTTATTGATTGGAAACCACCAAGGAATGTATCCGAAGTCAGAAGCTTTCTGGGGCTAGTTGGCTACTATCGACGTTTTGTTAAGGGATTTTTGATGATTGCTACACCAATGACTAGATTACTACAGAAAGATGTGAATTTCGAGTGGTCAGAAAAATGTCAACAGAGTTTTGAACAATTGAAAGCATTGCTAATCGAAACACCAGTTTTAGTTCAACCTGAGTCGGGTAAAGAATTTGTAATTTATAGCGACATGTTTTTGAAAGGTTTGGGTTGCATTTTGAAGCAAGAAGGAAAAGTGATAGCTTCTGCCTCCAGACAATTGAAACCACACGAAAAGAACTATCCGACGCACTATTTAGAGTTGGCCATAATTTTTTTCAAATTGAAAATTTGGCAACATCATTTGTACGGTGAAAAGTGTCACATCTTTACTGATCACAAGAGTTTGAAGTGTATAATGACTCAGATATATTTGAATCTGCGACAACGGAGATGGCTTGAGCTATTGAAAGATTACAAGTTAGTAATTGATTATCATCTGGGGAAAGCGAATGTAGTCGGAGATGCTTTGAGTAGAAAATCTATGTCTGCTTTGAGAGCAATGAATATCAACTAAGCTTGTTTGATTATGGTTCAATTCTAGCAGAGTTGAAAGCTAAACCAGTTTTTCTTTAGCAAATTTGCGAAGCTCAAAAGTGTGATACCGAATTACAAGCTAAAAGAATGCAATATGAGTCGACTAATGATTCTGACTATCAGACCAGATTCGATGATTGTTTAAAGTTTCGAGATAGAATTTGCATACCAAAATGTACATAATGGTTGTTTATCTGTTCACCCAGGGAGTACCAAAATGTACAATGACTTGAAACAACTGTATTTATCGTCGGGAATAAAACGAGACATTTCAGAATTTGTATCGAGATGTTTGGTGTGTCAGCAAGTTAAAGCTGAGCATCAAGTGCCTCCAGGATTGGTACAACCGGTGATGATACCAAAATGGAAATAAGATAGGGTTTTGATGGATTTTGTATCTGGATTACCCCTGTTTCCTAGGAAGAAAGATGCTATTTGGGTTGTCGTGATCGACTGACAAAGTCTGCACATTTCATTCTGGTACGTACTGATTATTCACTTGATAAATTGGTTGAATTATACATATTTGAGATTGTTAGATTGCACGGAGTGCCAGTTTTGATTATTTTGGATAGAGATCAGAGGTTTACATCGTGATTTTGGAAGAAATTGCAAGAGGCTCTAGGTACGAGGTTGAATTTAAGTAAAACATTTCATCTGCAAACCGATGGTCAGTCTGAGAGAATAATACAGATTCTTGAAGATATGCTTCATTGTTGTATTTTAGAATTCGAAGGTAATTAGGAGAAATATTTATCGTTGGTTGAATTTGTGTATAACAATAGTTTTCAATTGAGCATAAAGATGGCATCGTATGAAGCTTTGTATGGTCGCAAATGCCGAACTCCATTGTACTGGACCGACTGAGTGAGAAAAAGATGCACGGGGTTGATTTGATCTGAGAGACTGAAGATAAAGTGAAAGTAATTCATGAGAATTTGAAAGTAGCTTCAGATCGACAGAAATCGTACGTGGATTTGAAACGAAAAGACATTGAATTTTAGATTGGTGACAAAGTATTTCTGAAAGTTTCTCTGTGGAAGAAAATCCTTCGATTTGATCATAAAGGTAAACTGAGTCCACGATTCATCGGGTCGTATGAGATCATTGAAAGAATAAGTCCAGTGGCATATCGGTTAGCATTATCGTCAGAATTAGAAAAGATCCATAATATGTTCCATGTGTTAATGTTGCGGCGATATAAATCAGATCCATCACACATAATTTCTCCATCAGATATTGAGATTCAACCCGATATGACATACAATGAAGAACCGATCAGAATTTTAGCTCAAGAGGTTAAAGAGTTGAGAAATAAACGCATAGCTTTAGTTAAAGTAATTTGGCAACGACACGGGGTCGAAGAGTCTACGTGGGAGCCCAAGGAAGCTATGAGAAAATAGTATGCTAACCTTTTTGCTGGTAGGATTTTTAGGGACAAAAATCCCTTAGGGGGGAGAGTTGTAACAACCCGTTTTTAGTCAAACAGATACAGTGGTTTCGGGACCAAAATCTGAAGTCAAAATTTATTATTTTATTTTTATTTTAATGTCTACAACATGATAATATGTTTGTGTCAAATTTTTATTAAGAAATTTTATCATTTGATTAGTCAATTTGATAAAAAAGACTAAATCACGAAACTTGTGTTCTATTAGCTAGAGGTGTTAAATAGCTATAGAACCTTAAAATTAACGTCCTTAAGTGGTAATTAGACCATGATTATAATAGTGGATGATAGTGGCTTGGTAAATTTGAAATAATTAAAGTTGATTAAGGTTATTTTTGCAATTTAGTTATTAAAGGTTAATTTAGTAAAAAAATCAATTTTTATTCATTGTCATCTTCTCCAAACCAATTGAGAAGGAAGAAAAGCCAAAATTTCTAGGTTTTCATTCGGCCATGGTTATATAGCTCATTAAGGTCGATTTTTGTCCCAATTTTAATGATTTCTATGTTTTTGAGATTGTTGCAGCTAGGTCTAGCTAGCCCAGGGACTAATTTGCAAAATTGTTAAAGATTTTGAATGTTGCCATTGATGAAAAAGCATGTGTTTTGATGTTTGATGATAGATTATGAATGTTTGTTGTGAATTATACAAGTTTTATAAAATGATTTTTAGTGAAAATGCAAATTAGGGATTAAATTGTGAAATGTGGAAACTTTGAGGTCAAAGTGTGAAATAAATGAAAAAGATGGGCTGATAGGGACCTATTTGTATTTCGGCTAGCATGGGTTAGTATTGAATTTCATGAATTTGTGATTTTATAAAATAAGGACTAAATTGTAAAAGTTGTAAAATATATGGGGCAAATGTGTAAAAGTGCTTTAATGTGAATTTTGGACTAAATTGAATAGAAAGATAAATAAATAAGTTAATTTTGATTACATATAGATCAAAAAAAGTGAAACTCGAATCTAGGTCGAGGGAAAAACAAAGTTCTCGACCAATCGACCAATTTAGTCGTTTTAACATCTGAGGTAAGTTTGATGAAATAAGTTTCTTTATAAATGTATGTTAAATGATTTGATATTGTATAAACTGTGAATACGAGATTCTAGTCATGTTCGACAATGATTCGACGACGATTCGACATTCGAAATCCCGATTGAACCTTAGGAATATATTAGGATACTAGTGACATGCCATTAGGGGATTATTGAGATTATGTGATTCTGGGTGTTGGTCCTATACATCCTACCGGTGGCTGGGTACACCAGCATGTGTTGCAGATACTTGACAACTTATGTGAGCAGCACTGTGTAACAGCCCAGTTTAGACCCTAGTCGGAATAGTGGTTTTGGGACCACAAATTTGAGTCAGAAAAACATTTTAATATTATTTTTGGTGTTTACAGTATGTGAATTAATATGTATGAAAATTTCGTGTGAAAATTTTATCGTTTGTATGCTCGATTTAATTAAAAGGACTTAATCGCGTAAAATGCAAAACTAGCATGCTTTATGTAAAAGTACCTATTTCCTGTGGCTTTTATTATATGGAGTCCTTATGTTGTAAATTAATCACTAGAATTATGTATGGACATAAAGGGACAAATATTATTAATTTGTTATATTAATTCATTAAGGTTATAAAGGTAAAAAATGTATTATAATGTAATTAAATAAAAGAAAACATATAAATAACATGCAAATGTTCATCTTTGACCGAAACTTGAGAAATAAAAAGGGGTTTTAAGCTTTCAAACATTCAGCCATGGGCCAAGCTTGATTCAAGGTTCGTTTTTACTCAGTTTTTGATAATTTTACGTGTTTGAAATCATTGCTGAATACTAGCTAGCCCATGCTTGAATTTTTGAATTTGATGATGATTTTGTGTTTTGCCATTGTTGAAAGCTTGATGATTTTTGTGTTTGATGATGAAAAATAAATATGTGTTAATAGATTTTCATGTTTAATTAAGTGTTTTTTAGAAAAAAATGTCTATTTGGAATTAAATTGTGAATTTTGTAAATTGAGGGGTCAAAATGTGAAATAAATGAAAGAAATGGGCTGCTAGGGACTTTAGTAAAATTCAGCCAAGCATGGGTGTGGAGAAATTTTGAATATTTTGTGTTTTGTGAAATAGGGACTAAATTATGAAAAATGTGAAATATCAGGGGCAAAAGTGTAATTAGCCCATTTATGTGTTTTTGGATGAATTTGATTGAATATATGATTAAATAAGTCGAATTTATATTGAATTAGATTAAGAAAAGAGAAGACTAAATTTGGATCGAGTGAAATCTAAAGTTGTCAAATAGTCGTTCTGGTTCGTTTGTATTCGTCTGAGATAAGTTCATAAGTAAACAAATGTCATTAAATTCAAATGTTTATGTAATATATGTGCCGAATTAAATTATTACTTATATATGTGTTGATGTCGAATTAGTATAAGTATGGGAGAAATATATATACAAGATGGAATCGATTGGTTTACGACGTCCGGAAGCCCCGTACGAACCTTAGGAATATTTAGGATACATATGTCATGACATAGGATTCCAATATATGATTACGTGTAAGACCACGTCTGGGACGTTGGCATCGATTGGTGATTTATGTGTAAGACCATGTCTGGGACATCGGCATCATATATGAGTACGTGTAAGACCCTATCTGGGATAGTGGCATCGATATGTGATTACATGTAAGACCACGTCTAGGACGTTGGTGTTGTACAAGCTTTTTGACTATCCGAGTATCCTTATTAATTTTGAATGGTTCAACGGGAAATGTTAAGTTAAGATTGAATGTGAAATTAAGTTAAATGATTCAAGTACGTGAGAAGTTATATTCATGAAATTAAGGTAAGTTTAGTTTTTGAAATGATGATATAAATTATGCATATTATAAAAGGTGATTTATATGTACATGTGATTGTTTTGAATTTGACCAAGTGATATTATAATGTTAATATTCATGTGTTGATATATCTGCTTATGACTTACTAAGCTTTCCAAGCTTACTTTGTGTGTTCATTCGATGTTTTTAATAGATTTTGGAAGCTAGTTACGAGCTCGGGGATCATCAAGGATCATCGTCACACTATCGACTATCATTCGGTACTTTTGAAGTTTGAAACTCTAAATATATGGCATGTATAGGGTAGTTTAAATAAGTTTAGTTTTTGAATTTGTGTATATATAGCCATGCGAAAATGTAATATTAAAGCTTGTGTGTATTTGGCTATGACTTAAACTTATTTTTGGAAGTATGTTTCTTGGTATATGTATGTTTGTGATGTTTGGTTATATGATTTGTCAATGAGAAATGGTAGGTATGATGTATAATAGGCTTAATAGTTAGCTTATTTTGGAAGTATTAAATGTGGTTTAATTAGAGTGATGGATGATTGTCTATTGGCTTTATAGGTTCGGTTGCTAAATGGTAAGTAATGAATATGTTTCATGATTGTTTTGGTTGATTGTTTTGTTACAGATCCAAATGGTAAATGATGGTTATGATTATGTATGTTTTGGTTAGTTTTAATGGATAGTTAAAAGTTTCAAGTTGATGCTAATATTAATATAGGTATGCATACATGTGTGGTTGTAAATTTGATTATGATATTTAGTTCATTTCTGATATGCATATGATATTGATAATGGTGTGACTGAAATAATGATTAGTTAATAGGATGAAATATGAAGTTTAGGTATATTAATATAAATGTGAATTAGGTGTACATTGGAATGTTATTTGTGTTCAAATGTTAAATATGGCTTTTGTTTTTTTTAGGGGTAAATTGCGCACTATATATATATGCATCATTAGTATGTTCGGCCATGTTGTAATGTTACTAAAGTCGCATATGTGATTGCATAATAATTAATGTAATATGGTTCAAACGGGTTTATTATGTGCTTTTGTAGAAGTTATCAATTGATATGTTTGATATTCAACTAATGAAATAGATATTGGCATATATATTCGATGTTTGGAGTGTAATGATATATGATGGGATATGTTTTAAGTATATAAGTGCCATTAATATTAAAGTTATGTGGTTCGAACATTTATATGTATTAAGTACTTGTAACATGGCTTTGTTGTACATTAGTTAATTCAAATATGTGGTTATATAAATGATATTAATATAGTTGAAATTTGAAGCATTGTTTGTATATGTATTTTAAATAATAAAATATGATCAATTTTATCTGGTTATGTGTTCCACATGTGCAAATTTAACTAATATGATTTAGTGGATGATTACTATTGGATTTAGAAGTTATATTGTATAGAAGTTGATGTCCGCTAATGTCTCGTAACCCTATTCCGGCGATAGATGTGGGTTAGGGGTATTACACATTGTGTAGCTTCGTTTCGACTGACAGCTCGTGTAAGTAGGCCCGTTAATAGCTCTAGTGTGAGCAGTACATGTGTTATGAGATTGAGATGGCTTCGGGCCATGATATTGGCACTTTGGTGTGAGTTTTCTCGTGTATCCAATAGTATTCTGAATGGTTCAACAGTTAAATGAAGGACGTGGTTAAATATGATATTGATAAAAGATGGTACAGGTATGTACATAAACCGTATGAGTTTTAAATCGAAGAAATTAAGAAGTTTGCATATAATCTTATGATTAAAGATGTGAAAGGTTTGTTAGTTAATATGATTTACATGTTGATATATTCAATTTGTTGAATTGTGTATTTATGATTAGATTGAGTTGTTTTCATACGAGCTTATTAAGCTATAAAGCTTAATTTGTTTAATTTTTCATGTTTTATAGTGACTTCAAAGCTAGCTCAGATTCGGGGATCGTTGCAGACTTCGTCACACTATCCTACTATCACTTGGGTACCTTTTGAGCTTATGTTTTGATTATATGGCATGTATAGGGACTTTGGTCAATTTTGCATATGTTTTGTCAATGTATTTAGCCATTTGAATTGGCTTGTAAATGTTTTAAGTTTGGTTTTGTTTTTCCATTTGAGTTGGCTTAATTTTGGTTGGTATGGTTATGTGTATAAAGTTGTGCATATGGTTTATATTATGTAGTTAAGTTTGGCCTTGTGATGCTTATTGAATAGACGTTGTGATTGTCAAATAGTAGAAACTAGAGAAGTTATATGCTTGTAAATAGAGCATGTTGATGTATAACTGAATGTGCATAATTGGTTAATTGTGTATGTGTGAATTTGGTATAAATGGTGTGGCCTACTTTTGTGACCGGTGTGTATTGAAAATGGTGATATAGAATATGCATGATTTAGGCTTGAATTGGTTGGTTTAAATGTCTATTTTTATGCCATGAGTTTTACAATTTGGTATGGTATAGGTTTGTGCAAGTTGGGTGGCAAAATGGATTGGTAAATAGCCTATTTTTGTCCACACGGGCATAGACACGAGCACGTCTCAGCTGTGTGTGACACACGGTTTTGTAACGGCCGTGTGTCCCCTGGTGTTGAAATTAAAATCAAGTCAGTATGCTTCACACGGCCTCACACACTGGCGTGTGACTTGGCCGTGTGGCATAAGTCAGTATACCCTACAGGTTTCGCACGGCCTAGCACACGGCCTGGCACACGGGCGTGTATGGCCATTTTTAAGGCACAGGGCTAGCCACACGGGTATATGTGTTGGCCGTGTGACCTACATGGGGTCGGACATGGCCTAAGACACGACCATGTGATCTCGTTTTGAATTTCTACAAGGCCTATGACACGGGCGTGTCTATTGGCCGTGTGAGACGTACGACTGGGCCACACGAGCGTGTGTCCCCTGTTTTTGAGAAAATTTTCTAAGTGTTCTTAAAGTTCCCAAAGTTATTGCTTAGTCTCGAACCATTTCCAATGCATGTTTAAAGCCTCGTAGGCTCGTATTAGGGACAAAATGATTGGTTGTAAATGAAATGTATATGAATTGACTATTTGTATCTGAAGTGTATGCTTAAATGTGTTATAAGTTCGGTAATGCTCCGTAACCCTATTCCAACATTGAATACGGGTGAGGGGTGTTACATGAATAATATATGGGAAATGTATGATTGTTTAATTGTTATGTCCAGTAATGCTCCGTAACCCTATTTCAGCTATGGATACGGGTTAGGGGTGTTACACAAACAATCAACTTACAGCTTGAGAATGTCATTTGACCTAAGGTTAAGGATGATGGCAATCTAAAGGCTATAAATAGGCTCCTTTGGCACATGTTATGGACACCTTTCTATTAATCTAGTTTCTTTCTTTAGATTTAGTTTCGTTTTCTTCTTTATTAGGTTTTCTAGAGTTCAATTTATTTTTTCGTTATTTTCTTTCAAGAGATTTGATTGTGAAGATGATCAACTTCTGTAGATTCGTGTTATTTTTTATATAAATTAGGCTTTTCTTAAACTCTCCACTTCAATTCATTCACCATGTTTTATTCTTCCATCTATTCCATATTGTTTATGAAAGCCATGAGGAACTAATTCTTCTATGGGGGATTAGCGAGTGGAGGCATAATTTATTAACTTTTTTGTAGGGTTACTCAATAGATCAGTTGTTTGGGAAAGGAAGAGCATGAAACAAACCTTAGGCCTGACAACCTCAGGAAGTCATCAAGGTAGGAATTAACCCAAAATTGGTATTGCCCAACCGTGAACACCTTCTTCCAAGCCAATCTGGACTGTGAGGTTGAAAGATAAGTAGTCCTTGCTAACTCATTATGTTAGTGGAAGAACAAAAGATCCTACTAGGGTAGTGACTAGTTGGTTGACAGGAACCTGAAACAACAGTTGATTGGGATTGCCGAAGTAAGCTAATCACCCATCATTAGATTTAATTCCTTCTACATTGTCTATCTCTTGAATTTTAGTTTTCTTTTATCTTATTTTGTTTTATTATTGGTACTATAAAAATTCCCTTAAATATCTTATTTACATTTCCATACTATAACTTAATTAAAGTATTAATTAGATCTTTTAGTGTGTAGGTTAAAATTGATCCAGTTTTTGCCTCCCTTGGGTATGATCCTCGGAGCACTCACCCACTCCGTTGTAAACTATATTACAGCTAGACTTGTATACTGGCAAATACTACCTCGTAATTTTATATTTTATTGCAGTATTCACACTCTGGATGTTACTACATCCAGAGGCAGTCAATTTCTTGGCAACGTTACTAGGTTAATTTTAATTTTTGCACATAAAAGAATAATTAGGAAATTTGTAAGTTATAGTTACGGCTTTTAGTTTATTAATTAACATGTTTAAAATTTAATTTTTTAAGAATCTTACGCACAGTCAACCAAATAATCAGTCAACACAAATTCATGGATATTTTTTTATATGTGGTCCAATGAAGACTTCGATTATGATGAAGATATTTACAAAGAAAAAGTCTATGAAGACTGGGAGATCTAGGAGAATCAATGATTACTAATGCTTAAATTAAGTCAACTATGAGGAAAGACCCCAGATTTTCCCTAAAAAGGTAATGAGCACGACGAGATGCCATCAAAAAGGTACTGAGAGGTGTTGAGTTCGAAATTGAGCAGAGAGGAGAATGTCATCATAAACGCTTGTGAAGAAGGGGAACTTTCAGACCATTATCCGTGTTAGTAGATAGGAAAATATTCTAACAAATCAAATAAGACCTCAAAAAGAGAAGATATAAAGTTGGTGTAGGAAATAGATAGTGAACCGAAGACTCAAATTAGTGTGGAACTCATTGTCTTAGAAATTTTGAGTTCTGCTAGTACAACTGGAACATAAGAGCAGTATAACACATACCAACCAATGGGGACAATGGTAGATATGGCTGATCTCATGGAAGAGTGTCTATCAATTTTGGAATTCCTAGAGCAGAATGAAGATATACTAGTAGTCTCAGATGAAAAATCTAAACTGGCTATCCTTTGCATGACCTTAGTCCTAAACCAGGCACCCCAAAGATTTGATGGCCTAGGAATTTTCCAGAAGCTTAACAGAATTGGAAAAATATATATATAGATAGGACCCCTGATTATATAGTAAAGATCAATCTAGTGGGGGAACTAATGAGCATAGGCTTTGAGTTGCAAGTATCGTAGAATGTCCAAGCATTACAAGACCCATACAAGGAAGTCATTTATAGACAAATGGAGAGACTACAAATGAAAAAATTAAAAGGTCCACAGAGCTGGAAACTAAGAGACTCACTACCAAATCCCTTGTTAAGCCCTTTGCCACCCTTTTTGCCAATCATTACCTCAAGTACACCTGAAAATTTATTTTGGAGCAATGAGATGAGCGAAGACATAATAAGCGAAAAGCATGAACTATACTTTTCAACTCCCTTCCGAAGCAAGTATGCCAAGAAAAGACTAAAGTGGTTGTATGGTTATGTGGCTTTGTAAATAATTAATAATTATGACCTGCGGAAAGAGTTGTCATTTGTTAAAGCATATCAAAAAGGTAAATTTAGGGAAAGAGACAACTACAGACGAATAGAATTGCACGATGGGAGTTGGACTAATACAGATAGACGGGGAGCCCATTGGTGCATACTAACTGAGTTGGCGGATGAGTCTAGCAACAAGACATAACATCCTTCCATAATTTGATTATTACTAACTGGACATATTGTATATTTCAAAGACAAGCCTAACAAGTGCTCGAACTATCCTAAAGATCATAAATTTGTGAAACAAGGTCAACGTAGAAGCACAAACAATTTTGTGTCACAACATCGTGGCTAGTAATGAAGAAGTTCAAAATTCAACCCAATGTCACAACATCATTAACCCATGTCATGACACAGAAGATAGTTTCTCAGAAATTCCAAAACTGCAAGGTGTGTCGTGAAAGTGAACCTCAGTGTTGCGATAGTGAACCTCAGTGTCGCAACATGAGTAATATGCTAGGGATATCACAACATGGAACCCCTGTGCTGGAACATCACTGCAAATTTTTGTAGGGGCAACCTGACTTGATTGTGTAACTCGGCAAAATAACAATGATTTTACCTGATTTTTAAACCAAAAACTGCTACTTTTAAACATACAAATATCCTTTTAAGCTAATCTAACCTCATTCTAACACTTAAACTCTTTCAAAACCTCTTCAAAACCTTTAATCTCTAAAATCCTTTTTTCTTCTCAAACCCTAAATGTAACATTCCAAAATAGGGCCTAGTCAGAATAGTGGTTTCGGGACCACAAATCTTATGTTAAAATATTTATTTTATGAATGTTATGAGGTTTAGAATATGAGGATATGTTTACATTAGAGTTTCATGAAGAAATTTTAAGTGTAAGATGTTCAATTGGGAATTAGGGACAAAATTGAATAAATTTCAATACATGGGTTTTAGAAGCAATTTATATGAAATTGCTTTGGATTATGAATTAGAGGTCCTTAAATAGTAATTTGACCAAGTTCTAGAAATTTGGACAAAAATGGGCTTGTATGGATGAATTTTTAAAGAAAGGGGTTTAAGGGCATTTTGGTCATTTGCCATTTTAATGAATTAAAAAGGGGAAAAAGAAGCAAAAATCAGCCATCTTCTTCCCCCACAGCTGCCGAAATTTTGAGCCCTCCATAGTTAGGGTTTCTTCAATTTTCAAGCTCAATAGTAAGTGCTCTGAAGCCCCGTTTTTAATGTTCTTTGTATTTTTGAGATCCCGATAGCTTGTTCTTTCCATTTCTACCCATATTTCATGCTAGGGTTCATGTTTAAAAATTTACCCATGCACGACATGCTTGTATTTTGATGGTTCATGGAGGAATATTAAAGCATGATGTGTGTTAAACATATTTTTCTAGGTGATTTTCATGAGAAACCCTTATAGGGACCATTTTGTGAAAGTTTAAAATGTGTGGTAGAAATGTGAAACCAATGGGAGATGTGAGTTACCATAGGAGAGAAAATTGTTTGGCTAGGCTTGGGTAAGGTAGAAATTGCATGAGTTTCATTATACGAGCCTAGGGACTAAATTGTAAAAACGTGAAAGGCTAGAGGCAAAATGGTCATTTTGACCGGGGGTGGAATTTAGATCTGAAATGGATAAAATGAGTGGTTAATAATCTATTCTTATTGTTATAGACCCCGAAGAACAAATTCTAGAGGTCGATCGAGAGAAACGAAAGGTTTCGGAGTTATTGAAATATTAAACAAAACAAATACCAGGTAAGTTCGGATAACTTAAAATAAATACATAATATGCTCAATAATATACTTTAGTAAATGTATGATAAATTGTATTTGATTAAAATATGTAAATGTATGAAATGCTATTGGATAATGATATGTTGATAAATGTCTCGGTTGAAGTTGAGTGGGGAATCTGATGGATGAACCATGATTCACATGAATAATGAGATCCTGCATGTGTTGCAGTAAGGATTTAGCCCAGACGGGTAATCCGTTGATCTCATTTATAAAAAGGATCTAGCCTGGACGGGTGTTCCTTCTGAATGATTGAGCCTCCCGAAGAATAAGTGTGCATAGTAGATTTAGCCCGGACGGGTAATCCAAATAGGGTCTGAATTTAGCCTGGACTGGTAATTTAGATTCTAGCTCAATAAGGATGTTTTCCATGAATGGGATTTAGCATGGACTGGTAATCCCGCTATAAAAATGTGAGGTTCGCAAGAGTGCATACCTGATATGATCATTTATACGAATTGACGGTTAATGGGCACTCCATCGAGATTTCCTATATACTCAACGAGACTAATATGATATACATGTATAAGATGAAATTTGAAATGATGAGCTCATCTAAGTTAAATTCCATGGTATTATTGACATATATATATATATCTAACTCATCGATTGAGTGTATGACTAGGAAAAACATTTTATGCTAGTTGAGTTTACTAACCAAATATGGTTGAATGCTTAATTACCTGGTAAGTTTACTTTCCAGTTATTCGAGCTTACTAAGTATGTAAATGCTTACTCCTCTCATTTCCCTACTTTTTCAGAGCTAAAGGACTCATAAGGCTTGAAGGACGGTTGGAGATTTCAACATACTATCAATAGGTCCGCTTTGGTTTATGAATACTTTCATTTTGTTAATTGGCATGTATAGGTGTTTTTGACTTATTTTGTTAAATGCCAGTTGGTTAACCAATGTAAAGGCTTGGACATCTTGTTTATACATTTTGTAATGGCCTTGATATATGGTCTTTTGGGGTGTGGTATGTTATCCCACCAATCATGCTAAACGAATTGTTGAATGCTTATGTATATGTCATAATATAGACATATTTGTGAAATGTGACCAATTCATCGGAATTGGAAGGATCATAATTGGCAATGAGTAAACATCAAGCCAAATCCAATGTCAAGGCAAATTTTGCTAACATTTCTCAAACAACTATGGAACATTATGGCATGTGCAAACCAATGATATGAGGTTTCCATGCAATAAGGTTTTATGAAGTCAATTCATAAGTATTAAGTGAATATTGCTTGTTAATTCATATCTAATAGGTATGAGGGTATAAAAAGGGTGACCAAGGGTTTGGAAAATAGCCAAATAGGGTCCATATGGTGGGACACACGAGCGTGTGTCTTGGCCGTGTGTGACACACAGGCCACTCACATGGGTGTATGGTATAGCCGTGTGTCCCTTGCACCTAAAATTTTAAGTTAGCATCAAGCACGGACTAGAGACACGGACGTATGTCTTGGCCGTGTTATTTTAACAGGTTACTCAAGTCATGGGCACGGGGTGAACCCACGGGCGTGTGCCATGGCTATGTCCATAAGTCAATGTTGCCCACGGTTTAGAGGCATGGGCGTGTTTCCTCTACCCACGGGCGTGTGTAAAACCCTACACGGGCGTGTGGGGTATTATTCAAATAATTAATGCCGAATGTCCGATATTGTTCTGAATTATTCTTGGTATCAAATAAAGGCCTCGTAGGTCCATGCAAGTAAATAGATTTAAGGTTGAAACAAAATTTTACGGCCCGTATTTTCTGGTTTTACCTGTATATCTATCTAGTAACGCCTCGTACTTGTCCCCGGGCATGGGTACAGGTAAGGGGTGTTACACTAAATCCCCAATTCCTTATTCCCAATTCAAAAGGCTACATTGAAAGGAGTTCTCGTCAACAAAACAAAGAGGAAGTGCAAACAAGTTAAGGTTTAAGTATTCTCAAACTTCTCTACTATTTTATTGATTACTGTTCATAGTTTTAGAAATATTGTTTATAATATGCCTTCTAGGAAAAACAAGAGAACTAATGTTCAAGAAACACCACGTGTTTCCAAACCTGTATGGTTTCACAGTTCAAATGTTGAGAAATATTATCTTGAGTCAATAGGAGCAGTTTTGCATACTCCTTTGAATAATGCAAACATACCTATGGTTCAGGAGTTTTATGCATCCCTTAAGGACCACATGGTTAAGCGACGCTATAATGCAGTAATAACTGATGTTAAAGTATGAGAGGAAGACGTTCCAATCTCCCCTAATGATATCTATGAATTGTATAACATCTTATTTTATAAGAAAGATTTTATTAATAATACGGATATAGAGAGATTTCAAAACATTGAAATGGAAGATGTTATAAAATATTTAACAGAGGGCAGGTGTAGTTGGAACTTCAGGATGGACATTGAGCTTGCCAATTTTAATCAAGCTATTATGTTTCCTGTTGCGAGGATGTGGATGTAATTCATTCGCACTAGAATTGCAACCGTATTGAATGTTTCTAATCTCAATGTATTTCGAGCAGTTTTTTTCTATAGTATTCTATAGCGTAAACAAGTCTATGTAGGGCGTTGGATCTTTCAAGAAATGAAGTGGTGTGTACAAAGCCAAAAAGCTGGACTTTTTTTCTCCCATCTCGAAAAAGCTTTATGTCGCCGAGTAGAAGTGCCAATGAGCGGAAATGAGAAAATTATGAAACCTACGAGAAGTACTATCGGAGATGCATTATATACCCAGTATGTTGAGCTTCAACAGAAGCAAATAACTGAATGGAATCAAAGAAGGAAGAAGAAAATGGATGTACCAGCATCACTCAAACAGAAAGATCAATCGAAAGGAGTACGTGGAGACATAGACGCAAAACTTGACAGAATGATTTGATATATGAAGGAAATAGGACTAGTACTTCAAGAATTCACAAGGATGAACATATTAAGCATTTTGAAGTATCCCCCAAATATGTTTGGGCCAGCTTTGACTCATTAGGATGAGGGGGTTAATCTTGAGAAGGAGGGTGTCGCTCAGAAGTACCCTGGAATAGAGGACGAATACGAAGTGACATTTCAACCTTAATTTTCCACACCAAAAGGGCCCGTCATATGAAGCCCAACTCACTATACACCATCGACAGGTGAAAGCTCCCACCGAACACATGTCAAAGGAAAAGGGAAGGCATCTATGGAGCAAGTGCACTCCTGACCTCTAGATGGTTCAAACGAAAATTGAGTTTTACTCTTGTTATTTTAAAAATACTTGTAATAATTTTTTGGATGATTTTAATTTAAACTTTGTAAGAGTAGGATTAATAAGTAGATTTTTAGTATGTTATATTTTGATAAAGTTTTCTATATAGGAACCCAACACAAAGGAGACACAAACAATTTGAGTTGTACATGATCAAAGGAGGAAGCACCTACCAATAGAAGCTAGAGTGATCAAGACCAATCAGGTAACTTCCTTCATTATCTTTTTATAGGCTACACATTGAGGACAATGTGTCAACTAAAGTGTGGGAGGGTAACATAGAAAATTTGCTTCAAATTTTTACATTTTCTTTGATTTTCTTGTATTTTACGTGCTTGAGCTTGTAAAAATACAAGTGATTGGTTTAGAGCATGTACATAGGTAGCTTGTGTTTACGAATATATTTAGCATGATGATAGGAGATTTTAAATTCTTGATTATTAGACTAATAAGTTCTATATATTACACTGTTAATATGTATTAGGCCATCATTTGTACCAAATGATATAGAAAATACAAGGAAACGAGCCCCGAACTTATTAGTTCGTGTTATAAACGAGCATAAAAAATGGGAAGAATAGAGACCGATATGATGTGCCAAACTATTTTTGTGTTTGTAACCCTTTTTTATGCTTACTGTTCTTGAATTTCATACCTGTCCTAAGCCTCAAAGCGTTACAAGTCGAAAAGTCCTCTGTGACCTAAAATATCCTTATACATGAATGGATATCATATTTGAACATATGCATAAATAAATATTTGAAGTAATTGTATGATCTATTGATGGATACCTGCAAATGAGATTCTTAATATTTGTATACTTTGTTACATATTGAACTTAGATGTTTGTGGTGAAAAGTGGTAAGGCAACCATTCATCATGTTGAGATTGTTTGTAAGTATGAAATGCCTAAGTCGTATGCTCAGAAGTCAATACTTGTATCATATTTGCTCAAAGGTCGTCATTTTATTATCGTTGGCTTTTTTGCTTGAGGACAAGCAATTACTTAAGTGTGGGGGAGTTTGATCAGTCGTAATTCAGTGTAGCAGATTAAACTAGTTTTCGCACTCAATGAGCCTAAATGCAAGCATTTCTATTATATTTTAATTAAGTTTATTTAGTCTTACTTATATCTAATAAAATGTGTAAATTGAGTCTTTTATTCACCTTAAGGGCCATATGAGGCCTAAGGGAGAGCTAACGTATTTCGTAAATGTGCAAGAGACCATAATCGAGTAGCTAGGGATGATGCTTTGTCTCAGGCAATGTTGTGGGTTCTTGAAAGGGTTGCTGGAGCGACTACGGGAATAGTGGGCCTGGGGTCAATTTCTGAGCGAATCTGATATAATAGGGCAGAAATCTTTAGAGGTGTTTCTATTGTAGCTCCTAATGTGGCAGAATATTGGTTGGAGGCTACAGAGCGAATAATGGATGACCTTGACTGTACTATGGACCAAAAGTTAAAAGGGGCAGTATCATTGTTACGAGATGAGGCTTACCAATGGTGGCTCACTGTGAGAAAAGGTGCACAAGCTAACCATCTGACGTGGGATTTCTTCAAAGCAGCCTTTTCAGGGAAGTATGTGGGCACAAGTTATGTGGACGCCCGAAGGAAGGAATTTCTGAGTTTGACCCAAGGAAATAAGACTATGGTAGTATATAAAGCAGAGTTTTTACGGTTGGGTCAGTATGCTTGTGAGATAGTTGCAACTGAGCACGAACGTTGTGTGCGGTTTGAGGATGGGCTCCAGGATGAGTTACGTGTGCTGATAGCTCCACAGAGGGAGCGAAACTTTGCTGCCCTAGTTGAGAAAGCAAAGATTGCTGAGGATGTGAAGCGCTTTGAGCGCCAGAACCGTGAAAAGGATAGGGGCAAGAATAGGAGGGATTTTAGATCCTCGAGTTCCTTAGGTAGGCCTATTAAGAGGGCCAAGTTTGATGGGCCTGTTCGAGCTGGAGTTCCTATTCTTGCTACAAGACCGCAGCCTTGAGCTGATTGTGAGAGAGCTCACCAAGATGAGCTGGAAGCGAACGGGGGCATGCTTTAGATGTGGATCGATGGATCATCAGGTTAAGAACTGTACTTAAGAGATTACTCAGATGCAAGCTACAGGACGGGGTGTTGTGCAGTCTGTGAGAGGTGGTCAACCGCCACCGAGAGGCCGTGGTCAGGCTAGAGGTGGAAATAGGAATAGACGAGGTCGTGGAGCATCGGGTAAAGGCACGGGTAACACTGAGGCTAGACAACCAGCCTTAGTTTATGCTGCTCATCGTTGAGAGGACGGTGAGCCCCTGATGTCATAACTGGTACATTCTTAATTTATAGTGTACCATATATAGCCTTAATTGATATTGGATCTACGCACTCGTATGTTGCATACACTGTGTCCTAGACGCTGGGTGTTTAGTTTGACAATAATGTTAGTGAAATGACTGTGTTAAGTCCACTGGGGCAATTGGTTAGGGTGAATAAGTTGTTCAAAGATGTGCCCTTGGAGGTTCAAGGAGTGGTTTTTCTGACGAACCTGATGGAATTACCATTCACGAAATTTGATATTAGTTTAGGCATGGATTGGCTAGTGAAACATCGTGCGACGTTGGATTGTGCTGCTAAGCGGTTGGTGTTGAAGACTTCGGGGGATGAGAAGGTGACTGTGATAGGGGAGCGAAAAGATTATTTGTCAAATGTGATTTCGGCATTAAGGGCCGAGAAGTTGGTTCGCAAGGGTTGTGAGTTATTCCTGGCATACGTTAGTAATTCTAAAACTAAAGGTCCTTCTATTGGGGATGTCAGAACTGTTAAGGAGTTTTTGGATGTATTTCCAGAAGAGCTTCCGGGGTTACCTCTAAATCGTAAGGTTGAATTCGGTATTGAACTCCTACCCGGAACAGCTCCAGTGTCCATTGCCCCATATAGAATGGCACCAAAGGAGCTGGTGGAGCTAAAGGCTCAAATTCAAGAGTTGTTAGATCAAGGATTCATTCGACCGAGTGTGTCCCCGTGGGGAGCACCGGTGTTATTTGTGAAGAAGAAGAATGGATCCATGCGCATGTTCATTGATTATCGTCAACTGAATAAACTGACCATCAAGAACAAGTACACTTTACTGAGGATAGATGATCTATTCGATCAGTTGCGAGGAGCTGCAGTGTTCTCTAAAATAGATCTTCGGTCTGGGTATCATCAGCTAAAGGTTAAGGAGGCTAAAGTGTATAAGACAGCATTTAGGACTCGTTACGGTCACTACGAGTTCCTAGTGCTGCCATTTGGGTCAACGAATACACCAGCTGCTTTCATGGACATGATGAATAGAGTATTTCAACCTTATCTGGATCGATTCGTAGTAGTGTTCATAGATGATATTTTCGTGTATTCGAGAATCGAGGACGAGCATGATGTACATCTTCAAGTTTTCTGCAAATTCTGAGGGAGAAGCAGTTGTACGCACAATTCAGCAAGTGTGAGTTCTGGCTGCGTGAGGTGACATTTTTGGGTCATGTAGTGTCTGCCGAGGGAATTAGGGTTGATCCTCGAAAAATTGAAGTCGTATTGGATTGGAAACCACCAAAGACTGTATCCGAGATTTGAAACTTTCTAGGTTTGGCTGGGTATTACAGACGTTTTGTGGAAGGGTTTTCACTGATAGCTGCACCTCTGACTAAGTTACTGCATAAAGGGGTGTCATTTATTTGGACTGATAAGCAGCAAGAGAGTTTTGAAAAACTGAAGAAAGTTCTGATTGAGGCCCCTATTTTGATACAGCCAAAGTCTGGGAAGGAATTTACTGTTTACAGTGATGCGTCAGACGTTGGCTTGGGTTGTGTGTTGATGTAATAAGGAAAGGTGGTTGCTTATGCGTCCCGTCAGCTTAAACCTCATGAGGTGAATTATCCCACTCATGATTTGGAGTTAATGTAACACCCCTCACCCGTATCCAACGTCGGGACAAGGTTCGAGGTGCCACCTGACTTAAACTCAACCAACTATATAAATCAGGTCGTAAAATTTTGATCAATTCAAAAATTTTCATTTCGTATACATTTTGTCCCTTAAATGAGCCCATGAGGCCCAAAACATACCTTAGAAATGGATCAAAATTAAACCAAGAACTAAAAAAAAAAATTAGAAAATTCATGCTTTGCGGCTCCACACGCCCTTGTGGAAAAGACCGTGTGGTCACACACGGTCGTGTGGCTTGGGACACGCCCATGCCCTTAACCTATGTGCAACACTGACTATCTAACACGGTTATGACCCACGCTCTTATGTCCTGTCCGTGTTCAAAACTGACTTTGGGACACGGCTATGACACACACCCATGTGGCCTGCCCGTATACCAAATTGACTTTAAATTTAAGTATAGGAGACATACGATCATAGCACACGCCCATGGGAGTGAGCCATGTGGACAAATCTAGGCTATTTTCCAAGCCAATTTGTCACCCATTTTACACCACCTATACAAGATCATTCAATATACTAATCTCACCATAATAAACACCAGTTTATCCATAGAAAGAACATTATAAGCGTTTACCAAAATGAATAATGGCTATTATCTAGGCTTAATACAAAATGAAGGGCTATTGACTTAAGTCAAAATACATAACCAATAATCGTTAATACCACATCCTAGTCTAGCCCTATACATGCCACCATCAAAAATATAAATCAAACTATACCGAGTATTATGACTGATAGTGTGATCGATATCTTTGACTTTAAGGGATCGTTAAGCTAGCCTGGCGACACTGAAAGAAAAGGGAAAGGAAAGAGAGTAAGCATAAAGCTTAGTAAGTTGCATATAAATAATTATACAACAACAATTTCACCATTTGTTATCATACTTATAGCTCAAATATAAACATAACTTAACTTACTCATTATCGTCTACTCGAGTCACATTTTCTAAATTAAGCTCATTACTCATGCTTATCAAATAGGTACCTTTACCACTCACAACATGATCATACTTTCCTTATTAAAATTGAACTGTAACTTTCACCATTGAGCCGTTTGGGATACTACTGGATATTCTTTGAACCTTCAACATGGGATATGTTGCCGATGCCATGTCCCAAACATGGTCTTACACTGGCTCTCATATATACGTGCTGATGCATGTCCCAGACATGTCTTACACTAGCACAACTCTTAGTCGATGCATGTCCCAGACACGTCTTACACTGGCTATCTCTGTCGAGGCCAATGCATGTCCCAGACATGTCTTACACTGGCACTCGTCTCTGTGCCGATGCCATGTCCTAGACATGGTCTTATACTGGCTTTCATAATGTGGCCGAAGCATGTCCCAAACATGTCTTACGCTGGCGCACAAATCACCCAATGTCTTGGCACGAATATCCAGTTCGTATCCTAAGGTTTCAACGAGATCTTTCTACTATCTCAAATATCACTAAGCATTCTCAATTTATAATTTAGCAACTCATACAATATCAATTCAATGACAATATGAGTACATGTATTAACAGTGTAGTTGTATTATTTACATACAACTTACCTTGGATTACAAAACGTACTTGACTAGTCAGTTTAGTCGGTTTGCTTACCCTTTCCCCGATCTAGGTTTGAATTTGGTAAATCTTGATCTATAATGACAATATGCACTCATTTAGTCAATAATTATAATTATGCAATCATCAATTCACATATTTGGTAAAATGACCATTTTGCCCCTAGACTTTGACAAAATGACCATTTTACCCCTATGCTTGAAAGTCTTTTTTTATTGAATTTCTTTGTATCTTAGGCCTAACTGAACTATTTTTACTCTTATAGCAACTTCAAATTCTTACTATTTCACATATTTATCAACTATTTTACAACTTTTACAAATTAGTCCCTTTAGGTGTTTTCCATGAAAACTCCTTCATTAAAGTTGTTCATGACACAACTAGGACTAATATTCTTCCATAAAAAATCAGCAAACATCACAATCCCTTTCATGGTAACACCTTAAACTTTCAATCATTTTGTAAAATAGACCCCTCATTTGAAAGCCCATGCTTCATGGGTTTCAAAAATGTGAAAATCATTAAGAGAAACTTTCAAAATCACTTACTTGAGAGGCTTAATGTTGCTAAAATTTTTGAAGCTTTCAAAACCCTTCTATGGCTGGTAAAAATCGATGGAGAAGAAGAAAATAGAGAGGAAATGGCCTTTTATTATTTAATTTAAAACTAGTCAAAATTGATAACCTCATCTTCACCTAATTTTGACATTCTCTTCAATTTGTCTCCCCATGGCCGGCCAAGCTATATCACAAGGGTCTACTTGCCCTTTAAAGACCCTAAATTTTAGTCCTCTAGCTATTTAATACATTTAGGTACTAAAATGTAACTTTTTCCTTTTATGCGATTTAGTCCTTTTTCGAAATCGGGCTCACAAACATTAAAATTAACTCTCCAAATTTTTCATACACTAATATAATCATGCTATAACCTCATAATTATAATAAAATAAATTTTCTAACTTCAGATTTATGGTCCCGAGACAACTGTTTCGACTAGGCCCTAAATCGGGATGTTACAGTTAGCTGCGATAGCTTTCACACTAAAGATTTGGAGGCATTATTTGTATGGTGAAAGGAGGATTATTTACACGGATCATAAAAGCCTCAAGTACCTCCTTACTCAGAAGTAGTTGAACCTTAGGCAACGAAGGTGGATTGAGTTGCTTAAAGATTATGATTGTTCAATTGAATATCACCCTAGTAAAGCTAATGTGGTAGCTGACGCACTGACCCATAGAGTTGTGTCTGATTTAAGAGCACTGTTTGCTCGTCTCAGCCTGTTCGATGATGGTAGCTTGTTAGCTAAACTATAAGTGAGACTGACTTGAACTGATCAAATTAGAGAGAAACAGTTGCTGGATGAGTCGTTGGTTCCCCGTTTTAGACAAGTCGAGAGGGGTGAAACTACAGAATTTGGGTTGAACAGTGAGGGGGTACTATGTTTCTGTGGGAGAGTTTGTATACCGAAGGATCGTGATCTAAGTTAATCTATTTTGCGTGAGGCGCATAGTAGTCCAAATGCTATGCATCTAGGCGGAAACAAGTTATACCAAGACCTTCGTGAGCTGTATTGGTGGCCTGGGTTGAAACGCGAAGTTACAGATTATGTGGGTAAGTGCTTGACATGCCAGCAGGTTAAGGCTGAGCATTAACTACTTTCTGGGTTACTGCAGCAAGTTAAAATTCCACTCTGGAAGTGGGAGAGGGTAACCATGGATTTTGTGAGTGGGCTACCCTTGACGCCTACTAAAAAGGATTCGATTTGGGTGGTTGTGGACCGATTAACTAAGTCTACTCATTTTATACCATTTCGCACTGACTACTCATTACAGAAGTTAGCTAAGTTGTATGTGGTCGAGATTGTTAGACTGCATGGTGTACCGGTTTCCATCATATCTGACAGAGATCTAGGTTCACATCTCGGTTCTAGAAGAAGTTACATGAGGCTTTGGTTACACGACTAGATTTCATTACTGTGCTCCACCCTCAGACGGATGGGCAGTTTGAAAGGGTGATTCAGATATTAGAAGACATGTTAAGAGGTTGTGTAATTGATTTCAGAGGCAGCTGGGAGGATTATTTGCCGTTGGCGGAGTTTGCTTATAACAACAGCTACCAGTCCAGTATTCAAATGGCACCGTACGAAGCGTTATATGGTCATAGGTCGTGCTCTACTTGTTGGACTGAACTAGGTGAGCGACGAATTCTAGGGTTAGAGCTAATTTCTGATACAAAGGACAAGGTAAAACTGATTCGAGACCGGTTAAAGGAGGTGGCTGATAGGCAAAAGTCTTATGCAGACCTAAAGCGTAAAAAGATCGAGTACGCTATGAGGGATTATGTCTTTCTTAAAGTGTCACCGTGGAAGAAAATCTTGAGGTTTGGGCAAAAGGGCAAGCTTAGCCCTAGATTTATTGGACCATACCGCATACTTAAGCATGTGGGATCAGTCGCCTATCAACTGGAATTGCCTCCGGAGTTGGATAGGATTTATGATATATTTCATGTCTCAATGCTGAGGTGGTACCATTCTGATCCCTCGCACATAGTGCCCGTTGAGGAAATCGAGGTTAGGCCTGACTTAACTATTGAGGAGGAACTAGTATAGATATTAGAGCGTGATGCTAAGGTATTGAGGAAGAAATCTATTCCACTAGTCAAAGTGTTATGGCGCAATCATGGCATAGAAGAAGCCATGTGGGAACCAGAAGAGGCGATGTGACATCAGTACCCTCACTTATTTTGACCAGGTAAATTTTGAGTCTGAAATTTCTTTAAGAGGGTAGAGTTGTAACGCCTCAAAAATGTAGGGTCTGTAATTTTGCTTGGTTTAATGCAAATTGCATGTTTGGTGTAGCGATTAAATGATTTAGGTGTGGTTGGGGGTGTCAGGGAAGTCCTGGGTTCAAGTTATGGCTTTTGCTAAATTTTTGTTTTTCTCTTAAAAGAACCTGAACGCTGGCACTTAGGTTTTATAAATAATTGTGTGGGTTGGATGACACAAGGAAGCCTTGTGGCTTAGTGGGCTTGTGGTGTGATTTGGAAACTATGGGGATTGGGGTTCAAATCCCATGGCAGGCAAGGGATGTTAATTTTGCTGCTTGGGGCGGCAAGAGTTAGTGTTGGAGTTGAACTCTGGAGATTAAGAGTTTGAATGGGTCTCAGAGGTTGTTGTGGAGGAAATCAAGGAGGGATAAGGGGAGAAAATCTTGGAGATTTTCAAGGAATTTGAATTGGAAGGAGTTGGAGCCGAATGGGGATGCTTGTGGGTGCAAATTCAACCAAGGGGTTTTGGGGAGTGTGTTTCTGTCAATTGGGAAGAGTCTAGGTGCCGAATTGTTCCTATCCTATTTTGGTTTTGTTCATTTTATCTTTTGTCATCATTTCTTTCTTGTGCTGATTGCTTTTGGTGCCTTTCGGGATTAAGCCAAAATTCCTTCTTTCTATTTCCCTTTTGTTTCCACTTTGTGTCGAATACACTTCTTTAGTTCACTCTCTAGTCTGTACCGAAACTCTCTTCCTTCTTTTCTTTCCTTTCTAACCTTTCTCCATTTTTCCATTGCTTCTTAGTTGCGGTTCTTTCCTTGGAGCTTTGGTTGAATACCACTTGCCCACTCCTTTTCATCTCATTTGAGCTTATTTTGGTGATAGCCGAATATCCCCCTTTCTCTGTCGAATCTTTCCCTACTTCGATCAAGGTAAGTGAGTTTCCCTTGGTTTGCCGGGTTTTTAGCAGTTGTGGAGCCTTACTAATGCTGTCGTCATGTATGGATTTCAGTGGTACCGTTCCCCTTTCTTCTTTCTATGGTGGTCTCCCTCTTTAATCCCTTCCTTATATCGATTGTTGTCAGGAGAACATTCATGACATCGCATACTTCAATTGTATGTTGTTTTGGGGTTAGCCGAAAGCTGTCATCCTCCTCTCTTGGTCTACATTCCGGTAAGTACACTTAGTTTAAGTATGTTGCTTTTAGGGTTGCTTAACGGATGGGACTTTTGTGCAGATTGTTGCCAGTAGGTGGAAGTTGTTGGTTAATGGCGGTTTGAACCCTACTTGTTCTATCAAGGTAATCAATAGGTATTGTTTGGGGGAAATAAGTTCTTTAAATGAGGGATTAACTTGAACAATTGAGAGCTAACTTGGGATCATTATGTTGGTTTTAGGTTAAGCATGTGGTGTGTGGCAATCTCCTCTCCAAAAAGGTGTGTAAACATACACCCAACCTTTTGGTACTGTCAAACGTTGACCACAAGTGTGTAATCACACCAAGGTGTTGTTGCGAATCGGCAAAAGCCGAAAAGCTAAAACTTCAGCATTTGAGGCCTCGCGAGCGTACAATTGCTCGTGGCAGTAAATCGAGCCCACATATCATGGGCGATGGACTATAAAGGCCTCCACATGCATTTTCGTGGACTGAGGCCGTTATGGGCCTTATTGGGCTGAGATGGGCCGTGCGGGCCCAATGGGCTCATAGGGCCACACGAACAAAGTTTACGGTAAGTGATAAATAATGAAATGGACGATGTAGATAACATAATTGCGACTGGAATTGGACTGCTTGAGCCACACGTGCAAGTGGGCCTACTTGGGCCAAGTAGTGAGCTTTAGGCCCATTACACCGTTTGGGCCATATAGGTTATTTAAGTCATTTGAGACAATTGTAGACCATTTATAGGGTCGTTATCTGTACTGAGACCCTAAAATTTATTAATGACTAAAAACCCCCGAGGGGTAAAATTACTGTTTTACCCCTAATGGAGGGAAATGACCGTTATACTATAGAGGTAGGTTGATAGTTGGTATTTGTTATATGCATGATTTTATCTAAGTGTGGAACCTTGCATTCACAAAATATTATGACATGACATTCTACATTGGGGTTGGGATTCTAATTCGGAGGAAGTACTAGCAGCTATGCCACGTTTTACCGTTCTAGTGGCTTTGCCACGTATTCCGACATTAGTGGCTACGCCACGTTTATTATGTTTAGTAGCTCTACTACGTCATATTTAGCAGCTCTGCTGCGTTATTATTAGCAGCCTTGCTGCGATATTGGTGTGCTGGCTAGATGGGTCGATTTAATCCCTACATGGTGAGTTGGTTGGTACAGGAGGTGCAATGGTTGGATTGGGATGGGTTGCATATCTGTGATGTACATGTTGATATGGGCATTGGCCCACTCTATTACTATGTAGGGCTTAGGCCCAGACTGCACTATTACTGAATAGGGCTTAAGCCCAGATCGTATTGTATGCTGTGATTACTATTTGACTAGTAAGGGATTATACACTGAGTTTCCGTAAACTGACCCTCCTTGTTAATTGTGCAGGTAATCCCCAGCCTTAGGCGATTTGGAGCCGCGAAAGACTCAGAGGTGGCCACACGATCGTAGTTTGTTTGTTTATGTGGTAACTTATTTAAAGATGTTTATTTGGGTTTTTTCTTTGTAATAAGGCCATTTGGGGAACTTTTAACTTTTATTGGGCTTTTGATTAGGTGAATTAAACTGCTATAATAGGAACATCGGGCTTTCAAAATGATAATGTTTTCTAAGAAAAACCTGCAAATTTAATCCAAAAGGTTTTCAACTAAAGAAGCTTCCGCGGTTTTAATTAAAGTAGAGGGATCATTAACAACAAACGTTTTGTTAAGCTGAATACATTTTGATAACATAAATTACTAGGATACTCAAGCATTAAAATCTATAAAGGCTTTTTACTTAAAGACCGTTTATCACCATCAAGCTCAAGGTTTTAATAACACTCGAGGTAGCACACCAGATTCGGCCGTAACGTCTAGGCCGAGTTTGGGGTGTTATATAAACGACCTGGCACATGGGTATGTGGGGCAATTTTGAGAGTTCCACAACCTAGCACATGGGTATGTGACATGGTTGTGTGACCCTACTCAGAGAGTTACACAAGCTGGGACACAGTCGTGTGTCCTTAGTTCGAAGTTACACAGCCTAAGACATGGCGTGTTCCTCAACCGTGTTAGGTATACAGCCTGGCCACACAGCCGTGTGACCCCTATTTCTAAAATTTTTTTACTATTTCCTAGATTTTCCAAATGATTTTAGATTGGTCTCGAATCATTTCTAATATATTTTTAGGGCCTCAAAGGCTCGATTTAGGGACTTATGTATGTGTATGATTTGTTTATGTTATTCAAAGATGTTAAGTATAAATGTTTCTGATTGTACGGTAATACTCCATAACCCTACGGGTTAGGGGTGTTACATTTAGTGGTATCAGAGCTACGATTTAGTAGATTCTAGGGCTAGCATAGCAGAGTAGAGTTAGTATATACATGCCACATATACCCTGTGATAATGTAATGCTTTTGATCCGTTCTAATATTGTATTTTCTTATAGATTCAAGATGTCAACTGATTCGAACTGGGCTGTAGTTAACAAAGCTGAAAGTAATGTTCAAGCTCCGAATCCTGAAGCAAGTAATAGTCTATCAATTCCATAGTCTTTTAGTGATGAAATGAAAATTTTATTCCTCAGAATAGTGAATTAGTGGTTCACTAAATTTAAGCAAGCGAATCTTGTAACTTTGCCACCTCCACCTCCGAATGTGCCTCCTCCGGCACCCTAGGTCCTCAAAATCTTATACTGGTGATGATTAATTGCGTATCAGTGGATAAAGTTTAGAAATGTGGAGCGTAAGAATTTAGAGGCAAGGTGGAAAATGTTCCTGCAAAAGCTGAGTATTGCCTAATGAATACAGAAAGAGTCTTCGTGGAGTTGATGTGCACTTCCGAAGATTGTTTGAGATGCATTGTGTCGCTACTAAAAGATGAAGCGTATTTATGGCTGGACACTTTGAGCATGATGACGTCGAGTGATCATATTAATTGGGATTTCTTTTAGACTAAATTCAAGAAGAAGTATGTTATCCAATTATTTATTTACAAAAAAGGAAAGAATTTCTCGAGTTAAAATAAGAAAATCAGACTGTAGCTAAGTATGAATGTGAATTTGTATAGTTAAGCAAGTATGCCTGTAATATCATATCAAATAAGGAGGAAATGTGTATTCGATTTGAAGATGGGTTGAATGATAACATTCGTATGTCTGTAGCAACATTAAAGTTACGGGAATTTGTAGAACTTTTAGAACTAGCTCAAAAAATTAAAGAAATTTGCAAAAGTAAATGAAAATCAAATTCAAACTATCGAGGCTTTAACAAAAGGGGGTCGCTCAAGCCTGCTCAAACGTCTCCATCGAAGAAATTCAGAAATGACACAAGTCGATCAGCTGCCCCATCAAAGTTCACTAGTGGAGAGAAACTGAGGCAAAATAATTTCCAGTCAGTTAATTGTCTAGTGGCTAGTGTTGAAAGTGTAAGAAATGTTGAAAAAATGTTCATATTTGTGATAAATGCAATAAACTACATTTTGGTGAGTGTCTATCAAAGTCAGAAGCTTGTTTCCATTGTGGGTCTACTAACCATTTCCTTCGTGATTGCCCGAAGAAACAAAATGATTTTGGTAATCAGTCAAACAAGCCTATAGCAACTTCTCAGAAAGGTAGACGATCTGGAAACGCCAGGAACACTACTCTTAGTCATGGGAAGAATATCAACAGTCTGAAGCAAGAACACCAACTAGAGCCTATGCAATCATAGCTCGTGACGAGGCTACTGCCATAGACGTTATTGCGGGTACTTTTTCTCTTTTTGATATTAATGTATATGCATTGATTGATCCTAGATCAACTCACTCATATATATGCACTGCATTAGTAGACAAAATTAAATTACATGTTGAATTCACTGAATATACTGTGAAAGTTACGAATCCACTAGGTCAATATGTTTTAGTTAACCAGATATGTCAAACATGTCCACTGAAAGTTAGGGGTTAAGACTTCCCGCTAAATTGATATTGTTACCTTTTGATGATTTTGATATCATTCTGGGAATGGATTGGTTGTTTGAGCATGATGCAATAGTAAGTTGTCAAAGGAAGCAACTTAGATTGAAACGTCCAAATGGAAAATTTGTTTGTGTTAGGGCAGATAGGGTCGATTGTATATCAAATGTAATTTCAACACTGCCAGTACAAAAATTTATTAGAAAAGGATGTGAAGCTTATTTAGCCTACATTCTTGATTTAAAGGTGGCTGAGTCAAAAATTGAGCAAGTACCGATAGACAAAGTGTATATTGATGTTTTTCCTAAGGAATTGACTGGGTTGACACCAACCTGAAAAGTAGAGTTTATGATCAAATTTCTGCTTGGAACAGCGCCAATTTCGATAACACCGTACATGATGGCTCCTACAAAACTGAAATAGTTAAAAATGCAGTTGCGAGAGTTGTTAGATTGCAGATTTATTTGACTGAGCGTGTCACCTTGGGCTGCTCCAGTTTTGTTCGTGAAATAGAAAGATGGGTCAATGAGACTATGTATAGATTATCGACAGTTGAATAAAGCTACCATTAAGAATAAATACATGATACCTCGTATTGATGATTTGTTCGATCAGTTAAAAGGAGCTACAGTGTTGTCAAAGATTGACTGGAGATCCGAATATTATTAGCTGTGAGTTAAAGAGAAAGATGTACAAAAAACTGCATTCAAAACTAGATATGGTTACTATGAATTTTGGTGATGCCATTTGGTTTAACTAATATCCCTACAGCATTCAAGGATTTGATGAATTGGGTGTTTCAGCCATATTTGGATCGGTTTGTTATGGTATTCATTGACGTCATTCTAATCTATTCACTGAACGAGTTGGATCATGTTGAACATTTAAGAATTATAATGCAAATTTTGTGTGAAAAACAATTATATGCGAAATTCTGTAAATTTGAATTCTGGCTACGAGAAGTAGATTTTCTAGGACATGTTATTTCTGCAGATAAAATCAAGGCTGATCTGGAAAAGGTATCTATGATTGTTGAATGGAAAATTTTGAAGAATATTTATAAAGTCTGAAGTTTCTTGGGATTAGCCGGATACTATCAGTGATTTGTTAAAAATTTCTCGATCATTGCTTCACCTATGACCAGGTTATTACAGAAAAATGTCGAATTTGCTTGGTCTAATAAATGTCAACAAATTTGATCAATTGAAAAGCATGTTAACAAAAGCTCCAATATTAACTTAGCCTGAATTTGGAACGGCATATGTTGTTTATAGTGATGCATCTCTCAATGTAACAACTAGTTTTTAGGGTTAATTGGAGCAGTGGTTTCGAGGCAACCAAATCCAACGAGTAGGTTTGTAAATATTATATTTAATATTTACGAGTTAATTGTGATTTTAAAAATGTTTTTGATATTGTGATTTTTGTTTTATAAGCGATTTATTAAGTTCAAGTGGTATGACCCTAAGGTCAAGGGGGTTTAGAAAATGAGGTATCGAAACCTTGTTTCTATAAACTAATTCGTAAATATTTTTATAAATATTTACAGAGTGGCAATAAGATGGTATTAAAGTTTCGTTGAAAAATTTTATCGGTGCGATAGTAAATTAAGCAAAAAGGAGTAAATCGCGTAAAGTTTAAAACTTGTGTGCTATTAGTTAAGCTATCTAATAGCTATGGTTTATTAAAGTGAAAGTCCTTATAAGGATATTAGACCATTTTTGTGTTAATGGATGATAGTGGAAGGGTAGTTGGAGTAGTTTTAAATGTTTTTGAAGGTTAATATTGTAAAATAGTTAATAAGTGTTTTAATAAATAAAACAAAATAAAAATTTGGCTTCATTCTCATCATATATTGCCGAAAGCTAAAAGAAAAAGTAGGCATTGAAGCTTCAAAGTATTCAGCCATTGCATGTTAAATTGGTAAGTCCATTTTGACTCGGTTTTTAGTGATTTTTATGTTTTTGAGATCGTTGCTTCATAATCTAGCTAGCCCGTACCTCCGATTTTAAAATTGTTAAAGTATTTGGATGATGCCATTATTGAATGTTTGAGTATCTTTATGTTTAATGATAGAAAATAAATCTTTGATGTTAGATTAATGAGTTTTGTTAACTGAATTTTGGTAAAAATGTCAATTTTGGATTAAATTTTAAAGAAGTTGAAATATTAGGGGCAAAAATATAATTTTTCCATAAAGTGAATTATGGGCTGTTTTGATACTATGAACATTCAACTAAGCTTAACTCTGGTTAAAAATGGTTAAATTGCATGTTTTGAGCTCAAGGACTAAATTGAATAAAAGTAAAACTTTAGGGGTAATTTTGTAAAATTTAAAAAATGACCAAATTGTGTGAGATGAAGTGTTTTACTGTCTAAATTAATATATTGAATGAAATTATTAATTTAGATCAAGATCGGGTGGAAAATCGAAGAAAATGAGAAAATTACCAAAATACCCCTGAATTTTGGTATCTCTACAATTTAGCCAGGTAAGTTCGTATGCAATAAGAATTGTTAAATTTATGCTTCTGATGCTTTAATAATGTATAAATTGTATATACGTGAATATTTTAATGTCTAACGACATATCGACTAAATGTGACACTTAGTGTGCGGGGCAATCAAATATGGTACTCAGTGTACGAAATATTGAGAATGGCACTTAGTGTGCCAGATATTGAGAATGACACTTAGTGTGCGAAATATCGAATGATTCAAAGGGCAATTATAAATTGTGATTGAATGATTAAATCGAGCAAAGTGAACAGGTATACATGTTATATTATGTGAATTGTTTATGAGACAACTTTATAATGGTGATATTTGGGCTTTGAGCCTAGCAAGCCTTGTGCTGATGAATTAAACCGGGCTTATGCCTAGCAGGCTTATTGCCAGTGTATAAAATCAGACTTTGAGTATAGCAGGCCTTGTGCCGGTGTGTGATACAGGCTTAGGCCTAGCAGGCTTTATGCCGGTGAATTATTATAAGTTTATGACTAAAAGATTTATTGCTGATATGGTAGTTGAATACGTTAAACGAGCTAAAACGATCAGGTACGTGATAATTGATTACCTATTTGAAAATAAGGTAAGTATATGTGCAAAGAATGTATTGTGAAGTATGTGGAAATGAAATATGATTATGTGCCAATGAAACATAAATGAATGAATAAGATGTGATTTGTAAGGTTGCATATGTGAAATTTGTCAGATGCTATATGAATGAAAAGTGAATTTGATTATAAATTATCATTCGAGATTCATATGAGAAAGACAATGATTAAATGTGTTATTTCCCATAATGTGTTCATTTGGCTATATGAAAGTGTGAAAGGGTTGATGTATATGAAATTTTAATTGAATAAGTTTGTGAAAGCTAAAGTTGGTTAAGTGAGTAAGTATAATATTGAATGATGATAATTTGATATGAGAACATATTATGAAATTTAGAAAGGTTGTGTGAGATAGAATATTATGTTTACGGCATTATAATGAAAGTATTTGTTATGTTAAGTTTATTAAGATACAAGCTTACTAAGCTTAAAAGCTTACTCCGTGTTTTCTTTTTCCTATGTTTATAGATTTTCGGAGATTTGCTCGGGTTGGAAGTCAACGGAGAGCGTATCACACTATCTGGTTATTGATTTACTGTATTTTTACACTTTGGAGCTTGGTTTATGGCATGTGTAGGCTAGTGTTAAGAAGATTTTTCTTGAATTGTGATTTTGGCCATGTGATTTGGCTTGTAAATGTTGGTGTGTATTGGCCATTTAAGTTGGCCTAAAGTATTTGTTTGATAAATGACATATGTGATGTATATAATGCTTTTGTGTTGGCGTAGTTTAGTATGAAGTATAAATGATGAATTGATATGTTTGAGAAGCATGATTTAGGTGATGAAAGATTGAGAAAAATGCATAAGGAAGATAGGTAAAATTATTGATAATGATATGTTGCTTTGGATATGTTTAAGGTTGAGTTTTGAGTAATGGTTTGGATTGTGATATAATGGCTTGATTTGTATATGAATTTGGTATGCTGTGATTGCTTATGTGTGTATTGAAATGGCATGAAGTGTGGTGTTTAGGTATGCTTATGGAGGGTGAGAAATGTGGCTTTATCCAAGCCTATTTTCACTCCACATGGCCAAGCAAACGGGCATGTGGCTCGACCGGGTGTGACACATGGCCTTGGAACACGGCCGTGTGTCCCTTGGGGTAGCCTTTCGAATTAAAGTCAGTTTAGCCTCCAGTTTTGACACGGCCTAGCACACAGCCTGAACATGGGCGTGTGAAGGGAACACAGGCTAGACACACGGGTGTGTGGTCTGGCCATGTGATCAAGTCAGTATGTATGCCCTGTTTGGCCACGATTTAGTCATGCGGGTGTGTTTGAGACCGTGTGAGGCACATGGCCTATTCACACGGGCGTGTGACCCATGTAGTGAGGAAAATTTTCTAAGTTTTGTAAAGTTTTCTCGAGTTATCAGTTTAGTTCCAAATAGTTCAAATTTGAAAAATGATATTCTATCTAAGGCGTACAGTAGTGTAACACCCTTAACCCGTAACCGTCGCTGGAATAGGTTAAGAGGCATTACCAGACTCGTAACTCAGATAAGAACAATCACATAACAAATATCATCTCATTTCAATAAATATAGATCACTCATATTCAATATGAATTTGAACTAAGCATACAAAACAATGCAATCAGGATCAAATTGATAACATAAGAAAGTTTCAGAACTTATAAAAATTTTCAACATTTCAAATGTCACACGCCCATGTGAACAGGCCGTGTGCCTCACACGGCATTAGACATGCCCATGTGTCTAGGTCATGGCGAAATAGGGCATACATACTGACTTGTCCACACAGCCACAAGACACGCCCGTGTGCTAGGCCGTGTGAAAATTAGGGAGGCTACTAACTTGGCCACACGGCTGACCACACGCCCGTGTGCTAACACGTATGCCACACACGACCAATAGACACGCTTGTGTGTCTAGGCTGTGTCAAAACTGGAAGGTATACTGACTTTAATTCGTAGGGTACCCCAGGGGACACACGGTCGTGCAACATAGCCATGTGTGGCACACGGCTGAGACACACGCCCGTGTCTCTACCCGTGTGGACAAAAATAGGCCATTTGAATAACCAATTTGCCAGCCCAATTTGGGTCAACCTATAAGCACTAAAACAAGCATATATGCACTACCATTTCAACCAATATCAATACCAAAGCATACATAATTCATGTTATAACATTATCAATCATTTCCAATATAAATTCATAAATCAATTCATACCAAAACTTAAATTAAAATCATGCCTAAATATATGATCAATACATCATTCAATCTCATACTCAAAACTTACCAAAACTTCTCAGCATTGACCATTTCTTTTGGCCAACCAAAAACATATCACAATTGCACATTTGCATCACATATCATATACCATTATCAAACTATAAGTTCAAACACAAACTAGCCATATCACATGGCTAAATATATACATCACAAAACATAATCCCACAACTTCTAGCCTATACATGCCATACTTTAATATATACATTTTCAAAGTACCAAAATAAGGTTCGATAGTGTGGTGTCAATCCTCGACGATCCCCGAGCTCACAGTAGCTTCGATATCTATAAACAATGCAAACACAAACAAAGTAAGCTTTCAAAAGCTTAGTAGGCCATACACAAATAAACATATTATTCTAAGCAAATAAGCGTCATCAATTCATTTATACTTTGCATACAAATGCCAACACAAATCTTATATTCATATACTTACCTTTCATTCTAAAATAGGCTATACAAAGCAAACATACCTGAATCGGATATAATTTCTCAAAGTCATTCATTTTCTCAGAATGCTCGTTTGAACTGTTCAGAAACATAAGGATACGCGAATAGATCAGAAAGCATATACAATGCCGACGTCCCAATCTTACATGTAATCAAACATCGATGCCACTATCCTAGACAGGGTCTTAGACGAAATCAAATATGCTGCTAATGTACCAAACATGGTCTTACACGCAAAAAAAAAGTCGATGCCAACGTCATAGACATGGTCTTACATGCAGAACAGATATCAAGAATCCTATGTCATGACATATGTATCCTAACTATTCCTAGGGTTCGTCCAGGGCTTTTCGGACGTCGGAACTTTGTCGATACTTTATCGGATAGCACATATTTAGCTCAGACATTCATTCATCACAATTCAATATCAAATGAATAGTAATAATTCAATTCAACAAGCTTATTTGTATATCGACTTACCTCGTACGGATTCAGATAGATTGTATCAGCTACTGACGACTTTCGACTTCCCCGATATAATTCTGTTTTCTTTAATTCTCGATCTATATAAACTCAAATTTAACCATTTTATTCACCAAATCATTCAAACCAATTCACATTCACACAATTAGGGCATTTTGCAAACTAGCCCTCACATTTTCACATTTTGACACTTTAGTCCCAAATTCACAAAATCACAAAATACACATAATTTGCTTGTACACAAGCTTGGCCAAATATTAATAGCTCTCTTACAAGTCCATACATTTCATTTATTTCACATTTAGTCCCTCAATTTACAAATTTTACAATTTAGCCCATTTTACTCAAAATCATCAAAAATCCAAAGACAAAACATGTAAACCCAACATCAAACTTTCATATTTCATCATATAACATCAAAAAGCTCAAGAATTCATCCATGGCACATTTCAAAACCATCAACAAAATCAGAAATTGAGGCATGGGTTCAATAGTATGGAAGCAACGATTACAAAAACGTAAAAATTATCAAAAACCGAACAAAAACCAAACCTTAATCAAGTCCTTCAATAGTCAAACCCTAGCAAAGCTTTTCTCTTTTCTTTTATTTTAATTTTCAGCAATGAAGAACACCAAATGAATTATTTTCATGCTTTTGTTTTATTTTAATTCCTTTAATATGCTTTTTACCATTTTATCCGTGAATTATAACATTAACAAATCATGCATAACAAGGTCATATATGTCCATTTGCCATGTAAATGGTATAATAACCACATAAGGACCTCACAAGCACAAAGCCAAGTCAAATAAACACTTTAATAAGTAGCAAGCAACTTTCACATTTTACGCAATTAGGTCCTTTTTTAAAATTAAACACACAATCGATTAAATTTTCATACAGAATTTTCACAGATATTAATTCACATATCAAAAGCACAAAAAATAATATTTAATTATTTTTTTGACTCAGATATGTGGTCCCAAAACCACTATTCTGACTATGATCTAAACCGGACTGTTACTAGTACGTATTCCATTATCTAGGTAGCACGAAGATGTATTGTGATTTGAAATAGACATACTGGTGGCTAGGTATGCAACATGAGATTTGTGAATTTGTAGCCAAATGTTTGATTTGCCATGTACCAACCCGTTTTTGGGTCAAATCAGATCAGTGATTTTGGGACCATAAATCTAAAGTATAAATATTTATTTTATTATTATTTTAAGGTATAGAATAATTGTGTAAAAATTTCGTTAATAAATTTTATCGATTGAGTGCCCAATTTGACTAGAAGGACTAAATTGCAATAGGTACAAAACTTGAATTTTATAAGTTAAAGGTGTCTAATTGTTATGAACTTTTGATTAGAGGTCCTTAAATGGGAATTAGACCATTATACCTTAGGATGGACAAAAATGGACATGGTTAGGTGAAATTTAAAAGTTATGTATTAAGGGTATTTTAGTAATTTGGCTAATAAGGACAAAATTATCAAATAAAAGATGTCCATCTTCTCACTTTCATCCCCCGTGGCTAAATTTTACAAGGGAAGACATAGCTAAGGTTTGGCCAACTTTCAAGCTCGATTGTAAATCCGTTCTTGTCCCGTTTTTAATAATTTTTATATTTTTGAGATAGTTGTAGCTTGATTTAGCTATTTCAAGGACTAATTTGAAAGAAAGTTAAAGTCTAAAATTTTACCCATGTTGAATATGTTTGTATTTTGATATTTGGTGGTAGAAAATGCATGTTCATTGTTAGTTAAGAAACGTTTGTAAAGTGATTTTTGATTAAAAAAAAAGTTAAATAGGGACTTATTTGTAAAAGTCCATAAAATGTGTAGAAAACTGTGACTATATGAAAAATGTGGGCTATTATGAGTACAAATAATATTTGGCTAGGCTTGGGCTGTGATGAAATTGAAAGAAATACATTTTACGAGCCTAGGGACTAAATTATAAAATGTTGAAAACTTAGGGGCAAAAATGTACATTTTGCCATAATGTGTTTTTGGGCTGAATTGAATAATGTAATGATTAAATAAGTTAAAATGTGATATTATAGATCAAGAAAAATAAAGTTCGGGTGTAGATCAGGGGAAAAATAAAATAATTGACCAAATAGATCCTTTTGTCGATTTTGGAACCGAGTTAAGTTCGTATGTTAATAAGCTTGTTAAAATTGTATTCTAAATGCTTTAATTTATGCATGAATTGTGTAATCGACTTTACGAACACATTTGGTGATGTTTTGGCAAGTGAGAAATCCCAATCGAACCATAGGAATAGATTAAAATACAAGCGACATGTCACTAGGGTTTTATGTTATGTGATCTGGATGCTAGTCATGTACGTCTTACCGGTGGCTGAGTATACTGGCATATGTTGCGATTACTTGACAGCTTGTGTGAACAGCACCGTGTAGCTATGTCTTGACTGACAGCTTGTGTGAGCAGGCTCGTTACTGGCTTAAGAGCGAACATATATGTGTTATGAGATAGAGGTAGCAATGGCTACATATGTGGCACCTTGTGTGCAAGGTTTTCCTGAGTATCCGATATTATTATTCCGAGTGGTTCATTGGGTATGCCAACGACAAGAATAAGTATGAAATTATCACAAGATGGTGCAGGTATGTACGCAAAACTTATGATTATTAAATTTGCAAAATGATGAATTTAAGGTAAGTTCGTGATGGAAGTGAATTATAATCATGAGATTACGATAAATTAAATTATCTTATGTTATATTACTTGCATGTTAATGTATGGTAAGGTATGCTTATTTCTTTATACGAGCTTACTAAGCTATATAGCTTACTCCGCTTTATTTTCCCTGTTTTATAGTGTCACCAAGCTAGCTCGGATTGGAGATCGTCGAAGATCGCTTCACACTATCAAACTGTCATTTTGGGTATCGATGATCTTAAACATTTTGAGTATATGGCATGTATAGGGACTTGGGCATTTTGTTATATGTGTCATTATAGATTTGGCCAAATGTATTGGCTTGTAAATGTCAAAGGCTTGATATGGTATTTGGCCATGTAACTTGGCTCATTTTGGTTGAATTGATTGTAAGCTTATATATATATATATATATATATATATATATATATATGCATGCATGTGCAATTATCTCTTGTGTGATTTAGTTTATAAATTCTTGGTAAATGGTTGAATGTGGCTTAATGGTTTTGTTTTTGAATAGTTAAGATTGGCTCATTGGTATGCTAGGAAAACTAAGTAAAATAATGCATGTTGTGGGTAGCCATATTAGAACTTGTAGAATGTGAGTTTGGTATGATTTGGTTTGGCAAAATATGATGCTGTAAATATGTTGAGTGTGGATAATGAAATGATATGATTTCGCGTTGTTTGTGGATGTTTTGTTTCCCTAAAAATGTCATGGTTTATGCCAATAAGATCGTGCGTGTTTACGTGCAAATGATGGTGACAAATGGCTTGGTAAATAGCCTTTATTTTGTCCACTCGGGTTGACACACGGGCATGTGTCTAGACTTTGTGACACACGATCTGCCCTATGGGCATGTGTTCCGGTCGTGTGTCCCCTGCACCTTAATTTTGAGAAACAGAAAGCTCAGAATTAAGCACATGGGCAAAGACACAGGCGTGTGTCTCAGTCGTGTGAGGGACACGGCCTCAAGCCCGGGCGTGTGTTTCGACTGTGTAAAGTCTGCACCTATTTTATGAGAATTAAATTAACGACACGGCCTAGCACACGAGCATGTGACTTGGCCGTGTGACCTCAATTTGTTCATGCTTTGCAAAATAGAGAGTTACACGTGTAACATCCCGATTTTGGGCCTAGTCAGAATAGTTTTGGGACCACAAATCCGATGAGGAAAAAAATTATTTTTATTATATTTTTATGGTCTACAATTTCACATAATGATTTTGTGAAAATTTCGTTCGAAAATTTTGACGTTTGGGCACTCAATCTAGTCAAAAGGACTAAATTGTAAAAGGTGCAAAAGTTAAGTTCCACATGTTAGAATGGTTAAATTTTTATGAGTTTTTAAATTAAAGTTCGTTAAATGGTAATTAGACCATTAGTTAGTGATGGACAAAAATAGACATGAATTGGGTGTAATAAAATATTTTTAAGTTAAGGGCATTATGGTAAACTAATAATTAAAAGAATTAAAAAGCCAAAATAGCCAAAATTAGCCCATATTCTTCCCCATTCAGCCGAAACTTGCATGGACACCATGGCTAGGGTTTGGCCAAGCTTTCCAAGCTCCATAGTAAGTGCGTACTAGCCCCGTTTTTAATGTTCTTTACGTTTTTGAAATCCTCGTAACCCGATTTACCTATTTTTACCATTAATTTGAGCTAGGGTTCATGTTTAAAAATTGAAACATGTGTGAGATGCATGCGTTTTGATGTCTAATGGTAGAAAATGAGTGTTGGATGTTAAATAATTGACTTTTACTAAGCGATTTTGGATGAAAACGTCCTAAAGGACTATTTTGTAAAAGTTGTAAAAATGGTATAAAAGGGTGTTTTGATGAGAATTATAGTTTTCTATAGTTATTAAAATGGTTCGGCTAGGCCTATAGACTGAGAAATTTGAATAAAAATCACTTTACGAGCCTAGGGGCAAAAGTGTAATTTTGATAAAGTTTAGGGGCAAAAATGTAATTTTTCCAAAATATGATTTTTGGACCACAATAAATAATGTGACTAATAATTAGACTAAATGTGATATTATAGATCAAGGAAAATGAGGATTGGACCTAGATCGGGTGAAAAATAAAAATCGACGGTTAGGTTCCTTTTTTGCTATTTTGGTGCCAAGGTAAGCTTGTATGTCAATAATATTGCATGCTATGTTTGAATTGAAAATTATATATTATTATTGCACAAATGGCATGATTTAATATGTTGAAAAGTGATGAAAGAATGGTATAAAAAAATTGTGAGAACAATGATATATGACTAGTAGTACATGAAATGTTTGATGGTTCAATCACTGATGGCTTGCTATATAATAGCTGAATATATTGAGAGTTTGATATAACATGATGTTTTATTAAGTTGGATAACTTGTGAAAGAGTGAAAAGGAAGGTAAGTCCATTTGCAAGTAAATACAATGTATGAGGTATGTTAATTGCTTAAACGATGATTATATGATAAATGTATGCTCTTGACAAGAATATGATTTGAATGCTCAATGTATGAAAATTTATGAAACATTGACATGATTGATAATAAGAGGAAGAAAAATCTTAGTTGAATGAAATAGGATATTCGATGGATTCTTAAAAAGAAATTGATGGTAAAAAGGATCTAGCCCAGACGGGTGATCCAATCCCTATATAGCCCTCCCGAAGAATATGTGTAAATGGATTTAGCCCAGACAGGTAATCTGAATTAGGTTCTGAATTTAGCTTCGACTAGTAATCCAGATCCAATCTCATTTGAGTATATGTCGTTGCAGGGGATTTAGCTTGGACCGGTAATCCTGACAATACTCCATGAGTTTATATTACAGGGGATTTAACCTGGATTGGTAATCCCGTTGTAAGAAAGGAGGTTTGCGGGAGTGTGCTCTTTAGAAAGAGAAAATACTAATTGACAAACATGAACTTGTAAAGTGATCTAGCATTCCGAAGAATATGTGTGCTGAAATGGATTTAGCCCAGACGGGTAATCCGATTAAGATCTGAATTTAGCCTGGACTGGTAATTCAGATCTGAACTCATTAGAGGATATATCGTTGCAGGGGATTTAGCCTGGACTGGTAATCCCGACGATACCCTATGAGTTTATATTACGGGGAATTTAGCTTGGACTGGTAATCCTGCCGTAAGAGCGAGGTTCGCAGGAGTGCGTACTTGAAATGATCACTTGTATGAATTGACGGTGAATGAGATATCCATCAAGATTCTGAGAAATTCAACGAGATTAATATGAGAAATGAAATAAAAGGTTTTTGCCCTGATAAACTCATTTATGTTATATGATACTATTATGATGCATATGAATTGTCATGTTTGGACGAGTGTTGTCCTAAATGATAGCACAGGTAAGTACCCGAAAAGCATGGACTTGTGATAAGAATGAAAATGAATGAGTGATACTTATGAGAGTAATTTCATGAAAATCTTATAATGGTTATCATTATATTGTACTAAAATAGTTTGGACAGCAATAGTCATCCTACTTTGAAAATCCACCAAAAATTGTGGAAGTCAAATTAAAGGCTGAATAAAATATGGAATTAAATATTATCGAGTGTAGTTTTTTATAAAGGAAACGATGTGAGTAAAGGAATCTCCTATTATGAGAAATTTGAAATTTTGTGAAACAGGGTCAGAGTGATCTCGGACTCCCCTGTCTTAACTTTGGAAAATCATTAAAAATTGTACAAAAATGATTATGGGTTATAATTTATATGCTTGAAATTATTAATGAGTATATTTTCAAGAGAAACAGACGGGAACATTATCTGAGTCTCATACTATGAGATAATTGATTTTTAGTAGAGAAATGTTAGAACTATCAAACAGCAAAATAGGGGTAACTTTAATGAAAAAACTGCACTTATTGGCTAAATAAAAAAATTCTAAAAATTTTATGATAAAAATATATGTAAGTCTAGTTTCTGGGAAAACTAGCGAATCTTAATTTGGAGTTCTGTAGCTCCAGAAATAAATAATTTAATGACTTCGACTCGAGAAAATAGCTTGACTAGACTTTGAATAAATAGAAAGAATTTGAAAATAGCATGTTAATACATTGCTTATTATTTTTCACGTGAGCTTACTATGCGTAAAGCTTACTCCCTCCTTTCCATTTCTTTTAGTGTTGTCAGGTCGGCTCAGGGTTGGAGATCATCAGAGGTAACATCACACTATTAAGCTAATACCTTTGGAGTATTGATACATATGTTAGAAATATCAAGTGAGTGGCATGTATAGGGACCTGGTTATATGACACGTGTTATTATGATTTGGCTAAATGTATTGGCCTATATCGAGCTATTGTATATGGCCATGAGATGTGGCTCATATTGATTATGGTTTGTAAGTCTAGCTAATCATGTCACGTTTTAATACATATGATGTGATGATATGAATATGTTTGTTTGCCATGCATGGTTGGTAATATGTCATGTGTGTTGAATGCATGTTTGATGACCAATCGAGGTGGTCATGACCATGAGTTAAATGTGTAATATGGAAATAAGATGATAGTGCCTTGAATATGGATGTTTGATGTATAAGTTAGTAACTATAGTATACTGGTATAAGTGGTTAACAAGATGACAAGGTTAAATGAGTGTGTAAATATGTGGCTAGACTAGTTTATCACGAGTAGGTGGAACATATGTATAAATGCGAGCTAATGTTGAATGTTTCTTAATAAAGGGTGTTTAATCACTAAAATGATGCCACAATTTGTGAGTTTGATGTGTATAAGGTTTTAAAGGTTTATAGGAAACATGAAGGCTTGAAAAATAGCCTAAGAGTTAACTACACGAGTTGAGACACGGTCGTGTGTCTCAACCGTGTAAGGGACACGGTCTGGTGACACGGGCGTGTGGTCTGGCCGCGTGGTTCAATTTATTTGTTGATGTCATAAATAGAGAGTTACACGGCCTTAGGAGACAGGCGTGTGACCTTGTTTCATGAGAAAATTTTCTAAGTTTTTCCCAGAGCTTTCCAAAGTTCTCGATTTAGTCCCGAACCCTTTCTAAAGTATGTTTTGGGCTTCGTAAACCCAAATAAGGGACCATGTGCATGTGATTGAATGTTTTAAAATATGAATGAAATTTTATGGCTCGGTTTGCATGATTGTTTGTGTTTAAGTTCAATAATGCCTCGTACCTTGTCCCGGTGTATAACATGGGTAAGGGGTGTTACAACACGGGTTAGGAACACGGGCGTGTGATCTCTGCTCATAGTAAAAAAATTTAAGTTTTTTAAAAATTCCTTGAGATATCAGTTTAGTCCCGAGCCACTTCTAAAGCATGTTTTGGGCCTCGTAGGCTCGTATTAGGGACTTTATGATTGAATACAAATGGTTTTAATTTAGATGCAAATTTATGACTCGATTTGTGTGTTTCCTTGCTTTGTAAGTCTGGTAATGCCTCGTATCCTATTTCGGCATTGAATACGGATAAGGGGTATTCCATTTAGTGGTATCAGAGCTACGATTTAGTCGATTCTTGAACTAGCGTAGCGTGTGTGATAGTCTAGTTATACATGCCATATATAATTGATGATAGTATGATGACTCTTGACAATTTAAATTGTATTTTTATATAGTAAATGGATCCCGACCGAGACATAGTTGATGATGTTGAAACTAATGCGCCGACTCCCACCAGAGGGACAGCGCCATTCGAAAGTGGACCAGTAATGGTTAGTCAATAAGGAGAGGCTAGAGAAGCCTTCTTCCAAAGTAATAATGAGTGGTTTGCTGAGTTTTTTCGAACAAATTTAGCTGCCCAACATCCTGCACCCCCACCTAACCCCCAACCTGTTCCTGTAGCTCCCCAAGATGTGGAATTGTTAAGACTGAACAAGCCTCGAGTTGATAAGATTCAGAAACAAGGGGCTAAAGAATTTAGAGCCAATATTGATGATGATACCGAGAGAGCGGAGTTTTGGCTTGAGAACTCTATCAGGGTATTTGATGAGCTTTCCTGCACACCGAATCAGTACTTGAAATGTGCTATATCACTTCTGAGGGACTCGGCATATTAGTGGTGGAATACTCTTATATTCGTGGTACCGAGAGAAAGAGTTACCTGGGGATTCTTTCAAGATGAGTTCAAAAAGAAATATATCAGTCAAAGGTTCATTGATCAGAAAAGCAAAAAGTTTTTAGAGTTGAAAGAGGGACGTATGTCTGTGACTGAATATGAGCGAGAGTTTGTTAGGCTTAGTAAGTATGCTCGAGCATGCGTTTCCACCGAGGCCATCATGTTTAAGAGAATCGAAGATAGGTTGAATGAGGATATCAGACTGTTGGTTGGGATTTTAAAATTGAAAGAATTTGTTGTGCTAGTCGACCGAGCTTGCAAAGCCAAAGGGCTGAGTAAAGAACAGAGAAAATATGAGTTTGAGGCTAGAGATTTGAGAAAAAGACCGTTGAATAAGTCATTTCAGTCTTCATCAAAGAAATCGAGGGATTTGTATAATTGTTCAAATGTTTCAGCTGGGTATCCCAACAGAGATCGTGGGAAGCAATATTCGGGTTCTAAAGCCCAAACTACGTCAATAGCAAGCATTGGTAATGCTAGGTCTAATAGACTCAAATGTCAACACTGTGGTAGACGACATCCTGGTGAATGCAGAATGAATAACTGGGCTTACTTTAAATATGGCTCCCTAGATCACTTCATTCGAGATTGCCCTGAAATGGCTGAGAAAGATAGTTTTCAGAATGCAAGACCGAGCAACACTACCACTAGAGGGAGGCCACCGAGAAATACTAGAAATGGGAACAGTAGCAGAGGTGTAACAAAAGATTTAACTGTGAGATTAGAGGTCAGAGCACCTTCTAGAACCTACACTATTCGCGCTCACAAAGATGCGTCATCCCCTGATGTTATCATTGGTACATTTTCTCTCTATGATACTAATGTAGTTACATTGATGGATCCTAGATCAACTCATTCTTATATTTGCATGAATTTGGTATCTAGTAAGAATTTTCCTATTGAGTCTACTGAGTATGTGATTAAAGTGTCAAACTCCTTAGGCAAATATGTTCTAGTTGATAAAGTTTGCAAGAATTGTCCTTTAATGATTCGGGGTTACTATTTTTCGGCTGACTTAATACTCTTACCGTTTGATGAGTTCAATGTAATTCTTGGAATGGATTGGCTGACTCTACATGATTTCATAGTGAATTGTAGACGAAAGATTATTGAATTGAAATGTCAAAATAATGAAATTCTTTAAATTGAACCGGATGAGTCGGTTGAGTTGCCTATTATGATTTTGTCGATGTCGGCTCAAAGGTATGTAAGAAAAGGGTGTAAAGCTTATCTTGTGTATGTACTAAACACGAAAGTGTCTGAATTGTAGATCGAATCTGTGCCAATAGTTTGTGAATACTCAGATGTGTTTTGAGAAGAGTTGCCTGGATTACCACCGACCAGAGAGGTTGAATTTACAATTGATTTAGTACCGGGAACTTTACCGATATCGATAGCACCATATAGAATGGCTCCAACCAAATTGAAAGAATTGAAATCTCAGTTGCAAGAGTTGACAGGTCAAGGTTTTGCAAGATCGATTTTTTCGCGTTGGGGTGCACCAGTGTTATTCGTCAAAAAGAAAGACGTATTCATGAGACTTTGTATTGATTATCGTCAGCTTAATAAGGTTACGATAAAGAACAAGTATTCTTTACCAAGAATTGATGATTTGTTCGATCAGTTGAAAGGGGCAATAGTGTTCTCAAAGATAGACTTGAGATCAAGTTATTATCAGCTAAGAGTTAAGGACTCGGATGTACCAAAAACCGTATTTAGAACGAGGTACGGGCATTATGAATTTCTTGTTATGCGTTTTGGATTAACAAATGCTCCTGCAGTTTTTATGGACTTGATGAATCGAATCTTCTGACCGTATTTAGATAAGTTTATGGTTGTTTTTATTGATGACATTTTGATTTATTCCCAAGATGAGTCTGAGCATGTTGAACATTTGAGAATTGTATTACAGACTTTGAGATAAGAAATTGTTTGCTAATTTCAGCAAAAGTGAGTTTTGGCTCCAAGAAGTTGGATTTTTGGGACACATTGTTTCAGTGAAAGGTATACAGTTTGATCAGAGTAAGATTTCGGGAGTTGTTGATTAGAAACCACAGACAAATGTATCCAGAGTTAGAAGCTTTTTGGGTTTGGCTGGTTATTGTCGATGTTTCGTTAAGGGATTTTCGATGATTACTACACCTATGACTAGATTATTACAAAAATATGTGAAATTCGAGTGGTATGAGAAATGTCAATAGAGTTTTGAGCAGTTGAAATCGTTGTTGACTGAGGGATTGGTGTTAGTGCAACCTGAGTTGGGAAAAGAGTTTGTGATTTTTAGCGAAGCTTCATTAAACGGTCTTAGTTGTGTGTTGATGCAAGAGGGTAAAATGATAGCTTATACCTCGAGACAGTTGAAACTACACATAAAGAATTATCCAATGCACGAATTGGAATTAGCCGCTATTGCGTTTGCTTTAAAAATTTGGAGACACCATTTATTCAGTGAGAAGTGTCACATCTTTACCGATCACAAGAGTTTAAAGTATTTGATGACTTAGAAAGATTTGAATTTGTGACAACAAAGATGGCTCGAGTTGTTGAAAGATTATGGGTTAGTGATTGACTATCACCCTGGGAAAGCAAACGTAGTTGCAGATGCTTTAAGTAGAAATACTTTATTTGCTTTGAGGGCAATGAATATGCAGTTAACCTTATCTGATGATGGATCGATTTTGGCCAAGTTGAAATCTGGACCGGTATTTCTTCAACGAGTTTGCGAAGCTCAGAAATATGATAATGAGTTGCAAGCTAACAGAGTTCAGTGCCAATCGAATAGTGATTCAAAATATCAGATTGGATCCGATAATTGTTTGAGGTTTTGAGGTAGGATTTGTGTACCAAGAGATACTGAATTGATTTAGAAAGCTCTTCATGAGTCACATAATAGTTGTTTATCTCTTCATCCTGGATGTACAAAGATGTATAATGATTTGAAGAAATTATATTGGTGGTCAAGCATGAAACGAGACATTTCAGAGTTTGTATTGAGATGTTTGATTTGTCAACAAGTGAAAGCTGAACATCAAGTGCCTTCGGGTTTACTTTAGCCTGTGACTATACCCGAGTGGAAATGGGATAGAGTTACGATGGATTTTGTATCGGGATTACCTCTGTCTCCGAAGAAAAAAGATGTTGTTTGGTTCATTGTTGATAGATTGACAAAATCGGCTCATTTCATTCCAGTACATATCGATTATTCACTTGATAAACTAGCTGAATTGTACATTGCTAAGATTGTTAGATTGCAGGAGGTGCCTACTTCTATTATTTCGGATAGATATCCGAGGTTTTCGTTGCAATTTTGTAAGAAATTGCAAGAAGTGTTGGGTACAAAGTTGAATTTTAGTAACGCATTCCATCCACAAATTGATGGTCAATCTAAGAGAGTGACTCAAATTCTCAAGGATATGCTTCACTGTTGTGTTTTAGAGTTCGAAGGTAGTTGGGAGAAATATCTACCGTTGGTCAAATTTGCTTATAAGTACAGTTTTCAATCGAGTATAAAGATGGCACCGTATGAAGCATTGTATGGCCGCAAGTGTCGAACTCCGTTGTACTGGACCAAGCTTAGTGAGAGACAGATTCACGGGGTTGATTTGGTCAGAGAAACCGAAGAGAAGGTGAAAGTAATTTGTGATTATTTAAAAGTAGCTTCGAATCGACATAAATCGTATGCGGATTTGAAATGGAAGGATATCAAATTTCAGGTTGGTGATAAAGTGTTTCTGAAAGTGTCTCTATGGAAGAAAATTATTAGATTTGGTCGCAAAGGCAAGTTGAGTCTGCATTTCATTGGGCTATATGAAATTATTGAAAGAATAGGGCCAGTGACATATCGATTAGCTTTGTCATCGGAGTTAGAAAAGATCCACAATGTATTTCATGTAACACCCCTTACCCGTATTCGATGCCAAAATAAGGTACGAAGCATTACCGGACTTAAACTTGAACAAACATTCAAAATCGGGACATGAATTTCCACTCAAATTTAAAACTTTTTGAAAACATTCATATAGTCCCTTAAACGAGCCTGTGGGGCCCAAAACATGCATTAAGAGTGGTTCGAGACTAAACCGAGAACTTTTGAAGAGTTTCCCAACACTTAGAAATTTTTTCATCAAAATAAGGGCCAGACGCCCGTGTGGCTTAGGACATACCTGTGTGGGAAGGTTGTGTGGTCACATACGCCCGTGTCCCTAGCCCATGTAACTCTTTGTTTATGACATCATCAACAATTTGAAGTCACACGTCCGTGTGCTTGGGTCGTGTGAGCAATTTAATTTTCATAATTTTTCATAAAATAGATGTAGAATTCACATGCCTTGGGCACACGCCCATGTCCTTGGGTCATGTCTTTCACACGACTGAGATACACAACCGTTTCTCTGCTCGTGTGGACAAAAATAAGGCTATTTACCAAGCCATTTTGTCACACTTTCTTGCACCAACCTACACAACAACAAGCAACACCAATCCAAGCATATACATACAACCAAATCAGCCACAAACAAGATATCAATACATCATTTGCACTTGATAACATCTATCATGCATAAACATCACATACTTTCTTTTCCGTTCATGCCAATTTCATCTTCATGATAATCATCATCACATAAACACACCAATGACCAATAAGATTAATATTAGCCAACTTCCAATGGCCATATACAAAATGAATCATTAACCATTACAAGCCAACAAATTTGGCCAAATCGAATATGACACATAACAAAATGACCAAGTCCCTGTACATGCCATAACTCAAAATAATGTAAACATAAGTACCCAAAATGAAAATTTGATAGTGTGAATGGATTTTCGACTGTCTTCAACCCCCGAGCTGGCTTGGTGACACTATAAGACAAGGAAAAAGAAAGGGTGTAAGCTTTAAAGCTTAATAAGTTCCTATGCAAATAATAGGCATCATAAACACACTTTAACATAAATTTAACATAAAGTAAATTAACATAAATGTCATTGTGAATTCATAATCAAGCTTAGCATAGATGTATTTAAAATCTTAACATCATAACTTACTCAATCAAACCATCTGAGGTTTCATCACATATCGAACTCATTAAGCATGAGTTTTGTGTACATACCTGTATCAACTTGCAACTCACCATAATCTTTCACAATATACCATAATCCTTCCCAACTTTAACATTGTCGTTAGGTTTCCCATTGAACCACTTGGAATACTAAAGGATACTTGGAAAATCTCACACACATAGTACCATACCAATGCCATATCCCAGATATGGTCTAACATGGGATCTCAAATCGATGCCAATAGCCCAGCTATAGTCTTACACAAAATCTCATATCGATGTCATATCCCAAATAAGGTAATCTCAACTCACCCTAATGTCATGACATTTGTATCCTAACTATTCTTAAGGTTCAACCGGGATATTTCTCACTCGTCATCTATTGTCAATTTCATCCCAAGAGTCAATCAAAAATTCATACAATATTAAAGTATTTAAAACATAAATAAACAATGCATTATTACATACAAACTTACCTCAATACCAAAAATAGTAGATAAGGATTTAATAGTCAAACATATTATTCTTTCCCCAATCAAGGTTCGAACTTCGTTTTTCTTAATTAATAATAACAAATTTAGCTTATTTAATATTCACATTACTCAAATTATTCCAAACATCACATTATGGCAAAAATTACCTTTTTGCCCCTAAGGTTTCACATTTTTACAAATTAGTCCTTAGGCTCGTAAAATGAAATGTATTCAATTTCTTTGTTACCCAAGCCTATTCGAACCATAAACATGCTTATATCAGCCCACATTTTTCATCAAATCAAATTTTTACTATCCATTTTACAATTTTTTACAAATAGGTCCATTTTAGGTATTTTCATAAAAATCACTTAGTAAAAGTTGTTTATTACACATCAAACTTTCATTTTCTACCATTAAATATCAAAACACATGTATGTCACACATGGTTAAATTTTTAAACATGAACCCTACTTCAAAAAAATGGTAGAAATGGAAATATCGAGTGAATATGACTTCAAAAACGTAAAGAGCATTAAAAACGGGGCTAGGATGTACTTACAATCAAGCTTGAAAGATGACAAAACCCTAGCTATGGAGAGCTTGTAAAATTCGGCTATGGTGAAGAAGATGGACAAAAAGTTTAACTTGATTTTCCCTCTTAATTCATTTATTAACTAAATGACCAAAATGCCTTTAATGTCTTTCTTTCAAAATTCACCTACCGATGCCCATTTTTGTCCACAAAAATAGAAAATGGTCTAGTTATCATATAAGGACCTTTAATTTAAAATCTCATAGCAATTGGACACCTTTAACATCTAGAACTCAACTTTTGCACTTTTTACAATTTAGTTCTTTTAACTAAATTGAATGCCCAAACGTTAAAATTTTTAAACGAGATTTTTACAAAATTATTCCGTAAAACTATAGACCATAAAAATATAATAAAATTAAATTTTCCTATGTCAGATTTGTGGTCCCGAAACTAATGTTTCGACTAGCCCCAAAATCAGGCTGTTATATTTAATGTGTCGATGTTGCGACGATATCAATCAGATCCATCGCATGTAATCTCACCATCAGAGATTAAGATTCGACCCGATATGACATACGGTAAAGAACCGATCAAAGTTTTAGCTCAAGAGATTAAACAGTTGAGGAATAAAAGCATAGCTCAAGTGAAAGTTTTGTGGCAACGACACGGGGTCAAAGAGGCTATGTGGGAACCTGAGGAAGCTATGAGAAAAAAATACCCAAACCTTTTTTTCGGTAAGATTTTTGGGACGAAAATCCCTAAGGGAAGAGAATTGTAACAGCCCGTTTTTGGGTCAAATCATAACAACGATTTTAGGACCACAAATTTGAAGTAGAAATATTTATTTTATTATTATTTTAAGGTCTACAGTATGATAGAGTAATTGTGTGAAAATTTCGTTAAGAAATTTTATCAATTGAGTGCCCAATTTGACTAGAAGGACTAAATTGCAATAGGTGTAAAACTTGAACTCTATAAGTTAAAGGCATCTAATTATTATGAACTTTGAATTAGAGGTCCTTAAATGGGAATTAGACCATTATACCTTAGGATGGACAAAAATGGACATGGTTAGGTGAAATTTCAAAGTTATGTATTAAGGGTATTTTAGTAATTTGGCTTATAAGGACAAAATTAACAAATAAAAGATGTCCATCTTCTCAATTTCATCCCCCATGGACAAATTTTACAAGGGAAGACATAGCTAGGGTTTGGCCAACTTTCAACCTCGATTGTAACTCCATTCTTTTCCCATTTTTAATGATTTTTATATTTTTGAGATCGTTGTAGCTTGGTTTAGCTATTTCAAGGACTAATTTGAAAGAAAGTTAAAGTCTAAAATTTTACCCATTTTGAATATGTTTGTATTTTGATGTTTCATGGTAGAAAATGCATGTTCGTTGTTAGTTAAACTATGTTTGTAAAGTGATTTTCGATAAAAATGTTAAATAGGGACTTACTTGTAAAAGTCTATAAAATGTCTAGAAAAGTGTGAATAAATGAAAACTGTGGGCTATTATGAGTACAAATAATATTCGGCTAAGCTTGGGTTGTGATGAAATTGAAAGAAATTCATTTTACGAGCCTAGGGACTAAATTATAAAATGTTGAAAAGTTAGGGGAAAAAATGTAAATTTTTTTGTAATGTGTTTTTGGGCTGAATTGAATAATGTAATGATTAAATAAGTTAAATGTGGTATTATAGATCAAGAAAAATGAAGTGCAGGTGTGGATCGGGGGAAAAACAAAATAATTGACGAATAGATCCTTTTGTCATTTTTGGAACCGAGGTAAGTTCATGTGTTAATAAGCTTGTTAAAATTGTATTTTAAATGCTTTAATTTATGCATGAATTGTGTAATCGACTTTATGGACACATTTGGTGACATTCTGGCAAGTGAGAAATCCCAATCGAACCTTAGGAATAAATTAGGATACAAGTGACATGTCACTAGGATTTTATGTTACGTGATCTGGGTGCTGGTCTTGTACGTCTTACCGGTGGCTAAGTATACCGGCATATGTTGTGGTTACTTGATAACTTGTGTGAACAGCACCGTGTAGCTACGTCTTGACTGACAGCTTGTGTGAGTAGGCCCGTTAATGGCTTGAGAGCGAGCATACATGTGTTATGAGATAGTGGTAGCAATGGCTACATATGTGGCACCTTGTGTGCAAGGTTTTCCCGAGTATCTGATATTATTATTCCAAGTGGTTTATTAAGTATGCCAACGACGAGAATATGTATGAAATTATCACAATATGGAACAAGTATGTACGCAAAACTTATGAAAATTCGCGAAATGATGAATTTAAGGTAAGTTCATGATGGAAGTGAATTATGATCATTAGATTACGGTAAATTAAATTATCTTATGTTATATTACTTGCATGTTAATGTATGGTAAGGTTTGTTTATTTCTTCATACGAGCTTACTTAGCTATATAGCTTACTCCATTTTTTTTTCCATGATTTATGGTGTCACCAAGCTAGCTCGGATTGGAGATTGTCGGAGATCGCCTCACACTATCAAACTGCCATTTTGGGTATCGATGATCTTAAACATTTTGAGTATATGGCATGTATAGGGACTTGGTCATTTTGTTATATGTACCGTTATAGATTTGGCCAAATGTAAATGCTTGTAATTGTCAAAGGCTTGATGTGGTATTTGGCCATATAACTTGGCTCATTTTGGTTGAATTGGTTGTAAGCTTATATATATATATATATATATATATATATATATGCATGCATGTGCAATTATCTCTTGTGTGATGTAGTATATAAATGCTTGGTAAATGGTTGAATGTAGGTTAATGGTTTTGTTATTGAATAGTTAAGATTGGCTCATTATTATACTAAGAAAACTAAGTAAAATAATGCATTTTGTTGGTAGCCTTATTGGAACTTGTAGAACGTGAGCTTGGTATGATTTGGTTTGGCAAAATATGATGTTGTAAATATGTTGAGTGTGGATAATGAAATGACATGATTTGACCTTGTTTGTGGATGTTTTGGTTGCCTAAAAATGCCATGGTTTATGCCAATAAGATTGTGGATGTTTACGTGCAAATGACGGTGACAAATGGCTTGGTAAATAGCCTTTATTTTGTCTACACGGGTAGACACACGGGCATTTTTCTAGACCGTGTGTGACACACGGTCTGCCCCATGGGCATGTGTTTCAGTCGTGTGTCCCCTGCATCTTAATTTTGAGAAATAGAATGCTCAGAATTGAGCACACGAGCAGAGACACGGGCGTGTGTCTCAGCCGTGTGAGGGACACGACCTCAAGCCTGGGCGTGTGTTCCGACCATGTGAAGTCTGCATCTATTTTATGAAAATTAAATTAACCACATAGCCTAGCACACGGGCGTGTGACTTGGCGTGTGACCTCAATTTGTCCATGCTTTGCAAAACAGAGCATTACACGGGTTAGGGACACGGACGAGTCTGACCACACGGCTTGCCCACACGGACGTGTCCCAAACTATACGGCTGTGTGACCCCTGTTCATAGCAAAAAAATTTAAGTTTTGTAAAAATTCCTTGAGATATCAGTTTAGTCTCGAACCACTTCCAAAGCATGTTTTGGGCCTCGTAGGCTCGTATTAGGGACTTTATGATTGAATACAATGGTTTTAATTTGGATACAAATTTATGACTTGATTTGTATGTTTACTTACTTCGTAAGTTTGATAATGCCTCGTATCCTATTCCGGCATTAAATACGGATAAGGGGTGTTACATGCCATCTGTCGGGTTTACTACAACTTTTTATGATTCTTGAATGGAAGTGGAAGTGAATCATGATGGATTTCATAGTTGGTTTGCCTGTAACTCCGAAAAAGAAAGACTTGATTTCAGTGATTGTTCTAAGTCGGCCCATTTTATTCAAGTTAGAATAGATTACTCTCTTGAGAGGTTAGCGGATTTGTATGTGTCAGAAATTGTGAGATTACACGGAGTTGCAACATCTACTATTTCTGATTGTGATCCGCGATTTACATCAAGGTTTTGAAGTAAACTTCATGAGGCTTTGGGCACTAAATTCAACTTCAATACAACGTTTCAACCTCAGACAGACGGGTAATCAAAATGAGTAATACAGATTCTAGAAGACATGTTACAATGTTGTATACTCGAGTTTGAAGGTAGCTAGGAAAAGTATCTATTGTTATTTGAATTCACTTATAATAATAGTTATCAGTCTAGTATAAAAATGTCACCGTTTGAAGTTGTAACAACCCGATTTAGGGCCTAGTCGAAACAGTGGTTCGGGACCACAAATCCAAAGTTGGGAAAATTATTATTATTATTATTATTATTATTATGAGGTTATAGCATGATTATATTAGTGCATGAAATATTTGGTGAGTTAATTTTGATGTTTAAGAGCCCACAATTGCAAAAAAGAACTAAATCGCATAAAAGGCAAAAGTTGCATTTTAGTACCCAAAAGTGTTAAATAACTACAGAACTAAAATTCAAGGCTTCTAAAGGGCAATTAAACCCTTTTTAATTGTGTTGGCCGCCCATGAGATGAATTTTAAACAAATAGTCAAAGTTTAGGTACGTGATGTCATGATTTGGTGATAAAGTAATGCCTAAGGCCTATTCTAGCATTTTTCTTCTTCTCTATCTCCACTCTCCACCAATAATATCAGCAAATATAGAGGTTTGAAAGCTGAAAATTTGCAGCAACTTATTCTTCTCATAATGTAAGTAATCTTGATGATTTTTACATTTTTGGCATTCTTGTATCATGGGCTTTCAAATGAGAGGACTATTTTACAAAATGATGATAAGTCTAGGGATTTACCATGAGAGAGTTCATGTTTTTTTCTGAAATATTATGGAAGAAAATGAACCTTAGAAGAGTTCTAAACAACTTTTGTGAAAGGTGTTAGCATGAAAACACCAAAAGAGACTATTTTGCATAGGTTGCAAAATAGATGATAAGTGTGTAAAATAGTGAGAATGTAGGACTGCTATAAGAGTAAAAAGGGTTTGGTTAGGCTTAAGATAAGAAGAAATTTGATAAAAATCAATTTTTGAGCATAGGGGTAAAATGGTCATTTTGCCAAAGTCTAGGGGCAAAATGGTCATTTTACCAAAAATGTGAATTGTGATTACCTAATTTTAATTAGTGACTAAATAGTGTGTTTTGTTATTATAGATCAAGATTGGCCAAATCCGAACTTAGATCGGGGGAAAGCCAAACGAATCGACTAAACTGACTAGTCGAGTGCATTTTGTAATCCGAGGTAAGTTGTATATAAATAATGCAACTACATCGTTATTATATTGTGATTAAATTGATATAGCATAAATTGGTCGATTGTGGTAATGAGAAATGTGATGAGAATTGAGGATGCATAGTGATAATGAAATGGTAGAATTACTGTTGGAACACCTGTAAATAAACTGGATATTCAAGCCGTGACATTTAGGTCACTTGTGTGAGCTAGTATAAGACGTGTCTGGGACACGCGTTGGCCACATTATGAGTACTAGTGTAAGATGTGTCTGGGACACACGTTGGCCTCGGTAGTGATAGTCAGTCTAAGACCATGTCTGGGATATGGCATCGACTTGAGATGTGAGCCAGTATAAGACTATGTCCGGGACATAGCGTCGACATCTTACCTTAAGTTTGAGGTTTATAGAAAATCTGGTAGAGTTCTGAATGGTTCATCAGTGAAAGTATGTTATGAGTTATTGAGGAAATCGTAACCATGTTGTGAGTGATACAGGTATGTAATTGGTACGTATGAGAAATGAGCTCATTAGAGAGCACATGATTTGTATGGATGGAAATGAGTAAGTTTTGCTATTGCTTGCCTTGTGTATGAGCATGATGATCATTGATGAATTGTTGTTGTGTACTTATTTATATGCAACTTACTAAGCTTTTATGCTTACCCTCCTTTCTTTCCGTTTTCTTATAGTGCCTCCTAACTAGCTCAAGGATCACTCGAAGTCAAAGATATTGATCACATCTGAAACCCTCGGTATAGTTGGATTTATATTTTTAAATATGGCATGTATAGGACTTAGACTAGATTATTTTGTGTCCTTAAAAATTGGACAAGTGTGTGAGCTTGGGATAAGTCTCCACACTTTGTCTTTAGCCTTGGTGTTGGTTAATATTCATTTTGATTATATACAAAGATATTATCTCTTTGGTTGGGTAAATTGCCTTATGAATGAATGCCTTTTTGGCCATTTTTGGTCAAATGAAATGTGTGGTTTGATAGTGTTGGATAATTGTATGGAACCAGGTATGTAAGGGGTGGCTATGAGGCTTGGTAAATAGCCTCATATTGTCCACATGGGTAGGCACACGAGCATGTGTCTAAGCCGTGTGTGACACACGGACAGCCCCATGGGCGTGTGAGAAGGTCGTGTGTCCCCTGTATGTAAAAATTTCAAGTCAATATGCCTGGTATTAATCACATGGGCAGAGACACGACCGTGTGCCTCAGCCGTGTGGAGGACACGGTCAAGCACACGGCGTGTGCTTTGGCCATGTGATGTGTTGGGTATGTTGACGTTAGAAACAGAATACCCCAGTTTTTGGACACAGACCAAGACAAGGGCATGTCGAGGTCGTGTGACGAGACACGGTCCAGGAACACGGGTGTGTGCCAGGCCGTATGAAAACCATTGTACTTTGAACTAAAAATTTAATTCCGTATAGGCTACGGACACGGGCATGTCCTGATTAACACCAGGCCGTGTGAGCCACACGGGCAACCAACACGGCCATGTCAAGCCGATCACACGGGCGTGTCACCTCCCACATGGGCGTGTGCCCCTGTCCTTAGTGAAAATTTCCAAGGTTCTTTAAGACATCCAGATTGATCCCGAATTGGTTTCTAAGTACGTTTTGGGCCTCGTAGACCCACAATAGAGTTGTAAAGGTGAAATTTGAAAGGTTTTTAATTTGTTCACATTTTACGACTCGGAAGAATTTGTTCGCTTGTGATTATGTTAATAATGCCTTTTATCATGTCCCGGTGTCGAACACGGGTAAGGGGTTTTATATTTAGTGGTATCAGAGCTATGGTTTAGTCGGTTCTAGGACTAACCTAGGGAGAGTATGAGTCTAGCTATACATGCCATAATTGTGTATTGATAGTGTGACGATTCCTGACGAATATAACTTATGTTTCTCTTCATATAGTAAATGGATCCTTACAGAGCCACGGCGGATGACGTGGAAAGTAATGCGCCGGCTCCTGCTAAAGGGACCGTGCCAATAGAGAGCGAGCCAGTGAATATGGGCCAAGGCTGAGGGGCTAAAGAAGCCTATCTCCGAATGATGGACGCGTGGTACGCGGAGTTCGTTTGAGCGAACCCTAACACTCCCCCTCCCCCACCTCCTCCGATCCCTCAAAATGCCCCGGTGGCTCCGTAAGGTGTGGACATGTTTAGAAGAGAGAAACCTCCGGTAGATAAGATCCGAAAGCAAGGGGCTGAGGAATTTCGAGCTAGCATAGATGATGACCCGGAGAAGTCAGAGTTTTGGCTAGAAAATACCGTAAGGGTGTTCGAGAAACTGTCATGCACACCTGAAGAGTGCGTGAAGTATGCCGTGTCACTCTTACGGGACTCGGCTTATCAGTGGTGGAACACTCTTGTGTCCGTGCTACCGAGAGAGAGGGTCAATTGGAAAATTTTTCAGGAGGAATTTCAGAAAAAGTACATTAGCCAAAGATTTATTAACCAAAAGAGGAAAGAGTTCCTGGAGCTAAAGCAAAGCTGATTGTCAGTAATAGAGTACGAGCGTGAATTTGTGAGGCTTAGTAAGTATGCACGGTAATGCGTGTCTTCAAAAGCCGCAGTGTGTAAAAGGTTTGAAGATGGCCTTAATGAGGATATCCGCGTGTTTGTGGGCATCCTAGAAATAAGAGAATTCGTGGTGCTCGTCGAGACAGCATGCAAGGCAGAGGAGTTAGTAAAAGAGAGGAGAAAGGCAGCTATTGAGTCGCGGGATTCAAAGAAGAGGCAGATGGGGAAGTCACATCAATCCTTCTCCAAAAGATCAAAGGAATTCTCTACCTGATCGAATGCTTCGATGGGGTATTCAAACAAAAACAAGAACCACCAGAACAAGGCATCTAGAGCCCAAACTACTTTGCTTGTAGGTGTCGGTAGTGCTCGGCCGAATAAGTTGGAGTGTTCGTAATGTGGGAAATGACACTAGACGAGTGCCGAGAAAAAGGTAGGGGCTACTTCAAATGTGGGTCTCTAGATCATTACATGTGTGATTGCCCCGAACTAGATTAAAGAAAGAGAAAACAAGAGGTGAAAACAAGTAGTACTCCCTTGAAAGGTAGACCTCAGAAGAACCCGGGAAACAGGGCCAGTAGCAGAGGTGCCCCTAGAGATACTACGGTGGGATCCGAAGGCAGGGCTCCTACAAGGACCTATGCGATACGAGCTCGTGAAGAGGCAGAGTCTCTCGATGTAATCATGGGTACTTTTTCTATCCACGATATAATTGTTGTTGCTTTAATTGACCTGGGATCTACCCACTCTTACATTTGTATGGAATTGGTACCTCGCATGAATATGTTAATAGAGTCCACTGAGTTTGTAATAAAAGTGTCTAACCCGTTAGGCAAACATGTGTTAGTGGACCATGTATGTAGAAATTTCCCTTTGACAATTAGAGGCCATTGTTTTCCGGCCAACTTGATGTTGTTACCGTTTAATGAATTCGATGTAATCCTTGGGATGGATTGGTTAGCCTCCCATGGTGTTGTAGTAGACTGTGGACGAAAAGTAATCGAGTTAAGATGTGAAAATGGGGATGTTCTTCGAGTTGGATCAGATGAGTCAGATAATCTGCCTGTAGTAATATCGTCATTGACTACTGAGAAATATTTGAAAAAGGGGTATGAGGCTTATCTAGCTTTTGTGCTAAATAATCAAGTGTCAGAGTTAAAGATTGAATCAGTGCCGGTAGTCTGCGAGTTCACAGACTTGTTTCCAGAGGAGTTACCCAGATTACCTCCAGTGAGGAAAGTTGAGTTTGGGATTGAATTAGTCCCCAGAATAGCACCCATCTTGATCACTCCGTATAGATGGATCTAACGGAGTTGAAAGAGTTGAAAGCACAGTTACAAGACCTAACAGACAAGGGTTTTACAAGACCGAGCTAATCTTCGTGGGGTGCTCTGGTATTCTTTGTAAAGAAAAAAGATGGGTCGATGAGGTTATGCATCGACTATAGGCAACTGAACAAGGTAACAGTGAAGAACAAGTATCCTTTGCAAAGGATCGATGACTTGTTCGATCAGTTAAAGGGAGCCACGGTATTTTCCAAGGTCGATCTGAGGTCTGGTTATTATCAACTAAGGGTTAAAGAGCAAGATGTGCCGAAGACCACGTTTCGGACAAGATATGGACATTATGAGTTTCTCGTTATGCCTTTTGGTTTGACTAACTCCCCAGCGGTGTTCATGGATCTGATGAATTGTATTTTTAAGCCGTATCTAGATAAGTTTGTCGTCATCTTTATAGATGACATATTGATTTATTTGCGTGACGAGGGTGAACACGCGGATCATTTGAGGGTTGTGTTGCAAACCTTGAGAGATAAGCAGTTGTACTCCAAGTTCAGTAAGAGTGAATTTTGGCTTAAAGAGGTTGGGTTTCAAGGACACATTGTGTCAGGCGATGGGATCTGAGTTGACCCAAGCAAAATCTCAGCCATTGTTGAGTGGAAATCGTAGAGGAATGCGATTGAGGTCTGAAGCTTTTTGGGTTTGGCCGGATATTATAGGCAGTTTGTAAACAGATTTTCTATGATAGCCACACCATGACTAGGTTGCTACAGAAAGATATCAAGTTTGAATGGACAAAAAAGTGTTAGCAAAGTTTTGAGAGATTAAAGGCTTTGTTAACAAAAGCTCTAGTATTAATGCAACTAGAGTCGGGCAAGGATTTTGTGATTTATAGGGACGCCTCCTTGAGTGGTTTAGGGTGCGTGCTTATGCAAGAAGGTAAGGTTATAGCTTACACTTCTAGGCAATTGAAGCAACATGAGAAGAACTACCCGACGCATGATTTGGAGTTGGCCGCCATCGTGTTCTTGCTGAAAATTTAAAGACATCATCTGTATGGCAAGAAGTGCAGAGTATTCACCAATCATAAGAGTCTTAAGTATTTGATGACTCAAAGGGAGTTGAATTTACGGTAACACCGACGGTTAGAACTGATAAAGGATTATGAGTTGATTATCGACTACCATCCGAGAAAGGCAAACGTAGTCACTGATGCACTGAGTAGGAAGTCATTTTTTGCTATGAGAGCCTTGAACACTTAGTTGGCAATGTCTAATGATGGTTTGGTTTTAGCAGAATTGAGAGCTAGACTAACATTTCTACAAGAGATCTGTGAAGCTCAGAAAAGTGATAAGAAATTACAAGCTAAGGTGGCTCAGTGTGAATCAGAAATTGAATCAGAATTTAGTATTGATACTAATTCAGGATAGTGAGCTAAGGATAGTGTACCTAAGGATAGTGAGCTAATTCAGGAAATCTTGAGAGAGGCACATAGTGGTTGTTTGTCCGTCCACCCGAGAAGTGTTAAAATGTACAATAACCTTAGAAAAATGTATTGGTGGTCAGGAATGAAACGAGACATTTCTGAGTTCCTCTCTAAGTGCCTAATGAGCCAGTAAATAAAGGCTTCGGGTCTACTTCAGCCCATCACGGTCCCTGAGTGGAAGTGGGATTGAATTTGTAATATCCTGATTTTGGGTCTAGTCGAAATAGTGGTTTCGTGACCACAAATTCCAAGATAGAAATAATTATTTTATGATTATTTTGAGGTCTATGATATGATTGCATGATTGTGTGAAAATTTCGTGAAGAAATTTTATGCATAAAGTGCTTAAATTGAAATTAGGGACTAAATCGAATAATTTGCAAAACTTGCATTCTAGAAGTTTTTAGTATGAAATTGTTTTAAAATATTAATTAGGGGGTCTAAAATAGAATTTTACCAATTTCTAAGTCTATGGACAAAAATTGGACATGGATGGAATTTTTGGAAAGTTTGGTAGTAAGGGCATTTTGGTCATTTAGGGGTAAAATGAATTAAAATACAAAATTAAAAGCCAATTTTGCTAATCTTCAACCCCATGGCCGAATATAGCAAGGAGAAACCATGGCTAGGGTTTTTCAAGCTTCCAAGATCGATTGTAAGTCCGTTCTAGCCCCGTTTTTCAAGTTCTTTACGTTTTTGGAATCCCGGTAACTTGATTAAGCTTATTCTAGCAATAATTTAAGCTAGGGTTCATATTTGGAAAAATACCCATAGGTGAAATGTGTTTATTTTGATGTTTTATGGTAGAATATGAAGGCTGAAATTATGTTAAACAACTTTGCTGCTAGCGATTTTAAGCAAAAATGAGTAAAACTACTTAATCGGTAAAAATTGTTATTGTTCATAACTATGTGTTAGAGTGAGAATTTAATGTTGTCATAGAAGGGGAAAATGTTCAGCATGTCATAAAACATAAGAAAATATGCTAAATTTTAATTTACGAGCTTTGGGGCAAAAGTGTAAATATGCAAAAATTTAGGGGCAAAACTATAATTTTGCCAAAATATGATTTTGGGTTAATTTGAATAATGTGAGCCCTAATTAGACTATATTTTAAATGATAGAGCAAGGAAAACTAAAATTTGGGCTAAAATGGGGAAAATACCAAGTTGTGGACGAAATGGTAAAAGTAGTCATTTTCACATACGAGGTAAGTTCATATGTAAATGTTGGTGACATAGTTATTATTTTAAATGTTTTTATGTTATTTAAATGATATGATAATTATTATGAAATATTATACTCGTGATAATTGTTTGATAATATGTCAAATTATGTGATATACTTGGAAAATGTGAAATACTATCGAGTATCGGTATCGGCATTCCGTAGAAGATGGTTGAGACACATGATTGGGAAAAAGGTCCCGTTGAACCTTAGGAATGGATTAGGATACAAGTGACATGTCACTGGGATATTTGGGCATCCGAACTCGTTGAGTTGAGTCCGAGTTCGAGAGATGTAACTAGGCATCCGAGCTCGTTGAGTTGAGTCCAAGTTCACTTATGGATGCGAATGCCCGAGCTCGTTGAGTTGAGTCCGAGTTCACTTATGGGTGGGTTACATGGTAGCTTGGCTACATATGTGGCACTTATGTGCAAACTTTCCATGTATCCGAATTATATTCCGATGTGTTCAACGGGTAAAATTCTACTCAAATGGAGGAATACTCGAGATGAAAGGGACGTATTGGTAAGTGTTGTGAAATGGATACTTTGAACAGGTATGTACTTAACCCTCGGTTGGAAACTCGATAAAACAACAATATGGTAAGATGATAAATGAAAATGTGATATGAATGTCTCGGTGATGATCATGCAAATGATGTTTATGTTTGCTTATATAGTTGTGTTACTTGCTATTTGCATGTGAACTTACTAAGCATTTGTGCTTACTCCTCCTTTTCATTCCTTGTAGTGTTGACAAGCCACTCGGAAATCGAAAACGGTCTGAGGCACGCTCACACTATCCGTATACCATCTTGGCATAATGGCTTGTATATTTTGAGTATGGCATGTATAGCATTATAATCATTTTGTATATATGGTCTTATGATATGGTTATTGAGTGGTATGGAAATGCTTGGTAATGATTAGCCATTGGAATGGCTAATCATGATCATATTTGGTGTTATGTATGCTAAATTACTAGCTAATCCATGGGAACCATGAAATGGGTAAAATTTACCATAAAATAGATTCAGACAGCAGTAGTGACGTGAAGTTGAAAAATCACTAAAAATAGTAGAAATGGAATTAAATAATGAATAAGTTATGGAATTGAAGCTTGATGAGTCTATTTTCATATGGATGGAACAAAATAGGTATATGAGTTATATTTTATGAGATGTTTAAATTTTTGTGAAACAGGGCCAGAGCAATTTCTGGATCCCCTGTTCTGACTTTGGTAATTCACCATAAATTTTTCAAAGACAATTAGAAGTCATGATTTATATGTACAGATTCCTTATTGAGTCTAGTTTTATTATAAATAAACAGAATAGTCATTGAAACTCTGTACAGGGTGATATCTGATTCGTAATACACAGAGGTCAGAGCAGTCGAACACTGAAATAGGGGAGACTTTAACTAATAAACTGTACTAATTTGCTACACCAAAAATTCTATAAAAAAAATTAGTAAATAGATATATGAGTCTAGTTTCAGGGAAAATTTACGGAATTGGATTTCGAGTTTCGAAACTTGAGATATGAATTTTTAAGCGACTGTGATGCAGATTGCTAGCTTGACTGAAAATTTTAAAAATAAATTGTTTGAGCTGTTTAAAGTAATGAATTAAGTCTGTTAATACCTCGTGTTCGACTCCGGCGACGGTCTCGGGTATGGGGCATTACAGAATTACCATGGACTTCGTGACCAGTTTGCTGATAACCCCGAAGAAGAAAGATACAGTGTGGGTTGTTGTAGACAGGCTAACAAAGTCGGCCCATTTCATACCAGTACGTACCGACTACTCCCTCGAGAGACTAGCTGACTTATACATTTCTGAGATTATAAGGCTTCACAGAGTGCCATTATCGATTATTTCAGACCGAGACCCGAGGTTTACCTCGAGGTTTTGGAAGAAACTACAGGAAGCATTGGGAACAAAGTTGAGCTTTAGTACGGCATTTCACCTGTAAACCGACGGGCAATCGGAAAGAGTGATTCAGATTTTAGAGGATATGTTGAGATGTAGTGTTCTCGAATTTCAGGGAAGCTGGGAAAGATACTTGCCATTGGCTGAGGTCGCCTGCAACAACATCTATCAGGCAAGTCTGAAAATGGCGCCCTACGAGGCTTTGTACAGGCGAAAATGTTGAATGCCCTTATATTGGACTGAGTTAAGAGAAATTCAGATTCACGGGGTCGACTAAGTCAAGGAGACCAAAGAAAAAGTTAAGTTGATTCGTGATTGTTTAAAGGCCGCTTCGGATAGACAGAAATCCTACGCGGATTTGAAACGAAAAGAAATTGAGTTTCAAGTCGGTGATAAGGTATTTTTTAAAGTGTCTCCTTGGAAAAAGGTCCTCAGATTTGGCAGAAAGGGTAAATTAAGCCTGCGTTTTATTGGACCTTATGAGGTGATTGAGAAATTTGGGCCGGTAGCCTACCGATTAATATTGCCATCGGAATTAGAAAAGATCCATGATGTATTCCATGTGTCCATGCTACGCCGATACTGCTCTGACCCCTCGCATGTGATTGAGCCAACAGAGGTTGAGATTCATCCGGACATAACCTATGGAGAAGAACCGGTCAAAGTGTTGGCTCGGGAAGTTAAACAGTTGAGAAATAAGAGTATAACACTCGTAAAATTTTTGTGGCATAGACATGGAGTCGAAGAAGCCACGTGGGAACCCGAGGAGACTATGAGAGAGAAGTACCTGAACTTATTCACCGGTAAGATTTTCGGGGACGAAAATCCCTAAGGGGGAGAATTGTAACAACACGATTTAGGGCCTAGTCAAAACAATGGTCTCGGGACCACAAATCCAAAGTTGGGAAAATTATTATTATTATTATTATTATGAGGTTATAGCATGATTATATTAGTGCATGAAAAATTTGGTGAGTTAATTTTGATGTTTAAGATCCCAATTGCGAAAAAAGACAAAATAGTATAAAAGGAAAAAGCTGCATTTTAGTACCCAAAAGTGTTAAATAACTACAGAACTAAAATTCAAGGCTTCTAAAAGGCAATTAAACCCTTTTTAATTGTGTTGGCCAGCCATGAGATGAATTTTAAACAAATAGTTAAAGTTTAGGTAAGTGATGTCATGATTTGGTGATAAAGTAATGCCTAAGGCCTATCTAGCATTTTTCTTCTTCTCCATCTCCTCTCTCCACCGAAAATATCAGAAAATATGGAGGTTTGAAAGCTGAAAATTTGCAGCAACTTATTCCTCTCATAATGTAAGTAATCTTGATGATTTTCTTGATGGTTTTTACATTTTTGGCATGCTTGTATCATGGGCTTTCAAATGAGAGGACTAATTTGAAAAATGGTGATAAGTCTAGGATTTACCATAAGAGAGTTCATGTTGTATTCTGAAATCTTATGGAAGAAAATGAACCTTAGAAGAGTCCTAAACAACTTTTGTGAAAGGTGTTAGCATGAAAACACCAAAAGAGACTATTTTGTATAGGTTGCAAAATAGATGATAAGTGTGTAAAATAATGAGAATGTGGGATTGCTATACGTGTAAAAAGGGTTTGGTAAGGCTTAAGATAAGGGGAAATTCGATAAAAATTGATTTTCGAGCATAGGGGTAAAATGGTCATTTTGCCAAAGTCTAGGGGCAAAATGGTCATTTTACCAAAAATGTGAATTATAATTACCTAATTGTAATTAGTGACTAAATGAGTGCATTTTGTTATTATAGATCAAGATTGGCCAAATTCAAACATAGATCGGGGGAAAGCTAAACGAATCGACTAAACTGACTAGTGGAGTGCATTTTGTAATCCGAAGTAAGTTGTATGTAAATAATGCAACTACATTGTTATTATATTGTGATTAAATTGAAATAGCATAAATTGCTTGATTGTGGTAATAAGAAATGTGATGAGAATTGAGGATGCGTAGTGATAATGAAATGGTAGAATTACCGTTGGAACACTAGTAAATAAACCGGATATTCAAGCCGTGACATTTAGGTCACTTGTGTGAGCTAGTATAAGACGTGTTTGGGACAGACGTTGGCCACATTATGAGTGCTAGTGTAAGACATGATTGGGACACGCGTTGGCCTCGGTAGTGATAGTCAGTGTAAGACCATGTCTGGGATATGGTATCGACTTGAGATGTGAGCCAGTGTAAGACTATGTCCGGGACATAGCGTCGGCATCTTACCTTAAGTTTTAGGTTTATAGAAAATTCAGTAGAGTTCTGAATGGTTCATCGGTGAAAGTATGTTGTGAGTTATTGAGGAAATCGTAACCACGTTGTGAGTGATACAGGTACGTTATTCGTACATATGATAAATGAGCTCATTAGAGAGTACATGATTTGTTTGGATGGAAATGAGTAAGTTATGCTATTGCTTGCTTGTGTATGAGCATGATGATCATTGATGAATTGTTGTTGTGTACTTATTTATATGCAACTTACTAGGCTGTTATGCTTTCCCTCATTTCTTTCCATTTTCTTATAGTGCCGCCTAACTAGCTCAAAGATCACTCGAAGTTAGAGATATCGATCACACTATCGTCTGAAACCCTCGGTATAGTTGGATTTATATTTTTGAATATGGCATGTATAGGACTTAGACTAGATTATTTTGTGTCCTTAAACATTGGACAAGTGTGTGACCTTGGGATAAGTCTCCATACTTTGTCTTTAGCCTTGGTGTTGGTTAATATTCATTTTGATTATATACAAAGATATTATCTCTTTGGTTGGGTAAATTTCCTTATGAATGAATGCCTTTTTGGTCGTTTTTGTTCAAATGAAATGTGTGGTTTGATAGTGTTGGATAATTATATAGAACCAGATATATAAGGGTTGGCTGTGAGGCTTGGTAAATAACATCATATTGTCCACACAAGTAGGCACACTGGTGTGTGTCTAAGCCGTGTGTGACACACGGACAGCCCCATGGGCATGTGAGATGGTCGTGTGTCCCCTGCACGTAAAAATTTCAAGTCAGTATGCCTAGTATTAATCACAAGGGCAGAGACACGGCCATGTGTCTCAGCCGTGTAGAGGACACGGTCTTGCACACAGGCGTGTGCTTTGGTCGTGTGAATTTTTAGGTATGCTGACGTCAGAAACAGAATACCCCAGTTTTTGGACAATGGCCAAGACACGGGCGTATCGAGGTCGTGTGCCAGGCCATGTGAAAACCACAACACTTTGAACTAAAAATTTAATTCTGCACGGGCTGGGACACAGGCATCTCCTGATTAACACCAAGCCGTGTGAGCCACACGGGCCACCAACACGGCCACGTCAAGCTGATCACACCGGTGTGTCACCTCCCACACGGGCGTGTGCCCCTGTCCTTAATGAAAATTTCCAAGGTTCTTTAAGAGATCCAATTTGATCCTGAATTGGTTTCTAAGTACGTTTTGGGCCTCGTAGACCCATAATAAAGTTTTAAATGTGAAATTTGAAAGGTTTTTAATTTGTTCGCATTTTACGACTTGAAAGAATTTGTACGCTTGTGATTTAGTTAGTAATGCCTTGTATCCTGTCCCAATGTCAGACACGGGTAAGGGGTGTTACAAAAGCTTTATACAGAAGACAACGTAAAACGCTTTTGTATTTGTTCGAGTTGAGTGAAGCCGAAATGGTGTGGAGATATTTGATTCAAGAAACTAAAGATAAGGTTTGAATTATTCAAGATAGTTTGAAAGTTGCATCTGATTGTTAGAAATCATATGCAGATTTCAAAAGAAAAGATATTGAGTTTGATGTTGGTGATCGAGTGTTCTTAAAAGTTTCTCCGTGGAAGAAAGTGCTACGTTTTGGCAGGAAGGGAAATCTGAGTCTGAGATTTATCAGACGGTACTAGATTATTGAAAGAGTCGACCCTATAACTTATAGATTATATTTACCTCCCGAACTTGAGAAAATTCATAATGTATTTCATGTTTTAATGCTAAGAAGGTATAGATCTAATCTGTCATATGTGATTCCTCACAGTGAAGTTAAATTACAGCCAGATTTGACGTATCCTGAAGAACTAGTAAAAATTTTCGCTCAAAAGGTCAAAGCACCTTAGAATAAACGAGTAGCGTTGGTGAAAATTATGTGGCATCGGCATGGTGCTAAAGAGGCTACCTGGGAAACTGAGGAATCGATGAAATTAGAATATCCGAATCTATTTTTAGGTAACAATTTCAAGGATAAAATTTTCTAAGAGGGGAAGAATTGTAATGGCCCGTTTTTCAGTGTTGACAGAATAGCGGTTTTGGGACTCCAAATTTTCATCATGTCGGCTTGTAAATATTACTTATAGAATATTTAAGGAGTCATTAGGGTCGTATTAAATTTTGCCGAAGAAATTTTATTGTTTACTTAGTTAATTTGAGAAAAATGACTAAACCGCAAAAGATGGAAAGATCTAATCATTATTGAATTAGAAGAGATAGATGGTTTAATTAATAAAGGAAGGAGGAATTATGTGGTAATTAGACCTTAGTAAGGTTAAATGGGCAGTTTTAGATGTTAAACTAATTAGTTGTGTGTTAAATAAAAAGGGGTATAATTGTAAATTAGTAAATAAACTAAAGTAAAATAATATGAAAATAACATTTTCATCTTCCACAAGTGAAAGGAACCAAAATTTAGGGTGACAGAACACCATTTTCATCAAGCTAGGTTTGGTCATACTCATTGCTTGCATGTAAGCTCAATTTTGCTCTATTTCTTCTAATTTTTATGTTCTTGAGATCGCAACTAAGTCCAGCTAACTCGTACCTTCATTTTTGAATCTGTTAAAAATTTTGGAAGTTTCCATTATTGAATCTTGAATGTTTTTTATGATAATTATATGTTTGAAGCTTTGGTTGGGATATTTGATTATTTTGTGAAGTGATTTTTGTAAGATTTTCATTTAAGGATTAAATTGTTTAAAAGTCAAAATTGTAAGGTTTAGAAGTGATTTTGATGTATAATAGGGATTGTTAAATAGCCTAATGTATTTGGTTGCAATTGGATTCTTAGAAAATGGTTAAATTTGATGAATATCGGGTTAAAGGACTAAATTGCAAAAGTTTTAAATGTTTTGGAAAAATGTGTAATTAATGAAAAGTTAATAGTCATATGCATTGAATGGAATGTGAAATATGTATGAAATTAATGTATTTATTTATTTATTATATAGATCAAAATTTGGATCACAAAGTGAATAACCGAGGAAAAGGGAAAATAGCGGGCTAGTCGCTGCGTGTTGTTCAGAATTGAATATTAGGTAAGATCATAGTGTTTCAATAAGTAAATGAATTTCTATTTGTATTTTTTCATTATAGTTCCTTAGCTAAAGGTCGATAATTAACTATTGAATGTTTGCACATTCGTGCCCCTATTTCTACTTCGATACCCCTGTTTGCACATCTGTGCCCCTATTTGTACTTGGTACTCCTGAACACATTTGTGTGTGTTGTCATACTCTAGTAACCTTAAAATCTAATAGTATATGAAATGTATCTAATTGTGTTAGATTGAAAGTAATATTGTAATCTTACTAAGTTGTGTAAAGTTACTGGTTCTTGTGGATTGTTTTGTAGAGTTTTGTTGCTAACACTTTGGAAGGACCAATCAACCAGCTCACACTATCCATCGAAGTTGGTAGTTTTTGTGTCTCTTAGAGTAGTGGCATGTATATGTGGCTAAATAGGTTATTTTGGTACAAATTGATACCTTCTTAAATTATGTCAATAAGTATTGTATCATGCTTGTAAATAGGTTTTTTTTTGGTATAATTATAATGGTACGAAAGTGAATACTTGTGGTATATTTTTGTATGTGATTGAACTAAGTTACTATGCAAGAAATGAATCAATTTTGATATGTTTTAGTTGTTGATGTTTTGATTGCTTTTGAGGTTCCTTTGAATGGCATATTGGTTAGTTGGATTAGGACCTTTGGAATGGAATGGAAAATTTATGTTTGTTTAGGTATGGGTTGATGTCTTTTTAGTGTGCACAAGTTTGTTCAAGTGGTCATGCATGAAATGCTATTGGGAATGGCTTGTTTTAGTTAAATTTTAGGTCTATACAGCCTGGCGTCCTGAAGGTTTCTTTGTATGCAAGTCAATGAGTTACACAGCCTGGCACACGGGCTTGTGACACAGTCGTGTGACCCTACTCAAAGAGTTACATGGGTAAGGACATGGCCATGTGTCCCTAGTTCAAATGTTACACGGCCTGAGATACGGGTGTGTTCCTCAACCATGTTAGGTACACGACCTAGCCACACAGCAGTGTGACCCCAGTTTCCAAATTTTTGTAACTTTTTCCTAAACTTTCCAAATGATTTCAGATTGGCCCCAAATCATTTCAAAGGTATTTTTAGGGCCTCGAAGGCTCGATTTAGGGACGATATGTATGTGTATGATTTGTTTATGTTACTGAATGAAGTTAAGTATAAATTTTTATGTCTATGATTTGTTTATGTTATTGAATGAAGTTAAGTATAAATGTTTCCAATTGTACAATAATACTCTGTAACCCTAATCCGACGATGGATACGAGTTAGGGGTGTTACACCTAAGAAGTCATCAAGGTGAGAATTAACCCAAAATTGGTATTGTCCATCCGTGAACACCTTCACCCGAAGCTTACCTGGACTGTAAGGTCGGAAGATAAGTAGTCCTTGTTGACTTATTATGTTAGTGGAAAATCGGATGATCTTACTAGTGTAGCGACTACTTGGTTGATGAGGAACCCGAAACGACAGTTAATTGGGATTGCCGAAGCAAGCTAATCACCCATCATCAAATTTTATTCCTTTTACATTTTCTATCTCTTGAATTTTAGTTTTCTTTTATGTTATTTTGTTTTATTATTAGTATTATGAAAATTCCTGCAATCTCTTATTTACATTTTCGTACTATAACTTAATTAAAGTATTAATTAGATATTTTAGTTTGTAAGTTAAAATTGATCCAATCTTTGCCTCCCTTGGGTACAATCCTCAGAGTACTCACCCACTCCATTGTAAAACTATATTATAACTAGACTCGTATACTTACGGATATCGTCTCGTAATTTTATATTTTATTGCAGTATTCACACTCTGGATGTTAGTACGTCTAGAGGCAGTCAATGCTATTCTAAGTAGGATGTTGTTTTTCTATTTGAAATAAATCGCTACAACTCAACAAGGGTTCTACATTCTATTCCTATAAATAGATGGCACCAGTAGAGCTATTTACACAACTTTGAGATATTGTTATTCTGCTAAAAAATAGAGAGAATTTATTCTCAACTATTACATATATTTTTCTGGAATAACAATTCTACTGGTTTTTATTAAGAAGCTAGAATTTGCATTTTTACCCCAAAAGAAGAGAAAACTTGTGACAACCCTAATTTAACCCTAGTCGAAAAGTGGTTTCGGGACCACAAAACCGAGTTATAAAAATATTTATGAATTATATTTCATGATTTCTAAGTGAGTAAATACAAGGGTGAAAATTTCCAGCTTTGATTTGGTCATTTGCATGTGAATTCATTCAATAGGACTAAAATGTGACACTTTTGAAATGTGATAGGCTAATTTAGAGTGAGTAAATAATACATGTGTTTAAAGGAATGGTTTTGCATGTTAAATTGCCCATTTTTAGATAGTGGCCGGCCATGTGCTAGTTATGTTATAAAATATGAATTTTCTATTAGTTTTATTTAGTTAAATGATATAATAACATGAATTAATGAAATAAAATAAGGAACTAAAATAGAAAGTGGGTGAAAATAACAAAGTTAGCACCTTGTTCATCCCAAAAGCTGAAAGTGAAGAAGAGTTGGGGAGAAGAACCATTCGGTCACTTAGATCTTCTTTAAGGTATGAGATTCATGTGAATTTTTGAAATGCTTGATAAATTTGAACAAATTGCTAAGTTCTTTAGGTAACCCATGTTAGAAATTTTGATATTAGGATGACTAGCACTTTCGGCCATGGTAGTTTGAGGATTAAGGATTTTATTTCTTGTTAAATTGGATGGATCTTAGTGTGTGAGTGTTTGAACTAACTAAGGATCAAAAAGATGCATAGGTACAAGTAGAAAGAATCGACTACTATGGTTGATGCTAATGCCGAATGTGAAAATGCTATATGTGGATAATGTATGTGATTTGAGTTAATAATGTGAAAAGAATATTTAGATGTATTATAATTGATTAGGTATTAAGTTAAAAGTTGCTAAAATTGCCATTTCTTTAGCCAGAATATGTGGTTGATCAATGAAGAATTTGTTGAAGAATATAGGTGAACTTGGTAAGAGTATTCGGCCTAGTGTATAAATGATATAAAGATGTTAGAAATTATTTTTGATTTGGTGTATGTATAATTAAGCATATAATCGGCCTCAACATAGACATGCATATTCGGCCATAGGAAGAAGATTGGTGTTGCATGCATTCGGTTAGAGGCAAGCATATTGATGCTTTTATCTTGGCTTAAACAATCGGCTAAAAGAGAGTGTGGGTTAATATGTTGAGTTGATTCATGATTTCATATATAAGTGACTCTAATGTCTAATGTATATATATATGGGCTAAGTACCTTGAGTTCCTCTTTTCGATGCTCAAATGACTAAATCAATTTATTTGTTAAATTAAGCTCAAGAGCAAAGGGGAACTAAATCCGATAAAGGGAAGGAAAAAGTGGTCGAATAGTCATTGGAATCGTTCGACAACATCCGAGGTAAGTTTTCGAGTAATAAGACTTAATTTACCATTTAATTAAGTTATGACGTACGAGCATAACAAATATATGGCGATATGATGATTCTACTTGAATTATATGTTGAATTAATTAGTCTATACGTATGACGAGTAGCCGTATGTACATAGAGATCGTGTCGTAAAGCAAACTAAACCATGCTGTTTGTATGTGACTAGTGAGCCAAAAATGGGATTGCTTAATACGTGATTTGTGTTTGAACTCTAATTACGAAAATGAAATATAGATATGTCATGATTTATGGATATGTGCATGAATATTTGGATATATCCGGGATATGTCCCAAAGGCAATTGTGCGAGTTACTATATCCGGGCTATGTCCCGAAGGCAATTGTGCGAGTTACTATATCCGGGCTATGTCCCGAAGGCAATTGTACGAGTTACTATATCCGGGCTATGTCCCGAAGGCAATTGTGCGAGTTACTATATTCGGTTATGTCCCAAGGCATTCAAGCGAGTAGCTATATCCAGATTAAATTCGAAGGTACTTGGCTTGGGAATGAGCAACTTGCTGTAATAGTTTCAATTGATACGCTCGTAGAATTCCAGCGATGAGGTATGTTTCGTGTTTGCATTGAATTAGTTGATCCCTTACAAGTAGTTTTCGCTCGGTCGATAAATGGACTACCGCCTTTGACTAAGTTGATCTTTTGTGCATGAGTATAAGGGTAGTAATGTGATGTAGGTATGATTTTGAGAATATGTATGCATGAAATTATTCGTTTAGTCGTTTGAATGTTATACTTCGGTTGTGCATAATTTCATTATTCAATCTTACTAAGCATTAAATGCTTACTCCGTTTCTTTGATTCTCTGTTTCATAGATTTTGGTTAAATCATTTATCGGACTCGGGATTGTCGGGTTGAAGTCGTCCCACACTATCAAAGCCCTCTTTCGTACACTTTTGGTTAAACTTTGAAATGGCATGTATAGGACTACCCTTTTTGATGTTTGTCTTACACCTTTCGGTTTTGTACAAATTAGATAGTCATGCGAAAATGGCTTATATATATATGTTTTGAGCAAATTGTTATAATCTTCGTGTATGTATATGGTTATTGAGAAGTGTTAATATGCTTGGCAATGATTGACCATTGGGATGGTTAATCACAATCTTATTTTGTGCTATATATACTAAAGGGTTGGTTAAATCATGGAAACTAAGTAATGGATAAAGTCTACCCTAAAGGCAGATGTTGACAGTATCAGTAGTGTCAATTTGAAAAATCATTAAAAATAGTAGGAATGGAGTTAATTAGTGAATAAATTATGTAATCGAACCTTGATGAATCTAGTTTTATATGGAAGAAACGAAACGGCCAAATGAGTCGGATTTTAAGAGATATTTAGGTTTTCGTGAAACAGGGCCAGAGCGATTTCTGGATCCCCTGTTCTTACTTTGAAAATTTTCTATAAATTAACCAGAGATAATTAGAAGTTATGCCCTATATGTACAGATTCCTTGTCGAGTCTAATTTCTTTAGAAATAAACAGCATAAGTTTTGAAGTTCTGTATAGGGAGATACCTAAGTTGCAATGCATGAAGGTCTGATTAGTTGAACCCTGTAACAGGGGAGACTTAAACAAATAAACTGTACTGTTTGGCCCGATCAAAAATTCTAGAAAAAAATTTTTAGATAGATATATGAGTCTAGTTTCAGAGAAAATTTACGGAATAAGTTTTCGAGCTTCGGAACTCGAGATATGATTTTTAAAGTGGCCGTGATGCAGTTAGCCAGCATGTCTGAAATTTTAAAAATGAACCGTGTAAGTCAATGAAGTAAGTCCGTAAATACCTCGTGTTAAACCCCGGTAACGGTCTCGGGTACGGGGTGTTACAAAACTTTTTCTAGTTCTATGTTTCGATTCAATTGGTTCGAACCCACACTTGGAGTAGTTCATGGTATGAGAATAGCGAAGAAAATCATTTGATTGAAAGTCGGGAACAACGAACGTCAGCTAACAAGTATGAATTTGGTTAACATTTACTGCTATAAATATAAAAAATTGGGTCGATTTTTAAAATTTTAATTCTTCGCTGTGCAAGAAAATCGTTTTCAAACCGAGACTGAATCTCTCTCTTCATCTTGTTTGATTAGTATTTGATAAGATGTTGCATTCTTGTTATTATTTGCATATTTAGGGGAATGTATGTGAATGAATGCAATATTATATATGTTTTTTATATAATTATTATTTTTTTTCCAAGGTTATGGTTCTTAGAAAATAGATCGTGAACTATCATCTCCACATAGGATTATTTTTTATTTATAGTATTCTTGTGAGTCGAAAAGGAACGTAGGACATAAATGTAATTTTTTTTCCAAAAAAGGAGTCCATGACCAGTAGAAGATGGAGTGATGGGAGTCGAAGACATAAGGAATGCCTTGTTGCAAAAAACTATGTAATTTATTTTTGTTTTTTCATTTATTTTTTAGAAATAGAACCATGGAAACCTTGGTTGAAAATTTTATTTTATTACCCATCTCTTTATATATCTATTTAATAATTATTTACAGTATAATTGTGATATATATGTTTGAGATGATCCACAGTTGATCTATTAAAAATAAGAAGTGTGGTAATGAGAAAATACATGTGTTGTATTGTTCCATTGACTTCTTTAAGTTATTCGATTAATGTAAGAAATGTGGTAATGAGAAGGTGCATGTCTAGGATTGGATCTGGCAATGAAAGGCTTGGTTTTTAAATGGTCAAATGCAACTCACCTCCCTTTCCTGGTAACCTACCTGGTGCATGATTCACATTCACTTATTCGGTTTTTCCCTTAAAAGAAAAATTATGTAGAACCAAAATTATTTAATTGACTCTTATGAATAATTAAATGTGAATATTATAAATTATCATAGCGTGTCATGCATATATGAGATAAGCATATAATATAGTTTAGGAAAGAATGTCACATGTACTTGTTATGCATGTATTGATCATACATGATTGAAACCAAAAATTATAAAAACCTTGCATTTTTTAAAAATTGAGTGGGAGAAGGTTCGTAAGCAAGACCTACAGCTTCCATCAATGGTCCATTATGATGGCATGGCAAGTGCACTACCCCACGGTAGGATTGCTATGTGGATTTCATTGAGGATATTTCCTGAAAGTAAAAAGAATTCTCTTATGATCAAATTATAATTGGACTTGTAATAACCCGATTTTGGGCTTAGTCAGAATAGTGGTTTCCAAACCACAAATTTGAGGTCAAGAAATCATTTTAATATTATTTTGGGTGTTATAGCATGATTATATGAGTACATGAAAATTTTGGTGAATTAATTTTAGTGTTTGTGAGCTTAATTGAGAAAAAGGATTAAATCGCATAAAGGGAAAAAGTTTTGTTTTGCTAGCCAAATGTGTTAAATAGATAGAGAACCATAACTAGGAGTCTTTAAAGTGAAAATAGGCCTTTAAATTAGTGGTGGCCGGCCATAGAGACAAAAAGAAGAAAGTTGTCAAAGTTAGGTGAGTTTTTGTGACTAAATTGGCTAGAAATAAAATAAAATAAAGAGAGAATGATATCATATTTTTCTCATCTTCTTCTCCACTGAAAATACTAGCAAATAGGGGATTTTGAAAGCTCAAAAATATCAGCCACTTATATCCCTTGCAAGTAAGTGATTTAGATAGCCTTTCTTGATGATTTTTGCATTTTTAGGACCCTTGTTGTAACAGTCTAGTTTTGAGCCTAGTCGGAATAGTGTTTCGGGACCAAAAATTTGAGTCTGAAAAACATTTTAATATTATTTTCTATGTCTATGATATGTGAATTTACATCTGTGAAATTTCTATGATTTAATTTGTCTATTTCTATTCTTAATTATGAAAAAGGATTTAATCGCAGAAAATGCAAAAGTAGCCTTCTATTTGAGTAAGTGCCTATTTGAATTGGCTTTATATTTGTGAGGTCCTTATGTGGTTATTTGACCATGGTTATGTTTAAATGACCTTAGTGGACATTATTTGATGGAACATTAGTATTTTATTTCAAGGGTATTAAGGTAATTGGTGTATTATTATGTGTTAAATAAAAGAAATGTTAAAATTAGCCATTATATTCATCCATTACCACTGAAATTGAAAGATAAAAAAAAGAATAAGAAAAAAGAGTTTAGGGTTTCGACACTCACAAGGCTTAATTTAGGGTTCGTTTTTGTTCAATTTTTGATAATTTCTACGTTTCTGTGATCGTTGCTTCGTGTTCTGCAAAGCCCATGTCTGAATTTCTATTTCTGTTAAAGATTTCATGAAATTCCATTGTTGATATCATGAGTTTTGTGATGTTTTTGGATGAATTATGAAGGCTTGATAAACAATTTATAAGTTTTGTCTTTGAATTTTTATGAAATAGAGCTATTTGGGCTGAATTGTGAAAATGAGTTTTGAAGGACTAACTTGTGAATTAAATGTGTTATTTGGACTTGTATGGAAGTCATGCATATTTGGCCAAGCTATAGTTCTAGTGAATTTTGCATATTTGTGATTTTGTGAAAAATAGACTAAATTGTCAAAGTGTGAAAATGTAAGGGCTAAAATGTAAAGTGCCCTAAATATGTGTTCATGGATTATTTTGAATGAAATGAATGATTGAATAGTTGAATTTGAATTGTTTTAGATCAAGAACAAAGAAAATCGGACTTAGATCGAGGAAAGTCTAAAGTAGTTAAATAGTTGACTCGGTTCGTCCGAAATCTGGACGAGGTAAGTCAAACTACACTTACGAGTTAAGTTGATTAAATTCTACGTGTATAAATTGTGATCTGCTTTGGATGGCCTTGAGAGCCTAATGAATAAACTCTGATAATGTGCTGATGTATGAGAAGCTCTGTATGTTTCTGAATAACGTTGACATTGATCTGAGATATCGTGTAAGACCGTGTCTGGGACACTAGCCTCGATTTGAGACTTCGTGCAAGACAGAGGCTTTGATAACGAATTACATATAAGACCACGTTTGGGACGTCGGCATTGTACCTGTCTGTGAATATCTATTCTGTTTCGGGATTGTCCGATGATAAAGTATGAGATATGGAAATAAATATATGGAATGTATAATTCATACAGGTAGGTTTGTATCGTACTAGATTTCTGAATAGAAAAGACTATGTTTCTATGAAATAAGGAAATATTCTATGAGACGGTTGTGAATTCTAGTCATTAATTGTTACTTATATGCTATATTAGTTGTGTAATTGTATTTGACTTTCTAAGCTCTTTGTAGCTTACTCTGTGTGAATTCTGTCTGTTTTACAGTTATCGTAGCTACCAAAGGCTCGGGATAGTTGATGATTGTCACCACACTGTCAAACTCATTTTGGTACTTTTGGAAATGTATATATTTATAAGTATGGCATGTATAGGCTAGAATGTTTAAGTATGTAAGTTTTGAATTGTATATATATGTTAAGCCATGAGAGTTGGCTAAGAAATGGTATGATTGTGCATAGTTTTGGTGTGATGCCAAGTTGTGCGTGTTATAATAGTTAGGTGGCCTTGTATGTAATGGTCATTTTGATATGTGCCAAGTTAAGGAAATGGTAAGTTTAAGCAAGAATGAAAAAATATCTTAAGTGAGTTATGAGTGAGCATTTTGGTATGATGTTGCAACATGATCTTTAATATGATTTGGTATGGATATGAATTAGATAATGATTTAGTTACAATGAAGTATGTTTTGAGCTTGGAATTGGTTGAAAGTTTTGGTATGAATGTGGTATATTATTTCTTGTAGGATAAGACCCAAAAGGGGTGGCAAATTGGCTTAGACTAAGCCTGCATTGTGCCACACGGTCAAGGAACACGGGCGTGCCTTGTGGCCGTGTGAAAAAGTCAATAGCAAGCTAAATTTTACACGGTCATAGCACACGGCCGTGTTTATTGATCATGTTAAAAAGTCAGTATAGGACCTCTTTTTAGCACGGTTGGATTACATGGGCGTGGCTTATGCTCGTGTGAGTCACACGGCCTAGTCACCGGGCATGTGACTTTGAAAGTTTTGAAAGTTTGATTAAGTTTTGAAAATTTTGAATTGGTTCGGTTTAGTCCCGACCCCTCCTAAATGTATGTTGTTGGTCTCGTAGACCATTTTATTGGATGAATTGTCGATGAATGTCTGAGTAACAATGTTGTTTAAAATCTATGATTCTATATTGTTCTGAAATGCTCTGTCCGTCTGGTGATGCCCCTTACCTATTCCGGCGACGGTTATGAGATAGAGGTGTTACACTTGTAGCATGAGCTAGCTAATGAAGGGACTATTTTGCAAAATGGTTGAAAGCCTAGGGTTTTTCCATGAGAGCATTTATGTTGTTTTCTAATTTTTTATGGAAGAAAATGAGTCTTGGTTGTGTAATAAACAACTTGTGTGAAAGGATTTTCATGAAAAACTCCTAAAATGGACCCTTTTGTAAAATTTTTAAATGGATGGTAATTGTGTGAAATGTTTGAAATTGAGAGATGCTATAGGTATAAAAAGAATTCGGTTAGGCTTGAGTAATAAGAAATTTTGATTAAAATCGATTTACGAGCCTAAGGGTAAATCGTAATTTTTGTGAAAGCCTAGGGGAAAAATGGTCATTTTTTAAAAGTATAAATTATGGAATGTATTGGTTAATATGATGATTAAAGTAGTGAATTTTATCATTATAGATCAATAAAACTGAGATTCGGGCTTAAATCAGAAAGTAGAGGTTATGGACGAAAATAGAGTAATTAGCCAGAATTGCATTCGAGGTAAGTCTGTGTGATTAAATAAGCATGATATCCATGTTATTGTTAATATACTTGAAATCTATCTTGCTATGATTTGTATTGAATTATATGTTGATGATATTGTATATGAGAAAGTGATGCCAAATGTTAATAACATTTATAAACGAGTAAGTTCACATGTAAATAATGCAATGTGAATCATATATAAATGTTTTGAATCTTGCATGAATTGTAATTTCCACACTTGAAGGTAAGTGACAATATTGTTATCATTATGTGAGATTATGTGGTAACCCTTTTTATCATGAAGTATGTGATTGTCGATTTGACCGAGTTCGTCGAAGGTGTGTTTATGAGAAAAGTCTCGTTTGAACTTTAGGAATAGATTAGGATAAAATGTGACATGTCACTAGGAACTACGTGGTTATGAGCTCATTTGTATATGTGATGTGTGCTTATGTGAATTCGGGTGCTAGTGTAACATCTCGGATAAGGGCCTAATCAGAATAGTGGTTTCGTGACCACAAATCTAAGATAGAAATAATTATTTTATGATTATTTTGAGGTCTATGACATGATTTCATGATTGCGTGAAAATTTCGTGAAGAAATTTTATGTATAAAGTGCTTAAATTGAAATTAGGGACTAAATCGAATAATTTGCAAAACTTGCATTCTAGAAGTTTTTAGTATGAAATTGCTTTGGAATATTAATGAGGGGGTCTTAAATAGAAATTTGACCAATTTCTAAGTCTATGGACAAAAATTGGACATGGATGGAATTTTTGAAAAGTTTAGTAGTAAGGGCATTTTAGTCATTTGGTAATTAAAAGAAATAAAAAGGGAAAATAAAGCCAAAATTGACTCATCTTTTTCATGGAGGCCGAAATTAGCATGGGGGAAGCCATGGCTAGGGTTTTCAAGCTTTCCAAGCTCAATAGTAAGTCCGTTCTAACCCCGTTTTTCAAGTTCTTTAGTTTTTGGAATCCCGGTAACTTGATTAAGCTTATGCTAGCAATAATTCAACCTAGGGTTCGTATTTGGAAAATTACCCATAGGTGAAATTTGTGTATTTTGGTATTTTATGATAGAATATGAGGTTTTAAATTATGTTAAACAACTTGTGCTACTCGGTTTTAAGTGAAAACGAGTAAAAGGGCTTAATCGGTAAAAATACCTAATAGTCATAAGTACATGTTAGAGTGAGAATTTGATGTTGCCATAGAAGGAAAAATGATCAGCATGTCATAAAACATAAGAAAATAGGATGAAGTTTAATTTCCAACCTTTGGCAAAAAGTGCAAATATGCAAAAGTTTAGGGGTCAAAATGAAAATTTGTAAAATATGATTTTTGGAGCCGTATGAATAATGTGACTAATTATTAGGCTAAATGTGATATTATAGATGAAGGAAATCGAGATTCGGGCTTAAATCGGGAAAATACAAGGTTATGGACTAAAATAGTAAATTGCCGTTTTCGGATCGAGGTAAGTTGGTATGATAATAATCTTTGCAATAATGTTGTAATTTATATTTGAAAGTTAAATTTAGTGAATTAATTGAATTATGTTAAATTAAATGTTATGGTGCTAAGTTTATGAATTGATTTAAAAATATGTCTATGGTACATGAAGTGCATTGAATTATCATACATAAATGTGATTTCTATGATTATGGATATTATGAGTAATTGTAAGTTCATATGATTTTTAATAATGCAATGTGTAATTTAATGTTATTGCCTTGATATTAAATGAGTTGTAAGTTTATATGTAAGTAATACATCAATTTTACTTGTATTATGATATTTTATAATAATATTAAAAATATGTTTGTTGATAATTACTTGATTGGTGAAATTGTTGGAAAAGAGAGAGAAATCCCGGTTGAACCTTCGGAAAGATTGGATGATACAGATGGTATGTAGCTAGGTCACATGTATGGTGCTGAGTGCACATCATGTGTACAAGAGAACTACGAGACATTATGATGCAGCTAGGTCGCATGGGTGATACTATGTGTACACCATGTAGAAAAGAGAGCTACAGGATATATGTAGCTAGGTCGCATGGGTGGTTTCAGGTGAAGGACACCATGTAGACAAGAGAGCTACGAGATAAACTGGCTAGGTCACATGGGTGATACCAAGTGTTCACCATGTGTACAAGAGAGCCGAACTTAATGATGGGTGGAGCTATGTTCTGAAACCACCAAGTATCGAGGATTGATCCAAGTGTTCAACGGAGACTTTACTATGTACTGCTTTGTGAGTTTTGTGATGAATAAGTGCAGGAATTTGCTTATGTGAATGATGTGTTCATTAAGTGACCGGGATGTGGTAAGGTTATAAACAAGTAAGTTATACATGAGGATGATTTTATGGTGACCTTATAATCATGGGCCTATACTTGTGATGTATGAAATGTGATGAAAATGATTTGTGATATGTATGTTAAAATGAGGTTAATACAAAGAAAGTGTGAAAGAGTGAATTAGCAATAAAATTGTTTTGGACAGCAGCAGTGACGTGACTTTGAAAATTCACTAACAATTGTGGAAGTTGAATAAAAATGCAAATGATATATGAAAATAAAGCTTAATGAGTCTATTTTTACATGAAATAAACAGGGGAAGCAAAAGAATTCTATATTGTGTGATATTTGAATTCTTGTGAAACAGGGTCTAAATGAATTCGAGATCCCCTGTTCTGACTTTAGAAATTCACCATAAATTTTACAAAAATTATTAAGAGTCATATTTTACATTAATGGATTCCTTATTGAGTCTATTTTTAAAGTAAACAAACGGCATGGTCGTTGGAATTCTGTACAGGGAGAAATTTGGTTCGTAGTGCACAGAGGTCAGAGTAGTCGTACTCTAAAATAGGGGAGACTTTAACTAATAAACTGTACTAATTGGCTAAACAAAAAATTCTGGAAATTTATGGGAGAAATATATATGAATCTAGTTTCAAGGAAAATTAACAAAACTAAATTTGGAGTTTTGTAACTTCAGATATGAATGATTTAGTAACTGTAACTCTATAACACTGCTTAACCTGAAAATGTGTAATTGTACAATTATAGTGTTTTATCTTGAAAAGCATGGTAGTAATTGCTTATTATTTTCATATGAACTTACTAAGCGTAAAGCTTACCCATCCTCTCCATTTCTTTGGTATTGGCAGGTCGGCTCAGGGTTAGATATCGTCGGAGGCAAAATCACACTATCAAACTATCATTTTTGGGAGAATTAATTCAAATATTAGAAATATTAAGTGAGTGGCATGTATAGGAAGTTGGTTTGTGATATGTATTTTTATTATGATTTTGACCATACGTATCAGTCTGCATTGATTTATCGTACATGATTATGAGATCTGGTCCTTATCCATTCTGGTTTATAAGTTTAATTAATCATGCTATGTCCTATGTTTTGATGTAATGATATAGTTAACTTTGTTTGTTATGCATATGTTCGAAAATTTTTGAATTAAATGAAAATTTATGGCCCGATTTTCATCTATGTGTATTGTTAAGTCTGGTAATGCCTCGTACTCTATTCCAGCCTTAAATACGGGTAAGGGGTGTTACAGCTAGTCGTGTACGTTCTACCGATGGCTGGGTAACTCGGCATGTGTTGCGAGTACCTGTCAGCTTGTGTGAGCAGCCCGTGTAGTTACGTTCAAACTATTAGCTTGTGTGAGTAGGCCCGTGATTTGCTCAAGAACGAGCAACATGTGATATGTGAAATAAGGTAGCATGTGGCTACATATGATGCATTATGTGTAAGCTTTTCGGGTATCTAATAATATTCCTAGTGTTCAACGGGTAAGTCAGTAGTTATTCGACGACTAAGTCAATGATGAGAATTATGCAAATGTGTTACTAGTTGGTACAGGTACCTACTTGAAACGTATGAGATGTGAGCTCGATATATGCTATATGAATTGTATTGGATAGTGATGAGCAAGTTGTGATTATGTCCATTTATGTATTATGAACGAACTATGAAATGATATGAGCATGTTGAAAAGGTACAGGTATGTACTCGAAGCTCAAATACTATTACGATCATGAAATGATGCATCTTTGGTAAGGATACAAATAAGTAAGCTATGCCTATGAGAATGAAATATTGATGACCTTGTGATTATGGTTCTATGCTTATGATGTACCAATATGTATTTTTACCATGATGTTTAAAATGGTTTGTAAAGGTGTTATAAGTTCAGTTACTATTATTTTACACTAAACAGTTTTGGATAGCAGCAGCAGTCTGACTTTCAAAATACACAAAAAATAGTAGGAAGTGAGTTAGAGACTGAATAAAATATATAATTGAAGCTTATCGAGTCAAGTGAGTGGTATGTATAGGGACTTGGTTTTTTTTTATGGTATATGTTAACATGACTAGCCAAATGTATTGGCCTATATTGAGTTATTTGTATATGGCCATGAAGGGTGGCTCATATTGATTATGGTTTGTGAAACTATCTATCTATGCTATGTTCTAATGCTTGTGATGTGATTATGCTTGTTGGTCATATATGGTTGGTGTTATGAAATATGTGCGTGATGAATATTTTATGACTAATCTAAATGGTCATGGCCATGAATTAAATGTGTAATATGGAAATAAAGATGTGAAGGATTAAGGGTAACTTAAAGGCTTGGAAAATATCCTAAGTGTTGGCCACACGGGCTGAGACACGGCTGTGTGTCTCAACCGTGTGGGGGACACGGCCTTAGACACGGGTGTATGGCTTGGCCATGTGGTTCAATTTACTCACTGACGTCATAGTCAGAGAGTTACACGGTCTGAGGACACGGGCATGTCGAAGGCACACAGGCGTGTCCCTGTGTCCACATGGACGTGTGACCTTGTGTCATGGAAAAATTTTCTATGTTTTCCCAAAACTTTCTAAGGCTCTCGGTTTAGTCCCTAACTACTTTCAATGCATGTTTAGGGCTTCGTAGGCCCATGATTGGGACATTATGCATGTGTATGAAAACTTTTTGATACGAATAAAAGTTTGTAGCCCAGTTTTTACATGTTTGTGAACGATTAAGTCTGGTAACACATCGTACCCTGTTTTGGCGTCGGACATGGGTAAGGGGTGTTACAGGACTAGTCCTTGTGGAAAGCATTATCATGCGATACGTCAAGAAATTCTATCTTTAAAATATGACAACTAGTAAAAGCATGCAACTCAATGAGATTATCCTATGATGACTCATTAGTGGTTCATGATGCGATATGTGTTGAGTACATGCGATATTGTGATTTTGCCACAATATGATTTATGGACTGATTTGAATAATATGATAATTAAATAAGTGAAATTTGCTATTATAGATCAAGAAAAATGAAGCCTAGACCTAAACCAAGGGAAGAACAAGGTGTTGGACTAAATCAAATAAGTAGCTACATTTTTGTACCGAGGTAAGTTTGTGTGTAATCAAATAAGAAGCCAATACCCAAGTCTTTTTACCGGTAAGATTTTTAGGGACGAAAATCCCTAAGGGGGAGAGTTGTAACATCTCGAAATAGGGTCTAATCAGAATAGTGGTTTTGAGACCATAAATTTTAAGTAGAAATAATTAATTTGTGATCATTATGAGGTCTATGATATGAATTCATGCTTGTGTGAAAATTTCATGAAGAAATTTCATGTGTAAAGAGTCCAATTTGACTTTAGGGACTAAATTGAATAAGTTGTAAAATATGTGTTTCTATAAGCTTTTAGTATGAAATACTTTGGATTATTAATTAGAGGTCCTTAAATAGCAATTTGCCCAATTTCTATTTTTATGGACAAAAATGGGCATGCATGGACAAAATTTGAAAGTTTAGTGAAAAAGGGCATTTTGGTCATTTGGTTAATAAAAGAATAAAAAGGGAAAAATCAAGCAAAATTTGCTCATCTTCTCCATGCCATAGCTGAAATTCTCAAGCTTTCCATAGCTAGGGTTTTTCAACTTTTCAAGCTTGAAAGTAAGTCAATCCTAGCCCCGTTTTTAATGTTCTTTGCATTTTTGAGATCTTTGAAGCATGATTTAGCCATTTCTACCCTTTATTTGAACTAGTGTTTATGTTCAAAATTTTACCCATGTGTGTCATACAAGTATTTTGATGATTCATGGAAGAATATGAAGGATTGGTGCTAGATGAACGTCTTTTTCTAAGTGATTTTTCATGAAAACACCAAAAAGGACTTGTTTGTAAAACTTGTAAAAATAGGTGTTAAAAATGTGATTTGATGAAAAATGTGGGCTGTTATAAGAAGGAATATGAATGGGCTAGGCTTGTGTGATAAAGAAATTGGACACATTTCATTTTACGAGCTTAGGGACAATAGTGTAAATATGTGAAAGTTTAGGAGCAAAATTATAATTTTGCCAAAATATGATTTGTGGACTGATTTGACTAATGTGATAATTAAATAAGTGAAATTTTCTATTATAGATCAAGAAAAACGAAGTCCAGACCTAAAACGAGGGAAGAACAAGGTTGTGGACTAAATCAAATAAGTAGCTACATTTTTGTACCAAGGTAAGTTTGTGTGTAATTGATACAACATTTTATTATGTATTTAACACTTAATGTTGCATGAATTGTATGTTTGTCTCTGTGAGTATAATTGATGTTGTCCAACAAAGATTTGAGGTGATGAATGCCGGTTGAACCTCGGGAATACTTAGGGTATGAATATCATGGCATTGGGTTGATGAGATCCCTATAAGACCATATCTGGGATATGGCATCGACATCGATGTGAGATCCCATGTAAGACCATGTCTGGGTGATCGTGATTTTCCGTGATAAGTTTTATAAATTTATAATTAATCGCTCTTGAAACTAACTATTATCATGACGTAGGCAAGTGTACCTATCGAATAGTAGTATAGCTTTAGCAAGACCAGATTGTCGAACCCAAAGGAACTATAAGTACTAGTAATGACTATCTTTTTATTATCTAGCCTAAGAATAATGGGGTTTGTTTTAATTAACTAATTAACTAAACTAAGAGATCACAAAAAATAGAATTGGGGAACTACTTTTAGAAAAATGATTGAATGAAGACAATACCTAAGGAAAAATCCACCTAGACTACACTTGTTAGTTTGGCTCTGAATCGGACGATTTATTCATTTAACTTGTTCTATAGAAATCCCTAAGTTATGTTATTATCCCTATTCAAGACTAATAACGTCTAACCCTAGATTGAATAACTAAAATTTCTTTCTAATTAACACCCTAAGGTTGCATTAACTCAATCTATGGATCCCCTTATTAGGTTTCACCCTAATCCGGCAAAATCTTGTCACCCTATCTCTAGTCGCGCAATCAACTCCGCTTAATTATGACAAAGTCACTCATAGACAAGGACTATTTATCCTCCAACTAAGAGCATTAACTTGAATCAATATCCTGGAATACCGAAACAAGAATTAAGAACACATAATTAAGAACAAGTCAAATATTTATCAGACAATTCAGAAAATAATAACAAGATTCGTCTTAGGTTTCATTCCCCTTAGGTATTTAGGGGTTTCAGTTCATAACTAAATTGGAAAACATCTCAGAAGAATAATGAATACAAAACATAAAGAAAACCCAAAACTCCTGGAGGGAAATTAAGGAGATATCTTCAGTCTTGATGAAACCCAAAACTCCTAGAGGGAAATTAAGGAGAGATCTTCAGTCTTGATGATGAATCCAGCTTCTGAGATGGATCAATCGGCTTTCTTGGAGTAATTCCTTGTTCCCTATTCTCTGTCCCCCTTTTAGTCCTCCTCTGGGGCGTTTAAATAGGCTTTAGAATGCCTAAAAGCCCTAAAAATTACCCTTTTCTGAATAGAACTTAACTAGGGCTCGACAGGGACACGTCCGTGTGACAAGCCCATGTGCAATTACTTCAGGTCGTGGTCGAGGCTGAGAGATCAACACGCCCATGCTGAGGTTGTTTTAGGCCGTGGTCGAGCCTGTTAGAATGGCACGGGCATGTGTTCTGCCCGTGTGAGGAAGTCGAGGCTGTGTTGTTTTCCCACTTCGACCCATTTTCTCCGTTTTTGGCCCGTTTCTTATTCTTTTCTCTCTCCTATGCTCACTTAAGTATAAAACATGAAATTAAAGGATTAGGAGCATCAAATTCACCAAATATAAGGAGAAATCATTCATAAATGTGTTAAGCAGGGGATAAAAATATGTATAAATTACGGTTTATCAAATACCCCCACACTTAAGCGTTTGCTTATCCTCAAGCAAAATCCTCAATTCACAATTAAGAATTCCTTTATCTTAACTTATAATTCCTATCAATAATATCTCAAACTAATCCATAAGTAATCATACATTGGGAATTCAACTAAAAGAACATTGAAGTTTCAAATATTCCAAGTTGAGTATTTAATCATGAAAAACATAGGTATCTCTCCTCATCTAAGTAGTTACCATTGATTCGAAACCTCACAGAGTTTAACATCCTCACTAAACATTCACTCAAATCACTCGAAGTGTTTAAGGATAATGAAATTAGCACTCATCAGTTAATATGAAAATTTATTACCATAGACTTGCATGAAAATCAAATCTCCTCCACTATAAATTGAGATGATACATCAATCAAAAGGTCTTTAGAGGGTTGTAACGAGGCTTGGCTAGGGGGTGTGGTCACAACCTGAAAGAAAAGGTTAGAATCGAGATTGAATTGAAAAATTACTTAACTAGAAAAATATTTAATCATCACTTGCATACAACAGAGCTTCTTCTCAGAATATGGAATTTAAATACTTAAGCTCAAAGACAAAGGATCACTACTACTAATATGTATACATTTTTTTTTAAGAACAAGTCAAATAACATAGACTAACTACTAAGAACAAGACAGAGTTAAGTAATTTATCCAAATCAAGTCTTGACAAAAATAGGTATCAAATTAATTGAGGGGATTTCAACAATAATGAAATAAGGGTTAATATTAAGGGTAATACAAGGAATGGCTTGTTATGCTCAAAGGGGTTTACTAAGGGTTAATCATGGAGGTAGGCTTTTTATGGCATGAGTGGGTTAATCTTAAGTGCCTTTATCATCTTGACATATCAAATCAAATGGTGTGGTCTTGACATGCATAATCATGCAAGTTCTAGAATAACAATTCGATATTGACACGCTCAAAGCAATAATAAAAGTGAGCATGAAAGAAATAATAGATGCTCTTAAAGGCTCAATAATCTCACAAAAATTATGGCTTTTTGATGTTTAAACTTGTGGAATTCAATTCAAGATAATACCTAAACTTGGGGAAACAACCTAAAATTTTAAATTCTCAAAAATCAACTTATCATGCTTAATTCTCTAATGTCTTAAAGTTTAAATAATCAATGCATGACTGCCTATGTTTTAATTCAAGATATATCAATAAAAATTAATCAAAATTTATCCTAAAAATGATATGATAGGTTTGTAAGAGAACAAGGCAATATTCTGATAATGAAATGAATACCCCCCACACTTAAGATGTACATTTCCCTCAATGTACAAAGATAAAGTTAGTGGCGAATAGAGATATAATATCATAAGATAGAGAGAGAAATAAAAATTCCTAAGTGTTAAATGAGCGAACTCCTTAGTTTGGAGTTATGTAAAATAGAGGAGGATACTCCGGTGGTGGTAGAGGTTCGGTTCCATAAGTGTTGCGCCAAAGGAATATTATATCTCATGATCGAACAGGGCATGGTAGTCGTGGAAAACCTTTTCCAAATGGAGTTCGAAGTTCCTAAGTGCTTGCGAGCTTTGTAGCTCTTTATAACTCAAGGAAGGAGGGAGAGCTGATGCCTTAGAGCGACTAGGGTCGTAGGCGGCCGAGCAAGGGACGAGGGTGCTCTAGCACTTCAAAAGAGAGTAATGGATGTGGCGGTTGAGGGTATCGAGGTCGTTCTCCTCCTGGAACTCCTTCGCATAAAGGCCCAGTGCTAAACCAAACTCTGGAACGCTCAACTGGCGGACTAGACTGCCAAGGTGAAATTAGACCGTGCCAAGATCATCGTAGTTGGTCATTACGGTCTGAAGATGGAATGTTGAGCATAGTTCCACCGTGAGCTCGAGATACGTCGGCTCGATGATCTCAAAGAAGAGGTTCCATGGGTCAGTAGTGAGTAGGGCCCAAATCGTATTAGCCAATTGGACTTGTTCTACTGCAGCCCAATCGATGCAGCGGCCCTCAATTAAAGGTCGGGCCCGAAGTATTTGGAAAAGTTCTTCTTGGGGCCCAATGGGGAACTGCAGGAAGGGGTGGCAAATTTCAGCGGTGGGACTCGAGGAGGATGACGCTCCCTTCTTTTTCTTCAAAGCGGGGACGGTGGCTTTCTTTCCTCGTGAAGACGACATGATATACGCTAAAAAAAGGAGAATGAGTGTCAAAAATGGAGTTGGAAGCGATGCACAGGCATGGCAGGAGGGCGTGTGGACTTGCAGTGGCTAGGGTTAGGGATTTATAGGTGAAGAAGATGATGAATAGTGAAGCCTATTTATAGATTTTGGGGCACACGGCCAAGGGACACGCTCGTGTGCCCCAATTTCAGCCCGTATGTTTTGCATTTTTCTGAATTTCAGTGCGTCTGACATTCGCCCCACGTCCGTGTGCCTTGGGTGTGTTGATGCACACAGCCGAGTCGCATGGCCGTGTCTGGCTTCGTTCGCTTCTCCCACGCATGTGTATGTAGCTCCACGCCCGTGTTAACTTGACGGTTTGGCCACGGGTGCTGTAACAGCCCGATTTTGGGCCTAGTCAGAACAGTGGTTTCGGGACCACTATTTTGAGGCCAGAGAAAATTATTTTAGTATTATTTTATGTGTTATAATATAATTTTATAAGTGCATGTAAATTTTTGGTAAGTTAATTTTAGCGATTTCTAGTCTAATTTCGAAAAAGGACTAAATCGCGTAAAAGGTAAAAGTTGTATTTTTGTACCTAAAGGTGTTAATAGACTTGAGAACTAAAATTAGAGGCCTTTAAAGGGCAATTGGACCCTTTTTAAGTGTGTGGCCGGCCAAGGAGAGACAAAATTTTCAAAAAGCCAAAATTTATGGGATATTAGGTGACTTTTGACCAAATAGGTAATAAAATAAAAATAGGATGATATCATCCCTTTTTTCATCTTCTCTCCACAGATTTTTCCAGCCAAGAAATGGGTTTTGAAAGCTTCAAATTTTTAGCAACTTTAAGCCTTAGCAAGTAAGTGATTTTAATGTCTTTCTTGAAGATTTTTACATTTTTGTAACCCCTAAAGCATGAGCTTTCGTAAGAGGGGGCTATTTTTCAAAATGATAAAGAGTCTAGGGTTTTTCCATGAATGTATATGTGTTGTTTTTTGAGTTTTTATAGAATAATATGAGTTGTAGTTGTCTAATAAACAACCTTTGTGAAGGAAATTTGCATGAAAAGACCTTAAAAAGGTTATTATGCGAAGTTGTAAAATGGGTTGTTAATATGTGTAATAATGATTTTTGTGAGTTTCCATAGTTATGAAAATGGTTTATCTAGGCTTAAGGAGTAAAGAAATTGAATAAAAATCTTGTTTCGAGCGTAGGAGTAATTTGGTAATTTTGGCAAAATAGAGAGGCAAAATTGTAAATTTTGCCAAAGTGTGTCCATGGACTAATTTGATTAGTACATTATTTTAATTAGCTAAATGTGATGTTTTAGATGTTGAAAAATGCGATTTGGGCCTAGAACGGGGAAAATCAAATTATGGACTATTATGTCTTTTTCACTTTTGTGGTATCGAGGTAAGTTCGTATGTAAAAAATAACATGCTATACATGTATTTTAAATGTTATCATTACATGAATTGTACAAATATTAATGTGTATGTGATTAATAGAAATATGATAAGGCAAAGCCTTGATAAGCGAGGAAGAATCCCATTTGAACCTTAGGAATAAAATAGGATACGAGTGACATGTCACTAGGAATTATGAGTCTAGATGACTAGCTCGAGAGTGAGCATTGAAATGTCATGAGATATTAGGTAGCTTTAGCTACAATTGAGGCACTTATGTGCAAATATTTTTTCGAGTATCCAATTAGTATTCCAAGTGTTCAACGGGTAATCCGAATAAAGAGTTGATGATGGTTCCAATGAGGTAAGTCATTGGTGAGTATGCACTTGAGTTATGTTACGAGTTGTGTAGGTACGTACACTAAGCCTATGAGAATGTATTGGTATGTGAAAAATCTATGATGCATAAATATGTGTTCTTACCATGATGGATGAAATGATGTTGTATTAATTTTGTGAACAATGACCATGAATAACTTAGCCTTGACAGATTTGAGTTACTGCAGTAGTGTAATTTTGAAAATACATTAAATATAGTGGGAAATGAGTTAGAGGCTGAATAAAATATGGAATTAAAGCTTAATGAGTCTGGTTTCTTATAAAAGACACCATGTAAGCAAAAACATTTCTTATAATGAGATATTTGAAGTTATGTGGGACGGAGTCAGAATGACATTGAGATCCCCTATTCTGATTTGAGAAAATCATTATAAATTGGATACAAATGTTTATGAGTTATAATTTATATTCTTAGAATCCTAAATGAGTATATTTTCAATATAAATAGATAAGAAAATTATTTGAGTCTTGTGCTATGAAATAATTGAACTTTAGTGCAGAAGGGTTGAAACTATTAGATAGTGAATCAGGGGTAAATTTTAGGAATAAACTGTACTAACTGGCTAATCCAAAAATTCTAGAAATTTTATGGTATAAAATTAAATGAGTCTAGTTTCAGGGAAAATTAAAGAAACTTAATTCAGAGTTTCGTAGCTCTAGATATAAATAATTTAGTGACTGTTGCTCAGGAAGATAGTTTGTCGTGAACTTGAGAATATGTTGTAAACATTGATAAAGCATGTTAATGAGTTGCTTATTGTTTTCATATGAACTTACTAAAAGAAAACTTAACCCCCTTCTTTCCCATTTTTCCTAGGGTTGCCAAGTTAGCTCGGGTTGCAGGCCGTCAGAGATATTATCACACTGTCGAGTAGACGCTATCTGCGCAAGTAAATCCAAGTGATTCAAGTCTATGGCATGTATAGGGTTTTAATGTTGAGTATGTGATATTATGATTTAGCTAAAGGTGTCGACTTGTATTGATAAAGTGTTGTAGCCATGTAAATTGGCCTATATCGGCTAATGACGTTATGGGCCTATATGATTAGTCTTATGCATGTATGTTATTATCTCTTGCGATGTGGCTTACAGTATGCCTAGAGATTGAAATGTGATTCATTGATGAGTTAGTACCTTATGCATGATTAAATGATTGGTAAATAATTAATAAAGCCTCATAATTGGTTTGCCGGTATGATTATGCATGCTTAGTGATGGACATGAGGTTTGATGACATGTTGATAGCTATAGCAATAATGTGGTAAACATGAAAGTAAAACCTATGGTAATGGTTGCATGTGAAATTACCACGGTCATGTCATGTTAGGAATGTTTAGGAATGTTTAAGTGCCTAATTTTTCCATGTTGTATGCTATTGTATAAGTATACGTGCATGTGTTGTGAGGGTGAATAAATGGCTTGGAAAATAGCCTTGTAATTGTCCACACGGGTAGACACACGGGCATGTTGTCCAGCCGTGTGAACCCTGTACCTAAGTTTTTCTAGTCAGTATGCATGGTAGTAGTACACGGGCAAGAGACACAGCCATGTGTCTCAGCCGTGTGAAGGACACGGTCATAGGTCACGGGCGTGTGCCTTGACTGTGTGGTTTTGGCAGAATGTCCAGGTTTTTAGACACGGGTTTGGGACACGGGCGTGTCCCTAGCACACGGGCGTGTGCTTTATAACCACACGGGCATGTGAAGCTTTGATGTAAGAGATTTTCTAAGTTTTTCATGAGTTCTCGGTTGGGTCCTGAACCACCCCGAATGTATGTTTTAGGCCTCGTAAGCCCGCATAAGGGACAGATTGCATGTGAAAAGAAAAGTTTTTAATTGTTTGAGATTTCATGGCCCTGTTTAGTATAGAAGTGTTAGTAAAAGTCATGTAGCATCTCGAACCCCGTCCTGGTGTCGGATGCGGGTGAGGGGTGTTATATTTAGTGGTATCAGAGCATGGTTTAGTCGGTTCTCAGACTAACCTAGCGTATGAGAGTCTAGCTATACATGCCATAGTATTACTCGTGATAGTGTGATATCTCCTGGCCCTAACAAAACTTTTAATTAAGATAGGAATGAGTTCCAACCAAGCAAATCTTGATAGAGATAAGAGTAAAGTTGAGATTATTGAATCATGCTTGTGATATGCTGAAAATGGGAAAGGTATGAAAAGAAATTCATGATTTTTACATGAACTAGTATTCATTATGTGATACTCCTGAGTTAAAGAATGTGAAATAATGGAGTAAAATGAAGTTAAGTTGTGAAAAGCTCTCTTATGCATGTTAGTATTCATACGATGTTAAATGTCTAACTTGATTGGCCAAGTGTTTATGAAAAGAAAGAAATTTGCTTGATGATAGAGTGTATGTATGAATGCTTTTATTGCATGATTAGTAATCAGTATATATACGAGGTTGGCGTTTATGTCTAGATTAATGAAGTTAAGATGCCACAATGTTATGCTTTATAATCTCAGTTACAGAATTAAAAATGTCCCAATAACATGAAAGTTGTAATGAAAGATCAAATTGGGTGGAACGCAGGGAATGAGTACGATCGTTCACTAATGAATTGACGGAAAAGACCATGGTTGGACCATGGCAATACATGAGATTTGTGTGCCAGTGTAAGACCATGTCTGGGACATGGCATCGGCATTGAGATGAGGGCTAGTGTAAGACATGCCTGGGACATGCATCAGCCATACTATGAGAGCCAGTGTAAGACCAAGTCTGGGACATAGCATCGGCATTGAGACTAGGGCTAGTGTAAGACATGTCTAGGACATGCATCAACCACACTATGAGAGCCAGTGTAAGACATGTCTGGGACATGCATCGACCTCGAGATGTTAGCCAGTGTCAGACATGTCTGGGACATACGTTGGCTACAAGATGTGCTAGTGCAGACATGTCTGGGACATGCATCGACACGGTTACATGTGTCAGTGTAAGACCTGTCTGGGACATGCATCTACATAGATGGACGAGAGCTAGTACAAGACCATAGTTGGACTATGGCATCAAGTAAGCGATGTACTCAAAACCGTAAGACGTTCTCCAATTTGATAAATATTGGCAAGTGATTAAGACTCAATGTGGGAACTTGATAAGACATTAAGGGTAATTTGAGTAAAAGAAATAAAAGTTTGAGTTGTGATAAATTCACTTATGTTTAGCTAATATTCACATGAAATAAAGTTGCATGTATTACTGAGATATGTGAAGATGTGTTCATAAAAAGTTGGAAATTTGAAATGTTTGAATCAATGTGCATAATGCTATGTTGTTGTTGAATATGTATTTGCTTGAGAGTCAAAAGTTTAGAGGCTTTACAATCTTCGGCCCCTTACCAGAATAGAGTTATACAACGAGATTCTCGAGAGATATGTTTGCATAAGCTTGCAAAAGTGATACTAAATAGCACAATAATGGAATAGTATGGGATTAGTGAAGACAAAATTAGTTAGAGGAATAACGTTGCACTTGTACAGATGTTTGAGTATGACAGATTCAATTAAATAAAAGTTATGGCTATCTTTCTCTTTTGAGTATTTTATGTTTTCCTCTATTCTGGGGAATACGTATGGTTATCCTTTTCTAGTGGGAATTCTATCGTGTGAGGATGCTAGTGGCTGTGATATTAGATGAAAGGCTTTATTGGTTCAGTTAGTTATGATCGACATTTCTCCATCTCTTCAAATTTCTATTCTGATATATTGGAATGAAGTCGATAGTAAAAATCTATGTGAGATTATTTTGATGTTCTATTGATTATGGTTTATATATATACGGGAATCATGTTATCTCTGTTACGAGGAATTCTAGAGCGTACAGACAGTAGTTTCCTTCTGGCTTTCTCTGAGGGATTTTTCAGATCATCTTTATTATTTTCTTCTGGATTATATTCTCGGATTTCTAATATAGTCTTATATCTTGGAATTTCTTATATTGGTTTTCTCTCGTTATTGTTTTGAGAATTATCGAGCTTGGCTTATCTTTACGAGTAATCTTTGACTTGCAATACTAGAATCTGTTATAATTATGCTTCTGCATCAACTATAGAAGTGCGGGGATTTCAGTGTCTAGATTTTTTTAAAGTTCTTGGGGTAAAGAATGGTTATTCAGCAAAGGTAAATCTGAGTTATGTGCATTTAAGTTTATTCTCTGGTTTGAGAATACCATTACGTGTTCTTTGGTAAGTAGTCGTGCAGTTAGAAATGATGAGGTTTTATTCTTATAAGTATGATACGGAAAACATAATTAGTTGGATTTCTCTCATTCGATAGATGTTGTATAAGTAAAGTTGTCCTGATTAATAAAGAGATCACACTTATGAAGATGGAATCATTTGATTCATGTTAGTAAAGTTTCTAAACAATTAATGATCAGAGTACAGAAATGTGGCTATAAGTGATAAATTAAACAAGTACAGCATAATTCAACTTTTAATTTGGAATTGCAGGGAGGATTTGATTTCTAGTTTCTGTTACTATTATTTCAGAGTAAGATTTGAGTACTAAGAAACTTTGGGTTATATAGAGAATTGAGTAGAGAGCTCACAGCAGTCTTTTGTCTATTCTTCTAAAGGATGATGAACTGTCTACAGAGTAAAGCCGAATATCAGATGCACCTGAGACTATTATTGTCGGAGATGATATTGAAAGGAAAATAAGAGAGTACTGTTATGAAATTTCGTATCGGGATATCTCTCATCCCCGAGAAAAAGGAGGGATGCAAGTTGAATTGTGATAGATTGATGATAGTAGTCCGCATGACTATTTTGGTATATACAAAGGTATTGTTAGACAGATTTGGACAAGTTGTGATTCTAAGCTTATAGTTCTTAGAATGTCAGTTTTCAGTATTTCGAATTGAGCCGAGAATTTTATGGTAATTGTAAAAAGGTTACAGAATCCTGAGTATGAGCTTCAACTGAGTTGTTTTGTAAGTTTTGAGAAAAAGATATAAGTGACTCGTGAAAGTTGAGAGCAACTTTTTCTGGTAAAATTTTCGAGGACAAAAATCCCTAAAGGGGAAAGAAATGTAACAGCCCGATTTTGGGCCTAGTCGGAATAGTGGTTTCGGGACCACTATTCTGAGGCTAGAGAAAATTATTTTAGTATTATTTTATGTGTTATAATATAATTTTATAAGTGCATATAAATTTTGGTAAGTTAATTTTAGTGATTTCTAGTCCAATTTCGAAAAAGGACTAAATCTTATAAAAGGTAAAAGTTGTATTTTTGTGCCTAAAGGTGTTAATAGACTAGAGAACTAAAATTGGAGGCCTTTAAAGGGCTATTGGACCCTTTTTAAGTGTGTGGCCGGCCAAGGGGAGACAAAATTTTCAAAAAGCCAAAATTTATGGGATATTAGGTGACTTTTGACCAAATAGGTAATAAAATAAAAATAGGACGATATCATCCCTTTTTTCATCTTCTCTCCACCGATTTTTCCAGCCATGAAATGGGTTTTGAAAGCTTCAAATTTTCAGCAACTTTGAGCCTTAACAAGTAAGTGATTTTAATGTCTTTCTTGAAGATTTTTACATTTTTGTAACCCCTAAAGCATGAGCTTTCATAAGAGGGGACTATTTTGCAAAATGATAAAGAGTTTAGGGTTTTCCCATGAATGTATATATGTTGTTTTCTAAGTTTTTATGGAAGAATATGAGTTGTAGTTGTCTAATAAACAACCTTTGTGAAAGAAATTTGCATGAAAATACCTTTAAAATGTTATTATGCGAAGTTGTAAAATGGGTTGTTAATGTGTGTAATAATGATTTTTGTGAGTTTCCATAGTTATGAAAATGGTTTATCTAGGCTTAAGGAGTAAAGAAACTGAATAAAAACCTTGTTTCAAGCCTAGGGGCAATTTGGTAATTTTGGCAAAATAGAGGGACAAAATTGTAAATTTTGCCCAAGTGTGTCAATGGGCTAATTTGATTAGTACATTACTTTAATTAGCTAAATGTGATGTTAGATGTTGAAAATTGCGATTTGGGCCTAGAATGGGGAAAATCAATTTATGGACGATTATGTCTTTTTCACCTTTGTGGTATCGAGGTAAGTTCGTATGTAAACAATAACATGCTATACATGTATTTTAAATGTTATCATTACATGAATTGTACAAATATTAATGTGTATGTGGTTAATAGAAATATGATAAGACAAAGCCTTGATAGGCGAGGAAGAATCTCGTTTGAACCTTAAGAATAAAATAGGATACGAGTGACATGTCACTAGGAATTATGGGTCTAGATGACTAGCTCGAGAGTGAGCATTGAAATGTCATGAGATATGAGGTAGCTTTAGCTACAATTCAGGCACTTATGTGCAAAGATTTTTCTGAGTATCCAATTAGTATTCCAAATGTTCAATGGGTAATCCGAATAAAGAGTTGATGATAGTCCCAATGAGGTAAGTCATTGGTGAGTATGCACTTGAGGTACGTACACTAAGCCTACGAGAATGTCTTGTTATGTGAAGGATCTATGATGCATAAATATGTGTTCTTACCATGATGGATGAAATGATATTTTATTAATTTTGTGAACAATGACCATGAATGAGTAACTTAGCCTTGATAGATTTCAGTTACTGCAGTAGTAACTTTGAAAATACACTAAAAATAGTGAAAAATGAGATATTTGAAGTTGCATGGGATGGAGTCAGAATGACTTCGAGATCCCCTGTTTTGATTTGAGAAAATCATTATAAATTATACAAAAATTGTTATGAGTTATAATTTATATGCTTAGAATTCTCAATTAGTCTAGTTTCAATAGAAATAGACGAGAACATTATTCGAGCCTTGTGCTGCGAGATAATTGAACTTTAGTGCACAAGGGTTGAAACTGTCAGACAGTGAATCAGGGGTAAATTTGAGGAATAAACTGTACTAATTGGACAAGCCAAAAATTCTGGGACTTTTATGGTAGAAAGGTAAATGAGTCTAGTTTCAGGGAAAATTAAAGGAACTTAATTCAGAGTTTCATAGCTCAAGATATAAATAATTTAGTGACTATTGCTCAGGAAGATAGTTTGTCATGAACTTGAGAATATGTTGTAAACATTGATAAAACATGTTAATGAGTTGCTTATTGTTTTCATATGAACTTGCTAAGCGAAAGCTTACCCCCTTCTTTCCCATGTTTCCTAAGGTTGCCAGGTTAGCTCGGGTTGGAAGCCATCAGAGATATTATCACACTATCGAGTAGACGCTATCGGCGTAAGTAAATCCAAGTGATTCGAGTCTATGGCATGTATAGGGTTTTAATGTTGAGTATGTGATATTATGATTTAGCTAAAGGTGTCGGCTTGTATTGATAAAGCGTTGTAGCCATGTAAATTGGCCTATATCGGCTAATGACGTTATGGGCCTATATGATTAGTCTTATGCATGTATATTATTATCTCTTGCGATTTGGCTTACAGTATGCCTAGAGATTGAAATAAGATTCATTGATGAGTTAGTACCTTATGTATGATTAAGGGATTGGTAAATAATTAATAAAGCCTCATAAATGGTTTGTGGATATGATTATGCATGCTTAGTGATGGACATGAGGTTTGATGACATGTTGATAGCTATAGCAATAATGTGGTAAACATGAAAGTAAAACCTATGGTAATGGTTGCATGTGAAATTACCACGGTCATGTCATGTTAGGAATTTTTAGGAATTTTTAAGTGCCTAATCTTGCCATGTTGTATGCTATTGTATAGGTATGCGTGCATGTGTTGTGAGGGTGACAAAATGGCTTGGAAAATAGCCTCGTATTTGTCTACACAGGTAGACACACGGGCATGTTGTCTAGCCGTGTGGCCTCTGCACCTAAGTTTTTCTAGTCAGTATGCATGGTAGTAGTTCACGGGCAAGAGACACGGCCATGTGTCTCAGCCGTGTGAAGGACACGGCCATAGGGCACGGGCCTTGATCGTGTGGTTTTGGAAGAATGTCCAGGTTTTTAGAGACGGTTTGGGACACGGGCGTGTCCCTAGCACACGGGCGTGTGCTCTATACCCACACGGGCATATGGATCTTTGATGCAAGAGATTTTCTAAGTTTTTCATGAGTTCTCGATTGGGTCCCAAACCACCCTGAATGTATGTTTTGGGCCTCGTAAGCCCGCATAAGGGACAGATTGCATGTGAAAAGAAAAGTTTTTAATTGTTTGAGATTTCATGGCCCTATTTAGTATAGAAGTGTTAGTAAAAGTCAGGTAGCACCTCGAACCCCGTCCTGGCGTCGGATGCGGGTGAGGGGTGTTACAGGTGCTAGACACGGGCGTGTCATACGTCTGTGCTATTTTCTCAGGTTCACCCACGGTTCTATGCCACGGTCGTGTCGCACGCCCGTGTTGTTTTGGCAGGATCATCCACGGGCATGTCGCACGACTGTGGTCATTTATCGCAACCCGTGTTTGGGAAAAATCCTTGCCCTGTTTCCACACGATCCTAAGAACGCCCGTGTGCTTGGCCGTGTGAGTGTGGTAAACATGTATTCAAGAACTCCGTTAGTAAGTTAGGTGCTAAACACTAGAATTTAAAGCAATCAAGACCGTTAGTGCTCGGGTTACCTCTCGAGAAGCGCTTATTTATAGTCTATGCTCGACCTACCTCTCCATTGAGTGGTCATAGTGATTCGAGGAGTTTGTACTCCTCATTCCTACCATCAATCTCATCAAAATAAGGTTTTAGGTAGGACTTGTTTGCCTTAAGGTGCCGAATTTGGGATGACTTACCTCGACTGTACCGAATGGGAAAATGCTAAGTATCGTAAGAAGAATTTCTTAATTCGGTTTGGCAGTGGTGATGTGAGGATCTGCAGCGTCTAATAGAACTTTATCTCCAACCTTAAGTTGATTTGGTGAGGTATTGAGCTCGTTCTGGCGTATTTTTGGTTTTTCGTATGTTTGATCGTGATTTTTCGTGATAAGTTTTATAAATTTATAATTAATCGTTCTTGAAACTAACTATTATCACGATGTAGGCAAGTGTACCTATCGAACAGTAGTATAGCTTTAGCAAGACCGGATTGTCAAACCTAAAGGACTACAAGTACTAGTAATGACCGTCTTTTTATTATCTAGCCTAAGAATAAAGGGGTTTGTTTTAACTAACTAATTAACTAAACTAAGAAGTTGTGGAAAATAGAATTGGGGAATTACTTTTGGGAAAAATGATTGTTTTAGGACAATACCTAAGGAAAAATCCACCTATACTTCACTTGTTATTTTGGCTCCGAACCAGACGATTTATTCATTTAACTTGTTCCATAAAAATCCCTAAGTTATGTTATTATCCCTATTCATGACTAATAACGTCTAATCCCTAGATTGAATATTTAGACTTTTCTCTAATTAACACCCTAGGGTTGCATTAACTCGATCTATGGATCCCCTTATTAGGTTTCACCCTAATCTGGCAAAATCTTGTCACCCTATCTCTAGGCGCGCAATCCACTCCGCTTAATTATGACAAAGTCACTCTTAGCCAGGGACTATTCAACCTCCAACTAAGAGCATTAACTTGAATCGATATCCTAAAATAGCAAAACAAGAATTAAGAACACATAATTAAGAACAAGTCAAATATTTATCTTACGATTCAGAAAATAATAACAAGATTCGTCTTAGGTTTCATCCCCCTTAGGTATTTAGGTGTTTTAGTTCATAACTAAATAGGAAATCATCTCAGAAGAATAAAGAATACAAAACATAAAGAAAACCCAAAACTCCTGAAGGAAAATTGAGGAGAGATCTTCAGTCTTGATGATGAATCTGGCTTCTGGGATGGATCAATCGACTTCCTTGGAGTAATTTCTTACTCCCTATTCTCCGTACCCTTTTTAATCTTCCTCTAGGGTGTTTAAATAGGCTTTAGAATGCCTAAGAGCCCTCCAACTTTCCCTTTTCCAAATAGAACTTAACTAGAGCTCGGCAGGGATACGCCCGTGTGCGATTACTTCAGGCCGTGGTCGAGGCTGAGAGATCAACACGCCCGTGCTTGGATTATTTTAGGCCATGATCGAGCCTATTAGAATGGCACGGCCGTGTGTTCTGCCCAAGTGAAGAAGTCCAGGCCGTGTTGTTTTCCCTTATCGGCCTATTTTCTCCGTTTTTGGGCAGTTTCTCGTTCTTTTCGTTCTCCTATGCTCACCTAAGTATAAAACATGAAATTAAAGGATTCGAAGCATCAAATTCACCAAATCTAAGGAGAAATCATTCATAAACGTGTTAAGCGAGGAATAAAAATATGTATAAATTACGGTTTATCAAATACCCCCACACTTAAGCGTTTGCTTGTCCTCAAGCAAAATCCTCAATTCATAGTTAAGAATTCCTTTTTCTTAATTTATAATTCTTATCAATAATATCTCAAACTAATCCATAAGTAATCATACATTGAGAATCCAACTAAAAGATCATTAAAGCTTCAAACATTCCAAGTTGAGTATTTAATCATGAAAAACTTAGGCATCTCCCCTTATCTAAGTAGTTACCTTCGATTCGAAATCTCACAGAGTTTAACATCCTCACTTAAAGATTCACTCAAATCACTCGAAGTGTTTAAAGACAATGAAATTAGCACTCATCAGTCAATATGAAAAGTTATTACCATAGGCTTGCATGAAAATCAAACCTCCACCACTATAAATTGAAATGATACATCAATCAAAAGGTCTTTAAAGGGTTGTAACGAGGCTTAGTTAGGGGGTGTGGTCACAAGCTGAAAGAAAAGGTTAGAATCGAGATTGAATTGAAAAATTACTTAACTAGAAAAATATTTAATCATCACTTGCGTACAATAGAGCTTCTTCTCTGACTATGGAATTTGAATACTTGAGCTCACAAACAAAAGATCACTACTAATATGTAAACATGTGTATATATATATATATTTAGAACAAGTCAAATAACATAGACTAACTATTAAGAACAAAACATAGCTAAGCAATTTATACAAATCAAATCTCGACAAAAATAGGGATTAAATTAATTTAGGGGATTTCAACAATAGTGGGTTAAGGGTTAATATTAAGGGTAATACAAGGAATGGCTTGTCAAGCTTAAAGGGGTTTACTAAGGGTTAATTGTGGAGGTAGGCTTTTCATGGCATGAGTGGGTTAATCCTAAATGCCTCTATCATTTTGACATATCAAATCAGATAGTGTGGTCTTGACATGCATAATCAAGAAAGTTCTAGAATAACAATTTGATATTGCCACACTCAAAGCAATAATATAAGTGGGCATGAAAGAAATAATAGATGCTCTTGAAGGCTCAAGATCTCACAACAAATTATGGCTTTTCGATGTTTAAACTTGTGGATTTCAATTCAAGATAATTCCTAAACTTGGGGAAACAACCTAAAATTTTAAATTCTTAAAAATCATCTTATCATGCTTAATTCTCTAATGTCTTAAAGTTTAAATAATCAATGCATGAATGCCTATGTTTTAAATCAAGATATATCAATAAAAATCATAAGTCAATCAAAATTCATCCTAAACATGATATGAAAGATTTACAAGAGAATAATACCACATTCAGGGATTTTTTCTGATAATGAAATGAATACCCCTCCACACTTAAGATGTACATTGCCCTCAATGTACAAAGATAGATATATAGAAAAATATAAGATCATAAGATAAGGAGAGAAGTGAAACTTCCTTGGTGTTGAATGAATGAACTCCCTAGTTTGGAGTTATGTAAGGCGGAGGAGGATACTCCGGTGGTGGTAGAGGTTGGGTACCACAAGTGCTGTGCCAAAAGAACATTATATCTCGTTATTGAGTAGGGCATGGCAGTCGTGGAGAACCTTTTCCAATGGAGTTTGAAGTTCCTAAGTGATTGTGAGCTTTGCAGCTCAGAAAGAAATAGCCGAGATTAATTTATAAAGCCTAAATATAAAATACTAACAAAAAGGAAATAATATTTAAAGGTTAAAATTGAAATCAATAAAAACATAAAATTAAAATAAAATTAAAATAAAAAGAAAAAGAAAAAGAAAGATAAAGTTAAATTAAACATCATCATCGCCGGATGGTTTGCGAGGTAGTGGTGGCAATGAGATGTGGAAGTACTGACAGATCTGCTGGAGAGTAGCATCAATGTTACCCAATCGTTGAAAACACTACTACGAATCGATTGAGGTGCTCAGATATGTCAGCATATGAAGACACCGCATGAACTAAACGATGGGAGCATGGTGGCTGGGATGGTGGGTCCTCGTGCTGTGGAGGGACATCATCAGTAATGTCCTCTGGAGCCTCCTCCTCGGTAGATTGGGCAAGACGATATTGGGGAGGATAGGTTCCTCGGCATCTCTCGATCATCTTCATGCTTAGCATGCTCAAGATGCCTTGTGGGGACATCTTGCCAATGAGGGTCAAGGATGATTCTTGTGCTGCGGTGTCGAGGAGTCTGAAGTGTCGCGCCAGTCGAGTCATGTAGGGGTCAATGGAGATGACCCCCTTCCGATGTCGCTCCATCTGGTGGCGAACGGTAAGGGCAATAAAGTAGGCGAGGTCGAAGACGTGCCCGTTTGACATACACCATAAGTGGTAGACGCCGTGGGAAGTGACGACGCCGATGCTCTCTCTTTGTCCTGTTAAAGTGTGAGATAAACTAGAATGTAGATACCTTAAGGACGGAGGGAGAGATGATGCCTTGGTGCGACTGGGGTCGTAGCTGGCCAAACGTGGGACGAGGGCATCCCAGCAATGATAGATATGGTGGTTGAGAGCATGTAAGTCATTATCCTCTTTGAACTCCTCCGTATATAAGCCCAACGCAGTGTTGAATTCTGCGATGCTTAGCTGGAGGACTAATCCACCTAGGCGAAACTGGACTGTGCCGTGATCATCGTAGTTCGTCACTACTGTTTAAAGATGGAACGTTGAGCATAATTCTGTCGTGAGCTCTAGGTATGTCAGCTCAATGATTCCAAAGAAAAGCTACCAAGGGTCGGTGGCTAGGAAGGCCCGAATTGCATCAGCCAACTGAACTTGTTCTACCGCAGCCCAGTCGAGGCAGCGGCCCGCAGTTAAAGGCTAGGCCCGTAGTATTTGGAAAAGTTCTTCTTGGGGCCCATTGGGGAATTGTAGGAAAGGGTGGCGAATTTCCACGGTAGGGGCCGAGGAAGATGATGCTCCCTTCCTTTTCTTTGAGGCGGGGACAGAGGCTTTCTTTCCTCGTGAAAAAGACATGGTGAACACTAGAAAGAGGAGAATGGGCATCAAAAATAGAGTTAGAGGCGGTACACGGGTGTGGCAGAGAGGCCGTGTGGACTTGCAGCGGCTAGGTTTAGGGTTTTTTGAGTGAGGGAGACAATGAATAGTGCAAGGTATTTATAGATTTTTGGACACACGGCCAGGGGACACGCCTGTATGCCCCAATTTTAGCCCGTGTGTGTCGCGTTTTTCTGATTTTAAATGCATCTGACATTCGCCCTACGCCTGTATACCTTGGGCGCGTTGGTGCACACAGTCGTGTCGCACGACCGTGTCTGGCTTTGTTTGCTTCTCCCACACCCGTGTATGTAGGCCCATGCCCGTATTAATTTGATAGGTTCGACCACCGGTGCTAGACACAGGTATGTCGCATGCCCGTGCTAGTTTCTCAGTTTCAACCACGGTCCTAGGGCATGGGTGTGTTGCACGCCCGTGTTCTTTTGGTAGGCCGTGGGCTATTTATCACAGCCCATGTTTGGGAAAATTTTTGCCCTGTTTCCACACGGTCCTAAGCACTCCCGTGTGCTTGGCCGTGTGAGTGTGGTAAACCTGTATTCAAGAGCTCCGTTAGTAGGTTAGGTGGTAAACACTAAAATTTAAAGAAGTCAACATAGTTAGTGCTCGGGTTGCCTCCCAAAAAGCGCTTATTTATAGTCTAAGCTTAACTTACCTCTCCGTTGAGTGGTCATAGTGGTCCAAGGAGTTTATACTCCTCATTCCTACTATCAATCTCATCAAAATAAGGTTTTAGACGGGTGTTGTTTACCTTAAAAGTGCCGAAATCAGGATGACTTACCTCGACTATACCGAATGGGAAAATACTAAGTACCGTAAGAGGGATTTTTTCATTCGATTTTGCAGTGACAATGTAAGGATCTGCGGCATCTAGTAAGACTTTATCTCCAACCTTAAGTTGATTTGGAGAGGTATCGAGCTCGTTCTAGTGTATTTTTGGTTTATCGTGTGTTCTCGGTTTATGTGTTCGCCATTCATCTAGCTCCTCTATTTTTAGCCTTCATTCTTCATGAATAGGTCCTATATTGTTGCTGGAACATAGTTCGTGTACTTCCTTCAGACTCATTTCCTGCAAAGTAGGTTGCGTCATATTGTCCATTTTAGTATAATGGTTTATCCAATCACCTTCAATTTTCGATGTGTTGCCAGAATTGCGAGCTTGAAGGGTGATTATTTCGTCTCCCACACGAAGTGTGAGCTCACCTATGCCAACATCAATAATTGTTCTAGCAGTTGCTAAAAAGGACCTCCCTAAAATCAAAAGGGTGTTGTTATCCTGCTCTATGTCTAGAACAACGAAGTCAACGGGAAATATAAATTTATCTATTTTAACTAGTACATCTTCAATAATACCCCTAGGAAATCTTATAGTTTTATCTGCTAATTGAATGCTCATCCTAGTCTGTTTGGGTTTCCCAAGACCTAGTTGTTTAAACATTTTATAAGGCATGACGTTAATACTAGCCCCTAAATCAGCTAATGCATTATTAACATCTAAACTACCAATTAAGCAAGGAATTGTAAAACTCCTTGGATCTTTTAATTTGTTGGGTAGCTTATTCTGTAGAATAGCTGAGAAACTGTGTTTTGCTCCACATGCGACGCCTCGTCCAACTTTCGCTTGTTTGCTAAAAGCTCCCTTAAAAATTTCATTGCACTTGGCATCTGCTGTAGAGCTTCAATAAACGGTAAGTTAATATGTAATTTTTTCAAAAGTTTAAGGAATTTACCAAATTGTTCGTCTGAGCGGTCTTTCCTTGTCGCGTTAGGGTATGGCACACGAAGTTTATATTCTACACACACCGTTTTGTTTTCATTATGACTTACCTCACCTTTACCCTTGCTCACCACAGTTTCTTGCCTTGGTTCTGGCTCAGGCTCAATGAGTCCTTCTTTATCTTGAACATTAATTGCATTGAGCTGTTCCCTTGGGTTAGGTTCAGTATTACTTGGCAAGCTACCTTGTGGTCCAGAGATTAGTTTGGACAGCTGGCCTATCTGAGTCTCGAGCCCTTGGATCAACGCTTGTTGATTTTTAAGTGTTGTCTCAGTATTCTGAAAATGATTTTCTGACACCGAGATGAATTTGGACAGAATCTCCTCAAGGTTTGGCTTTTTCTCTTGTTGGTAAGGTGGTTGTTGGAATCCTGAGGGTGGTGGTGGTCTCTGATTTCCTTGACCTCCCATGAGAAGTTTGGGTGATTCCTCCAACTTGCGTTATAGGTATTACTGTAAGGATTATTTAGAGATCGAGGATTATTACCGTTGTAATTTAATTGCTCGTTCTCTATGTTGTGGCCATAAGTTTGATATTTTGGATTACTCGATCCACCTCCACTCACTTCACATTGCATTACTGGATGAACCTGCGTAGAACCAAGTAAACCATCAATCTTTTTATTTAGAAGTTCTACCTGATTTGACAGTATCATAACCGAATCGACGTTATAAATGCCTGCTGTTTTAGTTGACTTAGTCCTCATGACTTGCCACTGATAGTTATTCAGTGACATTTCTTCAATAAATTCGTAAGCCTCTTCAGGTGTTTTGTTATTGATGGTTCTACCAGCTGCTGCATCAATCATCTGTCTTGTCGAGGGGTTCACACCATTGTAGAATGTTTGAACTTGCAGCCATAGAGGTAACCCATGGTGAGGGCACCTTTGTAGTAGGTCCTTGTATCTCTCCCGTGCATCGTAAAGTGTTTCTAAATCCATCTGCACAAAGGAAGAGATATCATTACATAATTTAGCTATCTTAGCTGGCGGAAAATATTTTAATAAAAAATTTTTGGTCATTTTTTCCCAAGTAGTGATGGACCCTCGTGGTAACGAGTTCAACCACTATTTAGCTTTATTCCTCAGTGAAAAAAGGAATAACCGAAGACGAATGGCTTCATCAGAAACGCCATTAATTTTAAAAGTGTCGTAAATTTCTAGAAAATTTGCCAAGTGAGTGTTGGGGTTCTCATCTTGCAAACCATCAAACTGAACAAATTGTTGTACCATTTGAATCGTGTTAGGTTTCAGTTCAAAATTATTTGCAGCAATAGCAAGCCTAACTATACTTGACTTAGCTCCTGTTAAATTAGGTTTAGCATAATCATACATAGTACGAGGAGTAGGATTCTGATTTACTAGAACAGCAGGTATCGCAGGAGGTAGCGGATTTTCCTGATTTTTAGCCATCTCCTCAGTTGTAGTTGAGATATCGTCCTCTTGCTCTTCCTCTCTGTATATTAGGCTTCGCCTTATTTCTCGTCAATTTTAATGAGCGGTGCGAGCGATTTCTTCGTCAAAAAGTAATGGTCCCGACGGGTTTCTTCTAGTCATAAACTATAAGAACCTACCAAAAGGAAGGAAAAGAAAATTTAGTAAATAAAAACAAAAACAAAAACAAAATTCAATTGCAGTAAAAATAAATGGCTAAAGTAATAAAAATTAAGTGTTCCTATTATTCTAGTTCCCCGGCAATGGCGCCAAAAACTTAATCGTGATTTTTCGTGATAAGTTTTATAAATTTATAATTAATCTCTCTTGAAACTAACTATTTTCATGACTAGGCAAGTGAACCTATCGAATAGTAGTATAGCTTTAGCAAGACTGGATTGTCAAACCCAAAGGAACCAAAAGTACTAGTAATGACTGTCTTTTTATTATCTAGCCTAAGAATAATGGGGTTTGTTTTAATTAACTAATTAACTAAACTAAGAGATCACAGAAAATAGAATTGGGGAATTACTTTTGGAAAAATGATTGAATGAAGATAATACCTAAGGAAGGAAAAATCCACCTAGACATCACTTGTTATTTTGGCTCCGAATCGGACGATTTATTCATTTAACTTGTTCCTTAGAAATCCCTAAGTTATGTTATTATCCCTATTCAATACTAATAACGTCTAACCTTAGATTGAATAACTAAAATTTTTTTCTAATTCACACCCTAAGGTTGTATTAACTCGATCTATAGATCCCCTTATTAAGTTTCACCCTAATCCAGCAAAATCTTGCCACCCTATCTTTAGGCGCGCAATCAACTCCACTTAATTATGAAAAAGTCACCCATAGACAGGTACTATTCATCCTCCAACTAAGAGCATTAACTTGAATCAAAATCCTGGAATATCGAAACAAGAATTAAGAACACATAATTAAGAATAAGTCAAATATTTATCATACAATTCAGAAAATAATAACAAGTTTCGTCTTAGGTTTTATTCCCCTTAGGTATTTAGGGGTTTTAGTTCATAACTAAATTAGAAAACATCTCATAAGAATAATGAATACAAAACATAAAGAAAACCCAAAACTCTTGGAGGGAAATTGAGGATAGATCTTCAGCCTTGATGATGAATCCAGCTTCTGAAATGGATCAATCGGCTTTCTTGGAGTAATTCCTTGCTCTCTATTCTTTGTCCCCCTTTTAGTCCTCCTCTAGGGCATTTAAATAGGCTTTAGAATGCCTAAAAGCCCTCAAAATTGCCCTTTTCTGAATAAAACTTAACTAGGGCTTGGCAGGGACACGCCCGTGTGACAAGCCCGTGTGCGATTACTTCAGGCCGTGGTCAAGGCTGAGAGATCAACACGCCTGTGCTGAGATTGTTTTAGGTTGTGGTCGAGCCTATTAGAATGGCACAGGCATGTGTTCTGCCCGTGTGAGGAAGTCCAGGCCGTGTTGTTTTCCCACTTCGACCCATTTTCTTCGTTTTTGGCCTATTTCTTGTTCTTTTCTCTCTCCTATGCTCACTTAAGTATAAAACATGAAATTAAAGGATTAGGAGCATCAAATTCACCAAATAAAAGGAGAAATCATTCATAAATGTGTTAAGCAGGGGATAAAAATATGTATAAATTACGGTTTATCACTGGGACATGGCTTTGGCATCGTTATGTGATCCCATGTAAGACCATTTCTGGGACATGGCATTAACATCAATATGAGACATCATGTAAGACCATAGCAGGGCTATCGGGTTTGATATATGTGATCCCATGTAAGACCACGTCTGGGACATGGCATTGGCATCGATATACGATCCCAAGTAAGACTATATCTAGGATATAACATTGGCACCTTACCATGTGTACATGATTTCCTGAGTATCCCTTAGTATTCCAAATGGTTCAACAGATAGTCCAAGGACTCGTCAAAGGAAAGTCGAGGTGTGATTGTGTTGAAAGGGTATAAGTATGTACACCAAGCTTATCGAGTCAAGTGAGTGGTATGTATAGGGACTTGGTTTTTTTTTATGGTATGTGTTAACATGACTAGCCAAATGTATTGGCCTATATTAAGTTATTTGTATATGGCCATGAAGGGTGGCTCATATTGATTATAGTCTGTGAAACTATCTATCTATGCTATGTTCTAATACTTGTGATGTGATTATGCTTGTTGGTCATATATGGTTGGTGTTATGAAATATGTGCGTTATGAATATTTTATGACTAATCTAAATGGTCATGGCCATGAATTAAATGTGTAATACGGAAATAAAGATGTGAAGGATTAAGGATAACTTAAAGGCTTGGAAAATAGCCTTAGTGTTGGCCACACAGGCTGAGACACGGCTATGTGTCTCAACCGTGTGGGGGACATGGCCTTAGCACATAGGTGTGTGGCTTGGCCATGTGGTTCAATTTACTCACTGACATCATAGTTAGAGATTTACACGATTTGAGGACACGGGCGTGTCGAAGGCACACAGGCGTGTCCCTGTGTCCACATGGACGTGTGACCTTGTGTCATGGAAAAATTTTCTAAGTTTTCCCAAAACTTTCTAAGGCGCTCGGTTTAGTCCCTAACTACTTTCAATGCATGTTTAGGGCTTCGTAGCCCATGATTGGGACATTATGCATTTGTATGAAAACTTTTTAATACGAATAAAAGTTTGTAGCCTAGTTTTTACATGTTTGTGAATGATTAAGTCCGGTAATGCCTCATACCCTGTTTCGGTGTCGGACACGGGTAAGGGGTGTTACAGGACTAGTCCTTGTGGAAGGCATTATCATGCGATACGTCAAGAAATTCTATCTTCAAAAAGATGACAACTAGTAAAAGCATGCTACTCAATGAGATTATCTTATGATGTTCATGATGTTCATGATGCGATATGTGTTGAGTACATGCGATACTGTAATTTTGCCACAATATGATTTATGGATTGATTTGAAAAATATGATAATTAAATAAGTGAAATTTACTATTATAAATCAAGAAAAATGAAGCCTAGACCTAAACCGAGGAAAGAAAAATGTGGTGGACTAAATCAAATAAGTAGCTACATTTTTGTACCGAGGTAAGTTTGTGTGTAATCAAATAAGAAGCCAATACCCAAGTCCTTTTACCGGTAAGATTTTTAGGGACGAAAATCCCAAAAGAGGGAGAGTTGTAACATCTCGAAATAGGGTCTAATTGAAATAGTAGTTTTGAGACCACAAATTTTAAGTAGAAATAATTAATTTGTGATCATTATGAGGTCTATGATATGAATTCATGCTTGTCTGAAAATTTCATGAAGAAATTTCATGGGTAAAGAGTCCAATTTGACTTTAGGGACTAAATTGAATAAGTAGTAAAATATGTGTTTTATAAGCTTTTGGTATGAAATAGCTTTGCATTATTAATTAGAGGTCCTTAAATAGCAATTTGCCCAATTTTTATTTTTATGGACAAAAATGGGCTTGCATGGACAAAATTTGAAAGTTTAGTGAAAAAGGGCATTTTGCTTATTTGGTTAAAAAAAGAATAAAAAGGGAAAAATCAAGCAAAATTTGCTCATCTTCTCCATACCATAGCTGAAATTCTCAAGCTCTCAATAGCTAGGGTTTTTCAACTTTTCAAGCTTGAAAGTAAGTCAATCCTAGCCCCCTTTTTAATGTTCTTTGCATTTTTGAGATCTTTGAAGCATGATTTAGCCATTTCTACCCTTTATTTGAACTAGAGTTTATGTTCAAAATTTTACCCATGTGTGTCATACATGTATTTTGATGATTCATGGAAGAATATGAAGGATTGGTTCTAGATGAACATCTTTTTCGAAGTGATTTTTCTTGAAAACACCAAAAAGGACTTGTTTGTAAAACTTGTAAAAATAGGTGTTAAAAATGTGATTTGATGAAAAATATGGGCTGTTATAAGAAGGAATATGAATGGGCTAGGCTTGTGTGATGAAGAAATTAGACACATTTCATTTTACGAGCTTAGGGACAATAGTGTAAATATGTGAAAGTTTAGGAGCAAAATTGTAATTTTGCCAAAATATGATTTATTGACTGATTTGAATAATGTGATAATTAAATAAGTGAAATTTTCTATTATAGATCAAGAAAAACGAAGTCCGGACCTAAACCGAGGGAAGAACAAGGTTGTGGACTAAATCAAATAAGTAGCTACATTTTTGTACCAAGGTCAGTTTGTGTGTAATTGATACAGCATTTTATTATGTATTTAACACTTAATGTTGCATGAATTGTATGTTTGTCTTTGTGAGTATAATTGATGTTGTCCAAAAAAGATTTGAGGGGATGAATGCCGGTTGAACCTCAAGAATACTTAGGGTATGAATATCATGACATTGGGTTGATGAGATCCCATATAAGACCATATCTGGGATATGGCATCGACATCGATGTGAGATCCCATGTAAGACCATGTCTGGGCGATCGTGATTTTTCGTGATAAGTTTTATAAATTTATAATTAATCACTCTTGAAACTAACTATTATCACGACGTAGGCAAGTGTACCTATCGAATAGTAGTATAGCTTTAGCAAGATCGGATTGTCGAACCCAAAGGAACTAAAAGTACTAGTAATGACTGTCTTTTTATTATCTAGCCTAAGAATAATGGGGTTTGTTTTAATTAACTAATTAACTAAACTAAGAGATCACAAAAAATAGAATTGGGGAATACTTTTGGAAAAACGATTGAATGAAGACAATACCTAAGGAAAAATCCACCTAGACTTCACTTGTTATTTTGGCTCCGAATCAGATGATTTATTCATTTAACTTGTTTCATAGAAATCCCTAAGTTTTGTTATTATCCCTATTCAAGACTAATAACGTCTAACCCTAGATTGAATAACTGAAATTACTTTCTAATTAACACCCTAAGGTTGCATTAACTCGATCTATAGATCCCCTTATTAGGTTTCACCCTAATCTGGCAAAATCTTATCACCCTGTCTCTAGGCGCGCAATCAACTCCGCCTAATTATGACAAAGCCATTCTTAGACAGAGACTATTCATCCTCCAACTAAGAGCATTAACTTGAATCAATATCCTGGAATACCGAAACAAGAATTAAGAACACATAATTAAGAACAAGTCAAATATTTATCCTACAATTCAAAAAATAATAACAAGATTCGTCTTAGGTTTCATTCCCCTTAGGTATTTAGGGGTTTTAGTTCATAACTAAATAGTAAAACATCTCAGAAGAATAATGAATACAAAACATAAAGAAAACCCAAAACTCCTAGAGGGAAATTAAGGAGAGATCTTTAGTCTTGATGATGAATCCGGCTTATGAGATGGATCAATCGGCTTTCTTGGAGTAATTCCTTGCTCCCTATTCTCCGTCCACCTTTTAGTCCTTCTCTAGGGTGTTTAAATAGGCTTTAAAATGCCTAAAAGCCCTAAAAATTTCCCTTTTTCGAATAGAACTCAACTAGGGCTCAGCAGGGACATGCTCATGTGACAAGCTCGTGTGCGATTACTTAAGGCCGTGGTCGAGGCTAAGAGATCAACACGCCCATGCTGAGGTTGTTTTAGGCCGTGATCGAGCCTATTAGAATGGCACGGGCGTGTGTTCTGCCCGTGTGAGGAAGTCCAGGCCGTGTTATTTTCCCACTTCGGCCCATTTTCTCTGTTTTGGCCCATTTCTTGTTCTTTTCTCTCTTCTATGCTCACCTAAGTATAAAACATGAAATTAAAGGATTAGGAGTATCAAATTCGCCAAATATAAGGAGAAATAATTCATAAATGTGTTAAGCAGGGGATAAAAATATGTATAAATTACGGTTTATCACTGGGACATGGCTTTGGCATCGTTATGTGATCTCATGTAAGACCATGTCTGGGACATGGCATTGGCATCGATATGAGACATCGTGTAAGACCATAGTTGGGCTATCTAGTTCGATAGATGTGATCCCATGTAAGACCATGTCTGGGATATGGCATTGTCCTCGATATACGATCCCAAGTAAGACTATATCTAGGATGTTGCATTGGCACCTTACCATGTGTACATGATTTCCTGAGTATCCCTTAGTATTCCAAGTGGTTCAATGGATAGTCCAAGGACTCGTCAAAGGAAAGTCGAGGTGTGATTGTGTTGAAAGGGTACAAGTATGTACACCAAGCTCGTAGTTATTGAGATTACGAAATGATAAAACTTTGGTAAGGTGGAAATGAAAGGATTATGATCTTGAGTTTTATTGAACATTATGTAAATCGAATGAGATAGAATATGACTACAATGATTATTAACGATGAGATGATTTAAATTATGTTATGTATGTGTATGAAAATTCATATTTTTATTGTTTATTAATTACATGCAAGCTTACTAAGCTTTATACTTACTCCCTCTCTTTTCCATTTTCTTATAGTATCGCCAAGCTAGCTCGGGGATCAAAGGACGTTGAAGCCTCGTTCACACTATCAATTAGATCTTTTGGGTATAGTTAGTCTCATTATTTTGAGTATGGCATGTATATGAAACTTGTTTATTTTGTTATGTGTCATATTGGTTAACCAAATGTGTTGGCTTATGATAGTGTTACAATTATTTTGTATATGGCCATGAGAGATGGCCCATATTGATTATTGGGTTATAACCCTAATTAATTTTGCATGCATGCAAGTGTGTTTATGCTTTGATGTGGTTGTGGATGATGAGTGTGATGAATAGCATATGTGCTTGATGGATAGTTGTGACCGATAGGGTGACCATATCCATAGAATACATGAATAATTTGAAAGTGGATTAGTAATGTTGATTGAATATGAAATTCATGTGAAAAGATTTAAAGGAATATGTCAAGTTGAGTATGTGTTATATGCCATTATAGACATAATCTAACCATGAATGTGAATGCTTGAGTATCCAAAGGTGCCATGTTGCATGCCATGAAGTGGGTTTAAGTATGTGAGTGCATAGGGGTCACAAATGGCTTGCAAAATAGCCTAAATTTTGTCCACACGGTTAGGCACACGGGCGTGTGTCTATGCCGTGTGTTACATAAGGTCTACCCCCTTGGGCGTGTGCTCAGGCTGTGTGTCCCCTGCACCCTAGTTCATACAAATAGAATGCCTAGTAGTAAACACGCGGGCTGAGACACGGCCATAGGACATAGGCATGTGCACAGGCCATGTGAAGTCTACACCTACTTTATGGAAATTTATGAATTTTAATTACCCACACGGCCTAAGCACATGAGCGTGTGCTTTGGCCGTGTGACTGCATTTTGTGCATGATGTCACAAATAGAGAGCTCCATGGGCAAGGGACATGAGCGTGTCCCAAGCCACACAGGCGTGTGTGATCACACGGCCTAATCACACGGGCGTGTGGCCCTCCAAAAAGTGAAGAATTTTCTATGTGTTTTAAATGTTCTGACAGTTTTCGATCTAAACCTGAATCTTTCCCAATGTATGTTTTGGGCCTTGTAGGCCCTTATAAGGGACGTTAAGCCAATGTTTGAACGAGTTTAAATTTGAGTGAAATTTTATGGCCCGGTTTTGCATGTTTGATTGTGTTTAAGTTTAGTAATACCCTGTACCCGATTTTGACGTCGAATACAGGTGAGGGGTGTTACTTTTAGTGGTTTCAGAGCTACGGTTTAGTTGATTCTCAGACTAATGTAGCATGTGTATAAGTTTAGCTATACATGCCATACATATATTGTGATAGTGTGACGACTCTTGACAATTCTCAATTGTGTTTTCATATAGTAAATAGATACCGGTCGAGCTATGGCAGATGACTTAGAAAGTAACGCGCCGACTCCCGCTGACCCACAGTTAGTCAGGGAGGAGGAGAAGGGGCTCGAGAAGCCTTTCTCCACATGATGGGTACTTGGTACACGAAGTTCATTCGAGCGAACCAGAATGCTCAACCCTCTCCATCCCCACCTATTCCCCAACCTATCCCAATGGCACCCCATGGTATGGATTTTATGAGACTGAATAGAACTTCGATGGATAAAATTTGAAAACAAGGAGCTGAAGAGTTCTGAGCTAGCATTGATGATAATCCGAAATGAGCAGAGCTTTGGCTCGAAAACACCATCTGGGTTTTTGAGGAATTGTTATGCACACTGGAAGAACGCCCGAAATGTGTTGTATCACTACTTAGAGATTTTGCTTACCACTGGGGGAAGACACTTGTCTCGGTGGTATCGAGGGAGAGGGTAACATGGGAATTTTTCCAAGAGGAATTTCGAAAAAATTATATCAGTCAGATATTTATGGATCAAATAAGGAAAGAATTCCTTGAGTTGAAGCAAGGTAAAATGACTGTAACTGAATACGAGCGTGAGTTTGTGAGACTCAGTAAATGCGCTCGAGAATGTGTGTCGACTGAAGCTATTATGTGCAAGAGGTTTGAGGATGGATTAAACAAAGACATTCGGATGTTTTTCGGTATGCTCGAACTGAAAGAGTTCGTTGTGCTTGTCGAAAGAGCTTGTAAGGCAGAGGAATTAGCCAAAGAGAAGAGAAAGGCCAAGTCTGAGGCTAGAGACTCAAGGAAAAGTCTATGACCAGGTTATTTTAGACCACATCGAAGAGGTCGAGGGATTTTTATTCCCGCTCCCATACTTCTATTGGGCATCCAAATAGAAATAGAGATAAACAGTATTCGGGTACTAAGGCCCAGACCACCTCGATTGCTAGTGTTGGTAATGCTCGACCAAGTAGGTCAGAATGTCCACAATGTGGTAGACGTCACCCTGGTGAGTGTCGGGGGAGTGACAGGACTTGTTTCAAGTGTGGTTTCCCAAACCACTTTATTAGAGAGTGCCCCTCGATGGCAGAAAAGGAGAGATATCAAAGTGTAAGATCGAGTAACACTGCTAGTCGAGGTAGACCGTAGAAAAATCTGGGTGATGGAGCGAGCAGCAAAAGTGCCCCTATATAGTCTGCTATGAGACCTGAGGGCAGAGCTCCTACAAGGACATACGCCATTCGTGCTCGCAAAGAGGCTTTGCCTCCGGATGTGATTACGGGTACATTTTCTATCCATGATGCTACTATTATTACTTTGATTGATTCGGGATCTACCCATTCCTATATTTGTATGAAATTGGTGTCGAGTATGAATATGCTTGTTGAATCTATAGAATTTGTGATAAAAGTGTCAAACCCATTAGGAAAATACGTGTTAGTTGATAAAGTATGTAAGAATCGTCCTTTGATGATTAGAGGTCACTATTTTCCGACAAACCTTATGCTTTTTCCATTTGATGAGTTTGACGTGATTCTTGGTAGGGATTGGTTAACTGCTCATGATGTAGTAGTAAATTGTGGGAGAAAATTTATTAAACTGAAATGTGAAAATGGTGATATTTTCCGAGTTGAATCAGATGAATCAAATAGCTTGCCTATAGTGATTTCTTCCGTGTTCGCTCAGAAGTGTATAAGAAAAGAGTACGAAGCTTATCTTGCTTTTGTGTTGAATACAAAAGAGTCAGAGTTGAAGATTGAGTCAGTAGCGGTAGCTTGTGAGTATCCGAACGTGTTTCCGAAAGAGTTGCCCGGATTACCTCCAATTAGAGAAGTTGAATTTGGTATTAATCTAGTTCCGGGTACGGGACCTATTTCTATTGCTCCGTATAGGATGGCTCAGACCAAATTAAAGGATTTAAAAGCTCAATTGCAAGAGTTGATGGATAAAGGTTTCGTGAGACCTAGTTATTCACCGTGGGGTGCACCAGTTTTATTGGTGAAAAAGGAAGATGGTTCGATGAGGCTATATATTGATTACCGACAACTCAACAAGGTGACGATAAAGAATAAGTACCCCTTGCCGAGGATAGATGACTTATTTGACCAATTGAAGGGGCCACAGTATTTTTCAAGATAGATTTGAGGTCCTATTATTATCAGTTGAGAGTTAAGGACTCGGATGTGCCAAAAATCGCTTTTCAGATGAGGTATGATCACTATGAATTTTTAGTGATGCCTTTTGGTCTAACTAATGCTCCTGTGGTTTTCATGGATTTAATGAATCAAATTTTCTGGCCTTATTTGGATAAATTTGTTGTGGTGTTTATCGATGATATCCTGAATTATTCTCGTGACAAATCTAAACAGGTAGATCATTTGAGGATTTTTTGTAAATTTTGAGAGATAAGAAGTTGTATGCTAAGTTTAGCAAAAGTGAGTTTTGGCTTAGAGAAGTCAAATTTTTGGAGCATATTGTATCAGGTGATGGGATCCGAGTAAGATTTTGGCCATTGTCGATTGGAAACCTCTGAGAAATGTATCCGAAGTTAGAAGCTTTTTGGGCTTGGTCGGCTATTACTGAAGGTTTGTTAAGGGATTTTTCATGATTGCTACTCCAATGACGAGGTTGCTCCAGAAGGATGTCAAATTCGAATGGTCAGAAAAGTGCCAATAGAATTTTGAGAAACTAAAGACATTGTTGACCAAGGCCCCAGTTTTAGTTCAACCTGATCAGGGCAAAGAATTTGTAATTTATAGTGACGCATCATTGAATGGTCTTGGATGTGTGTTAATGCAAAAAGGTAAGGTGATAGCTTATGGCTCGAGGCAGCTAAAACCACATAAGAAAAATTATCCAACACATGATTTGGAGCTAGCTGCCATTATGTTTGCGTTAAAGATTTAGAGACATCACTTGTATTGAGAAAAGTGTCGAGTATTCACCAATCACAAAATTCTAAGGTACTTGATGACTCAAAAATATTTGAATTTAAGGCAACGGAAGTGGCTAGAATTGATAAAAGATTATGAGTTGGTGATTGATTATCACCCGGGTAAGGCGAACGTGGTCACCAATGCCCTTAGTAGGAAATCCTTATATGCCTTAAGGGCTATGAATACTCAGTTGGTTGTGTCCGATGATGGCTCGATACAAGCAGAGTTGAGAGCTAGACCGACATTTCTCCAAGAGATCTATGAAGCTCAGAAAGGTGACAGTGATTTGTAAACCAAGAGAGCTCAATGTGAGCCAGTGTTGAATCAGATTTTCGGATTAGTTCCAATGGTTGTTTGATGTTCCAGGATAGGGTCTGTGTACCTAGAGATGACGAGCTTATTGGGAAAATTCTTCACGATGCACATAGTAGTTGTATGTCAATCCACCCGGGTAGTACCAAGATGTATAATGACTTGACGAGATTATATTGGTGGTCGGGTATGGAAAGAGACATCTCAGAGTTTGTTTTGAAATGCTTAATATGTCAGCAAGTGAAAGTCGAGCACCAAGTACCTTCGAGTTTACTTCAGCCTATGACGATTCCTGAGTGGAAATGGGACCAGATTACTATGGATTTCGTGATGGGATTGCCATTGACCCCGAGAAAGAAAGATGTCGTTTGGGTTATAGTTGATCCATTGACGAAATTGGCTCACTTTATTCTGGTATGCACCAACTACTCACTCGATAAGCTAGCCGAGTTGTATGTTTCTGAAATTGTGAGACTTTATGGAGTGCCTTTGTCGATTATCTCGGATATGGACCCGAGGTTCACATTATGGTTTTAGAAAAAGCTACAAGAAGCTTTAGGTACAAAGTTGAATTTTAATACCGCTTTCCATCCGCAAACCGATGGTCAGTCAGAGTGAGTAATACAGATAGTGGAAGACATGCTCCAATGTTGTGTTCTTGAATTTCAGGGCAGTTGGGAAAAGTACTTGTTGTTGGTGGAATTTCCCTATAATAACAGTTTTCAGTCGAGCTTGAAAATGGTGCCTTATGAGGCATTGTATGGGCGTAAGTTTCGAACACCATTATATTGGACTGAACTTAGAAAGAATCAGATTCATGGGGTTAACTTACTTAAATAAACTGAAGAAAAAGTAAAGGTGATTCGAGATTGCTTGAAAGTGGCTTCGAATAGACAGAAAACCTACGCTGATTTAAAATGAAAAGAAATTGAGTTTCAAGTCAGTGATAAGGTATTTCTAAAAGTGTCCCCGTGGAAGAAAGTTCTCAGATTTAGCAGGAAAGGGAAATTGGACCCGCTTTTTATTGGACCATATGATGTGACTAAAAGAATAGGACTGGTAGCTTATCAGTTAGCCTTACCATCCGAGTTGGAAATGATTCACAATGTGTTTCACGTGTCCATGTTGCGCCGTTCCCCATTCTGATCCTTCACACATGATTTCACCTATAGAGGTGGAGATACGACTGAATATGACTTATGGTGAGGAACCGGTTAAAATTTTAGCTCGGGAGGTCAAACAATTAAGAAATAAAAGCACTGCCCTTGTAAAAGTGTTATGGCAATGAGATGGGGTTGAAAAAGCCAAATGGGAACCCGAGGAAATGATGAGAAGCAAATACCCAAGTCTTTTTACCAGTAACATTTTTAGGGACGAAAATCCCTAAGGGGGAGAGTTGTAACATCTCGAAATAGGGTCTAGTCAAAATAATGGTTTCGAGACCATAAATTTGAAATAGAAATAATTAATTTGTGATCATTATGAGGTCTATGATATGAATTCATGCTTGTGTGAAAATTTCATGAAGAAATTTCACGTGTAAAGAGTCCAATTTGACACTAGGGACTAAATTGAATAAGTTGTAGAATATATGTTTCTATAAGCTTTTAGTATGAAATAGAGAGGTCCTTAAATAGCAATTTGCCTAATTTCTATTTTTATGGACAAAAATGGGCATGCATGGATAAAATTTGAAAGTTTAGTGAAAAAGGGCATTTTGATCATTTGGTTAATAAAAGAATAAAAAGGGGAAAATCAAGCAAAATTTGCTCATTTTCTCCATGCCATAGCTGAAATTCTCAAGCTCTCCACAACTAGGGTTTTTCAACTTTTCAAGCTTGAAAGTAAGTCAATCCTAGCCCCATTTTTAATATTTTTTGCATTTTTTAGATCTTTGAAGCATGATTTAACCATTTCTACCCTTTATTTGAACTAGTGTTTATGTTAAAAATTTTACCAATGTGTGTCACACATGTATTTTGATGATTCATGGAAGAATATGAAGGATTGGTGCTAGATGAACATCTTTTTCTAAGTTATTTTTCATGAAAGCACCAAAAAGGACTTGTTTGAAAATCTTGTAAAAATAGGTGTTAAAAATGTGATTTGATGAAAAATGTGGGCTGTTATAAGAAGGAATATGAATGGGCTAGGCTTGTGTGATAAAGAAATTAGACACATTTCATTTTACGAGCTTAGGGATAATAGTGTAAATATGCGAAAGTTTAGGAGCAAAATTATAATTTTGCCAAAATATGGTTTATGGACTGATTTGAATAATGTGATAATTAAATAAGTGAAATTTTCTATTATAGATCAAGAAAAACGAAGTCCGGACCTGAATCGAGGGAAGAACAAGGTTGTGGACTAAATCAAATACGTAGCTACATTTTTGTACCGAGGTAAGTTTGTGTGTAACTGATACAGCATTTTATTATGTATTTAACACTTAATGTTGCATGAATTGTATGTTTGTCTTTGTGAGTATAATTGATGTTTTCCAACAAAGATTTGAGGTGATGAATGCCGGTTGAACCTCAAGAATACTTAGGGTATGAATATCATGACATTGGGTTGATGAGATCCCGTATAAGACCATATCTGAGATATGGCATCGGCATCGATGTGAGATCCCATGTAAGACCATGTCTGGGACATGGCTTTGGCATCGTTATGTGATCCCATGATTTAAATTATGTTATGTATGTGTATAAAAATTCATATTTTTATTTTTTATTAATTACATGCAAGCTTACTAAGCTTTATACTTACTCCCTCTCGTTTCCATTTTCTTATAGTATCGCCAAGCTAGCTCGGGGATCAAAGGACGTTGAAGCCTCGCTCACACTATCAATTAGATCTTTTGGGTATAGTTAGTCTCATTATTTTGAGTATGGCATGTATATGAAACTTGGTTATTTTGTTATGTGTCATATTGGTTAGCCAAATGTGTTGGCTTATGATAGTGTTACAATTATTTTGTATATAGCCATGAGAAATGGCCCATATTGATTATTGGGTTATAACCCTAATTAATTATGCATGCATGCAAGTGTGTTTATGCTTTGATGTGGTTGTGGATGATGAGTGTGATGAATAGAATATGTGCTTGATGGATAGTTGTGACCGATAGGGTGACCATATCCATAGAATACATGAATAATTTGAAAGTGGATTAGTAATGTTGATTGAATATGAAATTCATGTGAAAAGATTTAAAGGAATATGTCAAGTTGAATATGTGTTATATGCCATTATAGACATAATCTAACTATGAATGTGAATGCTTTAGTATCCAAAGGTGCCATGTTGCATGCCATGAAGTGGGTTTAAGTATGTGAGTGCATAGGGGTGACAAATGGCTTGCAAAATAGCCTAAATTTTGTCCACACGGTTAGGCACACGGGCGTGTGTCTATGCCGTGTGTTACATAAGGTCTACCTCCTTGGGCGTGTGCTCAGGCTGTGTGTCCCCTGCACCCTAATTCATACAAACAGAATGCCTAGTAGTAAACACACGGGCTGAGACACGGCCATAGGACATAGGCATGTGCACAGGCCATGTGAAGTCTACACCTACTTTATGGAAATTTATGAATTTTAATTACCCACACAGCCTAAGCACACGGGTGTGTGCCTTGGCCGTGTGACTACATTTTGTACATGATGTCACAAGCAAAGTGCTCCACGGGCAAGGGACACAGGAATGTCCCAAGCCACACGGGCATGTGTGATCACATAGCCTAATTATACGGGCGTGTGGCCCTCCAAAAAGTGAAAAATTTTCTAAGTGTTGTAAATGTTTCAGAAGTTTCCGATCTAAACCCGAATCTTTCCCGATGTATGTTTTAGGCCTTGTAGGCCCTTATATGGGATGTTAAGCCTATGTTTGAATGAGTTTAAATTGGAGTGAAATTTTATGGCCTGATTTTGCGTGTTTGATTGTGTTTAAGTCTGGTAATACCCTGTACCGGATTCTAGCGTCGAATACGGGTGTGAGGTGTTACTTTTAGTGGTTTCAGGGCTACAGTTTAGTTGATTCTCGGACTAACGTAACATGTGTGTAAGTTTAGCTATACATGCCATACATATATTGTGATAGTGTGACGTCTCCTAGCAATTCTCAATTGTGTTTTCATATAGTAAATGGATCCCGATGGAGCTATGGCAGAAGACGTAGAATGTAAAGAGCTGGCTCCAGCTGAAAGGGCGATGCCCATTGATAACTAAGCTCTCACAATTAGTCAGGAAGGAGGAAAAAGGGCTTGGGAAGCCTTTCTCCACATGATGGACGCTTGGTACAGAAAGCTAGTTCGAGCAAACCAGAATTCGTGTTTTACACGATCAAAGGAGGAAGCACCCATCATTTGCAATTGGAGTGACCACGATCAATCGAGTAACTTCTTTCCTTATCTTTTTATGGGCTGCACATTGACGACAATTTGTCAATTAAAGTGTAAGGGGTGACATAGAAGGTTTGTTTTAAAATTTTTACGTTTCTTTTTTACTTTTCTTGTCCTTTGAGTGCTTGATCTTGTAGAAATACAAGTGATTGGTTAGGAGCATGTACTTAGTTCGCTTGTGTTTACAAATAAATTTGGCATGACTGTATGTGATTTTAAATTTAGACTACTAAGTTCTATATGTTACACTGTAAATATGTAGTAAGTAATCAATTGTACCAAATGATATAGAAAATACAATGAAACATGCATGCTAGTATGAATGATAAATGGTGGAATATGAGTTTGTTTGGTGGATTAAATTTGTGCATATTGAGATATTAACGGATGACCTAAGGCATTATTTGGAAAACATTCAAGGCCAAAAACCTTACCTATTCATCATTCACCTTTAGTACCGATTGTTGAGCCTGTTGACACTTCTTGATGAACCTTATTACAAACCCCAAGCCTAAAAATGATAATTTGTATTTGCCTTTTTTCTTTGGTCCTGCACTGCACAACTATAAATGTCTGGCCATACGTATTGAGGGTTAATTAGATACATCACTGTGGAATTTTGTAAAAAAATAGAGTGAAATAGGAAATATTGGTGTGATATGGGAACTATAGGTTAGCTTGAAAGTGCAAAACAAAAGAAAAAAATTCAAAACGCAAAAGTAATACGAGTAGAAAAAGTTCTCAAAAATAAAAAAGCATTATTGAGTGAGATTATCTAAAAAAGAAAGTCACAAAGTCACAAAAGAAAGATAAACTCATTCATTAGTGCACAGAAACTCGTAGGATAGCCGTAGTTACTATGCAATGCTATGATTTCCTATATATGCAGTGGCAAGAAAGGTGAGTGAAGGAGAAATAAGATGGTGAACGGGTAAGGGTCACTAAACGGAGAAGAATAAGGACCAATACGATGTGCCAAACTATTTTCGTGGTTGTAACCCTCTTGATGCTTACTATCTTTGAATTTCATACTTGTCCTAAGCCTCAGAATGTTGCAAGTCAAAGAGTCTTATGTGGCCTAAATATCCTTATTCACGAATAGACATCATACTAAACATACGCATAAATGACTACTTGTATTCTGCTAAGATAATCAAAGTACTTGTATGATTTATTAATGGATCCCTACAAGTGAGACCCTTAATGCTTATATACTTTGTAACATATTGAACTTAGATGTTTGTGGTCAAAAATGGTAAATCAAGTATTAATCATGTTAAACTTGTAAGTGAATGTAAAATGCCTAATTCATGTGCTCCGAAGTCAATATTTGTATCATATTTGCTCAAGGTTCGTCATTTTTATTTCTTATTTTTGTTCATGCTGCTTGAGGACAAGCAATGACTTAAGTGTGGGGGTGTTTGATCTATCGTAATCTAGTGTAGCAGATAAACTAATTATCGCACTTTAGGATATTGAAAATAAGCATTTTCAGTAGGTCTGAATTATGTTTTCTTAAGTTTTTAATAAGTTAATAAAATGTGTAAATTGAGTCTTTTATTGACCTTAAAGGCTGAATGAGGCCTAAAGGTGAGCTAACGCAATTTGTGAGTGTGCAGGAGACTTTTAGAAGGCATACTAAACAGATACTGGTAACTACGTCGCAACATGGGATGATTGATGTCGCAACATAGGGAGCAGAATGGAGAAATTTCAAGACTACCATCAATGTCACGACACAGCCTAAGGGTGTTGCGACATACCCCTGAAGATATCCTAAGAGGAGTCCACTGACTGCCATGTCGTGACACAAGTCCTGGTACGTCCTGACATCATCTCTAGAATAGAAATTAAATAAGAAATAAAGGTGTTTTGGGTCTGTACAATCAAACTTAAAGCTCGAGAGCGTCAGCTAACCTAGGGTTAAGGACGACGGCCACTTAGAAGTTATAAATAGGTTCTTCACATGTTATACTCACTATTCATTTAGCCTAGATTTTCTCTTTTAAACTTAGTTTAGTTTTCTTTCTTTCTTATGTTTTTTAGAATTTATTTCCAAGTGTTCTTTGTCAAGAGATCTGATTTGTGGAGATCATCAAACTCTGTGGATTCATTTTCCATCTTTAATACAAACTAGGAGTTTTCTTAAACTCTACACTTTAATCCATTTATCATTTTTCTCTTTACATCAACTCCATATTGTTTATGAAAGCCATGAGAAACTAGTCCTCCTATGGGGGATTAGCGAGTAGAGGTATGATCTATTAACTAGTCATCAAGGTGGGAATCAACCCAAAATTGGTATGGCCCATCCGTGAATTCCTTCACCCTAAGCCAATCTGGACTGTAAGGTCAGAAGATAAGTAGTCCTTACTGACTCGTTATGTTACTGGAAGATCAAAAGATCCTACTAGGGTAGCAGCTACTGTATTGACGAGGAACCAAAAATGACAGTTGATGGGGATTACTGAAGTGAGCTAATCACCCAAGATTTGATTCATTCTACTATTCTATCTCTTGAATTTTATTTATTTTTTTTTTTATTTTATCATTATAAAAACCCTAAAAAACCATTTTATTATGTTCTCGTAATATAACTAATTTTAAGTACTAAATAGATGTTTTAGTATTTAGGTTAGAATTGATCTAGCTCTCGCCTCCCTTGGGTAAGATCCTCGGAGTAGTCACCTATTTTGTTGTAAAACAATATTATAACTCGACCCGTATACTTGCAGATACTGCCTTGTATCTCTATATTTTATTGTAGCATTCACACTCTGGACGGTAGTACGTCCGAAGACGGTCAGCACACCACAATACAATGGTGTGGTAGAGAGAAGAAATTGAACATTTTTAGACATGGTATGTTCGATGTTAAGTTATTCGAAGCTACCAATCACTTTTTGGGGATACGTTGTACAAAAAACTTGCTATATTTTGAATGATGTGCCAACTAAGGCAGCATCAAAAACCCCATATGAATTATGGCATGGCAAGAAGCCAAATCTTAATAATTTTAGGATTTGGGGATGCCCAGCCCACGTATTGGATAAAGATGCGAGGAAGTTGGACTCACGGACAAAACTGTGCATGTTTGTAGGATATCAAAGGGAATAAATGGTGGCTTGTTTTATAACCTGAAAGAAAAACCTATTATAGTCTCAATTCATGTTACTTTTCTTGAAGAAAGTTACATGAATGAGTTCAAACCTCAGAGTAAACAGGTACTCTAAAAGCTTATGGGAAATATAAAAAACCATAAGGAAACGGGTCCAGAATCAACTTCTAAAAGCAAACCTGCAAATAATCAGCAGCACAGGGAGACTTGTCGTAGTAGGAGGGCCTCTCGTAGGCCTAATTTCTTCCAATCTGGCGGAAGTGTTTTTAACACTGAGTTTACCAAACAAAAAGATACCCACTCAAAATTTGAATTTTTCGCTATACAAGAAAATCATTTCCAAACTGGATTTTCCAACACTTTGTTTCTTATTAGAGAAGACAAGGAAGGTTTCCAGTAGCTAGTCAAGACTCCATTGTTAAGTACCAGCTTACTGGTAATTTCTAGAAAATCCTTAGGTTGATATTAAGGGGAATTTACATTTTTGCATGTATAGACTTTTTTAGAAATAATTCGAAAGGAATGAGACTTCTTGATTATGGTTTGCATGCAAACAGTTCATGCATGCATGTTAAATTTTAGTAGATAAATGATCTTATGGGTATAATTGTTTCTTATTTAGCTCAAGGAACTAGTGAAGGTCCAAGCAATTGAGGCAAAGAACCAATAGAGTAGATTCTATTCTAGAGTTTAATAGTGAGTTCCTTCTTACTTCCTTTGAGTTGTGAAACTTCCATGATATGTGTGTTGTGTACGGTAAGTGGATCGAGGCATTGCATCTGAACATGTGTGTGTAATAAACTAGTGTTGTATGAGTGATTATGGCCATTGTTTATGTTAAAACACCCTCCTTGTTGCATAGCCCAGTACCAGATATGTGATATGTGAACATGTAGAAAGGAGATTTGTTTGTAATGCCTCTAGTATGGCAATTATATTGCAAACCAGACCGATAGGTCACGAGAATACGTGTTTAACTTAACAAGAGTGATGCGTAGAGTTATGGAAGGAATATGAACATGACTTATATGTGATTCTTACTTCTGAAATATAGGTCCGAGATTGGCACAATGAGGGGTTCTTTGTAATCATGCATGATTTTGTGGAGTATGTTTAAGTTGGCGGATAGCGACTGCCCATATATTGTATGAGTTATGTTTCAATTGGCGTATTGTGTCTATATGACAAAGTCTCACTAAAAGGTATGTGTTTCTTTCTTGCGAGTATTGATGCCTGTTACTTATTGGCATTCTTGTAAATTATTTGTGTCTATTTTGGAACTCACTAAGTTCAAACGAACTTACTCCGTTACTTTTTCCTTCTCAGGCATTTTGATAATAGAAGAAGATTCAGTTGAAGGGAACTACACAAGAGTTGCGCTAGCGAGTAAGCCACTTGTTTATTTTTGTATCATGCATGGGTATTTTGGTGGGTGGCGTATATATTTGTTTTGTATTCAAGATATGTAATTATCCCTGCCATTTACACTCTCTATTTTGAAAAGAATTTCCCTTTTTCCCAAAAAGTGTACACCTAATTTCCTTTATTTGTTGTTTATGAACTTACCAGTTATATGTAAATTCCAAAATTGGGTAGTGGTCGGATAATAGATTTTTTTTTTTTTTACAATTCCTATTATTTTCTTGAAGGATGTGTTGTAAAATGAAAGAAAAATAATGACTTTTAACTAAAAGGTAAATCTCCATAACTGTTTTCTAAAAATTTAAGATAAGTCCAAAAGGTTTGAATCCTCTGGCGTTAACGCCCTAGCCCATTGGGCGGTATGTCTAGCTAAATGTTATACACCACATTTTCCTAATAGACTAATGGGTGTTACACGATTTCACAAACCAGGCCTGTTTCGACCAGTTTTTGGGTTTCAATCTCAGTTTTGGGTTCTTGGGCCCAATTTTTTATCTCAAGTCTAATTTTCAAGTTCAGTTACCCATTGGAACAATTGTCTGACTTGAAAGTTAGTTTCCAAAAATATCATATTAATTTTAATTAATTTGATTAATTTAATTTTACTTAATCAAAATTAATTTTTCCTAAAAATCATTAAGATTTTCCAAATTAATTTTTCTAGAAAATTCTTTAATAAAATTTTCTAGTTGAACAATTCTCACGAACGCCTAATTTATTTCCACATCGAATAAACCGACTCAATTAAATTATTTCAAAAGTCATAGAATTTTCTTTTGATTCAAATGCAACCCGATCAAGCTTTTGTTGAGCTAGCGAAGGGACCAATCGAACATATATATTTACGCTCGAGTAATTGCAATTATTTCCAGAAGTATCATTTTGATAATTCACAATTTACTTAATCATGGAGTCACTCCACAAGAAGCACGATGATTGAAAACTCCTTATTAAATACTCTACGAAAACAATTCATCCAACTGTCTTGTCCAATATCCTCGTCATGTGTGTGTTAACCTCATCTGATATCCTTGATTTCTTTAAGTTAAATCCGTTTACTCATTTTATCTCATTGTCACTATTGTGTCTTCTTAATGATTAATATGACCACTGTCAAAAAATGACGGTGATAAATTGCTTGTTTGAGAACAAGCAACCTATGGCCACGTTCCATATTTATCAACCCACACAATGTAACACCACTAACCCATATCCGTCGCCGAAACCGGGTTATGGAGCATTATCGGAGTTTTCAAATTATACGAACATAAATTTTGAACTTTTCAAATCATATCAATAAGCATATTAAAACCAGTTCAAAACATACATATTATCCTTTATACGAGCCCTAGAGGCCCTAAATACGCATTAGAAACAAGTCGAGACTAAATTGGAAACTCAGAGAATTTTTTTAAAAATAATGAAAATTTTCAACATTGCAGGGGTCACACGCCTGTGTCCCAACCCGTGTCCGTGCCCATGTAACTCACTAACTTGGGTCACACGGCCAAGCCACACTCCCGTGCTCCAGGCCATGTACCCTTCGAAATAACCTTACAAGCCCATGTGTCAGGTCGTATGCTAGGCCGTGTAATAGCCTGACTTACACCCCTTCGGAAGCTACAGGGGACACACGACCGTGTCACCTGGCTGTGTGTCTATAACACCTCATACCCGTACCCGAGACCAGGACAAGGTACGAGGCATTACCGTACAAAGACATGAACATTCTGAGAAAAATGGGTTATAAAATTTCACTCCAAATTAAATCCAATCAAACAAAATTGTATGGTCCCTATTATGGACCTACGAGGTCCAAAACATGCGTTAAAAGCAGTCCGGGACTAAACTGATAACTTAAGAAAATTTTAGAAAAACTTTCATGTTTAAGCCTCACACACTCGTGTGGAGGCAATGCACACACCCATGTGCTTGGGACACGTCCGTGTCCTTTACCTGTGTGAAATTATTAAAATTTTATTTTTCATTTCGAACCTACAAGGGTTTTCACACGGCCGAGCACACACCCGTGTCCCTGGCCCATGTCCCTCACACGACCTAGACACGCCCGTGTCATCGCCCGTGTCTAAAAACCTGGACATTTTGTTTATGATGTCATCATTCATTTAGTGGCACACGGCCAAGGCACACGCCCGTGTGCTAGGCCGTGTCGTTCACACGTTCGAGACACACGGCCGTGTCTCTGCCTGTGTGTTCACTACCATGCATACTGACCTAAAAATTTTAGGTGTAGGGGACACACGGCTGAGCGACATGCCTAAGGGGCTGACCGTGTGCCACACACGACCTAGACACATGCCGTGTGTCTACCCGTGTTTACCATTTTAGAGGCTATTTTCCAAGCCTTTGGTCACCCTCAACCAACCATACATACTAACATGTCCCTTGGACATTTATCATGATATAATTATATCCCTAAAACCTTGTTGGCCAAGGTCATACATGTTACTTCATGTCTCATTCTAACCTATGATAATATTACCCTCTTTGTTTTAAGGTTACCATTTCAACAATTACATTTTATACATGGCATATTTTATAACTCATGCCCATTTTGACCTAAATCATTACCAAGTGATTTGGCCACATTTCACATGTCCATTTATGGTATACCACAATAGGCATTCATATGAAACATTCAAACATAACCATGCACATTTAGCAGGTTTACAACCTACAGCAAAATGAGCCATATCTCATGGCCATATGCAAAATGAGTAAGCATATCATTTAATCCCTTACATTGGCTAGCAAAATGACACATATAACAAAATGACCAAAAATCCTATACATGCCATCATAACAAAATAAGAATTTCTATATACCAAGGCAAGACAAGTTGATAGTGTTGAAAATACTCCAACCGTCTTTCAATCTCCACGAGTCCTTGAGCTCTGTAAAACGAGGGAAATGAAAGAGGGTAAGCATTAACATGCTTAGTAAGTCCGGATAACGGGAAAGTAAACTTACCGGTTATTTAACATACAACCATAAAAGATATTCATACCAAAACATGCATAGTATAATTTCCCTATCACATACACTCAACCAATAAGTTAGTCTCATGCCAATACATTATAACATTAGTCTTAGATGAGCTCATCAATTTAAGCATTTCTATTCTCATTTCTTATTTTAATACCGTTGAATTTCTTAGAATCTCGATGGATATCTCATTTTACGTCAAATCATGCAAGTGATCATTTTAAGTACGCACCCCCGTGAACCTTGCTCTTACGGCAGGATTACCAGTCCAGGCTAAATCCCCGTTAACATAAACTTACAGAGTAATGTCAAGATTACCAGTCCAGGCTAAATCCCTTATAATGACATGTACTCCTATGAGTTCGGATCTGAATTACCAGTCCAAGCTAAATTTAGGTCCAAATCAGATTACCCGTCCGGGCTAAATCCATTTCAGCTCACATATTCTTTGGGAGGCTAGATCACTATAGGATCACCCATCCGGGCTAGATCCTTTCTACCATTAATTCATTTTCGAGAAATCCATCAGATATCCTTTCTATTCAACCGGGACATTTCATCATAACACCAATTTTTCATGAATTATCATACATTGAATATCACTATTATAATTCATATATGAACATACATTTTTAATGTATTTTAGAATAGTTTACATTCGAGTTACACGAACTTACCTGGCAATTCCTTCGGGTTAGTATTTTGGTTATTTTGAAACCTTTCGTTTTCCACAGTCAACCTCCGAAATTTGTTCCTCGGGGTCTATATCAGTAAAAATAAATTATTAATACTTCACATTTTTCATTTTCGGCTTAAGACTTACCCCCGAGCAAAATGACCAATTTGCCCCTAACCTTTCACATTTTTTTACAATTTAGTCCTAAGGCTCGTATAATGAAATGCATGTAATTCTTTGGGTACCCAAGCTTAGCCAAATGTATCTTAAGCTCATATTAGCCCACATTTTCCTCTATTTCACATTTCTACCACACATTTCATAGCTTTTACAATTAGGTCCCTTTTAGGTGTTTTCATGAAAAATCACCTAGTAAAAGATGTTTATCCACCATCTAACTTCCATAATCCTCCATAAATCATCAAAGAACAATCATCTCATGCATGGGTCAAATTTCTAACATGAACTCTTGCTTGAAATATGGGTAGAAATGGATAGAGCATGTTGCAAGGATTTTAAAAATACAAAGAACATTAAAAACGGGGCTAGGAAACACTTACTGTTGAGCTTGGAAGTGTTGAAAACCCTAGCTATGGAGACCTTTCAATTTTCGACAGCCTGGAGAAGAAGAACGGCTGATTTTTGCTTTCATTTTCCCTTTTTTATTTAGTTTAATACCAAATGACCAAAATGCCCTTCCTTACTAACCTTTCAAAATTTCCCATGCATGCCCATTTTTGTCCAAAAACTTAGAAATTGGGCAAATTACACTTTAAAACCTTCTAATTAATAATTCAAAGCAATTTCATACAAATTGCTTCTAGAACCCAAGTTTTACAATTTATTCAATTTGGTCACTAACTTCCAATTGGACAACTTATACTTAGAATTTCTTCATGAAACTTTAATACATGCTTATTTTCATATCATTGACCTCATAATAATCATAAAACAAATATTTTAATGTCAAGTTTGTGGTCCTGAAACCACTATTCTGACTAGGCCCAATTTTGGGATGTTACAATGTCACACACAGTTGAGACACATGCTTGTGACTCTGCCCATGGACGAAAATAGGCCATTTTACAAGCCATTTTTCTCACCCAACTTGTCATAAACCTACAAACAAAAATTCATATATGCACAAGCCATAACAATGCACCAAAATCATGCATAATAATGTCATATACATAGGGTATAACGTCATACAACCAATATGCCCTTAGGCACCTCAAATGAAAAAATATAAACATGTAAAATCATGTAATCCATTTGGCCAAATTAATAAATTAACTTCCAATAAAGATTGCATCAATTCAAACTATTGAATTAGCTTACCATAACCTATCAAATAGTACCAATTATGCTATTCAATCACTAACATTAATAGACATATATGCCTTTCATAACAAGTTACAAGACTTATACATTATGCATACTTAATTATCATTCAACCATGTCAAGCAATTCATCAACCATTTTAATGCGAATATTTACATGCCAAAAACTAAATTCATCTCATCATCAAAGTGCCAAATCACAAGCCAAAACAAATGGCTATTTCAACAACCAAAACACATGGCCAACACTAGCCAAAATACATATATATGTCATTATAACCAAAATTAAAACAACTGAATGTACCAAAAGAGTCGATGGATAGTGTGATATAGCTCTAACAAGCTTCCAACTCGAACGAGCTTTCGATTCTCTATAAGACACGAAAAATAACACAGAGTAAGCAATTAAGCTTACTAAGTTCATATAACATAGAACATAACTTACCATTTAGTCAAACAATAGGTAAGTAAACATAGCATATCCCAACATAACTTGGCCAAATGCCTAAGCACATATACATCAACCATGTTAGCCATGTGAATACATATATAAACCATTAATCATGGATGAGCACAAAAATTGATAAAGTTTCATATACATCTATCATCCAATTCAATTTTTCATATACCATGTAACAATATTTCCATGTAATTTATATATGTCCCTTTAATAGTCCATATTGAACTCTTACCATTTCGAATCAGAATATTGCCCGTTGTGTAACGCACCAAATTTGGGCCTAGAAGTATTAGGCCTTGAGCGGGGGAGTAGTTGTGAAGCTGCTCATAAATATTTGGTTGTGCAGGAAAGTGAAACAATTAAGTGCTTGGCTTAGTGGTTGTGTGCTCTGGGAGTGTCTGAGAAGTCCTGGGTTCAAGCCTTGGCTTTCACAAAAATTTTGGTTTTTAAGGATAAAACCCCTATCTCTGGTCAGTAGGGCTTTTAAATAAAATTTGGTAAAGTATGTCATAAAAAGCCTGCTGGTCCAGTGGATAGTTGCGTGTGGAGTGTGCTAGTGGTCTGAGGTTCGAATCCCTGCTTGTGCAAATAGAGATTATTTTTACTGATGGCCATGGGAGGAAGTTGTGTTTGACTGAAACACTAAGAGTTTGAATAAGTTTGAATGGGGGGTTGTTGTGGCTAAATATTTTGAGAGGATATTTGGGGGATTTTTTGGTTGTGAAGGGATTTCGATAGGTGGGATATCAGTTGAGGATTTTGGGGAGAAAAAGAAGGAATTTGAGTATGGAAGGGGTGTGGTGCCAAATTTGGAATGGGGGATTACTCAAAATTTCATTTTTGGTTTTCTGCTTGGTCTTTTTCTCTGAAAAATTTCCTGGAAACATTTTCTCTCTTAGTCGAATGCTTCTTCTATTGTCCCTTTTTCATTTCTTTCTTTTCTCTTGCTGAATTTGTGAAGTGTGTGTTTCGATGGACCTCTGTTCTTTCAGTGTTGCCATTTAGTTTTCACGCCAGTCTTTTTTTCCTCTTTCTTTGCTGAATATTTGTTCGATCCCTTTTACCGTATTGCATTGTGGATGAGTTTTCCCCACATTGCTCTTTTTGGCTAAACCTTTTCTGTTCTCTATCTCTCTTTTTCTTTTCTATAATGCTGAACCTTTTCTCTTCTTGGGAAATGTCTGTTTTCTCCTTCTTGGTTCTTGGGAGAGGTTTTCAAGCACTCGTGGGCATCAATCAGAGACTTATTTGGGTGCGAGATTCTGTTTATATATTGAAGGTGGGAGGTTAGTCGCTTTGGGTAACCTTGATGCGAATTCATTATGGATTGTTTTTATTAATATGATATCACGGGTTTGTAAGTACCATTGTAGGTCGATGTTGTTTCGTGTTGACCTCTTTGACTGTTTAAGTTCGATTGTAATCACTCAGTTGTAGAGACGACTGTTAATTCTCTTGTTGGTGTAGGTGAATCTTTTTAAACACCCAATTCCTCGCGTGTTAGGTGTTGGGGAAGTGCATCGAATCGACTAAGGTAAGCGTTTAAGAATTAAAGTGAGAGTAGTGATATTACTCGTTTTGGGTCTTAAGTAGTATTTTACTCAGAATGTTGGGTGCAGGTATTCTTGGGACTACGTTGGCAATGAAACAAAAACAGGTGTGTAAAACACTGCCTCTACTCATAAATCGGCAAAAGCCAAAATAGGTGACTGCCGACACTACACGAGCGCGTGTTTGCTTATGCGGTAGTTTGAACGCCTAAACATGGGCATAAGATCGTTGAAGCCAGCCATAAGCGATTTCATGGGCCGAGGCTGTTTTGGGCCATATTGGGCCAAAATAGGCCATGTGGGCCCCACGGGCCTTGGGCCCCACACAGACAAACTACATGAACGTGTGGAGATTATTGTGCCAGGCTGGGTAAACCACGCGGCTAAGGCCATTTCTAGTTATGTGGGCCATACGAGCGTGTGGGCCCATATAGGCCCACAATATGAGCTGTAGGCCCATTATCACTGTTTAACTGTTAAGGTTGCACGGGTCACCCGAGACCACTGTGACCTTCTATTGGGATGACAATTGATAAAAATAACTATTTTGCCCTTATAGTGTAAAATGACCGAAATATTCTATAGGGTAAAATGACTGTAATACCCCTGTAAGGTAAAATGACTGATTTGCCCTGCGATGTGTATAATTGTATTTGAGCATGCCACGTTATATGTATGTTGCATCCATGTAAGATATTATGATACGATGCATGACATGTTGCATGGGGTAAGGATTGTTATTTTTGGAGGAAGTGTACTGTACTGATATAATTGCACGGGTCGCCCAAGACAACGTGGATCTAAGGTTGCACGGGTCGAGCAAGACGACTATGGACCTACTACTTGGTGTGTAGGGATGGGTGGGTCTATTTTATCCCCACATGGTGTGTAGGGTTGGTACGAAAATGGTGTGTAGAGGCTAGATGGGGTAGGATTTTCCAATTACATACTGTACTAATTCTGTAATGGGCTTAGGCCTCACTGTTACTGTTACTGGATTGGGCTCAAGCCCACACTGTTTGTGATTCTGAAATGGGCTAAGGCCTTAACTGAAACTGAAAGGGCTTAAGCCCAAATTCTGTTTACTCTGATTGTTTGCTTATATGGGATTACACACTGAGTTTTGCAAACTCACCCATCTGTTTTAACTGTACAGGTAATCCCCACTCTTAGGCGGATGGATGTTGCGAGGGACTCAAAGGTGGCCACACAACCACTCTTGCTTCCTTATTGGATTTTTAATTTATAAGTAGTTTTAATTGGGTATTTTTATGTAATAAGGCCTCTATAATCTTTAGTTTTAGGGTTTTATTTATTTTGATTTATATTTGCTAGTAGTAGGATGCGGGTTTTCAAAAGGTATACATGATTTACCAAAATACCACGAATACGCAAAATCGTTTCAAAAGCTTCCGCGATAAACGAGATTTTGAAATTAATAACATTCTAAAGTATTTTCAAATTATTTTTCTAGATCACACAAAGAGGCTAAATAAACATTGGGCTTTTCAAACGATATCATGTTTTACGAAAAATACTTCAATGTGACATCGCCAGATTAGGCCATAACGTTCAGGCCAGGTTTGGGTGTTACACGTTGAACCATTTATAATACTGTTGGATACCTGAGATATCTCACACATAGTGTCCTAAATCATAAAACTATAATTCGTCAAATCTTGTACATGTATGCTCACACGAGCTGTAAAACAATATGCTCTCACGAGCTGTAAATCGGTATGCTCACACGAGCTGTAAATCGGTACGCTCTCACAAACTGTGGGCCAAAACATAGCTACACAATGCTACTCACACGAGCTGTGGAGTATCCACAACACATGTCAGACCTTAGCCATCGGTAGGACGTTCAGGGCCAGCACCTAAATCATGTAAACCCTAATGACATGTCATTTGTATCCTACGTAACTTTCAAATGGGCTCGATAATTATTGTATGTTGTAGGATACGTAATTGGTAAATATGTATGACATTTCACAACACATGTTTAATTCAATTAAAAACATAAAAACACGATTTAATTACACAAACTTACCTCGACAAGTATACGTAGATACTGAGGCAATTAATCTGAGACTTTCTCTTTGCCCCAATCTAAAACCGTACGAGGTCTGTCTTGATCTATATGGATAAATTTAACTCAATTTGGCCCAAAATCAAATTTAGGAGAAATTGTTATTTTCCCCTATACTTTTAATTTTTTTACAATTTAGTCCCTAGCTCATAAAAATGGAAATTCATGAAATTCCACTACAACCCACTATAGCTGAATATCAATTAGGTCCCTAGCATGCCCTATATTTATTTTATTTCACAAATTCACCATGTAAAATTTTTATTTTTCAATTTTGTTCCTATTTGACAATTTCACCAAAAATCCCTTTACAAAAGTTGTTTATCTAACAACAACCATTCATTTTCTATCATCAAACATCAAAACTCATGTATATTCATCAATGGCAAAACCCTAACAGTTTAATAGCTCAAAAAAATTAGTCCCCGGGCTAGCTAGATTAAGGCTCTGTTTGTTTCATTGAAAATGACTTCCAGAAAATAATTTCTGGATAATGAATTACTTTTTTGGAAAAGCTAATATTTTCTAGTGTTTCGATGAATCTATATAAAATATTTTCTGTTGTTTTGTAGATTTCTTAAAAATATTTCATAAAAGTTGTTTTCAATTAAACAAACATATAATTAAGGTTTTCTTATTTTTTCATTGTTTAATTGAATTTATTTTTTATCTATAATTTTATATTTTACATTGTTTTTGCATATATTAAAAATATTATGTTAAATTCAGATTCATTACAACTTCATTTTTTAATTACATGACAACTAAGTGAGTATTTTTTATTTAAAAATGTGACATTAAAAAAATTGACAAAAAAAATTAACGATGTCAACAATTGGACTTGATTTTCAAATTTAAAAAGTAAAGGGACTGAATTCTTGAAAATAAAAGTACAAAGACTAAATTGCAAATCTATGAAGTGTACATAGACTTATGACATATTTTAACATTTATACTACAAAACATTTATTGTTAATATATTTATAATTGTAATAAATATTTATTATTAAAATATTAATATTGAATATTTTCAATAATATGTGAATAATAATATTTAAAATTATTATTTTTAAAATTTTTTATTAAAATAAAATTGAAATATTAAATAATTTATTAAAATAATAATTTATATTTATTATATTAATAATTTATTATAAGACTAAATATAAATAATTAAATATGTATGTTTAATAATATTGAAAACTATAATATTTTAAATATTTTTAAAAATAAAAATAAAATTTATTATCAATATAATAACATTAAGCTTGATTTAAGTTCATTTTTATAAAAATAAAATAAAATTATCTATAGATGAGCTCTTTTCCGGAAACTGACTTACACTTTTCAAAAAGTTAAGTCATTTTACAGGAAAAATGGCTTATTTTACCTTGACCTATAAGTCATTTTCCGTTGACCAAACTATTTTCTGTTAAAAAAACATAGAAAAATGCAAAAAACATTTTCCGTAAAACCTCTTACATGTAAAAAATAGACCCTAAGCTACAACGATCCCGAAAATATAGAAATCAATAAAAAGGGAATAAAAATGCATACCTAATCAAGCAAACAAGGATAGCCAAATGTTAAGCTTCCATGGTTCTTTATCTCTTTGAAGCTTCGATTGAACAAAATTTAAAGATGATAACTTTAACTTTTGTTTTATTTAATATTAACATTATTTACTAATTACTTAATTAACCTTAAAAATTAATCAAAATTTCAATAATGCCAAACCATACTCATCCACTAACACATTTTTGGTCTAATTACCATATAAGGACTTCCACTTTAAAGTTCTATAGCTATTTAATACCTTTAGCTATTAGAAATCAACTTTTTCACTTTACGTAATTTAGTCCTTTTTATCAAATTGAGCATGTAAACGGTAAAATTTCTTAACGCAATTTTTATACGGTATTACCATCATGCTGTAGGAAATAAAATAATAATAAAATAAACTTTTTGACTTCAAATTTGTGGTCCCGAAACCACTGTTCCAATTTCACTAAAAACGGGCTGTTACACACAATGCCAATGAGATGATACTGTTAACTCTTTAATCGAGCTATGAATTCAATCGTTGCTAGTAAAGTCATGCCATACACAAGTCATGTACCCAACATATCAGCTATGGGCTCGATCATCTTTAAAGCATAAGCCTCCACTTATATCAAAGCACATGAGTTACATACACATGGTTAGTGATTAACTCAGGATTTAGGTAAATCACACCATAAACATCACAAGTGAATTAATTCACAAATGGATTCAGAATTAATTCATCTTGTGTCCAGTCCAATGCATCACTCTTTCAATGAATACATTTATGTCTCTACCCTTGGAGTCAACTGCTCCAATAGTCAAGACTAATCATCTCCCCAATTGGAATTGTAGGTGACATAATAATCCTTTTGATTATTTGAATCAAATGCTCACATTGATTTACGAACTCATTTAGATTGTCTACTGAAGTAAGTTGTCTTTCTTGCAATGTAAACATTTTATAGTGCCACTTATCATTAGTTTGAACTTAGACTATCAATGAACTAATATTTTCTTGTCACAATTTCACTATATATGCAAGGCATGAAGTACAAAAACAGAAAAGATATAATAGTGAAATGTAAATTTAACTTTATTTATTCATCGTTCAATTACATAGAAAATAGTTACATGTTTACTACAATATGGTCAAATTTCCCAACAATCTCCCACTTACCCTGGTAAAATAAATGTGTCATGTTTCGCATTCACATATCCTTGACGCGTTTGTTAAAACTTTTAGTTACAAGATTCTTAGCAAACGAATCCTCAAGGTTATATTCAAAAGTTTCTTTCACCACATCTAATGTTCCTTCAGCAAAATAGATATCTGGACGTGTGCAAAGAATAACATACATAAGGCTTCCAACAATCGAAACATATGGAACCTTAATCATATGTTCTTTTTCTTCTGTTGTCTAAGGACAGACATCCAAAGAAAGATGAAAACTCGATGTAGCCGACTAAGCACCTGACTTCGCATCGGTCATTGCAAATTGTTCCAGTACCTTATCGATGTATGAAGCTTGTGGTAGAGCTATCGTTTTATTCTTTCAATCCCTAAGGATTCATATTCAAATAATATAACTACCTTCACCTAAGTCCTTCATGCTAAACTGTTGAGCTAACCACAGTTTAGCCGATGAAAAATTCCCCTACATCATTTCTAATAAGTAGAATATCATCGACATACAAAACGAGGAAGTCCACATTTTCTTCCTTTATATGCTTATAAACACTAGGTTCATCAATGTTTTTCTCAAACCAAAAATTCTTGATTGTTTGATCAAATCTTTTATTCCATAAGCGGGATGCCTACTTAAATCCATAAATGGATCTTAGCAGTTTGCAAACTTTCTGCTCTTTTCCTTTGACAACATATCCGATGGGTTAAGCCATGTAAATGGTCTCATCAAGATAGCCATTCAAGAATGTTTTCTTCACATCCATTTGCTAGATCTCGTAATAGAGAGCAGCAACAATGAATAAGAGTATGCAGATGGACTTGAGCATGGCTACTGGAGAGAAGGTCTCATCATAATCAATGCATTTTTTCTGTGTGTAGCCTTTCCCTACAAGTCTCTAGCTTTATGTGTTTCAACTTTCTTTTCCGCATTTCTCTTCTTCATATAGATCCACTTACACCCTATGGGTTAAATCTTAACTGGTAAGTCTACAAGTTCCAACACGGTAATGGATTTCATAGAATCCATCTCAACATCCATGGCCTGTTTCCAGAGCTTGGAATTAACGTCCTACATATCCTCCTCTTAAGTGAGTGGATCATCATCCTCATGGTTGGCTTTCGTATTATAAATACTACCATCATACATAAGAAGTCTGATTTCTTAGATACTCTCCCACTATGATAGATTCCCCTATGTTGTTGATCATTTGCAAGTCTTTCCACAACTTTCTCAAGAATTGAAATTGGTGGTTGTTCTAGAACTCCAGAAAGTTCCTTGAGTACTACTTTACTTTGAGGCTTAATGTTATCCATGTAATGTAGCACCCTTTACCCGTCTTCAATGCCGGAATAGGTTACGAGGCATTATCAGACTTATCATACAAGCAAACATACAATTTCAGGTTATACATTTGCATCCAAATTAAAACCATTTGCTTTTAATCATAAATTCCCTAATACGAGCCTACAAGGCTAAAAACATGCATTGGAAGTGGTTTGGGACTAAACCGAGAACTTTAGGAAATTTTACAAAAACTTAGAAATTTTTTAACTTAACAGGGTTCACACGCCGATGTGGATATGGGACACGCCCGTGTGGGCAAGCTGTGTGGTCACACACACCCGTGTCCTTACCCCGTGTAACTCTCTGTTCACCCAAGAACAAATTGAAGACACACGGCCAAGTCACACGCCCGTGTGCTAGGCCGTGTGGTCGATTTAAAATTTATGATTTTCCATTAAATAGGTGCAGACTTCACACAGCCAGGGCACACGCCTGTGTCTCTACCGGTGTGCTCAATTCTGAGCATTCTATTTCTCAAAACTAAGGTGCAGGGGACACACGGCCTAAACACATGCCCATGGGGCAAGCCATGCATCGCACAGGGCCTAGACACATGCCTGTGTGTTTACTCGTGTAGACAAAAATAAGACTATTTATCAAGCCATTTTGCCACCCTTTAATGCACACACCTACACAACATAACATAGCACTAATCCAAGCACATACATACAACCAACATCCACAACCAAGACATCAACACATCATTCATGAAATGCATCATTATATAAATATACTTATAGCCAATATTAGCCCATTTCAAATGGCCTTATACAAAATGAACTTCTAACCAATATAAGCCAACACATTTGGCCAAATCAATTATGACACATAGCAAAATGACCAAGTCCCCTATAAATGCCATAACTCAAAATGTTGAATTCATTGGTACCAAAATAATTGTTGATAGTGTGAATGAATCTCCGACGGTCTTCGAACCTCGAGCTAGCTTGGTGACACTATAAGACAAGGGAAAGGAAGGGGAGTAAGCTATATAGCTTAGTAAGTTCCTATGCAAATAATAAGCATCATAACCACACATTTAACATACAATTAACATGATGAAAATTAGCATGAATGTTATCAAAATCTCATAGTTATAACTTATTCAATCACAATCCTACCATGAGTTCATCACATATCGAGCTCATTACTTATGAGTTTTACGTACATACCTGTACTAACTTGTAACATAACCATATTCTTTCACAACTTTGACATTCCCATTGAACACTCGGAATATTAACGGATACTCAAAAATCTTGCACACAAGTTCCATGTATGTAGCCGAAGCTACCTCATATCTCATAATACATATAGGCTCATTTTCGAGCTATTCACAGGCCTACTCACACAAGCTGTCAGTCAGGACGCGGCTATACAGTGCTGCTCACACAAGCTGTTAGGTATCTGCAGCACATGCCAAACTACCCAGCCACTAGCAGGACGTATGACACCAGCATCTGGATTACATAATCACATATACACATGGGTTCCTAATGACATGTCACTCGTATCCTATTCTATTCCTAAGGTTCAACCAGGATTTCTCGCTTGTCAAAACTTTGTCGAATACATCCAAAGAGTCAATCACAATTCATAAAATATTAAAGCATTTAAAACATAAATATAACAATGCATTATTTACATGCGAACTTACCTCGGTATAAAATAGTAGAATTGGACGTAATAGTCAAACACTTTGTTTTTCCCCGGTCTAGGTCCGAACCTCATTTTTCTTAATCTATAATAAAAAATTTAACTCATTTAATACTCACATTATTCAATTTAGCCCAAAAATCATACTATGGAAAAATTATATTTTTACCCCTAATGTTTCACATTTTAGTCCCTAGGCTCGTAAATTGAAATGTATCCAATTTCTTTAGAACCCAAGCCTAGCCGAACCATTTTCATACTTCTACCAACCCACATTTTTCACTTAATCACACTTTTACTACTTATTAACTTTTACAAATAAGTCCTTTTTGACATTTTTACCGAAAATCACTTAGCAAGAGTTGTTTATCTAACACCAAACATGCATTTTCTACCATTAGACATCAAAATACACAAATATCTAACATGGATAAAATTTTAAACTTCATCTTTCTTTCAAATTAGTCCTTGAAATAGCTAGATTAGGTTACAAGGATCTCAAAAACATGAAAATTATTAAAAACGGGACTAGAATGAACTTACAATAGAGCTTGAAAGCTTGAAAAACCCTAGCTATGTCTTCCTATTGTAAAATTTGGCCAATGGATGAAATTGAAGAAGATGGAGATGTTTTATTTAGTAAATTTTGTCTTTATTTGACAAATGACTAAAATGTCCTTTACCTAAAACTTTGTAATTTTACCCTACCGTGTCCATTTTTGTCCAACTTAAATTAAAATGGTCTAATTACTATTTAAGGACCTCAAATTTAAAATTTCATAGCAATTAGACACCTCTAGCTTCTAGAACACATATTTTGCACCTATTGCAATTTTGTCCTATTAGTCAAATTGGACACCTTACCGATAAAATTTCTTAACAAAATTTTCATGCAATCATTCAATCATACTGTAGACCTTAAAATAATATTACAATAAATATTTCTACTTCAGATTCGTGGTCCTGAAACCACTATTCTATTTTGACCCTAAAACAGGCCGTTACATGTAAACTTCCTCAAGGAAAGTAGCATGAATAGAAACTTTAATCGTATTATCTTTTGGATTGTAGAATAATTCACCCTTTTTTCCTTTTGGATATCCCACAAACATGCACAATCTTATCTATGCATCCAACTTCTTTGCATCCTTATCTAAAACGTGTGATAGACAACCCAATATTCTACAATTATTTAAAGCGGGTTTCTTTCCATACCATAGTTCATAAGGTGTCTTACAAGCAGACTTGGTTGGCACATCATTCAGAATATAACAAGATGTTTGTATCGCATATCCTTGAAAGAAGTAGGAAGTAGTGAATAGCTTAACATTGAACAAATCATGTCAAGCAAGGTTTTGTTCCTTCTCTCAGCTACGCCATTCTGCTGTAGAGTGTTCAGCGCAGTAAACTGGGATAAAACCTCATTCTCTATTAGGTATCCTAGGAACTCACCGGACAAGTATTCCCCACCTCGTTAGACCGAAGATTCTTTATGGATAAACCTAATTAATTTTCTACTTATGCATGAAACTCTCAAAAATTATCAAAAGTTTCAATTTTATGGTGCATTAAATACACATACCCATATTGAAAATAATCATCGATGAAAGTCACATAATAATCTTAACCTCCTCGGGCACTGATGCTCATGGGCCCACATACATCAGGTGTGTATAAGTTCTAAAGGTTCGTTGACCCTTGTACCTTTTGTATTAAAAGACCTATTAGTCATTTTACCTTCTAAAAAAGATTCACATTATGGAAGACTAAGTTCCTTAAGCATACTTAAGGGGCACTCTTTCACAAGTCTACTGATTCTTTCTTGATTAATATAACCAAGCCTTAAGTGTCATAGGTACCCCTTCATTAGAGTGAGAAGTTTTAAGCTTCTTATTCACCATTTTAGCTTGAAACATAGAGTAATTATTTGATTTGATAAAATAGATATTGTTTTCCATCCATCCATTATAGATCAAAGAATGATCTCTGTGAATAGCAATCCTGTAACATCCCGAATTAGGGCCTAGTCAGAATAGTGGTTTTGGGACCACAAACCTAACACATTAAAATTTGTTTTTATATTTTTATGGTCTAAAATTTCACGGGATGATTTCTTGAAAATTTTGTTCGAAAATTTTGACGTTTGGGCACTAAATTTGGTCAAAAGGACTAAATTGTAAAAAGTGCAAAAGTTGAGTTCTACATGTTAGAGGTGTCTAATTATTATGAAATTTTAAATTGGAGGCCCTTAATGGTAATTAGACAATTGGATAATTTTTTGTACAAAAATGGACATGAAATGGGTGAAATAGAATATTTTTAAGTTAGGGGCATTTTGGTAATCTAGTAATTAAAATGAATTAAAAATAAAATTGCAAGCCAATTTTTGTCCATCTTCTACCCCATGGCCGAAACTTGCATGGAAAAGACCTAGCTAGGGTTTTTCAAGCTTCCAAGCTCGATTGTAAGTCCGTTCTAGCCCCCTTTTTAATGATTTTTACGTTTTTAAAATCCTCGTAACAAGATCTACTCATTTCTACCAATATTTTGAGCTAGGGTTTGTGTTTAAAAATTTACCCATGGATGACATGCATGTGTTTTGATGTCTAATGGTAGAAAATGAATGCTCGGTGTGTAATAAACGACTTTTACTAAGTGATTTTCGGTGAAATTGTCAAAAAGGACTGTTTTACAAAAGTTACAAAATGTCATAAAAGTGAGATTTAGTGGAAATTAGGGGCTACTATAGTTATGAAAATGATTCGGTTAGGCTTAAAATGTAAGGAAATTGGACAAAAATCATTTTACGAGCCTTGGGGAAAAAGTGCAAATATGTGAAAGTTTAGGGGTCAAAATGAAAATTTTTAAAAACATATGATTTTTGGACCCATATAAATAATATGACTAATTAGTAAGCTAAATGTGATATTATAGATCAAGGAAAATGAGATTCGGGCGTAGATTGGAAATGAATGAGATTATGGACTAAATCGGAATATATAGCCGTGCTTGCATTCGAGGTAAGTTTCTATGTAAATAATATATCGATTCTTTTTATGTTATTATATTTCGTTATTATATGAGACATGGCTGCCTATAGAATGATCATTTGATGTAAATTACGAATCAAAATAGGCTATGAATGAATTTGTTAAATGTTGAAAAGTGAGGAATTTCCCGGTTGAACCTTCGGAATAGAAATGATACGAATGATCCATTGTGAGAACACATGTGTAGTACTATGTGCAGGCTATTATGTTTTTAAGATAGTTTTAGGTCACGTGTGTAGTACTAAGTGCAGGCTACTAAGTGCACCGGATAGTTAGGTCGCATGTGTAGTACTAAGTGCAGGCTACTATACGTACCCGACAACTTCGATCACGTGTGTAGTACTAAGTGCAGGCTACTACGTGTACTGGATTGTTGGTTGCATGTGTAGTACTAATTTCAGGCTACTATGCGTACCAGATAGCTTCGGTTACAAGGGTGGTAATATGTGCAGGCAACCGTGTATCTATTATTATTCCGATGAGTTCAACGGGAAATCGACTAAGTGAAAATACATGTGAACATGACCATGTGATGAATAAGTGAAGGTATATGTTTGTGGAAATTTATGAGCAATGTGCTCGATAGTTGAGCGAACTTTCAGTAAGATGGAATGGAGTAAGTGAAATTATGTAAGAGTGAAATTTGTAATAAAACAGTTTTGGACAACAACAGTTGTGTAACTTTAAAAAAATCACTAAAAATTGTGGAAATTTAATTAGAGACTGAATAAGATATGAGATTAAATCTTATTGAATCTAGTTTCACATAAAAGAAACGGTGTAAGCAAAAGATTTTCATATTATGAGATATTTGAACTTTTGTGAGACAGAGTCAGAGTGATTTCAGGCTCCCCTGTCTCAAATTTGGAAAATCACTAAAAATTGTACAAAAATGATTATGGGCTAGTGTTTATATGACTAAATACTTAATGAGTTTATTTTCAATAGAAATAGATAAGAATATTAATCGAAACCCGTACTATGAGATAATCAATTTTTAGTAAAGAAAGGTCGAAGCTATCAAATAACAGAATAGAGGTAACTTTAAAGAATAAACTGTACTTTTTGGCTGGACTAAAAATTCTAAAAATTTTATGGTAAGAAGATATATGAGTCTAGTTTCAGGAAAATTTATGGATCTTAATTTGGAGTTCCTTAGCTCCATATATAAATAATTTAGTAACTATGACTCGAGAAAATAGCATGACCAGAAAATAAGTAAATGTGTAATTATGATTATATTTCCATGGAATCATGTTGATAATTTGCTTATTATTTTCATATGGACTTACTAAGCTTTAAGCTTACTCCCTCATTTCCATTTCTTTAGTGTTGATAGGTTAGCTCGAAGTTGGAGATCGTCAGAGGTAACCTCACACTATAAAGCTACCTCTTTTGGAGTATTGATGAATCTTAATGTCTTCAAGTGAGTGGCATGTATAAGGACTTAGTTTTATGATAGATGTTGCTATGATTAGCCATATGTATTGGCTTATATTGATTCATTGTATATAGCCATGAGATGTGGCTTATTATGATTGTGGCTTGTAAGCCTAATTATCCATGATAAGTTCTAATGCTTGTGATGCGATGATGTGTTTATGCTTGTGGGATATGTATGGTTGGTATTATGACATATATGCATGATGGGTGCTTCTTGACTGATCGAAATGGTCATAGCCACGTGATAAATGTATAATATGGAAATAAGTTGATAATGTTTGAACATGAATACTTGATGTTGATTGAAGCTACTTGATAAATTAATGGTTATGAAAGTTTGGTAAAAGTGGTCATCAAATGACAAGGTCAATGAATATAGAATTGTTGTGTCTAGGTTTGATATTATATGAGTATGTGTAATAAGTGAATGATAGCATGTTAAAGTTAAGAATATACCTTAGTGTAGTATCTTAAATCATTAAAATGATGCCATGATGTATATCTTTGATGTGTGTAAAGATGTGAAGGATTAATGGTAACAAAAGGCTTGGAAAATAGCCCAAGTACTAGTCACCCGGGCAGAGACACAGCCATGTGTCTCAACCGTGTGGAGGACATGGCCTAGCACACGGGCGTATGGCTTGGCCGTGTGGTTCAATTTGTTTTGCTGACGTCATAAACAGAGAGTTACACGGGCATGTCCCTGTGTCCACACGGGCGTGTGACCCTGTTTCAGGAAAATTTTTCTAAGTTTCTCCAAAATTTTCTAAAGTTCTCGATTTAATCTCAAACTGCCTTTAATGCATGTTTAGAGCCTCAGTAGCTCGTGTGAGGGACATTATGCATGTGATTGAATGTTTTTAATTTAAATGAAATTTTATGGTTCGTTTTGCATGTTTGTAAATGTTTAAGTCCGGTAACGCTTTGAACCCTGTCCCGGCGCTGGATACGAGTAAGGGGTGTTACAAATCCCTTTATTGAATGTCTAGGAATAACCATCATTAAATAAACATGCTATGAAAATTAAGTTCCTCTTAAAATGATGTACATAAAACACGTCCTTTAAAAAAATCTTCTTAAAATTATCAAAATGTAAAATAACTTCTCCTACGACTTTGACTGAAACATAGTTCCCATCTCCGGTTCACAATAAGAGGCTCCTTTCACACAGACTTTTCGTTTCATTGAACCTTTGTAAAGAAATACACACATGGTTAGTGGCTCCAGAATCAATAACCCAATTGACAAGTGATTCTTCCACTAATCAAGCTTTAACCACAAAGAGTTCCATACATTTTTCCTTTTTAGCTAGGTGATCCTTATACCCTTACATTTTGATCTGAAGTGTTCTTTGCTGTTGTAGAAGAAACATATCTTTTTAGGATTTTTAGACTTCTTAGTCTTCTTCCTATCCACACAAGGTGGAACTGAAGACTTAGAAGGTTTCTTCTTTCCCTTAGCTTTCTACTTCCCCTTAGAGGACAAGGCGCCCACAGCTAAGTTTGCCTCAAGTTCCTCCTACACTGGCGTACCATCATTCAGCATCAACTCATAGGATTGTAATTCTTTCATGAGTTGAGTCAAAGTAATCTGTAACAGCCCGATTTAGACCTATTTGGAACAGTAATTTTGGGACCACAAATCTTAGTCAAAAAAATATTTTAATATTATTTTTGGTGTCTACATCATGTTAATTTATATGTGTGAAATTTTCGTGATTTAATTTTATCGTTTGAGTGTTCGATTTAATAAAAGGACTTAATCGCATAAAATGTAAAATTGGCTAGCTATTTGTTAAAGTGTTAAATTGCTATGGCTTTTATAATGTAGGGTCCTTATGTTGAAATTTGACCATTGAATAATAACATGGACGGTATTGGGCTTATAAGATGATTTTATAATGTTTAATTAATGGACAAAATGGTAAATGATATAGTATTATGAATTAAATAAACAAAACATAAAATAGCCATGCATTCTCATCTTTTTTGGCCGAAAGTTGAAGGAAAAAGAAACCATGGTTGCATTCTCATCTTTTTTGGTCCAGTAATTTTAACGTTTAGATAGTCAATTAAGTAAAAAGGACTAAATCGTAAGGGTTACAAAAGTTAGTATTTATTAGTTAAAAGTGTTAAATAGGTATTAAAATTTGAATTTTGGCTTTAAATGATAATTATACATATTCTAATTGTAGTGGACAGCTAAGGGCTAGATGTTTGTTAAAATTACATGTTTTATTAAAGGGCAAATAAGTAATTTACTAAATAAAACTTAAATTTAATATATGTAAGAATAGTATCATCTTCCTTAGTAGAATTCTCCACCTAAAAATAATAGTAGAAACACCATTGAAGGTTCTTGGTTTTGGCTTGACGAAAATCTAATTGCATGGCATGTAAATTCTTGCCTGATTTTTATAATTTTTATGTTTTTGATATCGTTGTAACTTAATCTAGCAAGTACAAGGACTAATTTTTGAAATTAGCGAAGTATAGAAAATATACCATTGGTGATTTTAAATGATTTGGATGTTAATTGGTAGAATATGATGTTTGGGTGTTTAATAGAAATATTTTGTTAAGTGATTTTGTATAATTTTCAAGTTTAAGTGTTTAATTAAAAATAAATTAAATTAGACATGATTTTCTTGTGAAATTTTAGCATGTGATGGCTGATTTGGGATATTTATAATTTTGTTATAATGGGTATAAAGTTTAATTATAAAAATAATCATGTTTTGGTCTTAGGGACCAAATTGAATAAAATGTGAAAATTTGGGGTTAATGTGAAAAGTTGTAAATAGAAAGTTATATGTATTAAATTGAATGGTGTATGAAATTGAGGCTAATATGTATCACTCTTTCAATGAATACATCTATGTATCTACCTGTTGAGTCAACTGCTCCGATAGCCAAGACTAGCCATTTCCCCAATTAGAATTGTAGACAACATAATAATGCTTTTAAGCATTTAAATCAAATGCTCACTTTGATTCTTTTACTGGATGATGAACTTGTTTAGATTATCTATTGAAATAAGTTGTCTTTCTCGCAATGTAAACTGTAATAACCCAAATTTCACGGGTATCGGAAAAAGTGTATTTTCGAGTCTCCATTACTGAAAAATGGATCCGTAAATAATTATCAAAAATATTTAAAAAGTTAATTGAGTGGTTAATTAGAGTTTAATTAAGTGAATTTAGCTTAAATAAGGATAATTGGATAAAAGGATTAAATTGGATAAAGTGTGAAAGTTTAATTATAGATTAAAAGAAAATAAAAAGGACCAAAATGGCAATTATGCCATTTAGTATAAGTGAGCGGCATATAAAGTAAAAATCTAAGATTTTTAGTTAGATTTTAATTATAAAATATATATGTATTAGTAATAAATTATATTAAATTAATTTATTATAATTATATTATAAGATATTTATATGATAAATAAAATTAATATAAAGACAAATGTATAGTAAATAAAATATACAAGTGTATGTATAAAAATACTTACATTTGTAATATAAGTATTTAATTATTAATGGATATTTATTAATTATAAAATATATTTATTAATTAAATTATTATATTATAAGATATTTGTATAATAAATAGATTTTTATATATAAAATAAATAAAAGAAAGACAAGTGTATGGTAATGATTGGATACAAGTGTATTAATAAAAATACATACATTTGTAATACATATATTTGATATTAAATATATATTTATTATTTTATAAAAGATATTTATTAATTAAATAATTATATTATAAGATTTTATATGATAAATATATTAAATAATGACAAATGTATGGTTATAAATGGATACAAATGTATTGATAATATACACATAAATAAATAAATAATTCTTATTATTTAAATATAAATACATGTGTGTATATATAAGAAAAAAAGAAAGGAAAAGAATAGAAATGAAGAAACAAAGTAAACGAAACAGAGAACAGGGGAAGGAAAGAAAGAAGAAAAAGAAAAGAAAGAAGAAAAGGGAAAATTAAAGGTGTGAAGCTTGGAAGTTTAATAGGTAAGTCAATTTAGCCCTTTTTTACTTAATTTTGATATTTTAGAAGCTTTGAAACAAGATTTTGATGAAATTAAGTTGATATTTTGAAAGTTATTAGACTTCTAGATAATGTTCATGTTGAGTAAAATGATGAAATAAGGGTTTAATTGATAGAAATTCAAGTTAGAAATGAAATAAGGATTGAATTGTAAAGAAATTCATAAGTTTTATGTTGAAGGGCTAATTTTTAAGTTATTATGGATGAGTGCTGGAAGAATATGATGAATAAACATAGAATTGAAGCTTTAATTTTGATATATGATAATTTTATAAAGTAAAATTGATGGAAATTGATTTTAGGACCTAATTGTGAAAATGTTTGGAATTAAAGTCTAGTGCCGAAATTATGATTTCCAAAAGTTTTAAAGTAGTTTAAAGTGATAGAGTAAAGTGTTAATTGAGAAAAATCAGCTCAATTGAGAGGCTAATTGAGTAGGGACGAAATTGTTATTTATTTAAGCTTTAGGGAAAAATGGTAATAAATAACTTGCACTAAAACAATATTGGACAGCAGCAGTAGACTAATTTTGAAAAATCACCATAAATTGTAGAAATTGAATTAGAAAATGAAAAAAAAATATGAAATTAAAGCTTATTGAGTCTAGTTTCTTATAGAAGAAACGGTGTAGGAAATGAAATTGTGAATTGTGAGATATAATAAATTTAGTGAGACAAGGTCAGAATGATTTTGGGTTCCCCTATTCTGACTTTGGAAAATCATCAAAAATTGGAGAAAAATAATTAAGGGCTTAAATTTATATGTTTAAAATCCTTAATGAGTCTATTTTCAATAGAAATAAGCGGAAATATAATCTGAATCTCGTACGATGAGATAATTAATTCTTAGTGAAGAAGGGTCGGAACTGTCAGACAGCATAACAGGGGTAACTTTAAAGAATAAACTGTACTTATTGCCTAAACCAAAAAATTCTAAAAATTTTATGGTAATAAGATATGCAAGTATAGTTTCAGGGAAAATTAGCGGATCTTGATTTCGAGTTCTGTAGCTTAAGATATAAATAATTTAGTGACTATGACGCAAATGGACAGTTTTAAATATACATATAAGTAAATAGTGAAATTATTGATAATGTTACTTGTTGCATGTTATATAAATTAAGGATGTGGAATGGAGAGGAGGAAGAGGAAAATATGTATGAATATTCAGCTAGCATGGCTAATTTGCATGTTTTAGGCTCATGGACTAAATTGAATAAAAGTAAAATTTTATGGGTAATTTTGTAAAAATGTCAGAAATGACCAATTTGCATGAAATAGATTATTTTATTATTTAAAATTACAAAATTGAATGAAATTATTAATTTAGCTCAAGATCAGGGAAAAACATGTTTTAAGGATCAAATCGAAAAGTGTTGAAATTATGGAAAATTCTGATATTTTATAGAATTCATGGGTTGTTATCAATTTTTTTGAGAATAACGGCTGGAAATAAGGATTAAATTGCAAGAATTTTATTTTATTTTAACCTAAGGATGAAATCGTCATTAATTAAAAGTTTAGGGGTAAAATGGTAATTTTGTTTAGAGCATTAATTGAATGTATTACAACATGAAATAAATTAAAACGACGATCAAATTTCTTTATAAAGATCCGGATAACTTGAATACGAGACTTGAACGTGGAAAAGAAAAGATATCGGATTAATGAAATTATAAACATGTAAAAGCAATGAGGTAAGTTAGTGTAACTTGAATTGTATTTTTAAGTGCATGAAATATTTATATAATGAATTACCTGATTTATGTTTATGAAGAAATGGCAAGAGAATGATATTTATCACGACATGTAAATAGGTGATTATTTTTGATACGTTGATACAAGGAAATTAATTAAATTGAGACGAGAAATAAATTCAAGTAAAACATATCGAGAAAAATAAGTACGTTAAGGGACAATATGTTTGATTTTAATTAGTTCCAAATATGAACGTTAGATGAAATGAAATATCTGATAAATAAATCGGTAACTCCGGTAATGCTTCGTAACTCTATTCCGGTGACGGATTCGGGTTAGGGGCATTACATAAACGTTCTTATAGTGTCACTTATGATCAGTTTGAACTTAGACAATCAATGAGCTAATATTTGTTTGTCACAATTTAGCTATATATGCAAAACATGAAAGACAAAGACACAAAAGATATAACAGTGAAATATGAAATTAACTTTATTTATTTATTTATCGTTCAAATACATAGAAAAAAATTACGTATTTACTACAATATGGGCATATTTCCCAACATACCACCCCCCAAAAAATGGTCAAACTAAAGTATTAAATAGATAGAAGAGGGGTATTTGAGATGTATGGCTAGTGAGTGTCCTAGCGAATGGTTGTTATGGTTACCTCTGGCAGAATGGTGGTATAACCACCTATCACTCGGCAATACAAACTACTTCCTACGAGGCACTCTATTGCCAAAGCCCTCCACTTCATTTACCCTACCTAGCTGGGTCCTCGTTAATGGCATTAGTTGAACATTGCCTTCAGAATTAAGAAGCAATTAGGAAGCTTCTCTAGTTCCATCTCAAGAGGTCTCAAAAAAGAATCAAACAACTAGCTGACAGTAAAAGATATGATCATGCATTTGTTGTTGGTGACTTGGTATATCTAAGCCTATAGCCCTACAGACTGCACACTATAAGGAAGTTAAGGAATCAAAAGCTTTCCCCAAAGTATTTTGGACCCTTTTTGGTAGAAGTTAAAGTGGGACCAATTAAATACAAATTAGCCCTGCTAGCAGGATCTTGGATTCATCCCAATTTCCATGTGTCTCAGCTTAAAAGGAATATTGGCAAAGCTCTCACTTCACCTCTGTTGCCTCTAGTGGGTACTGATGGAGCACTCAACAAAGAACCGGTCAAAATTCTCAATAGAAGGATGGTAAGGAAAGGTGATCATGCTGCTACTGAAGTTTTAGTTGAATGGGCCAACACTTTTCCTAAGGACTCAACCTGGGAGAACTTACAGGAGCTTCAACAACAATTTCTAGGTTTTGATTCTTGAGAACAAGGATCCGATTCGAGAGGGGAGCAATTGTTATGGAACAAGTAGGAAAAGTCAACAACGATCAAACAACAGTAACCTATTTTGAATTTCTGTTTATTTTCGTTAATTTTGTTTAATATGTAAATGTTGTGTTTTATATGACTCTTAATAAAATGGGGCATTTTGGTAGGGATGTTTGTCTGGTACAAAACAATACGTTTGCGTATTGAACTGATTTGTTAACAGTTATATGTACGTCGTTATTCTCCTATTTATCCACCAATCAGGATTGGGAGGTGGTTATGAAATTTGGCAATCAGTTTTCCAATTTGTTTCTCTCATCTCTCTTGTGCTTTCTTCTCCATTCTTTCCTTTCTTCTCTTGTTATTTTCTTCTCTCAATTTCCAACTGAATCACATAGTAACACTTCCCCTAAGATGCCAAATTCTATTTTTTTACGTTGTAAGAACCAAATCGAAAATTGTCTAAAGTCATTAAAAAAATGGTCAAAGAGTGACTCCAATGTGCTTTGATGATGTTGAGATTTTCTTGATCAAAATAGATAACTGGTCCTCTTCTTACCGAACATTGTTCAAGGGATGGAGCTCAACTTTAATTTGATATTGCATGTTTACATTATTTAAAGAAGCCTCAAAGTCACTACTCTAAAAAAGCTAAATGCATTGCAATAGAGGCAAACGTCCATCCAAAAAGACCCTAAGAAAACTTGAAGAAAATCTCATAAGAAACTTCAAAGAAGAGCAACTGTGGAGAGTGGCAATATTTAGTCAATAATATGGGTTATATTAATGACTTGGGCTCCACCAATAGTTTCTAGGCCTACTTACCACATTAACCAATTCTAACCTTCTAAAGCCAATACCACATATAAAGTTTTCTCTTCCTCCCATCATGACCCCACCTAAAATCACGCATTATTTTATCATTTTCATCGGTTATACCTTTTGGAGCCTTGACACTGTAAAAAGAGTAACAAAATCAACGTAAGAATAGAACAAATAAATGTAAACCTATCAGCTTGTCATTTCAATTTTCAACCCACTAATTCCTAACACCAAGATAGGTACTATTGTATCAAATGTATCAATATTAGTATTTATTGATATTCATCTGTTTCGGTGTATAATTTTAAACTTATCGTTATTTTTAATTATATATATTTAATATATGTATATAAAATTATATATAAATATTAAATAATAAGATTAAATAAAATTTTAAATATAAAATACTAATTAATTATATAAAATATTATTTAATAAATTTCACAAATACAATCCATTAATAAATAAATTAAAAATAAATAAGGAAAAAAATTATTGCATAAATTAAATAATAACATCATCTCATACCATATATATAACAATCTATAATTTAATAAATTTAAAATAAATAATAAAATCATAATTTATTTTTTAAATTATTTTTTTATCAACTAATACACCATATTTCAATCGATGTGGACAAAATCAATGATACACACCAAATAATCAATACCAACAGAAATTTATATCAAAAAGAAACATAATATTTATTATTTTAATTTATTATCGAAATGGAACATTTTGTACGGATACAGATAATACCAAAACAGAATTGAATTTCTTGCCTAACACATTTACTCAAGATAATTGATGATTTGATTATATGAAGTAGTTGAAATTAAAGGTCATATGGGTGACACAGGCCTCCAGCAAATGCGACAAATTAAGAAGATTTAAATGCTTTGAAGTTGGGGGAAAGCTCAATGGCGTGTGTATGGCACAAGCCCCTTTTTTGCACTAAACACTTCACAGCCTTTACTGTGAAAGCTGACCCACAAATATGACGCTTCTAACTATACAAGTAACTATTTTGCTATATAGAAACAAATAGATAAAATATGTTTTTGCTAGAAGATAATGTTTTTTAGAGTAATTTGAGTAAGTTTAATTCAATTTTTTTTTGCATATTTGTATTTTTTTTTCTTAAATTTCGATTTGTTTGGATATAGATGTTGTTTTAATAAAACAGAAAAGGAAAAGGAAAAGAAAATAAGGGAGAAAAAGAAAAAGCTTTTCTTTTAAGTCATGAGAGTAGGAAGAATGATATGAAATCTGACTTTCCAACATGACCACCCACTACCGACTTGTTACTTGCTTGATACAAACTCTCCGTGTGGTTCTCTTTCATCAGTGAAAAAAATCCCCTACCGTACCTATTTTTAAATTGAATAATAACATCATCTCAATTGATATTTTGTTTGGTCATGCTTGTGGGACCAACTAAAGGTGGAGGAAAAGGTCAAATAGTATCGCGGAGCATTAAAAATGTAGTTTATTATTAAGGAATTAATATTTTTAAGCACATTTACATTTTCAAATTTCAGTTCTACAAAAATCGCATGTATTCGAATCCGTGGACACGGCAAAATCTACTTTAGCTTTATGATAATGAAGCATTTTCATTCGGCAAAACAAACAAGGAAGAGATTAATTTTTCAACATATATCCCAAAAGCATGTATGAGACGATCATATTGCTCAGCTCATACCTTTACCTACATTCACCAGCTACATGCCCCATTTTGTCTGGTACAGACTAAAAAACCAACAATAAGGAACTTAGGTCTAAAGAACACATATGAAGGTACTCCAGAAAAATAAATAAATCAATAAACAACCTTGCATTACATGCATCAACTCACCAATTGCATTTTTTGCATGCAACTGATAGATGATAAGCTTTATTTTTGTATTTTTTGCCACAAAAATCAGTAGTGAAAACTGAGCAAACCTTGTAACATCTGCTAGGGTTCTCAAAGCTAGTGAAAAAAACGTTTATACAGCACATAAATATTTCATTATTGATATACTAATACAGTTGCCTCGACACTTCTTAACTAGTCCAAAGAAAATGCTCCACTGCAATATCTGCAAAATTCACAAAACACGACACGTAAAATCAGATGTTAAGGAAGAAGTGTGCTTCAAATAACATGGAATGGTTTTAGTTAATAATAAACAAGAAACAGGACAAAGGATCTAAGTTGCTCCCCGACTCTTTGTTTTCTTGAAATACCCATATCCCAACATGGGTAATGGAGATATGGTCTTTTAAAGATCCTCCAAATACATGGGAAAACTTTTTTTAAAAAATGAAAATTCCCATATCTAACACTAACACTTTAGCTCAAGTAACATAGCATCAGATTTCTCATTGATAAATCATGATAAATAAAAATTCATTTTGATAGAAATCATTAAAGACAACTTTATACTTCCCAAAGCGTGAAAATATTTCAGGATTTTCTTATGCGTGAAGAAAGCTAAAGTACGAGGAATAAGTAATCATCAAGAGGAATGGACAGTAAAGTGATAACACCAATCTTGTAGAAAAACAACTGCAGAACCACAGCTATAATCCCTCACCTGTTACTGAATTTCTCAACAGCATCTGACGCATAGAGGAGAGTTTCATTAGCTTTCTCTAAAACCATATAAAGTTCCTTCCCTCCAGTAATACGAGCAATGGCCCAAGCATTATTTTTCGCTCTAATAGACACTTCCAAATCTTTGTCACGACCTGGATTATCCCATTTTGATCGGCTCTTTTCAGCATCTACTTCTTCTCTAAGCCTATTCAAGGCAAGTAAAGATTCCTGCATTATAATACAAAAAGAGAACCAGCAAAGGCTTTAAAATTTATCTTGATGACTCAATGGATTCCACCAAGGTATGAGGGCTTCTACTTTCGTGATAACATCAGAAACAATAACTTATATTTATTCTCAGAGATGAAATTTGATTGGCAACTGGAAATTATATTTGACCAGAATGGATAAATAGAACTGTAGAGGCTATCAACTGTTAAAATGATCATCTAAACAAAAATGCTATTACTGTGAAATAACTGAAAAAGAATAGTAAAACAATGCTTAGTACTTAGGTTATTTGAACATAGGGCACTTACCCTGCAGTTTTTAGGAAGCAACAAAGCAAAATAAAGTAGCAACATTGACCTCTAATATATCAAGATACGCATTCGAGCTCATACATACTCCCCTATCTACAATATTGTTCACATATTATTTTGATAAGGGGAGGGGGTTAGGGGGTGTCTAGGAATCAAACCCAAGACCTCATGCCAACATGGACTTCATTTCAACGGAAGTCCTTTGCCATTACACCATGGGCTCAGTTGACATATCTTTCGCAGATTATTTAAAAGTGAAATTTGAAATCAATTATTGCCAGATTATAAGACACATCAAATGCTAACAGATTTAATTCAAAACAACTTATACCACTGAAATGATCTTAGACATTCTTCTTTTTTCCAGGTTAAGGCAAATAATATATTGTAACCATTTGAAAGAACAGCTCTGTGCTTTACCTTTGTTAATGTTGTAACCTTTGCTGGGGGTGAAGCCCTGGATATGTCTCTGTTACCATCCACTATCAAGTAGCGATACCCACTGACATGATAAGCATTCTCTCCACCCCATCCCTTTGACAACTTTTCTTCAACTTTCAAAATCTTCAGTGAGGCCTAAGAGTTAAAGAGATTGTCAGCGTAGCTAATTATGTAAAGATATTGTTTCTAAACTTGATATAATTATTGCATATAATAATTAAGGATCATTGTCTATTAGGAATTTGCTTTAATGCTTAAGTCACTTTAATGCTTAAGTCATGCACATTTCAAATGTCCTAAACATGAGTTATCATTTCAGATATTATTATATCCATCAAGAAGACAAAGGTTTTTGAAAGGTCTATATCACCAGTCCTTGTTCATACCACCAAAATATTTGAAAAAGGTGGATGCCAAAACTTTGCATGCAACAAAACGAATGGAATGGAAACAAAATTAGGGCAAAAAGACTTGGAAAGAAACAAAGATAATGCTTATATCAAACCCAAATAGTGCCATTGGTTTAAGACAAAAAGACGGACATAAGAAGTTCATACGTTAGCAATCTAGACTAGCAGAAATGACTTAGGCCATGGGCTATGTAAGGGCATGGGCTCTAAGATGCAAAAGAAAGATTTTGAAGGATGAGAAGTGGGAAAGACAAGTATATAAGAAATAAATGAATTAGACATGCTGCGAGCTTATGAGGATACATTGTGAAAAAGGAATAGAATTTGTGAAACTAAAATAAAAAGTATTTGAATGAACTGGTTGATAAATGGAAATGCTTATGCTAAGTATGATATATAGCACATGTAGGAACCAACATTTTCAAGAAGTTGCTGTTTCACAGTTGAAACACCTTGCTCCCCATTAAGGATAGAAGAAAGAGGGATAAGAAGGATCAACATAAGGCTTTTGTACCGATAAGCACATAGATACATCCTCTCCTCTGTATGCTGTAGCCAAACTATTGGAGTGGTTACATCTGAGCTACCAACATCCACACCCCAAATATCAGTGATAAGAAAACCATCCTTCCCTTTGGACCACTTGTCATGCTGCAAGGGCCTTATAACACAGTATCTATTATCTCCAGCAGGAGAAGTATCTTGTGAACCATAAAATTGTTCTGAAACAGATCCAGAGGGGGCCAAGGTAGATCCAGCAGTAACATGTGATGAAGTGTTTCCCTTGCGTAAATAGGACCATGACCTTGCTCCAGAGGATAGAGCAAGTGGGGTTAGCCTTAAAACCGCGTACGTGAACAAGTTTACAGTATCCTCCTGATAACAATATCATTAGAAGCATTAGAATTTAGTTTTAATAAAATCTAACAGGAATGGTTCCTGTAAGAATGTTGACCAGGAAAATTTATTTAGTCATTAAACATTAATGTCATTTTAGTATAAAATTTGAGTCAGGTGAGAGAAACTAGAAAACTGCTACATCAGCTTTGAAGATCAGACCATACAGGAGAAAGTGTTGTGGACACGAGCAAGTCTTGAAATAAAATGAGCGAGGAGCATGGTGCGTTGCCAGCAGAAGATTCTAATAGTCTAACAAGTGTCTGCCAAAACAAGAGGAAATCATTAAAACTAAAAGAAATAACAATTACAAACAACTGTCATTTTAAGGTGCATATGGTACTGTTCATCTTCTATGCTTATAGTAGCAAGCAGGTATATAAAGTTTTAATCAAGCAAAGCAGCAATGAATGATTTTCTATAAGTTTCTAATCTACGGTTTTAAAATAGTTTTAAGTTAGCAGGTTAAAAATTCCAGTAAAAAGTAACGGTGTTGTCAACTCTTGCATCTGCTATAAAAGGTCAAATAGGATTATCCAAACTCATTTTTGGAAGAATCAAACAGCTATTTACAAGATCAAACACTAAGAACTGTTCAATTAGATTCACTCATTAATGCCATATCTCTTATTCTGGTAAATTAAGAAAGCAAATCTAAGAGAGGCATCTAATGCTCTATTAAACTCCCTTTACCAGTTTTTCCTATGAAAATCCTAAACCTTATATATATAGTCAAGAAGAAAAATCAAAAAGTGTGTTCAATAGAAGACTCATGTCTCTGGATCTTACAGGTGAGCTTGATTGCATTGACTTGCCCACTGAAAAGAGAAAAAGATCTAGACAATTTACAAACAACGACAATATATAATATAGTGTCACTTTGCTCTAATTATATAGCAAGAACCTAGAAATCTATGATAGGAACAATATATGGGAAACTTTTACACAAGTGGAAATATGTGGTTTGATGGTTCAGTAGATACAGAGTAATGATGGCACCAGACCTCAAATTCAAACTACATTATCACTTCAAATATAAAGCAGAGCAGATTCATTCGAGCATAGAAACTATCTATTATCAGTTATTCAGTATGCTAATATCCAGTCACTAGTATTTTAGTTCCAAGGGTACAAAACTCGAAACTATCATAATATAAGTTTCTTCATTGGAGGTAGGAACTTTAAACCACTTATTATGCAAAATGTGAAAGAATTTTGGCAATTCAACTACATATGATAACTGCCAAAACACACACGCATGCACACAAATTCTTAACACAAACCTGAACTTCAATTGCAGCCTCTCGTCCTACAGTTAGCATCTGTACAGTCCTTCGTTCCTTTAAACAGTCACGGAATGATGGCAACAGGAGTTTCTTCCCAACCAGAAAATCTGCCTCAAAATAAAAGTTATACATAAGGCATGAGATATAGCTACTTCAGCAAGACTTGGAAGCACAAATCCAGATAAAGCCATTTGATACAGCAACTTCAGCATTACCCCAGCAGCACTCATCCAAGGGAGACAGCTTTTGACATGCTGACAATTAGTGACTTGCAATGAAATATTTTGAATCAAAGACAAAATAACAATAAACTTAGCACAAGTTTCAAGCAGACATAAAATTTCATAACTTACCTCTTAGATAATCCATGATGAAAGGGTATAAATGAGCACGAGTTAGTCCTCCGCCAGGTTCTTTGTCAAGCAAAGCTCTAATAGATCCATGAAACATCATGAAAAGAGAGTGAATTTCCTTGAGAACCTCTCTTAATGCATCAATCCGCCATATGGCTTCCGGCTCCTTACTTTTCTCCACTATCTATAACAATAAATAGCAGATATCAGACATCAGACTTTCCCATCAAGGGACAAAAAATTTTACAGGTTGACCAAGATATATGTACTTTACTCTTTTTCCAACAAAATGCTGGTAATTAACGGAACATGTCTAACCAAGGTTTCAAGATTTCAAGACAATCTATTGACACCAATAACCAAACATTTGTACATCTATGCCTAAAATTATCATTCAGAAGCAAATGGACATAGAAAAAATATATATCATACTAGATAGTCACAACTACATTCATACCATAACCATCCAAATATCTGGCTCTGCCTCGTAAAAGACATGAGAGTGCCTCTCTGCCTCTATAACCTCGCAAGCAGCCTCCGGAGAGAAAATTCTGCAGAAAAAACTCGATTTTTTTTGTAAACAGAACTAGCTAAACAAAGAAACTTTGTTCTAATATTAAACTGAACACGACGGATCACGAAAGGGGTTCCTTAGTACTAACCGCGTGAATGTAATAAGCCCTTCGCTGAGCCCAATCACAGAGAGTTGAGTCGAAAAGGGCAAATCAGGAGGAAAGAAGTACAAAATTTTATCAAGTTCTTGCCCTTCGTGTTGGCCTCTTCTCAAATCAAATATGCAGAGTTGCATGCCTTCAGTAGCAGTGCCAATAGACGACAAACCCATGAAACTAGCTAATTTGTTTCAATGAACCTGATTGAAATAAACAGAAAAAGGAAGATTGGAACGCAAAAAAAGCTACACAATTAATAGGAAAGAAAAATTAAGAAAAAGCGACAGTGAGATGCCAAAACACTTACTCTGTAAAATTTGGCGATGAAGCTTCTCAGATCCTCAGTAGCCAAAGAACGAGAGCGAGTAGACTTGCGGTTTGGAGATGAACTTTGAATCGTAGGTGGAAGGAGTAATTGTTAGTTAATGATTAAAAATTAAATTAAAAAAGGGAAACTTTTGGGCTTTCATGGTAAAGCCCAATATGAGTTGGGCATCAAGTTTGGAGCCTAAAGCCTACAACCACTCTTTCCAAATTGCTTAAATTTAAATTATCAAAAGGTAATTAAGAATTAGTTGAGTATAATGGTAAGACATATTGTATTATTAAGGAAAGGACTTAAGCTCGAATTTTGAAGACAACATTGTTTGGAGGGACAGTCACGAATTTTGAAGGGATATCAATTTTGTTTGATTTTTAATTTTTTTATATAGTTTTTTTTTTTATTTTTAGACTTATTTTGAGAAATTAAAGTTATTTTTTATAATTTTTTAATATTATTTGATAAATTTTTAAAGAATAATTTTTCAAGTAAATAAACAATAATCAATACATATTTTTTATACAAAACTCTTAAATAATTTTGACTATTTTGACTATTTTTTATTTTTTATATCATAAAAATTAGATTTAATTATAAATTAAATAAAAACTAGAATTAGATTTAGTTTCGAGTAAACACAATTTTTTAATTTGCATTTTATAAACCGTCCAAACACTACAATTTAGATCAATTTTTGGTTTTTCAATTTTTTCTCACTCTAACCTATAATAAACTAGATTAATGGCACATGTGGGTGAAAATAATTAAAATATATATTTATTAAAAATCTATATAAAAATAATTGATGCCTTAGTTATAATAATAAAGTTAAATATTTATCATGTATGGTATTTTAGGTTCATATATTATTATAATCAAATATTTATGAATTTATTATATAGAAACACAAACACACCCTCGTAGAAATATATATATATATATATATATTTACATCTGAGAGGGTATTTTAATAGTTTTATTACGGAGTGAGTCGTATAGATACCTTGGAAGTTAGGTACTATTGATAAATTAAAAAATTTTAAGTGTAACTAAATTAGATATTAATTTTTAGTATTGAATTTATGTTGTTAATATTTTTATATATTTATAAAAATCAAGTACCTTGACATTATAATTTTTATGCATCATTTTTAGAATTAGACCAACTAGTTGATTCGGGAGTCGATCGGGGTATAGGTTCTAAATAAGGGATCAGATCGATTAATCATGAACCGGTTAAATCGATTAGACCAATTGAACTGGCTATCAAGTCGAGTGAACCAATTTTTCCTTTTTTTTTTTCCTCTTTTATATCTTTAATAAATTTATTCAATTAAACCGGATGAATTGATTGAAATATGAATCAATTGTCTAATTAATTTAACCATCGGTTCAATTCTGAAAATATTGCTTTTGTGTAACAAAAAAAAAAAAGACAATTATGTTATAAAATAAAGAGAGATGAAGAGAATAAAGAACAAAAGAAAATATGAAAACAATAGATAATGTACTTTATTGATCGAAAGGGATAATTACAATTTTTCATCAGAGTCTCTATTTATAGGAATAAGAAGTATAAAAGAAGTAGAGATCTAATTCTAATAACTATTAGAATTTAAAGTACACCAAAACTTTATCTTGATCATGATAGACATCCACTTAACAAGATATTCATAACACTTCTCTTTGAATGTCTATTGGTAGATAATGTGCCTCGTTAAAACCTTATTAGAAAACCCTGTGGGATAAAAACGAAGGAAAAAGAGTAGACAATCTATAAAATGCATAATATGCTGCCTCGTTAAAAACCTTATCAAAAAAACCTAATGGGACAAAACCTCAGTTAAGGGAAAAAGAGTACAACACGTATTTATTCCTCCTCATGAAAACATCACATACTTTCTCATATTCTACATATTCAATCTTGAACACTAGTTTTTCAAATGACAATTTGAATGCATTGCTAAGCATTTATATCATCATTCTTTTGAAAATCATGAGTGAGGGAAATTTTTGGGGAAATATATTTTGATCTCTTCAAGAGTTTCAACAATAATCATAGCAAACTTTAATCATGATCCTTTTATAAAAATACAAATAGGTATTTTGGATCATTTTATCATCCTCTTTCAACTACTATTGACTAAGTCAAATTTACCACATATGTTCAATTATTTCAATTCATATAAATGAATAATTTTCGAAGAATTTCAATATGCTTTTAGCATTCTAAATCCTTTAAGGATTTTAATATAAACTTTACTATATAGTGATTTATAAAGGGTTGTAACAATAACCATTAGATGCAAGTTAAATCTTTTATGAATCGTCAATTTAATAATATATCTAAAGGTTATTGCATCTACCACAAAAGAATATTATATCTTTTCATAATCAATGCTAGAACTTAGTGAAAAACTTCATATTTTTCTTTTGCAAAACTACTTCAATTGCACCCTCCCTGGCTTTATACCTTTAGATATTTGGATTATTGGTCCAAAAACTCCACGAATTTAATTGTACTTGAGTTGCGTCTTTCTATTTTGAACAATTTATTCCATATCTATATTTCTCAATAGATTTATTCAATATCTTCTTTTTATTTTATTATTTCAATAATAATATTGCATGCAAAATCATTGTCGACCACTTTTATTATTCGGTTCCACATTTTCTCGAATTGACATAAATTGTTGAGATCTCTTATTTTCATTATTTTAAAATTCAGTTTTAGGTACCTGAATCACTTCTGAAGTTTTACTTATTAGTTATGTCTTGGGTCTCTTCTCGAGCACCCGCCTCCACTATATGACCATCTAGAAGAATTTTTATTTTTGAAACCAATCAATCTATTATTTATTCTAACTGATTATCCTACTGAGACTTTGATTCAAATTAAAATATTAGATGGTATATAACACTTGGTTATTCTCATTAAGTTTGTAAATATATCTAACAGTTAACTTGTAATGAGTTATGCTTATTGAACTTCTAGTTCAAATTACTCTCCCCCTAACTCATTACAAGTTATTATTTCTTTCCCCCTAATGTCGAGAAAACTATCGCATCAAAATTTTAATCACAAATCATGTCATAATTGAATCTCGAATACATTCAAAACATCTAATAATATAAAGAAACTTGTAATTAATATATATTTTCAACTTTCTTTGAGGATTCACTTATCTTTGTCCGTTGTGGTGGAGCAATTGGAACATATACGCACATACAAAAATTCAAAAATTAGAAATATTTAGCTCTTGATCAAAAACCAATTGTAATGGGGAGTATTTATAACTAATTAGCTTGATGCGTACAACACGTAAATCAACATAATCTCATGTTAAAATAGGAAGTTTAGTTCTCATAAGTAATGGTTTAGACATTAATCAAAGTCGTTCAATCAATAATTTCTCTAAACTATTATACGCATAAAATAACAAACTTTTACAAAAGTTCTTTAAACTCAATCACTAAAAAACTGAGATATAAACTCATCAATATTAGCAAGATGAATTGTCTTAATTGCATGATCTGAAATTAATTATTTAAACAAGTAATCTTGCAAATGACAGATTGCAAATTGATAACACATATGTGATTATTTTGTAGATGTATCTACCAAAATCATATAATATCAAAACTGTAACACCCCAACCCATATCCGTCACCGGAACAGGGTTACGGAGCATTACCAAAATTTACAGATCAAAAACAGACATTTCATACCATTTAACATTCATATCAGAAACTAATCATAATCAATCATATTGTCTATTATGTGAGCCTTCGAGGCCCAAAACACGCATTAGAATTAAGTCAAGACTAAACCGGATACTCAGAGAATTTTTTGCAAAACTTTAAAATTTTTCTTAATTGCAGGGGATACACGCCTATGTGGCCAAGCCGTGTGGCTCACACAGTCAAGAGACACGTCCATGTCTCAGGCCTTGTGGGCATTCGAAGTAGGGCACGCAGCGTATCCCAGCCCATGTTCATACTCGTGTAACTCTCTAACTTAGGTCACACGACCAAGTCACACGCCCGTGTGCTAGGCCGTGTGAACATAATAATTTTCATTAAATAGGTGCAGGGGTCATACGGCCAAGCCACACGCTCGTGTGCCAGGCCATGTGATCAATTCTGAGCATTTTGTTTTGAAATTTTGAAGATGCAGGGGACACATGGCCAAACCGCATGCCCATGTGCTAGGCCGTGTGTCATACACAACTGAGACACACGCCCGTGTCTCTTCCCGTATACATGAAATAAGGTCATTTTCAAGCCGTATTTCTCACCCAATTTTTTACATCAACCTATCATAATAAATTGCACATTTACATACCATCTCAAAGCACTCAAAACATGCTAAAATCATCTCTTAAACATGACATATTACCATATACAACTAATGTGCTCTTAAACACCACAAGCGACAATTTATCATTATATCATTCTATTACTCATATTTACCTAGGTACCAAATGCATCTATGCATAATCAACTCATTTTTCAAGCATGATAAATCTACTTATATATACATCAAAATATATTCCTCATAAGCCATTCCAATGGCTATTTACAACCAAAACATTTATATGCCAACATTGGCCAAGTTAGCCTATATCGAAATGGGCCGGTGGATAGTGTGAGTGATCTCCGCCAAGCTTCCAACTCAACGAGCTTTCAATTTACTATAATACAGAGGAAATAAAACAGAGTAAGAATTTAATGCTTAGTAAGTTCATATTGTAACACCCCTATACCATGTTCGACTCAAGGAACCTGATATAGGAATATTACATTTGGTGCCAAAGTAATTCTTGGCTAATCACTAATATATTAGAACATAAAAACGAACAAATAATAAATTTAAATAATTTATAATTTAGTCCTTACTACTACTTGGAACATACTTGATTTTTCCTAAGTACATGCCATTCTGTTCAAAATTTTAAAACGTACCCTCTTATTGCTTGAAGATGTAATGAAATAAAGGCTCGTAATCTCAAATACAACTCTTTAAAATTTTTGTACATAATCTACGCACGGAAACAAACCGTACGCTGAGTATACACCTAGTGGTATTACTATAATTCAAATACTTAAAGTAAAAACAATTAATATGCACAATTAATCTTACCACTATTTTACTTTCAATAAATCATTCATGCATTTAAAACTTTAAATTTTCTTATTAATATGTATTTTAAATAGCTTTTCTTCATTTTAATTTATATATCTTCTTACTATATCAATATTCATTTCATACCTTTCATCAATAACCATTTCATAAAATTATTATTTCATATATTTCATTTCTATATCTCAATTCAATAACTTATTCTATTTCATATCTAAAACCTTACAACATTAGTCTTTCAATAATTATTTAAGCCAACATTTTTCAATAAAAATAATTATAATTAATTCATATGATTATATTCAATTAACTCATACACTATTTCATTATTTCCAATTCATTCTATTTTCACTTCTTATTTCGATATTTTAACAAATTCATGAACCTTAAGTTCATGCTTCAAATCTCATGTCTCAATTCAATTCACAATTCAACTCATAATTTCTTTCTCATACTTTTAATAGTACGATCAATCAAATTTATTTAATTTTCTCATTTTAGTTATTCACCCTATTAATAAACCTAGACCTTGGCAGATACACGGATTCTAACCAAACACACCAGTATGGCACATTGTGCCTAAAATAATGACTCGATGACTGATCAATATATCGAAGATATCGACACATAAAGTGCCTGAAACAACACACGTGGTGCCTAATACGACACATATAGTGCCTCATCGGCAAAGCCGATAAATTCCCGTACTCTTCCAATCCTCCGGCATGCCAACTAGAGGTGTTCATGGGCTAGGCTACCCGGCCCGGCCCTAAGGCCAGCCCGAAATGTGGGAGGGTTTGGGCAAAAATATATGCCCGAAAAATGGACTTGGACAAAAAATAAGGCCCGTTTTAAAAATGGGCTGGGCCTCGGGTAAGATATTTTTAGCCCGGGCCCGGCTCGGCTCCAATTTACTAAAGGACAAAAAAAATCTGCACTTTTTTTATTTTTGAATGTTATTTTCTTGTTGTTTTCTCCCTATTTTGCTACCATTTTACTATTATCTTACTACTATTTTGTTGTTATTGTTTGGATATTGTATAAAACTTATTTTATTGTTAATTTTGTTATTATTTTAAAGGCATTTGTTAATTTTTTTATTATTTTAGAGGCATTTGCTTGTTAAGTTGCATCTATCTTAGTGTTATTTAAGTCTATATATTTTTTAAAATTTATTTTCAATTTGTTGGAAAATATTTATTTTGATATTTTTAGTATTTTTAATGTATTATATATATTTAAAAATAATATAAAAAATTAAGACAGGCGGGCCGGGCTGGGCTCGAGTTTTAGTATTTTTATCCGGGTCAGGTTTGGGAAAATTTTAGGCCCATTTTTGGGCCCGACCCGGCCCGAGCCCGATAAATGGGCATAATTTTTTAGTTGAGCCCGGCCTGAACCCGACCCGGACCAACCCATGAACACCTCAGCCGGACTAGTTAATAGGGTATTCAAATCATTTTTCTATTTCAAATTCACTTTCAATTCAATCACAATCCAATTCAAATTCACTTTTCACTTTCTAATCAATATATAATTCAATACCAATACATATTTTAGATATTCACATATAATCATACTTCAGTTCATTTTAAACCACTTTTCAATCAATACACAATTCACATATTCACACATATTCATAATTTAATTCACTTTTATTCAATTCATATTTTTAATTCATTTTTCAATCAAATTCAAATCACTAATTACTTTTCAATCAATATACATTTCAAATACTCACATATTTTCTTCACTGAATTCAATTTGATTCAATTCAAATCACTTTTAATTTCCAATCAGATACTTTCAAATATTCACATAATTCATAATTCAATTACTTAATTCAAATCACTTTTAATTTCCAATTTGTTCACATTCAATTTCAATAGCCATAAACATTTTTGAATCAATTTCATTCAAATCAATATTATCATTTCAATTGCTTACCTAATTTTACTTACCATGCATTTTAATTAAAATATAACAATTAATAATAAATAGATTTGAATTATAGTAATACAAACCGTGATTTCTTGTTTTTACTCATTGTCTACTTTTTCTTTTCCTTTCTTCGCGGATGCCTCAGATACGATATTGGCAATTTGAATTTGAACATTGAAAACCCTAAATTCTTTCTTTTTCTTTTTCTTTCTTCTTTATCTCTATTTCGTCCCTACTATTCTGTTGTTTTAATTTCTTTGTTTTCTTTCTTTACTTTACTATATATATAATATAATAATATAATATATAATATATAATAAAACATAATAAGTATCTTTATTTTTTAATAATATAATATATATATTAAACTTAAAAATCTCATATTTTTAAGGATTAACCGCCTCAACTTATGCTTTTGGTTTAATTGCCCTTTTAGTCCTTTTTACTTTCTTTGTATTATATTTGTTTATTAATTTAACAATAATATAATATATAATTATAACAAATATCTATTACTTAAATAATAAGTAAATTAAATACATATATATTACAAATGTACATATTTTAATTAACACACTTGTATTTTATCATCACCTTACACTTGTCTTTATTTATTTTATTTCATAATATAATAATAATTAATAAATATCTTTTACTTATTATTTAAGAAAATATACAAATATATTACAAGTGTATTTTCATGTATTTTACACATGTTTATTATCATTACCATAAATTTGTCACTATTTTAATTTATTTAATAATAATAATTTTAATATAAAACCATAATAATATTTATATATAAATACCCATTTGCCGTCTCACCTAATGAAATAGGCATAATTCCCTATTTAATCCCCTTTATTTTATTTTAATCTATAATTAAACTTTTGCCCTTTATTCAATTTAGTCATTTTTCCTAATTTCTCCTAATTAAGCTAAATTCACCTAATTAAAGCCTAATTAAACACACTACTAGACTCATAAATATTTCTAATAGCTATTTACGAATTCGATTTATTAAGACGGAGGCCCGATAATGCACTTTTTTTTATGCCCGTGAATTTTGGGTCATTACAATAAAACAGAAAATTAACTTACCAATCATTTTTATTAAAATAAACATACAAAATGCATCCAAGAAATTCGGCTAATAGCCTAAACACACAACTCCATCAACATGTTAGTCATGTATTTAACATGAATATCAAGAAACATATATGAGCTTATCAAATATCAAATTCCATATTCATAAACTCTCTATATCTTATGTTCATATATCAATTCCATGTATTTTTGGTATATACGGGTAATGATTCATTTCGTATTCATATTTTCTCATGTCAGGATTTTGCCCGTTGAATCATTGAAAATACCGACGGATACAGGGGTAGTACACATAAGGTATACAAAACTGTATTCATTCAGGAATGCTTATATGAGCACTTAAACGAGAAGCTCTCTCTCGAGCTATATAACGAGAAGCTCATGTGAGCCATGTAGCGGGAAGCTCATAAGAGCCATAATCAGGAAGTTCATGCAAGCCAATAACGGGTAGCTCTGAAGAGCCATTAATCTAGAAGCTTACAAAGAGCCTTTAATCGAGAAGGTCACAAAGAGCCATATCACGGGACGCTCATAAGAGCTGTGGTATGTCCACAACATATGCAGGATCACAACCGATCGGGATGCTCCGAAGAGCTATTAACGGGAAGCTCGCAGGAACCATATAACGGAAAGCTTAACAGGGCTATTAACGGGATGCTCTTTCGAGCTGTGGTGTGTCCGCAACATATGCAGGACCACAACAAATTCGAGAATCATGTATCCATCTAATTTCATATATTCAAATGGAACTTAACATTTATCAGGTTTTGTCGGATATGTAATCAATTTCATATAAATAGCAATTTCACAATTCACATATACAACATTCAATTCAAACATATAAATATACACAATTTAGTTACACGAACTTACCTCGACAATGTTCGTGTATGCAAAATCTACTAATCCGACACTTTTTCTTTTCAACAATCTAACTCCATATTTGGTCTATCCGGATCTATATGAATGAATTTATCATTAATTAAATACAATTCATACTCAATTCAATCCAATTCACATCTTAGGCAAAATTACCATTTTGCCCTTATACTTTTGATTAATTATGATTTCATCCTTAGGCTCGGAAAATGAAATTCATGCAATTTTAATCCTTATTCCAACCCTAGCCAATTTTTACATATAATATTAGCAGCCCATGTATTTCATAAAATTCAAAATTTTTCCATGAATTTTACAATTTTTCAATTTAGTCCCTAAATCATAATTTCATCAAAATTTCCTTTACAAAAGTTGTTTATCTATCAACAACCTTTCATTTTCTACCATAAAACTTCATAATTCAGCTATATTCATCCATGAAAAAAATTTACAAGTTAATCCCCGAGATAGTTGGATTAAGCTATTACGATATCAGAAATATGAAAATTATTAAAAACGGGACAAGAAAACATACCTAATTAAGCCTAAATAGCTTGCTTGAGTTCAACACCCAATTTGGGAAAGATGATATAAAATGATGATATTTCTTATTTAATTAAAATATCATATTTTATTATTTCATCTTTCCAATTTAGTCATTTTCTTTATTTAATTTTCCATGGATGAATCATTATATTTATCTACTAACTGCTCATAATGGTCTATTTGCCAAATAAGGACCTCAAATTTTGAATTCCATAGCTATTTGATACTTATAGCTATTAGAACTCAACTTTTGCATTTCATGCAATTTGGTCCTTTTATCAATTAAACATGTAATCGGTAAAAATTTCTTAACGAAATTTTTATACGATATTCCTATCATAATACATATCATGAAATAATATTAAAACAATTTTCCTTCCGAACTCAGATTTATGGTCCCGAAACTACTATTCTGACTTCACTGAAAACAGACTGTTACAAAAACCATCCACATTGTGGATGAATGGGCCCATATTCATTTAAAAAATGCAAGACATTAAATCTCAACTTTAGCTAGTGAGTTTCTAATAATTAATTTGAGAACAAGCAACATATGAGAATTATTTGAAATTAAAGAATCTTCCGGTTCTTTAATGAATGTCCATATGAATTCTTAATTAATTTTTGCATCATATATGATTTAAAATTGTCTAACTAGTCAAGCCAAGTAGTAAATGCATTTGTATCAGTAAACTTCTGGTTTACTTTAACATGTGTTTCAATTGTACTAAATCGTAAAAAATTAATAATTTTACTATCATTCCTTTTACTTTGTATTCACATATAAGTGCTATTGTGACATTTACTATTGGAAATGTCTGAATCAATGTGAATATTATAATGTCATTAAGTCAACAAAATAAATATAATTTTCAAATAATTATATGAAATATTCGCTTCAGGGAATATGCCAAAATATTCAAATATTTTAAAAAAAAAATTACAACTTTAGGTGCATCTAACCATAACGAGCTTTAGATAGAATTGTCATATTTTATTACTCATAAATAGATAATTCATAGTCAAATATTTTGCTTCCAACCCCTTAATGGGGATGATGACAAAAGAAGATCACAAAGATTATAAAATAAATATAAATTAATAACTCAATCCTCTCTTTTTCATCATTTCAAAAAAGATATTTATAACAATAGTGATTCATATGAAATATAATATTTTACTCATTCAAAATCTCAATATAAGATCCATTATAAATATCTTTTAAAACCAATGGATTAACCATCACAAGATATTAATATATTAGCTCTTTTAGAGCTTTCGACTAATTTTGTACTATCAAATATTGGAATAATATTTGTTTGTTTTAATACCAAATAAGATAAATATTTTCTATCTATAATGATAGAATTTATTACTACATTCTCATAACCTTCCTCAAAGAATATTAACAGAAATAAAATATTTGGGCATATGCCACATGTGGCCAATAATCTTTCATATCACATTGATAACATAAGTTATTTTCACCATTTGAAGAGTTATGTTGAGAACTCTCATTGTTCTCTTATTTATTACTATGTTCCCACTTTTAGTGGTCCATGATTATATCTTTTATTTTCACTACAACAAAACAACCCTACCGCGACATTTTTTTTTTACCAAAGAAGATGCAAAAAAGGTTGGCATAGGTTTCGCGACACTTATCCTGATGCTTCCAAAAAGGTTGTCTATAGTACAGTTGGCATAGGCTCCGCAACACTTTTGAAAAAGCATTGGCATAAGTCAACATAAGCCGACCCTTATTGAAGGGTTGGGAAAGGCCTAGTCAAGGTCGACCTTTAAAAAAGGTCGGGATAGACCTAGTCAAGGCCAACCTTTGAAAAAGGTTGGGATAGACCCGTCTAAGGCAACCTTAAAAAGGATGGGATAGACCAATCTAAGATAACCTTTAAAAAAAGTTGCGATAGACCTCATCTAAAACAACCTTTAAAATATGTTGAGATAAACCTGTCTAAGGCAAACTTAAAAAGGTTGGGGTAGACCTTGTCTATAAACCTGTCTAAGGCAAACTTAAAAAGGTTGGGGTAGACCTTGTCTAAGGCAACCCTTAAAAAAGATTAGGATAGACTCGTTTACGGCAACCATTAAAAAGGTTAGGATAGACCTTGTCTAAGGCAACCCTTAAAAAAGGTTGGGATAGACCCATCTAAAGCAACCCTAAAAAGGTTGGAATAGACCTTGTGTAAGGCAACCTTTAAAAAGGTTAAGATAGAGCTGTCTAGTATAACCTTAAAAAGGTTGGGATATACCTTATCTAAAAAAACCTTTAAAAAGGTTGGGATAGACCCATCTAAGGCAGCCTTTAAAAGGTTGGGATAAACCCGTTTAAGACAATCTTAAAAATGTTAGAATAAACATGTCTAAGGTAATTTTTTTCTATTTTTTGTTGTTTCAATATTAATATATTTTCATAAACATTTACAGTGAATAATGATAGAAATTATGCTTTAAATATGACTAAAAAATATTAAATTAAAATTAAAATAATGGTTGAATATTCATTACAAAAATTAATCCAATATCAAAATACACTAACATTTAGACGACATATATACCACCAACATTTAACTCAATGTACAAAAGTAAACAAATAAAAAAGTTCCTAAGACGATGGACATTGATATTGATGTTATACTACATAACAACCAATATAATCTGAAACTACAACTTCAATTCCAATAAACTCTACTGATCTCTTATTTCTACAAGGGTAGCCTCAAGTAGTGAAACATCTCCGAATACAAGTATACCATATAACCGAACAATCCATTTTGTTTACTATGTACTTGTAACATAAGTAATCCATTTCACCATTATTGCTTCTCGAATCTTTACTATATTTAGCGTTATCCCTCAAGCCCCAACCTTGCTGTAAGCTAATTGCAGACCTTATTCAACCTCAAATTGTTATAGTAAAATATAACAAATTCAAAGGTTTACTAGATAGGAAATAGAAAATAATATGAAACAGCATACCTTTTCCTTTAGTAGATTATCAAGTTCCTTTGGATTAACAACTTTTGTAACGCCCCAAAATTTCTAATTTCGTTATTGTGAAAATACGACACAAATATTTGTCAGCTTTAGTGGTTATGTGTTCTGGGAGTGTTTGGGAGGTCCCAAGTTCAAGCTTTCGCTTGGGCAAATTTTGGTATTTTGAATGAATTAGGCTTTACTCTTGTTCAGTAGGCTTTTATTTGATTGATGGTAAAAATATATTAGTATGGGCCTGCTGGTCTGGTGGTTACACAAAGTGTTAGTGTGTAAGAGGTCCTGTGTTCGAGTCCCTGTACAAGTAGGGGAATTAATTTTTGTTTGAGGCGTATGGCGTGGTGGAGTTCAAATTAGACTAGACTGCTGAGTAGTTGTGTTTTAATGGGTTAATAGGGAGTGTTTTTAGGAGATAACTAGGGAGAAATTATCAAAATAAGATTTTCTTCTTATCAGTTTTCTATTTTCTTTTTTCTGAACAAATTTTCTAACGTTAGACTTTTGTTTCTCTGTCGTGTCTTCTCCCTTCTTGCTCACTTTTGGTTTTTGTTCCCCTTTGGCTGAATCTTGTTTCTTCTCTTTCCCCTCTCTTTTTGTTTTCTTGATCGGTTCATCTCTTGCTCTATAGCCAAAATTCTCTTATCTTTTCAATACTTTTTTCATTTCTGTATTTTTTTGTGAATCATCTCTTTGGGTGCAACTTTCGACTTCATCTGTTTTGGTAAGTGGAATTTCCCCCCTTAGTTATCATATTTTGATTAGGCAATTAACAAAGGGTTCATTTTACTCTCGTTTAGGTGCTGTTCAAAGGTTTTAACCGGATATTCCAATGTGTGGAGACGACTGGTTATCAGATTTGTTAAGTAAGTTTTCAAATCGTCATTGGTTTAGTTTCTCGAGTTTTATGTTGGGGATATTTGGTTTGATTGACGAATCAAGTGATTGATTAAGGGATATATTGGTCAAATATAGGTTTTTGAAGGCTCAGTTTACTTTGCACAGCGAATTGATACCAGGTGTGTACCCGAAACATAGAAAATGGGATTCGGTGAAAAGTTAAAATTGCTTGCTATCGAGAAATAAGAGAAACAAGAGAAAATGATGTGAAAAATTGTAAATAAAGGAAATAAGGGTGTTATAAACTTGGAAATCAACATTTTGCACTAAAATAGTTTTAGACAATAGCAGCAGTCTAATTTTGAAAAATCATCAAAAATAGTGGAAATTGATTTAGAGGTTGAATAAAATATGAAATTAAAGAAACAGTGTAAGCAATGGAATTGTAAATTATGAGATGTAATAAATTTTGTGAGACAAGGTTAGAATGATTTTGGGTTCCCCTGTTCTGAATTTGTAAAATCATCAAAAATTGTAAAAAAATAATTAGGATCTTAAATTTATATGTTTAAATCCTCAATGAGTCTATTTTCAAGAGAAACAAATGGAAACATAATCCAAATTCCATACTAAGAGATAAATAATTTTTAGTAAGGAGAGGTTGAAGCTATCAAACAGCAGAATAGGGATAAATTTGAAGATTTTACTATACTAATTTGATAAAATATAAATTTTTAAAATTTTATGGTAGAAAGGTATTTGAGCCTAGTTTCAAAAACATCAAGCGGATATTAATTTGGAATTCTGTAGCTCAAGATATAAATAATTTGGTGACAATGACTCAAGTAGACAACTTTGAATGAACATATAAGTAAATAGTGAAAACATATATGAATATTTAGCTAACATGGGTTACATTAAAAACGAATCACACGGCCAAGGTCAATTTGGGTCGGGTGGGCCATACGGGCGTGTGAGCCCATTTTTTTGAAAAGTTTTCTAAGGTTGCACAGGTCGCCCAAGTCGACTGTGGACCTACTGAAGGGTCGGTAAGCCCTACTTAGACCCCTCTATGAGTGATCTGTCTGTCTGATTTCTATACTGAGCATCAATTATGATATCTGAATGTATGTACTGTAATTGCATAATAGTATGACATCTTTTGTATATTTCATTGCATCGGGTAGGTTATTGTTATCTGGAGGAAGTGTCTGAAAGGCTATTAAGCCTATTATCTAGCAGCTCTGCTGCAAATTTTTGATTATGTGCCGCATTTCGGTATAGCATGGTGTGTAGGGATGGGTGGGTTGATTTAATCCCCACATGGTGTATGGGGATGGACGGAGATGGTGTGTAGAGGCTGGTGGGTAGGATTCTGATTTTCTGCTATTGCGTATTGTATCTGAGATGGGCCAAGGCCCTAATTTATATCTAAGACTGTATCCGAATGGGCCAAGGCCCAAACTGAATCTGTAATGGGCTTAGGCCCTAGACTGTAATTGATTTTTTTCTGATATGTATCTATATGTATGTTTTCTGTAGAGATTACACACTGAGTTTGCGAAAACTCACCCCTTTTTCTGTTTAATCTGTACAGGTGATCCCAGACTTAGGCGGATTGGTGCAGCGGAGGGTTCGACGGTGACCACCACTACTGAACTGCTTTATTACAGCTTTTGATTTTATAATATCTTTGGGTATTCATTATTGTAATGTTGGGAGTTTGGACTGTTTGGTTTAAATTGAGATTTTATACTGTTTTTATGGATTTTTAAACTGCAACTCAACAAAACACAGTTTTTTTTTTAAAAACTAAGATTTTCGATTTCGTAAAATAATTGGTTTCAAAAGCTTTTGCTTAAAAGACATGTTTTAAGGCAAATCAGCTAGTTCACGTTTTTCTGAATTAAATAAAAGCTAATTAACTAGAACGGTTTTCAATTGTCAATCTCGATTTCAAACCCCATTCCATGTGACATCGCTAGATTCGGCCATAACGTCTAGGCCGGGTTTGAGGTGTTACAACTTCAAACCCTTCATATCCCAATAAAATGTTCAAACAGGAAATTGAAATCAAGTTCCTTTGGGTGACATAAAGGCTTAATATGAAACTTGTAGCTTGTGTGAAACTAATTATTAAAAAAATAACAAGCTAACATGACATTACACATAATAATATATTTGTCACGTTATATTTATCGATATAATTATACTTGTTATGCATGTAAATTTTCAAACTAATCCAATAATTCTATCATTTCGATCTTAAAAATGTATATATTAATATTTATTGAATGGTTAATTTTTTTACATAAAATAAATATTAATTAATTAATTTACATCAAAATTAACTTACATAATCTATATAAATAAAATATGAAATATGAGGACTAGATTATTAAAATATTAATTATATAAAAATATAAAACAATTTTAATTTTACAACTGTATAATAGATCCCTCTCATATTATATTATATATATATACATACAAGAAATGCCGTTGGATTGCAAATGGGTTCAACTTGATCCACTTGGATGGATATTTTAGTTTCCAACTTAACCTATTATATACAGTATGATGAATGATATCAATGCACTGAAAACGTAGAGTAAAGATAATGCCAAAATAATAAAAACAAAAGGGACAATTCTAAATAGCGACGCAATACTTAAGGGTTGATATATATAAGTTTTCAATTATTTGCTGGATAGCAGGCTACTTTGCTGAATAATGGCAACCAATGTAAGCATTAAGGTTACATGACAATTTTAAAACACAATGAGAAGACAATCGTAACTTACATCTTGGTGTTGCAGTCAAAGCTAATATTCACAGTTGCACTAGCATTGGCATTAACTACAAATTTAGGGTAACACTAGCACCTTTAATAACTTGCTCCATAAATGTTGCCACCAACAGCATGCTCAAAATAAAAGGGAAAAATAAAAGTTTGAAAGACTAAAAGAAATGTGAAAATTACCTCACGAACTGCCACACAATAGAAATAATTTCCCATTGCTCGACGAGCCTCGTCAATCACCAAACACGCAAGGTATTTTTACCAACAAGTGCTTGCAACAAGTTACTTGATGAGAAAAATCCAGCAAAAGAACATATTAGAAAGACCTTAAGCAGAATAGTAGAAGTGAAAAAAAATTCATAAGTCGGCCAATCATTTATCTTCCATCCATCAATAATATGCAGTGAAAATTATTTTAGAGAATCACCAGATTGAATGCCTTTCTCCAAAACTTGTGGGGTAACAAAGAGAACTCTTTTAGTCTTCCAAAAGTTTGCTCTTTTTGATGGACATATCTGACCTGTCATATCAATTATCCACTCCTGCAATCAGATTGATCCAAACCTTCTCAAAATATGTAATCTTGAGGCAAATCTTGAGGTCGAATCCTTTAAGGGAGTATCGTCGTAATCTAGTCAAGAATTGATCAGTCAAAATTTTAGTAGAAAACCAAGAATTAATCATCAATTCAGTATGCAAATAGTTTATTGTGACTTCCAACTCTCATGATGTAAAGCATTTGAACATACCCTAAAGCATAACAATGCAAACAGTTATTATGGCTTCTCATTTGAGCAGGTCAAAGAAATCGCAGTAAGTAACAAAGCATGAAATCCAAAAAGCAACATAGAAACTCCAAGATACAAATAAATTCAAAAAATCAAAACCTGTTTCCAAATAAATTGTTAACGATCTCAGCAGCACTTTTGTATTTAGTAACAACATCAGCACTGTTATGATGTTAGCAACTATATCAGTAGCAAATTAATGCCTTTTTTGGTTCACATGAATGGCTTAGCCATTCCTCCCTTATTCAACATAACGGTCTTATTCAGGGGTTTGGTTGGCTGTAAAGCCTATTCAAGGGAATAGCTATTACAGCCTTATTCCTCAAAATCACTGAATAGCAATTCAACGCCATCATTAATGAATGGCTATTCAACGCTTCTAGTAATACAAAAAATTATTTTTCTTTCCTTTTCTACCCATCTCACATCTCTTCAAACTCCCTACTCCTATCTGAGAATTTTTCAACAAATCTAGATTATCGTGCGGTATGAAATTTATCTGTTTTATTTAAACTTTTTCTTCTTACTTTTTATTTACCCTCACCATTCTCCCAATATACCTGTATAGAACGTTTGGAGTGAGCAAGAAAAGGGGTTTGAAAGAACAGTAGCAGCAGCCATGGTGAAGAAGATTAGCGTAACAAAGAAAGCCTTGATTCCAGGTTTAATCAAACCCTCAAGAATGTCCAAGGGTACCTCTTTCTAATCGTTCTAATTTCCCATTAGTTTTCTTCCTCTATTTTCTTTCTGGTTTCTCAATGTTGATTTTGGATTGTTCTTTTTCATTGGATTTAGAGAAATACATTTTGATCTTTCGAATTTCAGTTTTGATTCTGAATTCCTGTGGAAGAATTTTTCCTCTTTTGGGAGAAATTTTGATTTCGCAAAAATTTTCAATTAGGTTTATTGGGTTTAATTTGTTACGGTTTGCACTTAGATTGAAAGCGCCTTTTGAAAATTAAAGCGAGATATCACAAGTTCTACTTAATGGTATACCCTAGTTTTTTTTCTTTTGGAAGATGATCCTTTCATCTTTGTGCTTAGATCATAGTATTTATCTATTTTTCCCTAAAAAGTCTGATATTTTGGTTTATGTTGTAATTTGATCATGGCATTGTTGTTGAGGAATCATAGGCATCACAGGGGTTCAAAAAGGGTTACTCATTGTCTTTTAGCATGGAGGGAGAGGCCATGGATTTGGCATATTAAATAGTTGTTTCTTCATATTAAGAAGTTAGAGAGGTAGGAGATGGTTAAAGTGGTAATGGCAAGGAGAAATTTTGTGCTCGTAAGGAAGAATTCGGTAAGTATTCCTTGAAATTTTCACACACTTACTCATTTAATTAAATGTCAAGTCGAATTAAACTAGTTGGTGACTTCAATTAAGTTGTCTGAATTTTATTATTAAACTATCAATTAGTTGCCGTTGATTTTTGGTTAGGAGCAAATAAATCATGTTGGAAATTTGAAGAAATGGTTGTAAATAAAAAAAAATGACTGTTGTTGGTTATGGTGTGAGTTTAAGTTATTTCTTGAATGATTTATTGTACTCTAATGCTGGTATGTGTGATGAAATTTGAAGGAAAAGTCTTGATGATTGTTAGTTCTTGAGTGAACTGTCGAGGAATGCAAACTCCATGCATGCTGTCAGAATATGACTTTTTGTAATGAAATTAAGGTAACCTGCTGCTGGAATTGATTAAATATTAATGTCCGAAGCTGAAATTAGAAGATGTCATAGTTACAATTAAGATTTCCTACTGCTTGGTCTTGATTAAAATGTAAGTATTTATGCTATAAGTATTTATGTTGTCTTAAACCGTTAGCTAAAGTGGATTAATTATCATAATTTAAACGGTCTTAATAATGAAATTGTGGTATCTTCAAATGACAAATTAGGAGGGGTTATAGCTGTGATTTATAGTGCTTTGGTGCCATGGTTAAAATGTATAACTCTGGGATTGATATTGATGATGTGTCGTTAATGAGTAAACTGTGTTTTATTTGCCGAATGACTTGTTATTTTAGAAGTACAAATTGAGTGTTGCTAATGGTGAGTTTTCTTTAAACTCGTTTTGTTATTTTCATGCTTAAAAAATATATATATATTAAATTAGCATTGATGTTTCGATTTCGATTTAATGGCTGAAAATGTTCTTTAAAATTTCAAGGCTACTTACTATCTAGCATTAGCTAGATTCATTTCTTGTAAGTTTAAATGCTGCACGGAAATAGTGTAAAAATTACTGCTATCCAATTTTGTGCCCCTATTTTGCTGTCCAAAATTTGAACAAATTAATGGTTCTATTTTCATGTCGATTAAGGGCTGTAAAGACAGTCCCATTTGTTGCATTATGCTATTCAGTTTTGGGACCAAATAATTGAGTATTACTGGATTAAAAATCATGGATTGTTGCTGTGATGAACTAATAAATTTTAATACTATTGAGTGTGTTCTTGCGGGATACAAATGCCCTGCACGTTGCTGTCTTGTGTTGTCCAAAATAGGACAAATTGAATGTGCTTGTGAGTGAGTTTTTCAAAGGAAACTTTGCAAATTCTCATGTTTAAATTATGAAGTTTGCATGCAGGTAAGCTATGATTGTAGGAGTTTATAAATCGAGTTTAGTAGCTAAAATATTATGTTATTCTTACTAAGTTCGGTTGTTAGTAGTGAAGTAAAAATTTGACAATTAAATGCTTAAATAACTACTGGAAACTACAGCTTGAAAGCTCATTATTCCAGCATGTAAATACTTATTTGAATGTGTTGTAATATGTAGAGCAATTGGTTTGCTGCATGTATGAAATAAAAGAAAACAATAGTTGTTAAATATTAGTTTTTGTTGCTGATCGAAAGGGTTAAAATCGTTGTTAAAGGGGATGTAAATTGGTGTTAATTAAGTCATCGGATAGGGCTAATAAAAGCAGTTTTGAATGTGATGCTATTAAGTCGATTTAATGTAAAGTGAACTTTTTTTCGTAAACAAGCACATTATGATTGATCTTGGCATCGATAATAACAAGATTAACTGGGCTCTCAAGGACAAACAGAGTTCGAGAGACATCATTGGGATCAGATACCGTGAGGCATGGAAAGGCCGTGGTTTGGTAATTGCTCAGAAAGATTACTCGACAAATCATCGCTATTGAGTATTCTTCCAACATGCAGATTGATCGAATGTAAATTGTATGTAGATATGTGTGTCATTTGCAATGCTTGGTTGCATGAATGTGGAGGATAATCCAATTTGAGATGAAACTTTGAAATATATATTTTATGTGCTCTTTTGATGCTTGTTTACAAATATAGCACCTTAGCTTGGAGTAACTTTCATTACAGCTTGTTTGATAAGGAACAAGTGTTTTAATTTAACTATATAAAAATATAAATGATATGTTTATAAAGATGATAATATGTTGATTCAAATTATGGTTGTAGATGGATCTTCCAATTAACTCAATTGAAGATTATATAAACTTGATTTTTATTATATAAAAGATAAAAGAAATTTAGTAAAGGAAGAAAAAGAGTGCAAGGAAAAAATAAATGGATAATGGAACATTTAGCACATTAAATGTGTTTAAAAATAATAAAGTAGTTATATATTATTTTTAAAATATTATATATTATGATTTTTATTAATTCATAATTTAATAATAATATTAAGAATGTTATTAAATTATATATTATTTTATTAAATTGTATTTAAAAATACTTATGTTAAAATATGATTAAATTATTTATTATTTATTATTATTAAATTATATTTAATAATAATTTTATTAAAATTTAAAAATAATAATCATCTATCTAAAAAAATTCTACTAAGGGTATTTTAGTCATTTAAGTCTTTTTCCTTATGTTATTACAACATCTATTCCATTCAACCAAACACAAGAATACTATTACAACTCTATTCCATTCCATTCAACCAAACAACTGAATTATTCATTACAGGTCTATTCTATTACAACTCTATTCTATTACAGCTCTATTACATTACAGCTTTATTCCATTCCCCCCAACCAAACACACCCTAAAGGTTGGAAATATTAGATTCAATACTTATAAATCAGCCATGGGCACCAATTGACCGCCAGAGAATGGAAAATGAAGCCAAACCCAAAATTGCAAAAAGGATCCCAAAAATCAATGACGCCAAAGCAACCCTATCCCCTTCCGTGGCTTCCTTCTCTTATCTTCAAACAACAAACAAAATCCTTCCTTTACATTTCAAACTTATAATTAAAAGAAAAAAAGCATGACGGTAAATTTAAGTGGAAAGAGCTAGTTTCGGGCATGAAATTTTGGCTGCTGAGCTAGGGCAATTTAGTCATTTTTGAAGTGAGCTAGGATTGAAACGAAGATGAAGCACGACCACGAAGAAGAATAAGAAAATAGGTAAGGTGTATTAGGGTTTTCTTTTTAGTCTTGTTTGCGAAATTGGCAACAGATTGAAAAGTTGTAGATGAAGACACAAAAAGAAGGGAAAGAAAAAAGAGTAAAGTTTAAAAACCTATAGCTCTCTCCTCTACTCTCCTGTGAACTCTCTCAAGTCAAAAATAAAAATTATTTATTTATTAGAAAATCAAAAGCAAAATCTTTCTAACAACAAGTAAATAATGGGAAAATAAAAATAAATTTTTAATATTATTAGATAATCATATCATATTTCTATTAATATATCATTATTTTTCATATTTATGAAATTATTTTTCTCTTGAAGTAAATTTTAATGTACCAAATAATATTAATAATTTTAAGTTTAATATAAATAATACTAATATGATATTAATTCAAAAATATTAACACAATCATTTTAATAAATAATTTTATATACAAAATGTTCTCGCACCTAGAGAAGTGGTTCTAAAGAGAGGAAGGATGCTGACAAGCAAAGGCAAAACATCTTCAAAGATGATCTTTAATGATGGCAACGACTGACATGGTCTCGAATGAGATGTCTGGGTTTGCAAATGAACCTCCGAAGTCTCAAAGATGATCTTAAGGTAGAACATTCTCAAAGACAAACTTTAATGATGGTAATGTTTGGCATGATCTCCACGTGATAGGTGATATAACTCCCCTAAAACTCCGGTGTCATAAATAATATTATTTTGGGAAAATATTTAATGAAAATTTCCCTAGCAGTGAATTGCATTTAATTGATAAAAATTAGAATAGTTTGTTGAACATTGGAGAAAGTCATTAGAAATTATATATTTTAATTTATTAAATCGAAGTATACACTAAATTGTAAGGAAGTAAAGGTACAAGGGCTAAAAGTGTAATTATATTAAAAAGTGATCATAGATTCAAAGATGAATATATATAAAGAATTATAAAAGGTAAAGTGGACAATTCTCAAGAAGATATATTAAGAGAAAAAAGAAAGTTAGTGCACTTTTGAATGATTTTAGACCATTAGATTAAGAGAAAAAAAGAGATTCAATTTGGACCATCAAATCTAAGTGTTGGACAAAACCGACTCTTATTTAAGTGTTGCCTTAGGTGTGCATATCCCGACCCTTATGCAAAGAGTTGGCCAAAGCGTATGTCAGCAAGTCTATCCCAACACTTAGGAAAGTGTTGGCATAATGTTGGACAAAGGCGACTCTTATTTAAGCGTTGCCTTAGGCATGCATATCCCAACCCTTATACAAAGAGTTGTCCAAAGCATATGTCGGCAAGTCTATCCTAACACTTAGGAAAGTGTTGGCCCAAAAGTGTCAGCATAGTGTTGGACAAAGGTGACTCTTATTTAAGCGTTGCCTTAGGCATGCATATCGCAACCCTTATACAAAGAGTTGGCCAAAGCGTATGTCGGCAAGTCTATCCTAATACTTAAGAAAGTGTCAGCCCAAAAGTGTTGGCATAGTGTTTGACAAATCTGACTCTTATTTAAGTGTTCCCCTAGGCATGCATATCCCAACCTTTATAGAAAGGGTTGGCCAAAGCATATGTCAGCAAGTCTATCCCAACACTTAGGAAAATGTCGGCCCAAAAGTGCCAGCATAGTGTTGGACAAATTTAACTCTTATTTAAGCGTTGCCTTAGGCATGCATATCCCAACCCTTATACATAGGGCTGGTCAAACTGTATGTCAACAAGTCTATCCCAACACTTGGGAAAGTGTCAGCCCAAAAGTGTCGGTACAGTGCCGGACAAAGCCAACTCTTATGTAAGCATTGCCTTAGATATGAACATCCGAACCCTTATACAAAGTGTAGGCCAAAGCATATGTCGGCAAGTCTATCCCAACACTTAGGAAAGTGTCGCCTCAAAAGTGTTGACTTAGTACTATTTTGTTGGAGTGTTTATTTATGTTTGCATTCACTTCAGGGCATGCAATAAATCTAGTAGGTAAATTTCTAAACGCCTTCATTGATTCTTTATTTCATAACCACTATTGCAAAACATGCGTGGATTTCAAACCAAAATGTAACAGCCCGTTTTTAGTGAAATCAGAACAGTGGTTTTAGGACCACAAATTCGAGCCGGAAAGAAAATTTATTTTAATATTATTGCATGGTCTACATTATGATAGGAATGTCATATGAAAATTCTGATAAAATTTTTTAACCGATTATGTGTTTAATTATGGAAAAGACCAAATTGCATAAAATGCAAAAATTGAATTCTAGTAGCTATAAGTACCAAATAGCTATGGAATTCAAAACTTGAGGTCCTTATATGTTAATTAGACCATTAAAGAAAAGTTGTAGATATTTTTGATGAGTCATCCATGGAAAATTAGAAAAAGGCAAGGACTAAATTTGAAAGTGGAAAAATTAATGGATGATAAATAATTAAATAGAAATATTATCATTTTATATCATCTTCATCCCCAAAATATATATGGAAACCCTAGGAAAGAGAAAACAAGCTTTCTTATTTTAATTGGGTAAGTATTCTTGTCTCGTTTTTAGTAATTTTTATATTTTTGAGATCAGAATAGTTTAATCTATCTATTTTTGGGATTTATTTGTAAAGTTATCAAAGTATCAAAAATTTGCCATGTATGAATGTGCTAAAAATTAGAAATTTGTGGTAGAAAATGAAAGGTTATTGATAAATAAATAACTTTTACAAAGTGAATTTTTGATGAAATTAAGATTTAGGAACTAAATTGTAAAGATGTAAAAGTTATGGAAAAATTCTGAATTTTGTGAAATCCATGTGCTGTAAAGGTTATATGGAAATTTTGGTTTGCTTGGAATAAGGATAAAATTGTACGAATTTCATTTTCTGATCGTAGGGATGAAGTTGGAATTTATGAAAAGTATAAGGGCAAAATGGTAATTTTGCCTAGGGTGTAAATTGAATCTAATTGAATGTGAATTGTATTAAACTGATGATTAAATTCATTTATATAGATCCTGGAAGACCTAATACTGAGTTAGAACGAGGAAAACAAAAAGTTTTGAATTTGTAGATTTTCGTATACGAACAAGTATCGAGGTAAGTTCGTGTAACTAAATTGTGTACATTTATATGTTAGAATTAAATGGTGTATATATGAATTGTATAATTGTTATGTATATGAAATTGATTGAATATCCGATAATGCCCGATAAATGTCTAATCCCTTTGAATAAATGAAAGTCGATGGATAGAAGTTTTCCGTATTGGTTGTGGTTTTTCATATGTTGCAAACACACCATAGCTCAAAAGAGAATCCCATATTAGCATGCTTGAGCTTCCCGTATAAGGTTCTTGCGAGCTTCCTGTTACAGCTCTCCGAAGCTTCCCGATAAGTTGTGATCCTATATTTGTTGTGGACACGCCTTAGCTCTTATAAGCATTCCGATTATAGGCTCTTCATGAGCTTCTAGTTAACTTGGCTCTTTGTGAGCTTCCCGGTAGTGCTCGCTTGAACTTCCTGATATTGGCTATTCAGAGCTTTCCAATATTGTTCTTTGTGAACTTCCCGATATGGTTCTTTGTGAACTTCCTGATTATAGCTCTTATGAGCTTTCTATTATATAGCCCGGATAAGCTTTCCGATAGGCTCTTTATGAGCTTCTTGAAATGGCTCTGTGTGAGCTTCCTGTTACAAGGCTCGAGAGTATGCTTCCCAGTTATGTGCGCTAATTGGGTACCCTTGGATATGAATTGACGAATTATAGTAATGTACACCAAAGTGTACTACATGATCGTATCCATCATTTCAAATAAATTCAATGGGTAAAGTTCTGACATGATTAAATTGAACTTGAAATGATTTGTTTTCAAAATGTACATGTAATATGGAATAATGATATGGAGGGTGTATGTTTATGAAAGTCATTAAATGATGAGCTCATCCATGTTCTTTGTATTATGTGATTTACTTGACTAATATGATTGGTGAAGTTGTGTGTTTTAGGCTATTAGCGAAATTGCTTGGATGCATTTTTGTATACTTATCTTAAATGTAAAAATATGGTAAGTTTAATCCCTATTATACGAACTTACTAAGCATTAAATGCTTACTAGGTTTTCTTTTCTCTATTTTATAGTGCTCAAAAGCTCGTAAAGGTTGGAGATCGGTCGGAGTATCATCACACTATCCTTTAGCTTGTTTTGGTATAAATAGAAAACTTATTTTGATATAATGGCATGTATAAGCTAATTTTACTAATGATGACATGTAAATGGATGTTTGTAATCTAGCCATTGGAATGGCTAGTAATGATACATTTTGGTATGATAATATAAAGATACATTATGTTTATCATATATATGTAAAATGTATGTTTAGTGTGAATAAGGGTAAATATATGTTCTTGTTAGAAGGTAAGTTTGACTATGTGAATATATGAAATGTTACACTATGAATGTTAATGATTTTTGCTTAGTTTCATGCTTGGAATTGGCTAGTATATATATGTACAAGTGTTGTTGTAGGTTATTGGAAAATTTGGGTGAGAAATAAGGCTAGAAAATGGCATTATTTTATCTACACGGGTAGACACATGGGCGTGTGTCTTGACCGTGTGTGACACACAACCTGGCACATGGGCATGAGGTATGGCCGTGTGTTCCCTGCATCTTAAAATTTGAGAAATAAAATGCTTAGAATTGGGCACACGGGCAGAGACACGAGCTTGTGTCTCAGCTGTGTGAGATATACGGCTTAGAACACGGGAGTGTGTTTTGGCCGTGTGAAACTTGCACCTAATTTGTGAAAATTAAATATACCACACGGCCTAGCACATGGGCGTGTGGCACAAGTCAAAGAGTTAAACAGGTAAGGACACGGGCTGAGATACGGCCGTATGCTTCATATTGAATGCACACACAGCCTGAGACATGGGCAGTCACTTGGACGTGTGAGCCACACGGCCTACTCATATGGGTGTGTGATCCTTGTATATGCAAAAAAAAAATTACATTTTGTGAAAAATTCTCTGAGTTTCCAATTTAGTCTCGACTTGTTTCTAATGCTTAAATTGGGCCTCATGGGTCCATTCAAGGGACGATATGATTAGTTTCGAATAAGGACAATAAATGACATGAATTATTTGTAATTATTCTGTAAACTTCAGTAATGCTCCGTAACCCTATTCTGGCGAAGGATACGAGTTAAAGGTGTTACATTTATTGGTATCAGAGCTCCAGTTTAGCTGATTCGAGTTTACGTATACATTCCATTATATAATATGTGATACTATGATATCTCTTGATCATTTTAACGGTGTTTTTCATATAGTAATGTCATCCAACCAAGCTAGAGTTGAATTTGAGGAAGCTGAGAGCAATGATCCAACTTCAGTTCAAAGAGCTGCATCTAGCAGTAGAAGGCTTGAATCTGAGGGCCGATGTGATGAGGCAAAAGAAGCTTTTTTTCAAATGATGAATGACTAGTTCACAGAATTCGTAAAAACAAATCCTGTTGTACAACAACCGGTTCTAGAAATGTCACAAGGTGCTGAACATGTTACAATCTATAAGCCTCCGGTAGATAAAATTTGTAAATATGGGGAAGAAGAATTCAGAGCAACAGCTAAAAATGATCCAGAAATGGCTGAATTTTGGTTAGAAAATACTATCAGTGTTTTAGATAAACTATCATGTACACCAGCCGAATGTCTGAAATGTGTTGTATCATTGTTAAAAGATTCAGCTTATCAGTGGTGGAATACTTTGATTTCTGTTGTGCCAAGGGAAAATGTTACATAGGAATTCTTCCAGACTGAATTCAGAAGTAAGTACATTAGTCAGAGATTTCTGGATCGAAAAAAGAAAAAAAAATTAGAGCTCAAACAGGGAAGCATGACAGTATCTAAGTATGAACGAGACTTTGTTAAATTGAACAAATATGCCAGAGAATGGGTTCTGACTGAGGCTAATATGTGTAAACGTTTCGAAGAAGGTTTAAATGAAGATATCAAACTGTTGATTGGAATTCTTGAACTAAGGAAATTTATGGTATGGGCTGATCGAGCATATAAAGCCGAGGAATTAATTAAAGAAAAGAAACAAGTAGAGAGAGAAGCTCGAATATCTGGTAAAAGATCTATAGGGAAGTCACAAGCATCTATTTCAAAGAAATTAAAGAAACACTATGATCGTTCTACCACATTTACGAGGTATTCTGAAAAAGAACGAAACTCTCAACGCTCTAATCCAAGATCTCTGTCTTTATCTGTTACAAGTGTAGAGAGTGTTGGAAGTCCTAAACCAAGATGCAAACATTGCAATAAGTTGCATTTCGGTAAATGTCGCATAAGAAGTGAAGCTTGCTTTAGATGTGGTTCTTTTTACCACTATCTCAAAGATTGCCCAGAAAAGCCTGTAAAATATACTGTTTAAACCTCTAGACCGAGCAATCCAGCTTCAAGAGGCATACCACCAGACATTCCAGTAATATTAGTGATAGTCGAGGTATGACAAAAGCTTCAACAGATAAATCTGAAGTTAGAGCATCGGCAAGGACATATGCTGTACGTGTAAGAGAGGATCTTCTACATCTGATGTTATTACTAGTACATTTTCTCTTCTTGACACTGAAATTACTGCTTTGATTGATCCTGAATCAACACATTCATATATATGCACAGATTTAGTGTCAGTTAAAATTTTACCTATTGAACTCACTAAATTTGTGGTCAAAGTTTTGAACCCCCTGGGCCAGTATGTTATGGTGGATAAAATTTATAAAAATTATCCGTTGATGGTAAAGGGCTATTACTTTTGGCTAATCTAATGTTGTTTCCTTTTGATGAATTTGATATGATTTTGGGAATGGATTGGCTAACACAGCATGACGCAATGGTAAATTGTAAATAGAAATACACTATGTTAAAGTGTCAGAATGGTGAGTTACTTTATGTTGAATCTGATAAACTGGATGGGTTATCTAATATGATTTCAGCTATTTCTGCATAGAAATATATCAGAAAGGGATATGATGCTTATCTTGGATATGTGTTAGATACTAAAGTATCTGAGTCGAAAATTAAGCCAGTGCCGGTTGTTTGTGAATTTCTTGATATATTTCCAGAGGAATTACCTGGTTTACCACCGGTTAGAGAAGTAGAGTTCTCTATAGACCTTGTTCTAGGGACAACACCGATATCCATAGCACCCTATAAAATAGCTCTTACTGAATTGAAAGAATTGAAAGCATAGTTGCAAGAACTTACTGACAGGGGCTTTGGTCGACCTAGCCATTCACCTTGGGGTGCACCGGTTCTATTTGTAAAGAAGAAATATGGATCTCTGAGGTTATGTATTGGTAACAGACAACTCAATAAGGTTACAATTAAGAACAAGGATCAACTGCCTCGTATTGATGACTTGTTTGATCAACTAAAAGGTGCCACTGTATTTTCAAAGATTGACCTTCGTTTCGGTTACTATCAACTGTGGGTAAAAGATTCTGATGTGCTAGAGACAACTTTTAGAACTAGATATGGGCACTATGAGTTTCTTGTAATGCCGTTTGGTTTGACAAATACACCTGTAATATTTATGGATTTAATGAACAGAATTTTCAGACCGTATTTAGACAAGTTTGTGGTGGTATTTATTAAAGATATCCTGGTATATTCTCGAGAAGAAAATGAACATGCTGATCATCTGAGAATTGTGTTGCAAACTCTGCGTCAGAAACAATTGTATGCCAAATTCAGTAAATGTGAATTTTGGCCACGAGAAGTTGGTTTTCTTGGACATATAGTATCTGCTGAAGGTATCAGGGTGGATCCAAATAAATTTTCAGCTATTTTTATTTGGAAGCCACTGAAAAATGTGTCTGAAGTTAGAAGTTTTCTGGGACTATTTGGATACTATTAAAGATTCGTTAAAGGGATCTCAGTGATAGCTTCTCCGATGACTCGATTGTTGCAGAAAGATGTGAAATTTGAGTGGTCTGATAAATGTTAGCAGAGTTTTAACAGATTGAAATCCTCATTGACTGAAGTACTTGTGCTAGTTCAACCTGAATCAGGTAAAGAATTTATAATTTACAGTGATGTGTCATTAAATGTTTTTGGCTGTGTATTGATGCAAGAAGGTCAAGTAATAGTCTATGCTTCTAAACAACTAAAACCACATGAAAAGAATGGAAATGGCAACTAAAACCTGAATCAGCCATTATTTTTACATTAAAAATCTGGCAGTATTACCTATTTGGTGAAAAATGTCACATATTCACAGATCACAAGAGTTTGAAGTATCTGATGACTCAAAAAGATTTGAATCTGAGACAACGCAGGTGGCTTGAACTGTTAAAAGATTATGATTTAATTATTAACTATCATCGGGGAAAAGTAAATGTGGTTGCTGATGCCTTAAGCAAGAAGTCTTTATTTGCCTTGCGAGTAATGAATACTCAGTTTTCATTGTCAGATGATGGTTCAATCATAGCTGAATTAAAAGCCAAACCGACATTTCTGCAATAGATTTGTGAAGCTTAGAAAGATTATAGTGAATTACAAGCTAAACGAGAATAGTGTGAATTGAATCCCGATTCAGAATTTCAGATTGGGTCTGATGGTTGTTTGTTATTCAGAGATAGAATATGTATACCAAAGAATTTAGAACTGGTGCAGAAGACTATGAATGAAACTCATTATGGTACTATGTCTGTTCATCCGGGAAGTAACAAAATGTATAATGATTTGAAAAAGATGTACTGGTGGCCGAGAATGAAACGAGATATTTCTAAATATGTAGCTAAATGTTTGATATGTCAACAAGTAAAAGCTGAATATCAGTTCCTTTCGGGATTATTACAGCCAGTTACGATACCGGAATAAAAATGTGAAAGAGTTACCATGAACTTTGTATCGGGATTACCCCTGTCTCCGAAGAAAAAAGATGCTATCTGGGTAATTGTTGATCGTTTAATGCAGTCTGCACACTTTATTCCGGTACGTATGGATTTCCCTTTAGATAGATTGGCTAAATTATATGTTTCTGAGATTGTCAGACTACATGGAGTACCAGTTTCCATTATTCCAGACAGAGATCCTCAGTTTACATCCCAATTTTGGAATAAGCTGCAAAAAACTCTGGGTACTCAATTACATTTCAGTACCGCATCCCATCCTCAAATTGATGAACAATCCGAACGTGTTATACAAATTCTAGAAGATATGCTTTGGTGTTGTGTACTTGAATTTGAAGGTAACTAGGAAAAGTATTTACGTTTAGTTGAATTTACAGATAATAACAGTTATCAATCCAATATTAAAATGGCACTGTATGAAGCTTTGTATAGTCGTAAATGTAGAACTCCATTGTATTGGACAGAGCTCAGTGGGAAAAAGATACACGGAGTTGATTTGATCCGTGAAACAGAAAAAAAAGGTAAATGTCATTCAGGATAATTTGAAAGCAGCCTCTAATCGTCAAAAGTCTTATGCCGATCTTAAACGAAAAGAAATAGAATTTCAGGTTGGCGACAAGGTATTTTTAAAAGTACCACTTTGGAAGAAAGTTCTCCGATTTGGCCGTAAAGGAAAACTGAGTCCACGGTTCATTAGACCATATGAGATTATTGAAAGAATTGGACTTGCTGCTTATCGATTGGCATTACCATCAGAACTTGACAGAATTCATAATATTTTTCATGTGTCCATGTTATGACGGTATAGATCAGATTCTTCACACGTTATTTCTCCAACAGAAGTTAAGATTCAGTCTGATATAACTTACAGTGAGCAACTGATTAAAATCTTGGCAAGTGAAACAAAAGAGTTAAGAAATAAAAAGGTAGCTTTAGTAAAAGTTCTTTACCAACGGCATGGGATTGAAGAAGCTACTTGGGAACCGGAGGATACCATGAGAAAGCAATACCTAAACCTTTTCACTGGTAAGATTTTTGAGAACGAAAATTCTTAAGGGGGAGAGTTGTAACAGCCCGTTTTCAGTGAAATCGAAACAGTGATTTCGGGACCAGAAATTCGAGCCGAAAAGAAAATTTATTTTAATATTATTGCATGGTCCGCATTATGATAGAAATGTCATATAAAAATTCTGATAAGAAAATTTTACCGATTATGTGTTTAATTATGTAAAGGAACAAATTGCATAAAATGCAAAAGTTGGATTCTAGTAGCTATAAGTACCAAATAGTAATGGAATTCAAAACTTGAGGTCCTTATATGGTAATTAGAACACTAAAGAAAGTTAGTAGATATTTTTGATGAATCATCCAAGGAAAATTAGAAAAAGGCAAGCATTAAATTAGAAAGTGGGAAATTTAATGGATGAAAAATAATTAAAAAGAAATATTATCATTTTATATCATCTTCATCCCCAAAATATACATGGAAACCCTAGGAAAGAGAAAACAAGCTTTCTTGGTTTAATTGGGTAAGTATTCTTGTCCCATTTTTAGTAATTTTTATATTTTTGAGATTAGAATAGTTTAATCTATCTATTTTGGAGATTAATTTGTAAAGTTATCAAAGTATCAAAATTTTGCCATGGATGAATATGCTAAAAATTTAAACTTTTTGGTAGAAAATGAAAGGTTGTTGATAGATAAACAACTTTTACAAAGTGAATTTTTGATGAAATTATGATTTAGGGACTAAATTGTAAAGATGTAAAAGTTATAGAAAAATTCTAAATTTTATGAAATACATGTGCTGTAAAGGTTATATGAAAATTTTGGTTAGGCTTGGAATAAAGATTAAATTGCATGAATTTCATTTTCCAAGCCTAGGGATGAAATTGGAATTTATGAAAAGTGTAAGAGCAAAATGGTAATTTTACCTAGGGTGTAAATTGAATCCAATTCAATGTGAATTGTATTAAATTGATGATTAATTTCATTTATATAGATCCTGAAAGACCTAATACTGAGTTGGAACGAGGAAAGCAAAAAGTTTGGGATTAGTAGATTTTCGTATACGAACAAGTATCGAGGTAAGTTCGTGTAACTAATTGTGTGCATTTATATGTTAGAACTAAATGTTGTATATATGAATTGTATAATTGTTATGTGTATGAAATTGATTGAATATCCGATAATGTCCGATAAATGTCTAATCCCGTTTGAATAAATGAAAGTCGATGGATACAAGTTTCCCGTATTGGTTGTGGTCTTGCATATGTTCCAAATTAGCCCTCTCGAGCTTCTCGTATAAGGTTATTGTGAGCTTCCCGTTACAGCTCTCCGAAGCGTCTCGATAGGTTGTGATCCTACATTTGTTGTGGACACACCTTATCTCTTATGAGCATTCCGATTATAGGCTCTCCATGAGCTTCTCATTAAATTGGCTCTTTGTGAGCTTCCCGATAGTGCTCACTTAAACTTCCTGATATTGGTTATCCGGAGCTTCCCAATATTATTTTTTGTGAACTTTCTGATATGGTTCTTTGTGAACTTCCCAATTATAGTTCTTATGAGCTTCCCGCTATATAGGCCGAATAAGCTTCTCGATAGGCTCTTTATGAGCTTCCTGAAATGGCTCTATGTGAGCTTCCCGTTACAAGGCTCGAGAGTGTGCTTCCCAACTATGTGCATTAATTGGGTACCTTTGGATATGAATTGAGAATTATAGTAATGATAAAGGATGAGAAAGATGAACGCGAAAGAGGATCATAAAGTTTGTCAAAGTCGCGGATTTGACTTAGGGCTTTAGATGTTCAGAAAAAAACTTAGATTTTTGACACGACTTGGAACGAAATTAAATCCAAGTTAGATAAAACAATTAAAACAAATAACTAAAATAAAATAATAAATCAAATATTAAGGAAGTAAAAAAAGAAGATAAGTGGAAAGATAAAACGTGATGTGTAGAAGTCCTAAGAAGCCTTGGAAACATGAAGAATCCACAACCCCCTTCAAGCGGCTCTAATTTCCCCTCCAAGATAAAAACCTTTTCAAGAAAAAGTTTGAAGATGATCCCCACAACCTAAAAAGATTGTTAAAACTCTTCTAAAAGAAACTCAAGAGAAATTCTTGAAAAAAAAAAAACTCAGAGAGAATTTATTAACTCAAAAGAGTAATAGAATAATAATGAATTGAATGTATTGTGTACAATGGAAAGGCCTATATATAGGATAGATAAATAAATCTAAATAAAACAAGTATACTAGAACTCTAATTTAATCTAAACAAGAAGTAGTTTTAAACTAAACTTTCTTGTTAACATAAAATTCCTAAATAACTTAAAATACTTAATAATTATAAAAAAAATTAGAATAAAATAATAAAAAAATAATAATAGCTGATAAATAAAATATTGTGCTCATATATAATAAAAATTAAGCCTAAAACTTAAACCCAATATGAAACGTCTAGGCTTGTGAGATCAATTGGGGTTCTTGAAGTGAAATGCTTAAACTTGTTAGCATTTTCCACATGGGCTTGTCATCATAGATTGAGAGCTTAGGCCCACGAACATAATTAGTATCTTCTAATTCATCATTACTCTAGAATTTATTGTCTTGAAACTTCAACTCTTCTTCTCGAATTTTTTTCGTGATAAAGTCTTGAACCACTAAGTTGAGTTTTGACTTTATCTGTTTAGATTTGGATCTCGTAATTGGGCCTTGAGGAAAACTAAACTCATCTCTATTATGGCCTTTGAATTGGGCTGAGTTACTCGTATCAAGTAATGTACACTAAAGTGTACTACATGAGTGTATCCATCGATATTTCAAATAAATTCAACGGGTAAAGTTCTGACATGATTAAATTGAACTTGAAATGATTTGTTATCATAATGTACATGTAATATAGAATAATGATATGGCTGGTATATGTTTATGGAAGTCATTAAATGATGAGCTCATCCATGTTCTTGGTATTTTGTGAATTACTTGACTAATATGATTGGCGAAGTTGTGTGTTTTAGGCTATTAGCTAAATTGCTTGGATGCATTTTTGTATGCTTATCTTAAATGTAAAAACATGGTAAGTTTAATTCCTGTTATACGAACTTACTAAGCATTAAATGCTTACTAGGTTTTCTTTTCTTTGTTTTATAGTGCTCAGAAGCTCGTAAAGGTTGGAGATCGATCAGAGTATCATCACACTATCCTTCAACTTGTTTTGGTATAAATAGAAAACTTATTTTGATATAATGGCATGTATAAGCTAATTTTACTAATGATGACATGTAAGTGGATGTTTGTAATCTAGCCATTGGAATGGCTAGTAATGATACATTTTGGTATGATAATATAAAGATACATTATGTTTATCATATATATGTATAAGTTATGTTTAGTGTGAATTAGGGTAAATATATGTTCTTGCTAAAAGGTAAGTTTGACTGTGTGAATATATGAAATGTTACACTATGCATGTTAATGATTTTTGCTTAGTATCAAGCTTGGAATTTGTTGGTGTATATATATGTACAAGTGTTGTTGTACGTTATTGGAAATTTTGAGTGAGAAATAGGGCTAGGAAATGGTCTTATTTTGTCCACACGGGCATGTGTCTTGACCGTGTGTGACATACGGCCTGGCACATGAGCATGGGGTATGGCCGTGTGTCCCTTGCATCCTAAAATTTGAGAAATAGAATGCTCAGAATTGGGCACACGGGCGTGTGTTTCAGCCGTGTGAGATAAACGACCTAGAACACGGGCATGTGTCTTGGCCTTATGAAACCTGCACCTAATTTGTGAAAATTAAATATACCACACGGCCTAGCACACGAGCGTGTGGCACAAGTCAGAGAGTTACACGGATAAGGACACGGGCTAGGACACGGCCGTGTGCCTCATATTGAATGCACACACGGCCTGAGACATGGGTATATCACTTGGCCGTGTGGCTCACACGGCCTACTCACACAGGCGTGTGACCCCTGTATATGGGAAAAAAATTTAAATTTTATGAAAAATTCTTTGAGTTCCCAATTTAGTCCGACTTGTTTCTAATGCTTAAACTTGGCCCCGATGGTCCATTCAAGGCACGATATAATTAGTTTCGGATGTGGACAATAAATGACATAAATTATTTGTAATTGTTCTGTAAACTCCGGTAATGCTCCGTAACCCTGTTCTAGCGACGGATACGGGTTAGAGGTGTTACACAAAATCTATCTATTCATATTGTCATGATTAGTCTCCAATCACATCCTCAATTATAACAACAATCATGATATTTATATTTTCATTTTTCATAATTGTTATGTACTGCTACATTCACTTCAAGGAATAAAGCAAAACTAGTGGGAAAAATTTTATTGTTTTTCATTAATAACTTATTATTTTGCTTAGCCACTAGAAGGTAAGAGATCGTTTGAAAATATTTTTAAAGTCATTTTCACAATATTGCTACTGCAGGAGCACATTAGATGTTTCAATCATATAGTGTAATGTATTCCTTCAGGGAATATATATAATACAAATACATGAGTATCTCATGTTATTTATATATATGGTTTTAATGTAAAACACATGAAGGTTTTATTCAACATATATCTTTTTTATCTGAAAAATAATATTATATTTTATAAAATTTTACATTACAAGGAGCTAAAATATAAGCTCTTAAAGAGCTTTTTACAGTTTGATGCAATATTAACTCTTCAGGAGTATATAATCATTTTATTGTATAACTTTAGTAAATGCTTAATTTATTTTAAATAAAATTTTATTTATTCATATAAAAATAAAATGAATAGGTATAAATAAAACATATATTAAACGTAACAAATAATAAATTCATGTCACTAATAAATCATTGTGGTTAGATAATATATATATATATATTTATATTTATATATCATAACACAACAAAATACAAAATATTATAATGTCAAATTAAAATAACTTTACAGCTATAAAGGTTTAAACATAAACATTTTCTAACGTCCACCTCTTATGACATAATTTCATTTCAAATTTTACAATGATATGAAATTATCACAGACAGGGTGAATATCACAAAGTTCATGACAAGTAAGTATTTTTACTCATATTCCACAATAATCATATATATATATATTAATCAAAATCAAAATTAAACCAATCAATTCTATTAAAAATGAAAAAAATATTTATCTCCACGTAAAAATCTAAATAACTAAATGCGTGAAGGGTTTTATAAATTCATAGAGATACGGATAGTGAATTATATAAATTGAACTTTTTAATAGAAATTGTAACAGCCCGATTTTGGGCTAATCGGAACAGTGGTGTCGGGACCACAAATTTGAGGCTGAGAAATTATTTTTATTATTTTAATATTATTTTATGTGTTATAGTATGATTTTATAAGTGTATGAAAATTTTGATGAACAAATTTTAGCGATTGTGAGCTTAATTGCCAAAAAGGACTAAATCGCATAAAGGGTAAAAGTTCTATTTTACTTGATAGATAGACCAAATAGCTAGAGAACCATAATTGTAGGTCTTTAAAGGGCAAGTAGACCCTTTCTAGGAGAATGGCCGGCCATAGGGGGACGAGAGAGGTCAAAGGTCAATATTAGGTGTGTTTGGTGACTTAATTGATTAAAATAAAAATAAAAGAAAGAGAAAAAGATATCATCTTCTTCTCATTTCCTTCTCCACCAAAAATACCATCAAATTAAGGGTTTTGGAAGCTTAAAATTTGCAGCCACTCTCCATCTTTGAAAGTAAGTGATTTATATAACCTTACTTGATAATTTTTGTGTTTTTGGAGCCCCTAAAGCTTAATCTAGCCATTGAGGAGACTATTTTTGCAAAAAGATTGAAAGTATAGGGTTTTTTCATGAAATTTTTTTTGATGTTTGCTAAAATGTTATGGAAGAAAATGAGTTATAGTGGTTAAATGAACAATTTTTGTGAAGTAGTTTTCATGAAAACACCTAAAGGGACCATTTTGTGGAGTTTATAAAATAGGTTGTAAATGTGTGAAATAATTGGAATTCTGGGCTGTTTCTAGTATAAAAAGAATTCAGCTAGGCTTAATTAGTGAGAAAATATTATGAAAATCGATTTACAGGCCTAGGAGTAAAATCATAATTTTTGCAAAAGCCTAGGGGCAAAATGGTCATTTTGCCAAAATATGGTCTATATAATTTCTTAATTAATGTGATGATATCATTTTAGATCAAGAAAAATGAGGAACGGACCTTGACCAGGGAAAAGACAAGGTGTACGAGGACTAGACTTGTTTTTACAAATTTTGTACCGAGGTAAGTTCACACGTAAATAATGCAATATGAATCATGTATAAATATTTAAAATGTTGCATGAATTGTAATTTTCACACTTGAAGGTAAGTGACAATATTTTTATCATTATGCGAGATTATGTGATAACCCTTTTATCATGAAATACGTGATTGCCTATGTGACCGAGGTTGTCGAAGGTAAGTCTACAAGAAAAGTCTCGTTTGAACTTTAGGAATAGATTAGGATACAATGTGACATGTCACTAGAAACTATGTGGTTATGAACTCATTTGTATATGTGATATGTGATTATATAAATCTGGGTGCTAGTCATATACGTTCTACCAGTGGTTGGGTAGCCCGACATGTGTTGCGGGTACCTGTCAGCTTGTGTAAGTAGCCCGTGTAGTTACGTCTTGACTATCAGCTCGTGTGAGCAGGCCTGTGATTAGCTCGAGAATGAGCAACATCTGATGAGTTAAATAAGGTAGCATGTGGCTACATATGTTGTGTTATGTGTAAGTTTTCCGAGTATCCAATAATATTCCTAGTGTTCAACGGGTAAGTTGGTAGTTATTCGACGACTAAGTCAATGATGGGAATTATGCAATTGTGTTACAAGTTAGTACAGGTATGTACGTAAAAATCTTAAGTAAAGATTTCGATATGTTAAGTACTTGTGGTAAGAGTGTGTATAAGAAAGTTAAGCTTATGGAACTTTGCTTTATTTTAACTATTGAGTCATGTTGTTTATTATTTGCATGTGAGCTTACTAAGCTTTATGCTTACTCCCTTCTTTTCCATTTTCTTATAGTGTCGTCAAGCTAGTATTGGGGTTCAAGAGACGTCGGAGGCATTGATCACACTATCACCTGAAGCTTTTGGTATAACTAGTTCAAATGTTTTGATTTTTGCATGTATAAGGACTCAAATCTTCAATTTAATGTCTTGTTAGTTTAGCCACGAGTGTTGGCTCAAATGATGGATGTGATATTCATTTTGTATAGGCCATTAAAGTTGGCTAATATTAATTATTATTATATGCATTTGATGCAAATTTCTAATGGTTGTGGCTGATTTGGTTATATATATGTTATGCTTGTATTGGTTTGGTTGATCTTGTGTAGGTTAGTGTAAGTAAGGGTAGCAAAGAGGCTTGGTAAATAGCCTTATTTTTGTCCACACGGGCAGACACACGGGTGTGTTTCTAGACCGTGTATGATACACGGTCTGCCCCATGGGCTTGTTATCCGGTCGTGTGTCCCCTGTACGTTAAGTTTGCAAGTCAGTATGCATGGTAGTAAACACATGGGTAGAGACACGGCCGTGTGTCTCAGCCGTGTGAAGGACACAGCCTCTGGCCACGGGCGTGTGCCTCGGCCGTGTGCCCCTAATTGGGTGCTGACATCAGAAACAGAATGTCAAGGTTTTTAGACACGGGCGTGTGTCAGGCCGTGTGAAAACCCCTATAGGTTCGAATTTAGAATTTAATTCATACGGGATTAGGACACGGGCGTGCCCCCTCGTACTTAGGTCATGTGAACCACATCGGCCTTTAGCACGGCCATGTCAAAATGCCACACGGGCGTGTTGCCCTTCCACAAGGGCAGTGCCCTGCTTTAATAGTATTTTTCAAAGGTTTTCAAAGATGCTGGGATTAATCCTGGGATATTTCTAAAGTGTGATTTGGGTCTCATAGGCCCATATTAAGAGCATTTTAGATTAAAAAGGAAAAGTTTTAAATTGGACCTAGTTCTTATAACTTGGAATTGATTGTATGCATGTGCTTAAGTGTGGTAACGCCTCGTATTCCGTCCTAGCGTAGGGTTCGAGTGTTGGGTGTTATAGAAATCAAATCAAATTTCAAAAGAAGTTGATTAAATTGACTTACGTTACCATGGATGAGAAGTAGTGGTTATAAACATCTTTTGTAATGAAGAGAAAGAGATCATCCCCAAGCAAATATCAAAAAGCATACTTTGATAATGGATCTTATTTCTTGATTTCATATAGATAAAAGTATCAAATCTTTCACCATCTTTAAGAACAAAAAGTAAAATAAGTTAATCAAAACAACAATAACGTACAATGCTTCATCAGAGTTTCTATTTATAAGCATAAGAAGTATAAAAGAAGTAGAGATTTAATTCTAATAACTATTAGAATTTAAAGTACACCAAAACTTTTTGTTGATAATAATGGACATCCACTTAATAAGATATTCATAACAAATTATAAATTTTAAAAATTATTTATTTTATAATTTTAATTTTATTAATATATTTTTTATAATAGATAAAAGTTAAGAATAGTTTAAGTATTTATCTTTGTTAAGAAAAGGAAATGGTTTTTTTAGAAAATAAAATTTTTAATTTAATAATATTTTAAAAAAATTCAATGTTGATTTTCTTTATTGTATTAAAAACTTTCAATGTTACTATTGCAGCAGTGGTAGAATGTTCACGGGCACTATTTCAATAGATGTAAATGTTATGGGGTTAGATCTTTAATTTGACAAATCGCATATCTTTAGGTGGTTTCTTGAGTTTTAATCTTGCCTAAGTTGGCCAATCGAAAAATGAGAATTCTTGTAAAAATTTTCTAAAGCACCGAAGCAAAGCGAAAGCAAACTCGAAAGACAGAAGAAACTACGAACAAACAAAAATTCACCAAAAAAAACACATAGCAAGTGTCAATAGTATTCAATTATTATGAATAATTACAACTAAGTGGATACAAATGAGGGGAAAGACCTCTATTTATAGTTGAGCTCCCTCAAAACCAACGATACAGATTGAGTTATATCGATAGTCGAGATCTGTGTGTATCTACAAGATGAGAGCCCTAAAGGATTTTGTAACACCCCAAACCTAGCCAAGACTTTATAGTCAGATCTAGAGAGGTTATCATAAATCATTCAGAAACCCAGAATTTGTTTGTCTTGAAAGAAGGTCATTAGCTCTTATTATGCAAAAATCCAGTTTATTAGAGAACATATATTTCTTATCCGATTTGGTGAAACCATTGTTTATATATGTAAATTTTTAAATGTTTGAGTTCGTAATGGAAAATCTTAGTTGCGTCCAGTTCCGAATTCAAAGTTTGTTATTGTGAATTCCCCCATTTTGCAGATGAAGTCTAAATCTGCCAAAAAGGCTTAAAACAATTAAAATTGAAAGATAAAATCCTAAAAGTTAAAATAGTCTCGAAAACGTCCTAGCGGTCCTCCAAAACTAAAACAGTATAATCACAAAAAATAGAATATTTAATTGAAGAGTTTTAACCAAGCTCTGTCGCACCAAACCGTACTAAATATGAAGGTTACCTAAAAGTAAATAGACATACTGAGAGTAAGCTCACAAGCTCAGTGTGTAACTTAGAAAAAACAGAATCACAGATTTAATTTTAGACATAACTCCTAATAGAATAGATACATAACATATATCATATACAGAATCAGATGCAGATTTACAATCCTACCCTCATCCGCTACACACCATCTCCGACCATTCCTACACACCATATAAGGTATAAAATACCAATCCAACCCTACACACTACTTAGTATCGGTATGATACTTTTCAGAATATTTGTAGCTTAGCTGCCAGATCATTAGGCAATTTATCGCCAAGAACAGATATACATGTGGTTGTGCCACCAAATACGACAAATAATTAAACTGCCCACACTTCCTCCATAACACAGATCCCACCCCAATGCACATATAGAATTAACAGATGCCAGAATTACATGTCACACATGCTCATATAACATATCATAATTAAATAGTACATAACATACTTAACATATATCTTACCAAACATGCGTACATATATCAAATTTTACACTAACATAATAACAATAATCATGTTTTATAGTCCAAATTGTACCATACAGACCTTACGGGAGGCCCACATATAACTCGTCCAACTTACATGGCTCAGATTTTGGGCCTACACGACCTACTTGGCAAGCCCGTATGGCGCACACGGTCTCACACACGCCTGTTGGCCCATACGACCCAATTGGCCCAGGCCGTGTGTCTCACACGGTCCAACACACGGCCTACCACATTGCCTGATACAAGGCTGTGTAGCGTCGGTAGTCCAGATTATTGGCTTTCATTGTTTCTCAAGTTTTTGTTACATACTTGATCCGATTTCGATCTAAAAGCCACCACGAGACTCCTAGAATCTAAAATAATCATATAACATGTTCAGATCAGTAACGATTATACAAAAAAAAAAATCAAATACTCTACAAATATGCCCACATTTGGCTTCCAAAAATGTTAAAACACTTACACAACAGTAAACGACAACAACCTGCCATTTAAGTGGTTCGAAGAGCACAATTTCCTCTCGATCCTCTCTTGGCAGCGCATAAAAGAAACAATTAAAACTCCTATTCCATTACATAAATCCTAGAATACACAAATCTCAACCCTACGAGTAATCACAGTATTATCTGATAATATAATTGTGACAAACACAACCCCAAATAAGAATCCAATAGCAAAAGAGCAAGAAAGCAAGAATGTTGATAGGACTTATGATAAAACAAAATCAAAATACAATACCAAGAAAGAACGAATGCAATGGTAGCCCAATTCGAGAATGATCAGTAAAAAACAAAAGCCACGAAAAGAGAAAAAAAATGGCAAAAAGAAAAGAACAGGATGCAATAGCAAGGATTGGAAATGGCAGCGTGAAATTAGGGAATAAGGGAACAAACGTGAAAAATGGGAGCAGCCCTTTTTGGAGGAAAAAAAAACAAAATAAAATAATATCCCTTTTTGCTATTATTATTTTAAACAAAAACCAAATTCAACTACCCACTAACCCCGAAATCCAATTCATATCCAAAGATTTCCTAAAGTTAAATTTTAACTCAACTTCTACATCTTCATATAAAGAAATTAGCAAAAATACTATTTGAACATATAACCTCAAGTATAAACCAAAGCATTTAATCACTAGAGTAGACCACTTAACTTTTGTTAAAATTTAACGAAACAAGTCATATATTCTGATATTGGGGTGTTGCAGATTTAAACTCTATACATTTTATCCTTTGAATTTACATTAATTACCCTAATAACTCTAGTTTTGTTGTAGTGTTTTACTGAATCATCAATGCTTCAAATAGATAAATTTCTTCATAAATTTCACAAATCGAATCAATTCTTATATATCGAATGTATTACATTTAATAAGTTGACTTCTATGACTGTACGCAATATTCACAAGCTTTTAATATGCGGCTCGTGCAAAGGCCACACATAGCCTATAAATATGCAATCACCCTCCATAGTCCCTGGTCACTACTCCCACAACGTCCATAACCACTTACTTCAACTCCACACTCTACTAATCTACGCTATGCACTTCTTCTTTCACCACCTTCTCTCAATCTCCTTCAGGCATCATGTAACCGAAAGAGACTTGGGTGTAAAGTTATATTTGTTATATGGATAGCATTGACCGCCAAGGATTCTAAAACTAGTTGTTTCTAAACTTGAATCTCATTTGCAGCGTTCTTAAAAAAATGTTCGTTTTATGCATGAACTGTTTCTTTATCTAATTAGTGATAACATTCTGTTGTCTTAATTAAGCATGTTCTCTGATTATTAAAGCAGCAATGTACAACAAAGGAGTTTCAGCTGGAAACAATATTCCTTGGAGTTAGCTTGCTTGACAAATTCCTAAGCAAAGGATTCTTCAAAAGTAGAAGGAGCCTGTAGATCGTTGGAATAGCCTAACTTACATTGCCCACCAGAATAGGAGAAAATCACCCCTACAACAGGTGACAATTAGGATAGTTTCACTCTTCCTATGCACCTTACTGAAGGAATAAAAAATAAGGATTATGGGAAACTTGAAAGTGGGTTACACTTCCTTTGAAATTTAAGTTTTATGTGGCGATTTGAAGTTGCTAATGAGAATTTTTTGTGGCTATACAGTTTTAGTAGTGTACGACAAAGGAATTGTTACATTGGAAACGAAACAACACGTGCAGTAGAAATGAAGTGGTGGCCATGGAATGGCTGGTGATGGAGGTTCTCAACTTCCAATGTTTCCTGCCTACTATCTATAACTTCTTGTGGTACAGTTTTTCCACTCAAGTGCCAAGCACCTTAACTCAAATGGAAGCATATAATGATTCAAGGATTTAACCATACACTTTTTCCTTTGCCTTTGAATATTTATTCTATCATTGAAGATCTCGTGATGCAATGTTGACTACTTTCCTAGACATGTTATAAGGTTCTGATGCAAGATTTGATATAAATTTATCCTAGGTTCTGTCTCAAAGCAGCTAAGGATGATGCAAAGGTAGAACAGAGGGCCAAGTATCTGGCAGTGCTTGCACTGTCTGACTATGACCAACTGCGTTACTGGCCATCAACTGTTGCCGCCGGGATCGTCGTTATGACTTCTATGTATGTCAAACAAAATGGCTCTTACCACCAAGTCATTGAGGTAAAAGAATAAATATAGCACATTCTACGTCAAGGCTACTAAATGATGTTGAAGCTACGAATTGTCTCATAAAACAAGAAGTATCTAGGCTTTTTTGGTACTCTTTAAAAAACTTATGCACATAATTATACACGGTATTATCACTAAACGCAGGGCACATCACCAATTTGTCACACATTTTGCAGCACTATCTTAATTTGATCATTTTTCTCCTTAAAAATCAATAACGATCTGCATGATGTTTCGCATTCACTAATTTATATTCTAATATAAAATCTCTCTCATTAGTCTTATCTGCTTTGGCAGATTCTACGAGCATTTGCTTGGAAGGTCAGGTGGTAGAGATATCCATACAGCCTGATCAAACCACTGGTTACAGGTAAGCTATCCATACTTGGAACATCATTCTTTGTAAACCAATTATTGAAGAAAATCTGTTGTAAGCTGTCATAATTGTTGTTGAAGCTGGGGACTCAACTATCTATATTTGCATGTTTAACCGGAGTAGTTTGTGAAGGCCAAAATTAGGATTTTTTTTTTTTTCTTTATCTCATGCCCATTTGACAATTCGAAGAGTCCAATGGGCTCATTTTTCCAAAGAAAACCCACATTTCTTTTGAATAAGTCTTTCTCCTTCTTTTTTTTTTATCCAACCAAGCAAAGGGCCACATTTACTAAAAACATTTTTTTTTAAAAATGAAATGAACTTGCCGACATTTGAACGATTGTAGAAAGAAATCGGAACAAAAAGATGTGCAAAGAAACCAAGAATATCAATGGAACAATGTTAGAAAACTGGATTGAATTTTGAGAGGTAGAGAAAGGTTGGGGGCTCATTTCTTAGAAGCGCGTTGAATCTTCTATCCACTTTTTGTTTTTTATTTTTAACTTGCACCTGTAAAAAACTAGACAACATCTTTATTGTGTTTTCCTTCTTTCTTGCACTAAAAACATTTTTTTGAAAAATAATATGTAGAAAGTGGATTTGATTTTTAAAAATTATTTTACTGAAAATATTTTTTTTTTGTTGTTGGTAATTTTTTGAAATTTTTTTTCAATAAAACAAATATAGCAAAATTTATATTTATTACAAAATATTATAAAAATATTTTATTTTACCAGTTAAATTTTTTTTTATATTAAGTAATATCTCATATAGACTTAATAGTAATCAATATCTAATTAAAACTTGATTTGAAGTTAAATATCATATACATATATATTTAATATAACAAGCTACATATGATTACCTTTGCTATAAGTGGTGAATCTTATTTTTTATATATTTATTTTTAAATATAATTAAATAAATAATTTATTTATATGGGTTAAATTTAATGGATAAATTAGTTATTTTTTCAACTTTTGGTATTTAACTAATCATTTATCTTAAACATAAAAATATTTAAAATTTTTCAAAAATATGAAAAGATAATAAACCTAAAAAGCTTTAAAAAATCATTTTGTGTTGTAATTTTATGTTCAAATAATAAATATTTTTCAATATTATTTTATAAATCTTAAGTAATTTTTATAATTTATTAATTAAATATTTTTAAGAGATGCACGAGTTAGCAATTTTTTTTAATTTAGAAAAATTATATATATAATTTTTATATATTCTCTTTTATAGTTATATAAAAAATTATAATAAAAAATAAAAAGTTAATATGTAAATTATAAAAAAGGATAATACTTTCTTTTACTATGGAATTTGTTATGAAAATTTAACATAAAAACTTATATAATTTTTAACTATTATATCTTGAAAATTTTAAATTATAATGATATTTTTTTTAAAATAATGATAATAAATTATTTATCTATATAAATTTCATGTCAACATTGATAATTTGATAAATTTAAAATTAATAAATATAAATGATACATCAACAAAATTTAAAAAAAAATGTAATCTATTTAAAAACAAATAAAGTAAAAAAAATAATATTGTAAAAAATAATTTATTGTAACTCATTATTAATATTTTGATATCAAATATTACAATGTTCTAAGTAAATAAATGTGTTCACATTACAATTTTTTGACATGAGACATTCTTCATTTTAAGTATTTATTCACTTTTGATAAAATTTTCTTTTACTCATTACCTTTTTAAATTATTTATCACGTAATTTAATTTTAATATTTAGCTTAATATTTAAAATTTAAAAATAAAACATAATATAATATTTATCATAAAGATAAATAATATCAAAGTTAAATAATATTTATCTTAATATTTAAATTATTTTTAATATAAATTTATTGGTACAAAAGCAAAACTCAAAAAAATTAGCTAATTACACCCTTCCCACGAGCACTTAATATATAATGATAATTTTTATAACCTATTTGTAAATATAACATTTAATTTAATTAATAACCAAATAATATATTAAAATTTAATATATTATAATACATTTTTATACTTAAAAATATAATAATTTAGAATCTAATTACACCCCTACCACCAGCATTCAATATATAATGACAAATTTTTATAACTGATTTTGTTACAATTGTTACAAACCAATTTGTAAATAATTTAATATACAATTTTTAAAATGTTAAACAATATTTACACCATAGAAAAAGAAATATTAATACTATACAATATATTGTATTTTTACGATATTAAAATGTAATGTTTAAATAATATACAATATAGAATATTTTATATTGTTTTTAAAATACAATATTTCATACTATTTATAATAATAAACATTTATTTAAAATTAAAAATAAATTTAATGTATTTTATCTGACACATATAACTGATATGTGCATGCATCGCATAGGAATAAAACCTAATTATATATATATTGAATTTAAGTAGGATTTAATCAAATATTCATATATATATATATATATATATATATATATATATATAATTAAAACATCCACATTTTATATCATAAAACATTTATTGCTAATATGTATAAATTATAATGTATATTTATTATAATACATTAATATAATTTTTTAATAAAATATTAAGAATATTACTTAAGATTTAAATTTATTATTAAGGTTAAAATTTATTATTTAAATAAAATTATAAAATTAGGTGATTTTATTAAAATAATTAATTATATTAATTATTTATTATATCTGTTGAATAATATTTAAAATTATAATACTTGAGATTAATATTTCAATATTTTTAAATAGTTTAATATTTTTAAATGCTGTAAAAATTAAAACTAAATTTTTATTATTAATATAACACTTTTGATTTTATTCAAGTTATTTTTTTTATATAGATATTAAGTTACTCATAAAAAATTGTTTAGTATTTTTAGAGTGGATGTAATTTTCCAAAAAGAATAGCTCATTTTCATTTTGGGAGAATATTTAATGTCTTGTAGGTGCATAAGTTTCATGCACTATCGATGAATAATAACTTGACACTTCATCTTAAATAAAACAAAAAATCGTGAAGGACTTATAAATAAATACTAATAATTTTATTTAAACCTAAATAAATAATAATAAATTATAAATAAAAGTTTAAACTCGAGGCCCTAAACCCTTAAGCCCAATATTCTAAATATGAGATTTATTAATATTTATTTATAATAGTTACGATTAATGTTTAGTTATGTCTAATTAAAATTATTAGTGTTTATTTACAAGTTCTCTATATTTTTTATTTAATTTAATAATAATGTATTTTGTTATTATTTATTAATGGTGCATAAGAATTATGCACTCAATTTAGCTTGTGAGAATAAAAAGGTCAGTTTAATTTGGATATAATGCAGTATTATCACTTTCTACTTTTTAACTTTTTTAAAATTTTAGATTAAAGATATATATATAGAAAAGAAAAAAACCAAACACTTACTTACCTATCATTCCAAAAGCCCAATATTTGAATTACCAAAACATGCATGGAACGCAATCCACGCCTAGTGAAGACGACGATAAATACATTTTTAATTATTATTTAAAAAATTATGAAATTAACCAAATATTAACTTAGTTAAAAATATATATTTAAATTCTTTTATTTTATAAAATAACGAAGATGTATTTATATAAAAATTTAAATTTAAAATATTATAATTCTAAACTTTTTAACTTTTATTATTTCAACTAATATTTTCCGGCTAACCTTTAATCTAATATCCTTATTTCTTTTAACAATTATCTACGCATTAATTCTTTGACTGACACCCCCAACATTTTATTTCTTTCCACACACTGCCTATTAATTAATACACATTGAACTCTCTTTTGGCTTCTTCTTGATAAATATCAATTAATCCTTAAAAAAACCCCTACAAATTTTCATGTCGAGAAACTATTATACAGAACTTATACGCCTTAATCCATTATATTAACCAACATTAATTTTTTTTCCATAAACATCCAAATTAAATCTTCTTTTTATAAAAGTATTTAACAAAAATGTCGTCATCATCATCATCTTTATTTCTTCTTTTATTAAAAAAAATTTAGTGTTTCAGGATCGACTCCAGAAAAATCAGATTTTCTCCTTCATTTTGCTTTCCCCCATAAACGCCTATCGTCTCCATCAATCTCCCACCATCTTCCTAAACAAAACCCTAATGCAAATTTTATCAAACACTTTATATATTAATTTCAAGTTCTCAAAATGATAAAAAGAACAAAACAAACAACCAAAAACCTACAACAATCTTCAACAGTTGAACTGTCAATCCCAACCCACGATAATAATAATAATAACATCAAAGGATTAACCATATGAAGATTAAAAAAATTCTCAAACCACCACTAAATACTTGCGTGCCCCATCACCACGATAGCTGTTAACACAGCATTGGGGTTTTAAAACTCTTGGTATATTGTGAAATAAATGTATTCATAATGAGGTGTTTCAATTCTGAGATCAACCATGAAGCTAAGTTAAAAAAAAACCTTTTCTTATTTTTTTAAATTATTTTGATAAAAAAATAGGAGTACGTCGATATTTATGCTGATATGAAGAAAAAAAATAGCGTTACTTAATATAATTGGTTGGGTCTATAGACTCTATAATTTATGTGGTGGTATTACATAGACAAAATTCCTGCAAAAATATTGGGGAAGTTGTGAAGTTGGGCCATGCCCATATTCACGTTCAAAATGCAATATGACTTTTCTTAGCTTTTTGTTTGGTCGTAGGATTCTGACTACCCCTATTCACTCGCACCTTTTCTTTCTTTAAAAATTTACGGCTCTTTTTGTCTGCCACATTCACATTGACCAAAACGTAAAAAAATAAACAAAGACAATGTTGCCAACTTGCCATAATTTAAGGAGAGGGAGGGTCCCAAATTTAGATAGTTACCCCAAGATCAGACAAAAATAACATACCATTACTGACAAAGCTTGAGACAAAGCCCACAACCTCCCCCCAATAAAATAAATCACTCATGCCAACTCAATTAGAAACATCCCCATCAAAACTTAAGGCCCCAGAGTAATCTAATTCTCTATTAACACCATACTTGAGTAGAATTTATTTGAGTGAATTTCCTTTTAAACTATTGCAATAAGGAATATCCTATTCAAGCATGAAAAGAAAATCCCACCGAAAGAAAAACAAAATCATAATAGATCCAATCAAATCTGTCAAAAGGGGGTAGATACAAAAGCTCAAAATCCATTTTAAAACACTGCTGACTTCCCCATCAAATATACCATCTTCTTTTTTCCCTTATATGTCCTGTACAATCTCAAGAAAAAATAATAACTTTCTCTGATCATGACAATGATAGGGACTGCCCTCTCTCAACTAACACCAACTAAATTCCAAAATGAGGACTCATCTTCAAAGAGTGACTTTCATTTCAAATACCATTGAAATGTAGCATCATTTTTATCAACTGTATAGCTATGGATTCCTTTTATTGTATTCTCAAGAACCTTTGTTTGAGTATTTAAGTAAGGGGAGCTCTTAGAGGAGTGCCTTTCCTTTTGTGCAATCGTTTCCGAGGCTTTAAACTTTTGACCAACCATGTTTTAGTCTCCTCTTCTGAAAGATCAGTTGAGGAGAGTGAGGATTGCTTATCTTCTGAACTTGTTTCCAGATTTTGGTTCTCTTTCCATGAAAGTTCATGGTATTCTTGTATCGATAATTCCATTTTATGGCTTTGGTCTTTAGGCTTCACATGAACAGCCGATACCTGAAAAAGGTTGATTAGATTGTGGTTTGAGTTGTAAATAAGGACATTCAAGTACTAAGCTTCAGTTTTTTTTTTTACCTTGCATGCAATGGAACAAAAACGATTAGGTGGGTCTTGAAGATATCTTCTACAAGCTTCACAGGCAGCACCCGTTTTCGATTTCGTTGATGGTTTGGCATCTTTAGCTTGAGGCCTTGGATTCAAATGTACAGCTTTTTCACCATTGATTTTGTATGTCTGTCAGACGTTTAAAACTCATTTCAGTATATATGATGATCATTCCAATTACAACTAAAGTTGATCAAAAAGAGAAAAAGAAAAAGGCAATCAAAGAAATCACTTTAGTAAATTATAAGTTGAAATTGTGGATGGAAACTAATGAGGAAGCATTTCTGTAAAAAGAACAGGGAAAAGCAACTTGGATGGTTCTGCAAACATAATGATATGAAAATATTTTCTCTTTGATTTCAAATCTTGGTGTTTGCTGTTCTCCTTACTATGAACAATCAACAATTAGAACAGAAATGAAGTTTCATAGATCAAATAAAGAATTGACAACCACAAATTCATATATCAGTAACAATTGGAAGAAACTAATAACAATTTTTGCCTAGGTAAGGATCCATATCTTGCATTCTAAATTGTGATTTACCTCAAAACAATCTATTATCACATCCATAATACTACTTATTCCAATAGACCCTAATGAATTACACTGAATCGGTTACCATTACAGTGAAATCTTCAAAGCTAAAGGGTAATGAACATAAGGAAAACCTGAATTTTGGAACAGTCCAGATGCTTCTGCATTTCTTGAAGTCGAACGACATCTTGATATACATATTTGCAGACCTGAAGCCACCGGTGCTGGCTATGAGCCTTACAATGCCGACAAAACTCGAGACAACAGTCGATGCAGAACACGTTTTTTTCATTTTTCCTGAGGTCTTGATGATCAGAGCAAGGACTAAAGAACTCACTTTCCAGAAGGGTACTAATCCAATCTGTTTTCTTCTTAATGTATAACCCACAACCCACCTACAATACCAAGTTCACTTCATTAATATCAAATAGCTTCAAAAGCAATAAAGTTTCAAAATTCGTGATTTTCTGACAATTAATTCCCAAGTTCACAGCTTAAACAAGCACCCTAAATCAATGGAAACGCAATAGTAAAGATTCAACATTTAATGTAAAGATATCATTTTTTTCAGAAGTATAATTCATGCAAATTTCAATAAACTACAACATTCAAGATTCAAAATTTCAAGCACTAAGTAAAAAGTAGTTGAATTCATGTAAAGGGTTGAAAGTTTCAACAAAACTAAATTAACCCAAGAAGGTTTACAGGCTGTTTTCAATGAGTATTATAATAGCTACAATAAATACAAGATTCAAAAAAGATTGTATTTCTTTGTATTTAACTAAAACTTCCTGGAAACCAAGCAGACCCTGAATTCTGATAGTCATGTAACACACCAATCACCAATCACCAAAAACAAAAACAAAATACCCATCATTCAACACTCGAAAATTATATTTGGAAGAAAAGAGATAAATAAAAAGAGACGGAATTCTCACCATTTCTTTGCTTTGAATTGGATATATAATTTCCTTGGTTCTTTTTTCTTATTTTCTCTGATCAATACTCAAATGAATACAAATTGAAAAGAAAATTTGAGGAAAAAGAAAAAGAAGAAAAATGAGAGACTGTGAGAGAGGACAAGCCTACAGAATGTGGAAGCTGGGGGGAAAAAAGAGAAGAAAAAGTGATATAATAAGGAATGTGCAGTGAAAAATAAAAAGAAAAAGGAGTGTCAGCAGAAATGTTTGGTGAGGAAAGGATAGTGACCTACCCTAGGCGGGAAAGGTCAAATAAATCATTCTGATTGGTGAGTTAAAACTTGATCAGACCGCTATTAATTTGTTAAAATCTTCTTTTAAATCAAGTTGTTTTTATGTAAATCATGATTTAATCACCAAAAATTAGTGATTTTTTACTGTAACTTTCGCTAATTATTAAATTTATTTTACTTTGACTTGTGAGCGTTGTGAAAAAGTTGAATCTTAATTTATTTAGGGATACCAATAAGGTAATATCTATAAAAAAAATTTATTAATGAATGAGTTTTGTAAATAAAAAATAATTAAGAATTAAATCCTTTTAAAAGTAGTAATAGCTTTATTCCTTGTGAAAATAATAAATAAAATTTCAATTACAACATTTAATATAAATTTATTACTACAAATAGGTATTAACTAATTTGAAGAAGATATACATAAAAGAGCTGAATTCAATTAATGGGAGCATATCAAAAAGTATAAATTAAGATTGCAATAATTTCTCAATTAATTATGTTTTTGAGAAATCATTTGATTTGAAAAGAAGAAAAGGAAAGATTTTTTTTTTTTTTTGAAAAGATTAGTGGACTGACTTTTTCTTCGGCCTCAATTTTCTCCATTAGGTCAGCCCTTTTCAAATTTTTTTTCTAAAATAAAAATAAAAACAAAACCCTAAATCATGACACCATCTGCCCTCGGAAGATAGTAGGAAAGTTGGAAACATGGACAATTTCGACTTTTGCATCAGCAATGTGAATAAAAGGTATCTCTATTATTGCTAAAGTGTTATAATATAACTTTGATTTGATTGGTATTATTGTTATTATAATAATTTAAAATTTTTAAATTTAAATACGTTTATCGTCTAATTTAAATACTATATCAAAAATATTTACATAATAATATTATTATATATTTATATTTGTTAAAAAATGATATTCTAAATTATAAATTAGTATACATTTAAAAATTTATGATTCTGAGATATTTGTCATGAAATTCAAATTTATTGGAGTAAATAAAAAAAATAAAAAAATTAATTTACTTATGAAATACCACAATGAATATATAAAAAGGAGTTCCTTTATGTGCTCCGAAATTTGTTAAATCTGAACAGTTAATAAAATAAAAAATAATCGAAAAAGCCAAAAAGGCATATCCGGTAATGATGGCATCTTACCTGTTTAAACAACACTTTACCAATTTATTAAAATTCAAAGCTTTTCCGAAATTTTCACACAATTGTTTATTTGTTATTTTTTAAAAATAACTTGTTAATATAATAATGAAATATTTTTTTTATACTTATTGGATATTATTTATTTATATTTTATCCATTTCATATATTACTTTAAACACTGTAAATTTTAAATTTTTCTTACATAAAATTAGTTGGACCCTTTTGTCCATTTGATATATTCCATGAACCATCTGACGTGGTAACATCACAGACTCAAATTTTTTCGTCTAAAATTTAGTTTTAGTATTGTATTTTTTTATTCCAAACTTTAATATTGTTTATTATTTTACTATATCTTATATTTTCCCTTAAATTTATTGAGCAAATGGAGTTAAGTGGGTTACAATTTACTACAACTACTTCCTCTATTATTAAAATATATATATTAATTTTATATATTTGAAAAGTTTATGTTTTAGTCCTTGCAAGTTAACTTTGACATTATCGGAACAATGTTGTTTAATGGGAGTTGATGTGTCTCCTATAAATATGTAGTACTAATAAATAATAGCACGGCATAGTACTAAATAATAGCACGACATCTTATTATGGAGTAAAATAAAAAGTAGTAGATGACTTACAAAAATACTAGTAACTTTATTTAAAAATAATTAATATAAATATTAATTATAATTATTATATTTTTCTTAGGTTTAGAGTTTTGAGTTTAATGTTTAGGATTTATATCAAGTTTCTAACTTCAAATTTCATGTTTATATTTTAATAAAGTTATTAATATTTATTTATAAGATCACTATTTTTTCATTTTTACCAGTGATGAGATATCATGATATTGCTTATTGACAATACATGAAACTCATAAACCGACGATGAATCTAATATTCAAACAAAAAAATTTATAAGAATAATTATGTTTTTTATATTTTGAAAATTGAAGTTAAATATTTCTAAAACTTTTACACATCTTTTTAACTAATAACCATCAAAATTTGTTAAACAAAAAAATCACCAAAATTTAAAAATAAATATATGAGCTAATTGCACCTTATGACCCTCATTCTAAATTGATCCCTAAATTTCAAGTCATTCTAATTACATCTCCAACTATCAAGGTCATATCAATAAAATAAATATATGAGCTAATTGCACCTTATGACCCTCATTCTAAATTGGTCCCTAAATTTCAAGTCATTCTAATTACATCTCCAACTATCAAGGTCATATCGATAAAATAAATATATTAGCTAATTGCACCTTATTACCCTAATTCTAAATTGGTCCCTAAATTTCAAGTCATTCTAATTACATCTCCAAATATCAATGTCATATCAATTAGGCCATTTCGTTATTAAGATCGTTATTATCATTATTTACAAAAGCTTTATCATTTTAAATTTAGCTACCCAAGATTTGAAGTGTCATTTGACGGTTAAACTAATGATTTTAATAACGGAAAGATTTGATTAATAATATCAATAGTTTAGAGATATAATTAAAACGTTTTGAAGTTTTGAGACCAATTTAAAATAAGGATTATAATTTAAGGATATCTAGTGTAATTAACTCTAAATATATATATAAACATTTATAAAAGGAGGGTCCTCTATTGACACAAGTGATAGTTTTTCTTTCTTTTTTTTTCTTACATTTTAGGAAAATAGTTTCCGTACCTTTATTATTTCCAAATTTAAAATTTAATCTTTATATTTTAATTTCTAACATAATTTTGTCATTAGATTTTGTGGCTCCATAAATCCAGGATGGTTTGGATTGCAAACGATGATTGTAATAGGAGGTACTTCCATAGTCATACTTTAATTAGGCATAGACGAAACAAAATTAAGGGGCTAAGGATTGATAGTGATGAATGGTGTTTTGAAAATAAGTTATTAAAACAACATGTTGTAGAGTACTTTAAGGGTCTCTTTTCCATTAACTATACTGTTGATGAGGTTATTCCATGTCAGGGTAGATTTCCCTTTTTATCAACAATGGAGAAGAATAGTTTATATATAGTGGTTTCAAGTGAGGAGGTGTGTATTTCTGTGTTTGGTATGGCCCTTTTTAAGGCGCCTGGGGTGGATAGTTTTCATGTAAAGTTTTACCAAACACAATGGGATGTTGTTAGGCCTTTGATTTACTCTTTGGTCAGGTGGGTGTAAAGGCAACCGATGTATACTCGACTTAACAAAACTCTACTTGTTTTGAATTTTAAGGTTTTAGGTTCGGAAAGGATTACGCAATTTAGGTCGATCAGCTTGTGCACAGTATTATATAAAATCATCACGAAAACGGTTGTTAATAGGTTACGTCTGTTGTTGGTGAAACTCATAAAGCAAAACCAAGCAAACTTTGTGATGGGTAGAAACATTTCAGATAATATAACTATTACACAAGAGGTGGTGCATTCATTGAAGAACTTCAGGGGTAGGAAGTTTGGAATGGCTTTGAAGATTAACCTAGAAAAGGCCTATAGCCGGATTAGATGGGACTTCTTAAAGGATACTTTGTTGGAAGCAGGGCTACCACCTTTATTGATTAGGGTAATCTTAAGTGTTATCGTCATCCCTTCAAACACTTTGGAATGGTACTCTTACAGAAGAATTTATGCTTTCACGAGGAATTCGATAAAGAGACTCATTATCACCATATCTTTTTGTGTTGTGTATAGAGAGATTGGGCCATCTAATTGAAGAAGTTGTTGAACAGGGGCTGTAACACCCCTAACCCGTACCCATTGCCGAAATAGGGTTTCGAAGCATTACCAGAACATTTTTCCATTTAACTTCGTAAATTTCTATTCATTTACCAAGATCATCCATAACGTCCCTTGATTAGGCCCTCGAGGCCCAATACAAGCATTAAAATCGAATCGGGACTTAATCGGGACCTCTAAGAAATTTTTGCAAAATTAAAAAATTTTCCAAGGTGCAAGACTCACACGCCCGTGTGGTCCAAGGGACACGCCCGTGTGACCCTGGAACACACCCGTGCTAGAGGCCATGTTCGACCCCGTGTAACTCTCTAACTTGCACACACAGTCATGCCACACGCCCGTGTGCTAGGCCGTGTGGTTAATTAATTCAATTCGAATTAGGTGCAGGTTTCACACAGCCAAAACACATGCTCGTGTCTTTGCCCGTGTGCCCAATTTTGAGCATTCTGTTTCTCAAAATTTAGGTGCAGAGGACACATGGCCTAACCACATACCTGTGTTACCAAGCCGTGTGTCACACACGGTCTAGACACACGCCCGTGTGGACAAAATAAAGCCATTCCTAGCTCCATCTTTCACCCAAGTTTTCACCCAAGACCTGCACTTGAGATACACAACCAGTACCAACCAATTCAAGTATTTAAAGTAGGCACATTCATCATTTAACAAGGCATACCACTATATGCATAAATGATTATAAATTTACCTTGGATTAACTTAGGCAATAGCAACCTTTGATAACATATTCATAACATATCACATATGAATATAACATCATAATCTACTTAATTATACCAAAATAAGCCATTACTAGCCATCCCAATGGCTAGGTTACAAAATAACATTTTCAAGCCATTATTGGCCAAGTTTCCCTATACATGCCATTATACCAAAATGATTTCACTAAATATACCAAAAATGCTAGACGATAGTATAATGATGCTCTAACGATCTTCCAATCTTCACGAGCTTCCGAGTACTATAAAACAGGGGAAAAATAAAAAGAGTAAGCATTATATGCTTAGTAAGTTCGTATAATAGAAACTAAACTTACCAATATTGTTTATTAAAATCTAGGCATACAAGGTTATGTTTCCATCCATTTGGCTAAATGGCCTAATCATATACATTCCATCAAACATGTTAGTCACCAAACTATTCGTATAAATCAAGTAACATAGATGAGCTCATCAAGAAATATTCTTTCAAGTCATTATCAATTCATCACAAAGTTCTTATGCCATGTCAAGAGTTATATGTCCATTGAATCGTTGAAATTCTGATGAAGGCTTAAATAGTACACTCGAGGTGTACGATTCGTTAATTTGTCAATTCTTATCAAGGGTACCCCTTAGAATACTTAACCAAGGAACATGCTCACGAGCCACATACCGTATAACAGGATTACCAATATAGGCTAAATCCTTTATATAGCGTATGCTCACAAGAGCTCAATTAGGGTTACCAGTCCAGGCTAAACCCTAATCATAACGTATGCTCGAGAGGTATTATATCGAGATTACCCGTCTAGGCTAAATCCTTTTTATAACAAGGTCATTGTGATTACTCGTCCAAGCTAAACCCTGTCCGCAACAAATGCAGGACGCTACTTATTTCGGGAAAGCGCACAAAATTATCGAAATTCAACATCCAATCGAGACTAACCCTTTATCACCATTTCAAGCTTATTTTCATTTTTCATCATAGCATACAAGTAAAGCACATCAAAATAAATCACATTACATACAACACAACAATTAGTTAACATAATTACATGTCCGATTAAGTTACACGAGCTTACCTCGACATTTGTTTGTGTAAAAGTCTACAAATCTGAAATCTTTTCTTTTTCTCGATCTAACCTCGAATTAGTGTTGTTCAGATCTATATAAATGGATTTAATCATTAATTTCATACATTTCATACTTAGACGGACTCAATTTACGTCCTAGGCAAAATTACCATTTTGCCCCTAACTTTTTCAAAAATTTTGATTTTGTCCCTAAGCCAGGAAAATGAAACTTGTACAAATTAATCCTTATTCCAAGCCTAACCAAAGCCCCATTACAAATTTTGCAGCACATGTATTCATAAAATTTTAGAATTTTTCATCAAATTTTACAACTTTTCATTTTAGTCCCTAAATCATGTTTTCATCAAAAATTACTTTGTAAAAGTTGTTTATCTATCAATAATCTTTCATTTTCTACCATAAATTTCTAATTTCTAGCATAATACATCCATGATCCATTTTCATACCTTGATAAATTTTTAAATTAATCCCTCAAATAGAGCGATTAAGCTATCCCAATTTTAAAAATACCAAAATTACTAAAAATGGGACAAAGAAACTTACCCAATTAGGCCTTGAAAGCTTCTTTTCTCTCTTTTAGGGTTTCCATGTATTTTTAAGGTTGAAGATGACAAAATAAGATGATATAATTCTTTTCATTTTTTAAATAATTAATATTTTACTATTTTCAATTTAGTCCTTGCCCTTTTTCTATAATTCCATGGATGAGTCACCATAAAAATCTACATGCTTTTATTAATGGTCTAATTACTATATAAGGACCTTAAGTTTTAAATTTCATAGCTATTTGATCCTTATAGCTACTAGAATTTAACTTTCACATTTTATGCGATTTAGTCCTTCTCGTAATTAAACACTTAATCGATAAAAAATTCATATCAAAATTTTCACACATCATTTCTAACATATTATGGGTCATATGATAAAATAAAAATAAAATATATTTTGGGTTGGATTTGTGGTCCCGAAACCACTGTTCTGGTTTCACTGAAAAATGGGTTGTTACAGGGGCGATGGAAATCTTTGAGTTTACCTAAGAGGGGTCCGAATCTATCACACCTATCAGTTGACCTTTTTCTTTTATGAGAAGTAGATTAGGATTAACTGACTTTAGTCAATGATGTACTGGGGATTTTCTATTTTCGGGGTAGAAAGTTAATAGGAACAAATCTGAATTTTTTTTCTTCCCCAATACACCGGCTGAGTTAGCAAGTGATATTTGCAATGAAACAGGGTTTGAACGAGTTGATGATTGGGGGTTGTATCTTGGCATGCCATTATTCCATCTGAGAGTTAAGAGGAATACTTTTGATTTTGTGGTGAGTAAGGTACGTAATAAAACTGAATGGGTGGGAAGCAAAAAAGCTCGCCCTGGCTAGTAAAATAACCTTGGCAAAGTCTATCCTTCTTCTTATTCCTAATTATTTCATGGGTATGGTTCACATTCCAATGTATGTATGTAGTAAGGTCGAGAAGATAACATGAAACTTCATTTTGGGATCTTTCATAGAAGCTAGAAAATCGACACTTTTGTCATGAGAAGATTGTTGTAGTCTTTTAGAAGCTGAGGGTCTTGGCTTACGAAACTTAGCTGATAAAAAAAATTATATGTTAAAGCTAGGTTTTAAGTTGGGAACAAACACTAAGGCTTTGTATGTAACACCCTTAACCCGTATTCATCGCCGAAATAGGGTTATGAGGCATTACCGATCAATACTCATCATTCACACACATTCATGCAATCATAATCAAAATCTATTCATATTAAACACATTGTCCCTTGTAAGGTTCTACGAGACCTTAAAACAAGCTTAGAAGTGGTTTGGAACTAAACTGATAACATTTGCAAACTTTAGGAGACTTAGAAAATTTTCATTGATTTCAAGGTCACACGCTCGTGTGAAAAGGCCGTGTGCCTCACACGGTCACCAGACACACCCGTGTCACAAGCTGTGTGAAAACAGGGCATACATACTAACTTGTACCACACGGCCGAGGACACGCCTGTGTGCCAGGCTGTGTGAAATCTAAGGGAGGTTATTAACTTGGCCACACGGTAGACCACACGCCCGTGTGTCTAACTCGTGTACCATTCGAAATAGCCACACACGCCCATGTGCCAAGGCTGTGTGTTTCACACAGCCAATAGACACGCCCGTGCGTCTATGTCGTGTCAAAACTGTAGGGTATACTGACTTAATTCGATAGGGTAACCTAGGGGACACATGGCCGTGTAACATGACCATGTGTCGCACACGGCTGAGACACATGCCCGTGTATCTACCCGTGTGACAAAATTAGGCCATTTGTAAAGCCAATTTGCCACCATTTTCACAAGCACACATAACAACCTAATTGATACCATTTCAATACAATTATAAGCAGCCAAAACATACCAATTAATACACATACCATTCTATTTATCCACAATCATTTCAACTACTCAATTCCATATTCAAACATACCAAACCATTATGCAAAATTCATCACAACTTACATAAGTTCCAAATACATTAACTTATTATCTTATCATCTATTCCATATCACATAACACATTATAATATCAGTTCAAAATCAAACCAAATTATGCCAACTTTCAAGCCATATTTCTTTATCTATAAATCATACCTAACAAGCCAACACATTAGGCATTATATACATCACATATATATCACTTAACAAGCACATAATTCAAGCCAACTTAAATGGCCATACACACCAACATTTACAAGCCAAATCTCATGGCTATTCCATATCTCAAAACGTATCATCAACACAATAGCCTATACATGCCATGTACAATATTTACAAGCATCCAAAAATACCAACAAGTAGTCGATAGTGCGATGATGGTTCCTGATGATCCCCGATGTCTGAGTTAGCTTCGATAATCTATAAAACATAGAAAGAACACACAAAGTAAGCTTTAAAAGCTTAGTAAGCCACATGAAAATAAAGCTATCATATAAACCTTTGCATATCAATTCAAAGATGCTAAACATAGCTAATCATATTCAAAATTTACAAACCTTTTTCATTGAACATATATTCAATGTCTTAAACCAATTCATCAATTACTTTCTCTTTTCAAAGCTCGTATGAATTTCGTACGTACCTGAATCACTTAGCTCATTCACATATTTTTTCTTGACTTGACTTTGCCCGTTGAACCGTTCGGGATCAATAAGGATACTCAGAAATCACATAAGCTCGTACAATGCCATATCCCAGATATGGTATTACATGTTATTACATATCGGTGCCATTGTCTTAGACAAGGTCTTACACGAAATCGATTAACGATGCCAATGTCCCAGACATGGTCTTATACGTAATCTCAATACAATGCCAGTGTCCTAGACATGGTCTTACATGTAATCACATCTCAGTAACCTAATATCATGACATTCGTATCCTATACTATTCCTAAGGTTCGTGCGGGACTTTCGGATGTCGTAACTATGTCGATTCTTGCTCGTAATTACTCGTTCAACATTCATAGTAATCCAATGACAAGTAAACATGTATAATTCAATTTAAAGACATTCATTTGCATATGAACTTACCATGTAGTTGGAATAATGAACTGGATCGACTCTTTGGTAACTTTGGATTTCCCCCGATCTAAATCTATTTTCTTTCGTTCTTGATCTATATACATTTAAAATTAACTCTTTTATTCATTAACACATTCAATTTAGTCCATAAACACATATTTGGGCATTTTTGCACTTTATCCCCTAAAGTTACATTTTTATTCAATTTAGTCCCTATTTCATAAATACACAAAATTCAATATGAGCATGCTTAGACGAATTCTCTATAGGTCTCTAATAGCCCACATTTCACATTTATTTCACAATTTAACCCCTCAATTTATACTTTTCTCAATTTAATCCTTCATTGACATTTTTGTAAAAAAATTACTTAACAAAACTTTAATATCTATCATCAAGCTTTCATAATTCATCAACAATCATTCAAAAGCTCAAGCATTCATTAGTTTCAACTCACAAATTCATCAAAAAATTCAAAAATTAGAGTACGAGCTAGTTAGTACTCAAAGCAACGATCACAAAAATATAAAAATCATTAAAAGCCGAGCTCGAATCATACCTTAATCAAGCCAATTACTTGTCGAAACCCTAAACACATTCAAGCTTTTTATTTTTTTTCAAATTCTGCAAAGATGGTGATATTAAAGCTAATTTTTAACTTTGTTTTATTTTTATTAACATTAGTGATCAATTTACAAATTTAAACTTAGTTAATAGACATTCAAACTAATTAATACATGTCCATAATGGTCCACTCAAGCTATTAATGGTATAATAACATCATAAGGACCTTTGATTTAATAAACTATAGCAAATAGACATTGTATATGTTAAATGTGCTTAATTGCCTTGGCTTTTAAAATGGGAGATCCTTGTGATGAAATTAGACCATTGATAAGGTTAATGGACATTGTTGGACATCCATTATAAGTTTAAATGTTTATTTCATTAAGGTTAAAATTGTAAAATGGCTATTATGATGTTTATAATAAAATAAAACCATTTTAAATTCATTGTTTTCTATCTTCTTCAACTGAAATAAAGAAAAGAAAGAGAGATTGAATGTGTTTTTGTGATCGTTGTATCGAGTACTAGCTAGCCCAGGGACTAATTTGCATAATTACTTAATGTTTTGAAAGTTTCCATTGATGAATCAATAAGTTTTATGATGTTTTATGATGAATTATGCAAACTTGGTGTTTGATATACATATTTTGTAAAGTGATTTTTGACAAAAATGTCAATTAGGGATTATATTGAGAAAATGTGAAAATATCTGGTTAAATGTGTGAATAAATGATAAATATGGGCTGAAATATACACTAGGAGAATTTGGCTAGCTTGTATTTGAAAGAAATTGTACAATTTTGTGTATTTGTGAAATAATGACTAAATTGTAAGAAATGTGAAAGTTTAGGGCTAAAGTGTAAAAATGCCCAAATATGTGTTTGTGGATGAAATTGAATGAATGGGTGATTAAATAAGTTAATTTTGAATGTATATAGATCAAGAACAAAAGAAATCAGACTTAGATCGAGACAAGAACAAAGTATTCGACTAATTGACACGGTTGAGACACAAGTCCATGTCTGGTGATCGTGTGAGGCACACGGCCTTTTCACATAGGTGTGTGACCTTGAAATCAATAAAAAATTTTAAGTCTTCCAAAAGGTTGCAAATGTTATCGGTTTAGTCCCGAACCACTTCTAAGCATGTTTTAAGGTCTCGTAGAACCTTACAAGGGACAATGTGTTTAATATGAATGGATATTGATTATGATTGCATAAATGTATGTGAATGATAAGTATTGATCGAAAATGCCTCGTAACCTTATTCCGGCGATGGATATGGGTTAGGGGTGTTACATTGTGGGTACAAGTTATGTGAAAAAACTACAATATCAATGCAGTGTTGCAGAACTCGATTGTCAGAAGTAATTGCTCTTATGCTTGGAAGTCTTTGATGAAGGTTTGGGATAATGTTGTTGGGAATGTATATTGGTCAATTGGTGACGGTCGTACGATAAACTTCTGGAATGATACCTGGCTCCGAAAAATTGGGCCTCTCAGGGGTTTCTATATAGGTTTATTTCAACCAGATGATACTCTACAGTGTGCGATGTAATGGATGTTATTGATGGTTGGGATAGGTCTTGTAACAGCCCGTTTTTAGTCAAATCAGAACAGTGGTTTCAAAACTACAAATCTGAAGTCAAAATATTTATTTTATTATTTTAATAAGGTTGAAAGCATGATAGATTAATTACGTAAAAGTTTCGTAAAGAAATTTTACGATTTAAATGGTTAATTCGATAAAAATGACTAAATCGCGTAAAGCATAAAACTTGAGTTCTAATAGTTAAAAGTATTAAATAGCTATGAAATAAAATTGTAGGAGTCCTTATGTTGAAATTAGACCATGGTTAAGGTTAACGGACATTTATGTCCATGGTTTATGTGATATATTAATTTTTTATTAAAACGTTAATATAATAAATTAGTTATTAATTATGATAAAATAGTAAAACAAAAGAAAAGGCTTTCATATTCTTCATTTCCATCGAAAATATTAAGACGAAGAAGCCAAAAAAGTTGTTTTAGGGTTCAGTCACTTAAGAGCTCAATTGGTAAGTGATTTTGACTCGGTTCTTAATGATTTCTATGTTTTTGAGATTGTTACTTCCTATTCTAGCTAGCTCGTACTTGAAATTTTGAAACTGTTAAAGATTTATCATGTTGCCATTTTTGAATGCTTGAGTAATTTGATGAATTCTGATAGATTTGGAAGGTTTAATGTTAGATTAATAGTTTTTGTAAAGTGATTTTTAACAAAAATGTCGAAAAGGGATTAAATTGAGAAAATGTAAAATGTGGTGGTTAAAAGTATGAATAAATTAAAAATATGGGCTGCTAGTAACATGTATTAAATTAAGCTAAGCATGGATTTGTACTCAATTGCATGAATTTGCAATTTTATTTGATAAGGACTAAATTGTGAAAATGTGAAACATTAGGGGCAAATGTGTAAATTTTCAAAATTATAAATTATAGGCTAAATTGAATAGACCGAATGTTGAATGTGCTAAATTTGATAATATATAAATCAAGATAAGCCGAGATTGGATTTAGATCTGGGAAAAGGAAAAGTGGACAAATAGTCGATAATTTCCATTCGAGCAACTCGAGGTAAGTTTGTATAATTAGAATCAAATTTTTAAATACTTGTAAATTATTTGAAATGAAAGTATAATTGAAAAAATGATATTATTGAGTTCGAATGCCTAATTGATGAGAATTATTGAATACCGAGTTCCGTTTGAACCATAGAAAGTCGTAGGATATGAGTGATATATTACTAGGGTTATTGTTTTGGTCGAGATCCTACATGTGTTGCGGACTCACCATAGCTCGTATGTGACAGCCCTAATTTGACCTTAGTCAAAAAGTGCTTTCGGAACCACAAAACCGAGTTATAAAAATAATTATAAGTTATATTTTTATGTTTATGATGTGAGTAAATGCATGTGTGAAAGTTTCAAGCTTTGATTTGGTCATTTGCATGTGAATTTATTTAATAGGACTTATGTATGACACTTTTGAAATGTGATAGGTTAATTTATAATGGTCTATTAATGCATGTGTTGAAAAGAATGGTTTTGCATGTTAAATTACCCATTTTAGATAGTCGCCGGCCATGTTACTAGTTAAAATATAATATATGAATTTTCTATTAACATTATTTTAGTTATATGGCTTAATTTCATGGAATAATAATAATTAAAAATACAAAGTGGGTGAAAAAAACAAAGTGTTCATCTTGTTCCTTCAAAGCCGAAAGTAAAAAAGAATTGGGGAGAAAAAAAAAGAAAACCATTCGGTCATCTTAGGTTTTCATTAAGGTAAGAAATTCATGCCAATTCTTGAAATTTTAGTTAATTTTGAGTTAGTTACCAAGTTCTTTATGTAACCCATGTTGAAATTTTGATTTTGGGAATGATTAGAACTTTCGGCCATAGTAGTTAATGAAAGATATGGTTGTTGTTTCATGCTAATTTAGATGAATAATGGTAGATAGGTGTTTGAACTAAACAAATGGTCATATGGATGCATTAGATGCAAAGTGGGAAGAATCGGCTATCATGTTTGATACTATTGCCGAATATGAAATTGTTATATTTGAGTAATGTATGTGTTTTGAGTTGATAAAATGAAAAGAATGCTTAAATGTGTTATAACCAATTTAGTGTTAAATTAAAGTTTTCTAAAATTTCCATTGTTTTTGCCGAATATGTGCTTGATTAAAGAAGAGTTTGTTGAAGAATGTATGTGAACATGGCAATTGTATTAGGCTTAGTGTATAAATGATATGAAAATTTTGGAATTTATTTTTGATTATGTGTATGTATGACCAAGTATATTCGGCCACATAAGTAATATAAGTACATGACGTTATATTATAATTATTGAGCTTAAGTATATGGGTGCATGTATATGTGGTCATAAAATGACGTTTTGGTTTTGAAAGTTGAATGATAAATTGTTATCTTAATTATATGAGCATTCGGCGAAAGTAGCAATGGTGTATGAAATTGTATTATTTATGAAATTTGTAAGTTTAAGATTAATTGTGGTAATGATAATATTTAATAAAATGAGCTTGATATGTGATTGCCGAATGTGAATAATAAGTAAACATTATTGGTCAAACTATTGAACACATCTATTTATATTTATTAAGCTCAAGAGCATGGGGGATCAAAGTTGGATAGGGAAAAGAGAAAGCAATAGAGTAGTCAATCCACAACCGTTCCAATATACCGAGGTAAGTTTTAAGTAGTTTCCTCTAGTATACATTTGATGATGCCTTATAAAAGTATAATAGGTGAATTGCAAATTTTTGATTTGCACTTGAATAAAACTGTTTGTTAAATAATGTGTGTATATGACTTATAGTGAGGTCACTTTGAGTTTAAGCTGTAATAGTGATATGAATATGTGATTTTAAGTATAACTTTGGAGTTGAAATGTGAATGATGATGTGCATATTGAGAAAAATATCCGGACATGAGGTCCGCAGGCTATAGGCTGGGAATATATCCGGACATGAGGTCCGCAGGCTATAGGCTAGAAATATATCCGGACTTGAGGTCCACAGGCTACGTGCTGGAAAAATATCAGGGCTAAGGACCCGCAGGCTCATGCTAGTGATGAAATTTCGAGCTTTAAGATCTGGCAGAACCGATGCCAGTAATGTAAGTAGGATGGTAAATTCGAACGTCCGTGGTAAACATCGTTGCGTAGATACCATATATTTTACATGTTAATGTTCGCGTTACGTACTCAAATTTGAGTTAATTTCTATGCGAATTACTAGTATCAAAGTACGGTATACATATATACATGTGTGTGAATGAATTCGGTATTTGAGGATAAGACAATGATATAATTGGTTAATGTAAGTTATCATATGAAAGAATGTGATTAAAGGTAATAGTATAAGCCTTGTAAATAGTAAAGTATGTGCTAGAAGTTTTCTTATGTATATATATATACGTACATATTCGGCCAAGTGATAAGCAATTAGAATATTAGTATGCGATTTTAAGTACTCGATTTTTAATAACAAGTTTTAAATCGTTTGCATTACTTAAAACTTATTAAGCATCAATATGCTTACTCTGTTGTCATAATTCTTTGTTTTATAGATCCTGTTCGTTAGCTATCGGTTTCGGGAGTTACAAAGTTGAAGTTGTCCACACTATCTAAGCCCTTTCGGTACTTTTGTAATTGAACTTCGATAATAGCATGTATAGGATTGACTTTTGATGTTATTTAATTATCTTTTGGGTAATGTATATGTGTATAGCCATGCGAAAATGGCTTGTTATGTTAATATATGTGTCCCATATAGTTAATGTGTATGCGTGGTTGATATTCGATTAATGCTTTAAATGATTTGACGTGACTTGAACTTAGGAATTATCGGAATAGTGTTAAATGAAATTTTATGCTTGTTTTGTAATACTCTTTAATCCCTCCGGCGACGGGTACGGGTTAGGGTTGTTACATCGTATGAGCTTATCGATATATCAGCTTGTAAGAGCTTATCGTTTTCAGCTCGTCAGAGCTTACCGTTTTAGCTCAATAGAGCTTACTGTCTATCAGCTCAGGAAGAGTTTACTGATCATATCTTAAAAGAGCAGAAATGATAATAAATGATTACATGCACTTATGTGACTAACTTGTTGATGAATGTTTTGTTTAGATATTGGTAATTGAATTGAGTATACCTTATTTATTGTCTTGATTATGTATAAATGGTAAGTTTAATTCTAAATTATACAGGCTTACTAAGCTATAAAGCTTGCTCTGTTTCTTTTCCGTGTTTTATAGAGTTTCGATAGCTCGCTCATTTTGAATAAAGTCAGAGATACGCATTACACTATCCAGTTATCGATTGGTTCCTCTGAACTCATGGATATATATAAATATGACATGTACAGGCTAGTTATAAAGTTGTTAGTTATGGTTACTTGAGCTAGTGATTTTGGTACATGTTGTGATGTAAGATAAAGCCATGTGATTTGGCTTAACTTGGTATAATGTTTTGGTTGCATATAAGTATTCAATATGGTATGTTTCGACAAGTAGTTAATGGAATGGAAATATGCAAATGTTGTCTTGATATGTGATAGGTATATAAATGGAAAATGCTTGATTATAATTTAGGTATTTGAATACCATGTTCAATGGGTTATATCATTAAAATATTGAGTTTAGAAATGATTGTAGTTGAATTGGTTTAATTTATGTATGAAATGTTATGGATTTGCTGCCTATTGAGTTCTAAAATGTTGCAATTTATGTTTGTGCAGGTATGTAAAAATAAGGTGGCAAATTGGCTTAGTAAATAGCCTATTTTTGTCCACACGGGCAGAGATACGGGCGTGTGTCTCAGTCGTGTGTGACACACAGTCATATTACACGGCCGTGTGTTCCCTGGTGTTGAATTTATAACTAAGTCAGTATGCTCCACACGGCCTCACACACGGGCGTGTGACTTGGCCGTGTGACATAAGTCAATATATCCTACAAGATTGGCACGGCTTAGCACACGGCTTGGTACACAGGTGTGTATGGCCATTTTTTGGGCACACGGGCTAGCCACACGAATGTGTGTGTTGGCCATGTGACCTAAGTCAAAAAGTTACATTGGGTCGGACACCGGCTGGGACATAGCCATGTGCTCCCATCTTGAATGCTCACATGGCCTATGACACGGACGTGTCTGGTGGCCGTGTGAGACACACGGCCTGACCACACCGGCGTGTGTCCCCTATTTTAAGAAAATTTTCAAAGTCTTGTGAAAGTTTCTAGAGTTACCGGTTTAGTCCTGAATCACTCTCAAAGCATGTTTTGAGCCTCGTAGGCTCGTATAAGGGACAAATTGATTGGGATTGAATGATGAATGCTTGAATTGAGTAAATGTTTGCTAAATGGATGTTTAATTGTTTTGTAAGTTCAATAATACTCTGTAACCCTATTTCGACATTGGATACGGGTGAGGGATGTTACATTTATTGGTATTAGAGCCAGGTTTAGTTAATTCTAGGACTAATGTAGCGTGTGTGAGAGTCTAGTTATACATGCCATATATATATAACATGTGATAGTGTGATGAATCCTGACATTATAAACTATGTTTTTATATAGTAATGGATCTCGAACGAGCTGTAGCAGATGATTTAGAGAGTAATGCGCCAGCTCCTGCTCAAAGGACAGCGTCTTCTGAATCTAAACCCGTGTCGAGTAGTCACAGAGGTAAGTCTAAAGAAGCCTTCTTAAAAATGATGAACGAGTGGTTCACTCAATTCATTCGTACAAATCTAGTTGCTCAACCACCTCCACCCCCACCTATTCCCCAACTAATCCCTGTAGTTCCTCAAGGTAGGGATCCTTTACTATTGAATAAACTACCTGTTGATAAGATACAGAAATACAGGGCTGAGGAATTCAAAGCCACTATTAACGATGATCTTGAGAGGGCCGAGTTTTGACTTGAGAACACGATTCTGGAATTTGATGAACTTTCTTGCACACCTGAAGAATGTCTAAAATATGTTGTATCATTGTTGAGAGACACTGCGTATCAGTGGTGGAATACCTTGATATCCGTAGTTTTGCGAGGAAGAGTTACTTGGGAATTCATTTAAGTTGAATTTAGAAAGAAATTCTTGAACTGAAACAGGGCCGTATGTCAGTAACAGAATACAAAAGAGAGTTTGTACAACTCAGCAAATATATTCGTGAATGTGTTTCTTCTGAGGCTATAATGTGTAAAAGGTTCGATGTTGAATTAAATGAAGAAATTAGACTGTTAGTTGGGATTCTTAAGTTGAAAGAGTTTGTCGTTCTAGTTGACAAAGCTTGCAAAGTCGAAGAGCTTAGCAAAGAGAAAAGAAAAGCCTATTCTGAGGCTAGAGACTTTAGAAAGAGATTTGCGGGCAAATCACATCAGTTAGCATGAAAGAAATCTAAGGAATATCATCATTGATCTTCTACTTCTGTGGGGATTCCAATCAGAGATAGAAATGTGAGACATTTTAGTTCTAAACCTCAGACGACATCTGTTGCTAGTGTGGGTAGTGTTAGAAATGTAGAATAATAAGCGGAGCTTGTTTTAGATGTGAATCTTTCGATCATTATCTCCAGGATTGTCAAAAAAAGTCTATGGCTGAAAGAGATCAACTGGTGAACACAAGTAATACGGCTACTAGAAGGAGACCACCCAGGAACACTGGAAATATGAGTGGTAACTGAGGTGCTACGAGAGATTTTGCTGTGAGATCTGAGGCATAAGCGCCTGCCCGAGCTTATGCTATTCGTGCACTGGAAGAGACATCATCGCCAGATGTTATTATCGATACTTTTTCTCTTTTCGATACTGATATAGTTTCGTTGATAGATCCTAGATCAACCCATTCATATATCTGTATGAATTTAGTATTTAAAAAGAGTTTACATGTCGAGTCTACAGAGTTTGTAATTAAAGTATCAAACCCCTTAGGTAAGTCTGTTTTAGTTGATAAAATTTGTAAGAATTGTCCTTTAATGACTCGGGGTTACTATTTTTCGGCTGACTTAATGCTTTTACCGTTCGATGAGTTTGATGTGATTCTGGGTATAGACTGGCTGACTATGCATGATGTAGTTGTGAATTGTAGATGAAAGATTATCGAATTGAAATGTCAAAATGGTGAAATTCTTCAGATTGAGTCTGATGATTCGAATGAATTACCTACTGTGATATCATCTATGTTAGCTCAGAAATATATGAAAAAGGGCTATGATACATATCTTACATACCTACTAGATACAAAGGTGTCTGAATCAAAGATTGAATCTATACTTGTTGTTTGTGAGTTTTTAGTTATATTTTTAGAAGAACTACCGGGTTTGACACCGGTTAGAGAAGTTGAATTTGGTATTGAATTAGTACTGGGAACAACACCGATATCAATAGCTCCGTACAGAATGGCTCCCACAGAATTAAAAGAGTTGAAGGCTCAGTTGTAAGAATTGACAGATAGAGGTTTTGTACGATCGAGTTATTCACCCTAGGGTGCACTGGTATTGTTCGTAAAGAAGAAAGACAGCACGATGAGAATATGTATCGACTATAGACAGTAGAATAAAGTGACATAAAGAACAAATACCCTCTACTACGGATTGATGATTTATTTGATCAGCTGAAAGGGGCTACAGTATTTTCAAAGATTGATTTGAGATCGGGGTATTATCAGTTACGAGTTAATGAGTTGGATGTGCTGAAAATTGCATTCAGAATGAGGTACAGACATTATGAATTCCTTGTTATGCCTTTCGGATTAACTAATGCTCTTGTAGTTTTTATGGGCTTGATGAACTGAATATTCAGACCGTATTTAGACATATTTATTTTTGTATTCATTAACGACATTCTAATCTATTCAAGGGATGAATCTGAACATACCGAGCACTTGAGAGTTGTGTTACAAACTCTACGTGATAATCAATTATTTGCAAAGTTCAGGAAATGTGAGTTTTGGCTCCGAGAGGTTGGATTTCTGGGGCATATTGTTTCAGCTGAAGGTATTAGAGTTGATTCGAGTAAGATTTTTGCTATTGTTGACTGGAAACCTCTGAGAAATGTGTCTAAAGTCTGTAGTTTTCTGGGCTTAGCAGGTTATTAACGAAGATTCGTGAAAGGATTTTCAATGATTGCGACACTGATGACACGACTGCTTCAGAAAGATGTGAAATTCGAATGCTCAAAAAATGTCGTGAGAGTTTTGAAACAGGTTGAAAGTCTTGTTAATCAAAGCATAAGTTACGTTCAACTTTGAATCGGGAAAGAGTTTGTGATTTATAATGACGCGTCATTAAACGGTTTGGGATATGTTCTGATGCAAGAAGAAAAAGTTTTAGCTTATGTTTCCCGTCAATTGAAACTGTATGAAAAGAATTATCCGACGCACGACTTAGAGTTGGCTGCAATTATGTTCGCATTGAAAATTTGGCGACACTACTTATACGGTGAAAAATGCCACATTTATACGGATCACAAAAGCTTAAAATATCAGATTTCATAAAAAGATTTGAATCTGCGACACTGAAGATGGCTCGAGTTATTGAAAGATTATGAATTTGTGATTGATTATCACCCAAGAAAAGCTAATGTTGTTGCTGTGCCCTGAGCCGAAAATCTTCGTTTGCATTATGAGCAATGAATACCCAATTGATGATTTGTGATGATGGGTCTATTTTAGCTTAATTAAAAGCTATACCGGTATTGTTTCAACAAATTTGTGATGCTCAAAAAGATGACTTTGAATTACAAGTTAAATGAATTCAATGTGAGACTATCCCTAATTCAAAGTTTCAGATTGGAACTGATGATTGTTTAGGTTCAGGAATAGAATTTGCATATCGAGAAATTTAGAATTCATTCAGAAGATTTTGCACGAAGCGCACAATAGTTGCTTATCAGTTCATCCGGGGAGTACCAAAATGTACAACGATTTGAAACAGTTTTATTGGTGGCAAGGCATGAAACGAGATATCTCAGAGTTTGTTTCTAAATGTTTAATTTATCAGCAAGTCAAAGCTGAACATTAAGTATCATCGGGTTTACTACAGCCAATGATGATTTCTGAGTGGAGATGAGATAGGCTTACAATGGATTTTGTGTCAGGATTGGCCCTAACTCTGAAAAAGAAAGATGTTATTTGGGTTGTCGTTGATCGACTAATGAAATCTGCTCATTTCATATTGATACGTACAGATTACTCACTTGATAGACTAGCTGAATTGTACATTTTTGAGATTGTTCGGTTGTACGGGGTGCCACTATTTATCATTTCTGATAGAGATCCGAGATTTATGTCTCGATTCTAGAAGAAACTGTAAGAAGCTCTGGGGACACGGTTGAATTTTAGTACTTCTTTTCATCCTCAAAATGATGGTTAGACCGAGAGAGTTATTCAGATTCTCGAAGACATGCTGAGATGTTGTGTTTTAGAGTTTGAAGGCAGCTAGAAAAGATACTTACTGTTGATTGAGTTCACATATAACAACAATTTCAGACAAGTATAAAGATGGCACCATACGAAGCTTTATATGGTCACAAATGCCGAACTCCACTATACTGGACTGAACAAAGTGAGAAAAAGATTCACTGGGTTGAATTGATTAGAGAAACTGAAGAAAAAGTGAAAATGATTCGCGACAATTTAAAAGCAGCTTCAGATTGACAGAAATCATAAACGGATTTGAAATGTAAAGAAATTGAGTTTCAAGTTGGAGATCGAGTGTTTCTTAAAGTGTCATCGTGGAAAAAGGTTTTTTGATTCGGCCGTAAAGGAAAGCTGAGTTCACAATTTATCGGATCGTATGAGATAGTCAAAAGAATAGGGCCTGTAGCGTATTGACTAGCTTTACCATCGAAATTTGAAAAGATTCATAATGTCTTTCACATTTCTATGCTACATCGTTACAGTTCTGATCCTTCACATGTGATTTCTCCGGTAGATGTTGAGATACAGACTGATTTGACGTATAGCGAAGAACTGATCAGGATTTTAGCTCGTGAAATCAAAGAATTGAGAAATAAACGCATAGCTCTAGTGAAAGTTCTTTGGCATAAACACGGGATCAGGGAAGCTACGTGGGAACCTGTGGAAGCTATGAGAAAATAGTACCCTAACCTATTTACTGGTAAGATTTTCGGGGACGAAAATCTCTAAGGGGGAGAGTTGTAACATCCCGTTTTTAGTCAAATCAGAACAGTGGTTTTGGAACCACAAATCTGAAGTCAAAATATTTATTTTATTATTTTAATAAGCTCTACAGCATGATGGATTAATTACGTGAAAGTTTCGTAAAGAAATGTTACCGTTTAAATGCTTAATTCGGTAAAAAGGACTAAATGGCGTAAAGCGTAAAACTTGAGTTCTAATAGTTAAAAGTATTAAATAGCTATGAAATTAAATTGTGGGAGTCCTTATGTTGAAATTAGACCATGGTTAAGGTTAGTGGACATTTATGTCCATGGTTTTTGTGAAATATTAATGTTTTATTAAAAGGTTGATATAGTAAATTAGTTATTAATTATGACAAAATAGTAAAACAAAAGAAAAAGCTTTCATATTCTCTATTTCCACCGAAAATATTAAGACGAAGAAGCCAAAGAAGTTGTTTTAGGGTTCGGTCACTTAAGAGCTCAATTGGTAAGTGATTTTGACTCGGTTCTTAATGTTTTTTTATGTTTTTGAGATCATTGCTTCGAATTCTAGCTAGCCCATACCTTAAATTTTGAAACTGTTAAGGATTTATCATGTTTCCATTGTTGAATGCTTGAATAATTTGATGAATTCTGATAGATTTGGAAGGTTTAATGTTAGATTAATAGTTTTTGTAAAGTAATTTTTGACAAAAAATGTCGAAAAGGGATTAAATTGAGAAAATGTGAAATGTGGTCGTTAAAAGTATGAATAAATTGAAAATATGGGCTGCTAGTAACATGTCTTAAATTCAGCTAAGCATGGATTTGTACTCAGTTGCATGAATTTGCAATTTTATGTGATAAGGACTAAATTGTGAAAATGTGAAACATTAGGGGCAAATGTGTAAATTTTCAAAATTATAAATTATAGGCTAAATTGAATAGCCCGAATGTTGAATGTGCTAAATTTGATAATATATAGATCAAGATAAGCCGAGATTGGATTTAGATTGGGGAAAAGGAAAAGTGGACATATAGTCGATAATTTCCATCCGAGCAACTCGAGGTAAGTTTGTATAATTAGAATCAAATTTTTAAATAATTGTAAATTATTTGAAATGATAGTAGAATTGAACAACTGATATTATTGAGTTCGAATGCCTAATTGATGAGAATTATTGAATACCGAGTTCCGTTTGAACCGTAACAAGTCGTAGGATATGAGTGATATATTACTAGGGTTACTATTTTGGTCGAGATCCTGCATGTGTTGCGGACTCACCATAGCTCGTATGAGCTTACCGATATATTAGCTTGTAAGAGCTTACTATTTTCAGCTCGTCAGAGCTTACTGTTTCACCTTAATAGAGCTTACTTTCCATCAGCTCAGGAGGAGCTTACTGATCATATCTCGAAAGAGCGAAAATGATAATAGATGATTACATGCACTTATGTGACTAACTTGTTGATGAATGTTTTGTTTAGATATTGGTAATTGAATTGAGTATACCTTATTTATTAACTTGATTATGTATAAATGGTAAGTTTAATTATAAATTATAAAGGCTTACTAAGCTATAAAGCTTACTCTGTTTCTTTTCCGTGTTTTATAGAGGTTTGATAGCTCTCTCATTTCGGATAAAGTCAGAGATACGCGTCACACTATCCAGTTTTCAATTGGTACCTTTGAACTCATGGATATATGTAAATATGGCATGTATAGGCTAGTTATAAAGTTGTTAGTTATGGTTACTTGAGCTAGTGATTTTGGTACATGTTGTGATGTAAGATAAAGCCATGTGATTTGGCTTAACTTGGTATAATGTTTTGGTTGCATATAAGTATTCAATATGGTATGTTTTGACAAGTAGTTAATGGAATGGAAATATGCAAATGTTGTCTTGATATGTGATAGGTACATGAATGGAAAATGCTTGATTATAATTTAGGTATTTGAATAACATGTTCGGTGGGTTATATCCTTTGAATATTGAGTTTAAAAATGATTGTAGTTGTATTGGTTTAATATGTGTATGAAATGTTATGGATCTGCTGCCTATTGAGTTTTAAATTTTTGCAATTTATGTTTGTGCAGGTATGTAAAAATAGGGTGGCAAATTGGCTTAGTAAATAACCTATTTTTGTCCACATGGGAGTGCGTCTCAGTTGTGTGTGACACACGGTCATGTTTCACGGCCGTGTGTCCCCTGGTGTAGAATTTGTAACTAAGTCAGTATGCTCCACACGGCCTCACACACGGGCCTATGACTTGGCCGTGTGGCATAAGTCAATATACCTCACAAGATTGGCACGGCCTAGCACACAGCCTGGTATACAGGCGTGTATAGCCGTTTTTAGGGTACATGGGCTAGTCACATAGGCGTGTGTGTTGGTCGTGTGACCTAAGTCAGAGAGTTACACGGGGTCAGACACGACCATGTGCTCCCATTTCCAATGTTCACATGGCCTATGACACAGGCGTGTCTGGTGGTCGTGTGAGACACCCGACCTGGCCATACGAGCGTGTGTCCCCTGTTTTAAAAAAAATTTTCAAAGTCTTGTGAAAGTTTCTTGAGTTACCGATTTAGTCCCGAATCACTCCCAAAGCATGTTTTGAGCCTTGTAGGCTCGTATATAGGACAAATTGATTGGGATTGAATGATGAATGCTTGAATTGAGTAAATGTTTGCTAAATAGATGTTTAATTGTTTTGTAAGTTCGGTAATACTCTGTAACCCTATTCTAACATTGAATATGAGTGAGGGTTGTTACAAGTCTCAACTGAGGAGTTATCTTCTGAAAAATATTTTTGCTCAGATAGCAACTGTGGTGCCTTCATCATCTAATGCAGGTCCAGACTGACTTTCATGAAAATAGACAACGAAAAATGCATTTTTGACTGTAGAAACGTGTAAAAATTTTTACGTTGTTGATCTAAATGATAATTCTAACGTTTGGAAGTTAGTTTGGAAAGCCAAGGTACCCCAACGAGTAAGGGTTTTTCTTTGGCTTCTATGGCAAAATAGATTAATGAAAAATGAAGAACGTGTTAGGAGGCATATGACTACTGATGGGCTTTGCTTGAGATGCTGCATCGGTCATGAATCTAGGGTTCATGCATTTTGAGATTATTCCTTCTCAAAGGCGGTTTGGTTATCTTTAGTGCCAATCCAAAATCAGGTGAGTTTCTTTTCCTTATTGTTGGGAGACTGGCTTATGTGGAATCTGTAAAATTTGATGAACTATGGGAGTAATGAAGTCTATTGGCAGACTCTTTTTCCTATTATTTGTTGGTTATTATGGAAGAATCGGAACAAGTATGTTTTCCCTAATAGCCATAATAGTGTTCAAGTGATAGTGAATACAAACATAAGTTGGATGAGGAACTATTTGAGGACAATTTTTACCTATTGTAATAATAATCCTCAGGTGACAGCTTCACATTGGTCTATTCTGGAGGTAGGCTGGATTAAGCTCAATATGGATGGTTCAGTTTCACCATCTAGATCTTTTGCTTCTATTGGAGGAGTTTTTAGAGATATAAATGGATCCTGGTTATGTGAATTCTTAATGAGACTTGGGGAGGATATAATCTTCAAGGTTGAAGCAAAGGTGATACTTAAGGGTTTAAATTTGGCATGGGATAAGGGATTTAGACAATTGGAATTGGAATGTGACAATGCCTTACTCGTGGAGACGATCTTGGTTGGTGGAGTTGCTGATAGTAATCTGATAGAATTTCGCCTAATTTATCGGTTGCTAAATTGGAATTGGAAGTATTCGTCATATTCCAAGAACTCATAATAAGGTTGTTGATCACTTGGCCAAATGTACTACTACAAGTTTCATGAAACTACTATTGATTAAGGAGCCACCACCTTTAGTGAGAGATCTAATTTTGATTGGTTGCAATGTTTTATGTTGCCTTAGTTGATTTTATTATGTAATCGCTTAATGTTGTTCTTATTCTACTAAAAAATATAATTAATGTAATATCCCGAATTAGGGCCTAATCGAAATAGTGGTTTCGTGACCACAAATTTGAGATAGAGATAATCATTTTATAATTATTTTGATGTTTATGATATGATTGCATGATTGTATGAAAATTTCGTGATGAAATCCTATGCCTAAAGTGCTTAAATTGAAATTAGGGACTAAATCGAATAATTTGTAAAACTTGCATTCTAGGATTTTTTAGTATGAAATTGTTTTGGAATATTAATGAGGAGGTCTTAAATAGCAATTTGACCAATTTCTAAGTCTATGGACAAAAATTGGACATGGATGGAATTTTTGGAAAGTTTAGTAGTAAGGGCATTTTGGTCATTTAGTTACTAAAATGAATTAAAAACAAAATTAAAAGCCAATTTTTGTCCATATTCTTCATTAGGCCAAAATTTAAAGGGTTCTCCATAGCTAGGGTTTGTTTCAAGCTTCCAAGCGCCATAGTAAGTGATTCCAAGCCTCGTTTTTAATGTTCTTTACGTTTTTGGAATCCTGGTAGCTCGATTAAGCTTATGCTAGCAAAAATTCAACCTAGGGTTCATATTTGGAAAAATAGTGTATTTTGGTGTTTTATGATAGAAAATTAGGTTTTAAATTATGTTAGACAACTTGTACTACTCGGTTTTAAGCGAAAACGAGTAAAAGGGCTTAATCGGTAAAAATACCTAATAGTCATAAGTACACGTTAGAGTGTGAATTTGATGTTACCATAGAAGGAAAAAATGATTAGAATTTCATAAAACATAAGAATAAGGGATGAAGTTTAATTCCCGAGCCTAGGGGCAAAAGTGTAATTATGCAAAAGTTTAGGGGCAAAAATGTAATTTTGCCAAAGTTTGTATTAAATGCTGTTTTGATGAATGTATGTATTAAATAAGATTAATTTGGCATTATAGATCAAGAGAAACGAGATTCAAGTCGCGATCGAGGGAAAAATAAAGTTTACGAAGAATAGGCTCGATTGCTAATAATTTTGTACCGAGGTAAGTTCATGTGTAAATGTAGTAACATAATTGTCATTTTAATTAACTTAATGATATTTATATGATATGACGATTATTATTATGAATTATTATGCTTTGTTGTTATTGTTGAGTAATATGCAAATTATGCTTAATACTTGTTAAATATGAATTGCTACCGAGTATCAGTTTCGATATTCCGTGGAAGACGACAAAGATGTGTGATTGAGGAAAAAGCCCGTTTGAACCTTGGGAATAGATTATAATACAAGTGACATGTCACTAGGATGGTTGAGTTCCGAACTCGTTGAGTTGAGTCCGAGTTCGTGAGATGTAACTAGGCATCCGAGCTCGTTGAGTTGAGTCCGAGTTCACTTATGGATGCGAACGCCCGAGCTCGTTGAGTTGAGTCCGAGTTCACTTATGGGCGGGTTACATGGTAGCTTGGCTACATAAGTTCCGCAGGCTATTGAGTTTGTCTAGCTGCGGGTATGGCTCTTATGTTCATGAGATCCGCGTATTCAAATTATATTCCGATGTGTTCAACGGGTGAATCTTAAGTGAATAAGAAGAAGGCCTAAAATGAAGGTAACATGTTGGTAAGTGTGGTAAATGAGAAAATTTGACAGGTATGTGCTTAAACCCTCGGGTTGAGAACTTGGTATGATGAAATCGTAGAAAGATATTAAATACAAATGAAATATGAATGTCTTGGTGTTGTTTATGCAAATAATGTTTTGTGGGATTGTGTGATTATGTTACTTGCTATTTGCATGTGAACTTACTAAGCATTTGTGCTTACTCCCTCATTTTCATTCATTGTAGTTTTGACAAGCCGGCTTGAGAATCGGGATAGATCGAAGACTCGTTCACACTATCCGAAGGCCTAAATTGGTAAAATGGCTTGTGTGTTTTGAATGTGGCATGAATGGCAAAATACTCACTTTGTGTAAACGATCTTATGATATGGCTATGGTTTGGCAAGAAAAGGGTTTGTAAATGATTAGCCATTGGAATGGCCAATCTAAGTCATATTTGATGTTATGTATGTTTAAACTAATATTTAGTACATGGAAATCCTTAGTAAAGTGAAATTTGCCATAAAACAGAATCTGGTAGCAGCAGTGATGTAAATTTGAAAAATCACTAAAAATAGTAGAAATGGAATTAAATGATAAGTAAGTTATGAAATTTAAGATTAATGAGTCTATTTTCATATAGATTGAACAAAACAGGTATATGAATTATATTTTATGAGATATTTGAATTTTTGTGAAACAAGGCCAGAGTGATTTCTAGATCCCCTATTCTGACTTTAAAAATTCATAATAAATTGTAAAAAAAATAATTAGAAGTCATGCTTTATATGTACAGATTTCTTATTGAGTCTAGTTTTAATAGAAATAAACATCATAGACATTGAAATTCTGTACAGAGAGATATCTGATTCGTAATACACAGAGGTCAGAGCAGTCGAACCCTGAAACAGGGGAGATTTTAACTAATAAACTGTACTAATTGGCTTGACCAAAAATTCTAGAAAAAAATTAGTAAATAGATATATGAGTGCAGTTTCTGGTAAAATTTACGGATTTGGGTTTCGAGTTTCAGAACTCGAGATATGAATTTTTAAGCGACTGCGACGTAGATTGCTAGCTTGACTGGAAATTTAAAAAAAAATAAAATAAATTGTTTGAGCGGTTTAAGTAATGAATTAAGTCTGTTAACACCTCGTGTTTGAATCCGGCGACGGTCTCGGGTACGGGGCGTTACAATTAAAGCCATTAACTTTTCAATTAAAATGTTATGTATTTATATATAATTTAAATGCCCTGTGGGTTTTAGAGGCACGCAACTTCTCATTTCTTTTGGGTTCGCCTTTTTTTTTTTTTTTACATTCGACAATGGTCGAATTTTAGTTTTGGCCCTTATATTATGCTAAAACTTGATATGTAATCTATATATTTAACTTTTTTTTTACATAATTTCATCTTTTGACTTTTCTAATCTTATTAGTTAGTCTAAATAGTTAATATTGTTAATTATTTCAATAAAAATGCTACGTTAATTTTACACAATTCCAACAAAATATTATCTTATCATGACAAGTTAAAATTGGTGTTTTTTTTTTTCTTTTTAAAATTGGTGTTTTTTAGTCCATATCAACATTTTCAGCTTTACTTTCGTTGTTACATGATTGTCAAATAAATTTATATTTTTTAATATCGAAATGTCAAACTAGTGAATTTAATAGAATAATTTTAATGATAGTAACAACTGAATTTAAATTTTTAAATCTGAAAAGTAGAGAGATTATATATTTTTAAAATAAAAAATAATAAAATTTAAATATATAAAGTGTGTAAGGATTTAGAGCATATTTTAACTTTTAAAATTTTATTCTATAATTTGACATAAATAAATAATAAATTCTGCTAATAACAATACATAAAAAAAAAAAAACTAACGGAGAAAAGGGAAAAAGAATGTCAACTTGAAGAGAGGGGATAAAAAAAAAAAGAAAAACAGGATGAGGGGACCTTTTACATTTAAAAATCTATTGATTTTGACTTACACTAATAAGAAATACTCCCGACATTCTTTTCTTGCAATTCCAGTACTACAATTGTTATATATTCATGCATACACAATTTTAAATACGGTATTAAACATGGTTGACATTTACTTTTAATGGAAATAAATCCCCAACACATTCTTGTAGTATAGTCTCTGAAGTCTTTAAAAAGAAAAATAAACAAAACAATTTAATCATTATAGTATGAGTAAAAAAAACTATTAATTATAACATTAATTATTTTTATTAATAAATAATTAAGTCAAAAGCAGTTTAGTGCTTTTTAAATTAAATGGTTCAATATGTGCCAAAAAGAATTAAATGACACTATTTGTCCTCGCAGGGTGTTAACTATTTATATTTATAAAATTTTATGGTGAAATAACAAAAGATAAATACAATTGTGAAGAATATCTATTCGTGTTCATATGTAATTGGCTGAGTTCAAAACATTTTCTTTTTGTTAAAACCATATTATATAACATTCTAAGATCATATATATAAATACATATCTTTAATAATATTTCAAAATTTGAATTTTATTTAAAGAATTTTTCTAAGAAAATTTTCAAATATTTGAAACTAGTTTTTAATTTTTTTTTAATATTTTTAATATTTTATAACTTTTATGAATATTATATATTTTTTTTAATTTTTAAATTTCTACCTTTTTTGGTTCATTCAATTCCATATGTACATACCGCACAACTGCATTTATCTTGTTTTAATTATTTTTATTTTCTCAATTTTGAATAAAATAAGAATTAAACTGCCACATTTATTTTAATAGAAACTAAAAGCTCTTTAACCTAGAGTTCAATGGCATAAAGAAAACTGAAAGCTGGAAATCTCATGGAAAGTGAAATGTACCACAAATCTGTTCATTAAACATTATTCGTTTAATGCGCAACCTATTCAGCCAATTGACTTTGCAAAATCCGTTTATTGCTTTAAAAAAAATACTTTTTATTACATATATAATAATTAATGTCAAATTGAACTAATTAACGCTAAAATGCTCGTATTAAGTACAACCTAAAATTGATATATAAATAGAGCTAATTTTAGTAACAGAATATTAGAGATTTGTATGGATGAAAATTTCTAGTTTAATTGCAATCACAACTCAGTTTGCCATGCTCTTTTTAATATCTAAGGATTAGTAATTAATTTGACGCTTGCAGAAAAATAAGCAGCTTTTACATTTTCTAAGGAAATGATAACAAAAAAAAAAAAAAAAAATACAACAAAATTGTTAAAAGCATACTATAGTTACACAGTTACAGTACAGACTGCTGAAGAATTTACAATATCCCTACTACAAGAAACGTATAAATTAGCAGTCCCTTTTCATTCATGAAACCTTCTTGCTAGAGAAAGCGCCCCATAAATTCTAAACAGAAATCTGAAAATTTGTAGGCAACCATAGACAAGGAGCCATAAGGAACCACAGCCAAATTTGCAGCACCAAACATCAACCGTCTGTAAATGAAGACAAAAAAAAAAAAAAAAAAAAACCCACCTTTTTATGCATTGAAAAACCTTTCCTCCTATCTTACTTCCGATGCCTCCGCTTCTGCTCAGGTCTCTGTCTTTTCTCATCATCCCATTCCCGATCATACAATCTAAACTTTCATCAAGGAAATAGCTTCTTTTCTATTTGCAATAGGGCAACAGTTTATGTGAAGGCCAAAATTTACTAGGCTCATTCACATTTATTCTTTGCATGAACATGCAGCTCGGATAACACACGAATTTGTCAACTTTCACAGGACAACATATGCAGTTATGCTCAAACAAATATACAAATAATTTAGCTCACGTTAAGGATACGGGTCTGGTTCTCGACGAGCCATCTTGCCAGTTGCCTCTTTCCCATGAATCCTCATCCCTGGTTCCTCCAAGTAACCCCCCCGCTGCATCATGGTACCCTTTCGGTCTCTCTCTCTTCCATCATATGATTGTGACATACCAATGGAGAGAGGTGGAGGGGCAACTGGAGAATATTCCCCGGGCTCTGATGGCAAATGCTCTCTCTTGAGTTTCCGCCTTTTGGCACCAGTAGCATCAACATCATCTTCCTTCACAACATTTGCTTTCTCTCTGTCCCTCTCTCTGTCTCTTTCCCTCTCTTCCACCTACATAGAGCCACTTACCAAAGTAAGCAATTTTGCCCAAAAATATAAGCTACCTATAAGATATCAAAGCCTGATTTTCACCCAATGAGCAAATTAGAGGAGCGGGTTTGTTTCTTTTCTAGCTTAACAGTTGCCAAAATTTACAAAGGCAGTTATGATACATAATCGTACATGTTATCAAGTTTTAAGAGAAATAAAAGAAATACCCCATCAACCTCCCAATGTAAGGGCACATACAGTAATGTATCATTCTCAAGAATACACAGCTACATCTAGTATGGCATCATTATAGACCTGGCATTCCGAAGGAACACTCCAAGCCCCATTAAATCTTGGCTTAGCTACATGAAGTAATGTACCATTTCTGATTGTCAATGAAGATCCAAACATTATAGCGAATTAGTCACTAATGCATATGCTATCAAAATATAAACAAGCATAGATCCAGGTTGGCAAACAAAATCTCATGAAATAGTAGGGAATTAAAGGCAACCTCCATGACCTATTAAAGTGAATGTCTGGTCACAAGTGCATACACTATCCAAACATAAAAGACCAAAGATTCAATCCAAATTGGCAAGCAAAATCTGATGAGACAGTAGTAGGGAATTACAGCCATTCCTCCAGGGCCCATCATAAACAATTTACCTTCATGACCTAGATTGTCGGATATCACAGTGATATCAACTGCATTCAAATAATAAACCACCACAAGATCCAGATTTACAAGCAAAATCTTAGAAATACTCCAAGAATACAAACAAGTATCATAGCTCATATGACATTTGAACACCAAACTATGCCTAGTTATTGGTTGATGATTATTGTTAAGCATCCAGCCAAACAACAATTGGTAATCTAAAGGCTCAACCCAATACAAGACCACAGAAAACCTAAGACTTAACAGGATATGGGATCACGCTACTTAACACTCCCCATCACTTGTAAACTCCAACAAGGATCACGTGGACAACCTCACATGGGATTGTGCAGAAAGAATGGAAGACATGCATATTAAGCATCCAACCTAAAACCCATTAGTAATAGGTAGAGAGAGACAACTTGAATATAAGACCACAAGTAAGACATAATAGATGTAGGATAACCACATAAAAATAAACAAACAAAAAAGTAATAATAAAAGTAATAGACCAGTTCAATACCTTCAATGACAATCCCTCTCTTTCCTCTCGCTTTCTCTCTCGAAAGTCATCCTCTCTTCTGCGCTTTCCATCATCCTGGGAAACCAACAAATTTTCTTCTGACCGTCTCCGCTCCTTCTCTTCATGTCTTGGAGAGAGTCTTTGAGTGTGTCTTGTACTACCAAACCTTCTGTCAGGATCATCATCCCTTCTACCAGTAGCATTAACAGATTGTGGGACCATATGAGGAGGTAAAGGTGGTGGTGGTGGCAAGCTTTGCCCATGAAACCGGTCATCAGCATGAGACTTTTCTATGGATGTATCAGCATATCGTACTTTACTTCTTTCGTCTTTGCTGCGCTCATCCTTAGCTTTATCACCAAGTCTATCCAAATTCCTATCAATGCTTCTCTCAACAGAACGCTCTCTTCCGTGTCTCTCTATTGATCTATCTCTTGACTTCTCAGTCAAAATATCATCTGCCCGGGACTTTTCAGAGCGCTCCAATCTATCTCTGTAATCCCTATCATGTCTCTCACTTCCCTTATCTTTTGATCTATCCAAAGGCTTATCCCCAGTCCTGTAGCTTGTTACTTCATCAGTTCCAGGCTTATCAAAATCTGCTGATCGAGGGTCAGTGGACCTCTCCCTGTCAGATACTCGAACTTCACCATCCAGATCTTTCACTTCAACATCCCCTTTACGGCGCTTACTTAATCTCTCAGTCTCTTCCACAGGACTAGTTCTCTTTTGCAGCTTATCACCGGACTTAGAAGCAGTAGCAGAACTATCATGCTTGGGAGAATGAACAATTCGAGAAGATGGCCTTGATGCATCTGGTGCTTCAGAGCTATCATCTTTCCCTGAAAAAAACCTCATATCAGAAGGCTAAAAATCTACATTATCTACATTTGACTCAACCAAGGATATCTATTCCAATGAACCTTTAGGTGGAGCAGAAACAGTTTTACCATTGGAAGTGATAGCTGAAGAAACATTTGTAGTCCCACCTTGTCTACCCTCTGTATGAGAGGGAACATCTCTATCATTGACAGAGATTGCAGAAGTTCTTCCAACAGCTTTCCCCGACTTGCCATCATCTTTTCCAGGATCTTGCTTCTGTGCCTTTGTTAGAGATCCAACAGGGACAGAGCGTTTGGAAGAGGCCTTTAACTGATGAAGAAGAAAAATTGTGAAATGTGAAACACCAAATAAAATTACTAAAATAAAAAACCCAAAATATCCAGAAGGGAACATTAGATACCTCTGATTCAGCAGAGTTTTTTGCAGGAGTTTTAGCTGCATGCTTATCCAATTTATTAGAAGAATCATCTGGCTGTTTCTGATTTTCATGTGATTTTGCTGTTCCAGTTTGTGAAGCAGCTAATGTAACAGATAACGCAGCATCAGAGCCATTGGCTGATGTACCACCTTTTGTTTTCAAATCAGATTTACCAAGAGGGGCATTTTCTGCTCTTTCCAATCGCCCATCAGGTTTTGTTCTTGAAACCTGGTCCTTGACCAAATTCACATCCGACTGTTGGGTTCCAAGGGCAACTGCCCTGCCACCAGCAGCCTCATTCTGGGAAACATTAACTGATGAACCATTTTGTGAAGCAACTGTGTTACCAGCAACAGATTTTGAAGCAATTGGTGGTACAGGCTTCAGCTCAAGGTATCCCATTCCAAATTCCTCATCAGTAACCCATGAAGACTGCAGGGTATAAAAATGGCCAACACAGGTACAAACATGAATAAACAGGAAGAATAGACATCATGTTTTAAATATGAATAAGAATAAGCACGGATCAAAGAAGTATTTTATCTGTATCCAACAAGTCCCAAATGCACTAGATAGCCAAAATGGACATTATTGTTGTCTATGACAAGAACTAAAATATTTGACATGTTCTTGCATTGAATGGATATCACGAGCAAACAGAAACACATTAGTTTGCCTTACTGCATTTTCCTCCATTTTTCTCAATTACAAAATAGAAACTGGCAAAAAGTATTTGAGCATTTTGCTACAAAAAGCAAATAATAGTTTTGAATAACCAAAAACTTAAAAAGTTTTAACTTCTTTAGATAACAAATTTACTTTCATGCAATGCTCCACTTTAGCTATTAGCTACATTTTAAATAATTTTGCTTTTCACCTTTTACATTTAATGGAAAAAATCAATCAACAAAAGCAACAGCCACAAATCAAACCTTAGTACTTTTTTGCCAAACTATTTAAGCTTTATACACATAAATACAAGTCATTTGATCAGAGCTTTTCTTTATATCATGGTGCCCATATCATCTTATGCTTGCATCAGTGCTTCCTAGGCAGAAAACTGAGAAAGCAATTTACCTTTCTAGCAGCCAAAGCAGCAGCAACACCTGTTGCCAACACCTTGAGATCCTCTCTTTCATCATTTTTAATTTTCGCAACCTGCAACCAAGAGGTTAAATAAAGGACCATATAAATAGATCTAAACAATAAATCCAATTAGCCATTGAAAGTTCTACACATTTCCTACCCTTTTTTCTAGGTTAATCCCACTCTTTCTGGTAACAGGGAAAACACTAGAAATTTTTGTCAGCATTATTAAAGCATTACGAATCTCCATGTACTCGGTTGATTCCAAACATTGGATCAATAACCTTGTGATTCTTTGGCTCCATTTCCAATGTACCTTTCAAAAGAAATAAAGAATTAAAATTCTGACTCAATCACAGACAAGAATTAATCTCAAAACTCAAGATAAGCTTAGAAATGTAAAACAGAAGCATTGCATTTCAGAAAACAGCTAGTAGTAGAGGTTCCTATGTAGATGTCTAATGTTTGCAAAATCACTCCATTGAGTAATAACAAAACTTTTTGGAGTATTCTGAATAGTAAATACCAAAATAAGACAGGATAAAAGAATTATGTTTAAAGTTTGTTCAATGAGCGTCACATGAATCATTAATATTACTCAGTAAAATGCCATACAAAAAACCAAAAGACAGGATCCTTGGAAGATACCAATAGAAATATTCTTAAGTTATGAGAAAGTTAACTTCATGTTTTTCTATAGAATTAGAGTGCACATAAAATGTTTTCATGTTCTTTTATAGAATTAGAGTGCAAATAAAACCCCCACATGTACACACTCAATACAAGCATTCAGGGCAAAACTGGTTAAGTGATCAATCCAACAGGTCATCAATTTTAACAAAGTCAAGTGTCAGTCAAACACTGTAAGTAAGCAAATTCTTATGACAAAGTTTAGACCAATTTGAAGCCAGCAGCTGCGAATTGAAATGCACACCTACCTACTAAATGTTTCCTCAAAATGAACCTGAGGCACAAAGAACATTACAACAATCTGGTACATCTGTTTTATCCTTAGAAGAAACTAATAGAAATATTCTCAAGACATGAATTTATTTCATGTACTTCTATAGAATTAGAAAGGACTGAAATGGACACCCACCTACTAAATGTTTCCCCAAATGAACCTGAGGCACTAAGAAGATTACAACACTATCAACCAAAAGGACATCTTAGGGAACCAAAATACATAATAACTTACCTTTATGAACTGTCCATATGTAACACGCTGGCTATTTGGATATCTATAATACACAGCAAAGCCTGGCATATTTCCACACTCCCGCTCATAGATGGATTCGTCACTCTGCAAAGGAAGCAGTGGTCCACAAAAACCATTCAAATAAAACGAAATGTTTCAGTTAACATTATAATATGAGAAAGAGCTTAATGGAGAATATGTTCCTACCTTCCAGTAGTATGCAATCTTTAGTGTTTCATACAGAAACCTCCCTAGTCTTCCTGCTTCATACTCGGTGCAACAGCATATCATGGGTTGCAAGGTTTTGCATATCAGAACATCAATATGATTCACTGTGTTGAAAAAAGGTGTGCCCAGAGAATGGAGAGTATGGACAAACATTGCACAATAGACCGCATCTGGCATGCTGAAGGTACATCGAGGAAATATACAACGCTGGAGGAACTCCATGTTAATCTTAAGAGTATCAGGGCAGGAACTCAACCACCTGTCCTTTTCACGAGTAAGTCGCCTACGGACAGATGCAACATTTTCCTCGTGCTTATGAAGTTCACTAGTTAGACGATCTAAGGCTTCTTGAATTCTTTCCTTGTCTTTTTTCCTTTTGTTAATTGCTGAACTAGAATTATCGGGAAGCTCTTCAAGAGCCTTAAGAGCAGCATGCTGCTTTGCAATTTCAGACTCATAAACATTTCTAGGAACATAAAGATCATACAGTGTAAGCCCCCAAAAAGTGGCATAGAGGTCAGGAGAGAGACTATTCCAGGCTTTAGAAGGCAACATGGTTTTAACAGTGTCAAGAAGTTCAGACCACCTGCACAATAACAGTTTCGGAAAGCAATCAGATAGAGAAGAATAAAATTAAAAAACAATTTGGGAACTGTCTGTTGAGCTGTTTTATTCAGAAACATAAAAATGTGCATGTACAGAGGAAGGGAAATAATACTATTACATTGTGGGCTTCTGAGGAGGACCCAAGTCCAGTATCACTCGGCTAGAATCATCCTTACTTTCAGACTCTGAGCATGCCACAGTAATATCTGCAGTTCCATTGGCATCTAAAGGCCAGAAAACATCATGACTGCCTTGACACTTGAAGAGCCTCATCACAGGACGATATATCAAAAATGCAACCTGCAACAAGAACAATGACCTCACAAAATATTTTGTACATTGTTCTTTCTAACCATGTTGCGGATTCCCAGACCTCTAAAGTGGTGCAGCAAGAGTGGAGAACACAAATGGATTCAGAGGGAACTAAACATACCTCAGGATCAAGGTGGTACATATGAACAAGATCATCAAGTGAGGGAATTAATTGAGCATAAGCAGCAGCTGGTGTCACTGCACTACACAGGAATTCTACATACTGAAGAAGAGTCCCATGGCATCTGTCAAACTGCTCACTGACCATCTTAATGTAAGGAGCATCTGCATTTATGACAACCCTGAAGATGATAAAAGAAATGAGGTTAAACAACTGATTCCAAGAGTCATATAAATACTTTTCTTTGAAATTTATTTAGGCAGGATTGGAATCTAACTACATAATTAGTCATCAAGAACCGCATTTGCAGAAGTGTTATAAACATCAGTGTAAACAGACGAGAGAAAATGCAATACTATTAACCTTATCGTTCTTTTTTTTTGGGCTCAGAATTAACCTTATAAGCATTCTTTCTTGATCATGTTGTTGAGATAACCATGTATCATAGATCTATGAACATTACGGAAAACAAGAATGTGTAAAAGAACAAGCTGGCACAAAGCTTTATAGAGCAACATGATACCTTGGGATAGGTCTTTCTGTCCTACAATAATAACTACTTAACTACAATCCCTCTTAGTCTTCTTCCCACTCTCTTGTCCAACACAGCACAATGAAGAGGGTAAAGGAGGAAGGAAAACAAAATAAAAGAGACTTCTTTCACTATTACCAACACTGCCAACAGAGAACAGGGAGTCAATTGGCCACAAAAGAAAGAGGAAAAGGAAAATAAAACAGAATTAAGTAAAACCAGAAGTCAATTGCTCCCTTAAGTATGGAAGACATCAAGGAGTTTTCGCAAGGGAAAGCAAGGAGGTTATGAAAGAAAAAGGGGTACCATGAGAAGAAATAAGAGAACATACGACATGCCTGAAGAGTATAAGACACAAATGATGCTCATACACCATGAGAAGATATAGAACAAGAGGTCCATGGAAGGGGAAGGGGTGAAAGGCAAAGGGGCAAAATGAAAAAAGGGAGGAAATAAGAGAAACCAGGAAGGGAAGAGGCAAAATAATATAGAACTGTACAGAAGAAGGAAGACGAAGCTTAAAAGGTGAACAAAACGAAAAATAAAAAACTAAGAGAAGCAATTAAGGGAAGAAAAGGGAATTATAGGAGAGGTGGAGCAAAGACAAGGGGAAAACAATAGAAACGCAAAGGGAAAAGAGGAAAGAAGACCATGTTTACATGGAACATTTTCTTCTGCCAAATAAAAGTCAGCAGACATGCATACAGAAACAATTTACAAATGTTTCAAACAAATCTTGAAATTTTGGAACTTCTCACTATCCAGTAAAAACCTCAAATTCCTAATAATAGACCAGAAATGGGGGATATAAATGAAATAACACGTGCAAGATATATTTAGAAATTGCATCACAGAGAATAGCGTATAACATGCATGCATGGATACACCAGAAGCCCTGCATAACCAATCACCACCACCCAAGAGTATCTATTCACTTAACCATTATAGTATCAACTATTTAAAGAAAAGTTGTGCAACTTACAAAGAACGATGTTGCGCTATAAGCAACAAAAGTGGAATAGCCAACTTAGGTTCATCCTTTGGAAGCAACGAATCTCTGAGCCTATTGGTGGATTTGATCAATGCCTGCATAAACAATTTATAATCATTAGAAACCAATATGCTGTAACAGGAGTACAGCATTTACACATGCTGACACATTGAAGATAGATGTTGATTATGTTTCTTCAATAAAAGAACAGACTTGTATTTACTGATAGCATCAAAGTGGTCAACAATTCAACAATAATAGAGAACCAAGGTAATACATCATTATTTGTGTAACAAACTAGCCCAATATCAAAGTTTATGTAATTGCCTTATTATTTCGAGTTACACCAAACGAAGTGGCTTGATATCGAAGAGTCTCACTTCCAGCCATGGCATCCAACTGCTCCTCGGTCAGATTTTCTGTGAATTGTACATTTGCCATTTGTTGAATAAGCTCCTGACCCAATCATAAAACTTCCAGTTAGCAACTTTAATCTTCAGGCTTAATGATGAAAAACCCTTGAGCTCTAAATCTTTATGTACCTGCAGGAGAACAAGTTCAATTCCTTGGCCCTTTTTTAACTGATTAACCAGGTACTGGAAAAGACCTCTCAGTTCCATTGATGGGTATTTTTTACACCTACAAATAAAAAATTGATCTAGTAAAATTTCAAGTAGTAATGAAATATCTCAAATTTAAAATCATATAATCAAAGTCATTGTTAAATGAAAAAATAGAACAGTAAAAAAGATCTGCATGAAACAACAAGCAGAAAGTATAGAAGAGCAAGGGTTTCATTACTTATTTTCTATAAAATCTCATGAATTTTAAAGGTAACACTCTAAAATCCAACGAACAAAACAGCTTTATGAATAAAGTCTAAGGTTTCATGACAACTGAATAATAAGCTAAAGGTTGGCCATTGGAGCTGACTGACATGCAAAGAGGCAAATTCAGAGTTTCGTATAAATGATGAGAAAAAAAAAGCATCACTCTAATTCAAGTTATCCACAGAAACTTTGCGCATGTGCTATTCCATTTCCAAATTTTGTGTGTGCGCACGTGGATGCATGCAGATGCCTATAAAACTATCAGTAGAAAAAGGAACAAATTGCATTAAATTTGAATTAAAACCCTCAGAAATTTGGAAAATATTACCATGCAAAGCTGTATGTAAACTTAAATGCTAACACGTTGAAAAAAAAAAAAAAGCAGACAGAGTAGGTGAGACACCTACTAATCTACCAGCTTGATATCCTAATCTTGTTAATAAGAAAGAATCTAACCATGCCAGAGGACTTGTTCAAAACTCAAAAATGATAGATGCCATATAATACGTTAATAGTCTGTCACCAGCTTATCATCATATTCTTTCCATTCAGGCCTCAAATTGTGGTCAAAATTTAATTCCACCACCTCCTAAATTAAGGAAAAGAAAGAAAAAACACAAACCTAAAAATTTGTCAGATCCCATATTCATAAATGAAACCATAGCACCCAAACAGACCACCTTAGGAGCAGAATTTCATAACCATTTAGGTAAACTCAGACAACTGGCTGATCATTAGTCTACAAGCTACCATGAATACATCTACTGAACTACAATAAGAATCAGCCGCCCTTGACAAAGCGAGAGTAAATGAGAAAAAGGGAGGGGAAGAAAGACAGGTGGTAAAAATATGTGCAAGACAGAAGCTGACATGACCAGAATACTTACACACAAAACAAATGTTAACACACAGGTCAAGAGAGCAATAGTATAGCAAGGGAAATTTTCAGAGCTCCATTAAGAACTAGCCTAATTATTGTAACTGACCAGCCCTGACAACATTGCGAGCTCAGATAGACAGACCTTAACAATTAAAATGCGCCCCTCAAAATTCTGATTGTTGCCTCCACAGAACTTGAATTTTACTTCAAAGAGTTGCAAAACTCTTCCATCTCACATGTTAGGCGAAGAACTTCATTACATTTCCTCTACGAATGGCAGGAGAACACAGCTGTGCTAAGCATTGGACAACTATGAGGACCCAAAAATTCATGAACTACCAATGAACCACCACCAAAACAACACTTAAGGCAGCTAGAACCAAAGTTCTGCTTGCTCCGTTGATCACTTATATATTTGGTAAGCGCATCAACATCTCTCCCGAAAGAATAACCCTCTTTTGCAGCCTAAATAGTGCTGCAATTTCCAATAAAAATCAAATTTGACCCAGTATATGTTCCCTGGAAGATTCCAGCAGCTACTGACAGGACATATCCAACCAATAACTAGAACGAACAACACAAAGGAGGGAGGCATTAGAATTAATAACCCAAAGAAACAGCTGATTTCTATGCTTAGCCCAACCTATGTCTAGGCTGTTCACAAAACCAGGACGTTAAAACAGAGTCCCATTTCTAATCATCTAGGTGCCAGCAGAACAGATGGAAATTTGCACATTGTAAACAGTAGAATTTTGACCAACATCTCTCGCCAAACAAGCCTTATCTATATCACCAAAATAACTCATCATGAACTTTCAATTAATCAATAATACAAGCTCCAAATTGCTAACGGTCACGTCCTTTGCATTCTAATCACCAACATCTTCCATTCACTTAACAGCTTTGCAAAACATCACCAACATATGGGATTGAATACGAACCACTATACCAGTATATTTCAGAGACAAAGTCTTTCCCTTAACAGAATTCATGGTTCATGGTCCTGTATCACATTTGAATTCTCTAAGGAGTGCCTTTCTCATTTTATTGCATTTCAATTGCATGGCTGAAACTGGAGAAGATACTTATGGAAAACCTCACAGTTCAACAATATCATCTTTTCACAATTAATGGTCTTCAATGTTAAACCTCAGTTACAGTCTATGTGGCCCTGTTTGTAATGCCTGCCTAACTGGCAAGTCACAATGATGAAACTTATCAGACATCAGAAATAAGGGAGTCAAAATCGCTAATGTCCACCAACTACCAGCTCCAGTCACCTTGCTTTTCCCAGCTTAATCTGCAACCCGGAAACTGAAGTAAAGTATCTTAACCCAACACATATCTACATTCCATACAGACTGTAACCCATACTTAATATGTTCTAACAAATTCAGCAACAAAAATACCAAAAGGGACATAAAAATGCAGGCAAGGAAAGAGTTCGTACTGTTATGAACTAGTAATCCCCTTCAAAAAAAAGTCACTAAAAACCATGAGGATAGAACAGCAACACAAATGGCTCAGACCACAAGAAATCAGACTCATGTTGCAATAGTTTGGACAATATACCTCTAACAGGAAAACAAGAAATGTAACATATCTTGGTGGAACATAACTGCATAAAAAACTGCAGACTTTTGCAAAGAGATAACTATACATACAGGTGTCCCCAAAATGATGCCAAAGATTGAAGCCAATCTGACAAATTTAGACCATCATCCTTTAGTTTATCTCGTCCTCCTTGTGCAAGTCGTTCAATCACAACATATTCCAAAATGTCATACTCAAGCTGCACGGAAAGAAAAGATTTAAAATAAAAAATCAAGATACTATATAGTGCACAACAACCAAAAAAATATATCCCAATCAAAGTTCAGATTCAGTCTAATTTGGATCTGTAGTTGAATATTGATTGCAATTTGAGTTTGAAATTCTTGAATAAAGAAATGTTTGGACAAGTCCAAATTTAGAAATTTATATTTTAAACAAATTAATTTTCATTTGAATTGCTAAGATTTTGGTTTGCGCTTAGATTCATATTGAGATTTCATTATAGTAAATTTTGTTATATTAGACAAGATAATACAATAACAGAAGGTTATCTACCAATTAATCCATGATAAAATTCCTACTATACATTAATCCAGTCAAGAAATTGGTCATTTATGAATTAAATCAAAATAAAAAGGAAAAAAAAAGTGGCTAGCAGAGTTTCCACCCTTTTTTTCTTTTCTTTTTTTTTTTTTTTAAATTATCTCCTTTCCACTCCTATGATGTTTCAATCTATTCTTCTCTATTGTTTTCTCTATTTTCACCACATTTGAAGTACCATATTCCAGTGCTAGTTTTGACAAGTTGAACAAGGAACCATAACCAAGAAAAGGGCACAAGATGTACATCAATTATCTTTAATGACTACCAACAAGGAAATAAGGAAAGAGGTAAGACAATGGAAGAAAAATCACAAGGAAAGGTAAAATAGATGCAGACCTGAGTCAAATACTTGAATGCATCAACAACGGGAGTAATCATATCCTTGTATGCTTCAATCTGAAAAACGTCCAAAGTGTAATGGACCCATGTAATTTTTTGACAATGCATAATACTTGAGAATAATCTATGATAAAAATACGAGACCTGGTGAACAATGGTTCGCAGTACAGTCATTGGATTAGCATGAGCAAGTTTTGCAACCATCCGACCTAACTGCTTCAAATTTTCCTTAGCCAACCGTTTCAAAATCCTCCTTGTGTCCAGCTACAAAATAGCAGAGGTTCAAAACAACCCCCTATGAACCAAATTTGACAAGAAATAAGAATCCTAATAAGAAGATATGCTACTTTACCTTGGCAGTTTGTCTTGCAGCTAATATTGTAGGATTCCGCTCATCATCCTTTTCCCACTCGCCATATAACCGATATCGCACCTAAGCAGATGAGGTTCATCTAGCAAGATTGTCTACCATGTCTAATAAATTCTCAAAGGGAAGTATGAAATAACTGATGGAAGGCCAACCTCATAGGGAAGGAGATTCATTACTTCCCAAATCTCTTGCCCAACAGCTGGATTTGCAGGTACAAGTTGCAAAGAAGGAAGTAGACACACTCCTAAAGTTTCCTCTACCCTTGATCTTGCTTCCTTCAAGTGAAGACGAGGATTTCGATGCCCAGTGGTAACCATTTCCCCATTTGAGGCTCCATCAGCATTAGTTACAAGCTCCAGGGCAGATAAATAATAACTTCTCAAAACTCTACATACCTGCCAATGATAAAAGCATGCGTGATCACCAATGCCTCTCTAGGAGGAAACAAAATAGATGAAAAAGTTGATTCTGAGCACATTAACACTATTACAATACCTTCTGCAACAGTAGTGTATCACGGTAAAGATGAGGTCCAACAGTAGCCAGCATCTCAAAGAGTTCCTTAGGAAGATCAATAAAGGAGTTACTGACCGTTGTACCTCTTGTATCCACGTTATCAATACCCAAGGGAGACACAAAGCTTTGGAGATGTGTCTGGCGAACAATATCATATGCTGAAGAGATTGACTTTTCAATGAGCCTGAATATGTATACAACAGTTATGAACAATAGCAAACCAATATGGAATGAAACAGTAAACTTTCTTAAAGTGCATACACAACCAGGCAACTAAATTGAGGAGTCTCATATCAAATCCCCAACCACCCTCCAGGATAAAGAAAAAGGAACATAGAGTTTACCTAAATAACCCCTTGCAGATTCGAACATGTGCCACTGGATTAAGAGGTGAAAGGCGATCAAAGAGGATATGGGCATGGTACCTGAGAAGTATGACAACTTAAGTAGAAATTTTTTTAAAGACTTGCTAAAAATTTTAACTATGCATAGTAAATCACAAAATTCATTCACAGAAGACAAGCAGAAACGGCACCAATATACTCCACTTTGAAGCTTATGTAAGTACCCAAAAAATGAATGACACTCTACAATAGGTCACTGGCAACAATAATAACAGCACTGTCCACACACAACATAGTTATTACTCAAGTCAAGTTTTTGGTGCTTTTAGTAATAAAATGGTGATGACCAGGTGGTGCACATATCACTACTTTAAAATATGAGAATATACAACCTAAGCACATGGCTGGTTATTGAAAAGCAGAACATTGATTTACCAGGACAATTGCAAATCAAAGTTTCAGCCAAAAGCTAGAATCCCCACCCAGAACAAATGCAAAATAAGGTCAGGAGGAAAACAAATTCAAAGCCAGTAAGGAAATTATTTAAATCTAACAACATCAAGGAAATAACAAAGAAGCAAGATTGGCAAAAAAGTTAAGAGGGATAGAGAGAGGGGATAAAAACAGATGGAAACTGACAAACATACAATAACCACCTCAAAAAGTGGAAAACCACAAACAAGCTTACCAATCATCTACCAAAAGGAAGCCAGTAAGTAAGCCTAAAGTTTGACTTTTCTCAAGCTCTGGAGATATTTCAGCGACAGCCTCATTTTCCATATCTAGAGCAGCAAAAAGGTCTATCCTTACATCTCCTTGTTTCTCATCCTCCATGAGATCCTTACCAATAGCAGCAAGATTTATTTTTCCAATTTTGTTAGCCTGCAAAAATTTGGTAATCATACAGTGAATTACAGGCTAAAATATGTCAACAATATCCAGAGGAAACTATACAGCTTTTAAACCACAATTTATTGGTGATCACCAATCTCTGGAGGGGGCAGGGGAAGGGAGAGATATTAATGACTTGGATACAAAAACAATTCAAGAAAAAGAAAGGAAACACCACACATTTTTATACAAGAAATTATGAGCACCAATTTGCAATAATAGCAATTTAAGTACAAAGGGGAGAAAGGGGGACCTAGCGGTAAAAATACCTCATCAAGCCGTTTTGCGGAGAAATCATTATAATGCTCAAATGCCTCATCATCCTTGGGACGTAAATGAGCATAGCTGCACATATGTATAAATCAGACCAGCTAGAAATTGCAGATAGAAATAGTTTATGAAATGCCATCAATAAGAAAATACAAATTTTTAGAATGTAAACATAAATATTTCCACCATAAATATAGACACCACAAATCACTTTGCCACTTCAAGGCATGGATTATCAATATCAAATGGTAACTACAAGAGTGTTTGGATCCTATTACAAAAAGAACACGTTCCAATACTAACTTTAGTTTTGGAAATGCAATACTGGATTAGTTCTCCGCTGTTAGAAACAAACTAGAACAAAAGGATTCACCAGATTAGAGGATAATGAATATCAAGTAACTCACATGCTATCAAGATCAATAAACTCTTCCTTCACTAGCAATGCTGTAAGCTTATAGAGCCCAAATGGGGTAGGAGTATTTACTTCCATGCGCTGATAGAATTGAAACTTAAAACCGAGAATTTGTGAAGCATGAGACTGCAGGAATTCACAAACAAATAAGCAACCCAAAAAGATCCAGGATAACATAAATTATCATTCATCTCAAACCAGAATTGAGTGACCTGTACCTTTGGAAAGATGGGAATCAATTGCAAAAAAGCATTATTATCAGGCTGAAGTTCATAACACTCCAATACCTAATGAATCAGGAAATTATTGTCTTAAAAAATTCATTCAACAGAGTCAATGTACAACAAAATAGGATGAATAATCAAGGGTGGAATAAGATAATCAGCAAAGATTAGAAAAAACTTACAATGTCAAAAACACGGTTGGGGTCCAGATCAAAATGCCCAATTAATGACTGCAGAAGTTACAACAATTACACTATGCAGACCACAACTAAAATTAAAGATATGCTAAACAGAAACAGGTCAAACCTTGATGATGCCTATTCTTGCTGTTGATGAATTTTGAGTTGAATCTTCAGAACCTCGACAAAGGAGAGTAACCTACAGATGCACATCAATGTAATTCAGAGGACCAAAAAATAAGTAATGGCATGGGCCTCTAGCACTAATCAATACTAGATATCCAACCGTCCAAATCCTAGCCAAATAAAAATCTTATGAAAACTACAAAGGCAAACCTCAGTATCCTATCAAACAAATTTCACTTCCCTATAAAGCAATTCTGATTTCTGTACTAGGATTTCTGTTTGTATGCCAATAGGAAGTCCGATGGTCTATATGACATGCGGAATCCAACTACAACCTAATTTCAAATATCCATCAAAATGCTAGGAAAAATAATCAAAATTCCTATAGGTGTAGGAACAGCACCAAGTAAACAGGCCAAAGAATAAAACATGCAACACCACATTTTTTACTAATAGGCAGCAAAAGATCAATGAATAAATCACTGCAATAGGTTTCATCCCCACATCTTCTAGAAAATATAACCAAAGGTGATACATAAAAAAATATAAATTCCAAAAATCTTATCAAATTGTGGTCATACCAGCTTAGCATAGCCCTCACTCTCTTCTCGAAGGAGGTTAAATTTTGTTTGCTGATAAAGAAGACGTGTATTTACCCTGACCTGGAATAAGTACAGAAATATATCAGACAAGGGAAGTCAGTATTACATCAACCTCATTTCTTGCACATGTACTGATGCAAGTACCTGATTTAATCAGTTTAGCAGGCCGACATACATGACTCCTAGACTAGTTCATGGGAGTAAAATTTATCATCCACATAACTAAACAAAGTTTGTATTTCCATATTTAATGTGAGTCAATAGCTGAAATTTCTGGCCTAACCAGACAATTAAGCATTAATCAACAGATATTATGTCGAAAAGATTAAATTTACTTACCTCTTTAACCTTCAAATCTGGAGCCTTTATCTTGATCATCTCAGCCTCTGATAGGAACTCTTCCTGGAATGAAATAATTTCCATTAGTAGAAAGTTAACATGTCAACAGAGATCTAACCATTCAGGGAAAAAATCCCAGAGGTCTAAAATCAAGAAATAAACAACAAATGACCAACAACATAACAAGTTCACCAAAAAAAAAAGATTACTTCGCTCCGCTCCTGGAAAAGCCTCAATGGAACTAATGAAGACTCCACCAGCCACTTTGCCTAAAACAAAGACCATAAACCCAGCAGATAAGCAATAGGAAATTTCTCTTAATAAACAATCACAAAGGTCATATAAAGATGCAAAACATGTCTGGTTGCAGATGACGAACAGAATAAAAATATGATTGTGCATCGATAAAATACTATTAGATTCAATAAAATATGATAAAAATAATGAAAAAGATATTAGACATTTATGAGAATCGTTCAGTTCCTCCTCTCAGCTCCTAATAATAAAATTCAACTTGAATTGTCTTGACTGCATTAAATATTCACCTTCCAAGTCACAACTTAATTGACAGGTTATATATTTAATTTCAATGTTCAAACAAGTAATTCTTGCACAAGCAATGACAACTCACCCACTCATCCATCACTCAACTACAGAGTTACTATTTTTTGGTCAATTCCGTAAAGGTTACTGACTAATGCTCTACATCGAGGTTCAATCTGCAATATCTAAATTTAGGTTCAGCTAAGTTTCAAATTCTCTCTCCTAATTCTGATATCATCTCATCAAAGTTAAATTTCATAGGTCCTTGAAATCTAACAACTAATTCTTCATTAATTAAGCAAAAACAAAAGAAGCTCATACAAAAAATAAAATTGTTGCATCAGAAGTTCCATGCTTCTTGCATCCTAATCAAACAGAGTACTTAACAACTAATAAGTGTTCATGTTAGTAGAAAAGTTCCGCAAAGCATCCTATGACTCTTTGTGCAAATTTATTTAAGTTTTAGGTGCCTGCTTTTTATACCATATGGATCAAATCAGAACATAAATAACTTTCATCAATCATTACAGTAGTTGTGGACAAACCTATTTATTGATCACTTATGTAAACTAACAAATTGAAGAACTTACAGCATTACAGCATTTAATCTTTAGCCCTATATTTTCAATGTATCAAAAAGGTCTTTACCATAAAGAGATCAAGTTAGAGCTCCTATAAGACTACATTCAACAAACAGAGCATTAATAACAATAAAACATAAAAAGAAATAGAAAGAGAAGAATAAGGAATAAGAAAACATAAACAAATTGCATGGAACATATGTGCATCTAGATTATATACTGACCAATTTTATCAAATTAATGCGGCATTCTCCGGCCATTGTAAACTGCAAACAAGAAAAATCCAAAAGCTACAATTAAACATGTCAAGTAATACATTCCAGAAATAGTAATTGGATGTTTATAACAAAGCCAATATAATGCAGGGATACAATGAACCAACAAGAACACCATTGCGGTTCATAAAGATGAAGTGAGCTACAAAACAGTAAAAAGAACTGCCTAAAAGGGCCCAACTCATAAAACATAAAATACACCACACTAGAAGGACTAACAAAATTCAGAGTTCTCTCTCCCACTCCTTACCCCTCCTTTAATCTCCTATTTCCTCTCAACACAAGCATAAACAACCACATTGGAACAATACAGAGCTCTATGTCAGTCCCTATGCCCCAGCCCCATCACCCAAAACACTTGCTGTGGCAAGTTACTTGGGCTTGGCTAAAAACACTTCAAAATCACCTAGCATTGAGCCGAGCTCGAGCTAATGAGAAACCAAGTTTGAATATCCTAATGCTTGATACAACTAACTCGCAAACCTAATCAACCTTGTTTTTTTTTTTTAAATTAGAATTAAAAAGATATCAATTAACTTGGTCAACAGAAAATGAGCTTCATGTCAACGACAACTAACCCATTTTCAAAAAGCTCAAGCAAAGCAGAAAACAATTGATCCTGTATGTTCATAAAATAACATTATTTTTCTTCTTAAATTAAGTGAAAAAATCATGGGTCAGGTTGTTTTTGATAAACATGATAATTTATGTATACTGATCCTATTTTATTTATTTATTTATTTTTGTGTGTGTGTGTGTGTTAATATGTAAAAGTAATTACAATAAAAATTATTTAATGTGTCAAAACACAAATCAATGATTTCAAAATTTTAAAATAGTGCTTTCTTTTAATAATAAAGTTTTTATATTATTTTTTTTTCATTTTTTTAATTTTTATGGGAACTGCTCCTTCTAGAACCAATGCAAAAAAGAAGGACCCCCTAATATTAAAAGTTAAAACAAACAAAAAAAATGGCCCCTTAAGTGTGGAGATCAATCCTTTTCTATATAAATGCATCTGAAAAACAGTCAAAATTATCCAAATAACAGAAACCTTCAACTTTTCAATAAAAGTTCTATTTTCCAGAAGGGTCCATGCAGTTACTAAATAATGCATAGTGCGATAGTCAAAAGAAGGTACATAATAAGAAAGTAATAGATACCTCGTAGACAGGTAGATTCATCAAGGAGTTCTCTATATTTTCTAACAACACTTTTCCATGAAAGAGATAGACCCTTATATTCTAAGAATTTTCAATTAGGATTAGAGTTGGCCTAACAAGATAAGTTGAAAAATAGATACCACTTAAGCGAAAATGCGACAGCAGCAAAGCCATAGGAAATAGCAAGGAAAAGCATTGTTGTGACCTATAAAACCTTAGCACAGAAATTGGAGAAGAGCATAAAAATTGGAGAAGAGCATAAAGTTTTCCCTTTGTGGGGTCTGCTTAATGAATCATACTAACACTTTTTCTCTATCCAGGAGCATTTCTTGAGTAAACTTGCATTCACCCATGTTTAATCCTCAACTAAACAAAATTAAGGACTCAAGCTCTAGAATTACAATATAACTGACCGACCATTCTAAACATGCTTAGAAACAATGAAGAGTGGATTCAACAATGAACCATGTTGGATAGAAAAACTCCTTAGTTGCATTTGCTAACTAAAACAAAAGCAAGTCTCCACCTTCAATTTTTTTCCCTATTTCTACCTACTTATTAAAAACGCTTCAATTTATCTCCGGCAAAAAGAAAAACTCACGTCTTGAGCCATTTGCGTGACGATATCAGCAAAGCAGGAGGCAAACTCATCCTCCGACACTCTCTCCGTAAACTCCACGGCATCCAAGACCGCTTTACACTTCTGGAATGGCAATTCCCCGCGCACCTATCAAACGGCAGTAACAAATTCTCAACTAAAAGAATATACACATATAAAAATTGAACAAACTGACCCCAAAAAAGAAAAGCAAATACCATGGCCCAGGAGAGCTCGTAGAGAAAGCGAAGCATGGGAACAGGTGAAGAGAATGAGAAGTTAGAGTTTCCATTTTTGCTCTCGCGAATGATTTCCTCTGTCACGTATATACACTCTATAGGAGGGAGAGACATTTCTGTTCTTTTTTGTGTTTATTTTCCTTTATTTTTAATTTTTGTTTTCCACAAACCCTAGAGATTAAAAGAAAGGGTTGGGGTTTGAGATCGCAGAGAGAAAGAGGAGGGATACGGGAGTGGCTGGAAGGTAATTAAATGGGCTTTTCATGGGGGATGTGAATGATGAGAAACCAAAATAAAAACGAGAGGGTCTTCTTAGGGTTTCCGTGATATGAAGGAAGAATATGATTGATCTGTGTGTTATGGTTTTGAGGAATGGATTTCCGAGATGATAATGATTCGTCCGGTTTAGGACTTCTTATTTTTTGGGCTGCATCACCATAGCCCGGCTCGATCCACTACCTGCTTAAACCACACACAGCATATTAAGCTGTAAGTCTCAACTCAGAGTTTATGGCCGGGTCAGGCCATAATCCGGTTTAAAATTTCAAGGATTTTATTATACAAAATATTACCTTATTACATCAGACCTAGTAATATTTTGTGTAAAACACATTATCAAGTTACACAATTTCTTAAACTTACGTAATATTTTGAGTGATTATACAATAGGTTACTTTTTTACTTTAATTATTACGGCTAATGTTTGTGCTATTACATAACCTCATTAGACCCGCTGTTAGAATCTTGTAATGTTTTGTGTAACACCATTTATAGAATACATTTCTCAATGCGGAGGTAAGTATTTTAAGTGGTGGCTATGTATAAATGAAAGTGCTCACTTTTATCACCATAATGACAGATTATTACTTGCTATACTTGGAGTTGACAATTTATTATAACAAAATATTTGGGTTATGCTAATATTGTGGAATTATTCGAGCCCGACAATAAAGATCAATTCACTTTGGAGAAACATATTTTAAGGATTGGATCGAATTGATCATGCCAAATCCCTTGGATTAAGGGTGTTAGATTGGGACAGAACATAAAAACTTATCTTCCAACAGTCCACATGTCACACCCAGTTTTAATTAAGGTCCTAAAATCAAGAAAGATTGGGAGTTAATTGAAAGAATTTGTAGGTTTGCCGGACTCTACTAAAAAATCTGGAAATTCTAGTGGTTGAATGGTAAATAGTTGGATCTCAATTCTAGTTTAGTTAAGTTGGAACCAGTTAGTTCCTTAGTGGGAGGCATAATGATTATTGATGAATGGTTATTTGGGGCTTTGGTGGCCGTGCGTGGAAAGGGGTCATATATATTTACAGGTAGAATTCTTCTCATTTTTGTTTTATTTTCTTTTGTTCTGCATCGTCTTCTTCGGTTGCTCTGAAGAAGAGAAAGTTGAGGAAAGCCCTGCATGGGGCAGTGATCGTGAGGTTTAAGTCTGGAAAGTAGAGAATCTGGTGAGCTCGTAAACTTCTTAATCTCTTTTTATTCGTGAATTTGAGAAAAAAAGAGAAGTAAGGATTTTTGAAATGTTTGAGAAAACTTCTGCTTGATACTGGATTCTGGATTTTTAAGTTAAGGATTTTTGAAATCTTTGAGAAAACTTTTGCTTGATACTGGATTCTGAATTTTTAAGTTTCAATATTGTTAGCTTAATTGTTATATGGGTTGTCGTGCTTAGCTTCTAGGACAAATGAGCTATGGCGTTTGAAAAAGCTAAGCTGATGAGGATAAAAGATAGCAGGTGAGTTTCTGTACTCTATTATTTGGGTGGTATTCCGAGTTGTTTTGTTTGATGTGTTGTTTGCGTGTTCTTTACTAAATTTGGTCAGACTCTATGACTATGAATGAATATTATTGTCTGGGATTTTATGGAGATTATATGCATGCATAGGTCTGTGCAAGTATGAAAGTTGTAAGAATGTTACGGTTAAATGAGTATAGTTGTATGTTAAATGAAATGTGGCGTACTGCATGATATGGTATGAATAAATTGCATTACTTATAGTGATGTGCGTAAATAATATGTTTATAAAATGCAGAGTATAGAAGGATGTATTGGCGGGTTAGTTAAAGATAGGAAATTTGGCGTAATAGAGGAATGGGCGGATTGAAAGGGGACTTAAGGAGGATTGGTTGGAAATTATTTACTGACTCTACAGAGTGGCATCGTGAAAATAGTCTACTGGCTCTTCGAAACGACACCATAAAAGTGGTTATCTACTGGCTCTTCAGAGCAACATTATGATAATGGTCTATAGGCTTTCCAAAGTGACACCTTAACAAAGGTTCACTGACTCTTCGGAGTCGAAAGTCCATGACAAGCCATGTCATGATCCAGTGGTGAGCAAGTACACCTTATGGTGAATTGAAGTCCTCCAGGACAGTAAACAAGGAAGCTGTTGAGGCATAAAAGTGGAAATCACTATATGATTCGAGTGGCAAAAAGCCTGACATAATAGTTATGGCATGTAACACTCCCCACCCGACCCGATTACTGAATTTGAGTAAAGAGTGCTACAATTTAAACCATACGAACTTATCAAAGAGTATTTGAAATTAAAAAAAAATTGAGTTATTGGCATAACCCTCAAAGTGACAATTACGAAACAATCAAATTGGCAATACACCAAATAAAACATTTAGCCGAATCCTTATATAAATTGATAAACTATATAAAACGTAATATGGGTTAATGTCATATAATAATTTCAATGTACATCATTGGTAGTTAAATTAACATTCAAAAACCATTTGACGTGTACGCCAATGAGAAAATATTATAGAACAAAATATAATAGATTAAACACATACATAAAAGGTTTATAAAAATTCTCATAAAACCATATCTTGACAAAATGGTAAATAATGATACAAGTAGGTTACAAAACAAGTCTACACGCCACCCCTCACAAAAGTCATGCATGATACAAAATTAAATAGATGGCTCACAATCAACAATTCTCTGGTCTAGTCCCTTCAGCAAAATCACTTAATAGATAGCTCACAATCAACAATTCTCTGGTGTAGTCCCTTTAACAAAATCACTTCCTTTAGTTAGCACGCCTAAGAAGGAAAGAATAACAGAGTGAGTTCTAATGAACTTAATGAGTTCCATAAGAAAAACACAACTAATATGTAGTGATACAATTGATGACCAGGCTTTAATACCATATAGATACACAATAATTCAAAGAAGTTCAAACGTAATAATCACAATACGCTCAATGGCTTTCATAGAATACAGACAGACTTAATACGCCAACTTAACACGACACATGGGCGGTTACACTCTGCCAACTTAAACATAACTTACACACAACTCATCCTTATACCAACCTCATACCCAGAATTCAGAATTAGAATCATATCGAATCAGTTGTATTCATAAACACATACACCCTTAACTCTTCATATCATATCTAGTTAGTCGCATATGTTTTCTCGTGATCTGCCAATCTAGTTTTCAATAGAGCTGCCCTACCGGAGGCATCACAAACATATTCCCATTCTTTATCAACGCATATCACATATCATATATCAAGTATTACTTATTAGTTGTACTGGCTTGTACATTAAGGAGGGTGTTACACATCGAAACATAAACAGACCATACACACACTGATAGTACTAGTTGAACACTACGACGTTATGGATAAATAACACTTACCTTATAAAATTTATAAAATGATAGAATTTACATATATGGAGTAAGAACGAACTCACCAAAAAGTCTACTACAGTAATCTACTCAGTAAGTCATTTGCCTTTGTTAATTGGACCTTCGTTAGCTTCTTGAGTTAAAAGAAAGAAAAACATATCTATCAAATCATCAAATCATCGAAATTCTCCATGCATGCATAAATCGGTAACATGTAACCCAATCGGTAGCATGTAACCTAGAATCAAGAAGTTTTCTTCCTTAAGAACAATTCTAAAACTTATGCATGCATTACTGAAAACACGTATATTCCTTCGATAATTACCTAAGGGTTTATTAGAAATCACTAGTAATTTGGTGATAACAACTGTGTTAGCTAAATATAGGAAATCCTTACTACAGATTCTAACTTAAAATTTCTAAAGCTTGAACGAAAGCCTGAAGAAGAAGAAAAAGAAGTAAAAACAAAACATATGGACATGATATTCTGATGTCTTTATACAGTAGAGATATACAGGAACAAAACTTAGTGGAAAGTCAGAAGATCCATGATCGTTTTAAAATTTTGAAAAGAATTAACTAAGTATCAAATCATCTACAATATCCTAGTTCAGTTCTAACTTGGCCTTAACTAAATTCTAACATCACTTACCATGTCATCATAACATATACTAACCACGTAAACAAACTTAACGAACTGCAAACTAATGAGTTCACCCAAACATATGGGGTTGGCGGATACTTAACAGAAAAGTTCGACAAAAATGTCTAAATCCCTAATTTCAAAGCCTCACACAGCCATGTGGATCACCCATGTTCGGCGCACGCCCATATGGTCACCTGTGTGGTCACGAAACCACACCAAAATAGGTTGAATATCGTGCTTTTGACATCAAAATGGTCCCTAACCTTTGGTAATTCAGAAATATACCAGAATTTGCAGAATAACATGCCATTAAATACCTAAAATCAACAGTTTCAGAAACACACTTGACTTCGTGATCTAAAGTACCCAAAAAGATCGACTGATGCACCTCAACAACCTCAATCTCAGAACTCAATTCTACAAATACGTACATAATCAACATTCACTTCAATTAAACATTAACCTCAAAAAATTCAAAACCCAATTGTAACAAAAAAAAGTACTTACACATCTCTCTCTGGAATCCGTATTGAATGAAGATGAACAAAAGAGAAGAAAGCAAGAACATAGGAAAAGGAAAAATTATAAAATCTAAATAACAAAATTAGAATTTTTTAAAACAAGAAAAGTGAAAAAAAACCAACGTGAGAAAGATTGAGAGAATAGAGGAACGTGAAATAGATTTTGGGATAACTCCCTATTTTAGATTAAAAATTAAATAAATATAAATAAGTATTTAAACTTTAAAACAAAACTAAAATAAAATTGATCCCTCTAAAACACTCACAATGATTCAAACATGAAACCCAAAGATAAGCTACCACACCCAAAAGCACTGAACCAGCAGGCTCATTCTGACACTAAAATGCTAAAAATAAACTCAACTATTCAACCTACCCATTGACCCCAACTACAAACCCTAAAAATTTTGACCCCAAATTTTAGGGTGTTACAATTGTCCATGGGAAGTTTCATGTTTAAAAGAGTTGTAATAAATTGTGGTACCCCAAACCCGGTCGTGACGGTCCGACCCAAATTCGAAACGTCATATTAGTCGTCGAATTGACCTAAACACATCATATTCTAGTATGCGCACAACACATACAACATAAAACATTCAATTAATGACAATTATAGAGTACATTATAGCTCTAAAATGTTACTAACCATACTATTTAACAAATTGTCTTAATTTGAACAATAATTTTTTAGCCAATTTAGGATTTAAAGTTTAAAGGACTAAATCATAAGAATGAAAAAGTATCAAATTAAACGTGTTACAAAATTTATCTATGGATTCTAAAAATTAAACATTTGAATTACCTATATATATGTGTTTTCAATGAGTTTAGTAACCATTTAGGGCTCTTATTGCATTACTTAAAACCTAGGACTAAATTGTAAAGTTAAGGAAACTACCTTTAGGAGCACCTAACTCCACGTCGGGACAACGAGAAGTAGCATGTGGGAATGGGCCCTTGTGATAGGCCCTCGTCCTAATGCCATAAATGGGTTGTCTTGACGCCAGTTCTACGTCCCGACGATGTTCAAACGTCATCTTGACGTCCCGTTCATTTTTTGCAGCAAATAGACCTACAATTATGCAATTCCAAGTTTGGGCACTTTCTCATTTACCACTTCGTGCATTTAAGGTCTAAACTCAATCCACATAAGTCATATTACTCTCTTTCATCATGTAAAACATGCTCAAAACCTCAATAACACATCATGACATAATTTGACTCTCTAAGTGTAGCACCCTATAGTCTGGATCCAACGATCAGGTCAGGTATGAGATGTTACAAAACAACTTGAACCAAATAACACCATAGAGTTAGTGGATTGGACCAAATGTCACAACATTAAGACATTGAAGTCGTGACATTGAAGCTACTCCAACACTTAAAAGAATTTTCAACCAACATCGACAAATCAAGTAAGTTGTGGCCAAATTCATAACATTAGAAACAAGAAGTTGCAATAGTGGACCCTAGATTCGTATCATTCGAGATGTAGCCAAAGATGGAAATCGATCCCGAGGCCACAACAAAGTTGCAGCTGTTGGATCACCGGTACACCCCATGGCGCAGCAAAAAAAGTAAATCTGACGATCACATCCAGGGATCCATGTGCGAGGAACGAATCGGGGTGAGAAGGGTATGAACAATTACCTTTAATCATCTGGAAAATTAAAGAGAACTGTTGTGAAACTGATTACACAATTGTATGTCGATTCCAAGCCGCTACAAAAAGTTTCGGCCTCTACGTAATCCACCCGATGTGACAACGAATGATAACAACTCTCTCAAAAAATTTCAAAGAGACAAAACTCATTGACCGCTACTAGACCTCATACACTATATTTTGGGTATATAAGGTTTTTCTTAAAAACTCTATATTTCCTAATTCGAGAATAGTTGATATCTTAATATGAATCAAGATTCATTATAATAATTAACCAAATATAATAATTATAATAATATTTGAACAAAAAATTACAATTACGATAATTATAATAATATTCGATCGTAAATTATAGTTACAATAATTATAAGAAAGACTTCGATAAATTATGTTTAGTTAAATTTCATACGAATCAAATTCATATATATTAATTTAACCATGTTCTCATTATGTGCACAACATACTTGTACATATAATTCATTCGATATTTAACTGCCCAATGAAATTAATTCTATAATCAATTTAATTCATGTGACAGTAAAAAAAAATACCAACTATGTTTGGATTACGTTCGTTTCAACCATAGGGTGTGACCCTATAGGTTCTTGTAATGTTAGCAGTAATACTAGAACGATTCTAATATTATAAACAATGAATGGCATCTAGCAATGCATCATTGCTACCTAAGTTACAAGAAGTCATAATTTGACATAACCTCTCTATGATTAACCCTTCATGTATTAAATCATTTTGTCCTTTATATCTAGAACGGACACAAGTCATGGAATAGTCACACTTGCATAGTCCATCTAATGTTTCTTGATATCTTGAGTAGACTATGATAAATAAATAAGTGTGATATCTCATATCAACTTATTCGAGCATGGTCATGCATTTCTAGTCTCACTCAATCAAGTGGCATAAGATATTACTTCCATTATGTAGGAGGGACAAATCCTACATCGATCAATCATCCTACTACATAGATTGTGGTGTATCCAACATCAGCCTTTATAGAGCAACCAGTTACGGTGGAATGTAACATCTCGAAATAGGGCCTAAACGGAACAGTGGTTGTGAAACCACGAATCTGAAATAGAAAAGTTTAGTTCGATTAAATTTTATGATTAATCGAGTGATTAAATGCATGTGTTAGAGTTCCTATCAGAAATTTCAGTGATTGCATGTCCGATTTGCATATTAGGGACTAATTGCAAATGTTGATAAATATGAGTTCTAAATGTTAAAGGATTAAATTAAAGTGCATAATTGAAGTAGAGGTCCTTAAATGGTAATTAAATCATCATATTTTCATGGACAAAAAAAGATATACATAGGTAGAAATAACAAAAAAAATTTAATGAAGGGTATTTTAGTCATATGATAATTAAAAGATTAAAAAAGGGAAAAAGATGGCAAAATATGCTCACCTTCTTCCTTAAGACGAATATCAAGGGGTTCTCCATAGCTAGGGTTTGTTTCAAGCTTCCAAGCTCTATAGTAAGCGATTCCAAGCCCCGTTTTTAATGTTCTTTATGTTTTTGGAGTCCCGGTAACTTGCTTAAGCTTATTCTAGCAATAATTTAACTTAGGGTTTGTATTTGGAAAAATACCCATAGGTGAAATGTGTTTATTTTGATGTTTTATGATAGAATATGAAGCTTGAATTTATGTTAAACAACTTTTGCTAAGCGATTTTAAGCGAAAACGAGTAAAACGACATAATCGGTAAAAATACCTAATGTTTATAAGTACATGTTAGAGTGAGAATTTGATGTTGCCATAGAAGGGAAAAATGATCAGCATGTCATAAAACATAACAAAATAGGATGAAGTTTAATTTCTGAGCCTTGAGGCAAAAGTGTAAATATGTAAAAGTTTTGGGGGCAAAAGTGTAATTTTTCCAAAGTTTGAGTCAAGGACTGTTTTGATAAATGTGAGTATTAAATAAGCTAAATTTATTATTATAGATCAAGAAGAACGAAATACGGAGGTAGATCGGGGAAAGAAAAAGATAGAGGACTAAATCGATATAGTTGATTGTATTTTGTTTTGAGGTAAGTTTGCGGTAAATAAATACAATTTTCCATTATTTTATGTTACTATTGTTAATTTTCCAGCATGTGTATATTTATTTCATGAAATTATTCAAAGAAGACTCTAACATGAATTGAAGGAGAAGTAATTTCAGATAGTCCCGGTTGAACCTTAGGAATGTGTAGGATACGAATGTCATGACATTAGGGTTTAAGGATACCATGTAAGCCCGTGCCAAGGCATGGCCATTGGTAAGGTTCTAAGGCAAGGATACCATGTCAAGACATGGCATTAATAAGTTACTACAAGGCAAAGGTCCCATGTAAGACCATGCCAAAGCATGACATTGGTGAGTTCATAAGGCAAGGATACCACGTAAGACTATGACAAGTCATGGCAATGGTAAGGCACCGGTGTATCCTTAGTATTCCGAGTGGTTCAACGGGGGAAAATTTAAAGAGAACATTAAGGTAAGGTAAGGTAAGGCAAGTTATACATCAAAAGGTAAGATAAGCTAATGATAGAAGAACAAAGGTAAGTATATAATGCTTATGTATGTTTGATAAGGAAAAAGATAAGTAAAATAATTCTTATGAAAGTTGTTATTTATCTGGTTGCAAACTTACTAAGCTTAATGCTTACCCTTTTATTTTCCTTCTCTTTTATAGTTTTGACAAGCTATCTCGGGGATCATAAAGCACGTCAGAGATCCAGACACACTATCATCAAGAATTATTTTGGTATAGCTAGACGCTTCATTTTGAGTATGGCATGTATAGCATAGCAATCATTTTGAGTGTATAATATTATGATATGGCTTATGGATAGTATGAAAATGCTTGATGATGGTTAGCTATTGGATTGGCTAATCAAAGACATGTTTGGTTTTATGTATGCCTAAATGCTAGTTATTCCATGGAAATCATGAAAAAGGGTGAATTTAGCTTTAAAATAGTATTGATCAGTAGCAATAATGTGGATTTGAAAAATCACTAAAAATAGTAGAAATGGACTTAGATATTGAATTAGAGATAGAATTAAAGCTTATTGAGTCTATTTTCATATGGAGGAATCAAAACAGGCAAATAAGTTGTATTTTATGAGATACTTTAGTTTTAGTGAAATAGGGTCAGAGTGATTTCTAAATCCCCTGTTTTGACTTTAGAAATTCACCATAAATTGTACAAAAACAATTAGAAGGCATACTATATAGGTATAGATTTATTATTGAGTCTATTTTTAAGAGAAATAAACGGCATAATCATTGGATTTCTTTATAGGAAGAACTTTGATTTGTAGTGCATAGAGGTCAGATTAGCCAAACCCTGAAATAGGGGAGACTTTACCTAATAAACTGTACTAATTGGCCTGACCAAAAATTCTATAAAAAAAATTAGTAAGTAGATATATGAGTCTAGTTTCAGGAAAAATTTACGGATTTCAATTTTGAGTTTCGTAACTCGAGATATGATTTTTTTTTGAGCAACTTTAACGCAGACGGACAATATATTGCGGGAAATAAAATAAATTGTTTGAACTTGATTAAGTTGTAAGGTAAGTTTAGTAACGCCTCGTGCTCGATTTTGACGACGGTCTCGGGTAAGGGGGCGTTACATTTATTGGTATCAGAGCTTAGGTTTAGTTAGTTCTCAAAATATTTAGTATGAGTAAGAGCCTAGCTATACATGCCATACTTATATGTTGATAGTGTGACGGCTCCTGATGATTTTAAAATATGTTGTATCACTTCTTAGAGATTCGGCCTACCATTGGTGGAAGACACTTGTATCAGTTGTGCCGAAAGAGAGAGTCACTTGGTATTTCTTTCAAGAGGAATTCTGTAAAAAGTACATCAGTCAGAGATTTGTCGACCAGAAAAGAAAATAGTTTCTAGAGTTGAAACAGGGTAATATGACAGTGACTGAATATGAACGCGAGTTTGTTAGACTCAGCAACTATACTCGAGAGTGTGTGTCTACAGAGGCTATTATGTGTAGAAGATTTGAGGATGGGCTTAATGATGATATACGATTGTCGGTTGGTGTTATGGAAATAAAAGAATTTGTTGTCCTAGTTGAGAGAGCCTGTAAGGCAGAGGAGCTGTTAAAAAAAAAGGGAAAAGTTGAAATTGAGACACAAGACACCAGGAAAAGACCAATGAGTAAGTTATTTCAGTCTACATCCAAGAGGCCTAGAGAGTTCTATACTAGATCTAATTTTTCAGCTGGATATTCTGGCCGAAACAGAGGTAGAAGATTTATGAGTCCGAGAGCTCAGACCACTTCCATTGCAAGTGTTGGCAGTATTCAGCCTGATAGACCAGAGTGCCCCTGATGTGGTCGATGTCACCCAGGTCAGTGTCGAGCAACTAAGACAGGTTGTTTCTGATGTGGTGCACTAGACCATTTTATTCGGGAATGTCCCGAGATGATTAAAAGAGATGTGATACCGAGTGAAAGATCAGGTAACGCTCCTGTTAGAGGTAGACCACCAAGAAATCCGGGAGCTGGGGCAAGTAATAGAGGTGCATCTAGAGATTCGGCAGTGAGGCCAGATGTTAGAGCACCTGCGAGAACCTCCCCCGATGTGATTACGGGTACATTTTCTCTTCGTGATACTAAAGTTGTTGCTTTAATTGATCCGGGTTCGACCCATTCATATGTTTGCATGAAATTGATGCCTAATATGAGTATGCCTATAGAATCTACAGAATTTGTGATTAAAGTATCAAATCCATTAAGCAAGCATGTACTAGTAGATAAAGTATGTAGAAATTGCCCTTTGATGATTAGAGGTCACTGTTTCCTGGCCGATCTCATGCTATTGCCGTTTGACGAATTTGATGTGATTTTTGGTATGGATTGGTTGACTACACATGATGTGATAGTGAATTGTGGAAAGAAATTTATTGAGTTGAAATGTGAAAATGGGGAAATTCTTCAGGTTAATTCAGAAGAGTCAGATAGTTCATTTGCCATGATTTCTATTATGTCTGCTCAGAAATGTTTGAGAAAAGGGTATGAGGCTTATCTTGCTTTTGTGTTGAACACTAAGGATCCAGAATTGAAAATTGAATCAGTACCTGTGGTATGTGAGTTTCCCGATATGTTTCTGGAAGAACTACCAGGTTTGCCTCCTATTAGAGAAGTTGAGTTTGTAATTTAGTTGACTCCAGGTACCACACCCATTTCTATTGCTCCTTATAGAATTGCCCCGTTGGAATTGAAAGAATTGAAAACTCAGTTGAAGGAATTAATAGATAAAGGCTTTGCAAGACCCAGTAGTTCACTATGGGGTGCACCAGTGTTATTTGTGAAGAAGAAAGATGGATCGATGAGATTGTGCATAGATTATCGGCAACTTAACAAGGTAACAGTAAAGAACAAGTATCCACTACCTAGAATTGATGATTTGTTTGATCAATTAAAGTGAGCCATTGTGTTCTCCAAGATAGATTTGAGATCCAGATATTATCAGTTGCGAGTCAAAGATTCAGATATTCCGAAGACTGCTTTCCGGACTAGGTATGGTCATTATGAGTTTCTAGTGATGCCATTCGGCTTGACTAATGCTCCTGCCATTTTCATGGACTTAATGAACCGAATTTTCAGACCGTACTTGGACAAGTTTCTAGTTGTGTTCATTGATTATATTTTGATTTATTCTCATGATGAAATTGAGCATGCAGAGCATTTGAGAACAGTTTTACAAATTCTGAGAGATAATTAGTTGTATGCCAAGTTCAGCAAAAGTGAATTCTGGTTACGAGAAGTTGGTTTTCTTGGACATATTGTCTTAGGTGAAGGTATCAAGGTTGATCCGAGCAAGATTTCAGCCATTATTGATTGGAAGCCTCCTAGAAATGTATCAGAAGTTAGAAGTTTTCTTGGTCTTGCCGGATATTATAGACGATTTGTAGAGGGATTTTCCATGATAGCTACTACAATCGACAAGATTGCTACGAAAAGGATGTCAAGTTTGAATGGATCGAGAAGTGCCAACGAGTTTTGACAAGTTAAAAACATTGTTGATCAAGCTCCTGTTTTAGTACAACCAGAACCATGTAAGGAGTTTGTGATTTACAGTGATGCGTCCTTGAATGGACTTGGTTGTGTACTTAAGCAAGAAGGAAAGGTAATTGCGTATGCCTCTAGACAACTAAAGCTACATGAGAAAAACTATTCGACACATGATTTAGAGCTAGCTGCAATTGTCTTTACGCTGAAAATCTGGAGACATCATCTGTACGGTGAGAAATGCCGAATATTCACTGATCACAAAAGTTTGAAATATTTGACGACTAAAAAGATTTGAATTTAAGGCAAAGAAGATGGCTAGAGTTGATTAAAGATTATGAACTAGTGATCTATTATCACCCAGGTAAGGCAAACGTTGTTGCTGATGCTTTAAGTAGGAAATCTTTGTTTATATTAAGAGCTTTGAATACTAGTCTAGCCTTATCAGATGATGGTTTTATCTTAGCTGAGTTGAGAGCTAAACTGATGTTTCTTGAAGAAATTTGTGAAGCTAAAAAAATGACAGTGAGTTGCTAGCCAAAAGAGCTCAGTGTGAGTCGAATATAGAGTTAGATTTTTAGATCAGTTCTAACGGTTGTTTGATGTTCAGAGACAGGGTATGTGTACCAAAGAATGATGAGCTTATTCGAAATATTTTACAGGAAGCAAATAGTAGTTCCTTATCTATTCATCCAGGTAGTACAAAGATGTATAATGATTTGAAGAAAATGTACTGGTGGACAGGAATGAAAAAGGGATATTTCAGAGTTTGTTTCTAGATGCTTAATCACGCTAGTAAAAGCCGAACATCGTGTACCTTCAGTTTTATTGCGACTGTGCTAGTTCCCGAGTGGAAATGGGACCGAGTTACTATGGATTTTGTGACAGGATTGCCATTGACACCGAGAAAGAAAAATACAGTATGGGTTGTGATTGATAAGTTAACGAAGTCAGCTCATTTTATCCCGTTAGTATGGATTATTCACTTGACAAGTTCACCGAGTTGTATATTTTAGAGATAGTCAGATTACACGGAGTGCCATTATCGATTATTTCAGACAGAAATCCGAGATTTACTTCATGGTTTTGGAAGAAGTTATAGGAAGCTTTGGGCACAAAGTTGAGTTTTAGTACAGCTTTCCATCCTCAGACCGATGGTCAGTCAGAGAGAGTTATCCAAGTACTTGAAGATATGCTTAGATGCTGTGTATTAGAATTCTAAGGCAGTTGGGAAAAGTACTTACCATTAGTAGAATTTGCTTACAATAATAGCTATCAGTCGAGTTAAAGATGACACCTTATGAAGCTTTATATTGACGTAAATGTCGCACACCTTTGTATTGGATAGAGCTTAAGGAAAATCAGATTTACGGAGTTGATTTGGTCAAAGAAACTGAAAAGAAAGTAAAAGTCATCAGAGATTGCTTAAAAGCAGCTTTAGACAGACAGAAGTCTTATGCGGATTTGAAGAGAAAAGAGATTGAGTATCAAGTTGGTGACAAAGTGTTTTTGAAAGTAGAGATTGAGTATCAAGTTGGTGACAAAGTGTTTTTGAAAGTATCCCCGTGGAAGAAAGTTCTCAGATTTGGCAAGAAAGGAAAACTAAGTCCACGTTTTATTGGATCGTTTGAAGTGATTGAGAGAGTCGGACCATTAGCATATCAGTTAGCTTTGCCGATTGAGCTAGAAAAGATTCATAATGTATTTCATGTGTCTATGCTATGTCGTTATCGTTCAGATCTGTCACACGTGATTTCTCAGACAGAGGTTGAGATTCAGCCAGACATGACTTACGGTGAAGAACCGGTAAAGGTTCTAGCTCGAGAGGTAAAGCAATTAAAGAACAAAAGTATTGCACTTGTGAAAGTATTATGGAATAGAGATGGGATAAACGAGGCTACATGGGAGCCCGAAGAGGCTATGCGAGAACAGTACCCAAATCTCTTCATAGGTAAGATTTTCGGGGATGAAAATCCCTAAAGGGGAAGAAATATAACATCCCGAAATAGGGCCTAAATGGAATAGTGGTTGTGAAACCACGAATCCGAAATAGAATAGTTTGATTAAATTTTATGATTTACCGAGTGATTAGATGCATGTGTTAGAGTACTGATCAGAAATTTCAGTGATTGCATGTCCGATTTGCATATTAGGGCCTAATTGCAAAAGTTGATAAATATGAGTACTAAATGTTAAAGGATTAAATTAAAGTGCATAATTGAAGTAGAGGTCCTTAAATGGTAATTAAATCATTATATTTTCATGGAGAAAAAAAGATATACATAGGTAGAAATAACAAAAAAAATTTAATGAAGGGTATTTTAGTCATATGATAATTAAAAGATTAAAAAAATGGAAAAAGATGGCAAAATATGCTCACCTTCTTCCTTAGGACGAATATCAAGGGGTTCTCCATAGCTAGGGTTTGTTTCAAGCTTCCAAGCTCCATAGTAAGTGATTCCAAGCCCCGTTTTTAATGTTCTTTACGTTTTTGGAGTCCCGGTAACTTGCTTAAGCTTATTCTAGTAATAATTTAACTTAGGGTTTGTATTTGGAGAAATACCTATAGGTGAAATATGTTTATTTTGATGTTTTATGATAGAATATTAAGCTTGAATTTATGTTAAACAACTTTTGCTAAGCGATTTTAAGCGAAAACGTGTGAAACGACATAATCGGTAAAAATACCTAATGTTCATAAGTACATGTTAGAGTGAGAATTTGATGTTGCCACAGAAGAGAAAAATGATCAGCATGTCATAAAACATAACAAAATAGGATGAAGTTTAATTTCTGAGCCTTGAGGCAAAAGTGTAAATATGTAAAAGTTTTGGGGGCAAAAGTGTAATTTTTCCAAAGTTTGAGTCAAGGACTGTTTTGATAAATGTGAGTATTAAATAAGCTAAATTTATTATTATAGATCAGAAGAAGGAAATACGGAGGTAGATCGGGGAAAGAAAAAGATAGAGGACTAAAACGATATAGTTGATTGTATTTTGTTTCGAGGTAAGTTTGCGGTAAATAAATACAATTTTCCATTATTTTATGTTACTATTGTTAATTTTCCAGTATGTGTATATTTATTTCATGAAATTATTCAAAGAAGACTCAACATGAATTGAAGGAGAAGTAATTTGGATAGTCCTCATGTGAACCTTAGGAATGTGTAGGATACGAATGTCATGACATTAGGGTTTAAGGATACCATGTAAGCCCGTGCCAAGGCATGACCATTGGTAAGGTTTTAAAGCAAGGATACCATGTCAAGACATGGCATTAATAAGTTACTATAAGGCAAAGGTCCCATGTAAGACCATGCTAAAGCATGGCATTGGTGAGTTCATAAGGCAAGGATACCATGTAAGACCATGAGAAGTCATGGCAATGGTAAGGTACCCGTGTATCCTTAGTATTCCAAGTGGTTCAACGGGGGAAAATTTAAAGAGAACATCAAGGTAAGGTAAGGTAGGGGGAGTTATACATCAAAAGGTAAGATAAGCTAATGATAGAAGAACAAAGGTAAGTATATAATGCTCATGTATGTTTGATAAGGAAAAAGATAAGTAAAATAATTCTTATGAAAGTTGTTATTTATCTGCTTGCAAACTTACTAAGCTTAATGCTTACCCCTTTATTTTCCTTCTGTTTTATAATTTTGACAAGCTATCTCGGGGATCATAAAGCACATCGGAGATCCGGACATAGTATCATCAAGAATTATTTTGGTATAGCTAGACGCTTCATTTTGAGTATGGCATGCATAGCATAGCAATCATTTTAAGTGTATAATACTATGATATGACTTATGGATGGTATGAAAATGCTTGATGATGGTTAGCTATTGGATTGGCTAATCAAAGACATGTTTGGTTTTATGTATGCCTAAATGCTAGTTATTCCATGGAAATCATGAAAAAGGGTGAATTTAGCTTTAAAACAGTATTGATCAGTAGCAATGACGTGGATTTGAAAAATAACTAAAAATAGTAGAAATGGACTTAGATATTTAATAAGAGATAAAATTAAAGCTTATTGAGTCTATTTTCATGTGGAGGAATCAAAACAGGTAAATGAGTTGTATTTTATGAGATACTTTAGTTTTAGTGAAACAGGGTCAGAGTGATTTCTAAATCCCCTATTCTAATTTTAGAAATTCACCATAAATTGTACAAAAACAATTAGAAGGCATAATATATATGTATAGATTCCTTATTGAGTCTATTTTTATGAGAAATAAACGGCATAATCATTGGATTTCTTTATAGGAAGAAATTTGATTTGTAGTGCACAGAGGTCAGATTAGCCGAACCCTAAAACAGGGGAGACTTTAACTAATAAACTATACTAATTGGCTAGATCAAAAATTCTATAAAAAAATTAGTAAGTAGATATATGAGTCTAGTTTCAGGGAAAATTTATGGATTTCAATTTTGAGTTTCGTAACTCGAGATATGATTTTTTTAGCAACTTTAACGTAGATGGACAGTTTATTGTGGGAAATAAAATAAATTGTTTGAACTTGATTAAGTTGGAAGGTAAGTTTAGTAACGCTTCGTGCTCGATTCCGGCGATGGTCTCGAGTAAGGGGGCATTACATGGATGTTTGACTGTATCAAAATATACGAGTCACGATGTTGGGATAATGATGATCTCAAGTCTGAGGATTGTTTACATAGTAATTACTATAAGTATTGTTGTGACTATTACATAATAATCCAAGGAACATACTCATAGCGGATCAGTCCAATATGTTGTTCTCTAACACACATACTCATGTATTGATTTTGACATCCCATGTCAATGACAACATTTTGTCATAAATAAACTGCATGTTAGTCTTAATGCATTATTATTGTCGAAGCCCACAATAATACTCGACTAAGGACCTTTTAAGAACAATCATATTATTCTCAGGATATTATTATAAAATAATTTATTTATATACATAGAAAAGAAACTGAAATAATAATGGCAATGCCTTCTATTAATAAACAACGTAAAACAAATATGTTATTACAATAATCTCATGATTGGCTTTGGGCATACTCTAACAGCGACATCTAACCCTTTTCTAAGGACTCGAGCAAACTATCTCCAAAGTCGCGACATTGGACTTGGAATGTTGAAACATTGATGCTCAATAGACTGAAAATCCACAAGGGTATTTCTAACCACACAATGAACATTAACTTGTAATTAAGGGTCGAGTCAACCCAATTAGGTAAAAAACGATGCAATCTATAAATGTAACTTAAAAACATCATAAAAGGGGCTGAATTACACTTTAGTTTACCATAGTAGATAGGTTTAGAGATTAAACATTATTCTTTTTCAATTTTTATTCTAAGAAAATTTTAGTTCTTCCAATTTTGTTCTTCGTTTATTTTAATGATTTTTTGCACTTTTGTTTACTATGGAATTTCCAATAGTTGATATCAATTTTTCTTAATAACACTATTTTTAAGAAAATATCCTAATAAATATTGTTTATAACATTATTTTTATTAGATTATATGCCTAAAAATAAAAAAGTAACTTTCAAAAAAATAAATAAGTAAATAAGTAATATAGACCATGAACATGAGCGGGGAAAGTAACGAAGTAATTAATATACTCTTTTATATTGTTGTATATTTGTAATCAAAGGCATATCTTTCACAATAAAAATCATATATGAAGAAGAAAGAGGACAAAATTTTAAGAACAAATTCTCCAACCTTATAAAAATATTAGGCTTAGGGAAAAACAAATAACAATATATAATGCCAAAGTAGACTTTTTCGAGTTGCTTTCGGACCGCAACATTTCTCGTGCCTTGATGCTGTTACATAATTGTGCTTAGAATATTGACGAGAAGTAAATGACTCCCCAGCTCGAAATGTGAAATGAAGATGTCTGAACGACAAAATATGGTGGCAGCGTGTTATTGAGTCAATCAATCATCAACTATATGAACCTATCCTTCATTCCGAGATCCACTTTTATTTTGCTACCAAGAAAAAAAATAGGTAAAAGAAAAGAAAAGCCGTAATATAGTTCATCTCTCACAAAAAAGAAAATGAACTTCTATCTTATAGATCAAAATCTGTACATGTCAGAGAGCCTTGAATGAATGGCATCCTACCCTATCATGCTCCAATCTTCGGGTATTATTGATGTTTATAGGTTTCAGTAGTCATTTTGCTTCTAATTCAAATTGCAACCTCCTTAAATGTCCTTTGCATTGCTTATGGCAAGAAGAAGAATTGCTACTAATGTCATGTTTGAGAGGAGAAAATTGTCGTTGGTAGGGTGAGTACCACTTTGCTTTCAAATAAGTAAGAGATCCCCATGGAGGAAACGACATCTAATTCTATTTGAGAGATAACCTAGCAGCTTCAACCTTAAGTTCAAGCAATTGTTTGAACCGAGTTAAGAACCAACATACTTAACTAGTAGTGAATTAAATTGTTTCAATTGCTTAGCTATCTCGAAGTGGCTTCAGAAGTCAATATTGATGATCGCACGCTCGAAATTCCTGTAACGCCCTGAATTATTTAACTTTGTTTTTGTAAAATCTGTCATAAATGCGTATCTGCTTTAGTGGCTAAATGTTTTGATTGTGTGTTTGAGGTATTGGGTTCAAGTCCCAGTTTTGGAAAAATATGTTATTCTTGGTCTTAGCCTTTTTTTTTTTGTGGGCTTATGTTATATTCGTGGTAAACTCATATCAAAATGAAGCTGTTGGTTCGAGTGGTAAGATGTTAGCTTGTCGTAGGGTCCTGTGTTCAAATATCGGTGTGAGCGTGGATGATAATTTTTGCTTCGGTTGTTTGAAAGAAGTTCGGTAGAACCGAAACTCTGAGGTTGTTGGATGAGGATCAAGTTGTGGGTTATAGTGGGGATCTAGTTTTTAGTAGGGAGTTAGGATATTCTCTTATTTTTTTTTTAAAATTTAAATTTTTATTTATTTTCTCTCTCTTCTAATTTTTTCTTCTGATGTTAGTCTCTCTTTTTCTCCTCTTTTTCCCTGTGCTTTCTTTTCATTTCTTCGTGTCTCTCCACTTTTATCAATATAATGATTATTCTAATCGTTGGAGAATTCGATAACTCATTTGTTTTTTGTTCGTTTGGATAAGTGTAAGTTCGATTGGGTTATTTTTTCCATTTGTATTTCTGTAATGGTGTAAAGGAAGGGAAATTAATTTTTTTCTATGAACGTATTACACAGGAGTAGACGGTGAACTTGTGGGTTTTGCTCCAATGGCCTAAACAATGATAGTAGTTGTTTTTATCAGCGGTAGGTTTGTTTGTGCAGTTCAGTTTTACATTGTTGAATTCAGAAATTAATTTTTAATTAGTCATGGTAATGCTATTTCTAGGTTATGGTGGTCTCGGGATTATTGTAGCGTCAAATTTGAATTAGGTGTGTAACGAAAACACGAGAAAATAAGGTTCAGTGAGAGCCAAAAAAGTGGCCTTTCGACGCCACACGAGCATGTGCCCAACTGTGCAGCCTACCATGTGTGACACCCGATCGTGTGACGGGGATATGTGTGGCCGTGTGGATGCATATAGGCCCAAAATTCTGAAATTTTCTCTAGGGTCGCACTTGTCATTCCAATAGACTATGGGCCTTCTGTAGGGTCGGTAAGGGCAAAACAAACCCTAATGCATGATATCTGCTTTCTTGATAGACTGATCTGAGTTCAAGAAAACTGATATGTATTTCTGATTGTGTTGTATAAGCATGTATGATATCTGTATATAAGCATGCGGGTCATGTTAAATCTGTTATTTCTATATATCTTGATTCTGTATCTGTATATGGGGTGGGTTCTATTTGTTGAAAGAAGTGTTCTGTGAGGCAATAATCCACCACTATTCTAGCAGCACAGCTGTAAATTATTCTGATAAGTGTCGTACAGATACTTTGTGGTGTGTAGGGCTGGGTGGATGGTCAGTGTTGGTGTGTAGAGGATGGGGGTAGGACTTTGTATATTTGTATGTGTCTGATAATCTGATTCTAATAAGGACTTATGTCTGATTTTGTTCTGGTATATTAAAATTCTAAAATTTGATGCATTATGTTTCCGTGGAGTTACACACTGAGTTTATCAAAACTCACATCTATTGTGTATTCTGTTTAGGTAATCCTAAGAAATAGGCGGGTCGGTCGACAGAGTTTTAACAGTGACCACTAGTTCGTGAACTATATTGATTAACGATTTTTATTTAAAATCTGGATTATTTTTTGAGAGTTTTATAATTTTGGGACTTTGTGGACTGTTTGTTTTAATTTTAGTTTTGGATGTGTTTTATTTAAAATACTACGGTGTTTAACAAAACCACGGTTTACGCAAACAAATATTTTTCTAAAAATTACAAACTCAGTTTTCAACTTTAACAACATCAAACTTCTACTGTAAAATAAGTTTTCTAAAAGAATAAATTAACGATGTTTTCCTTAACAAAAATAATAATATGTTTGATAAAATGTGGATTATTTTAAGTAACAATTAAACGTGAGAAATTTAACATAATAAGGTTGATTTCATAACCCTTCTTCGTAACACTCCCAGATTCTGCCATAACGTTTAGGCCGGGTTTTGGATGTTACATTTAGTGGTATCAGGGCTAGATTGTAAAACTCAGGTTGTGAATTTTGGATTTAAAATTGAATTTGTAAAAGAAATTATTTTCAAACTAAGTTTGTTTCTTATGTGTAAAGTATGTGGTACACCGAGTCTCTGGCACTAATCTTGTAAGTACTTCTGGACTTAGAAATACTGTAGTTAGAACTATCTGAAACTATACTAAGTTAGCTAGAAACTGTGATTTCTGAAAGATTTCTGAATTTCTGATAAATATTTGAATCATAAAATATTTGCAAATAAACACTAAAACTGATGAATAAAATTTCGTATTGTAGATAAAATTTTGAAACAATGAGTAATTGTGGAACTCACGATCGTGGTATTTGTGGGCGCGACGGGCGCCGTAAGGGGACTTGAGCTGAGTCTTCCTCTTTGGGTAGTATAGAAAATCTAGATACGAGCGAGACTCCAGCTACACCTACTTCTGAGACCGAGTCTCAAAGCCATTCGGCTGGGGACGACACATTGTCCCAAGCTGTGCTGAGGGTATTGGAGAGGGTCGGTGAACCCTAATTGGATCTAGGATTTCGGTAATTGAACGACTCCTGTCCAATAGAGCTGAACTACTTAGGGGCATTATTGGAGTCGTCCTTGCTATGGCCGAATACTGGTTAGAGGCCACTGAAAGAATAATGAATGATATCGACTGCACTTTTGAGCAGAAACTGAAGGGTGCAATATTTTTACTTCGCGATGAGGTGTACCAGTGGTGGTTATCAGTTGAGGAGGGTACTCAGCCAGATCGGATTAATTGGGAGTATTTTAAGACCACATTCTAGAGGAAATATGTGGGGGAGAGTTATGTGGATGCTCGCAGACGTGAGTTCATGAATCTCACACAAGGTGATAGGATTGTGGCCAAGTATGAGGCTGGATTTCTAAAACTGAACTGCTATGCTCGAGGGATGGTGGTATCTGAGTATGAAAAGCGTGTCTACTTTGAGGATGGTTTGAGGGACAGTTTGAAGGTTTTGATAACTCCGTAGAAGGAGCGAGTGTTCACCGTTTTAGTGGTTAAGGCGAAGATTGCCAAAGAGGTTAAGCAAGTGGAGCGCCAGAATAGGGATCGTGAGAAAGACATGGATAAGAAGGAGTCAGAGCCTCTAATTTTTTTCAAAAGCCTAGGAAACGGGTCAGGTTTGATGGGCCTTCTAGAGTGGGAGTTCTAGTAGTTCCTACTACGGTTTAGCCATGCAGCGATTGTGGTAGGCGTCATCCGAGTGAGTGTTGAAGGAGATTAGGGGCATGTTTGCATTGTGGGTTGATGGATCATCAGATTAGAGAGTGCCCACAACATTCTGATTAAATGCAAGCTCCGGGTCTGGGTTTTATTCAGCCTCAGAGGGCAGTACAACAGCCGCCTAGAGGCTGGGGTCTGGCCAAGGGTGGTAATGGTTTGAGCAGAGAGGACTGAGAGCACCGAACAGAGGTGTTAATCAGACTGAGGTGAGACAGCCTACGCTGGTATATATTGCTTGACGCTGTGGGGACAGAGATGCCCTTGATGTAATTACAGGTACGTTCCTTATTTATGATGTTCCTTATACTATTTTGGTCGATATAGGGTCAACACACTCGTATGTAGCTAGTATTTCTCTAGAAACTTGGGGCTTATTGTTGAGAGTACTTTTGGTGAGATTTTTGTACTGAGTCCGTTGGGTCAGTCTGTTAGGGTAAATCGACTGTATAAGAATGTGCCGCTAGAAGTTCAAGGGGTTGTGTTTTTGGCAAATCTGATGGAGCTACCATTTGGGGAGTTCGATTTAATTCTGGGTATAAACTAGCTAGTACAGCACTGAGTCATTTTGGATTGCGCGACAAAAAGGGTAGTCCTGAGAACCGAGGATGATGTGGATATTATTGTAATCGGTGAGTGTCAGTATTACTTGTCTAATGTAAGTTCTGCTCTAGTTGCTGGTTTGAAAAGGGTGTGAAGCATATTTGACTTTCGTAAGTGTTTCAGTTTCTTGGGACTTTTCTGATGGGGATATCAGAATAGTGAGGGAATTTCTAGATGTATTTCCTGATGAGTTACTGGGTTTACCTCTAAATTAAAAAGTTGAGTTAGGCATTGAGCTTTTATTGAGTACATTTCTGGTGTCCGTCGCTCCATATTGTATGGCACCGAAGGAGCTCATGGAGCTTAAGGCTTAGATTCAAGAGCTTCTGGAACGTGGGTCCATCCGTCCTAGTGTGTCTTCGTGGGGTCATTGATTTTGTTTGTGAAGAAAAATGACAGTACCATGAAGATGTGTATCGACTACAGATAGTTGAATAAGTTAACTATGAAGAATAAGTACCCACTTTCGAGGATCGATGATTTGTTATATCAGTTTCATAGGGCTTAGTATTTTCAAAGATAGATCTCATTTTCGGCTATCATCAGCATAGGTTTAAGGAAGCTGATATCTTTAAGATGACTTTTAAGACTCATTATGGGCACTACGAGTTCCTAGTCATGCCCTTTGGTTTGACAAATGCTCTAGCAGCATTCATTGATCTGATGAACTGGGTTTTCCAGCTGTATTTGGATCAGTTCATCATTATCTTTATCAACAATATTCTGGTGTACTTTAAGACCAAGGATGAGCATGATGAGCATCTTAGAGTAGTGCTTCAGATATTTCTAGAGAAATAACTCTATGCTAAGTTGAGCTAGTGTAAGTTCTGGTTGCAGGAAGTAACATTTCTGGGGCACGTAGTTTTTGCTAAGGGGTCCGAGTTGATCCTAGAAAGATTGAGGCTGTACTTGATTGGAAGTAGCCAAAGAACATTTCTGAGATTCGCAGTTTTTCGGATTTGTGGGTTATTATTGGAGGTTTGATGAGGGGTTCTCATTGATTGCAGCTCCTCTGACTAAACTGTTGCACAAGAATGCTCTTTTTTTTGGACCAATGAGCAATTATCGAACTTTGAGAAGCTCAAGTGTGTTCTGACTTAGGCTCCTCTTCTGATATAGCCTGAATCTGGTGAAGAGTTTGTTGTTTATAGTGTTGCATCGCACGTCGGTTTGGGATGTGTATTGATGGAAGATGGTAAGGTTGTGGCTTATGCATCCAGACAACTTAAGTTACACGAGAGAAATTATCCAATGCATGATCTCAAGTTGGCTACTGTAGTTTTTACCTTAAATATTTAGAGGCATTTTCTGTTTAGTGAGAGGTGTATTATCTACACTGATCACAAGAGCCTTAAGTACCTCCTTACTCAAAAGAAGTTGAACCTTAGGCAACATAGATGGATTGAGTTGCTCAAGGATTACGGCTGCACAATAGATTATCATCCCAGTAAGGCCAATATGGTGGCTGATGCTCTCAGTCGGAGAGCAATGTTTGATCTGAGGGTGATGTTTGCTGATCTCAATTTGTTTGATGATGGGAGTCTGTTAGTCGAGTTGTAGGTTAAAACGACTTGGATTGATCAGATTCGGGATAAACAATTGGGGGATGATTCTCTGGTTCTGTATTTCCATTAGGTTGAGAGTGGCAGTACGTCTGATTTTGGGCTGAATAGTGATGGGGTTCTGTATTTTTGAGGACGGGTTTGTATACCGACCAACTTCGATTTGAGACTGCTGATTCTGAAGGAAGCATATAGTAGCTCTTATGCTATGCATCCTGGTTGAAATAATATGTATTGAGGTCTCTGTAAACTGTACTGGTGGTCGGGTTTAAAACGAGAGGTAACATATTTTGTTGATCATTGTTTAACATGCCAGGAAGTTAAGGCTTTGCCTCTGGGTTTACTCCAACCCTTTAATATTCCCTTATGAAAATGAGAACGTGTGACAATGGATTTTGTTAGTGGGTTACCTTTAACACATAATAAGAAGGATTTTGTATGGGTCATCGTAGACCGTTTGACCAAGTCTGCTTATTTCATTCTAGTTTAGAAGGACTATTCTTTGCAGAAGTTAGCCAAGCTCTACGTTTTTAAGATTGTGAGACTTCATGGGGTTCCAATTTCAATAATTTCAGATACGGATCCTCGCTTCACTTTTTGATTTTGGAAGAAGCTTCATGAAGCTCTGGGTTCGAGGTTAGACTTTAGTACTACTTTCCATCCTCAGACCTATGGTCAATTTGAGAGGGTGATTAAAATACTAGAGGACATGCTTCGAAGTTGTGTGATTGATTTCTAAGGGAGTTGGGAAGACTTGCTGCCTTTAGCTGAGTTCGCCTACAACAACAGTTTTTAGTCTAACATCCAGATGGCACCTTACGAGGCTCTGTATAGTCGTAAGTGTCATACTCTACTGTGTTGGACTGAGTTGGGTAAATGACGGGTTTTGGGTCTAGAGTTGGTTTCCGAGACTGAGGACAATGTCAAATTAATTTGGGATTGTCTTAAGGCAACTTTTGATAGACAGAAGTCCTATGCGGATCTGGAAAGGAGGGATATTGAGTATTTTGTGAGTGACTTTGCCTTTCTTAAAGTATCTCCGTAGAAGAAAGTTCTACAGTTCGAACGTAAGGGCAAGTTGAGCCCTATATTCATTAGGCCGTATCAGATTCTGAAGTGTGTGGGACTGGTCGCTTATCAGTTAGAGCTACCTTCGGAGTTAGACCGTATCCATGACGTATTCTATGACTCTATGTTGAGGCGGTATTGGTCTGATCTATCTTACGTTGTTTCTATTGAGGAGATCAAGGTTAGACCGGATTTGACATTTGAGCAGGAGCCAGTTTAGATTTTGGATCGAGACATAAAAATTATGAGGAGGAAGTTTATTTTATTAGTTAAGGTTCTGTGGCAGAATCATGTTAAGGTTCTGTGGCAAAATCATGGCACTGGGGATGCCACATGGGAACCTGAGGACTTGATGTATCAGCAGTATCCTCATCTGTTCAGATCAGGTAAATTTCAAGGCCGAAATTTCTTTTAGTGGGGTAGAGTTGTAATGGCTTGAATTATTTAACTTTTTTTTTGTAAAATCTATCATAAATGTGTATCTGCTTTAGTGGCTAAGTGTTCTGATTGTGTGTCTGAGGTCTTGGGTTCAAGTCCCACTTTTGGATAAATATGTTATTTTTTGTCTTAGCCTTATTCCTTTCTGGTGGGCTTATGTTATATTCGTGGTAAACTCATATCAGAATGAGCGTGGATAAAGGTGTTAGCCTGCCATAGGGTCTTGCGTTCGAATCCTGGTGTGAGCGTAGATGATAATTTTTGCTTCGGTTGTCTGGTAGAAGTTCAGTGAACTAAAACTCTGAGGTTGTTGGATGAGGATCAAGTTGTGGGTTAGTGGGGATCTAGTTGTTAGTGGGGAGTTAGGATATTCTCTTATTTTTTTAAAATTTTAAAATTTTATTTCTTTTATCTCTTTTCTAAATTTTTCTTCTAACATTAGTTTTTCTTCTTCTCCTCTTTTTCCCTGTGCTTTCTTTTCCTTTCTTCGTGTCTCTCCACTTTTATCAATATAACAGTTGTTCTAATCATTGGGGAATTCGATGACTCATTTATTTTTCATTCGTTTGGGAAGTGTAAGTTCGATGGGTTGTTTTTCCTATTCTTTCCGTTTGAATTTCTGTAATGGTGTGAAAGAAGGGAAATTAATTTTTTTCTGTGAATGTACTGTGCAGGAGTAGACGGTGAACCTGTGGGTTTCGCTCCAACGGCCTAAATCGTGATAGTATTTTTTATCGGTGGTAAGTTTGTTTGTGCGATTTGGTTTTACAGTGTTGAATTCGCAAATTGATTGTTAATTAGTCGTGGTAATGCTATTTCTAGGTTCTAGTGGTCTTGGGATTGCCGTAGCATCAAATTTGAATCAAGTGTGTAACAAAAACACGAGAAAATATAGTTCGGTGAAAACTAAAAAAGTGGCCTGTCGACGCCACACGGGTGTGTGCCCCGCAGTGTGGCCGACGTGTGTGACACACGGCCGTGTAACGGGACTATGTGTGGCCGTGTGGATCACATGGGCAAGGCTAATTTGGGCGTGTGGGTCCACACGGGTATGTGGGCTCAAAATTTTGAAATTTTCCCTAGGGTCGCACTTGTCGTTCCAATCTACTGTGGGCCTTCCGTAAGGTTGGTAAGGGCAAAACAAACCCTAATGTATGAGATTTGCTTTCTTGATAGACTGATATAAGTTTAGAAAAACTGATATGTATGTCTGATTGTGTTGTATAAGCATGTATGATATCTGTATACGAGCATGTGGGTCATGTTAAATCTATTATTTCTGTATATCTATTTTCTGTATCTGTATATGAGATGGGTTCTGTGTGTTGGAGGAAGTGTTCTGTGAGGTGATAATTCGCTGTTACTCTGGCAGCACAGCTGTAAATGATTCTGATAAGTGTCGTACAGACAATATGTAGTGTGTAGGGGTGGGTGGGTGTTTTATACCCCACATGGTGTGTTAGGATGGTTGGAGATGGTGTGTAGAGGATGAGGGTAGGACTTTGTATATCTGTATGTTTTTGATAATCTGATTCTAATAAGGACTTATGTCCTCTTTTGTTCTGGTATACTAAAATTCTAAAATTTGACGCATGTATGTTTCCGTGGAGTTACACACTGAGTTTATCAAAACTCACATCTGTTGTCTGTTATGTTCAGGTGATCCTCAGACATAGGTGGGTCAGTGCGATGGAGTCTCAGCGGTGACCACTAGTTCGCGAATTGTTATGATTAATGGTTTTTATTTAAAATATGGATTATTTTTGAGAGTTTTGTAATTTTGGGACTCTCTAGACTGTTTGTTTTAATTTTGGTTTTGGATGTGTTTTTTACTTTTATACTGCGATGTTTGACAAAACCACAGTTTTACGCAAGCAAATATTTTTTTTTGAAAATGACAAACTCAATTTCCAGCTTTAACAACATCAAACTTCCGCTGGAAAATAAGTTTTCTAAAAGAGTAAATTAACGATGTTTTCCTTAATGAAAATAATAATATGTTTGATAAAATGTAGATTCTTTTTGGTAACAATTAAACGCGAGAAATTTAACATAATAAGGTTGATTTCAAAACCCTTCTTCGTAATACTCGCAGATTCGACCATAATGTCTAGGCCGGGTTTGGGGTGTTACAATTCCCATTGTTGTAATTGACCCAATCAATGTACTCATGATCACCTACATATATATATGTCATAAATGGTTTTTGTAAAAATTAATATTGTTTTACTGAGTTACACATAAATGGAAACCAATTTCCGTAAGGGTACTTAAGAATGACACAAAAATATAACAAATACTGTCGTGCATAGATTTTCTGTCACATGCGAGACATCTAAAAAGAGTAAGCTCAAAATGGGTCCAATTTTCTATCTTCTAGAACACAACAAACTCGAGTATGAAATCATCTACAAACAAATTGATACAAATATGCGTATACATCTTATACATATATATAGAGAGAGGAACCAAAAGCAGCTTGGGAAAATTTAGGATTCAGAGGCTTATAAGCATACCTCCAGGGACTTTGCCACTATGTTGCCACCTCGATACACAAATAGCAACATCATACCCAGAAAGCCCCAATAGGTTTACAAGGGAGTACCTGATGCAACTAGCATTATATGGACTTGACTTCACAGAGTGTAGGTCCGCCTCACACATTGATAATACAAGTAAATGAACCACAGACAACAAATCTATATCAATATGACACATAGAGTGCTTATAGTACTGCAACACAACAGAGCAAAAGAAAAAAGAATTAGATGAGTAATATTTAATAATTAAAAAAAAGCTTTTAATCACTTCTAAAAATTATAAATTATACTTTTTTTAGATACAAGTAGAATTATAAATAAGATTAAAATTACGAGTATAAATAATACATATTTAAATAATTATTATCAGAATTAACTATTACAAAATATAATAAAATTGATAATTAAAATACTTTCAGACTTAAATAAGAAAACTTTTGAATAGGGTCACACATGAAAAATCTTAAATTAAAATAAAGTTTGAATAAAAAATTCATACATGATTTACACATAATAAAACTCGAAAACACTAAAAATTTCAAATGAACTGAAAATCTTAAAATTAGTATAAATATATAAGCAATAACAAAACTAATAAATTTACTTAATTTTTTTTAGTAATCAACCTTAAAAAAATATTTGACAAGTGTTTCTAAAAAATTAAACTCAAAACAGTAGTTACATAATAGATGCTGGCTCGGATCACACCTGGGATGATGAACACATTGAAGTCAATACACAAGGTTTTGACTCAGATTTCAACACAAATGGCAATGAGAATCCATTTGGATTTATTAGATGTTTATTAGCCATAATATTATGTTTGTATTTAGACAAGAACTACAAAGTTTTTTTTTATATCTTGGTTAATTTCAATTTAATCCAATAATTTAAACTATTTTTTCTATTAAGTCCCTCCAAATATGTGCTACTTAATTAACATCCACTTTCAATTCCTTAACTTGTAATTAATGTTCTGAAATAGCTTTCTAGGAAATTGTATATCAAGAAAGGCAAGAATGGCAGATGCCAAACCGAAGCAGTTGTCACCGTTATTGGTGGACACTTTGCATATAGTAGAAGATCGGCCTCATCAAAAGAGAAATAGGAAGCTACTAGGAGGTACTGTTAGGCACTTTGACAACAACGACCTCTTGCTATAGTTGGTTGTTTGTTGGCGGATTTGCTAAAGTGCGCTGTGTGCCCTCAAGTAGGCTCTACAGGGTAAAACCTTTGATAATCTATACATTTATACTTACAAAGATATAAGATATAAACTTCCATATATACATGCATATAGATTTTATAGGTCTTATAGTTTTATTTTGTCAAGCAAAAGATATTTCTATGTTGTTTGGATTCTTAAAATACAACATCTCAACTTAAAAATACTTAGAAAATGGGGAAAAAACAACTAGTATTCTATCATTTTTATCCTATTCTATGTGGTTGGATTCAAATTTTAATGATAGATTGTATCAAATTGATATAGATTGATACATGATTTTGATATTTTATGTCAATTTTTTTATTTTTTCTTTAATAATTTTTATTTTTTATAATTCTACTAGAAATACAATTGTTAAATTAAATTATCAAACTTAATTAATAAATTTAAAATTTATATGTGTATATGTATTTATACTATGTAATTTAGATATATTTGCATCTATTATATATATATATTTTATTTTTAAAAAAGGAAAAAGAATTTAAACTACAAATATATGTTTGAAAATACTTGAAAATGCAGATAAACTTGAAATAATAAATCAAGATACACTATTACTACCAATAAGGCCTTGGCACTGTTGCCAAAGGTTGTGGCCGCCTTGAAGGCTTGGGTTTGAGTCCCACCATCCACATTTGTGATGTGTGGGTTTGTCTCCCACTATGTGCATATGGCTTGTGTGGTTTTTGTCTGGTTTCTCTCTGCATTTTGTCTTGTTTTGTTTGCTTCATGGTCTGCTGTGCATTGTATTGTCTTATATTAGTGGAACTTTCAAGGGCTAAACTACTCACCCAAGCTTTAAGGTCCACTAAATGGAAAAGGAAAGTTTTGACACATGGCACATTCAAAGGTCACTTTATTTTTCTCTTTACTATAAATAATTAGATTTTAGTTTTGTCCCTTTAATATATTTTAATTTTGAAATTCAATATTTATAATTTAATTTCTAACATATTTTGATCCTAATTTATAAGATGTCATTAATTAATCTCAATAATTAATATCATCAACTTTTTAATTAAAATATTATATAATTATATATAATTTGAATACTCTAATGATTTTAATTATTAAGTGGCTTCCCCTTATTTTTAGGTTTGTCTTACTTTTTTTAACAATGGTTAATTTCAAATTTAACCCCTAAACTATTAAATAATTAAATAAATAAAAAGAGTAACATAAACTATAAACATGAATAGGGAAAGTAACAAAGCAACTAATATACTATTTTATATTGCTGTATATTTTTAACTTGAAGCATAACTTTCACAATGAAAATCATATATGAAGAAAGAGGGCAAAATTTTAAGAAGCAATTCTCTAACCTTATAAAATATAAGGCTTATGGAAAAACAAATAACAATCTATAATGTCGTAGTATACTTTTCCGAGTTGCTTTCGAGCCACAATAGTTCTTGTACATTGATACCATTACATACCTGTGCTTAGAATATTGACGAGAAGGAAACGGCTCCTCGGGTCGAGATGTGAAATGAAGACGTTTAAATGATAAACGTGGTGATGGCGTGCTATTGACTCAATTGATCATCAGCTATATAAACCTACCCTTTATTTTGAGATCCGCACTTATTTCTCTACCAAGAAAAAGAATAGCTAAAAGGGAAAAAAAGTCGCAATACAATTCATCTCTCACAAAAAAAAGGAACTTCAATCTTCCAGATCAAAATTTGTACATGTTAGAGAACCTTAAATGAAGAGTGTCGTGCCCTGTCATACTTTAATCTTCAGGTATTACCAACGTTTATACGTTTCAATAGTCGTTCTACTTCTAATTCGAATTTAAGGGAAGGTTGCAACCTCCTTAAATGTCCTTTGCATTGCTTATGGCAAGAAGAAGAATTGCCGTTGATGTCGTGCTAGAGTACCACTTTGCTTGCAAATAAGAAAGAGATCTCCATGGAGGGAACAACATCGATTTTTTTTCGAGAGATGACCTATCACCTTCAACCATAAGTGTAATGCCCCAAATTTTTGCCTGTATCTGCTTCTGTATAATTTTGACACAACTATGTATCTGCTTCAGTGGTTAAGTGTTCTGGGTGTGTGTGAGAGGTGTCAAGTTTAAGCCATGACTTAGGAAAATTTTGGTATTTTCCTGAATAAAACCTTAACCTTGTTTTGTGGCCTTGTAACACCCCAAACCCGACCCAGAAGTTAGACCCTCATCTGGCGTGTCACATTGAAGTGTTTTTTTTCGAAAACCATGTTTTCATTAAAAACCCTTCTTAATAATTAAAAACTTATACCCTTTTCAAACCTTGTTAGAAAACCTTAGTTGAATAACATTCTTAACAACTTTGTAAAAAATCTTGGCAGTTGTGGAAGACTAATTTAAAAACAATTACGGATACGTGATGTTTTGAAAATCAGTAGTTGCTTTGGAAAACCGTGTTCTAATACTAGCAATTATAAGAACAATTAATAAAATTCCAAATTAGAAATCCAGAAAATTATAACAGCTTTACTACAACCCACGTGAAAACATTTAAGAGTAATAATCAAAACTGTAACATAAATAGTGTGTGTGGCTCCCTCCGAGCCCCTCGCAGCTCTGATCCGTCTAAGGCTGGAAATTACCTGAAAGGTTAATAAACGGGGTGAGTTTACGAAAACTCAATGTGCAACAAGCCCCTTTGAGAGCCCAACTAATATCAGCATACTGGGCCAAAGCCTTTCGTTTATCGGTTACTGGGCCGAAGCCTTTTCATAAATGATATCATTGGGCCGAAGCCTTTTCATAAATCATATCACTGGGCCGAAGCCTTTACTGAAAACGGTATGCCCATAGGCCCATTTCAATTTCACATGAAATATCAATGAATGTATGCAAGCCCATTTGAGGAGACTACTCAACCCACCATCTGCTACTCTCCACCCGTACCAATCCAGCTCTCCATGTGGGGAATAACTCAACCCACTCAACCAAACTCTCCACTAGTAGCATAGCTGTATTATCATATAACTGGAGGCCTAGCCTCTTTTAATAACTGGGGCAAAACCCTTTTTGGTAAACTGGGGCAAAGCCCTTTTCGCACTTCCTCCATCTATATAAAACCCAACCCATGCATATAATGAGTATATCATAGCATATCATGTGCATCTCATAACATATCATGTGCATATCATGTCATATCATGTATATCAATATCTCATGCAACAGATATACATGTCTTGGCGTACAACATACAGAATCAGAATACCATGCCCATATTTGAATCAAACAATCACAGTCAAGTCATCCATATATTCATAATCAAATCCGTCAACCACACAGTCCAAGTCAGTCACTTGCCCACAAGGGCAAAACAGTCATTTAACACCCTAAGGGCAAAATGGTAATTTTACCCCATAAGGGTATCTTGGCAATTCTACCCTACAGGGGTATTTTAGTAATTTTACGAACTAGGGGTATTTTGGTAATTTTACAAACTAGGGGTATTTTGGTAATTTTGCAAACCAAGGGTATTTTGGTAATTTTGTAAATCGAGGGTAAAACGGTAATTCTATAAATCGGGGGTACTTTGGTAATTTTAAAAGTCGAGGGTATTTCAGTAATTTGGTGAACTAAAGCATTCTAAATAGGGATAACAATACGAATGGGCCTAAAGCCCTTTCCCAACCCAAATGGGCCCACACGCTCGTGTAGCCCTTTTAGCCCAAATCTAGCTACAGATATGAGATTCGCCTAGCCTAGTCCAATATTTACTACACAATCAAACAACTTATCCAATTGGGCCCATAGGCCCATTGGGCCCACATGGCCCCTTTCGGCCTATCGCGGCCCGAAGTAGCCATCCTACAGCCAGAGTAGCGAGAAATACACACCTGATAGGAGACTGGAGTTAATCCGCACTCCGAGCACTCTTAGCCGACGCCCAACCCAAACGAGCATGCCATAAAGTGAAAGGGATCAGCCAAGAAAGGTACCTTTACTCCCCTCATGGTTCTCTCTATTTAAAGCCAGCTTCCCATCCACTCTTATGTTAGCTTCCCGATGTGGGATGCCTCCATAATCAGAGTTTAAATTCAACACCAACTCTTGCCGCCCCCTGTTAGCAAAATAAATGCTTTTTTTTTTGCCATGAGTTTCGAACCCTAGACCTCCTTGCCAACTCTATGATGCTACCTTCCTGCCTCTTATGTGGTGCTACTTTGCCACTAGACCACAAGGCTTTTTGTGGCACAATTTCTCCAACAATATTCTTAAGGCCTACCTACTACACCCAGGGTTTGATTCACCTTAAACCAAAATTTTTGCTAGAGTCCAAGTTTGAACCCAAGACTTCTCCAACACTTCTCAGCACACTTAACCACTAAAACAAGCCTTCATTAATGAAATTTACATGCACATCAAAATATTATAAGCTACCTTCAATCGCTCCCATGCTTAAGGCCCAAAACTTCTAGGCCCAAATTCAGGGTGTTACAGGCCTTAAGTTTAATTATTTGTAAATACATATTAGAATGGGCTTGTTGGTTTGGTGGTTAAGTGGAGTGTTAGGTTGTTGAAGGTCCTGTGTTTGAATCCCTGCGTAAGCATGGGTATTTATTTTGCTCGATTATCAGACAGAATTTCGGTTGAACTAAAAGTCTGAAAAGTGGATGAGTGGGAGAAAATTAAAGGATTTGGGGGTTATCAGAAATCTGCAAAATCTTCTCCCTCATATAGAAAAAAGAACTGACGTTTCTTTTTTCTCCTTCCTTAGTTTTCTTTTTTTTTTCTTTTCTTCTGTTTTTCTCTTTGTCCTTCGTCATTATCATATCGTGGTGGTGTTTTCGGCTTGAGTAGGGAGTGTTTTTATAATCATTAAATGTAGTTTTCCTTTTCGATTTAGTGATGAAAATTGTGTTTTGGCAGTAGCAAATCGAGGAAGTCGTAACAATTACTCTCACTGAATCATAGTCAACTGTTCGGGTGTTGGGGTAAGAAGAGAACACTCGAATCAAACTTTTTTCGTTTTGTAACTTTGGTATATCATGATTTAAGACTGAGTTTGGGACTTTGGATTGTCGGTTGTTAGGTTCTGGAGTGTTTGGGATTGCTGTAGTGTCAAAATCGTACCCGGTGTGCACTCAATTGCACAGAAAACGAGGTTTTAGCGAAAGACGAAAACCTTACTGTCGACACCACACGGGCTTGTGGTCGCCCGTGTGGTAGGCCGTGTGCCCAAGACACGACCGTGTGCGACACACGGGCTCGACTGATTTGGGCCGTGTAGGCTACACAGATGTGTAGGCTTTTGACCATGGCCAATTTGGGCCTTGTGAGCCGACACGGGTAGGCCACATGGGCATGTGAGCCCATTTTTACTGAAATGGTTGTTACGGTTGCACGGGTCGACCAAGTCAATTGTGAACCTTCCGTAAGGTCGGTAAGCATTACTTAAACCCTTATTTGTGTGGAATTGATTGTGTGAGCTATGTACTGAGCATGTTATATATAAGCATGTATGCTAAATTGTATGTGTATCTAATAGACCTGTGATAGCATGTGTAACACCACTATACCATGTTCGACTCAAGGAACCTGATATAAGAATATTACATTTAGTGCCAAAGTAATTCTTGGCTAATCACTAATATATTAGAACATAAAAGCGGACAAATAATAAATTTAAATAATTTATAATTTACTCCTTACTACTACTTGGAACATACTTGATTTTTCCTATGCACATGCTATTCTATTCAAAATTTTAAAAGAGTACCCGCTTGAAGATGTGATGAGATGAAGACTCGTAATCTCAAAAATAACTCTTTAAAATAATCTGCGCACGGAAACAAACCGTATGCTGAGTATACACCCAGTGGTATTACTATAATTCAAATACTTAAAGTAAAAACAATAAATATGCACAATTAATCTTACCACTATTTTACTTTCAATAAATCATTCATGCATTTAAAACTTTAAATTTTCTTAGTAATATGTATCTTAAATAGCTTTTCTTCATTTTAATTTATATATCTTCTTACTATATCAATATTCATTTCATGCATTTCATCAATAACCATTTCATAAAATCATTATTTCATATATTTCATTTCTATATCTCAATTCAATAACATATTCTATTTCATATCTAAAACCTTACAACATTAGTCTTTCAATAATTATTTAAACCAACATTTTTCAATAAAAATAATTATAATTAATTCATATGATTATATTCAATAAACTCATACACTATTTCATTATTTCCAATTCATTCTATTTTCACTTCTTATTTTGATATTTTAACAAATTCATGAACCTTAAGTTCATGCTTCAAATCTCATTCAACTCATAATTTCTTTCTCATATTTTTAATAGTAAGATCAATCAAATTTATTTAATTTTCTTATTTCAGTTATTCACCCTATTAACAAACCCGGACCTTGGCGGATACACGGATTCCAACCAAACACACCAGTACGACACATTGTGCCTAAAACGGTACTCAGTACCTGATCAATATATCAGAAGCAATATACGACACATAAAGTGCCTGAAACGACACACGTGGTGCCTAATACAACACATATAGTGCCTGATCGGCAAAGTCGATAAATTCCTGTACTCTTCCAATCCTATCGTATGCCAACTATATCCGACTCAGCTCGACTAGTTAATAGAGTATTCAAATCATTTTTCTATTTCAAATTCACTTTCAATTCAATCACAATCCAATTCAAATTCACTTTCCACTTTCTAATCAATATATAATTCAATACCAATACATATTTTAGATATTCACATATAATCATACTTCGATTCAATTCAAACCACTTTTCAATCAATACACAATTCACATATTCACACATATTCATAATTTAATTCACTTTTATTCATTTCATATTTTTAATTCATTTTCCAATTAAATTCAAATCACTAATTACTTTTCAATCAATATACATTTCAAATACTGATTGCACTCCCGATAAGTCTTAAATTTATGATTAATCGTACTTGACAACTAACTATTATCACGATGAATGCAAGCGTACCTATCGAACAGTAGTATAGTTTATAGCAAGACCGGATGTCGAACCCACAGGACCCAAGGAAGAATCCACCTAGACTTCACTTGTTATTCGACTATGAACTAGACGATTTATTCACTTGACTTGATCCATAGAAATCCCTAATTTATATTATTATCCCTCTCGAGACTAATAACGTCTAACCCTAGGTCGATTAATTAAAATCTATTTCTAATTAAAACCCCTAGTGTTGCATTAACTCGATCTATGGATTCCCTTATTGGATTTGACTCTAATCCGGCAGATTTATGTCATCCTATCTCTAGGATTTCATGCAACTCCGCTTAATTATGAATGATCTACTCTTAGACAGGGACTTTTGCTCCTCTGAATAAGCATGTCAATATTTGAATCAATATCCTGGAATATTAAAACAAGAATTAAGAACGCATAATTAAGAACAAATCAAGTATTTATCATATAATTTAGAAAATATTAACAAGATCCGTCTTAGGTTTCATCCCCCTTAGGTATTTAGGGGATTTAGCTCATAATTATAAAAGAAAACATCTCAGAAGAATAATAATGACAAAACATAAAGAAAACCAAAAAACCCTGAAGGAAATTAAAGGGAAATCTTCAGTATTGAAGGAGAATCCGGCCTCTAAGATGGATCAATCGGCTTTCTTCGAGTAATTCCTTGCTTTCTACTCTGTGTGTCCTTCTAATTCTCCTTTGGAATCTTTTAAATAGGCTTTAAAATGCTTTCAAACCCTCAAAATTGCCCTTTTCCTAATAGAACTCAACTTAGGCTCGACAGGGACACGGCCATGTGCCACGCCCGTGTGCAAATGCTTCAAACCGTGTTTAAGGCTGTGAAATAGACACGCCCGTGTTGGGGTGGCTTTAGGCAATGTTAAATTCTGCTAAAAAGACACGGGCGTGTGTTCTACCTATGTGAGGAAGTCCAAGCCGCGTTGATTTCCCACGTTGGCCCATTTTCTTTGTTTTTGGCCCGTTTCTCATTCTTTTTACTTTCCTATGCTCACTTAAGTATAAATGAAATTAAAGGATTAGGAGCATCAAATTCCACAAATATAATGATAATTCATCCAAAAATGTGCTAAGCATGGGATAAAAATATGTATAAATTACGACTTATAAAATACCCCCATAGTTAAGCGTTGCTTGTCCTCAAGTAAAATTCTCAATTCACAATTAAGAATTCATTCTTCTCAACTTATAATTCCTATCAATAATATCTCAAAATAATTCATAAGTAATCATACATTGAGAATTCAACTAGAAGAACTTTAAAGTTTCAAACATTCCAAGTTGAGCATTTTATCACGAAAAACATAGGTGTCTCCCCTCATCTAAGTAATCACCTTTGATTCAAAATATCACAGAGTTTAACATCCTTACTAAAGATTCACTGAAATACTCGAGGTGTTTAAGGACAATAAATTTAGCACTCAATAGTTAATATGAAAAGTTATTACCATAGGCTTGCGTGAAAATCAAATCTCCACCACTATATATTGAGATGATACATCAATCAAAAGGTCTTTAGAGGGTTGTAACGTGGCTTTGGTTAGGGGGTGTGGTCACAAGCTGAAAGAGAATCGAAATTGAATTGAAAAATTACTTAACTAGAAGAATACTAAAACTTGACAAATTACATTCCTAATTTAGATAACCTAGAATTGAGCTTTTCTTTATGGATAAAATTGTTTTAACCCAAGCATTACATAATTTCATTTTTTTTTCTTTTTTTAAGAACAAATCAAGTACATAGAACTTTGCCAACTATCAAAAATAAAATATAGCTAAGCAATTTATCCAAATCAAATCTCGACAAAAATAGGGATCAAATTAATTTAGGGGATTTCAACAATAATGGGTTATGGGTTAATATTAGGGATAAATCAATGAATGGCTTGTTAGGCTCAAGGGGGTTCATTAAGGGTTAATTATGAAGGTAGGCTTTTATGGAGTGAGTGGGTTAAACCTAAGTGCCTTTATCATCTTGACATATCAAATCAATGGTGTTGTCTTGACATGCATAATCCAAGCAAGTTCTAGAACAACAAATCAATACTGACTTACTCATAGCAACAACAAAAGTGAGCATGAAAGAAATAATATATGCTCTAAAGGCTCAAGATCTCACAAAAATTATGGCTTTTTGATGTTAATTCTGTGAATTTTAGCTCCAAGATAATGCCTAAACTTGGGGAAATAACCTAAAATTTTAATACTAAAAAATCAACTTATCATGCTTGATTCTCTAATTACTTAAAGTTTAAACCATCAATGCAGAAATACCTATGTTTTAATTCAAGATATATCAATAAAAATAATAAATTAATAAAAATTCATTCTAATAGTGATATGAGTGAGTCACATAAGAATAAGAAAAAATTCAGGGATTTTTTTGATAGTGATATCAATAACCCGCCACACTTAAGATGTACATTGTCCTCAATGTACAAAGATAAAGTTAGTGGAAAATATAGATATAAGATCATAAGATAAGAAGAGAAGTGAAACTTCCTGAATGTTAAATGGATTTCTTGAATTGTAGTCATGGAAAGTGATCGGTTAAGGTAAAGAGGAGGATACTCCGGTGGTGGCAGAGGTTGGGTTCCACAACCACAGTGTCCAACGAAGAGGTTATCGTGGTGGTCGGGCAGGACATGGCATTTGTGGAAGATCTTTTCTAGTAGAGTTGGAAATTTCTAAGTAATAGTGAGCTTTGGAGCTCTTTATAACTGCGATAAATCAATAATTCTTTAGGAAATAGAGAGAAGTATGATTACTCATAAAGAGATAGCCGAATACATAAATTACGTAATATAAATTGTAATACCTAAAAATGAAATAAAAATAGTCTTAAAAAGAAATAAAATTAAAAGTAATTGAAAAAGATAAATAAAAATAAAAGTAAAAATAATAAATAGAAAGTCTTTAAAAATCTTCATCGCCAGATGGTTCACCAGGTAGGGGTGGCCATGAGATGTGAAGGTGCTGACAAATCTGATGTAGAGTTGCATCAATGTAATCAAAGCGCTGAAAACATTGCTGCTCGAATCGTGTGAGGCACTCAGAGATGTCAAAGAGTGAAACAGCCGCATGAACTGGTCGGTGAATAGGTGGTGGCTGAGATGGTGAAGCCTCGTGAGGTGGAGGAACATCATCACTAATGTCCTTTAGGTTCTCTTGCTCGGCTGACTGGGAGAGGCGGTATTGAGGAGGGTCAAAGCCACGTCGTCGCTCGATCATCCTCATATGGAGCATACTAGAGATGCTTTGTGAGGACATCTGACCGATGAGGGTGAGGGAGGGTGATTGCACCGCCGTATTGAGGAGACCGAAGTACCTTGCCAGGCGAGTCACATAAGGGCCGATGGAAATGACCCCCTTCCTATGCCGCTTCGTCTGATGGCAAATAGCTAGGGCAATGAAATAGGAGAGGTCGAATACGTACCCCGTGTGCCATGCTCCATAGAAAATAGGCGTCGGTAGTGTTAACGACATCGGTACTCTTTCGCCGTCTTGTTAAGGTGTGGGCTAAGATGGCGTGTAGATATCTCAAGGATGGGGCCAGAGTCGATGCCTTGGAGCAGCTAGGGTCATAGGTGGCCGAGACTGGGACGAGGGCATTCCAGTAATTTGAAGGAGAATAGTGGATGTGGTGATGGAGAGTGTCAAGGTCATTTTCATCCATGAACTCCTTTGTATATAGTCCCAATGCAACACCGAACTCAGGTACGCTCAACTGGCGGACTAAACCTCCAAGACGGAACTGGACCATTCCAAGATCATCAAAATTTGTCATGACGATTTGGAGGTGAAAGGTTGAGCAGTGTTCCAACGTGAGCTCAAGATACGTCGGCTCGACGATCTCAAAAAAGAGCCCCCATGGGTCAGTCATCAGGAGGGCCCGGACTTCATCAAGATGGATCTGTTCTAGTGTGGCCTAATCGATACATCGACCCACTTCTAAGGGTCAGGCCCGGAGTATCTGAAATAGTTCCTCCTAATTTTCGGGTGGGAATTGAGGAATGGGTGTCGGATCTCTGAAGTAGGACCCGAGGAGGATGCTGCTCCTTTTCTCTTCTTTGATGCGGGAATCGCAGCCTTTTTGCCTCGTGGGTTTGACATAATATGCTTGCGAAAACAATCCTAAAATTTAGTTTGAAGGATAAACACTATAAGCAAACGAATAAGAAAGAAACATCCAAGTTTAGCTCAATCAATCAACGAAGTAAGTAAAATGTGAATGCTTAGTAAATATAGATATATATAAACAATGGTTAAGTAGAGAAGACTATGACCCTAAAAATTAATGCAAACTAATAGCAATGTTAAAAACTAAATGGAGTATAGATATGGAGTGATCAACCAAGTTTGACTAAGCAAATAATCATCCATAAACAATAGAAGGTAATAAAAATCAACAGAGATGAAAATAACTAAGTAAAAATAGAGAAAAAGATGGGAACCGATGATGGGTGGTGGTGAGTCGGTTGGGGGCGACGGTGGCGGTTTGAGGCATGTACTTCGAGCTGACCATGGGTGTAGAGGTGAGCCGTGTAGTAGAGGTGGAAGAGAGAAAAAGAAGGGGAAAGAAAGGAAAGAAAAGAAAGGGTGGGGAAGGAGAAAAAGAGAAAAATAGAAGAGAAAGAGAAGAGAAAAGAGAGGGAAAGTAAAAAGAGATGAGATAGGAGGTATGGAAAGGAAGAAAGATGAAAGAAAGAAGGGGATTTGAGGTGCTAAGGGTGGCCGGTCGGTGGTGGGGGAGGGGTGTGTGGCGGCTAAGGTTAGGTTTTTGGGGAAGAGGATGATGAATAGTGAGGGGTTTATATAGATATTGAGGTACACGGCCGTGGGGCACGCCCGTGTGCCCTGATTTCAGCCTGTGTTTTTTGTGATTTTCGAATTTAGGGGCGTCTAAAATTCGGCCCATGCCCGTGTTCTTTGGGCGTGTTGGTGTACATGGCCATGTCACATAACCATGTGCTGCATCGTTCGCTTCTCCCACACTCATGTATATATGCGCACGCCCGTGTTAATTTAACAGGATCGGCCACGGTTAGAGACCACGAGCTTGTTGCACGCCCGTGTTGATTCCTCAGTTCCTACCACGACTTATAGGCACGGGCATGTCACACGCCCGTGTTGAATTGGCAGGATTGCCCATGGCCATGATGCACGGCCGTGGCAACGTATCGTATACCGTGCTTGGTAAAAATTTTGCTCTATTTTCACACGGCCTAAGGCACGCCTATGTGCCTAACCGTGCGGATTTAGAAAACCTGTTTTCAAAGACTCAGTTAGTGATTTAGATGTTAAACACTAAAATTTAAAGAAATTAACACCGTTAGTGCTCGGGTTGCCTCTCGAGAAGCATTTATTTATAGTCTAAGCTCGACTTACCTCGATTTTGCGTGGTCATGATGGTGCGAGGAGTTTACACTCCTCATTCCTACTATCAGTTTTATCAAAATGAGGTTTTAGATGAGTACTATTTACCTTAAAAGTGCCGAATTTGGAATGAGTAACCTCAACTATACTGTATGGGAAGATGGTAAGTACGGTAAAAGGGATTGCTCCATTCAGTTCAGAAGTGGCAATACGAGGGTCTGCTGCATCTAATACTACCTTGTCTCCAACCCTAAGTTGATTTGGAAAAAAATTGAGTTCGTCATGGCGTGGTTTCGGTTTATCATGTGTTCTCGATTTCTGTGTTCGCCATTCATCTAGTTCATCGATCTATAGGCTTCGTTCCTCATAAATAGGTCCTTTGTTGCTATGTAAGCATGGCTCATTTATACTCTTTGAACGTGTTTCCTGTAAAGAAGATTGCACTACATGATCAGTATCAGTAGCATAATTTATACAACCTCCTTCAATTTTCGATGTGTTACTCGAATTACGAGCTTGAAGAGTGATTGTTTCATCACCTACACGAAGTGTGAGTTCACCTGTACCAACATCAATAATGGTTCTAGTAGTTGCTAAAAAGGGCCTTCCTAAAATTAAAGGTACGTCACTGTCTTCTTCTATGTCTAGAACAACAAAATCAATTGGGAATATAAATTTATCGATTTTGGCAAGTACATCTTCAATGATACCCCTAGGAAATCTAATGGTTTTATCTGCCAATTGAATGCTCATCCTAGTTTGTTTGGGTTTCCCAAGACCTAGTTGTTTAAATATTTTATAGGGCATGACATTAATACTAGCCCCCAAATCAGCCAAAGCATTGTTAACATTTAAACTACCAATTAAACAAGGAATAGTAAAACTCCCTGGATCTTTCAACTTGTTGGGTAGCTTATTCTATAGAATGGCTGAGCAAACTGCGTTTAACTCCACATACGACGCCTTATCCAACTTCCGCTTATTCACTAAAAGCTCTTTTAAAAATTTCATTGCATTCGGCATCTGCGAAAGAGCTTCAATAAACGGTAAGTTAATATGTAATTTCTTTAGTAGTTTAAGGAATTTACCAAATTGTTCGTCAGTGCGGTCTTTCCTTGTCGCATTGGGGTATGGTACTCGAGGTTTGTATTCTTCACTTACCGATTTTCGCTCACTGTAGTCTACCTCATCCTTACCTTTACCTACCACAATTCCTTGCCTCGGTTCTGGTTTAAGTTCAACTAACCCTTCTTCATCTCGAACGTTAATCACATTGAGCTGTTCCCTTAGGTTAGATTCAGTATTACACGGCAAGCTTCCTTGTGGTCGTTCAGAAATTAATTTGGCAAGCTGGCCTATCTGAGTTTCGGGCCCTTGGATCGACGCTTGTTGATTCTTAAGTGCTATCTCAGTATTCTGAAAGTAAGTTTCTGACACCGAGATGAATTTTGTTAGCATCTCCTCAAGGTTCAGATTCTTTTCTTGCTGGTAAGGTGGTTGTTGAAAACCCGAAGGATGTTGTGGCCTTTGATTTCCTTGGCCACCCCACGAGAAATTGGGGTGGTTCCTCCTACCTGTATTATAAGTGTTACTATATGGGTTATTTTGAGGTCTAGAATTATTATTACCTATATAGTGGACTTGTTCCTCCTCGGTGCTGGGGTTGAAAGATTGATATTCAGTGTGTATTCCTCTTCCATTTTAATCGCACCTCATCACTTGATGTACCTGCGTGGAACCAAGTAAACCGTCAATCTTTTTATTCAAGAGTTCTACTTGATTTGGCAACATAGTAACCGAGTCGACATTATAAACGCCTACTGCTTTTGTCAGCTTTGTTCTCATGACTTGCCACTGATAGATATTCAGTGACATTTCTTTAATAAATTCGTAGGCCACTTTAGGTGTTTTGTTGTTTAAAGTTCCACCAGCGGCTCCGTCGATAAGTTGCCTAGTTGAAGGGTTCATACCGTTGTAAAAGGTCTGAACTTGCAGCCATAGAGGTAACCCATGGTGAGGGCACCTTCGCAGTAGGTCCTTATATCTCTCCCATGCATCGTAGAGTGTTTCTAAATCCATCTGCACAAAAGAAGATATATCATTTCTCAATTTAGCTGTTTTAGCCGGCGGAAAATATTTAAATAGAATTTTTTCGGTCATTTGTTCCCAAGTAGTGATTGACCCTCGTGGTAACAAGTTGAACCACTGTTTAGCCTTATTCCTCAGTGAAAAGGGAAATAACTGAAGGCAAATGACATCATCAGAAACGCCGTTGATCTTAAACGTGTCGCAGAGTTCCAGAAATTTGCCAAATGAGTGTTTGGATCCTTGTCCTACAAACCATCAAACTGAACAAACTGTTGTATCATTTGAATCGTGTTAGGTTTCAGTTTAAAAGTATTTGCAACATCAGCAGGCCTAAATATACTCAATTCAGTTCCTGTTAACGTAGGTTTAGCATAATCATACATAGTACGAGGAGCAGGATTCTGATTTACTAGATCAGCAGCAATCGCAGGAGGTAGCGGATTATTCTGATTATCAGCCATCTCCTCGGTTGTAGTGTGAATATCGTCCTCTTGCCCTTCATTTATGTATTGTAGGCTTCTCCTAATTTCTTTTCAGTTTCTGCGAGCTGTGCTTTCGATCTCACTATCAAAGAGTAACGGTCCCGACGGGTTTGTTCTAGTCATAAACTATGAAAACCTGTCAGAAGAAAATAAAAGAAAATTTAGTAAAAATAAAAATAAAATTAAAAACAAAATAAAAATAAGAAATAATGGCTAAAGTAATAAAAATTAAGTGTTCCTAATATCTTAATTCCCTTGCAACGGCGCCAAAAACTTGATTGCACTCGCGATAAGTCTTAAATTTATGATTGATCGTACTTGAAAACTAACTATTATCACGATGAAGACAAGTGTACCTATCGAACAGTAGTATAGTTTATAGCAAGACCGGATGTCGAACCCATAGGAACTAAAAGTACTAGTAATAACCTTCTTTTTATTATCTAGCCTTAGAATAATGGGAGTTGTTTTATATAAACTAATTAACTAAACTAAGAATGCATAGAAAGTAAATTGGGGAAATACTTTTGGGAAAACTGATTTATTTAGACAATACCCAAGGAAGAATCCACCTAGACTTCACTTGTTATTCGAATCTAAACTAGACGATTTATTCACTTGACTTGATCCGTAGAAATCCTTAATTTATATTATTATCCCTCTCGAGACTAATAAAGTCTAACCCTAGGTTGATTAATTGAAATCTCTTTCTAATTAAAACCCTAGTGTTGCATTAACTCGATCTATGGATTCCCTTATTAGATTTGACTCTAATCCGACAGATTTATGTCATCCTATCTCTAGGATTGCATGCAACTCCGCTTAATTATGAATGATCTACTCTTATACAGGGACTTTTGCTCCTCTGAATAAGCACGTCAATACTTGAATCAATATCATGGAATATTAAAACAAGAATTAAGAACGCATAGTTAAGAACAAATCAAGTATTTATCATATAATTCGAAAAATATTAATAAGATCCGTCTTAAGTTTCATCCCCCTTAGATATTTAGGCGATTTAGTTCATAATTATAAAAGAAAACATCTCAGAAGAATAATAATGACAAAACATAAAGAAATCCAAAAAACCCCTGAAGGAAATTGAAGGGAGATCTTTAGTCTTGACGGAGAATCCGACCTCTGAGATGGATCAATCGGCTTTCTTCGAGTAATTCCTTGCTTCCTACTCTGTGTGTCCCTCTAATCCTCCTTTGGGGTCTTTTAAATAGGTTTTAAAATGCTTTCAAACCCTCAAAATTGCCCTTTTCCGAATAGAACTCAACTTGGGCTCGACAGGGACACGACTGTGTGCCACACCCGTGTGCAAATGCTTCAAACCGTGTTCAAGGCTGTGAAATAGACACGCCTGTGTTGGGGTGGCTTTAGGCCATGTTGAAGTTTGCTAAAAAGACATGGGCGTGTGTTCTACATGTGTGAGGGAGTCCAGGCCGTGTTGATTTCCCACGTTGGTCCATTTTCTCTGTTTTTGGCCCGTTTCTCGTTCTTTTTACTTTCATATGCTCACCTAAGTATAAGATATGAAATTAAAGGATTAGGAGAATCAAATTTCACAAATCTAATGATAATTCATCCAAAAATGTGCTAAGCATGGGATAAAAATATGTATAAATTACGACTTATCAAATACTCACATATTTTCTTCATTCAATTCAATTTGATTCAATTCAAATCACTTTTAGTTTCCAATCAATATACTTTCAAATATTAGCATAATTCATAATTCAATTACTTAATTCAAATCACTTTTAATTTCAAATTTGTTCACATTCAATTTCAATAGCCATAAACATTTTTGAATCAATTTCATTCAAATCAATATTATCATTTAAATTGCTTACCTAATTTTACATACCATGCATTTTAATTAAAATATAACAATTAATTATAAATAGATTTGAATTATAGTAATACAAACCGTGATTTCTCGTTTTCACTCCTTGTCCACTTTTTCTTTTCCTTTCTTTGCGGATGTCTCGAGTGCGATATTGGCAATTTGATTTGAACCTTGAAAACCCTAAATTCTTTCTTTTTCTTTTACTTTCTTCTTTCTCTCTATTTCGTCCCTGATATTCTGTTGTTTAATTTTTTTTTTCTTTCTTTACTTTATTATATATATATATATAATTTAATAATATAATATATAATATATAATAAAACATAATAAATATCTTTATTATTTAATAATATAATATATATTAAACTTAAAAATCTCATATTTTTAAGGATTAACCACCTGAACTTATACTTTTGGTTTAATTGCCATTTTAGTCCTTTTTTCTTTCTTTGTATTATATTTATTTATTAATTTAACAATAATATAATATATAATTATAACAAATATCTATTACTTAAATAATAAGTAAATTAAATACATATATTACAAATGTATTATTTATTTTATTTCATAATATAATAATAATTAATAAATATCTTTTACTTATTATTTAAGAAAATATATAAATATATTACAAGTATATTTTCATGTATTTTACACATGTTTTTTTTATCATTACCTTACTATTTTAATTTTTTAAATAATAATAATAATTTTAACATAAAACCATAATAATATTTATATATAATATATAATCGAAGAAAAATCTTCCCATTTGCCGCCTCACCTAATGAAATAGGCATAATTGCCCATTTAATCCCTTTTATTTTATTTTAATCTATAATTAAACTTTTACCCTTTATTCAATTTAGTCCTTTTACTAATTTCTTCTAATTAAGCTAAATTCACCTAATTAAAGCCCAAATAAACACACTAGTAGACTCATAAATATTTCTAATAATTATTTACGAATTTGATTTATTAAGACAGAGGCCCGATAATGCACCTTTTCGATGCCCGTGAATTTTGGGTCATTACAGCATGACATTCCATTATATGTTGCATTGCATTGGGGTGGGTTGATGTTATTTGGAAGAAGTGTATTGAAGGGCTCTTAAGCCTAATATCTGGCACCTCAGCTGCAAATTAATGTTTATGTGTCACATTCGGTACTACCTGGAGTGTAGGGATAGGTGGGTTGATTTAATCCCCACATGGAGTGTAGGGTTGGACGGAGATGGTGTGTAGAGGCTGGTTGGGTAGGACTTTGCTAATGAATATTTATGACTGATATTGATACTGTGATGGGCTAAGGCCCAAACTGATACTGATACTAGATAGGGCTTAGGCCCAAGACTGTTTTGGCTGTGCACTGCGCTTTGCTATCGTTTGTTTTCTATGGGATTACACATTGAGTTTAAAACTCACCCCTCTCTGTTAAATGTGCACAGGTAATCCCCGGACCTAGACGAATCGGCGCGATGAAGGACTCGACGGTGACCGCTTGACTACCAAACGGTTGTGTTTTCAGTTATGGTTTTAATTCCTTATTTTTGGATGTAATTTGGGACATTTTGGACTGTTTGACTTAATGTTGGATTTTAAATGGTTTATGGGTTTTTAAACTGTAGAACTCAACGAACAATCGGTTCTCTCTAAAACAAAGGGGTTTTCCTAAAATGGACGAATTTACTTAATTAACTCGATTTTTCATAAAATAAATGATTTTTTTAAGCTTCCGCAGCGAGTCATGTTTTAAACAATTGATTAAACGAGTAAAACAAATTTGGGAATTAATAAGAGATAAGGAAAAGTAATTTAATGGAAATGGTTTTATCGCGATAACATGGTTTTCAAACACCCTATCATGTGACATCGTCAGATTCAGCCATAACGTCTAGGCCGGTGATAAGTTGTAATTTATACATATTTTTATCCCATGCTTAGCACATTTTTGGATGAATTAACATTAGATTTGTAGAATTTGATGCTCCTAATCCTTTAATTTCATATCTTATACTTAGGTGAGAATAGAAAAGTAAAAAGAACAAGAAACGGGCAAAAAACGAAGAAAATGGGCCGACATGGGAAATCAACACGGCCTGGACTTCCTCACACGGGTAGAACACACGCCAGTTCCATTCTAGCAGGCTTGAACACGACTTAAACTGTCCTCAACACGGGCGTGTCTATTTCTCAGCCTTGACCACGGCCTGAAGTAATCGCACACGAGCGTGTCACACAGGTGTGTCCTTGTCGAGCCCAAGCTGAGTTCTAGTTATAAAGGGGCAATTTTGAGGGTTGGAAAGCATTCTAAAGCCTATTTAAAAGACCCTAAAGGAGGAGAGAAAGGGGACGGAGAGTAGGAAGCAAGGAATTACTCGAAGAAAGCCGATTGATCCATCTCGAAAGCCGGATTCACCTCCAAGACCGAAGATTTCCCTTCAAATTCCTTCAGGAGTTTTTGGGTTTTCTTTATGTTTTGTCATTATTCTTCTGAGATGTTTTATTCTATAGTTATGAACTAAATCCCCTAAATACCTAAGGGGAATGAAACCTAAGACGGATCTTGTTAATATTTTCTGAACTGTATGATAAATCCTTAATTTGTTCTTAATTATGACTTTAAATCTCATTTGAATATTCAAGGATATTGATTCAAGTATTGATGTGTTTATTCAGAGGATGAATAGTCTCTGTCTAAGAGTAGATCATTCATAATTAAGCGGAGTTGCATGCAATCCTAGAGATAGGACGACACAAATCTGCCGGATTAGAGTCAAATCTAATAAGGGAATCCATAGATCGAGTTAATACAAAACTAGGGGTTTTAATTAGAAAGAGATTTCAATTAATCAACCTAGGGTCAGATGTTATTAGTCTTGAATAGGGATAATAACATAACTTAGGGATTTCTACGGATCAAGTCAAGTGAATAAATCGTCTGGTTCAAAGTCAATTAACAAGAGAAGTCTAGGTGGATTCTTCCTTGGGTGTTGTCTAAATCAATCAGTTTTCCCAAAAGTATTTCCCCAGTTTACTTTCTCTGCATTCTTAGATTAGTTAATTAGTTAGATAAAATAACCTTCATTATTCTTAGGCTAGATAATAAAAAGAAAGTTAATACTAGTACTCTTAGTTTCTTTGGGTTAGACATCCGGTCTTGCTAAAACTATACTACTGTTCGATAGGTATGCTTGCCTTCATCGTGATAATAGTTAGTTCAAGTACGATCAGCTATAAATTTTAAAACTTATCGTGAGTGACAATCAGCCGGGTCGGGGGTGTTACAATAAGTTGAAGCAATTGTTTGAACTGAGTCAAGGAACCAACATAGACAACTGGTAGTGAATTCAATATTCGATTATATGAATCAACTGCTCTAGCTATCTTAAAGTGGCTTCGAAATTCGATATTGATGATCACATGCTCAGAATTCCCATTGTTGTAATTGACCACTGGAACGATAGAATAATGTGCAAGTGTACTCAATCACAATAAGTAATAAAGTGACAAGTAAATGTCGAGTTATCGTACCCACAGGGACTGTAAAAAGAATTATTTATGAAATTAATTGCAAAATACTTTGGCGAGGTAAAAATAATTTGATTTTGAAAGATGGTCAAGAACTGTTTAAAAACTAAGTAAATAATTAAAATAAAACAAAGTAGTTCTAATGCACGATTTCAAATAAGATTTAATCAATGTAACATACTTGTGTTGGATTAATCATTTTTCTTTAACTTAGAATTATTAAACTCATGTTTTCATTGTTACGAATAAATTCACAGCAACCCGGTAATTTGCTAACTTATGAACAAATTTACATACAAAAATCCATTCATATCTTGACATATCCCTATGTCAATTCAACCGACTAAACAGATTCTAGCAAGCAAACATGTTATTGCACATACATACTCATTAAATTGAACTAATCTATTGCATATCCCTATGTCAATTCAAACGATTAATAAAATCTAATAAGCATATAAAAGACTATGTGAAGTAACAAGGCATCCCTACCTTGAAACAATTTAATCACAATAATCTTGCAAGTTATGGAAGGCAATAATATCGCCAGATACATTGCTAATTTAACCTTCAGCTATCTTAGAAGAATAAACATGCACTGATTAAGTATTGTGTCAATTAATTACAACTGCAATCCGTTTAAATAATTAATTCATTAGTTACCTCACAGTCGTAACGCAAGAATAACTTAGGCATGATTTTACTTAATCAAGCATCTTACCGAGGCTTATAACAACATAAACACGATTTTGACAATTCAAGCAGGCAGAATATAATCAACCGAACACAAACATAATTTAAGTTGAATTGATTAAAGTAACCATTTCAATAGCATAAATATTCATAATCATGTTCATCAAAACAACAACAAAATTTAAAGAGATAGGGAACAAGAAGCAAATCCGGTGTTTCTCTGTGGCTTGACTAGTTGCTCCGCTCTTCGTTCTTCGTTGCCCTCGGCTATCAAGGTGGCTTATGAGCACCTAAATTGCTGCTTCAAATGGCTGATGAGAGCCTCTTTCCCAAGAGAAGAAATTGGCACTTGAACAAGAGGGAATGTAATGGAAAAAATAAAAGAAGAGTGAGAGAGGGAATGAGAGAATGATGTGAAGTGAGGGATGCTTTGAATGATCAACAAGGGGTGGCTTTTATAGCTGATTGTGGCTGCTAAAAATAGAAAATTCCAGCAGCCAAAGAGACCTCCGTTGCCCAGCCACACACATGGCAAAGTTGAGAGTTTCAACTTTGCTATTTTAAGCTTGGGGCAAATTTACAAAGCCATAATTTAAGGTGGGGTTTGAATGCAATTTAGAAGTCTTTTGAGGGCCTTTTTGCAAGAATATTTAATCAGATAAATTTCTGATTTGGGTCAGCATATGGACGGTTCTGGGCTGCCCATTTAGTGGCTGGTTCGGTTCACTCAATTTGGCTCGACCGGTGCGGTTCAACTAGACCCTTTCTCTATAATTAATTAAAAATAATTTATTTAAACCAAATTAAATGGGGAATAAATTAAAATTAATTAAATTATGAATTAATACACATTTTTGGACCGTCTTAGGCTAGAAATTAAAGTGACTCGATACTTTAAATTGCTTCTCGATTTCGTGCTTTCAGCAGTGTCAGCCAAGCCAATTTTCGCCCTTTGTGTGAATCTGTCAAAAAATAGTCAAAATTAATCAAAATTAAGTATAAAATTAAATAAATTCACCATTTTCATATTTTTAACACGATTTAATTATTTTATCATATTTAATTATTTTTTGACAAGAATTTAACTGGATTTGCATGAATTTAAGTCAAATTGGGTATGAAAAAGTACATAATTTTTGTGTTTCCAACCACATCAATGTACCGATGATCACCTACATATATATATATGTCATAACTGGTTTTTGTCAAAATTAATATTTTTTTACTGATTTATACATAAATGAAAACCTTTTCCCCGAAGGGTACTTAGAAATGACATAAAATATAACAATACTTTGTCGTAATAGTTCTTTGTATCATTCCCATGCCTAATACAAGGACTCATCATCCATTTTTTGGAAAGCAGTGATCTCGTTCCTCAACTTAGCATTCTTACTAGGCGAGAAATACTTCATGAGGAATCTTTTGGCTAACTCTTGCCATGTAGAGATTGAGTTTGGTGGCAATGAATTCAACCAGGCTCGAGCTCTGTCCCTTAGTGACTACGGGAACAGCTTCAATCGTAATGCATCTTCTGTAACTCCAGCTAATTTGAAAGAGTCGCTCACCTCCATAAATAGTCTTAGGTGAAGATGATGATCTTCAGTAGGCATTCCACTGAATTGGCCCACTGTCTGAAGCATCTGAAACATGAATGGCTTCAGCTCGAATTATTGTGCCTCGATTTTGTGTCTCTTAATGCCCAGATTAAGATTGTTAAATACTGGCACAGCATATTGTCTTAAGGCCCTATCCCTATCGTCAGCCATAAGGATAGGATTTTGAGCAAGGTTTGCTCCATTCCCTTGATTCATATTCTCGAAATTCATTCCTTCAGTCCTTCTCTGATTCGCTTGTCTTCTTCACTGTCGAAAGGTTCATTCTATCTCAGGGTCTACAAGGAGTAAGTCAATGATCTGGTCAATACTCATAAACACCTGAAATTATCAAAGAAAAATTAATTAAGTTAAAAATTAAACAGGAAAATAAACCAAAATGTAAAACTAACAAATTCACAAATAATGGCTTTTTTTAAAAACAGTACCCGGCAACGGCGCCAAAAACTTGGAACGATGGAAAAATGTGCAAGCGTACACAATCGCAACAAGTAATAAAGTGACAAGTAAATGTCGAGTTATCGTACCCATAGGGACTGTAAAAAGAATTATTTATGAAATTAATTGTAATATACTTTGGCGAGGTAAAAATAATTTGATTTTGAAAGATGGTTAAGAACTATTTAAAAACTAAGTAAATAATTAAAATAAAACAAAATAGTTCTAATGCACGATTTCAAATAAGATTTAATCAATGTAACATACTTGTGTTGGATTAATCATATTTCTTTAACTTAGAATTATTAAACTCATGTTTTCATTGTTACAAAAAAATTCACAGCAACCCGGTAATTTGCTAACTTATGAACAAATTTACATACAAAAATCCATTTATCTCTTGACATATCCCTATGTCAATTCAACCGACTAAACAGATTCTAGCAAGCAAACATGTTATTGCACATACATACTCATTAAATTGAACTAATATCTTGCATATCCATATGTCAATTCAAACGATTAATAAAATCAAATAAGCATATAAAAGACTATGTGAAGTAACAAGGCATCCCTACCTTGAAACAATTTAACACAATAATCTTGCAAGTTATGCAAGGCAATAATATCTCCAGATACATTGCTAATTTAACCTTCAGCTACCTTAGAAGAATAAACATGCACTGATTAAATATTGTGTCAATTAATTACAATTGCAATCCATTTAAATAATTAATTCATTAGTTACCTCACAATCGTAATGCAAGAATAACTTAGGCATGATTTTACTTAATCAAGCATCTTACTGAGGCTTATAATAACATAAACACGATTTTGACAATTCAAGCAGGCAGAATATAATCAACCGAACACAAACATAATTTAAACTGAATTGATTAAAATAACCATTTCAATATCATAAATATTCATAATCATGTTCGTCAAAACAACAACAAAATTTAAAGAGATCGGAAATAAGAAGCAAATCCGGTGTTTCTCCGTGGCTTGACTAGTTGCTCCGCTCTTCGTTCTTCGTTGCCCTCAGCTATCAAGGTGGCATATGAACACCTAAATTGCTGCTCCAAATGGCTGATAAGAGCCTTTTTCCCAAGAGAAGAAATCAGCACTTGAATAAGAGGGAATGGAATGGAAAAAATGAGAGAAAAGTGAGAGAGGGAATGAGAGAATGATGTGAAGTGAAGGATGCTTTGAATGGTCAGCAAGGGGTGGCTTTTATAGCTGATTGTGGCTGCTAAAAATAGAAAATTCCAGCAGCCAAAGAGGCCTCCCTTGGCCGGCCACACACATGGCAAAGTTGAGAGTTTCAACTTTGCTATTTTAAGCTTGGGGCAAATCTACAAAGCCATAATTTAAGGTGGGGTTTGAATGCAATTTAAAAGTCTTTTGAGAGCCTTTTTGGAAGCTTATTTAATCAGCTAAAATGCTGGTTTGGGTCAGCATATGGACGGTTCTGGGCTGCCCATTTAGTGGTTGGTTCGGTTCACTCAATTTGGCTCGACCGGTGCGGTTCAACTGGACCCTTTCTTCATAATTAATTAAAAATAATTTATTTAACTCAAATTAAATGAGGAATAAATTAAAATTAATTAAATTATGAATTAATACACATTTTTGGACCGTCTTAGGCTGGAAATTAAAGTGCCTCGATACTTCAAATTGCTTCTCGATTTTGTGCTTTCAAATGATGTCAGTACTGAGCCAAATTTCGCCTTTGTGCGAATCACAAAAAAATAGTCAAAATTAATCAAAATTAAGTATAAAATTAAATAAATTCACCATGCTCATATTTTTAACACGATTTAATTATTTTATAATATTTAATTATTTTTTGACAAGAATTTAATTGGATTTGCATGAATTTAAGTCAAATTGGGTATGAAAAAGTATATAAATTTTTGTGTTGCCACACCCCCAAACTTAATTCATTGCTCGTCCCGAATAATGCACAAATTTTGAAAAGAATCTCTCAAAAACACCCTTGAAAAATTCCTTCAGAACAACATTTTTCCAAAAATTATGAATTTAAAATACTTATGCTCAAAGACAAGAAATATGATAGTTATGCTACTTAAGCATAAACATTGTTCAAATTAAATTCAACAACTTATTATAATAGCAAAATTTAGACTAAATGCTTTTATAATAAAGACATGTTAACCCTTACTAATTTGATTTTTATTCCTTTATTCAAGACTAAGCTGCAATCATTAAGCTTAACTTATGTCTTCATATGTTGATCGTAGCAATTTCTCTCCATTAATGTTGGTAGCATGAGGACTTTGAATCAATAGGCCTTTATCCAGGTTGTAACGTGGCTAGGCTAAGGGTAGGAGAAAGATGGATAAATTTTGGTTTAAGAAACCCTAGACTCAGTGTCAATTGAACCTTCGGAGTTTTTACCTTCGATACACCAACTTGACTTTCATATGCTCTTTTGTACATCTCTTTCAAATACATGTGCTCTCTTTTCTTTTTCTTTTTCTTTTTTTTACGCTAGCACTTACTTTGTGTACTGTAATTTTTGAGTGTTAGAATTAAGTGACCCGAATTCTTATTTAAATAAAATACGATGGAAAATAAAATAAAAGTAAAATCCATATAGAACTAGGCTTCTTTTATTTTATTTTAGAATAAGGTTTTTTAAACCTTATTAAACTCCATCTATTTTATATATATTAGGATAAAGTGTTTCAATCCTACTAGAATATGGCTTTACAAGCCTATAAATAGACATAGTCTATTCCTCTTGTATTGATTCAAATTTTCGACATAGTGAATTTTCTTCTCCTCTGCCCGTGGTTTTTTCCCGAAAGGGTTTCCACGTAAAATTTGTGTGTTCTTTATTTTACTTTTTTTAACAAATTGGTATTAGAGCTTCTGGGTTATTCATCTCAATCACAGTAATGGCGTATTTGAAGTATGAAATTCCACTGTTGGATCGCAACACCAGATTTGCATTGTGGCAAATTAAGATGCAAGCAGTTCTTGCGTAGATGGATCTGGAGGATGCCTTGCTAGGGATAGATAAGATGCCTTCGACATTAACAGATGAAGAGAAGAAGCGTAAGGATCAAAAGGCATTAACACAATTACATCTGCATTTGTCCAACGAAATTTTACAGGATGTGATGAAAGAGAAGACTGCCGCTGCATTATGGAAGAGGCTAGAACAAATATGTATGTCAAAAACTCTAACAAGCAAGTTGCATATGAAGCAGCGTCTTTATGCTTATCGTTTGAAGAAATGTGCGTCTGTACACGAACACTTAATAGTGTTTAAAGAAATTCTCTCAAACTTGGAGGCCATAGAGGTTCAGTATGATAAGGAAGATCTAGGGTTGATTCTACTTTATTCGTTGCCCCCGTCTTATTCAACCTTTAGAGACACGATTTTATATAGCCGTGAGTCTCTCACAGTTGATGAGGTTTATGATTCTTTAACCTCGTATGATAAGATGAAACATCTTGTGCTTAAATCTGACTCTCAGGGAGAGGGTCTCATTGTTCGTGGGAGACAAGATCGGAATGCTGATGATGATCATGGTAGGACACAGGAACGAAATCCTCGTGGTAAATCTAAGGGTAGATCGAAGTCTTCAAATAGAGGTAAAACTTGTAACTTCTACAAGAAGAAATGGCAAATTAAATCTGAGTGCTATAAGCTACAAAATAAGATTAAAAGGGAGGTCATGAATCAAAGGGAAAACAACCAGAAAATTCTGGTGAAGTTGATGTTGTAGAAGACTACAGCGATGGTGAACTTCTAGTCGCTTCTGTCAATGATTCTAAAGTAAGTGGGGAGTGGATACTTAATTCAGGCTGCACCTTCCACATAAGTCCCAATCGGGATTGGTTCACAACTTACGAAACAGTGTCTGAAGGTGTTATTTTGATGGGAAATAATGCTTCGTGTAAAATCACAGGTGTTGGAAAAATTAAAGTTAAGATGTTTGATGGAGTTGTCAGAACACTTAGTGACGTACGACATGTTCCAGAATTGAAAAGAAATTTAATTTCGTTGAGTATTCTTGATTCAAAAGGGTACAGATACACAGCTGAAAGTGGGGTTTTAAAGATTTCCAAAGGGTCCCTTGTTGTGATGAAAGGGTAGAGAAAAATTGCTAAGTTATATGTTTTGCGGGGTTCTACTGTTACTGGTGATGCAGCTGTCACTTCCTCTTCCTTGTCAGATGATGATATTACTAAACTTTGGCATATGTGCCTAGGGCATATGAGTGAGAATGGCATGGCAAAATTGAGCAAAAGAGGACTTCTTGATGGGCAAGGAATTTGCAAATTGAATTTCTGTGAGCACTGTGTTTTTTGGAAGCAAAAGAGAGTTTGATTCACTAGAGGAATCCATAACACGAAGGGAATGTTGGAGTATATTCACTCTGATCTGTGGAGGCCATCTAGAGTGCCTTCGAGAGGTGGAGCTAATTATATGCTAACCTTTATTGATGAATTTTCCAGAAAAGTTTGGGCGTTAGCGATGTGTTTTTCGCATTTAAGTCTTGGAAAATTATGATTGAAAAATAGACGGAAAAACAGATAAAATGCCTCCGTACAGACAATGGCTTAGAGTTTTGTTCTGATGAGTTTAATAGATTGTGCAAATCAGAAGGGATCATGAGACACTTGCAATTCGTCATACTTCACTGCAAAACGGCATTGCAGAACGAATGAACAAAATGATCATGGAGAAGGTTCGATGTATGTTGTCAAATGCCAACTTACCGAAGTCATTTTGGACAGAAGCAGCCTCTATTGCATGTTTTTTGATCAACCGATCTCTATCTGTTGCCATTGAGAAAAAGACTCCATAAGAGGTATGGTCCGGTAATCCTGCTAATTATTCTGATTTAAAGATTTTTGGGTGTCCTGCGTATGCTCATGTTGATAATGGAAAATTGAAACTGAGATCCATTAAATGCGTTTTTCTTGGTTATAAAGCTGGTGTAAAAGGGTATAAGTTATGGTGTCCTGAAAATAGAAAAGTTGTGATTAGCAGAGATGTTGTTTTTGATGAAACTGCTATGCTACCTAATAACTCTTAAATACTCTTCCAATAAAGAAAACCAAAAGCAGGTGGAGCATCAGATTAATACAGAGTCAACTCCTCAAGCCATAACAAAAATTGAGAATAAAGTTGCTTCTTCACCACAATACTCTATCGCCAAAAATAGAATTAGAAGAGAAATTAAACCTCCAAAGAAGTATGTCGAAGCTGATTTAGTTGCTTATGCTTTAAATGTGGCTGAAGATATAGATGCGAATCAAGAGCCATCTAATTATTTTGAGGCGGTTAGCTGTGAAGACTCAGAAAAGTGGATGTTTGCTATGCAAGAAGAGATGAAATCACTCCACAAAAACAGAACATGAGACCTTGTGAAACTTTCTAAAGGTAAAAAGGCTGTTCATTGTAAATGAGTGTTTAAAAAGAAAGAAGGGACTCCAGGAGTTGAAGAACCCAGATATAAAGCAAGGCTTGTTGCAAAGGGTTATAGTCAAATTCCAGGAGTGGACTTTACAGATGTGTTCTCTCTAGTTGTTAAGCATAGTTCGATTCGAGCTTTGCTTGGTATTGTGGCCATGCATGATTTGAAGCTTGAGTAGTTAGATGTAAAAACTGCATTTCTGCATGGAGAACTTGAGGAGGATATTTACATGCAACAACCAGAGGGTTTTATAGTCTCAGAAAAAAGAGGACTATGTTTGCTTACTGAGAAAGTCCCTTTACAGTTTGAAACAGTCACCAAGACAGTAGTATAAGAGGTTTGATTCCTTTATGACTTCTCATGATTTCAAAAGAAGTAGTTTAGACAGTTGTGTTTAAGAAAAATAGTGATGGTTCTTTTGTGTATCTACTTATTTATGTTGATGACATGGTGATAGCAACAAAAGATAAATAAGAGATAAGAAAGGTCAAAGCCCAACTAAGTGAAGAATTTGAGATGAAAGATTTAGGACCAGCAAAGAAGATACTTGGTATGGAGATTCTCAGAGATAGAAAAGCAAGTAAATTGTACCTAAGTCAGAAGGGGTACATTGTGAAAGTTCTTTGTAGGTTCAATATGCAGAGTGCTAAGCCTGTTAGTACTCCTTTAGCAGCCCATTTTAGACTTTCATCGGCTTTGTCTCCACAATCGGATGATGAGATTGAGTACATGTCACATGTTTCATACTCTAGTGCAGTGGGATCTCTCCTGTATGCTATGGTTTGCTCCCGTTCAGATTTATCATATGCAGTCAGTGCTGTTAGCAAATACATGGCAAATCCCAATAAAGAACATTGGAAAGCAGCTCAGTGGATTTTAAGATACTTACGAGGCACTGCTGATGTTTGCTTATAGTTTGGAAGAACTAAAGATGGAGTCATAGGGTATGTTGATGCTGATTTTGCTGGAGACCTTGATAGAAGAAGATCTCTCACAGGTTACGTCTTTACAATCGGAGGTTGTGCAATTAGTTGGAAAGCCACTTTGCAAACTACAGTCGCTTTGTCTACCACTGAAGCTGAGTACATGGCGATTATTGAGGCTTGTAAAGAAGCTATTTGGTTGAAGGGACTATTTAGTGAACTCAATGAAGACCTTCAAATCAGTACAATATTTTGTGACAGTCAGAGTGCCATCTTCCTTACAAAAGATCAAATGTTTCATGAGAGAACAAAACATATTGATGTTCGGTATCATTTTGTTCGTGATATTATTGCTCGTGGTGATATTGTTGTGAGCAAAATTAGTACTCATGAAAATCCTGCAGATATGATGACTAAGTCACTTCCTATAACCAAGTTTGAGCATTGCTTAGACTTGGTTGGTGTTCATTGTTGAAGTTAAACCCTTAAGGGGTTTTATGGAAGAGGTGGAAAACTTGTTCGTGATGAAGAACTTGTTCATTAAAAATTTGTGTCAAGGTGGAGATTGTTAGAATTAAGTGACCCGAATTCTTATTTAAATAAAATACGATAGAAAATAAAATAAAAGTAAAATCCATATAGAACTAGACTTCTTTTATTTTATTTTAGAATAAGGTTTTTTAAACCTTATAAAACTCCATCTATTTTATATTTATTAGGATAAGGTGTTTCAATCCTACTAGAATATGGCTTTACAAGCCTATAAATAGACATAGTCTATTCCTCTTGTATTGATTTAAATTTTCGACATAGTGAATTTTCTTCTCCTCTGCCCGTGGTTTTTTCCCGAAAGGGTTTCCACGTAAAATTTGTGTGTTCTTTATTTTATTTTATTTTATTTTTCACATCGAGCAATAGATACTTCTTTTCAACTCCCCCAAACTTATTTTCGAAGTACATTTTGAATATTACTGAGTCTAGTGTTTGGGACAATTTTAAGATCATTAAGCGAAAGGTAATGGCTATTTATTGTAAGGGTCGAAATAAGATTAAGCCATATAGTCTCAAAGTTGGGTTTCAAAGGATAAAATTTTACCATGGTGGGCTTGAAAGGCTCAAACGGTCCAAACAATAATTGCCTAAATCATTTCCAACGTTCCATGCTCCCTAGGATTTCACCTCAAGAAACTACTAAGTCAATTCTAAAGACTTAAGCTTTCATGCATACCTAACTTTCCTAAAGAACTAAAAATTTTATGGTACGAATTTGCATGCTTTATTAAAAATACATTCATGTCATTATTAAGCTAACATAATAAATTATTGAAATAATAGAACTTTATTCATACTCAAATTGAGCATACTTAACAGAATTCAAATTTCTGAACAAAATAAATCCTAATCATAATTAAAAGAAAAATTTTATTCTGAGTGGAAATAATTCAATTTTTCGGTCCCCCCAACTTAAAATGAACAATGTCCTCATTGTTTAAAGTGAATAGATAGTATACACCAGGTAGGATTTTAGAAAAGAGGAGGTGAAATTTGACTGCTTAAGTACCAAGCTCTTTCTAAATCCAATCCTAGACATGTATATATCTATTGCCACACTTTATACTTTGTGACTTGCTCACATTTTATTAGTGGTTTTCCTCTCTTGTTTTATTATGCAAAAAATAAAAAATAAAAATAAATTCCTAATTAAACTTAATCCTAAAATGACCTAATAACGGAAATAAAATAAAGTCAAGATCCTTCCTTTATTTATTTGCAGACTCTTTCGAGTTTGACTCATCCTTTGCTCCATCACTATTGCCTTTGCATGAATCGCTTCGCTCCTTCTTTGATAATGAACTCCATGGTTCAAATATGAAATCTTCGTGAGTGGCGTCAAATATTCTCTTCGACAAGTGTGGATTCCTTGTTTTGACACAGTCCATGTAGAACCCTGAACTGTCAGTTCCTCGAGAATTTCTTGCAAATTTTCAGGCTTGATATTGCTCATCAATGTGAAATATTCATCATTTTCAAAATCTGGTAATTCAAAGAACTCATTAATAGCATTTGAATTTATCGGTACCTTGATTCCGCGAACTGGAACTTCTGTCATCTCGCTTAAAGTTAAATTTGCATTGAACTCATGAACTAGTTCCTCATCCACACTAGGTCTCTCTTCACAAAACAACTCCCAATTGAGGGTTTCAGCAACTTGACAAATACTTGCCATAAAGTCTCGGTAGTTGCTCTCCTTTAATGTAAAGCCTTTTTCTGGATGCATCTGTTGATTTTTGAAGATACTTTCGTATCTCACTTGGGCTTCTTCATAGTGGAATTTGTTTTGTGTTTCATCAATTTGAGCAGAAGCACGAGTTCTCTTATGAGGCATGTTTAATCTGATCACAAGATGAAAAAATTAGTTTCTGTTAGAATTAAGTGACCCTAATTCTTATTTAAATAAAATACGATGGAAAATAAAATAAAAGTAAAATCCATATAGAACTAGACTTCTTTTATTTTATTTTAGAATAAGGTTTTTTAAACCTTATTAAACTCCATCTATTTTATATTTACTAGGATAAGGTGTTTCAATCCTACTAGAATATGGCTTTACAAGCCTATAAATAGACATAGTCTATTCCTTTTGTATTGATTCAAATTTTCGACATAGTGAATTTTCTTCTCCTCTGCCCGTGGTTTTTTCCAAAAGGGTTCACGTAAAATTTTGTGTTCTTTATTTTTTTATTTTATTTTATTTTTTTCACAATTGGTATCCGAGCTTAGGGTTGTTCATCTCGATCACGGTAATGGCGTCTTTGAAATATGAAATTCCGTTGTTGGATCGCAACACCGATTTGTGTTGTGGCGATTAAGATGCAAGCGCTTCTTGCGCAGATGGATCTCGGAGGATGCCCCGCTAGGGGATAGATAAGATGCCTTCGACATTAACAGATGAAGAGAAGAAGCGTAAGGATCGAAAGGCATTAACACAATTGCATCTGCATTTGTCCAATGAAATTTTGCGAGATGTGATGAAAGAGAAGACTCGCCACGCATTATGGAAGAGGCTAGAACAAATATGTATGTCGAAAACTCTAACAAGCAAGTTGCATATGAAGCGGCGTCTTTATGCTCATCGTTTGGAGGAAGGTGTCATAGATACGAACACTTAACAAAGTGTTTAAAGAAATTCTCTCAAACTTGGAGGCCATGGAGGTTCAATATGATAAGGAAGATCTAGGGTTGATTCTACTTTGTTCGTTGCCTCCGCCTTATTCAACCTTTAGAGACACGATTTTATATAGCCGCGAGTCTCTCACAGCTTGATGAGGTTTATGATTCTTTAACCTCGTATGATAAGATGAAACATCTTGTGGTTAAACCTCGACTCTCGGGAGAGAGGTCTCATTGTTCGTGGGAGACAAGATCGGAATACCGATGATGATCGTGGTAGGACACAGAAAGAAATCATCGTGGTAAATCTAAGGGTAGATCAAGTCTTCAAATAGAGGTAAAACTTGTAACTTCTATAAGAAGAAAGGGCACATTAAATCTGAGTGCTATAAGCTACAAAATAAGATTAAAAGGAGGTCATGCGAATCAAAGGGAAAACAACCGAGAAAATTCGTGAAGTCGATGTTGTAGAAGACTACAATGATGGTGAACTTCTAGTCGCTCACAATGATTCTAAAGTAAGTGAGGAGTGGATACTTGATTCAGTGCACCTTCCATATGAGTCCCAATCGGGATTGGTTTACAACTTACGAAACAATTATCCAAGGTGTTGTTTTGATGGGAAATAATGCTTCGTGTAAGATCGCAGTGTTGGAACAATTAAAGTTAAGATGTTTGATGGAGTTGTCGAACACTTAGTAACGTGCGGTATGTTCCGAATTGAAAAGAAATTTAATTTCATTGAGTACTCTTGATTCAAAAGGGCACAGATACACAAAATTGAAAGTGGGGTTTTAAAGATTTCCAAAGGGTCCTTGTTGTGATGAAAGGGCAAAGAAAAAGCGCCAAGTTATATGTTTTGCGGTGGTTCTACTCATTATCGTGATGCAAATTATCGCTTCCTCTTTCTTGTCGGATGATGATATTACTAAACTTTGGCATATGCGCCTAGGGCATATGAGTGAGAATGGCATGGTAGAATTGAGCAAAAGAGGACTTCTTGATGGGCAAGGAATTTGCAAACCGAATTTCTGTGAGCACTGTGTTTTTGGGAAGCAAAAGAGTTCGATTCACTAGAGGAATCCATAACACGAAGGAAACATTGGAGTATATTCATTCGATCTATGGGGACCATCCAGAGTGCCTTCGAGAGGTGGAGCTAATTATATGCTAACCTTTATTGATGATTTTTCCGAAAAGTTTGGGCGTTCTTCCCGAAGCGAGAAAGCGATGTGTTTTCCGTATTTAAGTCTTGGAAAATTATGATTGAAAAAGCAGACGGGAAAACAGATAAAATACCTCCGCATGCATAATGGCTTAGAGTTACGCTCGATGAGTTTAATAGATTGTGCAAGTCGAGAAGGATCGTGAGACACTTGACGATTCGTCATACTCCACAAAGAAAAAGCGGCGTTGCGAACGAATGAACGAACGATCATGGAGAAGGTTCGATGTATGTTGTCAAATGCCAACTTACCAAGTCGTTTTGGGCGTATGACCTCTCATCGCATGTTTTTGATCAACCGATCTCCATCCGCTGCCATTGAGAAAAAGACTCCACAAGAGGTATGGTCCGTAATCCCGCTAATTATTCGATTTAAAGATCTTTGGGTGTCTCTCGCGTATGCTCATGTTAATAATGGAAAATTGGGCCGAGATCCATTAAATGTGTTTTTCTTGGTTATAAAGTCGGTGTAAAAGGGTATAAGTTATGGTGTCCTGAAAATAGGAAAGTTGTGATTAGCGAGAGATGTTGTTTTTGATGAAACTGCTATGCTTCCTAACTTATCTCTTAAAGACTCTTCCAATAAAGAAAATCAAAAGCAAGTGGAGCATCAGTTAATACTGAGTCGACTCCTCAAGTCAAGACAAAAATTGAGAATAGAGTTACTTCTTCGCCTCCATACTCTATCGCCAAAAACAGAACTAAAAGAGAAATTAAACCTCCAAAGAAGTATCTTTGAGGTGATCTAGTTGCTTATGCTTTAAATGTGGTGAAGATATAGATGCGAATCAAGAGCCATCAAATTATTCTGAGGCGATTAGTCATGAAGACTCGAGAAAAATGGATGTTTGCTATGCAAGAGGAGATGGAATCACTCCACAAAAACAAAACATGGGATCTTGTGAAACTTCCTAAAGGCAAGAAGACTGCTCGTTGTAAATGGGTGTTTAAAAAGAAAGAAGGGACTCAGGAGTTGAAGAACCTAAATATAAAGCAAGGCTTGTTGCAAAGGGTTACAGATCAAGTTCCGGAGTGGACTTCACAGATGTGTTCTCCCAGGTTGTGAAGCATAGTTCGATTCGAGCTTTGCTTGGTATTGTGGCCATGCATGATTTAGAGCTTGAGCGATTAGATGTAAAAACTGCATTTTTGCATGGAGAACTTGAGGAAGATATTTACATGCAACAACCGAGAGGGTTTTACTGCTTTGAAAAAGAGGATTATGTTTGCTTGCTTGAAAAAGTCCCTTTACGGTTTGAAACAATCACCAAGGCGATGGTACAAGAGGTTTGATTCCTTTATGACTTCTCACGATTTCAAAAGAAGTAGTTTTGACATTTGTGTTTACTTTAAGAAAAACAATAATGGTTCTTTTGTGTATCTACTTCTTTACGTTGATGACATGTTGATAGCAAAGAAAAGACAAAGGAGAGATAAGAAAGGTCAAAGCCCGACTAAGTGAAGAATTTGAGATGAAAGATTTGGGACCAAAGAAAGAAGATACTTGGTATGGAGATTCTTAGAGATAGAAAAACAAGTAAATTGTACCTAAGTCGGAAGGGTACATTGAGAAACTTCTTTGTAGGTTCAATATGCGAGTGCTAAGCTGTTAGTACTCCTTTAGCGACCATTTTAGACTTTCATCGCCTTTGTCTCCACAATCGATGATGAGATTGAGTACATGTCACATGTTCCATACTCTAGTGCAAAGTGGGATCTCTCATGTATGCTATGGTTTGTTCACGTCCAGTTTTATCATATGCACGATCGGTCAGATTAGCGGATATATGGCGAATCCCGTGTAAAGAACACTGAAAGCGATTCGGTGGATTTTAAGATACTTACGAGGTACTACGATGTTTGCTTACAGCTTTGGAAGAATCAAGATGGAGTTATTGGGTATGTTGATGCTGATTTTGCTTTGGAGACCTTGATAGAAGAAGATCTCTCACAGGTTACGTCTTTACAATCGGAGGTTGTGCAATAAGTTGGAAAGCCACTTTGCAAACTACAGCGCTTTGTCTACCACTGAAGCTGAGTACATGGCGATTACTGAGGCTTGTAAAGAAGCTATTTGGTTGAAGGGACTCTTTAGTGAACTAAATGAAGACCTTCAAATCAGCACAGTATTTTGTGACAGTCAGAGTGCCATCTTTCTTACAAAAGATCAAATGTTTCATGAGAGAACAAAACACATTGATGTTCGGTATCATTTTGTTCGTGATATTATTGCTCGTGGTGATATTGTTGTGAGCAAAATTAGTACTCATGAAAATCCTGCAGATATGATACCAAGTCACTTCCTATAACCAAGTTTGAGCATTGCTTAGACTTGGTTGGTGTTCATTGTTGAAGTTAAACCCTTAAGGGGTTTTATGGAAGAGGTGGAGAACTTGTTCACGATTAAGAACTTGTTCATTGAGAATTTGTGTCAAGGTGGAGATTGTTAGAATTAAGTGACCCTAATTCTTATTTAAATAAAATACGATGGAAAATAAAATAAAAGTAAAATCCATATAGAACTAGACTTCTTTTATTTTATTTTAGAATAAGGTTTTTTAAACCTTATTAAACTCCATCTATTTTATATTTACTAGGATAAGGTGTTTCAATCCTACTAGAATATGGCTTTACAAGCCTATAAATAGACATAGTCTATTCCTTTTGTATTGATTCAAATTTTCGACATAGTGAATTTTCTTCTCCTCTGCCCGTGGTTTTTTCCCGAAAGGGTTTCCACGTAAAATTTTGTGTTCTTTATTTTTTTATTTTATTTTATTTTTTTCACAGTTTCTCAATAAAATTTAATAAAAATTATTAATGATTCAATTAATTGAAAAATTAATTAATAAAATTAAGATTAAAAATTAAGAGAAACTAGGTCTTACCACCTTTTTTTGTAAAAATATAAGAACTCTAGAAATTAATAATAATAATGAAGAAAAAGATGGGAATTTAAAAAGAAGGGTTGGAAGGTTTGTGGCTTAGGATGGATGGAAAAGGGGTGCCACACAAGCAGCTAGGGTGTGCGAGCATGGTGCGTGTGGGAGCAGTATGCAGCAGGGCTAGTGGCAATCAGCAACACGGGCGTTCGACAGCAGGTGAGACTTGGGCGCGCGCAGGATGGTGAGGAGGGCAGGTACCGCGCACGGGGTGAAGGCTTGGCGTGAGCTGAGGCCAGGGGCGTTCGAGGTAACGTGCGCGTTGTGCGCGGGATTGCGTGCGATGGAGTCGGGCGTATCTTTGGCCGATCGCTTGCTTCTTCTGTTTGCCGGGTTCGGCACTTTGGTATTTTGGTGCTTTGGGTTTTAAGTGTTAGATGAATGGGAAGATGGGTGGTATTTATGGAAGAAGAAATAGGAATCAGAGTAGAATTCTTAAAACAATTTAATTAATAAAAATTCTAAGTCCAAATCATATATAAAGATAATAACAATTAATAATTAGATATAAGCATATAAAATTATTAATTGTTATTTAATTTATTTAAACAAATATAAGATCCTAATTTCATGCTAAATTGATAAAGATTAATATATAAATTATAATAGATATAATTATACATTAAAGATTATCATCTTATTATAAAAACTTATCAAATAAAATCCTAAAATTGATAATAATTAATATATATTATAATGGGTATAATTATATATTAATAATTATCATTTAAAAAAAACATTTATTCTAGAAGCCTTTTGAAAATATTTATAGAAAGAGGCATCTAGTTTTTATTATTTACGAAAAGGGCAACTAAATTTTAAAAATGTTTCAATTAAGTCCCTAGACTTAATGAAAATTTGGAATTGAGTTGCAATTTAAGACTCGGGTCAAAATTGACCTTTTTATTTGAAAAATCAAAGAGTAAAATTTCTATTTAAAGAATAATTTTTAGGAAAATTATGTTAAAATCAATTTCCAGGAAAGATTGGAGGAGTCACAAGCGGTCTCGCTTAAGTTCCAATCTCCTAGACAAAATTTATTTAACATACTGATCCCGAAAATATAACCTAAATCATTTATTAAAAAGGAAAATAAGAAAATTTTAAACATCCGATAAACTGAACGAAATTGCATTCCGTTCAATCTTATCTCCCTAATAGTGTTTTAGGCACTGAGCATTAACTTGAAAATTACCTCCCTTACCTTGGAGCTCGACAACTCCGTATGGATAGACGCGATGAATCGTAAATGAACCGGACCAACATGATTTTAGCTTACCTGGAAAGAACTTTAGTCTGGAATTAAATAACAAAACTCTCTGACCTGCTTCAAATTCTCGAACTCGAATGTGCTTGTCATGCCATTTCTTAAGTCTCTCCTTGAGTAATTTGGCATTTTCGTAGGAGGATAGCTGGAATTCCTCTAGCTCATTGAGATGGAGCATCCATTTCTCTTTAGCATGCTTAGGATCCAAGTTGAGTTATTGAAGAGCCCAGTAAGCCTTGTGCTCTAACTCTAAGGGTAGATGACATGCTTTCCCAAAGGCCAACCTATAGAGTGACATCCCTAAAGGTGTCTTGTATGCTGTTCGGTAAGCCTATAAGGCATCATCCAGCCGTTTGGACCAATCTCGTCGGTTTGGGCAAACTACCTTCTCAAGTATGCCTTTGATCTCTTTATTTGCTAGTTTAGCTTGCCCATTCGTCTGCAGATGGTAAGCTATTGCAGCCTTTTGTTTCATTTCGTGCTTGTCTAATAACCATTTTAACCACTTGTTCACAAAGTGGGATCCTTCATCACTAATGATAGCTCTTGGGGTTCCAAACCTTGTGAACACATGTTTCTGCAAGAACTTAACTACAACCTTAGCATTGTTTGTTGGATAAGCTTCAGCCTTGACCCCCTTGGACACATATCTACTGCTACCAATATATACTTGTGACCAAAAGACAGAGGGAACGGACCAAGAAAGTCAATACCCCATACGTCAAATAATTTTACCTCAATGATGTTTGTTCGAGGCATCTCATTTCTGTTGGTGACATTTCTGACCCTTTGACATCGATCACAACTCTTTACGTATGCATATGCATCCTTGAATAGTGTCAGCCAAAAGAATTCTGCTTGCAATACTTTGGCCGCCGTACGAGTACCTCCGAAGTGTCCCCTAGTCGGAGTTGAGTGACAATGGTATAAAATCTTTTGTACTTCATCTTCTGCCACACATCTCCTGATTATCTAATCTGCACACCTTTTAAACAAATATGGCTCTTCCCAGAAGTAGTACTTCACGTCGTGAAGAAACTTTCTCCTTTGTTGATACGTCTTATCAATTGGTATCAAACCACAAGCTAAATAGTTAGCAATATCAGCAAACCAAGGGGTATTATAGACATGACTTACCTTCAGTATTTGTTTATCTGGGAATGTTTCCTGAATCGGTATATTAGGAGAATTCCCTTCTTGAGGCTCAAATCTGGACAAGTGATCTGCTACTTGGTTTTCTACTCCCTTTCGATCTTGAATTTCTAGATCGAACTCTTGAAGTAGGAGCACCCACCGGATCAATCTCATCTTAGCATCTTTCTTGGCAAGTAAGCACTTGATTGCCGAGTGGTCCGTATAAATAGTTACTTTGGCACCTACAAGATAAGATCGAAACTTGTCAAAAGCAAATACAATAGTAAGTAACTCTTTCTCTGTTACCATATAGTTCAGTTGAGCTCCTGTAAGAGTTCGGCTTACATAGTAGATGGGATGAAAAACTTTGTTCCTTTGTTGGCCCATGACAGCTCCTATCGCAAAATCGCTTGCGTCACACATCAATTCAAATGGTAGATCCCAGTCTGGTGTGACAATTATGGGTACCGGAACTAATCGACTCTTCAAATACTTGAAAGCCTTTAAGCATTCATCATCAAACTTGAACGTCGTGTCCTTCTCCAATAGTTTGCATAAGGGTTTAAAAATTTTGGAGAAGTCCTTGATAAATCTTCGATAGAACCCGGCGTGACCCAAGAAGCTCCTAACACTCTTTACAGATGTTGGAGGTGGAAGCTTCTCAATAACATCTGTCTTTGCTTTGTCTACCTCGATTCCATATCTTGTTATCCGATACCCTAGAACAATTCCTTATCGTACCATGAAATGGCACTTTTCCCAGTTAAGTACTAGGTTTGTTTCTTCGCATCGTCTTAGTACCTTAGCTAGATTGGCTAAGCAATCATCATAAGTATCTCTGAACACTAAAAAGTCATCCATAAAAACTTTCAAGTACTTTTCAACCATATCAGTAAAAATAGACATCATACATCTTTAAAATGTAGCAGGTGCATTACATAAACCAAATGGCATGCATCTAAATACAAATGTACTATACGGGCAGGTGAACATTATTTTGTGCTGATCTTTCGTTGCTACTGTAATCTGATAATACCCCGAGTATCTATCAAGAAAACAGTAATAGTCTCGCCCCTCGAGTCTATCCAACATCTGGTCCAAGAACAGCAAAGGAAAGTGATCTTTCCTAGTTGCCTTGTTCAGCTTTCGGTAATCGATGCAAATCTTCCATCCCATAACTGTTCTAGTTGGTATCAACTCGTTATTCTCATTTTTTACGACAGTGATACCTCCCTTCTTTGGCACACACTGGACCGGACTTACCCACGAACTGTCTGAGATGGGATAAATGATACCCGCATCTAACCACTTGATAATTTCCTTTTTCACCACGTCCTTCATGATGGGGTTCAGTCTTAGTTGTCCATCAATCATCCCTTTTTCGCCATCTTCCAGGATAATCTTGTGCATGCATACCGATGGACTAATACCACGGATATCAGCTATGGTCTATCCGATAGCCTTCTTGAATTGTTTCAGCACCAAGATGAGTTTTTCTTCTTGCTCAGTAGTTAATTCTACTGAAACAATCACATGCAGAGTAGAAGAGTTACCTAAATAAACGTATTTTAAATGTGAAGGTAATACCTTGAGTTCTAATTTAGGCGGTTCCTCAATTGACACTTTTGGTTGGGCGTACTCTCTTTTCTCTAACTCCAAATATTTGAAATGGGATTGTGGATTAAATCCCCTTTGATTAGCTTCTAACAAAGCTAAGTGTTCATCCTCCTCTTCATTATTTGGAGGGTCTAATGTCAAAATTTGTTCCAATGGATCTTCAACATAGTTGAGTTTCTTTTCTACTATTAAATCCTCTAAATCGGATACTGCAGAACAATCATCAATTGTGTTAGGAAATTGCATAGACTTAAAAACATTAAATGTTACCTGGTCGTCCTGAACACGCATCGTAAGCTCGCCCTTCTGCACATAAATAAGTGTCCTTCCGGTTGCTAAGAACGGTCTTCCTAGGATAATCGACACTTCTTTGTCTGCTTCAAAATCTAGGATAACAAAATCAGTAGGAAAGATAAATTTATCTACACATACCAATACGTCCTCGATTTTTCCTTCTGGATGTGCTAAGGATCGATTTGCTAGTTGAAGTGTAACTGTAGTAGGTCTGACTTCACCTATCCCGAACTTTCTAAATATTGACATAGGCATCAAGTTTATACTTGCACCTAAGTCACATAATGCCTTACCACAATATGTTGCTCCAATGTTGGAAGGTATGGTAAAACATCTAGGATCCTTCAGTTTTGGGGGCAGTTTGTCTTGAAGATATGCGCTGCATTCCTTCGTTAGAGCTACCGTCTCAAATTCTTCGAGTCTTTATTTTTTGGATAGGATATCTTTCATGAACTTGACGTAGTTCGGCATTTGTTCAAATGCTTCAACCAACGGGATGTTGATGTGAAGTTGCTTGAGTACGTCTAGGAATTTCTTCAATTGAATTTCCTACTTATGCTTCTGAAGTCTTTGAGGGTAGGGTAGTGGTGGTTCATTTTCTGCGGCAATTTTGCATCTAACGGAGTTGTTAGTTGATCAGAATTAGCTGGTTCTAAAATTACCTTGTCGGGTTTTACAGATTCTGGTTCTTGTAAAACTGGAATTTCAACACTCGGTTGAACTTCCTCTGAGTCTTGAGCATCAGCTGGCTCCTTTTCAGCTTCGATAGTGTTGGGCTCTACTGTCTTTCCGCTCCCCAGTGTTAACGCTTTGCAATGTTCCTTCCCCAAATTTCTTGGATTCTCTGTATCACTAGGTAAAGTACCTTGTGGTCGGTTCCTAAGTTCAGTTGCAAGCTGGCCCATTTGGTTTTCCAGATTCTTCAATGTAGCTACTTGGCTTTAAATTAAGGCATCATTCTTTGCCATGTATGCCTTCAGTAGATTCCCCAAACTATTGGATGGTTCAGCTTGAACTGGGTTCTGAACTTGTTGGGAAAAGCTAGGCTATTGAGTCTGTCTAGGTTGAGCGTAGTTGTTACTGGTTCCAGCCCCTTGGTTACTTTAGGAAAAATTCAGGTGGTTTTGCCACGATGGGTTGTAGAAGTTGGATTGTAGTCCTTGCCTTCCTTGATTTTGGTTCTGTTTACCCATGTAATATACGGATTCGGGGTTTGATGGACATTCTTCGAACAAATGTCCCTCCCCACAATAAACACAGGCTATACTCTCAGATTAGTGAGGTGGTTGGGCTACAAAACTGTTAGACCCATTAGTGGTAAGATTCTTAAGCATTGAGGATATTGAAGATACCTGAGATACGAGTGAAGTGAAAGTGTCCACTTCATGTATTCTAGCGACTCGTCTTCCTGACGCGGCTCGATTGGTCGGCCATTGATAATTGTTACTGGCAATTCTCTCGATGATTTCATAAGCCTCATTATAAGACTTAGAAAGGAGAGCACCATTAGCAGAAGCGTCCACTACCATCCTCGTGTGAGCATTGAGACCATTATAAAATGTCTCAAGTTGGATGCAATGTGGGATTCCGTGATGAGGGCATTTTTGTAATAGTTCTTTGTATCATTCCCATGCTTCATACAAGGACTCATCATCCATTTGTTGGAAAGCAGTGATCTCGTTCCTCAACTTAGCATTCTTACTAGGCGGGAAATACTTCATGAGGAATCTTTCGGCTAACTCTTGCCATGTAGAGATTGAGTTTGGTGGCAATGAATTTAACCAGGCTCGAGCTCTATCCCTTAGTGAGTACGGGAACAGCTTCAATCGTAATGCATCTTCGGTAACTCCAGCTAAATTGAAAGAGTCGCTCAACTCCATAAATAGTCTTAGGTGAAGATGATGATCTTCAGTAGGCATTCCACTGAATTAGCCCACTGTCTGAAGCATCTAAAACATGAATGGCTTCAGCTCGAATTGTTGTGCCTCGATTTCGGGTCTCCTAATCCCCGGATTAAGATTGTTAAATACTGGCACAGCATATTGTCTTAAGGATCTATCCCTATCGTCAACGATAAGGATAGGATTTTGAGCAAGGTTTTGCTCCATTCCCTTGATTCATATTCTTGAAATTCATTCCTTCAGTCCTTCTCTGATTCGCTTGTCTTCTTCATTATCGAAAGGTTCGTTCTATCTCAGGGTCTACAGGGAGTAAGTCAATGATCTGGTCAATACTCATAAACACCTGAAATTATCAAAGAAAATTAAGTTAAAAATCAAACAGGAAAATAAACCAAAATGTAAAACTAACAAATTCACAAATAATGGCTTTTTTTAAAAACAGTCCTCGGCAACGGCGCCAAAAACTTGGAACGATGGAAAAATGTGCAAGTGTACACAATCGCAACAAATAATAATGTGACAAGTAAATGTCGAGTTATCGTACCCACAGGGACTGTAAAAAGAATTATTTATGAAATTAATTGTAAAACACTTTGGCAAGGTAAAAATAATTTGATTTTGAAAGATGGTCAAGAACTATTTAAAAACTAAGTAAGTAATTAAAATAAAACAAAGTAGTTCTAATGCATGATTTCAAATAAGATTTAATCAATGTAACATACTTGTGTTGGATTAATCATATTTCTCTAACTTAGAATTATTAAACTCATGTTTTCATTGTTACGAATAAATTCACAGCAACCCAATAATTTGCTAACTTATGAACAAATTTACATACAAAATTCCATTTATCTCTTGACATATCCCTATGTCAATTCAATCGACTAAACAGATTCTAGTAAGCAAACATGTTATTGCACATACATACTCATTAAATTGAACTAATCTCTTGTATACCCATATGTCAATTCAAATGATTAATAAAATCTAATAAGCATATAAAAGACTATGTGAAGTAACAAGGCATCCCTACCTTGAAACAATTTAACACAATAATCTTGCAAGTTATGCAAGGCAATAATATCGCCAGATACATTGCTAATTTAACCTTCAGCTACCTTAGAAAAATAAACATGCACTGATTAAATATTATGTCAATTAATTACAATTGCAATCCATTAAATAATTAATTCATTAGTTACCTCACAGTCGTAACGCAAGAATAACTTAGGCATGATTTTACTTAATCAAGCATCTTACCGAGGCTTATAACAAAATAAACACGATTTTGACAATTCAAGCAGGCAAAATATAATCAACCGAACACAAACATAATTTAAGCTGAATTGATTAAAATAACCATTTCAATAGCATAAATATTCATAATCATGTTCATCAAAACAACAGCAAAATTTAAAGAGATAGGGAGCAAGAAGCAAATTCGGTGTTTCTCCGTGGCTTGACTAGTTGCTCCGCTCTTCGTTCTTCGCTGCCCTCAGCTATCAAGGTGGCTTATGAACACCTAAATTGCTGCTCCAAATTGCTTATGAGAGCCTCTTTCCCAAGAGAATAAATCGGCACTTGAACAAGAGAGAATGAAATGGAAAAAATGAGAGAAAAGTGAGAGAGGGAATGAGAGAATGATGTGAAGTGAACGATGCTTTGAATGATCAGCAAGGGGTGGCTTTTATAGCTGATTGTGGCTGCTAAAAATAGAAAATTCCATCAGCCAAAGAGACCTCCCTTGGCCGGCCACACACATGGCAAAGTTGAGAGTTTCAACTTTGCTATTTTAAGCTTGGGGCAAATCTACAAAGCCATAATTTAAGGTGGGGTTTGAATGCAATTTAGAAGTCTTTTGAAGGCCTTTTTGCACATATTTAATCAGCTAAAATGCTGGTTTGGGTCAGCATATGGATAGTTCTGGGCTGCCTATTTAGTGGCTGGTTCGGTTCACTCAATTTGGCTCGACCGGTGCGGTTCAACTAGACCCTTTCTCCATAATTAATTAAAAATAATTTATTTAACCCAAATTAAATGGGGAATAAATTAAAATTAATTAAATTATGAATTAATACACATTTTTGGATTGTCTTAGGCTGGAAATTAAAGTGCCTCGATACTTCAAATTGCTTCTCGGTTTTGTGCTTTTAGCAGTGTCAGCCGAGCTAATTTTCGCCCTTTGTGCGAATCTGTCAAAAAGTAGTCAAAATTAAGTATAAAATTAAATAAATTCACCATGTTCATATTTTTAACACGATTTAATTATTTTATAATATTTAATTATTTTTCGACAAGAATTTAACTAGATTTGCATGAATTTAAGTCAAATTGGGTATGAAAAAGTATATAAATTTTTGTCTTTCCAACACATCAATGTACTGATGATCACCTACATATATATATATATATATATATATATATGTATGTCATAATTGGTTTTTGTCAAAATTAATATTGTTTTACTGATTTATACATAAATGAAACCTTTAGCCCGAAGGGTACTTAGAAATGACACAAAATATAACAATACTTTACATCATGAATGGTAGGGATAAAATCTCCAATATGGGCAATAAGGGTAACAAATACTGTGATGAATAGAGTTTTTGCCATAGGCAAGACATCTAGAAAGAATATGGTCAGAATGGGTCCAATTTTCTATCTTCTAGATAATAAAAAACTCAAGTATGAAGTCATCTACAAACAAATTGATACAAATATCCTTATACATCTTATGCATATATATAGAGAGAGGAATCGAAAGCAGCTCAGGAAAATTTAGGATTCAGAGGCTTACTAGGATACCTCCAAGGACTTTACCACTACGCTGCCACCTCGATACACAAACAACAGCATCATACCCAGAAATCCTCAATAGCTTTACAAGGGCCTGATGCAACTGGCATTACATGGACCTGACTTCACAGAGTGTAGGTCCCTCTCACCCATCGATAATACAAGTAAATGAACCACAGGCAACAAATCCATATCATAATGACACACAGAGTGCTTATAGTATTGCAACACAATAGAGCAAAAGAAAAGAGAATTAGATGAGCAATATTTAAATTTTTAAACAAAAAGCTTTTAATCACTTCTAAGAATTGTAAATTATACTTTGTTTTAGATACAAGTAGAATTATAAATAAGATTAAAATTACGAGTATAAATAGTACATATTTAAATAATTATTATCGGAATTAACTATTACAAAATATAATAAAATTGATAATAAAAATATATTCGGACTTAAATAAGAAAAATTTTGAATAGGGTCACACATGAAAAATCTTAAATCAAAATAAATTTTGAATTAAAAATTCATACATGATTTACACATAATAAAACTCGAAAACACTAAAAATTTCAAATGAACTGGAAATCTTAAAATTGGTATAAATCTATAAGCAATAACTAAACTAATAAATTTACTTAATGTTCTTTTGGTAATTAACCTTAAAAAAATATTTGACAAGTGTTTCTAAAAGATTAAATTCAAAACAGCAGTTACATAACAGATGCTGACTTGGATCATACTTGGGATGATGAGAATCCATTTAGATTTATTTGATGTTTCTTAGCCATAATAATATGTTTGTATTTGGACAAGAACTACAAAGTTATTTTTATATCTTAGTTAATTTCAATTTAAATCCAACAATTTAAACTCTTTTTCTATTAAGTCCCTCCAAATATGTGCTACTTAATCAACATCCACTTTCAAATTTTAACTTGTAATTAATGTTCTAAAATGGATTTCTGGGAAATTGTATATCAAGAAAGACGAGAACGGCGGATGCCAAACCGAGGCAGTTGTTGCTCTATCGGTGGCCACTCTGCAGATATTAAAATATCAGCCTCATCAAAAGAGGAATAGGAAGCTACCGGGAGGTGCTATTAGGCACTTTGACAACAACGACCCCTCCCTATAGTTGGTTGTTGTCTGGTTGGTTGGCTGAAGAGCCCCGTGTGCAGTCAGGCAGGCTCTACAGGGTAAAACCTTTGATAATCAATACACCTATGCATACAAAAATATATGATATATGCTTCCATGTATACATGATATAGATTTTATAGATCTTTTAGTTTTATTTTGTCAAGCAAAAGATATTTCTATGTTGTTTGGATTCTTAAAATACAACATCTCAACTTAAAAATACTTAGAAAATGAGGGGAAAACAACTAATCTTTTATCATTTTTATCCTATTCTATGTGGTTGGATTCAAATTCTACTACTAGATTGTATCAAATTGATATAGGTTGATACATAATTTTGATATTTTATTTCAATTTTTTTTATTTTTTTCTTTAATAATTTTTATTTTTTATAATTCTATTAAAAATGTAATTGTTAAATTAAATTATAGAACTTAATTAATAAATTTAAAATTTATATTTTTATATGTATTTATACTATGTAATTTAGATATATTTGCATCTATGGTATATATTTTATTTTAAAAAAATTAAACTACAAATATATATGTGTGAAAAATACTTGAAAATGCAGATAAACTTGAAACAATAAATCAAGATACACTAGTACTGCCAATAAGGCATTGGCACTGTTTCCAAAGGTTGTGGCCGCCTTGAAGGCTTGGGTTTGACTGCCACCATCTACATTTGCGATGTGTGGGTTTGTCTCCCACCATGTGCATATGGCTCGTGTGGGTTTTGTCTGGTTTCTCTTTGCATTTTGTCTTGTTTTGTTTGGTCCGTGGTTTGCTGTGCATTGTATTGTCTTATATTAGTGGAACTTTCAAGGGCCAAACTATTCACCCAAGCTTGATGGTCCACTAGAAATTTAGGAGATTTGATATATATGTTGGTAAATCTAAACAAGCTTAGATTAACTAATTACAAGTATAAGTGGGATACACTAATTTTGAAGCAAATATCAAGCTAGGATTGAACAACTATGTATGATATTGATACCATACATGGATTAGCTCAAACCTAACCTAACACATTAACATTTATAATGTTAACTGAAATAGTAGTGAGATTTCAATGGTCAAATCAGAGGTATCTTTTTTTTCTTGAGAGTTTATAAGCACAAATATAATACAATACATGCACAAGCAATTACAAATAGAATCAAACCAATAGAACACACAAACAAATTAGATAGGACCCACACCTAAAAAATGTGTATGATAGAACTATAGACTCACATATAACAATTATACATAGTAAAACACTAATATAGATACTCAAAGACCCATAACACTAATATAGATACTCAAAGACCCATAACTTTGAACTTTATTGATAATACTAAAGCCTCCTTGACAACAAGTAGTTTATGGACTAGAGGTTGGATAGCTCTTTTACTTTTTAATTGTTATGTATTATTAACTAACCCTTTTGTATGTTTTGTAGTAAATAAATATATAATGAAAGTTTGACATTAATAAGAAATTGTTGATGATCATGATGGGTGCAATATTATTATGACTTAACTAGCCGTTAGTATCACACAAAAATTGAAGTGTTGTGTGTATGGGAAAAAATGGGTGTCATCCCCATTCATCCTTGATTAATTCAAGTAAAATAAATTATACTTTTTTCTAAAAAAAATAACATTTTTTTATTTTTTATTTATTAGTAATCTCTTTTAATATTTTCCTGATCATTATTTTTATTTATAATTCATGGTGTAATGTTTTTAATTTTCTACAAATCTATATGAATTTGATAAAGTCTAGTATTAAAATTTGTATCCAACCACATAGAATAGGATAAAAATGATAGAAGACAATTATATTTTTAATAGAGTAATAAAAAATAAAAATAATTAAAGAACAATAAAAAAATTTGACATAAAATATCAAAATTTTGTATCAATCTATATGAATTTAATCCAATCTAGTATTAAAATTTGAACCCAACCACATAGAATAGGATAAAAATGATACATGACTAGTTTTTCCCCCCCATTTTCTAAGTATTTTTCAGTTGAGTTGTTGTATTTTAAGAATCCAAACAACATAAAAATATCATTTGCTTGACAAAATATAACTGAAAGATCTATAAAATCTATATGCATGTATATATGGAAGCTTATATCATATTACTTTGTATATATAGATGTATAGATTATCAAAGGTTTTACCCCGTAGAGTCTCCCTGACGGCACACGGCACTCTTCAGCCAACCAACCAGCCAACAACCAACTATAGCTGGGGGTTGTTGTTGTCAAAGTGTCTAACAGTACCTTCCGGTGGCTTCCTATTGCTCTTTTGATGAGCTCGATCTTTTACTATCTGCAAAGTAGCCACCGATAGCAGCGACAATTGCTTCGGTTTGACATCCGCCATTCTTGCCTTTCTTGATATACAATTTCCCAAAAAGCTAATTTAGAACATTGATTACAAGTTAAATAAGTGGAAGTGGATTTTAATTAAGGAGTAGCACATATTTGGAGGGATTTAATAGAAAAAGAGTTTAAATTATTAGATTTAAAAGAGCATCAGGAAGCTACCAGGAGGTATTGTATTGTTATGACCCAGCTGGGCATCAGTACTGCACAAAAACTGAAGTGTTGTATGCATAGGAAAAAAAATGGGCGTCATCTTCATTCATCCTTGATTAATTCAGGTAAAATAAAGTATACTTTTTTCTAAAGAAAAGAACATTTTTTATTTTTTATTTATTAATAATCTCTTTTAATATTTTCCTGATCATTATTTTTATCTATAATTCATGGTGTAACGTTTTTAATTTTCTATCAATCTATATAAAGTTAATAGAATGTAGTATTAAAATTTGTATCCAACCACATAGAATAGGATAAAAATGATAGAAGACAATTATATTTTTAATAAAGTAATAAAAAAAAAATTATTGACATAAAATATCAAAATTTTGTATCAATATATATGAATCTGATCCAATCTAGTATTAAAATTTGAACCCAACCACATAGAATGGGATAAAAATGATAGAAAACTAGTTATTTTTCCCCATTTTCTAAGTATTTTTCCAGTTGAGTTGTTGTATTTTAAGAATCCAAACAACATAGTAATATCATTTGCTTGACAAAATAAAATTGAAAGATCTATAAAATCTATATGCATGTATATATGGAAGCTTATATCATATAACTTTGTATGTATAGATGTATAGATTATCAAAGGTTTTACCCCGTAGAGTCTCCCTGACGGCACACGGCGCTCTTTAGCCAACCAACAACCAAGTATAGCGGGGGTCGTTGTCAAAGTGCCTAATAGTACCTCCCGGTGTGTAACACCCCTATCCCGTATCCGTCGCCAGAATAGGTGAAGGGGCATTACCAGACTTGAAACTCATATCAGAACAGTAAATTTTTTTTTTTTGAACATTCCTTTAGATAAATACTAAAGACAGCCAGGGATACAAATTTAAACTTCTATAAGTACACATTCAAAAGATGCCATTTTCGCATGGCTTATATATACATTAACCAAAATATTCTTCGGCCAATGGTCTATTCTATACATGCCATACAATAATTCAAAACATAACAGTAACAAGCAGTGGATAGTGATAGTGTGACTAGTTGCTGACGATCCCCGAGTCTGTAACTTCCAAATGAGATCTATAAAACAGAGGAAACAAAGTAAACGGAGTAAGCATTACAATGCTTAGTAAGTTTTAAGTAGTGTCAACAGATAACAATCAAATTATAACATAGTTGTTCGTATTTTTATTTTACTCTTCCTTCGGGCATACCATCCCTTTACCGAATATGCACATATCATCATATACAATAGGCTGATAAACTTTCACATAAAAGTGAGCTCATGTGGCATAGATATATTGTATAGTTTCACATAACCTTTCACACTGATCCGACGCCACATAATCATAGGAATAGTCTCATAGATTGCTCACGTATGCATCACATAACTACCTTATGATTTAGTTCAAATCAAGCTCACATATAAACTAGGAGTACATACCTATTTAACCTTTTGCATTGAGTATATTTATAAGCAATTCTTATTGCGAAGTCCTATAGCTTTAAACTCTACTCGGGTTATCGGCGAGACCTTTAGCTCAGATGAAATCTCCACACAAAGTCAATGACTTTTAACCTGCATATAGTCACCACATATAGTCATCCGGTCTTTAATCCCGGGTTTACATCACAGAGTTTCATGCATATTTATTCACATGTTACAACATTCACATCGACTATCATATTTGTAATTCATTTACCTCATCAAATATCTAATAGAACATACCTTCAACCGTTTATCATTTGGCCACAATATATATATATATCTCATACATCTCTCACATCAACCATTTGGCTTTACCACATTTCCATCTCATACACATTTCACATTAGCCATTCAGCTTTACGACGTATATACACTTCCACGTTCATCACATTGGCCATTCTGCCTTAACACATATATGCATGTTCACATTCATCACATTGGCCATTCGGCCTTATCTCATATATACACATTCATCACATTAAATCCTAAATCAAAATATAAATTTTCATGTATTCACATCACAATTATCCAAATATACTTCACATACCACATATACTTTCATGTATACACTTTGTCTTGACTGCATCTACATCTATCATTTTCCAATGAATAATTCAGTTTCAAGCCATACTATCATTTCATATTCGAATACTTATAAACTTACAATTTCACAAATTTTAATATCAAAGATCCATCTAACACTCATATATCATTTTATAATATCACAATTTAGAATTCACATATGGGTTTAATCAATAGCTTATGAGCAACTAAAACAAGTTTTATCCATGTTTACAACGTAACCACAAATTCTTTACAAGTTGTTTTCCTGAGCAACAGTCGTTAAATTATTTGTAACTGGGCCTACGAAATTCCAAATTATGTGCCGTTAATTTTCCATGGAAATAGACTCGTATATCCTCTATCCAAAAAATTTTCAGAATTTTTGGTTTGGCCAATCAATACCATATTTTTCTTAAAGTTTCCCCTATTTTACTGCTTGACTACTCTGACTACTCTTCACTAAGAATTTAATTCCTCATTGTACAGAATTCGAAATATGTTTTCGTTTATTTTGTTTGAAACTAGACTCATTAAGGAGTCTAAGCATAAAATTTTATCGTATAATCATTTTTGTACGATTTATAATGATTTTTCCAAATACTGAACAGGGGATTTCGGGGCCATTCAGACTCTGTCTCACACAATTTTGAAAATCTCATTATCGGCAACCCCTTTACTTACAAAATTTCTTTTATACGAAACTAGACGCATCAAGCTTTAATTACATAATTTATTCAGCCTTTAACTCAACTCCCGCAATTTATGGTAATTTTTCCAAAACACGCTACTGCTGCTGTCGCTAGCTGATTTATACAATTTACTCTGTAAAGTTCTCATTCACATATAAAAACATAATATCATATATGCCGTCATTTAGAAAAGTCATTGACCTTAACATATATACATAATTCATATTCATCCCGTTTTAAAACTTAAAACTTACAAAGGAATCAAACTCAATTACTTAAGAACTTACCTCGGATATTTTGAATAGTTGCGGATGGACTACTCGATTGCTTTTTCTTTTCCTTTATCCGATTTTGACCTCTTAGCTCTTGAGCTTAATTCCACAAATAAATCTTATTAATTGAGCTACTCGGTTTAATACATGTATATCATACAATTTAGTACAAATGATGTTATTAACTAGTTATTTAACATCATACATATGCTCTACTCATACACCATTGGACATAATACTAATTTAATACTATGCATATTCAAATTTCTTAAACATCATTTAGTTTTCATAATAAAAACATATATCGACTCAATCGACACAAGAGTTAAATGCATCACTCAAAATGCCGAAATCCAACTAAGTTTACCATTATCCCATTCTCAAATTTATATGTTTAGTCAATCACCTTCAAATACATTCGGCAATATGTATCGACTCAAGTACTTCTTTTAACATTGAATTCAACCTATAACCTTCTCCAAATCCGAATACTAATTAAGCATTTAGTTCATATTCCTTTCATTTTTAAACAAGGGTTATAATTCATGCCAAGACCATAATCGAAACAACCATAAGAATCACTCAATCATCAACTATTTTAACACACATAACTACTCAAAATCAACCTTTCAAACACTCATATCTAATATTATAGGTAATGCCGAAAGCTCAATTTCAACTAAATTTAAAGATTTAATCCTTTATCATTTTAATTAATCACTACCTATTCTTCAAAACTTCAAATACAAGGTAATTAACACATATACTCATTTTATTCGAAATTATACCCTTAATTCCTATACAATGCCGAACCTTTTATTACTTAATTCTCTATTTATTATTATTCTTAATTCATCCTATTTTAGCAAAATATATTTAATGGCCGAATGTAAATACCTTGCCCCACACCCACTAATTCACCTATTCTAAGCTCAATTTGAAAATTAAGTAAATAACACTAATGTTGAGCATTTTTTTTTTTGACAAATTTGTCATGAGTAACCGACTAAATTCATGTTCTAAATTCAAAATTTCAAGCATTTCATTCACAAGTTGCACACATTATGCCCAAAACCTCCACCTCAAATTTCGGTAAACACAAACATATTAGCCAAAGTTTCCCCAAAGTACCTAAATCATTACTATGTATATTTAACAAATTTTAAACCTCATTTATCCACCATTTCTCTTAAAGCATAAAACAACCACCAATTTTTTTTTTTCATCCATATCATGGCCGAATGCCCAAAGCTCCATAGAATTCAAAATTTCAAAATGGGTTAAGTCAATTACTTAACTATCAACTACACATAAGAAATAATCAAGAAAATAGCATGAAGTTTTACCTTAATCAAGCAAAATCCAAGAGTGACCGAAGCCTAGTTTTCTCTCCTACTTTCTAAGCAATGAAGAACAAATGAAGAACCAAGCCTTGTTCTTTTCATCTTGTAATATTTTATTTATCTTATTATAATACCAATAACTTATATAATTCTAATTATTTTATTTTGCAATTATATGTATAATTTACAAGCTTTTCAATGATTACATCACATGGCCGGCCACTACATAAAAAAAATGTCAATTTGACATGCAAGTCCTTAGGTTTTAAAATCACTTAATACAAAGCCATTTCAAAATTTACCTAACACATTCTTAAAATTTTCACACAAGTCCATTTCAATAAATTTCATATTAATTTGCAACAATTAGAACATTTAAAGATTCACACATGCATAAACACATATTTTAAACAATAAATATTATATTCAAATATTTCAGTGACTCGGTTTAGCGGTCCCGAAACCACTTCCCGACTAGGGTCAAAATAGGGCTGTCACACGGTGGCTTCCTATTGCTCTTTTGATGAGCCCGATCTTTTATTATCTGTAAAGTAGCCACTGATAGCAGTGACAATTGCTTCGGTTCGACATCCGCCATTCTTGCCTTTCTTGCTATACAATTTCCCAAAAAGCTAATTTAGAACATTGATTACAAGTTAAAGAAGTGTAAGTGGATTTTAATTAAGGAGTAGCACATATTTGGAGGGATTTAATAGAAACAGAGTTTAAATTATTAGATTTAAAATAGCATTAAGAAGCTACCAGGAGGTACTGTATTATTATGACCTAGCTAGGCGTCAGTATCGCACAAACTGAAGTGCTGTGTGCATAGGAAAAAATGGGCGTCATCTTCATTCATCCTTGATTAATTCAGGTAAAATAAAGTATACTTTTTTTCTAAAAAAAGAAACATTTTTTATTTTTTATTTATTAAAAATCTCTTTTAATATTTTCCTGATCATTGTTTTTATCTCTAATTCGTGGTGTAATGTTTTTAATTTTCTATCAATCTATATGAATTTGATAGAATGTAGTATTAAAATTTGTATCCAATCACATAGAATAGGATAAAAATGATAGAAGACAATTATATTTTTAATAGAGTAATAAAAAATAAAAATAATTAAGGAAAAATAAAAAAAATATTGACATAAAATATCAAAATTTTGTATCTATCTATATGAATTTGATCCAATCTAGTATTAAAATTTGAACCCAACCACGTAGAATGGGATAAAAATGATAGAAGACTAGTTATTTTTCTCCATTTTCTAAGTATTTTTCAGTTGAGTTGTTGTATTTTAAGAATCCAAACAACATAGAAATATCATTTGCTTGACAAAAAAAAACTTGAAAGATCTATAAAATCTATATGCATGTATATATGGAAGCTTATATCATATAACTTTGTATGTATAGATGTACAGATTATCATTGGTTTTACCCCATAGAGTTTGCCTGACAGCACATAGCACTCTCCAGCCAACCAACCAGCCAAGAACCAACTATAGCGGGGAGTCGTTGTTGTTAAAGTGCCTAACAGTACCTCTCGGTGGCTTCCTATTGCTCTTTTGATGAGCCCGATCTTTTACTATCTGCAAAGTAGCCATCGATAGCAGCGACAATTGCTTTGGTTCGACATCCACCATTCTTGCCTTTCTTGATATACAATTTCCCAGAAAGCTAATTTAGAACATTGATTACAAGTTAAAGAAGTGGAAGTGGATTTTAATTAAGGAGCAGCACATATTTGCAGGGATTTAATAGAAAAAGAGTTTAAATCATTGGATTTAAAAGAGCATCAGGAAGCTACCAAGAGGTACTATATTATTATGACCCACTTGGCTGTCAGTACCGCACAAAAATTGAAGTGTTGTATGTATAGGAAAAAAATGGGCGTCATCTTCATTCATCCTTGATTAATTCAGGTAAAATAAATTATACTTTTTTCTAAAAAAAAGAACATTTTTTGTTTTTAATTTATTAATAAATTATTTTAATATTTTCCTGATCATTATTTTTTATATTTAATTCATGGTGTAATGTTTTTAATTTTCTATCAATCTATATGAATTTGAGAGAATCTAGTATTAAAATTTGTGTCCAACCACATAGAATTGGATAAAAATGATAGAAGACAATTATATTTTTAATAAAGCAATAAAAATAAAAATAATTAAAGAAAAATAATAAAAAAATGACATAAAATATCAAAATTTTGTATCAATCTATATGAATTTGATCCAATCTAGTATTAAAATTTGAACCCAACCACATAGAATGGGATAAAAACGATAGAAGACTAGTTGTTTTTCCCCATATTCTAAGTATTTTTCGGTTGAGTTGTTGTATTTTAAGAATTCAAAAAACATAGAAATGTTATTTGTTTGACAAAATAAAACTGAAAGATCTATAAAATTTATATGCATGTATATATGGAAGCTTATATCATATAACTTTGTATGTATAGATGTATAGATTATCAAAGGTTTTACCCCGTAGAGTCTCCCTGACAGCACACGACGCTCTTCAGCCAACCAACCAGCCAACAACCAACTATAGCCAGGGGTTGTTGTTGTCAAAGTGTCTAACAGTACCTCCCGATGGCTTCCTATTGCTCTTTTGATGAGCTCGATCTTTTACTATCTGCAAGTAGCCACCGATAGCAGCGACAATTGCTTCAATTCGACATCTACCATTCTTGTCTTTCTTGATATACAATTTCCCAGAAAGCTAATTTAGAACATTAACTACAAGTTAAAGAAGTGGAAGTGGATTTTAATTAAGGAGTAGCACATATTTGGAGAGATTTAACAGAAAAAGAGTTTAAATTATTAGATTGTAAAGAGCATCAGGAAGCTACCGGGAGGTATTGTATTATTATGACCCAGTTGGGGGTCAGTACTGCGCAAAAACTAAAGTGCGGTGTGCATGGGTAAAATTGGCGTCATTTTCATTCGTCCTCGATTACCATTTAGGTAAAACAAATTATATTTTTTTTAAAAAATTGAACATCTTTTATTAATCATCTCTTTTAGTATTTTCCTGATCATTATTTTTATCTCTAATTCATGGTGTAATGTTTTTAATTTGCACGGTTGAAGAAATTTTCTGAAGCAACAGTTAAGTAATAGTAAATTTTAAGAACAAGTTTGATCTTTCATATGGGAATTTGGAGCACAATGATGGAATCTTTTGTTTAACTGGATTTTCAGTGAGTAATATGTGGACTTAACAAATTAACATAGCATTACACATATGCTAATTATTTTTGGCCCATCAAATTTTGGAAATAGAAAAATTTAACTTAATGAGTTTAATAGTTTTCATTTTGTAAAGACAATGGCAAGTGCATAGCATAACGGGTGACAGTTCTTAACTGCAATTTATTGTGTATCCCCATCCAAAGACAAATTCCATTTGTGGCCAAAGGTCGATTCCAACGGCGGGTTTATGTTATAAAATCTACTACCAAAAAACAGATTTCATCTGTAGGATTTTTGTTGTGTGTAGTAACCCATTTCTGCTCGGGCCCGTAAAATAAATAAACAAAATTTGTTGAAATTTAAAAAAAAAACAAAAAAAAGTCCAATAAAGTCCTTTAAACAATCCGTTTACAAATTATACTTAGCCCAATTACAATTTCTTGACCCAAGACCCTATTAGCCCAAATACCTAAACCCTATGTCCGGTTACAACCCAATAAGCCTACCTAAACCCAATAAGCAGCAGCTCAATGAGGCCCAAACTGTTAACAAAGGATGGAAGACCTAGGGTTTCTAGAACCCTAGGCACCGCAAAAGGAAGGTTCCAGAATTCGCGCTGCGACCATCCTAAACGTCGCGCCTCTTTGACTCAGGCTGTTCCAGTGGCCCTCCATCAACATCGTGACTCCAGCTCCATCAGCGCCGTGACTCCAGCGCCATATCGCGCCAAAATCAGTGCATTCACCGCCGGATTTCTCGCTGATACCTGCAAAAGGGGAAAGAAGAACGACATGGGCAACACAAATATGGCAGGAAATAACTTTAAACATGTAAAAATACTATTTACAGTGGCTATAAAAGCCTGAATCAGAACGATATAAAGGGTACAGTTTTTTGGAAAACACACAAAGGATCAATAAAAACAGAGCATATGTAAACGGTGTCGTTTTGCCTAAACGAAAACCTTCAAAAACGGCATCGCTTTTAGGCTAGGATCCGCGCGTTGACCTGTAACCCGGGGAGGATCCGTGCGTTTTTGTAAAAATGGGTAAATTGCTTAATTGATCCTTCCTTTTTTTTAAAAATATTTACAATTTCATTTCATTTTTATTTAAATTTGGCCCCTATATTTTATTTTTGTTTCAATTTAGTCCTAATGACCGATATAAAGCTTATCGTGGAAAAGGTGTCATTATGGGATTAGGGCAAATTGCCCAATGAGTCCCTTGGTTTTAATACATTTTCCAAATAGGTCTAAATTTTTTTATTTTTTTAAATTAGCCCAAAATTTTTAGTTGCCTTTAATTTTAGTCCTCTTACACTTATAAATTTATTTATTTCGAATTTTATTATTTATTGAATGAATATTATTATTTTATATTAAAATTATATGTTATATTATTAAATACAAGAAATCCATTTATTTTATTATATTATATATTATTATATTATTTTATGTGGTATATGTATTATTTATATTTTATTAATTAAATATTTTTTAATATATGTATTATTTTTTAAATGATAATTATATATAAATGATAAAATTATTTTTATTTATGTTATTATATTATTATATATGTTTCCTATAGATTTTATATACATTATATATTATATTATTTTATTTTATATTTTATCATATATTTATATCTTAATACATATCATCATGTATAGTTTTAAAATTTTATAAATTACTATTAAACATTATTTTTATATATATTATTAAATATTTAAAATTCATTTATCATTACATTATTTTATTATTTTTATATTTTATATGTTATTTTATTAATATATATATTATACTATTATGAAATTTTTAATTTATTATTAAGTATTATATTTATGTGTACTAAAAATGTAGTATGTATATTATTATAAAGTTTTATTATTTATATATATATATATATATATATATATATATATATATATATATATACTACGTTTTAGTATTTATTAAACACTTTAAAATTTTCCTTATTTATTTATTGTGCCAAATATGTGATTCTTTTAAATTTTATTTTCTTTATATATGTTCATATGTTGCTAATATATTCGTGTTAATTGTTTTAATATGTAAATTCATTGCACAAGTTACTTGTTATCATTAATTTTATATGTTTACATGAAAATTATTTATTTATGTAAGTTATATTGTTATGAAGTACATTTTATCCTCATTATTTATTATGTCATATTCTTGCATGAAATATTATTATCTTTGCCATTTTGTATTTGCTTGCGTGAAATAATAATGTGTTTATTAATATTATTTGTGATTATATATGAATGAAATATCAAAGCATTGTGTGACGTATGTCGTAATTACCATTTATTACATTATATTTGTATGAAATACTAAATACGTAGCTTAATTAATCCAATATTGACCTTTTGTAATAGGTTAAATGCATAATTGTTTTTTATTATTATCTTTAAATTTCATTTAACCTAAAGGAATCTTAAAAAACAAGGCAATGTCTTTTGTATTTAGGAATTCGAGAAATAGTGCCCTAACATATTGGGTTGCGATTTTCCATTTGTCTAAATACCTAAAACATCCTTTTAAATGAGTTTCACAAATCACGAGATGATTTTAGTTACGAAAGTTTAAAGATATCGTGTCCAATCAGGCTGGATGTGATGTTTGTACTCTTTTAAAACGAATGAATCTTAATTCTTTTCTCAAAAATCACAGTTTTAAGGAAATCTCATTTCTAAATTCTTTCAAACTTCTGACATTAAGGCAAAATTATTCAATTTGGTACCAATTTTGGGCGTTACGAGGGTTGTACGTAACCGACTCCCGAACCTATTTTCTCATAATTTCGTAGACCAAAACGTTTTATAAAGTGATCCAATCACACTTTAAAAGATTGGCGGTGACTCCCATCTTCATTTTTTAAAACCCGTTTTTAAGGAGGTTTCGACATTGTGAATCCACAACCAAAGGCAGATTCCATCTGTGGGTACTGTTGTGAATCCATAGCCAAAGGCGGACGCCAAGCCCGAGGACTTATTGTGTGTCCATAGAAAAATGACAGTTATTATATGCGAACCACTAATGGTTTATCCATATTGTGGGATAAAGATAGAAGAGCTCTGGGGAACTCCTATTGTGGTGTGTAGCGGTAGGGTAGGAATTATACTGTTTAAAATCCGAAACTGTATGACCCCATTTAAATCATGTACATACAAATTTGGAAAATTATGCTATGATACATATGTGTGAGTCTATACATGTCTTTATGTGCATGGAATATGATTATAGTGGCAAATCTAAGAATTTGATTATCCTGAAAACTGATGTTGTGAATTTTGATATATCAATGATGGTTATATTTGAAAAACCGTTATTATGAACTGAATTGCTATATTTGATTATTCTATGCAAAGTTAATTAATGTGTCTTAATAAGTATTGCATTGATTTTGTTGTAAATGGACTCATATTGAACGTCAAAGCTCACCCCCTCCCTTAATTTTCATCCTTACATATAAACCATCAAGTTAGAACGTGGGCACAACATCTGGAGGGAATACCTAATGCAACTGGCATTACAGGGACCCGACCTCACAGAGTGTAGGTCCGTCTCACCCATCGATAATATAAGTGATTGAACCACAGACAACAAAGTCCATATCATAGTGACACACATAACACTTATAGTACTGCAACACAACAAAGCAAAACAAAAGAGAATTAGATGAGCAATAAGATTCAAGCAAATGCTTCCCATGGTAAAAGAATATGTTAAAAGGACAAACACCAAGTTCAAATAATTATATTTTAAAGAAAAAGCTTTTCATCACTTCTAAATATTGTAAAATATACTTTCTTTTTAGATACAAGTAGAATTATCAATAAGATTATAATTAGGAGTATAATTAGGAGAATTAGATGAGCAGCAAGATTCAAGCAAATGCTTCCCATAGTAAAAGAATATGTTAAAAGGACAAACACCAAGTTCAAATAATTATCTTTTAAAGAAAAAAGCTTTTCATCACTTCTAAATATTATAAATTATACTTTCTTTTTAGATACAAGTAGAATTATCAATAAGATTATAATTAGGAGTATAAATAATACATATTTAAATAATTATTCTGGAAACTAATTATTACAAAATATAATAAAATTGATAATTAAAATATATTTAGACTTAAATAAGAAAATATTTGAATAAGGTCACATGTGAAAAATCTTAAATCAAAAGAAATTTTGAATTAAAAATTCATGATTTACACATAATAAAACTCGAAAATACTAAAAATCTTAAAATTAGTATAAATCTATATTCAATAACTTAACTAATAAATTTACTTAATTTTTTTATAATTAACCTTAAAAAAATATTTAACAAGTATTTTAAAAAAATTAATTTCAAAACAACAATTGCATAATAAATGCTAACTCAATTTTTTTTTTTTGTAGTGGTGCAACTTGACACCAAGCCACACCTAAGACGGCAAACACCCTAACCATCAGGCCAAATACAAGGTTTTGACTTAAATTTCTACACAAATGACAATGAGAATACATTAGATGTATAGTAGCAATAATAATATGTTTGTATTTGGACAAGAATTACTAAGTTTTTTAATATCTTGGTTAATTTCAATTTAATTAATCCAGTAATTTAAAATCTTTTTCTATCAATTCCCTCGAAATATGTGCTACTCCTTAATTAACATCCACGGTTAACTACCAATTAACAACATCGAAACCTTACATTCGATATTTAAGATTCAACATGAAATCCCCAAATCTAATATTCAACTCATTTACCACGAAAATAACAGCCACCCAAAGCTGTTCTTAACTTTTCAGGGTATCGTTAGACACAATAGGATTATCTTCTAATAGCACAAGAACACAAATTCGATGTTAATCACAGAAGTGTAACACCCCAAACCCGGCCTAGACACTATGGCCGAATCTAGCGGCGTCACAAGAGAGTGCTTTTAGAAAACTTTAGCAAGTTAAAAATCGTACAGTTCATTATCTTTACTTAAATCGTGAAATCACAATCCAATTATTAGGTGATCACATTGCATTATCGCGGAAGTTAAAACATCATTAATTCATAAATCAATAACTTAATAATTTGAAATCCCAAAATAACTTAGAAACAGTTTAGGTCTAAAAACATTTCAATCCCAAAAATAAATATTTAAAATAAATCAAACGAAATAGAATGTTACTCAAAAATCCATAAATGTCCAACAGTGGTCACCATCGAGCCCTCCGTTGTACCGATCAATCTACTGCTGAAGATTACCTGACAGACAAATAAACAAAGGGGTGAGTTTTCGCAAACTCAGTGTGTATATCCCCACAAACAGCATGCATACAAACAGATATCAGAATACAGATATTTAGCCTTAGCAATACAAATATCGCATGCATAACAGATCAGATATCAGAAATCAGAAATCATGCCCACCAACCCTGCACACCATCTCCGTCTAACCCAACACACCATGTGGCGATAAAATCGACCCACTCTACACACCAAATATGGGGATACAATCACCCATCCAGCCCTACACACCAAGTGGTACCGTAAAACAGTACATAAAAGATATATGCAGCTTAGCTGCCAGATAACAGGCTAACCGCCTCTTAGACTTCCTTCTCTTCATAGCAATGCCAACCTAATGCAATGCGTCATACATATCATGGCATGCTTATATGCAGATAACAGATCATATCAATATCATGGCAGAATAGATATACAGAATCAGACAGATACACATGCTTATAATAACATGCTTTTGCATATAATTCAGTAACCAATCAGAGTATGGGGTCTAAGTAAAGCTTATCGCCCCTACAATTAGGTCACAGTCGACCTAGGCGACCCTTGCAACCTTATAGAACATTTCGCACTAAAGGGGCTCACACGCTCGTATGCCCTGCCCGTGTGGGCCCACATGCCCGTGTGGGTCACACGGCCTAAATTGGCCTTGCCCGTGTGGATCACACGTCCTGCCCTAAAATACCACACACCCGTGTAGGACCATACGCCCGTGTGGCCCACACAGCCCATTTACCTGAGCCCGTGCCTCGCACACAGCCTACAAGCCATCACACGTCCGTATCCGTCGTGCTCGTGTGGTGTGCGCACGGCCTAGCTCGTCGATCACACGGCCGTGTATAACCACACGGCCTCCACACGGGCAATCCACACGTCCATGTGGAGTCGACAGTTTTGGTTTCGGCTTTCGGCGAAACTATTTTTTGTGCAATTGAAGTACACACCTGGTTCGTTTTCACTGCAAATCTAACCACGAGCACTCTAAAGCCTAATATTGACAATACCGAGCCCAAATTAGTCACTTGAATGACTTACATAAGAATGGACAAATCCTAAAATACGAGATCTACTTACCTTTGACGAAGAATGGTGATTCCTCGCTGCTAATAACTCGATTAGCGATCCTCAGAACCTTGAATATCTCCTAAACAGTAAACAAATCGCTCTTAATAACCTCCAATGGAAATCACTTAACTTTATTAACAGCCAAACTTACCGAACCGACGAAATCGCTAGCTACACGCCACAATTACTCAAAGGAGAAGAAAAACGAAGAAGAAGGAAAAATAAAGAAAATAATTTCGGCAACGAGGTTTTTAGGGAAAATAAAAGAAAAGACGGCAGAGAACAAAAAGAATGCCTAATAAGCCCAACTCAGATTTCGAATAAGCCCAACTCTTAACTGAGACTTGCAGCAAAAATAATCCCATCGCCACTGTAGGGAATCGAACCCCTGACCCTAAGCGTATTCCCTTACTATTTAACCACTAGACCAGCAAGCCCATTCTGTTAAGTTTTTACCCACATTCCATTTAAGCCTGCTGACCTCAAGTCAGGCTTTATTCAAATAAAACCCAAAATTTAGCCCAAGTTAACGCTTAAACTTGGAACCTCCCAAACACACCCCAGAGCATATAATCACTCAACCCAACATATAATGAAGCCAAAATAACACGAATCAAAAATTCAGACACTTCCAAGCCCAATACTCACAAAAGTCGAAAATCAAAAATTTAGGGCGTTACAACTCCACCCCCTTAAAGAAAATTCGTCCTTGAATTTTACTTGATAAAAAAAGGTGAGGATACTGTTGACGCATCGAATCTTTTGTCTCCCAAGTAGCTTCCTCAATGCTATGATTCCGCCACATCACCTTCACTAAGGGAATAGACTTCCTACGTAGAACCTTGACGTCGCGATCCAAAATCTGAACTGGCTCCTCCTCGAACGTTAGATCCGGCCTAACCTCAATCTCCTCCACAGGCACAATGTGAGTAGGATCAGAGCAATACCATCTCAACATCGATACGTGGAATACGTCATGTATAAGATCCAACTCTGGAGGCAGCTCCAACTGATATGCAACTGGCCCCACTCGCTTCAGATCCGGTATGGCCCAATAAATCTAGGGCTTAGCTTACCCTTGCGACCGAACCTCAAAACCTTCTTCCATGGTGAGACCTTAAGGAAAACCTTATCTCCTATAGAATACTCGATGTCTTTCTTTTTTAAATCTACATAGGACTTCTGTCTATCAGAAGCTGCTTTCAATTGATCTTAAATCAAGCGAACCTTATCCTCAGTCTCTGAAACCAACTCTGGACCCAAAACACGCCGCTCACCTAACTTAGTCCACCACAAAAGAGTGCGACACTTACGACCATAAAGTGCCTCATATGGTACTATCTGAATACTAGACTGATAGCTATTATTGTAAGCAAACTCTGCCAACGGCAAATACTCCTCCCAACTACCTCTAAAATCCATGACACAACCCCTCAACATATCCTCTAATATCTAAATCACCCTATCTGACTGACCATCCATCTGAGGATGAAAAGTAGTACTGAAATCCAGACGAGAACCTAGAGCTTCATGAAGTTTTTGCCAAAATCGAGACGTAAAACGAGGATCCCTATCAGAGATGATCAAAATAGGAACCCCATGCAACCTCACTATCTTGGAAATGTAGAGCTTAGCCAGCTTTTGCAAAGAGAAGTCCGTCCTAATTGAAATGAAATGTGTAGACTTGGTCAATCGATCCACTACGACCCATACAAAATCCTTCTTAGTGGGTGTCAGAGGTAACCCATTAACGAAGTCCATCGGTACTTGCTCCCATTTCCACATCGGTATCTTTACTGACTGTAGCAGACCTGAAGGTAACTGATGCCCAGCCTTAACTTGCTGATAAGTCAAACAACGTGTAACAAAATCGGTCACTTCTCGTTTCAATCCTAGCCACCAATACAACTCTCGAAGATCCTTATACATCTTGTTCTCACCAGGATGCATAGCGTAAGGACTACTATGCGCCTCCCTCAGAATCAACAGTCTCAAATCCTCATCGTTAAGTACACAGACCTTATCCCGGAAACGCAATACCCTATCACTATTAACTCTAAAATCAGAAGTAGTTCCAGCCTCAACCTAATGGAATCGCAACTTAAGAGATTTATCTCTCAACTGCTTATCCTTAATTCAATCCAACCACGATGGTCTAACTTGCAACTCAGCCAGAAGACTCCCATCGTCATTAAGACTTAGTCTAGTAAACATCGCTCTCAGATCAATCATAGCCCTACGGCTTAACACATCGGCCACCACATTGGCCTTACCTGGATGGTACTTGATAACGCAATCATAATCCTTAAGCAGCTCTACCCATCGACCCTGTCTAAGATTTAAATCCTTCTGAGTGAGGAGATACTTGAGGCTCTTGTGATTAGTGTAGATGATACACTTCTCACCGTACAAATAATACCTCTAGATCTTAAGGGCAAAAACCACCGTTGCCAACTCCAAATCATGCGTCGGATAATTAACCTCGTGAGTCTTGAGCTGATGAGATGCATACGCGACTACTTTACCCTACTGCATCAAGACGCAACCCAAACCCACTTGTGACGCATCACTGTAAACCACAAAATCCTTGTCAGACTCAGGTTGTATCAGAACTGGAGCCTGAGTCAGAACTGTCTTGAGCTTCTCAAAGCTCTCCTGTTGAGCGTCAGTCTAAACGAATGGGACTCCTTTACGCAGTAACTTAGTCAACGGTGCTACTATCAATGAGAACCCTTCTATGAATCGTCGGTAATATCCCGCCAGTACTAGAAAACTATGGACCTTCGACACACTCTTTGGCTATTTCCAATCCAATACAACCTCAATCTTATGGGGGTCAACACGAATCCCCTCAGCAGACACCACATGACCCAAAAAGGTTACTTCCTTAAGCCAAAAATCACACTTAGAGAACATTGCGTAAAGCTATTTCTCACGGAGAATCTACAAAACAACCCTGAGATGCCCATCATATTCGCCCTCAGTCTTAGAATACACAAAAATGTCATCGATAAATACCACAACGAATTGATCCAAGTAGGGTTGAAATACATAGTTCATCAGATCCATGAACGCCACCGGTGTATTAGTCAACCTAAACGGCATAACTAGGAACTTATAATGTCCATATCGAGTCCTAAATGCTGTCTTATGCACATCGGCCTCTTTTACTCTCAATTGATGATAACATGATCGCAGATAGATCTTAGAGAACACTGAAGCTCCTCTGAACTGATCTAATAAATTGTTTATCCTTGGAAGTGGGTATTTATTCTTGATCGTCAACTTATTCAACTGACGATAATCGATGCACATCCTCATCGTACCGTCCTTCTTCTTCACAAACAGAACCGGTGTTCCCCATAGAGACACACTAGGATGAATAAACCCATAATCTAACAGCTCCTGAACTTGAGCCTTTAGTTCTGCCAGCTCCTTCGGTGCCATTCGATAAGGGGCGATAGACACTAGAGTTGTACCAGGAATCAATTCTATCCCAAAATCCACCTCATGATTTGGAGGAAACCCTGGTAATTCCTCTAGAAAGACATCTAGAAAGTCCCTTACAGTATGGATGTCCTTAACCAAAGAGTCCACAGAATCAGAAACACTGATGTAAGCCAAGCACGCCTCACATCCTTTCTTCACAAGTTTCTCTGTTACCAACGCAGATATCATATTACTCAGATAATTTCATCGTTCCCCAATCATGACTACCTCATTATCCTCTTTGGTCCTTAGAACCACCCTCTTTTCAGCACAATCCAGATCACACGGTGCTTTACCAACCAATCCATCCCTAGAATTAAGTTGAACTCCCCAAACAGATGTTCCATCAGATCAGCCAGAAATATTGTACCTTGGACTTCCAAAGGAACATCCTTGAATAGCTTACTAACCCTAATAGATTGCCCCAGTAGACTCACCACAAAAGTCTCACTAGAAGTACTCTCATACGGAATCCCCAAAGTCTCAGACATAGAACATGCCACATAAGAGTGCGTAGAACCTATGTCTATCAGTGCAACAAAAGGTACATTAAGAATAAAAAACGTACCCGTGATGAATTTGGAGCATCTCTATCCTCACGACGACGTGCAGCATAAACAAGTACAGTGTCGCCTCGCCTCGCCTGCCCGAAGACCCTCGCCAGTGCTCTCGACTCGACCCATACCGTTACCACCCCTAGCCTGTCCTCGGCCCCTAGGTGGCTGCTGTACCCCTCTTGGTGGCTGTGCAGTCTCAGTAACTGGAGCTTGCATCTGATTACCCCTCAGTTGGCAATCCTTAACTCGGTGCTCAGTCGATCCACATCTCAAACAAGCCCCAGTAGATATCCAACACTTGCCTGGATGGAGTCTATTACACAGCTGACAGATCGCCACCCCAGTAGACGCAACAGTAGGCCCAACTCTCACGGGCCCATCAGTCCTGGCCTTTTTCTTAGGCCTCATCCTAGAACCAGTAGACTCAGAATCTCTTTTAACCTTCCCTTTCTCACGGTTTTGGCTCTCAGAGCGCTTTACCTCCTCGGCTATCTTGGCCTTCTTGACCAAGACTGAGAAATTCCACTCCCTCTGAGGAGCTATCAAAACTCACAGACTATCACGAAGACCATCCTCCAATCAAACATAGCGCTCATACTCAGTTGTCACCATGCCCCTTGCATAGCGACTTAGCCTCAGAAATTCGGCCTCATACTTGGCCACTGAACGGTCTTCCTGACTGAGATTCAGGAACTCACGTCGCCTAGTGTCAGTATAGCTAGCTCCCACATACTTACTCTAGTAGGTGATCTTAAACAGATCCCAAGTCAACTTATCAGGCTGAGTACCCTTCTTAACAGTCAACCACCACTGATATGCCTCATCGCGAAGCAAAGACACAGCTCCCTTAAGCTTCTACTCATCAGAAAAATCCAGATCATCCATATTACGCTCTGTGGCTTCCATCCAATACTCGGCTACACTCGGAGCAACTCCAGCGATGCTCCTAAATATCTCAGTCCTATTCGACTAGAGTCATTCCGTAATCGACCCACGGCCTCCAAATCCAACATTAGCCCCAGTGACCCTCTCCAGAATTCTCAGCATAGCCTGGGACAGTACGTCATCCCCCGCTGCACGGTCAATAGACTCAGCACTAGTCTCAGCAGCAGGTGATACTAGTGTCCCGCTAGAGTCCAAATTAGGGAACGTATCAGATGCGAGAGACTCAACTCGAATCCCTCCACATCCTCTAGAACCCCTTCCACGAGTACCACGTGTGCTCATCGTAACTATCGAATTAATTTGTATTTAAAAATTTTTATGTATATCAGTTTACAGTTTTGATAATTATTAGTAGATATTTTATGCAGAACAGCATCAGAGTTTCAGAGTCAGTTATCGCGAGTAATACGTCTCACTACAGTTTTAGTTTACACTACCTAAGTGTTTCAGAAAAGTACTACCTATAGTAGTCTCAATATATATACATAGCATTTCAGACAGATATAAATAAAATTTCATTATAAGCATGCTTTCAAACAATACATATCAGAGTTTTAGAGAACATACAGGATTGGTGTCGGAGACTCGGTAAACCACTAATTTATCAAAAACATTTCAAATCGCATTACCACTTACTTTTCAAAACCCATTCTTTTACTGCCCAAATCCACAGCCGAGTTTTTACAAACCTGACTCTAATACCAGTAAATGTAACACCCCAAACCCAGCCTAGACACTATGGCCAGATCTAGCGGCGTCACACGAGAGTGCTTTTAGAAAACCTTAGCAAGTTAAAAATCGTACAGTTCATTATCTTTACTTAAATCGTGAAATCACAATCCAATTATTAGGTGATCACATTGAATTATCGTGAAAGTTAAAACATCATTAATTCATAAATCAATAACTTAATAATTTAAAATCCAAAATAACTTAGAAACAGTTCAGGTCTGAAAACATTTCAATCCTAAAAATAAATATTTAAAATAAATCAAACGAAATAGAATGTTACTCAAAAATCCGTAAATGTCCAACAGTGGTCACCATCGGGCCCTCCGTCGCACCAATCCATCTACTGTTGAGGATTACCTGACAGGCAAATAAATAAAGGGGTGAGTTTTCGCAAACTCAGTGTGTACATCCCCACAAACAGCATGTATACAAACAGATAACAGAATATAGATATTCGGCCTTAGCCATACAGATATCGCATGCATAACAGATCAGATATCAAAAATAAAAAATCATGCCCATCAAACTTGCACACCATCTCCGTCCAACCTAACACCCATGTGGGGATAAAATCGACCCACCCAGCCCTACACACCAAGTATGGGGATACAATCACCCATCCAGCCCTACACACCAAGTGGTACCGTAAAACATTACATAAAAGTTATACATAGTTTAGCTGACAGATAACAGGCTAACCGCCTCTCTGACTTCCTTCTCTTCATAGCAATCCCAACCCAATGCAATACGTCATAAATATCATGACATGCTTATATGCAGATAACGGATCATATCAATATCATTGCAGAACAGATATATAGAATCAGACAGATATAGATGCTTATAAGAACATGCTTTTGCATACAATTTAGCAACCAATCAGAGTATGGGGTCTAAGTAACGCTTACTGCCCCTACAACCAGGTCATAATCGACCTAAGTGACCCGTACAACCTTACAGAATATTTTGTACTAAAGGGGCTCACACGCTCGTGTGCCCTACCCGTGAAAAAATATATGCTCTATAGGCTCAAAAGCTCAAAAAAAATTATGATTTTGATATCAAACTTGTAAATTTTAAAATTTCAAGATAATACTTCAGTTTAAGGAGACAACCTAAAATAATAATTTCTAAAAAAAAAATCCTATATGCTGGACTCTTTTGTGTCTTAGAGTATAAATAATACAATGCACAAAAATTCACAAATAACTCTGAACCATAATCAATAAAAACTCCAAATTATAAAAAAATAACTTTAATATTAGGTTTGTGAAAATTACTTAAACACAGAAAACATTTCTGGGACTATATCAGGTAAACATATAAAATTCTCCCCACATTTAAGATGTACATTGCCTTCAATGTACAAATAAATATAGTCATAATAAGCAAAATATCGTAAGAAAAGGGAGGCAAAAAAAGCTAAAACTGCCTTGAATTTTGGATGATTGTGTCGGAATAGTGATATTTGGAAACGTAGGATAAGCTTTAAGACTTAAAAACATTACGCATCTCCCTATGCTAATAATTACTTAAAATTCAACTAAACAAGATTTAACACTCTCACGAAGGTTCAATCAAACACTCAAGGTGTTTTAGGTTCAAGTAATGTGCACTCAACGGTCAAACAAAAAATGTTATTACCATAGGCTTGCTTGAAAAATCAAATCTTCATCACTATTGTAATAGCCCGATTTTGGGCCTAGTCAAAACAGTAGTTTCGGGACCACCAATTCAAAGTTAGAGAAAGTATTTTATTATTATTTTAGACTTATAACATGTTTATTTTAGTGCATGAAAAAATTGGTAAATTAATTTTAGCGTTTGTGAGCTTAATTGTGAAAAAGGACTAAATCGCACAAAGTGCAAAAGTCTTATTTTGATAGCTAAGGGTGTCAAATAGCTAGAGAACCTAAATTGGGGGTCTTTAAAGGGCAATTAGACCTTTTAGAGAGCCATGGCCGGCCATAGGAGACAAAGGTGGTCAAAAGTAAAAAAATTGGTGAAATTAGGTATTGAAATTGAATAAAATAAAACAAATAGTAAAAGTTGTCATTTTTCTCATCTCTCACTTTCCTTCTCCACTGATTTTTCTCCAAGAAATCAGCCATGAAAGTTTAAAAATTTTCAGCAACCTTAAGCTTTTGCAAGTAAGTCTTCTTGGTAGTTTTCATGATAATTTTTGTGTTTTTGAAACCCCTAAAGCTTAATCTAGCTATTAAGGGGACTATTTTGTGAAATAGATGAAATTATAGGGACTTAAATGAAAGGATTTGTAATGTTTGCTAAGTTTTATGGAAGAAAATAAGTCTTAGTTGTTGGGTGAACAACTTTTGTGAAGAGATTTCTCATGAAAACCCTAAAAAGGACCATCTTGCATAAGTTGTAAAATAGGTGATAAATGTGTGAAATATTGAGAACTTTGGACTGCTTCTAGTGTAAAAAGTAATCGGCTAGACTTAAGATATGAAGAAATTTGATAAAAATTGATTTTCAGACCTAGGGTTAAAATGGTCATTTTACAAAAGTCTAGGGGCAAAATGATCACTTTGCCCAATTTTAAATTGTTGAGTACCTAGATAAATAAAATGATTAAATTCATGAATTTTTATCATTATAGATCAAGAATTACAAAATCTGGGCCTAGACTAGGGAAAAGCGAAGCAAGTGGACTAAGCCGAGCTAGTCGTCTACATTTTGTAAATCAAGGTAAGTTGTATGTAAATAATACAACTACATTGTCATTATATGTGCTTGAATTGAGATAGCATGAATTGCTTGTTTGTGGAAATAATCATGTATAATGAATATTGAGATAGTAGAACTCCCATTTGAACCTTAGGAAATAAATCGGATATTCATGCCATGACATTCGGGATGTTTTTGTGTTAGTGTAAGACATATCTGGGACATGCATCGGCCACATTATGAGAGCCAGTGTAAGACCATGTTTGGGACATGGCATCGGCATTGAGACGAAAGCTAGTGTAAGACATGTCTGGGACATGCATTTGCCTGGAGATGTAAGCTAGTGTAAGACATGTTTGGGACATGCATCAGCTACAAGATGTGTCAGTGTAAGACCATTTCTGGGATATGGCATTGACTTGACGGATGAGTCAGTGTAAGACCATGTTTGGGACATGGCATCGGCATTACACCCTATGTTTAAGGCTTAGTGAATATTTGATCGCATTTCAAATGGTTCAACGATGGGAGTTATAGTTTAAGTTAAATGAGAAAAGTATAACCATGTTGTGAGTGATACAGGTACCTAAATGAAATGCATGAGATGTGAGCTTAGTATATGCTATGTGAATTGTATTGGATAGTGACGAGTAAGTCGTGCTTATGCCTACTTTTGTGTTATAAGCATGATGATGAATGGTAAAGTTGTTGTTATATTTATGTTCATGCAACTTACTAAGCTTTATGCTTACCCTATCTCTTTTCCTTTTCTTATAGTGCCGCCCAATTAGCTCGTGGATCAACAGACGTCGGAGGCATCAGTCACACTATCAATCGAAGCACTTGGTATAATTAGTTCTTATATTTTGATTATAGCATGTATAAGAACTTTGATTTTGTTTAGTGTCACATTGTTTTGGGGCCAAATATGTTGGCTTGTTTCAGTAATTAACATCATTGTGTAATACGCCATGGAAAGTGGCTAATGTTGAAAGTTGTTGTATGAGTATAAGAAGTTCTTTCATGAATGAGTAATTTGTTGGTTACTTTAGTAAATATGAAATGTGTAAAGGCCTTAGATTTGGTTGTTGGGTTGAGAAATTATGTTGTTATATTGTGTTTCAGGGTGGCAAAGGGCTTGGTAGATAGCCCTATATTGTCCACACGGGCGTGTGTTTAGGCCGTGTGTGACACACGGCCAGCCCCATGGGTGTGTTATCCGATCGTGTGTCCCCTGCACATAAAAATTTCAAGTCAGAATGCATGGTAGTAATCACACGACAGAGATACGGCCGTATGGAGGACACGGCCTCTGGCCACGGGCGTGTGCATTGGCCTTGTGCCCCTTATTGGATGCTGACGTTAGAAACAAAATATCAAGGTTTTTAGACAAGGGCTAGGACATGGGCATGTCATGGCCATGTGCGGGACACAGGCCGTGGACACGGGCATGTGTTAGGCCTTGTGAAAACCCTTGTAGGTTTGAATTTAGAATTTAATTCACATAGGCATGGGACACGGGTGTGTCCCTAGATGTTCAGGTCGTGTGTGTCATACGTGCCACCCACATGGCCATGTCATAATGATCAAACTGGCGTGTTGCCCTTCCACACGGGCGTGTGCCCTATTTCAAATGTTATTTTTCTAAAGTTGGTTAAGGACCTGAACTGGTCCCGAATGATTTCCAATGGACGTTTAAGGCCTCGTAGGCCCATGTTAAGGAACTTAAACAAAGTTTAGAAAAGTTTTAAATTTGATCAAGTCTTAACAATTCGGAAACATTGGAATGCAATTGAAAATAAAGTCTTAACAATTTGATCAAGTTTTAAAAGTTGGTTGCAATTGAGAATCAAGTTAATAAGTTAGCAAACAAAAAAAACAATCAATTGTTGAAATAAAAAAAAATTACATTAATAAGAAATAAAGAGCAGGTATAAGCTTTTATACAAAAGATAAGATTAACGATTCAAACTCAATCGATTGTTTTATTCACTTTTTTCAACTTTTTTTTTTTCAGTTTTTTAAGAATAAAGTAAAATTCAATAGTATAAAAGATAAATTTTGTTGAAGGTTGATAAATTTGTGTTGAAGGTTAAGCGTGTTAAATTGTAAGTGACTTTATCATCTCAGTATATCAAATCAATAATGTGGTCTCGACATGCATAACTGGAACAAGTTCTACAATAACAAATCAAGTTGACATACTTACAACCAAAAATAAAATGGGCATGAAAAAGAAATATATGCTCTCTAGGCTCAAAAGCTCGCAAGAAATTATGGTTTTTGATTGCAAACTCTTTAAATTTTAAAATTTCTAGATAATGCTTCAGTGTAGGGAGACAACCTAAAATAATAATTTCTAAAAACAACAACTTATCATGCTTGATTCTCTCGTGTCTTAAAGTATAAATAAAACAATGTACAAAAGTCCACAAGTTATTCTCAAACAAAATAAATAAAAAACTCCAAATTAAAAAAAAAGATTAACTTTAATGTTGGGTTTGAGAAAATTACTTAAATACAAAAAACAATTCAGGGACAATATCACATAAACATATAAAATATTCCCCACACTTAAGATGTAAATTGCCTTCAATGTACAAACAAATATAGCCACAATAAGCAAAAAATCTTAAGAAAGGAGGAAGATAATTGAAACCACCCTAATTTTGGATGATTGTGTCGAAATATTGAAATCTGGAAAAGTAGGCAATCCTAAACTAATTACATGGTTCCGTGCACTCTGTAACAGCCCGACTTAGACCCTATTCGAAACAGTGATTTTGAGACCACAAATCTGAGTCAGAGAAATATTTTAATATTATTTTTGATGTCTACAGTATGTTAATTTATATTTGTGAAATTTTCGTGATTTAATTTTATCGTTTGAGTGTTCGATTTAATAAAAGGACTTAATCGTGTAAAATGTAAAATTGGCTAACTCTTTGTTAAAGTGTTAAGTTGCTATGTTCTTTATAATGTGGGGTCCTTATGTTGATGATTAACCATTAGATTTATGCATGAACAAAAATGGACAACCAATATAAAATTTTGGTATTATTTCAATAAGGTTAAAATGGTAATTAATATATTAATATGTATTAAATAAAACAAAAACGAATGGCCATGCATGTGTTCATCTTTCTTGGCTGAATCTAAGAAGGAAATAAAGCTTTGGAAGCTTTAAACATTCGGCACCTTTGGGAGCTTAATTCGAATCAAGAAAAGAGGAAATCAGTTTTGGATCGGGGGAAATCTAAAGTTGTCGAATAGTCATCCCGGTTCATCCATTGTCATCCGAGGTAAGTTCATAAGTAAATAAATGTTAATTTTAATGTATTGATTTTGTAAATAGTCAAATTGAATTTTATGTATGTATAACTACTTAGCCGAATTGAATTTAGCATGGAATGATGTGTTACAAGCATGAATTGATTGAGTTACGACATCCGAAAGCCCAATACGAACCTTAGGAATAGTTAGGGTACATATGACATATGATTTTGATATATGAGTCGTGTAAGACCACATCTGGGATGTTGGCAATAATTTTTGATTTACGTGGAAGACCATGTTTGGGACATCAGCCTCGTATATGAGTTCGTGTAAGACCCTGTCTGGGATAGTGGCATCGATAGTCGATTACATGTAAGACCTCATCTGGGACGTAGGCATTGTACGAGCTTTTCGAGCTATCCGAGTATCCTTATTGATTCTGAATGGTTTAACGGGCAATATTAAGTTAAGATCGAATGTGAAATCAAGCTAAATGGTTTAGGTACGTGCGAAGTTAAATGTTCATGAAAATAAGGTGAGTTTAGTACTTGAAATAATGATATAAACAATGCATGATGAAAAAGGTAACTTATATGTACATGTGATTATTCATATTCGGTCAAATGACATTATAATGTTAATATTCAGGTAATGATATATGAATTTGCAAGTATGATAAATGTATATGTGATTAAGGTTTGCTTGATTTGGCTTAGTTTAATTGAATTACATATGTCATTAAAATGATTTAGTTGCTTATGACTTACTAAGCTATTCAAGCTTACAGTGTGTGTTCGTTCGTTATTTTATAGATTTTGGAAACTGGTTACGAGCTTAGGGATCGTCAAGGAAATCCGTCACACTATCGATCACGATTTCGGTATTTCAAAAGTTTGAAATTATGAACATATGGCATGTATAGGCTAGCCTTTGTGTTGGTTGATTTTGGAAGTGTATATGTGTATAAGCTAGTCTTAATGTGTTTGAGTTTGAAAGTGTATATATATATATATATATATATATATATAAAGCCATGTGAAAATGGCTTGATTTTTTTTTATGCTTGAGTTCGATAATGTTTGATCATGGTTTAAGCTCATTTTTGGTAAATATGCTATACGACATGGATGAATGGTATTTTTGATTATGCAATGTAATTTGTATTTATATATGTGATCAATGATATATGAACTTGGCTTAGACTATAAGGTATATGATCAATGCTTGATGAATTATGGCAAATGACATATAAGTTGATTAAGTAATGTTTATGTTATATGTTCATGTAATTGATTTGGTTATTTTATCTGTTAAATAGTAGGTTGTTCAATGTATGAGTATATTTGGCTAAACCTAGTTAAAATAAAAGGTATATGCTTATGACATGTTCACTTATGAATTAGCTATTTAGGTTCGCTCTTGGATAGCAAAGAGTGAACAAAATTTTAAAATTCATATTGAAGTTATTTTGAATGACCGAATGTTGGCTAATTGTTTGGTTGTAACGCCCCAAAAATATAGGGTCTTTAATTTTGCATGGTTTGACACAAATTGCATGTTTGGTGTGGTGGCTAAGTGATTTGGGCGTGTTTGGGGGTGTTTGGGAAGTCCTGGTTTCAAGCTCTGGCTTTTGCAGAATTTTTGTTTTTGCTCTTAAAAGAACCTAGACACTGACACTAGGCTTTAGGATTAATCGTGTTTGATTGGTGACACAAAAAGCCTTGTGGCTTGGTGGCAAGTGGCGTGACTTGGAAACTGAGAAGGCTTGGGTTCGAATCCCATGTCAGGCAAGGGATGATTATTTTGTTACTTGGGACGGCAAGAGTTTGAAGTGGTTTCGAACTCTGTTGTGTGAGAGCTTAAACTGGTCTTGGTGTTGTTATGGAGGATATCAAAGAGGGATAAGGGGAGAGATTTATTGAGATTTTCAAGGAGTTTGAAGTGTGAGAGGAGTGTAGCCGGATTGGGAGTTGTGGGTACCTATTCAGTCATGCCACTTAGTGCCGAATGGGTTTTAGTCATTTTAGTTTTGGCATTTGCTTCTTTTCTTCTTTTGGTTTTGTGCAATTTTTGTAGCTGTGGTGTATTTTGACCATTTGGGTCTTTCTCTTCTCAACTCTATTTCTTGATTGTGTTGCTGAATACAAGTTAGTATGTGCCGAAATTGAAACCTTTTCCTTCTTTTTTCACATTTTTTCTCTCTGCTGAATAGGCATTCTTCTCCATTCTCCTTTGTATCTCAATTGCATTTCTCTTCTTGGAGCCTTGGCCGAATATTTCTTGCCCCTCTCCCTCTCTACTCATTCGGGTTTTTCTCTGTGCTAGCCAAATATTCCCTTTCTTAGCCGAATCTCTCCTTACTTTGATCAAGGTAATTGAGTTTCCTCTTAGATTGCCGAATTCTTAGCATTAGCTGAGCCTTGCTATTGCTATCATAAATGTGTGGGTTCACAGTGGTGCCGTTCCTCCTTCTTCTTGCCGTACTATAGTAGCCTCCCTCTCTAATCCCTTCTTTGTATCGATTATTGTCAGGAGTGCATTTGTGGCATCGCGTGCCTCGATTGTAGGTTGTGCTAGGGTAGGCTGAATGTTGTTATCCTCCTTTCGTAGTCCATGTCTCGGTAAGAAGTGCACTTGGTTTAAATGAATTACTTTTAAGGTTACTTAACAAATTAGACTTTAATGCAAATCGTTGCCAATAAGTGAGTGATCGTTGGTTAAGGGTGGATTGAACCCTACTTGTTTTATCAAGGTAAGCGGTATGTATTGTTGGGGGATTAAGAGTTCATAGATGGGTGGTTAACCTGAGTGATTGAGAATTGACATTGTATCATTATTTTGGATTTAGGTTGGGCGCGTGGTGTTTGATGTTCTCCTCTCCAAAAGGTGTGTAACCGTACACCAAATATTGCTATTGTCAAAATGTTGGATTAAGGTGTGTATTCACACCACTATGTTATTGTGAATCGGTAAAAGCTGAAAAGTTGAAACTTCGACATTTGAGGCCTCACGAGCGTGTGAACGCTCGTGTGGTAAACTGAGCCTACAAATCATGGGTGACAGACTGTAGAGGTCGTCACGAGCGTTCTCGTGGGCTTGGGCCGTTATGGGCCTCGTTGGGCCGAGATGGGCTGTGTGGGCCCAATGGGCTTGTGAACCTCACACGGATAAAATTTACGGTAAGTGGCAAATAACAGAGTGGGCTATGGTGAATGCATAGTTGCGACTGAATTTGGGCTAAATGGGCCACACGAGCATGTGGGCCTATTTGGGCCGAGTAATGGGCTTTGGGCCTATTTACACTATTTTGGCCATATGGGTCATCTGAGTCGTTCGAGACGACTGTAGACCTTTTGAAGGGTCGTTATCTGTACGAGACCCTAAAAGTAGTTAAATGACTAAAATACCCATGAGGGGTAAAATTACTATTTTACCCTTAACCGACGAAATGACCATTATACCCCCAGTGGTAGGTTAATTGATGTGTGTATGACATTTATATGACTGGTTCTGAGTATGACATACTGCATACACGTGATATTTATGACATGACATTTTGCATCGGGGTTGGGATTCTGATTTGGAGGAAGTACTGTGCTAGTGGCTTTGCCACGTTTTTACTGTTCTGGTAGCTTTACCACATATTTCGATATTAGTGGCTACATCACGTTTACTGTTATTAGCAGCTTTGCTACGTTACTGTTAGCAGCCTTGCTGCGATATTAGTGTGTTGGTTGGTACAAGTGGTGTGTTGGTTGGATTCGGAGGGATTGCATACCTGCACTGAACTAATTCTATTTTGGGCTTAGGCCCACACTGTCATTGTATAGGGCTAAGGCCCAGACTGTAAGGTTACTGAATAGGGCTCAGGCCCAGACCATTACTATAAGCACTGTTTACTGTTGATAGATAGGGGATTACACACTGAGTTTTCGTAAACTTACCCTTTCTTTTAACTGCGTAGGTAATCCCCAGCCTTAGACGATTTGGAGCCACGAGGGACTCAGAGGTGGCCACACGATCGCTGATGATTTGATTATGGCTTAATTTATTCAAATATTTTATATTTGGGTTTTAAATTATGTAATAAGGCCAATTGGGAAAGTTTGAGTTTACAAAATAATAACAATTTTAAAGAAAAACGTGCATTTTTAACGTTAAGGTTTCCAACTAGAGAAGCTTCTGCGGTTTTAATCGGATTAAGAAATCAATGATAACAAATGTTTTGATAAGTTAGTTTTAGTTTTAAATACGGAATTTACCGAGGTTTCTCAAGCAATAAAAACTAAATGGGTTTTAACTTAGAAACGATTTTCACCAACAAGTTTAAGTTTTAGAAGGCACGTCGATGTGACACGTCAGATTACAGTTTAAATAGCATGCTAAAATACGACAATACGTGCACAAATGTATATATACATCACATAGGGGCAAAACAGTCATCTTACTATATAAGGGCAAAATAGTTATTTTATCATATATAGGGGTCTAGGTAAACTTACCGACCCAACAGTAGGTCTACAATCGTCTCGAGCGACCTGTGCAACCTTGACAGTCAAACAGTAAAAATGGGCCTAAGGCCCATACTGTGGGCCCATGTGGGCCCACACGTCCGTGTGGTCCACATAGCCCCAAAATGGCCTTGGCTGTGTGGATTACATATCCTGGCCCAATACTTTCCACGCGTCTGTGCGGTTTACCGGTGTGGGGCCCACATGCCCGTGGGGCTCACACGTCCTACTTCGGCCTAAGATGGCCCGATATGACCTTAGCCCATGAAATTGCTCGTGGTCGGACTCAACAATCATACACCCATGTTTAGGCATACGGACTACCACACGAGCAAGCGCATTCCCATGTAGTTTCGACGATTACTTATTTCGACTTTTGTCAATTTACGATTAGGGCAGTGTTTTTACACACCTGATGCGATTTGAAGGTAATCCGCACTCTGAATACTCTTATACCTGAACTAAATCAAAATGACATCTAATCAGTTACTTAACTCATGTTTCGAATGAGATCTAACGGAGTTCCAAATTGACCATAATCTTCTTACCAAAAATCAATCGTAATCGCACACTTGGTTCTTAGGAGACGTGCCAATCAACCTCGATCACTACCTATACAAAAGTCACAACCTTTAATTAACCCATACTTGAAGTATAATACAATCTCAACTGCACCACACTTACCGCCCAACACCATCTTTCAATAGTAACCTACAATTCTTTACAACAACCTTTAAACCACTTACCTACAACAACAGAGCAAATTGTAAATCAGTGATGTAGCATACAAGGAATCGAGACTGAGGATTGATTTGAAAGGAAAACAGAGGGGTAGCCAGTAAGATGAGAGAAAGTAAGGAGATGGTGCTCAGCAAAGTGAAAAGTCGAAAGGGAGAAAGAAGTGAGGCAGAGGCTTACCTACCAATATTCAGCTAACAAAAAATCAATTGAGAGAGAGGGATGAAGTAATCGGCCAAAGTAACAAGGTGAAAAGGGGAAATAATCGAGAGGGAAAGAAAAGGGAGTAGAGATAGGAATTGACCAAAACAAAAGATGTAAAAGAGGGGAGTTGTTAGACCTAAAAAAAATGTGAGAGGAGAAAAGAGAGCATCGACTAAGGAGAAAAGAGGAAGAGTGCGGAATGCAAACCCGAAACAAGATATTGCCAAAATTCCCAAGCGCACTTCGGCCTCTAAAGAAAGAAAAGAACCCTAAAATGCTCACAGTACCCGAAATGGAGAGCTAAAACCCCCCAAAATCGAAATTCTTGAGTGCCACAATTCAAATTCGGCACACCACTCCCTCTCACCTCAACTTCCCATAATTTCCTCCCCAAATCTCTCAACCATCCAATTTGAACTCCCATCAAACTCTTAATTTAAATTTTATTCAAACACTATAGTGTTTCGGTCAAATACAACTCTTCTACGACATCAGCAGTAAATTAAAACACCCATTGCTTAAAGCAGGACTAGAACCTCAGACCTCAGATAACCATAGCATGCCACTTATCCCCTAGGCCAGCAAGCTCTTTCTGACATGTAATTCCCACATTTATTTAAAAGCCTACTGCCTAGAGACAAGGTTTATTCACATAAAAACAAATCTTTTTCATAAGCCAAGGCTTGAAACCAAGACTTCTCAGACTCTTCCTAGGACACTTAACCACTGAAGTAGACATGCCTTTTGTGTCACTTTCTTGCACGACTAAACATTTATGTGCAACCTCCTAATTGTTCCCAAGCTCAAGACCTAATACTTCTAGGCCCAAAATTTAGGGCGTTACAAGGAACCTTAGACTTATGTTTTTGATTGTTTAGGTGTGTCTATAGCTATAAATTAATTATGTTTGTTGTATGGTTAATTTTGGTAAAGATTCAGAACCGTTGGAGTCTTTCACGAGCAAGGAAAAAGGAAAGGAAAACTAGTTTAGGCTTTCCGCGATTGGGCAAAAGTGTGAACGGTGAGTGTTTGGAATCGCTTCTTGTAGACATGATTCATAGTGTTAATCAGGAGCTTAGGGATAACCTAAATCCCTATCCTAGGTTCCGAGTGTAAGCTTTCTTATACCCCTCTTCTAATTTGCAAAGTATGTGATTGTGTGAAGTGGATTGAGTATTAAGTTGTGATAATGTGACATGAGATATATATTCTGATAGCTCTTGGGAATGTGTTAGTTGTGACAGTGTTGATGTTTAGTTAGCAATATAAGTGTGTAGTGAAAGTGTACTAAAAACAGTAAGTACATATGTGTTAAATTATGGAATGTGGTTCTAGTGTGACAGGTAAAGTAAGTGAATATTGGTATGTGGTATGTGATAATATGAGTTTTAATGCATTTTTATGTGAACAGACATATAATGACTTAATGAACATAGTTCTGGCACTTAAAATGCAATTAAATATGAATTCGATAAGTGTGGTATGTGTACAAATTGTGATGTGAATTGATGTTTATGAACAGAGATTAAATGTATAAGAACAATAATTAAATATGTGTATTTACGGATAATTTGGCCTTGTGATCTCGTTAAACCATTGGATATAGTTGGCATGCCATAGGATTGTGAGTACTCACCCTTGTGTTTTGTGATTTGGGCATTGAAAACTCGGAACAGATTGGAGGGATAAGGGAATGCCAAGCCAAGCTCCATTCACCGGGATATGTTGGTGTGTTGGAGTGTGTTTAGCTTTATGCTATACTTATGGGATATGTTAGACTCTTTGAGTAATTGGTGTGATGGAGATCTGTGTATCCAATGTGTGGTGATAGAGCCCACTTTTATATTTCATGTTTCCAAGTTGCCAAATTATCAATAATTAATATATGAAAATGTTATATGTAAATGCATGCGAATATATAACTTGGACTTACAGGTCATTAAAGCATGAATACATTGTTTTTTCTTGATAAATTATCGTTAAATGAATTATATATATACGAGTTGAGTATAATTGCATGTGAGAGTAAATGCTAGTTTCATGATTTAATAAAGTGTGAATATGTTATTTTGACTTAGTTAGAATATGGTTGTGAATGTGTTGTACTATGCTCTTGTTCAACCTTTGATGTTGTGTATACTTTCTGGTTATTTCGACATTCATTGAGCTTGTTTAAGCTCACCCACTCTTTCTAACCATTGAAAATATTTAGAATTGGTGGTGTGAGCGGTGTAAAAATTCCAAGGAAGTGGTCCAAGTTAGGCTTAGTAAATTGAGTAGGTGACATTATTATTCTTTTATACTATGGAAATAAAGGCAATGTGTTTAGAATGTTGGTTGGATATGTGTATTATGTCTTTGATGTTTTGATATGTTCATAGACTTTTTGGTTTTGATGGATGTTTATCATTATTCTGTTGGTTTTTATTTGGTTATAATATTCGTGGTTGAGAGGTTGATTTGGGACTATAATTATGGCCATTTTGATCCTAGATGATGTGTTAGTTGATACATGTTGAATGGGAAACGTTTGATTGTGTATTATGCCCTGTTATGTTGTAATTTTTGCTATTTTATATAGAGGTATCGATAATCGGGGCTTTAGTATCGATACCTCCATGTTGAAACAAATTTGCAGGAAGTCAGTAGCTTAATTTGGTATCGATACCCAATCACGAGTATTGATACTTAGGGTGAAAATACCGATACCTTTGCCCATGTATCAATAAAATGCTTTCATTTAAAATTTGATAGAATGTTAGTTTGGTTTCAATTTTCTTACTAGTATCGATACTTATCTTCCAAAATATTGATACCTATGATGGCGCGTCGATACCTACGTGGGTTCTTTATAATTTTATCAAATGGTCCTTAAGCATATTTTTAAATTATTTCTAATGTTGACGAAGGTATGTTAAGTCTTTTTAAATGTTTTTTGAGGTGTTTAAGACTCATTACTCCTCTAAATATTTGAAAGTGATGATGCATGCATGTATTTGGGACAGTGTGAATATGTATGAGTTTGATGTTTGATGTAGCATCTTGTTACTTGGTCCAGGCGATTGGGCTGGGTATAGGGTGTTACATATAACAATAAACTGCATAATAAAATAAAATAAAACATATAAATTTGGAAAATAAAATAAAAACAAATAACGATAAAAATAAAGATAGTTCAGGGGACTTTTGGGTTCGTGACAGCGGCAAAGATAGAGCACCTGTTAGGGTTTGGGTTTCATGAAATGAGTAGGAAAGAAACAAAAGAAAAAACAAACCAAAAAATGTAGCTTTAGAAGAGGGTACACGACCATGTGCCAAACCATGAAGGGCACACGACCGCGTATCTCTCTAAGGTCATGTGGCCTATTAAAAACTTTTTGAAAATTGTTCTAGTGTTCACACGACCTAGGGCCTAGGACACGCTTGTGTGTTTAGGCCGTGTGCACCACACGGTTATGTCACCAGACCTTGTGAATCCACTCAGACCGTGTGTGTCAAAAGAAAATTGAAAAATTGGTTTTAGTATTCACACAATCCATGACATGCCCTTGTGTCTAGGCCGTGTGTACAACATGACTGTGTATTCATTCCGCCGTGTGTACCACCTTTGTTCGTCATTAATCTAATTCATTTAGTTGCACCATTCTCTCTTCACTTGTCCTTTGATTTCTATCACCTTGAACATCATACAATTTTAAAATGATTTCATGAGTGATTTCCTATAAAGAACATTGAGCTTCATGATTGCTAACATCAACAGAATAACTAGTATCATCTCGCTCACTAGAAACTTTCACAGCATCACTTGCTTGAAGAGTAACCTTTTCATCACCTACCATCAACACAAGTTCACCATTACCCACATCAATAATAGTTCTACTCATGGCTAAAAATGGTCGACCTAAGATCATGGGTACCTCAATATCCTTATCCATGTCCAATATAACGAAATCAACAAAGAATATGAATTATCGACTTTAGCAAGTACATCCTCAATAATACCCCTAGGATACTTAATTGATCTGTCAGTTAATTGAATATTCATGCTAATGGGTTTTGGTTCCCTGAGACCAAGTTGTTTCAACATTTTATAAGGCATTAGATTTATACTAGTACCCAAATTAGCCAAAATTTTTCTACATTTAAGTACCAATAAAACAAGGAATAGTAAAACTCCCTGGATCTTTGAGCTTGGTGGATAGTTTGTTATGGAGAATGGCTGAACACTTCTCATTGAGCTTTACAGTGGACAGTTCATCTAACTTCCTTTTATTTATTAATAGCTCCTTTAAAAATTTTGTATACTTTGGCATCTGTGCAAGGGCTTTAACAAAAGGTTAGTTAATATGCAATTTTTTAAAAAAGTTCAAGAAATTTACCATATTGGTCGTTCATGCGGTATTTCTTCAAATTTGCGAGATATGAAATTGGTGGTTTTTATTCTCTAAGCACTGTCTTATACTCTTTGTTGCATTCCTCAACCACATCATTTTTCTCAATAGCTTCTAGATTTAGCTTCTTTTTAGGCTTGGCTAACACCTTTGCACTTCGTACAATGATTGCGTGGACTTGCTCTTTAGGGTTGGTTTCAGTGTTACATGGTAAATTGCCTTGTTGTCTCTGAAACTAATTTAGCAACCTGACTAATATGATTCTCGAGGCCCTAAATAGATGCCTACTGATTCCTCAAAGTTGTTTTAGTGTTTTGGAATCTAGTTTCTAACACTGAAATAAATTTAGTCAAAATCTCTTCTAGATCCTTGATCACCCCAAGAGAAATTTGGATGATTCCTCTATCCTAGATTATAATTGTTGTTGTAAGGGTTGTTTTGTTGTCTAGAATTATTACCCATAAAGTCTACTTGCTCATGCTCCATGTTAGACTTGATGGGAAAACATTCTGGATTGATCATCCCCACTCTAGTTGAATCGCATTGCATTACTGGATTCACCTATTTATTGAAAATTAAACCAACAATATTTTTATTCAGCGCTTCCACCTGACTTGCCAACATAACAACTACATCTATATTAAAAACACTAGCTACCTTAGTTGGTTTTGTTCTCATAACTTGTCACTGATAGTTATTCGGTGCCATCTCCTCAATAAATTCTTGGGCTAGCTTAGGTATCTTATTATTCAGTGTTCCACCAATTACTGCATCAATTATCTTCCTAGTCGAGGGATTCAAATTGTTGCAAAATGTTTGAACTTGTAAACATAAAGGTAACCCATGATGCGGAAACCTTCTCAAAAGATCCTTAAATCTCTCACATGCATCATACAGTATTTTAAGCTCAAATTGAGAAAAAAAGAGAGATGTCATTCCTTAACTTAGCTATTTTGGCCAGTGAAAAATACTTCAATAGAAGCTTCTTAGTCATCTAAGCCTAAGTGATGATGGAATCTCGTAGAAGTGAGTTCAACCACTTTTTTGCCTTGTTTCTCAAAGAGAATGGAAACAACTGTAAGTGTATGACATCATTGTTTCTCAAATGAGCTTTTGAATCTTTATCGTGCAACCAATCAAACTGAACATATTGCTGCACTATTTGAATTGTGTTCGACTTAATCTCAAAATTGCTTGCAGCAATAGTCGATATGACAATACTCGATTCAACCCCAATCAGAGTGGGTTTATCATAGTCATACATAGTTTGAAAAGCAGGACGTGCAGGAAGTTGCGGATTAATAGGATTATTATCCATATCCACAGTAATGTCCTTTTGCTCTTCTTTGTTTATTAAAATCTGTTGACTTTGCGTTGCTTCTCTAATCTCTCTCTAATTCCTGCAAGTAGTTTTTCGATCTCACTATAAAAAACTAATGTTTCCACTGGGTTGCATTTAATCATTAACTAAGGGAACCTGTAAGAATCAAACGAAAGAAAAATTAGAATGTAATTATTAAATTAAAAACAAAAATATTAATATTAAAATAAAAAATGTCTAAATTAATAGAAATAAAGTTTTCCTAATATTTTAGTCCCCTACAACGTTGCCAAAAACTTGATGCGTCGCAAAGTTAATTAAAAAATTGACTAAGGCAAGTGCACCTATCAATTAATAGTATAGCTACAGTGAGAAAATATATCGTTTCCCATGAACACTAAAAGTACTTGTAATTATTGTCTTTCTATTATTTAACCGAATAATTCAAGTGATTGATTAAAAATAGAATTAACTAAATTAATTAACTAATGACCATGACAAAGAACAAAACACGAAAATAATTAATTAACAACCAAGAACCGAAACAATACCCAGGAAAGAACTCACCTAGATTTCATCTGCCACTATCAATCTAAATTACACAATTTCTTTTACTTAACACCTTGATCCTTAAAAATACCTAAATTATGGTAATATCTCTTTCGAGCATAAGAACAACTTATTCTAGGTCCCGAAAAGCCAAACAAAAAAATTAGGGAAGAATAAAAAAAGTCCAATTTTGTGATATATCCATCCCTACCGCTATTTGTTTTTTATTTTGATTAATTAAAATGTCTTTCTAATTAAAACCCCTATTATCACATTAACTCATGCTATGTGTAACACCCCTAACCCGTATCCATCTTCGGAATAGAGTTTCGGAGCATTACCAGAACTTTCAAAACATTTTACAAATAATTTATGTAAATTACTTTTCACAAACCGAGATCATTCAAAATGTCCCTTAGTTGGACCTTTGAGGCCCAGCACGAGCATTAGAATTGAGTTGGGACTTAATCGGGAACTTTAAGAATTTTTCGTGACATTGCAAAAATTTTCCAAGGTGCAGGGTTCACACACCCGTGTGGTCCAAGGGACACGCCCATGTGACCTTGGAACACGCTCGTGCTGCAGGCCGTGTTCGACCCCGTGTAACTCTCTGACTTGTGCACACGGCCATGCCACATGCCCGTGTGCTAGGCCGTGTGGTTAATTATTTCTTTTCAAAATTAGGTGCATGTTTCACATGGCCAAGACACACTCCCGTGTTCTAGGCCATCTAGCACATACGGATAAGACACACGCTCGTGTCCCTACCCGTGTGCTCAATTTTGAGCATTCTGTTTCTCAAAATTTAGGGTGAAGGGGACACACGGCCTAACTACACGCCCATGTACTCGACCGTGTGTCACACGCAGTCTAGACACACGTCCGTGTTTCTGCCCATGTGGACAAAATTACTAAAAATGGGCCAAGGAAACTTACCCAGTTTGGCCATGAAAGTTTCTTCTCTCTCTCCTAGGGTTTCTTCTCTCTCTTTTATCATCTTTTAATTAATTAAATATTTTCACTTTCCAATTTAGTCTTTGCTCTTTTTCTAAATTTACATGGATGAGTCACCAAAATATCTACATACTTTTCTTTAATGGTCTAATTACCATATAAGGACCTCAAGTTTAGAATTACATAGCTATTTAATCTTTATAGCTACTGGAATTCAACTTTCGCATTTTATCCAATTTAGTCCTTCTCTTAATTAAACACTTAATCGATAAAATTTTCGTATCAAAATTTTCACACGACATATCTATCATAATACTGACCATATTAAAAACTAAAAGTAAATTTTATTTTTCGGCTCAGATTTGTGGTCCCGAGACCACTGCTCCAATTTCACCAAAATTGGGCTGTTACAACTCTCCCCCTTAAGGAATTTTCATCCTCGAAAATTTTACCAGTAAAGAGATTCAGTTATTACTTTCTCATAGTTTCCTCTAGTTACTAGGTAGCTCCCTCTATATCATGTTATTGTAAAAAAACGTTTACTAAAGCTACCTTTATTTTTTTCGTTTCTTTCACTTCACATGCTAGAATTTCAATCAATCACTCACTGTAAGTTATGCCAAGCTGAATTTCAATCTCTATCAGAGAAATAACAAATGACGGGTCTGATCGATACTGTCATAACACATATACACATAAAACATTCTGAATTCTATAGAACTCTAATAATAATACAATCAATACGCATTAGGTCAAATTCTTTTCAATAATCTTATATGACCCAATAAACAATAGACTTGATTTGCCTTTACGGTCAAACTGGGGAGCTTTCTTCCATGGCGAAACTTTCAAAAATATTTTGTCGCCAATCTGAAACTCCATTTCTTTTCATTTCAAATTCACATCTAATTTCTAACGATCAAATGGTACTTTTAAACTATCTTAAATCACTTTATCTTTCTTCGGTTTCAAATACTCAAACCTACTACATTTATCTTTTCTCACTAAACTTCATTCAAAACACCGAAGTTTTACATTTGTGACCATATAAAACCTCATACGGTAAAATTGTATACTTGACTGTTAACTATTATTATAAGCAAATTCAACCCAAGGCAAATACTTTTCTCAGTTACCTTCAAATTCAAGTACACAACATCGAACATATCTTCCAAGATCTGAATCATATGTTCAGATTAATTATCCTTCTGAAAATAAATTAGGTACTAAAATGTAACCGTATACCCAGAGTTTCTTGTAACTTGTTTCAAAATAGGAATATGAACTGTAGATCTCTATAAAAAATAACGAAAGCTAGCACATCATATAATCTGACAATCTCAAAAACAGATCATTCAAGAAATCTATCAAGTGGGAAATCCACTCATACCAGGATAGAATATGTAGGCTTCGTCAAACAATCGACAATTACTCAAATAGTATCTTTCTTTTTCATAGACAAGGATAATCCCGATATAAAGTTCATAGTAACTTTGTCACATTTCCATTTTGGTATCTTCGCTAGCTATAATCATCCTGAAAGTTTCATCCTTATCTTGCTGGTACATCTAACATTTAAACACAGATTCAGAAATGCCACATTTCATTTTGAGCTGCTAATACATCTTTTTCAAATCATTATACATTTTATCATTCCCCAGATAAACAGACATAGTACCATTATGATCATTCATGTAAAATTTTCTATAAAAGTTCCAAATTCTTTAGTACACAGGCTCTATCTCGGAAAAACAGACAATCATCATATTCAAATCTACTATCCTGATTCAATGATTATTTCATTTTGTACTCATTTAAATTACAACTCATTATTACTTTTCTAAGTTTTACTGATTTGTAGTAAAATCATTGGTTTAAATCTATACTCAGCTAAGATTGAGCTATTACTAGACAATCATAATCGGTACCCATGGTTTGCAAAGTATGCAGAGATTTTCTACTCAAAATATCTGTAACCACATTCACTCTCTTCGAGTGATATTCCATTATCAAATCATAATCTTTCCACATTTCAAACCATATACGCTATCTCAAATTCAAATCTTTTAGCAACATTAGATACTTCAAACTTTTATAATCAGTGAATATATGACATTTTTCACCAAACAAGTAATGTTGCCATATTTCAACACAAAAACAATAGCTGTCAATACTAGATCATGTATCGAGTAATTCTTTCCATATGGTTTTTAACTGTTTGAAAGTACAGGCTATTACCTTGCCTTACTGCATCAAAACATAATCTAATCCCATTCAATAATATATCTTTGTAATAACAAACTCCTTACCAGATTGAGGCTAAACCAGAATTAATACTTCGGTCAACAGAGCTTCTAACTGGTCATAACTTTACTGATATTTATCGGTCCATTCAAATCTTACCTCTTTTCTATAATAATTGGGTCATCAATGTAGCTATTTCAATTATTAACATTGAAGCTTTGAGTTTTTCCAAAGCCACAACCATCAGATAGATTTAAAACTATAGTGCATTAATATGACCGACATTTCAACTGTATAGATAAAGCAACACTTCAATATCAATAGTGCACCTCAACTTAAAAGAGGGAATACCAAAAGTGGCCCCAATAATAACCAATGCAGTAACACAGTTTTTATAATTTGTGATCTCTATCACCATACCTCATGATCGAGTCAATATTTATAACGATAATAAATGTAATTACCTCCGATCAAAGAATATATTTCAGAAGTAACCCATGTTTACATAATAAAGAGATTGATGATATCTCAGAGAAAATTTAGAAGAGTAATATCACGCATACTTAGTAGAAACAACTATGATAAAGACAATATACTTGCATAATCGCAATTTAGGGCTTCAATCAGTAGAACTAGATAGTGATATCATATGAACCTTATCATCAAATCTTATATCAATCATGATAAATTAGAAAACCCAAGAAAAATAGAGCAATACTGCTCATGAATCAACCAGACTTTCAATAATTCCATCTATTATAATTAGCCAGCATTTCAATACGACAAATATTGCATCTGAACATGCACAATTTTATATGTCTCTAAGAATAATAGAACTTATAGAGTACCCAAAAGATATTGCTCTAATATACTCAATTATAATAACTATATTCAAATATCTTTGCAATTTCATCACTATTCCACTGGCCAGTAAAGTCATTAATAATATTACATTATTCAGTTCACTGAAAAAGTCAATTTGGAAGAATTTTCGGCTAATCCATTCTGTAAATATCATATCTGGATAAGTCGATTACTTATGAATAACTTCTTCCTTAACAATAACATCACATATTTAGAAAAATCCTCAGAAAATATGATACCTGTTTTAATACTGTCTTTACTTACTAACCCATTTTCAATTCTAACTACATTATTAATCATTCAGCCTTTGAACTCTTCTTTCACACTTATGAGCTTAATCCATATAAATCTTATGAATTTCATCGTATAAAAATGTACTGGTAAGGGGGTGGAGATAGTAAGCCTCAAAATTTAACTTTAATAAATACACACGTATCACTTAACCTGTATCATTAACATGTTCACTGTAAAACATTTATTTCATACCTTTACAAGTCCCCTTTTATCGTAAGTAACATTTTACTCAGGCACGTGTGTATCACTTTTAGCAGTATCAGAATTAGCTCAATTGGAAAGTATCTCTGTCTATTTGCAAAAAAAATTTCGTCAGAGTCGGGAGATATCAGACTATCACAGTTATATAATGGCATGTATTTCTACACATACGCTACGTTTAGTTTGGGAACAGACTAAATCGTAGCTTTGATACCACTAAATATAACACCCTTAACCCATATCCATCGTCAGAACAGGGTTTCAGAGCATTATCGAAACTTTCAAAACATTTTAAAAATAATTTATGGAAATTACTTTTCATTAACCGAGATCATTCAAAACGTCCATTAGTTGGACCCTTGAGGCCCAGCACAAGCATTAGAATCGAGTTGGGACTTAATCGGGAACTCTAAGATTTTTTTTGTGACATTTCAAAAATTTTCCAAGGTGCAGGGTTCACACGCACGTGTGGTCCAAGGGACACGCCCGTGCTGTAGGCCGTGTTTGACCCCGTGTAACTTCTGACTTGTACACACGGCCATGCCACACGCTCATGTGGTTAATTAATTCTATTCGAAATTAGGTACAGGTTTTACACGGCCAAGACACACGCTTGTGTTCTAGGCCGTGTAGCACATAAAGCTGAGACACATGCCCGTGTGCTCAATTCTGAGCATTCCGTTTCTCAAAATTTAGGGTGTAGGGGACACACGGCTTAACTACACGCCCATGTACTCGACCATGTGTCACACACAGTCTAGACACACGCCCATGTGTCTTCCCTTGTGGACAAAATAAAGCCATTTCTAGCTTCATTTCTCACCCAAAATCACATCCATGACTTGCACTTGAAACACACATCCAATACCAACCATTCCAAGCATTCAAATTAAACAAATTCTATCATTCAACACGGCATACCATTACATGCATACATGTTCATAACCTTGCCTTAGTTAGTCCAAATATTAGACATAATAGATCATCTACTTAACATGTATGTAGCTACCATAGTATGACATTACAAATATATCTAAACAAACCATTACTAGCCATTCCAATGGCTAGATTACAAGCATCATTTTACATTTACATGCCAACATGGCTAATATATCCTATACATACCATTACAACCATAATTGATTTACCATATTATACTGACATGGGCCGATGGATAGTGTGAGTGATCTCCACCAAGCTTCCAATCCAACGAGCTTCTATGCACATATGCTTTCTATAACATGGAAAATAAAACTAAGTAAGCATAAAACGCTTAGTAAGTTCGTATAACATGGTACTTAACTTACCATTCATTCTATTTTGAGGTAACTATGTAAGACATATTCAATCAATTTGCCTTCAAGCCCTATAGATATCCTCATTGCCCTTGTTAGTCATACAATCCATAATAACATCACAAACATATATAGACTCAACAACAATCAAGTTTCTATGCACATATGCTTTCCACAACATGTATTAATTTAACATGTATAAATCATCTTTTTATATTACAAGTATAATTTCATAATAGTTCATCTCGAGTTTAGATAATTTCATATCAGAACTTTACCCTATTACTTGGAATATCAAGGTCACGCTTAGTACACTCAAGTTGTACAAGTCTAGAATCAAGGATGTACATACTCATCAAGTAAATTCCATGTACAATATCATCATTTCATATTTCCATATATCAAATATCACTTATCATCATTTTCATGTATTTCAGGCCGATATGTGTAATAACTCATTTCTTAATCATATCTTCTCATGTCAAGAACTTTTATCCATTGAATTTATCTAAAATATTGATGGATACGCAGGTAGTACACTCGAGGTGTACGAATCAAAATCCGTCAATTCACATCCAATAGTACCCATAGGGTACTGTATTAGAGAGTACACTCTCGAGCCACACATGTATACGATAAGATTACTAGTCTAGGCTAAATCCTTTTTATGACATATGCTCTAAAGAGCTTGATCTGGATCACCCGTCCGGGCTAAATCCAATCCATAACATTTGCTCGAGAGGACTTATATCAGGATTACCTGTCCGGGCTAAATCCTTTCAGAAATGAGGTCAATAGGATTACTTGTCCGAGCTAAATCCCACCAGCAACAAATGCAGAACCTCATTCATTTCAGGAAATCATGTTTATCCATTGATTTTCATTTATTCAGCCTGGATTTAAACATTTTTCAAGCATTATCGGGAATGTGATTATTTCATGCATCCATAACATTCATATAATTCAAGTAAACACATTCCACATTCATTCCAAGCATAAAAGTAACATTTTCATTGTTTATCATCTATCGGGCATTGTCATTTAATTTAAACATTTTCATTTATGAAGCTTGATTGAATATGTAATCATTTCACATATTTATGATATTTATACAATTTACATAAACACAATCAATGCAAGCATGTAAATAAACACAATTTAGTCACACGAACTTACCTCGACAATGTTCGTGTACGTAAAATCTACTAATCCGACATTTTCCTCTTTCCTCGTTCTAGCTCTGAATTTGGTCTATTCGGATCTATACGAATAAATTTAACATCAATTTACCATATTTCACATTCAAGTGGACTTAATTTTCATCCTAGGCAAAATTAACATTTTGCCCCTAACTTTTCCATAAATTTCCATTTCGTCCTTAGGCTCGGAAAATAAAATTTGTGCAAGTTACTTCCTATTCCAAGCCTAACCAAAATCCCATTACAAAATTTACAGCACATTTATTCATAAAAATTTAGCATTTTTCTTCAATTTCACAATTTTACATTTTAGTCCATGAATCATGTTTTCATCAAAAATAACTTTGTAAAAGTTGTTTATCTATCAACAACCTTTCATTTTATACCATAAATTTCTAATTTTCAGCGTATACATCCATGACCCATTTTCCATATTTTGATAACTTCTCAAATTGATCCCCCAAATAGATAGATTAAGTTATCTCGATTTTAAAAATATCAAAATTACTAAAACTGGGCCAATGAAACTTACCCAATTTGGCCATGAAAGTTTCTTCTCTCTCTCCTAGGGTTTCCATGTATTATTTAGGGGAAGAAGATGAGAAAATGAGATGATATCTCCTTTATCATCTTTTAATTAATTAAATATTTTCACTTTCCAATTTAGTCATTACCCTTTTTCTAAATTTACATGGATGAGTCACCAAAATATCTACATACTTTTCTTTAATAGTCTAATTACCATATAAGGACCTCAAGTTTTGAATTCCATAGCTATTTAATCCTTATAACTACTAGAATTCAACTTTCACATTTTTTGTGATTTAGTCCTTCTCTTAATTAAACACTTAATCGATAAAAATTTCGTATCAAAATTTTTACACGACATATCTATCATAATACAAACCATATTATAAAATAAAAATAAACTTTATTTTTTAGCTCAGATTTGTGGTCCCGAGACCACTGTTCTGATTTCACCGAAACTGGGTTGTTACACTATGGATTCCCTATTAGATCTAACTCTAATATGATAGATTTATGTTGTCCTATTTTTAGGATTGCATGCAACTCCACTCTTGTCCCCTCTCATGAATGATTTGTTGGGAGTTTACTCTCGGTGACGGTTCACTCCTCCCTCTCCCCCTCTCACTCTTTCACTTGTTTTATTTTCACAATAATTTTCTTTCTTTTCTCCTCCTTCTCTTCCTCCTTGTGATGCAACACCCCAAACCCGACGTAGATGTTATGGCTGAATCTGGCGTGTCATGTTGAAGTGTCTTTCAAAAATTGGACTTGCTGGTAGAAATTCATTTTTGAGTTGAAATCTCTTTGTTAGAAACTCAAATCATCTTAACCATTTATTAACCATTTAAAACGTCTTTACTTTAAAAACATTGTTTATTGCGGAAACAATATCCAAAAATGTTGCGAAAACGTAGTGTTTTGAAAACAGTTAATCTTTTCAAAAACTAGCATTCTATCACTATCAGTTAAGTATCAAATAAATAAAGCCCAAATAAAATAACTTAAGTTTAGGAGGCTTTATTATCGAATCAAAACCTAGAGCGAAATTTTAAATATAAATAAAGTTAAGCATTAAAAATCTGCGATCGTGTTGCCACCTCCGAGTCCCTCGCGGCTTCAAATCGTCTAAGGTCCTACACAGTTAAAAAAGGGGTGAGTTTACAAAAACTCAGTGTGTAATCCCCTAAAATAAAAACAATTAATAAAATAACGGAATGCAGAAGCAGTCTGGGCCAGAGCCCTTTTTAGTAATAGAACAGTGTGGGCCTAAGCCCAATCAAAGATGTCGAATCGAAATGAGAATACATGTGGGCCTAAGCCCATTACAAAGGATGATGATCGAATGTAAATGTAATAGTGCAATAATGCAATCCATCCCAATCCAGCTAACACACCACCCGTACCAACCAACACACCATGTGGGGATAAAATCGACCCACCCAGCCAGCACACCAATATCGCAGCATAGCTACCAAAAATAATAATGCAGCAGAGCTGCCAGATATATACACGGCTTACAACCATTAGTAGCGGTAATTTGATCACCACAAAGCTATCAGTAGATATGGTCAACACAGAGTCATCAATAAATATGATAGGCACATAGCCACAGGTAAATACGATTAGCACAAAGCCATAAACAAGATGGCACAAAGCCATATTTAGGTTGGCACAGAGCCATAATCAGATCAAGTGACATTAAGTCATCTTTCGGTCCATATTCGTCTCGTGTGACCCTATCAGAATAGTACTTCCTCCATATCAATGTCCCAACCCCATGCAATATGTCGTGTATGTCATGCTCAATCATCACATGTGTTTGCAGAATGACCATGCTCAGTAATAGTCATTTAAGCATATAGTAAAAGCATATCAGTTTTACAACCATAGTCAAGTCAGTTAAAACACAATTTGGCTTGAAAAAGCATGAAGTCTTATGCATGTATTAGTAAAGATGAAACGATCATGATCATGTATTGTTTGTGTATGTTTAAGGTCTCTGTAACACCCTAAACCTGGCCCAAAAGTTAGACCTGAATCTAGCGTGTCGCATTGAAGTGTTTTTCAAAAACCATGTTTTCATTAGAAACCCTTCTTATTTAAAACGTAGTGCATTGAAAACTTCTTAATTTTATTTCCAAAATTGCTTTTTACTTTGCGGAAGCTAATTCTAAAAGTAACCGATTTACGAAAACGTGATGTTTAAAAGTTAAGTTGCAAAAACGTAGTGTTTTGAAAACCACGATCTACTTCTAACAAATATCAAACATAGTAAATAAATTTTTCCCAAATGAAAAGTTAAGAAAGAAAATAAAGAGGCCCTATTACAACCCAAATCAAAAAACAAAAGACTTAACTAAATAAACAAAATATTAAAACATGTGCAAATGTGTGGTCGTCTCCGATCCCTCTGCGACACTGGTCCACCTAACGCTGGAGATTACCTGCACAATTAATAAAAGGGGTGAGTTTACGAAAACTCAGTGTGTAATCCCCTTACTAGAGTAACAGTCAGTATATAGAAACAAAAACAAAAATAGTATAGGCCAGAGCCCTTTAACGCTAACAGTACAGTCTAGTTCAGAGCATAAGTGGGCCACAGCCCATTACAAATCACTTGGGTCCCAGCCCTTGTCAGAATCAAACCATATGCATAATGTAAAAATGTATGCTAACCTATCCCATCCAACCGCTATAAACCAACTCCGTCCCTCGGTACACATCATGTGGGGATATAACTATCGACCCACCCATCCGATACACATCAATGGTAGCCCAGTTACGGTACTACCTTCATTGCAGCAAGCTGCTAGCATATACACGGCTTTAAGCCTTCAGTAGCGGTATTATAATTGGCACAAAGCCATCGGTAACTGTAATAAGTTCGGCACATAGCCATCAACTAGAGTAACATAACTGGCATACAGCCCTAGGTAAATGTGATCGTCACCGAGTCGTCAATAATCACATATTGGCACATAGCCTTAGGTAAATATGTTTGGCACACAGCCATAATCAGGTTGGCATAGAACCATATGTAGGTTGGCGCAAAGCCATAATAAGAATAATTGGCTTTAAGCCATCGGTAGCTGTATCATGTTGGCACATAGCCATCAACGACGGTAATATAGTCGGCACACAGCCTCGGGTAAATATGATTGACATAGAGTCATCAGTAATCATAAATTGGGCTTAAAAGCCACCGGTGGATCCATGGTCGTTAAGCAACCATGCGATCCTCAATCGGTGAATCCACGGTCGTCAAGCAACCATGCGATCCTTATATACTTCCACCGTTCAATAATTCCCACTTATGTGCAACATAATATTATATGAATGCAGCAAATATACACACGGCATACAAAATCATACTAATATCAGTCACAACAGTCCAATCACAGTCATACATTCTCAGTCAGAACATAGTCAAATCAATTAAATTGTATTCTCAGTGAGTCATATACCCTAGAGGGGCAAAATAGTCTTTTTACCTATTAGACGTATTTTAGTCATTTCACCTTACAAGGGTGTTTTGGTAAATCTCAAACCAAGGGTATTTCGGTAATTTTACAAATCAAGCGTATTTTTGTAATTTTGTATATAAGGGGTATTTTGATAATTTTACAAATCGAGGGTATTTCAGTAATTCTACCCTACAGGGGCATTTCAGTAATTCTACCCTACAGGGTATTTCTGTAATACTAGACTACAAATATAAGTTTACATAGACCAATCCAATATTTACTACACAATCATACAATTTACCCACTTGGGCCCATGGGCCCATTAGGCCCACATGGCCCATCCCGGCCCATCGTGGCCCAAAGTAACCTAAGCCCACGAAAGCACTCATGATGGCCTCAACCATCACGTCAAACCTCCCACACGTGCACTCGCACGCTCGTGTGGTTGCCATCGCCGTGTGATCGGCATTTGCTATTCTACAACTAAAGTAGTGCGAAATACACATCTATTTACGAGAACGTGCCGAAGTCCACGATCACCAACCTTGGCACATCCTGCATTGATCCTCCTCCCAACTCATCTAGTTCGCTCTATTTAAAGCTAGCTTCTCACCAATTCTCATGTTAGCTTCCCGATGTGGGATTACTTTTAACCATTAGGAAAATTCCTTATTCTTATGACCACTTCAACCATAGAGTTTCAGTCCAACTCCACCTTCTTCGTAGCTCAAATAGAAAAATAAATACTCCACTACGCATCCTAAAACTTGAACCTCAGACCTCACAGTTATACAACATGCCACCTTGCCACTCTACTTTAAGGCTTTTTGTGTGATAAAAACATCCATAATTAACTTTAAGACATATGTGCCAGCATCCAGATTCACTTAAGAGAAAAACCAAAATGAATTGTAAGAGCCAAGACTTGAACCCAGGCTCCCTTGCAACCTTAAGGACGCCACAACCACTAGACCACATGCTTTTTTATGTCATTTATTTAACAATAATTTAAAAGGCCATCATCCAAGCATCTAGGGTTTTATTCACTTAATATCAAAACTTTTGCTAAAGCCCAGCTTTGAACCTAAGATTTCTCCAACACTTCTCAGGGCCATTAACCACCAAAGTAGACATGTAATTGTGTCATTTCCTTGCGCAATTAAATACTTATATACAACCTCCTTACAGACCAATACTCAAGGCCCAATACTTTTAGGCCCAAATTTGGGGCGTTACATTCTCAATCATGCCATGTTAATTGCCTTTGAAGAAATGTATGTGTTTGTGCAAATAAGGGTGGCAATTGGCTTGGAAAATAGCCTCAAAGTTGTCCACACGGGTAGACACACGGGCATGTGTCTAGGCCGTGTGTGACACATGGTCTACCCCATGGGCATGGGCATGTGTTGCAGCTGTTTATTCCCTGCACCCTAATTAGATAAAATAGAATACCCAGTAGTAAACACACAGGAAGAGACACGGCTGTGTGTCTCAGCCGTATGAAGGACATGGCCTTAGCACACGGCGTGTGACTTGGCCGTGTGACCCTATTTCGATTAATGACATCCTAAATAGAGAGTTACACGATCTAAGGACACGGACGTGTCCCAAGCCACACGGGTGTGTGTGACCACATGGCCTACCCACACGGACGTTTGACTCCTATTTTGAGGAAAATTTTCTAAGAGATATGAAAGTTCTGAAAGTTCTCAGTTGAGTCCTGAACCACACCTAATGTATGATTTGGGCCTCGAGGACCATATAAGGGATGATATGCATGTGAATGAAAATTTTTAAATTTGGACTTGTACAAATGCTTGTGTTTAAGTCCGGTAATGCCTAGTACCCTGTTTTCCTATCGGATACGAGTAAGGGCTGTTACAGTTATGTATTGAAAAATACTTTTTGATCTCATGTTGTGCAAAAATCATGGCTATTTGATTATCTTGATAACATGGATTACCATGAATATTGAAACTTATATGTACATGAAAGCATGATTATCATGCCTACTGATTTGCTATGTGATTTGTTTGCTATTACATGGGGTTTGAACATGTGTAAGGAAGAAGATGTGGCAGTAATAATCTGCAAATTTGGTGGTTTATCCACAACCTACATGTTTTGACAGCTTGTTTGTGAATTTGGTGGCTTTGTCCACATAAATGTTGTCGTGTTATAGATCGATGAGTTCTGGGGAACTTCTTTTGGTGTGTAGCAGTGATGAGTAGCATGTTTTAAAATAAATTGCATAATGGTTTTATCAAAATTGCATTGCCATAGTCATGTGCATAAAAGAAGTAATTTTGTATATTATGTATGCGTTTATTGATATTTAATTTGTTATAAAATTCACACTGAGCTTTTTAGCTCATTCTTTAGTTTTCATAAACTTTTCAGATGATTCATGAGCGTAGGACTTGGATTCAACATATGGAGGGGTCTCTCGGATGAAATATTTTATAAAATGGTTAATAAACTTTTTTTGGGTTGTTATTTTGGAGATTGGACTATTTATGTGTTGTTTTTACTTATATTTTTTAAATTGCCATGCATGCATGATTGATGAACTTATAAGTGTTTTAAATTGTTATCAAATATTTTAATTATTTTATCTAATTTTTAATAAACTTATAAACTTACATTTTATTTCTAAGTATTTTCGAAGTCCATTGCGAAATAATTTACCAAAATCATTTTTAAGAAATATTTAAAATTGATGTTGCAAATTATTTGTTTTAATAATATAAGATAATAACTTGATAAAATAATGAAATTTTCAAATATTTATGTTTTAATAAATGTTCTTCAAAAACTAAATTATATATTATTTAAATTTAAAGTTTTCACAAAAATGACTTTAACATAGTTGTTTTTAAAGTAAAAGTTTTTCAACGGATTTAATGTGGCTTTTGAAATTTGGCCATAACGTTTAGACTGGGCTTGGGGGGTTACATTTAGTGGTATCACTGTCGAGTTCAAAACTTAAACTGTGGATTTTAAATCAGGTTTGCATGCATGTTTTAAAGAGTATTTTAAAAAATATATATTACTGTTAAATTTAAAAATAAAATTTTTGAAAATTCGAGACTCCGATACTTATTCCTCTTTAAATGATGTACATATTTAGACTTAGATTGAAAACTTATGCTATAAGATTCTTGGTTATAAGATTTTAAGTACGTTTAAGTACTTAAGAATATATTTGAAACTAAAGATCTTCATAAAACATTAGGTAGAATGAAAAAACGCGGAGTCCAAACTTGTGGATGTTGTCATGCGGATCAAGATGAGTCATCTATTGCTCAAGTACCTACATTAGACTTTGGTGTCAATATTAATGAAAGTGATCCTACTATGGATAATGCGAGTCAAGAGCCTAAAGAATTGGCTAATGAGAAAGTTAATCCTGACCCTGTTGATGGTGCTATATCTAAAGCTTTATTGAGAGTATTGCAGCGAGTTTTTGGCGTCCAAACTAGTATTGGGGGTCGTAAATCTGTAATGGAGAGGCTTCGATCTAATGAAGCCAAGCTGTTTAGGGGAGTTGCTGGGACAATCCCTACAGTAGCTAAGTATTGGATGACAGCTGTAGAAAGAATTCTAGATGATTTGGACTGTATCCCAGAACAGAAACAAAAAGGTATGGTGTCACTTCTTAGAGATGAGGCCTATTGCTGGTGGCAATCCGTTGTTTAGGGTACCCAAGCTGAGATGATAACTTGAGAGTATTTTCAAAATTCATTTAAGAAAAAGTACATAGGCAGGAGAATGTTGAAGCTCATAGGCTCGAGTTCATTGGGCTGAAACAAGGGGATAAGATAGTGTCCAAATAAGAGGCAAAATTTCTAAGATTAAGCCGTAATGCACAGGCGATGGTAGCTTTCAAGCAAGATACTTGTGTAAGGTTTGAGAAAGGGTTGTGATACGATTTGAAAGTCTATGTTGCTATCTTGCAGGAGAGAGTTTTTGAGACCTTGGTAGAGAAGGTTAAGATTCTGGAAGAGGTAAAAGGTGATGAACGTGAGAAAATAGATAAGATTAAGACTCTGGTTAAAAGATTTGGCTCAGGTAGTTCTAACCTGTGTCCTATGAAGAGAGCCAATGATAATAGACCGTGATAGAACTCAGTTGCAGTTGGTACTCGAGACAAAACTCAAGATTGTGCTCACTGTAGAAAACATCATCAAAGGGAATGTTGGAGAAAATTAGGAGCATGTTTGAGATGTGGATCTTTGGAGCATTAGATTAAAGACTGTTCGTGTATAGTATAACAGAGGCAAGTATCGCAACCAAAAAAAATAGAATCAAATGGGATGAGGTAATAATAAAACTGGTAATACGGGGCAAAAAGCATCTAGTCAGGGTATAAATCGGACAGAAGCAAGACAGCCTGCCTTTGTTTATACAGTAAGGCACAGAGCGGACCGTGATGTAGCTGATGTCATCACAGGTACTTTGAAAATTAATTCTGTACAGTACTTTGCCTTGATAGATATAGGTTATACTCATTCATACATTGCCTACACTATGTATGATAAATTGGGAATTATGGTAGAAGATACTGTTAGTGTTGTTTTTACGGCTAGTCCTCTAGGGCAATCTATCATGGTGAATAAAATTTATAAACGATGTCTATTAGAACTTCAAGGTGAAACATTTCCAACCAATTTGATAGAATTACAATTTAATGAATTTGACTTAATCTTGGGAATGGACTGGTTGGTTGAACACCAATTAGTTTAGATTATGCTTTAAAAAGAGTTTCGCTAAAGACAATTAGTGGAAAGGAAATTATGTTTGTAGGGGAGCGTAGAGATTACTTGTAACACCTCTAACCCATATCCGTTGCTGAAACAGGGTTACAGAGCATTACCGAAGTTTACAGTTCAACTACAAGTAATTTATGTCATTTATTATTCATTTCCAAAAATCAATCACAATCAATCATAATGTCCCTCATATGGGTCTTCGAGTCCCAAAATACATATTAAAATTGAGTTGAGACTAAACTGGGATCACATAAAATTTTTCACGAAATCTCAAAATTTTTCTTAGGTGCAGGGGACACACGCCCTTGTGGCTAGATCGTGCGGCTCACACAGCCAATGGTATGCCCGTGTCCCAGGCCGTGTGGGTATTTGATGTGAGGCACACGGTAGTGTTCCAGCCCGTGTCCTTACTCGTGTAACTCTTTGACTTGGGTCACACGGCCAGTCACATACCTGTGTGCTAGACCGTGTGGATAATTTAATTTTTGAAAATTAGGTGCAGAGGTTACACGACCAGGACACACGCCCATGTGCTGGGCCGTGTGTCTCACACGACTGAGACACACGCCTGTGTGCTCAATTATGAGCATTTTGTTTCTTGATTTTTAAGATGCAAGGGACACACGGCCAAACCACACACCCGTATGCATGGCAGTGTGTCATACACGATTGAGACACACGCCCGTGTGTCTTTCCGTGTGGACAAAATAAGGCCATTTTCCAAGCCTTATTTTCACCCTTTTTACCTTGCACCTACATGAACACTTCAATATAATCAACAACCAATTCAAGGTATAAAAGTCAAACTAATATTTAAGTTTTATCCATGACATGTTGCTCACACTTTCAAGTATTCATCTTACCCTTTTCTAATAATATATTTACCCAAGTGTGATTATATTTAAGTTACTAATCCAAGCATACTCACATACCAAACATGATATAACTTCATGCATAAATATTAACTATGTTATCACTGGCCATTCCAATGGCTAATTACAACCAAAACATTTACATACCCTTACTTGTCACCATTAGCCTATATATGCCATTATACTAAAGTAAGTTTCCTATTTTTACCAAAACGAGCTGGAGGATAGTGTGATGATGCTTTGACTGATCTCTAACCTTTGCGAGCTTTCAAGCACTATAAAACAGAGGAAAGAAAACCGAGTAAGCATTTCAAATGCTTAGTAATTTCGTATAACAGGAATTTAACTTACCATATATTTTCATTAAAGATAAGTACACAAAAATGCATCCAAGTAATTTGGCTAATAGCCTAAAACACACAACTTCACCAATCATGTTAGTTAAGTAATTCACATAATATCAAGAACATGGATGAGCTCATCATTTAATGATTTTCATATATATATTTCATAACATTATTCCACATTACATGTATATTTCCATGACAAATCATTTCAAGTTCAATTTAGCCATGTAAGAAATTTAACCGTTGAATTTATTTGAAATATCGATGGATACGCTCATGTAGTAAACTTGAAGTGTACAAAAATGAAATCCATCAATTTATATCTAGGGGTACCTAATTAGGGCACATAATCAGGAATCACACTCTCGAGCCATATATCAGGATGCTCAGATGAGCCATGTAACAGGATGCTTATCCGGGCTAAACAGGAAACTCCTAAGAGTTTAGAACAGGAAGCTCATTGAGCTTAACAGGTAACTCCGAAGAGTTATTAATAGGGAGCTTCGGATGCATAACAGGGAGTTCAAGCGAGCCATGTCAGGAAGCTCATAAAAGCCTATATCAAGATGCTCATGAAGAGCTGCGTTTGTGTCCGTAATAAATGTTGGATCACAACTAGTCGAATCATGTAACAGAAAGCTCACAAAGAGCTGCGGTAGTGCACAACACATGCAAGATCACTACTGATCAGGATGCTCACAGGAACTATACAGGAACGCTCGAGAAGGCTTTTAACAGGAATGCTCTTCCGAGCTATATTTTGTTCGCAACATATGCAAGAGTATAATCAATATGAGGAAAATGTTGTATCCATAGAATTTCATTATTCATACGAGACTTAACATTTTTCCAACTTCATCGATCATGTATTCAATTTCACATCAATAGAATTTACACAATTCATACATACAACATTCAATTTAAGCATATAAATAAACACGATTTAGTTATACGAACTTACCTCGTTACTTGTTCGTATACAGAAATCTACTAATCTGACACTTTTTCTTTTCCTTGATCTAACTTCGTATTTGAGTTTTTCGGATCTAAGTAAATGAATTTAACATCAATTTAATCCATTTCATACTCAATTGAACTCAATTCATTTCCTAGAAAAAATTACTATTTTGCTCAGAAAATGAAATTCATGCAATTTAATCCTTATTTCAAGCTTAACCGAATTTTACATGTTACAATAATAGCCCATGAATTTCACAAAAAATCAAAATTTTTCCATGGGTTTTACCACTTTTCAATTTAGTCCCTAAATCATAATTTCATCAAAATTCTCTTTGTAAAAGTTGTTTATCTACTTACAACCTTTCATTTTCTACCATAAATTTCAAATTTGCATCATATTCATCATGAAAAAATTTCAATACTTTGATAACTTTACAAATTGATCCCCAAAATAGCTAGATTAGGTTATTCCGATCTCAAAAATATAAAAATTACTAAAAATGGGACAAGATTACTTACCCAATTGGGCTTTCTTGATTTTCTTTCTCTTTCCTAGGGTTTGGATAGAATTTGGGGATGAATATGATATAAAATGATGATATTAAACATTTATTTAATTTATCATCTTTTATTTATTTCTATTTCCAATTAGTCCTTTTCTTTTTCTAATTTTCCATAGATGATTCACCAAAAATATCTACTAATTTTTCTTAATGGTCTAAGTACCATATAAGGACCTCAAGTTTTGAATTCCATAGCTATTTGATACTTATAGCTACTAGAACTCAACTTTTGCATTTTATGCAATTTGGTCCTTTCCTCAATTAAACATGAAATCGGTAAAATTTTCTAATCGAAATTTTCCTACGTCTTTCCTATCATAATAAAGAACATGAAATATTATTAAAATAAATTTTCTTTCTGACTCGGATTTTTGATCCCAAAACCACTATTTCGATTTCTCTAAAAATGGGCTGTTACATTACTTGCCAAATGTAATATCCACTATTATTGTTGAGAGAATGGTTAGAAAAAAATGTGAGGCATATCGAGCTTATTTTCTAGATACTAGTTTTAATAGGTTTGCTTTAAACAACATCTACACTGTAAAAGAGTTTTTGGGTTTTTTTAGAGGAATTACCTGGGTTACATATTAATCGTGAAGTTGAATTTAGAATCGAACTATTAACTAGTACAGCTCTGATGCCCATTGCTCCCTATCACATGGCACCAAAAGAGCTTAAATAACTCAAGATTCAGCTTTAAAAGCTTCTAGATCATGGGTTCATTTGATAAGTGTTTCAGTATGGGGTGCAATGATATTGTTTGTGAAGAAGAAGGATGGTTCTATGAGGATGCGTATTGATTATAGACAATTAAATAAGTTGACCATCAATAATAAGTACCTCTTTCCTAGAATCGATGATTTGTTCGATCAATTTCGAGGAGCGAAGGTGTTCTCCAAGATTTATTTAAGGCCAGGGTACTATGAGCTCAAAGTAAAAGAATCAGTTGTACCTAAGATTGTATTTAGGACTCAGTATGGTCATTATGAGTTCTTAGTAATACCTTTTGTTCTTATGAATGCTTCAGCTACATTCATGGATATGATGAATCGAGTGTTCCAACAATATCTCAATTAGTTTATCGTTGTCTTTATCGACGATATCTTAATCTACTCTAAGATTGAATTTGAGCATGACGAGCATTTGAGGGTTGTACTAGAAATTCTTCAAGAGAAGAAACTCTTTGCTAAATTTAGCATGTATGAGTTCTAGCTTAAGAAGGTTATCTTTCTGGGTCATGTGGTGATTGTCGAAGGTATTCGTATGGATCCTCAAAAGATTGAAGCTATTTTGGAGTGGAAATAGCCTAAGAATATGTCTGAGATTCAAAGTTCTCTTGGTTTGATCGGCTATTATTAGAGATTCATTGAGGGGTTTTCTTTGATTGCTACTCATTTAATAAAATTTTTGAGGAAGAATGCTCCATTTAAATGGTCTGATGATTAGTAAGCTAGTTTTGAAAAAGTTAAGACTGTGTTGACTCAAGCACCTACGTTGATTCAGCTTGAGTTTGAAAAGGATTACATGGTTTACAGTGATGTGTCACATACTGGTCTTGGATGTGTATTAATACAAGAGGGAAAGGTGGTAGCTTATGCTTTGAGACAACTCAAGTCACACGAGCGTAATTATCCAACTCATGACTTGGAGCTAGCAGCTGTAGTATTTGTGCTCAAGATTTGGAGGCATTATCTCTACGGTTAGAAGTGTATTGTTTACATCGATCACAAAAGTCTTAAATGTCTACTCACTCAAAAAAGAGTTGAGCTTAAGAAAACATAGGTGGATTTAACTACTCAAGGATTATGGTTGTACTATTGAGTACCTTTTTGGTAAGGCTAATGTGATAATTGATACATTGATTTGAAAAGTGATGACTGAACTTAGAGTTATGTTTGCAAGATTGAGTTTGTTCAAAGATGGTGGTATTTTGGTAGAATTGCAAGTGAAGCCCATGTTAAGTTTTGAAATTAAAGAAAATCAACCTCTGGCTATTTCTTTCTACCTTACTTCAAGTAGGTTGAGGATGGTTCAACAACTGATTTTGGGTTTAACTTTGATGGACTTCATTGATTTAGAGGAAGATATTGTGTACCAAATGATAAGGACTTGAGGTAATCTATTCTCTGGGAAGCTCATAGTAGTCCTTATGCTATGCATCCTGGAGGACATAAGATGTATCATGATTTGAGATAGTTGTATTGACGTGAGGTGACTGAATTTGTTGCTAAGTGTTTGACTTGTCAACAAGTGAAGGCTGAACATCAACTTCCTTCAAGTTTGTCATAGCCCATTAAGATTCCTCAGTGGAAATGGGAACATATCATAGCGGATTTTGTTAGTAGGTTGCTATTGACATCCATTAAGAAAGACTTCATGTTGGTGATTGTGGATAGGTTCACTAAGTCGGCCCATTTTCTACTAGTACATATTGATTTTTCTCTTCAGAAGCTTGCAAAGTTGTATATTTTTAGATCATACGATTATACAGCGTACCTATGTCAATTATTTCAGATCAGGATCCTTGGTTTACATCTTGATTCCGAAAAAATTTACATGAATCTCTTGGCACTTGTTTGGATTTCAGTCCTGCTTATTATCTACAGTCTGATAGGTATTTCGAACGAGTTATTCATGTTTTCGAGGATTTTTTGAGAAGCTATGTCATTGATTTTCAAGGAAGTTTGGAGGATTATCTACTATTGGCTGAGTTCGCATACAACAACAGTTTCCAATTAAACATTCAGATGACTCCTTATGAATCTTTGTATGGGCGCAAGTGTTAAACTCTATTGCGTTGGATTGAGTTAGATGAAAGAAAATTTTGGGGACATAAGCTGGTTCAAGAGACTAAAAGTATAGTTAAATAGATACAATAAGATTGCGAGCAACTTTCGACAGGCAGAAATCATATGTTGATCTTAAAAGGAAGGATATTGAGTATTGGTTAAGGGGTCAAGTCTTTTTAAAAATGTTTCCATGGAGAAAGGTTTTGAGGTTTGGACAAGAAAGAAAATTGAGTCCAAGGTTTACGGGCCATCTCAGATTCTGAAAAGAGTTGGACCAGTGGCTTATCAGTTGGAGTTACCACCAGAGTTGTATCGTATCCATAATGTTTTACATCTCTCTATGTTGAGAAAGTATCATTCAGATCCTTCTCACATGTTTAATGTAGAAGAAATTAATGCTAGATCAGGTTCGTCTTTTGAAGAGGAACTAGTGAAAATTTTAGATTGTGATATTAAAGTTTTGATTTGAAAAAGCAAATACCTTTGGTCAAGGTTCTGTGGTAGAATCATGGTTCTAAGGAAGCCACGTGAGAGCCAGAAGATTCTTTCCAACAATAATATCCTTATCTTTTTGAACTAGGTAAATTTCGAGGATGAAATTTATTTTATTGGGGTATAGTTGTCACATCCAAAATTCTATTAAGTGTTGTTAATTGATGAACAAGGTTGAGAAGAAGTGTAGTGGTTAAGTTGTTTAAGTAACTCCTAAATGACCCAAGTTCTAGTATCCATAACAGCAATTATTTTTTATAAATTCATGCAAAAACTTGGTCAACTTTCCCCTGCAAAATTATCCAACCATAAGCATGTAACTCATATTTATATTTTTTTTGTGATCCCATATTTTAAAAGTTAAAAAGGTGTAACTCCTAGAGTAATTATGCTTAATTCTCCCTAACACCCTTATCCCCTTTCATGAATGTTTTGTTGGGAGTTTACTCTTAGTGACGGTCCACTCCTCCTCCTCCCCCTCTCACTCTTCCATTTGTTTTGTTTTCACAACAATTTTCTCTCTTTTCTCATCCTTCTCCTCCTTGTGCTACATTGTAGGGGTATTTTACGGATTTTAGCTTTAGTGTGCTCGAAATTTCATTAGCATGGTAATCAGAGATGTTCTCGTTTATGGTATTTAGAAAATCTAATCAATTTTTGAAAATAATGTTCAAAAGGTTTTCAATTTTGAAATAAGGATTGATTTGTAAAAGGGTCTAAATTATGAGTTTTTAAAAATAAATTTAACCAAATTTTAATTTTCACCTTATTTTCTTCCCCCACCTATAACTTTCACGATAGTTTTCTCCCCTCTCTTTTGTTTGCCATCCCTTGCTCTCGCAAGCTCTTCCCATTCAAATTTTGATTTTTGAACTTTATTCTTTTGATTTCCTTCAATCTTCCAAGCACTAAATCCCTCTAGAATTTCATAAAAACGTTAAAAATACCATTGATTTCATCATCTCTCAAACTTATGGGTTTTCTTGGAGTTGCACGAAAAGCTCTTTTTTCTTCCATTGAAGGTAACGGTTCAATTTCTTATTAGCTTTTAATGTTTCATTGCTTGGGTCTTTAAAACTGAATTTTCAACAATTAAGTCGCATGTTTTAAATAAAAGCTGAAAATTGAGTCGTTAATGGATTTCAAGATTTTGAGTAAAAATATGGTTTCAAAGTGTTTTTCAATTAGTTTTGACATGATTAGAAGGTTTTTAAACTTACTTTAAGTTTTGTTAAAAATTTCTTAAGTTTTAATGAATTTTCATGAAAATTTCCAAAAACATGTCAAAAATTTTGATACCATGAATTGAGTAGTTTGGCATAGTTTAAAGGCTGAGAATCTATCATAGGTGAATAATTAGTTGGATGAAATTAATTTTAGGAAAAAAGATTGAGTATAGACCGAGATAATCAAAATTCTAAGTTGCTATGTCGTAGGTTTTGGTTTCATGAGAACCTAGCTTAGGCTTGGGTTTTTAATTGCTTGAGGTGAGTCTTTAGCTGATTTTTGATTGTATTGTTGTGTGATTTATTGTGTTGAAGCTTCGAATTTGTTAGGACCTTCTACGAGCTAAGGAAATGATAGTTGAGATTTTGACGTCTAAGCGAAGGTAGTTGGTGAGTGTTTAGAATCACTGCTTGTGGAAACAATTCATTGTGTTAATTGATAATTTAGATGTGCTGGTGTAAGCTTTTTCGTACTCTTGATTTAATTTGTGAAATATGTTCTAGTGAGATTATGAAAATGTGAACTGAGACGAGATGTTATTGCATGTGTTATGTGTTCATGATTACCATTTTTAAAGTGTAGATGTAGGCATGTTATACATGCTAAATTACAAAGATAATATTGTTTTTATAATATGATATTTGTAGTGAATAAGTACAGTGAACGGTAAGTAAATATGTGTGTTAATAACTTATATTTTGGCCTCGTGATCTTTGGGACCATTGGATATAGTAGGCATGCCATAGGATTTTGAGTACTTATCTATATGTATTGTGTTTTTGGGCATTGAGGCCCTAGGATAGGTTGGAGAGATAAGGGAATCTGAGCTAAGCTCCATTCAATGGGATATGTTGGTGTGTTGGAGAGTATTAGCTTTATGCTTTACTTTTCTTGGATATGTTTGACTCTATGAGTCAATTGGTGTGTTGGTGATAGAGCCCACTTTAAGGTTTCATAGCTTAAGTGTCAAATTATCTTTAAATGTGATTATACGTGTAATGTGATATATGCCTAAAAGTGTATATGGTTACTAAGTAAATGAACCATTAAACAATGCATAAGTAAGTACAATATGATATTAAAGTTGATAGTATTGTAATTATGCTATATAAGTGTTTTGTTAATGCATGATGACTTATTGGCATGGTACTCCTTTTTACGCCAATGCGATTAGTTGAGTTCTGGTGAGAACAGTCTGGTTTCGAGGGGTGATCCAAGCAAGTCTTTTACATTAATTCGTAAGTGTTTAATTAGTTGTTTATGTTTTGGGGGGAAAAAAGGCAATGTGGTAGACTTATTACTAGTTTTTTCCATGGTATTTAGGTTGTTTACATGTCTTTATTGCTCTAAATATTTTGACACATTGAACTTGGTATTTTTTTTATTTCTCGGACATTTTTGTGACATTTGAACAACCACTTCAGATGGCTTACTGGTTATATGATGATTTAATAGGTGCATGCTGAATAATACTATGCTGAAATGGACTATATGTTGTTATATGCTAAACTTTTATGGTTTGGAACAGAGGTATCGATATTTGGGATTTAAAAATGATACTTTTGTGATTTTTTTAGAATGTAGGAAGTCAGTTGTGCAATTTGGTATCGATACCATATCACGAGTATCAATACTCGGGGTAAAATCATCGATAGTTTAATAAGGGTATCGATATTTTTTGAGACTTTGATTTTTAAACAAGAAACAAAATGCTGATTTGGTATCAATATTACAATCGGTATTGATACTGTTTAAGAGAAATATCGATAACTTTGTTACAATATCGATACCTACGTACTTGTCCAGGAATTTTTGCTAAAGTTTTCAAAAGTATGTATATTTGTTAATATTAGTTCCTTTTGTAACAGCCCGTTTTTAGTCAAAATAGAATAGTGGTTTTGGGACCATAAATTTGAAGTTAAAATAATTGTTTTATTATTATTTTGAGGTCTACAGTATGATAATATGATTGTACGAAAATTTTGTTAAGAAATTTTATCGTTTAAGTGCTTAATTTAATAAAAGGGACTAAATCGCATAAAGTGTAAAACTTGTGTTCTAATAGTTAAAGGTGTCAAATGGCTATGAAATTAAATATTGGGCATCCTTATGTTGTAATTAGACCATTGTTAATTTTAGTTGACATTTATGTACATGATTGAAGTGATTTTAAATGGTGTATTAAAAGGTTAATTAAGTAATTAGATAATTAAATGATAAATTAATAAAACAAAAGGCCTTTTATTTCATTCATCATCTTCCTAGCCAAAATTTGAAGAGAAGAAAAGCCATTTCTAGGGTTTGATATTTGGCCAAAGCATTGTTGTCCATTTAGGTATGATTTTGTCCCGTTTTTAATGATTTCTATGTTTTTGAGATCGTTGTAGCTTAATCTAGCTAGCCCAGGGACTAATTTGAAAAATTGTTAAAATTTTAGGGTTTTTCCATTGATGAAATAACATTTTTTGATGTTTAATAGTAGAAAATGTATGCTTGTTGTTAGTTAAACAATATTTGTAAAGTGATTTTTGACAAAATTGACATTTAGGGATTTAATTGAGAAATATTGAAATTTTGTGGTTAAATTGTGAAATAAATGGAAAATATGGATTGCTAGGGACTTAATTGAAATTTGGCTAGCATGGGTATAAGTTGATTTTCATGAATTTGTGTTTTTATGAGATAAGGACTAAATTGTAAAAATGTTAAAATATTAGGGGCAAAAGTATAAAGTTATCTTAATGTGTATTTCGGACTAAATTGAATAGAGTGATAATCAAATAAGTTAATTTTGATTACATTTATATCAAGAAAAACGAAATTCAGATTGAGATCGGGGGAAAAACAAAGTATCGAACTAATCAACTTATTTCACCGTTTTTGTAATTAAGGTAGGTTCGTATGTAATAAGCATTGTTATATTTGTGTTTTAAATGCTTTGATATTGCATAAATTGTGAAAATAACCTTAAGGGCATATTCGACTACGAATCGACAAATGTGAAATCCCGGTTGAACCTTAGGAATAGATTAGGATATGAATGACATGTCATTAGGGATTATTTGTTTTGGGTGCTGGTCCATATGTCCTACCGGTGGCTGAGTTATTCGGCATGTGTTGCGGATGCTCGTCAGCTTGTGTGAGTAGCACTGTGTAGCTTCGTCATGACCGTCAGCTTGTGTGAGCAGACCTATTGATAGATTGAGAGTGAGCATTATATGTGATATGAGATTGAGATAGCTTCGACTATATATATATGTGGCACTTAGGGTGCAGGTTTTTCGGGTAACCGATAGTATTCCGAATGGTTCAACGGGTATATAAAAGATATAGATGAGTATGAGATTGATACGAGATGGTACATGTATGCACATGAACCATATAAGCTTTAAATCGAAGAAACTTGTAATGTTCACATCTAATCTTGTGATTGAATATTTGATTGGTTTGTTTTTTATATAAGTTGTACAGTCATATAATCAAATGTTTGAATTGTATATTTTTGGTAAGTTGAGTTATTTTCATACGAGCTTACTAAGCTTTATAGCTAATATTGTTTATTTTTTCATGTTTTATAGTGAAATCAAAGCTAGCTCAGATTCGAGAATCGTCGGAGACCTCATCACACTATCAATCTATCACTTTGGTACTTTTCAATCTATGTTTTTGTTATATGGCATGTATAGGAGCTTTGGTCATTTTGGTATATGTTAGCAATGAATTTAGCCATTTGGGTTGGCTTGTGAATGTTTAATGTTTGGTTTTGTATATAGCCATGAAAATTGGCTTATTTTGGTTGATTTGGTTGTGTATGTATATATAGATAGACGACCTTTGTCTTGTGTTGATAATTACTATGCAAATGATTGTGGTAAATGGTTGATATTTGAGAATTGTATGCTTATAAGTTTAGGCAAAATGATGCATAATTGGAAGTGTCCACATTGATGAATTGTGAAAGTGAGGTTTGGTATGAAATTGAATGGCATATTGTGGTATTTGTGTGTCTTGTATATGTTGGTATGGGAATGGCATGAGTTAAGTTTATTTGAGATTGGATGAATGCCTATTTATGTCATGTTTGGTGCCATTTGGTTTGGTGTAGGTGTATACAAATTTGGGTGGGCAAGATGGCTTGGAAAATAACTAATTTTTGTCCACACGAGCAGAGACACGGGCGTGTGTCTCAGCCGTGTGTGACACACGGTCAGGTTACATGGCCGTGTGTCCCCTGGTGTTGATTTAAAAATTAAGTCAATATGCTTCACACGGTCCAGCACACGGGCGTGTGAATTGGCTGTGTAACATAAGTCAATATACCCTACAGGTTTGGCACAACCTAGCAGACGACTGGGCCACACGAGCTTGTGTCCCCTGTATTTTGTAAAATTTTCTAAGTTTTCCAAAAAAATTCATAAGTTATCGATTTAGTCCCGAAAGTATGTTTAGGGCCTCGTAGGCTTGTATTAGGGACGGTATGGATGTTTGTAATTGATTATGAATAATATTTGTTTGGAAATTTAAAATGTATGCGAAATGTATATTTAATTGTATAATATGTCCGGTAATGCTCTGTAACCCTATTTCGGCAATGAATACGGGTGAAGGGTGTTACATTTATTGGTATCAGAGCTACAGTTTAGTCAATTCTAGGACTAACGTAACGTATGTGAGAGTCTAGGTATACATGCCATATATAACCTGTGATATTTTGATGTCTCTTGACAATTTAAATCGTGTTTTCATATAGTAAATGGATCCCAATTGAGCTGTAGCTGATGATGTTGAGAGTAATGCACCAGCCTCCATTCATAGAGTAGCACAATCGGAGTCGAGACCCATATTGGGTAGTCAGAGAGGAGTGGCCAAAGAAGCTTTCTTCTAGACGATGAATGAGTGGTTTACAAAATTTGTTCGAACAAATCTGACTACTCAGCAACCTCCACCCCTACCTAATCCCCAATCGGCTCCCATAGCTTCTCAAGGTTTGGAACCTCTACGATTGAATAAGTGCTAGTTGATAAAATTGGAAAATATGAGGCTGAAGAGTTCAGAGCTACTGTTGATTACGATCCTGGGAAAGCCGAGTTTTGGCTCGAGAATACTATCAGAGTATTTGATGAACTATCCTGCACACCAGCTGAATGTTTAAAATGTGCTGTATCACTTCTGAGAGACACTGTGTATCAATGGTGGAATACTTTAGTATCTGTGGTATCGAGAGAATGGGCCACTTGGGAATTCTTTCAAGCCAAATTTAGAAAGAAATACATTAGCCAGCAATTTATTGATAAAAATGAAAAAAGTTTTCGGCGCTGAAATAGGGTCGAATATATGTGACCGAGTATGAGAGAGAGTTTGTAAGACTCAGTAAATATGCTCGAGAGTGTGTTTCCACCGAAGCAATTATGTGTAAATGATTTGAAGATGGGTTGAACGAAGATATCAGATTACTAGTCAGGATTCTAAAGTTGAAAGAATTTGTGGTGCTAGTTGACAGAGCTTGTAAAGCTGAGGAACTTGGCAAAGAAAAGAGAAAAGCTGATTTCAAGGCTAGAGATTCAAAAAAAATATCGATGAATAAACCCTATGAATCTTCGTCAAAGAAATCACGGGATTTGTATACTCGTTCGAATGCTTCAGTGGGATATTCTAATAGAGATCGTGGGAAGCAATACTCAAGTCCTAAAACTCAAGCCACTTCAGTATCGAGTGTTGGTAGTGTGAGAAACAGAAAACCCGAGTGTCAACAGTGTTGACGACGACATTTTAGAGACTGTTGAATGAATAATAAATGTTGTTTTAAATGTGGTTTGCAAGATTGAGTAGCTCAGCTACTAAAGGGAGACCATCTAGAAATATGAGAAAAGTGCCTAGTAGTAAAGGAATAATAAAGGACTCTGTTGTGAGATCTGAGGTTAGAGCACCAGCCAGAGCTTACGCTATTCACGCTCACAAAGATGCGTCGTCACCCGATGTTATCATGGGTACATTTTCTCTCTATGACACTAATGTAATTGCTTTGATAGATCCTGGATCGACTCATTCATATGTTTGTGAGAATTTAGTGTCTAGTAAGACTTTACCTGTTGAGTCTACAGAGTTTGTGATCAAAGTATCGAATCACTTAGGCAAATATGTCCTAGTTGATAAAGTTTGCAAGAATTGTCCTTTGATGACTCGGGGTTACTATTTTTCAGGAAATTTGATGCTGTTACCGTTTGATGAATTCGATGTGATTCTGGGTATGGATTGGTTGACTCTGCATGATGCTGTTGTAAATTGTAAATGTAAGACTATTAGATTGAAATGTCAGAATAATGAAATTCTTCGTATAGAATCTGATAGGTCGAGTGGATTGCCTGTTGTGATTTTGTTGATATCAGCTCAGAGGTATGTGAGAAAAGGTTGTGATGCTTATCTAGCATATGTACTAGATACAAAAGTATCTAAATCGAAGATTGAATCAGTGCTAGTAGTCTGTGAATAATCGGATGTGTTTCCAGAAGAGTTACCTGGGTTGCCACCAATCAGAGAGGTCGAGTTTGCCATTGAATTAGTACCAGGAACATCACCGATATCGATAGCTCTGTACAAAATGGCTCCAACAGAATTGAAAGAATTGAAAGCTCAGTTGCAAGAGTTAACAGATAGAGGTTTTGCACGACCTAGTTTTTTGCCCTAGAATGCACCAGTTTTGTTTGTAAAGAAGAAAGATGGATCGATGAGACTGTGTATTGATTATTGTTAGCTCAATAAGGTTACGATTAAAAATAAGTATCCTTTGCTGAGAATTGATGATTTGTTTGATCAATTGAAATGAGTAACAGTATTTTCGAAGATTAATCTAAGATCTGGCTATTATCAGTTGCAAGTTAAAGATTCAGATGTGCCAAAGACTACATTTAGAATAAGGTACGAGCATTTTGAATTTCTTGTTATGCCTTTCGGATTAACTAACGCTCCTGCAGTTTTTATAGATTTGATGAATCGAATATTTAGACCGTATTTGGATAGATTTGTTGTTGTATTTATTGAAAACATTTTTATTTAATCCCGAGATGAATCTGAGCATGCTGAACATTTGAGAATTGTGCTACAAACATTGAGAGATAAGCAACTGTTCGCTAAATTCGATAAATGTGAGTTTTGGCTTCGAGAAGTCAGATTTTTGGGGCATATTGTTTTAGTGAAAGGTATTTGAGTTGATCCGAGCAAGATTTCAGTAGTTGTTGACTGGAAACCACCAAGAAATGTGTCTGAAGTTAGGAGTTTTCTGGGACTAGCTGGCTATTATCGGCGTTTTGTTAAAGGATTCTCGATAATTGCTACACCGATGACTAGATTACTATAGAAAGATGTGAAATTTGAGTGGTCTGAAAAATGTCAACAAAGTTTTGAATAGTTGAAAGCATTGTTAACTGAAGCACCAGTTTTGGTTCAACCTGAGTCGGGTAAAGAGTTTGTGATTTTTAGCGACGCTTCATTGAACGGTTTAGGTTGTGTTTTGATGTAAGAGGGTAAAGTGATAGCTTACGCCAAATAGTTGAAACCGCATAAAAAGAATTATCCGACACATGATTTAGAATTGGCCGTTATTGTTTTTGCATTGAAAATTTGGCGACATTATTTATACGATGAAAAGTGCCATATCCTTACTGATCATAAAAGTTTGAAGTATTTAATGACTCAAAAGGATCGAGTTGCTGAAAGGTTATGATTTAGTAATTGATTACCATCTAGGGAAAGCAAACATAGTCGCAGATGCTCTAAGTAGAAAATCTTTATTTGCTTTGCGAGCAATGAACACGCAATTAACTTTGTTTGATGATGGTTCGATTTTGGCTGAATTAAAAGCTAAACCGTTATTTCTTCAGCAAATTTGTTAAGCTCAAAAGTGTGATAATGAATTGCAAGCTAAAAGAGTGCAATGTAAGTTGACTATTGATTCAGATTATCAGATCAGATCCGATGATTGTTTAATGTTCTAAAATAGAATTTGTATACTGAGAAACTCTGAGCTTATTCAGAAAATCCTACACGAAGCACACAGTGGTTGTTTATCTGTTTATCCAGGGAGTACTAAAATGTACAATAATTTGAAATAGCTGTATTGGTGGTTGGCATGAAATGAGACATTTCAGAGTTTGTGTCGAAATGTTTTGTTTGTCAACAAGTTAAAGCCGAACATCAAGTACCTTCGGGATTATTACAACCTGTGATGATACCAGAGTGGAAATTAGATAGAGTTACGATGGATTTCGTATCGGGATTACCCCTGTCTCTGAAAAAGAAAGATGTTGTTTGGGATATCGTTGATCGACTGATGAAGTCTGCACATTTCATTTCGGTACGTATAGACTATTCGCTTAATAGATTAGCTAAGTTGTACATATCTGAGATTGTTAGATTACACGGGGTGCCAGTTTCTATTATTTCGGATAAAGATCCGAGGTTTATGTTGCACTATAGTACTGCGTTTCATCCGCAAACCGATGATCAGTCTGAGAGAGTAATTTAGATTCTTAAAGATATGCTTCGTTGCTATTTTTTAGAGTTTGAAGGCAACTGGAAGAAATATTTACCGTTAGTTGAATTTACATATAACAACAGTTTTCAATCGAGCATAAAAATGGCACCATATGAAGCAGCTTGAAAGCAGCTTCAGATTGACAGAAATCATACGTAGATTTGAAATGTAAAGACATTGAATTTCAAGTTGGCGACAAAATATTTTTGAAAGTATCTCTGTGGAAGAAGATTCTTCGATTTGGTCGCAAAGGAAAATTGAGTCCGCGATTCATCGGGCCATATGAGATCATCGAAAGAAGAGGACCAGTGGCATATCGACTAGCTTTATCGTCAAAGTTAGAAAAGATCCACAATGTGTTTCACGTTTCGATGTTGCGTCGATATAGATCAGATCCATCGCATGTAATTTGTCTAGCAGAAATTGAAATTCAACCTGATATGACGTATAACGAATAATCAATCAGGATCTTAGCTCATGAAGTTAAAGAGATGAGGAATAAGAGCATAACTTTAGTGAAAGTACTTTGGCAATGACACGGTGTTCAAGAAGCCATGTGGGAACCCGAATAAGCTATGAGAAAATAGTACCCTAACCTCTTTTCTGGTAAGATTTTCAGGGACAAAAATTCCTAAGGGGGAGAGTTATAACAACCCGTTTTTAGTCAAATCGGAACAGTGGTTTTGGGACCATAAATCCAAAGTCAAAATAATTATTTTATTATTATTATTATTTTGAGGTCTACAGTATGATAATATGATTGTGTGAAAATTTCGTTAAGAAATTTTATCGTTTAAGTGCTTAATTTAATAAACAGGACTAAATCGCATAAGGTGTAAAACTTGTGTTCTATTAGTTAAAGGTGTCAAATGGTTATGAAATTAAATAGTGGAGGCCTTTATGTTATAATTAGACCATTGTTAATGTTAGTGGACATTTATATACATGATTGAACTGATTTTAAATAGTTTATTAAAAGGTTAATTAAGTAATTAGATAATTAAATGATAAATTAATAAAACAAAAGGCCATTTATTTCATTCATCATCTTCCTAGCCAAAATTTGAAAAGAAGAAATGCCATTTCAAGGGCTTGATATTCGACCAAAGCATTGTTGTCCATTTAGGTATGATTTTTGTCCCGTTTTTAATGAGTTCTATATTTTTGAGATCGTTGTAGCTTAATCTAGCTAGCCCAGGGACTAATTTGCAAAAGTATTAAAAGTTTTAGGTTTTTCCATTGATGAAATAACATGTGTTTTGATGTTTAATAGTAGAAAATGTTGCTTGTTATATAAACAACATTGTAACGTGATTTTTGACAAAATTGTCAGTTAGGGATTTAATTGAGAAGTATTAAAATTTTATGGTTAAATTATGAAATAAATGAAAAATACGGACTGCTAGGGACTTAATTGAAATTCGGCTAGTATGGGTATAAGTTGAATTTCATGAATTTGTGTTTTTATGAGATAAGAACTAAATTGTAAAAATGTTGAAATATTAGGGGCAAAAGTGTAAAGTTGCCTTAATGTGTATTTTAGACTAAATTGAATAGAGTGATAATCAAATAAGCTAATTTTGATTGCATTTAGATCAAGAAAAGTGAAATTCGAATTTAGATCGGGGGAAAAATAAAGTATCGCACTAATCGACTTATTTCACCGTTTTTGCAATCGAGGTAAGTTTGTATGTAATAAGCATTATTATATTTGTGTTTTAAATGCTTTGATATTGCATAAATTGTGAATATGACCTTACGGACATATTCGACAATGAATAGGTAAACGTGAAATCCCAGTTGAACCTTAGTAATAGATTAGGATACGAATGACATGTCATTAAGGATTATGTGATTTGGGTGCTGGTCTGTACGTCCTATCGGTGACTGAGTTATCTCTCAAGTGTTGCGGATGCTCGTCAGCTTGTTTGAGCAACACCGTATAGCTTTGTCATGACCATCAGCTTGTGTGAGTAGACCTATTGATAGCTCGAGAGTGAGCATTATATGTGATATGAGATTGAGATAGCTTCGGCTATATATATATGTGGCAAAGGGTGCGAGTTTCCCGGGTATCCAATAGTATTTCGAATGGTTCAACGGGTATATAAATGATATGGATGAGTATGAGATTGATACGAGATGGTACAAGTATGTACATGAACCGTTTAAGCTTTAAATCGAAGAAACTTGTGATGTTCACATCTAACTTTGTGATTGAATATTTGATAGGTTTTTGTTTTTATATAAGTTATATATTCATATAATCAAATGTTTGAATTGTATATTTTTGGTAAGTTGAGTTATTTTCATACGAGCTTACTAAGGTTTATAGCTTACATTATTTATTTTTCCATGTTTTATAGTGAAACCAAAGCTAGCTCAGATTCAGGAATCGTCGAAGACCTTATCACACTATCAAGCTATCATTTTGGAACTATTGAATCTATGTTTTTGTTATATGGAATGTACAGGAGCTTTGGTCATTTTGGTATATGTTAGCAATGAATTTAGCCATTTGGGTTGGCTTGTAAATGTTTAATGTTTGGTTTTGTATATAGCCATGAAAGTTGACTTATTTTGGTTGATTTGGTTGTGTATGTATATATACAAATGGCCTTCGTCTTGTGTTGATAATTGCTGTCCAAATGATTGTGGTAAATGGTTGATATTTGAGATTTTATGCTTATAAGTTTAGGCAAAATGATGCATAATTTGTAACAGCTCGATTTAGACCCTAGTCAGAATAGTGGTTTTGGGACCACAAATCTGAGTCAGAAAAATATTTTAATATTATTTTTCATGCTTATAATATGTGAATTGATAAATGTGAAAATTTCGTGTTTTAATTTTATCATTTGAGTGCCCGATTTGATAAAAGGACTTAATCGCGTAAAGTGTAAAAGTTACATGCTATTTGTTAAAGTGCTATATTGCTATGGCCTTTATAATGTAGGGTCCTTATGTTGATATTAGACCATTAAATACATGGGTGTACATATATGGATAACCATTATTTGATTTTAAAAGTTATTCATTAAGGACAAAATGGGAAATTAATAAAGGTTAATATAATAAAACAAAACAAGAATTTGGCTTTATTATCATCATGTACAGCCGAATGTTAGAGAAAAAGAAAAGCCATGGATGTGTTTTAGGGTTCGGTCATGATAAAGCTTGATTAAAGCTTTGTTTTTAATCAATTTTCGATAATTTTTATGTTTTTGTGATCGTTGCTTAGTGTTCTATAAAGCCCATGCCTAAATTTCCGATTTTGATGATGACTTTGAAATATGCCATTGATGAAAATGTGAGCTTTATGAAGTTTGATGATGAATTATGAAAGTTTGTTGATAGATTATCATGTTTTGTAAAGTAATTTTTAGTGAAATTGCATAAAAGAGATTAATTTGTGAAAAGTGTTAATTGAGTGGTTAAAAGTGTAAATAAATGAAATATGTGGACTTATATGGACTATATAATTATTCGGCCAAGCATGGGAAATATGAAATTTTGTGTATTTTGTGGTTTTTGTGATTTTTGTGAATAAGGACTAAATTCTAAAAATGTGAAATGTTAGGGGAAAAGTGTAATTAGCCCATTTATGTGTTTTTAGATAAATTTGATTGAATATATGATTAAATAAGTTGAATTTGTATTTAACTAGATCAAGAAATGAGAAAATTGGATTTGGATCGGGGAAAGTAAAAAATTATCGAATAGTCATTTTGATCCGTTCGTGCTAGTACGAGGTAAATTCATAAGTAAATAAATGTTGTTAAATTGAAATATATGTGCATTATATGTGCTGAATTGAGTTGTAAAGAAATATAATTATGAAGTTGAAATATGTAAAATGTGAATTGAATTTGAGGCAGTAAGTGAGCGATAAATGAAATAGCTACGGCTATTAAAATGGCACTGAATGTGCGAGATTATAACATCATTGGTTGAGAAAAGGGCGCTATGTATGCGATATCGATATAAGTTCGGTTTAATGTAATGGCACTAAGTGTGCGATACAATTATAGCTTCGAAAAATTAATTGGCACTAAGTGTGCGAGTTTGCTGAATGTTCAAAGACGATCAAATGAATTAGTGTTTCAAGTATTGAAGTGAAAAATGTGGTAGATAAGAATGTAATGGTACAGTTATGTATGGAACCTATGTGGTTGATGATGTTAAGTATGAAGTAGATGAAAAATTATGTAAATGAATAATGAAATGAGTTGGATTGGATAATATTATTAATGATATTTAAAAGATTAAAGATGTGGAATTGAAGTAAGATATGGCTTTGAATAAGGGTAAGTCAATGATGTGTTATATATACTCTTTATATGAAATTGTGGTCTTATGTTTCCAATATGAGATTTACAAAACATGAAACATGGCTTTGATGTATGATTGCTTGGTTCGAAAACTTGAACAGATAATGAAATCAAAATGGTTGAGTTGGCTATATGATTGATGTATGTGAATTTGGTTTATATGAATAAGGAAATTATGGATGTTCGAGTTTGGAAGTGTTTATAAAAAAGTTGGTATAACTTTATGTATGATTTGTAATAAATGACCATGGTTTGGTCGGCGATGAAATGAATATGTGTGAGCTTGATTTATATGAATGAGCTAACGGTTGTTAGTCGAGTTTGAAAGCATGGGTATACGTTCATTAATAAATAAGTTAAGTGAATTATTTAATGTGATTACATGAATTAACGAGTACAATGAAGGTGTATGTGATTGAGGTTTGCTAATTTCGGTTTAGTGGTATTGGTTTATAAATATCATTGAAATGAATTAATTTCTTATGACTTACTAAGCTTTCAAAGCTTACTCCGTGTATTTTCCTATGTCTATAGAGTTTCAGAGTCTTGCTCGGGTTGGAATTATAGGAGACATCATCACACTATCCGGTTATCGCTTCGGTAAATAAAAGCTTTGAGTTTTTGGTTATGTGGTATGTATAGGCTAGTAGGTTATGAATATGTTTTGTGATGTATATATATTTAGCCATGTGATATGGCTTGGTATGGTTGTGATTATGGTTTGATTTTGGTATATGAAATGTGATGCAATATGGTCTAATTGATGTGTTCATAAATGGCTAAGAGAAATAGTATGTTTGGTAAGGTTTTGGCATGATATTTGATCATATGATTAGAGATTATGAAATCTTATGTTTTGGTATGTTTTTGATTTATGGAATGACATGAATTAGTAGGTGATATGAACATGAAATTGGTTGATAACGTTATGGCATGGTTATTGTATGTTTTGGTATTGGAATTGGCTAAAATTATAGCGCAAATGTGCTTGGTTTGATGCTTGTAGGTTTGACCCAAATTGGGTGGCAATTTGGCTTTTCAAATGGCCTATTTTTGTCCACACGGGAAGAGACATGGGCGTGTGTCTCAGCCGTGTGCGACACACGGTCATGTTGCACGGTCATGTGTCCCCTGGGTACCCTACGATTTTTAAGTCAAGCTTGAGCACGGCCAAGGCACACGGGCGTGTCTTGTGGCCGTGTGAGCAAGTCAGTATGTATGCTCTGTTTTGACACGACCTGTTCACACGGGCGTGTCTAAAGCCGTGTAAGGCACACAGCCTGTTCACACGGGCTTGTGATCTGTATAAGTTCTGAATATTTTTGAATGAGCTCGGTTTAGTCCCGACCCCTTTCTAATGCATGATTAAGGTTTTAATAACCGATACAAGGGACAATATGATAATGTTTGACCTTTGATGCTATGATATTTGTAAAATGAATGTTAAATGTTTCGATATGTCTGGTAAAGCCCTTAGCCCTATTCCAGCGACAGATACGGTTTAAGGGTGTTACATTTTATTGGTATCAGAACTATGGTTTAGTTGGTTCTAGGACTACCATAGCGTATGTGAGTCTAGCTATACATGCCACATTTAACCTGCGATAGTGTGATATCTCCCGACTCTGACGAAAATTGTCTTGATGAGACAAATAAGTTTTCTAACCGAGCTAATTCTGATAGTATGGAATGTGTACTCAAATGTTTAAGTGAAAATGTGTTGATGATGAGTTGAGACTCATAGAGTTATGAAATTATATGAAGTTTGGCAATGAAAAGTATGTATGTATATGATTAATTATTATGTGAGTTATTTGAAAATGTGATGAGTTTATAAGCAAGTGACTATGAATATTTGAGCTATATGAGAAACATGAAATTTGTTTTGAATTGTGGCATGATTCATATGAATGAAATGATATGAGTATATGAATTGTGATATGTGACTTATGATTGCTATATGAACGCATTGATTGTGAATTAGTGATTAGATTTGGCATATGAACTATGTGTTAAGAATAAAAGTGATTAAAAGCAAATGATTATTAAATGATTTGAGAATGTAAAATTAGAAATGAACTGACTTCTTGTGATAGTATGTGTTAAGTATATGTATGAGAGAGTTAAATTTGAGGCTTTACTACCCTCACCCCCTTATCCGTAAAATGTTACAATGAAATCTGTAAGATTTTGGTCGAATAAGCTCACGAGTGTGGAGTTACAGAGGTCCATGTTTGAAAGACTACCAATGTGGTCAGAAAATAGAATGAATCAACAAATGAAGACAGTATTAAAAGAGATATTGAAAAGTTCTTAAAACTATTCAAATTATGCAAAGTCACTGTTATAGAAGAAGTTAACTTTGATTAAATGACCTATTCAGGTGTGTCATCTAAGGAAAATATTAGCTAGAAGCTTTTTTGAATTGATTTCTATCAATGAAAGCATAATGTTTGAATGGTATTGATGGCTGAGTGCAGTGATTATAGTCGAGCAGTCACTATGATTTCTTTTGGGCATTCTGTGTGTACTTTTATTCTTAGAAGTATATGTGGTTATTTAGTTTTAGAAGGACTTCTTATCGTATGAGAACATTAGTTAAACATACTAAAAGATGAAATTATGGTTGGTCTATTTGGGTTACATTCGACATTGCTATGTCTTTTTTTGGTATTTATTCTCTTGTGTGGATATGAAAATCGACGGCAAAATCTATATGATGCTAATACTCTGTTTCTACTTGCTATTGTTCTGTCGAAAATATGTGAATATTATATTGCTTCTATTACTATGGATTTCAGTATTTATGAGTGATATTGTTCTTTCTGGACATTTTTGGGATATCATCGGAGTTGATATCATTCTATGTGGGTTGAAATTTTTTGATATTCTGCATAGATTTAGGCATTGAAAATTTCACTATTCTATTTTTCTCATGATTCTATGTGATGATTGTGGCATTTGTATAATGATATATCTAGGGTTATTCTTCTAATGAGAAGAAAAGATTTCTTCGAAAAGACTGATTCAGTGATTTAGTCTGACTGGAATTATTTGATTGAAAAGATGATTGAGTTATATGTGTTTGAATCTATCCAATGGATTGAAAATAAACTTTGAACGCACATGTTAATTCAGGGATAGTCTAGAAGAAGAATTTGTATTCTTGAAAATTTGATATAGAATTATATCTATTGGAACAATTCTATCTGAGAAATGGTGGTATATTCAAGCTAATTCTAATGTTGAAACTTTCTTTTGTACGAAGACATTATCAACTGAAATGTCAGTTCTGGTTCTGCCTGAGTTCAATAAAGGGTTATGTGATATATATATATATATATATATATGAAGACTATAAGAGTTTAAAATGTTTAATGTCAGAGAAAGATCTAAACTTGGCACAACAAAGATAGCTCGAATTGTCAAAAATTTCTGAGTTTGTAAGTGATTTCTATCCGAGGAAATAGTTTCGAATGATCTGAAATAAGAAACTTTTATGTGCTTTATGAGTGATGTGTATGTGATTGATTTTATCAGATGATGAACAATTGTTAGCCTAGTTAGAAACTAAATTAATGTTTATTCAATGAAGTTGTGAAATTCATAAATGTGTCAGAGAATTATAAGTTAAAAAGTGGTTCAACATAAATTGAATTCTGATTCAGAACTTCAGATGTGGAATTGATAATTTTTTTTGTAAAGCCCTAAACCCGGCCTGGACATTATGGCTGAATCTGCGATGTCACATTAGAGTGTGTTTTGGAAAGCATTGATTTGTTCAAAAGTCCATACTATATTAAACCCTTATGGGGATCTTTAATAAAACTTTTAAGTATCTTTTTTGTTATTAAAACTCAAGTAGGTCTAATCATTTTAGATTGTTATTTCATTTTAAAAAAAAAACATTATTGATACGGAAGCTTTTGAAAGATATTGTATAGGCGTGGTGTTTTGAAAACATTTATCTTTTTGAAAGTTCGCGTCCTACTTCTAGCAAATATAAATCTAAGTAAGTAAACCCCAAATTAGAGTAAAATTTAAAGAGGCCTTATTACATTTCAAATACCCAAATAAAATAGCTTAAGGATTATAAGTTTAAAACAGAATAAAAAACAGACGTGTGGCCTCCTTCGAGTCCCTTGCAGCACCGACCCGCCTAAGGATTACTTGCATAGGAAAGCAGAAGGGTGAGTTATGAAAACTTAGTGTGTAATCCCTTAACAAAATCAGACAAGTACAGTTTGGGCCTAAGCCCGTTTCAGTGACAGTCCAGTATCAGTGTGGGCCATAACCCATAACAGTGACAGTATCAATGTGGGCCTTAGCCCATTACAATAACAATATTAGTAATGCAACATAAGTCCTACCCATCCATCCTCTACACTCCACTCCGTCCAGCCCTACACTCCATATGGGGATAAAATTGACCCACCCATCCCTACACTCCATATATAGCACCGGTTGTGGCACTAAATAGTAATTGCAGCAGAGCTGCCAGTACAGTACACTTCCTCCAAATATATCAATCCCACCCCCATGCAATATGTCATGCCATAAAATAATGCATGTATACAAAATGTCATGCTCGAATACAGTCAAACATAGCATAGGGGTATATCAGTCATTTTACCTTTTAAGGGTATAACAGTCATTTTCTCAATACAGGGTCTAAATGGACATACCGCCCCAACAGTAGGTCCATAGTTGTCTCAGGCGACCCGTGCAACCTTGACAGCCAAACAGTGAAAATGGGCCCAAAGCCCATAACACAGCCCATGTGGGCCCACACGCCCGTGTGGCCCAATAAGCCCAAAACTGACCTCGGCTATGTGAGCTACACAGCCTGGCCCACTAATCTCCATACGTCTCTGTGGTTTACTCGTGTGGGGCCTATGAGTCCCGTGGGGCCCACATGGCCCATTTCTGGCCCAACATAGCCTAAATTGGCCAAAGCCCATGAAATCGCTCATGGTGGCCTCTACGATCATACGCCCTCGTTTTGAGCGTTCAAAATACAACACAAGCGTGGGCACGCTCGTATAATGTTAACAAGCACAGTTTTCGACTTTTGCTAATTAATGATTATAGAAGTGTAGTTACACACCTGATTGCGATAAATATACGAATAGCTCGAGTGTTTCCCCAAACCTATATCAACATGATACACTGTCAGTCTTTTAATCTATGGGGTTAACAATCCCTTAAATAAACTATAACTTAACGCTTGCCTTATCCAACGGTTAAGACTCCTTACACTTCAGTCGATACCGAAAGTTGATTATTGCTCCTACAGATCATCTGCACCCGAACCAAAATCAATTAAACTTTATAAGAACATTCGCATAAGCAGTTGAACTAGCATGTAGCACTTACCAAAATTGTGAAATCGATTCTAGAGAAGAAATACAATCGGTCTTCTATTTCAGACGAAAACCCACGCCGAAGAGGTAAGACTAGCACCTATGCTTCTAGCCATAAACGGTAGTAAAAGAAGGAGTTAGAAACAATATTATTACATAAAGGAAAAGCCGAGGGATTAGGGAAGAACCAAGCACCAACCGATTGCTCAAAGAAGAGCTGCAAGAGCCGATATTATTGGAAAGAGAGCTAAGCAGAAAACGGCCCGAGTAATCAAATGGAAGGAGAGGGAAAAAGATGCAATTGATTTAGGGAAGTCGACTGAGAAAGGGAGAGAAGAAGAACCAAACGAAACCAAGACTGAAAACCTGAATAAGTTAGAGAAGGGTGTTCAGCCGAAGGCAAAACAAGGGGAAGCAAGACTACTAAGGTGCAGAGAGAATAGAAGAGGTCAGCTACAAAACACTGTTGAAGAATGAAACACAAATGACCAATTTCCTGAATGGACACATTCAGTATTCGGCTAACAACAAGACCCCAAAACCAAAGAGAGGAAAGAAGCCAAAAGAAACAATAGTTATCAAAAATGGGAAGCAAAACCACACAATTTCAGCACCCAACAGATTATGACCAAATTTGCATAATTGGGAATCCCACTTTTGGCCAACTACTACCACTTCACCCACTCCTTGATCCACTCCTCAAACCTCTCCCTAAATCTCTTCTCTTCTCCCTCAACTAACCAATTCAAACCCCTTTCAAACTCCTTCTAAAATTTGGCCACACACCCCATTCCCCCTCAAACACTCCAACCGCCCACTAGTTTTAGAGTTCTACTGCCATTCATCCTCTTAATCGACACAACAGCAAAAAGAACATCCTTGCGTGTAACAAGACTCAAACTCAGGTTTTCTAGCAGAAGTAACATGCCACTATCCCCTGAACTAGCAAGTTTTTTATGACACATCCTAACCACATTTATTTAAGAACCCTACAGTCAAGAGACAAGGTTTATTCAAGCAAAAACAAAATTTTGTACAAGCCAAAGATTGAACTTAGGACTTCTCCAATACTGCTCAGGACACTTAACCACTGAAGCAGACATGTACTTATGCATCACAACACACACAAAATAAATACTTAGATTTTTGGGGCGTTACATGTTTGATGCTTTGTAATAGAGTGTGTATCTCAAGAAGCTCTGAGATTGTATAATCATTGTTGCTGGTGGCTCACAGTGTCAGTTAGTCTATTCATACATGAGTAACAAGATGCATGATAAGTTGAGAAAGTGGTATTGATAATGGGTATAAAACATAATATTTCTGACCTCGCATTTTAATGTCTGAGCTATCAACAGGTTAAAGTTAATTATTAAGTGTCTTCAGGACTATTTCAGCCTGTTTTGATACCGGAGTATTGATGAAATAGAATTTTGTATCGGGATTGTCTTTTATCATTAAAAAAGATAGATGTTATCTGAATTATTGTTAACTGTCTGAATAAGTCTTTCCGTACGCATAAATCTCTCTTTTAATAATCAGCTGAGTTACCCGTACAGAGACTGTTAGTTTGCACAGGGTGTCAGTCATCATTATTTCAGATTGAAATCTTAAAATTTATATAGTAATTCTGGGAGAAACTACAGTAATCTGTGAGTACGAGGTTGTTCTAAAAATTCTCGAAATACTTGTTTGTCCCTGTGTTCTAGAGTTTGAAAGCAGCTAAGAAAGATTATTGTTGTTTGATAAACTATCAGGTGAGTATAAAAGTGACATTGTATGAAATATAGTATGTGGTAGTTACCTAACTCCGTTGTTTCAAGATCAAGCTTTTGTGAGTAAATGATTCATGAGATTAAATATCATGAGCAAAATAAAGCGGAAAATGAAGGTAACTTAATACAATTAGAAGCAGATTCAGTTTGATATGACGTATAGTGGGAAGTAGATCAAAATCTTAATAGTGAGAGTAAAGAGTTATGAAATCTAAAGTTATATGTGAATTTGAAATATGCTATGTGAAAGCAAATCCTTAAATTACCTTCTGATAAGATTTTCGGGGACAAAAATCCCTAAAGGGGGACAGTTATAACAGCCCGATTTAAACCGTAGTCAGAATAGTAGTTTCAAGACCACAAATCCGAGTCAAAAAGTATTTTAATATTATTTTTCATGCTTATAATATGTGAATTGATATCTTTGAAAATTTCCTAATTTAATTTTATTGTTTGAATGCCCGATTTGATAAAAAGGACTCAATCGCGTAAAGTGTAAAAGTTACATACCATTTTTTAAAGTGCTATATTGCTATGGCCTTTATAATGTAGGGTCCTTATGTTGATATTAGACCATTAAATACATGGGTGGACATATATGGACAGCCATTATATGATTTTAAAGGTTATTCATTAAGGGCAAAATGGGAAATTGATTAATAAAGGTTAATATAATAAAACAAAACAAGAATTTGACTTTATTATCATCATGTTTAGTAGAATTTAAGAGAAAAAGAAAATCCATGGATGTGTTTTAGGTTTCAGTTACGATAAAGCTTGACTAAAGGTTCGTTTTTAATTCGTTTTCGATAAATTTTATGTTTTTGTGATCGTTGCTTAGTGCTCTATAAAGCCCATGCCTAAATTTTTGATTTTGATGATGATTTTGAAATATGCCATTGATGAAATTGTGAGCTTTATGAAGTTTGATGATGAATTATGAAAGTTTGTTGATAGATTATCATGTTTTGTAAAGTAGTTTTTAGTGAAATTGCATAAAAGGGATTAATTTGTGAAAAGTTTAAATTGAGTGGTTAAAAGTGTAAATAAATGAAATATGTGGACTTATATGGACTATATGAGTATTCGGCCAAGCATGGGAAGTATGAAATTTTGTGTATTTTGTGATTTTTGTGAATAATGACTAAATTGTAAAAATGTAAAATGTTAGGGGCAAAAGCGTAATTAGTCCATTTAAGTGTTTTTAGATAAATTTGATTGAATATATGATTAAATAAGTTGAATTTGTATTGACATTGATTAAGAAACGAAAAGATCAAATTTGGATCGGGGAAAGTTGAAAATTATCGAATAGTCATTTCGTTCCGTTCGTGTTAGTACGAGGTAAGTTCATAAGTAAGTAAATGTTGTTAAATTGAAATATATGTGCATTATATGTACTGAATGGAGTTGTAAAGAAATATAATTGTGAAGTTGAAATATGTAAAATGTGAATTGAATTTGAGGCACTAAGTGTGAGATAACTGAAATAGCTACGGCTATTAAAATGGCACTGAGTGTCTGAGATTATAACAACATTGGCTGAGAAAAGGGCACTATGTATGGGATACAGATAAAAGTTCAGTTTAATGTAATGGCATTAAGTGTGCGATACAATTATAGCTTCAGCTAATTAATTGGCACTAAGTGTGCAAGTTCATTGAATGTTCAAGGATGATCGAATGAATTAGTGTTTCAAGCATTGAAGTGACAAATGTGATAGATAAGAATGTAATGGTACATGTATGTACAGAACCTATGTGGTTGATGATATTAAGTATGAAGTAGATGAAAAATTATGTAAATAAATGATGAAATGAGTTGGATTGGAATGCTATTTAAAAGATTAAAGATGTGGAATGGAAGGAAGATATGGCTTTGAATAAGGGTGAGTAATATGATGTGTTATATATACTTGTTATATGAAATTGTGGTCTTATGTTTCGAATATGAGATTTACAAAACATGACACATGGCTTTGATGTATGATTGTTTGGTTCGAAAACTTGAACAGATAATGAAATCAAAATGGTTGAGTTGGCTATATGATTCATGTATGTGAATTTGGTTTATGTAAATAAGGAAATTATAGAGTTTCGAGCTTGGAAGTGTTTATAAAGAAGTTGATGTAACTTTATGTATGATTTGTAATAAATGACCACGGCTTGGTCGGCGATGAAATGAATATGTGTGAGCTTGATTTATATGAATGAGCTAATGGTTGATAGTCGAGTTTGAAAACATGGGTATACATTCATTAATAAATAATTTAAGTGAATTATCTAATGTGATTACATGAATTAACGAGTACAATGAAGGTGTATGTGATTGAGATTTGTTAATTTCAGTTTAGTGATATTGGTTTATAAATATCATTGAAATGAATTAATTTCTTATGACTTACTAAGCTTTAAAAGCTTACTCCGTGTATTTTCCTATGCCTATAGAGTTTCAGAGTCTTGCTCAGGTTGGAATTGTAGGAGACGTCATCACACTATCCAGTTATCGCTTCGGTAAATAAAAGCTTTGAGTTTTTGGTTATATGGTATGTATAGGCTAGAAGGTTATCAATATGTTTTGTGATGTATATATATTTAGCCATGTGATATGGCTTGGTATGGTTTTGATTATGGTTTGATTTTGGTATATGAAATGTGATGCAATATGGTCTATTTGATGTGTTCATAAATGGCTAAGAGAAATGGTAAGTTTGGTAAGGTTTTGGCATGAGATTTGATCATATGATTAGAGATTGTGAAATCTTATGTTTTGGTATGTTTTTGTAACATCCCAAAATAGGGCCTAGTCAGAATAGTGGTTTCGGGACCATAAATCCGATGTTAAAATATTTATTTTATAAATGTTATGAGGTTAGAATATGATGATATGTTTACATTAGAGTTTCATGAAGAAATTTTAAGTGTAAGATGTTCAATTGGGAATTAGGGACCAAATTGAATAAATCTCAAAACATGTGTTTTAGAAGCCATTTGTATGAAATTACTTTGGATTATGAAATAGAGGTCCTTAAATAGTAATTTGACCAAGTTCTAGAAATTTGGACAAAAATGGACTTGCATGGATGAATTTTTAAATAAAGGGTCTAAGGGTATTTTGGTCATTTGCCATTTTAATGAATTAAAAGGGGAAAAAGAAGAAAAAATCAGCCATCTTCTTCCCCATAGCTTCTGAAATTTTAAGCCCTCCATAGCTAGGGTTTCTTCAATTTTCAAGCTCAATAGTAAATGCTCTCAAGCCCTGTTTTTAATGTTCTTTGTATTTTTGAGATCTCGGTAGCTTATTCTTTCCATTTCTACCCATATTTCATGCTAGGGTTCATGTTTAAAAATTTACCCATGCATGACATGCTAGTATTTTGATGGTTTATGGAGGAAAATGAAAGGATGATGTATGTTAAACATCTTTTTCTAGGTGATTTTCATGAGAAACCCTTATAGGGACCATTTTGTGAATGTTATGAAATGTATGTGGTAGAAATGTGAAACCAATGGAAAATAAGAGTTACCATAGGAGAGAAAAATGTTTGGCTAGGCTTGGGTAAGGTAGAAATTGTATGAGTTTCATTATACGAGCCTAGGGACTAAATCGTAAAAAACGTGAAAGGCTAGGGGCAAAAATGGTCATTTTGACCGGGGTGGAATTTAGACTTGAAATGGATAAAATGAATGGTTTATAATCTATTCTGATTGTTATAGACCCCGAGGAACAAATTCTGGAGGTCGATCGAGGAAAACATAAGGTTTCGGAGTGATCGATTTATAAGACGAAACGAAAACCAGGTAAGTTCGGATAACTTAAAGTAAACACATAATATGTTTAATTATATACATTAATAAATGTATGATGAATTGCATTGGTTCAAAATATGTAAATGTATGAAATACAATTGGATAATGAATTGATGATAAATGTCTCGATTGAGGTTAAAATGGAAATCCAATGGAAGAACCATGATTTACATGAAAAATGAGATCCTGCATGTGTTGCAGTAAGGGTTTAACTCGGGATGGGTAATCCGTTGATCTCATTTCGAAAAAGTATCTAGCCCGAACGGGTGTTCCTTCTGAATGATTGAGCCTCCCGAAGAATAAGAGTGCATTGTGAATTTAGCCCGGACGGGTAATCCAAATAGGGTTTGAATTTAGCCTGGACTAGTAATTCAGATCCTAGCTCACTAAGGATGTTTACCATGAATGAGATTTAGCCTGGACTAGTAATCCCGGTATCACCTTATGAGTTTCTGAATGGGGGATTTAGCCTGGACTGGTAATCCCACCGTAAGAATGTGAGGTTCACGGGAGTGCATACCTGATATGATCATTCGTACGAATTGACGGTTAATGGGTATTTCATCGAGATTTCCTATAAACTCAACGAGGCTAATATGATATACATGTATAAGATGAAATGTGAAATGATGAGCTCATCTAAGTTAAATTTCATGGTATCATTGATATATATATATATATATCAAACTCATTGATTGAGTGTATGATTAGGAAAAGCATTCCATGCTAACTGAGTTTACTAACCAAATATAGTTGAATGCTAAATTACCTGGTAAGTTTACTTTCCGGTTATTCAAGCTTACTAAGCATGTAAATGCTTACTCCTCTCTTTTCCCTACTTTTCAGAGCCCGAGGACTCATAAAGCTTAGAGGACGGTTGGAGATTTCAATACACTATCAACTAGGTCCGCTTTGGTATACGAATACTTTCGTTTTGTTAATTGGCATGTATAGGTGTTTTTAAGTTATTTTGTTAAATACCAATTGGCTAATCAATGTAAAGGCTTGGCTATCTTGTTTATATATCTTTTGTAATGACCATGATATATAATCTTTTGGGGTGTGGTATGTTATCCCACTAATCATGCTAAATGAATTGTTGAGTGCTTATGTATATGTCATAACATAGATATATTCGTGAAATGTGACCAATTCATCGGAATTGAGAGGATCATAATTGGCAATGAATAAACGAGCCAAAACCAATGATGAAGCAAATATTTCTGTCATTCCTTAAACTACTAAGGAACATTATGGCATGTGCAAACCAACGATATGAGGTTTCCATGCAATAAGGTTTTATGAAGACAATTCATAAGTATTAAGCGAATATTGCTTGTTAATTGGTGTCTAATAAGTATGAGGGTGTAAAAAGGGTGACCAAGGGTTTGGAAAACAGCCCTATAGAGTCCATATGGTAGGACACACGGGCGTGTGTCTTGGCCGTGTTTGACACACGGGGCCACTCACACGGGTGTGTGTCTTGGCCATGTTATTTTAACATATTACTCAAGTCATGGGCACGGGGTGAACCCACGAGCGTGTGCCATGGCCATGTCCATAAGTTAGTGTTGCCCACGGCTTAGGGACATGGGCGTGTTTCCCTACCCACGGGCGTGTGTAAACCCCTACACGGGCGTGTGGGGTATTATTGAAAGAATTCATGCCGAATGTCTGACATTGTTCCGATTTATTCCTGGTATTAAACAAAGGCCTCGTAGTCCCATGCTAATAAATTGTTTTAAGGTTGAAATGCAATTTTATGACCCGTAATTTCTGGTTCTGCAAGCATATCTGTCTGGTAATGCCTCGTACTTGTCCCGAGCATGGGTACGGGTAAGGGGTGTTACAGTTTTTTATTTATGGAATGACATGAATTAGTAGGTGATATGAACATGAAATTGGTTGATAATGTTATGGCATGGTTGTTGTATGTTTTTATATAGGAATTGGCTGAAATTATAGCGCAAATGTGCTTGGTTTGATGCTTGTAGGTTTAACCCAAATTGGGTGGCAATTTGGCTTTTCAAATGGCCTAGTTTTGTCTACACGGGAAGAGACATGTTGCACAGCCATGTGTCCCCTGGCTGCCCTACGATTTTTAAGTCAGGCTCGAGCACGACCAAGGCACACAGGCGTGTGGCTAGCCATGTGACCCAAGTCAGTTTCGACCACGACCAAGCAAGTCAGTATGTATGCCCTGTTTTGACACGGCCTAGACACACAAGCGTGTCTAAAGCCGTGTAAGGCACACGGCCTGTTCACACGGGCTTGTGATCTGTATAAGTTTCAAAAACTTTTGAATGAGCTTGATTTAGTCCCGACCCCTTTCTAATGCATGATTAAGGTCTCAATGACTGATACAAGGGGCAATATGTTAATGTTTGACCATTGATGCTATGATATTTGTAAAATGAATGTTAAATATTTCGATATGTCTGGTAACGCCTTTAACCCTATTCCGGCAACGGATACAGTTTAAGGGTGTTACATAATTAGAAGTGTCCACATTGATGAATTATGAAAGTGAGGTTTGGTATGAAATTGAATTGCATATTGTGGTATTTGTGTGTCTTGTATATGTTGGTATTGGAATGGCACGTATTAAGTTTATTTGAGATTAGATGAATGCCTATTGTGGTCTTGTTTGGTGCCATTTGGTTTGGTGTAGGTGTATGCAAATTTGGGTGGCAAGATGGCTTGGTAAATAGCCTATTTTTGTTCACATGGGCAAAGACACGGGCATGTGTCTTAGCCGTGTGTGACACACGGTCAGGTTACAGGGCCATGTGTCCCTTGGTGTTGATTAAGAAATCAAGTTAGTATGCTCCACACGGCCCAGCACACGGGAGTGTGACTTGGCCGTGTGGCATAAGTCAGTATACCCTACAAGTTTGGCGCGGCCTAGCACACAACTGGGCCACATGGGCATGTGTCCCTTATATTTTGTAAAATTTTCCAAGTTTTTTAGAAAATTTTATAAGTTATCGATTTAGTCCCGAACCACCCCGAACTCATGTTTAAGGCCTCGTAGGCTCGTATTAGGGACGATATGGATGTTGGTGATTGATTATGACTAATGTTTGTTTGGAAATTGAAAATGTATGTGAAATGTATATTTAATTGTATAATATGTCCGGTAATACTCTGTAACCCTATTCTGGTGATGAATATGGGTGAGGGGTGTTACACCTTTGAAGTATGCTGAGCATGTTTTAACATTGATTGATGTATGTTGGACCTAAAATTTGCGCGAATGCTTCATAAAAAAGAATGATTTATTACTAATGTGACAAATTTTTATGAGTTTGATGTGTGACGGCGGTGTAACATCTTGTTACTCGGGCTTGATGACCGGGCCAAGTATAGGGTGTTATATTTAGTGGTATCAGAGCTTAGGTTATTTAAAACTCGAACTTTAGTTGTTGACGTACTGGTTCAGGTTTCACAACCCATGGATCCAGAAACCCAAGAGTTTAAGCTACTTTGATGGCTTAAATTGTTTGAAATGTCTATGATTGAATTGCATGTAGGGTAGGAATGGGAACACATTGCTTTTAACCTTAAAGTTGGTTTGCATGAACATGACATGGATCATTTCCCCCGCCACTCACACATTTTCTTATTCTTGTTTGTTAGATCAATAGATTCCAAATGCCTCCTAGATGTGTTAATGTGAGAGCTAATGCTCAAGAGGATGGTACATACTCTACACCTCCTGTGTCGCCATGATGGTCCTCTGATGGAAGCTATGATTGGAATGTTTTAGCGGATTACTGGTGCTAATCCTGCTCCTGTAGTTGCCAATCCTGCACCTTTTAATCGAGGGTTGTTGCTTGAACATCTTCAGGCATTAGGTGGTAAAGAGTTTTTTGGCATAAAAGGAACAGATCCGACCGTAGCTAAGTACTGGTGGCTCGACGAGTGGTTTTGGATAGCCACTTTGTGCACATTGTGAGCGTAGGCATTTTGGTGAGTGTCGTAAGCTGACAGGTGGTTGTTTTAAGTGTGGTTTGGAGGAACATTTTTTGAAGGATTGCCCAAACGAGGTCGAGGCTTCATAGATTCAGTGTTAGACACCTACTAGAGGCCGTGGTCGCACTAGAGGTAATGGGAGACCTATTGAGCAGTGAATTGTTGCTAATACTATTACTTCACAGGTTGAGTCTGGAGCACCAGCTCGAGTTTATTCTTTTAGGGAACTAGAGGATCAAGATCTGAATGATGTCATCGCAGGTACTTTCACTCTGCAGGCTACTTTGTTATTTTCTTTGGTTGATTCTGGTTCTACGTATTAGAATATCTTGAGTGTATTGGCATGTAGGTTAGGGGTTCTTGTAGAGACTATTGATTTGGGTACGACTATTATTAGTTCTTTTCGAGATAGTGTGATAGTGAATAAAGTTTATCGTAGATGTCCTCTTACAATAAAAGGGCATGTTTTCCCTGTTGATCTTATGGAATTACTTTGCTATGGGTTTGATGTTATTCTTGGTATGGACTGGTTGACTAAGCATAAGGCTAAGGTATATTTTGAGACAAAAAAAATTACTTTGAAGAATGGTGATATGGCTAGAAATTGTTGTTGGTGGTGAAAGACCGAGATTTCTATCCAATATGGTGTCGGCTATGAAGACTGGAAAGATGATGGGAAAATGTTGTGAAGCTTCTTGACCTATGTGATGAATTTGGTTAGTAAGGAGTTGGGAGTTTAGGATATTCACACTGTTAAGAATTTTCCTGACATGTTTTCTGAAGAGTTGCCTAGTTTGCCACCGGATCATGATGTTGAGTTGGGTATTGAGCTTTATCCTATTACTGCACCAGTGTCCATTGCGCCCTATCGCACGGAACCAAAAGAGATCAATGAGTTAAATATTAAGTTACAAGAGTTGCTTAATAGAGGGTTCATTCGACCAAGTGTATCTTCGTAGGGTGCACCCGTTTTGTTTGTGAAGAAAAAGGATGGTATGATGCAAATGTGTATTGACTATAGGCAGTTGAATAAGTTGACTATTAAGAACAAGTATCCCTTGCCTCGAATTGATGACTTGTTTGATCAGTTCCAATGTGCAACAGTGTTTTCGAATATTGATATTAGATTTGGGTATTATCAGTTGAAGGTGAAGGAGTCTGATGTATTGAAAACTACTTTTAGGATTCGATATGGGCATTATGAATTTTGGTCATCCTTTTGGTTTAACTAATTCCCCTATTGCATTCATGGATTTAATGAATTGAGTATTCCATTCATACTTAGATCAATTTGTGGTTATCTTTATAGATGATATTTTTGTGTGTTCTCGTTCTAAAGAGGATCACAACGCACATCTAAGGGTTGTTTTGCTGATTCTGTGATATAAGCAGTTGTATGCGAAGTTGAGTAAGTGTGAATTTTGGCTTAAAAAAGTGGCATTCTTAGGTCATGTCGTGTCAGAAGAAGGGATTCGAGTGGATCCAAAAAATATTGAGGCGATCTTAGAGTGGAAGATGCCTAAGAGTGCTATAGAAATGCAGAGTTTATTGGGATTGGCTAGCTATTATCGTCGGTTCGTTAAAGGGTTTTTCCTTATTGCTACACCCTTAATGAAACTACTTCAGAAAGATGTGGTGTTTTAATGGACTGACGAAGGCAATTTTGATAAGCTTAAGGCAGTTTTGATAAAATCACCTATTTTGATTCAACCTGAGCTTGGAAAGTTTTTGTGGTTTATAGTGACGCTTCATATTCTGGTCTCGGTTTTGTATTAATACAAGAGGTAAAAGTTGTGGCTTATGCTTCAATACAATTGAAGAAGCATGAGCATAATTATCCTACTCATGATTTAGAGTTAGCTACTGTGGTATTTGTGCTACAGATTTGGCAGCATCACTTGTATAGAGAGAAGTGTGTTATTTTTACAGATCATAAGAGCCTTAAGTACCTCCTCACCCAAAAGGAATTGAATTTAAGATAAAGGCATTGGATTGAGGTTTTAATGGATTATGATTGTGTGATAGAATATCATCCTGGCAAGGTGAATGTTGTTGTTGACGCTTTGAGTAGAAAGTCAATGATGGAGTTGAGAGCTATGTTTGCACGTTTGAGTCTAGCTAGGTATGGTGATTTGTAAGCTGAACTTCAACTGAGGCCAACTTTGTCGCAATAGGTTAAGGAAAAATAGTTGTTAGATGAAGAGTTGTTAAAGAGAATTTGATAGGTTGAGCTAGGTGTTAAGAGAGATTTTGATGTCGACAGTGATGGTATATTGAACTACCGAGGTAGGTTGTGTGTGTTGCATTATGTAGATTTGTGGCAAGCAATTCTTATCGAGACGTATAGTAGCCCTTACACTATGTATCCCAGTAGTGGTAAAATGTATCATGATGTTTGAGAGATTTATTGGTGGCTTGGATTGAAGCGTGATGTTACGAATTTTGTGACTCGATATTTGGTTTGTCAGAGGGTAAAGGCAGAGCATCAGTTTCCTTTGGGTTTGTTGGAATCGATTGCGATTCCTGAATGGAAATGAGAAAAGATCACTATGGACGTTGTTTTGAATTTTCCTTTGACTCCAACAAAGAAGGATTCAATGTGGGTAATAGTTGATCAGTTTTTTAATAGTGCGCATTTCTTGGAAGTGTGTACCAACTATTCTTTGAAGAAGTTGGCTGAGTTTTACACTGCTAAAATCGTACGTCTTCATGGGGTTCCAGTTTCGATTTTTTTATAAAGGGATTTACGTTTTACATCGAGTTTCTAGAAAAGCTTGCAAGAGGCTTTGGGGTCGAAGCTTAGTTTTAGTATGGCTTATCACCCCCAAACAAATGGTCAGTCCGAGAGGGTAATACAAGTCTTAGAAGATATGTTACGAAGTTGTGTGATTGAGTTCAGTGGTAGTTGGGAGCGATATTTGTCGTTATCAGAGTTTGCTTACGACAATAGTTTTCAATCCAGTATTTGTATTGTAACACCTCTAACCCGTATCTGTTGCTGGAATAGGTTTACGAGGCATTATCGATCAAAGCACAACATAAAATATACATTTTTCATACATGATTCAATTTCACATAAATATCAATCTAACATAATCACATTGTCCCTTATAAGGCTCCACGAGACCTTAAAACACGCTTGGAAAAGGTTCGGCACTAAACCGATAACATATGCAAACTTTGAGAAACTTATAAAATTTTCCAACATTTAAGGGTCACACGCCCATGTGAATAGGCCATGTGCCTCACACGGCCACTAGACATGCTAGTGTCACAGGCAGTATGAAAACAGGGCGTACATTTTGGCTTGGACCACACAGCCGGAGACACACCCGTGTGCCATGGCTGTTGAAAAACTGGAGAGGTTACTGACTTGGGTCACACGGCCGGCCACACGCCCATGTGCCAGCCCGTGTGCCACACATGGCCAGTAGACATACCCGTGTGTTGAGGCCGTGTCAAACCTATAGGGTATACTGACTTAATTTAAAAGGGTACCCCAGGGGACACACGGCCATGGCATACCATATTGAATCATTACATTTCACTTCTCAAATCTCAACCATTTCTTGACCAAAACACATACCAAAACTAGCATGATTCATTTATCATCTTTAACATTTTCATATGTCTCAAATTCCAACTAAATAACCAATCATATCATTCAACCTATAACCAAATCAAAGCTTATCAATGCATCATCTCAAACTCATACCAATACATGCCAAATCATAAGGCCACATTATAACCATCAACCAAAATCATTAATAAGCCATTTCAAATGACCATATACATTTCTAACAACCATATCAAAAAGACCATAGCCTATACATGCCATAAAACCAAGTCACAAGGTGTAAAATACCAAAAATAAATAGCCGGATAGTGTGATGCGATCTCCGTTGACTCCCAACCATAGCGAACGTCTGAAACACTATAAAACATAGAAAAATAACACAAAGTAAGCTTCACAGCTTAGTAAGTTCGTATGTGAGCCTAAAATGATCATAACATTCATATAGCAATTCGAAATAGATAAATCATTAACATTTAAAGCATCAATTCATGAGTTAACATCAAATTATTCACGTCCTCATTCGTAAGTTCTCAACTTCCTATAACTCGATACTTAAGCAGTTTTCCGTACATACCTATACTGATACCTTTCTATTTATCACCCATGCTCTTAGCAAACCTCTCTGGTTTATAAGTGCTTATGATACAAATTCATCGATTTTCCGATGCCATAACCCGGTTATGGTCTTATTAGTCGATTGCCATATGTATATTTAGTTAAAACAACTATTAGTCATATCTCACATAACATTCAATATATATACTTCATTATAGTGAAATAAACACATTTTTACATGAAACATACTTATACACAATTCTTTCTTATTTAATATACATAATACAATATGAACTTACTAATTTACTTTCATTCGATTTTCACATAAGTTCTATACGTACCTCTATTACTTATTCTGTCCGTACTTTAATTCTCATCTTGACTATGCCCGTTGAACCATTCGGAATCATTAAGGATACTCGGCAATCACATATAGCTCGTACAATGCCATATCTGAGATATAGTTTACGTGTTATTATATATCGATCCCACTGTCCCAAACAGGGTCTTACACGAAATCGATTAATGATGCCAATGTCCTAGACATGGTCTTACACGTAATCACAATACAATGCCAATGTCCCAGACATGGTCTTACATGTAATCACATCTCGGTAACCTAATGCCATGATATTTGTATCCTATACCACTCAACATTCAATTCAATTCAATAATAAATAAGCATTTATAACACAGTTTAAGTACATTATTATCATACGAACTTACCTCGATCGTTAAAACGACGAAACGGATCGACTAATCTGATACTTTTTTTCTCCCATTCTAGATCCGAATCTCATTTTTCTCAATCTATATAACAACAAAATTTACTTATTTAATCATTAATTCATTCAATTTAACACAATTTACACATTTAGGAAAAATTACACTTTTGCCCCTATTATTTCACATTTTTGCAATTTAGTCCTTATCACATAAAATCACAAATTCATGCAATTAACGACAAGCCCATGCTAAGAAAATTTTGTATAGCCTCAAAACAGCCCATATTTTCATTTTATTCATACTTTTAACCACATAATTTCATAATTTCACAATTTAATCCCGAATTGAGATTTTTGTCAAAAATCACTTAACAAAACTTGTATATTTAACATTAAACTCTCCAAAACTATCATTAATCATCTAAAAAACCAAGCATTCAACAATGGCATCATTCAAAATCTATAACAATTTCAAAAACGAAGGTACGGGCTAGCTAGATTAAGCTACAACGAGCTCAAAAACATAGAAATCTTTAAAAATCGAGCAAAAATCGTACCTTAATCAAAGATTCAAGTGGCCAAACCTTTAAAGAACAAAAATGGTTTCTTTTCCTTGAACATTCGGTGGAGGATGATGAATAGAAAGATGAAATTTGGTTTTATTTTATTTATTTAATCTTTATTAACCAAGTTACAAAACTAACCTTTAATAACATCATAAATTTCAACAATACCAAGCCATAGAATTCCACTATCAACATTTATGGGATAATTACCACTTAAGGACTCCTACTATTTAATATCATATCCATTTAATACCTTTAACTTATAGAATTCAACTTTTACTCTTTACGTGATTTAGTCCTTTTTACAGAATTAACCACTCAAAAGGTAAAATTTCTCTATGAAATTTTCACACGATCCTTCTATCATACTGTAAACCTTAATAAAATAATAAAATAAATATTTTTACTTTGGATTGTGTTCCCAAAACCACTATTCTAATGAACCCTAAAATCAGGCTATTACACGAATGGCATTGTTTGAAGCGATGTATGGTAGGAAGTGTAGAAATCATTTGTGTTGGAAAAATTTGGATGAGGAGTGAGTTGTTGGACCGAATTTAGTTCGTGAGATTTAAGAGAAGGTGAGTTTGATTTGTGATCAATTGAAAGCAGCATCTGATAGGTAGAAATCTTATACGGATTTGAAATGTCAAGATATCGAGTTTCAAGTTGGCGATAAGGTATTCTTGATTTCACCTTTGAAGAAGGTTTTAAGGTTCGGTAGGAAGGGTAAATTGAGCCTAAGGTATGTTGGACCTTTTGAAGTTGTTGAGAGGATTGGTTCGGTAGCTTATCATCTTAAGTTGTCGCCAGAACTTGAGCAAATTCACGATGTTTTCCATGTATCTATGTTGTGGAAGTATTGTTTAGATCAATTGCATATTGTACCAGTGGAGGAGATTGAAGTTCAAATTGATCTTACTTATGAAGAAGAACCGATTAAGATTCTAGCTCGAGAAGAGAAGGTTTTACGAAATAAGAAGGTTCGGTTGGTTAAGGTTTTGTGGTGCAACCAGAAGATAGAAGAAGCTACTTGGGAAGCCGAAGATACGATGAGACAACAATTTCCTTATTTGTTTAGCTAAGGTAAATTTCGAGGATGAAATTCTTTTTAGAGGGGAAGAGTTGTTACATTGCAAAATTGAGTCCAGGAGTTGTAGGGGTATTTAAAGGATTTTAGCCTTAGTGTGCTCAGAATTCGTTAGCATGGTAATCGAAGATGTTCTCATTTATGGAATTTAGAAAATCTAATCAATTTTTGAAAATAATGTTCAACAGGTTTTCAATTTTGAAATACGTACTGATTTGTAAAAGGGCCTAAATTATGAATTTTTAAAATGCAATTAAACCAAATTTTAATTTTCACCTTATTTTCTTCCCCCATCTACAGCTTTCACGATAGTTTATCGTCCCTTGCTCTCCCAAGCTCTTCCCATTCAAATTTTAATTTCCAAACATTAATCTTTTGATTTGCTTCAATTTTTCAAGCATTAAATCCCTCTAGAATGTCATAAAACACTAAAAATACCATTGATTTCATCATCTCTCAAACTTGTCGGTTTTCTTGAAGTTGCACCAAGAGCTCCTTTTTCTTCCATTGAAGGTAAATATTTGATTTCTTATTAGTTTTTAATGTTATCGGGTCTTTAAAACTAAGTTTTCAGCCATTAAATCACATGTTTTAAATAAAAGCCAAAAATTGAGTCGTTAATGGTGGATTTTGGGATTTTGAGTAATAATGTGGTTTCAAAGTGTTCTAAAATTAGTTTTGGCATGATTAGAAGATTTATAAACTTACTTTAAAGTTTTGTTTAAAATTTCTTAAGTTTTAATGAATTTTCGTGAAAATTGCCATAAACATGTCAAAAATTTCGATACAATGAATTGAGTAGTTTGGTGTAGTTTAAAGGTTGAGAATCTATCGTAGGTGAATAATTAGCTAAATGAAATTCATTTTAGGAAAAAATTGAGTATAGACCGAGATAATTCAAATTTTAAGTTGCTATGTCAAAGGTTTCGGTTTCGTGAGAACTTAGCTTAGGCTTGTGTTTTTAATTGCTGTAGGTAAGTCATTAGCTAATTTTTTATTATATTGCTGTGTGATTTATTGTGATGAATCTTCAAATTTGTTAGAATGGAATGTGTGAGCTTAAAGAAGTTCAGTGACTGATTGAAAAATGACTAATAAACATGATATCATACATTTAATGAAAGCAACCAAAACACATTTACATACATATTTAGCCATGGTGACATACTAAAATATTCATGCATCAACTATTAACTCATTTAAATTTATAATAACCTAATTAAACATACATCACATTTCATAATATTTGATTTAATGATAAATTGACACTTGAGCTATGAAACATAAAAGTGGGCTCTATCACCACACACTGGGTACATGAATCTTCAGTACACTAATGACTCGATGAGTTGAACATATCCCAAAAGCGTAGCATTTGGCTAACACTATCCAACATGCCAACATATCCCAGTTAATGGAGCTGAGCTCACATTCCCTTATCTCTCTAAAACTATCCCAAGCCTAAATACCCCAAATCAAAACGTAAGGGTGAGTACTCACATAATCCTATGGCATGCCAACTATATCCAATGGTCTCAAAATGTCCCAAGGCCAAAGTACCCATAATTAAAACACATTTTTTTCTGTATTCTGCACACTTTCACTATACATTTACATCATTAACACAACATTATCACTGTCATTTGGCATTTTTAACATGCCTACAATTAACATATTCTGTAATAGCCATCTTAATTATATATCTCATATCACATTTACAATCATAATACACAATCCACATCGCATAATCACGTATCACACAACAGTAATGAAAGGAATAAGAAAGCATACACTCGAAACTTAGGATAAGGGTTTATCCTACTCCTAAGCTCTGATTTAACACTATGAACTGTGTCTACAAGCAGCGATTCTAAACACTCACTATTCGCACTTTCACCTTGTCATTGAAAGCTTAAACTAGCTTTTCCTTTCATTTCGCCTTGCTCATTGATCTATCGTAATTCGGTGTAGCAAATTAAAATAAATTGCATACTTTAGGAGCTTGAAAGCAATCATTTCCATTAAGTTTTAGTTATGTTTTTGTAAGTTCTCTTAAAATTAATAAAAATGTACAAATTTAGTCTTTTATTGACCTTAGGGACTGAATGAGACCTAAAGGCAAGCTAATGAACTCTGTAAGTGTGGATGAGACCATTAGAAGGTGTACTAATTGATACTAGTTATAACACCCCTAACCTATATCCATCGCCGGAGTAAGGTTACGAGATATTACTGATCAGTTCACAACATAAGACATACATTTATCAACCGTAAAGCATTCGATCTCATAAATCATTCAACACAATCACATTGTCCCTTATAAGGGCCTACGAGGCCTTAAACATGCATTTGAAGTGGTTCGGGACTACACTTATATCGTATGAAAATTTTGGAAACTTAGAAAAATTTCAATCATACAGGGATCACATGCCCGTGTGAACAGGCCATATGCCTCACACGGATCCAGACACGCCTATATCTCAAGCCGTGTAAAAATAGGGCATATATACTGACTTAGGTCACACAGCCAACCACACGCCTATGTGTCAAGCCCATGTGCCATTCGAAGTGGCCACACATGCTCGTGTGCCAAGCCGTGTACTAGGCCGTGCCAAAACTGTAGGGTATACTTACTTATGCAACACGGCCAACTCACACGCCTGTGTGCTAGGCCATGTGCTAATTAGGGGGTATACTGACTTGTACCACCCGGCCAATCACACAACCGTGTGTGAGACCATGTAGAGTATACTGACTTCATTTTAATAACAACACTAGGGGACATACGGCTGTGTAGCATGACCGTGTGGACAAAAATAGGCCATTTGCAAGGCCAATTTGCCACCCTTATTCATGCACACCTAAACAATCAAAATGTACCATTTCATCCTACAATTAGGCAGCCAAAATCATCAACCAAATGTACCATTCATACAATATCCATTTCAACAAATTTCAATACTCAATTCAATGCCATTTACCTAATCAAATACTTATCAATTCAACTTCTAAAATTATACCTCATCAAAGCATTTCTCAAGCATTTAAACTCCACAATTCAATTTACCATGTTCATGCCATACATGTCAAAATAAACCATTTCTATTAGCCTAACACACATCAACATTAACACCATTTACAAGCCAACTCTCACGGCTATAAACACAACCAAAATATCACACCTAGCCTTGATTCACTATAATACATAGAAAATAACACCAAGTAAACTTCATAGCTTAGTAAGCTCGTATGTAAATAACTTAATTTATCAAATAAATGTAAATAAACCAATTTCACATTAACTATAAACCTTTCTCCTGTCTTAAAACATGATTGAATACCATCTCATTGAACTTTCTCTATTTAATACTCGAATAGGTTTTGTACATACCTCTATCGCCTCGTACTAACCTCTTTCTCAACCATATCATTTGCTTACCCATTGAACCATTTGGAATAGAAATTGGATACTAATAAACCATAATTTATACATATTATTATCCCATGCTTAACATATTTATGAATGATTTCCCCATAGATTTGGTGAATTTGATGCTCTTAATCCTTTAATTTCATGTTTTATACTTAGGTAAGCACAGGAGAGCAAAAAGAACAAGAAACGAGCCAAAAACGGAGAAAATGGGCCTATGTGAGAAAACAACATGGCCTGGACTTCTACACACGGGCAGCACACACGCCCGTGCCATTCTAGTAGGCTCAAACATGGCCTAAAACAACCTCAACACGGACGTGTCTATTTCTCAGCCATGACCATGGCCTGAAGCAATCGCACACGGGCATGTCCCTATCGAGCCCAAGTCAAGGTCTATTCGAAAAAGGGTGATTTAGAGGGCTTTTAGCCATTCTAAAGCTTATTTAAAACACCCTAGAGGAGGATTAAAGAGGACACACTGAGTAGGAAGCAGGGAATTACTCAAAGAAAGCCGATTGATCCATCTCAGAAGCAGGATTATTCATCAAGATTGAAGATCTCCCATCAATTTTCCTTCAGAGGTTTTGGGTTTTCTTTATGTTTTGCATTCATTATTCTTCTGAGATGTTTTCCTTTATAGTTATGAACTAAACCCCCTAAATACCTAAGGGGAATAAAACCTAAAACTAATCTTATTATTATTATTTGAATTGTATGATAAATATTTAACTTGTTCTTAATTATGTGTTCTTAATTCTTGCTTCGGTATTTCAGGATATTGATTCAATTTAATGCAGTTATTCAAAGGAGCAAAAGTCCCTGTCTAAGAGTAAATTTGTCATAATTAAGCGGAGTTGATTGTACGCCTAGAGATAGGGTGACAAGATTTTGCCAGATTAGGGTGAAACCTAATAAGGGGATCCATAGATTGAGTTAATGTAACCCTAGGGTGTTAATTAGAAAGAGATTTCAATTATCTAATCTAGGGTTAGACGTTGTTAGTCTCGAGAGGGATAATAATATAAATTAGGGATTTCTACGGAACAAGTTGAATAACTAAATCATCTGATTCAGAGTCAAATATCAAGTGAAGTCTAGGTGGATTTTTCCTTGGGTATTGTCTTAATCAATCAAATTTTCTAAAAGGTATTTCCCAAATCTATTTTCTATGCATTCTTAGGTAGTAAATTAGTTTAGATAAATAACCCCCATTATTCTTAGGCTAGATAATAAAGAAAAAGTTAATACTAGTACTTTTAGTTCCTTTAGGTTCTATATCCGATCTTTCTAAAACTATACTACTATTCGATAGGTGTGCTTGCCTTCGTCTGATAATAGTTGGTTTGAGTACGATCAATTATAAATTTTAAAACTTATCACGAGTGACAATCAGATACTCAATAGTCTCATACGATAAGTACCTATACCATGGCCAGTAGCCAAATCAAGGTCACTTATTTGAAGAATAATTATCATAGCCCGAAGCCAAATCATCCGATATGCATGGCCCGAAGCCAAATCGATATAACTCACACCCTAAGTGCCAATATCATGGCTCAAAGCCAACTCAACTTATCATTTAGTAAGAAGACACTAGTATCCAAATCTATTCCTAAAGTTCAGCCGGGATTTCACACCTTCCGTTTCTATCATCGAATGTATTCGTAGAGTCGTTTTCACAATTTGAACATTATCCAAAATCTCATTATTACAATTTTTGCAATATCAAAGCTTTTAACATACTTTTATAATGAAATTACAACATATGAACTTACCTCGAGTATGAAAATGGTTAAATGAGTCAATTACTCGATAATCTTCCCTTTCCCTCAATCTAATTTCGGATTCCTCTTTTCTTGATCCAAGTATATTCAAAATTAACTTCTTTAATCAACCACTCATTCAATTTACTCCAAAACATACATTTAGGCCTATTTGCACTTTAGCCCCTAAACTTTTACACTTTTAACAATTTAGTCCCTATTTCAAAAATATACAAAATTCACATAATTTCATCAAACCCAAGCTTGGCCAAATTACATATAAGTCCCTAGTAGCCCAAAACATTCATTTATTTCACATTTCAACCACTCAATTTGCATATTTCATAATTTAATTCCTATTATGCAATTTCATAAAAAATCACTTTACAAAACATGAAAATCTATCATCAAAAATTAATATTTCATCTTCAAACATCAAAGATGTAACACCCTGAATTTTGGGCCTAGAATTAATGGGCTTCACGTATAGGAGGAATTAGAATTTAGTTGTGCAAGCGAATGACACAATTAAATGTCTGCTCAAGTGGTTAAGGGTCCTGAGAGGAGTTGGAAAAGTCCTGGGTTCAAACCTGGGCTTTAGAAAAAATTTTGGTTTTAATTGAATAAAACCTTGGGTGCTTGGATGAAGGCCTTTTAAATTATTGTGTTAAATAAATGTCACAAAGAAGCATGTAGTCTAGTGGTTGGGGCGTCATTAAGGTTGCAAGGGAGCTTGGGTTCAAGTCTTGGCTCTTGCAATTTATTTTTGTTTTTCTTTCAAAGGAACCTGGACTTTGGCCTGTAGACCTTATAATTTATTGAGGCTAAATGGTGACACAGAAAGAGCCTGTGGTGGAGTGGCAAGGTGGTGTGTTGTGCACCTTTGAAGTCTAAGGTTCATGTCTTGGAAAGCACAATGGAGTATTTATTTTGCTGTTTGAGCTGTGTAGGAGGTGGAGTTGGACTGGGACTCTGTGGTTGAAGTGGTCATATAAAAATAAGGAATTTTCCTAATGGTTGAAAGTAATCCCACGCCGGGAAGCTAACATGAGAATAGGCGAGAAGCTGGCTTTAAATAGAGTGAACAAGATGAGTTGGGGATTACTGGTTTGAGGAGAGATTATTTTATATCTGCTTAACCAAGGTTGGTGATCGTGGACTTCGACGCATTCTCACAAACAAGTGTGTATTCACGCCCTTCTTTTTTGGAAGTTGGCAAAAGCTAAAAAGTCGAAACTTTGGCATTTGAGGTCTCACGAGCGTACGATCACTTGTAGGGTAAACCGAGCCCTATGTCGAGGAAGGCCACCATGAGCGATCTCATGCGTCATATGGGCCCAATGGCCCCGTGAGCCCACTTGGGTAAACTTCACTATTAAGTGGCACGTAGATAGACTTGTCATGTCGCGCACATGACTTAGGTAGTTCTGGGCCACGTTGGGCTTATATGGGCAGTGTGAACCCAATGGGCTCATGGTCCCCACACAGATTAAATCTGCAATAAGTGATAAATATTAGACTGGGCTATGTAGGTCACATAGCCGTATCTAAATTTGGGCTAAATGGGCCACACGAGGGTGTGAGCCCACTTGGGCCGAGTAATGGGCCTTAGGCCCATTTGTACCGTTATGTCTATTAGGTTACTTAAGTCGCTCGAGGCAATGGTGGACCTTTTGAGACCCAATTTGTGAAATTACCAAAATACCCTTATAGTGTAAAATGATTGTAATGGCCCTGTAGGTTAAAATGACTAGAATACCCCAGTATGGTAGAATAACGATTATGCCTTATGTTTCGTATGACTGATGTGCTTATGATTTACATATATGATTGTACTAAGTATGACTTTGCATACACGTAGTATTTATGACATGACATACTGAATGAGGTTGGGTTATTATGGACGGAGGAAGTGTACGGCCTATAGCCGTTCTGTACAAGGCTTTCAGCCTTTCTGTGATACTTACGGCTTATAGCCGTTCTGTTAATTGGCAATGTTGCTGTGATATTTATGGCCTTTAGCCGTTCTGTCTATGGCATTGAGTCGTTCTGTCTACGGTGTTGAGCCTTTCTGTCTACAACGCTGAGCCGTTCTGTTGACTTGGTGCCACAACCGGTGCTAAGCTTGGTGTGTTGGCTGGGTGGGTCGATTTTATCCTCACATGGTGTTGGTAGGTACAGGTGGTGTGTTGGTTGGATTGGGCTGGGAATCTGTCTGTATATCTACATCTGATACTGATTCTTGTATTAGGCTTAGACCCACCTAATTCTGTTATTGGGCTAAAGCCCACCTGTCTGATTTACGTGATGGGCTCTCACCCTAGTCCATGCTTCATAATAATGTATGTCTGACTGCTCGTATTATAAGGGATTACATATTCAGTTTTTGCAAACTCACCCTTCTGTCTAACTGTACAAGTAATCCCCAACCTTAAGCGATTTGGAGTCGTGAGAGACTCGGAGGTGGCCACACGACTGCTGATGCTCTGCCGTAGACTTTTTATTTAAATTTTTATATTTTGAGGTTTTAATTATGTAATAAGGCCATAGTGGGTTTAAGTTTTAAGTGGGCTTTTGATTTCTTATATTAAACTGCTAGTCTAGGAAAACTTGGATTTTCAAAATATTCACGGTTTTCAAAATGCTTCTGCGATTTAAGTTGAATTAATATTCGAAAGACAAATATTATGGCAAGCGTTTGTGATGAGATGATTTGCTAACACCGTACAAAAGGTTTTAATTTTAGAAATAAACTTTTAACGGTAACTCGATTCTTGAACGACACTTTGATGTAACACGCTGAATTCAGCCATAACGTCCAGGCAAAAGAACACATAAACTCATCAATGGCAACTCTCTAAATCCTTAACAGTTTCAAAATTAAAGGTATGAGCTAGCTAGATTGAGCTGCAACGATTACAAAAACATAGAAATCATCAAAAACCGAGTTATAACCACTTACCAATTGAGCTACCAAGTGACTGAACCCTAAAAGCTTTTCATGGATGTTTTTCTTCGCTTATTTTCAGCTAGAACAAAGAAGATGACTAAAATTATGGTTTTTATTTTATTTGATTAACCTTTTAATTATCATTTACCATTTTAACCATAATATTAAACCATTAAATTCACATAATGGTTGTCCAAAATTGTCCACTCATACTATTAATGATATATTTACAAGATAAGGTCCTTTGATTTATTAAATCATAGCAATTAGACACCTTTAACAAGTAGAATGCAACTTTTGCATTTTACGCGATTTAGTCCTTTTTCTCAAATTGAGTAATTAAATTTTAAAATTCCCTCACGAAACTTTCACACATACATACTATCATGCTGTAAATACATAAAATAATATTAAAATAAATTTTCAACATCAAATTTATGGTTCCAAAACCACTGTTCTGATTTAGCTAAAATCTGGCTGTTACAACTCTCTCCCCTTAGGGATTTTTCGTCCCCGAAAATCTTACCAGTGAATAGGTTCGGGTATTGTTTTCTCATAGCATCCTTGGGTTTCCAAGTATCTTATTCAACCTCATGTCGATGCCATAATACTTTTACTAATGCAGTTCTCTTATTCCTCAGCTCTTTGATCTCACGAGCTAAAATCTGAATATGCTCTTCAGACATATCAGACTGAATTTCAACCTCGGTCAGGGAAATGGCATGTGAAGGGCAAATCGGTATCGTCAAAGCATCGATACATGAAACACATTATGTATTTTCTCTAACTCAGATGGTAAAGATAATCGATATGCCATTAGCCTAACTCGCTCAATAATCTCATACGGTCCGATGAATCGCGGACTCAATTTCCCTTTCTGACCAAACCGTGATATCTTTTTCCACTGTGACACTTTCAAAAACACTTTATCCCCAACCTGAAACTCAATGTCTTTCCATTTCAAGTCTGCGTACGATTTCTGTTGATCCAAAGCAGTTTTCAAACTGTCACGAATTACATTCACTTTTTTTCAGTCTCTCTAATCAAATCAACCTCGTAAATCTTATTCTCGCTAAGCTTAATCCAGTACAAAGGTGTTCTACATTTATGAAAGTATAGAGCTTCGTACAGTGCCATCGTTATACTCGATTGGAAGCTATTATTGTAAGAAAATTCAATCAGCGGTAGATATTTCTCCCAGCTACCTTCAAACTCAAGAATGCAACAACGCAACATATCCTCAAGTATCTGAATAACTCGTTCGGATTAACCATCTGTTTGCGGGTGAAACGCGGTGCTAAAATGTAGCTTTGTACCTAAAGCCTCTTTCAATTTCTTCCAAAATCGCGAAGTTAATGTTGGATCTCTATCCGAAACAATAGATAAGGGAACACCATCTAATCTCACAATCTCTGAGATATACAACTCAGCCAATTTATCAAGCGAGAAATATGTATGTACCAGAATGAAATGGGCTGATTTCATCAATCTGTCAACAATAACCCAGATCGCATATTTCTTTCTTAGAGATAAAGGCAAACCCGATACAAAGTCCATTGTTGCTCTATCCTACTTCCACTCGAAAATCAAAATAGGTTGTAATAAACCTGATGGCACTTGATGCTTAGCTTTGACTTGCTGACAAATCAAACATTTCAAAACAAATTCTGAGATATCTCGTTTCATGCCATGCCACCAATAATGTTGTTTCAAATCGTTATACATTTTTATGTTTCTCGGATGTACTGATAAACAACTACTGTGTGCTTCATTTGGAATCTTCCAAATGAGCTCAGAATTTCTTGGTACACATATTCTATCATGAAACATCAAACAGTCATCAGGCCCTATTCAAAACTCTGAATCAGAATTTGACTCACGCTATGCTCGTTTTGCTTGCAATTCATTATTAAATTTTTGAGTTTCACAAATCTGCTGTAGAAATAATGGTTTCGCTTTCAACTCAGCTACTATCGAATCGTCGTCAGACAAATTTAACTGTGTGTTCAAAGTATGTAAAGCAAATAAGTACTTTTGACTCAAAGCATCAGCAACTACGTTCGCTTTCCCCAGATGATGGTCAATCACTAATTCCTAGTCTTTTAATAATTCTAACTATCTTCGCTGTCGTAAATTCAAATCCTTTTGAGTCATCAGATATTTCAAGCTTTTGTGGTCAGTATAAATATGGCATTTCTCACCAAACAAGTAATAACGCCAAATTTTCAATGCGAACACTATCGCGGCTAACCCTAGATCATGCGTTGGATAATTCTTTTCGTGCGGTTTCAATTGTCTTGAGGCATAAGCTTCAACTTTGCCTTCCTGTATCAAAACACAACCTAGGCCATTTAACGATGCATCACTAAAAACTACAAATTCTTTACCTGACTCAGGCTGAACTAACACTGGTGCCTCTGTCAATAATGCTTTCAACTGCTCGAAACTCTGTTGACACTTTTTTGACCACTCAAATTTAACATCTTTTTGAAGCAATCGTGTCATTGGAGTCGCAATCATCAAGAAACCTTTCAAAAATTGTCTATAATAGCTGACTAGTCCCATAAAACTACGGACTTTAGATACATTTCTCGGAGGCTTCCAATCTATAATCATAGAAATTTTGCTCGGGTCAACTCGGATACCCGCAGCTGAAATTATATGTCCCATAAAACCAACCTCTTGTAGCCAAAATTCACATTTGTTGAACTTTGCAAACAACTGTTTATCTCTCAAATTTTTTAGCACGATTCTCAAATGCTCAGCATGCTTAGATTCATCTCGAGAGTAAATTAAAATATTATCAATGAACACAACTACGAATCGGTCTAAGTACGGCCTAAAAATTTGGTTCATCAAATCCATAAAAATAGCAGGTTCATTTGTTAGTCCAAAAGGCATAACAAGAAATTCATAGTGTACGTACCTTGTTCTAAATGCAATCTTTGGCACATTTGAGTCTTTGACTCGCAATTGGTAATAACCCGATCTCAAATCAATTTTTGAAAACACTGTTGCCCCTTTTGACTGATCAAACAAATCATCTATTCTTGGCAAAGGGTATTTATTCTTGATCGTCACTTTATTGAACTGTCAATAGTCTATACACATTCTCATCGTGCCATCTTTCTTTTTCACAAATAACACCGGTGCACCCCAGGGAGAGAAACTCGGTCTAGTAAAACCTTTATCTGTCAACTCTTGCAACTGAGCTTTCAATTCTTTTAACTCTGTTGGAGCCATTCTGTACAGAACTATCGATATCGGTGTTGTTCCCGGTACTAATTCAATACCAAACTCAACCTCTCTGATATGTGGTAAACCCAGTAACTCTTTCGAAAACAAATCTGGATACTCACGCACAACTGGTACTAATTCAATCTTTGTTTCTGTCACTTTCATATCAAGTACATGTGCAAGATAAGCTTCACACCCCTTTCTCACAAATCACTGAGCTAACATAGACGAGATCACAACTGGAAAACTACTCAGATCATCAGATTCAATTCTAATAGTCTCATTATTCTAACATTTCAGTTCAATTGCCTTTTGTCTACAATTCAATATAGCCTCATGCATTCTTAGTCAATCCATTCCCAAAATCACATCAAGTTCATCGAATGGCAGCAACATCAAATTAGCTGGAGAATAAAAATCCTGATACATTAACGGACAATTCTTGTAGACTTTGTTAACCAAAACACATTTGCCTAAGGGGTTATATACTCTAATCATGATTGTCACTCGTGATAAGTTTTAAAATTTATAATTGGTCATACTTGAACTAACTATTATCACGATGAAGGCAAAGCGCACCTATCGAATAGTAGTATAGTTTTAGCAAGACCGGATGTCGAACCCAAAGGAACTAAAAGTACTATTATTAAATTTCTTCTTATTATCTAGCCTAAGAATAATGAAGGTTTTTTTATCTAACTAATTAACTAATCTAAGAATGCACAGAAAATAAATTGGGAAAATACTTTTTGGAAAACTGATTAATTTTAGACAACACCCAAGGAAGAATCCACCTAGACTTCTCTTGTTAATTGACTCTGAACCAGACGATTTATTCACTTGAATTGATCCATAGAAATCCCTAAGTTATGTTATTATCTGTATTCAAGACTAATAACGTCTAACCCTAGGTTGATTAATTGAAATCTCTTTCTAATTAAAACCCCTAGTTTTGCATTAACTCGATCTATGGATTCCTTTATTAGATTTGACTCTAATCCGGCAGATTTATGTTGTCCTATATCTAGGATTGCATGTAACTCCGCTTAATTATGAATGATCTACTCTTAAACAGGGACTATTCATCCTCCGAATAAGCACATTAATACTTGAATTAATATCCTGGAATATTCAAACAAGAGTTAAAGTCATATTTAAGAACAAATCAAGTATTTATCATATAGTTCAGAAAATATTAATAAGATCCGTCTTAGGTTTCATCCCCCTTAGGAATTTAGGGGATTTAGTTCATAACTATAAAAGAAAACATTTCAGAAGAATGATAACAAAACATAAAGAAAACCCAAAAACCCCTGAAGGAAATTAAAAGGAGATCTTCAGTCTTAGAGGTGAATCTGGCTTCCGAGATGGATCAATCGGCTTTCTCCAAGTAATTCCTTGCTTCCTACTCTCTGTCCCCTTTTCTCCTCCTTTAGGGTCTTTTAAATAGGCTTTAGAATGCTTTTCAACCCTCAAAATTTCCCTTTTCTGAATAGAACTCAACTTGGGCACGATACGAGCACGCCCGTGTGACACGCCCGTGTTCGATTACTTCAGCTGTGGTCAAGGCTGAGAAATAGACACACCCGTGTTCAAGTTTTTTTAAGCTGTGTTCAATCCTGCTAGAATGGCACGGGCGTGTGTTCTACCCGTGTGGGGAAGTCTAGGCCGTGTTGATTTCTTATGTTGGCCCATTTTCTCCGTTTTCTGCCCGTTTCTTGTTCTTTTTGCTCGCCTGTGCTCACCTAAGTATAAAACATGAAATTAAAGGATTAGGAGCATCAAATTCACCAAATCTAAGGAGAAATCATTCATAAATGTGTTAAGCATGGGACAATAATATGTATAAATTACGGTTTATCAAATACCCCCACACTTAAGCTTTTGCTTGTCCTCAAGCAAAATCTTCAATTCACAATTAAGAAATCCTTTTTCTCAACTTATAATTCCTACAAATAATATCTCAAACTAATCCATAAGTAATCATACATTGAGAATTCAACTAGAAGAACATTAAAGTTCAAACATTCTAAGTTGAGCATTTTATCACGAAAAACATAGGCATCTCCCCTCATCTAAGTAATCACCTTTGATTCAAAATCTCACAGAGTTTAACATCCTCACTTAAAGATTCACTTAAATCACTCAAGGTGTTTAAGGAAAATGAATTTAGCACTCAAAAATCAATATGAAATGTTATTACCATAGGCTTGCATGAAAATCAAATCTCCACCACTATAAATTGAGATGATATATCAATCAAAAAGTCTTTAGAGGGTTGTAACGAGGCTTTGGTTAGGGGGTGTGGTCACAAGCTGAAAGAGAAGGTTAGAAACAAGATTGAATTCAAGAATTACTTAACTAGAAAAATACTTAATCATCAATTTCGTACAAAAGAGCTTCTTCTCAGAATATGCAATTAAACACTCAAGCTTCAAAGATACGACTTACTACTGATATTTAGATATGTATGTATTTTTTTTTTATTCAAACAAATCAAGTGACATAGACTAACTATTAAAAATAAAACATAGCTAAGCAATTTATTCAAATCAAATCTCGACAAAAATAGGAATACAATTAATTAAGGGGATTTCAACAATAATGAGTTATGGGTTAACATTGAGGGTAAATTAATGAATGGGATGTTAGGCTCAAAAAGGTTTACTAAGGGTTAATTGTGAAGGTAGGCTTTTATGGAGTGAGTGGGTTAAACTTAAGTGCCTCTATAATCTTGACATATCAAATCAAATGGTGTGGTCTTGACATGCATAATCAAGCAAGTTCTAGAATAATAATTCGATATTGACGCACTCAAAGCAACAATAAAAGTGAGCATGAAAGAAATAATAGATGCTCTAAAGGCTCAAAATCTCACAAAAATTATGGCTTTTTGATGTTTAAACTTGTGGATTTCAATTCAAGATAATACCTAAACTTGGGGAAACAACCTAAAATTTTTAATTCTCAAAAATCAACTAATCATGCTTGATTCTCTAATGTCTTAAAATTTAAATAATCAATGCATGAATGCCTATGTTTTAATTCAAGACATATCAATAAAAATCATAAATTAATCAAAATTCATTCTAATAATGATATTAGGGATTTACAAGAGAACAAGACAAAATTCAGGGATTTTTCTGATAGTGATATAATTAACCCCCCTACACTTAAGATGTACATTGCCCTCAATGTACAACGATAAAGTTAGTGGCAATTATAGATATAAGATCATAAGATAGGGAGAGAGGTGAAACTTCCTGAATGTTAAATGAATGAACTCCTTAGGTTGGAGTTATGCAGAGTGGAGGAGAATACTCCGGTGGTGGTAGAGGTTGGGTTCCACAAGTGCTGCACCAAAAGAATATTATATCTCGTGGTGGCTATGGTCATGGTCGAGCAGGGCATGGCAGTCGTGGAGAACCTTTTCCAATGGAGTTTTAAGTTCCTAAGTAATAGTAAGCTTTAGAGCTCTTTATAATTGTGATAAAATCAGGAACTTTTTAGGGAATATAAAGAAGAGTAATTGCTCGTAATGAAATAGCTAAAATTAAAAATTGTTTATAAAACCTAAAAATAAAATAGTATCAAAAGGAAATAAAATGAAAAGTTAAAAGTGAGAATAATAAGAAAAATGATAAATAAAAATAAAATAAAAATAAAATAAAATAAAATCTTTAAGCATCATTATCGCCGAATGGTTTGCTAGGTGGTGGTGGCGATGAAATGTGGAGGTGCTGAAAAATCTATTGTAGAGTAGCATCAATGTTATCAAAGCGCTGAAAACATTGTTGCTCAAATTGAGTGAGGCACTCAGAGATGTCAGAGTATGAAGCCATCGCATGAACTGGACGATAGATGGGTGGTGACTGAGATGGTGGGTCCTCGTGTCGTGGAGGGACATCATTAGTAATGTCCTTAGTGGCCTCCTCCTTGGTAGATTAGGCTAGGTGATACTGAGGAGGGTAAGTTCCGTGACGTTTGTCGATCATCCTCATATGTAGCATGCTCGAGATGCCTTGTAGAGACATCTAGCTAATGAGAGTAAGGGAGGATGCTTGTGCCGCTGTGTTGAGGAGTCCGAAGTGCCGAGCCAGTCGAGTTACATAGGGGCCAATGGAGATGACCCCCTTCTGATGTTACTCTGTCTGATGGCGAATGGCGAGGGGGATAAAATAGGCAAGGTCGAAGACGTGCCCATGCGCCATACACCATAGAAAGTAGACGTCGTGAGTGTTGACGATTCCAGTGCTCTTTCCCCATCCTGTCAAAATGTGAGCTAAAATGGAATGTCGGTACCTCAAGGATGGGGCGAGAGCCAATGCCTTGGAGCTACTAGGGTCATAGGTGGCCGAGACAGGTACTAAAGTGTTCCAGCACCGTGAAGGAGATGATGGATGTGGCGGTTGAGAGTGTTAAGTTCGTTCTCCTCCATGAACTCCTTTGTATATAGGCCCAGTGCGGTACCAAATTCTTGGACACTCAACTGGCAAACTAAACCGTCGAGGCAAATTGAACCATGCCGGGATCATCAAAGTTGGTCATGACGTCTTGAAGATGGAAGGTCGAACAAAGTTCGAGTGTGAGCTCAAGGTACGTCGGCTCGATAATCGCAAAGAAGAGTTCCCATGGATCCGTTGATAGAAGAGCTCTGACCATGTCAGCCAGTTGGACTTGTTCGAGTGTGGCCCAGTCAATACAGTGGCCCACACCTAAAGATATATGAAAGAGTTCTTCTTGGGGTCCTAGGGGAAACTGAAGGAAGGAGTGGCGAATTTCTGTGGTAAGACCCAAGGATGATGCTGCTCCTTTCCTTTTCTTCGAAGTGGGACGACGATCTTTTTGCCATGTAAAGTTGACATTGTATACCTGCAAGAAGAACCACTATTACATCTTAATGAATGGAAAAGATAATATATAAATAAATTTAAAAAAGAATAAGCCATGAATTTAAACTAAAAAATTCAACCAAAACTACTAACACTAACAAGACTCAACCAAAAACAACCAATTCGATGACAGAGATTTTGTGGCAATTAGCATGGTAATAGCATGAATATAAGCATGGTAATAGCATGGGGTGTTCTTAATATCTTGATTCAACACGAAATAGATGATAAATATCCTAAGAATAAGATTTAAATGATAGAATAATTAGTAGCAAAATGAAAATAATATGGGGAAAAAAATGAAGTTTATTATGACAATAAGCATTAAAAGTAAGTAAAATAGAAGAGAAAAGAGTAAACAAATGCAAGAGGGAGGAGCTTGGGCATCGAAAATGATGTTGAGGGCGGTGTACGGGCGTGGTAGGAGGGCGTGCGGAAGCTACAGCGGCTAGGGTTAGGGATTTTGGGGGAAGGCGATGATGAATAGTGAGGGGCTTTTATAGATTTTGGGGCACATGGCCGTAGGACACGCCCGTGTGCCGTGATTTTAGCCCGTGTGTTTCGCATTTTTCAAATTTTGGCGCATCTGACATTCTGTCCATGCCCGTGTTCCTTGGGCATGTTGGTGCACACAGCCAGGTCCTACTTTGTTCGCTTCCCCCATGCCCGTGTATGTAGGCCCACGCCCGTGTTAGTTTGACAGTGTCGACCACAGGTTATAGGCACAGGCGTGTCACACACCCGTGTTACTTTCTCAGTTTCAACCACGGTTCTAAGACACAGGCGTGTCACACGCCCATGTTAGGGAAAAAAATTACCCTATTTTCACATGGCCGTATCGCACGGCCGTGTCGCCTTCCGTAGTGTGAGCACAGTTTAAGGCACACCCGTGTGCCTGGCCGTGTGGTCCTTAAGAAGCCTGCGTTCCTGATTTGGTTAGTATGTTAGATGTTAAGAATTAAAAGTTAAAGAAATTAATATGGTTAGTGCTTGGGTTGCCTCCCGAGAAGCGCTTATTTATAGTCTAAGCTCGACTTACCTAGATTTTACGCGGTCATGGTGGTTCGAGGAGTTTACACTCCTTATTTCTGCTATCGGTTATATCAACGTAAAGTTTAGGATGAGTACTATTTACCTTAAACGTGCCGAATTTGGAATGAGTTACCTCAACTGTACCATACGGAAAGATGGTAAGTACCGTAAGAGGGATTGCTCCATTCGGTTCAGAAGTGGTAATATGAGGGTCTGCTACATCTAATAGTACTTTGTCTCCAACCTTAATTTGATTTGGTGAAAAATTTAGCTCATCATGGCATGTTTTTGGTTTATCATGTGTTCTCGGTTTATGTCCCCGCCATTCATTTGAACATGGCTCATGTATGTTCTTCGAACTTATTTCCTGCAAAGTAGATTGCAAAATATGGTCAGTTTTAGTAGAATAATTTATACAACCACTTTCAACTTTCGATGTGTTGCTCAAATTGCGAGCTTGAAGGGTGATTGTTTCGTCTCCCACACAAAGTGTGAGTTCGCTTGTACCAACATCAATAATTGTTCTGGCAGTTGCTAAAAAGGGCCTTCCTAAAATTAAAGGAACGTTACTATTCTCCTTTATGTCTAGAACAACGAAATCTACTGGGAATATAAATTTGTCAATTTTAATGAGTACATCTTCAACAATACCTCTAGGAAATCTGATAATTTTATCTGCTAATTGAATGCTCATCCTAGTTTGTTTGGGTTTCCTAAGACCTAGTTGTTTAAACATTTTATAAGGCATGACATTGATACTAGCCCCTAAATCGGCCAACGCATTGTTCACATCTAAACTACCGATTAAACAAGGAATTGTAAAACTTCCTGGATCTTTTAATTTATTGGGCAGCTTATTTTGTAGAATAGCTGAGCAAACTGCATTTAACTCCACATGCGACACCTTATCCAACTTCTGCTTATTCACTAAAGGCTCCTTTAAGAACTTCATTGCTTTCAGCATCTGCGAAAGAGCTTCAATAAACAGTAAGTTAATATGTAGTTTCTTTAAAAGTTTAAGGAATTTACCAAATTGTTCATCTGAGCGGTCTTTCCTTGTCGCATTGCAGTATGGCACACGAGGTTTATATTCTACACTTACCGGTTTCTGCCCAATGTGGCCTACCTCATCTTTACCTTTGCTTTCCATAGTTTCTTGCTTTAGTTCTGGTTCAGATGCAACTAACCCTTCCTCATTTCTAACGTTAATCGCATTGAGCTGTTCCCTTGGGTTAGGTTCAGTATTAATTGGCAAGCTACCTTGTGGTCGTTCAAAAATTAATTTGGATAGCTGGCCTATCTGAGTTTCTAGCCCTTGGATCGACGTTTGTTGATTTTTAAGTGCTACCTTGGTATTCTGGAAATGAGTTTTTGACACCGAGATGAATTTTGTTGGCATCTCCTCCAGTTTTGGTTTCTTTTCCTATTGATAAGGTGGTTGTTGAAAACCCGGAGGATTTTGTGGCCTTTGATTTCCTTGACCACCCCATGAGAAATTTGGGTGGTTCCTTCAACCTACATTATAAGTATTACTGTATGGGTTATTTTGAGATCTAGAGTTATTATTATTACCCATATAGTGAACTTGTTCCTCCTTGGTTGTAGGATTGAAGGGTTGATATTCTGTATGTACGCCTCCTCCATCTGAATCACACCTCATAACTGGATGTACCTGAGTAGAACCAAGTAAACTATCAATCTTTTTATTTAGAAGTTCCACCTAATTTGATAACATATTAACCACGTCGACGTTATAAACGCCTGCTGTTTTGGTCAGCTTAGTCCTCATGACTTGCCACTGATAGTTATTCAATGACATTTCTTCAATAAATTCGTAAGCCTCTTCAGGTGTTTTGTTGTTTATGGTTCTACCGGCAGCTGCATCAATTATCTGTTTGGTCGAGGGGTTCACACCATTGTAAAACGTTTGAACTTGCAGCCAAAGAGGTAACCCATGGAGAGGGAACCTTCGCAGTAGGTCCTTATATCTCTCCCATGCATCATAAAGTGTTTCTAAATCCATCTGCACAAAATAAGAAATAGCGTTAATCCTCATGGTAACGAGTTCAACCACTGTTTAGCTTTATTCCTTAATGAAAAGGGAAATAGCTGAAGGCGAATGGCATCGTCAGAAATGCCATTGATATTGAATGTGTCGCAAAGCTCCAGAAAATTTGCTAAATGAGTATTTGGGTTTTCATCCTGCAAACCATCAAACTGAACAAACTGTTGTATCATTTGAATTGTGTTAGGTTTCAGTTCAAAATTATTTACAGCAATAGCAGGCCTAACTATACTTGATTCAGTTCTTGTTAAAGTAGGTTTAACATAATCATACATAGTACGAGAAGCAGGGTTCTAATTTACTGGGTCAGCAGCAATCGCAGGAGGTAGAGGATTTTCTTGATTTTCAACCATCTCCTCGTTTGTAGTTGGAGTATGATCCTCTTGCCCTTCCTCTATGTATCTTAAGCTTCTCCTAATTTCTCTTTGGTTTCTGTGAGCTATGTTCTCAATCTCACTATCAAATAATAATGGTCCTGACGGGTTTTTTTTCTATTCATAAACTATAAAAACCTGCTAGAAGAAAATAAAAGAAAATTTAGTAAATAAAAATAAAACAAAGTTAATTGCAATAAAATTAAATGGCTAAAGTAATAAAAATCGAGTGTTCCTAATATCTTAGTTCCCGGGCAATGACGCCAAAAACTTGATTGTCACTAGTGATAAGTTTTAAAATTTATAATTGATCGTACTTGAACTAACTATTATCACGATGAAGGCAAGCGCACCTATCAAACAGTAGTATAATTTTAGCAAGACCGGATGTCTCGAACCCAAAGGAACTAAAAGTACTAGTATTAACTTTCTTCTTATTATCTAGCCTAAGACTAATGAAGGTTGTTTCATCTAACTAATTAACTAATCTAAGAATGCACAGAAAATAAATTGGGAAAATACTTTTGGGAAAACTGATTGATTTTAGACAACACCCAAGGAAGAATCCACTTAGACTTCTCTTGTTAATTGACTCTGAACCAGACAATTTATTCACTTGACTTGATCCGTAGAAATCCCTAAGTTATGTTATTATCCCTATTCAAGACTAATAACGTCTAACCCTAGATTGATTAATTGAAATCTCTTTCTAAATGAAACCCCTAGTTTTGTATTAACTTGATCTATGAATTCCCTTATTAGATTTGACTCTAATTCGATAGATTTATGCCGTCCTATCTCTAGGATTGCATGTAACTCCGCTTAATTATGAATGAACTACTCTTAAACAGGGACTATTCATCCTCCGAATAAGCACATCAATACTTGAATTAATATCCTGGAATATTCAAACAAGAGTTAAAGTCATAATTAAGAACAAATCAAGTATTTATCATACAGTTCAGAAAATATTAACAAGATTCATCTTAGGTTTCATCCCCCTTAGGTATTTAAGGGATTTAGTTCATAACTATAAAAGAAAACATCTCAGAAGAATGATAACAAAACATAAAGCAAAACTAAAAACCCTGAAGGAAATTGAAAGGAGATCTTCAGTCTTGGAGGTGAATTTGGCTTCCGAGATGGATCAATCGGCTTTCTCCAAGTAATTCCTTGCTTCCTACTCTCTGTCCCCCTTTTGTCCACCTTTAAGGTCTTTTAAATAAGGTTTAGAATGCTTTTCAACCCTCAAAATTGCCCTTTTCCGAACAGAACTCAACTTGGGTTCGACAGGGACACGCCCGTGTGCGATAACTTCAGGCCGTGGTCAAGGCTGAGAAATAGACAAGCCCGTGTTTAGGTTGTTTTAAGCTGTGCTTAATCCTGCTAGAATGGCACGGGCATGTATTCTACCCGTGTGGGGAAGTCTAGGTTGTGTTGATTTCCTATGTTGACCCATTTTCTCTGTTTTCGGCCCGTTTCTTGTTCTTTTTGCTCTCTCGTGCTCACATAAGTATAAAACATGAAATTAAAGGATTAGAAGCATCAAATTCACCAAATCTAAGGAGAAATCATTCATAAATGTGTTAAGTATGGGACAATAATATGTATAAATTACGGTTTATCAAATCAAAAATTCAGTAGACTCTACAGGAAAAGTCTTACTGGATACTAAATTCATACATATATAAGAATGAGTTAATCCTAGATCTATCGATGCAATCACATTAGTATCATAGAGAGTGAAATTACCGATGATAACATATGGAGATGACACTTCTTCACGAGCGCAAATAGGATAGGCTCTGGTAGGTGCTCTGGCCTCCGATCTTACTGTTGAATCCTTTGTTACCCCTCTAGTAGCACTTACATTTTCGTTAACTCTAGGTGGTCTACTTCTATTCGGCATGTTACTTGGTCTCACATTCTGAACTTTACTTTCTCATCCAACTCAAGGCAATCTCGTATGAAATGATCTATCGAACCATATTTGTAACAAGCTTTATTATTTTTATTCCACCATTCTCCGAAATGTCATCTCCCACACTACTGACATTCAGGTTTGTTGTCTCGCACACTACCAACACTCGATACTGTTGTAGCTTGAGCTTTAGAACCAGAGTATTGTTTTCTACGATCTCTGTTCGAATATTCATTGGAAACATTTGGGTGAGCCGATGAATCTCTGAATTTCTTTGATGAAGATTGATACGACTTACTCATTGATATTTTTCTCAAGTCTCTAGCCTCTGAATCTACTTTTCTCCTTTCTTTGCTAAGATCTTCATCTTTACAAGCCCTTTCAACTAGAACAACAAATTCTTTCAACTCTAGAATTCTGACTAGAAGTTTTATATCTTCATTCAGCCCATCAACAAACCGCTTGCACATTCTTTCTTCAGTAGACACATACTCTCGAGCATACTTGCTTAATCGTACAAATTCTCTATCATACTCAATAACAGTCATTCTGCCTTGTTTTAACTCTAGAAACTCTTTATGCTTTTGATCAAGGAATCGCTGACTTATATATTTCTTTTGGAAATCTATCTGAAAGAATTCCCAGGTAACCTATTCTTTCAGAACCACAGATATCAACGTGTTCCACCATTGATACGCGGTGTCTCTCAGCAAAGATACAATAAATTTAATACATTCATCAGAAGTGCAAGACTATTCATCGAATACTCGAATCATATTGTTAAGCCAGAACTCAGCTCTCTCAGCATCATCATCAGCAGTAGCCCAAAACTCTTCAACCCCGTGTTTACGAATTTTATCTACCAGTGGCTTATTCTACTGTATCAGATCTACAAATTGAGGAACAACAGGGATTTGTTGAGGAATAGGTGGGGGTGGAGGTTGTTGAGTAGCCTGATTCATTCGAACAAACTCTGTGAACCACTCGCTCATCATTTGGAAAAAGGATTATTTAGCCTCTCCCTTGTGGCTACTCGTTACAGGCCTAGAATCTGATGGCGCTGCCCCTTGAGCGGGAATGGGCGCATTACTCTCTACATCATCGGCTATAGCTCTTTTGAGATCCATTACTGTACGAAAACATAATTTAAGCTGTCAGGAATTATTACACTATCGTAAGGTATATATATGGCATGTATAGCTAGACTCTTACACACGCTACGTTAGTCCTAGAATTGACTAAACTGTAACTCTGATACTAATAAAATGTAACACTCCTAACCCATATCCGTCACCGGAGTAGGGTTACAAGATATTACTGATCAATTCACAACATAAGACATACATTTATCAACCATAAAGCATTTATTCTCATAAATCATTCAACACAATCACATCGTCCCTTATAAGGGCCTACGAGGCCTTAAACATGCTTTTGAAGTGGTTTGGGACTAAACTGATATCATAAAAATATTTTGTAAACTTAAAAAATTTCAATCATATAGGGGTCACATGCTTGTGTGAATAGGCCGTGTGCCTCACACAGCTCCAGACATGTCCGTATCTCAAGCCATATGAAAACAGGGCATACATACTGACTTGGGTCACACGGCCAACCACACGCTCGTGTGTCAAGCCTGTGCGACCTTCGAAGTGGCCACACATGCCCGTATGCCAGGTCGTGTACTAGGCCGTGCCAAAACTATAGGGTATACTAACTTATGCAACACGGCCAAGTCATATGCCTGTGTGCTAGTTCGTATGCCAATTAAGGGTATACTGACTTGTACCACACGGCTAGCTACACGCCCGTATGTGAGACCATGTGGAGTATACTGACTTCATTTTAATAGCAACACCAGAGGACACATTGTAACACCCTGAATTTTGGCCTAGAAGTTTTGGGCCTTGAGCATGGGAGCGGTTAAAGGCAGCTTGTAATATTTTTTTGTGCATGTAAATTTCGTTAATGAATGCTTGTTTTACTGGTTACGTGTGCTGAGAAGTGTTGGAGAAGTCCTGGGTTCAAACCTGGACTCTAGCAAAATTTTGGTTTAAGGTGAATCAAACCCTGGGTGTAGTAGGTAGGCCTTAAGAATATTGTTGGAGAAATTGTGCCACAAAAAGCCTTGTGGTCTAGTGGCAAAGTAGCGCCACATAAGACGCAGGAAGGTGGCGTCATAGAGTTAGCAAGGAGGTCTAGGGTTCGAAACTTATGGCAATCAAAGAGCATTTATTTTGCTAACAGGGGGTGGCAAGAGTTGGTGTTGAATTTAAACTCTAATGATGGAGGGATCCCACATCGGGAAGCTAACATAAGAGTGGATGCGAAGCTGGCTTTAAATAGGGAGAACCATGAGGAGAGTAAAGGTACCTTTCTTGGCTGATCCCTTTCACTTTATGGCGTGCTCGTTTGGGTTGGGCGTCGGCTAAGAGTGCTCGGAGCACGGATTAACTCCAGTCTCCTATCAGATGTGTATTTCTCGCTACTCTGGCTGTAGGATGGCTACTTCGGGCCGCGATGGGCCAAAAGGGGCCATGTGGGCCCAATGAGCCTACAGGCCCAATTGGATAAGTTGTTTGATTGTGTAGTAAATATTAGACTAGGCTAGGCGAATCTCATATCTGTGGCTAGATTTGGGCTAAAAGGGCCACACGAGCGTGTTGGCCCATTTGGGCCGAGAAAGGGCTTTAGGCCCATTCGTATTGTTATCCCTGTTTAGAATACTTTAGTTTACCAAGTTATTGAGCTACCCTTAACTTGTAAAATTACCAAAGTACCCCTGATTTACAGAATTACCGTTTTACCCTCAATTTACAAAACTATTGAAATACCCCTGTAGGGTAGAATTACTGAAATACCTCTGTAGGGTAGAATTATCGAAATACCCTTGTAGGGTAGAATACGGAAATACCTCTGTAGGGTAAAATTACTGAGATACCCTTGTGGGGTAAAATTAACATTTTGCCCCTAGGGTGTTAAATGACCATTTTGCCCTTGTGGGCAAGTGACTGACTTGGACAGTGTGGTTGATAGATTTGATTGTGAATATATGTTGGTGATATGAATGACTTGACTGTGATTGTTTGATTCAAATATGGGCATGATATTCTGATTCTGTATGTGGTATGCCATGACATGTATATCTGTTACATGGGATATGGGTTATATTGATGGAGAAAGCGTTCTGGTGGCTATGCCACAAATATCTAATCTGGTGGCTCTGCCACAACATCTGTATCTGGTGACTCTGTCACAATATCTGTTTTGACAGCCATGCTGCAAATTCTGTGGTGTGTAGCGGATGAGTGGGTCGAGTTGTCTCCCCACATGGTGTAAGGTTGGTACGGGGGTGTATACGGATGGATATGGGTTGGGTTTCTACATACATGAAATATTTGTTCTGTATCCGTTGTGGGCTTATGGGCTTCATTCTGAATTCTGTATAGGGCTAAGGCCCATCTGGTACTGTTTTTTATAATGGGCTAAGGCCCAATTGATACTAAAACTGTAAGTAGGGCTGCGGCCAGACTTTTAATTCTTTTATATAACTGATTGTTCCTTTCATAAAGTAGGGGATTACACATTGATTTTTTGTAAACTCACCCCGTTTATTAACCTTTCAGGTAATTTTCAGCCTTAGACGGATCGGAGCTGCGAGGGGCTCGGAGGGAGCCACACACACTGTTTATGTTACAGTTTTGATTATTACTTTTAAATTATTTTATGTGGGTTGTAGTAAAGCCATTGTAATTATCTGGAATTTTAATTTGGAATTTTATTTATTGTTCTTATAATTGCTAGTATTAGAACAGGGTTTTCCAAAGCAACGACAGTTTTCAAAACATCACGTATCCGCAATTGTTTTTAAATTAAGCTTCCATAACTGCCAAGATTTTTACAAAGTTGTTAAGAATGTTATTCAGCTGAGGTTTTCTAACACGGTTTAAAAAGGGTATAAGTTTTTAATTATTAAGAAGGGTTTTTAATGGAAACATGGTCTTCAAAAAACACTTCAATGTGACACGCTAGATTCGAGCCAAACTTCCAGGCTGAGTTTGGGGTGTTACATTTAGTGGTATCAAAGCCCGGTTGCAACAACTTGGCTGTGGATTAGGTTTTCGAAGGTTGAATTTCAGAAAATTATTTTCAACCACGTGGTCTGTTTGAAGTATTTCTCTTAAAAAAAGTGTGGCACGCCGAGTCTCCGGTGCCGAATCCGTAAGTCTTCTGAATACTTTTGTCTGTTTAGAAATTGAAATCATCAGAGATTCTTTAGATCTTTGTCCAATTTAAATTTGGTATTTATTTTATGTGGATGTGATGTGTGGATTTAGAAATTGTATATATGTGTGATAAATATGTGTCTGCTTCAGTGAATAAGTGATGTATGTATGAGATGTTTCATGTTCTAGTTGAAGTGTGATAGTGATAGTAGGATCAGAGTGCGCAGCAGTAACGTAGTAGGGTAGATGTTAGACGACTACCCTATTAGATGGAAATTTCTGGGACGAAATTTCTTTAAAGGAGGTAGAGTTATAGCATACAAATTTGGGCCTAGAAGTTTTAGGCCTTGAGCATGGGAGCGGTTGAAGGCAACTTGTAATATTTTTTTATGCATGTAAATTTCGTTAATGAATGCTTGTTTTAGTGGTTAAGTGTCTTTGAGAAGTGTTGGAGAAGTCCGGGTTCAAACACGGACTCTAGCAAAAATTTTGGTTTAAGGTGAATCAAACCACAGGTGTAGTAGGTAGGCCTTAAGAATATTGTTGGAGAAATTGTGCCACAAAAAGCCTTGTGGTCTAGTGGCAAAGTAGCACCACATAAGAGGCAGGAAGGTGGCGTCATAGAGTTAGCAAGGAGGTCCAGGGTTCAAAACTTATGGCAATCAAAGAGCATTTATTTTGCTAACGGGGGCGGCAAGAGTTGGTGTTGAATTTAAACTCTGATGATAGAGGGATCCCACATCGGGAAGCTAATATAAGAGTGGATGTGAAGCTGGCTTTAAATAGAGAGAACCATAAGGAGAGTAAAAGTACCTTTCTTGGCTGATCCCTTTCGTTTTATGGCGTACTCGTTTGGGCTGGGCGTCGGCTAAGAGTGCTCGGAGCGCGGATTAACTCCAGTCTCCTATCAGGTGTGTATTTCTCGCTACTTTGGCTGTAGGATAGCTACTTCGGGCCGCGATGGGCCGAAAGGGGCCATATGGGCCTACGGGCCCAATTGGATAAGTTTTTTGATTGTGTAGTAAATATTGGACTAGGCTAGGCGAATCTCATATCTGTGGCTAGATTTGGGCTAAGAGGGCCACACGAGCGTGTGGGCCCATTTGGGCCGAGAAAGGGCTTTAGGCCCATTCGTATTGTTATGCCTGTTTAGAATACTTTAGTTTACCAAGTTACTGAGATACCCTTGACTTGTAAAATTACCAAAGTACCCCCGATTTACAGAATTACCATTTTACCCTCGATTTACAAAACTATTGAAATATCCCTATAGGGTAGAATTATTGAAATACCTCTGTAGGGTGAAATTATCGAAATACACTTGTAGGGTAGAAATACCGAAATACCTCTGTAGGGTAGAATTACTGAGATACCCTTGTGGGGTAAAATTACCATTTTGCCCCTAGGGTGTTAAATGACCATTTTGCCCTTGTGGACAAGTGATTGACTTGGACAGTGTGGTTGACGGATTTGATTGTGAATATATGTTGGTGATATGAATGAATTGACTGTGATTGTTTGATTCAAATATGGGCATGATATTCTGATTCTGTATGTTGTATGCCATGACATGTATATCTGTTGCATGGGATATGGGTTATATTGATGGAGGAAGCGTCCTAGTGGCTATTCCAGAAATATCTGTTCTGGTGGCTATGCCACAAATATCTATTCTGGCAGCCATGCTGCAAATTCTGTGGTGTGTAGCAGATGGGTGGGTCGAGTTGTCTCCCGACATGGTGTAAGGTTGGTACGGGGGTGTATACGGATGGATATGGGTTGGGTTTCTGCATTCATGAAATATCTGTTCTGTATCTTTTGTGGGCCTATGGGCTTCATTTTGAATTCTGTATAGGGCTAAGGCCCATCTGGTACTGTCTGTTATAATGGGCTAAGGCCCAATTGATATTGAAACTGTAAGTAGCGCTAGGGCCAGACTTTTAATTCTTTTACATGACTGACTGTTCCTTTCATAAAGTAGGGGATTACACACTGAGTTTTCATAAACTCACCCCGTTTATTAACCTTTCAGGTAGTTTCCAGCCTTGGACGGATCGGAGCTGCGAGGGGTTCGGAGGAGCCACACACACTGTTTATGTTAAGGTTTGGATTATTACTTTTAAATTATTTTATGTGGGTTGTAGTAAAGTCGTTGTAATTTTCTGGATTTCTAATTTAGAATTTTATTTATTGTTCTTATAATTGCTAGTATTAGAACACGGTTTTCCAAAGCAACTACTGTTTTCAAAACATCACGTATCCGCAATTGTTTTTAATTTAAGCTTCCGCAACTACCAAGGTTTTTACAAAGTTGTTAAGAATGTTATTCAGCTGAGGTTTTCTAACACGGTTTAAAAAGGGTATAAGTTTTTAATTATTAAGAAGGGTTTTTAATGGAAACATGGTCTTCAAAAAACACTTCAATGTGACACGCCAGATTCGAGCCAAACTTCCAGGCCGAGTTTGGGGTGTTACATTTAGTGGTATCAAAGCCCGGCTGCAACAACTTGGCTGTGGATTAGGCTTTTAAAGGTTGAATTTCAGAAAATTATTTTCAACCACGTGGTCTATTTGAAGTATTTCTTTTAAAAAAAGTGTGGCACGCCGAGTCTCCGGTGCCGAATCTGTAAGTCTTCTGAATACTTTTGTCTGTTTAGAAATTGAAATCATCAGATTCTTTAGATCTTTGGTCTCGAATTTAAATTTGGTATTTATTTTATGTGGATGTGATGTGTGGATTTAGAAATTGTATATATGTGTAATAAATATGTGTCTGCTTCAGTGAATAAGTGCTGTATGTATGAGATGTTTCATGTTCTAGTTGAAGTGTGATAGTGATAGTAGGATCAGAGTGCGCGTGATAACGTAGTAGGGTAGATGTTAGACGACTACCCTATTAGATGGAAATTTCGGGACGAAATTTCTTTAAGGAGAGGTAGAGTTATAACATACAATTTGGGCCTCGAAGTTTTAGGCCTTGAGCATGGGAGCGGTTGAAGGCGACTTGTAATATTTTTTTATGCATGTAAATTTCGTTAATGAATGCTTGTTTTAGTGGTTAAGTGTCTTTGAGAAGTGTTGGAGAAGTCCTGGTTTCAAACTCGGACTCTAGCAAAAATTTTGGTTTAAGGTGAATCAAACCCTGTGTGTAGCAGGTAGGCCTTAAGAATATTGTTGGAGAAATTGTGCCACAAAAAGCCTTGTGGTCTAGTGGCAAAGTAGCACCACATAAGAGGCAGGAAGGTGGCGTCATAGAGTTAGCAAGGAGGTCCAGGTTCAAACTTATGGCAATCAAAGAGCATTTATTTTGATAACGGGGGCGGCAAGAGTTGGTGTTGAATTTAAACTCTGATGATAGAGGGATCCCACATCGGGAAGCTAACATAAGAGTGGATGCGAAGCTAGCTTTAAATAGAGAGAACCATAAGGAGAGTAAAAGTACCTTTCTTGGCTGATCCCTTTCGTTTTATGGCGTACTCGTTTGGGCTGGGCGTCGGCTAAGAGTGCTCGGAGCGCGGATTAACTCCAGTCTCCTATCAGGTGTGTATTTCTCGCTACTCTGGCTGTAGGATAGCTACTTTGGGCCGCGATAGGCCGAAAGGGGCCATATGGGCCCAATGGGCCTACGGGCCCAATTGGATAAGTTGTTTGATTGTGTAGTAAATATTGGACTAGGCTAGGCGAATCTCATATCTGTGGCTAGATTTGGGCTAAGAGGGCCACACGAGCGTGTGGGCCCATTTAGGCCGAGAAAGGGCTTTAGGCCCATTCGTATTGTTATGCCTGTTTAGAATACTTTAGTTTACCAAGTTCTTGAGATACCCTCGACTTGTAAAATTACCAAAGTACCCCAGGTTACAGATTCTTCGTTTTACCCTCGATTTACAAAACTATTGAAATACCCCTATAGGGTAGAATTATTGAAATACCTCTGTAGGGTAGAATTATCGAAATACACTTGTAGGGTAGAAATACCGAAATACCTCTGTAGGGTAGAATTACCGAGATACCCTTGTGGGGTAAAATTACCATTTTGCCCCTAGGGTGTTAAATGACCATTTTGCCCTTGTGGACAAGTGACTGACTTGGACAGTGTGGTTGACGGATTTGATTGTGAATATATGTTGGTGATATGAATGACTTGACTGTGATTGTTTGATTCAAATATGGGCATGGTATTCTGATTCTGTATGTTGTATGCCATGACATGTATATCTGTTGCATGGGATATGGGTTATATTGATGGAGGAAGCATTCTAGTGGCTATTCCAGAAATATCTGTTCTGGTGGCTATGCCACAAATATCTGTTTTGGCAGCCATGCTGCAAATTCTGTGGTGTGTAGTAGATGGGTGGGTCGAGTTGTCTCCCCACATGGTGTAAGGTTGGTAGGGGGGTGTATACGGATGGATATGGGTTGGGTTTTTGCATTCATGAAATATCATTACTCAGTATCTTTTGTGGGCCTATGGGCTTCATTCTCAGATGCAGATAGGGCTAAGGCCCATCTCGTGTCTGTCTCATTATAATGGGCTAAGGCCCAATTGATATTGAAACTGTAAGTAGCGCTAGGGCCAGACTTTTAATTCTTTTACATGACTGACTGTTCCTTTCATAAAGTAGGGGATTACACACTGAGTTTTCATAAACTCACCCCATTTACTAACCTTTTAGGCAGTTTCCAGCCTTGGACGGATCGGAGCTGCGAGGGGCTCGGAGGAGCCACACACACTGTTTATGCACAGTTTTGATTATTACTTTTAAATTATTTTATGTGGGTTGTAGTAAAGTCGTTGTAATTTTCTGGATTTCTAATTTGGAATTTTATTTATTGTTCTTATAATTGCTAGTATTAGAACACGGTTTTCCAAAGCAACTACTGTTTTCAAAACATCACGTATCCGCAATTGTTTTTAACCTAAGCTTTCGCAACTACCAAGGTTTTTACAAAGTGGTTAAGAATGTTATTCAGCTGAGGTTTTCTAACACGATTTAAAAAGGGTATAAGTTTTTAATTATTAAGAAGGGTTTTTAATGGAAACATGGTCTTCAAAAAACACTTAAATGTGACACGCCAGATTCGAGCCAAACTTCCAGGCCGAGTTTGGGGTGTTACATTTAGTGGTATCAAAGCCCGGTTGCAACAACTTGGCTGTGGATTAGGTTTTCGAAGGTTGAATTTCAGAAAATTATTTTCAACCACGTAGTCTATTTGAAGTATTTCTCTTAAAAAAAGTGTGGCACGTAGAGTCTCCTCTTAGAATCCGTAAGTCTTCTCGAATACTTTTGTCTGCTTAGAAATTGAAATCATCAGTAGATTCTTTAGATACTGGTCTAAATTTAAATTTGGTATTTATTTAATGTGGATGTGATGTGTGGATTTAGAAATTGTATATATGTGTGATAAATATGTGTGCCTTGAAAGAATAAGTCTTTGTATGTATGAGATGTTTCATGTTCTAGTTGAAGTGTGATAGTGATAGTAGGATCAGAGTGCGCAGCAGTAACGTAGTAGGGTAGATGTTAGACGACTACCCTATTAGATGGAAATTTCGGGGACGAAATTTCTTTAAGGGAGGTAGAGTTGTAACGCCCTGAATTTGGGCCTAGAAGTTTTAGGCCTTGAGCATGGGAGCGGTTGAAGGCAGCTTGTAATATTTTTTTATGCATGTAAATTTCGTTAATGAATGCTTGTTTTAGTGGTTAAGTGTGCTGAGAAGTGTTGGAGAAGTCCTGGGTTCAAACTTGGACTCTAGCAAAAATTTTGGTTTAAGGTGAATCAAACCCTGGGTGTAGTAGGTAGGCCTTAAGAATATTGTTGGAAAAATTGTGCCACAAAAAGCCTTGTGGTCTAGTGGCAAAGTAGCACCACATAAGAGGCAGGAAGGTGGCGTCATAGAGTTAGCAAGGAGGTCCAGGGTTCGAAGCTTATGGCAATCAAAGAGCATTTATTTTGCTAACAGGGGCGGCAAGAGTTGGTGTTGAATTTAAACTCTGATGATAGAGGGATCCCACATCGGGAAGCTAACATAAGAGTGGATGCGAAGCTGGCTTTAAATAGAGAGAACCATAAGGAGAGTAAAAGTACCTTTCTTGGCTGATCTCTTTCGTTTTATGGCGTACTCGTTTGGGCTGGGCGTCGGCTAAGAGTGCTCGGAGCGCGGATTAACTCCAGTCTCCTATCAGGTGTGTATTTCTCGCTACTCTGGCTGTAGGATAGCTACTTCAGGCCGCGATGGGCCGAAAGGGGCCATATGGGCCCAATGGGCCTACGGGCCCAATTGGATAAGTGGTTTGATTGTGTAGTAAATATTGGACTAGGCTAGGCGAATCTCATATCTGTGGCTAGATTTGGGCTAAGAGGGCCACACGAGCGTGTGGGCCCATTTGGGCCGAGAAAGGGCTTTAGGCCCGTTCGTATTGTTATGCCTGTTTAGAATGCTTTAGTTTACCAAGTTACTAAGATACCCTCGACTTGTAAAATTACCAAAGTACCCCCGATTTACAGAATTACCGTTTTACCCTCGATTTACAAAACTTTTGAAATACCCTTATAGGGTAGAATTATTGAAATACCTCTGTAGGGTAGAATTATCGAAATACACTTGTAGGGTAGAAATACCGAAATACCTCTGTAGGGTAGAATTACCGAGATACCCTTGTGGGGTAAAATTACCATTTTACCCCTAGGGTGTTAAATGACCATTTTGCCCTTGTGGACAAGTGACTGACTTGGACAGTGTAGTTGACGGATTTGATTGTGAATATATGTTGGTGATATGAATGACTTGACTGTGATTGTTTGATTCAAATATGGGCATGATATTCTGATTCTGTATGTTGTATGCCATGACATGTATATCTGTTGCATGGGATATGGGTTACATTGATGGAGGAAGCGTTCTAGTGGCTATTCCAGAAATATCTGTTCTGGTGGCTATGCCACAAATATCTATTCTGGCAGCCATGCTGCAAATTCTGTGGTGTGTAGCGGATGGGTGGGTCGAGTTGTCTCCCCACATGGTGTAAGGTTGGTACGGGGGTGTATACGGATGGATATGGGTTGGGTTTTTGCATTCATGAAATATCTGTTCTGTATCTTTTGTGGGCCTATGGGCTTCATTCTGAATTCTGTATAGGGCTAAGGCCCATCTGGTAGTGTCTGTTATACTGGGCTAAGGCCCAATTGATATTGAAACTGTAAGTAGCGCTAGGGCCAGACTTTTAATTCTTTTACATGACTGACTGTTCCTTTCATAAAGTAGTGGATTACACACTGAGTTTTTATAAACTCACCCCGTTTATTAACCTTTCAGGTAGTTTCCAGCCTTGGACGGATCGGAGCTGCGAGGGGCTCGGAGGAGCCACACACACTGTTTATGTTACAGTTTTGATTATTACTTTTAAATTATTTTATGTGGGTTGTAGTAAAGTCGTTGTAATTTTCTGGATTTCTAATTTGGAATTTTATTTATTATTCTTATAATTGCTAGTATTAGAACACGGTTTTCCAAAGAAACTACTGTTTTCAAAACATCACGTATCCGCAATTGTTTTTAACTTAAGCTTCCGCAACTACCAAGGTTTTTACAAAGTTGTTAAGATTGTTATTCAGCTGAGGTTTTCTAACACGGTTTAAAAAGGGTATAAGTTTTTAATTATTAAGAAGGGTTTTTAATGGAAACATGGTCTTCAAAAAACACTTCAATGTGACACGTCAAATTCGAGCCAAACTTCCAGGCCGAGTTTGGGGTGTTACATTTAGTGGTATCAAAGCCCGGTTGCAACAACTTGGCTGTGGATTAGGTTTTCGAAGGTTGAATTTTAGAAAATTATTTTCAACCACGTCGTCTGTTTGAAGCATTTCTCTTAAAAAAAGTGTGGCACACCGAGTCTCCGGTGCCAAATCCGTAAGTCTTGTAAACAGTTTTGTCTGTTTAGAAATTGAAATACTGTAGATTCTTTAGATACTGGTCTGAATTTAAATTTGGTATTTATTTTATGTGGATGTGATGTGTGGATTTAGAAATTGTATATATGTGTGATAAATATGTGTCCCTTGATGAATAAGTCTTTGTATGTATGAGATGTTTCATGTTCTAGTTGAAGTGTGATAGTGATAGTAGGATCAGAGTGCGCAGCAGTAACGTAGTAGGGTAGATGTTAGACGACTACCCTATTAGATGGAAATTTCGGGGACGAAATTTCTTTAAGGGAGGTAGAGTTGTAACGCCCTGAATTTGGGCCTAGAAGTTTTAGGCCTTGAGCATGGGAGCGGTTGAAGGCAGCTTGTAATATTTTTTTTATGCATGTAAATTTCGTTAATGAATGCTTGTTTTAGTGGTTAAGTGTGCTGAGAAGTGTTGGAGAAGTCCTGGGTTCAAACCTGGACTCTAGCAAAAATTTTGGTTTAAGGTGAATCAAACCCTGGGTGTAGTAGGTAGGCCTTAAGAATATTGTTGGAAAAATTGTGCCAGAAAAAGCCTTGTGGTCTAGTGGCAAAGTAGCACCACATAAGAGGCAGGAAGGTGGCGTCATAGAGTTAGCAAGGAGGTCTAGGGTTCGAAACTTATGGCAATCAAAGAGCATTTATTTTGCTAACGGGGGCGGCAAGAGTTGGTGTTGAATTTAAACTCGATGATGATAGAGGATCCCACATCGGGAAGCTAACATAAGAGTGGATCTGGTAGGGCTTTAAATAGAGAGAACCATAAGGAGAGTAAAAGTACCTTTCTTGGCTGATCCCTTTCGTTTTATGGCGTACTCGTTTGGGCTGGGCGTCGGCTAAGAGTGCTCGGAGCGCGGATTAACTCTAGTCTCCTATCAAGTGTGTATTTCTCACTACTCTGGCTGTAGGATAGCTACTTCGGGCCGCGATGGGCCGAAAGGGGCCATATGGGCCCAATGGGCCTACGGGCCCAATTGGATAAGTTGTTTGATTGTGTAGTAAATATTGGACTAGGCTAGGCGAGTCTCATATCTGTGGCTAGATTTGGGCTAAGAGGGCCACACGAGCGTGTGGGCCCATTTAGGCCGAGAAAGGGCTTTAGGCCCATTCGTATTGTTATGCCTGTTTAGAATACTTTAGTTTACCAAGTTACTGAGATACCCTCGACTTGTAAAATTACCAAAGTACCCCCGATTTATAGAATTACTGTTTTACCCTCGATTTACAAAACTATTGAAATACCCCTATAGGGTAGAGTTATTGAAATACCTCTGTAGGGTAGAATTATCGAAATACACTTGTAGGGTAGAAATACCGAAATACCTCTGTAGGGTAGAATTACCGAGATACCCTTGTGGGGTAAAATTACCATTTTGCCCCTAGGGTGTTAAATGACCATTTTGCCCTTGTGGACAAGTGACTGACTTGGACAGTGTGGTTGACAGATTTGATTGTGAATATATGTTGGTGATATGAATGACTTGACTGTGATTGTTTGATTCAAATATGGGCATGATATTCTGATTCTGTATGTTGTATGCCATGACATGTATATCCGTTGCATGGGATATGGGTTATATTGATGGAGGGAGCGTTCTTGTGGCTATTCTAGAAATATCTATTCTGGTGGCTATGCCACAAATATCTGTTCTGGCAGCCATGCTGCAAATTCTGTGGTGTGTAGCGGATGGGTGGGTCGAGTTGTCTCCCCACATGGTGTAAGGTTGGTACGGGGGTGTATACGGATGGATATGGGTTGGGTTTTTGCATTCATGAAATATCTGTTCTGTATCTTTTGTGGGCCTATGGGCTTCATTCTCACTCAGTATAGGGGCTAAGGCCCATCTCATGCTCACATTATCTTTGGCTAAGGCCCAATTGATATTGAAACCGTAAGTAGCGCTAGGGCCGACTTTTTAATTCTTTTACATGACCGGTTGTTCCTTTCATAAAGTAGGGGATTACACACTTGAGTTTTCATAAACTCACCCCGCTTATTAACGCTTTCGTGTAGTTTCCACCTTGGGCGGATCGGAGTGCTGCGAGGGCTCGGAGGAGCCACACACACTGTTTATGTTACAGTTTTGATTATTACTTTTAAATTATTTTATGTGGGTTGTAGTAAAGTCGTTGTAATTTTCTGGATTTCTAATTTGGAATTTTATTTATTATTCTTATAATTGCTAGTATTAGAACACGGTTTTCCAAAGAAACTACTGTTTTCAAAACATCACGTATCCGCAATTGTTTTTAACTTAAGCTTCCGCAACTACCAAGGTTTTTACAAAGTTGTTAAGAACGTTATTCAGCTGAGGTTTTCTAACACGGTTTAAAAAGGGTATAAGTTTTTAATTATTAAGAAGGGTTTTTAATGGAAACATGGTCTTCAAAAAACACTTCAATGTGACACGCCAAATTCGAGCCAAACTTCCCGGCCGAGTTTGGGGTGTTACATTTAGTGGTATCAAAGCCCGGTTGCAACAACTTGGCTGTGGATTAGGTTTTCGAAGGTTGAATTTCAGAAAATTATTTTCAACCACGTGGTCTGCTTTTGAAGTATTTCTCTTAAAAAAAGTGTGGCACGCCGAGTCTCCTGCGTTAGAATCCGTAAGTCTTCGAATAGTTTTGTCTGTTTAGAAATTGAAATCTCAGTAGATTCTTTAGATCTTTGATCCGAATTTAAATTTGGTATTTATTTTATGTGGATGTGATGTGTGGATTTAGAAATTGTATATATGTGTGATAAATATGTGTGCCTTGATGAATAAGTCTTTGTATGTATGAGATGTTTCATGTTCTAGTTGAAGTGTGATAGTGATAGTAGGATCAGTCTTGCGCAGCGATAAGAACGTAGTAGGGTAGATGTTAGACGACTACCCTATTAGATGGAAATTTCTGGGGCGAAATTTCTTTAAGGAGGTAGAGTTGTAACATACAAATTTGGGCCTAGAAGTTTTAGGCCTTGAGCATGGGAGCGGTTGAAGGCGACTTGTAATATTTTTTATGCATGTAAATTTCGTTAATGAATGCTTGTTTTAGTGGTTAAGTGTCTTTGAGAAGTGTTGGAGAAGTCCCGGTTCAAACTTGGACTCTAGCAAAAATTTTGGTTTAAGGTGAATCAAACCACAGGTGTAGTAGGTAGGCCTTAAGAATATTGTTGGAAAAATTGTGCCACAAAAGCCTTGTGGTCTAGTGGCAAAGTAGCACCACATAAGAGGCAGGAAGGTGGCGTCATAGAGTTAGCAAGGAGGTCCAGGGTTCGAAACTTATGGCAATCAAAGAGCATTTATTTTGCTAACGGGGGCGGCAAGAGTTGGTGTTGAATTTAAACTCTGATGATAGAGGGATCCCACATCGGGAAGCTAACATAAGAGTGGATGCGAAGCTGGCTTTAAATAGAGAGAACCATAAGGAGAGTAAAAGTACCTTTCTTGGCTGATCCCTTTCGTTTTATGGCGTACTCGTTTGGGCTGGGCATCGGCTAAGAGTGCTCGGAGCGCGGATTAACTCCAGTCTCTTATCAGGTGTGTATTTCTCGCTACTCTGGCTGTAGGATAGCTACTTCGGGCCGCGATGGGCCGAAAGGGGCCATATGGGCCCAATGGGCCGACGGGCCCAATTGGATAAGTTGTTTGATTGTGTAGTAAATATTGGACTAGGCTAGGCGAATCTCATATCTATGGCTAGATTTGGGCTAAGAGGGCCACACGAGCGTGTGGGCCCATTTGGGCCGAGAAAGGGCTTTAGGCCCATTCGTATTGTTATGCCTGTTTAGAATACTTTAGTTTACCAAGTTACTAAGATACCCTCGACTTGTAAAATTACCAAAGTACCCCCGATTTACAGAATTACCGTTTTACCCTCGATTTACAAAACTATTGAAATACCCCTATAGGGTAGAATTATTGAAATACCTCTGTAGGGTAGAATTATCGAAATACACTTGTAGGGTAGAAATACCGAAATACCTCTGTAGGGTAGAATTACCGAGATACCCTTGTGGGGTAAAATTACCATTTTGCCCTTAGGGTGTTAAATGACCATTTTGCCCTTGTGGACAAGTGACTGACTTGGGCAAAGGTGTGGTTGATGATTTGATTGTGAATATATGTTGGTGATATGAATGACTTGACTGTGATTGTTTGATTCAAATATGGGCATGATATTCGATTACAGAGTATGTTGTATGCCATGACATGTATATCTCGTTGCATGGGATATGAGTTATATTGATGGAGGAAGCGTTCTAGTGGCTATTCCGTAAATATCTGCTTACGTGGCTATGCCACAAATATCTATTCGCGCACCATGCCGCAAATTACGTGGTGTGTAGCGGATGGTCGGGTCGAGTTGTCTCCCACATGGTGTAAGGTTGGTACGGGGTGTATACGGATGGATATGGGTTGGGTTTTGCATTCATGAAATATCTGCTTCAGATCTTTGTGGGCCTATGGGCTTCATTCTCGATCAGATGTATGGGGCTAAGGCCCATCCGCATCGTCATTATAATGGGCTAAGGCCCAATTGATATTGAAACTGTAAGTAGGGCTAGGGCCGACTTTTAATTCTTTTACATGACCGATTGTTCCTTTTATAAAGTAGGGATTACACACCGAGTTTTCATAAACTCACCCCGCTTATTAACGCGTTGTAGTTTCCACCTTGGGGACGGATCGGAGTGCGAGGGCTCGGAGGAGCCACACACACTTATTTATGTTACGATTTTGATTATTGCTTTTAAATTATTTTATGTGGGTTGTAGTAAAGTCGTTGTAATTTTCTGGATTTCTAATTTGGAATTTTATTTATTATTCTTATAATTGCTAGTATTAGAACACGGTTTTCCAAAAAAACTACTGTTTTCAAAACATCACGTATTCGCAATTGTTTTTAACTTAAGCTTCCGCAACTACCAAGGTTTTTACAAAGTTGTTAAGAATGTTATTCAGCTGAGGTTTTCTAACACGGTTTAAAAAGGGTATAAGTTTTTAATTATTAAGAAGGGTTTTTAATGGAAACATGGTCTTCAAAAAACACTTCAATGTGACACGCCAAATTCGAGCCAAACTTCCAGGCCGAGTTTGGGGTGTTACATTTAGTGGTATCAAAGCCCGGTTGCAACAACTTGGCTGTGGATTAGGTTTTCGAAGGTTGAATTTCAGAAAATTATTTTCAACCACGTGGTCTGTTTGAAGTATTTCTCTTAAAAATAGTGTGGCACGCCGAGTCTCCGGTGCTGAATCCGTAAGTCTTCTGAATAGTTTTGTCTGTTTAGAAATTGAAATACTGTAGATTCTTTAGATACTGGTCTGAATTTAAATTTGGTATTTATTTTATGTGGATGTGATGTGTGGATTTAGAAATTGTATATATGTGTGATAAATATGTGTCCGCCTTGAAAGGAATAAGTGTTTATATGTATGAGATGTTTCATGTTCTAGTTGAAGTGTGATAGTGATAGTAGGATCGAGTGTGCGCAAGAAAAGAACGTAGTAGGGTAGATGTTAGACGACTACCCTATTAGATGGAAATTTCGGGGACGAAATTTCTTTAAGGGAGGTAGAGTTGTAACGCCCTGAATTTGGGCCTAGAAGTTTTAGGCCTTGAGCATGGGAGCGATTGAAGGCAGCTTGTAATATTTTTTTATGCATGTAAATTTCGTTAATGAATGCTTGTTTTAGTGGTTAAGTGTGCTGAGAAGTGTTGGAGAAGTCCTGGGTTCAAACTTGGACTCTAGCAAAAATTTTGGTTTAAGGTGAATCAAACCCTGGGTGTAGTAGGTAGGCCTTAAGAATATTGTTGGAAAAATTGTGCCACAAAAAGCCTTGTGGTCTAGTGGCAAAGTAGCACCACATAAGAGGCAGGAAGGTGGCGTCATAGAGTTAGCAAGGAGGTCCAGGGTTCGAAACTTATGGCAATCAAAGAGCATTTATTTTGCTAACGGGGGCGGCAAGAGTTGGTGTTGAATTTAAACTCTGATTATAGAGGGATCCCACATCGGGAAGCTAACATAAGAGTGGATGCGAAGCTGGCTTTAAATAGAGAGAACCATAAGGAGAGTAAAAGTACCTTTCTTGGCTGATCCCTTTCGTTTTATGGCGTACTCGTTTGGGCTGGGCATCGGCTAAGAGTGCTCGGAGCGCGGATTAACTCCAGTCTCTTATCAGGTGTGTATTTCTCGCTACTCTGGCTGTAGGATAGCTACTTGGGCCGCGATGGGCCGAAAGGGGCCATATATGGCCCAATGGGCCCTCTGGGCCCAATTGGATAAGTTGTTTGATTGTGTAGTAAATATTGGACTAGGCTAGGCGAATCTCATATCTCGTGGCTAGATTTGGGCTAAGAGGGCCACACGAGCGTGTGGGCCCATTTGGGCTTGAGAAAGGGCTTTAGGCCCATTCGTATTGTTATGCCTGTTTAGAATACTTTAGTTTACCAAGTTACTAAGATACCCTCGACTTGTAAAATTACCAAAGTACCCCTGATTTACAGAATTACCGTTTTACCCTCGATTTACAAAACTATTGAAATACCCCTATAGGGTAGAATTATTGAAATACCTCTGTAGGGTAGAATTATCGAAATACACTTGTAGGGTAGAAATACCGAAATACCTCTGTAGGGTAGAATTACCGAGATACCCTTGTGGGGTAAAATTACCATTTTGCCCTTAGGGTGTTAAATGACCATTTTGCCCTTGTGGACAAGTGACTGACTTGGACAGTGTGGTTGACAAATTTGATTGTGAATATATGTTGGTGATATGAATGACTTGACTGTGATTGTTTGATTCAAATATGGGCATGATATTCTGATTCTGTATGTTGTATGCCATGACATGTATATCTGTTGCATGGGATATGGGTTATATTCATGGAGGAAGCGTTCTAGTGGCTATTCCGAAAATATACGCTTACGGTGGCTATGCCACAAATATCTATTCTGGCAGCCATGCTGCAAATTCTGTGGTGTGTAGCGGATGGGTGGGTCGAGTTGTCTCCCCATATGGTGTAAGGTTGGTACGGGGGTGTATACGGATGGATATGGGTTGGGTTTTTGCATTCATGAAATATCTGTTCTGTATCTTTTGTGGGCCTATGGGCTTCATTCTGAATTCTGTATAAGGCTAAGGCCCATCTGGTACTGTCTGTTATAATGGGCTAAGGCCCAATTGATATTGAAACTGTAAGTAGGGCTAGGGCCAGACTTTTAATTCTTTTACATGACTGACTGTTCCTTTTATAAAGTAGGGGATTACACACTGAGTTTTCATAAACTCACCCCGTTTATTAACGTTTCAGGTAGTTTCCAGCCTTGGACGGATCGGAGCTGCGAGGGGCTCGGAGGAGCCACACACTGTTTATGTTACAGTTTTGATTATTACTTTTAAATTATTTTATGTGGGTTGTAGTAAAGTCGTTGTAATTTTCTGGATTTCTAATTTGGAATTTTATTTATTATTCTTATAATTGCTAGTATTAGAACACGGTTTTCCAAAGAAACTACTGTTTTCAAAACATCACGTATCCGCAATTGTTTTTAACTTAAGCTTCCGCAAACTACCAAGGTTTTTACAAAGTTGTTAAGAATGTTATTCAAATGAGGTTTTCTAACACGGTTTAAAAGGGTATAAGTTTTTAATTATTAAGAAGGGTTTTAATGGAAACATGGTCTTCAAAAACACTTCAATGTGACACGCTGAATTCGAGCCAAACTTCCAGCCGAGTTTGGGGTGTTACATTTAGTGGTATCAAAGCCCTGCTGCAACAACTTGGTTGTGGATTAGGTTTTGAAGGTTGAATTTCAGAAAATTATTTTCAACCACGTGGTCCGCTTGAAGTATTTCTCTTAAAAAAGTGTGGCACGCCGAGTCTCCTGGTCTTAGAATCCGTAAGTCTTCTGAATAGTTTTGTCTGTTTAGAAATTGAAATACTGTAGATTCTTTAGATACTGGTCTGAATTTAAATTTGGTATTTATTTTATGTGGATGTGATGTGTGGATTTAGAAATTGTATATATATGTGATAAATATGTGTCTGCTTCAGTGAATAAGTGCTGTATGTATGAGATGTTTCATGTTCTAGTTGAAGTGTGATAGTGATAGTAGGATCAGAGTGCGCAGCAGTAACGTAGTAGGGTAGATGTTAGACGACTACCCTATTAGATGGAAATTTCGGGGACGAAATTTCTTTAAGGGAGGTAGAGTTGTAACGCCCTGAATTTGGGCCTAGAATTTTTGGGCCTTGAGCATGGGAGCAGTTCAAGGCAGCTTGTAATATTTTGTTGTGCATGTAAATTTTGTTAATGAATGCTTGTTTTAGTGGTTAAGTGTGCTGAGAAGTGTTGGAGAAGTCCTGGGTTCAAACCTGGACTCTAGCAAAAACTTTTGGTTTAAGGTGAATCAAACCCTGGGTGTAGTAGGTAGGCCTTAAGAATGTTGTTGGAGAAATTGTGCCACAAAAAGCCTTGTGGTCTGGTGGGAAAGTAGCGCCACATAAGAGGCTGGAAGGTGGCGTCATAGAGTTAGGAAGGAGGTCCAGGGTTCGAAACTTATGGCAATCAAAGAGCATTTATTTTGCTAACATGGGGCGGCAAGAGTTGGTGTTGAATTTAAACTCTGATAATGGAGGGATCCCACATCGGGAAGCTAACATAAGAGTGGATGCGAAGTTGGCTTTAAATTGAGAGAACCATGAGGAGAGTAAAGGTACCTTTCTTGGCTGATCCCTTTCGCTTTATGGTGTGCTCGTTTGGGTTGGGCGTCGGCTAAGAGTGCTCGAAGCAAGGATTAACTCCAGTCTCCTATCAGGTGTGTATTTCTCGCTACTCTGGCTGTAGGATGGCTACTTCGGGCCGCGATGGGTCAAAAGGGGCCATGTGGGCCCAATGACCCTACGGGCCCAATTGGATAAGTTGTTTGATTGTGTAGTAAATATTGGACTAGGCTAGGCGAATCTTATATCTGTGGCTAGATTTGGGCTAAAACGGCCACACGAGCGTGTGGACCCATTTGGGCCGAGAAAAGGCTTTAGGCCCATTCGTGTTGTTATCCCTGTTTAGAAAACTTTAGTTTACCAAGTTACTGAGATACCTGACTTGTAAAATTACCAAAGTACCCCTGATTTACAGAATTACCGTTTTACCCTTATTTTACAAAACTATTAAAATACCCCTATAGGGTAGAATTATTGAAATACCTCTATACGGTAGAATTACCGAAATACCCTTGTAGGGTAGAAATACTGAAATACATCTGTAGGGTAGAATTACCGAGATACCCTTATGGGGTAAAATTACCATTTTGCCCCTAGGGTGTTAAATGACCGTTTTGCCCTTGTGGGCAAGTTCTAACTTGGACTGTGTGGTTGACGGATTTGATTGTGAATATATGTTGGTGATATGAATGACTTGACTGTGATTGTTTGATTCAAATATGGGCATGATATTCTAATTCTGTATGTTGTATGCCATGACATGTATATCTGTTGTGTGACAGCCCTAATTTGACCCTAGTTGGAAAGTGGTTTCGAGACCACAAAACTGAGTCACAAATAATTAACCGTTATATTCTATGCTTATTATATGTGTAAATGCATGTGTGAAAGTTTCATGCTTTGATTTTTTTTTTATTTGTATGTGAAATTTATTAAATAGGACTTATATGAGACATTTTGAATTATCATAGGTTATTTTTGTAGTGGCCAAATAATTGATGGTGTAAATAAGTGGATTTGCATGTCAAATATTCCACTTTAGTTGTAGTGGCCGGCCATGATAATGATGGTAAGCAAAATATGTGTTGTATAATAATATTATATGGTAATGGTTTAATTTATGAAAAAAATTTAAGTAAAATAAGAAAGGGTAATAGAAAAGCAAAAGAAAAACAAAATGTTGGTTTTCATCTTCTTCCTTAGTAGCCGAACTTTAAAGAAGAAAATGGGGATATAGCATTCGGTCATCTTAAGCTTAAAACAAGGTTAGTAATTCATGTTAGATTTTGAAATTTTAGCTTATTTTAAGTTAGTTACTAAGTTCTTTACTTAGCCCATGTTAAAATTTTGGATTTGGGTGGTGAATGGAGCATTCGGCCATGGTTGATAATGAAGAGATTTGATTATTTTCTTTATGTTTTGATGAATAAATGTTGATGAGAGAAGTTTGAACTAGTTAAAAATTTAATTTGATAGTATTTATATGTGTAATAGCCGAACTTGGACTTACTTAGTTACTTGAACAAATGTTTTGTATTTAAATGCTAGAATGTGAGTATTGCCGTTTAGATGATTTGAAAAGAATAAGTAGTTGTTAATTGAAGTGAAGAAGGTTAAATTTTGAGTTTTAGTTAAGTTTGTGCAATCGGCATTACTTAATTAACATTAGAGATGAGTGCATGAAAGGCTAGAATTTTTAAAGTGGATTATGACCTTGATTAGAGCAAGATAGGATCGGCCATGAGCATGATTAAATGGTTCAGTCATTGTTTGGCATAGGTGACCATATTGATTTATTTGTTATAAATGAAGTTAATTGAAATGGTTTTGATCAACTTGTGTTTTGGCAATTAAAATATAAATAACCATACCTGTAGAATTTATTAAATATATAATTTGTCTTAACGTATACATGCTTATAATTATAAACTTGATAATGCCTAGTAATGTGTTCGGTTGTGCATGTGTAGGGAATATATATATGGTGTTTAAATAGCTAGTTATTAAGGTCATTTGTACCTTAACTATATGATATACATGTATTAAATTAAATTGCCTATTTGATAAGTGATTAAATAGTAAATGATCTTGATTAAGTAATTAAATAAATCTATTTGTTTTAAATCAAGCTAAAGAGAAAAGAGGGTCAAATTTGGATAGGGGAAAAGAGAAAGTAATTGAGTAGCCTTTCCGCAACCGTTCAAGTATATCCGAGGTAAGTTTTGAACAGTCACATTTAGTATTTAACTGATAATGTCTTGATATGTGTATGATAACTGTACTGCGTTCTATTGATTCTATTTGAATATAGTTGTGTGAAAAATAATTTATCTTTAAGGCTTAAAGCCAAATAGATATTAGAAGTTAAGCTTGGAAAGTAAAATGGACATATATTCTTATGTATGTTATTGAGCCAAAAGTTATATGAATGGTGCCCATGTTAATCTATTATTCGAATGGAATAAATGAACTATGATTGTGAGATGTTATGTGAATTGAATTTTCTTGCGAATAAGTATGCATGACATTCAGTGATGTTTATCCGGACTTAAGGTCCGCAGGTTATGTGCTGGAATTATATCCAGACTTAAAGCCCGCAGGCTATGTGCTGGAATTATATCCGGACTTAAGGTCCGTAGGCTATGTGCTGGAATTATAACTGGACTTAAAGTCCATAGGCTACGTGCTGGAAATATGTCCAGGCTAAAGTCCCGCAGGCTTCGAGCTGGTATTATACCGGGTTTAAATTCCCGCAGACTTGTGCTGGTAATTGGTTTCAAGTCCTAAGGCCTGACAGGCTTAATGCCAGTAAGTTAAGTAAGATTACGATATTGAATGTTTGCAGTAAACCATCGTCGAGTAAGTACTATACATTTAAGATGTCCAGGTACGTATTACTTACTCATCGGTGAATTGATTTTGAAGTAAATCATTAACATCAAAGAAGAATATATATATATATATATATATGATTGATGGCTATATTTGCGAATATGAGAATGATTTAATCGGTCAGAGTATATTTTAATATGAATTATATGTTAAAATTTCTTTATGTACTCATGTACATTCAGTGTAACGCCCCCACGCCCGAGACCGTCGCCGGAGTCGAGTATGAGGTGTTACTAAGCTTAATTTAACATTTTTAGAACTTTGGATTATTTGTTTCTACATTTACAGTTTTTAAGCTACTTGCGTCATAGTCACAAGAAAAATCATATCTCGAGTTAAAAAACTCAAAATTAAGATCCGTAAATTTTCCTTGAATCTAGACTCATATACCTATCTACTAATTTGTTTATAGAATTTTTGGTTGAGCCAATTAGTACAGTTTATTAGTTAAAGTTACCCCTGTTTCAGGACTTGACTGGTTTGACCTCTGTTTACTACGAACCACATTTCTCTCTGTAAAAATTCATATCTATATGAGGTTTGTTTCTACTAAAACTAGACTCAATAAGGATTCTGAGGATATAAAATACACCACCTAATTATATCTTTAAAATTTATAGTGAATTTCTAAAGTTGGAACAGGGGATTTAGATACTGTTACGACCCTGTTTCACTAAAATTCAAATATCTTTTAACATATAATTCCTTTACCTGTTTCATTTGTTTCATGAGAAACTAGACATAATAAGCTTCAATTTTATATATATTCCATCACCAGATTCAATTTCTATGATTTTTAGTAAATTTTCAAACACGCGTCAGTGTTGCTGCAGTATTCTGTTTATGGCAAATTTCATCCCTTTTATGAGTTTTTATGCACTAAGTATCTTAATAATTTTCCTTAACATCAAACATAATCTAAACTAACCATTTTCATAATTTATCATTGTCAAACATTTTCTCAACCATTCCATCACCATATCATAAGATCATTTACACAAAATAGGTATATTGCTATACATGCCATACTTAAATTTACAAACCATTTACCAAAAGTCTTCCGGATAGTGTGACTGAGCCTTCGACCTATCCCGACTCCTGAGCTGGCTTGTCCAAAACTACAATGAGTAAGAAGGAGGAGTAAGCATAAATGCTTAGTAAGTTCATATGCAAATAATAAGTAACATAACAAACAGTCATACCAATCAACATTAGCATGCATCACTAAAACACATATCACATTTCTAATCATTTTTCATCATCTTATTACCTTATCGTGATTGTATCAATACTCAACTCGAGGGTTAAATACATACCTGTCCAAAATATCCATTTCACATCACTTACCAATACGTCTCTTTACATCTCGAATATTCCTCCAATTGAGTAGAACTTTACCCGCTGAACACATCGAATATAATTCGGATACATGGATAACTTGCACATAAGTGCCATATATGCAAACAAGCAATTATGTAACCCGCCCATAAGCGAACTCGGACTCAACTCAACGAGCTCGGGCGTTCGCATCCATAAGTGAACTCGGACTCAACTCAACGAGCTCGGATGCCTAGTTACATCTCTTGAACTCTGACTCAACTCAACGAGTTCGAACATTCGCATCCATAAGTGAACTCGGACTCAACTCAACGAGTTCGGATGCTCAACCATCCTAGTGACATGTCACTTGTATCCTAATCTATTCCTAAGGTTCAAACGGGATTTTTCCTCGAACACATATCCTTGCCGTCCTTCCGTAGAATGCCAAATCAACACTCAGTAACAATTATATTTAACAAGTAGCTCACATAATTTACATATTATTTGAAATTAACCACAAAGCATACATTTCATAATAAAATTCAGCATCACATATATTTAACATCAATAACTTAAAAATAACAATTATGCTACATTATTTACACATGAACTTACCTTGGTACCAAAATACAAAGATTTTGCAATTTAGTCCACAATCTTTTCTTTTCCTCGATTGAGGTCGATTCCACGTCTTTCTTGATCTAAAATAACACATTTAGCTTATTTAATACTCACATTATCAAATTAATCCTTAACTCAAACTTTGGCAAAATTACAATTTTACCCCTAAACTTTTACATATTTACATTTTTGCCCCTAGGCTCGGGATTAAACTTTATTCCTTATTCTTATGTTTTACAACATGCTGATCACTTTTCTCTTCTATGGAAACATCAAATTCTCACTCTAACAAGCACTTATGACTATTAGGTATTTTTACCGATTAAGTCCTTTTACTGCGTTTTACCTAAAACCGAGTAGCACAAGTTGTCTAACATAATTTAAAACCTCATATTCTATCATAAAACACCAAAATACACAAATTTCACCTATGGGTATTTTTCCAAATATGAACCCTAACTTAAATTATTGCTAGCATAAGCTTTATCGAGCTCTTTGGGACTCAAAAAACATAAAGAACATTAAAAACTGGGGCTTGGAATCACTTACTATGGAGCTTGAAAGCTTGAAACAAACCCTAGCTATGGAGAACCCTTGAAATTTCGTCCTAATGAAGAAGATGGACAAAAATTGGCTTTTAATTTTGTTTTTAATTCATTTTAATAACTAAATGACCAAAATGCCCTTACTACTAAACTTTCCAAAAATTCCTTCCATGTCCTAATTTTGTCCATGAACTTAAAATTGGTCAAATTGTTATTTAAGACCTCTTAATTAATATTTCAATGCAATTTCATACTAAAAACTTCTAGAATGCAAGTTTTGCAACTTATTCGATTTAGTCCCTACTTTCAAATTAAGTATTTTATGCATAGAATTTCTTCACGAAATTTTTACACAATCATGTAATCATATCATAAACCTCAAAATAATTATAAAATAATTATTTCTATCTCGAATTTGTGGTCACGAAACCACTATTCTGATTAGGCCCTAATTCGGGATATTACAACTCTCCCCCCTTTAAGGATTTTCGTCCTCGAAAATCTTACCGGTAAACAGATGTGGGTATTGATTTCTCATAGTTTCTTCAGATTCCCATGTAGCTTCTTCTATTCCATGCCTTTGCCACAACACCTTCACAAGTGCAACATTTTTATTCCTTAGTTGTTTGACCTCTCGAGCTAAAATCTTAATCGGTTCCTCTTCGTAGGTTATATCTGGTTGTAGTTCAATTTCTGTCGGTGAAACTACATGTGAAGGATCCGAACGATACCGACGTAACATAGATACGTGGAACACATCATGAATCTTCTCTAATTCAGGTGGTAATGCTAGCCGATATGCTACCGGTCCAACTTTTTCAATTACTTCATACGGCCCAATAAAACGCGGACTTAATTTGCCCTTCCGTCCAAATCTAAGGACTTTATTCCACGGAGACACCTTTAAAAATACTTTATTACCAACTTGAAATTCAATGTCTTTTCGTTTTAGATCTGCATAAGATTTCTGTCTATCTGAAGCAGCTTTCAAACAATCTCGAATTACTTTCACTTTTTCTTCAGTTTCTTTTATTAGATCAACTCCATAAATCTGATTTTCCTTGAGTTCAGTCCAATACAAAGGCGTTCGACACTTACGACCATACAATGCTTCATAAGATGCCATTTTCAAGCTCGTCTAATAACTATTGTTGTAAGCAAATTCTACCAACGGCAAATATCTTTCCCAACTTCCTTGAAATTCCAATACACAACATCCGAGCATGTCTTCAAGAATCAATTACTCTCTCGATTGTCCATCGGTTTGTGGATGAAAAGCAATCTCTGAAATTTAACTTTGTACCTACGCGTCTTGCAATTTTTGCCAAAACCGCGAGGTAAACCTTGGATCTCTATCTCAAATAATCGACAATGGTATTCCATGTAATCTAACAATTTCTCTAATATACAGTCACCCAACTTGTTAAGAGAATAATCCGTGACGCACAGGAATAAAATGAGTGACTTAGTTAATCATCAACTATTACCCGGATGGCATCTTTCTTTCCTGAGTCAATGGCAATCCTGAAACAAAATCCATAGTAATCCGATCCCATTTCCATTCAGAACCATAATAGGTCAAGTAATCCCAAGGCACTTGGTGTTCACTTTAACACATTGACAAATTAAGCATTTGGACACAAACTCGATATATCTCTTTTCATTCCATTCCACCAATACATTTTCTTCAAGTCATTATACATTTTCGTATTACCCGGATGAATCGAAATAACTACTACTATGTGCTTCTTGTAGGATCTTTTGAATCAATTCCTCATTCTTTGGTACACAAATCCGATCTTTAAACATTAAGCACCCATCGTAACCAATTCAAAATCGACTCAGATCAACTTCACACTGCTTTCTCTTGGCTTGCAAATCTTGATCATCTTTTTGAGCTTGAAATCTCTTGTAAAACTTCTGTTTTACTCTTAGCTCTGCTAGAATCGAACCATCATCTAACACTTTCAACTGAGTGTTCATAACTCTCAAAGCAAACAACAACTTTCTGCTTAAAGCATCAGCAACCACATTCGCTTTTCCCGGATGATAATCAATAACAAGCTCGTAATCTTTCAATAACTCCAACCATCTTCGCTGTCTTAGATTCAAGTCTTTTTGTGACATCAGGTACTTAAGACTTTTATGGTCGGTATATACCCGACACTTTTCACCATACAAATAATGTCGCCAAATTTTCAAAGCAAACACCACTGCAGCCAATTCCAAATCGTGAGTAGGATAATTCTTCTCATGAGGTTTTAACTGCCTCGAAGCATATGCCACCACTTTTCCTTCTTGCATGAGCACACACCCCAAACCATTTAGAGAAGCATCACTATACACCACAAATTCTTTACCCGATTCTGGTGTACTAACATGGTGCCTCTGTTAATAACTTTTTCAATTCTTCAAAACTCTGTTGACATTCTTCCGTCCATTCAAATTTAACATCCTTTCTGAGTAATTTAGTTATAGGAGCAGCAATTATAGAAAATCCATTTACAAACCGCTGATAATACCCAAATAGCCCCAAGAAACTTCTAACTTCAAAGCATTTTTCTGGTTTCCAATCAACAATGGCTGAAATTTTACTAGGATCAACCCGTATACCATCACCAAAACAATATGACCCAAAAATCCAACTTCCCGTAGCCAAAATTCACTTTTACTAAACTTAGCATACAACCGCTTATCTCTCAAAGTTTGCAAAACTATCCTCAAATGCTCAAAGATGCTCAGATCATCTTTTGAATAAATTAAAATATCATCTATAAACACCACAACAAATTTGTCCAAGTATGGTTGGAATATGCGATTCATTAAATCCATAAACACAATGAGAGCATTTGTCAACCCGAATGGCATAACTAAAAATTCATAATGACCATACCTTGTTCTAAAAGCGCTTTTAGGCACATCCGACTCTTTTACTCGCAGATTGGTAATACCCTGGATCTCAAGTCAATCTTTGAAAACCATGTCGCTCCTTTTAGCCGATCAAACAAATCATCAATTCTTGGCAACGGATATTTGTTTTTGATTGTCACCTTGTTTAATCAAGCGATAATCAACACACAACCTCATAGAACCATCCTTCTTTTTCACAAATAACACGGAGCACCCCAAGGTGAAAAACTCGGTCTCACAAAACCTTTATCACCAACTCTTGCAATCGCGACTTTAATTCCTTCAACTCTGCTGGTGCCATTCTATACGAGCAATCGAAATCGGAGTGTTCCCAGTATCAAATCAATACCAAATTCTACTTCCTGATCGAGGCAAACCCGACAATTCTTTCCGGGAATACGTCCAGTAAATTCACACACAACCGAATCGATTCAACTTTCTTTTCAACTTCTTTTGTATTAATTACATACGCCAAATAAGCTTCATAACCCTTTCTCAAATATCTCTCGCCGACATCAAAGAAATCACACTAGACAATACTTCCGATGTATCCGATTCAACCCGCAAAGTTTCACCGTTTTTCACACTTTAATTCTATAACCTTTTCTTTACAATTTACTATAGCATCATGCAATGTCAACCAATCCATACCCAAAATAACATCAAATTCATCAAACGGCAAAGAACATCAAGTCGGCGGAAAGTAATGATCCCGAATCATTAAAGGACATTTCTTACATACTTTATCAACAGTCACACATTTGCCTAACGGATTCGACACTCTAATCATAAATTCTGTGTTCTCAACAGGTATATTCATACTAGACACCAATTTCATGCACACATATGAATGAGTAGAACCAGGATCAATCAAAGCAATAACATTAACATTATAGAGAGAAAATGTATCGGTAATCACATCAGGTGAGGAAGCATCTTCACGCACTTTAATAGCATAAGTTCTAGCGGAGCCCTTCCTTCAGTCTAATCTGGTGCATCCTCAGGCTACATTCTTACCGCTTGCTTCGCTCCCGGCTTTTTCTTGGATATCTTCCTCTCGAATCCGCCCCACTTATTTTTGTATTCTGAAATTTTTCTTTTTCAGCTCTCTCTGGGCAGTCTCTAATAAAATGATCCGGAGAACCACATCGAAAACATTCATTTGCTTTACACGAACCAAAATGATTTCTACCACACCGCTGGCACTCAGGTTTAACAAATCTCGAGTTCCCTACACAAGTTCAAGTAGTCCGAGATTTAGGACCCACATTTTGCTTCTTATAATTCCCATACGATTGCCCAAATTGAGCTTGGGAACGAGGATTCATATTCCTTGACTTTCCAGTTGCTTGTGAAAATGAATCGCTCATCGGTCTTTTCTTCCAATTTCTAGTCTCACCTCTACCTTTTCTTTTCTTTAAGCAATTCTTCTACCTTACAAGCTCGATCAACCAATACTACCATTTCTTTTAATTCAAGAATTCCAACAAATACCTTGATGTCTTCGTTGAGCCCGTCTTCAAATCGTCGGCACATCTTGGCCTCTGTAGGAACATACTCTCTGCATACTTACTTAATCGAACAAACTCTCTTTCATATTCTCAGAATCATCATATTACCTTGCTTCACTCAAGAAATTCTTTACGCTTCGATCAATAAATCTTTCACTAATATATTTCTTTCAAAACTCTTCTTGAAAGAATTCCCAAGTTATTTTCTCTTTCGGTACCACCAAAATCAAAGTCTTCCACCAATTATAAGTGAATCCTCAACAAAGATATAGCGCATTTCAAACATTCTTCAGTGTACAAGATAATTCGTCAAATACCCAGATAGAATTTTCAAGCCGAACTCGCTTTCTCGGCATCATCATCAATAATTGCTTTAAATTCTTCGACCCTTGCTTGCGAATTCTATCAACTGAGTTCGTGAAATTTCATCGATCCATACCTTGAGGCGTCGAGGGGTGCAGGTTGAGGAATTAGGGAGGTGGGGAGGTTGTACATTTGGGTTCGTCTGAACGAACTCGGTGTACCATGCACTCATCATTTGGAGAAAGGCTTCCCGACCCCTTTCTCCTCCTCCCGACCAACAGTGGGAGGTGGATTTTCGATCGCGCTGCTCCTTCAGCCGGAGCTGGCGCATTACTCTCTCTTCATTCATCTCGCCACACCTGGATCGGGATCCATTTACTATAAAAAAATCATTTAAAAAGGTCAAGTCGTCACACTATCACAATTTATACATATGGCATGTATAGCAAAATCCGTACATACAACACGTAGTCCAAGAACCGACTAAACCTGCTCTGATACCACTAAATGTAACGCCCCACGCCGAGAGACCGTCGCGAGTCGAGTATGAGGTGTTACTAAGCTTAATTTAACATTTTTAGAACTTTGGATTATTTGTTTCTACATTTACAGTTTTTAAGCTACTTGCGTCATAGTCACAAGAAAAATCATATCTCGAGTTACAAAACTCAAAATTAAGATCCGTAAATTTTCCTTGAATCTAGACTCATATACCTATCTACTAATTTGTTTATAGAATTTTTTGTTGAGCCAATTAGTACAGTTTATTAGTTAAAGTTACCCCTGTTTCAGGACTTGACTGGTTTGACCTCTGTTTACTACGAACCACATTTCTCTCTGTAAAAAATTCATATGACTATGAGGTTTGTTTCTACTAAAACTAGACTCAATAAGGATTCTGAGGATATAAAATACACCACCTAATTATATCTTTAAAATTTATAGTGAATTTCTAAAGTTGGAACAGGGGATTTAGATACTGTTACGACCCTGTTTCACTAAAATTCAAATATCTTTTAACATATAATTCCTTTACCTGTTTCATTTGTTTCATGAGAAACTAGACATAATAAGCTTCAATTTTATATATATTCCATCACCAGATTCAATTTCTATGATTTTTAGTAAATTTTCAAACACGCGTCAGTGTTGCTGCAGTATTCTGTTTATGGCAAATTTCATCCCTTTTATGAGTTTTCATGCACTAAGTATCTTAATAATTTTCCTTAACATCAAACATAATCTAAACTAACCATTTTCATAATTTATCATTGTCAAACATTTTCTCAACCATTCCATCACCATATCATAAGATCATTTACACAAAATAGGTATATTGCTATACATGCCATACTTAAATTTACAAACCATTTACCAAAAGTCTTCCTGATAGTGTGGTGAGCCTTCGACCTATCCCGACTCTCTCGAGCTGGCTTGTCCAAAACTACAATGAGTAAGAAGGAGGAGAGTAAGCATAAATGCTTAGTAAGTTCATATGCAAATAATAAGTAACATAACAAATATCATACCAATCAACATTAGCATGCATCACTAAAACACATATCACATTTCTAATCATTTTTCATCATCTTATTACCTTATCGTGATTGTATCAATACTCAACTCGAGGGTTAAATACATACCTGTCCAAAATATCCATTTCACATCACTTACCAATACGTCTCTTTACATCTCGAATATTCCTCCAATTGAGTAGAACTTTACCCGTTGAACACATCTAATATAATTCGGATACATGGATAACTTGCACATAAGTGCCATATATGCAAACAAGCAATTATGTAACCCGCCCATAAGCGAACTCGGACTCAACTCAACGAGCTCGGGCGTTCGCATCCATAAGTGAACTCGGACTCAACTCAACGAGCTCGGATGCCTAGTTACATCTCTTGAACTCCTGACTCAACTCAACGAGTTCGAACATTCGCATCCATAAGTGAACTCGGACTCAACTCAACGAGTTCGGATGCTCAACCATCCTAGTGACATGTCACTTGTATCCTAATCTATTCCTAAGGTTCAAACGGGATTTTCCTCGAACACATATCCTTGCCGCCTTAGTAGAATGCCAAAAATCAACACTCTCTGGTAACAATTATATTTAACAAGTAGCTCACATAATTTACATATTATTTGAAATTAACCACAAAGCATACATTTCATAATAAAATTCAGCATCACATATATTTAACATCAATAACTTAAAAATAACAATTATGCTACATTATTTACACATGAACTTACCTTGGTACCAAAATACAAAGATTTTGCAATTTAGTCCACAATCTTTTCTTTTCCTCGATTGAGGTCGATTCCACGTCTTTCTTGATCTAAAATAACACATTTAGCTTATTTAATACTCACATTATCAAATTAATCCTTAACTCAAACTTTGGCAAAATTACAATTTTACCCCTAAACTTTTACATATTTACATTTTTGCCCCTAGGCTCGGGATTAAACTTTATTCCTTATTCTTATGTTTTACAACATGCTGATCACTTTTCTCTTCTATGGAAACATCAAATTCTCACTCTAACAAGCACTTATGACTATTAGGTATTTTTACTGGATTAAGTCCTTTTACTCGTTTTTACCTAAAACCGAGTAGCACAAGTTGTCTAACATAATTTAAAACCTCATATTCTATCATAAAACACCAAAATACACAAATTTCACCTATGGGTATTTTTCCAAATATGAACCCTAACTTAAATTATTGCTAGCATAAGCTTTATCGAGCTACTGGGACTCAAAAACATAAAGAACATTAAAACTGGGCTTGGAATCACTTACTATGGAGCTTGAAAGCTTGAAACAAACCCTAGCTATGGAGAACCCTTGAAATTTCGTCCTAATGAAGAAGATGGACAAAAATTGGCTTTTAATTTTGTTTTTAATTCATTTTAATAACTAAATGACCAAAATGCCCTTACTACTAAACTTTCCAAAAATTCCTTCCATGTCCTAATTTTGTCCATGAACTTAAAATTGGTCAAATTGTTATTTAAGACCTCTTAATTAATATTTCAATGCAATTTCATACTAAAACTTCTAGAATGCAAGTTTTGCAACTTATTCGATTTAGTCCCTACTTTCAAATTAAGTATTTTATGCATAGAATTTCTTCACGAAATTTTTACACAATCATGTAATCATATCATAAACCTCAAAATAATTATAAAATAATTATTTCTATCTCGAATTTGTGGTCACGAAACCACTATTCTGATTAGGCCCTAATTCGGGATATTACAACTCTCCTCTTTAAGGATTTTCGCCCTCGAAAATCTTACCAGAAATGATGTGGGTATTGATTTCTCATAGTTTCTTCAGATTCCCATGTAGCTTCTTCTATTCCATGCCTTTGCCACAACACCTTCACAAGTGCAACATTTTTATTCCTTAGTTGTTTGACCTCTCGAGCTAAAATCTTAATCTGTTCCTCTTCGTAGGTTATATCCGGTTGTAGTTCAATTTACATCGGTGAAAACTACATGTGAAGGATCCGAACGATACCGACGTAACATAGATACGTGGAACACATCATGAATCTTCTCTATTCGGTGGTAATGCTAGCCGATATGCTACCGGTCCAACTTTTTCAATTACTTCATACGCCCAATAAAACGCGGACTTAATTTGCCCTTCCGTCCAAATCTAAGGACTTTATTCCACGAGACACCTTTAAAAATACTTTATTACCAACTTGAAATTCAATGTCTTTTCGCTTTTAGATCTGCATAAGATTTACGCATCTATCTCAAGCGACTTTCAAACAATCTCGAATTACTTTCACTTTTTCTTCATTTCTTTTATTAGATCAACTCCATAAATCTGATTTTCCTTGAGTTCACCCAATACAAAGGCGTTAGACACTTACGACCATACAATGCTTCATAAGATGCCATTTTCAAGCTCGTCTAATAACTATTGTTGTAAGCAAATTCTACCAACGGCAAATATCTTTCCCAACTTCCTTGAAATTCCAATACACAACATCCGAGCATGTCTTCAAGAATCAAATTACTCTCTCGATTGTCCATCAGCCAGTGGATGAAAAGCAAGATCTTGAAATTTAACTTTGTACCTAACGCGTCTTGCAATTTTTGCCAAAACCGCGAGGTAAACCTTGGATCTCTATCTCAAATAATCGACAATGGTATTCCATGTAATCTAACAATTTCTCTAATATACAAAGTCACCCAACTTGTTAAGAGAATAATCCGTGACGCATCTGGAATAAAATGAGTCGACTTAGTTAATCATCAACTATTACCCAGATGGCATCTTTCTTTCCTGAGTCAATGGCAATCCTGAAACAAAATCCATAGTAATCCGATCCCATTTCCATTCAGAACCATAATAGGTCAAGTAATCCCAAGGCACTTGGTGTTCACTTTAACTCGTTGACAAATTAAGCATTTGGACACAAACTCGATATATCTCTTTTCATTCCATTCCACCAATACATTTTCTTCAAGTCATTATACATTTTCGTACTACCGGATGAATCGAGAAATAACTACTATGTGCTTCTTGTAGGATCTTTTGAATCAATTCCTCATTCTTTGGTACACAAATCCGATCTTTAAACATTAAGCACCCATCGAACCAATTCAAATCGACTCAGTATCAACTTCACACTCGCTTTCTCTTGGCTTGCAAATCTTGATCATCTTTTGAGCTTCGTAAATCTCTTGTAAAACTTCGGTTTTACTCTTAGCTCTCTTAGAATCGAACCATCATCTAACACTTTCAACCGAGTGTTCATAACTCTCAAAGCAAACAACAACTTTCTCGCTTAAAGCATCAAAGAACCACATTCGCTTTTCCTGGATGATAATCAATAACAAGCTCGTAATCTTTCAATAACTCCAACCATCTTCGCTGCCTTAGATTCAAGTCTTTTTGTGACATCAGTACTTAAGACTTTTATGGTCGTATATACCCTACTTTTCACCATACAAATAATGTCGCCAAATTTTCAAAGCAAACACCATCAAACCAATTCCAAATCGTGAGTAGGATAATTCTTCTCATGAGGTTTTAATCGCCTCAAGCATATGCCACCACTTTTCCTTCTTGCATGAGCACACACCCCAAACCATTTAGAGAAGCATCACTATACACCACAAATTCTTTACCCGATTCTGGCCAGACTAACACTGGTGCCTCTGTTAATAACTTTTTCAATTCTTCAAAACTCTGTTGACATTCTTCCGTCCATTCAAATTTAACATCCTTTCTGAGTAATTTAGTTATAGGAGCAAAGCAATTATAGAAAATCCATTTACAAACCGCCGATAATACCCAAATAGCCCCAAGAAACTTCTAACTTCGCTTACATTTTTCTGTGGTTTCAATCAACAATGGCTGAAATTTTACTAGGATCAACCCGTATACCATCACCAAACAATATGACCCAAAAATCCAACTTCCCGTAGCTAAAATTCACTTTTACTAAACTTAGCATACAACCGCTTATCTCTCAAAGTTTGCAAAACTATCCTCAAATGCTCAAAGATGCTCAGTATCATCTTTTGAATAAATTAAAATATCATCTATAAACACCACAACAAATTTGTCCAAGTATGGTTGGAATATGCGATTCATTAAATCCATAAACACAATGAGGAGCATTTGTCAACCCGAATGGCATAACTAAAAATTCATAATGACCATACCTTGTTCTAAAAGCGCTTTTAGGCACATCCGACTCTTTTACTCGCAGATTGGTAATACCTGGATCTCAAGTCAATCTTTGAAAACCATGTCGCTCCTTTTAGCCGATCAAACAAATCATCAATTCTTGGCAACGGATATTTGTTTTTGATTGTCACCTTGTTTAATCAAGCGATAATCAACACACAACCTCATAGAACCATCCTTCTTTTTCACAAATAACACGGAGCACCCCCAAGGTGAAAAACTCGGTCTCACAAAACCTTTATCACCAACTCTTGCAATCAAGACTTTAATTCCTTCAACTCTGCTGGTGCCATTCTATACGAAGCAATCGAAATCGGAGCTGTTCCCTGTATCAAATCAATACCAAATTCTACTTCCACGACCGAGGCAAACCCGACAATTCTTCCGGGAATACGTCCAGTAAATTCACACACAACCGAATCGATTCAACTTTCTTTTCAACTTCTTTTGTATTAATTACATACGCCAAATAAGCTTCATAACCCTTTCTCAAATATCTCCGAGCCGACATCAAAGAAATCACACTAGACAATACTTACGATGTATCCGATTCAACCCGCAAAGTTTCACCGTTTTCACACTTTAATTCTATAACCTTTTCTTTACAATTTACTATAGCATCATGCAATGTCAACCAATCCATACCCAAAATAACATCAAATTCATCAAACGGCAAAGAACATCAAGTCGGCGGAAAGTAATGATCCCGAATCATTAAAGGACATTTCTTACATACTTTATCAATGAATCACACATTTGCCTAACTGATTCGACACTCTAATCATAAATTCATGTGTTCTCAACGGTATATTCATACTAGACACCAATTTCATGCACACATATGAATGAGTAGAACCAGGATCAATCAAAGCAATAACATTAACATTATAGAGAGAAAATGTATCGGTAATCACATCGTGTGAGAAGCATCTTCACGCACTTTAATAGCATAAGTTCTAGCCTGAGCCCTTCCTTCAGTCTCCAACGGTGCATCCTCGGCTACATTCTTCTTACCGCTTGCTTCGCTCCCACTTTTCTTGGATATCTTCCTCTCGAATCCGCCCCACTTATTTTTGTATTCTCAAATTTTTCTTTTCACTCTCTCTCAAGCGATCTCTAATAAAATGATCCGGAGAACCACATCGAAAAACATTCATTTGCTTTACACGAACCAAAATGATTTCTACCACACCGCACTTTCTCGTGTTTAACAAATCTCGAGTTCCCTACACCGCTGTCAAGTAGTCCGAGATTTAGGACCCACATTTTGCTTCTTATAATTCCCATACGATTGCCCAAATTGAAGCTTGGGAACGAGGATTCATATTCCTTGACTTTCCAGTTCTTTGTGAAAATGAACCGCTCATCGGTCTTTTCTTCCAATTTCTAGTCTCACCTCTACCTTTTTCTTTTTTTTAAGCAATTCTTCTACCTTACAAGCTCGATCAACCAATACTACCATTTCTTTTAATTCAAGAATTCCAACAAATACCTTGATGTCTTCGTTGAGCCCGTCTTCAAATCGTCGGCACATCTTGGCCTCTGTGGAACATACTCTCCGCATACTTACTTAATCGAACAAACTCTCTTTCATATTCTCAGAATCATCATATTACCTTGCTTCACTCAAGAAATTCTTTACGCTTACGATCAATAAATCTTTCACTAATATATTTCTTTCAAACTCTTCTTGAAAGAATTCCCAAGTTATTTTCTCTTTGGTACCACCACAAAATCAAAGTCTTCCACCAATTATAAAATTCAAATCCTCAACAAAGATATAGCGCATTTCAAACATTCTTCGGTGTACAAGATAATTCGTCAAATACCCAGATAGAATTTTCAAGCCGAACTCGCTTTCTCGGCATCATCATCAATAATTGCTTTAAATTCTTCTACCCTTGCTTGCGAATTCTATCAACTGGAGTTCTGTGAAATTTCATCGATCCATACCTTGAGGCGTCGGGGTGCAGGTTGAGGAATTAGGGGAGTGGGGAGGTTGTACATTTGGGTTCGTGCGAGCGAACTCGGTGTACCATGCACTCATCATTTGGAGAAAGGCTTCCAGACCCTTTCTCCTCCTCCCCGACCAACAGTAGGAGGTGGATTTTCAGTCGTGCGCTGCTCCTTCAGCGGAGCTGGCGCATTACTCTCTACTTCATCTCGCCACAATTTGGATCGGGATCCATTTACTATAAAAAAATCATTTAAAAAGGTCAGAAGTCGTCACACTATCACAATTTATACATATGGCATGTATAGCAAAATCCGTACATACAACACGTAGTCCAAGAACCGACTAAACCTGCTCTGATACCACTAAATGTAACGCCCCCACGCCCGAGACCGTCGCCGGAGTCGAGTATGAGGTGTTACTAAGCTTAATTTAACATTTTTAGAACTTTGGATTATTTGTTTCTACATTTACAGTTTTTAAGCTACTTGCGTCATAGTCACAAGAAAAATCATATCTCGAGTTACAAAACTCAAAATTAAGATCCGTAAATTTTCCTTGAATCTAGACTCATATACCTATCTACTAATTTGTTTATAGAATTTTTTGTTGAGCCAATTAGTACAGTTTATTAGTTAAAGTTACCCCTGTTTCAGGACTTGACTGGTTTGACCTCTGTTTACTACGAACCACATTTCTCTCTGTAAAAAATTCATATGACTATGAGGTTTGTTTCTACTAAAACTAGACTCAATAAGGATTCTGAGGATATAAAATACACCACCTAATTATATCTTTAAAATTTATAGTGAATTTCTAAAGTTGGAACAGGGATTTAGATACTGTTACGACCCTGTTTCACTAAAATTCAAATATCTTTTAACATATAATTCCTTTACCTGTTTCATTTGTTTCATGAGAAACTAGACATAATAAGCTTCAATTTTATATATATTCCATCACCAGATTCAATTTCTATGATTTTTAGTAAATTTTCAAACACGCGTCAGTGTTGCTGCAGTATTCTGTTTATGGCAAATTTCATCCCTTTTATGAGTTTTCATGCACTAAGTATCTTAATAATTTTCCTTAACATCAAACATAATCTAAACTAACCATTTTCATAATTTATCATTGTCAAACATTTTCTCAACCATTCCATCACCATATCATAAGATCATTTACACAAAATAGGTATATTGCTATACATGCCATACTTAAATTTACAAACCATTTACCAAAAGTCTTCCTGGATAGTGTGATCGAGCCTTCTTCGACCTATCCCGACTCCTGAGCTGGCTTGTCCAAAACTACAATGAGTAAGAAGGAGGGAGTAAGCATAAATGCTTAGTAAGTTCATATGCAAATAATAAGTAACATAACAAATAATCCATACCAATCAACATTAGCATGCATCACTAAAACACATATCACATTTCTAATCATTTTTCATCATCTTATTACCTTATCGTGATTGTATCAATACTCAACTCGAGGGTTAAATACATACCTGTCCAAAATATCCATTTCACATCACTTACCAATACGTCTCTTTACATCTCGAATATTCCTCCAATTGAGTAGAACTTTACCCGTTGAACACATCGGAATATAATTGGATACATGGATAACTTGCACATAAGTGCCATATATGCAAACAAGCAATTATGTAACCCGCCCATAAGCGAACTCGGACTCAACTCAACGAGCTCGGGCGTTCGCATCCATAAGTGAACTCGGACTCAACTCAACGAGCTCGGATGCCTAGTTACATCTCTTGAACTCGGACTCAACTCAACGAGTTCGAACATTCGCATCCATAAGTGAACTCCTGACTCAACTCAACGAGTTCGGATGCTCAACCATCCTAGTGACATGTCACTTGTATCCTAATCTATTCCTAAGGTTCAAACGGGATTTTTCCTCGAACACATATCCTTGCCGCCTTCCGTAGAATGCCAAATCAACACTCTCAGTAACAATTATATTTAACAAGTAGCTCACATAATTTACATATTATTTGAAATTAACCACAAAGCATACATTTCATAATAAAATTCAGCATCACATATATTTAACATCAATAACTTAAAAATAACAATTATGCTACATTATTTACACATGAACTTACCTTGGTACCAAAATACAAAGATTTTGCAATTTAGTCCACAATCTTTTCTTTTCCTCGATTGAGGCTCGATTCCACGTCTTTCTTGATCTAAAATAACACATTTAGCTTATTTAATACTCACATTATCAAATTAATCCTTAACTCAAACTTTGGCAAAATTACAATTTTACCCCTAAACTTTTACATATTTACATTTTTGCCCCTAGGCTCGGGATTAAACTTTATTCCTTATTCTTATGTTTTACAACATGCTGATCACTTTTCTCTTCTATGGAAACATCAAATTCTCACTCTAACAAGCACTTATGACTATTAGGTATTTTTACCGATTAAGTCCTTTTACTCGTTTTTACCTAAAACCGAGTAGCACAAGTTGTCTAACATAATTTAAAACCTCATATTCTATCATAAAACACCAAAATACACAAATTTCACCTATGGGTATTTTTCCAAATATGAACCCTAACTTAAATTATTGCTAGCATAAGCTTTATCGAGCTACTGGGACTCCGAAAACATAAAGAACATTAAAAACGGGGCTTGGAATCACTTACTATGGAGCTTGAAATCTTGAAACAAACCCTAGCTATGGAGAACCCTTGAAATTTCATCCTAATGAAGAAGATGGACAAAAATTGGCTTTTAATTTTGTTTTTAATTCATTTTAATAACTAAATGACCAAAATGCCCTTACTACTAAACTTTCCAAAAATTCCTTCCATGTCCTAATTTTGTCCATGAACTTAAAATTGGTAAAATTGCTATTTAAGACCTCTTAATTAATATTTCAATGCAATTTCATACTAAAAACTTCTAGAATGCAAGTTTTGCAACTTATTCGATTTAGTCCCTACTTTCAAATTAAGTATTTTATGCATAGAATTTCTTCACGAAATTTTTACACAATCATGTAATCATATCATAAACCTCAAAATAATTATAAAATAATTATTTCTATCTCAGATTTGTGGTCACGAAACCACTATTCCGATTAGGCCCTAATTCGGGATATTACATTCAGTCAATGATTTTGTGAATTATTAGTATTAAAGAATGATACTTAAGTGTGAATGATTGTTATATCTACGAGTAAAACAATGACCTATTCGGTCAAATGTTGTTAATATATGAGATTATTTTATTTAAATGCATCGTATGAACTTTAAGTAGAAGAAAAATATGTGTTGAGAAATCTATGTATATGTTTATGTGTATTCAGCCATGAAGCAATTTGAATTGAGAATAAGTCTATTTAAATGAATGTTTTGATTTTCGATAAGTCTTTAATTGTTTGTGATGCTTAAAACTTACTAAGCTTTGAAAGCTTACTCTGTTCTTTATTTCTCTATTTTATAGATTGTTGATTTTGGCCACCGACTCGGGGATCGTCAGCAGTTCATCACACTATCGATCTTTTTTTTTGGTACAGTTATATTTTGGACTCGATATGGCATGTATAGGTTAGGCTGTTGATAATGATGTTTTGAAATTGTAAATATTTTGGCCATACGAAAATGGCGTATAACTTAAATATCAGTATGTATTTCAGCTCGATCTCTATTTATGTTTATTGACAATGTGAATAAGATAATTAAATGTTTAGTTCGGTAATACCTCTTAGCCTTAATCCGGCGATTAGATTTGGGTTAGGGGTGTTACATTTTATTGGTACCAGATCTACGGTTTAGTCAATTCTAGGACTAACGTAGCGTATATGAGTCTAGCTATACATGCCATATAGTGTTAATACGATAGTGTGATGACTTCTGACAGTTAAAAATATATTTTCGTACAGTAATGGATCCTGATCCCGATCGAGCGGTAGCTGATGATGTAGAGAGTGTAGGCCCTACTCCCGTACACGGGACAGCGCCGATGGACTCTTAACCTATTGCGAGCAATCAAAATGACGAGGCTAGACAAGCCTTTTATAATGAGATAAATAATTGGTTTAACCAATACATTCAAACTAATGCAGCTGCTCCACAACCCCCACTTCCGACAAATACACCCCCTGCACCCACGATACCTCCGGTAATTGATCAGATGAGGTTGAATAGGCCCCCGGTTGATAGAATTTGAAATCACGGGGCTACTGAATTTAAAGCTACAGACAGTGATGATGCCGAGCAAGCTGAATTTTGGTTGGAAAACACTATTCGAGTACTTGATGAACTATCTTGCACACCCGATGAATGCCTGAAATGTGTTATATCTTTGCTACGTGATTCTGCCTATTATTGGTGGAATACATTGGTTTCTGTTGTACCCAGAGAGCAGGTGACGTGGGAGTTCTTCCAAACTGAATTCCAGAAAAAGTATATCAGTCAGAGGTTCATCGATCAGAAACGGAAAGAATTTCTTGAACTTATATAGGGTTCCATGTTAGTTACTGATTATGAACGAAAGTTCGTCAGACTTAGTAGATATGCTCGGGAATGTGTATCGTCTGAGGCTATTATGTGTAAACGCTTTGAGGACAGGCTAAATGAAGATATTAAAATGTTTGTTGGCATTCTTGAAATCAGAGAGTTCGTGGTACTTGTTGAGCGAGCTTGCAAAGTCGAGGAGCTTAGTAAAAAGAAAAGGAAAGCTGATGATGGAGCTAGAGAGTTCCGTAAAAGATCTTTGGGAAAATCCTTTCATCAGTCATCGAAGAAATTTAGAGATGACTCAGGCTGATCTAAGAATACTTCGGGTTTTTCTAGATGGGACCGTGATCGACCCCCTGTGAGTACACGGGCCACCTCTGTTGCCAGTGTTGGCAATGATCGTCAGGACAGATCTGAGTGCAAGCATTATGGAAAATGGCATTCGGGAAGCTGTAGATTTCATAACCGTTCCTATTTCAAATGTGGATCGGCTGATCATTTTATCCGAGACTGTCCGAAATTAGCTGAACAGAATACTGATCTGAGTGGGAGACCTAGTAGCACTGCAATGCGAGGTAGACCACCTAGACCCGTGGCTAATGCTAGCGGAAATCAGAGAGGGACTAAAAATTCTCATCAGACGTTGTAACACCCTATATCGTAATGTGATCGCGGAATAGGACGAGACGTTACGTAAATTAGGAATCGGATCGTAATGTAGAAATTTTTGAACCTTTTCTTAAATAAAAGATCATTTATTTATATAACTAATAGACACAAACAAAGATCGAATTTAAAACTTATAAAAGTAAACTTCTATAAGATGCCATATTCGCATGGCTTATATACAATAGTCAAAATATCATTCTACTTATAGTCTAACCTATACATGCCATAAGCTAAGTCCAAATCACATGATTACCATAATAGTAGATAGTGTGACGAAGTGCTGACGATCCCCAAGATAATAGTAAGAGTCAACGATCTACAAAAATAAATAGAGAAACATAACATTCAAAGTAAGGTTTCATAAGCTTAGTAAGTCTTAAGCAATTTAAACAGTTGAACTTAAAAACAAACCAAATGTTCGATCCGAGTTTGTCCCCATAAGCTCTTGATGCTCAATCAACAATTTTTAACTTCAATTTGCAAACGGCAATGTCATCACTTCACATAACAGAAATTAAATTTCATTACTTAAACTATCCACGGCAATCACCTTTTGAGCACCTTAATTTTTCTTTAAGCTAAACCACCTCATAGCATACATATACACATTCGGCTAATTATAGAACAAAATCAGCACTCATAATCGAATCATTAACTAAAATCACATTTGGTAATATGCTTAAATAATCTTCAATATTTAATAACATCTAAAACTAATTTACTTGAGGTGCCATGAATTATTCAAATTGGCCGAATATCATTGAATTTCTAAAATCATGCTTATAAACACTTGGCTGAATTTCACATATAGAAGCTACTTATATATATTATTCAAAGTATTTAACAACACTTAAAAATCCAAAACCATAGAACTCAATTTATATAACACCTTCAAAGACACTCAAACAACCCATATATTTCAAAATTTCACATCTTAACCACTAAATTTTCACATTTCACAATTTAATCCAAAATTGACATTTTTACCAAAATTCACTTAACAAAACTTATTAATCTAACATCAAAGATTTATTTTCTATCACTAAACATCAAGATAATCAAACATTCAATAATGGCATCATCCAAATACGTTAACAATTTTAAAATTAGAGGTACGGGCTAGCTAGAATACGAAGTAACAATCTCAAAAACATAAAAATTATCAAAAACCGAACACAAAACATACCTAAATCACTTCATGCAAGTGCCGAAACTAAGGAAGCTTCAATGGCTTTCTTTTTCTCCTCCATATTCGGCCAAGAAATAAAATTTGCATGGCCATTTTATGTTTTATTTTTATTTAATACATTTTAATATTCCATTTACCTTTTTGTCCTTTATAATAATACATAATTTTATATATGCCAAACCACCAATCTCCACTATCATAAAGTAATGGTTTAATTGATAAATAGGGAGTTCTACTTTAGTAAAACATGGAAAATAAACACTTAAACAATTAGAATGCAACTTTTACATTTTACGCGATTTAGTCCTTTTTGCTTAATTAACTATCGAAACGATAAAATTTTTCAACGAAACTTTAATACCATATTTTTTCCACTACGTAAATATTTATAAATATATTTATGACTCGGTTTATAGAATGAGGTCCCGATACCCCATTTCCTAAACCCACTTGACCTTAGAGTCATACCACTTGAACTTAATAAATCACTTATAAAACAAATATCACAATATCAAAAACATTTTTAAAATCACAATTAACTCGTAAATATTAAATATAATATTTACAAACCTACTCGTCGGATTTGGTGACCCCGAAATCACTGTTTCGGTTAATCCTAAAAACGGGCTGTTACAACTCTCCCCCCTTAGGGATTTTCGTCCCCGAAAGTCTTAGTAGCGACTAAGTTAGGATAACGTCCTCTTATTGAATTATGTCTATATAAACATTAGCTCATCGATAACAATTGTAATTCATTACTGCTTTTACATCGATCTATAAAATCACATTCTTATCTTAAAACAAATACATAAACATTTCTACAAGTATACATATACATCTCATTTTCTTGATTTCATAAGCAATAATCACTTAATTGAATTTATACTTGCATTTCAAACACATATAAATCACATATTAACATGTATAATACATAACATCAACTCACATATTCATAACCCACATTTTCATTCATGTATAAGCTGTAACCTGGCCGAAAGTATACATATTCTCAAACATCCCAATGAATATCCTTTATAACTTTATCACATCTCAATATTATATTCAACTTAACTTATTTCCAAAAGAAAAGTCAACTTCCACGTACCTGATCATTTAGTTCATTTAGTACATTCAATCATATTTAAAGTTACCCGTATACAGTCGAATAGGCATAAAGCCTAATATAATACACTGGCATGAGATTTATTCTAGCGCATAGCTCGTATATCCAAAATTATCAGCATTCATAAAAAATTCTTACAGACTTTCGAATGTCGAAACTCAATCAAAATAATTTCTTGAACAAGATTAACAAAATAGTGTCCATTCAGCAATAGCACATATAACTTCATATACCGAGAATCTCATAGACTAAATCCATAACACATTTTCATCTAAGCACTTAAGTGTACATATAACATAAATCCATTCCTTAACAACATATCCACCATTTTTTTTTTCACGTATCCACTTATAAAAAAATTACAGCTGAAACAATAATCAATCGTCAATTTATATCTATTAATCCCCAATTCAAACTCAAATATCGAATATCAGTATCTAATTAAAATTCAACATCTAACTTCAATTCTACTTCCTAACATTTGTCAATTTAAAGAGCGTCGTACTTGTCTGAGTATGTCGTTTACTTAAAGCCATAGTCCAACCATGGTCTTACATGTTATCACATATCGGGTCGATGCCATGTCCTAGACATGGTCTTACACAACATCTCAAATCAATGCCTTCGTGCGGGCGAGGTCTTACATGAATCTCATTTCACACACTTAGTGCCCATCGACCGATCTCGCACACATAGTGCTCAGTTGAAGAACTCGCACACACAGTGCCTCAATTATCGATCTCACACACATAGTGCTCGGTTAAAGGAATTTGCACACACAGTGCCTCAATTACCGATCTCACACACATAGTTCTCGGTTAAAGGAATTTGCACACACAGTGCCTTTAATCATTCGCACACATAATGCCCATATTCATTCGTTATTACACATTGAAATAACTTAACCAAGTCTATAAAACATCATATATGTACACTTTAAACATATTCTTTCATTTAAATTTGAATTCATATAGTAATGAACACTTAAACCTTGTTCGAAGACCCGAATACACATCACCGGCACGAAGGCTGCTAGGCACGAAGACCCGAATACACATCACCAGCACGAAACCTGCTAGGCACGAAGGCTCAGCACGAAGCCTGTTAGCCACGAAGGCCCGAATACACATCACCGGCACGAAGCCCGCTAGGTACGAAGGCCCGAATACATATCACTGGCACAAAGCCTGTTAGGCACGAAGGCCGGAATACACATCACCGAGTTTCATGCATATTTATTCACATTTTAATACATTTCATATAGCATATCATATTTGTTATTCACTTACTTCATTTCAATATATACATATCATATACACCTTGACATTATATCATAGATATTGTGACAGCCCTATTTTGACCCTAGTCGGGAAGTGGTTTTGAGACCACAAAACCGAGTCATAATAATAATTAACTGTTATATTCCATGCTTATTATGTGTGTACATGCATGTGTGAAAGTTTCATGCTTTGATTTTGTCATTTGTATGTGAAATTTATAAGATAGGACCCATGTGATAAAACTTGAAAATGTCATAGGTAAATTTTAAAGTGCCAAATAATGCATGAATTGTGGCATGGGGGACTTGCATGTCAAATGGACCAATTTGAATTTAGTGGCCGGCCATAGTGATGGTTGATAGATAATTTATACTTTATTTAAGCATTTTAATTGGTGATGACATAATATTGAAAATAAAAGAATTAGTAAAATAACAAATGGGTGAAAAGAACAAAGTTTGTCCATCTTTGCTCTTGATAGCCGAATGTAAGAAAGCAAATTGGGGAAAAGGGGAGCTCTCGAATGTTCAGTCACTTGGGGAAGAAACATTCAAGGTAAATTCATGATAGTTACTTCTATTTTGATGTTTATGAGATCCTTTCTTGAATCAACCTTAACCCATGAAGTATAATTTGTTTATTTGGTTGTATTGTGAGCATTTGTTCTTGATTGAAATGAAGGATATGGTTGTTGTTTCATGTTCTTTTGATGAATAATGTTAAATAGGTGAAGTTGAGCTAAACAAATTAAGCATATATGGGCATTAGATGCTAAGTAGGAAATCGGCTAATAGGTTGGGAGCACTATGGCCGATTGTGGACTATGATAAAATTTAGTAAGCTATGTGCTTTAATTGTGTTATGAACTATTATAGGTTAAGTTAGGTTGAAGCATGGTAAAATTGAATAATTGTGGCTTAAATTTCTTAATGACAATTGGCTATTATGGTGAAATGTAAATGTTAATATTTAGTTGCTAGTGTTTATATGTGTGTTAGCCGAAATTGAACTTGAATAATGATTTGAGCACAATGAGTTGTATTGATATTATGGTTAAGTGAATTTATAGATATATATGATGAAATTGATTGGTGAGATACATGCTTAAATAATATGTATGCCAAGAATGTGTGAAAGAGTAATTTGTTAATGATCTACTTGGGACAACAGCAGTAAGGTGATTTTTGGAAAATCACCATAAATTGTAGGAATTGAGTTAGAAGCTGAATAAATTACGAAATTAAAGCTTGATGAGTCTAGTTTCTTATAAAAGAAACTGTAAGAGTAAAAGAATTACCGATCAGGAGATATTTGAAGTAAGGTGGGACAGATTCAAAAATGACTTCTAGATCCCCTGTTCTGTTTTTATAAAATCATTATAAAATGTATAAAAATGGTCATATGATAAAATTTATATGCTTAGACTCCTTAATGAGTCTAGTTTCAAATGAAATAATCAAGAACATATTTTGAATTGATTGGATAAACTAAAAATTATGAAAATTTTATGGATAAAAGATAAATGAGTCTATTTTCAAGGAAAATTTACGGCAATTGATTTGGAGTTTCAGAGTGATTATAAATAATTTAATGATCATTGCTCGTGAAGTCACTTTATAGTGAAATTGTGATTATATTGTAAACTTTAATAAAAATTTTGCTAATGAATTGCTTAATGATTTCTTATAAGCTTACTATAATCAGTATGTGTGAAAGTCAAATATATATGTATTATATCCTCAAAGTAATACTTGAATAGTCGAATAATGACTAGTTTAAAATTTATTGAATTAAAGCTCAACAAAGATAGAGGGCAACCTCGGACAAGGGAAAAGCTAAAGTCACTTTAGTCAACCCAAAATTTGTTCGAAAGATACAAGGTAAGTTTTGAGTAATCGTTTTGGTATAAAATTGATGATGCCTTGACATGTATATACTATATGAATTTTGATCTTTTGGTTCTATTTGAATTAAGTTGAGTGGTAAATAATCTAAGTGTATGACCTATAGTTGAATGGTCAAATCAAAGTTAAGCTTGATTGATGAAAGGTACGTGTGATATTTATGCATGATTTTAAACCGAAATGAAATAATGGTGTTCATATGAAGCTCATGTCCGAATGTAGCCAATGGCTACTAATAATGTGAAATGTTCTATAAAATGTGTTAGAATACGATTAAAAAGACATGATATTTGATGCGGATATCCAGCTTAAAGACCTGTAGGCTTTATGCGTCGGGATTGTATCCGAGCTTAAAGACCCGCAGCTATATCTTTGAATTGTATCCGGCTTAAAGACCCACAAAGCTATATGCTTTGGAATTGTATCCGGCTTAAAGACCCGCAGCTTCGTCTGGAATGATATCCGGGCTTCAAGACCCGTAGGCTCCGTGCTGGAATGATATCCGGGTTAAAGACCCGCAGGCTTGTGATAGGCATGTGTTTCGAGTCCTAAGACTTGACCAAACCGATGCCAGTAACTTAAGTAAGATTACGACATTGAATATCCGTGTGAGTAAGTATTATATATATTTTACCTGTTAAGGTACGTATTATGTACTCATGTGTGAATTGACTTTAAAGTGAATTATTAGTATCGAAGAATGATATATATATATATATGTGTATATGTGTGTGAATGAATACCGTATTTAAGAATAAGAGAATGACTTATTCGGTCAATGTATGTCATTGTAAAAGCATATGATTGAAAGAAATTTTATGAGCCATATAGCATAGTGAAATATGTACTAAAAAAAATTTCTCGTGTATTCATGTATATATATATATTCTGCCAATAGGTTTTATAACTAATGTACTTGTGAGTTTTCAACCAAGTGATCTACAATTTGAATACGGGTTCTTGTGATACTTAATGTTTGATTTTAAATGACACGTTTTAATTGTTTGAAATACTTAAAACTTACTAAGCCTTGAAAGCTTACTCTGTTTCCTTATTTCTTTTGATTTTGGCCACCGACTCGGGGATCATCAGCAATTCATCATACTATCGATCTTTTTGGTACAGTTATATTTTGGCCTTGGTATGGCATGTATAGGTTAGGCCGGTGACAGTTATGTTTTGTATTGTAAATATTTTGGCCATATGAAAATAGCATATATATAACTTAAAGATCAGTATGTATTCAGGTTAATTTCTGTCTTTGTTGATTGATTATGTGAATGAAAAAAAAATTTTTGGCTCGGTAATACCTCATAGCCTAATCCGGCGATCGAACTAGGGCTAGGGTGTTACATTTTATTGGTATCAGAGCTACAGTTTAGTCGATTCTAGGACTAACATAGAGTGTTTCAGTCTAGATATACATGCCATATAGTATTAATATGATAGTATGATAAATTCTGACAGTTAAAAAAATGTGTTTTCGTATAGTAATGGATCCCGATCCCAATCGAGCGGTAGCTGATGATGTTGAGAGTGTAGCGCCTGCTCCCGCACATGGGACAACGCCGATGGACTCTCAACCTATTGCAAGCAATCAGAATGATGAGGCTAGACAGGCTTTTTATAGTGTGATGAATGATTGGTTCAACTGATACATTCGAACTAATACGACTGTTCCACAACCCCCACTCCTGAATAATACGCCCCCTGCACCTATGATACCTCTGGTAACTGATCAGACGAGGTTAAATAAGCCCCCAGTAGACAGAATCAGAAAGCACGGGACTACTAAATTTAAGGCTACAGATAGCGATGATGCCGAGCAAGCTAAATTTTGGTTGGACAATACTATCCGAGTATTTGATGAACTATCTTGCACACCTGATGAATGCTTGAAATGTGCCATATCTCTGCTACATGATTCTGCCTATTATTGGTGGAATACATTGGTTTCTGTTGTGCCCAAAGAACGAGTGACGTGTTCCTTGATTGAGTTCCGAATAAAGTATATCAGTCAGAGGTTCATCGATCAGAAACGAAAAGAATTTCTTGAGCTTAAACAGGGTTCCATGTTAGTTACCGATTATGAACGGAAGTTTGTCAGACTTAGTAGATATGCTCGGGAATGTGTATCATCTGAGGCTATTATGTGTAAACATTTTGAAGATGGGCTGAATGAAGATATAAAAATGTTTGTTGGCATTCTTGAAATACGAGAGTTCGTAGTACTTGTCGAGCGAGCTTGCAAAGCCGAAGAGCTCAGTAAAGGGAAAAGAAAAGCTGAAATGGGAACAAGAGAGTTCCGTAAGAGATCTTCTGAAAGCCCTTACAAAGCGATCCACGAAGAAATTTAGAGATGATTCAAGCTGATCTAAAGACACTTCTGCTTTTTCGAGACGAGACCGTGATCGACCCTGTGAGTACACGAGTCACTTCGGTTGCCAGTGTTGGAAACGATCATCGGGATAGGACTGAGTGCAAGTATTATGGGAAATGGCATTCAGGAAGTTGTAGATTTCATGACCGCTCCTGTTATAAGTGTGGATCAGCTGACCACTTTATCAAGGATTGCTCGAGACTGTCTGAATAGAATGTGAACCAGAGTGGGAAACCGAGTACTACTACAGCACGAGGTAGACCATCTAGGAATACAGGAAATGCCAGTGGCGGTCAGAGAGGGCCTAGAGATGTTACAACCAGATCCGAGGCTCGTGCTCCTGCTAGAGCTTATGCTATACGCGCGCGCGAGGATGCTTCTTCGCCTGATGTTATTACCGGTACTTTCACTCTCTTTGATACTGATGTGATTGCATTGATTGACCCTGGTTCTATTCATTCATATGTATGTGAGACTTTAGCATCCAGTAAGACTTTACCTGTTGAGTCTACTGAGTTCGTAATTCAAGTGTCAAATCTCTTGGGTCGATGTGTGCTTTTCGACAAGGTGTGTAAGAAATGTCCCCTAGTAATCTGAGGTTCCTATTTTTCGGCCGACTTGATGCTTTTACCGTTTGATGAATTTGATGTTATTCTCGGTATGGATTGGTTGACCGTACATGATACAGTTGTGAATTGCAAAAGGAAGACCATTGATTTGAGATGTGCAAATAATGAGATAATCCGAGTTGAGTCTACTGACTCGAACAGATTGCCAACAATAATATCCTCAATGTTGGCTCAGAAATATGTAAGAAAGGGGTGTGAAGCATATCTTGCGTACGTACTTGATAACAAAGATTCAGAAAAGAAACTCGAATCAGTGCCAGTGGTTTGTGAGTATTCAGATGTTTTTCCTGAGGAATTACTGGGATTACCACCTGTTCGAGAGGTAAAATTTGGCATCGAACTTGTACCTAGGACTATACCAATTTCGATTGCTCTGTACCGTATGGCGCCAACAGAATTGAAAGAATTGAAAACTCAGTTGCAAGAGTTGACGGATAGAGGTTTCGCTCGACCGAGTCTCTCACCTTGGGGTGCACCAGTATTGTTTGTGAAAAAGAAAGACGGAACCATGAGAATGTGCATCGACTATCGTCAATTAAATAAAGTGACCATAAAGAATAAATATCCGTTACCACGTATTGATGATTTGTTTGATCAGCTGAAGGGAGCCTCAGTGTTTTCAAAGATAGATTTGAGATCGGGTTATTATCAGTTGTGAGTTCAAGACTCAGATATACCCAAAACTACTTTCAGAACGAGATACGATCACTACGAGTTCTTAGTGATGCCGTTTGGGCTCACTAATGCCCCTGCGGTATTTATGGACTTGATGAATCGAATTTTTAGACAGTATTTGGACCGGTTTGTGGTTGTGTTTATAGATGACATATTGATTTATTCACGTGATGAAACCGAACATTCCGAGCACCTGAGATCAGTGTTGCAGATTTTACGAGATAAATAGTTATATGCTAAGTTCAGTAAATGTGAGTTCTGGTTGAGAGAAGTTAGCTTTTTGGGATAAGTGGTATCCGCATCGGGTATTCGAGTTGATCCGAGCAAAATTTCGGCCGTACTTGACTGGAAACCTCCGAGAAATGTTACTGAAGTTCGGAGCTTTTTGGGACTTACCGGTTACTACAGATGATTTGTAAAAGGTTTCTCGATGATAGCCACACCAATGACGAAAGTACTTCAGAAAGATGTTAAGTTTGAATGGTCAGAAAAATGTCAGAAAAGTTTCGATCAATTGAAAACTTATTTGACTAAAACTCCAGTGCTAGTGCAGCCCGAATCCGGTAAAGAGTTTGTCATTTACAGTGATGCATCCTTACTTGGGCTGGGTTGTATGTTGATGCAAGAAGGTCGAGTTGTAGCTTACGCGTCGAGGCAATTGAAGCCGCATGAGAGAAACTATCCGACCCATGATCTCGAATTAGCTGCCATCGTTTTCGCTTTGAAAATATGGCGACACTACTTGTTTGGAGAGAAGTGTCATGTTTATTCGGATCACAAAAGCCTCAAATATTTAATGATACAAAGAGATTTGAATCTACGACAAAGACGTTGGCTTGAGTTGTTGAAAGATTATGAACTTGTTATTGACTATCACCCGGGAAAGGCTAACGTGGTTGCCGATGCTTTAAGTCGTAAATCACTATTTACTTTGCGAGCGATAAATGTACATCTGTCTATTTCATCCGATAGTGTGTTAGTAGCAGAATTAAAAGCCAAACCATTATTGATTCATCAAATACGTGAAGCCCAGAAAGTCTATGATGAATTGGTTGCTAAACAAACTGAATGTGATTCAAATGTGGAATCAGAGTTTCAAATTGATGACGACGATTGTTTGAGGTTCAGAATTAGATTGTGTGTTCCAAGAAATTCGGAACTTATTTCTTTGATTTTAAGCGAGGCTCATAGTAGCCGCATGTCAATCCACCCAGGTAGTACGAAAATGTACAACGATCTGAAACGTCAGTTTTGGTGGCCTGGTATGAAACGAGACATTTCTGACTTTGTTTCGAAGTGTTTGATATGTCAACAAGTGAAAGCGGAACATCAAGTGCCTTCAGGGTTACTTTAGCTGATCATGATACCCGAATGGAAATGGGATCGAGTCACGATGGATTTTGTATCTGGGTTGCCATTGTCGTCAAGCAAGAAATATGCGATCTGGATTGTTGTTGATAGACTAACAAAGTCGGCTCATTTTATTCCTGTACGTACAGATTATTCCCTTGACAAGCTAGCTGAAATGTATGTTTCTCAGATTGTAAGGTTACAAGGAGTACCTATTTCTATTGTGTCGGATAGAGATCCGAGATTCACATCGCGATTTTGGAAGAAATTGCAAGAAGCATTGGGTACCAAGTTGCATTTTAGCACCGCTTTTCATCCCCAGATTGATGGTCAATCAGAACGGATAATTCAGATACTCGAGGATATGTTGAGATGTTGCATCCTTGAGTTTAGTGGTTCATGGGAACGGTATTTACCTTTGATTGAATTCGCTTACAACAATAGTTTTCAATCAAGCATTAAGATGGCACCTTACGAGGCTTTGTATGGTCGTAAATGCCGTACACCGTTGTTTTGGACCGAGCTTAGTGAAAGTAAAATCTTCGGGGTTGAATTGATTAAAGATGCTGAGCAGAAAGTAAAAGTAATCCGTGAAAGTCTAAAAGCAGCTTCAGATCGTCAGAAGTCGTATGCGAATTTAAAGCGAAAAGACATTGAATATCAGGTCGGAGACAAAGTGTTTCTTAAAGTTTCACCTTGGAAAAAAGTGCTCAGATTTAGCCATAAAGGCAAATTGAGTCCGAGGTTCATCGAGCCATATGAGATATCTGAACGAATTGGGCCAGTCGCATACAGATTGATTCTACCCCCTGAACTTGAAAAGATTCACAACGTTTTTCATGTCTCGATGCTTCGACGTTATAGATCCGATCCATCGCACATAATTAATCCATCAGAGGTTGAAATTCAATCTGATTTGAGTTATGAAGAAGAAACGATTCGTATCCTAGCTCGCGAGGTAAAAGAGTTGCGAAACAAAAAGGTTCCGTTAGTAAAGGTGTTATGGCTCAACCACGGGATCGAAGAAGCTACTTGGGAAACCGAGAACTCTATGAAAGAACGATACCCAAATCTATTTACTGGTAAGATTTCCGGGGACGAAAATCCCTAAAGGGGAGGAGAGTTGTGACAGCCCTATTTTGACCCTAGTCGGGAAGTGGTTTCGGGACCACAAAACCGAGTCATAATAATAATTAACCGTTATATTCCATGCTTATTGTGTGTGTACATACATGTGTGAAAGTTTCATGCTTTGATTTTGTCATTTGTATGTCAAATTTATAAGATAGGACCCATGTGATAAAACTTGAAAATGTCATAGGTAAATTTTAAAGTGCCAAATAATGCATGAATTGTGGCATGGGGGACTTTCATGTCAAATGGACCAATTTGAATTTAGTGGCCGGCCATAGTGATGGTTGATAGATAATTTATACTTTATTTAAGCATTTTAATAGGTGATGACATAATATTGAAAATAAAAGATTTAGTAAAATAACAAAAGGGTGAAAAGAACAAAGTTTGTCCATCTTTGTTCTTGATAGTCGAATGTAAGAAAGCAAATTGGGGAAAAGGGGAGCTCTTGAATGTTCTAATACTTGGGGAAGAAACATTCAAGGTAAATTCATGATAGTTACTTCTATTTTGATGTTTATGAGATCCTTTCTTGAATCAACCTTAACCCATGAAGTATAATTTGTTTATTTGGTTGTATTGTGAGCATTTTTTCTTGATTGAAATGAAGGATATGGTTGTTGTTTCATGTTCTTTTGATGAATAATGTTAGATAGGTGAAGTTGAGCTAAACAAATTAAGCATATATGGGCATTAGATGCCAAGTAGGAAATCGGCTAATAGGTTGGGAGCACTATGGCTGATTCTGGACTATGATAAAATTTAGTAAGCTATGTGCTTTAATTGTGTTATGAACTATTATAGGTTAAGTTAGGTTGAAGCTTGGTAAAATTGAATAATTGTGGCTTAAATTTCTTAATGGCAATTGGCTATTATGGTGAAATGCAAATGTTAATATTTAGTTGCTAGTGTTTATATGTGTGTTAGCCGAAATTGAACTTGAATAATGATTTGAGCACAATGAGTTGTATTGATATTATGGTTAAGTGAATTTATAGATATATATGACGAAATTGATTGGTGAGATACATGTTCAAATAATATGTATGCCAAGAATGTGTGAAAGAGTAATTTGGTAATGATCTACTTGGGACAGCAGCAGTAAGGTGATTTTTGGAAAATCACCATAAATTGTAGGAGTTGAGTTCGAAGCTGAATAAATTATGAAATTAAATCTTGATGAGTCTAGTTTCTTATAAAAGAAACTGTAAGAGTAAAAGAATTACTGATCAGGAGATATTTGAAGTAATGTGGGACAGAGTCAAAAATGACTTCTAGATCCCCTGTTCTGTTTTTATAAAATCATTATAAAATGTATAAAAATGGTCATATGATAAAATTTATATGCTTAGACTCCTTAATGAGTCTAGTTTCAAATGAAATAATCGAGAACATATTTTGAATTCTGTACAATGAGAAATTCATTTTGTAGTGAAGAATGGTCAGATTTGTCAAACAGTGAAACAAGGGAAAATTTAGGAAAAATCTGGTATTGATTGGATAAACTAAAAATTATGAAAATTTTATGAATAAAAGATAAATGAGTCTATTTTCAAGAAAAATTTGCGGCAATTGATATGGAGTTTCGTAGCCCCAGTTTTAAATAATTTAATGACTGTTGCTCAGGAAGTCAGCTTATAGTGAAATTGTGATTATGTTGTAAACATTAATAAGAATTTTGCTAATGAATTGCTTAATATTTCTTATAAGCTTACTATAATCTGTATGTGTGAAAGTCAAATATATATGTATTATATCCTGAAAGTAATACTTGAATAGTCGAATAATGACTAGTTTAAAATTTATTGAATTAAAGCTTAAGAGCATAGAGGGGCAACCTCGGACAAGGGAAAAGCTAAAGTCACGGAATAGCCAACCCGAAATTTGTTCAGAAAGATACAAGGTAAGTTTTGAGTAATCGTTTTTGGTATAAAATTGATGATGCCTTGACATGTATATATTATATGAATTTTGATCTTTTTGGTTCTATTTGAATTAAGTTGAGTGGTAAATAATCTAAGTGTATGACCTATAGTTGAATGGTCAAATCGGGTTAAGCTTGATTGATGAAAGGTACGTGTGATATTTATGCATGATTTTAAACAGAAATGAAATAGTGGTGTTCATATGAAGCTCATGTCTGAATGTAGCCAATGGCTACTAATAATGTGAAATGTTCTATAAAATGTGTTAGAATACGATTAAAAAGACATGATATTTGATGTGGATATCTGGGCTTAAAGACCCGCAGGATTTATACTGGAATTGTATCCGGACCCGCAGGCTATATGCTGGAATTGTATCCGGGCTTAAAGACCCGCAGGCTATATGCTGGAATTGTATCTGGGCTTAAAGACCCGCAGGCTTCGTGCTGGAATGATATCCGGGCTTCAAGACCCGCAGGCTCCGTGCTGGAATGATATCCGGGTTAAAGACCCGCAGGCTTGTGCTAGACATGTGTTTCGAGTCCTAAGACTTGACTGAACCGATGCCAATAAGTTAAGTAAGATTACGACATTGAATATCCGTGTGAGTAAGTATTATATATATTTTACCTGCTAAGGTACGTATTATGTACTCATGTGTGAATTGACTTCAAAGTGAATTATTAGTATCGAAGAATGATATATATATATATATATATATGTGTGTGTGTGTGTGTGTGTATATGTGTGTGAATGAATACCATATTTAAGAATAAGAGAATGACTTATTCGGTCAATGTATGTCATTGTAAAAGCATATGACTTAAAGAAATTTATGAGCCATATAGCATAGTGAAATATGTACTAAAAAAATTTCTCGTGTATTCATGTATATATATATATTCGGCCAATAGGTTTTATAACTAATGTACTTGTGAGTTTTCTACCAAGTGATCTACAATTTGAATACGGGTTCTTGTGATACTGTTTGATTTTAAATGACAAGTTTTAATTGTTTGAAATACTTAAAACTTACTAAGCCTTGAAAGCTTACTCAGTTTCCTTATTTCTTTTGATTTTGGCCACCGACTCGGGGATCATCAATGATTCATCATACTATCGATCTTTTTTGGTACAGCTTATATTTTGGCCTTGGTATGGCATGTATAGGTTAGGCGTATGATGATTATGTTTTGTATTGTAAATATTTTGGCCATATGAAAATGGCATATATATAACTTAAAGATCAGTATGTATTCAGCTTAATTTCTGCCTTTGTTGATTGATTATGTGAATGAAAAAAAAAAAGTTTGGCTCGGTAATACCTCATAGCCTAAACCGGCGATTGGACTCGGGCTAGGGGTGTTACAATATCATTTACATGTAGGCTCATTCCAAATACATTATTTTCTCTTCAAAGTTCTCATTCACATATTTAAAACATAACATCATATATAGCATTAACAAAGCATAAACCACACAGCAATTCCATCTCTAATAGATGACATATATATGTATATATTTCGCCCATTTACATAAAATCCTGAACCAAACTATAACTTCTCATGCATACAATATACATCACTATTATCCTAATATACTTTTCCATATTTATTTCATAACATATTCAGCAAAAATTACTTTGCATTTCAATACTTCAAATGTATATTATACTTCTATTCATACCTTTCTCAGTTTTGACACATCATAAGCATGTTTCAATCCTCTCAATACCATCTGCTACAGCTTGATCGGGATCGGAATTCATTATATTACAAAAAACACATTTTAACTATCAGAAATCATCACACTATCATTTTATCACTTTATGGCATGTATAGCTAGACTCACAAGTGCTACGTTGGTCCTAGAATCGACTAAATCGTAGCTCTGATACCAAAAAAAATGTAACACCCCTATATCGTAATCGTCACCAAAATAGGACGAGACGTTACCAGAAATTAGGAATCGGATCAAAACAGTAAAATTTTGAACCGTTTCTTAAATAAAAGATCATTTGTTTATATAACTAATAGACACAAACAAAGATCGAATTTAAAACTTATAAAAGTAAACTTCTATAAGATGCCATATTCGCATGGCTTATATACAATAGTCAAAATATCATTCTACTTATAGTTTAACCTATACATGCCATAAGCTAAGTCCAAATCACATGATTACCACAATAGTAGATAGTGTGACGAAGTGCTGACGATCCCTGAGATAATAGTAAGAGTCAACGATCTACAAAAATAAATAGAGAAACATAACATTCAAAGTAAGCTTTCATAAGCTTAGTAAGTCTTAAGCAATTTAAACAGTTGAACTTAAAAACAAACCAAATGTTCGAAATCGCATAACACTTTCTGAGTACAATACTATTTGGCCGATTATGCACAAATACATATCATTTTACTCCGTTTATACTCAAACTCATATAAACATAGTATTTACAAGCTTCCGGATTAACTTTAATTCTTTCAAATTTCACTAGTGTATCATTTCTTACCCACACTTACTTTCAACATTCATAGTTAAATGGCATATCGAAAACTATCTTGGAACTTTGCATAATGACTGAATGCACACATATACAAATATACATATGAATTTACAACATCTTTTCATATGCATCTCATTACACATTCTTAATTCCCGTCAGATTAATCTCACATATATAATATATATATCACATACCTGAATCACTTAATGTGTAATACGAGTTCAATTTATCATCTAAGCATAGGATCTCGTAGTCATATACTTTATCGAATTCACTAGCATTTGGCCTGCGAGGTATAAAACCCGAACATAACACCAGCACAAAGCCTACGGGACTTTAAACCCGGATACAATCTCAGCACAATTTATTTTATATACTTTTTACCAACTTTGGCCTCATCAAATATGTAATAATACCCACTTTTCAAAATTGGTCATTCGGCTACATTATATACACATAAGCACATATATAAGATAATGCTTTTATCATTACTTGCTAATACATCATATACTTTGCTTTCATTTAAATAACCACTCAGCCATATTAGATTTCTAAGTAACCATTCGGCCTCACTATACAACTAAGATAGCACACATTTTCATAAAGGCCATTCAGATAACTTGCACACATTTAATATTAGCCATTTCGGCCTCACCACATATACATATCTTGTACATCAATTTCATCATATCAAAACCACTTATATATAATTTCCTAATGTCACAATTCAAAATTCACATATGGTTTTAATCAATATCTTATAAGCAACTCAAACAGTTTTATCAATGTTTACAACATAATCACAAATTCACTACAAGCTGTCTTCCTGAGCAACAGTCATTAAATTATTTGTAACTAGAGCTATGAAACTCCAAATCAAGTTCCGTTAATTTTCCCTGAAAATATACTCATATATCTTTAATCCATAAAATTTTCAGAATTTTTGGTTTGGCTAATCAATACCAGATTTTTCTTAAAGTTTCCCCTGTTTCACTTTATGACTAATCTGACCACTCTTCACTTCGAATCAAATTTCTCATTGTACAGAATTCAAAATATGTTCTCGTTGATTTCATTTGAAACTAGACTCATTAAGCTTGAACTACATAATTTTTTTAGCCTCTAACTCAACTCCAACAATTTATGGTGATTTTCTAAAATCACGCTATTGCTGCTGTCCCAAGCAGATCTATTACAATTTACTCTTAAATTTCCAAAAGTTCAAACACTTAAGAACTTACTAAGATCTCAACTTCCCTTCTTCAATTTCCTAATCACATTAGTAGTTTCACTTACTTTGTAACATTAGTCCACAATTCATCTCATAATTCATTCGGTAATTTCATCACATAATTTATTAAAATACCATTTCCTTATATTGATTTCAAATACATTCAAGAATTTGAAGCATAATTTCATAGCCAAATGTAATCACTATTCGACATTTACAAGAAATTCATAGTATTTTATTCGCGTCTTAACTCATGATGCTTCCGGTTATTCCATCTTATTTCATGTATTCAAAATACCATTCACACATATTAGTCCATAAGACATTTGGCTATCACACAAAGTCCTCACTAAATTCATACTCATTCTATTTACCATTACTTAACCAAAACACGAGAGATCATATATCATTCTCTAAAACTCTTTTAGCATATACCTCATTTCCATGCACAATTCAATCGAGAAAGTTAGCCATTTTCGGCTCATATTATGAACATTATTAATCATTCGAAAAAATATATATATATATATATATATTTATATATCACATATACTAAAACTTTATTCTATATTCATTTAATCTTTACACATATAAATTCAACTTAACCGTTTAAGAGCTTACCTCAAAAGTTATCGTACGGCTATATCGACTACACGACTACCTTCGTTTTTTCCTCGATCCGAGTTTGTCCCCATAAGCTCTTGATGCTCAATCAACAATTTTTAACTTCAATTTGCAAATGGCAATGTCATCACTTCACATAACAGAAATTAAATTTCATTACTTAAACTATCCACGGCAATCACCTTCCGAGCACCTTAATTTTTCTTTAAGCTAAACCACCTCATAGCATACATATACACATTCGGCTAATTATAGAACAAAATCAGCACTCATAACCGAATCATTAACTAAAATCACATTTGGTAACATTTGGTAATATGCTTAAATAATCTTCTATATTTAATAACATCTAAAACTAATTTACTTGAGGTGCCATGAATTATTCAAATTGGCCGAATATCATTGAATTTCTAAAATCATGCTTATAAACACTTGGCTGAATTTCACATATCGAAGCCACCTATATATATTATTCAAAGTATTTAACAACACTTAAAAATCCAAAACCATAAAACTCAATTCAAATAACACCTTCAAAGACACTCAAACAACCCATATATTTCAAAATTTCACATTTTAACCACTAAATTTCCACATTTCACAATTTAATCCAAAATTGAATTACCAAAATTCACTTAACAAAACTTATTAATCTAACATCAAAGATTTATTTTCTATCATTAAACATCAAGATAATCAAACATTCAATAATGGAATCATCCAAATACGTTAACAATTTTAAAATCAGAGGTACGGGCTAGCTAGAATACGAAGCAACGATCTCAAAAACATAAAAATTATCAAAAACCGAACACAAAACATACCTAAATCACTTCATGCAAGTGCCAAAACTAAGGAAGCTTCAATGGCTTTCTTTTTCTCCTCCATATTCGGCCAAGAAATAAAATTTTCATGGCCATTTTATGTTTTATTTTTATTTAATACATTTTAATATTCCATTTACCTTTTTGTCCTTTATAATAATACATAATTTCATATATGCCAAACCACCAATCTCCACTATCATAAAGTAATTGTTTAATTGATAAATAGGGACTTCTACTTTAGTAAAACATGGAAATAAACACTTAAACAATTAGAATGCAACTTTTGCATTTTACGCGATTTAGTCCTTTTTGCTTAATTAACTATCGAAACGATAAAATTTTTCAATGAAACTTTAATACCATCTTTTTGCCACTCCGTAAATATTTATAAAAATATTTATGACTCAGTTTATAGAAATGAGTTCCCGATACCTCATTTCCTAAACCCACTTTACCTTAGAGTCATACCACTTGAACTTAATAAATCACTTATAAAACAAATATCACAATATCAAAAACATTTTTAAAATCGCAATCAACTCATAAATATTAAATATAATATTTACAAACCTACTCGTCAGATTTGGTGACCCCGAAACCACTATTCTGGTTAATCCTTAAAACGGGCTGTTACATACGTTCTGAGGCTCGTGCTCCTGCCAGAGCCTATGTTATACGAGTGCGTGAGGATGCTTCTTCGCCAGATGTTATTACCGGTATTTTCACTCTTTTTGATACTGATATTATTGCTTTGATTGACCCCAGTTCTACTCATTCATATGTGTGTGAAACTTTGGCATCCAGTAAGACTCTACCTGTTGAGTCTACTCAGTTTGTGATTCGGGTGTCAAATCCTTTGGGCCGTTACGTGTTAGTTGACAAAGTGTGTAAGAAATGTCCCCTAATGATTTGAGGTTCTTGCTTTCTGGCTGATTTAATGTTATTATCGTTTGATGAATTTGATGTCATTCTCGGTATGAACTGGTTAACTGTACATGATGCAGTGGTGAATTGTAAGCGAAAGACAATTGACTTGAGGTGTTCAAATGATGAGATAATCCGAGTTGAGTCTACTGATTTAAATGGATTACCAGCAGTAATATCCTCGATTTGGCTCAGAAATATGTAAAAATGAAGCATATCTTGCATACATACTTGATAGTAAAGAGTCAGAAAAGAAACTTGAATCAGTGCCAGTGGTTTGTGAGTATTCGAATGTTTTTCCTGAGGAGTTACCGGGATTACCACCTGTTCGAGAGGTAGAGTTTGGCATTGAACTTGTACCTAGGGCTACACCAATTTTGATAGCTCCGTATCGTATGGCACTAACCGAATTGAAGGAATTGAAAGCTCAGTTGCAAGAGTTGACGGATAGAGGTTTCGCTCGACTGAGTTTCTCACCTTGGGGTGCACCAGTATTTTTTGTGAAAAAGAAAGACAGAACCATGAGAATGTGCATCGACTATCGTTAATTAAATAAAGTGACAATAAAGAACAAATATCCGTTACCGCGTATTGATAATTTGTTTGATCAGCTGAAGGGAGCCTCAGTGATTTCAAAGATAGATTTGAGATCGGGTTATTATCAGTTGAGAGTTAGAGACTCAGATGTGCCTAAAACTGCTTTCAGAACGAGATACGGTCACTATGAGTTCTTAGTGATGCCATTTGGGCTCACTAATGCCCCTGCGGTATTCATGGACTTGATGTAATGGATCTTCAGATAGTATTTGGACCGGTTTATAGTTGTGTTTATAGACGACATTTTGATCTATTCGCGAGATGAAACTGAACATGCCGAGCACCTGAGATTAGTGTTGCAGATTTTACGGGACAAGCAGTTATATGCTAAGTTCAGTAAATGTAAGTTCTGGTTGAGAGAAGTTAGCTTTTTAGGGTATGTGGTATCCACATCGGGTATTCGTGTTGATCCGAGTAAAATATCAGCCATTCTTGATTGGAAGCCTCCTAGAAATGTTACTGAAGTTCGAAGCTTTTTGGGTCTTGCTGGGTACTACAGACGGTTTGTGAAAGGTTTCTCAATGATAGCAACACCGATGACAAAACTGCTTCAGAAAGATATCAAGTTTGAGTGGTCGAAAAAGTGTCAGAAAAGTTTTGATTAGTTGAAAACTTTTTTGACTGAAGCCCCAGTGTTAGTTCAGCCAGAATCTGGCAAAGAATTTGTGATTTACAGTGATGCTTCTCTGAATGGTTTGGGCTGTGTATTGATGCAAGAGGGTAGAGTTGTAGCGTACGCTTCAAGAAAATTGAAGCCACATGAGAAAAATTATCCGACTCATGATCTCGAGTTAGCTGCTATTGTTTTTGCTTTGAAAATTTGGCGCCATTACTTGTTCGGGGAAAAGTGCCATGTGTATTCCGATCACAAAAGTCTCAAGTACTTGATGACTCAGAGAGATTTGAATTTGAGACAAAGACGTTGGCTAGAATTATTGAAAGATTACGAGCTTGTCATTGATTACCATCCGGGAAAAGCTAACGTAGTTGCTGATGCATTAAGCCGTAAATCGCTGTTTGTTTTGCGAGCAATGAATGTGCACCTGTCTATGTCCGTTGATGATGTATTAGTAGCGGAGTTAAAAGCAAAACCGTTATTGATGCAACAAATCTGTGAAGCTCAAAAAGTTGATGATGAATTAGTTACAAAACGAGCATTATGTGTTTCGAAAGAGGATTCAGAGTTTCAAATTAACGACAATGATTGTTTGAGGTTCAGAAGTCGATTGTGTGTTCCAAGAAATTCAGAGCTTATTCCGATGATTTTGAACGAGGCTCATACCAGCCGAATGTCAATTCACCCGATTAGTACAAAAATATACAACGATCTAAAATGTCAGTATTGGTGGCATGGTATGAAACGAGACATTTCTGACTTTGTTTCGAAATGTTTGATATGTCAACAAGTGAAAGTAGAACATCAAGTGCCTTCGGGATTACTTCAGCCGATCATCATGCCAGAGTGGAAATGGGATCGAATCACGATGGATTTTGTATCTGGGTTGCCATTGTCTCTGAGCAAAAAGGATGCGATCTGGGTTATGGTTGATAGATTGACAAATTTGGCTCATTTTATTCCCGTACGTATGAATTATTCACTTGATAAGTTAGCCAAACTGTATATTTCTCATATTGTAAGGTTACATGGGGTATCTACTTCTATTGTGTCGGACAGAGATCCGAGATTCACATCACGGTTCTGAAAGAAATTGCAAGAAGCATTGGGTACTAAGTTACATTTTAGCACCGCTTTTTATCCCCAGACCGATGGTCAATCCGAGTGAATTATTCAAATACTTGAGGATATGTTGAGATGTTGCATTCTTGAGTTTAGTACTTCGTGGGAACGATATTTGCCTTTGGTTGAATTCGCATATAACAATAGTTTTCAATTGAGCATCAATATGGCACCTTACGAGGCTTTGTATGGTCGTAAATGTCGTACACACTTGTTTTGGTCCGAACTCAGTGAAAATAAGGTTTAGGAGTTGATTTGATTAAAGAAGCCGAACAGAAAGTAAAAGTGATCTGTGAAAGTATAAAAGCAGCATCAGACCATCAAAAATCGTATGCAGATTTGAAACGGAAAGATATAGAGTATCAGGTTGGAGACAAAGTGTTTCTTAAAGTTTCACCGTGGAAAAAGATGCTCAGATTTGGCCGTAAAGGCAAATTGAGCCCGAGATTTATCGGACCATACGAAATTTTAGAGCGGATTGGGCCGGTTGCCTATAGACTACTTTTTCCACCTGAACTTGAAAAGATTCACAACGTTTTTCATGTTTCGATACTCCGTCAGTACAGATCCGATCCTTGTCATGTGATTAATCCAGCAGAGGTTAAAATTCAGTCTGATTTGAGTTATGAAGAGGAACTGGTTCGTATTTTGGCTCATGAGGTAAAAGAATTGTGAAACAAGACAATTTCATTAGTAAAAGTGTTGTGGGTCAAACACGGGGTGGAAGAAGCTACTTGGGAGCTTGAAGACTCCATGAAAGAACGATTTCCTAATTTATTCGCTGGTAAGATTTTCGGGGACAAAAATTTCTAAAGGGGAGAGAGTTGTGACAGCCCTAATTTGACCCTAGACGAAAAGTGGTTTCGGGACCACAAAACCGAGTTACAAATAATTAACCGTTATATTCTATGCTTATTATATGTGTAAATGCATGTGTGAAAGTTTCATGCTTTGATTTTTTTTTATTTGTATGTGAAATTTATTAAATAAGAATTATATGAGACATTTAGAAATATGATAGGTTATTTTTGTAGTGGCCAAATAATTGATGGTGTAAATAAGTGGATTTGCATGTCAAATATTCCACTTTAGCTGTAGTGGCCGGCCATGATAATGATGGTAAGAAAAATATGTGTTGTATAATAAAATTATATGGTAATGGTTTAATTTATGAAAAAAAAAATTAAGTAAAATAAGAAAGGGTAATAGAAAAGCAAAAGAAAAACAAAATGTTGGTTTTCATCTTCTTCCTTAGTAGCCGAACTTTAAAGAAGAAAATGGGGATATAGCATTCGATCATCTTAAGCTTAAAACAAGGTTAGTAATTCATGTTAGATTTTGAAATTTTAGCTTATTTTAAGTTAGTTACTAAGTTCTTTACTTAGCCCATGTTAAAATTTTGGATATAGGTGGTGAATGGAGCATTCGGCCATGCTTGATAATGAAGAGATTTGATTATTTTCTTTATGTTTTGATGAATAAATGTTGATGAGAGAAGTTTGAACTAGTTAAAAATTTAATTTGATAGTATTTATATGTGTAATAGCCGAACTTGGACTTGCTTAGTTACTTGAACAAATGTTTTGTATTTAAATGCTAGAATGTGAGTATTGCCGTTTAGATTATTTGAAAAGAATAAGTAGTGGTTAATTGAAGTGAAGAAGGTTAAATTTTGAGTTTTAGTTAAGTTTGTGCATTCGACATTACTTAATTAACATTAGAGATGAGTGCATGAAAGGCTAGAATTTTTAAAGTGGATTATGACCTTTATTAGAGCAAGATAGGATCGGCCATGAGCATGATTAAATGGTTCGGTCATTGTTTGGCATAGGTGACCATATTGATTTATATGTTATAAATGAAGTCAATTGAAATGGTTTTGATCAACTTGTGTTTTGGCAATTAAAATATAAATAACCATACCTGTAGAATTTATTAAAAATATAATTTGTCTTAACGTATACATGCTTATAATTATAAACTTGATAATACCTAGTAATGTGTTCGGTTGTGCATGAGTAAAGAATATATATATGGTGTTTAAATAGCTAGTTATTAAGGTCATTTGTACCTTAACTATATGATATACATGTATTAAATTAAATTGCCTATTTGATAAGTGATTAAATAGTAAATGATCTTGGTTAAGTAATTAAATAAATCTATTTGTTTTAAAACAAGCTCAAGAGCAAAGAGGGTCGAAGTTGGACAGGGGAAAAGAGAAAGTAATTGAGTAGCCTTTTCGCAACCGTTCAAGTATATCCAAGGTAAGTTTTGAATAGTCACATTTAGTACGTAATTGATAATGTCTTGATATGTGTATGATAACTGTACTGCATTCTATTGATTCTATTTGAATATAGTTGTGTGACAAATAATTTATGTTTAAGGCTTAAATCCGAATAGACCTTAGAAGTTAAGCTTGGAAAGTAAAATGAACATATATTCTTATGTATGTTATTGAGCCAAAAGTTATATGAATGGTGCCCATGTTATGCTATTATTCGAATGGAATAAATGAACTATGATTGTGAGATGTTATGTGAATTGAATTTTCTTGCGAATAAGTATGCATGACATTCAGTGATGTTTATCCGGACTTAAGGTCCACAGGCTATGTGCTGGAATTATATCCGGACTTAAGGTCCGCAGGCTATGTGCTGGAATTATATCTAGACTTAAGGTCCGCAGGCTATGTGCTGGAATTATAACCGGACTTAAGGTCCGTAGGCTACATGCTGGAAATATATCTAGGCTAAAGTCCTACAGGCTTCGAGCTGGTATTATACCAGGTTTAAATTCCCGCAGGCTTGTGCTGGTAATTGGTTTCAAGTCTTAAGACCTGACAGGCTTAATGCCAGTAAGTTAAGTAAGATTACGATATTGAATGTTCGTAGTAAACCATCGTCGAGTAAGTACTATACATTTAAGATGTTTAGGTACGTATTACTTACTCATCAGTGAATTGATTTCGAAGTAAATCATTAACATCAAAGAAGAATATATATATATATATATATATGATTGATGGTTATATTTGCGAATATGAGAATGATTTAATCGGTCACGGTATATTTGTATATGAATTATATGTTAAAGTTTCTTTATGTACTCATGTACATTCAGTCAATGATTTTGTGAATTATTAGTATTAAAGAATGATACTTAAGTGTGAATGATTGTTATATCTACGAGTAAAACAATGACTTATTCAGTCAAATGTTGTTAATATATGAGATTATTTGATTTAAATGCATCGTATGAACTTTAAGTAGAAGAAAAATATGTGCTGAGAAATCTATGTAGATGTCTATGTGTATTCGGCCATGAAGCAATTTGAATTGAGAATAAGTTTGTTTAAATGAATGTTTCGATTTTCGATAAGTCTTTAATTGTTTGTGATGCTTAAAACTTACTAAGCTTTGAAAGCTTACTCTGTTCTTTGTTTCTCTATTTTATAGATTGTTGATTTTGGCCACTGACTCGGGAGCAGTTCATCACACTATCGATCTTTTTTTTTGGTACAATTATATTTTGGACTCAATATGGCATGTATAGGTTAGGCTGTTGATAACGATGTTTTGAAATTGTAAATATTTTGGCCATACAAAAATGGCGTATAACTTAAATATCAGTATGTATTTCAGCTCGATCTCTATTTATGTTTATTGACAATGTGAATGAGATAATTAAATGTTTAATTTGGTAATACCTCTTAGCCTTAATCCGGCGATCAGATTCGGGTTAGGGGTGTTACATGTTGCATGGGATATGGGTTATATTGATGGAGGAAGCATTCTGGTGGCTATGCCACAAATATCTATTCTGGTGGCTATGCCACAGATATCTGTTCTGGTGTCTCTACCACAATATCTATATCTGGTGACTCACACAAAATGCGCTTACAGCAGCCGTCTTTGTAAATTACGTGGTGTGTAGCGGATGGGTGGGTCGACTTGTCTCCCCACATGGTGTAAGGTTAGTACGAGGGTGTATACGGATGGATATGGGTTGGGTTTCTGCATACATGAAATATCTGTTCTGTATCTATTGTAGGCCTATGGGCTTCATTCTAAATTCTGTATAGGGCTAAGGCCCATCCCATCTGTATCGTCACTGTTATAATGGGCTAAGGCCCAATTGATACTCGAAATCGTAAGTAGGGTCAGGCGTAATTTTAATTCTTTTATATGACTGACTGTTCCTTTCATAAAGTAGGGGATTACACACTGAGTTTTCATAAACTCATCCCATTTATTAACTTTTCAGGTAATTTCCAGCCTTAGACGGATCAGAGCTGCGAGGGGCTCGGAAGGAGCCACACACACTGTTTATGTTACAGTTTTGATTATTACTTTTAAATTATTTTATGTGGGTTGTAGTAAAGCCGTTGTAATTTTCTAGATTTCTAACTTGGAATTTTATTTATTGTTCTTATAATTGCTAGTATTAGAACACGGTTTTCCAAAGCAACTACTGTTTTCAAAACATCATGTATCCGCAATTGTTTTTAAATTAAGCTTCCACAACTGCCAAGATTTTTACAAAGTTGTTAATAATGTTATTCAGCTGAGGTTTTCTAACAAGGTTTCAAAAGGGTATAAGTTTTTAATTATTAAGAAGGGTTTTTAATGGAAACATGGTTTTTGAAAAACACTTCAATGTGACACGCCAGATTAGAGCCAAACTTCCAGGCCGAATTTGGGGTGTTACACACACGGCCATATAGCATGACCGTGTGTCACACATGGCTGAGACACACACCCGTGTCTCTGCCCGTGTAGACAAAAATAGGCCATTTGCAAGGCCAATTTTCCACCCTTATTCATGCACACCTAAACAATCAAAATGTACCGTTTCATCATACAATTAGGCAGCCAAAATCATCAGTCAAATGTGTCATTCATACAATATCCATTTCAACAAATTTCAATACTCAGTTCAATACCATTTACCTAATCAAATACTTATCAATTCAACTTCTAAAATCATACCTCATCAAAACATTTCACAAGAATTTAAATTCCACAATTCAATTTACCATGTTCATACCATACATGTCAAAATAAGCCATTTCTATTAGCCAAACACACATCAACATTAACACCATTGACAAGCCAACTCTTATTGCTATAAACACAACCAAAATATCACACCTAGCCTATACATGCCATATACCATACATACACAACTCAAAAGTACCAAATAGACGTCCAATAGTGTGATGATGTTCCCGACGACTTTCAAATTCGAGCTAGCCTTGATTCACTATAAAACATAGAAAATAACACGAAGTAAGTTCATAGCTTAGTAAGCTCATACATAAATAACTTAATTCACCAAATAAATATAAATCAACCAATTTCACGTTAACTACAAACCTTTCTCATGTCTTAAAAAAATGATTAAATACCATCTTATTGAACTTTATCTATTTAATACTTGAATAGGTTCTGTACATACATGTATCGCCTCATACTAACCTCTTTCTCAAACACATCATTCCCTTACCCGTTTAACCATTCAGAATAGAAATTGGATAATCAATAGTCTCATACGATAAGAACCTATACCATGGCCCGTAGCCAAATCAAGGTCACTTATCCAAAGAACAATTATCATGGCCTGAAGCCAAATCATCTGATATGCATGGCCCGAAGCCAAATCAGTATAACTCACACTCGAAGTGTCAATAACATGAACCGAATCCAACTCAACTTATCATCTAAAAATAAGACACTAGTATCCAAATCTATTCCTAAAGTTCAACTGGGATTTCACACCTTCCGTTTCTATCATCGAATGTATTCGTAGAGTTGTTTTCACAATTCAAACATTATCCAAAATCTCATTATTACAATTTGTGCAATATCAAAGCTTTTAACATACTTTTATAATGAAATTACCACATACGAACTTACCTCGAGTATGAAAATGGCGAAATGAGTCAATTACTCGATAATCTTATCTTTCCCCCGATCTAATTTCAGATTCCTCTTTTCTTGATCTAAGTATATTCAAAATTAACTTCTTTAATCAACCACTCATTCAATTTAGTCCAAAACATACATTTAGCCCTATTTGCACTTTAGCCCCTAAACGTTTATAATTTTTACAATTTAGTCCCTATTTCACAAATACACAAAATTCACATAATTTCATTAATACTAAGCTTGGTCGAATTACATATAAGTCCCTAGCATCCCAAAGCATTCATTTATTTCACATTTCAACCACTCAATTTGCATATTTCACAATTTAATCCTTATTATGCAATTTCATCAAAAATCACTTTACAAAACATGAAAATCTATCATCAAAAATTCATATTTCATCTTCAAACATCAAAGAACACATAAACTTATCAATGGCAACTCTCAAAATCTTTAACAATTTCAAAATTAAAGGTACGGGCTAGCTAGATTGAGCTGCAACGATTACAAAAACAGAGAAATCATAAAAAATCAAGTCAAAACCACTTACCAATTAAGCTACCAAGTGACTAAACCCTAAAAGCTTTTCATGGATGGCTTTCTTCACTTATTTTCGGCTAGAACAAAGAAGATCACTAAAATTATGGTTTGTATTTTATTTAATTAACCTTTTAATTATCATTTACCATTTTAACCATAATATTAAACCATTAAATTCACATAATGGTTGTACAAAATTGTCCACTCATGCTATTAATGGAATATTTACAGCATAAGGAACTTCGATGTATTAAATCATAGCATTTAAGCACCTTTAACAAGTAGAATGCAACTTTTGCATTTTACGCGATTTAGTCTTTTTTCTCAAATTGAGCAATTAAATGATAAAATTCCTTCACGAAACTTTCACACATACATACTATCATGTTGTAAACACATAAAATAATATTAAAATAATTTTCCAACATCAAATTTGTGTTTTCAAAACCACTGTTCTGATTTAGCTAAAATTGGGCTGTTACGCTGATCACTATGTCACAACATGGAAGGATTAATGTCATAAAATAATGAGCAGAAAGGAGAGATCATGAGATTGCCTTCAATTTTATTACACAGACTAAGAGTGTCATGACATACCCTTGAAGATATCCCAAGAGAAATATATTGACTCTATTGTCGTGACACAGGTCTTGGTGTGTTGCGACATTGACTTTGGACGAGAATTAAATAGGAGCCATGGGAATTTTGGTCTGCACAATCAAATTAAAGCTTGGGAGCATCAGCTAATCTAGGGTTAAGGACGACAACCACCTGAAATCTATAAATAGGCTCCCTTGTAACATGTTATGGACACCAATTACATAGTTTAGAATTCTGCTTTTAATTTCAATTTAGTTTTTCTTTCTTCTTAGGTTTTAAGCTTATTTTCAAGTTTTTCTCTGTTTATCTCAAAAGATCTAATTTGTGAAATACAATCAAACTTGTGGATTCACTTCAATCTTAAATACAAATCATGTAACAGCTTGGTTTTAGCTAAATTAAAACAATGGTTTTGGAACCATAAATATGAGGTTGTAAAATTATTTTAATATTATTTTTGGTGTTTACAACATGTGAATATGTATGTGTGAAAATTTCGTGAGCTAATTTTATCGTTTAATAGCTCAATTTGAAAAAAAATAACTTAATTGCGTAGAATGCAAAAGTAGCATGCTATAAGTTAACAGTGTCTATTTGCTACGATTTATTAAATCAAAGGTCCTTATGATGTTATTATACCATTAATAGCTTGAGTGGACCATTATGGACATGAATTAATTAGTTTTCATGTTTATTAACTAAGGTTAAATTTGTAAAGTGGTTATTAATGTTAATAAAAATAAAACAAAGTTAAAAATTAGCTTTAATATCATCATCTTTGCCGAATTTGAAGAAAAAGAAGAAGCTTGAATGTGTTTAGGGTTTCAACAAGTAATTGGCCTAATTAAGGTATGATTCGAGCTCGATTTTTAATGATTTCTATGTTTTTGTAATTGTTGCTTTGAGTACTAGCTAGCCCGTACTCTAATTTCTGAACTTGTTGATGAAATTATGAGTTGCCATTGATGAATTCTTGAGCTTCTAAACTATTGTTGATGAAGTATGAAAGCTTGATGATAGATATTAAAGTTTTATTAAGTGATTTTTTACAAAAATGTCAATTAAGGATTAATTGAGAAAAGTGTAAATTGAGAGGTTAAATTGTGAAATAAAAGTGAAATATGTGCTGTTAGGGACCTATAGAGAATTCGGCTAAGCATGGGTCATATTGAATTTAGTGAATTTTGTGTATTTATGAAATAGGGGCTAAATTGAATAAATGTGTAACTTTAGGGGTAAAGTGCAAAAAATGCCCAAATATGTCTTTGTGGACTAAGTTGAATGTGTTGATGAATAAATGAGTTAATTTTGAATGTATATAGATTAAGAACAAAAAAAAAAGGATTAAGATAGGGCGAAATCCAAAGTTATGAAATAGTCGATCCAGTTCGTTTGTTCCGACTACGAGGTAAATTCATATGCAAATATATGTCTTTAAATTTAATTATATGTGTGTTCTTGTCATTGAATTGTTTTTAATGTTGAAAGAACAATTACAAGCATAAATCGACGAAGTTACGACATCCGAAAGTCCCGTACGAACCTTAGGAATAACATAGGATACGAATGTCATGACAATAGGTTATCGGGATGTGATTACATGTAAGACCATGTCTGGGACATTGGCATTGTATTAAGATTTCGTGTAAGACCATGTCTGGGACAATGGTGTCGATATGTGATAACATGTAAGACCATATCTGGGATATGGCATTGTACGAGCTTATGTGATTTTCGAGTATCCTTATTAATTTCGAACGGTTCAATGGGCAAAGTCAAGTCGAGAAAGAATATGTTAATGAGCTAAGTGATTTAGGTAAGTACGAAATTCATACGAGCTTTGAGAAGAGAAGGCAATTGATGAATTGGTTTAAGACATTGAATATATGTTTAATGAGAAAGGTTTGTAAATTTTGAATGTGATTAGCTATGTTTAGCATATTTAATTGATATGCAAAGGTTTATATGATAGCTTTATTTGTATATGGCTTACTAAAACTTTAAAGCTTACTTTGTGTGTTCTTTCTATGTTTTATAGATTATCGAAGCTAGCTCGACATCGAGGATTATCGGGAACCATCATCACACTATCGACTACTTGTTGGTATTTTTGGATACTTGTAAATATAGTATATGCCATGTATAGGCTATTGTGTTGATGATATGTTTTGAGATATGGAATAGTCATGGGTTTTGGCTTGTAAATGTTGGTGTGTATGGCCATTTAAGTTGGCTTGAATTATGTGCTTGTTAAGTGATATATATGTGATGTATATAGTGCCTAATGTGTTAGCTTGTTTGGTATGATCTATATATGAAGAAATATGGCTTGAAAGTTGGCATAATGTGGTTTGATTTTGAGATGATATTATAATGTGTTTTGTGATATGGAATAGATGATAAGATAATGAATTAATGTATTTGGAACTTATGTAACTTGTGATGAATTTTGTATAATAGTTTGGTATATTTGAATATGGAATTGAGTAGTTCAAATGATTGTGGATAAATAGCTTGGTATGTGTATTAATTGGTATGTTTTGGCTGCTTATAATTGTATTGAAATGGTATCAATTAGGTTGCTATGTGTGCTTCTGGAAAGGGTGGCAAAATGACTTTATAAATGGCCTATTTTTGTTCACATGGGCAGAGACACGAGTGTGTCCTCGGCCTTATGGTACAAGTCAGTATGTATACCTTGTTTTCACATGGCTTGTGACACGGGTGTGTCTGGTGACCGTGTGAGGCACACGACCTTTTCACACAGGCATGTGATCTTGAAATCAATAAAAATTTTCTAAGTCTCTCAAAGCTTGCAAATGTTATCGGTTTAGTCCCGAACCACTTCTAAGCATCTTTTAAGGTCTCATAGAACCTTATAAGGGATAATGTGTTTAATATGAATGAATTTTGATTATGGTTGCATAAATGTATGTGAATTATATGTATTGATTGATAATACCTCGTAACCCTGTTCTGACGACAGATACGGGTTAGGGGTGTTACATTTCATTGGTATCAGAGCTACGGTTTAGTCGATTCTAGGACTAACGTAGCATGTGAGAGTCTAGATCTACCTAGCATATATATAAATCGTGACAGTGTAATGATTCCTGATAGTTAAAAATGTGTTTTTATATAGTAAATGGATCCCGATTGAGTTGTAGCTGATGATGTGGAAAGTAATGCGCCAGCTCTCGCTTAAGGGGCAGCGCCGACCGATTTTAGACCTATTTCTAGTAGCTAAGGGGGAGAGGCTAAGCAAGCCTTCTTCCAAATGATGAGTGAGTGGTTCACAAAATTCATACGAATGAATTCGACTGCTCAACAACCTACACCCCCACTTGTTCCTCAACAAGTCCCAGTTGTGCCGCAAGTGATAGATCTGATTCAATTGAGTAAGCCGCCAGTGGATAAGATACGTAAACACAGGGCTAAAGAGTTTTGGGCTACAGTTGATGATGCTGAGAGGGTTGAGTTCTGGCTCGAGAATACAATTAGAGTGTTTGATAAATTATCATGTACTCCTGATGAATGTATCAAATGTGTAGTATCTCTGTTAAGAGACAATGCGTATCATTGGTGGAAAACGTTGATATCAGTAGTTTCGAGGGAACTTGTCACTTGGGAATTCTTTCAATTTGAGTTTCGAAAGAAGTATATAAGCCAGTGATTTCTCGATCAAAAGCATAAAGAGTTTCTAGAATTGAAACAGGGTCGAATGACTGTGATTGAGTACGAAAGAGAATTTGTACGATTAAGCAAGTATGCTTGGGAATATGTCTCCACTGAAGAGATCATGTGTAAATGATTCGTTGATGGACTGAATGAAGATATAAAGCTATTAGTTGGGATTTTGGAAATCAAAGAATTCGTTGTTTTAGTTGAAAGGGCTTTAAAGCCGAAGATCTTGGGAAAGAAAAGAGAAAATTTGATTTTGAAGTAAGAGATTCGAGAAAGAGATCAGTTAGTAAATCTTATCAGTCTGCGTCGAAGAAATTTTGAGACTCGTTTAATCTTTCCAATGCATCTATGAGGTATTAAAACAGAGATCGAGTGAGACAACAGTCGAGTTTCAAAGCTCCAGCTACTTCGATTGCTAGTGTTGGTAGTGTGAGACCTAACCGACTTGAATATAAACATTATGGTAAAAGGCATCCCGGTGATTATAGATTGAATGATCGGGCTTGTTTTAAATGTGGATCATTGGATCATTTTATCTGTGGTTGTCCGTAGTTGGCTTAACAAGATGCAATATAGAATGTGAGACCGAGTAACGCTTCAGCTAGAGGTAGACCACCTAGAAACACTGGAGAGAGCACTTGTACAAGCCTACGCTATTCACGCTCACGAAGAATCATTATCTCCAGACATCATTACTAGTACTTTTACTCTTTATGATACTAAAGTTATTGCATTAATAGTTATTGCATTGATAGATCCAGGATCAACCCATTCGTATGTATGTGTGAATTTAGTATCTAGTAAGACTTTTCCTGTAGAGTCTACTGAATTTGTAATTAGAGTATCGAACCCCTTAGGCAAGTGTGTGTTGGTTGATAAAGTGTACAAGAACTGTCCATTGATGATTCAGGATAATTGCTTTCCGGCTGCTTTGATGTTGTTACCATTTGACAAGTTTGATATAATCCTGGGTATAGATTGGCTAACGTTGCATGATGCTGTTGTGAATTGTAAACGAAAGATGATTGATTTGAGATGTCAGAATAATGAAATTATCCGGATTGAGTCAGATGATATGAATGGTTTACCAGCAATGATTTCATTGATGTTGGCTCAGGAATATGTGAGAAAGGGTTGAGAAGCTTACTTGGCTTATGTGCTAGATACAAAAGTGACTGAAAAGAAAATCAAATCAGTACCAGTTATTTGTGAGTATTCAAATATGTTTCCTGAAGAGTTACCAGGATTACCATCGATACGAGAGGTTGAGTTTAGCATTGACTTAGTGCCGGGTACAACTCCGATATCAATAGCTTCGTACAGAATGGTTCCGATGGAGTTAAAAGAATTGAAATCTCAATTGCAAGAATTAACCGATAGATGATTTGTTTGATCAGTTAAAAGGGGCTACAATGTTTTCAAAGATAGATTTGAGATCGAGCTATTATCAGTTGCGGGTTAGAGACTCAGATGTGCCTAAGACTGCATTCAGAAGAAGGTATGGTCACTATGAATTTTTAGTAATGCCTTTCAGATTATCGAATGCACTACTATCTTTATAGACTTAATGAATAGGATTTTCAGACCGTATCTAGATTGATTTGTCATTGTATTCATTGATGACATTTTGATTTATTCACGTGATGAAACTGAGCATGCCAAGCATTTGAGAATTATATTATAGACCCTACGTGACAAGCAGTTATATCCGAAGTTTAGTAAATGTGAATTCTGGTTGTGTGAGGTTGGTTTTCCGGGGCATATTGTGTCAGCATCTGGTATTCGAGTAGATCCGAGCAAGATTTCTACAATAATGGATTGAAAGCCCCTGAGAAATGTATCTGAAGTCCGTAGCTTTTTGGGACTCGCTGGTTATTACAGACGAATCGTAAAAAGTTTCTCTATGATTGCAACTCCGATGACAAGACTGTTACAGAAAGATGTTAAGTTCGAGTGGTCAGATAAGTGCCAGAAAAGTTTTGATCAGTTGAAAGCTCTTTTAACTAAAGCTCCAGTGCTAGCTCTGCCAGAATTGGGTAAAGAATTTGTGATCTTTAGTGATGCATCATTGAATGGTCTGGGCTACGTTTTGATGCAGGAAGGAAAAGTCATAGCTTATGCCTCGAGACAGTTGAAGCGGTATGAAAAGAATCATCTGACTCACGATTTAGAGTTGGTAGCCATTGTGTTTGCATTGAAGATTTGGAGCCATTATCTGTTCGATGAGAAATGTCATGTTTATTCAGATCACAAGAGTTTGAAATATCTAATGACTCAGAAAGATTTGAATTTGCGACAGCGAAGATAGTTAGAATTGCTAAAAGATTACAAGCTAGTGATAGACTATCATCCAGGAAAAGCAAATGCTGTTGCTGATACTTTAAGCCAAAAATCTTTGTTTGCTTTATGCGCAATAAGTACTCAGTTGGCTCTATCTGATGACGGCTTAATTGTAGCTGAGTTGAAAGTGAAAATGTTGTTTATACAATAGATTTTTGAAGCTCGGAAAGTTGATAATGAAATATTAGCAAAACGAGCTCAATTTGATTCGAACCCTGATTCAGAATTTCAAGTTGATACAGATGATTGTTTAAGATTCAAAGGCCGAATATGTGTTCTAAGAAGTTCAGAGTTGATTCAGATGATTTTGAACGAAGCTCATAGTAGTCGTTTATTTGTTCATTCGGGGAGCACGAAAATGTATAACGATTTGAAACAGCTCTATTGGTGGTATGGTATGAAACGTAACATTTCAGAGTTCATGTCTAAATGTTTGATTTGTCAGCAAGCTAAAGCTGAGCATCAGGTACTGTCTGGTTTATTGCAATTGATTATGAGCCTTGAATGGAAATGGAATAGATTTTGTTTCAGGTTTACCCCTATCTCCGAGTAAGAAAGATGCGATATGGGTTGTTGTTGATCGGTTGACAAAATCAGCTCATTTCATTCTTGTGCGTACAGATTATTTGCTTGACAAGCTTGCTGAGTTGTATATCTCCAAGGTGGTGAGATTACATGGGGTATTTATTTCTGTTTCAGATAGAGATCCGAGATTGACATAGCGTTTCTAGAAGAAATTACAAGATGCACTGGGTATAAAGCTGCACTTTAGTACTGCTTTTCATTCGCAAACAGATGGTCAATCTGAGAGGATTAGTCAAATACTCGAGGATATGTTGAGATGTTGCATTCTTGAGTTTGAAGGTACGTGGGAACAATACTTGCCATTAATTGAATTTACGTATAATAATAACTTTCCATCGAGTATAAAAATGGCACCTTACGAAGCATTGTACGGTCGTAAATGCTAAACACCTTTGTATTGGACTGAGCTCAGCGAGAATAAAATTCATAGGGTCGATTTGATTAAAGAGACAGAACAGAAAGTGAAAATGATTCGTGAAAAGTTGAAAGCAGCGTCAGATCGACAGAAATCCTATAAAGATTTGGAACGAAAAGATATTGAGTTTCAGATCAGAGATCGAGTGTTTTTGAAAGTGTCTCTGTAGACGAAAATACTTAGATTTGGCAGAAAAGGCAAGTTAAGTTCGAGATTCATCGGGCCGTATGAGATTATCGAGCATATCGGGCAGGTTGCTTATAGATTGTCATTGCCACCTGAGTTAGAAAAGATTCATAATGTATTTCACGTATCGATGCTTTGACGATATCGATTCGATCCCTCGTATGTGATTTCCCCGTCTAAGATTGAGATTCAGTATGATATGACATATGAAGAAGAACCGATACGAATTATAAATCGCGAGATTAAAGAATTGAGAAATAAGAAAATCGCTTTAGTGAATGTATTATGGCATCGACACAGGGTAGAAGAAGCTACGTGGGAACCCGAGAATTCTATAAGAAAGCAATATCTAAACCTATTCGCTGGTAAGATTTTCGGGGATGAAAATCCTAAGGGCGGACATTAGCATCATTAATCGATTTCGTGTAAGGCCCTGTCTGGGACAATGGCATCGATATGTGATAACATGTAAGACCATATCTGGGATATAGCATTGTATGAGCTTATGTGATTTTCGAGTATCCTTATTAATTTCGAACGGTTCAACGGGCAAAGTCAAGTGGAGAAAGAATATGTTAATGAGCTAAGTGATTTAGGTAAGTACGAAATTCATACGAGCTTTGAGAAGAGAAGGTAATTGATAAATTGGTTTAAGATATTGAATATATGTTCAATGAGAAAGGTTTGTAAATTTTGAATGTGATTAGCTATGTTTAGCATATTTGAATTGATATGCAAAGGTTTATATGATAGATTTATTTGTATATGGCTTACTAAGCTTTTAAAGATTACTTTGTGTGTTCTTTCTATGTTTTATAGATTATCGAAGCTAGCTCAGACGTCAGGGATGTTCAGGAACCGTCATCACACTATCGACTACTTGTTGGTATTTTTGGATGCTTGTAAATATAGTATATGCCATGTATAAGGTATTGTGATAATGATATGCTTTGAGATATGGAATAGTCATGGGTTTTGGCTTGTAAATGTTGGTGTGTATGGCCATTTAAGTTGGCTTGAATTATATGCTTGTTAAGTGATATATATGTGATGTATATAGTGCCTAATGTGTTGGCTTGTTTGGTATGATCTATAGATGAAGAAATATGGCTTGAAAGTTGGCATAATGTGGTTTGATCTTGAGATGATATTATAATGTGTTATGTGATATAGAATAGATGATAAGATAATGAATTAATGTATTGGAAACTTATGTAAGTTGTGATGAATTTTGTATAATGGTTTGGTATATTTGAATATGGAATTGAGTAGTTGAAATGATTGTGGATAAATAGCATGGTATGTGTATTAATTGGTAAGTTTTGGCTGCTTATAATTGTATTGAAATGGTATCAATTAGGTTGCTATGTGTGCTTGTGGAATGGGTGGCAAAATGACTTTATAAATGGCCTATTTTTGTTCACACGGGCAGAGACATGGGTGTGTGTCTCAGCCGTGTGCGACACATGGTTATGTTACACGGCCGCATGTCTCCTGGGGTACCTTATCGAGTTAAGTCAGTATACCTTACAGTTTTGATACGGCATTGACACACGAGCATGTCTATTGGCCGTGTGAGACACACAGCCTTGGCACATGGGTGTGTATGGCTATTTCGAATGGTACAAGGGTTTGACACACGGGCATGTGGTCGACTGTATGGCCAAGTTAGTAACCTCCCTTAGATTTCACATGGCCTGGCACACGGGCGTGTCCTCGGTCTTGTGGTAGAAGTCAGTATGTATGCCCTATTTTCACACTACTTGAGACACGGGCGTGTCTGGTGGCCATGTGAGACACATAGCCTTTTCACACGGGTGTGTGATCCTGAAATCAATGAAAATTTTTAAGTCTCCCAAAGTTTGCAAATGTTATCGATTTAGTCCTGAACCACTTCTAAGCATCTTTTAAGGTCTTGTAGAAACTTACAAGGGACATTGTGTTTAATATGAATGAATTTTGATTATGATTGCATAAATGTATGTGAATTATGAGTATTTATTGATAATGCTTAATAACCCTATTCTGACGACGGATACGGGTTAGGGGTGTTACAAATCAAGTGTTTTCTTAAACTCTATTCTTCTGATTCATCTATTATGCTTATTCTTTATATCGATTCTATATTGTTCATGAAAACCATAAGGAACTAATCTGTAACACCCTAAACGTGGCTTAGACATTATGGCCGAATCTGGCGATGTCACATCGAAGTGTGTTTTGAAAAGCATCGATCTGTTCAAAAAATCCTTATTATATTAAAGCCCTCGTAGTGATCTTTTATAAAACTTTTAAGTATCTTATTTGTTAATAAAACCCAAGTAGGCTTAATTATTTTAGGTTGTTATTACACTTTAAAGACATAGTTTGTTACGGAAGCTTTTGGAAGATATAGTAATGGCGTGGTGTTTTGAAAACATTTATCTTTTTGAAACTTCGTGTCCTACTACTAGCAAATATAAATCAAAGTAAGTAAACCCCAAATTAAAGTAAAAATTTAAAAAGGCCTTCTTACATAGAAAAAACCCAAATTAAATAGCTTAAAAGTTAAAAGTCCAAAACAGTAGCAGAAGCAGTGGTGTGGCCTCCATCGAGTCTCTCGCAACTCTGACCCACCTAGGGATTACCTACACAGGAGAGCAGAAGGGTGAGTTTACGAAAAACTTAGTGTGTATTCCCTTTTTAATAATCAATCAAACATAGACAAATACAGTTTGGGCCTAAGCCCGTTTGATGTGATCCGGCAAAGATCGGTGTGGGCCTTAGCCCATTACAAGATAAAGATGTCGGTGTGGGCCTTAGTCCATTACAGTAACAGAATCAGAAATGCAAACAGAAGTCCTACCCATCCATCCTCTACACTCCACTCCGTCTAGCCTTACACTCCATGTAGGGATAAAATCGACCCACCCATCCCTACACTCCAAATATAGCACCGATTGCGACACTAAACAGTATTTGCAGCAAAGCTGCTAGTACAGTACACTTCCCCCAAATATATCAAACCCACCCCCATGAAACATGTCATGTCATAATATCATTCGTGTATGCAAAATGTCATGCTCGAATACAGTTAATCATATCATAAGGGGGTAGATTAGTCATTTTACCTTTTAAGGGTATAACAGTCATTTCATCAATAAGGGTCTAAATGTACTTACCGACCCAACAGTAGGTCCATAGTCATCTCAGGCGACCTGTGTGACCTTAGCGGTCAAACAGTGGAAATGGGCCCAAAGCCTATAGTACGGCCCATGTGGGCCCACACACTTGTGTGGCCCAATAAACCCAAAAATGACCTTAGCCGTGTGAACTACATAGCCTGGCCCACTAATTTCCACACGTTCGTAAGGTTTGCTTGTGTAGGGCCGATACGGCCCATTTCGGCCCAACGTGGCCCAAAATGGCCTAAGCCCATGAAAACGCTCATGGAGGCCTCTACGATCATACGCCCTCGTTTTGAGCATTCAAATTACAATGCAAGCGTGAGCACGCTCGTGTAGTGATAGTAAGCACAGTTTTGGGCTTTTGTCGATTTATGATTATAGAAGTGTGGTTGCACACCTGTTTGTGAAAAGAGTGCAATCCCCACGAACGCCAACCTAGATTCAATCATGACCCAATGTCAGTCCTTAAATCATTAGGGTTAAACACCCTCTTACAAGAACTTAATCCTTAATATAGTACACGTTACCTACCTTGTTTGAGCAAGTACGGTTTTCTCCCCCTTTAAACCAGTGATCACAATTGACTTCCAAATCCTTGACAATATCTGCATTGCATCCTAATCTTATTAACTTTCACCATGAATGAAAATAAATGTAACCAACATATCAAAAACTTACAACCACGCAGAACTAAGAATGGTTGATAGAAGTAATCAGCCTATACCTACACAAGAATAGAATATACACAAGATAATATAGACAAAATGGAATGATTGTACCTTTATTAGGAAACAGCAATACCGGAAGATGTTAGATGAAAATATTATTGTGACCAAAAGAGAGAAAGAATTACCACTTACCCACACAAGTCGAAAAAAAATAGCCCAGAACCGCATGAGTAGAAGGGGAAGTATTTGGCTTAGCCCCTAGTTGCAAAGAAGAAAGAGTTGTGAGGGAAAAAGAAAAAAAGATATTCGGCCAAGGAACAATAACCAATTGGGAGAGAAAAGGAGAAGAGAATCGGCCTAAACCAAGAGTTAGCAACCAAAAGAATAGAAGGGGAACAGGGTATTCGGCTACAATAGTTAAGATGAAGAGAGGAAAATAGTAAGAAGCACTCGGTTCCAAAAAGCACAGTTGAGAAAGAGGGAAAAAGAGAGAGTTTGGCCAGAAGGAGAAAGGATCAATAGCAGAACCTGTTGCCCAAAATCAAAGTAGGCAAAATCACACGATACCCTAAAGGAAAAACCAACATAATCAGCCACCAAGCGAAAGAAACCCAAAAAGCACACAAAAGCTAAAACTTGGGAGAGAGCCAAACTCAACTGAAATTCTATGTACCCACAATCCAAATTCGGTACAACTCCTTCTCTCCCCTCAACTCCCCATGATTTCCTCCCTAAATCTCTCCACACTCAGTCAAACCGAACACTCCTCTATCCACCTCCTAAATTTCCTCCTAAAATCCCTCCAACCTTCCTACTACTCAAACTTTTAACGGAACACAAACTCTAGCCGTCCAGCTCAGCTAAAAAATTAATCCCTTTGCGCATGCAAGGATTTGAACCCCAGACCTCATGGAGCACTCATATGCCACTTACCCCTAAACCAGTACGCATTTTATGACATGCTTTACTCATAATTATTTAAAACCCTACTGTCTAGAGCCCAGGGTTTTATTCAAGCAAAAACAAAATTTTGTACAAGCTAAAACTTGAACTCAGGACTTCTCAAATACTCCTCAGGACACTTAACCATTGAAGCAGACACGCATTTGTGCATCACAACACACAAAAATAAATACTTAGATTTTTAAGTCGTTACATAATCCTTCTATGAGGGTTTAGTGAGTGGAGGTATGATCTAATAACTATTTTGTCGGGTTACTCCACGGATCAGCTATTTGGAAAAAGAAGAACCTAAACCCTAGACTTGACAACCCTAGAAAGTTATAACAGCCCATTTTTAGTGAAATTGGAACAATGGTTTTAAGACCACAAATCTGACGTAAAAATATTTATTTTATTATTATTTTAGTTTCTATGACATATTAGCAAGGTTGTTTAAAAATTTAGTTAAGAAATTTTATCATTTGCATGTTTAATTTAGTGAAAAGGATTAAATCGTAAAAGATGCAAAATTAGAGTTTTATAAGTTAAAGGTACCAAATGGCTATAGAACTTAATTATAAGAGTTCTTATATGGTAATTATACTATTCATGTTGATAATGGAATGTGATGGATAGGTTTTAATGAAATATTAATAGATTTTAAAGGTTATTTTGGTAAATGGACAATTAAGTTAAATGTTAGGTAAATTAAAAGTAAAATGATATCATCTTCTTCATTCATAACCCTAAAAGCACCAATATTTCATTGTTAAAGGTGGGGGAAGCATTCAGCTAGGGTAAATTCTTCATCCAAGGTAGGTTATCAAGCTCGTTTTTAATCATTTTTATGTTTTTGAAGTCGTTGTAGCTTAATCTAGCTAGCCCATGGACTAATTTGCAAAATTGTTTAAAGGTTAGGGTTTTTCCATATATGTATTCATGTGGTTTTTGATGTTTGATGGAAGAAAATGAATCTTTGTTAATAGATAAAAAACTTTTGTAAAGTGAATTTTTTTGAAAATGTCAAATAGGGATTTATTTGTAAAATGAGTAAAATACATGGTGAAAATTGTGAAATAATGAATTTTATGAGTTGATATGGATCTATATGGAATCCAGCTAGCTTGGGTTAGTGATGAAATTGCATGAATTTCAATTTACGGCCTTAAAGACTAAATTGTAAAGAAGTTAAAAATATTAGGGGAAAAAGCATAATTTTACAAAAATATGATTTTTGGACTGAATTGAATAGAATGAATATTGAATGAATTGAATTTTTTTATTAATCAAGATAAGCCTCGTATGGACTTAGATCGAGGGAAAGATAAAGTATCAGACTAATCAGTCCTATTTCATCATTTTTGTGATCGAGGTAAGTTCGTCAGTTTAAATAGCGTTTTAATGTATTTGATTTAAATGCTATTATGTTATTTATCATATTATTCTTTGACAAAAAATCCAATTGTTATGATGACTATCGAACCTCGTTTGAACTTAGGAATATATCTGATACAAATGACATGCCATTAGGGTTACCATGTTCGAGTGCTGGTCCTGAACGTCCTACCAATGGCTGAGTTTTGGCATTTTTTGAGGATACTCATCTACTTGTGTGAGCAGCATTAGGTAGCTACGTTTCGATTGTCAGCTTGTGTGAGTAGGCCCATTTATGGCTCATATGAGAGTTTACGTAAAGGAAAAGGAAAGGAATGGTTTCAACCATATGTTAACACTTCTTTGTGTGAGCTTCCTGTGTATTTGATATTATTCTAAGTGGTTCAATGGGTAAGAAAAGGGTTGAACCGATAAGGGTTCCGATTGATTACACTATGAAATTATGGAAATGTATGAAGTATTGATGATCAAAGTATGTATAGTCATGTGGCAAAAAGTATGAATTCATATGTATTATGATTATGAAATTTATGAAAATGTATAGTCATGTGACGAATTTTTCAAAGTTATGTGATTAAGCACTAACTTGTGTTGTTGGTGATGCTTAGGCTTGTGCCAAGCTAATTTTGGATTTATCATGTCTATTTTATGATTAAGTTGTGAAATGGTAAGCTTGTTTCATGAATTACAAACTTACTAAGCATTATATGCTTACGTCATTTTTCTTTTCTATGTATTATAGATTATTAGAAGCTCGTCGGAGACCTATCACACTATTTAGCAAATTTTTTGGTAGATTTTGATGTTTTAAGTCAAGGTTATAATGGCATGTATAGGTGAATTGTGTTTGATGAGATGGTCATTATGTTTGGCTTGTAAATATGGTATTTTGGTTGATGAACTTTTGGGAATTTTAATGCTTTGATGGTTAATGTTGAAATGGTCAAGTGAATGTATGTTTTGAATGACAAATTTGGTATGGTTAGATGTGGTTTGGCATATGGTCAATTGTGCTATGTCTTGGTATGCAAAACAGGTAGTTATATATGGATGATTTGTGGATAAGTATGTTATGTTTAGGTTGATTTGATGATTTGTGGTTGAGGTGCCTTTTGGCATATTGGATACATGTGTAAATACCATATTGAATTAGCCCTATTATGCATGTTATAAGTATATTTTGAAGCTTTTTGTATGTGTAAAAGGCTTTTAGGTATGAGCTTGGTTCGGGTGAAAGAAACGGCTTGAAAATGGCCTATTTCTTGTCCGCACGGCCTAAGACATAGGCGTGTATCTCAGTCATGTGTGACACATGGCCATGCGACATAGTTGTGTGTCCCTTGTAGATTTCAAAGGGTTGCAAGTCAAACAGTTACACAGATTGACACACGAGCGTGTGAGGCCATTTCGAAAGTTACACAACCTGGCACACGAGCGTATGGCTTGGCTGTGTGACCAAAGTCAAAGAATTACACGGGTACGGACACGGGTTGGGATATAGCCGTATGTCCTTACTTCAAATGTCCACTCGGCTTGAGTTGAAAAATCACCAAAATTTGTGGAAATTGAAATGAGATAAAAGCTTATTGAATCTATTTTCACATAGAAGAAACGGTGTAAGCAAAAGAGTTTCATATTATGAGATATTTGAACTTTTGTGAGACAGAGTCAGAGTGATTTCGAGCTCCCCTGTCTCAAATTTTGAAAATCACTAAAACTTTTACAAAAATGATTATGGGCTAGGATTTATATGACTAAATCCTTCATGAGTCTATTTTCAAGAGAAATAGACGGGAACATTAATTGAAACCTGTACTATGAGATAATCAATTTTTAGTAAATAAAGGTCGAAGCTGTCAAACAACAGAGTATGGGTTAACTTTAAAGAATAAACTGTAAGAATAAAACAAATTCTGCGATTTCTCCATATCCTCTATTGTAGCAACAAGGCTAATCTGCCTATTTTTGATGGAATTGACCAGTTTTTCGACATATTTCATTTTGCGTCATAATGATGTCTCTGCATTCAGGTTTGTTCCTTTGCTGTCGGCTTTGGTTTTACCCTTCCTTGTCTTGCTTGTTTCTGCCTCCTTCAGTATCGGCGTATCTTTGCCGCAGTCATTCTTTCTATAGAAGCTTCATTGATCGGGCCCTTATTTTCCAGGACTTCCTTACCATCACGGGGCACGATTCCTCTTTGCTGGCACAATAACATCACCAATGATTGGAAAACCAAGATTCTAGTATGCCTTGCGGCGCCATCAGAAATTTCTTGGTGAAGTATAGTATCGATATCAATCATTCTACCCTTGACGATGGAATGTATCAGACACATTCTATCGAGGGTGACTGTGGTGCTATTTGTAAAGGGCTTTAGCTTGCAGTGGACAAAATAAAACCAGGTTTTGCTTTACAGAGTCATGAAGCGATGGTGCATCGTATAATTCTTTTAATGGGAACCCATCCACAATGCTCTTTTGACACACAAGTCTTTCACCAACAGGTCTCATTTTTCAATAGTGATATCCTCAATGAACTCAGAGTATTTGTCTACATCCACCTTGGTGTTGTACAACTCGATTTTTTTAGCGTCCCATGGTATTAAGCTTTCTCGAAAAACAATGATCTCTAACCCATGATCATAAAGGTTAGCATAAAACTCACGCACTAGCGAAGTAGAATAGCTTCCAGGATGTGTAACACCTCTAACTCGTATCCGTCACTAGAACAGGGTTATGGAGCATTACCTAACAAACAAAATATTAAACCAATCAAATCATGCATTAATATAAACATAATCAAATTTCATTCAAATAAATCCATAATGTCCCTTAATCGAGCCCTCGAGGCCTTAAAAATACTATAGAAACAATCCGGGACTAAATCAGAAACATTTGGAAATTTTCAGAAAAAGTTCAAAAATTTGGACTGCAGGGGTCACACAGCCATTGTAACAGCCCTAACTCGTAACCATCGCTGAAATAGGTTAAGAGGCATTATCAGACTTGTAACTTAGTTCAGAACAATCATACATCAAATATCATCTCATTTCAATAAATATAAATCATTCAAATTCAATATGAACTTAAATCGAGCATACAAAGCCTAAATCATGCATTCGGGACCAAATCGATAATTTATGAAAGTTTCAGAAACTTAGAAAAGTATTTTAACTTTTCAAAGGTCACGCGCCCGTGTGAACAGACCGTGTGCCTCACACGACATTAGACATGCCCGTGTGTCTAAGCTGTGGCGAAACAAGGCATACATACTGACTTGTCCACACGACCATAAGACACGCCCGTGTGCTAGGTCGTATGAAAATTAGGGAGGCTACTGACTTGGCCACACAGCCGACCACACACCCGTGTTCCAACCCGTATGCTACACACGACCGATAGACACGCCCATGTGTTTAGGCCGTGTCAAAACTGGAGAGTATACTGACTTTAATTAGTAGGGTACCCCAGGGGACACACAGCCGTGCAACATAACCGTGTGCCGCACACGGCTGAGACATACGCCCGTGTCTCTGCCCGTGTGGACAAAAATAGGCCATTTGAATAGCCAAATTTATCACCCTAAAACATGAGCATATACATTCATATTAGACTACATTTAAGCATTTCAATTGGCAACCAAATCAAACATTTAAGCATTTCAATTGGCAACCAAATCAACCATTTCAATACACATTATAAGCCATATCCAAACTTAGCAGTTACATGTCCATATACCTATATAGAAATATATGCAATTCATTATTTAGCATCCATATATCAAGACTACCTTTGCATAATTTCATTCAAACATTATCATACCAAACATACCATACTCAAAGACATATATATACAACCAAAACATAGTACCAAATAAGCCAAATCACATGGCTTAACTTATATACAAATTCATACTCAAACCATGATTCCAAAACATAACTTTTACTATCAAACTAGCCTATACATGCCATATTTACATAAGTTCATAAGTTCAAAATACCAAACGGAAATTTGGATAGTGTGACGTGCAACTCCGATTTGTCCAGAACGAGCGAGCTAACAAACCTCTATAAGACATAGAAACAGAAACAAAGTAAGCTTCTAAGCTTAGTAAGCCCGTATAATTCAGAATTAAACTTACCATTTAAAGTAATCAAAGCAATAATATAATGCCAACCATTTAATAAGCATCCTAATCAGACAAAATCATCACATGTTAGTCATTTAACTAATACATAATCCATAACTTGTTCATATAACATTATTTAGGCCCGTTGAATCTATTAGAAATTCAAAGGATAATCGAGTGAACAATGTCAATAATCCGTCAATTCATCATCATACATGCTTTTTCGAGACATGGCCAATAAGCTCTTCATGAGCTAATAACAGTATGCTCTATTGAGCTGAAAACAATAAGCTCTATTGAGCTGAACAGTAAGCTCTTCTGAGCTGAATCAGTAAGCTCTAATGAGCTTAAACAGTAAGCTCATACAAGCTTTGGTGAGTCTGCAACAAATGCAGGAGCTCAACCATTTCGGTAATTCCAGTAACACGTCACTTGTATCCAATGAATTCACATAGTTCAACCAAGGCTCGGTAACAAATTCATATAGCATCAAGGCATTCATATCTCAAATAATTCAATTCTATACATTCAATTCAACCATTTCAAGTATAGTAAATTTTGATTCTAATTATATGAACTTACCTCGAGTTGCTCGGATGAAAGCTAGTGTCTACTCGTCTACTTTTCGTTTCCCTCGATTTAATTCTGATATTTGCTTATCTTGATCTATATGATATCAAATTAACTCATTTAATTTTCATTCAACTCAATTCAGCCTAAAACATTCATTTTTGGCCAAATTATAAATTTACCCCTAGACTTTTGACTACTTTATAATTTAGTCCTTTATATACAAAATGGAAAATTTATGCAATTTACCCTTAACCCATGTATAGCCGAATTTCACATAATCACATAATGGCCTATATTTTCATTTTATTCACATTTTCAACCACAACAATTCTATCTTTTACAATTTAATCCCTAATTCTCATTTCTGTCAAAAATCACTTTATAAAACTTGTATAACTATTAACAACCATCAATAATCTAACAAAAGACTTCAAAATACCTAAGTATTCAACAATGGCATCTCTCAAAATCTGTAAAAGTTTCAAAAACGAAGGTACGGGCTAGCTAGATTAAGCCGCAACGAGCTCAAAAACATAGAAATCATTAAAAATAGAGTCAAAACCATACCTTAATTACTCCCACAAGCTTGGCTGAAAGTCTAACCCTAAAATGGCTGATTTTCTTTCTCAATTTCAGCTTGGAGAAGATGAATACCCAAAATATGATTTTGGTTTTATTTAATTTTAACATTAATTAACATTTTAACAAAATAACCTTAATAAATTTTAATAATTTCAAAAATACCAAGCTAACAACTTTCACTAACCCTTATAATGGCCTAACTGACATGCAAGGACTCCAATATTAATAAACCATAGCTATTTAATACCTTTAAACAATAATACTCAACTTTTACGCTTTACGCAATTTAGTCCTTTTTACCGAATTAAGCATTTAAACGGAAAAATTTCTTTACGAAACTTTCACATAATTAATCTATCATGCTGTAGACCTTATTAAAATATTAAAATAAATATTTTGACTTTGGATTTGTGATCCCAAAACCACTGTTTCGATTTGACCTAAAAAGGGGCCATTACAGCCGTATGACTCACACGGGTGAGACACACGTCCGTGTGGTCCGTTCCCGTGTAACTCACTAATTTAGGTCACACAACCAAGCCACACACCGGTGTGCCAGGCCGTGTACCCTTCAAAATGATCTTACACGCCCGTGTGCTAGGCCGTGTAATTGCTTGACTTGCATGCCTTAGACCTATAGGGGACACACAACCGTGTTGCATGGCCATGTGTCACACACAACTGAGACACACACCCGTATCGCAAGCTGTGTGGCCTTAAAATGAACCTTTAAACACAAGTTTACCATTTCAAATTTGCTTGGACCTTAAGAAACTCAAATACTAACCAAAATAAAAAATCAAAATAACATTAATCGGGTCTAAAACACATCAAAACCAACCTAATATGTGCTTAACCAATGTACCCTCATTGGTACCATAATTATATACAACTTAATCTCAAAATACAAATTAATTCAATTCATCAACTCATTCAATCAATACCAAATCAAAATACCTAACAAAGTTACGATAACCACAACAAATAAAATATATGTAAGCCACACATACTAACATAACAACTATACCTCATTCTTTACCCTTTGTAAATTGGTTATTTGCACAAAATATCATTCATAACATTTACATAAGCCAAACATTAACCAAAATAGCATAAGAGCCTATACATGCCATATAATCTGAATTTAACATTTCAAAAACTATCGAGATAAACTGGATATTGTGACATGAGTGCCGATCCGATTGTCCAACCTTCTACAAATCTACAATGACATTAAACAACACAAGTAAGCTTAATGAAGCTTAGCAAGTTCGATGAGTTAAATGAAAATCTTACCGAACTAACTATAATAAATCAAATAATAAAAATCATCCAAGATAACTCCCTGTCATTCACAACTTCAATCGATAAATACATTCGTATTCAAATCGATATAAAAATAAATAACATGTCTTTCAAATTCATTAAATAAATCACCTTACTGAGATTTTTCCATTCGAAAAATGACTTATGGTAAGACTACATAGTCAGCAAAAGCTCATAAGTACTGGTCCTCCCGAATACACCAAAAGAAGCTCAAAAGCTGAACAGAAGCTCGTAAGAGCTAGTTCACCCAATCACGCGAAACAAAAAGTAAAACACGAGAGTTCGCAACAAATACTGAACTCCAGTTTACTTGGGTAAAAATGCTGATATCTCCCTCTAATACGTCTCCACTCCAAACCCCCATCATCCACCAAATCACGAATGTACTCAAATCCCGCGTTCAACTCAAATAGAATATCCAATTCAATATTATAATTCAAACAATAATTCATTTCCAACAATGGAATATGCATAATACCAATCATCAATTTATAAAAATGTTAAATTTTAACTGTACAAACTTACAGGACTAAATTGTAGTAATTGCAGAAGTTTAGGGACTATTCCGCTATTTTTCCTTTTCCGTGAGTATCTACGGGATCTTAATCTAAAATAGAAATTACTCATTTATTAGCATATATTTCATTTTCAATCTATTTTACAATTAATACCCTTTTATTTTTTCAAATTTATGCAATTACCCCAAACTTTATAATTTTTACAATTTAATCCCTTAATTAGTTAATCTATCAAATTAACTAATTTTCTCAAATCAATAATCTATCCAAATATTCTAGGCCTTCATAAAGCCTCTAATAAACCTAAAATTCACTACCAAACCCTAATATTTTGACATTTTCAAATTTTTTTCTAAAAATCAATATTTAACAAAAATCACTTTACAAAATCATCACACAACACAATCAAAGCTCCAAATCCATTTTATTCATTAACAAAAATCTAATATTTATCAATGGAAACTTCTAAAATTTTTAATAGAATTGAAAACGAAGGTACAGGCTAACTAGACCTAGTTGCAACGATATCAAAAACGTAAAAAGTACAAGAAACGGGTAAGAATTGAACTCACATGGAAGCTCCTATGCCCAATCGATTCTCCAAGCTATTTCTATGGTGTTTTGGCAATGAAAAAAGAAGAAAATGAAGAAGAAAACCTATTTCTTCTTACTTAATTTTGTTTTAATTTCAAATAAATTACAAGTTTGCCATTATAATTTTATTATTTTTGTCCTTATCCATTAATTTGTCATCCCACTATATTATTTAGGGCTTAATTATCACTTAAGTCATTCTTCAATTAATAATTGCACCATTTCATCACCTAATTGCTATAATTAGCAAGTTTTACACCTTTTTCAATTTAGTCCTTTTTCTTTAATTAACTAAATAAACATTAATATTTCTTAACCAAATTTTAACACGACTATAATGACATTATAAATATTCCAAAAATAATATTTATAAGTCGACATAATAGAAATTTGTGGTCCCGAAACCACTATTTTCTCACCACTGAAAATTGGGCTGTTACAGGATGGGTGCAAAAAGTTTCCCACTTCAACTTCGAGATGGTTTTGTAGACTTGCTTACCTAAGTCTTGTTGTTGTGAAATGGAAATGCCCTATTTGGGGTGGAAGTTCTACTTCAACATGTTGTCTTGAGATCGTTCCTTTGCCGCTTTATTCAAAAATATTACTGGCTCCTTCTTCTGCACTGGCTTGGGGGATTCCGATTCACAAACTACGGTAGCAGAGGATGAATGTTCTTCAGCAGATTTGGTGGCTTTCTTAACCGAGCATCTCGTTTTTACCATCTTTTGTTGAGGGAAAATGGTTTAAAGTTGAAAAGATATGATCTTGAAAAGAAAAAGGAAATAAAAAATGTTGCTTGAATGTGCTACAGTTAGTACAGTGGAGGAGGATTTATAGTGAGTGAAAAAGGAAGATGGAGAGGCGTGTTGTTTTATGGAGAGATAAAAAGTTGGCGGGAATAGTTGTGTCCAATAGATATTGTGCCCGCTTAAAAAGATCAAACGACTGAGAGATTTTTGATCCAACGGTGGAATCTGAATTTTCCTGAATTCTGAAGAGTTATAAATGGTAGTATAGAATTACGGAATACGTTGACAACAAAATTTCAATGCGTCGACAAAGGTATCTAATTATTCTGCAAAAAGAAAGGAAAAAAAACTTTAACAAAACATAGATAAAATAAACTAAAATCACGGAGTAATAATTAAAAATTAAAACTTTGCGACCAATTTAATGGTCTCTACCTGCTTTTGATCACTAGTGCCACAATAGTGCTTTAGCCTTTATCCATCTACTTTGAACTAGTGTTCGTCACGTAAATCTTGAATTGTGATTGCACCATGAGGAAATACGTCGACAACTTCAAAAGGTCTAGACCAACATGAATGCAATTTACCTAGGTGCAATTTAAGTCGAGAATTGAATAATAAAACCTATTGACCCACGATAAATTATCGTTGTAAAATAATCTTGTCATGCCTTTGGTCTTTTCCTTATAAATCACAGCGTTTTCATAGGCATTTCTCCTAATCTCCTCTAGTTCAGTGATATCCAACAACATTTTCTTTCCAGTCGCTTCATAGTTGATGTTCACTTTCTTAATTGTCCATATTGCTTTGCTTCCAGTTCAACTGGCAAGTGACATGCTTTCCCAAAAAACAATTGATACGATGACATCCGTAATGGAGTTTTGTATGTTGTTCGCAATGCCAATAAAGTGTCATCCAATTGAAAAGACCAATCTTTCCTCGAGGGGTTTACAACCTTCTCAAGAATGTTCTTAATTTGTTGATTCGATACTTCAACTTGTCCATTGGTTTGGAGATGGTAAGTAGTAGCCATTCTATGATTAACTCCGTATCTCTTCAGTGCAGTTGCCACTTGGTTGCAATGAAAGTATGTACCCTGATCTCTAATAAATGTCTTTGGTGTGCCGAAACGAGTGAGTATATGCTTGTGAAAAAAATTTAGCACTGTCTTTGCATCATCCTTTGTGACTGCAATAGCTTCAACCCACTTCAAGACGTAGTCAATAGTTACTAATACATAAAGATTTCCAAATGAACTCGGAAATGGTCCCATAAAACCCATACCCCAAACATTAAAAATTCAACCTCCATAATTAACATTTCATTGTGTCGGGATATAGAACCTATCACATTGATTCACAAAATTATGGGCTTCTTTGAATAATGACGACCAGTAAAATCCTGATTGGAAAACTTTAGCAACAGTTCTCATACCACTGAAATGACCTCCATAAGGAGCATCATGACAATACTTTAGGATTGAAAGCATCTCCTCTCTAGAACACAATGCCGAGTTATATTGTCATTACATAACTTGAATAAATACGGCTCATTCCAATGATACTTCACTACTTCATGAAGAAATCTTTCTTTTATATAGCCTGTGATACCCAATGGAAGTTTTTCACACACTAGATAATTAACCAAATCTGCATACCAAAGGGTTGAATCTACAGCAAATAACTTCTCATCTGGGAATGTGTGACAGCCCTAATTTGACCCTAGTCGAAAAGTGGTTTCGAGACCACAAAACCAAGTCACAAATAATTAACCGTTATATTCTATGCTTAATATATGTGTAAATGCATGTGTGAAAGTTTCATGCTTTGATTTTTTTTTATTTGTATGTGAAATTTATTAAATAGGACTTATATGAGACATTTTGAAATATGATAGGTTATTTTTGTAGTGGCCAAATAATTGATGGTGTAAATAAGTGGATTTGCATGTAAAATATTCCACTTTAGTTGTAGTGGCCGGCCATGATAATGATGGTAAGCAAAATATGTGTTGTATAATAATATTATATGGTAATGGTTTAAATTATGAAAAAAAATTAAGTAAAATAAGAAAGGGTAATAGAAAAGCAAAAGAAAAAAAAAATGTTGGTTTTTATCTTCTTCCTTAGTAGCCGAACTTTAAAGAAGAAAAGGGGGATATGGCATTCGGTCATCTTAAGCTTAAAAAAAGTTAGTAATTCATGTTAGATTTTGAAATTTTAGCTTATTTTAAGTTAGTTACTAAGTTCTTTACTTAGCCCAGTTAAAATTTTGGATTTGGGTGGTGAATGAAGCATTCAGCCATGTTAATAATAAAGAGATTTGATTATTTTCTTTATGTTTTGATGAATAAATGTTGATGAGAAAAGTTTGAACTAGTTAAAAATTTAATTTGATAGTATTTATATGTGTAATAGCCGAACTTGGACTTACTTTGTTACTTGAACAAATGTTTTGTATTTAAATGCTAGAATGTGAGTATTGCCGTTTAGATGATTTGAAAAGAATAAGTAGTGGTTAATTGAAGTGAAGAAGGTTAAATTTTGAGTTTTAGTTAAGTTTGTGCATTTGGTATTACTTAATTAACATTAGAGATGAGTGCATGAAAGGCTAGAATTTTTAAAGTGGATTATGACCTTGATTAGAGCAAGATAGGATCAGCCATGAGCATGATTAAATAGTTTGGTCATTGTTTGGCATAGGTGACCATATTGATTTATTTGTTATAAATGAAGTCAATTGAAATGGTTTTGATCAACTTGTGTTTTGGCAATTAAAATATAAATAACCATACCTGTAGAATTTATTAAATATATAATTTGTCTTAACGTATACATGCTTATAATTATAAACTTGATAATGCCTAGTAATGTGTTCGGTTGTGCATGAGTAGGGAATATATATACGGTGTTTAAATAGCTAGTTATTAAGGTCATTTTTACATTAACTATATGATATACATGTATTAAATTAATTTGCCTATTTGATAAGTGATTAAATAGTAAATGATCTTGGTTAAGTAATTAAATAAATCTATTTGTTTTAAAACAAGCTCAAGAGCAAAGAGGGTCGAAGTTGGATAGGGGAAAAGAGAAAGTAATTGAGTAGCCTTTCCGCAACCGTTCAAGTATATCCGAGGTAAGTTTTGAATAGTCACATTTAGTACGTAATTGATAATGTCTTGATATGTGTATGATAAGCATCTTCAAGGTTCTATTGATTCTATTTGAATATAGTTGTGTAACAAATAATTTATGTTTAAGGCTTAAAGCCGAATAGACATTAGAAGTTAAGCTTGGAAAGTAAAATGGACATATATTCTTATGTATGTTATTGAGCCAAAAGTTATATGAATGGTGCCCATGTTATGCTATTATTCGAATGGAATAAATGAACTATGATTGTGAGCTGTTATGTGAATTGAATTTTCTTGCGAATAAGTATGCATGACATTCAGTGATGTTTATCCGGACTTAAGGTCCGCAGGCTATGTGCTGGAATTATATCCGGACTTAAGGTCCGCAGGCTATGTGCTGGAATTATATCCAGAGATAAAGTCCGCAGGCTATGTGTTGGAATTATAACCGAACTTAAGGTACGCAGGCTACGTGCTAGAAATATGTCCGGGCTAAAGTTCCACAGGCTTCGAGCTGGTATTATACCGGGTTTAAATCCCCGCAGGCTTGTGCTAGTAATTGGTTTCAAGTCCTAAGACCTGACAGGCTTAATGCCAGTAAGTTAAGTAAGATTACGATATTGAATGTTCGCAGTAAACCATCGTCGAGTAAGTACTATACATTTAGGATGTTCAGGTACGTATTACTTACTCATCGGTGAATTGATTTCGAAGTAAATCATTAACATCAAAGAAGAATATATATATAAATATGATTGATGGTTATATTTGTGAATATGAGAATGATTTAATCGGTCACAGTATATTTGTATATGAATTATATGTTAAAATTTCTTTATGTACTCATGTACATTCAGTCAATGATTTTGTGAATTATTAGTATTAAAGAATGATACTTAAGTGTGAATGATTGTTATATCTACGAGTAAAACAATGACCTATTCAGTCAAATGTTGTTAATATATGAGATTATTTGATTTAAATGCATCGTATGAACTTTAAGTAGAAGAAAAATATGTGCTAAGAAATCTATGTATATGTTTATGTGTATTCGGCCATGAAGCAATTTGAATTGAGAATAAGTCTGTTTAAATGAATGTTTCGATTTTCGATAAGTCTTTAATTGTTTGTGATGCTTAAAACTTACTAAGCTTTGAAAGCTTACTCTGTTCTTTATTTCTCTGTTTTATAGATTGTTGATTTTGGCCACCGACTCGGGGATCGTCAAAAGTTCATCACATTATCGATCTTTTTTTTGGTACAGTTATATTTTGGACTCGATATGGCATGTATAAGTTAGGCTGTTGATAACGATGTTTTGAAATTGTAAATATTTTGGCCATACGAAAATGGCGTATAACTTAAATATCAGTATGTATTTCAGCTCGATCTCTGTTTATGTTTATTGACAATGTGAATGAGATAATTAAATGTTTAGTTCGGTAATACCTTTTAGCCTTAATCTGGCGATCAGATTCGGGTTAGGGGTGTTACAGAATGCGTTGACAATTTGAAGTATGTTTCCATCTTCACCACCAACTTCCAATTGAAACAGATAGTCTGTAACTTGATTCTTTAAACCCTTACGGTCTTTTATCTTGATGTCAAATTCTTGGGACAGTAATATCTAGCGTATTAGTCTTGGTTTGGCATCCTTTTTTGGAAAGAGATATCTCAATGCCGAGTGATCAGTGAATACAGTAACCTTTGCACCGATAGGATAGGAACAAAACTTGTCAAAAACAAAGACCATAGCTAGTAATTCTTTCTCTGTGGTGGAATTATTGAATTGAGCATCTGTAAGATTTTTGCTAGCATAATAGATGGCGTGAAATATTTTTCCCTTTCGTTGTCCTATAACCACATCCACAGCAAAATCACTTGCATCACACATAACTTCAAAAGGTTGAGACCAATCTGGTGCAGCGACAATGGGTGCATTCACTAACTATTTTTTTAACTAAATAAAGGCATCTAGACATGCATCGTCAAATAGTAATTTTTTATTTTGTCCCAGTAATGAGCGTAAAGTCTTTGTAATTTTCAAAAAATCTCTAATAAACCTTCGATAAAACCCTGAATGTCCAAGAAAACTGCGAATACCTTTCATATTTGTTGTTGGAGGTAATTTTTCAATGATTTCCACCTTAGCTTTGCTACTTGAATGCCTTGACTAGAGACACAATGTCCTAACACAATGCCTTCAGTTGCCATGAAATGACATTTTTCCTAGTTTAAGACAATATGTGTGTCCTCACATCGCTTCAATACTTTATCCAATTTGTTAGCGCAATGATCAAAATCTTTCCTATAGACTAAGAAATCATCCATAAAACCTCTAAATAGTCTTCAATCATATCTGAGAATATTGCCATCATGCATGTTTGAAATGTGGCTGGTGCGCTGCAAAGACCGAAAGGCATATGGTGAAAAGCAAAATTACAAAGAGGCAGGTGAAGATTATTTTCTCTTGATCCTCTAGTGCAATAGCAATTTGATTGTACCTAGAATAGTTATCTAAAAAGTAATAATAGGCCTTTCCAGCAAGCTGATCCGACATTTGGTCAATGAAAGGCAGTGGAAAGTGATTCATTTTTGTGGCCGCATTCAATTTGTGATAATCCATACAAACTTGTCATCCCGTGGAAATGCGTGTTGGAATTAATTCATCCTTATTGTTGTGAACCACAATGATGCCACTCTTTTTAGGTACGCATTACACTAGACTTACCTAATTGCTATCAGAGATCAGATAAATAATTCTAGCATCACGGCATTTTATGATTTCCTTCTTGACAACTTCCTTCATATTCTCATTTAATCTTCTTTGATGTTCAATCGATTGCTTGCTTTCATCTTTCAACTTGATTTTGTGCGTGCAAAAAGGACTAATGCCTTGAATATCGACAATAATCCAAGCAATAGCTCATTTGCTTGAGAATATGGACCAATTTCTCTTCTTGAGTTACATCCAATGTTGTGGAGACAATTATTGGAAGAGTATTGTGATCACCCAAAAAGACATATTTAATATGAGGAGGTAGTGGTTTCAATTTTAGAGTAGGAGCTTCTTCAAAAGATTGTTTGAAAATTGGGATTATTCTGTTGGCTAGGTCTAAGGATTCAAACTTCCATCCATGCTTGGGTTTAAAATTATTAGCTTCAACCATGCTGTCACAATCGTCTAAGGATTCGACATTAGATGTCACTGCAAACTCTTCAGAAGGTACTGTACTTTGGTCATTGAATTCTTCCTTAATTAGATCATCTAGCACATCGACAGTATGACATTCTTCTTTGTCCTTGCATTGAATAGATTCAAAAACATTGAAGGTGACTTGCTTATCATTAAGTCACATGGTTAGTTCACCTTTATAAACATCAATAAAATTTTAGCTAGTGGCTAAAAATGGTCGTTCCAAGATTATGTAAACCACCTTGTCTGCCTCGCAATTAAGTATGATAAAATTACCTAGAAAAATGAATTTATCCATACAAACTAAGACATCTTTTATTTGCCCTTCAGGTTGAGCCAAGGATCGACCAGCTAGTTGTAATATCACTACAGTAGATTTCATGTGATCAATTCCTAACTTTTTGAAAGTAGATAATGGCATTACGTTAATGTTAGCTCCCAAGTCGCATAAAGCCTTGCCCAAATAATGGTTGTCAATTGAAAATGGAATGGTAAAGCTCCTAAGATCTTTCAATTTAGGTGGCAATTGGTTTGTCAAAACAACACTACAATCTTCCATGAGTGCAATTGTTTCAATATTAGTGAGATTTTTCTTCTTGGATAAGAGGTCTTTCATAAATTTCCCATAACTCAGAATTTGTACCAAAGCTTCTACTAAAAAAATGTTGATCTACAGTTGCTTCAACATGTCCAAGAATTACTGATACTGCCTGTCATGCTCTCCTGAATCTTTGTGGGAAAAGAAAAGGTAGAGATACATCTGCTTGTGCTGACACTTTTGATTGCGTTGACAATTTTAAAGGTCAGAAATTAGGCATATGAATGACAATTTATGGAACTTCTTTGTCTAATGTATCGACAAACTCTTCATATTCAACCTTCTCACTAGCGATCACACCATCCATATCTTGAGGTGCTACAATAGTGTTTATAAATGGTTACCCAATTTGTTTACCACTCCTAGAAGTGATAGCCTTAGAATGTTCTTTCTCCATTGGACTGGGATTTTTCATGTCACTAGGTAATAAGACTGGTGGTCGAGTATTCAGATTTGAAGCAAGTTGTCCTATTTGTGCCTCCAATACTAGAATGAAAGATGAATTCCCTTGTACGATAGCTTCCATGTGAGTAATATGCTCCTGCTTTAACGCCTCAAGAGTTGCTAAAGGGTCAGAAGTAGAAGCTTGAGTGTATGGTTGTTGTCGATGTCCTTGAGCATGCTGATTTGTTATTAAATAGCATTGTGGCTTTATCAAATTTTGGTGTGGATATGTCTGACCTTGTTGTGGATACATCTGAATGTGTTGATTGTAGTTTTGTTGTTGTTGACTGTAATTCCCTTGTCTTAGATTATAATTACCCTAAGTAGATGTATTCCCATATCTGAATGTCGCAGCATTTTTTCCAGCATTCTGCGTTCCCCAAAATGGTTAGTTGTGTGCAGAGTTATTGCAAGAGTTACCATAAGAATTGTTGCGGATTTTACTAATATAACAAGCATTCTCTGCATGTTGTGGACAATTTTCATAGCTATGGTTGTCACTAAAAATCTCACAACAAAAAAAGTAGGAACATCGACTTGCTGAATGACTTGTATAGGTGCAACGCCATTAGTCCCCTGCATATTTTTAATCATGTTTGTGAGAAAAGAAACTTGAGCACTTATTGCGGTTATTGTATCTAATTCAATAACGCCTGTAGTAGTTTTTACTTGTGTAGCTCTGGAGATATGGTATAGGTAATCATTCTGAGCAATTCTATCAAGAATTCTCACAACATCATTATAAGTACAATCCAACAGAGGTCTATTGGCTGGTGTGTTGACAAAATTCCTTGTATGTGAATTTAGCCCATTATAAAAAATCTCAATTTGTATTTTTGGTTGAATGTCATGTATGGGACAACGTCGAAGCAAAGATTTATAATGTTCCCATGTAGTGTGAAGATTTTCATCATCCAGCTGATGATCAGCAGTAATATCATTTTTAAGAGTTCATTGTTGGCAGGTTAAATCGCAAAACAAACTGTGTTGCTAGTGCATCCCAATAAGTAATTGATTCGGTAGGTAGCCCAAAAAACCAAATACTGGCTCTTCCCTGTAAAGAATAAGGAAATAATTACATTTTCAAGGCATCATCAGGAACACCTTGTTGACTAAAGGAAGAATAGGTCAATAAAAAGGATTTAAGATGTTTTCTCGCATCTTCATGCGATAGTCCAACATATTGTCCACTAGAATTCAGCATTTGAAACATTACTGGCTTGAGTTCAAAATTCCCGACTTGGATTGCTGGCCTAACAACTCCCAGTTGTAAATCATCCAAGTCATGTACTACAAAATCTCGCATAGTCCTATTTTATATGTGAGCTTCTTGCGACAATAAGGGGTTATTAACATTTTGTGGTAGTATCGAGGGTATTGCATTGTTCCCTGGTAGAGCCATATTTCTTTGTTCTTGAAGTCTACTATGAACAGCCCTTTCACTTTCTGGATCAAAATCGAAAAGAAAATCTGAATTGCTTCGGGTCATAAAACACCTAAAATGAAGTTGAAGAAATAGAAAAAAAAGAAAAACTAGTTATTGAATACTAATTATTATATAAGAAAAATAAAGTGCAAAAACACACAAAGACAAGAATAAACATCAAACAAACACTATCTCTAGCAACGACGCCAAAAACTTGATCGATCCCAAAGGGATGGTTGTCTTTTGTCTATTAATGTCGATGCAATAACTAGATAGAAACGAGATAAATTGTGAGGATAGTATTTGGAGCAACAACTTGAAAATAAAAAAAAAATATGATAATGATAAATTGGGATCCCCAAGATGAGTTTTCAAGAGAATACTAAGTGCTCACAAGGTATAAAAGGATAGGTGATTCTCGAGGCAATAAATTTCAATATATATCTTACCAAGTGTCACTCATCTATTTAATCTGAGACTTAAGCATGTACATTAACCCCACCTTCCGATGATGGCAATTTGGCACTATTAAGAACAAGTGGACTAAATTCTTCTAATCCTTACTCAATTTCTGTTGTAATGCTTGTTGCCTCAAACTATCACTGCACTTTCCAGTGTTAGTGATTACAATAACACTTCCATGTTAAGAACCATTCAAACCTCAAGATTAAACAATAAAAGCAAGATTGAATAAGATAACATTTAACCAAAAATTCATGTGTGCTTCTATAGAAATAGAAAATAGAGAGTAATCACCAGCAGTTAGAAATAAATAAGAAAGAATCGAGTGGAGAATACTATTCCTAGACAACTCGACTGAATCTCTCTATTCCGAGTCTGGCACTTAGGTCTCCTCGTCAGAAGCTATTCTACGTCAATTTTCACGTTGGCTCACCCGTGAGAGGCTTAAGCTGCCATAGTCGCAAGCTTCAAGGTAGGATGAAGAAGATGATTGTAAAAAAAAGCTCTCCCCCCATTTTTTTCTTCTCACATCAACCTTTTATGTCCTCCTCCAATAGTACATGTGTCATTTCCTCAGACTTATTCTATCCTTGTATGCATAGGTCGATTATACCAGACTAGACAGCTCACGTATTTTTAGTTCTTATTCGAACAATTATCAGGTGCGGTGACAATTCTGGACGCAATTTAGAATTAACTCATGCAATGACATTAATTCAAAAAGATAGAAAAATTAAGGATAAAATAGGGTAGGATACATTGAGTTATAAAATACAATTTACTAAAATTGAAAATGCAAAAATATATGCTAACGATAACTAAATAGGAATATTTTAACCAATAAGTAAGGAGGAAAACCTATGTTCTTTCTAGTGCTATCATTCTCGAATCATTTCTAAAGTGTTTCTAAGGCCCCGAGGGCTCGAATAATGGACAATATGCATGTGTTTTAATGAGTTTAGGTATGATTCATGAAATGTATGTAATTGAATGTTTTAAGTTATGTTTTTATAGTAATGCTCCGTAACCCTATTCTAGCAGTGGGTACAGGTTAGGGGTGTTATGAAAGTCATCAAGGAAGGAATTAACCCACAATTGGTATGGCCTATCTGTGAACACCTTCACCTTAAGCCGGTCTGGACTGTGAGGTCAAAAGATAAGTAATCCTTACCAACTTGTTATTTGAGTGGAAGATCGGAAGATCCTACTAGGGTAACGACTAGTTGATTGATGAGTAACTCGAAGCGACAGTTGATGGGAATTATCAAAGCGAGCTAATCACCTATAATCTAATTTGATTTATTCTATTTTTTGATCTCTTGAGTTTTATTTCTTTCTTTATTGTATTTTCTCAAAAACTCCTTTTATTATGATTTCATACTATAACTAATTTAGAGTACTAATTAGATCTTTCAGTGTTTAGGTTAAAATCAATCTAGCACTAACCTCCCTTGGGTACGATCCTCAGAGTACTCACCTACTCCGTTGCAACTATATTACAACTGAACTCGTATGCTTGCGAATACCGCCTCATCGATATATATTTTACTATAGTATTCACACTCTAGACGTTAGTACGTCCAGAGGCGGTCAACGTACCAACGTCTAGAATAGCAATCCTGCACAAAAGATGTGAAAAAATGATATCCACAAGTATACAGGTCAGGTTGTAATATAGTTACAACAGAGTAGGTAAGTACTCCGAGGATCGTACCCAAGAGAGGCAAATACTAAATTAATTCTAATCTAAACATAAATAGATCTAATTAACACTTTAATTGAATTATAGTTCGAAATATTAAAAGAACTATACTAATAATAAGATAGGATATAAAAGAAAATTAAATAAATGAAAATCAATAATTCAAATAAGAAAATATGCATCAAATTTGGCATGGGTGATTGGCTTGCTTCAGTACTCTTAATCAACTGTCATCTTGGGTTTTCCCGTCCAACCAACTACTCAATACCCCGGCAGGATCTTCTGATATGTCCACTAAAATACTGAGTCAGAAAGAACTACTTATCTTCCAACCTCATAGTCCAGACCAATTCAGGGTTAAGGTGTTATGTAACAGCCCATTTTCAGTGAAAACAGTGCTTTCGGGACCACAAATCCGAGTCGAAAAGAAAGTTTATTTTAATTTTATTGCATGGTCTACATTATGATAGGAATGTCATATGAAAATTCTGATAAGAAAATTTTACCGATTATGTGTTTAATTAGGGAAAAGACCAAATTGCATAAAATGCAAAAGTTGAATTCTGGTAGCTATAAATATCAAATAGCTATGGAATTCAAAACTTGAGGTCCTTATAAGATAATTAGACCATTAAAGAAAAGTTAGTAATATTTTTGATGAATCATCCATGGAAAATTAGAAAAAGGCAAGGACTAAATTGAAAAGTAGAAAAATTAATGAATGATAAATAATTAAATAGAAATAATATCATTTTATATCATCGTCATCCCCAAAAATTCATGGAAACTCTAGGAGAGAGAAAGAAAACTAATCAAGCTTAAATAGGTATGTTTTCTTGTCCCATTTTTAGTAATTTTTATATTTTTGAGATCGAGATAGTCTAATCTATCTATTTTGGGGATTAATTTGAAAAATTATGAAAGTATCAAAGTTTTACCATGGATGAATATACTAAAATTTTTAAATTTATGATAGAAAATGGAAGGTTTTTGATAGATAAACAACTTTTACAAAGAGAATTTTGATGAAAATATGATTTAGGGACTAAATTGTAAAGATGTAAAAGTTATGGAAAAATTTTGAATATTGTGAAATACATGTGCTGTAAAAGTTTTATGAAAATTTCAGTTAGGCTTGAAATAAGGATTAAATTGCATGAATTTTAATTTTCAAGCCTAGGGACGAGATCGTTATTTGTGAAAAGTATAGGGGCCAAATAGTAATTTTCCTAGGATGTGAATTGAATTAAATTGAGTATGAAATGGATTAAATTGATGTTAAATTTATTTATATAGATCTTGAAATACCTAATATTGAGTTGGATTGAGGAAAACAAAAAGTTTAGGATTAGTAGATTTCGTGTACGAATAAGTATCGAGGTAAGTTTGTGTAACTAAATTATGTACATTCCTGAAATGGCTCTTTATCAGTTTCCCAAAATGGCTTTGTGTGAGCTTCCCGTTACAAGGCTCAAGAGTGTACTTCTCGATTATGTGCCCTATTTGGGTACCACTGGAAATGAATTGATGAATTATAGTAATGTATACTAAAGTGTACTATATAAGCGTATACATCGATATTTCAAATAAATTCAACGGGTAAAGTTTTGACATCTCTAAACTGAATTTGAAATGATTTGTCATAAAAATGTACATGTAATATGGAATAATATCATGGAAAGCATATGAATATGAAAGACATTAAATGATGAGCTCATCCATGTTCTTGGTATTGTGTGAATTACTTGACTAACGTGATTTGTGAAGTTGTGTTTTAGGCTATAAGCCAAATTGCTTGGATGCATTATTGTATGTTTCTCTTGAATGTAAATATATGGTAAGTTAAACTCCTATTATACGAACTTACAAAGCATTAATTGCTTACTAGGTTTTCTTTTCTCTATTTTATAGTGCTCGGAAGCTCGTAAAGGTTAGAGATCAGCCTGAGTATCATCACACAATCCTCCAGCTTTTTTTGGTATAAATAGAAAACTTACATAAATAGAAAACTTACTTTGACATAATGACATATATAAGCTAATTTTACCAGTAATGATATGTAAATGGATGTTTGCAATCTAGCCATTGGAATGGCTAGTAATGGTATCTTTTGGTATGATAATATAAAGTTATATCATGTTTAATACATATATGTATAAAGTTTAATTAAATTGAATTAGAGTAAAATATAAATTATCATAAGAAGGTAAACTTGATCATATAAATATGTGATACTGTTTCATACATATTAATGATGTTTGCTTGATTTATATAACTTGAATTGGTTGGCAAAAATATGAAAATGTTGTTGTAGGTTGAAGGTTAAATTTGGGTCAGAAATAAGGTTAGGAAATGGCCTTATTTTGTCTACACGGGTATGTTTCTTGACCGTGTGTTACACACGGCCTGGCACTTGGGCATGTGGTTTGGCTGTGTGTCCCTTGCATCTAAAAATTTAGAAACAGAATGCTCAGAACTGGGCACACAAACAAAGACACGGGCTTGTGTCTCAGCCGTGTGTGCTACATAGGCGTGTGTCTTGATCGTGTGAAACCTGCACCTAATTTGTGAAAATTAAATTGACCACACGGGCTAGCACACGGACGTGTGGCAGGCCGTGTGGCACAAGTCAGAGAATTACACAGGTAAGGACACGACCGTGTAGCTCATATCAAATGGCGACACGGCCTACTCACACGGGCGTGTGACCCCTGTATATAACAAAAATTTTTGAATTTTATGAAAAATTTTCTGAGTTCCTGATTTAGTCCTAACTTGATTCTAATGTTTAAATTGGGCCTCGAGGGTCCATTCAAGCGACAATATGATTATCTTCGGATATGAAAAGTAACTGACATGAATTATATGAAATTACTCTCTAAACTCCGGTAATGCTCTGTAACCCTATTCTAAAAACTAATTAAGGTTCAGGATATTACATTTTTTAGTATCAGAGCTACGGTTTAGTCGATTTTTGGACTAATGTAGCAAATATGAGTTTAGCTATACATGCCATTATATAATTTGTGATAGCGTGATATCTCCTGATCATTTTAAATGTGCTTTTCATATAGTAATGTCATCCAACCAAGCTAGAGTTGAATTCGAGGAAGCGGGTAGCAATGCTCTAGCTTCAGTTCAAAGAGTTGCATCTGGTAGTATAAGGCTCGAATCTGAGGGCTGAGGTGAGGAGGCAAAAGAAGCCTTCTTTCAATTGATGAATGAGTGGTTTACAGAATTCATAAGAACAAATCCTGCTGTACAACGACCTTCCCCACCTGCTCCTCAACCTGTTCTAGAGATGCTATAGGGTACTGAACCTGTTAGAATTGGTAATCCTCTGGTAGAAAAAATCCATAAATATGGGGCAGAAGAATTTAGGGCTACTGTTGAAGATGATCCGAAGAGGGTTGAGTTTTGGTTGGAAAATACCATCAAGGTTCTAGATGAATTATCATGCACACCGACTGATTATTTGAAATGTACAGTATCTTTACTAAAAGACACAGCCTACCATTGGTGGAATACCATAACTTTTGTTGTACCGAGAGAAAATGTTACTTGGGAATTCTTTCAGACAGAATTTAGAAAAAAGTATATTAGTCAGAGATTTCTAGATCAGAAAAAGAAAGAATTTTTAGAGCTCAAATAGGGAAACATGACTGTATCTGAATACGAGCGAGAATTTGTTCATTTGAGCAAATATGCCAAAGAATGGGTTCTGACTGAGGCTAATATGTGTAAATGTTTGGAAGAGGGTTTAAATGAAGATATCAAGCTGTTGATTAGAATTCTAGAAATAAGAGAATCTGTGGTGCTGGCCGATCGAGCACACAAAGCTGAGGAATTAAGTAAAGAAAAGAAACAAGCAGAGAGGGAAGCTTAAATTTCTGTTAAAAGATTTGCGAGCAAGTCAAAATCATCTATTTCAAAGAAATCAAAGAAGCACCATGATAGTTTTACTGCATCTGTAGGATATTCTGGAAAAGAGTGGGGCTCTCAACGCTCTAATCTGATATTGAAGATTTACTAGTTAAAATCGATAAATTTATATTTCCCGTTGACTTTGTTGTTCTAGACGTAGAGGAGGATAACAACACCCCTTTGATTTTAGGGAGACCCTTTTTAGCAATTGCTAAAATGATTATTGATGTTGGAACAGGTGAGCTCACACTTTGTGTGGGAGACGAAACGATCACCCTTCAAGCTCGTAATTCTGGCAACACATCGAAAATTGAAGGTAATTGTCCACACTAGTCTACTAAAACTAACAATATGACGCAACCTGCTTTGCAGGAATTAAGTCTGAAAGAAGTTTACGAGCCATGTTCCAGTAATAATAAAGGACCCATTCATGAAAAACGAAGGCTACAAATTGAGGAGCTAGATGAATGGCGAGCACATAAACTGAGACACACTATAAACTAAAACTACGCCAGAACAAGCTCGATACCTCTCCAAATCAACTTAAAGTTGGAGATAAAGTTTTACTAGATGCCGCAGATCCTCACATTGTCACTGCCAACACAAATGAAGAAATCCCTCTTACAGTACTTAGTATTTTCCCATTTAGTACAGTCGAGGTCAGTCATCCCAAGTTTGGCACTTTTAAGGTAAACAACACCCGTCTAAAACCTTATTTTGATGAGATTGATAGCAGGAATAAGGTGTATTAACTCCTTGAACCACCATGACCATTCAACAGAGAGGTAAGTCAAGCTTAGACTATAAATAAGCGCTTCTCGAGAGGCAACCCGAGAACTAACTATATTAACTTCTTTAAATTTTAGTGTTTGACACCTAACTTACTAACGAAGCTCTTGAAAACAGGTTCACCATAGAGACACGACCAAGCACAATGCGTGCTTAGGACCGTGTGAAAATAGGGTAAAGATTTCCTTAAAGCACGGGCTACGATAAAACGCCACGGCCGTGCGACATGGCCGTGGGCGAACCTACCAAAAAACACGGGCGTGCGACACGCCCATGCCATAGGACCGTAGTTGAAACTGAGAAACTAGCACGGGCGTGTGACGCGCCCGTGGTCGAACCTGTCAAATTAACACGGGCGTGGTCCATCATACATGGGCGTGGGAGAAGCAAACGAATCTAGACACAGTCATGCAACACGGCCATGTGCACCAACACGCCCAAGGTACACAGGCGTAGGACGAATTTCAGACGTACCAAAATAGGAAAAACGCGAAACACATGGGCTGAAATTGGGGCACACGGGGGTGTCCCCTGGCTGTGTGGCCCAAAATCTATAAATAGGTTGCACTATTTATTGTCTTCTTCACTCAAAATCCCTAATCCTAGCTACTTCAATTCCACACGACCTTCTTGCCACGCCCGTGCGTTGCCTCCAACTCCGTTTTTGACACCCATTCTCCCCTTTCTAACGTTTGTTCACTCTTTTCTTATCTATTTTACTGATTTCTAAGGCTATTTATCATAATAATATGCAATTTTTCATGTTATTTCCATATTTTTTATCACTCAAATGTCATATCTAGGATAATTATCATCTTATTCATGTTAAAGTTCTTACTCATTGCATCATTTCTCTATTCCATTTGATTAGTTTAAAGTAAAATATTCATAGTTAGGATAGGTAGAATGCTCATGCCTTTTTCACATATTCTAACTCAATACTCATAGTTTTCAAATGCTTCTTGTTATTTTCCATTTTTTTTATTATTCATGCTACTATCATGCAATGCCACAAAAGTATGCTATAAAATGGCTTAGTTTAATTAGAATTGTTAAGTGTTGATAGTTGTGGCTAAAAGTTTTAGTCTTAATCTATGAATTTTCCCTTGTCCACTCATCAAAAAAAATTAATGGTTTTGATTGTAGGTTCACCATGTCGTATTCGCGAGGGAAGAAAGCCGTCGTCCCAGCCTCAAAGAAAAGAAAGGGAGCGTCATCTTCCTCGGGCCCTACTGTGAAAATTTGTCACCCTTTCCTACAGTTCCCCAACGGGCCCCAAGAATAGCTTTTCCAAATACTACGAGCTCGACCTTTAACGGCAAGCCGCTACATCGATTGGGCTACAGTAGAACAAGGTCAGTTGGCTGATGCGATTCGGGCCCTTCTAACCACCGATCCTTGGGAGCTCTTCTTTGAGATCATCGAGCCAACATACTTAGAGCTCACGATGGAACTGTGCTCGACATTCCATCTTCAGATCGTCATGACCAACCATGATGATCCCAGCACGGTCAAATTTAGACTTGACGGTCTAGTACGCCAATTGAGCGTCCCAGAGTTTGGTGCAGCACTGGGCCTTTACACAGAGGAGTTCCAAGAGGAGAATGATCTCGATACCCTCAATTGCCACATCCATTATTCTCCCTCAAAGTGCTGGAACGCCCTCGTGCCACATTCGGCCGGCTACAACCCCAGTCGCTCCAAGGCATCATCTCTCCCTCCGTCCTTAAGGTATCTACATTCTATTTTATACCACACTTTGACAGGGCGAAGAGAGAGCACCGGCATCGTCACTACCCACGACGTTTACTACTTATGGTGTATGTCGCATGGGCACGTCCTCGACTCGCCTACTTTATAACCCTTGCCATTCGCCACCAGACGGAGCGACATCAGAGGGGGGTCATCTCTATTGGCCCCTACATGACTCGACTGGCGTGACACTTCGGACTCCTCGACACCGCGGCCCAAGAATCATCCCTTACCCTCATCTGCCAGATGTCTCCACAAAACATCTCTGGCATGCTTAGCATGAGGATGATCGAGAGGCGCCGAGGAACCTACCCTCCCCAATATCGTCTTGCCCAATCTATTGAGGAGGAGGCTCTAGAGGACATTACTGATTATGTCCCTACCCAGCACGAGGACCCACCTTCCCAGCCACCATGCTCCCATCGTCCAGTTCATGCGGCGGCTTCATATGCTAACATATCTGAGTGCCTCAATCGATTCAAGTAGCAGTGTTTTCAACGATTTGACAACATTGATGCTACTCTCCAGCAGATCTGTCAGCACTTCCACATCTCATCGCCACCACCACGTCGTGAACCATCCGGCGATGATGATGATGTTTAATTTAATTTTATCTTTATTTTATTTTATTTTTTCTATTTTTCTTTTTATTTCAAGTCTTTATTAATTTCACTTTTTGTTAATATCTCATATTTAGGTTTTATTAATTAATTGTAGTCTCGACTATTCCTTTATGAGTAATTATTCTTCCTAATATCCCCTAAATAGTTCCTGATTTTCTCACAGTTATAAAGAGCTCCAAAGCTCACAATCACTTAGGAACTTCAAACTCCATTGGAAAAGGTTCTCCACGACTGCCATGCCCTACTCGATAACGAGATATAATATTCTTTTGGCGCAGCACTTGTGGCACCCAACCTCTACCACCACCGGAGTATCCTCCTCCACCCTACATAACTCCAAACTAGGGAGTTCATTTATTTACAACTCAGGAAGTTTCAATTCTCTCCCTATCTTATGATTTTATATTTTTCTATATATCTATCTTTATACATTGAGGGCAATGTACATCTTAGGTGTGGGGGGTAATCATTTCATTATCAGAAAAATCCCTAAATGTTGCTTTGTTCTCTTGTAAATCTCTCATATCGTGTTTAGGATGAATTTTGATTGACTTATGATTTTTATTAATATATCTTGAATTAAAACATAGGCATTCATGCATTGATTATTTAAACTTTAAGATATTAGAAAATTAAGCATGATAAGTTGGTTTTTAAGAATTTAAAATTTTAGGTTGTTTCCCCAAGTTTAGGTATTATCTTGAATTGAATTCCACAAGTTTAAACATCAAAAAGACATAATTTTTGTGAGATTTTGAGCCTTCAAGAGCATCTATTAATTCTTTCATGCTCACTTTTATTATTGCTTTGAGTGTATCAATATCGAATTGTTATTCTAGAACTTGCTTGATTATGCATGTCAAGATGATAGAGGCACTTAGGATTAACCCACTCATGCCATGAAAAGCCTACCTCCACAATTAACCCTTAGTAAACCTCTTTGAGCCTAACAAACCATTCCTTTTATTACCCTTAATATTAACCCTTAACCCATTATTGTTGAAATTCCCTAAATTAATTTGATCCCTATTTTTGTCGAGAGTTGATTTGAATAAATTGCTTAGCTATGTCTTATTCTTAATAGTAATCTATGTTATTTGAGTTGTTCTTAAAAAAAAAACATGTATATATATTAGTAGTGATCTTTTGTTTGTGAGCTTCAGTATTCAAAATTCCATAGCCAGATAAGAAGCTTTGTTGTACGCAAGTGATGATTAAATATTTTTCTAGTTAAGTAATTTTTCAAGTCAATTTTGATTCTAACATGTTCTTTCAGCTTGTGACCACACCCCCTAACCAAGCCTCGTTACAACCCTCTAAAGACCTTTTGATTGATGTATCATCTTAATTTATAGTGGTGGAGATTTGATTTTCATGCAAGCCTATGGTAATAACTTTTCATGTTGACTGATGTGTGTTGATTTCATTGTCCTTCAACACTTCGAGTGATTTGAGTGAATCTTTAGTGAGGATGTTAAACTCTGTGAGATTTCGAATCGATGGTAACAACTTAGATGAGGGGAGATGCCTAAGTTTTTCATGATTAAAATACTCAACTTGGAATGTTTGAAGCTTTAATGTTCTTTTAGTTGACTTCTCAATGTATGATCACTTATGGGTTAGTTTGAGATATTATTGATAGGAATTATAAGTTGAGAAAAAGGAGTTCTTAATTATGAAGAGAGGATTTTGCTTAAGGACAAGCAAACGCTAAAGTGTGGGGGTATTTGATAAACCATAATTTATACGTATTTTTATCCCTTGCTTCACACGTTATTGAATGATTTCTCCTTAGATTTGGTGAATTTGATGCTCCTAATCCTTTAATTTCATGTTTTATACTTAGGTGAGCATAGGAGAGCAAAAAGAATGAGAAACGGGCCAAAAACAGAGAGAATGGGCCGATAAGGGAAAACAACACGGCCTGGACTTCCTCACACGGGCAGCACACACGCCAGTGCCAATCTAACAGGCTCGACCATGACCCAAATCAACTTCAGGATGGGCGTGTTGATATCTCAGCCTCAACCATAGCCTGAAGTACTCGCACACGGCCGTGTCACACGGACGTGTCCCTGCCGAACCCTACCTAAGTTCCATTCAGAAAAGGGCAAGTTTTAGGGCTTTTAGGCATTCAAAATCCTATTTAAACACCCTAGAGGAAGATTAAAAGGGGAGACAGAGAAGAGGGGGTAAAGATTACTCCAAGGAAGCCGATTGATCCATCTCGGCAGCTGGATTCATTATCAAGACTAAAGATCTCTCATCAATTTCCCTTCAGAAGTTTTGGGTTTTCTTTATGTTTTGTATTATTTATTATTCTGAGATGTTTCTTATTTAGTTATGAACTAAAACCCCTAAATACCTAAGGGGGATGAAATCTAAGACGAATCTTGTTATTATTTTCTGAATCGTATGATAAATATTTGACTTGTTCTTAATTATGCGTTCTTAATTCTTGTTTTGATATTTCAAGATACCACTTCAAGTTAATGCTCTTAGTTGGAGGATGAATAGTCCCTGGCTAAGAGTGACTTTGTCATAATTAAGTGGAGTTGATTGCACACCTAGAGATAGGGTGACAAGATTTTGCCAAATTAGGGTGAAACCTAATAAGGGAATCCAAAGATCGAGTTAATGCAACCTAGGGTGTTAATTAGAGAAAAGTCTCGATTATTCAACCTAAGGATTAGACGTTATTAGTCTTGAAAAGGGATAATAACATAACTTAGGGATTTCTACGGAACAAGTTAAATTAATAAATTATCCGGTTCGGAGCCAAAATAACAAGTTTAGGTGGATTTTTCCTTAGGTGTTGTCCTAAATCAATCATTTTTCCCAAAAGTAATTTCCCAATTCTATTTTCTGCAACTTCTTAGTTTAATTAATTAGTTAGTTAAAAAAATCCCTTATTTCTTAGGCTAGATAATAAAAAGACAGTCATTACTAGTACTTTTAGTTCTTTGGGTTCGACAATCCGGTCTTGCTAAAGCTATACTACTGTTTGATAGGTACACTTGCCTACATCGTGATAATAGTTAGTCTCAAGAACATTTAATTATAAATTTATAAAACTTATCACAGAAAATCACGATCAGTATGGATTGACTAACTCAGCATGATGCAGTGGTAAATTGTAAACAAAAGTACTTTGTGTTGAAATGTCAGAATGATGAGTTACTTCATGTTGAATCTGATAAATTGGATGGGTTATCTACTGTGATTTCAGCTATATCAGCACAGAAATATATCATAAAGGGATATGATGCTTATATTGCATCTGTGTTAGATACTAAAGTATCTGAGTCAAAAATTTAGTCATGCCAGTTGTTTGTGAATTCCTAATGTATTTCTGGAGGAATCACCTGGTTTACCACCAGTTAGAGAAGTGGAATTCTCTATAGACCTTTTTTTGGGGACAACACCGATATCTATAGCACCCTACAGAATGGGTCCTACTAAATTGAAAGAGTTGAAAGCATAGTTGCAAGAATTGATTGAAAGAGGCTTTGCTCGACCCAGTTTTTCACCTTTGGGTGCACTGGTTCTGTTTGTAAAGAAGAAAGATGGATTAATGAGATTGTATATTGATTACAGACAATTGAACAAAGTCACAATAAAGAAAAAGTATCCATTGCCTCGTATAGATGACCTATTTGACCAGTTGAAAGGTGCCACTGTATTTTCAAAGATTGATCTTCGTTCTGGTTATTATCAGTTAAGGGTGAAAGAATCAAATGTTCCAAAGCTAACTTTCAGAATCAGGTATGGACACTATGAATATCTTGTAATGCCGTTTGGTTTGACAAATGCGCCTGCGGTATTTATGGATTTGATGAACAAAATCTTCAGACCATATTTAGATAGGTTTGTAGTGGTATTTATTGATGATATCCTGGTATATTCTTGAGATGAAAATGAGCATGCTGAACATTTGAGAATAGTGTTGCAAACTCTATGTGAGAAGCAATTGTATGTCAAATTTAGTAAATGTGAATTTTGGCTACGGGAAATTGGTTTCCTCAGACATATAGTATCTGCAGAAGGTATCCGAGTGGATTTGAACAAAATTTTAGCCATTGCTAATTAGAAGCCACCCAAAAACCTGTCTGAAGTTAGACGTTTTCTGGGACTAGCTGGGTATTATCGAAGGTTTTTAAAGGGTTCTCAATGATAGCTTCTCCAATGACTCATCTATTGCAAAAAGATGTGAAATTCGAGTGGTCTGATAAATGTCAGCAAATTTTTGACAAATTGAAAACTTTGTTGATTGAAGCACCCGTGTTAGTTCAGTCTGAATCAGGTAAAGAATTTTTAATTTATAGTGATGCATTGTTGAATGGCTTAGGCTGTGTATTGATGCAAGAAGGCAAAGTAATAGCCTATGCTTCTAGATAGTTAAAACCACATGAAAAGAACTATCCGATTCATGATCTAGAATTGGCAACCATTGTCTTTGCACTAAAAATTTTCTGGCATTATCTATTTGGTGTAAAATGTCACATTTTTACTGATCAAAGAGCTTGAAGTATTTGATGTCAAAAAGACTTGAACTTAAGACAGCGCAGGTGGCTTAATTATTGAAAGATTATGATCTTGTCATTGACTACCATCCGGGAAAAGCCAATGTGGTTGCAGATGCTTTGAGCAGAAAATCCCTATTTACTTTGTGAGCAATGAACAGCTAAGTTAAAAGCTAAACCGACGTTTCTGCAACAGATCTGTGAAACTCAAAAAGATGATAGGGAGTTACAAGAAAAACGGATACAGTGTGAATCGACTTCATATCAGGATTACCCCTGTCTCCGAAGAAGAAAGATGCTATTTGGGTAATTTTCAATCGGTTGACAAACTCTATTCTGGTACATATGGATTTTTTCTTAGATAAATTGGCTGAATTATATGTTTCTGAGATTGTTAGATTGCATGGAGTGCTTGTTTCTATTATATCTAATAGAGATCCTCGGTTTACATCCTGATTCTGGAATAAACTATAAGAAGCCTTTGGTACACAGTTAAATTTCAGCATTGCATTCCATCTTCAGACTGATGGACAATCCGAACGTGTTATACAGATTTTAGAAAATATGCTTCGGTGTTCTGTGCTTGAATTTGAAGGTAACTGGGAGAAATATTTACCTTTGGTTGAATTTGCATACAATAATAGTTATCAGTCTAGTATTAAAATGGTACTGTATGAAGCTTTGTATGGCCCTAAATGTAAAACTACATTGTATTGGACAGAGCTTAGTGAGGAAAAGATACACGGAGTTGACTTGATTCGTGAAACTGAAAAAAAGGTGTAAGTAATTGAAGAGAGTTTGAAAGCAACCTCAGATCGTCAAAAGTTTTATGTCGATCTTAAACAAAAAGAAATAGAATTTTAGGTTGAAAGTATCACCTTGGAAGAAAGTTCTTAGGTTTGAACATAAAGGAAAATTGAGTCCACGATTCATGGGCCATATGAAATCAAGGAAAGAATGGACCTATTGCATATCGGTTGACATTACCACCAAAAAATTGACAAAATTTATAATGTTTTTCATATGTCTATGTTGCGACGGCAACGGTCGGATCCTTCACATATTATTTCTCCGACAGAAATTGAAATTCAGCCTGACATGACATACATTGAGCAACTAGTAAAAATCTTGGCACGTGAAACAAAAGAATTAAGAAATAAAAAGGCAGCATTAGTGAAAGTTCTTTGGCAACGACATGGGATTGAAGAAGCTACATGGAAACCGGAGAATACCATGAGAAAGCAATATCCAACTCTCTTTACTGGGAAGACTTTTGAGGATGAAAATTCCTAAGGGGGAGAGTTGTAACAGCCCATTTTTTGAAAATCGGAACAGTGCTTTCGGGACCACAAATTCGAGTCGGAAAGAAAATTTATTTTAATAATATTGCATGGTCTACATTATGATAGGAATGTCATATGAAAATTCTGATAAGAAAATTTTACCGATTATGTGTTTAATTACGGAAATGATCAAATTGTATAAAATGCAAAAGTTGAATTCTAGTAGATATAAGTATCAAATAGCTATGGAATTCAAAACTTGAGGTCCTTATATGATAATTAGACCATTAAAGAAAAGTTAGTAGATATTTTTGATGAATAATCCATGGAAAATTAGAAAAAGGCAAAGACTAAATTGGAAAGTAGAAAAATTAATGGATGATAAATAATTAAATAGAAATAATATCATTTTACATCATCTTCATCCCTGAAAATTCCATGGAAAACCCTAGGAGAGAGAAAGGAAACTAATCAAGCTTAATTAGGTATGTTTTCTTGTCCCGTTTTTAGTAATTTTTATATTTTTTAGATTGAGATAGTTTAATCTATCTATTTTGGGGATTAATTTGAAAACTTATCAAAGTATCAAAGTTTTGCCATGGATGAATATGCTAAACATTTGAAATTTATAGTAGAAAATGAAAGGTTGTTGATAGATAAACAACTTTTACAAAGAGAATTTTGATGAAAATATGATTTAGGGACTAAATTGTAAAGAAGAAAAGTTATGGAAAAATTCTAAATTTTGTGAAATACATGTGCTGTAAAATTTATATGAAAATTTTGGTTAGGCTCGGAATAAGGATTAAATTGCATGAATTTTAATTTTCGAGCCTAGAGACGAAATCGTCATTTGTGAAAAGTATAGGGGCAAAATAGTAATTTTGCCTAGGACATGAATTGAATTAAATTGAGTATCAAATGGATTAAATTGATATTCAGTTTATTTATACAGATCCTAAAAGACCTTATACTGAGTTGGATCGAGGAAAATAAAAAGTTTCGAATTAGTAGATTTCGTGTACTAACAAGTATCGAGGTAAGTTTGTGTAACTATATTGTGTACATTCTTATGTTTGAATTGAATGTTGTATATGTGAATTATGAATTTCTTATATAAATGAAAATAATTATATATCTGATATACCTGAGAATTGTTAAATCCCATTTGAATAAATGAAAGTCAATGGATACAGGATTTCCCGTATTGGTTGTAGTCTAGTATATGTTGCGAACACACCATGGCTCGAAAGAGCATCCTGTTATTAGCCCTCTAGAGCTTCCCGTTAAATTTTCTCTTTGTGAGCTTCCCGATAGTGCTCGATTGAATTTCCCGATATTGGCTATCCAGAGCTTCCCGATATGTTTCTTTGTAAACTTCCCGACAAGGTTCTTTGTGAAATTCTCGATTATGGCTCTTACGAGCTTCCTGTTATATAGCCCGGATAAGCTTCTCGATAGGCTCTTTATGAGTTTCTCGAAATGGCTCTGTGTGAGCTTTCCGTTACAAGGCTTGAGAGTGTGCTTCCCGATTATGTGCCCTATGTGGGTACCACTGGAAATGAATTGATGAAATATTGTAATGTACACTAAAGTATACTATATGAGCGTATCCATCGATATTTCAAATAAATTCAATGGGTAAAGTTCTGACATGGCTAAACCGAATTTGAAATGATTTGTCATAAAAGTGTACATGTAATATGGAATAATATTATGGAAATCATATGAATACGAAAGACATTAAATGATGAGCTCATCCATGTTCTTGGTATTGTGTGAATTACTTGACTAGCGTGATTTGTGAAGTTGTGTTTTAGGCTATAAGCCAAATTGTTTAGATACATTATTGTATGTTTATCTTAAATGTAAATATATGGTAAGTTAAATTCTTGTTATACGAACTTACTAAGCATTAAATGCTTACTAGGTTTTCTTTTCTCTATTTTATAGTGCTTGGAAGCTCATAAAGGTTAGAGATCGGTCGGTGTATCATCACACTATCCTCCAACTTGTTTTGGTATAAATAGAAAACTTACTTTGACATAGTGGCATGTATAAGCTAATTTTACCAATGATGATATGTAAATGGATGTTTGTAATCTAGCCATTAGAATGGCTAGTAATGGTATCTTTTGGTATGATAATATAAAGTTATATCATGTTTAATACATATATGTATAAGGTTTGATTAAATTGAATTAGAGTAAAATATAAATCATCATAACAAGGTAAACTTGATCATATGAATATGTGATACTATTTCAAACATATTAATGATGTTATTTGATTTATATTACTTGAATTAGTTGGCAAATATTTGAAAATGGTGTTGTAGGTTGAAGGTTAAATTTGGGTGAGAAATAGGGTTAGGAAATGACCTTATTTTGTCCACACAGGTAGACACATTGGCATGTGTCTTGACTGTGTGTGACACACAGCTTGGTATATGGGCATGTGGTTTGGCAATGTGTTCCCTGCATCTTAAAATTTAGAAGCAGAATGCTTAGAATGGGCATACGGGTGGAGACCCAGGCGTGTGTCTTGGCCATGTGAAACCTGCACCTAATATGTGAAAATTAAATTGACCACATGGCCTAGCACACAGGTGTGTGGCAAGCCGTATGGCACAAGTTAGGGAGTTACACGAGTAAGGACACGGGCTAGGACACGGCCATGTGCCTCATATCGAATGCCCATACGGCCTACCTATACGGGCGTGTGACCCTTGTATATAGGAAAAATTTTAGAATTTTATGAAAAATTTTCTGAGTTACCGATTTAGTCCCAACTTGATCCTAATGTTTAAATTAGGCATCAAGGGTCCATTCAAGGTACAATATGATTAACTTCGGATATGCAAAGTAAATGACATGAATTTTATGAAATTATCCTGTAAACTCTGGTAATGCTCTGTAACCCTATTCTTGCATTTGTGAAGTTGTGTTTTAGGCTATAAGCCAATTTGCTTGGATGCATTCTTGTATGCTTATCTTAAATGTAAATATATGGTAAGTTAAATTCTTGTTATACGAACTTACTAAGCATTAAATGTTTAATAGGTTTTCTTTTCTCTGTTTTATAGTGCTAAGAAGCTTGTAAAGGTTGGAGAGCGGTTGGAGTATCATCACACTATCCTCCAGCTTGTTTTGGTATGTATAGAAAACTTACTTTAACATAATGGCATGTATAAGCTAATTTTACCAATGATGATATGTAAATGGATGTTTGTAATCTAACCATTGGAATGGCTAGTAATGGTATCTTTTGCTATGATAATATAAAGTTATATCTTGTTTAATACATATACGTATAAGGTTTGATTAAATTTAATTAGAGTAAAATATAAATCATCATAAGAAGGTAAACTTGATCATATGAATATGTGATACAATTTCATACATATTAATGATGTTTGCTTGATTTATATGATTTGAATTGGTTGGAAAATATATGACATTGTTGTTGTAGGCTGAAGGTTAAATTTAGGTGAGAAATAGGGTTAGGAAATGGCCTTATTTTATCCATACGGGTAGACACACGGGCATATGTCTTGACTGTGTATGACACACGGTCTAGCACATGGGCATGTGGTTTGACCGTGTGTCCCGTGCATTTTAAAATTTAGAAATTGAATGCTCAGAATTGGGCACACGGGCAAAGACAAGGGCGTTTATCTCAGCCATGTGTGCTACACGGCCCAGAACATGAGTGTGTGTCTTGGCCGTGTAAACCTGCACCTAATTTGTGAAAATTAAATTAACACACAGCCTAACACACGGGCATGTGGCACAAGTTAGGGAGTTACACGGGTAAGGACACAGGCTAAGACACGGCCATGTGCCTTATGTGAAATGCCCATACAGCTTGAGACATGGGCATGTCACATGGCCGGGTGGCATGGCCGTGTGAGCCACTCGGCCTACCGACACTGGTGTTTGACCCCTGTATATAAGAAAAATTTTAGAATTTTGTAAAAAAATTTTTGAGTTCCCAATTTAGTCCTTACTTGATTCTAATGTTTAAATTGGGCCTCGAGGGTCCATTTAAGGGACAATATGATTAACTTTGGATATGAAAAGTAAATGACATGAATTATATGAAATTTCTTTGTAAACTCCGGTTATGCTCTGTAACCCTGTTTCGGTAACGGATACAAGTTAGGGGTGTTACATGTTCACGGATAGGCCATACCAAATTTAGGTTAATTCCCACCTTGATGACTTCCTAGAGTTGTTAGGCCTAGGGTTTACGTTCTTCCTTTCCTGAACAACTAATCTGTTCAAAAATCCCTACAAAACAATTACTTATTCATACCTCCACTCACTAATACCTCACAGGAGGAATAGTTCCTCATGGATCTAGGAAACAATAAAAACTTGAATGAAAGAATGAACATGAAGAAAAATTTCTAGAATAAAGTTTAGAAAAAGTCTAATTGTATTGAATTTAAGCACATAATCCTCACAGAGTTTGAGAATAGTTCCATTATCTAATTTCTTCCCAAAAGTAAATACAAAGAACAAGAAGAAAATCTAAAACCTAAGAAGAAGGAAAAAACTAAATACTAGAATTAAAGAGAAAATTATACAAAATGAAAAGGTGTCAATAACATGTGTTAGTTGAGCCTATTTATAGAATTAAAATGGTTTTCATCCTTAACCATAGGTCAGCTGACCTTCTTGAGCTTAAAGCTGGATTGTACGGACTAAAATGCCCTTGTTTCATAATTATTTCCCATACAGAGGTGATCTCCTGACCCACCAGGTCCTGTGTCATGACATCGAGGGCAGTATGCTCAACTTCAGGGTGCCTTCAAAGGTATGTCTCGACATCCTCAGGCTGTGTCGCGACATTGAAGGCAGTCTTGGATTTTTCTTATTTTGCTCCCTATATTGCGACATTGCATGCTCCGTGTTGTAACCTTGCGACCAATATTGAGTTAATTCATCTTCTAATGGTCTCCTGCACTCACAAAGTATATTAGCTCCTCCGTAGGCCCCATTCAGCCCCTAAGGTAAACAAAAGACTCAAATTACACATTTAAACTTAACTAAACTTACTAAAATGTAAGTAAAATGCAAATAAAATGTTTATGTTCAAGACCCTAAGGTGTGAAAACTAGTTTAATCTGCTACACCGAATTACAGCAGGTCAAAGCCACATGAGTAAGGTGCCACTGATGTTATCACATGTACCTTAACATTACGAACTATTCCCATATTTTCGTTGATTGATTCCAGTCCAACACACTCCTATGTTTTGAACAATCTAGATAGTAAGTTAGGAATAACGATTGAAACCATCGATAAAGGTGTGATTGTCACTAGTTCATTTGGGGACAGTGTGTTAGTCAATAGAGTATACTGTAGGATTCCATTAGAGTACAAGGTCAAGTCTTCTATGCAAATCTGATGGAGCTGCCATTCTATGGTTCGACATGATCCATGGGATGGATTGGCTAACAAAGCTCAAAGCTAAGATCAATGAGTTGAATTAAGTTATTTCGCAAAACGGTGAAGGCAAAGAAGTAGTTGTGGTAGGTGAGTGAACTTAGTGTAACATGGGTTCAGTACTGAAGGAAGAAAAGATGTTGAGAAAAGGCTACGAGACCTATCTCATATTTGTGATGGGCTCGCAAGTTTTGGCAAAAGGGGTTCATGAAGTGTGAACTATTAAAGATTCTATAGATGTGTTTCTCAACGAGCTACCAGGTTTACCACCAGACCACGAACTAGAGTCCGCCATTGAGTTGTACCCTGGCAGTTTGCCAGTGTCTATTACACCGTATCACATGGCACCCAAGAAGCTTAAGGAACTAAAAGTGCAACTCCAAGAGGTACTGGACAAAGTTTACATATGACTAATCATATCACCTCGGGGTTTGCCAGTGCTGTTCATGAAGAAGAAGGATAGGAGCATATGGATGTGCATCGACTACATGTAACTAAATAAGTTTACAGTAAAAAACAATTACCCTTTGCCATGGATCAGTGACTTGTTCGACCAGTTGCGATGTGCAAAGGTGTTTTCAAGGATTGATTTGCAATATGTTACTATCAGTTGAAAGTGCAGGAGTCCAATGTGCTATAGACAACTTTCAAAACATGTTATGGCCACTAGGAATTTTTGGTGATGCCCTTTGGTTTGACCAACGCACCTACTGCCTTTACAGATTTGATGAATTGAGTGTTCCATGAATAATTGGATCGATGCATGGTGGTTTTCATTGATGACATTTTGGTGTACTCGTGATCTGATGAAGAGCACGACATGCATCTGTAAACTGTATTGTAGAGTTTGCAAGAGAAAAAGTTGTTCGCGAAATTCAGAAAGTGTGGGTTTTGGCTTAAAGAAGTGAAACTTTTAGGGAATGTAATTTTGACGAAAGAGGTTCGCGTAGACCCAAGGATGATTGAAGCAAATTTGGAATGGAGAGCACCAAAGAGTGTGACTGAAGTTTGAAGGTTTTTAGGGCTCGTAGGGTACTATTGCCAATTTGTTGAAGGGTTCACTAGTATCGTAGCACCTTTAGCGAAGCTACTTCAAAATAAAGAAAAGTTCGTATGGACTAAAGAGAGGCAGCAAACTTTCGACAAGCTTAAGGGGATACTCACCAAAGAATCAGTGTTGACTCAACCCAAACCTGGAAAATAATCCATGTCTACAGTGATGCCTCTTACATAGGACTTGGATGTGTTCTAATGAAAAAAGGTAAGGTGATAGCTTATGCTTTGAGGTAAGTGAGGATTCATGAGAAAAATTACCCAACTCATGATTTGGAACTAGTCATGGTGATGTTCATGTTAAAGATTTGGTGACACTATCTTTATGGCGAGAACAGTGTCATCTACACTGACCATAAAAGCCTCAAATATTTGTTGAACCAGAAGGAATTGAATCTTTGACAAAGGAGGTGGATCGAGATGTTGAAAGATTATGGCTGCGTGATAAAGTATCACCCAGGAAATGCCAACGTGGTTGCTGATCCATTGAGCAAGAAGTTCACGAGTAAACTTCGAGCTATGTCTGCACAACTAAGTGTGACCAACGATAGAGGACTTCTAGACAATTGCAAGTGAGACCAACATTGTCACATCAAATCAGGGGGAAGCAAGCTCGTGATGGAGGGTTGGCGAAGAGGCTTAGCCAAGTGGAAGAAGGTGTGCGAGGTGACTTCACACTCAATGAAGAAGGTGTGCTTTGTTGCTGAGGAAGGTTGTACGGGCCTAGGGACGAGGGGTTATGACATGTGATTATTAACAATTTACAATGCACCCAAGCAGCAGCAAGATGTATTGTGATCTCTGCGAGCTGTATTGGTGGCCTAGATTGAAGCCATTTGTCATTGAGAATGGTGCGAGGTGTTTGGTTTGTTGGAAACTCAAAGTTGAACATCAATTGTAACACCCCTAACCCGTATTCGTCGCCGAAATGGGGTTACAGAGTATTACTGGAGTTTAAAATTCAAATGGAAAGAAATTTCAAACATTTCATATCATATCAGTGAACATATTAAAACCAAGTCAAATCATACATATTGTCCCTTATACGAGCCCTCGAGGCCCTAAATATGCATTAGAAACAAGTTCAGACTAAATCGGAAGCTTATTGAATTTTTCAGAAAACATTTAAATTTTTCAACACTGCAGGGGGTCATGAGGCCGTGCAGCCAGGCCGTGTGACTCACACGGCCAAGAGACACGCCCGTGTCTTAGACTGTGTGGGCATTCAATGTAGGGACACATAGTCGTGTCCCAGCTTGTGTCAGTGCCCGTGTAACTCACTAACTTGGGTCACATGCCAAGTCACACACCCATGTGCCAGGCCGTGTACCCTTCGAAGTAACCCCACATGCCCGTGTGCTAGGCTGTGTAACAGCCTAACTTACAACCTTTTGAAAGTTACAGAGCACACACGGCCCTGTCACCTGGTCATGTATCACACACAGCTAAGACACATGCCCATATCTCTACCGTGTAGATGAAATAAGGCCATTTTACAAGCCATTTTTCTCACCTAATTTGGCATGTACCTACACACAACATTGCACATACTTACAAGCCATAACAAGGCATCCAATTCAAGCATGAACAAATCTTATACATATGGTATAATATCATACAACCAATATGACCTTAGGCACCTCAAATGAAAACATTAAAACATATACAAACATGTACTCTGTTTGACAAAATAATCAACTAACTACTAAGCATATTTGCATTAATACATACCATATAATTTACTTGCCAAAGCACAACTATTTGGTACCAAATTGTCATTCTATAATTAGCATCAATAGTCATATAAGCTATTCAATCAAAGTAAAATTCTCAACAAGTCACCAGTCGTATATATTATGCATATTCATCTATCATCTCATCATTCAACCACATTAAGTCTACTTATATACAAACCAAAATATACCAAAACACAAGCTAAATCAAATGGCCATAATCACAACAAAGCATATAGGCCAACATTAGCCAAAATACCTATACTGTAACACCCCTAACCGTATCCGTCATCGAAATAGGGTTACGAGGCATTACTGATCAATCACAACATAAATCAGAAATCTTCACATAAACATCAATCAAATATAATCACAATGTCCCTTGTAAGGCTCTACGAGACCTTAAAACATGCTTGAAAGAGGTTCGGGACTAAACCGATAACATTTGAAAACTTTGGAAAACTTAGAAAATTTTCATGCATACAGGGGTCACACGCCCGTGTGAATAGGCTACATGCCTCACACAGCCACCAAACATGCCCGTGTCACAGGCCGTGTTAAAACAAGGCATACATACTGACTTGTACCACACGGCCGGAGACACGCCCGTGTGCCATGGCCATGGGAAAACTGCAGGGTTATTGACTTGGGTCACACGGCCGACCACACACCTATGTGCCAGCCCGTCACACACGGCCGATAGACACACAGTGTGTCTAAGCCGTTTAACTCTCTGACTTGTATAATTAAGTTACAGTAGGCACACGGTCGAGTCACACGCCCGTGTGCTCAACCGTGTGGAGAGTAAATAAGCTTGGTTTAAACCACATTTCTCACCCACCTCAAGCATACCTAAACCACAACTTTGCATACCATTTCAATTCACTTATAGGCAACCAAAACATGCCAATTCATATACAAATCATGCCATCTCATCTTCAACCATTTCACTACTTAAATCATAACCATAAACATACCACAACAATATGTCATTATCAACAATTTCAACTATCTTACTTATGCATTATTCTCATCATTTTATCAACTAATTCATGCCACAAAATATACCAATTCATCATGTTAAAACTAAGCCACAACATGCCATTTATCAACCATGATACATCATTGATAATTAACCAAACCAATTATCCATCTAGCCAATACATGAACCATATTAAACTTACTAAAACATAAGGCATTATATGCATCATTTATCACTTATCAAACTTATGAATTAATCCAAATTATATGGAAAAATACACACCAACTTTTACAAGCCAAATCTCATGGCTAAAATCATAACTCAAAACATATCATCATATCACTAGCCTATACATGCCATATACCATATTTATAAAGCATCCAAAAATATCAACAAGTAGTCAATAGTGTGATGACAGTTCCTGATGATCCCTGATGTCCGAGCTAGCTTTGATAATCTATAAAATAGGGAAAGAACACACAAAGTAAGCTTTAAAAGCTTAGTAAGCCATATACAAATAGAATTATACATGAATCAACACCATTTCCATCAATATAAGTTAACACATATAAGCTTACAAAACTTCCCAAATGTATACATATTCAATTTCATAAGTGAATTCATCAAATCCCTCACTTTTCAATACTTGTATGAATCTCATACGTACCTGAGTCGCTTAACTCATTTACACATTCTTTATCGACCTGAATTTTCCCATTAAACCTTTCAAAATCGTTAAGGATACTCAGAAATCACATATAGCTCGTATAATGCCATATCCCAGATATGGTCTTACATGTTATCACATATCAATGCCAATGTCCCAGACATGGTCTTACACGAAATCATATAATGATGCCAATGTCCCAGAAATTATCTTAGACATAATCACAATACAATGCCAATGTCTCAAACATGATCTTACATGTAATCACATCTCGGTAAACTAATGTCTTGACATTTGTATCCTATACTATTCCTAAGGTTCGTACGGGTCTTTCAAACGTCGTAACCCTGTCAATACTTGCTCGTATATGATCATTCAACATTCATAGCAGTTCAATGACAATTAAACATATATAATTCAATTTAACAACATTTATTTGCATATGAACTTACCTCGTAGTCGAAATAGAGGGACTAGATCGATTATTTGATAACCTTTGATTTTCCCCGATCTAAATCCAATTTCTTTCGTTCTTGACCTATATACATTCAAAATTTACTCATTTATTAATCAAATCATTCAATTTAGTCCACAAACACATATTTGGGCATTTTTATACTTTAGCCCTTAAAGTTTCACATTTTTACAATTTAGTCCCTATTTCACAAATACACAAAATTCATGAAATTTCATTAAACCCAAGACTAAAAGAATTTCATATAGGTCCCTAGCAGCCCAAAACTTTCATTTATTTCACATTTCAAAAACTCAATTTACATATTTCTCAATTTAATCCCATTTTGACATTTTTGTCAAAAATCCCTTTACAAAACATTTAAATCTCTCAACAAATAATCATTTTCCATTATCAAACATTCAAAAGCTCAAATATTCATCAATGGAACTTCACAAAATCATGAAAAAATTCAAAAATTAAGATACGGGCTAGCTAGATTACTAAGCAACGATCTCAAAAATGTAAAAATTATTAAAAATCGAGCTCAAAGCACTTACCAATTGAAACTCACAAGTGCCGAACCCTAAGTGAACATGAAAGGTTTCTTTTCCTTCTTCAAATTCGGCTAGATGATGATAATGAGAGAAAAATGGCTTTTGTTTTATTAATTTTAACTTAATTACTAAATTACATATTTAACCTTTAATAAAAACATATAATAACACATAATTCAAGGCCATTTATGTCCATCTCCACTATCAATGGTTTAATAACATCATAAGGACCTTTCACTTAATAAACCATAGCAATTAAGCACTTTAAACAAGTAGAATCCAACTTTTTACATTTTACGCGATTTAGTCCTTTTTCTCAAATTGAGCTATTAAACGATAAAATTAGCTCACGAAATTTTCACACATATATAATCACATGCTGTAAACTCATAAAATAATATTAAAATAATTTTTTGACCTCGAATTTGTGGTCCCAAAACCACTGTTCTGATTTAGCTAAAACTGGGCTGTTACAAATACATGACATTATAACCAAAATTAAACATCCGAATGTACCAAAAGAGCTGATGGATAGTGTGATATAACTCTGACAAGCTTCTAACCCGAACGAGCTTCTGATTCACAATAAAACATAGAAAATAACACAGAGTAAGCAATTAAGCTTAGTAAGTTCGTAAACATAGGATTTAACTTACCATTTAGTCATATAATAGGTAAGTAAACAAGCATATCCCAATACAATTTGGCCAAATGCCTAAGCCCATATTTACCAACCATGTTAGCCATGTAAACACTTATATAAGCCAATAAACATGGATGAATACAGTAATTGATCAAGTTCCAAATACATGTATTAACCAATTCAAGTTTCTATATACCATGTAATAACATTTCCACGTAATTCATGCATATACCTGTAATAGTTTGTATCAAACTCTTATTAATTCGTATCAAAACATTGCCCATTGAATCATTTAGAATACCGTAGGATACCCAGGATAGCTCACACATAGTGTGCTAGCTCACGTAACTGTAATTTGTCAATTCATGTACTTGTATGCTCATACAAGTTGTGAATCAATATGCTCATTTGAGTTGTAGATCGGTATGCTCTCACAAGCTATAAATCGGTATGCTCTCACGAGCTGTGGGTCAGAAGGTAGCTATACGATGCTGCTTGCACAAGCTGTGGAGTATCCGCAACACATGCAGAACCTCAGCTGTAACACCCCAACCCCGGCCCGGACGTTATGGCTGGAGTCGGCGTGTCACATTGAAGTGTCTTAGCGAAAACCGTGTTTTCATTGAAAACCCTTCATATAATAAAGAAACCTAATAATTTAGTTGCGAAAACATAGAAAACATACTATAATTTAAGAAATCCATGTTCAACTTCTCGTAGTTACAATGAAAATAATGATAATAACTCAAGTAATAATAATATAATGGAAACCTCATTACAATCTGGTCTGAACATACTTAAAAAGAAATAAAAACTTGAATGCTTAAAAAAAGCCAAGTTCGAATTATCTTGCTAGCTGGCCACCCAGAGTCCCTCCAAACATCAGACCTTCTATTGAACATTACCTGAAAATAAAATAAAAGAGGGGTAAGTTTTTGTAAACTCAGTGTGTACAACCCTCGATGGAAAACAAGCATTCAAAGAAGAATCATTACACATGCAATGCAATCCCATCCAAATTATTCATTCGCTACACACCAACTCCGTCCCCCGACCCACCCAGCCCACACACTAATGGTAGCCCTGTTGCGGTACTACCTTCATTTACATATTGGGCTTTAAAAGCCGTCGGTGGATCCACGATTGTCAGGCAACCATGCTATCCTCATATACTTCCTCCGTTCCATAGTTCCCACCCCATAGGCAACCTAAGCAAAACATCATATGTATGCATGTCACATCCATAAAACTTACATTCAACACTTAGGGGTATTTTGGTCATTTTTTCCTTTAGGGGCATTTTTGTAATTTTCCCTTAAGTATGGTTTCCACTTACCTTGGCCCGTTAACAAGTCCCGCGAGCTAAGATGAACGAATACTATGCACCAGGTAGGATTCCAGAGAAGAGGAGGTGGGTCATTAAAACCGCTTAAGTACCAAGCTCTCCCTAGATCCAATCCTAGACATGCATATACCCGTTGCCACACCTTAACCCTTTGACCTGTCCATGGTCGCAAAATATTGATTAAGTCTTATGTAGTTATCTAGGCCCAAAACCCCTTACAAAGCCCAAACAACTTCACTTACCTATATTTGGCCCATTAAGCCTAATCATATTCATATGGCCCATTAGGCCCACATCACCTTATATGGCCCATTAGGCCCAAATAACATTTATATGGCCCGTTAGGCCCAGTCACATTCATATTCATGCTCGCATACAAATTTCCATCACATAGCATCAATATTCAGTTTTTGCCTATTATTGGCCCAACAACCCATCAGGCCCATTTAGCCCATTTTGGCCCGTATGGCCAAATCACAACCCAAGTCCACAGAATCACCCGTGGGTCTCAGGCAACCTATCGGTCTCTCCATTACGAGTGTTCGTGCACTCACAAAACTACCATAGCCACACTTTCGACTTTTAGGCATTTCAGTATTTCGGCATTTCGGCTTTTGCCAATTCATAGTGTGTGTGTAGTGTATGTACACACCTGGAAAGCAAGAATGATGCGATCTTCTTAGCCCCAAACCTTGAACACAAATCTCAAATAGCTTTTCCTTGATTATGTACCCCTTAGATCAATACCGCAACACCTAAGGAGCAATTCGGTAATGAGCTAAGATCCGAGATCCGATACTAACTCCCTACCACAGTTGATTAGAAAGAGTGAGGGACAATATTCAATACTTAGCGAAGAAAATTGATTGAAAGAGTAACACTTACACTAGATTCGATCAAAGAGTATTCGACTCTAGAGATTTGAATGCACAATTGCTTATTCGGCACCAAGGGAGAGAGGAAGAAGAATCGGCTAAACCTAAAAGTGAAACAAAGAAATCAGCACAAGGAAAATAAAAAGGAGAACAAGGGTTGGGTTTTCGGCTTTTGGAGAAATCGACAGAGAGAAAAGGAAGAAAACAAAAGGGTTTTTGGCTTTTAGGAAAGAGGGTTTCTGGCAACAATGTGAGAAAAAGATTTCGACATTAGCCTCATACCCTTGCATTCGGCACCTATTTATAACCCTTATGGCTGAACTCCTCAAGCTCAAGTTCCCATTTCAGCTCCACTTGCTCCTCACTTCTCATCTCCTCATTTTTCTCCCTGATAACCTCTTGATCTTTTCTTTAATTTTCTCTTCTGAACACTCCCCTTAAAGTCCATCTTCACGCCACTTCCAACCTTCTAGAAGGCCAAAATTAATCTTCTAAAAACACTAAGCTAGGATTCAAACCTTGGAGCTCCTTGCTAGCTATTAACGCCACCTCCCTACACTCTAAGTGGTGTCACTTAGCCACTCCTCCACAAAGCCTTTTTGATGCTATTTTCCCCTATATTTAATTAAAAGCCCAACTACTTGCCAACCCTGATTCTATTAATAATCAAATTATAATTTCTTCTACCCCTTAATTCGAACTCAAACCTTAACCATGACCTACCTTTGCATAATTAACACTTAACCGGAATTGCTAAGTACAAAAAGAAAATTCAAGATTTCAGGATTTTTGGGTCGTTACATCAACCATCGGTAGGATGTTTAGAACTAGTACCCAAATGATGTAAACCCTAATGACATGTCATTTGTATCCTACGGATTCCTAAGGTTCAAATAGGGCTCGGTAATCCTCGTACGTCATTGGATATGCAATTGGTAATTATGTAGGATAGTTCATAACATATATATATATATATATATATATTTCAATTAAAAACAAATAAACACAATTTAATTACATGAACTTACCTCGACAAGTATACGTAGATACCGAGGCAACTAATCCTAGATTTTCTCTTTGCCTCGATCTAAAGTCGTACGAGGTTTGTCTTGATCTATATGGATAAATTTAACTCAATTCAAAATATATTTCATTCAATTTAACCCAAAATCAGGTTTTTTAAAAAATTACCATTTTGCCCCTATACTTTTAATTTCTTTTTAATTTAGTCCCTATCTCATAAAAATGGAAATTCATAAAATTCCACCACAATCCACTATAACTGAATATCAATTAGGTCCCTAGCATACCTTATATTTCATTTATTTCACAATTTCATCATGTAAAATTTCCTATTTTTCAATTTAATCCATAATTGACAATTTCATCAAAAATCTCTTTACAAAAGTTGTTTATCTAACAACAACTATCCACTTTCTATCATCAAACATCAAAAATCATGTATATTCAACAATGGTAAAACCTTAATAGTTTACCAGTTTCACAAATTAGTCCCTGGGCTAGCTAGATTAAGCTACAATAATCCTGAAAACGTAGAAATCATTAAAAATGAATTAAAAATACATACCAAATAGGCAAGAATGAGATTGCCAAAAGTTAAGCATAAAAATGGCTCCAAACCCTAAATTTTTGATTGAAAGAGATGAAACTAAGATGATACTTAATTTGGTTTTATTTAATATTAACTTTAATTACCTAATTACTTAATTAACCTTTAAAACTTTTAAAAATTACACAAAATGGCAAGCCATCATATTCCACTATCATATTTATGGTCTAGTTTCCATATAACGACTTCCACTTTAAAGTTCTATAGCTATTTAATACCTTTAGCTATTATAACTCAACTTTTGCACTTTACGCGATTTAGTCCTTTTTATCAAATTGAGCATGTAAACGGTAAAAATTCTTAACGAATTTTTTATATGGCATTACTATCATGCTGTAGGAAATAAGATAATTATAAAATAAAATTTCTAACTTCAGATTTGTGGTCTCAAAACCACTGTTCTGATTTCACTAAAAACGGGTTATTACATCAATTTCCTTCAGATTGCTTCAACCACTCAAAGTCCCAGAATGGAAGTGGGAAAGAATTACAATGGATTTCCTAGTTGATTTGGCATTGATGAGAACCTAGAAAGATGTAGTTTAGGTGATTGTGGATCGCCTAACGAAGTGTACACACTTTTTAGCTATCCGCACTAATTATTAATTGCAAAGGCTCACCGAAATATATGTTGTTGAGATAGTGCAATTGCATGGCATGCCTATTTCCATAACACCTAACTGAGACCTAAGATTTACATCATGATTTTGGAGAAGTTTGCAATGATCTTTGGGTTCAAAACTTCACTTTAGCATTGCTTATCACCCTCAAATGGACAACCAGCCCGAGCGAGTGTTACAAGTGTTGGAAGATATGTTGTGAAGATGTATTTTCTAATTCGTCGCAAGCTGGGAATGTTATCTTCCTTTGGCAGAGTTCATCTACAAAAATAGCTATCAAGTGGGTATTCAAATGGCACTCTTTGAAGCTCTTTATGGAAGGACATGTTGCATGTCTCTATGTTGGACAGAGATCGTCGAAAAGAAAATTGTTGGACCTGATTTAGTTCGTGAGATTCAAGATAAGGTAAAGATGATATATGAGAGGCTTAAAGCTGCTTTAGATAGAAAAAAGTCTTACGCTGATTTGAAAAGGCGAGACATCAAGTACCAAGTAGGAGCACTTATTTCTTAAGGTGTCACCATGGAAGAAGGCACTAAGATTTGGGTGAAAAGGGAAGCTAAGTCCAAGATTTATTGAACTGCATGAGATCGTAGAATTATTGGGCCATGTAGCCTATTGAATCAAGTTACCCCGTGAACTTGAGAAGATTCATAATGTGTTTCATGTGTTAATGTTGAGGGAGCATCGATTTGACCCATCTCATGTTGTAGCAACAGACGACATTGAGGTCCAACCTGATTTGACTTATGAAGAGGAACCACTAAAGATTGTGGCTCGCAAAGTTAAGGTCTTAATAAGCAAATGGATTCCTTTGGTCAAAGTGTTATGGTGTAACCACAAGACCAGTTAAGCTACTTGGGAAACTCAGAAAGCCATGAGGTAATAGTATCCATAGTTGTTCGAAGGTGAACATTTTAGGGACGGAATGTCTTATGTGGGGTAGAATTTTCACAACCTAAAACCGGGGTTGGTAGTTTTGTCCATGCAAAGTAAGGTTCGCCAGTGTTTCAACAAACTAGGATTGCCAAATTTAGGGTGAATTAGGGGTTCGCCAAGATTCAAGTGAGCTGGGTGTTCGTTAAAGAAGTTTCAGCAAGGGTGTTCACTAGCAGCAGTGTACTCCAAATGAAGTGGTAAGGGGGTTCACTAGTTTCACTGTGAGACAGCTTCGCTAATGTGTTGGTGAGCTAAGGATTCACCATTCTGTTTGGCAAGCTAGGGTTCGCCAGTCTGTGTGGCAAAGAGGGTTCGCCAGGTAAGTTGTGAACTATGTTCACAAGTTAAAGTGCGAATAGGATTCGCTGGTCAAAGATACAGTCAGACTCAAATTAGGAAAAAGTGATTTACTATATCTAGGAATACATTTCGTACAAGTAATGCCTTTCCTAAATCAGATAAAGTATCCAAAGATATCTAGGACTCTTAGGTCTATAAATAAGACTCTTGATTCAGTGAATATGTTCACTAAATATTCTGTCGTCAAGTTTCTATTCTGAAATTCTATTCGTAGTAATTCAAGTAAGTCCTTGTCTTATTAGGGTTGATCATCCTTAGATCTATGTTCACATGCATGTGTGAATTCTGAATGTTCTGTTAGTAATTTGTTTGTTTGTTACGAACTAATCGTACCATCTTCTAGCAAGGATAAAGGCAAATCCAAAATTGTTTAAGTTCTCCATTTCTGGTGAGTGGTCCAAAGTTATTCAATTCTGTGAACTACTATCGATTTTCAAAGGTATTCTGATTATGTTTTCTAAAATAAACCTTGTTTTCAAAACCTAAAAGAAAACTTTCTAAAAAGTTCTATTTTAAGCTACGAAACTCCATTTTTAAAACATGATTTTGAAAAGATAATTTTAAAGCACAATTTTTTGTGAGCTCTTGTGCGAATATTTAAATATAAGAACATTTTGGAGGAACGATTTTAAACTAATTTTTAAAAGCACTTAAGTACAAGTTTTTTATAAGTAAATGTTTTAGCTCTGCTTTACGCGAGCTCTCTGTTTGGCTCTACTTTAGTGTGAGCTTTCTATTCTATAAGCTCCTTACTGAACCTTCTGATTGGTATACCAATAGTGTGAATACTCACCAATTTTAATTCTCACTCTGTGTGCTCTTTTGAGAGAATAAGCATTTGTAAGCTTCACTCTACGTGCTCCTTGAGAGCATGGGCTCTTGTGAGTTTTGTGATAAGTCTCACTCTGTGTGCTCCTTTAAGAGCATGAGCCTTTATGAGCCGCACTCTACATGTTCCTTTAGACCATGGGCTTTTGTGAGTTTTTTTTTATAAGTCTCACTCTACATTCTCATTTGAGAGCATGAGCTTTTGTGAGCATCTCACTCTGTGTGCTCTTTGAAAGAATGGGCTTTTGTGAGATTTGTGATGTCTCAAACTATACAACTCCCCAAACTCGGCCTAGACTGTAATATCCCGTTTGGTGTTAGAAACGGTGGTTTTGGGACCACAATTCTGACATGTGAAGTTGTGTTTTATGGTTTAGTTAATGTTTATAGAGTTACACTAGGGTCGTATTAAATTTTGGTGGTGAAATTTTAATGTTTAGTTAGTTAATTAATTAAAAATGATCAAATTATAAAAGATGTAAAACTAGCCACAATTGAATTATAGTGATTAGACAACTTAATTATTATTTAAGGGAGGATTTATATGGAAATTATGTCATAAAACAAGTTAATAGACGGTAATGGGTATTGTTTAAGCTTAAAAGAATGTTTTATTAAAGGGTAGTTTGGTAATTTAAAAATTAAACATAAAAACAAAAGATAACAAATTACGTTATCATCTTTATTGTTTCTTTATCACCAATTGTAAAGGGGAACACCATTTTTGGTTCTTGAAGGTTCTGTCACCATAACTCTTTGCACGTAAGTAATTTCCAACTTATTCCTTATAATTTTTATATTTTTGATATCGTTGTAACTAGGTCCTCTAACCCAGACCTTCATTTTTGAAAGTATTAAAGATTCTAGATGTTGTTATTGATGAATTCTTGTTATTTTAGATGTTAAATGATGAAATGGAAATTTTAGTTGTTGATTATGATTAATTTATAAAGTGATTTTCTTTACTTTTTGATTAAAGGATTGAATTGATTAAATGTTAAAATTGATAAGGAAATTTTGTGAAATTAGAATAACAATGGGCTGAATATGGAAAGGTAAAAATTTAGTTAGCTTGATAAATTATAAACTTTTGTCAAATATGAAAATTTGAGTTTAGGGACTAAATTGATAGAAATGTAAAAGTTTAGAGAAACTGTGTCAATAATGAAAAGTTAAGGGTCATATTGAATGTGAAATGTATGTGAATTTAATAGAATTTATTGAATTACTATCTAGATAAGATTTGAATAAAAAAGATAATAACCGAGGAAAAGGAAAGATTGTGGAGCAGTCCTTGTGTTTAAACTGGAAGTGTTGTAGAACTAAGTTCAAAGTTATTTGCTATTTAATGTGTTTCACTTGTAATTTATATGGTGATTGCCCTGTTAGTTGGTTTCTTTGAATGTACATGTGAGTATAATTGTTAAGAATACAAGTATTACATATATATATATATACATGAAATTGGAAAGTAACTATTAGTAGTGTTTCTTGGTTATAAAATGAATTGTATGAGATTATAATGAGTTCTAATAAGAATACAAAAATGTGAAGTGGTTTCATTGCACCTCGATGCCCCTGAAACACTTTGATATCCCTATTTTTGCAATTGTACCCCTGTGAACACTTTGATGTCCCTGTTTGCACATCCATGCCCCTGAATGCTCTCGAGTGCCTCTGATAGCACATTTGTGCCCCTGGCTGCACTCTGGTGCCCATGATTGCGCACTCATGCTCCTGATTGCTCTTTGATGCCCCTGTTTTTGCATCTATGATGCCTTTAAAAATAAATGAAGTTCGAGTATTTAAATAGGATAATGCTGAACTTGAATGAATGATATGAAGAATTACATGGAGTGGACATGTTCAAGTTATGATGAGTTCTTTGAAATTTATAGACAAAGCAATTAAGAATTTCAGTTATCATGTTATAATATTTAAGTGATTCCTTTATTAAAAGCAAGTCAAGTAGAATTTGCACTATGATCTTACTAACCCATTTAAGCTTAACGATTTTTCTCATGTTATTTTGTAGTTAAAGATTGCAGACAGCTCTAAGGATCGAAATTAAGGTCACACTATCCATTACCCTTGGTAGGTTTTATATCCCTTTTTGGGTTGTGGCATGTATATAGGTTTTATTGTAAGAAAGTTAACATCAGAGGTTTGGTAGGTATGAAAAGTTAATTAGTATTTGTGATTATGTTATATGATGTTGAATGGTAAACTGTATTAGTATGAATAGAAGATAATAGTATGGTTGGTTATGAATATTAATTGAGGTGTGTTAATGGATAAAGTTTTGGTGTATTGTTGTAACAACTCATTTCTCTGTGTTGTCAGAACAGTGGTTTTGAGGCCACAAATTCGACGTATGAGTCCGTAAATATTACTATTTAATATTTACGTTATTTAAATGAATTATTAGGTTTAAGTGGTATGACCCTAAAGGCAAGTGGTTTTAGAAAATGAGGTATTGGGACCTTATTTCTCTAAACCGAGCTATAAATATATTATTAAATATTTACGGTGTGATATTAAGGTCGTATTAAAATTTGGTTAAGAAATTTTATTGTTTAGATAGTTAATTAAAGAAAAAGGATTAAATCATATGTAACACCCTGAATTTGGGCCTAGAAGTTTTGGCCCTTGAGCATGGGAGCGGTTGAAGGCAGCTTATAATATTTTGGTCGTGCATGTAAATTTCGTTAATGAAGGCTTGTTTTAATGGTTAAGTGAGCTGAGAAGTGTTGGAGAAGTCTTGGGTTCAAACCTGGACTCTAGCAAAAATTTTGGTTTAAGGTGAATCTCTTTTCATTCTAGACCACCAGTAATATTGTTTCAGATCATTATACATTTTTGTACTACCCGGATGAACAGATAACCAATTGTTGTGAGCATCATTCAAAATCATCTGAATTAACACTGGATTTCTCGAAACACAAATTCTATCTCGAAATCTCAAACAATCATCTCTATCAATTCTAAATTCTGAATCAGAATCTAAATCACACTGAGCTCGTTTTGCTAATATCTCATTATCAATCTTTTGAACTTCGATAATCTGTTGAATGAATAATGGTCTTGCTTTTAATTTAGCTAAAAATGAACCATCATCGAACAGAACCAAATGAGCCTTCATCGCACGTAGAGCAAACAATGATTTTCGACTCAAAGCATCAACAACAACATTTGCTTTACCCGAATGATAATCAATCATAAGGTCATATTCTAGTCATCTTCTCTGTTGTAGATTCAAATCTTTCTGATTCATCAGATACTTTAAACTCTTATGATCAAAATATACATGACATTTCTCACCAAACAGATAGTGGTGCCAAATCCTTAAAGCAAATACAATCGTAGCCAGTTCTAAATCATGCGTTGGATGGTTCTTTTCATGTATTTTTAATTGTCTTGAAGAATAAGCAATGACTTTACCTTCTTGCATCAAAACACATACCAGACCGATCAATGAAGCATCACTGTAGATCACAAATTCTTTACCCGATTCGGGTTGTACCAATACTAGAACTTCAGTCAATAAAGTTTTCAACTAACCAAAGCTTTTCTGACACTTTTCAAACCATTCAAACTTCACATATTTCTGAAGCAGTTTCGTTAACGGAGTTGCAATCATAGAAAAGCCTTTTATGAACCGTCTATAATAACCGGCAAGTCCCAGAAAACTATGGACTTCAAAAACATTTCTCAGAGGTTTCTAATCCAAAATAGCTGAAATTTTGCTCAGATCAACTCAGATACCAGATGTTGATACAATATGACCCAAAAAACTGACTTCATACAACCAGAATTCACATTTACTGAACTTCGCATACAATTGCTTATCACGCAAGGTCTGTAGTACTATTCTCAAATGCTCGACATGTTCGGATTCATTATGCAAACAAATCAATATGTCATCAATGAATACGACAACAAATCGATCTAAATACGGTTTGAAAATTCAATTCATCAAATCCATAAAGATAACAGGTGCATTAGTCAATCCGAAAGGCATAACTAAGAATTCATAGTGTCCGTACCTCGTTCTGAAAGTAGTTTTCGGAATGTCTGAATCTTTTACTCGCAACTGATAATAGCCTGATCTCAAATCTATCTTTGAAAGCACAACAGCTCCTTTCAAGTGATCAAACAAATTTTCAATTCTGGTCAAAGGATATTTGTTCTTGATAGTCACTTTTTTCAACTGACGATAATCATGCATATTCTCATCATGCCATCTTTCTTTTTCACAAACAAAACAGGAGCACCCCAAGGTGAGAAACTCAATCTAGCAAATCCTCTATGGTCAACTCTTGCAACTGAGACTTTAACTCTTTTAGATCGATCGGAGCCATTCTATACGGACCTATCAAAATTAAAGTAGTTCCCGGTACTAACACAATGTCAAATTCAACTTCTCGTATCGGAGGTAATCCTGGAAGTTTTTCAGGAAACACATTAGGGAATTCATATAAAACTGGCACTGATTTAACTTACTTTTCTGACATTTTCGAATCAATCACATAGGTAAAAAAAGCTTCACACCATTTTCTCACAATACTCAGAGCTTTCATAAAAGATATCACAGCCAGCAATCCATTCAAATCACTAGATTCAATTCGAACTATTTCATCATTCTTGCATCTCAAATCAATAATTTTCCATTTGCAGTTCATAACAGCATCGTGCAATGTTAACCAATCTATAACCAGACTTATATCAAACTCATCAAAAGATAACAACATCAGATCAGTCGGAAAACAAAATGTTAATGAACAATTCTTGCAGACTTTATCAACCAAAACACATCTGCCTAGGGGATTCGAAACTCTAATTACAAATTCAGTAGACTCTACATGCAAAGTCTTACTATTCACTACGTTCATGCATAAGAACGAATTTGTTGATCCAAGATCTATCAAAGTAATCACAGAAGTATCATAAAGTGTGAAAGTACCCGTAATCACATCTGGAGATGAAGCTTCCTCACGAGCTCAAATGGCATAAGCTCTGGAAGGTGCATGCGCCTCAGATCTAACAGCTGTGTCTTTCGTTCCTCTCTGACTCCCACCCATATTTCCCGTATTTTTAGGAGGCCTACCACGAGATGCATTGCCACTTGGCCTCAGATTTTGCATAATATCTTGCTTGACAGATTCGAGGCAATCACAGATAAAATGGTCTAACAATCCACATTTGAAACAAGCCCGATCATACAGTCTACAATTGTCGGTATGTCTTTTACTACAATGTTTGCACTCAGGACGATCAGATCGAATATTTCCAACACTGGCACGATCTCTACCTGAATGTCCCACATAAGCCTTTGAACGGCTATTATCATCTCAAAACTTCTTTGATACAGACTGAAATGACTTATTCGATGTTCTCTTTCGCACTTCTCTAGCTTCGGAATCAGCTTTTCTTTTCTCTTTCCTAAGCTCCTCAGCTTTACATGCACGTTCAACTAGCACAATGAATTCTTTAATCTCAAGAATCCCAACTAGCAATTTGATATCTTCATTCAAACCATCTTCAAATCTTTTCCACATTATTGCCTCAGTAGATACACATTCTCGAGCATACTGACTCAGTCTTATAAATTTCCACTCGTATTCTGTAATAGACATACAGCCTTGTTTAAGCTCAAGAAACTCTTTACGTTTCTGGTCGATAAATCTCTGGCTGATGTATTTCTTCTAGAATTCAGCTTGGAAGAAATCACAGGTTACTCTCTCACTCAGAACTACGGATGTCAAAGTCTTCCACTAGTGATACGTCGTATCTCTCAGAAGTGAAATGGCATATTTTATGCATTCATCCAGATTCGATGACAATTCATCAAATACTTTTATTGTATTCTCTAACCAGAACTCGACTCTTTCAGTATCATCATTTGTTGTAGCTCGAAATTCTTCGGCCCCATATTTTCTAATCTTATTAACCAGAGGCTTGATCAACTGAATCGGACTCACTTATGGCATAGTGGGGGCTTGTGGAGGATTTATGATCGTGATTTTCCTGATAAGTTTTATAAATTTATAAATAATCGTTCTTGAAACTAACTATTATCACAATATAGGCAAGTGTACCTATCGAACAGTAGTATAGCTTTAGCAAGACAGGATTGTCGAACCCAAATGAACTAAAAGTACTAGTAATGACTGTCTTTTTATTATCTAGCTTAAGAATAACGAGGTTTCTTTTAATTAACTAATTACTAAACTAAGAAATCATAGAAAATAGAATTGGGAAATTACTTTTGGAAAAACGATTAATTGAAGACAATACCTAAGGAAAATCCACCTAGACTTCACTTGTTATTTTGGCTCCGAATCGGACGATTTATTAATTTAACTTGTTCCATAGAAATCCCTAAGTTATGTTATTATCCCTATTCAAGACTAATAACGTCTAACCCTAGATTGAATAATTGAAATTTATTTCTAATTAACACTCTAGGGTTGCATTAACTCAATCTATGGATCCCCTTATTAGGTTTCACCCTGATCTGGCAAAATCTTGTCACCCAATCTCTAGGCGCGCAATCAACTCCGCTTAATTATGACAAAGCCACTCCTAGCCAGGGACTATTCATCCTCTAACTAAGAGCATTAACTTGAATCAATATCCTAGAATACCAAAACAAGAATTAAGAACACATAATTAAGAACAAGTCAAATATTTATCATACAATTCAGAAAATAATAACAAGATTCGTCTTAGGTTTCATCCCCCTTAGGTATTTAGGGGATTTAGTTCATAACTAAAAGGAAAACATCTTAGAAGAATAAAGAATACAAAACATAAAGAAAACCCAAAACTCCTGAAGGGAAATTAGGGAGAGATCTTCACTCTTGATGATGAATCCGGCTTCTGAGATGGATCAATCAGCTTTCTTGGAGTAACTCCTTGCTCCCTACTCTCCTCTCCCCTTTTAGTCCTCCTCTAGGGTGTTTAAATAGGCTTTAAAATGCATAAGAGCCCTCAAACTTGCCCTTTTCCTAATAGAAGTTAGCTAGGGCTCGGCAGGGACACGCCCGTGTACGATTACTTCAGGCTTGGTCGAGGCTGAGAGATCAACATGCCCGTGCTGAGGTTGTTTTAGGCCGTGGTCGAGCCTATTAGAATGGCACGGGCGTGTGTTCTGCCCATGTGAGGAAGTCCAGGCCATGTTGTTTTCCCACATTGGCCCATTTTCTTTGTTTTTGGCCCGTTTCTTGTTCTGTTCACTCTCCTATACTCACCTAAATATAAAACATGAAATTAAAGGATTAGGAGCATCAAATTCACCAAATCTAAGGAGAATTCATTCATAAACGTGTTAAGCATGGGATAAAAATGTGTATAAATTACACTTAAGCTTTTGCTTGTCCTCAAGCAAAATCCTCAATTCACAATTAAGACTTCCTTTTTCTCAACTTATAATTCCTATCAATAATATCTCAAACTAATCCATAAGTAATCATACATTGAGAATTCAACTAAAAGAACATTAAATTTTCGAACATTCTAAGTTGAGTATTTAATTATGAAAAACATAGGCATCTCCCTTTATCTACGTAGTTACCATCGATTTGAAATCTCACAGAGTTTAACACCCTCACTAAAGATTCACTCAAATCACTTGAAGTGTTTAAGGATAATGAAATTAGCACTCATCAGTCAATATGAAAAGTTATTACCATAGGCTTGCATGAAAATCAAATCTCCACCACTATAAATTGAGATGATACATCAATCAAAAGGTCTTTAGAGGGTTGTAACGAGGCTTGGTTAGGGGGTGTGGTCACAAGCTGAAAGAAAGGGTTAGAATCGAGATTGAATTGAAAAATTATTTAACTAGAAAAATATTTAATCATCACTTGCGTACAACAGAGCTTCTTCTCCGAATATGGAATTTAAATACTTAAGCTCAAAGACAAAAGATTTCAACTACTAATATGTATAATATTTTTTTTAAAAATAAGTCAAATAACATAGACTAACTATATAGAACAAGACATAGCTAAGCAATTTATTCAAATCAAATCTCGACAAAAAATAGGGATCAAATTAATTGAGGGGATTTCAATAATAATGGGTTAAGGGTTAATATTAAGGGTAATACAAGGAATGGCTTGTTAAGCTCAAAGGGGTTTACTAAGGGTTAATCGTGGAGGTAGGCTTTTCATGGCATGAGTGGGTTAATCCTAAGTGCCTCTATCATCTTGACATATCAAATCAAATGGTGTGGTCTTGACATGTATAATCAAGCAAGTTCTAGAATAACAATTCGATATTGACACACTCAAAGCAATAATAAAAGTGAGCATGAAAGAAATAATAGATGCTCTTTAAAGGCTCAAAATCTCACAATAATTATGGCTTTTTGATGTTCAAAACTGCAGATCTCAATTCAAGGTAATACATGAACTTGGGGAAACAACCTAAATTTTAAATTCTTAAAAATCAACTTATCATGCTTAATTCTCTAATGTCTTAAGGTTTTAAATAATCAATGCATGAACGCCTATGTTTAATTCAAGATATATCAATAAAAATCATAATTAAATCAAAATTCATCCTAAAACTGATATGATAAATTCGCAAGAGAACAAGGCAATATTCAGGGATTTTTCTGATAATGAAATGAATACCCTCCCACACTTAAGAAGTACATTGCCCTCAATTACAAAGATAAATATACTAAAAAATCTAAATAAAAGATCATAAGATAAGGAGAGAAGTGAAACTTCCTGAGTTATGAATGGATGGGATCCCTAGATTAGCGAGAGCAAGAATTGAAAATAGAGCCGGAGGTAAGGCATGATTCTGAGGAAGAAATAATCTGATAATAATCATAAAGATAAGTCACGTTTTAAGAATACGTGAATCTAAAAAATAACTAAAATTAAAATAAAATAAAATAAGAGGAATAATCTAATTTTTAAGTGGCACAGCCGTATCACACGCCCGTAGGGTTCGTGTCCAGTCTGTGTTTGTCACGAATTGAGAGTTCGTCACAAGGTCTGAAGACATGCCCATGTGTCTAGGCCGTGTGGCTGCATGATCGTAACGCACGACCGTGTGTTATGTGGTTCGCTTCTCCCATGCCCATGTACCTATGCGCACGCCCGTGCTCTTTTGGTAGTGTCGACCACGGGTGCTAGGCATGGGCGTGTCGCGCACCAGTGTCATTTTGGCAGATTTGTCCACGGCCCACTCACACAGCCATGGTAATTTATTGCATCCGGTGTTTTGAGAAAACTTTTACTGTGTTTTCACACGCCCGCACGACCGTGTCTCTTCAGAAGTATTCAGCACGCGGCTAAGGCACACCGTGTGCATGGCATGGCAGTGTGATTTTTTGGACCTCTGTTCAAAGATTCAGTTAGCGATCTAAATATTAAAAATTTTGAAATTTAAATAAAATTTAAGTAAATGAAAACTGTTAGTACTCGGGTTGCCTCCCGAGAAGCGCTTGTTTATAGTTTAAGCTCGACTTTCCCTTGTTATTGTATTCAGGGAGGTTCGTGGAGTCGTAGCTCCTCTCCATCGTCCTTAAAACTCTCACTGTTATAAAGTTTGAGACGATGACCGTTTACCTTGACAGTTCCTTGTGATGGGTGACTTACCTCTACTGTGCCATATGGAAAAATAGATTGAACTACAAAAGGTCCTAACTATCGTGATTTAAGTTTCCCAGGAAATAATTTAAGTCTCGAATTATAGAGCAAGACAAAATCTCTAACTTTAAATTGTTTTCGTTGCTTTAAACGAGCGCCATAGCGTCGCTTTGTTGCTTCTTTGTATAGGCGTGAGTTTTCATATGCATTGGCTCGCCACTCATCTAACTCGTTCAACTGCATCAACTTGTTTTTACCTACAAGTTCGGGATCAAGGTTTAGAAATTTAATAGCCCAAAAAGCTTTATGCTCTAGTTCGAATGGTAGATGACAACTTTTTCCATAAACAAGTCTGTAAGGTGATGTTCCTCTGGGAGTCTTAAAAGCAGCTCTATAAGCCCATAAAGCATCATCTACTTTTATCACCCAATCTTTCCTATTTTTTTCTACTGGCTTTTCAAGAATCTGTTTGATTTCTCAGTTTGCCACTTCGACTTGTCCACTAGTTTGAAGATGGTATGGGGTGGCTGTTCTGTGATGAACTCCGTATTTCTTAAGGGTTTTCTCAAATTGAGTGTTACAAAAATGAGTGCCCCTATCACTGATAATTGCTCTAGGTGCTCCGAATCTCGAGAAGAGTTTCTTAAGGAAACGTACTACCACTCTAGCATCATTAGTAGGTAAAGCTTGGGCTTCTACCCATTTGGACATATAATCAACTGTGACTAAGATGTATTTATTCCCAAATGAACTAGGAAATGGATCCATGAAGTCGATACCCCAAACGTCAAATATTTCACATGAAAACATATATTTTTGAGGCATTTCATCACGTTTGGAGAGGTTACCTATCTGTTGGCATTTGTCACAAGATGTCACATACCTGTTAGCATCTTTGAATAACGAGGGCCAATAAAAACCTGATTCAAGTATTTTACGTGTGGTCTTAGTTCCATTATAGTGTCCTCCAGTCAGTCCTGAATGGCAATGTTCCAGTATCTTTGTTGTTTCTGACCTTGTAACGCATCTTCTAATGACTTGATCTGCACATATACGGAAAAGAAAAGGGTTATCCCAAAAGTAGTTTTTCACATTATTAAAGAATCGCTTCTTTTTCTGGTGTGTCAACCCTTTTGGGATAATGTTAGCGGCTAAAAAATTCACCACAGCTAGCAATTCTTTTTCCGTGGTAGTGTAGTTTTCTTCTGCAGCTATCAAAGTCTTGCTAGCATAATAGATAGGTTGAAATTGCTTGTCTCTTCGCTGTCCCAAAACCACACCTACTGCAAAGTCACTCGCATCACACGTTAATTCAAAAGGTAAATTTCAGTTAGGTGCAATTATGATTGGAGCATTAATTAATTTATCTTTTAAGGTGTTAAATGCTTCTAAACATTTTGATCGAAATTAAAAGGTATATCTTTTTCTAGAAATTTAGTCAAAGGCTTAGCTATTTTAGAAAAATCCTTAATAAATCTTCTATAAAAACCAGCATGTCCTAAAAAGCTTCTAATAGCCTTGACTGAACTAGGAGGGGGTAATTTTTTGATTATTTCAATTTTAAATTTGTCCATTTCAACCCCTTTACTAGAAATTTTATGCCCTAATACAATACCTTCTTGAACCATGAAGTGACATTTCTCCCAGTTAAGCACAAGGTTCGTTTCCTCACATCTTATTAAAACTCATTTTAAATTTCTAAGGAAAAGATGGAAAGAGTTACTGAATACCGAGAAATCATCCATAAATACCTCCATGATGTCTTCCACGAGTTTGTCAAAGATGACCATCATACAGCACTGAAAAGTGGCAGCAGCATTACATAATCCAAAAGGCATTCTATGATAAGTGTACATACCATTTGGGCATGTGAATGTAGTCTTTTCTTGATCTTCAAGAGTTATTGGGATTTGGAAGTAGCCAGAGAGTCCGTCTAAAAAGCAGTAATACATGTGCCCGAATAATCTTTCCAACATTTGGTCAATGAATGATAAGGGAAAGTGATCTTTTCTTGTGGCATCATTCAGCTTCCTATAGTTAATACAAACTCTCCAACCTGTGACTGTTCTTGTTGGGATTAATTCATTCTTCTCATTGGTCACAACCATCATGCCTCCTTTCTTAGGGACAACTTGCACTAGACTTACCCAACAACTATCAAAAATAGGATAAATAATTCCTGCATCTAGAAGTTTAGTTACCTTAGCTTTAACAACTTCTTTCATATTAGGGTTTAGTCGTCTTTGACCTTGCACACATGGCTTATATTCATCTTCCATTAAAATTTTATGGGTGCAAAAAGAGGGGCTGATCCCTTTGATGCTAGAAATTTTCCAAGCTATGGCCTTTTTATGTTCTCTTAGAAATTTTCCAAGCTATGGCCTTTTTATGTTCTCTTAATACTTGGATTAATTCCTCTTTTTCCTTGGGTTGCAGGTTAGAAGCAATAATCACTGGTAATGCAAAATTATTTCCAAGATATGCATATTCCAAGTGATTTGGCAATTGTTTAAGTTCCAGTTTGGGAGGTTCTTCAATAGAGGGTTTTTGATTAAGTTCATCGTTTATCTTAATACCCTCATATTCTGCTTTTCTTGAGGAATGTTTATTGGAGTCATCATCTGCTCCTCATCTTGAGCTAGATACAGTTTCGTCGTGCCCTTCCGTATAATTTCCTGAAAAGAGTCTTGAGTAGCATGATCAATAGAGTCAATAAAATAACATGAATCATCCTGTTCCCTAGAAAATCTCATAGCGTCATAAATTTTAAAGATAATTTCTTCATCACCTACTCTAAGTACCAATTTGTCGTCACCCACATCAATCACAGCCCTAGCAGTGGCTAAAAATGGATGCCCTAAGATTAAAGACACTTCTACATCGTCGTCCATGTCAAGCACAACAAAGTCAACAGGGAATATGAATTTATCCACTTTCACAAGTAAGTCTTCTATAATACCCCTAGGATATTTAACAGATCTATCGACTAGTTGAATACTCATCCTAGTAGGTTTAGGTTCCCCAAGACAAAGTTGTTTGAACATTTTATATGGCATCAAATTAATGCTAGCACCTAAATCAGCTAGTGCTTTCTCAACATTCAAACTACCAATTAAGCAAGGGATAGTAAAACTTCCTGGATCTTTCAGTTTGGTTGGCAGTTTATTTTGGAGTATGGCTGAGCACTCCTCATTGAGTTCCACTGTAGATAAGTTCTCAAACTTCTTTTTATTTGTTAGAAGCTCCTTCAAAAATTTTGCGTATGTAGGCATCAGCAAGATGGCTTCAACAAAAGGTAAGTTGATATGTAATTACTTAAAAAGTTTAAGAAACTTACCGAATTGTGCATCCATGCGGTCTTTTTTCAACTTTGCTGGGTATGAAACTAGTGGTTTATATTCTTTTGGCACTGATTTGTCACTATTTTCGGGTTTTTCCTCCTCCTTTTTGCTTATCACGGCTTCTTGTGTTAGCTTCTTTTCAGATTCAGCTAACACTTTCCCACTCCTTAGTGTAACTGCTTTCACATGCTCTTTTGGATTTGGTTTGGTGTCACTAGGTAAACTTCCTAATGGTCTTTCGAAAATTAGTTTGGACAGCTGGCCTATCTGAGTTTCGATCCCTTGGATCGACGCTTGTTGATTTTTAAGTGCCGTCTCGGTATTCCAAAAATGAGTTTCTGACACCGTGATGAATTTGGATAGCATCTCCTCAAGGTTTGGTTTCTTTTCCTGTTGATAAGGTGGTTTTTGAAAACCCAGAGGATTTTGTGGCCTTTGATTCCCTTGACCACCCTAAGAGAAATTTGGATGGTTCCTCCAACCTGCATTATAGGTATTACTGTATAGGTTATTTTGAGATCTAAAGTTATTGTTACCCATATAGTGGACTTGTTCCTCCTCGATTGTAGGATTGAAGGGTTGATATTCTGTATGTACGCCTCCTCCACTTGAATCACACCTCATCACTGGATGTACCTACGTGGAACCAAGTAAACCATCAATCTTTTTGTTTAGAAGTTCTACCTAATTTGACAACATAATAACCGAATCGACGTTATAGACACCTGCTGTTTTAGTGGGCTTAGTCCTCATGACTTGCCTCTAATAGTTATTCAGTGACATCTCCTCAATAAATTCATAAGCCTCTTCAGGTATTTTGTTGTTGATGGTTCCACCAGCGGCTGCATCAATCATCTGTCTTGTCGAGGGATTCACACTATTGTAGAACTTTTAAACTTGCAGCCATAGAGGTAACCTATGGTGAGGGCACCTTTGCAGTCAGTCCTTGTATCTCTCCCATGCATCGTAAAGTGTTTTTAAATCCATCTGCACAAAAGAAGAGATATCATTACGTAATTTGGCCGTTTTAGCTGGCAGAAAATACTTTAATAAAAACTTTTCGGTTATTTATTCCCAAGTAGTGATTGACCCTCGTGGTAATGAGTTCAACCACTGTTTAGCTTTATTCCTTAATGAAAAAGGGAATAACCGAAGACGAATGGCATTATCAGAAACGTCATTAATTTTAAAAGTGTCGCAGAATTTCAGAAAATTTGCCAAGTGAGTGTTGGGATCCTCATCCTGCAAACCATCAAACTGAAAAAATTGTTGTATCATTTGAATCGTGTTAGGTTTCAGTTCAAAATTATTTGCAGCAATAGCAGGCCTAACTATACTTGACTCAGTTCCTGTTAAATTAGGTTTATCATAATCATACATAATACGAGAAGCAGGATTCTAATTTGCTGGATCAGCGGGTATCGTAGGAGGCAGCTGATTTTCCTGATTTTCAGCCATCTCCTCGGTTGTAGTTGAGATATCATCCTCTTGCTCTTCCTCTGTGTATTTTACGCTTCGCCTTATTTCTCCTCAGTTTCTATGAGCGGTGCAATCGATTTCTTCGTCAAAAATCAATGGTCCTGACGGGTTTCTTCTAGTCATAAACTATAAAAACCTGCCAAGAGAAAGAAAAAAGAAAATTTAGTGAATAAAAATAAAAACAGAATTAAATTACAATAAAAATAAATGGCTAAAGTAATAAAAATTGAGTGTTCCTAATATTTTAGTTCCCCGGCAACGGCGCCAAAAACTTGATCGTGATTTTCTGTGATAAGTTTTATAAATTTATAAATAATCGTTCTTGAAACTAACTATTATCATGATGTAGGCAAGTGTACCTATCGAACAGTAGTATAGCTTTAGCAAGACCGGATTGTCGAACCCAAATGAACTAAAAGTACTAGTAACGACTGTCTTTTTATTATCTAGCCTAAGAAAAATGAGGTTTCTTTTAATTAACTAATTACTAAACTAAGAAATCACAGAAAATAGAATTGGGAAATTACTTTTGGAAAAAAGATTAATTTCAGATAATACCTAAGGAAAAATCCACCTCGACTTCACTTGTTATTTTGGCTCCAAATCGGAAGATTTATTCATTTAACTTGTTCCATAGAAATCCCTAAGTTATGTTATTATCCCTATTCAAGACTAATAACGTCTAACCCTAGATTGAATAATTAAAATTTCTTTCTCATTAACACCCTAGGGTTGCATTAACTCAATCTTTGGATCCCCTTATTAGGTTTCACCCTAATCTGGCTATCAGCTGAATAACATTCTTAACAACTTTGTAAAAATCTTGGTAGTTGCAGAAGCTTAATTTAAAAACAATTGCAGATAAGTGATGTTTTGAAAACAGTAGTTGCTTTGGAAAACCGTGTTCTAATATTAGCAATTATAAGAACAATAAATAAAATTCCAAATTAGAAATCCAGAAAATTACAATAGCTTTACTACAAACCACATAAAATACATTTAAAAGCAACAATCAAAACTGTACCTTAAATAGTGTGTGTGGCTCCCTCCAAGCCCCTCGCAGCTCCGATCCGTCTAAGGCTGGAAATTACCTGAAAGGTTAATAAACGGGGTGAGTTTATGAAAACTCAGTGTGTAATCCCCTACATATGAAAGGGACAGTCAGTCATATAAAAGAATTAAAAGTCTGGCCCCAGCCCTACTTACAGTTTCAGTATCAATTGGGCCTTAGCCCATTATAACAGACAGTACCAGATAGGCCTTAGCCCTATACAAAAATTAGAGTTAACTGGGCCTTAGACCATATCAATATCAATCTGGGTCATAGCCCCTTACAGTATTAGAGTATACTGGGCCTAGCCCATATCAGTATCAATCTGAGAATCTGGGCCGTAGCCCAATTACAACTCGAGATATATTGGGCCTTGCCCATGTCAACACAGTTAGGTCCATTTCAATACAGTTGACCCTAACAAAATAGTCTCATATGATTAATGCATGATAACCCCATCCAACCCTACACTTGCCTCCGTCCATCCCTACACTTCCTGTGGGGAATAAATCACCCACGTCATCCCTCCACTTACAGTGTTAGCACCGGTTACGGCACTAACTATAATCCACAGCAAAGCTGCTTATATCAGAATATGTGGCACAGCCACCAGAACGGGTTGTTTCTCCATAACAAAACCCAACCCCCATGCAGTATGACATGTATGCAGAATATATATAATTAACAAGGCATGCTTCAGAAAGGCAGTCAAATTATAGCGTAAGAACAGTTATTTACCCTCGAGGGGCGTAATCGAAAACTTACCCCTTCAGTCAGAATATCATACCCACATTTGAATCAAACAACCACAGTCAAGTCATCCATATCACCAACATATATTCACAATCAAATCCACAACCACACAAATTAAGTCACCACTTGCCCACAAGGGCAAAACGGTCATTTAACACCCTAGGGGCAAAATGGTAATTTTACCCCACAAGGGTATCTCAATAATTCTACCCTACAAGGGTATTTCGATAATTCTACCCTACAGGGGTATTTCAGTAATTCTACCCTACAAGGGTATTTCGGTAATTCTACCCTACAAGGGCATTTCGGTAATTTTACAAACTAGGGGCATTTTTGTAATTTTACAAACCAGGGGTATTTTAATAATTTTACAAATCGAGGGTATTTCGATAATTTGGTAAACTAAAGTATTATAAACAGGGATAACAATACGAATGGGCCTAAAGCCCCTTCTCGGCCCAAATGGGCCCACACGCTCGTGTGGCCCTTTTAGCCCAAATCTAGCCACAGATATGAGATTCACCTAGCCTAGTCCAATATTTACTGCACAATCAAACAACTTATCCACTTGGGCCCGTAGGCCCATTGGGCCCACATCGCCCCTTTCGGCCCGAAGTAGCCATCCTACAACTAGAGTAGTGAGAAATACACACCTGATAGGAGACTGGAGTTAATCCGCACTCTGAGCACTCTTAGCCGATGCCCAACCCAAACGAGCATGCCATAAAGTGAAAGGGATCAGCTAAGAAAGATACATTTACTCTCCTCATGGTTCTCTTTATTTAAACCAGCTTCACATCCACTCTTATGTTAGCTTCCCGATGTGGGATCCCTCCATCATTAGAGTTTAAATTCAACACCAACTCTTGCCGCCCCCCTGTTAGCAAAATAAATGCTCTTTGATTGCCATGAGTTTCGAACCCTGGACCTCCTTGCCAACTCTATGACGCCACATTCCTGCCTCTTATGTGGCGCTACTTTGCCAGTAGACCACAAGGCTTTTTGTGGCACAATTTCTCCAACAATATTCTTAAGGCCTACCTAGTACGCCCAGTGTTTGATTCACCTTAAACCAAATTTTTTGTTAGAGTCCAGGTTTGAACCTAGGACTTCTCCAACACTTCTCAACACACTTAACCACTAAAACAAGCCTTCATTAACGAAATTTACATGCACAACAAAATATTATAAGCTGCCTTCAACCGCTCCCATGCTCAAGGCCCAAAACTTCTAGGCCCAAATTCAGGGTGTTACAACTCTACCCCTTTAAAGAAATTTCGTCCCCGAAATTTCCATCTAACAGGGTAGTCTGTAACATCTACCCATTATGCTACTGTTGTGCACTCTGATCCTACTATCACTACCACACTTCAACTAGAACTTGAAACATCTCAGACATACAACACTTATTCACTGAAGCAGATACATATTTGTCACACATATATACAATTTCTATACCTAAACATCAGATCCACATAAAACAAATACCAAATTTAAATTCAGACCAGTATATAAGGAATCTACAGTATTTCAATTTCTAAACAGACAAAAGTATTCAGAAGTCTTACGGATTCGGCGCCGGAGACTCGGTGTGCCACACTTAAGAGAAATACTTCAAACAGACCACGTGGTTGAAAATAATTTTCTAAAATTTAACCTTTGAAAACCCAATCCACAGCCGAGTTGTTGTAACTTGGCTCTGATACCACTAAATGTAATACCCCAAACCCAGCTTAAAAGTTTAGCTCGAATTTGGATTGTCACATTGAAGTGTTTTTCGAAAACCATGTTTCCATTAAAAACCCTTCTTAATAATTAAAAACTTATACCCTTTTTAAACCTTGTTAGAAAATCTCAACTGAATAACATTCTTAACAACTTTGTAAAAATCTTGGTAGTTGCGGAAGCTTAATTTAAAAAAATTGCGGATACGTGATGTTTTGAAAACAGTAGTTGCTTTGGAAAACCGTGTTCTAATACTAGCAATTATAAGAACAATAAATAAAATTCCAAATTAAAAATCCAGAAAATTACAACAGCTTTACTACAACCCACATAAAATACATTTAAAAGCAACAATCAAAACTGTAACTTAAACAGTGTGTGTGGTTCCCTCCGAGCCTCTCGCAGCTCTGATCCGTCTAAGGCTGGAAATTACCTGAAAGGTTAATAAACGGGGTGAGTTTACGAAAACTCAATGTGTAATCCCCTACTATATAAAAGGGACAGTCAGTCATATAAAAGAATTAAAAGTCTAGCCCCAGCCCTACTTACAGTTTCAGTATCAATTAGGCCTTAGCCCATTATAACAGACAGTACCAGATGGGCCTTAGCCCTATACAAAAATCAGAGTTAACTGGGCCTTAGACAATATCAATATCAATCTGGGCCATAGCCCTTACAATGTCGAGTATCTACCGGGCCTAGCCCCTTACATGATCGTCGAGTATCTTTGGGCCTAGCCCATATCGGTATCAATCTGGGAATCGGGCGTATCCCTATTACAAGTCGAGATATATTGGGCCTTGCTCATATCAACACAGATTGGGTCCATTTCAATACAGATTGACCCATAACAAAACAATCCTCATATGATTAATGCATGATAACCCCATCCAACCACGCACTTGCCTCCGTCCATCCCTACACTTCCCGTGGGAATAAATCACCCACGCCATCCCTACACTTATAGTGTTAGCACCGGCCATGCAGCGGAATTCTATAATCCGCATAAAGTCGCTTGCTATCGTAATATGTGGCACGACCACCGAACAGGTTGTTCCTCCATAACAAAACCCAACCCCATGCGATGATGACATGTATGCGAGAATATACATAATTAACAAGGCATGCTTCAGAAAGGCAGTCAGATCATAGCGTAAGAACAGTTATTTACCCTCGAGGGGCGTAATAGAAAACTTACCCCTTCAGTCAAAATATCATGCCCATATTTGAATCAAACAACCACAGTCAAGTCATCCATATCACCAACATATATTCACAATCAAATTCGTCAACCACACAGTCCAAGTCAGTCACTTGCCCACAAGGGCAAAACAGTCATTTAACACCCTAGGGGCAAAATGGTAATTTTACCCCACAAGGGTATCTCAATAATTCTACCCTACAAGGGTATTTCGGTAATTTTACCCTACAGGGGTATTTCGGTAATTCTACCCTACATGGGTATTTCGGTAATTTTACCCTACAGGGGTATTTCGGTAATTTTACAGACTAGGGGTATTTTGGTAATTTTACTAACTAGGGGTATTTTGGTAATTTTAAAAATTAAGGGTATTTCGTTAATTTGGTAAACTGAAGTATTCTAAACAAGGATAACAATACGAATAAGCCTAAAGCCCCTTCTCGGCCCAAATGGGCCCACACGCTCGTGTGGCCCTTTTAGCCCAAATCTAGCCACAGATATGAGATTCACCTAGCTTAGTCCAATATTTACTGCACAATCAAACAACTTATCCACTTGGGCCCGTAGGCCCATTGGGCCCACATCGCCCCTTTCGGCCCGAAGTAGCCATCCTACAACTAGAGTAGTGAGAAATACACACCTGATAAGAGACTGGAGTTAATCCGCGCTTCAAGCACTCTTAGCCGACTCCCAACCCAAACGAGCATGCCATAAAGCGAAAGGGATCAGCCAAGAAAGGTACATTTACTCTCCTCATGGTTCTCTCTATTTAAAGTCAGCTTCACATCCACTCTTATGTTAGCTTCCCGATGTGGGATCCCTCCATCATTAGAGTTTAAATTCAACACCAACTCTTGCCGCCCCTTGTTAGCAAAATAAATGCTCTTTGATTGCCATGAGTTTCGAACCCTGGACCTCCTTGCCAACTCTATGACGCCACATTCCTGCCTCTTATGTGGTGCTACTTTGCCACTAGACCATAAGGCTTTTTGTGGCACAATTTCTCCAACAATATTCTTAAGGCCTACCTACTACACCCAGGGTTTGATTCACCTTAAACCAAAATTTTTGCTAGAGTCCAGGTTTGAACCTAGGACTTCTCCAACACTTCTCAGCACACTTAACCACTAAAACAAGCCTTCATTAACAAAATTGACATGCACAACAAAATATTATAAGCTATCTTCAACCGCTCCCATGCTCAAGGCCCAAAACTTCTAGGCCCAAATTCAGGGTGTTACACTTACCTTTCATTTTCAAATATAGCCTGAATCAGATAAAATTTCACAAAGTCATTCATTTTTCCGGAATGCCTGTTTGAACCGTTCGGAAACATAAGGATACGCGGATATCTCAGAAAGCACATACAATGCCAACATCCCAGACATGGTCTTACATGTAATTAAATATCCATGCCACTGTCCCAGATAGGGTCTTATACGAAATCAAATATGATTCCAATGCCCCAGACATGGTCTTACACATAAATCAAAAGTCGATGCCAGTGTCCCAGACGTGGTCTTACACAATAAAACATATCGAAAATCCTATGTCATGATATATGTATCTTAACTATTCCTATGGTTCGTACAAGATTTTTCGGACATTGAAACTTTGTCGATACTTTCTCGGATATCTCATTTTATCAACTCATATTATCATTCATCAAAATATAATGTCATATATATATAAATAAATCAATTCAAACACATTTATTTGTATACCGACTTACCTCATACAGATTCGGATAGATGGAATCGGCTAATCGACGACTTTCGACTTTCCCCGATCTAAATTTGTTTTCTTTAATTCCTGATCTATATAAATTAAAATTTAACCATTTTATTCTCCAAATTATTCAAGTCAATCCATATACACATAATTAGGGCATTTTACAAATTAGCCCTTACATTTTCACATTTTGACACTTTAGTCCCTAATTCACAAAATCACAAAATACTCAAAATTTCCTTAGACATGTACTTGGCCGAATATTCATAGTACTCATACAAGTCCATATATTTCATATATTTCACATTTTAGTCCCTCAAATTATAATTTTCACAATTTAGCCCATTTTACTCAAATTCATCAAAATTTCAAAGATGAAATATGCTAACCCAAAACATATCTTTAATTTTCTATCATTAAACTTCACAAAGCTCACAATTTCATCAATGGCACATTTCAAAATCATCATCAAAATCAGAAATTGAGACATGGGCTTGATAGTATACAAAGCAATGATTACAAAAATGTAGAAATTATCAAAAATCGAGCAAAACACATACCTAAATCAAAGAGAACCAAAGCCGAACCCTAAGCAAGCTTTTCTCTTTTCTTTTTCTTTTATTTTTGGTTGATGAGCCAAGAAATAATGGCCATTTTCATGTTTTATTTAATTAATAACCTTTAAATCATCATTTATCATTTTGTCCTCCATTAATAACATATAAAATTTTATTAACCATAGGCATTTATGTCCATTCAAACTTTCAATGGTCAAATAACATAATAAGGACCTCTCATTTAACAAGACAAATCAAATAAGCACTTTAACAATCAGCAGGCAACTTTTACATTTTACGCGATTAGGTCTTTTTATCAAATTGAGCACACAAACGATTATATTTTCATACGAAACTTTCACACAGGCTAATTCACATATCATAAGCACAGGAAATAATATTTAATATTTTTTTACTCAGATTTGTTATCCCAAAACCACTATTCTGACTAGGGCTTAAACTGGACTGTTACAGAAATGGTTTTAAAATAGCTTGATTTTAGGTGAATTTTGGACTCATACGGCCTGAGACATGGTCGCGTGTCATCTGATAATTTTCTTAGGGTTCAAATCAGTGAGTGTGTAACCTAGCACACGGCCTAGCACACGGGCGTGTGTGGTAACTCAAAAAGTTAAACCGCCTGGCACACAAGCGTGTGACACGACTGTGTGACCCTACTCAGTGAGTTATCCGGGTGAGGACACAGGCTGGGACACAGTCGTGTGTCCCTTGTTCGAAAGTTACATGACGTGGCCACATAGCCGTATATCCCCTGTTTCCAATTTTTATAAATTTTTCCTAAACTTTCTTGTTTCAAATTTGTCTTGGATTATTTCTAAGCTATTTTTAAGGCCTCGACGGCTCGATTTAGGGACGAAATGTATAAGAATGAATGCTATATAATATATTTAAATTATTTAATTTTATGATATTTAGATGTTTTTGATTGTTTGGTAATGCTTTATAACCCTAATCTGGTGACAGAGACCGGTTAAGGGTGTTACAATTGTTGGGTTATAATTGAGGTACCTATGAATGGTATATTGGTTAGAAGTCTAGGTTTCTAATTTTGATATGTTTTAAGTGTAGGATGTTGTTTGTTTTGGTCATGGAATGGTTTGTGTTTTATGTGTACCTTGTTGGAAAAAGTATTGGCTTGATTTTAGCTTGTTTAATGAGTGAATTTCAAAGCACATGGCTTGGAACACAGGCTGCCACACGGTCATATGCCACATACAGTCATCCCACATAGTCGTGTGTGATATGTTAGTTTTGGTGCAGGTTTCACACGGTCTGAGACACAACTGTGTGTCTCAAGTCAATGAGTTACACAGGCTAGCACACGGCCTGTGACACAACCGTGTGAGCCAAGTCAGAGAGTTACACGGGCTAGCACACAGTCGTGTGAGCCATGTAAGTGAGTTATACAGTCTATGACACGGCCGTGTGCTCCCACTTCGAATGTTCACACGGTCTGATCTATGTTACACGGCCATGTGACCCCTGTTTTCCAAATTTTCAAGTTTTTCCAAAAACTTATGTTTTGATACAATTTGATCCCTGAATACTTTCAATCTAATTTTAGGACCCCGTAAACTTAAAATAAGGCCCATGTGAATAATTATTCTATGAGTTATTATATGTTGGTATTTTATTTGAATATTAGTTCTAATTCAAGATAAATTGTTTTTTTGATTTTGTAACACTCCGATCCTTAATCCGGCAACAGAGATGGGATATGGGTGTTACATAGACATTATGGCCAAATTTAGGAAGCCACATTAATTCCATAGAAAAGCTTTTTCTATTTTAAAACAATTAAGTTTAAATCGTTCTTACGAAAATTTTGATTATTTCAAAATAATTTATTAACATTGAAAAAAATTTAGTAATACATGATTAATTTGAGCAAATTCTTTAAATAAATCAGTTTGTTGGTTTAAAATGTTTTAAGAAGGAAACTTGCAATACCAATTTAAAAATGTTACTAACAAATGGCCTAAATATAAACAATTTGCAGTAAACTTAATAATACTTTAGATAATTTTATAGTTGATATTATTAAAAAACGGGTAAACATTTTAAGTTCTAAAATTAGTGACTAATATGTTTAAAAATCCATTGTTTATGCATGCATAATAGTTATTGTATCAAAATTATAAATAACCAACAACAATCCAATGTCCATAAACAAACCCAAGAAGTTTATAAAATACTTTATTAAAATTTAATCTGAGAGTTTCCTCCAAATGTTATATCCAAGTCATACGCACGGGTATTATCTGTAAAGTTTATGAAAACTAAAGGGGTGAGCTAATAAGCTCAATGTGAGTCTTATATCAAGCTAGATATCAAATATCACATTAAACATTTCAAAAATATTTCCAAACATCTGCACATGATTATGTCAATGCAAAACATCATGCTTACAATTTGAGACCATGATTTTGAAAGGTAATTTGAACATATAAAACAATTATGCATTTTTTTTCCTCAAAACATCCTACCTATCACCGCTACACACCAAAAGGAGTTCCCCATAACTCATCCATCAAAAACATACTAGCTGCCAATACACATAATTGTGGTCAAGCCATCAAAATCGTAGACAAGTTGTCGAAACACATATGTGGATGAACCACTAAATATTCCATATTATTAAACTACCACATCTTCCTTCTTACACAATGTCCCAACCCCATGTAATGCGTCATGGCATGCAAATTCATTATCAAAACAATAGGCATGTTAAACATGCATTATATACAAATCCAATGTCAATAGTCATGGTAGCTTATGCTTTACAAAACGAACATATAAGCCATGATATCACATAACATGAGATTAGAATAAAATAACAAAATGACACCACATAATAGAACATGCCAATAAGATTTAAGTAAAAATAACTTACTTGAAATCCTCATAATCACTCACTTGATATTTTGCTATGTTTTATGTTTACAGAAATATTTAGTTAATCATAACCAAAATCATCACATATTAAACTTGAGTAAAACACACACCTTTAGTGATCCAAATAGTAAATCCTAATTGAATTCGTACACTTCCTATCCAAAAGAATATAAACTTAATTTGCACCTAATGAAATCATATTTGTGATAAGTATTCACTTAACTTCGATAAAAGAATTAACTAAAAACCAATTTATTCCTCAAACTTATAGCACTTACACTATATTTCCAAAAGCTTAAAAGAACTGCTTCTAATATTGATGATAAGAATTGATGTAACGATCTAAGATTGAAGAAAAAGAATGAATAAATTAAATAGAATTAAATGAATAAATTAAATAGAATTACCTTGAGAATAAAATAAGATAAGCAGAGTTAAAAATAAGAGATAGAAGAATAAAAAATACTTTTAATTACCAATTGTTGTCAAGGATAGTAAATGATGAAGAACACTCCAAAAATAATTATAAAATTCAAAACTATGAATAAAATAAAGAGTATAGGTGATAATCAAAAGAAGAAGAAAAAAGAAAAGAGAAGAAGAGCTATAAAAGAAAAAAACTTTGAAAGTCTACAAGGGTGGTGATACGGTGGTGCTATGGTGGTGGTGTGGTGGTGTTATTGTAATAGCCCACTTTTCAGTCCTGGGTGTGGTGGTTAAGTGAATTGGGTGTGTTTGGGGATGTCTGAGAAGTCCTGGGTTCAAACCTAGACTTTAGCAAAAATTTTGATTTTTAGTGAATAAAACCCTGGATGCTTAGAGGTAGGCATTTTTAAATTATTGAGTTAAATAAATGACATAAGGAAGCATGTGGTCTAGTGGTTGTGGCGTCATTAAGGCTGTAAGGGAGCCTGGGTTCAAGTCTTGGTTGTTGCAATTTATTTTAGTTTTTCCTTTTAAGGGAATCTAGACTCTAGCACATAGGTCTTATAATTAATTATGGACTATTTTTATCATAAAAGGAGCCTATGGTATGGTGGCAAGGTGGTGTGTAAGGGAACCTTAAGGTTTGAGGTTTGAGCGTCGCACAGCACAAATGAGGTATTTATTTTGTAATTGGGTTCGGCCAGCGGTTGAGTTGTAGTGGAATTTTGATGGAGGAGGTTGTTGAGGAGAGAGTTGAGGAGTGATCTTGGGAGTGAATCATGGAGGGATAAGGGGAGGATTATGTGGAGAAAATCATAGAGTTTGAATGGGGAAGGAGTTGGTCAAATTTCGGAGTCTATGGGTGCCTATTCGGTCATTGACTTAATGCCGAATCGGTCAGTGACTTTGGGAGTTTGGATAGTTGTTTCTTTTGCATTCGTTTTTCTTTTGTTGACTTGGCCGAATAATGCATTTTAGGGATCGTTCTCTGCTACGTTTTGGTGTTAGCCAAATGTGTCTTTACCATTCGAGTTCCTTTTTGCTTTGCTATCTTCTTTTCCCAAAAGTGATAAGGGCCAAGCCTCTTCTTGACTCTTCTTATCTTCCATATTCCCCTCTCTGCCGAAATTGTTGTGTCTTTTATATTACCTCTCTCACCTTTCCTCAACATTGGTCGAATAGTCTCTCTTGGATCATCTCTGTTTCTGATTCTCTTCCTCTTTTCTTAAGGAAATAACCGAATATAGTTTCCCTCTCTCCCTAACATTTCATTCTTTCTTTTGATCTTTTCTAAGCTGACCGTCCCTCCTTCCCCTCTTATTTGTTTTTAGTTTCTTGCCTTCTATTCAGTGTTTGGTTGACCGTTCGGTGTACTGTGGTGTGGTGGTTCAGTTTTGCTGAAGATTTAACAATCGGTATGTGGTTGCAAGGTTTCTTCTTTGTTTCTCTGTTAATTCTGTATGCACTTTATTTGTCTTCTTCTATCACTGTCGAAAGCTAAATGCTTCTTAATATTTATTGATCGTGATTTCTGTTCCTTCCCCGCAACGTGGGATGCGTTGGGGTAAGAAATCCTGAGGAGCGAAAAAGGGCAAGGATTATTCAAGTTATCAAACTCTACCTCTCATTAATCGTATAAGGTAAGATCGCTACCTGATTCTTACTTTGGGCCGAATATTCCTGTGGTTGGTAAGTTAACGTCTACAGACTGAGGCCACATATTTGATCATTGTATGGGTTAATAAGATCTATTTTAATACAGATATTCGACATTCGCTTGTGATCAATCCTGATCGGAGGTCTTAAGAGATTAAAGTCATACGCTAATCAAGGTTGGGACTTGGAGATTTTTACCGCGTGATTCCGCAAACAGGTGTGTAACCACACCCTTCCTTACTGTAGATCGGCAAAAGCTGAAAAGCCGAAATGCAGAAACGTTGGCATTCGAGGCCTCACGAGCGTGCGAACGCACGTGGGGTGATTTGAACCCACAAAGCGTGGGCGATAGGCTGTAGAGGCTGCCACGAGCGCTCTCGTAGACTTGGGCCTCGATGGGTCGAAATGAGCCGTGTGGGCCCAATGGGCTTGTGGGCCCCACACAGGTAAAATTTACGGTAAGTGACAAATAATGAACTGGACTATGGTGTTCGCATAGCCGTGACTGAAATTGGGCTAAATGGGCCACACGAGTGTGTAGGCCCACTTAGGCCGAGTAATGGGCCGTGGGCCCATTTTACCGTTTTAACCATCAAGGTTACTTAAGTCGACCGAGGCGACGGCAGACCATCTATGAGGTCGTAATCTGTACTGATACCCTAAAATTAGTAAAATGACCAAAATACCCTTAAAGTGTGAAATGACTGTTTTGCCCCTCGAGGGTAAATGACTTATTTGTCTGTGATTTGTATGACTGAGTTTGTGCATGACATTCTGCATACATGACATACTGCTTGGGATTGGGATATTGTTATGGGCTAGGCCCCAAATGAGACTGTGATGGGTTGAGACCCAACTGTTAATGAATCGGGCTTTGGCCCACATATATTCTGAATTGGACTGTTTTGTTACTGAATAGGGCACAAGCCTAGATTGGTTCTAAATTCTATTTTTGACTGACTATTTGGATGCCAGGGGATTAAACACTAAGTCTTTGTAAACTCACCCCGTTTTTAACTGTGCAGGTAATCCCCAACATTAGGAGGATCGGTGTTGCGAGGGACTCGGAGATGGCCACACAGCTGCTTCTGTTATCTACTACGTTTATTTGCTTCTCAGTACTTTAATTTCGGTTTAGTTTGTAATAAGGCCTCTCTGGTTTTTATTTTAAACTTTGGGATTTTATTTACTATGTTTGATATTTGTTAGAAGTAGCCCGCGATTTTCCAAAACAATAACTATTTTCAAAACACTACGTTTTCCCAACTTAACTTTTAAACATCACATTTTCGTAGATCAGTTACTTTTAAAATTAGCTTCTGCAACTTAAAAAGAATTTCGGGAATAATATTAATAAGTTTTCAATGTACTACGATTTAATTAAGAAGGTCTTTTAATGAAAACATGGTTTTCGAAAAACAATTCAATGTGACATGCGAGATTCGGGTATAACGTCTAGGTCAGGTTTGGGGTGTTACATAGTATAAAAATTTCGTAAAGAAATTTTACCGTTTGAATGGTTAATTCGGTAAAAATGACTAAATCGCGTAACGCATAAAACTTGTGTTCTATTAGCTAAAAGTGTCAAATAGCTATAGAATATTAAAGTAAAGGTCCTTAAGTGATAAATAGGCCAATTGTGGTTAGTGGATGATGACAGTATGGCAAATGGTGTAATTTTTAATATTTTTAAAGGTTAATTTAGTAAATTGGTAAATAAGGTTAATAAAATAAAACAAAAACAGTTTTAAGTTTATTTTCTCATCTCTTCCACCGAAATTAAACAAAAAAAATACCCATGACAGAGTCCTTGGGTTCGGCACACTATTAGCTTTATTAAGGTACGATTTTAGCTCGATTTTTAGTGATTTCTACTTTTTTGAGCTCGTTGCAGCTTAATCTAGCTAGCCCGTACCTTCATTTTCGAAACTGCTATAGATTTTCAATGATGCCATTGTTGAATGCTTGGTTTTTTAGTTTTTTTATGATAGATTATTAATGTTTGAAGCTAGATTAACAAGTTTTATAAAGTGATTTTTGACAAAAATGTCAATTAAGGACAAAATTTAGAAAAGTGTAAAATTCATGGTTAGATGTGTGATTAAATTGAAAATATGGGCTGCTAGTAGTATGGGTAAAATTCGACTAACATGGGTTGTCCTTAAATTGCATCAATTTGCAATTTTACGTGATAAGGACTAAATTGTAAAAATGTAAAACATTAAGGGCAAAAGCATAATTTTTCCAAAATGTGTATTATATGTTAAATTGAATAATTTGGAAACTAATATACTGAATTTGATACTATATCTAGATCAAGATAAGTAATTACCGGAACTAGATCAGGGAAAATGAAAAGTGGATGAATAGCCAATAGTTTTATTCGAGCAACTCGAGGTAAGTTCGTATAGCTAGAACCGAATTATTAAATACATGTAATTGTTTAAAATTTATGTGTATAAGTTGAATGAATAATCCACTTGAAATTTGAATTACCGTTTATATGATTGTATTATTATTTACATGAATAGAAGTGAAATGTCACAAATGTTATATAGGTTACATGGATTCGGTATGATCATATGCATTGAGTATGCAAATTGAGTATTTAAATGTATATATTTAATTGAACTGAATGTATATGATCTGATAAATTGAATTATTGATCATTAAATGCTTAAATGATGAAGTTGGATAATGCCGAGCCCCGTTCGAACTTTAGAAAATCGTAGAATACGAGTGACATGTTACTGGGGTTATCATTTTGGTCGAGCTCCTGCATTTGTTGGGGACTCACCATAGCTCGTATGAGCTTACCAATATATCAGATCGTAAGAGCTTACTGTTTTCAGCTCATTGGAGCTTAACATTTTAGCTCGTATGAGCTTACTGTTCAGTTCGATAGAGTTTACAGTTTCAGCTCAATAGAGCTTACTATTCATCAGCTCAAGAAAAGCTTACCGATCATGGCTCGAAAGAGCATAAATGATAATGAATTGATGGATTACCAATTAATACACTTAAAGTGTATCACTCGAGTATTCTTCGATATTCTAATAGGTTCAGCGGGCATAATTACTATTATTGATCATATGAATAAGATATGTGTTTATATGGATGAATTACTGTTGGTACGGATGAATCACTGTTACTTCTGATAAACTATTGTTTATACGGATGAACTACTGGTTATATGAATGAATTACAATTTATACAAATAGAAATGAATTGCCATAATGTTATGTTTATTACATAGTATTGATGATTTTATATGCTTATGCATATCGAAAATTTGGTTGGATTGTATTGAAATGCTAATATAGGTTATAATAACGTACGAACAAATGTTATATATGTAAATCGAGATATAGGTGGTTTAACCACATATATGTCCATTAGTGTGCAAGATACAGAATATTCGATGTTATTTCCATGGTTCAACAGAGAAGATAACGGTACTAGAATTGAAATAATGATATGAATTGGTTCAGGTATAAGTGACACGCTCGACCAGTAAGTGATATTTAATAATGCCATATGATATGTAAGTGAATACAGGAATTACCAGGTTGTTATTGTAATAAGTGTTTATTTTGATGGAGCTGATTTATATGTCCTCATGTTTCTCTAATTCTGAATTAATTGTTAAATTGTATATAGTACATACGAGCAATACGAGCTTACTAAGATTATTAGCTTACTCATTTATTTTTCGTATTTTACAGTGATTTGAAAGCTCGTTCGGGTTGGAAGTCATCAAAGATTTCATCACACTATCCAGGAGTTGATTTGGTATTTTGGAACTCCTTGAAATTGGTAATATGGCATGTATAGGCTAGTTAATGATATGAGATGTATGAGTTATTTTAGCTATTGAAGCTTATATGCATTGATGTGTTTAAGCCACGTGATTTGGCTTAACTTGGTTAAATATTGGTTATGTATGTGTGTACTAAATATGGTATGTTTTGGCAAGTAGTGGATGAGATGAAGATATGCAAATTCTTTGAATTATTGAATAGATCACATACATATATTAGCTTACAAGTTATAATGGTTTGGTATGTGTTTGATGGCACAAATGGTATTAATTTGAGTTTATAGATGCTTGGATTTTTAAATGGCACATAATGTGTTTTTGAAATGGTTGTTTTGCTGCCAAATTGAATGAAAGTATGATGTTATATGTATGCTTATAGGTGATTGAATTTGGGTGAGGAAAAGTGGCTTAAATAAGCCTATTTCTCATCCACACGGTTGAGCACACGGGCGTGTGACTCAACCGTGTGTCTACTGAAGCTTAGTTAAAATAAGTCAGTGAGTTACACGGCCTAGACACACGGGTGTGTCTATTGGCCATGTGTGGCACACGGGTTGACACATGAGCGTGTGGTCGGCCGTGTGACCCAAGTCAGTACGTATATCCTGTTTCCACATGGCCTATGACATGGGCGTGTCTGGTGGTCGTGTGAGGCACACAGCCTGGGCACACGGGCATGTGACCTATGTATTCAAGAAAATTTTCTAAGTTTTCAAATGTTATCAGTTTAGTCCCGAACCTCTTCCAAGCATGTTTTAAGATCTCATAGAGCCTAATAAGGGACAATATGATTGTATATGAATGATGTATGTGTTTGAATGTTTAAATGTATAAGATATGTATATGTTATAATAGGATAGTTTGGTAATACCTTGTAAGCCTATTCTAGCAACGGATATTGGTTTGGGGTGTTACATTTACTGGTATCAGAGCTACGGTTTACTTGATTCTAGGACTAACGTAGCATATGTGAGTCTAGCTATACATGTCATATTTAACCTATGATAGTGTGATATCTTCTGACTCTAACAAGAATTGTTTTAATTAGACAGATGTGCTTTCCAACTGAGCTAATTCAGATAATATTAAATGTGATACTCAGATACTTAAGTAAAATGTGCTTATGATGAGTCGAAACTCATAAACGTACGAATGATAGTTTATAATATTATGTTAATGATAAATGTTATGACATATACGAAAATATGTAAGAGTCAAATTATGAGGCTTTACGACCTTCACCCCCTTACCAGTATAGAGTTATAATGAAATTTACCAGATTTGGATTAAATAAGTTCCCAAGTGTGAAATCAAAGAGTTCAAGGATTGAATAATTTATAACATTGTCAAATATGAGAAAGGGTCAGCAAGTAAAGACAGTTCTAGAAGAGATAGCAGATTGCTCAGAAGATCATTCGAATTACGCAATGTCGCTGTTAAAGAAAAAATTTACTTCATTTAATTGAATTATTTAGGTATGTTAATTAAAGAATGTATTACCGGAATTTCTTCTGAATTGATTTTTAATAATGGATGAGATAATGTGGGAATAGTGATGATAGGATTAGATAGTGAAATAATGTTTGAATTGTATTGATAGCTAAGTGCAACTATTATAGTTAAAGTAAATTGCGATGATTTCTTCTGGGTATTCTACGTGTTCATCTATCCTCAGAGGTATGTGAAGCTGTATATTTTTAGAAGAAATTCTTACCATATGAGAACGTTATTTAAATATATTGATATATGAAAGTGTCGTTGGGCTATTCGGGTTATGATCGGCATTATTCTATCTTTCTCTGGTATTCTATTACATTGTGTCGGTAGAAGGTCGACAGTAAAATCTGTATGATGTCAGTATTTTGTTTCTACTAGTTATTGTTCTGTTGAATATACATGAAGGTTATATTGCTTCTATTACCGTTGATTCCAGTGCATATGAGTGATGCTTTACTTCTAGATTTCCTCTGAGACATCATTGAGATATCTATAATCTTGGTTTTCTTATGATTCTATATGGTTATCTGTGAAAGATATTTATTGAATGGATATAATTAAATTTACTTCGATTTTAATTTCTTGTTTGATCATAGTAGTGTTGTTACACAAATCCCGGATTTATAGAAGTTGTGATTCTACACTGGTTGCTATTGGAACTATATTTTATTTTCACTTTTGTTTCAAACTGCATTATTGATAGTTGAGATCGACTCATTTGTTTAATCTAATTGAGTTATTCACTTAAAAGTAATTGAATTATGTGTACTTGAGTTTCTCCGTAGGTTTGGAAAATAAATCTTGTATGCTCACGGGTGAACAGACGGGTAGTCTAAGTGAAAAATTTATATTCTAGAAGACATGATACATAATTATAACTAACGGATCAGATCTAATTCAGAAATATTATTGTAAATTAAAGTTATTCTGATGGAGAAAGTAATTGTATTTGTGAATTTTGAATGGCTTGATACTTGTTAATAAAGTTATTAACTATGGAAGGATTTTGGATTAGTGATTGATTATCATCTAGGGAAAGTAATTGTAGGCACAGATATTGGGAGTAGAAAACCTTTGTTTACTTTACGGGGATTGAGTGCAGTTACTTTATCGAAATGTGATTCAATATTAGCGAAGTTAAAAAGCTAAATTGATGTTTATTCAGCAAGTCTGTGGGACTTGGAAATAAGGCAAAGAATTGCAAGATAAAAGAGTACACTAGGAGACATCTTCTGATTCAGAGTTTCAAATTAGAACCGATGATTACTTGTTGTTCTAAGACAGAGTTTGAGTACCTAGAAATCCAGAGATTTTACAACAATTGATACACGAAGCTTGCCTATTCTTCCAGGAAAAACAAGATGTTTAATGATCTGAAACAGTTGTATCGATGACAGGTATGAAACGAGACATTTCTAACTCTACGCTTAGAAGTTTAAAGTATCAACAAGTTAAACTAATTGTTATGTGCCTTCGGGATTGTTACAGTCTAAGATGATATCTAAGTGAAAAATGGGATAGTATTATAATAGATTTTGTATTGTGATTATTCTTATCACCGAAAAAGAAATATGTTATCTGGGTTACTTTCAAATGTTTAAAAAGTCTGCACATTTATTTCTATACGTACAGATTTCTCTTTTGATAAACTAGTTGAGTTGTACATTTCAAAGATTTTCAAATTTCACAGTGTGTTAGTCTCCATTATCTCGGGTGGAAACTTGAGGTTTATATTGTGATTCAGTAGAAAACTACAGTAAGTTCTAGGTACGAGGTTGAGTTCTAATACTACATTTCATCCTTAAACTGATAATTAATCTGAGAAAGTGATTCAAATTCTCGAAAATATGTTTTGTTATTGTGTTTTAGAATTTAAAAGTAGCTGAGGAAGACATTTATTGTTGGTTGAGTTTTCGTATAATAATGGTTATCAGATTAGTATATAGATGGCATTGTATGAAGTATTGTATATTTGCAATTACTGAACTCCATTGTATTGGTTAGAGCTTTGTGAGAGAAAGATCCACTAGGTTGTTCTGATCAAAGAGATTGAAGAGAAAGTGAAAGTAATTCATAACAGTTAGAAAGCAGTTTCAAAACAAAAGAAAAATTATACGAACTTGAAATGTAACAAAAAAAAACATTGAGTTGCAGTTAAAGGACTAAGTCCTTGAAAAAGTATTGCCATGGATATAGCATTACTCAATTTAGCTGTAAAGAGAAGTTAGGTCCGCGATTCATAGGGCTATATGAGACTAATGAGAGAATAAGCCAGTGTTGCATATATCTACGCTGTGACGATGCAGATCAGACCTTTTGCTTATAAATTCTCCTATCGATATTGAGATACAGTTATATATATAGTATAGTGAAGAGCGGATATGGATTTTAGCTCGAGAGATCAAAGAGCTAAAAAACAAAAGAATAGCGTTAATAAAATGTTTTCTTTTTGCATCAAAACGGGATTGAAGAGACTACGTGAAAATTTGTAAAGCCTACGAAAAAGCAATACTCTGATCTATTTCCTGGTAAGATTTTCAGGGATGAAAATTCCTAAAGGGGGAGAGTTGTAACAGCTCGTTTTTGAGTCAAATTGAGACAGTGGTTTTGAAAACACAAATCCAAAGTCAAAATATTTATTTTATTATTTTAATAAGTTTTACAGCATGATAGAATGATAGTATAACAATTTCGTAAAGAAATTTTACCGTTTGAATGGTTAATTTGGTAAAAATGACTAAATCGCGTAATGCGTAAAACTTGTGTTCTATTAGCTAAAAGTGTCAAATAGCTATAGAATATTAAAGTAAAGGTACTTAAGTGATAAATAGGCCAATTGTGGTTAGTGGATGATGATAGCATGGCAAATGGTGCAATTTTTAATATTTTTAAAGGTTAATTTAGAAAATTGGTAAATAAGGTTAGTAAAATAAAACAAAAACAATTTTAAGTTTATTTTCTCATCTCTTCCACTGAAATTGAACAAATAAAAAAGCCATGGAAGATTTCTTGGGTTCGGCACACTATTAGCATGATTAAGGTACTGCTTTAGCTCAGTTTTTAATGATTTCTACATTTTTTAGCTCGTTGCAGCTTAATCTAGCTAGCCCATACCTTCGTTTTCGAAACTGCTATAGATTTTGAATGATGTCATTGTTGAATGCTTAGTTTTTTAGATGTTTTATGATAGATTATTAATGTTTGAAGATAGATTAACAAGTTTTATAAAGTGATTTTTGACAAAAATGTCAATTAAGGACAAAATTGAGAAGTGTAAAATTCATGGTTAGATGTGTGATTAAATTGAAAATATGGACTGCTAGTAGTATGGGTAAAATTCGGCTAACATGGGTTGTCCTTAAATTTCATCAATTTGCAATTTTACGTGATAAGGACTAAGTTGTAAAAATGTAAAACATTAGGGGCAAAAGCATAATTTTACCAAAATGTGTATTATATGTTAAATTGAAAATTTGGAAGTTAATATGCTGAATTTGATACTATATCTAGATCAAGATAAGCAATTACTGGAACTAGATCAGGGAAAACAAAAAGTGGACAAATAACCAATAGTTTTATTCGAGCAACTCGAGGTAAGTTCGTATAGCTAGAACCGAATTATTAAATACATGTAATTGTTTAAAACATATGTGTATAAGTTGAAAGAATAATCCACTTGAAATTTGAATTATCGGTTATATGATTGTATTACTGTTTACATGAATAGAAGTGAAATGTCACAAATGTTATATAGGTTACATGGATTCGGTATGATCATATGCATTTAGTATGCAAATTGCGTATTTAAATGTATATATTTAATTGAATTGAATGTATAGGATTTGATAAATTGAATTATTGAACATTAAATGATAAAATGATGAAGTTGGATAATACCGAGCCCCGTTCGAACATTAAAAGATCATAGAATACGAGTGACGTGTTACTGGGGTTATCATTTTGGTCGAGTTCCTGCATTTGTTGCGGACTCACCACAGCTTATATGAGCTTACCAATATATCAGCTAGTAAGAGCTTACTGTTATCGGCTCATTGGAGCTTACCGTTTCAGCTCATCTGAGCTTACTGTTCAGCTCGATAGAGCTTACCGTTTTAGCTCAATATAGCTTATTATTCATCAGCTCAAGAGGAGCTTACCGATCATGGCTCAAAAGAGCATAAATGATAATGAATTAATGGATTATCGATTAATACACTTAGAGTGTATAACCCGAGTATTCTTTGATATTCTAATAGGTTCAGCGTGCATAATTACTATTACTGATCATATGAATAAGATATGTGTTTATATGGATGAATTACTATTGGTACGGATGAATTACTGTTACTTTTGATAAACTACTATTTATACGGATGAATTACTGGTTATATGAATGAATTACAGTTTATACAAATAGAAATGAATTGCCATAATGTTATGTGAATTACATGGTATTGATGATTTTATATGCTTATGCATTTTGAAAATTTGTTTAGATTATATTGAAATGGTGATATAAGTTATAATGATGTACGAACAAATGTTATATATGTGAATCGAGACATAGGTGGTTTAATCACATATATTCCTATTAGTGTGCAAGATACAAAATATTCGATGTTATTTCCATGGTTCAACGGAGAAGATAACGGTATGAGAATTGAAATGATGATATGAATCAGTTCAACTATAACTGACACGCTCGACAAGTAAGTGATATTTAATAATTTCATATGATATGTAAGTGAAAACTGATGAATACATACAGGATTTACCAGGTTGTTATTGTAATAAGTGTTGATTTTGATGGAGCTGATTTATATGTCCTCATGTTTCTCTAATTCTGAATTAATTGTTAAATTGTATATAGTACATACTAGTCATACGAGCTTACTAAGCTTATTAGTTTACTCGTTTATTTTCAGTATTTTACAGTGATTTGAAAGCTCGTTCGGGTTGGAAGTCATCAAAGATTTCATCACACTATCCAGAAGTTGATTTGGTATTTTGGAACTCTTTGAAATTGGTAATATGGCATGTATAGGCTAGTTAATGATATGAGATGTATGAGTTATTTTAGCTATTGAAGCTTATATGTATTGATGTGTTTAAGCCGTATGATTTGGCTTGGTTAAATATTGGTTATGTATGTGTGTACTAAATATGGCATGTTTTGGCAAGTACTTGATGAGATGATGATATGCAAATTGTTTGAATTATTGAATAGATTATATGCATATATTGGCTTACAAGTCATAATGAGTTGGTATGTGTTTGATGGCACAAATGGTATTAATTTGAGTTTATAGATGCTTGGATTTTTAAATGGCACATAATGTGTTTTTGAAATAGTTGTTTTGGCTGCCAAATTGAATGAGAGTATGGTGTTATATGTATGCTTATAGGTGATTGAATTTGGGTGAGGAAAAGTGGCTTAAATAAGCCTATTTCTCATCCACACAGGCATGTGACTTGACCGTGTGTCTGCTTAAGCTTAGTTAAAATAAGTCAGTGAGTTACACGGCCTAGACACACAGGCGTGACACACAGGCGTGTCTATTGGCCATGTGTGGCACACGGGCTGACACACGGGCATGTGGTTGGCTGTGTGACCCAAGTCAGTATGTATACCTTATTTCCACACAGCCTATGACACGGGCGTGTCTGGTGGCCATGTGAGGCACACGGCCAATGACACGGGCGTGTCTGGTGGCACACGAGCGTGTGACCTCTGTATTCAAGAAAATTTTTGTAACGCCGCAAAAATCCTGAACTTTTTATCTTTTTCAATTTTGATAGAAGGTGTGGTTAATATTCCTAGTCAAGTGTTATTTATATTATAATAGGCCTGGTTAAGTTTTGAGTTCAAACTTTGGGGTGAAGGAAATTATAGTTTAATAATTAAAAGAACCTTGATGGCAAGTAGTTTGGGTTTTAAATTAATGAAGGAGGAATTGGACACAAGGAGCCTTGTGTTGGAGTGGCAAGTAGCGTCACATTTGGGGCTTAGAGGTGGCGTCATATACATGGCAAGGAGGTTTGGGGTTTGAATCCCTCCTTGCTCAAAACAAGGATTTATTTTTGCTCAATAAATGGTCAGTAGTGGCATTGGATGTGAACTCTGAAGGGAGTGATCAGAGGAGAAATTTAAGGAAGGGATTAAGGAGTTATCAGGGAGAAAAGTTAGGAGATGAGGGGTGTAGAGAAGTGGACCCGAATAGGGAATTTGGGGATAGGTAAATTCGGCTATTGTAACGTCCCGTACCCGAGACCGTCGCCGGAGTCAAACACGAGGTGTTAACAGACTTAATTCATTATTTTAAACAGCTCAAACAATTTATTTTTAAAATTTTCAGTCAAGCTAACAATCTGCGTCACAGTCGCTTAAAAATTCATATCTTGAGTTCCAAAATTTAAAATCCAATTCCGTAAATTTTCTCTGAAACTAGACTCATATATCTATTTACTAATTTTTTTATAGAATTTTTGGTCAAGCAAATTAGTACAGTTTATTAGTTAAAGTCTCCCCTATTTCAGGGTTCGACTGCTCTGACCTCTGTGTATTACGAATCAGATATCTCCCTGTACAGAGTTTCAATGACTATTCCGTTTATTTCTAATAAAACTAGACTCAATAAGGAATCTGTACATATAAATCATTACTTCTAATTATCTTTGAAAAATTTATGGTGAATTTCCAAAGTCAGAACAGGGGATCCAGAAATTGCTCTGGCCCTGTTTCACAAAAATTTAAACATCTCATAAAATATAACTCATATAGCTGTTTTGTTCCATCCATATGAAAATAGACTCCTCAAGCTTCAATTCCATAACTTATTCATTATTTAATTTCATTTCTACTATTTTTAGTGAATTTTCAAATGCACGTCACTACTGCTGTCTGAATCTATTTTATGGTAAATTTTACCCATTTCATGGTTCCCATGGATTAGCTAGCAATTTAGCATACATAACACCAAATATGATCATGATTAGCCATTCCAATGGCTAATCATTACCAAGCATTTCCATACCACTCAATAACCATATCATAAGACCATATATACAAAATGATTATAATGCTATACATGCCATACTCAAAATATACAAGCCATTATGCCAAGATGGTATACGGATAGTGTGAGCGTGCCTCCAACCGTTTCTGATTTCCGAGCTGGCTTGTCAACACTACAAGGAATGAAAAGGAGGGAGTAAGCACAAATCCTTAGTAAGTTCACATGCAAATAGCAAGTAACACAACTATATAAGCAAACATAAACATCATTTGCATGATCATCACCGAGACATTCATATCACATTTTCATTTATCATCTTACCATATTGTTGTTATATCAAGTTTTCAACCCGAGGGTTAAGTACATACCTGTTCAAAGTATCCATTTCACAACACTTACCAATACATCCCTTTCATCTCGAGTATTCCTCCATTTGAGTAGAATTTTACCCGTTGAACACATCGGAATATAATTCGGATACACGAAAAGTTTGCGCATAAGTGCCACATATGTAGCCAAGCTACCATGTAACCCGCCCATAAGTGAACTCGGACTCAACTCAACGAGCTTGGGCATTCGTATCCATAAGTGAACTCGGACTCAACTCAACGAGCTCGGATGCCTAGTTACATCTCTCGAACTCGGACTCAACTCAACGAGTTCGAACATTCGCATCCATAAGTGAACTCAGACTCAACTCAACGAGTTCGGATGCCCAAATATCCTAGTGACATGTCACTTGTATCCTAATCCATTCCTAAGGTTCAACGGGACCTTTTTTCCAATCATGTGTCTCAACCATCTTCAATGGAATGTCGATATCGATACTCGGTAGTATTTCACATTTTCCAAGTATATCACATAATTTGACATATTATCAAACAATTATCACGAGTATAATATTTCATCATACTTATCATATCATTTAAATAACATAAAAACATTTAAAATAATAACTATGTTACCAACATTTACATATGAACTTACCTCGTATGTGAAAATGGCTACTTTTACCATTTCGTCCACAACTTGGTATTTTCCCCATTTTAGCCCGAATTTTAGTTTTCCTTGCTCTATCATTTAAAATATAGTCTAATTAGGGATCACATTATTCAAATTAACCCAAAATCATATTTTGGCAAAATTACAGTTTTGCCCCTAAACTTTCGCATATTTACACTTTTTCCCTAAAGCTCGTAAATTAAACTTCAGCATATTTTCTTATGTTTTATGACATGCTGAACATTTTTCCCTTCTATGACAACATCAAATTCTCACTCTAACACATAGTTATGAACAATAACAATTTTTACCGATTAAGCCGTTTTACTCATTTTTGCTTAAAATCGCTTAGCAAAAGTTGTTTAACATAATTTCAGCCTTCATATTCTACCATAAAACATCAAAATAAACACATTTCACTTATGGGTATTTTTCCAAATATGAACCCTAGCTTAAATTATTGCTAGAATAAGCTTAATCAAGTTACCGGGATTCCAAAAACGTAAAGAACTTGAAAAACGAGGCTAGAACGGACTTACAATCGAGCTTGGAAGCTTGAAAAACCCTAGACATGGTTTCTCCTTGCTATATTCGGCCATGGGGTTGAAGATGAGCAAAATTGGCTTTTAATTTTGTATTTTAATTCATTTTACCCCTAAATGACCAAAATGCCCTTACTACTAAACTTTCCAAAGATTCCATCCATGTCCAATTTTTGTCCATAGACTTAGAAATTGGTAAAATTCCTATTTTAGACCTCCTAATTAATATTTCAAAACAATTTCATACTAGAAACTTTTAGAATGCAAGTTTTGCAAATTATTCGATTTAGTCCCTAATTTCAATTTAAGCACTTTATGCATAAAATTTCTTCACGAAATTTTCACACAATTATGCAATCATATCATAGACCTCAAAATAATCATAAAATAATTATTTCTATCTTGGATTTTGTGGTCATGAAACCACTATTTCGACTAGGCCCAAAATCAAGATATTACAACTCTCCCCCCTTTAGGGATTTTCGTCCCCGAAAATCTTACCGGAAAAGTGGTCTTCACTTTTAATCTCATATTCGGTGCTGAAGAACTTTCAATTAGGCTGTACCTCCAATACATCTCTTTAATTTCTCATATGGTCTAAAAGCTTACAGTCTCAACTCTCAACTGTTCTTAAATTTTCAACCCTTCTCAGTTTCCCATGATATCATGACATAAAACCAGGATCTTAACTTGATTAATGGAGACCGGAATTCCAAGAAATCCAACAATCAAAGAGACCTAAAATTCCATGAATTTGATGAGTAGTAATTCATTCAATACCGATATGATTTATAGATCTCGCCAAACATTTAACAATAGGATACATCACATTTTCCTCTTTCCGCCATAGAAATAATTCTGATATGGCCTCAAGAATAATCCTTCTCATTTCCATCCCAATATCAACATTGACAAGGATAATTTTGATAGATCCCAATGCTCAGCTTTAACCTCTTTAACAACTCAGATTTTATGTAACATCGAATGCTCTAAACTATCACATTACCTCACTGTCTTGAAACACATCACAATTCATACAATAGTACATTACTGAAAGTCAAGAAGTTTTTACTCAATGTAGACTAGTCTAGGTCAGACTTGGGAAAAATAATCCTGACATAATTGTCACAAAAAATCTTTCAAATAAATAATTCACTATACCGACTGAAACTCACACTTTTATCACTTATGCCTTTACTGATGTCAAATCCTTACACAGAAATTAGAAAAAAAACCCAATACTAAAATCACCATATTACCAAGATCAAATTAGAAGTATAGTCATATTTGACATGATTATCACGAGCTGAAGAACGCACTTCGAACATGAGTCGTAATTGACAAATTATGGAACAAAGATAACAAGAAAACCGAATAAAGAAATCCAAGATAGAGAAACCCGGAATAAAGAAATCCAGAATAAAAAGATCCAGGATAAAGAAACCCAAGATACGATACTATGCCGGAGAATCGAAAACCAAACTCATAGAGAAAATATAGAATACCCCGATAATTCTTCAAAGAAAGAAAGTCCAAAAGAAAACATCATTTAATCCCACTGAAATCAAATATAACAAGATCAATATATCTTCCCATACATATATATCAGATGAAGCATCAAGTAGAAGAAACAGAATTATAATATCATATGTATTCTCTCATCAATTCTTATCAGACAAAATGAAATAGAATACCCGATGAAATAGAGCAATATAAATTATAAACCAGTCAGACTACCAATGCTTTCATACCAACACCAGAATTAGAAGACATTCCCATATAACAAGAATTTCTTCAGAAGATCAATAGCCATAGAAATATTTCTGAGAACGGGTAAACACATAAAACATCTCAAAAGAGACTGCTAAATCTGTCCAGTCATATCACACTCAGATAGTTCACATTTCAAATATCATTTCCCCAACTAGTTCTCTCACACACAAATTTCATATTAAACCATTCACTAAAGAAGGCCAGATTCAATAAATTTCGATTTACACTTTTCTCGACTGCACTTTGAGTAATTCGATTTACCAAAAAGAATTCCTTCTCTAATTGGGACAGTGCATAACTCCAATAATCTTTACGTCAATCCGATACTTTACTGGCTCTAACTTTACTTATCAGCTCATTTTCAATCTCTGATCATACTTATAATTATTCTATCACTGAACTCTTTGGGTCCTCAACCGGAAACTTATTCAATACAGATCTCATGAAATTCCATTATAAGTACCACTTCGGTAAGGGGGAGGGTTTGTAGGACCTTTGACTCGACTTTCTTACACATACACATATGACACAACTTCCATCATCATAGCAACATCACCAAAATCATGTCATTCATTCAGGCAACGCAACATTCATGTTGGCTTACACAAATTTTCCTATTGTCCCATTTAGACAATATACTTATGCATACATTCTATATTTTCTAGATAGCTTTACTTATCCATTCATTTAATTAAATTAAGTCATGCTCATGACATCATATAAGGCCAAACAAACATAGATATTTGCACCATAATTACAACTTTCATTTCGTGCATCATCATGTACATATCATTACAATCATATAATTCAGTCCAACAATTTAACATAGATAAGTTCATTTCATTATAATCCTTTATCTCATAAAATTATATATCATTAGCATTCATCAACATTCGATGTCCAAATCAAGACAAGGACTGTGACACCCCTAATTTGACCCTAGTCGAAAAGTGGTTTCAGGACCACAAAATCGAGTCACAAAAATAATTAATTGTTATATTCTATGCTTATTATTTGTGAATAAGTATGTGTAAAAATTTCATGTTTTAATTTTGTCATTTGGATGTGAAATTAGCTAAAAAGGACATATTTGAGAAACTTTAAAAATATGATAGGCAAATGTCCAAGTGATTAAAATGTTAAATTACTAAAGTTGTGGACTTGCATGTCAAATGGCCCACTTTTAACATTAGTGGATGGTAATGATGTTATGATTTTGGCATTATGTGCATATTATATTTAGTAAATAATATTTAATAGTTTATAATTTGAAAACATGAATTAAATAAAAAAGAATGGTGATAAAAACAAAGAAACTTTTCTCTTTGTTTTCTCTTATTGCCGTAACTAAGCAAGAAAGAAAGGAAAGAACACCAAAGGCACTCGGTCACTTTGTGTTGGGAATTAAGATTAAGCTCAAGAGCTTAAGCAGCCTAATTCGGATAAGGGAAAAGCTAAACTAACCAAATAGCCGATCCGTAGTCGTTCGACGACATTCGAGGTAAGTCTCTAAGTAATTAAACCTATTTTGAGTTTTGGTTAATGGATACTATTATAGAAATGGCTAAATTGAAAAATATGATGTGGCCATGATATGTTCTAAGGCCGAATGGAAAATTTTACGTATTTGAATCAATTTACTAATGTGATTTTGTACCTAAGACGAAATAAAATGACAAGGCGTAATATCTAGCTTAAGGTCGAATGGCCAATGTGATGAATGTGAAAATGCATACATGTGATAAGGCCGAATGGTTAATGTGATATATGTGTAAGTGAATATGTGATAAGGCCGAATGACCAGTTGTGAAAAGTGTGCAATATTAGATATTTAATGAGGCCAAAGTTAGTAAAAATATAAATATATATTAAATGAATTGTGCTGAGATTGTATCCGGGTTTAAAGTCCCGCAGGCTTAATGCTGGTGAATTAAGTAAGATTATGATCTTGAATGTTCGCAGTGAACTACCATCAAGTAAGTACTATACATTTAAGATGTTAAGATACATATTACCTCCTCATTTGTAAGTTTACCTCAAAGTGAATCACTAGCATTCAAGAAAAACGTATATGTGATTGATTATTATATTACGAAAATTTGGATGACCTAATCAATCTTGGTATGCTTGTATAATGTAGTATATACTAAGCTTCCATGTATGTACTCGTGTACATTCGGCCAATGATTCGGTGAATTATTAGTATTAAAGAACGATACATATGTGGGAATGATTATTATATCTTTGAATAAGGGAATAATCTATTCGGTCAATGGTTGTTAGTATGACAAAGTATTTGATTTAAATTTATCGTATGAGGTTTCTAGATGCGAAAGATTATGTGAATCAAATTTGGAAGAAATAGATAAACTATATATACGTGCATGAGGTTTGAACTATTTGACGGAATGGTGAGATCTCTTGATATTGTTAAACAGGGTTTCTGCAAGGTCTAAGACGATGAGGCTTAGTAATGAAACGACAGTTAAAGATGTTCAGTACATTAAGTTGGCCAGGTATGTATCGGGTACTTGTATGTGATTTTCAATTCGGATTAGATCAAAAGTATACAAAGCGATGCATATGTGAATAAGTGTATGAATGCAAATGTGACCACAGTCCATGTGACTATGATACATTTGGCCAATGTGTTATGCCATAAGAATGTATTCGATTAAACTATAATAGAGGCATTTAGATTGGAGTGTAATTATGAGCTAAGTGTGCCTTGTGAGCATACGAATATTTGACCATTTTGGTCATTATCATGAAATAATTTGTGGTAACTAAATGATGTGGTTATTGAAATTATAGTTCGTTATGGAGCTCTAGATTGATTTCATTGATTAGAAGAATCGAGTGATAAATGATAATTGAATTTGATTCTGCAAAATTATTGTTTTACTTAAGACTTACTAAGCTTATGTAAGCTTACTCCGTTTGTCTTTTGTCTTTGTTTTATAGATTGTGGACTCTGATTACCAGCTCAGGGATCGTCAACACTTCATAACACTATCTACTATTATGGAAACCTTGTGATTTGGATTTAGCTTATGGCATGTATAAGATAGATTATAGTAGAATGATATCATAACTATTGTTTATAAGCCATGCGAATATGGCATCCTTTGGAAGTCTACTTTTATAAGTTATAAGTTTGATCTTTCTTTGTGTTTAGAAATTTAATTAAATGAATCATCTTTATTCACGAAAAAGAAAAAAAAATGTTCAAAATTTTACTATTTTGATCTGCTTCCAAATTTTTTGGTAACGCCTCGTCCTATTCCAGTGACGGTTACGGAATAGGGGTGTTAGAAGGACATTTTCATTCGTATCATAATATTATGACCTTTATTCATACCTCTACTACTTTCTATTTATTCCATTCATCTTATCAAGTAAGCCACATACACTACATCATATGAGCATTAAACAATTATGGATATTTATCACATATGCATCATAAACTTTTATTCATACTTTTCTAAACTGAGACTTATCATAATCATAACTTTACTCAAATACCTTCACATAACATTAAACATGGTCGGCGCAGCTCGGTTGGAGAGTACCCTGTCTAAATAAGACGGTACTCATACGCGTCGGAAGACATCACACTATCACAGATCAGTGGCATGTATAGCTAAACTTTTACACATGCTAGGTTAGTCCGAGAACCAACTAAACCTGCTCTGATACAACTAAATGTAACGCCTCGTACCCGATACTGTCGCCGGAGTCGAACACGAGGTGTTAACAGACTTAATTCATTACTTTAAACAGCTCAAACAATTTATTTTTAAAATTTTCAGTCAAGCTAGCAATCTGCATCATAGTCGCTTAAAAATTCATATCTCGAGTTCCAAAACTCAAAATCCAATTCCGTAAATTTTCTCTGAAACTAGACTCATATATCTATTTACTAATTTTTTTATAGAATTTTTGGTCAAGCAAATTAGTACAGTTTATTAGTTAAAGTCTCCCCTATTTCAGGGTTCGACTGCTCAGACCTCTGTGTATTACGAATCAGATATCTCCCTGTACAGAGTTTCAATGACTATACCGTTTATTTCTAATAAAACTAGACTCAATAAGGAATCCGTACATATAAATCATGACTTCTAATTATCTTTGAAACATTTATGGTGAATTTTCAAAGTCAGAACAGGGGATCCAGAAATTGCTCTGGCCCTGTTTCACAAAAATTTAAACATCTCATAAAATATAACTCATATACCTATTTTGTTCCATCCATATGAAAATAGACTCATCAAGATTCAATTCCATAAATTATTCATTATTTAATTTCATTTCTACTATTTTTAGTTAATTTTCAAATTCACGTCACTACTGCTGTCTGAATCTATTTTATGGTAAATTTTACCCATTTCATGGTTCCCATGGATTAGCTAGCAATTTAGCATAAATAACACCAAATATGATCATGATTAGCCATTCCAATGGCTAATCATTACCAGGCATTTCCATACCACTCAATAACCATATCATAAGACCATATATACAAAATGATTATAATACTATACATGCCATACTCAAAATATACAAGCCATTATGCCAAGATGGTATACGGATAGAGTGAGCGTGCCTCCAACCGTTTCCGATTTCCGAGCTGGCTTGTCAACACTACAAGGAATGAAAAGGAGGGAGTAAGCACAAATCCTTAGTAAGTTCACATGCAAATAGCAAGTAAGACAACTATATAAGCAAACATAAACATCATTTGCATGATCATCACCGAGACATTCATATCACATTTTCATTTATCATCTTACCATATTGTTGTTATATCGAGTTGTCAACCCGAGGGTTAAGTACATACCTGTTCAAAGTATCCATTTCGCAACACTTACCAATACGTCCCTTTCATCTCGAGTATTCCTCCATTTGAGTAGAATTTTACCCGTTGAACACATCGGAATATAATTCAGATACACGAAAAGTTTGCACATAAGTGCCACATATGTAGCCAAGCTACCATGTAACCCGCCCATAAGTGAACTCAGACTCAACTCAATGAGATTGAGCTCGGGCGTTCGCATCCATAAGTGAACTCGGACTCAACTCAACGAGCTCGGATGCCTAGTAACATCTCTCGAACTCGAACTCAACTCAACGAGTTCGGACATTCGCATCCATAAGTGAACTCAGACTCAACTCAACGAGTTCGGATGCCCAAATATCCTAGTGACATGTCACTTGTATTCTAATCCATTCCTAAGGTTCAACGGGACCTTTTTCCCAATCATGTGTCTCAACCATCTTCAATGGTATATCACCTAATTATCACATTTTCCAAGTATATCACATAATTTGACATATTATCAAACAATTATCACGAGTATAATATTTCATAATACTTATCATATCATTTAAATAACATAAAAACATTTAAAATAATAACTATGTTACCAACATTTACATATGAACTTACCTCGTATGTGAAAATGGCTACTTTTACCATTTCGTCCACAACTTGGTATTTTCCCCATTTTAGCCCGAATTTTAGTTTTCCTTGCTCTATCATTTAAAATATAGTCTAATTAGGGCTCACATTATTCAAATTAACCCAAAATCATATTTTGGAAAAATTACAGTTTTGCCCCTAAACTTTCACATATTTACACTTTTGCCCCAAAGCTCGTAAATTAAAATTCAGCATATTTTCTTATGTTTTATGACATTCTGAACATTTTTCCCTTCTATGACAACATCAAATTCTCACTCTAACACATAGTTATGAACAATAACAATTTTTACCGATTAAGCCATTTTACTCATTTTTGCTTAAAATCGCTTAGCAAAAGTTGTTTAACATAATTTCAGCCTTCATATTCTACCATAAAACATCAAAATAAACACATTTCACCTATGGGTTTTTTTCCAAATATGAACCCTAGCTTAAATTATTGCTAGAATAAGCTTAATCAAGTTACCGGGATTCCAAAAACGTAAAGAACTTGAAAAACGAGGCTAGAATGGACTTACAATCGAGATTGGAAGCTTGAAAAACCCTAGCCATGGTTTCTCCTTTCTATATTCGGCCATGGGGTTGAAGATGAGCAAAATTGGCTTTTAATTTTGTATTTTAATTCATTTTACCCCTAAATGACCAAAATGCCCTTACTACTAAACTTTCCAAAAATTCCATCCATGTCCAATTTTTGTCCATAGACTTAGAAATTGGTAAAATTCTATTTTAGACCTCCTAATTAATATTTCAAAACAATTTCATACTAGAAACTTCTAGAATGCAAGTTTTGCAAATTATTCGATTTAGTCCCTAATTTCAATTTAAGCACTTTGTGCATAAAATTTCTTCACGAAATTTTCACAAAATCATGCAATCATATCATAGACCTCAAAATAATCATAAAATAATTATTTCTATCTTGAATTTTGTGGTCACGAAACCACTATTTCGACTAGGCCCAAAATCAGGATATTACAGCTATAGTATATATAGGTGCCAATTTTGGGGATTCTATGGTATTGCCAAAATTGTTTCTCTTCCTTTAGCCGAATTCCTCATTTTTGTGTTGTCGAAACACTTTTCTCTCTAAGTTCTCAAAACCTCCTTTTTCCTTTCTTGCCGATTTCCATTCTTTTTCTTCTCAAATTCTCTTTTGATTCACCTTTGGTTTAGCCGATTCCTTCTTCTCTTCTTTTTAACCCCTTTCACCATACAAATCTCAAAAGTCGATTACCTCTTTGGCCGAAGACCCTTTGTGCCGCCGTTACTCCCTCTACTTCGGCCGATTCTTGTGGGGTTAGTATCGAATCTCAGATTTCAGATCTGTGTCAAATTGCTCCTTAGGCATTTTAGGGTTTTGGATTTAAGGAATACTCGTGATTGGTGATCAAGGAAAGGCTGTTAAGGCTTGTCGTTCAAGGTAAGGCAAAGGTGAGATTTTCGGCTTTTGGTGATCGTATTTGATAAGTCTGTGATTAATCGTTGAGTGACATCATTTGTAGGTTCGTGGCTGAGGAGATCGCAGGACATTTTAGTATCATGTGTGTACATACACTGCACACACAGCAGATCGGCAAATCCCGAAATGCCAAAAAGCCGAAATGCCAAAATGCCGAAAGTCAGAGGTTTGGCTACAATAGACTTGTGAGTGCGCGAACACTCTTAAGGGGAAACCGATATGTTACCAGAGGCCCCATGAGCAATTCCATGGACTTGGGCCGTGTATTGGCCTACTGGGCCAAAATGGGCTAAATGGGCCCGATGGGCTGTTGGGTCCATAATAAGCAAAATTGGCAATTTGTTACTAAGTAATGAAAAACCATATGATTGCATGACTATGAATGTGATTGGGCCTGACAGGCCTTATGAATGTGATTTGGGCCTAATGGGCCATACGAATGTGATTTGGGCCTAATAGGCCATATGAATGAGATTGGGCCTAGTGGGCCATATGCATGTATGTAGACTTGTTTGGGCTTTGTAAGGGGTTTTGGGCCTAGTATCTGATAACTGCTTAAACAAACATAAAACTTAAATAATTAATTAATTGCGACCGTGGACAAATCATAAGGTTAAGGTGTGCCAATGGGTATGTGCATGTCTAGGATTGGATTTAGGGAAATCTTGGTACTTAAGCGGTCTTAATGACTCACCTCCTCTTCTCTGGATTCCTATCTGGTGCATAGTATCTGTTTACTTTAGCCAACGGGGACTTGTTAACGGGCCAAGATAAGTAATAACCCATAATAAAGAGAAATTACCGAAAAGCCCCTAAGGGCGAAAATGACTAAAATACCCCTATGTGTTGAATGTAAGATTTATGGATGTTACATGTATACCTGCTGCATTCATATGATATTCTGTTTAGGTTGCATATAGGTTGGGAATTATGGAACGGAGGAAGTATATGAGGATCGTATGGTTGCTTGACGACCGTGGATCCACCGATGGCTTTTTAAGCCCAATATATGATTAGCAGCTTTGCTGCAACGTTAGGTAGTACCGCAACCAGGCTACCTTTTGGAGTGTATCGAATGGGTGGATCGATATTTATATCCCCACATGGTGTGTATCAGGGGATAGAGATAGTGTGTAGCAGTTGGATGGGTGGGATCTGTGCATATTTGATTGCTTTACATCTATTCTGATACTGAATTGGGCTCAGGCCTGAAAAGACTTGCTATTGCATGCTTTTCTATTTGTCGAGGGTTGTACACACTGAGTTTTCGAAAACTCACCCCCTCTTTTATTTTTCTCAGGTGATCCTCAATAGGTGGTTCAATGGTAAGAGGGACTCCGAGGTGGCCAGCTAGCAAGACGACTTGGACTTGTTTTCTTTAGCATGTAATTTATAGTATTTTAAGTTATTTCAGTCCGGATTGTAATAAGCCCTTTCCTCTGGTTATTATTTCAAATTAGGATTAATATTTTTTTATTAGAAGTAGAACATGGTTTTCCTAAACCATAACTGTTTCTAAATACCACATTTTTGCAACTCAATTTTTAAATGACAAGTTTTCATAGATCATCTATTTTAAATAAAGCTTCCGCAACTAAAAAGAGATTTTACAAAGTAATTATTATCATACAAGAATGAATAGTTTTTATTTAAAGAAGGGTTTTCAATGAAAATAAGGTTTTCAATAAAACACTTCAATGTGACACGCTGAATCTGGCCATAACGTCTGGGCTGGGTTTGAGGTGTTACATTTAGTGGTATCAGAGTCAGGTTACAAAACTCAGGTTGTGAAGTGGGACTTATTATATCACAATGTTTTGGAAAAAAAATCTTGCTGTGCGACACATCGAGTCTCCGACGTCGAACCAAGTAAGTTCTTTTATTATTAAGCTTGTTTAATTTGATATACTGTAGATAGTTAGTGGGCTACATTAGGTGATTATACTGAGGCTTTTAGTTGGAGTGAAACTGAAGCCCGTAGGACCTCGAACCTGTAAAGGATTTACGAAAACAATTCTCTTTTTAATACTTTCATAAAACATCAGCTTAATTATTGAGACTAATTGAAACTTCAAAAAATTTCTAATCCAGATAATACGTGAATCAACGATGAGTGCTAGAAGAGGTACAAGAGGCCGTGGCTGAGGCCGCGGAAGTGTTAGGGCTGGATCGTCAGCATCGGTCCATATACCCATTGTTAGAGTAGAAGAGGCTCTGGCCTCATCCGTGGCTGAGATTGGACCATATGATCGGGCCGCAGGGGATGATGCATTGTCTCAGGCAAAGCTGAGGATTTGGGAAAGGGGTCACCAGGCCCAATAATGGCTCCGAAAATAGGGGTTCAATTCCGGAGCGACTTCGAACAAATAAGGCTGAGATCTTTAAGGGCGTGGCTGGTGTGGCTCCTAACGTGGCTGAATACTGGTTGGAGGCCACTGAAAGGATAATGGAAGACTTGGACTGTTCGCCTGAACAAAAGTTGAAAGGGGCAGTGTCACTGCTACCAGTGGTGGCTGATGGTGAAAGAGGGCACCCAACCTGAGCAGGTCACTTGGGAGTCCTTCAAAACTATGTTTCAAGGGAATTACGTGGGTGCGAGTTATGTGGATGCTAGAAGGAAGGAGTTCCTGAACTTGACCCAGGGAAACAAATCTGTGGCGGAGTATGAGGCGAAATTTCTACGCCTTAGTCGGTATACAAGAGTAATGGTGGCAACAAATTATGAACGTTGTGTTCGGTTCGAAGAAGACCTTAGAAATAGTCTTCAAGTATTGATTGCTCCTCAGAGGGAGTGGGATGTTGCAGCATTGGTGGAGAAAGCAAAAAATGCTGAAGAGGCAAACCACACTGAGCGCCTAAACTGGGAAAGAGAAAGGGGTAGAAATAAAAGGGATTCTGAGCCCTCCAATTGCGATCAGAGGGCTAAGAGAAGGGCCAGAGTGGATGGGCCAGTCAGAGTAGGGCCCCCTGTTGCTACTACTTGTAACACCCCAAACCCAGCCTGGATGTTATGGCCAAGTCTAACGTGTCACATTGACTTACGGTTGATTGTGTTCTTTGTTTATGGTAAGCAGGGTGAGTTTGTAAAACGATGGTTAATTGTTGACTAAGAAATAAAAACACCGATTAATTAAATCTTTAGGTTATCCATTTGTTACGCTCGTGTGTTTTGAAATCGTTTGTTAATTTTGAACAAAAACCCACACAGCCTGAATCTAACAGTTTAAACTGAGTATACGTGAAACAATAAATAAAACCATAAAATTTACGAGCGGCCTTATTACAACTTAAACCCCAAAACATTTAAAGTAAGTAAAGGCTGGTCAAATCACATGAAGAAAATTGAATTTGCAGAACATGTGGCCACTCCGAATCCCTCACAGCTCCAAGTCCATTATGGTTGGGGATTTCCTGCATGGATGAAATTAAGGGGAGAGTTTGGAAAACTCAGTGTGTAAAATAACCCAACCATAGTCCAAATCAGATCAAACCACAGAAACACATTAAGTTGGGTCTTAGCCCTATACAGAATTTAGAATAAAGCCCATAGGCCTATAACAAAGACAGAACAGATATTCCATGTATGCAGAAAACCCAACCCATATCCATCCGTATGCACCCCCATACCAACCTTACACCATGTGGGGAGACAACTCGACCCACCCATCCGTTACACACCACAGAATTTGCAGCATGGCTGCCAGAACAGATATTGTGACAGAGTCACCAAATACAGATATTGTGGCAGAGCCACCAGAATAGATATTTGTGGCATAGCCACCAGAAGGCTTCCTCCATCAATATAACCCATGTCCCATGCAACAGATATACATGTCATGGCAAACAACACACAGAATCAGAATATCATGCATTTTAATTAAAATTAACCCTAGGGGTATAATGGCAATTTTCATACTCAGGGGTATTTTAGTAAATTTACTATTTTAGGGTTTTCATGCATATTACAACCATTAATGTATTAACAGAAGCACTTACCAAGCGTTTTTACTGAATTGGGCCAGTTGGCCCATTAACCTGATTTCGGCCCATTAAGCCCAAATATACCGAGGTGCACAAAATTGCACACTCTGCAATCTTATCGCTTGAGCTACCAAGATTAACAAACAACTATCTCACGAGCGCTCGCACGTTCGCAAGTCTACAAAATGCTAGCTCTTCGGTATTTCGGCTTTTGCCGATCTAGTCTATAAGTGGGTGTCGTTTACACACCTGATCTATAACGATACGTTGGCGCGATCCACACATGATTTGCCTACAATCGAGTTACTAAAATGTCAGACTACATATCAAAAACGAAATTCGTACTAATCTCTTTACCATATTCGGCCAACATTGCCTTAGTCCCTAAAGTTCTTACCTTTCTGCCGAAATATGGACTAGATCTAGATGTCCAACCATGTTAGCCTTTAAAGCCCTTTGTTGTATGCCCCCTTGTCCACACTAGCGCACACAAAACCAAAAGAAAGAGACCAATATGCCCTTAGTCCAAACATTAGCCACCCTTAAGGGGTTTCATCTTTTCCTTTAAGCATAAGTAACTAATGAAAGTTGTTCGAATACTTACCAATCATTGTTCTGCCCAAAAGAGTGCTCCTATCTATGATATTAACCCCGTTCTACCATAGTTAAGAGAAGGAACAGGTTTAAGTAGCCAAAGACTTGGCTTCCTATACCACAGGTATGAAGGTTTCGGCTTCTTAAAGAAAAAGGAAAAGAGGTTCAGCTATAGTGAGATTCAGCCTCCTAGATGTGAGGGGAATAAATGAAGAGAAGAAGAGAAGGAAAGGGATGGTAGATTCGGCCAATTGAGAAACAATGGAGAAAATAAAATGATGAAAGAGACAAAAGAGAGGAGAGTATAGGTTCGGTTATAGGGAAAAGGAAAAGATGAAAGAAAGAAAGGTGAGAAGGGAAAGTAGTATTCGGTTATGGCAAGGGAAAATGGCATAGAGAGTTATGAGGTGTTCCAAGTTTCAGATACTAGCAAAATGGAAGGGAAAAGATAAAAACCCTAAGCACAATACCTTATTTCGGCAAGCCAAAAGAAGACTAAACCGAAACCCAAAGGAAAAGCTACAAAGAAATGGCACAAAACTTCCCTAATGCTGAAATTGCTACTTTAGAGACCTAACCGAATTTGCCTATACAAGAGACCCTTGGCCGGCCAACTCTTGCTCCTCAAGAGTCCAGCAACACCAAGCTCCTTGATCAGCTCCTAAATTTGCTCCCTTATCTCTCCCTTACCCAATCTTCTGAACAGCTCAAACTCTTCCTAACAGAGTTCCACCTATGTTCCAATACCTACCTTTCCTGTTCACAAAAATAAATACCCTAAACATCCACACGCTACTCCCCAAACACCTATGTGATGTCACATGCCACTTTACCACAGATCTTCTTATGGCTTATTTTACCACCTTTATTTTGAAAGCCCATAATGCCAGAACCCTTTCTCTCTAAAATTAAAAATTCTGAAATTGCTTCAGGTTAAATTTACTCTTGGGCCTTCTAAAGGCCCATTAACATACTCAGACCTACATTATACAGTCAAAACACAGAAATTCTAAAATTCTTCAAAATTTACAGAAATCCCGAAAATCTTGAAAATTGGGGCGTTATAACTCTACCCTCCTTAAAGAAATTTCGTCCTCGAAATTTACTTGATTCAAACAATTGAGGGTATTTTTGTCGCATCGCCTCTTCTGGCTCCCAAGTAGCTTCCTCTCTGCCATGATTATGCCAAAGCACTTTTACCAATGGAACTGACTTCCTTCTTAGAACCTTAACATCTCGATCCAATATCTGCAAAGGGTCTTCCTCGAAAGTCAAATAAGGCTGCACTTCAATCTCTACAACCGGCACGACATGAGTAGGGTTAGAACGATATCGCCTTAACATGGAGATGTGAAAAACATCGTGAATCTTGTCTAACTCCGGAGGTAATTCCAATTGGTAAGCCACTGGACCTACTTGTTTAAGAACCCGATAAGGCCCGATGAACCGCGGACTCAACTTGCCCTTCTTACCAAACCTTAATATCTTCTTCCAAGGAGAAACTTTCAAGAAGACCATATCACCCACTGAGTACTCAATCTCCTTACGCTTCAAATCATGATATGACTTTTGCCTATCGGATACTTCTTTTAACCGATCTCTCCGATTATTCGACCTTATCTTGATGATTCGTTACCAACTCAGTCCAAGAACACGCTGTTCTCCCAATTCAGTCCAACAACTAGGAGTACCACACCTACGTCCATACAGCGCTTCATATGGTGCCATTCGGATACTCACTTGAAAACTGTTGTTATACGCAAACTCTGCCAACAGCAAGTAATCTTCCCAACTACCTCGGAAGTCAATAACGCATCCCCTCAACATGGATTTCAAAATCTAAATAACCCTTTCTGACTGACCATCAGTCTGAGGATGAAAAGCTGTGCTAAAGTTCAATCGCGTTCCCAACGCCTCATGCAACTTTTGCCAGAACCGAGATGTGAACCTAGGATCCCAGTCAGAAATAATTGAGACTGGGATTCCATGAAGTCGAACGATCTCTGCCATATACAACTTAGCTAACTTCTAAAGTGAATAATCAGTGCGGACAGGTATGAAATGAGCAGACTTGGTCAGCCTATCCACAATCACCTAAACCGAGTCCTTCTTTGTCGGTGTCAAGGGTAGCCCACTCACAAAGTCCATGGTTACCCTCTCCTACTTCCAAAGTGGTATCTTCACTAGCTGTAAAAGTCCAGAGGGTAGTTGATGCTCAGCTTTCACTTGCTGGCATGTCAAACATTTCCCCACAAACTCCGTTACTTCTCATTTAAGCCTAGGCCACCAATACAATTCTCGCAAGTCGCGATACAACTTATTCTCTCCAGGATGCATAGCACAAAGTCCTCCATGAGCTTCTTTCAGTATTGACTACCTTAAGTCAGAGTCCTTCGGAATGCAAACTCTTCCTCAAAAACACAGAACTCCTTCACTATTCAACCCAAACTCAGAAGTTTCCCCTTTCTTAACTTGATGGAATCGAGAAACTAAAGACTCATCCCTCAACTGCTTTTCCCTAATCAGATCCACCCAGGTTGGCCTTACTTGTAACTCATCCAACAAACTACCATTATCATATAGACTCGGATGAGCAAACATTGCTCTTAGATCAGATACAGCTCTATGGCTTAGGGCACCGGCTACCATATTAGCCTTTCCTGGGTGATACTCAATCGAACAGTCATAATCCTTAAGCAACTCTATCCATCTTCGTTGCCTAAGGTCCAGCTCCTTCTGAGTCAGCAAGTACTTAAGACTCTTATGATCCGTGTATATAACACACCTTTCTCCGTACAAGTAGTATCTCCAAATCTTAAGTGCAAAGATTACTACTGTCAATTCTAAATTGTGAGTTAGATAGTTTACTTCGTGAGGCTTAAGCTGCCGCGATGCATAAGCAACCACCTTACCCTCTTGCATCAGCACACAGCCCAAACCCACGTGTGATGCGTCACTGTACACGGTAAAATCCTTCCCAGACTCTGACTGAATTATTACAGGTGCCTCGGTCAGAACTTTCTTTAATTTCTCAAAAGCTTCCTGCTACTTCTCGGTCCAAACAAACGGTGCTCCTTTCCTTATAAGCTTTGTCAATGGTGCTGCTAACACAAAAAAACCTTCCACAAACCTTCTATAGTACCCTGTCAAACCCAGGAAACTCCAAATTTTCGACACCGACCTAGGTGGCTTCCACTCCAGAATCGCTTCAATCTTTCAAGGGTCCACCTTGATCCCCTCAGCAGAGACAACATATCCTAAGAAGGCTACCTCCCTCAACCAGAATTCACACTTACTGAATTTTGCATCAAGTTCCTTTTCCCTCAACACTTGTAGCACAATGCGTAGATGCTCAACATGCTTCCCTTCAGTTTCAGAATATACCAGAATATCGTCAATAAAAACGACTACGAATCGATCCAAAAATGGTTGGAATACATGGTTCCTCAGATCCATGAATGCTATAGGAGCGTTCGTCAGTCCAAATGGCATAACCAGAAACTCGTAATGACCATACCAAGTCCTGAATGCCGTCTTATGAATATCTACCTCATTGACCATTAACTGATGATATCCAGATCGAAGATTAATCTTGGAGAATACCGAAGCTCCTCTAAGTTGGTCAAACAGACCGTCGATTCTTGGCAGAGGGTACATATTCTTAATCTTTAGTTTGTTCAACTGCTGATAATCGATGCACATCTGCATCGTCCCATCCTTCTTTTTCACAAACAACACTGGTGCTCTCGACGGAGACACACTTGGCCTAATAAATCCTCTATCCAACAACTCTTGAATCTGTGCTTTCAGCTCCATTAACTCCTTCGGTGCCATCCTGTACGGTGCGATGGACACTGGTGCCGTTCCAGACAACAAGTCGATTCCAAACTCGACTTCTCGGTTTGGAGGCAACCCTAGAAGCTCCTTTGGGAAAACATCTTAGAATTCTTTAACAGTTCTAACCTTATCCACCGTCAGTCACTCAGCCTCCGACTGCCTTACAAATGCCAAATAAGCCTCACAACCCTTACGAATCCACTTCTCATCTCTTAACGCCGACACCACATTGGACAAATAATCCTTTCGCTCACCTATTACCATAACCTCCTCACCCTCTGCAGTCTTTAACACCATTCGCTTAACAGCACAATCCAGAGTTGCCTTATGCTTAACAAGCTAGTCCATTCCTAGAATGAGGTCAAATTCTCCGAATGGTAACTCCATCAAGTCTCCAGAGAAAATCTTACCTTGAGTTTCTAAAGACACTTCTCTATACAGTTTGTCTACCCTAATCGAGTGGCCCAAAGGACTTAGTACCGATATCCCACTCACAGTCTCCTTAGAGTGTGTACCTAATGACCCAGATATGGCACATGCAACATACGGATAAGTAGATCTGATATCTTTCAAAGTAGTGTACGGCATGCTAGAAATCAAGAACGTACCAGTTATGACGTCTGGTGCATCACCCTCCTCTCGATTACAAGCTGCATACACTAACGCTGGCTGACGAGCCTCAGCATTTTCGACACCCCTACTAGGTGCTCCTCGACCCCGACCATTTCCATTACCGCCCTTACCTTGCCCACGTCCTCTCGTTGGTTGCGGTCCACCTCTCACTGGTTGAGCAACCCTCTGTTCTGCAACTTGAACCTAATCTGTTTTCTGAGGACAGTTTTTGACTTTATGCTCTATAGATCCGCACCGAAAACAAGCACCAGAACGTCTCCTACACTCACCTAGATGTACCTTACCACAGTCTCCACAGCCTTGCGGTCTAACAATATTCATCGGAACTGCTCGAACTGGCTCTTCCACTCTTGCTCTTTTAACATTCCTATTTGTACCACCCGGAGGTCCTGAATCCCTCTGAAAATGGTTTTGATCCATCTCACGATTCTGCCTTTCAGTACGCTTCACCTCCTCAGCTATCTTAGCTTTCTCCACCAAAGCAGCAAAGTCACACTCCCTCTGTAACATCCTGATTTTTGGTTTTATTCGCGGTTCTCAACATTTTGGTAAAGTTTTTTTTAAAATTTGGTATTTGGTTGTGAAATTCATATTTTGAGTAAGTCAATGGGCTTATGGAAGGCCCAGCTGTTGGTCAAAACCCTGTAGAATTTCTGAATTTTGGACTTAAGAGTTAGGGGTTCTAGCTAGGTGACCTTATGTAAAGTTGTAGGAGAAATGTATCACAAAAAGAGCTTTAGTAAAGTGGCAAGGGTGACGCCACTAAGCTCCTAAAAAGGTGGCGTGTGGAGCTTAAGGGAAGACATGGGATCGATTCCCTGTGTTGGCAAATAAATGCATTTATTTTTATGTGCAGGAAGGGTAAGTGTTGGAGCCCAAGTGGATTCTGCTAGAGGAGAGTTTGAATTAGTCAAATGAATGGATTAAGGAGGGATAAGGGGAGAGATTGACCGAATAAGGGAGATTGGAGGGGGGAATTTCGGCAGACAGGTTTAGTTAGGGATTTTCGGCACTTAGGTATTTTTGTGCCGTTTTCTCCTTGGAGGATTAGTCTTTTTCTCTCTTTTTCTTTTGCAGCCGAATCTACCATCTCTTCTTCCATCTTTTCTTCCTTCTCCTTCTTTCAAACCAGCCCACTATTTCCCTCTATTCACCATTGTTTGTTTCCCTTATCTCTACTTCTACCGAAATACCGCAAAAGCCAAAATCAGTGAAGATAGAGGGGTGCCGATTCTTTGTGACCAGCAACCTTTTCTTTCCTTTTCAATTGTTGGTGTTCAATTCCTTTACCTTTTAGGTGTACGGGTTTAAGAGAAGAAAGACTGTGGTAAGTGCTCAAACTCTAAATGACTCCTAGAGTAACTGTTGGCAAAAGCCGAAACCCTATAATTTAGGGAGGTGGCCGAATGTGGGTATAGGTTTTTTAGGATTCTTCTTTTAATATTTTTATGATTTCTATAGTGGAGGAGCAGCAAGGTGTAGTGTCGACTTGAATCAACTTGGATCTCCGGAGTGGCTAGATCTAGTCAATCAATATCGGCAAGGTAAGGTTCTTAAGGCCATTTTGGATGGTGGCCGAATGTGTAAGTACTAATATAAGATGGTTCTTGTTTTGGGTCAATTAATGGAAGCTGATTTATTAACGGTGGAATATAGGAGAAATCGTGTAGGAGATCTCGTCGAGGAATGTCGCCAAACAGGTGTGTACCAAACCTTTTTTCATAGCTTAAAGCGAAAAATACCAAAAAGCTGAAATGCCGAAATTCTGGCATTTCGAGGACTTGTGAGCAAGCGAACGCTCACTAGTTAGTTAGAATCGATGAGATGATGATCGGGAACAATGGAAATGGTAAGAATGTGATTTTTGGCATTCTCGGTAAGTTGGGCCTCGAGGGGCCAAAGTGGGGCCCATTGGGCTTTCGGGGCCATTTGGGTAAAATTGGTAGAATATGAAAACTGGTTAAATTACACATCGAGACTGATAAAATCGTTATGGAATATAGGCTAAATGGGCCTAGATGACGAAATTGGCTAAGTAGGGCCCATTAAGGGTTTTTAGGCCCAATAATTCGATTTTGCTAAAAATGGGCCAGAATCACTGTTTGCACCCATGAATTGTTAGTAACTGTTAATGAATATGGAAACCCTAATATTTGGTAAAATTATATAATTACCCTTATAACATGAAAATGACCATTTTGCCCCTAGGTAAAAATGACCATTATACCCCTAGGGTTAAATATGAATTTAATACATGGGATTTTGATAAACATGGTATGTATGATATGCACATGACATGTATGATATGCACATGATATGTATGATATGCACATGATGAATTCATAAATGCATTGGGTTGGGTTTTTATATGGATGGAGGAAGTGTAAAAGGGCTTATGCCCCAGTTATTAAAAGGGCTTATGCCCAAGTTATTAAAAGGGCTTATGCCCCAGTTATTAAAATGGCTTTGCCCCAGTTATTAAAAGAGGCTAGGCCTCCAGTTATATGATAAAGCAGCTATGTTGCCAGTGGAGAGTTATGGCGGGGTGGGTCGAGTTAATCCCTACATGGTGTGTTGGTTGGTACGGGTGGAGAGTAGCGGATGGTGGGTTGAGTAGTCTCCCTAACTGGGCTTGCATTCACTCTTGCATTGACATTATAGGTAACATTGAAATGGGCCTATGGGCCATCTTCATTCTGATTAAGGCTCTACGCCCAAATGCTATGAAATATGAAATATGAAAAGGCTTCGGCCCAGTATTTGTTGAGATTGGATTTGGGATTAGGCCCAGTAGGCTGATATTGTTTTGGGCTCTGAAAGGGGCTTGTTGCACACTGAGTTTCCAAACTCACCCCCCTTTCTTTCTTATCTTTACAGGTGAGCCTTGATTTGGGGACTTGGAGCCGGAGGGGATTCAGAGTGGCCACGGAGATCGTTTTTGGGCTTTTGAATAAGTATTTGGTTTTCACTAAGTTTACTTTATTTATTATCTATTTATGGGTTGTAATAAGGCCATTTTAACTTTAACCTTATTTTTTTTCTTTTCTAGGATTATTTTATTTAAACTAGTTGATAATAATTGGGCTAGTCTTAGGACGCGTTTTCCAAATGATACTTGTTTTCAAAATAACACCACGACACACATAATTGGAATAACAAAGATAACTACTTAAATTAACTTCAACTCGTTTACCAAAGTGTGGCAATGTTGGTGGGCATGTCTTGGATTGGATCCAATCAAGAGCTTGGTACTTAAGCAGCCTTCATGGCTCACCTCCTCTGTTTCGGATACCTACCTCGTGCCCAGCCTCCATTCACTCTGGTTAGCCCATCAATAGTCAGTTTTTAGATAATAAAACGAAACATGGATTTTTAAACTACGTGTGACACGTCGGATTCAGCCATAACATCCAGATCGGGTTTGGGGTGTTACATTTAATAGTATCAGAGCCCGGTTGCAACAACTTGGCTGTGGATCGGGTCTGAAAATTTTTTTGAAAACTTAGGCCTAAGAAAGGTATTTTTGGAAAATGGTAAGTTTTTCAAAGATGTTCAAGTTTTTATATTTTTAAACGAGGTTAAAATCAAGAGTTTCAAAATAAAGGCGTTTTCAAATCTTTATTTTTCGGTGAACAAAAACATGTTTTTGAGTTTTTTTTTTATGGACTGATAAAGAAGTGGTGCACTGAATCCCTGGCACCAAGTCTGTAAGTATATTCTTTTTTCATTATGTGATAATGATATGATGAATAGAACTGAGACCCTACTATGATACTTTAGATAGGGTAGAACTGTGAAAAACGGTAGAAATGAGACTGTAGCTAGGCCACGACGATGCGAAAACAACCCTTGAACTGCTGTATTTCCATAAAACATCTTGTAATAAATAATTAAATGTTATACTAATAAAATTCGTAATCAGATAAGTCGATATGAGTACAAGAGGAACTTGTGGACGAGGCCGCGGACGTGGTCGCGGCAGGATGCAAGCTGAATCTTCGTCCTCAGGGCATAGGCCAGCTAGGGAGGCATCCGTGCCGCAGGCAACAGAGACTGGGTCTTATGATCGGGCTGCGGGGGATGACGCTTTGTCCCAAGCCATGTTAAGGGTTTTAGAAAGAGTTGCTGGAGCTAGCACTGGGACAATGAATAGGGGTCTATATCAGAGCGACTCCGGGCCAACGGGACAGAAGTATTTAGGGGTGTATCTGGAGTAGCCCCAAATGTGGCAGAATATTGGCTAGAGGCAACAGAGTGGATCATGGACGATCTAGACTACTCAGTGGAGCAAAAGCTGAAAGGAGCGTGTGTTTGCTACGTGTGATTTGAGGCATACCGATGGTGGATCACCAGTAGGAGAGTACCCCAACCGAGCAAGTAACCTGGGGATTGTTCAAAACTGCTTTTAAAGGGAGGTATGTTGGAGCAAGCTATGTGGATGCTCGTCGGAAGGAATTCCTAAATCTGACTCAGGTGATAAGACTGTAGCAGAGTATGAGGCAAAATTTTTGAGGCTGAGTCGATATGCTAGTGGGATAGTGGCAACTGAATATGAGCGCAGTGTCTGATTTGAGGACTATTAAGGAATTCCAAGATGTATTTTCGGAGGAACTTCCTGGGTTGCCTCTGAACAGAGAAGTCGATTTTGGAATCGACTTGTTACCTGGAACAGCTCCTGTGTCCATTGCGCCTTATAGGATGGCACCAAAGGAGTTGGTGGAATTAAAAGCTCAAATTCAGGAATTGTTGGACAGAGGGTTTATAAGACCAAATGTTTCCCCGTGGGGTGCACCAGTGTTGTTCGTAAAGAAGAAAGATGGGACCATGCGAATGTGTATTGACTATCGGCAGTTGAATAAACTGACGATCAAAAACAAGTATCCGTTACCAAGAATCGACGATCTGTTCGACCAATTAAAAGGAGCCTCGGTATTTTCTAAAATCGACCTTAGGTCAGGATATCGTCAGTTGAGGGTTAAAGAGGTGGATATTTATAAGACGGCATTTAGGACTCGATATGGTCATTACGAGTTTCTGGTAATGCCTTTTGGTTTGACTAATGCACCGGCGATATTCATGGATTTAATGAATCGGGTTTTTCAGCCATACTTGGATCGATTCGTAGTCGTTTTTATTGACGATATCTTGGTGTATTCAGAAACAGAAGAGAAGCATGAGGAGCATCTTCGTGTTGTGCTGCAAGTGCTAAGGGAAAAGCAACTTTATGCAAAGTTTAGTAAGTGTAAGTTTTGGTTAAGGGAAGTCACTTTCTTGGGGCATGTTGTGTCTGCTGAGGGGATCAAAGTGGACCCTCGAAAGATTGAGGCAATTCTGGAGTGGAAGCCATCAAGTCGATAATGTAATTCAAGTTTTACGGGGTTGGCAGGTTATTATGGGAGATTCGTGGAAGGATTTTCTGTGTTGGCAGCATCGTTAACGAAACTTATAAGAAAGGGAGCACCTTTTGTATTGACTAATAGGCAGCAAGAGACTTTTGAGAAGCTGAAGAAGGTTTTGACGGAAGCACCAGTGTTGATTCAGCCAGAGTCTGGTAAGGACTTTACTGTTTATAGTGACGCGTCACATATAGGTTTGGGCTGCTTGTTGATGCAAGAAGGTAAGGTGGTCGCTTATGCTTCACGACAGCTTAAGCCACACGAGGTGAACTATCCTACGCACGACTTGGAGTTGGCAGCGGTGATTTTCGCGCTTAAAATATGGAGGCACTATTTGTATGGGGAAAGATGCATTACCTACACGGATCATAAGAGTCTTAAGTACTTGTTGACTCAAAAGGAGCTGAATTTTAGACAACGAAGGTGGATAGAGTTGTTAAAGGACTATGATTGTTCGATTGAGTACCATCCGGGTAAAGCAAATGTCGTGGCTGACACGTTAAGTCGTAAGACTGTGGCAGAATTGAAGGCAATGTTTGCTTGTCTAAGTTTGTATGACGATGGAAGCTTATTGGCAGAGTTACAAGTGAGACTGACTTGGGTAGAACAGATTAAGAAGTAACAGTTGGAAGATGAGTCGTTGGTTTCTCGATTTCAGCAAGTGGAGAAGGGGGAAAATCTTGACTTTGGGTTAAATAGCGAGGGAGTTCTTTGTTTTCGAGGAAGAGTTTGTATGCCAAAGGACTCTGACTTGAGATTACTGATTTTGAAAGAGGCACATAATGGACCTTATGCTATGCATCCAGGAGGGAGTAAGTTGTATCGAGATTTGCGAGAGCTATATTAGTGGCCTGGGCTTAAGCGAGAAGTGACCGAAATTGTGGGAGATGTTGGACATGTCAACAAGTGAAGGCCGAGCATCAACTGCCTTCGGGATCATTACAGCCGGTAAAAATACCACTTTGGAAGTGGGAAAGGGTAACTATGGACTTTGTGAGTGGGTTGCCGTTGACACCTTCTAAGAAGGATTTGGTTTGGGTGATTGTGGATAGGCTCACGAAATCTGCTCATTTCATACCGTCCAACCGATTACTCATTTCTTGTTGGCCAAGTTGTATGTGGCAGAGATAGTGCGGTTGCATGGTGTGCCAGTATCGATAATTTCAGACCGAGACCCAAGGTTTACATCTCGGTTTTGGCAGAAGTTGCATGAGGCATTGGGAACGCGATTGGATTTTAGTACGGCTTTTCACCCCCAGTCGGATGGGCAGTCAGAGAGGGTTATTCAAATTTTAGAAGACATGTTGAGGGGTTGTGCTATTGAGTTTAGGGGTAGCTGGGAGGACCATTTGCCATTGGCAAAGTTGACGTATAACAACAGTTACCAAGCGAGTATTCAGATGGCTCCTTATGAGGCACTATATGGGCGAAGGTGTCGTTCGCCCACTTGTTGGACAGAGTTGGGAGAAAGGCAAGTCCTTGGGCCAGAGTTGGTAGCAGATACCGAAGAAAAGATTAAGGTGATCAGGAATAGGTTAAAGGAGGCAGCGGATCGACAAAAGTCTTATGCCGATCTGAAACGTAAGGATATTGAATATGCTGTAGGGGACATGGTCTTTTTGAAAGTTTCGCCTTGGAAGAAGATATTGAGATTTGGTAAGAAGGGTAAATTGAGCCCGCGGTTTATTGGGCCTTACCGAATTATTAAGCGGATAGGGCCGGTGGCTTATCAGCTAGAGTTACCACCGGAACTGCATCGTATCCACGACGTATTTCATGTGTCCATGCTGAGGCGATATCGTTCTGACCCAACTCATATCGTACTCGCTTGCGTAAAATCAATCACGATCGATTTGACTTTCGAAGAGGAACCTACGCAAATACTTGATCACGACGTCAAGGTGTTGAGAAGAAAGTCAGTTCCATTAGTCAAAGTACTTTGGAGGAACCATGGCAAGGAAGAAGCTACTTGGGAGATCGAAGAGGCGATGCGTCAACAGTACCCTCAACTGTTTGGATCAGGTCAAATTTCGAGGTCGAAATTTCTTTAAGGAGGGTAGAGTTGTAATATCCTGATTTTTGGGTTTATTCGCGATTCTCAACATTTTGGTAAAGTTTTTTTTAAAATTTGGTATTTGGTTGTGAAATTCATATTTTGAGTAGGTAAATGGGCTTATGGAAAGCCCATGTGTTGGTCAAAACCCCGGTAGAATTTTTGAATTTTGAACTTAAGAGTTAGGGGTTCTGGCTAGGTGACCTTATGTAAAGTTGTGGGAGAAATGTATCACAAAAAGAGCTTTAGTAAAGTGGCAAGGGTGACGCCACTAAGCTCCTAAAAAGGTGGCGTGTGGAGCTTAAGGGAAGACATGGGATCGATTCCCTGTGTTGGCAAATAAATGCATTTATTTTTATGTACAGGAAGGGTAAGTGTTGGAGCCCAAGTGGATTCTGCTAGAGGAGAGTTTGAATCAGTCAAATGCATGGATTAATGAGGGATAAGGGGAGAGATTGGCCGAATAAGAGAGATTGGAGGGGGAATTTCGGCAGACAGGTTTAGTTAGGGATTTTCAGCACTTAGGTATTTTTGTACCGTTTTCTCCCTGGCGGATTAGTCTTTTTCTCTCTTTTTCTTTTGTAGCCGAATCTACCATCTCTTCTTCCATCTTTTCTTCCTTCTCCTTCTTTCAAACCAGCCCACTATTTCCCTCCATTCACCATTGTTTCTTTCCCTTATCTCTATTTCTGCCGAAATACCGCAAAAGTCAAAATCAGTGAAGATAGGGGGTACCGATTCTTTGTGACCAGCAACCTTTTCTTTCCTTTTCAATTGTTGGTGTTCAATTCCTTTACCTTTTAGGCGTACGGGTTCAAGAGAAGAAAGACTGTGGTAAGTGCTCAAACTCTAAATGACTCCTAAAGTAATCATTGGCAAAGTCAAACCCTATAATTTAGGGAGGTGGCCGAATGTGGGTATAGGTTTTTGGGGGTTCTTCTTTTAATATTTTTATGATTTCTATAGTGGAGGAGCAGCAAGGCGTAGTGTCGACCTGAATCAGCTTGGATCTCCGGAGTGGCTAGATCTAGTCAATCAATATCGGTAAGGTAAGGTTCTTAAGGCCATTTTGGATGGTGGCCGAATGTGTAAGTACTAATATAAGATGGTTCTTGTTTTGGGTCAATTAATGGAAGCTGATTTATTAACGGTGGAATATAGGAAAAATCGTGTAGGAGATCTCGTCGAGGAATATCACCAAACAGGTGTGTACCGAACCCTTTTTCATAGCTTAAAGCGAAAAATGCCGAAAAGCCGAAATGCCGAAATTCTGGCATTTTGAGGACTTGTGAGCAAGCGAACGCTCACTAGTTAGTTAGAATCAATGAGATGATGATCGGGAACAATGAAAATGGTAAGAATGTGATTTTTGGCGTTCTCGGTAAGTTGGGCCTCGAGGGCCGAAGTGGGGCCCATTGGGCTTTCGGGGCCATTTGGGTAAAATTGGTAGAATATGAAAACTGGTTAAATTGTGCATCGAGACTGATAAAACCGTTATGGAATATAGGCTAAATAGGCCTAGATGACGAAATTGGCTAAGTAAGGCCCATTAAGGGTTTTTAGGCCCAATAATTCGATTTCGCCAAAAATGGGCCAGAATCACGGTTTGCACCCATGAATTGTTAGTAACCGTTAATGAATATGGAAACCCTGATATTTGGTAAAATTACAGAATTACCCTTATAATATAAAAATGATCGTTTTGCCCCTAGGTAACAATGACCATTATACCCCTAGGGTTAAATATGAATTTAATACATGGGATTTTGATAAACATGGTATGTATGATACGCACATGACATGTATGATATGCACATGATATGTATGATATGCACATGATGTATTCATAAATGCATTGGGTTGGGTTTTTATATGGATGGAGGAAGTGTAAAAGGGCTTATGCCCCAGTTATTAAAAGGGCTTATGCCCCAGTTATTAAAAGGGCTTTGCCCCAGTTATTAAAAGGGCTTTGCCCCAGTTATTAAAAGAGGCTAGGCCTCTAGTTATATGATAAAGCAGCTATGCTGCCAATGGAGAGTTATGGCGGGGTGGGTCGAGTTAACCCCACATGGTGTGTTGGTTGGTACGGGTGGAGAGTAGCGGATGGTGGGTTGAGTAGTCTCCCTAACTGGGCTTGCGTTCACTCTTGCATTGACATTATAGGTGACCACGGAAATCGCTTTTGGTCTTTTGAATAAGTATTTGGTTTTCACTAAGTTTACTTTATTTATTATCTATTTATGGGTTGTAATAAGGCCATTTTAACTTTAACTTTATTTCTTTTCTTTTCTGGGATTATTTTATTTAAACTAGTTGATAATAATTGGGCTAGTCTTAGGACGCGTTTTCCAAATAATACTTGTTTTCAAAATAACACCACGACACACATAATTGGAATAACAAAGATAACTACTTAAATTAACTTCAACTCGTTTACCAAAGTGTGGCAATGTTGGTGGGCATGTCTAGGATTGGATCCAATCAAAAGCTTGGTACTTAAGCAGCCTTCATGGCTCACCTCCTCTATTTCGGATGCCTACCTGGTGCCCAGCCTCCATTCACTCTGGTTAGCCCATCAATAGTCGGTTTTTAGATAATAAAACGAAACATGGATTTTTAAACTGCGTGTGACACGTCAGATTCGGCCATAACATCCAGGCCGAGTTTGGGGTGTTACACCCTCTGCGGAGTAATCAGCACCCTAAGTTCATCTCTAAGACCATCCTCGAAGTGCACACTATGTTCATATTTTGTAGCGACTATCCCAACGGCATACCGGCTCAACCTCAGAAACTCAACCTCGTACTCAGCAACTGTCTTACCGCCTTGAACCAGATTTAGAAATTCCTTCCTACGGGCGTCCACATAACTCGCCCCAACCTATTTTCCCTTAAAGGGTGTCTTAAACAGCTCTCAAATCACCCTGTCAACTGGGGTCCCATCTCTCATAATGAGACACCACTGATAAGCCTCATCTCGTAGCAATGATATGGCTCTCTTCAGCTTCTGCTCCACGGAACAGTCCAAATCATCCATAATCTGTTCCGTGGCCTCTAACCAATATTCAACCACATTCGAGGCTACACCAGATACGCCCCTAAAGATCTCTGCTCCATTAGCCCAGAGTCGCTCAGAAATAGATCATTGAATTCTGTTACCCGTCGAGCATGAGACTCCACTTCTGTTGCTGACACCTCGAGATAGAACGTCATCCCCAACACCTCGAGCATGAGACTCCACTTCTGTTGCCGGTGGTACCTGTGCATCTGCCGCCGGCATATGTCTTGAAGATAAAGATCCAGTCCGTGCACTACCTCGTCCACGTCTACGGCCTCTTCTACGAGCTACTCTCGTACTCATATCGTATTATCTGATTACAAATTTTATGCATCAATTAAATATTTCAGTGTATATTACAGATGTTTTATGAATAGACAGTAACTCAGAGTTTATTTTTCGCGGAATCGTAACCTAGCTACAGTCTCAGTCTACTTATCAAAATTCCTACAGTTTCAGTATCGCCCTAACTAGAGTATCATAATAGGGTTTCAGTACAGGCATATAGCTGATAATTCATAAACATTTAGAAAAATTCAGAATAATACTTACAGACTTGGGCTGGAGATTCGATGTGCCACCTTCTCAGAATCCAAATTTTAGAAAATCGAATTTGCAATCTTTGAAATCATTTATTATAGAAAGAAAATCTTAAAAAAATGAATTCCCAAGCGATTTTCGAAAATTTTTGTTTTTTTAGACCCATTCCATAGCTGAGTTGTTACAACCTGGCTCTGATACCACTAAATGTAACACCCCAAACCCAGCCTGGACTTTATGGCCAAGTCTGACGTGTCACATTGACTTACGGTTGATTGTGTTCTTTGTTTATGGTAATCAGGGTGAGTTTGTAAAACGATGGTTAATTGTTGACAAAGAAAAAAAAACATCGATTAATTAAATCTTTAGGTTATCCATTTGTTACACTCCTGTGTTTTGAAATCGTTTGTTAATTTTGAACAAAAACCCACACAGCCTGAATCTAACAGTTTAAATCGAGTATACTTGAAACAATAAATAAAACCATAAAATTTACGAGTGGCCTTATTACAACTTAAACCCCAAAACATTTAAAGTAAGTAAAGGCTGGTCAAATCACATGAAGAAAACCGAATTTTCAGAACATGTGGCCACTCTAAATCCCTCACAGCTCCAAGTCCACTATGGTTGGGGATTTTCTGCATGGATGAAATTAAGGGTTGAGTTTAGAAAACTCAGTGTGTAAAATAACCATAGTCCAAATCAGATCAAACCACAGAAACAGAATAAGCTGGGCCTTAGCCCTATACAAAATTCAGAATGAAGCCCATAGGCCCATAGCAAAGACAGAACAGATATTTCATGTATGCAGAAAACCCAACCTATATCCATCCGTATACACCCCCGTACCAACCTTACACCATATGGGGAGATAACTCGACCCACCCATCCGCTACACACCACAGAATTTGCGGCATGGTCGCTGAGCGAGATATTGTGACAGAGTCACCAACATGAATATTGTGGCGAGCCACGAGCAGAATATTTGTGGCATAGCCACCAGAACGCTTCCTCCATCAATATAACCCATGTCCCATGCAATAGATATACATGTCATGGCATACAACACACAGAATCAGAATATCATGCATTTCAATTAAAATTAACCCTAGGGGTATAATGGTAATTTTCGTACTCAGGGGTTTTTTAGTAAATTTACTATTTTAGGGTTTTCATGCATATTACAACCATTAATGTATTAACAGAAGCACTTACCAAGCGTTTTTACCGAATTGGGCCTGTTGGCCCATTAACCCGATTTTGACCCATTAAGCCCAAATATACCGAGGTGCACAAAATTGCGCACTCTACAATCTTATTGCTTGAGACTAACAAGATTAACAAACAACTATCTCACGAGCGCTCGCACGCTCGCAGGTCCACAAAATGCCAGCTCTTCAGTATTTCGGCTTTTGTCGATCTAGTCTATAAGTGGGTGTCGTTTACACACCTGATCTGTGACGATACATTGGCGAGTTCCACACACGAGTTGCCTAGAATCGAGTTACTAAAATGTTAGACTACATATCAAAAATGAAATACGTACTAATCTCCTTACCATATTCGGCCAACATTGCCTTAGTCCCTAAAGTTCTTACCTTTCTGCCGAAATATGGACTAGATCTAGATGTCCAACCGTGTTAGCCTTCAAAGCCCTTTGTTGTACGCCCCCTTGTCCACACTAGCACACAAAAAACCAAAAGAAAGAGACCAATATGCCCTTAGTCCAAACATTAGCCACCCTTAAGGGGTTTCAGCTTTTCCTTTAAGCATAAGTAACTAACGAAAGTTGTTCGACTACTTACCAATCGTTGTTCTGCCCAAAAGAGTGTTCCTATCTATGATATTAACCCCGATCTACCGTAGTTACGAGAAGGAACAGGTTTAAGTAGCCAAAGATTCGGCTTTCTATACCACAGGTATGAAGGTTTCGGCTTCTTAAAAAAAAAAGGAAAGAGGTTCAGCTATAGTGAGATTCGGCCTCCTAGATGTGAGGGGAATAAATGAAGAGAAAAAGAGAAGGAAAGGGATGGTAGATTCGGCCAATTGAGGAACAATGGAGAAAAGAAAATGATGAAAGAGACAAAAGAGAGGAGAGTTTAGGTTCGGCTATAGGGAAAAGGAAAAGATGAAAGAAAGAAAGGTGAGAAGGGAAAGTAGTATTCAGTTATGGCAAGGGAAAGTAGTATTCGGTTATGGTGAGGGGAATACATTTAGTATTGTATATAGCTGTCACATGAATTAAATTAATTGTTGAATTAATTTAATTTGATAGTTAAATATAAAACACAGTATATGTACAAACTTGTTGTACACAAATAGAGAACATAGATAAAATTAATATATGAATTTGATTCGTGCAATATATTAATTATATATGTTTTACTGAAATTATTAATATAAATAGTTATAATAATAATTTCGGTCCAAATATAAAAGGACATGGAAAGTGATAATATTTTGGAAAGAATATAATCTTTTTCCTGACTTTTTATATGTTTCTCTAATAATAAGTGAATAATCTTGTTTTTATTTTCTCATATATGATAGCAAATTAAATAAAAGGAAATGAATCTCTTAGTGTGTTAGGGTTACCAAGAAAACAAAAATCAAAAGGTCTATTCTTGAAAATTCTCTCTGAAAAGTTTAAGAGAATTTTGTTGTTCTTTCTTTGACTAAGTGGATTAAGTAGAGGCCGAGACATTATTATTACGGTTTGGAATCGACATCTCTGAAAGGGATCCTATCAACAATGCCATTCATCTTGTTTCAGTTTCGAAAGGTATATTTTCAACCCTTGTTTCAACCTGATTCATTCCTTGTACATGGATCCTTGGTTGACGATCACTAGAATAACTATTCTACTGTGCCACGGGGCGTATCGGTGATCCAACATTAACAACAATTAACTTTGGAAGCTACTTTTTGGAATTTTGAAAATAAGGAGTTACTAAACACTTGAAATAGGAGTTACATGCACATATATGGACGATTTTGCATGGGAAGAATGCCCAACACTTGAAAATTAATAAAAGATGATAGCATGGGGAATTAAAATTGGTTCACTTAGGAGTTAATTAAGGTGCTTAACCACTAGACCACTGCAAATGCTTGTTAATGAAATAACAACAACAACTAGAATTTTGGGATGTAACAAACTGCGTGCTCCTTTGTGAGTTCAGCTGGATATAACTTATTTAATGAGACATATCTTCTATTTGACGAACCAATTGTGCGACCTAAGGCTGATTCTATTCATGATTTCTGTTATGTGCAAGTAGGTCTGGTAACTCTGCTATAAACTTAGATTCAGATTGTTTTTAAAAGAAATATGGCCTCGTAATTTTAATGCGAGACCCTTTTTAAAGAAAGCTTGTAAAAGAAAGGATTTATAAACATTGTTTTTAAATTACTTTCACAAAAATACGTTTTTCAGATGTAAATTGGGTCTCGCATCCTCACCTATGAACCCAACACGCAAATCATTTTTCAACTAAGTTTTCTATTATTTTTAAATACTATTTTTAAGAATAACCTAATGGTTTTTGATTATTCATTGAGTTCTCCTCAAACTCACCTACTCTTCCCTTACTTCTTAGGTAAGTAGATTACTGATGGCATAGGCGAGGTTGATGATTTGGCGAGGCACTTAACTAATACGGGTAAACCATAGAGATGGGTGATGGATTTCTGCTATGTTATTTTGAACGATTGTTACTGTGTTAAATTGATTATAAAATATTTTTCTTAAGTATAAAAGTACACCATCCTATGTTATTAAATTCACTCTATTTCTACAACCCATGTTATGGATTTTGCCTTTTGTTTCTTAATTAATAAATCGATGCTATTCATACATGTCTACTTTGTTGATTACTAGCGTACCTTTGTAATGTTGTATTATTTACATGCGAACCATTAGTTATTGTGAACTATATTTACTTTTGTACCCTTATTATGTTAGTTTTATTACATGCGTACCCTTAGCTTTGTGAACCCTTACATGTGTGTGAACCCATGTTTTATGTGAACTCTACTTAAGTGTGATAATCTTTTGCATGCATGTTTATTTGTTTGCGAAATCTATCACTAGATGAAACTAGGATGTATGTGTAATTTAGGTGTTTAGCAAGCTATATTGTTCCTAAAGTTTGAATTCTCTTCATGTAAATTGTTGGATCTTTAATATGCCGTAATTCGGTGTAACAGATTAAACTAGTTCTCGTACGTAAGGAGCTTGATTATGAGAAAGTTTAATATGTTTTACTTATGTTTTCTTAGTTTAGTTAAATTCAATAAAAAGTGCATTTTGAGTCTTTTATTGACCTTAGAGGCTGGCTGAGGCCTAAAGGCGAACTAGCGTACTTAGTAAGTGTGTAGGAGACCATTCAAAGGTATAGGAACTCAAAGCTGGTCACTATGTTGCAACATGGGGAGTTCGATGTCACAACACAGGGAGCAAAATGCTAGGATTGCTATATTGCCTTGGGTGTCACGACATAGCCAAAGGATGTCGCGTTACACCTATGAAGTTGGCCGTAAACCATGCATACTACCTTCGATGTCACGACACAAGACCTAGGGTGTTGTAACATTAGTCCTGTACAGGAAGCACTTACGAGCCAAGGGCATTTTGGTTCGGACAATGAGTATTAAACACGAGAACATTAGCTGACCTAGGGTTGAGAACAACAACAACCCTACATTAGCTGACCTAGGGTTGAGAACAACAACAACCCTAACTCTATAAATAGGCTCTTAAAACAATTGTTTAGAGAGAGGTTTTACATTCTAAGTTTTTTTTTTTTGTAAATTTAGTTTTTAGTTTTTCCTTTCTTTTAGGCTTTAGGTTTATTTCAATTCTTTTCTACTTCGTATTTGTTGGAGAACATGAGTTGTAACTATAATCAAACTATTGTGGATTTTACACTTCAGTCAATACAATTCAAGATTTCATTAAACCTTACTCTTGATTTATTATTCATTCTTATCTTCACTATCAAGATTATTGTGCTCATGACCACCTTCGGGCATACTAAAGGCCCGAGTAAGAATATTGCACAAAACATATGAAATAAAGTGGTGTTTGCAAGTATACATGTCAGGTTGTAATATAGTTATTACAACAAAAATAAGTAATTATTTAGAGGATCGTACCCAAGGGAGACGAATACTAAATTAATTCTAACCTAAATACAAATAGATCTAATTGGTACTTTAAATAAATCATATTGCGATAAAATATAAACAAAAGTTTTTAGGGTTTTGTAAAGAAAGAAATAAAAATAACATAAATAAAAAGAATTTTTAAAATTTTTTTTTCTAAATTATATCAAATGTAGACATGGGTGATTAGCTTGCTTCGGTAATAATAACTATCACTTCGGGTTTCTAATCAATCAACTAGCCATTACCCTAACAAGATCTCTTGATCTTCCACTAAACTAATGAGTCGGCAAGAACTACATATCTCTTGGCCTCATTGTTGGTGGTATGCCTCGGGGCGCAGCAGAAAAATTATTTCGGCGATCATCAATCATGGATCCATGTAAGGCGATTGAATCGGGTTGAAACAAGGGTTGAAAATATACCTTTTTCAAAACTGGAAGAGCGACGAACAATATTGTTGATATGATTCCTTTGAACGATGTCGATCCCAAGCTGCAACAATAATGTTTCGGCCTCTACGTAATTCACCTAGTCGAGAACGAACAACAAAATTCTCTTGAACTTTTCAGAAAGAAAAAAAATCAAAAATGGCTGCTAAACCTTTTGATATTGTTTTTCTTGGTAGCCCTAACACATTAAAGGATTTTATTTCCCTTTTATTTTATTTAATATCACATATCAAAAATAAAACAGGATTATTCTCTTATTTTTAGAGAAACAACTGGAAAGTTAAAAAAAGAAATTATACTCTTTCCTAAAGAATACCAATTTCTGTATCTTTTATATTTTGACTGAAATTAATTATTATAACCGTTTATATTAATAATTTTGGTAAACTATATACAATTAATATTTTGTATGAATCAAATTCATATATTAATTTTATCTATGTTCTTTATTTATGTACAACAAGTTTGTACATATAATGTGTTCAATATTTAACTATCAAATAAAATTAATTCAATAATTAATTTAATTCATGTGACAACTAAATACAATACCAAATGTATTTGAATTTTGTTTGCTTCAACTATAGGGTGTGACCTTGTAGGCTCTTGTAATGTTGGTAGTAATAGTAAAACATTTCTAACATTACAAGCAACGAGTGACACTAGCGATCCATCATTGCTACCCAAGTTACAAGAAGTCATGATTCGATATAACCTTTCTGTGATAATCTTTTCATGTATTATATCATTTTATCCTTAATATCTAGATTGGACACAAGTCATGGAATAGTCACCCTTGTATAGTCCAATATCATATTTCTTTATATTTTGAGTAGACTACTATAAACAAATAAGTGTGATATATCATATCAACTTATTCAAGCATTGCCATGCATTTCTAGTCTCACTCTATTCAGAGGCCTAAGATATTGCTCCGATTATGTACAAGGGACAAATCCTATCTTGATCAACCATATCCCTTTACATAGATTGCGACATACCCAACATCAGTTTTTATAGTATAACCTGTTATGGTAGACATTTGACTGTGTCAAAATATACAACACACGGGCATGTCTACGGCCGTGTGGTGTAAGTCAGTATGTATGCACTGTTTTCACACGGCCTGAGACACGGGCGTGTCTGGTGGTCGTGTAAGGCACACGACCTTTTCACACAAGTATGTGAAACTTGTATGCATGAAAATTTTCTAAGTTTCCAAAAGTTTTCAAATGTTATTGGTTTAGTCCCGAACTTCTACCAAGCATGATTTAAGGTCTCGTAGAGCCTTATAAGGGACAATGTGATTATGTTTGATGGATGTTTATGTGTTAATGGATTTTCATGTGAGAAATGTAATATGTATGCTGTAATTGATCAGTAATGCCTCGTAAGCCTATTCCAGCAACGGATACGTGTAGGGGTGTTACAACTATAGTACAGTCGAACTACCGGAACAAAAATACGGATAAACCACCAGATAATACAGATCATTAAACTGCCAAAAACTTTCTCCTTCTACATCAACCCAAGTCTCATGCAATGTGCCATGCAATGCTTATGCAGAATTAGAGTAATGAACATGTAAGTCATGTTGTTACTCAATAATAGAATCAATAAATATGGGAGCCCATGTTTTGTAAAATAGACTTATCAAACCTTAACAGACCATATCAAATTTGCAATGAAGTCACATGCACAGTTATAAATCAGAATCAGTAACAACAAGTCTACCATTTTCAGATATCATATATTTTTCATCAACAAAGTAGCGCAGAGGCGTACCGACAAACTTAACAGAATATAGATTTTACTTGGATAATTCGCACACATAGACAATAGCACATTACGTTCTAACAGATCCTAGTCACTTAGGTTAAAACATAACAGATATACGTACAGATCACAAGTTGTTCATTATCAGATCATCAGATATCAAGTTATAAAGCCTAATTTATATTGTACAGACCTTACAGTAGGCTACACCCGTTTCAGACGATGCTTGGTGCCTAAGGAAAAATTCCAAATACAGCTTCACACGCTCGTGTGGTTTCACAAGGCCTAGAGAACTGGCCTGTGTGACTTCACATGGTTTGGCACATGCCCATGTGCTTGCCCATATGTCCCGCACAGCCTGACACATGCCCATGTATTACTACTTCGCAAACAATGAGTTACACAGCCTGGGCAAGTGCCCATGTCCTTGCCCCTGTGGCTCACACGACTTGGACACATTCCTATGTCCCTGGCCTATGGCCCTAAATCATAAAAAATGAGTTATATGACCTAGAAACACATCCGTGTCCTTTGCCCGTCTGAACCCTGCACTAATATGGTCACATACGGCCTGGGCACATGCCCATGTCCTTGGCCGTGTAACGTCAACAATCATGTTTTTCAGCGTCCAAAATTTACAAAAAAAGGAGTTTTTGGTACGCATCTGATATGGTTTCAAAGAAGAAACAGCAAGGATGAGTTTTCATCCCTAAACGACCAATAATTTCCAACAAACAGTTAACTCATAGTCAAATCGCTAAAAATTAACATTTTAAAATCGAAGTTACATCGAAGAAGCTTCGACACCAAACTTTTAAATCGGACTTATCGGCCAATGAAATGAACTAGAAAGGAGAATTCAGACCCTGTATAGAATCAATGTAACGTAACATTGCACAAAAAGAAGAAACTTGAAATGGTGAAACTGAATCAATGAAGAAGGAAACAAAAGGGTAATGTTAGAAAAAAAAAATGAAACAATATGAAAAGAAAAAGGAAATTTTTGTTTTGGGAAAGTTAAATCAACTAAAATAAACTACCCCACAAGGTAGTTTAGTAAAAATATCTCTATAGCTTTTGTTGAGACTCGAACATAAGACCAAAGGGTATACAGACACTTAACCATTGAACTAGCAGGCTCATTCTTAATATCAATTGACCGAGTTTAACTTATAAACCAACATTCAAAAGTAAAGGTTTAAGAAAAATGACAATTTCCAAAAACAAGATTTGAATCTAGAACCTTGCACACATACCTAGAACACTTGACCACTGAACCAAACCAATTTACTTGTCAAGAATTTCCAAAGTCTAAACTCAAACCGAGGGATGGCCTCTTTTGGTTTCAAAGCTCGATTTCCTCTAAGCCAGTTTTTGGGATGTTACAACTCTCCCCTCCTTAAAATAATTTCGTCCTTGAAATTTCCACGGTCATTGATTGTCACTCGTGATAAGTTTTAAAATTTATAATTGGTCGTACTTGAACTAACTATTATCACAATGAAGGCAAGCGCACCTATCGAACAGTAGTATAGTTTTAGCAAGACCGGATGTCGAACCCAAAGGAACTAAAAGTACTAGTATTAACTTTCTTCTTATTATCTAGCCTAAGAATAATGAATGTTGTTTTATCTAACTAATTAACTAATCTAAGAATGCACAGAAAATAAATTGGGGAAATACTTTTGGGAAAACTGATTGATTTTAGACAACACCCAAGGAAGAATCCACCTAGACTTCTCTAGTTAATTGACTCTGAACCAGAAGATTTATTCACTTGACTTGATCCGTAAAAATCCCTAAGTTATGTTATTATCCCTATTCAAGACTAATAACATCTAACCCTAGGCTGATTAATTGAAATCTCTTTCTAATTAAAACCCCTAGTTTTGCATTAACTCGATTTATGGATTCCCTTACTAGATTTGACTCTAATCCAGTAGATTTATGTCGTCCTATCTCTAGGATTGCATGCAACTCTATTTAATTATGAATGATCTACTCTTAAACAGGGACTATTCATCCTCCGAATAAGCACATCAATACTTGAATTAATACCCTGGAATATTCAAACAAGAGTTAAAGTCATAATTAAGAACAAATCAAGTATTTACCATACAATTCAGAAAATATTAACAAGATCCGTCTTAGGTTTCAACCCCCTTAGGTATTTAGGGGATTTAGTTCATAACTATAAAAGAAAACATCTCAGAAGAATGATAACAAAACATAAAGAAAACCCAAAAACCCCTGAAGGAAATTGAAAGGAGATCTTCAGTCTTGGAGGTGAATCCAGCTTCTAAGATGGATTAATCGGCTTTCTCTGAGTAATTCCTTGCTTCCTACTCTTTATCCCTATTTTCTCCTCCTTTAGGGTCTTTTAAATAGACCTTAGAATGCTTTTCAACCCTCAAAATTGCCCTTTTCCGAATAGAACTCAACTTGGGCTCGACAGGGACACGCCCGTGTGCGATTACTTCAGGCCATGGTCAAGGCTGAGAAATAGACACGCCCGTGTTCAGGTTGTTTTAAGTCGTGTTCAATCCTGCTAGAATGGCAAGGGCGTTTGTTCTACCCGTGTGGGGAATTCCAGGCCGTGTTGATTTCCTATGTTGGCCCATTTTCTCCGTTTTTAGCCCGTTTCTTGTTCTTTTTGCTCTCCCATGCTCACCTAAGTATAAAACATGATATTAAAGGATTAGGAGCATCAAATTCACCAAATTTAAGGAGAAATCATTCATAAATGTGTTAAGCATGGGACAATAATATGTATAAATTACGGTTTATCAGTCATACCACACACTAACACACAAAATCTGAAATACTCTTATGTATACAGGCCATCACGCTACCGCTGCGCTAAACTGATTTTAAGGCAACAAACCATGGTTTTAACAGACTTCCTATTCACTAATGTAGTCTATCACCCGAATTCTTTACAAAAATATCACTAATGATTCTTTTACTTCAAATTTGTACATACATTGTAACAGTCTGGTTTAGACCCTAGTCTGAATAGTGGTTTCAGGACCACAAATCTGAGTCAGAAAAATGTTTAAATATTATTTTTTGTGTTTATGATGTGTGAATTAGCATGTGTGGAAGTTTCATCTGAAAATTTAATCGTTTGTGTGATTAATTTGATAAAAGGACCTAATCGCGTAAAATGTAAAAGTTGCCTGCTTCTTGTTAAAAGTACCTATTTGATTTGGCTTTATAAAGCAAGGGTCCTTATATTTAAATTGTACCATTAACATGGTTGATGGACTTTTATGGAAAACCATTATAAGTTTATATGTTTATATTATAAAGGGCAAAATAGGTATTTGGTGATTTAAGTTATATTAAATAAAAGAAAAATATAGATTATTGTTATGTTCATATTTTTGGCCAAAATTATCAAAGAAATAAGAAGAAAAATATTTAGTTAGGGTTCGACACTTGTGATTGGTGATTGAGGTATGTTTTGAGCTCAGTTTTTTATAATTTCTACGTTTTTGTAATCGTTGCTTCGTATACTATCGAACCCATACTTCAATTTCTGATTTTGTTGATGATTTTGAAATGTGCCATGGATTAATTCATGAGCTTTGTGATGTTATATGTTGAAATATGAAAGTTTGATGTTGGGTTTACATGTTTTGTCTTTGGATTTTTGATGAATTTGAGTAATTAGGGCTAAGTTGTAAAAATGTTATTTTGAGGGACTAAAATGTGAAATAGATGAAATGTATGGACTTGTATGAGAGCTATAAAAATTTGGCTAAACTTGTGCACAAACAAATTTTGTGTATTTTGTGATTTTGTGAATTAGGGACTAAACTGTTAAATGTGAAAATGTGAGGGCTAGTTTGCAAAATGCCCTAAATATGTGTCTATGGATTGTTTTGAATTATTTGGTGAATAAAAGGGATAATTTTGAATACATATAGATCAAGAAAAGAGGAATTCAGATTTCGACCGAGGGAAGTCAAAAGTTATTGAGTAAACAATCCGAGTCGACAATTCCAAGTTCGAGGTAAGTTCGTACGTAAAACATGATGTTACAAGTATATTTTGATGTTTTGATTATACATATATTATGTAAATATTTGGTTTGGATGAATACGATGATAAATCAATTATATCTAGCACTAAGTGTGCAATTCAAACTAGCTTCGACTACATGAGGCACTAATTGTGCGATACCGATATAGTTTTTGGTTAATTCAGATGGCACTAAGTGTGTGAAATCATTTTAGCTTCGGCTAATCCTTAAAGCACTAAGAGTGTGGATGTTTAAAGCATGAATAATCCTTAGAAAGTCATAAAATATCCGAACGAGAGGTGAGAATGAAAATGAATGAATACTGGAAGGTTTAGGTATGTATAATATCTATGTGGTAGATGATATTATGTATATAAAGTTCATTGAATTGGTGTAAACATATGGATGGTGTTGGCATGGAATTGATAGATGAATTGAGAATTTATAAGTACTTATGTCCTGATGTTTTATATTTTATATACTGTTGATGATTTTTGGTACGAGCTTACTAAGCTTTTGAAAGCTTACTTTCTGTGTGTTTGCATTGTTTTATAGATATCGAAGCTACTGTGAGCTTGGGGATTGTCGAGGATTGTCACCGCACTCTCATTTTGGTAATTTGAAAATGTGTATATATTAAAGTATGGCATGTATAGGCTAGAAGTTGTGGGATTATGTTTTGTACTGTATATACTTAGCCATGTGATATGGCCAGTTTGTGTTTGAATTTATAGTTTGATAATGGCTTATGGTATGTGATGCTATTGTGCAATTATGTTATGTTTTTTGTTAGCTAAAGGAAATGGAAAAATGTTGAGAACTTGTGATAAGTTTTGAGTATGAAATTGAATGATGTATTAATCATAAGTTTAGGTATCATTTTAATTTAAGTTTTGGTATTAATTGAATGGTGATTTGAGATTGGAATTTGTTGATTAAGTTAAGTTATGAACAATGTATGGTTTGGTATAAATATTGGCTGAAATGGTTGTGCAAATAGGCTTGTTTCTTTGCTTGTAGGGTGACCCAAATTGGGGTGGCAAATTGGCTATTCAAATGGCCTACTTATGTCCACACAGGCAGAGATACAGGCGTGTGTCTTAGTCGTGTGCGACACACGGTCACGTTACACGGCCGTGTGTCCCTTGGGGTACCCTATGAATTAAGGCAGTATACCCTCTAGTTTTGACACAGCCAAGACACACGGGCGTGTCTATTGGTCGTGTATGGCACACGGGCTGGTACACAAGTGTGTGGTCGGCCGTGTGGCCAAGTCAGTAGCCTCGCTAATTTTCACACGGCCTGGCACACGGGCGTGTTTTATAGCTATGTGGACAAGTCAGTATGTATGCCCTGTTTTTCCATGGCTTAGACACACGGGCGTGTCTAAAGCTGTGTGAAGCACACAGCCTGTTTACACAGGCATGTGACATTTTAAAAGTTGAAAATTTTTATAAGTTCTGAAAAGTTCACATGTTATTGATTTAGTCTTAGATGCATGGTTTAGACATTGTATGATCGGTTTAAGTTCATATTGAATATGAATGATTGGTATTTATTGAAATGAGATGATAATTAATATTTGAATGTTCTGATCTAAGTTACGAGTTCGGTAATGCCTCTTAACCTATTCCGGCGATTGTTACGGGTTGGGGTGTTACATACATAATTGAAACATCACTTACCATTACCATACAAGTTCAGATAGTCTTATCAAATAGTGAACAACTGAATTAAATCATAAAATACCTGTGTGATTTCCAGACACCTCCCAACTTTTCTATCCATCTTATCAAATATCCCAAACTCAGATTCTGTTTCTGGATCGAAGCTCGTATCTGACTAAAAGTATGTTGTACGCAAACTCTAACTTCATGTGTTACCTATCCACAGCTGAGATAACCTCTTAGTTTTCCTCAACAATTGCACCTAGTGGTTCCCTACATAGTAATCACAAATCGAGACCCAATCCATTTTCCACAGATTCAAGATTTCTAACAGATTCACAAATTTCCAAATTGAGCTCATTGCCCAGAGAAAAGGACTTGACTCAAGTTGCTCGATTAAATCCAACTCGCCCTAGCACAACAAAGTTACGCGTATTCATGGTACTGATCAACTGTTTTAGTTAGGACAAAATACCAAAACACTATAGTATACACTACTTCATTCATTATAGCTAAAGTAGAGATACTTACAAGATTGGTGTCGGAGTTTCGAATTTTTTGTTTATAGACTAAAAAAGATCAAAATCTGAACATACACTTTTCAACAATCGTATATCTCAAAGTCAATCAGAAGTTTTATTTATTTAAAACTTTTTTTTCAAGAAGAGTTTTGAACCCGAAAACTACAGCCTGAGTTTTGTAAACTTGGATCTGATACTACTAAATGTAACACCCTAAACCCATCCTAGAAGTTTAAGCCGAATCTAGACGAGTTACACCAACGTAGTAAAAACGTACTTCTTTTCAGAGTTTTAACTATGAAAACCAAAAATTCATTTTAGTTGATTTAGATGATTTTGTAGTTTCGTTTCAAACTTGACAGATACTGATGAGATTATAAAAAGAAAAATAACACAAGTCCAAAACAGATTACAAATCCAAAGGATTAAATTATAGTTATCTCAGTGCAATGCAATCCGAGCTCTCGAACGCCATCCAATCTTAAATCAGATGTCTTCCTAACAAGTAAAAGTAAGACAAAGGGTGAGTCACCAAGCACTGTGTATAACCAAACTCAAATACAAATAAACAGAGTGTAATATATAAATCATAGTAATGCAAGCATTTGAAAACATTTGTATAACCAGTACAAAACAAATCTACAGTATCACAGAGGTTTCAATAGAGGTAGTACAACAGAACAAAGCAAAATAGAACAGGTAAAACAACGCAATTCAAACAGAACAGAATCGAATAGAGCAGAACAAAACAGAGAAAAATAGAGCATGTATGTTTATGCAGATGCGGTATTTTTCAAATAGATCAGAATGTAGATTTATCAAAAACAGTCTTTCCAAACTCTGTTACACACAAAATAAAGTTCTTCCCTGGACTCATCCATCTAAAACACACCAATAAACTCATCCCGGGTTGTCTGGTAATGATGACCCACCACCCCAGGTTACTCGACAATGATGGCTTATCAATATACGGTTCAACTGCCAATCAAATATATGTGGTCAAGTCACTATAGTACAGTCGAACTGCCGGAACAGAATTGTGGATAAACCACAATATAATGCAGATCATTAAACTGCTAGAAACTCCCTCCTTTTACATTAACCCAAGTCTTATGCAATGTGTCATGGCATGCTTATGAAAAATCAGAGTAATGAGCATGTAAGTCATGGTATCTCTCAATAATAGAATCAGTAAATATAGGAGCCCATGTTTTGTAAAACAGACTTATCAAACCTCAAAAGACCATATCAGATTTGCAATGAAGTCTCATGCACAGTTATAAATTAGAATTAGTAACAATCAGTCTAACATTTTCATATATCGTATATTCCACATCAACAAAGTAACATAGAGGTGCACCAACAAACTTAACAACATATATATCGTACATAGATAATTCGTACACATAGACAATAGCACATTATGTTCTAACAGATCCTAGTCACTTAGGTTCAAACATAACAGATATACGTACAGATCACAAGTTGTTCATTATCATATCATCAAGTATTAAGTTATAAAGCCTAATTCATATTGTACAGACCTTACAGTAGGCCTGCACCCGTTTCAGACGATGCTTGTTGCCCAAGAAAAAATTCCAAATATAGCTTCACACGCCCGTGTGGTTTCACAAGGCCTAGAGAACTAGCCTGTGTGACTTCACATGGCCTGGCGCACGCCCATGTGCTCGCCCATGTGTCCCACACAGCCTAACACACGCCTATATTACTTGCCCGTGTGGTCTTAATTTGCAAACAATAAGTTACACAGCCTGGACACATGACCATGTCCTTGCCCATGTGCCTCACACATCCTAGGCACACGCCCATGTCCTTGGTTGTGTGGCCCTAAATCATAAATAGTGAGTTATACGACCTAGACACACACTCGTTTCCTTTGTCCGTGTGAACCCTACACTAACATGGTCATACAGGGTCTGGACACATACCTGTCTCCTTTGCTTACATGGCTAAAATTCGATGAACAATGAGTTACACAACCAACCACACGGCTTGACATATTGTCTTATGGGTCATACAGCCTGGGCACACGCTAATGTCCCTGGCCGTGTGGCATCGATAGTCATATTTTTTGACATTCAAAATTCAAAAAAACTAGGGTTTTTGGTACGCACCAGATACGAATTCGAAGTAGAAACAACAAGGATGAGCCTATCCCTAAACAACCAAAAATTGTCTAACAAACAGTTAAGTCGTAGTCAAATCGCTAAAAACTAACATTCTAAAATCGAAGTTATGTCGAACAACCTTCGACAGCAAACTTTTAAATCAAACTTATCGACTAACTAATCGAATTAGAAAGGAGAAGTCAGACCCCATACGAAATCAGTGTAATTGTAACATAGCACAAAAAGAAGGAACTTGAAACGATGAAACTAAATCAATGAAGAAGGAAGCAAAAAGGTAACATTAGAAAAAAAATGAAACAACGTGAAAAGAAAAAGAAAGTTTTTCTTTTAGGAAAGTTTAATCAAGTAAAATAAACTACCCCAGAAGGTAGTTCAATAAAAAATATCTCCGTAGCTTTTGCCTAGACTCAAACATAAGACCAAAGGGTATACAGACACTTAACTATTGAACTAGCAGGTTCAGTCTTGATATCAATTGACTAAGTTTAACTTATAAATCGACATTTAAAGGTAAAAGTTTAAGAAAAATGACAAAATTTCCAAAAACAAGATTCGAACCCAGAACCTCACACACATGCCTAAAAAACTTGACCACTGAACCAAACTAATTTACTTGTTAAGAATTTCCAAAGTCTAAACTCAAATCGAGGGATGTCCTCTTTTGGTTTCAAAATACGATTTCTTCTAAGCCGATTTTTGGGATGTTACAATAATACTTGACTAAAGACCTTTTATAGGACTTTATTATTAATCAGTTTACTTGTACACACAGAAAAAGAAACTGAAATAACACTGGCAATACCTTATATTAACAAACAAGGTAAAATGTGTATGGGATTACAATCATCTCATGATTGGTCTTTAGGCACACTCTAACACTTACAGTCTAGACTGGTTCGAGGCTAAGGTGTTCATGGATAGGTCATACCAATTTTGGGTTAATTTCTACCTAAATGACTTCCTAGGGTTGTCAAGCCAAGGGTTCGAGTTCTTCATCTCCCAAATAGTTAACCTACTAAGAAAACCATACATGAAAAATAATCAATCATACCTCCAATCGATAATCCCCCATAAGAGAACTAGTTCCTCATGAAATCAGTAAAACTTATAAACTTGACAATAAAGATTTGCATGAAAGATAGATCAAGAATAAGTTTAGAGAATCATGATTGTATTTGATATATATTGTGCTGAAATCATCAAATGTTTGATGGGACTTACAAACCAATTCTTCGAAGAACAGAAAAGAATTAACTAAAAAAAAATCTAAAATATAAGAAAGGAAAATTTGAAACTCAAAAGATTAAAGAAAACTGAAAATATGGAAAGTTGTCCCTTTAACAAGTGTTTAGGAGCCTATTTGTAGATTTAGGGTTGTCGTCGTCCTCAACCCTTGTGTTTAACTTTTGATTGTACAAACTAAAACGCCTTTGGCTCTTAAGTATCTCCTCTGTAAGGCCGATGTCGTGACACCCTAGTGCCTGTGTCGCGACACCGAAGGCAGTATGCTCAGGTTCAGGGCAGCTTTAAAGGTGTGTCGCGACATCCTATGGTTGTGTCGTGACACCAAAGGCAGTGTAGTCCTTATGGCATTCAGCTCCCTATAGTGCGACCTCAAACTCCTCGTGTCGCAACACAATGACCGATATTGAGTTCTTATGCCTTTACATGGTCTCTTGCACACTCACTAAGTATGAGCTCACCTTTAGGCCTCATTCAGCTCCTAAGGTCAATAAAAGACTCAATTACACTTTTTATTGGATTTAAACTAAAATATAAAAACATAACTAAAATATAATAAAATTATGTGTGTTTGTAAACTCTAATTTATATAGGTTTTTTTAGTAGTTTATGACACTTTTTAACTTAAAAATAATTTTAATTCTATGTATTTGTTAATTAATTGGGTGAATTTTGTCTATATTTCGATGATGGGCATGAATTTATAAAAAAATCCAAATATGTGCTTTATTGTATTAATTCTTTGCATAAATTAAAATATTTCATGTTATTTATTAATGTGTTATATTTTATTATGCAGGGGGACCATGAATTTGATATAATATGAAGCTTATTATAATTCTTGTATGGACATAAGCAATTCTACCTTACTTGGACAGAAAAACTATGCAAATTGGGTGGAGATTTTACTTTGACCCAGTTAAAAATGATGTTACATAAAGGACAAGTCTGATTATTTAATGGGTCACAAAACTATCCAAACAAGGGGAAGATAAGCCCAATTCGGCACAAGCATGTTGGCTACCCAAAAATTAGTTTTGGGATATTTATTGGAGGTCCCTATAGTTAAAATTAAATAAGAAAAGAGCCCATGAAGTTTTCCCTTGAAACCGTCCAATCCTTGGTTGATTCTAGCATGATTTCATGCTTGAATTAAGCAACTGTCATCCACCCTTTTCCATAATATGTGGTCGGCCAAGTAAAGGAGTAAATGGGGGGATACTTTTCACTATTTTTAGTAAACTCTCCCACCAACCTCATGTAACATCCTGAAATAGGGCCTAAACAGAACGGTGGTTACGAAACCAAAAATGCAAGGTAGAAAAATTTATTTTATTATCATTTTAAGGTCTATGGCATGATTGCATGATTGTGTGAAAATTTCGTTTAGAAATTTTATCGATAGAGGGTCCAATTTGATATTTAGGACGAAATTACAAAAGTTGTAAAATGTGTGTTCTAGTTCACAAAGGTACTAAGTACTTGTGAGTAATGGGTTTTTAAAGTGGAGTTACTTGAATATTAATCAGACCATTATACTAGTTTGGACAAAAATACCGAAAGGAAGATAAAATACCATAGTTTTTAATTAAGGGCATTTTGGTCATTTAGTTATTAAAATGAATTAAAAACAAAATTAAAAGCCAATTTTTGTCCATCTTCAACCTCTTGGACGAATTTCACATGAGAAAGACATAGCTAGGGTTTTTCAAGCTTCCAAGCTCGATTGTAAGTCCGTTTTAGCCCCGTTTTTAATGTTCTTTACGTTTTTGGAGTCCCGATAACTTGATTAAGCTTATACTAGCTATAATTTAACCTAGGGTTTATATTTTGAAAAATACCCATAGGTGAAATGTGTTTATTTTGATGTTTTATGGTAGAATATGAAGCTTGAAATTGTGTTAAACAACTTTTGCTAAGCGATTTTACGTGAAAACGAGTAAAACGACATAATCGGTAAAAATACCTAATGTTCATAAGTACATGTTAGAGTGAGAATTTGATGTTCCCATAAAAGGGAAAAATGATCAGCATGTCATAAAACATAAGAAAATAGGATGAAGTTTAATTTCCGAGCCTTGGGCAAAAAGTGTAAATATGTAAAAGTTTAGGGGCAAAAATATAATTCTTTCAAAGTTTGAGTCAAGGACTGTTTTAATAAATGTGAGGATTAAATAAGCTAAATTTTTTTATTATAGATCAAGAAGAATGAAATCCGAAGTTAGACCGGGGAAAGAAAAAGATAGTGGGCTAAATCTATATAGTTGATCGTATTTTGTTTCGAGGTAAGTTTGCGGTAAATAAATGAAATATTCTATTATTTTATGTTAATATTGTTAATTTCCAGCATGCATATATTTATTTTTATGAAATTATTCAAAGAAGACTCAAGCATGAATTGACGGAGAAGTAATTTCAGAAGGTCCCGGTTGAACCTTAGGAATGTGTAGGATACAAATGTCATGACATTAGGGTTTAAGTATACCATGTAAGACCATGCCAAGGCATGGAAATTGGTAAGGTTATAAGGTAAGGAATTCATGTAAGACCATGTCAAGACATGGCATTGATAAGTTACTATAAGGCAAAGGTCTCATGTAAAACCATGCCAAGGCATGGCATTGATGAGTTCATAAGGCAAGGATACCATGTAAGACCATGTCAAGACATGGCAACGGTAAGTTTCAAAAGGATAACACGTAAGACCATGACAAGTCATGGCAATGGTAAGGTACCCATGTATCCTTAGTATTCCAATTGGTTCAACGGGAAAATTTAAAGAGAATACCAAGGTAAGGTAAGGTAAGGTAAGATGAGTTATACTAGAAAGGTAAGACAAGTTCATGCTAGAAGAGCAAAGGTAAGTATATAATGTTCATGTATGTTTGATAAGGAAAAAGGTACGTAAAATGCATTAATAAATTTGATTAAGTAAGTAAGTATTTAAGTGAGTAAGTAAAGAAATTTAAAATATGTCTATGACAATTAATGAAGTTGCATTAAGTAGTATCATGCCAAGTAGTAAGATAATTCTTATGAATGTTGTTATTTATTTGCATGCAAACTTACTAAGCTTAATGCTTACCCCCTTTATTTTCCTTCTTTTTATAGTTTTTTCAAGCTAACTCGAGGATCGTAAAGTACGTCGGAGGTCCGGGCACACTATCACAAGGATTATTTTGGTATAGCTAGACGTTTCATTTTGAGTATGGCATGTATAGCATCGTAGCCATTTTGTGTGTATGATCTTATGATATGGCTAATGAATGGTATGTAAATGCTTGATAATGATTAGCTGTTGGAATGGCTAATCAAGGACATGTTTGGTGTTATGTATGCCTAAATGTTAGTTATTCCATGGAAATCATGAAAAAGGTGAAATTAGCTTTAAAATAGTATCGGATAGCAGTAATGACGTGAATTTGGAAAATCACTAAACATAGTAGAAATGGATTTAGATAGTGAATGAGATATAAAATTAAACCTTATTGAGTCTATTTTCACATGAAATAAATATAGTAAATAAAGGAGTTGTATTTTACGAGATATTTAAATTTTGGTGAGACAAGGTCAGAGTGATTTCTGAATCCCCTGTTTTGACTTTAGAAATTCACTAAAAATTGTACAAAAATAATTAGGATTTATAATTTATATTTATAGATTCCTTATTGTGTCTAATTTTAAAAGAAATAAACATCATGGTTATTTGAATTCTTTTCAGGGATAAAATTACTTCGTAGTGAACAGAGGTCAGAGTAGCCAAATACTAAAAAAGGGGAAACTTTAACTAATAAGCTGTACTAATTGGCTAGACCAAAAATTATGAAAACAATTTAGTAAGAAGATATATGAGTCTAGTTTTAGATAAAATTTACGGATTTGGATTTCGAGTTTCGTAACTCAAGTTATGATTTATTTAGTTACTATGACGCAGATGGACAGTTTACTTATGAAAGATGAAATAAATTGTTTTAATTTGTTTAAGTGATCGGAAAATTTTTATTGATTCCGGTTTGTTCTTGAACCATTTTAATTTCATGTTTTAGGGTCTCGAAGACCCTTTTTAAGGACATATTGAATGAATGAAACTAAATTAATTTTAAAAGAAAATTTTCATGCCTCGAATTAGCAAGCTAAGCCAGGTAACGCCTCGTGCTCGACTCCAGCAACAGTCTCGGGTAAGGGGTGTTACACCTCAAGTATAAATACTCACTCCCATCTCACATATCTCTCGTCCTTTACTGAATCCTTCATCTCTTATTTCATATCATTCTTCTATTCTCTCATTTCTTCTTTTCATTCCACGGATAACATCCCATATTCCCTTTCTTTCTTAGCCAGCAAAACCTTGGTAAGATCATCTCTTGGCCAACCACCTTAAGGAGCCATTAGCAAAGGAGTAAAACAAGAACAAAAGAAAACATCTTCAACTAGAGTTCATGAGACTACTGATTCGATAAAGTTTATTCTTTCTTACTTTCTTACTTTGATTTTAATCATGTTTGCAATAAGCTTTGCTATCTTGTCATCAACAATGGTAGCTTAAATCTGTTTACCTAGGATGATTACATCAATTCAATGAAGTTTGTTTAAATCATGGTTATAGTGTTTGTGCCTCAGTCATTCATGTTTTCAATTAAACTCAAGTATGTATTTCATTCATACATGATTGGATGCATTGGAATTACTTGATCAATCCTAACCAGACGATGGCTAATGGACACAATAGTTGAAAAGTGCATGCTTCATTTAGATCCTAACTCGACTAAATTAAAGTTTCATAATAACTTTAACTAGCTTTATTATCTTGCATAGTTTTTAGGTTTATATGATTAAATTATTCCAAACCTAACCCGTCCCTATTACTTCACATGAATTCTAAGAAACCCTTAGTTAAATATGATAAACAAAATGCATGTTTTACTAAGTAAAGGATTCCGAAAGGATTTAATTTGATTTCAAAACTCATAAAAGATCGAGTTGCCATGAAATATTTTTCAAACATTGTTACGTATGAGAAAAATGAATTAAGTTGAATGATATAATTATCCTAGCCTATTCATGTTATTGATTGTTGAATTTTGTGTTTTTGCTGCTAAACTCATTTAATACATTTCACTTCATACTTTGCATTTAGAATAAAATTGTATTAGGGATCATCTTACATTTAGTAATTATTTTTACATCACACCACTCAAAAATATTGTGTTTTTATCACCAAATTGTTAACTCTAATTTTACAATTAATTGATTAACATATACAGTCTCTGTGGAGACAATAACTCTTTTACTTACTTATCACTTTATAACGATTGTGTACACTTGCACAAACCTACGCATTATAGTATTCAAGCTCCTTTAGTGTGAAAACTAGTTTAATCTGCTACATCAAATTACAAAAGATCGAACTCTCCCATACTTAAGTCATTGTTTGTCCTCAAGTAAAGCAAATTAAAATAGAAACTAAAAAGACAACCCTTGAGCAAGTATAGTGCAAGCATCAGTTTTGGAGCACACAACTAGGTATTTCATATTTACATATAATCTTGACATATATAAATGACTTACCATTTCTAATATCAAACACTTAATTTTAGTATATGACGAAGTATACAAACATTAAGGTTTTCAAACATATGAATCCATCAATAAATTACACAAGTAATTTGATTATCCTAGCAGAATACAAATAGTTGTAAATGCAATTACTTGATGTGATGTCAATTCATAAATAAGTCTACTTAGATCACATAGGGTTTTTTGGCTTGTAACGTTCTGAGGCTTAGGACAAGGATGGAATTTAAGAATGGGAAGCATCAAAATGGTTCCAAGCTCAAAAATAGTGTGACACATCGTATTGTTCCCTACTCTCCCCCCTTAGTGACCCTTACCTGCTCACCACATTTTTCTCCTTCTCTCACCTTTCTTATTTATCTACATAAGAAGTTACAACATAATATAACAACTACAGTAAACTCAAGAGTTTTTGTGCACTAATGAACAAGTTTTTTCTACTTTTATGACTTTGTCACATTTTTCTTTTTCAATACATCTCACTCACAAATGCTTTTCCTTTCCTTTTCCAAGGTACTTTTTCTACTCGTTTTGCTTTTCTTTTTGATTTTTTTTCTTTTATTTGGCACATATTGTCTAACCTATAATCATTGTATCACATTAGTTCTTCCTATTTCATTCTTATTTTTACAAAAAAAACCACATTGATGTATAACCCTCAATACGTATGGCTAGACATCTATAATCGTGCAGTTCAGGACTAAAGAAAAAGGGTAAGTACAAATTGATATTTTGGCTTGAGTTTTGTATGAAGGTTCATCAAGAAGTGCTTTTTGGCTCAAAATAAGTACTAAGGATTGATAAAAAGGGTTAGTTTTTTTGGCTCTAGGTGTATACCAAACAATGCCTTAAGTCATTCCAAGGTATCTCAATATTCACAAATTTAATCAATCAAATAATCACAAATTTAACAATTTATCATACATACTGGCATGCTTGTTTTCTTGTATTCTCTATATCATTTGGTATATTCAATTACTTAATGTCTATTTACAATGTAATATAGAGAACTTAGTAGTCTAATAATAACAAAAATTAAAATAATATATTATCATGTCAAATTTATAGTAAATATAATCAACCTAAATATATGCTCCTAACCAATCACTAGTATTTCTACAAGCTCAAACACAAAATTAACAATAAAAATTAAAATAAAAACATAAAAATTAAAAACAAATTTTCTATGTTACCCCCCACATTTTACATAGCACATTATTCTCAATGTGTAGCCCTAAAAAGATAAGGAAAGAAGTTACCCGATTGATCGTGATGATTCTGTTATCTAATGGTGGGTGCTCCCTTCTAATTTTCGTTGAAAGCTCAAAATTGTTGTGCTTCTTTCATGTGGGTACCTACATAGAAAACTTTAAAATAGAGAAATAAAATAAATAACAATATATTATTAATCCTACTCCAAATAACAATTTAAAATTATCCCAAATACAATCTTTAAATGTTAATAATTAAAAATTTCAATTGTTCTCCTCCTCATCATAATTTGTCTCCTCGTCCTCCTCTCCTTCCTTTGTACTTTCTTCTCCTTCCTCGGCCTCTTGCTCTTCTGTCTCTTGATGGCTATACATTGGGCCAAACATATTTGGTGAATAATAAGGATCTCTCATGTTGTTTCGTCGCACAAATTCTTAAAGAAGTAGGTTCATTTCTTGCATCCATCGTATCATTCCATTTATTTTTGCTTCATTGTTCTCACCCCTTTCTTTTCAAGGCGTTGATTTTCCTTTCCTTTTAAGTGACGCTAGAACACCCATATTTTCTTTTCTTCTTTGGTTCCAATCTATGATTTGCTTTTAGTGGAGTTCTATGTATTTAATGTACATAGAATCACCGATTAAGCTTTTCGTTGGGTGTATGAACTGCTCGTTCTCCTCTAGTGGAACATCTGCGCTTTTGCAAAGTGCCGTCACTAAGTGAGGAAAGAAAATCCCAATCTTCTGGCCACTCATGCATCGTTTCATATTTTGATGGATCCATTCCTATGCATATTTGTTTCTTTTGTAAGATGTCATACAACAAGATAGCTCAAAAAGTATTTACGTTAGAGACATTTAGTGTAGATGTTATCCTAGTACAGATAAATTGCATCCATATCTTAGCTACTGAAAACATGATTGCTTGATTGAAATTGGTTGGAAGTCTTGTATCTGGTTGGAGTTTTCATTCACCTCGATTCTTAGTTAAATATTTTACAATGCTGTCCATGTCTATGCCCTCAAATTTGTCTAAGTCAATATTTTTGTACAACAGTTTCATAATAAGGAGCATCATAAAATTCACAAATGGTTTCCAGGGTGATGGTACATCAATACCTCTTACCATTACTGTTTTCCACTGGACACCATGTGGTCTCTGTGTCTCTTCGTCTCTAAGGGCAACGTAAAATTCTAGGATGAGGGGAATAACAACATTTTTTTTCAGGGCCATGCAAATGTGTTCCCATCTATGGTATCAGATTAAGGATGATATTTCATTGCAAAGAACCATCGATGGTTTGAATCCTCTTTCCCAAATGAATGTTTTACCTTGTGATTCTAGAAAATATTTTTTAGCATTATGGTTTTGAAATTTTAAAAGATTCAAGACTGACAGTAGTTCTTGTGTGCTTTTTTTTCTAGATTTCGTAGGTGGCATATTCAATTTGATCTTTCTCTAAAGACAAACACAATATCAAGCAATGTACTTAATGTAACAGTAAAAACAATTGAGTTTAGGAACCCTTAACCTCGAGTGATTCCTTTGGGATTCCTCGTAGAACTTGGTTGTCGTCGTTCCTTTGATTGCTTCTCGTTTGTTCTTGCACAAATGAATATAGAGAATTGTAAGCAAGATAAGAATTTTAGTAGAAAAAGTGTTTTAGGGTTTGAATGGTTTTATGTTGAAGAGAAGTTTTTGAAAAGGAGATTAAGGTTAAAGATAAGTTAGAAGTGTTTTTAGGGTTTAAAATGGGGTGTTTTCAAGTTAAAAATCAGGTTTAAATAAGTTTACACCTAATGGGTTGCGTGATTGGGTTGGGTCGATCCTGCAAAAAACTATAGAGATGTCACGACATTGGGGTTTTGTGTCGCAACACCTATGGCAAGATGCAGATGTCATGACATCGGGGTTCGATGTTGTGATACACTCTGAAATTTTGAAAACCTGGGTAAACTGTCCTCTGTGTTGCAACACAAAGGTGTTGCGTCGCTACATTGAGATGATTTTCTCGATTTCTTTTATTTTGGATGCGATGTTATGACATAGAGTTGTCGTGTTGTGACACCAACTCTGTTGTAGCCCAAAATTCCAATTTTCAAAGTGCCTCAATTTATAATTTTCAAAAATGTAAATAAATAATAATTATTGTCTAATGACTGGTTAGTTAACAAATACAATAATATACAAAAAGTTAACATTTAATTTAAAAATTGTCATGTTTTGCTACCGGATTCATTCGTCAACTCGATTAATGTAAATGTGGATGCTCTTCCTATTTTGGTTCTATTTGTATTGGTCCAGCATCCATCGTGCCATTCCACCTTCCTCCACTTGTCCCACTCCTTGAACTTACTTTTTCGACATGCGCTGATCACAGAAAACACTTTCCCTTACTTAAGGTAATTAGGAATTTTTACAGATATTTCAAAGCATTGCTTCCCTAGTTTATGTTGGGACCGGCGGTACGCCCCATGGCGCATCAGAAAAATATTTCAGTGATCCTCAACCATGGATCTATGTACGAGGAATGAAACAAGTTGAAATAAGGTTGAAGATATACCTTATTAACTGAAAATGATGTAAGGATGTTGCTGATTTGATTCGACTCCAAGCCACAACAAAAATGTCTCGGTCTTTACGTAGTCCACCCGGTATTAAAACGAACGGCAAAAACTCTCCTAGAACATTTTTAGAGAATATCTCCTAAGACGATTGCTAGACCTTTTTCTTATTTTCTTTTAAAACACTTTACCCTAATTCAAGATTTTTTGTATCCATAAATTGAAAATGGAATAATCCTATAGAGAACATATGGAAAGCATTAAAAACGTTATATTTTTTCCAAAAAGAATTATAACTACCATGTTTCAATTTGATTGAAATAATAATTGTAATAATTTATTATAATAATTTTGGTAAACTATATTCTGTTAAAATTCTATATGAATCAAATTCATATATTAATTTTAACTATGTTCTCTATTTGTGTACAACAAGCTTGTACATTTAATTCGGTTAATATTTAATTATCAAATTAAATTAAATTAATAATTAATTTAATTCATGTGACAGCTAACCACAATACCAACTGTGTTTGGATTTTGTTCATTTTAACCATAAGGACCCTGTAGGTTCTTGTAATGTTAGTAGTAATACTAGAACATTTCTAATAATACAAGCAATGGGTGGCATCTAGCAATGCATCATTGCTACCTAAGTCAAAAGAAGTTGTAATTCGACATGACATTTCTGTGATAAACCTTTCATGTATTACATCCTTTTGCCCTTTATATCTAGATTGGACACAAGTCATGGAATAGTTACAATTGCATAATCCAATATCATGTTTTTTGATATCTCAAGTAGACTACAATAAACAAATATGTATTATTTCTCATATCAACTTATTCGAGCATGGTCATACATTTCTAGTCTCATTCAATCAAGTGGCCTAAGATTTTGCTCCCATTATGTACGAGGGACAAATCCTATATTGATCAACCATATCTCACTACATAGATTGTGGCATATCCAACATCAGTCTTTTCAATACAACCTGTTACGGAAGATGTTTGACTATATCAAAATATACGACTCACGATGTTGGGATAATAATGATCTCAAGTCTGAAAATCGTATACATAGTTATCACTATGAGTAATGTTGCATCTGTTACATGATAATCCAAGAAACATACTCATAGCGGGTCAATCCAATATGTTGTTCTCTAACACATACTCATGTATTGATTTTGACATTCTTATGTCAATGACAACACTTTGTCATCAATCAACTACACATTAGTCTCAATGCATTATTGTTGTCCAAACCCATAATAATACTTGACTAAGGACCTTTTAAGAATAATCATATTTTTTCTTAGGACTTTATTACAATTCAATTTATTTATATACACAAAAAAATAAATTGAAATAATAATGGCAATTCTTTATATTAATAAACAACATAAAACAAGTATGTAATTACAATCATCTCATGATTGGTCTTTGGGCATACTATAATAACTTTTCCTTATGTTTTTACAAATTTTTCTCATTTTTATAGATATTTCAAAGCATTGCTTCCCTATTTTTACTAGTAGGTTGCTCCCTTTGTGATGGTCCACATACGGTAAGGGAATATCTAAAAAAGTCTACACTTTCTGCCATAGAGGAGGAGGATGGGTCAAACAAAGCAACGATAAAGCTTGGTGCGATCCTGAGTTCTGTCAAAAACAAGGAGGGTCGAAAGAGAAAAGGGTTGATGCTTGTAGACATCATTATGGCAAATAGAAGATTAAATGCCCTTGTAGGCAGATGTGCTTCAACTTTGTTAAAATCTGAAGAGGCTATTCAGAAATAGAATCTCAAAGTTGAGAAAGAGACGGGATGGATTAAGATCGTGAATTCAAAGAGAGTTTATACAATGGTTGTGGCAAAAAGGAGTAGAACTTCAACTTGGTAGTTCGATTTATACGGAGACTATTCAGGTAATACCACTTAATGATTTTGACTTTGTGGTTGGATTAAGTTTTATTGACTAGGTTAAGGCATTTCTTATTCATTTTTATGTTTATATTGGATTCGCACTATCAATGTCTTGTGGGAATGAAATAGAACGTAGGTGTGAAAGCCAAGACACTATCAACAGCCCAATTTGCTAATAAGGCATGTAGAGATAAAGTCTCTTACTTAGCTACATTGAAAGCCAATGAAGTCATGAAACCCATTCGTGAGCTTCTGAATGAAAGGTTACAATTACTATAGTTTTTCTGAGATGTGATACATGTCGAGTTGCCTAAGAAGTTACCACCTAAGAGAGAGGTGGATCACAAGATCGAGTTGATGCCTAATACTGATCCGTTGACTAAGGCCCCATATCGAATGTCTTCATTGGAGTTAGAAGAGTTGTAGAAACAATTGAATGAACTTTTAGATGCTAGGTTCATTAGACCATCTAAAGCTCCATTCAACACACCAGTATTGTTTCAGAAGAAACACGATGGGTCATTAAGATTGTGCATTGATTACCGGGTATTGAACAAGACCACTGTGAATAATAGGCACCCAATTCCACTCATTACAGACCTATTTGATCATCTTGGTAGCATAAGGTGGTTTTCTAAGCTGGATTTACAATAGAGGTACCATCAAGTCAGAATAGCCGAAGGGGATAAGCCAAAGACCACATGTGTGAATCGTTATGGCTAATATTAATTCCTCTTGATTCCCTTTGGACTGACGAACGCTTCGCCTACATTTTGCACCCGAAAAATAAGGTACTTCAACCCTTTTTAGATTATTTTTTGGTTGTTTACATTGACTGTAACACCCTAAACCCGACCCGGACGTTATGGCCAAATCTAGCATGTTACATTGAAGTGTTTTATCGAAAACCTTGTTTTCATTGAAAACCCTTCTTTAAATAAAAACTATTCCTTCTTGTATGATAATAACTACTTTGCAAAATCTCTTTCTAGTTGCGGAAGCTTTATTTAAAACAGATGATCTATGAAAATTTGTTATTTAAACATAGAGTTCTGAAAACGTGGTATTTAAAAATAGTTATGTTTTAGGAAAACCATGTTCTACTTCCAATAAAAAATTTTAAAAAAAATATTAATCCTAATTTGACATAACAACCAGAGGAAAGGCCTTATTACAATCTGGACTGAAATAACTTAAAATACTAGAAATTATATGCTAAAGAAAACAAGTCCAAGTCGTCTTGATAGCTGGCCACCTCAGAGTCCCTCCAGCCGTCAAACCACCTACTGAGGACCACCGGAGAAAAATAAAAGAAGGGGTGAGTTTTTGAAAACTCAATGTGTACAACCCTCGGCAAATAGAAAAGCATACAATAGCAAGTCTTTTCGGGCCTGAGCCCAATTCAATATCAGAACAGATGTAAAGCAATCAAATATGCACGGATCTCACCCATCCAACTGCTACACACCATCTCCATCCCCCGATACACACCATGTGGGGATATAAATATCGACCCACCCATCCGATACACTCCAATGGTATCCTAATTACGGTACTACCTTACGTTGTAGCAAAGCTGCTAATCATATATTGGCCCGTCATTTTCGCCCTTAGGGGCTTTTCGATAATTTCTGTTCATTATGGGTTATTACTTACCTTGGCCCGTTAACAAGTTCTCGTTGGCTAAAGCGAACAGATACTATGCACCAGGTAGGAATCCAAAGAAGAGGAGGTAGGTCAATAAGACCGCTTAAGTACCAAGCTCTCGCTAGATCCAATCCTAAACATGCATATACCTATTACCACACCTTAACCTTATGGCTTGTCCATGGTCGCGATTAATTAATTATTTAAGTTTTATGTCTATTTACGCAGTTATCAGATACTAGGCCTAAAGCCCCTTACAAAACCCAAACGAGTCTACTTACATGCATATGGCCCACTAGGCCCAATCTCATTCATATGGCCCATTAGGCCCAAATCACATTCGTATGGCCCATCAGGCCCAATCACATTCATAGTCATGCAATCATATGATTTTTCATTACTTAGTAACAAATTGTCAATTTTGCCTATTATGGGCCCTACAGCCCATCGGGCCCGTTTAGCCCATTCTGGCTCTGTTGGCCAATACACGGCCTAAGTCCACGGATCGCTCATGGGGCCTTTGGTAACCTATTGGTTTCCCCTTATGAGTGTTCGCACACTCGCAAGTCTATTGTAGCCAAACCTCTGGCTTTTTGGCATTTCGGCTTTTCAGCATTTCAGGATTTGTCGATCTGCTGTGTGTGTGCAGTGTATGTACACACCTGGTACTAAAACGTGCTGCGATCTCCTTAGCCACAAACCTACAAATGATGCCACTCAACGATTAATCACACACTTATCAAATACGATCACCAAAAGCCGAAAATCTCACATTTGCCTTACCTTGAATGACAAGCCTTAATAGCCCTTCCTTAATCACTAATCACAAGTATTTCTTAGATCTACATCAATATTAATCAATAAAACTAAACAACAAGTGACTCACAATCATCTTAAGTCACTCTCAAATCCTTCATGGCCACTCGACCAACCTTAACCAATAAAAGAGGAATACTTACCCAAAACCTCAAAACACCTAGGAATAATGCAGCAGAGATCTGGAATCTGAGCTTTGATACTAATCCCACAAGAGTCGGCAGAAGTAGAGGGAGTAGCAGTGGCACAGAAGGTCTTCAGCCAAAGAGGTATTTAGATTTTGAGATTTGTAAGGTGAAAGGGTTATTTGGCACAATAAGAAGAAGAGAAGAAGGAATTGGCTAAAACCAAAGGTGAATCAAAAGAGAATTTGAGAAGAGAAAGAATGGAAAATCGACAAGCAAATAACAAGGAATTTGGCTTCTGAGCACTTAGAGAGAAAAATGTTTTGGCAACATAAAAAAAATGAGAAATTCGGCTAAAGGAAGAGAAGCAATTTTGGCATTACTTAGACTCCCCAAAATCAACACCTATATATACTATAGCTAAATTTACCTATCCCCAAATTCCCTATTCGGCTCCACTTCTTTACACCCATCATCTCCTAACTTTTCTCCCTGATAACTCCTTAATCCCTTCCTTAAATTTCTCCTCTGATCACTTCCTTCAAAGTTTATATCCAACGCCACTACTGGCCATTTATTGAGCAAAAATAAATCATTCTTTTGAGCAAGGAGGGATTTGAACCCCAAACGTCCTTGCCATGCATGTGATGCCACCTCTAAGCCCTACATGTGACGCTACTTGCCACTTCAACACAAGGCTCCTTGTGTCTAATTCCTCTTTCGTTTATTTAAAAACCAAACTACTTGCCATCAAGGTTCTTTTAATTATTAAACTATAATTTCCTTCACCTTAAAGTTCAGACTCAAACCTTAACCAAGCATATTATGACATAAATAATACTCGACTAGGAATATTAAGCACACCTTTTATCAAAACCAAAAAAGAAAGAAAGTTCAAAATTTTTGGGGCGTTACAACTCTGCCCCCTTAAAGAAATTTCGTCCATGAAATTTCCAACTAATAACACAGACTACCACACCACGCTCCTACTGCGCACTCTAATTCCAACTTAGGTAAATAGCACACTATGGGTAAGTACATACCAATATTCACCTCTGGAGCATCTCAATCCTCTTCACGACGTGCTGCATAGACCAAAGCTGGCTGCCTTGCCTCAGCATGACCAGCACCTCTGCCTGGTGCTCCACGACCCAAACCGTTTCCACCCCTAGCCTGATCACGGCCTCTCGGTGGTTGTTGACCACCCCTCGGTGGTTGCACACCACCTCGGTCCATGACTGGCACCTGACCTAACATTCTAGGGCAACTCTTGATCCTATGCTCCATAGATCCACAAGCTAGACAAGCTCCTGTTCTCTTCTAGTACTCTCTCGCATGACCTTTTCCATAAGTAGCACAAGGTGGTGTACTAGTAGTAGCAACAGGGGGCCTACTCTGACTGGCCCATCCACTTTGGCCCTTCTCTTAGCCCTCTGATCATAATCAGAGGGCTCAGAATCACTTTTATTTCTGCCCCTTTCTCTTTCCCGGTTTAGGCGCTCAGTGCGCTTTGCCTCTTCAGAAATTTTTGCTTTCTCTACCAATACTGTAAAATTTTGCTCCCTCTAAGGAACAATCAATACTCGAAGACTGTCTCTAAGGTCGTCTTTGAACTGAACAGAACGTTCATAATCTGTTGCCACCATTACTCTTGCATACCTACTAAGGCGTAGAAATTTTGCCTCATACTCCGCCACAGATTTGTTTCCTTGGGTCAAGTTCAGGAACTCCTTCCTTCTAGCATCCACATAACTTGCACCCATATACTTCCCTTGAAAGGAAGTTTTGAAGGACTCCCAAGTGAGTTGGGTGCCCTCTTTCACCGTCATACACCACTGGTAAGTTCTTCGCTAAGCAGTGACACTGCCCCTTTCAACTTTTGTTCAGGTGAACAGTCCAAGTCTTCCATTATCCTTTCAGTGGCCTCCAAACAGTATTCAGCCACGTTAGGAGCCACACCAGCCACGCCCTTAAAGATCTCAGCCCTATTTGATCTAAGTCGCTTCAGAATTGACCCCCGATTTTCTGAGCTATTATTAGGCCCCGCAACCCCTTTCCAAAATCCTCAGCATCGCCTGAGACAATGCATCATCCCCTGCGGCCCAATCATACGGTCCATTCTCAGCCACGGGTGAGGCCAGAGCCTCTTCTATCCAACATTGGGCATGTGGCCCGATGCCGACGATCCAACCCTAACACTTCCGCGGCCTCGGCCATGGCCTCTTGCACTTCTTCTAGCACTCATTGTTGATACACGTATTATCTGGATTATAAATTTTATGAAGTTTTAGTTTCAACAATTAAGCCGATGTTTTATGAAAGTATTAAAAAGAAAGTTGTTTTCGTAAATCCTCTACAGTTTCAAAGTCCTACGGGCTTCAGTTTCACTCCAACTAAAAGCCTCAGTATAATCATCTAAAGTAGCCCACTAACTATCTACAGTATATCAAATTAAACAAGCTTAATAATAAAAGAACTTACTTGGTTCGACGTCGGAGACTCGGTGTGCCGCACAGCAAGATTTTTTTCCAAATATTGTGATATAATAAGGCCCACTTCACAGCCCAAGTTTTGTAACTTGGCTCTGATACCACTAAATGTAACACCCCAAACTTGGCCCGGACGTTATGGCCGAATCTGGCGTGTCACATTGAAGTGTTTTATTAAAAACCTTATTTTCATTGAAAACCCTTCTTTAAATAAAAACTATTCCTTCTTGTATGATAATAATTACTTTGTAAAATCTCTTTTCAATTGCGGAAGCTTTATTTAAAACAGATGATCTACGAAAACTTGTCATTTAAAAATTGAGTTGCGGAAACGTGGTATTTAAAAATAGTTATGGTTTAGGAAAACCATGTTCTACTTTCAATAAAAAAATAAAAAAATATTAGTCCTAATTTGAAATAACAACCAGAGGAAAGGCCTTATTACAATTCGGACTGAAATAACTTAAAATACTAGAAATTATATTCTAAAGAAAATAAGTCGAAGTCGTCTTGCTAGCTAGCCACCTCGGAGTCCCTCCAACCGTCGAACCACCTACTAAGGATCACCTGAGAAAAATAAAAGAGTGGGTGAGTTTTCGAAAACTCAGTATGTACAACCCTCGGCAAATAGAAATGCATGCAATAGCAAGTCTTTTCGGGCCTGAGCCTAATTCAATATCAAAACAGATGTAAAGCAATCAAATATGCACGGATCCTACCTATTCAACTGCTACACACCATCTCCATCCCCCGATACACACCATGTGGGGATATAAATATCGACCCACCCATCCGATACACTCTAATGGTAGCCGAGTTGCGGTACTACCTAATGTTGCAGCAAAGCTGCTAATCATATATTGGGCTAAAAAGCCATCGGTAGATCCACGGTCGTCAAGCAACCATGCGATCCTCATATACTTCATCCGTTCCACAATTCCCAACCCATATGCAACCTAAACAGAATATCATATGAATGCAGCAGGTATACAAGTAGCATCCATAAATCTTACATTCAACACATAGAGGTATTTTAGTCATTTTTGCCCTTAAGGGCTTTTCGGTAATTTCTTTTTATTATGGGTTATTACTTACATTGGCCCGTTAACAAGTCATCGTTGGCTAAAGCAAACAGATACTATACAGCAGGTAAGAATCCAGAGAAGAGAAGGTGGGTCAATAAGACCGCTTAAGTACCAAGTTCTTCCTAGATCCAATCCTAGACATGCATATACCCATTGCAACACCTTAACCTTATGGCTTTCCACGGTCACGATTAATTAATTATTTAAATTTTATGTCTATTTACGCAGTTATCAGATACTAGGCCTAAAGCCCCTTACAAAGCCCAAACGAGTCTACTTACATACATATGGCCCACTAGGCCCAATGTCATTCACATGGCCCATTAGGCCCAAATCACAATCGTATGGCCCATCAGGCCCAATCACATTCATAGTCATGCAATCATATGATTTTTCATCACTTAGTAAGAAATTGCCAATTTTGCCTATTATGGGCCTTATAGCCCATCGGGCCCATTTAGCTCATTTTCGCCCCGTTGGCCAATACACGGCCTAAGTCCACGAAATCGCTTATGAGGCCTCTGGTAACCTATCGATTTCCCTTTACGAGTGTTCGCGCACTCACAAGTCTATTGTAGCCAAACCTCCAGCTTTTCGACATTTCGGGATTTGTCGACCTGCTGTGTGTGCAGTGTATGTACACACCTGGTACTAAAACATGCTGCGATCTCTTTAGCCACAAACCTACAAATGATGTCACTCAACGATTAATCACACACTTATCAAATACAATCAGCAAAACCCGAAAATCTCACATTTGCCTTACCTTGAACGACAAGCCTTAACAGCCTTTTCTCGATCATTAATCACAAGTATTTCTTAAATTTGCATCAATCTTAATTATTAAAACTAAACAAAAAGTGACTCACAATCATCTTAAGTCACTCTCAAATCCTCTATGGCCATTCGGCCAACCTTAACTAATAAAAGAGGAATACTTACCCAAAACCTCAAAACGCCTAGAAGCAATTCGGTAGAGATTTGGAATCCAAGATTCGATACTAATTCCACAAGAATTGCCTGAAGTAGAGGGAGTAGCGGTGGCACAGAAGGTCTTCAGCCAAAGAGGTATTTGGCTTTTGAGATTTGTAAGGTGAAAGGGTTATTCGGCACAAATAAGAAGAAAAAAAGAAGGAATTGGCTAAAACCAAAGGTGAATCGAAAGAGAATTTGAGAAGAGAAAGAATGGAAAATCGGTAAGCAAGGAACAAGGAATTCAGCTTCTAAGCACTTAGAGAGAAAAGTGTTTCGACAACACAAAAAAATAAGAAATTCGGCTAAAAGAAGAGAAGTAATTTCGGTATTACCTAGAATCCCCAAAATCGACACCTATATATACTATAGCTGAATTTACCTATCCCTAAATTCCCTATTCGGCTCCACTTCTCTACACCCCTTATCTCCTAGCTTTTCTCCCTAATAACTCCTTAATCCCTTCCTTAAATTTCTCCTTTGATCACTCCCTTCAGAGTTCACATCCAACGCCACTACTGGCCATTTATTGAGCAAAAATAAATCCTTCTTTTGAGTAATAAGGGATTCGAACCCTAAACCTCCTTGCCATGCATGTGACGCCACCTCTAAACCCCACATATGACGCTACTTGCCACTCCAACACAAGGCTTCTTGTGTCCAATTCCTCCTTCATTTATTTAAAAACCAAACTACTTGCAATCAAGGTTCTTTTAATTATTAATCTCCTTCACCCTAAAGTTCGAACTCAAAACTGAACTAGGCTTATTATCACATAAATAACACTCGACTAGGAATATTAAGTATACCTTTTATCAAAACCGAAAAAGAAAGAAAGTTCAGGATTTTTGAGGCTTTACATTGGCGATATTATGATGTACAATAAGTTACATGAGGAACATGTAGACCATTTGAGGGAAGTGTTCCAAACCTTGTGAGAGAATGAGCTTTATGTCAAAGAGGAAAAATGCTCATTTGCCTTGCGTGAGGTGCCATTTGTAGGCCACATGGTAGAGGTGGCAAAATTTAGATGGATGAAAGTAAAATTTGGGCTATTGTTGATTGGGAGCCACCAACCAAGGTAATGATATTGGTGAGCCATCCAGGTATACACCGCACTTTGGATATTTTGAAGGATAGTTATTATTGGCCTTATATGGGTTATGATGTTGAGACCTATGTTAAAACTTGTTCGGTGTGCTAATAAGATAAAGTAGAGTTGAAGACTCTATCTAGATTATTACAACCTTTGCTCATTCTAGAACGCCCATGGTAGAGTGTATCCATGGGTTTTATTATTGGTTTGCTTAAATCTAATAGATTTGTGAGTATTGTTGTTGTGGTGGACAAGTTTTCCAAGTATGAAAACTTTCATTCCAGCAACCAAGAAGTGCCTTGTTGAGGAGGCAGCTCGTTTGTTCCTTAAACATTGGGTAAAATATTGGAGAGTGTCACAGTCTATTGTTAGTGATAGAGACGGGCAGTTTACGAGCCAATTTTAGATGGAGTTGTTCAAGTTAATGGGATCAAACTTGAACTTTTCCACTAGCATGCATCCGCAAACTGATTGGCAAACCTAGAGAGTAAATACTTTGTTGAAAATGTATCTTCGGCATTATGTGAGTGCCACATAGAGGGATCGACCAAAGTTGTTGGATGTGGCCGTGGCCCAATTTTCTTATAACTTGCAGCGAAGTGGGGCCACAAATAAGAGTTCATTCCAAATAGTGGTGGGGCAACAACTACTCACATCCATTATTGTTGCAACCCATTATGCAGGACTAAATCCAACAGTTTATCGATTTGCGAAGGACTGACAAGAGCAGAATAACTTAGCCAGAGCTTTCCTACATAAGGTAAGTAAGCGTAATAAAAAGTAGGTTGACCAAAATCACAGGGATGTGCAATTTCTAGTTAGTGATTCAGTCCTTGCAAAATTACACTTGATTTTACACCACAATGGCTTCCACAAGGGGCTTGTGCGATGGTATGAAAGACCCTTTTTTGTGTTTTGAAGATAGTAGGCAAGGTGGCCTACAAACTTGAGTTGCCAACAAAACTCAACGTTTATCCGGTGTTCCATGTTAGTATGCTTAAGCCATTCCATAAGGATTAAGAGGATCCAAATTGAGGCAAGTTCGAATGAGCGCAAATAAGGGTAAAGGTTTCCTATGATTATGAAGTTGATTGTGTCATGACAGACCAAGTGATTTGACAGAAGTAGTGTAGGTTGAGGCATGAATACTTAGCTTGATTGAAGGGACTTCTCGATAATGAAGCTAGTTGGGAACCTGCGGAGGCCTTATGGCAGTTCTAAGACAAGATAGACTAGTTCCATTCTGAGGATGCAATAAGGGCGTTGCAAGAATAGGTGGGGTAGAATGTCACAGGTTGTTGATCGCCTATAAACGTGTTATCGTTTATTGTAAAAATATCACATCAAAAATATATAAGAGTAAATAGACGATGTCCGCAAGTATACGGGTCAAATTGTAATATAGTATATGTGTACAATAGAACACATGAAGTACTCCGAGGATCGTACTCAAGAGAATATGGAATAAATCTATAGAAAATCTCTTTACAATAATAAGTCTAAATAGTAATAATTAAATTCTATATTACGAAAAATCATAAAAGGGGTTAATAATATAAATTAAATAATTAAAATAAAGAAACAATAAAATAGACAAACGACTAAATAAACTAAACCAATCAGAAAGATTAACTCGTTTCAAGGTTTGTAATTAACTTTGGATTAGAGTTTTAGGGTGGATTAGCTACCAATTAACCAGTTGTTACCTCTCGGCCTCTAACTAATTAATCGATTGGTTGATATTCACTTATCTCCCAACCTCACTTTCTCAGCCAGGATAAATTAAGATTTACTTAATTAAACTTATCTCTCAATCTCGTTTAACCTGTGATTACTTCATAAGGTTGTTAAGCCTAAGGTTTAGGAACACATAATCTATACCAATTAATCCTCTCGAAAAACCTTAACTCCTCCGTTAATCATGTCCCCATCCAATCGTTAATCTCCCCTAAGGAATTTAGTCACTAATGTTATTCATAATCTTAATTTCAATTGAATAAAACATGTAAAGAACCCAACTGAATCGAAAGAGAAAACATATTAGAATAATCCTGAATTTGACGCTGATTGAAGAATGAAGTAGTAGATATCTCAATCGGAATAATAAATAACATCACTTGTGAAAGCAAATAATTGAAATACTTCAATATTATAAAAAAACTCTTGGATCGAAATCGATTCCAAGAGGAAATAACAAAGTCGTTATGAAAAACTGAAAGAAAGCTAAGCTTAATCTTTCTCCTAAACTACGAGAGTTTTTAAAGGCATTTAAAATGAATTAGTTACATCAAACCCCAAAGGCCTTATTTATAGGAGTGTTAGTAGCCTAAATTAGGTTTTCAACATGTCCTAGGTCTTCATATAAAGTCCATTGTGCGGGCGAAAATAACCACGGAAGACTTGGGCAGCATGTCGACCTACGTCGTGCCATACAAGGTCTATGGCGCTACATGACATGTAATTCACGCCTTTTATGGTTCGTTTCATCGAATAACGGCTCGAGAAGTTTGTGCGTCACTCGTCCCTTGCTCTCATGTTAAGTGAGTCTATGATTCATCATCATCCACAGTCAATTCAACACATTAGAACTACCTAAGGCCTATGTCAGCCTAATAGGTCACAACACTCGTAAAATGTGTTAAAAATATTTATTTTTATTAACTTTTAATACTAAAAACTAAATATTGAAAACATTATAATAAATACTAAATTGCCTAGAAACCAAGCTTCTTAAATGCAGAAATAGACCGAAATTACTACTACATTTGACAACAAGTCAACTGTGTAAGGGAGCTCACAACCAAGGCATACTTGGATGATTCATCTTGTTCGCGAGGGGTCACATGGCCCGTTACTTAGAGATATTGAAGGCTCTTCTACATGGCATGACAAATATGGGAAGCAATCTTAGAAGATTTGATTTGTAGATTGCTTTTAATCCCGACCATTAATGTACTTTAATTTGTATCATTGGATCTGGGAGAGCTTAACTATAAATAGAGGCCTTTCCCCCTCATTTGTACTCACTTCTTTTTTGAGTAATAAAATACATTGGAAGCATTCATTCAAATACTTGGTGTACTTTTGCTTTCTTATGACATTTTTTGTTCTTTCGAGCTCTTTCTTTGAGTTGCTTCTGTTTAATTTCTAGTGCTTTGGAGAATTTCTATTGAGAATTCTTACTTTGCGAGAGTTAGACTGATTTAGGTATTAAACTGATTTAGGTACATTTAAAGCGAAAAAATTAATTAAGACCGTACGAATTACGAGACTAAAGTTCTAATCCCGTGAGATAAGGGGATGCAAGATACTCATTGTAGAGAAATCTTAGATCAACATCCTTGTTGGAAGAATAAAGGAGAATTAGCAAATTGAATCAACTCTTGCTAATATTCTAAGCCTTAGCTAAAATGTTGATATTGTGATGGTAAAAAATGGATATTGAAGTATACAACAAGAAGTAAAACGAGACCACAGAAGCCGTTGATACCCTTTATGTTGGCCGTAATTTTGATGATGTGTTTTTCTCTTTTGTGGAAATTTCCGTTATTATAAAAAAAGTATATAAATAAATTTGAAAATAAGATCGATCCAATCAATCTCAAGTAGAGGTGATCATGGTAGTAGTAAGTTGGTTCAGTAGAGCTCAAACAAAATTTTAGGCAGTCTCTACTAGGCTTACCACACCTACCAAATATGGGCCTAAAATTTTGCCTAAGCCCTACCTAAATAAAATTACTAAGCCTGAGCAGCCAAACTACTGACCCATATTAAATTTTTTTCTTATTTCATTAAATAAAAAAATTTAAAAATATAATAAATCAAATATATTTAAAAACATAAAAATAAATATTAAAACAAATAAAAATAATACTAAAACAATTCTTAAGACAATACACAAATTAACAATATAATAAAAATAATTGCATTAAAAATTTAAAATAATTAAAAATAAAATAAAAATATATATTTATATATAATTAAGTAGGGCAGTAGGCAGTGCAGAGCAGGCCAAAATCTTACCCAGCAGCTCATTTTCTAAACGGGCCTCTTTTTTTGCCCAAACCCATTTTTCTACCTATATTTTTACCCAAACCTCCTATTTTTTTCAGTGAGCCTTTCAGTACAGCCGGCCTGGCCCACCCACCATGATCAGCTCTAATCTCAAGTATTGAATTTTAATATTTTATCGGGATTTTCTCGTAACATCAGGGTCATCGAACTTAAAACATGTAGTTCGATTGAAAAAATTCACCTGAAAAGGACAAATTAGTAATTCACTATAGAATACCTTCCCGACCCTAAGTAAAAAACACGACCTAAAAAAAGATTATTAATTAAAAACGTTAAAAGGAAATGCCCATTGGTTTTCCTTCTAATAGATTTCTGTTTTGGAGTGTAAGTTTATAAATACTAATAAATCCCCTGAATCGAACCCTAAAGAGTCGCTGAGACTTTCACTTTCTCTTTGTGTTTTCTCTATTTCTACCGCAAATTGAGCTGAATTCATCTATCTAGGGCTTTGGAGTTGGATTTCGATTTGGGAATTTGATTGGGAAATTGAGGAACGAGTAAAAAGAGGGAAAATGGAGGGAATGTTGTCTGCGAGTGATAAGCAGAGCATGGTTTCCTCCTTTCTCGAGATCGCCGTTGGTCAAACTGCAGAAACCGCCATGCAGTTTTTGCAAGTAACCTTTTATTTTTTTATGTCTTTTTTATTTATTTATTTTGCATTTATATAAAGTTCGAACCTTTTTTCTTATATCCAAGGATTTTCACAATGTTGAAGCTTGTAAATTTTGTTTCTTTTTTTTAACCTTAAATTCTTAATCGCTTTGTGATTCAATCGGTAATCTCAGGTAATCTGTTATTAACGTTGTGTTACTGAGAATCCTTCGTTTAAAAAAAAAAAAAATCCGAGGTGAGTATTGTTATTTATGCGTATGGAACTCAATTGAAAAATATTGGTGGAAAACAGGCAACTAGCTGGAAGCTGGATGAAGCTCTTCAGCTGTTTTATGTCGGTAATGAAGGTGGTGTAGTTGGAACGGCTTCTGAGTCTCCAGCAGTGGAAAACGTAGATTCTTGGGTTGATCAAAACTCTGGGTTAGAGAATTGCACTATTGTTCACTCTAAATCACCACCTACTTGTTTGTGTTCTTACTATTACTGATGTTGTTGTCATTGGCTTCTAATGTTGTACAGTGAGTTGAAGGAGTCTGGAAACAGTGATGTTGGACCCATTGGTGGAGAGGAAGTACGCCCTCCTTTACCTGTAGTAAGGGAGACTCTTTATGACGATGCATCGTTATATGGGTATCTTTTCACCCTCTGTTTTTTTTTTTTCATTTTTAACAGTTTTCTTGTTGCAGCTGTAGATTAATTTTCTTTTCTTTATATGAAGTTGCAAATGTATATGATGGCTTTTCTTTTTTGGTCATTCTTTTTTTTCTGTGTCATGTATATTGTATTTAGGTGTTGTATGATTTGCCGATAAATTCTTTTGCATTTTCCTATTAACTCATGCAGTAATATTTTATTTTCTAATATTCGTATAGAGCTTCAAGATTAGGATTACCTCCCCAACAGTCGAGTTCGTTAATTGCATTCCGTAATTTTGATGAGGAAATGAAACGGCCCGGGGTTTGGGAATCAGATGAAGGTGCTTCTTCCACGGTAGATGCTCCTCGGGATAATCTTGCCTCTTTATATCGTCCTCCTTTTCATCTGATGTTCCAGGGACCATTTGAAAAGGCAAAAGCTGCTGCATCTGTTGAGGACAAGTGGCTCCTTGTCAACTTGCAATCTACTAAGGAGTTCAGCTCACATATGGTATTGTTTAAGTCTTCCCGCTTTACTATAGTTTAAATTAAGAAGTTCTACTTAGCTCCCTTCGTATGAGGTGGCTTATAATATAAATCCAATTTTCTGATGCTGTATGTGTTTGAAGCTTAATCGAGATACTTGGGGAAATGAAGCAGTTTCTCAAACTGTTAGCACCAACTTTATTTTCTGGCAGGTCAGTATGATGCTTTCTATTGGTCTTGCGTTGGTTGCCCCTTTTTTCTATCTCTATCTACAATCAGTTTTTCCCAATATTCTATTTAGATTTTTACCTTTTATTTATTTTCTTAACAGATGCTATTGCATCTTTAGGAATGGTTTTTGAACTTCACTATCATTTGCTTGTGGTTAAATTTACTAGATTTTTATATGATACAAGTTGTATTGAAATTTTTTGATGGACATAGAGATATTGGTTCTAATTGCAATCTGTTTTATTCCCCTAAATGGAATTTGATTCGATACTTGGCTTTATTAGCCGACATATATGGAAAAATCAAAATACGCCTTGAAGCTGACAATACAATATTTTATTGTTTTGCAAATTTTTGATAGACATAGATATTGGTTCTAATTGCAATCTGTTAATTCCCCCTAAATGGAACTTTATCTGATACTTAGCTTTATTAGCCAACAATATATGGAAAAATCAAAATAGGCCTTGAAGCTAACAATGCAATATTTTATTGTGCATATGACCACAGCTTCATAGACTTGCATATACATTCTTAAGAGGATCTCTATATCATATATTTTTTGAATCGCTGTCTTCTTTCCTTAATTGCCTTGATGCTGTTCTATGGATATAGGTATATGATGACACAAGCGAGGGGAGGAAAGTTTGCACCTATTACAAACTAGATTCAATTCCCGTAGTGCTGGTTATTGACCCAATCACAGGACAGAAAATGCGCTCCTGGTTTGGAATGGTTCAACCTGAGAGTTTGCTGGAGGTATATATTTGTAACATAAATTGCAGATTGAAGTCCTTAGGAAAATAAGCGAAATTGAAAATGAAATGGTTCTAAAGAAGTCTAATAAAATTATGTATTTATATTAGTTGAAAGAATTTTCCACATATGGCTTTGTGATTTGATATAAGGTATTTTAATCTCTAGGACCTGGTTCAATTCATGGATGGTGGCCCAAGGGATTATCATGCAACTCTGTCTCATAAACGTCCAAGAGGAAGCTCAGTTACTCCGCAACAAAAAATTAAAGGTAATCATGTATCCTCTTTCTTACACCAAGTTAAAGTTTACTGGTAGAGAACCAGTAAATAGGTAAGCACGTTTCAGTCTGTGGGGCAATGCATACTACTGTTTTAGCCTGATTTTGTTTAACTTAATATGTGGTGTTGAGACCTCTTGCAAGAAAGCCAGTAAATGTTGTAAAGCTTCAGCTTGAAGCTTTCAAGGGGGAGGGAGAAGATGTCTTTTTCTATGTGCTAACTTGTATATGATACTGCATTAGTGGATAATAATGAGAAGGATTCCTTTCAAGGAAAAATAGAGAAGTCCACCCACAAGCGTATATGCTGTTTTAAGAACTGTTTTGGTTGATCTGCATGTAATTTCAGTTCATTTTACTATAGTGTCAACAGATGAAACCAATGAAGATAAGGAAATGTTGAGAGCCATAGCGGCTTCTATGGAGAATGCAAAAGACTCTATTAAAACAACAGAAGATGATAAAGTATCATCCACAACTGAGGAAGAATCATGCTTGACTAAGAAGCCTGCATATCCTCCTCTACCTGAAGAACCTAAGGGTGACAGGAACCTCTTATGTAGGGTTGGAGTCCGACTTCCTGATGGGCGCAGGGTACAGAGAAATTTTCTCCGAACTGATCCAATACAGGTAAGCATTCTTTGGGGAGTTTTCCTCTAGTCACTTATTACCATTCGTGTATTACAATTTGGTTTGCTGTGTTCAACTATGCATGTTCTTGGATATTTCATGTCTAAGGAATGTGTATGTTCAACTATTTCATTTGGATGCTTGCTGTAAGTCTCACTTTGAAAATGTTTCACTGTTCTGCAAAGGTTGTAGAACATAAATAAGATAACTGATGGCAAAATCTTGGCATGTACAGAATGGGCATTGGTGAATCATTTGAACTGATCTTTCCTCAGATTCCTGCCCCTTCTACCCTGTACATCTGAACTAATTTAGAGCATTCAGGTGTTGCATTAACTGACGTGTATACCAGTTTAAACTGATAAATATATGTTTGAAATGGACATTCATTATTATATTTTTGTTGGGACATTGAATTTAACTTGAAAATTTGGGACAAAAATGTATGTAGTTTCCTTAGGCAGAGTGATCCAGTCCCTCAGGGTTGTCCTAACTGATAGTTTTATATGCTTTTATCATTTTGTTGTCATTCCGCAGCTACTGTGGTCATTCTGCTATTCTCAACTTGGTGAAGCTGAATCAAAGCCATTCCGCCTGACTCAACCAATTCCAGGAGCTTCGAAATCTCTGGATTATGATAGCAAATTAACATTTGAGGAGTCGGGGCTTGGCAATTCTATGATCTTAGTTGCGTGGGAATGAATATTGTCAAGATGGCAATGGTTTTCAAGTTCATTCAACCACCTTGCGTTGAAAGATTTTTTGGTTTACGAACTCTTCACATCCCTGTTTCTCACTTTGTGTTGCACTTCAAGGAGTTATTTATGACGGGATGAAAGAACCACCAACTTTATTATGTATATATACTCAAAATACTTTTTTTATGTCTTCAATACTTTCAGTTTGTTTACTTCTTTTGAAAGACCAGACATCTAAGCTTTCTAGCCCATCACCTAGGCCTCCACTATTTTCCAAACAGTTGAAACTTTGCGGATGGTATTAATGCCCATGGTTTAATCTCTATTAGATCCAGTCACTTCCAGTATCATTTTCTTTGTATATGGTTTTATGTACATGGTTTACACCGCCTGTTTCATGTAAAGTAGAGTCTTTGTTTTGTGAGAAAAAATGGAGTTCTGTTTTTAAAATTTTGATATTTTGTTGAATGGCTCTGTAAATTATTTTTTCGAAAAAATTTACAGCAATTTTCCTTCATACAATATATATTTTATTTTACTTCAGCCTATATTTATAAATGGTCGGTTTTGGTTAGTGTTTTTTCCTTAAAAAAATTAAATTGATTTGTCATTTATTCGAAAATGTTAATTTAATTATTTTTTTACAAACAAATACACAATTTATGAAAATTAAAACTATCTTTCGCGAAATGTACATATGGTGCTACAAGGTTTGACTGTCGTGTTATCTATCTTGGTTAGACCTATGATATTTAAATTAGTACTCAACGATTTAATAATAATAGGCAAAAGATAAATTGTTTTTTTTTCATATATTTTAAACGTGATATGATTATATGGTTTCTAAAATGTAAAATAAAATACGAATGTAATAACCAAATATAATATGGGTTCATTTCTATATTTCCGTAAAATATGTATTTAGTTTATATATTCTGGTCAATATTAGTTTTTATATTTTTCAATTTTCATTCTTAATTCAAATAGTAACAATTAAATTCATTTGATCTAGTTATGTTATTATTATTGTACTATGCATAAGCTACGGATTTGATATTTGATTCTTCAATTTGATAATTTTAGTTCTTATATTTTTTAAAATTTGAAATTTCAGTATTTGCACAAATAGTAGCCATTATATCAATTAACTAAAATGATACAGCTTTTTTTGAGCATTATGGGAATAAAAAATTAATGACATGTAATGACATGTTTGGCATAAAATTATGAAAATAGCATAATTTAATTTAATGAACTAAACATTTATGTTTTAAATATGGTCAAAATTTTAAAAATTAAAAATTATAAAGATTGAAAATAAACAAATTAAATATAAAAATAAAATTTCAATTTATACATAATAAAAGGACTAATAACAAAATTTTGATTTTATATCAACGTATGATATTTTGAACATGTAAATAATATTATGGATATATGAATTATCATAAGAATTACATTGCATGTTATCTTAAGGCAGAAAAGGGCAAGCCCACAACAATCCGGATGGCAGTGTTGGTGGTCCCTTGTGAAATCTGTGGGGCCAATGCAAAGCCCAACGAAAGCTTTCACCCCAATATCTCGCTGCCCTTCTCATGGGAAACAACCATAGAACTTGGTACTTCTTATATGTATATGTTAGGAACTTCCTCAATATATTTATATATATATATATATATATTTATTTATTTATCATATTTTAATTATTTTTTCGTATTTATATTGTATCTAAATTACGTGAATCACATTTAGCTGGGTAAAAGTGAGGTGAATTTTCAAAAAAAAAATTTTGAGAGGTCGAAATTAAATTGTATATTTTTAAGATAGTAAAAATACAATTTTACTATTTCAATAGTTTATATTTTTATAATTTTTAAAAGATTAAAAGAAATTTTATCACTTTGAAGGGGAGAGTGCAATTTTACCATTAATAATTTTAAATTTTATAAATTATAAAGAAGCTTAAATGAGAAATTTTTTATTTTAGGGGGCAGGGCTCCTGCTACTGGTAAAAGTACTATGAAGGCTCATATATTAGGACTCAAATTACATTTTATCTCATTTACTAAAAAAAATAGAAAAATTAATCTTTGTACATCATAAAAAGAGTAAATTGTTCATCTTGTTAAAAAATCACCGTTAAACGATGATGTAAAGGTAATATTCAAGGTGATTTTTTTTTATTTGAAAAAAAGACCCCTTAAAAACCAACGTTTATATTATTGAAAAAAAATAAGAACTTGGGGAAAAAACTTAAAATTCAGCGTGTATACTATAGAAAATACTTAAATTTTTTTTAATCCTAGTCATTTTTTTAATTCCACATCAATTAAATAAAAATAATATATGAAAAATCTAAATCATCACTTAACAATATAAATAAATAGAATTTATGAAGAGGATCAGTTTACTATTTTATCTAATGTATAAGGACTAATTTCTTCCCATAACACGAAAATTTCAATGCTAAAATATTCATGGCGTTCCAAAATTTTATTCTGTAAGTTCTCTGAGAATGGATATTGAATTGTTCTATAATTTGCTAAAACGTGAATTTATGCTGAGAAGTTTTATTAAATTAGTTGAACTAAAATTTTATAAATTAAGCTATAGACTATTTTGGAAGAAAAGTCAAATTGGCTAGTTAAATGTTTTAGAATTAGATTTTGGATTTAGGAAATAAGGGAGGTGTTTATGTGATAAATAATATATTGCTATTTTTCTAAGGAAAATTCATGTGAGAAATAGTTTTCTCAGTCTTTTGAAGGCTGCCCAAAAAGAGAGATAATGTGAGTTCTTATATTATTGAATAAAAACTGTAACACTTCTTACCCGAGTTCGAACAACAACTCGAGCAAAAGATGTTACATTTAAGAATTAAAAGCACTAAACTTGAACATAATGTAATTCACTTCATTTTAACCAATTTAAGCTCATTTGAAGTGGTTCATGTCATTTCCAAGCTATCGTTAAAGTTTGGTTGCAATCGGGACTCGTTCTGGACCCTTTTGGGGCTCTTTCAAGACTTTTTTAGAGCAAAACATACCAAATAGGATGGTCTAGAATAGTAGTTTTGGTACATCTCCTACTTGTACTAATACATGTTCCCTAAAACTATTCAACAGGGCATTCTGTCTAACTTGTATCAAAACAAGTCAAAATTGTTGCAAGACAAGTGTACAGGGGACCTCGAAACATGCCCAAAACACTTAAAATCAAGTCGAAACCATTACCAATCAAAACATTTTTAGATGTCAAAATATAAAAAAATACCACTCAACATCATATGTATCAAGAACATCACATGGAATCCAAGTATCTCAAGTCCAAAAATAATATAAAATGAGCATGACATAGCTTTGAAACCATCAAATAACATATTAAATATATTCAATGGTTCTAATCTTATGTACATGCCACTCTAATACCAAAATATATAATCCATACTCTCCAAGTTCTTCCTTTGTGATGAGATGTGCATGAGGTTGACCACTTCAAAAGATATATTCAGATGATATTTACCTATGTGTTAGAAGTAACACATTAAGCTTGTGAAAACTTAGTAAGCACTTAAGAATTCAATTCTTACCTTTGAATGCAATTAGATAAATAAATAAATGAATAAATAAGATTAACAATACTACAAGAATCTAACTAAGTTAAAAATTCATAAAAGCAACTAGCTTATTTAACACATTTTCACTTACCATACATTCATTTCTCACTTAGCCCATAGTAGACTTGTATGAACGAGACATACAAAATGTAAACACGAAATACATGATCACATATGAGCTAAATTTTCACAGATACTAGATGTGTTAAAATCACCAACACCAAAGTACTAAATTCATGAGCACACTAAATATTCCTAATAGCATGCCACATATATCCTACAAGTTCAAAACTTGTCTATGGGTATTATTATTAGTATAAACTCAATTAAAATTTCAACTATAGTATAGTTTGCATAATCTCATATCTACATGACAATTTCCTCAATTTTCAATTTTGTCCTTTACTCTACACATAAAACCATACCATAAATAATCACATACCAATTACACATCCATTAATCACTTTCATGGGTTTAACACTTATTTTATATATTATAAATATTATTAATTCAAAGCATTAACATATTTATTTTAGTATATTTACTCATAGAAATTTAAATAGATAAGAAAGAATTCTAAAGGCTTGACTATACTTCCTTCCACCTTCCTTCAAGCTTTATCTACTTGTTTTCCTTTATCCACACTTTTTGGAACTTCATCCTTACCTTTCTTTGCATTTCATATCAATATCACAAATATGAAAAATCAATATACTTACATAATAACACTTTTGTGCTCAACAAATTAACATAAACATGATACTAATTTTAAATAATGAGAATCCTACCTTAGAACCATAGTTTCTCACACTATCTAAATTTTCTCTCTTCAAGAACGGACACACTACTTCTAACTTGAAATCTATGCTTGTTATCTTGTGGATAATTTGATTTAGCTAAGGCTTTTTAAATAAATTTGATGATCCGTGACTTGGATGGGGTCTTTAAAGGTGATGGAGGACTAAATTGAAAAGAAAAATAAAGTTTCCTTCTTCTACAATAGAGGAGATGTGAGAGAGAGAGGAGAACTATGGAGAAAGTTCTTGTAAAGCATAGGTTTGTGCAAGTGTACATAATCGTTATCAAGTAATAAGTAAGTACAAGAGTTATTGTCTCCACAGGGACTGTATATGTTAATCAATAATTTACAAAATTAAAGATTTACAAGTTGGTAAGTAAACACAATAAATTGGGGTGGATGATGTGAAATTAAATTAATTATCTAAATGCAAATTTACTTAAATGCAAATGAGATGGCTTAGCAAAAAATTCACAAGCTTTAATAATAATAACATGAATGAGCTAAAACAATTACAATATTTGACTTAATTCATCCTTTATCATGTTTAACAATGTTCCAGAAAATATTTCATGCGAACTCGATCTTTCATTAACTTAAAACCAGTTATAAGTCCTTTCAGAATCTTATACTTAGAAAAACATGCATACTACCATGATCATATTTAACTAAGGGTTTCTTAAAGTTTATGTGCAGTAATAGGGATGAATTAGATTTAAAACAATTTAATCACACAAATTTAAAAGTTATGCAAGGTAATAGAGCTCTCTCGAGTTATTACCTTTAATTTAATCAGGCTACGATCTAAATTAAGCATGCATGTTTCAATTATTGCGTCCATTAATCATCATCTTACAAGGACTGATTAACTAATTATAATGCATTCAATCACATTTTAATGAATGACATACATGCATGAGTTTTAATTGAAAGCGTGAAGGATTGATGCACAGAATATCATAAACATGAATCAAATGGACTTTGTCAAATTAATATAATCATTCTAGCTAAACAAAACTAAGCTATCATTGTTACTAAAAAAACATTAAAACAATTTGCGAACATGTTAAATAACTAAGAACAAAATAAAGATAAGAAACAAGAAACTCTAAATGATTTCAGTAGTCCTTCAGAAATCAATCGCAGTGGCTTCCTCTGATCCTTGTGTTTTCTCCTTCGCAAAGTGCTCCTCAAGGTGGCCAGCTAAAGAGAATTTTCTCAAGGAATTTCTAGCCAAGGGGAATGAGGATAATGGATGGCTTTATGCGTGAAAAGGAGAGGAAAGTGAAGAGAGAAATGACTGATGAGGGATGCGGGATGTGAGATGAGGAAGTGAAAGATGGTATTTATAGTGAAATGAGGGCTTGAGAGGTTGTTGAAGATTGCATGAAAATCCCTTGATTTTCTCATTCCCATGGTCGGCCATGAAGTATGGGATGCATGGTTGGGAAGTTGTTGATTTGTTGATCGATTCTCTCTTGATTCATGGAATGTGTTGGACGATTTTTGTAATGGAAGTTGGGGATAATTTGTGATCTTTTTGCAAGTATTAAGGACCTCAATTTAATTATCCCAAAACATGATTTTTGGGCTACACTTGATGCTTGTTGAATTTGTGTTTCTCTTCCCATTGATGGACGGTTTTATAACCTAATTTAAGACGCAATTAGATTTCTTTCCAGCAACCAATTTCAATTGGGTCAAGTCAAATTTATGAACCCAATCATGCTCTGTAACATCCTGACTTTCAGATTTATTCGCGGTTCTCGATATTTTGGTAAATTTTTTAAAATTTGGTATTTGGTGGTGAAATTCATAATGAGAATATGTAAATGGGCTTGTGGAAGGCCCATGTGTTGGTAAAAACCCTAGAATTTTTTTGAATTTTGGACTTGAGAAGTTAGGGGCTTTGGGATAGGTGGTCTTATTAAAATTTGTGGGTAAAATGTATCACAAAGAGCCTCTAGTAAAGTGGCTAAGTGACGCCACTAGGGATCTATAAGGGTGGCGTGTAAGTGGTTTGGGAAGACATGGGATCGATTCCTTGTGGTGGCAAATATGATGCTAATTTTTATGCTTTGTGCACGCTAGAGTTTAAAGCTGAATAGAACTCTGCTGAGAGGAGTTTGAATCAGTCAAGGGCATGAATTAAGGAGGGATAAGGGGAGAGATTTTAGGGATTTGGAGAGAAGCTAAGAGTTGGCCGAATAGTGAGAATTAGAGAGGGAATTTCGGCAGAGGAGTATTAGGTTAGTATTTCGGTACTTAGGGGTTTAGTTGTGCCGTTTTCTTCTGTTTAAAACACCATAGGATTATTCTTTTCTTCCCTTTTCCTCTCTAGCCGAAATTACCATCCTTTCCATCCATCTTTCTTTCCTTTTCTTTTTCGAAATCAATATACTATTCCTTTTCTCTTCATCACTTTTGCCGAAAACCATAAAAGTCGAAACCTGTGAAGCTTAAAAGGTGCCGATTTCTTGTTGACCAGCAACCTTCTTCTTTTTCCTTCACTTTTTGGTGGTCAATTTCTTCATCTGCTAAAGCTTTAATCGGTGCAAAGAGGAAGATTGTGGTAAGTATTCATACTCCAATCGATTCGGTAATAACTATTGATAAGAGCCGAAACCCCTATAGTTTAGGGAGGTGGCCGAATATGGGCATAGGCCTTATGGGGTTCTTCTTTTAATATTTTTATGGTTTATATAGTGGAGGAGCAGCAAGGCGTAGTGTCAACTTGGATTATCTTGGATCATCAGAGTGACTAGATCTAGTCATCAACTTCGGCAAAGGTATGGATTCTAAGGCCATTATGGATGGTGGCCGAATGAGAAAGTGTTGATAGTAGATGGTTTTCGTTTTGGTTTAATTATTGTGGGCTGATAACATAAGTGGTTGATTATAGGAGAAATCGTGTAGGAGATCTCGTCAAGGAATATAGCAAATCAGGTGTGTAACGAACCCTGTTTCGTAGCTTAACTCAATAAATGCCGAAAAGCCGAAATACCGAAATTCTGGCATTTCGAGGACTTGTGAGCAAGCAAACGCTCATCGATTAATTAGATCCTCTAAGATGATGATCGTGAACATTGGAAAAGGTAAGAGCATGATGTTTGGCATTCACGGTGAGTTGGGCCTCGAGGGGTTAAACCGGGCCCAATGGGCTTTCAGGCCCATTTGGGTAAAATTGGTAGAAAATGGAATCCTGTTAAATTGCATGTTAAGACAGTTAATAATGTGGTGGAATACTAGCTAAATGGGCTTAAAGGGCTAAATCGACACTCATAGGGCCCATTAGGAGTTTAAGGCCCAAAAGCCTGAATTTGCTAAGGTGGATTAAAAATTGTTGTTTAAGCATTCGAAACTACTGTTAATAGTTAATGTACATGGAAAACTCACTATAGTAGGTAAAATTACGAAATTACCCATATGTTATAAAAATTGACTATTTTGCCCCTAGGTAAAAATGACCATTATACCCCTAGGGTTTAATTATAAATTTGATACATGGGATATGATATGCATGATTGATATGATATGCACATGAGATATATGATATGTACATGATATGTATGATATGCACATGATATGTATGAAATACACATGATATATTTATAAATGCATTGGGTTGGGTTTTTATATGGATGGAGGTAGTGAAGAAGGGTTTTGCCCCAGTTTATCGAAAAGGGCTTTTGACCCAGTTATTAAAAGAGGCTAGGCCTCCAGTTATATGATAAAGCAGCTATGCTGCCAGTGGAGAGTTTAGTTGGGTGGGTTGAGTTATTCCCCACATAGAGAGCTTGGTTGGTACTGGTGGAGAGTAGCGGATGGTGGGTTGAGTAGTCTCCCCAAATGGGTTTGCATTCTTGCATGAATATTACATGTGATGTTGAAATGGGCCTATGGGCCATATCGTTTACAGAAAAGGCTTCGGCCCAGTGATATGAATAATGAAAAGGCTTTGGCCGAGTATATGAACAATTAAAGGCTTTGGCCCAGTATATGTGGTAATTGAATTCGGGCTTAGGCCCAGTAGGCTGATATTGACTTGGGCTCTGAAGGGGGCTTGTTGCACACTGAGTTTTCCAAACTCACCCCCCTTTCTTTCTTATCTTTGCAGGTGAGCCTTGATATGGAGACTTGGAGCCGGAGGGGATTTGGGGTGGCCATGATGATCACATTTGGACTTACCAATAAATGAACGGTTTTTCTTTCAGTTTATCTTCACTTTTAATACTATTTATATTTGGGTTGTAATAAGGCCATTTTAACTATTTATTTGGGATTATCTTTAAATAACTCTATATTTTCTGATAATAATCAAAATAGGCTAGACTTAGGACGCGTTTTCAAAGTGATACCTGTTTTCAAAATAACACAATGACACACATAATTGGTATAACAAAGATAACCACTTAAAGGAAATTTCAACTCGTTTACCAAAGTGTGGCAATGGTTGTGGGCATGTATAGGATTGGATCCAATCAAGAGCTTGGTACTTAAGTAGCCTTCATGGCTCACCTCCTTTGTTTTGGATACCTACCTGGTGCCCAGCCTCCATTCACTCTGGTTAGCCCATCAATAGTCGATTTTTAGATAATAAAACGAAACATGGATTTTTAAACTGCGTGTGACACGTCAGATTCGGCCATAACGTCCAGGCCGGGTTTGGGGTGTTACATTTAGTGGTATCAGAGCCAGGTTACAACAAATCGGTTGTGGGTTTTTAAATGGGTTTAAAATCGAGAATTTCAAAACAGAGGTACTTTAAATCAGTTTTGGGAAAATTTTTATTTTTGACCATATGCATGTTTTTAATTTTTTAAAATGGTTTGAAGAAAGACGTGGCACACTGAATCCCTGGCACCAAGTCTATAAGTACCCTTACTTTTACGTTAGTTAACATTGATAAAATGTTGTCGATAAAACTGAGGCCCTATTATGATACTTTAGATAGGGTAGAACTGTAAAACAGTTGGATTGAGACTGTAGTCGCTGCGAAAATAATCCCTGAATTACCATATTTCCATAGGACATCTCTTAATAAAAACTGAAATAATTGACTAATATCATAAAATTCGTAATCAGATAATTCGATATGAGTACGAGGGGAATGCGTGGACGAGGCCGCGGACGTGGTCATGGAAGAGTGCAAGCTGAATCTTCATCCTTAAGGCATAGGCCAGTTGAGGAGACATTTGTGCCACAGACAACTGAGACTGGGTCGCATGATCGGGCTGTGGGGGACGATGCTTTGTCCCAAGCGATGTTAAGGGTCCTGGAAAGGGTTGCTGGAGCTAGCACCGGGACAGTAAATAGAGGATCCATCTCTGAGCGACTTCGGGCAAACGGAGCAGAGGTTTTTAGAGGCGTATCTGGAGTAGCCCCAAACGTGGCTGAGTATTGGTTAGAGGCAACAGAGCAGATTATGGATGACCTCGATTGCTCTGTGGAGCAAAAGCTGAAGGGAGCCGTGTCGTTGCTAAGAGATGAGGCATATCAGTGGTGGATCACCGTATGAGAGTACCCGATCGAGCGTGTGACTTGGGAGGCGTTCAAGTCTGCTTTTAAGGGGAGGTATGTTGGAGCTAGTTATGTGGATGCCCACCGAAAGGAATTTTTGAATCTGGCTCAGGGTAATAGGACTGTTGCGGCGTATGAGGCAGAATTCTTGAGGCTGAGTCGATATGCTAGCGGGATAGTTGCGACTGAATATGAGCGCAGCGTCCGATTCGAGGATGGCCTCCGCGATGAGCTTAGAATGTTGATAGCTCCACAGAGGGAGCGTGATTTCGCTGCATTAGTGGAGAAGGCTAAGATAGCCGAGGAAGTAAAACAGACTGAACGGTGAAATTGTGAGAGGGATCAACCCAGATTCAGAAGGGATTCCAGACCCTCAGGTATTGCAGATAGAAATTTTAAAAGAGCTAGAGTGGAGGAGCCAGCTCCGGGAAATACTTTTAATCCACAGGTTTGCAAGGACTGTGGCAGAGCACATATGGGGGAATGTTGGAAATGAACTGGAGCGTGTTTTCGATGTGGGTCAAAGGAGCATAAGTTCAGAGAGTGTCCTCGGAGAGCAGCTCAGGATCAAGCTGCGGAGAAAAGAGGTGTTCAACCGCAGCGAGGAGGACCACCGCCACAGAGGGGCTGTGGGCAAGGTAGAGGTGGAAATGGTGGTGGACGAGGACGTGGGGCACCTGGCAGGGGTGTTGGACAAGCTGAGGCTCGACAGCCGGCGTTGGTTTATGCTGCACAACGTCTTGAGGAAGGTGACGCTCTTGATGTTATATCTGGTACGTTCCTCATTCATAGCAAGCCTTACACTGCTTTGGTTAATGTGGGTTCCACCCACTCGTATATTGCTTGTGATGTATCTGGGGCGTTGGGTGTGCTTCCTGAGGAAACTATGAGTGGGGTATCAGTATTAAGCCCTTTGGGACACTCGGTTAGGGTAAATAAACTCTTTAAGGAAGTGCCTTTAGAGACACAGGGTGAGATATTTGTAGGGGATTTGATGGAGCTGCCATTTGGGGAGTTTGATCTTATTTTGGGGATGGACTGGCTGACCAAGCATAGGGCGACGTTGGATTGTGCTGTTAAGAGAATGGTGCTAAGAACTGCTAAAGATGAGGAAATAACAGTCATTGGGGAGCGAAGGAATTATTTGTCTAATGTTGTTTCAGCTTTAAGGGCAGAGAAGTTGATTCGGAAAGGTTGTGAGGCATTTTTGGCATTTGTGAGTCAAGCTGAATCTGCGGAGATGACCGTGGAGTCAGTTAGGACCATTAAGGAGTTCCAAGATGTATTTCCGGAGGAACTTCCTGGACTACCTCCGAACAGAGAATGTTACCTGGAACGGCTCCAGTGTCCATTGCACCTTATAGGATGGCACCAAAAGAGTTGGTAGAACTGAAAGCTCAGATTCAAGAACTGTTGGACAAAGGGTTTATAAGACCCAGTATTTCTCCATGGGGTGCCTCAGTGTTGTTCGTAAAGAAGAAAGATGGGACCATGCGAATGTGTATTGATTATCGCCAGTTGAACAAACTGACGATCAAGAACAAGTATCCGTTGCCAAGAATCGACGATCTGTTCGATCAACTGAAAGGAGCTTCGGTGTTCTCCAAGATTGACCTTCGGTCAGGATATCATCAGTTGAGAGTCAAAGAGGAGGATATCCATAAGAAGGCATTCAGAACTCGATATGGTCATTATGAGTTTTTGGTTATGCCCTTTGGCTTAGCTAACGTACCGGCAGCATTCATGAATTTGATGAATCGAGTGTTTCAGCCATACTTGGATCAGTTTGTTGTTGTTTTTATTGATGATATCTTGGTGTACTCGCAAACAGAAGAGAAGCATGATGAGCATCTACGGATTGTGCTACAAGTGCTAAGGGAAAAGTAACTTTATGCAAAGTTTAGTAAGTGCGAGTTTTGGCTAAATGAAGTAACCTTCTTAGGGCATGTTGTGTTTGCAAAAGGGATTAAGGTAGACCCTCGGAAGATTGAGGCGATTTTGGAGTGGAAGCCACTGAGGTCTGTAACAAAAATCTAAAGTTTTCTGGGGTTGGCAAGTTATTATAGAAGGTTTGTAGAAGGATTTTCTGTGTTGGCAGCGCCATTAACGAAACTTATAAGGAAGGGGGCACCTTTCGTTTGGACAAATAAGCAGCAAGAGGCTTTTGAAAAGTTAAAGAAAGTTCTGACTGAGGCACCGGTGTTGATTCAGCCGGAATCTGGCAAAGATTTCACTGTGTACAGTGATGCATCACATGTAGGTTTGGGCTGTGTGTTGATGCAAGAGGGCAAAGTGGTCGCTTATGCTTCACGACAGCTTAAGCCTCATGAGCTGAATTATCCTACTCATGACTTGGAGTTGGCAGCGGTGATTTTTGTACTTAAGATATGGAGGCACTACTTGTATGGAGAGAGATGCATTATTTACACGGATCATAAGAGTCTTAAGTACTTGCTGACTCAAAAAGAGCTGAATCTTAGACAACGAAGGTGGATAGAGCTGTTAAAAGACTATGATTGTTCGATTGAATACCACCCAGGTAAGGCAAATGTTGTGGCTGATGCGTTGAGTCGTAGAACTGTGGCGGAGTTGAAGGCAATGTTTGCTCGCTTAAGGTTGTATGATGATGGAAGCTTATTAGCAGAGTTACAAGTGAGACCGACTTGGGCAGAGCAGATTAAGAGGCAACAGTTGATGGATGAGTCGTTGGTTTCTCGGTTTCAGTAAGTTGAGAAAGGCGAGAATCCAGACTTTGGACTAAATGGTGATGGGGTTCTTTGTTTTCGAGGAAGAATTTGTATACCGAAGGACTCTGATTTGAGGTTGATGATTTTAAAGGAGGCGCATAGTAGACCTTATGCTATGCATTCAGGAGGAAGCAAGTTGTATCGAGACTTGCGAGAGCTATATTGGTGGCCTGGGCTTAAGCGAGAAGTGACTGAATTTATGAGAAAGTTTTTAACGTGTCAGCAAGTAAAGGCTGAGCATCAACTGCCTTCAGGATTGTTACAGCCAGTAAAGATACCACTTTGGAAGTGGGAAAGGGTAACCATGGATTTTGTAAGTGGTTTGCCATTGACACTTTCTAAGAAGGACTCAGTTTGGGTAATTGTGGATAGGCTGACGAAATCTGCTCATTTCATACCTATTCGAACCGATTACTCACTTCAAAAGTTGGCCAAGTTATATGTGGCAGAGATAGTACGGTTGCATGGGGTGCCAGCGTCAATAATTTCTGACTGAGACCCAAGGTTTACATCTCGGTTTTGGCAGAAGTTGCATAAGGCGTTGGGAACGCGATTAGATTTCAGTACGGCTTTTCACCCTCAATCGGATGGGCAGTCAGAGAGGGTTATTCAGATTTTGGAAGACATGTTGAGGGGTTGTGTTATTGAGTTTAGGGGCAGCTGGGAGGATTATTTGCCATTGGCAGAGTTTGCGTATAACAACAGTTACCAAGTAAGTATTCAGATGGCTCCTTATGAGGCACTATATGGGTGAAGGTGTCGTTCGCCTACTTGTTGGGTAGAATTGGGGGAAAGGCAAGTACTTGGGCCAGAGTTGGTAGCAGATACTGAAGACAAGATTAAGGTGATCAGGAATCGGTTAAAGGAGGCAACGGATCGACAAAAGTCTTACACCGATCTGAAACGTAAGGATATTGAATATGCTATAGGGGACATGGTCTTTTTGAAAGTTTCGCCTTAGAAGAAGATATTGAGATTTGGTAAGAAGGGTAAGTTGAGCCCACGGTTTATTGGGCCTTACCGAATTATTAAGCGGATAGGATCGGTGGCTTATCAGCTAGAGTTACCACTGGAACTGCATCGTATCCACGACGTTTTCATGTGTCCATGCTAAGGCGATATCGTTCTGACCCAACTCATATCGCATCGCTGCGTAAATCAAGTCTGATTGGATTTGACTTTCAAAGAGGAACCTGTGCAAATACTTGATCGTGACGTCAAGGTGTTGAGAAGGAAGTCAGTTCCGTTAGTGAAGGTACTTTGGAGGAACCATGGCAAGGAAGAAGCTACTTGGGAGACCGAAGAGGCGATGCATCAACAGTACCCTCAACTGTTTGGATCAGGTAAAATTTCGAGGCCGAAATTTCTTTAAGGAGGGTAGAGTTGTAACATCCTGATTTTCAGATTTATTCGCGGTTCCCGATATTTTGGTAAAGTTTTTAAAATTTGGTATTTGGTGGTGAAATTCATAATGGGAATATGTAAATGGGCTTGTGGAAGGCCCATGTGTTGGCCAAAACCTGGTAGAATTTTTGAATTTTAGACTTGAGAAGTTAGGGGCTTTGAGATAGGTGGTCTTATTAAAATTTGTGGGTAAAATGTATCACAAAAAGCCTCTAGTAAAGTGGCTAAGTGATGCCACTAGGGATCTATAAGGGTGGCGTGTAAGTGGTTTGGGAAGACATGGGATCGATTCCTTGTGGTGGCAAATATGATGCTAATTTTTATGCTTTGTGCACGCTAGAGTTTAAAGCTGAATGGAACTCTGCTGAGAGGAGTTTGAATCAGTCAAGGGCATGGATTAATGAGGGATAAGGGAAGAGATTTTAGGGATTTGGAGAGAAGCTAAGAGTTGGCCGAATAGTGGGAATTAAAGAGGGAATTTTGGCAGAGGAGTATTAGGTTAGTATTTCGGCACTTAGGGGTTTAGTTGTACCGTTTTCTTCTGTTTAAAACACCATAGGATTATTCTTTTATTCCCTTTTCCTCTCTAGCCGAAATTACCATCCTTTCCATCCATCTTTCTTTCCTTTTCTTTTCTGAAATCAATATACTATTCCTTTTCTCTTCATCACTTTTGCCGAAAACCATAAAAGCCAAAACCTGTGAAGCTTAAAAGGTGTCGATTTCTTGTTGACCAGCAACCTTCTTCTTTTTCCTTCACTTTTTGGTGGCTAATTTCTTCATCTGCTAAAGCTTTAATCGGTGCAAAGAGGAAGATTGTGGTAAGTATTCATACTCCAATCGATTCGGTAATAACTGTTGACAAGAGCCGAAACCCTTATAGTTTAGGGAGGTGGCCGAATATAGGCATAGGCCTTATGGGGTTCTTCTTTTAATATTTTTATGGTTTATATAGTGGAGGAGCAGTAAGGCGTAGTGTCAACTTGGATTAGCTTGGATCATCGGAGTGACTAGATCTAGTCATCAACTTCGGCAAAGGTATAGATTCTAAGGCCATTATGGATGGTGGCCGAATGAGAAAGTGTTGATAGTAGATGGTTTTCGTTTTGGTTTAATTATTGTGGGCTGATAACATAAGTGGTTGATTATAGGAGAAATCGTGTAGGAGATCTCGTCAAGGAATATCGCAAATCAGGTGTGTAACGAACCCTCTTTCGTAGCTTAACTCAATAAATGCCGAAAAGCTGAAATGCCAAAATTCTGGCATTTCGAGAACTTGTGAGCAAGAAAACACTCATCAATTAATTAGATCCTCTAAGATGATGATCGTGAACATTGGAAAAGGTAAGAGTATGATATTTGGCATTCACGGTGAGTTGGGCCTCGAGGGGTTAAATCGGGCCCAATGGGCTTTCGGGCCCATTTGGGTAAAATTGGTAGAAAATGGAATCCTGTTAAATTGCATGTTAAGACAGTTAATAATGTGGTGGAATACTGGCTAAATGGACTTAAAGGGCTAAATCGACACTCATAGGGCCCATTAGGGGTTTAGGGCCCAAAAGCCTGAATTTGCTAAGGTGGGTTAAAAATTGTTGTTTAAGCATTCGAAACTACTGTTAATAGTTAATGTACATGGAAAACTCACGATAGTAGGTAAAATTATGAAATTACCCATATGTTATGAAAATTGACTATTTTGCCCCTAGGTAAAAATAACCATTATACCCCTAGGGTTTAATTATAAATTTGATACATGGGATATGATATGCATGATTGATATGATATGCACATGATATATATGATATGTACATGATATGTATGATATGCACATGATATGTATGAAATACACATGATATATTTATAAATGCATTGGGTTGGGTTTTTATATGGATGAAGGAAGTGAAGAAGCGCTTTGCCCCAGTCTACCGAAAAGGGCTTTTGCCCCAGTTATTAAAAAAGGCTAGGCCTCCAGTTATATGATAAAGCAGCTATGCTGCCAGTGGAGAGTTTAGTTGGGTGGGTTGAGTTATTCCCCACATGGAGAGCTTGGTTGGTACGGGTGTAGAGTAGCGGATGGTGGGTTGAGTAGTCTCCCCAAATAGGTTTGCATTCTTGCATGAATATTACATGTGATGTTGAAATGGGCCTATGGGCCATACCGTTTACAGAAAAGGCTTCGGCCCAGTGTATGAACAATTAAAGGCTTCGGCCTAGTATATGTGGTAATTGAATTCGGGCTTAGGCCCAGTAGCCTGATATTGACTTGGGCTCTGAAAGGGGGCTTGTTGCACACTGAGTTTTCCAAACTCACCCCCCTTTCTTTCTTATCTTTGCAGGTGAGCCTTGATATGGAGACTTGGAGCCGGAGGGGATTTGGGGTGGCCATGATGATCACGTTTGGACTTACCAATAAATGAATGGTTTTTCTTTCAGTTTATCTTCACTTTTAATACTATTTATATTTGGGTTGTAATAAGGCCATTTTAACTATTTATTTGGGATTATCTTTAAATAACTCTATATTTTCTGATAATAATCAAAATGGGCTAGACTTAGGACACGTTTTCAAAGTGATACCTGTTTTCAAAATAACACAACGACACACATAATTGGTATAATAAAGACAACCACTTAAAGGAAATTTCAACTCGTTTACCAAAGTGTGGAAATGGTTGTGGGCATGTCTAGGATTGGATCCAATCAAGAGCTTGGTACTTAAGCAGCCTTCATGGCTGACCTCCTCTGTTTCGGATACCTACCTGGTGCCCAGCCTCTATTCACTCTGGTTAGCCCATCAATAGTCGATTTTTAGATAATAAAACGAAACATGGATTTTTAAACTGCGTGTGACACGTCAGATTCGGCCATAACGTCCAGGCCGGGTTTGGGGTGTTACATGCTCTAGCCATCCATATGACTTGTTCAAGTGTTACATTTAATTTGATTCCATGTTAGTCAATTCCATGGTCCCGCTGTAATATATTGAGCACTTTATTAAACATGTAGCAATATAACTTAATTTAATGGAAAATTAACTCAAAAAATTAATAAAATTACAAACATGCTAAAATCATGCTTAATGTCTTAATATGAATTTCATATAATTTTCTAACACTATACTCAAAATTTGCTAGAAAATTAAGTAAAAAGATGCTAAATAAGTCTATATAATTAGACTTATCACACTCCCAAACTTAATCCATTCCTTGTCCTGAGTAATGTGTCATGCAAAGCAAAAATTTTGATAAGGCAATCTTGCAATATGTTTAAGTAGAATGAACTTTTGCACATAATCATACATTAACAAAGTTATGCTTACAAAGTCTTTCTGTTGATAAGTCACTCATAAGCAAACATTTTTTCAAAATTTTATACTAAGTATAAGAAAATGCTAACATAAATCATAGAGTGCATACATTTCAAAGTCATAAGTAATATTCACCATTAAACAAAGTTTCCCTATAAATTTAGACAAAATGATCACAAGGTTTAATCAGTGGTCTTCATATGTTGAACTTAGGAATATCTCTCCACTAATGTAGTCAACGTAATTATCCAAATCAATAGATATGGTTGTAAGGAGGCTAGACTAAAGGTAAGGATAAAGAGAAGTTAATTTCTAGGTTCAATAATCTTAACCCTAAATTTATCTTAGATCTTTTTGCGGCACAATCTTCTTACGAATGGGTCTTTTGAACACCCCCAAACTTATTTTAAACTCATGGTCAACAATTTTTTTTTTAGATTTTGAGTAAAATTTTCTTTGCTTCTTCTTCTTTTTTTTTTTTTTTTTGGAATCATGAATCAAATGGAGAACATGTACATCTTTTTGAATTTTTCCTTAAATTTTGATCACCAAGACAAGTAAAGTTAAGATTGGTGTAAAAAAAATAGGATAAAACTTAAAAAGATGGTAATATAGCTTATGATGTAGGTAATTCATAATAAAGTAGGCCATTTAGCTCAAATTAAAGTTTCAAGAGTTAAATTGATAAGGTAGGCTTGAAAGGCTCAAGCAATCCAAAGAAAATGTGCATATATCATGTTTAGATTCTTATGCCTCCTAGGATTTCACCTCAAGAAAGTTACTAAGTCAATTCTAAAGACTTAAACCTTCATGCGTGTCTATTTCTAAGGAAATTAAGTTTTCATAGAAAAGACTACATAAGACTAAAGAACATACAAGTATTCCATAACTTAAGATAACATAAAAAAAAAATCAAATAAAATCAGAAATCAAACTTGCATTTGAGCCAAATTTTGAACAAAAAATTTCTCTGGACATCATTTTATTTTAGCATACTTATGTGTAAACTGTAACAGCCCGTTTTCAGTAAAATTGAAACAGTGGTTTCGGGACCACAAATTCGATGTGAAAATATTTATTTTATTATTATTTTAATGTCTACAGAATATTAGTAAGGTCATATAAAAATTTCGTTTTAAAATCTCGATGCTTGTATGCTTAATTAAGTAAAAAGGACTAAACTGTAAAAGGTGAAAAATTAGAGTTCTATAAGTTAAAGGTATCAAATAACTATGAAATGAAATGGTTGAGGGATTTACGTGGTAATTAGACCATTTTTATATTGAGTGGACAAAGATGGACATTAAATAGGTGAATTTTAAGTTAAAAACAAAGGTTAAAAAGGTAATTAAGTAAATAAGTTTAGTTAAACTAAAGAAAAATATGGTATCATCTTTTCCGCTTGTTTCTTCACCGATTCTCGAAGAGAGAAAAAACATTGTTAGGGCTTGGAAGTTTGGCTATCATTTATTACTTCCATGGTACGATTTTTAATCCCATTTTTAATGATTTTTATGTTTTCGGGATCGTTGTAGTTTAATCTAGCTAGCCCAGGGACTAATTTGCAAAACTATTAAAAGGTTAGGGGCAAAATTGTTAAAAGGTTATGCAACACCATTTTAGTCAAATTGGAACAGTGGCTTTGGGACCAAAAATCGTTTTTAGTGTCTACAGCATGATAATATGATTGTGTGAAAATTTCGTTAAGAAATTTTATCGTTTGAATGCTTAACTTGATAAAAAGGACTAAATCGCGTAAAGTATAAAACTTGAGTTCTAATAGCTAAAGGTGTCTAATAGCTATGGAATTTTAAAGTAAAGGTCCTTATGTTGTAATTAGTACATAAATAGTGTGAGTGAACATATTTGGACACATTATTAAGTGTTTCAAAGTTAACTAAATAAGGTTAATTTTGTAATTTAAATAATAAACATAGTAAAATAATAAAAACAAAAATGTTGTCTTCCTAGTTTCACCCATCTACGAAATTTTAAGCTTACAAGCCTCCATGGAAGCTAGTTAAATTTGACTAAGCAAAACTTGGTGCATGGTGAGTATTTTTCAATCTTTTTTTAATGATTTCTATGTTTTTGAGATCGTTGCAGCTTAATCTAACTAGCCCAAGGACTAATTTACAAAACTGTTAAAGGTTTAGGGTTTTTCCATTGATGAATCTATCTGTTTTTTGATATTTGAAGACAGAAAATGCATGCTTGTCAATAGATAAACAACATTTGTTAAGTGATTTTTAGCAAAATGTCCAAATAGGGATTAAATTGTGAAATATGTAAAATTCATGGTTAATTTATGAAATAAAGGAAAAATATGGGCTGCTTGGGACCTAATTAAAATTTGGCTAGCATGGGTTTAGGTTGAATTGCATGAATTTGTATTTTTATGAGATAAGGACTAAATTGTAAAAATGTTGAAATATTAGGGGAAAAAGTGTAAAGTTGCTATAATGTGCATTTTTGGGCTAAATTGAATAGGTTGATGATTAAATGAGTTAAAATTGATATTATATAGATGAAGAAAAGTAAAATTCAGATTTAGATCGGGGAAAGAACAAAGTTTTGGACTAATCGACTCGTTTCGTCGTTTTTGCATTCGAGATAAGTTCGTACGTAATAAGCATTGTTATATTTGTATTTTAAATACTTTGGTATTGCATAAACTGTGAATACGACACTATGGACATGTTCGACGACAATTCGGCAAGTGTGAGATCCTGGTTGAACCTTAGGAATAGATTAGGATACAAATGACATGTCATTAGGGGTTATGTGATTTGGGTGCTGGTCTGTACGTCCTACTGGTGATTGAGTTATCCGGTATGTGTTGCAGATAATCATCAGCTTGTGTGAGCAGCACCGTGTAGCTTCGTCATGACTGTCAACTTGTGTGAGCAGATCCGTTGATATCTCGAGAGTGCGCATTATATGTGATACGAGATTGAGATAGCTTTGGTTATGTATGTGGCACTTAGGGTAAGAGATTCTCGAGTATCTAATAGTATTCCGAATGGTTCACCGGGTATACAGAAGATATGAAATGGTGAGAAATAGATACGTATTAGTACAGGTAAGTACAAAAACTATATAAGCATCGAATATATGGAAGTTGTGAGTTCATGGTTAAACAAAAACTATATAAGCATCGAATATATGGAAGTTGTGAGTTCATGGTTAAAATTATGTAATTGAATATATGTTAACATAGTGGTTAAATGTTTTGTAGTATATTATGTTCATATTTTGAATGGTAATTGAATGGTGAGCTTTGCTTATTATTTTCATACTAGCTTACTAAGCTTTATAGATTACATTGTTTATTTTTCCGTATTTTATAGTAAAACCAAAGCTAGCTTGGATTCGAGAATCGTCGGAGACCCTATCACACTATCAAGCTATCACTTTGATACTTTTGAATCTAAGTATTTGGTATATGGCATGTATAAGAACTTTGGTCATTTTGGTATATGTGTTGGTAATGAATTTAGTCATTAGAAATGTTTTGTAAATGTTAAGTATTTGGTTTGTGCATAGCAATGTGAATTGGCTTATTTTGGTTTATTTAGTCATGTATATATATGTGCAAATGGCCTTTGTTATGTGTTTGTTAATTGGTATGTGATGCTTGCTGAGAAGTTGGTATTATGGATATTAAATGGTTGAGATTTGAGATTTGGTATGTTTGTGAATTTAGGTAAAATATTGCATGTTTGAAAATGACCATATTGATGATTAAGAAAGTGATATTTGGTATGAAATTGAATGGCATATTGTGGTATTTGTATGACTTGTAATTGTTGGTATTGAGTTAGCATGAAATAGACTTATTTTAGAAGAGTTTGAATGCCATTTGAAGATGTGTTTATGTGCCATTTGGTTTGATGTAGGTGTATGAAATTTTGGGTGGCAAGATGGCTTGGTAAATAGCCTATTTTTGTCCACATAGGCAGAGACACGGGCGTGTGTCTCAGTCGTGTGTGACATACGGTCAGGTGATATGGCCGTGTGTCCCCTGGTGTTGAATTAAAAATCAAGTCAACATGCTCCAAATGGCTTTGCACACGGGCGTGTGACTTGGCCGTGTGGCATAAGTCAGTATACCCTACAGGTTTGGCATGGCCTAGCACACGGCCTGGCACACGGGCGTGTATGGCCATTTCGAAGGGCATAAGGGTTGGTCATACGGGCGTGTAGTTGGCCGTGTGACCCAAGTTAGAGAGTTACACGGGGTTAGACATGGGATGGGACACGACCATGTGATCCCATTTTGAATGTCGACACGGTCTATGACACGGGCGTGTATTTAGTCGTGTGTGTATGTCCCCTGTATTTTGTAAAATTTTTCTAAGTGTTCTAAAATTATCCTGAGTTATTGATTTAGCCCCGAACCACTTCAAATGCATGTTTAGTGTAACAGTTCAGTTTAAAACCTAGTCAGAATAGTGGTTTCGGGACCACAAATCTGAGTAAAAAAATTAAATATTATTTTTCGTGCTTATGATATGTGAATTGAAATGTGCGAAAGTTTCGTATGAAAATTTGATCATTTGAGTGCTCAATTTGATTAAAGGGCCTAATCGCGTAAAATGTAAAAGTTACCTGCTATTTGTTAAAAGTATGTATTTGATTTGTCTTAAGAAAAGAAAGGTCCTTATGTTGCAAATTGACCATTAGGAGTATGAGTGGACACTTATGACCTTATAACGTGTGTTTTAAAATGTTATTCATTAAGGTTATTTAAGTAATTTGTATATTATATGATAATTAAAATAAAACAAACACATTTGTTCACCATTTTATTTCATTCATCCACCGAAAATACAAAGAAAAGAAAAGAAAAATATTCATCTAAGTTTCGGCTAAGGTTTTGCTCAATTAAGGTATGAGTTTTGTTCCGATTTTGATAATTTCTACGTTTTTGAGATCGATGCTTTGTATACTATCAAGCCCATGCTTCAATTTCTGATTTTGATGATGATTTTGAAATGTTCTATGGATGAATTCATAAGCTTTATGTTGTTAAATGATGAAATATGAAAGTTTGATGTTGGGTTAATATCTTTTGTCTTTGAATTTTTGATGATTTTGAGTAAAATGGGCTAAATTGTGAAATTTATAAATTGAAGGACTAAAATGTGAAATAAATGAAATGTGTGGACTAGTATGAGTACTAGGAGAATTCAGCCAAGCATGAGTATATGCAAATTATGTGTATTTTGTGATTTTTTAAATTAGGGACTAAAGTGTCAAAATATTGAAATGTGAGGGCTAATTTGTAAAATGCCCTAAATTTGTGTTTATGGATTGTTTTGAATGAATGTGTGATTAAATGAGTCAAATTTAAATTTATATAGATCAAGAATTAAAGAATACAGAATTAGAACGGGGAAAGTCGAAAGTCGTTTAGTAGCCGATTTAGTTTATCCGAATCCGTACTAGGTAAGTCGATATACAAATAAATGTGTTTGAACTGAATTCTTATTATTCATATGATATTAAATTGTGATAAATGAATGTTCGAGCTAAATATATGCTATTTGAGAAAGTATCGACAAAGTTTATACGTCCGAAAAGCGTCGTACGAACCATAGGAATGGTTAGGATACATATGTCATGACATAGGATTTTTGATATGTGTTATCATGTAAGACCACGTCTAGGACATTGGCATCGACTTCTATTTTATGTGTAAGACCATGTATAGGCTAGAAATGGATTGGTTATGTTTTGTAATGTCTTTATCATGCCATGTGATATGGCTACTTTGTGTTTGAATTTATGGCTTGATATTGATATATGAAATGTGATGCAATGGTGTTATGTTTGATGTGTTTTAAATGGCCAAGAGTGTTAGTCAATTTGGTAAGCTTTGTTATGTGATTGTTTGAGAAGTTGATAAGTTTATAGCATGAGATTGAATGATGTGTATTAAGGTTTATAAACCATATGATTTGATATGATTTTTGTCTAATGTTTTGGCATAAATTAGTAAGGTTTATAAATATGTAAATTGTTGATAATGTTATGATATGAATGACATATGTTTTGGTATTGAAATTGGCTGAAATTGTTGTGCATATATGCTTGGTATGGTGCTTGTAGGTTTGACCTAATTGGAGTAGCAAATTGGCTATTCAAATGGCCTATTTTTGTCCACACGGACAGAGACACAGGCGTGTGTCTCAGCCGTTTGCGACACACGACTATGTTGCACGGCCGTGTGTCCCTTGGGGTACCCTACAATTGTAAGTCAGGCTCGACCACGGCCAAGGCACACGGGCGTGTTGCTAGCCGTGTGACCCAAGTCAGTGTCAACCACGGCTAAGACACACGAGCGTGTCTTGTGGCTGTGTGTGTAAGTCAGTATGTATGCCCTATTTTGACACGGCCTAGACACATAGGCGTGTCTAATGCCGTGTGAGGCACATGGCTTGTTCACGCGGGCGTGTGACCTGTACTTGTCTAAAAAATGTTTATGTTTTGTAAAAATTTTGTATGTGTTCAATATAGTCCTGACCCCTTTCTAATGCATGTTTAGGGTCTCGATGACTTATATAAAGGACTTGATATTGATGTTTGATCTCTGATGCTATGATGCTTATGAAATGAATGTTAAATTTTTCAATTTGTCCGTTAATGCCTTTAACCCTAGTCCAGCGACAGATACGGGTTATGAGTGTTACATTTTATTGGTATCAGAGCTATAGTCTAGTCAATTCTAGGACTACCATAGTGTATGTGAGTCTAGCCATACATGCCATATTTATGAACTGCGATAGTGTGATGAATCCTAACGTTGAAAATGTGCTTTTACATAGCAAATGGATCCCGAACGAGTCGTAGCTGTAACACCCCTAACACGTATCCATCATCAGACTAGGGTTAAAGGCATTACTGGACAAATCGAAACATTTAACATTCATTTCATAAACATCATAGCATCAAAGATGAAACATCAATATAGAGTCCCTTATATAGGTCATTGAGACCTTAAACATGCATTAGAAATGGGTTGGGACTAAACCAAACACATACACAATTTTTCAAAACTTAAACAATTTTCAAAATGATACAGGTCACACGCCCGTGTGAACAGGCCGTGTGTTTTACACGGCATTAGACATGATCGTGTGTCTAGGCTGTGTCAAAACAAGGCATACATACTGACTTGCACACACGGCCACAAGACACGCCCATGTGCCTTGGTCGTGGTCAAGACTGACTTGGGTCACACAGCTAGCCACACGCCCGTGTGCCTTGGCCGTGCTCGAGCCTGACTTAAAATCATAGGGTACCCCACGGGACACATGGCCATGCAACGTGACCGTGTGTCGCACACCGCTGAGACACACGCTCGTGTCTCTGCCCGTGTGGACAAAAATAGGCAATTTGAATAGCCAATTTGCCACCCAATTTGGGTTAAACCTACAAGTACCAAAACAAGCACAATTACATACCAAATTTAGCCAAATTCAATACCAAAACATACATCATTTATATCATATCATTATCAACCAATTTCATGTTCATAAACTATACTCAATCATACTAAAACATGAGCCAAAATCATATTAAATCATATGTTTCATAATCCCAATTCATCTCATTCATTCACGTGTTAAAACCTTATCAAATTGACCATTTCACTAGGCTATTCAAACATATCATATTGTTCATATTGCATCAAATATATCATACCAAAAATACATTCATATATACAACCATAGTCAAGCCAAATCACATAGCTAGATAAACATTTAACAAAACATATTCGAAGCACTTCTAGCCTATACATGCCATACTTCAATAATTACACTTTCAAAAGGTACCAAAATAAGATTCGATAGTGTGGTGACAATCCTCGACGATCCCCGAGCTCCCGATAGCTACGATATCTGTAAAATAGTTGAAAACCAAATAGAGTAAGCTTTCAAAAGCTTAGTAAGCCATGTACAAATAAACTTAACAACTTAAGTATATAAACATCAATAAATACATATGCTTCATGGCGAAATTACTAACATATATCACATGGTTCACATATAATTCATATATTTCCAATCCATTTGTTCATATATCATATTTTCTGATTATCATGTAAGATGTTCACAAAAGTATATATACTTACCTTTTATTCTCAACATAATGTGCAATTCAAACATACCTAAATCGAATACATATTTTATAAAATCATTCATATATCGAAATGCCTGTTGAACCATTTGGAATCATAAGGATACGCGCATAGCTCGAAAAGTATATACAATGGCAACTTCCCAGATATAGTCTTACATGTAATCGGATATCGATGCCACTGTCCCAGATAGGGTCTTACACGAAATCAAATATGATGCCAATGTCCCAGACGTGGTCTTACACATAAATCATAAGTCGATGCCAACGTCCCAGACGTGGTCTTACATGAAATCACATATCGGAATCCTATGTCATGACATATGTATCCTAACTATTCCTAAGGTTTGTATGGGGCTTTTCGGACGTTGAAACTTTGTAAATACTTTCTCGGATAGCACATATTGAGCTTGAATATTCATTCATCACAATTAAATATCATATGAACAATAATAATTCAATTCAAACACACTTATTTGTATATCGACTTACCTAGTACGAATTTGGATGGATGGAATCGGTTATTCGATAACTTTCGACTTTCCCCGATCTAATTCTATTTTCTTTAATTCTTGATCTATATAAATATAAATTTAACTTATTCAATCACACATTCATTCAAAACAATCCATAAACACATATTTAGGGTAATTTGCAAATTAGCCCTCACATTTTCACATTTTGACACTTTAGCCCCTAATTCACAAAATTACAAAATACACATAATTTGCTTTTACACAAGCTTAGCCGAATTCTCCTAGTACTCATAAAAGTCGACACATTTCAATTATTTCACATTTTAGTCCCTTAAAATATCATTTTCACAATTTAGCCCATTTTACTCAAAATCACCAAAAATTCAAAGACAAAATATATCAACCCAACATATATTTTTTATTTTCCAACAATTAACATCACGAAGCTCACAATTTCATCAATGGCACATTTCAAAATCATCAACAAAATCAGAAATTGAGACATGGGCTTGATAGTATTTGAAGCAACGATTACAAAAACATAGAAAATATCAAAAACCGAGCAAAACACATACCTAAATCAAAGGAAACCAAGGCCGAACCCTAGGTAAGCTTTTATATTTTCTTTTTCTTGTGATTTTCAAAAATAAGAATGAATGATTCATCCATTAACATGTTTTATTTTATTTAATATATGATTAATATGCTAATGACCAAAATACCCTTTAATAATCCATTTTAAATTCACATATATTAAGGCCATTTATGTCCTTTATCAATGTGAATGGCATAATATCCACATAAGAACCTCTCATTAATAAAGACAAATCAAATAGGAACTATTAATATGTAACAGACAACTTTTACAATTTACGTGATCCGGTCCTTTTATCAAATTAAGCACACAAACAATTAAATTTTCATACGAAACTTTCCCACATGCTAATTCATATATCATAAACACGAAAAATAATATAAAAAAATATTTTTTTGACTTAGATTTATGGTCCCAAAACCACTATTCCGATTAGGGTCTAAACCGGACTGTTATAGTAGCGGACGATGTCGAAAAAAATACGCCTGCTCCCCTGCAAGGGACGACGCCATCTGATTCTAGACCGACTACAAGTAGTCGTGATGGAGAGGCTAGACAAGCCTTCTATCAAATGATGAGCAATTGGTTTAGCTAATACATTAAAACCAATCTGGCTGTTCAACAACCTCCACCCTCGGTAAATCCTTCACAAACCCCTGTTATGCCACCAGTGAATCCGATTCTGTTAAGTAAGCCACCAGTTGATAAGATGAGAAAGTATGGGGTCGGAGAGTTCTGAGCTACAACAAACGATGATGCTGAAAGAGCCAAGTTCTGGTTAGAGAACACAATACGAGTATTTGATGAATTGTCATTGAATCCCGATGAGTGCATAAAATGTGTCGTTTCACTTCTGAGAGATATGACGTACCATTGGTGGAAGACTTTAATATCCGTGGTTTCGAGTGAGTGAGTCACCTGGGATTTCTTGCAAGCCAAATTTTGAAAGAAATATATCAGTCAGAGATTTATCGATCAGAAACGTAAAAAGTTTCTTGAGCTTAAATAAGGTTGTATGTCTGTTACAGAATACGAGCGAGAATTTGTAAGACTGAGTCAGTATGCTCGTGAATGTGTATCAACTGAAGCAATAATGTGCAAAAGATTTGAGGATGGCTTGAATGAAGATATCTGTTTGTTAGTTGGGATTCTTGAGATCAAAGAATTTGTTGTGCTTGTTGAACGAGCATGTAAAGTAGAAGATCTCAGAAAAGAGAAAAGAAAAGCTGATTCTGTAGCTAGAGAAGCGCGAAAGAGATCATCGGGCAAGTCATTTCAATCTGCATCAAAGAAGTTTAGAGATGATAATAGCCGTTCAAAGGCTAATGTGGGAAATTCGAATAGAGATCGTGCAAAATCGCATTCGAGCTTCAAAGCTCCAGCTACTTCTATTGCCATTGTAGGTAATGCTAGATCCGATCGCCCTGAGTGCAACCATATTGGTAAATGACATCCCAATAATTGTATACTATATGATCGAGCTTTTTTTAAATGTGAATCGTTAGACCATTTTATCTGTGACTGCCCTGAATCTGTTGAGCAAGAAATTGTGCAAAATTTGAGGCCAAGTGGCAATGTTTCTTATGGTGAGTGGCAGTCAGAGGGGAACAAAAGACACAACTGTTAGATCCGAGGCTCATGCACCTACCAGAGCCTATGCTATCCGAGCTCGTGGGGAAACTTCGTCCCCAAATGTGACTACGGGTACATTTACTCTTTATGATACGTCTGTGATTGCTTTAATAGATCCTGGATCAACACATTTTTATATATGTATGAACTTAGTGAACAATAAGACTTTGTATGTAGAGTCTACTGAATTTGTAATTGGAGTTTCGAACCCCATAAGCAGATGTGTTTTGGTTAATAAAGTTTGCAAGAATTGTCCGTTAATGTTTCAAGACTTTATTTTTCAGCTGATCTGATGTTATTTCCCTTTGATGAGTTTGATATAATTCTGGGTATGGATTGGTTAACTTTGCATGATGTTGTTGTGAACTGCAAACGGAAAACTATTGATTTGAGATGCAAGAATGATGAAATAGTCCGAGTTGAATCTAGCGATTTAAATGGATTGCCTACTGTGATATCTTCGATGAAAGCTCTGAGTATTGTAAGAAAGGGTGGTGAAGCTTATTTTTCCTATGTGATTGATTCGAAAATGTCAGAAAAGAAAGTTGAATCTGTGCCTGTTGTCTGTGAATTTGCTGATGTGTTTCCTGAAGAACTTCCAGGTTTACCTTCGGTTAGAGAAGTTGAATTTGGCATTGAATTAGTGCCTGAAACTACTCCGATTTCGATAGCTCTGACTAAAAGAATTAAAGTCTCAGTTACAAGAGTTGACCGATAGAGGGTTTGCTAGATCGAGTTTCTCACCTTGGGATTGTAACACCCCAAACTCGACCTAGATGTTATGGCCACATCTGTGATGTCACTTGGAGTGAGTTTTGAAAAAAGTAGATTTATTAGAAAAGTCCGTTTGTGTTAAAAACCTTGTTTGTGAACTTCTTAAAAAACTAAATTGTTATAATCATTTGTTAAATTATAGGTTCGTTTAGTAAAACATGTCTCACACTATATCGTTATAAATTTTAAAACATTGTCGTTGTTGAAGCTTTTAAAACTTTGCACGATAGTTGAAAATCATTTCCCTTTTTAAAACCCGAGACCTATCGCTATCAGATATAAGTTATTTAGACAAAGATCCAAATAAAAAAAAAAACTTAAACGACCTTATTACATAAAATTTACCCAAATAAAACTACTTTAACTAAAAATCAGAAACTTGAAAACTTAGACAATGGTGTGGCCATCTCCAAGTCCCTTGCAGCACCGTCCCGCCCAAGGATTACCTGCACAGTTAAGCAGAAAAGGTGAGTTTATGAAACTCAGTGTGTAATCCCTATTTATCAAACAGGCAAACATCTGTGTTGAGCAATCTGGGTCTAAGCCCATATCAGTAGCAATATCAGTGTGGGCCTTAGCCCATTACAATGCGCGATAACGATGTAAGCCTTAGCCCAATTGATCTTGATCAGACGAGATGCATATAGAGATCCTACCCAACCATCCTCTACACTCTACTCCGTCCAGCCTTACACTTCATGTGGGGAATAAATCGACCCACCCATCCCTACACTTCAGAATAAAGTACTGGTTTCGGCACTAACAGTATTTGCAGCAGAGCTGCTAGTAATAGGCTTATAGCCTTTCAGTACACTTCCTCTAATATCATATATCCCACCCCATGCAATGCATCATAATATAAATGTACATACGATGAGAATGGCATGCTCAAACAGTCATACATCACATAAGGGTATATCCGTCATTTACCTCATGGGGGTATAACAATCATTTCATAAATTAGGGTCTAGCACAGTTATCTTGTGTGATCCGTGTAACCTTAATAGTTAAACAGCGAAAATGGGCTCTAGCCCATAATACGGCCCATGTAGGCCCACACGCTCGTGTGGCCCAATAAGCCCAAATAATGGCCTTGGACATGCATACTACACAACCAACCCAACAATCTCCACACATCCGTGCGGTTTTCCTGTGCGGGGCCCACGAGCTCGTGGGGCCCACACGACCTATTTCGGCCCATCGTTGCCTAAAATCAGCCTAAGCCCATGAAATCGTTCATGATGGCCTCTTCGATCGAATGTCCATGTTTTGAGCACTCGACTCACCACACGTACGAGCGTGCGCTCGTGTAGTGTCAACAGTCGAACATTTTTGGCTTTTGCCAAACTATTGAAAATGACAGTGTGATTACACACATGATATGATTGGAATTAATCCCCGCTCCAAACACTCCTATGCCTGAAGAACAAATAATATGATAACTAATCAGTTACTTGACCTATGTTTCAATTGAAAACTAACGAAGTTCCAAAACAACCATAAACTCTTTACCCAAAAACCACAATAATCGCACCCTTGATTCCTAAGGAATGGTCAATCACCTTCGATCACCACCTACACAAAAATGCCACCATTCTATATCAGACTCGCCTTAGAAGTATAATATTATCCCAACCGTACCTCACTTACCACACAACCGAGTAGCGTGTAGGTTAATGAAGGGACGCACATAGAAGCACGAAAAGGATTGATCTGAAGGGTAAATAGAGGGGGTAGTCGGCAAGAAGAGAAAAGTTAGAACTGATCACCACACACTTGCCAATCGAAATCAAAATAGGGAGGTAAAATGGGGTATTCAGCCAAGGTACCAAAAATGAAAAGGGAAGGAATAAGGAAGAAGAAAAGAGAGAAGAAGAAAAAGTAGAGAAGGTGCACTTGATGAAAAAGGAATCACTGAAGTATGGGTGTGGGAGGAAGAAGTCGACTAACATCCAAAACAGAGGTATTCAACCAATAAGACCTAATTACGAGAGGGGAGAGAAGCAGAGGCAGTCGGTCACTATAGGCTTTAGAGAACAATCTGAAAAGACCAACAAGTAAAAAACTCCCGAATGCTCACTACTACTAATTCGTCTCACAAAAGAAAGACACAAATCAGTCAAAACTAAAAAGGTAAAAATTCGAAACCAAGGGCTTAAGTAAGCTAGAAGCTAATTTTGGCAAAAAGGAATTCCCCCTTACGGCACAACACTCCTACACTTCCCCTAACTCCTTGATTTCCTCCATAATCCCCTCTTCAAACCTCTCAACCGATCCTTATCCCAAATTCCCCCATAATCTCCCTTAAATTTCAGCTATACACTCCCCACTCCTCTAAACACTCTCAACCATCCATGAGCATCAGTATTCCACTAACATTCAACCTCTTACACGATACAGTAGCAAAAAGACACTCCTTGCGCTTAGTAGGACTCGAACTTTAGTCTTTTAGTAATAGTAACATGCCTCTATCCTCTGGACCAGCAAGCTTTTTATGCTCTATCTTACCCCCAATAATTTAAAAGTCCATAAACCAAGGCCAATGTTCATTCCTTAAATAAAACAAAATTTTTTACAAAAGCCCAGGCTTGAACCCAAGACTTCCCAAGCTCTACGCAGAACACCTAACCACTAAAGTAGTCATGCCATAGTGTTTAATAACATACAAAAAATAAATACTCTATTTTGAGGCGTTACAGTGGTGCTCCGGTTCTATTTGTGAAAAAAAAGATGGTACAGTGAGAATGCATATAGATTATCATCATTTGAACAAAGTGACTATCAAGAATAAGTATCCTCTGCCCCGAATTGATGATTTGTTTGACCAGTTGAAATGAGTTGCTGTGTTTTTGAAGATAGATTTGAGATCAGGTTATTATCAGTTGCGAATGAAAGACTCAGACATTCCAAAGACTGCTTTCAGAATGAGGTACGACCACTATGAATTCCTAGTTATGCCTTTCGAATTGACTAATGCACCTGCTATCTTTATGGATTTGATGAATAGAATTTTCAGACCGTATATCGATCGATTTGTTGTTGTATTCATTGATGACATATTGATTTATTCATGTGATGAGTCCGAACATGCCGAGCATTTAAGAATTGTGTTACAGACTTTGAGACATAAGCAATTATATGCGAAATTTAGCAAATGTGAATTTTGGTTATGAGAGATTGGTTTTCTGGGCCATATTGTGTCAGCATCAGGTATCCAAGTTGATCCGAGCAAATTTCAGTTATTTTGGATTAGAAGCCCCGAGAAATGTTTCTGAAGTATGCAATTTTTTGGGACTTGTGGTTATTATAGACGATTCGTAAAAGGATTTTTGATGATTGTGACTCCGTTAACGAAACTACTTCAGAAAGATGTGAAGTTTGAATGGTCCGAAAAATGTCAGAATAGCTTTGATCTGTTGAAAACTTTGTTGACAGAGGCACTAGTTTTAGTACAACTAGAATAGGTAAAGAATTTGTGATCTACAGTGATGCTTCATTGATTGGTCTGGGATATGTTTTGATGCAAGAAGGCAAAGTCATTGCTTATGCTTTGAGACAGTTGAAGTCGCACAAAAAGAATTATCCGACATATTGAGTTAGCCGAGATTGTGTTTGCTTTAAAGATTTGGCACCACTACCTGTACAGTGAGAAATGTCATGTTTATTTTGATCTTAAGAGTTTGGAATATCTGATGACTCAGAAAGATTTGAATCTGTGACAAAGAAGGTGGTTAGAACTGCTAAAAGACTACGAATTTGACAACCCGAATTAGGGCCTAATCGGAATAGTGATATTTTGACCATAAATCAGGGATAGAAATAATTGTTTTATAATTATTTTGAGGATTATGATATGATTACGTGATTGTGTGAAAATTTCGTGATAAAATTCTATGCCTAAAGTGCTTAAATTGAAAGTAGGGACTAAATTGAATAAGTTGCAAAATTTGCATTCTAGAAGTTTTTAGTATGAAATTGCTTTGGAATATTAATTAGGAGGTCTTAAATGGCAATTTGACCAATTTTAAGTTTATGGACAAAATTTAGGACATGGATGGAATTTTTAGGAAGTTTAGTAGTAAGGGCATTTTGGTCATTTGCATATTAAATGAAATAAAATGGGAAAAATAACACAAAATTGGTCATCTTCTTCATTAGTTGCTGCCAAATTTTCCTCTCCTCCATAGCTAGGGTTTCTTCAACTTTCAAGCTTCATAATCAAGAAAGGCGTGGAATCGATCTCGAACGGGGGAAAGAAAAGGCTTTGGACTAAATTGCAAAAATTCCACATTTTGTACTGAGGTAAGTTTGTACGTAAATATTACATTAATTTCATGTATATTCTTACATTTCAGTTTATTATGTGAATATATTAGCGAATGTTAAAATATAAATAGATCATTGGAAGAATGGAAATAAGTAATAGAGGGAGAGATCCCGGTTGAACATTCGGAAGAGTTCAATAATATTGATGGAATGTAGCTAGGTCACATGTATGATGCCGAGTGCACATCATGTGTACAAGAAAGCTACACGATGCTATGTAGTAGCTAGGTCACATGTGTGATACAGGAAGTATCCCATGTAGACAAGAGAGCTACGGAAGAGATAAATGTAGCTAGTCACATGTGCTACGGAAGAGATAAATGTAGCTAGGTCGCATGTGTGGTTCCAAGTAAGGACACCATGTAGACAAGAGAGCTACGGGACAAATCGGCTAGGTCACATGAGTGGTACTGAGTGTTCACTATGTGTACAAGAGAGCCGAATTAAATGAAGTATGATGGTGGAGCTGTGTGTTGAGACCATTAAAATCGAGGATTGATCCGAATTGTTCAACGGGATGACTTAGTGGTGAGATTGTAGTCATGGACCTACATTTGTGATGTATGAAATGTGATGAAATTGATTTGTAGCATATATATGTAAGTTAAAAATGAGGTTGGTGCAAAGAATGGGTGAAAGAATGAAAGTAGCATTAAATCTGTTTTGGACAGTAACAGTGACGTGATTTTGAAAAATCACCAAAAATAGAAGGAATTTAATTAGAGGTTGAATGAGATGTGGAATTAAAGCTTAATGAGTCTATTTTTATATAAAAGAAACAGGGCAAGCAAAAAAATTCTATATTTTGAGATATTTACAATTGTGTGTGACTGGCTCAGAATGACTACGTGGTCCCCTATTCCAACTTTGAAAAATCATTAAAAATTGTACAAAACAAATTAAGAAATATAGTTTATATGCCTAAACTCCTTATTGAATCTAGTTTTAAATGAAACAGATTTCATGGTTATTCGAATTGTGTACTGGGAGAAATTCAATTCGTAGTGAACTGAGGTCAGATCAGTTGAGCTGTGTAACAGGGGAAACTTTAACTAATAAACTGTACTAATTGGCTTGACCAAAAATTCTAGAAAAAAATTAGTGAATAGATATATGAGTCTATTTTCAAGGAAAATTTATGGAATTGGATTTCGAGTTTCGTAACTCGAGTTATGATTTATTTAGCGAACATGATGCACAGAGACAGCATTAATCAAATTGGAGTGAATATTGAAATTGAAGTAGATATACTTGAATTGTTGTATAAACATATTTAGATTCTCTCATTAATATTTACTTACCTACTTACTAAGCTATAAAGCTTACTTTGTTTTCTCTCTTCTGTTTTATAGTGTCATTCAATTGCTCGGGAGTTAAGGATCGAGAAGATCCACCAGCACTATCAATAATCAGAGGGTAATTGAACTGAATATTTTGAATTATGGCATGTATAGTAGACTTAATTATTTTGTTAGGTGTCATAATTGCCTAGGTTTAAAATATTGGCTACAATGATTTCGATCAACTATGTTGTATAAGCCATTAAAGTTGGCTAATATTGTTCAAGACATATGTTATGACGATACACTATTAAATTAGATGACATATTTCTATTTCAGTTTTTTTGTTTAATGATATGTGCTATGTTTTAGTAATACCTTGTACCCTGTTCCGGCGACGATAACGGGTAAGGGGTGTTACATTTAGTGGTATCAGAGCTATGGTTTAGTCGGTTCTCGGACTAATAAAGTGTGTGTAAAAGTCTAGCTATACATGCCATAAAAATATTGTGATAGTGTGGTGACTCCTGATTATTCTAAAGCGTGTTTTGTTTTAATATAGTAATGGATCCTGAAGGAACTGCGGTGATCTTCTTTGCTAGTAATCTGCCCTGCTCTCGCACAAGGGACCGCGCCTGTGGAAAGTAGATCTGAGACATTGAGGCAAGGAGAGGAGGCTCGGGATGCCTTCCTCCAAAGGATGAATGATTGGTATACTGAATTTATTCGAGCAAATCCAAATGGTCAACCTCCTCCACCCCCTCCTATACCTCAGATGATTCTCAGTAGTTGCTCAAGGCATAGATTTGGTAAGGACGAGCAAGCCTCCAGCTTGACAAGATTCAAAACAAGGGGCTGAAGAGTTTAGAGCAAAGATCGATGATGATCCCGAGAAAGCGGAATTACAGCTTGAAAATTCTACTGTGTATTTGATGAGCTCTCATGTACACCCGAGGAATGCTTAAAGTGTGCTGTATCACTTTTGAGAGATTCGGCCTACCATTGGTGGAAGACTAGGGTAGCAGTGGTGCCAAAAGAAAGAGTTACTTGGGACTTTTTCCAGGAGGAATTTAGAAAGAAATACATAAGTCAGCGATTTATTGATCAAAAACGGAAGGAGTTCCTTGAGTTAAAGCAAGGCAAGATGTCCAGAGCGTAATATGAACGCGAATTTGTGAGACTTAGCAAGTATGCTCAGGAATGTGTGTCCACCGAGGCCAATATGTGCAGAAGGTTTGAAGATGGGCTGAATGAGGATATTAAAGTGCTGGTAGGAATTTTGGAGTTGAAAGAATTTGTAGTATTGGTTGATCGAGCCCTTAAAGCTGAAGAATTGAACAAAGAAAGAAGAAAAGTCGCTATGGAGGCTCGAGATGCCAGAAAAAGACCGATAAGCAAGCCATTTCAGTCACAATCAAAGAGGTCCAAAGAGGCAAACCCTCGAATGACAGTTTCAATTGGGGATTCACAGAGATCGTGGTAGAGCGTATTCGGGGTCTAAAGCTCAAGCTACTTGGTGGCAAGTGTGGGTAATATGCGACCTAGAAAGCCCGAATGTCGAAGAATGTGGCGAGCAACATTATGGTGAGTGTTGGGGAACCGAACGAGCTTGTTTCAGTGCGATTCTCGCGGACATTTTATTAGAGATTGTCCGGAGAAAGTTAAAGAAGAAATTCAGAGTGCTAGATGAATACCACCGCTAGTAGGGGTAGACCACCGAGAAATACCGGAAGTGGGACTAGCAATAAAATCTGCGATGAAAGATTCGATGGCAAGATCGTGAAGCTAGAGCACTGCTAGAGCTTATGCTATACGTGCCTCGAAAGATGCATCATCTCCGATGTCATTATCGGTACATTTTCTCTCTATGATACTATTGTTATTGCGTTGATTGATCCCGGGTCCACTCATTCCTATATTTGCATGAATTTAGTATCTAATAAAAAGTTGCTCGTTGAGTTTATCGAGAGTTTACGATTAAAGTGTCGAACCCTTTAGGCCAATATGTGCTAGTTGATAAGGTTTGCAAGAATTGCCCATTAATGATTCAAGGTCACTTTTTTCCGCCAATTTGATGTCATGTTACCATTTGGTGAGTTTGACGTTATATTGGGAATGGACCGTTGACATTGTATGATGCTAAGGTAGATTGCAAACAAAAGACACTAGAGTTGAAATGTGAAAATGGAGAAATTCGTGGGTTGAAACCGACGAATTAAATAAATTGCCTATGGTAATTTCGCATATGTCCGCATCTGAAATACATGAGAAAAGGGTGTGAAGCTTATCCGCTTATGTAATGAATGCCGAGTTGCCTCAATTGAAGCTTGAGTCGATCACTCGATAGTTTGTGAGTTTCGGATGTATTTCCGGAGGAATTGCACAGGTTGCCTCCAACAGAGAGATAGAGTTTGCCATTGATTTGTTGCTTAGGTCATCGCCCGATCTCGATTGCTCCATATAGAATGGCTCCGATCGAATTAAAAGAATTGAAGGCTCGATTCTGAGGAATTAATGATAAGGGATTTGTGAGACCGAGTTTCTCTCCCCGGGTGCTCCAGTATTATTCGTAAAGAAGAAAGATGGTTCAATGAGACTTTGTATTGATTACCGTCAACTTAATAAGGTGACTATAAAGAACAAATACCCATTGCCGAGGATTGATGATTTATTCGATCGGTTAAAAGGGGCCACAATGTTTTCAAAGATCGATTTAAGGTCCAGTTACTACCAGCTTGAGAGTTAAAGAGTTGGATGTACCAAAACCGCCTTTAGGACAAGGTATGGACATTATGAGTTTCTTGTGATGCCTTTCGGCTTAACAAATTCTCCACTATATTTATGGACTTAATGAATCGGATCTTTCGGCCATATCTGGATAAGTTTGTAGTAGTGTTTATAGATGACATTTTAATATATTCTCGGGATGAATCAACATGCCGAACACTTGAGAACCATATTGCGAGATCTTGAGAGAAAAGAAACTGTTTGCCAAGTTTAGTAAAAGTGAGTTTTGGCTTCGTGAAGTCGGATTTTTGGGACATATAGTTTCAGTGATGGTATTCGGTGGATCCAAGCAAGATTTCTGCGATCATTGATTGGAAACCGCCAAAGAATGTATCCAAGGTTAGAAGCTTTTTAGGCTTAGCTGGATATTATAGACGTTTTGTTGAAGGATTTTCGATGATTGCCTCTCCTATGACTAAGTTGCTGCAAAAGAATGTTAAGTTTGAATGGACTGATAAATGTCGTGAGTTTTGAAAAGTTGAAAGCACGATTGATCAAGCACCAATTTTGGTACAAACCAACCCAGAAAAGAGTTCGTAATTTATAGTGATGAATCATTGATGAGGCCTTGGATGTGTGTTGATGCAAGAGGGTAAAGTGGTAGCTTATGCTTGAGACAGTTAAAACCGCATGAGAAGAATTATCCTACACATGATTTGGAATTGGCTGCTATTGTTTTTGCCTTGAAGATTTGGCGACATTATTTGTATGGTGAAAAATGCCGAATCTTTACTGATCACAAAAGTTTGAAGTATTTGATGAATCAAAAGGATTTGAATCGCAATTGTGAAGATGGCTTGAATTATTAAAGGATTATGATCTGGTGATTGATTATCATCCGGGAAAAGCAAATGTAGTTGCTGACGCCTTGAGCAGAAAATTTCTTTTTACTTTGAGAGCCATGAATACGGGGTTAGCGTTGTCTGATGACGGGTCAATCTTAGCAGAGATGAGAGCTAAACCGTTATTTCTTCAGTTGATTTGTGATGCTCAAAAAAATGATAGTGAGTTGCGGACCAAGAGAACTCAATGTGAATCAGGTTACGACTCAGATTTTCGAGTTGGACGAAGACGATCGCTTGATGTTTCGAGACGAGAATATGTGTACCAAAAACAATGAATTGATTCGAAAAATATTACATGAGGCGCCACGGTGGTCGTTTATCGATTCACCACAGTAGCATAAAAATGTATAATGATTTAAAGAAATTGTATTGGTGGCCAGGTATGAAAAGGGACATTTCTGAATTTGTAACCAAGTGTTTGATTTGTCAACAAGTAAAAGCTGAACATCAAGTGCCATCAGGGCTACTTCAACCGGTAATGGTGCCTGAGTGGAAATGGGACAAGATTACCATGGATTTTGTGACCGGTTTGCCTTTGACTCCTAAAAAGAAGGATCTTTATCTGGTAGTGGTTGATAGATTAACAAAGTCAGCCCACTTTATACCAGTACGTACCGATTACTCACTTGATAAATTAGCCGAATTATATATTGCTGAAATTGTGAGGTTGCACGGAGTACCTATGTCTATAATATCAGATAGAGATCCGAGATTTACCTCGAGATTTTGGAAAAGTTACAAGAAGCTTTGGGTACAAAATTGAACTTTAGTACCGCGTTTCATCCACAAACAGATGGTCAATCGGAAAGAGTAATTCAGGTACTCGAAGATATGCTTAGATGCTGTGTTTTAGAATTTGGAGGTAGTTGGGAGAAATATCTATCTTTGATTGAGTTTGCCTACAATAACAGTTATCAATCAAGTATACAAATGGCACCGTACGAAGCCTTGTATGGTCGTAAGTGTCGGACTCCTTTGTATTGGACCGAGCTTAGTGAGAAACAAATTCACGGAGTTGATCTAGTTAAAGAAACCGAAGAGAAAGTAAAAGTAATTCGGGATTGTTTGAAAGCTGCTTCAGATCGACAAAAGTCATATGCAGATTTGAAAAGAAAAGAGATTGAATTTCAAGTGGGTGATAAAGTGTTCTTGAAGGTGTCACCATGGAAAAAGATTCTGAGATTTAGCCGAAAAGGCAAGTTGAGTCCGCGTTTTATTGGGCCGTATGAGATTACTGAGAGAATTGGACCAGTGGCATATCGGTTGGCCTTACCGGCAGAGTTAGAAAGAATTCATAACATGTTTCATGTATCAATGTTGAGGCGTTATCGTTCTGATCCTTCACATGTGGTTTCCCCAACAGAAATTGAGATTCGATCGGATATGACCTATGAGGAGGAACCAATAAAGATTTTGGCTCGAGAAGTTAAACAGTTAAGAAATAAAAGTATAGCCTTAGTGAAAGTATTGTGGCACAGACATGGGATAGAAGAGGCTACGTGGGAATCTGAGGAAGCTATGAAGAAACAGTACCCAAACCTTTTTACCGGTAAGATTTTCGGGGACGAAAATCTCTAAAGGGGGGAGAAATGTGACAACCCGAATTAGGGCCTAATCGGAATAGTGATATTTTGACCATAAATCAGGGATAGAAATAATTGTTTTATAATTATTTTGAGGATTATGATATGATTACGTGATTGTGTGAAAATTTCGTGATAAAATTCTATGCCTAAAGTGCTTAAATTGAAAGTCGGGACTAAATTGAATAAGTTGCAAAATTTACATTCTAGAAGTTTTTAGTATGAAATTGCTTTGGAATATTAATTAGGAGGTCTTAAATGGCAATTTGACCAATTTTAAGTTTATGGACAAAATTTAGGACATGGATGGAATTTTTAGGAAGTTTAGTAGTAAGGGCATTTTGGTCATTTGTATATTAAATGAAATAAAATGGGAAAAATAACACAAAATTGGTCATCTTCTTCATTAGTTGCTGCCAAATTTTCCTCTCCTCCATAGCTAGGGTTTCTTCAACTTTCAAGCTTCATAATCAAGAAAGGCGTGGAATCGATCTCGAACGGGAGAAAGAAAAGGCTTTGGACTAAATTGCAAAAATTCCACATTTTGTACCAAGGTAAGTTTGTACGTAAATATTACATTAATTTCATGTATATTCTTACATTTCACTTTATTATGTGAATATATTAGCGAATGTTAAAATATAAATAGATCATTGGAAGAATGGAAATAAGTAATAGAGGGAGAGATCCCGGTTGAACATTCGGAAGAGTTCAATAATATTGATGGAATGTAGCTAGGTCACATGTATGATGCCGAGTGCACATCATGTGTACAAGAAAGCTACACGATGCTATGTAGTAGCTAGGTCACATGTGTGATACAGGAAGTATCCCATGTAGACAAGAGAGCTACGGAAGAGATAAATGTAGCTAGGTCACATGTGTGATACAGGAAGTATCTCATGTAGACAAGAGAGCTACGGAAGAGATAAATGTAGCTAGGTCGCATGTGTGGTTCCAAGTAAGGACACCATGTAGACAAGAGAGCTACGGGACAAATCGGCTAGGTCATATGAGTGGTACTGAGTGTTCACTATGTGTACAAGAGAGCCGAATTAAATGAAGTATGATGGTGGAGCTGTGTGCTGAGACCATTAAAATCGAGGATTGATCCGAATTGTTCAACGGGATGACTTAGTGGTGAGATTGTAGTCATGGACCTACATTTGTGATGTATGAAATGTGATGAAATTGATTTGTAGCATATATATGTAAGTTAAAAATGAGGTTGGTGCAAAGAATGGGTGAAAGAATGAAAGTAGCATTAAATCTGTTTTGGACAGTAACAGTGACGTGATTTTGAAAAATCACCAAAAATAGAAGGAATTTAATTAGAGGTTGAATGAGATGTGGAATTAAAGCTTAATGAGTCTATTTTTATATAAAAGAAATAGGGCAAGAAAAAGAATTCTATATTTTGAGATATTTACAATTGTGTGTGACTGGCTCAGAATGACTACGTGGTCCCCTATTCCAACTTTGAAAAATCATTAAAAATTTTACAAAACAAATTAAGAAATATAGTTTATATGCCTAAACTCCTTATTGAATCTAGTTTTAAATGAAACAGATTTCATGGTTATTCGAATTGTGTACTGGGAGAAATTCAATTCGTAGTGAACTGAGGTCAGATCAGTTGAGCTGTGTAACAGGGGAAACTTTAACTAATAAACTGTACTAATTGGCTTGACCAAAAATTCTAGAAAAAAATTAGTGAATAGATATATGAGTATATTTTCAAGGAAAATTTACAGAATTGGATTTTGAGTTTCGTAACTCGAGTTATGATTTATTTAGCGAACATGATGCACAGAGACAGCATTAATCAAATTGGAGTGAATATTGAAATTGAAGTAGATATACTTGAATTGTTGTATAAACATATTTAGATTCTCTCATTAATATTTACTTACCTACTTACTAAGCTATAAGCTTACTTTGTTTTCTCTCTTACATTTTATAGTGTCATTCAAATGCTTAGGAGTTAAGGATCGAGAAGATCTGCACTTTATCAATACTTTAGGGTAATTGAACTAAATATTTTGAATTATGGCATGTATAGTACACTTAATTATTTTGTTAGGTGTCATAATTGCCTAGGTTTAAAATATTGGCTACAGTATTCGATCAACTATGTTGTATAAGCCATTAAAGTTGGCTAATATTGTTCAAGACATATGTTATGACGATACACTATTAAATTAGATGACATATTTCTATTTCGGTTTTTTTGTTTAATGATATGTGCTATGTTTTAGTAATACCTTGTACCCTGTTCCGGCGACGATAACGGGTAAGGGGTGTTACAACGAACTTGTGATTGATTATCATCTGGGAAAAACAAATGTTGTTACTGATGCTTTAAGTAGAAAATCGCTATTTTCTCTACGAGTGATGAATGCTCATTTAGATTTATCTGATGATGGTTTGGTTTTAGCGGATTTAAAAATGAGACCTTTGTTCTTACAACAGATTATCGAAGCTCAGAAGATTGATAATGAGATTTTAGCAAAACGAGCTCAGTGTGATTTAGATTTTGATTCAGAATTCAGAGTTGATAAAGAGGATTGTTTGAGATTTCGAGAATGAGTTTATGTTCTAAGAAATCCAGAGTTAATTCAGATGATTTTGAATAAAGCTCACAACAGTCAATTATTTGTGCATCCGGGTAGTACGAAAATGTATAATGATTTGAAGCAATATTACTGGTGGTCTAGAATGAAAAGAGATATCTCTGACTTTGTTTCAAAATGTTTAATCTGTCAGCAAGTTAAAGCTAAACATCATGTGCCATCTGGTTTGCTACAACTGATTATGATTCCAGAGTGGAAATGGGATAGAGTGACATTGGACTTTGTTTCGGGTTTGCCCCTGTCTTCGAGAAAGAAAGATGCAATCTAGGTTGTGGTTGATCGATTGACGAAATCTGCTCATTTTATTTCGATACGATCTGATTACTCACTTGATAAACATTTTCGATATTGTGAGATTACGTGTGTGCCATTGTCAATTGTGTCAGACAGAGATCCGAGATTCACATCATGATTCTGGAAGAAGTTACAAGATACTCTGGGTACGAAATTGTATTTCAGTACTGCTTTTCACCCGCAAACGAATGGTCAATTCGAGCGGATTATTTAGATGCTTGAGGATATGTTGAGATGTTGCATTCTTGAGTTTGAAGGTATGTGGAAATTGTAACACCCTGAATTTGGGCCTAAAACTATTGGGCCTTGAGTATGGGTCTGTAAGGAGGTTGTATATAAATAATTAATTGTGCAAGAAAATGACACAATTAAATGTCTACTTTGGTGGTTAATGGCCCTAAGAAGTGTTGGAGAAATCTTGGGTTCTAACCTGGGCTTTAGCAAAAATTTTGGTATTAAGTGAATAAAACCCTGGATGCTTGGATGATGGCCTTTTAAATTATTGTGTTAAATAAATGACACAAGGAAGCATGTGGTCTAGTGGTTGTGGCATCCTTAAGGTTGCAAGGGAGCCTAGGTTCAAGTCTTGGCTCTTACAATTCATTTTGGTTTTTCTCTTAAGTGAATCTGGATGCTAGCACATATGTCTTGAAGTTATTTATGGACGTTTTTACCATAGAAAGAGCATGTGGTGGAATGGCAAGGTGGCGTGTTGTGTAACTGTGAGGTCTAAGGTTGGAGTCTTGGGATGCATAGTGGAGTATTTATTTTGCTATTGGAGCTGTGTAGGAGGTGGAGTTGGACTAAAACTCTGTGCTTGAAGTGGTCATAAGAATGATGAATTTTCCTATTGGTTGAAAGTAATCCCACATCGGGAAGCTAACATGAGAATTGGTGAGAAGCTGGATTTAAATAGAGCGAACCGGATGAGTTGGTGGGCAGGACTAAATGCAGGATGTGCCAAGGTTGGTGATCGTGGATTTCGGCGTGTTCTCATAAACAGGTGTGTATTTCACACTACTCTAGCTGTAGAATGGAAAATGCCGGAATACCGAAATGGCAGCCACACGAGCATGAGAGCCCACGTGTAGGATCTTTGACGTGATGGTTGAGGCCATCATGAGTGCTCTCGTGGGCTTAGGTTACTTTGGGTCATGTGGGCCCAATGGGCCCAACTGGATAAATTGTATGATTGTGTATTAAGTATTGGATTGGACTATGTGAATATCATATTTGTAGAATTACAGAAATACCCCTGTAGGGTAGAATTACCAAAATACCCCTAGTTTGTAAAATTACCAAAATACCTCTAATTTGGAAAATTACCGAAATACCCTTAATTTGAAAAATTACAGAAATACCCTTGATTTACAAAATTACAAAAACACCCTTGACTTTTAAAAAATTATAGAAATACCATTGGTTTGTAAAATTACTGAAATACCCTTGGTTTGATTTACCAAAACACCCTTGTAGGGTGAAATGACTAAAATTCCCCTAATAGGTAAAAAGACCGTAATACCCCTTTGGGGTAAAATAACCGTAAAGCCCTTATAGGGTAAAGTGACCGTAATACCCCTGTATGGTAAAATGATGATTATGCCCTTATGTTCTGTATGACTGATGTGCTTAGGATTTACATATATGATTGCACTGAGTATGACTTTGCATACACATAATATTTATGGCATGACATACTGCAGGGGGTAAGGATTTTGATATGGAGGAGGTTCTGTACTGGTGACTATGTCACATTCACTGATACTGGTGGCTTTGCCACATTTACTGTTTCTGGCAGCTATGCTGCATCATTATTTCTAATAGCTTTGCTGCGATATTAGTGTACTGGCTGGGTGGTCCGATTTATATTCCCACATGGTGTGTTGGTTGGTACGGGTGGTGTGCTGGTTGGATTTGGGTGGGAAGCATAATTGCATTACATCGTACTGTATTGTTACTGCATTGGGCTTAGGCCCACACTGCTATTGTATAGGGCTTGAGCCTAGACTGTACTGATACTGTGTTATTCACTATTTGTTTATTATTGGGATTACACACTGAGTTTTCGTAAACTCACCCCGTTTCTAACTGTGCAGGTAATCCCTAAGCTTAGATGGTTTAGAGCTACGAGGGACTCGAAGATGGCCACACTACTGCTTCTGTTTCTTTTATTTGCAATTAAATTTTGTTGGTGGGTTTTAAGTTTTAATTTGGATTTTGATTTCTTATACTAAACTGCTAGTCTAGGAAAACACGAGTTTTCAAAATAGCACGATTTTATAAAGAACACGAGCTTTCAACAACAAAGTTTTCAAAATGCTTCCGCGGTTTAAATTGAAGTAATATACTAAAGGCAAACAAATTGGTGAACGTTTTGACGAGAACTTTTGTTAAATAATAATAAAAGGATTTAGATTCAGTAACGGATTCTTACCGAAAAGATTAATTTTTAAAAAACACTTTGATGTGACACGCCAGATTTAGCCATAACGTCTAGGCCGGGTTTAGGGTGTTACAGGAATAGTATTTGCCTTTGATTAAATTCATTTATAATAACAGTTTTCAATCGAGCATTAAAATGGCACCGTATGAAGCCTTATATGGTCGTAAATGCTGTACACCTTTATATTGGACTGAGCTTAGTAAGAATAAGATTCACGTGACTGATTTGATAAAAGAAACTAAACAAAAAGTAAAACTGATTCGAGATAGTTTGAAAGCAGCTTCCAATTGTCAGAAATCTTATGCAGATTGAAAAGAAAAGACATTGAATTTGAGATTGGTGACAAAGTGTTTTTGAAAGTATCTCCGTGGAAGAAAGTACTTCGGTTCAGTAGAAAAGGCAAATTAAGTCCAAGGTTCATTGGGCCGTATAATATTACCGAGTGTATTAAACCGGTAACATATAGATTGTTATTGCTAGTAGAACTAGAAGAGATTCATGATGTGTTTCACGTTTCGATGCTTCGACGATACAGATCCGATCCTTCGCATGTCATTTCTCCGTTCGAGATTGAAATTCGGTCTGAGATGACTTACGAAGAAAAGTCGATTCATATCTTAGTTCGTGAAGTTAAAGAATTAAGAAATAAGAGAATTTCGTTAGTGAAAGTGATGTGGCATTGGCACAGTATTGATGAGGCTACGTGGGAGCCTGAAGATATTATGAGACAACAATATCCGAATCTGTTTACTGGTAAGATTTTCGAGGACGAAAATCCCTAAGGGGGAGAATTGTAACAGTCCAGTTTAGACCCTAGTCGAAATAGTGGTTTTAGGACCACAAATCTGAGTTAGAAAAATATTTAAATATTATTTTTCGTGCTTATGATATGTGAATTAACATGTGTGAAAGTTTTGTATGAAAATTCAGTCATTTGAATGCTCAATTTGATTAAAGGGCCTAATCGCGTAAATTGTAAAAGTTGCCTGATGTTTGTTAAAAGTACCTATTTGATTTGTCTTATTAAAAGAAAGGTCCTTATGTTGCAAATTGACCATTAGGTGTATGAGTGGACACTTATGACCTTATATCATGTGTTTTAAAATGTTATTCGTTAAGGTTATTTAAGTAATTTGTATATTATATGATAATTAAAATAAAACAAACACATTTGTTCATCATTTTATTTCATTCATCCACCAAAAATACAAATAAAAAAAAAGAAAAATATTCCTCTAGGGTTTGGCTAAGGTTTTGCTCAATTAAGGCATGAGTTTTGTTCTGATTTTGATAATTTCTACATTTCTGAGATAGTTGCTTCGTATACTATCAAGCCCGTGCTTCAATTTCTAATTTTGATGATGATTTTGAAATGTACTGTGGATGAATTCATAAGCTTTATGTTGTTAAATGATGAAATATGAAAGTTTGATGTTGGGTTAATATCTTTTGTCTTTGGATTTTTGATGATTTTGAGTAAAATGGGCTAAATTGTGAAATTTGTAAATTGAAGGACTAAAATGTGAAATAAATGAAATGTGTGGACTAGTATGAGTACTAGGAGAATTCGGCCAAGCATGAGTATATGCAAATTATGTGTATTTTGTGATTTTGTGAGTTAGGGACTAAAGTGTCAAAATGTGAAAATGTGAGGGCTAATTTGTAAAATGCCCTAAATTTGTGTTTATGGATTGTTTTGAATGAATGTGTGATTAAATGAGTCAAATTTGAATTTATATAGATCAGGAATTAAAGAATACGGAATTAGATCGAGGAAAGTCGAAAGTCATCGAGTAGCCGATTCAGTTTATCCGAATCCATACGAGGTAAGTTGATATACAAATAAATGTGTTTGAATTGAATTCTTATTATTCATATGATATTGAATTGTAATAAATGAATATTCGAGCTAAATATGTGCTATTTGAGAAAGTATCGACAAAGTTCCAACGTCTGAAAAGCCCTGTACGAACCATAGGAATAGTTAGGATACATATGTCATGACATAGGATTTTTGATATGTGTTATCGTGTAAGACCACGTCTGGGACGTTGGCATCGACTTCTATTTTACGTGTAAGACCATGTCTGGGACATTGGCATCGTATCTGATTTCGTGTAAGACCCTGTTTGGGACAGTGGCATCGATATTTGATTACATGTAAGACCACGTCTGGGACGTTGGCATTGTATATGCTTTCTGAGCTATCCGTGTATCCTTATGTTTTCGAACGGTTCAGACGAGCATTCCGAGAAAATGAATGACTTTGTGAAATTGTATCCGATTCAGGTACGTTTGAATTGTATATGATGATTGGGAATGAAAGGTAAGTATACAAGCAAATGATGATATATGATCTAAGTGTGTGAACATATGTTATATGTGTAAATTAATTGAGATTATATAACATGTATATAAGCAAGAGGTTTGTGTTAGTTTTTGGCTACAAAGTATATGTAAAATTGATGATGCTTATATGTTTGAACGATAAGTTTATTTGTATATGGCTTACTAAGCTTTTGAAAGCTTACTTTGTGTGTGTTTGCATTGTTTTATAGATATTGAAGCTACTGTGAGCTCGGGGATCGTCGAGGATCATCACCACACTATCGAATCTTATTTTGGTACCTTTTGAAAATGTATATAGTAAAGTAAGGCATGTATAGGCTAGAAATGAATTGGTGATGTTGTGTAATGTCTTTATCATGCCATGTGATATGGCTAATTTGTGTTTGAACTTATGGCTTGACATTGATATATGAAATGTGATGCAATGGTGTTATGTTTGATGTGTTTTAAATGGCCAAGAGTGTTGGTCAATTTGGTAAGCTTTGTTATATGATTGTTTGAGAAGTTGATAAGTTTATAGCATGAGATTGAATGATGTGTATTAAGGTTTATAAACCATATGATTTGATATGATTTTTGTCTTATGTTTTGGCATAAATTAGTAAGGTTTATAAATATGTAAATGGTTGATAATGTTATGATATGAATGACATATGTTTTGGTATTGAAATTGGTTGAAATTATTGTGCATATATGCTTGGTTTGGTGCTTGTAGGTTTGACCCAATTGGGGTGGCAAATTGGCTATTCAAATGGCCTATTTTTGTCCACACGGGCAGAGACACAAGCATGTGTCTCAGCCGTTTGCGACACATGGCTATGTTGCACGGCCGTGTGTCCCATGGGGTACCCTACAATTGTAAGTTAGGCTCGACCACGGCCAAGGCACACGGGCGTGTGGCTAGCCGTGTGACCCAAGTCAGTGTCGACCATGGCCAAGACACACGGGCGTGTCTTGTGGCCGTGTGTGCAAGTCAGTATGTGTGCCCTCTTTTAACACGACCTAGACACACGGACGTGTCTAATGCTGTGTGAGGCACATGGCCTGTTCACACAGGCGTGTGAGGCACACGGACCTGTACTTGTTTGAAAAATGTTTATGTTTTGAAAAAATTTTGTATGTGTTCAGTTTAGTCCCGACCCCTTTCTAATGCATGTTTAGGGTCTTGATGACCTATATAAGGGACTCTAAATTGATGTTTGATCTCTGATGCTATGATGCTTATGAAATGAATGTTAAATGTTTTGATTTGTCTGGTAATGCCTTTAACCCTAGTCTGGTGACAAATACAGGTTAGGGGTGTTACATTTAGGGCCTCGTAGGCTCGTATTAGGGACAATGTGATGATGTTGAACGATAAATTACATGGAATTTGTAGATATATGTGAAATGTATGTTTAATTATTTAGTAAGTCTGGTAATGCTCTATAACCCTATTTCGGTGTTGAATACAGGTAGGGGGTGTTACATGTTAGGATTTTTCCATGAATGTATACATGTGGTATTTGATGTTTGATGGAAGAAAATGAATCCTTGTTGATAAATAAACAACTTTTGTAAAGTGATTTTTGTTAAAAATGCCAATTAAGGATTTATTTGTAAAATGTGTAAAATACAAGGTGAAATTGTGAAATAATGAATTGTATGAGTTTCTATAAGTGTATATTTAATTTGGCTAGCTTTGTATGTGGATGAAATTGCATGAATTTCAATTTACGAGCTTAAAGACTAAATTGTAAAGAAATTAAAATATTAGGAGTAAAAGCGTAAATTTTTAAAAGTGTGTATTTTGGATTGAATTGACTAGAATGAATATTGAATGGATTTAATTTGATTATTTAGATCAAGTTAAGTCTCGTATGGATATAGATCAAGGGAAAGATAAGGTATTAGACTAGTCAGTCCTATTTCGTCGTTTTTGTGATAGAGGTAAGTTCGTAGTTTAAATAGTGTTCTAATGTATTTGATTTAAATGTTATTATGTTATTTATCATATTATGCTTTGACAAAAAATCCAATGATGTTATGACGACTATCGAGCCCCGTTTGACCTTAGGAATATATAGGATACAAATGACATGTCATTAGGGTTACCATGTTTCTGGTGCTGGTCCTGAACGTCCTAATGATGGCTGAGTTCTAGAATTTGTCATGGATAATCGTTAACTTGCCCATACTCAGCGTAGACATTATGGCCGAATCTGGCATGTCACATCGAAGTATTTTTCAAAAATTAATCTTTTCAGTAAAAATCCGTTATTGAAATTAAATCCTTTTATTTTTATTTAACAAAAGTTCTCGTCAAAACGTTTACCTTATTAACCATCAGTGTTATATTAAATTGATTTAAAAACGCGAAAGCTTTTTAAGTTGATGAAGTTTTAAACGCGTGTTTTAGAAAACAATATTTGTTTTAAAAACTCGTCTTTACCTAGACTAGCAGTTTAACAATATATAGTCCAAAGCCCAATTAAAAATTAAAACCCATAAACGGCCTTATTACAAAATTAAAAACCCAAAAGTAAAATTTAAATGAAATAAAGTCAAATACAAGACACAACAGTCATGTGGCCACCTCCAAGTCCCTCGCAGCACCAAATCGTCTAAGGTTGAGGATTACCTGTACAGTTAAAAAGGAAAGGGTGAGTTTACGAAAACTCAGTGTGTAATCCCCTAACAGACAACAGAAATCTGAATATGCAAAATAGTCTGGGTCATAGCCTTATTCAGTAACAGGGTAGTCTGGGCTTTAGCCTTATACAGTAGTAGAGTGGGCCCAAGCCTAAAACAGAATCAATACAGAGCAAATAAGTATCCCAGCCCAATCCAACTAGCACACCACCCGTACCAGCCAACACACCATGTGGGGATTCGATCGACCCACCAAGCCAACACACCAATAACGCAACAAAGCTGCTAATAACAGAAATTGTGGCGGAGCCACTAGAATCAGAATACGTGGCAAAACCACTAGTACAAAACTTCTTCCAAATCAGACCCCAACCCCATGCAGTATGTCATGTCACAAATATTACGTGTATACAAAGTCATACTCAGTACAATCATATATGTAAATTATATGCACATCAGTCATACAAAGCACAAGGGCATAATCGTCATTTTACCATATAGGGGTATTACGATCATTTTACCCTACAGGGGCATTACGGTCATTTTACCCTACAGGGGTATTATGGTCATTTTACCCTACAGGGGTATTACGGTCATTTACTGACCTCTCAGAAGATTTACAGTCGCCTCGAGTGACTTATGTAATCTAACTGGTCATGACAGCGTAAATGGGCCCAAGGTCCATTACTTGGCCCAAGTGGGCCCACACGCCCGTGTAGCCCATTTAACCCAAATTCAGGCACAGCTATGCGAACAACGCAACCCAATCCAACATTTACCACAAATTGTAGATTTTATCCGTGTGGGGCCCACGAGCCCATTGGGCCTACACGACCCATTTCGACCTATCGAGGCCCATAACGACCTCTACGGTCCTACGCCCAAGATTTGTAGGCTCGTATCACCACACGTGCGATCGCACGCTCGTGTGGCATGAAACGCCAGCTTTTTGGCTTTTACTGATCTATAGTCCAATCAGTATGGAATACACGCCTGTTGCAAAAACTACGCTAAGATCCACAAGCTCCAAACCCTGATTCAGTTAAGATATACCATAAGTCTCCTAACAATACGATTTAACACTCCCTCTCTATCCCACTTAACGAAGAGGTTCTAATCACCTACCTTGGTCGATCGCCTATAAATCTCACGCTTAATCCTTTACAAGAGATAGTCTACAGACCCCCTTTAGAGATATCCTGCAATACAATTTAGACTTTAACAGCCAAATCCATTTACAGACCGATCAAAGGTTTGCACCAACTGAAAAACACTTACCAAAATGTTGACCAAAAGTGAAGAGATACCACTAATCGGCCTTCCAGAGTATGCCTGTAACGCCCCCACGCTCGAAACCGTCACCGGAGTCAAGCTTGAGGTGGTACTAAACTTATCTTACCTTTTAAACAACTCTAAACCACTTATTTTAATTTTCGTAATAAACTGTTTTTCTGCGTCATGGTTACTTAAAAATTCATTTCTCAAGTTTCAAAACTCAAAATTAAGATCCATAAATTTTTCCTGAAACTAAACTCATATATATATCTACTAATTTTTTTCTATAATTTTGGACTTAGCTAATTAGTACAGTTTATTAGTTAAAATTACCCCTGTTTCAGAATTTGACTGCACTGACCTCTACTTACTACGAACCACTTTTCTCCTTGTACAAAATTCATATGACTATACCGTTTGTTTTTATTAAAACTAGATTAAATAAGGATTCTAAAAATATAAAGTAAACCACCTAATTAGTTTTGTAAAATTTATGGTGAATTTCTAAATTTGAAATAGGGGATCAAGAAATCGCTCTAGCCCTATTTCACTAAAACTTAGATATCTTATAAAATACAAAACCTTTACCTGTTTTGCTTATTCCATATGAAAATAGACACAATGAGATTTAATTTCATATATTATTCACCATCAAACCAAGTCTCTACGATTTTTAGTGACTTTTCAAAGTCACGTTATTTCTGATACTTGAATTCGTTTTTAAGTTACTTTCACATTTTTCATAGTTTTCATGTGATAGTTACTACTTAATCATATGTACTATTAAACATGTATATCATCAGCCATTCTATTGGCTAATCATTAGAAAGTATTTACACATCATTCATTGATCATATCATATCAAAAGAAACCAAGTTCCTATACATGCCATACACAAAACGAAACGTCTAACTATACCAATGTGATTCCTTCGATTGTGTGATCGGGTCTCCGACATTTCCTTCGATCCCTGAGTGGCTTGATAAGAAATATAAGAAAAATAAAATAAAGAGAGTAAGCACTAGGCTTAGTAAGCTTACAAGCAAATAAATTACAACATTCAACATAATGAATAATTATACATAATGTCACCTAGCCTCATAAACTTTCTTTACTTCTCATTTTCTACCTTCTTCTTTACTTACTTACCTTCTTTCTTACCTGACCTTTCACTATTCATAAATATAATCTACCTTCCCTTTTGCTGATAATTCACTGTAATTTAACGTGTACAATGACCCATTGAACCACTCGGAATACTAAGGATACTAGGGTCGTTCCTGTCTAACAATATCCTGCCAATGCCATGTCTTCGACATGGACTTACATGAATTATTCCTGTCTCCAATGCCATATATATATATATCTAATATGGGCTTACATGGCTCATTCCTGTCTCCAAAGCCATATATCTAATATGGACTTACATGGCTAATTTACATCTGTTACATCTCATCAACCCCAATATCCTAACATTCCTAAGGTTCAAACTGGGCTTCCTAATGCTTTTTCTCTATCACTTCGCCTTTAATTCGACTTTAAATATTCTCATAAAATAAGTATATAAATGCTAGAAATTGACAATAATAATGTAAAATAAAAGAATATTGCATTTATTTCTCAGAAACTTACCTCGATACAAAATGTAACTAAACTTTACAATTTAGTCCTTTACTTTTTCTTTTCCCCGATCTACTCCCGAATTTCTCTCTTCTTGATCTATAATAGAAAATTTAACTTATTTAATATTCACATTTATCAAAACAGTCCTTTACTCAAACTTTGGAAAAATTATATTTTGCCCCTAAACTTTGCATATTTACATACACTTTAAATCTAAGTAAATTAAACTTCAGCCTATTTTCTTATGTTTTATGACATGCTGATCGTTTTTCCCTTCTATAGCAAAATCAAATTCTCACTCTAACATATACTTATGACTATTAGGTATTTTTACCGATTAAGCCCTTTTACTCGTTTTTACCTAAAACCGAGTAGCACAAGTTGTCTAACATAATCTAAGAGCTCATGTTCTATCATAAAACATAAAAATAAACATTTTTCACCTATAGGTATTTTTCCAAATATGAACCCTAACTTAAATTATTGCTAGCATAAGCTTTATCGAGCTACCGGGACTTCGAAAACGTAAAGAACATTAAAAACGGGGCTTGGAATCACTTACTATGGAGCTTGAAAGCTTGAAACAAACCCTAGCTATGAAGAACCATTGAAATTTCGTGCTAATGAAGAAGATGATAAATTTTGTGCTATTTTTCCCTTTTTATTTCATTTAATATCCAAATGACCAAAATGCCTTTTCTTATTAAACTTTCAAAAATTCCATCCATGTCCTATTTTGTCCATGAACTTAGAAATTGGTCAAATTGTTATTTAAACCCTCCTAATTAATATTCCAAAGCAACTAAAAACTTCTAGAATGCAAATTTTGCAAATTATTCGATTTAGTCCCTAATCTCAACTTAAGCACTTTATGCATAGAATTTCATCACGAAATTTTCATACAATCATGCAATCATATCATGAACCTCAAAATAATAATAAAATAAATTTTTCTACCTCAGATTTGTGGTTTCGCAACCACTATTCCGTTTAAGCCCTATTTCAGGATGTTACAATGCCCTTACACCAAGGCACAAAAAGGAACACCTACCCCTAAGATAGAAGATTGGACTACTCCCAAAAGTGAAAAGAGAAAAGAAACCCGAAAAGAAATAGAGTTAGGGAAACATTATTCAGCCTAGATACTTAAAGAAAGAGATGATAAAAGAAAGAATAGAAATTAAAAAATCACCGATTGACCAAAGATCAACTGTAAAAACCGAAAGCAGAAGTAGGGAGAGAGCAATGCGGTAACGGCTCGAATATTAATGGTGAAAGGATGACAAGAAGAGAGGAGATGATAAATGTTATTCGGCAAGAGATCAAAAGAAAAAAGAAATAGTTTGAGGGCTAACCGAAAGGAGAAGTATGGGTAATCAAACACTAAAAGCAAAAATGGAGAAAAGAGAGACGAAAGAGGAGAAAATGGCATAATCGGCTAGAGGGAGAACAACCTAAAATGTTGATTGGAGACGGAGAGTTAAGAGCAAAATGGTAACAAGGAAACCAAAAAGTAGTGAAATTAGCACAAAACGAAAGAAAATACCCAAAAATCAACACTACTTTCGGCTTCAGAATAAAGAGCAGCCAAAAACCCGAAATGGAGAGTCCCATTCCCTTACTAAGCCGAATTCCTGAATGGTTGATGTCCACCAACGTCCACAACTCTTCCCCTCATCAAAAATCCCTTAATTTTCTCCCCCTATCCCTCCTAAAATTCCTCCTTAATCTCCTCCTTGATTTACTCCACCATCTACTCTTTGACCAATTCAAATTCCACCTTGCAGAGTTTGAGTCCACTTCTGCTTCTCATATGGCAAGAGTAGCAAAATACATACCCTTTTTACCTTGCCAAAAATTGAACCTTAGACCTCAAGCAACTACCACACGCCACTTACCAAAGGACCACAAGCTCATTTGTGACACTTTTTAACCACAATTAAATATAAGGTTCACCTACTAATGCCAGAATTCATTTAAGCGGAAAACTAATAATTTTGTTAAAGCCCAGATTTGAACCCAGGACTTCTAAAACACTCCCAACTACTCCTAAATTACTTAACCAATAGAGCAAACATTTTATTTTTGATATTTCCTGCACACATAAACTTTTATGTGTAGTCTCTTAGCGGCTCCCATGCATAAGGCCCAACACTTTTAGGCCCAAAAATTTGGGGCATTACAAGCTACGTTCTGACCGTCAGCTTGTGTGAGCAAGCCCATTTATGGCTCGTATGAGCGGTTACGTAAAGGAAAAGGAAAGGAATGGTTTCAGCCATGTGTTAGCACACTTTATGTGAGCTTTCCGTGTATCTGGTATTATTTTAAGTGATTCAATGGGATTACACTATGAAATTATGGAAAGATATGAAGTCTATGTTATGAAAGTATGGATTCATATGTATTATGATTATGAAATTTACCTTACCATATGATGAATTTTACTAAGTTATGTGATTTAAGCACTAACTTGTGATGTTGGTGATGCTTAGGCTTGCGCCAAGCTTGTGTTGGATTTATCATATCTATTTTATGATTATGCTCTGAAATGGTAAGCTTTGTTCATGAATTACAAACTTACTAACTATTATATGCTTATGTTGTTTTTATTTTCTATGTTTTATAGATTATTGGAAGCTTGATCAGTTTGGAAGCTCGTTAGAGACCTATCACACTATCCTACGACTATTTTGGTAGATTTTGATGTTTTAAGTCATGGTTATAATGGTATGTATAAGTAAATTGTGTTTGATGAGATAGTCATTATGTATGGCTTCTAAATGTGGTTTTATGGTTGATGAATTTTTGGCATTCTAATGCTTTAATGGTTGATGTTGAAATGGTCAAGTAAAGTTATGTTTTGAATGACTAATTTAGTATGCTTGAATGTGATTTTGCCATGTGGTCATTGTAGTAAGTTTGGTAAGGAAATAGATTAGAAATGTATGGTTGATGAATGGCTAAATTATGCATATGTTTAAGTATATTTGATTGTTGTGGTTGAGGTGCCTTTTGGCATATTGGTTGTATGGAAGATGCTATATTGAATTAGCCTTATTATGCATGTTTTAGGTATGTTTTGAAGCTTGAATGGTTGTGCAAATGGATTGTAGGTGTGAGCTTAAATTGGGTGAAAGAAGTGGCTTGAAATTGGCCTATTTCTTGTCCACACGGCTTAAGACAAGAGTGTGTGTCTCAGCCGTGTGTGACACAAGGCCATGCGACACGGCCGTGTGTCCCTTCTATGTCTCAAAAGGTTACAAGTTAGGCAGTTACATGGCCTAGCACACGGCCTGGCACATGGGCGTGTGATGCCATTTCAAGAGTTAAACGGTTTGGCCCATGGACGTGTGGCTTGGCCATGCAACCCAAGTTAGAGAGTTACACGGGCACAAACATGAACTTTGTAACACCCCTAACCCGTATATGTTGCCGGAATAGGGTTAGGAGGTATTACCAGATAATACACATCATTCACAAACTTTTATGCAGTCATAATCTAAATCCATTCAACTCATTCACATTGTCTCTTATAAGGTCCTACGAGACCTTAAAACATGCTTAAAAGAGGTTCGGGACTAAACTGATAACATTTAAAAACTTTGGGAAACTTAGAAAAATTTCATGCATTTAGGGGTCACACGCCCGTGTGAGCAGGCCGTGTGCCCCACACAGCCACCAGACACATTCGTGTCACAAATTGTGTGAAAACAGGGCATACATATTGACTTGCACCAAACAGCCGAGGACACGCCCATGTGTCATGGCCGTGGAAAAACTGGAGGGGTTACTGACTTAGGTCACAAGACCGACTGGACACCCATGTACCAGCCCGTGTGCCACACACGGCCAGTAGACACGCCCATGTGTTTAGGCCGTGTCAAACCTATAGGGTATACTGACTTAATTCGAAAGGGTACCGCAGGTGACACACGACCGTGTAGCATGGCTATGTGTCGAACATGGCTGAGACACACGCCCGTGTCTCTACCCGTGTTAACAAAAATAGGCCATTTATAAAGCCAATTTGCCACCCTTTTTGCATATACCTACATAAGCTCATATATTACCAATTTAAGTCACAAATATGCAATCAAAATTCATCAATCAATACACAAATATACCAGATCCAATATTTCAAGCATATCATTTCACCATTTCTATCCAATACCAAAACATGTCATTGATAAACAACCAATCTCATAATCACCAAACCATCTCAATTTCCATAATAAACTTGCCAATCACATAGCCAAAATATATATACCACAAGCACATATATGAACACATATCATAAGTCAAATTCTCATTCAATATTACCATAATTCACAAGCCAACTTATATAGCCAAACAAACACCAATATTTACAAGCCAAATCTCATGGCTAATGTCATAACTCAAAACATGCCAAGATAACACTAGCCTATACATGCCATATACCATATTTACTAAGCTTTAAAAATACCAACAAAGTGATCAATAGTGTGATGACGGTTCCTGACGATCCCTGAGTCCGAGCTAGCTTTGATTATCTATAAAACATAGACAAATAACACATAATAAGCTTCATAGCTTAGTAACTTCATAAGTGAATATATCAATTCATCAAATAAATTTAATTTAACTATTTTCACATTACCAAATCAATATCACATTAACCACAAACCTTTCTCATGTCTCAAAACATAATCAAATACCATCTCATTGAACTTTCTCAATCTAATACTCAAGTAGGTTCCATATGTACCTGTACCACCTCATACTAACCTCTTTCTCAACCACGTCATTTCTTTACCTGTTGAACCATTTGGATTAGAAATCGGATACTCAAGGATCACAATCGATAAGTACCTATACCATGGCCCGTAACCAAATCAAGGTAACTCCTCTCTGAATACCTATACCATGGCCCGTAGCCAAATAAAGGTATTATTCGCATCCGAAGTACCGATATCATGGCCCAAAGCCAATACATTAACCTAATGGCATGTCATTAGCATCCTAACTATTCCTAAGGTTCAACCGGGAAGTTTCACTTGTCGATTTCATCATCAAACACATCCGTATAGTCATATTCACCATTCAAACATTATTCGTAATCTCATAATCATATTTTATGCAATACCAAAGCATATAACATACATTTATAATGAAATTACCACATACGAACTTACCTCGTACTCGAAATTGACGAATTGGATCGATTACTCGATAACTTTGCTTTTCCCCCGATCTAAATCTGAATTCTTTCTTTCTTGATCTATATGTATTAAAAATTAACCCATTTAATCACCAACTCATTCAATTTAGTCCACAAACACATATTCGGGAATTTTTACACTTTAGTCCCTAAAGTTTCACATTTATTCAATTTAGTCCTTATTTCACAATTACACAAAATTCATGAAATTTTTTTAAACCCAAGCCTAGCCAAATTTCATTTAGGTCCCTAGCAGCCCAAAAATTTCATTTAGTTCACATTTCAACCCTTCAATTTGCAAATTTCACAATTTAGTCCTTATTTGACATTTTTGTCAAAAATCACTTTACAAAACATTAAAATCTATCAACAATTATTCATTTTTCATCATCATCTATCACAAAGCTCAAGCATTCATCAATGGAACTTCACAAAATCATCAACAAATTCAAAAATTAAGACATGGGCTACTAGAACACAAAGCAACGATCACAAAAACGTAGAAATCATAAAAAATCGAGCTAAAACCGTACCTTAATCAAGAAAAGAGTTGCCCGAACCTAGATGAGTGTAAAAGCTTCTTCTTCTTCTTTAATTTCGATTAAAAGATGATTATAACATTTGGTTTTATTTATGTTAAGTTTATTTACCAAATTACATATTTAAGCTTTACTAAACCATTTAAAATCATCATAATATATGCCCGTTTCTGACCATTCCCACTATCAATGGTCTATTCACAATAAGGACCTTTGGTTTAATAACCCATAGCAAATAGACACTCTTAACTTATAGCATGCTACTTTTGCATTTTACGCGATTTAGTCCTTTTTCTCAAATTGAGCTATTAAACGATAAAATTAGCTCATGAAATTTTCACACACACATATATATATGCTGTAAACACCAAAAATAATATTAAAATAATTTTTTGATATCAGATTTGTGGTTCTGAAACCACTGTTTCGATTTAGCTAAAATTGAGCTGTTATAGACATGGACATGGCCGTGTGTCCCTACTTTGAATGTCCATACGACCTGAGAGACGGGAGTGTGTCTCAGCCGTGTGAGTCACACGGCTTGGCCACATGGCCGTGTGACCCCTGCAGTGTGAAATTTTCCATCTTTTTCCATAAAATTCTAAATGTTTTCGGTTTAGTTCTGAATCGATTCTAAAGCATTTCTAAGGCCTTGAGGGCTCAAATAAGAGACAATAAGCATGTGTTTGAATGAATTATGTTATGATTTATGGAATGTTTAGAAATTGATGATTTTAAGTTACATTTTTATGGTAATGCTCTGTAACCCTATTTCGGTAATGGATACGGGTTAGAGGTGTTACAATAAAATTGAAACATACTTAAGAGAAATTAAAATTTATGCAAATATTGCCCTACCTCCCTCCTTAAAATGAAGCAATGTCGTTATTGTGTAACTAAAGTAATGAATGAGAACTCAACATGTAACACCCCTAACCCGTATCTGTCGCTAGAATAGTGTTAAGGAGCATTATCGGACTTATTTATTAAACAATCATACATTTCATATACATTCCTCAAATCCAAACAAAAATCATTCAAATACAATCATATTTTCCCTAACACGAGCCTTCGGGGTTTAAAAAAAGCATTAGAAGTGGTTTGAGACTAAATCGAATACTTAATAAATTTTAGAAAAGCATGGAAAATTTTCAAAGTGCAGGGGACACACGCCCATGTGGTCAGGCCGTGCCATGTGGTCATTCGAAATGGGATCACATGGCCGTGTCCCAGCCCGTGTCCGACCCCATTTAACTCTCTCACTTGGGTCACACGGCCAACCACACGCCCATGTGACTAGCTCGTGTACCCTTAAAAATGGCCTCACACGCCCGTGTGCCAGGTCGTGTGAAAACTAGAGGGTATATTGACTTGTGCCACACGGCCAAGCCACATGCCCATGTGAAGCTACTGAATTGATTTCTAAACAAGTGCCAGGGGACACACGGTCGTGTCACCTGACCATGTGTCACACATGGCTGAGACACATGCCCATGTCTCTGCCTGTGTGGACAAAAATAGGTCATTTTCCAAGCCTTATTTCTCACCCAAAGTGGCTTCAACCTACACATACCAAATAGCATATGACCATATCTTCAGTAGGCATTCAAACTAATATAAACCAAGTCTAATTCATGCAATTTCAATGCCAACAACCACAAGGTTCATAAGCATCACAATTAACCATTCAAAAACATACCAATATGCCTCCAAAATTTACCTACATGATCAAACTCGCTTATTAGACTTTGTGCCTAATTCAACATACATACCAATTCTCAAGTTCAGTTATTTTGTACTCAAAATACCAATACACAATTAAGACATTTCCAAGGAAAATCCAAATACATTCCAAAATGAGAAGAACCACATTTCACAAGACCATATTTACATATAAACATTTCAAGATATATGACAACTTACAAGCCAATTCAAATGGCCAAAATTCAGCAAGACATAAAGGCTACCTTAGCTAAAAGACCTATACATGCCATATAACCAAAATACACAAAGTTCAAAAGTACCAAAATAAGGGTTCGATAGTGTATTGCAATCTCCGACAACTTTCAAAAAAATCGAGCTTCCGAATCACTATAAAACATGAAAAATAAACAAAATAAGCAATTAAGCTTAGTAAGCTCGTATGGATAATAAGTATGACTTAGCTAATAATCATAATTTAAGTGATTAAACATGGCATAATGCAACTCAATTTAATCCACAAACCTAACACATATTCATCCATAAGGTTAGACAATTCCCAAATTTCATAGCTTCAATGCTTTTGTGATTCACATACATACATATAATGATACATATCAATCTCTTATTCTTTCATACCATCAATATACCCATTGAAGCATTTGGAATAATATCGGATACTCAGGAATGTCGCACACTAAGTGCCAATACATGGTCGAAACCATCTCAATCTCATATCTCATATAAATGCTCACTCTCGAGCTATCACCGGGTTTGCTCACACAAGCTGACGGTCAAGACATAGCTACACGGTGCTACTCACACAAGCTAACGAGTAACCGTAACACATGCCAAAAAACTTAGCCACTGGTAGAACGTATGGACCTGCACCCAAAACACGGTAACCCCTAATGACATGTCATTTGTATCCTAATCTATTCCTACGGTTCAAACGAGATTAATACACTACCGATAACTCGTCGAGAATGTCTGTAGTATCGTATCATCACAGTTATTTCAATTTAGCATTTAAACATATGTAATTAAATGCTTATTAAACATACGAACTTACCTCGAATTAATACGGAGAAAATCGAGCAATCAATCCACTACTTTATTTTTCCCCCGATCTAATTCTGAACATTGCTTTTCTTGATTTATATAATTAAATTTAACTTATTTAAATATCATTCTATTCGATTTTATACAAAATTCATATTATGAAAAAATTACTATTTTGCCCCTAAACTTTTGAATTCTTTACAATTTAGTCCCTAGCCTATAGAAATGCAAATTCATGCAATTGAGTCCACACCCATGCTAACCAAATTTCACCTATAATCATAGCAGCCCACATATTTCACTATTTCAAACTTTTACCACATAATTGATCACATTTCTCAATTTAATCCTTAATTTGTAATTTCATTCAAAATCATTTAATAGATGTTGTTTATCAAATAACAGCCATTCATTATCTTTCATTAAACTTCAAAACACATACACACTCAATAATGGTGAAACCCTAATACTTTAATAGTTTTGCAAATTAGTCCCTGGGCTAGTTAGATTAAGCTACAATGACTCCAAAAACATAGAAACCATTAAAAACGGGATGAAAAATCATACCATGCACACAAAACCACCAAGGCCAAACCTAGCAAGCTTCTATGGCTTCTTTTTTTGTTTGAAATTTCTGTTGAAGAAAGAGTAGAAAGATGATAACTTTGTTTTACTTATTTTAATTATCATTATTTACCCAATTACAAAAGTAACCTTTATAAACATTATTTATGTAAAACCCCTAACCCGTATCCATTGTCGGAGCAGGTTTCAAAGTATTACTGGAACATTTAGAACATTTTTCAATTAATTTACGTAAATTACTATTCATTTATCGAGATCATACATATCGTCCCTTATATGGACCCTCGAGGCCCAAAACGAGTGTTAGAATCAAATCAAGACTAAATTGGGAACTCAAGGAATTTTTCACAAAATTCTAAAAATTTTCCTAGGTGCAGGGCTCACACGCTCGTGTGGTCTGGGGACACGCCCGTGTGGTTAGGCTGTGTACTACACACACCCGTGTCCCTAACCCGTGTAACTCTCTAACTTTTAAAGCATGAAGAAATTGAAGTCACACGGCCAAGTCACATGCCTGTGTGCTAGGCCGTGTGGAAAATTTAGGTGCAGTTTTCACACCAAGGCCGTGTCAACCACACGGCTGAGACACACGCCCGTGTCTCAGCCCGTGTGCCCAATTCTGAGCATTTTGTTTCTCATTTTTAAGATGTAATGGACGCATGGCCAGACCATATGCCCATGGGACAAGCCGTGTGTCACACACGGCCAAGACACACACCCGTGTGTCTGCTCGTGTAGACAAAATAAGGCTATTTCCAAGCCTCATTTGTCACCCAAAACTTACCATTTTCCTGCACTAAAACTCACAAGCATATATCCACCAATCCAACATCATATTCACAAGAAGTTTGACATCAATCATATAGTATTATCTCATGCATCAATAGATATAAACTTACTCATGTCATAAACTCATATACTAACACAATTTCATCAAACCAACTCATAATAAGCACTAATATGATTATCAAAACACCACTTTAAAATAGCCAAACTTAGACCATCATTAGCCATTCCAATGGCTAGGTTACAAAACAACCATTACAAGCCATCATTGGCCAACTAAGCTTATATATGCCATATCAAAATGAGGTTTCTATTTTTACCAAAATGAGATAGTGGATAGTGTGATGACTGCTCTGACCGACTTCCAACTTTCATGAGCTTTGAGCACTATAAAACAGGGAAAAATAAATGAAGTAAGCATTTTATACTTAGCAAGTCCGTATAACGGGAAATAAACTTACCGGTCTTATTTATTAACATAAGCATACATAAATACATATTCCATCAATTTTGGGTAAGTTACCTAAACACATACACTTATTCAAACAAGTTACTCACATAATCTCATATGAATATCAAGTAAACATAGATGAGCTCATCACATTACAAGCTTCCATTAATTTCACCTTTCCACTCTTCAAGAGTCTTTTCCGTCGAATTATTGAAATCTCGTTGGATGTTCATGTAATATACACATGTGCAAAAGTACCCATTGGGTACATAATGAAAAAGCACACCCTTGAGTCATACATTTTACTGTAGGATTACTAGTCTAGGCTAAAACCTATTCGTAGCATATGCTCTAAAGAGCTTAATATAGATTACCCGTCTGAGCTAAATCCAATTTATAACCTAACTCAAGAGGGCTTACATTAGAATTACCCATCTGGGGTAAATTCTATTTGCCACATGTGCACTATTATTTTCAACCTATAAAAAATTCAATATTCAACCGAAACACGATAATTTCTCCATTTACAAACTTAAAATTATATCATTATGTATATATCATCTAACACATAACAACACAATCATACAATTCAGTTCGAGCATATTAACATACATTTTTAGGTTACGCGAACTTACCTTGAAAGTGGTTCGTTTTTGAATTTCAACTAATCCGAAACCTTTTGCTTTCCTTGATCTAGTTTCATAGTTGGTCTTTCCGGATCTTTTCAAGCTTGGTAAGTTGTCTTCCTCTCTCCTAGGGTTTCCATGAAAATTTTGGGGAAGATGATATGAAATTAGATGAATATTTCTTTTTATTTAATTTTCATCTTTTAATTTTAGTGATTTCCAATTTAGTCCCTTTCCTTTTCTAATTTTTCCATTGATGAGTCATTAAAATATCTACTAACTACTCTTCAATGGTCTAATTACCATATAAGGATCTTAAGTTTTGGATTCCATAGCTATTTGATACCTATATCTACTAGAATCTAACTTTTGCATTTTATGCAATTTAGTCATTTATCTAATTAACCACACAATCGATAAAATTTTCGTATCAAAATTTTCATGTGAAATTCCTATCATGATGCCAACCATAAAATAAAATAAAATAATTTTTATTTTTAACTCAGATTTATGGTCCTGAAACCACTGTTCCGACCTCACCGAAATTGGGCTGTTACAATTTATTTCACTAAATGCCAAGCCATTACCATTCACTAACTTATTAATGGGCTAATTACAATTTAAGGACCTCTATTTTAAATTTCTATAGCTACTAGACACCTTTAGCTATTAGAGCCCAACTTTTGTACCTTACACGATTTAGTCCTTTTTACCAAATTGAGCATACAAACGATAAAATTTCTTAGTGAATTTTTTATACAACACTACTAACATGTTGTAGACATTAAAATAATAATAACACAAATATTTTGACCTCAGATTTGTGGTCCCAAAATGACTATTCTGATTTCATTGAAAACGTGCTGTTCAACTCTCCTCTTTAAGGAATTTTCGTCCCCGAAAATCTTACCAGAAAATATGTTAGGGTACTGTTTTCTCATGACTTCCTTAAGTTCCCACGTAGCCTCTTCAACACCGTGACGTTGCCAAAGTACCTTCACTAAAGCTATGCTTTTGCTTCTTAACTCTTTAATCTCTCGAACAAAAATTCTGATCGGGTTCTTCGCTATACGACATATTGGGCTGAGTTTCAATCTCTGTCAGGGAAATTATGTACGATAGGTCTGATTGATACCATCTTAACATAGACAAATGAAATACATTATGGATCTTTTCAAGTTCTGGAGGTAACTCAAGTCGATAAGCCACTGGCCCAATTCTATTGATAATCTCATACGATCCAATAAATCGCGGACTCAATTTTCTTTTGCGACCAAATCGAAGAATTTTCTTCCACGGTGACACTTTTAGAAACACTTTGTCACCAATTTGAAATTCAATATCTTTGAGTTTCAAATCTGCATATGATTTCTATCAATCTGAATCTTCTTTCAAACTGTCGCGAATTATTTTCACTTTCTCTTCAGTCTCCCTGATCAAATCAACCCCGTGAATCTTTTTCTTACTAAGGTCAGTCTAGTACAATGGAGTTTGGCATTTACAACCATATAAAGCCTCATACGGTGCCATTTTTTATGCTCGAATGATAACTATTATTATACGCAAACTCAACCAATGGTAAATATTTTCCCAATTTCCTTCAAACTCTAAAACACAACAACGAAGCATATCTTTTAGAATCTGAATCTCTCTCGGGTTGACCATCTATTTACGGATGGAATGAAATACTAAAATGCAACCGTGTACCCAAAGCCTCTTGCAATTTCTTCCAAAACCGTGATGTAAATCGCGGATCTCTATTCGAAATAATAGAAACTGGCACCCCGTGCAATCTAAAAATCTCAGAGATGTACAATTCAGCTAATCTATCGAGTGAAAAGTCTGTATGTACCGGAATGAAATGTGCAAATTTCGTTAAACGATCAATAACAACCCAAATAACATCTTTCTTTTTCAGAGATAGGGCTAACCCCGATACGAAATCCATCGTAACTCTATCCTATTTCCATTCAGTTATCATTACTGGCTATAGTAGTCCCGAAGGTACTTGATGTTCAGCTTTAACCCGTTGACAAACCAAGCATCTTGACACAAATTCTAAAATGTCTCGTTTCATACCTGACCACCAATACAATCGTTTCAAATCATTATACATCTTAATACTTCCCGGATGAACAGACAAGTAACCACTGTGTGCTTCATATAAAATTTTCTATATAAACTCTGGATTCCTCGGCACACAAATTCTACCTTGAAACAACAAAAAATCATCAGATCCAATCTGATACTCTGAATCAATAGTCGACTTGCATTGTACTATTTTATCTTGCATTTCATTATCATATTTTTGAGCTTCATAGATTTGTTGAAGAAACATCAGTTTAGCTTTTAACTCAGCTAAAATCAAACTATCATCGGATAATTTCAATCGTGTATTCATCACTCTCAAAGAACACAAAGATTTTCTACTTAGAGCATCCGCGGCTACATTCGCTTTCCCCGGATGATAATCAATCACCAACTAATAATCCTTCAACAACTCGAGCAATTTTCGTTTTCACAAATTCAAATCTTTCTGAGACATTAGATACTTCAAGATCTTGTGGTCAGTAAAAAATATGGCATTTTTCATCGAACAAATGATGTCACCAAATTTTCAATACGAATACAATAGCAGCCAACTCTAAGTCGTGCGTCAGATAATTCTTTTCATGCGGTTTTAACTATTTGGAAGCATAAGCTCTCACTTTGCCTTCTTGCACTAAAACACATCCCAAACCGTTCAATGATGCATCACTGAAAATTGCAAACTCTTTACCCAACACAGGCTGAACTAAAACTGGTGCTTCAGTTAACAGTGCTTTCAACTGATCAAAACTCGGTTGACATTTTTCAGACCATTCAAACTTTACATCTTTCTATAACAATCAAGTCATCGATGTAGCAATTATCGAGAACCCTTTTACAAAATACCGATAATAACCAACTAATCCTAGAAAGCTTCTGACCTTGAATACGTTTCTTGGTGGTTTCCAGTCAACAACTGTTGAAATCTTACTCAGATCAACTCAGATACCTTCCGCTGAAACAATGTGTCCCAAAAATCCAACTTCTCAAAGCCAAAAATCAAATTTGCTAAATTTAGCAAACAATTGCTTATCTCTCAATGTTTGTAACACAGTCCTCAAATACTCAGCATGTTCAGATTCATCTCAGGAATAAATCAGAATGTCATCAATGAATACAACTACAAATGTAACAGCTCGTTTTCAGTGAAATTGGAATAGTGGTTTTGGGACCACAAATTTGAGGTCAAAAGATTTATTTTATTATTATTTTAAGGTTTATAACATGTTAATAGAGTCAAATGAAAATTTCATTAAGAAATTTTAATGTTTACATGCTTAATTCAATAAAAAGGACTAAATTGCTTAAAGTACAAAACTAGAGTTCTATATGCTAAAGGGATTTAATAGCTATGAAATTAAATGTTTGGAGGGTTTATGTTGTAATTATACCATTAATAGCATGACTGGACAATTAAGGACATTCTATATATGTTTTTTAAAGGTTATAATTAAGGTTAAAATAGTAAATTAATAAAATTAACTTAAAATTAAAGCAAAGAAAAGATGTATCATCTTCTCATGTTATTTTTCCACTGAAACTAGAAGGGAGAATTGCCATAGCTAGGGTTTCTTGGTTTGGCAATTTCAATTGCTTGCATGTAAGTGATTTTGAGCCCGTTTTTAATGATTTTTATGTTTTTTTTGAGTCATTGTAGCTTAATCTAGCTAGCTCAGGGACTAACTTGCAAAATTTTTAAAAGTCTAGGATTTTACCATTGATGAATGTGGATGTGTCTTGATGTTTGATGATAGAAAATAAATGGTTGTTGTTAGATAAACAACATTTGTTAAGTGATTTTGGTTAAAATTGCAAATTTAGGATTTATTTGTAAAATGTGTATAATTCATGGTGAAATGTGTGATATAATGAAAAATATGGGCTGTTATGGAGATATATATATATAATTTGGGTTACATGGGTGTGGGTTAGATTGCATGAATTTGTATTTTTGTAAGCTAGGGACTAAATTATAAATAATTCAAAATTTAAGGGGCAAAAGTGTAATTTTTCCAAAACATGATTTTTGGGTTAAATTGAATAGAATGATATTTAATAAGTTAAATTTGATTATATAGATCAAGAAAAGCAACATACGGGTCTAGATCGAGGGAAAGATAAAGTATTGGAGTAGTTGATCCTATTCCGTCATTTTTGTGATCGAGGTAAGTTTGTATGTTAATAAATATTAATGTAATTGTGTTTTAAATGATTTATTATTACATTATTGATAAATACGACTTTACAAAAATATTCGACAAAGATTTGGTGACTTTTGAAATCACAGTTGAACCTTAGGAATAGATAGGATACAAATGACATGTCATTAGGGGTTATTGTGTTTTGGATGTTTGGTCATGCACGTTCTCACCGTGGATCGAGAGTTTTCTGGTATGTGTTGCGGTGCTTACTCATCGACTTGTGTGCAGCGATCAGTATGGCTATGTCTTAACCGTCAGCTTGTGTGAGCAGACCCGGTGATAGCTCGAGATGAGCATTTACACATGAGATATGAGATTGAGATGGTTTCGACCAGGTATTAGCACTTAGGGTGTGAGATTCCTGAGTATCCAATATTATTCCAAATGGTTCAACTGGTATATCATTGGTATGAAAGAATAAGTGACTGATACGTATCATAACAGGTATGTATGTGAATCATATAAGCTTTGAGTCTATGAAACTTGTGAATTTCATACCTAACCTTGTGAATGAATATGTAATAGGTTTGTGGATCAGTATGAGTTATATTATGATATGTTTGATTACTTAAATTATGTTCATATGGTAGGTTGAGTTCATTGTTATACGAACTTACTAAGCTTAATAGCTTACTCTGTTTACTTTTTTGTGTTTTATAGTGATTTCCCAACTTGCTCAGATTGAGAGTTGTTGGGGATCTCATCACACTATCCACTCAATGTTTTGGTACTTTTGAACTTGTGTACTTGGTTATGTGGCATGTATAGGAGTTGTGGTTAATATGGTCTATATGTTTGTAATGTTGATAGCCAATTGATTTGGCTTCTAAATGATATATGTTTTTGGTTATGTGTTTAGCCATGTGACTTGGCTTACTTTGGTATACTTGGTTATGCATATATGTGTAAATGGCCTCTGATATTTTGTTTATAATTACTATGTGAATGCCTTATTGTGAATTGGTATTTTCAGTATAAAATGATTGAATTTGAGAATGTGGTATGCATATTGATTTAAGCACAAAGTCTAATAGGTGAGTTTTATCATTTAGATGATTTTGGATGTGAAATTGGTATGAATTTGAATGGCTGTTTGAGATGCTTAAGAGCATTTTGGTTGTTGGTATTGGTAGTATATGATTTTAGGCTAAAATTGGTTGGGTATAAGTTCCTATTTATGCATTGGTTGTTTGTGCATTGTTGAACCTAGGTTGACAACATTTTAGGTGAGAAATGTTGCTTGAAACCTAGCCTATTTTTGTCCACACGAGCAGAGACATGGGTGTGTGTCTCAGCCGTGTATGATGCATGGCAAGGTGACACGACCGTGTGTCCCTTGGTACTTATTTAGAAACCAAGTCAGTAGCTGCACATGGCCCAACACATGGGCATGTGACTTGGCTGTGTAGCATAAGTTAGTATACCCTCCAATTTTCACACTGCCTGGCACACGGGTGTGTGAGGCCATTTCGAAGGGTACACGGGCTTGTTATATGGGCATGTGGTTGGCTGTGTGACCCAAGTCAGTGAGTTAAATAGGGTCAGACACGGGCTGGGACACAGCCATGTGATCCTATTTCGAATGTCCACACAGCCTATGGCACGGGCGTGTCTTTGGCCGTGTGAGACACACGGTTGGGCCACACGAGCGTGTGTCCCCTGTATTTTGAAAATTTTCTATGATTTTCCAAAATTTCCCTGAGTTCTCAGTTTAGTCCCTAACCACATCTAATGTTTGTTTTAGGCCTCGAGGGATCCTATTAAGGACAATATGATTGATTGTGAATGACTTTTGTTTGTATATGAAAAATGTATGAGAAATATATATTTGTTTAAGTATTAAGTCTTGTAATGCTCCGTAACCCTATTCCGGCGATGGATATGGGTTAGGGGTGTTACTTTTATTGGTATAAGAGCTACGATTTAGTCGATTCTAGGACTAACATAGTGTGTGTGAGTCTAGCTATACATCTCATATTTAACCTATGATAGTGTAATATCTCTTGACAGTTTTAAATCATGTTTTCATATAGCAACAGATCCCAATCAAGTAGTTGCTGATGATGTAGAAAGTAATGCGCTAGCCTCTGTTCATAGAGTAACGCCATATGAATCGAGACCTGTATCTGAGAGTCATGGAGGAGAGGCCAAGGAAGCCTTCTTCCAAATTCTGAACGAATGGTTCACTGAGTTTGCCCGAATGAATCCAGCTATTTAGCAACTTCTACCCCCACCTACTCCCCAACTGATTCCCGTAGCTCCTCAAGGTTTGAAAACCTTGCGTATGGACAAGCCACCTATGGATAAAATTTAAAAGTACGAGGCTAAAAAGTTTAGATCTACAGTTGATAATGATCCTGAGAGAGCTGAGTTTTGGCTTAAGAATACGATTCGGGTATTTGATGAACTATCTTGTACGCCAGCGAAATGTGTCAAATGTGATATATCACTTCTAAGAGATACTGCATATCAGTGATGGAACACTTTGATATCTATGGTGTTGAGAGAATGAGTCACGTGGGAATTCTTTCAGACTAAGTTTAGAAAAAAATACATAAGTTAGCAGTTTATTGATCCAAAGGGCAAAAAAATTATGGAGTTAAAACAGGGTAGTATGAAAATAACCGAGTACGAAAGAGAATTTGTAAGATTAAGTATGCTCGAGAGTGTGTTATTGCTAAAGAAATTATGTGTAAGCGGTTTGAAGACTGGTTGAACGAAGATATTAAACTTCTAGTCAAAATTCTAGAATTGAAAGAATTTGTTGTTTTAGTCGATAGGGCTTGCAAAGTCGAAGAGCTTGGCAAAGAAAAGAGAATAGCCGATTCTGAGGCTAGAGATTTGAGAAAGAGATCAATGAGTAAACCCATCATTCCTCTTCAAAGAAATTAAAAGATTTTTATAACTGTTCGACTACTTCAATGGGGTATTCCAACAAAGATCAAGGGAAGCAACACACGAGTCCAAAAGCTCAAGCTACTTCAGTATTGAGTGTTAGTAGTGTCAAAACCAACAAACCTGAGTGTCAACAGTATGGAAGATGGCATTTTCGAAACTGTTGGATGAATACTAAAGCCTATTGTAGATGTGGCTCACAAGATCATTTTATTTGGGATTGCCCTGAGTTACCCGAGATAGACAAATTTTTGAATACAAGACCGAGCAATACAGCTGCTAGAGGGAGACCACCTTGAAATAATAGAAATGTAACTAGTAGCAAAGGTGAGACAAAGGAATCTACTATAAGATTTGAGGCTCGAGTGCCAGCCAGAGCCTACGCTATTCCCACTCGCGAGGATGCATCGTCACCAGATGTTATCACCGGTACATTTTCTCTTTATGACCCTGATGTAACTGCTTTGATTGACCCTGGATCGACTCATTCATATGTTTGTATGAATTTAGTGTCTAGTAAGAGTTTACCTATTGAGTCAACTGAATTTGTGATTAAAATATCGAACCTCTTAGGCCAGTATGTTCTAGTTGATAAAGTTTGCAAGAATTGTCCTTTGATGACTCAACGTTACTGTTTTCCAGCTGATTTGATGCTTTTACTATTTGATGAATTTGATGTAATCTTGGGTATGGATTGGTTGACTTTGCTTGATCCTGTTGTAAACTGTAGACGAAAGACTAATGAGTTGAAATGTCATAATAGTGAAATTCTTCATATTGAAACCGATGATTCGAGTGGGTTGCCTATTGTCCTATCGACGATGCTAGCTCAGAAATATGTAAGGAAATGTTGTGATGCTTACCTTACTTATGTACTAGATACAAGTGTCTGAATCGAAGATTGAACCAGTGCTAGTGGTTTGTGAATATTCAAATGTGTTTCCAGAAGAGTTACCTAGGTTGCCACTAATCAGAGAGGTCGAGTTTGCTATTGATTTAGTACAAGGAACATCACCGATATTGATAACTCCGTATAGAATGGCTTCTACAAAGTTAAAAGAGTTGAAGGCTCAGTTGCAAGAGTTAACAGATAGAGGTTTTGCATAACCTAGTTTTTGGCCCTCTGGTGCACCAGTTCTATTTGTAAAGGAGAAAGATGGATCAATGAGATTACGTATCAACTATTGTCAGCTTAACAAGGTTATGATTAAGAATAAGTATCCTTTGCCAAGATGTAATGCCCTAAAAATTCTAAGTATTTATTTTTGTATGTTTGTGTACACACAAATCTATATCTGTTTCACTAGTTAAGTGTTCTAGGAAGTTTCTAATAAGTCTTGGGTTCAAGCCTCGGCTTGTGCAAAAGTTTTTTTTTTATATGAACAAAACCTGTCTCTAGTCAGTAGGCTTTTAAATAAATGTGGGTATTGTATGTCAGAAAATGGCCTACTGGTCTAGGGGATAAGTGGCGTGTTGTTATTCCATGAGGTCTGAGGTTCAAGTCCTGCTTTGAGCAGTGGGATTGTTTTATTTTGCTGCTAAGGCCATGTGGGAGTTCTAGTCAACCTAAACTACTAAAGTGTTTGGGTGGATTTTGAATTGAGTAGTTGAGGGAGGAGTGGACGACATGGAGGGATTTGGGGAGGAAATTATGGGAAGTTGAGGTAAGAGGGAGTGTTGTGCCGAATTTGAATTTTGGGTACTCAAGAATTTGACTTTGGTTGGTTTGCTCCTCATTTTGGTTTCTGTCTGCTCTTGTGGTTCTTTTCTGCTTGGAGGCCGAATGTTGTTGGGGTTCTTTTCGAGTATCATTCTGTTTCTCCTATTTTAACTTTGGCAATCGTTTCTTTTCCTTTGCTATTGATTTTCTTCTTTCTTTGGCCGAACTCTCTCTTCCCCCTCAACACTTTCAGGTTTGCCAAGTTTTCTCTCAGTTTTCTTGTTCTACTTTTGGTCTTTCTTTGCCTATTTCTGCATTCTTTTTCCCCTCGTGCTACCGTTTCTCCCCTCTCACTCTCCTAAAATCTGTGCTTTGGCATAGTTTCCTTCTTTGCTCTCTTAGCTGAATCGCAGCTTTATGCTTTCCCTTTCTGACGCTATTCTTTATCTCTGCGGTTCTTTTCTCACTTTTCTCTGGTGCTACTGATTTGGCCATTGAAACTGTCTCATCTTTGGCCATCCTTTTCGATTGTTCAAGGTAAGGAGTGCGTTCCTCCTCCGTTGGTTATACATCGGTAAGTGAAGGGTAGGTTATAATGATTTGGGGTAATCGTTGCTTGGTGATAAACTGTTTCTTTTTATTTCTTGTGTTTCCATTAGAAACTACGCTTTGTTTTCAGCGGCAAAGCATGTGGATCGAGACCCTTCCCCATACGTCTTCATAAGCAAGCAGAGTTGAGTTTTTAAGTGTATGTTTCGATCGTTCATAAATTGAGTAAGTTGTTTGGTTGGTTTTTTTTCGACCACTAAGGTGATTAATGGGGTGTGTATTGATCAATCTTTAGGTTCAAAATTCTTTGAGCTGCCTACAAGCCGTAGTTGATTCAAGGTGTGTAACCACAATCCCAACTTTGGAAATCAGAAAAAGCCAAAAAAAGAGAATGACGACGCTACACGGGCGTGCACGCGCTTGTGTGGTAGTCCGCGTGATTAATTATGGGCGTATGATCAACGAGGCCAAGCTTGTGCGAATTCATAGGTTGGGTCGAATTGGGCCGTGTAGGCCCCACCGGCATGTGGGCCCCACATAGGTAAACCATACTAACGTGCGAAAATTATTGGGCTAGGCTGTGTAATACACACGGCCAAGGCCATTATGGGCTATGTCGGCCATACAGACGTATAGGCCCACATGGGCCCGCAATATGGGTCGTGGGCCCATTTTCACTGTTTGACTATTATGGTTGCACGGGTCACCTGAGACGACTGTGGACCTACTATTGGGTCGGTAAGTTTACCTAGACCCTCTAAATGATAAAATGACTGTTATGCCCTTATGTGATAAAATGATTGTTTTGCCCTCATGTGATGTATGATTGTAATTAAACATGCCATTTTAAACATATCGAATACATGTATGATATTATGACATGACATGACATGATACATGATATGTTGCATGGGGATGGGTTTTGTTATGATTGGAGGAAGAGTACTGTACTAGCAGCTCTGCTGCAAATACTATCTAGTGCCGCAACCAGTACTATTTGGAGTATATGGATGGGTGGGTTGATTATATCCCCAAATGGAGTGTAGGGTTGGACGGAGATGGAGTGTAGAGGCTGGCTGGGTAGGATCTCTTGATTGCATATCTATACTACTACTGTCACTGAGATGGGCTAATGCCCAAACTGATACTGATATTGTAATGGGCTAAGGCCCTAACTGAGACTAAACCATTACTGAATTGGGCTTAGGCCCAGACTGTACATGCACTGTTTGCTTATTTGGTATGGGATTACACATTGATTTTTTCATAACTCACCCATTTGTTTATCTATATAGGTAATCCCTAGTTTTAGGCAGATTGGTGCTGCGAGGGACTCAAAGCTAGCCACACAATCGCGCATATTTTCATTTTTGGTTTTTAAATTATAAGTAAATTTTTTTGGGTATTTTTACTGTAATAAGGCCTTTATGGATTTTTACTTTAATTTGGGTTTTATTTGATTTGATTTACAATTGCTAGTATAGCGTAAGATGCGGGTTTTCAAAAAGGATAAATATTTTTAAAAAAAACCACGAATACGCAACCTGTTTTAAGAGCTTCCGCAAGAAGTAACGTTTTAAAATTTTAATGACGTCTTAGTATGATTAACTTTTTGCCAAACAGCTTACATTTTGAAAATGAACGAGACATCCTAAAATTATCATTAAGATCACAAAGAGGTTAAATATAGAACGAGTTTTTCATCAGTATCTCACTTTATGAAAAACACTTCAATGTGACATCGCCAGATTCGACCATAACGTCCAGGCTGGGTTTAGGGTGTTACACGAGAATTAATGATTTGTTCGATTAGTTGAAGGGAGCAAAAATGTTTTCAAAGATTGATCTGAGATCTGGTTATTATCAGTTGCAGGTTAAAGATTCGGATGTGCTAAAAACTACATTTAGAACCAAGTACAGACATTAAGAATTTCTTGTTTTGCCGTTCGAATTAACTAACACTCCTGCAGTATTCATGGATTTGATGAATCGAATCTTTAGATCATATTTGGATAGATTTGTAGTTGTATTCATTGATGACATTCTAATTTATTCTCGAGATGAATTTGAGCATGCTGAGCATTTGAGGATTGTGTTACAAACATTGAGAGATAAACAACTGTTTGCTAAATTCAGCAAATGCGAGTTTTAGCTCTAAGAAGTTAGATTTTTGGGACATATTATTTCGATGGAAGGAATTAAAGTTGATTTGAGTATGATTTCAATAGTTGTTGACTGAAAACCACCAAGAAACGTATCCGAGCTCAGAAGTTTTCTGGGATTAGCTAGCTATTATTGGCATTTTGTGAAAGGGTTCTCGATGATAGCTACACCAATAATGCAATTATTGCAAAAAGATGTGAAGTTTAAGTGGTCTGAGAAATGCCAACAGACTTTTGAATAGTTGAAAGCACTGTTAATTGAAGCACCAGTTTTAGTTCAGCCTGAGTCGGGTAAAGAGTTTGTGATTTTTACTGATGTGTCGTTGAACGGTTTGGGAGGTGTTTTAATGCAAGAAGGCAAAGTGATAGCTTATGCTTCTAGAAAATTAAAACCGCATGAAAAGAATTATCCGACGCACGACTTAGAGTTGGCTGCTGTTTTATTTGCATTGAAAATTTGGTAACATCATTTGTTCGTTGAAAAATACCATATTTTTACCGACCACAAGAGCTTGAAGTGTAACACCCCTCACCCATATTCAACGCCGGAATAGGGTTACGGATTATTACCAAACTTATAAAAAATTAAACATCCATTTATCAACCATTTTCTCAATTTCAAACATTCATCATTGAATTTAAATCAATTTGTCCCTCATAATAGCCTACTAGGCCTTAACCATGCTTTGGAAATGATTCGGGACTAAACCGTTAACTCAAGAAAATTCAACAAAACTTTGAAAATTTTCTCAAAAGAGGGGACACACGCCTATGTGGCCAGACCGTGTGTCTAACACTTCCACCAGACACACTCTTGTCATAGGCCGTGTGAAAATAGGGGGTACATACTGACTTGGGTCACACTGTAACAACCCGATTTTAGCTAAATCAGAATAGTGGTTTTGAAACCACAAATTCAAGGTCATAAAATTATTTTAATATTATTTTTGGTGTTTATAGCATGTGATTATATATGTGTGAAAGTTTCGTGATATAATTTGAGTGTTTGAATGCTTAATTTGATAAAAGGACCTAATCGTGTAAAATCCAAAAGTAGCATGCTACAGGTTAAGAGTGTCTATTTGCTATGGTTTATTAAACCAAAGGTTCTTATGATGTTATTAGATCATAATTAAGGTAAGTGGACAATTATGACCATGGCTTAAGTGATTTTGAAGTTATATTTTAAAGGTTAAATATGTAATTTGGTAAATAAACTTAACATAAATAAAACCAAAACCAAAATTTTGTTTTATCATCATCATTTAGCCGAAATTAAAGAAGAATAGGAAGCTTTTATACTCATCTAGCATTTGGCTAACTCTTTTCTTAATTAATGTACGGTTTTAGCTCAGTTTTTGATTATTTCTATGTTTTTGTTATCGTTGCTTCGTATTCTAGCTAGCCCGTACCTTAATTTCTGAATTGGTCATTGAATTTGTGAAGTGCCATTGATGATAGCTTGATGTTTTTGAATGTTGATGATGGAAAATGAATAATTGTTGAAAGATTAATATGTTTCGTTAAGTAGTTTTTGATGAAAATGCATATTAAGGATCAATTTGTGAAAAGATAAAAATATGCAGTTAAATGTTCAGTTAAATGTACGAAATGTTGATAAATATGGGCTACTAGGGGCTTAAGGGTAATTCAGCCAAGCATGGAATATTAAAATTTTGTGTAAATTGTGTTTTTATGAAATAAGGACTAAATTGAATAAATGAGGAAGGCTTAAATATGTGTTTTTGGACTGATTGAATGAATCAATGAATAAATGAGTTAATTTTGAATTCATATAGATCCTAAAAGAAAGAAATCAGATTTAGATTAGGGAAAATCGAAGATTATTGAATAGTCGACCCGATATGTTAATCCTTAATACGAGGTAAGTTCATATGCAAATAAATGTCTTTAAATTGAATATATATGTTTCATTATCATTGAATTGCTATGAATGTTGAACAAGAAAATACAAGCAAGAATCGATGAAGTTACGATATCTGAAAGTCCCGTACGAACCTTAGGAATAGTATAGGATACGAATGTCATGACATTAGGATTACCAAGATATGGTTACATGTAAGACCATGTCTAAGACATTGGCATTGTATTGTGATTACGTGTAAGACCATGTCTGGGATATTAGCATCATTATATGATTTCGTATAAGACCCTGTCTGAGACAGTGGCATCGATATGTGATAACATGTAAGACCATATCCGGGATATGGCATTGTACGAGCTATATATGATTGCTGAGTATCCGTAACAATTCTGAATGGTTCAACAGGAAAAGTCATGTCGAGAAAGAATGTGTGAATGAGTTAAATGATTCAGGTACGTATGAGATTCATACGAGTATTGAAAAAGGAAGTATTTGATGAATTCAATTATGATATTGAATATGTGTACAATGAGAAAGGTTTGAGAATTTGTATGTGTTTAGCTATGCTTAGTATATTTGAATTGATATGCAAATATTCATATGATGACTTTACTTGTATATGGCTTACTAAACTTATAAAGCTTACTTTGTGTGCTCTTTCCCTGTTTTATAGATTATCGAAGCTAGCTCGAACTCGGGGATCGTTGGGAACATCATCACACTATCGATCATCTTGTTGGTGCTTTTGAAGCTATGTATATATATATATGGTATATGGCATGTATAGGCTAGTCTCATCTTAGCATGTTTTGAACTTTGAATTTAGCCATGTAAGTTGGCTTGTAAATGGTGTTGTTGATGAAGTTGAATTTGGCCTATGTTATGAGTTAATATATGATTTGTGGTGTATTTATGATTCCTTATGTTTTGGTAGGCTTGATATGGTCATTTTGATGGGTTGATGGATAAGTATTTAGTAAATTGTTAATGATGTGCTATGATTTGAGAAATGGTAAGCTTTGGTATAATTTAAGATGATGTTTGAATGCCATTTTGGTTTAGTAAATGTTTGATGATTTCGGTTATGTCTAAATGTGAATATTAGTAAAGTAACTTTTGGATTTGGTATGTCTTGGCTATAGATTTGAGTACTTAAGAGTATGATTTATAAATGGCATGAAATGTGTATGAAATAACATGTTTTGGTTGCCTATTAATGTATTGAATTGGTACAAATGTTGTGGTTTAGGTATGCTTGAAAAAGGGTGATAAATGTGGCTTCAACCAAGCCTATTTTCACTCCACATGCGAAGTACACGGGTGTGTGGCTTGACCGTGTGTGACACATGGCCTTAGTACACGACCGTCTGTTCCCTGGGGTAGCCCTTCAAATTAAGATAGTATACCCTATAGGTTTGGCATGGCCTAGACACACGGGCGTGTCTACTGGCCGTGTGTGGCACATGGACTCGCACATGGGTGTGTGGCTGGCCGTGTGACCCAAGTCAGTAACCCTTCCAGTTTTCCCATTGCCATGGCACATGGGTGTGTCTCCGACTGTGTGGTGCAAGTCAGTATGTATGCCCTGTTTTCACACGGCCTGTGAAATGGGGGTGTCTGGTGGCCGCGTGAGGCACACGGCCTGTTCATATGGCTAGGTGACCCCTGTATGCATGAAAACTTTCTAAGTTTTCCAAAGTTTTCAAATGTTATTAGTTTAGTCCTGAACCTCTTTCAAGTATGTTTTAAGGTCTCGTAGAGCTTTATAAGGGACATTGTGATTATATTTGATTGATGTTTATGTGAAAATGTATGATTTATGTTGTGATTGATCGGTAATGTCTCGTAACCCTATTTTAGTGACGGATACGATTAGGGGTGTTACATTTTAATTGGTATCAGAGCTACAGTTTAGTCGATTGTAGGACTAACATAGCTTGTGTAAGAGTCTAGCTATACATGCCATATATACTCTACGATGGTGTGATGATTCCTATTAGTTTAAATTTTGTTTTCGTATAGCGATGGATCCCAAAAGAGCTATAGCTAATGATGTAGAGAGTAATGCACCTGCTCTCACTCAAGGGGAAGCGCCGGCTAATTTTAGGCCGGTTTCAAGTAGTCAAGGGGGAGAGGCTAAGCAAGCCTACGGAGTTCGTTCGAATGAATCCGGCTACTCAACAACCTCCACCCTCACATGTTTCTCAACAAATCCCTATTAATCCTCAAGTTATAGATTCGATATGTTTGAACAAGCGGCCATTGGATAAGATTCGAAAACATGAGGTTGAGGAGTTCTAGGCTACTGTTGCTGATGATGCTGAGAGAGTTGAGTTCTGGCTCGAGAACACGATCCGAGTATTCGATGAATTGTCTTGTACTCCTGATAAATGTATCAAATGTGTGGTATCTTTACATAGAGATAATGCATACCATTAGTGGAAAACATTGATATCTATGGTTCCTAGAGAACGGGTTACCTGAGAGTTCTTTCAATCTGAGTTTTGAAAGAAGTACATAAGTCAGCGATTCCTCGATCAGAAGCATAAAGAGTTTCTAGAATTGAAATAAGGTCGAATGACTGTCACTAAGTACGAAAGAGAATTCATACATTTAAGCAAGTATGCTCGAGAGTATGTGTCTACTGAGGAGATCATGTGTAAATGATTCGTTGATGGACTGAACGAGGATATAAAACTATTAGTTGGGATTCTTGAATTGAAAGAATTTGTCATTTTGGTTGAAAGAGCCTATAAAGCCGAGGATCTCAGTAAAGAAAAGAGAGGTAGATTTTGAAGCTAAAGACTCGAGAAAGAGATCAATGAGTATGCCATATCAATCTTCATCAAAGAAATTTCGAGACTCGTTTAATCATTCTAATGCATTAGCGAGATATTCAAGTAAGGATTGTGAAAAGCAAATTGTGAGTTCTAAAGCTCAAGCTACATTTATTGCTAATGTTGGCAGTGTGAGACAAAATCGACTCGAGTGTAGACATTGTGGAAAATGGCATATCGGTGATTGTAGATTGAATGATCAAGCTTGTTTTAAATGTGGATCATTAGATCATTTTATTTGTAACTATCCTGAGTTGGCTGAGCAAGATACAATACAAAATACGAGGTCGAGTAACACTGCAGCTAGAGGTAGACCACCCAGAAATGCGGGTAATGTGAGTAGTAGTCAGAGAACGACAAAAGATTCTGCTATATGGTCTGAGGCCAGAGCACCTGCATGAGCCTACGCTATTCGCGCTCTCGAAGAAGCATCATCTCCAGATGTTATTACCAGTACTTTCACTCTTTATGATACTAAAGTTATTGCATTCATAGATCCAGGATCAACTCATTCATATGTATGTGTGAATTTAGTATCCAAAGAAGACTTTGCTCGAGTCTCATCAATTTCTCGATTAGAGTATCGAACCCCTTAGGCAAGTGTGTTTTGGTTGATAAAGTGTGCAAGAACTGTCAATTGATGATTCAAGATTTCTATTTTTCGACTGATTTGATGTTGTTACCATTTGATGAATTTAATATAATTCTGGGTATGGATTAGCTAACATTACATGATGCTATAGTAAACTGTAAACGGAAGACGATTGATCTAAGATGTCAGAATAATGAGATTATCAGGATTGACTCATATGATTTGAACGGTTTACCAACAGTGATTTCATCGATGTTAGCTTAGAAATATGTGAGAAAAGGGTTGAAGCTTATTTTCTTATGTGCTTGATACAAAAGTGACTAAAAAGAAGATCAAATCAGTGCCAGTTATGTGTGAGTATCTGGATGTGTTTCCTAGAGAATTGTCGGGTTTACCATAGATCTGAAAAGTTGAGTTTGGCATTAAGTTAGTGCTGGAGCTATGCCGATATCGATAGCTCCGTACAGAATGGCTCTGACAGAATTAAAAGAATTGAAAGCTCAATTGCAAGAACTGATTGATAGAGGTTTTGCTAGACTAAGTTTCTCTCCCTGGGTTGCATCGGTGTTATTTTTGAAAAAGAAAGATGGCACGATGAGAATGTGTTTTGACTACCGGTAACTTAACAAAGTGAAGATCAAGAATAAGTATCCTCTGCCTAGAATAGATGATTTTTTTTATCAGTTAAAATGGGCTACAGTGTTTTTAAAGATAGATTTGAGATCGGGTTACTACCAGTTGCGAGTTAAAGACTCTGATGTGCCGAAAACCACATTTAGAATGAGGTATGGTCATTATGAATTCTTAGTTATGCCTTTTGGACTAACGAATGCACCTGTTGTCTTTATGGATTTAATGAATTGGATTTTTAGACCGTACCTAGATCAATTTGCTGTTGTGTACATAGATGATATTTTGGTTTATTCGTGAAATGAATCTGAGCATGCTGAGCATCTAAGAATTGTACTATAGACTCCGCAAGATATGCAGTTATATGCTAAGTTCAGCAAATGTGAATTCTGGTTAAAAGAAGTTAGTTTTCTGGGACATATAGTTTCAGCCGCGGGTATCCGAGTTGATCCGAGCGAGATTCCTGTAATAATGGATTGGAAGCCTCCGAGAAATGTATCTAAAGTCTGTAGTTTCCTGGGACTCACCGGCTATTATAGACAATTTGTGAAAGGCTTTTCGATGATTGCGACTTCGTTGACGAGATTGCTTCAGAAAGATGTAAAGTTTGAATGGTCTGAGAAATGTTAGAAAAGTTTTGATTAGTTGAAAACTCTTTTGACTAAAGCTCCAGTGTTAGTACAGCTAGAATCAGGTAAAGAATTTGTGATCTATAGTGATGCATCGTTGAATGGTCTGGGCTGCATTTTGATGTAAGAAGGTAAAGCCATAGCTTATGCCTCAAGACAGTTGAAGCCGCATGAAAAGAATTACCCGACACATAATTTAGAGTTAGCAACCATTGTATTTGCGTTGAAGATTTGGCGCCATTATTAGTTCTATTGGGAATGTCGTGTTTATTCAGATCACAAGAGTTTGAAATATTTGATGACTAAAAAAGATTTAAATTTGCGACAGCGGAGATGGCTAGAATTACTAAAAGATTACGAGCTAGTGATTGACTACCATCCGAGAAAAGCAAATATTGTTACTGATACATTAAGCCAGAAATCTTTGTTTGCTTTTCGTGCAATGAATACTCGGTTGGCTCTATCTGACAACGGCTCAGTTGTAGCTGAGTTAAAAGTGAGACCGTTGTTTTTACAGTAGATTTATGAAGCTCAGAAAGTCGATAATGAAATTTTAGCAAAACGATCTCAATGTGATTCGAACTTGATTCAGAATTTCAAGTTGATTTCGATGATTGTTTAAGATTTAGAGCCGAATATGTGTTCCGAGAAATTCAAAGTTGATTCAGATGATTTTGAACGAAGCGCATAGTAGTTATTTGTCAGTGTATCCAGGAAACACAAAAATGTATAATGATATGAAACAACTTTATTGGTGGCATGGTATGAAACGTGATATTTCGAAATTTGTTTCGAAATGTTTGATTTGTTATCAAGTCAAAGCTGAGCATCAAGTACCCTCAGGTTAATTACAGCCTATTGCGATTCCTGAATGGAAATGGGATAGAGTGACTATGGATTTTGTTTCGAGTTTGCCTTTAACTTCGAGAAAGAAAGATACAATCTAGGTTGTTGTCGTCAGCTTGAAAAAATTGACTCATTTCATTCTGGTGCGTTCGGATTATTCGCTTGACAAGCTTACTGAGTTGTATATTTTAGAGATTGTTCGATTACATGGGGTACCTATTTCTATTGTTTCAAATAGAGATCCGAGATTCACTTCACGATTTTGGAAGAAACTACAAAAGGCATTAGGTACAAAGCTACATTTCAGTACCGCTTTTTAGCTATAGACGGATGGTCAATTCGAACGAGTTATTCAGGTACTTAAAGATATGTTGTGATGTTGTATTCTTGAGTTCGAAGGTATGTGGGAAAAATATTTGCTACTGATTGAATCTGTATACAATAATAGCTTTCAATCAAGTATAAAGATGGCACCTACGAAGCTCTATACAGTCGTAAATGCCGAACACCGTTGTATTGGAGTGAGCTCAGCAAGAATAAGATTCACGGGGTTGATCTGGTCAGAGAAAAAAAAAGTGAAAATAATTCACGATAGTTTGAAAGTAGCTTCGGATCGACAGAAATCTTACACATATTTGAAAAGGAAAAATAGAGTTTCAGATTGGGGATAGAGTGTTTTTGAAAGTGTCGCCGTGGAAAAAGATATTGTGGTTTGGTCAAAAATGGAAATTGAGTCTGTGATTCATCGAGCCGTATGAGATTATCGAGTGGGTCAGACCAGTTGCTTATCGACTATCTTTACCGTCTGAGTTAGGGAAAATACACAATGTATTTCATGTGTTGATGCTTCGACAATATAGATATGATCCTTCGCATGTCATTTCCCCTATTGAGATTGAGATTTAGTCAGATTTTTCATACACGGAAGAACCAATCCGAATTCTAGCTTGTGAGATCAAAGAGCTGAGAAATAAAAGAATAGCATTAGTGAAAGTCTTGTGGCATTGACACGGGGTTGAAGAAGCTACGTGGGAACTTGAGGATACTATGAGAAATCAATACCTTAACCTATTCCCAAGTAAGATTTTCGGGGACGAAAATCCTTAAGGGGGAGAGTTGTAACATGTAACACCCCAAACCCAGCCCAGACATTACGACCAAATCCAGCGTGTCACATTGAAGCGTTACTAGAAAAGTCATGTTTTATCTAAAGTCTTTCTTAGTGTTTTAAGAATATCTTCGTTATAGATTAAAGTGAATGGAAGCTATGCACCAGGTAAGTTTCCAGAAAAGAGGAGGTGAGTCAATTAGACTGCTTAAGTATCTAGCTCTCCGCGGAACCAATCCTAGACATGCACACAACCATTGCCACACTTTAACTGAGTGATTGTTCATGGAAAACCAATTCGTTTAAAACCATTTGAAAATGTTATTAATTTTAAAAACATTTCCGTTGCGGAAGCTTTGCTTTGTTATCGCGATATTTTGAAATCAAGTAACCTTTTTAAAACGCGCCCTAAAGCTATTCAATTTCAAACAATTAAAACAATATCATATCTAAGCTAACAAAACATACTAAAAACCATTAAAAATAATTAAAGCGTCCTTATTACAACTTAAAACCTAAACTACTAAGTAAATAAAAGCTGATCAATTCACAAGAAGAAAAACCGAATTTGCAGAACATGTGGCCACTCCAAATCCCTCACAGCTCCAAGTCCAATATGGTTGGGGATTACCTGTGTGGATGGAAACAAGGGGTGAGTTTGGAAAAATTAGTGTGTAAAATAACCCAACCATAGTCCAAATCAACTCAAACCACAGAAACAGATTAAGTTGGGCCTTAGCCCTATGCAGAATTCAGAATGAAGCCCATAGGCCCATAACAGAGACAGAACAGATATTCCATGTATGCAAAAACCCAACCCATATCCATCCGTAGACACCCCCGTACCAACCTTACACCATGTGGGGAGACAACTCGACCCACCCATCCGCTACACACCCCAAAATTTGTAGCATGGCTGCGATCAGATATAATGTGTGAGAGTCACGGATCTGAGATATTTGTGGCGAGCCACGGTATCAGATATTTGTGGCATAGCCACCGAAACGCTTCCTCCATCAATATAACCCATATCCCATGCAACAGATATACATGTCATGGCATACATCATACAGAACCAGAATATCATGCATTTCAGTCAAAATTAACCCTAGGGGTACAACGGTCATTTTGCACCTAGGGGTATAATGGTAATTTTCATACTTAGGGGTATTCTAGTAAATTTACTATTTTAGGGTTTTCATGCATATTACAGCCATTAACGTATTAACAGAAACACTTACCAAGCATTTTTACCAAATTGGGCCCATTGGCCCATTAACCTGATTTCAGCCCATTAAGCCCAAATAGACCGAAGTGCACGAAATTGCGCACTCTGTAATCTTATCGCTTGAGATTACCAAGATTAAAAAACAAACTATCTCACGAGCGCTCGCACGCTCGCAAGTTCACAAAATACCGGCTCTTCGGGGTTTCAACTTTTTAGCTTTTGCCGATCTAGTCTAAAGTGGGTGTCATTTACACACCTGATCTGTAACGATACGTTGGCAAGATCCACACACAAGTTGCCTATAGTCGAGTTACTAAAACGTCAGTCTACATATCATAACAGCTACGTACTAATCCCCTTACCATATTCGGCCAACATTGCCTTAGACCCAAGAGTTCTTACCTTTCTGGCGAAATATGGACTAGATCTAGATGTCCAACCGAGTTAGCCTTCAAGCCCTTCGCTGTACGCCTCCTTTTCCACACTAGCGTACACACAAGCAGAAGAAAGAGGCAAATATGCCCTTAGTCCAAACGTTAGCCACCCTTAAGGGGTTTTGGCTTTTATCTTACATCAAGAGTAACTAAAGAAAGATTCGAGCACTTACCTATATCGTTATGACACTACTCCCGATCTACTATAGATCCAACCACCGCACAAGAAGGGAAAAATATAATCAAGGATTTAGCTTCTGAAGTCCCTCGGTGTAGAAAAGTTTCAATTTTGACAGAAAGAATGAGAGGTTCGGCTTTAATGGAGTTTCAAATGCAACTTGAGTTCAATAGAGGATTTAGGTTCTAGCTAAAGGGTAATCTGATGAGGTACTTGGTTTTGAGAGGGAACAAAGGTAAAAAAGATGAGAGTCGACAAGAAAAGGAAAGAGAAAAGAAGAGGGGAGGAGATGAAAGAATTCGGTTTGAAGAAGAGAAGTCGGCACAGGTGTAAGGTGTAGGTTTCGGCGTCTAGCAAAAGAAAGAAAAAGAGAAAACCTAAGGTACCCCACCCTATTTTGGCAAAACAGCAGAATGATCAACCCAGTCCCGAAAATGCAAAAAGAATTCGGCAGCCACTAGACCAAATGCCGAAATTGCAAAGACTAAGTGACCTAGCCGAATTTGTACTTACAGAGACCCTTCGCCGGCCAGCTCTTGCTCCTCAAGAGTTTAACATTCGGCCAACACCACACTCCTTGACCAGCTCCTAAATTCCCTCCCTTATCTCTCCCTTACCCAATCTCCTGAACAGCTCAAACTCTTTCTGACAGAGTTTCACTTGAGTTCCATCACATACCCTTTCTGTTCACCAAAAATAATGCCTTAATTTGCTTACCTTGTGACTTGAACCTTAGCTCCCTTTGACTTCCACACGCCACCTTCTTAGTACCTTAGTGGCGTCACCCTTCCACTTTACCACAGGTCCTCTTGTGGTCTATTCTACCAATTAAATCATAAAAGCCCAATACACCAGAACCCCTTCTCTTGTAAAAATAAAAATTTGTTAAATCTACTAGGTTTTAACTTAGACTTGGGCCTTCTAAAGGCCCACTAACATACTTAAGCATGGTTTAAACAATCAGATCATACTAAAATCAAGATTCACCAAAACTCACAGAAATCCCGAAAAGTCTCAAAAATCAGGGCGTTACAACTCTACCCTCCTTAAAGAAATTTTATCCTCGAAATTTACCTGATTCAAATAGATGAGGGTACTGTTGTCGCATCACTTCTTCTGGCTCCCAAGTAGCTTCTTCTCTTCCATGATTACGGCAGAGTACCTTTACTAATGGAATTGACTTCCTTCTTAGAACATTAACATCTCGATCCACTATCTGCACAGGCTCTTCTTCAAAAGTCAAATCAGACTGCACCTCAATCTCTGCAACCGGCACGACATGAGCAGGGTCAGAACGATAACGCCTTAACATGGAGACGTGAAAAACATCGTGAATCCTGTCTAACTCTGGAGGTAATTCCAATTGGTAAGCCACTGAACCTACTCGCTTAAAAACCTGATAAGGCCCAATGAACCGTGGACTCAACTTGCCTTTCTTACCAAACCTTAATATCTTCTTCCAAGGAGAAACCTTCAAGAACACCATATCACCCACTGAGTACTCAATCTCCTTACACTTCAAATCTGCATACGACTTTTGCCTATCAGATGCTTCTTTTAACCGATCTCTGATTACTCTAACTTTATCTCCAGTATCCGCTACTAACTCCGATCCAAGAACCTGTCGCTCTCCCAATTTGGTCCAACAACTAGGTGTACGACACCTACATCCATACAGTGCTTCATACGGTGCCATTCGGATACTCGCCTGATAACTGTTGTTATACGCAAACTCTGCCAACGGTAAGTAATCCTCCCAACTACCTCGAAAGTCAAGAACGCATCTCCTCAGCATGTCTTCCAAAATCTGAATAACCCTTTCCGACTAACCATCAGTCCAGGGATGAAAAGCTGTACTAAAGTTCAATCGCATTCCCAACGCCTCATGCAACTTTTGCTAGAACCGAGATGTGAACTTAGGATCTCGGTCAGAAATAATTGAAACTGAGACTCCATGAAGTCAAACGATCTCTGCCACATACAATCTGGCTAACTTTTGAAGTGACTAATCAGTGCGGACAAGTATAAAATGAGCAGATTTGGTCAACCTATCCACAATCACGCAAACCGAGTCCTTCTTCGTTGGTGTCAAGGGTAGCCCACTCACAAAGTCCATGGTTACTCTCTCCCATTTTCAAAGTGGTATCTTCACTGGCTGCAAAAGCCCGGAAGGTAGTTGATGCTCAGCTTTCACTTGCTGGCATGTCAGACATTTCCTCACAAACTCTGTTACTTCTCGTTTAAGCCCAGGCCACCAATACAATTCTCGTAAGTCATGATACAACTTATTCCCTCTAGGATGCATAGCACAAAGTCCTCCATGAGCTTCTTTCAGTATTGACTGCCTTAAGTCAGAGTCCCTCGGAACGCAAACTCTCCCTCGGAAGCACAAAACTCCTTCACTATTCAACCCAAACTCAGAAGTTTCCCCTTTCTTAACTTGCTGGAATCGAGCAACCAAAGACTCATCCCTCAACTGCTTTTCCTTAATCTGATCCACCCAGTTGGCCTAACTTGTAACTCAGCCAACAGACTACCATCATCATACAGACTCAAACGAGCAAACATTGCTCTCAAATCAGATACAGCTCTACGGCTTAGGGCATCGGCTACTACATTAGCCTTGCTTGGGTGATACTCAATCAAACAGTCATAATCCTTAAGCAACTCTATCCATCTTCGTTGCCTAAGGTTCAACTCCTTCTGATTCAGCAAGGACTTGAGACTCTTATGGTCCGTGTATATGACACACCTTTCTCCGTACAAGTAGTGTCTCCAAATCTTAAGTGCAAAGATTACTGCTGCCAATTCTAGGTCGTGAGTAGGATAGTTTACTTCATGAGGCTTAAGCTATCGTGATGCATAAGCAACCACCTGACCCTCTTGCATCAACACACAGTCCAAACCCATATGTGATGCATCACTATACACGGTAAAATCCTTCCCAGACTTTGACTGAATTAATATAGGTGCCTCGGTTAGAACTTTCTTCAATTTCTCAAAAGCTTCCTACTGCTTCTTGGTCCAAAAAAACGGTGCTCCTTTCCTTATAAGCTTTGTTAATGGTGCTGCCATCACAGAAAAACCTTTCACAAACCTTCTATAATAACCTACCAAACCTAGGAAACTCTAAATTTCACCGACCTAGGTGACTTCCACTCCAGAATCGCTTCAATCTTTTGAGGTCCACCTTGATCCCCTCAGCAGAGACTACATGACCTAAGAAGGTTACCTCCCTCAACCAGAATTCACACTTACTAAATTCTGCATAAAGTTCCTTCTCCCTCAACACTTGCAGCACAATGCGGAGATACTCATCATGCTTCTCTTCAATTTTAGAATATACCAGAATATAGTCAATAAAAATGACTACGAATCGATACAAAAATTGTTGGAATACACGATTCATCAGATCCATGAATGCTGCAGGAGCGTTCGTCAATCCAAATGGCATAACCAGAAACTCGTAATGACCATACTTAGTCCTGAATGTTGCCTTATGAATATCTTCCTCTTTGACCCTTAACTGATGATATCCAGATCGAAGATCGATCTTGGAGAATACTGAAGCCCCTCTAAGTTAGTCAAACAGATCATCGATTCTTGGCAGAGGGTACTTATTCTTAATCGTCAGTTTGTTTAACTGCCGATAATCAATACACATCTGTATCGTCCCATCCTTCTTTTTCACAAACAACACTGGTGCTCCCCATGGAGACACACTCGGCCTAATAAAGCCTCTATCCAACAAATCTCGAATCTGTGCTTTCAGCTCTACTAACTCCTTCGGTGCCATCTTGTACGGTGCGATGGACACTGCTGCCGTTCCAGGCAATAAGTCGATTCCAAACTCGACTTCTCGATTCGAAGGCAATCCTGGAAGCTCCTCTGGAAAGACATCTTGGAATTCTTTAACGGTTCTAACCTTATCCACCATCAGTCCCTCAGCCTTCGACTGACTTACAAATGCCAAATAAGCCTCACAACCCTTACAAATCCACTTCTCGGCTCTCAACGCTGACACCATGTTGGTCAAATAATCCTTTCGTTCACCTATCACCATAACCTCCTCACCTTGCGTGGTCTTTAACACCATTTGCTTCGCAGCACAATCCGGAGTTTCCCCATGCTTAATAAGCCAATCCATTCCCAGAATAAGGTCGAATTCTCCGAACGGTAACTCCATCAAGTCTCCAAAGAAAATCTTACCTTGAGTTTCTAAAGGACTTAGTACCGATACCCCACTCACAGTCTCCTCAGAGTGCACACCCAAGGATCGAGATATGGCACATGCAACATACGAATGAGTAAATCCAATATCTATCAAAGTAGTGTACGGTATGCTAGAAATCAAGAACATACCAGTTATAAAGTCGGGTGCGTCACCCTCCCCTCGACGACAAGCTACATACACCAACGCTGGCTGTTGAGCCTCAGCATTTCTGGAACCCCTGCCAGGTGCTCCTCAGCCCCGACCATTTCCATTACCACCCCTACCTTGTCCACGTCCTCTCAGTGGTTGTGGTCCACATCTCACTGGTTGAGTAACCATATGTTCTGCAACTTGAACCTGATCCATTTTTTGAGGATAGTCCTTGACTTTGTGCTCCATAGAATCGCATCAAAAACAAGCACCAGAACGTCTCCTACACTCGCCCAAATGTAACTTACCACAGTCCCCACAACCTTGCGGTCTAACAGTATTCATCGGAATTGCTCGAACTGGCTCTTCCACTCTCGCTCATTTAGCATTCTTATTTGCACCACCCGAAGGTCCTAAATCCCTCCGAAAACTATTTCTATCCTTTTCATGATTCTGTCTTTCAGTACGCTTCACCTCCTCAACTATTTTAGCTTTCTCCACCAAAGCAACAAAGTCACACTCCCTCTGCGGAGCAATCAGCACCCTAAGTTCATCTCTAAGACCATCCTCGAAGCACACACTACGTTCATACTCTGTAGTGACTATCCCAACGGCATACCGGCTCAGGTTTAGAAACTCAGCCTCGTACTCAGCGACCGTCTTACCCCCTTGAACCAAATTCAAAAATTCTTTCCTGCGGGCGTCCACATAACTTACCCCAAGATATTTTTCCTTGAAGGCTGTCTTAAACAGCTCCCAAGTCACCCTGTCAGATGGGGTCCCATCTCTCACAGTGAGCCACCACTGATAAGCCTCATCTCGTCGCAATGATATGGCTCCCTTTAGCCTCTGCTCTACGGAATAATCCAAATCGTCCATAATCCGTTCCATGGCCTCTAACCAATACTCTGCTACGTTCAGGGCTACACCAGATACAACCCTAAAGATCTCCGCTCCATTAGCTCGGAGTCGCTCAGAAATAGATCCTCGAAGTCCATTGCCCGTACTTACCTTGATAACCCTTTCTAGTACACGAAGCATTGCCTGAGATAGAGCGTCATCCCTAGCACCTCGATCATGGAACCCCACTTCTATTGCCGGTGGTAGTGCATCTGCTGCTGGCATATGTCCTGAAGATGAAGATCCAGCCCGTGCACTACCTCAGCCACATCCACGGCCTCTTCCCTGAGCTGCTCTCTTACTCATATCGTTTTATCTGATTATGTAACACCCCAAACCGGCCTAGACGTTACGATCGGATCCGACGTGCCACATCAAAGCGTTTAAAACATTTTGTATTGCTTAGTTTAGAAAACTTACTTGGTGGTTTAAAAGATACTTTCATTATAGGTCAAAGTGAATGAAAGCTATGCACCAGGTAGGAAACTGAAAAAGAGGAGGTGAGTCCATAGGATTGCTTAAGTACCAAGCTCTCATCGGAACCAATCTTAGACATGCACACTGTCATTGCCACACTTTAATGTCAAGTATATTTTTAGGAAACCAAGTCGATTAAGTCCATTTTAAGAAAAGTGATTAATTTTGGAAAAATTTTCATTGCGAAAGCTTTGCTTGTTGTCGTGTTATTTTGAAATCAAATGTTATTTTTGAAAATGCGCCTTAAGCTAATAAATTTCGATAGTTAAGTATAAATTATATCTATCTTAATAAAACCTATCAAAACCATTAAAAATAATTAAAACGGCTTATTACAATTAAAAACCCAAAACCTTAAACGTAAATAAAAGAAGGTCCAGTTCACCAGAAGGAAACCAAATTTGCAGAAACGTGTGGCCACTCCGAATCCCTCACAGCTCCAAGCCCACTATGGTTGGGGATTACCTGCGTGGATGAAAATAAAGGGTTGAGTTTGGGGAAACTCAGTGTGTAAATTAACCCAACCATAGCCTATATCACTCAAACCACGTAAAATGCATCAAGTTGGCCTTAGCCTGCAATTTTCTTGAATAAAGCCCATAGGCCCATAATAGAACAGAACAGATATCACATGATTATGCAGAAATCCAACCCATATCCAACCATATGCACCCCCATACCAGCCTTTCACCATGTGGGGAAACTACTCGACCCACCCAATCGCTGCATACGCTACGAAATATGCGCATGGTCGCTAAAATGCATAATGTGACAGAGTCACGAGAAATAGATAATCGTGGCGAGCCACGGTATCAGAGAATATGTGGCGAGCCACCAGATTAGATAATTTATGGCATAGCCACCAGGACGCTTCCTCTATAATATAACCCATGTCCCCATGCAACAGATATACAATTATGGCATACATCATTCAGAATCAGTTCAACATGCTTTTCAGTCAAAAGTAACCCTAAGGGTATAACAGTAATTTTGCACCTAGGGGTATAATGGTAATTTTTCCATACATAGGGGTATTTAAGTAATTTAACTACTTTTAGGGTTTTCATGCATATCACATCTATTTATGTACTAACAGAAACACTTACCGAGTGATCTTACTAAATTGGGCTCGTTGGCCCATTTTCTCGATTTTGGCCCATTAAGCCCAAAAACATCGAAATGCACAGAAACGTACACTCTGTAGTCTTAACACTCTAATTTATCATACACGTGAAACTATTAATCTTATGAGCACTCGCACACTCGCAAGTTCTCAAAATACTGACTTTTTGGTATTTCGGCTTTTCGGCTTTTGCCGATCTAGTCTATGAGAGGGTCTCAGTTACACACCTATTTTATGACGATTCGATGATGAGATCCACGCACGAACTGCCTACAATTATGTTGCTACCATGTTAATCTACTATCAAAAATGAACTAAGTATTAACCCCTTACCATATTCGGCCAATAACACCTTAGGCACTAGCGAAACTACCTTTGCCGAAAGTAGCGACTAGCTCAAGATCCGATCGTTCCACTTGTACAAGCCTTTGATCCACAACCTCTAGATCACACTATTATCAAGATAAAGTAATTGTCACAACTCTTAGGGCTATAAGCCCAAATCGACAGCCTCCCTAATCTTTAAGGGTTTCGACTTTTTTTCTAAAATACGAAATAACAATTAGGTTCAAAGACTTACCACCGGTTCCTTCGGTCAATGATTCCAATTAATTTCTACTCGATTTGGATGCTGATCTAAGCCCTCAGATGATAACAAAAGTCGAGCCTTCAGTGATCTCAATATTTGGCTAAGTCCCTATAAGTGTGGAGTTTTCGACTTTTTGCAACTGTGTAAAGGAAGATGGAATAGTAAAGTTTTGCTGTGGTCTTGTCGACAGGAACATGGGGTTTAGCGAACTAGTGAATCGATCAAGAATGACGAAGAGAAGTAAGAGGGTTTTGGCTATAAGAAATTGACACAAAAGGAGTTAAGCTTTCGAGATTTCGGGATTTGAGGCAATCGGCTATAGGCTTAAAAACACTGATAAAAGGTGAAGATGAGCAGAATGGAATAGAGATTCGGCAGACAAGGAGAAGAAAAGAAAGTAAATGGAGAGAAGAGAAAAGAATAGAAGAGGTAAAATGGTTAGGAAACAGCATAACCTACCCCTAATGCCGAATTTATACCTGCACTTAACCTAGCCGAAACTTGCCTACCTAAAGCACCCCTTGGCCAGCCAACTCTTGCTCCTCAAGAGTCCATCATTTGGCCAACTCTGCTCTCCCTAATCAGTTCCTAAATCCTCTCCCTTATCCCCTTCTTACTCATTCTCCTGAGCAACTCAAACTCCTCCTGACAGACTTTTACTTTAGTTCCATTACCTCCCTTTTCTGTACAAAAAAAATTAATACCAAACAATTTGCTTACCTTGCGAGTCGAACCTTAGTTCTCCTTAGTCATCCACACGCCACCTCTAAAGCTCCCAAGTGGCGTCACATGCCAACTTACCACAGGCTTCCTTGTGTTTTACTTTACCCAGTTAATACTTAAAAGCCCAATTAACCAGAACCCGTTTTCCTTATGGATTTAAAGTTAATTAAAAATTACCGGGTTTTAACTTAAGCTTGGGCCTTCCAAAGGCCCACTATCATAATTAAACCTATGCAAAGCAGACAGAACACAAAAATTTTAAATTTTGCCAACCTACACAGAATTCCCAAAAATTGGGGCGTTACAGATTACAAATTTTATGCATCAATTAATTATTTCAGTGTTTATTACCGATGTTTTATGAACAAACAATAATTTAGAGTTTGTTTTTCGTGGAATCGTAGTCTAGCTATAGTCTCAGTCTACTTATCAAAATTTCCTACAGTTTCAGTACCACCCTAACTAGAGTATCCTAATAGGGTTTCAGTAGAGGTAGACAATTCAGAAGCATTCAGAAAAATTTAAAATGATACTTACAGACTTGGGCTGGAGATTCAGGGTGCCACCTTCTCAGAATCTAGACTTTTGAAAATCGAATTTTACAATCTTTGAAATCATTTTTTGTAGAATTATTTTTTTAAAACCCATTTCACAGCCGAGTTGTTGCAATCGGGCTCTGATACCACTAAATGTAACACCCCAAACCTGGCCCAGACGTTACGATTGAATCCGGCGTGTCACATTGAAGCGTTACTAGAAAGGTCATGTTTTATCTAAAGTCTTTTTTAGTGTTTTAAGAATATCTTCGTTATAGATTAAAGTGAATGGAAGCTGTGCACCAGGTAGGTTGCCAGAAAAGAGGAGGTGAGTCAATTAGACTGCTTAAGTACCTAGCTCTCCGCGGAACCAATCCTAGACATGCACACAACCATTGCCACACTTTAACTGAGTGATTGTTCATGGAAAACCAATTCGTTTAAAACCAATTCGTTTAAAACCATTTGAAAAGGTTATTAATTTTGAAAACATTTCTGTTGCGGAAGCTTTGCTTTGTTGTCGCAATATTTTGAAATCAAGTAATCTTTTTAAAACTTGCCCTAAAGCTATTCAATTTCAAATGATTAAAACAATATCATATCTAAGCTAACAAAACATACTAAAAACCAGGCCTTATTACAACTTAAAACCCAAACTACTAAGTAAATAAAAGCTGATCAAATTACAAGAAGAAAAATCAAATTTGCAGAACATGTGGCCACTCCGAATCCCTCACAGCTCCAAGTCCACTATGGTTGGGGATTACCTGTATGGATGGAAACAAGGGGTGAGTTTGGAAAACTCAGCGTGTAAAATAAGCCAACCATAGTCCAAATCAGCTCAAACCACAGAAACAGATTAAGTTGGGCCTTAGGCCTACACAGAATTCAGAATGAAGCCCATAGGCCCATAACAGAGACAGAACAGATATTCCATGTATGCAGAAACCCAACCCATATCCATCCGTATACACCCCCGTACCAACCATACACCATGTGGGGAGACAACTCGACCCACCCATCCACTACACACCATAGAATTTGCAGCATGGCTGCTAGAACAGATAATGTTACAGAGTCACCAGATATAGATATTTATGGCAGAGCCACCAGAATAGATATTTGTGGCATAGCCACCAGAATGCTTCCTCCATCAATATAACCCATATCCTATGCAACAGATATACATGTCATGGCATACATCATACAGAACCAGAATATCATGCATTTCAGTCAAAATTAACCCTAGGGGTATAACGGTCATTTGCACCTAGGGGTATAATGGTAATTTTCATACTTAGGGGTATTCTAGTAAATTTACTATTTTAGGGTTTTCATGCATATTACAGCCATTAACGTATTAACAGAAACACTTACCGAGCGTTTTTACCAAATTAGGCCCATTAGCCCATTAACCCGATTTCGGCCCATAAAGCCGAAATATACCGAAGTGCACAAAATTACACACTCTACAATCTTACCACTTGAGATTACCAAGATTAACAAACAAACTATCTCATGAGCGCTCGCACGCTCGCAAGGTCACAAAATATCGGCTCTTCGGCATTTCAACTTTTTAGCTTTTGTCGATCTAGTCTAAAGTGGGTGTCGTTTACACACCTGATCTGTAACGATACGTTGGCGAGATCCATAAATGAGATGCCTACAATCAAGTTACTAAAACGTCAGTCTACATACCAAAACAACTACGTACTAATCCATTTACCATATTCGACCAACATTTCCTTAAACCCAAGAGTTCTTACCTTTCTGCCGAAATATGGACTAGATCTAGATGTCCAACCGAGTTAGCCTTCAAGCCCTTCGCTATACGCCCCCTTGTCCACACTAGTGCACACACAAGCAGAAGAAAGAGGCAAATATGCCCTTAGTCGAAATGTTTGCCACCCTTAAGGGGTTTCGGCTTTTACCTTACATCAAGAGTAACTAAAGAAAGATTCAAGCACTTGCCTTTATCGTTATGACACTACTCCCAATCTCCTGTAGATCCAACCATGGCACAAGAAGGGAAAAATATAATCAAGGATTCGACTTGTGAAGTCCCTCAGTGTAGAAAAGTTTTGATTTTGAAAGAAAGAATGAGAGGTTCGGCTTCAATGGAGTTTCGGCTAACCAGTTCCAATGGAGGATTTAGGTTCGACTAAGGGGTAATCGGTAGCAGGTACTTGGTTTTGAGAGGGAACAAAGTTAAAAAAGGTGAGAGTCGACAAGAAAAGGAAAGAGAAAAGAAGAGGGGAGGAGATGAAAGAATTCAGTTTGAAGAAGAGAAGTCGGCACAGGTGTAGGGCGTAGGTTTCAGCTTCTAGCAAAAGAAAGAAAAAAAGAAAACCTAATGTACCTTACCCTATTTTGGAAAAATAGTAGAATGATCAACCAAGTCCAAAAAATGCAAAAAGAATTCGGCAGCCACTAGACCAAATGCCGAAATTGCAAACACTAAGTGACCTAGCCGAATTTGTACTTACAGAGACCCTTGGCTGGCCAACTCTTGCTACTCAAGAGTCCAACAGTTTGCCAACACCATACTCCTTGATCAGCTCCTAAATTCACTCCCTTATCTCTCCCTTACCCAATCTCCTGAATAGCTCAAACTCTTCCTGACAGAGTTTCAGTTGAGTTCCATCACATACCCTTTCTGTTCACCCAAAATAATGCCTTAATTTACTTACCTTGTGACTTGAACCTTAGCTCCCCTTGACTTCCACACGCCACCTTCTTAGTACCTTAGTGGTGTCACCCTTTCACTTTACCACAGGTCCTTTTATGGTCTATTCTACCAATTAAATCTTAAAAGCCCAATACACCAGAACGCCTTCTCTTTGAAAAATCAAAATTTGTTAAATCTACCAGGTTTTAACTTAGACTTGGGCCTTCTAGAGGCCCACTAACATACTTAAGCATGATTTAAAAAATTAGATCATACTAAAATCAAGATTCACCAAAACTCACAGAAATCTCGAAAAGTCTCAAAAATCAGGGCGTTACATAATAGCTTGATTTTAGCTAAATCAGAATAATGGTTTTGAAACCATACATTTGAGGTTGTAAAATTATTTTAATATTATTTTTGGTGTTTATAGCATGTGATTATATATGTGTGAAAGTTTCATGAAATAATTTTAACGTTTGAATGTTTAATTTGATAAAAGGACCTAATCGTGTAAAATGCAAAAGTAACATGCTATAAGTTAAGAGTGTTTATTTGCTATGGTTTATTAAACCAAAGGTCCTTATGATGTTATTAGACCATAATTAAGGTAATTTGACAATTATGACCATGGTTTAAGTGATTTTAAAGTTATATTTTAAAGGTTAAATATGTAATTTGGTAAATAAACTTAACATAAATAAAACCAAAACCAAAATTTTGTTTTATCATCATAATTTAACCAAAATTAAAGAAGAATAGGAATATTTTATACTAATCTAGGGTTCGACCAACTCTTTTCTTGATTAAGGTATGGTTTTAGCTCAGTTTTTGATGATTTCTATGTTTTTGAATTTCTGAATTGGTTCTTGAATTTGTGAAGTGCCATTGATGATAGCTTGGTGTTTTTGAATGTTGATGATGGAAAATGAATAATTGTTGAAAGATTAATTTGTTTTGTTAAGTAGTTTTTGATGAAAATGCATATTAGGGATTAATTAGTGAAAAGATAAAAATATGCGGTTAAATTTGTGAAATGTTGATAAATATGGGCTGTTAGGGGCTTAAGGGTAATTCAACCACGCATGGAGTATTGAGATTTTTTGTAAATTGTGTTTTATGAAATAAAGACTAAATTGAATAAATGTGGCCAAAGTGCAATTTGGATTAAATATGTGTTTTTAGACAGAATTGAATGAATCAATGAATAAATGAGTTAATTCTAAATTCATATAGATCCTAAAAGAAAGAAATCGAATTTAGATTGGGGGAAATCGAAGGTTATTGAATAGTTGACCTGATACGTCAATCCTTAATATGAGGTAAGTTCATATGCAAATAAATGTCTTTAAATTGAGTTATATAAGTTTCATTATCATTGAATTGCTATGAAGGTTGAACGAGCAAATGCGAGCAAGAATTGGCAAAGTTACGATATTCGAAAGTCTCTTACGAACCTTAGGAATAGTATAGGATACGAATGTCATGAAATTAGGATTACCAAGATGTGATTACATGTAAGACCATGTCTAGGACATTGGCATTGTATTGTGATTATGTATAAGACCATGTCTGGGACATTGGCATCGTTATATGATTTCGTATAAGAACCTGTCTGGGACAGTGGCATCGATAGGTGATAACATGTAAGACCATATTTAGGATATGACATTATGACATTGTACGAGCTATATGTGATTGCCGAGTATCCATAATGATTCCAAACAGTTCAACGAGCAAAGTCAAGTTGAGAAAGAATGTGTGAATGAGTTAAATGACTTAGGAACGTACAAGATTCATACGAGTATTGAAAAGGAAAGTATTTGATGAATTCAATTATGATATTGAATATGTGTACAATGAGAAAGGTTCGAGAATTTGTATGTGTTTAGCTATGCTTAGTATATTTGAATTGATATGCAAATATTCATATGATGACTTTACTTGTATATGGCTTACTAAGCTTATAAAGCTTACTTTGTATGTTCTTTCCCTGTTTTATAGATTATCGAAGCTAGCTCGAACTCGGGATCGTCAGGAAACGTCATCACACTATTAATCATCTTGTTGGTACTTTTGAAGCTATGTATATATATGGTTTATGGCATGTATAGGCTAGTCTCATCTTGGCATGTTTTGAACTTTGAATTTAGCCATGTAAGTTGGCTTGTAAATGGTGTTGTTGATGAAGTTGAATTTGGCCTATGTTATGAGTTAATATATGATATGTGATGTATTTATGATGCCTTATGTTTTGGTAGGCTTGATATGGTCATTTTGATGGGTTGATGGATAAGTATTTAGTAAATTGTTAATGATGTGTTATGGTTTGAGAAATGGTAAGCTTTGGTATAATTTAAGATGATTTTTGAATGCCATTTTGGTTTAGTAAATGCTTGATGATTTGGGTTATGTCTAAATGTGAATATTAGTCAAGTAACTTTTGGATTTGGTATGTTTTGGCTATGGATTTGAGTAGTTAAGAGTATGATTTATAAATGGCATGAAATGTGTATGAAATAGCATGTTTAGTTGCCTATTAATGTATTGAATTGGTACAAATGTTGTAGTTTAGGTATGCTTGAAAAAGGGTGAGAAATGTGGCTTTAACCAAGCCTATTTTCACTCCACACGGCCAAGCACAAGGTCGTGTGGCTTGACCGTGTGTGACACATGGCCTTAGTACACGGCCTTGTGTTCCCTGAGGTAGCCCTTCGAATTAAGACAGTATACCCTACAAGTTTGGGATGGCCTAGACACACGGGCATGTCTACTGGTCGTGTGACCCAAGTCAGTAACCCCTTCAGTTTTCCCACGGCCATGGCACATGGGCGTGTCTCCGGCCATGTGGTGCAAGTCAGTATGTATGCCTTGTTTTCACACGGCCTGTTAACACGGGCGTGTGACCACTGTATGCATGAAACTTTTTTAAGTTTCCCAAAGTTTTCAAATGTTATCTGTTTAGTCCCGAACCTCTTTCAAGCATGTTTTAAGGTCTCGTAGAGCTTTATAAGGGACATTCTAATTATATTTGATTAATGTTTATGTGAAAATGTATGATTTATGTTGTGATTGATCAGTAATGCCTCGTAACCCTATTTCGATGACGGATATGGTTAGGGGTGTTACACACACGGTCAACCACACGCATGTGTGTCTAGCCCGTGTGCCTTTCGAAGTGGCCACACATGCCCATGTGCCAAGCCGTGTGCTAGGTCGTGCCAAACCTTTATGGTATATTGACTTATGCAACACGACCAAGTCATACACCCATGTGCTAGGCAGTGTGCAAATTAGGGAGTATACTGACTTGTACCACTTGGTTGGTCACACGCCCGTGTGGAGCATACTGACTTCATTTTAATTTCAACACCAGGGGACACACGGCCGTGCAACATGACCATGTGTCGTACACGACTGAGACACACGCTCGTGTCTCTGTCCGTGTGGACAAAAATAGGCTATTTACTAAGCCAAATTGCAACCCTATTTTTACATACCTGCACATGCATAATTTACAACATTTTATAACTCAATAGGCAGCCAATCCGTAACATTTCATACACATATTAAACCAATTCAACTACAATCATTTTCCATTCATATGCCTATCACATATCAAGACAACATTGCATATTTCTATTTCATATACTACTTTCCAAAACATACCATATTGAATACTTATACACAACCAAAACATTATACCAAGCTAAGCCAAATCACATGGCTTTATCTTATACCACAACATGTACCAAAATCACTAGTTTAAGTAACCATAACTATCATCTTTAAAACTAGCCTATACATGCCATATTTACATATATCCATGAGTTCAAAAGTATCAATCGACAACTGGATAGTGTGATGCATATCTCTGACTTTATCCAAATCGAGTGAGCTATCGAACCTCTATAAAACATGGAAAAGAAACAGAGTAAGCTTTATAGCTTAGTAAGCCCACATAATTCAAAATTTAACTAACCATTTATACGTAATCAAATAATTAAACAAAGTATATCAAATTCACTTGCCAAATGTCTATATACAAGCATTCATCAATATGTTAGTCTCATAAGTACATATAATCAACCTTTATCTCAATTTCATACATCAATATCATGTAATATGTATAACATATTTAACAATTCATCCTCATTCATATAATCGACAATCCATTTATATAACTAGTAATTCATCTGTAAAACCATTAGCAGAATTATACCCATTGCACCTATTAGAATATTGATAGATACACGGGTGATACACATAAAGTGTATTAATTGGTAATCCGTCAATTTATCATTGAATTCACTCTTACAAGTTATGATCGGTAAACTCCTCCTAAGTTGATGAATAGTAAGCTCTAACAAGCTGATATATCGGTAAGCTCATACGAGCTGCGGTGAGTCTACAACACATGCAGGATTTTGACCTAAACCGTAACCCTAGTGACATGTCACTCGTTGTAACACCCTTAACCCGTATCCGTTGCTGGACTAGGGTTAAAGGCGTTACCAGACAAACGAGAACATTTTACACACAATTCATATACGTCATCCACAATCATAGTCAAACATTATCATAGAGTCCCTTATATAGGTCATCGAGACCTTAAACATGCATTAGAAAGGGGTCGGGACTAAACCAAGCCCATACAAAGTTTTTGGAAACATATACATTTTTCAAAGTTATAAAGGTCACACGCCCGTGTGAGCAGGCCGTGTGCCTTACATAGCATTAGACACACTCGTGTGTCTAGGCCGTGGCAAAATAGAGCATACAAACTGACTTATCCACACGGTCGGAGACACGCCCATGTGCCTTGGTCGTGGTCGAAACTGACTAGGGTCACACGACTGACCACACGCCCGTATGTCTAACCCGTGTACCCATCGAAATGGCCACACACGCCCATGTGCCAAGGTTGTTGCCTTACACGGCCACCAGACATGCCGTCTGTCTAGGCCGTGCTCGAGATTGACTTACATATAAAAAAAACATTGAAGGACACGGTCAAGACACACACCCGTGTGGTCAACCTTGTGGGCAAATATAGGCCATTTTCAAGGCCAATTTACCACCCGTTTAGGGCCCTCTCTACAAGCACCAAAACCAAATCATTTCATGCCAAATTTTCAACTAATTCACAACTAAAACATACACCAATCATGCCATATTATGATCAACTAATTTTATACTTATAATCCATACCAAAACATGCCAAATCTTAAGCCAAAGACATACCAAAACATATATTTCACTGTCTCAATTCATTCCATTCATTCTCATGCCAATACTTACCAAATTTCACAAATAAGCACATACCAAGAACATACCAAATTGACAAATTCTCTTGGCCATTGATGATTACATCATATTAGCATAATTGCGTCACATAATTCATACCAAAAACTCATTCACATACACAACCAAAACAAAGCCACATCACATGGCTAATATTCGCAATTCAAAACATATTGACATAATTCTAGCTATACATGCCATACTTCAATATACACATTTTCAAAAGGTACCAAAATATAGATCGATAGTGTGGTGATGATTCTCGACGATCCCCGAGCTCTCGATAGCTATGATATCTATAAAACAATGCAAACACACACAAAGTAAGCTTTCAAAAGCTTAGTAAGCCATATACAAATAAATTTAACAAATAACATCAATCTAGATCAATTTATTCGTATAATTAAAGGCAAAATAGATTCACATAACCATATATCTTTTATAGTTCATTTGAACTTGATTCATATATACAAATCATAACTCATTCTCATAGCAACTTAGACTTATATCATATGTTCACCAAGGTATATATATTTACCTTTCATTCTTAAACATGGTATACAATTCAAACATACCTGGATTGAATAGAAATTCACATAGTCATCCATTTTCTCAGAATGCCCGTTGAACTGTTCAGAATCAATAATGATACTCGGATAGCTCGAAAGGCTCGTACAATGCCAATGTCCTAGACATGGTCTTACATGTAATCAAATCTCGATGCCACCATCCCAAACAGGGTCTTACACGAAATCAAATACGATGCTGATGTCCCTGGCATGGTCTTACACATAAATCATAAGTCGTGCCAACGTCCCAGATGTGGTCTTACACGAAATCAAATATCAGATCCTATATCATGACATATGTATCCTAACTATTCCTATAGTTCGTACGGGGCTTTTCGGACGTTGAAACACTGTCGATGCTTTCACAATTTCAGATATTCATCTTCCAAAGTTATTCATTCATTTCAATAGCATATAAACATAATTAAATTGATTCAAACACAGTTATTTGTATATCGACTTACCTCGTACGGATTTGAATGAATGGAGTCGACTACTCAACGACTTTCGACTTCCCCCGGTCTAATTCTGTTTTCTTTGGTTCTTGATCTAAATCAATTCAAATTTAACTTATTCAAACTCACATTCATTCAAATCAATCCAAAAACACATATTTAGGGCATTTTACAAATTAGCGCTCACATTTTCACAATATAACACTTTAGTCCCTATTGCACAAAATACACAAAATTTCTTTGTAGGCATGCCTAGCCGAATGTTCATAGTGTTCATATAAGCCCCCACATTTCATTTATTTCACATTTTAGTCCCTAAAAATATCATTTTTACAATTTAGCCTAAATTATTCAAATTTATCAAAATTTCAAACACAAAATATGTTAACGCAAAACATATCTTCCATTTACCAGCAACTAACTTCACAAAACTTATAATTTCATCAATGAAATAACTCAAAATCATCAACAAAATCAGAAATTGAGACATGTGCTTGATAAATTACTAAGCAACGATCACAAAAGCATAAAAATTATAAAAAACGGATCAAACACATACCTTAATCCTCAAATTATTTAGCCGAACCCTAAAAGATTTTTCTTCTTCTTTTTCTTCGCTAATTTCGGCTATGGATGAACACATAATGGCTTATTTCATGCCTTTAGTTTATTTTAATTAACATAATTATTCATTTTACCAATTTGCCCTTATAAAAAAATTATAAAATCACATATATTAAGGCCATTAATGTCCGCTCATAAGTTGAATGGTCAAATAACAACATAGGGACCTCTTATTTAAAAATACATAGCAAATAGGCACTTTAGCAAATAGAACACATCTTTTACATTTTACGCGATTAGGTTCTTTTATCAAATTGAGCACACAAATGATAAAATTTTCATACGAAATTTTCACACATACTAATTCACATATAATAGGCACAGAAAATAATATTAAAATATTTTTTGACTCAGATTTGTGGTCTCAAAACTACTATTTTGACTAGGGTCTAAACCGGGCTGTTACAACTCTCCCCCTTTAAGGATTTTTGTCCCCGAAAATCTTACCATTGAACAGATTTAGATATTGTTGTCTCATAGCATCTTCAGACTCCCACGTAGCCTCTTCAATACTGTGTCGATGCCACATCACTTTAACTAACAAAATTTTCTTATTTCGTAGTTCTTTAACCTCGCGAGCCAAAATACGAATCGATTCTTCATCATAGGTCATATCAGACTGAATCTTAATCTCAGACGGAGAAATCACATAAGAGGGATCAGATCTGTATTGTCGAAGCATCGATACGTGAAACTCATGATGAATCTCTTCTAGCTTTGGTGGCAACAATAATCTATATGCAACCGGCCTGATAAGTTCGATAATCTCATACGGCCCATTGAACCTCAGACTCAATTTGCCTTTTCAGCCAAATCGAAGTACTTTCTTCCATAGAGATACTTTCAGAAACACTTTTTCACCGATCTTAAATTCAATATCTTTTTGTTTCAAATCTGCATAAGATTTTAATGATCGGAAGTTGTTTTCAAACTATATCTGATCACTTTTAGTTTCTGTTCAGTCTCTTTCATCAAATCAACCCCGTGAATTTTATTCTCACTAAGCTCAGTCCAATACAAAGGTGTACGACATTTTCTACCATATAAGGCTTCATACGGAGCCATTTTAATGCTCGATTGAAAACTATTATTGTACGCGAATTCAATCAATGGAAAATATTGTTCCTACGAACCTTCAAACTCAAGAATGCAAGATCTCAATATATCCTTGAGTATCTAAATAATCTATTCAGATTGACCATATGTCTGCGGATGAAAAGCATTACTGAAATTCAATTTCGTACGTAAAGCCTCTTGCAGTTTCTTCCAAAATCGTGAAGTGAATCTCGGATCTCTATCTACCACAATAGATAATGGCACCCTGTCCAGTCTCACACTATCAAAAATATACAACTCAGCTAATTTATCAAGCGAGTAATTAGATCGTACTGAAATGAAATGAGCTAATTTCATCAATCGATCAACTACAACCCAAATCGCATCTTTTTTTCTCGGAGATAGAGGCAAACTCGAAACAAAATCCATTGTCACTTTATCCCACTTCCACTCCGGAATCATAATCGGCTGTAATAAACTAGATGGCACCTGATGTTCAGCTTTAACTTGCTGACAGATCAAACATTTTGAAACAAAGTCAGAGATATCTCTTTTCATTCCAAACCACCAGTAATGCTGTTTCAAATCATTATACATTTTTGTACTACCTGGATGTACAGATAAATGACTATTGTGAGCTTCGTTCAAAATCATCTGAATTAACTCTGAATTTCTCGGAACACAAAGCTAATCTCGAAATCTCAGACAATCATCATTATCAATTCAATATTCAAAATTAGAATTCAAATCACACTGAGCTTGTTTTGCTAAAATCTCATTATCAACCTTCTGAGCATCAATAATCTACTGTAAGAACAAAGCTCTCGCTTTTAATTCTGCTAAAACTGAACCATCATCAAACAAAGCTAAATGAGCATTTATGGCACGTAATGCAAACAATGATTTCTGACTTAAAGCATCAGCAACAACATTTGCTTTTCCCAGATGACAATCGATCATAAGTTCATAGTCTTTTAGCAGTTCTAGCCATCTACACTGTCATAGATTCAAATCTTTCTGAGTCATCAGATACTTCAAAATTTTATGATCGGAATAAACATGACATTTCTCACCAAACAGATAGTGGCGCCAAATCTTCAAAGCAAACATAATAGGCGCCAAATCTTCAAAGCAAACATAATAGCCGCCAATTCCAGATCGTGTGTTGGATAGTTCTTTTCATGGGGCTTCAAATGTCTCGAGGCATAAGCTATGACTTTGCCTTCCTGCATCAAAACACAACCTAGACCGTTCAACAAAGAATTACTGTAAATCACAAATTCTTTACCCAGTTCTGGTTGTACTAACACTAGAGCTTCAGTCAATAAGGCTTTCAACTGATCAAAGTTTTTCTGACACTTTTCAGACCAATCAAATTTCACATCTTTCTGAAGAAGTTTCGTTAACGGAGTCACGATCATCGAAAAGCCTTTTACAAATCTCCTATAATAACTGGTAAGTCCCAAAAAACTGTGAACTTTAGAAACATTTCTCGGAGGCTTCTAATCCAGAATAGCTAAAATCTTGCTCGGATCAACTCAGATACCTAATGCTGACACAATATGTCCCAGAAAACCAATTTCGCACAACCAAAACTCACATTTGCTAAACTTCATATACAACTACTTTTCTCATAATGTCTATAACACTATTCTCAGATGTTCTGTATGCTCAGTTTTATCAAGTGAATAAATCAAAATGCCATCAATGAATACTACGACAAATCGATCTAAATATGGTCTGAAAATTTTGTTCATCAAACCCATAAAGATAGCAGGTGCATTCGTTAATCCAAAAGGCATAACCAAGAATTCATAGTATCCGTACCTCGTTCGGAAAGCAACTTTCGAAATGTCTGAATCTTTTATTCTCAACTGATAATAACCCGATCTGAGATATATCTTTGAAAATACGGTTGCTCCTTTCAACTGATCAGATAGATCGTCAATTCTGGGCAAAGGATATTTGTTCTTGATAGTCACTTTGTTCAACTGACGATAATCAATACAGATTCTCATTGTGCCGTCTTTCTTTTTCACAAACAGAGTAGGAGCACCACAAGGTGAGAAACTCGGTCTTGCAAATCCTCTATCGGTCAATCCTTGCAACTGAAACTTTAATTCTTTTAACTCGGTTGGAGCCATTCTATACGGAGCTATCAAAATCAGAGTAGTTCCCGGTACTAACTCAATGCCAAATTCAACTTCTTGGATTAGAGGTAATCCCGGAAGTTCTTCAGAAAACACATTAAGAATTTCACAGAAAACAGGCACTGATTCCACTTTCTTTTCTGTTACTTTCGAATCTATCACATAAGCAAAGTAAGCTTCAGAACCTTTTCTCACAATACTCAGAGGTTTCATTGACGAAATCACAGTCGGTAACCCATTCAAATCACTTGATTTAATTCAGACTATTTCATCATTCTTGTATCTCAAATCAATTATTTTTTGTTTGCAATTCACAATAACATCATGCAAAGTTAGCCAATTCATACTCAAAATTATATCAAACTCATCAAAAGGTAATAACATCAGATTAGCTGGAAAACAAATATCTCGAAACATTAACAGAAAAATCTTGTAGACTTTATCAACCAAAACACATCGTCCTAGGGGGTTAGATACTTTAACCACAAATTCAGTAGACTCTACAGGAAAAGTCTTACTGTTCACTAAATTCATGCATATATAAGAATGCGTTGATTCAGGATCTATCAAAGCAATCACAGAAGTATCAATTAGAGTAAATGTACCTCTAATCACATCTAGAGATAGACCTTCTGTTGGAACGCCGGTACCCCCATAGCACAGCGAAAAATATATATATATTTCAGCGATCCAAACCATGGATCCATGTGCGAGGAACGAATTAGGGTGAAGAAGGTTTCAAAATTACCAAAATTTCAGTCTGATTAGACAGTGAAGCCTCGGTAATAAGAATATTGTTTTGCTTTCGAATCCAAGCCACAATCTTTATAATCCCGACCTCTACACAATCCACCCACTTGACAATGAACAGAAGAAATCCCCAAAACTATTTTCAGAGATATTTTACTTGACGGCTGCTAGACCTAGTAGTAAAGCTTTGGGTTTGTATATATATTCACTTTTTAGGGTTTTTCTCCCTTTCTATATATAACTCCCCTTATAATTGGTATGTATATAACGAATTCTTAATTTATTAAATTTTAATCCGAACATAATAATCATAATTAAAATAAATAAATATAATTAAGTTTTAACTAAAAATTATAATTACATTATTTATAATAAAGATTTCGGTTAACTATATTTATTTAAATTTATATACGAACCAAATTCATATATTAATAGAATTATGTTCTCCTTATGTGTACAACATCCTTGTACATATAATATGTTCGATATTTGATTGCCCAAATAAATTAATTCTATAATTAATTTAATTCATGTGACAACCAAACACAACACCAACTATGTTTTATTCCGTTCATTTCAACCATAGGGTGTGACCCTGTAGGTTCTTGTAACGTTAGCAGTAATACTAGAACGGTTCTAATGTTACAAACAATGAGTGGCATCTAGCAATGCATCATTGCTACCTAAGTTACAAGAAGTCATGATTCGACATAACCTTTTGTGATTAACCTTTCATGCATTAATCCTTAAGTCCTTTATCCCTGGAATGGACACAAGTCATGGAATAGTCACACTTGCATAGTCCACCCCATACGTCTTCCACTAATGATACGCCGTATCTCTCAGAAGTGACACCACACATTTTATGCATTCGTCCAGAGTCAATGATAATTCGTCAAACACTCGTATTGTGTTCTCTAACCAGAACTCGGCTCTCTCAGCATCATCATTAGTAGTAGCACGGAATTCTTTAGCCCTATATTTTCTAATTTTATCTACTGGAGGCTTATTCAACTGAGTCGGATTAGCTTGTCAAATGGCAAGGGCTTGTGAAGGATTTACCAAGGGTGAAAGTTGTGGCACAGCCGGATTAGTACGGATATATTGGGTGAACCAATCATTCATCATTTGATAAAACTCTTGTTTAGCCTCTCCATCATGGCTACTTGTAGCCGATCTAGAGTCTGATGGCGCTGTCCCTTGAGCGGGAGCAGGCGTATTCCTTTCGACATCGTTCACTACGGCTCGTTTGGGATCCATTTGCTATATAAAAACACATTTCATTGTCAGGATTCATCACACTATTGCAGTTCATAAATATGGCATGTATAGCTAGACTCACATATGGTATGGTAGTCTTAGAATCGACTAAACCATAGCTCTAATACCAATAAAATGTAACACCCTTAACCCATATCTGTCGTCGGACTAGGGTTAAAGGTGTTACTGACAAACCAAAAAATTTTACACACAATTCATATACATCATCCACAATCATAGTCAAACATTATCATAGAGTCCCTTATAAAGGTCATCGAGACCTTAAACATGCATTAGAAAGGGGTCGAGACTAAATCGAGCCCATACAAAATTTTTCAAAACTTATACATTTTTCAAAGTTATAAAGGTCACACACCCTGTGAGTAGGTCGTGTGCCTCACACGGCAGTAGGCACGCACGTGTGTCTAGGTCGTGGCAAAACAGAGCATACATACTGACTTATCCGCACGACCGGAGACACGCCCGTGTGCCTTGGCCATGGTCGAAACTGACTTAGGTCACACGGCTGACCATATGCCCATGTGTTTAGCCCATGTACCCTTCGAAATGGCACACACGCCCATGTGCCAAGGCAGTGTGCCTTACATGGCCACCAGACACGCCTGTGTGTCTAGGCCGTGCTCGAAATTGACTTGCTTCTAAAAGAAACATTAAAGGACACGGTCAAGACACACGCCCGTGTGCTCAACCGTGTGGGCAAATATAGGCCATTTGCAAGGCCAATTTACCACCCATTTAGGGTCCTCTCTACAAGCCCTAAAACCAAATCCTTTCATACCAAATTTTCAACTAATTCACAACTAAAACATACACCAATCATGCCATATTATGATAAACTAATTTATATTTATAATCCATACCAAAACATGCCAAATCTTAAGCCAAAGAAATACCAAAACATATATTTCATTGTCTCAATTCACTCCATTCAATCTCATGCCAATACTTACCAAATTTCACAAATAAGCACATACTAAGAACTTACCAAATTGACCAATTCTCTTAGCCATTCATGATCACATCATATTAGCATAATTACATCACATAATTCATACCAAAAACTCATTCACATACACAACCAAAACCAAGCCACATCACATGGCTAATATTCACAACTCAAAACATATTGACATAATTCTAGCCTATACATGCCATACTTCAATATACACATTTTCAAAAGGTACCAAAATATAGATCAATAGTGTGGTGATGATCCTCGACGATCCCCAAGCTCCCGATAGCCACGATATCTATAAAACATTGCAAACACACACAAAGTAAGCTTTCAAAAGCTTAGTAAGCCATATACAAATAAATTTAACAAGTAACATCAATCTAGATCAATTCATTCATATAATTCAAGGCAAAATACGTTCACATAACCATATATCTTTTATAGTTCATTTGCACTTGATTCACATATACATATCATAACTCATTCTCATAGCAACTTATATCATATGTTCACCATGGTATATATATTTACCTTTCATTCTCAAACATGGTATACAATTCAAACGTACCTGGATTGAATAGAAATTCACATAGTCATCTATTTTCTCAGAATGCCCGTTGAACCGTTCAGAATCAATAAGGATACTCAGATAGCTCAGAAAGCTCGTACAATGCCAACGTCCCAAATGTGGTCTTACATGTAATCAAATATCAATGCCACTATCCCAGCCAAGGTCTTACACAAAATCAAATATCGGATCCTATGTCATGACATATGTATCCTAACTATTCCTATGGTTCGTACAGGGCTTTTCGAACGTCGAAACACCGTCGATTCTTTCACAATTTTACATATTCATCTTCCAAAGTTATTCATTCATTTCAATAGCATATAAACATAATTAAATTGATTCAAACACATTTATTTGTATATCGACTTACCTCGTATGGATTTGAACGAATGGAGTTGACTACTCAACGACTTTCGACTTCCCCCGGTCTAATTTCGTTTTCTTTGGTTCTTGATCTAAATCAATTCAAATTTAACTTATTCAAACTCACATTCATTCAAATCAATCCAAAAACACATATTTAGGGCATTTTCCAAATTAGCCTTCACATTTTCACATTATGACACTTTAGTCCCTATTTCACAAAATCACAAAATACACAAAATTTCTTTGCACATAAAAATTATCAAAAACAGATCAAACACATACCTAATCCTCAAATTATTTAGCCAAACCCTAAAAGCTTTTTCTTCTTCTTTTTCTTTGCTAATTTCGGCTATGGATGAACACATAATGGCTTATTTCATGTTTTTAGTTTATTTTAATTAACATAATTATTAATTTTACCAATTTGCCCTTATAAAAAAATTATAAAATAACATATATTAAGGCCATTAATGTCCACTCATAAGTTAAATGGGCAAATAACAACATAAGGACCTCTCATTTAAAAAGACATAGAAAATAGGCATTTTAGCAAATAGAACACATCTTTTACATTTTACGCGATTTGGTCATTTTATCAAATTGAGCACATAAACGATAAAATTTTCATATGAAATTTTCACACATACTAATTCACATATAATAGGCAAAAAAAATAATATTAAAATATTTTTTGAATCGAATTTGTGGTCTCAAAATCACTATTCTGACTAGTGTAACACCCTGATTTTGGGCCTAGTCGGAATAGTGATGTCGGGACCACAAATTTGAGATAGAAATAATTATTTTATGATTATTTTGAGGTCTATGATATGATTGCATGATTGTGTGAAAATTTCGTGAAGAAATTCAATGCATAAAGTGCTTAATTTAAAGTTAGGGACTAAATTGAATAAGTTGCAAAACTTGCATTCTAGAAGTTTTTAGTATGAAATTGCATTGAAATATTAATTAGGAGGTCTTAAATAGTAATTTTACCAATTTTAAGTTCATGGACAAAATTAGGACATGGAAGGAATTTTTGAAAGTTTAGTAGTAAGGGCATTTTGGTCATTTAGGGGTAAAATGAATTAAAATACAAAATTAAAAGCCAATTTTGCTCATCTTCTTCATGGAGGCCGAAATTAGCATGGGGGAGGCCATGGATAGGGTTTTCAAGCTTTCCAAGCTCAATAGTAAGTGATTCCAAGCCCGTTTTTAATGTTCTTTACGTTTTGGAATCCTTGTGCTCGATTAAGCTTATTCTAGCAATAATTTAAGCTAGGGTTCATATTTGGAAAAATACCCATAGGTGAAATTTGTGTATTTTGATGTTTTATGATAGAATATGAGGTTTTAAATTATGTTAAACAACTTGTGCTACTCGGTTTTAAGTGAAAACGAGTAAAGCAAGATAATCTGGTAAAAATACTTATTGTTCATAACTATATGTTAGAGTGAGAATTTGATGTTGTTGTAGAAGAGAAAAATCTTCAGCATGTCATAAAACATAGGAATAAGGGCTGAAATTAAATTTTTGAGTCTTGGGGCAAAAGTGCAAATATGCAAAAGTATAGGGGTCAAAATGCAAATTTGTAAAAATATGATTTTTGGACCCGTATGAATAATGTGACTAATTATTAGGCTAAATGTGATATTATAGATGAAGGAAATAGAGATTCGGGCTTAAATCGGGAAAATACAAGGTTATGGATTAAAATAGTAAATTGCCGTTTCTGAATCAAGGTAAGTTCGTGTGTTAATAATAATGCAATACCATGCATGAATTGTAATTCTCTATTGATATGGCATAAATTGTATGATTTAATATGTTTAAGAGAAGTTGATGGATGGTATGTATGATATAAAAAAATGTAATGCTAGTTGTGTCATGTGAAATTGAATGGAATTATTGTTACAAGAATTGAGTGTTAAATTACTATTAATCTGGTTGTATGAATTGTTGCACGGTTGTACCTGATGAGATTTTGATAATTTTGTACGTAAATAATTTATCGATTTATTTTATTTTATTTTATTATATTTTGTCATCATATGAAATGTGGCTACCTATAGATTGACTATTTGCTGTAAATTGAAAATTGAAAAAAACTATGAATAAATTTGTAACATATTGGAAATATGTTTGTTGGTAATTACTTGATTGGTGAAATTGTTAGAAAAGAGAGAGAAATCCCCGTTGAACCTTCGAAAAGATTGGATGATACAGATGGTATGTAGCTAGGTCACATGTATGGTGCTGAGTGCACATCATGTGTACAAGAGAGCTACGAGATATTATGATGTAGCTAGGTCACATGGGTGATACTATGTGTACACCATGTAGACAAGAGAGCTACGGGATATATGTAGCTAGGTCGCATGCGTGGTTCCAGGTGAAGGACACCATGTAGACAAGAGAGCTACGAGATAAACTGGCTAGGTCACATGGGTGATACTAAGTGTTCACCATGTGTACAAGAGAGCCGAACTTTATGATGGGTGGAGCTATTTGCAAAAACAACCAAGTATCGAGGATTGATCCGAAGTGTTCAACGGGAGACTTATTATGTACTGCTTTGTGACTTTTGTGATGAATAAGTGTAGGAATTTGGTTATGTGAATAATGTGTTCATTAAGTGATCGGGTTGTGGTAAGGTTATAAAAAATTAAGTTATACATGAGGATGATTTTATGGTGACCTTGTAATCATGGGCCTATACTTGTGATGTATGAAATGTGGTGAAAATGATTTGTGATATGTATGTTAAAATGAGGTTAATACAAAGAAAGTGTGAAAGAGTGAATTAGCAATAAAATTGTCTTGGACAGCAGCAGTTGCGTGACTTTGAAAATTCACTAAAAATTGTGGAAGTTGAATAAAAATGCAAATGATATATGAAAATAAATCTTAATGAGTCTATTTTCACATGAAAGAAACAGGGGAAGCAAAAGAATTCTATATTGTGTGATATTTGAATTATTGTGAAATAGGGTCTGAATGAATTCGAGATCCCCTGTTCTGAATTTAGAAATTCATAATAAATTGTACAAAACTTATTAAGAGTCATACCTTACATTCATGGATACCTTATTGAGTCTATTTTTAAGGGAAACAAACGGCATGGTCGTTGGAATTCTGTACAGAAAGAAATTTGGTTCGTAGTACACAGAGGTCAGAGTAGTCATACTCTGAAACAGGGGAGAATTTAACTAATAAACTGTACTAATTGGCCAAACCAAAAATTTTGGAAATTTTATGGGAGAAAGATATATGAATCTAGTTTCAAATAAAATTAACGAAACTAAAGTTGGAGTTTTGTAGCTTCAGATATGAATGATTTAGTAACTGTAACTCAATAACACAGCTTAACCTGAATATATGTAATTGTACAATTATAGTGTTTTATTTTGAAAAGCATGGTAGTAATTGCTTATTATTTTCATATGAACTTACTAAGCGTAAAGCTTACCCATCCTCTCCATTTCTTTAGTATTGATAGGTCGCTCAGGGTGGAGATCATCGGAGGCGTAATCACACTATCAAACTATCATTTTTGGGAGAATTAATTCAAATATTAGAAATATCAAGTGAGTGGCATGTATAGGAAGTTGGTTTGTAATATGTATTTTTATTATGATTTTGATCGCATGCGTATCGATCTGCATTGAGTTATTGTATATGATTATGAGATGTGGTCCTTATCCATTATGGTTTATAAGTTTAATTAATCATGCTACGTCATATGTTTTGATGTAATGATATAGTTAGCTTTGTTTGTTATGCATGTGTTCGAAAAGTTTTAAATTAAATGAAATTTTATGGCCCAGTTTTTGTCTATGTGTGTTGTTAAGTCTGGTAATGCCTCGTACTCTGTTCCGGCCTTGGATACGGGTAAGGGGTGTTACAACTAGGGTCTAAATCGAGTTGTTACACTCGTATCCTACGAATTCCTACGGTTAAACGGGGCTCGATAACCATCAGACTATATCAATAGGGCATTCAAATTTCGAGTAGAGCAATTACTCAATTACATACATTCATTTCAAATAATTACAAGTATTTAAAAGTTCGATTCTAATTATACGAACTTACCTCTTCTTGCTCGGATAGCAAATATCAGCTAATCGTCAACATTTCCTTTCCCTCAATCTAGATTTAGTCCTTACTTATCTTGATCTATATATATTTCAAAATTAGCACATTCAGTATCCAATCTATTCAATTTAACCTTTAATTCATATTTTGGCAAATTTACACATTTGCCCCTAATGTTTCACACTTTTACAATTTAGTTTCTATCACATAAAATTGCAAATTCATGAAATTAATCACAAACCCATGCTTAGCCAAATTTTAATGGAGTCCCTAGCAGCCCATATCTTTTATTTATTCATACTTTTTACCCACACAATTTTACATTTTCACAAATTAATCCCTTTTTGAAATTTTTGTCAAAAATAACTTTACAAAACTAGTAAACCTATCAATAAACCTTCATAATATATCATCAGTATCAATTTACTCAAATATTCAACAATGGCAATGTAACACCCCTAACCCGTAACCATCGCTGGAATAGGTGAATAGGCATTACCGGACTTGTAACTCAATTCAAAACATTCATGTATCAAATAATTCTCTCATTTCAATCAATATCATTCATCCACATTCCATATGTACTCAAAACAAGCATACAAATCTTTAATCATACATTCGGGACTAATTCGGTAACATATAAAAATTTCGAGTACTTAGAAAATTTTCAAAGTTACAATGGCCACACGGCCGTATGCCCAGGCCATGTGCCTTACATGGTTACTAGACACGCCTGTGTCATACGTCGTGTGAAAACATAGCATACATACTGACTTGCACCACACGGCCAAGGACACGCCCGTGTATCTAGGCCGTGCTCAAGATTGACTTGGGTCACACGACCAATCACACGCCCATGTGTCGAGCCTGTGTACCCTTCAAAATGAATACACACGTCCATGTGCCAAGGCTGTAGATTTCACATGGACACCAGACACGCCCGTGTGTCTAGGTCGTGTCAAAACTGTAGGGTATACTGCCTTAATTCGAAAGGGTACCCCCGGGGACACATGGCCATGTAACATGACCGTGTGTCGTACATGACTGAGACACACACCCATGTCTTTGCCCGTGTGGACAAAAATAGGCTACTTGCAAAGCCATTTTGTCACCCTATAAACATAAGCTTTTAAGACTTCATTCCATAACCCAATATGCAACCAAAACATTACCAATTCAAGCGTCATTCATACTTCAATATCATTATTCATTTCCATACATAATTCCAACTCAAACATACTAATTCCATGTGCCTAATTCATACCATGAACACATGATTCATATCACATTTATAACCATTTCAAGATCATAACAACCTTACCAAATCAATCATGAATCATACCATTTCAACCACACAACTAACTTACCAAAAAGACCATTTCACTAGGCCATATATATACACCAAATATCCCATTTTTACATCACATATCATATACCAAAATCAAATCATAATTTCAACCATAATCAAGCCATATCTCATGGCATGATATACCTATAACACACCAAACCCAGCCTGGATGTTATGGCCAGATCCAGCGTGTCACATTGAAGTGTTTTATTGAAAACCTTGTTTTCATTCAAAACCCTTCTTTAAATAAAAACTATTCCTTCTTGTATGATGGTAATTACTTTGTAAAATCACTTTTCAGTTGCGGAAGCTTTAATCAAAACAGATAATCTGCAAAAAATTATCATTTAAAAATTAAGTTGCGAAAACATGGTATTTAAAAATAGTTATGGTTTAGGAAAACCTTGTTCTACTTTCAAATAAAAAAAATATTAATCTTAATTTGAAATAATAACAAGAGGAAAGGCCTTATTACAATCCGGACTAAAATAACTTAAAATACTAGAAATTATATGCTAAAGAAACAAGTCCAAGTCGTCTTGCTAGCTGGCCACCTCAGAGTCCCTCTTACCGTCGAACCACCTACTGAAGATCACCTGAGAAAAATAAAAGAGGGGGTGAGTTTTCGAAAACTCAGTGTGTACAACCCTCGGCAAATAGAAAAGCATGCAATTGTAAATCTTTTCGAGCCTGAGCCCAATTCAATATCGGAACAGATGTAAGGCAATCAAATATGCACGGATCCCACTTATTTAATTACTACACACCATCTTCATCCCCCGATACACACCATGTGGGGATATAAATATCGACCCACCCATCTGATACACTCTAATGGTAGCCTGGTTGCGATACTACCTAACGTTGCAGCAAAGCTGCTAATCATATATTGGGCTTAAAAAGCCATCGATGGATCTACGGTCGTCAAGCAACCATTCGATCCTCATATACTTCCTCCGTTCTATAATTCCCAACCCATATGCAACCTAAACAGGATATCACATAAATACAGTAGGCATACATGTAACATCCATAAATCTTACATTCAACACATAGGGGTATTTTAGTCATTTTTTCCCTTAGGGGCTTTTCGATAATTTCTCTTTATTGTGGGATATTACTTACCTTGGCCCATTAACAAGTCTTTGTTGGCTAAAGCGAATAGATACTATGCACCAGGTAGGAATCCAGAGAAGAGGAGGTAAGTCAATAAGACCGCTTAAGTACCAAGCTCTCCCTAGATCCAATCCTAGACATGCATATACCCATTGCCACACCTTAACCTTATGGCTTGTCCACGGTCACAATTAATTAATTAATTAGGTTTTATATCTGTTTAAGCAGTTATCAGATACTAGGCCCAAAACCTCTTATAAACCCCAAACGAGTCTACTTACATACTTATAGCCCACTAGGCCCAATCTCATTCGTATGGCCCATTAGGCCCAAATCACATTCATATGGCCTGTCAGGCCCAATCACATTCATAGTCATACAATCATATGATTTTTCATCACTTAGTAACAAATTGCCAATTTTTGCCTATTATGGGCCTACAGCCCATTGGGCTCATTTAGCCCATTTTGTCTCGGTTGGCCAATACATGGCCCAAGTCAACAGAATCGTACATGGGGCCTCTGATAATCTATCAATTTCCCCTTACAAGTGTTTGCGCACTCGCAAGTCTATTGTAGCCAAACTTCCGGCTTTTTGGCATTTCGGCTTTTCAACATTTTAGGATTTGTCGATCCACTGTGTGTGTGCAGTGTATGTACACACCTGGTACTAAAATGTGCTGCGATCTCCTTAGCCATGAATCTACAAACAATTTCACTCAACGATTAATCACACACTTATCGAATACGATCACCAAAAGCCAAAAATCTCACCTTTGCCTTACCTTGAACAACAAGCCTTAACCGCCCTTCCTTGATCACTAATCACGAGTATTTCTTAAATCTGCATCAATCTTAATCATTAAAACTAAACCAAAAGTGACTCACAATCATCTTAAGTCGATCTCAAATCCACCATAGCCATTTGGCCAACCTTAACCAATATAAGAGGAATACTTACCCAAAACCTCAAAACGGCTAGAAGCAATTCGGTAGAGATCTGGAATCTGAGATTCGATACTAATCCCACAAGAATTGGCTGAAGTAGAGGGAGTAGCGGCGACACAGAGGGTCTTCAGCCAAAAAGGTATTCGACTTTTGAGATTTGTATGGTGAAAGGGGTTATTCAGCACAAATAAGAAGAAGAGAAGAAGGAATCAGCTAAAACCAAAGGTGAACCAAAAGAGAATTTGGGAAGAGAAAGAATGGAAAATTGGCAAGTAAGGAACAAGGAATTCGGCTGTTGAGCACTTAGAGAGAAAAGCGTTTTGGCAACATGAAAATGAGGAATTCGGCAAAAGGAAAAGAAGTAATTTTGGTAATACCCTAGAATCCTCAAAATCGGTACCTATATATACTATAGCCGAATTTACCTATCCCCAAATTCCCTATTCGGCTCCACTTCTCTACACCCCTCATCTCCTAACTTTTCTCCCTGATAACTCCTTAATCCCTTCCTTAAATTTCTCCTTTGATCACTCCCTTCAGAGTTTACATCTAATGCCACTACTGGCCATTTATTGAGCAAAAATAAATCCTTCTTTTGAGCAAGGAGGGATTCAAACCCCAAACCTCCTTGCCATGTGACGCCACCTCTAAACCCTACATGTGATGCTACTCACCACTACAACATAAGGCTCCTTGTGTTCAATTCCTCCTTCATTTATTTAAAACCCAAACTACTTGCCATCAAGGTTCTTTTAAATATTAAACTATAATTTCCTTCACCCCAAAGTTTGAACTCAAAACTTAACCAGGTCTATTATCACATAAATAACACTTGACTAGGAATATTAAGCACACCTTTTATCAAAACCAGAAAAGAAAGAAAGTTTGGGATTTTTAGGGCGTTACAATACCCATATCAAAATAGACCATATTAGTCCTGGCCTATACATGCCAAACTTTGATATATACATTTTCAAAAGGTACCAAAATAAAGTTCGATAGTCTGGTGATGATCCTCGACAATCCCCGAGCTTCCAGTAGCTTTGATATCTATAAAATAATGCAAACACACACAAAGTAAGCTTTCAAAAGCTTAGTAAGCCATATACAAATAAACTTACCACATAACACATTTATAATCAAATTCATTCAATTAGCTTATGGTTATACACGATCACAAGTCCATATTTCTCTCATAGCATTATTTGATCATAGTTCTCTAGCAATAAGCATATCTTATTATCGTATAACTTATACTTATGTCACAAATTCACATATACACATCTACTACCTTTCATTCAAAAATTTGGTATACCTTTTCATAAGTACCAGAATTTAGATGAACATTTCACATAATCATTTATTTCTCGAAGTGCATGTGGAACCGTTCAGAATCAAATAAGATACTCAGATAGCTTGGAAAGCTCGCACAATGCCAACGTCCTAGACGTGGTCTTACATGTAATCAATATCGATGCCACTGTCCTAGACAGGGTCTTACACGAAATCAAATATGATGTCGATGTCCCAGACATGGTCTTACACGTAAATCTCAAATTGACGCCAACGTCCCAGACTTGGTCTTACACAACAAATCATATGGAAATCCTATGTCATGACGTATGTATCCTAACTATTCCTATGGTTCGTACGGGGCTTTTCAAACGTCGTCACACTATCAGAACTTTCTCAGATTTTACATATTCAACTCTCATATCCATTCACCACAATTCAAATATCATATAAACAATAATAATTCAATTTAAAAAATTTATTTGTATATCAACTTACCTCGTACGAGAATGAACGAAAATGGACGGCTATTTAACTACTTTCGTTTTCCCCCGATCTAATTCCGTTTTCTTTGGTTTTTGATCTAAACACATTCAAATTTGACTTATTAAATCTCACATTCATTCAAATCAATCCATAAACACATATTTAGGGCATTTTACAGATTATCCCTCACATTTTCACATTTCACCACTTTAGTCCCTATTTGATAAAATCACAAAATATGCATAATTTCATATTACACATGCTAGGCTGAATGTTTATGGAGTTCATATAAGCCCACATATTTCATTTATTTCACATTTTAGTCCCTCCAAATATCATTTTCAAAATTTAGCCCAATGTACTCAAATTCATCAAAAATCCAAAGACAACATATTTATCAAATACATATCTTTCATTTTTCACAAAATAACATCACAAAGTTCACAATTTCATCAATGGTATAACTCAAAATCATCATAAATTTTAGAAATTGAGACGTGGGCTTGATAGATTACTAAGCAACAATCTCAAAAATGTAAAAATTATCGAAAACCGATCAAAAACACATACCTAATTGATGCTTAAGCTTGCCGAACCCTAAATAACCCTTTTTCTTTTCGAACCCTAAATAACCCTTTTTCTTTCTTTTTCTTCTATTTTCGGTTGATGAACAAATAATAATGCATATTATGGATTTTGTTTTTCTTTAATCACTAATTATTTAGCTTTTTTACTAAAATGTCCTTATTAATAAAAATATAAAACACATAATGGTTGTCTATAATTGTCCACCAACCTTATTAATGGTCCATTTACTTAATAAGGACCTTACACTTACTATCAAAATAATTCAGTACTTATTCATGTAGCACACAACTTTTACCTTTTATGCAATTTAGTCCTTTTCTTAAATTGGACACGCAAACGATAAAATTTTCATACGAAATTGTCACACATAATAATTCACATGCTATTAACACGAAAACTAATATTAAAATATTTTTTTGACTTGGATTTGTGGTCTCGAAACCACTATTCTAACTAGGGTCTAAATCGGGTTGTTATAGGCAACATGTTAAATCTTTAACAGTTTCAAAATTTAAGGTACGGGCTAGCTAGAATACGAAGCAACGATAATAAAAACATAGAAATCATTAAAAATCGAGTCAAAAATCACTTACATGCACAATATACCATGGTCGAACCTTCAAAAGAATAAAAATAGTGTTTTTCCTTCCTTAGTTTCGGTTAGATGAAGATGAAAGCACCAAAATTTTTATTTGATGAAGATGAAAACACCAAAATTTTTATTTGTTTTATTTATTTTTATCTTTAATTAACAATTACCAAAATTAAGCTTTAAAAACCTTAAAATTTTCAAAATTACCAAGCCATTATCATCCACTAACATGTTTTTTTGGATATTTACTACATAAGAACCTCCACTTTAAAGTTCTTGTAACACCCCAACCCAGCCCAGACGTTATGGCCAGATTTGACGTGTCACATGGACTTAAGACTTAGTATGCCCTCGTTGGTTTAAGTGATTGGGGTGGTCTTTGTAAAACAGCGGTTGAACAAAAAGCCGGTTTATCAATCTTTAAGCTATCCATTTGTTGTGCTTGTTGAGTCTTGAAAACGTTCATTAATCTTGAAAACCCGCGCAACTTAACACTAGCAGTTTCTTCATAATATAAATATAATCAGAAAATAAAACCATAGAGGAAAAGAAATTTAAATAACCGCCTTATTACAACTTAAAACCCAAAATTAAATCAGAATATAAAAATAATAAAAATAAGCAAACTTAGAAAAACCAACTTTGCAGATGATGTGGCCACTTCGAATCCCTCACAGCTCTAAGCCCACTATGGTTGTGGATTTCTTGCAGAGATGAAAATAGAGGGGTGAGTTTGATAAACTTAGTGCATAACATAACCCAACCATAGCCTAAAACAGATCAAATTTTAGAGTCAGACTTATCTGAGCCTTGGCCCAGTACAGAATTAGAATGGAACCCATAGGCCCATAGCAGATACAGAACAAATATATCATGAATGCATAAATCCCAACCCAGAGCCATCCATAACACTCCCGAACCAGCCTTACACCATTTGGGGAGACTACTCGACCCACCCAACTGCTACACACCACAAAAATTGCAGCGAGGCTGCCAGATATTGTGATGAAGTCACCAGATATAGATATTGTGGCTAGGCCACCAGAATAGATATATATATGTGGTGAAGCCACCAGATTGTAGCGAGGCTGCCAGTATTGTGACGAAGTCACCAGAACAGATATATGTGGCGAGGCCACCAGATTGCAGCGAGGCTGCCAGAATGCTTCCTCCATCATTATAAACCCATGTCCCATGCAACAGAGATAATATGTCATGGCATACGTATACAGAAACAGAACATCATGCTTTTCAGAAAATAACCCTAGGGGTGAAATCGTAATTTTACAAGCATGAGAGTATTTCAATAATTATTACCTATTGCTAAGGTTTCATGCTCATTCTAATGTTTACCAAGTAATCAGAAGTACTTACCTCGTCTTTTTACCAAAGTGGGCCTGTTGGCCCATTAGCCCATTTTTGGCCCATTAAACCCAAAAATACCGTTGTGCACGAAAATGCACACTTTGCACTCTAATCATCCAAATGCACCATATTCATTAACAACTGTCTCATGAGCGCTCGCACGCTCGTGAGTTCACAAAATACCAACGTTTTGGTATTTCAGTTTATACCGACTCAGTCTAAGGGAGGGTGTCGTTTACACACCTGGTTGATAACGATTGATGATGATATCTCCCACGCGATAATCCTACAATCGATCACTAACACATCAGACTTACGAATTAACAATAACTAACATAAATCCTCGTCAACTAACCCAATCATCACACAAGTTAGTTATTTACGCACGAGGGCAAAATGGTTATTTTACCCTCCAGGGGTAAATTGGTAGTCCTACCCTACAGGGGTATTTTAGTAATTCTACAACTTAACCACTTCGGCCTACAGACCATTGGGACCACATGGCCCATTTCAGGCCATCGCGGCCTGAAATAGCTGTCCTACTACTAGAGTAGCGAGAAATACACACCTACTTGGAGACTGCAGTTAATCCGCGCTCCAAACACTCTTAGCTGACGTCCAACCCAAACGAGCACGTCACAAAGTGAAAGGGATCAGCCAAGAAGGGTATGCCTACTCTCCTCATGGTTTACTTTATTTAAAGCCAGCTCTCCATCTACTCTTATGTTAGCTTCTCGATGTGGGATCCCTCTGTCACCAGAGTTTAAAACCAACACCAACTCTTGCCATCCCAGCATAGCAAAATAATCACCTTTGTGTGCCAAGGGATTCGAACCAAAGTCCTCCCACATGCCAACTCACGCCACCACCACTAGGCCATCAACTCATTTGTGTCATAAATCCAACACATTAAACTTTAAAGCACACCTACTTGCTTCCAGATTTATTGAAAAGAAAAACCAAAATATATTGCAAGAGCCAAGACTTGAATCTTGGACCCCTTGCTTCCTCTATGGGGTCACTTCCTTGTCCCCTAAGTGGCGCCACCTTGCCATTACACCATACTCCTTTTTGTGTCATCTTTTATCCTTTTACTCTTAAAAGCCCAAACGCCAATTGCATCACTTGTTCATAAAATTAAAATTCCGAAGACTACCACTGATTTAACTTAAGTTTGGGCCTTCCAAAGGCCCACTAACCTACTAAAATATATATTTTAACCAACCAGAACACACACAAATTTTAAAAATCACAGAAACACAGAAAACCTAAAAATTGAGGCGTTACAGTTCTATAGCTATTTGACACCTTTAGCTATTAGAACTCTACTTTTGCACTTTACACAATTTAGTCTTTTTCCCCAAAAAATACTATTTAAATGATAAATTTTCTTCACAAAATTTTCACACATACATGCTATCATGTTATAAACATTAAAATAATAATAAAATAAATATTTTGACTTCAGATTTGTGGTCGCAAAACCACTGTTCTGATTTAACTAAAAATGGTCTATTACCTGAAGTATCTAATGTCTCAGAAAGATTTAAATTTGCGACAAACGAAGATGACTTGAGTTGTCGAAAGACTATGAGTTAGTGATTGATTATCATATGGGGAAAGCAAATGTAGTTGTGGATGCTCTAAGTAGAAAATCTTTGTTCACATTAAGAGCGATGAACACACGATTGACATTATCTGATGATGGTTTGATTTTAGCTGAGTTAAAATCTAAACCAGTATTTCCTCAGCAAATTTATAAAGCTTAGAAATGTGACAATGAATTGCAAGCTAAAAGAGTACAATGCAAGTTGACTACTGATTTAGAATACCAGATCAGATCTGATGATTGTTTACTGTTTTGAGGTAGAATTTGTGTACATAGAAACTTTGAGCTTATTTAAAAAATTATACACAAAGCACACAGTGGTTGTTTATCTGATCATCCGGCTAGTACTAAGATGTACAATGATTTGAAACAGTTATACTTGTGGTCGGGTATGAAATGAGATATTTTAGAATTTGTGTTGAGATGCTTGGTTTGTCAATAGGTTAAAGCCGAACATCAAGTACGTTCGGGACTATTATAACTAGTAATGATACCTGAATGGAAGTGGGATAGAGTTACGATGGATTTTGTATCAAGGTTACCCCTATCTCTGAAAAAGAAAGATGCTAGTTGGGTTGTTGTTGATCGACTGACAAAATCTGCACATTTCATTTTGATACGTATAGACTTTTCACTTGATAGATTAGATGAATTGTACATCTCTAAGATTGTTAGATTGCACGGGGTGCCAGTTTCTATTATTTTGGATAGAGATTCGAGGTTTATGTCACGATTTTAGAAGAAATTGCAAGAGGTTTTGGGTACACGGTTGCATTTTTGTACTACATTTCATCTGCAAACATATGGTCAATCCAAGAGTGTGATTCAGATTCTTGAAGATATGCTTCGTTGTTGTGTTTTAGAGTTTGAAAGCAACTGGGAAAAATATTTACCGTTGTTTGAGTTTACGTATAATAATAGTTATCAGTCGAGTATAAAAATGGCACCGTATGAAGCTTTATATGGTCGTAAATGCCAAACTCTGTTGTATTGGATCGAGCTTAGTGAGACAAAGATTCATAGGTTGATTTGATTAGAGAGACTGAAAAGAAAGTAAAAGTAATTCGTGATAGTTTGAAAGTAGCTTCAGATCGACAAAAATCATATGTGGATTTGAAATGTAAAAATATTGAATTTCAAATCGACGACAGAGTGTTTTTGAAAGTATAGTTGGAAGAAGATTCTTCGATTTGGTCGGAAGGGAAAATTAAGTTCGCGATTTATCAGGCCATATGAGATTATCGAGAGAATAAGGCCAGTGGCATATCGACTAGCTTTACTGTCAGAATTAGAAAAGATCCATAATGTTTTTCATGTGTCGATGTTATGCCGATATAGATTAGATCCGTCACACATAATTTCTCTAACAGAAGTTGAAATTTAGCCTGACATGTCATATAGTGAAAAACCAATCAGAATTTTAACACGAGAGATCAAAGAGTTGAGAAATAAAAGTATAGCTTTAGTAAAGGTTCTTTGGAAATGTCACGGTGTTGAATAGGCTACTTGGGAACCCGAGGATGCTATTACAAAATAATACCCTAACCTATTTTCTGGTAAGAATTTCAGGGATGAAAATTCTTTAGGCAGGGAGAGTTGTAACAACCCGTTTTCAGTGAAATCAGAATAGTGGTTTCGAGACCATAAATTTGAGGTTGAAATATTTATTTTATTATTATTTTAAGTTTATAACATGTTAATAGAGTCATATGAAAATTTCGTTAAGAAATTTTAATGTTTGTATGCTTAATTCGATAAAAAGGACTAAATTGCATAAAGTACAAAACTAGAGTTCTATAAGCTAAAGGGATTTAATAGCTATGAAATTAAATAATTGGAGGGTTTATGTTGTAATTATACCATTAATAGCATTAGTAGACAATTATGGACATTCTATACGTGTTTTTCAAAGGTTATAATTAATGTTAAAATAGTAAATGAATAAAATTAACTTAAAATTAAAGGAAAGAAAAGATATATCATCTTGTTCATGTTATGTTTCCACCGAAATTAGAAGGGAGAATAGCCATAGCTAGGGTTTCTTGGTTCAACAATTTCAAGTGCTTGCGTGTAAGTGATTTTGAGCTCGCTTTTAATGATTTCTATGTTTTTTTGAGTCGTTGTAGCTTAATCTAGCTAGCCTAGGGACTAATTTGAAAAACTTTTAAAAGTATAGGGTTCTACCATTGATGAATGTGGATGTGTTTTGATGTTTGATGATAGAAAATAAATGGCTGTTGTCAGATAAACAACATTTGTTAAGTGATTTTGGTTGAAATTGCAAATTTATGATTTATTTGTAAAATGTGTAAAATTCATGGTGAAAAGTGTGATATAATGAAAAATATGGGCTGTTATGGATATACATATATATATATATAATTCGGCTAGCATGGGTGTGGGTTAAATTGCATGAATTTGTATTTTTGTGAGCTAGGGACTAAATTGTAAAGAATTCAAAATTTAAGGGGCAAAATTTTAATTTTTCCAAAACATGATTTTTGGGTTAAATTGAATAGAATGATATTTGAATAAGTTAAATTTGATTATATAGATTAGGAGAAGCAACGTATGGGTCTAGATCGAGGGAAAGATAAAGTATTGTAGTTGTCGATCCTATTCCGTTGTTTTTGTGATTGAGGTAAGTTCGTATGTTAATAAACATTTATGTAATTGTGTTTTAAATGATTTATTATTACATTATTGATAAATATGACTTCACAAAAATATTCGACAAAGATATGGCGACTTCTGAAATTATGGTTGAACCTTAGAAATACATAGGATACAAATGACATGTCATTAGGGGTTATTGTGTTTTGGGTGTTGGTCCGTACGTTCTATCGGTGGCTGAGTTTTTGGACATGTATTTTGGTTACTCATCAGCTTGTGTGAGCAGACCCGGTGATAGCTCAAGATGAGCATTTACATGTGAGATATGAGATTGAGATGGTTTCGAACATGTATTGGCACGTAAGGTGTGAGATTCTTGAGCATTCGATATCATTCCAAAAGGATCAACAAGTATATCAATAGTATGAAAGAATAAGTGATTGATACGTATCATAACAGCTATGTATGTGAATCATATAAGCTTTGAGTTTATGAAACTTGTGACAACCCTAATTAGACTCTAGTCAGAACGTGGTTTCGGGACCACAAAACCGAGTCAAAAATTCATTTTTGTGTTTTAATTATATATATTTATGTGTGATAGTGAATATATGAAAAATTAAATGCTTAATATTAGCTTTAGGAATGTGAATTAATTCGAAAGGACCTAGTTGATGAAGTTAGAAAAGATGATAGGTGAATTATAAGGAGTAAATAACAATAGAGAGAGGAAGCATGGATTTGCATGTCAAAATACCCATTTTGCACTAAGTGGCCGGCCAAGTAATGATGCCCATCCACTAATCTAAATTTATTTGTTTATTTAATTAGCAAAGGAATAAAATAATCAATTGAAAATGAATTAAGAATAAAAAAAAAAAAGAGAAAAGATGAATAAAATAGAAGAAAGTGTTCATCTTCTTCTTTGGGAAGAAACCGAAACAAAAAGAGAATGAACAAAGGGGAGGATTTTAGGAGAGCAATTCGGCACCTTCTTGCTAGTTAAGGTAAGGTTTAAAGTTATTTTAGAATTTCTCCTTTTTAGGTATAGATTATTTACAAATGCATCTCTTGGCCATGTTAAAAGAAATCAAAATTTCATGGTAGTTTGGGCACTAAGCCGTATATCCATGGAAGAGAATGGGAGGTTGTTTTCATGTTGTTTAGAATATGTAGATGAGGGAATGAGGTTGAACATGTTGAATTAGTAGTTGGGTAGTGCTTTGGGTATTCAGCCATATGAAGAATTGAATGGAATATTCATGTTGTTTTAAATTTTCTTGTATGAGAAATGGTTCATTGTAAACCGAATAAGTCTTGATAGGTAATTTAAAGTGCAAAATTTGAGACTATGAGGTAAAATGAGTAGATGGCCGAGATATGGAATAAAGGAATAGATTGGTGTTATATATATATATATATATATATATATATATATATTCGGCCATCTAATTAAGTACATAGATGATGGTGAATTTAGTTTTTTTGCACATTAGGCTATTAAGTTAAGCACATTAGTAATTCTATCTTGATTTTTGGATAATCGACTAAAGGAGTAATGTTGGCTTATATGTTGAGTTGATTCATGATTATATATATAATTGGATGTAAACATATTTGAAAAAAAAATGTTATGATGGGAGGTGATGTTGCATTCGGCATTGAGGTAATTGATAATTATTGTTGAAATTTTCAATGTCATGAATGATTGCAATTGTGAGGTGTAATAGAAATTATTGGACTATATAGGTGAGTAATTAACAGGGGTGATTGCCGTATATATATATATATATATATATATATATATATATATATATATATGAGTTATATATGTATGTGAAATTGAATATTAATTATATTATTAATAGTAATGTGATATTAATTGGCTATTAGCCGAATAGCTTATGAGCATAAGGTAGAAAGATAAAAATTTTACCATGTTGTTCCTTATGTTATAAAATCATTAACATTTGGATACAAATATATATAGCAAGGTGGTTAAATGAGTTAATTTATTTGTTTAATCTCAAGATCTTAAAGGAGAGGAGTCCAACAAGGGAAAATCGAAGATCATCGAGTAGCTGACTTGGAACTATTTTATCCAACACGAGGTAAGTTCATAAGCAATCATGAGGTTAATTAAATTATGCATAAATGACTCTAACATGTCATGAGAGAATTTCTTTATTAAGTATTTCTTTGGAGAAATTATACATGTTTATTGTTGTAGCCGTATATGCCAAATGAATTAATTAAATTGTTTTATCATAGAAAGTGTACATTGGCACTATGTGTACGGTGTAGTATGGCACTATGTGTGCGGAGTTGAATAGCACTATGTGTGCTGATTTGAATGTTAACATATGAGTTAAATTTCAAGGCACTATGTGTGCGGAATAGAATGGCACTTAGTGTGCGAATTTGTTTAGCACTAAGTGTGCAAAAGTGGTTGATGATACGAGGAGCATAAGTAAAGAATTAAAGTGCTAAAATGATTAACTGAAAACTATGTGCGTATACACATCTAGTTCATCATTATTTCTTACTTTGAGAAAAGTTTTAAAATGTTTGGTTGTTTAATAATTAATTCGAGAGTGAAAACTTGGGTTCAAGGTTGGATCAATAAACTAGGTAGTTGTAGCCTAGTTTGGTGTGATTGAATTAGTTGATCTTACAAGGCTTTTATTTCATTTTTTTTTATAAATAACCAGTATTATTTTGCTTATGAATTACTGAGTTGAATACTCATTTGGTGTGTTTGTCTGTCTCTTATTTAGATATCTCTGATCATTTTGCGTGCTTGGGACCATCGTTGAAGTCATCACACCAGTTTGCAACATTTTGGTACCCTCTTCTTAGTTGGTCTAAGTGAACATTACGGCATGTATAGGATAATAGTTTGGGGTATTTTGTTGTTTTGAAATATTGTACATAAAGGCCATGAGGAAATGGCTTAATTGCTATGCTTGAGTTCGATGTTGGTTGAATATTAGTTTAAGTTTATTTTTATTATTATATCGAATACCATGGTTGATTATAAGTTATGTGATATGCTAGTATTCGGGAATGATATGGATTAATAGGTTATATTATGTTTGAATGAATGAGATTGGGTATGATTAAGGATGAGTAAAAATGTTAAAGAGATACGTAGATGTTCGTATATGGATTGATATTATTGGTATAGGTTGCATGGTAAATGTATGTGAACTTATAGTGAATTATTGTTATTGAAAGTCGTATAATGTATATGTTAGTATTTTAACTTCACCTATAAAACTTGATCGTACATGTTATAATATACTAATGCCGAATATAAGTTGATCAAGTTGAGCCATTATGTGCATATGATTTATGGGTGTTACATTTTATTTGGTATCAGAGCTACGGTTTAGTCGGTTCTAGGACTATTGCAGCGTGTTGAGTCTACCTATACATGCCTTAATGTTAGTATATGATAGTGTGATGACTTCTGACGGTTAAAATTTTTTTTTTGATTAGTAAATGGAACCCAATTTAGAGAGAGCCTTAGCGGATGACGTTGAGAGTGTGGCGGCTGCTCCTGCACAAGGGACACCGCCTGTGGAACCTCAATCATCTGTGAATAATCAAGATGATGGGGCAAAACAAGCTTTCTTTTCTATGATGAACGAGTGGGTCGCACAATATGCCCGCACTAACCCGGCTGCTCAACCATTCCCGAATTTAAGTAATCCGCCTCAGGTACCTATAGTACCAACAACTACTGATCCTTTGAGGCCGAGCAAACCCCCTGTGGATTTGATTAGAAAGTGTGGGGCTGAGGAATTCCGAGCCACAGCTAATGATGATGCTGAAAGGGCCGAGTTTTGGCTTGATAACACTATCCGTGTCTTTGAAGAGCTGTCTTGTACGCCTGATGAGTGTTTAAAGTGTGCCATATCCTTGTTACGGGACTCAGCCTACTACTGGTGGAGAACATTGGTTTCTATCGTTCCGAAGGAATGAGTTACTTGGGATTTCTTTCAGGTAGAGTTTCGTAAGAAGTATATTAGTCAACGATTTATGGATCAAAAGCGTAAAGAATTTTTGGAGCTCAAACAAGGTCGTTTGACAGTATTTGAATATGACCGTGAATTTGTAAGACTCAGTCGATATGCTCGAGAGTATGTAGCTGATGAAGTCACCATGTGTAAAAGATTCGAAGAAGGATTGAATAAAGATTTAAAGTTACTGGTGGGTATCCTAGAAATAAAAGAATTTGTAACACTAGTTGAAAGGGCTTGCAAGGCCAAAGAGCTTGGAAAAGAGAAAAAGAAACCTGAATCAGAAGCCAGAGACTTTCGTAAAAGATTGGCAAGTAAAACTTCTTTCTTGGCTAGAAAGAAATTCAGAGACGATACTAATAAATCGAAGATGACTGCAGGAATTTCTATTAGGGAGCGACCATCAACGGAATCTCGAGCTACTTCGGTTGCTAGTGTTGGTAATAATCGACAAGAAAAACCTGAATGTTTACAATGTGGAAGACGACATGTAGGCGAATGTTGGGGTAAGTCTATTAACAGAGCTTGTTATAGATGCGGATCGCGGGATCATTTCATTCGAGACTGTATGGAACCTGATGAAAAGAATAAGGTGCAAGGCACGAGATCGAGTGGTGCAACGACTAGAGGGAGACCACCGAGAACTACAAGAGGTAGGGGTGGTAGTCAGAGGGGCGCTTCTGATACGGCTGTTCGATCTGAGACTCGTGCTCCTGCTAGAGCTTATGCCATCCGTGCACGAGAGGAGGCATCTTCCCCTGATGTTATCACTGGTACTTTTACTCTCTTTGATACTAATGTGATTGCATTGATTGACCCTGGTTCTACTCATTCTTATGTATGTGAGACTTTCGCATCCAGTAAGACTCTACCTATTGAGTCTACTGAGTTTGTAATTCGAGTGTCGAATCCCTTGGGTCGATATGTACTCGTTAACAGAGTGTGTAAGAAATGCCCCCTGATAATCTGAAATTCCTATTTTCCGGCCGATTTGATGCTTTTACCGTTTGATGAGTTCGATGTTATCCTTGGTATGGATTGGTTGACCGTACATGATGCAGTTGTAAATTGCAAAAGAAAGACCATTGATTTGAGATGTGCAAATGGTGAGATAGTCCGAGTTGAGTCTACTGACTTGAACAGAGTGTCAGCAATTATATCCTCGTTGATCGCTCAGAAATATATAAGAAAGGGGAGTGAAGCATATCTTGCGTATGTACTTGATTGTAAAGAGTCGGAAAAGAAACTTGAATCGGTATCAGTGGTTTGTGAGTATTCAGATGTTTTTCTTGAGGAGTTACCGGGATTACTACCCGTTCGAGAAGTAGAATTCGGCATCGAACTTGCACCTGGTACCACACCAATTTCAATAGCTCCGTATCGTATGGCACCAACGGAATTGAAGGAATTGAAAACTCAATTACAAGAGTTGACAGATAGAGGTTTTGCTTGACCGAGTTTCTCACCTTGGGGTGCACCAGTATTATTCGTGAGAAAGAAAGATGGGACCATGAGGATGTGCATCGATTATCGTCAATTGAATAAAGTGACAATAAAGAATAAATATCCATTACCGCATATTGATGACTTGTTTGATCAGCTGAAGGGAGCCTCAGTGTTCTCAAAGATAGATTTGAGATCGGGTTATTATCAGTTGCGAGTTCGAGACTTAGATATAGCTAAAACTGCTTTCAGAACGAGATATGGTCACTACGAATTCTTAGTGATGCCGTTCGAACTCACTAATGCCCCTGCGGTATTTATGGACTTGATGAATCGAATATTTAGACAGTATTTGGATCGATTTATGGTGGTGTTTATAGATGACATCTTAATTTATTCGCGCGATGAATCTGAACATGCCGAACATCTAAAATTGGTATTACAGATTTTACGAGACAAGCAGTTATACGCGAAGTTTAGTAAATGTGAGTTCTGGTTGAGAGAAGTTAGTTTTTTGGGACATGTGGTATCTGCATCGGGTATTCGAGTGGATCTGAGCAAAGTTTCAGCCATAATTGATTGGAAGTCTCCGAGGAATGTTACTAAAGTTAGAAGCTTTTTAGGACTTGTCGGTTACTATAGATGATTTGTAAAGGGTTTCTCGATGATAGCCACACCAATGACGAAACTACTTCAAAAAGATGTTAAGTTTGAATGGTTAGAACAATGTTAGAAAAGTTTTGACCGATTGAAAACCTGCTTAACTGAAGCTCCGGTGTTAGTACAGCCAAAATCCGGTAAAGAGTTTGTTATTTATAGTGATGCTTCCTTACTTGGGCCGGGTTGTGTGTTGATGCAAGAAGGATGAGTTGTGGCTTACGCGTCGAGGCAGTTAAAGCCGCATGAGAAAAACTATCCGACCCACGATCTTGAATTAGCGGCCATTGTTTTTCCTTTGAAAATATGGAGACACTACTTGTTTGGAGAGAGGTGCCATGTTTACTCGGACCACAAAAGCCTCAAATATTTGATGACTCAAAGAGATTTGAACCTGCGACAAAGACGTTGGCTTGAGCTGTTGAAAGATTATAAGCTTGTCATTGATTATCACCCGGGAAAGGCTAACGTGGTTGTCGATGCTTTAAGTTGTAAATCGCTGTTTGCCTTAAGAGCGATGAATGTTCACTTATCTATTTCATCCGATAATGTGATAATAGCATAATTAAAGGCCAAACCATTATTGATTCATCAAATACTTGAATCCCAGAAAGTCGACGATGAATTAGTTGCTAAACGAGCTGAATGTGCTTCGAATGTGGAATCAGAATTTCAGATTGACGATAATGATTGCTTGACATTTAAGAATCGATTATGTGTTCCAAGAAACCCGGAACTTATTTCAATGATCTTGAGCGAAGCTCATAATAGTCGAATGTCAGTTCACCTGGGTAGTACGAAAATGTACAATGATCTCAAACGTCAATTTTGGTGGCCTGGTATGAAACGAGATATTTCTAACTTTGTTTCGAAGTGTTTGATATGTCAACAAGTGAAAGCAGAACATCAAGTACCTTCGGATCATGATACCTGAATGGAAGTGGGATCGAGTCACGACGGATTTCGTATCTGGTTTGCCATTGACGCAGAGCAAGAAAGACTCAATCTGGGTTATTGTTGATAGATTGACTAAGTCTGCTCATTTTATTCCTGTCCGTAAGAATTTCTCGCTTGATAAATTGGCAGAATTATATGTCTCCCAAATTGTTCAATTACATGGAGTGCCTATTTCAATCGTGTCGGATAGGGACCCGAGATTCACATCACGATTTTGAAAGAAATTGCAAGAAGCCTTGGGTACCAAGTTGCATTTCAGCACCGCTTTTCATCCCCAGACTGATGGCTAATCAGAGCGGATGATTCAAATACTCGAGGACATGTTAAGATGTTGTATCCTAGAGTTTTGTGGTTCATGGGAAAGGTATTTGCCTTTGGTTGAATTCGCTTACAACAATAGTTTTCAATCAAGCATTAAGATGGCACCTTATGAGGCTTTGTATGGTCGTAAATGCTGTACACCGTTATTTTGGACCGAGCTTAGTGAGAGTAAAATCTTCGGAGTTGATTTGATTAAAGATGCTGAGCAGAAAGTAAAAGTAATCCATGAAAGTTTGAAAGCAGCTTCAGATCGTCAGAAGTCGTATGCGGATTTAAAAAGAAAAGACATCGAATATCAGGTCAGAGACAAAGTGTTTCTTAAAGTCTCACCTTGGAAAAAGGTACTCAGAGTTGGCCGTAAGGGCAAATTGAGTTTGAGATTTATCGGGCCGTATGAAATATCCGAATGAATTGGGCCAGTTGCATATAGATTGATGTTACCCCCTGAACTTGAAAAGATTCACAACGTTTTTCATGTTTCGATGCTTCGACGTTACAGATCCGATCCATCGCATATAATTAATCCATCAGAAGTTGAGATTCAATCTGATTTGAGTTATGATGAGGAACCGGTTCGTATTTTAGCACGTGAAGTAAAAGAACTACGAAACAAGAAAATCTCATTAGTGAAGGTACTGTGGCTTAAGCACGGGATCGAAGAAGCTGCTTGAGAACTTGAAGACACTATGAAGGATCGATATCCAAACTTATTCATTGGTAAGATTTTCGGGGACGAAAATTCCTTATGTGAGGGAGAGTTGTGACAACCCTAATTAGACTCTAGTCGGAATGTGGTTTCGGGACCACAAAACCGAGTCAAAAATTCATTTTTGTGTTTTAATTATATATATTTATGTGTGATAGTGAATATATGAAAAATTAAATGCTTAATATTAGCTTTAGGAATGTGAATTAATTCGAAAGGACCTAGTTGATGAAGTTAGAAAAGATGATAGGTGAATTATAAGGAGTAAATAACAATAGAGAGAGGAAGCATGGATTTGCATGTCAAAATGCCCATTTTGCACTAAGTGGCCGGCCAAGTAATGATGACCATCCACTAATCTAAATTTATTTGTTTATTTAATTAGAAAAGGAATAAAATAATCAATTAAAAATGAATTAAGAATTAAAAAAAAAGAGAGAAAAGATGAATAAAATAGAAGAAAGTGTTCATCTTCTTCTTTGGGAAGAAACCGAAACAAAAAGAGAATGAACAAAGGGGAGGATTTTATGAGAGCAATTCGGCACCTTCTTGCTAGTTAAGGTAAGGTTTAAAGTTATTTTAGAATTTCTCCTTTTTAGGTATAGATTATTTACAAATGCATCTCTTGGCCATGTTAAAAGAAATCAAAATTTCATGGTAGTTTGGGCACTAAGCCGTATATCCATGGAAGAGAATGGGAGGTTGTTTTCATGTTGTTTAGAATATGTAGATGAGGGAATGAGGTTGAACATGTTGAATTAGTAGTTGGGTAGTACTTTGGGTATTCGGCCATATGAAGAATTGAATGGAATATTCATGTTGTTTTAAATTTTCTTGTATGAGAAATGGTTCATTGTAAACCGAATAAGTCTTGATAGGTAATTTAAAGTGCAAAATTTGAGACTATGAGGTAAAATGAGTAGATGGCCGAGATATGGAATAAAGGAATAGATTGGTGTTATATATATATATATTCGGCCATCTAATTAAGTACATAGATGATGGTGAATTTAGTTTTTTTGCACATTAGGCTATTAAGTTAAGCACATTAGTAATTCTATCTTGATTTTTGGATAATCGACTAAAGGAGTAATGTTGGCTTATATGTTGAGTTGATTCATGATTATATATATAATTGGATGTAAACATATTTGAAAAAAAAAATGTTATGATGGGAGGTGATGTTGCATTTGGCATTGAGGTAATTGATAATTATTGTTGAAATTTTCAATGTCATGAATGATTACAATTGTGAGGTGTAATAGAAATTATTGGACTATATAGGTGAGTAATTAACAAGGGTGATTGCCGTATATATATATATATGAGTTATATATGTATGTGAAACTGAATATTAATTATATTATTAATAGTAATGTGATATTAATTGGCTATTAGCCGAATAGCTTAAGAGCATAAGGTAGAAAGATAAAAATTTTACCATGTTTGTTCCTTATGTTATAAAATCATTAATATTTGGATACAAATATATATAGCAAGGCGGTTAAATGAGTTAATTTATTTGTTTAAGCTCAAGATCTTAAAGGAGAGGAGTCCAACAAGGGAAAATCGAAGATCATCGAGTAGCCGACTTGGAACTATTTTATCCAACACAAGGTAAGTTCATAAGCAATCATGAGGTTAATTAAATTATGCATAAATGACTCTAACATGTCATGAGAGAATTTCTTTATTAAGTATTTCTTTGGAGAAATTACACATGTTTATTGTTCTAGCCATATATGCCAAATGAATTAATTAAATTGTTTTATCATAGAAAGTGTACATTGGCACTATGTGTACGGTGTAGTATGGCACTATGTGTGCGGTGTTGAATAGCACTATGTGTGCTGATTTGAATGTTAATATATGAGTTAAATTTCAAGGCACTATGTGTGCGGAATAGAACGGCACTAAGTGTGCGGATTTGTTTAGCACTAAGTGTGCAAAAATGGTTGATGATACGAGGAGCATAAGTAAATAATTAAAGTGCTAAAATGATTAACTGAAAAGTATGTGCGTATACACATCTAGTTCATCATTATTTCTTACTTTGAGAAAAGTTTTAAAACGGTTGGTTGTTTAATAATTGATTCGAGAGCGAAAACTTGGGTTCGAGGTTGGATCAATAAACTAGGTAGTTGTAGCCTAGTTTGGTGTGATTGAATTAGTTGATCTTACAAGGCTTTTATTTCATTTTTTTTTATAAATAACCAGTATTATTTTGCTTATGAATTACTGAGTTGAATACTCATTTGGTGTGTTTATCTGTCTCTTATTTAGATATCTCTGATCATTTTGCGTGCTTGGGACCATCGTTGAAGTCATCACACCAATTTGCAACATTTTGGTACCCTCTTCTTAGTTGGTCTAAATGAACATTACGGCATGTATAGGATAATAGTTTGGGGCATTTTGTTGTTTTGAAATATTGTACATAAAGGCCATGAGGAAATGGCTTAATTGCTATGCTTGAGTTCGATGTTGGTTGAATATTAGTTTAAGTTTATTTTTATTATTATATCGAATACCATGGTTGATTATAAGTTATGTGATATGCTAGTATTCGGGAATGATATGGATTAATAGGTTATATTATGTTTGAATGAATGAGATTGGGTATGATTAAGGATGAGTAGAAATGTTAAAGAGATACGTAGATGTTCGTATATGGATTGATATTATTCGTATAGGTTGCATGGTAAATGTATGTGAACTTATAGTGAATTATTGTTATTGAAAGTCGTATAATGTATATGTTAGTATTTTAACTACATTTATAAAACTTGATTGTACATGTTATAATATACTAATGCCGAATATAAGTTGATCAAGTTGAGCCATTATGTGCATATGATTTATGGGTGTTACAAAACTTGTGAATTTCATATCTAATCTTGTGAATGAATATGTGATAGGTTTGTGGATCAATATGAGTTATATTATGATATGTTTGATTACTTAAATTGTGTTCATGTGGTAAGTTGAGTTTATTGTTATACAGACTTACTAGCTTAATAGCTTACTCTATTTACTTTTTCGTGTTTTGTAGTGATTTCGAAGCTTGCTCGGATTGGAAGTTGTCAGAGATCTCATCACACTATCTAGCCGTTGTTTTGGTACTTTTGAACTTGTGTACTTGGTTATATGGCGTGTATAAGAGTTGTGGTTAATATGGTCTATATGTTTGTAATGTTGATAGCCAATTGATTTGGCTTGTAAAATATATATGTTTTTAGTTATGTGTTTAGCCATGACACTTGGCTTATTTCGGTATACTTGGTTATGTATATATGTGTAAATGGCCTTTGATATTTGGTTTATAATTGCTATGTGAATGCCTTGTTGTGAATAGGTATTTGAGTACAAAATAATTGAATTTGAGAATGTGGTACACATGTTGATTTAAGCACAAAGTCTAATAGGTGAGTTTGATCATTTATGTGATTTTGGATTTGAAATTGGTATGAATTTGAATGGCTATTTGGGATGCTTAAGAGCATTTTCGTTGTTTGTATTGGTAGTATATGATTTTGGGCTAAAATTAGTTGGTTATAAGTGCCTATTTATGCATTGGTTGTTTGTGTATTGTTGAACCTAGGTTGACAACATTTCGGGAAAGAAATGTGGCTTGAAACATTCCCTATTTTTGTCCACACTGGCAGAGACACGGGCTTGTATCTTAGCCATGTGTGACGCATGGCAAGGTGACACGGCCGTGTGTCTTTTAGTACTTATTTAGAAACCAAGTCAGTAGCTCCACATGGCCTAGCACATGGGCGTGTGACTTGGCTGTGTGGCATAAGTCAGTATAACCTCCAGTTTTCATAGGGCCTAGCACACGGCCTGGTACACGGGCAAGTGAAGCCATTTCGAAGGGTACGCGGTCTAATCAGACGGGCGTGTGGTTGGCCATGTTACCCAAGTCAGTAAGTTACACAGGGTCAGACACGGCCATGTGATCCCATTTTGAATATCCACACGACTTATGGCAAGGGCGTGTCTTTGGCCGTGTGAAACTCAGGGTCGGGGCACACGGGCGTGTGTCCCCTGTATTTTGAAAATTTTCTATGTTTTTCAAAAATTTCCCTGAGTTCTCAGTTTAGTCCCTAACCACTTCTAATGTTTGTTTTAGGCCTCAAGGGCTCATATTAGGGACAATATGATTGATTGTGAATGACTTTTGTTTGTATATGAAAAATGCATGAGAAATATATGTTTGTTTAAGTATTAAGTCCGGTAATGCTCTATAGCCCTATTCTGACAATGGATACAAGTTAGAGGTGTTACAACAAATCTGTCTAAATAGGTCTGAAAATTCTATTCATCAAATCCATGAATACTGTAAGAGCGTTAGTTAATCCGAATGGCATAACAAGAAATTCATAATGTCTGTACCTGATTCTAAACGCAGTTTTTGGCACATCCGAATCTTTAACCCACAACTGATAATAACCAGATCTTAGATAAATTTTTGAAATTATTGTTGCTCCTTTCAACTGATCAAGCAACTCATCGATTTTCGGTAATGGATACTTGTTCTTGATCATAACCATGTTAAGCTAACGATAGTCAATACACAATCTCATCGATCAATCTTTCTTCTTGACGAACAGAACTAGTGCACCCCAGGGCAAAAATCTAGGTCGTGCAAATCCTCTATCTGTTAACTCTTGCGACTAAGATTGTAACACCCTAAACTCGGCCTGGACGTTATGACCGAATCTGGCGATGTTACATTGAAGTGCTTTTCACAAAATGCGAAATTGTTAAAAACCCACTCTCCATTAACCCTTTTTAAATGACCTTGAAGACGATTTCAAGGCTTGTCATATATCTTCAAAATGTAAGTCGTATGTCAAAAATTAATCATATTAAAACGTCGTTATCTATTTAAAAATGATGTTTCTTGCGGAAGCTTTTGAAACGTGTTGCATTGCTGTGTTATTTTGAAAAGCATTTATCTTTTGAAAACCCATGTTCTACTGCTAGCAGATATAAATCAATATAAATAAAACCCCAAATTAAACATTAAAAATTCAAAGAGGCCTTATTACAAAAAATACCCAAATTAAAATACTTATAATTTAAAAGTCAAAAATAGAAGCATGCGCGGTTGTGTGGCCACCTTCGAGTCCCTCGCAGCACCGATTTGCCTAACGATTACCTGCACAGATAAACAGAATGGTGAATTTACGAAAACTCAGTGTGTAATCCCTTAATAAACAGACAATCAAACATACAGTGAGCAAATACAGTCTGGGCCTAAGCCCTTTTTAGTAACAGTGGCAATATCAGTTTGGGCTTTATCCCATCTCAATACAGAAACGGACATATGTTCGGGCCTTGGCCCATTGCAGTAACAGTAAATAGTGTAGAAATAGTAAACAGTATGCAAGTCCTACCCATCCAACCTCTACACTCCATCTTCGTCCAACCTTACACTCCATGTGGGGATAAAATCAACCCACCCATCCCTAAACTCCAAGTAGCACGGTTGTGGCACTAAACAATATTTGCAGCAGAGTTGCCAGTATAATGGGCTTAGAGCCATCAGTGATTTGTAGCAGAGCTGCGAGGATAGTACACTTCCTCCAATCATATAAAAACCCACCCCCATGCAATGCATCATGCCACATGTCATGTCATATCATAATATTATACATGTACTCAACACAATTACAATAGCACGCTAAAATACAAACATATATCACATAGGGGCAAAATAGTCATTTTACCATATAAGGGCAAAACAGTCATTTTACCACATAAGGGCGAAATAGTTATTTCATCAAATTAGGGTCTAGGTATACTTACTGACCCAACAGTAGGTCCACAATCATTTTGGGCAACCCATGCAACCTTAACAATCCAATAGTGAAAATGGGCCCAAGGCCCATAATGCGACCCATGTGGGCCCACACACCCATGTGACCCACGAATCCCAGAAATGGCCTTGGCCATGTGGGATACACAGCCTGGTCTAATATTCTCCACACATCCATGTGATTTACCCGTGTGGGACCCACAAGCACGTAGGGCCCACACGGCCTATTTTGGCCCAATATGGCCCAAAACGACCTAAGCCCATGAAATCACTCATGGTGGCCTCTACAATCAAGTGTCCATGTTTTATGCATTCAGATTACCTTACGAGCGAGTGCACGCCCATGTAGCGTCAATAATCACCTTCTTCCGCTTTTGCCAATTTATGATTGTGGCAGTATTTACACACTTGACGTGCTTTGAAGTTTTAACCGAGCTCTGAAGACTCTTATACCTAGATTTAACCAACAAGCCCTTTAATCAGTACTTAACCCATGTACCATATGGAATCTAACGAAATACCAATCGAGCATAATCAACTCATCCTTACCAAAAGTCAATCGAAATCGCACCCTTGGTTCTTAGGAGGCACACCAATCAACTTTGATCTCCACCTACATGAAAATCATACTCTCTTTATTAAACTTGTACTTGTTTGTAAAATAATCTTGACTGAGCCACACTTACCAAATAACGATAGTACAGAGTATGCTCCGGTGATGCAGTGAACTAAGACCGAAGAGAAACTGAACTGAGATAGTAAACAGAGGGGGTAACGATAGGAAGGAAAAAGAAATAGTGCTCAGGAAGGAGAGAAGCCGAAAGGGGCAAAAGTGAAACAGAAACTTACTTACCATTATTTGGCCAACATAAGCACTAGGGAGAAAGAATGAGGAGAACTGTGCGCCCGAACCCAATTGATCGAAGAATGCTTGCCAAAACTGAAAGCAAGATAGAAAGGGAAAGATGCAGTAAACAGTCAAAGCACTAAGATGAATGGATGACAAGAATAGAGTGTTAAAAAAGAGAGGATAAGAGAAACGTGTAATCGACAAGAACACAAAGAGAAGAGATGATGCGAGAAACGACTGGAGAGGGAAAAAGAGCAGAGAAAAACACAGTCACTGAAATTTTTAGAGAAAGAAAACCAACTAAAGTCAAATTTCAAAATGAGGTTTTGGCTACCGGGGAACAAAGGGTTTTGCTGTAAGAATTTTTGGAAAACTGGGAAGAGGATGCTAAAAATTTGAGAACGAAGAATTCAAGTTCGGTTCAAACACATCCTATTCCCTCATACTCTCCCTCAAATCAGCACAACTCTCCCACTAAACTCAAATCCCTCTTTTTCTCCCTAAAACATGATAACCTCCCATATCCCACTATTTCCTCCTACAAATTTGGCAATACAATTCCCCATTCGGCACCAATTCTTCTACAACCACAAATCCCCACAATTTTCTTCTAAAATCCCTCCATCAATATATCCTCAATCACCAATTTGAACTCCACTCAACTCAGCAGAGTTTCGGTTAACCTCAACTGTAACACCCCATACCCGTTACCGTCGCCGGAACAGAGTACAAGGTATTACTAAAACATAGCACATACCATTAAACAAAAACCGAAATAGAAATATGTCATCCAATTTGATAGTGTATCGTTATAACATATGTCTTGAACAATATTAGCCAACTTTAATGGCTTATACAAAGTAGTTGATCGAATACTGTAACCAATATTCTAAACCTAGGCAATTATGACACGTAACAAAATAATTAAGTCTACTATACATGCCATAATTCAAAATGTTTAGTTTAATAGCCAAAAGTGTTGATAGTGCGGACAGATCTTCGCGATCCTTAACTCCTGAGCAAGCTGAAGGACACTATAAAACAAAAGAGAGAAAACAAAGTAAGCTTATAGCTTAGTAAGTGAGTAAGTAAATATTAATTAAAGAATCTAATATGTTTATACAACAACTCAAGTATATTTACTTAAATTTCACTATTCACTCCAATTTGATTAAGCTGTCTCTGCTGCGTCATGTTCGCTAAATAAATCATAAATCGAGTTACAAAACTCGAAATTCAAATCCGTAAAATTTCCCTGAATCTAGACTCATAAATATTTTTACTAATTTTTTTCTAGAATTTTTGGTTCAGCCAATTAGTACAGTTTATTCGTTAAAGTTTCCCCTGTTACACAGCTCAACTGATCTGACCTCTGTTCATTACGAAGTGAATTTCTCCCAGTACACAATTCAAATAACCATAAAATCTGTTTCATTTAAAACTAGACTCAATAAGGAATTTAGGAATATAAAATATATTTCTAATTTGTTTTGTACAATTTTTAATGATTTTTCAAAGTTGGAATAGGGGACCACGTAGTCATTCTGAGCAAGCCACACACAATTGCAAATATCTCAAAATATAGAATTCTTTTGCTTGCTCTGTTTCTTTTATATGAAAATATACTCATTAAGCTTTAATTCCACATCTCATTCAACCTCTAGTTAAATCCATTCTAGTTTTGGTGATTTTTCAAAATCACGTCACTATTACTGTCCAAAACAGTTTTAATGCTACTTTCACTCTTTCACCCATTCTTTGCACTAACCTCATTTTAACTTACATATTTATATACTACAAATCATTTTCATCACATTTCATACGTTACAAGTGTAGGTCCATGACTACAATCTCACTACTAAGCCATCCCGTTGAACAATTCGGATCAACCCTCGATATTTAATGGCTTCAGCCCACAGCTCCACCATCATACTTCGTTTAGTTCGGCTCTCTTGTACACATAGTGAACACTTAGTACCACTCATGTGACCTAGCCGATTTGTCTCAGAGCTCTCTTGTCTACATGGTGTCCTTCACTTGGAATCACGCATGCGACCTAGCTACATATATCCCGTAGCTCTCTTGTCTACATGGTGTACACATAGTATCACCCATGCGACCTAGCTACATTCATCTCTTACGTAGCTCTCTTGTCTACATGGGATACATCCCGTATCACACATGTGACCTAGCTACTACATTGTATCTCGTAGCTTTCTTGTACACATGATGTGCACTCAAAGCATCATACATGTGACCTAGCTACGCTTCCTCTATTTTATTCGATCTCTCCGAATGTTCAACCAGGATCTCTCTCTATTGTTTATTTCCATTCTTCCAATGGTCTATTCATATTTTTAACATCCGCTAATATATTTACATAATAGGCTGAAATATAAGAATGTACATAAAATTAATGTAATATTTACATACAAACTTACCTCGGTGCAAAATGTGAAATTTTTGCGATTTAGTCCAAAGCTTTTTCTTTTCCCCTGCTCAAGGTCAATTCCACGCCTTTCTTGATCTATAACAATACATTTAGCTCATTTAACACTCATACTATTTATTTCAATCCAAAAATCACATTATGGAAAAATTACATTTTTGCCCCCTAACTTTTACAAAATTACAATTTTGCCCCAAGGCTCGGAAATTTAATTTCAGCCCTTATTCCTATGTTTTATGACATGCTGAACATTTTTCTCTTCTACAACAACATCAAATTCTCACTCTAACATATAGTTATGAACAATAAGTATTTTTACCGATTATGCTGCTTTACTCGTTTTCACTTAAAACCGAGTAGCACAAGTTGTTTAACATAATTTAAAACCTCATATTCTACCATCAAACATCAAAATACATGCCTATCATTCATGGGTAAATTTTTAAACATAAACCCTAATTCAAATAATAGTAGAAATAGGTAAACCGAAAGCACGAGGATTTCAAAATGTAAAGAACATTAAAAACTGGCTTGGAATCACTTACTATGGAGCTTGAAAGTTGAAGAAACCCTAGCTATGGAAGAGAGGAAAATTCGCAGCAACTAGTGAAGAAGATGATCAATTTTGTGTTATTTTTCCCATTTTATTTCATTTAATATACAAATGACCAAAATGCCCCTCCTTACTAAACTTTCAAAAATTCCTTCCATGTCCCAAAATTTGTCCATGAACTTAAAATTGGTCAAATTGCCATTTAAGACCTCCTAATTAATATTCCAAAGCAATTTCATACTAAAAACTTCTAGGATGCAAATTTTGCAACTTATTCAATTTAGTCCCTACTTTCAATTTAAGCGTTTTAAGCATAGAATTTTATCACGAAATTTTCACACAATCACGTAATCATATCATAAAACCCAAAATAATTATAAAACAATTATTTCTATCTCAGATTTGTGGTCACAATACCACTATTCCGATTAGGCCCTAATTTAGGTTGTCACAATTCTCCCCCACTTTAGAGATTTTCGTCCCAAAAATCTTACTGTAAAAAGGTTTGGGTCTTTTTTCTTCATAGCTTCCTCAGTTCCCACGTAGCCTCTTCTATCCCATGTCCTGTGCTACAATACTTTCACTAAGGCTATACTTTTATTTCTTAACTGTTTAACTTTTCGAGCCAAAATCTTTATTGGTTCTTCCTCATAGGTCATATCCGATCGAATCTCAATTTACATTGGGAAATCACATGTGAAGGATCGAACGATAACGTCTCAACATTGATACATGAAACACGTTATGAATTCTTTCTAACTCTGCCGGTAAAGCCAACCGATATGCCATCGTCCAATTCTCTCAAGAACCTCATACGGCCCAATAAAATGCGGACTCAACTTGCCTTTTCGGCTAAATCTCGAATCTTTTCCATGGTGACACCTTCAAGAACACTTTATCACCCACTTGAAATTCAATCTCTTTTCTTTTCAAATCTGCATGACTTTTGTCGATCCGAGCGACTTTCAAACAATCCCGAATTACTTTTACTTTCTCTTCGGTTTCTTTAACTAAATCAACTCCATGAATCTGCTTCTCACTAAGCTCGGTCCAATATAAAGGAGTTCGACACTTACGACCATACAAAGCTTCAGACGGTGCCATTTGTATACTTGATTGATAATCATATTGTAGGCAAACTCAATCAAAGATAGATATTTCTCCCAACTACCTCCAAATTCTAAAACACAACATCTAAGCATATCTTCGAGTACTGGATTACTCTTTCCGATTGACCATCTGTTTGTGGATGAAACGCGGTACTAAAGTTCAATTTTGTACCCAAAGCTTCTTGTAACTTTTTCCAAATTCTCGAGGTAAATGTCGGATCTCTATCTGATAATATAGACATAGGTACTCCGTGCAACCTCACAATTTCAGCAATATATAATTCGGCTAACTTATCAAGTGAATAATCAAGACGCATCTTTGGTATAAAGTGGGCTGACTTTGTTAATCTATCAACCACTACCCAAACAAAGATCCTTCTTTTTAGAGTCAAAGGCAAACCGGTCACAAAATCCATGGTAATCTTGTCCCATTTCCACTCGTGCACCATTACTAGGTTGAAGTAGCCCTCAAGGCACTTGATGTTCAAATTTTTACTTGTTGACAAATCAAACACTTGGTTACAAATTCGAAATGTCCCTTTTCATACCGCCACCAATACAACTTCTTTAAATCATTATACATTTTTGTGCTACCAGGGTGAATCGATAAACAGCCATTGTGCGCCTCATGTAATATTTTCAATCAATTTATCATTTTTCGCACATATATCCTGTCTCGAAACATCAAATAATGTCTGGTCCAACTCGAAAATCTGAGTCGTAACGACTCACATTGAGTTCTCTTGGCCCGCAACTCACTATCATTCTTTTGAGCATCACAAATCAATCAAGAAATAACGGTTTAGCTCTCATCTCTGCTAAGATTGACCCATCATCGACAACACACTAGCCCCGTATTCATGGCTCTCAAAGTAAAAAGAAATTTTCTGCTCAAGGCGTCAGCAACTACATTTGCTTTTCCCGGATGATAATCAATCACCAGATCATAATCCTTTGATAATTCAAGCCATCTTCATTTGTCGCAGATTCAAATCCTTTGATTCATCAAATACTTCAAACTTTTGTGATCGTGTAAAAATTTGGCATTTTTCACCGTACAAATAATGTCGCCAAATCTTCAAGGCAAAAACAATAGCGGCCAATTCCAAATCATGTGTAGGATAGTTCTTCTCATGCGCTTTTAATCGTCTCTCAAGCATAAGCTACCACTTTACCCTCTTGCATCAACACACATCCAAGGCCTGCTCAACGATGCATCACTATAAATTACGAACTCTTTTCCTAGTTCGGGCTGTACCAAAATTGGTGCTTCAGTCAATTGTGCTTTCAACTTTTCAAAACTCTGCTGACATTTATCAGTTGTTTATAAGCCATGCGAATATGGCATCCTTTGGAAGTCTACTTTTATAAGTTATAACTTTGATCTTTGTTTGTGTTTAGAAATTTAAATAAATGAATAATCTTTATTCACGAAAAAGAAAAAAAATGTTCAAAATTTTACTGTTTTGATCTGCTTCCAAATTTTTTGGTAACGCCTCGTCCTATTCCAGCGACGGTTACGGGATAGGGGTGTTACAGGAATGATAGGGTTTACTCATAGACCTCTTTCTCGAGTCTCTAGCCTCAGAATCGGCTTTTCTCTTTTCTTTGCTAAGCTCATCGGCTTTGCAAGCTCTATCAACCAAAACAAAAAATTCTTTCAATTCAAGAATCCCGACTAGAAGCTTAATGTCTTCATTCAACCTGTCTTCAAACCGCTTACACATAATTTCTTCAGTAGAAACACATTCTCGAGCATGCTTACTCGTCTCACAAATTCTTTTTCATACTAGGTTATGGCCATACAACCCTATTTCAATTCTAGAAATTCTTTGCGCTTTTGATCAAGAAACCGTTGACTTATAAATTTCTTTTTTAATTTAGTTTGAAAGAATTACCATGTGAACCTTTCTCTTGGCACCACAAATGTTAAAGTGTTCCACTATTGCTATGCAGTATCTCTCAAAAGTGATACAACACATTTAACACATTCCGCTGGCGTACAAGATAGTTCATCAAATACCTAGATCGTATTCTCTAGCCAAAACTTTGCTCTCTTAGGATCGTTATCAATTGTAGCTCTAAACTCTTCAGCCCCGTACTTTCAAATATTATCAACAGGCAGCTTACTCATATGCAAAGGTTCTAAACCTTGAGGAGCTATGGGAACCAGTTGAGAAATAGGTGGGGTAGAGGTTGCTGAGTAGCCGGATTGATTCGGTCAAACTCAAAGAACCACTTATTCATCATTTGGAAGAAGGCTTCCTTAGCTTCTCCTCCACAACCCTCAGATACAGGTCTCGATTTAGATGGCGCTGCTTTCGTGAATGGAGGATAGCGCATGACTTTCTACATAATCATAAATTGCTCGATTGGGATCCATTTCTATATGAAAACATGATTTAAAACTGTCAGGAGATATCAAACTATCATAGGTTATATATATGGCATATATAGCTAGATTCACACAGGCTATGTTAGTCTGAGAATCGACTAAACCGTAGCTCTTATACAAATCAGTGTAACACCCCTAACCCGTATGCATTGCTGAAATAGGGATACGGAGCATTATCAGACTTATTTATTAAACAATCATACATTTCGTATACATTCTTCAAATCCAAACAAAAATCATTCAAATACAATCATATAGTCCCTAACACGAGCCCTCGGGATTTAAAACAAGCATTAGAAGTGGTTCGGGACTAAATCGAATACTTAATAAATTTAAACATAGAAAATTTTCAAAGTGCAGCGGACACACGCTTGTATGGCCAGAACACGGCCAAGAGACACGCCCATGTCACAGGCCATGTGGACATTCAAAATGGGATCACATGGCTGTGTCCCACCCCGTGTAACTCTCTGACTTGGGTCACACAGGTGTGCTAGGCCGTGTGAAAACTAGAGGGTACACTAACTTGTGCCACATGGCCAAGCCACACACCCATGTGAAGCTATTGACTTGATTTCTAAATAAGTACCAGGGGACACACGGCCGTGTCACCTGACCGTGTGTCACACATGGCTAAGACACACGCCCGTGTCTTTGCCCTTGTGGACAAAAATAGGTCATTTTCTAGGCCTTATTTCTTACCCAGTGTGGCTCCAACTTATGCATACCAAATAGCATATGACTATATCTTCAATAGGCATTCAAACCAATCTAAACCAAGTCCAATTCATGCAATTTCAATACCAACAACCATAAGGTTCATAAGCATCACAATTAACCATTCAAAAACATACCAGTATGCCTCCAAAGTTTACCTACATGATAAAACTCACTTATTAGACTTTGTGCCTAATTCAACATACATACCAATTCTGAAGTTCAATTATTTTGTACTCAAAATACCAATACACAATTAAGACATTTCCAAGGTAATTCCAAATACATACCAAAATGAGAATAACCACATTTCACAAGACCATATTTACATATAAACATTTCAAGATATATGACAACTTACAAGCCAATTCAAATGGCCAAAATTCATCAAGACATAAAGGCTACCTTAGCCAAAAGACCTATATATGCCATATAACCAAAATACACAAAGTTTAAAAGTACCAAAATAAGAGTTCGATAGTGTGATGCAATCTCCGACAACTTCCAAAACGAGCGAGCTTCTGAATCACTATAAAACACAAAAAATAAACAAAGTAAGCAATTAAGCTTAGTAAGCTCGTATGGCTAATAAGTACAACTTGCCAAATAATCATAATTTAAGTGATTAGACATGGCATAATGCAACTCAATTTAGTCCACAAACCAAACACATATTCATCCATAAGGTTAGACATAAAATTCCCAAATTTCATAGCTTCAATGCTTTTATGATTCACATACATACCTGTAATGTAACACCTCTAACCCGTATCCGTCGCCAGAATAGGTTCAGAGGCATTACTGGACTCGTAACTTATATCAGAAGAACCAAATATCAAATACCATCTCAATTGAATAAATTACCATTCATTCATGTTCAATATGAACTTAAACCGAGCATACAAAGTCTAAACCATGCATCTAGGACTAAATCGATAACATAAGAACTTTACGGAACTTATAAAAATTTTAACTTTTAAAAGGTCACACGCCCGTGTGTCTAAGCTGTGGCAAAACAAGGCATACATACTATCTTGTTCACACGGCCACAAGACACGCCTATGTGCCAGGCCGTGTGAAAACTAGGGAGGCTACAGACTTGGCCACATGATCGATCACACACCCGTGTGCGAGCCTGTGTGCCACACATGACCAATAGACACACCGTGTGTCTAGGCCATGTCAAAACTGGAGGGTATACTGCCTTTAATTCAAAGGGTACCCCAGGAGACACACGGCCGTATAACGTGACCGTGTGTCGCACACGGCTAAGACACACGCCCGTGTCTCTGCCCTTGTGGACAAAAATAGGTCATTTGAAGAGCCAATTTGCCACCCCAAAACATAAGCCATTCAAGTCATGTTATAATCACCCAAACCTATGCTCACAAGCCTTACTAATCTAAGTCAAAATATATGTAAAAAACATATCAAAGCATTTCTCTTCATACATCATTCAATCTCATGCTAAAACTTACCAAAACTTATCAACATTTACCATTTCTTTTGACCAACTAAAACATACCACAATTGCACATTAACAACACATACCAAAAGCCATTATCAACTATGAGTTCAAACACAAACTAGCCATATCACATGACTAAAAATATATACATCACAAAACATAATCCCACAACTACTAGTCTATACATGCCATACTTCAAAATATACATTTTCAAAGTACCAAAAATGAGGTTCGATAGTGTGGTGACGATCCTTAACGATCCCTGAGCTCATAGTAGCTTCGATATCTATAAAACAATGCAAACACACACAATGTAGGCTTTCAAAAGCTTAGTAAGCTCGTACCAAAAACATCAACAGTATATAAATTACGAAATTTCAACACATAAGTACTTATAAATTCTCAACTCATCCATCAAGTCCATGCCAACATCATCCATATATTTATACCAATTCAATAAACTTTTTATGCATTTTACCATCTACCACATAGGTATTTTACTTATCTGAACATTCCCGTATCATTCGTTTTCATTCCCACCTATTATTCGGATATTTTAAGACTTTTCGAAGATCACCAATGCTTTAAACATCCGCACACTTAGTGCTTTAAAGATTAGTCAAAGCTATAATAATTCCGCACACTTAATGCCATCTCAATTAACTGAAGCTATTTCGGTATCGCAATCTTAGTGCCTCATATAGCCGAAACTAATTTAAATTGCACATTTAGTGCCAAATACCATTGGTTTATCATTGTATTCATCCAAACCAAATATATATACAATCTATGCACAATCAAAACAACAAAATATACTTATAACATCATGTTTTACGTATGAACTTACCTCGTACTCGGAATTGTCGACTCGGACTATTTACTCTACAATCTTCGACTTCCCTCAGTTTAAGTTTGAATTCCTCTTTTCTTGATCTATATGTATTCAAAATTAACCCTTTTATTCATAAATCATTCAAACCAATCCATATACACACAATTAGGGCATTTTGCAAAATAGCCCTCACATTTTTACATTTCGACGCTTTAGTCCCTAGTTCACAAAATCAAAAAATACAAAAAAATTGCTGGTACACAAACTTAGCCAAATTTTCCTAGTTCTCATACAAGTCCATACATTTCATTTATTTCACATTTTGGTCCCTCAAAATAACATTTTTACAATTTATCCCAAATTACTCAATTTCATCAAAAATTCAAAGACAAAATATGTTCACCCAAAACATATCTTTCATAAATCATCAACTAACATCACAAAGCTTATAATTTCATTAATGGCACATTACAAAATCATCATAAAAATCAGAAATTGAGGCATGGGTTTGATAATATACGAAGCAAAGATTACAAAAACGTAGAAATTATAAAAAAACCGATCAAAACACATACCTTAACCAATGAAAATCAAGGCCGAACCCTAGCTTGTATTTCTTTTCTTTTTCTTTTGATGATTTCGAAAACATGAGCATGAAAATGAGCTTATTTTAAGCTTTTGTTTTTTTTTTAATTAACATATAATCTAAATGACAATTTTGCCCTTTTATTAAACCTTTATAAATTCAATTATAATTGTCCATTATACATGTAAATGGCATAATAACCACATAAGGACCTCTCAATTATAAAGCCAAGTCAAATAGACAGTTTTAACATCTAGCACATAGCTTTTACAATTTACGCGATTAGGTCTTTTTATCAAATTAAGCACACATACGATTAAATTTTCAAACGAAACTTTCACACATGCTAATTCACACAGCATAAACACGAAAAATAATATTAAAACATTTATCTGAATCAGATTTGTGGTCCCGAAACCACTATTTTGACTAGGGTTAAAATTAGACTGTTACAATTCTTCCTCTTAGGGATTTTCGTCCCCAAAAATCTTACCGTTAAATAGACTCGGATATTGCTGCCTCATAGCATCTTTAGGCTCCCACGTGACCTCTTCAATACCGTGTCGATGCCACATCGCTTTAACTAATGAAATTTTCATATTTCATAGTTCTTTAACCTCGCGAGCTAAATACGGATCGACTTTTCTTTGTAAGTCATATCAGACTGAACTTTAATCTCAAACGGAGGAATTACATGCGATCAGATCTGTATGTTCGAAGCATCGATACGTGCAACACATTATGAATCTTTTCTAACTCTGATGGCAACAATAATATATATGCTACCGGCACAATATGCTCGATAATCTCATACAACCCGATGAACTTCGAACTCTATTTGCCTTTTCTACCAAACCGAAGCACTTTCTTCCATGAAGACACTTTCAAAAACACTTTATTGCCTATCTCAAACTCAATGTCTTTTCGTTTCAAATCCGCTTATGATTTCTGACGATCGGAAGCTGCTTTCAACCTATCTCAGATCACTTTCACTTTTTGTTCAATTTCTTTTATCAAATCAACCTCGTGAATCTTTCCAATACAAAGGTGTACGGCATTTGCGACCATATAAAGCTTCGTAGGGTGCCATTTTAATGCTCGACTGAAAACTGTTATTATAAGCAAATTCAATCAAAGGTAAATATTATTCCCACGTACCTTCAAACTCAAGAATGCAACATCTAAACATATCCTCGAGTATCTGAATAATCTGCTCGGATTGACTATCCGTTTGCGGATGAAAAGCAGTACTGAAGTGCAATTTAGTACCTAGAGCATCTTGTAACTTCTTCCAGAATCGTGATGTGAATCTCAGATCTCTGTCTGACACTATAGACAATGGTACACCATATAACCTCACGATATCAGAAATGTATAACTTAGCTAATTTATCAAGCAAGTAATCGGATCGAACCAGAATAAAATGAGCGAATTTCGTCAAACGATAAACTACAACCCAGATTGCATCTTTCTTTCTTGGAGATAGGGGCAAACCCGAAACAAAATCCATTGTTACTCGATCCATTTCCACTCTGGAACCATAATTGGTTGTAACAAACTAGATGGCACCTGATGTTCAGCTTTAACCTGCTGACAGATCAAACATTTAAAAACAAAGTCAAAGATATCTCTTTTCATTCCGGACCACCAATAATACTGTTTCAGATAATTATACATTTTCTTACTACCCAGATGCACAGATAATCGACTATTATGAGCTTTACTCAAAATCATCTGAATTAACTCTGGATTTCTCGGAACACAAATTCAATCTCGGAATCTCAAACAATCATCTTTATCAACTCTGAATTCTGAATCAGACTCTACATCACACTGAGCTCCTTTAGCTAAAATCTCATTAGCAATCTTCTGAGCTTCAATAATCTATTGTAAAAATAAAGGTTTTGCTTTCAATTCAGCTAAAACTGAACCATCATCGGATAGAACTAAATGAGCATTCATCGCACGCAAGCAAACAATGATTTTTGACTTAAGGCATCAGCAACAACATTAGCATTTCCTGGATGATAATCAATCACAAGTTCGTAATATTTTAGCAATTCAAGCCATCTTCTCTGTCACAGATTCAAATCTTTCTGAGTCATCAAATACTTCAAACTCTTATCATCGGAATACATGTGACATTTCTCACCGAACAAGTAGCAACGCCAAATCTTTAGAGCAAACACAATCGCAGCTAATTCATGATCATGTGTCGGATAGTTCTTTTCATGCGGCTTCAACTGTCTCGAAGCATAAGCAATGACTTTTCCTTCTTGCATTAAAACACATCCCAGACCGATCAACGAAGCATCACTGTAGATCACAAATTCTTTACCCGATTCGGGTTGTACTAATACTGGAGCTTCATTCAACAAGGTTTTCAACTAATCAAAGCTGTTCTGACACTTTTCGGACCACTCAAACTTCACATCTTTCTGTAGAAGTTTTGTTAACGGAGTCTCAATCATAAAAAAGCCTTTTACAAACCTTCTATAGTAACCAGTAAGTCCTAGAAAACTGCGGACTTCAGAGACATTCCTCGGAGATTTCCAATCCAAAATAGCTGAAATTTTGCTCAGATCAACCCGGATACCAGATGCTGATACAATATGGCCTAGAAAACCAACTTCTCGCACTTCGCATGCAACTGTTTATCTCGCAGAATCTGTACACTAATCTCAAATGCTCGGTATGTTTAGATTTATCATGTGAATAAATCAATATGTCATCAATGAATACAAAAACAAATTGATCTAGATACGGTCTTAAAATTCTATTCATCAAATCCATAAAGATAGCAGGTGCGTTAGTCAATCCGAAAGGCATAACTGAGAATTCATAGTGGCCGTACCTTGTTCAGAAAGCAGTTTTTGAAATGTCTGAGTCTTTCACTCGCAACTGATAATAGCCTGATCTCAAATCTATTTTCAAAAACACAACAGCACCTTTCAACTGATCAAACAAATCATCAATTAGAGGCAACGGATATTTATTCTTGATAGTCACTTTGTTCAATTGACAATAATCTATACACATTCTCATTGTACCGTCTTTCTTTTTCACGAAAAGAACTGGAGCACCCCATGGTGAGAAACTCGGTCTAGCAAATCCTCTATCGGTCAATTCTTGTAACTGAGACTTTAATTCTTTTAGTTCGGTAGGAGCCATTCTGTACAGAGCTACCAAAATCAGAGTAGTACTAGGTACCAATTCAATGCCAAATTCAACTTCTCTAACCGGAGGTAATCCCGGAAGTTCTTCAAGATATACATCAGGGAACTCATACACAACAGGTACTGATTCAACTTTCTTTTTTGACACTCTCGAATCAATCACATATGCAAAATAGGTTTCACAACATTTTCTCACAATAGCTAAAGCTTTCATCGAAGATATCACTAAAGGCAATCCACCCAAATCGCTAGATTCAATTCTAACTATTTCATCATTCTTGCATCTCAAATCAATAATTTTCCGTTTGCAGTTCACAACAGCATCATGCAAAGTTAACCAATCCATACCCAGAATTATATCAAATTCATCAAATGGTAACAGCATTAGATTAGCCAGAAAACAAGTGTCTCAAAACATTAACGGACAATTCTTGCAAACTTTATCAACCAAAACACATCTGCCTTAGGGGTTCGAAACTCTAATTATAAATTCAGTAGACTCTACAGGTAAAGTCTTACTGTTCACTAAGTTCATACATATATACAAATGTGTCGATCCAGGATCTATTAAAGCAATCACAGAAGTATCACAAAGAATAAATGTACCCCTAATCACATCTGGTGATGAAGCTTTCTCGTGAGCTCGGATAGCATAGGCTCTGGCAGGTGCACGAGCCCCAAATCTAACAACTGTGTCTTTTATTCCTTTTTGACTATCGCTTACATTTCCTTTATTTCTAGGAGGCCTACCACGAGAAGCGTTGCCACTCGGCCTCAGATTCTGAACATTATCTTTTTCGGCTAAATCTGGGCATTCTTTTATACAATAATTTCATGAACCACAACTATAACAAGCTCGGTTATTACTTTTTCCCCAACATTCACCAAAATGTCGTCTTCCACATTGATCACACTCAGGCTTTTTAGTCTTTACATTATTAACACTGGCAACAGACGTAGCTGGAGCTTTAAAGTTCGATTGTGATCTAACATAATCTCTGTTCGAATGTCCCACACTAGCCTTTGAACGACTATTATCATCTCTGAATTTCTTTGATCCAGATTGAAATGACTTGCCCGATGATTTCTTTCGTACTTCTCTAGCTTCAAAATTAGCTTTTCTTTTCTCTTTTCTGAGATCTTCAGCTTTACATGCTCGTTCAACAAGCACAACAAATTCTTTGATTTCCAGAATCCCGACTAATAGACGAATATCTTCGTTTAAGCCATCCTCGAATCTTTTGCACATTATTGCTTCCGTAGATACACATTCACAAGCATACTGACTTAACCATACAAATTCCCGCTCGTATTCTGTGACAAACATACGGCCTTGTTTAAGCTTGAGAAACTCTTTACGTTTCTGATCAATGAATCTCTGACTAATATATTTCTTCCGGAATTCAGCTTGGAAGAAATCTCAAGTAACCTGTTCACTCGGAACCACAGATGTCAAAGTCTTCCACCAATGATATGTCGTATCTCTCAGAAGGGAAACAACACATTTTATGCATTCTTCTATTTAATGATAATTTATCAAACACTCTTATTGTGTTCTCTAACCAAAACTCAGCTTTTTCGGCATCATCACTCGTTGTAGCACAGAACTCCTCATCCCTATATTTTCTAATGTTATCAACTGATGGTCTACTTAACTGAACCAGATTCACTGATGGCATAACAGGAGTTTGCTGAGAATTAACCAGGGGTGAAGGTTGTTGTACGGTCGGATTGGTTCTAATATATTGAGTGAACCAATCATTCATCATCTAATAAAAGGCTTGTCTAGCGTCACCAACACGGCTACTCGTAGCTGGTCGAGAATCAGATGGCGCCATCCCTTGCGCGGGAGCAGGCGTATTACTTTCAACATCATCTACTATAGCTCTTTCGGGATCCATTTGCTATATAAAAGCACATTTCAATGTCAGGATTCATCACACTATCGCAGTTCATAAACATGGCATGTATAGCTAGATTCACATACGCTATGGTAGTCCTAGAACCGCCTAAACTATAGCTCTGATACCAATAAAATGTAACACTCCTAACCCGTATTCATCGCCGGAATAGGTTAAGAGGCATTACCGGACTCATAACTTATATCAGAAGAACCAAATATCAAATACCATCACAATTGAATAAATTACCATTCATTCATGTTCAATACGAACTTAAACTGAGCATACAAAGTCTAAACCATGCATCTACGACTAAATCAATAACATAAGAACATTTCGAAACTTATAAAAATTTTTAACTTTTAAAAGGTCACATGCCCGTGTGAACAGGCCGTGTGCCTCACACGGCATTAGACACGCCCGTGTGTCTAAGCCATGGAAAAATAGGGCATACATACTAACTTGTTCACACGGCCACAAGACACGCCCATGTGCCAGACCGTGTGAAAATTAAGGAGGCTACTAAGTTGGCCACACGACCGATCATACGCCCGTATACTAGCCCGTGTGCTACACACAACCAATAGACACGCCCGTGTGTCTAGGCAGTGTCAAAAATAGAGGGTATACTACCTTTAATTCATATGGTACCCTAGGAGAGACACAGCCGCATAACGTGACCGTGTGTCGCACACGGTTGAGACGCACACCCGTGTCTCTGCCCGTGTGGACAAAAATAGGCCATTTGAATAACCAATTTGCCACCCCAAAACATAAGCCATTCAAGTCATGTTATAATCACCCAAATCCATGCTCACAAGCTTTACTAAACTAAGTCAAAATATATGTCAAAAACATATCAAAGCATTTCTCTCCATACATCATTCACTCTCATGCTAAAACTTACCGAAACTTGTCAACATTTACCATTTCTTTTGACCAACTACAACATACCACAATTGCACATTAACATCACATACCAAAAGCCATTATCAGCTATGGGTTCAAACATAAACTAGCCATATCACATGACTAAAAATATATACATCAGAAAACATAATCCCACAACTACTAGCCTATACATGCCATACTTAAAAATACACATTTTCAAAGTACCAAAAATGAGGTTCGATAGTGTGGTGACAATCCTTAACGATCCCTGAGCTCACAGTAGCTTCGATATCTATAAAACAATGCAAACACACACAAAGTAAGTTTTCAAAAGCTTAGTAAGCTCGTACCAAAAACATCAATAGTATATAAATTATGAAATATCAACACATAAGTACTTATAAATTCTCAACTCATCCATCAAGTCCATGCCAACATCATCCATATATTTATACCAACTCAATAAACTTTTTTATGCATTTTACCATCTACCACATAGGTATTATACTTACCTGAACATTCCCGTATTCATTCGTTTTCATTCTCACCTCTTGTTCAGATATTTTAAGACTTTTCGAAGATCACCAATGCTTTAAACATCCGCACACTTAGTGCTTTAAAGATTAGTCGAAGCTATAATAATTTCGCACACTTAATGCCATCTCAATTAACCGAAGCTATTTCGGTATCGCACAATTAGTGCCTCAAATAGCCGAAGCTAATTTAAATCTCACACTTAATGCCAAATACCATTGGTTTATCATCGTATTCATCCAAACCAAATATATATACAATCTATGCATAATCAAAATAGCAAAATATACTTATAACATCATGTTTTACGTACGAACTTTGTAACACCCCTGACCCGAGACTGATCGCCGGTCAGTACCAAACAAGCACAAAATTTTATTTGGCTATATTCAAAAGAGTCATCTCAAGTTAATGGATACATTAATTCATTCTTAAGTTCACTTCACATTAAAACATTTAAAACATAAGTCGAATATCAATCACACATTTACATTAACTAAGTGAAACCCATATAGTAACTTAACAAGCCATTTTCGCATGGCTATACATATATACATCAATAAAAAGATACTTATTTAACATTTAAAAGTCAAACCTATACATGCCATTATCAAAGTTTAGCTACAAGAGTACCGAATGGGCTTAGATAGTGTGGACGACTTCGACTTTGAGAATCCCGAGACTGATAGCTAGCGAATGAGATCTATAAAACAGAGAATTTAAGCAACAGAGTAAGCATTTCGATGCTTAGTAAGTTGTAAGTAATAAAATCATTTAAACTAAAGCATAGTATTCATAAGGCCAATCATATTTCTAACCGAATGTAATCATGATTAAATGTACCACTATTGTTCATGCATATCATTTTAAATTTCCTTAAACACCAATTCGTAACATGCAAATAATCTCTTTTCACCCAACCAGTTTCATCATTTGATCGAATACATCTAATTCAATTATAAGGCTAAATAAATACATATATGCAAAATCAGATAATCATGTTACTTCACACTTCAACCAACATACTCACATGCTCAAAGTCAACCTTAACTTAATTTTACTTAAATCAAAATTTATGTATCCCGAATAAGCTATAGACTTCATACAACCCTAAGTAATGGCCGGAAGAGCACTATTTAATTGAAATATCACAATTTATACCGAATCAATTTTTTTGATGTATATGCGATACATACCTGATCATCTTAGGGTTGTGAGCACATTAATTGAAATTATTACAGTAGGATTATACATTTCCAACACAAATGCCTTCGGGACTTAGCCCGGATATAACAACCAGTACGAGTGCCTTTGGGACTTGGCCCGGATATAACAACCAGCACGAGTGCCTTCGGGACTTGGCCCGGATATAACAACCAGCACGAGTGCTTATTAACCCTTCCGCTTTCGGCTCAATAGTCACATACAATTAACACGATTTCATTTCGCTATTCTTCATGATTTCTATAATCATTCGGTTATAAGTCATATGCACAAATCATTTATTTCACTACGTAATTCAAATAGAACCATTAGGTCATGATTTATTTATTATTCTTATATATCATAATTTTATCAAATCATAAGCTAAGTTCCATTACTCAAAGACTTACCTCGGATGTTGTCGAACGATTTCAATGGCTATTCGATTACTTTCTCCTTTCCCCTATCCAACTTTGATCCTCTAAGCTCTTGACCTAAATCAAACAAATTTATTCCTCAATCAAACACAAACATACGGCATCCATATACATTTCAAAACCAATTCATTTGTATCAATTGTCCACTTATGTCTATCACCAATTCGTTTTCAAATTTGTGTACCTGGTAAGTCATATTTAACAATCATATATATATAGCTTTATGCTACCTTATACATGAATTTAACTATATATCTAATATACACATATACATATTCGAATGTCTCAATGATACAAGGTGTATACATAAGGCATTAACATACATATATATATACCTATGTGGGATTATCATAATTTGATCAATTACTCATGTTATGCACAAACACGTATATATACACACATATATATAATGCATGCCTTGATATCGTATAAACCCCAATTCGGCCCTAGCTAAAACAAACTCTGTTACCATATAAATTTCCATTTCATGACCAACATAGAAATTTTCAGATTAGTTTCACCTATGCCAAACAATGACCGAATCACTCAATCTTATTTATAGCCAATTCTATCTTGTTCATAATAAGATCATAACTCACTTAAAATAACCTCTAATCTTTCACACTCTCATATCTGTTATTATAAGTATTGCCGAATGCTTAACACAACTAAGCTAAGAATTTACCCAACATCATCTTAATTAATTTCTACTTATTCATCAAAATTTTAAATTCAGAGTATTTAGCACCTATGCACTTAAACCGAATTAGTAAACATCTATAAACCTTGGCCGAATGCCATTAAACACAAGTCATCAAAATCTTATGTTTCAAAATCCAACTCTTAACAATAATGCACAATGCCGAACCCTTAGATGATCAAACATCTAATTTAATCAATTTAAAACACCTAAACGGCATTTGTTCAAGACATTAAGCAACTACATGTTCGACTATTACACATATGAGCATTAACAAATCATACTATTAACAAGCTCAACTTCTTGCAACAACAAATTCTTCATCAAAACTTAAAGGCTATAATCAAATTATTTCCCTATCAACCATAACCGAAAGTGCAACTCATCCATCAAGATTCAAAAAATTTTTTTTTGCATGGGCTAAGTAAGAATCAAGATGATTAATAAGCTTAAATTTCAAAAATCTAACACCATTCACTAACGTTTCTTATGATTCAATTGACTGAAAGTCTTCCCCCTTCCCTTCCTTTCAATTCGGCCAAGAAGAACAAAGATGAAGCTTTGTTTTCTTCACCCAAATTTTTACTTATTTCTTTATTCATTAATTCTTTTTGTATATTAAAATGTTAATAGATAAATGAAAGAAAAAAAATGCATATAATATGTGTTAATCATTATCATGGCCGGCCACTATCTCTAAAAGGCTAATTAGACATGCAAGTCCACCTTTTTAACAACATGCATAAATAGACCACCTTAAAATTTACCCATCACATTTCACAAATGTCTCACTTAAGTCCTATTTAAAATTTACACATATAATGACCAAATCGAAGCATGAGACTTTCACAAATGCATTTACACATATAATAGGCATAGAATTTAACAGGTAATTATTTTTAAGACTCAGTTTTGTGGTCCCGAAACCACTTTCCAACTACGGTCAAATTAAGGCTGTCACAACTCTCCCCCACATAAGAAATTTTCGTCCCCAAAAATCTTTCCAGTGAATAAGTTAGGATATCATTCTTTCATAGAGTTCTCGGGTTCCCAAGTAGCTTTTTCGATCTCGTGCTTGAGCCATAATACCTTTACTAACGGAACCTTTTTGTTTCGTAATTCTTTCACCTCGCGAGCTAGGATACGAATCAGTTCTTCTTCATAGCTCAAATCTGATTGAATTTCAATCTCTGATGGATTAATTACATGCGATGGATCGAATCTATAACGTTGAAGCATAGAGACATGAAAAACGTTGTGAATCTTTTCAAGCTCAGGGGGTAAAATCAATCTCTATACGACTGGCCCAACTCGTTTAGATATTTCATACAGCCCGATGAACCTCGGACTCAACTTGCCCTTACAGCCAAATCTAAGCACCTTTTTCCAAGGTGAAACTTTAAGAAACACTTTGTCTCCGACCTGATATTCAATGTCTCTTTGTTTTAAATCTGCATACGACTTCTGACGATCTGAAGCTGCTTTTAGACTTTCACGGATCACCTTTACTTTCTGTTCAACATCTTTAATCAAATCAACCCCGAAAATTTTACTTTCACTAAGCTCCGTCCAAAACAACGGTGTGCGGCATTTACAACCATACAAAGCCACTTAAGGTGCCATCTTAATGCTTGATTGAAAACTATTGTTGTAAGCAAATTCAATCAAAGGTAAATACCGTTCCCATGAACTACTAAACTCAAGGATGCAACATCTCAACATATCCTCGAGTATCTGAATTATCCGCTCAGATTGACCATCAGTCTGGAGATGAAAAGCGGTGCTAAAATGTAACTTGGTACCCATTGCTTCTTGTAATTTCTTCCAAAATCGTGATGTGAATCTTGGATCTCTATCCGATACAATAGGAATAGGTACCCCGTGTAACCTTACAATCTGAGAAACATACAATTCAGCTAACTTGTCAAGTGAATAATCCATACGTACAGGAACAAAATGAGCCGACTTTGTCAGTCTATCAATAACAACCCAAATCGCATCTTTCTTGTTTGACGATAATGGCAACCCAGATACAAAATCCATCGTGACACGATCCCATTTCCATTCGGGTATCATGATTGGTTGCAATAATCTCAAAGGTACTTGATGTTCCGCTTTCACTTGTTGACATATCAAACACTTCGAAACAAAGTCAGAAATGTCTCGTTTCATACTCGGCCACCAAAACTGACGTTTTAGATCGTTATACATTTTCGTACTACCCGGATGGATAGACATTCGGCTCCTATGGGCCTCATTCAAAATTATAGAAATAAGTTCTGAATTTCTTGGAACACACAATCGACTTTTGAACCTCAAACAATCATCGTCATCAATTTGAAACCCTGATTCCACATTTGAAACACATTCAGCTCGTTTAGTAACCAATTCATCGTCAACTTTCTAGGATTCACAAATTTGATGAATCAATAATGGTTTGGCCTTTAATTCTGCTACTAACACATTATCAGATGACACGAAAAGGTGTACATTCATCGCTCGCAAAGTAAACAGTGATTTACAACTTAAAGAATCGGCAACCACGTTAGCCTTTCCCAGGTGATAGTCAATGACAAGCTCGTAGTCTTTCAACAACTCAAGCCAACGTCTTTTCCGCAGATTCAAATCTCTTTGAGTCATCAAATATTTGAGGCTTTTGTGATCCGAATACACATGACACTTCTCTCCAAACAAGTAATGTCGCCAGGTTTTTAAAGCGATTACGATGGCAGCTAATTCGAGACCATGGGTCAGATAATTTTTCTCATGTGACTTTAATTGCCTCGACTCATAAGCTACAACTCGACCTTCTTGCATCAACACATAACCCAGCCCAAGCAAGGATGCATCACTGTAAATGACAAACTTTTACCGGATTCAGGCTGCACTAGCACTGGAGCTTCAGTCAAATAAGTTTTCAATTGATCGAAACTTTTCTGACATTTTTCTGACCGTTCAAACTTAACATCTTTCTGAAGTAGTTTCGTCATTGGTGTGGCTATCATCGAGAAACCTTTTACAAATCATCTGTAGTAACCGGCAAGTCCCAAAAAGCTTCGAACCTCAGTGACATTTCTCGGAGGCTTCCAACTTAGTACGGCCAAAATTTTACTCGGATCAACTCGAATACCCGATGCGGATGCCACATGACCCAAAATGGTAACTTCTCTCAACCAGAACTCACATTTACTGAACTTAGCATATAACTGTTTATCCCATAAAATCTGCAACACTAATCTCAGGTGCTCGGCATGTTTAGTTTCATCTCGCGAATAGATCAAAATGTCGTCGATAAACACAACTACAAACCGGTCCAAGTATTGTCTAAAAATTCGATTCATCAAGTCCATGAATACTGCAAGGGCATTAGTGAGCCCAAACGGCATCACTAAGAACTCATAGTGACCGTATCTCGTTCTGAATGCAGTTTTAGGTATATCTGAGTCTCAAACTCGCAACTGATAGTAACCCGATCTCAAATCTATCTTTGAAAACACTGAGGCCCCCTTCAGTTGATCAAACAAATCATCAATACGCAGTAACGGATATTTATTCTTTACTGTCACTTTATTTAACTGACGATAGTCGATGCACAATCTCATAGTTCCATCCTTCTTTTTCACAAACAATACTGGTACACCCTAAAGTGAAAAACTCGGTCGACCGAAACCTCTATCCGTCAACTCTTGTAACTGAGTTTTCAATTCTTTTAATTCTGTTGGTGCCATACGGTACGGAGTTATCGAAATTGGTGTAGTCCCAGGTACAAGTTCGATGCTGAATTCTACCTCTGGAACGGGTGGTAATCCTGGTAACTCCTCAGGAAAAACATCTGAATACTCACAAACCACTGGTACTGATTCAAGTTTCATTTCTGACTCTTTGCTATCAAGTACGTATGCAAGATATGCTTCATACCCCTTTCTCACATATTTCTGAGCCAACATCGAGGATATTATTGCTGGCAACCCTTTTAAATCAGTAGACTCAATTTGGATTATCTCATTATTAACACCTCTCAAATCAATGGTCTTTCTTTTGCAATTTACAACTACATCATGTACGGTCAACCAATCCATACCAAGAATAACATCAAATTTGTCAAACGGTAAAAGCATCAAACCGGCCGAAAAGCAATAATCTCGGACTACTAGGGGGCATTTCTTACACACCTTGTCACAAGCACATAACGACCCAAGGGATTTGACACTCGAATAACGAACTCAGTAGACTCAACAGATAAAGTCTTACTGGATGCTAAAGTCTCACATACATATGAATGAGTAGAACCAGGGTCAATCAAAGCAATCACATCAGTATCAAAGAGAGTAAAAGTACCGGTAATAACACCTGGCGATGAAGCATCCTCACGTGCACGTATAGCATAAGCTGTAGCAGGAGCACGAGCCTCGGATCTAGTTGTAGCATCTTTAGACCCGCTCTGACCGCCGCTAGCATTCCCCGTATTCCTAGGTGGTCTACCTCGAGCTGTAGTAGTACCCGGTTTCCCACTTTAATTCACATTCTGTTCAGACAATCTCGGGCAGTCCTTAATAAAGTGGTCGGCTGATCTGCATTTATAACAGGAGCGGTCATGAAATCTACAACTCCCCGAATGCCATTTACCACAATACTTGCACTCTGTCCTGTCCCGACGATCATTTTCAACACTGGCAACCGAAGTGACTCTCGTACTCACAGGGGGTCGATCACAATCTCGTCTGGAAAAGCCCGAAGTGTCTTCAGATCGGCCTGAATCATCTCTAAATTTCTTCGATGACTGATGAAAGGGCTTTCTCAAAGATCTCTTACGGAACTCTCTTGCTCCCACTTCAGCTTTTCTTTTCTCCTTACTGAGCTCTTCAGCTTTGTAAGCTCGCTCGACAAGTACTACAAATTCTCTGATTTCTAAAATGCCAACATACAGTTTTATATCTTCGTTCAATCCATCTTCGAAACGTTTACACTTTATAGCTTCTGAAGAAATACATTCTCGAGCATACCGGCTAAGCCTTACAAACTTTCGTTCATAATCAGTAACCGACATGGAACCTTGTTTAAGTTCAAGAAATTCTTTCCGTTTTTGATCAATGAATCTCTGGCTGATATACTTTTTCTGAAACTCGGTTTGGAAGAACTCCTCAGTAACTCGCTCTCTGGGCACAACAGAAATCAACGTATTCCACCACTAGTAGGCAGAATCACGTAGCAAAGATATAGCACACTTCAGGCACTCATCGGGTGTGCAAGATAGTTCATCAAGTACCCGAATAGTGTTGTCCAACCAAAATTTAGCTTGCTCGGCATCATCGCTGTCTGTAGCTTTAAACTCAGTAGCCCCGTGCTTTCAAATTTTGTCAACTAGGGGCTTATTTAACCTCATCTGATCAGTTACCGGAGGTATCGTAGGTGCTGGGCGTATATTATTCGGGAGTGGGGGTTGTGGAACAGCCGCATTAGTTCGAATGTATTAGTTAAACCAATCATTCATCACATTATAAAAGGCTTGTCTAGCCTCTTCATTTTGATTGCTCGCAACTGGTTGAGAGTCCATCGGCGCTGTCCTGTGCGCGGGAGCAGGTGCTACACTCTCTACATCATCAGTTAACGCTCAATTGGGTTCGGGATCCATTACTAAACAAAAACACATTTTTAACTGTCAGCAATCGTCACACTATCGTATTAACACTTAATGGCACGTATAGCTAGACTCATATATGCTACGTTGGTCCTAGAATCGACTAAACCGTAACTCTGATACCAATAAAATGTAACACCCCTGACCCGAGACCAATCGCCGGTCAGGGTTAAGGAGTATTACCAAACAAGAACAAAATTTCATTTGACTATATTCAAAAGAGTCATCTCAAGTTAATGGATACATTAATTCATTCTTAAGTTCACTTCACATTAAAACATTTAAAACATAAGTCGAATATCAATCACACATTTACATTAACTAAGTGAAACCCATATAGTAACTTATTAATAATGCACAATGCCGAACCCTTAGATGATCAAACATCTAATTTAATCAATTTCAAACACCTAAACGGCATTTGTTCAAGACATTAAGCAACTACATGTTCGGCTATTACACATATGAGCATTAACAAATCATACTATTAATAAGCTCAACTTCTTGCAACAACAAATTCTTCATCAAAACTTAAAGGCTATAATCAAATTATTTCCTTATCAACCATAACCGAAAGTGCAACTCATCCATCAAGATTCAAATTTTTTTTTTTTTTGCATGGGATAAGTAAGAATCAAGATGATTAACCTAAAATAAGCTTAAATTTCAAAAATCTAACACCATTCACTAATCTTTCTTATGATTCAATTGACCGAAAGTCTTCTCCCTTCTCTTCCTTTCAATTTGGCTAAGAAGAACAAAGATGAAGCTTTGTTTTCTTCACCCAAATTTTTACTTATTTCTTTATTCATTAATTCCTTTTGTATATTAAAATGTTAATAGATAAATGAAAGAAAACAAATGCATATAATATGTGTTAATCATTATCATGGCCGGCCACTATCTCTAAATGGCTAATTAGACATGCAAGTCCACCTTTTTAACAACATGCATAAATAGACCACCTTAAAATTTACCCATCACATTTCACAAATGTCTCACTTAAGTCCTATTTAAAAATTACACATACAATGACCAAATCGAAGCATGAGACTTTCACAAATGCATTTACACATATAATAGGCATAGAATTTAACAGGTAATTATTTTTAAGACTCGATTTTGTGGTCCCAAAACCACTTTCCAACTAGGGTCAAATTAGGGCTGTCACAAACTTACCTCGTACTTGAAATTATCGACTCAGACTATTTACTCTACAATCTTTGACTTCCCTCAATCTAAGTCTGAATTCCTCTTTTCTTGATCTATATGTATTCAAAATTAACCCTTTTATTCACTAAATCATTCAAACCAATCCATATACACACAAATTATTTTCCAACATAAATAGTAAATGACATGCTTTTTTGAAGACTAACCGATAAGGAGTCATTCCTAACGGTGTCTTAAAAGCCGTCCGATAGGCCTATAGAGCATCATCAAGCCTTCGTGACCAATCTTTTCTATTAGGTTGCACCACCTTTTGAAGAATTCCTTTGATCTCGTGGTTTGCAAGTTCAACTCGCCCATTCATCTGTGGATGATAGGTGATGACAATTTTGTGTTCACATCATACTTGTCAAGCAAACACTTAAGCCATTTGTTTACAATGTGAAATACTTCATCACTAATTATAGCTCTCAGTGTCCCAAACCAATTAAACACATGCTTATGTAAGAATCGCATAACTACCTTAGCATCATTTGTTAGGTATGCCTCGACTTCCACCCACTTAGATACATAGTCGATAGCCACTAAGATGTACCTGTTACCATAAGAAGAAAGAAATGGGCCTAAAACACCCAATGCCCATACGTCAAATAGTTCTACCTCTAAAATTTTTGTTAAGGGCATCTCATTCCTTCTTGATGTGTTTCCTGTTCTCTGGCATCTATCACAATTTTTCACATATGCGTATGCATCCTTAAACACCATTGGCAAGAAAAATCTAGCTTGTAAAATCTTTGGTGCAGTGCGGGAACCACCAAAGTGTCCACTACTAGAATATCAATGATAGTGGAATAGGATCTTGTCAATCTCATTTCCTGCTATGGACTTTCTAATACATTATCTGAACATTGTTTAAACAATGGTTCCTTCCCAAAATAATACCGACTATCATGAAGGAATTGCTTCCTTTGTTGGTATGTTGTTTGTGGAGGCATGCTAAATAATTTGCAAAATTGAAAAACCAAGGAGTTTCATGGTTTTGATTTTCCTAAAATATATGCTCATGTGGAAAATTCTCATTGATAGGAACAAGTGAATGAGTTACCTTATGTTGTTCCAATCTCGAAAGATGGTCCGCTACTTGATTTTCAACACCTTTTTTGTCTTGGATCTCAAGGTCAAATTCTTGGAGTAAGAGTGTCCATCGAATTAGCCTTGGTTTAACATCTTTTAAGAGTAAATATTTGATGGCCGTATGATCGGTAAAGACTATTAGTTTCATACCTATAAGATATGAAAAAAACTTGTCAAAAGAAAAAACTATAGCAAAGAGTTCTTTTTCAATTATCGTGTAATTAAGTTGGGTTTCTGTCGAAGTTCTGCTTGCATATTAGATAGGATGAAACACTTTATTTCTTCTTTACCCTATCACGACCCTCACAAAAAAGTTACTAGCATCACACATTAACTCAAAAGGTGAGTTCTAGTCAGGTGTAATGATTATAAGGGCTGAGATTAACCAATTTTTCAATTCTTCAAATACTTCCAAGCATGTTTTGTTAAGCTAAAAAATGGTGTATTTCTCTAATAGCATACATAAAGGCTTAGAAATTTTTGAAAAATATTTGATAAACCTTCGGTAAAAAATCGACATGGCCTAAAAAACTTCTAGCTCCTTTCACACTTACTAGAGGTGGTAACTTTTCAATTACATCCACCTTCGCTTTATTAACTTCAATCCCATTTCTGGAATTTTTGTGTCCTAAGACAATTCATTCATTGACCATAAAAATGACATTTCTCCTAGTTAAGGACAAGATATGTCTCATCACATCTCTTCAGTCCCTTCACCAAATTATTCAAACAAATATCATAAGTGTTACCAAAAATAGAAAAATCATCCATGAATACCTCAACAAAGTTTTCTACCATATCAGTAAATATTGGCATCATGCATTGTTGAAACATGGTAGGTGCATTACATAAACTGAGAGGCGTTCGCCTAAAAGCAAACGTACCATACAGGCAAGTAAAAGTTTTCTTGTGTTGGTCTTCTAGGGATACAAATGTATGGTTATATCTTGAATATCCATCTAAGAAACAGTAATAATCGTTACTTGCCAGCCAATCCAGAAGTTGATCCATAAAAGGCAACAGAAAATGATCCTTACGAGTGGCTTTATTCAATTTTCTGTAGCCTATATAGATTTTCCACCTCATGGCCATCCTCGTTAGGATTAACTCATTTCATTCATTCTCAACAATCGTGATTCCACTTTTCTTTGGTACACATCGTATCAGACTGACCCACAAACTATCTAAGTGGGGTAGATAATTCCCGTATCTAACCATTTGATAACATCCTTTTGAACTACCACTTTCATTATTTGATTGAGTCTCTTTTGGCCATCAATTTTAGCTCTCTCACCCTCCTCTAAAATAATCTTGTGCATACAAAAGGATGGGCTTTTTCCTCGAATATCATCTATGGTCCAACCGATCGCCTTTTTAAATTTCTTTATGACTTTGATCAATTGCTCCTCTTGGTGTTTTGTTAGTTCTGCTGAAACAATCACAGGAAAAGTAGAATTGTTACCCAAATAAACATATTTTAAACGAGAGGGAAGCAACTTAAGTTCAAGTTCGGGTGGTTCCTCGATTGACAACTTCAGTTGTGTGAATTCCTGAGCTTCCAAGTCTAATGGTTTAAATCGTTCAGGTTGAATATAGTTCCTCAGATTGGCTTCCATCAAAGTCATACTTTCATTACGAATCGTGATTTTTCGTGATAAGTTTTATAAATTTATAATTAATCATTCTTGAAACTAACTATTATCACGATGTAGGCAAGTGTAACCTATCAAACAGTAGTATAGCTTTAGCAAGACAAGATTGTCGAACCCAAAGGACTAAAAGTACTGATAATGACTGTCTTTTTATTATCTAGCCTAAGAATAAAAGGGTTTGTTTTAACTAACTAATTATATAAACTAAGAAATTGCAGAAAATAAAATTAGGGAATTACTTTCGGGAAAAATGATTGATTTAGGACAATACCTAAGAAAAAATCCACCTAGACTTTACTTGTTATTCTGGCTCCGAACCGGACGATTTATTCATTTAACTTTTTCCGTAGAGATCCCTAAGTTATGTTATTATCGCTATTCAAGACTAATAACGTCTAATCCCTAGGTTGAATAATTGAGACTTTTCTCTAATTAACACCCTAAGGTTGCATTAACTCGATCTATGGATCCCCTTATTAGGTTTCACCCTAATCCGGTAAAATCTTGTCACCCTATCTCTAGGCTCGCAATCAACTCCGCTTAATTACGACAAAGTCACTCTTAGCCAGGGACTATTCTTCCTCTAACTAAGAGCATTAACTTGAATCGATATCCTAAAATACGAAAACAAGAATTAAGAACAAGTCAAATATTTATCATATGATTCAGAAAATAATAACAAGATTCATCTTAGGTTTCATCCCCCTTAGGTATTTAAGGGTTTTAGTTCATAACTAAATAAGAAAACATCTTAGAATAATAAAGAATAAATAACATAAAGAAAACCCAAAACTCCTGAAGGGAAATTGAGGAGAAATCTTCAGTCTTGATGATGAATCCGGCTTCCTTGGAGTATTTCCTTACTCTCTATTCTCTGTCTCCCTTTTAGTCATCCTCTAGGGTGTTTAAATAGGCTTTCGAATGCCTAAAAGCCCTCAAACTTGCCCTTTTCTGAATGGAACTTAGCTAAGGCTCGGCAGGGACACGCCCGTGTGCGATTACTTCAAGCCGTGGTCGAGCCTGTTAGATTAACACACCCGTGCTGAGGTTGATTTGGGTCATGGTCGAACCTGTTAGATTGGCACAAGCATGTGTTATGCTAGTGTGAGGAAGTCCAGGCCGTGTTGTTTTCCCCTATCAGCCCGTTTTCTCTATTTTTGGGCCATTTCTCGTTCTTTTCGTCCTCCTATGCTCACCTAAGTACAGAACATGAAATTAAAGGATTAAGAGCATCAAATTCACCAAATCTAAGGAGAAATCATTCATAAACGTGTTAAGCAAGGGGTAAAAAATATGTATAAATTATAGTTTATCAAATACCTCCACACTTAAGCGTTTGCTTGTCCTCGAGCAAAATCCTCAATTCATAATTAAGAATTCCTTTTTCTCCACTTATAATTCCTATAAATAATATCTCAAACTAAATCCATAAGTAATCATACATTGAGAATTCAACTAAAAGAACATTAAAGCTTCAAACATTCCAAGTTGAGTATTTAGGCATCCCCCCTCTTCTAAGTAGTTACCATCGATTCAAAATCTCACAGAGTTTAACATCCTCACTAAAGATTCACTCAAATCACTCGAAGTGTTTAAGGACAATGAAATCAGCACTGATTAGTCAATAAGAAAAGTTATTACCATAGGCTTGCATGAAAATCGAATCTCCCCCACTAAAAATTGAGATGATACATTATATCAAAAGGTCTTTAGAGGGTAGTAACGAGGCTTGGTTAGGGTGTGTGCTCACAAGATGAAAGAAAAGGTTAGAATCGAGATTGAGTTGAAAAATTACTTAACTAGAAAAATATTTAATCATCACTCGCATACAACAGAGCTTCTTCTCAAGAATTTAAACACTTGAACTTAAAGGTAGAAGAATTCTACTACTAATATATATAATAATAATTTTTTTAGAACAAGTCAAATAACATAGATTACTATTAAGAACAAGACATAGCTAAGAAATTTATTTAAATCAAATATCAATAAAAATAGGGATCAAATTAATTAAGGGGATTTTAACAATAATGGGTTAAGGGTTAATATCAAGGGTAATACAAGGAATGGCTTGTTAAGCTCAAAGGGGTTTACCAAGGGTTAATCATGGAGGTAGGCTTTTCATGGCATAAGTGGGTTAATCCTAAGTGCCTCTATCATCTTGACATATCAAATCAAATGGTGTGGTCTTGACATGTATAATCAAGCAAGTTCTAGAATAACAATTCGATATTGACACACTCAAAGAAATAATAAAAGTGAGCATGAAAGAAATAATAGATGCTCTTAAAGGTTCAATAATCTCACAAAGGTTATGGCTTTTTGATGTTTAAACTTGTGGAATTCAATTCAAGATAATACCTAAACTTGGGGAAATAACATAAGATTTTAAATTCTTAAAAATCAACTTATCATGCTTAATTTTCTAATGTCTTAAAGTTTAAATAATCAATGCATGAATGCCTATGTTTTACTTCAAGATATATCAATAAAAATAATATTCAATCAAAATTCATCCTAAACATGATATGAGAGATTTACAAGAGAACAAGACAACATTCAAGGATTTTTCCGATAATAAAATGAGTACCCCCCACACTTAAGATGTACATTGCCCTCAATATACAAAGATAAATATATAGAAAAATATAAAATCATAAGATAGGGAGAGAAGTGAAACTTCCTGTGTGTTAAATGAATGAACTCCCTAATTTGGAGTTGTGTAAGGTGGAGGAGGCTACTCCGGTGGTGGTAGAGGTTGGGTTCCACAAATGTTGTGCCAAAAGAATATTATATCTTGTGATTGAGCAGGACATGATAGTCATGGAGAACCTTTTCAATGGAGTTTGAAGTTCCTAAGTGATTGTGAGCATTGGAGCTCTTTATAACTGTGATAAAAGCAAGAACTTTTTAGGGGATATTAGGAAGAATAAGTACTCATAAAGGAATAGCCGAGATTAAAATTAATTTGTAAATCCTAAATATAAAATAGTATCAAAAAGGAAATAACAATTAAAAGTTAAAAGTGAAATTGATAAAAACATAAAATAAAAATAAATTAAACATCATCATCGCTGGATGGTTCGTGAGGTGGTGGTGGCAAAGAGATGTGGAAGTGTTGACAGATCTGCTAGAGAGTAGCATTAATGTTATCAAATCATTGAAAACACTGCTGCTCGAATCGATTGAGGTGCTTAGGTATGTCAGCATATGAAGCTGCAGCATGAACTAGACGATAGGAGCGTGGTGGCTAGGATGGTGGGTCCTTGTGCTGTAGAGGGACATCATCAGTAATGTCCTCTGGAGCCTTCTCCTCGGTAGATTGGGCGAGACGATATTAGGGAGGGTAGGTTCTTTGGCATTTTTCAATCATCCTCATGCTGAGCATGCTCGAGATGCCTTATGGAGACATCTAACCAATGAGTGTAAGGGATGATTCTTGGGCCACGGTGTCGAGGAGTCCGAAGTGTCACACTAGTTGAGTCGCGTAGGGGCCAATAGAGATGACCCTCCTCCGATGTCGCTCTGTCTGGTGGAGAATGGCAAGGGCGATAAAGTAGGCGAAGTCGAAGATGTGCCCGTTTGACATAAACTGTAAGTAGTAGACGTCGGGGGTAGTGACAATGCCGGTGCTCTCTCTCCACCCTGTCAAAGTGAGATAAAATAGAATGTAGATACCTTAAGGACAGAGGGAGAGACGATGCCTTGTGCGACTGGGGTCATAGCTGGCCGAACGTGGGACGAGGGCGTCCCAGCAATGTGAAGGAGAACGATAGATGTGGCGGTTGAGAGCCTGTAAGTCATTCTCCTCTATGAAATCCTCCATATATAAGCCTAATGCAGTGCCGAATTCTAGGACGCTTAGCTGGCGGACTAATCCACCTAGGCAAAACTGGACTGCGCCGAGATCATCATAGTTCGTCATTACCATTTAAAGATGGAACGTTGAGCATAGTTCCATCGTGAGCTCTAGGTATTTTGGCTCGATGATTCCAAAGAAAAGCTCCCAAGGATCGGTGGTTAGGAGGGCCTGAATCGCATCAGCCAATTGAACTTGTTCTACCGCAGCCCAGTTGATACAGTGGCCCGCAGTTAAAGGTCGGGCCCGTAGTATTTGAAAAAGTTCTTCTTGAGGCCCGTTGGGGAATTGTAGGAACGGGTGGTAAATTTTTGAGGTAGGGCCCGAGAAAGATGACGCTCCCTTCCGTTTCTTTGAGGTGAGGACGGCGGCTTTCTTTTCTCGTGAAGACGACATAGTGAACCTGCAATCAAAACCATTACTTCGTTTGGATGAGTGGACAAGGGAAAATGCAACTAAATTCAAAAAAAGAAGAGTCATATATTAGGACTAATACTTTCAGCCACAACTACCAACATTTAATAATTCTAACTAAACTAATCCATTTTATAGCATACTTTTATGGCATTGCATGATAGTAGTATGAATAAAAATGGCAAATAACAAGAAGCATTCGAAAATTATGAGTATTGGTTTAGAATATGTGAAAAAGGCATGAGCATTTCACAAAAATATGTCATATGGAACGAATGAGAACTAACAAAAAATAAAACTTGAATGATAGCATAGTATGAGATAAATGAAGACTATAGCATAAAAAAATGAGTGAAAATGATAACAAAATGAACCTAGTGTGAGATGAATGAAGATAATAGCATTAAAGATGAATGAAATTAAAGGGAAAAGAGTGAACAAACGCTAAAAATAGAGGAATATGCGTCAAAAATAGAGTTTGTAGGTGGCGCACAGGCGTGGCAGGGGGGCCGTGTAGGATTGCAGTGACTAGGGTTAGGGTTTTTGAAAGAAGAACACAGTGAATAGTGTAGCCTATTTATAGATTTTGGGGCACACGGCCAGGGGACATGCCCGTGTTCCCCAATTTTAGCCTGTGTGTTTCGCGTTTTTCCTATTTTGGTGCGTCTGAAATTCGTCCCACGCTCGTGTACCTTGGGCGTGTTGGTGCACATTGCCATGTCGCACGATCATGTCTTACTTCGTTCACTTCTCCCACGCCCGTGTATACAGGCCCACGCCCGTGTTAATTTGACAAGTTCGACCATGGATGCTAGACATGGGCGTATCGCACGCCCGTGCTAGTTTCTCAGTTTCAACCATGGTCCTAGGGCATAGGCGTGGCGCACGCCCATGTTGTTTTGGCAAGTTCGCCCATGGCGATGTCGCACGGCCATGGCGATTTATTGCAGCCCGTGTGTTGGGGAAATCTTTTCCCTGTTTCCACACGGTCCTAAGGACACCCGTGTGCTTGGCCGTGTGGGTGTGGTAAACTTGTATTCAAGAGATCTGTTAGTAAATTAGTGTTAAACACTAAAATTTAAAGAACTTAATACAGTTAGTGCTTGGGTTGTCGAGAAGCACTTATTTATAGTCTAAGCTTGACTTACCTCTCTATTGAATGGTCATGGTGGTTTGAGGAGTTTATACTACTCATTCCTGCTATCAATCTCATCAAAATAAGGTTTTAGACGAGTGTTGTTTACCTTAAAAGTGCCGAACTTGGGATGACTTACCTCGACCGTATCGAATGGGAAAATACTAAGTACCGTAAGAGGGATTTCTTTATTCAGTTTTGCAGTGACAATGTGAGGATCTGTGGCATCTAGTAAGACTTTATCTCCAACCTTAAGTTGAATTGGAGAGGTATCGAGCTCGTTCTGGCGTAGTTTTGGTTCATCGTATGTTCTCAGTTTATGTGTTCGCCATTCATCTAGCTCCTCTATTTACAGCCTTCTTTCTTCATGACTAGGTTCTATATTGTTGCTAGAACATGGTTCGTGTACTTCCTTCAGACTCATTTCCTGCAAACTACGTTGCATCATATTGTCAGTTATAGTAGAATGGTTTATATAATCACCTTCAATTTTCAATGTGTTCCTAGAATTGTGAGCTTGAAGGGTGATTGTTTCATCTCCCACACGAAGTGTGTGTTCACCTGTGCAAACATCAATAATCGTTTTAGCAGTTGCTAAAAAGGGCCTCCCTAAAATTAAAGGAGTGTTGCTATCCTCCTCTATGTCTAGAACAATGAAGTCAACGGGAAATATGAATTTATCAATTTTAACTAGCACATCTTCAATAATGCCCCTAGGAAATCTTATAGTTTTATCTGCTAATTGAATGTTCATCCTAGTCTGTTTGGGTTTCCCAAGACCTAGTTGCTTAAACATTTTGTAAGGCATGACGTTAATGCTTGCCCCTAAATTAGCTAATACGTTATTAACATCTAAGCTACCAATTAAGCAAGGAATTGTAAAACTCCCTGGATCTTTTAGTTTGTTAGGTAGCTTATTCTGTAGAATAGCTGAGCAAACTATGTTTAGCTTCACATGCGACGCCTCATCCAACTTTCGCTTGTTTACTAAAAACTCCCTTAAAAATTTCATTGCATTCGGCACCTGCGATAGAGCTTCAATAAACGGTAAGTTAATATGTAATTTTTTCAAAAGTTTAAGAAATTTACCAAATTGTTCGTCTGAGCGGTATTTCCTTGTTGCGTTAGGGTATGGCACACGAGGTTTATATTCTACACTCACCGTTTTGTTTTCATTATGACTTACCTCACCTTTACCTTTGCTCACCACAGTTTCTTGCCTCGGTTCTGGTTTAGGCTCAATGAATCCTTCTTTATCTTGAACATTAATTGCGTTGAGTTGTTCCCTTAGGTTAGGTTCAGTATTACTTGGTAAGCTACCTTGTGGTCATTCAGAGATTAGTTTGGATAGCTGGCCTATCTGAGTTTCGAGCCCTTAGATTGATGCTTGCTGATTTTTAAGTGCCATCTTAGTTTTCTGGAAACAGGTTTTTGACACCGAGATGAATTTGGATAGCATCTCCTCAAGGTTCGATTTCTTTTCTTGTTGATAAGGTGGCAGTTGAAAACCCGAAAAATTTTGTGGCCTTTGATTCCCTTGACCACCTCAAGAGAAATTTGGGTGGTTTCTCCAACCTGCATTATAAGTATTACTGTATGGGTTATTTTGAGATCTAAAGTTATTGTTACCCATATAGTTGACTTGTTCCTCTTCGGTTGTAGGATTGAATGGTTGATATTCTGTATGCACACCTCCTCCACTTGAATCATACCTCATCACTGGATGTACCTACATAGAACCAAGTAAACCATCAATCTTTTTATTCAGAAGTTCTACCTGATTTGACAACATAGTAACCGAATCGAAGTTATAAACGCCTGCTATTTTAGTCAGCTTAGTCCTAATGACTTGTCACTGATAGTTATTCAGTGACATCTCCTCAATAAATTTGTAAGCCTCTTCAGGTGTTTTGTTGTTGATGGTTCCACCAGTGGCTGCGTCAATCATCTATCTTGTCGAGGGATTCACGCCATTGTAGAACGTTTGAACTTGCAGCCATAAAGGTAACCCATGGTGAGGGCACCTTCGTAATAGGTCCTTGTATCTCTCCCATGCATCGTAAGGTGTTTCTAAATCCATCTGCACAAAAAAAGAGATATCACTACGTAATTTACCTGTCTTAGCTGGCGGAAAATACTTTAATAAAAATTTTTTGGTCATTTGTTCCCAAGTAGTGATGAACCCTCGTGGCAATGAGTTCAACCACTGTTTAGCCTTGTTCCTTAGTGAAAAAGGGAATAACCGAAGACGAATGGCTTCATCAGAAACGCCATTAATTTTAAAAGTGTCACAGATTTCTAGAAAATTCGCCAAGTGAGTATTGGGATTCTCATCTTGCAAACCATCAAACTGAACAAATTGCTGTATCATTTGAATCATGTTAGGTTTCAGTTCAAAATTATTTGCAGCAATAGCAGGCCTAACTATACTTGACTCAGTTCTTGTTAAATTAGGTTTAGAATGATCATACATAGTACGAGGAGCAGGATTCTAGTTTACTAATTCAGCGGGTATCACAGGACGTAGCTGATTGTCTTGATTTTCAGCCATCTCCTCAGTTGTAGTTGAGATATCGTCTTTTTGCTCTTCCTCTGTGTATCTTAGGCTTCGCCTTATTTCTCTTTGGTTTCTACGAGCTGTGCGATTAATTTCTTTGTAAAGTAGTGGTCCCGACGAGTTTCTTCTAGTCATAAACTATAAGAACATGCCAGAAGAAAGAAAAATAAAATTAATAAAACAAAAAATAAAATAAAATTAATTTGCAAGAAAAATAAATGGCTAAAGTAATAAAAATTGAGTGTTCCTAATATTTTAGTCCCCGGCAACGGCGTCAAAAACTTGATCGTGATTTTCCGTGATAAGTTTTATAAATTTATAATTAATTTTTCTTGAAACTAACTATTATCATGATGTAGGCAAGTGTACCTATCGAACAGTAGTATAGCTTTAGTAAGACCAGATTGTCTAACCCAAATGACTAAAAGTACTAGTAATGACCGTCTTTTTATTATCTAGCCTAAGAATAAAAGGGTTTGTTTTAACCAACTAATTAACTAAATTAAGAAGTTGCAGAAAATAGAATTGGGGAATTACTCTTGGGAAAAACGATTGATTTAGGACAATACCTAAGGAAAAATCCACCTAGACTTTACTTGTTATTCTGGCTCCGAACCGGATGATTTATTCATTTAACTTGTTCCGTAGAGATCCCTAAGTTATGTTATTATCCCTATTTAAGACTAATAACATCTAATCCCTAGGTTGAATAATTGAGACTTTTCTCTAATTAACACCTTAAAGTTGCATTAACTCGATCTATGGATCCCCTTATTAGGTTTCACCTTAATCTAGCAAAATTTTTCACCCTACCTCTAGGCGCGTAATCAACTCCGCTTAATTACGACAAAGTCACTCTTAGCCAGGGACTATTCATCCTCCAACTAAGAGCATTAACTTGAATCGATATCCTGAAATACCAAAACAAGAATTAAGAACACATAATTAAGAACAAGTCAAATATTTATCATACGATTCAGAAAATAATAACAAGATTCGTCTTAGGTTTTATCCCCCTTAGGTATTTAGGGGTTTTAGTTCATAACTAAATAAGAAAACATCTCAGAATAATAAAGAATACAAAACTCCTGAAGGGAAATTGAGGAGAGATCTTCAGTCTTGATGATGAATCCGGCTTCTAAGATGGATCAATCGGCTTCCTTGGAGTAATTCCTTACTCCCTATTCTCCATCTCCCTTTTAGTCTTCCTCTAGGGTGTTTAAATAGGCTTTAGAATGCCTAAAAGCCCTCAAACTTGCCCTTTTTCGAATGGAACTTAGCTAGGGCTCAGCAGGGACACGCCCGTGTACGATTACTTTAGGCCGTGGTCGAGCGTGTTAGATCAACACGCCCGTGCTGAGGTCGATTTGGGCCATGGTCGAGCCTGTTAGATTGGCACGGGCGTGTGTTCTGCCCGTGTGAGGAAGTCAAGGCCGTGTTATTTTCCCCTATCGGCCCATTTTCTCTATTTTTAGCCCGTTTCTCATTCTTTTCATCCTCCTATGCTCAGTTAAGTATAAAACATGAAATAAAGGATTAGGAGCATTAAATTCACCAAATCTAAGGAGAAATCATTCATAAACGTGTTAAGCAAGGGATAAAAAATATGTATAAATTACGGTTTATCAATTACCTTCTTCATCTTTCAATGGCTCAGATTTTAAAAGTGTTTTCTAATAAGTCTTCTACAAAATTATTCTCCAATTCCATAGAAACTAAGTTTTCTAGCTCTTCCATCACTGAACATTCTTCCATCACATTGGGAAATTTCATGGCTTTAAGAATATTAAACGTTACCTGATCGTCTTGAACTCTCATCGAAAGTTTTTTTTTTAGACATCTATTAATGTTCTTTCCATGGCTAGGAATATCTTCCCAAGATGATCGACGCTTCTTTATCTGCTTCAAAATCTAAGACAATAAAATCAACAGGAAAACTAAACTTATCTACACATACCAAAACATTATCGATCTTTCCTTTAGGATATGCAAAAGATCGATCCACTAATTGGAGTGTCACAGTTGTGTGTCTTACTTCACCTATTACAGGGTATAATAAAGCTTCCGTGATCCTTCATTTTTAGAGGTAGCTTATTCTGTAGGAACGCACTACACTCATTTATTAATGCTACAGTCTCGAACTCACTAAGCCTCTTCTTCTTAGACAAAATGTCCTTCATGAACTTGACATAATTGGGCATTTTTTCTAAAGCTTCTACCAATGGTATATTGATTTGAAGCTGCTTTAGAACATCCAAGAACTTCTTAAATTGCACCTCTTGTTTTTCCTGCTTGATTCTTTATGGATAGGGAGGTGTTGAAACTTCAGCTTAGATCAAATAACTTTTTTGAGGTAATATATCTTCATCTAAAGAAAGTGTTAGCTTATCAGAATTCACTAGTTTAGATTTTATCTCTTTAGATTTTTCAACATCTTGCTTTTTTGGTGCAGGAATTTCAACTGTTTGGTGATTTTCCTTTTTCTTGGTAAGATTATCCTCAGCCTCAACTACCTTGGGTTCCAAAGTTTTACCACTTCGTAAAGTGACTACCTTGCAACGTTCCTTACCCAAATTCCTTGGAATTTTTGTGTCACTCGGCAAGGCTTTTTGTAGTCAGTTATGAAGCTTTGTAGCTAACTGACCCATTTGGTTCTCCAAATTTTTTAGTGTTGTTGCTTGACTTTGGATTAAGGCGTTATTCTTCACCATGTACGCCTTCAATAAATTCTCCAAACTATTAGATGGTTAGGCTTGTAGTGGCTTTTGAACTTGTTGATTGAACCCTTGAGGTTGATTTGATCTATACTGCATGTATTTGTTGTTCGATCCTCCTCATTGGTTACTCTAAGAGAAGTTTGGATGGTTTTTCCATGAAAGATTATAGAAGTTGGACTGTGGTCCTTATCCACTTCTATTTTGATTTTGGTTTTCTACATAATAAATAGGCTTAGGATTTGATGGACAATTCTCAAAAGAATGACCATCCCCACAATATATACAAGAAACAATATCAAATTGACTCGGTGGCTGAGCTACAACATGATTAAAATCGTTAGTAGTAAACTATTTCAATATTAAAGAGATAGAAGATACTTGAGTTGAGAGTGAAGTGAGGGTGTCTACTTCATGCACTCTAGCTACTCATCTTCTTGAAGCTACTCAATTTGTAGGCCATTAGTAATTGTTACTGGCTATTCTCTCAATGATTTTGTAAGCCTCGTTATAAGACTTCGACAAGAGAGCACCATTCACAGAAGCATCTACCACCAACCTTGTTTGTGCATTGAGACCATTATAAAATGTCTTTAACTAGATGTAATGTGGAATCTTATGGTGAGGGCATCTACTAAGTAACTCCTTGAATATTTCCTATGCCTTGTATAGGGATTCATTATCTTCAACTTAGCATTTTTGATAAGTGGGAAATACTTTACTAGAAAGCGTTCAGCTAATTCTTGCCAAGTTGAAAATGAATGTGGTGGTAGTGAATTAAGCCATGCTTATGCTTGATCTCGCAACGAGTATGAAAAAAACTTCAACCTCAATGCATTTTTAATTACATTAGCTATGTTAAAGGAATCACTCACCTTCATGAATAGTTGAAGGCGAAAGTGTGGATCTTCTGTGGGCATACCACTAATTTGGCCCATTGTTTGAAGCATCTGGAACATCATAGGCTTCAATTCAATCTGTGGTGCCTAGATATCCAATCTCATAATTCCTAGATTTAACTCATTAAAAAGTGGCACAGTATACTGCCTTATGGCTCGATCCCTGTCATTAGCAATAAGGATTGGATTATGAACATTAGCGGCTCCATTCCCTTAAACATCGTTTTCATTTTCAAGGTCCATTTTCATGGCTTGTCTTTGGGCTCATCTTTCTTGTCTTCTTTGTCAAAATGTCCACTTGATTTTAGGGTCTACAAGAAGTAGATCGATGATTCGATCTATACTCATAAACACTTGAAAATAAAGTCACAAGAAATAAAGAATAAAAAATAAATAAACCAAATTGCAAGAAATAATTTCAAAAATAATGATTAAATGAACAGTCATCAGCAACAGCACCAAAAAGTTGTAATCATAGGTTTGTGCAAGGAGAGATGAATGAGTGATGAGTGATGCGAGATGAGGAAGTGAAAAGTGGTATTTATAATGGATGGAGGGCTTGAGAGGTTGTTGAAGATTGCATGAAAATCCATTGATTTTCTCATTCCCATGGCTGACCATGAATTATGGGATGCATGGTTGGGAAGTTGTTGATTTGTTAACTGATTCTCCCTTGATTCATGGAATGGGTTGGACAATTTTGGTGGTGGAAGTTGGGGGATAATTTGTGATCTTTTTGCAAGTATAAGGACCTCAATTTAGTTATCCCAAAACATGATTTTTGGGTTGCTCTTGATGCTTACCAAATTTGGTCTTCTTTTCCCCTTGATGGACGGTTTTGTGACCCAATTTAAGACACAATTAGATTTCTTTTCAGCAACCAACTTTAATTTGGTCAAGGTCAAATTTCTGAACCCAATCATGCTCTAGTTGTCCATATGACTTGTTCAATTGTGACATTTAATTTCCTCCCATGTTAGTCAATTTCATGGTCCCACTGTAATATATTAAGCACTTTATTAAACATGTAGTAATATAAATTAATTTGATGCAAAATTAACTCTAAAATTTAATAAAATTACAAACTTGCTAAAATCAAACTCAATGCCTTAATATGATTTAAATTCATATAATTTGCTAATACTATACAGGAAATTTGCTCAAATATTAGGTAAAAAGATGCTAAATAAGTCTATTTAATTTAGAATTATCAGTTCCCCCTTACTCATTTAAAATATATTTAATAAGTTAATAATAAAAAAATATGAAATAAAGATGTGATAACTTAAAAAAAAAAATTCTTCCTATCAAATCTTACTATCAATGGCTAAGATCTCTTCACAATTTGCCAACATATCCTATGACTAAGATTTATGATAACATTTGTCCTTTTTCTTTCTTTTTCTTTAATTCAAAAATTTCAATATTTATCCACTCAATTATTGGCAGTAATTACATTCCATATCCTTCCACATTTTCTTACTAATACGATTTCATCCTTTATACTTTAATTTTCTCATTTAACCCCAAAACTTTTCACATCCTTACAATTTTATCTATACCCAAGATTAACACTTTTTCAATATATCAGTCTTTTCAATTTTCTTTGGTTTCCTGCTACCTTCTCTGCTAACACAAATAAATCACATTTTATTTATTTTGAAAAATTTGACTCGCATTTTCCCAAAATAACACTATTACGACTAAAGGTTTTTTGAGAATGTTACAAAAACGGTCTCAAATTTCCTTCAATCTTTGAGCCAAAAACAATCAACCAAGGAAGGTAAGAATTGTAGCACCTCTTACTTGTCCCAACAATTGGTATCAATATGAGATGCTACAGTAACAATTTCATAGCCTAAACCCAAAATTTTCTTTTATAAAGAAATCCATTCCACAACGTGCTAATCTTTCTGACTCAAATTGGAATCATTTTGAAAGATTTAAAATAAAATTAGAAATATTTTTGAATCATTGGATACATATAAGGACATATCCAAAATATAAAACCAGTGTTTGAAGCTATTATATTTAAATTGAGATCATTAAAATTTAGAAAGATAGGGTTTTACTACAACTTAAAATTTTAAACTGTAACACCCCATAACCCGACTCGATCACCAGGTCCGAACTATGAGATGCCACATTCATTGTCGAAGCAACAACGATCAAAATAAACACAATCCAACCTATTTTAATATTCAAATATGAACATTAAAAGCAAAAAAAGACATGATAAGTAAACATTCTTGGGTCTTATACAAGCTTAAGAAAGCTTTAATGTTAACCCGAGACTGAATCAGGACTAAATTGTAAAATATTTAAAACTCAAGACTAACACCACTACGTGAAGTAGTTCTTCATTGTGACATGACATACTAACTTGGTCTCGTTGCAGTGACAGGGTTCCTTGTTGTTTTGTGGCCTAGAGTTCACATCTCGTTTTGATGACATATGTGTGACATCGCGACGTCACATATTGCTTCTATAGTTCCTATTTGGTTACAAACCTACAACTTACCAAATAAGTTTTAACACAATCCTAATTTAATCAATCCACAATGTAACATATAACAACAATACAATCAAAATCCTTGATTCAACCCTATTCCAATGTTTAATCTATCATCCATGACACAACAACAATCAACTAAGGCCACAACACATTTAATTCTATTATCAAGCATAATCACCTCAACTTTAAACATGTATATTCAATTTGCCATGCCAATTATACTTAAATACCTAGAGTGCATATCAAACCAATTATGAAATCCATATATATATTCATATATACTTTGAATTCAAAGGATAATTGCACAAAAGTATAGTCCTAAATAAAAGAGACTCAACTTGGTACATGCCACTTAATTAGAACAAAACACATACAAACTTTGTTGTATCAAGAATCGATTTCTAGATGCTAGAACTCTACTCAAACTACCAAAGATATACTATACCTGCACACGAAGAAAACAAACCACATGCTAAGCAATGAAACTTAGTGATATTTTTATAATTCAAGCAATAAAATACAACGGAAATCAATTTTAAACACCTAACCAATATTCCATCTAAACAAATTGTCAACTTCTTGCCATAAATTACCATTTGTACCACATTTCTCATTCTATACATATTCAATTAACTAGTATATGAATATATCACATTAACAACCATATCCTGAATCGAATTAGTTGATTTCTCTTATTTTCATTTCATTCATTCGGACTTGTAAGTCTGATTTGCATAATCTTTCACAATAGCAATTCAATTCATATTCCATTATCAACTTTGCATTTTTAATCCCTATTAACCTTACTCGGACTTGAATGGAAACACAGATGCAACCAACACACCAAATTTGGCACCCAGTGACTCATCAAAAAGTTTGAAGTAACAAGATTGTGCCCAATGCTCTAGTACAAAAAAAAGTAAAATTTGTGCCTAACACTCATCAACACGTACTTGAAGTAACTCGTACTCAATCTATCCTATGGAATACCAACTATATTCGACTCTGCCTAAACAGTTAATACGGTAACCAACAATCTAATTTCATTTTATGTTCAATTCACATTCTATCAATCTCAATATATCATCAATTCATCCATCAAGTTATCATCACATACATAACATGACATGATTCAATCAAATTCAAAGCTAATTTTATAATTTCATGAAATTTCACCATATTCAATTCTATTAAAATTAGTCCTCAATCTCAAGAATCAATCACAACTATTCCATTTGAAATAAAATAACCAATTTTAGCTCACCTCCATACCTTACCATGCTAAATAATGAAAATATGCAATAATTAAAGCAATTTGAATTATAGAAATACAAACTGAATAATCGAATTACTCATAACCGACTTTCTTCTTTCCTCTCCCTTTCAACATTTCTGTGTCGTCTTTAACTATGAACAATAATCTAACACTTTGTAATATCAAATTCTAGATCAAATCATAATCAATTACAAAGTCACAAAAATTTTGGAATTTATTCAATTTAGTCCTGATTTGCCACAAATTGTAATGGCAATTTAAGTACATTTCGACTGTTTTCTACCCATTTTATTTTATTTATTGCATTTTTTATTTTCATAGCATAGGATTAATTTGTAGCAAACTAAGTATTTTTATGCATGTTTTAAGTGTTTTGACAACTTGTTAGGCCAACTCGAGCTGCGGAGATGAATAATGGGTTATTTGAGTGTGAAGGGTGCCATTTTAGGCTTAATAATGTAAAGAACGAGAGCTATTTCATGACATTGACATGCCGTGTCATGGCACAGAACTTTAAAGTAAAAAAATATGAAATCTTAGGAAGAAATAATGCGTGTTGCGACACAGGTTCCCCTGTGTTGTGACACAGTGGTGTGTGTGGCGACATAGGGGTATACGCGTCGCAACACAACCTCCTGTGTTGCAACACAACATGGACAACTTCATGATGTAGTACTACCATTAGCATCCGTATCTTGGTAGATTTTCTTAAATTTTATGTCTTACTTGCACTCAAAGCATCAAGGGTATTTTAGGAACTTAAAACCTTAATATTTGCCTATATAAACACACTTATAACCCCATTAGAAGGGGAGTCGACTTGGAGATACATATAATGTTTAGTTTTTAATTTTATTTTATTTTTGTGTTCACGTAGTTGGAATTATTCTTGTTCTGATGTGAAGCCAATTGCGAGCAGAGATTGATCCGAAACTACGCTTTTATTTATCAATGATCAATTTCTTTATCTCTCTTTAATTCTTTAATTTATATTTTTAAGCCTAATCAACTAATGTTTGTGTGAATATTAGAATAAATTATGTGTTTTATTTAAATCTAGTATGCTTCAGTTATGGGACTGATTAACTGCTTCAGGAATAGTTAATGGAAGAACCATAGGATTAGTTGGTGTGAATGCATATGTTTTTAAACCCTAGGCTTGATGACCCTAGGAAGTAATATAGGTAAACGGATTGAGAGACGAGGTCACCAAGTAAATTGTGTATTTATTTCAATCAGGAAAGTGTGACTGAGAGGTAAGCATGTTCTGATTGATTAGTTAGGTAGTAGAGGCCGAGAGGTAAGACTGTCTAGGTAATAACTAATTCTCTAATAAAAACCCTAGTTTTGAAGTTAATTACGACCACGAAGATAAGTTACCCTTTTATCTGTTAATCGAGCATAGGCCAAGAGCTTGCATTATCGACACTAGGAATAAGAAATTCCATTAAGTTAATTTAGGTTAATTAATTTAATTAGTTTAATTAATATTTTAATTTTGATTCACAGCCTATTTGAGCCTTAGGTAGTTCTAATATGCTCAATTGAGTTGCAAGAATATTATTTAGCAGCTTGACAGCCTAATTGATGACACCCAAGTGGAACACGAGTTCCCAAGATGTAACATGCCAAGCTGAAAGACCAAATACAAGTTGCCGATGTCATGTCATGAAACTGGCATGGTGTGTCGCAACATAAGGCTAAACGTGGAGAGCAAGTACCGAGAAGGCTAAATTCGTATGTACAATCATACATTTCAGGATTAGGGCTTCCAATTGACCTAGTTAGGGTTTCTAAACATCTCTATAAATAGGAAGGCTATTCCGAAGTTAAAAGAGCCCATTAGGAACCGTAGTTAGTATATTTAGGTTTTATTATGTTTTTATTTCATTCCCAAAATCTCTTTGTTCTTTTCGACTAGGTTCGGTTTAAGCCTAAGTCTTTTGTATTGAAGTATTTGTTTTTCTTTTGTTTTTATTATTCATACATCAAAGATCAATTAATGATTATGAGATTACGCAACTCCAAGCGCATCCAATTCAATCGATTGAGCAAATTCTTACTTTTCTATTAATTTATTTGTATTCTTATGCATGGTTAAATTAAACTTAAGAATTATGGAATCTAGATCTATGAGAGGCTAAATATCTAAGAATATTAATGAGCGGATGTGGGAGTAATTAATGGATGGATTAGGTTTCTGATCTTCTACCAATTGATGTGTAACAGCTCAATTTTAGCTAAATTGGAATACTGGTTTCGGAACCATAAATTCGAGGTTGTAAAATTATTTTAATATTTATAGCATGTGATTATATTTGTGTAAAAAATTTCGTGAGCTAATTTTATCCTTTAATAGCTCAATTTGAGAAAAAAGACTAAATCGCGTAAAATGCAAAAGTTACGTTCTACTTGTTTAAAGTGCTTAATTGACATGGCTTATTAAATGAAAGGTCCTTATGTTAATATTAAACCATTGATAGTGGAATTTTGGTAATTATGGAAGTAATGTATAATAAATTAAAACAAAACATAATGGTGGCCATTTATCATATTTTTACACCGAAAATTGAAGAAGGAAGAAGCCATCTTCATGTTTTTAGGGTCCGGCCATTGTTAAGCTTGATTAAGGTACAATTTTGATCCGTTTTGGATGATTTATATATTTTTGTGATCGTTGCTTTGAGTACTAGCTAGCCCATACCTTAATTTTTGAGTTTTTTGGTGATTTTTTAAAATTCCATTGATGAATCCATGAGTTTTGTGATAGTTGATGATGAAAAATGGATATTTGTTGATAGATTATCAAGTTTTGTTAAATGATTTTTGACAAAAATGTCAAATAGGGATTTATTTGTGAAAATGTAAAAATGTGTGGTTAAATGTGTGAATAAATGATAAATATGGGCTGATATGTGCATTATCAAAATTCGACTAGAATAAAATTAGAAGGAAATTGTGTAATTTATGTTTTTATGAAATAAGGACTAAATTGAATAAATGTGAAACTTTAAGGGCTAAAGTGTAAAAAATGCCCAAATTGTGTGTTTTGGATGAAATTGATGAATAAAAGAGTTAATTTTGAATGTATATAGATCAAGAAAGAAAGAAATTGGATTTAGATCGGGAAAAATCGAAGGTTATCGAATAGTCGATTCAGTCCCTCTATTCTAACCATGAGGTAAGTTCATATGCAAATAAATGTCTTTAAATTGAATTATTATGAACGTTGAACGAGCAAGTATGAGCAAGAATCGACAGAGTTACGATATCTGAAAGTCCCGTACGAACCTTAGGGATAGTTTAGGATACAAATTTCATGACTTTAGGTTACCGAGATGTGATTACATGTAAGACCATGTCTGGGACATTGGCATTGTATTGTGATTAAGGGTAAGACCATGTTTGGGACATTGGCATCGTTAATCAGTTTCGTGTAAGACCCTGTCTGGGACAGTGGCATCGATATGTGATAACATGTAAGACTATATCTGGGATATGGCATTGTACGAGCTATATGTGATTGCTGAGTATCCTTAACGATTCTGAATGATTCAACAGGCAAAGTCAAGTCAAGAAAGACCATGTGTGGGACATGGCATCGACATCCTACCCCATGTTTGAGGCTTATTGAATATCTGGTAGCTTTCTGAATGGTTCAACTGTGAGAGTTATGGTTTAAGTTAATAAGAAAAGTATAATCGTGTTTTGAGTAATGCAGGTACCTATTCGTTCTGTATGAGACGTGAGTTCAATATATATTATATGATGTGTATTGGATTGTGATGAGTAAGTTGTGCTTATGCCTATTTTATATTAAGAGCATGTTGATGAATGGTAAAGTTGTTGTTATGTATTTGCATGCTACTTACTAAGCTTTATGCTTACTCCCTCTCTTTTTTCAATTTTCATATAGTGTCGCCTAAATAGCTCGAGGACCAACGGACGTAAGAGGCTACGATCACACTATCATCTGAAGCACTCGATATAGTTAGACTTCTTGTTTTTTAGTATGAAATGTATAGGGCTTAGACTTTAATCTTTTGTATCATTGAGAAATTAGCCAAATATGTTGGGTTGGGATAAATACCTTATTTTGTATAAGGCCATGGATAATGGTTAATATTCTTTTTGATATATATATATAGAAGATGTTATTTTCTTGGATGAGTAAACTGCACAAATGAAATGTTGTCCATGGTGGTTGTTCTGGCTATATGATGTGCCCTTATATTAGTATAGAGTGATCTTATGCATGTTGTGTAAGTAAGGATGGCAAAGAGGCTTGGTAAATAGCCTTATTTTGTCCACACGGGTAAGCACACGGGCGTGTGTCTAGGCCGTGTGTGACACATAGTCCATCACATAGGCATGTGATCTGGCCGTGTGTCCCCTGCACGTAAAATTTGCAATTCAGTGTGCATGGTAGTAAACACACGGGTAGAGACACAGCCATGTGTCTTAGCCGTGTGAAGGGCAGGGCCTAGAACACGGGCGTGTGCCTTGGCCATGTGGCCCTTAAGGATTGCTGATGTCAGAAATAGAATGTCCAAGTTTTTACACATGGGCTAAGACACGGGCGTGTCATGGCTGTGTGAGGGACATGGGCCATAGACACGGGCGTGTGTCAGGCCATGTGAAAACCCCTGTAGGTTTAAATTTAGAATTAAATTCACACGGGCATGGGACACGGGCGTGTCCCGAGATGCTTAGGCCGTGTGAGCCCTACGGGCCAATAGCACGACCATGTCGAATTGGTCACACGAGCGTGTTGCCCCTGCCACATAGACGTGTGCCCCTGTGTCTAGTAATATTTTTCAGAGTTCGTGGAAAGACCCGAACCATTCTCAAATGTTTTTAAAATGAACTTTTAGAGCCTCGTAGGCCTTTGTTTTGGAATTTTTGATAAGGATTGGAAAATTTTTAAATTTTGACCAGATTTTGATGGCTAGGAAACATGTGAATGTATCTGTTCAAGTTAGATAATGCCTCATATTCCGTCTCGATGTAGGATACAGGTGTGGGGTGTTACAATTTAAGTTAGCTTGAATTAGGTGCTTGGTAAGTAATTCGTGATGTATAAGTTGTCATATGTTTTGGTTTGTTTGGTATGGTTGTAACAGCCCATTTTTAGGTCAAATCGGAACAGTGGTTTCGGGACCACAAATTTGAAGTCAAAATATTTATTTGATTATTTTAATAAGGTTTATAGCATGATAGATTAATTATGTGAAAGTTTCATAAAGAAATTTTACTGTTTAAATGCTTAATTTGGTAAAAAGGACTAAATCGCGTAACGCGTAAAAGTAGAGTTCTATTATTTAAAAGTATTATATGGCTATAGCTTCAAATATAGGAGTCCTTGCATGTCAATTAGACCTTAAATGACATACTGGAAGTTGTTGGCTTGGTAATTTTGAAATTTTTAAATGTTTTAAAGGTTAAAAAGGTAAATTGATTAATAATGTTAGTATTAAGAAAACAAAATAAATTTCTTTCTCCATTCATCTTCTTCATGCCGATTTTAGCAAGAAAGAGTCACCATTTTTAGGGGAAGGTTCGACCAAGCTATTTGTGCTCATTTAGATCAAGATAAGCAAATATCATAATTAGATCGAGGGAAACAAAAGGTAGACGATTAGACAATAGTTTTCATTCAAGCAACTCGAGGTAAGTTCGTATAATTAGAATCGAACTTTACTATACTTGTAATGGTTGAATTGAATGTATTTAATTGAATTATTTAAAATGTGAATGTCTCGATGATATATTGAATTTGTTAACGAGCCTTGTTTGAACTATGTGAATTCATTGGATATGAGTGACGTGTTACTAAAATTACCGTAATGGTCGAGCTCCTACATTTGTTGTGGACTCACCATAGCTCGTATGAGCTTACTGTTTCAGCTCATTGAAGCTTATCGATTCAGCTCAAAATAGCTTACTGTTTAGCTCAATAGAGCTTACCGTTTTCAGCTCAATAGAGCTTATTGTTATTCAGTTCAGTAAGAGCTTACTGGCCATGTCTCGAAAGAGCATGTGTGATGATAAATTGATGGATTATTGACATTATTCACTCGATTATCCTTTGAAGTTCTAATAGATTCAACTGGCCTAAATATTGTTATATGGACAAGTTATGGTTTATGTATTAGTTAAATGACTAACATATGATGATTATGTGTGATTAGGTGATGGTTAATTTGAATTGTTGGCATTTTATTATTACTTTGATTACTTTAAATGGTAAGTTTAATTCTAAATTACACGGGCTTACTAAGCTTAGAAGCTTATTCTATTTCTATTTCTTTGTTTTATAGAGGTTCGTTAGCTCGCTCGTTTCGGATAGGTCAGAGTTTAATGTCACACTATCCAAATTTTCGTTTGGTATTTAGAAATTATGAACTTGTGTAAATATGGCATGTTTAGGCTAGTTTGATAGTAAAAATTATGTTTCGGTATCATGGTTTAAGAATGAAATTGTATATAAGTTAAGCCATATGATTTGGCTTATTTTGGGTATCATTTGGATTGCATATATGTGCTTAATGATGATATGTTTTGGTATGGTAATGTTTGAATGAAATTATGCAAAATAAGTCTTAATATATAGATGTTTAGATGAATGAATTGTATATGTAGTTATATAGGTTTATGGACATGTAAATGGTAAGTTTGATTATGGCCTATAATGTGTATTGAAATGGTTGATTTGGTTGCCAATTGAGTTGCTTAAATATGGTGTGCGACACACGGTCATGTTGCATGGCTATGTGTCCCCTGGGGTACCCTACAATTGTAAGTCAGGCTTGAGCACGGCCAAGACACACGGGCGTGTGGCTAGCCATGTGACCTAAGTCAGTTTCAACCACGGACAAGGCACACGAGCAAGTCAGTATGTATGCCCTATTTGGCCACAGCTTAGACACACGGTTGTGTTTAATACAGTGTAAGGCACACAGGCGTGTTACACTTTAAAATTTAAAAATTTTCTAAGATTCTGAAACTTTTATATGTTATCAAATTAGTCCCAAATGCATGATTAAAGCTTTGTATGATTGTTTTAAACACATTTGAATGTGAATGATTAATAGTTACTGAAATGAGATGGAATTTGTTAAATGGATGTTTTGAATTGAGTTACAGGTTTGGTAATGCCTCTTAACCTATTCCGGTGATGGTTACAGGTTAGGGGTGTTACAATGGTTATATGGTTGTTTAAGTAACTAGTTGCCAATTAGTGAGTTAATGCTTGAATGATAATATGTGGTGGCTTGGTTTTGAGATGATGAAATGGTATGATTTGAAGCATGAAATAGATGATAAGATGATGAGGAAATGCAATTAGAAATTATGTAAGTTTGATAATTTTGGCATATTGATTTCGTATGTTTTGGTTATGGATTTGAGTAGTTAAGAGAATGGTTTATAAATGGCATGAAATATGTATGAATTAGAATGTTTTGGCTGCTTATATATGTATTGAAATGGTACATTAATGATTGCTAGGTGTGCTTGAGAAAAAGGTAGCAAATTGGATTTGCAAATAGTCTATTTTTGTCCATACGGGCAGAGACACAGGTGTGTGTCTCAGCCGTGTGCAACACACGGTCATGCTACACGGTCGTGTATCCCCTAGGGTACCCTTCGAATTTAAGTCAATAAACCCTATAGGTTTGGCACTGTTTAGACACACGGGCGTGTCTATTGGCCGTGTGTGACACACGGGCTGGCACATGGGTGTGTGGCTGGCCGTGTGACCTAAGTCAATAACCCCATCAATTTTTCCACGAGCATGTCTTTAGCCATGTGGTGCAAGTCAATATGTATGCCCTGTTTTTACACGGCCTGTGACACGGGCGTGTCTGGTGCACGGCCTATTCACGCGGGCGTGTGACCCTTAAATGTAAGAAAATTTTCGATGTTTCCCAAAGTTTGCAAATGTTATAGGTTTAGTCCCGAACGTCTTTTAAACATGATTTAAGGTCTTGTAGGACCTTATAAGGGACAATGTGAATGAGTTCAATGGATTTTGATTATGAATGTATAAATGTTTGTGACTGATGTGTATTATCCAGTAATGCCTCATAACCTTATTTCGGTGATGGATACAGGTTAGAAGTGTTACATTTTATTGGTATCAGAGCTACAGTTTAGTCGATTCTAGGACTAGCTTAGTGAATGAAAGTCTAGCTATACATGCCATATATATATTCTGTGATAGTGTGGTGATTCCTAACAGTTTAAATTGTGCTTTCATCTTCAAATGGATCCCGGTCGAGCTTTAGCTAACAATGTGGAAAGTAATACGCTTGCTACTGCTCAAGGGGTAGCGTTGGCTGATTCTAGCTGATTTCGAGTAGTCAAGAGGGGGAGGCTAAGCAAGCCTTCTTCTAGGTGATGAGTGAGTGGTTCAGGAAGTTAGTTCGAATGAATCTGGCTGCTCAACAACCTCTACCTCCGTCTATTCCTCAACAAATCCCAACTGTGTCACAAGTGATAGATCCGATTCGATTGAGTAAGACGCCAGTAGATAAGATACGTAAACATAGGGTTGAGGAGTTCTAGGATACCGTTGATGATGATGCTGAGAGAGCTGAGTTCTGGCTCGAGAACACGATCAGAGAATTTAAAGAATTGTCTTGTACTCCTAAAGAATGTATCAAAATGTGTGGTATCTTTACTTAGAGACAATACGTACCATTGGTGGAAAACGTTGACATCTGTGGTTCTTAGAGAACGGGTTACCTAGGAGTTCTTTCAATTCGAGTTTCGAAAGAAGTACATAAGTCAGCGATTCCTTGATCAGAAACATAAAAAGTTTTTAGAATTGAAACAAGGCTGGATGACTTTCACTGAGTATGAAAGAGAATTCATACGTTTAAGCAAGTATGCCTGGGAATATGTTTCTACTGAGGAGATCATGTGTAAAAGGTTTGTTGATGGATTGAACGAGGATATAAAATTGTTAGTCAGGATTCCTGAATTAAAAGAATTTGTCATTTTGGTTTAAAAGGCTTGTAAAGCCAAGGATCTCAGTAAAGAAAAGACAAAAGCTGATTTTGAAGTAAGAGATTCGTGAAAGAGATCAACTAGTAAATATTATTGTCTGGATCGAAGAAATTTCGAGACTCGTTTAATTGTTCTAATGCATCTGGGAGACATTCAAATAGGGATCATGAAAAACAACCTGTGAGTTCTAAAGCTCTAGCTACATCTATTGCTAGTGTTGGCAGTGTGAGACAAAATCGACCCGAGTGTAGACATTGTGGAAAATGGCATATCAGTGATTGTAGATTGAATGATTGAGCCTATTTTAAATGTAAATCATTGGATCATTTCATTCGTAATTGTCCTGAGTTGGCTGAGCAAGATGCAATACAAAACACGAGGCTGAGTAACACTACAGCTAGACGTAGATCACCCAGAAATGGTGTTAATGTGAGTGGTAGTCAGAGAAGGACCAAAGATTTTACTGTGAGGTCTGAAGCCAGAGCACCTGCACGAGCCTGCGCTATTCGCGCTCGTGAAGAAGCATCATCTCCAGATGTTATTACCGATACTTTTACTCTCTATGGTACTAAAGTTATTGCATTGATAGATCTAAGATCAACTCATTCGTATATATGTGTGAATTTAGTATCCAGTAAGGCTTTGCTGTAGAGTCTACTAAATTTGTGATTAGAGTATCGAACCCCTTAGAAAAGTGTGTTTTAGTTGATAAAGTGTGCAAGAATTGTCCGTTGATGATTCGAGATTTCTGTTTTTTGGCCGATATGATGTTATTACCATTTGATTAATTTGATATAATTGTGGGTATGGATTGGCTAATGCTGCATGATGCTATTGTGAATTGCAAATGAAACACAATTGATCTGAGATGTCAGAATAATGAGATTATCTGGATTGAGTCAGATGATCTGAATGGCTTGCCAACAGTGATTTCATCGATGTTAGCTTAGAAATATGTGAGAAAGGGTTGTGAAGCTTACTTTGCTTATGTGCTTGATATGAAAGTGATTGAAAAGAAGATCGAATCAATGTCAGTTGTGTGTGAATATCTGGATGTATTTCCTGAAGAATTACCAGGTTTACCACCGATCTGAGAAATGTTTCTGAGGTCCGCAGTTTCCTGGGACTAGTGGGATATTATAGATGATTTGTGAAAGGCTTTTCAATGATTGCGACTCCGTTGACGAGATTGCTTCAGAAACATGTAAAGTTTGAATGGTCTGAGAAATGTTAGAAAAGTTTTGATTAGCTAAAAGCTCTTTTGACTGAAGCTTTAGTGTTAGTACAACTAGAATCGGGTAAAGAATTTGTGATCTACAGTGATGCATCGTTGAATGGTCTAGGCTATGTTTTGATGCAGGAAGGCAAAGTCATAGCTTATGCCTCGAGACAGTTGAAACCACATGAAAAGAATTACCCGACGCACGACTTGGAGTTAGCAGCTATTGTGTTCGCAATGAAAATTTGGTACCACTACTTGTTTGGTAAGAAATGTCACATTTATACCAATCACAAGAGTTTGAAATATTTGATGACTCAGAAAGATCTGAATTTACGACAACGAAGATGGTTAGAATTGCTAAAAGATTATGAGCTAGTAATTAACTACCATCCGGGGAAAGCAAATGTTGTTGCTAATGCTTTAAGCTGGAAATCTTTATTTTCTCTTCATGCAATGAATACTCAGTTGGCTCTATCTGACGATGGCTCGGTTGTAGCTGAGTTGAAAGTGAGATCATTATTTTTACAACAGATTTGCGAAGCTCAAAAAGTTGATAATGAAATGTTTGAAAAATGAGCCCAATGTGATTCGAACCCTGATTCAGAATTTCAAGTTGACACTAATGATTGTTTAAGATTCAGAGATCAAATATGTGTTCCACTAAATTCAAAGTTGATTCAGATGATTTTGAATGAAGCACATAGTAGTCGTTATCTGTTCATCCGGGAAGCACAAAAATGTATAACAATTTAAAACAGCTTTATTAGTGGCCTGGTATGAAACGTAATATTTTGGAATTTGTTTTAAAATGTTTAATTTGTCAGCAAGTCAAAGCTAAACATCAAGTGTCGTCAGGTTTATTACAACCTATCATGATTCCCAAGTGGAAATGGGATAGAGTGACTATGGATTTTGTGTCGGGATTGACCCAATCTCAAAGAAAGATGGGATTTGGGTTATAGTTGACAAATTAACAAAATTGGCTCATTTCATTCCGATATGAACTGACTATTCACTTGAAAAGTTAGCTGAGTTGTATAACTCTGAGGTTGTGTGATTATACGGAGTACCTGTTTCTATTATTTCTGATAAAGATCCGAAGTTCACATCGAGGTTTTGGAAGAAACTGCAAGATGCACTGGGTACAAAACTACATTTTAGTACTATATTTCACCAGTAGACGGATGGTTAATTCGAGCGAGTTATTCAAATACTCGAGGATATGTTATGTTGTTGCATTCTTGAGTTCGAAGGTACGTGGCAAAAATATTTGCCATTGATTGAATTTGCTTATAATAATAGCTTTCAATCGAGTATAAAGATGGCACTGTACGAAGATCTATATGGTCGTAAATGTAGAACACCATTGTACTGGACTAAGCTAAACAAAAGTAAGATTCACGGGGTTGATTTGATCAGAGAGGCAGAAGAAAAAGTGAAAGTAATTCGTAATAGTCTTAAAGCAGCGTCAGATCATCAAAATCTTACGTAGACTTGAAACGAAAAGATATTGAGTTTCATATCGGAGATCGAGTGTTTCTGAAAGTATTGCCATGGAAAAAGATATTACAGTTTGGTCAAAAAGGAAAATTGAGTCCGTAATTCATCGGACTGTATGAGATTATCGAGCGAGTTGGACCAGTGACTTACCGACTAGCATTGCCTTCTAAATTAGAGAAAATACATAATGTGCTTCACGTATCAATGCTTCAACGAAATCGATCTGATCCGTCACATGTTATTTGTAACACCCTAAACCTAGCTTGGACATTATGGTCGAATCTGGCGATGTCACATTGAAGCGTTTTTCGAAAAATATAATTTCGTTTGAAAAGCCCAATCTTTATTTAGCCTCTTTGTGTGATCTAAAGGTTATTTTAAAACTAACATCACTATCGAATGGTATTTACTTTAAAACGTATTAATTTCAAAATCACATTTTGTAACGGAAGCTCTTTAAACAATTGCGTAACCGTGATGTTTTAAAAAGCTTTTGTCTTTTGAAAACCTGTGTCCTACTGCTAGCAAATATAAATCAATATAAATAAAACCCCAAATTAAAGATTTAAAAATTTAAAGAGGCCTTATTATATAAAAATACCAAAATAAGACTACTTAAAAATTTAAAGTCAAATATGGAAGCATAAGTTGTTGCTTGGCCACCTTCGAGTCCCTAGCAACACCGATCCGCCTAAGGATTACTTGCCATATAATGGCAAAATCGTCATTTTATCATATAAGGGACCTAGGTTCACTTACTGACCCAACAGTAGGTCCACAATCATCTCAGGAAACCCGTGCAACCTTAACAGTCAAACAGTGAAAATGGGCCCACAGCCCATATGTGGCCCATGTAGGCCCACATGCCCGTGTGGCCCACAAAGCCCAGATATGGCCTTGGCCACCTGGATTACACGAACTGGCCCAATATTATCCACACGTTCATGTGGTTTACCCGTGTGGGACCCACAGACCCGTGGGGCCCACACGGCCCATTTCGGCCCAACATGGCCCAAAAATGGCCTAAGCCCATGAAATTGCTCATGGTGGCCTCTACGATCAAATGCCCACGTTTATGCGTTTGGATTACCACATGAGCGAGCGCACGCCTATGTAGTGTCAATGGTTACATTTTCTAGCTTTTGCAGATTTACAATTTGGGTAATGTTTACACACCTGATATGATTTTTGATATGCAATGCTCTCGAGATAAAACACACCTAGAACAAATGGCCATTCCATGCCCAAAATTAGTCACCCTGATAACCCATACCAATTAAACTACTACAAATGAACTTCAGTTATATTGCTTACCCCTAATGCTCCAAAAGAAACAACCAACGATTCCACTAGTAAACTGAGTCTGTTGCAATTGATGTTGTCATAACAATGTCCGACACGATAGAGGATTAGGAATATACTACACTTAGTAAAAGAAATCTCCCCCAAATAAAATGGGGCACATATCTCCCCTTACAAAAAGACTTACCAACTGATGCAGCCCACGGAGAACAAGAATAACCAACGCTAACTTTCCCCTTTACAGAGTGAAATTGAAAGGCAAGGGAAGGGAGAGAAGAAGTATTCAGCAACAGTACAAAGGAAGAGGTTGACTACTAAGAATCGATTAAGAGAAAGAAAATGAACTAGAAGCAATCGGTCAAAGCATAAAAAATCGAAATGCCAACTGTTAGAGGTGAGCCAGAGAAGAGAACAGCAGATGAGGGAAAGTATTCGGCCAACGCAAAAATAGTTTGAGGGAGGGGAGAAAGGTATTCGGCCAAACAAAAGGGAGAGCATGATAGGTTGAAGGGTATTCGGCTAACAGGAGTAAAAATGATCGAAAGGGAGAACCAAATCGTGAAATGTAGAAAAAGATTCCCGAATGGTCCAAGCATAATTGGCCTCAGACAAAGAAGTGAAAAAAAACCAAAACGAACTATAGAAAATGAAATGAAGAGAAAAGATACTAAGCCAAAGCCGAATTCTTCCAAAACTGAATTCTTTGAGTGCCTAAAGTTCAAATTCGGCACACCACTTCCTCTCACCTCAACTCTCCATGATTTTTTCCTCAAATCTCTCAACTATCTAATTTGAACTCCCACCAAACTCTTAATTCAAATTTCACTCAAACACTACAGTGTTTCGGTCAAACATAACTCTTTCACGGCATCAGAAGCAAAATAAAACACCTCAATGCGCCTACCAGCACTCGAACCTCAGACCCCAACGAACAGCAACACGCTATCTATCCCCTAGACCAGCAGGCCCTTTCTTTCATGTTTTACCCAAATTTATTTAAAAGCCTACTGACTAGAGACAGGGTTTATTCATATAAAAACAAAACTTTTGCATAAGCCAAGGCTTGAACCCAAGACTTCTCAGACACTTCCTAGGACACTTAACCACTGAAGCAAACATGCGTTTTGTATCACCTTCTTGCACGACTAAACATTTATGTACAGCCTCCTGACTGTTCCCATGCTCAAAACCTAATACTTCTAGGCCCAAAATTTAGGATGTTACATTATTTCTCTTTCTGAGGTTGAAATTCAGTTAGATTTATCGTACAGTGAAGAACCAATCTGAATTTTGGCTCGTGAGATCAAAGAGCTAAGAAATAAGAAAATTGCATTAGTGAAAGTATTATGGCATCGACACAGGATTGAAGAAGCTACGTGGGAACCTGAGGATGCTATGAGAATATAATATCCAAGCCTATTCACTGGTAAGATTTTCAGGGATGAAAATCCCTAAGGGGGGAAAGTTGTAATAGCCCAGTTTTAGCTAAATTGGAATAGTGGTTTTGGAACCACAAATTTGAGGTCGTAAAATTATTTTAATATTATTTTCAATGTTTATAGCATGTGATTATATATGTCTAAAAAATTTTGTGAGCTAATTTTATCCTTTAATAGCTCAATTTGAGAAAAAGGACTAAATCGCGTAAAATGCAAAAGTTGCATTCTACTTGTTTAAAATGCTTAGTTGACATGGCTTATTAAATGAAAGGTCCTTATATTGATATTAAACCATTGATAGTGGAATTTGACCTAAATGGTCATTTATTAAGTAAATTTAATGTTTATTTTAAAGAAGGCATCTTCATGTTTTTAGGGTTCGGCCATTGTTAAGCTTGATTAAGGTACAGTTTTGATCTATTTTTGATGATTTCTATGTTTTTGTGGTCGTTGCTTTGAGTACTAGCTATTTCGTGCCTTAATTTATGAGTTTGTTGGTGATTTTGTAAAATGCAATTGATGAATCCATGAGTTTTGTGATAGTTGATGATGAAAAATGGATATTTGTTGATAGATTATCAAGTTTTGTTTAGTGATTTTTGGAAAAAATGTCAAATAGAGATTTATTTGTGAAAATGTGAAAATGAGTGGTTAAATGAGTGAATAAATGATACATATGGGCTGATATGTGCATTATGAAAATTCGACTAGCATAAAATTAGAAAGAAATTATGTAATTTGTGTTTTTATGTAAAAGGACTAAATTGAATAAATGTTGAACATTAGGGGCTAATGTGTAAAAATGATCAAATTGTGTGTTTTGGATGAAATTGAATGAATTGATGAATAAAAGAGTTAACTTTGAATGTATATAGATCAAGAAAGAAAGAAAACGGATTTAGATCGGGGAAAATCGAAGGTTATCAAATAGTTGATTCTGTCCCTCTATCCCAACTACGAGATAAGATAATCTACAAATAAATGTCTTTAAATTGAATTGTACATGTTTAATTGTCATTGAATTATTATGAATGTTGAATGAGCAAGTACGAGCAAGAATCGACAGAGTTACGATATCTAAAAGTCCCATATGAACCATAAGAATAGTTTAGGATACAAATACCTTGACGTTATGTTACCGAGATGTGATTACATGTATGACAATGTCTGGGACATTGGCATCGTTAATCAATTTCGTGTAAGACCCTGTCTGGGGGATAGTGGCATCAATATGTGATAACATGTAAGACCATATCTGGGATATGGCATTGTACGAGCTATATGTGATTGCCGAGTATCCTTAACGATTCCAAACAGTTCAACGGGCAAAGTCAAGTCAAGAAAGAATGTGTGAATGAGTTAAGTGACTCAGGTACGTACGAGATTCATACGAGCATTGAAAAGGGAAGTATTTGATGAATTCAATTATGATATTGAATATGTGTACAATGAGAAAGGTTTGTGAACTTGTATGTGTTTAGCTATGCTTAGCATATTTGAATTGATATGCAAATATTCATATGATGACTTTATTTTTATATGGCTTACTAAGCTTTTAAAGCTTACTTTGTGTGTTCTTTCTCTATTTTATAGATTATCAAAGCTAGCTCGGACTCAAGGATCGTAGGGAAACATCATCACACTATCGATCATCTTGTTTGTACTTTTGAAGCTTTGTAATTATAGTATATGGCATGTATAGGCTAGTAGTTTGATGATAAGTTTTGAAATATGATTTTTGCCATTTGTATTGGCTTGTGAAATGATGTAAATGTTGGTGTGTATGGCCATTTAAGTTAGCTTGAATTAGGTGTTTGGTAAGTAATTCATGATGTATAAGTTGTCATATGTTTTAGTTTGTTTGGTATGGTTATATGGTTGTTCAAGTAACTTCTTGCCAATTAGTGAGTTAATGCTTGAATGATAATATGTGGTGGCTTGGTTTTGAGATGATGATATGGTATGATTTGAAGCATGAAATAGATGATAAGATAAAAATGAAATGCAATTAGAAAGTATGTAAGTTTGATGATTTTGGCATATTGATTTTGTATGTTTTGGTTATAGATTTGAGTATTTAAGAAAATAGTTTATAAATGGCATGAAATGTGTATGAATTTGTAACACCCCACACCCGTGCCCTACGCTGGGATGAAATATGAGGCGTTACTAAACTTAAACACATGCATTCAAACGTTTCTGAGTCACCAAGACTTGATCAAAATTAAAACTCTTTCATACTTTGTTTAAACTCCTTAATATGGGCCTACGAGGCCTCAAACATTCATTAGAAGCCATTCGGAACCAGCTCGGGTCTTTAAACCGACTTAATAAAAATGAACCTTGAAACAGGGCACACGCCCGTGTGGCCATTATGACATGGCCGTGCTAATGGCCCCTATGGTTCACACGGCCTAAGCACAAGGGGACATGCCCTTGCCCCGAGCCTGTGTGAATTAAATTCTAAATTTGAACCTACAGGGGTTTTCACACGGCCTGACACATGCCCGTGTCCATTGCCTGTGTCCCTCACACGGCCACGACACACCCGTATCTTAGCCTATATCTAAAAACCTTGGCATTCTATTTCTGACGTCAGCATCCAATTTAGGGCACACGCCCGTGGCTAGAGGCCGTTCTTCCACACGGCTAAGACACACAGCCGTGTTTCTGCCCGTGTGTTTACTACCATGCATACTAACTTGCAAATTTTATGTGTAGTGGACACACGGCCAAGCAACACGCCCATGGGGATGACCGTGTGTCACACACGGCCTAGACACACGCCCGTGTGTCTACCCGTGTGGACAATATACGGCTATCTACCAAGCCCTTTGCCACCCTGAAACACAATATAACAACATCCACCGTGCTAAAAACTATCATAACATGATTTCTGTAACACCCTCTACCCGTGTCTGATGCCGAGATAGGATACGAGGGATTAATGGACTTAAACACAATCAATCATGCAAACTCGGCCATAAAATTTCATTCATATTTCAAAATATTCAATCATATGTACATAGTCCCTTATTTGGGTCTACGAAACTCAAATCATACTTTAGAAGGGGTTCGGGACTAAACTGAGAACCTCCGAAAGTTTTACATCACTTAGAAAATTTTTCATGTTTTGGAGAGTCACATGCCCGTGTGGGTAGGCCGTGTGGTCTGGACACACCCGTGTCCTCAACCCATGTAACTCTCTGTTTATGACGTCAGCAAACAAATAAGGGTCACACGGCCAAGTCATACGCCCATGTGCTAGACCATGTCTTCCACACAGCTGAGCCACACGGCTGTGTCTCTGCCAATGTGGCTAGCACATAGGCTATTTTCCAAGCCTTTTTGTCACCCTTTACATGCATACACACAAACATGGATCCAGAAGCATTTAACATCCTCAATTATGATGCAAACATTTCATTTACTTATCAACATACATGTGTTACAAATTCTCACATTAAATCAAGTCTAGACACACCATATCTTATTCATTTGGTTGTATCAATACCTTACGACTTATACCTTTATACCATAGTTATCTTCATGTCTATTTAATTCCAACTTATCATCAAGCATAACCTTCTAGGCAAGTCATAACTTTATATAATGTCCACATTTCACATGCATAAAACAATATGCTTGACTAAGACGTTCTACACCAATTTCATATTCAATTTAACATTATTACTATTTCTCACTTTATACCATTGTACGATGGTTACCAAACTATCCATCAAACATCCATGTTCAAGGCATTATCATTTTATTTCTACATTACACATTTAATTCATGGTCATGACCACCTCGATTGGTCATAAAACATGCATTCAACACACATGACATATTACCAAACATGCATGGCAAACAGGCATATTCACATCACAATTATTAGACACAACATGAATAGCTAGATTTACAAGTCGTAATCAATAGCTCAATATAGGCCAATACATTTGGCCAAATTATAATAACACATGTTATAAAACTAAGTCCCTATACATGCCACTCACTTAATATTTCTAACTTATGTATAAATACTCCAAAGGTATTGGCCTGATAGTGTGATGCTGCTTCCAACAATCTCCAACCCCGAGCCGACCTGAACACTAAGGAATGGAAAAGAAGGAGTAAGCTTTACGCTTAGTAAGCTCGCATGAAAAATAATAAGCAATGTATTAACATGCTATATTCAAATTCTTTCTATTTATTCAAAGTCTAGTCAAGATGTTTTCTCGAGTCGTAGTGATTAAATTATTTATATCCGGAGCTACAAAATTCTAAATTAAGATCCGTTAAATTTTCTTGAAACTAGACTCACACATCTTATTAACATAAAATTTTAAGAACTTTTGGTCTAGCCAATAAGTATAGTTTATTATTCAAAGTCTCCCTTGTTTTGCTATTTGACAGTTCCGACCCCTCTGCACTAAAAATTAATTATCTCTTTGTACAATATTTAGATGATGTTCTCCTTTATTTTTTTTCGGAAATAGACTCATTAAGGATTTTAATGATTTGTTTACAATTTTTAATGATTTTTTCTGAAATCATTTTGACTCTGTCTCACAAAAATTCAAATATCTCATAATATGAAATTCTTTTGCTTACACCGTTTCCTTTATATGAAAATAGACTCAATAAGCTTTTATTTCATATCTTATTCAACTTATAATTCGATTTCCATCATTTTTGGTGATTTTTTCAAAGTCACACAACTGTTGCTGTCCAAAACTGTTTTATTACTAAATTTCACTCTTTCATGTTTTCTTTGTAGTAACTTTCATTATAACACTTTCAATCACACATCGAGCACATTGCTCATAAGTTTACACACACGAACCTTCACTTATTCATTACATAGTCATATTCATATGTATTTTCACTTACTAAATTTCCCGTTGAACTCATCGGAATAATAACAGATAACCAATGGCCTGTACATATTACCACCCTTGTAACCGAAGCTCTCTGGTACGCATAGTAGCCTGCACTTAGTACTGCACACATGACCTAACCATCTGATACACGTAATAGCCTGCACTTAGTACTACACATATGATTGAAGCTATCGGGTATGCATAGTAGCCTGGACCTAGTACTACATATGCGACCTAACAATCTAGTACACGTAGTAGCCTACACTTAGTACTACACACGTGACCTAAAATCGTCTTAAACACATAGTAGCCTACACATAGTACAACACATGTGTTCTCACAACGGATCATTCGTATCTTTTCTATTCCGAAGGTCCAACCGGGAAATTTTTCACTTTTCAACATCTTATTAATTCATTCTTAGTCAATTTCAATTCGTAATTTATATCAAATGATCATTCTATAGGCAGCTACATCTCATATAACACCCCTTACCCGTACCCATGCCCAGGGACAAGTACGAGGCGTTACCAGACAGACATACAGGCGGAACCAGAAAATATGGGTCATAAAATTTCTTTTCAACCTTAAGTCGATTTATTTGCATGGGCCTACGAGGCCTTTATTTAATACCAAGAATAAATCGGAACAAAATTAGATCTTCGGCATGAATTCCTTGAACAATACCCCACACGCCCATGTAGGGGTTTACACACGCCGGTGGGTAAGGGAACACGCCCATGCCCCAAAGCCGTGGGGCTATACTGACTTATGGACACGGCCATGGCACACGCCCGTAGGTTCACCCCGTGTCCATAACTTGAGCATCCTGTTAAATTAAGACGGCCAAGACACATGCCCGTGTCTCTAGCCCGTGCTTGATGCTAACTTAAAATTTTAGGTACAGGGGACGCACGGCCATACCACACGCCCATGTGAGTGGCCCGTGTGTCACACACGGCCTAGACACACGCCCATTTGCCTCACCATATGGACCATATTAGGCTATTTTTCAAGCCCTAGGACACTCCTTTACCACACTTACACTTATTGGATGTCAATTAACAAGCAATATTCACTTAATACTTATGAATTGTCGCCATAAAACCTTATGGCATGGAAACCTCATATCATTGGTTTACGCATGCCATAATGTTCCTTAGTAGTCTGAGGGATGATAGTAATATTTGCCTCAACATTGGATTTTGGCTCGTTATTTACTCATTGCCAATTGTGATCCTCCCAATTCCGATGAATTGGTCATATTACACAAATATGTCTATATTATGACATATACATAAACATTTAACAATTCCTTTAGCATGATGGTGGGATAACATACCACAAAAGACCATATATCAAAGCCATTACAAAATGTATAAACAAGGCATCCAAGCCTTTACATTGCTTAGCCAAATGGCTTTTAACAAAATAACTCAAAAGTACCTATACATGCCAAATTAACAAAATAAAAGTATTCATATACCAAAGCGGACCTAGTTGATAGTGCGTTGTAATCTCCAACCGTCCTCCAAGCCTTATGAGTCCACAAGCTCTGAAAAATAGGAGAAAAGAGAGGAGTAAGCATTTACATGCTTAGTAAGCTCGATTAACCGGAAAGTAAACTTACCAGATAATCTAGCATTCAACCATATTTGATTAGTAAACTCAATTAGCATGAAATGTTTTTCCTAATCATGCACTCAATCAATGTGTTAGATACATATATATATATATATTAATAACACCCTGGAATTTAACTTAGATGAGCTCATCACTTTACAATTCATCTTATACAGGTGTATCATATTAGTCTCATTGAGTTTATAGGCAATCTCGATGAAAATACCCATTATCCGTCAATTCGTGTGAATGATCGTATCAGATATGCACTCCCGTGAACCTCACATTCTTATGGTGGAATTACCAGTCCAGGCTAAATTCTCCATTCAGAAAACTCATAAGGTGATGCCGGGATTACCAGTCCAGGCTAAATCCCATTCATGGCAAACATCCTTAATGAGCTAGGATCTGAGTTACCAGTCCAGGCTAAATTCAGACCCTATTTGGATTACCCGTCCGGGCTAAATCTATAGTGCACACTTATTCTTCAGGAGGCTCAATCATTCGGAAGGAACACCCATCCGGGCTAGATCCTTTTCAGAGATGAGATCAATGGATTACCCGTCCGGGCTAAATCCTTTCTGCAATACATGCAGGATCTCATTTTTCATGTAAATTAGGGTTCCTCCATCGGATTTCCCATTCAACCTCAACCGAGACATTTTTCATCATTTCATTATACAATTGTATTTTATACAATTACATATTTTGAATAAATGCAATCCATCATCATACATTTATTAACGTATACAATTTAGCATAATATATGTTTACTTAGGGTTATCCAAACTTACCTGGTATTTGTTTGTTTAATGTTTCGGTCACTCCGAAACCTTCCGTTTCCCTCGATCAACCTCCGGAATTTGTTCCTCGGGGTCTATAACAATAAGAATAGATTATTAACCATTCATTTAATCCATTTCGAGTCTAAATTCCACCCCCGGTCAAAATGACCATTTTGCCCCTAGCCTTTTACGTTTTTACGATTTAGTCCCTAGGCTCGTATAATGAAACTCATGCAATTTCTACCTTACCCAAGCCTAGTCAAACATTTTTCTCTCCTATGATAACTCTCATTTTCCATTAGTTTCACATTTCTACCACACATTTTATAACTTTCACAAAATAGTCCCTATAAGGGTTTTTCATGAAAATCACCTAGAAATAGATGTTTAACATACAACATCCTTTCATATTCCTCCATAAACCCTCAAAATACAAGCATTTCATCCATGGGTAAATTTTTAAACATAAACCCTAGCATGAAATATGGGTAGAAATGGAAAGAACAAGTTACCAGATATCAAAAATACGAAGAGCATTAAAAATAGGGCTTGAGAGCACTTACTATTGAGCTTGGAAATTGAAGAAACCCTAACTATGGAGAGCTTAAAATTTCGACAGCTATGGGGAAGAAGATGGCTGATTTTTGCTTCTTTTTCCCCTTTTTAATTCATTAAAATGGTAAATGACCAAAATGCCCTTAGACCCTTTCTTTAAAATTCATCCATGCAAGCCCATTTTTTTGTCCAAATTTCTAAAACTTGGTCAAATTACTATTTAAGGGCCTCTAATTCATAATCCAAAGCAATTTCATACAAATTGCTTTTAAAATTCATGTTTTGAAACTTATTCAATTTGGTCCTTAATTCCCAATTGAACATCTTATACTTAAAATTTTTTCATGAAACTCTAATGTAAACATATTCTCATATTCTAAACCCCATAAAAATCATAAAATAAATATTTTAACGTTGGACTTGTGGTCTCGAAACCACTATTTCGACTAGGCCCTATTTTGGGATGTTACATCTCATATAATAACAAAATATAATAACATAAAAAAAAAAAGAATCGATATATTATTTACATACAAACTTACTCGTTTCAAAGAAATATCATGTTTCATCAAATTTTCATTATATTCAATCATCTAATCACATGTTATTGACATTTGAGCTATCGATTACTTCATGGGTACATCACGTTCCCATACACAATATCATTAACATATAAATCAATACAACCATAGCAAAATAGATTTCAAGTGTAACAAAAATATCATGAATATCATGCTTATTTAATCACATGAACTTACTTGTTGAAATCTCGTCGGGTACAACCGTGTAACAATTCACACAAGTCATGTAATAGTAATTTAACATTCATCACATTTTCCACATCATATTCATCATCCATAAATTCTTCTAATAAATTAAATCATACATTTTATGCCATAATAATAGATAATTACAATTCAAGCATGATAGTGAATTATTATTACCATACAAACTTACCTCGGGACCAAAATAGCAAAAAGGAACCTAACTGTCGATTTTCCATTTTTCAGTCGATCTAGGTCCAATCCTCGTTTTCCTTGATCTATAATATCACATTTAGTCTAATTATTAGTCACATTATTTAATGTGACCCAAAAACCATATTTTATAAAAATTATGTTTTTGCCCCTAAACTTTATCAAAATTACACTTTTGCCACTAAACTTTGTCAAAATTACACTTTTGCCCCTAGGCTCGTAAAGTAATTTTTATTTAATTTTCTCACTCTATAGGCCTAGCCGAACCATTTTCATGACTATAGCAAACTAAAATTCTCATCATAACACCCTTTTATACCACTTTTACAACTTTTACAAAATAGTCCTTTCGAACGTTTTCATCGAAAATCGCTTAGTAAAAGTCGTTTATTAACACCCAACACTCATTTTCTACCATTAGACATCAAAATGCATGCATGTCACACATGGGTCAAATTTTAAACATGACCCCTAGCTCAAATTAATGGTAGATAGATCTTGTTATGGGGATTGCAAAAACGTAAAAATTATTAAAAACGGGGCTAGAACGGACTTAAAACCGAGCTTGGAAGCTTGAAAAACCCTAGCCATGGTTTCTCCATGCAAGTTTCGGCCAAGAGGTTGAAGATGGACAAAAATTGGCTTTTAATTTTGTTTTTAATTAATTTTAATAACTAAATGACCAAAATGCCCTTAATGAAAAAACTTTGGAAACATGCCTAACCATGTCTATTTTGTCCACCAACTTAACCAATGGTCTAATTACCATATAAGGACCTCCAATTTAAAATTTCATAACAATTGGACACCTCTAGCATGTAGAACTCAACTTTTGCACTTTTTACGATTTAGTCCTTTTGACTAAATTGAGTGCCCAAACGTAAAAATTTTTGAATGAAGTTTTCACGAAATAATTCTGTGAAATTATAGACCATAAAAATATAATAAAAATAAATTTTTTATCATCGAATTTGTGGTCCTGAAACCACTATTCGGACTAGGCCCAAAATCGGGATGTACAATTTCTCAATCTAGCAACCACATCTAAGGCCTTTACACATTTCATATATACTTAGGCAACCAACAAATTACTCATTCATGAAAGAACCTCTTGTATTCATAAAACAACTTCCAACATTAGCCATTTTCCATGGCCTTATACAAAATGAGTCAAATACTAAATCAAGCCAACGCATTTGGCCCCAAAACAATGTGACCCTAAACAAAATCAAGGTTCCTATACATGCCATAGTCAAATAAAAGAACTAACTATACCAATTACTTTAGATGATAGTGTGACTGGTTTCTCCGATGTAGGTGATGATCCTCGAACTACTATGGCGACACTATAAGAAAATGGAAAGTAAATAGGGTAAGCATAAAGCTTAGTAAGTTGCATGAAAATAAACATCAACTAATCATCATAAAACAACATGGTCATAACCTTTAATAGTTTATTCATGAATACCATAAATAGACGTAAGAATAACTTACTCATTATCATCCATTACAATTCATATTGCATATATGGAACTCACATCTCATACATTTCAAATAGGTACCTGTACCACTCATCACATGATCATAACTTTTCTCATTTTGATGTAAATCATAAATCTTTTGTTGAACCATTTGGAATACTATTGGATACTCAATAGCCCTAACATGGGTTAAGATGCCGATGCCATGTCCCAGACATGGTCTTACACTGGCTTTCATATAGTGAGGCTGATGTCATGTCCCTGACAGGTCTTACACTGGCTCTCATCTATCAGTGTCAATGTCATGTCCCAGATAGGTCTTACACTAGCTTGTTTATCGTGAGGCTGATGCATGTCCCAGACATGTCTTACACTAGCTCTCGTCTCAACGTCGATGCATGTCCCAGACATGTCTTACACTGGCTTAAATATCTCGAGCCCGATGCATGTCCCAGACATGTCTTACACTGGTGCTCATATTGTGGTCGATGCACGTCCCAGACATGTCTTACACTAGCACACATATCACCTAATACCAAGGTACCATTATCGAAGTTTATTCCGGATGTTCAACGAAAGTCTCTACTATGTTAATTTCTCAACATGTATTCTCATATTCAAAATCAATACAGTTTATGCCATATCAATTCAATTGCACATCATAAAGATATAGTTGCATTATTAACATACAACTTACCTCGGCAATCAAAATATAGGCGACTAATCAGTTTTAATTTGCTAGCTTTGCTTTTCCCCGGTCTAGGTCCAGATTATGTAATTCTTGATCTATAATGATAAAAATTTAGAAATTTAATCACTCTATCGATCTAGGTACTCAACAAATTTAAAATTAGGCAAAATGACCATTTTGCCCATATACTTCACAAAAAGACCATTTTACCCCTAGACCCGAAAATCAATTTTTATCATATTTTCTCATTAACAAGCTTAGCTGAATACTTTTTATACTAGGAACAGCCCACAATTCTCATTATTTCACACATTTGTCACCTATTTTACAACTTATGCAAAATGGTCCTTAGTTAAGGTTTCCATGAAAACTTCTTTCCAAAAGTTGTTTTATTTCACAACCATGATTCATTTTCTTCCATAAAATTTTAGAAAACAACACATATGCTTCCATGGCAAAACCCTAAACTCTCAACTATTTTACAAAATAGTCCCCTAAATAGCTAGATTAAGCTTTAGGGGTTCCAAAAATAAAAAAAAATTAACAAGAAAAGCCATCAAAATCACTTGTAAGAGTAAAGAGTGGCTGCAATTTTGAAGCTTCAAAACCTCTAAAATGGTTGGTATTTTTGGTGCTGAAGAGAAGAAATTGAAAAAGATGATAGCTAGCTTTAGGTTTATTATTTTTTATCCTTTAAGTCACTTAACATTTGACCATCCCTTAAGGCTCCATGTCCAGCCACTATTATAATATTGGTCTATTTTCTCAATAAAGACCTCTAATTTTTTATTCCATGACTATTTGACACTTTTAGCTATCAAAATAAGACTTTTGCACTTTATGTGATTTAGTCATTTTTCGCAATTAAGCATGAAATCGCTAAAATTAATTCACCAAAATTTTCATGTACTATTATAATCATGCCATCACACATAAAATAATATTAAAATAATTTTTTCAACTTTGAATTAGTGGTTCTAAAACCACTATTCTGACTAGGCCTAAAATCGGGCTATTACAGAATTGGCATGTTTTGGCTGCCTATAAATGTATTGAAATGGTACCATAATGATTGCTAGGTGTTCTTGAGAAAATGGTGGCAAATTGGCTTTGCAAATAGCCTATTTTGTCCACACGGGCGTGTGTCTCAGTCGTGTGCAACACACGGTCATGCTACACGGCCGTGTCCCCTAGGGTACCCTTCGAATTTAAGTCAGTATACCCTATAGGTTTGGCACGGTCTAGACACACGGGCGTGTCTATTAGCCGTGTGTGACACACGGGATGACACGGGATGACACATGGGCATGTGGTCAGCCGTGTGACCCAAGTTAGTAACCCCTCCAATTTTTCCACGGCAGTGGCACAAGGGCATGTCTTCGGCCGTGTGGTGCAAGTCAGTATGTATGCCCTATTTTCACATAGCCTATTAACACAGGCGTGTGACCCTTAAATGTAAGAAAATTTTCTATGTTTCCCAAAGTTTGCAAATGTTATAGGTTTAGTCCCGAACCTCTTTTAAACATGATTTAAGGTCTCAAAGGACCTTATAATGGACAATGTGAATGAGTTGAATGGATTTTGATTATGAATGTATAAATGTATGTGAATGATGTGTATTATCTGGTAATGCCTCGTAACCTTATTCTGGTGACAAATTCGGGTTAGGGCTGTTACATGATGTGGCAAAATATGCTTTTTCAACCCACTTAAGGAGCTTTTTCTCAAGCAAAATAGGGTAATTAGCGTAGTTTTTCATTATTTTTATATTTTTGGTTAAATAAGTGAAAATATCTTGTTTTTGTCTATTTTGTGAACCAATTTGGCTGAAAGCACCATTGGGAGGCCTAACGTGTGTTTGATTGATGTAGAGACATGTTAGAGGTCGAAATGAGCTAAAATGGCACCAAGGGCAAGGGTATTGCGATATCCAACCCTTGAAATCACATTACCTCCAAAAATATAGTAGAGTGAAGACACCCTTCAATGGTATCATGATATCCTCTTTGGGTATTGAGATATCGACCCTTTAACGAAGACCCACAAGTTTCAGTACTACCCGAGATATCGTGATATCCTTTTTTGGGTATCGCGATATGAACTTCATCATGGGTACAAACTTGGACAAAAAGGGAAGTCTTTGTCTACCCGACCTACCAATCACACATAGCTTGTGTAGAGGCATTTTTGGCAACAAAAAGTCATCAGAATACATTTCAAAACAACCAAAAATTGTTGAGGAGGAGAGAGATATACATTAGCTGAGTTTTAGGTTTAGTTTTTTTATACTTTCTTTAGTTTGTCTATACACTTTTCTGGGGTTTTTATTTTTCTCTTCTTCTACCTTAGATTAAAGTTTATTTTTCTGCACTTAGTTCTTGTTCTTGTTGTTCATAGTGTTAGTAAAGTTATTTAATGTTGTAGCTAAGGTTTATTTGCATTTTTAGTCCTTGTACTTTGCCTTCAAGACATTTTAAACTTTAGTTTAATGTATTTTAGTTTGTTTTACTTTAAATCTGTTAAAGTTTTTTCCTTTTATGTTTTTTGCTTTAAATTTTCTGGTTAAACGCTTTTGGTTTCATGCTATTTAAGTTTTCTTGCATAAAAATCTGAACTTTCACATTTTTCTCAAGTTTTACTTTAATGGTTGTTTTGTTTTCCATATTTATGTTTATTTTCTTTACTTTGAGCATGTTAGCAAAACTTTTAAGTAGGTTGGTTGATGGAGATGTGGGTAAACTAAAATCTTTGGACAAAGGACTAATTGTAACAAATTGGACTAATTCGAATAGAATTAAGAACTTAGGTAGTGACGACCATAAGGGAAAATCAAGATAAAGTGAGATCGAAAAGTAATCTTGTTGCACACTCGTTCATTAGTCCTGGATTAATCGATAAGATCGGAAGATAAACTTAACCTAGTTCGTCCAAGTCGGTAAAATTGATATTGGAAGATAAAATGGAGCCAGTTGGTAATTTACGCAATTTATGTCCCTAGTCTGAGGTTCGGTGAACCACATCGAAGTCAACCAACCCCCATTGGTTAATCATTAGATAGTCCCTTTATTTTCACACTCTTTGCAATTTAGTACCAAGAATAGAATATTAATTTTCTTACAAACTTATCTTGTTATGAATTGCTATACTATAAAACTGTATTAGTAGCCGCTTAAAATATATTATGTAGGCTTGTTATTGCTCAATCGCCTCTTCCTTTGGGTTCAATCCCTTGGAACACTTCGTATTCCATCATAACTATAAATATTACAACTGACAATATACACTTGTAATAAAATTGGGCTTTCAAAATTGTTATATAAAATTATTGTTTTAATGCACACGTATGTAGTTGATCAAGTTGTTGGCCCAGTTACCAAGGAAACGATGTAAGATTGAGTAATTTTTAGTGTACACTTTTACGTAGAGATAAGTAACCAAAGTAGAGGTTATAGATGAAACTTTATTTTCTGTTTGTTTTTATTTTGTTCAATTTTTGATTAATTTTCTTCAATCTCTTGTGCTTGTAGAAAGTGTTGTATGACTCAAATTGGTAATGGTGTTTTACCATTTGAACCAGAACCAGAATGTATCATTATGCATGCAGGGAGGTGAAAAATCCAAGAGACGCACTACTTCCACTAAGAAAGCAACCTATAAAAATCCATAGGGAGAAATCGACAACCTCCAGACCTACTCATGGAGCAACAAACTTTGCGAGACTACATGATGCCCAATTTAGATGATGTTCATGGTAGCATTAATCGCTCGATGGTTATGTAACAATTTCGAAATTAAACTAGCCATAATCTAAATGATACAATCAAAACTTCAATTTCAAGGGTCAATGAATGAAGATCCAAATCAACATCTTAAGTGATTTCTAACCATTTGCGATAGTTTCAAATATAATGAGGTATCCGATGGTGCTATCTGTATTCAGTTATTCCCTTTCTCTCTTCTTGATGATGCTTTTATGTGGTTAGGTTTTCAACCGATAGATTCCATCAACACTTGGGAAGAGCTAGTGTAACACCCTATAGTCGGCTCGGTCACTGAGACCGAATATCAAGATGCCACACCACTGTCTCATGTCATTCACAATAATTAAAAGCTCATTCTAAAAGAAAAGTCATCCATTTTAGCATTTGCTCAAGTTTTAAGTGAAACATGCTCCTAATTACCATTAAGTCTTGCTAAACATACCTTCAACATCATATAATAACATTTGTACATACATAAGGGCCACTTAGTAAAATTTTCAAATCAAGTACGTACATTTCGATATTTCCTTCATTCGGTATCGATACCGAATGGAAAATTGATACAAAACTCATTCTATCTCTTGCCTAAAAATAAAACACCAGAAATTATTGACACCTTACAAAAACTATAGCTAATTTTACCTCGAGTATCGATACTCATGATATGGTATCGATACCAATTTATGATTTTGACTTCCTGTATATTTCAAAATTACAGAGGTATTGTTTTTAACACATGAATATCACAGACCTCAAAAATACAACACATATAAGCCTACTGACCTTTACAACACCAAATCTATTCATCATGCATCTATTACTATACCGAATAAACATCAAATCGTCCATATAAATAGTTTCAAACATCAAAATTAGGTCCAAGAGATAATCAACATATTATGAACAAATCTCATAATCCTAAGAATGAATAGACTATGGAAGCATCCAAAAGTATCATGAAAAATACCAATAAAAGTCTACCACATTGCCTTATTTGCAAAATGTAGATAATTAAATATAACACCTACAGAAAAATGGAAAAGGACTTGCTTGGATAACCCCTTAGAAACCACACCACTCACAGCGGCACATGAGTAATCTGTAATGGTTTAAGAAGGAAGTGGGTGAGATTACCAAGCTCAAAAAATGCCTAGAACAACTACCATGCAAACAATTCATCAAGCATTAGTGAAAAAATATATGTAGCATAATAATAGCAGCCTTAACTTAGTTAACATAATTTACTTCACATGGATATTCGATAGTTTATTTACAGGGTCAATACATTATATATTCATGCTTACATTAAAATTCATACGATCATATATGTAGATAATTTGACACTTTAGCTATGAAGCGTAAAAGTGGGCACTACCACCACTCATCAGATATAGGGATCTCCAACACACTACATAGACTCATAGAGTCAAACATGTCCCAAAAGTGAACCATAACTCTAACACTCTCCAACACACCAAACATGTACCATTGAATGAAGCTTAGTTCACATTCCCTTATCTCTCCAAACCTATCCCAAGGCCTCAATGCCCAAATCATATAACATATAAATGAGTACTCACAATCCTATGACACGTCAACTATATCCAACAGTCTTAAGAATCACAAGGCCAAAATATCCATTATTAAACACACATATTACTTACCGATTTTCACCTCACTATCATTGCATATATGCATCATTAGCTCATTATAATCATTGTTACTTAGCATGTATGATATGCCCACATATACACTTCCACAACGGTAATCATGAACACATACCACATGTAATGGCATATCATCTCAACGCACATTTTCACTATAACAGAAGCATATAATAAATAAGTAATTCATGAGCACGAGAAAGCTTACACTCAGAATTTAGAGTAGGGTTTTAGGCTACAACTAAATTCCCAAATAACACATTGAATCATGTCCACAAGCAATTATTCCAAACACTCATCAATACACTTTCATCGAAAATTCGAAAGCTCAAACTAGGCATTCCTAACTCGTAGATGGTCCTAGAGAATCCAAAGCTTCAACACAATAATTCATTCAATAATACATTCAAAAATAAGCTAAGGACACGCCATAAGCAATAAAAAAATAAGGCTAAACTAAGTTCTCAAGTAACCGAAACCTTTAACATAGCAAACTTTAAATTCGAATATCTCGAACTTTACTCAATTTTTTTGTCTAAAACCAATTCCTTTAATCTTATAATTCACTTACGACTAATTCTCAACCTTGAATCTACGCTAAACTGCTCAATTCATGGTATCAACTTTTTTAACATGTTTATGGCTATTTTTTTAAAAATTTATTAAAACTCAAGAAATCTTTAACGAAACTTCAAACAAAGTTTAGAAACCTCTTAATCCTATCAAAACCTACTGATTAACACTTTGAAATCACATTTTTACTTGAAAATCTGAAATTCACCATTAACAACTCTATTTTTGGCTTTTATTTAAAACATGCAATTTAATAACTCAAAACTCAGTTTCAAAGGCTAATTAAGATTAAAATCTAATAACAAAGTGAATGGTTACCTTTGATAAAACAATAAACAACTTTTTGGTGCAAATCCAAGAAACCCACAACTTGAGAAGATGAAGGAATTAATCAAATTTTGGGGTGTTTTCTTGAAGTATTATGAAGATTAAAGTCTTGATGCTGATGGAAATAAAAAGAATGAAAATTTAACAAAAAAAATCGAGGGTGGGAGATTGGAAGAGCAAAGGGATGGCACAAGCAAGCAAAGAAGAGAAAATAATGTGAAAGCAAGCTGTAGGTAAGGGTTCTTAGGTTCAATTTTAACATTTGGTAAAATTGTAGCATAAATGCTCACAATCTTAACCCTGTTACAAATAAATAATTTTTTTTTTCTAAAACTAAAAGTTTCTAGAACACTTTTTCAAAAAATTGATTTGATTTTCTAAAAACCATAATCGAAAACATTATCGATATACCATGTCATAAATTTCGAACACTCTAAGGATAAAATACCTAAATTACCCTTAAAACTCCTAGGCCCTATTTTTGTGTAACACCCTTAACCCGTATCCATTTCCAGAATAGGGCTATAGAGCATTACCAGATATATAGATCAGACAGACAAAAATTTCAAACATTTCATAACATATAGCATTCATGTCAGAAACCAATCATAATCATGCATATTGTTCCTAATACGAGCCCTCGAGGCCCAAAATACACATTAGAAACAAATCGAGACTAAATTGGAAACTTAGAAACTATTTCAAAAACATTTACAATTTTCAAAACTGCAGGGGTCATACAGCCGTGTGACCAGGCCATGTGACTCACACGGCCAAAAGACACGCCCGTGCCTTAGGCTGCATGGGCATTCTCAATAGGGATATACAGCTGTGTCCAAACCCATGTCTATGCCCGTGTAACTCACTGACTTATGCCACATGGCCAAGCCACACGCCCGTGTCCTAGGTCATGTGAGCATACTAACTTGCACTCTTTAAAAGATACAAGGGACACACGACCGATGGATAGTGTGATATAGCTCCGACAAGCTTCCAACCCAAAAGAGCTTCTGAATCACTATAAAACACGGAAAATAACATAGAGTAAGCATTTAAGCTTTGTAAGTTTGTATAACATAGAATTTAACTTACCATTTTGTCATATTTAAGGTAACTAAACCAAAGTATATCTCAACTCAATTTGGCCAGAAGCCTATCACATATTCATCAACCATGTTAGCCATGTAAGTCATATAAAAATCGAGAATCACGGATGACTTCAACAACTATTAGCCATGTAAGTCATATAAAAATCGAGAATCACGGATGACTTCAACAACTATTCAAACCCCATATAATGTAACATCTATACCATGTATCCATATATCATATACAAACCATTTCCATATAATTCATGTAAATACCTATACTAGTTCGTATCGAACTCATAAAAACTTGTAACAGAATTATGCCCATTGAACCACTTAGAATATCATTGGATACGCAGGTAGTACACACGAGGTGTACTAAACTATAATCTGTCAATTCATATACATGTATACAATCATATAAAGCTTCATACAGTGCCATCTTTATGCTCGACTGAAAACTATTATTATACGCGAATTTGACCAATGGTAAATATTTCTCCCAGTTGCCTTCAAACTCTAGTACGCAACATCAAAGCATATCTTCGAGAATTTGAATCACATGCTCATACTGACTATCAGTCTGAGGGTGAAATGCAGTACTAAAATTCAACCGCATACCAAGAGCTTCCTATAACTTTCTCCAAAATCGCGATGTAAACCGCGTATCTCTATCCAAATTAATGGATGCTAGCACTCTGTGTAATCTGAAAATCTCAGAAACATATAAATTAGCTAATCTGTCAAATGAGAAATCTGTACATGCTGGAATAAAATGTGCAGACTTTGTCAAACGATCAACAATAACCCAAATAACATCTTTTTTCAGAGATAGGGGTAACCCTAATACAAAATCCATAGTAACTCTATCCCATTTCCACTCTGGTATCATCAGTGGCTGTAACAGTCCTGAAGGTACCTAATGTTCAGCTTTAACTTGCTGACATATCAAACATCTGGATACAAAGTTAGAAATCTCGTATTTCATTCCCAGCCACAAGTACTTCTGTCTCAAATCACTGTACATTTTATTGCTCCCTAGATGAACAGACAAGCTACCACTATGAGCTTCATATAAGATTTTCTGTATAAACTTTGGATTCTTTGGTACATCAACTCTAACTCTGAATAACAAACAATCATTGGACCGTATCCGAAAATCTGAGTCAGACGTCGACTCACACTGTACTCGTTTAGCTTGTAACTAATTATAACATTTCTGAGCTTCAGAGATCTGTTGTAGAAACATCGGTTTAGCTTTTAACTCAGCTATGATCGAGCCATCATCAGACAATGTCAATCATGTATTCATAGCTCGCAAAGCAAACAAAGACTTTCTACTCAGAGCATTCGCAACTACATTTGCTTTTTCCCGATGATAATCAATAATTAACTCATAATATTTCAATAGTTCAAACCATCTATACTGTCTCATATTTAGATCTTTCTGTGACATTAGATACTTTAAACTTTTGTGATCGGTAAATATGTGCCATTTTTCTCTGAACAAATGTTGTTGTCAAATTTTCTAAGTAATGTATCAAATAGTTTTTCTCGTGCAGCTTTAACTATTTGGAAGCATGAGCTATTACTTTGCCTTCTTGCATTAAAACACAACCTAAACCATTCAGCGATGCATTGCTGAAAATCAAAAATTATTTACCCGATTCAGGTTGAACTATAACTGGTACTCTGGTCAACAATGCTTTCAACTTGTTAAAACTTTTCTGACATTTATCAAACCATTCAAACTTCACATCTTTCTGTAATAACCGCGTTATTGGTGTAGCTATCATCAAGAACCCCTTTACAAATCTTCGATAATAACCATCTAATCCTAGAAAAATTCTGACTTCGAATACGTTTCTCGGTGGTTTCCAGTCAACAACCGCTGAAATTTTACTCGGATCAACTCTGATGCCTTCAATCAATACTATGTGTCCTAAAAAACCAACTTCTCAGAGCCAAAACTCACATATGCTGAATTTAGCAAATAGTTGTTTATCTCCCAAAGTTTGCAACATAATTCTCAAGTGCTCGACATGCTTAGACTTGTCTCAGGAATATAGCAGAATATCATCAATAAATACCACAACAAATCTGTCTAAATACGGTTTAAAGATTCTGTTCATCAAATCCATAAATACTGCAGGTGCATTAGTTAAACCAAATGGCATCATGAGAAGTTCATAGTGTCTGTAGCTAGTTCTAAATGTAGTTTTTGGCACATCCAAATCTTTCACTCGTAGCTGATAATAACCAGGATGAAAATCAATCTTTGAGAACATTGTGGCACTTTTCAACTGGTCAAAAAAATCATCAATGCGAGGCAGTGGATATTTATTCTTGATTGTAACTTTGTTGAGCTAACGGTAATCAATGTATAATCTCATTGATCCGTCCTTTTTCTTAACAAACAAAACCGATGCACTCTAAGGTGAAAAATTAGGTCAAGCAAAACCCCTATCAGTCAACTCTTGCAACTGTGATTTCAACTTTTTTAACTCTGTAAGAACCATTTTGTAAGGTGCTATAGATATCGATTTTGTTCCCGGTACAAGCTCTATAGCAAATTCAACTTCTCTGACCGGCGGTAATCCAAGTAGCTCCTCTAGAAACACATCAAAATATTCGTAAACCACTGGCACTGATTCAAGCTTCGACTTAAACACTTTAGTATCCAATACATATGCAATGTAAGCATTACAACCTTTTCCCACATATTTCTACTCTAACGTAGCTAATATCAAAATAGGCAACCTAGTCGGATTATCTGATTCAATACGAAGCGTCTCACCGTTTTGACATTTTAATTTGAGAAGCTTTCGTCTACAATTTACCAAAGCATCATGTAGAGTTAGCCAATCCATACCCAGAATCACATCAAATTCATTAAACAATAATAAGATCAAATCAGCCAAAAAACTGTAACCTCGAGTCATCAAAGGATAATTCATGTAAACTTTATCAACTAGAACATACTAACCTAGGGGGTTCGATACTTTAATCACGAATTCAGTGGACTCAATAGGTAAATCCTTACTAGACACTAAATTCATGCAAATATATGAATGGATCGATCTGGGATCAAGCAAAGCAGTTACATCAGTATCATAGAGAGAGAAAGTATCGATAATAACATCTTTTGTAGAAGCATATTTACGTGTGCGAATAGCATAAGCCCTAGCTAGTGCTCGTGCCTCAAATCTCACAACAAAGTCTTTTGTTACACTAGGACTACCACTCACATTTCCAGGATTACGAGGTCGTCTACCTCCCGCAACAGTATTGTTTGGCCTTGAAGTTTGAGCTTTCTCTTTCTCGAATTTCTCTGGGCAATATCTAAGATAGTGGTCAAAAGAACCACATCTAAAACACGCTCTGCTCTTCATTCGACACTCACCATAATATGGCCTGTTACAGTGCTTGCACTTGGGTCTGGTGTTTCTAACACTACCTACACTTGTTATAGATGTAGCGTAAGGTTTAAGACTGGAGCATCTGGTATCTCTATCTCTATTAGAATGTCCCACACAAGCAGTAGAACGATCGTGATGTTCTTTAGATTTCTTCTATGCTGACTGATATGACTATCTCGTCAATCTCTTTCTAAAATCTCTAGCTTTAAATTTAGTATGTCTTTTCTCTTTACTCAGCTCTTCGACTTTATGTACCCGATCAACTAGTACAACAAATTCTTCCAACTCAAGGATCTCGACTAATAGCTTTATATCTTTGTTTAATCCATCTTCAAACTAATTACACATTGTAGTCTCGGTCAAAATGCACTCTTAAGCATATTTACTTAATCGAACAAATTCTTATTCATATTCCAACACTAACATATGACCCTACTTGAGCTCCAAAAATTCTTTACGTTTCTGATCGAGAAACCTCTGGCTGATGTATTTCTTTTGGAATATGACTTGAAAGAAATCCCAAGTGACTCTCTCTCTCGGCACTACAAAAGTCAATGTATTCCACCACTGGTAACCTAAATCTTTTAGTAAAGTTATTGCACACTTCACACATTCAGTCGATAAACAGGATAACTCATCAAAAACCCTGATGGTATTCTCTAACCAAAATTTAGTTCTCTTAAGATCATTTCCAACAGTAGCTCAGAATTCTTCAGCCCTGTACTCACAAATCTTATCAACAGGAGGCTTACTAACTTGGATTGGTTTCGTACCTTGACGAATAATGGGAATCGATTGGTAAATAGGAGGGGGTGGAGGTTGTCGAGCACCCAGGTTCTTTCGTACGAACTTGGTAAACTATTAATTCATTATCTGGAAGAAAGCTTCCTTATCATTTCCTCCTCGCGCCTCAGATACAGGACTCGTACCACTCCAAGATACTCCGTGAATGGAGGCTTGAGCGTTACTCTCTACTTCATCGGAATTAGCTCGGCTGGATGCCATTGTTATATAAAAACATGTTTTAAAACGGTCAGGAGATATCGTACTATCACATGTTATATAATGGCATGTATAGCTAGACTCATATACGCTTCGTTCAGTCCAAGAATCGACTAAACAGTAGCTCTGATACCAATAAATGTAACAACCCTAACTCGTATCTATCTCCAAAATAGGGTTACAGAGCATTATCGAATATACAGATCAGACAGACAAAAATTTCAAACATTTCATAACATATAGCATTCATGTCAGAAATCAATCATAATCATGCATATTGTTCCTAATGTGAGCCCTCGAGGCCCAAAATACACCTTAGAAACATATCAGGACTAAATTAGAAACTCAAAAAATATTTCAGAAACATTTACAATTTTCAAAGCTGCAAGAGTCACGCGACCGTGTGGCCAAGCCGTGTGACTCATACATCCAAGAGACACGTCCGTGTCTTAGGCCATGTGGGCATTCTCAATAGGGACACACGGTCGTGTCCCAACCCATGTCCATGCCTGAGTAACTCACTGACCTATGCCACACGACCAAGCCACATGCTCGTCTTGTGAGCATACTGAGTTGCATTCTTTAAAAGATACAGGGGACACAAGGTCATGTCACCTGGTCGTGTGTCACACACAGTTGAGACACACAACCGTGTCTTTGCCTATGTGGACAAAAATAGGCCATTTTCTCGGCCACATTTCTAACCAAAATATGACATCAACCTACTCCCAAAAATGCACATATAAGCTAGCTACAATCAATCATCCCAAAACAAACATAAGTAAGCTTTAAACATGTACTATAATCACATACATCCAATAAGCCCTTAGGTGCCTCAAATGAAAATTTAAAAACATGTCAACCATGTATCCAAACTTACCTAAATGACCAAATACATATATGCATAATTGTACCAAAAGCAATCATATAGATCACTTATCAAGCTCACCCATTTGGTACCAAATATACTATTCTAAACCAATTATCAATATGCCTATAAGTTTTTCATAACATATCTTATATGCATATTCAAATGACATTTTACTTTCCATCATTCAACCATATCAAACACACATTAAATATGATAAGGCCACATATATATACATTAAAATAAACCAAACACAAGCCAAATAAGTGACTAATCTCAACAAAACACTTATATGCCAACATTGGCCAAATTATTATAACTAAAATTAAATAACCAAAAATACCAAAAGTGCATATGGATAGTCTGATATAGCTCCAACAAGCTTCCAACCCAAACGAGCTTCTGAATCATTATAAAACACAGAAAATAACACAGAGTAAGCATTTAAGCTTAGTAAGTTCATATAACATAGAATTTAACTTACCATTTTGTCATATTTAAGGTAAGTAAACCAAAGCATATCTCAACTCAATTTGGCCAAAAGCCTATCACATATTCATCAAGCATGTTAGCCATGTAATTCATAAAAAAATTGAGAATCACGGATGACTTCAACAACTATTCAAACTCCATATACATGTAACATTTATACCATGTATCCATATATCATATACAAACCATTTCCATATAATTCATGTAAATACCTGTACTAGTTCATATCGAACTCATAAAAACTTGTAACAGAACTATGCCCGTTGAACCACCTAGAATATCATTGGATATGCGGGTAGTACACACGAGGTGTACTAAACTATAATCTGTCAATTCATGTGCATGTATACTCATACAAGCTGTAAACGGTAAGCTCCTCTGAGCTAAATAATGGCAAGCTCCTTCGAGATGAATAATGGTATGCTCATTTGAGCTGAGTATCGGTAAGCTCATTAGAGCTAAAATCGGTAACCCTAATGTCGTCGTATGTCTTCAGATATGCGACCGATATTCATATATGATAATAATGCAAATAACATACATCTAATTCAAGCAAAGCATATAGTTACATAATTTAATTACACAAACTTACCTCGACGAGTGTTCGTAGATACGGAGATGACTAATTCGAGATTTTCTTTTTGCCTCGATCTAACTCCGTACGAGGTCGAACCAGATCTATACAAATTAATTTAACTCAATTGAATATAATTCATATATAATTTAGTCCAACACACATATTTTGAAAAATTCTATTTTGCCCCTATACTTTTAATTCTTTCTAATTTAGTCCCTAGGCTTGAAAAATGAAATTCATTCAATTTTATCCCTACCCAAGCCTAGTCGAACTACATAAATGCTTATAGTAGCCCACATCTTTCACAAATTCACAAATTCACCCCACAATTTATCATAGTTTTCAATTTAATCCCTATTTGACTATTTCACTAAAAATTCTTTTACAAAAGTTTATCCAACAACAACCATTCATTTTCTACTGCTAAACTTCAAAACCCTAACATATTCATCAATGGAAAAACTCAGATGCTTTAACAGTTTTGCAAATTAGTCTTCGGGCTAGCTAAATTAAGCTATAACGATTCCAGAAACATAAAAATCATTAAAAAGGGGACAAGAATCACTTACCAATTGGATTTTGAAGCTTAGCCTAACCCTAGCTCCATTTTCTCCAAGTAGAATCGATTTATGTTGTATTTTGAAGAAGATGAACATAATAAAATTGTTTTGTTTTATTAATATATCATTTAATTACCTATTTACTTAATTAACCTTTATAATTAATTCAAATTACAAAATTACCAAGCCATTATCATCCACTAACATATTAATGGTCTATTTACCATATAAGGACCTCTATTTTAAAGTTCCATAGCTATTTAATACCTTTAGCTATTACAACTCAACTTTTGTACGTTACGTGATTTAGTCCTTTTTATCCAATTAAACATGTAAATAATAAAATTTCTTAATGAAATTTTTATACGATAATACTATCATACTATAGACCATAAAATAATAATAAAATAAATTTTTTGATGTCAAATTTGTGGTCTCAAAACCATTGTTTCAATTTCCCTAAAAACGGGCTATTACATTTGGGGTGTTAGAATTCTCCCCCTCTAAACAAAATTTCATCCTCGGAATTTACCTGAGCTAAATAAATATAGATATTTTTGTCTCATCGTATATTCTGCTTCCCAAGTAGCCTCTTCTGTCTTGTGATTGCGCCACAAAACCTTAACCAATGGAACCTTTTTATTACGTAAAACTTTCTCTTCACAAGCTAAAATCTCAACTGGTTCTTCCTCATAAGTAAGATCAATTCGAACATCAATCACCTCTACTGGCACAATATGTGACGGATCTAAATGATACTTTTGTAATGTCAACACATGGAAAACATCATGAATTCACTCAAGTTCTGGCAATAACTTGAGACGATAAGCTACTGAACCAATCCTCTCAATAACTTCATAAGGTCTAACATATCTTGGATTCAGTTTACCTTTCTTTTCAAATCTCGAAACTTTCTTCCACAATGTAACCTACATGAACACCTTATTGTCAACTTGAAACTTAATATCTCGATGTTTCATATCCACATAAGATTTTTTCCTATCGGACGTTTTTTGCAAATGATCACAAATCAATTTCACATTTTCTTCAGTCTCACGAACTAAATTCGGTCCAACAACTCACTTTTCATCCAATTATGTCTAAAATAAAAGAGTTCTACACTTCCTTCAATACAATGCCTCAAATGGTGCCATACAAATACTCGCTTAAAAACTATTGTTGTAAGCAAACTCTACCAAGGGAAACTATTGTTCCTAGTTGCAACTGAACTTGATCACAAGGCTTCGCAACATATCCTCCAAAACATGACTTACCCTCTTTGACTGTCAATTAGTTTGAGAATGATAACCCGTACTAAAACTAAGCTTTGACCGTAAAGCCTTTTGCAAGCTCTTTTAAAACCTCGAAGTAAAATACGAATCTCTATCAAAAATAATTAAAACTAGAACTCTATGTAGACGAACAATTTTAGCGATATATAACTTTGCTAACTTCTCCAAAGTGTAATTGGTACGCACAACCAATAAATGCACACTCTTCAAAAACTAATCATCTATAACCTACACTGAATCCTTCTTTGACAGAGTTAAAGGCAAAACTGAAACAAAATCCATAGTAATCCTTTCCCACTTCCATTCAGGAATCACAATTGGTTGCAACAATCCCAAAGGAAACTAATATTCAGCTTTAACCTTTCGACAAACCAAATATCGAGTCACAAAATCTGTAACATTATGCTTCAAACCAGGCCACTAATAAACCTCTCTAAGGTCATGATACATTTCACCACTACCAAGATGCATAGTGTAAGGGCTACTATGTGTCTCGTTAAGGATCGCTTGCTTTAAAGCTGTAACACCCTAAATTTTGGCCGAGAAGTATTAGGTTTTGAGCAGGGGTACTGTTTGGAGGTTGCACATAAATATTTAATTGTACAAGACAGTGACACAATTGCATGTCTGCTTTTGTCGTTAAGTGTCCTGGGAGGAGTCTGAGAAGTCTTCGGTTCAAGCCTGAGCAAGTGTAAAAATTTTTTTAGAGGAATAAGCACTGTCTTTAGGTTGTAGGCTTTTAAATAAATATGGGAAAAGCATGACAGAAAGGGCCTGCTGGCCTAAGGGATAAGTGGCGTGCTATGGTTACCTGAGGTCTGAGGTTTGAATCCCTGCATGCGCAAAGGGATTAAAATTTTACAGTGCTGGATGGCTAGATTTTGTGTTTCATTAAAAGTCTGAGTAGTGGGTGTTGGAATGGAGTATTGTAACAGCCCAATTTAGACCCTAGTCAGAATAGTGGTTTTGAGACCACAAATTTAAGTCAAAAAAATATTTTAAAATAATTTTTAGTGTTTATAGTATGTGAATTAATATGTGTGAAAGTTTCGTGTGAAAATTTTATCATTTGTGTACCCGATTTAGTAAAAGGACTAAATTGCGTAAAATGCAAAAGTGACTTGTTATTTGTTAAACTGCCAGATTGCTATGTCTTTATATATGTTGGGTCCTTATGATGCAATTATACCATTGAATTAATGCATGGACATTAATGGACATTTGTTAGTGGTTTTGTAATGATAATAATAAGGTTAAAATGGTAATTTATGTATTAAATGGTTTATAATAAAACCAAAATCAATTTTGGTTCATCTTCTTTATTAAATGGCCGAACATCACCATGGAAAATCAGGTTTGAATGCTCAAAATAGTCGGCACTTTGAGGGAGCAATTGTAAGTCCATTTTGACTCGATTTTTAGTAATTTTTTATGTTTTTGAGATCGTTGCTTTGTGTTTTACAAAACCCATGCTTAAATTTTAGAATTTGATGATGATTTCATGAGATTCCATTGTTGATTTTGTGAGATTTGTGAAGAAAAATGGTGAAATATGAAAGCTTGATGATAGATAAATATATTTTGTATTGGGATTTTTGATGAATTAGAGTATTTTGGGCTAATTTGTGAAAATGAGAAATTGAGGGACTAAAATGTGAAATAAATTGTATATATGAGCTTATATGGACTAGAGGAAAATTTGGCCAAACATGAGTGTGGTTAAATTTTGAATATTTTGTGTTTTGTGAAATAGGGACTAAATTGTGAAAAACGTGAAATGTTAGGGCAAAAGTGTAATCAGCTCGTTTATGTGTTTTTAGATAACTTTGATTGAATATATGATTAAATAAGTTGAATTTGTATTGAATTAGATCAAGAAATAAGAAATTTAGATTTGGATCGGGGAAAGTCAAAAATTATTGAATAGTCGTTTCGGTCTGTTCGTATCTATACGAGGTAAGTTCATAAGTAAATAAATGTTATTAAATTGAAATGTACGTGCATTATATGTACTGAATTAAGTTGTAAAAGAATATGAATGTGAAGTTGAAGTATGTAAAATATGAACTAAATTTGAGGCACTAAGTGTGCAATAAATAAAATAGCTACGTCTATTAAAATGGCACTGAGTGTGCGAGATTATAACAACATTGGATAAGTAAATGGCATTATGTGTGCAAAATCGATATAAGTTCAGTTTAATGTAATGGAACTAAGTGTGCGATATAATTATAGCTTTGGCTAATTAATTGGCACTAAGTGTGTGGGTTCGTTAAATGTTCATTGATGATCGAATGAATTGGTGCTTCGAGTATTAAAGAGATAAATGTGATAGGTAAGAACGCAATGGTTCAAGTATGTATGAAATCTATGTGATTGATGATGTTAAGTATGGAGTAGATGAAAAAATTTATGTAATTAAAGTGAGTATGATTATGATTAGTAAATATATGATCTATGTGAAAATGAGATGTGGATATTAGTAAGTTAACTATAATCAAATGAATTATATGAGAAAGGTGGAATTGTAAATGTGATTTTCCATATATGATTCAGGTTCATGTGATGTATATATGAAATTCTGATATGAAATGTGAGCATGAAATGTGAGAAGGAACGACGTGTTATAAAGTACTCATTATATGAAATTGTGGTCCTATGTTTTGGACACGAGAATTATGAAGAATGGAATATGGTTATTCAGGTTTTCAAATGCATAAAAAAGAAATTGATATATTTTTATGCATGAAATGAAATAAATGGCTATGTTTCGGTTGGTTATGTAATGAAATTATACAAGATTAATTTATATGAATGATCTAATGGTTGTTATTTGAAATTAGAAGTATGGTTTGTGTGTTTACCGATAAATAAGCCTAATGAAATTACTTAATGTGGTGATGTTGGATTATATAGGATAAGTGATTGAATATGTGTATGAAGTTAATTAAATTTTGGCTTATTCAAGTTGAATTATATACTTGAACTTGTGAAGATTTATTTACTTATAGCTTAGTCTGAAGATTTATTTACTTATAGCTTACTAAGCTTTAAAGCTTATCCTATGTGATTTTCCTATGTTTATAGATTCTCAGAGACCCGATTATCATTTTGGTAAATAAAAGCTTTGAGGTTGTGGTTAAATAGCATATATAGGCTAGAGTTATGACAATATGAATGTAATGTATATATAGCCATGTGATATGGCTTGGTTTTGGTTGTGTTTTGTATATGTGTTTTGGTATGAATTGTGTGGAGCAATTATGCTAGTATTATATGTTCATGAATGACCAAAATGAATTGGTCAATTTGGTAAGTTATAGCATGAGATTGAATAAGGTAAAGTGAATGTGTGAGTTATATGTTTTTGATATGATTTGGTATGTGTACTAAGCATGGTTTTGGTAGCTTGTGATTTGGCATGAATGGTGTATGCTTTAGTGAATGAATTGGTGAGAAATTTATACGAAATGTGCTTGGTTTGGTGCTTGTAGGTTTGACCCAATTGGGGTGGCAAGTTGGCTATTCAAATGGCCTATTTTTGTCCACACCAGCAGAGACACAGGCGTGTGTCTCAGCCGTGTGCGACACACGGTCACATTACATAGCCGTGTGTCCTCTGGGGTACCCTACAATTGTAAGTCAGGCTCAAACACGGCCAAGGCACATGGGCGTGTGGCTAGCCACGTGACCCTAATTGTTTGCTGACATCACAAATAGAATACACCCTATTTTTGACACGGCCTAGCACACGGCCTGAACACGGGCGTGTGAAAGGAACAAGGGCTGGACACACGGGTGTGTGGTATGGTCTTGTGATGTAAGTCAGTATGTATGCCCTATTTAGCCACTTCTCAGACACACGGGCGTGTCTATGGTCGTGTGAGGCACACGGCCTGTTCACAGGGGCGTGTGACATGTATACTTTGGAAAAATGTTAAGTTTTTTGAAAAATGCTGTATGAGCTCAGTTTAGTCCCGACCCCTTTCTAATACATGTTTAAGGTCCCGATGACTTATTTAAGGGACTCTATATTGATGTTTGATTCAGATGCAATGAATGTTTAAATGTTTCGACATGGTCGGTAATGCCTTTAACCCTAGTCAGGCGACGGATAAGGGTTAGGGGTATTACAAGTTTGAACTATGTAGTTGAGATCGGTTGAGGGATTTGAGGAGAGATTTGAGGAGAAAATCAAGGCAGATTAAGGAAAGAGGAAGTAGCACGCCGAATGTGGGATTTGCATGTTGCCAAATTCAAAATTAGATAAGAGTGGGAGAGGGAGCCAATTTTAGAACTGCTGGCTCTCAAGAATTCGGCTTGGGATGTTATTAGCTCACATTTTCTCCCATTGTGCCGAAATTTTTCATTTGAATTTTTTGCTTGCCAACTGTTTTCTCTCTTGGAGACCGATTATTGTTGTGAGTATGACTAGTACCTTTCTTCTATTGTTTGTTGTTCTCCTTGGCTGAATGTTCCCTCTACTCCCCTCTCTCAAATTCTTCGGGTTTTAACTCCTAACGCTTGACCGATTCCTTCTCCTCTCCCTCTCCCCTCAATCGTTTCTTGGCTGACCGATTCTCTTCTTATCTTCCCTCTCTCACAATCATAATACTTGGTCGTACACTCCTGCCTCTTTTACCCTCACTGTGCCGATCTTCCTTTCATTGCTGTCTGGAGTCTCTGTAGTCATTCATGTTCGTCGGTTTTGCATTTTGGTAAGTCTAATCTTCGATATGGGTACATGATTCTTTTATCTTTCTCCCCCTTTGTCATGTTAGTCTTGCAGTTAACATCTTCTTGTGCGACCGTTTTTGATAGGGGTGCGAGTGTTCCTTTTTGCTTCGATCATTCTGGGTATACTCGGCTCTTGTGTGGTTGTAGGCCGATTGTCCTTTACCTCTAATCTTGACTTTGCGATTTTAGTAAGTAATATACATCTTGTGCAACTGTCATTTGATTGATGGTTGATAAGGCCCAGTTGAATGCAGGTAACCCCCTCTAAGGTCTAAGGATTAGGCTATTGCAACGAAGTTAGGGGGCAAGCTTCAACCGACCGATCTAGACAAGTGATAGGTAATTTTGTAATTAAGGGGTTTGATTAAGGTTTGCTTCAACTTGATTGTTAGGCTACTAACCGAAGCTTTTGTTGAAATAGGTTGGAGTGCTCGTGGCCTAGTTACGCATTTTCGCTAACAGGTGTGTAAACACTGCCTCTACATGTAGATCGGCAAAAAGTCAAAAAATGTAATCTTTGATGCCACATGGACGTGGGCTCGCTTGTGTGGTAATCCGAACGCATAGATGTGGGCGTCTGATTGTAGAGGCCACCATGAGCAATTTTATGGGCTTAGGCCTTTTTGGGCCATGTTGGGCCGAAATGGGTCGTGTGGGCCCCACAGACTTATGGGCCCCGCATGGGTAAACCACACGGACGTGTGGAGATTGTTGGGCCAGGCTATGTAGTTTACACGACCAAGGCCATTTTTGGGCTTTCTGGGCCACACGGGCGTGTGGCCCAATAGGCCGTGCTGTGAGCTTTGGGCCCATTTTTACTATTTGATTGTTAAGGTTGCACGGGTCACCTGAGACGACTATGGATGTAATATCCTGATTTTGGGCCTAGTCGAAATAGTGGTTTCGTAACCACAAATTCCAAGATAGAAATAATTATTTTATGATTATTTTGAGGTCTATGATATGATTGCATGATTGTGTGAAAATTTCGTGAAGAAATTTTATGCATAAAGTGCTTAAATTGAAATTAGGGACTAAATCGAATAATTTGCAAAACTTGCATTCTAGAAGTTTCTAGTATGAAATTGTTTTGAAATATTAATTAGGAGGTCTAAAATAGCAATTTTACCAATTTCTAAGTCTATGGACAAAAATTGGACATGGATGGAATTTTTGGAAAGTTTAGTAGTAAGGGCATTTTGGTCATTTAGGGATAAAATGAATTAAAATACAAAATTAAAAGCCAATTTTTCTCATCTTCAACCCCATGGCCGAATATAGCAAGGAGAGACCATGGCTAGGGTTTTTCAAGCTTCCAAGCTCGATTGTAAGTCCGTTCTAGCCCCGTTTTTCAAGTTCTTTATGTTTTTGGAATCCCGGTAACTTGATTATGCTTATTCTAGCAATAATTTAAGCTAGGTTCATATTTGTAAAAATACCCATAGGTGAAATGTGTTTATTTTGATGTTTTATGGTAGAATATGAAGGCTGAAATTATATTAAACAACTTTTACTAAGCAATTTTAAGCAAAAATGAGTAAAACGGCTTAATCGGTAAAAATTGTTATTGTTCATAACTATGTGTTAGAGTGAGAATTAGATGTTGTCATAGAAGGGAAAAATGTTCAGCATGTCATAAAACATAAGAAAATATGCTGAAGTTCAATTTACGAGCTTTGGGGCAAAAGCGTAAATATGTAAAAGTTTAGGGGCAAAACTGCAATTTTTCCAAAATATGATTTTGGGTTAATTTGAATAATGTGAGCCCTAATTAGACTATATTTTAAATGATAGAGCAAGGAAAACTAAAATTCAGGCTAAAATAGGGAAAATACCAAGTTGTGGACGAAATGGTAAAAGTAGCTATTTTCACATACGAGGTAAGTTCATATGTAAATGTTGGTAGCATAGTTATTATTTTAAATGTTTTTATGTTATTTAAATGATATGATAATTATTATGAAATATTATACTCGTGATAATTGTTTGATAATATGTCAAATTATGTGATATACGTGGAAAATATGAAATACTATCGAATATCGGTATCGGCATTCCGTAGAAGATGGTTGAGACACATGATTGGGAAAAAGGTCCCGTTGAACCTTAGGAATGGATTAAGATACAAGTGACATGTCACTGGGATATTTGGGCATCCGAACTCTTTGAGTTGAGTCTGAGTTCACTAATGGATGCGAATGTCCGAACTCGTTGAGTTGAGTCCGAGTTCGAGAGATGTAACTAGGCACCTGAGCTCGTTGAGTTGAGTCCGAGTTCACTTATGGATGCGAATGTCCGAACTCGTTGAGTTGAGTCCGAGTTCGAGAGATGTAACTAGGCATCCGAGCTTATTGAGTTGAGTCCGAGTTCACTTATGGATGCGAACGCCCGAGCTCGTTGAGTTGAGTCCGAGTTCACTTATGGGCGAGTTACATGGTAGCTTGGCTACATATGTGGCACTTATGTGCAAACTTTCCATGTATCCGAATTATATTTCGATGTGTTCAACGGGTAAAATTCTACTCAAATGGAGGAATACTCGAGATGAAAAGGACGTATTGGTAAGTGTTGTGAAATGGATACTTTGAATGTGTATGTACTTAACCTCGGGTTGAAAACTCGATATAACAACAATATGGTAAGATGATAAATGAAAATGTGATATGAATGTCTCGGTGATGATCATGCAAATGATGTTTATGTTTGCTTATATAGTTGTGTTACTTGCTATTTGCATGTGAACTTACTAAGCATTTGTGCTTACTCCCTCCTTTTAATTCCTTGTAGTGTTGACAAGCCAGCTCGAAAATCGGAAACTATCGGAGGCACGCTCACACTATCCGTATACCATCTTGGCATAATGGCTTGTATATTTTGAGTATGGCATGTATAGCATTATAATCATTTTGTATATATGGTCTTATGATATGGTTATTGAGTGGTATGGAAATGCTTGGTAATGATTACATATTTGGTGTTATGTATGCTAAATTGCTAGCTAATCCATGGGAACCATGAAATGGGTAAAATTTACCATAAAATAGATTCAGACAGCAGTAGTGAGGTGAATTTGAAAAATCACTAAAAATAGTAGAAATGGAATTAAATAATGAATAACTTATGGAATTGAAGCTTGATGAGTCTATTTTCATATGGATGGAACAAAACAGGTATATGAGTTATATTTTATGAGATGTTTAAATTTTTGTAAAACAGGGCCAAAGCAATTTCTGGATCCCCTGTTCTGACTTTGGAAATTCACCATAAAATTTTCAAAGATAATTAGAGGTCATGATATATATGTACAGATTCCTTATTGAGTTTAGTTTTATTAGAAATAAACGGCATAGTCATTGAAACTCTGTACAGGGAGATATCTGATTCGTAATACACAGAGGTCAGAGCAGTCGAACCCTGAAACAGGGGAGACTTTAACTAATAAACTGTACTAATTTGCTTGACTAAAAATTCTATAAAAAAATTAGTAAATAGATATATGAGTCTAGTTTCAGGGAATTTTACGAAATTAGATTTTGAGTTTTGGAACTCAAGATATGAATTTTTAAGCGACTATGATGCAGATTGCTAGCTTGACTGAAAATTTTAAAAATAAATTGTTTGAGCTGTTTAAAGTAATGAATTAAGTCTGTTAACACCTCGTGTTCGACTTCGGCGACAGTCTCGGGTACGGGGTGTTACATTTGGTGGTATCAGAGCAGGTTTAGTCAGTTTTCGGACTAACTTAGCATGCGTAAAAATTTAGCTATACATGCCACTGATCTGTGATAGTGTGATGTCTTCCGACGCATATGAGTACCGTCTTATTTAGACAGGGTACTCTCCAACCGAGGTGCGCCGACCATGTTCAATTTATGTGAAGTTAGTTGAGTAAAATTATGATTATGATAAGTCTCGGTTCAGAAAAGTATGAATAAAAGTTTATGATACATATGTGATAAATATCCATATTTGCTTAATGCTCATATGATGTAGTGTGTATGGCTTACTTGATAAGATGAACGGAATAAATAGAAAGTAGTAGAGGTATGAATAAAAGTCATAATATTATGATATGAATGAAAATGTCCTTTTCTTGATTTGGACGTTGAATATTGATGAATGCTAATGATATATAATTTTTATGAGATAAAGGATTATAATGAAATGAACTTATCTATGTTAAATTGTTGGACTAAATTATATGATTGTAATGACATGTACATGATGCACGAAATGAAAGTTGTGATTGTGATGCAAATATCTATGTTTGTTTGGCCCTATATGATGTCATGAGCATGAATTAATTTAATTAAATGAATGGATAAGTAAAGCTATCTAGAAAACATAGAATGTATACATAAGTATATTGTCTAAATGGGACAGTAGGAAAGTTTGTGTAAGCGAACATGAATGTTGCATTACCTGAATGAATGACATGATTTTGATGATGTTGCTATGATGATAGAAGTTGTATCATATGTGTATGTATAAGAAAGTCGAGTCAGAGGTCCTACAACCCCTCCCCCTTACCGAAGTGGTACTTATAGTGGAATTTCATGAGATTTGTATTGAATAAGTTTCCGGTTGAGAACCCAAAGAGTTCAGTGATAAAATAATTATAAGTATGATCAGAGATTGAAAATGAGCTGATAAGTAAAGTTAAAGCCAGTAAAGTATCGGATTGACGTAAAGATTATTGGAGTTATGCACTGTCCCAATTAGAGAAGGAATTCTCTTTGGTAAATCGAATTACTCAGGTGCAAGGTCGAGAAAAGTGTAAATTGAAATTTATTCAGAACTGGCCTTCTTTAGTGAATGGTTTAATATGAAATTTGTGATGGCAAAAATAGTTGGGAAATGATATTTGAAATGTGAACTATCCGAGTGTGACATTATGACCGGACAGATTTAGATCTCTTTTGAGATGTTCTATGTGTTTACCCGTTCTCAGAAATATTTCTATGGCTATTGATCTTCTGAAGAAATTCTTGTTATATGGGAATGTCTTCTAATTCTGGTGTTGGATGAAAGCATTGGTAGTCTGATTGGTTTATAATTTATATTGCTCTATTTCATCTGGGTATTCTATTTCATTTAAATCTGATAAGAATTGATGAGAGAATACATATGATATTATAGTTCTGCTTTCTTCTACTTGATGCTTCATCCGATATATATGTATGGGAAGATATATTGATCTTGTTATATTTGATTTGATGAGGATTAAATGATGTTTTCTTTTGGACTTTCTTTCTTTGAAGAATTATCGGGGTATTCTATATTTTCTCTATGAGTTTGGTTTTCGATTCTCCGGCATAGTATCGTATCTTGGGTTTCTTTATCCTGGATCTTTTTATTCTGGATTTCTTTATTCCGGGTTTCTCTATCTTGGATTTCTTTATTCGGTTTTCTTGTTATCTTTGTTCCATAATTTGTCAATTACGACTCATGTTCGAAGTGCGTTCTTTAGCTCGCGATAATCATGTCAAATATGACTATACTTCTAATTTGATCTTGGTAATGTGGTGATTTTAGTATTGCGATTTTTTTTCTAATTTCTGTGTAAGGATTGACATCAGTAAAGGCATAGGTGATAAAAGCGCGAGTTTCAGTCGGTATGGTGAATTATTTATTTGAAAGATTTCATGTGACAATTATGTTAGGATTATTTTTCTCAAGTCTGATAATAGAATTTCATTTTTGTACTGATAAAAGAGTAAATAGTCTGAACGAGAAGTGTATATTTATGAGAAAGAGTTTGATATTAGTTAAAGTCACTACGAATGATAAGGTTTTCATCTTATGAAAGCTGAAAAGTTTATTACATGTTGACAGAGTTCGGATAGATGAGAATATTGGTAACCGAAGCGTCTGAACTAGGCTAGTCTACATTGAGGAAAGACTTCCTGACTTTCAGTAATGTACTGTTGTATGAATTGTGATGTGTTTCAAGATAGTGAGGTAATGTGATAGTTTAGAGCATTCGATGTTACATAAAATCTGAGTTGTTAAAGAGGTTAAAGCTGAGCATTAGGATCTATCAAAATTATCCTTGTCAATGTTGATATTGGGATGGAAATGAGAAGGATTATTCTTGAGGCCATATTAGAATTATTTCTATGGCAGAAAGAGGAAAATGTGATGTATCCTATTCTTAAATGTTTGGAGAAATCTATAAATCATATCGGTATTGAATGAATTCCTACTCATCAAATTAATGGATTTTAAGGTTCTTTGATTGTTGGATTTCTTGGGAATTCCGGTCTCCATTAATCAAGTTAAGATCCTGGTTTTATGTCATGATATCATGGGAAACTGAGAAGGGTTGAAAATTTAAGAACAGTTGAGAGTTGAGACTGTAAGCTTTTAGACCATATGAGAAATTAAAGAGATGTATTTGAGGTACAGCCTAAGTGAAAGTTCTTCAGCACTGAATATGAGATTAAAAGTGAAGACCACTTTTCCGGTAAGATTTTCGGGGACAAAAATCCCTAAAAAGGGGGAAGAGTTGTAATATCCTGATTTTGGGCCTAGTCAAAATAGTGGTTTCGTGACCATAAAATCCAAGATAGAAATAATTATTTTATGATTATTTTGAGGTCTATGATATGATTGCATGATTGTGTGAAAATTTCGTGAAGAAATTTATGCATAAAGTGCTTAAATTGAAATTAGGGACTAAATCGAATAATTTGCAAAACTTGCATTCTAGAAGTTTCTAGTATGAAATTGTTTTGAAATATTAATTAGGAGGTCTAAAATAAAATTTTACCAATTTCTAAGTCTATGGACAAAAATTGGACATGGATGGAATTTTTGGAAAGTTTAGTCGTAAGGGCATTTTGGTCATTTAGGGGTAAAATGAATTAAAATACAAAATTAAAAGCCAATTTTGCTCATCTTCAACCCCATGGCCGAATATAGCAAGGAGAAACCATGGCTATCAAGCTTCCAAGCTCGATTGTAAGTCCGTTCTAGCCCCGTTTTTCAAGTTCTTTACGTTTTTGGAATCCCGGTAACTTGATTAAGCTTATTCTAGCAATAATTTAAGCTAGGGTTCATATTTGGAAAAATACCCATAGGTGAAATGTGTTTATTTTGATGTTTTATGGTAGAATATGAAGGCTGAAATTATGTTAAACAACTTTTGCTAAGCGATTTTAAGCAAAAATGAGTAAAACGGCTTAATCGGTAAAAATTGTTATTGTTCATAACTATGTGTTAGAGTGCGAATTTGATGTTGTCATAGAATGGAAAAATGTTCAGCATGTCATAAAACATAAGAAAATATGCTGAAGTTTAATTTACAAGCTTTGGGGCAAAAGTGTAAATATGTAAAAGTTTAGGGGCAAAATTGTAATTTTGCCAAAATATGATTTTGGGTTAATTTGAATAATGTGAGCCCTAATTAGACTATATTTTAAATGATAGAGCAAGGAAAACTAAAATTCAGGCTAAAATGGGGAAAATACCAAGTTGTGGACGAAATGGTAAAAGTAGCCATTTTCACATACGAGGTAAGTTCATATGTAAATGTTGGTAACATAGTTATTATTTTAAATGTTTTTATGTTATTTAAATGATATGATAATTATTATGAAATATTATACTCGTGATAATTGTTTGATAATATGTTGAATTATGTGATATACTTGGAAAATGTGAAATACTATCGAGTATCGGTATCGGCATTCCGTAGAAGATGGGTGAGACACATGATTGGGAAAAAGGTCCCGTTGAACCTTAGGAATGGATTAGGATACAAGTGACATGTCACTGGGATATTTGGGCATCCGAACTCGTTGAGTTGAGTCCGAGTTCACTAATGGATACGAATGTCCGAACTCGTTGAGTTGAGTCCGAGTTCGAGAGATGTAACTAGGCATCTAAGCTCGTTGAGTTGAGTCCGAGTTCACTTATGGATGCGAATGTCTGAACTTGTTGAGTTGAGTCCGAGTTCGAGAGATGTAACTAGGCATCCGAGCTCGTTGAGTTGAGTCCGAGTTCACTTATGGGCGGGTTACATGGTAGCTTGGCTACATATGTGGCACTTCTGTGCAAACTTTCCATGTATTCGAATTATATTCCGATGTGTTCAACCGGTAAAATTCTACTCAAATGGAGGAATACTCGAGATGAAAGGGACGTATTGGTAAGTGTTGTGAAATGGATACTTTGAACAGGTATGTACTTAACGCTCGGGTTGAAAACTCGATATAACAACAATATGGTAAGATGATAAATGAAAATGTGATATGAATGTCTCGGTGATGATCATGCAAATGATGTTTATGTTTGCTTATATAGTTGTGTTACTTGCTATTTGCATGTGAACTTACTAAGCATTTGTGCTTACCCCCTCCTTTTCATTCCTTGTAGTGTTGACAAGCCAGCTCGGAAATCAGAAACGGTCGGAGGCACGCTCACACTATCCGTATACTATCTTGGCATAATGGCTTGTATATTTTGAGTGTGGCATGTATAGCATTATAATCATTTTGTATATATGGTCTTATGATATGGTTATTGAGTGGTATGGAAATGCTTGGTAATGATTAGCCATTGGAATGGCTAATCATGATCATATTTGGTGTTATGTATGCTAAATTGCTAGCTAATCCATGGGAACCATGAAATGGGTAAAATTTACCATAAAATAGATTCAGACAGCAGTAGTGAGGTGAATTTGAAAAATCACTAAAAATAGTAGAAATGGAATTAAATAATGAATAAGTTATGGAATTGAAGCTTGATGAGTCTATTTTCATATGGATGGAACAAAACAGGTATATGAGTTATATTTTATGAGATGTTTAAATTTTTGTGAAACAGGGCTAGAGCAATTTCTGGATCCCCTATTCTGATTTTGGAAATTCACCATAAATTTTTAAAAGATAATTAGAAGTCAGGATTTATATGTACAGATTTCTTATTGAGTCTAGTTTTACTAGAAATAAACGGAATAGTCATTGAAACTCTGTACAGGGAGATATCTGATTCGTAATACACAGAGGTCAGAGTAGTCGAACCCTGAAACAGGGGAGAATTTAACTAATAAACTGTACTAATTTGCTTGACTAAAAATTCTAGAAAAAAATTTGTAAATAGATATATGAGTCTAGTTTCAGGGAAAATTTACGGAATTGGATTTCGAGTTTCAAAACTCGAGATATGAATTTTTAAGCAACTGTAACACAGATTGCTAGCTTGACTGAAAATTTTAAAAATAAATTGTTTGAGTTGTTTAAAGTAATGAATTAAGTCTGTTAACACCTCGTGTTCGAATCCGGCAACGGTCTCGGGTACGGGGTGTTACAATGGACCTACTTTTGGGTTGGTAGGTATACCTTGACCCTAATTTGATGAAATGACTTTTATACCCTTATAAGGTAAAATGACTGTTTTGCTCGTATGAGGTAAAATGACGACTTTGCCATTGTGAGATAAAATAACTGTTTTGCCCTTATGAGGTAAAATGATTGTTTTGCCCTTATGAGGTAAAATAATTATTTTTCCCTTATGTGGTAAAATGACTGAAATGCCCCTACATAATAAATTGACTGTTTTGCCCTTGTGTGATATATGTTTGGATTTTAGCATGCTATTGTAACCGTGTTGAGTAGATGTATAATATGATGATATGACATGACACGTGGCACGATGCATTGCATGGGGGTGGGTTTTTATATGATTGGAGGAAGTGTACTGTATTGGCAGCTCTGCTGCAAATCACTGATGGCTCTAAGCCTATTATACTGGCAGCTCTGCTGCAAATACTTCTTAGTGGCACAACTAGTGCTAATTCTGGTGTGTAGGGATGGATGGGTTGATTATATCCCCACATGGAGTGTAGGGTTAGATAGAGATGGTGTGTAGAGGCTGGATGGGTAGGACATGCATACTGTTTACTGTTACTGCAATGGGCCAATGACCGAACATATGACTATTTCTGTATTGAGATGGGCTAAAGCCCAAACTGGTATTGTCACTGTTACTGATATGCGCTTAGGCCCAGACTGTATTTGCTCACTATATGTGTTTGACTGTCAGTTATTAAGGGATTACATACTGAGTTTTCGTAAACTCAACCTTCTGCGTATTTGCGCAGGTAAACCTTAGGCGGATTTGCGACAACCCGAATTAGGGCCTAATCAGAATAGTGGTATTGTGACCACAAATCCGAGATAGAAATAATTATTTTATAATTATTTTGGGTTTTATGATATGATTACGTGATTGTGTGAAATTTTCGTGATAAAATTCTATGCTTAAAATGCTTAAATTGAAAGTAGGGACTAAATTGAATAAGTTGCAAAATTTGCACCTAGAAGTTTTTAGTATGAAATTGCTTTGGAATATTAATTAGGAGGTCTTAAATGGCAATTTGACCAATTTTAAGTTCATGGACAAATTTTGGGACATGGAAGGAATTTTTGAAAGTTTAGTAAGGAGGGCATTTTGGTCATTTGTATATTAAATGAAATAAAATGGGAAAAATAACACAAAATTGGTCATCTTCTTCACTAGTTGCTGCCGAATTTTCCTCTCTTCCATAGCTAGGGTTTCTTCAACTTTCAAGCTCCATAGTAAGTAATTCCAAGCCCCGTTTTTAATGTTCTTTACATTTTTGAAATCCTCGTAGCTCTTCAGGTTTACCTATTTCTACTATTATTTGAGTTAGGGTTTATGTTTAAAAATTTACCCATGAATGATAGGAATGTATTTTGATGTTTGATGGTAGAATATGAGGTTTTAAATTATGTTAAACAACTTGTGCTACTCGGTTTAAAGTGAAAACGAGTAAAACTAAGATAATTGGTAAAAATACTTATTGTTCATAACTATATGTTAGAGTGAGAATTTGATGTTGTTGTAGAAGAGAAAAATGTTCAGCATGTCATAAAACATAGGAATAAGGGCTGAAATTAAATTTCCGAGCCTTGGGGCAAAATTGTAATTTTGTAAAAGTTAGGGGGCAAAAATGTAATTTTTCCATAATGTGATTTTTGGATTGAAATAAATAGTATGAGTGTTAAATGAGTTAAATGTATTGTTATAGATCAAGAAAGGCGTGGAATTGACCTTGAACGGGGAAAAGAAAAAGCTTTGGACTAAATCGCAAAAATTCCACATTTTGCACCGAGGTAAGTTTGTATGTAAATATTACATTAATTTAATGTACATTCTTATATTTCAGCCTATTATGTAAATATATTAGCGGATGTTAAAAATATGAATAGACCATTGGAAGAATGGAAATAAACAATAGAGAGAGATCCCGGTTGAACATTCGGAGAGATCGAATGAAATAGAGGAAGGTAGTGTAGCTAGGTCACATGTATGATGCCGAGTGCACATCATGTGTACAAGAAAGCTATGAGATACAATGTAGTAGCTAGGTCACATGTGTGATACGGGATGTATCCCATGTAGACAAGAGAGCTACGTAAGAGATGAATGTAGCTAGGTCGCATGGGTGATACTATGTGTACACCATGTAGACAAGAGAGCTACGGGATATATGTAGCTAGGTCGCATGCGTGATTCCAAGTGAAGGACACCATGTAGACAAGAGAGCTACGAGACAAATCGGCTAGGTCACATGAGTGGTACTAAGTGTTCACTATGTGTACAAGAGAGCCGAGCTAAACGAAGTATGATGGTGGAGCTGTGGGCTGAAGCCATTAAATATCGAGGGTTGATCCGAATTGTTCAATGGGATGGCTTAGTAGTGAGATTGTAGTCATGGACCTACACTTGTAACGTATGAAATGTGATGAAAATGATTTGTAGTATATAAATATGTAAGTTAAAATGAGGTTAGTGCAAAGAATGGGTGAAAGAGTGAAAGTAGCATTAAAACTGTTTTGGACAGTAACAGTGACGTGATTTTGAAAAATCACCAAAAATATAATGGATTTAACTAGAGGTTGAATGAGATGTGGAATTAAATCTTAATGAGTCTATTTTCATATAAAAGAAACAGAGCAAGCAAAAGAATTCTACATTTTGAGATATTTGCAATTGTGTGTGACTTGCTCAGAATGACTACGTGGTCCCCTGTTCAAACTTTGAAAAATCATTAAAAATTGTACAAAACAAATTAAGAAATATAGTTTATATGAATAAATTCCTTATTTAGTCTAGTTTTAAATGAAACAGATTTTATGGTTATTTGAATTGTGTACTGGGAGAAATTCAATTTTTAATGAACAGAGGTCAGATCAGTTGAGCTGTGTAACAGGGGAAACTTTAACCAATAAACTGTACTAATTGGCTGAACCAAAAATTCTAGAAAAAAAATTACTAAAAATATTTATGAGTCTAGATTCATGGAAATTTTATGTATTTGAATTTTGAGTTTTTTAACTCGAGTTATGATTTATTTAGCGAACATGACGCAGCAGAGACAGCTTAATCAAATTGGAGTGAATAGTGAAATTAAAGTAGATATACTTGAGTTGTTGTATAAACATATTAGATTCTTTAATTAATATTTACTTACTCACTTACTAAGCTATAAGCTTACTTTGTTTTCTCTCTTTTGTTTTATAGTGTCCTTCAGCTTGCTCAGGAGTTAAGGATCGCGAAGATCTGTCCGCACTATCAACACTTTAGGGTATTGAACTAAACATTTTGAATTGTGGCATGTATAGTAGACTTAATTATTTTGTTACGTGTCATAATTGCCTAGTTTTAGAATATTGGTTATAATATTCGATCAACTACTTTGTATAAGCCGTTAAAGTTGGCTAATATTGTTCAAGACATATGTTATAACGATACACTATCAAATTGGATGACATATTTCTATTTCGGTTTTTGTTTAATGGTATGTGCTATGTTTTAGTAATACCTTGTACCCTGTTCCGGCGACGGTAACGGGTAAGGGGTGTTACAGGATTGGTGCTGCGAGAGACTCGAAGGTGGGTACACCACCGCACATGCTTCTATATTTGCCTTTTATTTATAAGTAGTTTAAATTGGGTATTTTTATGTAATAAGTCCTCTATGGATTTTATTTTTAATTTGGGGATTTATATTTCTTTAGCTTTAATACTGCTAGCAGTAGGGAAAAGACGCGAGTTTTTAAAAGGGATAAATGTTTTCCAAAAATACCACGGGTATATAACTGATTTAAGAGCTTCCACAAGAAACAACATTTTAAACAAATGACTTACATTTTGAAAACAAACGACAAGTCTTGAAATCATCTTCAAGGTCATTCAAAAAGGTTTAATAGAGAATGGGTTTTTAACAATTCGTACTTTACAAAAAACACTTCAATGTGACATCGTCAGATTCAGCCATAACGTCCAGGCAGAGTTTGGGGTGTTACAAAATCCACCTCATGCGGTACACACAACCTACCTCGAAAATTCAAGATACCATCAATGTTTACAACAAAGTCTCTGTTAACACCTTATTCCACTTGTCGAATTCTCTTTAACAACTCCTTATCTAATGGCTGCTTAACCTTAATATGTTGCGACAAAGTCAGCCTCACTTGAAGTTTAGCCAATAAACCACCATCACTAGCTAAACTCAAGTGCACAAACATAACTCTGAATTCCAACATCGACTTCCTACTCAAAGCATCAACAACAACATTTGCCTTACTTGGATGATACTCTATCACACAATCATAATCCTTTAACAACATTATCCAATGCCTTTGTCTTAAATTCAACTCCTTTTGGGTGAGGAGATGCTTAAGGCTCTTCTGATCCGTATAAATAACACACTTTTTTCCATACAAATAATGGCGCCAAATATTAAGCACAAAACAACATCAGCTAACACCAAATCATGAGTAGGATAATTGCGCTCATTCGACTTCAACTGTCTCAAAGCATAAACCACAACTTTGCCCTCTTGGATCAACACACAACCAAGACCCAAATATGAAGCATCACTATAAACCAAAAAAATCTTTTCTAGGCTCCAGTTGAAACAACACAGGTACCTTAGTTAAAACTGGCTTAATATGTTCAAAATTTTTCTGCCTTTCATCAGTCCATTCAAACACCACATCTTTTTGAAGTTGTTTTGTTAAGGCTGAAACAATAAGAGAAAACCCTTAAACAAATCTACGGTAATAGCCAACCAAACCCAGAAACTCCTAACTTTAGTGACAGTCCTAGACAGCTTCCACTTTAAGATCACCTCAATCTTTTTTGGATCCACTTGAATCCCTTCTGTCCATACAACATGACTTAAGAATGCCACTTCCTTAAGCCAAAATTCACACTTACTCAACTTTGCATACAACTGCTTATCTCACAGAATTTCCAAAACAACCCTTAAATGCTCGTCGTGATCCTCCCCAACGGGAGAATATACCATAAATATCACCTATAAAGATAACCATAAATTGATCCAAGTACGAATGGGATACTCGGTTCATCAAATCCATGAACGCAGTAAGGGCATTAGTTAATCCAAACAGCATCACCAAAAACTCATAGTGTCTATACCGAGTCCTAAAAGCAGTTTTCAACATATCAGTCTTCTTCACCTTCAATTGATAATACCCATAATTAAGATCAATCTTTGAAAACACTGTTGCACCACAGAATTAATGAAACAAGTCATTAATTCAAGGTAAGGGATACTTATTCTTAATAGTTGATATATTGTGATTAGGTGTAACATATTAAACTAGTTTTCACATTTAAGGAGCTTGAATACAAGCATTTTCGTTACATTTTAATTTTCTTTAGTTTTATTTATATTCAATACAATGTGCACATTGAGTCTTTTATTAACCTTAAGGTTCGAATGAGGCCTAAAGGAGAGCTAACGTATTTTCTAAGTGTGTAGGAGACCATTAGAAGGCATTTTGGGTCAATACTGGACACTATGTCGCAACATAGAGAGCAAAATAGAGAAAGTGAGAAGCTTTCTGGGTTTGGCTGGGTATTACAGACGTTTTGTTGAGGGGTTTTCAATGATTGTTGCACCTCTGACCAAGATACATTGTAAAGGGGTACCATTTAATTGGACTGATAAGCAGTAAGAGAGTTTTGAGAAACTGAAGAAAGTTCTGACTGAGGCCCCTGTTTTAAAATAACTAGAGTTTGGGAAGGAATTCACTGTCTACAGTGATGCATCGCACATTGGATTGGGTTATGTGTTAATGCAAGAGGGTAAGGTGGTTTCTTACACGTCTCGTTAGGTTAAACCTCACGAGGCGAATTACCCCACTCATAATTTGGAGTTAGCTGCGGTGGTATTCACACTGATGATTTAGAGGCATTACCTGTACAGTGAAAAGACTATTATTTACACAGATCATAAAAGCCTCAAGTATCTCCTTACTCAGAAGGAGCTAAATCTTAGGGAATGAAGATGGATAGAGTTGCTTAAGGATTATGATTGTTCAATTAAGTACCACCCTGGTAAAGCTAATGTGGTAGCTGACGCACTAAGCCGTAGGGTTGTATCTAATTTGAGATCAATGTTTGCTCATCTCAGCCTATTCGATGATGGTAGCTTGTTAGCTGAACTGCAAGTGAGACCGACTTATACTGATCAAATTAAGGAGAAACAATTGTTGGATGAGTCATTAGTTTCTCGTTTTCAACTAGTCAAAAATGGTGGGACTACGGATTTTGGGCGGAATAGTGAAGGAGTATTATGTTTCCGTGGAAGAGTTTGTATACCGAGGTATTTCGATCTGAGGCAGTCTATACTACGAGAGGCGCATATTTGTCCATATGGTATGCACCCTAGCGGAAACATGTTATACCGAGATCTTCGTGAGCTATACTGGTGGCCAAGGTTGAAACACGAAGTTACTGATTATGTGAGTAAGTGCCTGATATGCTAGCAAGTTAAGGCTTAGCATCAACTACCTTCTGGGTTATTGTAGCTAGTTAAAATTCCACTTTGGAAGTGGGATAGGGTAACCATAGAAATTGTGAGTGGGCTACCCTTGACGCCTACTAAAAAGGATTCGGTATGGGTGATTGTGGACCAATTGACTAAATCTACTCATTTTATACCGGTTCGCACTGATTACTCATTGCAGAAGTTGGCTAAGTTGTATGTGGCCAAGATTGTAAGACTGCATGGTGTACCAGTTTCTATCATATTTGACAGAGATACTAGGTTCACATCTCAATTCTAGAAGAAGTTACACGAGGCTTTGGGTACAAGACTGGATTTCAGCACTGCATTCCACCCTCAAAACATATGGGCAGTCAGAGAGGGTGATTCAGATACTGGAAGACATGTTAAGAAGTTGTGTAATTGATTTCAGAGGCAGATGGGTGGACTATTTGCCGCTGGCAGAGTTTGCATATAACAATAGCTACCAGTCCAGTATTCAAATGGCACCGTACGAGGCGTTATATGGTTGTAGGTGTTGTACTCCTACTTGTTGGACTGAGTTGGGTCAGCGGCAAATTCTGGGGCCAGAAATAGTTTCTGATACTGAAAACAAAGTAAAACTGATTCGAGACCGGTTAAAGGAAGCATCTAATAGACAAAAGTCATGTGCAGATTTGAAGCGTAAGGAGATCGAGTACTCTGTGGGGGATTATGTCTTTCTTAAAGTCTCACCATAGAAGAAAATTTTAAGGTTTGGGTGGAAAAGAAAGCTTAACCCTAGGTTCATTGGGCCTTACCGAATACTTAAGCACATGGGAGTGGTAGCTTATCAACTTGAGCTGCCTCCAAAGTTGGATAGGATAGATACTGCTCTGATCCCTCGCACATAGTTCCAGTCAAGGAAATCGAGGTTAGGCCTGATTTGACTATCGAGGAAGAACTGGTATAGATATTAGATCGTGATGTTAAAGTGCTGAGAAAGAAATCTGTTCCACTGGTCAAAGTGCTTTGGTATAATCACAGTTCAAAGGGCTACGTGGGAACCAGAGAAGGTGATGCGACAACAATACCCTTACCTATTCTGACCAAGTAAATTTTGAGGCTGAAATTTCTTTTAGAGGGTAGAGTTGTAACGCCTCAAAAATGTAGGGTCTTTAATTTTGCATGGTTTGACACAAATTGCATGTTTGGTGTGGTGGCTAAGTAATTTGGGCATGTTTGGGGGTGTCTGGGAAGTCCTGGGTTCAAGCTTCGACTTTTACAGAATTTTTGTTTTTGCTCTTAAAATAACCTGAACACTGGCACCGAGGCTTTAGGATTAATTGTGTTTGATTGGTGACACAAAAAGTCTTGTGGCTTGGTGGCAAATGGCATGACTTGGTAACTGAGAAGGCTTGGGTTCAAATCCCATGTCAGGCAAGGGATGATCATTTTACTACTTGGGATGGCAAGTGTTTGAAGTGGTTTCGAACTTTATTATGTGAGAGTTTGAACTGGTCTTGGTGTTGTTATGGAGGATATCAAGGAGGGATAAGGGGAGAGATTTATGGAGAATTTCAAGGAGTTTGAAGTGTGAGAGGAGTGTAGTCGAATTGGGAGTTGTTGGTACCTATCCGGTCATGCCACTTGGTGCCAAATGGGTTTTAGTCATTTTAGTTTCGGCATTTGCTTCTTTTCTTCTTTTGGTTTTGAACAATTTTGATAGTTGTTGTGTATTTTGACCATTCGGGTCTTTTCTCTTTTCAACTCTATTTCTTGATTGTGTTACTGAATACAAGTTAGTAGGCGCTGAAATTGAAACCTTTTCCTTTCTTCTTCACATTTTTTCTCTCTGCCGAATAGGCATTCTTCTCCATTCTCCTTCGTATCTCAATTGCATTTCTCTTCTTGGAGCCTTAGCCAAATACCGCTTGCCCCTCTCCCTCTCTACTCATTCGGGTTTTTCTCTGTACTAGCCGAATATTCCCTTTCTTAGCCGAATCTCTCCCTACTTTGATCAAAGTAATTGAGTTTCCTCTTGGATTGCCAAATTCTTAGCATTAGCTGAGCCTTGCTATTGTTATCATCAATGTGTGGGTTCACAGTGGTGCCGTTCCTCCTCCTTCTTGTTGTACTATAGTAGCCTCCCTCTCGAATCCCTTTTTTGTATCGATTATTTTTAGGAGTGCGTTAGGCATCGCGTGCCTCGATTGTATGTTATGCTAGGGTAGGCCGAATGCTGTTATCCTCCTCTCTTAGTCCACGTCTCGGTAAGAAGTGCACTTGGTTTAAATGAATTACTTTTAAGGTTACTTAACAAATTAGACTTTAACGCAGATCATTGCCAATAAGTGAGTGATCGTTGGTTAAGGGTGGATTGAACCCTAATTGTTTTATCAAGGTAAGCAGTATGTATTGTTGGGGGATTAAGAGTTCATAGATGGGTGGTTAACTCGAGTGATTGAGAACTGACATTGGATCATTATTTTTTATTTAGGTTGGGCGCGTGGTGTTTGACGTTTTCCTCTCCAAAAGGTGTGTAACTATACACCAAATATTGCTACTGTCAAAACGTTGGATTATGGTGTGTATTCACACCACTATGTTACTGTGAATCGACAAAAGCTGAAAAGCCGAAAGCCTAAAACTTTAGCATTTGAGGCCTCACGAGTGTGCGAATGCTTGTGTGGTAAACTAAGCCTATAAATCATAGCCGACAGACTGTAGAGGCTGCCACGAGCGTTCTCATGGGCTTAGGCCGTTATGGGCCTCGTTGGGCCGAGATGGGTCGTGTGGGCCTAATGGACTCGTGGGCCTCACACGGATAAAATATACGGTAAGTGGAAAATAATGGAGTGGGCTATGGTGAACGCATAGTCGCGATTGAGTTTAGGCTAAATGGGCCACACAAGTGTGTGGGCCTACTTGGTCTGAGTAGTGGGCTTTGGGCCCATTTACACTATTTTGGCCATATGGGTCATCTGAGTCGTTTGAGACAACTGTAGACCTTTTGAAGGGTCGTTATCTGTACAAGACCCTAAAATTAGTTAAATGACCAAAATACTCCTGAGGGGTAAAATTACTATTTTACCCTTAACCGACGAAATGACCATGTAACGCTCCAATTTTTGGGAATTCTAAAATGTTAGCAAAATTTAAAATTTTTTGTAATCTGTCTTTTAGGTGTAGGTTTAACTATGTTAGTGGGCCTCTAGAAGGCCCAAGTTTAAGTTAAAACCCGGTAATTTAAGTTAATTTTAATTCCATAAGAAAAAGGAGTTCTGGTAAGCTGGGCTTTTAAGTATTAATTGTGTAAAATAAAACACAAGGAAGCATGTGGCAAAGTGGCATGTGGCGCCACTGGGAAGGCTATAAAAGTGGCGTATGGATGTTAGTGAGGACCCAGGTTCAAATCACAATGAAAGCATATTAAGGGAATTAATTTTTATGTACAGAAAAGGGAAGTAATGGAACTCAAGTAAAAGTCTGTCAGGAGGAGTTTGAGTTGCTCAAGAGATTGAGCAAGGAGGGGATAAGGGAGAGAATTTAAGAGCTGATTAGAGAGAGCAGAGTTGGCTGAATGGTGGACTCTTGAGGAGCAAGAGTTGGCCGGCCAAGGGTTTCATTAGAGGGCAACATTCGGCTAGGTCATTTGACAGTTATAAATTTGGCAGATGGGGTAAGTTGTGCCATTTTCTGACTATTCATCCTCTATTTTTTCCTTTCTCCTCTCTTCATCTACTTTCTTTTTCCTCTTCTTTCCTCCATAGCCTAATCTTCCTACCATCCTGTTCATCTCCATCTTTTATCAGTTGTTTCTAAACCCTCATAACCGTTCGCCATAAAAGTCTAAATCCCGAAAGCCATATTTCTCTTTGTGCTGAATTCTTATAGCCAAAACCCCTTACTTCTCTTCATCATTCTTGACCGATTCTTTAGTCCTCTAAACCCCAAGTGTCTATCGACAAAGCCATTACAAATCTTCATCTTTTCTTTACTGTTACAAAAAGCCGAAAATTCATAGCCATAGGGACATAGCCGAATTCTAAAGATCACTGAAGGCTCGACTTTTGTTATCATTTGAGGGCTTAGAACTGCATCAGAATCAAGTAAAAACTAAGGGGAATCGTTGACTAAAGGAATTGGTGGTAAGTTTTTCCAACATTAGCCTTTCTTTCGTAGTTTAGAAAAAGTCAAAACCCCTAAAGGTTAGGGAGGCTGTCGATTTGGACTTGTAGCCCTAAGGGGTTGTGGTAACTGTTTTACTTTGATAATGTGTGATTTAGAGGCTGCTGATCAAGGGCTTGGACAAGTGGAATGATCAGATCTTGATCTAGACACTACTTTCGACAAAGGTAGGATCACTAGTGCCTAAGGAGTGGTTGGCCGAATATGGTAAGTGCTTAATATGAAGTTCATTTCGGTATCTAGAATTAACATGGTAGTAATATAATTGTAAGCAGTTCGTGCGTGGTCCTCATCAACAAAACATCATAAAACAGGTGTGTAACTGACACCCTCTCATAGACTGGATCGGCAAAAGCTAAAAAGCTAAAATACTGAAAAGTCGGTATTTTGAGAACTTGCGAGTGTGCGAGTGCTCGTAAGATTAATATTTTGACGTGTATGATAAATTAAAGTGTTAAGACTACAGAGTGCACGTTTCTGTGCATTTCGATGTTTTTGGGCTTAATGGGCCAAAATCGGGAAAAAGGGCCAACGGGCCAAATTCGATAAGAACACTCGGTAAGTGTTTCTGTTAGTACGTAAATATCTTTGATATGAATGAAAACCCTAAAATCAGTTAAATTACTGGGATACCCTTATGTATGTAGAATTACTATTATACCCCTAGGTGCAACATGACCATTATACCCCTAGGGTTGACTTTGTCTAAAAAGCATGACGATCTGATTCTGTATGATATATGCCATGATTGTATATATGTTGCATGGGGACATGGGTTATATTATGGAGGAAGCGTCCTAGTGGCTATGCCACAAATTATCTAATCTGGTGGCTCTACCACATATATCTGTTTTGGTGGCTCTGCCACGATTATCTATATCTGGTGACTCTGTCACACTATCTGTTCTGGCAGCCATATTTCTGTGGCATGTAGTGGTTGGGTGGGTCGAGTAGTCTCCCCACATGGTGAAAGTTTGGTATGGGGGTGCATATGGTTGGATATGGGTTGGGTTTTGCATAAGCATGTAATATCTGTTCTGATCTGTCATGGGCCTATGGGCTTTATTCTGAATTCTGTTCTGGGCTAAGGCCAACATATTCTGTTTCTGTGGTTTGAGCTGATATAGGCTATGGTTGGGTTAATTTACACACTAAGTTTCCCCAAACTCACCCCTTTATTTTCATCCACGCAGGTAATCCCCAACCATAGTGGGCTTAGAGCTGTGAGGGATTCAAAGTGGCCACACGTTTCTGTAAATTCAGTTTCTTTTTGATAAACTGGACCTTCTTTTATTTACGTTTAAGGTTTTTGGGTTTTTAATTGTAATAAGGCCGCTTTAATTATTTTTAATGGTTTTGATAGGTTTTATTAAGATAGATATAACTTATACTTAACCGTCGAATTTGATTAGCTTAGGGCGCATTTTCAAAAAAAAATAGCAGTTGATTTCAAAATAAAACAACAACAAGCAAAGCTTCCGCAATGAAAATGTTTTCCAAATTTAACCACTTTTCTTAAAATGGACTCAATCGACTTGGTTTCCTAAAAAAATACACTCAACGTTAAAGTGTGGCAATGGCAGAATGCATGTCTAGGATTGGTTTCGGGGAGAGCTTGGTACTTAAGCAGTCCGATGGACTCACCTCCTCTTTTCTGGTTTCTTACCTGGTGCAAAGCTTCCATTCACTTTAACTTATAATTACATTATCTTTTCAAACACTAAGTAGATACTACGAGATCAACGACATAAAATGTTTCGAATGCTTCAATGTGGCACGTCAGATCCGGCCATAACGTCCAGGCCGGGTTTGGGGTGTTACAGACCATTATACCCCTAGTGGTAGGTTAATTGATGTGTGTATGAAATTTATATAACTGGTTCTGAGTATGACATACTGTATACACGTAATATTTATGACATAACATTCTACATCAGGGTTGGGATTCTGATTTGGAGGAAGTACTGTGCTAGTGGCTTTGCCACGTTTTTACTGTTCTGGTGGCTTTGCCACGTATTCCAATATTACTGGCTACGCCATGTTGACTGTTATTAGTAGCTTTGCTACGTTATTGTTAGTAGCCTCACTGCAATATTGGTGTGTTGGCTGGGTGGGTCGATTTAATCCCCACATGGTGTGTTGGTTGGTACAGGTGGTGTGTTGGTTGGCTTAGGAGGGTTTGCATACCTGCACTATACTAATTCTATTTTGGGCTTAGGCCCACACCGCCATCAGATAGGGGGCTAAGGCCCGTGCCATAAGGTTACTTGAATAGGGCTCGGCTCGCACTGGCATCGTAAGCAATCAACTGTTCTTGTTGATCGATAGTGGATTACGCACTAAGTTTTCATAAACTTACCCTTTCTTTTAACTGCGCAGGTAATCCCCAGCCTTAGATGATTTGGAGCCACGAGGGACTCAAAGGTGGCCACGCGATCACTGATGATTTGATTATGACTTCAAATATTTTATATTTGGGTTTTAAATTATTTAATAAGGTCAATTGGGAAAGTTTTAACTATTATTGGGCTTTTGATTTCGTATTTTAAACTGCTAGAGTAGGAGCTTCAAGTTTACAAAATAATAACGATTCCAAAGAGAAACGTGAATTTTTAACCTTAAGGTTTCCAACTAGAGAAGCTTCCGCGATTTTAATCGAATTAAGAAATCAATGATAACAAACGTTTTGACAAGTTAGTTTCAGTTGTAAATACGAAATTTACTGAGGTTTCTCAAGCAATAAAAACTAAATGGGTTTTAACTTAGAAACAGTTTTCACCAACAAGTTCAAGTTTTAAAAGGCATGTTAATGTGACACGTCAGATTCAGTCGTAATGTCTAGGTCGAGTTTGGGGTGTTCCATAGTAACGATCACAAAAACATAGAAATCATCATAAACGAATCGAAACACATACCTTAATCACCAAATCACTTAGCCGAACCTTAAAACTCTTTTTCTTTCTTTTTTTCTTTGTATTTTTGGTTGATAAAGATGATTATGAAGCCATATTTCATTTTGTTTTATTAAATTATAACTTATTAATCTAATAACCAAATTAACCTTACTTAAAACATTATAACATCACATATATTAAGTCCATAACTGTCCACTAACCTTAATAGTGGCCTAATTTCATTTTAAAGACTTTACAATTAATAAACTATAACAAATAAGTACTTAATCAAATAGAAAGCCACTTTTGCATTTTCTGTGATTAGGTCCTTTTATCAAATCGGGCACACAAACGATAAAATTTTCATACGAAACTTTCACTGTAACACCCCTTGTAACACCCTAAACCTGGCCCAGACGTTACGACCAAATTCAGCATGCCACATGGAATTATTGCTATTCATTTTATCAAAAATCTCTTTATTAGGGCTTAAAGAATGTTGGTGTTTTAAGTTTAAGTGAATGGAAGCTGTGCACCAGGTAAGAAGCCAGAAAAGACGAGGTGAGTCTGTTGGACTGCTTAAGTACCAAGCTCTTCCCGGATCCAATCCTAGACATGCACACATCCATCCACACTTAAAGCATGTTATGTGTCTACGAAAAATAAATCATGTTTAAGTCAGGTTTAGTTATTTATTTCCTTTGAAAACATTTATATTGCGGAAGCTTTACACGTCACCGAGATATTTTGAAAACATATAGTCTTTATAAAACGCGCCCTAGTGCTAACCAGTTCAATAATCCATAAATGAAATTATTTAATGAGCGGCCTTATTACAACCTTTAAACAAAACGAAAATAATTAAAAGTAAAAGAAGTGTGATCTAATTTAGAAACCAGAATTTATTCTTCATGGCCACTCTGAATCCTGCCCAGCTCCAAGTCCACCAATTAGGGCTCACCTGCAAGGATGGAAAAAAAAAAGGGGTGAGTTTGGGGAAACTCAGTGTATACAGAAACCCATCCAAAGCCCAAATCAGCTCGAGCCCATTGGGCCTAAGCCCTATTCAGAATAACAGTACACAGTGGACCGAAGCCCTTTTCAGAATACAGTAACAAGGCCTTAGCCCTTTTTCAGAACAGTGCGGCCCATAGGCCCAATTCAGTAATACATGTAACAGTAATAACAATGAATGCAATCCCGTTTGGGGAGACTACTCAACCCACCAACCGCTACACTCCCTCGTACCAGCCCTACACTCCATGTGGAGAATATCTCAACCCACCCATCCCTACACTCCATTCTGCGTGCTTTGCGCTCGCTTATCGATGGTGAGGCAAAGCCTCCAGTACGTGGATGAACCACTTTAAGCACTTCCTCCATCAATATCCCAAACCCATGTAACATGTGTATAGATAAAACATAACATACAGAATACAGTATTAATCAATCATGCATTTAGGTCGATTTAAACCCTAGGGGTATATCAGTAATTTTGCTCTTTAGGGGTAAATTCGTAAACTTACACATCTACACAAGTTATTTCAGTAATTTTTAACAGTTATAAGCAATTTGATTCCACTGTCTAACTATCAGGCCAATTTGCCCATCTCATACCCATGTTGGTCCGTAAGCCCATTGGGCCCAGTTTTGGCCCATCGAGGCCCATTTACCGAAGTACACGAATTATCGCAGGAGACTAGCTTACCACCTTGCGATGCCAGATCTAATAATTACTCTATGTCTTGAGAGCATTCGCATACTCACAAGCCCATGATATGCCAGAATTTTGGTATTTCGGCTTTTGCCGATTTAAACTGAGAAAGGGTGTTCGGTACACACCTGTTTTGCGACGACTGCCACCGAGATCCCTTACGATGTCCTACAATTATTCATCACCATTTTTAGCGTACAAGTTATGCTTAACAAACTCAAAATCCACCTTACCTTATTCGGCCAAAGAACCCTTATTGACCTTAAGTTGCTTACCTTCACAGGGTCCAATAATAAGATTCAAGCTTATCCAAGTCGATACTCCAAGCCTCGCTGCTCCTCCAAAGTTGTCTATATCACACAGTCCAAGTCAGTCACTTGCCCACAAGGGCAAAACAGTCATTTAACACCTTAGGGGCAAAATGGTAATTCTACCCTACAGGGGTATTTCGGTAATTTTACAAACCAAGGGCATTTTGGTAATTTTACAAACCAGGGGTATTTTGGTAATTTTACAAGCTGAGGGTTTTTCAATAATTTGGTAAACTAAAGTACTCTAAACAGGGATAACAATACGAATGAACCTAAAGCCTTTTCTCGGCCCAAATGGGCCCACACGCTCTTGTGGCCCTTTTAGCCCAAATCCAGCCACAGATACGAGATTCACCTATCCTAGTCCAATATTTACTACACAATCAAACAACTTATCCAATTAGGCCTGTAGGCCCACTGAGCCCACATGGCCCTTTTCGGCCCATTGCGGCCCGAAGTAGCCATCCTACAACCAAAGAAGTGAGAAATACACACATGATAGGAGACTGGAGTTAATCCGCATTCTGAGCACTTCTAGCCGATGCCCAACCCAAACGAGCACGCCATAACGCGAAAGGGATCAGCCAAGAAAGGTACCTTTGCTCTCCTCATGGTTCTCTCTATTTAAAGCCAGCTTCGTATCCACTCTTATGTTAGCTTACCGATGTGGGATCCCTCCATCATCAGAGTTTAAATTCAACACCAACTCTTGCCATCCCAACATAGCAAAATAATCAACCTTTGCATGCCAAGGGATTCGAACCAAAGTCCTCCTATATGCCAACTCACGCCACCACCACTAGGCCGCCAACTCATTTGTGTCATAAATCCAACACATTAAACTTTAAAGCGCACCTACTTGCTTCTAGATTTATTGAAAAGAAAAACCAAAATATATTGCAAGAGCCAAGGCTTGAACCTTGGACCCCTTGCTTCCTCTATGGCGTCACTTCCTTGTCCCCTAAGTGGCGCCACCTTTCCACTACACCACACTTCTTTTTGTGTCATCTTTTCTCCAACAATATTCTTAAGGTTTACCTACTACACCCAGGGTTTGATTCACCTTAAACCAAAAATTTTGCTAGAGTCCAGGTTTGAACCCAAGACTTCTCCAACACTTCTCAGCACACTTAACCACTATAACAAGCCTTCATTAACGAAATTTACATGCACAACAAAATATTAAAATCTGCCTTCAACCGCTCCCATGCTCAAGGCCCAAAACTTCTAGGCCCAAATTCAGGGTGTTACAACTCTACCTCCCTTAAAAAAATTTCGTCCTCGAAATTTCCATCTAACAGGGTAGTCATGTAACATCTACCCCACTACACTATCACTGCGCACTCTGATTCTACTATCACTATCCCGATGCTAGCTCCAGCAACTGTTTTTCAAAATCCTTAACATCGCTTGAGACAAAGCGTCGTCCCCTGCGGCCCGATCATACGGCCCATTTTCATTAACCGGTGGTGGACGAGCCTCGCCACCTGGTATGTGTTCCGAGGATGTAGATCCAGCTTGAGTACTACCTTGGCCTCGACCACGGCCTCTTCCCCGAGTAGCCCTTGCACTCATAACGATTTTATCTGATTACGAATTTTATGACATTAGTTTATTGGTTCCACTGTTTATTACAGAATGTCTTATGAACAGATGGAGTTTCAGAGTTAATTTCGCGCAATCACAATTTAGCTACGGTCTCAGTTTTGTAGCTTTAATACTACATTATCTATAGTAATATCTCTAAGGCTCAGTACTATCTACAGTATTATTCTCAGTTTTAGTTTCATATAAATATTTAAAGCAGAAAAAGAACACTTACAGACTTGGTGCCGGGGATTCAGTGTGCCACTTCCTTATCAGTCCATTTAAAATTTTAAAAACCATGTTTTTGTTTACAGAAAATAAAAAGATTTGATTTGAAAACACCTTTATTTTAAAACTATTGATTTAACCCAGTTTAAAAATAAAAAACTTGAGCATCTTCAAAAAAACTTACCATTTCAAAAAAAAAAAAAAATACCCTTCTTAGGCCTAAGTTTTTGAAAAGATTTTCAGACCCGATCCACAGCCGAGTTGTTACAACTGGGCTCTGATACCACTAAATGTAACAACCTGAACCCGGCCCAGACGTTACGGCCGAATTCAGCATGCCACATGGAATTATTGCTATTCATTTTATCAAAAATCTCTTTATTAGGGCTTAAAGAATGTTGGTGTTTTAAGTTTAAGTGAATGGAAGCTGTGCACCAGGTAAGAAGCCAGAAAAGAGGAGGTCAGTCTGTTGGACTGCTTAAGTTCCAAGCTCTTCCCGGATCCAATCCTAGACATGCACACATCCATTGCCACACTTAAAGCATGTTATGTGTCTACGAAAAATAAATCATGTTTAAGTCAGGTTTAGTTATTTATTTCCTTTGAAAACATTTATATTGCGGAAGCTTTACACGTCACCGAGATATTTTGAAAACATATAGTCTTTATAAAATGCGCCTTAGTGCTAACCAGTTCAATAATCCATAAATGAAATTATTTAATGAGCGGCCTTATTACAACCTTTAAACAAAACGAAAATAATTAAAAGTAAAAGAAGTGTGATCTAATTTAGAAACCAGAATTTATTCTTCATGGCCATTCTGAATCCTGCCCAGCTCCAAGTCCACCAATTAGGGCTCACCTGCAAGGATGGAAAAAAAAAAGGGGTGAGTTTGGGGAAACTCATTGTATACAGAAACCCATCCAAAGCCCAAATCAGCTCGAACCCATTGGGCCTAAGCCCTATTCAGAATAACAGTACACAGTGGACCGAAGCCCTTTTTAGAATACAGTAACAAGGCCTTAGCCCTTTTTCGAATAGTCGCGCCCCCATAGGCCCAATTCGATAATACATGTAATGTTGATAACAATGAATGCAATCCCGCTTTGGGGAGACTACTCAACCCACCAACCGCTACACTCCCGCACACATTTCTACACTCCATGTGGGAATATCTCAACCCACCCAACCCTACACTCCACAGTTGCAGCATTGCTGCTCAGTTATCAGTAAGGTGAGGCAAAGCCTCCAGTACGTGGATGAACCACTTTAAGCACTTCCTCCATCAATATCCCAAACCCATGCAACATGTGTATAGATAAAACATAACATACAGAATACAATATTAATCAATCATGCATTTAGGTCGATTTAAACCCTAGGGGTATATCAGTAATTTTGCTCTTTAGGGGTAAATTCGTAAACTTACACATCTACACAAGTTATTTCAGTAATTTTTAACAGTTATAAGCAATTTGATTCCACTGTCTAACTATCAGGCCAATTTGCCCACCTCTTACCCATGTTGGTCTGTAAGCCCATTGGGCCCAGTTTTGGCTCATCGAGGCCCATTTACCGAAGTACACGAATTATCGCAGGAGACTAGCTTACCACCTTGCGATGCCAGATCTAATAATTACTCTATGTTTTGAGAGCATTCGCATACTCACAAGCCCATGATATGCCGGAATTTTGGCATTTCGGCTTTTGCCGATTTGAACTGAGAAAGGGTGTTCGGTACACACCTGTTTTGCGACGACTGCCACCGAGATCCCTTACGATGTCCTACAATTATTCATCACCATTTTTAGCGTACAAGTTATGCTTAACAAACTCAAAATCCACCTTACCTTATTCGGCCAAAGAACCCTTATTGACCTTAAGTTGCTTACCTTCACAGGGTCCAATAATAAGATTCAAGCTTATCCAAGTCGATACTCCAAGCCTCGCTGCTCCTCCAAAGTTGTCTATATCACACAGTCCAAGTCAGTCACTTGCCCACAAGGGCAAAACAGTCATTTAACACCCTAGGGGCAAAATGGTAATTCTACCCTACAGGGGTATTTCGGTAATTTTACAAACCAAGGGCATTTTGGTAATTTTACAAACCAGAGGTATTTTGGTAATTTTACAAGCTGAGGGTTTTTCAGTAATTTGATAAACTAAAGTATTCTAAACAGGGATAACAATACGAATGAGCCTAAAGCCTTTTCTCGGCCCAAATGGGCCCACACGCTCTTGTGGCCCTTTTAGCCCAAATCTAGCCACAGATACGAGATTCACCTAACCTAGTCCAATATTTACTACACAATCAAACAACTTATCCAATTAGGCCCGTAGGCCCGTTGAGCCCACATGGCCCTTTTCGGCCCATTGCGGCCCGAAGTAGCCATCCTACAACCAAAGAAGTGAGAAATACACACCTGATAGGAGACTGGAGTTAATCCGCGCTCCGAGCACTTCTAGCCGATGCCCAACCCAAACGAACACGCCATAACGCGAAAGGGATCAGCCAAGAAAGGTACTTTTACTCTCCTTATGGTTCTCTCTATTTAAAGCCAGCTTCGTATCCACCCTTATGTTAGCTTACCGATGTGGGATCCCTCCATCGTCAGAGTTTAAATTCAACACCAACTCTTGCCATCCCAACATAGCAAAATAATCAACCTTTGCATGCCAAGGGATTCGAACCAAAGTCCTCCTATATGCCAACTCACGCCACCACCACTAGGCCGCCAACTCATTTGTGTCATAAATCCAACACATTAAACTTTAAAGCGCACCTACTTGCTTCTAGATTTATTGAAAAGAAAAACCAAAATATATTACAAGAGCCAAGGCTTGAACCTTGGACCCCTTGCTTCCTCTATGGCGTCACTTCCTTGTCCCCTAAGTGGCACCACCTTTCCACTGCACCACACTTCTTTTTGTGTCATCTTTTCTCCAACAATATTCTTAAGGTTTACCTACTACACCCAGGGTTTGATTCACCTTAAACCAAAAATTTTGCTAGAGTCCAGGTTTGAACCCAAGACTTCTCCAACACTTCTCAACACACTTAACCACTATAACAAGCCTTCATTAACGAAATTTACATGCACAACAAAATATTAAAATCTGCCTTCAACTGCTCCCATGCTCAAGGCCCAAAACTTCTAGGCCCAAATTCAGGGTGTTACACCCCTAACCCGTATCCGTCACCGAATTAGGGTTACGAGGCATTACTGATCAAAATACAATAATAGAACGAGCTTTCATTTCAGTAATAATCATCTAATAAAAATTTTAAATCAACCTAACATACTTCGATTCTATAATTCATATAATTTCCAAGGTTATAATTAATCAATACAACAAAGAATCATGAAAATCGATTGTTAAATTCATAACCAAGTATATGTCATTTCTCATCCTAATAAAAAATGTATACTATAACATTTATGGCATTCAAATAATTTAAATATAAAATATCTTATTATCTTACTAATTTTATACGTATACTTTTTAACAAGTAAACATACATCATTTCATTTCATGTAAATAATATATTCCCCTATAGCATTTGTTTACCTAAATTCAACATTTGCATATCATAAATACATATAAGTAATAATTCACTTAGCATATGCCAAATATACCATCAATTTAACCAATTAAACCACTCAAAAAAATTAACCAAAACATTCAAATAATGTGCTGTAACAACCTGATTTTTGGGCCTAGAAGTAATGGGCCTTGAGTTTGGGATCGATTAGAAAGCAGCTTAAATAAATGAAATTTTTTTAAATATTTTATAATTGCATGTTTAGTTTAATTGTTAAGTGAGTTAGTGTGGAAAAAGTCCTGGGTTCGATCCAGGGCTTTAGCAAAATTTTGTATTTTTTTTCTAAAAAGGCCCTGAGCATTAGGTGGAAGGCTTATTGATAAGGCCTGGTAAAATCTGACACAAAGAAACACTTGGCCTAGTGGCAAAGGGCGTTGGTAGCAAGCAGGAAGTCCAGGGTTCGAGTCCTGGCCTTGGCGAAAATTTTTATTGCGCACATGAGTAGTAGGGAAGCTAGCGTTTAGGCCTTATAAATGTGTTTGGTGGGATTCGACACAAAGGATGCGCTTGGCCCAATGGTGTGATGGCGTTAGGAGTAAGGAGAGGTGCCGGGTTCAAGTCGCGTGATGAGCAAAAGTTGTGGGTTTTTTTTAGACAACCTAGAGATAACTTGGTTGCGAGTTAATAGGCCTTAAAAATAGTTAGGGATGGAATATGACACAAGAGCGCCTGTGATGCAGTGGCGTGAAGAATGCTATGGTTATGAGAGGGAGCATGTTTGAATCCCAGGCCTGGAAAAGTTTAAATTTTTATTCTTTAAGAAAACTGAGGCTTAGGCATATAAGCCTTATAATTAATTGTGACCGAATGGTAGCACAAGAAAGGATGCGGTGCAGTGGCCCGTAGCGTGTTGGAGGTTGGAGGGCTAGAGTTTGAGTCATTGCGCATGCAAAAGAGAATTTAATTTTGCTACTCAATGTAGGGAAGGAGTGCTATTCGGTGGAAGCAATTTGAATGCAATTCAAATTGGAATTGTTTGCTAAAATCGAGGGGATTAGGATGAGGATTAAGTGTAGGTATGATTGGAGAAATTAAAGGGAATTTATCTTGACAAGTTTAAGTCGATTGAGGAGTGTAGGTGTATTTTTATTTACTATTTATTTATTTATTTTAGTATAAATATGTGTGTCATATGGGCGAGTAAGGGCATTTGTTGTTTCTGTGTGCTTCAGTTGCATATCACCTCCTCTTTTCTTTAAGCCAAACTCTTGATCTTTTCTTCCTTATTTTAATCGAATCAACCTCTTCCCTCTTCAACTTAGCCGACTATTTGTTTTTCATTTAAAAGCCGATTCATACACTTTGGGGGTTTGATTTCTTGTTGGCAAGCGATCTCGCGATCGGTAAGTAAGTTAGATCTTCTTCGGCTTTTGTTAAATATTTCTAAGTTCTTTCATTTCTATAGTCTTAAAAGTTTATTTTTCTTTATCCTTTCCAATACTTTCGTTAACCCATGGTTTCTCCATTTATTTCTCTTTCTCCCTCTCATTCAAGAGTGTGATTGCGGGCTAAGTATTAGTTAATGGAAAAAGGGGGTTTTAGCAGAGAAGTTGGGATAGAGGCTCCCAGGTTTAACCAACGTAAGGTGTCAGCCATTCGGGACTTTCCGTTTGGATGCGAAAGGGGAAATACGTCAGATTTTGAGTTATATAGGCAGATAGTAGTCGATCAATCTAGTCAAGGCAAGTATAGGTGGTTCTTCGGTAAGTAGTGGATTTATTTTGAATTAATGGAATGTGAGTGTAATGTTGAATATAGGTTCAGGCGATTATGAATACTTAGTACTCCAGGTGGTAAGGTGTGTACTACTACCCTATGATAACTTGATATAAAGCCGAAGGTGTGTACATATACTACACACACCACTAGATCGGCAAAAGCCGAGAAGCCAAAATGCTGCAAAACCAAAATGCCGAAATGCCAAAAAGCTGAAATATCGAAAAGCCAAAATATCAAAAAGACGAAAGTTTGGCTGCGATAGTCTCGCAAGTGCGCGAAAACTCGTGAGGAGGAAATCGATAGGTTGTCTGAGGCCCATGGGCAATTCCATGGACTTGGGTTGTGAATTGGCCAAACGGGCCAGAATGGCTAAATGGGCCCAATGGGCTATTGGACCCATATGATAATTGATGCTATGTGATAGAAAATTTGTGTGTGAGCATGAATATAAGGTGATTTGGGCCTAACGGGCCATATAAGGGTGATTTGGGCATAATGGGCCATAAGAATGTGAATTGGGCCTGATGGACCATATGAATGTGAATTGGGCCTGATAGGCCATATACATGTATGTAGGGGTTTTGGGCCTAGTATACGATAACTATGTAAACTTAATTAATATATTGCGACCGTGGACAAGTTATAAGGTTAAGGTGTGGCAATAGGTATATGCATGTCTAGGATTGGATCTAGGGAGAGCTTGGTACTTAAACGGTCTTAATTACTCACCTCCTCTTCTCTGGAGTCCTACCTGGTGCATAGTATTCATTCATCTTAGCTCACATTGAAATGCCCCTAAGGACGAAAATAACCAAAATACCCCTAGGTGTTAAATGTAAGTTCTATAGATGTGACATGCATATCTGCTGCTTACATATGATATTCTGTTTAGGTTACATATGGGTTGGGAATTATGGAACGGAGGAAGTATATGAGGATTGCATGGTTGCTTGACAATTGTGGATCCACCGATGGCTTTTAAGCCCAATATGTAAATGAAGGTAGTTCCGCAACCGGGCTACCATTGATGTGTCGGTTGGGTGGGTCGATATTTATATCCCCACATGATATGACAGGGGATAGAGCCGGTGTGTAGCAGATGGATTATAGGGATGGGATTACACAGCATTGCACTGCATTGCATTGCATGTATGATATTATTGTGATATTATTGCGATGTAGACTTTGGCCCAACTGAGGCTAATATGGGCTAAGGCCCTGTAACACCCCAAACCCGGCCCGAACCTTACGGTTAAATCTGGCGTGTCACATTGAAGTGTTTTAACGAAAACCTTTTTTTCATTGAAAACCCTTCCTTAGAACAATACATCTTAATTACTTAGTAAAACCTCTTTTAAGTTGCTAAAGCTTGTTCGAAACATTTGATAGAAGAAAAATTGTCATTTTAGAATTTAGTTTTGAAAACGTGGAAAATATTCTATGATTTAGGAAACTGTGTTCAACTTTCCATGATTACATCACATAAAAATAATAAACCAAATAGTAGCAAAGAGGGGAGGCCTTATTACAATCTAGTCTGAAATCACTTAATAATTAGAAACTTATATGCTTTAAAATGAAAAAAACAAATCTAAATTGTCTTGCTAGCTGGCCACCCAGAGTCCCTCCAAACATTGAACCTTCTACTAAGCATCACCTGAAAATAAAATTAAAGAGGGGGTGAGTTTTCGAAAACTCAATGTGTACAACCCTCATCAAACAAACATGCAACAGACAAATCATTTTGGGCCTAAGCCCAATTCAAATACGGTGGCCTTTGGGCCTTAGCCCATTTTGGCCTCAGTACGGCCTGAACCCATGTCAATTTCCATATATCACATTTAACTTGGCCAAGCCCTTTTCATAATCCAATCATGATGTATGTATGCAAAATGCTTATATCCCCATCCAACCAGTACACCCCATTCCTAACCAACACTTACTGTGGGGAGATACTCGACCCACCCATCCTTATTACGACCTGATGTGGAACCAGTACGGGCCCACTTAACGGTGCAGCATAGCTACTTATAAACGGTTTAGCACCAGTTACGGCACTACTTAATGGTGCAGCAAAGCTGTTCAGTGGCTAAAAAGCCTTCGGTGGATTCATAGTCGTCGAGCAACCATGTAATCCTTATACACTTTCTGGGAGTCTCACACCCTCAGTGCCAATACATAGCTGAAGCTTTCTCAATCTCATATCTCATATAATGCTCACTCTCGAGCTATCAACGGGTCTACTCACACAAGCTGACGGTAAAAACGTAACTACATGGTACTGCTCACACAAGCTAACGAGGATCCGTAACACATGTCAGATAATTCAACCACTGGTAGAACGTACGGAATAACACCCAAAACACATAACCCCTAATGACATGTCATTTGTATCCTATCTATTCCTAAGGTTCAATCGAGATTTACACATTGTCGATTCTTCGTCGAACATTTTTGTAAGGTCATATTCACAATTAACTCAATAATAAAGCATTTAAAACACGATTATATTAATACTTATTAACATACGAACTTACCTTGATTTACAAAAATGCCGAAATGAATAGATTAGTCCAATACTTTGTTTTTCCCCCGGTCTAGATCCAAACTTTATTTTTCTTGATCTATATAATATCAATTTTAACTTATTCAATTATCATTCTATTCAATTTAGCCCAAAAATTATATTATGGAAAAATTACACTTTTTCCCCTAATTGTTCAACTTTTTTACAATTTAGTCCCTAGCTTATAAAAATACAAATTCATGCAATTAAATCCCTACCCATACTAGCCGAATTTCCTTTATTAACATAGTAGCCTATACTTTTCATTTATTTCACATTTCCACTACAAAATTTTCATATTTCACAAATAAATCCCTAATTGACAATTTTACCAAAAATCACTTAACCATTGTTGTTTATCTAACAACAACCATTCATTTTCTATCATAAAACATCAAAATGCACACATATCCATTAATGGTAAAACCTTAAACCTTTAACAATTTTGCAAATTAGTCCTTGGGCTAGACAGATTAAGCTACAACGACTCCGGAAACATAGAAATTATTAAAAATCGAGTTAAAAATCACTTACATGCACAAAGGATAGTTGGCCGAACCTTGAAGCTCTTTTAATGGTGTTTCTATTTTGTACTTTTAGTGGTGGAAGCTTGTTTGGAAGATGATACTTTGTTATTTCTTTAATTTACTAAACTTATTTATTCATTTACTTATTTAACCTTTGTTATAAATCATTAAAATTCATTTAATCACATCCAAGAATGTCCAATACCTTTATAAATGGGATAATTACCACATAAGGGCCTCCTGTTTAAAGTTCTATAGCTAATAGACACCTTTAGCTAATAGAACTCAACTTTTATACTTTACGCGATTTAGTCCTTTTTATCAAATTGAGCATTCAAACGATAAAATTTCTTAATGAAAGTTTCAAAAAATCATACTATCATGCTGTAGACCTCAAAATAAAAATAAAATAAATATTTCAACCTCAGATTTGTGATTCTGAAACCACTATTCTGATTTGACTAAAAACGGGCTGTTACAACTCTCCCCCTTGTGAGTTTTCATCCTCGAAAATCTTACTATAAAATAAGTTAAGGTACTATTTTCTCATAACTTCCTTGGGTTCCCACGTAGCTTCTTCGACACCGTGTCATTGCCATAGAACCTTCACTAAAGCTATGCTCTTGTTTCTTAACTTTTTAACCTCTCGACATAAAATTCTAATCGATTCTTCGTTATACGACTTATCAAGTTGAATTTCAATCTCTGTTGGAGAAATGATATGCGATGGATCCGATTAGTACCATTGTAACATCGACACATGAAATACATTGTGAATCTTTTCTAACTCTGATGGTAAAGCTAATTGATATGCCACTGGCCCTATTCTTTTGATAATCTCACACGGCCCGATAAATCACGGACTTAATTTTCTTTTATGACCAAAACAAAGAATCTTCTTCCATGAAGATACTTTTAGAAACACTCTGTCGCCGATTTGATATTCAATGCCTTTACGTTTCAAATCCGCATATGATTTCTTTTGATCTTAAGCTACTTTCAAACTGTCGCGAATTACTTTTACTTTATCTTCGGTTTCTCTAACCAAATCAACCCGTGAATCTTTTTCTCATTAAGCTCAGTCCAATACAATGGAGTTCAGCATTTGTAACCATACAATGCTCCATTGTAACACCTTAAACCCGGCCTAAACGTTATGACCGGATCCGACGTGCCACATCGAAAGCGTTCAAAACATTCTGTGTTACTTAGTTTAGAACACTTAGTTCAAGTTTTAAAAGATACCTTTTAAATAGATTAAAGTGAATGGAAGTTGTGCACCAGGTAGGAAACCGGAAAAGAGAAGGTGAGTCTGTCGGACTGCTTAAGTACCAAGCTCCCTTCGAATCCAATCCTAGACATGCACACCGCCATTGCCACACTCTAACATTGCGTTTATTTATAAGAAAACCCAATGGATTAAGTCCATTTTAGAAAAGTGATTAGTCTTTTAAAAATTATTTGCTTAGTAGAAGCCTTACTTGTAATTGTGTTAGTTTTGAAATCAACTATTGTTTTGGAAAATGCGCCCTAGAACTAATCCATTTTGTTAATTAAAATAAAACATTTCCATCATAATAAAATATAAATCAAAACCATAAAAATAATTAAGTGGCCTTATTACATTTTAAAACCCAAAACTGTAAACGAAAATAGAAAGACGTCCAGTTCATCAGAAAGAAACTGAATTTGCGGAATCAAGTGGCCACTCCGAATCCCTCACAGCTCCAAGCTCACTATGGTTGGGGATTGCCTGCAAGGATGAAAATAAAAGGGTGAGTTTGGGGAAACTCTGTGTGTAAATTAACCCAACCATAGCCTAAATCAGTTCAAACCACAGAATTAGAATAAGTTGGCCTTAGCCTGCAAGCGATTTCGAATAAAGCCCATAGGCCCGAATGCATCGAACGGATATATCATGCTTATCCAGAAACCCAACCCATATCCAACCATGTACACCCCCATACTATCCTTTCACCATGTGGGGAGACTACTCGACCCACCCAACCGCTACACGCCACAGAAATATGCAGCATGGTCGCTGAGCGAATAATGTGACCGAGTCACGAGAATGGATAATTGTGGCTGAGCCACCAGAATAGATATATGTGGCAGAGCCACCAGAATAGATAATTTGTGGGATAGCCACCAGGACGCTTCCTCCATAATATAACCCATGTCCCCATGCAACAGATTTTCATTCATGTCATATATCATACAGATTTAAATCATCATACCTTTCAGACAAAATTACACTAGGGGTATAAAGGTCATTTTACTCCTAGGGGTATAACAAAAATTTTCATACATAGGGGTATTCTAGTAAATTAACTATTTTAGAGTTTTCATGCATATTCTACCATTTACGTACTATCAAGAACACTTACCGCGCGTACTTACCGAATTGGGCCCATTAGCCCATTTTTCCCAATTTAGGCCCACTAAGCCCAAAAACGTCGAAACGCACGGAATAGTGCACTTTGCACTCTTACCTCTACGGATTACCAGAATTATTAACCCATTTATCTTACGAGCATTCGCACACTCATAAGTTTCCAAAATACCAGTTTTTCGGTATTTCTACTTTTCGGCTTTTGCCGATCTAGTCTATAGAAGGGTGTCAGTTACAGACCTATTTTATGATGATTCGTTGTCGAGATCCACGCACGAACTGCCTACAATTAAATTACTAACACATTACTCTAGATATCGAATTAACACTGAGTATATAGCCCCTTACCATATTCGCCCAAAGATGCTTAGAACCTTATTGCTCTTACCTTGTTGCCGAACTATGTCTTAAATCCAAAGATCTGATCGTTCCACTTGTCCAAGCCCTTGATCAGCAGCCTCTAAATCACACCATTTACCAAAGCAGAATAGTTATCACAACCCCTTAGGGCTACAAGTCTAAATCGATAGCCTCCCTAACATTTAGGGATTTCGGCTTTTCCTAAAATACGAAAGAAGACTAAGCTTTGAAACTACTTACCACCGATTCCTTCGATCAATGTTTCCAATTGATGCCTACTTAAATTTGATGCCGCTCTACCCTCAAACGATCACCAAAGTCAAGCCTTCAATGTTTTCAAGATTCGGCTAAGTCCCTATGAAAGTGGGGTTTTCGGCTTTTTTGCAACTATGTAGAAAAAGATGAATTAATAGGGTTTTACTGTGGTCTTGTCGACAAAAACTTAAGGTTTAAAGGAGGAAAGAATCGGCCAAAGATGATAAGCAAAATAAGAGAATTTTGCTAGGAGAAATCGGCACAGAAGAAAGTGTTGCTTTCGGGATTTCGGCTTTTTATGGCCAAAAGCTATGAAGGTTTTGAAACGTCTGAAGGGAAGGATAGAGATGAACAAGAGGTTAGAAGGGTTCGGATATGAAGGAAAAGGAGAATAAGAAAAAGGTTGATGAAGAGAGGGGAGAAGAATGAAGAGGGGAATGGTCAGCAAACGGCACAACTTGCCCCTTAATGCCGAATTTATACTGACCTTAACCCTAGCCGAATTTTGCCTCCCTAAAGCTCCCCTTGGCCGGCCAACTCTTACTCCTCAAGAGTCCATTATTCGGCCAACACAGCTCTCCCTAATCAGATCCTAAATTCTCTCCCTTATCCCCTCTTTACTCAATCTCTTGAGTAACTCCAACTCTTCCTAACAATCTTTCTCTTCAGTTCCATTACTTCCCTTTTCTGTGCATAAAAATTAATCCCTTAATTTGCTGTCATTGTGACTTGAACATGGGTCCTCCCAATCATCCACACGCCACTTATAGCATTCCCAGTGGCATCACTTAGCCACTTTACCACATGTTTCCTTGTGATTTATTTTACACAATTAATACCTAAAAGCCCAATTAACCAGAACCCTCTTTTTCTTATTAAATTAAAATTAACAAAACTATCGAGTTTTAACTTAAGCTTGGGCCTTCTAGAGGCCCACTAACATAATTAATCCTACGCCAAGCAGACAAAACACAGAATATTAAATTTTGCAAGCATATTTTAGAATTCTCAAAAATTATGGCGTTACAACTCTACCCTCCTTAAAGGAATTTCGTCCTTGAAATTTTACCTGGTCCGAACAGATGGGGGTATTGCTGTTGCATCGCCTCTTCTGGCTCCCAAGTGGCTTCCTCTCTGCCATGGTTACACCAAAGCACTTTTACTAATGGAACAAATTTCCTTCTCAGAATCTTAACATCTCGATCCAAAATTTACACAGGCTCCTCCTCAAAGGTCAAATCAGTTTGTACCTCAATTTCTGCAACCGGCACGGCATGAGTAGGGTCAGAACGATAACGCCTTAACATGGAGACGTGAAAAACATCGTGAATCCTGTCTAACTCTGGAGGTAATTCCAACTGATAAGCTACTGGGCCTGCTCGCTTCAAAACCCGATAAGGCCCAATGAACCGCAGACTCGACTTGCCCTTCTTCCCAAACCTTAATATCTTCTTCCAAGGAGAGACCTTCAAGAAGACCATATCACCCACTGAGTATTCAATCTCTTTACGCTTCAAATCCACATACGACTTTTGCCTATCAGACGCTTCTTTTAATCGATCTCTAATTATTCTGACCTTTTCCTCAGTATCAACTATCAACTCTGGTCCAAGAACTTGTCGCTCTCTTAGTTCGGTCCAACAACTAGGTGTTCGACACCTTCGCCCTTACAGTGCTTCATATGGTGCCATTCGAATACTCACCTGATAACTATTATTGTACGCAAATTCTGCCAATGGCAAGTAATCCTCCCAACTACCTCGAAAGTCAATAACACATCCTCTCAACATGTCCTCCAGAATCTGAATAACTCTTTCCGACTAACCATCAGTTTGGGGATGGAAAGCCGTACTAAATTTAATCGCGTTCCCAACGCCTCATGTAACTTTTTCCAAAACTGAGATGTGAATCTAGGATCTCGATCAGAGATAATCGAAACTAGAACTCCATAAAGTCTCACAATCTCCGCACATACAACTTAGCTAACTTCTGAAGTGAAAATTCAGTGCGAACTGGTATAAAATGAGCCGATTTGGTCAACCTATCCACAATTACCCATATCGAGTCTTTCTTTGATGGTGTCAAGGGTAGCCCACTCAAAAAGTCCATGGTTACCCTCTCCCATTTCCAAAGTGGTATCTTTACTGGCTGCAACAATCCAGAAGGTAATTGATGCTTAGCTTTCACTTGTTGGCATGTCAGACATTTCCCCACAAATTCTGTTACTTCGCGTTTCAGCCCAGGCCACCAATACAGTTCTCGCAAGTCGTGATACAACTTATTCCCTCTAGGATGCATGGCACAAAGTCCCCCATGAGCTTCCTTAAGTATTGACTGTCTCAAGTTAGAGTCCTTCAGAACACAAATTCTTCCTCGGAAGCATAGAACTCCTTCATTATTTAACCCAAACTCAGAAGTTCCTCCTTCTTTAACTTGTTGAAAACGAGTGACCAAGGACTCATCTTTCAACTGCATTTCTGTAATATGATCCACCCAGGTTAGCCTTACTTGCAATTCAGCCAATAGACTTCTATCATCATACAGACTCAGACGAGCAAACATTGCTTTCAAATCAGATACAGCTCTACGACTTAGAGCATCAGCTACCACATTAGCCTTGCCTGGGTGATACTCGATCGAACAGTCATAATCCTTAAGTAACTCAATCCATCTCCTTTGCCTAAGGTTCAGCTCCTTCTGAGTCAGCAAATAATTAAGACTCTTATGATCTGTGTATATAATACACCTTTCTCCGTACAAGTAATGTCTCCAAATCTTAAGTGCGAAAATCACTGCTGCTAACTCCAAATCATGAGTAGGATAGTTTCCTTCGTGAGGCTTAAGCTGTCGTGATGCATAAGCAACCACCTTACCCTCTTGCATCAACACACAACCCAAACCTACATGGATGCATCACTGTATACAGTAAAATCCTTCCCAGACTCTGGTTGAATTAATACAGGTGCTTCCGTCAGAACTTTCTTCAACTTCTCAAAGGCTTCCTGCTGCTTCTCAGTCCATACAAACGGTACTCCTTTCCTTATAAGTTTCACAAAGGTGCTGCCATCACAGAAAAATCTTCCACAAACCTCCTATAGTATCCTGCCAAGCCTAGGAAACTTCGAATTTCTGACACCGACCTAGGTGACTTCCATTCCAGAATTGCTTCAATCTTATGAGGGTCCACCTTAATTCCCTCAGCAGAGACCACATATTCTAAAAAGGTTACCTCCCTCAACCAGAATTCACACTTGCTGAACTTCACATAAAGTTCCTTCTCCCTTAACACTTGCAACACAGTGCGAAGATGCTCATCATGTTTTGCTTTAGTCTCAGAGTATACCAGAATATCATCAATAAAGATGACCACGAATCGATCCAAATATGGTTGGAATACACAGTTCATCAGATCCATAAACGCTACAGGAGCATTTGTCAGTCCAAATGGCATAACCAAAAACTCGTAATGACCATACCGAGTCCTGAATGCTGTCTTATGGATATTTACCTCTTTGACCCTTAACTGATAATATCCAGATCGAAGATCGATCTTGGAAAATACAGAAGCTCCTCTAAGCTGGTCGAACAGATCGTCAATCCTCGGTAGTGGATACTTATTCTTAATCGTCAATTTATTCAACTGGCGATAATCAATGCACATGCGCATTGTCCCATCCTTCTTCTTCACAAATAGCACCGGTGCTCCCCATGGAGACACACTTGGCCTAATAAAGCCCCTATCCAACAACTCTTGAATTTGCGCCTTTAACTCCACTAACTCTTTCGGTGCCATCCTATACGGTGCAATGGACACTGGTGCTGTTCCAGGCAACAAATCGATTCCAAACTCGACTTCTCGGTTTGGAGGCAATCCTAGAAGCTCCTCTGGAAAAACATCTCGGAACTCTTTAACAGTCCTGACCTTACCTACTGTTAATCCCTCAGCTTCTTTTTGACTCACAAATGCCAAATAGGCTTCACAACCTTTTCGAATCCACTTTTCAGCCCTCAATACTGATACCACATTAGACAAATAGTCCTTTCGTTCACCTATCATCATAACCTCATCCTCTTCCGTGGTCCTTAGCACCATCTACTTAACAGCACAATCCAAAGTCGCCTTATGCTTAACAAGCTAGTCCATTCCCAGAATGAGGTCAAACTCTCCGAACGGAAACTCCATTAGATCTCCAGGAAAGATCCTACCTTGAGTTTCTAAGGGTACATCCCTATACAGTTTGTCTACCCCAACTGAGTGGCCCAAAGGACTTAACGCAGATACCCCACTCACTATCTTCTCAGAAAGCACTCCCAATGACCCAGATGTGGCACATGCAACATAGGAATGAGTAGATTCGATATCCACCAAAGCAGTATACGGCATGATAGAAACCAAAAACGCATGCAGATTATGACGCCAAAAAGCGTCGCCTCCTCTCGACGACGACGAGCCGCGATACACCAATGCCACCGTCGAGAGCCTCAAGATTCGCACCCCTACCAGGTGCCCCTCGACCTCGACCATTTCCATTTCCATTTCTGCCCCTACCTTGTCCACGTCCTTTTGGTGGTTGTGGTCCACCTCTTAGGAGTTGAACAACCCTCTGTTCGGCAACTTGAACCTAATCAGCTCTCTGAGGACAGTCTTTAACTCTATGCTCCATAGATCTGCATCGGAAGCAAGCACCAGAACGTTTCCTACACTCGCCCAAGTGTACCTTACCACAGTCTCCACAAATTGGCGGTCTAACCACATTCACTGGAGCTGCTCGAACTGGCTCCTCCACTCTCGCCCTTTTGACATTCTTATTTGCTCCACCCGAAGGTCCAGAATCCTTCTGGAAATGGTTTTGATCTTTCTCACGGTTCTGCCTCTCAGTACGCTTTACCTCCTCAGCTATCTTAGCTTTTTCCACTAGAACCGCAATCAGCACCTTAAGGTCATCTCTGAGTCTATCCTCAAAGCGAACGCTACACTCATACTCTGTAGCGACTATCCCTACAGCATACCGGCTCAGCCTCAGAAACTCAGCCTCATACTCAGCAACAGTTTTACCTCATTAGACCAGATTCAAGAATTCCTTCCTGCGGGCATCCACATAACTTGCCCCGATGTACTTCCCTTTAAAGGCTGTCTTAAACAGCTCCCAAGTAACCCTATCAGCTGGGGTTCCATCCCTCACGGTGAGCCACCACTGATAAGCCTCATCTCACAGCAGCGATACGGCCTCTCTCAGTTTCTGCTCCACCGAGCAGTCCAAGTCATCCATAATTCATTCTGTGGCCTCCAACCAATATTCTGCCACATTCGGGGCTACACCAGATACGCCCCTAAAGATCTCCACTCCGTTAGCCTGGAGTCGTTCAGAAATCGATCCTCGAATTCTGTTGTCTTAACTTGCCCCGGTAACCCTTTACAGAACTTGAAGCATAGCCTGTGACAGAGCGTCATCCCCGGCACCACGATCATGAGACTCTACTTCAGTTGCTGGTGGTACCGGTACCTCTGCTATCGGCATATGCCCAGAAGACGCAGTTCCTACCCAAGCACTACCTCGGCCTCGTCTCCCGCCTCTTCCACGAGCTGCTCGCGTACTCATATTGTATTATCTGTTTTACAAATTTTATGCATTAATTTTAGCATTCCAATGATTATTACAGATGTTTTATGATTCAGACAGTAATTCAGAGTTGGTTTTCGCAGAATCGATGTCTAGTTACAGTTTCAGTCTTTTAGCAAGCATTTCTAGGGTTTCAGTAGCATCCTATCTAGAGTATCCTAGTAGGGTTTGATCTGATGCATAATTCGAATATATATTCAGAAAAGTTCAGAATTACTCACAGACTTGGGCCGAAGATTCGGAATGCCACTCAAAGATCCAGATTTTGAAAACAGAGTTTTATAGTCTTCATAAAACTTTCATTTTTGAAAAATCTTTGTTTTTGTAAACCCATTCCACAGCCGAGTTGTTGCAACCTAGGCTCTGATACCATTAAATGTAACACCCCAAACCCGGCCTAGACGTTATGACTGGATCCGACGTGCCACATCGAAGCGTTCAAAATATTCCGTGTTACTTAGTTTAGAACACTTAGTTGATGTTTTAAAAGATACCTTTTAAATAGATTAAAGTGAATGGAAGCTGTGCACTAGGTAGGAAACTGAAAAAGAGGAGGTGAGTCTGTCAGACTGCTTAAGTACCAAGCTCCCTTCGGATCCAATCCTAGACATGCACACCGCCATTGCCACACTCTAACATTGCGTTTATTTATAAGAAAACCCAATGGATTAAGTCCATTTTAGAAAAGTGATTAGTCTTTTAAAAATCATTTGCTTAGCGGAAGCCTTATTTGTAATCGTGTTACTTTTGAAATCAACTATTGTTTTGGAAAACGCGCCCTAGAACTAATCTATTTGGTTAATTAAAATAAAACATTTCCATCATAATAAAATATAAATCAAAACCATAAAAATAATTAAGCGGCCTTATTACATTTTAAAACCCAAAACTGTAAACGAAAATAGAAGGACGTCCAGTTCATCTGAAAGAAACCGAATTTACAGAATCAAGTGGCCACTCCGAATCCCTCACAGCTCCAAGCTCACTATGGTTGGGGATTGCCTGCAAGGATGAAAATAAAGGGGTGAGTTTGAGGAAACTCAGTGTGTAAATTAACCCAACCATAGCCTAAATTAGTTCAAACAACAGAATTAGAATAAGTTGGCCTTAGCCTAGAACAGATTTCCGAACAAAGCCCATAGGCCCAGAATAGATCAGAACGGATATATCATGCTTATACATAAACCCAACCCATATCCAACCATGTACACCCCCATACCATCCTTTCACCATGTGAGGAGACTACTCGACCCACCCAACTGCTACACGCCATAAAAATATGCAGCATGGCTGCCAGAACAGATAATGTGACCGAGTCACCAGAAACAGATAATTGTGGCTGAGCCACCAGAATAGATATATGTGGCAGAGCCACCAGAACAGATAATTTATGGCATAGCCACCAGGATGCTTCCTCTATGATATAACCCATGTCCCCATACAATAGATTTTCATTCATGTCATACATCATACAGATTTAAATCATCATACCTTTCAGACAAAATTACACTAGGGGTATAAAGGTCATTTTACTCCTAGGGGTATAACGGAAATTTTCATACATAGGGGTATTCTAGTAAATTAACTGTCTTAGAGTTTTCATGCATATTCTACCATTTACGTACTATCAAGAACACTTACCGCGCGTACTTACCGAATTGGACCCATTAGCCCATTTTTCCCAATTTAGGCCCACTAAGCCCAAAAACGTCGAAACGCACGGAATAGTGCACTTTGCAGTCTTACTTCCACGGATTACCAGAATTATTAACCCATTTATCTTACGAGCATTCGCACACTCATAAGTTTCCAAAATACCGCTTTTATTTACGCTTTTAAAACCTACTGCCGATCTAGTCTATAGGAGGGTGTCAGTTACAGACCTATTTTATAATGATTCGTTGTCGAGATCCACGCACGAACTGCCTATAATTAAATTACTAACACATTACTCTAGATATCGAATTAACACTGAGTATATAGCCCCTTACCATATTCGCCCAAAGATGCTTAGAACCTTATTGCTCTTACCTTGTTGCCGAACTATGTCTTAAATCCAAAGATCTGATCGTTCCACTTGTCCAAGCCCTTGATCAGCAGCCTCTAAATCACACCATTTACCAAAGCAGAACAGTTATCACAACCCCTTAGGGCTACAAGTCTAAATCGACAGCCTCCCTAACATTTAGGGATTTCAGCTTTTCCTAGAATACGAAAGAAGACTAAGTTTTGAAACTACTTACCACCGATTCCTTCGATCAATGTTTCCAATTGATGCCTACTTAAATCTGATTCCGCTCTACCCTTAAATGATCACCAAAGTCAAGCCTTCAATGTTTTCAATATTCGGCTAAGTCCCTATGAAAGTGGGGTTTTCGGCTTTTTTGCAACTGTGTAGAAAAAGATGAATTAATAGGGTTTTACTGTGGTCTTGTCGACAAAAACTTGAGGTTTAAAGGAGGAAAGAATCGGCCAAAGATGATAAGCAAAATAAGAGAATTTTTCTAGGAGAAATCGGCATAGAAGAAAGTATAGCTTTCGGGATTTCGGCTTTTTATGGCCAAAAGCTATGAAGGTTTTGAAACGTCTGAAGGGAAGAATGGAGATGAAAAAGAGGTTAGAAGGGTTTGGCTATGAAGAAAAAGGAGAATAAGAAAAAGGTTGATGAAGAGAGGGGAGAAGAATGAAGAGGGGAATGGTCAGCAAACGGCACAACTTCCCCCTTAATGCCGAATTTATACTGACCTTAACCCTAGCCGAATTTTGCCTCCTTAAAGCTCCCCTTGGCCGGTCAACTCTTACTCCTCAAGAGTCCATTATTCGGCCAACACAGCTCTCCCTAATCAGGTCCTAAATTCTCTCCCTTATCCCCTCCTTACTCAATCTCCTGAGTAACTCCAACTCTTCCTAACAGTCTTTCACTTCAGTTCCATTACTTCCCTTTTCTGTGCATAAAATTAATCCCTTAATTTGCTGTCATTGTGACTTGAACCTGGATTCTCCCAATCATCCACACGCCACTTATAGCATTCCCAGTGGCGTCAGTTAGCCACTTTACCACATGCTTCCTTGTGATTTATTTTACACAATTAATACCTAAAAACCTAATTAACCAGAACCCTCTTTTTCTTATTGAATTAAAATTAACTAAAACTATTGAGTTTTAACTTAAGCTTGGGCCTTCTAGAGTCCCACTAACATAATTAATCCTATGCCAAGCAAACAAAACACAGAATATTAAATTTTGCCAGCATTTTTTAGAATTCCCGAAAATTGGGGCGTTACATCCATACAGTATCTTCTTTATACTCGATTGAAAACTATTGTTATACGCGAATTCAACCAACGGTAAATATTTTTCCCAGTTGCCTTCAAACTCTAAAACAAAGTAACGAATCATATCTTCGAGAATCAGTATAATTCTCTTGAATTGACCATTTGTCTGAGGATGAAAAATAGTACTAAAGGTCAACCATATACCTAAAGCTTCTTGCAATTTCTTCCAAAATCGCGACGTAAACCTTGGGTCTTTATTCGAAATAAAGAAACTGGCACCCCGTGCAACCTGACAATCTCAAATATGTACAGTTCAGCTAATCTATCGAATGAAAAGTCTATACGTACCAGAATGAAATGTGTTGATTTCGTCAAACGATCAAAAATAACCCAGATAGCATCTTTCTTTTTCGGAGATAAGGGTAATCCCGATGCAAAATCCATCGTAACTCTATCCCATTTCCACTCTAGTATCATCACTGGCTATAGTAGTCCTGAAGCCACTTGATGTTCGGCTTTAACTTGTTGACAAATCATGAATTTAGACACAGATTCGAAAATATCTCATTTTCTGCCTGACCACTAGTACTGTTTAAAATCATTGGACATCTTAGTACTCCCTAGGTGAACAGACAAACTACCACTGTGTGCTTCGTGTAGAATTTTCTGAATAAGCTTGGAATTTCTTGGTACACAAATTCTACCTCAGAATATTAAACAATCGTCGGATCCGATCTGATACTCTGAATCAGTAATCGACTCACACTGTACTCTTTTAGCTTATAATTAATTATCACATTTTTGAGTTTCACAAATTTGTTGAAGAAATAATGGATTAGCTTTTAACTCAGCTAAAAATTAACCATCATCAGACAAAGTTAATTGTGTGTTCATCGCCCGCAAAGCAAATAAAGATTTTCTACTCAGAGCATCTGCAACTACCTTTGCTTTCCCTAGATGATAATCAATCACTAACTAATAGTTTTTCAACAACTTGAGTCATCTTCATTGTCACAAATTTAAATCTTTTTGAGAATTAGATACTATAAACTCTTGTGGTCAGTAAAAATATGACATTTTTCACTGTACAAATGATGTCACCAAATTTTCAATGGGAAAACGATAGCGGCCAACTCTAAGTCATGTGTTGGATAATTATTTTCATACGGATTCAATTGTATGGAAGCATAAGCTATCACTTTGCCCTCCTGCATCAAACACATCCCAAACCATTTATTGACGCATCACTGAAAATCACAAACTCTTTACCCGACTCAAGCTGAACTAAAACTAGTGCTTCCGTTAACAGTGCTTTCAACTTTTCAAAACTCTATTGGCACCATTTGAACTTCACGTCTTTCTGTAGCAATCGAGTCATAGGTGTAGCAATCATTGAGAACCCTTTTACAAAATGCCAATAGTAGCCAGCTAACCCTAGAAAACTTTTGACTTCGACACGTTTCTTGGTGGTTGCAAGTCAACAACTACTGAAATCTTACTGGATCAACTCGAATGCCTTCCGCTGAAACAATATGTCCCAAAAATCCAACTTCTTGAAGCCAAAACTCGCTTTTACTGAATTTAGCAAATAGTTGCTTGTCTCTCAATGTTTGTAACACAATCGTCAAATGTTCAGCATGTTCAGATTCATCTCAAGAATAGATTAGAATGTCATAAATAAATATAATAACAAATCTGTCTAAGTACTGTCTAAAGATTCGATTCATCAAATCCATAAAAACTGCAAGAGCATTAGTTAATCCAAATGGCATAACAAGAAATTCATAATGCCCGTACCTGGTTCTAAATGCAATTTCAGCACATCCAAATCTTTAACTAGCAACTGATAATAGCCAAATCACAGATCAATCTTTGAGAATATTGTTACTCCTTTCAACTGATTCAAAAAATCATCAATTCTCTGCAAAAGATACTTATTCTTAATTGTAACCTTGTTGATCTGACAATAATCAATACACAGTCCCATCAATCCATCTTTCTTCTTTACGAACAGAACTGGTGCACCCCAGGATGAAAAACTAGGTCGTGCAAAACCTCTATATGTTGACTCTTGCAACTGAGATTTCAACTCTTTCAATTCCGTAGGAGCCATTCTATACGGAGCGATCGATATCAGTGATGCTCTCGGTAATAATTTAATAACAAACTCAACTTCTTCGATCGATGGCAACCTAGGAAATTCTTCTAGAGATACATCCAAATATTCCCAAACCACTAGCACTGATTTAATCTTCGATTCAAACACTTTTGTATCCGGTATATATGTAAGATAAGCATCACAACTTTTTCACATATTTCTGAGCTAGCATCATCGATATCACAACAGGTAACCCATTCGAATCATCTGATTCAATACAGAGAATTTCATTATTTTGACATTTCAGTTCAGTAATCTTTCGTCTACAATTTACAACAGCACCATGCAGAGTCAACCAATCTATACTCAAAATTACATTGAATTCATCAAACAGTAAAAGAATCAAATTTGCCAAAAATAGTAACCCCGAGTCATCAAAAGACAATTCTTGCAAACTTTATCAACGAGGACATACTTGCCTAAGGGGTTTGATACTTTAATCACAAATTTGGTAGACTCAACAGTTAAATTCTTACTAGACACTAAATTCTCACAAACATACAGATGAGTTGATCTAAGATCAATCAAAGCAATTACATCAGTGTCATAGAGAGAAAATGTACCAGTGATAACATCTGGTGACAATGCATCTTCACGAGCACAAATAGTGTAAGCTCTGGCTGGTGCTCAAGCCTCAGATCTCACTGTAGAATCTTTTATTGCACTTTTGCTACTAGTCACATTTCTCGTATTTCTAGGTGGTCTTCATCTAGCAGATGTGATACTCAGTCTTGTATTCAAAAATTTATCTTTCTCTTGTAACTCAGGACAATAATGAATAAAGTGATCTTGTGAGCCACATCTGAAACAAGCTTTGTTATTCATTCAGCAGTCTCCAAAATACCGTCTTCCATATCGCTGACACTCGGTTTTGTTAATTCAGACACTACCAACACTCGATAATGAGGTGGCCTGACTTTAGGGCTCGTGTATTGCTTCCCATGATCTTTATTAGAATACCCCACTGAAGCATTCGAACGATTATACGAATCCAGTGATTTCTTTGAAGAAGAGTGATAGGGGGTACTCATTGGCCTCTTTCTCGAATCTCCAGCCTCGAAATTAGCTTTTCTCTTTTCTTTACCAAGTTCCTCGGCTTTGCAAGCTCTATCGAGTAGCACAACAAATTCATTCAATTCAAGAATCCCGACTAGAAGTCTAATGTCTTCGTTCAACCCATCTTCGAATCGCTTACAATAATTGCCTCAGTCGAGACACATTCTCGAGCGTATTTATTGAGCCTCACAAATTCTCTTTCATACTCGACCGTAGACATACGACCTTGTTTCAACTCCAAAAAGTCTTTGCGCTTTTGAGAAATCAACTGTTGACTTATATATTTATTTCTAAACTCGGTCTAAAAGAATTCCCACATGACTCTTTCTCTCGGTACCACGGATATAAAAAATGTTCCACCACTAATATGCAGTATCTCTCAAAAGTGATGCAACGCATTTAACACATTCAGCTGGCATGCAAGATAGTTCATCAAATACTCGGATTGTATTCTCAAGCCAAAACTCGACTCTCTTAGGATCATCATCAACTGTAGCTCTAAACTCTTCAGCCCTATATTTTCAAATTTTATCCACAAGTTGCTTACTCAAACGTAAAGGTTCCAAACCTTGAGGAGCTACGAGAACCAATTAGGGAATAGGCGGGGGTGGCAGTTACTGAGCAGCTGGATTAGTTCGGACAAACTCAATGAACCATTCGTTCATCATTTGGAAGAAGGCTTCTTTGGCCGCTCCTCCCTGACTCCCAGATATGGTTCTCGACTTAGACTGCGCTACTCCATGAATGGAGGTTGGCGTATTACTTTCAACATCATCAGCAACTGCTCGATTGGGATCCATAGCTATATGAAAACACAATTTAAAACTGTCAAGAGATATCACACTATCATAGGTTATATATGGCATGTATAGCTAGACTCACATACGTTACGTTAGTCATAGAATCGACTAAACCGTAGCTCTGATATCAATAAATGTAACACCGCTAACCTGTATCCATCGCCAAAATAGGGTTATGAAGCATTACCAAACTAATCTCATAAACAATTGTAACACCCCTAACCCGTATCCGTCACCGGACTAGGGTCGCAAGGCATTACTAAATATACACACAGTTCCGAACATTCACATATTATCACAGGCCTTATCTTATATATATAAGAAGGGCATAAAACTAATTAAATATAACATGTTACATTTACAAATCACAGATTAATCACCTTAATGATAATCGAATGCTATAATAAAAATTATAGCTTTTATTTAATAATTCTATACAGGTGTAGGTTTAACCACCTAAGTCATATTACAAGATATTATGCCTCTTAACAATTATGGCATAATTAATTTCACAAATAATCAATAATAACACACTAAACAATTAAATAATAACAATTCTATCATTTAAACTTAAGTTAAAAACTTAGTAAATGCACATCTGTAGACAAATATTTTATATATATATATATAAGTTATTTATAAAATAACCATTTTAATATTAATACATACTCAACATGTACTCCCTATTTATTTTAATCAACTAAACCTATTTTACAAATTATATATGCATGACACATGCGTATGTACTCTCAAAACAAACGAAAAAATAATAATAAATATTATTATACTTTATTCATATAACAACCACAGCGTAAGTGCATTCATACTTTTACATATATAAGCTCAACTATCAAGGCATATCTAATTAAATTAACACTTGTCTTTTACTATGATAAACAAATTATAATAAGTACATATCATTGTTCCAAGCCGTAAGGAATTACCGAAAACACCTTATACATATATCTTACTTGTCATTTAACTAGTAGGTTACGAACTTGGTTCATTTTACAACCTTTATACTTTGTATAGCCGAGACACATAACAACTTATTAAACGTTTTGTAACATGAATATAACCTTAATATGAGTTTAATCCAAGACCGCATAACAACTCGTCCTTTTACATCATGAGCTGCCACACTTAACATGAAAAAATATATATACATATATATGCCGAAATAATATTTATTCATAATCAACATTTCTAGCTACCATTTAACCGAATAAACTTGACAACCAAAGAAGTTATTACTTTTAGTACCAGTCAATACCGTAGTATTTGTAATGACCAAAATTTGCCTGGCTCGTAAATAAATAAATAAAAACAAAAACAAAAAATAAAAAATAAAAGTTTATACAGTCCATATACAAAACCCAAAATTCAGTTACATTTATAGCCCATTAACCCTATACCCGTTTACATTTGTAACCCAAAATACCCTAACCAGACCCAAAACATACAAGGCCCAAGAGGCCCAAATTGTTAACAGAATACGGGAAGGCCTAGGGTTTCAGAAACCCTAGGCGCCGCAAACACCCAACAGACACGTCCGTTCGTCTCGCCGTGACCCACCATCAGTGCCATAATTCCAGGCTCCGCATCACGCCAGGATTGACGCCTGAATCAATGCCGATGTACCGTCGTTAGTGCCGGTTCATTATTGGCCTCCTCGCTGGTACCTGCAAAAGAAAAAGGAACCATAGCAACCAGAGAAACCAATTTGGAAAGAAATCAAATGATTCTTTTTCCTGAAATGTAACAGAGGGTTATAAAAACCCCTTTTTCGTTCTAATTTGTAACTACGGTTTTGATGCACACGCAATAAAAATATAGGTTTTTTTACACACATATAAAAAATATACAACAGTTATCGGAGAAGCAAAGGTGATTCATTTTATCCTTTTTTTCTTTTGTTCCAAATATATATGTATAAAATACTAAAGGATAATAAAAGAAGATTACCTTTTTCACTGTAAAAAATGAAATGTTTCGTATTCAAACCGCCGTACATGGCGGAGTCAGTGGTGGTGTGTGAGCGCATGGGAGCCCAATAACAGAGGCTCGGTAGAGCTCCGAGGGTTTGCTCTCGGCCCCCTTTCAGAGATCCCTTTTGTTTTTTTTAAAATTTATTTTAAAATGATTTTTTTTGCTGAAACTTGGCTTTTATAGCCTCATAGAAATGACGTCGTTTAGCTTAAAACAATAAGCCTCAAAACAGCGTCGTTTCAAAGCTAGGATCCGCATGTTGACCCCTAACCCGGATAGGATCTGCGTGTTTTCATTTAAAGGGCAAATTGCCCAATCCGTCCTCCTTCATTTTCATAATTTACAATTTCATTTTTATTTTATTTAAATTTAGCCCTAACCTTCTATTCTTATTTCAATTCAGTCTATTTCCTATTTTAAAGCTTATTTCGGAACGGTGTCATTTTGGGGATTAGGGCTAATTGCCCAGTGAGTCCCTTAATTTTTTATGCACATTTCAGTTAAACCCAAATTTCATTTTATTTGTACTTGACCCTAAATTTTTCTTATTAAATTGGATTTTAGTCCTTTTTTATATATTTATTTTATTTTAAAATAATATATGTATTATTTATTTTTATAAACATTGGTTATATATATAAAATAATATATATTATTTTTATATTATACTATTACATACGTTTCTTAATAAATCCTTATTATATATACATTATACTTTATATATTACTTATTTTACTATATTTATATATATATATAAATTATTACATATTATATTGTTACAGATTATTTATTATTTTATTTTCATATCATTTTATTATTAACTATTCATTATGTATAATTTAAATTTTGTAAATTATTATTAAAAATGACATTTTTATATACCATTATTTAAAATCTAATATGTAATATTTTAAAATTTAATGTGAAATTTTGTTCTCATATAATATATTAATATCTTTTATAAATATATACTAAATATATTAAATCATACAATACATTTATATATATTAACTATTGTCTAAAATTTCCTTACTATTTATTGCCTTAAATATTTTCATTTATCCTTTGCAAATTATATTTAGATTTTATCCTTTTATGTATATAATTTGTTGGTTCATATTAGTTTTTCTTTATATATCTATTTGATGTTGTTGTGTATCTCGTAAATTATTTGATATTATTATATTATTTATCGTTTTTATACATTTGCATGGAATATTATTGCACATATATATTATGTGGTTATATAGTTCTATTTATTAATTGTCACATTGTGTTTTTCATGGAATGATAATGTATGTACATTTTTTTATGATTATATATGCATGAAATACTAATGTATTATATGAGTTATGTCATTATTTATCATTTTCTATACTATATTCGCATAAAATACTAATGTATTATATGAGTTATGTCATTATTTATCATTTTCTATACTATATTCGCATAAAATGATAAAGCATGTATTATGTAGCTAGGTTTATTTAGTATTAATTTCTTGTAATATGTAAAATACATCATTACTTTCAAAAATCATATCTCATTTAATTCAAAAGGAATTTTTAAAAAGTGAGGTAATGTTTTTGGTATTTAGGAATTCGGAAAGTAGTGCCCTAACATGCTGGGTTGCGATTTCACGTTCGTCTAAATGCCTAAAATATCCTTCTAAATAGGTTTTGAAATTCACAAGATGATTTTGGTTATGAAAGTTTAAGAATATCATGTCCAATCATGCTGGATGTGATGTTTATATTCTTTTAAAGCGAAGGAATCTTGATTTTTATAAAGCTCAAATTATTACGGTTTTAAAGGAAATCTTATTCCTAAATTCTTTCAAACGTTTGACATTAAGACACATTTATTCAATTTGGTACCAATTTTGGGCGTTACGAGGGTGCTAATCCTTCCTCGTATGTAACCGACTCCCGAACCTATTTTCTCGTAATTTCGTAGACCAAAACGTTTTATAAAGTGATCCAATCACACTTAAAAAGGTTGGTGGCAACTCTCGTTTTCAAAATACCCTCCCCATTTTAAAAAGAGGTTTTGACAGCTTGGAGACTCCGCTAGGGACGTAAGAGAGTCGAGCCAAGAAATTGATTATTTTCTGTCTTAGTGTCGGAAGTTTGAAAAATTTTAAAAATTAATCCTTTTTACATTTGTTTGCTGCATATGTTTGTTATCCTGTTGCTGTACATTGCATTTGCATGACCGTTGTGGTTGCACCTTTAAGTGGGAATGAGAAGCTACGCTTTCGTGAGGTTTTCACCTCCGTATGAGCTAGTGGATTACTTCCAGGATACTGTACCTATGTCTTCGTGAGATTTTCATCTCTGTATGGACATAGGGAAATGTGTCCCCCTGAATTGAACTTGGTCTATATGAGCCTATAATGGGTGAGGACCGAGGAATCTGTTGGTTCAGGTACCCTTGCTTTAGAACTAAACTCATACAATGAACTTTAAGTGCTTACCCTAGGAAAATAGTGATAGCCTTTAGTAAGCTACCCTTATAAATACTTGTTTATTATTTCTTTTTTTATGATACTAACTTATTTTATTTTGTTATGATTACATGTCATTCAGCATTTAAGGGTGTCGATTCACGCTTCGGTTTCTAAATTAGAAAGTTTTGTAATGAGGAATGAATATCTTGATAAAGTGGAGGACAATGCCTCTGTCTGTACCTGGTCAAAGAAAACCCAGTTAGAGAAAGGAGATAGTGCCACCGAGGGGTATACATTAGAGTTATGGGACTTCACTTGTATTAATTCAACACAGAATGAGTTTCAAGAGTTGAGAGACGTTTGGGCCTAATGGGATGACGAGACTAAGCAGTTGTTCTACCAGAATTATGGAGATCTTCCTTATTTGTTAGACATCAAGGTGGACAAGCATTTGTTTCGAGCCATGGTACAGTTCTGGAACCCTGCTTATAGTTGTTTTACATTTGGGGAGGTAGACTTAGTACCTACTTTGGAGGAGTATACGATTTTGATTCGCTGCCCAAAAATCTAAGGTAACAAAGCTTATGTTAGGCCCACTAATCTTCCTACCTTCATGAAGAAATTAATGATGATCACAGGGATGAGTGAGTAGTGGGTCGCAGCTCATGTCCAACAAAAAGGTGAGGGTAAATGTATTCTGTGGGCAAACTTAAGGGATCTAATATTGGCACACCCAGATGTGAAGAGGAGGGTCGATGTCTTGGTTTTAAGTATTTATGGTTTAGTGATCTTCCTAAAGGCTTTGGGACACATAGATGAGGCAGTTGTGGACTTATTCGATCGACTTGGTAAACAAAAAACACCTGTGTCTGCAATCCTAGCTGAGACGTTTAGATCCTTGAATGCATGCCGGAGAGTTGGGGAAGGTAGATTCACTGGATGTGCGCAGTTGTTATTGGTTTGGTTCCACAGTCATTTTTGGAAGGTTGATAAGGTTCCTTGCCGAGTGTTCTTCAAAGACTATTCACCGCTAAAGAAAGCAGCAGCTATGCCAAGGAGGGATGACATTACAGAAGAAAGGTGGATAGAAATACTTCAGAACCTCTGAGAAGAAGATGTTATGTGGAAAGCCCCTTGGATGACCCCTAGCAAAATTCTTTATCGGTGTGGAAGCTTTGATTGGGTACCTCTTCCTAGAATCTGGGGAGTTTTCGGTTATACACCATTGCTCGTCCTAAGACAATACAAGGCGAAGCAGTTTATACAGGCAACACAAGGGCTAGCTCAGAGTGGCTTCTCGTATAAAGGGGATCATTATAAGAAGAAGATGCGAGAAATTTTTGAGGCTTGGAAGAAGGTTTGCTGCGTGAAGATTCTGACTAAAGGACCGATGACAACTCTTGAATATAAAGGGTGGTTCTGCGAGAGGGTCAACTATAATGTCCCTAGACCAAGTTTGGGCATTGCTTGATCGATGGAGGAGAATTTACGAGTGATTCCATTAGAATTAGAGGTCATAAAGCAAGAGTTCGAAAGGAAGAATTTGGAGCTTGGGAAAAGGATAGAGAGGCTGGAGGAGGAGAAGATGTACCTAAGCTTAGACATCGATGTTCAGAAAATCGAGGTTGAAAAAGTAAGGAAAGAAAAAAGGAAGATTGAGGAAGACCGAGATGACTTGAAGACACAGTATAAGAAGATATAGCTATCGTTGAAAAGAGCTGGATTAGGGAAATCTTCAGAGCAATGGCAACAAGAGGTTCAAGAAGAAAGAGCCAAAGTTAAGTATTGGGAGAAGAAGTTCCAAGAGATGCAAGCACAGAATCAGGCCTTAGAGAAGGAGAATCAAGGATTAAAAGCTAAGGTGACAGAGCTTGGACGATCTCTTCATCATCATCGAAGTCGCAATTCCGCGGCCGAGTTGAAAGCAAGTCTAAACAAGATCGAGGAAATGAAGCACAATATTGGAAGGTTGGAAGCAACATTATGGAACTGTGAGCTACGAATAGAGTAGCTCGAGGCAAGAAAAGGACACTGGATGGAAGAACTTCACCATCTTCGAGATCAAGTTGGAGATAGAGATTATCTCATGGGAGAAGCCATAGTCCAGATTAGAGAGTTTGCTGATAATCTGCAAGATATGGCAATGCAAGCCAATGTATTAAGTACAAAGTATGAGTCAGTGTCAGATAAAGGTCAAGAGTTAGCTTTGTTATTAGATAGGGTTAAAACTCTAGGCCTGAGGGCAAAGGCGTATTTGTAATCCATTTTGTATAAAGATTTTTGTTTCTTAAATAACGTTTTCTAAAATAAATTGAATCAGAATCGATATCTTTTGCATTCATGCATTTACATCTCATCGCATCATATGCATTCAAATTTATAGAAAGACCCTAATTACTTTAAATTATTAGGGCGAAAGAGAGAGTAAGAGAAAGAAAATCTAGAAGCAACACATCCTTACGGTACACGCGCTAAGTTAAAGAATATGGATCAAAGACTTGAGCAGATTCAGAAAGAAATGCAAGAGCAGTTGCAGGAACAATTAGCAAAAATCCAACAGGAGATGAAGGATCAAATGTTAGAAGCTCAAAGGAATATGATGGCTGAGATGGCTCAGCTGTTGAGGGGAACAACGGATAAAGGAAAGGCCCCTATGACTACCACTGAAGAGGATAACGAGGGTCATCATCCTGGTTTTACTCTGCCTCATGTGCAGACTCAACTTGAGGTATATCCCCGAGGGCTGTCCATCACAATAAGGCCTCAACAGGGACAAGTCGATGCTGGAATACCCATGAACTTTGAAACTGGTTCGGGATTCAACCTTGGAGACAACCCTGCCAAACCAGTTATGCCTGATCTAGATATAGCTGAGAGGGAGGAGATGAGACTCAAATCATCAAGGCAACTAGAGGAACATTGCAGATGGTTAGAGGAGAAATTTAAGGCACTAGAAAAAGCTGATAATCGTCAGGGAATTGATGCTAAGGACTTGAGTCTGGTCCCAGATTTGGTGCTTCCCCATAAGTTCAAAATGCTGGAATTCAAGAAGTACAATGGGACTACTTGCCCAGAAGCCCATATCACCATGTTCTACAGACGAATGACTGGTTATGTAAACAATGATCAATTATTAATCCATTATTTTCAGGATAGTTTGGTTGGGGTAGCGGCTAGGTGGTATAATCAATTGAGTCGCACAAGGATCGGTTCTTGGAGAGACTTAGCGCAAGCCTTTATGCAACAATATAATCATGTGACTGACATGACTCCGGATAGAATCATGTTACAGAACATGGAAAAGAAGCCTAATGAAAGTTTTAGGCAATATGCACAGAGGTGGAGGGAGGTTGCCATGCAAGTTCAACCACCGCTCTTGGAGAAAGAAACTACCATGTTGTTCATCAACACTTTAAAGGCCCCATTCATCACCCACATGATTGGAAGACCTGTGACAGCCCTAATTTGACCCTAGTCGAAAAGTGGTTTCAGGACTACAAAACTGAGTCATAAAAATAATTAACCGTCATATTCTATGTTTATTATATGTGAATATGCATGTGTGAACATTTCATACTTTAATTTTTTCATTTGTATGTGAAATTTATTAGTTGGGACTTATGTGAGACAATTGTGAAATGTGATAGGCAAATGTAAAAGTGGTCTATTAATGCATGTTATAAAATACTTGGACTTGCATGTCAAATGTCCCTTTTTGTTTATAGTGGCCAGCCATGATGATGATTCTATATTAAAAATAGATATTAATATTTACTTATAATGGCTTTATAATTTTATATTATTAATGAATAAATAAAAGAAAATGGGTGATGAAAACAAAGCTTCATCTTTGTTATTCTTGGCCGAATTGTAAGAGAGGAAAGGGGAGAAAGCTCCATTCGATTACCTTAGGCTTGAATCAAGGTAAGACTTCTAATTAATTCTTAAATTTTTTGTTAATTTTAAGTTAGTTACCAAGTTCTTTATTCAACCCATATTAAAATTTTAATTTTTAGGAAGGATTTGAGCATTCGGCCATGGGAGAAATTGAAGGGGATAGATTGTTGTTCTCATATTTTAATGAAGTTTGAGCTAGTTAATACTTAGTTGTTAGTATTTATATGTGAAATGGATGAATTTGGACTTGTTTAGTTACTTGAACAAATGTTTGGTATTTAAATGTTAAAATGTGAGCAAATGCCGTTTGGGTGATAGAAATGAATGAATTAGAGGTTTGGCATTGTATATAAATTTTTAAGGGTATAATTTTGAATAATGTGAGTAGTGTTATGCATAGGTTTCGGCTTTGACAGTATTTATATAAGTATAATTAGTTCATTTTGATAATATTGTGTAAAGTGATAAGTAAAAATACTATGATGACAAAAGTTTAATAACATTCGGCTAAGGACTATAAGTGTTAGTTAATTCGGTATAAAAGTATAGGTGTTAATTACTTGGTATTTGAACTTGTGAAGAATAGGTAGTGGTCAATTAAAGTAATGAAGGTTAAATTTTTAAGTTTGGTTAAATTCGACATTCGACATTACTTATGACATTGGATAAGAGTGTATGAAAGTAAGCTTGAGTAGTTAGGGCTAAATGGGTCATATAATGATCTTAAATAGACTGTATGCATATGAGAGTATAGGTATTTGTGTGTCCATCATTGAAGATAAATGGAAATTGGTATTGTGGTAAATGTTGATAAGATGACATTCGGAGTTAGCTATATGTTTTGGAACTATACTGTAATTTGAAAATAAAAGTATATAATATTAAAGCATGCATTATATATATATATGCATGTGTATATGAGGTTGTGCATAATTAGGAGTAAATGATTAAATGATGATAGTCATATATAGGTACTAATATATATATGTCTTATGCATGTACCATGTACTTATACTGACAATCAGATGTATGGTTGAATTCATGCATACGAAAGCATGATAAGTTATGTGAATCTTTGTTTGTGTATGCGAATTAGATATTGATTAAATAAGTATGAAATCGATTCATGACATATTTTATAAAATATAATATGTATTGGAGTTTTATATGATTGTCAAATGTGACTACTAAGAAGTAAAGTTGAGTAAGTAATTTAAATAAATTTATTTGTTTTAATTAAGCTCAAGAGCAAAGAGGGTCTAAATCAGATAGGGGAAAGGAGAAAGCAGTCGAGTAGATTATCCGCAACTGTTCAAAATATCCGAGGTAAGTTTTGAGTAGTCTCCTCTAGTATATATAATTGATGATGCCTTATAAGAGTATAATAGGTAAATTGCGATCTTTGGTTTGCACTTGAATAAAGTTGTTTATTAAATAATGCGTGTATATGACTTATAGTTTGATGGTCACTTTGAGTTTAAGCTTGAATGGTGAAATGAATGTGTGATATTAGGTATAACTTTTGAGCCGAAATGTGAATGATGATATGCATATTGAGCTTATATCCGAACATATTAAATGACTACTAAAGTGATAGGTTGAATGAAATGTGTTAAAATATGATTAAGTATGCATGGTATTTGAAATATATCCGGACATGAAGTCTGCAGGCTATACGCTGGGAATATATCTGGACATGAGGTCCGCAGGCTATGTGCTGGAAATATATCTGGACTTGAAGTCCACAGGCAATGTGCTGGAAATATATCCGGACTTGAAGTTCGCAGGCTACGTGCTGGAATGGTATTCGGGTTAAAGACCCGTGAACTTGTGTTATAAATATGTTTCGAGTGCTAAGACTTGACCGGACCGAGGCCAGTAAGTTAAGTAAGACTACGATAATGAATGTCCATGGTACCATCGTCGAGTAAGTAATATATTGTAACACCCCGTACCCAAGACCGTCGCCGGAGTCGAACACGAGGTGTTAACAGGCTTAATTCATTACTTTAAACAGCTCAAACAATTTATTTTTAAAATTTTCAGTCAAGCTAGCAATCTGCATCACAGTCACTTAAAAATTCAAATCTCGAGTTCTGAAAATCAAAATCCAATTCTGTAAATTTTCCCTGAAACTAGACTCATATATCTATTTACTATTTTTTTTATATAATTTGTGGTCAAGAAAATTAGTACAGTTTATTAGTTAAATTCTCCCCTATTTTAGGGTTTGACCGCTCTGACCTCTGTGTATTACGAATCAGATATCTCCCTATACAGAGTTTCAATGACTATACCGTTTATTTCTAATAAAACTAGACTCAATAAGAAATCTGTACATATAAATAATGACTTCTAATCATCTTTGAAAAATTTATGGTGAATTTCCAAAGTCAAAACAGGGGATCCAGAAATTGCTATGGCCCTGTTTCACAAAAATTTAAGCATCTCATAAAATATAACTCATATACCTATTTTGTTCCATCCATATGAAAATAAACTCATCAAGCTTCAATTCCATAACTTATTCATTGTTTAATTCCATTTCTACTATTTTTAGTGATTTTTCAAATTCACGTCACTACTGTTGTCTAAATCTATTTTATGGTAAATTTTACCCATTTCATGGTTCCCATGGATTAGCTAGCAATTTAGCGTACATAACACCAAATATGATCATGATTAGCCATTCCAATGGCTAATCATTACCAAGCATTTCCATACCACTCAATAACCATATCATAAGACCATATATACAAAATGATTATAATGCTATACATGCCATACTCAAAATATACAAGCCATTATGCCAAGATGGTATACGGATAGTGTGAGCGTGCCTCCGACCGTTTTCGATTTCCGAGCTGGCTTGTCAACACTACAAGGAATGAAAAGGAGGGAGTAAGCACAAATGCTTAGTAAGTTCACATGCAAATAGCAAGTAACACAACTATATAAGCAAACATAAACATCATTTGCATGATCATCATCGAGACATTCATATCACATTTTCATTTATCATCTTACCATATTATTGTTATATCGAGTTTTCAACCCGAGGGTTAAGTACATACCTGTTCAAAGTATCCATTTCACAACACTTACCAATACGTCCCTTTTATCTCTAGTATTCCTCCATTTGAGTAGAATTTTACCCGTTGAACACATCGGAATATAATTCGGATACACGAAAAGTTTGCACATAAGTGCCACATATGTAGCCAAGCTACCATGTAACCCGCCCATAAGTGAACTTGGACTCAACTCAACGAGCTCGGGCGTTCGCATCCATAAGTGAACTCGGACTCAACTCACCGAGCTCGGATGCCTAGTTACATCTCTCGAACTCGGACTCAACTCAACGAGTTCAGACATTCGCATCCACAAGTGAACTCGGACTCAACTCAACGAGTTTGGATGCCCAAATATCCCAGTGACATGTCACTTGTATCCTAATCCATTCCTAATGTTCAACGGGACCTTTTTCCCAATCATGTGTCTCAACCATCTTCTACGGAATGTTGATACCGATACTCGATAGTATTTCACATTTTCCTAGTATATCACATAATTTGACATATTATCAAACAATTATCACGAGTATAATATTTCATAATAATTATCATATCATTTAAATAACATAAAAACATTTAAAATAATAACTATGTTACCAACATTTACATATGAACTTACCTCGTATGTGAAAATGGCTACTTTTACCATTTCGTCCACAACTTGGTTTTTTCCCCATTTTAGCCTGAATTTTAGTTTTCCTTGCCCTATAATTTAAAATATATTCTAATTAGGGCTCACATTATTCAAATTAACCCAAAATCATATTTTTGCAAAATTATAGTTTTGCCCCTAAACTTTCACATATTTACACTTTTGCCCCAAAGTTCGTAAATTAAACTTCAGCATATTCTCTTATGTTTTATGACATGCTGAACATTTTTCCCTTCTATGACAACATCAAATTCTCACTCTAACACATAGTTATGAACAATAACAATTTTTACCGATTAAGCTGTTTTACTCATTTTTGCTTAAAATCGCTTAGCAAAAGTTGTTTAACATAATTTCAGCCTTCATATTATACCATAAAACATCAAAATAAACACATTTAACCTATGGGTATTTTTCGAAATATGAACCCTAGCTTAAATTATTGCTAGAATAAGCTTAATTAAGTTACCGGGATTCCAAAAAAGTAAAGAACTTGAAAAACGGGCTAGAACGGACTTACAATCGAGCTTGGAAGCTTGAAAAACCCTAGCCATGGTTTCTCCTTGCTATATTCGGCCATGGGGTTGAAGATGAGCAAAATTGGCTTTTAATTTTGTATTTTAATTCATTTTACCCCTAAATGACCAAAATGCCCTTACTACTAAACTTTCCAAAAATTTCATCCATGTCCAATTTTTGTCCATAGACTTAGAAATTGGTAAAATTGCTATTTTAGACCTCCTAATTAATATTTCAAAACAATTTCATACTAGAAACTTTTAGAATGCAAGTTTTGCAAATTATTCGATTTAGTCCCTAATTTCAATTTAAGCACTCTATGCATAAAATTTCTTCACGAAATTTTCACACAATCATGCAATCATATCATAGACCTCAAAATAATCATAAAATAATTATTTCTATCTTGGATTTTGTGGTCACGAAACCACTATTTTGACTAGGCGCAAAATCAGGATATTACAACTCTCCCTCCCTCTTAGGGATTTTCGTCCCCGAAAATCTTATCAAAAAAGTGGTCTTCACTTTTAATCTCATATTCGGTGCTCAAGAACTTTCACTTAGGTCTGTACTCTAATGCATCTCTTTAATTTCTCATATGGTCTAAAAGCTTACAGTCCCAACTCTCAATCGTTCTTAAATTTTCAACCCTTCTCGCTTTCCCATGATATCATGACATAAAACCAGATCTTAACTTGATTAATGGAGACCGGAATACCAAGAAATCCAACAATCAAAGAGACCTGAAATTCCATGAATCTAATGAGTAGGAATTCATTCCATACCGATATGATTTATAGATTTCTCCAAACATTTAAGAATAGGATACATCACATTTTCCTCTTTCTGCCATAGAAATAATTCTGATATGGCCTCAAGAATAATCCTTCTCATTTCCATCCCAATATCAACATTAACAAGGATAATTTTGATAGATCCCAATGCTCAGCTTTAACCTCTTTAACAACTCAGATTTTATGTAACATCGAATGCTCTAAACTATCACATTACCTCACTGTCTTAAAACACATCACAATTCATACAACAAAGACATTATTGAAAGTCGTGAAGTCTTTGCTCAATGTAGACTAGTCTAGTTCGGACGCTTTGGTTACCAATATTCTCATCTATCCGAACCTCACAACATGTAATAAACTTTTCAAACTTTCATAAGATGAAAACCTTATCATTCGTAGTGACTTTAACTAATATCCAACTCTTTCTAATAAATATACACTTCTTGTTCAGACTATTTACTCTTTTATCAGTACAAAAATGAAATTCTATTATCAGACTTGAGAAAAATAATCCTGACATAATTGTCACATGAAATCTTTCAAATAAATAATTCACCATACCGATCAAAACTCGCGCTTTTATCACCTATGCCTTTCATCGATGTCAAATCCTTACACGAAATTAGAAAAAAATCCCAATACTAAAATCACCACATTACCAAGATCAAATTAGAAGTATAGTCATATTTGACATGATTATCACGAGCTGAAGAACGCACTTCGAACATGAGCCGTAATTGACAAATTATGGAACAAAGATAACAAGAAAACTGAATAAAGAAATCCAAGATAGAGAAACTCAGAATAAAGAAATCTAGAATAAAAAGATCCAGGATAAAGAAACCCAAGATACGATACTATGCCGGAGAATCGAAAACCAAACTCATAGAGAAAATATAGAATACTCCGATAATTCTTCAAAGAAAGAAAGTCCAAAAGAAAACATCATTTAATCCCACTGAAATCAAATATAACAAGATCAATATATCTTCCCATACATATATATCAGATGAAGCATCAAGTAGAAGAAACAGAATTATAATATCATATGTATTCTCTCATCAATTCTTATCGATTTAAATGAAATAGAATACCCGATGAAATAGAGCAATATAAATTATAAACCAAATCAGACTACCAATGCTTTCATCCAACACCGTAATTAGAAGACATTCCCATATAACAAGAATTTTTTCGTAAGATCAATAGCCATAGAAATATTTCGAGAACGGGTAAACACATAGAACATCTCAAAAGAGATCACTAAATCTGTCCAACCATAATCACACACTCGGATAGTTCACATTTCAAATATCATTTCCCCAACTAGTTCTCACCACACAAATTTCATATTAAACCATTGACTAAAGAAGGCCGCTTCTAAATAAATTTCAATTTACACTTTTCTCGACCTTGCACCTGAGTAATTCGATTTACCAAAGAGAATTCCTTCTCTAATTGGGACAGTGCATAACTCCAATAATCTTTACGTCAGTCCGATACTTTACTGGCTCTAACTTTACTTATCAACTCATTTTCAATCTCTGATCATACTTATAATTATTCTATCACTGAACTCTTTGGGTTCTCAACTGGAAACTTATTCAATACAAATCTCATGAAATTCCATTATAAGTACCACTTCGGTAAGGGGGAGGGCTTGTAGGACCTCTGACTCGACTTTCTTATACATACACATATGACATAACTTCCATCATCATAGCAACATCATCAAAATCATTTCATTCATTCAGGCAATGCAACATTCATGTTGGCTTACACAAATTTTCCTACTGTCCCATCTAGACAATATACTTATGCATACATTTTATGTTTTATAGATAGCTTTACTTATCCATTCATTTAATTAAATTAATTCATGCTCATAACATCATATAGGGCCAAACAAACATAGATATTTGTATCACAATCACAACTTTCATTTCGTGCATCATGTACATGTCATTACAATCATATAATTCAGTCCAACAATTTAACATAGATAAGTTCATTTCGTTATAATCCTTTATCTCATAAAAATTATATATCATTAGCATTCATCAACATTCGATGTCCAAATCAAGACAAGGACATTTTCTTTCATATCATAATATTATGACTTTTATTCATACCTCTACTACTTTCTATTTATTCCGTTCGTCTTATCAAGTAAGCCATATACACTACATCATATGAGCATTAAGCAAATATGGATATTTATCACATATGTATCATAAACTTTTATTCATACTTTTCTGAACTGAGACTTAACATAATCATAATTTTACTCAAGTACCTTCACATAACATTGAACATGGTCTGCGCAGCTCGGTTGGAGAGTATCCTGTCTAAATAAGACGGTACTCATATGCGTCGGAAGACATCACACTATCACAGATTAGTGGCATGTATAGCTAAATTTTTACGCATGCTAAGTTAGTCCGAGAACTGACTAAACCTGCTCTGATACCACCAAATGTTACACCCTGCACCGAGATCGTCACGAGTCGAACACGAGGTGTTTAATGCACTTAATTCATTACTTTAAACAGCTCAAACAATTTATTTTTAAAATTTTCAGTCAAGCTAGCAATCTGCACCACAGTCGCTTAAAAATTCATATCTCGAGTTTTGAAACTCGAAATCCAATTCTGTCATTTTTCTTGAAACTAGACTCATATATCTATTTACTAATTTTTTTATCAAATTTTTGGTCAAGAAAATTAGTACATTTTGTTAGTTAAAGTCTCCCCTATTTCAGGGTTTGACAACTCTGACCTCTGTGTATTACGAATTAGATATCTCCCCGTAAAGAGTTTCAATGACTATGTCATTTATTTCTAATAAAACTAGACTCAATAAGGAATCTGTACTTATAAATCATGACTTCTAATTATCTTTGAAAAATTCATGGTGAATTTCCAAAGTCAGAATAGGGGATCCAGAAATTGCTATGGCCCTGTTTCACAAAAATTTAAGCATCTCATAAAATATAACTCATATACCTGTTTTGTTCCATCCATATGAAAATAGACTCATCAAGCTTCAATTCCAAAACTTATTCATTACTTAATTCCATTTATACTATTTTTAGTGATTTTTCAAATTCACGCTCACTCTCATTGTCTGAATCTATTTTATGGTAAATTTTACCCATTTCATGGTTCCCATGGATTAGCTAGCAATTTAGCATACATAACACCAAATATGATCATGATTAGCCATTCCAATGGCTAATTATTACCAAGCATTTCCATACCACTCAATAACCATATCATAAGACCATATATACAAAATGATTATAATGCTATACATGCCATACTCAAAATATACAAGCCATTATGCCAAGATAGTATACGGATAGTGTGAGCGTGCCTCCGACCGTTTTCGATTTCCGAGCTGGCTTGTCAACACTACAAGAATGGCTAATTATTACCAAGCATTTCCATACCACTCAATAACCATATCATAAGACCATATATACAAAATGATTATAATGCTATACATGCCATACTCAAAATATACAAGCCATTATGCCAAGATGGTATACGGATAGTGTGAGCGTGCCTCCTACCGTTTTCGATTTCTGAGCTGGCTTGTCAATACTACAAGGAATGAAAAGGAGGGAGTAAGCACAAATGTTTAGTAAGTTCACATGCAAATAGCAAGTAACCCAACTATATAAGCAAACATAAACATCATTTGCATGATCATCACCGAGACATTCATATCACATTTTCATTTATCATCTTACCATCTTGTTGTTATATCGAGTTTTCAACCCAAGGGTTAAATACATACCTGTTCAAAGTATCCATTTCACAACACTTACCAATACGTCCCTTTCATCTCGAGTATTCCTCCATTTGAGTAGAATTTTACCCGTTGAACACATCGAAATATAATTCGGATACACGAAAAGTTTGCACATAGGTGCCACATATGTAGCCAAACTACCATGTAACCCGCCCATAAGTGAACTCAGACTCAACTCAATGACCTCGGGCGTTCGCATTCATAAGTGAACTCGGACTCAACTCAACGAGCTCGGATGCCTAGTTACATCTCTCGAACTCGGATTCAACTCAACGAGTTCGAATGCCCAAATATCCCAGTGACATGTCACTTGTATCCTAATCCATTCCTAAGGTTCAACGGGACCTTTTTCCCAATCATGTGTCTCAACCATCTTCTACTAATGTCGATACCGATACTCGATAGTATTTCACATTTTCCAAGTATATCACATAATTTGACATATTATCAAACAATTATCACGAGTATAATATTTCATAATAATTATCATATCATTTAAATAACATAAAAACATTTAAAATAATAACTATGTTACCAACATTTACATATGAACTTACCTCGTATGTGAAAATGTCTACTTTTACCATTTCGTCCACAACTTGGTTTTTTCCCCATTTTAGCCCAAATTTTAGTTTTCCTTGCTCTATCATTTAAAATATAGTCTAATTAGGGCTCACATTATTCAAATTAACCCAAAATCATATTTTGGCAAAATTACGCTTTGCCTAAACTTTCGTGATATTTACACTTTTGCCCCAAAGTTCGTAAATTAAACTTCAGCATATCTTCTTATGTTTTATGACATGCTGAACATTTTCCCCTTCTATGACAACATCAAATTCTCACTCTAACACATGGTTATGAACAATAACAATTTTTACCGATTAAGCTGTTTTACTCATTTTTGCTTAAAATCGCTTAGCAAAAGTTGTTTAACATAATTTCAGCCTTCATATTCTACCATAAAACATCAAAATAAACACATTTAACCTATGGGTATTTTTCCAAATATGAACCCTAGCTTAAATTATTGCTAGAATAAGCTTAATCAAGTTAATGGATTCTAAAAACGTAAAGAACTTGAAAAAGCGGGGCTAGAAACAGACTTACAATCGAGCTTGGAAGCTTGAAAAACCCTAGCCACGGTTTCTCCTTGCTATATTCGGCCATGGGGTTGAAGATGAGCAAAATTGGCTTTTAATTTTGTATTTTAATTCATTTTACCCCTAGATGACCAAAATGCCCTTACTACTAAACTTTCCAAAAATTCCATCCATGTCCAATTTTTGTCTATAGACTTAGAAATTGGTAAAATTGCTATTTTAGACCTCCTAATTAATATTTCAAAACAATTTCATACTAGAAACTTCTAGAATGCAAGTTTTGCAAATTATTCGATTTAGTCCCTAATTTCAATTTAAGCACTTTATGCATAAAATTTCTTAACGAAATTTTCACACAATCATGCAATCATATCATAGACCTCAAAATAATCATAAAATAATTATTTCTATCTTGGATTTTGTGGTCACGAAACCACTATTTCGACTAGGCCCAAAATCAGGATATTACATATATATACTTTGCATGTTAAGGTACGTATTATGTGCTCATATGTGAATTGATTTCAAAATGATTTATTAGTATCAAAGAACGATGTATGTATATATATATATGTGTGTGTGGATGAATTCGGTATTTGAGGATAAGACAATGACATACTCGGTCAATGTAAGTCATTATAGGAAAATATGTGACTAAAAGTAATTGTATAAGCCATGTAGATAATGAAACATGTGCTAGAAATCTTCTTGTGTATACATAAATACATACTTGGCCAATAGGATTTATAACTAGTGCACTTGTGTATATTCGGCCAAGTGAATTAAAATTGGAATACGAGGTTTGTTTACTTAATGTTCGTTTTAAATGACAAGCTTTTGTAGTATGAAATGGTTAAAACTTACTAAGCCTCGAAAGCTTACTCTGTTTCTTATTTCTCTGTTTTATAGATTGTTGATTTTGGCCACCGACTTAGGGATCGTCAGCGGATCATCAGGGATCGTCAGTGGATCATCATACTATCGACCTTTTGGTATAGTTATATTTTGGACTTGATATGGCATGCATAGGTTAGATCGGTGTTAGTTATGTTTTGTAATTGTAAATAGTTCAAATGCATGTGAAAATGGTATATATATAACTTAAAGATCGAGATGTTTTCACTTGATTTACTTTTTAGTTGATAGATTATGTGAATGAAATTAAATGTTTAGCTCTGTAATACCTCATAGCCTAAACCGGTGATCAGACTCGGGCTAGGGGTGTTACATTTTATTGGTATCAGAGCTACATTTTAGTCAATTCTAGGACTAACGTAGAGTGTTTGAGTCTAGCTATACATGCCATATAGTATTAATACGATAGTATGATGAATTCTGATAGTTAAAAATGTGTTTTCGTATAGTAATGGATCCCGATCCCAATCGAGCGGTAGCTGATGATGTTGAGAGTGTAGCGCTTACTCCCGCGTATGGGACAGCGCCGATGGACTCTCAACCTATCGCTAGCAATCAGAACGATGAGGCTAGACAGGCTTTTTATAGTGTGATGAATGATTGGTTCAACCAATACATCTGAACTAATACGGCTGTTCCACAACCCCCACTCCCGAATAATACACCCCTTGCACCTACGATACCTCCGGTAATTGATCAGACGAGGTTAAATAAGCCCCCGGTAGATAGAATTAGAAAGCATGAGGCTACTGAATTTAAAGCTACAGACAGTGATGATGCCGAGCAAGCTAAGTTTTGGTTGGACAATACTATCCGAGTATTCGATGAACTATCTTGCACACCTGATGAATGCCTGAAATGTGCCATATCTCTGCTACGTGATTCTGCCTATTATTGGTGGAATACATTGGTTCCTGTTGTGGCCAAAGAACGGGTGACATGGGAATTCTTCCAGACTAAGTTCCGAAAAAAGTATATTAGTCAGAGGTTCATTGATCAGAAACAAAAAGAATTTCTTGAACTTAATCAGGGTTCCATGTCAGTTACTGATTATGAATGGAAGTTTATCAGACTTAGTAGATATGCTCGGGAATGTGTATCATCTGAGGCTATTATGTGTAAACGTTTCGAGGATGGGCTGAATGAAGATATAAAAATGTTTGTTGGCATTCTTGAAATACGAGAGTTCGTAGTACTTGTCGAACGAGCTTGCAAAGCCGAAGAACTTAGTAAAGGGAAAAGAAAACCTGATGTCGAAGCTGGAGAATTTCGTAAAAGATCTTCAGGAAAGTCATTTCCGCAATCATCGAAGAAATTTCGAGATAATTCAGGCCGATCAAAGAACACTTTGGGTTTTTCCAGACGAGACCGCGATCGACCCCTGTGAGTACACGAGCCACTTCTATTGCCAGTGTTGGAAATGATCGAAGGGATAGGATCGAGTGCAAGTATTATGGAAAATGGAATTTAGGGAGCTGTAGATTTCATGACCGCTCCTGTTATAAATGTGGATCAGCTGACCATTTTATCAAAGATTGCCCGAGATTATCAGAACAAAATATGAACCAGAGAGGGAAACCGAGTACTACTACAGCACGAGGTAGACCACCTAAGAATACGGGGAAGGCTAGCAGTGGTCAGAGAGGGTCTAATGATGCTACAACCAGATCCGAGGCTCGTGCTCTTGCTAGAGCTTATGCTATACGTGCACGCGAGGATGCTTCTTCGCCTGACGTTATTACCGGTACTTTCACTCTCTTTGATACTGATGTGATTGCTTTGCTTGACCCTGGTTCTACTCATTCATATGTATGTGAGACTTTAGCATCCAGTAAGACTTTACTTGTTAAGTCTACTGAATTTTTTATTCGAGTGTCGAATCCCTTGGGTCGATATGTGCTTGTTGATAAGGTGTGTAAGAAATGCCCCCTAATAATTCGAGGTTTCTGTTTTCCGGCTGACTTGATGCTTTTACCGTTTGATGTATTTGATGTTATTCTTGGTATGGATTGGTTGACCGTGCATGATGCAGTTGTGAATTGCAAAAGTAAAACTATTGATTTGAGATGTGCAAATAATGAGATAATCTGAGTTGAGTCTACTGATTTGAATGGATTACCAGCAATAATATCCTCGATATTGGCTCAAAAGTATGTGAGAAAGGGGTGTGAAGCATATCTTGTGTACGTACTTGATGACAAAGAGTTAGAAAAGAAAATTGAATCAGTGCTAGTGGTTTGTGAGTATTCAGATGTTTTTCCTGAAGAGTTACCGGGATTACCACCTGTTCGAGAGGTAGAATTCGGCATCAAACTTGTACCTAGGACTACACTAATTTCGATAGCTCCGTATCGTATGGCTCCAACGAAATTGAAAGAATTGAAAACTCAGTTGCAAGAGTTGACGGATAGAGGGTTTGCTCGATCGAGTTTCTTACCTTGGGGTGCACCAGTATTATTTATGAAAAAGAAGGACGGAACCATGAGATTGTGCATCGACTATCGTCAGTTGAATAAAGTGACAATAAAGAATAATTATCCGTTACCGCGTATTGATGATTTGTTTGAGCAGCTGAAGGGAGCCTTAGTGTTTTCAAAGATAGATTTGAGATCGGGTTATTATCAGTTGCGAGTTCACAACTCAAATATACCTAAAACTGCTTTTAGAACGAGATACGGTCACTATGAGTTCTTAGTGATGCCGTTTGGGCTTACTAATGCCCCTGCAGTATTTATGGACTTGATGAATTGGAATCTTCAGATCTATTTGGACCGGTTTGTAGTTGTGTTTATCGACGACATTTTGGTCTATTCGCGAGATGAAACTAAACATACCGAGCACCTGAGATTAGTGTTGCAGATTTTACGGGATAAGCAGTTATATGCTAAGTTCAGTAAATGTGAGTTCTGGTCGAGAGAAGTTAGCTTTTTGGGACATGTGGTATCCGCATCGGGAATTCGAGTTGATCCGACCAAAATTTTGGCCGTACTTGACTGGAAGCCTCCGAGAAATGTTACTGAAGTTCAGAGCTTTTTGGGAGTTGCCGGTTACTACAGACGATTTGTAAAGGGTTTCTCAATGATAGCCACACCAATGACGAAACTACTTCAGAAAGATTTTAAGTTTGAATGGTTAGAAAAATGTCAGAAAAGTTTCGATCAATTGAAAACTTATTTGATTGAAGCTCCAGTGCTAGTGCAGCCCGAATCCGATAAAGAGTTTGTCATTTACAGTGATGCATCCTTACTTGGGTTGGGTTGTGTGTTGATGTAAGAAGGTCGAGTTGTAGCTTACGCGTCGAGGCAATTGAATCCGCATGAAAGAAACTATCCGACCCATGATCTCGAATTAGCTGCCATCGTATTTGCTTTGAAAATATGGCGACACTACTTGTTTGGAGAGAGGTGTCATGTATATTCGGATCAAAAAAGCCTCAAATATTTAATGACTCAAAGAGATTTGAATCTGCGACAAAGACGTTGGCTTGAGTTGTTGAAAGATTATGAGCTTGTCATCGACTATCACCCCGGAAAGGCTAACGTGGTTGACGATGCTTTAAGTCACAAATCACTGTTTGCTTTATGAGCGATGAATGTACACCTGTCCATTTCATCTGACAATGGGTTAGTAGCAGAATTAAAGGCCAAACCATTATTGATTCATCAAATACGTGAAGCTCAGAAAGTCGATGATGAATTGGTTGCTAAACGAACCGAACGTGTCTCAAATGTAGAATCAGAGTTTAAAATTGACGACAATGTTTGTTTGAAGTTCAGAAGTTGATTGTGTATTCCAAGAAAATCGAAACTTATTTCCGTGATTTTGAGCGAGGCTCATAGTAGCCGAATGTCAGTCCACCTGGGAAGTACGAAAATGTACAACGATCTGAAACGTCAGTTTTGGTGGCCTGGTATGAAACTAGACATTTCTGATTTTGTTTCTAAGTGTTTGATATGTCAACAAGTGAAAGCAAAACATCAAGTGGCTTCGGGATTATTTCAGCAGATCATGATACCCGAATGGCAATGGGATCGAATCACGATGGATTTTGTATCTGGGTTGCCATTGTCGTCAAGTAAGAAAGATACGATTTGGGTTGTTGTTGATAGACTGACAAAGTTGGCTCATTTTATTCCTGTACGTACGGATTATTCACTGGACAAACTAGCTGAATTGTATGTGTCTCAGATTGTAAGGTTACACGGGTACCTATTTCTATTGTTTTGGATAGAGATCCGAGATTCACATCACGATTTTGGAAGAAATTGCAAGAAGCTTTGGGTACCAAGTTGCATTTTAGCACCGCAGGTGGAATAGCCCCTTTTCATTTGAAACCATTACAACCCTCATATCCCAAATGGTACGATGCAAACGCCAAATGTGAGTACCATGCAGGGATATCGGGGCATTCAATTGAAAATTGCACTGGTTTTAAGAAGGCAGTGGAATGACTAATCAAGATAGGGGTCGTAAAATTTGACGACACCCCTAGTACAGGGAACCCGTTGCCAAATCATGGTGATCAAGGGGTAAATGCAGTTGGGGATACAGATATGAGAAGGATTAAAAAGAGCGTGTCAGAGGTGAAAACGCCGATGAAAATGATTTGGGAAGAAATGGTGAAAAAAGAGATGATAATCTCTAAAGAGAGGAATAAAGGAGCAAGGGACTACTGTGAGTTCCATGCTGAAGAAGGGCACGAGATCCAGGAATGCGACAAGTTTAAAGCCTTGGTACAAAGCCTTATGGACAACAAAAAACTAGAATTTTATGAAGCTGGCTCAAATGAGGGATATATATATGCACATTAGAAGGTGCACTGAAGAATTAAAACTGGCCAAGGATCATTATTTCTTTACCAGGAAATAATAAAGTTGAAATACCAATGATACCGAAGGTCATCATTCATAAACCTGTTTCCTTTCCTTGTAAGGATAACAAGAGGGTACCCTGGAATTATATCTGCCATGTGTCAATGCCAGAGAAGAAGAATATAGCCAGTGCTTCTAAGGAAGCTCAAGGTGAAGGATCTTACACACGTAGTGGGAAGCGCTACGATGTAGAAGGCGTCAAAGTTGAGCCTGCAAAGGCAAAATCTATTGACAAGGGAAAAGGGACTGAGACACTGGTTAATGAGCCAGTGAAGGAAGAAGAAGCCAGAGAATTTTTAAAATTCTTAAAACACAGTGAGTACAGCGTGGTTGAACAATTGCGCAAACAACCAGCTCTCATATCAGTGTTAGCTTTGCTTCTAAGTTCAGAGGTACATCGGGAAGCATTAATGAAGGTGCTCAATGAGACTTATGTTACTAATGATATATCCGTCAACAAGTTGGATCGATTGGTTAGTAACATAAGTGCTGACAATTTCATCTATTTCAATGATGATGAAATCCTACCTGGCGGCATGGGATCAATTAAAGCTTTGCACATCACTACTCGTTGTAAGGGGTATATACTGCCAAGTGTGCTTATTGATAATGGATCAGCTTTAAATGTCTTGCCATTATCGACATTGAACAGATTGCCCATAGATAGTTCTCATATGAAAGCATGCCATAATGTATAGTTCTCATATGAAAGCATGCCATAATGTAGTGAGAGCATTTGATGGCACGGAAAGGAAGGTCATGGGAAGAATCGATATTCCTTTGATGATTGGGCCGAATACCTATGAGGTGGACTTTTTAGTGATGGACATCAAGCCCTCTTACAATTGCCTATTGGGGAGACCTTGGATACACTCGGCAGAAGCGGTGCCCTCATCTTTGCACCAAAAATTAAAGTTAGTAGCTGATAGGCGGTTGGTCACTATAAATGCGGAGGAGGACATTATAGCGACTGTTACCAGTAATACACCCTATGTAGAGGCAAACGAGGAGGCAATTGAATGCTCTTTCCATTCATTTGCATTCGTCAACGCAACATTCATTTCGGAGGGGAATGAGCTACCGAGGCCCGGGATATCTAGAACTACAAGGATGGGTTTGCAAATGACAATGGGGAGAAGAGCCTTGCTAGGAAAAGGATTGGGAAAATATCTTCAAGGGGAGATTCAAATTCCAGAATTAAATGAAAAGAGAGGCTATTTTGGTTTGGGTTACAAGCCAGATCAAAAGCAAAGGAGGAGGGAAATAGAGAAGCGTCAAGAGAGGAGAAGGGTGCGTTTAGGTGGAAAAGAAGTAGAATGGGAATCAATGATGTTCCCCCATATATCTCAAACCTTTGTATCAGGAGGGATAATTCACCCTGAAGGAGGGTTGCTTGAAGAAGAAAGCTTCTACATTAATGTTGTGCATAACGAGGAATTTGGACAAGGAAACCTTGAGGGTATTCGCCCTTACGAACCGGGAAGCTTTTTGAACAATTGGGTTGCAGAGGAACTTCCTGTAGTTTTAAAAAATTCTTCAGAGTAATTTCCAGAACACTTTTATTACTCTAAAGCCTAGGAGTAGTAAGATTTCATTTGTAAAATAGGCTCATGTTCAGATATTTACATTTCAATAAAACATAACTTTTGTTATCAATTCAAGTAAATATTCTTTTATACCGTTCAATATTCTTTTGACCTTTACATTCTTTCATTTCATTCATAACATAAAAATGTTCCGAAAATTCATTTATTCTTTGTACATTCTTTCGTACCCCTCAGGTCCCTAGATATCAATGAAATGATTACTGATACTACAAATCCTAGATTCTCTTTTGAGCAAGACATGTGTTTAGAAGAACTTTAGGATTTTGAAGATGATAGGGATTGTGCTATGTCTCCAGATCTTTTGAGAATGGTGAAGCAAGAGGAGAAACAAATTCTACCCAGTGAGAAAGAGGCAATAGATAATGTAGCCTTGGAGGAAGGGAATGAGGTGAAAATTAGCACACATATTGCTGAAGAAACGAGACAAGGTCTGGTTGAACTGCTACGTGAATTCAAAGATATATTTGCATGGTCATATCAAGATATACCGGGATTGAATACTGATATCGTGGTACACCGTCTTCCTATAAGACAAGATTGCAAACCCGTTCAACAAAAATTGCAAAGGATGAGGCCTGATATTGTGTTGAAGATAAGGGAGGAAGTCAAAAAGCAGTTTGATGCTGGATTCCTACAAGAGGTTAAGTATTCGAAATGGGTGGCTAACATTGTGCCTATTCCTAAGAAGGATGGGAAGGTACGAATGTGCGTAGATTACAGAGATTTAAACAAAGATAGCCCAAAGGACAACTTCCCTTTACCTTACATCAACACTTTGGTAGATAATACAGCGGGATATTTATTATTCTCCTTTATGGACGGTTTCTCGGGGTACAATCAGATAAAGATGCATCCTAAAGACATGGATAAAACCACCTTCATAACATTGTGGTGCACCTTCTGTTACAAAGTAATTCCCTTTGGGTTGAAGAATGCAGGGGCAACATATCAAAGGGCTATGGTGACCTTGTTTCACGATATGATGCACAAGGAAATTGAGGTGTATGTCGATGATATGATCGCCAAATCTCGAATAGAGGGGGAACATATTGAAGTTTTGAGGAAGCTGTTCTTGAGATTAAGGAAGTTTCAGTTAAAACTTAATCCTATAAAGTGCACTTTCGGAGCTAGGTCGGGGAAATTACTAGGCTTTGTGGTCAGTGAAAAGGGAATAGAAGTTGACTCAGACAAAGTTAGAGCCATACAAGATTTGCCTCCACCACGTACTCAGAAGGAAGTTAAGGGTTTTCTTGGAAGATTGAATTATATTGCTTGGTTTATTTCACAATTAACTGAGAAATGCGATCCTATATTTCGCCTCCTTAGAAAACACAACCAAGGTACTTGGGATGAGGAATGTAACACCCCTAACCCGTACCCATCGCCAGAGGGATTAAGGAGTATTACAAAACAAGCACGAAATTTCATTTAACAATATTCCAATAATTCCTAAGTTCAATTCACATCAAAACATTTAAAGCATTGATCGAATATCAACCACACATACACATTAGCTATATGGAATACATACAATAACTTAACAAGCCATTTTCGCATGGCTATACATATATACATTACCAAAAAGATACTTAATTAACATCAAAAGTCAACCCTATACATGCCATTATCAAAGTTCAATTACAAGAGTACCGAAAGGGCTTAGATAGTGTGGACGACTCTGACTTTGAAACTCCCGATTCCGATAGCTAACGAACAAAATCTATAAAACAGAGAATTAAAGCAACAGAGTAAGCATTTCGATGCTTAGTAAGATTATAAGTAAGGAAATCATTTGAAACTAAAACATAGCATTCATAAGGCTAAATAAATACATATACACAAAATCACATATTCGTTTTACTTCACACTTCTATCAATATAGTTACACGCTCAAAGTCAAACTTAACTAAATTTCAATTGAATCAAATTTCATGTAACTTGAGTAAGCTATAGACTTCATACAACCCTAAGAAATGGTCGGGAGAGCACTATTCGATTACATAATCACAACTTATACCGGATCAAATTTTCCAATGTATATAAGATAATACCTGATCATCTTAGGGATTGTAAGCACATTAATCGGAATTATTACAACAGGATTGCACCTTTCCAAACATAAATGCCTTCGGAACTTGGCCCGGTTATAACAACCAGCACGAATGCCTTTAGGACTTAACCCGGTTATAGCAACCAGCACGACTTCGGGACTTAACCTGGATATATTCCTCAATTATCATGCACAATATATATATATATACATCATAATCATTAACATTTCATTTACATTATTTGAACACAAGCACAACATGCTTATCAGTCATTACACTTTCGGTTCTATAGCCACATACAAATAACACGATTCCGTTTTGCTATCCCACATGATTTCTAAAACCATTCGGCTACAAGTCAATGCACTACTTATTTATTTCAATATGTAATTCAAGTAGAACCATTAGGTCACAATTTATTTATTATGCTCATATATATATATCATTGCTTTATCAAATCATAAGCTAAGTTCCATTACTCAAAGACTTACCTCGAGTATATTTGGACAGTTACGGATAGACTACTCGATTGCTTTTTCCTTTCCTTTATCTGATTTTGATCCTCTTAGCTCTTGAGCTAAAATTTAAACAAATAAATTTATTTAATTATTTTTCAATTGAGCAATTCAATTTAATACATGTATATCGTAAAATTAAAGTACAAATGACCTTATTCACTACTATTTTAACATCATGCATTTGTTCCACTCTTTCAACCGAACATGTTACTAGTTGATCACCTTGCATTTTCGAATTTCATAAACACCACCTAGCTTCATATAGTAACACATATCATCCCAGGTCGACACACAAGTCAAATGCATCATTTAAAATGCCAAAGTCCAACTAAGTCTACCATTATAACATTATCAAATTTATATATTTAGTACTAAGTCAAACAAAACATAACATATGGCTAAACAAGCATTCGTACATGAACCATTAACCAACTTTACCAAATGGACGATATGCTTAAGATACCATATAAAAAAATATCCAAATTCTTTTCTCATCAATTCGACTAACTAAGTAAATGTTATGACACATTATAAAATAACCTTACAACCACAAAGCAAGCTCAATAACAAGTCACAACCTAATCACATCCCTCGATCATATTTTATTCACTAAAACTGAATTAGCAAGTACATATAGTCCTTAGCCGAATATCATTTAACACAAGTCATCAAGAATTTTATTATTTATCACCCGAGATATTATTAGCTAAATAGATTAATTGTACATATATATACCGCCAAAACCGAACATAATAATTTTACTTATACATAACATTACTCAAATTATTCAAAATCATACTAACAAAATATCATGTACTATGCCGAACCCTTAGAAAAATCAAACACCTAACTTATCCATTTCAAAACATCTAATCGGCATTTGTTCAAGACATTAAGCAAATTCTATGTTCAGCTATTACACATATGAGTATTGGAAATTTAAAGTTTTCAACAAGATCAACTTCTTTCATCAACAATTTCTTCATTAAAACTTAAAGGTAAAAAAAAATCAAATTCCTTCCTTATCTACCATAACCGAATGTTCAATTCAACCATCCAAATTCAAAGTTTTATCATGGGCTAAGTAAAAAACATGATGATTAACCTAAAACAAACTAAAATTTCAAAAATCTAACATGATTTACTAACCTTCCTTAGGTTTCAAATGGCCGAATGTTTGCTCCTCTTTTTCTTCCTTTAGGTTCGGCTAAGAAGAACAAAGATGAGACTTTGTTTTCTTCACCATTCTTTCTATTATTATTTTCATTTTATTCATCTATATTATAAAATATAAAACCATTAACTAATAATTAATACATATTTTATATAGAACTTCATCATGGCCGGCCACTACATGTCAAAAATGGATATTTGACATGCAAACCCATCCTTTTTCTAACATGCATTATTAAACCACTTTGAGATTAACCTATCATCTTTCACAATTATCTCACATAAGTCTTATTTAATAAATTTGACATAAAAACTAAAGCATGAAACTTTCACACATGCATTTACACATACAATAAGTACAGAATTTAACGGTTAATTATTTTTATGACTCAGTTTTGTGGTCCCGAAACCACTTTCTCAACTAGGGTCAAATTTGGGCTATCACAAGGAATGCCAGAATGCCTTTGATAAAGTCAAGCAATACTTGCTAAATGCTCCAGTACTATCTCCACCTAGTCTAGATAAACCATTAATTCTATACTTATCAGTGTTTAATAATTCTATGGGATGTGTACTTGGTCAACATGATCAGTCAGGAAGAAAGGAGAAAGCGATATATTACCTCAGTAAGAAATTCACTGAGTGTGAAATGAGATATTCGCCAATTGAAAAATTGTGTTGTGCTTTGATTTGGACAACTCGAAGGTTGAGGCAATATATGCTATATCATACGACTTGGCTAATTTTAAAACTTGATCCATTAAAGTACATGATGGAGTCAATAGCCCTAAATGGAAGAATGGCAAGATGGCAGATACTGCTTTCAGAATTTGATATAGTCTTTGTGAGTCAAAAGGCTATAAAAAGAAACGCGATAGTAGAATTTCTAGCTAGCAGAGCTTTAGAAGATTACGAGCCGTTGAGCTTTGATTTCCCTAATGAAGAGCTGATGTACGTAGCAGCTATTGAAGAATATCCATGGAAGTTGAACTTTGATGGCACATCCAATGCGGTAGGAAATGGGATTGGGGCAGTTTTGGTATCTCCAAATGGTGATCATTATCCATTTACAAGTACATTGGATTTTGATTATACAAAAAACATGGCCAAATATGAAGCATGCATTATGGGGATTCGAGCGGCCAAAGAGCGAAAAATTAGAACCTTGGAAATATATGAGACTCTGCGTTAGTAATTTACCAACTTGGCGGTGAATGGGAGGCAAGGGACCCCAAATTGATTAATTATCGAAAGGTAGTTTTAGAGTTACTTGAAGAGTTTGATAACGTCACTTTCAATTATCTCCCACGGGATAAAAATCAGATGGCAGATGCTTTAACGACATTGGCTTCTATGATTAGAGCAAATAAACAAAAGGATATGAAACAAATTCAGATGAGCATTTCTAAGGTTCCAGCTCATTGCTATAACATTTGAAGAAGAGGAAAAGGATGACCATCCTTGGTATCAGGATATATTACAGTATGTGAGAAATCGTAAATATCCTAAGCATGCAAATGAAAACGACAAAAGAACTTTAAGGAGGTTAGCCTGTGAATATGTGCTAGATGGGGATATCCTTTATAAAAGAAGGAAACATCAGGTACTTTTGAGATGTGTTGATGCTGTAGAAGCTAGACAAATCCTGGAAGAAGTACATGAAAGAGTTTGCGGTACACATGCCAATGGCTTTACGATGGCAAGACAAATCATGAGGTTTGGATACTATTGGTCTACCATGGAAGGAGATTGTATCAACTATGCTAAGAAATGTCATAAATGCCAGATATATGGGGACAAGATTCAAGTACCACCTTCACCCTTGCATGTTATGACTTCGCCATGGCCCTTTTCCATATGGGGCATGGATGTCATTGAGCCAATATCACCAAAAGCCTCGAATGGGCATCGTTTCATTTTCGTGGTCATATACTACTTCACGAAATGAGTAGAGGTTGCTTCTTATGCTAGTGTCACCAAGTCAGTAGTAAGTCGATTCTTGAAGAAGGAGATCATCTGTCGGTATGGAATGCCTGAGAGGATCATATCAGACAATGCATTGAACTTGAACAATAGCACAATTGCAGAAGTCTGCAGCCAATTCAAGATTAAACATCATAATTTGTCTGCATACCGCCCAAAGATGAATGGGGCAGTGGAAGCTGCTAATAAAAACATCAAGAAGATAGTGGGGAAAATGACTGAAACATATAGAGATTGGCATGAGAAGTTACCAGTTGCACTCTTAGCCTATAGAACATCCGTCAGAACCCCTACTGGGGTAACTCCTTTCTCGTTAGTTTATGGGATGGAGGCAGTGTTACCCATTGAATTTGAAATACCTTCTCTTCGAATTTTGTCGGAGATAAAGTTAGATGAAGCGGAATGGGTTCAATCGCGATATGACCAATTGAACTTGATCGAAGAAAAGAGGCTAAAAGCTATTCGCCATGGTCAGGTGTATCAGAAGCGAATGATGCGAGCCTATGATAAGAAAGTTCATCCAAGAGAATTCCACGAAGGGGACCTTGTATTGAAAAAGATTCTCCCCATACAAAAGGACTTTAGAGGGAAATGGATGTCGAATTGGGAAGGACCATATGTTGTAAAGAAGGCTTTCTCTGGTGGTGCACTGATTTTGACAGAAATGGATGGGAAGAGTTTACCCAATCCAGTGAATTCAGACTTAGTCAAGAAATACTTTGTCTAAAAGAGAGGGGAATCCAAAGTGAAAACTCGCAAAGGGCGCTTTGAGACCAAAAGGGTTTTGAGTTGAAAACCCAAAAGGGCTGCTCAAATTTTGAGAGGTATGCAGTGACTTTGCTATACTAGATTTAACAAGAAGTGGAGTGTGTTACATACTGGGGCATCTACAAAGTACATTTGATCTTCTAAACACATGTTAAAACTCAAAATAGTCTTCATAGGATTTGTATACAGAAGCCCAAGCTGTGATATGTTGGGCATCAAATTTTTGTTTTGATTACTATCTTTAGATTCTTTTTCTTCTCAAAGATACGTTTCAGATTAATTTCTTATTGTATCCTGATAATTTATTTAAACTATTCTCAAAGATCTGATTATTTGTCTTCTAAAGTGTGTTGTATTAAAATAATGATTGATGAACTAAATATTTTTACAAATGAAGTTTTGCATACTACTCTGGGAATTGCTAGAGAATACAAGAAACTAAAACAGAATAATTGTTTGAAGAATTCCCATGAGTAAGGGTCGAAGGTATTCAGGAAAATTTCTTCAGTCCAAAGAATGTTTGGACAATTCAAATGATTCAATCCTAGGAGATGATTGTTTCCAGTAGAATGGTACAATAGAACCAATCTAATTCAAAACATAGGAGCAGAGTTTAATTGATATTCTAAGGTGGAATTTTGATGGGTAAATGAGTAAAAACACCTGAAATAGGAACCAGTTTCATGACATCTTGCATCATAATAGGACCATTTTAGGGAATTTTGACTCATTTCGATTATAAGGCATAAGTACATACACATTATACAGGTTATGTCCCCTAGGAGATTGTGCAAATCACCAATGGAAAATTTGGCGTCTCTGTATTATCAGAAAGCAGATCAAAGATAGCAGATTTGGCATCCCTGTATTGTTAGAGAGCAGATCGAAGAGAGCAGATTTGGCGCCTCTGTATTGTCAGAAAGCAGATCAAAGATAGCAAATTTGGCATCCCTGTATTGTCAGAGAGCAGATCGAAGATAGCAGATTTGGCGTCCCTGTATTGTCAGAGAGTAGATCGAAGATAGTAGATTTAGCGTCTCTGTATTGTCAGAGAGTAGATTAAAGATAGTAGATTTGGCATCTCTGTATTGTCAGAGAGCAGATCAAAGATAGTAGATTTGGCGTCTCTGTATTGTCAGAGAGCAGATCAAAGATAGCTGTAACGCCCCAATTTTCGAGAATTCTGAAAATTTTGGTAAAATTTAATATTTTGTGTTTTGTCTTCTTGGCATAGGGTTAATTATGTTAGTGGGCCTCTAGAAGGCCCAAGTTTAAGTTAAAACCCGATAGTTTAAGCTAATTTTAATTCCATAAGGAAAAGGGGTTCTGGTAAGCTGGGCTTTTAAGTATTAATAGTGTAAAATAAAACACAAGGAAGCAAGAGGCATAGTGGCATGTGACGCCACTGGGAAGGCTATAAGTAGCGTGTGGATGTTAGGGAAGACCCAAGTTCAAGTCACAATGACAGCATATTAAGGGAATCATTTTTATGAGTATGGAAGGTAAGTAATAGAACTGAAGTGAAAGACTGTTAGAAAGAGTTGGAGTTGCTCAGGAGATTGAGTAAGGAAGGGATAAGGGAGAGGATTTAGGAGCTGATTGGGGAGATCTGTGTTGGCTGAGTAGTGGACTCTTAAGGAGCAAGAGTTGGCCGGCCAAGGGGAGCTTTAGGGAGGCAAAATTCGGCTAGGGTTAGTGCCAGTATAAATTCAACATTTAGGGTAATTTGTGCCGTTTCCCGACTACTCTTCTCATCTTTTCTTTTCTCCTCTCTTCATCTATTTTCTTTTTCTTCTTCTTTCCTCCATAGCCAAATCTTCTTACCATCCTGTTCATCTCCATCTTTTTCTTCAGACGTTTCTAAACCCTCATAGTCATTTGCCATAAAAAGCTGAAATCTCGAAAGCTATACTCACTACTTGTGCTGATTTCTCCAAAGCCAAATCCTTCAATATTTTTCCCTTTGTGATCAACATTTCTCTTCTTTAAACCCTTAATATCTATCGACAACATTACTCCAACATTATAGCCTCAAATCATCACCTTCTTCATCACCTAAAAAGCCGAAAATACCATATATTTAGGGGCTTATAGCCAAAACTTCAAATCTCCTGGATTCAAGTTCTACCGTCATTTAACAGATAAATATACATCAGATCTGCGTAGAAATCAGAAAGGAATAAGTGGTAAGTGCTCATCACTTCAGATCTAGTCTTATTTTACAAGTTAGGAAAAAGCTGAAGTCTCTAAAATCTAGGGAGGCTATCGATTTGGGCATAGGGCTTTAAGGGTCTTTAAATGATGATTTATTTTGGTGATTAGTGTCTTCTTGAGTGTTGGATCGAAGGCTTGGATCTTTGGAGCAACCAGACTTGGATCTAGTCATTGGTTTTCGGCAAAAAGGTAAGGTTTAAAGGCTTTTGGGGACATGGTTCGAATATAGATAAGTGAATATTGAGATTAACGATATAGTTTGCAATCTAAGAATTGTTGTAATCCATTTTAGGGTATCATAAGGGATCTCAGTAGGAGTCGTCACGAAACTGGTGTGTAACTGACACCCTCTCGTAGACTAGATCGGCAAAAGTCGAAAAGCCAAAATGTCGAAAAGCTGGTATTTTGGGAACTTACGAGTATGCGAATGCTCGTAAGATAAATGGGTTAATAATTTTGGTAATCTGGAGTGATAAAATTACAGTACGCGCAATTTCGTGCATTTTTTATATTTTGGGCTTAGTGGGCCAAAAATCGGTTAATGGGCCAAGGGGCCCAATTCAGTAAGTACGCGCGGTAAGTGTTTCTGAGTGCATGTAAATGGTATAAGTATATATGAAAACCCTGAGATAGCTAAATTACTAGAATACCCCTTTGTATGGAAAATTACCATCATACCCCTAGGTGTAAAATGACCTTTATACCCCTAGTGTTAATTTTGTCTGAAAAGCATGAAGATTTAAATCTGTATGATGTATGCCATGAATGAATATCTGTTGCATGAGGAGATGGGTCATATTATGGAGGAAGCGTCCTGGTGGCTATGCCACAAATTATCTATTCTGGTGGCTCTGTCACATATATCTGTTTCTGGTGACTCTGTCACATTATCTATTCTGGCAGCCATGCTGCATATTTCTGTGGTGTGTAGCGGTTGGGTGGGTCGAGTAGTCTTCCCACATGGTGAAAGGATGGTGTGAGGGTGTATATGGTTGGATATGGGTTGGGTTTTGCATAAGCATGTAATATCTGTTCTGCTCTGTTATGGGCCTATGGGCTTTATTCTCAGATGCTCGCAGGCTAAGGCCAATTTATTCTGCTTTACGTGGCTTGAACTGATTTAGGCTATGGTTGGGTTAATTTACACACTGAGTTTCCCAAAAGTAACCCCCTTTGTTTTATCCACGCAGGTGATCCCCAACCATAGTGGGCTTGGAGCCGTGAGGGATTCGGAGTGGCCACATGTTTTGGCAAACTTGGTTTCTTTCTGGTGAACTGGACGTCCCTTTATTTTTGTTTACAGTTTTGGGTTTTTAAATGTAATAAGGCCGCTTATTTATTTTTATGGTTTTGATTTATATTTTATTATGATGAAAATGATTTACTTTAACTATCAAAGTGGATTAGTTCTAGGGCGCGTTTTCCAAAACAATAATTGATTTCAAAATGACACGATCACAAGTAAGGCTTCCGCTAAGCAAATGGTTTTTCAAGAATTAATCACTTTTCTAAAAATGAACTTAATCAAATGGGTTTCTTAAAAATATATGTGATGTTAGAGTGTGGCAATGGCGGTGTGCATGTCTAGGATTGGATCCGAAGCGAGCTTGGTACTTAAGCAGTCCGACGGACTCACCTCCTCCTTTTCGGTTTCCTACCTAGTGCACAGCTTCCATTCACTTTAATCTATTTAAAAGTTATCTTTTAAAACACCAATTAAGTTTTCTAAACTAAGTAATACGGAATGTTTTGAACGCTTTGATGTGGCATGTCGGATCCGGTCATAACATCTAGGCTGAGTTTGGGGTGTTATATTTAGTGTATCAGAGCCAAGTTGCAACAACTCGACTGTGGAATGGGTTTACAAAAAATAATGGTTTTTGAAAATAAAAATTTTATAAAGATTGTAAAACTCTATTTTCAAAATCTAGATCTTTGAGTGGCATTCCGAATCTCTGGCCCAAGTTTGTAAGTATTCTAAACTTTTCTGAATATATTCTGAATTATCTGTCTGTATTGAAACCCTTCTAGAATACTCTAGATAGGATGCTACTGAAACCATAGGAAAACTTGATAAAAGACTGAAACTGTAGCTAGACATCGATTCTGTGAAAACCAAATCTGAAATACTGAATCATAAAACATCTTTAATAATCTCTGGAATGCTGAAATTAATGCATAAAATTTGTAAAATAGATAATACGATATGAGTAGGCGAGCAGCTCGTGGAAGAGGTCGTGGACGAGGCTGAGGTAGTGCTCGAGTAGGAACTGCGTCTTCTGGGCATATGCCAACAGCGGAGGCACCAGTACCACCGACAACTGAAGTGGAGTCTCATGATCATGGTGCCGGGGATGACGCCCTGTCGCAGGCTATGCTATGTGTTCTAGAAAGGGTTGTCAGGGCAAGTTTAGGCAACGGGATTCGAGGATCGATTTCTGAACGACTCCAGGCTAATGGAGCGGAGATCTTTAGGGGCGTATCTGGTGTAGCCCTGAATGTGGCGGAATATTGGTTGGAGGCCACAGAATAAATTATGGATGACTTGAACTACTCTGTGGAGCAGAAGCTGAAGGGGACCGTATCGTTCCTACGAGATGAGGCTTATCAGTGGTGGCTCATCGTGAGAGATGGAACCCCAGCTGATAGGGTCACTTGGGAGCTGTTTAAGACGACCTTTAAAGGGAAGTATGTTGGGGCGAGTTATGTGGACGCCCGCAGGAAGGAATTCCTAAATCTGGTTCAAGAAAATAAGTCGGTTGCGGTGTATGAGGCTGAGTTTCTGAGGCTAAGTCGGTATGCTGTGGGAATAGTCGCTACGGAGTATGAGCGTAGCATTCGCTTCGAGGATGGACTCAGAGATGATCTTAAGGTGCTAATTGCTCTGCAGAGGGAGCATGATTTTGCGGTTCTAGTGGAAAAAGCTAAGATAGCTGAGGAGGTAAAGCATACTGAGAGGAAAAACTGTGAGAAAGATCGAAACTATTTTTGGAGGGATTCCAGACCTTCGGGTGGAGCAAATAAGAATGTCAAAAGGGCGAGAGTGGAGGAGCCAGTTCGAGCAGTTCTAGTGAATGTGGTTAGACCACCAATCTGTGGAGACTGTGGTAAGGTACACTTGGGTGAGTGTAGGAAACGTTTTGGTGCTTGTTTCCGATGCGGATCTATGGAGCATAGAGTTACAGACTGTCCTCAAAGAGCGGATCAGGTTCAAGTTGCCGAACAGAGGGTTGCTCAACCTGTGAGAGGTGGACCACAACCACCACGTGGACGTGGACAAGGTAAGGGAGGAAATAGAAATGGTCGAGGACGACGGGTACCTGGCAGGGGTACCGAAAATGCTGAAGCTCGACAGCCAGCATTGGTGTATGCAGCTCGTCGTCGAGAGGAGGGCGATGCACCTGACGTCATAACTGGTACGTTTTTGGTTTGTAGCATGCCGTATACTACTTTAGTGGATATTGGATCTACTCATTCCTATGTTGCATGTGTCATATCTGGATCGTTGGGTGTGCGCTCTGAGAAGATTGTGAGTGGGGTATCTGTGCTAAGTCCTTTGGGTCACTCGGTTAGGGTAGACAAACTGTATAGGGATGTACGCTTAGAAACTCAATGTAGGATTTTTCCTGGAGATCTGATGGAGTTGCCGTTGGGAGAGTTTGATCTCATTCTGGGAATGGACTAGCTTGTTAAGCATAAGGCAACTTTGGATTGTGCTGCTAAGCGAATGGTGCTAAAGACCACGGAAGGTGAGGAGGCTATGATGATGGGTGAACAAAGGGACTATTTGTCTAATGTGGTGTCGGCATTGAGGGCTGAAAAGTGGATTCAGAAAGGTTGTGAGTCCTATTTGGCATTTGTAAGTCAGTCGAAAGAGGAGGGGCTGACAGTGGATAAGGTTAGGACTGTAAAAGAGTTCTAAGATATTTTTTTGGAAGAGCTTCCGGGATTACCTCCAAAACGAGAGGTCGAGTTTGGAATCGACTTGTTGCCTGGAATGGCGCCAGTGTCCATCACACCGTATAGGATGGCACCGAAGGAGTTAGTAGAGCTGAAAGCTCAAATTCAAAAGTTGTTGGATAGGGGCTTCATTAGGCCAAGTGTGTCTCCATGGGGAGCACCGGTGCTATTCGTGAAGAAGAAGGATGGGATAATGCGGATGTGTATTGATTATCGCCAGTTGAACAAACTAATGATTAAGAATAAGTATCCACTGCCAAGGATTGACGATCCATTTGACCAACTTAGAGGAGCTTCTATATTTTTCAAGATCGACCTTCGATCTGGATATCATCAGTTAATGGTTAAAGAGGTAGATATTCATAAGACGGCATTCAGGACTCTGTATGGTCATTACGAGTTTCTGGTTATGCCATTTGGACTGACAAATGCTCCTGTAGCGTTTATGGATCTGATGAATCGTGTGTTCCAACCATTCTTGGATCGGTTCGTAGTCATGTTTATTGACGATATCCTGGTATATTCTGAAATAGAAGCTAAACATGATGAGCATCTTCGCATTATGCTACAAGTGTTAAGGGAGAAGGAACTCTATGCGAAGTTTAGCAAGTGTGAATTCTGGCTGAGGGAGACAACCTTCTTAGGCTTGGAAGGATACTATAGGAGGTTTATGGAAGGTTTTTCTGTGATGGCAGCACCTCTGACAAAACTCTTAAGGAAAGGAGTACCATTTGTATGGACTGAGAAGCAGTAGGAAGCTTTTGAGAAGTTAAAGAAAGTTCTGACTGAAGCACCTGTGTTAATTCAACCAGAGCCTGGGAAGGATTTTACTATGTATAGTGATGCGTCACACGTAGGTTTGGGTTGTGTGTTGATGCAAGAGGGTAAGGTGGTTGCTTATGTATCACGATAGCTTAAGCCTCACGAAGGAAACTATCCTACTCATGATTTGGAGTTGGCAGTAGTTATCTTTGCACCTAAGATTTGGAGACATTACTTGTACGGAGAAAGGTGTATTATATACACAGATCATAAGAGTCTTAAGTATTTGCTAACTCAGAAGGAACTGAACCTTAGGCAAAGGAGATGGATCAAGTTGCTTAAGAATTATGATTGTTCGATCGAATATCACCTAGGTAAGGCTAATGTGGTAGCCGATGCTCGAAGTCGTAGAGCTGTATCTGATCTGAGAGCAATGTTTGCTCGCCTAAGTCTGTTTGATTATGGAAATCTGTTGGCTGAATTGCAAGCAAGGCCAACCTGGGTGGATCAGATTAAGGAAACGCAGTTGAAAGATGAGTCTTTGGTTGCTCGTTTTCAACAAGTTAAGAAAGGGGAAACTTCTGAGTTTGGGTTGAATAGCGAAGGAGTTTTGTGCTTCTGAGGAAGAATTTGTGTTTCGAAGGACTCTGACTTGAGACAGTCAATAGTTAAGGAAGATCATGGGGGACTTTGTGCCATGCATCTTGGAGGGAATAAGTTGTATCATGACTTGCGAGAATTGTATTGGTGGCTTGGACTTAAACGAGAAGTAACATAATTCATGGGGAAATGTCTGACATGCCAGCAAGTGAAAGCTGAGCATCAATTACATTCTGGATTGTTGCAGCCAGTAAAGATACCACTTTGGAAGTGGGAGAAGGTAACCATGGACTTTGTGAGTGGGCTACCCTTGACACCATCGAAGAAAGACTCGATATGGGTGATTGTGGATAGGTTGACCAAATCGGCTCATTTCATACCTGTCCGTACTGACTTCTCACTTCAGAAGTTAGCCAAGATGTATGTGACGGAGATTGTCTGACTTCATGGTGTCCCAATTTTGATTATCTCTGACCGAGATCCTAGATTCACATCTCGATTTTGGCAGAAGCTACATGAGGAATTGGGGACACGGTTGAACTCTAGTATGGCTTTCCATCCCCAAACTGATGGTCAGTCGGAAAGAGTTATTCAGATTCTGAAGGACATGTTGAGGGGATGTGTTATTGACTTTCGAGGTAGTTGGGAGGATTACTTGTCATTGGCGAAATTTGCGTACAATAACAGTTATCAGGCGAGTATTCGAATGGCACCGTATGAAGCACTGTATGGGCGAAGATGTCATACACCTAGTTGTTGGACCGAGTTGGGGGAATGACAGTTTTTAGACCTGAGTTGGTGGCAGATACTGAGGATAAGGTCAAGCTAATTAAAGACCGGTTGAAGGAAGCAGCTGATAGGCAAAAGTCGCATGTAGATTTGGAGCATAAGGAGATTGAATACTCAGTAGGTGATATGGTCTTCTTAAAGGTTTCACCTTGGAATAAGATATTAAGGTTTGGTAAGAAGGGCAAGTTGAGTCTGCGGTTCATTGGGCCTTATCAGGTTTTGAAGTGAGTAGGCCCAGTAGCTTATCAGTTGGAATTGCCTCCAGAGTTAGACAGAATTCACGATGTTTTACACGTCTCCATGTTAAGGTGTTATCGTTCTGACCCTACTCATGTCGTGCCGGTTGCAGAAATTGAGGTACAAACTGATTTGACCTTTGAGGAAGAGCCTGTGCAAATATTGGATCGAGATGTTAAGGTCCTGAGAATCTGTTCCATAAGTAAAGGTTCTTTGGCGTAACCATGGCAGACAGGAAGCTACTTGGGAGCCAGAAGAGGCGATGCAACAGCAATACCCCCATCTGTTTGGACCAGGTAAATTTCGAGGACGAAATTTCTTTAAGGAGGGTAGAGTTGTAACGCCCCAATTTTTGGGAATTCTAAAAATATTGGTAAAATTTAATATTCTGTGTTTTGACTGCTTGGCGTCGGGTTAATTATGTTAGTGGGCCTCTAGAAGGCCCAAGCTTATGTTAAAACCCAGTAGTTTAAGTTAATTTTAATTCCATAGGAAAAGGGGTTCTGGTAAGCTGGGCTTTTAAGTATTAATTATGTAAAATAAAACACAAGGAAGCAAGTGGCATAGTGGCATGTGACGCCACTGGGAAGGCTATAAGTGGCGTGTGGATGTTAGGGAGGACCAGGTTCAAGTCACAATGACAGCATATTAAGGGAATTATTTTTATGAGTGTGGAAGGTAAGTAATGGAACTGAAGTGAAAGACTGTTAGGAAGAGTTGGAGTTGCTCAGGAGATTGAGTAAGGAAGGGATAAGGGAGAGGATTTAGGAGCTGATTAGGGAAAGCTGTTTTGGTTGAATAGTGGACTCTTGAGGAGCAAGAGTTTGCCGGCCAAGGGGAGCTTTAGGGAGGCAAAATTCGGCTAGGGTTAGTGCCAGTATAAATTCAGCATTTAGGGTAATTTGTACTGTTTCCTGACTACTCTTCTCATCTTTTCTTTTCTCCTCTCTTCATCCATTTTTTTCTTCTTCTTTCTTCCATAGCTGAATCTTCTTACCATCCTGTTCATCTCTATCTTTTTCTTCAGACGTTTCTAAACCCTCATAGTCATTTGCCATAAAAAGCTGAAATCCCGAAAGCTATACTCACTACTTGTGCCGATTTCTCCAAAGCCAAATCCTTCAATATTTTTGTTCCTTAGTGATCAACATTCCTCTTCTCTAAACCCTTAATATCTATCGGCAACATTACTTCAAGGTTATAGCCTCAAATCATCACCTTCTTCATCATCTAAAGAGCCAAAAATACCATAAATTTAGGGGCTTATAGCCGAAACTTCAAATCTCCTGGATTCAAGTTCTACCGTCGTTTAGAGGATAAATCTACATTAGATCTGCGTAGAAATCAGAAAGGAATAAGTGGTAAGTGCTCATCACTTCAGATCTAGTCTTATTTTACAAGTTAGGAAAAAGTCGAAGTCCCTAAAATTTAGGGAGGCTGTCGATTTGGGCATAGGGCTTTAAGGGTCTTTAACCGATGATTTCTTTTGGTGATTAGTGTCTTCTTGAGTGTTGGATCAAAGGCTTGGATCTTTGGAGCAACCAGACTTGAATCTAGTCATTGGTTTTCGGTAAAAAGGTAAGGTTTTAAAGGCTTTTGGGGACATGGTTCGAATATGGGTAAGTGAATATTGAGATTAGCGCTATAGTTTGCAATCTAAGAATTGTCGTAATCCATTGTAGGGCATCATAAGGGATCTTATTAGCAGTCGTCACAAAATAGGTGTGTAACTGATAGCCTCTCGTAGACTAGATCGGCAAAAGCTGTAAAGCTGAAATGCCGAAAAACTGGTATTTTTGGAACTTACGAGTGTGTGGATGCTCGTAAGATAAATGGGTTAATAATTTTGGTAATCTGGAGTGATAAAACTACAGTATACATAATTTCGTGCATTATTGATATTTTGGGCTTAGTGGGCCAAAAATCGGTTAATGGGCCAACGGGCCCAATTCGGTAAGTATGCGCGGTAAGTGTGTCTGATTGCACGTAAATGGTAGAAATATGCATGAAAGCCATGAGATAGCTAAATGACTAGAATACCCATTTGTATGGAAAATTACCATGATACCCCTAGGTGTAAAATGACCTTTATACCCCTAGGGTTAATTTTGTCTGAAAAGCATGAAGATTTAAATCTGTATGATGTATGCCATGAATGAATATTTGTTGCATGGGGACATGGGTTATATTATAGAGGAAGCGTCCTGGTGGCTATGCCACAAATTATCTGTTCTGGTGGCTCTGCCACATATATCTGTTCTGGTGGCTCTGCCACATATATCTGTTCTGGTGGCTCTGCCACGATTATCTGTTTCTGGTGACTCTGTCACATTAACTGTTCTGGCAGCCATGCTGCATATTTCTGTGGTGTGTAGCGGTTGGGTGGGTCGAGTAGTCTCCCCACATGGTGAAAGGATGGTATGGGGGTGTATATGGTTGGATATGGGTTGGATTTTGTATAAGCATGTAATATCTGTTCTGATCTGTCATGGGCCTATGGGCTTTATTCTGAATTCTGTTCTGGGCTAAGGCCAATTTATTCTGTTTCTGTGGTTTGAACTAATTTAGGCTATGGTTGGGTTAAATTACACACTGAGGTTCCCAAAACTCACCCCCTTTGTTTTATCTACGTAGGTGATCCCCAACCATAGTGGGCTTGGAGCCATGAGGGATTCGGAGTGGCCACATGTTTCTGTAAACTTGGTTTCTTTCTGGTGAACTGGACGTCCCTTTATTTTCGTTTACGGTTTTGGGTTTTTAACTGTAATAAGGCCGCTTATTTATTTTTATGGTTTTGATTTATATTTTATTATGATGAAAATGATTTACTTTAACTATCGAAGTGGATTAATTCTAGGGCGCGTTTTCCAAAATAATAATTGATTTCAAAATAACACGATCACAAGTAAGGCTTCCACTAAGCAAATGGTTTTTCAAGAATTAATCACTTTTCTAAAAATGAACTTAATCAAATGGGTTTCTTAAAAATATACGTGATGTTAGAGTGTGGCAATGGCAGTGTGCATGTCTAGGATTGGATCCGAAGGGAGCTTGGTACTTAAGCAGTCCGACGGACTCACCTCCTCTTTTTCGGTTTCCTACCTGGTGCACAGCTTCCATTCACTTTGATTTATTTAAAAGGTATCTTTTAAAACACCAACTATGTTTTCTAAATTAAGTAATACGGAATGTTTTGAACGCTTCGGTGTGGCACGTCGGATCCGGTCATAACGTCTAGGCTGGGTTTGGGGTGTTACAATAGCAGATTTGGCGTCTCTGTATTGTCAGAGTGCAGATCGAAGATAGTAGATTTGGCGTCTCTATATTGTCAGATAGCAAATCAAAGATAGCAAATTTGGCATCTCTGTATTGTCAGAGAGCAGATCGAAGATAGTAGATTTGGCATCTCTATATTGTCAGAGAGCATATCAAAGATAGCAGATTTGGCATCTCTGTACTTTTTATTTTGATGTAGTTTTCATGTATAAATGGAGATGCATAAATTATAAATGTAAGACAACAAAAAACTGGGCGGAGATAGAAAAAGAAAGACTTTTTTTTGCTTTTTTTTTGATTTCATCAATTCTTTTTCTATATCATAATAGAAAGCAGATCAAAGATAGTAGATTTGGCGTCTCTGTATTGTCAGAGAGCAGATCGAAGATAGTAGATTTGGCATCTCTATATTGTCAGTGAGCAGATCGAAGATAGCAGATTTGGTGTCTCTGTATTGTCAGAGAGCAGATCGAAGATAGCAGATTTGGCGTCTCTGTATTGTCAGAGAGCAGATCGAAGATAGCAGATTTGGCGTCTCAGTATTGTCAGAGAGCAGATAAAAAATGGCAGATTTGGCGTTCCTATATTGTCAGAGAGCAGATCGAAGATAGCAGATTTGGCATTGTCAGAGAGTAGATCGAAGATGACAGATTTGGTCTCTCCCTATTAGGCAAGGAGTAGATCAAATATTTCAGTATGGCGTTCCTGAGTTACAGTGAAGCAGTTTGAAGCCATCAGAATGCCTTTGAGAAAGATAAGGATCAAGATTTCGAGATTTGGTCAGGCCGGAAAAATTAGGTCCTTTTATAGTCTTTGCTCTGTTCCTGTTACACAGTAATGAGCAAAGAGGGGCAGCTGTAATGACCAAAATTTGCCCGGCCCGTAAATAAATAAATAAAAACAAAAACAAAAAATTAAAAAATAAAAGTTTATACAGTCCATGTACAAAGCCCAAAATTCAGTTACATTTATAGCCCATTAACCCTATATCCGTTTACATTTGTAACCCAAAATACCTGAACCAGACCCAAAACATACAAGGCCCAATAGGCCCAAATTGTTAATAGAATACGGAAAGGCCTAGGGTTTTAGAAACCTTAGGCACCGCAAACACCCAACAGACACGTCCGTTCGTCTCGCAGTGACCCACCATCAGCGCCGTAATTCCAGGCTCCGCATCACGCCAGGATTGACGCCTGAATCAATGCCGGTGTACCGTCGTCAGTTCCCGTTCATTATTGGCCTCCTCGCTGGTACCTGCAAAAGAAAAAGGAACCACAGCAACCAGAGAAACCAATTTGGAAAGAAATCAAATGATTCTTTTTCCTGAAATGTAACAGAGGGTTATAAAAATCCCTTTTTCGCTCTAATTTGTAACTACGGTTTTGATGCACACGCAATAAAAATATAGGTTTTTTTACACACATATAAAAAATATACAACAGTTATCGGAGAAGCAGAGGTGATTCATTTTATCCTTTTTTTCTTTTGTTCCAAATATATATGTATAAAATACTAAAGGATAATAAAAGAAGAATACCTTTTTCGCTGTAAAAAATGAAATGTTTCGTATTCAAACCGTCGTACATGGCGGAGTCAGTGGTGGCGCGTGAGCGCGTGGGAGTCTAATGACGGAGGCTCGGCAGAGCTCCGAGGGTTTGCTCTCGGCCCCTTTTCAGAGATCTGTTTTGTTTTTTTTAAAATCTGTTTTAAAATGATTTTTTTTTCTGAAACTTGGCTTTTATAGCCTCATAGAAACGGCGTCGTTTAGCTTAAAAAAAGAAGCCTCAAAACGGCGTCGTTTCAAAGCTAGGATCCTCGTGTTGACCCCTAACCCGGATAGGATCCGCATGTTTTCATTTAAAGGGCAATTTGCCTAATCGGTCCTCCTTCATTTTCATAATTTACAATTTCATTTTTACTTTATTTAAATTTAGCCCTAACCTTCTATTCTTATTTCAATTCAGTCTTATTTCCTATTTTAAAGCTTATTTCGGAACGGTGTCGTTTTGGGGATTAGGGCTAATTGCCCATTGAGTCACTCAGTGTTTTATGCGTATTTCAATTAAACCCAAATTTTCATTTTATTTGTAATTGACCCTAAATTTTTCTTATTAAATTTGATTTTATTCCTTTTTTATATATTTAATTTATTTTAAAATAATATATGTATTATTTATTTTTATAAACATTGGTTATATATATAAAATAATATATATTATTTTTATATTATACTATTACATACGTTTCTTAATAAATCCTTATTATATATACATTATACTTTATATATTACTTATTTTACTATATTTATATATATAAATTATTACATATTATATTGTTACTGATTATTTATTATTTTATTTTCATATCATTTTATTATTAATTATTCATTATGTATAATTTAAATTTTGTAAATTATTATTGAAAATTATATTTTTATATATCATTATTTAAAATTTAATATGTAATATTTTAAAATTTAATGTGAAATTTTGTTCTCATATAAAATATTAATATCTTTTATATTTATAAATATATACTAAATATATTAAATAATACAATACATTTATATATATTAACTTAAATATTTTCCTTACTATTTATTGCCTTAAATATTTTCTTTTATCCTTTGCAAATTATATTTAGATTTTATCCTTTTATGTATATAATTTGTTGGTTCATTTTAGTTTTTCTTTATACATCTATTTGATGTTATTGTGTATCTCGTAAATTATTTGATATTATTATATTATTTATCGTTTTTTTACATTTGCATGGAATATTGTTGCACATATATATTATGTGGTTATATAGTTCTATTTATTATTTGTCACATTGTGTTTTTCATGGAATGATAATGTATGTACATTTTTTTATGATTTTATATGCATGAAATACTAATGTATTATATGAGTTATGTCATTATTTATCATTTTCTATACTATATTCGCATAAAATGATAAAGCATATATTATGTAGCTAGGTTTATTTAGTATTAATTTCTTGTAATATGTAAAATACATCATTTCTTTCAAAAATCATATCTCATTTAATTCAAAAGGAATTTTAAAAAAAGTGAGGCAATGTTTTTGGTATTTCGAAATTTGGAAAGTAGTGCCCTAACATGCTGGGTTGCGATTTTACGTTCGTCTAAATGCCTAAAATATCCTTCTAAATAGGTTTTGAAATTCACAAGATGATTTTGGTTACGAAAGTTTAAGAATATCATGTCCAATCATGCTGGATGTGATGTTTATATTCTTTTAAAGCGAAGGAATCTTGATTTTTTTAAAACTCAAATTATTACGGTTTTAAAGGAAATCTTATTTCTAAATTCTTTCAAACTTTTGACATTAAGACAAATTTATTCAATTTCGTACCAATTTTGGGCGTTACGAGGGTGCTAATCCTTCCTCGTACGTAACCGACTCCCGAACCTATTTTCTCGTAATTTCGCAGACCAAAACGTTTTATAAAGTGATCCAATCACACTTAAAAAGGTTGGTGGCGACTCCCATTTTCAAAATACCCTCCCCATTTTAAAAAGAGGTTTCGACAGTATTTCAACCAAGGTAACATATCAAATATATTTTATACTTACCAATTTGTCAAGACCAAATCATTCAGAATACATCCTGCCCACAAATCAACTTCAACGCGCAAAATACATTTCACCAAAAACATTCAACCATAGCACTTAATATTATTATCAAAATGAACACAAACCATAACTAAACTTAACCGATTTTAAGCAAGGTAGTTAAGCCATTTTCGAATGGCTAATATACATTCATTTCCAAAATAACTACCCCAAGACTAGCCTATACATGCCATAATTTAAGTTTAGCTTAAAGGTACCAAAGCAGTGGACAGTGTGATGAACTTGGCTGACAAATCCCCTAGCTTGCAGCTGACTTCCAAAAATCTATAAAATAGAGTAACATAATACACAGAGTAAGCTACTACAGCTTAGTAAGTCATAAGCAAATAATAAAACTCATTATCATAATTAACTCATATTAAATATACAAATTGCATTAATAACATTAACCATCTAAGCCGAGTACATGTACAATCGTTTAATGCAACACAAATCAATTTCCCAAATCTAATAATCATAATATCCACACATCCATTTATTATTTTTTATGCAACTTAAAAGTCAACTTTTAATAGCTCATATATATTGAATAACATTTCAATGTTACACAAATTAATCATTCACAAGCCGAATACTGATATCATTATCCTTGAATTCTTCATTTACATTATACATGATTTATATCTCATAATAATAATACTTTCTTACCTTATCTTAAATAGATATCAAGCTAACTCATACCTGACCATTTAGCTCATATTATACAGTCCGAACACAATTACCTTTGCCTGATGAACCATTCGGAATTGGATAGGACATTCGAATAATCACATAAACCGTACAATGCCAACGTCCCAGACGTGGTCTTACATGTAACCACATATCGATGCCACTGTCCCAGACAGGGTCTTACTCGTAAACACATATCAGAATCACAAATCGATGCCATGGACCTACTCGCACACATATATCGAAATCCTATGTCATGACATATGTATCCTAGCTATTCCTAAGGTTCATATGGGGCTTTCGGACATCGTATCTCGGTCGAATTGAACTCAAAAATGTAGTAACCAAGCGTTTTTATACTCAGCTATACCAAACATAAATTCTAATATTTCATAACAGCATGTATATTTTATGTTTAGCTACAATTAAACACGTCTATTTGCTTAAAAACTTACCTTGGACGTCGTAAAACGGAACGGGGCTGCTAGTCGACAACTTTCGTTTTTCCCCAATCTAAATCCGATTTCTTTGGTTCTTGATCTTAACACATTCAAATTAAGCTCATTCAAACATATTTTCATTCAATTTAGTCCAAAAACACATAAATAGGAAAATTACCATGTTACCCCTGACATTTATAATTTTTACAATTTAGTCCCTATTGCACAAAACACAAAATACACCAAATTTCTCCATACCCAAGCTAGGCCGAATATTACCCATGTCTATACAAGTCCATATAATTCATTAATTTCACATTTTAGTCCCTCAAATTATTATTTTTGCAATTAAGTCCTAATTACTCAAAATCATCAAAAATTCCAATACAAAATATGTTAATCTAAAACATACCTTTCATTTTTCATCATCAAACAACAAAAATCACAAGCTATCAACAATGGCACAACTCAAAATATTCATAAAAATCAAAAATTACAGCATGGGTCTTGAAGAGTTCTAAGCAACGATCTCAAAAACGTAGAAATTATCAAAAATCGAGCTAAACTCATACCTTAATTAAGCTCCAAATTGGCCGAACCCTAGCCTTGTGTTCTTTATTTTTATTTTTGTTTAGTTTCAGCAATGAAGAACAAGTATAACATGTAAACTTTATTTTATGTTTTATATTATATATGTTTTATTATAATATTTTATAATAGTTTACAAAAATAACATTAATTAATTCATACCAAAACATTATAATATAACCTATTACCGTCCACTAAAAAAAATTATGGGCTATTTACAACATGAATGCCTCAATTTAAAAAGCCACTAACTTTTTGACCCTTATACTTTAAACTATCAAATTTTCTATTTACGCGATTAAGTCCTTTTATTTAATCGGACACCTAAACGACAAAATTAAATCACGAAAATTTCCCGGATATAAATTCACATAAAATAAACACAGAAAATAATTTTTAAATCTTTTTCTAACTCAGATTCGTGGTCATGAAACCACCGTTTTGATTAGGGTCTAAATTGGGCTGTTACAACAATCGTACAAATTCAATTACAGTACTCATATCAGTAAAAAACCATACAAATACAATCATATAGTCCCTAACACAATTCCTCGAGGCCTAAAGCATGCATTAGAAGTGGTTCGAGACTAAACCGATAACTCAGTAAATTTTTGGAAAGCTTCGAAAATTTTTTAAAATACAGGGGACACACGCCTGTGTGGCCCAACCGTGTGTCTCACACGGTCAAAGACACGCCCATGTCACAGGCCGTGTGGACATTCAAAATGGGATCACATGGCCATGTTCCAACCCGTGTCCGACCCCGTGTAACTCTCTGATTTGGGCCACATGGCCAACCACACGCCTGTGTGACTAGCCCCTATACCGTTCAAAATGGCCTCACACGCTCGTGTGCCAAGCCATGTGCTAGGCCATGCCAAAACTGTAGGGTATATTGACTTATGCCACACGGCCAAGTCACGCAGCTGTGTGGAGCATACTGACTTGGTTTCTAATTAAAAACCAGGGGACACACGGTCGTGTCACCTGACCGTGTGTCACACACGACCCAGACATACGCTCGTGTCTCTGCCCGTGTGGACAAAAATAGGCTATTTACCAAGCCATCTCTCTCTCCCAAATTTTCATCAATCTAAACATGTCAAATGGAAAATATCATAGCATCAATAGGCATCCAAATCAATCTCATTCAAGCCTAAAATCATGTTGTACCAATATCAACAAATATAATACTCATAAAATCATGTTTTTCCAATTCAAAACATACCAATTTCACATTCACAAATCACCTAAATGATTAACTTTAGAACTTACATTATTTTGCTTAAAACCACAAGCATACCATATCTTACAATTCAACTATTTGATTCTCAAAATACCAATATCAACAACTAGCATTTACATGCCAATTACCAACCACATAATAAAAGCTATTTGCACATATATATATGTAACACCCTAAACCCGGCCTGGACATTATGGCCGAATCTGGCGTGTTACATGAAAGCGTCGTTCAAAAATCGAGTTATCGTTAAAAGTTTATTTATAAAATTGAAACCTTTTGTACGGGGATAGCAAATCATCACGTCACAAACGTTTGACAAAATATTTGCCTTTGGAATATTAATTCAACTTAAATCGCGGAAGCATTTTGAAAATCGTAAATATTTTGAAAACCCAAGTTTTCCTAGACTAGCAGTTTAATATAAGAAATCAAAAGCCCACTTAAAAATTAAACCCACTATGGCCTTATTACAGAATTAAAACCTTAAAATATAAAAAAAATTTAAATAAAAAGTCTACGGCAGAGCATCAGCGGTCATGTGGCCACCTTCGAGTCTCTCGCGGCACTAAATCGCCTAAGGCAGGGGATTACCTGTACAGTTAGACAGAAGGGTGAGTTTACGAAAACTCAGTGTGTAATCCCTTATAATATGAACAGTCAGACGTACATTATGCAGAAATAGACTAGGCCAACTAACACAGAAACGGTATCAGGTGGGCCTTAGTCCAATAACAGAATCAGGTGGGCCTAAGCCCAATACAAAATTAGTATCAGATGCAGATATGCAGACAGATTCCCAGCCCAGCCCAACCAACACACCACCCGTACCTACCAACACCATGTGGGGATAAAATCGACCCACCCAACCAACACACCAAGCTTAGCACTGGTTGTGACACTAAGTCAACAGAACGGCTCAGCACCGTAGACAGAACGGCTCAGCGTCGTAGACAGAACAGCTCAACACCGTAGACAGAACGGCTCAACGCTGTAGACAGAATGGCGAAAGGCTGTAAAGATCGTAGCAACGCTGCTAGTTAATAGAATGGCTATAAGCCATAAATATCACAGAAAGGCTGAAAGCCTTGTACAGAACCGCTATAGGCCGTACACTCCATCAATAATAACCCAACCCCATGCAGTATATAATGTCATAAATATTACATGTATGCAAAGTCATACTCAATACAATCATATATGTAAATCATAAGCACATCAGTCATACAGAACATAAGGCATAATCGTCATTCTACCATACTAGGGTATTATAGTCATTTTACCCAACAGAGGCATTACGGTCATTTTACACTACAAGGGTATTTTGGTAATTTCACAAACTGAGGTCTTAACGACCCAACAGAAGGTACACCATCGCCTCGAGAGACTTAAGTAACGTAACAGACATAACGGTGCAAATGTGCCTAAGGCCCATTACTTTGCCCATGTGGGTCCATACACTTGTGTGGCCCATTTGGCCCAAATTCAGATACGACTAAGTGTCCTACATAGCGCAGTCCAATATTTATCACTTACCACTGATTTAATCCGTATGGGGCCCACGAGCCCATTAGGCCCACATGGCCCATCGAGGCCCTTAACAGCCTAAGCCCATGAGAACGCTCGTGGTGGCCTCTACTGTTAGTCGCCCATGATTTATGAGCTCGGTTTACCCCACGAGCAATCGCACGCTTGTGCGGCCTCAAATGCCAAAGTTTCGTCTTTTCAGCTTTTGCCGACTTCCAACAAAGAAGGGCGTGAATACACACCTATTTATGAGAACGCGTCAAAGTCCACGATCACCAACCTTGGTTAAGCAAGTATGAAATAATCCCTCCTAAAACCAGTGATCACAAACTCATCTTGTTCGCTCTATTTAAAGCCAGCTTCTCGCCAATTCTCATGTTAGCTTCATGATGTGGGATTACTTTCAACCACTTCAACCACAGAGTTCAAGTCCAACTCCACCTCCTCCACAGCTCAAACAACAAAATAAATACTCCATTACGCATCCCAAGACTTGAACCTCAAACTTCACAGTTACACAACATGCCACCTTGTCACTCCACCACAAGCTCTTTCTATGTCACCATTTAGCCTCAATTAATTATAAGGTCTACAGGCCAAAGTCTAGGTTCCTTTGAAAAAAAAAAACTAAAATAAATTGCAAGAGCCAAGACTTAAAAGCTCCCTTGCAACCTTAATAACGCCACAACTGCTAGACCACATGCCTCCTTGTGTCATTTATTTTCCATAATATTATAAAAGGCCTACTTCCAAGCATCCAAGGTTTTGTTCACTTAAAACCAAATTTTATGCTAAAGCTCAGGTTTGCACCCAGGACTTCTCCAATACTCCCAGACACTCCCAAATCCCTTAACCATCAGAGCCGACAATTATTTTAGGCCATCTTTTAGGACTTTTAAACTCAATAACCTAACTGTTCCATTGCTTAAGGCCTAATACTTCTAGGCCCAAATTCAGGGCGTTACAATATACATAACCAAATATCCTAAAATAAGCCAAGTCTCATGGCTATACATATAACCAAACATTCATCATTTACAAGCCAAATCAATTAGCTAAATTCATTATCAACACATATCAACCATATCAACCACAACTCCTATATATGCCATATAACCCAAATACATAAGTTCAAAAGTACTAAAACAACAGCTGGATAGTGTGATGAGATCTCCGGCAACTCCCAATCCGGGCTAGCTTCAAAAACACTATAAAATACGAAAAATTAAACAGAGTAAGCTATAAAGCTTAGTAAGCTCGTGTGCTAAATAAGTAAAACTTACAATTCAAATACTTAAACATCACATAATGCAATTCATTTCAAAACCAAAACTTAACACATGTTCAATCCAAAGGTTAGACATGAATTCGATCTATTTTCTCGATTCAATGATTGTATAGTTCACTTACATAGCTGTACTAACTCGTATCAATTTCATACTCCTCCAATTCATCGATATCCCTATTAAACCATTTGGAATAATATCAGATACTCGGGAATCTCGTACCCTAAGTGCCAATACAAAGCCGAAGCTATCTCAATCTCATATCTCATATAATGCTCACTTTCGAGCTATCAACGAGTCTGCTTACATAAGCTAATGGTAAAGACGTAACTACACTATGCTGCTCACACAAGCTAACGAGGATCCGCAACACATGCCGAATAACTCAGCCTCCAGTAGAACGTACGGACCAGCATCCAAAACACATAACCCCTAATGACATGTCATCTGTATCCTATCTATTCCTAAGGTTCAACCGGGATTTACACATTGTCGATTCTTCGTCAAACATTTCCGTAAGGTCATATTCACAACTAATTCAATAATAAAGCACTTAAAACATGATTATATTAATTCTTATTACCATACGAACTTACATCAATTCACAAAAACGACGAAATGGATCGACTAGTCCAATACTTTGTTTTCCCCCGATCTAGATCCAAACTTTATTTTTCTTGATCTATATAATACCAAATTTAACTTATTCAATTATCATTCTATTCAATTTACCCCAAAAATAAATTATGGAAAAATTAAACGTTTTCCCGTAATAGTTCAACCTCTTTACAATTTAGTCCCTAGCTCATAAAAATACAAATTCGTGTAATTAAATCCCTACTCATACTAGCTGAATTTCCTTTATTAACATAGTTGCCCATATTTTTCATTTATTTCACATTTCTACTACAAAATTTCCATTTTCACAAATAAATCCCTAATTGAAAATTTTATCAAAAATCACTTAACAATTATTGTTTATCTAACAACAACCATTCATTTTCTATAACACCCCTATCCCGTAACTGTCACCGAAATAGGTACGGGGCATTACCAGATAGACAGAATATTACAGATCAATACAAAATCACAGATATCACATAATATTAATGCATAAGCAAATCAACAATTCATCCCTCAAAGAGGTCTCCAAGACCTAAGACACACTTTTTGAAAAGGCCGAGACTAAACCGAACACATTCAGAATTTTCAGAACTTAGAACAAATTTTTCAATTCTATTGAGGTCATACGCCTGTGTAACCAGGCCGTGTGGCTCACACGGGTACCAAACACACCCATTTGATCTAGCCGTGCCAAAATAGAGTATATATACTGACTTTTACACACGGCCAACAGACACGGCCGTGTGCCATGACCGTGTGATACTTAACTAGCTACTGACTTAAGCCCACGGCCATATGACACGCCCATGTGTCTTAACTGTGTGATCTTAAGAGGTTACTACTTTGCATACATGATCATAAGGCACGCCCATGTTCCCTGACCTTGTGGCACAATGCAGGCTTGGTTTAAGCCAACTTGCCACCCTTTTGGAGTCATTCCTACAAGCAATATTAAACAACATTTATACAAAAATTTTCAGCCAATTCCATGCTCAAAACATGCTTCATTATAACTAAATCATCATCATTCAATAACCTCTTCAAATCCATTCCCAAAACACATTAAAAATCTTATTATGACAACATGCCAAAATGCTAATTTCATAGCTCACTTATGGCACCTTCTAACTCATGCTTAAACTTACCATTTCTTCAACTTGGAATATTTCAAAATGACCACTACATACAAGGCCATATAACCATTACAAGCATACACAATTTGGCATCACAAACCAACACCAAAACTATGCACAACATAACATTTGCTAGCCAATCTCATGGCATAACATATATATACATATCAAAGCTTAAATACATAAACATTCTAGCCTATACATGCCATACTTAAAAAATATTTAATACTTAAAAAATATTTACACTTTCAAAAGTACCAAAATGAGTTCGATAGTATGGTGACAATCCTCGACTATCCCTAAGCCTTCACTAACTACGATAACTGTAAAACATACAGAAATCACATTGAGTAAGCTACAAAGAGCTTTGTAAGCCAAATACAACTAGTCTAGCTATTAAAGCATATAAAGTAAAAGTCAATAGCCAGAATTCATAACCATTTCACAGAGTAATTCATGAGCCTAACCATGCTCATTTGCTCGTATACATGTTATGTTTCATTTCCATGATTTCGTACATACTTCGCATTCATTATTTTATAGAAACAAAGTCTTTCATATTCAGAAATTTAGTATGATACAAACGTACCTATATAGATTATACATTTCATATATTCATTCCCATATCTCGTACTCTATCATCGGATAGTTTAGAAATGATACAGATACTCATAAACAAGTACAATGCTGACGTCCCAAACGTGGTCTTACATGTAATTCGGTATCGATGCCTCTGTCCCAGATAGGGTCTTACACGAAATCAAATACGATACTGATGTCCCAGACATGGTCTTACATGTAAATCTAAAATCGAGGCCTGTGTCCCAGACAGGATCTTACACGATATCTCAGATCGATGTCAACGTCCCTTTAGAAACATATAGAGCTTTTCAGATACTAGCATATTATCGAAATTTACTCGGAATTCATTTATCAGGCTCTCACAGCCGTCCAGTACAGATTATAACTAGTATATACAACATTCAATCAATTTAACATGTAATTGTATTTTGACTTACCTCGTACGGATTTTGGACGGAAACGAGTTGACTATTCAACTATTTTGGACTTCCCTCGATCTAAGCCCAATTTTCTTTATTCTTGATCTAATACAATTCAAATTCAACCATTCATTTCACTCAAAATAATCCATGAACACATATTTAGGGCACTTTGCATTTTAGCCCTTACATTTTCACACTTTAACAATTTAGTCCATTTTTCACAAAATCACAAATATGCAAAATTCACTAAGACTATAGCTTGGCCGAATATACATAGCTTCCATACAAGCCCAAATAATATATTTGATTTACAATTTAGTCCTTCAAAACCTCATTTTCACAAATTAGCCCAAATAACTCTATTCCATCAAAAATTCAAGAACAAAGCATGATAATCTTACATATATTTTTTATAATCCATATAAAAACATTACAAAGCTCATATAATCATTAATGGCACATTTCATAATCTTCAACAGAAATAAAAACTTAGACATGGGTTTTGAAGAACACGAAGCAACGATCACAGAAACATAGAAATTATCAAAAATCAAACAAAACTCATACCTTAATCAAGTAATCAAAGTGCCGAACCCTAGCAAGCTTATCTTCTCTTCTTTTTCTTTATATTCTCGACAAAAAAAGATGATAATGGACTATTTCATGCATTTGTTTTATTTAACTTATGCTTAATATGCTAATGACCAAAATAACCTTTCAATAAACCATTTAAATTCACATATAATAAGGTCATATATGTCCATTATCAAAGTGAATGGCATAATATCCATATAAGGACCTCTCATTAACAAAGACAAATCAAATAAACACTTTTAACAAAGAGCATGCAAATTTTACATTTTACTCGATTTAGTTTTTTTTGTAAAATCGAGCACAGAAATAGACAAATTAAATCACAGAAACTTCGCAGATATAAATTCACATATCACAGACACAAAAAATAATATTAAAATATTTTTTTGACTCAAAAATGTGGTCGGTCAAAGTCAGACTGTTACAATTCTCCCCTCTTAGGGATTTTCGTCTCCGAAAATCTTACCATTAAACAGATTTGGATGTTGTTGTCTCATAGCATCTTCAGGCTCCCACGTGGCCTCTTCAACACCGTGTCGATGCCACGATAATTTAACTAACGAAATTTTCTTGTTTCGTAACTCTTTAACCTTACGAGCTAAAATACAAATCGGCTTTTCTTCATAAGTCATATCAGAATGGATTCCAATATCAGACGGAGAAATTACATGCGAAGGATCAGATCTGTATTGTCAAAGCATCGATACGTGAAATACATTATGAATCGTTTCTAACTCAGATGGTAGCCTCAATCTATAAGCAACTCTCGCTCAATGATTTTATACGGTCCGATGGACCTCGAACTCAACTTGCCCTTTTTACCAAATCGGAACAGTTTCTTCCACGGAGATACTTTCAGAAACACTTTATCACCAATCTCAAATTCGATATCTTTCGTTTTAAATCCGCATAAGATTTCTGACAATCAGAGGCAACTTTCAGACTATCTCGGGTTACTTTCACTTTCTGTTCTGTTTCTTTTATCAGATCAATACTGTAAATCTTATTCTCACAGAGCTCAAACTAGTATAACAGAGTTCTACACTTTCTACTGTATAAGGCTTCGTACGGTGCCATTTTATTGCTCGATTGAAAGCTAACATTATAAGCAAATTCAATCAAAGGTAGATATTGTTCCCACGTACCTTCAAACTCAAGAATGCAACATCTTAACATATCCTCGAGTATCCGAATAGTCCGTTCAGATTGACCATCTGTTTGCGGATGAAAAGCAGTGCTAAATGCAACTTAGTACCTAGAGTATCTTGTAATTTCTTCTAGAATGGTGATGTTCAAGTCTCTATTTGACACTATCGACAATGCACACCATGCAATCTCACAATATCAGAACTGTACAACTCAGTTAGTTTATCGAGTGAGTAATCAAATTGAATTGGAATAAAATGAGCTAATTTTGTTAAACGATCAACTACAACCCAAATTGCATCTTTCTTTCTCGGAGACAGGGGCAAACCCGAAACAAAATCCATGGTCACTCGATCCCATTTCCACTCCAGAATCATAATAGATTGTAACAAACTAGATGGCACCTGATGCTCAGCTTTAACTTACTGATAGATTAAGAATCTCGAAACAAAGTCAGAAATATCTCTTTTCATTCCCGACCACCAGTATAGTTGTTTCAAATCGTTATACATTTTCGTACTTCCCCGATGTATAGAAAATCTACTATTGTGAGCTTCGCTCAAAATCGTCTGAATTAACTTCGGATTTATCAAAACACAAAGTCTATTTCTGAACCTCAAACAATTATCAACATCAAGTTGGAATTCAAAATCACACTGAGCTTGTTTTGCTATTAATTCATTGTCAGATTTCTGAGCGTCGTAGATCTATTGTATAAATAAAGGTTTTTCTTTCAGTTTGGCACAAACCAAGATATCATCAGACAATGCTAAATGAGCATTCATCGCACGCAATGCAGACAATGATTTCTGACTCAGAGCATCCGCTACCACATTTGCTTTGCCTGGATGATAATCAATAACTAGCTCGTAATCTTTTAACAGTTCTAACCATCTTCTCTGTCACAGATTCAAATCTTTTTGCGTCATTAAATACTTCAGACTTTTATGATCAGAAAACACGTGACATTTCTCACCAAACAGATAGTGATGCCAGATCTTCAAGGAAAACACAATAGCAGCTAACTCAAGATAATATGTCGGATATTTCTTTTCATACGGCTTTAATTGTCTCAAAGCATTCCTTCTTGTGTTAAAACACATCCTAGACCAATCAACGAAGCATCGCTGTAAATTGCAAATTCTTTACCCGATTCAGGTTGTACCAAAACTGGAGCTTCAGTCAATAAAGCTTTCAACTGATCAAAGTTGTTCTAACACTTTTCAGACTACTCAAACTTCAAATCTTTTTGAAGTAATTTTGTCAATGGAGTCGCAATTATCGAAAACCTTTCAAAACTCTTCTATAGTAACCAGCAAGCCCTAGAAAACTACGGACTTCAGAGATATTCCTCAGAGGTTTCCAATCCAAAATAGCTAAAATTTTGCTTGGATCTACCCGAATACTAGAGGCTGATACTATATGACCCAGAAAACTAACTTCTCGCAGCCAGAACTCACACTTACTGAACTTTGCATACAACTGTTTATCTCGCAAAGTCTGTAGCACTATTCTCAGATGCTCAGTATATTTGGATTCATCACGTGAATAAATCAGTATGTCATCAATAAATACCACAACAAATTGGTCTAAATACGGTCTAAAAATTCTATTCATCAAATCCATAAAAATAGCAGGTGCATTAGTCAATTTGAAAGGCATAACTAAGAATTCATAGTGACCGTACCTCGTTCTAAAAGCAGTCTTCGAAATATCTGAATCTTTCACTCGCAACTGATAATAGCGTGATCTGAAATCTATTTGTGAAAACACAGTAGCACCTTTCAACTGATCGAATAAGTCATCAATTCTGGGTAGAGGATATTTGTTCTTTATAGTCACTTTGTTAAGCTGACGGTAATCAATACACATTCTCATTGTGCCATCTTTCTTTTTCACAAACAAAACAGGAGCACCCCATGGTGAAAAGCTTGGTCTAGCAAATCCTCGATCAGTCAATTCTTGCAACTGAGATTTTAATTCTTTTAGTTCGGTCGAAGCCATTCTAGATGGAGCTATCGAAATTAGAGTAGTACCAGGTACTAATTCAATGCCAAACTCGACTTTTCGAATCGGAGGCAAACCAGGTAGTTCTTCAAGAAACACATTAGAGAATTCACAGACAACAGGCACAGATTCAACTTTCTTATCATTCACTTTCGAGTCTAACACATAAGCTAGGTAGGCTTCACAGCCTTTCTTCACATATTTTCGTGCTTTCATTGCAGATATCACAGCTGGTAGTCCATTCAGATCACTAGACTCGATTCGAATTATCTCATCATTCGTACACCTTAAATCAATGACTTTTCGTTTGCAATTCACAATAGCATCATGCAAAGTTAACCAGTCCATTCCCAGAATTATATCAAATTCGTCGAAAGACAAAAACATCAGATCAGCAGGAAAACAGATATCTCAAATCAATAACGGGCAATTCTTGTAGATTTTATCAACTAAGACACTTTTGCCTAAGGGGTTCAATACTCTAATTACAAATTCAGTAGACTCTACAGGTAAAGTCTTACTGTCCACTAAATTCATATATATATAAGAATGCGTTGATCCAGGGTCTATCAATGCAATCACAAAAGTATCATAAAGAGTAACAGTACTAGTAATCACGTCAGGTGGCGAGGCTTCCTCACGAGATTGGGTAGCATAGGCTCTGGCAGGTGCTCTGGCCTCAGATCTAATAGTAGTATCCCTAGTAGCTCTTTGACCACCACTTGCATTTCTCGTATTTCTAGAAGGTCTACCTTTAGCTGAGGTGTTGCTTGGCCTCAGATTCTATACATTCTCTTGCTCAGCAGGTTCAGAACAATCTCTTATAAAATGGTCCAGAGATCCACATCAAAAACAAGTTCGGTCATTCAATCTATAATTTCCCGGATGTCTTTTACCACAGTGTTTACATTCAGGTTTCTCAGATCGAACATTCTCGACACTTGCAACAGAAGTAGTAGAAGCTTTGAAATTCGAATGCGATCTAGCTCGATCTCGATTCGAATGTCCTACACTAGCCTTTGAATGGTTATGATCATCTCAGAATTTCTTTGACACAGACTGAAATGATCTACTCGAAGATCTCTTTCTAACATCTCTAGCTTTAGAATCAGCTTTTCTTTTCTCTTTACTTAAATCTTTAGCTTTACAAGCTCGCTCAACGAGCACTACCATTTCTTTAATCTCCAAAATCCCAACTAACAAATGGATATCTTCATTTAGTCCATCTTCAAAACTTTTGCACATTATTGCTTTATTTGATACACATTCCCGAGCATACTGGCTGAATCTCACAAATTCACGTTCAGATTCAAGAATGTATATACATACGCCTTGTTTAAGCTCTCGAGAAACTCTTTACGTTTCTGATCAATGAATCTCTGACTAATGTATTTCTTCCGAAATTCAGCTTGGAAGAAATCCCAAGTAACCCGTTCACTCAAAACCACATATATTAAAGTTTTCCACTAATGATACGCCGTATCTCTCAGAAGTGAAACATCACATTTTACACATTCCTCAAGATTCTGAGACATTTCATCAAACACTCGTATTGTATTCTCTAACCAGAATTTAGCTCTTTTAGCATCATCATTCGTTGTAGCTCAGAACTCTTTAGCCCCATACTTTCTAATCTTATCAACTGGTGGTCTACTTAACTGAGCCGGATTCACTGAGGGCATAACAGGAATTTGAGAAGGATTAACCGGGGGTGGAGGTTGTTGTACAGCCAGATTTGTTCTAATATACTGAGTGAACCAATCATTCATCATTTGATAGAAGGCTTGTTTAGCCTCACCATCACGGCTACTCGTAGCCGGTCGAAAATCAGCTTGCACCATCCCTTACGCAGGAGCAGGTGTATTTTTTTCTACATCGTCAGCTATAGCTCTATCGGGATCCATTTGCTATATAAAAGCACATTTCAATGTCAGGATTCATCACACTATCGCAGTTTTAGATATATGGCATGTATAGCTAGACTCACATACGCTATGGTAGTCCTAGAATTGACTAAACCATAGCTCTGATACCAATAAAATGTAACACCCCTATCCTGTAACCGTCGTCGGAATAGGTAAGGGGCATTACCAGACAGACAGAAGATTACAGATTAATACAGAATCACATATATCACATAATATTAATGCATAAGCAAATAAAAAATTCATCCCTTAGGGAGGTCTCCAAGACCTAAGACATACATTTTGAAAAGGTCAGGACTAAACCGAACACATTCAAAATTTTCCGAACTTAGAACAATTTTTTCAATTCTGTCGAGGTCACACGCCCGTGTGACAAGGCCGTGTGGCTCACACGGGCACCAGACACACCCATGTGATCCAGCTGTGCCAAAATAGAGTATATATACTGACTTTTACACACGGCCAACAAACACGACTGTGTGCCATGACCGTGTGATACTTAGCTGGCTACTAACTTAAGCCCACAGCCATATGACACGCCCATGTGTCTTAACCGTATGATCTTAAAAGGTTACTGCTTTCCATACAAGGTCATAAGGTACGCCCGTGTTCCCTGACCATGTGGCACAATACAGGCTTGGTTTAAGCCAACTTGCCACCCCTTTTTGAGTCATTACTACAAGAAATATTAAAGAACTTTTATACCAAAATTTTTAGCCAATTTCATACTCAAAACATGCTTCATTATAACTCAATCATCATCATTCAATAACCTATTCAAATCCATACCCGAAACACAATAAAAATCTTATTACGATAACATGCCAAAATGCTAATTTCATAGCTCACTTATGGCACCTTCTAACTTATGCTTAAACATACCATTTCTTCAACTTGGCATATTTCAAAATGACCGCTACGTACAAGGCCATATAACCATTACAAGCATACATAATTCGGTATCACTAACCAACACCAAAACTATGCACAACATAACATTTGCTGGCCAACTCTCATGGCATAACATATATATACATATCAAAGCTTAAATACATAAACATTCTAGCCTATACATGGCATACTTAAAAATATTTACACTTTCAAAAGTACCAAAATGAGTTCGGTAGTATGGTGACAATCCTCGACTATCCCTGAGCCTTCAATAGCTATGATAACTGTAAAACAGACAGAAATCACACAGAGTAAGCTACAAAGAGCTTAGCAAGCCAAATACAACTAGTCTAGCTATTAAAGCATATAAAGTAAAAGTCAATAGCAAGAATTTATAACCATTTCACAGAGTAATTCATGAGCCTAACCATGCTCATTTGCTCGTATACATGTTATGTTTCATTTCCATGATTTCGTACATACTTCGCATTCATTATTTTACAGAAACAGAGTCTTTCATATTCAGAAATTTAGTATGATACAAACGTACCTGTATAGATTATACATTTCATATATTCATTCCCATATCTCATACTCTATCATCAGATAGTTCAGAAATGATACAGATACTCATAAACAGGTATAATGTTGACGTCCCAGATGTGGTTTTACATGTAGTTCGATATCGATGCCTCTGTCCCTGACAGGGTCTTACACGAAATCAGATACGATGCCGATGTCCCAGACATAGTCTTACACATAAATCTCAAATCGAGGCTTGTGTCCCAGACACGGTCTTACACGATATCTCATATCAATGTCAACGTTCCTTTAGAAACATATAAAGCTTTTCAGATACTAGCATATTATCGAAATTTACTCGGAATTCATTCATCAGGCTCTCACAGTCGTCCAATATAGATTATAACTAGTATATATGTAACGCCCCCACGCCCGAAACCGTCACCGGAGTCAAGCTTGAGGTGTTACTAAACTTATCTTACCTTTTAAACAACTCTAAACCACTTATTTTAATTTTCGGAATAAACTGTTTTTCTGCGTCATAGCTGCTTAAAAATTCATTTCTCGAGTTTCAAAACTCGAAATTAAGATCTGTAAATTTTTCCTGAAACTACACTCATATATCTATCTACTAAATTGTTTTTAGAATTTTTTACTTAGCCAATTAGTACAGTTTATTAGTTAAAGTTACCCCTGTTTCAGAATTTGACTGCACTGACCTCTACTTACTACGAACCACTTTTCTCCCTATACAAAATTAATATAACTATAACGTTTGTTTCTATTTAAACTAGATTCAATAAGGATTCTAACCATCTAAATTAAACCACCTAATTATTTTTTTAAAATTTATGGTGAATTTCCAAATTTGAAACAGGGGATCTAGAATTTTCTCTGACCCTGTTTCACTAAAACTCAGATATCTCATAAAATATAATACCTTTACCTGTTTTGCTTATTTCATAAGAAAATAGACATAATAAGATTTAATTTCATATATTATTCACTATCAAACCATGTCTCTACGATTTTTAGTGATTTTTCAAAATCACATTATTTCTGATACTTGAATCTATTTTTAAGTTACTTTCACATTTTTCTTAGTTTTCATGTGATAGTTACTACTTATTCATACATACAATTAAACATGTATATCATCAGCCATTCTATTAACTAATCACTAGCAAGTATTTACACATCATTCATTGATCATATCATATCAAAAGAAACCAAGTTCCTATACATGCCATACACAAAACTAAACATCTAACTATACCAATGTGATTTCTTCGATAGTGTGATCGGGTCTCCGACGTTTCCTTCGATCCCCGAGTGGCTTGATAAAAACTATAAGAAAAAGAAAATAAAGAGAGTAAGCACTAGGCTTAGTAAGCTTACAAGCAAATAAATTACAACATTCAACATAATGAATAATTATACATAATGTCACCTAGCCTCATAAACTTTCTTTACTTTTCATTTTCTACCTTCTTCTTTACTTACTTACCTTCTTTCTTACCTGACCTTTCACTATTCATAAATATAATCTACCTTCCCTTTTGCTGATAATTCACTGTAATTTAACGTGTACAATGACCCATTGAACCACTCGGAATACTAAGGATACTGGGGTCATTCCTGTCTATCAATATCCTGCCAATGCCATGTCTTCGACATGGACTTACATGAATTATTCCTGTCTCCAATGCCATATATATATAATATGGGCTTACATGGCTCATTCCTGTCTCCAAAGCCATATAACTGATATGGACTTACATGGCTTATTTTTGTCCTGTCCTGTCCTGTCAACCCCAATATCCTAATATTCCTAAGGTTCAAACGGGGCTTCCTAATGCTTTTTCTGTCATTACTTACTTTAATTCGACTTTAAATATCCTCATAAAATAAGTATATAAATTCTAGAAATTAACAATAATAATGTAAAATAAAAGAACATTGCATTTATTTACTGTAAACTTACCTCGTATGCAAAAATAGCTACTTTTACCATTTCGTCCACAACTTGGTATTTTCTCCATTTTAGCTTGAATTTCAGCTTTTCTTGCTCATGGAGCTTGAAAGCTTGAAACAAACCCTAGCTATGGAGAACCCTTGAAATTTCGTCCTAATGAAGAAGATGGACAAAAATTGGCTTTTAATTTTGTTTTTAATTCATTTTAATAACTAAATGACCAAAATGCCCTTACTACTAAACTTTCAAAAATTCCTTCCATGTCCTAATTTTGTCCATGAACTTAAAATTGGTAAAATTCTCTTTAAGGACCTCTAATTAATAATCTAATTCAATTTTATGCAAAATACTTCTAGAACACAAGTTTTGCAATTTATTCAATTTAGTCCCTAATTTCAAATTAAGTACTTTATGCATAGAATTTCTTCACGAACTTTTCACACAATCATGCAAACATATCATAGACCTCAAAATAATAATAAAATAAATTTTTCTACCTCAGATTTGTGGTTTCGTAACCACTGTTCCGTTTAGGCCCTATTTCGGGATGTTACATTTCTCCCTCCCTTTAGGGATTTTCGTCCCAAAATCTTACTTACAATGAAGAGATTTGGGTACTGTTTTCGTATAGCCTCTTCGAGTTCCCATGTAGCCTCGTCTACCCCATGTAGTCTGACTATCTCTGAAATATACAACTCGGCCAACTTGTCAAGTGAAAAATCCATATGAACTGGGATAAAATGAGCCGACTTCGTTAACTTATCAATCACAACCCATACTGCATCTTTCTTTCTCGATGTAAATGGCAATCCTGCTGATGCATCAAGCATCTAGAAACAAACTCAAAATGTCCCTTTTCATTCCTACCCACCAAGACATTTCTTCAAATCATTATACATCTTTGTACTACCTGGATGAATAGACAAAAAAAAAACTACTATGTGCTTCCCGTAAGATCTTTCGAATAAGCTCATCATTCTTCTTGTACACATACCCCAGGTGATAATCAATCACTAGCTCATAATCTTTAATCAACTCTAGCCATCTTCTTTGCTTCAATTTCAAACTTTTGTGATCGGTGAATATGTGGCACTTCTCACCGTGCAAATGATGTCTCCAAATCTTCAACGCAAAAATAATGGCAAACTAGCTCTAAATCATGTATCGGATAGTTCTTCTCATGTCGCTTTAGTCATCTAAAGGCATAAGCAATTACCTTCCTTCCCCGCATAAGTACACAACCAAGTCCATTCATGGACGCATCACTCAGAAATCACAAACTCCTTACCCGGTTCTAGTTGTACTAAAATAGGAGCTTTAGTCAATAATGCTTTTAACTTGTCAAAACTCATTCACACTTCTCGATCCATTCAAACTTGATATCCTTTCGCAGCAATTTTATCAGTGGGGTAGCTATCATGGAAAATCCTCTACAAATCGCCTATAATATCCTAAGAGAAGACCAAGAAAACTTCTAACTTCTGATACATTTCTAGGAGGCTTCCAATTAACAATGGCTGAAATCTTGCTCGGATCAACCTTAATACCTTCACCTGAGACAATATGTCCTAGAAAACCAACTTCTCGTAACCAGAATTCACTTTTACTGAACTTGGCATACAACTGATTATCTTTCAGAATATGTAAAACTATTCTCAAATGCTCTGCATGCTCAGTCTCATCATGAGAATAAATCAAGATATCATCAATGAACACAACTACAAACTTATCCAAGTACGGTCTAAAAATTCGGTTCATTAAGTCCATGAAAATGGCAGGAGCATTAGTCAAGTCAAATGGCATCACAAGGAACTCATAATGACCATACCTAGTCCGGAAAGCAGTCTTCAGGACATCTAACTCTTTAACTCGCAACTGATAGTATCCGGATCTCAAATCTATCTTGGAGAACACAGAGAGCTCCTTCAATTGATCAAACAGATCATCAATTCTAGGCAATGGATACTTGTTCTTTCTCATACCTTGTTAAGTTGCTGATAATTTATGCACAATCTCATCAATTCGTCATATTACCTTGTTTCAATTCCAGAATTCCTTTCTCTTACGGTCAATAAACCCCGATCGATGTACTTTTACGAAATTCCTCCCAAAGAAATCCCAAGTGATCCTCTTCTTTGGTACAACTGATACAAGTGTCTTCCACCAGTAGTAGGTGAGTCTCTAAGAAGTGATATTACACATTTCATACATTCCTCGGGTGTACAAGATAATTCATCAAAGACTCGATAGTATTTTCTAACCAAAATTTTGCTCTTTCTGCATCATCATGTTTTGTTGCTCGAAACTCTTCGCCTTGTTTCCGATTCTATCAATCGGTGGCTTTTCTCTTATCATTGTACTGGATCAGGAAGCTTGAGCTACATGGGTAGCCCGAGAGTCATGAGGGGTGGAGGTCTAACTACTGGATTCGTGCACGAACGAACTCGGCAAAACCAATTATTCAAAGCTTGGAAGAGAGCTTCTCGAGTCACTCCTCCCCGATTAATCATTCATCGCCTATTCTCGGATGGCGCTACCCCTTCAGCGGGAGCAGCGCATTACTTTCTACATCATCATCACCACTCGCTCGGGATCCATTACAATAAAACAAAATATTTAAAAATTGTCGAGTCGTCACACTATCAAAATACGGTATATGGCATGTATAGCTAGACATTTACTCACACTAACTGCTTCCGAGAACCGACTAAACCTGCTCTGATACCAATAAATGTAACGCCCCACGCCCAAAACCGTCACACCGAGTCAAGCTTGAGGTGTTACTAAACTTATCTTAGCTTTTAAACAACTCTAAACCACTTATTTTAATTTTTGAAATAAACTGTTTTTCTGCATCATAGCTGCTTAAAAATTCATTTCTCGAGTTTCAAAACTCGAAATTAAGATCTGTAAATTTTTCCTGAAACTACACTCATATATCTATCTACTAAATTTTTTTTAGAATTTTTTACTTAGCCAATTAGTACAGTTTATTAGTTAAAGTTACCCCTATTTCAGAATTTGACTGCACTGACCTCTACTTACTACGAACCACTTTTCTCCCTATACAAAATTAATATAAATAACGTTTGTTTCTATTTAAACTAGATTCAATAAGGATTCTAACCATATAAATTAAACCACCTAATTATTTTTTTAAAATTTATGGTGAATTTCCAAAGTTGAAACAGGGGATCTAGAATTTTCTCTGACCCTGTTTCACTAAAACTCAAATATCTCATAAAATATAATACCTTTACCTGTTTTGCTTATTCCATAAGAAAATAGACATAATAAGATTTAATTTCATATATTATTCACTATCAAACCATGTCTCTACGATTTTTAGTGATTTTTCAAAATCACATTATTTCTGATACTTGAATCTGTTTTTAAGTTACTTTCACATTTTTCTTAGTTTTCATGTGATAGTTACTACTTATTCATACATACAATTAAACATGTATATCATCAGCCATTCTATTAACTAATCACTAGCAAGTATTTACACATCATTCATTGATCATATCATATCAAAAGAAACCAAGTTCCTATACATGCCATACACAAAACTAAACATCTAACTATACCAATGTGATTTCTTCGATAGTGTGATCGGGTCTCCGACGTTTCCTTCGATCCCCGAGTGGCTTGATAAAAACTATAAGAAAAAGAAAATAAAGAGAGTAAGCACTAGGCTTAGTAAGCTTACAAGCAAATAAATTACAACATTCAACATAATGAATAATTATACATAATGTCACCTAGCCTCATAAACTTTCTTTACTTTTCATTTTCTACCTTCTTCTTTACTTACTTACCTTCTTTCTTACCTGACCTTTCACTATTCATAAATATAATCTACCTTCCCTTTTGCTGATAATTCACTGTAATTTAACGTATACAATGACCCATTGAACCACTCGGAATACTAAGGATACCGGGGTCGTTCTGTCTATCAATATCTCACCAATGCCATGTCTTCGACATGGACTTACATGAATTATTCCTGTCTCCAATGCCTTATATATATAATATGGGCTTACATGGCTCATTCCTGTCTCCAAAGCCATATAACTGATATGGACTTACATGGCTTATTTCTGTCCTGTCCTGTCCTGTCAACCCCAATATCCTAATATTCCTAAGGTTCAAACGGGGCTTCCTAATGCTTTTTCTCTCACACTTACTTTTAATTCGACTTTAAATATCCTCATAAAATAAGTATATAAATTCTAGAAATTAACAATAATAATGTAAAATAAAAGATCATTGCATTTATTTCATCAGTAAACTTACCTCGTATGCAAAAATAGCTACTTTTACCATTTCGTCCACAACTTGGTATTTTCTCCATTTTAGCTTGAATTTGAGCTTTCCTTGCTCATGGAGCTTGAAAGCTTGAAACAAACCCTAGCTATGGAGAACCCTTGAAATTTCGTCCTAATGAAGAAGATGGACAAAAATTGGCTTTTAATTTTGTTTTTAATTCATTTTAATAACTAAATGACCAAAATGCCCTTACTACTAAACTTTCAAAAATTCCTTCCATGTCCTAATTTTGTCCATGAACTTAAAATTGGTAAAATTCTCTTTAAGGACCTCTAATTAATAATCTAATTCAATTTTATGCAAAATACTTCTAGAACACAAGTTTTGCAATTTATTCAATTTAGTCCCTAATTTCAAATTAAGTACTTTATGCATAGAATTTCTTCACGAACTTTTCACACAATCATGCAAACATATCATAGACCTCAAAATAATAATAAAATAAATTTTTCTACCTCGGATTTGTGGTTTCGTAACCACTGTTCCGTTTAGGCCCTATTTCGGGATGTTACAATATACAACATCCAATCAATTTAACACGTAATTGTATTTTGACTTACCTCGTACAGATTTCGAACGGAAACGAGTCGACTATTCAACTATTTTGGACTTCCCTCGATTTAAGTCCAATTTTTTTTGTTCTTGATCTAATACAATTCAAATTCAACCATTCAATCATTCATTTCATTCAAAATAATCCATTAACACATATTTAGGGCACTTTGCATTTTAGCCCTTACATTTTCACACTTTGACAATTTAGTCCATTTTTCATAAAATCACAAATATGCAAAATTCACTAAGACTATAGCTTGGCCGAATATACATAGATTCCATACAAACCCAAATAATATATTTAATTCACAATTTAGTCCTTCAAAACCTCATTTTCACAAATTAGCCCAAATAGCTCTATTCCATCAAAATTTCAAGAACAAAGCATGATAATCTCACATATATCTTTCATAATCCATATAAAAACATTACAAAGCTCATATAATCATTAATGGCATATTTCATAAATTTCAACGGAAACAGAAATTCAGACATGGGTTTTGAAGAGCACGAAGCAACGATCACAGAGACGTAGAAATTATCAAGAATCGAACAAAACTCATACCTTAATCAAGTAATCAAAGTGTCGAACCCTAGCAAGCTTATCTTCTCTTATTTTTCTTTAGATTTTAGGCAACAAAAGATGATAATGGACTATTTCGTGCATTTGTTTTATTTAACTTATGCTTAATATGATAATGACCAAAATACCCCTTCAATAAACCATTTAAATTCACATATAATAAGGTCATCTATGTCCATTATCAAAGTGAATGGCATAATATCCACGTAAGGACCTCTCATTAACAAAAACAAATCAATTAAACACTTTTAACAAAGAGTATGCAACTTTTACATTTTACATGATTTAGTTCTTTTTGTAAAATCGAGCACAGAAACAGACAAATTAAATCACAAAAACTTCGTAGATATAAATTCACATATCACAGACATAGAAAATAATATTAAAATATTTTTTTAACTTAGAAATGTGGTCCCGAAACCACTAGTCCAACTAGGGTCAAAACTGAACTATTACATTTTCTATCATCAAACATCAAAATACACACATATTCATTAATGGTAAAACCCTAAACCTTTAATAGTTTTGCAAATTAGTGCTTGGGTTAGCTAGATTAAGCTGCAATGACTTCGAATACATAGAAATTATTAAAAACCGAGTTAAAAATCACTTACATGCACAAAGGATACTTGGCCAAACCTTGAAGCTCTTTTAATGGTGTTTCTAATTTGTATTTTTGATCGTGGAAGCTTGTTTGGAAGATGATACTTTGTTATTTATTTAATTTACTAAACTTATTTATTCATTTACTTATTTAACATTTGTTATAAATCATTAAAATTCATTTAAACATGTCCAAGAATGTCCACTAATTTTCTAAATGGGCTAACTACCACATAAGGACCTCTCTTTAAAGTTCTATAGCTAATAGAAAACTTTAGCTAATAGAACTTAACTTTTATACTTTACACGATTTAGTCCTTTTTATCAAATTGAGCATTCAAACGATAAGATTTCTTAGCGAAATTTTCACATAATCATACTATCATGCTGTAGACCTCAGAATAATAATAAAATATATACTTCAACCTCAAATTTGTAATTTTGAAACCACTGTTCCAATTTGACTAAAAACGGATTGTTATAATCTAGAGAAATTTTTGACACATGGATTTTGAAACCCCGAACACACAACAATCACCTAGGTTGGAGAGTTAATGAACCTAGGCTTTGATACCACCAAATGTGACACCTTATACCCGGCCCAGTCGCCGAGCCTGAATATCAAGATGCCACACCATCGTTTGATGTCATTAACAATAATTAAAAGCTCATTCTAAAAGAAGCGTTATCCATTTTAGTATTTGATTGAGTTTTAAATAGAACATGCTCCTAATTGCCATTAAGTCTTGGTAAACATATCTTAAGCATCATATAATAACATTTGTACACTAAGTTGTCCTTTGTTAATACATACATGTTCAAGCTTACATCACAATTCATACGATCATATATACAAATAATTTTACACTTGAGTTATGAAACGTAAAAGTGGGCACCATCACCACTAACTGGATACACTGATCTCCAGCACACCACATAGACTTAGAGAGTCAAACATGGCACAAAAGTGAAGCATAAATCTAACACTCTGTAATACAACAAACATGTCCTGTTCAATGGAGCTTAACTCACATTCCCTTATCTCTCCAAACATTTCCTAGGGTCTCAATGCCCAAATCATATAACATATAAGTGAGTACACACAATCCTATGGCATGCTAACTATATCCAACAGTCTCAAGAATCGTAAGGCCAAAATCTCCATTATTAAACACACATATTACTTACCAATTTTCAGCTCACTATCACTGCATATACGCATCATGAGCACATTATAATCACTACCACTTACCATGTGTGATATGCCCACATATACACTTCCAAAATGGTAATCATGAACACATAACACATGTAATGACATATCATTTCAATTCACTTTTTCACTGTAACACAAGCACATAATATATAAGTTATTCATGAGCACGAGAAAGTTTACACTCAGTATTTAAAGTAGGGGTTTATGATACAACTAAATTCCCAAATAACACATTAAATCATGTCCACAAGCAATTATTCCAAACACTCACCAATCTGCTTTCGCTGAAAAGTCAAAATCTTAAATTAGCCTTTCCTAACTCGTAGATGGTCCTAGGAAATCTGAAGCTTCAATACAATAATTCACACAAAAAATACATTCAAAAATCAACTAAGGGCTCACCATGAGGAATAAAAAAAACATAAGCCTAAACTAAGTTATCATGTAACCTAAACCTTTAACATATCAAATTTTAAATTTGAATATTTCGCCTCAAACCAATCCCGTTCATCTTATTATTCACCTGTGACTAGTTCCCAACCTTCAATCTATGGTAAACTACTAAATTCATGGTATCAACTTTTTCGACATGGTTATAGCTATTTTTCAAAAAATCATTAAAACTTAAGAAATCTTTAATGAAACTTCAAAGCAAGTTTAGAAACCTCTTAATAATGACAAAGCCTACTGATTAACACTTTGAAATCATATTTTTACTCGAAAGTCTAAAATTCATCATTAACTGTAACACCCCTAGCCCGAATCCGATCGCCGGTTTAGGGCTAAGAGGTATTATCGAGCTAAACATTAAATTTTTTTTTCATTCACATTACCAACCAACATAAACAGAAATTGAACTAAATACATATTGATTTATAAGTTATAAATGCCATTTTCATATGGCTAAAATATTTACAACACAAAACATAACTATCACCGGCCTAACCTATACATGCCATATCAAGGCCAAAATATAACTGCACCAAGAAAGATCGATAGTATGATGAACTGCTGATGATCCCCGAGTTGGTGGCCAAAATCAACAATCTATAAAACAAAGAAATAAGGAATAGAGTAAGCTTTTGAGGCTTAGGAAGTTTTAAACACGCCTGTGTGTGAGGCCGTGTGGGGCATACTGACTTGGTTTCTAATTCAACACCAGGGGACACACACCGTGTAACATAACCGTGTGTCACACACAGCTAAGACACACGCCTGTGTCTCTACCCATGTGGACAAAAATAGGCTATTTACCAAGCCATTTTGCCACCCAACTTGCACAAACCTACACCAAACCAATTGATACCACAACATAACATTTATAAGCATTCATCTAATCTCATCCAAACACAAATCATACTTTTTTAATACCAATAACATCAAGGCACACATAAACCACCATATGCTAATCAATTTCATACCAAAACTCAACATCTCAAATCATCAATATGGGCACATCCAAATATGCATTCTTTTACCTAAAATCCCAAACATATCATTCCTCAAACATGGACTATTTCATACTCCAATTACTAATTAAAAAACTACGCATTTATAGAACCATTACCAAGTTCAAAACAAAGGATATTTGCACACTTATATACATCACCAAATTCACCAAGATAATCCAACTCACATGGCTATTTATGACACAAAACATTAAACATTTACAAGTCAATTCAAGTAGCTAAACTCACTATCAAATTACATAACAAAATTACCATAATCCTATACATGCCATATAACCAAAACATAGATTCAAAAGTACCAAAACAATGGCTCGATAGTTTGATGAAGTCTCTGACGATCCCCAAATTCGAGTTAGCTTTGAAATCACTATAAAACACAGTAAAATAAACAGAGTAAGCTTTATAGCTTAGTAAGTTCATATGATTAATAATTTATTTACAATTTAAAGAACATAAGTAAATGTAAGTAATATATTCAACTCAACAATTTGTAACTTTCCATAATTCTATGTATCATGTATAAATTCATCAACTTTCATGTACTTTTCATATGAACTTATCAATTATCACTTACTTGCCAAACTTTTCACAAGTACCTGAAATGATCCGTATCATTGCTTACATACTTTACCATCATCTTTTCCTGTTGAACCATTCAGAATAATATCGGATACTCGGGAATCTCATACCAAAGTGTCACATACATAGCCAATGTTATCTCAATCTTGTATCACATATATGCTTACTCTCAAGCTATCAACGGGCCTGCTCAGACAAGTTTCCACATTTTTCATTTATTCCACATTTTAACCACAAAGTTTCCACATTTCATAATTCAATCCCTAATTTGCATTTTCACTAAAAATCACTTAACAAAACTTGTATAACTATCATCAAACATTCATAATCTATCATCAATCATTAAAATACATTCTTATTCATCAATGGAAACATCCTAAATCTTTAAAATTTTTGCAAAATAGTCTCTGGGCTAGCTAGAGTAAGCTGCAACGATCTCAAAAACATAAAAATCATTAAAAATAGGACAAAATACATACCTAATTGAAGAAAAAAGAGATGGTCGAATGAAGAACCCTAACTTTGGCTAATCCTCTCTTTAGTTTTTGGTGGCAGAAGACAAAATTAAAGATGATGCTTGTTTCTTTTATTTTAATTTACTTTATTTACCAAATTACAAAATTAACCTTTAATTCAAAATTTAAAACACCTAACAATGTGTCCATAAATGTCCACTCACCATTATAATGGCTTAATTATTGGTTAAGGACCTTTACTTAAAGGTTCTATAGCTATTTAATACCTTTAGCTATTCGAACATCACTTTTGCATTTTACGCGATTTAGTCCTTTTTACCAAATTGAGCATTCAACGATAAAATTTCTTAACAAAAATTTCATACAATCATATTGTCATGCTATAGACCTTAAAATAATAATAAAATTATTATTTTGAATTTAGATTTGTGGTTTCAAAAAAACTATTCTGATTTGACTAAAAACGATATTATTTGCTCATAGCTTCATTGTGACAGGTTAGGGTATTATTTTCTCATAGCTTCCTTGTAACACCCCTAACCCGTATCTGTCTCTAGAATGCGGTTATGAGGCATTACTGATAAAAAATACAACTCAGAACAGACATTCATTTCAATTCATGCACCAAATAATATAATCATTTCAATACTAATCATCTAGTAAAATTTTAAACTAATCTAACATGTTTTGATTTTATAATTCATACAGTTTCCATATTAATATTCAAACATTATAATCAATGAATCATGGCAATCAAATGCTTAACTTATAACCAAGTATATTTCATGTCATATACCGAATTCATAAACCACATATATAAGGCACATTTGAAAAAAACAAACATTTAACTTAACACATATGAAATATAAAACCAATAAAGTCAAATCATGCTTGTAAACTTCTTATACATATACGCAACATGTTTAATAATTTAACCTTATCAATATCTTTTAATTATTCAAATTCCAAACCAAACTAACATACTTCAAAACCGTGTTTACTATATCATAATTCCCACATTCGAACCATAAGACCAAAATATCATAGCATTCGAACTCCTAAATATAATTAAACTTAATTTAACTCATATACCTAGCCTTCATTAAAAACATTCTTTAATTTAATTTCATGCCTTTAACTAAATATTAAATATACAATTCTTGAACCTAAAAGACAATTCATAGTATTTCAAATTTGCATGCTCAAACCAATTCAAACTACCTATACTTAGCCATTTAACTATATCTATTAGGTTATCAATACTACATCCAATGATCAAATCAATTAACAAATAAATCACATTCATTCTTTATCATCACCAACCGAACCTAAATAACCAATCCACAAATAAACATGTCATAAACATATACCATTATTTTGGACTAGGTATAACCGAATATAATCATACCTTAAACAAATTATCATTTATCTCACAAAATAACCAAATCCAAACATATCACCAAAACACAAATCATACCTATCATATAATATGCATACCAAATCAAACTCCAATCATATCAAATATAACCATAATTTGTTCAAACTTTGAAACCGAACCTAATAAAACAAACAAGCCATTTTCGCATGGCTTATATATATACACAAACCAAAATCCAACATTTTCAAATATTATCTAGGCTATACATGCCATAGGTTCGAAATTTAACTTATAAAGTACCAAAAATAGTCGATAGTGTGATAGACTTTGCTGATGATCCCTGAGCTCGTAACTTGACTCCAAAATCTATAAAACAGAGGTGAGCATACACACACAGTAAGCTATCATAGCTTAGTAAGTCATAAGCGAATAAATAACTCAATGACAATATCAACTCAATTTAACCAAACCAATTCATCCTATCATAATCACATTTAATTTCAAACTTACAATTTCAAGTACGACATAAACTTTCATTTAGCCGAATATACATATAACTAATATCAAAATATCATTTAATATCAAAACTATAATATCATTATTTAACCGAATATACATAAACTCATATACATATAGTCATGAATCATTTCATTAATAGTCAAACTTTATATTCATAAGGCCAAATATAATCATTCATATCTGTTTGCACATAGATCACAAATATGATACCACTATACATAACCTTTGGCCGAATGTACTTTTCATATAAATATATATTTTCATTTACATCATATATAATTTGCATCACATATTAAATAACCAACTTACCTTATTTTAAAAATAGGTAATAGCTATCTCATACCTGATCACTTTAGCTCGATTTATACATTTGATCACAACTTATCATTGCCTGTTGAACCATTTAGAATTAAATAGGATAATTGGATAATCACACATATTGTATAATGCCAACATCCCAGACGTGGTCTTACATGTAATCACATATTGATGCCACTGTCCCAGACAGGGTCTTACATGAGAACACATATCGATGCCAACGTCCCAGACGTGGTCGTACACGAGAACACATAAAAAATCCTATGTCATGACATATATATCCTAGCTATTCCTAAGGTTCATACGGGGCTTTCGGACAACGTAACTCAGTCGAATCGAACTCGTACACATAGATTTCAAGCTTACACATATTCGATTCCGACATAAATATTATCACATTATTAATTTCAACATATATAGTTCTTCAGCCTGCACGAATGCATTCTTTTCTCTTTACTTAATTCTTCAGCCTTACAAGCTTGCTCAACGAGCACCACCATTTCTTTAATCTTTAAAATTTCGACTAGCACATGAATATCTTCATTTAGTCCATCCTCAAACCTTTTACACATTATTGCTTCATTTGATACACATTCCAGAGCATACTGGCTCAATCTTACAAATTCTTGTTCATATTTAGTAACAGACATACGGCCTTGTTTAAGCTCAAGAAACTCCTTAGATTTCTGAGCAATGAATCTTTGACTAATGTATTTCTTCCAAAATTCAGCTTGGAAGAAATCCCAAGTAACCCGTTCACTCGGAACCACAGATATTAAGGTTTTCCACCAATGGTACGTCGTATCTCTCAAAAGTGAAACAGCGCATTTAACACATTCTTCTGGGTTCAAAGAAATTTCATCAAATACCCGTATCATATTTTCTAACCAGCATCATCATTCATTGTAGCTCAGAACTCTTCAGCCCTATACTTTCTAATCTTATCAACTGGTGGTCTACTTAACTGAATTGGATTCGCAGAAGTCATGACAGGAACTTGAGAAGGATTAACCGAGGGTAGAGGTTGTTGAACAGCCGGATTGGTTCTAATAGATTGGGTGAATCAATCATTCATCATCTGATAGAAGGCTTGCTTAGCCTCGTTATCATTGCTAATCGTAGCCAGTCGAGAATCATCTTGCACCGTCTTTTGCGCGGGAGTAGGTGTATTACTCTCAACATCGTCAGTTACGGCTCTATTGGGATCCATTGCTATATAAAAGCATATTTCAAATGTCAGGATTCATCACACTATCACAGTTTCAGACATATGGCATGCATAGCTAGACTCACACACGCTATGGTAATCCTAGAACCGACTAAACCATAGCTCTGATACCAATAAAATGTAACACCCCTATCCCGTAACCGTCCCCAGAATAGGTAAGGGGAGTCACCGAATAGACAAAACATTACAGAACAACACAGATTCCCAAATATCATATAACATTAATACATTAGCATTCATCCTTAATTCATCCATTAAGATAATTTACGAGACCTAAAACATACATTTAGGGAATGTCGGGACAAACTGAACCTATTAAAGATTTTTAAAACTTTTCAAAACTGACAAAATCACACGCCCATGTGGCTAGGCCGTGTGACTCACACGAGCACAAGGCACGCCCATGTGGTCCAACCGTGACAAAAAGAGGTCCTATACTGACTTTTTAACACGGCCAACAGACACGACCGTGTGCCATGGCCGTAGCTAGCTACTGACATTTTCACACGGCTACAGGGCACGCCCGTGTTCCATGACCGTGTGGCACAATGCATGCTTGGTTTAAGCCAATTTGCCACCCATTAAGGGTCCAATCCTACAAGCATTAATATGCAACAATTATACCAACATTTCTAGCCAATTCCATGCTCAAAGATGACCAAAACACCTTAGAATATAACACATTTGAAAACATACATCAAAACTATGCTCAAACTCATCATTTGTTAGCCAAATTCAAATGGCATAACTTATATACACATAAAGCTTACAAATTAAACATTCTATCCTATACATGCCATACTTAAAAATATATACATTTCAAAAGTACCAAAAAGAGTTTGACAGTGTGATGACTATCCTCGACTATCCCGAGCCTTCAGTAGCTACGATAACTGTAAAACAGATAGAAATTACGCAGAGTAAGCTACAAAAAGCTTAGTAAGCCAAATACAATTGGTCTAATTACTAAAGCATATATAGTACAAAACAACCATAAGAATTCATAGCTATTTCTCATAGTAGTTCATAAACTTAACCATGTTCTTTTGCTTATATGCAAATCATATTCATTTCCACGATTCTGAACTTACTTCGCATTCGCTATTTCGCAGAAACAGAGTCTTTCATATTTTGAAATTAAGTACGATACAAATGTACCTCTATAGATTATATATTTCACATATTCATTTTCATATCTCATACTTTATCATTAGACGGCATAGAAACGATACAGATATTCATAAACGAGTATAATGCCAACGTCCCGGACGTGGTCTTACATGTAATTCATTATCGATGCCTCTGTCCCAGACAAGGTCTTATACGAAATCAATTACGATGCCGATGTCCCAGACATGGTCTTATACGTAAATCTCCATTGAGGCCTATGTCCCAGACACGGTCTTACACGATGTCTCCGATAGATGTCAACTTTTCTCAGAAGCATATAGAGCTTTTTAGATATAATAATATTATCAGAGTTTACTCAAAATCTAATCATCAGCCTCTCAAGGCCGTCCAATACAGATTACAATTTATATACACAGAATTTATTCAATTAATATGTAACTATAATTTGACTTACCTCGTACAGATTTCAGATGAACCGAGTCAACTATTCAACTATTTTAGACTTCCCTCGATCTAAATCTGATTTTCTTTGTTCTTGATCTAATACAATAGAAATTCAACCATTCAATCATTCATTTCATTCAATTTAATCCATATTCACATATTTTTGGCACTTTTCACTTTAACCCTTACATTTTCACACCTTGACAATTTAGTCTATTTTTCACAAAATCATCAATATGTAAAATTTCTTTGCAACAAAGGCTAACCGAATTTTCATGGCTTCTATATAAGCCCATACAATATGTTTAATTCACAATTTAGTCCTTCAAAATCTTATTTTCACAAATTAGCCCAAATAGCTCATTTCATCAAAATTCAAGAACAAAACATGGTAATCTAACATATATCTTTCATAATCCATATAAGAGCACTACCAAGCTCATATAATCATCAATGGCACATTTCATAATCTTAAACAAAAATAGAAATTTAAACATTGGTTTTGAAGAACACAAAGCAACAATCACAAAGACATAGAAATTGTCAAAAACCGAACAAAATGGACTAACCTATTTACTCATGCAAGGGCTGAAAGTTTTGAAGCTTCAATGGCTTCTTCTTTCTCCCAATTCGGCTGAACATGCATGAAAATGGCTTCATTTTCATGATTTCTTTTATTATAATTAACATATTTTACCTAATTACCTAACCATCCTTTAAAAATTTATCTATTTACTATATTGCCAAACCATCTATCACATAATGGTCTTATTGACATGCCAGGGCTTCAACTTTAACCAACTATAGCACTTAGGCACTTTAGCAACTAGTAGGCAACTTTTACAACTTACGTGATTTAGTCCTTTTTGCAAATCGAGCACAGAAATAGACAAATTAAATCACAGAAATTTCACAGATGTAAATTCACACATCACAGACACAGATAATGATGTTAAAATATTTTTCAAACTTAGATTTTTGGTCTCGAAACCACTATTCTGACTAGGGTCAAAATCAGACTGTTACAATTCTCCCTCCCTTAGGGATTTTTGTCCCGGAAAATCTTACCGTTAAATAGATTCAGATATTGATATTTCATTGCATCTTCAAGCTCCCATGTAGCCTCTTCTACTCCGTGTCTATGCCACAGTACTTTAACTAATGGAATTCTATTATTTCATAATTCTTTAATCTCACGAGATAGAATACGAATTGGTTTTTCTTCATATGTCATATCAGAATGGATTTCAATATCAGGCGGAAAAATTACATGCGAAGGATCAGATCTGTATCGTCAAAGCATCGATATGTGAAATACATTGTGAATCTTTTCTAACTCAGATGGTAGTGTCAATCTATAGGCAATCGACCCAACTCGCTCAATGATTTCATACGGTCTGATGAACCTCGGGCTCAACTTGCCCTTTTTACCAAATCGGAACAGTTTCTTCCACAGAGATACCTTCAAAAATACTTTATCACCGATCTCATATTCGATATCCTTTCATTTTAAATCCGTATAAGATTCCTGACGATCAGAGGCAGCTTTCAAACTATCTCGGATTATTCTCACTCTCTCCTCTATTTCTTTTATCAGATCAACACCATAAATCTTATTCTCACTAAGCTCAGACCAGTATAACGGAGTTCTACACTTTCTACCGTATAAGGCTTCATACGGTGCCATTTTAATGCTTGACTGAAAACTATTATTATAAGCGAATTCAATCAAAGATAGATATTGTTCCCACGTACCTTCGAACTCAAGAATGCAACATCTCAACATATCCTTGAGTATCTGAATAATCCGCTCAGACTGACCATCTGTTTGTGGATGAAAAGCAGTGCTGAAATGCAATTTAGTACTTAAAGCATCTTGCAAACTTTTCCAGAATCGCAATGTAAATCTCAGATCTCTGTCTGACACAATCGACAGTGGTACACCATGTAGTCTAACAATATCAGAAATATAAAGCTCAGCTAACTTATCAAGTGAGAAATTAGATCGTACAAGAATAAAGTGAGCTGATTTCATTAATCTGTCAACTACAACCCAGATTGAATCTTTCTTTCTCGGAGACAGGGGAAAACCTGAAACAAAATCCATAGTTACACGATCCCATTTCCACTCCGAAATCATAATCGGTTGCAACAGACCTGATGGTACTTGATGTTCAGCTTTAATTTACTGACAGACCAAACATTTATAAACATAATTAGAAATATCTCTTTTCATTCCCGGCCACCAGGATAGTTGTTTCAAGTCGTTATACATTTTCGTGCTCCCCGGATGAACTGAAATTTACTACTGTGAGCCTCACTCAAAATCATCTGAATTAACTCTTGATTCCTCGGAACACAAAGTCTATTTCTAAATCTCAAATAATCATTATTACCAACCCAGAATTCAGAATCATATAGAGCTTGTTTTGCTATCAATTCATTGTCAGATTTCTGAGCCTCGTAGATCTGTTGTATAAACAAGGGTTTTGCTTTCAGTTCAGCACAAACCAGAGTATTATCAGACAATGCTAAATGAGCATTCATTACACGTAATACAGACAAAGATTTCGGACTCAAAGCATCCGCTACTACATTTGCTTTGCCTGGTTGATAATCAATAACTAGCTCGTAGTCTTTTAACAATTCTAACCATCTTCTCTGTCTCAGATTCAAATCTTTTTGCATCACTAAACATTTCAGACTTTTATGATCAGAAAACACATGGCATTGCTCACCAAACAGGTAGTGACGCCAAATTTTCAAGGCAAACACAATAGCAGCCAACTCAAGATCGTGTGTCAGATAGTTCTTTTCATGTGGCTTCAACTGTCTCGAAGCATAAGCAATGACTTTACCTTTTTGCATCAGAACACATCCCAGACCAATCAACGAAGCATTGCTGTAAATTACAAATTCTTTTCCTGATTTAGGTTGTACTAATACTGGAGCTTCGGTCAATAAAGTTTTCACTTGATCGAAACTGCTCTGACACTTTTCTGACCATTCAAACTTTACATCTTTCTGAAGTAACTTTGTCAACAGAGTTGTAATTATCGAGAAACCTTTTACAAACCTTCTATAGTAACCAGCAAGTCCCAGAAAACTACGGACTCCAGATACATTTCCCAGAGGTTTCCAATCCATAATAGCTAAAATTTTGCTCGGATCAACTCGGATTCTAGAGGCTGACACAATATGGCCCAAAAAACTAACTTCTCACGACTAGAATTCACACTTACTGAACTTGGCATACAACTGTTTATCTCGCAATGTCTGTAACACTATTCTCAAGTGCTCGGCATGTTCAGATTCATCTCATGAATAAATCAATATGTCATCAATAAATACAACATCAAATTGATCTAAATATGGTCTGAAAATTCTATTCATTAAATCCATAAAAATAGCAGGTGCATTTGTTAGTCCAAAAGGCATAACTAAAAATTCATAATGCCCGTACCTCGTTCTAAAAGCAGTTTTCGGAATGTCAGAGTCCTTTACTCGCAACTGATAGTAACCCGATCTCAAATCTATCTTTGAAAACATACTAGAACCTTTCAACTGATCGAATAAGTCATCGATCCTGGGCAGAGGGTATTTGTTCTTTACGTTCACTTTGTTAAGCTGGCGGTAATCAATACACATTCTCATTGTGCCATCTTTATTTTTCACAAACAGAACAGGAGCACCTTATGGTGAAAAACTCGGTCTAGCAAATCCCCTATCAGTCAATTCTTACAATTGAGATTTCAATTCTTTTAGTTTAGTCGGAGCCATTTGGTACAGAGTTATCGATATCAGAGTAGTACCAGGTACCAATTCAATACCAAACTAGACTTCTCGAATTGGAGGCAAACTAGGTAGCTCTTCAAGAAACACATTAAAAAATTCACAGACAATAGCACTGATTCAATTTTCTTATCATCCACTTTCAAGTCTAACACATAAGCTAAATAGGCTTCACAACCTTTCTTTACATAATTTCGTGCTTTCATTATAGATATCACAGCCGGCAGTCCATTCAGATCACTAGACTCAATTCCAATTATCTCATTATTCTTACACCTTAAGTCAATGACTTTTCTTTTGCAGTTCACAATAGCATCGTGCAAAGTTAACCTGTCCAATCCAAGAATTATATCAAATTTATCGAAAGGAAGTAGCATCAAATTAGTAGAAAAACGGGTATCTCGAATCATTAACGGACAGTTCTTCCAGACTTTATCAACCAAAACACTTTTACCTAAAGGGTTCGATACTTTAACTACAAATTCAATAGACTCTACAGGCAAAGTCTTACTGTGTACTAAATTCATACAGATATAAGAATGCGTTGATCTAGGGTCTATCAATGCAATCACAGAAGTATTATAAAGAGTGAAAATACTAGTAATCACGTCTGGTGACGAAGCTTCCTCACGAGCTCAGATAGCATAGGCTCTGGCAGGTGCTCTAGCCTCAGATCTAACAGTAGTATCTCCAGTAGCTCTTTGACCACTACTTGCATTTCTTGAATTTCTGGAAGGTCTACCTCTAGCTAAGGTATTACCCGATCTCAGATTCTGTACATTCTCTTGCTCAGCAGGTTCAAAACAATCTCTTACAAAATGATCCAGAGATCCACATCGGAAACAGACTCAATTATTCAATCTACAATTTCCCAGATGTCTTTTACCACAATGTTTACATTCAGGTTTCTCAGATTAGACATTTCCAACACTAGCAACAGAAGTAACAGGAGCTCTAGTGTTCAAATACAATCTAGCTCGATCTCGGTTCGAATGTCCCATATTAGTATTTGAACGGTTCTGATCATCTCGAAATTTCTTTGACCCAGACTGAAATGATTTACTCAAAGATCTTTTTTTTAGCATCTCGCGCTTCAAAATCAGCTTTTCGTTTCTCTTTACTTAATTCTTCATCTATACAAGCTCGCTCAACGAGCACCACCATTTCTTTAATCTCTAAAATCCCGACTAGCAGTCGAATATCTTCATTTAGTCCATCCACAAACCTTTTACACATTTTGCTTCATTTGATACACATTCCTGATCATACTGGCTTGATCTTACAAATTCTCGTTCATATTTAGTAGCAGACATATGACCTTGTTTAAGCTCGAGAAACTCTTTACGTTTCTGATCAATGAACCTTTGACTAACATATTTCTTCTAAAATTCAGCTTGGAAGAAATCCCAAGTAACTTGTTCACTCGAAATCACAGATATTAAGGTTTTCCACCAATGGTACGCCGTATCTCTCAAAAGTGAAACAGCGCATTTAACACATTCTTCTGGGTTCAACAACATTTCATCAAATACCCATATCATATTTTCTAACCAGAATTTGGCACTTTCGGCATCATCATTCATTGTAGCTCGGAACTCTTCAGCCCCATACTTTCTTATCAACTGGTGGTCTACATAACTGAATTGGATTCGGAGAAGTCATGATAGGAACTTGAGAAGGATTAACCGGGGGTAGAGGTTGTTGAACAATTGGATTGGTTCTAATATATTGGGTGAACCAATTATTCATCATCTGATAGAAGGCTTGTTTAGCCTCGTTATCACGACTAATCGTAGCCGGTCGAGAATCATCTTACACCGTCCCTTGTGCGGGAGCAGGCGCATTAATCTCAACATCGTCAGCTACGGCTCTGTTGGGATCCATTACTATATAAAAGCACATTTCAAATGTCAGGATTCATCACACTATCACAGTTTCAGACATATGGCATGTATAGCTAGACTCACACAACGCTATGGTAGTCCTAGAACCGACTAAACCATAGCTCTAATACCAATAAAATGTAACACCCCTATCCCGTAACCGTCGTCAGAATAGGTAAGGGGAGTCACTGAATAGACAAAACATTACAGAACAACACAGATTCACATATATCATATAACATTAATACATCTGCATTCATCCTCAGTTCGTCCATTAAGATGATCTACAAGACCTAAAACATATATTTAGGGAAGGTCGGGACTAAACCAAACCCGTTCAAGATTTTCAGAACTTCTCAAAATTGACAAAATCACACGCTCATATGGCTAGGCCATGTGACTCACATCAGCACAAGGCATGCCCATGTGGTCCAACCGTGCCAAAAAGAGGTCCTATACTGACTTTTTAACACGGCCAACAGACACAGCCGTGTGCCATGGTCGTGTAAAATTTAGCTTTTCACACGGCCACAGGGCACGCCCGTGTTCCATGACCGTGTAGCACAATGCATGCTTGGTTTAAGCTAATTTGCCACCATTTAAGGGTCCAATCCTACAAGTATTAATAAGCAACAATTATACCAAAATTTCTAGCTAATTCCATGCTCAAAGATAACCAAAACACCTTAGAATATAACACATTTCAAAACATACATCCAAAACTATGCTCAAACTCATCATTTGTTAGCAAAATTCAAATGGCATAACTTATATACACATAAAGCTTACAAACTTAAACATTCTAGCCTATACATGCCATACTTAAAAATATGTACATTTCAAAAGTACCAAAACGAGATTGACAGTGTGATGACTATCCTCGACTATCCCGAGCCTTCAGTAGCTACGATAACTGTAAAAACAGATAAAAATTACACAGAGTAAGCTACAAAGAGTTTAGTAAGCCAAATACAATTGGTCTAATTACTAAAGCATATATAGTACAAAACAAACATAAGAATTCATAGCTATTTCTCATAGTAGTTCATAAACTTAACCATGTTCTTTTGCTTATATGCATATAATATTCATTTCCACGATTCCGAACTTACTTCGTATTTGCTATTTCGCAGAAACAGAGTCTTTCATATTCAGAAATTAAGTACGATACAAACGTACCTGTACAGATTATATATTTCACATATTCATTTTCACATCTCATACTTTGTCATCAGACGGTTCAGAAATGATACAGATATTCATAAACGAGTATAATGCCAACGTCTCGAACGTGGTCTTACATGTAATTCATTATCGCTGCCTCTGTCCCAGACATGGTCTTACACGAAATCAATTACGATGCCGATGTCCCAGACATTGTCTTATACGTAAATCTCCATCGAGGCCTGTGTCCCAGACATGCTCTTACACTATGTCTCCGATAGATGTCAACTTTTCTCAGAAGCATATAGAGCTTTTCAGATATAATCATATTATTAGAGTTTACTCAAAATCTAATCATCAGCCTCTCAAGGTCGTCCAATACATATTACAATTTATATACACAGAATTTATTCAATTAACATGTAACTATAGTTTGACTTACCTCGTACAGATTTTAGACGAACCGAGTCAACTATTCAACTACTTTAGATTTCCCTCGATCTAAATCCAATTTTCTTTGTTCTTGATCTAATACAATACAAATTTAACCATTCAATCATTCATTTCATTCAATTTAATCCATATTCACATATTTTTGGCACTTTTCACTTTAACCCTTACATTTTCACACTTTGACAATTTAGTCCATTTTTCACAAAATCATCAATATGTAAAATTTCTATGTAACAAAGGCTAACCAAATTTTCATGGCTTCTATATAAGCCTATACAACATGTTTAATTCAAAATTTAGTCCTTCACAATCTGATTTTCACAAATTAGCCCAAATAGCTCATTTGATTAAAATTCAAGAACAAAACATGATAATCTAACATATATCTTTCATAATCCATATAAGTGCACTACCAAGCTCATATAATCATCAATGGCACATTTCATAATCTTCAACAAAAATAGAAATTTAAACATGGGTTTTGAAAAACACAAAGCAATAATCACAGAAACGTAGAAATTATCAAAAACCGAACAAAATGGACTAACCTATTTACTCATGCAAGGGCCGAAAGTTTTGAAGCTTCAATGGCTTCTTCTTTCTCCCAATTCGGTTGAACATGCATGAAAATGGCTTCATTTTCATGATTTCTTTTATTGTAATTAACATATTTTACCTAATTACCTAACCATCCTTTAAAAATTTATCTATTTACTATATTGCCAAATCATGTCTCCCACTATCACATAATGGTCTTATTGACATGCAAGGGCTTCAACTTGAACCAACTATAGCACTTAGGCACTTTAGCAACTAGTAGGAAACTTTTACAACTTACGCGATTTGGTCCTTTTTGCAAATCGAGCACGAAAAATGCACAAATTAAATCACGAAAATTTCACAGATGTAAATTCACACATCACAGACACAGATAATAATATTAAAATATTTTTACACTCGAATTTGTGGTCCCGAAACCACTATTCTGACTAGGGTAAAAACTGGACTGTTACAGTAATGATCCATCGATCCACATTTAAAACAGACCAGATCATGCAATCTACAATTGCCGGGATGTCGTTTACCACAATGTTTGCACTCTTGTTGATTTGATTTAACGTTACCAACACTAGCTAATAGCTTTTGAATTCGTAACTGGTCTATCTCGGCCACGTCTAGTGTAACCCGCAGTAGCCTTTTAACAGCTAGAATCATCTCAAAATCTCTTTGATGCCGATTGAAATGACTTACTCGATGATCTCTTATGTGAATCTCTAGCTTCAAAGTTACCTTTTCTTTTCTCTTTCCCGAGCTCTTTGGCTTTGCATGCTCGCTCAACAAGTACAACAAACCTTTTTATTTCAAGAATGCCAACTAGCAATTTAATGTCTTCGTTTAACCCATCTTCGAATCTTTTACACATTATAGCTTCGGTCAAAACACACTCTTGGGCATATCGACTGAGTCTCACAAATTTTCACTCATATTCTGTCACGGTCATACAACCCTGTTTAAACTCTAGAAATTCTTTGCACTTCTGGTCGATAAATCTCTGACCGATGTATTTCTTACGAAACTCAGTCTGAAAGAACTCCCAGGTAACCCATTCTTTTGAAACTACCAATACTAGTGTATTCCACCAGTGATATGCGGTGTCTTGTAGCAAGGACATGGCACATTTTAGACACTCATCTAGAGTACAAGATAGCTCATCAAACGCGCGGATAGTATTATCAAGCCAGAATTCAGCTCGCTCAGTATCATCATCATCAGTAGCTCTGAATTCTTCAGCCCCGTGTTTTTTGATTTTATCAATAGGGGGCTTATGTAATCTCAACAGATCAATCACTTGAGGTATAGCAAGTATCGGAGAATGATTAATTGGGGGTAGAGGTCGATGTGCAGCCAGATTCGTCTGGATATACTGAGTAAACCAATCATTCATCATTTAGTAAAAGGCTTGTTTAGCCTCTCCCTCTTGGATACTCGAAGTTAGTCGAAAATCAACCAGCGATGTCCCTTGCACGGGAGCAAGCGCCATACTCTAGACATCATCAATTACGGCTCTATCAGGATCCATTTACTATACGAAAACACATTTTCAAATGTCAGGAGTCATCACACTATCACAGTATATAATATGGCATGTATAGCTAGACTTACACACGCTACGTTAGTCTTAGAATCGACTAAACTGTAGCTCTGATACCAATCAAATGTAACACCCCTAACCGGTATCCGTCGCCGAAATGGGGTTACGAGGCATTACCGATAAAAAAATACAACTCAGAATAGACATTCATTTCAATTCATGCACCAAATAATATAATGATTTCAATACTAATCATCTAGTAAAATTTTAAACTAATCTAACATGCTTTGATTCTATAATTTATACACTTTCCATATTAATATTCAAACATTATAATCAATGAATCATGGCAATCGAATTCTTCACTTATAACCAAGTATATTTCATGTCATATATCGAATTCATAAACCACATATATAAGGCACATTTAAAAAAAAACAAACATTTAACTTAACACATATGAAATATAAAACCAATAAAGTCAAATCATGCTTGTACACTTCTTACACATATATGCAACATGTTTAATAATTTAACCTTATCAAATATCTTTTAATTATTCAAATTCCAAACAAAACTAATATACTTCAAAACCATGTTTACTATATCATAATTCCCGCATTCGAACCATAAGACCAAAATATCATAGCATTCAAACTCCTGAATATAATTAAACATAATTTAAATCATATACCCAGCCTTCATTAAAAACATTCTTTAATATAATTTCATGCCTTTAACTAAATATTAAATATACAATTTCTGAACATAAAAGACAATTCATAGTATATCAAATTTGCATGCTCAAACCAATTCAAACTACCTATACATAGCCATTTAACTATATCTATCCGGTTATCAATACTACTTCCAATGATCAAATCATTTAACAAATAAATCACATTCATTCTTTATCATCACCAACCGAACCTAAATAACCAATCAACAAATAAACATGTCATAAACATATACCATTATTTTGGACTAGGTATAACTGAATATAATCATACCTTAAACAAATTACCATTTATCTCACAAAATAACCAAATCCAAACATATCACCAAACTATCATATAATATGCATACCAAATCAAACTCCAACCATATCAAATATAACCGTAATTTGTTCAAACTTTGAAATCAAACTTAATAAAATAAACAAGCCATTTCCGCATGAATTATATATATACACAAACCAAAATCCAACATTTTCAAATATTATCTAGCCTATAAATGCCATAGGTTCGAAATTTAACTTATAAAGTACCAAAAACAGTCGATAGTGTGATAGACTTTGCTGACGATCCCCAAGCTCGTAACTTGACCCCAAAATCTATAAAATAGAGGTGAACATACACACACAGTAAGCTATCATAGCTTAGTAAGTCATAAGCAAATAAATAACTCAATGGCAATATCAACTCAATTTAACCAAACCAATTCATACTATCATAATCACATTTAATATCAAACTTACAATTTCAAGTATGACTTAAACTTTCATTTAGCTGAATATACATATAACTAATATCAAAATATCATTCAATATCAAAACTGTAATATCATTATTTAACCGAATATACATAAACTCATATACATATAATCATGAATCATTTCATTAATATTCAAACTTTATATTCATAAGGCCAAATATAATCATTCATATATGTTTACACATCTATCACAAATATGATACCACTATACATAATCGTTGGTCGAATGTACTTTTCATATACACATATATTTTCATTTACATCATATATAATTTGTATCACATATTAAATAACCAATTTACCTTATTTTAAAAATAGGTAATAGCTATCTCATACCTGATCACTTTAGCTCGATTTATACATTCGATCACAACTTATCATTGCCTGTTGAACTATTCGAAATTAAATAGGATAATCGGATAATCACATATATTGTACAATGCCAACGTCCCAAACGTGGTCTTACATGTAATCACATATCGATGCCACTATCCCAGACAGGGTCTTACACGAGATCACATATTGATGCCAACGTCCTAGACGTGGTCTTACATGAGAATACACATCAAAAATCCTATGTCATGACATATATACCCTAGCTATTCCTGAGGTTCACACGGGGCTTTCGGACGTCGTAACTCGGTCGAATCAAACTCGTACACATACATTTCAAGCTTATACATATTCGATTTCCACATAAATATTATCACGTTATCAGTTTCAACATATATAGTTTGTATTTAATCAAATAAATAACAATTATTTGCTTATAAACTTACCTCGGACAACAGCAATTGGAACGGGACGACTAATCGACAACTTTGGTTTTCCCTCGGTCCAAATTCGATTTCTTTGGCACTTGATCTAAACATATTCAAATTAAACTCGTTCAAACATATTTTCACTCAATTTAGTCCAAAAACACATAAATGGGCAAATTACCATTTTACCCCTAACATTTTACACTTTTTACAATTTAGTCCAAATTGCACAAAACACAAAACATGCAAAATCAGAATACACTATGCTTAGGCCGAATGTTCCTTATATTCATACAAGTCCATACATTTCATTTATTTCATATTTTAGTCCCTCAATTTTTTATTTTTGTGATTTAGTCCTAATTACTCAAAATCATCAAAAATTCCAATATAAAACATATTAATCCAAAACATATCTTTCATAATTCATCAAATAACATCACAAAAATAAATTATTCATCAATGGCATAACTCAAAATATTCATCAAAATCAAAAATTCAAGCATGGAATTTTTACATTACACTGCAACGATCTCAAAAACGTAAAAATTATCAAAAATCGAAAAAAAACTAACCTTGAATCAAGCTTCCAAAGTCCCGAATACCCTAACCTATATTTTCTTTCTTTCTTTCTCAAGTTTCAGCAAGAACAAAGTAATATGCATGCTTATTTTAATTTTTATGTTTTATTATATACATGTTATTACATATTTTACAAATTTAACCTTCATTCTAAAATATACAACCATTACAATATAAGGTCACAACCGTCCATCATATATGGTCTAATTGCAACTTAAATGCCTCATGCAATAAAGACAACATCAATTCGGCCATTTTAAAATTAACCATCAAATTTTCATTTTACATGATTAAGCCCTTTTTATTAAATCGGCATTCAAATGACAAAATTAAATCACGAAAATTTCACACATATAAATTCACACATAATAAACACAGAAAATAATTTTTAAATATTTTTCTGACTCAGATTTGTGGTCCAGAAACCATCATTCCGAATAGGGTCTAAATTGGGCTATTACATTCCTCAAGCTCCCGTGTGGCTTCTTCGACACCATGCCATTGCCACAATACTTTCGCTAAAGCTATGCTTTTATTTCTCAATTGTTTAACCTCACGAGCTAAAATTCTGATCGGTTCTTCGTTATACGTCATATTAGGTTGAATCTCAATTTCTGCAGGAGAGATTACATGTGATGGATCGGATCTATATCTACGCAACATCGACACATGAAACACATTATGGATCTTTTCTAACTCAGACGGTAAAGCTAGTCAATATGCTACTGGCCCTATTCTTTCTATGATTTCATACGGCTTGATGAATCATGGTCTCAGTTTACCTTTACGACCAAATCTAAGAATTTTCTTCCACGGAGATACTTTTATAAATACTTTGTCACCGATCTAAAATTCAATGTCTCTTCATTTCAAATCCGCATACGATTTCTATCGATCTGAAGATGCTTTTAAACTATTGCGAATTACTTTCACTTTTTTTTCAGTCTCTCTAATCGAGTCAACCCTATGAATCTTTTTCTCTTCAAGTTCGGTCCAATACAATGGAATTCGGCATTTGCAACCATTAAAAGCTTCATACGGTGCCATCCTTATGTTTGATTGAAAATCGTTGTTTACGCGAATTTAACCAATGACAAATATTTCTCCCAATTGCCTTCAAATTCCAAAATACAACAACGAAGCATATCTGCAAGAATCTAAATTCTTCTCTCAGACTGACCGTTAGTTTGTGGATAAAATGCGGTACTAAAGTTCAACCTTGTTCCTAGAGCTTCTTACAATTTCTTCCAAAATAGTGATGTAAACCCTGGATCTCTATTCAAAATAATCAAAACTGGCACCCCGTGCAGTCTAACAATCTCAGAAATGTACAATTCAACCAATTTATCAAGCAAATAGTCTGTACGTACCGAAATAAAATCTGCAGATTTTGTTAGTTGATCAATAACAACCCAAATAGCATCTTTCTTCCTCGAAGACAGGGGTAATCCCGATAGGAAATCTATTGTAACTCTATCCCATTTCCATTCTGGTATCATCACCGGTTGTAGCAATTCCGAAGGCACCTGATGTTCAGCTTCAACTTGCTAAAAAACTGGACATCTCAATACAAACTTTGAAATGTCTCGTTTCATACCCGACCACCAATACAACTATTTTAAATCATTGTACATTTTGGTACTCCTTGGGTGAACAGGTAGACAACCACTGTATGCTTCATGTAAAATTTTCTAAATGAGTCCAGAATTCTTTGGTACACAAATTCTGCCTATTAACATTAAACAATCGTCAGATCCGATCTAAAAGTCTGAATCATTAATCGACTCACATTGCAATCTTTCAGCTTGTAACTCATTATCAAACTCTTAGGCTTCACAAATTTGCTGAAGAAAATCTGATTTAGCTTTCAACTCTTCTAATATTGAACCATTATCAGACAAGGTTAACTGAGTATTGATTGCTCTCAAAGCAAATAAATATTTTCTACTCAGAGCATCCGCGACTACGTTCACTTTACTCGGATGATAATCAATCACTAACTCATAATATTTCAGTAACTTGAGCCACCTTCGTTGTCACAAATTCAAATCTTTCTAAATCATTATATACTTCAAACTCTTGTGATCGGTAAAGATATGGCACTTCTCACCGTACAATTGATGCCGCCAAATTTTCAATGCAAATACAATAGCAGCCAACTCTAAATCATGAGTCGGATAATTCTTTCCATACGGCTTTAATTATCTAAAAGCATAAGCTATCACTTTTCTTTCTTGCATCAAAATGCAACCTAAACCGTTCAATGACACATCGCTAAAAATTACAAACTCTTTACCTGACTCAGGTTGAACCAACATTGGTGCCTCAGTTAATAATGCTTTCAACTGATCAAAACTCTGTTGACATTTTTAGACCACACGAACTTCACATCTTTTTGTAGCAATCTAGTCATCGGTGTAGCAATCATCGAAAATCCTTTGACAAAATGTCAGTAATAACCAGCTAACCCCAAAAATCTTCTGACTTCGAATACATTTCTCATTGGTTTTCAATCAACAACTATTGAAATCTTGCTCGGATCAACTCGTATACCTTCTGCTGAAACAACATGTCCCAAAAATCTAACTTCTTGAAGCCAAAACTCACATTTACTTAATTTAGCAAACAATTACTTATCTCTCAAGGTTTGTAGCACAATCCTCAAATGCTTGGTATGCTCAGACTCATCTCGAGAATAGATCAGAATGTCGTCAATGAATATAACAACGAATCTATCTAAATACAGTCTAAAAATCTGATTCATCAAATCCATAAAAACGACAGGAGCATTAGTTAATCCGAAAGGCATAACAAGAAATTTATAATGCTCATACCTCATTCTGAATGCAGTTTTCGGTACATCTGAATCTTTCACTCACAACTAATAGTAACCAGACCACAAACTAGTCTTTGAGAACACTGTTGCCCCTTTCAACTGGTCATACAAATCTTCAATTCTCGGTAAAGGATATTTTTTCTTTATCGTAACCTTGTTAAGCTGGGGATAATCAATAGACATTCTCATTGATTCGTCTTTCTTCTTTACAAACAACACTAGTGCACCCCAAGGCGAAAAACTAGGTCGTGCAAAGCCTCTATCTGTTAACTCTTGTAACTAAGCTTTCAACTTTTTCAACTCTATCGGAGCCATTCTATACAGAGCTATAGATATTGTTGATGTTCCTGGTACTAAGTCAATAGCAAATTTAACCTCTCTGATCGGTGGCAACCCCGGTAACTCTTCTGGAAACACATACGGATACTCACAAACAACTGGCACTAATTCAATCTTAGATTCAGACACTTTTGTATCCAAAACATAAGCTAAGTAAGCATCACTACCTTTTCTCACATATCTCTAAGCTGACATCGATGAAATCGCAACAAACAATTTACTCGACTCATCTGATTCAATTCCCAAAATTTTACTATTCTGACATTTTAATTTAATAGTCTTTCGTCTATAGTTTACAACGGCATCATGCAGAAAAAACCAATCCATACTTAGTATCACATCGAATTCATCAAATGGCAAAAGCATCAAATCAGTCGTAAAATAGTAACCCCGAATCATAAAAGGATAGTTATTGCAAACTTTATCAACTAGAACATATTTGCCAAAGGGGTTCAACACTTTAACCACAAACTTAGTAAACTTGATTGGCAAACTCTTACTAGACACCAAATTCATACAAATATACAAATGAGTTGACCCAGTATCAATCAAAGCAAACACATTAGTGTCATAAAGAGAAAATATATCGGTGATAACATCGGGTGACTATGCATCTTCGCGAGCCTAAATAGTGTAAGCTCTAGCAGGTGCTCTGGCCTCGGATCTCACAGCGGAGTCCTTATTCATTCCTCTACTACCCGTATTTCTAGGTGGCCTCCTTCTAGTAAATGTGTTGCTCGGTCTTACATTCTGGAATTTATCTTTCTCATCTAATTTGGGACAATCTCGAATGAAATGATCTTGCAAGCCACATCTAAAACAAGCCCGGTCGTTCATTCTACATTCACCAGGATGTCATCTTCTGCATCGTTGGCATTCAGGTCTATTGTTTCTCACACTGCCAGCACTCACTATTGACGTAGCTTGGGCTTTATGACTTGAGTATTGTTTTCCACGATCTCTATTTGAATATCCCACCGAAACATTTGAACGACTATACAAATCTCGTGATTTATTTGATGAAAATTGATATGGTTTATTCATCGATCTTTTCCTCAAATCTCTAGCTTCGAAATATGTTTTCTCTTTTCTTCACCAAGTTCTTCGGCTTTACAGGCTCTATCAAATAGCATCACAAATCTTTTCAACTCTAGAATCTTGACTAGCAATCTGATATCCTCGTTCAACCCATCTTTGAATCTCTTGCACATAATGGCCTTAGTTGAAATATATTCCCAAGCATATTTATTGAGTCTCACAAACTCTCGCTCATACTCTGTCATAGACATACTGCCCTGTTTCAACTCTAGAAACTCTTTGCATTTTTTATCAATGAATCGTTTATTGATGTATTTCTTTTTGAATTCAGCTTGAAAGAAATCCCATGTAACTCTTTCTCTTAGCACTACTAACACTAGGGTATTCCACCATTGATACACGGTATCCCTCAAAAGTGAAACGACACATTTTAAACACTCTGTTGGTGTGCAAGAAAGTTCATCAAAGACTCTGATAATGTTTTCAAGACAAAACTCGGCTCGCCCAGGATCGTCATCAACATTAGCTCTAAACACTTCGGCTCTGTGTTTTCTGATCTTATCAATTGGCGGCTTATTTAGTCGTAAAAACTCTATAACTTGAGGAGTTATGGGTACTAGTTAGGGATTTGGTGGGGGCTGAGGTTGTTGAGCAGCAAAATTTGTTCAAACATACTTCGTAAACCACTCATTCATCATCTGGAAGAAGGTTTATTTAGCCTCCCCTCCTTGGCTACTCGATACGGGTCTAGACTCGAATTGCGCTACCCCGTGAGCAGTAAAATCTTATCAATTGGCGGCTTATTTAGTCGTAAAAACTCTATACCTTGAGGAGTTATGGGACCCGTTAGGGATTTGGTGGGGGCTGAGGTTGTTGAGCAAAAAAATTTGTTCGAACATACTTCGTAAACCACTCATTCATCATCTGGAAGAGGGTTTATTTAGCCTCCCCTCCTTAGCTACCCGATACGGGTCTAGACTCGGATTGTGCTACCCCTTGAATGGAGGCTGGCGTATTACTTTCTACATCATTAGCTACAACTAGATTGGGATCCATTTACTATACGAAAATAAATTTTAAACTATCAAGAGTCATTGCACTACCACAGGTTATATATGACATGTATAGCTAGACTCTCACATATGCCATGTTAGTCCTAGAATCGACTAAACCGTAGCTCTGATACTAATAAATGTAACACCTCTCACCCGTATTCAACGCCAGAATAGGATTACGGAGCATTACAAAACATATTATACAAATACATATACATTTCACGTAAATTTTCAAATTTCATATAATCATCAATCAATAACTTTCATATCGTCCCTAATACGAGCCTATGAGGCTCAAAACATGCATTCGGGATAGTTCGAGACTAAACTGATAACTTTAGAAATTTTTTAAACACTTAGAAAATTTTTCCAAAATACAGGGAACACACGCTCGTGTGGCCGGCCATGTGTCTCACACGGCCAAAGACACGCCCTTGTCATCGGCCGTCTTGACATTCGAAATGGAATCACATGGTCGTGTCCAAGCCCGTGTCTGACCCAGTATAACTCTCTGACTTGGGTCACACGGCCAACACACACGCCCGTGTGGCTGGCCTGTGTGCCCTAAAAATGGCCACACATGCCCGTGTGCCAGACCATGTGCTAGGCCGTGCTAATCCTGTAGGGTATTCTAACTTATGCCACACAGCCAAGTCACACGCCCGTGTGTGAGGTCGTGTGGGGCATACTAACCTAGTTTCTAATTCAACACCAGGGGACACACGCCGTGTAACATAACTGTGTGTCATACACGACTGAGGCACACGCCCGTGTGGACAAAAATGGGCTATTTATTAAGCCATTTTGTCACCCAACTTGCACAAACCTATACCAAACCAATTGATACCACAACATAACATTTATAAGCATTCATCTAATCTCATCCAAACACAAATCATACTATTTTAATACCAACAACATCAAGGAAGACATAAACCACCATATGCCAATAAATTTCATACCAAAACTCAACATCTCAAATCATCAATATGGGCACATCCAAATATGAATTATTTTACCTAAAATCCCAAGCATATCATTCCCCAAACATGGACTATTTCATGCTCTAATTAATAATTCAAAAACTACCCATTACCACAAGCATTTTTAAAACCATTACCAAACTCAAAACAAAGGTTATTTGCACACTTATATACGAACTCACATGGATATTTATGAAACAAAAAATTAAACATTTACAAGCCAATTCAAGTAGCTAAACTCTTTATCAAATTACATAACAAAATTACCATAATCCTATACATGCCATATAACCAAAACATAGATTCAAAAGTACCAAAACGATAGCTTGATAGTGTGATGAACCATTCAGAATAATATCAGATACTAGGGAATCTCACACCAAAATGCCACATACATAGTCAATGCTATCTCAATCTCATATCACATATATGCTCACTCTCGAGCTATCAACTGGCTTGCTCACATAAGCTGTCAGTCAAGACATAGCTACACAGTGCTGCTCAAACAAGCTATCAAGTAACCGCAACACATGCCGGTATACTTAGCCATCGGTACGACGTAAGGACTAACACTCGGATCACATAATCACAGTAACCCCTAATGACATTTCACTAGTATCCTATCTATTCCTAAGGTTCAACCGGGATTCTTACTGTGTCAATGCTTTGTCGATAGGTTTCGTAGTGTCGTAATATCACAATTATAATCTTTAAGCATATAAACTCATATAACATTAAGGTTATTAATCATACAAACTTACCTCGATTGTAAAAACGACTAATCATGTCGATTAATCTAAAATCTTGTTCTTTCCTTGATCTAGGTCGAAACTTTGCTTTTTTTGATCTATATAATATTAGATTAACTTATTTAATAATCTTTCTATTCAATTTAATCCAAAACACTCATTAAAGCACAATTACACTTTTTCTCCCAAGTATTTCACAACTTTTACAATTTAGTCCTTATTTCATAAAATCACAAATTCATGCAATTTAACCAAAACCTATGCTAAATGTAACACCCCAAACCCGGCCTGGATGTTATGGCTGAATCTAGCGTGTCACATCAAAGTGTTTTAGTGAAAACCTTGTTTTCATTGAAAACCCTTTCTTAAAACGAAAACCTCAATTACTTTGTAAAATCTCTTTTCAGTAGCAAAAGCTTTGTTTAAATTATTTGATTTAAGAAAACTTATCCTTTAAAAAAATTGAGTTACAGAAACATAGAAAACATATTATGATTTAGAGAACTGTGTTTAACTTCTCGTTATTACAATGCATAACGATAACAATCCAAATAATCAAAATAGAAGGGCTTATTACAATCCAAACTGAAAATCACTTAAGAAACTTATTTGTTTTAAAAGAAAAATAAACAAGTCCAAGTTGTCTTGCTAGCCGGCCATCTCTGAGTCCTTCCAAACAACGAACCTCTTACTGAGCATCGCCTGAGAAAAATAAAAAGTGGAGGTGAGTTTTCGAAAACTTAGTGTGTACAACCCTCAACGAGAAACAAGCATTTATCAATCATCATACAACATACATGCAATGCAACCCACCCCAATAATCCAACCGGTACACTTCTGCTCCATCCCCTAATTCACATCCTGTGGGGATATAAATATCGACCCACCCAACCTATACACATCAATGGTAGCCCGGTTGCGGAACTACCTAAGTTACAGCAAGTTGCCAATCACATATTGGGCTTAAAAGCCGTCGGTGGATCCACGGTTGTCAAGCAACCATGCAACCCTCATATACTCCCTCCGTTCCATAAATCCCAACCCATATGCAACCTAAATAGGATATCATATGAATGCATATGAATGCATGTAGCAATCATAAAACATACACTCAACACATAGGGGTATTTTAGTCATTTTTACCCTTAGGGGAATTTCGATAATTTTCTTTTGTTACTGGTTTTTACTTACCTTGGCCCATTAAAAAATCCCGTGAGCTAATATGAATGTACACTATGCACCAGGTAGGATTCCAGAGAAGAGGAGGTGAGTCATTAAGACTGTTAAAGTACCAAGCTCTCCTTAGATTCAATCCTAAACATGCATATACCCGTTGCCACATCTTAACCCAATGACTTGTCCACGTCTCAATAAGTTAATTAAGTTTTATGCAGTCATCATATACTAGGCCTAAAACCTTTTACAAAGCCCAGACAAATCCACATACCTGTATATGGCCCACTAGGCCCAATTTCTGTCATATGGCCCATTAGGCCCAATCTCATACATGTGGCCCATTAGGCCCAAATCACATTCCTATGGCCATTAGGCCCAATTCACATTTACAGTCACATTCACATACAATTTTCCATGACATAGCATCGATTATCAATTTTTGCCTATTACGGGCCCAACGGCCATCGGGCCCATTTAGCTCATATTGGCCCAGTTGGCCAATTCATAGCCCAAGTCCATGGAATCGCCCATGGGGCCTCAGACAACCTATCAGTTTCCCCCTTGGGAGTGTTCAGGTACTCGTAAGACTACCGTAGCCAAACTTTCGACTTTTCGACATTTTAGCTTTTTGGCATTTTGGCTTTTACCGATCTACTTGTGTGTGCAGTGTATGTACATACCTGGCAATAAAGCATGCTGCGATTTCCTTAGCCCCGAACCTACAATTGATATCACCCTTCAATTAATCGTATGCTTAGTACATATCTTTACCAAAACTAAAATCTCACCTTTCACCTTACCTTGCGTGACAAGTTATAACAGCCTCTTCTTTAATCAGTAACCACGATCAACTCCAAGATCTGCACCAATAATAATTATTAAAACCAGAATAACAGGTGACTTGTATCCAACACAAGTCCCCCTTTCCTTAACTATGACCATTCGACCAACTAAGATCAAGAACACTTACCAAAGTCTCCCACCTTATTCAGCAAAAGAGGTGCTCGGCCCTTGAGTTTTGTATTGCAACAAAAGGTTATTCGAAACCAAGGGAAATAGGAAGAAGAAGTCGGCTAAACCAAAAGTGAATCAAAGAAAATTGAGTAGAGGAAGGATAGGAAATCGGCATAAGGAAAAGAAAGAAAAATAAGGGTTTTCGGCTTCTAGGAAAAAGGGTTCCTGGCAACAAAATAAAGGAGGATTCGGTATTAGCCTGGCAACCTCCCATTCAAAACCTTTATATAGCCCTTATAGCCGAATTTTCCATGCCCAACTTCCTAATTTGGCTCCACCTCTTCCTCACTCCTCATCTCCTCGTTTTTCCCCCTAATAACCCTTTGATCCCTTCCTTAAATTGCTCCGCTTATCACTCCCTACAAAGTTCAATTCCAACGCCACCTCTGTCCATCTTTCAAGCAAAAGTAAATCCCCATTTTGAGCAAGGAGGGATTCGAACCCTTTACCTTATTGCCTTTCATGTGACGCCACTTGCCACTCTACCACAAGGCTTCCTTGTGTCCAATTCTTCCTTTATTTATTCAAAAGCCTACCCACTTGCTATCAGGGTTCTTTTAATAATTCATCCATAATTTTTTACCCCCTAGGTTCGAACTGAAACCTTAACTAAGACCTACTATAATTAACACTTGGCTAGGATTGTTAAGCACAAATTTTTTATCAAAACCAAAAATACAGAAAGTTCAGGATTTCGAGATTTTTTGGGGCGTTACAACTCTACCCCCTAAAAAAAATTTCTTTGTCAAAATTTTACCTGATTCAAATAGTTGAGGATATTGACGTCGCATCGCTTCCTCAGGTTCCTAAGTAGCCTTCTCAGCCTTGTGATTACGCCAAAGCACTTTGACTAATGGAACAGACTTCCTTTTCAGTACCTTAACATCACGACCAATTATTTGTATAGGCTCTTCCTCGAAAGTTAGGTCTGGCCTGACCTCAATTTTCTTAACCGCCACAATATGTGAAGGATCTGAGCGATACCGTCTTAGCATGGAAACATGGAACACGTCATGAATCTAGCTCAATTTAGGAGGTAATTCCAGTTGATAAGCAACCAGCTCAATCCGCCTTACAACCCGATATGGCGCCATGAACCTTGGGCTTAGCTTCCTATTTTGTCCAAACCTTAATACCTTTCTCCACGGAGAGACTTTAAGGAAAACTAAGTCCCCCACTACATACTCTATCTCACGATGCTTAAGGTCCGTATACGATTTCTGCCTATCCGAGGCCTCCTTCAATAGATCCCGAATCAACTTCACCTTATCCTTAGTATCTACTACTAACTCAGGGCCCGAAACTCTCCATTCACCCAACCCCGTCCAACATGTTGGAGTTCGATACCTTGGTCCATACAGTGCTTCATACGGAGCCATCCCTATGCTTGCTTGATAGCTATTATTGTATGCAAATTCAACTAATGGCAAATAGTCTTCCCAACTACCTCGGAACTCCATCACACATCCCCTCAACATATCTTCCAAAACTTGAATCACCCTTTCCTACTGTCCATCAGTTTGAGGGTGGAATGCCGTGCTGAAGTTAAACCTAGAATCCAACGCCTCATGCAGCTTCTTCCAAAATCGTGAAGTGAAACGTGGGTCCCTATCGGATATTATGGACACCAGTACTCCATGCAATCTTACAATCTCTGCCACATACAACCTAGCTAGGTTTTGCAACGAGTAATCAGTGTAAACCGGTATAAAATGGGCAGACTTGGTTAACCAATCCACTATAACCCATATCAAGTCTTTCTTAGTACATGTCAAGGGTAGCCCACTAACAAAGTCCATAGTGATCCTCTCCCACTTCCAGAGTGGAATCTTTACTGGCTAAAGCAATCTTGAAGGCAACTAATGCTCCACCTTTACCTTTTTGACAAACCAAGCATTTACTTACGAACTCCATAACCTCACACTTAAGTCCAGGTCACCAGTAGAGCTCATGCAAATTTTGATACATCTTGTTTCCGCTAGGATGCATAGCATAGAGACTACTATGTGCTTCCCGCAGAATAGACTGTCATAGATCATTGTCTTTAGGTATACACATTCTCCCACGGAAACACAACACTCCTTCACTATTTATCCCAAAATCTGATGTCTCTCCATTGTCTACTTGCGTAAGATGAGCACTCAAGGTCTCATCCATCAATTGCTTACTCTTTATCTGCTCGATCCACATCGGTCTTACTTGAAGCTCAGCTAATAAGCTACCATCATCCAACAAACTTAAATAGATGAGCATAGCCCTCAAGTCCGTCTTAACCCTATGACTCAACGCGTCAGCTACCACATTCACTTTTCTAGGGTGGTATTCAATCGTACAATCATAATCCTTCAACAATTCCTATAACAGCCCGATTTAGACCCTAATCAGAACGGTGGTTTTGGGACCACGAATCCGAGTCAGAAAAATATTTAAAATTTATTTTCTATGTTTATTTTGTGTGAATTTATATCTGTGAAATTTTTGTAATTTAATTTTATCGTTTAGGTGTCTAATTAAATAAAAGGACTTAATCGTGTAAATTGAAAAGTGGGTAGTTTATTTTGTAAAGGGATTAATTGTTGATGGATTTCTAAATAGGAGTGGTTATGATGAAATTAGCCCAATTTATATGGTGTTGGTCGGTAATGGGAAAGATATAAATGATTTTATAATTCTTTAACTAAGGTTATTTTTGTGAACTAAAATATTATAACATATATAATATAAAACATAAATAAAGCTTACATACTTGTTTTAATTATTCTTCATTGCCGAATATAAACTAAAATAAAAAGAAAAGAAAGAAAGTTAGGGTTCAGCCTATTTGAAGCTCAATCAAGGTTTGTTTTCTTGTCGATTTTTGATAATTTCTATGTTTTTGAGATCGTTGCTTCGAGTACTACAAAACCCAAGCTTTAATTTTTTATTTTGATGAATATTTTGAGTTGTGCCTTTGTTGATAGCTTGTGATTTTTGTGGTTTGATGATGAAAAATGAAAGATATGTTTTAGATTAACATATTTTGTATTAGAGTTTTTGATGATTTTGAGTAATTAGGACTTAATTGCAAAAATAATAATTTGAGGGACTAAAATGTGAAATTGATAAAATATGTGGACTTGTATGAGCATGGTTACTATTCGGCCTAACATGGGTGTTGTGAAATTTCGTGTATTTTGTGTTTTGTGCAATAGGGACTAAATTATAAAAATTGTAAATATTAGGGGTAAAATGGTAATTTACCTATTTATGTGTTTTTGGACTAAATTGAATGAAAATATATTTTAATGAGCTTAATTTGAATATGTTTAGATCAAGAACCAAAGAAATTGGATTTGGATCGGGGAGAAACGAAAGTTGTCGACTAGCTGCCCAATTCTGTTTTGCGACGTCCGAGGTAAGTTTATAAGCAAATAGACGTATTTATTGGTAGTTTAATTTTATAATTACTTTCTATTATGAAATATTAGAAACTAAATATATTGTGGCCGAATGTGAATAAATGTGGCTACTACACTTTCGAGTCCGATTCGACCGAGATACAACGATCGAAAGCCTTGTGTGAACCTTAAGAATAGCTAGGATACATGTCATGACATAGGATATCGATATATGTGTGCGAGTAAGTCCATGGCATCGATTTGTGATTTTGATATGTTTTTATGAGTACGACCCTGTCTGGGACAGTGGCATCGTTTGAGGTTACATGTAAGACCATGTCTGGGATGTTGGCTTTGTACAATTTATGTGATTATCTGAGTGTCCTATCCAATTTCGAATGGTTCATCAGGCAATGATAAGTTGTGTTTGAAAAGGTAAAATGAGCTATGCGTCAGGTATGAATTAATTTGTTATCAAGGCAAGGTGTAACACGCTTCGCTCGTATCCCTTGCCGGAACAGGGTTCGAGGTGCTACCAGATTTTAACTCAACCATTTATATAAAACCAGGCCGTAAAATTTTTTGATCAATTTTAAACTTTTCATACACGCGTATATTATCCTATAATCGGGCTTACAAGGCCCCAAAACATTCATGAGGCATTATTAAATATTTACCAATATCTTAGTCTTGTATCATTTACTTACTCAACAATGAATCACAATTCAAATTCTAAATATACATGCTATAAACCACATCACAGGAGATAATAACATACAAGCATATTAATAATCAAACTACCTTAATAACAAGCCAAAGTCTTTGGCTTAATCATAATATTACATATTCAATTTTACAACCCTATACATGCCATAGACTCGAAACAATATGATTTACTTATGCCGATAGCGTAGACTCGACAATGTGATAATATCTCTGACGGCCTCCAACCCGAGCTAACCTGGAAACCCTAGGGAATATGGGAAAGAAGATGGGAGTAAGCTTTACACTTAATAAGTTCATAAGAAATCAATAAACAACTTATTAACAAGTTTTATAATGTTTACAACATAATCACAAATTCACTACAAGTTGTCTTCCTGAGCAACAGTCACTAAATTATTTATAACTGGAGCTATGAAACTCCAAATCAATTGCCCTTAATTTTTCCTGAAAACAGACTCATATATCTTCTATCCGTAAAATTTTCAAAATTTTTGGTTTGGCCAATCAATGCCAGATTTTTCTTAAAGTTTCCCCTGTTTCACTATTTGACTAATCGAACCACTCTTCACTACGAATCAAATTTCTCATTGTACAGAATTCAAAATATGTTCTCGTTGATTTAATTTGAAACTAGACTCATTAAGGAGTCTAAGCATATAAATTTTATCTTATAACAGTTTTTTTACAAATTATAATGATTTTCTAAAAAAAACAGAACAGGAGACCCCTAAGTCATTTGACTCTGTCCCACGCCAGAAATTCTTTTGCTTACACGGTTTCTTTCATAAGAAACTAGACCCATTAATCTTTAATTACATAATTTATTCATCTTCTAACTCAACTCCCACAATTTATGGTGATTTTCCAAAATCACGTTACTGCTGCTGTCCCAAGCAGATTTATTACAAATTTACTCTTTTACACATTCTTTGCATTCATATTATTTAAACATGTATATCACCAATCAATTTCATCGTATATCTATAGTTTCACTTAAGCATAATCTCAATACAATACATCATGCTCAATGATTTGCACACAACCATTCAAATTAGCAATTATAAGATGGTTCCGCACATAGCCCACCCTTTTCGATAATTTACGATGGTTTTACCCATACTCACATATATGACATAGGTATTTAAATACTTCAGTGTCAACTTTAATTCAACCGAATTCAACCATTGTACCATTTCAAAACCACAGTTACTTTCGTCATTCATATCTAAATGGTATTTCACATAATTCACATAACCTTTCACCATGACCGAATACATACATACACATATGGCATCCTCACCTATGCTTCTCATTTCACATTCATGATTTAATTCCAATCGATCTAACATGTATAAATATATATCACGTACCTGGCCAACTTAATGTATTGAACGAATTCAATTGTCGATTTAACACAAAGTCTCATAGTCTTAGACTTTTATCAAATCACCGGCATTTAGCCTGCTAGGTTTTAAACCCGAATTCATCACCGGCACGAAGCCTGCTAGACTTTAAGTCTGAACTCATTCACCGGCATTTCGCCTGCTAGGCTTGAAGCCCGATATCATTTCACCGGCATTATAGCTCTCTGCTGGGCTCAAGCTCGATATTATCTCACTGGCATTATAGCACGCTGGGCCCGAAACTGGATAATATTATTCACCAAATTTAAAGCTTGCTGGGCCGAGGCCCGAATATCACATTTCAATAAACAATTCACCTGTTCTTTCATACTTTCATAACTTATACTTCAATTACGTATAACTGAAACACATATCTATGAACAAAGATTTTCATCCTTTCAACCACATAAGGTTTAATTTCCATATTGGAACACATATCTTAGTACATCATTTAATAGTATCAAAGTCGACTAGATATGCTAGTCACATAGGCTCTTAACTTTAATTTAATATTTATTCAACACAAAGTACATATGTATATGTATATATATATATATACAATCAAACATCTTCTTAATTATGATTATTCAACTCTTAAGCATATAACATGATCAAACACTATGAATTGACTAATCGACTAGTTTCGCTTTCCTTTTATCCAAAATTGGCTCTCTATGCTCTTGAACTGATTCAAACAAAATTTAACTTATTAAAGTCCCACATGCTAGCTTATGGCCGAATATGACAAGAAATTTTATAGGCCATTTAGCTACTTTTAACTCAAATACAAAATGGTCATACACATTTTTAATCACATTAAGCAATCTAATACAATTTATTTAACATTTTCTCATGTACACCTTTATGACTGAATACATATATCAAATAAGTAACTTGCCTTAACTCATAACTCACATAGCCTAAGTACATATAACCCTAATGACCAAATATGTACATTACCAAAATTCCTATGACTTAACCTATAACCTTCATAGCCGAATATTCATTGCATACTTAGTTCACATACACAAACACAAAACTCATATGGTTTATCATATTTTCATATACATACCTTTACCATATAACCGAATATTTATACATAGCTCATCAAATAGGTATTTATTTACGTTTCCCTTTTAACACATATTGATCAGCTAGACCATGCATTAGCCTTTGACACATTCGGTCATTAAAGCAATAACCTATTTAACATTCAAGCATTTTATACCAAAATTTCTCCCAAGGCCGAATTCATCTACATCCTTTGGTACTTATACAAAGTTTATATTTTAATTTATACACACACCATTAACCTAGTATCAATTAACTAAGTACTTTAAAAATTTTCTTTAACTTTGTAACTTATCCGGAAATAATAAGGGCAAATTTAATAAGCTTTATTTTCAACTTATAATTGTGCATAACTCATCAAGGCATCCACACTAATTTATTATCCAAACATCCATAGCCGAATACACATATTCTTTCATTCATTCTTAACAAAATTCTATCAAGCTTAAATCTCCATTTCATCATTTTAAAATGCAAACATTACTCAAATGTTATCTAAGTTCACATTCGGCAACTACACATACACACAAGCCGATTTTCCTATCATCTAACCCACCTATATGAACATTAAACTAGCTCAAACTTCACCCATTCACATTTACTCATTAAAACATAAATACAACAACCATTCCCTTCAATTTCTTCCATAGTTGATTACCCATATCACCACTCAATTCAAAATTTTGACATAGGCTAAGTAATGGACTTAGTAACTAGCTTAAAATATGATAAAATTTCAAAAACTAACATGAATTTCTTACCTTAATTCCAGCTTAAAGGTGACCGAATGACTATCTCCCTTTCCTTCTTTAAGATTCGGCTAAGCTAAGGAAGAAGATGAACCAAAACATTTTATTTTTTTCTTTTTATCATCTTTTCTTATTTTAATCAATTTTTTTATTTCATAATTTAAACCATTAACTATTATAATACTAATATATAATGCATATATGGATATTCAACCATCATCATGGCCGGCCACTTACTTAAAAATGGGGAATTTGACATGCAAACCCCCATATTTTAAGCCATGCAATATTTGACCACTACACTTCAACCTATCAAAATTTCAATATTTATCACATAAGTCCTTTTTAATTAATTTCACATTTAAATGACAAAATCAAAGCATGAAATTTTCACACATGCACTTTCACATATAATAAGAACAGAATATAACATTTAATTACTTTTGTGACTCGGTTTTGGGGTCCCGGAACCACTTTCCGACTTGGGTCAAATTAGGGCTGTCACACAAGGTAAGTAAATAAGTAATTAGCATTTGTTACAATGTCTTATTGAATAAGTGTGGATGGTGAAATTATATTATAATAATCAAAATTGATAAGGATGTACACAAATGTACTGTGTTTGTCTTCGAATGATATGTGGTATGTTTATTAATGGTACCAACTATATTTGGTCATTTGGATAATGTACATACGATGGTACTTATTTTGATGCTTGAGTAGAAGTTATGAATATATGTGTGAATTCGATCGTTTAATGATGTCTTGGCTTGTAAATGAAACATGAATTATTTAAGTTGGTTTTATAGGTATTCGGCCAAGGTAAGAATTTTGTATAAAACGAAATGTCATGAATGAATGTGGTAGTTTGAGACTAAGCATATTCACATTAGTATAGTTTGGTTAAATTTACTATGAGATACTTATATTATCAGCTTGTTTATTTGCTTATAGCTTACTAAGCTATAATAACTTACCATGTGAATATTTGTTCTTGTTTTATAGATTTTGAAATCAAGCTACAAGCTCGGGAACTGTCAGCCAAACTCATCACACTATCTACAACATCGATATTTAAATAATCAAACTTGTATTATGACATGTATAGGCCGAAACATATGTCTTGAAGTGTTGGTTTTGGTTATGTATTAAAAGCCATGTTAAAATAACTTGTTATATATATGTTTAGATTCGGTTTTATATGTGTTTAGTTATGATGTTTTTATTCTTGGTTTGATATGTGTGATTATGTTTGATGATGATTTGTGTTGAGGTAAGTATTTTGTGTAATGGAGATGACTTTATTATTTAAGTCTGAATTCGGTTTTGAGTTGAATTATTGCTTGAATCTTTTGATAAATATGCCCTATGATATAGTAGTTTAAAATCCTTGTAATATTTTGGAAGTGTATTTAAGTGTTTATATAGCTTGTAAGGTATTTTGTGGTTCGGCCGTTTGTATATAATTGATATTATTTATGCTAGAGTTACCATGAGTTTGTCATGTAAAAATTATGACTTATGTTTGCAGTAAATGGATGACTATCAAAACTTATGCTAAAACGTGTGTACATGTGATGTTCGGCCACATTGTTTTAATTGAATTTTATTTATAACTTACTTGTGTATAAAGTACATATACTTCGGTTATTATGATAGTTAAATTTTTGCATGTTATATATGTGCTTATATATGAGCTTATATTATGTTCGATAAGTACACGTGCTTAGTCATATAAATCTATTTGATATTTGTAAATTATTAGATATGAAAAAATGGATTAAGTTAGTCAAGTAGACCCTGGAGTGAAATGGGTTACTTATAATTGGATACTTGTCATTCATTGAGTTAATATATATATGTATGAATTTCACATAGATTAACGCGTTAAACCGCAACATGAAATAAATGAGTAGTAACAAAACCTAGTTCAATTGTTATATAACTGGTGTTTTCTTTGTAGTACCTAATTAAAATATAATATAGGGATATTAGTAAAAAAAATGAAAATGTTGATATGATATATGTTTTGTATGTGTATTTGAATTAAGTTATAAGCATTAATGCGATTTAAATCTCGAACGGTTTTGAACGTATGATTTATACAGTAATGGATATGTGCTTATGACTTGAATTGCTATGAAATATTCAGAACTGTACACTCATTTAGTAATGCCTCGTAACCCCATTCTGACGATAGAATACGGGTTAGGGGTGTTACAATTCCACCCACCTACGCTGTCTAAGGTTTTGCTCCTTTTGGGTAAGGAGGTACTTCAAACTCTTATGATCCGAATAAATTATACACTTCTCCCCATATAAGTAATGCCTCCATATTTTTAGCGCAAAACCACAGCAGTTAGTTCTAAGTCATGGGTTAGGTAATTTACCTCATGCGTCTTAAGTTGCCGAGACACATACGCAACCACCTTTCCTTCTTGCATCAACACACAACCCAAGCCCACATGCGATGCTTCACTATAAACCGTAAACTCCTTCCCAGGCTCTGCCTAAATCAACACAGGGGCCTCAGTTAAAACCTTCTTAAGTTTTTCCAAAACTCTCCTGCTGCTTGTCTGTCCAAACAAACAGTACCTCCTTCCTCAACAACTTAGTTAAGGGCGCAGTAACTACTGAAAAGCCCTCAACAAACCGTTTGTAATACCTTACCAACCCCAGAAAACTTCAGATTTTTTATATCGACTTGGGTGTTTTCCAGTCTAACACTACTTCGATTTTCTGGGGATCCACCTTAATCCCCTCAGCTGACACCACATGTCCTAGAAAAGTAACCTCCCCTAGCCAAAATTCGCACTTATTGAATTTGGCATACAGCTGCTTCTCCCTCAAAGTCTGCAACACAATCCTTAAGTGCGCATCATGCTCGTCCTCATCCCTTGAGTATACCAAAATGTCATCTATAAAAACTACTACGAACCAATCTAAGTAGGGTTCGAAGACCCGATTCAAAAGATCCATAAAAGTGGCAAGTGCACTTGTCAGCCCGAATGGCATAACCAAGAACTCGTAGTGTCTATAATGAGTTCTGAAAGTTGTCTGATAAACATCTGCCTCCTTAACCTGCAGTTGGTAATACACCACATGCAGGTCGATCTTAGAGAAACGAAAGCTCCCCTAAACTGATCAAACAGATTATCGATTCTCGGAAGAGGGTACTTGTTTTTAATAGTTAACTAGCTTAACTGCCGGTAGTTGGTGCACAGTCGCAATGTCCCATCCTTCTTCTTCACGAACAACACCAGTGCTCCCCATGAAGACACACTTGGTCGGATGAATCCTAGATCCAACAATTCCTGAATCTGTGCCTTAAGTTCTACCAACTCTTTTGGTGCCATCCGATAAGGGGCGATGGACACCGGAGCCGTACCAGGTAACAACTCAATTTCAAATTCTACTTCTCTATTGGGTGGCAACCCTGGCAGCTACTTGGGAAAGACATCTAGAAATTCCTTAGCTATTCTCAACTCCTCAACAGTAGGGCCCTTAGCTTCCGTATCGCTAATATAAGCCAAATAGGCTTCGCATCCCTTTCGTACCAACTTCTCAGCCCTTAATGCCGAAATCACGTTTGACAGATAATTTCAGTGTTCACCAATCACCACCACGTCCTTATCCTCTGTCATTCTTAACACCATTTACTTTGCAGCACAATCCATGGTGGCTCGGTGCTTCACCAGCCAATCCATTCCCAAGATTAAATCAAACTCACCAAACGGCAACTCCATCAAATTCGCTAAAAAAGTAACCCCTGGACTACCAAAGGTACCTCCCTAAACAACTTATTCACTCCCACTGACTAACCTAACAGACTTATCATAGTCATCTCATTCGCAGTAATTTCAAACATATCACCCAAGGGTTCAGTCATATTGCATGCAACATATGAATGCGTCGATCCAATATCAATCAATGCGGTGTAAGGTAATTCATAAATAAAGAACATACCCGTTATCACATTTGGGGCATCCATGTCTTCTCGGTGACGAGCAGCATAAACCAAAGCTAGCTGCCTTACCTCAGCATGGCCTGTATTTCTGACTGGTGCTCCACATTCACGTCCATTGCCGTTACCGCCCCTGGCCTATCCATGACCCCTTGGCGGCTACTAACCACCCCTTGGTGGCTGAACACCACCTCAGCCCACATCTGGCACCTGTCTTGACATTCTAAGGAAATTTCTGATCCTATGCTCCTTAGATCCATAAGCTAAACAAGCTCCCGTCCTCTTCCAACACTCGTCTACATGGCCTTTCCCACAATCAGCACAAGGTGGCAACCCTGGATTAACAGCAGGGGGTCCTACTCTAACTGGCTCATTAACTCTGGCCCTAGCCCTAGGCCTCTGTCCAACACCAAGAGTCTCAACCTCCCTCTTGTTCTTACCCATTTCTTTCTCTACATTTAGGCGCTCAGTGCGCTTTACCTCCTCCGCTATCTTTGCTTTCTCTACCAACTTCGAGAAAACTCGCTCCCTTTGTGGGGCTATCAATACTCTGAGGCTATCTCTAACTGCATCCTCAAACCTAACGCAACGCTCATAGTCCGTTGCCACCATAACTCTTGCATACCTACTAAGGCATAGAAATTCTGCCTCATACTCCGCCACAGATTTGTTTCCCTGGGTCAAGTTTAGGAACTTCTTCCTTCTAGTATCCACATAACTCACACCTACATACTTCCATTGGAACGTAGTTTTGTAGAACTCCTAAGTGATCTACTCAGGTTGGGTGCCCTCTTTCACTGTCAGCCACCACTGGTAAGCTTTTTCCCTAAGCAGTGACATTGCCTCTTTCAACTTTTATTCAGGTGAACAGTCCAAATCCTCTATTATCCTTTCAGTGGCTTCCAACCAGTATTCCGCCACGTTAGGGGCTACACCAGACACACCCTTGAAGATTTCAGCCCCATTTGAACGAAGTTGTTTCGGAATGGACCCCTGATTTCCCGTGCCATTATTGGGCCCTGCGACCCTTTCCAAAATCCTCAGCATTGCCTGCGACAATGCATCCTCCCCCATAGCCCGATCATACGGTCTATTCCCAGCCACGGGTGAGGCCGGAGCCTCTTCTACTCCAACATTGGGCATATGGCCTGATGCTGACGATTCAGCCCTAACACTTTCGCGGCCTCGGCGACGGCCTCTTGCACCTCTCCTAGCACTCATCGTCGATTCACGTATTTTTTGGATTAAAAAATTTATGAAATTTTAGTTAGTTTCCATGATTAAACCTATGTTTTATGAAAGTTTTTAAAGAGAAGATTGTTTTCAATAATCCTCTACAGTTTCAAGATCCTACGAGCTTCAGTTCTATTCTAACATAATCATCTAAAGTAGCCTCTAACTATCTACAAGCTTATGAACAAAAGAACTTACTTGGTTCGACGTCGGAGACTCAGTGTGCCGCTTAGCAAGACTTCTTTTCTTCCAAAACCTAAAAAAAACCAAGTAATAAGGCTCACTTCACAGCCCGAGTTTTGCAAATAGGCTCTGATACTACTAAATGTAACGCCCCAAACTTGGCCCGGATGTTATGGTCGAATCCAGCGTGTCACATTGAAGTGTTTTAGGGAAAACCTTATTTTCATTGAAAAACTTTCCTTAAAACGAAAAGCTCAATTACTTTGTAAAATCTCTTTTCAGTAGCGAAAGCTTTGTTTAAATTATTTGATTTAAGAAAACTTATCCTTTAAAAAAAATTTAGTTGCGAAAACGTAGAAAACATATTATGATTTAGAGAACTGTGTTCAACTTCTCGTTATTACAACGCATAACGATAACAATCCAAATAATCAAAAGGGAAGGCCTTATTACAATCCAAACTAAAAATCACTTAAGAAACTTATTTGTTTTAAAAGAAAAATAAACAAGTCCAAGTTGTCTTGCTAGTCGGCCATCTCTGAGTCCCTCCAAACAACGAACCTCCTACTGAGCATCACCTTAGAAAAATTAAAAGAGGGGGTGAGTTTTCAAAAACTCAGTGTGTACAACCCTCGACAAGAAACAAGCATTACATAATTGTAACACCCCAAACCTGGCCTAGACATTATGGCTGGATCCGACGTGCCACATCAAAGCGTTCAAAACATTTTATATTGTTGATCTAGAAAAACTTACTTAGTGTTTTAAAAGATAATTTCATTATAGGTTAAAGTGAATGGAAGCTGTGCACCAGGTAGGAAACCAGAAAAGAGGAGGTGAGTCCATCGGACTGCTTAAGTACCAAGCTCCCTTTGGATCCAATCCTAGACATGCACACTACCATTGCTACACCTTAACGTCATGTATATTTTCAGGAAACTAATTTGATTAAGTCCTTTTTAGGAAAAGTGATTAATTTTGGGAAACATTTTCATTGCAGAAGCTTTGCTTGTTGTCGTTTTATTTTGAAATCACTTACTATTTTTGAAATCGCGCCCTAAAGCTATCCAATTTCGACAGTTAAATATAAGTAATACCTATCTTAATAAAACATATTAAAATCATCAAAAATAATTAAGCGGCCTTATTACATTTAAAAACCCAAAACCTTAAACGTAAATAACAGGATGTTCAGTTCAACAGAAGAAAAACCAAATTTGCAAAACGTGTGGCCACTCTGAATCCCTCACAGCTCTAAGCCCACTATGGTTGGGGATTACCTGCTTGGATGAAAATAAAGGGGTGAGTTTGGGGAAACTCAGTGTGTAAATTAACCCAACCATAGCCTATATCGGCTCAAACCACGAAAAGTAATAAGTTGGCCTTAGCCTGAGCAAATTCAAAATTAAGCCCATAGGCCCATAATGTAATGCGAATGGATATCACATGTATACGCAGAAACCCAACCCATATCCAACCATATGTACCCCCATACCAGCCTTACGCCATGTGGGGAGACTGCTCGACCCAGCCAACCCTACACGCCACAGAAATTTACAAAGATCACCGCCAAATGCGATATAATGTGGCGAGTCACGGATCTGAGATAATTGTGGCGAGCCACCGTATCGAATAAATGTGGCAAAGCCACCAGATCAGATAATTATTGCATAGCCACCAGGACGCTTCCTCTATAATGTAACCCATGTCCCTATGCAACAGATATACAATCATGGCATACATCATACAAAATCAGATCATCATGCTTTTCAGTCAAAAGTAACCCTAGGGGTATAATGGTAATTTTGCACCTAAGGGTATAACAGTAATTTTCCATACATAGGGGTATTCAAGTAATTTAACTATTCTTTAGATTTTCATGCATAACATAGCCATTTACGTACGATCAGTAACACTTACCACGTTTTCTTACCGAATTGGGCCCGCTGGCCCATTATCCCGATTTTGGCCCAATAAGCCCAAAATATTGAAATGCACGGAATCGTGCACTCTGCAGTCTTACTCCTTTATTTTACCATATACATCAACTTTCAATCTCACGAGCATTCGTACACTCGCAAGTTCCCAAAATACCGGCATCTCAGCTTTTCGGCTTTTGCCGATCTAGTCTATGAGAGGGTGTCAGTTACACACTTATTTGTGACGATACGCTGACGAGATCCACGCATGAACTGCCTACAATTGGATTACTAACACGTTAATCTAACTATCAAAAATGAACTACGTAACAACCCCTTACCATATTCGGCCAATAACACCTTAGGCACTAGCGATCCTACCTTTGCCGAAATTAGCGACTAGGTTTAGATCCAGTCGTTCCACTTGTCCAAGACTTTGATCAGTAGCCTCTAGATCACACTATTATCAATATAAAGTAGTTATCACAACCCTTAGAGCTACAAGCCCAAATCGATAGCCTCCCTAACCTTTAGGGGTTTCGGCTTTTTCTATAACCTGAAATAAAGAATAGGTTCAAAGACTTACCACCGGTTCCTTCAGTAAATGATTCCAGTTAACTCCTACTCGATTCTGATGTAGATCTAACCCCTCAAATGATAACAAAAGTTGAGCCTTTAGAGATCTTAAAATTTGGCTATGTCCCTATGACTATGCGTTTTCGGCTTTTAAAACAGTGAAAAAAAGATGAGATATGGGAGTTTTGCTCTGGTCTTGTCGACAGAAACTTGGGGTTCAGAGGATGGGACAATCGGTCAGGAAGATAAGGAAAAATAAGAGGGTTTTGGCTATAAGAAATCGACACAAGAGAAATATAGGCTTTCAGGATTTCGGCTTTTGAGGCAATCAACTACTTAAAAAATAGCTGATAAAAGATGAAGATGATCAGAATGGTAGGGAGATCCGGTAGACAAGAAAAAGAAAAGAAAGTAGATGAAGAGAGGAGAAAGGAATAGAAGAGAAAGAATGGTCAGAAAATGGCACACTCACCCCTAATACCGAATTTATATTTGGCACTTAACCTAGCCGAAATTTTCCCCCTAAAGGAACCCTTGGCCGGCCAACTCTTGCTTCTCAAGAGTCCACTATTCGATCAACACTGCTCTTCCTAATCAGTTCCTAAATTCTCTCCCTTATCCCCTCTTTGCTCAATCTCCTGAGCAACTCAAACTCCTCCTGACAGACTTTTACTTGAGTTCCATTATTTACCTTTCTTACTCATAAAAATAATTCCCTTAATATGTTGTCATTATAACTTGAACCTTAGTTGTCCCTTGCATCTATACGCCACTTTTATAGCTTTCCCAGCGGCATCACATGCCACTTTGCCACCTCTTTCCTTGTGTTTTATTTTACCCAATTAATACTTAAAAGCCCAGTCGACCAGAACCCCCTTTTTCTTATGGAATTAAAATTAATTAAATTTACCGGGTTTTAACTTAAGCTTGGGCCTTCTAGAGGCCCACTAACATAATTAAACCTACGCCAAGCAGACAGAACACAGAAATTTTAAATGTTGCCAACATTCACAGAATTCTCGAAAACTGGGGCGTTACAACTCTACCCTCCTTAAAGAAATTTCATCTTCAAAATTTACCTGATCCAAGCAGATTAGGGTATTGCTGTTGCATCACCTCTTCTGGCTCCCAAGTAGCTTCCTCTCTGCCATGATTACGCCAAAGCATCTTCACTAATGGGACAGATTTCCTTCTTAGAACCTTAACATCTCGATCCAATATTTGCACAGGCTCCTCCTCAAAGGTCAAATCAGTTTGCACCTCAATTTCTACAACCGGCACAACATGAGTAGGGTCAGAACGATCCCACCTTAACATGGAGACGTGAAAAACATCGTGAATCCTGTCTAATTCTGGAGGCAATTCCAATTGATAAGCCACTGGGCCTACTCACTTCAAAACCCGATAAGGCCCAATGAACCGCGGACTTAACTTGCCCTTCTTACCAAACCTCAATATCTTCTTCCAAGGAGAAACCTTCAAGAAGACCATATCACTTACTGAATACTCAATTTCTTTACTCTTTAAATCCGCATACGACTTTTGCCTATCAGATGCTTCCTTCAACCGATCTCTGATTACTTTGACCTTATCTTCAGTATCAGCTACCAACTCTGGTCCAAGAACCTACCGTTCTCCTAATTCGATCCAACAACTAGGTGTACGACACCTTTATCCATACAGTGCCATTCGAATACTTGCCTGATAACTGTTGTTGTAAGCAAACTCTGCCAATGACAAGTACTCTTCCCAACTACCTTGGAAGTCAATAACATATCCCCTCAACATGTCCTCCAGAATCTGAATAACCCTTTCCGACTGACCATTAGTTTGGGGATGGAAAGCTGTACTAAAGTTCAATCTCATTCCCAACGCCTCATACAACTTTTGCCAAAATCAAGATGTGAATCTAGGATCCCGGTCTGAAATAATTAAAACTGGGACACCATGAAGTCGCACAATCTCTGCCACATACAACATGGCTAATTTTTGAAGTGAAAAGTCAGTACGGATAGGTATGAAATGGGTCGATTTGGTTAACCTATCCACAATCACCCAAACCGAGTCTTTCTTTGATGGCGTCAAGGGTAACCCACTCACAAAGTCCATGGTTACCCTCTCCCACTTCCAAAGTGGTATCTTTATTGGCTACAAAAATCCAGAAGGTAGATGATGCTCAGCTTTCACTTGCTGGCATGTCAAACATTTTCCCACAAACTCTGTTACTTCTCGTTTTAGCCCAGGCCACCAATACAATTCACGCAAGTCGTGATACAACTTATTCCCTCTAGGATGCATGGCACAAAGTCCCTCATGAGCTTCCTTAAGTATTGACTGCCTTAAGTCAGAGTCCTTCGGAACGCAAATTCTTCCTCAGAAACACAGAACTCCTTCACCATTCAACCCAAACTCAGAAGTTTCCCCTTCCTTAACTTGTTGGAAATGAGCAACCAAAGACTCATCTCTCAACTGCTTTTCCTTAATCTGATCCACCCAGGTTGGCCTTACTTGCAACTCAGCCAACAGACTTCCATCATCATACAGACTTAGACGAGCAAACATTACTCTCAGATCAGATACAGCTCTACGACTTAGAGCATTGGCTACCACATTAGCCTTGCCTGGGTGGTATTCAATCGAACAATCATAATCCTTAAGCAATTCTATCCATCTCCTTTTCCTAAGGTTCAGCTCCTTCTGAGTCAGCAAATACTTAAGACTCTTATGGTCTGTGTATATAACACACCTTTCTCCATACAAGTAGTGTCTCCAAATCTTAATGCAAAGATCACTGCTGCCAACTCCAAATAATGAGTAGGATAGTTCCCCTCGTGAGGCTTAAGCTGTCATGATGCATAAGCAACCATCTTACCCTCTTGCATCAACACATAGCCCAAACCCACGTGTGATGCGTCGCTGTACACAGTAAAATCCTTCCCAGACTCTGGCTGAATTAACACAGGTGCTTCAATTAGAACTTTCTTCAACTTCTCAAAAGCTTCCTGCTGCTTCTCTGTCCACACAAACGGTACCCCTTTCCTAATGAGTTTTGTCAAAGGTGCAGCCATCATAGAAAATCCTTCCACAAACCTTCTGTAGTAACCTGCTAACCCTAGGAAACTCCAAATTTCTGACACCGACCTAGGTGGTTTCCATTCCAGAATCGCCTCAATCTTTCGAGGGTCTACTTTAATCCCTTCAGTAGAGACAACATGTCCTAAGAAGGTTACCTCCCTCAACCAGAATTCACACTTGCTGAACTTCGCATAAAGTTCCTTCTCCCTTAACACTTGTAGCACAATGCGGAGATGCTCATCATGTTTTGCTTCAATTTCAGAATATACCAGAATATCGTCAATAAAGACGACTACGAACCGATCCAAAAATGGTTGGAACATACGATTCATCAGATCCATAAATGCTACAGGAGTGTTCGTTAGTCCAAATGGCATAACCAGAAACTCGTAATGACCATACCGAGTCCTGAATACCATCTTATGGATATCTGCCTCCTGGACCCTTAACTGATGATATCCAGATCGAAGGTCGATCTTGGAAAATACAGAAGCTCCTCTAAGTTGGTCAAACATATCGTCAATCCTCGGCAGTGGGTACTTATTCTTAATCGTCAGTTTGTTTAACTGGCGATAATCTATGTACATTCTCATCGTCCCATCCTTCTTCTTTACGAATAACACCGGTGCTCCCCATGGAGACACACTTGGCCTAATAAATCCCCTATCCAACAACTCTTGAATTTGCGTCTTTAACTCCACTAACTCCTTCGGTGCCATCCTATACGGTGCGATGGACACTGGTGTTGTTCCAGGCAACAAGTCAATTCCAAACTCGACTTCTCGGTTTGGAGGCAAAGCCGGAAGCTCTTCTGGAAAAACATCTTGGAACTCCCTTACGGTCCTAACTTTATCCACTGTTAGCCCCTCAGCTTCTGATTGACTTACAAATGCCAAATAGGCCTCACAACTTTTCTGAATCTACTTTTCGGCTCTCAATGCCGACACCACATTGGACAAATAGTCCCTTCGCTCACCTATCACCATAACCTCCTTACCCTCAGTGGTCCTTAACATCATTCGCTTAGCAACACAATCCAAGGTCGCCTTATGCTTAACTAGCTAGTCTATTCCTAGAATGAGGTCAAATTCTCCGAACGGTAACTCCATCAAATCTCCAAGAAAAATTCTACCTTGAGTTTCTAAGGGCACATCCCTATACAGTTTGTCTACCCTAACCGAGTGACCCAAAGGACTTAGCACAGATACCCCACTCACAATCTTCTCAGAATACACACCCAATGACCCAGATATGGCACATGCAACATAGGAATGAGTAGATCCAATATCCACCAAAGCAGTATACGGTATGCTAGAAACCAAAAATGTACCAGTTATGACATCAGGTGCGTTGCCCTCCTCTCAACGACGAGCTGCATACACCAACGCTGGCTGTCGGGCCTCAGCATTTTCGGCACCCCTTCCAAGCACCCCTCGACCTCGACCATTTCCATTTCCACCCCTACCTTGTCGACGTCCTCTCAGTGGTTGTGGTCCACCTCTCATGGGTTGAGCAACCCTCTGTTCAGCAACTTGAACCTAATCAGCTCTCTGATGACAGTCTTTAACTCTATGCTCCATAGATCCGCATCGAAAACAAGCACTGGAACTTTTCCTATACTCGCCTAGATGCACTTTACCACAGTCTTCACAGATTGGTGGTCTAACAACATTCATCGGAACTGCTCGAACTGGCTCCTCTACTCTTGCCCTCTTGACATTCTTATTTGCTCTACCCGAAGGTCTGGAATCCTTCCAGAAACTGTTCTGATCCTTCTCACGGTTCTGCCTCTCAGTACGCTTCACTTCCTCAACTATCTTAGCTTTTTCCACCAAAACCGTGAAGTCACGCTCCCTCTGCGGAGCAATAAACACCTTAAGTTCATCCCTTAGACTACCTTCAAAGCGCACACTATGCTCATACTCTGTGGCGACTATCCCTACAGCATACCGACTCAGCCTCAGAAACTCAGCTTCGAATTTCACAACCGTCTTACCTCCTTGAACCAGATTCAAAAATTTCTTCCTGCGAGCGTCCACGTAACTCGCCCCAACATATTTCCCTTTAAAGGCCATCTTAAACAGCTCCTAAGTTACCCTATCAGCTGGGGTCCCATCTCTCACAGTGAGCCACCACTGATAAGCCTCATCTCGCAGCAACGATACGGCTCCCTTCAGCTTCTTCTCCATAGAGCAGTCCAAGTCGTCCATAATCTGTTTTGTGGCCTCCAACCAATATTCCACCACATTCGGGGCTACACCAGATATGCCCCTGAAGATCTCTGCTCCGTTAGCCCGGAGTCGCTCAAAAATGGATCCTTGAATTTCGTTGCCCGTACTTGCCCCGGTAACTCGTTCCAGAACGCGAAGCATTGCCTGCGATAGGACGTCATCCTCGGCACCACAATCATGAGACTCCACTTCTATTGCTAGTGGTATCGGTGCCTCTGCCACTGTTGGCATATGCCTAGAAGATGCAGTTCCTACTCGAGCACTACCTCGGCCATGTCCACGGCCTCTTCCACGAGCTGCTCTCATACTCATATCGTATTATCTGATTATGAGTTTTATGCATCAATTAAATATTCCAGTGTTTGTTCAGATGTTTTATGAATAGATAGTGATTCAAAGTTTGTTTCAGCAGAATCGCAGTCTAGCTACAGTCTCAATCAAATTTTTCTACAATTTTCAGTATCACCCTAACTAGAGTATCTTATCAGAGTATTAACAAATAATTCAGAAAATATTCAGAAAAGCTCAGAATAATACTTACAGGCTTGGGCTGGAGATTCGGAATGCCACCTTCTAAAGATCCAGATTTTGAAAACTGAGTTTTTTGTAATCTTTTAAAATTTTTTTGTTTTCAAAAATCTTTGTTTTTGTAAACCCATTCCACAGCTGAGTTGTTGCAACCTGGTTCTGATACCACTAAATGTAACACCCTAAACCCAGCCTAGCCGTTATGGTCGAATCCGACGTGCCACATCAAAGCGTTCAAAACATTTTATATTGTTGATCTAGAAAAACTTACATAGTGTTTTAAAAGATAATTTCATTATAGGTTAAAGTGAATGGAAGTTGTGCACCAAGTAGGAAACCGGAAAAGAGGAGGTGAGTCCATCGGACTGCTTAAGAACCAAGCTCCCTTCGGATCCAATCCAAGACATGCACAACGCCATTGCCACACCTTAACGTCATGTATATTTTCAGGAAACCAATTTGATTAAGTCATTTTTAGGAAAAGTGATTAATTTTGGGAAACATTTTCATTGCGGAAGCTTTGCTTGTTGTCATTTTATTTTGAAATCACTTACTGTTTTTGAAATCGCGCCCTAAAGCTATCCAATTTCGACAGTTAAATATAAGTAATACCTATCTTAATAAAACATATTAAAATCATCAAAAATAATTAAGCGGCCTTATTACATTTAAAAACCCAAAACCCTAAACGTAAATAAAAGGATGTCCAGTTCACCAGAAGAAAAATTGAATTTGCAGAACGTGTGGCCACTCCGAATCCCTTACAGCTCCAAGCCCACTATGGTTGGGGATTACCTGCTTGGATGAAAATAAAGGGGTGAGTTTGGGGAAACTCAGTGTGTAAATTAACCCAACCATAGCCTATATCGGCTCAAACCATAGAAACAGAATAAGTTGGCCTTAGCCCAGAATAGAATTCAGAATTAAGCCCATAGGCCCATAACAGAACAGAACAGATATCACACGTATATGCAGAAACCCAACCCATATCCAACCATATGCACCCCTATACCAGCCTTACGCCATGTGGGGAGACTACTCGACCCACCCAACCGCTACACGCAATAGAAATTTGCAGTACGACTGCCAGATATAGATAATCTGATAGAGTCACCAGATACAGATAATTGTGGTAGAGCCACCAGAACAGATAAATGTGACAGAGCTACCAGATCAGATAATTGTGGCATAGCCACCAGGACGCTTCCTCCATAATATAACCCATGTCCCTATGCAACAGATATACAGTCATGGCATACATCATACAGAGTCAGATCATCATGCTTTTCAGTCAAAAGTAACCCTAGGGGTATAATGGTAATTTTACACCTAGGGGTATAACAGTAATTTTCCATACATAGGGGTATTCAAGTAATTTAACTATTCTTAAGGTTTTCATGCATAACATAGCCATTTACGTACAATCAGAAACACTTACCACATTTTCCTACAGAATTAGGCCCGTTGGCCTATTATCCCGATTTTGGCCCATTAAGCCCAAAATATCGAAATGCACGAAATCGTGCACTCTGAAGTCTTATTACTTTATTTTACCAAATACATCAACTTTCAATCTCACGAGCATTCGTACACTCGCAAGTTCCCAAAATACCAGTTTTTCGGCATCTCGACTTTTCAGCTTTTGCCGATCTAGTCTATGGGAGGGTGTCAGTTACACACCTATTTGTGACGATACGCTGACGAGATCCACACACGAACTGCCTACGATTGGATTACTAACACGTTAATCTAACTATTGAAAATGAACTACGTAATAACCCCTTACCATATTCGGCCAATAACACCTTAGGCACTAGCGATCCTACCTTTGCCGAAATTAGCGACTAAGTTTAGATCAAGTCGTTCCACTTGTCCAAGCCTTTGATCAGCAGCTTCTAGATCACACTATTATCAAAATAAAGTAGTTATCACAACCCTTAGAGCTACAAGCCCAAATCGACAGCCTCCCTAACCTTTAGGGGTTTTGACTTTTTCTATAACCTGAAATAAAGAATAAGTTCAAAGACTTACCACTGGTTCCTTCGGTCAATGATTCCAGTTAAATCCTACTCGATTCTGATGCAGATCTAACCCCTCAAATGATAACAAAATTTGAGCCTTTAGTGATCTTAAAATTCGGCTATGTCCCTATGACTATGCGTTTTCGGCTTTTGAAATAGTGAAGAAAAGATGAGATATGGGAGTTTTGCTGTGGTCTTGTCGACAGGAACTTAGGGTTCAGAGGATGAGAGAATCGGTTAGGAAGATGAGGAAAAATAAGAGGGTTTTGGCTATAAAAAATTGACACAAGAGAAATATAGGCTTTTGGGATTTCGGCTTTTGAGGCAATCAACTATGGACTTAAAAAACCACTGATAAAAGATGAAGATGATCAGAATGGTAGGGAGATTCGGCAAACAAGAAGAAGAAAAGAAAGCAGATAAAGAGAGGAGAAAGGAAAAGAAGAGAAAGAATGGTTAGAAAATGGCACACTCACCCCTAATGCCGGATTTATATTTGGCACTTAACCTAGCCGAAATTTGCCCCTTAAAGAAACCCTTGGCCGGCCAACTCTTGCTCCTCAAGAGTCCACCATTCGGCCAACACTGCTCTCCCTAATCAGCTCCTAAATTCTCTCCCTTATCCCCTCCTTGTTGAATCTCCTGAGCAACTCAAACTCCTCCTGACAGACTTTTACTTGAATTCCATTACTTACCTTTCGTACTCATAAAACTAATTCCCTTAATATGCTGTCATTGTGACTTGAACCTCAGTTCTCCCTTGCATCCACACGCCACTTTTATAGCCTTCCCAGTGGCGCCACATGCCACTTTGCCACCTATTTCCTTGTGTTTTATTTTACCCAATTAATACTTAAAAGCCCAGTCGACCAGAACCCCATTTTTCTTATGGAATTAAAATTAATTAAAATTAGCGGGTTTTAACTTAAGCTTAGGCCTTCTAGAGGCCCACTAACATAATTAAACCTGCGCCAAGTAGACAGAACACAGAAATTTTAAATTTTGCCAACATTCACAAAATTCCCGAGAACTGGGGCGTTACATTAATCACCATACAACATACATGCAACGCAATGCATTGCAACCCACCCCAATAATCCAACTAGTACACTTCTGCTCCGTCCCCTGATTCACATCCTGTGGGGATATAAATATCAACCCACCCAATCGATACACATAAATGGTAGCTCAGTTACGGAACTACCTAAGTTGCAGCAAGCTACCAATCACATATTGGGCTTAAAAGCCGTCGGTGGATCCACGATTGTCAAGCAACCATGCAACCCTCATATACTCCCTCATTTCCATAAATCCCAACCCATATGAAACCTAAACAGGATATCATATGAATGCATGTTGCAATCATAAATCTTACACTCAACACATAGGGGTACTTTAGTCATTTTTGCCCTTAGGGGCATTTCGGTAATTTTTCTTTATTACGGGTTTTTACTTACCTTGGCCCGTTAACAAATCTCGTGAGCTAAGATGAACGAATACCATGCACCAGGTAGGATTCCAGAGAAGAGGAGGTGAGTCATTAAGACTTCTTAAGTACCAAGCTCTCCCTATATCTAATCGTAGACATGCATATACCCGTTGCCACATCTTAACCCAATGACTTGTCCACGGTCTCAATAAGTTAATTAAGTTTTATACAATCATCATATACTAGGCCTAAAACCTTTTACAAAGCCCAGACAAATCCACGTACCTGTATGTGGCCCACTAGGCCCAATTTCTATCATATCGCCCATTAGGCCCAATCTCATATATGTGGCCCATTAGGCCCAAATCACATTCCCATGGCCATTAGGCCCAATTCACATTTACAGTCAAATTCACATACAATTTTCTATCACATAGCATTGATTATCAATTTTTGCCTATTATGGGCCCATCGGGCCCATTTAGCCCATATTGGCCCAGTTGGCCAATTCATAGCCTAAGTCCATGGAATCGCTCATGGGGCCTCAGAAAACCTATCGGTTTCCCCCTTGCAAGTGTTCGCGCACTCACAAGACTACCGTAGCCAAACTTTTAGATTTTCGACATTTCGGCTTTTGCCAATCTACTTGTGTGTGCAGTGTATGTACACACCTGGTAATAAAGCGTGCTGCAATTTTCTTAGCCCCGAACCTACAATCGATATTACCCTTCAATTAATTGTATGCTTAATACATATCTTTACCAAAATCGAAATCTCACCTTTCACCTTACCTTGTGCGACAAGTTATAACAGACTCTTCTTTAATCACTAACCACGATCAACTCCTAGATCTGTACCAATCTTAATTATTAAAACCAGAATAATAGGTGACTTGTAACCAACACAAGTCCCCCTTTCCTTAACTATGACCATTCGGCCAACTAAGATCAAGAACACTTACCAAAGTCTCCCACTTTATTCAGCCAAAGAGTTATTCGGCCCTTGAGTTTTGTATGGCAACAAAAGGTTATTCAGTACCAAGGGAAATAGGAAGAAGGAGTCGGCTAAACCAAAGTGAATCAAAGAAAATTGAGTAGAGGAAGGATAGGAAATCAGCACAAGGAAAAGAAAGAAAAATAAGGGTTTTCGATTTTTAGGAAAAAGGGTTTCTGGCAACAAAATAAAGGAGGATTCGGCATTAGCCTAGTAACCTCCCATTCAGCACCTATATATAGCCCTTATAGCCGAATTTTCCATGCCCAACTTCCCAATTCAGCTCCACCTCTTCCTCACTCCTCATCTCATCGTTTTTCTTCCTGATAACCCCTTGATCCCTTCCTCAAACTTCTACTCTTATCACTCCCTACAGAGTTCAATTCCAACGCCACCTCTGTCCATCTTTCAAGCAAAAATAAATCCCCCTTTTGAGCAAGGAGGGATTCGAAGCCCTTACCTCCTTACCTTGCATGTGACGCCACTTGCCATTCTACCCCAAGGCTTCCTTGTGTCCAATTCTTCCTTTATTTATTCAAAAACCCACCTACTTGCCACCAGGGTTCTTTTAATAATTCATCCATAATTTTTTTACCCCTTAGGTTCGAACTCAAACCTTAACTAAGACCTACTATAATTAACACTTCGCTAGGACTGTTAAGCACAATTTTTTTATCAAAATCAAAAACAAAGAAAGTTCGGGATTTCAGGATTTTTTGGGGCGTTACACTAGCCGAATTTTAATTAGGTCCATAGCAGCCCTTTTTTCATTTATTTCACATTTTAACCACAAAGTTTCCACAATTCACAATTTAATCCCTAATTTGCATTTTCACTAAAAATCACTTAACAAAACTTGTATAACTATCATCAAACATTCATAATCTATTATCAATCATTAAAATACATACTTATTCATCAATGGCGACATCCTAAATCTTCAACAGTTTTGCAAAATAGTCCCTGGCTAGCTAGAGTAAGCTGCAATGATCTCAAAAACATAGAAATCGTTAAAAACGGGACAAAATACATACCTAATTGAACAAAAAAGAGATGGTTGAATGAAGAACCCTAACCATGGCTAATCCTCTATTCAATTTTTTATGGTAGAAGGCAACATTAAAGATGATGTTTTGTTTCTTTTATTTTAATTTACTTGATTTAACAAATTACAAAATTAACCTTTAATTAAACATTTAAAACACCTAATAATGCGTCCATAAATGTCCACTCACCATTATAATGGTATAATTACTACTTATGGGCCTTTACTTTAAGGTTCTGTAGCTATTTAATATCTTTAGCTATTAGAACATCACTTTTGCACATTACGTGATTTAGTCCTTTTTACCGAATTGAGCATTCAAACGATAAAATTTCTTAACAAAAATTTCACACAATCATACTATCATGCTGTAAACCTTAAAATAATAATAAAATAATTATTTTGACTTCGGATTTGTGGTTCCAAAATCACTGTTCTGATTTGACTAAAAATAGGCTGTTATACATCAAAAGTACCAAGGTTACATCAATGAAAATGACATATACATGCCAAACTCATCAACTAACATAAACCACGAATCTACCTATACATGCCATTATAACTTTGATCAAAACATCAAAATCTACCAATTTAATCTATGTATAGTGTGATAGATCTCAGACGAGCTTCCAACTCGTTCGAGATTCCGATAATCTATAAAGTAAAGGAAATTAACTACGTAAGCAATGAATGCTTAGTAAGCTCGTATAAACTTTAAACATAAGATTTCATTTCAATAATGAATTTATGGCGAAATTATAAATCTTTACCAATCGTACAAAGTTTATCAAACTTTATAACCACTAACTCATAAATGTGTAAGTTCATCAATATAACATATATTTTTCATTCCTAACATAATATGATTTTATAAAACTTTGAACCCTTCCATTTACTTTCTTTTCATAGCATTTACTTACTTTAGCTTAAATAAAAACATCAACTCACCCATTAGCATATTTGTTCATGAACTAGGTATATTCATCCATAGCATATGTAACTTTCTTACATATAAGTATATCAATTAACTCATCATTCCCTTTTTATCATATTACATTTCAACTATGAACCTACTATTTCATTACCTTTCCTCACCCGTTTCATCTGCATAACACACAAGACATAAGCATAACATCAACCATGGCTACAAGCTAGTGTATTTAAACATAGCTCTTTTGGAATCAACTAAATGATAAACCATTTCATAAGAAATTACATACTTTAATCCTTACCACCATTTCATGAACATAAGCATATTTCCATTTGGACACTTACCATTTCAATGCATAATTTTATAAGTAAAAATAATATAATCCAACCAATAGCTTGGCACAAGCCTAAGCATCATCAGTAACATATGTTAGTGCATCAATTCACAATTCACTTGAATTAACATAAGATAAGTCAACGAACATGAATAACCTCACTTGAAATCATCAATTTCATGAACATAGACATATTTTCATTTAACATTCTCTTTCCATACCTTTTCATAGTTTTCATGATATAATTCATTTGAAAACTTATCGTTCCATCTTTTTTCATGCTCGTTGAACCAATTAGAATAACATCAAATACGTGGGAAAGCTCACAAAAAGTGTGTTAAAGACATAGTCGTAGCTCACACGAGCTGTAAAATGGGCTTGCTCACACAAGCTGACGATCTGAATGTAAACTACACAGAGCTGCTCACACAAGCTGATGAGTATCCACAACTAATGCCAGACCTCAGCCATGGGTAGGACATTCAGGACTAGCACCGGAAACATGGTAACCCTGGTCTACTCACACAAGCTGGCGGTTGGAATGTAGCTACACGATGTCACTTACAAAAGTTTATGAGTATCCAAAACAAATGCCAGAACTCAACCATGGTAAGAAATTAAGGACCAGCACTCGAAACATGGTAAGCCTAATGACATGTCATTTGTTTCCTATATATTCCTAAGGTTCAAATGAGGCTCGATAGTTATCAAACATCTTTGGATTTCCATCGTCTCTTTACTTGATAAATTGTATAATAACATATATATTGATGCATTTACCATAGAATCATACATTAAACATTCAATTTAATCAACTTTTAAGTGATTATAATTCATACAAACTTACCTAGCTAAATTTGCAGAAATGTCAAAGTGTATGGGCTATTTGGTAATTTTTCATTCTCCTTGATTCTCAACTAGATCTTGATCTAAATTAATAATTTCATTCAATTTATTAATTTCGATAGTAAAACAATTTATTTTATGCAATTTAGTCATTTTTGACATTTTTACAAAATTGCCCCTAATATTTTACTTTTATTTCAATTTAGTCCCTGAACCTAAAACATGCAATTTAACCATTTTTATTGCAAACCCATACCATCCAAATATTCATGGCAACCAATACAGCCCACATTTTTAACAATTTTAAACGAAATCCTTACATTTTTACTATTTCAACAATTTAGTCCCTAATCAGTAAATTCATCAAAATTACTTAACAAAATACATATAAATAATAACTAACATCTCAAATTCATCATTTAACATCTAAAATCACAATGATTAATCAATGACAGAATTCAAAATCTTTAACAATTTCAAAAAGAAAAGGTATGGCCTAGCTGTGCCTAGTTGCAACAATCTCAAAAACATAAAAATTATTAGAAACGGGTGAGAAATCACATACCAATTTAGCTTTTAACTTGCTTAAATTTCTAGGTCTAAAATGGCTCCCTTTTCTTCTGTACAATTGGTGAAGAAGAGAATTAAAAGATGATAAAGATTTTGGTTTAATTTAATTTATCAAATTACCATTTTAACTTCGGTTAATAATTAAATAAACACCAAATTCATGTCATATTTGTCCACTAACTCCTTGATTGGTTTAATTACCATTCAAGTCCCTTTACTTTTATTCATTAAGCCATTTAATCACTCAAATCAGATACTGATTAAATTTTACATCCTTTACAATTTAGTCCTTTTTAATTAATTAACTATCAGAACATTAAAATTTCTTAATGAAACTTTAATACAACCTTAATAACACTCCATAAATATTTATAAAAATATTTATGGCTCGGTTTATAAAAACGAGTCCTGATACCTCATTTTCTAAAACCACTTGACTTTAGGGTCTTGCCACTTGAACTTAATAAATCATTTATATAACATAAATTACCAAATCAAAAAAAAAAAATTAAAACCATATTTGACTCATAAATATTAAATAATAATATTTACGAATTTACTCGTTGGATTTGTGGCCCGAAACCACTGTTTCTAACACCACTGAAAAATGAACTGTTACAAATATAGTAAATGGTTCTTTCAAAGTAAGGACTTAACATATTCGTCTAACATTTGGGGTGGCGTATAGTCTACAGAAGAGTCCACCAAACCACCAAGTTCGCCTAACATAAACTTCACCCAAAGTCCGTCAAATCTAATGTCTTACTCAGTCAGAATTTTACTCTAAATATCATTCTCCGGCAAATAATAATCGGATTACCAGGACTTCACGTGGGTGGGATGTTACATTTCTTCCTTTTACAATTTAATATTTTCCAAACTTCATTAATGAAACTATCCTTTGTTCCTCCACTACCTCACTTATCACAATATTACTTTTTAATATTGTAAACATCTATTTACATAAACAAAAATTACAACATACCTAGAGGACTAAGCCAGGTTGGCGTACTATGCATACAAGGCTTTTTCCCATATTAACTACCATAGGACCGGCTAAACCGAAAGCATTTATACCAACTTGTAACGCCTACAACCCAACCCCAATTATTAGGTCCTAATCTCAGGTGTTAATACAAAAATCACTTAGCAAAATTTTAAAATAGTTGGCGAGAACTCCTTCCTTAAAAATGTATTTCTTATCATTTTATTTAAAGACTCAAAATCAAAGAAACAAAAGATAGTATTTAGAAATAACATATAATGTCAAATTTGTTACAACAATTAACAACACAAAATTTTACTAATGGAAGTCTCCCACGGTGTAAATTCTATAATACGTTTCATTTACAAATAGTCCACTATATGCATAATAATCCAGATTGTCATTACCTTGGCCCACTCCTGGCATCATCCTTCCTAGCGCATTCTCATACCACGCAACCTGAAACATAAACATAACATTTGTAAGTTCAGGAGAACTTAGTAAGAGTTAATACAGAACAACTTAGTGTATACTTTTATAATATCGAATGAATATCTTTGCGCCAGCTACTATTCTAAACATCTTACTTCTATTTTCGGCAAATGCTTTCACAATTATAGGCTTACACTTACACACTAACTACCATACTCTTACCATACAATTTCCCTCTTAACTACCTGACAGACTTAAGATCCTTCTAGACCTTTCATTAATCTCTTCTTTCTCTTAAAAACCACAAAAGTCCTTTTCAAAAGAATATACCTTTAAAGCCCACTTCGTACAGACCATCTCTTCATTCATACACTTATTCCAGAATGACTATTCATAGATACTATTCATTGGCAGATTCTCACACCTTTGACGAATTCCCACGATGAGTTGGATACTATCAGTTTACCAAATCAAATCATTTTCTAATTCAAACTTAGTACGTGTTTATATTGATAATGAATTATCCAGATCATTTAGAACAATTACCAACATCATTGTTACAAAACACAAATCTACCCAAGTTGACAAACAACCGAAATTCCATAAGATTTCAGAGCAAGACATATTACTATTCAAATATGGGGGATATTAGATACTCAGATTTCAGCACTATATAACGTAGACGAACTCAATTTGAAAATTTCTTATGTCTTTCATAACTATGAATACACCCATATCCAAAACTAACAAATTACAATGGCAGATCCCTTTTTTTGTACATATAGGTACACACTTATTTTCAAGAACTTAAAAACTTATTTGGTTACATCACAGATCTAATTCAACGAAATTAAATTTGGATGAATCATAACCTTTCATAAAAATATCAACCACAGAACACTCAAAATTTATCCAGAACTTACCACAAGGGCAAATAGTCACATTCTACCATACAGGCTTAGCAGAGTACGCCACAAGGGAAACATATAGTATCACATGTTTACTATCCTGATGGACTTTCACAAATGGTTTCATGGGTTTCTCCCTCATGGACTTATACATAAATTTCATGTATCATGATCTACTAGTTGGATATACACATTATCGAAGGTTAAACCATGAACATTCATACAGTCTTATCTTGCCATGGGTCTTAGCCACATGGATTTACACATTTTTATGTATCATAATCTGCGAGAACAACTTTATTTTACTAGAGGCTACACCATGAGTGTTTCCATATCATATGATGCCATGGGTCTCAACCTCATGCTCTTACAATTGTTTTTATATCATGATCTACCAATCTGGTTTACAATATAACTACCCTACTAGAGGCATCATAGAAGGAAATTTATTCAACATGCACTTACCTAAATTTGTTTGCATTTTTGACTAATTCATACTTTTTGTACCAGACCTTACTTGCGTAGTTATCACCAACATTCTATTCAAATAGAACCTTACATATATCATTATAACACGTATATATATTACTATACTTCTTACACTTACCAATTAATAGGGATATCATCATCATTTAGATATACTTTTATTTGTACAATACATATGCAAGAGTCAGGATAGAGACTTAACTGATACTCACCCATTAGAGATTGAAGCTCCAGACTCAACACCATTCTTGAACCTGCAGCAATAACTACTTAAAGAACATAGAATCACCATTAAAACTTATTCACATATAATTTACTATCATTTCAATGACTAATAACCCCCATGCAAAGCCTTGTACTTACAACTTACTATTCATATACCTCTTACAGACTTACTTTTTTAAAACTTAGCATGAAGAGCTATAATACTTACCGGAGATGGAATGATCATTGATTAGACCAAGAGCAATTAGATTTAAGAAAAAAAATCAGAGAGTAAAATTTTGGAGAAAGAAGAACCTTTTGTCAGAACCTTTCTCGCACATAAATATATAAGCCAACCCCACTTATTGGAACTCAACAATTGTCATGTAATTCAGAATAATACAAAGATATTAGACCAATCAATCTAGTTAGTTCCTAGCCAGCTCACTTTATAACCCAACCAGCACAATACAAAGACATACAAGGCGTACTATATGTTTGGCTATAATTCAAACCATAATTCCCATTTCGCTTAACAAAATCTTTCTCTTTAAATAGTAGAATAATCTTAAATGGATTCTTCACATGTACGGAGATTATTATATACCCACACATATTCGTCAAAAGAAGCAATTGGGTAGATTACACTTTGCCAAATAAATTATTTCACTACTACACGTCTTAACCTTGGTGTAACAGCCCATTTTTTTAGTGGTAACAGAACAGTGGTTTCAGAACCACAAATTTCCATCATGTTTACTTGTACATATTATTTATAGAATATTTATAGAGTCATTAGAGTCATATTAAAATTTGGTTAGGAAAATTTAACATTTAAATAGCTAATTTAAGAAAAAGGACTAACTTGAAAAAGGTTCAAAATCTGGACAGAATTGAATTTTAATGATTTGATAGCTTAACCATCAAATAAAAGAGAACTTATGAAGTAATTAGTCCAAAAGATATTAGATAGATGGTTTAGGACCTTTTTAATTATAAGTTATAGGTCTAAATTTAAGGGTAAAATGGTAATGTAATGAAACAAAACTAAATAAAACTAAATAAAATTTGTATCATCATCTTCCACATTGAAGCAACCAAAAATTAGAGTGTTAAAACACCATTCTTATCAAGCTTGAGGTTCGACTATGTTCTTTGCTTGCATATGAAAATTTGAATAAAAAAGACAATAACAAAAGAAAGTGTAAAATAGCGGAATAGTCCCTGTGTGTTGACCAGGATTAAATCATAGGTAACTCCATAGTATTTCAATACGTAAATAAAATTTGATTTGTAATATTCTATTATTTTTCTTTAGTTAATATGTTTACAGATAATTATTGTTTGAATGCACATAAGTGCCCCTGTTTGTACTTCTATACCCCTAAATGCACATATGTACCCATGTTTGTACTTCGATACCCCTGAACGTACATAAATGCCCCTGTTTGTACTTTGATACCCCTGAATGTACATTGGTGCCCCTGTTTGTACTTCAGTACCCCTGAATGCACATATGTGCCCCTGTTTGTACTTCAATACCCCTGAATGCACATACGTGCCCGATTTGTACTTCGATACCCCTAAATGCACATACGTGCCCCTGGTTGTACTTTGGTAGCCCTGAATCAAATATCTAATTTTCTTCTAATTGTATTTAGATTAAATGTTATACTATGTCCTTACTAAACTATGTAAGCTTACAGGTTTTTGTGGATTAATTTGTAGATAATTGTTGCTGACTTTTTGGAAGGATCAACCAACCGGCTCACACTATCCATCTAAGTTGGTAGTTTTTGTATCTTTTGGGTAGTGACATGTATATATAGATAAATATGTGGTTATGAAATGTTGATAGATGTAGTTCATGAATGAGGCGTGTGTTTTGCTTATGGTATGTTTTGTATTGATGAAACAAGTATACATATAATGCTTAGATGAACATTTTAATGTTTAGTTGTTAGATGAAGTGGTTATGATCATAGTGAAACACTTATTTGCTTAATGTCTTATAAATGAGGACTTTTGATCATTTTTTAGACTAAATGTTTAGTATATATGTACTGCCTTTGAATGGCATATTGGTTGGATGAAATAGGTTGATTGATTTGGTATGTTTAGGTGTGTTAAAGTAGTGCCTAGGTCTATTGAATGTGTGTGTAATTGGAATGGTGGAATAGGTATGGTTTTGTCTTAAAATGTGATAAACCATAATTTATACATATTTATACCCCGTTCTTAATGCATTTTATGAATGATTTTTCCTTAGAATTAGTGAATTTGATTCTCCTAATACCTTAATTTCATGTTTTATCCTTAGGTAAGCATAGGAGAGCGAAAGGAACAAGAAACGGGCCAAAAATAGAGAAAATGGGCCAAGGTATGGAATCAACACGGCCTGGACCTCTTCACACGGGCAACTCACACGTCCGTGTCAATTTGGCAGAATGGAAGCACGACTCACACGGATAGAACACACGCCTGTGCCAATCTAATAGTCTCGAACATGGCCTAAAGTTATCACACACGGGCGTGCCACACGGACGTGTCCCTACCGAACCAAATTTGAGTCTAATTCAGAAAAGGCCACTTTTGAGGGTTCTAAGGCATTCCAAAGCCTATAAATACACCCCAAAAGAGGAACAAAAAGGGGACGGAGAAGAGGGAGTAAGGAATTATTCCAAGGAAGCCGATTGATCCATCTCAGAAGCCGGATCCACTAGCAAGACTGAAGATCTCTCCTCAATTTCCCTTCAGGAGTTTTGGGTTTTCTTTATGTTTGTATTTATTATTATTCTGAGATGTTTTCTTGTTTAATTATGAAATAAACCTCTAAATACCTAAGGGGGATGAAACCTATGACGAAATCTTGTTATTATTTCTGAATCGTATGATAAATATTTGACTTGTTCTTAATTATGTGTTCTTAACTCTTGTTTTGGTATTTCAGGATATCACTTCAAGTTACTACTCTTAGTTGGACGAGGAATTGACCCTGACTAAGAGTAACTTTTTCATAATTAAGCGGAGTTGATTGTGCACCTAGAGATAGGGTGACAAGATTTTGCCGGATTAGGGTGAAACCTAATAAGGGAATCCATAGATCAAGTTAATGCAACCCTAGGGTGTTAATTAGAGAAAAGTCTCAGTTATTCAACCTAGGGATTAGACGTTATTAGTCTTGAATAGGGATAATAACATAACTTAGGGATTTCTACAGAACAAGTTAAATGAAGAAATCATTCGGTTCGGAGCCAGAATAACAAGTACAAGTCTAGGTGGATTTTTCCTTAGGTATTGTCTCAACCAATCGTTTTCCCCAAAAGTAATTTCCCAATTCTATTTTCAGCAAGTTCTTAGTTTAATTAGTTAGTTAAAACAAATCTCTTTTCTCCGGCTAGATAATAAAAAGACAGTCATTACTAGTACTCCTAGTCCTTTGGGTTCGACAATCCGGTCTTGCTAAAGCTATACTACTATTCGATAGGTACACTTGCCTACATCGTGATAATAGTTAGTTTCAAGAACGATTCATTATAAATTTATAAAACTTATCATGAAAAATCACAATCAAGTTTTTGGCACCGTTTCCAGGGACTAAGATATTAGGAACACTCAATTTTTATTACTTTAGCCATTTTATTTTCTTGCAATTTAACTTTTATTTTGTGCTAATTTACTAATTTTCTATTTTTTTTCTCCTGGCAGGTTTTTATAGTTTATGACTAGAAGAAATCCGACAGGACCACTGACTTTTTGACGAAGAAATTGACCGTACAGCTCGTAGAGAACAAAGCTAAACAGTGGTTGAACTCGTTACCACAATGGTCCATTACCACTTGGGAACAAATGACTGAAAAACTTTTATTGAAGTATTTTTCGCCTGCTAAAACAGCTAAGTTACATAATGACATCTCTTATTTTGTGCAGATGGACTTAGAAACTGTGACAGTCCTAATTTGACCCTAGTCGGGAAGTGGTTTCGGGACCACAAAATTGAGTCATAAAATAATTAAATGTTATATTCTGTGATTATTACATGTGAAAGTGTATGTGTGAAAATTTCATGCTTTGATTTTGTTATTTAAATGTGAAATTAATTAAAAAGGACTTATGTGAAAAATATTGAAATTGTGATAGGTTGAAGTGTAGTGGTCAAATATTGCATGGCTTAAAATATGGGGATTTGCATGTCAAATTCCCCATTTTTAAGTAAGTGGCCGGCCATGTTGATGGTGGAATAGCCATATATGCCTTACATATTAATATTATAATAGTTAATGGGTAAGGTGAATGAATAAAAAAAAAGAATAGAAAAAGGGACCATACATCCTTGCCTGTTCTTGCCGAATGTGGGAAAAAGAAAGAGGAAAGATATTTTGAGGATTTCGGCCAAGGAGAAAACTCAGAATCTAAGGTAGAAAAAAAAAAGGGCTCTTTGATATTTGGCCTTGGTGATTCTAATTGAAGGTATGTTTAATTTTATTTCTTGATAATTTATGTGAAATTGAGTTAATTGCTAAGCTCCTTTCATAGCCCATGACTCAATTTTTGTTATTGGTTTGAAGTGATGCATTCGGCTATGGGTTGTAGAGTGTCTTGGTCGGTGTTTTGATATTTTTGTGATAAGGCATGAAGATGGTTGATTTTGAGTGTTTAATAAAAAGGATTGGATGTGAGTGTGTGTGAAATAGCAAATGATGAGTCTCGGTAACTTCATGAAGTGTTCGGCTATTGTGTTTATGTGAATATATATATGCTGAATGTAGTCCTGGATAAGTAAATCTTGATGTATTAGATTGGTAACACGGTTATGCCGATTGTGAAAATATGATAAAGGTGCCAAGAAATATTTGTAAAGATGTATAGTGCCGAATGTGTTCATGAATGAATAAGTTATGTGGGTTGTTTAAATGAAAGGAATGGATAAGTTAAGGTATAATTGAGCACGATGTATTGTATTGAGATTATGAGTAAGTGAAAGTATAGATATGTGATGAAATTGATTGGTGATATACATGTTTAAATAATGTGAATGCAAGGTATGTGTGAAAGAGTGAATTGGTAATAAATCTGCTTGGGATAGCAGCAGTAATGTGATTTTGGAAAATCACCATAAATTGTGGGAGATGATTTAGAAGCTTAATAAATTATGTAATTAAAGCTTAATGAGCCTAGTTTCTTATAAAAGAAACCATGAAAGCAAATGAATTTCTGATAATGAGATATTTGAAGTGGTGTGGGATAGAGTCAAATGACTTTGGGGTCCCCTATTCCTTTTATTTAGAAAATCATTATAATTTGTACAAAAATGGTTATAAGATAAAGTTTATATTCTTAGACTCCTTAATGATTCTAGTTTCAAATGAAATCAACGAGAACATATTTTGAATTCTGTACAATGAGAAATTTGATTCGTAGTGAAGAGTAGTCAGATTAGTCAAACAGTGAAACAGGGGAAACTTTAAGAAAAATCTGGTATTTATTGGCTAAACTAAAAATTCTGAAAATTTTATCAATAGAAGATATATGAGTCTATTTTCAGGGAAAATTAACGGAAATTGATTTGGAGTTTCATAGCTCCAGTTATAAATGATTTAGTGACTGTTGCTCAGGAAGACAGCTTGCAGTGAAATTATGATTATGTGGTAAACATTGACAAAAATTTGTTAATGAGTTGCTTATTGATTTCTTATAAGCTTACTATGATCTGTATGTGTGAAAGTCAAATATATATATATGTGTATATATATATATATATTTATATATATAATATATTCTGAAAGTGATGCTTGAATTGTCAAATAATGACTAAGTTTAAAATTGTTGAATTTAAGCTCAAGAGCATAGAGGGGCAAATTCGATAAGGGAAAAGAGAAAGTAATCGAATAGCCGTTGTAATCGTTCGGTAACATTCGAGGTAAGTTCTTAATTGTTTAAGCTTGATTCCTTTTTATATGCCTAAGAGTTAAATTAATATGGCAAAGAGAATGTAAATTTTATTTAGTTAATGTGCCGAATATGTAATGATTTAAGGCTATAAGCCGATTATGGCTATTATGCTTAAGTTGAATTGGACTTGGAAATTTGATGCACTAAATGAGTGTTACAATGAATAAACTATGCCGTATATGTGTTGGTAGAGATATCACGATTTGTGATTATTAAATATCTAGAGGAAACCATGATGTGTATTAAATTATTATTATTAGTCCTTTGTGGTAGCCGAATATGGCTTGGCACTAAAGTGATTAATGGTGAACTTCGATGAGGTGAACTATTAAAAGTGTGGTGTTATAAGACTATGGGCTAATACAATATGTGGATTCGTTCCGTAAAGTAAATTATTCAGGTACGAACAACCTAATTATGTACATGTGAATTAAATGAAAATGATGATTGATGTGAATCGAACCTATGAGAAATGGTTTCATGTTTAGGTTCAACTATGAGACCTTGTGTTAAATCGACATTCGAATTCATTCAATACATTAAGTTGGCCAAGTATGTGATATGTACTTATGCATGTTAAATTGATTGGAATTGAATCATGAATGTGAATTGAGAAGCATAGGTAAAAATGTTGTATATGTGAGTAAGGGTAAAACCATCGTAAATTATCGATAAGGATGGGCTATGTGCGGAACCATCTTATAATTGCTAATTTGAAAGGTTGTGTGCGAATCAGTGAGCAATATGTATATATTAGATTAATTGTGACCTTTTGGTTCTACTTGAATTAAGTTGTGCGATAAATAATTTATGTATATGACTTTTAGTCGAATGGTCACTATGGGTTAAGTTTGAATGGTGAAATGGATATGTGATATTTATGTATGACTTTTGAACCGAAATGTAAATGATGGTGTTCATATGAAGCTTATATTTGATTGTAGCAAATGACTACTAATGTGATATGTTGAATGAGATGTGTTAATATATGATTAAATATGCATGATATTTGATGTGTATCCGGGTTAAATCCCGCAGGCCTAGTGCTAGTATTATATCTAAGGTTAAAGTCCCGTAGGCTTCGTGCTAGTGTTATGTTCGAGTTTTATACCTCGCAGGCCAAGTGTTAGTGAATTTGATAAAGTATACGACTATGAGATCCTACGCTATGATGATAAATTGAACTCGTATTACACATTAAGTGATTCAGGTATGTGATATATATATTATATGTGAGATTGAACTGACGGGAATTAAGAATGTGTAATGAGTAACATATGAAAAGATGTTGTAAATTCATATGTATATTTGTATATGTGTGCATTCAGTTATTATGCAAAGTTATAAGATAGTTTTCGATATGCCATTTAACTATGAATTTTGACAGTAAGTGTGGGTAAGAAATGATACACTAGTGAAATTTGAAAGAATTAAAGTTAATCCGGAAGCTTGTAAATACTATGTTTATATGAGTTTGAGTATAAGCGGAGTAAAATGATATGTGTTTGTGCATAATCGGCCAAATAGTATTGTACTCAGAAAGTGTTATGTGATTTCGAACATTTGGTTTGTTTTTAAGTTCAACTGTTTAAATTGCTTAAGACTTACTAAGCTTATGAAAGCTTACTTTGAATGTTATGTTTCTCTGTTTATTTTTGTAGATCGTTGACTCTTACTATTAGCTCGGGGATCGTCAGTACTTCGTCACGCTATCTACTATTGTAGTAATCATGTGATTTGGACTTAGCTTATGGCATGTATAGGATAAACTACAAGTAGAATGATATTTTGACTATTGTATATAAGCCATGCGAATATGGAATCTTATGGAAGTTTACTTTTATAAGTTTTAAATTCGATCTTTGTTTGTGTCTATTAGTTATATAAATAAATGATCTTTTATTTAAGAAAAGGTTCAAAATTTTACTGTTCTAATCCGATTCCTAAATTTTGTTAAAGCCTCGTCCTATTCCGGCGACGGTTACAGGATAGGGGTGTTACAGAAACACTTTACGATGCATGAGAGAGATACAAGGACCTACTGCGAAGGTGCACTCACCACGGGTTACCTCTATGGCCGCAAGTTCAAACATTCTACAATGGTGTGAATCCTTCGACAAGACAGATGATTGATGCAGCCGCTGGTGGAACCATAAACAATAAAACACCTGAAGAGGCTTACAAATTTATTGAGGAGATGTCACTGAATAACTATTAGTGGCAAGTTATGAGGACTAAGCCAACTAAAACAGCAGGCGTTTATAACGTCGACTCGGTTATTATGTTGACAAATCAAGTAGAACTTCTGGATAAAAAAATTGATGGTTTACTTGGTTCTACGTAGGTACATCCAATGATGAGGTGTGATTCAAGTGGAGGAGGTGTGCATACAGAATATCAACTGTTCAATCCTACAACCAAAGAGGAACAAGTCAACTATATGGGTAACAATAACTTTAGATCTCAAAATAACCCATATAGTAATACTTATAATGCAGGTTGGAAGAGACACCCAAATTTCTCTTGGGGTGGTCAAGGAAATCAAAGGCCACAAAATCCTCAAGGTTTTCAACAGCCACCTTTACAACAGGAAAAGAAACCGAACCTTGAAGAGATGCTATCCAAATTCATCTCGGTGTCAGAAACTCATTTCCATAATACCGAGACAGCCCTTAAAAATCAACAAGAATCGATCCAGGGGCTCGAAACCCAGGTAAGTCAGCTGTCCAAACTGATCTCCAAACAACCACAAGGTAGTTTACATAGTAACAACAAACCAAAAGAGCATGTGAAAGCAGTTACACTAAGGAGTGGGAAAGTATTAGCTAAATCTAAAAAGAAGCTAACACAAGAAGCTGTGACAAGCGAAAGGGAGGAGGAAAAACCCAAAAATAGTGACGAACCAGTGCCGAAGGAGTATAAACCACTAGTTCCATACCCAGCAAAATTTAAAAAAGACCGCATGGATGCACAATTTGGTATGTTCCTTGAACTTTTTAAACAATTACATATCAACTTACCTTTTGTTGAAGCTATCTCGTAGATGCCTACATACGCAAAATTTTTGAAGGAGCTCCTAACAAATAAAAGGAAGTTTCAACTATACTCCAAAATAAACTGCCAACCAAACTGAAAGATCCAAGAAGTTTTACTATCCCCTGCTTAATTGGTAGTTTGAATGTGGAAAAAGCACTAGCCAATTTAGGCGCTAGCATTAATTTGATGCCATGTAAAATGTTAAAACAACTTGGTCTTGGGGAACCCAAACCTACTAGGATGAGTATTCAACTAGCTGATAGATCTGTTAAATATCCTAGGGGTATTATAGAAGATGTACTTGTGAAAGTATACAAATTCATATTCCCAGTTGATTTCGTTGTGCTCAATATGGATGAAGACTTGGAAGTACCTTTAATTTTAGGGCGTCCATTTTTAGCCACTGCTAGGGCTGTAATTGATGTGGGTGATGGTAAATTGGTACTTAGAGTAGGTGACAAGGAGATTATCTTTAAAATTTATGATGTTATGAGATTTTCTAGGGAATAGGATGATTCATGTTATTTTATTGACTCTATTAATCATGCTACTCAAGACTCTTTTCAAGAAATTATACGAAAGGACACGACGGAACTGTGTCTAGCTCAAGGAGAGGAGGCAGATGATGACCCTAATGAATATTCCTTAAGACAAGCAGAGTACGAGGGTATTAAGATGAACGATGAACTTAAACAAAAACCCTCTATTGAAGAACCTTCCAAACTGGAACTTAAACAATTGCCAAATCATTTGGAATATGCATATCTTTTGGAAATAATTCTACATTACCAGTGATTATTGCTTCTAACTTGCAACCCAAGGAAAAGGATGAACTAATCCAAGTACTAAAAGAACATAAAAAGGCCATAGCTTGGAAAATTTCTGACATCAAAGGGATCAACCCCTCTTTTTGCACCCATAAAATTTTAATGGAAGATAAATATAAGCTTTGTGTGCAAGCTCAAAGACAACCCCAATATGAAAGAAGTTGTTAAAGCTGAGGTAATTAAACTTCTAGATGCTGGAATTATTTATCCTATTTCTGACAGTTCTTGGGTAAGTCCAGTGCAGGTTGTTCTTAAGAAAGGACGCATGACGGTTGTGGCTAACGAGAAGAATGAATTAATCCCAACAAGGACAGTCACAGGTTGGAGAGTTTGTATTGATTACAGGAAGCTGAATGATGCCACAAAGAAAGATCACTTTCCATTGCCATTCATTAACCAAATGTTGGAAAGATTATCCAGACACAGTACTACTATTTTTTAGACGGACTCTCTGGCTACTTCCAAATCCCAATAGCTCCTGAAGATCAAGAAAAGACAACATTCACATGCCCATACGGTATGTTCGCTTATCGTGGAATGCCTTTTGGATTATTTAACGCCCCTGTCACTTTTCAGCGCTGCATGATGGCCATCTTTGACGAACCCGTGGAAGACATCATGGAGGTATTTATGGATGATTTCTCGATATTCGGTAACTCTTTCCATCTTTGCCTTGAAAATTTAAAATGAGTTTTAATAAGATGTGAGGAAATGAACCTTGTGCTTAATTGGGAAAAGTGTCACTTCATGGTTCAAGAGGGTATAATATTAAGGCATAAAATTTCTAGTAAAGGGATTGAAGTGGATAAATCTAAAATTGAAACAATCAAAAAATTACCCCCTCCTAGTTCGGTCAAGGCTATTAGAAGCTTTTTACGACATGCCGATTTTTATAGAAGATTTATTAAAGATTTTTCTAAAATAGCTAAGCCTTTGACTAAATTACTAGAAAAAGATATGCCTTTTAATTTCGATCAGGAATGCTTGGAAGCATTTAACACCTTAAAAGATAAATTAATTGATGCTCCAATTATAATTGCACCTGACTGGAACTTACCTTTTGAATTAATGTGTGATGCGAGTGGCTATGCAGTAGGTGCAGTTTTGGGACAGCGAAGAGACAAGCACTTCCAACCTATCTATTATGCTAGCAAGACATTGGCAGCCGCACAAGAAAACTACACCACCACCGAAAAAGAATTACTAGCTGTGGTTTTTGCATTTGATAAATTTCGATCATATCTCATATTGTCTAAAGTTGTTGTCTACACTGATCATTCTGCCCTTTGGTACCTCCTAACTAAAACTGATGTAAAACCTCGACTCATTCGATGGATTTTGTTATTGCAGGAATTCGAATTAGAAATTCAGGATATGAAAGGAGCTGAAAATCTCGCGGCGGATCATCTGCCCAGGCTTGAAAACTCAAATATCAAAAAACTAGATGAAGCCAAAATTAATGATTCATTTCCTGACGAACAATTCTTCGCTATTTCTAATTCTCAGGTACCTTGGTTTGCAGACATCGCGAATTTTTTGGCCGCTAACATTATCCCAAAAGGGTTGACACTCCAGCAAAAGAAGAGATTCTTTAGTGATGTGAAACACTGCTTTTAGGACGACCCTTTTTTTTCGCATATGTACAGATCAAGTCATTCGAAGATGTGTTACAAGGTCAAAAACATCAAAGATAGTGGAACATTTCCACTTAGGACCAACTGGAGGACACTATAATGGAACTAAGACCGTGCATAAAATACTTGAATCAGGTTTTTATTGGCCCTCATTATTCAAAGATGCTAACAGGTATGTGACTTCTTGCGACAAATGCCAACAGACAGGTAACCTCTCCAAACGTGATGAAATGCCTCAAAACTATATGCTTCCATGTGAAATATTTGACATTTGGGGTATCGACTTCATGGTCCATTCCCTAGTTCATTTGGGAAAACCTACATCTTAGTAGCGGTTGATTATACGTCCAAATGGGTAGAAGCCTAAGCTTTACCTACTAATGATGCTAGAGTGGTAGTACGTTTCCTTAAGAAACTCTTCTCAAGATTCGGAACACCTAGAGCAATTATTAGTGACAGGGGCACTCATTTCTGTAACACCCAATTTGAGAAAACTCTTAAGAAATACGGAGTTTATCACAGAACAGCCACCCCATACCATCCTCAAACCAGTGGACAAGTCGAAGTGGCAATCAGAGAAATCAAACAAATTCTCAAAAAAATTAGTAGAATCAAACAAGAAAGACTAGGCAATAAAAGTAGATGATGCTTTATGGGCCTATAGAACTACTTTTAAGACTCTCATAGGAACATCACCTTACAGACTCGTTTATGGGAAAAGTTGTCATCTACTATTCGAAGTAGAGCACAAAGCTTTTTGGGCAATTAAATTTCTAAACCTTGATCCTAAACTTGCAGGCCAAAACAGGTTGGTACAGCTGAACGAGTTAGATGAGTGGCGAGCCAATGCATATGAAAATTCACGACTATACAAGGAAGCAACAAAACGACGCCATGACACTCGTTTGAAGCAGCAAAAGCAATTCGAAGTCAGAGATTTTGTCTTGCTCCATAATTCAAGACTCAAATTGTTTCCTAGAAAACTTAAATCACGATGGTCAGGACCTTTCGTAGTTCAATCTGTTTTTCCATATGGCGCAGTAGAGGTAAGTCATCCATCACAAGGAACTTTCAAGGTAAATGGTCATCGTCTCAAACTTATAATGGCGAGAATTTTAAGGGATAGAGAGGAGATACGACTCCACGAACCTTCCTGAATACATCAGCAAGGGAAAGTCGAGCTGAGACTATAAACAAGCACTTCTCGGGAGGCAACCCAAGTACTAATAGTTTTCATTTATTTAAATTTTACTTAAATTTCAAAATTTTTCATATTTAGACCACTAACTGAATCTTTGAACACAGGTCCACAAAAATCACACGGCCATCCACATGGGCGTGCTTTAGGCCGTGCTCGTGACACGAGAATAGACACGACCGTGTGATACGGTCGTGTGAAAACAGAGTACAAACTTTTCCAAAACACGGGTGTACGACACGCTGATGCCTATCACCCATGGTCGACACTGCCAAAACAACACGGTCGTGGGTGAAGCGAGCCACATCGCACACGGTTACGCGTTACACACGGCCAAGACACACGGGCGTGTCTTAAGGCTGTGCGACGAACTTTCAACTCGCGACAAACACGGCCTAGACACGACCCACATGGGCGTGTGAGGCGGCCGTGCCACCTACAAAATTAGACTATTTCCCTTATTTTTATTGTTATTCTTAGTTCCTTTTTAATTGATTCACGCGGCTTACCTTTATGATTATTATCAGGTTATTTCGTCCTCCGAATCAAGCCTTACCTCCAGTTCTATTTTCAATTCTCGCTTTCGCCTAACTAGGGAATTCATTCCTTCCAACACTTAAGAAGTTTCAATTCTCTCCCTATCTTATGATTTTATATTTTTCCATTTAGCTATCTTCGTACATTGAGGGCAATGTACATCTTAAGTGTGGGGGTAATCATTCCATTATCTGAAAAATCCCTAAATATTGCTTTGTTCTCTTGTAAATCTCTCATATCATGTTTAAGATGAATTTTGATTGACTCATAATTTTGATTGATATATCTTGAATTAAAACATAGGCAATTATGCATTGATTGTTAAACTTTAAGACATTAGAGAATCAAGCATGATAAGTTGATTTTTAAGAATTTAAAATTTTAGGTTGTTTCCCCAAGTATAGGTATTATCTTGAATTGAATCCCACAGGTTTAAACATCAAAAAGCCATAATTTTTGTGAGATTTTTGAGCCTATTGATCATCTATTAATTCTTTCATGCTCACTTTCATTATTGCTTTGAGTGTGTCAATATTGAATTATTATTCTAGAACTTGCCTGATTATGCATGTCAAGACCACACCATTTGATTTGATATATCAAGATGATAGAGGCAGTTAGGGTTAACCCACTCATGCCATGAAAAGCCTACCTCCATGATTAATTCTTAGTAAACCCCTTTGAACCTAACAAGCCATTCCTTGTATGACCCTCAATATTAACCCTTAACCCATTATTGTTGAAATCCCCTAAATTAACTTGATCCCTATTTTTTTCGAGATTTAAGTTGAATAAATTGCTTAGCTATGTCTTGTTCTTAATAGTTAGTCTATGTTATTTGACTTGTTCTAAAAAAAATGTATACATATTAGTAGTAATCTTTTGTTTGTAAACTTCAGTATTCAAATTCTATTAGTCAGAGAAGAAGTTTTGTTGAATGCAAGTGATGAATAAATATTTTTCTAGTTAAGTAATTTTTCAAGTCAATCTCGTTTCTAACCTTTTTCTTTCAGCTTGTGACCACACCCCCTAACCAAGCCTTGTTACAACCCTTTAAAGACCTTTTGATTGATGTATCATCTCGATTTATAGTGGTGGAGATTTGATTTTCATGCAAGCCTATGGTAATAACTTTTCATATTGACTAATGAGTGTTGATTTCATTATCCTTAAACACTTCGAGTGATCTGAGTGAATCTTTAGTGAGGATGGTAAACTCTGTGAGATTCTGAATCAATGATAACTACTTGGATGAAGGGAGATGCCTAAGTTTTTCATGATTAAATTCTCAATTTGGAATGTTTGAAGCCTTAATGTTCTTTTAGTTGAATTCTCAATGTATGATTACTTATGAGATGGTTTGAGATATTATTGATAGGAATTATAAGTTGAGAAAAAGGAATTTTTATTTGAGGATTTTTCTTGAGGACAAGCAAACGCTTAAGTGTGGAGGTATTTGATAAACCATAATTTACACATATTTATACCCCGTGCTTAACGCATTTTATGAATGATTTTTCCTTAGAACTAATGAATTCGATGCTCCTAATGCCTTAATTTCATGTTTTATCCTTATGTAAGCATAGGAGAGCGAAAGGAATAAGAAACGAGCCAAAAACGGAGAAAATGGGCCAAGGTATGGAATCAACACGGCCTGGACCTCTTCACACGGGCAGCTCACACGGCCGTTGCAATTTGGCAGAATCGAAGCATGACTCACACGGATAGAACGCACGCTCGTTCCAATCTAACAAGCTCAAACACGGCCTAAAGTTATCGCACACGGGCGTGTCCCTGCCGAACCAAAGTTGAGTCTAATTCGAAAAAGGCCACTTTTGAGGGTTCTAAGGCATTCCAAAGCCTATAAATACAACCCAGAAGAGGAAGAAAAAGGGGACGGAGAAGAGGGAGTAAGGAATTACTCCAAGGAAGCTGATTGATCCATCTCAGAAGCTGGATCCACTAGCAAGACTGAAGATCTCTCCTCAATTTCCCTTCAGGAGTTTTGGGTTTTCTTTATGTTTTGTATTTATTATTATTCTAAGATGTTTTCTTGTTTAGTTATGAACTAAACCCCTAAATACCTAAGGGGGATGAAACCTGTGACGAAATCTTGTTATTATTTCAGAATCGTATGATAAATATTTGACTTGTTCTTAATTCTATGTTCTTAACTCTTGTTTTGGTATTTTAGGATATCACTTCAAGTTACTACTTTTAGTTGAAGGAGGAATAGACCCTGACTAAGAGTAACATTTTCATAATTAAGTGGAGTTGATTGCGCACCTAGAGATAGGGTGACAAGATTTTGCCGGATTAGGGTGAAACCTAATAAGGGAATCCATAGATCGAGTTAATGCAACCCTAGGGTGTTAATTAAAGAAAAGTCTCAGTTATTCAACCTAGAGATTAGACGTTAGTAGTCTCGAATAGGGATAATAACATAACTTAGGGATTTCTACGGAACAGGTTAAATGAATAAATCGTCCTGTTCGGAGCTAGAATAACAAGTACAAGTCTAGGTGTATTTTTTCTTAGGTATTGTCTCAACCAATCGTTTTCCCCAAAAGTAATTTCCTAATTCTATTTTCTGCAAGTTCTTAGTTTAATTAGTTAGTTAAAACAAACCTCTTTTCTTCGGCTAGATAATAAAAAGACAGTCATTACTAGTACTCCTAGTCCTTTGGGTTCGACAATCTGGTCTTGCTAAAGCTATACTACTATTCGATAGGTACACTTGCCTACGTCGTGATAATAGTTAGTTTCAAGAACAATTCATTATAAATTTATAAAACTTATCACGGAATATCACGATCAAAATGGCATGAATTTTGGGCCAAATTTGGTGCACACGGCCTGGGACATAGGCATAAATGCTATCATCTTTTTGGTTTTTGTAACAGCCCAATTTTGGTGAAATCGGAACAGTGATTTTAGGACCACAAATCCAAGCCAAAAATAAAATTTATTTTTATTTTATTATATGATTCATATTATATTATAAATATCATGTGAAAATTTTGATAAGAAAATTTTACCGATTATGTGTTTAATTACGGGAATGATCAAATCGCATAAAATGCAAAAGTTAAATTCTAGTAGCTAAAAGGATCAAGTAGTTATGGAATTCAAAACTTAATGTCCTTATATGGTAATTAGACCATTAAAGAAAGCATGTAGATATTTTGGTACGACTCATCCATGGAAAAATAAAAAAAAGGCTAAGGACTAAATTGGAAAGATGAAACGTTATTAAATGACAATTTAATTAAATGAAAAAGAAAACAATTTCATATCATCTTCCCCAAGTATTTCTATGGAAACCCTAGGAGAGAGGAAGAAGACTTATCAAGCTTATTTGGGTAAGTAATCAAGCCCCGTTTTTAGTAATTTTTATATTTTTGAAACCAGGATAGTCTAATCTATCTATTTAGGGGATTAATTTGAAAAGTTATCAAAGTATGAAATTTGGGCCATGGATGAATATGCTACAAATATGAAATTTATGGTAGAAAATGAAAGGTTGTTGATAGATAAACAACTTTTACAAAGTAATTTTTTTATGGAAACTTGATTTAGGGACCAAAATGAAAAAGTGATAAAATCCATGGAAAATTCTAAAATTTTTGAAATGTATGTGTTGTAAATGTAGTATATAAAATTCGATTAGGCTGGGCATAGGGAGTAAGTTGCATAAATTTCATTTTTCGAGCCTAGGGACGAAATGGGAATTTTTGGAAAAGTTAGGGGCAAAATGGTAATCCTGCCTAGGATAAAAATTAAGTCCACTTGAATATAAAATATGATAAATTGATGTCAAATTTACTCGTATAGATCCGAATAGACCAAATTCGGAGCTAGAACGAGGAAAAGAGGAAAAAGTCAGATTAGTAGATTTTTCGTATACGAACAATTGTCGATGTAAGTTCATGCAACTAAATTGTATATGTTTTTATGCTTGAGTCAAATGTTGTGTTTATGAATTGTATAAATGCTATAAATATGTGAAATGATTACATACTCGTTAAAGCCTGATAAGTGAAAGTGCCCGATCAATTATAATGCCCGACATATGATAAATGATAAAAATGTTAATTTTATGCTTGAGTAGAATGTGAACATTTGAATTGTATAAATGCATAAATATATAAGATTGACCACATGTTTCATTATACTTGAAAATTTTTTAAATCCTGAATGAATAAATGGACAATTCGATGGATATGTGATTTCTCAAAATGAATTGGATTGAGCCCGGACGGGTAATCCAGATCAAGCTTTTTAGAGCATATTTCATAAAAAGGATTTAGCTTGGACTAGTAATCTTCTCATATACATGTGTGGCTCGAGAGTGTACTCTCCGATATAGTACCCTATGGGTACAATTGGACATCAATTGACGGATTCTGATTCGTACACATCGAGTGTAGTACCTGTGCAACCATCGATTCAGATAAATTCAACGGGTAAAAACCTTTATATGAAAAGATATGGAAAAGAAATGAGTGTATCCAGCTGAAATACAAGTAAATGATGATACATGACATATGATATATGAAAACATGAGATGATGATATTTGTACATAGACTTCATTTGATAAATATACGTTCATTCTTGATTATAGACTTGTACACCTTGAGTGTACTGATCATGACCTTAATGTTCTGAGTAATATGAGTAAAGTTTTGATGTGAAATGATCTGAACTTGAAATGAACTATTATGAAATTATACTTGAAATAATGAGATGAACTATGCATGTTGAATGAATACATTTTGTGGAAAGCATATGTGCTCGGAAACTTGATTGTTGTTGAGCCCATATATGTTTCGATGTTAATATGGAATATATGACTAACAAGGTCAATAAGAATGTGTGTAGGGCTTGAGATCAAACTGATTGATTATGCCTTAAATAATTACCTCAAAATAGAATGAATGGTAAGTTGAGTACCATGTTATACGAACTTACTAAGCATAAATGAGAATGTGTGTAGGGCTTGAGATCAAACTGATTAATTATGCCTTACGTAGTTACCTCAAAATAGAATGAATGGTAAGTTAAGTACCATGTTATATGAACTTACTAAGCATTTTATGCTTACTCAGTTTTATTTCCCTATTTTAGAGTAAATTGGAAGCTCGGCGGAGATCACATACACTATCCATCGGCCCATGTTGACACAAAATGGTAAATCAATTATGATTGTAATGGCATGTATAGGATATATTGGCCATCTTGACATGTAAATGTAAATGATACTTGCAATCTAGCCATTGGAATGGCTAGTAATGGTTTGTTTAAATATATTTGGAATGTCAAACTATGGTAGCTACATATATGTTAAGTAGTTGATCAAATCATGTTTAATACATGGATTGAACTAAGATAAGATTGTAGACATGTATGCATGAAATGATATGCCATGATGAATGATGGAATTTGCTTAATTTGAATGCTTGAAATGGTTGGTATTTGGATGTGTGATTCAAGTACAGGTCATTGGTGTGATTTTGGGTGAGAAATGAAGCTAAGAATGGCTTTATTTTGTCCACACAGGTGTGTGTTTAGACAGTGTGTGACACACAGCCGAGTACATGGGCATGTAGTTAGGCCATGTGTCCCCTGTACCTTAATTTTTGAGAAACAGAATGCTCAAAATAGAGCACACGGGAAGAGACACGGACGTGTGTCTTGGCCGTGTGAAACCTACACCTAAATTCAAAATGAATTAATTCATCACATGACCTAGGACACGGGCATGTGGCACGGCCGTGTGCACAAGTTAGAGAGTTACATGGGGTCGAACATGGCTTGCAGCACGGGCGTGGCCCAGGGTCACACGGGTATATCCCTTGGACCACACGGGCGTGTGAGCCCTGCACTTTGGAAAAATTTTGAAATTTCACGAAAAATTCTTAGAGTTTTCGATTAAGACCCGACTTGATTCTAAAGCTCATTTTGGGCCTCGAGGGTCCATTTAAAGGATGTTACAAATAATTCCAAAAAATGAATTGTAATTATTGTAAATCATCTAAAAAATGTTCTGAAAGTTTCGATAATACTTCGTAACCTTGTTTCAGGGACGTACACAGGTTAGGGGTCTTACAGTTTTTCTCAAACACAACTGAAATATCCATGGATGGCTTAGGGAAGCTTTCGGCCAAGTTGGTTTTGAGTGCATTATAAGTATTTTGATCGCATTTTTAATGATTTTTATGTTTTTGTTATTGTATTAGCTTAATATAGCTAACTTGGGGGTCAATTTGATAAATTATTAAATTTTTAGAATTTTACCATGGATGAATTTGAGATGTTTTTGAAAAGTTATGGTAGACTCTTAAGCTTGGTTGATAGATAAGACTATTTTGTAAAGTTATTTTTGGTAATTTTAATGTTTAAAGATTAAAATGTGAAAATAGTAAAAGTACAAGGGTTTAATGTGTAATAACAATAAATATGGGCTATAGTAAGGTTCCAATAATTTTGGCTAAGCTTGAAATTGAGTAAAAATGGTTAATTTGCATGTTTTAGGCTCAGGGACTAAATTGTATAAAAGTAAAGTGTTGAGGGTAATTTTGTAAAATGTTAAAAAGACTTAATTTCATAAAATAAATTGGATTCGTTGTCTGAATTAATGAATTGAATGAAATTATTAATTTACATCAAGACGAGTGGGTAATCGAGGAAAAGAGAAAAATACCAAATAGCCCCTATATTTAGTCATTGTTGCAATTTATCTAGGTAAGTTCGTATGACCGTTTATTGTGTTATTGTTTTCTAAATTAAATGTCATGCTATGTTACTCTTAATGAAAATGGATTGTTATATATATATATAAACGTATCATTGTTTGAAGAATTGATGATTAATGAGTCCTAGTTGAACCTTAGGAATTCGTAGGATACAAATGACATGTCATTAGAGATTTCATGTTTCAGGTGCTAGTCTTGAATGTCCTACCGATGGCTGAGGTCTTGCATTTGTTGCAGATACTCCATAGCTCGTGTGAGCAGACCCATGTCACAGCTCGTGTGAGCAACGATGTAAAGGAAAGGTTATGGTTATATGTTTAAACACACTTCGTGTGAGCTTTCCCGAGTATCTAATGATATTCTAAATGGTTCAACGGGCATGAAAAGGAAAGGAACGGTAAGTGTTAGAATGATTTATGTGATTTATTCATAGAAAGGAAATGATGAATTCAAATGAAGTATGTTCATATACAAATGGTTTACCTTGGGTTTAATTCAAGTGAATTATGTTTGAATGCACTAACTTGTGTATCGATGATGATGTTTAGGCTTGTGCCAAGCTTGTGATTATTGTTGATTTTTATGCTTGTGCTTTGTACTATGCAAATGAAACGGGTAAGAAAAAGGAATGAAACAGTAAGTTCATAATTGGGAGGTAATTTGATGATATAAAAGGATTAATGAGTTAAATGATGTACTTATATGTGAGAAATCTACTTATGCGGTATGACTTGTTAGAAGTTAAATTATGTGTGTTGATGAAAATGTGATCAAATAATTGCATGTTTAGGTAAGTTGTACATGAATGCATTTTAGGTGCCTTGTATGGCATATTGGTTGAATGATTTTGGACTATTGAATTGGTCGTTTCATGTTGGTTGTAGTCATGTTATGATGCATTGAATATGTGCACAAAATGCTTTCAAGTGGTTGCATGAGTTGGTGTTAGAAATGGCTTGATTTGGCCAATTTCATGTCCACATGGCCGGAGACACCGGCATCTGACTCAGTCATGCATGAAACACGGTCGTGTGTCCCATGTAGGTTTTATAGCATTCATGTCAGGCTGTTACACGGCTTAGCACACGGCCTGGGACACAGGTGTGTGGGGCTATTTCAAGAGTTACACGGCCTAGCACACAAATTCAATCTTTGAATCCTAAAGAAAGTAATAGTACGTCAATTCTACAGTCTTTTGGTGATGAAATTAGAAATGTGTTTCTTGGGATGATGAACTAGTGGTTCAATGAATTTCAGTAAGCAAATCCTATAACTCTGCCACCTCTACCCATATTGTGCCTCCTCCGACACACTTGGGTCATCAAAATCCTGTACCTATGACAGTTACTTGAGTATCCGTAAATAAAATCTAGAAATGTGGAGTGAAAGAATTTAAAGGCAAGGTTGATGATGATCCTGCAAAAGACGAGTACTGGTTAATGAATTTGAAGAGAGTCCTCGTGAAATTGATGTGCACTCCTGAAAGTAGTATGAGATGTGTTGTGTCGTTGTTAAAAGATGAAGTGTACTTATGGCGGAACATTTTGAGCACGATGACAACAAATGATCGCATTAATTGGGATTTCTTTCAGATTGAAATCAAGAAGTATGTTAGTCAGTTTTTTTTGACAAGAAAAAAAAAAGAATTTCTTGAATTAAAATAGGGAATCGGTCTATAGCTGAGTATGAATGAGAATTTTTACAGTTAAGCAAGTTTGTTCGTAATGAACGAGAATTTGTACAGTTAAGTAAGTTTGTTCGTAATATAGTGTCAAATGAAGAAGAAATATGTATTAGGTTTCAAGACAGGTTGAATGATGATATTCATATGTCTGTGGCAGTATTAAAGTTACGGGAATTTGTAGAACTTTCTGGACGAGCCCAAAAAATTGAAGAAATTTGCAAAAGTAAACGACAATCAAATTTGAAATTTCGAGATTTTAACAAAAGAGGGTCATTCAAGTATGCTCAAACATCTCCTTTGAAGAAATTTAGAAATTAGACAAGTCAACCAGCTACCCCTTCAGAGTTCACTAGCAAAGATAAACTGAGGCAAAGTAATTTTAAGTCTATTAATTCTCCAGCGGCTAGTGTTGGAAGTATGATAAATGTTGAGAGAATCGTTCTTGTTAGTGATAATTGCAACAAAAGGCATTTTGGTGAGTGTCAGTTAAATTTGGAAGCTTGTTTCCATTGTAGATCTACTGATCATTTCCTTCGTGATTATCCAAAAAGGCAAAATGACTTTCATAATCAAACAAACAAGCCTGAAGCAACCTCACAGAGAGGTAGACGATCTGGAAATGGTAGAAGTACTACTTATAGTCAAGGGAAGAATAACGATATGAATGAACGATCTAAAGGGAAAACTCCAGCTAGATCCTATGCAATCAAAGCTCGTGAGGAAGCTATTGCTCCAGATGTTATTGTTGGTACTTTTTCTCTCTTTGATAGTAATATATATGCATTGATTGATCCTAAATCAACTCACTCGTATATATGCACTGCATTAGTAGACAAAAGAATTTGTCTATTGAGTCCATTGAATATACTGTCAAAGTAACGAATCCATTGGGTTTGTGTGTTTTAGTTAATCAGATTTGTAAATCATGTCCACTAAAAGTTAAGGGTTACGATTTTTCGGCTAATTTGATGTTGTTACCTTTTGATGATTTTGATCTCATTCTGGGAATGGATTGGTTGTTTGAGCATGATGCAATAGTGAGTTGCCGAAGGAAACAAGTTAGTTTGAAGCATCTGAATGGTGAATTTATTTGTGTTAGGGCAGATGGGGCCTATTATATTACAAATGTAATTTTAGCACTGTCAACTCAAAAATTGATTAAAAAGGGATGTGAAGCTTATTTAGCCTACGTTCTTGATTCAAAAGTGGCTGAATAAAAAATTGAACAAGTGTTGATAGTCAAAGAATAGGCTGACCCTACTCAGTGAGTTACATGGGTGAGAACACGGGCTCGGACACGACTCTGTGTTCCTTGTTTGATTGTTACACGGCCTAGACTATGTCACACGACTGTGTGGCCCCTATTTTCACATTTTTGCAACTTTTTCTTAAACCTCTGATTTGTTTTAAATTAGTCCCAAATTGTTTTTGAACTATTTTTAAGGCCTCGATAAGTTTTTAAAACTCTTTTAAATAATAATTAAATTCCATTTAATTATATTGTATTTAAAACTCTTTTAAATAATAATAATTAAATTTTATTTTAATTATTATTTATCTAAAACTCTTTTAATTAATAATTAAATTCTATTTCCTTATCTAAAAGGAATATATCAAATCAGTTGTTTTATCTCGTTTATTATTATTTTCAAATTTAACAGGAAATAGTAACAAAATTACTATTTATTATCATTTTGACTACGAATTTAAATTTCCAAAAATTAAATTTGAAAAAAAATAATAACTAATTATTACTCGTAATTAAAACAATCTTATCATTTTAAATTACTTAAAGAGAGTGATAAACTTAACCACTCTTGTTCATTCCTAATGTGCGATCCTATAGGTTCAATTAATGTTGGCAATAGGCCCAAGTTAAACAAAAGCTCATGATCCGAGCCAATCTAAATACACCTCATGACATAATCCCTTTGTCTCAAGATATCTAGATAAAATATAAGGCATGGATAAAGTCAACCTTATATCATTCTATCTTTAATTTCTCGATACCCAATTAAACTAACAAAATGAATGGCATTGATCTCCATCAATTCATTCGAGCATAGCCATGCATTTTTCAGTCTCAATTGTCGAGGGGCCCAGAGATATCTCTCTTATAATAAGAGGGACAAATTCCATCTTAATCACTCACATCTCAGTACATGATCCTAATTATGTCCAAGCATAAATTTTATAGTTGTCTGGTTAAAGACAATGTTTGATTATGTCAAAACACAAAATTCTCAAGTTGAGAACTATAGTGATTTTAGGTCTAAGGATTTAGTGACATACCTATTTAGAGATTTAATTTATGACTTTGATCCATGTAATAATCTCAAAATGGGTCGGTCCAATTTTCATTTCAACAAATACATATGAATATGATTTGTTTCTCAAACACATATCCATCACATGAATATCAATCATATTCCATACTAATCTTAATTCATTGTTGTTCCCACAACAATGACAGATTAAGGACATTTAGAATAAAATTATTCAATGATATTATTATATATTAAACATGCAAATTATAATAATAATAAATTCATTTAATCAAAATAAAATGCCCATACAATAGGCCTAGGGCACTATTACTAACAATCCCCCACTTGTAGTAGGCCCAATTATTAATGTATCTCATACCTATGAACCTAGCATGACGATCATGCTTTGCTTGTGGCAAAGGCATAGTCAATGGATCAGCAACATTGTCATTTGTTGGATCTTTTTATATCTTAAAATCACCTCTTTCAACGATTTCTTGAATGAGATGATAACGCCTTAGAATATGTTTGGATCACTGATGTGATCTAGGTTCCTTAGCCTGTGCAATAGCACCATTGTTTTCACAATAAACATCAATAGGATATGCGATGCTAGGAACCACTCCATGGTCACTAATGAACTTCTTGATCCAAATTGTTTCCTTGCTGCATTAGATGCTACTATGTATTTAGCTTTAGTTGTAGAATTAGCAACTTTGCTTTGCTTTGAACTTTTCTAGTAGATAACACCACTATTTAAACATAACACATATCCTGATTGCGATTATAAATCATCTTTGTCAGTTTGAAAGCTTGCATCTATGTAACCACTTACAACTAAATCATCTTTCAAACCTCCATACAACAAGAACATATCTTTGGATCTTCTTAAGTACTTAAGTATGTTCTTTACTACTGTCCAGTAACTCTCACCGGGATCTGATTGATATCTACTTGTTATGCTTAAGGCATAAGAAACCTTTGGTCTAATGCATAACAAGGCATACATGATGGATCCTATTACTAAAGCATAAGGAATTTTACTCATATGGTCTTGCTCATTTTTTGTGTTAGGACACTGAGTTTTGCTAAGATTAATACCATGAGACATAGGCAAGAATCCTCTCTTGGAATCTTGTATACTTAACCTTTTCAGTATTTTGTCTATATAAGCACTTTAACTTAGACCAATCAACCTTTTAGATCTAACTCTATGGGTTTTTATCCCAAGGATGTAGGCTGCATCACCTAAGTCTTTCATTGAGAAACACTTCCCTAACCAAGACTTGATATTCAGTAAGGTAGGAATGTCATTTCCAATGAGTAAAATGTCATCGACATATAAGACTAGAAATGCAACCGCGCTCCCACTAAATTTCTTGTAAACACAAGGTTTATCTTCATTTTTGATAAATCCAAACTCTTTGACTAATTCATCAAAATGAAGGTTCCAACTCCGTGAAACCTGCTTCAAACCATAAATGGATCTTTGAAGCTTGCATGCTTTACCAGAATTCTCTGGTTGTACAAAACCCTCAGGTTGTGTCATATACATATCCTCAAAGTAAGTTTCCATTAAGAAATGCAATTTTGAAATCCATTTGCCAAATCTCATAGTCATAATATGCAACAATGTCAATGAGGATTTTGATGGACTTAAGCATGGCTATAGGTAAAAAAGTTTCATCATAGTCTATACCATAAGTTTGTTTGAACCCTTTTACAACTAACCTTGCTTTGTAAGTATGCACTTTGCCATCCATGTCAATTTTCTTCTTGAAAACCCATTTGCACCCAATGGTCTTTGTACCTTTAGGTGGATCGATCAAGGCCCATACCTGATTATCATACATGGATTGCATTTCAAACTTCATGGCCTCTAACCACTTTTTAGAGTCCAAATCTAACATAGCCTCTTCATAAGGTAATGGGTTCATCTTGATCCACTAACATTATGTGATGGTTATTAGTTACAAGAAATCCATATTTCTTAAGCTCATGACGCATCCTATTAGATCGACGTAATACTTGTGTTACTGGAGAAGTGTCAACAACGGTTTGTTAACTCTAAGTATCCAAAGGCAGTCAATGTAATTTTCTGGTTCTCAAACTTCTTCGAGTTGTATCCTGCTCCCACTGGTTCCTTCAATAATAAATTCCATTTCTAGGAAAACACCATTTCGGGTGACAAACATTTTGTTCTCGGTGGGATTGCAAAAGTGGTATCCCTCAATTTCTCTAGGATACCCCCAAAAAAGGCATTTGTCTAATTTAGGCTCCAACTTACTAGAAACTAGACGTTTCACATAAGCCTCACAACCCAAAATCTTAAGAAAAGATAAGCTGGGCTTCTTACCAGTCTATATCTCATATGGCGTCTTTTCAACTACTTTGGAAGGAACTCAATTTAGTATGAATGTAGTTGTTTCAAGTGCATAACCCCAAAAGGAAGACAGAAGATTTTTCAGACTCATTATAGATCAAACCATATCTAATAAGGTTTGATATCTCCTTTTTGACACACCATTCCATTGTGGTGTTCCAAGGGGAGTTAATTTTGAAATAATTCCACAATTTCTAAGATGGTCATCAAACTCTTGGCTCAAATATTCTCCATCTCGATCAAGTCGAAGGGCTTTTATTGTCTTTCCAAGTTGGTTTTGTGCTTCATTTTGAAAGCATTTGAACACTTCAAATGATCCAGATTTATGTCTCATCAGGTAGGCATAACCATATCTACTAAAGTCATCAGTAAATGTAATGAAGTACTTGTAACCTCCTCTAGCTATTGAACTTAATGGTCCACATACATCTATATGTATTAGGCCCAATAATTCATTGGCCCTTTCACTGTGTCCAGCAAAAGGATTCTTTTTCATCTTACCTAATAAACAAGATTCACAAATATCATATGATTCAAAATCAAATGAATTCAAAATTCTATCTTAATGGAGTTTTGCAATACGTTTCTCATTTATATGGCCAAGGCGACAATGTCAAAGATAGGTTGGATTTAAATCGTTAGACTTAAATATTTTAGTATTTATGTTATGGATTGAAGAATTGTTGGATTTTTGAAATTTTAAAATTTAAAGACCATCTTGTAAATCGACATTTGCATAGAATATGTCTTTATAATAAATGGAGTAATTATTATTCTTAATAATAAAAGAAAAACCATCATTATCCAAACAAGAAACTAAAATGATATTCCTACTTATACTAAGAACATAAAAGCAATTGTTCAAATCTAGCAAAAGTCCACTGGGTAAAATAAGTTTATAACTTCCTACAACTAAAGCAGCAACTCTTGCTTCATTGCCAAATCATAGGTCAACTTCGCTTTTCTTCAGTTGTCTACTCCTTGTGAGTCCCTGCACATTTGTACAAATGTGAGATCCACATCTAGTATCTAATTCCCAGGAACATGAAAGAGAAAAATTAACATGTACACTTTGGATCCTCCAAATATATGTTGTAGTTTCTTTTCCAATGACTAGGTTCATTGTAAAAGAAACAAACACCACCCTTAGGGGGTTTAGCCTTGGGTTCAGGTTTGGGCTTAGGGTGAGTATTGGACTTTCCAGCCTTTCCATTTCCCTTGCCAATTCCTTTTCCTCTTTTCTTGAAGCCATTTCTCTTTTGAACCATTAAAATGTGATTAGGCTTGGACTTGATATTTTGCTCAGTAGTTTTAAGTATCATATATAGCTCAAAAATTAATTTGTCCATCTCATTCATGTTGTAGTTCATGACAAACTAGCCATAACTTTTAGGTAGTGAATTCAGAATCAAATCAGTTGCCAACTCTTTGCCAAATAGAAATCAAAGTCTATCAAGGTGATCAATATAGCCTTTCATCTTTAGGACATGAGCACTAACTGAAACACCCTCTGTCATTTTACAAGAATACAGTGCCTTGGTAGCTCATACCTTTCTTGTCTTGCCTGTTACTGAAACATTTCCTTTAGATTGTAAATCATATCTTAAGCATCCATGTGTTCATGATCTTTCTTAACTTCAGAACTCATGGTAGCTAGCATCAGGCATGCAACATCAATAGAGTCATTTTTATTCTTCTTATAAGCATTCTTTTCAGCTTTAGTAGCATTCTCAGCCGGCTCCTCAAGGTGAGGTTCATCTAAGATATAAAGCTTCCTTTCGTTTAAATTAAAAACTTTTCACAATTCATCTTAATGTCCCTACTATGGACCTACAAGACCCCAACCACACCTTTGATTTGATTCAGGACTGAACTGAGCATTTTAGAAAACCTTTGAAAAATTTAAAGGCAACCAAGGGCACACGCCCGTGTGGAAGAGTGACACGCCCGTGTGTCCTCTTAACATGGCCATGCTGAAGGACCGTGTGGCTCACACGGCCTAAGCATTTTGGGGTACTCTCATGTCCCTAGCCCATGTGGATTTATTTCTCAATTCGAACCTACAGGGTTTTTTACATGACCTGGCACACGCTCGTGTCTATTACCTGTGTCCCTCACACGGCCATTACACGCCCGTGTCTCATCTCGTGTACTAAAATGTTGACATTCTATTTCTGACGTCAGCAATGATTTAAAGGCACATGACCAAGGCACACGCCTGAGTGCTACGACTGTGTCTTCTACATGGTTGAGACACACAGCCGTGTTTCCACCCGTGTGGTTACTACTAGGCATTTTGTTATGTCAAATTTAGGTGCAGGGCACACACGACCTGACTACACGCCCATTGGGTAGACTGTGTGTCACACATGGCCTAGACACACGCCCGTGTGTCTACCCGTGTGGACAAAAAAAATAAGCCTATCTACCAAGCCTTTTTTGTCACCCTTACTTATGTCGACCTACCAAACATCAAATAATACCAATATAAACATTAACACATCATTTCCAAGCTATCCTCTTTCGCATACAAACCATGCAGAAACCACATCCATGAAAATCCTCATCAATTTCATTTAGCAATAATAAATATTAGCCACCAACCATGGCCTTATACAAAATGATTCAATCCTTCATGAAAAGCCAACATATTTGGCTGAAACATTATGACACTAACAAAAAGACCGAGATCCTATACATGCCATATTCAAAATGTTAAGTCTAACTATACCAAGTGCTTTAGTTGATAGTGTGATCGATGGCTCCGACGTCCCTTAGAACCCTGAGCTAGCTTGGCGACTCTATAAGAAAATGGAAAAGAGAAGGAGTAAGTGTAAAGCTTAGTAAGTTGCATGAAAATAAGTAACAACATCAACCATGCATAATTAAACACATAGCATATTATAAACCAACACAACATTCTTGATTTAACAAGGGTAGATTTCACTACACACTTATACATCAAAAGTATAAGCCAAAGATTACAAGATCATCTCGAAATCATCCTCATAGATAGAACTTACTCAATGTCATCCTTACCATTAAGGCATCATAACTAGACTCATATTTCATGAGTTTCAAAAAAGAACCTATACCACTCACAACGTGATTATATCATTCCATATCTTTATCATAAGCTTTAAATAACCCATGAAAACATTTGGAATACTAAAGGATATCCGATAAGCCTGACATAAGAGGGTAAATTGCTGATGCCATGTCCCAGACATGGTCTTACACTGGCTCACATGTCGAGGCTGATGCCATGTCCTAGACATGGTCTTACACTAGCTCTCGTCTCAATGTTGATGCTATGTTCCAAACATGGTCTTACACTGGCTCTCAAAATGTGGCTGATGCCATGTCCCATACATGGTCTTACACTGCACACATATCAATGCCGATGCCATGTCCCAGACATGGTCTTACACTGGCTCTCATACACCAGTGCCAATGCCATGTCCCAGATATGGTTTTACACTGGCTCACGTATCACCCAAATGTCATGGCATGGATATCCAATCTATTCCTAGGTTCAACCAGGAATTTACTACATTAAATTTCACCATGCATTATTCATAAGCATATTCAACCATTTTATGCAAAATCAATCATTCAATACATAATAGCGATAAAGTTGTCTTACTTAAATACAACTTACCTCGGTATACAAAATGTAGGCGACTAATCAATTTTTAATCAACTAGCTTGGCTTTCCCTTGGTCTAAGTCTGGATTTTATATTTCTTGATCTAAAAAGATAAAATTTAGTAATTTAATCACCACATTAATCAAGACATTTTATAAACCATATTTTGTCAAAATAACCATTTTGCCCTATACTCTCACAAAAATTACGATTTAGCCCTAGGCTCGTAAATCGATTTTCATCAAATTTTCTCACTAACCAAGCCTAGCCAAATTATTTTTATGTTAGAAGCAGCCTACAATTTCAATTATTTCACGCATTTACCATATAATTTATAACTTATACAAAATGGTCCATAATTAGGGTTTTCATGAAAACTATTTCACAAAAGTTGTTTATTTAATCACCATAACTCATTTTCTTCTATAAAAATTCAGCTCATAACATAAATGCTTTCAAGGCAAAACCCTAAACTCTCAACCATATTGTAAAATAGTTTCTCCATTAGCTAGATTAAGCTACAAGGGTCCCAAAAGTACAAAAATTATCAGGAAAAGTCATCAAAATCACTTACTTATGAGAGAACTTAATGGCTAAAAGTTTCAAGTACCAAAAACCCCTTTCTTACTGATTTTTTGGTGGAGAAGATGAATGGTAAAAAGATGAAGCCCTTTGTTTTATTTTATCTTATTTCTAGTCAAAATAAGCTACCAACTCCACTTAATTTTGACTTTTCTATTCTTCTTTGTCTCTATGGTCGGCCACCCCTATTGAAATGGGTCTATTTTCCCTTTAAAGACCCCTAATTATGATTCTCTAGCTATTAAACACCATTTGCTAGAAAAAAAACTTTTTCCCTTTATACGATTTAGTCTTTTTTCTCAATTAAGCTCACCATCGCTAAAATTAATTCATCAAAATTTTCATGCATCTATGTAAATGTGCTATAACCCATAAAATAATATTAAAAATAATTTCTTCAGACTCGGGTTAGTGGTTTTGAAACCACTGTTCTGACTAAGCCTAAAATCGGGTTGTTACCATTCTCCCCCTTTGGGATTTTCGTCCCCGAAAATCTTACTAGTGAAAAGGTTTGGGTATTGATCTCTCATAGTCTCCTTGGGCTCCCATGTGGCCTCTTCAATCCCATGTTTATGCCATAGTACTTTCACTAGTGCTATACTTTTATTCCTCAATTGCTTGACCTCTCGGGCTAAGATCTTAACTGGTTCTTCGTCATAAGTCATGTCTGATCGAATCTCAACTTCTGCTGGTGAAAGAACGTGCGAAGGATCAGAATGGTAATGGTGTAACATTGTCACATGGAAAACATTGTGGATCTTCTCTAACTCGGATGGCAAAGCTAGTTAATAAGCTACCGGTCTAATTTTCTCAGTCACCTCATAAGGTCTAATGAAACGTAGACTTAACTTTCCTTTCTTACCGAATCTGAGGATTTTCTTCCAGGGAGATACTTTTAAAAACACCTTATCACCGACTTGAAACTCAATTTCTTTTCGTTTCAAAACCGCGTGGGATTTTTGTCTATTTGAAGCGGCCTTCAAACAGTTAGAAATTACCTTTACTTTCTCTTTAGTTTCTTTGACTAAGTTAACTCCATAAATCTGATTGTCTCTGATTTCGGTCCAATATAAGGGCGTTCGACACTTGCACCCATACAAAGCCTCATAAGGCGCCATTTTCAAACTCGACTGATAGCTATTGTTGTAGGAAAACTCTACCAGTGGTAAATACTTTTCCCAACTGCCTTGGAATTCAAGGACACAACAATGCAACATGTCTTCAAGAATCTGAATTGCTCTCTCTGGCTGACCGTCAGTTTGCGGATGGAAAGCCGTGCTAAAATTCAACTTTGTCCCCAAAACTTGTTGTAACCTTTTCAACAATCACGAGGTGAACCTCGGATCTCTATCTGAAATAATCGACAAGGGCACTCCGTGGAGTCTCACAATTTTGGAAACATACAAATTAGCCAATTTTTCAAGCAGATAATCCATACGTATCGGTATAAAATGGGCTGACTTTGTTAGTCTATCAACTACAACCCATATGGCATCTTTCTTCCTTGGCGTCAAAGGTAACCTTGACACAAAATCCATAGTGACACGGTCCCATTTTCATTTGGAAACTATCACAGGCTAAAATAAACCTGAAGGTACTTGATGTTTGGCCTTCACTTGCTGACAGATTGGGCACTTAGAGACAAACTCTAAAATGTCTCTCTTCATTCCCGACCACCAATACATTTTCTTCAATTCATTGTACATTTTCACACTACCCGGGTGAATAGACATACAACTGCTATGTGCCTCATGCAAAATTTTTCGAATAATTTCATCGTCTTTCGGTACACAAATTTTGTCTCGAAACATTAAACAACCATCTAAACCAATCCAATAGTCTGATTCTACACCTGTCTCGCACTAAGTTAACTTAGCTTGCAATTCTTTATCACCTTTATGAGCTTCGCATATCTCTTGCAAAAACATTGGTCTCGCTCTCAACTTGACTAAAATAAAACCATCATCGGTTACTAGCAACTGAGTGTTAATGCCCTCGAAGCAAACAAAGACTGTAACATCCTGATTTTTGGATTATTTGTAGTTTTCGATATTTTGGTTAAGTTTTAAAATCTGTGTATTTGGATGTGAAATTAATATTTTAAGTATGAAAATGGGCTTATGGAAGGCCCATGTGTTGGCCAAAACCCGGTGGGATTTTTTGAAGTTTTGGATTTAAAAGTTAGGGGTTCTGGCTAGGTGGCCCTTATATAGAGTGATGGGTAATTTGCATCACAAAAAGAGCAGTAGTAAAGTGGCAAGAGTGACACCACTAAGCTCCTAAAAATGTGGCGTGTGGAGCCTTAGGGGAAGGCATGGGATCGATCCCCCATGCTGGCAAATAGGTGCAATTATTTTTTAGGTGCAGAAAGGGTAAGTGTTGAAGTCCAAGTGGAGTCTGCCAAAGGAGTGTTTGATCAGTTCAAATGCTTGAATTAAGGAGTGATAAGGGGAGAGATTTAAGGGATTGGGTGAGAGATTAGAGTTGGCCGAATCTAGGGAAGTGAAGAGGGAAAATTTGGCAGAGGGTTTAGGTTGGTATTTCGGCACCTAAGGCTTTTGTGGTGCCGTTTTCTTCTGCTCATTCACAACAAGGATTTTCTTTTATTTCTTTTTGCCTCCCTAACCGAAACCTTCCTCTCTTCTATTCTTTTTTTCTCCACTTTCTTTTCCAAAGCTGTTCACCAACCCGTTATTCTTCAACACCTTTGCCGAAATCACAAAAGCCGAAATCCTATGATCACTACTTGTGCCGATTTCTTCAAAGTCAGGTTCTTCTATGTTCTTTTGTTTTATTTAAACTACAATCACCTTTTCTTAATTTTAAATACCTAACGGTAGTCCTACTTCAGGATCATAGCCACACATCGTTATTTTCTTCACCACCCAAAAGCTGAAAGTATCATTGGTGTGGGGGCTTATAGCCGAAACTTCAAGACTTTTTGGGTTCGAACTCTGTCGTTGGTTAGAAGATAAATCTGCATAAGATTAAGTGGAAATCAAAGAGGGGTAAGGGGGTAAGTGCTCATCATCTCAGACTTGGTTTTATTTTATGATGTTAGGAAAAGCCGAAATCCCTAAAAATAGGGAGGCTGTCGATTTGGGCATAAGGCTCTAAGGGTTTGTTATTAATGTTTTCTTTTGGTGATTAGAGTCTTCTTAAGCATTGGATCGAAGGCGTAAATCACTGGAGCAATCGAATTTGGAGCAAGCTATCAGTTTTTGGCAAGGCTTTCTAGGGATATGGCTCGATTTTTGGTTAAGCAATTTTTGAGGATTAGTGATTGAAGGTTTGTAAATAAAAACTGTGCTAAACGATTGTAGGATAGCGTAAGGCATCTCGGTAGTAGTCGTCGCAAACAGGTGTGTACCGAACACCCTTTCTCTGTTCAAGTCGGCAAAAGCCGAAAAGCCAAAATTTGGTATTTCATGGGCTTGTGAGTACGCGAATGCTCTCAAGTAATAGACTAATGGTTAGATTCGGCATCGCAAAGTGGTAAGTTAGTTGTGTGCGAAAATACGTGAACATCAGTAAGTGGGCCTTGATGGGCCAAAACTGGGCCCAATGGGCTTACGGACCAATATGGGTAAGAGATGGGCAAATTGGCTTGTTAGTTAGTTGGTAGACTCGAATTGCTTTTAACTGTTAAAAGTTACTGAAATAACCTGTGTAGACGAGTAAGTTTACGAATGTACCCCTAAAGGGCAAAAATTACCGATATACCCTTAGGGTTTATATTGACTAATATGCATATTGATAAATACTGTATTCTGCATGATATGCTTTCATTAATGTCTGTTGCATGGGATTGGGATATTGATGGAGGAAGTGTTTAAAGTGGTTCATCCACGTACTGGAGGCTTTGCCTCACCTTACTAATAACTGAGCAGCAATGCTGCAACTGTGGAGTGTAGGGTTGGGTGGGTTGAGTTATTCCCCACATGGAGTGTAGTCTGTGCGGGGAGTGTAGCGGTTGGTGGGTTGAGTAGTCTCCCAAACGGGATTGCATTCATTGTTATTATCATTACACGATTCTCGAATTGGGCCTATGGGCCGCACTGCTTCAAAAAAAGGGGCTAAGGCCTTGTTATCAGATTCGAAAAGGGCTTCGGTCCACTCATCGTTATCCGAGTAGGCTTAGGCCCAATGGGCTCGAGCTAATTTGAGCTTTGGATGGGTTTCAGATACACCGAGTTTCCCAGCACTCACCCCTTTCTTTCCATCCTTGCGGTGAGCTCTAATTGGTGGACTTTTTGTTTGGCGGGGATTCGAGAGTGGCCACGAAGAACAAATTCTGGTTTTAAATTAGATCACACTTCCTTTACTTTTAATTATTTCCGCTTTGTTTGAGGGTTGTAATAAGGCCGTTCATTAAATTATTTCATTTATGGATTATTGAACCGTTAGCACTAGGCGCGTTTTAAAAAGACTATATGTTTTCAAAATGTCTCGGTGACGTGTAAGACTTCCGCAATATAAATGTTTTCAAAGAAAATAAATAACTAAACCTGACTTAAACATGATTTATTTTTCATAGACACACAACATGCTTTAAGTGTGGCAATGGATGTGTGCATGTCTAGGATTGGATCCGGGAAGAGCTTGGTACTTAAGCGGTCCAACAGACTCACCTCCTCTTTTACTCGGCTTCCTACCGGTGCACACTTCCATTCACTTAAACTTATAACATTAACGTTTTTAAACCCTAAGAAAGAGATTCTTGATGAAACGAATAGCAACTTTTTCCATGTGGCATGCTGAATTCGACCGTAACGCCTGGGCTGGGTTTAGGGTGTTACATTTAGTGGTATCAGAGCCAAGTTACAGCAACTCAGCTGTGGATTGGGTCTAAAAATCTTTTCGAAAACTTAGGCCTAAGAAGGGTATTTTTGGAAATGGTAAGTTTTTCGAAGATGTTCAAGTTTTTCTATTGTTAAACGGGGTTAAATCAATAGTTTTAAAAGAAAAGTGTTTTCAAATCAAATCTTTTTATCTTCGATAAATAAAAACATGGTTTTTAAATTTTAAATGGACTAATAAGGAAGTGGCACACTGAATCCCCGGCACCAAGTCTGTAAGTGTTCTTTTTCTGCTTTAAATATTTATATGGAACTGGACTGAAAGTAATACTGTAGATAATACTGAGCCTTAGAGATAGTGCTATTGATAATGTAGTATTAAGGCTACAAAACTGGGACCGTAGTTGAATTGCGATTGCGCGAAAATAACTCTGCAACTCTATCTATTCATAAAACATTCTGTAATAAACAGTGGAACCAATAACTAATGTCATAAAATTCGTAATCAGATAAATCAATATGAGTACAAGGGCTACTCAGGGAAGAGGCCGTGGGCGAGGCCGAGGTAGTACTCAAGCTGGATCTGCATCCTCAGAGCACATACCAGCTGGTGAGGCTCGTCCACCACCAGTTAACGAAAATGGGCCGTATGATGAGGCCGCAGGGGACAACGCCTTGTCTCAGGCCATGTTGAGGATTTTGGAAAGGGTGGCCGGAGCTAATGTCGGGCCCATGAATAGGGGGTCCATTTCTGAATGACTTCGGGCTAACGGAGCTGTGAGGTTTTTAGGGGCGTATCTGGAGTAGCCCCAAATGTGGCCGAAATCTTGGTTGGAAGCCACAGAGCGAATTATGGATGACTTGGACTGCTCGTTGGAGCGGAAATGTGAAAGAAAGGCGGTGTCCTCCTTGCTGCGGGATGAAGCGTATCGATGGTGGATTACCGTAAGAGAGGGTACCCCACGAAAAGAGTATCATGGGAGCTATTCAAGCGGATATTTAAGGCAAAATATGTTGGAGCTAGCTATGTGGATGCACGTAGAAAGGAGTTCCCGAATCGACTCGTGAAAGTAAGACCGTTGCAGAATATGAGGCAGAGTTTCTACGATTAAGCCGGTATGCTGGGGGCATCGTTTCCACTGAATATGAGCGCAGTGTTCGGTTTGAGGATGGCCTTAGGGATAAGCTAAGGGTACTCATAGCTCCACAGAGAGCGGATTTTGCCGCACCGTGGAGAAGGCAAAGATAGCGAGAGGTGAAACAAGTTTGAACGGAGAAATCGTGATAGGGACCGGAATTGGTTCGGGAGAGATCTTGACCACCGGTGCTTTAAATCGTAATGTTAAGAGAGCTAGGATGGAGGAACCGGTTCGAACAGTTCCGGTGAACACGGCTAGACCGCAAGCTTGTGGAGATTGTGGTAGAATGCATCGAGGTGAGTGCTGGAAACGTACTGGGGCTTGTCTTCGTCGTGGGTCTAAGGAGCATAGGATTAAGGATTGTCCTAAGAGGACAAACTCGGGCTCAAGAGGGTGAACAAAGGGTCGTGCGACCGGCTCAACCAGATGAGGATGGATCGCCGCTGCCAAGAGGTCGTGGACAAGGTCGCGGTGGTAATGGTCGTGGACGTGGCGCACCTGGCAGGGGTAATGGCAACGCTGATGCTCGTCAGCCAGCTTTGGTGTATCTTCGCTTTCGTCGTCGTGTGAGAAGAGACGCACTGATGTCATAACTGGTACGTTTCTGATCTATGGTGTGCCTTATACTACTCTAATTGATGTGGGATCAACTCATTCATATGTGGCATATAGCATTTCTGGGGCATTGGGTGTACACTTCGAAGAGACTGTATGTGGGGTGTCGGTGGTAAGTCCTTTAGGTCATTCGATTAAGGTAGAGAAACTCTTCAGGGAGGTGCCGTTGGAGATTCAAGGTAGGGTTTTCTGCAGAGATTTGATGGAGTTACCGTTTGAAGAATTCGATCTAATTTTAGGGATGGATTGGTTGACCAAGCATAGGGCAACTTTGGATTGTGCAGCTAAGAGGATGGTGTTAAGGACTGGGAATGATGAGGAGGTAATGATTATTGGAGAACGAAGGGATTTCTTGTCCAATATAGTATCGGCATTAAGGGCTAAGAAGTGGATGCGCAAGGGATGCGAGGCATATTTGGCTTTGGTAAGCCAAGTCAAGTGAGGACTCGATCGTGGATGCCATCGAATCGTTAAGAATTTGGGGATGTCTTTCCTAAGAGCTTCTGGACTACCCCAAATCGAGAAGTCGAGTTTGGAATTGATTTATTGCCTGGAACAGCTCCAGTATCCATTGCGCCTTATAGAATGGCACCGAAGGAGTTGGTGGAACTGAAAGCTCAAATCCAAGAGTTGTTGGATAGAGGCTTCATTAGACCTAGTGTGTCTCCTTGGGGAGCACCAGTTCTGTTTGTGAAGAAAAAGGATGGAACAATGCGCATGTGCATCGATTATCGCCAGTTGAACAAACTGACGATTAAGAACAAGTACCCACTACCAAGGATTGATGATCTGTTCGATCAGCTTAGAGGGGCTTCAGTATTCTCCAAAATCGATCTTCGTTTTGGATACCATCAACTAAGGGTAAAAGAAGGGGATATTCATAAGACAGCATTTCGAACTCGATATGGGCATTATGAGTTCTTGGTCATGCCGTTTGGACTTACGAATGCACCTGCAGCTTTCATGGATCTAATGAATCGAGTATTCCAACCTTACTTGGATCGGTTCGTAGTCGTCTTTATCGATGATATCCTGGTATACTCTGAAACGGAGATGAAACATGATGAGCATCTCCGTATGGTGTTGCAAGTGTTAAGGGAGAAGGAACTCTATGCAAAATTCAGCAAGTGTGAATTCTGGTTGAGGGAGGTAACTTTCTTAGGGCATGTGGTCTCTGCCGAGGGGATTAAGGTGGACCCTCGTAAGATTGAAGCGGTGTTGGAATGGAAGCCACCTAAGTCGATGATCGAGAAATTTAGAGTTTTCTGGGATTAGCAGTTACTACCGAGGTTTTGTTGAGGGTTTCTCGGTGTTGGCGGCACTTTGACCAAACTCATAAGGAAAGGAGTACCGCTTTGTCCGGACCGAGAAACAACAAAAAGCTTTTGACCGCTTGAAAAGGTGTTGATCAAGCGCCATGATTGATTCAACGATTATGTCCGGAAAGGACTTTACGGTATACAGCGATGCGTCGCATGTGGGGTTAGGTTGCGTACTAATGCAAGAGGGTAAGGTGGTCGCTTATGCGTCGAGACAGCTTAAGACTCATGAGGTGAATTACCCTACGCATGATTTGGACCTAGCAGCGGTAATTTTTGCGTTGAAAATTTGGAGGCATTACTTATATGGGGAAAAGTGTATCATATACACAGATCATAAGAGCCTAAAGTATTTGCCGACTCAGAAGGAGTTGAACCTTAGGCAACGAAGATGGGTGGAGTTGCTCAAGGATTACGATTGTTCGATTGAGTACCACCCAGGAAAGGCTAACGTGGTGGCAGATGCGTTGAGTCGAAGGGTTGTTACTGATTTGAGAGCTTTATTCGCACGTTTAAGTCTGTATGACGATGGAAGCTTGTTGGCCGAACTACAAGTAAGGCCTACTTGGACTGAGTAGGTCAAGGAAAAACAGTTGAAGGACGATTCATTAGCTCTTCGATTTCAGCAAGTTAGGAATGGTGAGAGCGAGGATTTTGGATTGAACATGGAGGGAGTTCTGTGCTTTCGTGGAAGGCTTTGTATTTCGAAGGATCCTGAATTGAGACAGTTAATCCTTAAAGAGGCTCATGGTGGACCCTGTGCCATGCATCCTGGAGGAAATAAGTTATATCGAGACTTGCGAGAGGTGTACTGTGGCCTGGGATTAAAACGAGAGGTGACTAATTTGTTGGGAAATGTCCGACATGCCCAGCAGGTTAAGGCTGAGCACCAATTGCCTTCTCGGTTCTTCAGAACCGTAAAGATTCCATTATGGAAGTGGGAAAGAGTAACAATGGATTTTGTGAGTGGGTTACCTTTAACACCCACCAAGAAAGATTCGGTGTGGGTGGTTGTGGATAGGTTAACAAAATCTGCTCACTTCATACCTGTTCGTACCGATTACTCACTGCAAAAGTTGGCGAAGCTATATGTGGCAGAAATAGTACGACTGCATGGGGTACCAGTGTCGATAATTTCTGATCGGGACCCTAGGTTTACATCTCGATTTTGGCGGAAGTTGCAAGAAGCGTTGGGGACACAGTTGGATTTTAGCACTGCTTTTCACCTCGCATGGATGGACAATGAAAGGGTTATTCAAGTTCTAGAGGATATGTTGAGAGGTTGTATCATCGATTTTCGTGGTAGTTGGGAGGACTACTTGCCATTTGCGAGTTTGCGCATACAATAACAGCTATCAAGCAAGTATTCAGATGGCTCCATATGAAGCGCTTTATGGGCGAAGATGTCGTACGCCGACGTGTTGGATAGAGTTGGGTGAACGACAAGTGCTTGGACCGGAATTGGTGGCAGACACTGAAGGCAAGGTTAGACTGATAAGGGATCGATTAAAGGAGGCATCCGATAGACAGAAGTTGTATGCGGATCTGAAGCGCAAGGAGATTGAGTTCGCTGTTGGGGACATGGTGTTTTTGAAAGTTTCGCCTTGGAAGAAGATACTGAGATTTGGTAGGAAGGGTAAGTTAAGCCCACGGTTTATTGGGCCTTACCGAGTGGTTAAACGAATTAGACCAGTGGCTTATCAGCTAGAGCTACCACCGGAGCTGCATCGTATCCATGATGTTTTTCATGTGTCCATGCTGAGGCGGTATCGATCTGACCCAACTCATGTCATACCAGTTGTGGAAATCGAGGTACAGTCAGATCTGACTTTCAAAGAGGAACCTGTGCAAATACTTGATCGTGACGTTAAGGTGTTGAGAAGAAAGTCAATTCCGTTAGTGAAGGTACTTTGGAGGAACCATGGCAAAGAAGAAGCTACTTGGGAGACCGAGGAGGCAATGCGTCAATAGTACCCTCAACTGTTTTAATAAGGTAAAATTTCGAGGTCGAAATTTCTTTAAGGAGGGTAGAGTTGTAACATCCTGATTTTCGGATTTATTTGTGGTTTTCGATATTTTGGTTAAGTTTTAAAATCTGTGTATTTGGATGTGAAATTAATATTCTAAGTATGAAAATGGCCTTATGGAAGGCCCATGTGTTGGCCAAAACCTGGTGGGATTTTTTGAAGTTTTGGATTTAAAAGTTAGGGGTTCTGGCTAGGTGGCCCTTATATAGAGTGATGGGTAATTTGCATCACAAAAAGAGCAGTAGTAAAGTGGCAAGAGTGACGCCACTAAGCTCCTAAAAATGTGGCGTGTGGAGCCTTAGGGGAAGGCATGGGATCGATCCCCCATGTTGGCAAATAGGTGCAATTATTTTTTAAGTGCAGAAAGGGTAAGTGTTGAAGTCCAAGTGGAGTCTGCCAAATGAGTGTTTGATCAGTTCAAATGCTTGAATTAAGGAGTGATAAGGGGAGAGATTTAAGGGATTGGGTGAGAGATTAGAGTTGGCCGAATCTAGGGAAGTGAAGAGGGAAAATTCGGCAGAGGGTTTAGGTTGGTATTTCGGCACCTAAGGCTTTTGTGGTGCAGTTTTCTTCTGCTCATTCACCACAAGGATTTTCTTTTCTTTCTTTTTGCCTCCCTAACCGAAACCCTCCTCTCTTCTATTCTTTTTTTCTCCACTTTCTTTTCCAAAGCTGTTCACCAACCTGTTATTCTTCAACACCTTTGCTGAAATCACAAAAGCCGAAATCCTGTGATCACTGCTTGTGCCGATTTCCTCAAAGTCAGGTTCTTCTATGTTCTTTTGTTTTATTTAAACTACAATCACCTTTTCTTAATTTTAAATACCTAACGGTAGTCCTACTCCAGGGTCATAGCCACACATCGTTATTTTCTTCACCACCCAAAAGCCGAAAGTATCATTGGTGTGGGGGCTTATAGCCAAAACTTCAAGACTTTTTGGGTTCGAACTCATCAATTGGTTAGAAGATAAATCTGCATAAGATTAAGTGGAAATCAAAGAGGGTAAGGGGGTAAGTGCTCATCATCTCGGACTTGGTTTTATTTTATGATGTTAGGAAAAGCCAAATCCCTAAAAATAGGGAGGTCATTTGATTTGGGCATAAGGCTCTAAGGGTTTGTTATTAATGTTTTCTTTTGGTGATTAGAGTCTTCTTAAGCATTGGATCGAAGGCGTAAATCATCGAGCAATCGAATTTGGAGCAAGCTATCGCTTTTTGGCGGGAAGGTAAGATTTTAAGGCTTTCTAGGGATATGGCTCGATTTTTGGTTAAGCAATTTTTGAGGATTAGTGATTGAAGGTTTGTAAATAAAAAGCGTATAAACGATTGTAGGACAAAGTAGGGATCTCGTAGCAGAGATGCGCCGCAAAACAGTGTGTACCAACACCCTTTCTCTTCTCAAGTCGGCAAAAAAAGTGGCCAAATCGGTATTTCATGGGCTTGTGAGTACGCGAATGCTCTCAAGTAATAGACTAATGGTTAGATTCGGCATCGTAAAGTGGTAAGTTGGTTGTGTGCGAAAATACGTGAACATCGATAAGTGGGCCTCGATGGGCCAAAACTGGGCCCAATGGGCTTACGTACCAATATGGGTAAGAGATGGGCAAATCGGCCTGTTAGCTAGTTGGTAGACTCAAATTGCTTTTAACTGTTAAAAGTTACTGAAATAACCTGTGTAGATTAGTAAGTTTACGAATGTACCCCTAAAGGGCAAAAATTACCGATATACCCCTAGGGTTTATATTGACTAATATGCATGATTGATAAATACTGTATTCTGCATGATATGCTTTCATTAATGTTTGTTGCATGGGATTGGGATATTGATGGAGGAAGTGTTTAAAGTGGTTCATCCACGTACTGGAGGCTTTGCCTCACCTTATCGATAAGCGAGCAAAGAATGCCGCAAATCGTGGAGTGTAGGGTTGGGTGGGTTGAGTTATTCCCCACATGGAGTGTAGGGCTAGTACGGGGGAGTGTAGCGGTTGGTGGGTTGAGTAGTCTCCCCAAACGGGATTGCATTCATTGTTATTACTGTTACACGTATTACTGAATTGGGCTTATGGGCCGTACTATTCTGAAAAGGGGCTAAGGCCTTGTTACTGTATTCTGAAAAGGGCTTCGGTCCACTGTGTACTGTTATCTGAGTAGGGCTTAGGCCCAATGGGCTCGAGCTGATTTGAGCTTTGGATGGGTTTCTGTATACACTGAGTTTCCCCAAACTCACCCCTTTTCTTTCCATCCTTGCAGGTGAGCCCTAATTGGTGGACTTGGAGCTGGGCGGGATTCAGAGTGGCCACGAAGAACAAATTCTGGTTTTTAAATTAGATCACACTTCCTTTACTTTTAATTATTTCCGTTTTGTTTGAGGGTTGTAATAAGGCCGTTCATTAAATTATTTCATTTATGGATTATTGAACTGGTTAGCACTAGGGCGCGTTTTAAAAAGACTATATGTTTTCAAAATGTCTCGGTGACGTGTAAGACTTCCGCAATATAAATGTTTTCAAAGAAAATAAATAACTAAACCTGACTTAAACATGATTTATTTTTCATAGACACACAACATGCTTTAAGTATGGCAATGGATGTGTGCATGTCTAGGATTGGATCCGGGAAGAGCTTGGTACTTAAGCAGTCCAACAGACTCACCTCCTCTTTTCTGGCTTCCTACCTGGTGCACAGCTTCCATTCACTTAAACTTATAACATTAACATTTTTAAACCCTAAGAAAGAGATTCTTGATGAAACGAATAGCAACTTTTTCCATGTGGCATGCTGAATTCGGCCGTAACGTCTGGGCCGGGTTTAGGGTGTTACAAAGACTTTCTACTCAAAGCATCGGCGACCACAATCGCCTTCCCCGGGTGATAGTCGATCACCAGTTCGTAGTCTTTTATGAGTTCTAGCCATCTCCGTTGGTGAAGGTTCAATTCCTTTTGAGTCATTAAATACTTTAGACTTTTATGGTCGGTGAATACTAGGCATCTCTCGCCATACAAATGGTGTCTCCAAGTCATCAGTGCGAACACTATAGCGGCTAACTCTAAGTTGTGAGTCGAATAGTTTTTCTTATGCGGCTTCAATTGTCTCGAGGCATATGCTATTACCTTGCCTTCTTGCATGAGCACGCATCCCAATCCATTCAAGGATACGTCACTATGCACTACGAATTCTTTTCCTAGCTGTGATTGCACTAAAATTGGAGCTTTACTCAACAACGCCTTTAGTTTCTCGAAACTCTATTGGCATTTTTCTGTCTATTCGAACTTGACATCTTTCTATAGCAACCTCGTCAATAGAGTAGTATTCATGGAGAATCTTTTAACGAATCGTCTGTAGTAACCCGAAAAAGCATCTAATCTCTGATACATTTCTCGGCAGTTTCTACTCAACGATAGCTGAGATCTTACTCGAGTCAACTTCAATTCCATCACCTGACACAATGTGTCCTAAGAATCTGACCTCTCGAAGCCAAAACTCACTTTTGCTAAACTTGGTATACAACTGCTTATCTCTTAAAGTCTACAAAACAAATCTCAACTGCTCAGTGTATTTACTTTCATCACGAGAATAAATTAATATATCATCGATAAAAAAACAACGAACTTATCCAAAAACGATCAGAAAATATGATTCATTAAGTCCATAAATACAGTGGGAGCATTTGTTAAGCCAAAAGGCATGACAAGGAACTCATAGTGCCCGTATCTCATCCAAAATGTAGTTTTCAGTACATCCTGCTCCTTAACTCTTAACTGATAATAACTGGACAAGTCTATTTTAGAAAACACTGTGGCTCCTTTCAACTGGTCGAACAGATCATCGATCCTTGGCAAAGGATACTTGTTCTTCACAGTCACCTTGTTGAGTTGTCTGTAGTCTATACATAACCTCATCGACCCGTCTTTCTTTTTCATAAAAGTACCAGAGCACCCCACGAAGAATAGCTCGGTCTCGCAAAACCCTTATCCATTGGCTCTTGTAGCTGAACCTTCAACTCTTTTAACTCCATCAGTGCCATCCTATATGGGGCAACCAAAATATGTGCTATACCAGGGACCAACTTAATACTAAACTCGACTTCCCTAGTTGGAGGCAATCCGGGCAACTCTTCCGGAAATACATCTAGGTACTCACATACCACAAGTACTGACTCAATCTTTACTTTCGACTCTTGGGTATTCAACACAAATGCAAGACAAGGCTCATACATTTTTCTCATGCATTTTTCAGCCGTCATTGAAGAAATCAGTACAGATAAATTGTTCGGTTCACCAGATTCAACCCGAATAATATCCCCATTTTCACATTTCAGTTCAATAAACTTACTACCATAGTTTACTAACACATTATGAATAGTCAACCAATCCATGCCAAGAATTAGATCAAATTCATCAAACAGTAGTAGCATGAGGTTAGCTGGAAAACAATGAACTCTAATCATCAAAAGACAGTTTTTACACACTTTATCAAGTATCACATGCTTGCCTAACGGGTTTGACACTTTTATCATAAACTCTGTAGACTCAACAGGCATACTCATGCTAGACACCAATTTCAAGCAAGCATATGAATCGGTAGACCCCGGATCAATCAATGCAACAATAGAAATACGATGAAGAGAAAAAGTACCCGTAATCACATCTAGTGACAATGCCTCTTTGTGAGCGGGAATGGCATAAGTCCTTGCAGGTGTTTGGCCCTCAGACCTCACTGTCGAATATTTAGGTGGACTTTTGCTATCAGCCTCACTTCTCGGGTTCTTCTGTGGTCTACCTCTCGAAGGAGTATTACTCGCCCTCACATTTTGCTTTTTGTCTTTCTCTTCCATTTCAAGATAGCTTCGGATGAAATGGTCTAGTGAACCGCACTTGAAACAACCTCTATCATTTCCTCAGTAATTACCAAAATTACACCTACCACACTGTGAACACTCCAGCCTATTTGGCCAAGCACTACCAACACTCGCGATAGAAGTGGTTTGAGCTTTAGACGCCGTGTACTGCTTATTCTTATTTCTACTCGACAATCCCGCTGAAGCATTGGATAGAGTAGTAAACTCTCTCAATTTCTTAGACAAGGATTGAAATGATTTCCCCATCTGTCTTTTCTTTGAGTCACGAGACTCAATTTTGGCTTTCGTCTTCTCTTTGGTCAATTCTTCGGCCTTGCAATCTCTCTCAACAAGTACCACAAACTCCTTTAATTCTAGAATACCAACTAATAGCCGGATGTCTTCGGTTAGTCCATGTTCAAACCTCTTACACATGATGGCTTTGGTGGATACGCACTCCCAATCGTATTTCATAAGCCTCACAAACTCGGTCATATTCTGTTACTGTCATTCAGCCTTACTTAAGTTCAAGAAATTCCTTTATTTTCTAGTCTATAAACCTTTGACTAATATACTTCTTTTGGAATTCCTCTTGGAAAAACTCCCATGTAATCCTTTCTTGGTACAATCGACACAAGGGTGTTCCACCATTGTTAGGCCGAGTCTCGCAGGAGAGACACCACACACTTCATACGCTCCTCCGGTGTGCAAGACAATTCATCGAATACCCTAATGGTATTTTCTAGCCAGAACTCTGCCCTCTCAGGGTCATCATCTATTTTCACTCTAAATTCCTCAGCCCCTTGCTTCTGAATTCAGTCAACTAGAAGTTTCTCCCTTCTTGACATTTCCACCGCTTGGGGAGCTATGGGGTTAGGCTGAGGTATTGGAGGGGGTGGGGGAGGTGGAGTATTCAGATTTGCACGAACAAACTTTGAATACCAAGCATCCATCATATGGAGGTATGCTTCTCTAGCCCCTCTGCCCTGACTCAATGTCACGAGCCCACTTTCGACTAGTGTGGTCCCCTCAGCGGGAGCCGGCGCATTACTCTCTACATTACCTACCACTGCTCCATCGGGATCCATTTACTATAAGAAACCATAATTTAAATTCGTCAGGAGTCGTCACACTATCATAGTTCACATATGGCATGTATAGCTAGACTCGTACTTATGCGAGGTTTGTCTGAGAATCCACTAAACTATAGCTCTGATACCACTAAATGTAACACCCCTTACCCGTATCTAACGCCAAAATAGGGTACGAGGTGTTACCTATCTTAACAGATGCAAACGTATATTTTCGAGTTATAGAAGTTCGTTTAAATTAAAAACTTTTCACAATTCATCTTAATGTCCCTACTATAGACCTATGAGACCCCAAGCACACCTTGGTTTTGGTTCGGGACTGAATTGAGCACTTTAGAAAAATTTTGAAAATTTTCGAGGCAACCAAGGGCACACGCCTGTGTGGAAGAGTGACATGCCCGTGTGTCTTCTTAACATGGCCATGCTGAAGGACTGTGTGGCTCACACAGCCTGAGCATTTTGGGACACGTCCGTGTCCCTAACCCATGTGGATTTATTTCTCAATTCGAACCTATAGGGGTTTTCACACGGCCTGGCACACGCCCGTGTCTCAACCAGTGTACTAAAACCTTGACATTCTCTTTTTGATGTCAGCAACAATTTAAGGGCACACGCCCTTATGGTTACTACTGGGCATTCTGTTATGTCAAATTTAGGTGCAGGGGACACACGTGTGTCTACCCGTGTGAAAAAAAAAACAAGGCAATCTACTAAGCCTTTTTTGTCACCCTTACTTACACCGACGTACCAAACATCAAATAATACCAATATAAACATTAACACATAATTTCCAAGCTATCCTCTTTCACATACAACCCATGCAGAAACCACATCCATGAAAATCCTCATCAATTTCCTTTAGCAATAATAAATATTAGCCATCATCCATGGCTTTATACAAAATGAATCAATCCTTCATGACAAGCCAACATATTTGGCTAAAACATTATGACACTAACAAAAAGACAAGATCCTATACATGCCATATTCAAAAGGTTAAGTCTAACTATACCAAGTGCTTTAGTTGATAGTGTGATCTATGGCTCTGACGTCCTTTAGACCCCTAAGCTAGCTTGGCGACTCTATAAGAAAATGGAAAAGAGAAGGAGTAAGCATAAAGCTTAGTAAGTTGCATGAAAATAAGTAACAACATCAACCATGTATATTTAAATACATAGCATATTATAAACCACCACAATATTCTTGATTTAACAAGGGTAGATTTCACTATATACTTATACATTACAAGTATAAGCCAAAGATTACAAGATCGTCCAAAAATCATCCTCATAGATAGAACTTACAATGTCATCCTTACCGTTAAGGCATCATAACTAGACTCATATTTCATGAGTTTCAAAAAAGAACCTATACCACTCACAACGTGATTATATCATTTCATATCTTTATCATCAGCTTTAAATAACCCGTGAAACCATTTGAAATACTAAAGGATATTTGATAAGCCTCACACAAGAGGGTAAATTGCTGATGCCATGTCCCAGACATGGTTTTACACTAGCTCTCACCTCAATGCCGATGCCATGTTCCAAACATGGTCTTACACTGGCTCTCAAAATGTGGCCGATGCAATGTCCCAGACATGGTCTTACACTAGCACACATATCAATGTTGATGCCATGTCTCTAACATGGTCTTACACTGGCTCACATAACAATGCCAATGCCATGTCCCAGACATGGTCTTACACTGGCTCTCATACATCGGTGTCGATGCCATGTCCCGGACATGGTCTTACACTGGCTCACGTATCACCCAAATGTCATGGCATGGATATCCAATCTATTCCTAGGTTCAACCAGGAATTTACCACATTAAATTTCACCATACATTATTCATAAGCATATTCAACCATTTTATGCGAACTCAATCATTCAATACATAGTAACGATAAAGTTGTCTTACTTACATTCAACTTACCTCGGTATACAAAATGTGGGCGACTACTCAGTTTTTAATCCACTAGCTTGGCTTTCCTACGGTCTAGGTTCAGATTTCGTATATCTTAATCTAAAATGATAAAATTCACTAATTTAATCACCCCATTAATGAAGACATTTTATAAACCATATTTTGGCAAAATGACCATTTTGCCTCTAGACTTTCACAAAAATTACGATTTTACCCCTAGGCTCGTAAATCAATTTTCATCAAATTTTCTCACTAACCAAGCCTAGCTGTTCTTTTTATACTAGAAGTAGCCCACAATTTCAATTATTTCACACATTTACCACATAATTTATAACTTATACAAAATGGTCCTTAATTAGGGTTTTCATGAAAACTACTTCACAAAAGTTATTTATTTAACCACCATAACTCATTTTCTTCTATAAAAATTCAGCTCATAACATAAATGCTTTCATGGAAAAACCCTAAACTCTCAAACATATTGCAAAATAGTCCCTCCATTAACTAGATTAAGCTACAAGGGTCCCAAAAGTACAAAATTATCAAGAAAAGTCATCAAAATCACTTACTTATGAGAGAACTTAATAGCTGAAAGTTTCAAGCTTCAAAAACCGCTTTCTTGCTGATTTTTTTGGTGGAGAAGATGAATGGAAAAAAGATGAAGCCCTTTTGCTTTATTTTATCTTATTTATAGTCAAAATAAGCTACCAACTCCACCTAATTTTGACTTTTCTATTCTTCTTTGTCTCTATGGCCGGCCACCCCTATTAAAATGGGTCTATTTGCCCTTTAAAGACCCCTAATTATGATTCTCTAGCTATTTAACACCATTTGCTAGAAAAATAAAACTTTTTTCTTTTATGCTATTTAGTCCTTTTTCGCAATTAAGCTTACCATCGCTAAAATTAATTCATCAAAATTTTTATGCATCTGTGTAAACGTACTATAACACATAAAAAATATTAAAAATAATTTCTCCAGCCTCAAGTTAGTGGTTTCGAAACCACTGCTCTGAGTAAGCCTAAAATCGAGCTGATACAGTAAAATTATTATTGTTGGTCATCTACAATAAAATGCAAAGTTTAATAAGAATTTTGATAAATGAAAAAGCTTCCACTAAATCAATAACCCTCAAGAATAATCATATCAATTTAGTGAGACTAAGTCCATATTTAACTCAACTTTAATTTAGCTTTGGCATGACACTAAAATTAAGTTATTTACGTAGGTAACTCTTTCCAATTACATTTAATGTAAATCTTAGAAATCTATGAGATTTTTTACATCATATGTCCCGGCATGTTTAAATCTCATCTTATTCCTTTACGCCCAAAACCATTTTGATATGTAACACCCATAACCTATATCCATCGCTATAACAGGGTTACGAAGCATTACTGGAGTTTAAAGATCAAACAGACAAAAATTTCAACATATCAATATTTATATCAAAAACCAATTGAAATTATTCATATTGTCCTTTACACGAGCCCTCGAGGCCTAAAATATGCATTAGAAACAAGTCGGGACTAAATTGGAAACTCAGAGAATTTTTCAGAAAATAGTAAAAATTTTCAATACTGCAGAGGTCACATGGCCAGAAGAGACGCCTGTGTCTCAGCTGTGTGGGCATTCGAAATGGGAACACACGGCCGTGTCCTAGCCCGTGTCCGTGCCCGTGTAACTCTTTGACTTGGTCACACGGCCAAGCCACATGCCCATGTGCTAGGTCGTGTAACCTTCGAAATAACCTTACATGCCTGCGTGCCAGGCCGTGTCCTAGGCCGTGTAACAGCCTGACTTGCACACTTTTTAAAGCTACAGAGGAAATACGGCCGTGTGTCAAACACGACTGAGACACACGCCCATGTCTCTGCCCGTGTGGATGAAAATAGGCTATTTTTCAAGCCATTTTTCTCACCCAGTTTGGTATATTCCTATAATCACAAATAGACACATATACAAGCTATAATAAGGCTCCAAAACCAAGCATATTCTAGCTTAATACATATGGTATGATCACATACAATCGATATGCCCTTAGGCACCTCAAATGACAATATATATATGTATAACTATGAACACAATTTGATCTTTTGATCAACAAAGGCTTGACCAAAACTATACCAAAATGTACCATATATGGCATACAAAATTAGCTCTAATTAGTCACATAATTCACATATATCTAGTGCATCAAAATACCATATTCACCTACATTATAGTGACACTTATCATTTGCATATTTGAGCTATAATATCATCATTCATAAATAATTTAACCATTATCTCATGAAAATCCCAAAAGTCAATAAAGTCAAATGGCCATTACAATATTTCAAACACATAGGACAACATTAGCTAAAAATACCTATATTTGCCATTATAACCAAAATTAAACATCCAAATGTACTAAAAGGGCTGATGGATAGTGTGATATAGATCTGACAAGCTTCGAACCCGAACGAGCTTTTGATTCACTATAAAACACAAAAAGCTTAGTAAGTTCGTATAACTTAGAATTTAACTTACCATTTAATCAAGTAATAGCTCCGACAAGCTTTCAACCTGAATGAGCTTCCGATTCACTATAAAACACAGAAATAACACACAATAAACATTTAAGCTTAGTAAGTTCATATAGCTTAGAATTTAACTTACCATTTAATCAAGTAATAGGTAAGTACAAGGCATATCCCAACACATTTTGGCCAAACGCCTAAGCACATATTCACCAACCATGTTAGCCATGTAAATACATATATGAACCAATAATCATGGATGAGCTCAACAATTAATCAAGTTCCATATACATGTATCATCCATTTCATATATCTATACATCATGTAACATTATTTCCATGTATTTCATGTGTATACATGTAATAGTTCGTATGGAACTCATATAATTTCGTATTAGAATATTGCCTATTGAATCGTTTAAAATACCGTTGGATACCCAGGATAGCTTACACATATTGTGCTAGCTCATTAACTATAATTTGTCAATTCATGTGCATGTATGCTCATATGAGCTATAAATCGATATGCTCATTTGAGCTATAGATCAGTACGCTCTCACAAACTATAAATCAATATGCTCTTACGAGTTATAAATCGATATGCTCTTACAAACTATAAATCGATATGCTCTTATGAGCTATGGAGTATCTGCAACACATGCAGAATCTCAACAAAATCATGTAACCCAAATGACATGTCATTTGTATCATATGGATTCTTATGGTTCAAACGGGGCTCGGTAATCGTCGTACGTCATTGGATATGCAATCAGTAATAATGTAAAACAATTCATAACATATATATATTTCAAATTAAAACATATAAACACAATTTAATTACACGAACTTACCTCGATGATTAAACGTAGATACGTAGGCGATTAATTCTAAACTTTTTTTTTACCCTGATCTAACTCCATGTGAGGTCTAATTGGATCTATACAGATAATTTAACTCAATTCAACATATAATCCATTCAGTTTAATCCAAAACATTTTTTGTAAAATTACCATTTTGCCCTTATACTTTTAATTTCTGTACAATCTAGTCCCTAGGCTCGAAACATGAAATTCATAACATGAAATTCATACTATTTTACCCCTACCCAAGCCTAGCCGATTATTATAAAAACTTATAGCATATCATATTTCATAAATTTACAAATTATACCATGAATTTATCACATTTTTCAATTTAACCCCTAATTGACAATTTCATCAAAAATCTCTTTACAAAAGTTGTTTATCTAACAACAACCATCTATTTTCTATCATCAAACATCAACACTCATATGTATTCAACAATGTAAAAACCCTAATAGTTTAACCGTTTCACAAATTAGTCCCTGAGCTAGCTAAATTAAGCTACAACCATCCCGAAAATATAAAAATCAATAAGGGACAAAATTACATACCATACACAAGGATTTAAGTTGGTTGAACCTAGCTTCTTCAATGGCTATTCTTCTTTTTTAAATTTGGTTGAAAGATGAAAGTAAAAAGATGAAGTTTTGTTTTTATTTTATTTTATTTATCTTTAATTACCTATTTACTTAATTATCCTTTAAAAACTCCACAAATTACACAAATGCCAAGCCATGTACATCCACTATCACTATTTATGGTCTAATTACGATATAAGGACTTCCACTTTTAAGTTCTATAGCTATTTAATATATTTAGCTATTAGAACACAACTTTTGCACTTTACGTGATTTAGTCCTTTTTATCAAATTGAGCATGTAAACAGTAAAATTTCTTAACAAAAGTTTTATACGATAATACTATCATACTGTAGGAAATAAAATAATAATAAAATAAATTTTTTGACTTCAAATTTGTGGTCCCAAAACCATTATTCTGATTTCACTGAAAATGAGTTGTTACAAATCTCCCCCTAAAGGGATTTTCATCCCCAAAAATCTTACTAGAAAAGAGGTTCAGATATTGCTTTCTCATAACTTCCTCGGGTTCCCAGGTTGCTTCTTCTATACCGTGTCATTGCTGGAAAACTTTTACTAAATCTATGTTCTTGTTTCTTAATTCTTTCACCTCTCGTGTCAGAATTCTAATCGGTTCTTCATTGTACGACATATCAAGCTGAATTTCCACATTCGTTGGAGAGATAACATGTGAGGTGCCAGATCGGTACCGTCATAAAATAGACACATGAAAGACATTATGAATATTTTCTAGTTCTGACAGTAAAGCTAATCGATGTGCAATAAGTCTGATTCTTTCAATAATCTCATACGGTCCAATAAATCGCAGACTCGACTTTCTTTTTTGACCAAATCGAAGAACTTTCTCTAGGGCGATACTTTCAAAAACACTCTATCGTCGACTTGAAATTCTATATTTTTACGTTTAAGGTTCGCATATGATTTCTGAATATCTGAACCTGCTTTCACACTGTTTCGGATCACTTTTACTTTTTCTTCAGTCTCACGAATCAAATCAACCCCCAATATCTTTCTCTCACTAAGCTCAGTCAAATATAACGGAGTTTAGCATTTATGGCCATATAAAGCCTCATATGGTACCATCTTTATACTAGATTGAAAATTATTGTTGTACGCGAATTCAACCAACGATAAATATTTCTCCCAATTTCCTTCAAACTCTAAAACAACAACGAAGCATATTTTCGAGAATCTGAATTACTCATTCGGACTGACCTTCTGTCTGAGGATGAAATGCAGTGCTAAAATGCAACCGCGTTCTAAGAGCTTCATGTAACTTTCTCCAAATAGTGATGTAAACCTCAGATCTTTATCCGAATGGCACTCCGTGTAGTTTGACAATTTCAAAAACATATAACTTAGGTAATTTGTCAAGGGAGAAATCTGACGTATCGAAATAAAATGTGTGGACTTAATCAAATGATCAACGATAACCCAAATAGCATCATTCTTTCTCAGAGATAAGGGTAAACCCGATACAAAGTCTATAGTAACTCGATCCCATTTCCATTCTAGTATCATCATTGGCTGTAATAATCCAGAAGGTACTCGATGTTTAGCTTTAACTTGCTGACATACTAAACATTTAGATACAATGTCAGATACCTCATGTTTCATTCCCGGCCACCAGTACATCTATTTTCAATCACCGTACATCATATTACTTCCCAGGTGAACAGATAAGCTACCACTATAAGCTTCGTGTAAGACTTTCTTAGTGAGTTCTAAACTCTTCGATACACAACTTCTAGCTCTGAACAATAAGCAACCATCGAATCCTATTTGAAATTCTGAATCAGAAGTCGACTCACACTGTGTCTGTTTAGCTAACAAATTGTCATCACATTTTTTAGTTTCACAAATCTGTTGTAAAAACATCGGTGTAGCTTTCAACTCAGCTAAGATCGAACCATCATTAGATAATGCCAATCGTGTATTCATGACTCGCAAAGCAAATAAAGATTTCCTACTTAGAACATCAGCAACTACATTCGCTTTTCCCGGATGATAATCAATTATCAACTCAATATCTTTTAACAGTTTGAGCCATCTACGCTGTCTCAGGTTCAAATCTTTCTGCAACATTAAATACTTCAAACTTTTATGATCGGTAAATATATGACATTTTTCGCTGAACAAATGGTGTCACTAACTTTTCAACACAAACACGATAGCTGCCAACTCCACGTCATGTGTAGGATAGCTCTTTTCATGCGGCTTTAACTGTCTAGAAGCATAAGTTATTACTTTGCCTTCGTGCATCAAAACACAACCTAAACCATTTAAAGATGCGTCACTGAAAATTACAAATTCCTTACCTGATTCAGGCCAAACCAGAACTGGTGTTTCAGTCAACAATGCTTTCAACTGATTGAAACTTTGCTGACATTTTTGAGAACATTCAAATTGTGCATCTTTCTGTAAAATTTGTGCCATCGATGTAGCTATCAACAACTGCTAAAATTTTACTCAGATCAACTCTGATGCCTTTAGTCGATACTATATGTCCTAGAAAACTGACTGCTCGAAGCCAAAACTCACATTTGCTAAATTTAGCAAAGAGTTGTTTATCACATAGAGTTTGCAACACAATTCTCAAGTGTTCAGCATGTTCAGATTCGTCCCGAGAATAGATCAGAATGTTGTCAATAAATACCACAACAAATCTGTCTAAATACGGTCTAAAGATTTTGTTCATCAAATCCATAAATACTGCAGGTGCATTAGTTAAACCAAATGGCGTCACAAGACTGGTTCTGAATGCAGTTTTTGATACATCTGAATCTTTTACTCGTAGCTGATAACAACCAAAATGAAGATCAATCTTCAAAAAAATTGTGGCATCTTTCAACTAATCGAACAAATCATCAATTTGGAGCAGTGGATATTTATTCTTTATTGTAACTTTGTTGAGCTGACGGTAGTCTATACACAATCTCATTGATCCATCCTTTTTCTTAATGAATAGAATCGGTGAACCCCAAGGTGAAAAACTAGGTCGAGCAAAACTTCTATCTGTCAATTCTTGCAGCTGTGCTTTCAACCCTATCAATTCAGTAGGAGCCATTCTGTAAGGTGTTATCAATATCGGTGACGTCCCTGGTATAAGTTCAATAGCAAACTCAACCTCTCTAACCGGCGGTATAATCCAGGTAACTCCTCCAAAAATACATCACGACACTCACAAACCACTGGTACTAACTCAAGCTTTGATTCAGACACTTTAGTATCCAGTACATATGCAAGGTAAGCATCACAACCCTTTCTCACATATTTCTGCACCGACATAGCTGATATAATCATAGGCAACCCACTTAGACTATCTGATTCAATATGAAGCGTCTCACCATTATGACATTTCGATACAATAAGCTTTCGTCTATAATTTCCAACAGCGTCATATAGAGTTAGGCAATCCATGCCCAAAATCACATCAAATTCATCAAATGGTAACAGCATCAAATCGGCTGGAAGACTGTAACCCTGAGTCATCAAAGGACAATTCTTGCAGACTTTATCAACTAACACATACTGACCTAAGGGGTTTGATACTTTAACCACGAATTCAGTGGACTCAACAGCTAAATTCATACTAAACACTATCATGTACGAATAGCATAAGCCTTAACTGGTGCTCGTGCCTTGGATCTCATAGCAAAATCTTTTGTAACACCAAGGTTACCACTCACATTTCTGGGATTACGAGGTGGTCTACCTCTTGTAGCAATGTTGCTCGGCCTCATGGTCTAAGCTTTTTCTTTCTCAGATTTTTCTGGGCAATCTCTTAGATAGTGGTCTAAGGAGACACACCTGAAACACACTCCGCTCTTTAATCGACACTCACCATAATGTGGTTTCTTACAATGCTTTCACTCGAGCCAAACATCTCTAACACTTCCCACACTTGCTACAGTATAGCCTGAGGTTTTGGACCAAAGCACCGGGTACCTCTGTCTCTACTAGAATAACCAACAGAAGCTGTAGAACAGTTGTGATGTTCTTTTAATTTCTTTGATACTAATTGACAGGACTTTCCAGTCGATCTCTTTCTCAAGTCTCTAACTTCAAAACCAGCACGTCTTTTCTCTTTACAGAGCTCCTCGGATTTATGTGCTCGATCAACCAATACAATGAATTCTTTCAGCTCAAGAATTCCAACTAGAAGCTTTACGTCTTGGTTCAGCCCTTCTTCAAACCTCTTACACATAGCAGTCTTGGTTGGAATACACTGATGAGCATATTTACTCAGTCTGACAAATTCATACTCATATTCTGACACAGTCATATGGCCCTGTTTAAGCTCAAAAAATTCTTTACGTTTCTGATCTAGAAACCTCTGACTAATATATTTCTTTCAGAACTCAGTTTGAAAGAATTCCTAGGTGATCCACTCTCTCGGCACAATAAAAATCAACGTATTCCACCACTAGTAAGTTGAATCTTTCAATAATGACACCGCACATTTAACACATTCAGCCGGTGAACAGGATAACTCATCAAAAGCCCTAATTGTATTCTCTAACTAGAATTCAACTCTCTTGGGATCATCTTCAGTAGCAGCTCAGAATTCTTCAGCCCCGTACTTACAAATCTTATCGATGGGTGGCTTACTAACTCGGATTGGTTCCATACCTTGAGACATAACGGGAACAGGTTGAAGAGCGGGAGGGGTGGAGGTTGTTGAGCAACTAGATTCGTCTATACAAACTCAGTAAACCATTCATTCATCATCTGGAAGAAGGCTTCTTTAACCTCTCCTCCCTGGCCCTCAGATAGGGCCTTGTACCGTTCGATGCTACTCCATGAGCAGAGGCTTGAGTGTTACTCTCTACTTAATCAGAGTCAGCTCAGCTAAATGTCATTCCTATATGAAAATATGTTTTAAAATAGTCAGGACATACCACACTATCACTAGTTATATAATGGCATGTATAGCTAGACTCTTACATGCTACGTTCAGCCCGAGAATTGACTAAACCATAGATCTGATACCAATAAATATAACACCCCTAACCCGTATCTGTCACCGGAACAGGGTTACAGAGCAGTACCAGAGTTTACAGATCAAAAAAACAAAAATTTCAACATTTCAAAACATATCAATATGCATATCAAAAACCAATCAAAATCATTCAAATTGTCCCTTATATAAGCCCTCGAGGCCTAAAACATGCATTAGAAACAAGTCGGGACTAAATCAAAAACTTAAAGAATTTTTCAAAAAATAGAAAAACTTTTTAATACTGCAGGGGTCATACGGCCAGGAAACACGCCCGTGCCTCAAGCCGTGTGAGCATTCGAAATGAGAACACACGGCCGTGTCCTAGCTAGTGTCCGTGCCCTTGTAACTCTCTAACTTGGTCTCACGGCCAAGCCACACGCCCATGTGCTAAGCCGTGTAACCTTCAAAACAACCTCACACGCCTGTCTGCCAAGCCGTGTGCTAGGCCGTGTAACAGCTTGACTTGCAACCCTTTTAAAGCTACAGGGGACACATGGCCGTGTGCAACACATAGCTGAGACACATGCCCGCGTCTCTGCCCGTGTGGATGAAAATAGGTTATTTTTCAAGTCATTTTTCTCACCCAAATTGGTATATTCCTACAATCACAAATACACACATATACAAGCTATAATAAGGCTTCAAAAACCAAGCATATTCTAATTTAATACATATGGTATGATCACATACAACCAATATGCCCTTATGAACCTCAAATGACAATATATATATGTATAACTATGAACACAATTTGATCTTTTGACCAACAAAGGCTTGACCAAAACTATACCAAAATGTACCATATATGGCATACAAAAATTAGCTCCAATTAGTCACATAATTCACATATATCTAGTGCACCAAAATACCATATTCACCTACATCATAGTGATACTTATCATTTGCATACTTAAGTTATTATATCATCATTCATAAATAAGTTATTCGCATACATGTCAAACTAAACCATTATATCATCAAAATCCTAAAACTCAATAAAATCAAATGGCCATTACAACATTTCAAACACATAGGACAACATTAGCCAAAAATACCTATACATGCCATCATAACCAAAATTAAACATCCAAATGTACCAAAAAAACCGATGGATAGTGTGATATAGCTCCGACAAGCTTCCAACCTGAATGAGCTTTCGATTCACTATAAAACACAAAAAGAACACAAAGTAAGCATTTAAGCTTAGTGAGTTCATATAACTTAGAATTTAACTTGCCATTTAATCAAGAAATAGCTCCGACAAGCTTCGAACCCGAACGAGCTTCCGATAGAGTAAGCATTTAACCTTAGTAAGTTCGTATAACTTAGAATTTAACTTACCGTTTAATCAAGAAATAGGTAAGTACAAGGCATACCCCAACACATTTTGGCCAAATGCCTAAGCACATATTCACCAACCATATTAGCCATGTAAATACATATATGAACCAATAATCATGGATGATCTCAACAATTAATCAAATTCCATATACATGTATCATCCATTTCATATATCTATATATCATGTAACATTATTTCCATGTATTTCATGTGTATACCTGTAATAGTTCGTATCGAACTCATATCATTTTGTATCAGAACATTGCCTATTGAATCGTTCAAAATACTGTTGGATACTTGGGATAGCTTACACATAGTGTGCTAGCTCGTTAACTGTAATCTGTCAATTCATGTACATGTATGCCATACGAGCTATGAATCAGTATGCTCATTTGAGTTATAGATCAATATGTTCTCACAAGCTATAAATCGGTATGCTTTTACAAGCTATGGAGTATTCGCAACACATGCAAGATCTCAACAAAACCATATAACCCTAATGACATGTCATTTGTATCCTACAAATTCCTATGGTTCAAACGGGGCTCGGTAATCGTCGTTCGTCATTGGATATACAATCGATAATAATGTATAACAATTCATAACATATATATATATATATATTTCAATTTAAAACATATAAACACAATTTAATTACACGAACTTATCTCGACAATTAAACATAAATACGTAGGCAATTAATCCGAGACTTTCTCTATGCCTCGATCTAACTTTGTACGAGGCCTAACTGGATCTATACGGATAATTTAACTCAATTAAACATATAATTCATTCAATTTAATCCAAAACATATTTTTGGAAAAATTATCATTTTACCCCTATACTTTTAATTTCTTTATAATTTAGTCTCTAGGCTCAGAAAATGAAACTCATACAATTTTACGCTACCCAAGCCTAGTTGATTATTATACAAACCTATAGCAGTGCAGATATTTCATAAATTTACAAATTATACCATGAACTTATCACATTTTTCAATTTAACCCCTAATTGACAATTTCATCAAAAATCTCTTTACAAAAGTTGTTTATCTAACAACAACCATCCATTTTACATCATTAAACATCAAAAATCATATGTATTCAACAATGGAAAAACCCTAATAGTTTTATAATTTCACAAATTAGTCCCAGGCTAGCTAAATTAAGCTACAATGATCCCAAAAACATAAAAATCAATAAAAAGGGGAAAAAATACATATCATTCACAAGGATTTAAGTTGGCCAAACCTAGCATCTTCAATGGCTATTCTTCTTTTTTAAATTTAGTTGAAATATGAAGTAAAAAGATGATGTTTTGTTTTTATTTTATTTTATTTATTTTTAATTACCTAATTACTTAATTATCCTTTAAAAACTTCACAAATTACACAAATGCTAAGCCATGTACATCCACTATCAACATTTATGGTCTACTTATCATATAAGTACTTCCAATTTTAAGTTCTATAGCTATTTAATACCTTTAGCTATTAGAACACAACTTTTGCACTTTATGCGATTTAGTCCTTTTTATCAAATTGAGCATGTAAACGGTAAAATTTCTTAACGAAATTTTTATACGATAATACTATCATACTGTAAGCAATAAAATAATAATAAAATAATTTTTTAACTTCAGATTTTTTACCCCGAAACCACTATTTTTATTTCACTAAAAATTGGCTGTTACAGATAACGTAATTAAGTTAAACCACTTTAAACATATGAGTAACAAAATTACCTATCTTGTCCCATGACTATAACCTAATGTACTCCTACTTTGGTAGAAGCCACATTAAAATGAGAAAACCCTTGACAAGTATTCTAAAATGGATGGTATATAAACTTAAAATTTTATGTGAGGGATCTTTGTTGATTTTTTTAATATTTAGTATATATGTCTTAACAAAATATGGGTATCACATACCAATAGATATCATCCAAGACATTCCGTATTCATAACATCACATATATGTATTAAAAAAAACATGACATGGTATGGCTTTATTCTAAATTAATCTTCATAATAAAATATGAAAATAAAAAGTTAACCCCAGGTAATACGCATCTCCATGGCATCGCCTTGGACTACCAACTTGTGTATAGTCATTTAGCTCCTCCATCATCATGGTCGAATGGCATGACTCCAAAGGGGCTTAAAATGCCTTCTTATTATATTACAATAAAATTTACTTCTACTAGAGAAATAAAATTACAATAAAACAAAACAACATGCAGCCTGTATTTAAAAATTACAACCCCTTGTAAATAAAATAACAAAATAATATGCCATTCACATAAACCTAAAAGGCCATACTATGTACCACGCAATAGGCAACACTACATACAACATCATGCGATTCAAACATAGCACAAGCACAATAAATACATAAAGCAAGATGCTCTGATACCCCTGTTGGGATATGGGATAGAGTTTAAATCTCATACGAACATAACGCGACAAAAAATAAAGTTGATATCCCATAAACTACCAAGGGTATCATGCAATACATACAAATCAAAAAGAGAATAACGAAAATTACCTTTGTTTCATTAAACTTCTAGATGCTAACGCTTGATTTGAATCGAATCTCCAAAGGTGCTACCTTGTTGGAAGACGACCACCCTCTACAAGTATCCGCACTCGAACAAACAATGAACGGTCAAATGGAATGCTAGTTCCAACTTCATTTTCTCAAAAATGTTTTTGGTTTATTCTCTCAAATGGTTGATAGCCAAAAACTTGTGTTACTAGAGAAGTGTACCTATATCACACACATATATATAGGGCTGGGTAAAATTGGATTTGAGGTTGTATATATATTTAAAATTCTTTTAAATAATTTAAAATCTCTTTTCTTATCTGATAAGAAATATCATATTTTATCTTAAAATTTAAAAACTCTTTTAAATAATAATTTAAATTCTATTTAATTATCTTTTATTTAAAACTCTTTTAGATAATAATTAAATTTTGTTTTAATTATTATTTATCCAAAACTCTTTTAAATAATAAGAATAATTAAATTATGTTTTAATTATCTTTTATCTAAAACTCTTTTAAATAATAATTAAATTTTATTTCCTTATCTAATAAGAATATATCAAACCCTTTTTTTATCTCGTTTATTATTATTTCTAAATTTAACAGGAAATAGTAACAAAATTACTATTTGTTATCATTTTGACTACGAATTTAAATTTCCAAAATTTAAATTTGAATAATTGATTATTTCTTAATTTAAAATAATCTTATTATTTCAAATTACTTAAAGGGAGCAATAAACTTAACCATTCTTGTCTATTCTTAATGTGTGACCTTATAGGTTCAATTAATGTTAGCCTAAATACAACTCATGACATAATCATTTTGTGTCATGATATCTAGATAGAGTATAAGACATGTATAAAGTCAATCTTATATCGTTCTATCTTTAATTTCTCAATACCCAATTAGACTGACAAAACGAATGACATTGATCTCCTTCAATTCATTCAAGCATGGCCATTCATTTTTCAGTCTCAATTGTCGAGGAGTATTTCTCTTATAATAAGAGGGACAAATTCCATTTTAATCACTCAAATCTCACTACATGATTCTAATATGTTCAAGCATAACTTTTATAGTTTTTCGGTTAAAGACAACGTTTGATTATGTCAAAACATAAAATTTCTCATGTTGAGAACTATAGTGATTTTAGGTCTAATGATTTAATGACACAACTGTTTAGAGATTTAATTTATGACTTTGATCCATGAATTAATCTCAAAATGGGTCGGTCCAATATTCATTCTCAACAAATACATATGAATATGATTTGTTTCTCAAACAATATTCATCACATGAATATCTATCATATTCCATACTACTCTTAATTCATTGTGGTTCCCACAACAATGACCGATTAGGGACATTAAGAATAAAATTATTCAAGGATATTATTATATAAACATGCAAATAATAATAATAATAATAATAATAATAAATTCATTTAATCAAAATAAAGTGTCCATACAATAGGGCTAGGGCACTATTACTAACATATGTGAGTTTAAATTTGGGAGTTCTGACTCTCAATTAGTGCATGTGGCTCTCATCTAGTAAGAACTATACACCAGGCCTATTCATTCATAAACTTAATAAAGGCCTTCATCCTTGCCTTCTAGTATACGTAGTTGGATCTATCCAACATTTGGGAACGTGAAACAGATGAACCTTAAATTACTAGAAAAAATACCACCATGAACACCACTAACTACGTTAAGTGTTAGGCTTTAATCCTAAATTGAAGATACATTTGATTTTTGCAAGTGATATAGGAGCAGTTATAACTAAGGCATATAACAACTAAATAAAAATACAAAATGATTGGCTATGTAGTTCGATATTCACTTACGTATTCGATTTGTATGATTTGGTTGAATCCAATCTTCTTTTATTTATTACTCCATAAAACCAATCTTTATAGATAGACCAACACATTTCCACGAGATCAATTTAATCATGACCCAACTGTTTTGGTTCAAAACATTGTCAACAACAAATATGGCAAGTTATGGTTCCCAAGCAATTATAGGCACAATTGTAACTATTGTTTTACATGCAACCAGAACAGCTCGAACACAAACATGGAAAATAAGAAAAATATTTTTCGAAAGTCATTTTGCACAAAATAAATAGACTATTAACCTTGTTTATAGAGTTAAAAAAAACTCTACTATCAATATAGCGAATAATAGTCCAACATAAATTAGCTATTGGTTCTATTAATTCAATAGTTATTATTATGAATTTAACGAAAGAAAGGCTTGGTTGTGAATTGAAACCAAGGTAGACACTACTGTACTAGTAGACATACCATTTTTGTCTCGGTACTGGTGCATTCCAGTATCAACATGTTTTGGAGTACCATTTCAGGTGTATCAATATTTTTAAATATTTTTCATATATATTTACAGTCTAAGTTTTAGTTTCTTGATAAATTATATATACATTTAAATATTTTTCACATATATGTTTATTATTTACAGTCCAAATTTTAGTTTCTTAATAAATTATATATTGCTTTGGTCAAAAAATAAATTATATAGTATATATACATATAGATATATCTCAATTACAATTACAATCGCATAAATATATTTATTTGTAAATATAATTTTTAAAATTATTAATTAGGTTTTATAATTTATTTTAATAACTATTAATTTTAAATGCAATTATAGAAAATTTAAATGGTTAAGATAAAAAATTAAAAGTTGGTTTGAAATATAAAAAAAAATTTATCAACTGGTACAAGCCAGCATTGATCGAAATGGGTCGAAATACACTAAAATGGTAAATTAACATATAAAGATTAAATTTTAAATTTGAGCATAAGGACCAAAATTTTAGTTTTACAATATCTTATAATCACTGAAAAAAGGGGAGGGAAGAGATGTCTCATTAGTTAGTCTAAATAATTAGCATCCTTAATAATTTTGGTAACTAATTAGGATTCTTTAAATATCACTTATTCCAACTCGTGATGTTAAAATATTTTTTTTAGAATAGTATCTTCTTCTTTTTTAAATATCCATGTGAAGAGTTAATAGAAATAGTTAATAATGGTAATTATTTTGATTAAGTAATAACATTATAAAAATTTAAGGATATATTAAAAATTAAAATATAAATATTAAATATCAAATTTAAGTATAGTAAAATGAATGAAAATAAATTTGATCATTTTCATGTAAGGGGGGGTAGGGGGGGGGGCTAGTGAGCACGTGTTAACAAAAGAAGCCCTTTTGGACTTCCTTTTATATATATATAGTTATATATATTTTTATATATTATTAATTATAATTGAATTCAGTTTGATTTTAATTAAAAATACTTAAACCTATTCAATTTATTTTTGATTAATTTTAATAATTATTTAAACTGAACAAAATATATATATAGAAAATATAAGTTTCTAAAAATTTAAAAATTAAGGAATTGAATTGAATTAATGAAATATAGTTCACTTGATTATATTATATTATATTATATTTTAAAAAATACTACATGTTAATTATTTTGGGTTACCTTTCGATTTTAGATTTTAATTTTATAATGTGTAAATCAAATTCAAATTTATTATGAATTAGGCTCAAATATATTCGAATGTTTAGTTTAATTATACTTTCACTACAGCAAAATAGGTTTTTAGTGACATTTTTTTTGCCCTATAGCGGTGCTTATAAGTGTCACTAAAACAGTGATAAGCATAAAAAACGCCGCTATAAATAGCGCTGCTAAAATTTGCAGTGTTTTTTATGGAACATGATCTTTAGCAGCATTTTTTTTTACAAATGTCGCAAGAGAGTCGAGTATGTTGTGACATTTGTAGCTAGAGTCACCGCAAAAGATCATGTTCTTTGACAATAAATTACGGTTACTTAAGTGTTCTAAATAAATTTAAATCATGTCATTGTACTAAAATAGATAATATATATCAAGTATCTAATTCAGTTATTTTCTACTTCTCTATTTCTAATTAAAACATATAAGTAATAAATTTACCACAACCAAATGAAATAAACAAGCAATTCCAAATTTTAATTCAATTAAATTAAAACATGTAAGCAATAAGAGGTACTTACAAATGCAATTAAGGAGAGCTTAAAATGGAGTTGTTTGTTTAGGCAATTCAAATGAGCCTATCGAATACTTCTTTTGTAGGGATCCAATTCACTGTTTCAATAAAAAAACATAATAAATAAATGATAAGATAAATTGACATTAATATATATTAATTCTTGTTAATTAAATTTATTGAATCCCAAGCAGTTAAATGCATATGTAAAATTGCAAATTGGTAAATGCATAGTGGAATTAAGTCTTGCATATGTACCTGAGATGTCGCACTCAGATCTGAACTTGGGATGCATAGTCAACATCATCTCCAAAACAAAATCAATTGCATAAAACAAAATTTGATAAAGATAATATACTATTGTATAAAATTGATCCATGCATACCAAGTGGCTAAATTTAAAAATATTTAAACTTCAGAATCTACACAAGACCAGGTTCAGAGAAAATACTTTAACTGAACTAATAAAGGTGGAGAAAATACTTTAAATAATAATAATCAAGTTCTTAATTGATATTGATTTCAAGTTCGATCAACAAAATTTGAATACATCCCAATAAGACTTAAATTTAAGAACTCAAAATTCACTTTTACTACATTGTTTTATTTCAAGTTGGATAATTGTTTTGACTTAAATTTAAGACAATATGCCTTTAGTGCCTTTGTGCAACAAACTTATATACAAATTTCTCTCTCAAAACTTTCAAGTTAAAGGCCGCAAATGATTTTCTAATCCTAGTTGTAAAATTAAAAAAACTCGTACCCTAGTATATATACAGTGACTATGTTTTAAATATTGTTATATATATTTGGGATAAAAAAACATTTACTAATTTTTTATTAAATTGAAAGCCTTTTCTTCTTAAAATTATATTATTTCCATAGACAAATATTATGTTTCAAAAGTTTTGGGACTCAAATGAGAAAAAGGGAACTGAAATAGAACCAAAAAGAAAATTGTTTGGTAGAGACTTGAGAGAATTGACCGATTTATCCTGTAATGCATAAATTAAAATGATAATGATTTCAAATTAGAAGCTAAATTACAAATTAATTGAAAATGAGTAGTTAACAACAAAGAACACATAGCTAAATAAAGAAAATAAAAATTATGAAGTACCGTGTGACATCCAAATGCAAACAGCTCATCATCACCCATTCCTATTAGGGTTTGGAAGGAGATTAAAAGATAGAACCAAGCCCAAAACGCAGCAGTCACCTAATTTGAATCAATCAACACTAAAGAAATTTAAACAAAATATATATCTTATAGCATTAACTCTCTGCCACAAAGCAACTTCATACCTTACACATAGATAAAGTTAAAAATCAACCCTCCAAACTGATCACTTACAGGTCCAACAGGAACACCATGAATAAACCTGCATGAGTTGGGATATAACAGGCTGCCTAGACCATCAAAGGCAAATAAAACTGGTCCTATGATCAAGCATGTCAATCAAAGGCCAAGAGTCGTAGGACATCAAATACGGCTAGAAGACAAAAATGACCGTGGAAGATAACCATGCGTTGGAATTTAAAGATGTACACACGAAGAACACTTGCTAATACATACATAAACATAAATAGAGGCAGAAAGGATAGATCTAAACAAAGATGCAAACTTTCAAGTAAACACTTCATAAATTACAGTTCATAAGTAGAGATTATGGTCCAACATACATCTAGCAGTAAAAGAGCCTTGCTACAAACATTGCATGGTTGATAAGGTGCATATTTTATCTAATTTTCTTTTCATCTATTGCTTAGTAAAGTTGAAAAAAAGATATTAAAGAAAAAGAAAATTCCAAAAAATAAAATATGCACACTTAGTTTTTATCTATCTAATTTTCTCTCTTATAATTCCAATTTAGAAAGATTTATGCATTAAAAGTAGTCATCTTTCATATTATCTTCTTCCTTTTCTCTCTTATCACGCATGCTTAAAATTTATTACTTTTCCAATCTTTCCACTCTACTCTTTCCATCCGTCCACTTCCCCATTCAATCAAACATATCCTAAATATGACTGAATGCAATTTTTTTATCAGTCAAGAGTGCAACTCTGCATCTCTCAATCAGCTGCAATGCATGGCAAAGGAAATATACTAGACAAACTTACTGAAAATAAATATAGAAGAATGGTACAGCAAAGGATACTGCAGAGAAGCTTCACTCTGGCTTTCTGCTTCTTTTATGCCTTTTCTTTTCTTTGGTAATGGGGACTGACTTGGTTTCCTTTTACTATTTGGGCAAAGAACTATTGATTTGAATGATTGATACCAGTCGTGGAGATTGATAAGATCACCATGGTTTCCTTTTCCTTTTAGCAAATGATGCCATGGATAAGCGAAGTGAACTTCTAAAGAGGCCTCTTTTTTTTTTTGGTGTCTAGGCTCTGGACAGGGCTCCTTTCCCTCACTTGAAATTCATATTTGACAATTCATGCATGTAGACTGTTGGAATATGTGTGTTTCTGCACACATCTCATGCATGAATGTTAAGCTTTATTTACTAAATAAATTTAAGACGGTGCATTACCAAAGAGGGAATCTTCATGTAAATATTAATTGCAAATGTTTCCAAATATTGGCGAACAGAAGGTAAGTTATTTCTCTGCAAAAGAGATATGACCAGAAATCAGTGGAGATATGTTACACAATCCAACGTCAAAATAATTAATTAAAGGCCATTCAGTATTATCAGTTTCTTCTAACTAGCAATGGCAGCCAATGAATTAATCTACAAAGTGCACCATACAGCAAGTACATTTACCAGGGATATGCAACAAAATAAGAAAATTACTGTGTTAACACTACCTTATTTATGGAACCACCTAAAAATAACCTCTGTCGACACCAAATAGAAGCATTCAATGTTTTGGAAGTATAAAGTAAACTAAACATTACATACACGAACACAGAGCAGTCATTCAAGAAAACGAAAAACATTTGAGATAGGCTTTCATGAAATTTCTATCAAAACCAAAAAATTACTTGTTATTCTCTCCTAAACAACTTATCAAACTTACCATATTATGAAACTTAAGCAAACTATAATAAGTTAAGAAAGAACTATTAGAATTTCTAAAAGAAGCAACAGTTACTTACATAGAGAGCTATTTACAAGCACTGTGTGACTTCTCCGACTATATCATCATCAACAAATTGTGACAAAACACATATCATTTGCCAATCACGTAATTTTCGCCCATGGATCTGTTGAAATATGATAGGACAGATAATAAGCATTCCGACCAATCTGAAACATAGAATTAGAAACCTGAAGAGAATGAAGAGAAAAGTATCAGCTACCGCGCTATACTTCTTATACAACTCTTTTGCAAGCTCCTTATCATTTAGCTGCATAAAAAATGAATGCCATGAGAACTAGAATCCAAACATTTTCTGAGGAGAATTTTCTCCTATAAATAAATGTAGAAAAGTAGAACGTACTTTCTTTTAAGCAAGTTTGGATCGAAAATCCTTTTGCAATGGATAGAGCAATGTTGACGAAGGAGACTGACATCGATGGAAAATGCACTGTTGACGGTGATGCAGCAGACAAATGACTGGACAAAAGAAAAAATTAAGTTAGGGAATTGGGAAAAAAATTAAGTTAAAAGGGATTTGAGGGAATAAGGGTTGGGGGGTCAGTTATCAAAATACCAAAACGCTACTATTGCTTTCCTTTTAGCGGTGTTTATGAGAAAAATGTCGCTATTGTTTTTAACTTTTTGCAGTGTTTATGTAAAACACCGCTATTGCTTTACTTTTTGCGGCGTTTATGGAAAAAACACCGGTAACGTTACTCCCATTTGGTGTACTTTTGCGGCGTGTAGCATAAAATGCCACTAAATACGTACTATTTGCAGCGTTATTTCCACAAACGCCATTGTATAACAACTGATTGTGGTGTTTTTCGGTTAGTGCCACTAATGGTATATATTTGCGGCATTTTTCAATAAAATCGCCGTTAATTTTCAATCCAAACACCACTAAAAATGCCGCTAAAAACTTAATTTGTTGTAGTGCTTTGCGGTTATTTTATTTAATTATAATTATTTAGATATATGTTATTTGCAATTGTATTTATAGTTTAAATTGAATTTCTTAATTTATTTTTTATTAAATTTAATTAAAAATATTTGTCACACTAATTAAAAGTAAACTAATAATAAAGAAAGTTAAGGTATAATACAAAAAAAAAAAATTTAAATAAATATAACATATGATAATTTTTTAACTGCTCATAAAATTAAAAAAAAATAGCATTTACTAACATATCAAGAACTAACTCATAAATTTATTTGAAATTCATTAGCAAGGCAATACAAAATAATCTTTTGGATAAAATACGAAATATATCATGTAACAAATTTATTCGGATACCACATGATAATCTTCATTAATATTTATACTCATGTTGCATGAATGAGTTTAAAATAATTTTTAAAAGAAAACATAGAAAATTTAAAACTAGAACAAAATTGACACAATAAAAAAGTATACACTTTTCACCGTCCAAAAAAAATATAGAAAAGAAAATTATTGAAAAGGGTACACAAAATATACATAAAAAAAGGTGAAAATAATTTTAAAAAAATAAAATGATATTGAGAACATGTAAGAGAAGGGAAGGAATGACGAAAGGGAGGCTTGTCTTGATGCTATGTAAGAAGATACGAAATAAGAGAAGGAGAGATGGGCGCTCAAAAGGTAAGGCTTACAGCTCGATCGGTGGCCCCCCAACGTATCGCCCCGCATCACGAATCACGACATAAATTTTAGCTGCTTCAACAGTGACACAAATAACCCACCTTTTCGATCGATCCCCTCAATTTACTCTCATTTCTTTTTCTACTTGAAATGATTATCTTGGAGGTTAAAAGAAGGAAAACTTAGATTCTACTACTACTACGAACTAGACCACAGAGTATCGAGAAAGAGAGATCCTACTTTTACTATTCATATGGGATGACCTTATGTATGTATTTGTTTATGCATATGGGATAGCTTTTGATTCTTTCTCTGTCTCCTTATATACTTTCTTCTTGGTATTTTGTTGGGTTTTTACTCTAAGTTTTTCTTTCTTTTTTTTTTTGGCTTGTTTCTTAGTGGATTGAAAAGATTTTCAAAGAAGTAAAGGGAGGTAAAACTCTATAGGGAGCAAGAAGCCCTTTATTTTAGTTTTGCTTTGGTTAAACCATAGGAGAAAAAGCTGAAATCTTTTATGTTTATGGTAATTTTGTGTGATTTCTGAATTCTGGTTTTGCTGGTATTCAAGGACCCAGAAGAAGAACTGAAAGAAATAGCAGCTTGGCTAACCACAAGAGACTAGAAACGATAGCAAGCAAGCTAATAAAATTAATAAGCTTTGAAGATGGCCGCCGCCTCATCGTCCACACCTTTTTTTGGAACCAGGGAAGAAAATCAAAACCAGATGATGCAAGTACAATCATCCACCGCTACACCCACTTCGTCAACTGCTCCAACCACTGCACCTCAGAAGAGAAAGAGAAATCACCCTGGAACATCATGCAAGTATCTCTTTACATACATCTGATTATGGTCTGTTTGCTGAGCAGAAAAAAATATTATGGTTTGTTTATTTGTTTTCTTTTCCCTAATGCTTTTTAGCTCATGTATCCAATGAGTCAAGTCAATAGAGAAAGAGCGTTTATGTTCTTGTTCTTGTTCACTCCTTTCTTTCTTTTTTTATTCAAAAAATGAATATTACCTCTCAATGAACCCTAATCTAAAAATTTGTCAGTTTTCATCATGATTTAATCTTGACAGTTCTCATATGGTTTTTCTTTCACTCCCTCGATTAAGCCTTGAATATATATATATATATATATATTGTTTTTCATCCCCTATTTTTTAATGATTTGTTGTTTGTCATTTCTCAATAGCAGATCCAGATGCGGAAGTGATAGCACTATCTCCCAAGACTCTAATGGCAACAAACAGGTTCATTTGTGAGGTATGCAGCAAAGGGTTCCAAAGGGAGCAAAATTTACAGCTCCACAGAAGAGGACACAATCTGCCTTGGAAGCTAAGACAAAAGACAACAAAAGAAGTGAAGAGGAAAGTTTATCTTTGCCCAGAACCCACATGCGTCCACCATGACCCTTCTAAGGCACTTGGCGACCTCACTGGCATCAAAAAGCATTACTCAAGAAAACATGGTGAGAAGAAATGGAAGTGTGAGAAGTGTTCCAAAAGGTATGCCGTGCAATCGGATTGGAAAGCTCATTCAAAGACTTGCGGCACTAGAGAGTACAGATGTGATTGTGGCACTCTTTTCTCAAGGTAATTAATCATTAACGTTATCAGGAAGGAAGCTCATGTGAGTTTTCTGTACGTATGTTTACCGCCTTGATTTTGATCTTCCCCTTTGCCCTTTGCCCTTTGCCTTTGCTGCTAAGTCCTTGGCTTTTGCCCACCGTAAAAAAAATTCATACAAAGATATTAGGTTTTGGGCCTGTAGGTCTCTTCTCTTCTCTCCCTTACGGAGCAGCTCGTGGATCGATTTGAATGTGTGCTTTATTTTACCAGTCATTTTGAAAGTCAACATCGATTAAGCTAGCTAGCATTAGGGTACTGAAAACGTTTTTGTCATTTACATTAAAAGCTTTTCACGGTTATGGAAAAATATTCTTTTAATTGCATGAATGATTGACTACTGTTCAGGGTTTTCTTCCACTTATGGCAGACATCAGTCCCAGGAATTAATGGGTTTCTATGAGATATCTGGATTTTTATCAACCAGGAAATGATTCCCCCACTTCATTTATTAAACACCCATTCCTCAATATGGAAATTCAACTTTGAATTCATTCATCATTTTCAGGTTAAACCAAGAATTTTTGTCCCTTCTTATTTTTCTTAGGAAACTAAATTTTCTCTTCATGAATTCACCTCTCATTTTGTTTTACTTGTTCAGCTTTATTTTCCACCTTAAACAGCACCATTACTTCAATAAAATGGAAGTCTATATATTGTCGTATTATTTATTTTTCTTGTGATTTCTTGTTTCTAGGTACCCGCCATATCCTTCTCTCTCTCTCTCTCTCTCTCTCTCTCTCTCTCTCTGTTTTCAATTAAAATATTGGAAGTTAGTGCCAATGGTCACACATGATCTTCAATGTAAAGGTCCCCCATCCCCAAGCATTTGTTAGCTACAATGAGGCTAGTTTCGTTTCTCAAATGGCTAGACAGTAATCCCCTTTTAACTTTGGGCCTTATTGATCAAAGCTAACTAAAAATTATCTTCTATCTTTACTACTACTGCAGACGTGATAGTTTTATTACTCACCGGGCCTTTTGCGATGCACTGGCTCAAGAGAGTGCTAGACACCCCACCAACTTAAGCACAATGGGCAGTCATCACCTCTTTGGAGATAATCATCACATGAGTTTAGGGTTATCCCATGTTGGTTCTCAAATTCCACCACTGCAAGACCAGAATCAAGTTCAACCGTCGAGTAATCTGTTGAGGTTGGGAAGTACACCTGGAGCGGTAAAGTTCGATCACCTTATTTCTCCATCAAACCCTTCTTCATTACAGAACATGCCACCGTCTATGTTCTTCATGGCTGAGGCTGCAAACCAAGGCTTTCATCAAGACCATCAATCTCACCATGGGCACGGATCATATCCCAACAAACCATTGCATGGGCTTATGCAACATCCTGACCTTCAGGGAAGTACTAACAATTCCCCCACTTCAGCCAATTTTTTCAATTTAGGCCTCTTTTCCAATACCAGTGCTACAAGCAGCATAAGTACCAGTGAAATAGGTGGCGGTCAAGGGCCCGCATTGTTCCCTTCTAACATGGGAGATCAGGTTGGTTCAGGAATGTCCTCTCTTTATACCACTGCAATGCAACATGAGAACATCTCTCCACATATGTCGGCCACTGCATTGCTTCAAAAAGCTGCTCAAATAGGTTCAACTACAAGCAACAACACTACTTCCACTTTGCTAAGGGGATTAGGAAGCTCATTATCAGGTGGGACTAAATCCGACAGACCTGTTTTCTCCCCTAACTTCGGCGGTAATTTCGAGGGTGGCAATGGAAGTGAAACCCTACGATCACATATGGAGGATGATAGCAATCTGCAAGGATTAATGAGCTCACTTGCAGCAAATGCTAACTCTTCCATTTTCGACGGCGGCCCAAGCCATGGGCAAGATAACAACTTCGGAGGGTTCAATGGAAGTGGGTTGACACTAGAACCGCAAAGCAGTAATGCTAACTTTTGCAACGTTAACGAGGCAAAGTTGCATCAAAATCTCGCCGCAGGCATAGGCGGGACTGATAAATTGACCTTGGATTTTCTAGGCGTTGGAGGAATGGTTGGAAACATTAGTGGTGGTTTTTCGCAGAGAGAACAACAAGGGATCAACATTAGCTCCTTGGAACCTGACATGAAATCATCAGCTCAACCAAATACTGAACACTTTGGTCGTGCAAAACTTGTCAAAGCGCCTAGGCAAGCGTAGCTCTGTAGGGTTTAATATGTAGGGAATTAAAAAGGAAAACAACTCTTTTCTTGCTTTTTTATTTCTTTTTATTTTATGGCATGAACTAGGGTTTCATTCATAAACTGTTTTAATGCTTACTCTAGCTAAGATTAATAAAGTTATTTTCTTTTGCAAGATCTTGTCGTTGATTTCCGCCATTAACTGAGATTTCAAGAATCTCCCTCTCTTTCCCTACCATTACATGGAAATTTCCTCGTCTTTTCAGTTTTGCCCAAAAGCTTCAGATTTACTTCTACCGTTTGTAATTTTTAATAGTTAGGAAGTTCAAATTTTAACTTTTACTAAAAAAAAATAAGGATAAAATTGGAGAAGAACTTACATGTGAATATATAAAGGGAGTTGAACTTGAACGACCAAAATTCTAAAGCCTCTGCTTACCAACACAACAAAGATCTCATCATATTACCACGTTTGAACTTTGAAGCGGTAGATTTATTTATATTTTTCCGTTTGAATCCATGCTTTGGCATTGGCGATAGTAATATATATGAATCTATGAATCTATGCTTATATTAATCTAGTTAGTTGAAGCAATCACTTAATAATCTTTTTCTATAGCTATGATCATCTTCAGATAAAAGATCGATGTCACATATAAAGAAAGTAGATTAATTGAACAGAAAAAAATTGTATTACAAATAGTATATTTGGATATCAAATTTTATAATTGAATTAAGCTCATCAAATTCAATATTTGGTTTCACTAATTATTTTATTTTTGTTTAATCACATTTTTTTTAATTATAAAAGTGTTATTACCAAATCACAATAATTTATTGGAGAGTTGATGGCTTGAAGAATATTGACATGTTGACTACATTCCAACACATTCGACAAGTGAATGATTATTTTATCATTTATTTTATTCCTTTAATTTCTATAGAATTTCGATCTAGAGATCATTCGTTTGGCTACCTAATACCTAACCACTGGATTAATATTCAGGACTAATTAGAAAAATACCAAAAACAAATCGATGGGTGATTTTTGTTTTGGAGTGAACTGTTTTATCATCTTTGAGCTTCCACTGTTTCCTGTGGTCATTTTTCATTTCTATTTAATTTTTATGCTGAAAGAAAAAAAAACACTTTCTCAATTATTTTCTTTTGAATTATTTTTTTTTTCTGAAGGCTAACTTGTAATGTATGTAAGCAAAAATAGGTGATCATCTTATATGTACACAATCACCTAAATATATGCATATAACTGTTTTATAATGACATTTCCTTTGTTTTCAAAACAAAAAGCATTTTATTTTGTATTTTGTGTGTGTATATATATATATCATTTCTCTTAAAAAATATATATTCCTATTATGTTAATTCGATTGACTTATTATTATAGTAATATTTGATAGCATGCAGGCTTTTAATCTTGTTATTCCTTTCGTCATGTGTATAACTTTAAAGGTATGTTGACTCTGCATTGATTTTTTGAGAGTATAAACATTCGACTCACTTCAAACGGAACCTACTATTCGTGTTCATAGGAGAATGTTATCTTAAAGTGAACACACTTCTAAGACAATAAGGGGCCTATTTAGGCTTAATTACCTCATACTGATAAAATCCCATAATATGTGCCCATGATTCTTCATTACACGTTTAATGGGATTAAATACTTATCTAGCCAATATCATGCCAATAGACAAGGAGACTTTTTCCTATAAATACCCCGAAAAACGATAGGCAAGGGATCGACCATTTTTATACCCTAGAGTTAGTTTAAGCATTTACCTTTTCAATCAGTCAGTCCTCTTGTCCTTATTCTGGCTCTTGATCTCTACAGATGAACCGGCCTCCACTAGATCACCTTAATCTCTTCCTTGTTCCACCTTGTCTTCCTCCTTTGTTATACTTTGTATCAACAATTGGTGTAGTGAGTGTGTGTGATACTCGGTTACCCTAATTAGCCTGAAAGTTGGGAAAGCTAGGATTAAATTGAAAGGACTAGTAAATTGTGGGAGTCCAAAGGGAGACTAGAAAATTTTAGCGGGTGAATTATAAATAGCTGGAATTGATTCCATTTCAGTTAGATTGGAACTGGTTGGTTTCAAAGTGAGACAAAATGATTAGGAATGAATGGTGGGAAGAGCAAGTGAGGACTGTGCCTAAGGAATATATATAAGGGCGTGAGTGGAGATAAAATTTTCTCAATTTTGTTCATAAATCTTCTCCTCCCCTTAGCATCATCTTCTTCAGTCGTTCTGAAGAATAAGGGGAGGCAGATGAAGAAAGTTTTGCATGTCGCAGTCAGGGTGTAAAGCTAAGTCTAGTGGTGGAGAAATTGAGGAATTAGTATGCTTCCTTTTCTCTTTCTGTGTTTATGTATTAAAGAAAGGAGTAAAGACTCTCAAAGTGCCTGTATAATTTAAGGATTCTAGTTTCTAAAGATTGACCATCATTAGATTAATCGATGAATGATTGACACGTTTAGCTGCCAGAATGAAGGAAGCTCTAGCATTGGACAAGCTAAGTTGTCGAGGCCAAAAAAGCAAAGTGAGTTTCTATACTACATTCCTAAAATGATTAGCAACTGTCTTTACTCTGTGATAAGTGCGATGATGATAAATGAACTCTGTTGGTTGTGTATGAGAAGTCTGCATGAAATTTGCTTGATGTGTGGGTATTCGCCAAGTAGTGCAATATACATAACATGTTTAAAGTTATAGTGTATTCTATGTTGGTATGTAAGTGAAATGCATATATCACATTATTAAAACATGGGGAAATAATTGATGGGATAGATGAAGTTAGGATGGGGAAAAGTGTAACTCTATTTCATACCACCATATGGTATTATTATATGCAAACCGTGATGTGCGAAGCTTTGGACCTTGCGGAGGGAACATTGCGATGTTCGAGCATTAAGGTTAGGACAACAAATGGATGAATCGATTGAGCAAAATGAGAAATTTGAATTTTGTTAAGATTTTGCTATCTGCAAATGCTAGGAGCAAACTGTGATGTGTGAAGCTCTGGGCATTACCGGGGGGGACATTTTGGTGTTCAAGCATCAAGGTGGATATAAGATAAGATGATACTAACGGCTATTAGGTTCCATAAAGTAACATTGTGACAATGGTCAACAGGCTCTATGGGGCGACACCGTGATGGCAGTAAGGTCCTTCGGGGTAACACTTCCAAGAGGTTCAAGGTATAAGACCATGGCTCGGCTATGGAAACCAATATAGTTGATAACTCTTGAAAAATTTATAATTCATGCCTTTAGACTGGGTTAATTGTCTGTATTTAAGTGAACTTATTTGCATTTTAGGATATTATTTTAGCGCTTTAGAACATTACATAAGGAGCTTGGACAGTGCTTAAATGTTATTATTTGTTACTTTTAATTGTCTGCGGGAAGGATTTTTTTGTAGTAATCGGTAGGTACATGATATGGAAAGGGAGTAGAGGAGTGAAGGTTTGTCGTGGCACAAGGTTAGACAGTTTGTCAACATGGATGCCGTGAAAATTCTAGGAAGAAGATCGAGTCAATACTCAACGCATACCAGTTTTAGCCTAATTGTACTTATACCAGAAAAATCTGCCTAAAAAGAAGGAAGAAAATCATGGGCTGTTTGATTTACCCTAGGGAAAAAGATTATAAAAAGCTAAAAGAGGAAACCCTAAAGAAGGGAAAACAACAAAAAAGGGAGATCCTTAGGCAAAAATAGAGGTAGTGGCTGAGCAGAGTCGAGAAGAGGAAGACAGAGGCAGGCCCTCTCGGCCACCACAGGACACTATATCGTTAGAGTGTAGACTGGATAAGCAAAAGCTATCCTCTTGAAGTTCTTCCATTATTTCTTGATTGCTCTTCACGAATTGATTTGCTGAAACGATGTTGAATGATATTTTGGATTTGAATTTTGACTACCAACCCATAAACTAAATCTCATTAGGTTGAGATTACTGGATGAAACCTTTATTTTCTTTAATGACTAAAGCATGGATCTGTTTTAAATATAATGTTTTATTCAATGGTTCTTTACAAAATTGAATGTTTGCAAACTCTTGACATAGATGGATGTACATCGTGTTCATTAAATTTATCTATTTTTGACAAGGTTAGGTTAATGAGATTGAAATTGAATGATATGAGCAAGTGTTCAACCGAATACTTGTAGCAGCATCTAGACATAGAGCAGTGTTCATACAGAGAGAAAACAAATCAATGCAGGGTACCATGCTAAAGGCGTATAGACATATATCGTTTAAGGCAAGGTAACTTGAGGTTTTGTTCTCGAAAGAAGCAGACCATTTTAGAACTCTTCTGAGTAGTAGATTGAGTACAGTTTTGCCAAGGCATTATTGTCAGTAAAGGCAGATTCTTAGTAATCTTGACCTTCCAAATCAATATCGTAGACCCTCTATCCTCTATTATTTGCCGTAGTATCTTTACCATAGTATTCTTAGTTGTTTATTTTTGTCATTTGCATATTATTCACATAATTATTCTCATAATTGCCATTGCATTTTTACTCTTGTCTTGTCATAGCATTTTCCATCATTTACCAGTTACACATATTACATATTATTATTCCTTCAAATTACTGCTGCAGTCTTAACATTATTTTTGCCATAACATTAATCATACTTTAGTGTAATAACTTAGCCATTTTGTACTTAACCGATCCTTGTGGAGACGATCTCACTTATTACTTTATTACTTGATTCAACGTGTATACTTACACAATTCACCTATCATTTCACGCGCAACAAGTTTTTGGCCCCATTGCTGAGGATCGACAATTTGGTGAAATTTGGTTTTGTTATTTTACTTAGTTCCATTAGTTTTATTTAACTTATTTTTATTTATTTTTTACAGGTTTGCCGTCATTGTATGAGAACAGGCATTCCTGCTAATGAAGAATATCTTTTTGACCCAGAGATCGAAAGAACTTTGCAAAGAAGGAGAAAAGAACTGTGAAACATAACTAGAGAAGAGAATGATCCTGGTTTGAATGATCATGGTCTCAATGATAATTCAAATGGTTAGGATGTTAATCTTCCTATTCCTCATGTGATAAATGGTTCTGACAGATCAATTCGAGAGCATGTTATTCCAATTTTAGAGGATTTGAATCCAGGAATAGGTAGACTACACATACAAGCTCAGCAATTTGAGTTAAAGCCGGTAGTGTTTCAAATGTTACAAATAGTAGCACAATTTGGTGGATTACCCACTAAAGATCTAATACTGCATTTTAGACTTTTTTTAGAGGTTCGTGACTCACTTAGACAACAGGGTGTTCCTGAAGACATTTTGTGGTTTAAATTATTTCCATATTCTTTGAGAGATCGTGCAAGAGCGTAGCTGAATGCTTTGCCATCAGAAATAGTGGCATTATGGAATGATCTTTGCCAGATATTTTTGCTATGGTATAATCCCCCAAATATCAATGTTAAGCATAGAAATGACATCACTTCTTTTTGGTAATTAGAAGATGAAACACTATATGAAACTTGGGAACAATTTAAGGAATTACTTTGGAATTGTCCGATGCATGGGTTTCAACACTGGACATAGATGAATATGTTTTATAATGGGTTGAATACAGTTATGTGAATGATAGTTGATGCTTCTGCCAATGGTATCTTGTTGGATAAATCTTACAATGAAGCATATAAGATTTTAGAACGGATTGCCAACAATGATTATTAATATCCTACCATGCGATTTGGGATTGTCAAGAGAGCTGCTGGTATCATGGAACTTGATGCAATCACTTCATTGACTATCCAAGTATCATATTTAACTAATATGATCAAAACAATGAAGAAACCAACTATAATTGAGGAGATGAAAGCAGTCGAGCCAATGTGTATTTATTTTGGTAAAGACCATGAGTTTGACGAATGCCCATCAAATCCAGCATCCGTATGCTACATGGGTAGTTTTAACCGGAATAATAACCAATCTTGAAACACCTACTATCCAAGGTGGAAGTAGCATCCAAACTTTAGTTGGAATAATCAAGGTGCAGGGAATTTAAACAATGTTGGGAGACAAAATGCTAATAGTGCACCATTTAATTATAATCATCCTATGCCGAGGAAAAATGTTCAATAGGGTCAAGCATAATCTCCCACATCCATTGAAGCCTTTCTAAAGGGATATATGGCCAAGAATGATGTTGTAGTTCAAAACTACGTTGCATCCCTCAAAGCTCTTGAGAATCAAGTGGGGCAGAGAGCGAATTTTTTAAATTCAATTCCACAAAAAGCATTGCCAAACGATACTGGGAATTCTAGATCACAAGGGAAGGAACATTGTAAAACAATTACTCTCAAAAGTAGGACTCATCTAAATGAAATTGTCAAAGATTCCATGGCAAAAGAGGGCAAATCAAATTGCAACAATGGAAATATTTTAGAAACATCTTAAATCACACTGCTCCTGGAAAGGTTAAACAAAAAAGTGTTGTAGAAGAATTAGATCATCTTGCTGATAGAAATGCTACGGCAAAACAGCGCCAGCAATCTGAAAGATGGCCACCTCCACCATTTCCTCAATGATTTCACAATTGTAAATAAGAGGCTCAGTTTAAAAGACTTCTAGATGTTCTTAAACAACTTCAGATTAACATACCATTGGTTGAAGCTTTGGAATAGATGCCTAATTATGTGAAATTTATGAAAGACATACTGTCAAAGAAGCACAGATTGGGAGATTTTGAGACTGTTGGTCTCACTGAAGGGTGCACAACAATGTTTATGAATAAATTACCTCCAAAGTTGAAGGACTAGGGAGTTTCACTTTCTCATGTTCAATTGGAAATTATTATATTGGTAAGGCATTATGCGATTTAGGAGCGAGTATAAATCTAATGTCTATGTCTATTTTTAGGAAGCTGGGAATTGGGAAAGCAAGACTTATTACAGTTATATTGCAACTAGCTGATTGATCCTACGCACATTTAAAAGGTAAAATCTGTTTAGCTCGCAGCTTTGTGTACTGTGTATATAGAGTGTCACCAATTATGCTTTGAGATGGCTTTATTGATTATTCTGTAGATGTAATCGAAACACATGCTCTCGTAAATAAAGTTGTCACTAAATGAGGAAAGAAGACTCCCACTCTCTAGCCGCTAACACATTATTTCATAGTTTGGTAAATCCACATTTCGATGCATATTTATTTTTTCTACAAAATAGCGTAAAGCAAAACCACTCGAAAAGTATTGATATTAGAAACGTTTAAAGCATGAGCTATTCTAGTGCATAGAAATTGAAACCACATTTTTGCTTCAGGAAACATTATTGCTTGATTGAAGGAGGTTGGGATATTAGTACTTGGGTGACATTTCCATTCACCCATTCCCTCTTTTAAAAAGTTTATAATGTTACCGATATCTATGTCTTGGAAATATTCCAAATCAGTTTCTTCTATAAAATATTTTTCATAAAATGGAGCATTGTAAAATTCACAAATTACTTGAGGTTTGATTCATACATCTTTCCCTCACACATGTATTAATTCCCATGTACGACCTTTGGTTTTTCTAGACTCTTGGTCCTATAATGATGCATAAAATTCCTAAACTATCAGGACCACAACAAAGTCTTTTGGGACCGTACAAAAACATTCCCACTATGATATTTAACTAAATTCCATATTTTCTGACAAAGAACCATCGATGGTTCAAAGCCCCTTTCTTGAATAAACATTGTTCTTTGAAGTACTACAAAATATTTTTCAACATATAGATTCAGAAAATTAGAGGGATTTGGAACCATAGAAGGTTCTAGTTCATTAGTTCTTCTAACCTTTCATGAAGGCATTTTGAATATTTCTTCAAGTCCAATAACTAACGAATTAACAAGCAAAGTTTCCAATGAAACAGTAAAAATAAAAGTTAGGAACCCTTAACCATAGAAGATGATACATTGGATTCCTTGTACTATTCATTTATGGTTACTCCTTTTAGTGCTTTGCTTTCCCCCAATTGTGGCAATCCTATATTTAACTAATAGCAAAGATGAGTTGAAAATTTAAGGTTTTAATACAAAAAGGGTTTTAGATTTGAGGGAGCTTTAAGGTGTTTACAGTGTTAAGAAAGGTTAAAATGTTGGATTAGGGTGTTTTTAGGGAAAACTCGATACTTTAGGGGTTAAAAATCAGGTATAATAGAAGGTTAGCCCACTGGGTTGTCAAAATAGATCGGGTCAACCCTGTAAAAAATTACAGCGATGTCACGACACGAGGGTCCCATGTCACAACATCCATGTAAGTTTACTGTTGTCGAGACGTTAGGGGTTCAATGTTGCGACACACTCTAGAATTTTGGATTTTTGGGTATACTGGCTTTGATTTTGAGACACGTGAAGTCTATGTCGCAACAATGAGATTATTTTCTCAATTTTATCAATTCTTCCCTTGGTGTATCAACACAGGGTTGCCGTGCGGCAAATTGGCTTTATTTTCACCTAAAATTCTAATTTCTAGAGTGTTATGGTTTCTATAAAATATAAGGAAGATTCTCTGGTTCTTTTAGTATGAGTCCATCGCTCATTGCTCCACTCCACCTTTTCCCACTTATCTATTTCCTTAGACCTATTTTTTTTACTTGCATGGATTAGAGGATGTCCATCACCCGTCGTGCCACTCTTCCTACCTTCCCCACTCTGTCGATGACCACATTTAAATATTTCGGTTTCACCATTAATCCTTATTATTAATTCATTGTTTTATAGGTCAATGGTAGACCTTGAAGTGGCTAAGAAAGGTATTCTTAACAGGATTGGTATCTCTCGATCTTCTTCAAAGTCTAGGATTACAAAGTTAGTTGGAATGATAAAGCTGCACACTTTGACTAACACATCTTCCAGTACTCATTTCGGATTCACTGAGGATCCGTTAGCCAACTGTACTGTTATCTAGGTGTTTTGAAGGTTCCCTAACATGAGTTTTTAATAAATAGATAAAGGCATTAAATTAATGCTAACTCCTAGATCACATAGAGCTCTATTAAAATAAATGCTCCCTATCTTTATGGGAATAGTAAAACTTCCCTGGTCTTTCAACTTTGGGGAACTTGTCTCGAAATAGTAGTACTACAGGAAGCGCTTATATTAACTTGTTCACATACCTTAATTTTCCTATGCCTAGACATAATTTCCTTTAAAAAATTAGTGTACTTAGGAAATTTTTTAATCAATTCAATCAAAGACAGGTTGAGATTTAATGTTTTTAACAAGTTTATAAAACTTACAAACTCGCCTTCATCTCGATTTTTTTTCTTCTAACCTTGAAGGGAACTATATTTTTGTAACGGTAAAATCTTTAATTGTCTCTTTTTCTTATGCAACTGTTGTTGTAACTACTTCCTTTGACTCCGGTTCATCATAAGCTTTTAGGGGTTCTTCCTGAAGGTCATTAGTATTCTCCATATTTACCTCTTAAGCTGGGTTATCTGGGCTGCTCAGTACTTTACCTGATCGGAGTGCTATTGTTTTCACATGCTTCTTCCCTTTTCTACGAGGATTATTTTCGGTATTACTAGGAATACATGTGCCAATTTATCTTTTTATATCACCCATAATGCTCATAAATTGGCTCATCTGATCTTCAACTTTAGTCAATGTTCTCTTTGAATTGGTGCACTCAGACTGCACCTGCTTCATATTTGTTCTCATTGACTGCATCTCCCCTTCAATTCTATCAAGACATTAATCATATATAGTATGGTCATTTGGGTTGGCCCTTTCCTGAGGTTTCTCTAAATAAGGAGGTTGATAGTTTGGCTAGAACTATTACCTCCTTTTTGGTTCCCCTCCATCTCAAGTTAAAGTGATCTCTCTATCCGGGATTGTATGTATTCGAATGGAGATTTCTACCCCTATTTCTGATGTAGTTCACATCCTTTGTGGGATTGTTGATGTAGTGGAAGAGAAATTTTAGTCATTCATAGACAAATGATGCATTCTTCTCAGCCTTTATTCGGTTGATTCTATCCACTACTTGTTGATATCTATCATACTCCTGGACAGCCTTCACCGTAGATGGTCTTTGGCCGTATGTATATTGTTCAGTTGGCCACTGGCAGGAACTTATTGCATACTTCTATTAATTTGTACACATATTCATACATTTTGTTCATGAGGGCACCTCCTACTGCTCCATCTAATCCTGATCTTGAATGCACACCCAACCCATTATAGAAAATTTGCAATGGTAACCACTCAGGCAAACCGTGGTATCGGCATTTCTGAATCAGCATTTTAAAACACTCCCATGCTTCATGAAAACTTTCCCCCTCTAAATGTTTGAACATCGAATTTTCCCTTCTTAGCTGGACTATATTGCTAATGAGGAAGAACTTTTGTAGGAATTTCCCTGCAAGTTCATCCCATGTTGTGATTAATCCTGGGGCTTGTGAATCTAGCCAAGAAAAGGCGTTATCAACTAATGTAAAGGAGAACAATCAAAAATGAATAGCGTCATCAATGACCCTTTGGCTCGGATCCTCTATCATTGTTCCTCGAAACTATAAATTATTCTGGATCATAACTAGCTTAATCTCAAAATTATTGGCCGTGATGGTTGGCCTCGTTGTACTCCCTTGAACCATATCCAAATTTGGTAGTACATACTCTCGAGAGTCCTCTTGTTACGTTCCATATTTATATTTGTGGGTAGTTGTGATGGATCTTCTAAATTGTTATTGTTAGCCTCGTCGAACAATGGATTCTCACGTGGAGGTAGATTGCCTCTAGCAAATAACTAATTTTGCATTCGTTATTGCTGTTATTGTTATTGCTGTCGATGATTTCTTCAGATTATTCTATCTAGATCTATGACTGGCTCTATAAGTGTTTCTCTACTTTGAGTCATACCCTAAACCTAGAAAGACAGGATTAGTAGAAAATAAGAAAAATAAATTCGTAGCTATAACTTAAACATTTCCTAATTATTCTATTAACATGCAAAAATGAAAATTAATATAGTGACATTGCCTCCCCAGCAATGACTCCAACAAATTGACCACCTCCAGACGTACTAACGTCTGGAGTAGAAATCCTACACAAAAGATATGAGAAGTGGTATCCGCAAGTATATAGGTAAGATTGTAATATAGTTACAACGAAGTAGGTAAGTACTCTGAGGATCGTACCCAAGGGAGGCGCAATAAATTAATTCTAATTTAAACATACATAGATCTAATTAGTACTTTAATTAGATTATAGTACAAATAATAAAAAGAAAGATTTTGGTAAACTATACTAAAAATAATATTAAAAGAAAGTAAGAAAATAAATAAACTCGGGAAATCAAAAAGTAAAATAAATATACTCGGGAAATCAAAAAGTAAAATGTATCAAATCTTGGCATGAGTGATTAGCTTGCTTCAATAATAATTATCAACTATCATCTCGGGTTTTCTTGTTCAATCAACTAGTCAATACCCAGTAGGATCTTTCGATTCTTTTACTAGAATACTAAGTCGACAAGAACTACTTATCTCTTGATCCCACAATCCAGACTGATTCAGAGTTCACGTGTTCACAAATAGGCCATACCAAATCTAGGTTAATTCTCACCTTAATGACTTCCTAGGGTTGTTAGGACTAGGGTTTTAGGTTCTTCCTATCCTGAACAGTGATCCACTAAGAAACCCCTACAAAACAGTTAATTAATCATACCTCAACTCACTAATTCCCCGTAAAACGGTTAGTTTCTCATGGATCTAGTAAACAATATAAACTTCATATAAGGAATAAATATAAAGAATAATTCAAGAAAATAAGGTTTAGAAGAAGCTTGATTTGTATTTAGTTTTAAACATCAAATCCTCACAGAGTTTGATTGTATTTCACAAATCCGATCTCCTCGCAGAAGTAAATAACAATAACGAAAATAAAATCTAAAACCTAAGAAAAGAGAAAAACTAAAGACTAAATCAAAAGAGAAAATTATACAAAACCAAAAGTGTCCATAACATATGCTAAATAAACCTATTTATAGACTTTAAGGTGGTCGTCGTCCTTAACCCTAGTTCAGATGTTGTCCTCGTGCTTAACATTTGATTGTGCAAACCAAAACGCCCCTAGTTCGTAATTATTTCTCATTTTATTAAACTTAACTAAACTTATGAAATTGTAATTAAAACTTAACTAAAATGCTTATGTTCAAGATCCTAAAGTACGAAACTAGTCTAATATGCTACATTGCATTACGACAGATCACTTTCTCAACTAGGATAAATTACGATTTACTCGGTTTGAGTAATCTTCCGACCTCATCTAGCCTATGATAGATTATTAGGGTTGTCAAGCCTAATAGTTTAGGAACACATAATTTATACCAACTAATGTAACACCCCTTATCTGTATCCGGTGCCAGAATAGGGTTTGAGGCATTACCGAACTTAAACACAAACTAACATACAAAACTAAGACATAAATTTCCATCCAAATTTAAAACTTTTCATTTACAAACATATCATCCCTAAAACAAGTCTACGAGGCCCAAAACATGCATTAAAAGTGGTTCGAGACTAAACCAAGAACTTTAGAAATTTTTAAAACACTTAGAAATTTTTTCATCAAAATAGGGTCACACGCCCGTGTGGCTTAGGACACACCGTGTGGGTTGGCCGTGTGGTCACACACGCCTATGTCCCTAACCCGTGTAACTCTTTATTTATGACATCATGCACCAAAGGGAGTCACATGACCAAGTCACACGCCTGTGTGCTAGGCCGTGTGGTGAATTTAATTTTTGAAAATTTTCATAAAATAGGTGTAGACTTCAGATATCCTGGACAGACGCCCATGCCCCTAGGCCATGTCCTTCACGCGCTGAGACATACGGCCGTGTCTCTGCCCGTTGGCCAAAATAAGGCTATTTAACAAGCCATTTTACCACCCTTACTTGCACCAACTTGCACAACATCAAGCAACACCAAATCCAAGCATATACATACAACCAAATCGGCCATAAAAAAGATGCCAATACATCAATTACACATACTAACATCTGTCATGCATAAACATCACATACTTTCTTTTCCATTTATGCTAATTTCATCTTCATGATAAACTTCATCACATAAATATACCAATGACCAATAAAATTAATATTTGCCAACTGCCAATGGCCATATACAAAATGAATCATTAACCATTACCATGCTAACACATTTGGCTAAACCAATATGACACATAACAAAATAACCAAGTCCCTATACATGCCATACTCAAAATAATGAAAACAAGTATATCCAAAGTAATCGATTGATAGTGTAAATCAAGCTCAAATAACCCTCGATCCTCAAGCTAGCTTGGCGACACTATAATGAATAGAAAGAAAAAGAGAGTAAGCTTTAAAGCTTAGTAAGTTTGCATGTAAATAATAAGCAAAATTGATCATACATTAATCATATAATTATTCAACATAAGTTAACATAAATATCATCATGTATCTTAGGCATAATTCACTCATTAGAATTCTTACCAAGAGTTCATCACATACCAAAGTTCATACTTATGAGTTATACATACATAGCTGTACCAACTCGTAACAAAGTCACATACTTTTTCATCTTTGACATACTTTTCTGATTACCCATTGAACACTTAGAATACTATTAGATACACATAAAGTCTTACACGTAAGTGCCACATATGTAGCCAATGCTACCTCATATCTAATAACACATAGGGCTCGCAGACGAGCTAATCACGGGCCTACTCACACAAGCTGTCAGTCAAGACGTAGCTATACGGGCTGCTCACACAAGCTGTCAAGTATCTGCAACACGTGTCGGACTACCTAGCTATCGGTAGGACGTACATGACCAGCACCCGGATTCACATAGATCACATAACACATGGTTTTCTAGTGACATGTCAGTATCCTAAACTATTCCCAAAGTTCAACCGAGATTTTCTCATCGTCAAAACTTCGTTGAATATTTCCATAGAAACAATTGTACAATTTATTCAATATTAAGCATTAAATACATAATATAACATTGCATTATTTACACACAAACTTACCTCAGTACAAAATAGTAAGAAATGGACCTAATCGTCCATAACCTTGTTCTTCCCCCGATCAAGGTCCGAACTTCGTTTTTCTTAATCTATAATAGCAAATTTAACTTATTTAATTTTCACATTACTCAATTTTGTCCAAAAAATCACATTATGGAAAAATTATAGTTTTACCCCAAACTTTTGACATTTTTACAAATTAGTCCTTAAGCTCGTAAAATGAAATGTATCTATTTTCTTTGTTACCCAAGCCTAGCCGAACTCAAATCATGCTCATAACAGCCCACATTTTTCATCAAATCACATTTCTACTACCCATTTTTACAACTTTTACAAATAAGTCCTTTTTATGCATTTTCACTAAAAAAATCACTTAGTAAAAGTTGTTTATCACACCTTAAATATACAATACCTTCCATCAAATATCAAAATACATGCATGTCACACATGGGTAAATTTTTAAACATGAACCCTACTTCAAAATAATGGTAGAAATAGATAGTTTGGATGATAACGACTTCAAAAATGTAAAGAGCATTAAAAACGGGGCTACGATGCACTTACAATCAAACTTGAAAGTTGAAGAAACCCTAGCTATGGTCTTCTTAGGGAATTTTGGCTATGTTGAAGAAGATGGACACCAATTTTGACTTTATTTTCCCTTTTTATTCTTTTATTTACCAAATGACCAAAATGCCCTTAATGCATAACTTTGAAAATTTACCTATTCATGTCCATTTTTGTCCACTAACTTATCTAATGGTCTAATTATCAAATAATGACCTCTAATTTAAAATATCATAGCAATTGGACACCTTTAACAAGTAGAAATCAACTTTTGTACTTTTTACGATTTAGTCCTTTTGACTAAATTGAGTGCCCAAACGTCAAAATTTTTGAACAAGATGTTCATAGAATAGTTCCATAAAATTTTAGACCATAAAAATATAATAAAAATAGATTTTTCTACGTCAAATTCGTGGTCCCGAAGCCACTGTTCTGACTAGCCCTAAAATCGGGCTGTTACAACTAATCCCTTTTAAGAGACCTTATATCCTCTGTTAATCATTTCCCCATCACTCTATTATCTCCCTTAAGGGATATAGCTACTCATGCTACTATAATCTAAATTTTGATTGAAAAAATCATGTAAAGAACACAATCAATTCAGAGAAGAAAAGAGATTTGAATAATTGTGTATTGAATATGGAATAGGGAACATAGTAATAAATCTCTTGATCAGAATAAAGAAATAAAATGAATGCAAAATAATATAAACTAAAATACTTGAATTAAAAAAACAAACTCTTGAATCAAAACTGATTTCAAGAGAAAAACAAGAAAGTATTAAAAAGTTGAAAAGAAAATAAACTAAACCTACTTCTAAACTATGAGGGTTTTTGATGGTGTGTAGGATGACTTAGTTGCATTTAACCCCTAATGTCTTATTTATAGAGGTGTTAACAACCCAAATTAGGTCTTTGGCACATCATCGATCTTCAAATAAGTTTGATTGTGTGGACAAAAATAATCCCGATAACCTTGGCCAGCACAGCGATGTGTGTCACTAATCGCCTTCGAGTGTATCAACTTCTAAAGTATGAATACTGCAACTAAAGATATAAGAACGTAGTGGTGTCCACAAGTATACTGGTCAGGTTGTAATATAGTTATAACGAAATAAATAAGTACTTCGAGAATCGTACCCAAGAAAGACGAGTACTAAATTACTATTAACCTAACGCAAATAGAATTAATTAGTAATCTAAATAAATTATATTACGATTGAACATGAAAAGATATTTTTAGGTTTTTATAAATAAAAAAAATAAATTAGCATAAAAGAGTGAACTTCAGAAAACTAATATATAAACTCAATCAAATCTAGGCATGGGTGATTAACTCGCTTCGGTGGTCATAACTAATTCCTATTTTGGGTTTCTATTTAATCAATTAGTTGTTACCCTAGTAGAATCTCTCGATCTTCCTCTAAACTAACGAGACGACAAGAATTACTAATCTCTCGTGTCATAGCCCAAAATAAAGCCTAGGAGTTTTAAAGGTATTTTAAGAATTTTTGCCTATATGAGCTTAGAATTTTATAAGGTTGGTACTCAATAATGTTTTCGACAATGGTTTTTGTAAAGTTAAGTTAATTGTTGGAAACGAGTTTTAAATATCGTTAACCTTAGAAAAGAAATTGATTTGTAAAAGGGTCAAAGTTGTGAGTCTTTATGAAGCAATTAAACTAATTTTTCAAAATCAACCTAATAAACTCCCATTCCTAGTTATTTTCATGAATTCTTCTTCCCATCTCCTTGGTGTTGTTGTCCCTTGCTATTCCTCACTCTCTCAATTTATTTTTGACTCCCAAACTATAATACTCTGAATTTTTATCATTTACAAGCATTACACCTTTCTAAATCTTTAAGAAATTACCCAAAGATCTAATCAATTTCATTTTCTCCACTTGTGGGTTTTCTGGATTTGCATTGAAAACTCATTATTTCTCTCATTAAAGGTAACCATTCGTATTCTTATTATTTTTTAATGTTATTAGGTCTTTGAAACTAAATTTTTAGTTGTTAAGTTACATGTTTTGATTAAAAGCCAAAAATCTGGTCGTTAATGGTGAATTTTGAGTTTGTGGATGAAAACTTGGTTTTAAAGAGTTTTTCAATTATTTTTAACCTAATTAGAAGATTTCTAAAGTAAATTTGAAGTTTTGTCAAAGATTTCTTAGGTTTTAATGAATTTTCGTTGTAATGGCCAAAACTTGTTGAAAAATTTTGATACCTCAAAACATGAAGTTTTGAGAAGTTTAAAGGTTGGGAATTAGTCGTAGATGAATGGAATTCATTTCATGCAAAAAATTAAACGTAGACTAAGTTATTTGAATTTTAAGTTTGTTGTGCTAAAGGTTTTGGTTAGTAAAGAATGTAGCTTAGGCTTGTGTTTATGGCTGTTTGAGGTAATTTATTGACTAATTGTTGACTAAATATATGTATGGTTTGTCTTGTTGAAGTGTTAGAGTCGATAGGACCTTTAACAAGTATAGATAAAAGAAAAGGGAAGCTTGTCGAAGCTTTCGATTTTTCGACAAAAGTGAATATATCGATGAGTGTTTTAGAATCACTGTTTGTAGATGATTTATTTTGTATTTGAGAATTTAGAGGTAGCCTAAACCCCTTCTCTAAATTTTGAGTGTAAGTGTTCTTTTCCAATGATAAATATGTTTATGAATTATGATAAAGAGAATTACGATGTGTTGAAATATGAACATGTTGTGATGATTGATGTAATGATAAATATGAGGATATGTTATTCATGCCATGTGATAGCGTGTATGATGTGCTAATTATATGATTATGCGATGAATACGTACAGATAACCGGTAAGTAATATTTGATGACATTATGGATATTTTGGCCTTGTGACTTGATGAAACCGTTGGAAATAGTTAGCATGCTATAGGATTATGTGTACTCACTTATTTGTGTTGTGATATATGGGGTGCTAAGGCCCAGGGACAATTTTGGAGAGATAGGGGAATGTGAGCCAAGCTCCATTCACTAGGATATGTATGTATGGTATGTTGGAGAGCATTAGCTATATGCATTGCTTATGGGATATGTTTAACTCTATGAGACTAGGTGTGGTGTGTTGGAGATCTTTGTATCCGATAAGTGGTGATAGGGTCCACTTTATGTTTCATAAACTCAAAAGCCAAATTATCATACATTATGACTAAATGTGATTGTATGTAATTATATGTGCTTATATGTGATTGATATGTGTTAGAATATTGGTATATGTATGCCTAAATGCTCGTATAGATAATGTGTAAAAGAATACATGGAATATGACTAAATATGTGAATTATGGTACTTAGTTAATGTCGTCTTAGGGAATATTTTGCATATTGTTTGGTTGATGCATGATGATTGTTGTGCGTAATGGTTGTTCTATGCATTCACCGAGCTTGTTAAGCTCATCCACTCCATTTATCCTTTCCAGAGTAGTTGCATTCCCGATGTGAGTGGTGTGGCCGTCAAGGGATTGATCCAAGCCATTCTTTACTTACTACAATAGGTGTTTTGCTTATTCTAGCTCTAGGGAATGAAAAGGAAAAGTGGTAGACATTTTTATCAGTTTTGTTAAGACGTATTTGGGATTATTTGCATATTTTGTAAGTTTGGAAGCTTGAGAACTTGGACATGGTGTTTGGTTTATTGTTTAGACATTTTGGTGCTTATGTTACTAGTTGAATGAAGCAGGATGTTTAGGGACTAAGTTTGAATGATTTAAATGCTCTTATATACTGAATTTTTGTAACTTGAAGTAGAGGTATCGATATTAAGGCTTTTAAAATGATACCTTTGTACTTACGAAATTACAGGGAGTCAGAATACCAATTTAGTATCGATACCTTTGCCCGAGGATTGATACTCGGGGTGTAATTATTGATACCTTACGAAAGATACCAATTTTTTCGATGTTTGAAATTTGACGAGAAACAGAATGCTAGTTTGGTATTGATTTTCTAGGTGGTATCATTACTACTTAACTAAAGTATCGATACCACAGAGGCAGTATCGATACCTATGTAACATTTTTTGAAAATTTTGCTAAATGGTCCCAATGCTCGAGATATGTACATTTTATGTTTGTTTGTCATATGCTAGTATGATTAAATGCTAAACTAAAGTTGCATGACTTGATATTCTCATAAATGCTAGAGTAATTAAAGTAAAATGAAACTGCATGTATTTTAATTCTGATAATTACAATGAATCAATGTAAGATGATGGTGTGGCATCTCAATATTCGGCATGGTGTTTAGGCTCAGTATGGGGTTTTACATTTGGTGGTATCAGAGCCTAGGTTTAATAACTCTCAGACTTAGGTGATTATTGTTTGTTTGGAGTTTTAAAACTCATGAGTTTAAATTCCCTAGCTTTTATAAAATGACTAATATGAATCTGTTTGAAATGCATGTAATAACTCTCGATTATAATGTATATAGGGTAGGAATGGGAACACATTGCCTTTAATTCCCAGTCTTTCTTGTAGGAACGAGATTTGGATCATCTCTCTGCCACTTACACTGTTTATTTATTTGTATGTGTATGCTAGATAATTAGATATGCCCCTAGACATATGAATGTGAGAGCTACTGCACAGGAGGATGGAACATCTTTTACACCTCCTGTGCTACTGCATAGGGTGAATATACTTGATGAGTACATAAACCCTCTAATAGAAGCGATAATTGGAGCGTTTTAGTGGAATGTTGGTGCTAACCCTACTCTTGCACTTGCCAATCCTGCACTTGTGAATCGTGGGCTACCGTTTGAACGTCTTATGGCATGAGGTGGTAAAGAGTTTTTTGGGGTTAAAGGGGCTGATTCGACCATAGTTGAGTACTGGTTGGAAGAAGTGGAAAGGATCCACGAGTAGATGTCTTGTTCTAATGAGGAGAAGTTGGGTTATACTGTGTCCCTACTTGGTGGGGAGGTGCATTGTTGGTGGAATACATTTAGGAGAGGTACAATTATTTTTCTTTTAACTTGAGATTATTTCCTAGAGGTGCTTAGGATGAAGTGTATGGGTGAGAAGTATATGGAAGCTCATAAGTAAGAATTTTTAGATCTTGTCCAAGGTAGCTTGTCTATGGCTAACTCTGAGGCATAGTTTGTGCACCTTAGTTAGAATGCTCTTGAGATGGTTTTGATTGAGAAGGATCATTGTAAGAGGTTTTGTTTTGGGCTCAATCGTAATATTTGAGATTATCTAGTGGCCTAGTGTACAGAGTTGTTTGATGAGCTCGTGGAAAAAGCCAAGGCAGTTGAGGAGACTTTGGCTGATCCAGCTCACTTTATGGTGGCTAAGACTGGTAAGAGGGTTTCTAATGGTACTTTGGGATGTTTTCCTAAGAGAGGGCATGATAATTTTAGTTCTGGTAGAGGTGCGAGACGTAGGTCTCGACCAAGTCAGTCTAGGCAAGAGAGTAATGTGGTGAATAGCACTGGTGGTTTTGGATGGCCGCTTTGTGCTCATTGTGATAGTAGGCATCCTGGAAAGTGCTGTAAGTTGACTGGTGGTTGTTATAAATATGGTTTGAATGAACATTTTTTGAGGGATTGCCCAAATAGAGTAGAGGTTTGCAGACTCAGAGTTCGGCACCTATTTCTATGCCTACTAGAGGCTGAGGTCTTGGTAGAGGTAATGGGAGACTAGTTGGGCAGGCGGTTGTTGCTCACACTGTTGCCTCATAGGTTGAGTGTGGTGGTCCCACTCGAGTTTATACTATTAGGGAACCTAAGGATCAAGATCCAATTGATGTTATTACATGTACTTTCACTTTACGATCTATCCTATTGTTTGCCTTAGTTGATTCTGGTTCTACACATTCGTACATCTTAAATGAATTAGTTAGTCAGCTAGGGATTCCTGTAGAGATAATTGATTTGGGCATGACTGTAATTAGTTTCTTTGGAGATAGTGTTATTGTGAATAGATTTTACTGTAGATCTTCCATTATAATACAAAGGCACGTTTTCTCTGTTGATATCATGGAACTACCATTTTATGGGTTCGATGTTATTTTGGTCATGGACTGGTTAATTGATTATAAGGCTAAGGTAAATTTTGAGACTAAATGAATTACCTTGAGAGAAAGTGATTGTTTAGAAATTGTTGTTGTGGATGAAAGATCGGGTTTTATGTCTAATATGGTTTCAACTATGAAGGTTGAGAAGTTGATGGGTAAAGGTTGTGAAGCTTATTTGGCTTATGTGATGAATTTGGTTAGTAAGGAGTTGAAAGTTTAGGATATTCGAACTGTTAGGGATTTCCCTAAAGAGTTTCCTGGCTTGCCGCCAAAAAGAAAAGTGGAGTTTGGAATTGAGCTTTATCCTAGTACTACACCGGTGTCCATTGTACCCTATTACATGGCACCAAAAGAACTTACATAATTAAAGATTCAGTTAAAAGAGTTGTTGGATAGAGGGTTCATTCGACTGAGTGTATCTCCATAGAGTGCACCAATTTTATTTGTGAAGGAAAAGAATGGTACGATGCGGATGTGAATTGACTATAGACAATTTAATAAGTTAACTATTAAGAATAAGTATCCTTTTCCTTGAATTGATGACTTGTTTGATCATTTTCTAGGTGCAATGGTGTTCTCAAAGATCGATTTAAGATCTGTGTATTACCGATTGCAGGTGAAGGAGTCAAATGTGCTGAAAATTACTTTTAGAACTCAGTATGGGCATTATGAGTTTTTGGTGATGCTGTTTGGATTAACTAATGTCCCTACCGCGTTCATGAATTTGATGAACCTAGTATTTCATTCGTACTTAGATCAGTTTGTGGTCATCTTAATAAATGATGTTTTGGTGAATTCTCTATAACAACCCATTTTTAATGAAATCGGAATGATAGTTTTGAGACCACAAATCCAAGGTTTAAAATTTTACTTTAATATTATTTTGTAATCTACAACATGATAATATTATAGTATAAAAATTTTGTTAAGAAATTTTATCGTTTGCATGTTCAATTTGATAAAAAGTACTAAATTGCGTAAAATGCAAAAGTTGTGTTCATTAGCTAAAGGTGTTAAATAGCTATAGAGCTTTAAAGTGGAGGTCCTTATATGGTAATTAGACCATTAAAGGTGATAGTGGATGTGCATGGCTTGGTAGATAAGAAAATTTTAAAGTTAGGTAAGGGTAATTAGGTAATTAGGTAAATAAATGATAAAAAAATATAATAAAACAAAGGGTCATCTTTTTCATTTATGCATGAACCGATTTTTCCAACATAAGAAAGCCTTTGGAGAGCTTGAAAATTTTAGCTAAGAAGTCTCTTGCATGTAAGTGAAATCTTGTCCCATTTTTATTGATTTTTATGTTTTCGGGATAGTTGTAGCTTAATCTAGCTGACTCAGGGACTAATTAGCAAAATGATTGAATGTCTAGGGTTTTACCATGAATATGTTTTAGTTTTTTGTGAAGTTTAATGGAAGAAAATGAATCTTTGTTATGAGTTAAACAACTTTTGTTAAGTGATTTTTTTATGAAATTGTTAATTAGGGTTTAAATTGAGAAATGTGAAAATTTTGTGGTAAATGTGTGAAATTGTGAAATGTATGGGTTGCTATAAGCATGTATAGAATTTGGTTAGGCTTATATAAGGATGAAATTGCATTAATTTCGTTTTACGAGCTTAGGGACTGAATTGTAAAGAAGTCAAAAGTATAGGGGCAAATGGTAATTTTGCCAAAATATGATTTTTGGATTGAGTTTAATAGAACGAGGTTTAAATTAGTTAAATTTGATTATATAGATCAAGAAAAGCAATGTATGAATTTAGATCGGGGAAAAGATAAAGTATTAGACTGAACGATGTTTTTCTTTGTACGAGTTTGAGGTAAGTTCGTATGTTTAATAAGTATTAAATTATATTTGATTTAAATGCTTTATTATTATATTCTTGATGATACTACTCCACAAAAATATTCAAAGAAGTTTTGGCGACTTATGGATCCTGGTTGAACCTTAGGAATAGATAGGATACAAATGACATGCCATTAGGGGTTATCGTGTTTTGGGTACTGGTCTTGTACGTCCTAGCAGTGGCTGAGTTTCTGGCATGTGTTACTGTTACTTTACAGCTTGTGTGAGCAGCACCGTGTAGCTATGTCTTGACTGATAGCTTGTGTGAGCAGACCCAGTTATGGCTCGAGAGAGAGCATTGATATGAGATATGAGATCGTAGTGTTTTGACCACGTGTTGGCACATAGTGTGTGAGATAACCGCGTATCCGATATTATTCCAAGTGGTTCAACGGGCACAATGCTGATACGAGGTCATATGATTTCGATTTGAACTGGTACAGGTATTTATGTGAAACACGGGAAGTGGTTTATATTTGACATATAAATACATGCCTAACATGGTTGACAATTATGTGTTAGGCTTTTGGGCCAAATTGAGTTGTACTATGCCTAAATTTTACTTGCTTAAATTGTGGTTGATTGGTAAGTTGTATTTTTAGTTATGCAAACTTACTAAGCTTAATTGCTTACTCTGTTTTATTTTTCGTGTTTTATAGTGATTTAGAAGCTCGTTAGGATTGGAAGTTGTCAGACATTGCATCACACTATCAATAACTTATTTTGGGTACTTTTGGCTATATATATTTTGGTTAAATGGCATGTATAGGTAATTTTGGCTAATGGTAGCCTATATGTTTTGATGTGTTTTAGCCATTTGAATTGGTTTGTATTGTGGACATATATTTTTCTATGTAAATATGTGAATGACCTTATTATATGTGGTGTATGGTTACCATGTGAATGTCTTGTTTGTGAATTGGTATTTTTGGTACCAAATAGTTGAGTTTGATAATTGACTTACATGTTAAGTTTTAGGCACAATGATGTATATATATGTTTGACCATTTAGGTATGTTTGAGATACATGGTTTGCATGTTTATAAATGGTCAATTGAGGTGCTTATGGGCATCATGGTTGTATGTGTTGATATTACATGTTTTAAGCTTGATTTTGGTTGGTTTTGAATGCCTTTTTATGTCATGGTCATATGCAAATTGTTGCGTTTTAGGTTGGTACCAAGTTGGGTGAGAAATATGGCTTGGAAAATGGCTTATTTTTGTCCACACTGGTAAAAACACGGGTGTGTGTCTCAGCCGTGTGTGACACATGGCTCCTGTAACTTCTAAAGAAGGCAAGTTAGTAGCCTCACACGATCTAGCACATGGGCATGTGGCTTGGCTGTGTGGCACAAGTCTATATACTCTCTAGTTTTCACACAGCCTAGCACACGGCCTGGCACACGAGGGTGTGAGGTTATTTCAAAGAGCACACGCCTTGGCACATGGGTGTTGTGGCTTGGCCGTGTAACCCAATCTAGTGAGTTACACGGGCATGGATAGGGGCTGGGACACGGCCGTGTGTGCTTATTTTGAATGCCCACATGGCCTGGACACACGGGCAAGTATCCCCTGCACTCTGAAAAATTTCAATGTTTTTCGAAAGATATCTTGAGTACTCGATTTAGTTTTGATTTGTTTTTAATGTCTATTTTGGGCCTCGAAGGCTCGTATTAGGGACTATATGATTGATAATGAATGGTTTTTTATTTGAATATAAGATGAACATGAAATATCTATGTGTTCTATTATAAGTTTGGTAATGCTCCGTAACCATGTTCTGGCATTGGATATGGGTTAAGAGTGTTACATTTATTGGTATGAAAGCTACGATTTACTCGACTCTCAGACTAACGTAGGGTTTGTGAGTCTAGCTATACTTGCCATTATATAACCTGTGATAGTGTGATATCTCCTGACAGTTTTTAAAACATGTTTTCATATAGTAATGGATTCCAACCGAGTAGACTCCAATGATGTAAAAAGTAACGCGCCAGCCTCCATTTGTGGAGCAACATCGCTTGGATTGAGACCTGTATTTGAGGGTTGTGGAGGAGAGGCTAGGGAAGCCTTTTCCCAAATGATTAATGAGTGGTTCACTGAGTTTGTCCGAACCAATCCGGCTGCTCAGCAACCTCCACCCCCTCCTTTTTCCCAACCGGTTCCCGTAGCTCCTTAAGTTTTGGAACCTGTATGCATGAGTAAGCCGCCTGTAGATGAAATTCATAAATATAGGGTCAAAGAATTTAGGGCTACAATTGATGATGATCCAGAGAGAGTCGAGTTTTGGCTAAAGAGCACAATTAGGGTCTTTGATGAGTTATCTTGTTCACCAATCGAATATGTTAAATGTGTTGTATCTCTTATAAAATATGCCACATACCAACGGTGGAGCACGTTAATTTCTGTAGTACCTAGAGAACGGGTCACTTGGGAATTCTTCTAAACGAAGTTCAGAAAGAAGTATATAAGTCAATGGTTCCTTGATCAAAAGTGCAAAGAATTTTTATAATTGAAACAGGCTATTATGACCATAGCTGAGCATGAAAGAGAGTTTGTCAGATTGAGCAAGTATGCCCAAGAGTGCATTCCAACCGAAGCGGTTATGTGTAAATGGTTTGAAGACGGGTTGAATGAAGACATTAAGATTTTAGTCAGAATTCTTAAATTGAAAGAATTTGTTGTCTTAGTCGATAGAGCACACAAAGCCAATGAGCTTAGTAAAGAAAAGAGAAGAGTTGATTCTGAGGCTAGAGATTCGAGAAAGAGTTCAATGGGAAAATTGTATCATTCATCGTCAAAGAAATCGAAGGACTTTCATAATCGTTCGACCACTTCAGTGAGGTATTCCAACAGAGACCGTGGTAAACAACACACAAGTTCAAAAGCTCAAGCTACTTTAATAGCAAGCGTTGGTAGTGTTAAAACCAATAGACCCGAGTGTCAACGGTGTGGAAGACGACATTTTGGTGAATGTCGGATGAATAAAAGATCCTGTTTTAGATGTGATTCACAAGAGAATTTTATTCGAGACTGTCCTGAGTTACTCGAAAAAGACAAACTTCAAACAACTCGACTGAGTAATACTGCTGCAAGAGGGAGACCACCCCGAAATATTGGAAATATGAGTGGTAGCCGAGGTACAACGATGGATTCTGCTATGAGATTCGAGGCACGGGGGCCAGCCAGAGCTTATGCTATTTGCGCTTGCGAAGATACATCAACACCAGATATTATCACCGGTACTTTTTCTCTCTATAACACTAATGTAATTGCTTTGATTGATCCCAGATCAACCCATTCTTATTTTTGTACAAATTTAGCATCTAGTAAGAGTTTACCCTTTGAGTCCACTGAATTTGTGGTTAATGTATCAAACTCCTTAGGTCAGTATGTCCTAATTGATAAAGTTTGGAAGAATTGTCCTTTGATGACTCAAGGTTACAAATTTTCTGCCGATTTGATGCTTTTACCATTTGATGAATTCGATGTGATTTTGGGCATGGATTGGCTGACTTTGCATGATGCTGTTGTAAACTGTAGATGAAAGATTATTATATCAAAATGTTAGAATAATGAGACTCTTCGTATTGAATCAGATAATTCGAGTGGGTTGCCTATTGTGATATCGGCTATGCTGGCACAAAAATATGTGAGAAAAAGTTACAATGCTTACCTTGCATATGTACTGGATACTAAAGTGTCCAGATCGAAGATTGAATCAGTGCCAGTGGTTTGTGAATATCTAGATGTGTTTCTAGAAGAGCTACCTGGGTTGCCACCGATTAGAGAGGTCGAATTTGCTATTGAGTTAGTATCAAGAACATCACTGATATCGATAGCTCTGTACAGAATGACTCCTACAGAATTGAAAGAGTTCAAAGCTTAGTTGCAAGAGTTAACAGATAGAGGTTTTGCACAACTTAATTTCTCGCCGCAGGGTGCACCAGTTCTGTTCGTTAAGAAGAAAGATGGATCAATGAGATTGTGTATCGATTATCGACAGCTTAACAAAGTTACGATTAAGAATAAGTATCCATTGTCGCGAATCGATGATTTGGTTGATCAGCTGAAAGGTGCAACGGTATTTTTGAAGATTGATTTACGTTCTGGTTATTATTAGTTGAAGGTTAAAGATTCAGACGTGCTGAAAACTGCATTCAGAAACAAGTACAGAGACTATGAATTTCTTGTGATGCCATTTAGGTTAACTAACGCTCCTGCTGAATTTATGGATTTGATGAATAGAATCTTCAGACCGTATTTAGACAGATTTCTAGTTGTATTCATTGATGATATCCTGATATATTCCCAAGACGAGTCTGAACATGCTGAGCTTTTAAGAATTGTGTTACAAACTTTGTTAGATAAACAACTATTTTTTAAATTCAGCAAATGTGAGTTTTAGCTCCGAGAAGTTGGATTTTTAGGACACATTGATCGGTGGAAGGCATTAGAGTTGATCCGAGTAAGATTTTAGCAGTTGTTGATTGGAAACAATCAAGAAACATATCTGAAGTCAGAAGTTTTTTGGGATTAGTTGGCTATTATCAGAGATTTGTAAAAGGTTTCTTGATGATAGCTACACCTATGACGCGATTATTGCATAAAGATGTGAAGTTTGAGTGGTCTGATAAATGCCAACAGAGTTTTAACTAGTTGAAAGCACTGTTAACCGAAGCACTAGTTATGGTTCAGTCTGAGTCAGGTAAAGAATTTGTGATTTTCAGTGATATGTCATTGAACGGTTTGGGATGTGTTTTAATGTAAGAAGGAAAAGTGATAGCTTATGCTTCGAGACAATTAAAGCTGCACGAGAAGAATTATCTGACACACGACTTAGAGTTGGCCGTTGCATTAAAAATTTGGCGACACTATTTTTTTAGTGAAAAATGCCACATATTTACTGATCACACGAGTTTAAAGTATCTGATGTCACAGAAAGATCTGAATCTGAGATAGTGTAGATGGCCGGAACTGTTAATAGATTAAGAGTTAGTGATTGACTATCATCCGGGAAAAGCAAATGTAGTCGCGGATGCTTTGAGTAGAAAATCTTTGCTTGCTTTGCGAGCGATGAATACACGACTAACTTTGTCTAATGATGGCTTGATTTAGCTGAGTTAAAAGCTAAACTGTTGTTTTTTCAGCAAATCTACGAAGCTCAGAAGTATGATAATGAATTGCAAGCTAAATGAGTACAGTGTGAGTCGACTTATGATTCTGAATTTCAGGTCAGACCTGATGATTGTTTATTGTTTTGAGGTAGAGTTTGTGTACCGAAGAATCTAGAGCTTATACAGAAAATTTTGCACGAAGCTCATAGTCGTAGCTTGTCTGTTCATTTGGGGAGTAATAAAATGTACAGTGATTTGAGACAGATGTACTGATGGTCAGGTATGAAACGCGACATTTCTGATTTTGTGTCCAAATGTTTGATTTGTCAATAGGTTAAAGCTGAACATCAAGTGCCTTCAAGACTATTACAGTCAATGATGATATTGGAGTGGAAATGAGATAAAGTTACGATGGATTTCGTATCGGGGCTACCTGTATCTTTGAAAAAGAAAAATGCTATATGGATTGTTGTTGACCGTTTGACGAAATCTGCACATTTTATTTTGGTACGTACAGACTTCTCACTTGACAGATTAGCTGAGTTGTATATTTCTGAGATCGTTAGATTACACGAAGTGCTAGTTTCCATTATTTCGGATAGAGATCCATGGTTTACATCACGATTTTTGAAGAAGTTACAAGAGGCTTTGGGTACATGGTTGCATTTTACAATTGCATTTCACCCTCAAAATGATGGTTAGTCTGAGGAAGTCATTCAAATTCTCGAAGATATTCTTCGTTGCTGTGTTTTAGAGTTCAAAGGCAACTGGGAAAAATATTTATCATTGGTTGAATTCGCGTATAATAATAGTTTTCAGTCGAGCATAAAGATGACACCATATGAAGCTTTATATGGTCGTAAATGTCGAACTCCGTTATACTAAACCGAGTTTAGTGAGAAAAAGATACACGGGGTTGATTTGATCAGAGAGACTGAAGAGAAAGTGAAAGTGATTCATGACAATTTGTAAGCATCTTCAGATTGACAGAAATTGTATGCGGATTTAAACCTTAAGATATTGAATTTCAGATCGACGACAGAATGTTTCTGAAATTATCAACTTGGAAAAGGATGCTTTGATTTGGTCGCAAAGGAGAGCTGAGTCTGCGATTTATCGGACCATATGAGATTATTGAGAGAATAGGGCCAGTGGCATATTAACTTGAATTACCGTCAAAGTTAGAGAAGATTCATAATGTGTTTCATGTATCTATGTTACGGTAGTACCGATCAGTCCCTTCGCATATAATTTCTCTGACAGAGGTTGAGATTCACCTTGATATGTCGTATAACGAAGAACCAGTCAGAATTTCTACACGAGAGATTAAAAAGTTAAGAAACAAAAGCATAGCCTTAGTAAAGGTTCTTTGGCAACATCATGGGATTGAGGAGGCTACTTGGGAACCTGAGGAAACTATGAGAAAACAATACCCTAATCTATTTTCTAGTATGATTTTCGGGGATGAAAATTCTTAAGGGGGAGAGTTGTAACAGCCCATTTTTAATGAAATCAGAACAGTTGTTTTGGGACCACAAATCTGAGGTTAAAAAATTTATTTTAATATTATTTTGTGATCTACAGTATGATAATATTATAGTATAAAAATTTCGTTAAGAAATTTTACCATTTGCATGTTCAATTTGATGACAAGGGCTAAATCTCATAAAATGCAAAAGTTGTGTTCTATTAGCTAAAGGTATTAAATAGCTATAGAACTTTAAAGTGGGGGTCCTTATATGGTAATTAGACCATTAAAGGTGATAGTGGATGTGCATGGCTTGGTAATTATGAAATTTTTAAAGTTAGGTAAGGGTAATTTGGTAATTAGGTAAATAAATGATAAAAAAATAAAATAAAACAACGAGTCATCTTTTTCATTCATGGATGAACTGATTTTTCCAACATAAGGAAGCCTTGGAAAGCTTGAAAATTTTAGCTAAGAAGTCTCTTGCATGTAAGTGAAATCTTGTCCCGTTTTTATTGATTTTTATGTTTTCGGGATCTTTGTAGCTTAACCTAGCTGACTCGGGGACTAATTAGCAAAATGGCTGAATGTCTAGATTTTACCATGAATACATTTTAGTTTTTTGTGAAGTTTAATGGAAGAAAATGAATCTTTGTTGTGAGTTAAACAACTTTTTTTAAGTGATTTTTTTATGAAATTTTTAATTAGGGGTTAAATTGAGAAATGTGAAAATTTTGTGGTAAATGTGTGAAATTGTGAAATGTATGGGCTGCTATAAGCATGTATAGAATTCGGCTAGGCTTATATGGAGATGAAATTGCATGAATTTCATTTTACGAGCCTAAGGACTAAATTGTAAAGAAGTCAAAAGTATAGGGGCAAAATGATAATTTTTCCAAAACATGATTTTTGGAATGAATTGAATAAAATGAGGTTTAAATTAGTTAATTTGATTATATAGATCAAGAAAAGCAACGTACGGATTTAGATTGGGGAAAAGATAAAGTATTGGACTGAACGATCGTTTTTCTTCGTAGGAGTTTGAGGTAAGTTCGTATGTTTAATAAGCATTAAATTATATTTGATTTAAATGCTTTATTATTATATTCTTGATGATACGACTCCACAGAAATATTTGACGAAGTTTCGATGACTTATGGATCTTGGTTGAACCTTAGGAATAGATAGGATACAAATGACATATCATTAGGGGTTATCGTGTTTTGGGTGCTAGTCTCGTACGTCCTAGCGGTGGCTGAGTTTCTGGCATGTGTTGCAGTTACTTATAGCTTGTGTGAGCAGCACTGTGTAGCTACATCTTAACTAATAACTTGTGTGAGCAGACTCAGTTATGGCTCAAGAGAGAGCATTGATATGAGATATGAGATCGTAGTGGTTTCAACCACGTGTTGGCACATAATTTGCAGGATACCCGCGTATCTGATATTATTCCAAGTGGTTCAACGGGCATAGTTTTGTTACAAGGTTATATGAGTTCGATTCGAACTAGTACAAGTATTTATGTGAAATACGGAAAGTGGTTTGTATTTGACATATGAATACATGACTAACATTTTTGATGATTATGTGTTAGGCTTTTGGGCCAAATTGAATTGTATTGTAACATCTCGAAATAGGGCCTAAACAAAATAGTGGTTGTGAAACCACAAATCTGAGGTAGAAAAATTTATTTTATTATCATTTTAAGGTCTATGGCATGATTGTATGATTGTGTGAAAATTTCGTTTAGAAATTTTATCGATAGAGGGTCCAATTTGATATTTAGGACTAAATTGCAAAAGTTGTAAAATGTGTGTTCTAGTTCACAAAGGTACTAAGTACTTGTGCATAATGGGTTTTTAAAGTGGAGGTCCTTGGATAGTAATTAGACCATTATACTAGTTTGGACAAAAATACCTAAAGGAAGATAAAACACCATAGTTTTTAATTAAGGGCATTTTGGTCATTTAGTTATTAAAATAAATTAAAAACAAAATTAAAAGAATCCCTTGGCCGAATTTCACATGAGGAAGACATAGCTAGGGTTTTTCAAGCTTCCAAGCTCGATTGTAAGTCCGTTTTAGCCCTGTTTTTAATGTTCTTTACGTTTTTGGAGTCCTAGTAACTTGATTAAGCTTATTCTAGCAATAATTTAACCTAGGATTTATATTTGGAAAAATACCCATAGGTGAAATGTGTTTATTTTGATGTTTTATGGTAGAATATGAAGCTTGAAATTGTGTTAAACAACTTTTTATAAGCGATTTTACGTGAAAACGAGTAAAATGACATAATCGGTAAAAATACCTAATGTTCATAAGTACATGTTAGAGTGAAAATTTGATGTTGCCATAGAAGGGAAAAATGATCATCATGTCATAAAACATAATAAAATAGGATGAATTTTAATTCCGAGCCTTGGGGAAAAAGTGTAAATATGTAAAAGTTTAGGGGCAAAAATATAATTTTGCCAAAGTTTGAGTCAAGGACTGTTTTAATAAATGTGAGTATTAAATAAGCTAATTTTTTTTATTATAGATCAAGAAGAATGAAATTCGGAGTTAGACCGAGGAAAGAAAAAGATAGTGGACTAAATCGATATAGTTGATCATATTTTGTTTCAAGGTAAGTTTGCGGTAAATAAATGCAATATTCTATTATTTTATGTTAATGTTGTTAATTTCCAGCATGTGTATATTTATTTTATGAAATTATTCAAATAATACTCAAGCATGAATTGACGGAGAAGTAATTTCAGAAAGTCCCAGTTGAACCTTAGGAATGTGTAGGATACAGATGTCATGACATTAGGGTTTAAGGATACCATGTAAGACCATGCCAAGGCATGGCAATTGGGAAGGTTTCTAAGGCAAGGAAATCATGTAAGACCATGTCAAGACATGGCATTGAGAAGTTACTATAAGGCAAAGGTCCCATGTAAGACCATGCCAAGGTATGGCATTAGTGAGTCCATAAGGCAAGGATACCATGTAAGACCATGTCAAGACATGGCAATGGTAAGTTTAAAAAGGATACCACGTAAGGCCATGACAAGTCATGGCAATGGTAAGGTACCCGTGTATCCTTAGTATTCCAAGTGGTTCAACGGGAAAATTTAAAGAGAATATCAAGGTAAGGTAAGGTAAGACAAGTTCATGCTAGAAGAGCAAACGTAAGTATATAATGTTCATGTATGCTTGATAAGGAAAAAGGTAAGTAAAATGTATTAATTAATTTGATTAAGTAAGTAAGTATTTAAGTAAGTGAGTAAGTGAAGAAATTTAAAATATGTCTATGACAATTAATGAAGTTGCATTAAGTAGTATCATGCCAAGTAGTAAGATAATTCTTATAAATGTTGTTACTTATTTGCATGCAAACTTACTAAGCTTAATGCTTACCCCCTTTATTTTCCTTCTTTTTATAGTTTTTTCAAGCTAACTCGGGGATCGTAAAGTACGTCGGAGGTCCGGGCACACTATCACAAGGATTATTTTGGTATAGCTAGACGTTTCATTTTGAGTATGGCATGTATAACATCATAGCCATTTTGTGTGTATGATCTTATAATATGGCTAATGAATGGTATGTAAATGCTTGATAATGATTAGCTATTGGAATGGCTAATCAAGGACATTTTTGGTGTTATGTATGCCTAAATGCTAGTTATTCCATGGAAATCATGAAAAAGGTGAAATTAGCTTTAAAATAGTATCAGACAATAGTAATAACATGAATTTGGAAAATCACTAAAAATAGTAGAAATGGATTTAGATAGTGAATGAGATATAGAATTAAATGTAAATAAGGGAGTTGTATTTCATGAGATATTTAAATTTTGGTGAGATAGGGTCAGAGTGATTTCTGAATCCCCTATTCTGACTTTATAAATTCACTAAAAATTGTAAAAAAATAATTAGGAGTTATACTTTATATTTATAAATTCTTTATTGAGTTTAATTTTAAAGGAAATAAACATCATGGTTATTTGAATTCTGTACAGGGAGAAAATTAATTTGTAGTGAACAGAGGTCAGAGCAGCCGAACACTAAAACATGGGAAACTTTAACTAATAAATTTTACTAATTGGCTAGACCAAAAATTCTGAAAAAATTTAGTAAGAAGATATATGAGTCTAGTTTCAGAGAAAATTTACGGATTTGGATTTTGAGTTTTTTAACTCGAGTTATGATTTATTTAGTGACTATGACGCAAATGGACAGTTTATTTATGAAAGATGAAATAAATTGTTTTGATTTGTTTAAGTGATCAGAAATTTTTATTGATTCCGATTTTTCCCGAACTATTTCAATTTCATGTTTTAGGGTCTCGAGGACCATTTTTAAGGACATATTGAATGAATGAAACTAAATTAATTTTAAAAGAAAATTTTTATGCCCCCAATTAGTAAGCTAAGTCAGGTAACACCTCATGCTCGACTCCGGCGACGGTCTCGGGTATGGGGTGTTACATGTATTATGCCTAAATTTTACTTACTTAAATTGTGGTTGATTGGTAAGTTGTAGTTTTAATTATACGAACTTACTAAGCTTAAATGCTTACTCTATTTTATTTTTCATGTTTTATAGCGATTCGAAAGCTCGTTGGGATTGGAAGTTGTCAGAGATTGCATCACACTATCAATCGCTTATTTTGGGTACTTTTGGCTATATATATTTCGGTTAAATGGCATGTATCAGTCATTTTGGCTAATGGTAGCCTATATGTTTTGATGTGTTTTAGCCATTTTAATTGGCTTGTATTGTGGTGTATGGTTACCATGTGGATGTCTTGTGTGAATTGGTATTTTTGGTACCAAATAGTTGAGTTTGATAATTGATTTACATGTTAAGTTTTAGGCACAATGATGTATATATATGTTTGACCATTTAGGTATGTTTGAGATACATAGTTTGCATGTTTATAAGTGGTCAATTGAGGTGTTTATGGGCATCATGGTTGTATGTGTTGATATTATATGTTTTAAGCTTGATTTTGGTTGGTTTTGAATGCCTTTTTATGTCATGGTCATATGCAAATTGTTATGTTTTAGGTTGGTACCAAGTTGGGTAAGAAATATGGCTTGGAAATGGCCTATTTTTGTCCACACAGATAGAGACACGAGCGTGTGCCTCAGCTGTGTGTGACGTACAGCCAGGTGTCACAACCGTGTGTCCCCTATAACTTCTAAAGAAGGCAAGTCAGTTGCTTCACTTAGCCTAGCACACAGGCGTATGGCTTGGCTGTGCGGCACAAGTCAGAATACCCTCCAGTTTTCACAAGGCCTGGAACACGGGCGTATGGTTTGGCCGTGTGACCCAAGTTACTGAGTTACACGGGCACAGACACGGGCTTGGACATGGCTGTGTGTCCCTATTTCGGATGCCCACAAGGCCTAAGACACAGGCGTGTGCCCCTTGCACTTTGAAAAAAATTCAATGTTTTCCAAAAAATTTCTTGAGTACTCGACCTAGTCCTGATTTGTTTGTAATGTAAATTTTAGGCCTCGAGGGCTCGTATTAGGACTATATGATTGATAATGAATGGTTTTTTATTTGAATATGAGATTAACATGAAATGTCTATTTGTTCAATTATAAGTTCGGTAATGTTTCATAACCCTGTTCTAGCGTTAGATACGGGTTAGGGGTGTTACATTCTTATTCTGAGAAGGATCACGACGGGCATCTAAGGGTTGTCTTGTAGATTTTCAAGGATAAACAACTATATGCAAAGTTAAGTAAGTGTGAATTTTGGCTTAGGGAAGTTGTGCTCTTAGGTCATGAGGTTTCGGCGGAAGGGATTCGTATGGACCCAAAGAAGTTTAAGACGATTGTAGAGTGGAAGCCACTTAGGGGTGTTATTGAAGTTTGGAGTTTCTTAGGTTTAGTTTTTTATTATCATAGATTTGTTGAAGGGTTTTCTTTCATTGCTACACCCTTAACGAAACTACTTCAAAAGAGTGTGGTATTCAAATAGACTGATGAAAGGCAGAAGAGTTTTTATCAGCTTAAGGTAGTGTTGAAAATGGCACCTATGTTGATTCAACTGGAACCTGGAAAAGATTTTGTGGTTTATAGTGACACTTCCTATACAGGGCTTGATTGTGTGTTGATGCAAAAGGTAAAGTTGTGGCTTATACTTCGAGGCAGCTGAAGACGCACTAGCATAACTATCCTACTCATGATTTGGAGTTAGTTGTTATGGTGTTTGCACTTAAGATTTGACACCATTATTTTTATAGAGAGAAGTGTGTGATTTACATTGATCTTAAGAGCCTTAAATATCTCATCTCCCAATAAGAGTTGAATTTAAGGTAAAGGCACTGGATTGAGCTTTTAAAGGACTATGATTGTGTGATTGAGTATCACCCTGGCAAGGCAAATGTTGTTCCAGATGATTTGAGTAGGAAGTCAATGACGAAGTTGAAAGCTATGCTTGCGTGCTTGAGTGTAGCTAGTAATGGTGGGTTGTGTGTTGAACTTCAAGTGAGGCTAACTTTTTCGTAGTAGATTAAGGAAAAAAAATCGTTAGATGGGGATTCGCTAAAGAAGATTTGAAAGGTTGAGCAAGGAATTAAGGGGGATTTCCTTATAGACGACGATGGTATCCTAAATTTCTGAGGTAGATTATGTATGCTGTAAGATGTGGATTTAAGGCAAGCGATCCTTACTGAGGTGCATAGTAGCCCTTATGCTATGCATCCCGGTAGTGGAAAGATGTATCATGATCTTCGTAGGATTTATTGGTAGCCTGAGTTGAAGCGTGACTCTATAGATTTTGTGGCTCGATGTTTAGTTCGTCAGAAGGTGAAAGCTAAACATCAGTTTCCTTTGGGGTTGTTGTAACCTATTGTGATTCCTGAATGGAAGTGGGAAAGGATTACTATGGGTTTTGTTTCAGATTTTCCATTGATTCGTCAAAGAAATATTCGTGTTGGGTTATAGTAGATTGATTTTTGAAGGGTACACATTTACTAGCAGTGCATAACAATTACTCATTGCAGAAGTTGGCAGGGTTGTATATTGTTGAGATTGTTATCTTAAATAGGGTTCCAGATGGTTATTTCTGATAGGGATCCGAGGTTTACTTCAAGGTTTTGGAAGAATTTACAAGAGGCTTTGGGATCGAAGCTTACTTTCACTATGGCTTATCGTCCCCAAACTGATGGTCAATCAGAGAGGGTATTTCAAGTATTAAAAGATATGTTGCGAAGCCGTGTGATTGAGTTCAGTGGTAATTGGGAACGATATCTACCGTTTGAGGCATTGTACGGTAGGAGGTGTAGGACTCCTTTTTGTTGGACGGAATTGGATGAAAAGTGTGTTGTCAGACCAGATCTAGTTCCTAAGACTAAAGAGAAAGTAAAGTTGATTTGTGAAAGGTTGAAAGTAGAAATAGATAGGTAGAAATCTTATGTGGATTTGAAACATCAAGATATAAAGTTTCAAGTTGGCGATAAGGTGTTCTTGAAAGTTTCCCCATGGAAAAAGGTTTTGAGATTTGGTAGGAAGGGTAAGTTGAGTCCAAGGTATGTTGGACTATACGAGGTTGTCAGGAAGGTTGACAGGTAGCGTATCGACTCAAGTTACCATTGGAACTTGAGCAAATCCATGATGTTTTCTATGTGTCTAGGCTTCGGAGGTATCACTCAGATCCGTTGCATATTGTGTCAGTATAGGAGATTGAGGTTCAACCTAATCTCATTTTTGGTGAGGAACTAATAAAGATTTTAGACCATGAAGTGAAAGTGTTGCGAAATAAGAGTCTCGTTGGTTAAAGTTTTGTAGCGTAACCACAAGGTGGAAGAGGCGAAACCAAGGAAGCGATGAGATGTTAATATTCGTAATTTTTTAGCTCAGGTAAATTTTGAGGATGGAATTCTTTTTAGTGGGGGAGAGATGTCACACCCCAAAGTAGACTCTAGGAGTTTTCTGGGTATTTTAGGAATTTTGGCCTATATGAGCTTAGAATTTCATAAGGTTAGTACTTGATAATATTTTCGACAATGGTTTTCGTAAAGTTAAGTTAATTTTTGGAAACGAGTTTTAAATGTCCTTAATTTTAGAAAAGGGTCTGACTTGTAGAAGGGTCAAAGCTGTGAGTCTTTATAGAGTAATTAAACCAATTTTTCAAAATCAACTTAATAAACCCCCATTCCTAGTTATTTTCACGAATCCTTCTTCCCATCTCCTTAGCGTTGTCATCCCTTGCTATTCCTCACTCTCCCAACTAATTTTTGACTCCCAAACCATAATACTTTGAATTTATATCATTTCTAAGCATTAAACCTCTTTAAATCTTAAAGAAATTACCCAAAAATCTCACAAATTTCATAATCTTCTCCACTTGTGAGTTTCCCAGATTTGCATTGAAAAGTCGTTATTCCTCTCATTGAAGGTAACCATTTGCATTCTTATTACTTTTTAATGTTGCTAGGTCTTTAAAACTGGATTTTTAGTTGTTAAGTCGCATATTCTGATTAAAAGCTGAAAATCTGGTCTTTACTGGTGAATTTCGAGTTTGTGGATGAAAACTTGGTTTTAAAGTGTTTTACAATTAGTTTAAACCTAATCAGAAGCTTTCTAAAGTAACTTTGAAGTTTCGTTAAGGATTTCTCAGGTTTTGATGAATTCTCATTGTAATGGCCAAAACTTGTTAAAAAAATTTGATACCTTAAAACACGTAATTTTGTGAAGTTTAAAGGTGTGGAATTAGATGTAGATGAATGAAATTCATTTCATGCAAAAAGATTAATTGTAGGCTGAGTTATTTGAATTTTAAGTTTGTTGTGCTAAAGGTTTTGGTTAGAAAAGAATGTAGCTTAGGCTTGTGTTTGTGGTTGTTTAAGGTAAGTTATTGACTGATTGTTGATTGAATACATGTACGGTTTGTCTTGTTGAAGTACCTATAATAACCCCAAAATTGTGAGTTTTCTTTTTAGGTTATGTTAATGGAAATGTGGGTGTTTCGGTGGTAATGTGCTTTCATTGCTCACTGAAGGTCTGAGGTTCAAGTCGCATCTTTTGAAGTTTTACGTATTCTTTAATTGAACTTTTAGACTTGCATGTATCACTTATGTTAGATTTTGTGCATTGAGTTCCAAGAATGAGTCTGTTTGTTCAATGGTTAAGTATATGTTTGTGTCAGTAGTCCTATGTTCGAATCTTTACGTGTGCACTAAGGATTAATGTTTTTGGACTTCTCTGTAAATACCAACTTTAGGATTTGAAATGAATGTTCTTATACGTTAACTACTCTCCCATACTGTTTATTTTTATTTTTCCTTTTCTTCTTCCTTTTGGCATTATTCCTGAATTTTTGCTTCGTATAATGTTCTGTTGGGTTAATCGTTGAATTGTATCGTACTGTTGGTTGTTTCTGTGCCTAAAGGTAAGATTTAATTGTAGTAATTTTGGTTTTTATGTATGAAATTTGAATTTCTTGAAATTTTGAGGTGATGATGTTGATCGATTTTGTTTTACTTTGTTTGCTTGTGGTTACGAAAGCTTAGGGGAAGGTTAAGAGCCGCCTAACGCTTTTCTCATCGTTTAGAATGTAAGCATGCGCTATTGAACTTTCAGTAAGTAAGTTTTGTTAATTTTCGGTTTGTATGTTAAAGGTTTCGGCGTTGATTATTGTTGCGATTTATCTTGTCTCTTGAATTTCTGTTAATTGAGTAGTTGGATTTTGCTTTTAGGCTTTGGGAGTCCTGGGTTGTTTCAAGGTTATTGTTATTTTTAGGTAGGGTATCAAAACCTTTTTCTTCTGCATTTTGGTCATTGAAACAGGATAGTTGACAGCACACGAGTTGTCACATGGCCATGTGGTAAGTCGTGTGGTGGATCGTGTAACTGACTGACTTTGGATTTGAGACCCACGGACAAGCTACACAAGCGTGTGGTAGGTCGTGCGTGAGATATTAAGGTACAGTGGTCATACATGTGTTTAGACCGTGTGACTTATCATTTTTGTATCAGGAATACACGGGCAGGCGACACAAGCATGTGCCAGACCGTGTTAGGTACACGGGCATATACCTAGACTGTGTGACTCTCTGAGTTGGTGTATAGGGGCACGCGGGCAACCACACGGCTGTGTGGAGTTACATGAGCACCTACACAAACATGTGAGCCTGAATCGCCAAATTTCTGGTAACGCCATAATCGCTGTACGAAGTGAGTGTAATTCATCTGTAAGATATGTATGAACTAAACTCAACTGTATGATCTGCTTTATTATGATTATAAACTGGTTCTACATACCCTTATAAGACAATTCACAAGAATTTCAACCCTCTGTTATACTGGAACTGTATGATTGTATCTACATAAGCATATATATACTGGTCATATGTTCGCTGCATTTATGGGGTAGGAATTATGATTTTAAGGAAGTGTTTTGTATTGATCTGATGGTCAAATAACTTGTACTTATATCTGAATTGGCAGTGAAACTGTAAACAGTGCAACATGTCGTATTGACACTATGAGGTCTGTAGGGCTGGACGGGTATTATATACCTACTGGTATGTTGGGTTGGTCGGAGATGGTGTGTAGTAGATGGGGGTAGGATAACTATTTTTGAATCTGTAATTATATATGAATCTATTTCTGTATCTGATTTGTTGTGTATCTGAGCTACTCTGTATATGAAACTATTGTGAATTATTAATCTGAATGCATAAGACTGAGTGTGTTGTCTGAATTCTCAATAATATCTGAGTTATTTTACGTACGTTGAGTATATATATTTTAAATTAGGTTGCAAATTACTAATTAGATTGAATGCATTTCAAGAACCTCTTAGATCTAAGCAGCTGGTGGGTCACCTAATGATTCTATTTTAAATATATATGTGTCTGTGTTTAAAAGTGTTATTTGGTTTTTGACTTTAAGTTTTAAGATTGAATTATGTTGGTGGTTTTAAGACTTATCTATGTAACGATTAAACTGGCTTTAAGTGCATCTGTTTTCTAGTAAGTTCACTTGACATCCTAGACTTGGTCTTTCCGTCTAGGTCAGGTTTAAGGTGTAACAGTGTCGGAGTCGATAGGACCTTCATCAAGTAGAGTAAGCAATGGGAAGCTTTTCTAATCTTTCCATTTTTTGGCAAAAGAAAATATTTCGGTGACTATTTTAGAATCGATGCTCATAGATGATTCATTGTGTATTTAGGAATTTAGAGGTAGCCTAAACCCCTTCTCTAAATTCTAAGTGTAAGTGTTCTTTTACCTATGCTAAATATGTGATAAATATGTTTGTGAATTGTGATAAAGAGAATTATGATGTGATGAAATATGAACATGTTGTGATGACTATTGTGATGGTAAATATGAGGGTATGTTATTCATGCCATGTGATAGTGTGTATAATTTGCTAATGATATGATTATGCGGTGAATACGTGTGGATAATCAGTAATAATATTTGATGACATTATGGATATTTTGGCCTTGTGACTTGATGAAACCTTTGGATATAGTTGGCATGAAATAAGATTGTGAGTACTCACTTATTTGTGTTGTGATATATAGGGGGCTGAGGTCTAAGTTTTGGAGAGATAATGGAATGTGAGCCAAGCTCCATTCACTAGGATATGTATGTTTGGTGTGTTGGAGAGCCTTAGGTATATGCTTCGGTTATGGGATATGTTTGACTCTACGAGTCTATATGTGGTGTGTTGGAGATCTGTGTATCCGAAGAGTGGTAATGGGATCCACTTTATGTTTCATAAACTCAAAAGCCAAATTATTATACACTATGACTAAATGCGATATTATGTAATTATATGTGCTTCTATGTGATTGATATGTGTCAGAATATTGCTATATGTATGCCTAAATGCTCGTATAGATAAGGTGTAAAAGAATTCATGGAATATGACTAAATATGTGAATTATGACACTTAGTTAATGATGTTTTAGGAATATGTTGTATGTTATTTGATTGATGAGTGACGACTTGTCTGCGTAGTGGTTGTTCTATGCATTCACTGAGCTTGTTAAACTCATATACCCTATTTTATCCTTTGCAGAGTAGTTGTGTTCCCAGTGTGAGCGATGTGGCCGTTAAGGGATTGATCCAAGCCATTCTTTACTCACTACAGTAGGTATTTTGCTTATTCTAGCTCTAGGGAATGAAAATGCAATGTAGTAGACATTTTTATCAGTTTTGTTAAGACGTATTTGGGATTATTTCCATATTGTGTAAGTTTGGAAGCTTGAGAACTTGGAGATGATGTTTGATTTATTGTTTAGACATTTTGGTCCTTACGTGACTAGGTGAATAAAACATGATGTTTAGGGACTAAGTTTGAATGTTTTAAATGTTCTTATTTGTTGATCTTATGTAACCTAAAGTAGAGGTATCGATATTAAGGCCTTTAAAATGGTACCTCTATATTTACGAAAGTGCAGGGAGTCAAAATACCAGTTTGGTATCTGTAAATCCCTAAATCGGGTCTAGTTGTTTCGGGTATATTTTTCGGTTTCCGAGTGTGAAACTAGGAATTTATAGGATTTTAAGTAATTTTTAGTTTAATATAGGAAGTTAATTTCATCTAAAATCGATTAAAAGAAAATATTTTTGAAAATTTAATTTTCAAGATTTTAAATAATTATCAGTGAAAATAATTTGGGCTGAAAAAGAATTTTAAAATAATTTTTATTGGGGGTCATTTGATTAAAATTTAAATATTAATTAATTAATATTTAATTGTAAATTTTAATTAAATAAGATTTAATTGTAAAACAAAGGAAAATTTAGAGTATTTATATGACAAATAAACATTAAAATTTGAAATTTTGGAGGGAGAGGATTAAATGGTAAAGTAAGGGAAATGTGGTAGTGGCCCATTAGGCAAATGTCCGTATTTTTAAATTTCTGGTGGGTGGTTTCAGTTTTAAAACTAATGTATCTATCCCATATTTCACAAATTTTACATCAGATTAGAGAGCTTTAAAATTTGTTTTCTTTGAATGATTTTAAAGATCTATCACCAAAGAATAGATCCAATCAATTTCCTTCTCAAAATACTTTATCAATTCAACCGAAATTATTCTCAAAAGTAACCAAAAATATTCTAAAATTTCTCAAGTTTCTTGAATCAAGATTTTCAATCAACGAATTTAGAGTGAATCAAAGGTAATCTTCAATCCTAAACTTATTTACCTTATTTGAGAGTCAATTAAAGGATTTTTATCAATTTCATCTTCTTCCAAGAACACATGGTTCTTTAATGGTAGAATTTGAATTTTGAGAGGACATCCACAAATCAATGGATGTTCGAACTCAAAATGGATCTATTAAAAGGTTTTTGATCTTATTTATCAAGATTAAACATGATTTGTGAGGTAATTTAAAGAAATCCAAATTTCATCATCTTTATGAACTGATTTTTTGGAATTTTATGAAATTGATTTAAAGATGAAATTGATATAAGTTTGTTTGGTCTAGTATTGATTATTGAAAGTGTTTAGGAGGGCTAGAGAGATCGATTTTGTGAGGAATCGAGTTTTCAACTTGATGATACAAATCTGGTAAGGTATCTCTGTGAAAGGATTTCAATTAGTATAGTTAATTAAAATTCGTGTTTGTTATATCATTGGAAAGGTGGTAATGTCTACTTTATCTCTGTTGAAGCTTCGAACCTTGAAGAGGACTGAGCTAACCAGAATTGAAGCTTGGATTTGCTTGGTTGATCACTTGTTTGTGGTAGAATAAATTGTGTGGTAGGTGCTTCAAAGGGTGATTTGATAAATTGACCCTCATTTATGTTTAATTAGTAGCTTAATTGATTATTTCAATTGATTAATTATGGTTGAATGGCTGATTTTTGCAAGATTTATATTATATGTACACAAGTTGAATTTTTATTGAATACTGGTAAGTAAGAATTCAGGTGGTTTTGTGTAATTTAATTAGGCTAAATAATTGATGATTAAAACATGTTTACTAGAGTTTTTTATCATGATATATTGGTGTTACAATTGGTAATTGAACATTGCAAAATGACAAATAAAATGCTTGATTTAATTGTATGTTAATTGGCTATGTTACATGTTACACAAGCATTTTTTCACATTAAATTGAGCACAATAATGACTGATTTATATGCTTTGTTTGACTGAATATATTGGCAACATGCATGATGCACCCATTGGATATAGATAGCATGCCATAGGATTTGTGAGTACTCACTTTTATTTGTGACATTGTGAGCATATGACTCTAGGTGGACTGATTTGTTTGGAGTAGATAAGGCTGTGTTAAGCATGAGTCTCCACTCATTGGGTTATTTAAGGAGCTATAAGGGAGCGTATGCTTTGGCCCACTCAACCCGGTGGACTATACTTGATATTTGTGGGAGTTCAGAGATCCGTTTATCCGATGTACGATCACCCAATTAAACCATAAGAAGTGTATGCCAGTATATTTATGTGTGATTATTGTTATATCATTCGATGTTTGTAAGCCATGAATAATTGATTCTTGATATTGATAAAACATATGGAAATTAAATTGACATGTTTTATTATTATGGCTGATAATTGGTGGTTGGTTGGATGTGATTTTAGCATGATTCGGATGTTGATTTACCAGTCGTTTTTATTAACATTCACTGAGCTTTTTAAAGCTCACAATTCGTGCAAATAATCATCGAGCTTAATGAGCTGAGGAGCCAAGCAAGAGATTTCCAAGAGATTTAGGCTTGGTAGAGACTTTATTACACGTTTTAGATACTGTAATCGGGCATTGTGGAACTCCTGGGAATTAGTTTAATTTTGGTTGTAAATGGACTTTGGACATTGGACATTTTATTTTGGATGGTTTTATAACAATTATGAGGCATGTTTGAGTTTAATAATCGAATGATTTACGGTGTATTGTTGCTTGATAACATGGTGATTGGTAATACGGTGTGTGAGGCATGAAATTTATACTAATGATTGTTTAAATGAAGCTTCCATGGAGTGGTTTACTAGCAACTAAGGTACACCACTTGTTTGATTTATTTGGTGTTTGTTATGCATGAAATTGATTGCCTAATTCTATATAATTGAGGGTTAATTGATGTCGATAAATTCAATTGAAGGTGTGTGTATATGTATGTTAATTAATCGTAGTTAAATCGGGATTAATTGGCATTAAAATATCCAAAATCGAGTTTTAAAAGGAGTTTTTCAAAAAATAGGTGGAGTGGTTTTCAAACGGGCGTGTGAAGGGTTACACATGGGTGTGTGGGTAAATGACAAGGGCGTGTGGAGACTGGAGCTATCACACACGAGCGTGTCAGATTTCTACTCAGGCATGCGATCGGTCTAAAAGTTTTTCATGACATTGACATGGTTGTTTAATGACACACGATCTGGGGGACACTGCCGTGTGGGTTTTGAGGTTTGAATTTTTGTCTTTTTAATTTGTTATTCTAATTTGTTTAAGTTACAATTTAGTTCTGAAAATTGATTAGTCTAATTAGAGCCTTGATGATAAAGAAACCTGGTAAAATTATAGGATTATTCTCGCTTTGATAGAAACGCACTTAATTTATAATTCAAAATAGGTCCTGATAGTTTGTATTTGTTACAATTTAGTCCCTAATAATAAAATTTGAATTAGAAATAGTAAACGAACTCAAATTAAGCTAAAATTTTTAGGCTTGCATAATTTTGACTACACAAAGACCGGTAAATACTTAGATCTAAAATCGAGTTAGTTTTACCATACGTGGTAAAATGATGAAAATGCTCTTGGGTTCAATTACATAGGAAAAGTTTAAAATTGGCTCATAATTTGCTTCTACATTTATAAATAACTAATAATTAGATAAGATTGAGGTGTTATAAGGTGGGGGTGTGTATTGGGTGGTCGTTAGCCATAGAGTCACTTAAGTGGCTAATGTAATGCGTCGAATTTGAGTCAGTCCGTCCCGATCGAGTTTGGGGTGTCACATTTTATGGTATCAAAGCTTTAGGTTTAAAACTTTAGGTTAGCCTAGGTTGCTTGAATATTAGTGATCTTGGATTATGATGTTTGCTTGCTTGTGTTGATTAAAAATTTTGTATTTTTGCCTATGCATAATCTTTGTGATATAAATTGTTCTTGGGGTAGGATTGGGAACACAATGCCCTATAGGAACTGTACTTAGTTTAATATTGGATCTCTTGCCTCTACTCAGTCCTGATACATTTTTTTTACTCTTTCTCTTTAGTATATGGTAGTTGTTATGCCTCCGCGTCTAGATCGGGGTAGTATGGATGATGATGCGCCACTACGGGACGATGCTCAGATGGGAGATGTCGAGCAATTCATGTTTAAGATGGTAGGAGCACTACAGTGTATCGCTGGTGCCAACACTGCTTCGACTCGTCAAGGTTTTCAACTAGAGCATTTACAATTCAATTGGTTTATGTGAGTCATTGGCTATTACTTAACTGTGTATATCGTCTGATTGTTATGTAAGAAGCCTCGAATTCATTAGAGCCTACTAAGAGTTGAAGGAAGAACTAGTTCAAGCTCTCGATTTTTGACAAAAGATGATAATTGGTGAGTGTTTTAGGATTATTGCTCGTAGATTATTCGTTGTGTATTTGAGAATTTAGAGGTAGCCTAAACCCTTTCTTTAAATTTCGAGTGTAAGTGTTCTTTTACCTATGCTAAATACCTGATAAATATGTTTGTGAATTTTGAGAAAGAGAATTACAATGTGACTAAATATGAACATGTTGTGATGACTTTTATGATGGTAAATATAAGGGTATGTTATTCACGCCATGTGACAGTGTGTATAATGTGTTAATTATATGATGGTGCAGTGAATACGTGTGGATAATTGGTAAGTAATATTTGATGACATTATGGATATTTTGGCCTTGTGACTTGATGAAACCGTTGGAAACAGTTGGCATGCCATAGGATTGTGTGTACTCACTTATTGGTGTTGTGATATATGGGGCGCTAAGGCCCATAGACAGTTTTAGAGAGATAAGGGAATGTGATCCAAGCTCCATTCACTGGGATATGTATGTGTGGTGTGTTGGAGAACGTTATCTATCCACTTTGCTTATGGGATATGTTTGATTCTACGAGTTTATGTGTGGTGTGTTGGAGATTCGTGTATCCGATGAGTGGTGATAGAGTCCATTTTATGTTTCATAAAATTGAGAGCCAAATCATCATACACTATGACTAAATGTGTTTGTATGTAATTATATGTGCTTATATGTGATTGATATGTGTCAGAATATATATATGTATGCCTTAAAATTTGTATAAATAGAGTGTAAAAGTATGCATGGAATATGACCAAATATGTGAATTATGGCACTTATTTAACAGTGTTTTGGGAATATGTTGTATGTCGTTTGGTTGATGCATGACAATTTGCTTGCGTAGTGGTTGTTCTAGGCATTCACTGAGCTTGTTAAGCTCACCCACTCCATTTTATCCTTTGTAGAGTAGTTGCGCTCCCAATGTGAGTGGTGTGGCCATCGAGGGATTGATCCAACCTATTTTTTATTCATTATAGTAGGTGTTTTGCTTATTTTAGCTCTAAGAAATAAAAAGGCAATGTGGTAGACATTCATATTGGTTTTGTTAAGATGTATTGGGGATTATCTATATATTATGCATGTTTGGAACCTCACATCTCAAGTAGGATCATCGATTCAACATTTAGCAGCAATCGCGGACTCAAGTATTGATGACGATTGCATTTTGGACTTGGCATGTACCTAAAATGTCTTATGGTTATATTTTTCATTTTGGCATTTGAAGATTAAATATATGAATGTATATGAATGTGATGGAAATAGTCATGTTGTTATCTTATTAGGTAGCTTGGTTTATATGCCTAATGATTTAATGGTTAAGGAAATATTATTCTATGTGATGTGGTTTGATTTGATATTTTGGACTATGGAATGAAATCAACTGTTGGTATTTGCTTGTAGCATCTTATAGTTCGGGTTCTGTGATCGGACCAGGTATGGGGTGTTATAGTATTTAGGTGTTTTGGGCATGAAATAGGTATTTTAAAGGTAGGATTTAATCATTTTTTAGCTCAGGTATCTATATTTTGGCATTTGGTATTGATACTTGACCATATGAATAGTTTTAAAACAAACAGAATGCCAAAATGGTATCAATATTTATATAAGTATCGAGATCTATCATAAAAATATCGATGCTTATTTCTTTGGTATCAATACCTAGTTCTAAAGTTTTAAAAATTTTCAAACTAGTCCATAATCTTACTTGAAGCTATTAAACTATGTTAGTATACTTGATTTAGTCTCTACTTTACTAATAACTTCTATTATACATGAATTTGAATTAATTCGATTATTTTAATTGAATTCAATGTTATAATTTGTGTGTGAATATTATAGTGTTTGTTGTAGCATTCTGTAAATCGAGTTCAACAACTGGTCCGGGTCAGGAGTATTACAATTTTGTTACAATTTGGTGTGCAGATGGTAAAGTTAAGGGTAGAATTAAGTAAGTGAAGTATCTGTTTTGGCTAAGTAGAGTGTTTTGTGGGATTTTCCATTTGGCGAGCACAATGGTGTGGATGGCTATTCTGTTAAGTATTTGCCCACCCCGGATGTTTTGAGTGAACTTGTTATGTTCGTTGTTGTTATAAACTTGTTTTATTTAGACCTTAATAACTTAGTTAATCATGTTGGGATTTAATTGAGACTTAGTTAGAACCGAGCTAGAATACTATAGATGATTTGACCTAAACTTGTTAAGTGCGTTTAATTATGGGAATCAAGGGTGTTAGTAGAATTATCTAATTTTTCCACTAACCTTGTCTCTGTACATGTGTATATAAGGTTATAGCTAGCCAACATTAAGGACCTTTGCATCTTATACTTCCCTGAATTTTTCTGTAAGTTTATGAAAAACCTTAGTATAGAGAGCTTCTTCGAAGAGAGTTCGCAGAGCCTAGATAGCACCCACATTAGTACCATCTTACTGTAATTTCTGGTGAACCTTTTGGTTATTATCGATGTATTTCACGTGTGTATTGAATGGTTTGCATATATATTAGATTTGTTCGTGAGGAAGGAAACTTCCTGATTCTGGGTCATGTGTTATTGATTCTTGCATGCATGTTAAGTTTTGATAGTTTGATGATATGATAGGAATAATTATTTTTATTTTAGCTCAAGAAACTAACGAGGGTCCCAACGACAAAGGCAAATGACCTATTGTATAGATCACTGTACTAGAGTATTCTTGTGAATTTCTTTTAACTTCCATGTATTGTAAATTCCACTATTATAAGTTATGAAAGGTATTATGTTTAGTCTATCTGTGTTATGAAATAAAAACCATCCTACATGCCCAAGTCAATACCACTGGTTTATGATACATGAGATGTGATACGTGGTGATGGAAGGGAGATATGTTTGTGATGCCTCCGATAGCAAAACTATATTGCCAACTGGACTGGCAAATCACAAGAAAACATGTTATTCTAAATAAAAATGATAGGAGGAGTTAAGAGGGAGTATGTATGTGAAGAAGACTGTAAGATATGCTCATGATTCTGAATTCTGGGTACGAGGCTGGCATGACGATGAGTTGACTATGTCGTGTTAAGTTGGCGTACAGTAATCGCCTATGTGTTATTTATATTGATGTATTAAGCTTGTCTATATTCTATGTACGTCGTTGGGTGTTTTGTGTTCATCTTGTGTAAATCCTTCTAAAATGTTTGATATTGAATTGAGCATTAAGAGTAAGACTTATATATACTCATTTATATTTTAGAACTCACTAAGTTTGTATGAACTTACTCTCTTATTTCTTCCTTTTCAGGCTTGTTGACTGAAGGAAGGATGTTTGTGAATGGACTATGCGAGAGCACTGTTAATATTGTGAGCCATTTGATTAGTTCTGTATCATACATGATCTTCTAGGGGTGGCATGTAAATTTGTATTTTGAGATCAACTTGTATAATGATATACTATTTTGTCAAAATATTGTTTTCTAAGAATCTTTATGCTTCAATGCTTGAATTTAAGTTATTATATTTGGTTTTATGATTACCGTTTTGAATTTATATGCCAAATGGTTTGATTATTGTTTTAACTACCAATGATGTACACTGAAGCCTTTTTAAAGTAATAGGCTATCTCACATTTTATATTTATAAACCTACAAAGTATTACAAAGCTTTCACTGAATAAATTGTTTTAAAAAATCTTTCTTTAAATTCTTTTGATTTTATGTTGTGATATACCATACTCAGATCCAATTATCAGGTTGGGTAAGTGTGTTACAAAGTTTTTAAGGTTGTTCTTTAATTGTTAAATTTTATTTGTACAAGTTATTTGCATGTACATAGAGACTTAGACTATCGTAACTGTTTATAAGTATTTAGATTTCTAAAACCAAGTATTGTTTGTGACTTCCTCGAAAGGTTATGTAACATCCCGAAATAGGGCCTAAACGGAACAGTGGTTGCGAAACCACAAATCCGAGGTAGAAAAATTTATTTTATTATTATTTTGAGGTTCATGATATGATTGCATGATTGTGTGAAAATTTCGTGATGAAATTCTATGCATAAAGTGCTTAAGTTGAGATTAGAGACTAAATCAAATAATTTGCAAAACTTGCATTCTAGAAGTTTTTGGTATGAAATTGCTTTGGAATATTAATTAGGAGGGTTTAAATAAAATTTGACCAATTTCTAAGTTCATGGACAAAATAGGACATGGATGGAATTTTTGGAAGTTTAATAAGGAAGGGCATTTTGGTCATTTGGATATTAAATGAAATAAAAAGGGAAAAAATAACACAAAATTCATCATCTTCTTCATTAGCACGAAATTTCAAAGGTTCTCCATAGCTAGGGTTTGTTTCAAGCTTTCAAGCTCCATAATCAAGAAGAGCGAAATTCGGGAGTAGATCGGGGAAAAGAAAAAGTAAAGGACTAAATTGTAAAGTTTAGTCACATTTTGTATCGAGTTTTTATCAAGCCACTCTGGGATCGAAGGAAACATCGGAGACCCGATCACACTATCGAAGGAATCACATTGGTATAGTTAGACGTTTCGTTTTGTGTATGACATGTATAGGAACTTGGTTTCTTTTGATATGATATGATCAATGAATGATGTGTAAATACTTGCTAGTGATTAGCTAATAGAATGGCTGATGATATACATGTTTAATAGTATGTATGATTAAGTAGTAATTATCACATGAAAACTATGAAAAATGTGAAAGTAACTTAAAAACAGATTCAAGTATCAAAAATAATGTGACTTTGAAAAATCACTAAAAATCGTAGAGACATGATTTGATGGTGAATAATATATGAAATTAAAACTCATTGTGTCTATTTTCATATGGAATAAGCAAAACAGGTAAAGGTTTTGTATTTTATAAGAATCTGGGTTTTAGTGAAATAGGGCCAGAGCGATTTTTGGATCCCCTGTTTCAACTTTAGAAATTCACCATAAATTTTACAAAAATAATTAGGTGGTGTAATTTATATGGTTAGAATCCTTATTGAATCTAGTTTTAATAGAAACAAACTGTATAGTAATATGAATTTTTTAGAGGGATAAAAGTGGTTTGTAGTAAGTAGAGGTCAGTGTAGTCAAATTCTAAAATAGGGGTAACTTTAACTAATAAACTGTACTAATTGGCTAAGTCAAAAATTCCAAAAAAAAAAATTAGTAGATAGATATATGAGTCTAGTCTCAGGAAAAATTTATGGATCTTAATTTTGGGTTTTGAAACCTGAGAAATGAATTTTTAAACAACCATGACGCAGAAAAATAGTTTATTCCAAAAATTAAAATCAGTGGTTTAGAGTTGTTTAAAAGGTAAGATAAGTTTAGTAACACCTCAAGCTTGACTCCGGTGACGGTTTTGGGCGTGGGGGCATTAGATTTATTGGTATCAGAGCAGGTTTAGTCGGTTCTCAGAACAGTTAGTGTGAGTAAAAGTCTAGCTATACATGCCATTCCTGTATTTTGATAGTGTGACGACTCTTGACGATTTTTAAATATTTTGTTTTATAGTAATGGATCCCGAGCAAGCTGGTGATGATGATGTAGAAAGTAATGCGCTTTGCTCCGCGAAGAAGCGCGCCATCCGAGAATAGGCCATAATAGTTGATCGGAAGGAGTGACTCAAGCTCTCTTCCAAGCTTTGAATGATTGGTTTGCCGAGTTCGTTCATACGAATCCGGCGATTAGACCCTCCACCCCTAATGATTCTCAGTGCCCATGTAGCTCAAGCTCCCCAATCCAGTGCATGATAAGAGAAAAGCCACCAGCTGATAGAATCGAGAAACAAGGGGCGTAAGAGTTCCCAAAGAACAAAAGATGATGATGTAGAAAGAGCGAATTTTGGTTAGAAAATACTATCGTAGTCTTTGACGAATTATCTTGTACACCCGAGGAATGTATGAAATGTGTAGTACCACTTCTTAGAGACTCAGCCTACCACTAGTGGAAGACACTTGTATCAATTGTACCAAAGGAGAGGGTCACTTGGGATTTCTTTCAGGAGGAATTTCGTAAAAAGTACATTAGTCAGAGGTTTATTGACCAGAAGAGAAAGGAATTCTTGGAATTGAAACAAGGTAATATGACGGTGACTGATTATGAGCGTGAATTTGTCAAGCTTAGTAAATATGCTCGAGAATGTGTGTCCACAGAGGCTATCATGTGTAAAAGGTTTGAGGATGGGTTAAATGATAATATCCGACTGTCATTGGGTGTCCTAGAAATAAAAGAGTTTGTTATTTTAGTTGAGAGAGCCTATAAGGCGGAGGAGTCATAAAAAAAAAAGGCAAAGTTGAGACAGAGACACAAGATACAAAGAAGAGACAGATGAGTAGGTCATTCAGTGCTACATCCAAAAGGCCAAAGGAGTTTTCTACGGATCTAGTTTCTCACCGGGTATTCTAGCGAGAATAGAGGCAATGATTTAAGATCCGAAGGCTCGAGACCATCTCGATTGCGAGTGTAGGTAATGTTGGACAGGGATGTAGATCGTGGTGTCCATGGTGTGGTAGACTTCATTATGGTCCTTGTTGGGCAGGCAAAAATGTTTGTTATAAATGTGGTGCTCCAGATCATTTTGTACGAGAATGTCCAGAGGTGGCTAACCGAGAGGTAACATAGAGTGCTAGATCCAGAAATGCTCCTACTAGAGGCAGATCACCGAGGCAACCGGGAGTAGGAGCAAGTAACAGAGGTACCTCAAGAGATTTGGCTGTGAGACCGGATGTTAGAGCCCCTGCAAGGACTTATGCTATCCGTGCTCGCGAAGAGGCATCCTTCCCTGATGTGATTACGGGTACATTTTCTCTACATGATATTAATGTCATTGCTTTGATTGATCCGGGTTCAACTTATTCATATGTTTGCAAGAAATTAATGCCTAGTATAAGTATGCCTATAGAATCTACAGAATTTGTGATTAAAGTATCGAATCCATTAGGCAAGCATGTATTAGTAGATAAAGTATGTAGAAATTGTCCTTTGATGATTAGAGGCTCTTGTTTTTCCTACGATCTCATGCTATTGCCATTTGATGAGTTTGATGTGATTCTTGGTATGGATTGGTTGACTACACATGATGTGATAGTGAATTTTGGAAAAAAATTCATTGAGTTGAAGTGTGAAAATGGTGAAATTCTTTGGGTTAATTCGGAAGAGTCGATAGTTCATTTCCCATAATTTCATTATGTCCGCTCGTAAATGTTTGAGAAAAGGGTATGAAGCTTATCTTGCTTTTGTGTTGAACACTAAAGATCCGTAATTGAAAATTGAATCGAGTGCTTGTGGTATGTGAGTTTCCCGATGTGTTTCTGGAAGAACTACCAGGTTTACCTCCTGTTAGAGAAGTTGAGTTTGGTATTGAGTTGATTCCAAGTACCACGCCCATTTCTATTGCTCCTTATAGAATGGCTCCGTTGGAATTGAAAGAATTGAAAGCTCAGTTGCAGGAATTAACAGATAAAGGCTTTGTAAGACCCAGTAGTTCACCATGGGGTGCACCAAAGGCTATTTGTGAAAAGAAAGACGGATCGATGAGATTGTCCATAGATTATCGGCAACTTAACAAGGTAACAGTAAAGAACAAGTATCCATTGCCTAGAATTGATGATCTATTTGATCAATTGAAGGGAGCTACTATGTTCTCCAAGATAGATTTGAGATCCGGATACTATCATTTGCGAGTTAAAGAGTTAGATGTCCTGAAGACTGCTTTCCGGACTAGGTATGGTCATTATGAGTTTCTTGTGATGCCATTTGGCTTAACTAATGCTCCTGCCATTTTCATGGACTTAATGAACCGAATTTTCGGACCGTGCTTGGATAAGTTTGTAGTTGTGTTCATTGATGATATCTTGATTTATTCTCATGATGAGAGGCCGAGCATGCAGAGCATTTGAGAACAGCTTTCTGATTCTCGAGAGATAATCAGTTGTATGCCAAGTTCAGCAAAAGTGAGTTCTGGTTACGAGAAGTTGGTTTTCTTGGACATATTGTCTCAGGTGAAGGTATTATGGTTGATTCGAGCAAGATTTCAGCCATTGTTGATTGGAAGCCTCTTAGAAATGTATCAGAAGTTAGAAGTTTTCTTGGTCTTGCCTGATATTATAGACGATTTGTAGAGGGATTTCCATGATAGCTACCCCGCTGACAAGATTGCTGCGAAAGGATATCAAGTTTGAATGGACTGAGAAGTGTCAACAGAGTTTTGACATGTTAAAAACATTGTTGACTAAAGCTCATGTTTTAGTACAACCAGAACCAGGTAAAGAGTTTGTGATTTACAGTGATGCGTCCATGAATGGACTTGGTTGTGTACTTATGCAGGAAGGGAAGGTAATTGCTTATGCCTCCAGACAGCTAAAGCCACATGAGAAGAACTATCCGACACATGATTTAGAGCTAGCTGCCATTATTTTTGCATTGAAGATTTAGAGACATCATTTGTACGGTGAGAAGTGCCATATATTCACTGATCACAAAAGTTTGAAATATATGATGACTCAAAAAGATTTGAATTTGAGGCAAAGAAGATGGTTAGAGTTGATTAAAGACTATGAGCTAGTGATCGATTATCACCCAGGTAAGGCAAACATTGTTGCTGATGCTTTGAGTAGGAAATCTTTATTTGCATTAAGAGCTTTGAACACTAGTCTAGCCATATCGGATGATGGTTTTATCTTAGTGAGTTGAGAGCTAAACCGATGTTTCTTGAAGAAATTTTTGAAGCTCAAAAAATGACAATGAGTTGTTAGCCAAAAGAGATCGGTGTGAGTCGGATATAGAGTCGATTTTCAGATCGATTCGACGGTTGTTTGATGTTCCGAGAGCAGGTATGTGTACCAAGAATGATGAGAGCTTATTCGAAAGATCTTACAGAAGCACATAGTAGTTTTTTGTCTATTCATCCGGTAGTACAAAGATGTATAATGATTTGAAGAAAATGTACTGGTGGGTAGGAATGAAAAGGACATTTCGAGTTTGTTTATAGATGCTTGATCTGTCAGCAGGTAAAGGCCGAACATCAGGTACCTTTAGGTTTATTGCAGCCTGTGCTAGTCCCTGAGTGGAAATGGGATCGAGTTACTATGGATTTTGTGACAGGATTACCGTTTACACCGAGAAAGAAAGATGCAATATGGGTTGTGATTGATAAGTTAACGAAGTCGGCTCATTTTATCCTAGTTCGTATGGATTATTCACTTGACAAGTTGGCCGAGTTGTATATTTCAAAGATAATCAGACTACACGGGGTACCATTATCGATCATTTCAGATAGAGATCCAAGATTTACTTTACGGTTTTGGAAGAAATTACAGAAGGATTTGGGTACAAAGTTGAGTTTTAGTACAGCTTTCCATCCTCAAACCGACGGTCAGTCAGAGAGAGTTATTCAGGTACTTGAAGATATGCTTAGATGCTGTGTACTGGAATTTCAAGGCAGTTGGGAAAAATATTTACCATTAGTAGAGTTTGCCTACAATAATACTTATCAGTCGAGTTTGAAGATGGCACCTTATGAAGCTTTGTATGGACGTAAATGTCGCACACCTTTGTATTGGACAGAGCTTAAGGAAAATCAGATTCTGAGGTTGATCTAGTTAAGGAAACAGAAGAGAAAGTAAAAATCATCAGAGATTGCTTGAAAGCAGCTTCAGACAGACAAAAGTCGTATGCAGATTTGAAGAGAAAAGAGATTGAGTATCAAGTTGGTGACAAAGTTTTTTTGAAAGTATCCCCGTGGAAGAAAGTTCTCAGATTTGGAAAGAAAGGCAAACTAAGTCCACGTTTTATTGGACCGTTTGAAGTGATTGAGAGAGTCGGACCATTAGCATATCGGTTAGCTTTGCCAATTGAGTTAGAGAAGATTCATAATGTATTTCATGTGTCTATGCTACGTCGTTATCGTTCAGATCCGTCACATGTGATTTCTTAGACAGAGGTTGAGATTCAGCCAGACATGACTTACGATGAAGAACCGGTAAAGATTCTAGCTCGAGAGGTAAAGCAATTAAGGAACAAAAGTATTGCACTTGTGAAAGTACTATGGAATAGACATGGGGTAGACGAGGCTACATGGGAACCCGAAGAGGCTATGCGAAAACAGTACCCAAACCTTTTCACAGGTAAGATTTTCGGGGACGAAAATCCCTAAAGGGGGGGAGAAATGTAACATCCCGAAATAGGGCCTAAACGGAATAGTGGTTGCGAAACCAGAAATCCGAGGTAGAAAAATTTATTTTATTATTATTTTGAGGTTCATGATATGATTGCATGATTGTGTGAAAATTTCGTGATGAAATTCTATGCATAAAGTGCTTAAGTTGAGATTAGGGACTAAATCGAATAATTTGCAAAACTTGCATTCTAGAAGTTTTTGGTATGAAATTGCTTTGGAATATTAATTAGGAGGGTTTAAATAAAATTTGACCAATTTCTAAGTTCATGGAAAAAATTGGACATGGATGGAATTTTTGGAAGTTTAATAAGGAAGGGCATTTTGGTCATTTGGATATTAAATGAAATAAAAAGGGAAAAAATAACACAAAATTCATCATCTTCTTCATTAGCACGAAATTTCAAGGGTTCTCCATAGCTAGGGTTTGTTTCAAGCTTTCAAGCTCCATAATCAAGAAGCGCGAAATTCGGAAGTAGATCGGGGAAAAGAAAAAGTAAAGGACTAAATTGTAAAGTTTAGTCACATTTTGTATCGAGTTTTTATCAAGCCACTCTGGGATCGAAGGAAACATCGGAGACCCGATCACACTATCGAAGGAATCACATTGGTATAGTTAGACGTTTCGTTTTGTGTATGGCATGTATAGGAACTTGGTTTCTTTTGATATGATATGATCAATGAATGATGTGTAAATACTTGCTAGTGATTAGCTAATAGAATGGTTGATGATATACATGTTTAATAGTATGTATGATTAAGTAGTAATTATCACATGAAAACTATGAAAAATGTGAAAGTAACTTAAAAACGGATTCAAGTATTAGAAATAATGTGACTTTCAAAAATCACTAAAAATCGTAGAGACATGGTTTGATGGTGAATAATATATGAAATTAAAACTCATTGTGTCTATTTTTATATGGAATAAGCAAAACAGGTAAAGGTTTTGTATTTTATACGATATCTGAGTTTTAGTGAAATAGGGCCAGAGTGATTTCTGGATCCCCTATTTTAAATTTAGAAATTCACCATAAATTTTAAAAAAATAATTAGGTGGTTTAATTTATATGGTTAGAATACTTATTGAATCTAGTTTTAATAGAAACAAACTGTATAGTCATATGAATTTTGTAGAGGGAGAAAAGTGGTTCGTAGTAAGTAGAGGTTAGTGCAGTCGAATTCTAAAACAAGGGTAACTTTAACTAATAAACTGTACTAATTGGCTAAGTAAAAAATTATAGAAAAAAATTAGTAGATAGATATATGAGTATAGTTTTAGGAAAAATTTACGGATCTTAATTTCGAGTTTTGAAACTCGAGAAATGAATTTTTAAGCAACTATGATGCAGAAAAATAGTTTATTCCGAAAATTAAAATCAATGGTTTAGAGTTGTTTAAAAGGTAAGATAAGTTTAGTAACACCTCAAGCTTGACTCCGGTGACGGTTTCGGGCGTGGGGGCGTTACAGGTTAAAAGAAATTTTTGAGTTGTAAATTGGTTTCAACATATTTATGACTTGGAATTATTCTTAAATATGATTTGAATTTTTTTAAATTTTTTGGAAAGATAAGATATGATTTGATGGTGTTTAAGAATGTTTTAGAGTGTTTTTGAAGTTTTTTGGAGACTAAGTGACATTGTGACTTTGTATTGCAACGTCATGACTTCGGAGACCAATGCCATGACTTTGCAATACTCGCGTCACGACATCACCAAATTGCAAGTCATTTCGAAACTTTGTATGTCTCAATGTCACAACTTCGCACCCTATTTTAGCCTTCCATTGGTTTAAGTCATTTTGATCTTTCGGGGCCATTTTGGGTTCCAACTACCTCTGATCAGTCATAAAATTTTTCCAAGTGGGCTTTGAAATGATTTTAAAGCACTCAGAATTATTTTTAATAATTTTTTATGATTTTATTTAAATTCTTTAATTTTTTAAATTATGATACAATTAATACTTCATTCAATCTGAACAACCTCATTTTAAACTGAAGAACATCAAACCTTTGTTTTATGTTGTGGACATGTCCAAACATCTATGAAGTGTTTCAAAATGGTTCTGAAAAGGTGTTTAAGCTTCCTAAATGTTGATATTTGTTTTAAATAAATTTCATTAAGACCTCAAACGATGTTTTATAAAAAGGAAAATTCTGTACTGATTAAGAAAATGCTGTGGTAGTATCTCTTATCGATTCAGGTCATCAAGATGGGTATTGATGTTACATCCTCCTTCAATTGACCAGTGTACCACATCATAAAAAATTTTAACCACATAGGGTCAAATACTATATTGATAAATGAAATGAATCTCCATGTATCAAAATTGACATTTTAAAAGTAAAGGTACTACCTTAGAACTCACCTTAAAGCTAGGGGTGTGCATTTTTTTTGTTTCAACCTGTTGGGGATCGACCTGATTAAGCAACAAACAAGTAAAAATAGAGGAAGAAATTAAGAAATTGAACACACAAGTTTAACGTGGAAAAACCCCTCCAAAAAGGATAAAAAACCATGAGCAAAAATAATTTTTCTCTAATGGAAAAAGAATGAATAGTACAAAAGATGGAGGTAAAACTAAACCCTGAAACCCGAAAATAAGGAACCCTCAAAACATAAACACAAAATTATCCAAAAGTGTTATGAGTTCTAATTTGTAATGGGTGAATTTTCTAAGGTTGTAAAAGAGCCTATTTATAAGCTAAATTCGTAGATCAAATAAATTGTGCTAATAAATGCTAAATATATTATACTAATAAATACTAAATTTTCTAGAAAGAAAATATATTTTGTTTAACTTGATTTACAAGTAATCTCTTATTTGACTAAAATATTAGGCATACTCAACAAAGATCCACCTTGACTCATATTTCCACAATGCCATCTTTGCCAAAGCCTGCCACGGGCCTATCTTGAACTATGCAGGGAATTAATTGAGTCGAATATGTGCTTAGAGGTTTGAAGACGTCTAGCTTTTAACTTGTGCACTACCAAATCAAAACTAACACGGGTCTAATTTTCACGAATGCATGCCCTAACTTTTCAAAACCTACATCCAAAGGAGAACACCTCTTGAATGAAACGATCATACATTTTTCCCTCATATGACCAAGCTGCCTCTACTCCAAATAAGTTGATTTCAACTCACTGTAGAACCTTCCAGAATATAAAGGTTTCTGGTCATTTTACCTTTTAACAAAATGACAGCCCCATGAGACACCTTAATGTTGCTCGACTAGATGTTGATTCTGCAACCTTTCAAGTCTAAAATACTCAAAGAGATGAGAGTATTTCATAAATTAGGTACATACCTAACATCTGAGAGTGTCCTAATCATCCCATTGTGCATCCTAATTTTAACAGTACCAATACCAACTCCACCTTCAACCGAACTCTATGTGGAGAGTCAATCTCTATTAGGACATATGTGGAAAGAACATCTCGAATCTAGGATCTACTCGAACGTATGCTCAAAGCTTTTGCTCATTGAAACTAACAAGAAATCACCACCGCTTTCACCGGCCAAATTAGCACCAGCTACATCTACCTCGTTACTCTCAGCATCCCTTTTATTTCGCAGTTTATAACAATTTGCTATGACATGACCTAACTTTTTACAATAGCAGCACCTTTTGTCTTGCTTCTTTGATGTTACCAAAATGGAAGCTTGTCTATCTGAATTGCTATCCGAACCAAACTCATTATTGAGTTTGTCTTTACTCAACAAATGACCCTTCATATCCTCAAACGAGAGTTTGTCTCTGCCATAAATTAAGGTCTTCTTGAAAGACTTGTATGAAAGGGGTAAAGAACACAATAATAGCATAGACTGAACTTCATCGTCAATCTAAACCTCAATGTTATTTAAATCATTTAAAAGGGTAAGGAATTGACTGGTGTGATCTTTAAGAAGCTCACCTTCACTCATGCGAAATGTAAACAGACGTTGTTTCAAAACTAAATGGTTAGCTAGAGACTTAGTCGCATAAAGAGTTTATAAATTTTTCCACAAGGCGAATGAGGTCTTCTCCATCAATATCTTCTACAATACCCTATTAGCGAGGCACAACTAGATTGCAGACAAGGCATTTTCATCAAGCTCTTCCCATTCTGAATGATCTAGATTCTCAGGCTTTTTCCCGGTAACAACCTTTTTCAGGTCAATCTGAACTAGAATTTCCATCATCCGAACTTGCCACAAATTGAAATTTGTGACACCATCGAATTTCTCAATATCAAACCTTATTGTTGCCATATCTGAATGGGTTGATTTGTAGAAATTTAACTAGCTCTAATACCACTTGTTGGGGATTAACCCGATTAAACAACGAACAAGTAAAAATATCGAAAGAAATTGAGAAATTGAACACACAAATTTAACGTGGAAAAACCTCTCCAAAGAGGACAAAAAACCATGGGCAAAGATAATTTTTCTATAAAGGCAAAAGAATGAAGAGTACATAAGATGGAGATAAAACTAAACCCAGAAACCCAAAAACAAAGATCTTTCAAACCATAAATACAAAATTCTTCAAAAGTGTTATGAGTTCTAATCTCTAATATGTGTATTTTCTAAGGTTGTAAAAGAGTCTATTTATAGGCTAAAGTCATAGATCAAATAAATTATGCTAATAAATGCTAAGTATATTATACTAATAAATACTAAATCTTCTAGAAAGAAAATATATTTTGTTTAACTTGACTTTCAAGCAATCTCTTATTTGACTGAAATATGAGGCATATTCAACACAACCGAGTTAACTAATCGGACCAAACTACTACAGTTAATCAATTGGTCATTAAATTTAGTTCGACAGAAAGCAATTAAAGATGTTTTAAAATATCAGTTATTGATTAATTCGATTCGAAACTGAATAATTAACTAAACTAGCTTATTAACCAAAATTATTAATAATATATAATAGGCCCATTATATTATAGATAAGTTTAATATATTAGAGATAGATTTAAAATATTATATAAGCTCCATATATAGAAATTAATGAATTTATAAACATTATTATAATGTTCTTTAAAAAGTATTATGAGAAATAAATTTATTTGAAAAAAAACTAAAATTAAACATTAAAAAAATAAAAATAAAAGAAAAGAAAGAAACCCTAAAGAGTAAACTTGTGCTTGTGTTTCTTTCTAACTTCAATGCATCGACTTCTATCTTTTTCTCCTTCAAGCTTTTGTTTTTCCATGTTTCCTTTCAACTTAAAATTTCCTAGTTAAATGCTCAATATTATTATTTTTTTTTTCATTTCATTTTCATTTTGGACACTAGTTATACTTTTAATGTAATATTTGTTATTATATTTTTAATTTAGCGTTGTTATTGTGCTATTTAATGTTATTTATTTATTTTAAACTTCTTTGAATTAAAAACAAATAAAAAAGATAATTTTTTTATTAAATTTGTTTGTAAAAAAATTGTACAAATATCAATTAATTCGATTAACCGCTCGAATTAATTGAAATGTTTATAGGTTTCAAAAAAAAATATTTGGCTAACTGTTAAGGATTTCAAATGTTTGGTTAATTCGATTAATGGTAATTTAGTTCAGATCTTAACCGAACCGAACACTCCTACCTAAACCACAACCTTTATTAATGTCATTGTCCTTTAAAATTTTTTTTAAGCAAATTATTCTTTAAATAATTAAAGTAACAAATATATGTATTGATAAGTTATAAAACTTAAATTCTCAAATAAAGGTAAAACCTTTTAAAATATTAAAATAAGGCCTAACATTTTAAAATGTGCTTAAATAATATATTTTCATGTACATCATACACTTTGAAATCATATGCTTAAAAAATGGCATGGCAACTAAGTATTTTTTTTATAAAAAAAGTGAAGAAAGGTAAACTATATAGATAGACATTTAATTCTCAAAGGTTTTCAAATTATGCACCCAAAATAAAAAAAGTTTGCAATTTAAGCACCTACATTACAATGTTCGGTCATTGGCCACTCCCGTTAAAATCACAAGCGACATGTTGATATGGCAGTTAAATAAATTGGTATAATAATAAATTTAGGCCTCAACATTTACATATCATATCAATTTAGTCATAATTTAGCCCTCAACTGAGGCAGAAAAGCTCGAAATGTTCAAGAATGTGGTAGACACTTCTTGTATGCATTAAAGAAGTCTAGATCTGAAAAATTCTGAAAGGTTATGGAAAGGGCTAGACCCTTGTGGAACATGGTAGAAGGTTCCAAAAGGTCTAGAAACATCCACTTGTACCTAGCATTCAATATATTTATGTGGGAATGTTCTAAACACACCATGTAGATTGCCAGATAAAGTTTATCTTAACCATTGGTTTTGAGGAGCTTGGCTTATAAATAGGAAGGCCCACTCCTCATTTGGACATACTTGGCTTAAGGAATAAAAATCCTCCTCACATTTCTCCCATCCCTTGTGTACTTTGAGTGTTGACTGTAAGAGCTCTCCTAGTGGCTTATTGTGACCTTGAGACAAAGCTAGCATGTCTAAGAATGGATCGAAGATTGTACTTAGGCTTATTATCATAAGACTTGAGCCTAAGGTCATACATTTGTGGATCTAATGTCTTGGAATGTGATAAGTGGTATCAAAGCTTGAGGTTCACCCCCAATATGTGCACATAGAGACCTAGTTTGATTGGGATGAGTCAATTCAAGGAGGAGCAGATTTAGGTTTGAGTTGCAATGCGAGAGGCCCTTGAAGAGCTAATCGAGGTGGTGCCAAGTGATCAAGTTAATGATGATTCCTTGAGAAGCGAAGAAGATAATATGAGGGTGTCTAGACAAGAGAGGGGTAAGACTACGATAGAGAGCAAAGAGGTGGAACGACGAAAATGTGCAAGTGTACACAATCGTAACAAATAATAAAGTGATAAGTATATCGAGCTATCATCTCCATAGGGACTGTCAATCAATTCTTTGTGAAAAATTATAATTTAAGAAATTGGTGAAGGTAAAAATAATATAAGTTGTAAATGTGGTGCAACTAAATTAAATGAATTACTATCTAACTTAGTAAACTAACAATTATCTAAGTACAATATTAAATATGACACAAAATGCAAATCTTGAAGAGTTTACAAAGTGTTAGAATAATCATCCTTCCTAACTTATTACCATTTAATTCTTTAAAAGATGTTACAAAAAATTCGTGGCTAAATCAAACATTTATTAACCCTCGACATACTTAGTAAAACATTTTACTTATTTAATTATTAAACCTACCTCACATGTCTCCATGCTTAATAGATTTACAGTATCATAAGGAAAATAATTTACAAGGCTATGCAAGGCAATAATAGGTTTTTTATTATTACAAATTAATCTTTAAATGATTAAACATTAGACCATACAAGTATTATATCGGTTAATTAAAATCTTGTTTAGTTAATTAATTAACTCAAACATTCTTTCACATAAATCATGCAATAGAAATTTCGTCTTAATTTTATCTATATGAATAAATGGATCATAAAGCGTAGAAAATCATTTACCAAAATTAAATGAAACAAATCATACAGATCATCTCATTCCAACACAAAAACATTTAAACCACCATGATATTATTGAAAATAAAATACTCAATTGAAATCATGTTTATGAATTGAACAAAACAAAAGATGAGGAAAAGGAAGAGAAAACTCTAGTCGATTTTGGTCGTGCTCGAGGTAAGATCCGTTCGCTCCTTTCTTCGTTCTTTTGGGCTGCCACTGCAACCAAGCAAATTGCTCCCACAACACCAATTAAGGCTGCTTCCAAGACTTATGCAAAGCTCTTTTTCAAGAAAGGGGATGGAAAAAGAAAAAGGAAAGCTAGTGGAAGAAGAGAAAAGGATGAGAGTGAATAAAGAGATGAATGAGTGAATGTGTGTGAGAAATGAGGAGGTGAAATAGGGTATTTATACTTAAAAATGGAAACTTGAATTGGCTAAAAATAGTATCCAATCCTGCTTCTCATGGCCGACCCTTGATAGTAGAGAGAGGGGTTGAGATGGCTTTACTAAATTTAGCTTAATGCCATAAGTGAGAATGCACAAAAAAAGGAGGGGCTGGAAGGAGTATTTTTGAGAAAGTTAAGGGTTGTTTTGAAAATATTATAATCAGCTTGATTACCAGATTTAGGAAGTAATTGGGCCGGCATTAGCCTGCTCTTCCCTCGGTGGATCAGTCCCCTTCAGTTTAATAAATCTGGGTCCTTTTCTCTGCATCAGGCTATGAGTAAATTTGAACCCAATTTTTGCTGGATTAGAAATAATTTTTCAATAGGTCCAAGGAGTTGATTTGGGGAGTTCATGGCTCAAAAATTATCAGCCTTCCTTATGTGTCAAATGATTTGAAAGATGCTTCGAAAATTCGATCTTCTCAAGGTGACTACCAAGCTAATTTTTCACTCTTTGTGCAAAACTATAAAAAATTGGTCAAATTATGCAAATTTAGTATAAAATAACTAAAATTCAAAATGTTTCATAAAATATATCAAATTAATTATTTTATAATAAAATTATAAAATTCGATAAAAATTACTTAGAAACTGCATGAATTAGTGCTCAAAAGGTGCTGAAAAAATCTATATATTTTAGAATTTCCACACCCCCAAACTTAATTCATTGTTTGTCTTGAGTAATTCACAAATTACAAAAGAATTTTAAGAAAATAACCTTTGCAAAATTTCTTCAAATTTTATTTCTTCCCACAATTTTGAGTTAAGTACAATTATGCTTAAGAACAAAAATTTTGAAAGTATGTAACTTAAGTATACATAGTGTTCATATTATTCTCTATAATTATCATGACAGCAAGAATAAACTAAGTGCTTTCTTAATAAATATATGTTAAATTCTTACCGATTAACTTTTATTCCCTCATTTAAGACTAAGTTGCAATCCTTAAGTTTAATTATGCCTTTATAAGTTGAGTTTAGAAATTTTTCTCCACTAATGTAGCCGGCACAGAAATCTGAATCAATAGGTCTTTTAAATAGGTTGTAACGTGGTTTAGTTAGGGGTAGGTAAAAAAGAGATAATTTTAAGCTAAAAACCCTAGACTTAAGTTGCATTAGGCCTTCGAAATAGATACCCTCAAATTCACACTGTTTTTGAACTTGAGTACACATGCTCCTTCTACATCTATTTTTTTGAGTACATCTATTTTTTTTTTTTGTTCGAGCATATTACTACATATACTACAATATTTTTAAGCATTTGATACTTCTTCTCAACTCCCCCAAACTTATTTTCAGAGAATATTTTAGATAAACCGAGTCTAGTGTTTGGACAATTTAGATATAAATATTAAAAAATGCATGGCTCATGTATGGTAGGTTCCAATAAAATCAGGCCATATAGTCTCAAAGTTGGGTTTCAAAGGATAAATATTCAATAAGGTTGGCTTGAAAGGCTCAAACGGTTTAAACAAAGTCTTTCTAAATCATTTTCAAAATTTCATGCTTCCTAGGATTTCGCCTCAAGAAATTACTAAATCAATTCTAGAGACTTAAACTTTCATGCATGCTTAATGTTTCTAAGGAATTAAAAATTTTAGGGTTTGATTTATATATTTTATTAAGACTAACATTTATGTCATAATTCATCTAACATAACAATTATTGATATAATATAACTTTATTTATACTAAAGTTTAGCATAACCAACAAAAATTTAAATTTTTGAGCAAAATATAACTTAATCACAATTTGATAGGAAAAATGAATTCTTGAAAAGAACAATTTAGCTTTTGGTCCCCCTACTTAAGATAAATAATGCCCCCCATTGTTAAAAACGATAGATAAAAGGAATGAAAATATAGAAGTGAATAGATACTGTACATCAGGTAGGATCTTGATAATTTACTCAACTCAACTTCTTTTACATTTAATTTTTTTTAATGTTACTCATAATTATTCTACTTAACATCTCAACCCAAAACAATACACCTAATCTAAATACAAAAATTACACATTTTAATTGTTAAGGCAATTATTCAGACAGCAGCCAAGCACATAATTCGATCAACAATTTAATGCATTAATTCGGTAACTTTCTAGCTACCTACTTTAAAACATAAACTTAATATTTATTCTTAAACAATGAAAAATTTAATATTTATTTCTAGACAATAATTAAATTGCAATTTTGAACATAATTTTAATACATTTATTCGGACCACCCTAATATGCACAAAACAGACTGCTCTATTTATATGCATCAAACAACATCATATCTCCAAAATAAAATAACATTAACACTACATATAACATCATATTCAGGCCGTTTTATTAGCTCCATCTGGACGGCCTAATTAACACAATATGGCAGCACAACAACATCACAATTGAACAACAACCACAACCATAAAGTAGTATATTAAACGAAGGTTAAGCACGTTTATTCTTTCTTGCATTGGAAGGGGATAAACAACCATAAAACATTATATCAAATCAACACATTAACACATTCAGAAAACTTAAATACAACATTCAAACATTATAAAGCATGACCTTTAGACACTATAGTTGGTAGCATTTAACACCTCAAATTACAACATTCATGTACTACTAATTTCAGTATTCAGTTGATAACTCTTGAAAAGAGTTATATTTCATGCCTTTAGACCTGACTAATTGCTTGTACTTAAGTAATTTTGTTGCATTTTAAGAAGCTTTAATTATCATTTTTAATATTGCATTAGGACTTGGACTGTGTTGGAATTAGGTGCTTTTAATCACTTGCGGTGGATTTGTGTGGCAGGAACAAGTTTTGGAACGAGGAAATAAATGAGTGAAGTTTTGTCAGCGCAAAGTGTAGACAGTTTGCTAGCACGGATGTCATGGCAATGCTGGGAAGACCAAGTCAACATTTTTCCCGCAATAGTCCCAGCTCAAATTCAAACTTGTACCAGATAAATCCCCCTAAAAAAGAAGAAGATAATCATGAGCTGTTAGCCGACCCTAGCCTAATCTATTTATAAAAGCCAAAGGAGGAAACCCTAAATAGTGAACAAAAAAAGTGGGAGAGATCCTTAGGAGTGAATAAAGGTTTGACTGCATAAAGGAAAGGAAGTCGATGGCAGTCCTTCTTAGCATCATAGGATACTGTGCTGCCGAAGTGTGGATTGGGCAAGCGAAAGTTGTTTCCCAAAGTTCTTCCATTATTTCCATTAGTGTTCCTTTGAAAGATTGAATTGAAGTAGTTGAATACAATCTCGGATAATATTTTGGTTTGAAAATTTATTTCCCAGCCCATGAGCTAAAACTCATAGGGTTGGGATTACTTTCAATGAAACCTTAAACTATTTTTATAGATGCAGTATATATCTAATTTGCTTTACAGTTTCATTTTATTGTTCTTATTTCTTAATTAAAATGCAAACGATCTCTAGATAGAGAAGGCTGTTCACATACTTATAAATTGATTCTAATTCCAAAAAGGTTGGATTGGTTGGATTAAAGTTAAATGAAATGAGCAAGTATTTGATAGACACTTGTAGTCAACTCTAGACATAGAGTCATGGTCATACAGAAGGAACCCATGCAAGATATCTAAAAAGCCTATAGACACGGGCAAGGTAACTTGAAGTTTTGCTCTCGCGAGAGGTAGGTCATTTTAGAACTCTTCTGTGTAGTAAAGTAGATACGATTTTGCCAATGCATTATTGATAGTAAAGGTTGATTCTGGGTAATCCTGACCTTTCGAACCAACATCACTCTATCCTTATTCTTTGTCGTAGTAATTTTGCCACAACATATTTAGTTGTTTATTTCTTTGTTTACATTCTATTAAAATAATCACTCTTGTTATTGCCATTACATTTATGCTTTCACTTTTGCCATAGCATTTTCAAGTATTTATTAATTCCACATATTGCATATATCGTTATTCCTACTTACCATAGTTTTACCATAGCATTAATCACATTTTATTATAATAACTTGATCACTTTTGTGTTTCAATCTGATCCTCGTGGGAACGATACTCGCTCATCACTTTATTACTTAATTCGACATGTATACTTACACAAATCACCCCCTTAAATTTTCAGCTTGTAAAACATTTGAATAGCAATCTTGAGCAGCATAGTCTTCATCCGCTTAGACAGCATGATATAACATCTAAATCACTCATATATATAATTTGTTCATTAACAACTTCATCCTTATTTAAATTTACAGTCACTCAACAATATTAATTGATGTCTAAACAACGATTTTTCTGTTGCACTAATGCACCAAACAACAGCCGTTGAAACAATATAACTACACCACTTTTTGTACATCATTAATCTGACACTCTAACCATCAATTAACTAAAGATTCTACAGTTTTCAATTTTTTTTCATTTTCAACTACCTTCATCATTAATGCAGCACTAAACATCCTTCAATTTACAAATTTAGACACAAAAACTATACAACTAAGTTATCCCATTTAATTCAACACCTTAATTGCCAACCAAGAAATTATTTGCAACATTTAAATTAGCCCTCACTAATCTTCACAAGCTTCATAAACTATAGCAATTACACCCTAAATTAACAGATTTGAGACACCAATTTCCAACATTTACTCTCTTCAATTTCATCACGTTCAAATTATTTTAATCCAAAACCAAATGGATAGCTTTCATGTAATATTCGGACAACAACCCAATCGTTCATCTCATAAACTCGAGCTAAAAACTTATAATCATGCATGGGGTTTGCATGCTACAACTACTCATTCAATAGTACAAAATCATCAATTTTCTTTTATTTCATTTCTCATACCAGCAAAAAGAATATCAATAAACAATGAAGAAAATGAAGTGAACTTATTCGACTAACTCTATTTATGCACAATGTAGACAACCTTTTATATATATATATATATAAAGTTTACAGTATTATTATACAAGTTTTGAATAGCATAACCATTAAAGATAAGCATTTGAAACCACTTAAAACAGCAGCAAATCACCACTGTTTGAACCATTTTAGACAACCAGGAACCTTCTCAATTCACACCATAGCAAATGCCCTTAGTTCGATTAGTATTCATACTTAAAGGAAACAACTACCAATTGAATTAACGATTCAATTCCAAGTATTTCCATACAAATCAAACCTGTAAAATTTTTCGAGTATAATCGTAAAGAGAATTTAAAGACTAATAAGCTTACCAAAATTTTCTTGCCAGTCCTAGCTTCTATCGTTCCATTCCTTTTTTTCTTGTTTGTTTGTTTGTTTGTTTTTTTCCAGCCTACTTCTTCTCTTTTAGGGAGTACTTGAAAATTTTAGCTTTTAAAGCAATTAAAACCATATTTTTCTTACCTCCCTACATTCGGCACAAAGCTTCCTTCAATAGGGTTTCTTTTTTTAGCAGAACAAGGAAGGAAAGAATAAACTAAGTTCTCCCCCCCAACTCATGTTCTCTCCCCGTTTCTTCTTTCTATTTTTTTAATTAATTAATTTCCCTTAGGCCAACCGATCATTTTTCATACAGCCACTATCCTTTCTTAAGTCCATCATTACCTAGCATCATTTTTCCAATATCAATATCAATAGCATAATGATTTAATTTCTAGTTAAGTCCCTTGTCCATGTTTTAATTAGAGATTACTATAACAATTGTACTTTTACTAATTTTACAAATTAATCCTCGTACCTTAATTAATTACTAATTCAGTAAAATTACCTATCCAAAATTCAATTCACTTCCAATATAACCTCCGTAAATACTTAATAAAATAATCATGAGTCCAGTTTACGGAAACGAGATCCCGAAACCATATTTTCTAATATCACTGACTTTAGGATCATTACACTTGTACTTTAATTAACTATCAAGCTGAAAAAATTATAGGACCAAAATTTAATTAAACTCTACACTAATCTCGCAAATATTAAATAATTAATATTTACTAACTCAAATATCAAAAATGGGGTTTCAAAACCACCATTTTCTAACACCACTAACTTCTGAGTCAGTACAAATACAAATGGTATCATTAGATCTAATTACAAACCTAATAAAAAAACCTAAACAAGATCATACCAATTCATATCATAGCATCCTAATTACCACATTCAAAACATACCAATAAGCCTTCAATGGCACCTCAAATAATCAACCAAACGTGTATCACATTAACCATTCCAAACAATCTCAAATTGGCTCCAATTCAACCTTAGATTTTATATATTAAACCTATCAAAATATTTCAAGCATACATAGTCTCGTGAATCACCTTTACACACCTATTCCATGGCACATCACCTAGTTACCATTTAAGCGAACAAACATTTAAGCCAAACTACTCAACAAGTTACCCTTATCATGATTATTGCCATCATTCACATATATACATATGATTCTCAAAATGCCAACCAAGTTCAAATTAAACATTACATAACCAAATGAAATCCTAAGTACATGTTCATTTCAAACTTATATACATATCATATAACTACTTAAGATTGACCATTTCATATGTTCTTTTAATGACAACACCAATTGAAGTTTTAAGAACATTGAAATACAAATCAACCATACTTACTAAACAACCCTATATACATTTGTAAACTCTATAAACATTCCAAAACATCATATATCACCATTTCAAACCATTTAATTCAACCCCTCCACAATTTGGCATCAAAACATATCAAAATAACTTAAATAAACTCAACCTCATCAGCCAATTCTTTTATCCATAACATGACATCATATTATCTATGTAATTGCACACTCAAAATGTTATTTCATGAGCTATTTGCACAATTCAAACCATCTACTAAATGCATATGATTTCAACTATGTATATTATTTTCCATAAATCATACTAACATGGATTTCAAACCATATTACTACACAAATACACCAAAACAAACTCCTAAGTACATGCCACACATAACTGAGCCATAATATAGTTAAAAGACTACCAAATCAATATCGAGATAATGTGAGCTTCACTACGATCCGCAAGTTGACATTACCTCAGGTTATAATTATACCCTAAATGTTACTTAGCTTGGTAAAGTTTGCCTATCATCGTAATTCAAATATAAAAAAGGTGAGTTCAATATTTGTCATATTATATAGTAACTCAATCATATAACATTTCAATTCAACATTTCATCATCATTCATAAAACAAATAATCATTTAATCAATCACTATCTTAATCATATCATATAATCTATTTACCTATAATACATCCCATTTTTAATAAATGCCAAACATTATTTTCATTTCATAATTTAAATTCTCAAACCAAATCATATTAAACCATATGAACTTCATTCTCATTTCATATCAATTCACCTTTGAACCATATATATATCGATTGCCAATTTATTATCAATTACTACATCATTCCATAATACGAAGTTCGATTCACATTCATTAATTTGTCACGTTTCCATATTGGCCCCCTAGACTTATCTAACTGATTCTCAATATGTATATGCATCATCCGATTATTATAAAAAATCAATCTAAAGATCATTTATTCCAATTACATTATTCATGTCTCAATTAACCTGACTTGGACTTGGACGGATACACGGATCCAATCAACACACCAATTTGGCACTAGTGCTTGGCGAATAAATTTGTAATAATGAATTGTGCCCTGTGCTAGCTTGTAAAATTGAAAAATAAATATGCCCAACATTGGTCGATATAACCAAAAAATGGGGTGCTTAACACTCCCCGACACATAGTCGTATAACCCTAAACTCTTCTGTTCCTATGGCTTGCCAACTGTATCAGACTCTGCCCCAACAGTTAATAGGGTAATAGTTTCACAATTTAATTACATAATTTCATCAACCAAACAATCAATTCTCAGATATAATAGTACATCACATAACCATATTGATTCAATTTCACGTATACAACATTATATCATTCTTTCACATATATTCAATTTGGTCATTATCACTATCAACCTTTCTAAATCGAATCAATTCATCTCATTTCATCACATCATCACATAACATATCTTATTTCAATCCAAGTTGAGGTCATTTCCATAATTATTTCAATTTGCAATTCATCGTATTCAATTTAATCCTCTATCTCACCTTTTTTTGTACTGAATCGCAAACAATTAAAAATTTTAATTACCCATAATTACAATTATAATTCTAAATAAATAATAATTTAACACAAACATTCCATATGAACTTATCTGGTCAAGACAACAAACAAACAAGTCTCTACGTACTAATCAACAACTTTTGCCATTTCCCCCATTTTCTTCAATTTGGTCCAATTTTGGATCTATTCAATAATTTAAATCAATTTATCATTTCCAAGCATCTTATATCGTCCTATTATAAGTATTTATCAATTTAATTTTATTATTCGAATGCCCCCAGACTTTTGCTTTTATTCAATTTACTCCTTAAAATCGAACTTATCATATATTCCAAATTTGAACTTCAAATTTTAAAGCCACTTCAATTATGTACCTATACATCTTCCTAATATCACAATTTACAAAAATTTCATACCAATTTCAATATATTCACAATTTAGTCTCTAACTCAAAACTAACAAAATTTACTTAACATATTAATCCTATTTCATTTCTAAGCTTCAAAATCTACCATAAACATTCAAAAAATTTAATTTTCATCAATGGAAACTTTAGAAATCTTTAACAATTTTAAAAATAGAGACACGGGTTAGCTGAAACTAGTTGCAACGATCTCAAAAATATAAAAACTATAAGAAACGAACATAAAAATACATACCATGCATAACTCTAAAGTTTGAAGCTCATGAAATGGCTTCTCTGCTTTCTTGTTTTAGTTCAAACTGTTGAAAAAGAATGAATAGTGAATAGTCATTCAGTTTATTTTATATTTCTTTCTTTTATTATTATTATTGTTGTTTAATATTAATTTAACATATATTTTATATCAACCATTATCATAAATTGTACACTATAATGAAATATGACATAATTTCCATTTAATTATACTATTTGGCTCATTTAGCTAATATAAATTAATAGAAATTAACTTTTACAATTTTTATAATTTAGTCATTTTTTATTAATTAGCCATGCAATCGCTAAAATTTTTGGACCAAACTTCAATTCACCTATATAACAAATTCGTGAATATTTTTATTAAATGTTCACGGGCTCGATTTACAAAAATGAGGTCCTGATACCTCATTTTTCAAAACCACTTAACTTTCACTACGCATCACTTGTAAGTTCACTAACTGATCAATTAATAAAATCTATTAAATCACAATTCACTACTATACTATATTTAAACTAAAAAATTAAATATATCTATGGACTCTCTCATCAAAATTGTGGTCCCGAAACCACTATTCTTGACCCCATTGAAAAATGAGCTGTTACAAGAATCCTGAGTCTTCATTGGGTAGGCTATTACAAATTTAATAGGTAATACGATGTTCATAAACTAGGTAAGTTCATAGTATAGATGAATTTATATATATTTGTAACCTATGCTGTTTTGAATTAGTTTTTAATTGAAATGTGGTTGAATGTTTGATACTAGATTGAAATTATAAATTGTTTACAATTAAGTACAAGGTGATAGAATATTTATTTGGAAACTAATGAATATTTGTGAAACATGAGTTATAGGATCTTGGAATTGAACGTAATTGATTTACAACATGTGCACAGATATTAAGGAAGTGCCTCTAATTTATAAATATTAAGAATCTTGTTAAATGCTCATTTGAATGTAGTAAACGATTAGGATACGATTGGCATGCCAATAGGGTTAGAACGCGCAGTAGTACGAGATTGCACTTCAATGCCTCTGTATATACTTCGGTGTCTTTGATTGCACTATGGTGCCTTTCTATAACATTTGACACTTTCTGGTATAATGGAGTTACCAGTGTATCCAAGTTATGTTACTATAGTTCATCAGGCTAATAAAACTTGGAAATGATCTTTATATATGTAACGCCCAAAATTTTGGGCTTAGAAGTTTTGAGTTTTAAGCATAGGGACAGTAGGAAGGTTGAACATATGTGTGTGGATGTGCAGTTTAGTGTTAGAATGGGCTTGCCGATCTAGTGGTTGAGAGAGTGCTAGAGAACATCATGGTTCCGGGTTTGAGTCTTAGTGTGAACATTTTGATAGGTATTTTGTTTTGTTTCGTTTTTAGCTAATAATTATAATTATTTATAATTATTAAATTATTAGTTTTATGACTAAAGCTGTTTTTATTTTTTATTATTTTATTTTATTTTTGGCCTTTCTGTTTTCACATTCCCATTTCATCCCCTCTCTTCTGCTTTCTGAATATCTCTCAAAATGGTTGATTTGTGGATTCGTGAATTTTATGCCTCTGCCGTCTTTTCCGATCGCATTACAGGTGTGGGATTCGAACTGTAACTACACTATTTCTATTTGCTTATTCAAATTGCAAACTCTCTGCTCAACTTTTCATGACTGTAGTCTAAACCGTTGGTTTTAGGTTTTTAGTCGATGTAAGTGAGGGGAATCGTCATTTTGTTGATATATGTTGATAGGGCAAAGGTTAAGGACTATTATGGTGGCTTAAACAACGGTTTCGGGGCTAATTTCGAGTGGTTTTATGGCCTCCCCGATGGCCATACGGGCTTGTGCTGAGGCACACAGCCATATGGATTTAGGAATTAGGGTTCCAAGCCAAATTAGGTGCCACATGGCCTGGCCACACAGCCGTGTGGCCGATTTGGGGATTTTGTCAGAATTCACACAGCTGTGTGCAGCACACGACCGTGTCGATTTAGGAATTAGGGTTTTAGGGATTTAGAGTCACATGGCCTAACCATATGGTCGTGTGATTGATATGGGGATTTAGGGATCCCACACGGGTGTGTGTTTTGGAACACACGGTCGTGTCTGGTGGGCACACGGGCTTGTGAGTCCCTACTTCACATGGGCGTGTGCCTCTGTCACACCGCCATGTACTACCCTTCACACAGGTGTTTAGACCCCCACACGGCCTAGATTACTCCACACGACCGGAGCACACGGGCGTGTGGCCCTATCTCGCGAAATAATGATTTTAGGTCAAATTTAAGTGTAATCGCAGCTCTTTGTGTTCTAACCCTCGACTTATCTCTAATGAGGGAATTTACGAAGCTGATCTGAGTTTGGATAATATGTCAATTGTGATTGGTTATGTGACATGTTTGATTCTAAGCCCGGTTAGCTAGTGAGTGTGTGTGCAACTAGTTCTGTCTGACTGTTTGAATACGTGTCATTGATATGCAAGCTTATTTTGCAATTGCTATTGAATTCGAGTTATAAGTGTACTTAAGGCTGATTCTGTAACTAACTGATTGGATGTGAATGCCTACTTCTGATTAATTATCTGATACTAGTATTCTGATTGTGTACATCTGACTGCATACATACATACATATGCATAAACTATTTTGGGTGGGATTTTTGAAGAGAAGGAAGATAGACCGAACTGAATTGGCAGCTAGTTTGTTGGTTATTAGCCCCTAATACCCAAAGGGTCATGGGCGGTCCCAATACCCTGAGGGTCGTGGACAATTTGACTGTACTATGGACTACCACACTGCACTGTATAGTACATACATCAGTATCACTACATATCATTGACTGAACTAGTAGTTTTACTGCAACCCAACGGTATAGCAGTTTATCGCATTGCACTGTACCGCGTGTACAGTAGCTACTCTACATACTATTATCTGATCTGATAGTTCATACTGCATGTCTGTACTGTGGTATTGTACAGTACAGCTTATACGCTAGCTTGGCTGCGTAATATACGTGATTGGCAATTTATCTACATACTGTTAGCCCCAATACCCAGAGGGTCGTGGGCAGTCCCAATTCCCTGAGGGTCGAGGACAATGCTGATGTCCATCATTGCCGGGTAACCCGGGATGACATCATATGGAGTGCAGGTTTGGATGGGCCTTTCGAGGTCCTATATGAAGTGATTGGTTGGATGAGCTTAATAGCTCTATTGTGGAGTGATGGGGGACAGAGAGGTGTGTTGGTTGGAAGGGTGGGTTTTTCCTTAACTCAATTGCATTCATATGCATCATATTGACTGATTAACTGAAATGTCTGACTAATTGTTCGACTATAAGGCACTTGTGCCTGTGAGAATTTTGTAGACTTTGACTGCAACTATCTGACTAGTTAATTACTATGATTGTTGAGAATTACTACTACTACTATTGTGTTTGAATGGTACGTGAGACTGTGTGTGACTAATTAACCTATATGACTGTAAAGTACATATGGTGGGTGTTTGATTTGGGCGAATTTGCTCAACTGTCATTTGCCTATAAGTATGTTCTGCTTTTGAACTACTTTTAGTTCCCTGTTTCCGTTTTGGTAGTCTAATTGGTTTGATCTCACACTGAGCTCGAGTAGATTACCCCCTCTCCTATTTCCCTTTTAGGTACATTTTGGGATTTTGGATGCTGGACTCAGTACACGGAGGTCTCAGACAATCTCAACACAATGGAATGTTAGATTTTGTTTTCTATTACGACTTTATTATTTGTGTAAATGCCGAACTGTAAGGTTTTATCAAACTGTGGTACATATTCTGATTTAAGTTTTATTTGTTTTAATTCCGATTTTATATACTAAACTCAATTGAAATTTTACTGTTTAAGTTTTATATGATTAAACATTTGGATACGACGTAATAATTTATTTTTGTAAAAAATTTACCTACGATCACCTCGGTGATCAATGTAGCATTCTAAATTCGGTCTAGACTTCTAGGCCGGGCTTGGGGTGTTACAATATAATTTTGTTAAGGTATATGATTGATATAAAAAGAAATATGTTATTGAATGTAAATGCAAGAACTTTTTGATAGTGTATGCAATGGTATGCTTATGCAAATGATTTTTGTTAATCTATTGAAGAAAATATGATAATTGATGATTTGATTTTGGGTAAAACGCAGTCAATAACATAATTAAATAAGATTAATAAAATTACTAAAATGAGATAAATAAATAAATGAAATAAACATAAACAGAAATAGAATAAAGTAATAAATAATTTAAAGAAAATAATAAAATAATAAAATAATAAAGAATTTAAAATAGAGGAACTAGGGAGGATCGACGGTGACATGGTGGCCGGAAGTGTGCACCTGTGTGCCCAGGCCGTATGGGTCAAAAAACACACATTTTATTTATTTATCTAATTTAAGATTTTAAAATAGCATGCAATAGATTTAAAGGAATTAGCAAAAGTTAAACATTCAAGTTGCCTCTCGAGAAGTGCTTATTTAAAGTCTAAGCTCGACTTACCTTATGTATGGTTATGGTGGTTCTTGGAGTCGAAGCTCCTCTCTATCATTTTTAAAATCGTCACCACTATAAAATTTGAGTCGATGTCTGTTTACCTTGAATGTGTCATATGCCGGATGTGTTACCTCTATCGTATCGTACGGGAAAACAGTTTGTACCACAAATGGACCTGACCATCTTGATTTCAGAATTTTGGGAAATAATTTGAGCTTTGAATTGTATAAAAGGTCACGATCCCTAACTGTAAATTGTTTGGGCTGCTTCAAACGAGCGTCGTGGCATCGCTTTGTCGCTTCTTTATATAGTCTCAAGTTCTCGTAAGAATTAGTTCACTACTGTCTAACTCATTTAGCTACATCAATCTCTTCTCACCTACAAGTTTAAGGTCGTAGTTTAGAATTTTTATTGCCCAAAATGCTTTGTGTTTGAGTTTAAGCGGTAAATGACAACTCTTTCCATATACAAGTCTGTAAGGATATGTTCCTATGGGTGTTTTATACACGGTCCTATAAGCTCATAAAGCATCATCGAGTTTTCTCGCCCAATCCTTTCTATTAGACTCCATAGTTTTTTCTAGGATACGTTTGAGTTCTCGATTCACAACTTCAACTTGCCCACTAGTTTGAAGGTGATAAGGGGTAGCTATTCTATGATGCACCCCATACTTCTTAAGGACCTTACGAAATTGAGCATTACAAAAATGTGTACCCCCGTCACTAATAATCGCTTTAGGTGCTCCAAATCGATAGAAGAACTTTTTAAGAAATCAAACTACCACTCTAACATCATTAGTAGGTAAAACTTGAGCTTCTACCCATCTTGACATATAATTAACTGCTACTAGAATGTATTTATGACTAAAAGAGCTAGGAAATGGGCCCATGAAATCAATACCTAGACGTCAAAAAATTCACATGAAAACATATAAGTTTGAGGCATTTCATCACATTTAGAAATATTACCTGTTCTTTGGCATTTATCACAATAAGCAACATACCCTGTTAGCGTCCTTGAACAGTGTAGGCCAATAAAAACCTGATTCAAGCATTTTATGTGTTGTCTAATTCCACTGTAATGTCCTCCTATCAGTCTTGAGTGGCAATGTTCCAAGAGTTTATTCACTTCTGATTTTGTAACGCACCTTCAGATTACTTGATCTGCACGTACACGAAAAAGAAAAGGGTCCTCCCAAAAATAATTTTTCACATCAGCAAAGAACCGTTTATTTTGATGATGTGTCAATCCTTTTGGTAGGATGTTAGTGGCTAAGTAATTCGTGATATTCGCAAACTAAAGGACTTCATAATCAATTATAACCATGAGTTGTTCCTCAGGAAACAAGTCATTATCTCATTCTCATTAAGCTCCTTGAGATGGGGATTATCTAGTTGTGAAAGGTGATCTGCTGCAAGATTTTTAGCTCCCTTCTTATCTTGGATTTCCAAATTGAACTCCTGCAATAATAAAATCCACATTATAAGTCGAGGTTTTGCATCCAATTTAGTTAGAAGATAGTGAAGAGTAGAATGGTCAGTGTAAACATCAACTTTAGATAATATTAAATATGGTCTAAATTTATCGAATGCAAAAACCATAGCTAACAATTCTTTTTTTGTAGTAGTGTAATTTTATTATGTATCTGTCAAAGTCTTGCTAGCATAATAAATTGACTGAAAATGCTTGTCTCTTCGTTGTCCAAGAACTGTACCTACTGCAAAATCACTGGCATCACACATTAGTTCAAAGGGTAAATTCCAATAAGGTGCAACCACGATCGGGGCATTAATTAATTTTTCCTTAAGAATATTAAATGCTTGTAAGCATTCCTGACTAAAATAGAATGACATATCTTTTTCTAGCAAATTAGTTAAGAGCTTAGGCATTTTAGAAATTTTTTTTATAAATCTTCTATAGAATCCAACATGTCCTAAAAAGCTTCGAATAGTCTTAACATAACTAGGAGGAGGTAGTTTTTCAATGGTTTCAATTTTCACTCTATCAACCTCAATCCCTTTACTAGAAATTTTATGGCCCAACACAATCTCTTCTTGAAGCATGAAGTGACATTTTTCCTAATTAATCGTAAGGTTCGTTTCCTCACATCTCATTAAAACTATTTTTAAAATTTTAAGATAAATGTGGAAAGAATTACCGAATACTAAGAAGTTGTCCATATATACCTCCATAATGTCTTCTACAAGTTCATCAAAGATTGCTAACATGCAACGCTGAAAAGTAGGAAGAGCATTACACAATCCAAAATGCAATCTTCGATAAGCAAACGTACCATATGGACATGTAAATGTCATTTTTTCTTAGTCCTCGTAAGCTATCGGGATTTGGAAGTAGCCAAAAAGTCCATCTAGGAAGCAATAATACATGTGACTAGATAATCTCTCCAACATTTGATCTATGAATGGTAGAGGAAAATGATCTTTCCTTGTGGCACTATTTAACTTCCTATAATCGATACAAACTCTCTATCCCGTGACTGTTCTTATTGGAATCAACTTGTTTTTCTCGTTGGCCACAATAGTCATGCCTCCTTTCTTAGTAACAACCTGCATAGGACTCACCCAAGCATTATCAGAAATAGGATAAATAACTCCAGCATCTAGAAGTTTAATTACCCCAGCCTTAAAAACTTCCTTCATGTTAGGATTTAACCTTCCTTGAGCTTGTACACATGGTTTGTACTCGTCTTCCATTAAAATTTTATGGGTGCATAAAGAAGGATTGATCCCTTTGATGTCAGAAATCTTCTAGGCTAAAGCTCTTTTTATGTTACTTCAGCACTTGCAATAACTCATCTTTCTCATTTGACTTTAAATCTAAAGCAATAATCACCAATAATGTAGAATTATCTCCAAAGAATTCATACTCTAGGTGATTTGGTAATTGCTTTAATTCCAATTTAGGAGGTTCTTCAATAGAGGGTTTTAATTTTAATTCCTTGTTTACCTCAATGTCCTCATGATTTTTCTATCTTAGTGAAGACTCATTAGAAGCTAAATCAATTTTCGTCTCACTTATCACAGTATTATCGTCATCTACCTCCTCTCTTTGAACAAACCACAATTCCAACGTGTCCTTATGAATAATTTCCTGTAATGAATCTTGAATAACACGATCAATAGAGTCACCCATATCAATGACAGCCTTAGCAGTGGCTAAAAAGGGGCGACCTAAAATTAAAGGCACCTCACTACCCTCATCCATATCAAGCACAACAAAATCAATAGGGAATATGAATTTATCTACCTTCACAAGTACATCCTCAATGATACCCCTAGGATATTTAATAGATCTATCAGCTAATTGAATACTTATCCTAGTGGGTTTCGGTTCCCCAAAACCAATTTGCTCGAACATTTTATAAGGCATCAAATTAATACTAGCACCCAAATCAGTTAATGCTTTCTTAATATTTAAACTACCAACAAAACAGGGAATAATAAAACTTCTTGGATCTTTCAGCTTAGTTGGCAGTTTATTTTGGAGAATAGCTAAACATTCCTCATTGAGTTCCACAGTGGATAGTTCTTCAAACTTCCTTCTGTTTGTTAATAGCTCTTTTAAGAATTTTTCATATGTGGGCATCTGCGAAATAACTACAACAAAAGGTAAGTTAATATGTAATTGTTTAAAAAGTTCAAGAAATTTATCAAATTGTTCATTCATGCGGTCTTTCTTCAACTTTGCCAGATATGGGATTGGTGGTTTATATTTTTTAACTACTTGTGTTTGAATTTCTTCGGGTTTTACCCCTTCATCATTTGCCTTATCAGTTTTCTATTTTAGCTTCTTTTTGGGTTCAGCCAACACTTTCCCATCCCTCAATGTAACTACTGTCACATGCTCTTCTGGGTTGGGTTCAGTATTACTAGGTGAATTACCTCGTTGCCTTTTTGAAACTAATTTAGCAAACTGCTCAACCTGATCTTTGAGCCTACAAAATTGATGCTTGCTAACTTTTCAAAGTTGTCTCGATGTTTTGAAAACGAGTCTCCAACACTGAAATAAATTTTACCAACATCTCCTCAAGGTTTGGCTTCTTCTCTGGTCGATAAGGTTGTTGTAAACTTGAAAGAGGTTGTGATATTTGGTTTCTTTGACCAACCCATGAAACGTTTGAATGACTTCTCCAACCTGTATTATAGTGATTACTATAATGGTTATTTTGAGTTCTAGAATTATTACCCATATAATTGATATGCTCATTTTCCGTGCTATGATTAAAGGGTATATCTTCTGGATTATTTATTCCACCTCTATTTGCATCACTTTGAGTCACCAGATTTACCTGCGTAAAAAGATATAAATCATCAGATTTATTGTTTAATATTTCTACCTAATTTAATAACATGGTGATCGCATCTAAATTAAAGATACCAGCTGCTTTTATCAGTTTCGTCCTCATGACTTGCCACTGATGATTATTCAATGACATCTCTTCAATAAATTCATGAGCCACTTCGGGTGCTTTATTATTTAGAGTTCCACCGATTGCTACATCGATTAGTTGCCTAGTTGAGGGATTCAAACCATTGTAAAAGGTTTGAACTTGTAGCCATAGAGGTAACCCATGGTGAGGGTACCTTCTCAATAAGTCTTTATATCTCTCCCATGTATCATATAACGTCTCTAAATCGACCTGCACAAAGGAAGAGATGTTGTTCCTTAACTTGGCTATCTTAGCCGGTGGGAAGTACTTCAGTAGAAACTTCTTGGTCTTTTGATCCTATGTAGTGATGGAACCTCGTGGTAAAGAGTACAACCACTGCTTAGCTTTGTTCCTCAATGAGAAAGGGAACAACCATAGGCGAATGGCGTTGTTAGTGACTCCATCAATTTGAAAGTATCGTAGATTTCTAGAAAGCTGGTCAAATAAGTATATGGATCTTCATCTTGCAAACCATTAAACCGAAAAAATTGTTGAATCATCTTAATAGTGTTCGATGTAGATTTCTAGAAAGCTGGTCAAATAAGTATATGGATCTTCTTCTTGCAAACCATTGAACTGAACAAATTGTTGAATCATCTTAATAGTGTTCGATGTTAGTTCAAAATTATTTGCAACAACAGTGGGTCTCACAATACTCAATTCAGCCCCAGTTAAAGTGGACTCAGCATAATCGTACATAGTACGAGGAATAAAAGCTGCAAGAGATAGCTGATTATTCTGATTATCACACATCTCCTCAGTAATAATAATGTTCTCTTATTCTGTCGACTTTGCCTTGCCTTTCTACGATTTTTATGAGCGGTACTTTCAATTTCACTGTCAAATAACAATGGTCTTGATGGATTTCTTCTTGTCAAAATTAAACTAAAAGAACCTACCAAAAGCAAATAAAAGAAAATAAATTAGAATGTCAAAATTAAACTGAAAACAAAAATAAAATGTAATAAAAATAAATGGCTAAATTAATAAAAATAAAGTGTTCCTAGTATTTTAGTCCCCAGCTACGGTGTCAAAAACTTGGTGGTCACTAAACAAACTATAAATACGACTAAGGCAAGTGCACCTCTCAAACAATAGTACAGTTATGGTGAGTAGGGAATATCGTATCCATGAGGACAAAAAGTACTAATAATTACCATTTTTCTATTATTTAGTTGAAAAATTGGAGTGGTTGTTTTTAATCTAAATTTACTAATCTAATTTAACTAAAAACGCAATAGAGAGAAAATAATTGAAGATAACCAATAAGAAAGACAATACCTAGGAAAGAATCCACCTAGACTTCACCTATTATTCTGAATCTGAATTAAACAATTTATTCACTTGTGTCTTGATCTGTAGAAATCCCTAAATTATGTTAATATCTCTTTCGAGGGTAAGAACAACTAACTCTAGGTTGATTAATTGAAATCTCTTTCTAATTAAAACCTCTATCGTCGCGTTAACTCGATCGATGGATTCCCCTATTAGATTTGACTTTAATTTGGTAGATTTATATCATCTTATTTCTAGGATTGCTTGTAACTCCACTCAATTATGCTAGATCTATTCTTAAACAGAGACTTTTGCTCCACTAAAATAAGCACATTAAACATGAATTTATATCCCAAAAATATTAAAACACAAAATAAGCATACATAATTGAGAACAAGAATCAAGTATTTATCGCACAAAAATAGAAATTAAATAATAAGGTTCATCATAGTTTTCATCCTCCCTAGGTATCTAGGGAATTTAGTTCATAATCCTGAATAAAAACATCTCAAAGTTAGGATAACCACAAGACATAAAGAAACTCGATAAAACTTCAAAAGAAATTAAATGGAGATCTTTGATCTTGATGGAGATTCACTCCCGAGTTGATTCCAATGGCGTTCTTCGAGTTTTTTCTTCGATCTTCTCTGATTGCCCCATTCTCTATTCTTATAATTAGCATTTATAGTCTTTAAAATGCTTAGAAAGCCTAAAAATTGGGTTTTTCCGCCTATTTGAGAAGCAAAGTGCAAAATTGACACGGGCTGGCACATGGGCATGTGGCCAGCTCGTGTGGGTCCTAAAAGTATCTCTTTTTGTCCAATTTTGGCTCGTTTTTAATTCATTTCACTCCTAAATGCTCTCTTAAGTATAGAAACATGAATTTAAAGGATTAGGAGCATCAAATTCACTAATTTGCATAATTAATCATCCAAAATGCATTAAGAATGAGATTAAAATATGTTACTTTTATAGCTTATCACCAATTCTCATGAGATACTCTTTCCACTTTTTTCATAATTTTCATTTTTCAACTTATTCCCTATGTATAATCATTGTTGCTTACCTCTTCCAATAGTATGATTTTTCTTCAGCCAGCTTTAGACCGAATACTTCTTTTGACTATGATGATTATGTAATAGTTGTATGACTAAAACAATGCCTTCTCCTAATACCTTTCTAAGAACTTTCTTGAAGCTTTCTCATGCCTGCCTAAACTTCTTTATAGCACCTTGCTTGAATCTGAATAATTCTTCATATATACTAAACACAGTGGTCATTGGTACTACTCTAAGTAAGAATAACTATACAAATTCTACCCAAGTAGTGATAGTTTCTGGGGGCAGAGCATCTAGCTAGGCTTTCACCTGACCTTTTAAGGTAAACAGAATGAGCAGCAGTTTAATGGCTTCTGCTGGGACACATGCATACACAATTATGCTACATAACTACTCGAATTGTCTTAGGAATAGTATTGAATCTCCATCTTCGTGAATGTTGAATGTGAGATTTAAAGATATCCACATTAGTAGTGCAGGATTAAGCTCAAACTGGGAATTTTCAATAATAGGTCGAATAATGTTGGGTTTTAACCAACTCATATCAAAAGGTACTTCTCTTAATGCTTGAGTCATCCTGCCAGTTTTTAGCAATAATAAAATGATCGAAGGGGAAATGTAATAGTATTATGAATATGGAAATTAATTGTCCCTATTAGCTTGATACACTTCTTTCAAGAATTGTAACTTGTCTAACAGGAATGTTCATATATCTACTCATATGTTGAAATCCACAAGAACATAAATATGTTTGAAAGTTAAATAAGTTAACTAAAATTAAAAATCGTATCTATAATTTGAAAATTTTCCTAATTATCCTATTAAGCGTAAAATTAAAATTAATTTAATGGCAAAGCCTCCCTGGCAACAGTGCTGACAACTTGACCGACTCCCGACATGCTAACATCGTAAGTGAGAATATTGCTACAAAATATATAAAATAAGGTGATGTCCACAAGTATACTAGTTGTAATATAGCTTTTACAACGAAGTACCAAAAGTACTCCGAGGATCGCACACAAAAGAGGCTGGATTAAACTAAAATTAATTCCTACGCCAACAGGTCTAATTAGTACTTTAAGTAATTTATATAATAATAGTTCATAAATTGATAATAAAAAGGAATTTTAAAGAAAAAGTACAATAAAGACAGAAGCAGATTGTAAATTTTATCATATTTAAAGATAAAAGACTAACTTGTTTCAGCGTTCATAGTTAACTCTTATTTCTGGTTAAATTCAATTAGCTAGTCATTAACCTAGTAGGGCCTCTCGGCCTTCCTCTAACCTAATGAGTCGACAAGCACTACTTATCTCTCGATGTTATGGGTTAGAACGGGTCAGGGTAAGGTTTTCATTGTAGACCATAACTATTTTGGGTTCATATTTACCTAAATGACTTCCTAGGGTTATCAATCCTAAAGTTTAAGTTTTTATATTCCCAAACAACTAATCCGTTAAGAAACCTTACATAGTCGTCAACTAATCCCACATCCACTTGTTAATCTTCCTAATAGATTAGTTACTCATGGATCTAACGCACACAATAGATTGGAATTGAAATATAGACATTTGCAATACAAACGAAAAGATGAGAAAGATCCTAATATATATATTGAACAATGAACAAAAATCCTTAACAAATCTGATGAATACACAATCTAGATCTCTCGAAGAACAAAAAACAAGAACAGAAATAAAAACTACAAGTAAAAACCTAAACTAAAAATGAAAGTGAAAATAACTAGGAGGTCGAGAGTCCCTTAAATTGTTCTAAGAAATAGTATTTATAGGCCTAGGTTTAGTAGCTCATTCTTGACCTAAAATGGCTGACTAATCTTCATTAAAGTATGTTGTGCGGATGAAAACACCCTTTCTTTATTAAGTGGCCATGTCTCTTTGGTGTCACAACATTGATGGCAGATTGCTCTTTGGGTATTCTGCCTGTTGTGTTACGACATCCCAACTCTATGTTGCAACATAAGGAGTAGTCTACTATCTTTCTACCCTTAAAGGACGTCCTCCACACTCGCTGAACGTATTAGTCTACCTTTAGGCCTATTTCGGCCCACAAGGTCATCTAGAATGTTAAAATTGCTCATTTTATTACCCAAGTTCTAAAGATGAAAACTAATTATAAATGTAACAAAATTTCTTTCTAACGAACTCATTAAGTACAGAAAGAGGTTTAATCTGCTACAAAGAATTGCGGGAGATCAATAAATAATACTTATTTTGAGAAATAGAAAAACATATATTGGGTTGGATTAAATTATAAAGCGTTGGGTTAGAAGTCCATGAGGCACATATATATGGGACCCAATATAGGAGAGGCCCAATTCCCTTCATATTACATGTGAAAGGCGGCAACCCTAGTGTATTTAACTAGGGTGTGCCGCCACCCTCTTCTAGTTAGATTAAAAGACTAATTTTCTATTCAATAAATATTACTTGTGTTTTACTAATTCAACCAAGATTCCTCTATCTCTCTCTTTAAATAGATGACATTGATAGAGCTATTAACATACAACATAAGTTATACATAAATTTGAGATATTGTTATTCTACCAGAAAGTATAGAGAATTTATTTTTTTAAGTATAAATTCTATTTTTTGGGAATTACAAGTCTACCATTACTATTGAGAGAGAATTAGTTTCCCACTGAAAGTAATAAATCATTTCTGGTTCCATGTCTGATTCGTAATTTTTTGAGCCCATGTTAGAAGAAATTCATGGTACGAGAATAGAAAAGAAGGTCGTCCGGTTGAAAGTCGGGAACGTTTAGGATCTATCTTACTCAAACCACAGGTATTTTTCGGGAAAATAGTTTATTGCAATAAATATCACAAATTGGTTTAGTTTGCAAATTTTAATTTTCCTATTGTGATAGAAAATCATTTTCTAAATCAATTTTTTCCAACAATATACGTTTACTGGTTATAGAGACTTGTCTAATATGTTATGTTTAGATCATATTTGATATAATGCTTGCATGCCGAGAAAGTGAAATTGATGCTTGATGTTAATAAGGTTGTGATCATACTTGTAAATAGGTTATTTAAAGCATTAAATATGCTCAAAATTGTGTTTAGAAATTTGTAAACATGCCTTAAAATGTTTGGATATGATATGGGATTGTTTTGGGTCAAATTAGTGTACTTTTGGGTCATTTTTGGGTCCTGGAAAACTTCTACAGATACAAGTGGTTAGATGTATCAGTACAAGTAAATTAGTAGCCAACTGAACAATAGTATTCTATCGATAGAAGTCTAGATACAAGTATGTTAGAACAAGGTTCCTCTCTTGTTTTGACTTATTTTGATCCCTAAAGACCTGGATTAGGTCCTAATCATCCCCAAACACCAAGAACTCAACTAAAATGATATAAAAGTGTTTTAAATGACTTGAAGTTGATTTTAACAATTTTAATGTTTTGTAAAGTGTGATAATCTTAGGATATTGTGTTGATGTTGAATGAGAACTAGTTCTAGTTGTTTTTAATCAATATCCTTGACCTTGTTTTCAAGTAATCTTAAAGTATTTGAATGCTTTAACTTTTTTATGGTTGAAATGAATAGTCTATATAATATGTCAAATGTTTGATGTTTTGAATTGATTATAAAAGAAAAGCTAGTCCATGTTACTTTGGCAACGAATGTGGTGCTTCACATTCGGACCTGGCGATCAGGTCGGATGTGCGGTGCTACAGAAATGAAAAGAGGCAGTTCGAGCTGAACAATTATAAATTGATTGTATTTGTTGGGAAAGCTGTTGCTGCTCGTTCCATGTCATGTTATAATGAAACTGTTTCTTTATTTGGGCCATCAAATTGGGCTGTGAATAGGTTTCGTTTGTGTTGTGTTCGATCCACCTGGGTGTGGCATATTTGACAAAACACAAAACATAGTTCGATTAGAAGTTTAAAGACTCCCAACTGAATTGCTTGAAGTGATTGGATAAGCATGAAAGTCTTATTATCTATTGAAGGAGTTTTGGAGCTGTTAGAAGATTGATTTATGAAGACTTTTATTTGATAAATACTCGGAATAATTAATGGGATAATTTCAACTTTTAAATAGGATTTTAAAGTCTATCCAAACCCTGTTTATTCACTTGAAAAGAAGTATAAATAGGCAATTTTGTGCCGCACATCGAGAGAAGTTTTGGAGTGTCTTTGTTGACAGTTTTGCTTTGTTCTTATGGTTATTTTGGGGCTACAATTACTTCTTTGTGTAAGGGTAAATTGAGTTTAAATCAATAGGTGGTCAGAATAATTGTTGAATAAAATCAATCAATGGGCGGGACTCTAAAAACGTAAGACCGTTGTGTCTGAACTGCGTTAATAAAGATCGATTGCGTCAATTCTTTTCTGCTCTTATTTTTACACTATCTGTTTTCGTTCTAATTGCTGTTAAAATGAACCTTAATCCAAATTGATTTATCATATTTGCAAACTAATTATTTTTTAATGTTAATTTATTTTTAATTTCTCTTTCTTTTTAGATTTTTAAAGCACAAATTCATCTCTCTTTGTATTTGTGAGCCAGCGCAACTAAATTAACGAATCATGAGCGAAGTTAAATGTGATTCAAAAGGAAGATTGGTTTAGGGTTGACTTTAGATAAGTTTTTATTGGAAAATCTAGAAGGAAATAGACAAATTGTGCTTATTATGTGGTCCAATAATGACATCAGATTTGGTACGCCTCTTTTCGGCATTAATGGGTGAAGTATATTTCAAAACAAAATGTATAGGATTGGGTACTAAGAAAATCGTTTCTGAACAACATAACTTGATCAATGATTGTTGCAAAACACCAAAATCATTCCTAGGGCTAATGCAGTTTCCTGCTGCAAGATAACATAACAAATTTAACATAAAAAAGCAGCATCGATGCCAACGCAGACAACATAAATACTACTTGCTAATCTCTCTGATGCTTTTCATTTCAACAACGAAAACGGCGGCTGTGGAAGAATCCAAGGCCCATCAGATTACCTCAACATCCCTTCTCTCATTGGTCGGTACAAAACTCTCAGTAACATGCTACTTCAAATTTCAACGACCGTAGTATTGCTTTCACAGCAGCTCTATCAACAACAACAATTAACGCTTCTTTCCTAATAAGTAAGAACCTTTAGCTCATCTCATCGATCGGTTCAAAACATTTGGCCGCAGTTTTTAAAATAGAAAATCTACATGAACTATTGAACTACTCGAAAAATCTGCATCGGCTGAGCAATGCAAAATTTGAAGCATGAGCGGAGAAGGGGTTTCACACTTTCACTGACCAACAGCCACGGCATCAGCAACAGCAACAATCAAGCGTCGTTGTTTGTAGGATGTAGGGATTTTCAGTGAAAAAAAAAAACACAGTACAAAGGTACGTAAAATATTAGTGACATTTTAAAATAAATTATATGCTTAAAATTTTTCTTCTGCTTTGTATTGGTAAACCTGTGTCCTTTAATTTACCGCCGTTTGAAGTTTCTTTTTCTTTTTCTTTTTTTTTTTTTTTTTTTTTCTCTTTTGGTTTTTTCAATTCTCAGACATTGTCTTGCATGGGGCGGTCATGAGCTGTGAAACAATGGGTTTTGTTTCTTTTATTGTCTTTTTGTCTTTAATTGCATGGGCTGGCAACCGGCAGTGTCACGAGTCCTGCTCTCCAGATATGATAAAAACATAACAAAAGTTTATTAAATAGGGTAACTAAATGTAATTAATATATATGACATTTAATACAAGTATGTTTTTTTCTACAATGATAATTTGAATTTAGACTATATTTGAAGCAAGTAAACACTGAATAGGTTACAACTTAGAATTTTGAAACAAATATTATATTTATATTTAAAATTTTTATAATTTATAGTGTATTTATATTTTGAAAAAACTATTTAATACATTAATAATAAAGTAGGGATTAACAAATATCTTATAGATAAAATATAATATTAAAAAATATATATGCTAATTTTTTAAAATTATTTTTGGAATAAAAATAGTTACTAGCAGTATACCATTTATATTTATATAACCAACGTAAAAAATACATGAAACATATACACAATCGAATTCTTCTTAACCATCTCATGCCTATGCATTTATCACTCACTTCTTGGATTTATTAATGATTACACAACAATTGTCAGGCAGCAGTAAAAGTTTAAAAGGATAAGTTTTGAAGTAAAATTAGACTGTTGGCATACTTTATATTATTATTATTATTATTTTGGTGGAATAAACTGCGAATTGGCAGTCAAGGACTGATTCAATAAAGAAAAATGAAAAGTAAAAAAAGACAACAATCGACACAAAAGAGCCACATGATTTCCTAATTAATGATCATAACGAACGAACAATTCTTGACACTTTTAACTGCTGCGGCTGCCTGTCTGAGTTAACATAAATTTTCTAGACAATACGCCTTCACTCGCTCGATACTACTGAGGATATTCCTATTCCTAAAACCGACAATACATATATATTATATAAAGTAAGAAGGATAAGAAAAGTATTTTAAGAATATTTAAAAAAAAAAAAAGTATGTCAAGAAATAAACCTAGGTAATATTATAAAATTATTACAAACCACCGTTTTAATATTATGAGACTTCATTTATTATAATATTAATATAATTGCTGGGCTTCACGTTTTAATCCGTATCTAATATTTCATTTAATTTAAGAATAAAAATAAATATTTATTTTATATTTAAAGTCATTTCTCTTAAATTGGAAACCGATTTTTAAAAAATTGGTTTTAATTTTTTTTGAGAAAATAAAATTCGTTTATAAATGAAATTTTTTAAATATTTTAATTAAAATAAAAGACCCATTTCTTATAATAATTTAATTTGACATATTATTTTCTTTAATTAGTTTAATTTCTTTAATTTCTTTTTTTTTGACTATATCATTTTCATTTTTTAATATATTATTCTCAATTATTATTTCTAATTTTTCTGTTATATTATTTATTAAATTCTTTTAGTTTTTAGAAGAAATTAATAAGGAGAAGTTTAATATATTTTATCATTAAATATGATAAATGTGTGCAACGCTACTGATGAAACTAATATATATCCCTTAAAAATCAATAGAATTTATATATTAGCTAAATTAATACTTTAATCTCTTTGACATTTCAAGAGCAGTTTTTTTCTGACTTTTTTTTCTTCCTGTCGACGAAGATTCGATCTTTATAAAAGTTATTTGGAAATTATAATTTTAAATGTAGTTGTCACATCTCAAAGTCTGGATATGAGAATATGACGTAGTGTAGTCAGCCATATTACAGTCTTCCAGTGATTTGGAATTTGGCGCTGGGAGGGTGTAAGAAACCATATGAAATATAATTAACCCATGTTCTTGTCTAAATGTTCATTCTTCATATAGAATGGCAGACCCTAGATCATCCTCTAAACCCCCCCCAAAGGTTCGGCATGTCGCTAAGCTACCCATTCTAGTTGAATTTGAAACCTCTTGGAAGAGTCTCGTATACCCCGCCTTATTGGCAAACCCTCACACATTACTTCATTCCTTTCATATACTAGACATTCGTACACCTATACCTCTATTGGTGGTAGACTCGTTTCCACCATGTACCCACACATTTAGGCCTTCACGTACTTAGGTTCACTTGATTACACCTCCCGTGTCGAACCTTACGAATTGGACTAGTCCTTGGTGGACACCTTATTCATGCCATGGTCCCGAAAGACCTATTGACATCCCATCAGACTGGCTGACTAGTATTAAACCTAGCTGCTCTGGCGAATCTACTCTCGCTTCCCTCACCTTCAGGTGTCCAGGCTACTGGATTACCTCTAGTAATCTACCTTACTTACAAGACCTTACCTTGGAACTTAAACATCCTAGTTGGGAAGTACAACCTGATATACCCAGCCAATAAGCCATTGCCTATGCAAGTGTTCGAGCCTGGTATCCATTTTACTTGAATCATCCTTACGGAGTTACCTCCTCAGGGTTGTATATGCAATAGACCTTCCTCTATGAGGAATAGTCTTGACAGACATTCTGCCTCTTGAGTAGACTCATTACCCTAGGAGGGCACTTCTCCATCTCCCACAGGATTCACCTTTTACATACAACTTTATAAAGCACTTCCTAGTGGCTTTTGATTATGGATTCTTTCTTGTGATCCTCAGATAATTTCCCTTTTAAACATTTCCATAATTAGGCTAGCTCTCACACAACCTATCTTCCTATAATTCTTGTTGGGTTTTCGCCTATGCCTTGTCTGCTTTCACATATATCCTTATCACTTTCATCTTTTTTGGCAGATTTCTCAAGATCCGGTTGCCATTACTTACACTTTCTTTTAATTTTTCTTCCACCTACGTGGTTTTTCATACTTGTCGCACTAGCAGTATACCCCTCACTTAACGTCTTGACGAACTTTCCACATTTTTTTCCTAGCGAACTCTGTGGGTTGTCGTAGCTAGGCTATGGTCTTATACCATTCTTACCTCGTTTCCCTTGTCCTGGCGGACTTACCTCATGTCTACTGTCCCGGCAGACTCTATCTATGTTTACTATCCCAACAGACTCTTTCTCTCTCTATTTTGTGTTTATTGTCCCAATGAACTATCTTGGTTCTTTGTTTACTATTCCAACGGACTATTTTTGTTATGTGTTTACTGTCCCAATGGACTAACTCTGTTCTGTGTTTACTATCCCAGTGGACTATCTCTATGGATGCCATAGAGTCTTTCATCCATGGTATTACATCGATCTACCATCCTGGCATACTATCATATCATGCCATGGAGTCTTTGGTCCATGGTTTTACACATTATACTTGGCTTTCATAGCATCTTTAATATATGGTCTTACACCATATACCATATACTAGACTGCTATAGCATCTTTCATCTATGGCCTTACGCCATATATCGTCGTCACGGTGCCACCTCGAAGGACCAGTCGATACTCTCATTGCGGTAAATACTTTCCATGATTTTCATTTCCCGAATCCTCCTTCCATTACCTGTAACACCCCCTACCCATACCCGAGACCGGGACCAGGTACAAGGCGTTACCAAACATGTACTTGGACATTTTCGAGAATTACTAGTTATAAAATTTCATTTCAACTTGAAACCAATCAACTAACATCTTAGTGTCCCTATTATGGCCCTACGAGGCCCTAAACACACATTGAGAATGATCCGGGACTAAACCGAGAACTTACGAAAGTTCATAAAAATTTTTCTAGGTAAAGCTTCACACGCCCGTGTGAAGGTAATGCACACGCCTGTGTACTTTGGGACACGCCCATGTCCCCTACCCGTGTGAAATTAATTGAATTTATTTTTTATTTCAAACCTACAGGGGTTCTCACACGGCCAAGCACATGCCTGTGCCCCTAGCCCGTGTCCTTCACATGGTCTAGACACGTCTGTGTGGTCGCCCGTATCCAAAAACTCGAGCATTTTGTTTATGACATCAGCATGCATCTAGGGGCACACAGCTAAGACACACGCCCATGTGCTAGGTCTTGCCCTTCACACGGTCGAGACACATAGCCATGTCTCTGCCCGTATGTTTACTACCATTCAGTCTGACTTAAAATTTTTAGGTGCAGGGGACACGCGGCCATACCACATGCCCATGGGGCGATCCGTGTGTCATACACGGTCTAGACACACGTTTGTGTGTCTACCCGTGTGGACCTTGTTAGGCTATTTCCCAAGCCTTTGGTCACCCTCTAATATCCACTCACACTTATAGACTCCTATAATATCCAACATAGCCTAATTACTCTCTTAAATGGCCTTGGTAAACCTCATTGCATGTAAACCTCATCTCATCGATTTTACTCATGCTAGGTTATTCCCCTTTTTGTATTAAGGGTTTTTATGTCTTATAACACTTTTAAGATTGGCTCATTATTATAACTCATTGCCAATTATGGCGAAGCTATCTCATGTAATTTGGTCACATTACATAAGCCTAATTGTGATATACCACATTTAAATATCACAAGAACATTTAGACATAGACATGCATAAATTTGTAGGTCATAACCTACATCAAAATGAGCCAATCCCCATGGCCACATGCAAGTGAATATGCATACCTTTACATGCCTTCATTTTGGAATATCAAATGACACGTATAAAAAAATAAACAAAACCCTATACATGCCATTGAACAAAATAAAAGTGTTTATATACCAAAGTTAGACTAGTTGATAGTGTGTTGACTCTCCAACCGTCTTCCAATCTTTACGAGTCCTTGAGCTCTGTAAGACAGGGAAAAGAGAGGGGAAAGCATTTACATGCTTAGTAAGCCTGAATAGCTAGAAAGTAAACTTACCGATTAATTAGCATAAAACCATATTAGGCAATAAAACCAGCAAGAATGGAATGGTTTCCCTATCACATGCACTGAATCAACAAGTTAGTCACATAACAATGCACCATGTAATTAATCTTAGATGAGCTCATCATTCAACATTTCCATTTATACATATCTCATATTATCCCGTTAAGTTTCTCGGAAATCTCGATGGATTATCCATTTACCGTCAAGTCATAAGAGCGATCGTTTCATGTATGCACTCCCGCGAACTTCACATCTTACGGCGGGATTACCAGTCTAGGCTAAATCCCTCATAATGTAAACTCATGGAGTGATGTCGGGATTACCAGTCCAGGCTAAATCCCTTATGGTGACAAACATCCTTAATGAGCTCGGATTTGAATTACCAGTCAAGGCTAAATTCAGACCCTAATCAGATTACTCGTCCGAGTTGAATCCAAAATGGACACATATTCTTCGAGAGGCTCAACCGCTCAAGGAACACCCATCCGGGCTAGATCCTTTCTGTATTTGAGATCAACAGATTACTCGTCCGGGCTAAATCCTTTCTACAACACATGTAGGATCTCAAGTCACATGTAAATCATGGTTTATCCATCGAATTTCCCTTTTTAACCTCAACCTGGACATTTATCAATATGTCATTATTAAGGATACATTTCATGGATTTTCATGCCATCATCAAATGCAATTATCATACATTCATAAATTGTGCAATTAGGCATATTGTGAGTTTACTTTAAGTTATCCGAACTTACTTGGTACTCGTTCCAATATTGTGTTTCGGTTATTCTGAAACCTTTCGTTTTCCTCGATCGACCTCTTGAATTTGTTCCTCGGGGTTTATAATAATAAAAATGAATCATTAACAGCTTACATTATACTTTTCGAGTCTAAATTTCACCCCGGTCTAAATGACCGTTTTGCCCCTAACTTTTTACATTTTTACGATTTAGTCCCTAGGCTCGTATAATGAAATGCATGCAATTTCTACCTTACCCAAGCCTAGCCAAATGTTCTTTCCTCTTATGGCAGCCCACATTTCTCCATTATTCCTCATCTTTCTACCAATTTTTACAACTTGTACAAAATGGTCCCTAAAGCCATTTCCATGAAAAAAATCACTTAGTAAAAGTTTTGTTACCATCTTTTAAACTTTCATATTCCTCCATAAACCATCAAAATACAAGTAACTCATGCATGTGTAAATTTCTAAACATGAACCCTAGCATGAAATATGGGTTGAAATAGAGAGAGTAAGTTACCAGGATTTCAAAAATACAAAGAACATTAAAAACGGGGTTTGGGAGCACTTACTATTGAGCTTGAAAATGTTGAAAACCCTAGCTGTGGAGAGCTTGAGAATTTTGGCTGGATGAGGGAGAAGAATGGCTGATTTTTGGCTTATTTTTCCCATTTTATTTCATTAATTAGCCAAATGACCAAAATGCCCTCAAGCCCTTTCTTTCAAATTTCATCCATACATGCCCATTTTTGTCCAAAAACCTAGAAATTGGGCAACTTGCTCTTTAGGACCTTTTAATTAATAATCTAAAGCAATTTCATACAAATTGCTTCTAGAATCCAAGTTTTGCAATTTATTCAATTTGGTCCTTATTTTTCAATTGGACACCTTACTCATAACATTTCTTCATGAAACTTTAACACATGCATATTCTCATATTCTAGACCTCATAATAATCATAAAGTAAATATATAAATGTCAGATTTATGGTCCCAAAACCACTGTTCTGACTAGACCCTATTTTGGGATGTTGTATTACCTCTTTTACACTACCTAACATTGATTCTTGAACACCACAATGTCCCCTTTGCAAGGCCTGAACCGTGGCAGTTGTAACAGCCCATTTTCAATGAAATAAGAATAGTGGTTTCAGGACCACAAATCCGAGCTAAAAAGAAAATTTATTTTTATATTTTAGCATGGTTTATGTTATGTTAGGAATGTCATATGAAAATTCTAATAAGAAAATTTTATCAGTTAGGTACTTAATCATGGAAAGGAACAAATTGCATAAAATGCAAAAGTTGAATTCTAGTAGCTAGAAGGATCAAATAGCTATGGAATTCAAAACTTGAGGCCCTTATATGGTAACTAAACCATTAAAGAAAAGTTAGTAGATATTTTTGATAATTTATCCATGGAAAAATTAAAATAAAAGGTAACGACTAAATTGGAAAAGAGAAAAAATAATGGATGATAAATAATTAATAAGAAATAAAAATCATTTTATATCATCTTCTTCCCCAAATATTCCATGGAAACCCTTAGAGAGAGAAAACAAGCCTTCTTGGCATAATTGGATCTAGATAATTTAAATTCGAAGCTAGATCGAGAAAAAGAGAAAGTTTCGGATTAGTAGATTTTCTTAAACGAACTATTATTCAGGTAAGTTCGTGTAACTTAATTGAGCATGTAAATAAGTTTGAAAATTAAAATTTGTATTTTGGATTGAATGTAAAATATGTTTATGTGAATATTATAAATGTATGAAATGATCACATGTAATACCCCTTACTCGTATTCAATGCTGAAATATGGTTTCAGAGCATTACCGGACTTATAAAATAATTAAAGATTCATTTTCAAGTTTCATGCAATCATAATTCAAACTCAATCACATTGTCCCTAATACGAGCCTACGAGGCCCTAAACATGCATTCGGGGTGGTTCGGGATTAAACCGATAACTTTGGAAACTTTTAGAACATTTAAAGTTTTTTTGCAAAATACAGGGGACACACGCCCCGTGTGGCCTAGCCGTGTGTCTCACACGGCCAAAGAAATGCCCGTGTCATAGGTTGTGTGGACATTCGAAATGAGATCACATGGCCGTGTCCTAGCCCCTCTCTAACCCCATATAACTCTCTGACTTGGGTCACATGGCCAACACACACGCTCATGTGACTAGCCCGTGTGCCCTAAAAATGGCCACACATGCCCGTGTGCCAAGCCATATGCCAGGCCGTGCCATACCTGTAGGCTATACTGACTTATGCCATACGGCCAAGCTACATGCCCATGTGCTGGGCCATGTGGAGCATACTGACTTGATTTTTAATTCAACACCAGGGGACACATGACCGTGTAACATAACTATGTGTCACACACGGCTGAGACATACGCCCGTATCTCTACCCGTGTGGACAAAAATTGGCTATTTACCAAGCCATTTTGCTACCCAATTTGCATGTACTTACACCAAACTCAAATGGTACAAAACATAGCATATAATAGGCATTCAATCAACCTTAACCAATCATATTTCATACCATTTCCAACACCAACTAATACAAGATATACAATCTCACATTGTGCCATCCAATTTCATGCTAAATTTCACTTTCTCAAATCATCAATATGGTCATTTTCTAAACATGCATTATTTTACCTAAGTTCACAAGCATACTAATTCTCAATTCATCAACCATTTGACATCCACAACACCTATAATCAACAAGCATCACATATCCATCATTTAACACATAACCAAAATAATATGCACATATGAAAACACAACCAAACCAACCAAATTAAGCCAACTTTCATGGCTATATACAAAACCAAAACATTAACATTTACAAGCCATTTCAAATGACCAAATTCATTTCCAAGCTATATATCAAAATGACCATAACCCTATACATTCCACATAGTCTAAATACTAAGTTCAAAAGTACCAAAGTGATAGTTGGATAGTGTGACAAAGTCTTCAACGATTCCTAAATTCGAGCTAGCTTTGATTTCACTATAAAACACGAAAAATAAACAAAGCTATAAAGCTTAGTATGTTCGTATAGCAATTAACTCAACTCATCATATATGCTCAAATTAAGCAAATAAAAGCATAACATGACATAGCTTATAATGAATCACCAACGTACCGCATATGCATTCACAAAGTCAGATGTAACTTTCATAATTTTTCCTTATTTCCATATATTGCTCGGTTTATGTATATACCTGTACCATCCCGTATCAAACTCATACTTATCCACATCTTTAACATAACCGTTGAACCATTTGAAATACTATCAGATACTTAGGAATCATGCACCCTAAGTGACACAAACATAGTCGAAGCTATCTCAATCTCGTATCACATATAATGCTCACACTAGAGCTATCAACAGGTCTACTCACACAAGCTGACAGTCATGACGAAGCTACACAGTGTTGCTCATACAAGATGACGAGTATCCGCAACACATGCCGGATAAGTCAGCCATTGGTAGGACGTACGGACCAGCACCCAAATCACATAACCCCAATGACATGTCATTCATATCCTAATCTATTCCTAAGGTTCAACCGAGATTTCCAATGCTAAATCTTCGTCGAATAGGTCTTCAATGTCGTATTCACAATTTATGCAATATCAAAGCATTTAAAACATAAATATAATAATGCTTATTACAAACGAACTTACCTTGGATGTGAAAATGGCAGAACGATTCGATTAATCCAAAGCCTTGTTCTTTCCTCGATCTAAGTCCGTATTTCACTTTTCTTAATATGCAAAGAGAACTATGGCCGAGCCTTCAAAGCCCTAACAATGGTGTTTCCTTAGCTAAATTTCAGTTGAAGATGGTGAAGAAAGACGATAGCCATGTTTTGTTTTATTTAATTTATCTTTATTTACCAATTTACTTTAATAACCTTTAAAAATATTAAAATTTTCACTTAAACCAACCTCATAAATGTCCACTATCACTTAAATGGTATGATTACCATCCAAGTACTCATGCATTTAAGTTATTTAGATATTTAACACCTTTAGCTTATAAAACTCAAGTTTTGCACTTTACGCGATTTAGTCCTTTTTTGTTAAATCAAGCACTTAAATGATAAAATTTCTTAACGAAAATTTCTCACAATCATAATATCATGCTCTAAACATTAAAATATTAATAAAAAAATTATTTTGACTTTAGATTTGTGGTCCCAAAATCACTGTCTCGATTTGACTAAAAACAGGCTGTTACAACTCTCCCCCTTAGAGATTTTCGTCCCCAAAAATCTTACAAGAAAAGAGTTTAGGGTACTATTTTCTCATAACTTCCTTGGGCTCCCACATAGCCTCTTCGACACTGTGCCGTTGCCACAAAACCTTCACTAAAGCTATGTGTTTATTTCTTAACTCTTTAACCTCTTGAGCTAATATTCTAATCGATTTTTCGTTATACGTCATATCAGGTTGAATCTCAATCTCTGTCAGAGAAATTACATGTGATAGATCTGATCTACATCCGTGCAACACCGACACATGAAACACATTGTGGATCTTTTCTAATTCTGATGGTAACGCTAGCCGATATGCCACTAGCCCTATTCTTTTGATGATCTCATACGGCCTGATAAATCGCGGGCTCAATTTGCCTTTACGACCAAATCGAAGAATTTTCTTCCACAGAGATACTTTCAGAAATACTTTGTCACCGATCTGAAATTCAATGTCTTTTTGTTTCAAATCTGCGTATGATTTCTATCGATCTAAAGCTGTCAAACTGTCGCAAATTACTTTTACTTTATCTTCAGTCTCTTTAACTAAATCAACCCCGTGAATCTTTTTCTCACTAAGCTCAATCCAATATAATGGAGTTCAGTATTTACGACCATACAATGCTTCATACGGTGCCATTTTAATGCTCGATTGAAAACTATTGTTATACGCAAATTCAACCAACGGTAAATATTTCTCCCAATTACCTTTAAATTCTAAAACACAACAACGAAGCATATCCTCGAGAATCTGAATTACTCTCTCAGACTGACCGTCGGTTTGCGGATGAAATGTGGTACTAAAGTTCAACCTCGTACCTAGAGCTTCTTCCAGTTTCTTCTAAAATTGCGACCTAAACCTCTGATCTCTGTCCAAAATAATCGAAACTGACACTCCATGTAATCTAACGATCTCAGAAATGTACAATTTAGCCAATTTATCAAGCGAAAAATCAGTAGTACCAGAATGAAATGTGTAGATTTCGTTAGTCGATCAACGATAACCCAAATAGCATCTTTTTTCTTTGGAGAAAGAGGTAAATCCGATACAAAATCCATCGTAATTCTATCCAATTTCAACTCAGGTATCATCAAAGGCTGTAGCAATCCCGAAGGCACCTAATGTTTAGCTTTAACTTGCTAACAAACTGAACATCTCGATACAAATTCTGAAATGTCTCTTTTCATGCCCGACAACCAATACAATTGTTTCAGACTATTATACATTTTTGTACTCCTCGGATGAACGAATAAACAACCACTATGTGCTTCGTGTAGAATTTTCTGAATGAGCTTAGAATTCTTTGGTACGCAAATTCTATTTTGGAACATTAAACAATCATTGGATCCAATCTGATAGTCTGAATCACTATTCAACTCGCACTGTACTCTTTTGGCTTGCAATTCATTATCATACTTCTGAGCTTCATGAATTTGCTGAAGAAATACTGGTTTAGCTTTTAATTCTACTAGAATTGAACCATCATTAGATAGGTTTATCTGAGTATTGATCTTTCAGCAAATAAAAATTTCCTACTCAAAGCATCTGCGACTACGTTCGCTTTCCCCGGATGATAATCAATCACTAACTCATAGTCTTTCATCAACTTGAGCCATCTTCGCTGTTGCAAATTCAAGTCTTTCTGAGTCATTATATATTTCAAGCTTTTATGATCAGTAAAGATGTGACACTTTTCACCGTATAAATGATGTCACCAAATTTTTAATGCGAAAACAATAGCGACCAATTCCAAATCGTGCGTCGGATAGTTCTTTTCATGCGGTTTCAACTGTCTGGAAACATAAGCTATCGCTTTACCCTCTTGCATCAAAACACAACCCAAATTTTTCAATGACGCATTGCTAAAAATTACAAACTCTTTACCCGACTTAAGTTGAACCAAAACTGGTGTAACAGCCCAATTTCGGTGAAATCGAAATAGTGGTTTTGGGACCACAAATTCGAGCCGAAAATAAAATTTATTTTTATTTTATTATATTTTCCTTAAAATGATAGAAATGTCATGTGAACATTTTGATAAGAAAATTTTACCGACTTTGTGTTTAATTACGAGAAGGACCAAATCGCATAAAATGTAAAAGTTGGATTGTAGTAGCTAGAAGGATCAAATAGCTATGGAATTAAAAAATTAATGTCCTTATATGGTAATTAGACCGTTAAAGAAAGTATGTAGATATTTTGGTGACTCATCCATGGAAATTTAGAAAAAGGACAATAACTAAATTGGAAAGTGAAATAATTTAATTAATTAAAAGATGATAAAAAGAAATATCATCTTATTTTATCATCTTCTTCCCCAAAAATACATGGAAACCGTAGGAGAGAGAGAATAAACTTTCATGGCCAAAATGGGTAAGTTTCCTTGGCCCGTTTTTAGTAAATTTTATATATTTGAAACCGGAATAGTCTAATCTATTTATTTGGGGGATTAATTTGAAAAGTTATCTAGGTATGAAATTTGGGTCATGGATGAATATGCTGCAAACTAGAAATTTATGGTAGAAAATGAAAGGTTGTTGTTAGATAAACAACTTTTACAAAGTGATTTTTGATGAAAACATGAATTAGGGACTAAAATGTAAAGTTGTGAAATTTGATTAAAAATGCTGAATTTTTGTGAATACATGTGCTGTAAATTTGTAATGGAATTTTGGTTAGGCTTGGAATAGGGAGTAAATTGCATAAGTTTCATTTTCCGAGCCTAGGGACGAAATTGGAATTTATGAAAAAGTTAAGGGCAAAATGGTAATTTTGCCTAGGATGTAAATTGAGTCCACATGAATGTGAAATGTGATAAATTGGCATTAAATTTACTCGTATAGATCCAGATAGGCCAAATTCGAAGTTAGAACAAGGAAAAGAGAAAAATGTCGGATTAGTAGATTTATGTACACGAACATTTGTCGAGGTAAGTTCGTGTAACTAAATTGTGTTTATTTACATCCATGCATTGATTGTGTTTATGTAAATTGTATAAGTGTCATAAATATGTGAAATGATTACATATCGAATCAAGCCTGATAAATAAAAATGTTTAAATTAAATGATAATGCCCGATAGATGATAAAGGATAAATGATGAAAATGTTACTTTTATGCTTGGAATGAATGTGGGATGTGATCATTTGAATTATATGGATGATTATAGATGTATGAAATAATAACATGCCCGATAATACTTGAAAAAAATGTTTAAATCCCGATTGAATAAATGGAAAATCGATGGTTACGTGATCTCTCAAAATGAATGAGGTCTTGCATTTGTTGCTGACAGGATTTAGCTCGGACGAGTAATCCTATTGACCTCATTACAGAAAGGATTTAGCTCGAACGGGTAATCCTGATATAAGTCCTCTCAAGCATTGTTATGGATTGGATTTAGCTCAAACGGGTAATCCAGATCAAGCTCTTTGAGTATATGTCATAAAAAAGGATTTAGCCTGGATTGGTAATCCTGTTGTATACATGTGTGGCTCGAGAGTGTACTCTCTGATATAGTACCCTATGGGTACCATTAGACATGAATTGACGGATCCTGATTCGTACACCTCGAGTATACCACCTACGTATCCATTGATATTTCAAATAAATTCAACGGGTAAAAGTTCTTGACATGAGAAGATATGAATAAGAAATGGGTTATTACACATATCGGCCTAAAATACATGAAAATGACGATATGTGATAATTGATATATGGAAAAATGAAATGATGATATTGTACATGGAATTTATTTGATGAGTATGTACATCCTTGATTCTAGACTTGTACACCTTGAGTGTACTAATCGTGACCTTGATATTCCAAGTAATATGGGTAAAGTTCTGATATGAAATGATCTGAACTCGAAATGAAGTATTATGAAATTATACTTGTAATGTAAAGAGATGATTTATACATGTTAAATGAATACATGTTGTGGAAAACACATGTGCATGGAAACTTGATTGTTGTTGAGCCCATATATGTTTGTGATGTTATTATGGATTAAATGACTAACAAGGGCAATGAGGATATGTGTAGGGCTTGAGGGCAAAATGATTGAATATGTCTTACATAGTTATCTCAAAATAGAATGAATGGTAATTTAAGTACCATGTTATATGAACTTGCTAAGCATTTTATGCTTACTTAGTTTTACTTCCCTGTTTTATAGTAAATTGAAGCTCGTTGGATTAGAAGCTTGGCGAAGATCACTTACACTATCTGTCAGCCCATGTTGGTACAATAGGGTAAATCAATTATGGTCGTAATGGCATGCATAGGTTATATTGGCCATATTGGCATGTAATTGTAAATGATGCTTGTAATCTAGCCATTGGAATGGCTAGTAATGGTTTGCTTTGATATATTTGTAATGTTATACTATGGTAGCTACATATGTGTTAAGTAGTTGATCTATTATGTCTAACTTGAGGTCGTAACTAAGGTAAGATTATGAACAGGTATGCATGTAATGTTATGCCATGTTGAATGATAGAATTTGTTTAATTTGAATGCTTGGAATGCTTGGTATTGGATGTGTGTTTCAAATGCAGGTCATGGATGTGATTTTGGGTGAGAAAAGAAGCTAGAAACTACTTTATTTTGTCCGCACGGGCAGACACACAGGCGTGTGTCTAGACCGTGTGTGACACATGACCAAGTACATGGGTGTGTAGTTAGGCCGTGTGTCCCTTGCAACCTAAATTTTGAGAAACAGAATGCTCAGAATTGAGCACACGGGCAAAGACATGGGCGTCTGTCTCAGTCATATATGCTACACGTCCTAGAACTCGGGTGTGTGTCTTGGCCGTGTCAAACCTGCACCTAATTTTGAAATGAATTAATTAACCATACGACCTAGCACATGGGTGTGTGGCATGATCATGTGCACAAGTTAGAGAGTTACATAGGGTTGAACACGGCCTGTAGCACGAGCGTGTCCCAGGGCCATAGGGGCGTGTGAACCCTGTAATTTGGAAAATTTTTGAAATGTCACGAAAAGATCTTAGATTCCTTATTAAGTCGTGACTCGATTCTAATGCTCGTATTGGGCTCGAGGGTCCAATTAAGGGACATTTTGAATGATCTCGGTTAATGAAAAGTAATTACATAGATTATTTGTAAAATGTTCTGAAAGTTCTGGTAATGCTCTGAAACCTTGTTCCGAAGATGGATACGGGTTAGGGGTGTTAGAACTGCTGCCTCAGCTAACAATACTTTTAACTGTTCAAAACTTTGTTGACACTTCTCGGACCACTCCAATTTTACATCTTTTGTAATAATCTAGTCATTGGTGTAGCAAACATCTAGAATCCTTTAACAAAACATCTACAATAACCAACTAAACCTAGAAAACTTCTGACTTGGATACAGTTCTTGGTGGTTTCCAATCAACAACTGCAGAAATCTTGCTCGGATCAACTCGTATACCTTCCGCTAAAATAATATATCCCAAAAATCTGACTTATCTGAGCTAAAACTCACATTTGCTAAATTTAGCGAACAGTTTCTTATCTCTCAAGGTTTGTAGTACCATCCTCAAATGCTTGGCATGCTCAGACTCATCTCGTGAATAGATCAGAATGTCATCAATAAATAAAATAACAAATCTGTCTAAATACGGTCTAAAAATTCGATTCATCAAGTCCATAAAAACTGCATGAGCATTAGTTAATCCGAAAATAAGAAATTCATAATGCCCGTACCTTGTTCTGAATGCAGTTTTCAGCAAATCTGAATCTTTCACTTGCAACTGATAATAACCAGACCTCAAATCAATTTTTGAAAACACTATCGCTCTTTTCAAATGTTCAAACAAATGATCAATTCTCGACTAAGGATACTTGTTCTTTATCGTAACCTTGTTGAGCTGACGATAATCAATATAAAGTCTTATTGATCCGTCTTTCTTCTTTACGAATAACACTGGTGCACCCCAGGGCGTAAAGCTAGGTCGTGCGAAACCTCTATTTCTTGCAACTAAGATTTCAACTCTTTTAACTCCATCCGAGCCATTCCGTATGGAGCTATAGATATCGGTGATGTTCCCGGTATTAATTCAATAGCAAACTCGACCTCTCTGATTGGGGGTAACCTTGGTAACTCTTCTGGAAACACATCCGGATACTCATAAACAACTGACACTGATTCAATTTTTGATTTAGACACTTTTGTATCCAGTACATAAGCAAGATAAGCTTCACAACCTTTTCTCACATATTTCTGAGCTGACATTGAAGAAATTACAATAAGCAAATCACTCGGCTTATCTAATTCAATCCAAAGGATTTCATTATTCTGACGTTTCAATTCAATGGCCTTTCATCTACAATTCACAACTGCAACATGTAACGTCAACCAATCAATACCCAGAATTACATCAAACTCATCAAATGGTAGTAGCATCAAATCAGCTAGAAAATAGTAACCCCGAATCATCAAAGGACAGTTCTTGCAAACTTTATCAACTAAAACATATTTGCCTAAGGGGTTTGACACTTTAATCACAAACTCGGTAGACTCAATAGGCAAAGTCTTACTAGACACTAAATTCATACATATATATGAATGGGTCGATCCAGGATCAATTAATGCAATTACATTAGTGTCATAAAGAGAAGATGTACCAGTGATAACATCGGGTGACGATGCATTTTCGCGAGCGCGAATCGCGTAAGCTCTAGTAGGTTCTCTAGCCTCGGATCTCACAGTGGAGTCCTTTTTTGTTCCTCTACTACTAGTCACATTCCTCGCATTTCTTGGTGGTGTCCCTCTAGTGGCAGGATTGCTCGGTCTTGCATTCTGGAACTTATCTTTTTTGGATAACTCAAGGCAATTTCTAATGAAATGATCTTGCGAGCCACATTTAAAACAGCCTCTATTATTCATCCAGGACTCACCAAAATATCTTCGACCGCACTGTTGACACTCAGGCTTATTGTTTCTCATGCTGCCAACACTCGGTATTGATATAGCTTGTGTTTTAGGACTTGAGTATTGCTTTCAACGATCTCTGTTTGGATACCCGATTGAAGCATTTGAATAAGTATACGAATCTCTTAATTTCTTTAACAAAGACTGATATGGTTTATTCATCAATCTTTTTCTTGAATCTCTAGCCTCCAAATCTGCATTTCTCTTTTCCTTGCCAAGTTCTTCAGCTTTACAAGATCGATCAACTAAAACAACAAATTCTTTCAATTCTAGAATCCTGACCAACAGTCTGATGTCTTCGTTTAGCCCATCTTCGAATATTTTACACATAATCGCTTCAGTTGAAACACATTCTCGAGCGTATTTACTGAGTCTAACAAACTCTCACTCATATTCAGTCACATACATACGGCCCTGTTTTAGCTCCAAAAACTCTTTGTGTTTCTGATCAATAAACCATTGACTGATATATATATTTTTGAACTCAGCTTGAAAGAATTCCCAGGTAACTCTTTCCCTCGGCACCACTGATACTAGGGTATTCCACCACTAATAAGCTATGTCCCTCAAAAGTGATATGGCACATTTTAAACACTCAGTCGGTGTGCAAGAAAGTTCATCAAACACCTAATTCGTATTTTCAAGCCAAAAGTCAGCTTTCTCAGAATTGTCGTCAACATTAGCTTTAAACTCTTTAGCTTCGTGTTTTTGAATCTTATCAACTGGCAGCTTATTCAGTGGTAGAAGTTCCACACCTTGAGCAGCTACGGGAACTGGTTGGGGATTGTGGGGGCGAGGGTTGTTGAACAGTCAGATTTGTTTGAACAAACTCTGTAAACCATTCATTCATCATTTGGAAGAAGTCTTCTTTAGCCTCTTCTCCCTGGTTACCTGATATGGGTCTTGACTCTGATTGCGCTACTCCGTGAATGGAGGCAGGCACATTACTTTCAACATCATCAGCTACAAAGCGATTGGGATCTATATACTATATGAAAACACAATTTAAACTATCAAGAGATATCACACTATCACAAGTTATATATTGCATGTATAGCTAGACTCTCACACACACTACATTCGTCCGAGAATCGACTAAACTATATCTTTGATACCAATAAATGTAACACCCCTCACCCGTATTCAACATTGGAATAGGGTTTCAGAGCATTACCAGACTTATAAAATAATTAAACATTCATTTTCAAATTTCATGCAATCATCATCCAAACTCAATCACATTGTCCCTACTGCGAGCTTATGAGGCCCTAAACATGCATTTGGGGTGGTTCAGGACTAAACCAATAACTTAGGAAACTTTTGGAACACTTAGAAAACTTTTGCAAAATACAGGGGACACATGTCCGTGTCACAGGCCGTGTGGACATTCGAAATGAGATCACATGGCCGTGTCCTAGGCCGTCTCTAACCCTATGTAACTCTCTGACTTGGGTCACATGGCCAACACACACGCCCGTGTGACTAGCCCGTGTGCTTTAAAAATGGCCACACAAGCCCGTGTACCAGGCCATGTGCTGGGCCGTGCCATACCTGTAAGCTATGCTAACTTATGCCACACGGCCAAGCCACATGCCCATGTGCTGGGCCGTGTGGAGCATACTGACTTGATTTTTAATTCAACACCAGGGGACACATGATCGTGTAACATAACCATGTGTCACACACGGCTGAGACATACGCCTGTATCTCTACCCGTGTGGACAAAAATTGGCTATTTACCAAGCCATTTTTCTACCCAATTTGCATGCACCTACACCAAACTCAAATGGCCCAAAATATAGCATATAATAGGCATTCAATCAACCTCAACCAAAGATATTTCATACCATTTCCAACACTAACTAATACAAGATAAACAATCTCACATTGTGACCATCCAATTTCATGCCAAATTTCACTTTCTCAAATCATCAATATGGTCATTTTTTAAACATGCATTATTTTACCTAAATTCACAAGCATACTAATTATGAGTTCATCAACCATTTGACATCCACAACACCTATAATCAACAAGCATCACATATCCATCATTTAAAACATAACCAAAATAATATGCACATATGAAAACACAACCAAACCAACAAAATTAAGCCAACTTTCATGGCTATTGTAACACCCCTAACCTGTATCCGTATTCGAATTAGGGTTACGAGGTATTACCAGTCAAGAACACAAATTAAAACGATCACTTATGCGTACTTGATTTTCAATAGTTAATTTAATCTCCACTACCACATAGCTGATTATACTTTTAATTTAAACTCATAATACATACAGATAAACAGTCTTCATTATACTTTAGTCGCATACTATAACCAAACACAAATGGATTTCACAACATGTACTACTTATAATCGTTTGATAAAGATCATATCATTTTCGGTATTCCTTTAATATTAAGTTAAACATTTATACATCACATAAAACACATATAATTTTCATAATAGTAATTGGCAAAGTTACTATTTATTTGGTTAATTTCATTTTGTTAACGTATATGCACATACTTATCGTATGCATGAGTATTTATAAAAGCAATATCAAATCATGATTTAAACCTAACCATCTTATTCAATTCCATCCTATGTCCGAATGTACCAATACATTATTGAAATAAAATTCATATCAATTCATATATGTTTACCTAAATTAAAACCTTAGATAAAACAATTAATTATGCTATGAAATTGTATACATACAATGATCATTACATCAACCGTTTCCAAACTTTACCAACATCATCAAGCTATTTTCAAACATATAACATTTATCACATAAACCATTCATGCATAATATATATAACATCATAACCAAAAGTGAGCTCAAACCATAACCAAAGTATGACTGAAATTATCATGGATATGACCGAAATTATCATGGAGATTAAGCCATTTTCGCATCATTCAAGGTCGAACAAAATACATATTAGCCTATACATGCCATAGGTTCAAAAATAGACTTTTAAAAGTACCGAAGGTTGACGATAGTGTGGATTACTTCAATGACGATCCCCAAGCTCGTAACTTACAACCAAAATCTAAAAAACAGAGTAACAAAAACACATAGAGTAAGCTAACTTAGCTTAGTAAGCCTTACGCAAATTAAACAACTCAAATAAATAATCAAAACATTTCAAATAAGTCGAATTGTATCAATAATGTTATACTTTAACACAAATAAGTTACCTTGGCCGAATGCTAATATTTCTCACTTAGCATAATATTATTCAACCTTTCATTCCCAAAATAACACTATCTCAATTATGCTTACATTCAAATATATATGCTCATGAATTAAACTCAACTTTATAAACCAACATCGTTCATTTGGCCGATTATAGAAAATCAAATATAATATCACATATATACGCACACCTATTTGGCCGAATAATCAAGATCCAATATATCATCTCATAATTACTTACTTGCATGGCCAAATACACATGGTTCATTATATCATCACATATGGCCGAATATACAAGTACAATATATCTTCATATATGACCAAATATACAAGTTCAATAAAACATCACATATAGTCGAAAATTCAAGTTTAATATAACATCACATGTGGCCAAATATGCAAGTTCAATACATCATCACATATATACATACCTATGTGGCCGAATATACAAGGTCATTTAGATCAACTTACTTGCTCAATTTCCACATCAATGTGAAGTCTTATAGACATAGACTTGAAAATAAATCACCGGTATAAAAACCTGCTAGGCATAAGCCTGAATCACACACCGGCACAAAGCCTGCTAGACCCAAGGTCTGATATTTATTGACCGGCAATAAGCTTGCTAGGCACAAAGCCCGATCAAATTCACCAGCACAAGGCTTGCTAGGCTCAAAGCCTGAAAATCGCTATTATAAAGTCATTCCATAAACAGTCCATACAAACTTTCAGAGGTTTTAACTCAGTCGAATAAACTCAACCACATTACTTCAATATTAAACCACATTCGACAACCCTACTATACAACTATAAAATTCGAATCATCATATTAAACCATTTTATATTCAAAATAAATGATGTTTAATTGCTAAAAGACTTACCTCGGATATCGACAAACGATATAAATCGGTTATTCAACTATTTTTACTTTTCCCCGATCCAAGTCAGATTTCTTTTGTTCTGGATCTATATAATTCCAAATTAACCTCATTTAAACACAATTTCATTCAATTTAATCCAACAACACATAAATGGGCAAATTACCATTTTACCCTTGATATTTCATACTTTTACAAATTAGTCCTAATTGCATAAAACACAAAATACGCAAAATCTCACCACATCATAGTTAGGCCGAATCTTCCTTATGCTCATACTAATCCATATATTTCATTTATTTTATATTTTAGTCCTTTAATTTATTATTTTTGCAATTTAGTCCTAATAATTCAAAATCATCAAAAACTTCAATACAAAACATATTAATCCAAAGCATATCTTTCATAATTTATCATCAAACATCACAAAACATAAATATTCATCAATGGCATAACTCAAAATATTTACCAAAATAAAAAATTCAAGCATGGGTCAGGTAGTACTCGAAGCAACGATCTCAAAAATGTAAAAATTATCAAAAATCGAGCTAAGTCCATACCTTAATCAAGCTTCAAAGTTGCCGGATACCTAAGCTTTCTTCCTTTCTTTTCTTTTTAAGGTTTCGGTCACCAAGAAAATAAAATGAAACTTATGTTTATTTTATGTTTTATGATAACATGTATATTATTTATTATTTTACATATTTGGCCTTTTAAAACTAATAATTAAACATACTTAATATGGACATATTCAGCAACCACATAGTCTAAAGGTTTATTTCCAACTTAAATACTCCATATTAAAAAGCCACTAACACTTTAATCCTTATGTTTTAAACTATCAAGTTTTCATTTTACGTGATTCAGTCTTTTTATTTAATTAATCACACAAAAAATCAAATTTTCATACTAAACTTTCAAACATGCTAATCCACATATAATAAATACAAAAAATAATATTTAAATTTTTTTCTGACTCGGATTCATGGTCCCGAAACCATCGTTCTGATTAGTGTCTAAATCAGACTGTTACAACTCTCCCCTTTTAGGGATTTTTATCCCCGAAAATCTTACCAATAAATAGGTTTAGATAACGTTCTTTTATTGCATCTTCTGGCTCCCACGTTGCTTCCTCAACTCCGCGTTTATGCCACAGTACTTTAACCAATGGAATTTTCTTATTTTGTAATTCTTTAATCTCGCGAGCCAGAATACGAATCGGTTCTTCCTCGTACGACATATCTGACTGAATCTCACTCTCTGATGGACTAATCACATGCGAGGAGTCGAATCTACGTCACCGAAGCATCGGAACATGAAATACATTGTGGATCTTTTCTAACTCAGGTGGCAAGAACACTCTATGTCTTTATGTTTCAAGTCTGCATACGATTTCTGATGATCTGATGCTGCTTTCAAATTTTCATGGATCACTTTTACTTTTTGTTTGGTTTTTTTGATCAAATTGACCCCGGGTATCTTATTTTCACTAAGCTCAGTCTAGTACAAAGGTGTACGACATTTACCACCGTAAAAAGCTTCATAAGGTGCCATTTTGATGCTTGATTGAAAGCTGTTATTGTATGCAAATTCAATCAGACTGACCATCTGTCTGGGGATGAAAAGCAATGCTAAAATGCAGTTTAGTACCTAATGCATCTTGCAGTTTCTTCTAAAACCGCGATGTAAACTCAGATCTCTATCTGACACAATAGAAATAGGCACACCATGCAACCTCACAATCTGAGAAACATACAATTCAGCGAGCTTATCAAGCGAAAAATCTGTATGAACTAGAACAAAGTGAGTAGATTTAGTTAATCTATCTATAATAACCCATATTGCATCTTTCTGGCTTGGTGTCAATGGTAAACCGGGTACAAAATCCATCGTGACTCTGTCCCATTTCCATTCAGGTATCATGATCGGGTGAAGTAATCCATAAGGTACCTGATGCTCAACTTTTACTTGCTGACAGACTAAACATTTCGATACAAAGTTAGAAATGTCTCGTTTCATAACTTGCCACCAATAGTGCTGTTTCAAATCATTATACATCTTCGTACTGCCCAGATGAACAGATAGTCAACTGTTGTGAGCTTCATTCAAGATCATCTGAATCAACTCTGTATTTCTCGGAACACATATTCGATTCTTGAATCTCAAACAGTCATCAACATCAACTCGAAACTCTGAATCCGCATTTGAATCACATTGAACCCATTTCACTATCAAATCATTGTCGATTTTCTGAGCTTCACAAATATGTTGAATAAATAACGGTCTTACTTTTAACTCAACTATTATCGCACCATCATTGACATAGCCATATATACATTCATTACACGCAAAGTAAATAGTGATTTTCAGCTTAAAGCATCAGCAACAACATTAGCCTTTCCCGGGTGATAGTTAATCACTAACTCGTAATATTTTAACAACTCTAACCATCGACATTGTCTCAATTCAGATCTTTCTAAGTAATCAAGTACTTCAAACTTTTATGATCGGAATAAACATGACATTTTTCACCGAACAAATAGTAGTACCAAATTTTTAATGCAAACACAATAGCTGCCAATTCTAGATCGTGCGTCAGATAGTTCTTTTTATGCGGCTTTAACTGTCTAGAGGCATAAGTTATGACTTTGCCTTCCTGCATCAAAACACAGCCTAAACCATTTAAAGATGCATCACTATAGATAACAAATTCTTTACTCGATTCTGGCTGAACTAACACTGGAGCTTCGGTCGAAAGGGCTTTCAATTGATCAAAACTTTTCTGGCACTTTTCTGACCACTCAAACTTAACATCTTTCTACAGTAGCTTCGTCATCGGGGTTGCAATCATAGAGAAACCTTTCACAAATCATCTATAGTAACCAGTAAGTCCCAGAAAACTTCTGACTTCAGAAACGTTTCTCGGAGGTTTCCAGTCAAGTATTGCTGAAATTTTACTCGGATCAACCCAAATACCGATCTTTCAAGCAACATGTCCCGTAGTTAACCGTGTAACTGAATTCACATTTACTAAACTTCGCATACAACTATTTTTCTCGCAAAGTCTGTAACACAAGTCTCTAATGCTCAGAATGTTCGGTTTTATTACGGGAATAGATCAGTATATCATCAATGAACACAACCACAAACTGATCTAAATACTGCCTGAAGATCTAATTCATCAAATCCATAAAAATAGCAAGTTCGTTAGTAAGTCTGAACGACATAACTAGAAACTCATAATGTCCGTACCTCATTCAAAAAGTAGTTTTTGGCACATCGGAGTCTCTGACTCGTAAAGATAATAACTCGATCTCAAATTTATCTTCGAAAACACTGAAGCCCCTTTCAACTGATCAAACAGATCGTCAATTCGTGGCAACGGGTATTTATTATTTATAGTCACCTTATTTAGCTGACGATAATCAATACACATTCTCATAGTTCCGTCTTTCTTTTTCACAAATAGAACTGGCGCACCCTAGAGAGAGAAACTCAGTCGTGCAAAACCTCTATCTGATAACTCTTGCAATTGTGCTTTCAACTCTTTTAATTCAGTAGGTGCCATCCGATACGGAGCTATTGAAATTGGAGTCGTCCTCGGTACTAACTCAGTACCAAACTCTACCTCTCGGATAGGTGGCAAACCCGGCAATTCTTCAGGAAACACATCTAGATGCTCGCATACAACTGGTACAGATTCAATCTTCTTTTCAGTTACTCTACTATCAAGCACATAAGCAAGGTAAGCTTCACAACCTTTTCTCACATATTTCCGAGCTAACATCGAAGATATTACTGCTGGTAAACCATTCAGATCATTAGATTCAATCCGAATAATCTCGTTATTTTGACATCTCAAATCAAGGGTATTTCTTTTGCAATTAATAACAGCATCGTGCAAAGTCAACCAATCCATACCCAAAATTATTTCAAACTCATCGAAAGGTAACAACATCAAATTAGTTGGAAAACATGAACCTCAAATCATCAACGGGCAATTTTTACATACTTTATCAACCAGAACACACCGTCCCAGGGGGTTTGATACTTGAATCACAAACTCAGTAGACTCAACAGGTAAAGTCTTACTGGATACTAATGTTTCACACACATAAGCATGAGTCGAACCAAGATCAATCAATGCAATAACACTAGTATCATAAAGAGTGAAAGTACCGGTAATAACATCTGGGGAAGAAGCGTCCTCACGAGCGTTTATAGCATATGCTCTGGCAGGTGCACGACCCTTAGAGCAGACTGCTATATCTTTTGTCCCTCTCTGACTACCACCTATATTACCCGAATGCCTAGGTGGTTTGGCTCGCGCTGACATGTTGCTCGGTCTCGCGTTCTGAACAGTGTTTTGCTCGACTAATATTAGCAATCTCGGATAAAATGATCATTCGATCCACATATAAAACAAGACCCACCATGTAATCTGCAATATCTAGAATGCCATTTACCATGCTTACACTCGACTCTATTCTGTCGAACATTACCAACACTAGCTATCGAAGTAGGTTGTGAACTCACAGGAGGTCGGTCTCGATCTCGTCTAGAAAAGTCCGAAATAGCTTTAGATCGAATAGAATCATCTCTGAATTTTTTCGATGCAGAGTGAAAAGTCTTACCTAATGATCTTTTACGGAAATCTCTAGCTTCAAAATCAGCTTTTCTTTTTTCTTTCCCGAGTTCTTCGGCTTTGCAAGCTCGTCCAACAAGTACCACGAACTCTTTGATTTCAAATATACCAACCAATAACTTAATGTCTTCATTCAAACTGTCTTTAAATCTTTTACACATGATAGCTTCGGTTGAAACACATTCACGAGCATATTGACTTAGTCTCACAAATTTTCGTTCATACTTAGTTACGGTCATACGATCCTGTTTCAATTCCAGAAATTCTTTACGCTTCTGGTCGATAAATCTCTGGTTGATGTATTTCTTATGGAACTCAATCTGAAATAATTCCCAGGTCACTCTCTCTTTCGGGACCACCGATACTAGTGTATTCCACCAGTGATATGCGGTGTGTCGTAATAAAGATATGGCACACTTTAAACATTCATCCAGAGTACAAGATAGCTCGTCGAACATACAGATAGTATTATCAAGGCACAACTCAGCCCGCTCAGCATCATCATCATCATTAGCTTTAAACTCTTCGGGCCCGTGTTTTCTGATTTTATCTATAGGAAACTTATTAAATCGCATTGGATTAATCATCGGAGGTACCGCAAGTATCGGAGATGGATTATTCGGGGGTGGAGGTTGTTGTACAACCGGATTAGTCTGGATATACTAAGTAAACCATTCATTCATTATTTGATAGAAAGCTTGCTTAGCCTACCCCTCATGGCTACTCGAGATAGGTCGAGATTCCACCGGCGCTGTCCCATGCGCGGGAGCAGGCGCTACACTCTCGACATCATCAGCTACAGCTCTTTCGGGATCCATTTACTATATGAAAGCACATTTTCAAATGTCAGAAGTCATCACACTATCGCGGTATAAATTATGGCATGTATAGCTAAACTCACACACGCTACGTTAGTCCTAGAACCGACTAAACTGTAGCTCTGATACTAATAAAATGTAACACCCTTAACCCGTATCTGTCGCCAAATTAGGGTTACGAGGTATTACCAGTCAAGAACAGAAATTAAAACGATCACTTACACGTACTTGAATTTCAATAGTCAATTTAATCTCTACTACCACATAGCTGATTATACTTTTAATTTAAAATCATAATACAGACAGATAAACAGACTTCATTATACTTTAGTCACATACTATAACCAAACACAAATGGATTTCACAACATGTACTACTTATAATCGTTTGATAAAGATCATATCATTTTCGGTATTCATTTAATATTAAGTTAAACATTTATACATCACATAAAACACATATAATTTTCATAATAGTAATTGACAAAAGTTACTATTCATTTGGTTAATTTCATTTTATTAACGTATATGCACATACTTATCGTATGCATGAGTATTTATAAAATCAATATCAAATCATGATTTAAACCTAACCATCTTATTCAATTCCATCCTATGTCCGAATGTACCAATACATTATTGAAATAAAATTCATATCAATTCATATATGTTTATCTAAATTAAAACGTTAGCCAAAACAATTAATTATGCTATGAAATTGTATACATACAATGATCATTACATCAACCATTTCCAAATTTTACCAACATCATCAAGCTATTTTCAAACATATAACATTAATCACATAAACCATTCATGTATAATATATATAACATCATAACCAAAAGTGAGCTCAAACCATAACCAAAGTATGACTGAAATTATCATGGAGATTAAGCCATTTTCGCATGGCTCAAGTTATACACATTCAAGGTCGAACAAAATACATATTAGCCTATACATGCCATAGGTTCGAAAATAGACTTTTAAAAGTATCGAAGGTTGACGATAGTGTGGATGACTTCGATGACGATCCCCGAGCTCATAACTTACAACCAAAATCTATAAAATAGAGTAACAAAAACACATAGAGTAAGCTAACTTAGCCTAGTAAGTCTTACGCAAATTAAACAACTCAAATAAATAATCAAAACATTTCAAATAAGTCGAATTGTATCAATAATGTTATACTTTAAGACAAATAAGTTACCTTGGTCGAATGCTAATATTTCTCACTTAGCATAATATTATTCAACCTTTTATTCCCAAAATAACACTATCTCAAATATGCTTACATTCAAACATATATGCTCATGAATTAAACTCAACTTTATAAACCAACATCTTTCATTTGGCCAATTATAGAAAATCAAATATAATATCACATATATATACACACCTATTTGGCCGAATAATCAAGATCCAATATATCATCTCATAATTACTTACTTGTATGGCCAAATACACAAGGTTCATTGTATCATTACATATGGCCGAATATACAAGTACAATATATCTTCATATATGACCGAATATACAAGTTCAATAAAACATCACATATAGTCGAAAATTCAAGTTTAATATAACATCACATGTGGCCAAATATGCAAGCTCAATACATCATCACATATGTACATACCTATGTGGCCGAATATACAAGGTCATTTAGATCAACTTACTTGCTCAATTTCCACATCAATGTGAAGTCTTATAGACATAGACTTGAAAATAAATCACAGGTACAAAAACCTGCTAGGCATAAGCCTGAATCACACACCGGCATAAAGCCTACTAGACCTAAAATCTGATATTTATTCACCGACAATAAGCTTGCTAGGCACAAAGCCCAATCAAATTCACCAGCACAAGGCTTGCTAGGCTCAAAGCCTGAAAATCACTATTATAAAGTCATTCAGTAAACAATCCATACAAACTTTCAGAGGTTTTAACTTAGTCGAATAAACTCAACCACATTAATTCAATATTAAACCACATTCGACAACCCTACTATACAACTATAAAATTCGAATCATCATAGTAAACCATTTTATATTCAAAATAAATGATGTTTAATTGCTTAAAGACTTACCTCGGATATCGACAAACGTTATAAATCGGTTATTCAACTATTTTTGCTTTTCCCTGATCCAAGAGTGATTTCTTTTGTTCTGGATCTATATAATTCCAAATTAACCTCATTTAAGCACAATTTCATTCAATTTAATCCAACAACACATAAATGGGCAAATTACCATTTTACCCTTGATATTTCATACTTTTACAAATTAGTCCTAATTGCATAAAACACAAAATACACAAATTCTCACCACATCATAGTTGGGCTGAATCTTCCTTATGCTCATACTAATCCATATATTTCATTTATTTTGTATTTTAGTCCTTCAATTTATTATTTTTGCAATTTAGTCCTAATAATTCAAAATCATCAAAAACTTCAATACAAAACATATTAATCCAAAACATATCTTTCATAATTTATCATCAAACATCACAAAACACAAATATTCATCAATGGCATAACTCAAAATATTTACCAAAATAAAAAATTCAAGCATGGGTCAGGTAGTACTCGAAGCAACGATCTCAAAAACGTAAAAATTATCAAAAACCGAGCTAAGTCTATACCTTAATCAAGCTTCAAAGTTGTCGAATACCTAAGCTTTCTTCCTTTATTTTCTTTTTAAGGGTTCGATCACCAAGAAAATAAAATGAAACTTATGTTTATTTTATGTTTTATGATAACATGTATATTATTTATTATTTTACATATTTGGCCTTTTAAAACTAATAATAAAACATGCTTAATATGGGCACATTAGGCAACCACATATTCTAAAGGTTTATTTGCAACTTAAATACTCCATATTAAAAAGCCACTAACACTTTAATCATTATGTTTTAAACTATCAAGTTTTCATTTTACGCGATTAAGCCCTTTTATTTAATTAAGCACACAAAAAAACTCAAATTTTCATACGAAACTTTCACATATGCTAATTCACATATAATAAACACGAAAAATAATATTTAAATATTTTTCTGACTCAGATTCGTGGTCCCGAAACCACCGTTCTGATTAGGGTCTAAATCAGGCTATTGCAGCTATATACAAAACCAAAATATTAACATTTACAAGCCATTTCAAATGACCAAATTCATTTCCAAACAATATATCAAAATAACCATAACCCTATACATGCTATATAGTCAAAATACTAAGTTTAAAAGTAACAAAGTGATAGTTGGATAGTGTGACAAAGTCTCCGACGATTCCCAAATCCGAGCTAGCTTTGATTTCACTATAAAACATAAAAAAAAAAAATAAAGTAAGCTATAAAGCTTAGTAAGTTTGTATATCAATTAACTCAACTCATTATATATGCTAAAATTAAGCAAATAAAAACATAATATGACATAGCTTATAATGAATCACCAACCTAACACATTTGCATTCACAAAGTTAGATGTAACTTTCATAATTTTTCCTTATTTCAATATATTGCTCGGTTCATGTACATACCTTGTAACAACCAGTTTTTAGTCAAATCAAAATATTAGTTTTGAGACTATAAATTTGAAGTTAAAATAATTATTTTATTAATATTTTAATGTTTATAGTATGATATTACGATTGTGATAAATTTTTGTTAAGAAATTTTATCGTTTAAGTGTTTAATTTAACAAAAAGGACTAAATCACGTAAAGTGCAAAACTTGAGTTTATAAGCTAAAGGTATTAAATAGCTAAAGAACTTAAATGCATGAGTACTTGGATGGTAATTAGACCATTTAAGTGATAGTGGACATTTATGAGGTTGGTTTAAGTGAAAATTTTAATATTTTCAAAGGTTATTAAAGTAAATTGGTAAATAAAGATAAAATTAAATAAAACAAAACATGGCTATCATCTTTCTTCACCATCTTCAACCGAAATTTGCTAAGGAAACACCATTGTTAGGGTTTTAAAGGTTTGACCATATTTCTCTTTGTATAATAATAAAAGTGAAATACATTATATTGGGGAAGGAACAAGGTTTTGGATTAATCGACTCGTTTTGCCATTTTTGCATCCGAGGTAAGTTCGTATGTAATAAGCATTATTATATTTGTGTTTTAAATGCTTTTATATTGCATAAATTGTGAATACGACATTGCAAACCTATTCGGCGAAGATTCGACATTGGAAATCCTGGTTGAACCTTAGGAATAGATTAGGATATGATTGACATGTCATTAGGGGTTATGTGATTTGGGTGCTAGTCCGTACGTCCTACCAGTGGCTGAGTTATTCAGCATGTGTTGCGGATACTCGTCAGATTGTGTGAGCAGCACCATGTAGCTTTGTCATGGCCGTCATCTTGTGTGAGAAAACCCGTTGATAGTTATAGTGTGAGCATTATATGTGATACGAGATTGAGATAGCTTTCAGCTATGTTTGTGGCACTTAGGGTGTGAGATTCCTTAGTATCCGATAGTATTCTGAATGGTTCAATGAGTATGTCAAAGATGTGGATAAGTATGAGTTTGATACGGGATGGTACATCACATATTTGAAAATGCTAGAAAAAGGGTTAATTTCCATTTGAATATTGAATTTCGATGGATATATTTGATTTCCTATATTACTGAGGTCCTGCATTTGTTGTGGATGGGATATAGCTCGAACGAGGAATACTATTGACCTCATTATAGATGGGATTTAGCTCAGATGAGTCATCCTGTTATAGCCTTCTCGAGCATTTTGATAAATAGTTCATGCGAGCATCCTGATCGATAGTGATTTAACATGTGTTGCGCACTACCACAGCTCTTTGTAAGCGTGCTGACATACGATCGGTTGTGATCCTACATTTAATGCAGACATAATGCAGCTCTTCATCATCGTCCTGTTAAGCTCACTTTAACTCTCTGTTACCTTATCCGAAGCTCCCTAATATTATCTCTTTGAAGATATCTGAAAAGCTCTATGAGCTTCTTGAGTAAAAACTCTTATGAGTTTCCTAATAGCTCAAACAAGTGTCATGTTACATGATTACATGACTCAATTGTGTATTCTACTATGTGGCTTGAGAGTGTGCTTCCTGAATAAGTGCCCTACTGGGTATCCCTAATTATGAATTGATGGATTATAGATTTGTACACCTTGAGTGTACTATTTGAGTATCCATCGATATTTCAAAAAAAAAAAATTCAACAGATAAAACTCTTGACATGAGAAAATGATGAAATAAATAGGAATATATCCTGAATGCTTATGAAATATTTGATGAAGAATTTATATGATGAGCTTGTCTATGTTTATTTGATGTATAAATGTTGTATATGACTAACTTGTTTGATTGAGTACATGTGTGTTTAGGTAAACTTGCCAAAATGATGAAAAAATGTTAATTGTATGCTTAATATTATTAAATGTAATTGGTAAGTTTTAATTCCTGTTAGACGAACTTACTAAGCATATAATGCTTACTAGGTTTTATTTTCTCTGTTTTATAGTGTTTGGAAGCTCGTAAAGGTTGGGAACTGTTGAAGCATCATCACACTATCCACTAGCTTGTTTTGGTATAAATAGTAACCTCATTTTGGTATAATGGAATGTATAGGTAACTTGGCCATTGTTGGCATATATTAGCCATTGGAATGGCTAGTAATGTTATGTTTTGACATATCTATAAGGATAAAATGTGACAAAAACCTATGTGTTAATTATATTAAATATGGTTGTTCAACTTATGTTTAATATATATGTTAAACAAGGGTAAGATTATACTTATGATTGCATATGATAAAATATCATATTAGATGTTAAAATTGGCTTGGTTTTAATGTTTGAATTGGCTAGTATATACTTGTAAGTTTTGATGTAGGTTATTGAAAACTTTGGGTGAGAAATAAAGCTAGGAAATAACTTTATTTTGTCCATACGGGTAGACACACGGACATGTATCTTGACCGTGTGAGACATACGGCCTGGCACACGGACGTGTGGTTTGGATGTGTGTCCCCTGCATCTTAAAATCTAGAAACAGAATGCTCAAAATTGAGCACACGTGTAGAGACACGGGCGTGTGTCTTTGTAACACCCCTTACTCGTACTTAAACGCAATCAAACACACAAAACTGAACTATAAAATTTCATTTTAATTTAGGGTCATTCAAACATATACTTAAATTCCCTTATAGGGACCTAGGAGGTCCAAAGCATGCATCGAGAGAGATTTGGGACTAAACCGGGAACTCCCAAAACTTTTACAACACTAAGAAAATTTTCATGATTTGGAGAGTCACACGCCTGTGTGGCTTGGGACTCGCCCATGTCCTTAGCCTGTGTAACTCTTTGACTATGACGTCATCAACCAAAGAAGGTCACATGACCAAGGCACACGCCCATGTCCTTAGGTCGTGTGGTGAACTAAATTCCAAAATCAAGTGCAGACTTCACACGGCCTGGGCACACGCCCATGTTCTAAGGCCATGTCTCTCACACGGCCGAGACACAAGGCCATGTCTCTGCCCATGTGTTTACTACTGGGCACTCTGTTTTGCATTAATTAGGGTGTAGGGGACACATGGCCAGATCACACGCCCATGGGGTAAGCCATGTGTCACACATGGTCTAGATACACGCCCTTGTGTCTACGTGTGGGCCAGTTTAAGGATATTTTCCAAGCCAAATGCCACCATTATCTGTTCAAACACACACATATATATAAATGAGTAATATTTCTTAGGCTTGCATGCATGCATTTTCACACCATCTTATACACACACATGACATTCATCAACATTCAATCATCAATAACCAAAGGTTATATCATTATGGAATTGGCATATACATAGACGAATAGGTTTACAACCAAATAATCATTATGACCCATATCTCATAGCCATACACAAAATGAATCAACTAACATTATAAGCCAACACATTTGGCTAGACCAATATGACATATAATAAAAAGTGTAGGTCCCTAAACATGCCATAATCCAAATGCTTAGATTAATTATACCCAAATAATCCAATCGATAGTATGAACGAGCCTCCGACGTACTCCGATCCCCGAGTTAGCTTGGCGATACTATAAGAAAATGGAAAAGAGAGGGAGTAAGCATAACACTTAGTAAGTTTTCATGAAAATTAATAAGCAAGAAAAATATGCATTTTCACACACACACATAACATAACATAAATCACCTCATTCTCAATAATCATTGTAGTCATATCCTATCTTATTCAATTTACATGAAGTTCAATAGAACTCAAGATCATAATTCCTTCATTCTTATCTTACCGAATTCCTACCATTTCGTAATCTCAATAACTACAAACTTGACATACATACCTGTACCTTTTCAGCATGCTCAAGCCTCTTCATTTCCTTGACACATCCTTAGACTACCCATTGAACCACTTGAAATACTAAGGGATACTCGGGAAACCTCATGCACGTAGTAAGATGCCAATGCCATATCCCAGCTATGGTCTTACATGGGATCACAACGCGATGCCAACGCCATGTCCCAGACATGGTCTTACATGGGATCTCATATGCTGATGCCAATGCCATGTCCCAGACATGGTCTTACATGGGATCTCTTATCAACATTATATCCCAGATATGGTCTTACATGATAACACATACCGATGTCGATGCCATTTATCGAATATGGTCTTATACGGGATCTCATCAACTCAACTGACATGATATATATACCTTAAGTATTCTCAAGGTTCAACTGGCTTTCTTCACCTCAATTCTTTATCGGGCAGCATCCATAATATTCACAAGGAAAAATATACCATTCATGCAACATTAACTATTAAATACATAATAGAATGCTTTATGGATTACACACAAACTTACTTCGGTACAAAATATGGACAACTAATTCGATTCAGTCCACAATCTTGCTCTTTCCTCGATCTAGGCCCGGACTCTGTCTTCCTTGATTTATAATAACAAATTTCACTTATTTAATTATCACATTATTCAAAACAGCCCATAAATCATATTTTGGCAAAATTGTAGTTTTGCCTTTAAACTTTCAAATAATTAAAATTTAACCCCTAGGCTCGTAAAATGATTTTCATCAAATTTCTTCACTACCCAAGCCTAGACAAACCTTTATTAAGCTTATAACAGCTTAAAATTTCAGTTATTTCACACATTTTCCACCTATTTTACAACATTCACAAAAAAATATTTAGGTTTTTTCATGAAAATCACTTAACAAAAGTTATTTATTTAACAACCAAGGTTCATTTTATTCCATAAAAATTCAGAAAACAATATTAGTGCTGTCATGGAAAAACCCTAGACTTTCAACCATAGTGCAAAATAGTCCCCTCATTAGCTAGATTAAGCTATAAGGGTTCCAAAAACACAAAAATCAACCAAAATGACCATAAAAATGACTTACTAGTAACGGTTGTAAGTTTCTGAAAATATCAAGCTTCTATGGAGGTTTCTCCTTACAATTTCAGTGGAAAAAGATGGAGAAGAAAGATGACCATTTGTTTTTATTTTATTAGTCTTTGCTTTTGTCATCAAATACCAAACCTCTACCAAATTTTGAATTTCATTTATTACTCTTCATGTACAGCCATACACACATATAATCGCCTAATTACTCATTAAGGACCTCAACTTTTTAGTTCTATAGCTATTTAACACCTTTAGCTAATGGAACACAACTTTCGCATTTTACGCAATTTGGTCCTTTTTCACAAATTAAGCATTCAAACGGTAAAATTTCTTAACAAAACTTTTACACAATCATATTATCATTCTGTAGATCTCAAAGGAATATTAAAATAAATTTTATAACCTCAGATTTGTGGTCTTGAAATCACTATTCTGACTAGGCCCAAAATTGGGATGTTACAACTTTCCTCCCTTAAGGATTTTCGTCCCCAAAAATCTTACCGGTGAAGAGGTTTGGGTATTGTGCTCTCCTAGTTTCTTCGGGTTCCCATGTAGCCTCTTCAACCCCATGCCTTTGCCAAAAGACTTTCACAAGAGCAATACTTTTATTTCTCAATTGCTTGACTTCCCAAGCCAAAATCTTAATCGGTTCTTCACCATAAGTCATATGCGGTCGTATCTCAACCTCTGTAGGTGTAATCACATGTGAAGGGTCAGAACAGTATCGGCGCAACATAGATACATGGAACACATCATGAATCTTTTCCAACTCGAATGGTAAGGCTATCCGATAAGCTACAGGTCCTATTCTTTCAGTCACCTCATATAGTCCGATAAAATGCGGTCTCAACTTGCCTTTCCGACCAAACCTGAAAACTTTCTTCCACGGGGACACCTTTAGAAATACCTTATCACCGACTTGAAACTCAATTTCCTTTCGTTTTAAATCTTCATAGGGTTTTTGCCTATCTGAAGCCATTTTCAAGCAATCTCGAATCACCTTTACTTTCTCTTCGGTTTCTTTGACTAAGTCGACCCCATGAATCTAATTCTTTCTGAGTTCAGTCCAATATAAGGAAGTCAGACACTTACGCCTATACAAAGCCTCATTAGGCGCCATATTCAAATTCGACTGAAAACTGTTAATATAGGCAAATTCCACCAACGGCAAGTACTTCTCCCAACTGCCCTGTAATTTGAGAACACAACACCGGAGCATGTCTTTAAGTATCTATATTACTCTCTCTGATTGAACATCAGTTTGCGGATGGAAAGCGGTACTAAAATTCAACTTTGTACCTAAAGCTTCCTGTAGCTTTTTCCAAAACCGTGATGTGAATCTTGGATCCCTATCCAAAATAATCGACAAAGGTACTCCATGAAGTTTCACAATTTCAGAAACATACAACTTAACTAGATTATCAAGTGAGTAGTCGGTACATACCGAAATAAAATGAGCTGAATTCATTATCCTATCAACCATTACCCAAATGGCATCTTTCTTTTTCAGTGACAATAGCAACCCCATTACGAAATCCATAGTGATATAGTCCTATTTCCACTCGGGAACCATCATAGGCTGAAGTAAACCCGAAGGTAATTGGTGCTCAACTTTCACTTGCTGACAAATTAAGCATTTCGACACAAACTCTGAGATGTCTCTTTTGATACCTGGCCACCAGTAGAATCTCTTCAAGTTGTTATACATCTTGGCACTACCTGGATGAATTGACATACAACTACTATATGCCTCGTGAAGAATTTTCCCAATAAGCTCGTCATCTCTAGGTACACAGACCCTATCCTTGAACATCAAACAACTATCGAAACTAATACGAAAGTCTAATTCAACACCCGACTCACATTGAGCTCTCTTAGTTTGCAAATCACTATCACCTATCTGTGCTTCATAGATCTCTTGGAGAAACATCAGTCTAGCTCTCAACTCTGCTAATATCAAACCATCATCGGACACAATCAACTGAGTATTCATGGCCCTCAAAGCAAATAAGGATTTCCTACTCAAGGTATCGATGACCACGTTCGCCTTACCCGGGTGATAGTCAATCACCAACTCATAATCTTTTATCAACTCTAGCCACCTCCATTGCCGCAAATTCAAAGCTTTTTAAGTCATCAAGTACTTTAGGCTCTTGTGATCGGTGAATACCCCACACTTCTCACCATGCAAGTGATGCCTCCAAATCCTTAACACAAACACAATGGCAGCTAGCTCTAGATCATGTGTCAGATAATTTTTCTCTTGTGGTTTCAATTGCCTAGAAGCATAGGCTATCACTTTCCCTTATTGCATAAGCACACAATCCAATCCATTTAAAGACGCATCACTATAAACCACAAATTCTTTTCCCAGCTCGGGTTGCACTAATACCGGAGCCTCAGTCAACAATGCCTTTAATTTCTCAAAATCTATTGGAACTTTTTTGACCATTCGAACTTGATGTCTTGGTGCAACAATTTTGTCATCAGAGAGGCAATCATGGAAAATCCTTTAACGAACCTTCGGTAATAGCAGGCTAAGCCCAAAAAGCTTCTAACCTCGAATACGTTCCTCGATGGTTTCCAATCAACAATGGCAAAATCTTACTCGGATCAATTCAGATCCCATCAGCTGATACAGTATGCCCCAAAAATCTGACTTCTCTAAGCCAAAACTCACTTTTGCTAAATTTAGCATACAACTGCTTATCTCTCAAAATTTGCAAAACAATTCTTAAGTGATCGGCATGTTCAGACTCATCACGAGAATAAATCAAGATATCATCAATAAACACCACAACAAATTTATCCAAATAAGGTTGGAAAATTCGGTTCATTAAATCCATGAAAATCGCCAAAGCATTCGTTAAACCAAAAGGCATCACTAAAATTTCATAGTGACCATAACTTGTTCGAAATGTAATTTTTAGCACGTCTGAGTCCTTAACTCTCAACTGATAATAACCAGACCTCAAATTTATCTTCGAAAATACTATGGCTCCCTTTAGTTGATCACATAAATCATCTATCCTCGGTAAGGGGTATTTATTCTTTATCGTCACCTTGTTGAGTTGTCGGTAATCAATACATAGCCTCAACGAACCATCTTTCTTTTTCACAAATAAAACTGGCGCACCCCATGGTGAAAAAATAGGTCTTGCGAAACCCTTATCCATCAATTCTTGCAATTGGATTTTCAACTCCTTCATCTCAGTCAGAGCCATCCTATATGGAGCAATAGAAATGGGTGTCGTACCCAGAACTAGATCAATACCAAATTCTACTTCTCTAATTGGAGGCAATCCAAGTAACTCTTCTGGGAACACGTTTGGATACTCACCTACTAACGGTACTAACTCAATCTTTAACTCCGACTCCTTTATATTCAACACAAAAGTAAGATAAGCTTACTAACCCTTCCTTACACACTTGTGACTGATAATAGAGAAAATCACCACGGGCGGGCTATTCGACTCATTTGATTCAATCCGGAGAATATTACCATTTTCACATTTCAGTTCAATAAATTTTCTCCTACAATTTACTACTACATCATGAGCAGTTAACCAATCCATACCAAGAATTATGTCAAACTCGTCAAACGACTAAAGCATATGGTTAGCCGAAAAACAGTGATCTCTAATCATCAAAAGACAATTCTTACATACTTTATCAACTAAACAGGTTTGACACTTTTATCACAAATTTCGTAGACTCAACAAGCATGCTCATACTAGACACCAATTTCATACAAATAAAGGAATGGGTAGATCCCAGATCAATCAAAGTAATAACAGTAGCATCATAGATAGAAAAGGTACTCGCAATCATGTCCGGGGATGAAGCCTCTTCGCAAGTGCGAATGGTGTACGCTCATGTAGGAGCTCTGCCCTCGGGTCTCACAGCAGACTCTTTAGGGGCATTCTTACTACTCGCTCCACTACCTGGATTTTTCTACGGTCTACCTCGATTAGCAGTGTTGCCCGATCTCGCATTTTGGTACCTCTCATTTTTTTGCCATCTCAGGGCACTCTCTAATAAAGTGGTCTGGGGAACCACACTTGAAACAGGTCCTGCCACTCCCTGGAGTGACGTCTACCACATTGGGGACACTTTGGTCTACTTGGTAAAGCATTACCAACAATAGCAATCAAGGTGGTTTGGGCCTTAGTACCTGAATACTGTTTACCTCTATTTCTATTTGAAAACTCAACAAAAACACTAGAGCGAGGATGGAAGTCCTTTGACTTCTTCGATGTGGACTGAAATGACTTGCCCATAGATCTTTTCTTTGAATCCCTAGCCTTAGACTCGGCCTTTCTCTTCTCTTTGGCCAATTCTTCGGCCTTACAAGCTCTTTCAACGAGTACAACGAACTCCTTCAGCTCGAGCATACCAACAACATCCGAATGTCTTCATTTAATCCGTCTTCAACCCTCTTGCACATAATGGCTTCGATCGACACACATTCCCGAGCGTATTTGCTGAGTCTCACAAACTCATGCTCGTATTCAGTCATAGTCATTCTACATTGCTTCAACTCAAGAAACTCTTTCATTTTCTGATCCATAAACCTCTGACTGATATGCTTTTTTCGAAACTCCTCTTTAAAAAATTCCCATGTCACTTTCTCTCTTGGCACAACTGAGACTCTTCCACCAGTGATAAGCCGAATCTCTAAGAATGGCACAACATATTTCATGCACTCCTCCGGTGTGCATGACAATTCCTTAAAAACCCGAATGGTGTTTTCGAGCAAAAACTCTGCTCGTTTCGAATCATCATCAATGTTAGCTCGAAACTCTTTAGCTCATTGCTTTTGAATTTTATCTACTAGAGGTCTATTCTGCCTTATAAAATCCATACCACGGGGTGCCACTGGGATAGGTTGGGGAATAGGTGGGGGTGGAGGGGTTGAGCATTCGAGTTCACTCGAGCGAACTCCATGTACCAAGCATCAATCATGTGGAGAAAGGCTTCCCGAGCCCTTTCTCCTCCTCCTTGACTAACTGTGGGAGGTCTACTCTCTTACGGCACTGTCCCTTCAGTGGGGGTAGGCGCGTTACTTTTTACATTGTCGGTCTCAGCTCGATTAGGATCCATTATTATATAAAAACACAATTAAGAAGGTTAGGAGTCGTCACACTATCACAATGTATTAATGGCATGTATTGCTAGATTTGTACACTCGCTACGTTAGTTCGAGAATTAACTAAACTGTAGCTCTGATACCACTAAATGTAACACCCCTTACTCGTACTCAATGTCGAAATAGGGTACGAGGCATTACTGTACTTGAACACAATCAAACAAACAAAACAGAACCATAAAATTTTATTCTAATTTAGGGTCATTCAAACATATATTTAACCTCCCTTATACGAACCTACGAGGTCCAAAACATGCATCGGGAGAGATTTGGGACTATACCAAAAACTCCCAAAACTTTTGCAACACTAAGAAAATTTTTATGATTTGGAGAGCCATACGCCCATGTGGGTAGGCCGTTTGGTCACACACGCCCGTGTGGCTTGGGACACGCTCGTGTCCTCAGCCCATGTAACTCTCTGACTATGATGTCATCAACCAAATAAGGTCACACGACCAAGGCACACATCCGTGTCCTTAGGCCGTGTGGCGAATTAAATTCCAAAATCAGGTGCAGACTTCACACGGCCTAGGCACACGCCCATGTTCTGAGGTCGTGTCTCTCACACGGCCGAGACACAAGGCCGTGTCTCTGCCCATGTGTTTACTACTGGGCATTTTGTTTTGTATTAATTAGGGTGTAGGGGACACACAGCCGGATCACACGCCCATGGGACAAGCCGTGTATCACACACGGTCTAGATACACGCCCGTGTGTTTACCCCTGTGTCTACCTGTGTGGGCCATTTTAAGGCTATTTTCCAAGCCAAATGCCACCCTTATTTGTTCAAACACATATATATATACAAATGGGTAATATTTCTTAGGCTTGCATGCATGCATTTTCACACCAGCTTATTCACACACATGACATTCATCAACATTCAATCATCAATAATCATAGGCCATAAAATTATGGAATTGCCATATACATAGACGAATAGGTTTACAACCAAATAATCATTATGACCCATATCTCATAGCTTTACACAAAATGAATCAACTAACATTATAAGCCAACACATTTGGCTAGACCAGTATGACATATAACAAAAAGTCTAGGTCCCTATACATGCCATAATCAAAATGCTTAGATTAACTATACCCAAATAATCCAATCGATAGTGTGAATGGACCTCCGACGTACTTTGATCCCCGAGTTAGCTTGGCGGTACTATAAGAAAATGGAAAAGAGAAGGAGTAAGCATAACGCTTAGTAAGTTTGCATGAAAATTAATAAGCAATAAAAATATGCATTTTCACACACATACATAACATAACATAAATCACCTCCTTCTCAATAATTATTGTAGTCATATCCTATCTCATTCAATTTACATGAAGTTCAATAGAACTCAAGATCATAATTCCTTCATTCTCATCTTACCGAAATCCTACCATTTTGTAATCTCAATAACTACAAGCTTGACGTACATACCTGTACCTTTTCAACATGATCATGCCTCGTCATTTCATTGACACATCCTTGGACTACCCGTTGAGCCACTTGGAATACTAAGGGATACTCGTGAAACCTCATTCATATAGTAAGATGCCAACTCCATATCCCAGATATGGTCTTACATGGGATCACAACGTGATGCCAACGCCATGTCCCAGACATGGTTTTACATGGGATCTCATATGCTAATGCCATTGCCATGTCTTACATGGGATCTCTTATCAACACCATATCCCAGATATGGTCTTACATGATAATGCATACTGATGCCGATGCCATATCCCAGATATGGTCTTATACAGGATCTCATCAGCTCAAATGACGTGATATATATATACCCTAAGTATTCTCAAGGTTTAATTGGCTTTCCTCACCTCAATTCTTTGTTGGGCAAAATCCATGATATTCACAAGGACAAATATACCATTCATGGGATATTAATTGTTAAATACAGAATAGAATGATATATTAATTACATGCAAACTTACCTCGGTGCAAATAAGGACAACTGATTCAATTCAGTTCACAATCTTGCTCTTTCCCCGGTTTAGGCCCAGACTCTGTCTTTCTTGATCTATAATAACAAATTTCACTTATTTAATTATCACATTATTCAAAACAACCCATAAATCATATTTTGGCAAAATTGTAGTTTTGCCCTTAAATTTTCACATAATTACAATTTTGCCCTTAGGCTCGTAGAATGATTTTCATCAAATTTCTTCACTATTCAAGCCTAGCTGAACCTTTATTAAGCTTATAACAGCTCAAAATTTTAGCTATTTCACACATTTACCACCTATTTTACAACATTCACAAAAAGGCCCTTCTTAGGTGTTTTCATGAAAATCACTTAACAAAAGCTGTTTATGTAACAATCAAGATTCATTCTATTCCATAAAAGTTCAGAAAACAACATTAATGCTCTCATGGCAAAACCCTAGACTTTCAACCATAGTGTAAAATAGTCCCCTCATTAGCTAGATTAAGCTATAAAGGTTCCAAAAACAGAAAAATCAACCAAAATGACCATCAAAATGGCTTATGTAAGGGTTGTAAGTTGCTAAAAATTTCAAGCTTCTAGAGAGGTTTTTCTCCTTACAATTTCGGTGGAAAAAGATGGAGAAGAAAGATGACCATTTGTTTTTTATTTTATTAGTCTTTACTTTTGTCATCAAATACAAAACCTATACCAAATTTTGACTTTCATTTATTACTCTTCATGTATAGCCATACACACATATAGTGGCCTAATTACTCATTAAGGACCTCAAATTTTAAGTTCTATAGCTATTTAACACATTTAGCTAATGGAACACAATTTTTGCATTTTACGCAATTTGGTCTTTTTTCACAAATTAAGCATTCAAACGGTAAACTTTCTTAACAAAACTTTTACACAATCATATTATCATGCTGTATACCTCAAAGGAATATTAAAATAAATTTTATAACCTTGAATTTGTGGTCTCAAAATCACTGTTCCGACTAGGCCCAAAATCAAGATGCTACAGTGTGTGCTACACGGCCTAGAACACGGGCATGTGTCTTGGCCGTGTGAATCCTGCACCTAATTTTTGAAAATTTAATTGATCACACGGTCTACTCCCATGGGGGCGTAGCTGGCTGTGTGGTACAAGTCAGAGAGTTACACGAGATCTAACATGGCTTGCAGCACAGGCCTGTCTTAGGGTCACATGGCGTGTCCTTGGACCACATAAGCGTGTGTGCCCTGCATCTAGGAAAAATTTTAGAAATTTTGCAAAAAAATTTATGAGTTCCCAATTTAATCCTGACTCGATTCTAATACTCATATTGGGCCTCGAGGGTCCATTTAAGGGATGATATGAATAATCTCAGGAAATGAATAATAAATGACCTGAACTATCTGTAAATATTCTATAAACTTTGATAATACTCTGTAACCCTATTCTGGTGACGGAAACGAGTTAGGGGTGTTATATTTATTGGTATCAGAGCTATAGTTTAGTCGATTCTTAGATTGAACGTAACAAGGATAAGTTTAGCTATACATATCATTATATAATTTATGATAGTGTGATATCTCCTAACCATTTTAAATGTGTTTTTCATATAGTAATGTCATCCAACCAAGATAGAGCTAAATCCGAGGAAGCTGAGAGCAATGCTTCAGGTTCAGTTTAAATAGCTACATCTAGTAGTGGAAGGCTTGTATCTGAGGGCTGAAATGAAGCAAAACAAGCCTTCTTTCAAATGATGAATGAATGGTTCTTTCAATATATAAGAACAAATCCTGTTGTACAATAACCTGCCTCACTTGCCCCTCAACCAGTTCCTAAGGTACCATAAGGTGCTGAACCCATTAGAACTGGTAAGCCTTTGGTAGATAAAATTCATAAACATAGGGCAGAAGAATTTAGAGCTACTGTAGATGATGATCTAGAAAGGGTTGAGTTTTGGTTAGAAAATACCACTCGGGTTTTAGATGAATTATCTTGTACACAAGCTGAATGTTTGAAATGTGCAGTATCTTTATTGAAAGACACAACTTATCATTGGTGGAATATTATAACTTTTGTTGTACAAAGAGAAAACATTACATGGGAGTTTTTCCAGACCGAATTCAGAAAGAAGTATGTTAGTTAGAGATTTATGGATCAGAAAAAGAAAAAAAATTTAGAACTCAAATAGGGAAACATGACTGTATCTGAGTATGAGCGAGAATTTGTTCGGTTGAGCAAGTATGCTAGAGAGTGGGTTCCAACCGAGGCTGATATGTGCAAACATTTTGAAGAGGGATTAAATGAAGACATTAAACTACTTATTGGTATTCTTGAATTAAGGGAATTTGTGGTACTGGTTGATCGAGCACATAAAGCTGAAGAATTGAGTAAAGAAAAGAAACAAGCTAAAAGAGAAGCCCGGGTTTCTGGTTAAAGAATTATGAACAAGTCACAATCATCTGCTTCTAAGAAATCAAAGAAGTATTATAATCATTTTACAATATCAGCGGGATATTCTAGAAAAGAGAGAGGTTCTCAATGCTCTAATCCAAGATCCTCGTCCCTATTTGTAACCAGTGTTGGTAGTGTCGGTAATCTTAAACCAAAATATAAATTTTGTAACAAATTTCATTTTGGGGAATGCCGATTGAGAAGTAGAGCATGTTATAAATGTGGCTCTCTTGATCATTTTCTTAAAGATTGTCCAGGAAAGGTTGAAAGAGATATAGAACAGACTTCAAAGTCGAATAATCCTATTTCGAGAGGCAGACCACCCCGTCATCTTGACAATGTCAGTGGTAACCGAGGTACTACAAGTGATACAATAGTTAAATCTGAGGCACGAACACCGGCAAGGACATATGTTATTCGTGCTAGAGAAGATGCCTCTGCACCAGACATCATTACTAGTACATTTTCTCTACTTGATATTGATATTACTGCTTTGATTGATTCTAGTTCCACACATTCATACATATGCAGAAATTTAGTGTCTGTTAAAATTTTAACTGTTGAATTCACTAATTTTGTGGTTAAAGTTTCGAACCCCCTGGGCCAGTATGTTATGGTAGATAAAGCCTATAAAAAATTGTTCGTTAATGGTAAAGGGTTATTGCTTTTCGACTAACTTGATGTTATTTTCATTTGATGAATTTGATGTGATTTTGGGAACAGACTTGTTAACTCAACATGATGCAGTGGTGAATTGTAAACAAGAATATATTATATTGAACTGTCAGAGTGGTGAGTTACTCCATGTTGAATCTGATAAATTAGATGGGTTATGTAGTGTGATTTCAACAATATCAGTACAGAAATATGTCAAAAAGGGTTATGAAGCTTATCTTGCTTATGTATTGGACACTAAAGTATCTAATTGAAGATTCAGTCAGTGCTAGTTGTATGTGAATTTCTTGATGTGTTTCCAGAGGAATTACCTGTTTTGCCACTTGTTAGAGAAGTGGAGTTTTCTATAGATCTTGTACAAAGGACAACACCAATATCTATAACACCTTACAAAATGGCTCCTACCAAATTAAAAGAGTTGAAAGCTCAGTTGCAAGAACTAATTAATAGAGGTTTTGCTCACTTTTGTTTCTCACCATGGGGTGCACCGGTTCTGTTTGTAAAGAAGAAATATGGATCTTTGAGGTTGTGCAATGATTATAGACAGCTCAACAAAGTTACAATAAAGAACAAGTATCCACTACCTCGAATTGATGATTTATTTGACCAGTTGAAAGGTGCCACTATATTTTCAAAGATTGATGTTTGTTCTGGTTACTATCAGTTACGGGTAAAAGATTCAAATGTGCCAAAGATAGCTTTCAGAACAGGTATGGACATTATGAGTTTCTTGTGATACCATTCGGGTTGACAAATCCACCTGCTATATTTATAGATCTGATGAATAGAATTTTTAGACCATATTTAGACAGGTTTCTAGTTGTATTTATAGATGATATTTTGGTTTACTCCCGAGATGAAAATGAACATGCAAATCATTTGAAAATTGTATTAGAAACTCTGCGTGAGAAGCAACTGTATGCCAACTTTAGTAAATGTGAATTTTGGCTACAGGAAGTTGGTTTTCTCAGACATATTACATCTGTAGAAGGTATTTGAGTAAATCCAAGCAAAATTTTAGCTATTGTAAATTGGAAGCCAACAAAGAACGTGTCTGAAGTTAGAATTTTTTTGGACTTGATGGATATTATTAGAGGTTTGTAAAAGGGTTTTCAATGATAGCCTCTCCGATGACTCATTTTTTTGCAAAAAGATGTGAAATTTGAGTGGTTTGATAATGTCAACAAAGTTTTGATAAGTTGAAAGCTTTATTGACAGAGGCACCTATTTTAGTCCAGCCTGAATCGGGTAAGGAATTTGTAATTTATAGTGATGTAATAAGGTAAAGTAATAGCCCCTGCTTAAAGCAACTAAAACCACATGAAAGAAATTACCTGATACATGATCTTGAATTAGCATCAATTGTGTTTGCACTGAAAATATGGCGACATTACTTATTTGGTGAAAACTGTCACAAATTCATTGATCATAAAATTTTGAAGTAATTGATGTCACATAAAGATTTGAATTTGAGACAGTGCAAGTGGCTTGAGTTATTGAAAGATTATGATTTGGCTATTGACCATCATCCTGGAAAAGCCAATGTGGTTATAGATGATCTGAGTAGAAAATCCATGTTTGCTTTGCTGGAAATAAATACTCGATTGATGTTATCTAATGATGGTTTAATCATAGCAGAGTTAGAAGCTAGACTGATGTTTTTACAGCAGATTTATAAAGCTCAGAAAGATGATAGAAAGTTACAAGCAAAATAGATTCAGTGTGAATCAACTCTTAATTTAGAATTTCAGATCAGGATTGATGGTTGTTTGTTATTCAGAGGCAGAATATGTGTACCGAAGAATTCAAAACTAGTACAGAAGATTTTGAATGAAGCTCATAATGGTAACATGTATATTCATCCTGGATGTAATAAAATGTACAATGATTTGAAACAGATGTACCGGTGGCCAAGAATGAAACGGGATATTACCGAGTTTGTATCAAAATGTTTGATATGTCAGCAAGTAAAAGCTGAACGACAGTTGCCTTCGGGATTATTACAGCCAGTTACAATACTAGAATGGAAATGAGAAAGAATTACTATGGATTTTGTATCTGGATTACCCCTGTCTCCAAAAAAGAAAGATGTCATTTGGGTAATTGTTGATCGATTAACAAAATTTGCACACTTTATTCCAGCATGTATGGATTTTTCATTGAATAAATTGGCTGAATTATATGTCTCTAAGGTTGTTAGATTGCATGGAGTACCTTTCTCTATTATTTCAGATAGAGATCCTCTATTTACATCTCGATTCTGGAGCAAATTGCAAGAAGCTCTGGGTACACAGTTACATTTCAGTACTGCATTCCATCCTCAGATAGATGGTCAATCTGAACGTGTGATACAGATTTTGGAAGATATGCTTCGATGTTGTAATTTGGAATTTAAAGGTAATTGGGAAAAATAACTGCCTTTAGTTAAATTTGCTTACAATAATAGTTATCAGTCCAGTATTAAAATGGTACTGTATGAAGCTTTGTATGGCCGAAAATATAAAACACCATTGTATTGGACAAAGCTTAGTGAGAAAAAGATACACGGAGTTGACTTAGTTCATGAAACTGAAGAAAAGGTGAAAGTAATTCAGGACAGTTTGAAGGTAGCCTCTGATTGTCAAAAGTTTTTTGCTGATCTTAAACGAAAAGAAATAGAGTTTCAGGTTGGTGACAATGTATTTTTGAAAGTATCACCTTGGAAGAAAGTTCTCCGGTTTGGTTGAAAAGGAGAGTCTACTGTTTGTAAGGCCATATAAAATCACAGAAAGAATTGGACCTGTTGCATATCGGCTATGTAACACCCTTAACCCGTATCCATCATCAGAACAGGGTTTCAGAGCATTTCTAATACTTTCAAAACATTTTACAAATAAATTATGTAAATTACTATTCATTAACTGAGATCGTTCAAAATGTCCTTTAATTGGAACCTCGAGACCGAATACGAGCATTAGAATCGAGTCAGGACTTAATCGAGAACTCTAAGAATTTTTTTGTGACATTTCAAAAATTTTCCAAGGTGCAGGGCTCACACACTTGTGTGGTCCAAGGGACACGCCTGTGTTAGAGGCCATGTTCGACCTCGTGTAACTCTCTGACTTGTGTACAAGGCCATGCCACACGCCTAGTTGTTAGGCCATGTGGTTAATTAATTCAATTCATAATTAGGTGTAGGTTTCACATGGTCAAGACACACGCCCGTGATCTAGGTCGTGTAGCACACACGGCTAAGACACACCCCCGTGTCTCTGCCCGTGTGCTCAATTCTGAGCATTCTATTTCTCAAAATTAAGGAGCAAGGGACACATGGCCTAACCACACGCCCATGTACCCAGTCGTGTGCCATACAAGGTCTAGACACACGCCCGTGTGGACAAAATAAAGCCATTTCCTAACCTTATTTGTCACCCAAATTTACCATTTTCCTGCAGTAAAACATACCAAACACATTCCAACCATTTCAAGCATTCAAATTAAGAAATTTCCATCATTCAGCATGGCATATCATTTCATGCATAAATGCTTACAATCTTACGCTTGCTCAATCCATATGTTAGACGCAATTTGATTCAACTCCTTAGCATATATTTAGCTACCATAGCATGACATTACAAGTATATCAAAACAACCATTACTAGCCATTCCAATGGCTAGATTACAATCATCATAATCAAGCCACTAATGGTCAAGTTGTCCTATACATGCCATTATACCAAAATGGTTTTACTATATATACCCAAAATAAGCTAGTTGATAGTGTGATGATGCTCCAATGATCTCCAACCTTCATGAGCTTCCGAGCACTACAAAACAAGGAAAATAAAACAGAGTAAGCATTACATGCTTAGTAAGCTCGTATAACAGAAACAAACTTACCAATCCCGTTTATTAAATCTAAGCACACAATATCATGTTTATCCATCTATTAGAAAAATTACCGAAACACATGCATTCAATCAAACATGTTAGTCACCAAAATATTCATATCAATCAAGTAAACATAGATGAGCTCATCATGCAATATTCTTTCAAGTGCTTATCATTTCATCTCATAATTCTCATACCATGTCAAGAGTTGTGTCCGTTGAATTATTGAAATTCTGATGGATGCTCAAGTAGTACACTCGAGGTGTACGATTCAATAATCCATCAATTTCTAATTCGAGAGTACCCATTAGGGCACTTAATCAAGGAACACACTCTCGAGCCACATATCATATAACAGGATTACCAGTCCAGGCTAAATCCTTTATATAACGTATGCACAAAAGAGCTCAACTAGGATTACCAGTCCAAGCTAAACCCTAATCATAACGTATACTCGAGAGGTATTATATCTGGATTACCCGTCCGAGCTAAATCCTTTCTATAATAAGGTCAATAGGGTTACTCTTCCAAGCTAAATCCTATCCGCAACAAATGCAGGGCCTCATCCATTTCGGGAAAGCACATATATTCATTGGAATTCAATATTCAATTGGGACTTAACCCTTTTTCACCATTTCAAGCATGTATTAAATTTTCCGTTATAACATTCAAGTAATACATTTCAATATAAGTCACATTACATACAAACACAACATTTAGTTAACATAATTACATACTCGATTAAGTTACACGAACTTACCTCGACACATGTTCGCGTATAAAATCTATTAATCTGAAACCTTTTTTTTCCTCGATCTAACCTCAAATGTGAATTGTACGGATCTATATAAATAGCTTTAATCATCAATTTCTCATATTTCATACTCATTTGGACTCAATTTACGTCCTAGGCAAAATTACCATTGTGCCCCTAACTTTTCCATAACTTTCAATTTCGTCCCTAGGCTCGAAAAATGAAACTTATGCAATTTACTCCCTATTCCAAGCCTAACCAAAATCCCATTACAAAATTTACAGCACATGTATTCATAAAAATTTAGAATTTTTCATCAAATTTCACAACTTTACATTTTAGTCCCTAAATCATATTTTCATCAAAAATCACTTTGTAAAAATTATTTATCTATCAACAACCTTTCATTTTCTACCATAAATTTCTAATTTACAGCATATTCATCCATGACCCAAATTTCATGCCTTGATAACTTTTCAAATTAATCCCCCAAATAAATAGATTAGACTAATCCAGTTTCAAAAATATCAAAATTACTAAAAACGAGATAAGGAAACTTACCCAATTAGGCCATGAAAGTTTCTTCTCTCTCTCCTAGGGTTTCCATGTATTTTTGGTTGAATAAGATGAGAAAATAAGATGATATTCTCTTTTCATCTTTTAATTAATTAAATATTTTTTAAATTCTAATTTAGTCCTTCCCCTTTTTCTAAATTCCCATGGATGAGTCGCCAAAAATCTAAATACTTTTCTTTAATGGTCTAATTACCATATAAAGACCTCTAGCTTTGAATTCAATAGCTATTTAATCCTTATAGCTGCTAGAATTAAACTTTCGCATTTTATGCGATTTAGTCTTTCTCGTAATTAAACACTTAATCGATAAAATTTTCGTATCAAAATTTTAACACGACATGTCTATCATAATACTGACCATATAATAAAATAAAAATAAACTTTATTTTCGGATCAGATTTGTGGTCCCGAAACCACTGTTCCGATTTCACTGAAAAATGAGCTGTTACAGGCTAGCCTTACCACCAGAGCTTGATCGGATTCATAATGTTTTTCATGTGTCTATGTTACGACGGTATCGATCGGATCCTTCACATGTTATTTCTCTGTCAGAGGTAGAGATTCAGCCAGATATGACATACAGTGCAGAGACGATTAAAATCTTGGTCCGTGAAATAAAATAATTAAGAAACAAAAAGGTAGCTTTAGTAAATGTTCTCTGGCAAAGACATGGAATTGAAGAAGCTACCTAGGAGCTGGAGGATACCATGAGAAATCAATATCCAAATCTCTTTACTGGTAAGATTTTCAAGGACGAAAATTCTTAAGGGGGCGAGTTGTAACAGCCCATTTTCCGTGAAATCAGAATAGTGGTTTCGGGACCACAAATCCAAGCCGAAAAGAAATTTTTTTTTTATATTTTTGCGTGGTTTACGTTATGTTAGGAATGTCATATGAAAATTCTGATAAGAATATTTGATCAATTACGTAACTAATTATGGAAAAGACCAAATTGCATAAAATGCAAAAGTTGAATTCTAATAGCTAGAAGGATCAAATAGCTATGGAATTCAAAACTTGAGGTCCTTATATAGTAATTAGACCATTAAAGAAATGTTAGTAGATATTTTTGATGATTCATCCATGGAAAAATTAAAAAAGGGCAAGGATGAAATTTAAAAAGTGAAAACAAGCTTTCTTGGCATAATTGGATCCGGATAATTCAAATTCGAAGGTAGATCGAGGAAAAGAGAAAGTTACAAATTAGTAGATTTTCTTAAATGAACTATTATTAAGGTAAGTTCGTGTAACCTAATAAAGCATGTAAATATGTTTAAAAATTAAATGTTGTATTTGGATTGAATATAAAATATGTTTATGCGAATATTATAAATGTATGAAATGATCACATGTTCAAAAATGTTAGAAAAAGGGTTAATTTCCATTTTAATATTGAATTTCGATGGATATATGTGATTTCCTATATTAATGAGGTCCTGCATTTGTTGTGAATGAGATTTAGCTCAGACGAGTAATCCTGTTATAGCGCTCTCGAGCATTCTAATAAAAAGTTTATGCGAGCATCCTGACCTGTAGTGATTTAGCATGTGTTGTGCACTACCGCAACTATTTGTGAGCATGCTAACATGTAATCAGTTGTGATCTTGCATTTAATGTGGACACAAATGCAACTCTTCATGAGCGTCTTGTTAAGCTCACTTGAACTCTCTATTACCTTATCCGAAGCTCCTTGATATTATCCCTTCGGAGATATCTGAAAAGGTCTATGAGCTTCTTGAGTAAAAACTCTTATAAGTTTCCTAATAGCTTGGATAATTGTCCTGTTACATGATTACATGACTTAATTGAGTATTCTGATATGTGGCTCGAGAGTGTGTTTCCTGAATAACTGCCCTACTGGGTATCCCTGGTTATGAATTGACGAATTATAGATTTGTACACCATGAGTGTACTATTTGAGTATCCATCGATATTTCAAAAAAAAATTCAACAAATAAAACTCTTGACATGAGAAAATGATGAAATAAATAGGAATATATCCTGAATGCTTCTGAAATATTTTATGAAGAATTTATATGATAAGCTCATCTATGTTTATTTGATATATATACAACTAACTTGCTTGATTGAGTACATGTGTGTTTAGGTAAACTTGCCAAAATGATGAAAGCATGTTAATTGTATGCTTAATATTATTAAATGTAATTGGTAAGTTTTAATTCATTTTATACGAACTTACTAAGCATATAATTCTTACTAGGTTTTATTTTCTCTGTTTTATAGTGTTCGGAAGCTCGCGAAGGTTAGGAACGGTTGGAGCATCATCACACTACCCACTAGCTTGTTTTGGTATAAATAGTAACCTCATTTTGGTATAATTGCATGTATAGGTAACTTGGCCATTGTTGGCATATATGTATGGTTTGTAAACTAGCCATTGGAATGGCTAGTAATGTTATGTTTTGGCATATTTATAAGGGTATAATGTGACAAAAACCTGCGTGTTAATTATATTAAATATGGTTGTTCAAGTTATGTTTAATATATATGTTAAACAAGCAAAAGATTATAATTATGATTGCATATGATAAAATATCATATTAGATGTTAAAATTGGCTTGGGTTTAATGTTTGAATTGGATGGTATATACTTGTATGTTTTGGTGTAGGTTATTGGAAAATTTGGATGAGAAATAAAGCTAGGAAATGACTTTATTTTTTCCACATGGGTAAGACACACGAGCGTGTGTTTTGACCGTGTGAGACACACGGCCTGGCACATGGGCGTGTGGTTTGGCCATGTGTCCTCTGCATCTTAAAATTTAGAAACAGAATGCTCAAAATTGAGCACACGGGCAGAGACACGAGAGTGTGCCTTAGCCGTGTGTGCTAGACGGCCTAAAACACAGGCGTGTGTCTCAACTGTGTATGCTAGACAGCCTAGAACACGGGCGTGTGTCGCTGCCGTGTGTGCTGCACTGCCTACAACACGGGCATGTGTCTTGGCCGTGTGAATCCTGCACCTAATTTTTGAAAATTAATTTGATCACACGGTCGACTCACACGGACGTGTGGCTGGCCGTGTGGTACAAGTTGGAGAGTTACACGGGATCTAACCGACTTGTAGCAATGGCGTGTCTTAGGGTCACACGGGCGTGTCCCTGGACCACACGGGCGTGGACACGTCCGTGTGTGCCCTGTATCTAGGAAAAATTGTAGAAATTTTGCAAAAAAAATTTATGAGTTTCCGATTTAATCCCGACTCGATTCTAATACTCATATTGGGCCTCGAGGGTCTAGTTAAGGGATGATATCAATAATCTCAAGAAATGAATAATAAATGACATGAACTATCTGTAAATATTCTATAAACTTCGATCATACTCTGTAACCCTGTTCTGGTGACGGATACAGGTTAGGGGTGTTACAGCACTATCTAAAGGTTCGCTCCCCATTTCCCCTCTTACAGCTTCCGAACGCACTAACATCCAGAGTGTGAACACTGCAGCTAAAGATAAGAATTTGAGACGGTGTTCACAAGTATATAGGTTAGGTTGTAATATAGTTTTTATAATGGAATTAGTGAGTATTTCGATGATCATACCGAAGGGAGGTGAGTACTAAATTAAAATTAACCTAAACACAAATATAATTAATTAGTAGTTTAAATAAATTATATTACGATAAAACATAAAAAACATATTTTTAGGTTCTTATAAACAAAGTAATAAAAATTGCATAAATAAAAGGGACTTCAGAAAACTAATTTCTAAACTTAATCAAATTTAGGCATGGATGATTAGCTCATTTTGTTGATCATGACTAATCCCTATTTCGAGTTTCTATTCAATCAACTAGTCACTACCCTAGTAGGATCTCTCGATCTTGCTCTAAACTAATGAGTCAGCAAGAACTACTTATCTCTAAACCTCACAATCCAGAAGAATTTGGGGCTAAGGTGTTCACGAATAGGCCATTCCAATTTTGGGTTAATTCCTACCTAAATGACTGCCTAGGGTCATCAAGCCTAGGATTTAAGTTCACTACAGCAAAACAGACTTTTAGCGGCGCTTTTTTTAGCCTTTAGCGGCGCTTCAAAGCGCCACTAAAACTTTTTGCGGCGCTTCAAAGCGCCACTAAAACTTTTTGCGGCGCTTTTAAAAACGCCGCAAAAAACGCCGCTATAGGCGGCGCCGCAAAAATTGGTGGCGTTTATTGAAAAAAGCGCCGCTAAAAAGTCAAGGCCTTTAGCGGTTGAAAAAAAGCGCCGCTAAAAGTTAAGGCCTTTAGCGGCGGTTGAAAAAAAAGCGCCGCTAAAAGTCAAGGCCTTTAGCGGCGGTTGAAAAGAAAGCGCCGCTAAAAGTCAATGCCTTTAGCGGCGTTTGAAAAAAAGCGCCGCTAAAAGTCAAGGCCTTTTAGCGGCGTTTGAAAAAAAAGCGCCGCTAAAAGCCAAGGCCTTTAGCGGCGTTTTTAAAAAAGCGCCGCTAAATGTAACGGCCTTTAGCGGCGTTTGGGAAAAAGCGCGCTAAAAATATCGCCTTTAGCGGCGTTTGATAAAAAGCGCCGCTAAAAGTCAAGGCCTTTAGCGGCGTTTTCCTACAAACGCCGCTAATTTTGGCAGATTTGCAATACATTTTTACACCTATATTCACCCTTCCCGCATTAAAATCCAACCAAATACAACAAATATAGCATAAAATGCAAATTAAAATAGCAAATTTAGCATCGTAAAATACAACCAAAAATATTAATTCTAAATAATATTTCAAATTTAACGAAAAATATATGATGTAATTAATAACGTATGATTTAAAATATTCTTAGAATAATGTTAAACGTGACAAAGTTAAAAATATTCTTACAACGAAAACTAATGTCTAAGATGGCGCTTTTTTCTGTCATTGAAACATTTGCATCATCTGCTTGAAAGTGTAATGGAGGTCATCGTACTTTTTCCTATACTCGCCTCCTCGCTCTGCTGCCGCTGCCTCCTCTCTCTTCTGCATTGCCTCCCTCTCTCTCTCCTCCGCTCTAAGTTGTCGCTGGAGTTCTTCATATTTTCGTTGAACCTCGACAATTTGCTCAACTGTGTTCGCTTGCATCCGAGCCATCCGATCTCTTAACCTCTAACTTCACTTTAGTTTGACTTCCTAAGGCATGTATTGCTGGGAGCGGATCCAAAATATTGGGTCTGGGGTAACACTGATCCTTAAATCGAACCCGACCGCACCTTCAGGGACCCAAAACTTCATGATAATTCATTATCAATGTTCTCAAGATTAACAGAACTATCGATCGAAGCGATCGCTTCATATTCCGCCTTCTTATCCTTTAGTTTCTCCTAAAAATCAATTAAAAAGTTAGAAACGAAATATATAATAAAAAGGAATGCAACATAGCATTATTTAAAACTACTAACGATGAATTGAATTAAACAGTTTATAATTAAACATTATAAATATTTAGAATAAATCAAATATTATTAAGTAAATATACCATAATTTCTCCACTTGGATGTCATAGGAGATCCATCTTTCTTCCTATGCGTAATCTCAAAAAGTCAAGGCGCCCAACTTTTGTCCAGATTTGACTTCCTACAATATAGTAGTAAAAATATTATTTAATATTAGAAAGTTATTAATATTTGAAAGAATTAATAAAATTTTGATACCTCGGCCTCATTCTGTATAAAAACTTCTCGACCACGACGTGTGCGTGAATTTTTGTTTTTGCTCACTGCTTATTCCAACTCGCTCACTAGCCCTACATAATGAAATTATTATTACGTATATAGTAAACACTATATATAAGAGTTTGGAAATACGTAATACCTCTCCTTTCTTTGAATTCCGAGAATCTAACCGCATCTTCCCATTGGTACCTCAAATTCCCATGGGACATTTCTTAATTTTTCCTCGAGGCTTATGTCTTTCTTAAAATATTGTTTTTTTAAAGTGCTTTTATTGTCTCTCCATTTTTACCCAATGTCTTCTTGATATAATCATCTGAGACCTCTAAAGCAAATCTATCCTAAAAAACACAAGTTTAGAATGTAAATATGAATGAAACTTAAACCAAAATATTATAAATTACATTCACATTTTGTTACCTTAATATTAGCGAGAGCTGATTTTTGTTGCTATCGGGCATGTGATGCCATGATTCGTAGTTGATGGGCAACATATTGGCATTTCGTGCTAAAATGCCAATATAGCTTTGCTAAAAGTCGAGCTTCAGATCCAACAGTGGCCATAAGTATTTCTACTTACTTTGACACGGTTGGCGATCTAAGTCGTATAAATCACTAAGCGAAAGTACATCCTCGAACTCTGCGCGTCCCACCATTTTCAAATTGAAAAATGATAAACTATTATTATATTAAAATTTACAAATAAATTAATAATAAAAGTCAACACATGTAAAATAAACGTAACATTACTTTGAAATTCTTCAGGGCTCGTCAAGTGTCTCGGCACATTCGAAGATCCAACAAATGCCTCTGTTCACTACTTCCTTCTTCCAAATTTGGAGTATTCTGACAATACTTAAACCACGTAATCTTCTTCTACGCATTTTTCCTGCAATACACATAAAATAGTTAAAGTTTAGTAACAAATTACAACAATAATAGTACATATAAAATAGTCAAATTATATAACATGAGCAAGATTAAAATTATAATATTACATATAATTAAAAAAACGTAAAATCTTACTACATCATTATTCGTAAATATCTTCATTCACATCATCTCGAACCCATTGATATTGTGTACTAGTACTAGGGATATTTTCATCTAAGTTTTGTTCTGGAAAAGGTAATGTTTGTGATCTTTCGACAATGTCATCTCTACTTCCATTACCCATGTCAAACAAGTCTCTAGGGGTGTTCCGGAGTACAACATACCAACCCTCATCAGTTGGATCTTTCGAATAAAAAACTTGTTTCACTTGAGAGGAAAATACATATGGCTCATCCATCAATTGTTCTCCAGTGTGAATCAAGCGAGAGAAATTCACCATTGTAAAACCAAATTGATCTTTTTTAATTCCTCGAGCAGTATTAACATCAGCCCAATCACACCGAAATAAGATAACTTTCCATCTGCCATAGTAATCCAACTCAATAATATCGGTAAGAAGTCCGTAATACTCCACATTACCCTCAACCGGATTACTATCCCTAGCACTAGCATAACTTGTAATTGAAGAATTAACAACAACTCCACAATTTTGAGTTCTCCTCATTCTCTCGCGATACTTTGTATGAAATCAGATCCATTGATGAGGAAGGCACTATATCTTTTTATTACTCTGTTTGGACCTTGGGAAAGCCATTTAATTTTGTCATTGACGTCCTTCCCACTCCAAACCTATTGAATCGAAAGTAAATTAAATAATTATAAATGTATTATGTAAAAACATTCTTATTTGATTAACTAAATTTCAGCGATTATATGTAACTTATTAACTTTAGTTACATACCGCTTGACTTAACCATTCATGAAAAGATTCGTGAATAACTTATTAATCTCTCGATGTTGTAATCTTCGAGAGCGTGCACGAGATCTCAAAATTTGTTTGTACTCACTATGTTAAAAACAAGTTTAATTGGTTAGAAGATCAACAAATCAAAACGATTTAATATGTAAGACAATTTTATAACTTACTTGCGCAACGGTTCCATTGAATTGTGGTGAAAAAGTACATATCGATGTGCCCTGTATCACGATATATCATCTAATTCTACAATTTCAACTTTGCCGATTGGTTCTCCATAACTTTGAAATAAATAAGTTTCGCCAAGTCATGATCATTGAGCCCAAAGATTTCTACTTGGTCTATTCAATCGTGTTTCAAATCTTCTAAATATCTAGAAATGTAAGGTCATGCACTCTTCTCGCCAAGTAGCCTTCAAAGAATTGATCCTTCTGGATAACGCTTATTGCGACAATATGACTTCAATTTGCTTAGGAACCTAAACACGATATACAATATTTATCAAAAGCTGTAACTAAATGTATAGAGGTGAATGAGTGAATACTTGAGAAATGAATTAGCACCTTTCAATAGGATACATCCATCGATAAAAAACCGGTCCACCAAGGATTGCTTCGTGAGGGAGATGGATTACCAAGTGCACCATAATAGTGAAGAAGGAAGGTGGAAAGATCTTCTCTAAATTGCATAAAGTCAAAGCCGCTCGATCCTGTACTTTCTCAAGTTCTTCGACATTCAAAACTTTGCCACAAATAGCTTTCATTATATTGGATAGTTCAATTATACAGACGTTACATTTTTTGACATACAAGGACCGTAAAGCAATTGGGAGTAAATCTTGCATCAAGATGTGGTAATCATGCGATTTTAATGAATATAATCTTCGATCTTTGAAACTCACACATCGAGATATATTTGAGGCATACGCATCTGGGACCTTTATATCCTTCAACACCATGCAGAAAACTTCTTTCTCTTTCTTTGACATTGAAAAAATAGAAGGCGGCAACCGATATTTCCCATTCGGAAGTACTTGAGGATGAAGATCACGCCGGATTCCATGTCAACTAAATCAAGTCGGCTCTGAAGATTGTCTTTTGATTTTCCATCGACATTTAAAATTGTCCCAATTATGTTCTCGCAGACATTCTTTTCAATATGCATGACATCAAGATTGTGGCGTAAAATGTTGTGCTCCCAATAAGGCAACTTAAAAAAAATACTCCTTTTCTTCCACAACTCCGCCTCATTAGGGTCATCCTCTTCGTCAGATTCATCATCAGATTCATCCCTCGATCTTCTCCTTTTTTGCGTGATAGGTGGTTGATTCATCTTCCCGTAACTAAAGTTGATATCTTTTAACATAAACAAGATTTCAGATCCAACGGTCTGCTCAGGAGCTCCTCTGTACTCTTCAAGATCACAAATAGAGTCCTCTGAAATCTAAATTTATGATTTTCATCTAACCACCGACGATGGCCCATTTAAGAGAACTTCTTCCCATTATACAACCACTTCGAACAAGTTTGCGCAGCACAACAAGGACAGGCATAACGTCCTTTAGTACTCCAACCCGATAAATTAGCATAAGCCGGAAATCATTAATTGTCCACAATAAAGTCGCACGTAAATTAAAGTTCTCCTTTCTCAATACATCATATGTCTCAACACCCACCATAATTGTTTTAACTCTTCAATAAGTGGCTGCAAATAGATGTCAATATCATTTCCGGACCTTTCTCTCGTGGATAATCATTGATAAAATAAATGAAGATTGCTTCATGCAAATCCATGGAGGCAAATTGTAAGGAACAAGCACTACAGCCAAGTAATCGCATTTAAGTACTCATGATTTTAAATGGATTAAAGCCATCACCGCTAGCTAGCCAAGCCTCACATTCCGAGGATCGCTTGCAAAGCTTGGAAATTTCTCACAAATGATTTCCAAGCTAAAGAATCCATGAGGATGTCTTAATAATCCATCATCGGTCCGTTGATCATTATGCCACCTCATAGATTCATTTGTCTTTGAGGACATGAAAAGCCTTTGAAGTCTTGGTATCAGGGGAAAATATCGCAAGACCTTGACTGGCTTCTTTCTTAACTGTGCCCCACCTTCATCCGTATTCACATCTTCTATATTACTATTCATCCAACGAGACTTACCGCAAACATGACAAGATTGTTGGTTTTTCTGATCACCCTAGTACAACATGCAGTCATTTGGGCAACTATGAATTTTATCGTACCCAAGGCCCAAATCTTTTATTAGTCTCTTCATATCTTGACAAGACTGGGGAATTTTTGCAAACGGAAACATCTCTCTTAGAAACTCTAGCAAAGATTGTAAAAGAGTTTCCTGGTCCACCCTCCCAAACATTTTAAGTGAAATAGACGAATGCGTAAGGACAATTTTGAATATTTTGATCCTCGTAAAGTTCTTCATTCATTTCATTAAGTAAATTGTAGAACTTAGCCGCTTCTTCATTTGGCTCCTCATTAGGTGCACTTGTTCCCGCTTTCGCAAAAAAAACATTTCCAGAGAATATTACAATCCTCGGATATAATAAAGTCGTGGAAACGATTGCTCACCATGACTACGCATATTAAATGCATCCCGCAACATATCTTCCATGTCATCTTGTCTAACATACGATGGTAATCGATGATCGTGATAAGTCGGATTAATCGTTGAAGAAGTTCCACTATATGTGCACTCTCATGGAAAGTCCATTTTTATACCCCGAATAAAGCCATCAACAATTAGATGTTCGTGAGACAACTTCACGAAAATGCCGATGAGATGTTGCCACACTTCTTACACGGGCAAAGAATCATATTCTCTTGGCTTGCATTTTGAAATGCAAAATTTAGAAAAGTTTGTACTCCATTTTGATAGGCATTGCTTACCCTTGACAATTTCATCCAACTCCTATCCATTTTGTAGTTCTTGAAATCTAAAGTTGACAACATATTACGATTACTTAAATGTTCTCAATTGATTTAAATCATATCATTATACTAAATATCAAGTCTCTAATGGGTATAAACTAATTCGGGCAAGTTATAGATTTTCAACTATAGATTTATGTATTATGTAAGTTAAGTAAATTTCAGTAAACTAGTTATGTATGATATTAAATATTCAATAGTAAATTAATGAGCTCGATAGAACTTTTTCAAGTCTTTTGAATTTTTAAGATTCATCATACGTGGCGTTGTTACACCTAGGAGGATCCATTATATCTTACACTTTCGATATAAGGCAACCCACAAAGTTTCCAAATTTATATACTTTGAACCTTTAAAATATTTAAAATTAATTCATACCTATTCATACTTAAGTTGAATCAAAAAATAATTAAGTTGAACCAATTATAAAAACTTATTCATACTTATTCATACTTCAAATAATGATTAATACTATTTTGATAAAAAGTAGTTATAACTTTTAAAGAAATTTAAAAATATTAAATATTAAAATCAAACATTCTTAATATAAAAAAATAGTAATTTGAATATAATAATATCAAAAAAGAATCGTAGTTTAATTTTTATAAGTAAATTGGAAATAAATTACGGTTATATAAATATTCAATAGTAAATTAATGAGCTCGATAGAACTTTTTTCAAGTCTTTTTGAATTTTTTAAGATTCATCATACGTGGCGCTGTTACACCTAGGGAGGATCCATTATATCTTGCAGCTCAATATAAGGCAACCCGTCAGGTTTCTAGCCTATATACTTTGAACCTTTAAAATATTTAAAATTAATTCATACCTATTCATACTTAAGTTGAATCAAAAAATAATTAAGTTGAACCAATTATAAAAACTTATTCATACTTATTCATACTTCAAATAATAATTAATACTATTTTGATAAAAAGTAGTTATAACTTTTAAAGAAATTTAAAAATATTAAATATTAAAATCAAACATTATTAATATAAAAAAATAGTAATTTGAATATAATAATATCAAAAAAGAATCGTAGTTTAATTTTTATAAGTAAATTGGAAATAAATTAAGGTTATATAAATATTCAATAGTAAATTAATGAGCTCGATAGAACTTTTTTCAAGTCTTTTTGAATTTTTTAAGATTCATCATACGTGGCGTTGTTACACCTAGGGAGGATCCATTATATCTTGCAGCTCGATATAAGGCAACCCACGAGTTTCCAAAATTATATACTTTGAACCTTTAAAATATTTAAAATTAATTCATACCTATTCATACTTAAGTTGAATCAAAAAATAATTAAGTTGAACCAATTATAAAAACTTATTCATACTTATTCATACTTCAAATAATAATTAATACTATTTTGATAAAAAGTAGTTATAACTTTTAAAGAAATTTAAAAATATTAAATATTTAAAATAAGGTTGGAAAGAAGGTCACTATTATTGTAATTCTAATGGACAAGCAAGCTACACGGTAATAAAATTAATTCATACCTATTCATACTTAAGTTGAATCAAATAATAATTAAGTTGAACCAAATATTTAAAATTAATTTGGAAACAAAATAGTTCTACTCCAAACAGAACCAGCAATTAAATCTTTACAATATCGCAACCCCAAAATATTAATTTTTCCAAAATCATCATGATAAAACTATTATTGATTAAAATTTTGAAATAAAGCCTACCTTAATAAAACGTGCACTGTCTACTCCCACTCTCACCAAAAGAAAGCGAGGCGAGTCAAAAAGTAATATTTGTTAAGTAATTTAAAGTGAAAATGCATAGAAATAAGGATCAAAATTTAGCAACGAAACATGTACGTACCTAGAACAAATGCCAATGAAGTCAGACACCTCAAAGAAAATCGCAAAAGCGCATGATAAACACATAAGTTGGATAGAAACATGAAAAAGACCAAAAGAACATCTAAAAACCAAAATGGAATCACCATTATTATGTAAACATGAAAATGCACTTCCGCATGCGGATTATATATTACTTGTTTTATTTTCACTTCCGCATACGAATTACATCCCTTAATCTTTATCAAAATTTTTTTGAATATTTACTTATTAAATAGATTCAATCCACCAATAAAATCACATATTAAAATTAAAATTCGAGTCAATATAACTTTAATAGACGAAATGATTAAGATTGAAATTCTAATTTTTAAATGTGACCGACATCAAAGTGAAATAAATTCAATTGGATGAATGGCACAGTGACTTATGCTTGAAAAACAGATGCAATGGAATATCTTGGATGGTAGATTCGGGTTTGGGGACTCTCAACCCCAACAAAGAAGTTGACTTTGCTCTAATTATTCCAATCAAATAATTAACTTTACTACATGATTGAACCATAATGATGTTTTAAAACGTGAAACTTGCCATCGAGTGAAGACCATAAAATGTAGCAACCAAATATGATGTGAAGGGAATCATCTCCCAACAAAAGAAGGCCTTGTGGCGAGAGGGTCATCAATGCGTTTTTTCTCGGGATTTTAAAGTGAAATCCCTAAGAAACAAGGGAAGTGAAGCATGTCATGCATTTGGAGTGATAACAAAGAAATCCCACTTTGCACTGCTTAAATATATTTCTTCTTCACCTAAAACACTTAATTATTTATTAGATAGACATACTTTTCATGGATGCCACCTTTTTAAACTTATGGGTCACAATATTTTTTTAAAAATATATCTATATGATACAGGCAGGCCTTACTGGATTGGGGATCTCTTATCAAACTAATAATTCATATTGCTAAGGATTAGATAACTGAAATTACCTTTGATGAAATACTCGGCAAAAGGCCAACCTCGTACGGTGGTGGTGGACAAGGACTCCTCCGGGGTCAAACGATTAGCCAATTTCTCAACAATCTGAGCAAGGCCGTATGATTGCGACGTTGGATCAGGATTTTTCGAAAGAGTAATTCTTCAAAAGAAAATTACAAGCACAATTAGTGTTGGATGTCATTCATTCTATCCATAGAAAATAAGGAAGCACCCAATTCCAAAAAGACACGCACCTTTGAGGAAACACTTAAAAAATCCCACACTTCATGTTGTTCAGCCACATTGGGTTATAGACAACAGATCCTATAGAGAGGTGGCTTAGTTGAAGAAATAGGTTCAAAAGTAACCATCCTAAAAAAATGAAAGACTAGGACATAAATTACTTGCAAATATTTGTGAAGATGAATGCACCGCTAATGAACAAAAGGATCCTATGTGCTTGATGAAAATATCCTTTTGGGGGGCAAATGTAATGAATAATTGGGAATTTCTTTCAGATGTCGATGCAAACTGCTCAAAATTTCTATATCTCATAGCTTTAAAAGAGAGAGAGAAGATTAACTATTAAAGAAGAAAAAAAATCAAATTCTCAGAGCTTCATTTTGTTCTCTTGAGATCAATACATTGCGGTTTAAACTTTGGCACATAACAGGGACACTATCCAACAAAATAGCTTTGGCACATAAAATATCTTAAATATACTATTCATTCAATCTAAAGAAATAAGAATAATATAAGTTTCAAACTTCTACAATCAGTACTCCAAAAAAACTAATGATTCAAGTAAACAAATAACATGATATGAAAGAAGACCAAAAAGACCAGCAAGTAAAAGGGTGAGTATCCAAAATATAAAAAATACCGAAAGAACAACTTTCAAGGAAATAAATTACATGCTTTTTAAGAGACTTGGCCTAAAAGGGTAACTTAACATGCAAGAACAATCAGGAACTAGCAAAAGAATTCACCTTGCTACAAAGTAATAATGAAATTATACAGAGCAGGTTAGCATCATATCCTAATACACCGAACAAGGAATAATCCGGACACATTTCGAAAGGCAATGATACAAAGCGATCATAACATATGGAACTAACATTCTATCTAATCCTCGCAATATCACTATTTCTACTATGTCCATCTCAATACAACAACAAATCAGTACTCCAAAAAAACTAATGATTCAAGTAAACAAATAACATGATATGAAAGAAGACCAAAAAGACCAGCAAGTAAAAGGGTGAGTATCCAAAATATAAAAAAATACCGAAAAAGAACGACTTCAAGGAAATAAATTACATGCTTTTTAAGAGACTTGGCCTAAAAGGGTAACTTAACATGCAAGAACAATCAGAACCAAAGAAAAGAATTCACCTTGCTACAAAGTAATAATGAAATTATACAGAGCAGGTTAGCATCATATCCTAATACACCGAACAAGGAATAATCCAGACACATTTCCAGTGCAATGATACAGGCGATCATAACATATGGAACTAACATTCTATCTAATCCTCAGTAATATCACGATTTCTACTATGTCCATCTCAATACAACAACAAATCAGGTACTCCAAAAAAAAACTAATGATTCAAGTAAACAAATAACATGATATGAAAGAAGACCAAAAAGACCAGCAAGTAAAAGGGTGAGTATCCAAAATATAAAAAAATACAAGAAAGAACAGCTTCAAGGAAATAAATTACATGCTTTTTAAGAGACTTGGCCTAAAAGGGTAACTTAACATGCAAGAACAATCGGGAACCAAAGAAAAGAATTCACCTTGCTACAAAGTAATAATGAAATTGTACAGAGCGAGTTAGCATCATATCCTAATACACCAAACAAGGAATAATCCGGACACATTTCCAATTGCAATGATACAAAGATCATAACATATGGAACTAACATTCTATCTAATCCTCGCAATATCACGATTTCTACTATGTCCATCTCAATACAACAACAAATCATATATATATTTAGTCATTTAAGTAGCAAAACAAAAACGAGAACATATACGAAAGATTAACAAAAAGCAAGTCTTTATGGTACATAAGAAGAAATAATCCAAAAAGCGTACCCTTAAATCTTTTAACAGAGCATTGTTAATGACCCCAAAAACAACCCAAAACCCCAAAAAAGAGAGAGAAGCACAACAATCTAAGATTACCAATGTCAAGATGCTAAAGTCTAGGGTTCAAAAGAACAAGTAAATGAGAGTACCTTGATTTGATGGACTCATAAAAGGTAGCCTTTAATCGGGTTTGATTTCAAAATGAAATCCTTAAATCTTTCTCTTCTTCTTTCGCAAAAGAAAACAGAAGTGAAATCGAAGTCGAAATGAAATCCAAAATAAAAGGCTTGCTTGCTGCAATGAAATCGAAATGAAAGAAGGAGCTTTGGGTTTGATTAGAAAATTATAATACCTGTCGATCGAAAAGAGAGACGGAGCGAGACGGCAAATGGGATTCGGCAAATGGGATTTGGGGAAATTTTGGGGTTTAAGAGAAACTATGATTTGGGGGAAAATGAGGGTTTCGGGTTTGCAATGGGGTGAAATGGCTTAGGCTGAGAAAGGCTGAGATAGAAAAGGGTATTGGGAAAGAAAAGGGAATCGGGGGAGAGACAGGCTGAGAATGACTGAGGAAGAAAGTGGAATCGGGAAAGAAGGGAATTGGGGGAGAAATAAAACGGCGTCGTTTCAATGAAAACTAAAATTTAGCCGCTATATCAAAACGGCACCGTTTTATTTAAAATGAATTACTTTTTTGCGGCGTTTTTGATCAAAAACGCCGCTATTGCTTGTCTTTTTTATAATTTTTATATTGAATTATTATATCCTTTATATTAATTTTAAATAATTTTTTTAAAATTTAAGTAATATTTAAAATAATTAGATAAAATTTGAAATTTTTATATATTTTTATATATCAAATTGTTTAGATTAAATATTTTTAAATATAAAAGCATTAATTGATTATATAAAATTTCATCATTTAACAAATCAAATATAAATAAAATTTATCTATTATCTCTTAAATAACTTAAACTATAATCATAATTTTAATATCTAAAATTTAATATTATCTCTTTTACGAATATATAAGAAATTATTTAATATATAAATTAAAAATACTAATTAATCTAAACCTAAACCCCTAACTTTTATCCCCAAACCCTAAATCATACAACATAACCCCTAAACTCATAACCCATAACCCATAACCCATAACCCCTAACCTCTAACCTAACAACCCCTAACCCCTAAACCAAAATAACAATTAGGAATAATAAGTAATAACCCATAACCCCTAATAACGAAAATAACGAAAATCCTTGAAAGGTCATAACCTTAAAATTATCATATGTTGTTAATTATGGACATATCTCAAAATTAAATGATTATTGTTTCAATCCCTAGCAAAACCCTTTTTTAAAAAAAAATCAACAAAAATTAAAAATAAATAAATAATGAAAGAAAATAGATCAGTTCTTCAGCTACAAGAATACAAAATCATTAGTGAACGAAATAACAATGTTGAGACATCATGATTATTACCATCTTTGAAGACAATAAAAAGATACATGGCTTACAACAATTGTTTATTTGTCTCAATTACAATGATGCATGCGGATCTGGCTAGCATGCGTTGAGCGTGCCGCATCCCCATTATGTCTCGCCATGGACATGTTTCTGCTACCTACACTTCTCCCCAAAACCAAAATAACCAAAATAACCCATAACCCCTAACTCATAACCCCTAATAACCCCAACACCCATAACCCATAACCCCTAAACCCATAACCCATAACCCTTAAACCCTAAATCACACAACAATAAGTCATATACCCAAAAAAATTTAAAATTATTTTAAATAATAGTATTTTAATTTTTTTCATTTTTAACAAATATTTTTCTATAATAAAAATTCGAAACACAATTAACTTTATGATTATAACCAAAATAACAATTAATTTTTATATAGACTTTTAAATTAATTTTTATATAAACTTTTAATAAATATACGAGTTAAATAATATCTTTTCACATAGGAGTGTTAAATTTTATAAAAGAAAAAGTAATTCTCTTAATGTACTTTAACAAATTGAATACTAAACCACTTAATCAGTAAAAGCTAAAATATGAGATAAGTATTTGTACTTTTCAGTAAAATTAAAATTTAGTCATTATATTTCTATTCTTAAGAATTTAATTCCTCTATGTTTCAAAATTTTGAATTTAAGTTTAATTGTTAAAATTACTTTTTATTATTATTAAACATTGAAGTTTTGAACAAAATAATTTAATATTTTAGGGGCGTTTAGGGTTTTAGGGGTTATAGTTTAGTGTTTAGGGTTTTAGGGGGTATAGTTTAGTGTTTAGGGTTTGTTAGGATTTAGAGGTTTACTATTTTAGGGGTTATAAAGTAGTGTATATGATTTTTTAGGGTTTAAGATTTTAAGAGTTATATAACTTTTAGCGGCGTTTTGACAAAAGCGCCGCTATTGCTCCGTCTTTTAGCGGCGTTTTGACAAAAGCGACGCTATTGCTCTGTCTTTTAGCGGCGTTTTGCCAAAAGCGCGGCTATTGCTCTGTCTTTTAGCGGCGTTTTGCCAAAAGCGCCGCTATTACTCTGTCCTTTAGCGGCGTTTTGACAAAAGCGCCGCTATTGCTCCGTCTTTTAGCGGCGTTTTGACAAAAGCGACGCTATTGCTCTGTCTTTTAGCGGCGTTTTGCCAAAAGCGCCGCTATTGCTCTGTCTTTTAGCGGCGTTTTGCCAAAAGCGCCGCTATTGCTCTGTCTTTTAGCGGCGTTTTGCCAAAAGCGCCGCTATTGCTCTGTCTTTTAGCGGTGTTTTGCCAAAAGCGCCGCTATTGCTCTGTTTTTAGCGGCGTTTTTGGTGAAACGCCGCTATTGCTTTGTGTTTTACAAATTTTGCGACGTATTTTGATAAAACGCCGCTAAAAACGCCGCTAAAGCCCTATTTTCCTGTAGTGGTTCTTCCTCTTCCAAACAGTTGATCCGCTAAGATAACCCTACATAGTAATTAATAAGTTACACCTCCACTCGCTAATCCCCCATAAGAGGATTAGTACCTCGTGGAATCCATAAACATCATAAACTCGATAATAAAGATATACATAAAGAGTAAATCAATATTAGAGTTTGGAGAATCATGTTTGTATTTGATAGATGAAGTGTAGAAAATCCACTAGCGTTTAATTGCATTTACAAATCACGTAACACAAAATAGAAAAGAAGTCAAAGTAAACCTAAGGCCTAAAAGAAAGGAGAACTAAAACTAAAATTATAGAGAAAAAATAGAATATAAAAATTGTCCTTAAACTAGTGCTACGTGAGCCTATTTATAGAATTAAGGTAGCTGTCATCGTCAGCCCTAGCTTAGTTGACGTTCTTGTGTTTAATTTTCATTGTTTGGACCAAAATGCCCTTAATTTGTAATTAATCCCATACAGGGCTAGTGTGAAACACCCTAGTGCCTGTGCCATGACATTGAAAGCAATATGCATAGGTTCAAAGGTGGCTTTAGGGGTATGTCGAGACATCCCATGGCTGTGTCGTGACACCAATGGTAGACTTGAAATTCTTGTATTTTGTTTCTTATATTGTTACATAAAACTCCTCATGTTGCAACACAACAACCAAATTTGAGTTCTTGCACCTTTGAATGGTCTCCTGCGCACTTACTAAGTACGTTAGCTCGCCTTTAGGCCTTATTTGGCCCCTAAGGTTAATAAAAGTCTAAAAAATATATTTTTTATTAAATTTAAAATAAATTAAGAAAATATAACTAAAGCATACGAAAATTGTTCGTTTTTAAGCTCCTTATGTATGAAAACTAGTTTAATTTGCTACACCAAATACGGCAGATCAAACTCCCCCACACTTAAGTCATAGCTTGTCCTCAAGCAAGGTAAAATAAAAACAAAAAGTAAAATACGACCATTGAGCAAGTATGGTACAAAGATTGGTTTTGGAGTACATAACTAAACATTTTCATATTTATACATAATCCTGACATGATATATAAATGACTTACCACTTTCAATATCAAACACCTAAGTTCAGTATATTACAAAGTGTATAGACATTAAGGTTTTCAAATATATGAATCCATCGATGAAATGTTTCTACCAATAGAGCTTTGTGCATAGAATCATTTTTTTTTTTTGCCTTTTCATTCCGTTCTTACCATATCATGGGCAATTGGGTTGGAATCCATGTGATGGTTCGAGAGTGGTTTCAAATATTCTTCATATCTATTTTCTTTGACCTTGTCTTACAAGTCTCGTGAGACTAAAAGACACATTTATCTCGTTATCTCCTTACCACTCTATGAGGGCTCTTTACGTCACTTCTTTGAACTCACTTAATGAAATTCCAAGCTCCAACACTTAAAAAGAAAAACTACACAACAAAGAAAGCACTTTTCCTTACTTATGATGTGATGCAAAGTAAGACTAAAAATAATTGGAAAAAATAGTACGGATTAAATTTTACCTTGTTTCAATTTGATTTTCTGGGTTATAGTATCAAGAAAAATTTTTTGGCTCAAAATAGGTACTAAAGATTGATAAACAGGGTTAGCTTTTTAGCTCTAGGTGTGTATCAAACAATGTCCTAGGTCATCCCTAGGTATTTCAGTATTCAAAATTTTAATCAATCAAACAATCACAATTTCAACTATTTATCATACATATTAGCATGCTTTGTTTTTTTGTATTTTTTCACATAATTTGGTATATTCAATTACTCAATGCCTATTTATAGTGTAATATATAGAACTTAGTAGTCTAATAATAAAAACTTTAAAATCAGTTACTATCATGCCATATTTACAATAAATACAATTAACCTATATACTTGCTCCTAACCAGTCACTTGTATTTTTACAAGCTCAAGTACACAATTAACAATAAAAATTAAAGAAAAACATAAAAAATTAAAAATAAATTTCGTATGTCACCTCCACACTTTAGATAGCACATTGTCCCTAATGTGCAACCCAGAATAGATAAGGAAAGAAGTTACCTGATTGGTTGTGACATGGCAATGGTCTAATGATGGGTGCTTCCCTCCTTGTTCATTATAAGCTCAAAAATGCCATTCTTCTTTCTTATAAAGTTCCTACACAGAAAACTTTTAATAAAAAACAAAACTAAAAAAAAATTCTACTATTAATCCTACTCCTAAAATGATAAAATAAAAATTATCCAAAATTAATTACAATCCTAAAAATAAGTTTAAAAGATAAGTTTAATCATCATCAGAATCATCAAAATGGGGCGACTACCCCCTTTCCATGGGTGCCTTTCCCTTCCTTGAGACGTATCCTTGGGAAGAACCACCACTTGATAGATGTGCATGTTGGGTTGGGCTACGGATGATTGGCCCCTTTAGTGTAGAGTACTGTGGTTGAAATGTCACTTTGTAATCATCACCATCCTTCAATTCGAGGTCTCACTCTATAACCTCATCTTTCCCCTTCCTTTCTTTTCATTTATGTGTTCCTAAAATCTACTGTTGAAAAATCCTAATGTGTCTAAGTTTGGCGGGTTGTTTTGTTCTCGAATATTATTTTGCCCTGCAAACTCTTGAATAACTAGTCCTAATTCTTGCATCCAATGGATCATCCAACCTATCTTTGTGGTCTCACTTGTTATTTCTTTCTGAGTATTTGTTATCGATTCCTTTTTTAGTGATGCGAGGATGTCCATTTTGTGCTTTCTTCATTGGCTCTAATATGTAATTTGCTTTCTTTGAAGCTCAACGTATTGAGTGTATATAGAATCTCCAATCAAACTCATTGTCGACTTTATGAATTGTTCATTATTTTCCATTGGAACTCTAGCATTTTTGCATAAGGCTGTCACAAGGTAAGGAAAGAAAACCCTAACATTTTGGCCACTGATGCATCTCTTCATGTTTCAATGTATCCATCTCCCGACAAATATATGTTTTTTCTGTAAAATACCGTACAACAAGATAGCTTGAAAAGTATTTATGTTCGAGACATTTAGTTCAGGTGCTATTCTAGTAAAGATAAATTACATCCATATCTTGGCTATCGGAAACATAATTGTTTGATTGAAATTTATAGCTAGCTCGGTATCTGGTCGATGGTTCCATATGCCCCTTCTTTGAGTCAAATATTTTACAACGTCATCCATTTCTATGTCCTGAAATGTTTCTAAGTCAGTATTATTAAGGAAATTATTTTCATATTATAGGACATTGTAAGATTTGTAAATTTATCGAGGAGTAACCCACACCTCTATACCTTTTACTGTTATGGTTTCCCATATTGCATAATATAGTCTCCTCGTTTCTTGATCTTTAAAAGAGGCATAGAATTCTTAAACTACGGACATAACAACATTTTCTTTATGAGTAACATAAAATCACTCCCATCGATGATATCAGACTAATGTTCAAATTTCTTTACATAAAACCATCGATGGTTCGAACCCTTATTCTTGGATAAATTTTTTTCCTTGTAATTCGATAAAGTATTTCTCAACATTTGGATTTTGAAACTTTTAAGGATCCAAAACCACTAAAGTTTCCTGAACATTAAGAGGCATATTCGATATTTAACTTTAGAATAACTAACAGAATTAAGTAACATTCAATGAAATAGAAAAAAATGAATTAATAACCTTTAACCTCAATTTGTTCATGTTGGACTCCTTGTAGAACCGTATCAATGTTACTCCGTCCATTTGTTGTTGAGATGCCTGCACCAAATAAAACACCAAGAGAAGAAAAACAGATTTGCAGAATTCGGGGTTTCAAGGAAAAATAGGGTTTTTTTAGAGGATTAGGAGGTTAAGATGAGTTTTGATGTTGAATTAAGGTGTTTTTAGGTTTTAAAATTAGGGGTTTTAAGGTTAAAAATTAAGTCAACTAGGGTCTAATCAACCGAGTTGCGCAATGGGTCAGATCGACCCTGCAAAAAATTACAGCGACGCCGCGACACTACTGGAAGATTGCTGATGTCACGACATCGGGGTTCGATGTCATGACACACTCTAAAATCTTGTAGCCCTGGGGTGTTTTGCCTACTGTATCACGATATGGAGCCAATTTGCTTTATTTCTTGAGTTTGTCATCAATGCTGTGACACTGACTCTGTTTCAACCCCATTTCTGTATTCTCAAAGTGTTTTGCTTTATATTAAACCTTAATAAATATTAGATTCTAAACTATTTATTAGTTAAAAATAAAATAATATACAAAATGTTAAAATTTAGTTAAAAATGTCAAGTCTTGCCACCGGATTCATCCGTCAACTCTATTAATGTACACATAAACTCTCTTCCGATTTCGTTTCTAGTAGTGTTGGTGTAGCATCTGTCTTTCCATTCGACTTTTCTTCGTTTATCTCACTCTTTGGACATATTTTTTCACCCTACATTTATCATAGAAAATACCTTTCGCAAGTTGAAGTGAGTAGTCGTACTTGTAAGTATTCTTTAACCTTGTGGTCCTAAATACCTCATATAGTCCAGTTTCTATGGAACATTCCCGTGATATGTTTCACTTTCACATTCAATTTTTGTTTTTTCAAAGTTCTTAATAATCCTTGTAGGATCTAAAAACTCTTTAAGCCCCATGGATTTTTCAAGGTTTACTTCAAAATCCAGAGTCATTTATTCATCCACATCTTATACTTATGTTGTTCGATTAATGCCTCTTCCAATAATATTATTAATTAAGTGTTGATTTTATCATATGATTCGGATAAGAAGTGAGTGCTTTCTAATTTCCTCTACTCTAAGTTCATGTTTCTCAGCAGGGCCATTTTATTAAGAATAACCTCTAAGTTACTCAAAATACTATCAATATGTATGGTCCACAACGTGATTAATATTGTCAAATTCCCTGGGTTTTTAAATTTTTGAGGTGCCTTATTAGGGATTATTATTTCACAAAGTTTATCCATGTTGAATGGGTCCTCATCTTTGTAATTCTCAATTTCTTCTATAGGATTTGAATGCTTTAATGGTCCCTCTATCAGTTTCATAAAAGTTAACATCTCACAAAATGTTTGAAGGTTGAGACACTTACCTCGTCATTTAGATCTTGATTATGCTTATCCTCTAATTTTTATGAAACTGATGTTGTCAGGAAAGCAAATTCAGTGTCTGACCCAGTTATCAATTTAACACCTTTTCATCGCATTGTTTTTGCTTTGAACGCACTAAGTTCCATTTGATTATTTTTCTAACTTAGGGTATCCTAACTTCTAACACCCCTTACCTGTATTCGACACCGGAATAGGGTTCGAGGCGTTACCGAACTCAAACATAAACATTCATACAAAATCAGGCCATAAAATTTCATTAAACTTAAAACCATTCATAAACAATCATATTGTCCCTATTGCAGGCCTACGAGGCCCACAACGTACGTTGGGTGTGGTTCGGGACTAAACCAAGAACTTTTGGAACTTTTGTGACACTTAAAAAATTTTCTTGATTTGGAGCGTCACATACCTGTGTGGCTTGGGACACGCCTGTGCCCTTACCTGTGTAACTCTCTATTTATGATGTCATCAACTAAATAGAGTCACACAGCCAAGTCACACGCCCGTGTGCTTTGGCCGTGTGGCGAATTAAATTCCAAAAATCAGGTGCAGACTTCACACGGCCTGGGCCCAAGCCTATGTCTTGAGGTCGTGTCCTTCACACTGCTGAGACACATGGCCGTGTCTTTGCCCTTATGTTTACTACTGGGCATTCTATTTTACCTAATTAGGGTGCAGGGGACACACGGCTGGATCACACACCTATGGGGCACGGTCTAGACACTCGTCAGTGTGTCTACTCGTGTGGACAATTTTGAGGCTATCTTCCAAGCCTATGTCACCCTCAATAACACATGCACACTTACACATCTCAATGACATCCTACATAGCATAAAGGAGCATTTACACATTTACAAGCATGGCTCATGCATATCAACTTCTTATCAATTTATACCTATTTAAGACTTCATATTTTAATTAGACCAAGCTTACCAAACAACATGCAATATGAAACATCAATTTACTTCCATTTCATACATTCATGCTTTAGTTGTTTTTATGCAATTTACTCACAATTCGATCATCAAACATCCATAATCATTTCATAATCATTTCCACAATTCATCCATGCGAATTGAATTTAACCACAACATAAGTGACCATAGTACATTTATGCATGTATGAATAGGATTACATCCCCATAATTAATATGGGTCATATCTCATGGCCATATACAAAATGAATAATCAAATCATTATAAGCCAACACATTTGGCTACACAAATATGACATATAACAAAAAGCCCAAGTCCCTATACATGCCATATTCAAAATACTTGAATTTTACTATACCCTAAATATTAGTTTGATAGTGTGAATCGAGCTCCGACATCCTTCGATGTAACGCCCCAAACCCAGCCTGGACGTTATGGCCAAGTCTGACGTGTCACATTGACTTACGATTGATTGTGTTCTTTGTTTATGGTAATCAGGGTGATTTTGTAAAATGATGGTTAATTGTTGTCTAAGAAAGAAAAACACCGATTAATTAAGTCTTTAGTTTATCCATTTGTACGCTCGTGTGTTTTGAAATCGTCTGTTAATTTTAAACAAAACCCATACAGCCTGAATCTAACAGTTTAAATCGAGTATGAGTGAAATGATTAATAAAACCATAAAATTTATGAGCGGCCTTATTACAAAAAAAAACCCCAAACAATTAAAGTAAGTAAAGGCTGATCAAATCACATGAAGAAAACCAAATTTGCAGAATATGTGGCCACTCCGAATTCTCTCACAGTTCCAAGTCCACTATGGTTGGGGATTTCCTGCGTGGATGAAATTAAGGGGGTGAGTTTGGAAAACTCAGTGTGTAAAATAACCCAACCATAGTCCAAATCAGATCAAACCATAGAAACAGATTAAGTTGGGCCTTAGCCCTATACAAAATTCAGAATGAAGCCCCTAGGCCCATAACAGAGACAGAACAGATATTTCATGTATGCAGAAAACCACCCATATCCATCCGTATACAACCCCGTACCAACCTTACACCATGTGGGGAGACAACTCGACCCACCCATCCGCTACACACCACAGAATTTGTAGCACGGCCGCCAGAACAGATATTGTGACAAAGTCACCAGATACAGATATTGTGGCAGAGCCACCAGAACAGATATTTGTGGCATAGCCACTAGAACGCTTCCTCTATCAATATAACCCATGTCCCATGCAACAAATATACATGTCATGGCATACAACACACAGAATCAGAATATCATGCATTTCAGTTAAAATTAACCCTAGGGGTATAATGGTAATTTTCATATTCAGGGGTATTTTAGTAAATTTACTTTTTGAGGGTATTCATGCATATTACAACTTTTAATGTATTAACAGAAGCACTTACCGAGCATTTTTACCAAATTGGGCCCGTTGGCCCATTAACCCGATTTCGGCCCATTAAGCCCAAATATACCGAGGTGCACGAAATTACGCGCTCTGCAATCTTACCGCTTGAGATTACCAAGATTAACAAACAACTATCTCACGATCGCTCGCACACTCGCAAGTTCACAAAATGCTGGCTCTTCGGCATTTCGGCTTTTGTCGATCTAGTCTATAAGTAGGTGTCGTTTACACACCTGATCTGTAACGATACGTTGGCGAGATCCACACACGAGTTGCCTACAATCGAGTTACTGAAACGTCAGACTACATGTCAAAAATGAAATACATACTAATCTCTTTACCATATTCGGCCAACATTGCCTTAGTCCCTAAAGTTTTTACCTTTCTGCCGAAATATGGACTAGATCTAGATGTCCAACAGTGTTAGCCTTCAAAGCCATTTTTGCTGAATGTCCCCCTTGTCCACACTAGCGCACACAAAACCACAAGAAAGAGGCCAATATGCCCTTAGTCCAAACGTTAGCCACCTTTAGTTGATAGGGATTTCGACTTTTACCTTAACACATGAGTAACTAATGAAAGATTCGAGCACTTACCTAAAACGTTATGACACTACTCCCGATCTACTGTAGATCCAACCACCGCACAAGAAGAGAAAATATAATCAAAGATTCAGTTTTAGAAGTACCTCAGTGTAGAAAGGTTTCGGTTTGAAAGAAAGGATGAAAGGTTTGGCTTCAATAGAGATTCGGCTAACCAACTTTGATAGGGGTTAAATGAGGAAAAAAAGAAGAGAAATATGGAGGATATAGGTTCGAATAAGGAGAAATCGGCAGTAGGTATTTGGTTTTGAGGGAAAACAAAGGTGAAGAAGATGGGGGTCGATAAGAAAAGAGAAAAGAAGAGGAGAGGAGATGAGAGAATTTAGTTTTGAAGAAGAGAAAGGATGATAGTTTTTGTCTTACACAAGTCGGCACAAGTGTAGGGTGTAGGTTTCGGCTTCTAGCAAAAGAAAGAAAAAGAGAAAAACCTAAGATACCCTACCCTATTTCAGCAAAATAGGAGAGTAACCAAACAAATCCTAGAAATGCACAAAAAGAATTTGGCAACCACTAATCCAAATGCTGAGATTGCAAACACTAAGAGACCTAGCTGAATTTGCACTTACAGAGTCCCCTATACGGCCCACTCTTGCTTCTTACTCAGACTCCTTGATTTTCTCTCCTTATCCCACCTTTACTCAATCCCCTGAACAACTCAAACTCTTCCTGGCAGAGTTTCACCTGAGTTCCATCACATACCATTCCTGCTCACAGAAAGAAAAGAAAAAAATAATACCTCTATTTGCTTACCTTGTGACTTGAACCTTAGCTCCCCCTAAACATCCACACGCCACTCCCCAAGCACTTATGTGGCGTCACATGCCACTTTACCACAGATCTTCTTGTGGCTTATTTACCACCTTTATTTTGAAAGCCCATAATGCCAGAACCCTCTCTCTCTAAAATTAAAAATTTTGAAATTGCTTCGGGTTAATTTTACTCTTGGGCCTTCTAAAGGCCCACTAACATACTCAGACCTACATTATACAGTCAAAACACAGAAATTCTAAAATTCCTCAAAAATCACAGAAATCCCAAAAATTGGGGCGTTACATTCGATCCCCGAGCTAGCTTGGCGATACTATAAGAAAATGGAAAAGAAAGGGAAGTAAGCATAAAGCCTAGTAAGTTTGCATGTAAATAATTAACAACATTAACCATGCATTATTATACATATAACACAATAATATTTATCACAATGTCATCAAGTATCATAGGTACATTTTAAGTCATGCCATTTACATAATGTACAATAAAACTCATGATCATAATTCATTCATTCACTTCTTACGAGGTCTTATCGATTCATAATCTCAATGTTTATAAGCTTTATATACGCACCTGTACCCTTTTAACATGATCATACCTTGTCATCTCTTTGAAATAATCATTGGATTACCCGCTGAACCACTTGGAATAGTAAAAGATACTCGAGAGCTCTCATACACATGGTAGGATGCCAATGCCATATCCCAGATATGGTCTTACATGGGATCACATATCAATGCCAATGCCATGTCTCAGACATGGTCTTACATGGGATCATAGATCGATGCCAATGCCATGTCCATAATTATAGAAATTGGGCAAATTGCTGTTTAAGGACCTCTAATTAATAATCCATGACAATTTCATGCTTAAAGCTTCTAGAACTCACATTTTGCAACTTTTGCAATTTAGTCCTAAATGTCAAATTGGAAACTTTATCAATAGAATTTCTTCATGAAATTTTCACACAAGCATGCAATCATATCATAGACCTCATAAGAATCATAAAATAATTATTTCTACTTCGAATTTATGGTCTCAAAACCACTATTCTGACTAGGCCCTAATTCGAGATGTTACATGGCTTGTCAAGAATTCACCTTTCCCAAGTACTATTGTTGTTAGGTTTTCATCTTCATCTCTACTTTCACCATGAGTTTGTTCAAGCTAGTGACAGATTATATTTATGTCTGTGCTACTGTTACTATCCTGGAAATTTATTGAGACTTCTCCTCTTTGCTGGCTCAATTCCACCATTAATTATCTTTGGTTTTCTTGAATTTCCCATTCTTCATAGACTCTGTAACACCCCTAGCCTGTATCTGTCGCCTGATTAGGGCTATGGAGCATTACCAAAGCATAACATCATACAATGAACAATTTTATAACCATAAACAAATCACAAGTTAAATCATGGCAGCATCAATCAAAAACATTCATATGGTCCCTTATACGAGCCCTCGAGGCCCTAAAAAGACATTAGAAATGATTCGGGACTAAATCAAAAACATATGAATTTTTTTGGAAAAAGTTAAAATTTTCAAACTGCAAGGGTCACACAGCCAAGAGACACGCCCGTGGCTTACGCTATGTGGGCATTCGAAATAGGAACACATAGCCGTGTGCCAACCTGTGTCCATACTCGTGTAACTCACTAACTTGGCCACATGGCCAAACCACACGCCCGTGTGCAAGGCCGTGTACTGTTCGAAATAACCTCACACGTTCGTGTGCCAAGTCGTGTAACAGCCTGGCTTGCAACCCTTTTGAAATCTATAGGGGACTCACAGTTGAGACACATGCCCCCGTCTTTGCCCTTGTGGACGAAAAATAGGCCATTTCCAAGCCATTTTCTCACCCAAACTCACACCTCATGCACAAGCCATTTGAATTTATAATCAAGCATTTAAGACAAACTTTACATATGCATATTCAAGCATACACAACATAGAAACTATTCATTCAACTAATATGCAAAACTGGCACCTCAATTTCAACAATCAAACTTATCTAAACACCTAACCAATTCATTCACTAATTAAACTACCAATTGAACAATTACAAGCCACATATATCCATATATTTATATACCCAAAATTTCATGCACAACCAATATCAAATGACTATTTTCACAACTAGCATGTACCACACCAATTTGACCAAAAGTTATTCACTTCCAAACTACCATAACTAGCCATTATCAATATCATGCTACATTCATTCCACACCAACCACTAATTGCTACCATACCATTTCCATCAACATTTCCATATCATCATTTTAACCAATACATCATCAAATTATCAACCACACCAAATACCATATAATCTTAATATCTTACCAATTAGTTCATCAACCAAACTAACATATATACAAGCCACACATATTGGCTAAATTCATTAAACAAAACACCTATACATGCCATTATAACCATGACTTAAAATCTTAAAAATATACCGATATAACGATGGATAGTGTGATGAAGTCTCCAACAACGTCCAACCTGAACGAGCTTCTGATTATCTAGAAACATAAAGAAATAACACAAAGTAAGCATATAATGCTTAGTAAGTTTGTAATTCATAAACAAAGTTTACCATTTCAATTTATAATCATAAAAACAATTTGAGACAATCTAACATAACTTGGCATTAGCCTAAGCAACAACAACCTTTCAAGTTAGATAATCACATAGCTTAGCAAATCATCTCAAAACATCATAGCGTTTGTATACACTACTTATAAGCATTCATATTTTCAAGCATATGGCTAAGCATATTTCAAACATTATCAACTCATACCTTTTCATTCTTTCATAACAACACATATTGAAACATTTGTCGAACCTTCCCTTTTTTATACCTGTTGAACCACTAGAATAATATTGGATACACAGGAGTCTCGCACACTATGTGCAATCAAGTGGTCGAAACCACTACTATCTCATATCTTATATCAATGCTCTCTCTCGAGCCATAAATGGGTCTGCCCACATAAGCTGTCAGTCAGGACATAGCTACACGGTGCTGCTCACACAAGCTGTTAGGTAATCGTAACACATGCTGGAAACTCAGCCACCGGTAGGAAGTACAAGACTAGCACCCGAAACACGGTGACCCCTAATGACATGTCATTTGTATCCTATATATTCCTAAGGTTCAAATGGGACCCGAAAGTTGTCGAAACTTCGTTGGATACTTCCATAGAGTTATAATACCAAGAATATAGCATAAAAGAATTTAAATCAAACATCATTCAATGCTAATTAAACATATGAACTTACCTCAAACACGAACGGAGAATTACGATTGATTAATCCAATACTTTTTCTTTTCCCCAATCTAAATCTATACATTGCTTTTCTTGATCTATATAATCAAATTTAACTAATTCAAACTTCATTCTATTCAATTTAATCCAAAAATCATGTTTTGGCAAAATTACACTTTTGCCCCTAAAATTTTAAATTCAATACAATTTAGTCCCTAGCTCATAAAAATGCAAATTCATGCAATTTAGTCTACACCCATGCTAGCTGAATATCATCTAAGCCCTTATCAATCCTACATTTCATTTATTTCATATTTTCACCATGAACATTTTTCTATTTTTCAATAAAACCCCTAAATGACAATTTCATCAAAATTTCCTTTACAAGAGTTGCTCAACTATAAATAAATATTATTTTTATCCTTCAAAAATAAAAAAAAAACTAACATACATTCATGGTAAAACCCTAGACTCTTAACAGTTTTACAAATTAGTCCTCAGGCTTGTAACAACTTGGTTTAGACCTTATCCGGAATAGTGGTTTTGGGACCACAAATCCGAGTTAGAAAAATATTTTAATATTATTTTTGGTGTCTACAGCATGTTAATTTATATGTGTGAAAATTTCGTGTGAAAATTTTATTGTTTGTGTACTCAATTAATAAAAAGGGCTTAATCGCGTAAAATGCAAAAGTGACTAACTAATTGTTAAAGGGCTACATTGCTATTGTTTTTATAATGTGGAGTCCTTAAGATGTAATTTGACCTTTGGAAACATGCATGGACAAAAATAGAAAACCATTATTAAGTTAGTATATTATTTCATTAAGGTTAGTTTTGTAAATTAATTTAATATGATATTATAATAAAACATAACATAAATGAAAATGGCCTTGTTCATCCTTTTCATGACTGAATATACTAAAGAAAAAAAAAAGAAAAGACATCCAAGGGTTTGGTCTTGATTTTCTTCAATTAAGGTATGATAATTGTTCGGTTTTTAATGATTTTTATGTTTTTGAGATCGTTGCTTCGAATATTGACTAGCCCATGCTTGAATTTTTTAATTTGATGATGTATTCATGAATTGCCATTGATAATAGCTTGTGATTTGTGTTGTTTGATGATGGAGAATAAAAATATGTTGTTCGATTTACATGTTTAATTAAGTGATTTTTAGTAAAAATGCCTATGTGTGATTAAATTGTGAATTTTGAAAACTGAGGGGTCAAAATGTGAAATAAGTGAAAGATTTGGGCTTATATGAACTCCATGAAAATTCAGCTAAGCATGAAAAATATGAAATTATTTGTATTTTGAGATTAGGGACTTAAATGTCAAAATGTAAAAATATGAGGGCTAATTTGTAAAATGCCCTAAATATGTGTTTATGGATTAATTTGAATGAATGTGAGATTGAATAAGTCAAATTTAAATGAGAGTAGATCAAGAACAGAATAAAACGGGATTAGATTGGGGGAAATCGAAAATCATTGAATAGCCGTTTATTTCTGTCTGAATCCGTACGAGGTAAGTTCATAAGTAAATAAATGTTGCTAAATTCGATTGTATATATATTATTTGTGCAAAATTGAATTCTTACTTGTATATATATGTTCAAGCCGAATTTGTATAAACATGGGAGAAATATATACGAGATGGAATTGTTTAGTTTACGATGTCTGAAAGCCTCGTACAAAACTTAGGAATAGTTAGGATACATATGTCATGACAAAGGATTCCTATATGTGATTTCGTGTAAGACTACGTCTGGGACAGTGGCATCGATATGTGATTACATGTAAGACCACGTCTGGGATGTTGGCGTTCTACGAGCTTTTCGACTATCTCAGTATCCTTATTAATTTCGAATGGTTCCGCGGGCAATATCGAGTAATGATTGAATATGAAATCGAGCTAAGAGATCAGGTATCTGCTAAGTTAAATGATTGGGAATATAAGGTAAGTGTGTACTTGTGATATATATATATATATATATACATATATGAAATATGCATTATAAAAGTGAGAATTATATATGTTTATGGGTATATGTACATTCTGCCATTGATATTAAAATGTTAATGTTTATGAGATATGTTTGAGTTTGCAAGCATGATACATATACGGTTAAGGTTTGTTTGGTTCGGTCTAGTTTACTTGAATTATGTATGTCATTAAAATGAATTATTTGCTTATGACTTACTAAGCTATTTAAGCTAATAGTGTGAGAATTTGATCATTGTTTAATAGATTTTTGAAAGCTGATTACGAGCTCGAGGATCAGCAAGGAAATCGTCACACTATCAATAATCATTCGGTACTTTTGAAGTTTGAAACTTTAAACATATGGCATGTATAGGCTAGTTTAATTATGTTTGGTTTGAATTTGTGTATATATAGCCATGTGAAAATGGCTTGATTATAATAGTAAAGCTTGGGTGTATTTGGCTATGACTTAAACTTATTTTGGGAAGTATGTTACTTGGTATATATGTTTATGATGTTTGGTTATATGATTCGACAATGAAAAATGGTAGGTATGATGTATAATAGGCTTAATAATTAGCTCATTTTGGAAGTATGAAATGTGGTATAATTAGGGTAATGAATGATTGTATATTGACTTCATAGGTTTGGTTGCTTAATGAATATGTTTCATGATTGTTTTGGTTGATTGTTTTGGTATGGATTCAAATGGTAAATGATGGTTATGATTAGGTATGTTTTGGTTAGTTTTAATAGATAGTTAAAAATGTCAAGTTGATGCTAATATTAATATAGGTATGTGTTCATGTGTGGTTGTAAATTCGAATACGATATTTAATTCATTTTGATATGCTTATGATATTGATAATGGTGTGATCGAAATAATGATTAGTTAATAGGATGAAATATGAAGTTTAGGTATATTAATATAGATACGAATTAGGTGTATATTGGAATGTTATTTGTGTCCAAATGTTAAGTATGGCTTTTGTTTTGAGGGTAAATTGTGCACTATATATATATATATATATATATATATGCATCATTAGTATGTTCGGCCATGTTATAATGTACTAAAGTCGCATATGTGATTGCATAATAATTAATTTAATATGATTCAATTGGTTTTATTATGTGCTTGTGCAAAAGTTATCAAATGATATGTTTGATATTCAACAATGAAATAGATATTGGCATATATTCGATGTATGAAGTGTAATGATATATGATGGAATATGATTTAATTATGAAAATGTCATTAATGTGATGGATATAAGGAATTGAATATTGAATGTATTAAATATGTGAACATGGCTTTGATGTATACAAGTTTGGTTCGAATTTAGTAATTATGGAGCATGTTCAATTGGGTTTTGATGTATGTTCGAATTGAATTAGTTGAAATTTTGAAATGTGCTTAATTGCGATACATGATTAGTAAGGTATGATTATTTCTAAATTGGAATTATGATTCATGTATTCGAATTTATAATAAGTGAATTGTGGATATTCGAGTTTGATAAGGTTATAAATGTATCATTATTCTTGGGTGCATGAAAGGTGAAAAATGATTGTGCTGAACTGTGTTTTGCATGATAATGCCTCGTAACCCTAATTCGGCGACAGATACGAGTTAAGGGTGTTACAAGGCTAGCTAGATTAAGCTACAACGACTCTAAAAACAAATAAACCATTAAAAACAGGATGAAAAAAACTCACATGCATGAGACTAAGGATGGCCAAATGCTTGGATGGTCTTTAATGGCTTCCCAATCTAATTTTCGGTTGGTAAAATGAAGGAGAAAGATGATGTCTTTCTTTTTTTTTAATTTAATTTTAGTTTATTTCATTAATTATCAAAATAACCTTACTTATAATCCTTTATAATGCTTAATTAATGTCCATCTCTGTCCACTAAAAATAATTATGGTCTAATTACCATTTAAGGCCACTCATATTTTAATTTAATAACAAATTGACATTTTTTTCTAGTAGAACCTAAGTTTTGCATCTTACGCGATTTAGTCCTGTTTATCAAATTAAGTATACAAATGATAAAATTTCTTCACGAAATTTTTATACGATGCTATTATCATGTTGCAGACCATAAAATAATAATAAAATAAAATTTTTGACATCAAATTTGTGGTCTCAAAATCACTTTTCTGATTTCACTGAAAACTGGCTATTATAGACTCCTCCATAGATTTCATTGTCGTAATTTTCATCATCAGGCCACATGTAATCAAGTTCATCCATGATTGATTTTTTAGGCTACTTATGTAGGAATATTTCCTTTTTTCAAATGTATTTACTAAGAATTCTTTGAAGAAAAGAAAAGTGTTAGTAAAATAAAATTAAATAAAGTTAATAACAAAATAAAAGAATTTAGAAATCGTATCTACAATATATAAATTTCCTAATTATTCTATTAAAATGTAAAAATTATAATTAACTTAGTAACGTTGCCTCCCCGGCAACGGTGCCAACAACTTGACCACCTCTAGATATGAATTTGAGGCGGTGCCTGCAAGTTTACGGGTCAAGTTGTAATATAGTTTTTACAACAGAATCAGTGAGTATTCCAAGGATCGTACCCAAGGAGGTGAGTACTAAATTAAAGTTAACCTAAACGCAAATATAATTAATTAGCAGTTTAAATAATTTATATTATGATCAAACATAAAGAAGGGAATTTTAGGTTTTTATAAACAAAGAAATAAAAATTGTATAAATAAAAGGGAATCCAGAAAACTAATTTCTAAACTTAATCAAATGTAGGCATGGGTGATTAGCTCGCTTTGGTGATCATGACTAATCTCTATTTTGGGTTTCTATTCAATCAACTAGTCATTACCCTAGTAGGATCTCTTGATCTTCGACTAAACTAACGAGTCAGCAAGAACTACTTATCTCTTGACCTCATAGTCTAGACCAATTCGGGGCTATGGTGTTCACAGATAGGTCATACCAATTTTGGGTTAATTCCCACCAAATTGACTTCTTATGATAGTCAAGCCTAGGGTTTAAGTTCTTCCTCTCCCAAATAGTTTATTTGTTAAGAAAACCCTAAAGAGTAATTAATCAGTCACATCTTCACTCGTTAATCCTCCATAAGGGGATTAGTTCCTCGTGGAATTTGTAAGCATCATAAACTCGATAATAAAGATATGCATAACGAGTAAATCAAGAACAGAGTTTAGAGAATCATGTTTGTTTTTGATAGATGAAGTGTAGACAATCCACTAGCGTTTGATTGTGTTTACAAATCACATTCCTTGAAGAACACAAAATAGATAAAAACTAAACGTAAACCTAAGGCCTAAATGAAAGAATAACTGAAACTAAAATTACGGAGAAAAACTTAGAATATAAAAACTGTACTTAAACTAGTACTAAGTGAGCCTATTTATAGAATTAGGGTAGCCGTCGTCCTCAACCCTTGCTTAGCTGACGTTCTCGTATTTAATTCCTATTATACGGACTAAAATGCCCCTATTTCGTAATTAATCTCGTTTAGGGCCGTGTCGCGACACCCTAGTGCCTATGTCGCGACATTGAAGTCAATATGCATAGGTTCAAAGGTGGCTTCAGGGGTATGTCGCGACATCCCTGTTAGAGTATGCCCAAAAACCAATCATGAGATGATTGTAATAACATACTTGTTTTACCTCGTTTATTAATATAAGGCATTGCCATTATTATTTCACTTTTTTTCTATTTATATAAACAAACTATTTTATAATAATGTCATGAGAATAATATAATTATTCTTAAAAGGTCAGTATTCTTTCGGGCTTAGACAACAATAATGCATTATGGCTAACGTGTTGTTTATTGATGACAAAGTGTTGTCATTGACATGGGATGTCAAAATTAATACATGAGTATGTGTGTTAGAGAAAACATACTGGATTGACCCGCTATGAGTATGTTTCTTGGATTATTATGTAATAGTCACTACATTGCTCGTAATGATTACTATGTATATGATCCTTAAACTTGAGATCATCATTATCCCAACATTGTGAGTTGTATATTTTGATACAGTCAAACGTCTACCATAACTGGTTGTTTTATAAAGGCTGATGTTGGATATACCACAATCTATGCAGTGGGATACGGTTGATCAATATAGGATTAGCCCCTCTTACATAATGAGAGCAACATCTTAGGCCACTTGATTGATTGAGACTAGAAATGCATGGCCATGCTTGAATAAGTTGATATGAGATATCATACTTATTTGCTTATCATAGTCTACTCAGGATATCAAGAAACAATAGATGGACTATGCAGGTGTGACTATTCCATGACTTGTGTCCATTCTAGCTATAAAAGACAAAAGGACTTAATACGTGAAGGGTTAATCATGGAGAGGTTATGTCAAATCATGTAACTTAGGTAAAAATGATGCATTGCTAGAGGATACTCATTGTTTGTAATATTAGAATCATTCTAGTATTACTGCAAACGTTACAAGAACGTACAGGGTCATACCCTATGGTTGAAATGAACGGAATCCAACATAGTTGGTATTGTTTTTTGGTTGTCACATGAATTAAATTGATTATAGAATTAATTTAATTGGGCAGTTAAATATGAAACGAATTATATGTACAAGCATATTGTTTAGTCAAACATTGTTATAATTATGGTAATTATAATTATTACCATAATTATAAAAATGTTTGACTAAAAAATTATTATATTCGGTTGATTATTATAATGAATCTTGATTCGTATTAAGATATCAACTATTCCCGAATTAGGAAATATACGGTTTTTATGAAAAACCTTATATACTCGAAATATAGTGTTTGAGGTCTAGCAGTCATCAATTAGTTTTTCTCTCTAAAAAATTTGAGAGAGTTCTTTCCATTCTTTGTCATATCAGGTGGATTACGTAGAGGCCAAAACTTTTTGTAGCAGCTTGGAATCGCCATACAATTATGTAATCAGTTTCATAAAAGTTATCTTTGATTTTCTAGATGATTAAAGGTAATCGTTCATACCCTTCTCACCCTGATTCATTCTTCACACATGGATCCCTGGATGTGATTGCTGGATTTATTTTTCCGCTGTGCCATGGGCTGTACCGATGATCCAACAATCCTGTGGTTATGTCACAACACCAAAGCCAAACTTGAAATTCTTGTATTCTGCTCCTTATGTTGCGACATAAAACTCCCCCTATTGCAACATAGGGAGAAGAATACAAGAATTTACTAAGTATGTTAGCTTGCTTGTAGGCCTCATTTGACCCCTATTGTCATTAAAACACTCAAAAACACTATTTTTATTGAATTTAAACTAAACTAAGAAAACCAAACTAAAACATAGACATTCATTTAATCTTAAAAGCATAGACTTTCATAAGCATGCAGAACCCTTAAAATGGTACTGAAGGTCTACAACTTTATTTACCTATTCTTACGCGCACGAAAAGGCTAAGAATCTTACTAGCTTACTGGTTTCCCTAATTTTCCATCTCAATCCTCATCAAGTCTGCTCCATGCAAAACCTTCCACGTATGTTCCTTTTTTAAGCTATCGAAAAAGATGACGAACGGAAGAAAATGAAATAGATTTAGGAAGGAAATCATCTCTGGGAAGTCATTTCCCAACTATTTATTGTCCTTCCCTCTCTATTACCAACCTCATGAGAACCATGCATTCATAATAATTATGTCTATCACAATGGAACCAGCTAATTCCTTTCAACCGAACCAAAATTGGATCTCAACCGTTTCCAATTTGGTTTCAAATATTCTTATTTCTTCTAATAGAGGCTGCCAACTTGGGGACTCTTTCAATTTAGTGCTCCAATTGTTTCAAGTTTCTAGGTTAGTTGAAAACCAAGTGTTAGAGGATCTCCACCTTTTGCTACCCTTTTGGCAGACTTAGTTTGTAACACCCCAAACTCGGCCTGGACGTTATGGCCGAATCTGGCGATCACATTGAAGTGTTTTAGCGAAAATTGTGTTTTCATTGAAAACCCTTCTTAAAACAAAAGAAACCTTAACTATCCTTAAAAAAACTCCTTTCAATCACTTGTTTAAAATATATGATTTTATGAAAACATGTCATTTTAAAATATAGTTGCAGAAACATAGAAAAGTCATACTATAGTTTAAGAAACCACGTTCAACTTCTTATAATTGCATCATATAAAAATAATAATCCAAATAATAATAAAGTGGAAGCCCTATTACAATCTGATTTGAAAAGTACTTAATAACATAAAAACTGATAAGCTTTAGAAAGAAAAACAAGTCCAAATTATCTTGCTAGCTGGCCACCCAAAGTCCCTCCAAACATCGAACCTTCTACTGAGCATCACCTGAAAATAAAATAAAAGAGGGGTGTGTTTTTACAAACTCAGTGTGTACAACCCTCGATGAAAACAAGCATTCAAAAGTCATCATACATCAAACATGCAATGCAATGCAGTGCAACCCACCCCAATAATCCAACTGGTACACTTATGCTCCGTCCCTTTTTTCGCAACCTGCGGGGATATAAATATCGACCCACCCAACCGATACACATCAATGGTAGCCTGGTTACGGAAGTACCCAAGTTGCAGCAAGCTGCCAATCACGTATTGGGCTTAAAAGCCGTCGGTGGATCCACGGTTTTCAAGCAACCATGCGACCCTCATATACTTCCTCCGTTCCATAATTCCCAACCTAGATAGGATATCATATGAATACATATGGATGCATGTAGCAAACATAAATCTTACACTCAACACATAGGGGTATTTTAGTCATTTCCACCCTTAGGGGCATTTCGGTAATTTTCTTTTATTACAGGTTTTTACTTATCTTGGCCCGTTAACAAATCCCATGAGCTAAGATGAACGAATACTATGCACCAGGTAGGATTCCAGAGAAGAGGAGGTGGGTCATTAAGACCGCTTAAGTACCAAGCTCTCCCTAGATCCAATCCAAGACATGCATATACCCGTTGCCACACCTTAACTCTATGACTTGTCCACGGCCGCAATATATTAATTAAGTTTTATGTGGTTATCATATACTAGGCCCAAAACCCCTACATACATGTATATGGCGCTCTTGGCCCAATCTCACACATATGGCCTATCAAGCCCAATTCACGTTCATATGTCCCATTCGGCCCAATCTCATTTATATGGCCCATCCGGCCCAAACCACATTATATTCATGCTCACATACAAATTTCCTATCTGTAATATCCCGAATTAGGGCCTAATCGGAATAGTGGTTTCGTGACCACAAATCTGAGATAGAAATAATTATTTTATAATTATTTTGAGGTTTATGATATGATTACATGATTGTGTGAAAATTTCGTGAAGAAATTCTATGCATAAAATACTTAATTTGAAAGTAGGGACTAAATCGAATAAGTTGCAAAACTTGCATTCTAGAAGTTTCTAGTATGAAATTGCATTGAAATATTAATTAAGAGGTCTTAAATAGCAATTTGACCAATTTTAAGTTCATGGACAAAATTAGGACATGGAAGGAATTTTTGGAAAGTTTAGTAGTAAGGGCATTTTGGTCATTTAGTTATTAAAATGAATTAAAAACAAAATTAAAAGCCAATTTTTGTCCATCTTCTTCATTAGGACGAAACTTCAAGGGTTCTCCATAGCTAGGGTTTGTTTCAAGCTTCCAAGCTCCATAGTAAGTGATTCCAAGCCCCGTTTTTAATGTTCTTTACGTTTTTGAAATCCTGATAACTCGATTAAGCTTATGCTAGCAATAATTTAAGTTAGGGTTCATATTTGGAAAAATACCCATAGGTGAAATTTGTGTATTTTGGTGTTTTATGATAGAATATGAAGTTTTAAATTATGTTAGACAACTTGTACTACTCGATTTTAAGCAAAAACGAGTAAAAGGGCTTAATCGGTAAAAATACCTAATAGTCACAAGTACATGTTAGAGTGAGAATTTAATGTTTCCATAGAAGAGAAAAGTGATCAGCATGTTGTAAAACATAAGAATAAGGAATAAAGTTTAATCCCGAGCCTAGGGGCAAAAATGTAAATATGCAAAAGTTTAGGGGTAAAATTGTAATTTTGCCAAAATTTGAGTTAAGGATTAATTTGATAATGTGAGTATTAAATAAGCTAAATGTGTTATTTTAGATCAAGAAAGACGTGGAATCGACCTCAATCGAGGAAAAGAAAAGATTGTGGACTAAATTGCAAAATCTTTGTATTTTGGTACCAAGGTAAGTTCACGTGTAAATAATGTAGCATAATTGTTATTTTTAAGTTATTGATGTTAAATATATGTGATGCTGAATTTTATTATGAAATGTATGCTTTGTGGTTAATTTCAAATAATATGTAAATTATGTGATATACTTGGAAAATGTGAAATACTATCGAGTATCGGTATCGGCATTCTATGGAAGACGGCAAGGATAAGTGTTCAAGGAAAATCCCGCTTTGAACCTTAGGAATAGATTAGGATACAAGTGACATGTCACTAGGATGGTTGAGCATCCGAGCTCGTTGAGTTGAGTCCGGAGTTCACTTATGGATGCGAATGTTCGAACTCGTTGAGTTGAGTCCGAGTTCGAGAGATGTAACTAGGCATCCGAGCTCGTTGAGTTGAGTCCGAGTTCACTTATGGATGCGAACGCCAGCTCGTTGAGTTGAGTCCGAGTTCGCTATGGGCGGGTTACATGATTGCTTGATTGCATATATGGCACTTATGTGCAAGTTATCCATGTATCCAAATTATATTCCGATGTGTTCAACGGGTAAAGTTCTACTCAATTGGAGGAATATTTGAGATGTAAAGAGACGTATTGGTAAGTGATGTGAAATGGATATTTTGGACCGGTATGTATTTAACCCTCGGGTTGAGTATTGATACAATCACGATAAGGTAATAAGATGATGAAAAATGATTAGAAATGTGATATGTGTTTTAGTGATGCATGCTAATGTTGATTGGTATGACTGTTTGTTATGTTACTTATTATTTGCATATGAACTTACTAAGCATTTATGCTTACTCCTCCTTCTTACTCATTGTAGTTTTGGACAAGCCACTTTCAGAGTCGGGATAGGTTGAAGGCTCGATCACACTATCCTAAGACTTTTGGTAAATGGCTTGTAAATTTAAGTATGGCATGTATAGCAATATACCTATTTTGTGTAAATGATCTTATGATATGGTGATGGAATGGTTGAGAAAATGTTTGACAATGATAAATTATGAAAATGGTTAGTTTAGATTATGTTTGATGTTAAGGAAAATTATTAAGATACTTAGTGCATAAAAACTCATAAAAGGGATGAAATTTGCCATAAATGAATCATCTGCAGCAACATTGACCCGAGTTTGAAAATTTACTAAAAATCATAGAAATTGAATATGGTGATGGAATATATATCAAATTGAAGCTTATTATGTCTAGTTTCACATGAAACAAATGAAATAGGTAAAGGAATTATATTTAAAAGATATTTGAATTTTAGTGAAACAGGGTCATGTGAGTTTCTAAATCCCTGTTCCAAGTTTAGAAATTTACTATAAATTTTAAAGATATAATTAGGTGGTGTATTTTATATCCTCAGAATCCTTATTGAGTCTAGTTTTAGTAGAAACAAACCTCATAGTCATATGAATTTTTTACAGAGAGAAATGTGGTTTGTAGTAAACAGAGGTCAAACCAGTCAAGTCCTGAAATAGGGGTAACTTTAACTAATAAATCTGTACTAATTGGCTCAACCAAAAATTCTAGAAAAAATTAGTAGATAGGTATATGAGTCTAGATTCAATAAAATTTACGGATCTTAATTTGAGTTTTTAACTCGAGATATGATTTTTCTTGTGATTTGTGACGCAAGTAGCTTAAAAACTGTGAATGTAGAAACAAATAATCCAAAGTTCTAAAATCATTAAATTAAGCTTAGTAACACCTCATACTCGACTCGTGACGGTCTCTCGGCGTGGGGCGTTACATTTAGTGGTATCGAGCCAGGTTTAGTCGGTTCTCGGACTACGTGTTGTATGTACGGATTTTTGCTATACATGCCATATGTATATAAATTGTGATAGTGTGACGACTTCCGACCTTTTTAAATTATTTTTTTAGTAAATGGATCCCGATCCAGTGTGGCGGGCATGAAGTAGAGAGTAATGCGCCAGCTCCATTGAAAGGAGCAAATACGATCAAAAATCCACCTCCTACTGTTGGTCGGGGAGGAGGAGAAAGGGGTCGGGAAGCCTTTCTCCAAATGATGAGTGCATGGTACACTGAATGAGTTCGTTCAGCACGAACCCAAATGTACAACCTCCCCACCTCCCCCCAATTTCTCAACCTGTACTCCGACGCCTCAAGGTATGGATCTCATGAAATTTCACAGAACTCCAGGTTGATAGAATTCGCAAGCAAGGGGTCAAGAATTTAAAGCAAATATTGATGATGATGCCGAGAAAGCGAGTTACGGCTTGAAAATTCTATCCGGTATTTGACGAATTATCTTGTACACTGAAGAATGTTTGAAATGCGCTATATCTTTGTTGAGGGATTCAGTTTATAATTGGTGGAAGACTTTGATTTCGGTGGTACCGAAAGAGAAAATAACTTGGGAATTCTTTCAAGAAGAGTTTCGGAAGAAATATATTAGTGAAAGATTTATTGATCGTAAGCGTAAAGAATTTCTTGAGCTAAAGCAAGGTAATATGACTGATTCTGAATATGAAAGAGAGTTTGTTCGATTAAGTAAGTATGCGAGAGTATGTTCCTCAGAGGCCAAGATGTGCCGACGATTTGAAGACGGGCTCAACGAAGACATCAAGGTATTTGTTGGAATTCTTGAATTAAAAGAAATGGTAGTATTGGTTGATCGAGCTTGTAAGGTCAAGAATTGCTTGCTTAAAGAAAAGAAAAGGTAGAGGCCGAGACTAGAAATTGGAAGAAAAGTCCGATGAGCGCTTCATTTTCACAACAACCTGGAAAGTCAAGGAATATGAATCCTCGCTCCCAAGCTTCACCGGGCAATCATATGGGAATTATAAGAAGCAAAATGTGGGTCCTAAATCCCGGACTACTTGGCGACCGAGTGTAGGGAACTCGAGATTTGTTAAACTCGAGTGCCATGCAGTGTGGTAGAAATCATTTTGGTCCGTGTAGAGCAAATGAATGTTTTCGATGTGGTTCTCCTGATCATTTTATTAGAGATCGCCTGAGAGAGTCAAAAAAGAAAAATTTCTGAATACAAAAATAAGTGGGGCGGATTCAAGAGGAAGATATCCAAGAAAAGTCGGGAGTGAAGCAAGCGGTAGAATGTAGCCGTGATGCACCAGCTTAGACTCAAGGAAGGGCTCCGCTAGAACTTATGCTATTAAAGCGCGTGAAGATGCTTCCTCACCGATGTGATTACCGGTACATTTCTCTCTCTATAATGTTAATGTTATTGCTTTGATTGATCCCGGTTCTACTCATTCATATGTGTGCATGAAATTGGTGTCTAGTATGAATATACCGTTGAGAACACGTAATTTATGATTAGAGTGTCGAATCCGTTAGGCAAATGTGTGATTATTGATAAAGTATGTAAGAAATGTCCTTTAATGATTCGGGATCATTACTTTCCTACCGACTTGATGTTGCTTTGCCACGTTTGATGAATTTGATGTTATTTTGGGTATGGATTGGTTGACATTGCATGATGCTATAGTAAATTGCAAAGAAAAGGTTATAGAATTAAAGTGTGAAAACGGTGAAACTCTGCGGGTTGAATCGGATAAATCGGAGGTATTGTCTAGTGTGATTTCTTTGATGTCGGCTCGTAGATATTTGAGAAAGGGTTATGAAGCTTATTTGGCGTATGTAATTAATACAAAAGAAGTTGAAAAGAAAGTTGAATCGTCTTAGGTTGTGTGCGAATTTACGGATGTATTTCCGGAAGAATTGCCTGGGTTTGCCTCGATCGTGGAAGTAGAATTTGGTATTGATTTGATCACCGGAACAACTCCGATTTCGATTGCTCGTATAGAATGGCACCAGCAGAGTTGAAGGAATTAAAGTCGCATTGCAAGAGTTGACTGATAAAGGTTTTGTGAGACCGAGTTTTTCACCTTGGGGTGCTCCTGTGTTATTTGTGAAAAGAAGGATGGTTCTATGAGGTTGTGTGTTGATTATCGCCGCTAAACAAGGTGACAATCAAAAACAAATATCCGTTGCCAAGAATTGATGATTTGTTTGATCAGCTAAAAGGAGCGACATGGTTTTCAAAGATTGACTTGAGATCTGGGTATTACCAACTGCGGGTAAAAGAGTCGGATGTGCCTAAAACTGCTTTTAGAACAAGGTATGGTCATTATGAATTTTTAGTTATGCCATTCGGGTTGACAAATGCTCCTGCTGTGTTTATGGATTTAATGAATCGCATATTCCGACCATACTTGGACAAATTTGTTGTGGTGTTTATAGATGATATTTTAATTTATTCAAAAGATGATACAGAGCATGCTGAGCATTTAAGGATAGTTTTGCAAACTTTGAGAGATAAGCAGTTGTATGCTAAGTTTAGTAAAAGTGAATTTTGGCTACGGGAAGTTGGATTCTTGGATCATATTGTTTCAGGTGATGGTATACGGGTTGATCCTAGTAAAATTTCAGCCATTGTTGATTGGAAGCCACCGAAAAATGTAATTGAAGTTAGAAGTTTCTTGGGGCTAGCTAGGTATTATCGGCGGTTTGTAAATGGATTTTCTATAATTGCTGCTCCTATAACTAAATTACTCCGAAAGGATGTTAAATTTGAATGGACGGAAGAATGTCAACAGTTTTGAAGAATTAAAAATTATTAACAGAGGCACCAGTGTTAGTCTGTACAAATTTTCAATTAGGTAAAGAATTTGTGGTGTATAGTGATGCTTCTCTAAATGGTTTGGGGTGTGTGCTCATGCAAGAAGGAAAAGTGGTGGCATATGCTTGAGGCGCTTAAAACCTCATGAGAGGAATTATCCAACTCACGATTTGGAATTGGCTCAAAGTGGTGTTTGCTTTGAAAATTTGGCGACATTATTTGTATGGTGAAAAGTGCCGGGTATATACTGACCATAAAAGTCTTAAGTACTGATGTCACAAAAAGACTTGAATTTAAGACAGCGAAGATGGTTGGAGTTATTGAAAGATTACGAGCTTGTTATTGATTATCATCCGGAAAAGCGAATGTGGTTGCTTGATGCTTTGAGCGTAAAGTTGTTGTTTGCTTTGAGAGTTATGAACACTCGGTTGAAAGTGTCGATGATGGTTCGATTCTAGCAGAGCTAAGAGTAAAACCGAAGTTTTTACAAGAGATTTCAAGCTCAAAAAGATGATCAAGATTTGCAAGCCAAGAGAAAATAAAGTGTGAAGTTGATACAGAGTCGATTTGAGAATTGGTTCTGATGGGTGCTTAATGTTTAAAGATCGATTTGTGTACCAAAGAATGAGGAATTAATTCAAAAGATCCTACAAGAAGCACATAGTGGTTATTTCTCGATTCATCCGGTAGTAATGAAAATGTATAATGACTTGAAGAAAATGTATTGGTGGAATGGAATGAAAAGAGATATATCGAGTTTGTGTCCAAATGCTTAATTTGTCAACAGTGAAAAAGTCGAACACCAAGTACCTTCGGGATTACTTCACCTATTATGGTTCCCCGAATGGAAATGGGATCGGATTACTATGGATTTTGTTTCGTGATTGCCATTGACTCGGGAAAGAAAGATGCCATCCGGGTAATAGTTGATAGATTAACTAAGTCACTCATTTTATTCCTAGATGCGTCGGATTATTCTCTTAACAAGTTGGCTGAATCAGTATATTAGAGAAATTGTTAGATTACATGGAATACCATTGTCGATTATTTCGGATAGAGATCCAAGGTTTACCTCGCGCGCTTTGGCAAAAATTGCAAGACGCGTTAGGTACAAAGTTAAATTTCAAGATCTTGCCTTTCATCCACAAACCGATGGACAATCGGAGAGTAATTCAGATTCTTGAAGACATGCTCGGATGTTGTGTATTGGAATTTCAAGGAAGTTGGGAAAGATATTTGCCGTTGGTAGAATTTGCTTACAACAATAGTTATCAAACGCGAGCTTGAAAATGGCACCTTATGAAGCATTGTATGGTCGTAAGTGTCGAGCAACGCCTTTGTATTGGACTGAACTCAAGGAAAATCAGATTTATGGAGTTGATCTAATAAAAGAAATCAAGAAAAAGTGAAAGTAATTCGAGATTGTTTGAAAGTCGCTTGGATAGACGTAAATCTTATGCGAGATCTAAAACGAAAAGACATTGAATTTCAAGTTGGTGATAAAGTATTTTTAAAGGTGTCTCCATGGAAGAAAGTCCTTAGATTTGGACGAAAGGGCAAATTAAGTCCACGCTTTATTGGGCCGTATGAAGTAATTGAAAAAGTTGGACCAGTAGCATATCTCGCTAGCATTACCACCGAATTAGAGAAGATTCATGATGTGTTCCACGTATCTATGTTACGTCGGTATCGTTCGGATCCTTCACATGTAGTTTCACCGATGAAATTGAACTACAACCGGATATGACCTACGAAGAAGAACCGATTAAGATTTTAGCTCGAGAGGTCAAACAACTAAGGAATAAAAATGTTGCACTTGTGAAGGTGTTGTGGCAAAGGCATGGAATAAAAGAAGCTACATGGGAGTCCGAAGAAACTATGAGAAATCAATACTCACATCTGTTTACCGGTAAGATTTTCGAGGACGAAAATCCTTAAAGGGGGGGAGAGTTGTAATATCCCGAATTAGGGCCTAATCGGAATAGTGGTTTCGTGACCACAAATCTGAGATAGAAATAATTATTTTATAATTATTTTGAGGTTTATGATATGATTACATGATTGTGTGAAAATTTCGTGAAGAAATTCTATGCATAAAATACTTAATTTGAAAGTAGGGACTAAATCGAATAAGTTGCAAAACTTGCATTCTAGAAGTTTCTAGTATGAAATTGCATTGAAATATTAATTAAGAGGTCTTAAATAGAAATTTGACCAATTTTAAGTTCATGGACAAAATTAGGACATGGAAGGAATTTTTGGAAAGTTTAGTAGTAAGGGCATTTTGGTCATTTAGTTATTAAAATGAATTAAAAACAAAATTAAAAGCCAATTTTTGTCCATCTTCTTCATTAGGACGAAATTTCAAGGGTTCTCCATAGCTAGGGTTTGTTTCAAGCTTCCAAGCTCCATAGTAAGTGATTCCAAGCCCCGTTTTAATGTTCTTTACGTTTTGAAATCCACGATAACTCGATTAAGCTTATGCTAGCAATAATTTAAGTTAGGGTTCATATTTGGAAAAATACCCATAGGTGAAATTTGTGTATTTTGGTGTTTTATGATAGAATATGAAGTTTTAAATTATGTTAGACAACTTGTACTACTCGATTTTAAGCAAAAACGAGTAAAAGGGCTTAATCGGTAAAAATACCTAATAGTCACAAGTACATGTTAGAGTGAGAATTTGATGTTTCCATAGAAGAGAAAAGTGATCAGCATGTTGTAAAACATAAGAATAAGGAATAAAGTTTAATCCCGAGCCTAGGGGCAAAAATGTAAATATGCAAAAGTTTAGGGGTAAAATTGTAATTTTGCCAAAATTTGAGTTAAGGATTAATTTGATAATGTGAGTATTAAATAAGCTAAATGTGTTATTTTAGATCAAGAAAGACGTGGAATCGACCTCAATCGAGGAAAAGAAAAGATTGTGGACTAAATTGCAAAATCTTTGTATTTTGGTACCAAGGTAAGTTCACGTGTAAATAATGTAGCATAATTGTTATTTTTAAGTTATTGATGTTAAATATATGTGATGCTGAATTTTATTATGAAATGTATGCTTTGTGGTTAATTTCAAATAATATGTAAATTATGTGATATACTTGGAAAATGTGAAATACTATCGAGTATCGGTATCGGCATTCTATGGAAGACGGCAGGATAAGTGTTCAAGGAAAATCCCGCTTGAACCTTAGGAATAGATTAGGATACAAGTGACATGTCACTAGGATGGTTGAGCATCCGAGCTCGTTGAGTTGAGTCCGAGTTCACTTATGGATGCGAATGTTCGAACTCGTTGAGTTGAGTCCGAGTTCGAGAGATGTAACTAGGCATCCGAGCTCGTTGAGTTGAGTCCGAGTTCACTTATGGATGCGAACGCCCGAGCTCGTTGAGTTGAGTCCGAGTTCGCTTATGGGCGGGTTACATGATTGCTTGATTGCATATATGGCACTTATGTGCAAGTTATCCATGTATCCAAATTATATTCCGATGTGTTCAACGGGTAAAGTTCTACTCAATTGGAGGAATATTGGAGATGTAAAGAGACGTATTGGTAAGTGATGTGAAATGGATATTTTGGACAGGTATGTATTTAACCCTCGGGTTGAGTATTGATACAATCACGATAAGGTAATAAGATGATGAAAAATGATTAGAAATGTGATATGTGTTTTAGTGATGCATGCTAATGTTGATTGGTATGGACTGCTTGTTATGTTACTTATTATTTGCATATGAACTTACTAAGCATTTATGCTTACTCCTCCTTCTTACTCATTGTAGTTTTGGACAAGCCAGCTCGTGAGTCGTCGGATAGGTTGAAGGCTCAGTCACACTATCCTAAGACTTTTGGTAAATGGCTTGTAAATTTAAGTATGGCATGTATAGCAATATACCTATTTTGTGTAAATGATCTTATGATATGGTGATGGAATGGTTGAGAAAATGCTTGACAATGATAAATTATGAAAATGGTTAGTTTAGATTATGTTTGATGTTAAGGAAAATTATTAAGATACTTAGTGCATAAAAACTCATAAAAGGGATGAAATTTGCCATAAACAGAATACTGCAGCAACACTGACCCGAGTTTGAAAATTTGCTAAAAATCATAGAAATTGAATATGGTGATGGAATATATATCAAATTGAATCTTATTATGTCTAGTTTCACATGAAACAAATGAAATAGGTAAAGGAATTATATGTTAAAAGATATTTGAATTTTAGTGAAACAGGGTCGTAACAGTTTCTAAATCCCCTGTTCCAAGTTTAGAAATTCACTATAAATTTTAAAGATATAATTAGGTGGTGTATTTTATATCCTCAGAATCCTTATTGAGTCTAGTTTTAGTAGAAACAAACCTCATAGTCATATGAATTTTTTACAGAGAGAAATATGGTTCGTAGTAAACAGAGGTCAAACCAGTCAAGTCCTGAAACAGGGGTAACTTTAACTAATAAACTGTACTAATTGGCTCAACCAAAAATTCTAGAAAAAAATTAGTAGATAGGTATATGAGTCTAGATTCAAGGAAAATTTACGGATCTTAATTTTGAGTTTTTTAACTCGAGATATGATTTTTCTTGTGACTGTGACGCAAGTAGCTTAAAAACTGTGAATGTAGAAACAAATAATCCAAAGTTCTAAAACTGTTAAATTAAGCTTAGTAACACCTCATACTCGACTCCGGCGACGGTCTCGGGCGTGGGGGCGTTAAACTATCACATAGCATCGCTTATCAAATTTTGCCTATTATGGGCCCAACAGCCCATCGGGCCTATTTAGCCCATTTCGGCCCACTTGGCCTATTCACAACCCAAGTCCATGGAATCGTCCATGGGCCTCAGTTAACCTATCGGTCTCCCCCTTACGAGTATCCGTGCACTCGCAAGACTACTGTAGCCATGCTTTCAGCTTTTCGGCTTTTCGGTATTTTGGCATTTCGGCATTTGCCCATTCATAGTATGTGTGTAGTGTATGTACACAACTGGTAAGCAATCGTGATGAGATCTCTTTATCCCCAAACCTTGCGTGATAAGTATAACAACCCCTTCTTAAATCCCTAACCATAATCAACTCCCAGATCTGCACCAATCTTAACGATTAAAACAGAATAATAGGTGACTCGTATCCAACACAAGTCCCTTTACCTTAACTATAAACAATCGGCCACTTTAGCCAATAGGAGAGGAATACTTAACAAGATCGTAAACACCTAAAGATCAATTTTGGTAGAGAGCTAAGATCCGAGATCCGATACTAATTCCCTACCACAGTCAATTAGAAAGAGTAAAGAACAATATTCGATACTTAGCAAAGAAAATCAATTGGAAGAGTAACACTTACACTAGATTCAGTCAAAAAGTATTCGACTCTAGAGATCTAAATGGCACAATTGCTTATTCGGCACTAAGGGAGAGAGGAAGAAGAATCGGCTAAACCTAAAAGTGAAACAAATAAATCGGTACAAGAAAAATAAAAAGAGAACAAGGGTTTTTGGCTTTTGGAGAAATCGAGAAAAAGAAAAAGAAGAAAACAAAAGTCTTCTCGATAATAGGGTGAAGGAAATTAGACACCAGCCTAGCAACCCTGCATTTGGCACTTATTTATAACCCTATAATCGAATTGCCTGGCCCTCAGTTCCCCATTTGGCTCTATCACTTCCCCCTCTCATCTCCTCGTTTTTCTCCCTGATAACCCCTTGATCCTTTCCTTAATTTTCTCTCCTGAACACTCCCCTTAGAGTCCATCTTCACGCCACTTCTAACCTTCTAAAAGGCCAATATTATACTCCTAAAAATACTAAGCTGGGATTCGAACCTAGGATCTCCTTGCTAGCTACTAACGCCACCTCCCTACACTCTAAGTGGTGTCACTTAGCCACTCCACCACAAGGCTTTTTGATGCCATTTTCCCCTATCTTTATTTAAAAGCCCAACTACTTGCCAACAAGACCCTTTTAATTATTAAACTTTAATTTTTCTACCCCTAGATTCGAATTCAAACCTTGGCCAAGACCTACCAACGCGTAATTAACACTTAATCGGGATTACTAAGCATAAAAAAAATTTAACATTTTGGGATTTTTGGGTTTCGAGATTTTTGGGGCGTTAGATAGTTGGCCATCCGACCTTGGGTATACTTTTCCTCCCAATAAGACCCTTACCTATCTAATTGATCTTTCAACCCACTCATCGTTAACTTACTAGTTCATGATTGTGTCTTTCTGCAACCTAATCTGTGCTGGTTTAAACCGTGCAAAAGTCGCAGGTTCGTTGGCGGACTAGTATTCTACATGTACCAAGTATACCTTATATCTAAGGAGCCTCATTCCCCTTTCACCCTATTTAAGGATGAAAAATAACCTTGGTATCAGAAAAAATTCTAATGGTCTATATCCTTTAGCCACCCCTAACTTATTTCTTCTTGTGGTTACAGTTCCAATCACACCGCGAGCTCTACCTTCACGCATGATGTCCTTCATGAACTGCGAACTTCTTAATTATGATCCTCATGGTTTTACATCCTAATGGACTTCTTGTGATTTTCTTTGCTAGTAGACTACCCGTGTTTGTTGTCCCGACAGACTACCCTGTGTTCACTATCCCAACAGACTACCCTATGTTTACCATGCCAATGGACTCTATTGGTTGTTGTAACACACTCAACCCCATCCGATTCACTAAGTTTGGATATAAAATGATACAACATACAAACACTTAGCATAAATTTTAACAATTAGGGTATTCTATCTTTTTACCATACTCCATTTATTGAAATAAAAGTTGTTTTGAACAAAGAAATAAAGAAAAGACTAAATGAATACAACAAACTCTTAAAAATAATATAAACAATACAAGCCAAAGATTTGTTAAAAATAAACTCTTTAAGGTGTGGTGTACTTTACACCCTACACCTAAGATATTCCTTGTATGCATAATAAACAAGCTCGCCACTCCAATGGCGCATTCCTGGCTTGTCCCTCATGGCACACTCTTTCATACATCGACACCTGAAATAATAGCAAACACCCATAAGTTTATCTTCTTTCTTTTAGAACAATGAAGATACTTTTCATAGTATTATTTCTACAGATCCCTCTTCCTATGAATTTCCTCCTCAAACAAACAAATAACATTTTTTTCCAAAATAGTCATTCATAGATACTATGCACTGGCGGATACTTACTATCTAAACGCATATGTGGTGGATTCTCATGTTGAGTTTGATTCTATCTGTAACGCCTCAAATTTTTGATTTTTGGCTTTTGTGATTATTGGGCTTAAGAGTGCTTGAATTTATGCTTCATGTTATTTTGGCTTAAAAATATGTGGGTTTAAGTGGTTATGTGCTCTGGGGTGTGTTTGGGAGGTCCCAAGTTTAAGTGTTAACAGAATAAAGCCTGACTTATGGCCAGTGGGCTTATAAGGATTTGGTAGTAAAACTTAACAGAATGGGCCTGCTGGTCTAGTGGTGAAGTGGCGACGAAATTATGCTTAGGGTTAGGGGTTTGATTCCCTGCAGTGGCGATGGGATTATTTTTGCTGCAAGTTTCAGTTAAGTGTGGGTTTTATTAAAAGTCTGAGTTGTGGGCTTTAGGGAAAACTTAGGGTTTTTTTATTTTCCTTCTTTTTGGCAAAAGTGTTTTTCTGCCATCTTCTCTTTTTTTCCCTAATTTGCCCTTATTGCTGAATTCTATTCTTTTTTCTCCTTTCTCCGTCATTTTTCTTCTTTTTTGATAAGCTTTAGCATTTCAGTAGTGAGTTCTTCGATTCAGTAAGTAACGTTTAACTAAAGTTACGAGTTTTCATTTGGGGATTACTTAAAAGGGTTTTAGTTATTGTTTAGGGATTATTCAAGGCTCTGTAGATCAGTAATTGAGTTTTAAACAGCAAGAAAACCCCGTTCTTCGTTGAAGGTAAGTGATTTTGGGCTAGTATTATCAATATTAGGTTTTGGAGTGCTCATGGTTGGATTAGCAGTGAAAACAAACCAGGTGTGTACTCCGATTACACAGAAAATGAGCTTCAGCGAAAGCTAAAAAACTGACTGTTGAAGCCACACGGGCTTGTGGTCTACCCGTGTGCTAGCCTGCGTCGTGAGACACGAGCATGTCACTGACGAGTGAGGCCATGCCCGCGCCACATGGGCATAATGAACACGGTCGTGTGAGGCTAACGAGGCCGGGTGTGAGGCACGGGCTCGACCAATTAGGTCGAGTAGGCCGCACAGGCATATGGGTCACATGGGTGAACCACACGAGCGTGTGATATTTGGGCCAGGCCGTGTGATCCACACGGGAAAGGCTAATTTGGGCCGTGTGGGCCACTCGGGCGTGTGGGCCCACATAGGCAGGGCACACGGGCGTGTGAGCCCAATTAATGTGAAATTTTCTGTAAGGTTGCACGGGTCGCCTAAGTCGTCTATGACCTGACTGTAGGGGTGGTAAGCGTTACTTAGACTCCATGCTCTATTTGAATACTGATTTGTAAGCAAAAGCATGTTAATATAAGTATGTGTATCTGTATGATTTTGTATATCTGTTATCTGCACATTAGCATGCCATGATATTTATGATGCATTGCTTTGGGTTGGGATTGTTATGAAGAGAAGAAAGTCTGAAAGGCGATTAGCCTGATATCAGGCAGCGACGCTGCACTTAATTGTATGCACTGTTTCCGGTACCATTTGATGTGTAGGGTTGGATGGGTAGATTATATCCCCATACTTGGTGTGTAGGGCTGGGTGGGTCGATTCTATCCATACATGGTGTGTTGGGTTCGACGGAGATGGTGTGTAGGGCTGGTGGGCATGATTTTTTATTTCTGATCTGTATGCATGCGATATCTGTAAGGCTAAGGCCGAATATCTGTATTCTTTTATCTATTTGTATGCATGTTGTTTGTGAGGATGTACACACTGAGTTTGCGAAAACTCACTCCTTTATTAATTTTATTTGTCAGGTAATCCTCAGTAGTAGATGGATCTGTGCGACGGAGGGCTCGCTGGTGACCACTGGTAGATACTTATGGATTTTTTAGTAACATTTATTTCATCTGCTTTATTTTTATATTTGCTTTGGGATTAATTATGTATTTGGACACGAACCATTTATTTTGGTTTTTGGGATTTAAAACTGTTAAGGTTGTTTTCTTATGAACCGTGACACCATAAATACGTTTTAGAAATTTAACTTATGATTTCGTAAAAATGAATGACGATTTAATTTCCGCGTTATAAGATTGTTTTCAAGTAATAACTGGAATAGGAAGTTCATGAGTTAAGAAAAGATAATAACTTGGACGATTTTTAACATGCTAAGGTTTTCTAAAAAGGACTCTCATGTGACACCGCCAGATTTAGCCATAACGTCTAGGCTGAGTTTGGGGTGTTACATTTACTAGTATCAAAGCCAGGTTTGTAAAAACTCAGCTATGGTTTTGGGTAATAAAAAGAATGGTTTTAAATATAAGTGGTAAAGTAATTTGGAGTGTTTCGATAAATAAGTGGTTCACCGAGTCTCCGGCGCCGATCCTATAAGTACTCTGAAACTCTGATACGTATTGTCTAAAAGCATGCCTATAATGAAATTTTATCTGTATTTGTCTGAAATGTTATGTATGTATATTGAGACTACTATAGGTAGTACTTTTCTGAAACACTTAGGTAGTGTAAACTAAAACTGTACTGAGACGTATTACTTGCGATAACTGACTCTGAAGCTCTGATGCTGTTCTGCATAAAATATCTACTAACAATTATCGAAACTGTAAACTGATATGCATAAAACTTTTAAAATACAGATTAATTCGATAGTTACGATGAACACACGTGGTACTCGTGGAAGGGGGTACTAGAGGCTGAAGTAGAGGCCATGGAGGGATTCGAGCTGAGTCTCTCGCATCCGATACAATCCCTAATTTAGACTCTAGTGGGACACCAGTATCACCTGCTACTGAGACTGGTGTTGAGTCTGCTGACCATGCGGCTGGGGCGACGCACTGTCCCAGGCTATGCTACAAATTCTGGAGAGGGTCGTTAGGGCTAATGTTGGATCTAGAGGCTGTGGGTCGGTTACAGAACGACTCCTGTTGAATGGGGCTGAGATAATTAGGGGTATCACTGGAGTTGCTCCGAGTGTGGCCTAGTATTGGATAGAGGCCACAGAGCTCATTATGGATGATCTGGACTTTTCTAATTAGCAGAAGCTTAAAGAAGCTGTTTCTTTGCTTCGCGATGAGGCATATCAGTGGTGGTTGATCGTTAAGAAAGGTACTTCGATGATAGGTTAACTTGGGATCTGTTTAAGACCACCTACCAGAGTAAGTATGTGGGGGCTAGCTACACTAACGCTAGATGACGTGAGCTTCTGAATCTCACTCAGGGAGACCATTTAGTGGCCGAGTGTGAGGCTGAATTTCTGAGATTGAGTCGCTATGCGAGGGGTATGGTGACGATCGAGTATGAGCATTGTGTCCATTTTGAGGATGGTCTTCGTGATAGTCTGCGATTTCTGATAGCTCCTCAGAGGGAGCGATATTTCTCAGTCTTAGTCGAGAAGGCCAAGATTGCCGAGGAGGTGAATTGCTCTGAGCACCAAAATCGTGAGAAGGGGAAGGTTAAGAGAGAATCTGAGTCTTCTGGTTCTGGGTTGAGGCCTAAGAAAAAGGCTAAGACTAATGGGCTCGTAAGAGTTGGGCCTATTGTTGCACCTGTTAGGGTGGCGATCTGTCAACTTTGTAATAGATGCCATCCAAGTGAGTGTTGGAGGTCCATTGGTGCATGTTTGAGGTGTGGATCAACTAAGCATCGAGTTAAGGATTGCCCACTAAGGGGTAATCAGGTGCAAGATCCAGTTGCTGAGATTGCGTAGCTACCGAGAAGGGTACAGCAGCCACCTAGGGGTTAAGGATAGGCTAAGGGTGGTAACGGTATGGGTCGAGGTCAAAGAGCACCTGGCAGGGGTGCTGGGCCAACTGAGGCGAGGCAGGCTGCACTTGTCTATGCTGCACATCGTCGTGAGGATAGAGATGCTCTAGACGTCATCATGGGTACGTTTTTTATTCTTAATGTACCTTATGTTGCACTGATAGACGTAGGCTCTACGCATTCTTATTTTGCATGCTCTGTGTCTGAGACTTTGGGGATTCCGTATGAGAGCACTTCTAGTTAGATTTTTATGGTGAGTCTGTTGGGGCAGTCCATTAGGGTTGGTAAGCTGTTCAGGGACGTTCCATTGGAAGTCCAAGGGGCAGTATTTTTGGCTGATCTGATGGAACTTTAGTTTGGGGAGTTCAACTTAATTCTAGGAATGGACTGGTTGGTGAAGTATCGTGTAAGTCTGAATTTGTTGAAAAGAGGGTGGTTCTAAGGACCGAGGAGGATAATGAGGTAGTCGTGATTGGAGAACGACGAAATTATCTGAGTAATGTGATATATGAGTTGGTAGCAGAGAAGCTTGTGAGGAAAGGATGTGAGGCGTTCTTGGCCTACATTAGTGTTTCTGATTCTGTGGACTCTTCAATTAAAGACATCCATACTGTGAGGGACTTTTCAGATGTTTTTCCAGAGGAATTACCAGGGTTGCCTCTGAGTCGTAAGATGAATTTTGGGATTGAGTTGATTCCTGGTACAGCTCCAGTGTCTATCGCCTCTAATCGAATGGCACCGAAGGAGCTGGCAAAACTGAAGGCTCAAGCTTAGGAGCTGTTAGATCGTGGGTTTATTCATCCTAGTGTGTCTTCATAGGGAGCACATGTTCTGTTTGTGAAGAAGAAGGATGGTACGATGAGGATGTGCATCAATTATCGCCAGTTTAATAAGTTGACGATCAAGAATAAATACCCACTTCCGAGGATAGATGATTTATTCAATCAATTCAGAGGAGCTTCAGGGTTCTCTAAGATCGATCTGTGGTCAGGTTATCATCAGTTGAGAGTAAAGGAGGCCGATGTGCATAAGACGGCATTTAAGACTCGGTATGGACATTATGAGTTCCTAGTTATGCCTTTTGGGTTGGCTAATGCACCAGTGGTGTTCATGGATCTGATGGACCGTGTGCTTCAGTCCTACTTGGATCAGTTCGTTGTGGTGTTTATCGACGACATTCTGGTGTATTCTAAGACTGAGGACGAATATGATGGGCATCTCAGGGTTGTTTTGTAGATTCTACGTGAGAAATAGCTTTACGCAAAAAATTTTAAGTGTGAGTTTTGGCCTAAAAAAGTAACCTTTTTGGGACATGTGGTGTCTGCTGGGGGGATTCATGTTGATCCCTGTAAGATTGAGGCTATGTTGGATTGGAAACAGCCAAAAAGTGTGTTGAAGGTTCGCAGTTTTCTAGGTCTAGCAGGATATTACCGACGGTTCGTAGAAGGGTTCTCGTTGGTCGTAGCGCCGTTGACTAAGTTGCTGCTTAAGGGAGTTTCCTTTATTTGGACTATCGCATAGTAGGAGAGCTTTGAGAAGCTCAAGACATTTTTTACTCAGGCTCTGATACAACCTGAGTCTGGCAAGGAATACGTGGTTTATAGTGATACGTCACATGTAGGTTTAGGTTGTATCTTGATGCAAGATGGTAAAGTGGTTGCTTATGCATCTTGTCAACTCAAGACTCACGAGGCTAATTATCCGACGCACGATTTAAAGTTGGCAGCAGTGGTTTTTGCTCTTAAAATCTAGAGGCAGTATCTGTATGGGGAGAAGTGTACCATTTACACTGATCACAGAAGCCTCAGATATCTCCTCACTTAGAAGGAGTTAAATCTTAGGCAGCGTCATTGGGTTGAGCTGCTTAAAGTTATGACTGTGTGATCGAGTACCATCCAAGTAAGGCCAATGTGGTGGCAGATGCATTGAGCCGTGCGGTTATGACCGATTTGAGGGCGATGTTCGCTCGACTGAGTCTTTATGATGATAGGAGTCTTCTGGCTGAGTTGCAGGTTAGACCATCGTGGTTGGATCAGATTAAGGAAAAGCAGTTAGGAGATGAGTTGTGTTTCCATCAGGTTGAGGCTAGAACTACTACTGAGTTTAGGGTTGGCAATGATGGAGTACTGAGTTTCTGAGATAGGATCTGTGTACCTAATGATAAGGATTTGAGACTGTTTATTATGAGGGAAGCGCATAGTAGTCCTTACGCTATGCATCCTGGTGGAAATGAGATGTATAAGGATCTTTGTGAGTTGTACTGGTGGCCAAGGTTGAAGCATAAGGTGACAGACTTTGTTGCTCGTTGTTTGACTTGCTAGCAAGTTAAGGCTGCGCATCAGTTACATTTGGGTTTGCTACAGCCAGTAAAGATACCGATGTGGAAATGGGAGCGAATGACGATGGACTTCGTTAGTGGGTTGCCTTTGACACCCACTAAGATAGATTTTGTCTGGGTCGTCGTTGACCGATTGACCAAGTTCGCACATTTCATTCTAGTTAGTACGGGCTACTCCTTGCAAAAGCTGGCTAAGCTCTACAATTCTGAGATTGTGGGATTGCATAGGGTTTCTATTTCGATCATCTCTAATAAGGATCCTCGTTTTACATCTCGATTTTGGCAGAAACTTCATGAGGCTTTGGGTTTTCGTTTGGACTTCAGCACTGCTTTTCATCCTTAGACAGATGGTCAGTTAGAGAGGGTGATCCAGATATTTGAGGATATGTTAAGGGGTTGTGTCATGGATTTTCGTGGTAGTTGGGAGGAGTACTTGCCATTGGCAGAGTTCTCTTACAATAACAGCTATCAGTCTAGTAATCAGATGGCACCTTATGAGGCACTTTATAGTCATAAGTGTCGCACTTCTTTGTGCTGGACTGAGTTAGTTTCAGAGACTCAGGATAAGGTTCGCTTGATTCGAGATCGATTGAAAGCGGCTTCTGATAGACAAAAGTCCTATGCAAATTTGAAAAGGAAAGACATCGAGTATTCTGTGGGAGACATGGTTTTTCTTAAGGTCCCGCCATGGAAGAAGGTTCTGAGATTTGGTAGAAAGGGTAAGCTAAGTCCTCGATTTATTGGGTCGTACCGAATTCTGAAGCGAGTGGGGCAGTTGCCTATCAGTTGGAGCTACCTCCAGAGTTGGATCGTATACATGATATATTCCACGTATCGATGTTGAGACGGTATCACTCTGATCCTGCTCACGTTGTACCTGTGGAGGAGATTGAGGTTAGGTCAGATTTAACGTTCGAGGAGGAGCCGGTTCAGATTTTGGATCGCGACGTCAAGGTTCTGCGTAGGAACTCTATTCCCTTAGTGAAGGTGCTGTGGTGGAATCATAGCACTGAAGAATCTACTTGGGAGCCAGAGGATTTGATGCGTCAGCAGTATCCTCACCTTTTCTGATCAGGTAAAATTTGAGGATGAATTTTCTTTAAGGGGGTAGAGTTGTAACACCCTAAATTTTTTATTTTCGACTTTTGTGATTATTGGGCTTGGAAGTGCCTGACTTTGTGCTTCGTGTTATTTTGGCTTAAAAATATGTGGGTTTAAAAGGTTATGTGCTCTGGGGTGTGTTTGGGAGGTCCCAAGTTTTAAGTGTTAACAGAATAAAGCCTGACTTATGGCCAATGGGCTTATAAGGATTTGGTAGAAAAACTTAACAGAATGGGCCTGCTGGTCTAGTGGTGAAGTGGCGATGGAATTATGCTTAGGGTCAGGGGTTCGATTCCCTGCAGTGGCGATGGGATTATTTTTGCTGCAAGTTTCAGTTAAGTGTGGGTTTTTTTAAAAGTTTGAGTTGTGGGCTTTAGGGAAAACATAGGGTTTTCTTATTTTTCCTCTTTTTTGGCAAAAGAGTTTTTCTCCCGTCTTCTTTTCTTTTCCCTAATTTCCCCTTGCTACCGAATTCTATTCTTTTTTCTCCTTTTTTCGTCATTTTTTTTCTTTTTCAATAAGCTTTGGCATTTCGGTAGTGAGTTCGTCGATTCGGTAAGTAACGTTTAACTAAAGTTACGAGTTTTCATTTGGGGATTACTTAAAAGGGTTTTGGTTACTGTTTAAGGATTATTCAAGGCTCTGTAGATCCGTAATCGAGTTCAAAACAACAAGGAAACCCCGTTCTTCGTTGAAGGTAAGTAGATCTCTCATTTTGAGATTTGTCTATTCTTAACAATCTGACTTAAAAGACTGATTTTGGGCTCGGTATTATCAATCTTGGGCTTTAGAGTGCTCGTGGTTGGATTAGCAGTGAAAACGAACAAGGTGTGTACTCCGATTACGCAAAAAACGAGCTTTGGTGAAAGCTAAAAAGTCGACTGTCGACGCCACACGGGTGTGTGGTAGCCTGCGTCGTGAGACACGGGTGTGTCATAGACAAGCGAAGCCGTGCGCACGCCACACGGGCTCGACGAACATGGGCGTGTGAGGCTGGCGAGGCCCTGTGTCAAGTACGGGCTCAACCAATTGGGCCGAGTAGGCCGCACGGGCGTGTGGGTCACACGGGTGAACCACACGAGCGTGTGATATTTGGGCCAGACCATGTGATCCACACGAGAAAGGCTAATTTGGGCCGTGTGTGTAATATCCTGAATTAGGGCCTAATCGAAATAGTGGTTTTGTGACCACAAATCTGAGATAGAGATAATTATTTTATAATTATTTTGATGTTTATGATATGATTGCATGATTGTGTGAAAATTTCATGATGAAATCCTATGCCTAAAGTGCTTAGATTGAAATTAGGGACTAAATCGAATAATTTGTAAAACTTGCATTCTAGGAGTTTTTAGTATGAAATTGTTTTGGAATATTAATGAGGAGGCCTTTAATAGCAATTTGACCAATTTCCAAGTCTATGGACAAAAATTGGACATGGATGGAATTTTTGGAAAGTTTAGTAGTAAGCGCATTTTGGTCATTTAGTTATTAAAATGAATTAAAAACAAAATTAAAAGCCAATTTTTGTCCATCTTTTTCATTAGGCTGAAATTTCAAGGGTTCTCCATAGCTAGGGTTTGTTTCAAATTTCAAAGCTCCATAGTAAGTGATTCCAAGCCCCGTTTTTAATGTTCTTTACGTTTTTGGAATCCCGGTAGCTCGAATAAGCTTATGCTAGTAATAAATCAACCTAGGGTTCATATTTGGAAAAATACCCATAGGTGAAATTTGTGTATTTTGGTGTTTTATGATAGAAAATGAGGTTTTAAATTATGTTAGACAACTTGTACTACTCGGTTTTAAGCGAAAACGAGTAAAAGGGCTTAATCGGTAAAAATACCAAATAGTCATAAGTACATGTTAGAGTGTGAATTTGATGTTACCATAGAAGGGAAAAATGATCAGCATGTCATAAAACATAAGAATAAGGGATGAAGTTTAATTCCTGAGCCTAGGGGCAAAAGTGTAATTATGCAAAAGTTTAGGACAAAAATGTAATTTTGCCAAAGTTTGTATTAAATGCTGTTTTCATGAATGTTTGTATTAAATAAGATTAATTTGGCATTATAGATCAAGAGAAACGAGATTCAAGTCGCGATCGAGGGAAAAATAAAGTTTACGAAGAATAGGCTCGATTGCTAATAATTTTGTACCGAGGTAAGTTCATGTGTAAATGTAGTAACATAATTGTCATTTTAATTAACTTAATGATATTTATATGATATGATGATTATTATTATGAAATATTATGCTTTGTGGTTATTGTTGAGTAATATGCAAATTATGTTTATTACTTGTTAAATATGAATTGCTATCGAGTGTCAGTTTCGATATTCCATGGAAGACGGCAAGGATATGTGATCGAGGAAAATGCCCGTTTGAACCTTGGGAATAGATTAGAATACAAGTGACATGTCACTAGGATGGTTGAGTTCTGAACTTGTTGAGTTGAGCCCGAGTTCGTGAAATGTAACTAGGCATCCGAGCTCGTTGAGTTGAGTCCGAGTTCACTTATGGGCGGGTTACATGGTAGCTTGGCTACATAAGTTCCGCAGGCTATTGAGTTTGTCTAGCTGCGGATATGGCTCTTATGTTCATGAGATCCGCGTATTCGAATTATATTCCGATGTGTTCAAAGGGTGAATCTTAAGTGAATAAGAAGAAGGCCTAAAATGAAGGTGACATGTTGGTAAGTGTGGTAAATGAGAAAATTCGATAGGTATGTGCTTAAACCCTCGGGTTGAGAACTTGGTATGATGAAATCGTAGAAAGATATTAAATACAAATGAAACATGAATGTCTTGGTGTTGTTTATGCAAATAATGTTTTTGTGGGATTGTGTGATTATGTTACTTGCTATTTGCATGTGAACTTACTAAGCATTTGTGCTTACTCCCTCCTTTTCTTTCATTGTAGTTTTGACAAGCCGGCTTGAGAATTGGGATAGGTCGAAGACTCGTTCACACTATCCGAAGGCCTAAATTGGTAAAATGGCTTGTGTGTTTTGAATGTGACATGTATGGCAAAATACTCACTTTGTGTAAATGATCTTATGATATGGCTATGGTTTGGCAAGAAAAGAGTTTGTAAATGATTAGCCATTGGAATGGCCAATCTAAGTCATATTTGATGTTATGTATGTTTAAAATGATATTTAGTCCATGAAAATCCTTAGTAAAGTGAAATGTGCCATAAAACAGAATCTGGTAGCAGCAGTGATGTAAATTTGAAAAATCACTAAAAATAGTAGAAATAGAATTAAATGATGAGTAAGTTATGAAATTGAATATTTATGAGTCTGTTTTCATATGGATTGAACAAAATAGGTATATGAATTATATTTTATGAGATATTTGAATTTTTGTAAAACAGGGCCAGAGTGATTTCTGGATCCCCTATTCTGACTTTAAAAATTCATAATAAATTGTAAACAAATAATTAGAAGTCATTATTTATATGTAAAGATTTCTTATTGAGTCTAGTTTTAAGAGAAACAAACATAATAGACATTGAAGTTCTGTACAGAGAGATATATGATTCGTAATACATAGAGGTCAGAGCGGTCAAACCCTGAAATAGGGGAGACTTTAACTAATAAACTGTACTAATTGGCTTGACCAAAAATTCTAGAAAAAAATTAGTAAATATATATATGAGTTTAGTTTCAGGTAAAATTTACATAATTGTATTTCGAGTTTCAGAACTCGAGATATGAATTTTTAAGCGACTATGATGCAGATTGCTAGCTTGACAGGAAATTTTTAAGCGGTTTAAGTAATGAATTAAGCCTGTTAACACCTCGTGTTCGAATCCGGCGACGGTCTCGGGTATGGGGTGTTACAGTGTGGGCTACACGGGTGTTTGGGCCCACACAGGCAGGGCACATGGGTGCGTGAACCCAATTAATGTGAAATTTTCTATAAGGTTGCATGGTTCGCCTAAGTCTACTATTGTAACACCCCTAACCCGTATCCGTCGCCGGAGGGGTAAGGAATATTACCAAACAAGCACCAATTTCATTTAACCATAATTAGGTAATTCCCGATGACATACTTATGAAACCAATTTTCATTTATTCAATATGCAAAGGAGTCATCACAACCTAATAGGTACCTTAATTCATTTCTAAGTTTTCTTCACATCAAAACATTTAAAATATTGATCGATTATCATCCACACATACACATTAATGTGTAACGCATATAGTAACTTAACAAGCCATTTTCGCATGGCTATACATATATACATCACCAAAAGATACGTAACTAACACCAAAGTCAATCCTATACATGCCATTATCAAGGTTCATTTATATGAGTACCAATAGGTTTAGATAGTGTGGACGACTTCAACTTTGGAACTCCCGAGTCCAAGCTCACGAACAAAATCTATAAAATAGAGAATTAAAGCAGAAGAATAAGCATTTCGATGCTTAGTAAGTTTTAAGTAATGAAATCATTTAACAGAGTGGCATAGTAATATCTAAGTGTGTTTGTTTCATCCTTTGGTTAAGTAGAAATATAACTAAGGTACTACTTTTATCATTGATATCACAAAGGTGAATTCAATATATCCAACTAAATTCAACCTATAGCCGAATACGTTTATTTCAAATTTTCATATCAATTGCATGCATATACACATACATCTCATAGTTGTGAAGTTGAACTCTCTAATTCGGAACTCATACATCATATTCAGACCAAGAACGTTCAAATGATTTTAAACAAGGGTCTAAGCATCCCTACCAAATTTCATAGTCATAATCTAAAGATAATCATATTCTCAACGAGAGTAAATTACATACCTGGTAATCTTACGGTAAGTAGCACATTTGTTTAAAATTGTTTCAACATATATTATATGATTTCTCGTATGAATACTTACGGGATTTCAACCCAAATATTATGGCGGCACATTCGCCCTTTAGAATCCAAGCCCGGTTCTTAATGCTGGCTCAAAGGCCCTTCGAGACCAAGCTCGGATTATGTCACTGGCTCGAAGGCCCTTCGGAACTAAGTCCGGTTATGACACTGGCTCAAAAGCTTTTCGAGATCAAGCTCGGATTTAAACTCCGATTAACATTCACACATATATCATGTCACATTTGGATATCATTCCTGATCAATTACAGCATGTTTATCAACCATACATCATTCGGTTCAATAGTCCTAAAGAAATAACATGATCCCGTTTTGTTAATCCACAAGATTTCTATAACCATTCGGCTACAAGTAAATACTCTACTTATTTATTTCATCATGTAAATCAAGTAGAACCATTAGGTCACAAATTATCTATTATGCTCATATGTATATATAATTACTTTATCAAATCATAAGCTAAGTTCCATTACTCAAAGACTTACCTTGGATATTTTGAACAGTTGCGGATAGGCTACTCAACTGCTTTCTCTTTTCCTCTATCTGATTTAGACCCTCTTTGCTCTTGAGCTTAATTAAAACAAATAGATTTATTTAATTACTTATCCAACTTTACTATATACGAATATCAATTTATTAAGATTCATTTCAAACTAAATAATAGGCAACCGATCATATATTTTCCCCAAAGTGATATTCAAACATTATAGCCAATGAACCACAACTATCGAATGTTTAACTTATAATCGGACATGTACTATTACCCTTATGTCTTAAGCTAATTACCAAACCTATTACCTCAATTCATGTACATATCGAATAGAGTAATCCTTACTTGAACTATTAGTCAACCTTATCAAATGGACAAATATACTTAAAATAACATATATATATATATATATCTACATAAGTGCATAGATACCATGTTACCAACAATTATTTTCTAGCTTAGTAGCCGAACCAATATACAAACCCATATGCTAAGCAGTTCGTCAATATTACCTATATATATCCAATTCATTTCTTATCCATTCGACTAGTTAAGTTAATGTCACGACATATTATCAAATAACCTTACCGCTACCAAGCATGCTTATTATTTACTATATCCAAACCAATTTACAAGCTAATTCATACAGTCAAAACAAATCAATAATAAACTACAACCTAATCATATCTACCCGTCACATTTACTTTACTTAAACCAAATAAGCATGCACATAAAGTCCTTGGCCGAACTTCACTAAACACAAGTCAACAATAATCTTGATATTTATCACTTTATATATATATATATATATATATATATATATATATATTTTATGAAATAAAGGAAAAAAATGGATTAATCATACTTATAAACTACAAAAGTCTATCTTATGCATAACCTTATTTACCTTCCAATAATCATATAAAAAAAAAATCAAACTCTTAATAATCATGCACAAAGCCGAACCTTAATATGATCAAACCTCAACTTCATTCATTTCAAACACCCACACGGCATTTGTTCAAATCATTAAATAAATCTATGTTTGGCTATTGTACTCATGAGTATTAAAATTTATAACTTGACTAACTTAAACCCTTCTCTTCAACAATTCTTCATAAAACATAAGGACCATAAACCAATCTCATCCTTTAATAACCAAAACCGAATGCTCAAATCATCACCAAAATTTCAAAATTTTGACATGGGCTATGTAAGAAATTAGCTAATTAACTTGAAACAAGCTTGAAATTTCAAAAACTAATACAATTAACTAACCTTCCTCAAGCTTAAAGTGACCGAAAATCTTCCCCTTTTCTTTCTTCAATTCGGCCAAGAAGAACCAAAAGATGAAGCTTTGTTTTTATCCCTTTTTTTATTCTTTAACAAAATACAATTATACAACCATTAAGTAATTATTTACATCTATTTTAATATAAATTCCTCATCATGGCCGGCCACTATAAACAAAAAGGGTTATTTGACATGCAAGTACAAACATTTTATAACATGCATTAATAGGCCACTTTAACATTTACCTAGCACATTTCTAAATTTTCTCATATAAGTCCTATTTAATAAAATTCACATACAATAAAAAAAATTCAAGCATGAAATTTTCACACATGCATATTTACATATAATAAGCATCAAATATGACGGTTAATTATTTTTACGACTCGATTTTGTGGTCCCGAAACCACTTTCCGACTACGGTCAAATTAGGGCTGTCACAACTCTCCCCCACTTAAAGAATTTTCGTCCCCGAAAATCTTACAGTGAATAAATTTGGGTATCGATCTTTCATAGAGTTCTCGGTTTCCCAAGTAGCTTCTTCAATCCCGTGTTTGAGCCATAACACCTTTACTAAAAGAACCTTTTTGTTTCGCAACTCTTTCACCTCACGAGCTAGGATACGAATCGGTTCTTCTTCATAACTCAAGTCAGATTGAATTTCAACTTCTGATGGACTGATTATGTGCGAAGGATTAGATCTATAACGTCGAAGCATCGAGACGTGAAAAACATTGTGAATCTTTTCAAGTTCAGGGGGTAAAATCAATGCAGTGCGATCGCCCAATTCGTTCGGATATCTCGTACGGCCCGATAAACCTCGGACTCAATTTGCCTTTGCGGCCAAATCTGAGCACTTTTTTCCAAGGTGAAACTTTAAGAAACACTTTGTCTCCGACCTGATATTTAATGTCTTTTCGTTTCAAATCCGCGTACGACTTCTGACGATCTGAAGCTGCTTTCAGGCTTTCACTGATTACTTTTACTTTTTGCTCAGCATCTTTAATCAAATCAACCCCGAAGATTTTACTTTCACTAGGCTCGGTCCAAAACAACGGTGTACGGCATTTACGACCATACAAAGCCTCTTAAAGTGCCATCTTAATACTTGATTGAAAACTATTGTTGTAAGCGAATTCAATCAAAGGTAAATACCGTTCCGAAGAACCACTAAACTCAAGGATGCAACATCTCAACATATCCTCAAGTATCTGAATTATCCGCTCAGATTGACCATCAGTCTGGGGGTGAAAAGCGGTGCTAAAATGCAACTTGGTACCCAAAGCTTCTTGCAATTTCTTCCAAAATCGTGATGTGAATCTCGGATCTCTATCAGACACAATAGAAGTAGGTACTCCATGTAACTTTACAATCTGAGATACATACATTTCCGTTAGCTTGTCAAGGGAATAATCCATACGTACAAGAATAAAATGAGCCGACTTTGTCAGTCTATCAATGACAACCCAGATCGCATCTTTCTTGCTTGATGACAATGGCAACCCAGATACAAAATCCATCGTGACTCGATCCCACTTCCATTCTGGTGTCATGATCGGTTGAAGTAATCCTGAAGGCATTTGATGTTCCGCTTTCACTTGTTGACATATCAAACACTTCGAAACGAAGTCAGAAATGTCTCGTTTCATACCAGGCCACCAAAACTGACGTTTCAAATCGTTGTACATTTTCGTACTACCTGGGTGGATAGACGTTCGGCTACTATGAGCCTCGCTCAAGATCATCGAAATAAGTTCTGAATTTCTTGGAACGCACAATCGACTTCTGAACCGTAAACAATCTTTGTCGTCTATTTGAAACTCTGATTCCACATTAGAAACACATTCAGCTCGTTTAGCAACCAATTCGTTGTCGACTTTCTGAGATTCACGAATTTGATGAATCCACAATGCTTTGGCCTTTAATTCTGCTACTAACACATTATCAGATAAAACAGACAAGTGTACATTCATCGCTCGTAAAGGAAACAGTGATTTACGACTTAAAGCATCCGCAACCACATTACCCTTTCCCGGGTGATAGTCATTGACAAGCTCATAATCTTTTAATAACTCGAGCCAACGTCTTTGTTGCAGATTCAAATCTCTTTGAGTCATCAAATATTTAAGACTTTTGTGATCCGAATATACATGGCACCTTTCACCAAACAAGTAGTGACGCCAAATTTTTAAAGCAAAGATAATGGCAGCTAATTCGAGATCATAAGTCAGATAGTTTTTCTCATGCGGCTTCAATTGCCTCGATGCATAAGCTACAACTCGGCCTTCTTGCATCAACACACAACCCAGTCCAAGCAAGGAGGCATCACTGTAGATGACAAACTCTTTACCGGATTTGGGCTGCACTAATACTGGAGCTTCAGTCAAATAAGTTTTCAATTGATCGAAACTTTTCTGACATTTCTCTGACCATTCAAATTTAACATCTTTCTGTAGTAGTTTTGTCATTGGTGTTGCTATCATCGAGAAACCCTTTACAAATCGTCTGTAATAACCGGCAAGTCCCAAAAAGCTCCAAACCTCAGTAATATTTCTCGGAGGCTTCCAGTTAAGTATGGCTGAAATTTTACTCGGATCAACTCGAATACCCGATGCAGATACCACATGACCCAAAAAGCTAACTTCTCTCAACCAGAACTCACATTTACTGAACTTAGCATATAACTGCTTATCCCGTAAAATCTGCAACACTAATCTCAGGTGCTCAGCATGTTCGGTTTCATCTCTCGAATAGACCAAAATGTCATCGATAAACACAACTACAAACTGATGCAAATACGGTCTGAAGATCCGATTCATCAAATCCATAAATACCGCAGGGGCATTAGTGAGCCCAAACGGCATCACTAAGAATTCATAGTGACCATATCTCGTTCTAAAAGCAGTTTTAGGAATATCTACGTCTCGAACTCGCAACTGATAATAACCCGATCTCAAATCTATCTTTGAAAATACTGAGGCTCCTTTTAGTTGATTGAACAAATCATCAACACGCGGTAACAGATATTTATTCTTTATTGTTACTTTATTCAACTGACGATAGTCGATGCACAATCTCATGGTTCCATCCTTTTTCACAAACAAAACTGGTGCGCCCCAAGGTGAAAAACTCGGTCGAGTGAAACCTCTATCCGTCAACTCTTGCAACTGAGCTTTCAATTCCTTTAACTCGGTTGGTGCCATCGATACAGAGCTATCAAAATTGGTGTAGTCCCAGGTACAAGTTCGATGCCAAACTCTACCTCCCGAACAAGTGGTAAACTCGGTAATTCTTCAGAAAAAACATCCGGATATTCACAAACCACTGGCATGGATTCAAGCTTCTTTTCTAACTCTTTGTCATCAAGTACGTACTCAAGATATGCTTCACACCCCTTTCTCACATGTTTCTGAGCCAACATCGAGGATATTATTGCTGGCAATGCGTTCAAGTCAGTAGACTCAACTCGAATTATCTCATTATTTACACACCTCAAATCAATAGTTTTTCTTTTGCAATTCACAACTGCATCATGTACGGTCAACCAATCCATACCGAGGATAACATCAAATTCATCAAATGGTAAAAGCATCAAATCGGCCAAAAAATAAGAACCTCGGATTACTAGGGGACATTTCTTACGCACCTTGTCCACAAATACATAACGACCCAAGGGATTCGACACTCGAATTACGAACTCAGTAGACTCAATAGGTAATGTCTTACTGGATGCTAAAGTCTCACATACATACGAATGAGTAGAACCAGGGTCAATCAAAGCAATCACATCAGTATCAAAGAGAGTGAAAGTATCGACAATAACATCAGGCGAAGAAGCGTCCTCGCGTGCACGTATAGCATAAGCTCTAGCAGAAGCATGAGCCTCAGATCTGACTGTAGCATCTGTAGATCCTCTCTGACCGCCACTAGCATTCCCCGCATTTTTTGATGGTCTACCTCGAGCTGTAGTAACACCCAGTTTCCCACTCTGATTTACATTCTGTTCAGACAGTCTCGGACAATCCTTGATAAAGTGGTTAGCTGATCCACACTTATAACAGGAGCGGTCATGGAATCTACAACTCCCCGAATGCCATTTACCACAATCGCGCACTCTGTCTGTCCCCGCGATCATTACCAACACTGCAATCAAGTGACTCGCGTACTCACGAGGGGTCGATCACGATCTCGTCTGAAAAAGCCGAAGTGTCTTTAGATCTGCCTAAATCATCTCTAAATTTCTTCGAGTCTTCATTGAAAGGGCTTTCCAAGATCTCTTACTGAACTCTTTTTGCTCCCAAATTAGCTTTTCTTTTCTCCTTACTGAGCTCTTCGGCTTTGCAAGCTCGTTCGACAAGTACTACAAATTCCCTAATTTCTAGAATGCCAACATACAGTTTTATATCTTCGTTCAATCCATCTTCGAAACATTTACACATTACGACACGAGGAAAACACATTCTAGAGTGTACTGCTAAGCCTCACAAACTTTCGTTCATAATCGATGAACTTGACATGGAACCTTGTTTAAGTTCAAGAAATTCTTTCCGTTTTTGATCAATGAATCTCTGGCTGATATACTTTTTCCGAAACTCGGTTTGGAAAAACTCCCAAGTTACTCGCTCTCTGGGCACCACAGAAATCAACGTACTCCACCAATAGTAGTCAGAATCACGTAGCAAAGAGATAGCACACTTCAGGCATTCATCGGGTGTGCAAGATAGTTCATCAAGTACCCGGATAGTGTTGTCCAACCAAAATTCAGCTTGCTCGGCATCATCGTTGTCTGTAGCTTTAAATTCAGTAGCCCCGTGCTTTCGGATTCTGTCAACTGGGGGCTTATTTAACCTCATTTGATCAGTTACCGGAGGTATCGCGGGTGCAGGGGGTGTATTAGTCGGGAGTGGGGGTTGTGGAACAGCCGTATTAGTTCGAATATACTGATTGAACCAATCATTCATCACGCTATAAAAAGCCTGTCTAGCTTCATCATTCTGATTACTAGCAATAGGTTGAGAGTCCACCGGCGCTGTCCCATGCGCGGGAGCAGCCGCTACACTCTCAATATCATTAGCTACCACTCAGTTGGGATCGAGATCCATTACTATAAGTAAACACATTTTTAACTGTCAGAAATCACCACACTATCAAATAAACACATAATGGCATGTATAGCTAAACCCAAACGTATTACGGTAGTCCTAGAATCGACTAAACCGTAGCTCTGATACCAATAAAATGTAACACCCCTAACCCGTATCCGTCGCCGGAGGGGTAAGGAATATTACCAAACAAGCACCAATTTTATTTAACCATAATTAGGTAATTCCCGATGACATACTTATGAAACCAATTTTCATTTATTCAATATGCAAAGGAGTCATCACAACCTAATAGGTACCTTAATTCATTTCTAAGTTTTCTTCACATCAAAACATTTAAAATATTGATCGATTATCATCCACACATACACATTAATATGTAACGCATATAGTAACTTAACAAGCCATTTTCGCATGGCTATACATATATACATCACCAAAAGATACGTAACTAACACCAAAGTCAATCCTATACATGCCATTATCAAGGTTCATTTATATGAGTACCAATAGGTTTAGATAGTGTGGACGACTTCAACTTTGAAACTCCCAAGTCCGAGTTCACGAACAAAATCTATAAAACAGAGAATTAAAGCAGAAGAAGAAGCATTTCGATGCTTAGTAAGTTTTAAGTAATGAAATCATTTAACAGAGTGGCATAGTAATATCTAAGTGTGTTTGTTTCATCCTTTGGTTAAGTAGAAATATAACTAAGGTACTACTTTTATCATTCATATCACAAAGGTGAATTCAATATATCCAACTAAATTCAACCTATAGCCGAATACGTTTATTTCAAATTTTCATATCAATTGCATGCATATACACATACATCTCATATTTGTGAAGTTGAACTCTCTAATTCGGAACTCATACATCATATTCAGACCATGAACGTTCAAATGATTTTAAACAATGGTCTAAGCATCCCTACCAAATTTCATAATCATAATCTAAATATAATCATATTCTCAACGAGAGTAAATTACATACCTGGTAATCTTACGGTAAGTAGCACATTTGTTTAAAATTGTTTCAACATATATTATATGATTTCTCGTATGAATACTTACGGGATTTCAACCCAAATATTATGGCGGCACATTCGCCCTTTAGAATCCAAGCCCGGTTCTTAATGCTGGCTCAAAGGCCCTTCGAGACCAAGCTCGGATTATGTCACTGGCTCGAAGGCCCTTCGGAACTAAGTCTGGTTATGACACTGGCTCAAAAGCCCTTCGAGATCAAGCTCGGATTTAAACTCCGATTAACATTCACACATATATCATGTCACATTTGGATATCATTCCTGATCAATTACAGCATGTTTATCAACCATACATCATCCGGTCCAATAGTCCTAAACAAATAACATGATCCCGTTTTGTTAATCCACAAGATTTCTATAACCATTCGGCTACAAGTAAATACTCTTCTTATTTATTTCATCATGTAAATCAAGTAGAACCATTAGGTCACAAATTATCTATTATGCTCATATGTATATATAATTACTTTATCAAATCATAAGCTAAGTTCCATTACTCAAAGACTTACCTTGATATTTTGAACAGTTATGGATAGGCTACTCAACCGCTTTCTCTTTCCTCTATCTCGATTTAGACCCTCTTTGCTCTTGAGCTTAATTAAAACAAATAGATTTATTTAATTACTTATCCAACTTTACTATATACGAATATCAATTTATTAAGATTCATTTCAAACTAAATAATAGGCAACCGATCATATATTTTCCCCAAAGTGATATTCAAACATTATAGCCAATGAACCACAACTATCGAATGTTTAACTTATAATCGGACATGTAATATTACCCGTATGTCTTAAGCTAATTACCAAACCTATTACCTCAATTCATGTACATATCGAATAGAGTAATCCTTACTTGAACTATTAGTCAACCTTATCAAATGGACAAATATACTTAAAATAACATATATATATATATATATATATATATATATATCTACATAAGTGCATAGATACCATGTTACCAACAATTATTGTCTAGCTTAGTAGCCGAACCAATATACAAACCCATATGCTAAGCAGTTCGTCAATATTACCTATATATATCCAATTCATTTCTTATCCATTCGACTAGTTAAGTTAATGTCACGACATATTATCAAATAACCTTACCGCTACCAAGCATGCTTATTATTTACTATATCCAAACCAATTTACAAGCTAATTCATACAGTCAAAACAAATCAATAATAAACTACAACCTAATCATATCTACCCGTCACATTTACTTTACTTAAACCAAATAAGCATGCACATAAAGTCCTTGGCCGAACTTCACTAAACACAAGTCAACAATAATCTTGATATTTATCACTTTATATATATATATATATATATATATATATTATTTACGAAATAAAGGAAAAAAATGGATTAATCATACTTATAAACTACAAAAGTCTATCTTATGCATAACCTTATTTACCTTCCAATAATCATATAAAAAAAATCAAACTCTTAATAATCATGCACAAAGCCGAACCTTAATATGATCAAACCTCAACTTCATTCATTTCAAACACCCACACGGCATTTGTTCAAATCATTAAATAAATCTATGTTTGGCTATTGTACTCATGAGTATTAAAATTTATAACTTGACTAACTTAAACCCTTCTCTTCAACAATTCTTCATAAAACATAGAGACCATAAACCAATCACATCCTTTAATAACCAAAACCGAATGCTCAAATCATCACCAAAATTTCAAAATTTTGACATGGGCTATGTAAGAATTTAGCTAATTAACTTGAAACAAGCTTGAAATTTCAAAAACTAATACAATTAACTAACCTTCCTCAAGCTTAAAGTGACCGAAAATCTTCCCCTCTTTCTTTCTTCAATTCGGCCAAGAAGAACAAAAAAGATGAAGCTTTGTTTTTATCCCTTTTTTTTTTATTCTTTAACAAAATACAATTATACAACCATTAAGTAATTATTTACATCTATTTTAATATAAATTCCTCATCATGGCCGGCCACTATAAACAAAAAGGGTTATTTGACATGCAAGTACAAACATTTTATAACATGCATTAATAGGCCACTTTAACATTTACCTAGCACATTTCTAAATTTTCTCATATAAGTCCTATTTAATAAAATTCACATACAATAAAAAAAAATCAAGCATGAAATTTTCACACATGCATATTTACATATAATAAGCATCAAATATGATGGTTAATTATTTTTACGACTCGATTTTGTAGTCCCGAAACCACTTTCCGACTAGGGTCAAATTAGGGCTGTCACAACTCTCCCCCACTTAAAGAATTTTCGTCCCCGAAAATCTTACCAGTGAATAAATTTGGGTATCGATCTTTCATAGAGTTCTCGGTTTCCCAAGTAGCTTCTTCGATCCCGTGTTTGAGCCATAACACCTTTGCTAAAGGAACCTTTTTGTTTCGCAACTCTTTCACCTCACAAGCTAGGATACGAATCGGTTCTTCTTCATAACTCAAGTCAGATTGAATTTCAACTTCTGATGGACTGATTATGTGCGAAGGATTAGATCTATAACGTCGAAGCATCGAGACATGAAAAACATTGTGAATCTTTTCAAGTTCAGGGGGTAAAATCAATCTGTAAGCGACTGGCCCAATTCGTTCGGATATCTCATACGGCCCGATAAACCTCGGACTCAATTTGCCTTTACGGCCAAATCTGAGCACTTTTTTCCAAGGTGAAACTTTAAGAAACACTTTGTCTCCGACTTGATATTTAATGTCTTTTCGTTTCAAATCCGCGTACGACTTCTGACGATCTGAAGCTGCTTTTAGGCTTTCACTAATTACTTTTACTTTTTGCTCAGCATCTTTAATCAAATCAACCCCGAAGATTTTACTTTCACTAGGCTCGGTCCAAAACAACGGTGTACGGCATTTACGACCATACAAAGCCTCGTAAGGTGCCATCTTAATACTTGATTGAAAACTATTGTTGTAAGCGAAATCAATCAAAGGTAAATACCGTTCCCAAGAACCACTAAACTCAAGGATGCAACATCTCAACATATCCTCAAGTATCTGAATTATCCGCTCAGATTGACCATCAGTCTGGGGGTGAAAAGCGCTGCTAAAATGCAACTTGGTACCCAAAGCTTCTTGCAATTTCTTCCAAAATCGTGATGTGAATCTCAGATCTCTATCAGACACAATAGAAGTAGGTACTCCATGTAACCTTACAATCTGAGATACATACATTTCCGTTAGCTTGTCAAGGGAATAATCCATACGTACAAGAATAAAATGAGCTGACTTTGTCAGTCTATCAATGACAACCCAGATCGCATCTTTCTTGCTTGATGACAATGGCAACCGAGATACAAAATCCATCGTGACTCGATCCCACTTCCATTCTCGTATCATAATCGGTTGAAGTAATCCTGAAGGCATTTGATGTTCCGCTTTCACTTGTTGACATATCAAACACTTCGAAACGAAGTCAGAAATGTCTCGTTTCATACCAGGCCACCAAAACTGACGTTTCAAATCATTGTACATTTTCGTACTACCTGGGTGGATAGACATTCGGCTACTATGAGCCTCGCTCAAGATCATCGAAATAAGTTCTGAATTTCTTGGAACGCACAATCGACTTCTGAACCGTAAACAATCATTGTCGTCTATTTGAAACTCTGATTCCATATTAGAAACACATTCATCTCGTTTAGCAACCAATTCGTTGTCGACTTTCTGAGATTCACGAATTTGATGAATCCACAATGCTTCGGCCTTTAATTCTGCTACTAACACATTATCAGATAAAACAGACAAGTGTACATTCATCGCTTGTAAAGCAAACAGTGATTTACGACTTAAAGCATCCACAACCACATTAGCCTTTCCCGGGTGATAGTCATTGACAAGCTCATAATCTTTTAACAACTCGAGCCAACGTCTTTGTTGCAGATTCAAATCTCTTTGAGTCATCAAATATTTAAGACTTTTGTGATCCGAATATACATGGCACCTTTCACCAAACAAGTAGTGACGCCAAATTTTTAAAGCAAAGATAATGGCAGCTAATTCGAGATCATGAGTCAGATAGTTTTTCTCATGCGGCTTCAATTGCCTCGATGCATAAGCTACAACTCGGCCTTCTTGCATCAACACACAACCCAATCCAAGCAAGGAGGCATCACTGTAGATGACAAACTCTTTACCGGATTCGGGATGCACTAATACGGGACCTTCAGTCAAATAAGTTTTCAATTGATCGAAACTTTTCTGACATTTCTCTGACCATTCAAATTTAACATCTTTCTGTAGTAGTTTTGTCATTGGTGTTGCTATCATCGAGAAACCCTTTACAAATCGTCTATAATAACCGGCAAGTCCCAAAAAGCTCCGAACCTCAGTAATATTTCTCGGAGGCTTCCAGTTAAGTATGGCTGAAATTTTACTCGGATCAACTCAAATACCCGATCACGAGATACCACATGACCAAAAAGCTAACTTCTCTCAACTAAACTCACATTTACCGAACTTAGCATATAAATCGCTATCCCGTAAAATCAGAACACTAATCTCGTGCTCAAAGATGTTCGGTTTCATCTCTCGAATAGACCAAAATGTCATCGATAAACACAACTACAAACTGATCCAAATACGGTCTGAAGATTCGATTCATCAAATCCATAAATACCGCAGGGGCATTAGTGAGCCCAAACGGCATCACTAAGAATTCATAGTGACCATATCTCGTTCTAAAAGCAGTTTTAGGAATATCTACGTCTAGAACTCGCAACTAATAATAACCCGATCTCAAATCTATCTTTGAAAATACTGAGGCTCCTTTTAGTTGATTGAACAAATCATCAACACGCGGTAACAGATATTTATTCTTTATTGTTACTTTATTCAACTGACGATAGTCGATGCACAATCTCATGGTTCCGTCCTTTTTCACAAACAAAACTGGTGCGCCCCAAGGTGAAAAACTCGGTCGAGTGAAACCTCTATCCGTCAACTCTTGCAACTGAGCTTTCAATTCCTTTAACTCGGTTGGTGCCATCGATACGGAGCTATCAAAATTGGTGTAGTCCCAGGTACAAGTTCGATGCCAAACTCTACCTCCTGAACTAGTGGTAAACTCGGTAATTCTTCAGGAAAAACATCCGGATATTCACAAACCACTGGCACGGATTCAAGCTTCTTTTCTAACTCTTTGTCATCAAGTGCACGTTACTCAAGATATGCTTCACACCCTTTCTCACATGTTTACGAGCCAACATCGAGGATATTATTATCGCAATGCGTTCAAGTCGATGAGACTCAACTCGAATTATCTCATTATTTACACACCTCAAATTAATAGTTTTTCTTTTGCAATTCACAACTGCATCATGTACGGTCAACCAATCCATACCGAGGATAACATCAAATTCATCAAATGGTAAAAGCATCAAATCGGCCAGAAAATAAGAACCTTGGATTACTAGGGGACATTTCTTACGCACCTTGTCCACAAATACATAACGACCCAAGGGATTCGACATTCGAATTACGAACTCGATGACTCAACGGTAAAGTCTTCTGGATGCTAAAGTCTCACATACATACGAATAAGTAGAACCAGGTCAATCAAAGCAATCACATCGATATCAAAGAGAGTGAAAGTACCGCAATAACATCAAAGCGAAGAAGCGCCCTCGCGTGTGTGTATAGCATAAGCTCTAGCGAAGCATGAGCCTCGAATCCGATCGTAGCATCTCTAGATCCTCTCGACCGCCACTAGCATTCCCGCATTTTTGATGGTCTACCTCGAGCTGTAGTAACACCCAGTTTTCCACTCTGATTTACATTCTGTTCAGACAGTCTCGGATAATCCTTGATAAAGTGGTTAGCTGATCCACACTTATAACAGGAGCGGTCATGGAATCTACAACTCCCCGAATACCATTTACCGCAATACTGGCACTCTGTCCTGTCCCGACGATCATTACCAACACTGGCAACTGAAGTGACTCGCGTACTCACAGGGGGTCGATCACGATCTCGTCTGGAAAAGCCCGAAGTGTCTTTAGATCTGCCTAAATCATCTCTAAATTTCTTCGAGGACTGTTGAAAGGGCTTTCCCGAAGATCTCTTACGAAACTCTTTTGCTCCCAAATTAGCTTTTCTTTTCTCCTTACTGAGCTCTTCGGCTTTGCAAGCTCGTTCGACAAGTACAACAAATTCCCTAATTTCTAGAATGCCAACATACAGTTTTATATCTTCGTTCAATCCATCTTCGAAACGTTTACACATTACAGCTTCTGAGGAAACGCATTCTAGAGTGTACCGGCTAAGCCTCACAAACTTTCGTTCATAATCAGTAACCGACATGGAACCTTGTTTAAGTTCAAGAAATTCTTTCCGTTTTTTATCAACGAATCTCTGGCTGATATACTTTTTCCGAAACTCAGTTTGGAAAAACTCCCAAGTTACTCGCTCTCTGGGTACCACAGAAATCAACGTACTCCACCAATAGTAGTCAGAATCACGTAGCAAAGAGATAGCACACTTCAGGCATTCATCGGGTGTGCAAGATAGTTCATCAAGTACCCGGATAGTGTTGTCCAACCAAAATTCAGCTTGTTCGGCATCATCGTTGTCTGTAGCTTTAAATTCGATGAGCCCTGCTTTCTGGATTACATCAGCAATCGGGGCTTATTTAACCTCATTTGATCGATTCACATCGAGGTATCGCGGGTGCAGGTGTGTATTAGTCGGGAGTGGGGTTGTGGAGCACCGTATTAGTTCGAATATACTGATTGAACCAATCATTCATCACGCTATAAAAAGCCTGTCTAGCTTCATCATTCTGATTACTAGCAATAGGTTGAGAGTCCACCGGCGCTGTCCCATGCGCGGGAGCAGGCGCTACACTCTCAATATCATTAACTACCGCTCGGTTGGTATCGAGATCCATTACTATAAGTAAACACATTTTTAACTATCAGAAATCACCACACTATCAAATAAACACATAATGGCATGTATAGCTAAACCCAAACGTATTACGGTACTCCTAGAATCGACTAAACCGTAGCTCTGATACCAATAAAATGTAACACCCCTAACCCGTATCCATCGCCGGAGGGGTAAGGAATATTACCAAACAAGCACCAATTTCATTTAACCATAATTAGGTAATTCCCGATGACATACTTATGAAACCAATTTTCATTTATTCAATATGCAAAGGAGTCATCACAACCTAATAGGTACCTTAATTCATTTCTAAGTTTTCTTCACATCAAAACATTTAAAATATTGATCGATTATCATCCACACATACACATTAATGTGTAACGCATATAGTAACTTAACAAGCCATTTTCGCATGGCTATACATATATACATCACCAAAAGATACGTAACTAACACCAAAGTCAATCCTATACATGCCATTATCAAGGTTCATTTATATGAGTACCAATAGGTTTAGATAGTGTGGACGACTTCAACTTTGAAACTCCCAAGTCCGAGTTCACGAACAAAATCTATAAAACAGAGAATTAAAGCAGAAGAATAAGCATTTCGATGCTTAGTAAGTTTTAAGTAATGAAATCATTTAACAGAGTGGCATAGTAATATCTAAGTGTGTTTGTTTCATCCTTTGGTTAAGTAGAAATATAACTAAGGTACTACTTTTATCATTCATATCACAAAGGTGAATTCAATATAGCCAACTAAATTCAACCTATAGCCGAATATGTTTATTTCAAATTTTCATATCAATTGCATGCATATACACATACATCTCATATTTGTGAAGTTGAACTCTCTAATTCGGAACTCATACATCATATTCAGACCATGAACGTTCAAATGATTTTAAACAATGGTCTAAGCATCCCTACCAAATTTCATAGTCATAATCTAAATATAATCATATTCTCAACGAGAGTAAATTACATACCTGGTAATCTTACGGTAAGTAGCACATTTGTTTAAAATTGTTTCAACATATATTATATGATTTCTCGTATGAATACTTACGGGATTTCAACCCAAATATTATGGCGGCACATTCGCCCTTTAGAATCCAAGCCCGGTTCTTAATGCTGGCTCAAAGGCCCTTCGAGACCAAGCTCGGATTATGTCACTGGCTCGAAGGCCCTTCGGAACTAAGTCTGGTTATGACACTGGCTCAAAAGCCCTTCGAGATCAAGCTTGGATTTAAACTCCGATTAACATTCACACATATATCATGTCACATTTGGATATCATTCCTGATAATTACAGCATGTTTATCAACCATACATCGTTCGGTTCAATAGTCCTAAACAAATAACATGATCCCGTTTTGTTAATCCACAAGATTTCTATAACCATTCGGCTACAAGTAAATACTCTACTTATTTATTTCATCATGTAAATCAAGTAGAACCATTAGGTCACAAATTATCTATTATGCTCATATGTATATATAATTACTTTATCAAATCATAAGCTAAGTTCCATTACTCAAAGACTTACCTTGGATATTTTGAACAGTTGCGGATAGGCTACTTAACTGCTTTCTCTTTTCCTCTATCTGATTTAGACCCTCTTTGCTCTTGAGCTTAATTAAAACAAATAGATTTATTTAATTACTTATCCAACTTTACTATATACGAATATCAATTTATTAAGATTCATTTCAAACTAAATAATAGGCAACCGATCATATATTTTCCCCAAAGTGATATTCAAACATTATAGCCAATGAACCACAACTATCGAATGTTTAACTTATAATCGGACATGTAATATTACCCGTATGTCTTAAGCTAATTACCAAACCTATTACCTCAATTCATGTACATATCGAATAGAGTAATCCTTACTTGAACTATTAGTCAACCTTATCAAATGGACAAATATACTTAAAATACCATATATATATATATATATATCTACATAAGTGCATAGATACCATGTTACCAACAATTATTGTCTAGCTTAGTAGCCGAACCAATATACAAACCCATATGCTAAGCAGTTCGTCAATATTACCTATATATATCCAATTCATTTCTTATCCATTCGACTAGTTAAGTTAATGTCACGACATATTATCAAATAACCTTACCGCTACCAAGCATGCTTATTATTTACTATATCCAAACCAATTTACAAGCTAATTCATACAGTCAAAACAAATCAATAATAAACTACAACCTAATCATATCTACCCGTCACATTTACTTTACTTAAACCAAATAAGCATGCACATAAAGTCCTTGGCCGAACTTCACTAAACACAAGTCAACAATAATCTTGATATTTATCACTTTATATATATATATATATATATATATATATATATATTATTTGCGAAATAAAGGAAAAAAATGGATTAATCATACTTATAAACTACAAAAGTCTATCTTATGCATAACCTTATTTACCTTCCAATAATCATATAAAAAAAAATCAAACTCTTAATAATCATGCACAAAGCCGAACCTTAATATGATGAAACCTCAACTTCATTCATTTCAAACACCCACACGGCATTTGTTCAAATCATTAAATAAATCTATGTTTGGCTATTGTACTCATGAGTATTAAAATTTATAACTTGACTAACTTAAACCCTTTTCTTTAACAATTCTTCATAAAACATAAAGACCATAAACCAATCTCATCCTTTAATAACCAAAACCGAATGCTCAAATCATCACCAAAATTTCAAAATTTTGACATGGGCTATGTAAGAAATTAGCTAATTAACTTGAAACAAGCTTGAAATTTCAAAAACTAATACAATTAACTAACCTTCCTCAAGCTTAAAGTGACCGAAAATCTTCCCCTCTTTCTTTCTTCAATTCGGCCAAGAAGAACCAAAAAGATGAAGCTTTGTTTTTATCCCTTTTTTTTTATTCTTTAACAAAATACAATTATACAACCATTAAGTAATTATTTACATCTATTTTAATATAAATTCCTCATCATGGCCGGCCACTATAAACAAAAAGGGTTATTTGACATGCAAGTACAAACATTTTATAACATGCATTAATAGGCCACTTTAACATTTACCTAGCACATTTCTAAATTTTCTCATATAAGTCCTATTTAATAAAATTCACATACAATAAAAAAAATTCAAGCATGAAATTTTCACACATGCATATTTACATATAATAAGCATCAAATATGACGGTTAATTATTTTTACGACTCGATTTTGTGGTCCCGAAACCACTTTCCGACTACGGTCAAATTAGGGCTGTCACAACTCTCCCCCACTTAAAGAATTTTCGTCCCCGAAAATCTTACCAGTGAATAAATTTGGGTATCGATCTTTCATAGAGTTCTCGGTTTCCCAAGTAGCTTCTTCAATCCCGTGTTTGAGCCATAACACCTTTACTAAAAGAACCTTTTTGTTTCGCAACTCTTTCACCTCACGAGCTAGGATACGAATCGGTTCTTCTTCATAACTCAAGTCAGATTGAATTTCAACTTCTGATGGACTGATTATGTGCGAAGGATTAGATCTATAACGTCGAAGCATCGAGACGTGAAAAACATTGTGAATCTTTTCAAGTTCAGGGGGTAAAATCAATCTGTAAGCGACTGGCCCAATTCGTTCGGATATCTCGTACGGCCCGATAAACCTCGGACTCAATTTGCCTTTGCGGCCAAATCTGAGCACTTTTTTCCAAGGTGAAACTTTAAGAAACACTTTGTCTCCGACCTAATATTTAATGTCTTTTCGTTTCAAATCCGCTGCATTTAACGACCTCGACGATCCAAGTCGCTTTGAGCTTTCACCGATTACTTTTACTTTTTGCTCAGCATCTTTAATCAAATCAACCCCGAAGATTTTACTTTCACTAGGCTCGGTCCAAAACAACGGTGTACGGCATTTACGACCATATAAAGCCTCGTAAAGTGCCATCTTAATACTTGATTGAAAACTATTGTTGTAAGCGAATTCAATCAAAGGTAAATACCGTTCCCAAGAACCACTAAACTCAAGGATGCAACATCTCAACATATCCTCAAGTATCTGAATTATTCGCTCAGATTGACCATCAGTCTGGCGGTGAAAAGCGGTGCTAAAATGCAACTTGGTACCCAAAGCTTCTTGCAATTTCTTCCAAAATCGTGATGTGAATCTCGGATCTCTATCAGACACAATAGAAGTAGGTACTCCATGTAACCTTACAATCTGAGATACATATATTTCCGTTAGCTTGTCAAGGGAATAATCCATACGTACAAGAATAAAATGAGCCGACTTTGTCAGTCTATCAATGACAACCCAGAACGCATCTTTCTTGCTTGATGACAATGGCAACCCAGATACAAAATCCATCGTGACTCGATCCCACTTCCATTCTGGTGTCATGATCGGTTGAAGTAATCGTGAAGGCATTTGATGTTCCGCTTTCACTTGTTGACATATCAAACACTTCGAAACGAAGTCAGAAATGTCTTGTTTCATACCAGGCCACCAAAACTGACGTTTCAAATCGTTGTACATTTTCGTACTACCTGGGTGGATAGACGTTCGGCTACTATGAGCCTCGCTCAAGATCATCGAAATAAGTTCTGAATTTCTTGGAACGCACAATCGACATCTGAACCGTAAACAATCTTTGTCGTCTATTTGAAACTCTGATTCCACATTAGAAACACATTCAGCTCGTTTAGCAACCAATTCGTTGTCGACTTTCTGAGATTCACGAATTTGATGAATCCACAATGCTTTGGCCTTTAATTCTGCTACTAACACATTATCAGATAAAACAGACAAGTGTACATTCATCGCTCGTAAAGCAAACATTGATTTACGACTTAAAGCATCCGCAACCACATTACCCTTTCCCGGGTGATAGTCATTGACAAGCTCATAATCTTTTAATAACTCGAGCCAACGTCTTTGTTGCAGATTCAAATCTCTTTGAGTCATCAAATATTTAAGACTTTTGTGATCCGAATATACATGGCACCTTTCACCAAACAAGTAGTGACGCCAAATTTTTAAAGCAAAGATAATGGCAGCTAATTCGAGATCATGAGTCAGATAGTTTTTCTCATGCGGCTTCAATTGCCTCGATGCATAAGCTACAACTCGGCCTTCTTGCATCAACACACAAACCCATCCAAGCAAGGAGGCATCATCAGAGATGACAAACTCTTTACCGGATTCGGCCGCACTAATATCGGAGCTTGACCAAATAAGTTTTCAATTGATCGAAACTTTTCCGACATTTCTCCCACCATTCAAATTTAACATCTTTCTCAGTAGTAGTTTTGTCATTGGTGTTGCTATCATCGAGAAACCCTTTACAAATCGTCAGTAATAACCTAAGCAAGTCCCAAAAAGCTCCAAACCTCGGTAATATTTCTGGAGGCTTCCAGCTAAGTATGGTTGAAATTTTACTCGGATCAACTCGAATACCCGATCAGATACCACATGACCCAAAAAGCTAACTTCTCTCAACCAGAACTCACATTTACTGAACTTAGCATATAACTGCTTATCCCGTAAAATCTGCAACACTAATCTCAGGTGCTCAGCATGTTCGGTTTCATCTCTCGAATAGACCAAAATGTCATCGATAAACACAACTACAAATCGATCCAAATACGGTCTCAAGATCCGATTCATCAAATCCATAAATACCATAGGGCATTAGTGAGCCCAAACGGCATCACTAAGAATTCATAGTGACCGTATCTCGTTCTAAAAGCTGTTTTAGGAATATCTACGTCTCGAACTCGCAACTGATAATAACCCGATCTCAAATCTATCTTTGAAAATACTGAGGCTCCTTTTAGTTGATTGAACAAATCATCAACACGCGGTAACAGATATTTATTCTTTATTGTTACTTTATTCAACTGACGATAGTCGATGCACAATCTCATGGTTCCGTCCTTTTTCACAAACAAAACTGGTGCGCCCCAAGGTAAAAAACTCGGTCGAGTGAAACCTCTATCCGTCAACTCTTGCAACTGAGCTTTCAATTCCTTTAACTCGATTGGTGCCATCGATACGGAGCTATCAAAATTGGTGTAGTCCCAGGTACAAGTTCGATGCCAAACTCTACCTCCCGAACAAGTGGTAAACTCGGTAATTCTTCAGGAAAAACATCTGGATATTCACAAACCACTGGCACGGATTCAAGCTTCTTTTCTAACTCTTTGTCATCAAGTACGTACTCAAGATATGCTTCACACCCCTTTCTCACAGGTTTCTGAGCCAACATCGAGGATATTATTGCTGGCAATGCGTTCAAGTCAGTAGACTCAACTCGAATTATCTCATTATTTACACACCTCAAATCAATAGTTTTTCTTTTGCAATTCACAACTACATCATGTACGGTCAACCAATCCATACTGAGGATAACATCAAATTCATCAAATGGTAAAAGCATCAAATCGGCCAGAAAATAAGAACCTCGGATTACTAGGGGACATTTCTTACACACCTTCTCCACAAATACATAACGACCCAAGGGATTCGACACTCGAATTACGAACTCAGTAGACTCAACAGGTAAAGTCTTACTGGATGCTAAAGTCTCACATACATACGAATGAGTAGAACCAGGGTCAATCAAAGCAATCACATCAGTATCAAAGAGAGTGAAAGTACCGGCAATAACATCAGGCGAAGAAGCGTCCTCGCGTGCACGTATAGCATAAGCTCTAGCAGAAGCATGAGCCTCAGATCTGACTGTAGCATCTCTAGATCCTCTCTGACTGTAGCATCGCGTGCACGTATAGGCAACCGATCATATATTTTCCCCAAAGTGATATTCAAACATTATAGCCAATGAACCACAACCATCGAATGTTTAACTTATAATCGGACATGTAATATTATCCGTATGTCTTAAGCTAATTACCAAACCTATTACCTCAATTCATGTACATATCGAATAGAGTAATCCTTACTTGAACTATTAGTCAACCTTATCAAATGGACAAATATACTTAAAATACCATATATATATATCTACATAAGTGCATAGATACCATGTTACCAACAATTATTTTCTAGCTTAGTAGCCGAACCAATATACAAACCCATATGCTAAGCAGTTCGTTAATATTACCTATATATATCCAATTCATTTCTTATCCATTCGACTAGTTAAGTTAATGTCACGACATATTATCAAATAACCTTACCGCTACCAAGCATGCTTATTATTTACTATATCCAAACCAATTTACAAGCTAATTCATACAAATCAAAACGAATCAATAATAAACTACAACCTAATCACATCTACCCACACATTTACTTTACTTAAACCAAATAAGCATGCACATAAAGTCCTTGGCCGAACTTCACTAAACACAAGTCAACAATAATCTTGATATTTATCACTTTATATATATATATATATATATATATATATATATATATATTATTTGCGAAATAAAGGAAAAAAATGGATTAATCATACTTATAAACTACAAAAGTCGAATATAAAAATTTATCTTATGCATAACCTTATGTACCTTCCAATAATCATATAAAAAAAAATCAAACTCTTAATAATCATGCACAAAGCCGAACCTTAATATGATAAAACCTCAACTTCATTCATTTCAAACACCCACACGGCATTTGTTCAAATCATTAAATAAATCTATGTTTGGCTATTGTACTCATGAGTATTAAAATTTATAACTTGACTAACTTAAACCCTTCTCTTCAACAATTCTTCATAAAACATAAAGACCATAAACCAATCTCATCCTTTAATAACCAAAACCGAATGCTCAAATCATCACCAAAATTTCAAAATTTTGACATGGGCTATGTAAGAAATTAGCTAATTAACTTGAAACAAGCTTGAAATTTCAAAAACTAATACAATTAACTAACCTTCCTCAAGCTTAAAGTGACCAAAAATCTTCCCCACTTTCTTTCTTCAATTCGGCCAAGAAGAACCAAAAAGATGAAGCTTTGTTTTTATCCCTTTTTTTTTATTCTTTAACAAAATACAATTATACAACCATTAAGTAATTATTTACATCTATTTTAATATAAATTCCTCATCATGGCCGGCCACTATAAACAAAAATGATTATTTGACATGCAAGTACAAACCTTTTATAACATGCATTAATAGGCCACTTTAACATTTACCTAGCACATTTCTAAATTTTCTCATATAAGTCCTATTTAATAAAATTCACATACAATAAAAAAAATTCAAGCATGAAATTTTCACACATGCATATTTACATATAATAAGCATCAAATATGACGGTTAATTATTTTTACGACTCAGTTTTGTGGTCCCGAAACCACTTTCTGACTAGGGTCAAATTAGGGCTGTCACAACTGTGACTTGACTGTAGGTTTGGTAAGCGTTACTTGGACCCCATGCTCTGATTGATTACTGATTTGTATGCAAAAGCATGTTAATATAAGTATGTGTATATGTATGATTCTGTATATCTGTTATCTGCACATAAGCATGCCATGATATTTATGATGCATTGCTTTGGGTTGGGATTGTTATGAAGACAAGGAAGTTTGAAAGGTAATTAGCCTGATATCTGGTAGCGACGTTGCACTTAACTGTATCTACTATTTCCGGTACCATTTGGTGTGTAGGGTTGGATGGGTAGATTACATCCCCATACTTGGTGTGTAGGCTGGGTGGGTTAGACAGAGATGGTGTGCAGGGCTGGTGGGCATGATTTTTGATTTCTGATCTCTGATCTATTATGCATGAGATATCTATAAGGCTAAGGCCGAATATCTGTATTCTGTTATCTGTTTGTATGTATGTTGTTTGTGGGGATGTACACACTGAGTTTGTGAAAACTCACCCCTTTATTTATTTTATCTGTTAAGTAATCCACAGCAGTAGATGGATCAGTGCGACGGAGGGCTCGCTGGTGACCACTGGTAGATACTTATGGATTTTTTAGTAACATTTATTTCATCTGCTTATTTTTATATTTTCTTTGGGATTAATTATGTATTTGGACACGAACTATTTATTTTAGTTTTTGGGATTTTAAACTGTTAAGGTTGTTTTCTTATGAACCGCGACACCATAAATACATTTTACAAATTTAACTTATGGTTTCGTAAAAATGAATGACGATTTAGCTTCCACGTTATAAGAATGTCTTCAAGTAATAACTGGAATAGGGAGTTCATGAATTAAGAAAAGATAATAACTTGGACGATTTTTAACTTGCTAGGGTTTTTTAAAAAGCACTCTCATGTGACACTGCCAGATTCGGCCATAACGTTTAGGCCGGGTTTAGGGTGTTACACTATGATCGTAATTTTTTGTAATAAGTTTTATAAATTTATAATTAATCGTTCTTGAAACTAACTATTATCATGATGTAGGGAATGAGTGAGTCTGGACTGCACGACGAAAAGGGTTGTCTTGAGGACTGAGGAGGACAGCGAGGTAGTTGTGATTAGGGAACGACAAGACTATTTGACCAATGCGATTTCAGTATTGGTGGTATAAAAGTTAGTTCAGAAAGGGTGTGAGGCATATCTAAACTATGTTAGTCTCTAATGCTGGGGACTCTATAGCAAGGGACATTAGAACAGTCAGGGACTTTTCGGATGTCTTTCTTGAGGAACTACCAGGCTTGCCTCCGATCCGAGAGGTGGAATTTGGGATTGAGTTGATCCCTGGTGCAGCTCTAGTGTCTATCGCGCCTACCAAATGGCACCGTAAGAGTTGACAGAACTTAAGGCTCAGATTTAGAGCTGTTAGATCGTAGGTTCATTCGTCCCAGTGTGTCTCCATGGGGAGCACCTGTTCTATTCGTGAAAAAGAAAGATGGGACAATGAGGATGTGTATCAACTACCATCAATTGAACAAATTAACGATCAAGAATAAGTACCCACTTCTGAGGATAGATGACTTATTCGACCAGTTCAAAGGGGCCTCTGTGTTTTCTAAGATCAATCAGTGGTCAGGCTATCATTAGTTGAAAATTAAGGAGACCAATGTGCATAAGACGACATTTAGGACTCGATATGGACATTATGAGTTCCTAGTTATGCCTTTTGGTTTGACTAATGCACCGGTGACATTTATGGATTTGATAAACTGGGTATTTTAGCCCTACCTAGATCAGTTTGTAGTAGTGTTCATCGATGACATCTTGGTATATTCTAAGATAGAGGATGAGCACGATGTGCATCTCAGAGTTGTTCTACAGATTCTTTATGAGAAACAATTGTATGTGAAGTTCAGCAAGTGTGAGTTCTGGCTTCGAGAAGTAACGTTTTTGGGATATGTAGTTTCTACTGAAGGGATACGAGTCGATCCTCATAAGATCGAGGCGGTGTTAGATTGGAAACGGCCGAATAATGTGTCTGAGATCAGTAGCTTCCTAGGGCTGGCAGAATATTATCAATGTTTCGTAGAAGGGTTCTCCTTGATCACAGCTCCGTTGACTAAGCTTCTATGTATAAGAGTTCCTTTCGCTTGGACTGATGCACAACAAGAGAGCTTTAATAAGCTCAAGACCGTTTTAATTCAGGCTCCTATTTTAATACAACTTGAGTCTAGTAAAGACTTCGTGGTATACAGTGATGCGTCACATGTGGGTTTCGATTTTGTACTAATGCAAGACAGAAATATGGTTGCTTATGCGTCTCATCAGCACAAGATTCATGAGGCTAATTATTCGACGCACGATTTGGTGTTGGCGGCGATAGTATTTGCTTTGAAAATCTGAAGGCACTATCTTTACGGTGAGAAGTGTACTATCTATAGTGATCGCAAAAGTCTCAAATACCTCTTCACTCAGAAGGAGTTAAACCTTAGGCAGCGTAGATAACTACTTAAAGATTATGACTGGACCGTCGAGTATCATCTTGGGAAAGCTAATGTGGTGGCCAATGCATTAAGCCGTAGGGCTATTATTGGTCTGAGAGCAATGTTCACTCGACTTAGTTTATTTGACGATACGAGTCTGTTGGCAGAACTTCAAGTGAAACTTACATGGATTGATCAAATCAGAGATAAACAGTTTGGGGATAAGTCTCTTGAGTTGCTTTTCTATCAGGTTGAAAGTGGTATAACTACAGATTTTGGGATTAATAAAGATGGGGTATTATGTTTCCACGATCGAATTTGTTTACTGAATGATGAGGATTTGAAACTATCGATTCTAAGGGAGGAACATAGTAGCCCTTACGCCATGCATCCTGGCGGGAATAAATGTACCGAGATCTTCGAGAGTTGTACTAGTGGTCAGGGTTAAAGTGTGAAATTACTGACTTAGTTGCTTGCTGTTTGACTTGTCAGCAGGTTAAGGCTAAGCATCAGTTACCTTCGGGTTTGCTGCAGCCGGTAAAAATACCGCTATGGAGATAGGAGTGAGTAACAATGGACTTCGTTAGTGGGTTGCCTCTAACACCCACTAAGAGGGATTCTGTCTGGGTCATCGTGGATCGATTGACCAAATCTGCTCATTTCATCCCGATCAGGACAGACTTTTCTTTTCAGAAACTGGCAAAACTCTACATGTCTGATAGTGATCCTTGTTTCACATCTCGATTCTAGAAGAAATTACATGAGGCTCTGGGTTCAAGATTAGACTTCAGTACCTCAAACAAATGGTCAGTCAGAAAGGGTGATTCAGATATTGGAGAATATGTTTAGGAGCTATGTGATTGACTTTCGAGGCAGTTGGAAGGACTATCTGTCATTAGCCGAGTTCGCCTATAATGATAGCTTCTATTCTAGTATCCAGATGACACCTTACGAGGCACTGTATGGTCGTAAGTGCCATACTCTCTTATGTTGGACTGAGTTGAGCGAGCGGCGTGTTCTAGGTCCTGAATTAGTCTTCGAGATAGAGGATAAGATTAGATTGATCAGGGATCGTCTGGAAGCAGCTTCTAACAGGCAGAAGTCTTATGCAGAACTGAAGATACGCGAGATTGAGTATTCTATGGGGGATTTTGTGTTTTTAAAGGTCTTGCTATGGAAGAGGGTTCTGAGGTTCGGTCGCAAGGGCCAGTTGAGCGCTAGGTTTATTGGACCGTACTGGATTCTGAAACAAGTGGGACCGTTCGCTTATCAGTTGGAGTTACCTCCAAAGCTAGATCGCATTCATGATGTGTTCTATGTCTTGATGTTGAGGCGCTACCGCTCTGATCCCACGCATGTTGTTCCAGTTGAAGAGATTGAGATTCGACTAGATATAACCTTCGAGGAAAACCGGTTTAGATTTTGGATCGCGACATTAAGGTTCTAAGGAAGAAATCTATTCCTTTAGTGAAGGTGTTATGGCGGAATCATAACACTGAGGAGGCCATGTGGGAGCCTGAAGATGCGATACATCAGTAGTATCCTCATCTGCTCCGATCAGGTAAAATTTTGAGGCTGAAATTTTCTTTTAGAGGGGTAGAGTTGTAATGCCCCAAACTTTATGTTTCTGATTTTACGGTTAATTGACACAACTGTGTATCTTATTCAGTGGTTAAGTGCTCTGGGTGTGTATGAGTGGTCCCAAGTTCAAGCCTTACTTTGGCAAATTTTGATTATTTTTGGAATTAAGCCCTATCTCTGTTCAATGGGCTTATATTAAGTTAATTGTAAAAGCATATCAAAATAGGTCTGCTGGTCTAGTGGTTAGGTGGAGTGTTAGTCTACTGAAGGTCCTGTGTTTGAACCCCTGCGCGAACAAGGATGTTATTTTTGCTCGTTTAACTAAGAGAGTTACGATCAAACAGAAATTCTAAGATGTGGGTTAGTAGGAGAGTGAATTTAGGGATTTGGGTGTTTCTTGATTATCTTTTTATTTTTATTTTTTTATACTTTCTTTTCAAAAATTTCAGTTCCCTTGGAAAAAAACTTTGACGTTCTCTTTCGTTTTCTTCCCTCTCTCTCTTTCTGTTGCTTTTCTCTTCAATCAGCATCTCCTGGTTTTCAAATCACTGATTTCTACTCACGGTTGGCGTACGTGGTAAGTGATGTCTTGTTCATTTGGTTAGCCTCAGTTTTTGATCTGTTTAGAACTTTGTGGTGTTTGTGTGTTAACATTGAAGTTTCATTTTGGCAGCAATGAATCGAGAAAATCTTGGCCCTACTCTTGCAGAGTCATAATTGATTGTTTCAGAGTGGTTGGGGTAAGCGTTGAATGTTGTTTCAGATTCTTATAGGTATCGAGTTCAGATCAAATCGTGTTTTAAGACTAATTACGTGTGTTGTTAGGGCGATTTTAGGGTTTAGAAGGTTTGGGAGTGGATTCGCCTCAAAGAGAACCAGGTGTGTACCTGAAAACACAGAAAACGAGAAACAGTGAAAGCTGAAAAATGAATCTGTCGACGCTACACAGACGTGTGGTCGCCCGTATGGTAGGCCGTGCGACTGTACACGGGTGTGTGATCGATGAGCCAGACCGTACGAGCATGACACGGCCGTGTGCGACACATGGGCTTTACTGGCGTGTGGGCCCACACAGGCAGGCCACATGGGCGTGTAAGCCCATTTCTCTGAAATGATCTGTAAGGTTGCACAGGTCACCCAAGTCGACTGTGGACCTACTGTAAGGTCGGTAAGCATTACTTAGACCCCTAAATGAGTATTTTGACTGTCTGATTTTCTGTACTGAGCATGAACTGTGATATTTGAATTGATTGTATGACCTGATAAATTGCATATTAGCATGTCATATTTGTATGTTGCATTGCATCGGGGTTGGGTCAATGTTTTGGAGGAAGTATTCTGAAAGGCTCTTAAGCATGATATCTGGCAACTTAGTTGCAATTATCTGATTATGTGCCGCATATTGGTACAACATGGTGTGTAGGGATGGGTGGGTCGATTTTATCCATACATGGTGTGTAGGGTTGGACGAAGTTTGTGTGTAGAGGCTGGTGGATAGGACTCTATTATTCTATTCTGCATGTTATATCTAAGATGCGTTAAGGCCCTAATTCGTATCTGATTCCGTATCTGAGTGGGCTAAGGTCCGCTTCGATTCTGTAAGGGCTCAGGCCCGAACTATATATAATATATGACTAGTATTGGATATAGTGCTCTGTGTATATTTTCTGTGGGGATTACACACTGAGTTTGTGAAAACTCAGCCTTTTCTATTTAATCTGTTCAGGTAATCCCCAGGCTTGACGGATCAGAGCAGTAGAGGACTCTATGGTGGCCACACATAAAATCTTAGACTGTTTTTCGCAATTTTTAGATTTATTATTTTTTTGGGTTTTTGATGTAATTCTGGACTTGGACTGTTTAGTTTTTATTTCGGAACTTTATATCATTTTATGGTTATTTAAACTGTACCTCCACAAAACACGGTTTTTCTAAAACTAAATATTTCGTAAACAAAATGATTTTCCCTAAATTATCTTATTACAACAACTTCCACTTAAAAAGGACAAGTTTTGAAACAAAGTATCTAGTGTGTGATTCCTTCAAATTAATTAAAGGTTACTTAACCGGAATAATTTTAACTTAAGGAGTTCAATTTCAAAATCCATTCCATGTGACATCGCCAGATTCGGCCATAACGTCTAGGCCAGGTTTGGGGTGTTACACAAACTCAAACCAATGGACACTTATAACCTTCATGACTATGCATACGCCCATATTCTAAACCGACACATTACCATGGAAGATACCCTCTTTGAACATATAGATACATATTTCTTTTCAAGAAACTTCCTTTAAGACTCATTTGATTACATCACAAAACTAATCAAACAAAAATCACTTTAGATATATCATATCCTTATCAAAGAATTATCTATCAAAGAACTCTTAGGCTTACCCAAAACTTACCACAAAGGTGAAAAATCGTATTATACCACACATACTTCACTGAATATGTCAATGAGACAATACAAAAGTTACCACAAAGGCCATACAAAATATGCCACAAAGGCTTAGCAGATCACTCCTCACAAGCAACATACAGAATCTCCTGTTTATTGTCCCAACAGACTTTCACAAAAGGTGCCATGGGTTTCTCCCTCATGAACTTATAGATAACTTCATGTCATGATTTGCTAGTTCGGTTCACATCTCCACGAATAGTTTTACTATCATATTATACCATGGGTCTCAGCCAGATGGGTTTACAAATCCTCATGTCATGATCTTACAGTCTAGTCTTCATCTTATTAGAGGCATCACCAGGAGTGTTTTATTATCACACAATGTCATGGGTCCCGGCCACATTCTCATGCAGTTATTTTTGTATCATAATTAGCCAATCATGTTAGCAATATAATTTCCCTACTAAAGGCATCACAAAGCGAAGTTTTACTAAGAATTCACTTACCTAAATTTATTCACACGTCAAAATGATTCATACTCTACCATATCGGACTTTACTTGCATACTTACCACTCAACTTTCTATTCAGACAGCTCTTTCAACATGTCATTATCTCACATGTAGCAACTACTATGCTTTACACACTTTCCAGTTATTTGAGACTTTAACATTATATATATATCTTTAATTGAACAAGTTTCATGCAGGAGCCAAAATAGAGATTCACCTGATACTCACTTAACTATAGCTCAAAGCTCCAGATTCGAGCATCATTCTCTAACCAGTAGCAATAATTGTTTAAAGAACTTATTTACTTCCAATTTGCTAACATCTTAACCATACACAACCCCCGTGCAATGCCTTGTTTTCATAACTAATTGTTCATATGCTTCTTAACAACTTTATTCTTTCAAAAACTTAACATGCAAAGCTCTTAGACTTACAAGGAGGTGGAACATCCACTGATTAACGCAAAAACCTTAGATCCATCTCAAGAAGGAAGAAAAGAACATACAAGTTTAAGAAAAAGAACCAGCGAATAGAAATTTGATGGAAGAAAATCCTCCTTATGAACTCTTCTCACTGTATGTATAGCCTTAGTTCCCTTTAGTGGAGCTTAGCAAGTGTCACCTAAATCCAAAATTTGTCGTTCTTAATGGCCTACAGATTCCGAGAGTAACATAAATGAGAATCCTATATATTTGATATTTGACCAGTCAATCCAATTTGATCTTAACTAGATCACTTTACAAAATCCATTCAGCATAATGCTCAGGTAACTGGATGTACCATACTTTTGGCGGTAACTGTCACCCGACTTATTTTTCGCTTGACACATTGTTTTCTTAGATATCAGAATAACCTAAGATAGAATCTTTAATCACCTCTACGGTAAATAGTATACGTCAAACTCTAGTTTGCCAGAAGACTGTAAAATGGCAGACTTTACTATGCTAAACGGATAAATTCAAAACTACATGCCTTATTCTCGGATCCTCTAGACATGAGGTGTGACATTTGCCATACCCAATCCATAGTCTTACACCTGGAACCTCTTGGAGGTGTCACCTCGAATGACATTATTGTTGTCACGATGTAAACCCATAAAGCCTACTGACCGCCATCATGGTGTTGCTCTATGCAACCTATTAGCCGTCAATATCATCTTATCATATATACACCTTAATGCTCAAACTCTAAAGTGCCCCTCCTGTAAGGCCCAAAACTTTGCATATCATGGTTTGCTCCCAACATTCTCGGATGGAAAAATATTAAAAGAATTCCATTTTCTCCTATTCTTCCATCCATTCTTCCATTCGTCGTCTTAACCTTGATGCTTAAACTATGCAGTGTCCCTTCCATAAGGCCTGGAGCTTCACACATCACGATTTCCACATAGCAATACCGTATGGTGATATCTAATAGAGTTACCCTTTTTTCCCATCCTAACTTCATCTATCCCGTCAATTATTTTCCAACATTTTAATCATGCAATATATGCATTTCACTTACATACCAGCATAGAATACACTACAACTTTAAACATGCTATGTACATTGCACTAGTTTGACAGATACCCATACATCAAGCAAATTTCATGTGGACTACTCATACACAGCCAACAGAGTTCATTTATCATCACAGCACTTATCACAGAGTAAAGTTAGTTGCTAAGCATTTCAAGAAAGGAGTATAGAAACTCACTTTGCTTTTTTGGCCTTGATAACTTAACTTGTCAAACATCAGAGCTTCTTTTATCTTAGAAGCTAAGCATGTCAACCATTTAAGGGTTAATCTAATGGTGGTCAATCCTTAGAAACCTAGAATCCTTAAATTATATTGAAGCTTTGAGAGTCTTACTCTACTCCTTTCTTCAATACATAAACATAGAGAGAGACAAGGAAGCTTACTCGTTCCTCAATTTCTCCACCACTGATCTGCCACAAATTGATGTGGCAGATTAGGCTTTTTTGACACACTTAAGGAGATTATTCTCGAGAAAAATAGAGTATTTAGCCTAGTGTTTTGTTATTTTCATTATTTTCATATTTTTGATTAATAAGTGAAATTTTCTCATTTTTTCCCTTTTCTTACCCAAATTGGCCGATTGTGTCATTGAGAGGCCTAACATGTGTATGAGTGATGTAGGGAAGTTTCGAAGGTCAAAAATGAGAAAGACCGATACTTAGGGCAAGGGTACCGTGATATCCCACCTTTCAAATCGTGATACCTTCGACAGTATAGAAGAATGAAGACCACCTTTAGTGGTATCAAGATACCCTCTTTGGGTATCGTGATATCCACCCTCCAAGGAGAACCCCAAATTTTAGTTCTGCCCAAGATATCACGATATTCTCTTTGGGGTATAATAATTTCACCTTTTTCAGGGGGATAAACTTGATTAAAAAGGTAATCTTTGTCTACCCGACCTACCAATTACACAAGGCCTATGTAGAGGCATTTTTTTCAACAAAAAGTCATCAGAATACACTCCAAATTAGCCAAAAATTTCTGAGGAAGAGAGAGACACACATTAGCTTAGTTTTAGGTTTAGTTTTTCTCTACACTGTTCTCAGGTTTTTATATTTTTCTCTTCTTCTACCTTAGGTTAGATTTTATTTTTCTACATTTAGTTCTTGTTCTTGTTGTTCTTAGTGTTAGGTAAATTAGTTATTACTGTAGCTAAGGTTTATTTACATTTCCAGTCCATATACCTTGCCTTCAAGAAGTTTTAAGCTTTAGTTTAATATATTTCAGTTTATTTTACTTTAAATATGTTAAAGTCTATTCTTTTTATATTATTTACTTTAGATTTTCTGGTTAAATGCTTTTAGTTTCATGCTATTTTAGTTTCCTTACATAAAAATCTCAACTTTTATATTTCTATTAAGCTTTACTTTCACGACTGCCTTGTTTCTATTTTTAAGTTTATTTTCTTCACTTTAAGCATGTAGCTACACCTTTAAAGAGGATGGTTGATGGAGATATGGGTAAACTAAAATCTTTGGACAAATGACTAAATCATAACAAACTGAACTAAATCGAATAGAATTAAGAGCTTAGGTAGTGACGCCCCTAAGGGAAAATCTAGATAAGGTGGTACCGGAAGGTAATCTTGCTGCGCACCCATTAATTAGCCTTGGATTAACTGGTGAGAACAAAAGATAAATTGAATCTAATTTGTTTCAGTCGGTAAAATTGAGATCAAAAGATAAAATAGAGTCATTTTGTAATTTACACGATTTATGTCCCTAGTCTGAGGTTCAGTAAACCACATCGAAGTAAACCAACCCCCATTAGTTAATCATTAGATAGTCCTTTTAGTTTTACATTCTTTGCAATTTAGTCCCTAGAATAGAATAATTAATTTTCTTGCGAATTCTTTTTTTTATTTGTACTATAAAATCGTGTTAGTAGTCATTTAAACTTTATTGTGTGTGCTAGTTATTGCCTAATCGCCCCTTCATTTGGGTTCGACCCCTTGGAAAACTTTGTGTTTCATCAGAACTATAAAGATTACAGTTGACACTATACACTTGCAGTAAAATCAGGTTTTATAATTTGTTATATAAAATCGATGTTTTAATGCACATACGCGTAGCTGACCAAGTTGTTCACGCCATTTTCAGGGAAGACGGTGTAAGATTGCGTAATTGTTAGTGTACACTCTTAGGTAGAGGTAGTAGCCAAAGTAGGATTTATAGATACTGCCTTATTTCCTTTTTTTTTTTTATTTTGTTGCAAACAATAGTTAATTTTCTTCACTCTCTTGTGCTTGTAGGAGGCGTTGTATGACTCGCACCGATAGTGGTATCTTACCATTTGAGCTAGAACCAGAACGTATCATCACACACGGGAGAAGGATAGAAAATCCTAGAGATGCACCCCTCCATTAAGAGAGCAACCTATCGAAAATTTGTAAGGGGAAATTCGACTACCACCATAACTACCAATGGAGCAGTGAACTTTACGCGACTATGTGATGCCCAACTTCAATGTTGTTCGAGGTAGCATTAATCGCTTGATGATTAATGCTAGCAACTTTGAAATTAAACTGACCATGATCCAAATGAACATCAAACCTTCAATATCATGGGTCAATGAATGCATATCCAAATCAAAATCTTAAGCGGTTTCTAAACATTTGTGATACTTTCATATATAACGGGGTATCCGATGATGCTATCCATCATTGGTTATTCTCTTTCTCTCTTACTAACGATGCTGTTATGTTGTTAGCTTCATGGCCTATAACACCCTTAACCTGTATCCATCGCCAAAATAGGGTTACAAAGCATTACTAGAAGTTTACATCACACAACATTCAAAATTCCAAACATATCATAAATCATAGCAATATCAATTAAACTCATACGTATTGTTCCTTATACAAGCCCTCGAGGCCCTAAAAACATATTAGAAATGGATTGGGACTAAATCATAAACGAATAGAATTTTTAGGAAAAAGTTAAAAAATTTCACACTGTAGGGGTCACACAACTGTGTGGACATTCGAAGTAGGGACACACGGCCGTGTCCCAACCCGTCTCCGTGCCTATGTAACTCTCTGACTTGGGTCACACGACCAAGCCACACGCCCATGTGCCAGGCCATGTGCTAGGCCGTGTAACTACCTAACTTGCAACCCTTTGAAACCTACAGGGGACACACGGCAATGCCGTATGGCCGTGTGTCACACATGACTGAGACACATGCCCGTGTCTTAGGCCGTGTGGACAAGAATTAGGTCATTTTCAAGCCATTTCCTTCAGCCAAATTATTCACACACATAACATTTATTTACACCTATTTCAAGCATTCAAAGTGTACCTAAAATATGCATAATCAAGATAGAACAAAGTATTACCAATTCATACAACCACTATGCCTCAAGGCACCTCAATCACAAGTTATAATATTAACTTAAAACATACATATAATTAGCCATTTATCAACTCAAAATTTTCTACTTAATTCCATATCAAACCATACCACCTTGGCCACATTCAAACATACCAAAAGACCATTTATAACATGTATACAATTGACCATTCTAACACACACATTTAAGTACCAAAAAGCCACAATGTTAACAATCATAAAGCCATATATGCATGCCAACATAACAACAAACCAACCACCCAAAATGCCATATTTACAAGCCAACCATATTGGCCATTTCATCAAAAACAAAGTACCTATACATGTCATTATAACCAAGACTCAAAAACATCAAAATCTACCGATAGAGCCGATGGATAGTGTGATAGGTCTCGGACGAACTTCCAACCCCAACGAGCTTCTGATTAACTACAAAACATTGAGAATGAACAAAAGGTAAGCATATAATGCTTAGTAAGTTCATAATACATAAACAATGCTTACTAATATAATGCATAAGCTTAAAATAAATATGGATCAAATCTAACATAAGCTTGGCACAAGCCTAAGCATCACCATAAATCCAAATTAATGCTTAATCACATAATTTCAATATCAACATATGATAAAATAACTTTCTTAAGCTTAAAACATACGAATCTATACTTCCCACCATCAAGAATCCACATATTTCCTACCTTCCATACTAACAAAGTAAATTGCATCAAAAATTCTTACCGAAGCTCACATCGAGTAAAATTACGATGGTTGTCACCATCCCTTTTCATAGTTCGATAGCCAAAGCTATCCCTTTTCATAATTCAATGGTCGTCACTATCCTTTTTCATTGTTAATTGTCATCACCATCCCTTTTCATAATTTGATAGCCAAAGCTATCCTTTTTTAAAATTCGATGGTCATCACCATCCCTTTTTTTTATTGATGGTCATTGATAAACCGTAATTTATACATATTTTTATCCCCTGCTTGACACATTTATGAATGATTTCTCCTTAGATTTGATGAATTTGATGCTCCTAATCCTTTAATTTCATGTTTTATACTTAGGTGAGCATAAGAGAGCAAAAAGAACAAGAAACGGGCCAAACACAGAGAAAATGAGACGAAGTGGGAAAACAACAGGGCCTGGACTTCCTCACACGAGTAGAACACACGCCTGTGCCATTCTAACATGCTCGACCACGGCCTAAAAAAACCTCAACACGGGTGTTTTGATCTTTCAGCCTTGACCACGGCCTGAAATAATCGTACACGGGCGTGTCCCTGCCGAGCCCTAGTTAAGTTCTATTCAGAAAAGGACGATTTGGAGGGCTTTTAGGCATTCTAAAGCCTCTTTAAACACCCTAGAGGAGGACTAAAAAGGAGACAGAGAATAGGGAGTAAGGAATTACTCCAGGAAAGCCGATTGATCCATCTCAGAAGCCGAATTCATCATCAAGACTGAAGATCTCTCCTTAATTTCCCTTTAGGAGTTTTGGGTTTTCTTTATGTTTTGTATTCATTATTCTTCTAAGATGTTTTCCTATTTAGTTATGAACTAAAACCCCTAAATACCTAAGGGGAATGAAACTTAAGACGAATCTTGTTATTATTTTCTAAATTCTATGATAAATATTTGACTTGTTCTTAATTATGTGTTCTTAATTCTTGTTTCGGTATTTCAGGATATTGATTCAAGTTAATGCTCTTAGTTGGAGGATGAATAGTCCCTATCTAAGAGTGACTTTGTCATAATTAAGTGGAGTTGATTGAGCGCCTAGAGATAGGGTGACAAGATTTTGTCAGATTAGGGTGAAACCTAATAAGGGGATCCATAGATTGAGTTAATGCAACCTTAGGGTGTTAATTAGAACGAAATTTCAATTATTCAATCTAGGGTTAGACGTTATTAGTCTTGAATAGGGATAATAACATAACTCAAGTATTTCTACAGAACAAGTTGAATGAATAAATTGTCCGATTCCCAATCAAAATAACAAGTGAAGTCTAGGTGGATTTTTCCTTGCGTATTGTCTTAAATCAATCGTTTTTCCAAAAGTAATTCCCCAATTCTATTTTCTGTGATTTCTTAGTTTAGTTAATTAGTTAATTAAAACAAACCCCATTATTCTTAGGCTAGATAATAAAAGGACAGTCATTACTAGTACTTTTAGTTCCTTTGTGTTCGACAATTCGGTCTTGCTAAAGCTATACTACTGTTCGATAGGTACACTTGCCTACGTCGTGATAATAGTTAGTTTCAAGAACGAATAATTATAAATTTATAAAACTTATCACGAAAAATCACGAACAATCATCACCATCCCTTTTCATAATTTGATAGTCGAAGCTATCCCTTTTCATATTTCGATGGTTGTCACCATCCCTTTTCATTGTTGATGGTTGTCACCATCCCCTTTCATTATTCGATAGCCGAAGCTATCCCTTTTCATTAGTCGATGATCATCGATACACAGTTGGATTTTTCCACCGAAACACAATTTGATATTATAAAATAATAGCATTTAAGACATAATTTAAAATGCGCTATTTAAACTTACGAACTTACATTGACGATAAAATGTAGAAACAGAGTCGATTAATTTGAAGCTTTCTCTTTGCCTCGATTTACAGCCGTACGAGGTCTATCTTGATTTAAATGAATAAATTCGATCAATTTAGTAGCCATTCTATTTAATTCAATCCAAATTCACATTTTTGAAAAACTATGCTTTTGCCCCTAATGTTTTGATTTCTTTACAATTTACTCTTTAAGCTTGTAAAATGAAATTCATGCAATTTCATCCCTATCCAAGCTTAGCCGAATTTCATATAAGCTCACAGTAGCCCATATATTTCATTATTTCATAAATTACACCATGAATATTTCTTATTTTTCAATTTAATCCCTAATTGACAAATTTATGAAAAATAAATTTACAATAGTTGTTTGTCTAACAACAAAAGTTCATTTTCTTCCAAAAAAAAATCACAAACAACGTGTATACATTCATGGAAAAAACCCTAACCTTTTAAATTTTTGCAAATTAGTCCCTCTGCTAGCTAAATTAAGCTACAACAACTCCAAAAAAACATAGAAACCATTAAAAATAGAACCAAAAATCACTTACACGCAAGGGAGAAAGATGGCCAAATGTTTCAATCTCTTCCCATGGTGTTTTTAGGTTAAAAATTCAGTGGGGATGAGAATAGGAAGATGATACCTTGTTTTAGTTTAATTTAATTTACTTTATTTATTAAATTACACTTTTAATCTTTGTTATTTATCATTAAATTCACTTAATCATGCACATAAATATCCACTCACAATTAAAATGGCTTAATTACAACATAAGGACTCTTACACATTAATTCTATAACTACTTAGTACATTTAGCCTACAGAACTCAAGTTTCGCACATTTTGGGATTTAGTCCTTTTTATCGAATTAAGCATGCAAACGATAAAATTTCTTGACGAAATTTTTATATGACTCTACTAACATGTTGTAGACATTAAAATAATAATAAAATAAATATTTCAACGTTGAATTTGTGGTCCTGAAACAACTATTTTGATTTCACTAAAAAATAGGTTGTTACAACTTTCCCCCCAAAAGAATTTTCGTCCCCGAAAATCTTACCAGAAAAGAGGTTCGAATATTGTTTTCTCATAGCTTCTTCTGGTTCCCAGGTGGCCTCTTCTATATCGTGTCATTGCCAGAGAACTTTTATTAAAGCTATGTTTTTATTTTGTAATTCTTTAACCTCTCGATCTAAGATTCTGATACATATCAGGCTTAATTTGAACATCCGATAGTGAGATAACATGCGAAAGGTCTGATCGATACCGTCGTAACATTGATACATGAAACACATTATGAATTCTTTCCAACTCCGACATCAAAGCTAAACAATACACTACTTACCTGATTCTTTCAATAATCTCGTACGGCCTGATAAATCGCAGACTTAGCTTTCTTTTACGACCAGAACAAAAAACTTTCTTCCAAGGCGATACTTTCCAGAATACTTTATTATCGAATTGAAATTCCATATATTTACGTTTTAAATCCACATATGATTTCTGTCGATCTAAAGCTACTTTCAAACTATCTCAGATTACTTTCACTTTTTCTTCAATCTCTCGAATCAAATCAGCCCCGTGAATCTATTTTTGACTGAGCTTAGTCTAATACAATGGAGTTTGACATTTACAACCATACAAAGCTTCATATGGTGCCATCTTTATGCTTGATTGATAACTGTTATTGTATTCGAACTCAACTAACGGTAAATATTTCTCCTAGTTGCCTTCAAATTCTAAAACACAACATCGAAGGATATCTTCGAGTACCTAAATTACTCGTTCAAACTGGCCATCTATCTGAGGATGGAAAGTAGTACTAAAATGTAATCGCGTACCTAGAGCCTCTTGTAACTTGCTCTAGAATTTTGATGTAAATTGCGGATCTCTATCCAAAATAATGGAAGCTGGCACCTCGTGCAATCTGACAATCTCAGTAACATAAAGCTCGGCTAACCTCTCAAGAGAATAATTTGTACGTACTTAAATAAAATATGCAGACTTCGTCAGGCGATCAATGACAACCCAAATTGCATCTCCCTTCCTCAGATACAAGGGTAATCCCTGTACGAAATCCATGGTGACATACTCCTATTTCCACTCCAGTATCACCACTAGCTGTAACAAACCAGAAGGTACCTGATTTTTAGCTTTAACTTCCTGACACACTAAATGTCTTGATACAAACTCAGAAATTTCTCGTTTTATACTAGCCACCAGTATATTTGTTTCAAGTCACTGTACATCTTATTGCTACTAGGATGAACAGATAAGCTACCACTATAAGCCTCATGCAAAATCTTCTGGATGAGATCTGAATTTATCAGAATGCAAATTCTTCCTCTGAAGTATAAACAATCGTCGGATCCAATCTAAAAATCTGAATCAGAAGTCAACTCACTCTATTTCCGTTTAACTAACAACGCATCATTATATTTCTAAGCCTCGCAAATCTATTGTAAAAACATCAATCTAGCCTTTAACTCAGCTAACATCAAACCATCATCAGAAAACATCAATCGAGTATTTAGTGCTTGCAAAACAAATAGAGATTCTCTACTCAATGCGTCAACGACTACATTCGCTTTACCCGGATGATAATCAATGATCAAGTCATTCAAAAGCTCGAGCTATCTGCGCTATCTCAGATTCAAATCTTTTTGTGACATTAAATACTTCAAACTTTTATGATTTGTAAAGATGTGACATTTTTCGCCATACAAATGGTGTCACCAAATCTTAAACGCAAACACAATAGCTGCCAGTTCTAAATTGTGTGTCGGATAATTCTTTTCGTGCGGCTTTAACTGTCTAAAAGTATAAGCTATTATTTTTCCTTCCTGCATCAAAACACAACCTAAACCATTCAAAGAAACATCACTGAAAATCACAAACTCTTTTTCCTAAGTCAGGCTGAACTAACTGATTGAAACTTTGCTAACATTTCTCAGACCACTCAAACTTCACATATTTTTGTAATAATCTGGTCATCGGTGTCACAATCATCTAGAATCCCTTGACGAACCTTCTGTAATACCCGGCTAGTCCTAAAAAGCTTCTAACCATGGATACCTTTTTCGGAGGTTTCCTGTCAACAACAGTTGAAATCTTGCTCGGATCAACTCTAATGCCCCCCAGAAATCCAACTTCCTAAAGCCAAAATTCACACTTGCTAAACTTGGTAAATAATTGCTTTTCGTGTAGAGTTTCCATAACAATTCCCAAATGCTCGGCATGCTCAGTCTCATCTCATGAGTAAATCAAGATATCATCGATAAATACCACCATAAACAGGTCTAAATACGATCTAGAAATTTTCTTTATCAAATCCGTAAATGCTGCAGGTGTATTAGTTAAAGCAAACAACATCACAAGAAATTCATAATGTCCATAGTTGGTCCGAAACACAGTTTTTGGCCCATCAAAATCTTTAACTCGCAGTTGATAATAACCAGAACAAAGATCAACTTTTGAAAATACGGTTGCACCTTTCAACTGATCAAACAGATCATCAATACACGGCAATGGATACTTATTCTTGATAATAACTTTATTGAGCTGACAATAATCAATAGATAATCCCATAGCTCCATCCTTTTTCTTAACGAATAGAATATGTACACCCCAAGGTGAAAAAGCAAAACCCCTATCTGTCAATTCTTGTAACTGCACTTTCGACTCTTTCAATTCAGTAGGAGCCATTCTGTAAGGAGCTATCGATATCGGTGATGTTTCAGATATTAACTCAATGGTAATCTTGACTTTTTTTATTGGCGGTAACCCTGGTAACTCTTCTGGAAACACATTTGGATACTCACGAATCACTGGAACCGATTCTAGCTTTAACTTAAAAACTCTAGAATAAAAAATATATGCAAGATATGCATCACAGCCTTTTCTCACATATCTTTGTGTTGATATAACTGAAATAACAATAGGCAAACCACTCAAACCATCTAATTCAATCTAAACTTTTTCACCGTTCTGAAATTTTAACACAATAAGCTTTTGTCTACAGTTCACAATAGCATCATGCAGCGTTAGCCAATCCATGCCCAGAATCACATCAAACTCATCAATCGGAAATAGCATCAAATAAACTGAAAAATTACAACCCTTAATCATCAACGGACAGTTTTTGCAAACCTTATCAACTAACACATACTGACCTAGGGCTTCGGTACCTTAACCACAAATTCAGTGGACTTAATAGGTAAATTCTTACTCGACACTAGATTCGTGCATACATACAAATGGGTTGATCCCAGATTAACCAAATCAGTAACACCAGTATCAAAGATAGAAAATGTACTAGCAATAACATCTGGTGCTGAAGCTTTCTTTAGTACTCGACTTGCGTAACCTCTGGCTAGTGCTTATGCCTCAAATCTCACATTAGAGTCTTTTGTTTCAGTATGGCTATTACTCACATTTCCAAGATAATGAGGTGGTCTCCTCTCACGGCAGTATTGCTAGGTCGAACATTCTAAACTCTTTCTTTCTCGGGTACCTCTGGCCAGTCTCAAAAAAAATGCTTATACGACCCATATTTGAAACAAGCACTGTCTTTTTCCCTACTCTCACCAAAATGTCGACGTCTACACCGTTAACAGTCAGTCTTGTTATCTTTAACACTACCTATGCTCACCATAGATATAGCTTTTGCCTTTGAACCCGCATGTTGTTTACCTTAGTCTCTACCAGAATATCCCACTGAAGCTGTCAAACAGTTATAATGTTCTTTTGATTTCTTCGATGATGACTTATATGACTTCCCTAATGATCTCTTTCTTGAATCTCTAACTTCATAATCAACTTTTCTCTTTTCTTTACTAATGTCTTCAGCTTTATGAGCTCAATCAACTAACACAACAAATTCTTTCAGTTCAAGTATCCCAACTAGAAGCTTTCTATCTTCATTTAACCCTTCTTCAAACCGTTTACACATAGCAATCTCGATTGGAGCACATTTCTGGGCATATTTACTCAATTTGACAAACTCTCTTTCGTATTCAGACACTGACATACGACCCTGTTTAAGCTCAAGAAATCTTATGTTTCTGATTAAGAAATCTCTGACTTATATATTTCATTCTAAAATCAGCTTGAAAGAACTCCCAGTCGATACGCTCTCTCGACACAATCGAAACCAAAGTATTCCACCACTAATATGCTGAGTCTTTTAGTAAAGATATGATGCATTTTACACACTCTGCAGGTGTACAAGATAACTCGTCGAAAACTCTGATAGTATTTTTTAACCAGAATTCAGCTCTCTTCGAATCAACATCAACTGTAGCTCTAAATTCTTCAACCAGATATTTGCGAATTTTGTCAACTGGTGTTTTTTTAACTCACATTAGCTCCAAATCTTGAGGAATGATAGGGATCTGTTGGGGAATGAGTGGTGGTAGAGGTTGTTAAGCCACTGAGTTCATCCGTATGAACTCAGAAAACCACTCACTCATCATTTCGAAGAAAGCTTCCTTAGCTTCTCCTCTTCGACCCTCAGATACAGGTTGTGTACCACTTGAAATTGCTCCGTGAACGAAGGCTTGCACGTTACTTTCGACTTTATTGGATTCGACTAGGTTAGATGTCATTACTATATGAAAACATTTTCAAACGAGTCAGGAGTTATCACACTATCACAGGTTATATAATGGCATGTATTTCTAGACTCACACATGCTATGTTGAGTCTGAGAATTGATTAAATCGTAGCTCCGATATCTATAAATCTAACACCCCTACCCCGTATCCATCGCTAGAATAGGGTTACGTAGCATTACCAGAAGTTTACATCCCACAACATTCAAAATTCCAAACATATCATAAATCATAACAATATTAATCAAACTCATACATATTGTTCCTTATACAATCCCTTGAGACCTTAAAAACACATTAGAAATGAATTGGGACTAAATCGAACACGTTAAGAATTTTTAGGAAAAAGCTAAAAATTTTCAAATTGCAGGGGTCACACGACCGTGTGGCCAGGCCATGAGACTCACACAGTTGAGACACACGCCCATGTCTCAGGCCAAGTGGACATTCAAAGTACAGACACACGGCCGTGTCCCAGCCCGTGCCGGTGCCGATGTAACTCTCTAACTTGGGTGACACTGCCAAGCCACACGCCCATGTGCTAGGCCGTGTAACTCTCAAAATGGCCTCATATGCTCGTGTACCAGGCCGTGTGCTAGGCCGTGTAACTACCTAACTTGAAACCCTTTGAAACCTAAAGGGGACACACAATCGTGTTGCATGGCCGTTTGTCACACACGGTTGAGAGGCATGCCCATGTCTTGGGTTGTGTGGACAACAATTAGGTCATTTTCAAGCCATTTTCTTCACCCAAATTATGCACACACATAACATCTATTTGCACCTATTTCAAGCATTCCAATTGTACCTAAAATATGCATAATCAAGCTAGAACAAAGTGTAACAATTCATACAACCAATATGCCTCCGGGCACCTCAATCACAAGTTATAAAATTAACTTAAAACATACATATACCTGGCCATTTATCAACTCAACATTTGCTACTTAATTCAATACCAAACCATACGGCCTTGGCCACATTCAAACATACCAAAAGGGTCATTTATAACATGTATACAATTGACCATTTTAACACACACCATTTAAGCACCAAAATGCCAAAACGTTAACAATCATAAAGCCATATATACATGCCAACATACCAACCAACCAACAACCCAAAATGCCATATTTACAAGCCAAACATATTGGCCCGAAGTTGTTTTCAATTGACATTAAGGAAAATGAGTTCAAATAGAATATTTAGGCTTAACCTATACATGCCATTATAACCAAGACTTAAAAACATCAAAATCTAATAATATTGTCGATGGATACTGTGATAGGTATCTGAAGAACTTCCAACCCGAACAAGCTTCTGGTTAATTACAAAACATTAAGAATGAACACAAGGTAAGAATATAATGATTAGTAAGTTCGTAATATATAAACGATGCTTACTAATACAATGCATAAGCTTAAAATAAATATGGATCAAATCTAACACAAGCTTGGCACAAGCCTAAGCATCACCATATATCCAAATTAATGCTTAATTACATAATTTCAATATCAACATATGATAAAATAACTTTCTTAAGTTTAAAACATATGAATCCATACTTCCCACCATCAAGCATGTAACAGCCCGATTTAGACCCTATTTGGAACGGTGGTTTTGAGACCACGAATCTGAGTCAGAAAAATACTTTAAAATTATTTTCTTTGTTTATTATGTGTGAAATTTTTGTGCTTTAAAATTTTCATTTGAGTGCTCGATTAAATAAAAGGACTTAATCGTGTAAAATGAAAACTTGGTGGTTAATTGTGAAAGGGCCAAATTGATGTTGTCTTTATTTCATGTAGTACTTATGTTGCAATAATACCATTGGGGTTAGTGATGGATGGTTGTAACCTTGATATATATGTTTTAGTTATTAAATTATAAAGGATATTAATGTAAAATGGTAAATAATAATGTTATAATAAAACATAAAAATAAATATATGGTTTTATAATGTTTGTTTTTGTCGAAACTTAAGAAGGTTTTCTTATGTTCAGCCATTTCTAAGCTCAATCAAGGTATGTAATTAGCTCAATTTTTGATATTTTTTACGTTTTTGCGATCGTTGCTATGTTATCTAATAAACCGTAATTTATACATATTTTTAGCCCATACTTAACACATTTATGAATGATTTCTCCTTAGATTTGGTGAATTTGATGCTCCTAATCCTTTAATTTCATGTTTTATACTTAGTTGAGCATAGGAGAGCGAAAAGAACAAGAAACGGGCCAAAAACAGAAAAAATGGGCCGACGTGGGAAAACAACACGGCCTGGACTTCCTCACACGGGTAGAACACACGCCCTGCCATTCTAACAGGCTCAACCATGGCCTAAAACAACCTCAGCACAGGCGTGTTGGTCTCTTAGCCTTGACCACGGCCTGAAGTAGTCCCACACGGGCATGTTGCACGGGCATGTCCCTGCCGAGCCCTAGTTAAGTTCTATTCGGAAAAGGGCGAGTTGGAGGGGTTTTAGGTATTCTAAAGCCTATTTAAACACCCTAGAGGAGGACTAAAAGGGAGAGGAGGAGTAGGGAGTAAGGACTTACTCCAAGAAGGACGATTGATCCATCTCAAAAGCTGGATTCATCATCAAGACTGAAGATCTCTCCTCAATTTCCCTTTAGGAGTTTTGGGTTTTCTTTCTGTTTTGTATTCATTATTCTTCTGAGATGTTTTCCTATTTAGTTATGAACTAAACCCCCTAAATACCTAAAGGGAATGAAACCTAAAACAAATCTTGTTATTATTTTCTGAATTGTATGATAAATATTTAACTTGTTCTTAATTATGTGCTCTTAATTCTTGTTTCGATATTTTAGGATATTGATACACGTTAATGCTCTTATTTGGAGGATGAATACTCCCTGTCTAAGAGTAACTTTGTCATAATTAAACGAAGTTGATTGCGTGCCTAGAGATAGGGTGACAAGATTTTGCCGGATTAGGGTGAAACCTAATAAGGGGATCCATAGATCGAGTTAATGCGACCTTAGGGTGTTAATTAGAAAGAGATTTCAATTATTCAACCTAGGTTTAGACGTTATTAGTCTTGAATAGGGATAATAACATAACTCAAGTATTTCTAAGGAACAACTTGAATGAATAAATCGTTCGATTCCGAGTCAAAATAACAAGTGAAGTCTAGGTGGATTTTTCCTTGGGTATTGTCTTAAATCAATAGGTTTTCCAAAAGTAATTCCCCACTTCTATTTTCTGTGATTTCTTAGTTTAGTTAATTAATTAATTAAAACAAACCCTTTTATTTTTAGGCTAGATAATAAAAAGACAGTTAATACTAGTACTTTTAGTTCCTTTGGGTTTGACAATCTGGTCTTGCTTAAGCTACACTACTGTTCGATAGGTACACTTGCCTACGTCGTGATAATAGTTAGTTTCAAGAACGATTAATTATAAATTTATAAAACTTATCACGAAAAATCATGATCAAGTTTTTGGCGTCGTTGTCAGAGAACTAAGATATTAGGAACACTCGATTTTTATTACTTTAGCCATTTACTTTTACTGCAATTTAAATTTTTGTTTAGTTTTCGTTACTAAATTTTCGTTACTAAATTTTCTTTTTCTTTCTTCTGGAAGGTTTTTATAATTTATGACTAGAAGAAACCCATCAGGACCATTAATTTTTGACGAAAAAATCGATCGCACAGCTCGCAGAAACTGAAGAGAAATAAGGCAAAGCCTAAGATACACAGAGGAAGAGCAAGAGGACTATATCTCAACTACAACCGAGGAGATGGCAGAAAATCAAGAAAATTCGCTGCCTCCTGCACTTGCTGCTGACCCAGTAAATCAGAATCCTGCTCCTCGCGCTATGTACGATTATACTAAACCTAATTTAACAGGAACTGAGTCAAGTATAGTTAGGCCTTCTATTGCTGCAAATAATTTTAAACTGAAACCTAACACGATTTAAATGATACAACAATTTTTTCAGTTTGATGGTTTGCAGGATGAGGATCCTAACACTTACTTCAGAAATTTTCTAGAATTCTGCGACACTTTTAAAATTAATGGCATTTCTAATGATGCCATTGGTCTTCGGTTATTCCCTTTTTCATTAAGGAATAAAGTTAAACAGTGGTTGAACTCGTTACCACGAGGATCAATCACTACTTGGGAACAAATGACTGAAAAATTTTTGTTAAAGTATTTTTCGCCGGCTAAAACGGTAAAATTACGTAATGATATTTCCTCTTTTATGCAGATGGATTTAGAAACACTCTACGATGCATGGGAAAGATACAAGGACCTTTTAAGAAGATGCCCACACCATGGGTTACCACTCTGGCTACAGGTTCAAACATTCCACAATGGCCTGAATCCCTCGACTAGACAAATGGTTGACACAGCCGCTGGTGGGACTATCAATAATAAAACACCTGAAGATGCTTATGAATTTATAGAAGAGATGTCACTGAATAATTATCAGTGGCAAGTCATAAGGACTAAGCCAACCAAAACAGCAGGTGTTTATAACGTCGATTCAGTCACTATGCTGTCAAATCAGGTAGAACTTCTAAACAAAAAGATTAATGGTTTACTTAGTTCTACGCAGGTACATCCAGTGATGAGGTGTGATTCAAATGGGGGAAGCGCACATACAAAATATCAACCCTTCAATCCTACGACCGAAGAGGAACAAGTCCACTATATGGGTAAAAATAATTCTAGACCTCAAAATAACCTATACAGTAATACTTACAATGCAGGTTGGAGGAACCACCCCAATGTCTCATGGGGTGGTCAAGGAAATCAAAGGCCATAAAATCCTTTGGGTTTCCAACAACCACCTTATCAAGAGGAAAAGAAACCAAACCTTGAGGAGATGCTATCCAAATTCATCTCGGTGTCAGAGACTCGTTTCCAGAATACCGAGATAGTGCTTAAAAATTAACAAGCGTCGATCCAAGGGCTCGAAACTCAGATAGGTCAGCTATCCAAACTAATTTTTGAACAACCACAAGGTAGCTTGCCAAGTAATACTGAACCTAACCCAAGAGAACAACTCAATGCAATCAACGTTAAAAATGAGGAAGGGTTAGTTTCATCTGAACCAGAACCAAAGCAAGAAACTGTGGTAAGGAAGAGTAAAGGTGAGGTAAGTCACACCGAACAGAAACTGGTAAGTGTAGAGTATAAACCTCGTGTGCCATACACTAATGCGACAAGGAAAGACCGCTCAGATGAACAATTTGGTAAATTCCTTAAACTTTTAAAGAAATTACATATCAATTTACCATTTATTGAAGCTCTCTCGTAGATGCTGAACACAATGAAGTTTTTAAAGGAGCTCTTAGCAAATAAGCGGAAGTTGGACGAGGCGTCGCATGTGGAGCTAAACGCAGTTTGCTCAGCTATTCTACAAAATAAACTACCCAACAAATTAAAAGATCTAGGGAGTTTTACAATTCCTTTCTTAATTGGCAGCTTAGATGTTAATAATGCATTGGCTGATTTAGGGGCTAGCATTAACGTCATGCCTTACAAAATGTTTAAGCAACTAGGTCTTGGGAAACCCAAACAGACTAGGATGAGCATTCAATTAGCAGATAAAACTATCATATTTCCTAGGGGTATTATTAAAGATGTACTTGTTAAAATTGATAAATTTATATTCCCAGTTGATTTCGTTGTTCTAGACATAGAGGAGGATAGTAACATTCTTTTAATTTTAGGAAGACCCTTTTTAGCAACTACTAGAACAATTATTGACGTTGGCACAGGTGAACTCACACTTCGTGTGGGAGACGAAACAATCACCCTTCAAGCTCTCAATTCGAGTAACACATTAAAATTTGAAGGTGGTTGTATAAATCATTCTACCAAAACTGACCATATGATGCAACCTACTTTGCAGGAAATGAGTTCGAGTTCGAAGGATATACATGAGCCATGTTAAAGCAACAATAATGGACATATCCATGAAGAACAAAGGCTACAAATCAAGGAGTTAAATGAATGACAGACACATAAACCGAGAACACACGATGAACCAAAACTAAGCCAAGATAAGCTCAATACGTCACAAAATCAACTTAAGGTTGGAGATAAGGTATTATTAGATGCCACAGATCCTCACATTACCACTGCTGAACTGAATGAAGAAAATCCTCTTACGGTACTTAACATCTTCCCATACGGTACAGTCGAGGTAAATCATTCTAAATTCGGCTCGTTTAAGGTAAATATTACTCATCTAAAACTTTATTTTGATAAGATTGATAGCAGGAATAATGAGTATAAACTCCTCGAACCACCATGACCATTCAATGGAGAGGTAAGTTGAGCTTAGACTATAAATAAGTGCTTCACGGGAGGCAACCCGAGCACTAATGGTATTAACTTCTTTAAAATTTTGGTATTTAACACCTAACCTACTAACTGAGCTCTTGAATACAGGTTTTCCACACCCGCACGGCCAGGCACACGGACGTGCTTTAGACCGTGTGGAAATAGGGCAAGGATTTTTCCCAAACACGGCCTGCGATAAATGGCCACAGCTATGCGACATGGCCATGGTCAATCCTGCCAAAACAACACGGGCGTGCGACATGCCCGTGTCTTAGAACCGTGGTTGAGCCTGAGAAAATAGCACGGGCGTGCGACACACCCGTGTCTAGCACCCGTGGTTGAACATGTCAAATTAACACGGGCGTGGGCCTTCATACACAAATGTGGGAGAAGAAAATGAAGCCAGACACAACCGTGTGACACGTTCGTGTGCACCAACATGCCCAAAGAACACGGGCGTGGGCTGTATGTCAAAAGCGCCGAAATTTAAAAAAATGCAAAATACACGAGCTAAAATTGGGGGCCGTGTGCCCTAAAATCTATAAATACCCTTCACTATTCATCATCTTCTTCACCCAAAATCCCTAACCCTAGCTGTTGTAACTCCACGCGCCCCCTCTGCCACGCCCGTGTGCCACCTTCAACTCAAATTTTTGACGCCCAAACTCCTCTTTCTAGCATTTGTTTACTCTTTTCTCTTTTATTTACTGATTTCTAATGCTATTTATCATAGTAATCTACATTTTTCATGTTATTTCCATTATTCTATCACTCAAATTTCATATCTAAAGTAGTTATCATCTATTTCATGTTGAAGTTTTTACTCATTACATGATTTCTCTGCTCCATTTGACTAGTTTAAATTGAATATTCACGGTTAGGATAATAGAAATACTCATGCCTTTTGTGTTGACATTTTTCTTCAATAAAATATGTTACATTCATCCATTTTTTGTTTCTATGGAATTCTTTGCCATTTTTATGAAACTCATACTATTATCATACTAATGATACGAAATTATGCCATAAAATTGATTGTTTTGGTTAGGTTTGTTAGTAGTTGTGGTTGAAATTATTAGTTTTAATTTATAACTTTTTCCTTTTTAAATTTGTTTACGTCTTACCTGGTCCATTCATCAAGATGGAATAATGGTTTTGCTTGTAGGTATACCATGTCATCTTTACGTTGAAAGAAAGCCACCATCCCCACTTCAAAAAAAAGGAAGGGAGCATCATCTTCCTCAGGTTCTACCACTGAAATTTGACACCCCTTCCTGTAGTTTCCCATTGGACCTCAAGAAGGACTCTATCAAATACTTCGGGCCCGACCTTTAGTTGTGGGCCGCTGCATCGACTGGGCCGCAGTAGAACAAGTCCAACTGGCTAATGCGATTCGAGCCCTCCTCAACACCGTGGCACAAGAATCCTCCCTTACCCTCATTGGCCAAATGTCTCCACAAGGCATCTTGAGCATGCTAAGTATGAGGATGATCGAAAAGCGCAGTGGAACCTACCCTCTTCAATATCGTCTCGCCCAATCAACCGAGGAGGAGGCCCCTGAGGACATTACTGATGATGTCCCTCCACAGCACGAGGACCCACCGTCTCAGCCACTACCCTCCTCTCAGCCAGTTCATGCGGCGACTTCATATTCTGACATCTCTAAGTGCCTCACTCGATAAAAGCAATAGTGCTTTCAGTGATTTGATAACATTGATGCTACTCTACAGTAGATTTTTCAACACCTCCACATCTCATCGCCACCACCACCTCGCAAACCATCTGGTGATGATGATGTTTAAATATTTTGTTTTATCTTTATATTTATATTTATTTGTCATTTTTCTTATTATTTTCACTTTTAACTTTTCATTTTATTTCCTTTTTGCTACTATTTTATATTTAGGTTTATAAACAAATTTTAATCTCGGTTAATTCTTTATGAGTAATTATTTTTCCTTATATCCCCTAAAAAGTTCCTAATTTTATCACAGTTATAAAGAGCTACAAAGCTCACAATCACTAAGGAACTTCAAACTACATTGGAAAAGGTTCTCCATAACTGCCATGCCCTACTCGATCAAAACCTAGGCACTCATGTATTGACTATTTAAACTTTAAGACATTAGAGAATTAAGCATGATAAGTTGATTTTTGAGAATCCAAAAATTTAGGTTGTTTTCCCAAGTTTAGGTATTACCTTGAATTGAAATCTACATCAAAAAGCCTTAATTTTTGTAAGATTTTGAGCCTTTAAAGAGCATCTATTATTTCTTTCATGCTCACTTTTATTATTGCTTGAGTGTGTCAATATCGAATTGTTATTCTATAACTTGCTTGATTATGCATGTCAAGACCACACCATTTGATTTGATATCTCAAGATGGTAGAGGCACTTAAGATTAACCCACTCATGCCATGAAAAGCCTACCTTCACAATTAACCCTTAGTAAACCCCTTTGAGCCTAACGAGCCATTCATTGATTTATCCCCAATATTAACTCTTAACTTATTATTGTTGAAATCCCCTCAATTAATTTGATCCCTATTTTTGTCGAGATTTGGTTTGAATAAATTGCTTGGCTATGTCTTGTTCTTAATAGTTAGTCTATGTTATTTAACTTGTTCTTAAAAAAAAATACATAGAAGTAGTAATCTTTCATTTTTGAGCTCAAGTGTTTAAATTCCATACTCTGAAAAAAGCTCTGTTGTACGTAAGTGGTGATTAAATATTTTTCTGGTTAAGTAATTTTTCAATTCAATCTCGATTCTAACCTTCTCTTTCAACTTGTGACCACACCCCCTAACCAAGCTTCATTACAACCCTCTAAAGACCTCTTGATTGATGTATCATATAGTGGTGGAGATTTGATTTTCATGCAAGCCTATGGTAATAAATTTTCATATTGAATGTTGAGTGCTACATTTATTATCCTTAAACACTTTGAGTGATTTGAGTGAATCTTTAATGAGGATGTTAAACTCTGTGAGATTTTGAATTAAAGGTGATTGTTTAAATAAGGGGAGATGTCTATATTTTTCATGATTAAATGCTCAACTTGGAATGTTTGAAACTTTAATGTTCTTCTAGTTGAATTCTTAATTATGATTACTTATGGATTAGTTTGAGATATTATTGATAGGAATTATAAGTTGAGAAAAATGAATACTTAATTGTGAAATAAGGATTTTGCTTGAGGACTAGCAAATGCTTAAGTGTGGGGGCATTTGATAAACCATAAATTGTACATATTTTTATCCCATACTTAAAACATTTATGAATGATTTCTCCTTAGATTTGGTGATGCTCCTAATCCTTTAATTTCATGTTTTATACTTAGGTGAGCATAGGAAAGCGAAAAGAATAAGAAACATGCCAAAAATGGAGAAAATGGGCCCACGTGGGAAAACAATATGGCCTGGACTTCTTCACACGGGCAGAACACACGCCCGTTTCATTCTAACAGTCTCGACCACGGCCTAAAACAACCTCAGCACGGGTGTGTTGATCTCTTAGCCTTGACCACGGCCTGAAGTAATCGCACAAGAGTGTGTCACACGGGCGTGCCCCTATCGAGCCCTAGTTAAGTTCTATTCAGAAAAGGACGAGTTGGAGGGGTTTTAGGCATTCTAAAGACTATTTAAACACCCTAGAGGAGGACTAAAAGGGACACGGGGAGTAGGGAGCAAGGAATTACTCCAAGAAGGCCGATTGATCCAACTCAGAAGCCAAATTCATTATCAAGACTGAAGATTTCTCCTCAATTTCCCTTCAGGATTTTTGGGTTTTCTTTATGTTTTGTATTCATTATTCTTCTAAGATGTTTTCCTATTTAGTTATGAACTAAACCGCCTAAATACCTAAGGGGAATGAAACCTAAAACGAATCTTGTTATTATTTTCTGAATTGTATGATAAATATTTACCTTGTTCTTAATTCTTGTTTCAATATTTTTGGATATTGATTCAAGTTAATGCTCTTATTTGGAGGATGAATAGTCCCTGTCTAATAGTAACTTTGTCATAATTAAGCGGAGTTGATTGCTCGTCTAGAGATAGGGTGACAAGATTTTGCTGAATTAGGGTAAAACCTAATAAGGGGATCCATAGATCGAGTTAATGAGACCTTAGGGTGTTAATTTAGAAAGATATTTCAATTATTCAACCTAGGGTTAGACGTTATTAGTCTTGAATAAGGATAATAACATAACTCAGGTATTTCTACGGAAGAAGTTGAATGAATAAATCGTCTGATTCCAAGTCAAAATAACAAGTGAAGTCTAGGTGGATTTTTCCTTGGGTATTGTCTTAAATCAATCATTTTTCCAAAAGTAATTCCCCACTTCTATTTTCTGTGATTTCTTAGTTTAGTTAATTAGTTAATTAAAACAAACCTCTTTATTTTTAGGCTAGATAATAAAAAGACAGTTAATACTAGTACTTTTAGTTCCTTTGGGTTCGACAATCCGGTCTTGCTTAAGCTATACTACTGTTCGATAGGTGCACTTGCCTACGTCGTCATAATAGTTAGTTTCAAGAACGATTAATTATAAATTTATAAAACTTATCACGAAAAATCATGATCATTTTTTACAAAGCCCGTGCTCAGATTTCTGATTTTGGTGATTATTTTGAGTTATGTCATTGATGAATATTTGAGCTTTGTGATGTTAATTGGTGAAATATGAAAGATATGTTTTGGATTGATATGTTTTGTATTGGAATTATTGATGATTTTGAGTAATTAGGACTTAATTGAAAAAAAATAAATTGAGGGACTAAAATGTAAAATAAATTAAATGTATGGACTTGTATGAACACTAGGAATTTCAGCCTAAGCATGGTGTGTGCAAATTTTGCATGTTTTGTGTTTTGTGCAATTTGGACTAAATTGTAAAAAGTGTAAAATATTAGGGGTAAAATAGTAATTTGCCCATTTATGGGTTTTTGAACTAAATTGAGTGAAAATATGTTTTAATGAGTTTAATTTGAATATGTTTAGATCAAGAACCGAAGAAATCAGATTTGGATCGGGGAAAAACTAAAGTTGTCGACTAGTCGTCTCGTTCCGTTTTTCATCGTCTAAGGTAAGTTTATAAGCAAATAGACGTTGTTAATTTAATTAAATGTGAGTTATATATGCTGAAATGAAATATGTGAATATATAAATGAGTTAACCGAATGTGTACAAGCTTGGTAGCTATGTTTATGAATTCGTTTCGACTGAGTTACGACATTCGAAAGTCCCGTACGAACCTTAGGAATAGCTAGGATACATATGTCATGACATAGGATTTCCTATATGTGTTCTCGAGTAAGACCACGTCTGGGACGTTGGCATCGATATGTGGTTACAAGTAAGACCATGTCTGGGACACCGGCATCGTATTTGATTAGTGTAAGACCCTATCTGGGATAGTGGCATCGATATGAGATAGCATGTAAGACCACGTCTAGGACGTTGGCATTGTTCGATATATGTGATTATCGGAGTATCCTATTCAATTCTGAATGGTTCAACGGGCAACAATAAGTTGTGTTCGAAGGTGTAAAATGAACTAAATGTTCAGGTATGAGTTAGTTGATCACTTATTTGAAATTAAGGTAAGTTGGCCATTTGATATGTTATGCTAAATTTTACAAGTCATTAATGTGAACATATGTGTATTTGAGTAGTATATTCGGCCATATACTATGAATATGTATATTGAGTTATTTTCAGATTCATGAGTATTTGTGTATGAGAGTAAATGAACTTTGTTAATATATGTATGTACATTCGGTCCAACTAATTATATATGTAAAAGTATATGATATACATGAAATTGTAAGTTTGTGATTTAATGTGAATATGATAGTATAATTTGAGTTGGTAATGTTATTGAGATGTTTATTTTCTAATGACTTACTAAGCTTAAATATCTTATTGTGTGTGTCCTTGTTTAGCTCTGTTCTATAGATTTTGGATTCAAGTTACGAGCTCAGGGATCGTCAGCAAAGTCTATCACACTATTGACTATCTTCGGTATTTTATAAGCTGAATTTTTGAAACTATGGCATGTATAGGCTAGATTATATTTTGAAATGTTTGATTTTGGTTAATGCAATCATGAACCATGCGAAAATGGCTTAAGACTTTGTTATGTTCGGATTTAATGCTTCGTTTTGATGATGGTTATGCTTGGTTGTGATTTTGGTGTTTCAGCCATTACATATTTTCATGTGAATTATGGTTGATTATAATGCTAATGGTTGTATATACATTTGGACTTGGTTTGAACTTATATTGAAAGTGTATCCAAGGTATAAGATGTTGTGGAGCTTGTTTATGTGTTTCAGCCATAAGATAAATAATTGTTGTTAAATAAGTTAAGGTATATCATGTATTAGTTAGGTAATAATCAAGATATATGCATGGGGTATATTCGGTGTTCACTTATGGTTTATATTAATGATATGTGTAATTCATGATTTGTTTGTCATGGTAAGTCTGACATATTGGGATTTAGACTTTATAATAGGAATTTGGGTTGATGATAAAAGATAATGTGCCAATGTATTTGGTTATGGTTTGTTAGTTGAACTCATATGTATATATATATGCGCTTATATTATGGTTGTTAATGTAGTGAATTGGTCAAGTAAAGACAAGTTGAAATATTATTAAGATTTATTAATGTGCTAGTAAACTAGGTATTTTACGAATCTATCAATTGTGATTGATAATGTTGGTTGGTATTATAGTCAAATGAATGTAACTTATTGGTTAAATTGTCGGTTGTTTTAGTTCATAATAAATGTGTGATAATGGATATGACTTGATCTTAAATCTTGATTAGTGTATTGATTATACATTTGCATTTTAAATATGGAAAAATTTTGGCATGTGTGTTCGTGCATGGTTTTGTGACTTAAATAAATGTATAAAGTATTTTTATTCATAAAGACCATTATTAATGCCGCTTATGATAATACATATAAAGATTGTTATATGATTTGTTTGGATTAATGAGTATATGTATAAAAATTATGAAACAAAATGTTTAGTTCTTACTTAGTATTCGAATACTATTATAACAATGAGTACATAATCTATGTATATATATATTTTAAAGCATACTTATATGATTTTGAGGCATGAAATAAACTCGTGTTATGATTTATAAAGTAGGTTAAATTTTTAATTGGCCATAGGTTTTATTTATGTTAACATGACCTATGTGAAATTGTGAATGTTCTGAAGCTATGTTTTGTTCGGTAATGCCTCATGATCGTGACTTTTCGTGATAAGTTTTATGAATTTATAATTAATCGTTCTTGAAACTAGCTATTATCACGATGTAGGCAAGTGTACCTATCGTACAGTAGTATACCTTTAGCAAGACCGGATTGTCGAACCCAAAGGACTAAAAGTATTAGTAATGACTGTATTTTTATTATCTAGCCTAAGAAATAAGGGGTTTGTTTTAACTAACTAATTAATTAAACTAAGAAGTTGCAGAAAATAGAATTGGGAAATTACTTTTGGGAAAAACGATTGATTTAGGACAATACCTAAGGAAAAATCCACCTAGACTTTACTTGTTATTTTGGCTCCGAACCGGATGATTTATTCATTTAACTTGTTCCGTAGAAATCCCTAAGTTATGTTATTATCCCTTTTCAAGACTAATAATGTATAATCCCTAGGTTGAATAATCGAGACTTTTCTCTAATTAACACCCTAGGGTTGTATTAACTCGATCTTTGGATTCCCTTATTAGGTTTCACCTTAATTCGGCAAAATCTTGTCACCCTATCTCTAGGCGCGCAATCAACTCCGCTTAATTATGACAAAGTCACTCTTAGCCAGGGACTATTCATCCTCCAACTAAGAGCATTAACTTGAAGTGATATCCTGAAATACCAAAACAAGAATTAAGAACACATAATTAAGAACAAGTCAAATATTTATCATACGATTTATAAAATAATAACAAGATTCATCTTAGGTTTCATCCCCCTTAGGTATTTAGGGGTTTTAGTTCATAACTGAATAAGAAAACATCTCAAAGTAATAAAGAATACAAAACATAAAGAAAACCCAAAACTCCTGAAGGGAAATTGAGCAGAGATCTTCAGTCTTGATGATGAATCCGGCTTCTGAGATGGATCAATCGGCTTTCTTGGAGTAATTCCTTACTCCCTATTCTTCATCTCTCTTTTAGTCTTCCTATAGGGTGTTTAAATAGGGCTTTGAATGCCTAAAAGCCTTAAAACTTGCCCTTTTCTGAATGGAACTTAGCTAGGGTTCGGCAGGGACACGCCCCTGTGACACGACTGTGTGCGAGTACTTCAGCTGTGGTCAAGGCTGAGATATCAACATGCCCGTGCTGAGGTTGTTTTGGGCCGTGGTCGAGCTTGTTAGAATGGCACGGGTGTGTGTTCTGCCCGTGTGAGGAAGTCCAGGCCATGTTGTTTTCCCTTGTCGGCCCATTTTCTCTGTTTTTGGCCCGTTTCTCATTCTTTTCGCCCTCCTATGCTCACCTAAGTATAAAACATGAAATTAAAGGATTAGGAGCATCAAATTTACCAAATCTGGGGAGAAATCATTCATAAACGTGTTAAGCGAGGGATACAAATATGTATAAATTATGGTTTATCACCTCATAACCTTAATCCAATGATGGATACAGGTTAGGGGTGTTACAAAGCATCCACATATTTCCTACCTTCCATACTAACAAAGTAAATTACATAAAAAATTCTTACCGAAGCTCACACGAAGTAAAATCACGATGGTTGTCACCATCCCTTTTTATAGTTCGATAGCCAGAGTTATCCCTTTTCATAATTCGATGGTCGTCACCGTCCCTTTTTATTGTTGATGGTCATCCCCATCCCTTTTCATAATTCGATGGTCATCACCATACCTTTTCATAATTCGATAGTCGTCACCATCCCTTTTCATTTTTAATGGTCGTCACCATCCTTTTTCATAATTCGATAGCCGAAGCTATCCCTTTTCATTGGTCGATGATCGTCGATATGTCGTTGGAGTTTTCCACCGAAACACAATTTAATATTATAAAATAATAGCATTTAAGGCATAATTTAAAATGTTATTTGAACGTACGAACTTATCTCGACGATAAAATGTAGAAATAGAGTCGATTAATCTGAAGCTTTCTCTTTGCCTCAATCTAAAGTGTATGAGGTCTATCTTGATCTAAATGAATAAATTCGATCAATTTAATAGCCATTCTATTCAATTCAATCCAAATTCATATTTTTGAAAAATTACACTTTTAACCCTAATGTTTTGTTTTCTTTACAATTTAGTCCTTAAGCTTGTAAAATGAAATTCATGCAATTTCATCCCTATCCAAGCTTAGCCAAATTTCATAGAAGCTCATAGTAGCCCATATATTTCATTATTTTATAAATTACACCATGAATATTTCTCATTTTTTAATTTAATCTCTATTTGACAAATTCATCAAAAATCACTTTACAAAAGTTTTTTGTCTAACAACAAAAGTTCATTTTCTTCTAACAAACATCATAAACAACATGCATACATTCATGCAAAAACCCTAACCTTTTAAAAACAGAACCAAAAATCACTTAACTGCAAAGGAGATAGATGGTCGAATGTTTCAAGCTCTTCCCATGGTGTTTTTAGGTTAAAAATTCTGTAAGGATGAGAATAGAAAGATGATACCTTGTTTTAGTTTAATTTAATTTACTTTATTTATTAAATTACACTTTTAACCTTTGTTATTTACCATTAAATTCACTTAATCATGCACATAAATGTCCACTCACAATTAAAATGGCTTAATTATAACATAAGAACTCTTACAGATTCATTCTATAGCTATTTTGTACCTTTAGCCTATATAACTTAAGTTTTGCACCTTTTGTGATTTAGTCTTTTTTATCGAATTAAGCATGCAAACGATAAAATTTCCTAACAAAATTTGTATATGACTCTAATATCATGCTGTAGATATTAAAAAAATAATAAAATAAATATTTCAATGTCAGATTTGTGGTCTCAAAACCACTGTTCTGATTTCACTGAAAAATGAGTTGTTACATATCCAGTGGATCCATCAACACTTGGGACGAGCTAGCGAGCAATTATTTGGAAAAGTATTTTCCCCCAGGCAAGACCATGAAACTTCATATGGATATTATGAATTTTCGGTAATTGGAAGGAGAGTCATTATATGAGGCATGACAGTGTTTTAAGTTGATGTTACGCATCTGTCCATACCAAGGTCTACAAGATTGGTTGCAACTTCAAGCCTTCTATAATGGACTTGATAGAAACTTACGCTTTAGTCTTGATTGTCATAGAGTATGCCCAAAGACCAATCATGAGATGATTGTAATCACCTACTCGTTTTACCCTGTTTATTAATATCAAGCATTGCCATTATTATTTTAGTTTCTTTTTTTGTGTATATAAATAAACTGAATTGTAATAAAGTCCTAAGAAAATATGATTATTCTTAAAAAGGTCTTTAGTCAAGTATTGTTGTAGGCTTGGACAACAATAATGCATTGATACTAATGTGTATTTGGTTGATAACAAAGAATTGTTATTGACATAGGGATGTCAAAATCAATACATGAGTATGTGTTAGAGAACAACATATTGGACTGACCCTCTATGAGTATGTTTCTTGGATTATTATGTAATAATCACAATATTACTTACAATGATAACTATGTATATGATCCTCAAACTTGAGATCATTGTCCCAACATCATGAGTCGTATATTTTGATACGGCCAAAACGTCTACCGTAACAAGTACTATAAAGATTGTTGTTGGATATACCACAATCCATGTAGTGAGATATGGTTGATTAAGAAAGGATTTATCCCTCTTACATAATGGGAGCAATAGACTAGAAATGCATGGCCATACTCGAATAATTTGATATGAGATATCACACTTATTTGTTTATTGTAGTCTTCTTAGAAAATCAAGAAATATGAGACTAGACTATACAAGTGTGACTATTCCATAACTTGTGTGCAATCTAGAAATTAAGGATGAAAGGTTATAATACATGAAAAGATTATCACAGAAAGGTTATGTCGAATCACGACTTCTTCTAACTTGGGTGGCATAGATGCATTGCTAGATGCCACTCATTGCTTGTAATGCTAGAAACATTCCAATATTACTACCCATGCCTACAAGATCACACCCTATAATTAAAATAAATAGAATTCAAATACATTTGGTATTGTATTTAGTTGTCACATGAATTTAATTAATTATTTAATTAATTAATTTGATAATTAAATATTAAACACGTTATATGTACAAACTTGTTGTACACAAATAAAAAACATAGATATAATTAATATATGAATTTGATTCATACAAAATATTAATTGTATATATTTTACTGAATTTATTAAAATAAAGATTTATAGTAATTGATTTCGGTCAAAATATAAAAGACATGAAAATTAATATTCTTTTGGAAAGAATATAATTAATATATGAATTTGATTTATACAAAATATTAATTGTATATATTTTACTGACTTTATTAATATAAACATTTATATTAATTAATTTCAGTCAAAATATAAACGACATGAAAATTAATATTCTTTTGGGAATAATATAATTAATATATGAATTTGATTTTTATAAAATAGTAATTGTATATATTTCACTGAATTTATCAATATAAACAGTTATATTAATTAATTTCAGTTAAAGTATAAAAGACATGGAAATTAATATTCTTTTGGAAATAATATAATTAATATATGGATTTGATTCATACAAAATATCAATTGTATATATTTTACCGAATTTATTAATATAAACATTTATATTAATTAATTTGGGTCAAAATATAAAAAACAAGGAAATTAATATTCTTTTAGAAAGAATATAATTCATTTTTCTAAATTTCCATTTGCCTTCATGGTTTTCCTTTTGAATACATGATATCAAGGAGGATAAAAGGATGATAATCCCTTATTGTGTTAATGTTACCACCTTTATAATTTAAAATGTCTAGCAACCGCTTTTAAATCTCTCTAAAAAGTTGAAGAGAAAATGGTTGTTCATTTTTTACGGGGTGGACTATGTAGAGTTGGGGACGTTTTCTATGTGGCTTGGAATCGACATTGAATAAGAAACATCCTTTCAATGTTTTCAGTAAAGAAGGTATATTTTCAACCTTATTTTGACCCAATCCATTCCTTGTACATGGATCCTTGGATGTGGATCACCGGAATAATTTTTTCACGGGCATCCCGACTGTCTCAACAATGGTATCAGAGCCACTTGTACGATATGGATTTAGGATTAAATTTATTGGTTGATGCGATTGTATGAGATACATGTTGTATACTATGTTTGATATGCATGGTGTTTAGAAATGCATGGTTATAGCCTGATAACCCATTTAATTTATTATTTGCAAAGGTTGTAATTTTATAAACACGACCTACGCGTCGTGCCTTTCTATATTTCTCTTGTACTTCTCTTCTCATCTTACTCCCTCGTATGTAAAATGAGTTTCTATAATTGCAATTTGTATGAGTTGATACAAACTAGAGGAAAAGAATGTTGGGCTACCTAAAGTAGAAAAGAAGCTTGAAAAGCGGCATAACCTTTAGGATTCCCTACGGTTTTCCCATTGGCTTGGGAGGATCCACCTTAGTTTTATGGGCTATAACCATTACATTTATTTATTATTTTATATTTTTCGTATATATGATACAATTGATTATATGTTAGCATGCATGTTATAGGATATTGATAAGATCAATTAAAGGATTAAATGGACAATTGTTTACCATTAATGGTGAGATTAATTTAATTTCAAAACCCCTCACTAATATGTTAAGTTAAGATTGTTTTCCAATATTTACTCTAGTTAAAGCCTCGATCGATATAATGTGGGTTATGTTAAAGCGAAGTACATGTATCTATCTTGGTCTAATGTGAAGAATAAGAAAGTGATATTCACCGGTTATGATATTAGTTAATAGCTTAACTAGGTTACTCTAATAGGATTAGATACCTAGAGGCAAGAGATTTGGATAAATAATGAGATGATTGGAACAAAATAGAAGAGTTACATGTGATATAATTAGCAAGTGTTGCTTACCTAAATAATCATAATCTTAAGAGTAAAGCCAAATTTGACTTAAGAAGAGGTGAAATATGGATCCTTAGCCACTAGAAAACTTTAAAGAAAGTCTTTTCAAAATTAAAATATAAGGTTATTAATTTTGAATAAAATAGTGGGAGCATCATTTAATAAAGTCCTTTTAATGATTATAATAAACTTGGTAAATGTACTCATGAGCATATTTTTTTATTATAGATTAATTATGGCAAACAACATAAGTTATTTATCATTGCGATCGGTCCTTGAGAAGGACAAGTTGAATGGCTTGAACTTCCTTGACTAGTTCCGTAACTTGAGGATTGTCCTCAAACAAGAGCATAAATTAAATGTTATTGAAGAACTCGTTCCTTTTGAACCAACAATTAATGCCTTTATAGTTGACAAGGATGCTTATAAGATGATATGTTAGACATAGGATGTCAAATGCTTGCCACCATGACTCGTGAGTTTCAAAAGAATCATGAGGATATGGTTGCCTATGATATGATCCAACACCTCAAGAAATTATATAAGGGGCAAGTACGTTAAGAGAGGTACGAGACCTCTAAATCTCTATTTCAATACAAAATGGTGGAAGGAACTCCTATGGGAACTCACTTTCTCAAGATGATAGGTTATATTGAAAGCCTTGAAAAACTAGGATTCACTTTAGGTGTGGAGTTGGCCACTGATGTCATCCTACAATCGTTTTCAGATAGTTTTAGCCAATTTTTCCTTAATTTCAACATGAATGAGAATAATAAGACTTTGCCACAGTCGTTCAACATGTTATGAATTGTTGAAAGTAACATGAAAAAGGCTGGGCCTAAGCCCATTCTGCTGGTTTGTAAGAAGAAGGGCAAAGGAAATGCTAAGGCTAAGGTAAAGCCTAAGGACAATGTCAAGGCCAAGCCCAAAAAAGGAAAAGCTGCATTGAAACCTAAAAGAGGAATTGCTAAGGAAGAAAAATGTTTTCATTGTGTTAAGATCGGACACTAGAAGATGAACTGCCCTGCCTATCTTGAAGACGTCAAGAAGGCAAAGGAAAACTGAGCGTCCGCTTTAGGTATTTATGTTTTTGATATTAATTTATCAACATATACTTCTTGGGTATTAGATACCGAATGTGGTTCCTATATATGTACCTTTGTACAGGGACTGTAAATGAGTAGGAATCTGGCCAAAGAAGATGTAGACCTACGAGTTAGGAATGGAGCAAGAGTTGTTGCATTAGCTATAGGAACACATATATTATCATTGCCTAGTGGACTTGATATAATTTTTTAATATTGTTATTTTGTGCCCAATTTGACTAGAAATATTATTTTAATTTCTTATTTAGACAAAACTAGTTTTGAGATAATTATTAAGAATAATTATTATTCATTTTATCTCAATAATGTTTTTTATGGTTCGACACAATTAGTAAATGGCCTCTATATTTTGGATCAAGATAGACCCATTTCTATCATAAATACTAAAAGATCAAAAATAAATTACTCTTTTCAAACATATCTTTGGCATTATCGTTCGGGCCATATAAGTTGGACGCGCATATCAAAGCTCCATAAAGATGGGATTTTAGATTCTTTTATTTTCGAACAATTGGATATATGTGAGTCTTGCTTGTTGGGTAAAATGACTAAAACTCATTTTAATAGTAAAAGTGAACAAGATAGTGATTTATTAGGCTTAATACATAATGATGTATGTGGACCAATGAACATACAAGCCAGAGGAGGTTTTCAATACTTTATTACTTTCACTGATGACTTCGATATGGGTATATTTATCTTATGTGTCATAAATCTGAAGCCCTTGAAATATTCATGGAATTTAAAAATGAAATGCAAAACCAACTAGGTAAAAGTATTAAGGCACTTAGATCAGTTCAATGAGGAGAATACTTAAGCTTAGAGTTTGATGAGTTTTTGACTGAATGTGGGATTGTCTCACAACTTACACCTCCTAGTACTCCACAATGTAATGGAGTTTCTAAAAGGAGAAATTAAACACTATTAGAGATGGTTCGATCAATAATGAGTCATGTTGATCTTTCTATTTCCTTTTGGAGACATGTACTTGAAATAGCTACTTTCACACTAAATCGTATTCCATCTAAATCGGTTCAAAAGACATTATATGAGATGTGGACTGGGAAGTGTCCTAATATGTCTTTCATAAAAATTTGAGATTGTGAAGCTTATGTTAAATGCCATACGTCTACTAAGATCGAACCCAACTCTCAAAAGTGCATCTTTGTGGATATCCTAAGGAAACTAAAGGATATTATGTCTTCAATCCTATCAAGAATAAAGTGTTTGTTGCTCAGACAAGAGTATTCCTTAAAAGAGAGTTTGTCTCTAGAAAAGAAGTGGTAAAAGAATAGTACTTGAATAAATTCGAGAACAACTACAGATCACTAAACAAGAAATTGAACAATAACAGGTTCCACAAGTTATTGCAAAACAATCAACTATTTTGGAAACACAACTGTCACGAAGATATTTAAGAGAATGCCATGTACCTGAGAGATATGAATTTCTCATTACAACACATAGTTATATTCTACTTATGGATCAAGATGAGCCTAAGACTTATCAAGGCTAGCCCAAATTCTGAGAAATGCCTTGATGCCATCGGGTCTGAGATGGATTCTATGTCAGAAAACCAAGTATGGATCTTGGTTGACCCACCTGAAGGGGTTAAACTCATAGGGTGCAAGTGGGTTTTCAAAAAGAAAACTGACATGGATCGTAATGTACAAACATACAAAAGGAAATTAGTCACTAAAGGTTTTCGCTAAGTTCATGGTATTAACTGTGATGAAACCTTTTCTCCTATTACTATGTTTAAATCCATCCGGATCTTACTTGCCATTGATGCATTTCATGATTATGATATCTGAAAGATGGGCATCAAAAAAATTTTCCTTAATGGGAAACTAAAAGAGCATATGTACATGACACAACCTGAAGATTTTGTCGATCCAATCAGAGCTATTACACAAGCAAAGGAACCCAAATCTCACCAGTGATCCAAACATATACTTAGGCGCTTTTATCTTATTCAAGAAATCATTGATCGAGGAGATGTGGAAATATGTAGAGTACCAATAGACAACATCACAGATCTACTGAAAAAGCCTCTAACACAGCAGAAGTATGATTGTCACGCTAAGTCACTCGGTATTAGATATATGACTGATTGGTCTTAGTACTATTAGGCGATTGTTAAGAGTATGCCCAAAGGCCGATCATGAGATTATTGTAATCACATACTTGTTTTACCTTGTTTATAAATATAAGGCATTGTCATTATTATTTTAGTTTCGTTTTCTATGTATATAAATAAACTGAATTTTAATAAAGTCCTAAGAAAATATGATTAGTCTTGAAAATGTCCTTAGTCAAGTATTATTGTGGGATTGGACAAAAATAATGCATTGAGACTAATGTGTAATTGATTGATGACAAAGAATTGTCATTGACATAAGGATGTCTAAATCAATACATGATTATGTGTTAGAGGACAACATATTGGACTGACCCGCTATGAGTATGTTTCTTGGATTATTATGTAATAGTTACAGTATCACTCATAGTGATAACTATGTATATGATCATCTGAATTGATATCATCATTATCCCAACATTGTGAGTTGTATATTTTGATATAGTTAAAACGTCGACCCTAACAGGGTATACTATAAATGTAGCTCCCTGAATAATTTATTTATGTTACTGTAAATCCTGACATAAATGAGTATATGCTTCTGTGGTTAAGTGTTCTAGGTGTATGTTTGAGGTCTTGGGTTCAAGTCCCACTTTTTGTGAATTCTATTATTTTTTATCTAAGCCTTATCCCTGTTGAGTGGGCTCATGTTGTATTGTTTGTAAACTCATATCAGAATGAGCCTGTTGGTTCGAGTGGTAAGGACTTAGCTTGCTAGAGGTCTTGTGTTCGAATCTTCGCGTGAGCGTGGATGTTATTTTTGGTGTCGGCTATTGATAGTAGTTTGGTGGTAGTGGGATTTTGTGTTGGTTAGATTGTTAGTGGATGTAATGGGATTTTGTTTAAATCTTATTTTATTTTATTTTATTTTTCTCTCTCTTCCCAAAAGCCTGACATTAGTTTTCTCTTTTCTCTGGCACATTCTTCTTCTTCTTCGTTTTCCTACAATCCTTTCAATAATTTGTTTTCGTATCATTGTATTTCGAAATTTTGGTGTTCATCATGTGATTCTGGTAAGTGAGGTTTCGTTTGACTGTAGGTTTTGGTTTTGTAAACTGATTGGGATTATTCTTTATGTTGGATTTTCAATAATGGGGTAAAGTAGGATAAAAGTAATTCTTTGAGAACGTTTGGCATAGGAATAGGCAGAGAATCTATGGTTAGCGCTCAAACGACCTAAATCGTGAGAGTAGTGGTTTTTATCGGTGGTTTAATTGTGCGATTCAATTTTTCATTGTGGATTTTGCAAATGGTCTGTTAATCAGTCATTAGAATGCTATTTTTTAGGTTCTGGTGGTCTCGGGAGTGATTTTGCATCAAAATTGAACCAGATGTGTACCAAAAATTGGGACCATCTATGTCACACAAGCGTGTAGCCAGTCATATGGCTGGTCGTATCTGATATACGGCGGTGTAACTGTCAAGGGTGTGGCTGTGTTCAAGACATGGTCGTCTACTGGTGAATGTGTGGCCATGTGAGCTACATGAGTTAGGCCAAGATGGGCGTGTGGGCTACACGAGCATCTGGGCCACACGGGCATATAGGCCCACATAGACATATGGGCCCAAACTTTTAAAATTTTCCCTAGGGTCGCACGGGTCATTCTGATAGATTGTGGGCCTATCGTACGGTCGATAAGGGCTAATCAAACCATTTTTCATGTGATCTAATATTCTGATAGTCTGATCTAAGTAGGAAACTGATATGTATGTCTAACTGTGTTGTTTAGGTATGTATGTTATCTGTACACGAGCATGTTAAGCATGTTAAATCTGTTATTTCTTTATCTATATTTTGTATCTGTGTTTGGGGTGGGATTTGTATGTGGAGGAAGTGGTCTGTATCGCAACCTTTCGCCTATATTCTGGCAGCTTGACTGCATATTATCTGCCATGTGTTGCTTCGACACTATATGGTGTGTAGGGATGGGTGGGTGTTTTTAACCCTACATGGTGTGATGGGATAGACGGAGATGATGTATAGAGGATAGGGGTAGGATTCTGTATATCTGTCTGGATTATCTTATTCTAAAATCTATATCTGCTAAGGACTTAAGTCTATATTTGTATATGCTCTACATATAGGAATACTGTGTACATTTGCATTTCTATCTCTGTTGGGCTACACACTGAGTTTATGAAAACTCACATCTGTTTGTCTGTTCTATTCAGGTAACCCTCGAACATAGGCGAGTCAGTGCGACGAAGGCTCAACTATGACCATTAGTTAAAACTGCCTTTGAGTTTTAGATATTATTAAGATTTTGGATTTATCTGAAAGTTTGTAATTTTTTAGACTCTCTGCACTGTATGGTTTTAACTATTGGTTTTGGTTTTGGTTTCGATTATTTTCTACCCTGCGTTGTTTGTCAAAACGATTAACAAAAATGATGGTTTTACGGGAATAATGGTTTTTTTGGAAACATGAACTAGGTTTCTAAAATATAATGACTTTTATGATTTCCACTGCAAACTATGTTTTGGCGAATGAATAAACTCATGACGGTTTCAATAATAAACAAATAAATGATTATGTTTTGTAAAATTTGGACACTTTATAACAAGTAACTTTTTAAGGTTTCTGTCAAAATAAAAATAGTTTTAAAATCCTTCTTCGTAACACTCCTAAATTTGACTATAACATTTAGGTCAAGTTTAGGGTGTTATATTTAGTGGTATCAGAGCCAGGTTACAAAACTTGGGCTGTGAATTTCGGGTTCCAAAATTGGGTTTGAAAAAGGACTAGTTTGCAAACAAAAAAGTTATTTCTTTTAAGTACGTATGTGGTACATCGAGTCTCCGACGCCGATCTTGTAATTACTTCTGAACTTAGAAAACACTGTAGTTAGACTCTCTGAAACTGTACTTAGTTAGTTAAAGACTAAACTTCTGAAACATTTCTGTAACTTCTAATATCTGAGGCATAAAACATCTACTAAAGAAACTGATGCATAAAATTTTATACTATAGATAAAACTGAAACTACGATGAGCGCTCGTGGAACTCGCAATCGCAGTATTCCTGGGCGCGGCGGGTACTGTAGGAGAACTCAAGCTAAGTCTTCTTCTTTGCGTAGTATGCCAAATCTGGATAAAAGCGAGACATTGGTTTCACATGCTACTGAGACTGGGTCTCAAAGCCGATCGGTTGGGGATGACGCACTGTCCCAAGCCATGTTGAGAGTGTTTGAGAGGGTCACTGGACCCCATTCTAGATTTGGGGGCTGTGGGATGGTAATTGAACGACCCCGACCGAATAGAGCTGAGCTGTTTATGGGCGTCACTAAGAGAATAATGAACGATATCGACTACACTCATGAGCAGAAACTGAAGGGAGTAGTTTCTCTGCTTCGCGATGAGGCTTATCAGTGATGGTTATCGATTAAGTAGGGTACTCAACCAGATCGTCTAAATTGGGATTACTTTAAGACTACCTTTCAGGGAAAATATGTGGGCGCGAGCTATGTTAATTCTCGTAGGCGTGAGTTCATAAATCTCACGTAATATGATAAGTCTTTGGCCGAGTATGAGGCCGAATTTCTAAGACAGAGTCGCTATGCTCGAGGTATGGTGGCATCTGAGTATGAGGGCACAAGAGTTTTTCATTTTGGTGGATTAGGAGAAGATCACCGAGGAGGTTAAGCGTATGGAGTGCCAAAATAGAGACCGAGAGAGAGGCAAGAATAAGAGGGATTCGGAGCCCTCTAGTTTTGTTCAAGGGTCTAAGAAACGAGCCAGACCTGATGGGCTTGTTAGAGTGGGAGTCCCTATTGCTCCTATTGGGATTCAACTTTGTAGTGATTGTGAGTATTAGAGAAGGTAGGGGCTTGTCCGTGATGTGGGCCACTAGAGGGTCGGATTAGAGATTGTCCACAATATGCTAATCAGATGCAAGCTACGAGACTGGATTTTGTTTAGCCTCAAAGGGTAGTTCAGCAGCTACCTAGGGGCCATGGTTTAGCTAGGGGTGGTAATGGTATACGCCAAGGACAAAGAGCACCGAGCAAAGGTGCTAATAAGACTGAGACAAGGCAGCCTGCACTAGTTTATGCTGCTCGACACTGAGATGATAGAGATGCCCCTGATGTGATTACGGGTACATATTTTATTTTTAATGCCCCATATACTGCTTAGATAAACATAGGTTCTACACAATCCTTTGTAGGTAGTTCGGTTTCTGAAAACTTGGGGATTTCCATTGAGTGTACTTTTGCTGAGATCTCTATGCTGAGCCTGTTGGGACAATTTTTTTGGGTAAATAGACTATATAGGAATGTACCGCTGGAACTACAAGAGGTTGTGTTTTCGGCAAATCTAATGGAGTTACCATTTGATGAGTTTGACTTGATTCTAGGTATGGATTGGTTAGTAGAGCACCGAGTTAGTTTGGACTGCACGACTAAGAGGGACGTTCTAAAGATCGAGGATGATAAGAAAGTGGTTATGATCTGTGAGCGTCTAGATTACTTATCTAGTGTAATCCCTGCTCTAGTGGCCAAAAAAATGGTTTGAAAAAGTTGTGAGGCATATTTGGCTTATGTCAGTGTTTTAGTTTGTAGGGACTCTTCTATCGAGGATATCAGAACAGTAAGAGAATTTCTGGATGTATTTCCTGACAAGCTATCGGGTTTACCTCTAAATTGAGAAGTTGAGTTTGGCATTGAGCTTCTACCAGGTTCAGCTTTGGTGTCCATCGCTCCTTACCGTATGGCACCAAATGAGTTTACACAGCTTAAGGCTCAACATCAAGAGCTTCTGGATTGTGGTTTCATCCATCCTAGTGTGTCCCCGTGGAGGCACCGATTTTGTTTGTGAAGAAAAAGGATGGCACCATGAGGATGTGCATCGATTACCGACAGTTGAATAAGTAGACTGTAAAGAATAAGTACCCACTTCTAAGGATCGATGATCTATTTGATTAGTTTCGTAGGGCTGTAGTATTCTCAAAAATAGATCTCCATTATGGGTATCATCAGCTTATATTTAAGGAAACTGATATTCATAAGATGACTTTTAGGACTTGCTATGGGCACTATGAGTTCTTAGTTATGCCTTTTGGTTTGAAGAATGCTCCGGCTGCATTCATAAATCTGATGAACGGAGTTTTTCAACTGTATCTGGATCAGTTCGTTGTGGTCTTCATTGACGATATTCTGGTGTACTCTAAGACTGAGGATGAGCATGATGAGCATTTTAGAGTAGACAAAAACTTGATCGTGATTTTCCGTGCTAAGTTTTATAAATTTATAATTAAACGTTCTTGAGACTAACTATTATCACGATGTAGGCAAGTGTACATATCAAACAGTAGTATAGCTTTAGCAAGACCGGATTGTCGAACCCAAAGGACTAAAAGTATTAATAATGATTGTCTTTTTATTATCTAGCCTAAGAAATAAAGGGGTTTGTTTTAACTAACTAATTAATTAAACTAAGAAGTTGCAGAAAATAGAATTGGGAAATTACTTTTGGGAAAAACGATTGAATTAGGACAATACCTAAGGAAAAATCCACCTAGACTTTTCTTGTTATTTTGGCTCCGAACCGGACGATTTATTCATTTAACTTGTTCCGTAGAAATCCCTAAGTTATGTTATGATCCCTATTCAAGACTAATAACGTCTAATCCCTAGGTTGAATAACTGAGACTTTTTTCTAATTAACACACTAGGGTTGCATTAACTCAATCTTTGGATTCCCTTATTAGGTTTCACCCTAATCCGGCAACACCCTATCTCTAGGGGCGCAATCAACTCCGCCTAATTATGATAAAGTCACTCTTAGCCAGGGACTATTCATCCTCGAACTAAGAGCATTAACTTGAAGTGATATCCTAAAATACAAAAACAAGAATTAAGAACACATAACTAAGAACAAGTCAAATATTTATCATACGATTCATAAAATAATAACAAGATTTGTCTTAGGTCTCATCCCCATTAGGTATTTAGGGGTTTTAGTTCATAACTAAATAAGAAAACATCTCAGAATAATAAAGAATACAAAACATAAAGAAAACCTAAAACTCCTGAAGGGAAATTGAGTAGAGATCTTCAGTCTTGATGATGAATTCGACTTCTGAGATGGATCAATCGGCTTCCTTGGAATAATTCCTTACTCTCTATCCTCTGTCTCCCTTTTAGTCTTCCTCTAGGGTGTTCAAATAGGCTTTTGAATGCCTAAAAGCCCTAAAACTTGCCCTTTTTCGAATGAAACTTAACTAGGGTTCGATAGGGACACGCCCGTGTGACACGGCCGTGTGCGAGTACTTTAGGCCGTGGTCGAGGCTGAGATATCAACACGCCTGTGCTGAGGTTGATTTGGGCCATAGTCGAGCCTGTTAGATTGGCACGGGCGTGTGTTCTGCCCGTGTGAGGAAGTCCAGGCTATGTTGTTTTCCCTTGTCGGCCCATTTTCTCCACTTTTAGCTTATTTATCATTCTTTTCGTCCTCCTATGCTCACATAAGTATAAAACATGAAATTAAAGGATTAGGAGCATCAAGTTCACCAAATCTAAGGAGAAATCATTCAATAACGTGTTAAGTGAGGGATAAAAATATGTATAAATTACGGATAAATACCCCCATACTTAAGCATTTGTTTATCCTCAAGCAAAATACTCAATTCATAATTAAGAATTCCTTTTTCTCAACTTATAATTCCTATCAATGACATCTCAAACTAATCCATAAGTAATCATACATTGAGAATTTAACTAAAAGAACATTAAAGCTTCAAACATTCCAAGTTGAGTTTTTAATCACGAAAAATTTAGACATCTCCCCTCATCTAAGTAATTACCATCAATTCAGAATATCACAAAGTTTAACATCCTCACTTAAAGATTCACTCAAATCACTCGAAGTGTTTTAAGGATAATGAAATCAGCACTCATCAGTCAATATGAAAAGTTATTACCATAGGCTTGTATGAAAATCAAATCTCCACCACTATAAATCGAGATGATACATCAACCAAAAGGTCTTTAGAGGGTTGTAACGAGGCTTAGTTAGGGGGTGTGGTCACAAGCTGAAAGAAAAGGTTAGAATCGAGATTGAGTTGAAAAATTACTTAACTAGAAAAATATTTAATCATTACTTGCGTACAACACGGCTTCTTCTCAAAGAATTTACATACTTGAACTTAAAGATAGAAGACTTATACTACTAATATGTATAAAATAATATCATTTTTTAGAACAAGTCAAATAATATAGATTACTATTAAGAACAAGGCATAGCTAAGCAATTTATTCAAATCAACTCTTGACAAAAATAGGGATCAAATTAATGGAGGGGATTTGAACAATAATGGGTTAAGGGTTAATATTAAGGGTAATACAAGGAATGGTTTGTTAGGCTCAAAGAGGTTTACTAAGGGTTAATTGTGAAGGTAGGCTTTTCATGGCATGAGTGGGTTAATCCTAAGTGCCTCTATCATCTTGACATATCAAATCAAATAGTGTGGTCTTGACATGCATAATCAGAGAAGTTCTAGAATAACAATTCGATATTGACACTCTCAAAGCAATAATAAAAGTGAACATGAATGAATTAATAGATGCTCTTGAAGGCTCAAAATCTCAAAAAAATTATGGCTTTTTGATGTTTAAACTTGTGGAATTCAGTTCAAGATAATACCTAAACTTGGGGAAACAACCTAAAATTTTAAATTCTTAAAAACCAACTTATCATGCTTAATTTTCTAATGTCTTAAAGTTTAAATAATCAATGCATGAATGCCTATGTTTTAATTCAAGATATATCAATAAAAATCATAAGTCAATCAAAATTCATCCTAAACATGATATGAGAGATTTATACGAGAGCAAGATAACATTTAGGGATTTTTCATGCAATGAAATGATTACCCCCCCCCCACTCTTAAGATGTACATTGCCCTCAATGTACAAAGATAGATATATAAAAAATATAAAATCGTAAGATAGGGAGAGAATTGAAACTTCCTGAGTTGTAAATGAATGAACTCCCTAGTTTAGAGTTATGTAGAGTGGAGGAGGATACTCCGGTGGTGGTAGAGGTTGGGTTCTACAAATGCTATGCCAAAAGAATATTATATCTTGTTATTGAGCAAGGCATGGCAGTCTTGGAGAGCCTTTTCCAATGGAGTTTGAAGTTCCTGAGTGATTGTGAGCTTTGGAGCTCTTTATAACTGTGAGGAAATCAGGAACTTTTTAGGGAACATTAGGAAGAATAATTACTCATAAAGAAATAGCCGAGATTAAAATTAATTAATAAAACCTAAATAAAAGATAGTAACAAAAAGAGAAATAATAATTAAATGTCAAAAGTGAAATTAATAAAGACTTAAAAATAGAAATAGAAATAAAACTAAAAATAAAAATAAAAATGAAAATAAAGATAAAAATTAAATTAAACATCATCATCATCGCCGGATGGTTCGCGAGGTGGTGGTAGAGATGAGATGTGGAAGTGCTGACAGATATGCTAGAGAGTAGCATCAATGTTGTCAAATCTTTGAAAACACTACTGCTCGAATCAGTTGAGGCGCTCAGATATGTCAGCATATGAAGCCGCCGCATGAACTGGACGATGGGAGTGTGGTAGCTGGGATGGTGGGTCCTTGAGCTGGGGAGGGACATCATCAGTAATGTCCTCTGGAGCCTCCACCTCGGTAGATTGGGCAAGTCAATATTAGGGAGGGTAGGTTCCTCGGCGCCTCTCGATCATCCTCATGCTAAGCATGCTCGAGATGCCTTGTGGAGACATCTGGCCGATGAGGGTAAGGGATGATTCTTGGGCTGTGGTGTCGAGGAGTCCAAAGTGTCGCGCCAGTCGAGTCACGTAGGGGCCAATGGAGATGACCTCCCTCCAATGTCGGTCTGTCTGGTGGCGAATGGCAAGGGCTATAAAGTAGGCGAGGTCGAGGACGTACCCGTGTAACATACACCATAAGTAGTAGACGTCGGGGGTAGTGACGACGCTAGTGCTCTCTCTTCGCCCTGTCAAAGTGTGTGATAGAATAGAATGTAGATACTTTAAGGACGGAGGGAAAGATGATGCCTTGGAGCGACTGGGGTCGTAGCCAGCCGAGCGTGGCACGAGGGTATTCCAGCACTTTGAGAGAGAGTAATGGATGTGGCGGTTGAGGGTATCGAGGTTGTTCTCCTCTTGTAACTCCTTTGTGTAAAGGCCTAGTGCTGCACCAAACTCTAGGACGCTCAATTGGCATACTAGACCGCCAAGTCTAAATTGGACCGTGCCGGGATCACCAGGTTGGTCAACTCTACGCTAAGTTGAGCAACTGTAAATTCTGGTTGTGAGAGGTAACATTTCTGGGGCACGTGGTTTCTACTGAGGGGATATAAATTGATCCTAGAAAGATTGAGGTTGTGCTTGATTGGAAATAGCTTAATAACATCTTTGAGATTTGTAGTTTTTTGGGCCTTGCGAGTTATTATCAGAGGTTTGTTGAGGGGTTCTCACTGATTGCAGCTCCCCTGACTAAGCTTTTACGCAAGAATGTTCCTTTTTTCTGGACCGATGTACAAAAATTGAGCTTCGAGAAGCTTAAGTCTATTCTAATTCAGGCTCTTATTCTAATACAGATTGAATCTGGTAAAAAGTAGTTTACAGTGATGTATTGCACGTCGGTTTGGGATGTGTATTGATGCAATATGGTAAGGTTGTGGCTTATGCGTCCTGTCAGCTTAAGTCACGCAAGGGGAATTATCTGATGCACGATCTCGAGTTAGCTATCGTGCTGTTTACTTTAAAGATCTAGAGGCACTATCTATATGGTGAAAGGTGTATCATCTACATCGATCACAAGAGCCTCAGGTACCTCCTTACTTAAAAGGATTTGAATCTTAGGCAGCGTAGATGGAGTGAGCTGCTTAAAGATTATGATTGTATGATAAAGTATCATCCTGGTAAGGCTAATATGGTGGCCGATGCTCTTAGTCATAGAGCGATGTCTGATTTGAGGGTGATATTCACTCGTCTCAGTTTGTTTGATGATGGAGGTCTATTATCCAAGTTGCAAGTTAAGTAGACTTGGATTGAACAGATTCGAGGAAAGCAATTAGTGGATGAGTCTCTAGTTCTGCAGTTTCGCCAGGTTGAGAGTGGCAGTACTTCTGATTTTAGACTGAATAAGGGTGGAGTTCTATGTTTCTGAAGACAGGTTTATGTACCGAATGATTCTAATATTAGATAGTCGATTCTGAGGGAAGCACATAGTAGCCCTTGTGCTATGCATCCCAGTGGTAGTAAGATGTATCAGGATCTCCGTGAACTATACTAGTGGCCGAGTTTGAAACTTGAGGTAACTGATTTCATTTCTCATTGTCTGATGTGCCAGCAAGTTAAGGCTGAACATCAGTTGCCTTCAAGTTTGCTCCAAACCGTTAAAATTCCCTTATGGAAATGGGAGCGTGTAGCGATGGACTTCATTAGTGGGTTGCCTTTAACACCCACTAAAAAGGATTATGTATGGGTCATCATGGATAGATTGCCCAAGTCCGCCCATTTTATTCCAGTTCGGACGGACTACTCTTTACAAAAGTTAGCGAAGCTCTACATTTTTGAGATTGTAAGACTGCACGGGGTTCCGGTTTCAATAATCTCTAATAGGGATCCTCACTTCACCTCTTGGTTCTGGAAGAAACCTTATGAAGCTTTGGGCTTGAGATTGGACTTTCGTACTGCATTCCATCCTTAGACCGAAGATCAATCAGAGAAGGTGATTTAGATACTAGAGGATATGCTTCGAAGTTGTCTGTTTGATTTTTGGGGTAGTTTGGAGTAGTTTCTACAGTTAGCTGAGTTTGCTTACAATAACAGTTTTTAGTATAGCATCCGGATGGAACATTACGAGGCTCTGTATAGTCGTAAGTGTCGTACTCCGCTATGTTGGACTGAGTTGGGTGAACGGTGGGTTTTGGGTCCTAAATTCACTTTCGAGACTGAAGATAAAGTCAGATTGGTCTGAAGGCGGCTTCTGATAGACAGAAGTCTTATGCGGATCTTTAAAGGAGGGATATCGAGTACTTTGTGGGTGATTTCGTATTCCTTAAGGTATCTCCGTGGAAAAAAGTTCTGCGGTTTGGTCGTAAGGGCAAGTTAAGCCCTAGGTTCATTAGGCCGTATCAAATTTTGAAACGTGTGGGACCGATTGCTTATCAGTTAGAGCTACCTTTAGAGTTAGACCATATCCATGATGTGTTTCACGGCACGATGTTGAGGCCGTATCGGTCTAATCCATCTTATGTTGTCTCTGTTGAGGAGATCGAGTTTAGATAGGACTTGACATTTGAGGAAGAACTGGTTCAGATTTTGGATCGAGATGTTAAAGTTCTGAGGAGGAAAACCATACCATTGGTAAAGGTTCTATGGCAGAATCATGGCACTAAGGAAGCTACGTAGGAACCTGAGGACTTGATGAGCCAGCAGTATCCTTATCTGTTCGGATCAGGTAAATTTTGAGGCCAAAATTTCTTTTAGGGGGTAGAGCTGTAGCACCCTGAATAATTTATTTTTGTTACTGTAAATCCTAACATAAATGAGTATATGCTTCTGTGGTTAAGTGTTTTGGGTGTGTGTTAGAGGTCTTGGGTTCAAGTCCCACTTTGGTGAATTCTGTTATTTTTTATCTAAGCTTTATCCCTGTTGGGTGGGCTTATGTTGTATTGTTTGTGAACTCAAATTAAAATGAGCCTGCTAGTTTGAGTGGTAAGGAGTTAGCTTGTTGGAGGTCTTGTGTTCGAATCCTCACGTGAGCGTGGGTGCTATTTTTGGCGTCGGTTGTTGATAGTAGTTCCGTAGTAGTGGGATATTGAGTTGGTTAGATTGTTAGTGGATATAGTGGGATTTTGTTTAAATCCTGTTTTATTTTAGTTTTTCTCTCTCTTCTCAAAATTCTGACGTTAGTTTTCTCTTTTCTCTACGACGTTCTTCATCCTCTTCGTTTTCCTGCAATTCTGTCCATAATCTGTTGTCGTATCATTGAATTTGAAAATTTTGGTGTTCATCGTGTGATTCTAGTAAATGGGGTTTCATTTGACTGTAGGCTTCTCTGTAATTAGTTTTTTTTTCCTTTCTTTTAGGCTTTAGATTTCTTTTCAGTTGTTTCCGTTCGTGTTCTTCGTTGAACTTGATTTGCAGACACAATCAAAACTATTGTGGATTTTTGCACATTCATCAATCAAATACAATCAAGATTCTCTTAAACCTTATTCTTGGTTTATTTTTTATGCATATCTTATTTATCAAGTTTATTGTGTTTATGGATTCCATAAGGAACTAATCCTCTTATAACTGGGTTAGTGTAGCACATTATACCTAGTCTGGTCACTGTCTCGAGCTATACGATATTATAGCAATAAAATTGTAACATTATTCATAATTTAATCAAACATAATCAAAATAACTCATATTCAATCATTTCCATGCTATTTAATAAAATTGGGACCTAAATCGAGCTCAAAAAACATTTTAAACAAACCAGGGTCAATTTTCGGTTAAAATAAAACTTTTACAAAATATAAAGAACAAAGTGTATAAAGGTCACACAACTGTGTGGCTAGACCGTGTGACTACTCCAAACACCCGTGTTCCCAGACCGTGTGCGATTCGAATTTAGGGTTCGATGGCCATGTCGTCAGGCTGTGTAACTCTCTGAGACCGTTGAACACTTCTTGCACTAAAAATTAAAGGATAACACAGTCGTGTCACATGACCATGTGGGGAACACAGCCATGTGGCAACCTGTGTCACAATCCGTGAGTGCCCTAAACTACATTCTCATATAACTAAACCTTTTAGCACAATAAACTTAAAATTCAAATAACTTAATCTACATTTAATATTTTCGCATGAAACAAATTTTATTCATCTCCATATTCATCTACAACTAATTCTCAACCTTTAAACTTCACAAAACTATGCATTTTAAGGTATCAAAATTTTTCGACAAGTTTCAGCCATTACAACAAAAATTCATTAAAACATGAGAAATTCTTGCTAAAACCAAGCTTTTATCCACAAACTCGAAATTGACCAATAAAGACCCGATTTTCAACTTTTAATCAAAACATACGACTTAATAGCTAAAAATTCAATTTCAAAGACCCAATAACATTAAAAACTAATGAAAATGCAAATGGTTACCTTTAATGAGAGGAATAACAAGTTTTCGATGCAAATCTGAAAAACCCACAAATGGGGAAGATGATGAAATTGGTGAGATTTTTAGGTAATTTCTTGAAGATTTAAAGTGGTTTAATGCTTGGAAATGATAGAAATTCAAAACATTATAGTTTGGGAGTCTAAAAGCAATTGAGAGAGTGAGGAATAGCAAGGGACGGCAACACTAAGGAGATGGGAAGAAGCATTCGTGAAAAAAAATAGGAATAGGGGTTTATTAGGTTGATTTTGAAAATTTGGTTTAATTGCTTCATAAGGACTCAAAGCTTTACCCTTTTACAAATCAGTCCCTTTTCTAAAATTAAAGACATTTAAAACTCATTTCCAAAAAGTGACTTAACTCTATGAAAACTATTGCTGAAAACATTATCGAGTTCCAACCTTATGAAATTCCGAGCTCATATAGGCCAAAATTCCTAAAATACCCCTAAAACTCCTAGGCCCTATTTTGGGGTGTGACAATTAGCTCCGCAATTCAAACATATATTCAACAACCATTCAAACAAAAAATGTAAACAATTTGGTTTCTTTCAAACATGCTTTAAACTTTAGATAGCAAGCATCAAAGCTCATCCACAAACCAAACCTTTAAATGTTCAAATACCTTATTGCAAATGCAACATAACCAATTTGACCATTCATCAAGTTTCAAACATTCCAAATTGCATATTTACCTAAACATACCAAAATAATCATTTGAATGCATCTAGATACCACCATATGCATCCACCATCACAACCAATCAAAATACTAGTTGAGATTTACATCAATATACACATATCATACTTCAATTGACACAAAACATATGCACAATGCTCATAACATATATATACTGAAAACCTATTTACATGCCACTTATAACTGACCAAGATAAACAAGTATCTACGAAATGAGTTTTTAGATAGTGTGATCTCCAGCGACGTTCCAATTAATAGCAAATTTCTGACAATCTACAAGGAAGAAAACCAAATAGGGTAAGCTTATGTAAAGCTTAGTAAGTTCATAAAAACAAAACATTACATACCTGTCAACTTAAGTTTACAATTCATACATAACATAGAAATAACATCCCTTTTTCATATTTTATAACTCCTACCATGTCAAATGGTTAGGCCTAGATAAATCAAATCATCAAAACATAACATACCAAGATTTATATACCAAGTTATAATCAACATGACATAATTCATCATATCATCTTGTTCCATTTCCTTTTCAATAATTAATTATTTTTCTCGGAGAACAATAGTAAATTGACTTCGGATACAAGGAAGGGTAATACTCACACAAGCTGACAAAAGGACATTAACTGATACATGATGTTGCTTACACAAGCTTCAGAGAATTCGCAACACATGTAAGATCTCAAGCCATCGGTATGGTGCCATAACATCTTTCAGCTATGGTCCTAGTCCTATTTACCATGATGCCATAGCATCTTTCAGCCATGGTCTTACTCACTTCTGTCATAGTGCCATAGCGTCTTTCAACCATAGTCTTACTCATTTTTATCCGGATGCCATAGCATCTTTCAACTATGGTATTACTCATTTGAATCAAATTAACATGTTCATATATGTTTCATATGATATACCACTCAATTCACACATACTCATTTACTATGCTTCACAAATCAATCATTCATTTCCAATTTTATGACTTACCTCAATTAATCATGTTAACCTAATACGAAACTTACCTTAATGAAGCAACAACCCATACCAAAATGATTACTACTTGACAACTTTTCCTTTCATGCAGTTAACAATCAATCGATCTATTTCTTGATATACGTGAAAAAAAGCAAGACCAAAACTTGAAGAACTCGAAACCGTGGAGTTTCGGTGGTGAGACTTTAAAAATGGGGAATATGACAACCTTAACTTATGTTTTACTTTGAATATTATTATTTTAACATTTTAAATTAAAAATAACATGCAATTTAATTAATTCTATTTCAAAAACCATCCATCATGCTACATTATGGTCAAATTACCATGTTAATCCTCCCACTTTGACTATATAAGCCATTTAATTAATAAAATTCAATAAAGATTAAGTTTTGCAGCTTTTACGATTTAATCCTTTTTATTTAATTAACTATCTAAACATTCAAATTTTCGGATCAAATTTCAATACACCTATATAACAATTCCCTAAATATTTAATAAAAATATTTACTGGCTTGGTTTATAGAAACAAGATCCCAAAACTTTATTTTCCAAAACTACTTGATTATAGGGACAACCCACTAATACTTTACTATCCATTCAATTAGCAAAATTTATTAAACCAAAATCCAATATAATATTATAATTGACTTGTAAATATTAAATAATAATATTTAAAAACTCACTTGTTGGATTTTTGTTCCCGAAACCACTATTTTTGACACAATTAGAAAATGGCTTGTTACAATTAGTGAGTAGACGTGTGATTAATCAATTGTTATGTAGGGTTTTCTTAACGAATCGGCTATTTGGGAGAGGAAGAACGTAAACCCTAAGCTTGACAACCCTAGGAAGTCATTTAGGTGGGAATTTACAAAAAAAAATTGGTATGGCTTATTCGTAAACATCTTAGCCCCAAACCGATCTAAATTGTGAGGTCGAGATGTAACACCCCATACACGACCTGGACGCCAAGCCGAATATCGAGATGCCACACCACTATCTCACATCAATTTTATTGTAATTATCAGAATTGAAATACATGCAGTTTCGATTTACTTTAATTACTCTAGCATTTCTGAGAATATCAAGTCGTGCAACCTTAGTTTAATATTTAATCATACTAACATACGACAAACAAACATAAAATGTACATATCTCAAGCATTGGGACCACATAGCAAACTTTTCCAAAAATGTTACGTAGGTATCGATATTGCCTCTACGGTCTCGATATTTCATTTAAGTGGTATCGGTACCACCTGGAAAATCAATACAAAACTAACATTCTTTTTCTTGCCAAATTTCAAACATTAGAAAATACCAATACGTTTCATAAGGTAGCAATAATTACACCCTAAGTATCGATACTCGAGCCAAGGTATCGATACTGTGACGCCCTAAACCCGACCAAGACGGACATGCTTGAATTCAAAGCATTACATTAGTCACCTAAGTGGCTCTCCAGCTAACGACCACCCAAGACACACCCCGACCTTATAACACCTTAATCTTATCTAATTATTAGTAATGTATTAATGTGGAAGCAAATTATAAGCCAATTTTAAACATTTCTTAGGTAATTTAACTTAAGGGCATTTTTGTCATTTTACCACCTATGGCAAAACTAACCTGATTTTATATCTAAGTGCTTATCAACCTTTATTTAGTCAAAATTATGCAAGCCTAAAAATTTCAGTTTAATTTGAGTTCGTTTACTATGTCTAATTAAAGTTTTATTATTAGGGACTAAATTTTAACAAATACAAACTATTAGGACATATTCTGAATTATAAATTAAGTGTGTTTCTATTGAATTTTACCCATTATGAGACTAATCCTAAAACTTTACTAAGTTTCCTTATCATCTAAGGTCTAATTAGACAAATCAATTTTCAGAACTAAATTGTAACTTAAACAAATTAGAATACCAAATTAAAAAGTCAAAAATTCAAACCCCAAAACCTAGACGGTCGTGTCCCCCAAACTGTGTGTCATTAAGCAACCATGTTCACATCGTGAAAAACTTTTAGACCGATCGCACACGCCCAGGTGGAAATCCCACACGCCTGTGTGTGATAGCTCCAGTCTCTATATGCCCATGTCCACTTACCCACACGCCCGTGTGCAACCCCTCACACGCCCATGTGGACAAGTACATGCCCGTGTGAAAACCACTGCACCTATTTTTGTGAAAATCTCCTTTTAAAACCTGATTTTGCATATTTCAATAGCCAATTAAACTCGATTTAACTACGATTAATTAACATACATATACATACACCTTCAATTGAATTTATTAACATCAATTAAGCCTCAATTATATAGAATTTGGAAATCAATTTCATGCATAACAAACACCGGATAAATCAAACAAGTGGTGTACCTTAGTCACTAATAAACTACTCCATGGAAGCTTCATTTAAACAATCGTTAGTCTAAATTTTATGCCTCACACACCGTATTATCAATCACCGTGTTATTAAGAAACCATACACCGTAAATCATTCAATAATTAAACTTAAACATGCCTCATAATTATTACAAAATCATCCAAAATAAAATGTCCAATGTCCAAAGTCCAAAGTCCAAAGTCCAATTACAACCAAAATTAAACTAATTCCCGGGAGTTCTAAAATGCCTGATTACAGTCTCTAAAATGTGTAATAAAGTCTCTACGACGCCTAAATCTCTTGGAACTCTCTTACTAGGATCCTTAGCTCCTCAAGCCCAATGATTATCTGCACGAATTGTGAGGGTATGAGCTTTAAAAAGCTCAGTGAATGTTAATAAAAATAGCTAGTAAATCAACATCCAAATTATGCTTAAATCACATCCAATCAATCACCTATTATCAACCATAATAATGAAACATGTCAATTTAATTTTCATATGCTTTATCGATATCAAGAATAAATTATTCATGGCTTACAAACATTGAATGATATAACAATAATCACACACAAATATATTGCCATACACTTCTCATGGCTTAATCGAGTGATCATACATTGGATAAATGGATCTCCGAACTCCCACAACTATCAATTACAATCCACTAAGTTAAGCGGGCCGAAGCACATGCTCCCTTATAGCCCCTCAAATAACCCAATGAGTGGAGACTCATGCTCAACACTCCCTTATCTAGTCCAAACAAATCAGTCCACCTAGAGTCATATGCTCACAATGCCACAAATAAAGGTGAGTACTCACAAATCCTATGGCATGCTAACTATATCCAATGGATCCACCATGCATGTTGCCAATATAGTCAGTCAAATATAGCATATAAATTAGTCATTATTGTGCTCAATTTAATGTGACAAAATGCTTATGTGTAATATGTAACATAGCCATTTAACATCTAATTAAATCAAGCATTTCATTTTCCATTTTCCAATGTTCAATTACCAATTGTAAAACCAATATATCATGATCAAAAACTCCAATAAACATGCTTTAATCATCAATATATTTAGTCTAATTAAATTGCACAAAACCAACTAACTACTTACTTACCATTATTCAACAAAAATTCAACTCTTGTACATATAATATAAATCTTTCAAAAATCAGCCATTCAACCATAATTAATCAATTGAAATCATCAATTAAGCTACTAATTAAACATAAATGAGGGTCAATTTACTAAATCACCAATAGAAACACTCACCACACAATTCATTCTACCACAAACAAGAGATCAACTAAGCAAATCCTAGCTTCAGTTCCAGTTAGCTTGGTCCTGTTCAGGATTCAGAGCTTCAACAGAGATAAAATAGACATTACCACCTTTCCAATGCTATAATAAACACGAATTTTAATTAACTATACTAATTGAAATCCTTTCACAAAGATACCATACCAGATTTGTAACATCAAGTCAAAAAACTCAATTCCTCACAAAATCGATCTCTCTAGCCCTCCTAAACACTTTCAATCATCAATACTAGACCAAATACACTTATACTAAGCATCAATTTCATCTTTAAATCAATTTCACAAAATTCCAGAAAATCAATTCATGAAGATGATAAAATTTAGATTTCTTTAAATTACCTCACAAATCATGTTTAATCTTGATAAATAGGATCAAAAACCTTTTAATAGATCCATTTTGAGTTGAAACATCCATTCATTTGTGGATTTCCTCTCAAGATTCAAGATCCACCATTAAAGAACCATGTGTTCTTGGAAAGAGATGACATTGATAAAAATCCTTTAATTGACTCTCAAATTAGATAAAACTATTTCTAATCATCATAAAAACAAGTTTAGGATAAAATATTACCTTTAATTCATTCTAAATTCATTGATTGAAAATCTTGATTCAAGAAACTTGAGAAATTTCGGAATATTTTTGGCTACTTTTGATAATAATTTTGGGTGAAAGAGAGTATTTTGAGAAGGAAATTGGTTGGATCTATTCTTTGATAATAGATCTTTAAAATCATGCAAAGAAAATGAATTTTAAAGCTCTTTAATCTGATGTAAAATGTGTGAAAAGTGGGCTATATACATTAGTTTTAAAACTGAAACCACCCACCAGAAATTTAAATATTGGGACATTTGCCTAATGGCCACTACCACATTTCCCTTACTTTACCATTTAATCCTCTCACTCCAAAATTTTGAATTTTAAGGTTTATTTTTCATATAAATACTCTAAATTTTCCTTTGTTCTACAAGTAAATCATATTTAATTAATATTTAAATTTTACTCAAATTACCCCCAATAAAAATTATTTCAAAATTCATTTTCAACCCAAATTGATTATTTTCACTAATAATTATTTAAAATCTTTAAAATTAATTTTTTGAAAATATCTTTTTTTTTAACTTTCTGGATTATTGTAGTAACGCCCAAATTTTCGGGTTTTCTATGTTTCTGTGATTTTTAAAATTTGTGTGTGTTCTATTTGGTTAAAATATATATTTTAGTATGTTAGTGGGCCTTTGGAAGGCCCAAACTTAAGTTAAATATGTGGTAGTCTTCGAAATTTTAATTTTATGAACAAGTGATGCACTTGGCGTTTGGGCTTTTAAGAGTAAAGGGATAAAAGATGACACAAAAAGGAGTGTGGTGTAGTGGCAAGGTGGCTGTACTTAGGGGACAAGGAAGTGACGCCATAGAGGAAGCAAGAGGTCCAAGGTTCAAGTCTTGGCTCTTGCAATATATTTTGGTTTTTCTTTTCAATAAATCTAGAAGCAAGTAGGTGCGCTTTAAAGTTTAATGTGTTGGATTTATGACACAAATGAGTTGATGGCCTAGTGGTGGTGGCATGAGTTGGCATATGGGAGGACTTTGGCTCGAATCCCTTGGCACGCAAAGGTGATTATTTTGCTATGTTAGGATGGTAAGAGTTGGTGTTGGTTTTAAACTTTGGTGATGGAGGGATCCCACATCGGGAAGCTAACATAAGAGTAGATGGAGAACTGGTTTTAAATAGAGCAAACCATGAGGAGAGTAGGCATACCCTTCTTGGCTAATCCCTTTCGCTTTGTGACGTGCTCGTTTGGGTTGGACGTCAACTAAGAGTGTTTGGAGCACAGATTAACTGCAGTCTCCTAGCAGATGTGTATTTCTCGCTACTCTAGCAGTAGGACGGCTATTTCGGGCCGCAATGGGCTGAAATGGGCCATGTGGGCCCAATGGGTCTGTAGGCCCAAGTGGTTAAGTTGTAGAATTACTAAAATACCCCTATAGGGTAGGACTACCGATTTATCCCTGGAGGGTAAAATGACCATTTTGGCCTCGTGCATAAATGACTAACTTGTGTGATGATTGGGTTAGTTGACGAGGATTTATGTTAGTTATCGTTAATTCGTAAGTCTGATGTGTTAGTGATCGATTGTAGGATTATCGCGTGGGAGATATCGTCATCAATCGTTATCAACTAGGTGTGTAAATGACACCCTCCCTTAGACTGAACCGGTATAAACCGAAATACCGAAACGTTGGTATTTTGTGAACTCGCAAGCGTCCGAGCGCTCGTGAGACAGTTGTTAATGAATATGGTGCATTTGGACGATTAGAGTACAGAATGTGCATTTTCGTGCACAACGGTATTTTTGGGTTTAATGGGCCAAAAACGGGCTAATGGGCCAACGGGCCCACTTTGGTAAAAAGACGAGGTAAGTACTTCTGATTACTTGGTAAATGTTAGAATGAGCATGAAACCTTAGCAATAGGTAATAATTACTGAAATACTCTTATGCATGTAAAATTACGATTTTACCCCTAGAGTTATTTTCTGAAAAGCATGATGTTCTGTTTCTGTATACGTATGCCATGACATATTATCTCTGTTGCATGGGACATGGGTTTATAATGATGGAGGAAGCATTCTGGCAGCCTCGCTGCAATCTGGTGGCCTCGCCACATATATCTGTTCTAGTGACTTCGTCACAATATTTGGCACCTCGTTTGCAATCCGTGGCTTCCACACATATATATATATACGCTTCGTGGCCTAGCCACAATATCTGTATCTGGTTACTTCGTCACAATATCTGGTAGCCTCGCTGCAATTAACGGTTGGGTGGGTCGAGTAGTCTCCCCACATGGTGTAAGGCTGGTACGGGGGTGTTATGGATGGCTCTGGGTTGGGGTTTATGCATTCATGATATATTTGTTCTGTATCTGCTATGGGCGTATGGGTTCCATTCTGATTTCTGTATTAGGCCAAGGCTCAGATAAGTCTGTCTTTGAAATTTGATCTGTTTTGGGCTATGGTTGGGTTATGTTACGCACTGAGTTTATCGAACTCACCCCTCTATTTTCATCTCTGCAGGAAATCCACAACAATAGTGGGCTTGGAGCTGTGAGGGATTCGGAGTGACCACATCATCTGCAAAGTTGGTTTTTCTAAGTTAGTTTATTTTTATTATTTTTATATTCTGATTTAATTTTGGGTTTTAAGTTGTAATAAGGCTGTTATTTAAATTTCTTTTCCGCTATGGTTTTATTTTCTGATTATATTTATACTATGACGAAACTGCTAGTGTTAGGCTACGCGGGTTTTCAAAATTAATGAACATTTTCAAGACTCAACAAGCACAACAAATAAATAGCTTAAAAATTGATAAATCGGCTTTTCGTTCAACCGTTGTTTTTACAAAGACCACCCCAATCACTTAAACCAACGAGGGCATACTAAGTCGTAAGTCCATGTAACACGTCAGATCTGGCCATAACGTCTGGGCCGGGTTTGGGGTGTTACATTTAATGGTAACAGAGCTAAGTTGTAACAACTTGGCTGTGGAACGGTTCTAAAAACAGGAGTTTGTAAAGAAACACTGAATAATGGTTTTCGAAAATCGTCTTTTTTGGAACTTGATTATAAATTGTTTTCGAGAATGTTTTCAATATTTTCTCTTTACAAATAAATGATTTTAAAGATTAAAATCGATTTTCTAAAATTAAGTTTTTTAGAATGTGGCACACCGAATCTCCGGCCCAAGTCTGTAAGTTTTCTGAGCCATTCTGATTATTTCTGAAATATTTGTTATATGCTTGCACAAAACCTTATCATGGTACTTTAGTTAAGGTAACACTGAAACTATAGAAACTCTAATAAGTAGACTGAGACTGTAGCTAGGCTACCGCAAAAGGAAACAAACTCAAACTCTAAATTACTGTTATTCATAAGACATCTATAATAAATACTGAAATATTAAACTGATTCATAAAATTCTTAACCAGATAATACAAAATGAGTACACGAGTAGCTCGTGGAAGAGGCCGTGGATGTTGCCGAGAAAATGCTCAGGCTGAATCTTTATTTTTAGGACATGTGATGGCAGCAGATGCACCGGTACAACCAGCAACGGAGGTAGAGTCTCATGATCGAGGTACCGGGGACGATACTCTATCCCAGGCAATACTCTGAGTTTTGGAAAGGGTTGCTGGGGCAAGTACGGGAAACGAAATTCAGGGGTCTATTTTTGAGCGGCTCCGGGCCAACGGAGCAGAAATATTTAGGGGCGTATCTGGTGTAGCTCTGAATGTGGCTGAGTATTGGTTAGAAGCCACAGAGCGGATTATGGATGATCTGGACTGGTCTGTGGAGCAGAAGCTGAAGGGAGTCATATCGTTACTCAGGGATGAGGCTTATAAGTGGTGGCTCACGGTGAGATATGAAACTCCTGCAGACAGTGTGACTTGGGAGCTGTTTAAGACAACCTTCAAAGGAAAGTATGTTGGGGCTAGTTACGTAGACGCTCGTCGGAAAGAATTTCTAAACCTGGTCCAAGGGAGTAAGTCAGGGGCTGAGTATGAGTCTGAGTTTCTAAGACTGAACCGGTATGCTTCTGGGATTTTCGCTACAGAGTATGAGCATAGCGCACGCTTCGAGGATGGTCTGAGAGATGAACTTAGGGTGCTGATTACTCTGCAGAGGGAGCATAACTTCACTGCTTTAGTGGAGAAAGCTAAGATAGCTGAGGAAGTGAAGCATACAGAAAGACAGAATCGTGAGAAAGATCGGAATCGTTTTAGGAGAGATTCAGGACTTTTAGGTGGTATAAGTAGGAATGTTAAGAGAGCAAGGGTAATGGAGTCAGTTCGAGCAGTACTGATGAATGCTGTTGGATCGCAGGGTTGTAGGAATTGTGGGAAGATACATATGGGCGAGGGTCAAAAATGTTCTGGTACTTATTTTTTATGCGGATCTATGGAGCATAGGGTTAAGGATTGTCCCCAGAAACCAGATCAGGTTCAAGTTATGGAGCAGAGGGTCGCTCAACCAGTGAGGGGTAGACCACAGTTTTCGAGAGGATGTGGGCAAAGCATAGGTGGTAATGGAAACGGTCGAGGAAGAGGAGCGCCTAGCAGGGGTGCTGGATTTGCTGAGGCTCGCCAGCTAGCGTTAGTGTATGCAGCTAGTCGCCGAGAGGAGGGTGATGCACCTAATGTCATAACTGGTACGTTTCTGATTTCGAGTATGCCATACACTATGTTGATAGATGTTTGGATCTACCCATTCATATGTTGCATGTGCTATATCTGGGTCGCTGGGTGTGTGCTCTGAGGAGACTGTGAGTGGGGTATCTGTACTAAGTCCTTTGGGTCACTCGGTTAGGGTAGATAAACTATATAGAGATGTGCCTATGAAAACTCAAGGAAAAGTTTTCTCTAGAGATCTGATGGAGCTACCTTTCGAAGAATTCCATCTTATTTTGGGAATGGATTGGCTTGTTAAGCATAGGGCTACTCTGGATTGTGCTTCTAAGCGAATAATGTTAAAGACTCCAAAGGATGAGGAGGTTTTGGTGATAGGCGAGCGTAGGGATTATCTGTCTAATGTGGTGTCGGCATTGAAAGTCGAGAAGTGGATTCGAAAGGGATGTGAGGCTTATTTGGCATTTGTAAGCCAATTAGAAACTGAAGATCTGACAGTGGGTAAAGTTAGAACTGTCAAGGATTTTCAAGTTGTTTTCCCAGAGGAGCTTCCGGGTTTGCCCTCGAACCGAGAGGTTGAGTTTGGAATCGACTTGTTGCCTGGAACGGCACCGGTGTCCATTGCACCTTTTAGGATGGCACCGAAGGAGTTGGTGGAGCTAAAAGCCCAAATTCAAGAGTTATTGGATAGAGGCTTCATTAGACCAAGTGTGTCTCCGTGGGAAGCACCAGTGTTGTTCGTAAAGAAGAAGGATGGGTCAATGCGGATGTGAATTGATTATCGGTAGTTGAACAAACTGACGATTAAGAACAAGTACCCACTATCGAGAATCGATGATTTATTCGACCAACTTAGAGGAGCTTCAGTATTTTCAAAGATTGACCTTCGATCTGGGTATCATCAGTTGAGGGTTAAGGAGGTGGATATTCACAAGACGGCATTCAGAACTTGGTATGGTCACTATGAGTTCTTGGTTATGCCATTTGGGTTAACGAACGCGCCTGCGGCATTTATGGATCTGATGAATCAAATGTTCCAGCCATACTTGGATTGATTCGTGGTTGTTTTTATCGACGACATTCTGATTTATTCTGAAACTGAAGAGAAGCATGATGAGCATCTTCGTATTGTGCTGCAAGTGCTGAGGGAGAAGGAGCTTTATGCGAAATTCAGTAAGTGTGAGTTCTGGTTGAGAGAGGTAACTTTCTTGGGGCATGTTGTCTCTACTGAAGGGATCAAGGTGGACCCTCAAAAGATTGAAGCGATTCTAGAATGGAAGCCACAGAGGTCAGTGTTAGAAATTTGAAGTTTTTTGGGTTTAGCTGGGTACTATAGAAGGTTTGTGGAAGGATTTTCTGTGATGGCAGCGCCTTTGACAAAGCTTATAAGGAAGGCAGTACCGTTTGTTTAGACTGAGAAACAATAGAAATCTTTTGAGAAGCTGAAAAAAGTTCTAACCGAGGCACCTGTACTAATTCAGCCAGAGTCTGGAAAAGATTTTACCGTATACAGTGATACATCACATGTAGGGTTGGGCTGTGTGCTGATGTAAGAGGGTAAAGTGGTTGCTTATGCATCGCGACAGCTTAAACCACATGAAGTTAACTATCCTACTCATGATCTGGAGTTGGCAGCGGTAATCTTTGCGCTTAAGATTTAGAGACATTACTTGTACGGAGAAAGGTGTATTATATACACAGATCATAAGAGTCTTAAGTACTTGCTGACTCAGAAGGAGCTGAACCTTAGGCAGCGGAGATGGATAAAGTTGCTTAAGGATTATGACTGCGTGATTGAGTATCACCCAGGCAAAGCTAATATGGTGGCTGATGCCCTAAGTCGTAGAACTGTATCTGATCTGAGAGCCATGTTTGCTCCTTTGAGTCTGTACGACGACGGTAGTCTGTTAGCAGAACTGCAAGTTAGGCTGACCTGGGTGAGTGAGATTAAGGAAAAATAGTCGAAGGATGAGTCCCTGGTTTCTCGATTCTGACAGGTTAAGAATGGGGATACTTCTGAGTTCAGACTGAACAGTGAGGGAGTTCTATGTTACCGAGGTAGAGTTTTTATTCCGAAGGACTCTGACTTGAGGCAAGGAATTCTGAAAGAAGCTCATAGAGGTCTGTGTGCTATGCATCCTGGAGGGAGTAAAATGTATCACGACTTAAAGAAGTTGTATTGGTGGGCTAGATTGAAGCGAGAGGTAACGAAAGTTGTGGGAAAATGTCTGACTTCTCAGCAAGTGAAAGCTGAACATCAATTACCTTCTGGACTTTTGCAGCTAGTGAAAGTACCACTTTGGAAGTGGGAGAGGGTAACCATGGATTTTGTGAGTGGGTTACCCTTGACACCGTCGAAGAAAGACTCGATTTGGGTAATTGTGGATAGGTTGACCAAATCTGCTCATTTCATACCTGTCCGCACTGATTATTCACTTCAGAAGTTAGCCAAATTGTATGTTGCGGAAATAGTGCGACTTCACGGAGTGCCAGTGTCGATTATTTCTGATCGAGATCCTAGATTCACATTTCAATTTTGGCAAAAGTTGCATGAGGCGTTGGGTACGCGGTTGAACTTTAGTACAGCCTTTCATCCTCAGACTGATGGTCAGTCAGAAAGGGTTATTCAGATTCTGGAAGACATGTTGAGGGGATGGTTATCAACTTTCGAGGCAGTTGGGAAGATTACTTACCGTTGGCAGAGTTTGTATACAACAACAGTTACCAGGCAAGTATTCGAATGGCTCCTTATGAGGACTGTATGGGCGAAGATGCCGTACACCTAGTTGTTGGACAGAGTTGGTTGAACGACAGGTTCTTGGACCTGAGTTGGTGGCAGATACTGAGGATAAGGTCAGGTTGATTAGAAACTGGTTGAAGGAAGCATCTGATAGACAGAAGTCATATGCAGACTTGAAGCGCAAGGAAATTGAGTACTCTGTGGGTGATATGGTCTTCTTGAAGGTTTCACCTTGGAAGATAATATTAAGGTTTGGGAGGAAAGGCAAGTTAAGTCCGAGGTTCATTGGGCCTTATCGGATTCTTAAGCGAGTGGGTCCAGTGGCTTATCAGTTGGAGCTACCTCCAGAGTTGGATAGGATTCATGATGTTTTTCACATATCCATGTTAAGGCGGTATCGTTATGACCCTACTCATGTTGTGCCGGTTGCAGAGATCGAGGTCCAAACAGACTTAACTTTTGAGGAAGAGCCTGTGCAGATTCTGGATCGAGATGTTAAGATTTTGAGGAGAAAATCAGTTCCGCTAGTAAAGGTGCTGTGGCATAATCATGGCAGAGAGGAAGCTACTTGGGAGCCAGAAGTGGCTATGTGTCAACAATATCCTCATCTGTTTGATTCAGGTAAAATTTCGAGGATGAAATTTCTTTAAGAAGGGTAGAGTTGTAACGCCCCAATTTTTGGGTTTTCTGTGTTTCTGTGATTTTTAAAATTTGTGTGTGTTCTGGTTGGTTAAATTATATATTTTAGTAGGTTAGTCGGCCTTTGGAAGGCCAAAACTTAAGTTAAATCCGTGGTAGTCTTCAGAATTTTAATTTTATGAACAAGTGATGCAATTGGCGTTTGGGCTTTTAAGAGTAAAGGGATAAAAGATGACACAAAAATGAGTGTGGTGTAGTGGCAAGGTGGCGGCACTTAGGGGACAAGGAAGTGACGCCATTGAGGAAGCAAGGGGTCCAAGGTTCAAGTCTTGGCTCTTGCAATATATTTTGGTTTTTCTTTTTAATAAATCTGGAAGCAAGTAGGTGCACTTTAAAGTTTAATGTGTTGGATTTATGACACAAATGAGTTGATGGCCTAGTGGTGGTGGCGTGAGTTGGCATGTGGGAGGACTTTGGTTCGAATCCCTTGGCATGCAAAGGTGATTATTTTGCTATGTTGGGACGGCAAGAATTGGTGTTGGTTTTAAACTCTAGTGATGGAGGGATCCCACATTGGGAAGCTAACATAAAAGTACATGGAGAGCTGGCTTTAAATAGAGCAAACCATGATAAGAGTAATCATACCCTTCTTGGCTGATCCTTTTCACTTTGTGACGTGCTCATTTGGGCTGGACGTCAGCTAAGGGTGTTTGGAGCGCGGATTAACTGCAGTCTCCTAGCAGGTGTGTATTTCTCACTACTCTAGCAGTAGGACAGCTATTTCGGGCCGCGAAGAGCTGAAATAGGCCATGTGGTCCCAATGGGTCCGTAGGCCCAAGTGGTTAAGTTATAGAATTACTAAAATACCCCTGTAGGGTAGGACTACCGATTTACCCCTAGAGGGTAAAATGACCATGTTGCTCTCGTGCGTAAATGACTAACTTGTGTGATGATTGGGTTAGTTATGAGGATTTATGTTAGTTATCGTTAATTTGTAAGTCTGATGTGTTAGTGATCGATTGTAGGATTATCGCGTGGGAGATATCGTCATCAATCGTTATCAACCAGGTGTGTAAACGACACCCTCCCTTAGACTGAACCGGTATAAACTGAAATACCAAAATGTTGGTATTTTGTGAACTCACGAGCGTGCGAGCACTCGTGAGACAGTTGTTAATGAATATGGTGCATTTGGACAATTAGAGTGCAGAGTGTGCATTTTCGTGCACAACGGTATTTTTGGGTTTAATGGGCCGAAAACGGGCTAATGGGCCAACGGGCCCACTTTGGTAAAAAGACGAGGTAAATACTTCTGATTACTTGGTAAACGTTAGAATGAGCATGAAACCTTAGCAATAGGTAATAATTATTGAAATACTCTTATGCATGTAAAATTACGATTTTACTCCTAGGGTTATTTTTTGAAAAGCACGATGTTCTGTTTCTGTATACGTATGCCATGACATATTATCTCTGTTGCATGGGACATGGGTTTATAATGATGGAGGAAGCGTTACGCGACCTCATCGCAATCCGGTGGCCTCGCCACATATATCTGATACAGTGACTTCGTCACAATATCACGCACCTCATTTGCAATCCGGTAACCGCCACATATATATATATCTGTTCTGGTGGCCTAGCCACAATATCTGTATCGGGTGACTTCGTCACAATATCTGGCAGTCTCGCTGCAATTTCTGTTGTGTGTAGGGTTGGGTGGGTCGAGTAGTCTCCCCACATGGTGTAAGGCTGGTACGGGGGTGTTATGGATGGCTCTGGGTTGGGATTTATGCATTCATGATATATTTGTTCTGTATCTGCTATGGGCCTATGGGCTCCATTCTGATTTCTGTATTGGGCCAAGGCTCAGATAAGTCTGACTCTGAAATTTGATCTGTTTTGGGCTATGGTTGGGTTATGTTACGCACTGAGTTTATCGAACTCACCCCTTTATTTTCATCTCTGCAGGAAATCCACAACCATAGTGGGCTTGGAGCTGTGAGGGATTCGGAGTGGCTACATCATCTGCAAAGTTGGTTTTTCTAAGTTAGTTTATTTTTATTATTTTTATATTCTGATTTAATTTTGGGTTTTAAGTTGTAATAAGGCCGTTATTTAAATTTCTTTTCCGCTATGGTTTTATTTTCTGATTATATTTATATATGACGAAACTGCTAGTGTTAGGTTGCGCGGGTTTTCAAAATTAATGAACATTTTCAAGACTCAACAAGCACAACAAATGGATAGCTTAAATATTGATAAACTGGCTTTTTGTTCAACCGCTGTTTTTACAAAGACCACCCCAATCACTTAAACCAACGAGGGCATACTAAGTCGTAAGTCCATGTGACACGTCAGATCTGGCCATAACGTCTGGGCTGGGTTTGGGTTGTTACAACTGTTTTGTTGATTTTAGATGAAATTAATTTCCTAAATTAAATTAAAAATTACTAGAAGCCCTATAAAATCCTAATTTTATACTTGGAACCCAAAAAATATATCTAAAACTACTAGACCCGATTTAAAGATATTACAACTCTCCCCTTCTAAAAAGAAATTTTATCCTCAAAATTTACTTGAATCAAACAGATACAGATACTAACATTTCATCACATTTTCTGACTCTCAAGTGGCTTCCTCGGTCTTATGGTTGTGCCACAAAATTTTTACCAACGAAACTGTCTTATTGTGTAGCACCTTGACCTCTCTATCTAGGATAGCAATCAATTCCTCCTCATATGAAAGATTAGATCGAACCTCGATCTCCTCAGCAAGAACAACATGCGAAAGATCAAATATGTACTTCTTTAACATGGAGACATGGAAAACGTCATGAATGCGCTCTAGCTCAGGGGGTAACAGCAAACGAAAGAACCCAATCCAATCCACTCAGTGACCTTATAAGGGCCAATGAACCTCGAATTGAGCTTATCCTTCTGCCTAAACCTCATAACTTTCTTTCATGGTAAAACCTTCAGAAATACCTTATCACCAACCTGATACTCGATGTCTCGGCGTCTTAGGTCAGCGTAAGACTTTTGTCGATCAGAAGCAGCCTTCAACTGCTCGCAAATAACTCTCGCCTTATCCTCAACCTCCCTAACCAACTCTGGACCAAGGTTCCTTTTCTCCTCGATATCGAACCAATACAAAGGATTCGTACACCTCCGACCATACAGAGCCTCGAACGGTGACATCTTAATACTCTTCTGATAGCTATTATTATCTGCAAACTAGGCTACTGGCAAGTAACGATCCCAGTTATCTCTAAAGTTGATAACACAACTAGGAAGCTTGACCTCAAGAATCTGGATCACCCTCTGACTGACCATCGGATTCAAACCCCAAGCCTCATGCAACGCTTTCCAGAATCTTGAAGTAAATCATGGATCTCAGTCTGATATGATTGAAACATGAACTCTATGAAGACAAATGGAAACACGAAAATATACACACTTTTTCATGCCCTTTTTAACTTAAATTTATGAAGTTTCAGTAAAATTCTTGTCAAAAAATATATAATTATTATAAAATAATTAAATTGAAATCAAATTATTAACATATTGAATTTTAATTAATTTTATATTAAATTCTAATTAATTTTGATCATTTTCAACAAACTTGCACAAAGGGCAAAAAATGGCTCAGCAGACACTACTAGAAGCACAAAACTAAGAAGCAATTTTGAAGCATCAAGGCAAATTAATTTTTCAGCCTAAGACAGTCCAAATTATGAATAGTAATTCATAATATAATTCATTTTAATTTTAATTCAATTTAATTTAATTTGGGTTAAATTAATTATTGTTAATAAATTATGAAAAGGGGCCTAGTTGAGTTGAATTGAGAAAACTGATCCAACCGAGCATTGGGCAACCCAAAATCGTCCTACATGCTGACCCAATCAGCTTGTTTGGCTGATTATTTGGCTTGAAAAATATCCCTTGAAAACTCCTTCAATTTGCATTCAAACCCCTCCACTATATATGTCTTTCTAGATTTGCCCCTATCTTAAAATAGCAAGTTTGAAACCTTCAAACTTGCCACATGTGGCCGGCTATGGGGGGACTCTATGGCTGCTGATTTTTGATATTTTTAGCAGCCATATCATCCTATAAATACCCTCCTTGGCTGTTCACTTCAAACAGATCTCAAAACCCTCTCATCCTTTCACTTCTCTTTCACTTTCTCTCCTCAATCCCCTTCATTGTTCTTCATTTTCTTCCCCATTCCCTTGCCAATTTCACCTCTTGAAAAGGATTCCTTCAACCACCACTTCGAATAGCATTCAAGTTTTTGTGGAAGTTTCGGTTCAACAAGAACAAGCGGAGAAGGAGGAGTGGAGCAAACTAGTCAAGCCTCAAAGAAACACTAGATTTGATTCTTATTCCTTATCCTTTTTAATTTTATTGTTGTTGTTATGAACATGCCTATAAATATTTGTGATGTTGATATGTTTAATTAATATGGCTTAAATTTAATTCGTGTCAAGTTGATTGCATTTTGTCCACTTAATTTATTAAAATTGTTTTTGTGTTGTTATAGGCCTTGGTAAAATGTTTGATTAAGTAAAACCATGGCTAAGTTATTCTTGCATTACAATGGTAAGGTAACAAATGAATTAATTATTTAAATGTATTGAAATTGGAATTACACAATACTTAATCAGTGCATGTTTAATCATCTAAGGTAGCTGAGGGTTAAATTAGCAACGATTTCTAACGATACATTTGTCTTGCATAAATTGCAAGATTATTGTGATTAAACTGTTTCAAGGTAAGAATACATTGTTACCTCACGTAATCTTTTATGTGCTTATGAGATTGAATTAATTGTTTGAATTGGCATAGAGATATGTACAGTAGATTATTTTAATTTCATAAGTAAGTATGTGCATTAACACATTTGCTTATTAAAATTTGTTTAATCGATTGAATTGACATAGAAATATAGTCAAGATATAAATGGATTTTTGTAGGTGAGTATGTTCATAAGTTAGCAAATTGCCGAGTTGCCATGAATTTATTCATAACAACATGAACATGAGTTTAGTAATTCTAAGTTAAGAAATGTAATTAATCTAACACAATTATGTCATCTTGATTAAAATCATCTTTTAAAATTGTGCATTGAAACTTTTATTTTATTTCTATTTGTTTTACTTAGTTAAAATCTTTGTTTTTAATGACCTCCTCAAATCAAAATATTTTTCTTCACCAAAGTGTTTTTAATTGCATTCATAAATAATTCTTTTCACAGTCCCTATGGGTACGATAACTCGACATTTACTTGTCACTTTATTACTTGTTGTGATTGTTTACACTTGCACATTTTCGTCGTTCCAATTAACAATCTCTCGGATGTAGAGCTCAGCTAACTAATGCAGACTAAAACTCGTAAGGACCGGCAAAAAATGTGCAAACTTTGTAAATCTATCCACAATCACCCAAATTGATTCCTTACGTGTCGGAGTCAAACGCAAACCCAAAATGAAGTCCATCATAATTCGCTCCCATTTCCACTCCAGAATCTAAATAGGCTGAAGCAAATCCGATGGACACTTATGTTTGGCTTTCACCCTCTGACAAACCAAACATATCGCAACAAAGTAAACAACATCCTTCTTCAACTCAAGCTACCAATACAGAACCCGAAGATCTTCTTACATTTTATTACCACCGGGATGCATAGAAAAATGATTGCTATAAGCCTCGATAAGAATTGAGTGCCTCAGATCCTCGTCTCCCAAAATACACAAGCAAACACAGAACACCATCAGAATTGAGATCAAAATCCCCCTGAACACCTGACTCAACCTAATGAATCCGATAAGTCAAACTCTCATCAAATGGCTAATGCTCACGAATTTGCTGCGAAAGAACTGGCCTCACCTGAAGTTTAACCAACAGACCCATCCTCAGAGACAGACAACCTCATAAACATAGCCCTCAAATCAACTAGAGACTTGCGACTTAGAGTATCGACAACTACGTTTGCCTTCCCCGGATGGTACTCGATCTCACAATCATAATCTTTCAGCAACTCGATCCAGCACCTCTCTCTCAAGTTCAACTCCTTCTAGGTTAGGAGATACTTAAGACTTTTATGATCGGTGTCTATCACACACCTCTCATCGTACAGATAGTGACGCCAAATCTTGAGTGCAAAGACTATGGCAACTAACTTCAGATTGTGAGTCTGATAGTTACATTCATGCGGCCTCAATTGCCTCGACGCATTAGCAACTACCCTACCCTCCTGCATTAGCACACAACCCAGTCCAGTATAAGAAGCATCACTGTAGACCACATATTCCTTACCAGATACCGACTATGTCAACAAAGGCGTTTTGATCAAAACTGACTTCAGCTTTTCAAAGTGCTTTTGCCTCTCATCAGTCCACTCAAAAGTAGTGTTATTTTGAAGCAACTTCGTCCAAATAGTAGCAATGCTCAAAATTCCCTCGAAAAAGCGACGGTAGTAACCAGTTAACCTCAAGAAACTTCTGACTTCAGTAATAGTCCTCGGCGGCTTCCAATCCAAAATTACCTCAACCTTCTTCGGATCAACCCAAATACCCGCAGTTGAAATGACATGACCTAGAAAAACCACCTCACGAAGCCAAAACTCACACTTGCTCAGCTTCGCATACAACTGTTTCTCTCGTAAAACTTGCAGAACCACTTTCAAGTACTCATCATGCTCATTCTCAGATCAAGAATACACTAAATATCATCTATGAAAACCATTACGAACTGATCCAGGTAGGAATGGAATACTCGATCCATCATGTCCATAAATGCAGTAGGTGCATTCGTTAACCCTAATGGCATGACAAGAAACTTGTAATGACCATACCATATTTTGAAATCAGTCTTCATCACATCTGAATCCTTAACCTTCAATTGATAATACCCAGACCTCAGATCAATATTCAAGAAAATCGAAGCTCCCTGAAACTGGTTAAACAGATTATCAATCCTTGATAGTGGATACTTATTCTTGATGGTCAACTTATTTAGCTGGCAATAATTTATGCATGGCCTCAAGGTCCCATCCTTCTTCTTCATGAACAACACCGATGCTCCCCACGGAGACACACTTGAATGAATGAACCCACGATCTAACAACTCTTGCAATTGCAGGTTAAACTCTTTTAGTTCCTTAGGTGCCATACTATAGGGTGCAACAGTCACCAGAATAGTATCGGTGAAAATTATCTAGAATGACATATTTTTATGTATTAATTATATGTTTATTTTGAGTATGATCCTACTAATTTGAGTTATTTATGGTTTTTATCTTGTAGGGACTAAATTGAAGGCAAAAGGAAATTTCAGGGCTAAAAGCGTAAATTTAAACATAAAATGGGCCAGCATGCAAAAGGTGGTGCCGAAAATACAAATTGTGGAAGATTTAGGGGAAAAGTGCAAATAAGAGATTTTATAGCACAATACTTAATTTTAATTTCAATTAATTAGGATAATTATTAAGGATTATTATTTAGATTTAATTTTAGCTTTTATCTTCATTTATCTTTAATTATCTTTAATTATCTTTATTTATTTGTATTTATCTTTTAGAATTTAATTAGGAATAGACTAGGTTTCCTAGTACTATAAATAGGGGATGAAGTGACACAAATTTCACTCATCTTTTCTGTAAACACTTTCTCCCCCATAAAGTTTAGCCTTTTGTTCTTTTCATATTTTTTTCAATAAAAATTTCATTTCTATTATATTTATTTCTTTTACCACAAAAACCATGAGCCACTAAATTTATCTAGCCGAAGATTGCCAAAGTTCCTCAAAAAGGGTTCTTGAGACTTAGTATCCGCGCTTAGCCTTCCCGACGAGTATTCGTCGTTTCTCCACATTACGGGGCTGACGCTTCCGTCCATGTCCCCAAAAAGGTGATCTTTTTAACGTGTGCAAGGAGCGGCCACTTTGTATATTTTGAGAAGGTTGCATAGTCTACTCGTTAGCTTACTACGTCAGAGGTTGGTGAGCCCAAGAGACAAAATGGTGTGGTATTCGCCATTGAGAAATGATGATCTAGCATAATATGGTCCTACAGAAGTGATTGTTGGCCAGAGTCAGGTTCCTCTAAGTCGTAAGTCTAAATTCTTAGAGCTAGTGGTCGTAGGCGTCCTCTTCCACTATAATTGGCTTATTCTGTTTAAGAAGGATCATCTAAAAGCCGATGATCGAATCCAAGACGGATCGAGACAACTGGAGGCTGGAATCTCTCTATAAGAAACTTTTTTCTCAAATCTATTTATCTCTACTATTTTAATTTTAATTTTCGCACTTTGAATTAAATCAAAACTTTTAATTCTGTTTTTTTTTTTCAGGTACATAGGTTTTCTTGGGCACGATTCTGTCCAGGATTTTGAGGAACAAGCAATTTTGCAAATCTGGTCCCTAAGGATTTGACCCTACTTCCCTTATACTATTATTTTTATTTTCATTATAGGGATAGGATATTTTTGGTGCTCTCAACAACCGCATCAAATTTTGGTGTCATTTTCGGGGACTGGTAACGTACTAATCTTGTTTCTTTGTTTCTTATGACCAGATCTGCTTTAGGTACTCTTGCATTTGATTCAAAAATAGAGAAGACTACGAGAGCCAAATGCAAGGAAACAAAGTTATGGAAAAAGCAGTCAGGAGTGGTTGGGACTCAAAGTAACCCCACCACTAGAAATCGAAATTGACGATGAAGTTGAGTCTAGGGTTAACGAAAACCCTACTCAAACATTTAAAAGCGAAAAAAGTAGAAATCGATTCACCAAAAGAAGTGTTTAACACTAGGGTTAACGAAAACCCAAATTTACCACATCAATCTATGGCTTAAATGATTCGGTAACTGGCCAAAGCTCCGGCAGAACAACTGCCATTGTGCATTGCGTATCCTATTATGGATATTGATTTTGAACTGAAGTCAGGTTTAATCCATTACTACCAACTTTTCGTCGGTTGCAAAATGAAAATCCCCATAAACATCTGAAAGAGTTCCATATGGTTTGTCTTAACATGAAACCTCAGGGGGTAATTGAGGATCAAATCAAATTGCATGTTTTCCCTTTTTCCCTAGCAGATTCTGCTAAGGAATGGTTATTTTGTCTTCCCCCTAGATCTATTACCTTGGACTGATCTTTCTCATTTGTTTCTCAATAGGTTTTCTCCAATATCACGTGCAGCTGAATTAAGAAGAGAGATTATTAGGATAAGGCAAAAAGAATCAGAGTCTCTTTACGACTATTGGGAGAGTTTTAAGTTGTGTGCAAGTTGCCCAAAACATGGTATAATGGAACAGTCTCTACTCCAATACTTTTGTGAAGGCTTAAAGCCTATAGAGATGAATATGGTAGATGCCATCAGTGGAGGAACGTTGGTCAACATGACTCCCCAACAAGTAAGGAACTTGATATCCACAGTGGCTACAAACACTCAGCAATTTTGAGCCAATCCTGAGCCCCCTAGAAGGGTTCACCAGCTAAGTAATTCAACCTTAGAAGATAAAGTTGATAGACTTACTAATATTATGAACTCTCTTGTTGTAGGAAAAGCAAAACCAGCCTGACTATGCAGAATATGTGCTACACCTGAGCATACAACTAATGCATGTCCTAGTTTGTATGATGATACTATGGCATATTTAGATTATGTGGGGAACTTTCCCGGGCCACTACAAAGGCAATATGACCCCTACGCTAATACCTACAACCTTGGATGAAGAGACCATCCCAACTTGAGTTATGAGGCAAACCTGCACTATAACCATCCATACCAAAATCGGGTTCCACAACAAACGCAAGATTCAGGTACCTCTCTAGAAACCATGGTCAATAAATTAGTAGCTAATATGATTGATTTCCAATAGCAGATACAACTACAAATTGTTGATTTCCAACAGCAAATTCTATGGCAAATTCTTGATTACCAAAAAGAAACAAAGGATTTTCAACAGAAAACTGATGCGTCTATAAGAGTGTTGACCACATCAATTGAAAAAATGAATTCACAAGGGAAGCTGCTGTCACAAACAGAACCTAATCTAAGACAACACGCAAATGCAGTGACATTGTGAAGTGGAAAAGTACTGGAACCAATTCCTGGCAGAAATCTTGGCCAAGATTCCACCCAAGAAAAGCCTAAAAATGACGAACAGGTCCAAGCAAAACCTTCATTGCCCATAATTTAACCTTCATTTCCAAGACGATTGAACCAATGTCGGAAAGGTAAAGAGGATAAAGAGATCCTCGAAATATTCAGAAATGTCAAGATCAACATACCACTATTGGATACCATTAAACAAATTTCTCGATATGCCAAGTTCCTTAAAGAGCTCTGCACCAACAAGCGAAAATTAACTGGTAATGAAAGGGTAAGTGTTGGTGAGAATGTATCTGCAGTGTTACAGCAGAAGATGCCAGCAAAATGCAAAGATAGGGGCATGTTCGCAATACCATGCAAAATACGCCACTTAGGAATTAAAAAAGCCATGTATGATTTAGGAGCTTCCATAAATGTAATGCCTTTTTATATTTATGAATCACTTAACACAGGTTTTTTGACGAAAACAGGTGTTATCATTCAGTTGGCAGACAGGTCTATTGTGCATCCCGAATGAGTCCTTGAGGACGTATTAGTCAAAGTTAACGGTCTTATTTTCCCTATAGATTTTTATGTGATAAAAATGGAAGAGGATAAAGCTCCTGGGTCTTCAGACATATTGGTAGGCCGACCTTTTCTTAGTACTGCAAATACTAAGATTGTCGTGCGTAGTGGAACCCTCACAATGGAGTTTGACGGAGAGATCGTGAAGTTTAACGTTTATGACACTATTAGTCACCCAAGTGAAATCTTGAACGTAAACCATGTCGACATAATTGACTCATTAGTAGAAGAAACTTTTGATTCATCTTATGGAGATAAATCTAAAATGATGTTTGATGATTTTGAATCTGTTAATGAATTATTGGCTCCTACGGATACTAAACTTCTACCTTCTGTTGTGCAGGCACGAGATTTGAAAATAAAACCACTTTTCGAGTATCTCAAGCGTGCATTGTTGGAGAATGATGAGACCATTGCCGACTTAAAAGGGATTAACCCCCTGACAGGCATACATAAGATTTTCTTGGAGGAAAATACGAAACCAAAGAAAGAGGCACAAGGACGATTCAACCCAAATATGGTGGATGTGATAAAAAGGGAGAATTCTTAAGCCCATACAAACAAAAGAATTCAGCTGGAACAGCCCCAATACTTGTTTTGGGCGCCAAGCTAGCGACGTTAAACAAGCGCTTGTTGGGAGGCAACCCAATTTTTATTTTTATTTTTATTATTTTATTATTTATTATTTATTATTTATTACTTTATTACTTTATTTATTACTTTATTTTATTTTGTTTGGATATTAATAAATTTCTCTTCTTCTGTCTAGGTAAACCGGCAAGGAAAAAACTCAGGCATAGGCATACTTTCACAAACATCCCTTATTCTATCCCTATTCCAAGTAGGAATAGCGCGTCCCTACTTTATACAAACCAAAACTTGCATCCAAACAGCCCACGCTTCAGCCAAACACTCTACCTATACACCCCTAAACCCTAAAAATTTATCACATTTTTCACCCAAACCCCCACCAGCCGCCGCACCTTCTTCCTTACCCCCCACTATCGATTTTTCAAACACCATGGTAAGGACTCGCCCACGTCGTCTCCATCTCCACCGCTTGACTTGCCCACCTCATCACCTTCCTCTCCTCCACGCGATGCCAAACCTTCCCCTCCTTGCAGCTATGCGTGAACGACAATGACTACATGGGGATTTTTCTAAACCCTTTTACTTTCACCTATTTTTCTTTTTCCTTTTTCTTTCACATCGAGAACAATGTGTTTTATGTAAGGGGAGGCATTCCTCATTATTTTTGTCGTTTATTTGCTACTTTTATTATTGTGTTACTATTGCTACTGCCTTGTGCTCGTTTCTGCCCACATTTAATTTTTTAAGAATATTCTGCCTCTTTTCATGCCCAAGAATTTGACCATGACTTGCCCACTGTTTGACCTACATGCATGATTCTTGTCTATTGAGTTAGTTATGATTTTGTCTGTTTGATTTCATCTCCACTGGTTTATTTCTTTTAGGCTGAATAATTATGATTGATAGAGTTAACCCTATCTTGCTTATAGTAAAATCGATTAAGTCTAGATGTAAAGAGAACACTTAATGAAAATTGCATGCTGAAATTCTGTTCATGACTATTAGGTAGTTGCCGAAACTTATTTTTGACACTTGATTGTTTTCCCTAGTCCTCTAAATTAAAATTCTGTTTCATTATAATACATTGTGATGCTTCCGTGGTTGTGAGTACAGCTTAAAACGTGACTGACTGAGTAAATGGGGTAGGGTGCTTGGGTTGTCATCCTATTTTACGTCAAAAGGTTGTGTGACGTGTTAGGTAAATCCGCTAAACGGAATTAAATAATTTTTTTTAGGAATATGTTGGGCTGAGTAACCGGGGTGGGGTGCTTGGCTGTCATCTCTCTTCGCGTCAAAATGTTCGATATGTTCTTAAGAAAAATATAATAAATTAGGAGTATGTTGGGCTGAGTAACCGGGGTGGGGTGCTTGGCTGTCATCTCTCTTCACGTCAAAAGGTTCAATGTATTCTTAAGCAATAATAATAATAATAATAATAAAAGAGAAAAAAAAAGAAAAAAATAATGTATTAATAATAAATTTGCATTTTGGAGCTAAAGGTGGAAACAAATAAGGTGTCTTGGTAAGTTTAGTAAATTACCTAATTTTCATGAAATAATCCAAGTCAATTTTAATTTTACTGTGTATTAATTAGAATACTTTTTCAGTTTTACCTAAAGCAAGCTAAAGGTTCTCTTTATTTTTCATATGCATTATGCCTACTTTTTATAAAACTATGCAGTGGTATTTCAATCATGGCAAAAGTTCTAATTTTCACAATGGCTACGAACCATACATGAGGGCAAGCATGGGTTAAGTAGGGGGAATTTGATAATACTCTAGAATGACATTTTTATGTATTAATTATATATTTATTTTGAGTATGATCCTACTAATTTGAGCTATTTATGGTTTTTATCTTGCAGGGACTAAATTGAAGGTAAAAGGAAATTTGGGGGCTAAAAGCGTGAATTTAAAGATAAAATGGGCCAGCGTGCAAAAGGTGGTGCCGAAAATACAAATTGTGGAAGATTTGGGGAAAAAGTGCAAATAAGAGATTTTATAGCACAAAACTCTATTTTAATTTCAATTATATTAGGATAATTATTAAGGATTATTATTTAGATTTAATTTTAGCTTTTATCTTCATTTATCTTTAATTATCTTTAATTATCTTTAATTATCTTTAATTATTTGTATTTATCTTTTAGAATTTAATTAGGAATAAACTAGGTTTCCTAGTACAATAAATAGAGGATGGAGTGACACAAATTTCACTTATCTTTTTTGTAAACACTCTCTCCCCCATAAAGTTTAGCCTTTTGTTCTTTTCATATTTTTTTCAATAAAATTCCATTTCTATTATATTTATTTCTTTTTTTCACAAAAACCATGAGCCACTAAATTTATCTAGCCGAAGGTTATCAAAGTTACCCAAAAAGGGTTCTTGAGGCTTAGAATCCGCGCTTAGCCTTCTCGACGAGTATTCGTCGTTTCTCCGCATTACAGGGCTGACGCTTCCGTCCATGTCCCTTAAAAGGTGATCTTTTCAACGTGTGTAAGGAGCGGCTGCTTAGTATATTTTGAGAAGGTTGCACAGTTGGTTTGGTAGCTTACTACGTCAAAGGTTGGCGAGCCCAAGAGATAAAATGGCATGGCATTCGCCATTGAGAAATGATAATCTAGCATAAGATGGTCCCATAGAAGCGATTGTTGGCTAGAGTCAGGTTCCTCTAAATCGTAAGTCTAAATTCTTGGAGCTGGTGGTCGTAGGCGTCCTCTTCCACTATAACTGGCTTATTCTGTTTGACAAGGATCACCTAAAAGTTGATGATCGAATCTAAGGCGGATCGAGACAACTGGAGGCTAGAATCTCTCTATAAGAAACTTTTTCTCAACTTTATTTATCTCTACTATTTTATTTTTAATTTCCGCACTTTCAATTAAATCAAAACTTTTAATTCTATTTTTTTATTTTTTTTCCAGCTACGCAGGTTTTTTTGGGCACAATTCTTTCCAGGATTTCGATTCCAATCCTTGAGGATTTGACCCTACTTCCCTTATACTATTTATTTTTATTTTCATTATAAGGATAAGATATTTTTGGTGCTCTCAACGATCACATCAATCGAGATAGAGCCCAATACCGAACTCAACTTCTCTATTCGACTGTAATCTAGGCAACTCCTCAAGAAACACATTTAGAAAATCACAGACAGACCGAATCTCATCGAACCCCATCTCCTTAGTATTGGCATTCAGGATATAGACTAAATAAAGTTCGCAACCTTTCTAGACTAACTTCTCAGCATAAAATGAAGAAATCACATTCGACAACAACTTAAACTTTTCACCAACAACAACTTTCGAACCACCAACACCACACAGAGTCACCAACTTCACCTCACAATCCACCTTAGCCCGATACTCAGACAACCAATCCATACCTAGAATGAAGTTGAAACCCTAAAATGACATCTTGAGAAAATCAACTGGGAACACTTGTCCCTGAACTATCAGAGGACAACGACGATAAACCCGATCCACCACTACACTATCACCTAAAAGGCTCTTAATCGTAACACTCAATCTAGATGTCTATAACAATCCCCAACTCTCTAGCTAAACGACGTCGTTGCACCAGAATCAACTAAAGCTAGCAGTCGAAAAGACTGTAGCTTGAAAGTACCTGCGATAACATCAGTGGCCTCTCTAATTTGAGGCTCCCTCATTACATAAACTCTGGCTAGACCACCATCACCACCTTATGTAGCACTACGCTGACCAGCACCTCTACCACCATCACCTCTGCCACGGCTTCTCCCTCGATCCGGAACAGATGCAGCAGCAACAATAGCAATAGGCTGATCGCAAACAACAATGGCTCTCCTCAAGCAGTCACTCACATGGTGCTCCATCGAACTACAGACAAGACAAGCACTCGCCACGATGACGTCAACTACAATACTCACACATCAACCATGCAGCAGCCCCCTGATCAACAGGACCAGCCTCAACTCTCGCAGCCTGCCTATCCTAACCACGGCCACCAGCAATACGTCACTTAGATATACCGAAATGACCTCTCTTACCCTTATGACCAGAACCACTAGCAGCCTCAATCAACATCTTAACAGCTTCAGACGAAGCAGCTTTGGGCTCCTCCTCCAAAGTCTCCTCTAAAGCACGAGCCTTCTCAACTAACTCGTCGAAAACCTCAATATTCTGAGAAACCAGATAGAGCTTAATCTCACAGTTCAACCTGAACCTGAACCTCTTACAACAGTTCGCCTCAAAAGTCACCAACTCAAGAGCATACTGGCTCAACCTGTAACACCCCTTACCCGTATCCGTCGCCAGAATAGGGTACGAGGTATTAACAAATTATAATACATACTATTAAATAAAACCGAGACAAAAATATGGCGTGCTATTTGATCATGAATCATTACAACATATGCCATTAACAATACAAGCCAATTTCAAAGACTTCGTACAAAAAGATTTGTTTGATACTATAATTAATATTTTAGACCTAGGCAATTATGACACGTAACAAAATAACTAAGTCTACTATACATGCCATAATTCAAAATGTTGAGTTCAAATACCAAAAGTATTAATAGTGCAGGCGGATCTTCAACGATCTCTAACTCCTGTGCTAGCTGGATGAAACTATAAGACAAAAGAGGGAAAAGAAAGTAAGCTTATAGCTTAGTAAGTAAGTATATAAATAACAAATAAGGAATCTAATATGTTTACAACATAACTCAATTATATCATATTCTTAAATTTTACTATTCACTCCAATTTGATCAAGCTGTCCCTCCTGCGTCATGATCACTAAATAAATCATAACTCGAGTTAAAAAACTCGAAATTTAAATCCGTAAAATTTCCCTGAATATAGACTCATAAAAATTCTTACTAATTTTTTTATAGAATTTTTGGTCCAGCCAATTAGTACAGTTTATTAGTTAAAGTTTCCCCTGTTACACAGCTCGACTGATCTGACCTCTATTCACTACAAATTTAATTTCTCTCAGTATAAAATTCAAATAACCATGAAACCTGTTTCATTTAAAACTAGACTCAGTAAGGAATTTATACATATAAACTATGTTTCTTAATTTGTTTTCTACAATTTTTAATGATTTTTCAAAGTTGGAACAGGGGATCACATAGTCATTCTGAGCAAGTCACACACAATTATAAATATCTCAAAATATAGAATTCCTTTACTTGCTCCGTTTCTTTTATATGAAAATAGGCTCATTAAGCTTTAATTTCACATCTCATTAAGCCTCTAATTAAATTATTACTATTTTTGGTGATTTTTCAAAATCAAGTTACTGCTACTGTCCCACAACAGTTTTAGTGCTAATTCACTATTTCACACTTTCTTTTTATTAATCTCATTTTAACTTATATATATATCACAAATTATTTTCACCACATATCATACATCACAAGTATAGGTCCATAATTACAATGTCACCATAAAGCCATCCCGTTGAACAATTCGGATCAATTCCCGATACTTGATGGTTTCAGCACACAGCTCCACCATCATATTTCATATAATTCGGCTCTCTTGTACACATGGTGAACACTTAGTACCACCCATGTGACCTAGCCAATTTATTACGTAGCTCTCTTGTCCACATGGTGTCCTAAACTTGGAATCACACATGCGACCTAGCTACATTTATCTCTCCCGTAGCTCTCTTGTCTACATGGGATACATCCCGTATCACACATGTGACCTAGCTACCACATAGTATCTCGTAGCTTTCTTGTACACATGATGTGCACTCAGCACCATACATTTGACCTAGCTACGCTCCATGTATTTTATTCGATCTTTCCGAATGTTCAACCGGATTTCTCTCTATTACTTATTTCCATTCTTCCAATAGTCTATTTATGCTTCAACATTAGCTAATATATATAATGTAGGCTGAAATATAAAAATGTAAATGAAATTAATGTATTATTTACATACAAACTTACCTCTAAATTGCAAAATATGGGAATTTTGCAATTTAGTCCAAAACTTTTTCTTCCCCTGCTCGAGGTCGATTCCACGCCTTTCTTGATCTATAACAACACATTTAGCTCATTTAACACCTGAACTATTTATTTCAATCCAAAATCACATTATACAAAAATTACATTTTTGCCCCTAACTTTACAAAATTATGATTTTGCCCCAAGGCTCGGAAATTTAATTTCAGCCCTTATTCTTATGTTTAATAACATGCTGATCATTTTATCTTCTATGGAAACATCAAATTCTCACTCTAACACGTAGTTATGAACAATAGGTATTTTTATCGGTTATGCCGCTTTGCTCGTTTTAGCTAAAAATCGCTTAGAAAAGATCATTCTCCTAACTTCAAACATTCATATTCTACCATCAAACATCAAAATAGATGCCTATCATTCATGGGTAAATTTTTAAACATAAACCCTAACTCAAATAATGGTAGAAATAGGTAAACCGAAGCTACGAGGATTTCAAAAATGTAAAGAACATTAAAAACGGGGCTTGAAATCACTTACTATGAAGCTTGAAAGTTGAAGAAACCCTAGCTATGGAGGAGAGCAAATTTTGGCAGCAACTAATGAAGATGATGGCCAATTTTGTGTTATTTTTTTTCCCATTTTATTTCATTTAATATACAAATGACCAAAATGCCCTTACTACTAAACTTTCCAAAAATTCCCTCCATGTCCCACTTTTGTCCATAACTTAGGAATTGGTCAAGTTGCTATTTAAGACCTCCTAATTAATATCCCAAAGCAATTTCATACTAAAAAATTCTAAAACACGAGTTTTGCAATTTATTCGGTTTAGTCCCTAATCTCAACTTAAGCGCTCAATGCATAGAATTTCATCACGAAATTTTCACGAAATCATGAAATCATATCATAAACCTCAAAATAATCATAAAATAATTATTTCTATATCAGATTTGTGGTCACGAAACCACCATTCCGATTAGGCCCTAATTCGGGTTGTCACAATTCTCCCCCCTTTAGGGATTTTCGTCCCCGAAAATCTTACCGGTAAAGAGGTTCGGGTACTATTTCCTCATAGTTTCCTCAGGTTCCCACGTAGCCTCTTCTATCCCATGTCTGTGCCACAATACTTTCACTAATGCTATACTTTTATTTCTTAACTGTTTAATTTCCCGAGCCAAAATCTTTATTGGTTCCTCCTCATAGGTCATATCCGGTCGAATCTCAAATTCTGTTGGAGAAATCACATGTGAAGGATCTAAACGATAACGTCGCAACATTGATACATGAAACACGTTATGAATTCTTTCTAACTCTGCCGGTAAGGCCAACCGATATGCCACTGGTCCGATTCTCTCAATAATCTCGTACGGCCCAATAAAACGCGGACTCAATTTGCCTTTTCGGCTAAATCTCAGAATCTTCTTCCATGGTGACACCTTCAAGAACACTTTATCACCCACCTTAAATTCAATCTCTTTTCTTTTTAAATCTGCATATGACTTTTGTTGATCTGAAGCAGCTTTTAAGCAATCACGAATTATGTTTACTTTCTCCTCAGTTTCTTTAACTAGATCAACTCCATGAATCTGCTTCTCACTAAGTTCGGTCCAATATAAAGGAGTCCGACATTTGCGACCATACAAGGCTTCAGTGACGGTGCCATTTGTATACTTGATCAAAAAAAGCATATTGTAGGCGAATTCAACCAAAGATAGATATTTCTCCCAACTACCTCCAAATTCTAAAACACAACATCTAAGCATATCCTCGAATACCTGGATTACTCTTTCCGACTGACCATCTGTTTGTGGATGAAACGCAGTACTAAAGTTCAATTTTGTGCCCAAAGCTTCTTGTAACTTTTTCCAAAATCTCGAGGTAAACCTCGGATCTCTATCTGATATTATAGACATAGGTACCCCGTGCAACCTCACAATTTCAACAATATATAGTTCAGCTAATTTATCAAGTGAGTAATTGGTACGAACTGGTATAAAATGGGCTGACTTTGTTAACCTATCAACCCCTACCCAGACAGCATCCTTCTTTTTAGGAGTCAAAGGCAAACCAGTTTCAAAATCCATAGTAATTCTATCCCATTTCCACTCGTGCACCATTACCGCTTGGAGTAATCTCAAGGCGCTTGATGTTCAAATTTTTACTTGTTGACAGATCAAACACTTGGTTACAAATTCGTAAATGTCCTTTTCATACCGCCACCAATATAACTTCTTTAAATCATTATACATTTTTGTGCTACCAGGTGAATCGACAAACAACCATCAGTGTATACCTCATGTAATATTTTCTGAATCAATTCATCATTTTTTGGTACACAAATCCTATCTCGAAACATCAAACAGTCATCTGGTCCAACTCGAAAATTTGAGTAGTAACCCGATTCGCACTGAGTTCTCTTGGTTTGCAACTCACTATCATTCTTTTGAGCATCACAGATTAGCTGGAGAAACAACGGTTTAACCCTCATCTCTGCCAAAATTGACCCATCATGAGACAATGCTAACCTCGTATTCATGGCCCTCAAAGTAAAAAGAGATTTCCTGCTCAAAGCGTCGGCAACTATATTCGCTTTTCCTGGATAATAATCAATCACTAGCTCATAATCCTTCAATAATTCAAGCCATCTCCGTTGTCGCAGATTCAAATCCTTTTGATTCATCAAATACTTCAAACTTTTGTGATCAGTAAAAATTCGGCATTTTTCACCATACAAATAATGTCGCCAAATCTTCAAGGCAAAGACAATAGCGGCCAACTCCAAATCATGTATAGGATAGTTCTTCTCATGTGGTTTTAACTGTCTCGAGGCATAAGCTACCACTTTACCTTCTTGCATCAACACACACCCAAGGCCTGTCAATGATGCATCACTATAAATTACGAACTCCTTCCCCGGCTCTCAATTGTACTAAAATTGGTGCTTGATCCAATCACCAATCGTGCTTTCACTTTTCAAAACTCTGCTGACATTTATCAGTCCATTCAAACTTAACATTCTTTTGCAACAACTTAGTTATAGGAGAGGCAATCGTCGAAAATACCTCAACAAAACGTCTATAATACCCGCCAAGCCTAAAAACTTCTAACCTCGCCATTTCTTTGGCGGTTTCCAATCAACGATCGCGGAAATCTTACTCCTGATTTACCCGAATACCATCACCCGAGACTATATGTCCCAAAAATCTAACTTCACGAAGCCAAAACTCACTTTTACTAAACTTAGCAAACGCTTTCTTTTCTCTTAAAATCAGATGCATTCTCAAGTGTTCGGCGTGTTCGAACTCATCCCGAGAATAAATTAGAATGTCATCTATAAACACCACTACAAACTTATCTAAATATGGCTGAAATATTCAGTTCATCAGTCCATAAATATAGCTGGAGCATTTGTTAAGCCGAAAAGGCATCACAAGGAACTCATAATGTCCATACCGTGTCCTAAAAGCGCTTTTGCACATCCGACTCCTTAACTCTCAACTGGTAGTAACTGACCTCAAATCGATCTTTGAAAACACATGGGCCCACTTTAACCGATCGAATAAATCATCAATCCTCAGAATAACGGTACTTGTTCTTTATAGTCACACCTTATTGAGTCAAGCGGTAATCAATGCAAAGCCTCATTGAACCATCATTCTTTTTACAAACAATACAGAGCACCCCAAGGAGAAAAACTCGGTCTCACAAACCCCTTGTCTGTTAACTCTTGCAACTGAGCCTTCAATTCTTTTAATTCACTGAGTCATTCTATATGGAGCAATCGAGATCGGTGCGATGCACTGTAACAAATCAATGGCAAACTCTATCTCTCTGCTTGAGGCAATCCAGCAATTCCTCTGAAATACATCCGAAATTCACAGACTATCTGATGCGATTCAAACTTCAATTGAGGCAACTCAGTATTCATTACATAAGCCAAATAGGCTTCACACCCTTTTCTCATGTATATCTATGCAGACATGTGCGAAATCACCATAGGCAATTTATTTGATTCATCTGTTTCAACCCACAGAATTTCTCCACTTTCACATTTCAACTCCAGTGTTTTTTGTTTACAATCTACCTTGGCATCATACAATGTCAACCAGTCCATTCCCAAAATAACATCAAACTCATCAAATGGTAACAGCATCAGATTAGCCGAAAAACAGTGACCTTGAATCATTAATGGGCAATTCTTGCAAACCTTGTCAACTAGCACATATTGGCCTAAGGGGTTCGACACTTTAATCGTAAACTCAGTAAACTCAACAGGCAACTTTTTATTAGATACTAAATTCATGCAAATATAGGAATGAGTGGACCCGGGATCAATCAATGCAATAACAATAGCATCATAGAGAGAAAATGTACCAAGAATCACATCGGAGATGATGCATCCTCTCGGCACGTATGGCATAAGCTCTAGCAGCGCTCTAACTTCGATCTCGCCATCGAATCTTTCATTACGCTTTTCTCGCTAGCTCCACTTCCAATGATTTCTCGGTGGTCTACCCGCTAGCGGTGGTATTCTGTCTAGCACTCTCTGAAATTTTCTTCTTTAACTTTCTCCTGATGATCTACGATAAAATGCTCGCGAGAACCGCACTCAAACAAGCTCGCTCGTTTCCCCAACACTTACCATAATGTTGCTCGCCACATTGTTGACACTCGGCTTTCTAGATCGCACATTACCCACACTTGCCACCAAGTAGCTTGAGCTTTAGACCCGAATATGTTCTACCACGTCTCAGTGTGAATCCCAGCTTGAAACTGTCTTTCGAGGGTTTGTCTCTTTGGACCTCTTTGATTGAGATTGAAATGACTTGCTTATCGGCCTCTTTCTGGCATCTTGAGCCTCAATAGCAGCTTTTCTTCTTTCTTTATTCAATTCTTCTACTTTCAGAGCTCGATCAACCAATACTACAAATTCTTTCAACTCCAAAATTCCCACAAACACTTTAATATCCTCATTTAGCCCATCCTCAAACCTTTTGCACATAATGGCCTCGGTGGACACACATTCCTGGGCATACTTGTTGAGTCTTACAAATTCACGTTCATACTCTGCCACAGACATCTTGCCCTGTTTCAATTCAAGGAACTCCTTCCGTTTTTTATCAATAAATCGCTGACTTATGTATTTCTTTCTAAATTCTTCCTGGAAAAAATCCCAAGTAACTCTTTCTTTTGGCACCGCTGCTACCAAAGTCTTCCACCAGTGGTAGGCCGAATCTCTCAAAAGTGATACAGCACACTTTAAGCACTCCTCGGGTGTACATGAAAGCTCATCAAACACACGGGTAGAATTTTCAAACCAAAACTCCGCTTTCTCAGGATCATCATCGATCTTTGCTCTAAACTCTTTAGCCCCTTGTTTTCGAATCTTATCAACTGGAGGCTTGTTCATTCTTACCAAATCTATGCCTTGAGCAGCTACAGGAATCGTCTGAGGTATGGGAGGGGGTGGAGGAGGTTGAGCATTTGGGTTTGCTCGAATAAACTCAGTATACCAATTGTTCATCATTTAGAGAAAGGCACCCCAGAGCCTCATCTCCTGTCTCTCAATATCTCAGTCTACTTTCCACAAAGTAGCGGTCCTCAGTGCAGAGCCAAACACATTACTAGCAAGATCATCACCGCAGCCCACAGTCCATTACTATATCAAAACAAAACACAGTTTAGAATAATCAGGAGTCACCACACTATCACAATATTTTTATGGCATGTATAGCTAGACTTTTACACACTCTTTATTAGTCCGAGAACCGACTAAACCGTAGCTCTGATACCACTAAATGTAACACCCTTACCCGTATCCGTCGCCAGAACAGGTACGAGGTATTAACAAATTATAATACATACTATTAAATAAAACTGAGACAAAAATATGGCGTGCTATTTGATCATGAATCATTACAACATATGCCATTAACAATACAAGCCAATTTCAAAGACTTCGTACAAAAAGATTTGTTTGATACTATAATTAATATTTTAGACCTAGGCAATTATGACACGTAACAAAATAACTAAGTCTACTATACATGCCATAATTCAAAATGTTGAGTTCAAATACCAAAAGTATTGATAGTGCAGGCGGATCTTCAACGATCTCTAACTCCTGTGCTAGCTGGATGACACTATAAGACAAAAGAGGGAAAAGAAAGTAAGCTTATAGCTTAGTAAGTAAGTATATAAATAACAAATAAGGAATCTAATATGTTTACAACATAACTCAATTATATCATATTCTTAAATTTTACTATTCACTCCAATTTGATCAAGCTGTCCCTCCTGCGTCATGATCACTAAATAAATCATAACTCGAGTTACAAAACTCGAAATTTAAATCCGTAAAATTTCCCTGAATATAGACTCATAAAAATTCTTACTAATTATTTTATAGAATTTTTGGTCCAGCCAATTAGTACAGTTTATTATTTAAAGTTTCCCCTGTTACACAGCTCGACTGATCTGACCTCTATTCACTACAAATTTAATTTCTCTCAGTATAAAATTCAAATAACCATGAAACCTGTTTCATTTAAAACTAGACTCAGTAAGGAATTTATACATATAAACTATGTTTCTTAATTTGTTTTCTACAATTTTTAATGATTTTTCAAAGTTGGAATAGGGGATCACATAGTCATTCTGAGCAAGTCACACACAATTATAAATATCTCAAAATATAGAATTCCTTTACTTGCTCCGTTTCTTTTATATGAAAATAGGCTCATTAAGCTTTAATTTCACATCTCATTAAGCCTCTAATTAAATTATTACTATTTTTGGTGATTTTTCAAAATCAAGTTACTGCTACTGTCCCACAACAGTTTTAGTGCTAATTCACTATTTCACACTTTCTTTTTATTAATCTCATTTTAACTTATATATATATCACAAATTATTTTCACTACATATCATACATCACAAGTATAGGTCCATAATTACAATGTCACCATAAAGCCATCCCGTTGAACAATTCGGATCAATTCCGATACTTGATGGTTTCAAAGACACACTCCACCATCATATTTCATATAATTCGGCTCTCTTGTACACATGGTGAACACTTAGTACCACCCATGTGACCTAGCCAATTTATTACGTAGCTCTCTTGTCCACATGGTGTCCTAAACTTGGAATCACACATGCGACCTAGCTACATTTATCTCTCCCGACTCTCTTGTCTACATGGGATACATCCCGTATCACACATGTGACCTAGCTACCACATAGTATCTCGTAGCTTTCTTGTACACATGATGTGCACTCAGCACCATACATTTGACCTAGCTACGCTCCATGTGTTTTATTCGATCTTTCCGAATGTTCAACCGGGATTTCTCTCTCTATTACTTATTTCCATTCTTCCAATAGTCTATTTATGCTTCAACATTAGCTAATATATATAATGTAGGCTGAAATATAAAAATGTAAATGAAATTAATGTATTATTTACATACAAACTTACCTCGGTGCAAAATATGGGAATTTTGCAATTTAGTCCAAAACTTTTTCCTTCCCCCGTTCGAGGTCGATTCCACGCCTTTCTTGATCTATAACAACACATTTAGCTCATTTAACACCTGAACTATTTATTTCAATCCAAAATCACATTATACAAAAATTACATTTTTGCCCCTAACTTTACAAAATTATGATTTTGCCCCAAGGCTCGGAAATTTAATTTCAGCCCTTATTCTTATGTTTAATAACATGCTGATCATTTTATCTTCTATGGAAACATCAAATTCTCACTCTAACACGTAGTTATGAACAATAGGTATTTTTATCGATTATGCCGCTTTTGCTCGTTTTACGCTAAAAATCGCTTAGAAAAGATCGTTCTCCTAACTTCAAACATTCATATTCTACCATCAAACATCAAAATAGATGCCTATCATTCATGGGTAAATTTTTAAACATAAACCCTAACTCAAAAATAATGGTAGAAATAGGTAAACCGAAACTACGAGGATTTCAAAATGTAAAGAACATTAAAAACAGGGCTTGAAATCACTTAATATGAAGCTTGAAAGTTGAAGAAACCCTAGCTATGGAGGAGAGCAAATTTTGGCAGCAACTAATGAAGATGATGGCCAATTTTGTGTTTATTTTTCCCATTTTATTTCATTTAATATACAAATGACCAAAATGCCCTTACTACTAAACTTTCCAAAATTCCCTCCATGTCCCACTTTTGTCCATAACTTAGGAATTGGTCAAGTTGCTATTTAAGACCTCCTAATTAATATCCCAAAGCAATTTCATACTAAAAAATTCTAAAACACAAGTTTTGCAATTTATTCGGTTTAGTCCCTAATCTCAACTTAAGCGCTCAATGCATAGAATTTCATCACGAAATTTTCACGAAATCATGAAATCATATCATAAACCTCAAAATAATCATAAAATAATTATTTCTATATCAGATTTGTGGTCACGAAACCACCATTCCGATTAGGCCCTAATTCGGGTTGTCACACAACCGAACAAACACAGTCTCGTACTCATCCACCGATAAAGTACCCTGAGCAAGATCCATAAAATCCTGTCTCCTTGCCTCGAGATACTGCTCACCCATAAACTTCCTTTGAAATGATGCTAAAAAGAAGTCCCAAGTCAGATGATCCAATGCAGTACCCCTCTCGATAGTCATCCACCATCTACGAGCCTCGTCCAATGATACGGTACAACCCAACTTGTCCTCATCAGAACAACCTATCTGACCAAGAATACGAGCGACACCCTCCAACCAATACTCTGCACTTGTCGAATCATCGCCCCTAACACCACAAAATGCTTAGGCTCCAAGCAATGGAACAATCAACAATCAAACCTATCCAAAATATGCCTAAACAAGCCAAAACATACCAATTCACAATCAACCTATGTGCCTAACCAATATGCCCTCATTGGTGTAACACCCCATACTCGACCTGGATGCCAAATCGAATATTGAGATGCCACACCACCGTCTCACTACTTGTTCATCTAAACTAACATGCTATTTCTCATTTATCTTTTTATTATTATTAATAACAACATAGCATTATCATGAGTTATAAACCATTCATTCACTATTTGTTGATAAACCATGCCAAGAATTCATAAAATGGCATAACATAGGCAATAATCATGCATTAGGACAACTTATCAAAATTTCCCAAAAATGTTACGTAGGTATCAATACCACCTCTATGGTATCAATATTTCCTTTAACTGGTATCATATCACTTGGAAAATCGATACCAAACTAGCATTATGTTTCTCACCAAATTTCAAAACATCAGAAAATATCGGTACCTTTCGCAAGGTATCGATAATTACACCTCGAGTATCGATACTCGAGCTAAGGTATCGACACCAATTTGGTATTCTGGCTCCCTGCGCATTCGAAAATACAGAGGTATCGTTTTAAAAGCCTTAATACCGATACCTTTACGTCAGATTACAAAAATTCATCATATAAAATCATTTAAATCATTCAAACTGAGTTCCTAAACATCATGCTTCATTCACCTAGTCACATATGAATAGATACTGTCCAAATTGTGTAAATATTAATAATAATAATAATAACCTTATTGATTGTCATAAATTGATTTATGAAAATAAATTTATGTGAACGTTAAAAATTATTAGGTCTCAACTAATGTTAATAATTACCTTAATAATTTTTAGGATCCATGTAAATTGATTCACATTGACTTGATGGATTGTTTATTAAATAAATCGTTAAATTTATCAAAATATTTATACTTGTTATACATATAAATTTTTAATTGATCCGATATTTTTATCATATCAATCTAAAATATTATTTATATTAATATATATTTAATGGTTGAAATTTTTTTAAATAATTAGATTTTTTTTAATTTACACTAAACTTGATATGTATAATCTATATGTATAAAAAATCATGAAAGAGCCTAAAATCACTTTAATTTTACTTTGGTATAAATAAATCCTCCCCTCCCTCTTAACTTAGTATTTTGTGTATTTTGGTGTTGATGAAGGATTTGAAGAAAGAACAAAAAAATAGCAAAAATGCATTCGCATAGAAATATTCAGAGATTAAATTTTGAGACACTTTTTCATTTGAAAGGTCCCATTTTTAAATCCCGGGATGACTGCAATGTTTTGTAGAATGGGCGACTTAATTCGTGACAACCATGAATCATGCCATCTCGGCAACCACAGCCAACATTGCGGATCAAAGTAAGAGCTCGCACAATTTCATCATCAATTTCCCACTGCAAAATTTGCAGCATATATGCTTTAATGGAAGTGTTCTTTATGGAAATAAACAGACAACCTTTGAGTTCAAATGGACAATTTCCCAGTACAAAATTTTCTATATTAGATAGATAATATAAGAGTGGGAAACTCCCAGACAATCTAACTAACTGATGAGTATTTTCTGCATTAAAAAGAACTTGGAGCATAAAATACCTCACGACCAATTATTAGACTCTAAAAACCAAAATCCAGTAACTGCAGTAAGTACATAAAACTGCTACTATTTCTGATATGCTAATGGAAGCCATTGGGAAATGTCAGCTCACTATCATCAAATCAGTACGTAAATGAGAAGGATCACAAAAACCAAAGGAAAACGAAAGCTTATCCTCTCAAGGTCTTGTGACAGTTAATAATATAAACATATGTACAATTCCAATCAATTTTCTTCCTCTTGTTCAACATTTATCTCTGGAGATGGTGAATCAAAATGGCGTAACGAATGGAGACTGTAACAGAGTTAAAAAGCAGGGAAACCATTTAGAGGAAAATATTCCAGATTATATAAACTTACAATGCATAGGATGATAGAAAAAAGGGTGCCTAGATTTAGACAGCAAGAGTACCTGCAATTCTGAGGAACCCTCCAGGAGATAACAGATTCATTCTTCAGATCTGGTGGCAATGACGTGAAAGCTCTCCAATCTTGAAGCATAATTTTGAGATCATGAAGCTTGCTATCCATACCATAACAGCAATTTGCATGCATTGTGCATACTAAATTCAAATCTTTACTAGGTTCACAAAGACCACCAAAATAAGCAGTATCCAAAAATCTAATCTTTAATCCAATATCTGAGATTAAAGGATCAAACTTGATCTTATTGAAAACATCCTGATCGTGGTACCCAGGATAAGTTTCATGTGAAGCATACCAGAATTTGTAGAATGCTATTGACCGGTTATTAGACTTTACATAGTTAAATCCCCCATTGGGCATGTTATTCAGATCATCAGGATCGCCAAAAAAATGGTCACATGCAATCTGGAAATCAGCATCCGGAAAGAACTGCGGAAATGGATCCCTAAACCACATGATATCAGTGTCCTGGAGATTAACCAAAGAAAAAGGCATTAAACATGCAGATAATCATTTTCACAGGATTCACTAGATTTGGATAAGATCCATAAACATAACTGAGAAAAGCTATGAACAAGTGAGACAAGACTGCATCTAAGTGGAAACAATTGTTGTCACCCCAACTATCCCTGCTTTCTACCCCCTTTGTGTATCAACATGTTAGACGAGACCATCTCTTAAGTTTTCCTATTTCTACTGACTAACATAAATAGTGATACATTTCAAAACAGACTGATCAGGACACAGTGAAACAAAACTCTGCAGGAACAGAGAGAAGAACACTCTTGTTAGTGCAAAATATTGTCAGTACTCAAGAAGACAAAGACCATTATCTTGTTTTGACATTTAAACAGTAATCTACAAAGTTATAAGGCGCTAGGATTTATTTTTAATTTATTATGTTACACAGACAGTAAAATGTGCGTTCTTCAGAAAATCATAAATGAAGACTAATCTTTTAGCAGAAAGGAGTATTCCTGGACAAAAAATCCCTGCATTTTGTAGCTCTAAAGGAAAATATAGAAAGTTTAATATATTATTTATTGATTTTTCATTATGCATTTCCTGCAATGATTAAAGCTGCAGCAGTGCTCACAAGCTCATATGGTGTGCATCCTTCAGCAACAACAGGTTTTCTTCTGATTATTTGACCAGTGAAAGCTTCCAATACTGCTTAAACTACTAAAATACATTCTAAACGCAAGAATTTGTTTTCAAAAATTTTCATTCATAAAAGAATGCATCTTGCTTCTTGTATTCATTGACTGTGTTTTAAAAAGAAAGTATGCACCATGATAACAATGAATCTTTCAGTTAGATATCAAGCATTATCAGTTCTAAAACAAAAACAGTCAAGTCAATCTCAATTTGGACAAGCTTGGTCAAATTAATGATATTAAGTTTCCCAAATAGAGAAAAAGGAAAATACCGTGAAAACAAAATCATAACCCAACTCAAGCACAGAACGCAGGAAATCAATCCTCCTCCACATCATCTTCAAGTAGTTTGGGGTCATAAAATATGCTTCCTCTTGAAAATCAACATCCTCGGTGACAAGAGAAAAGCAATGCTTATGTACTGCTTGACAACGATTATATGCCTTTTTATCCAGGGCAATAATCACCAAATGGTCCAAAAGCCAATGTGTACCGTCTCCAAGCATAAAACTCTTAAGGAAAAGGTCAACAACTGAATTGGTACTGGCCCAGGCATCATTTAATGTCGTTAAAATAACAGTATTATTCCCCATAGAAGCATTCCCCAAAACTTCTTTAAGATGTTGCATTGGATTCTGCAGGAAAACAACTTTAAATGTAAAAACTTTCGAGGATATTCCTGGGACTGTTTTTGCAGCTAAACACTAAAAACAAAACATAGTTAGCATGTCATCCTATAAGGACACTTCGGCGCTTACTTTAGCACATGCAATATCTGTTAGATAAAAAGCTTAGTCTATTCAAGCTGTTCGAGTAAATTTTACTGCAGAACACAAGGGAAAAATACGGAGCACTAAACACTGAATTCATATTCAAATTACGTAGTACTATCCCAAAATCGATTGTCTAAAAGCATCAAGCCTATAAATTCAGCAAATTTGTTAACACTTGTAAAAAATTTGCTTTCCGAAAAAATATAAAATAGAATCCTTAGTCTCTACTAAGCACTAGTTCTATCATGCAGGGAATATCTAAACTGGATAAGCCAGTTGGATTCTTAATTTAAACCAATATGATAAATAGTTTAATAAACCAAGTAAAAATATTCCAAAACTAATTGAATTCACAACGAAATTATGCATGTAATAAAAATAGAAATAAAAGGAAAAGAGAACGAACCAGAGAAGGAGAGTTATGGAGATAGGAAGGGAAAATGCGAACTAAAGTGGAAGAGGAAAGGGAAGCGGACGGAAGATGGAGGAAGCGGATGGAATCAGTAGCAGTGTAAAGCATCAAAAGGGAAAGAGTGAGGAGCGTGAAAAGGCAAGCAGCCCGGCGGATGAGCGTTGATGGTTTAGGAGGAGACATACCGGCGGAAGAGCAGTCACGGAGAGGAAGAGGAAGAGGACGAGGAGGAGCAAAAGGGCAGCAAGCTGAAACCGCCGTAGAAGGAGGGTACCGTCGCCTGTGAAACCTTGCTAACAGTCGCGGGGACGCCATCCACCGACAACGACAATGGTTTCATTCCTTTTCCCTGATTCAGATTTTCGATTGAAGATTGAAGAGAGAGAAACATGAAACTTGGCAAAGTGGGCCCTCACTCCGCACCACTACCCCCCACTTGAAATTAATTTTATTTCTTAATGTAATCTCAGTTTTGACTGATTTTATGCTTATATTAATTAAGACTAAATGAACTCGTTATATTTTTTTTTTGTTTTTTATTAAGGATACCTGTTAGATTAAAAAGACTCGGGCAAATTTATGTGTATATGTATATATATATGCTAAAAAAAAAATCATTTGAGGTTGAATTTCAAAAAAATTGTTGATTTATATTGTTTCGGGGAGGAAAAAAAATGCGTCTTATAGAGTAGTTTTCACTGATGTGGCAATGAAAACATACCCTGTATGAAGCGTTTTCAAGAGAGAGAATAAAAATACGTCCTACAAGGTGAGGTTTCACTAATGTGACAGTGAAAACGTGTCTTGTAGGATGCTTTTTCACTTAGCTAAAATTAATTTTTTTTCTTTTTTTTCTTGCGATTAGAAATTAGAAGTTTGTAGATTTATTTTTATCTATGTTTGAGATAGACATGGTTATAGTTTTAAGGAACGTTTGAATTTACGGTGGTGTCATGAAGCCATCACCCGAGGAGCCAGATCACGTTGCAACTTAATGTCTCAGTTGTCGGTGATTATACGGTCTTGGGTTGAAGTGTAACTAGGGCTTCAAGTTTATAAAGGTTATGTTGTCAAAGGATGGAGCATAATTGGGGCTCCAGTTGACAGTGGTTATGCAGGCACAACAACCACTTTTTCCCCATCAGAGAAGGATACTTCATAAAACCCAAACAGATGTACGAAGAAGAAAATGTAGTAACCTTTTAGTATAATCAAGTATTTCATTTTATCCATGTCTACCAAAGGCTGTGACCCTATTATTATAACCTGTGATATGAGATGAACAATACAAATTACTTGATTATACTGAAAGGCCCCTACATTTTTCTTCCTCGCACTTTTATATAGGTTTCATAAAGCATGCTCCTCTGATAGGGAGAAACTGATGTTGTGCCCGCATAACCACTATCAACTAGGGCCCTAGATATGCTCTATCCTTTGACAACATAACATTTGTAACCTTAGAGCCCTAGTTACTCTTCAACCTAAGACAGTATAATCATCGCCATCTTGGACCTCGAGTTGCAAAGCGATTCTGATTTCTCAGGTGATAGCACCATACTCACACGACAAGTGAAATATGTAGGTTATCGAGCTCCATGAAATCACCGTGAACCCAAACACAACTTAAAACTATGACTATATCTTCCTCAAAGTGAGAGAGAAGTAAACCTTTAAACCCAAAAATTTCAACACGTAAGAAAAAGAAAAAAACAATTTAGTGGAGACTGAGATGTGGGTGAGTAGGGGATGGAAGGACGATTTATATTGGGGATGGGGCAAGGTATAAAGGGAATTTTTTTTTCCAGGATAAACTTGATTGTGGAAAATATAGAAATCACAAACTTAATGACTTCAGTGTATCCACAAAACCCGAGAGCATTGAGGAGAAGAGCTAATGACTATATGGTAACTCGTGCAGTGAAAACACTAAATTATTTATTTATTCATTAATTGTTCTGTAAAGTGTAAGTTAATATTAATTATTGAAGTAAGATATATTACAAAATGCAAGTCAAAATTTTAATCTATTTCCGAACCTTCTGAACAATTCTTTGTTTTCTAAAAATATTGTATTTAACAAATAGATGGAGAAAAACTTAAATGAAAAATGTAACATCCTATAACCGGCCTGGTCACCGAGCCCAAATATCAGGATGCCGCACCACTGTCTCACATCACACATAGTACAAATGAGCTCATTATTAAAGAAATGTCTTCCATTTTAACGTACACACAAGTTATGAGTCAAACTTACTCTAGTCATATGTAATACATACTAAACATACACTGAATAGTCTTATAAATATAATCAAACATGCACATGGTTTATTTAGCAAAATTTCAAAACTAACTACGCGGGTATTGATACTGGAACATGGGTATCAATATTTTCCTTAAACAGTATCGATACCAATTGAAAAATCGATACAAAAACAAAATTTTGTTTCTCATCTAAAAATAAAACATCGAAAAATATCGAAAAATATCGGTACATTTAAAAAAGTATTAGTAATTTTAACCTGAGTATCGATACTCGTGATGTGGTATAGATACAAAATTACAAGACTATTTTCCTACACTTTCGAAAAATCACGGAGGTATCGTTTTTAAAATCTAAATTCAATACCTCTACTCTAGACCATAATAATACAACAGTTTCAAGCATATAATCCATACTAACATAAACACAAACATCATGCATCATTCATCTCATCAAATGAACACCAAAAAGTCTGAAATATCAGTCTAAAACATCATAGTCATGACTAAGTAAGAAACCGATAAAACATACTTTAAGTCCATAAGTTCTAAGCAAAATAAACATGTAATCAACTTAATAACCATAGCATATAGCCTACCACATTGCATTTATTCCTCAAAACATAAATAGTCAAATAAACACAAACAAATAACTACTAAATTTTTGGCTTGGATCACCCTTCGAAGACCACACCGCTTACACTGGCACTACTTATTTGCAATAGTTTAAAAGGAGTGGGTGAGCTTAACAAGCTCAGTGAATGTTCAGAATAACTACCACACAAACAAGTCATCATGCATTAACAACAATTAAATGGCATAATTAACAGTCCAAACTTTAGTGTCATATTATATTTACTTATGCATAACATATTAGTTCATTTTTATGGTAATCGCATTAGCTTTTAAGCATATATCACTCTACATAGAAATCATAGATAATGATAATTTGACACTTGAGGTTATGAAACATAAAAGTGGGCACTATCACCACTCATCGGATACACGGATCTCCAACACACCAAATGACTCATAGAGTTGAAGATGTCCCAAAAGTGAAGCATATAGCTAACACTCTCCAACACACCAAACATATATCAGTGAATGGAGCTTAGCTCACATTCCCTTATCTCTCCAAAATTGTCCCGAGCCTCAACGCCCAAAATCACAACACAAAGGTGACTACTCATAATCCTATGGCATGCCAATTATATCCAACGGTCTCCTAAGGTCACAAGGCCAAAATATCCCCAATTTTATCACCCATTACTTACCAATTTTCCGCACATATTCAATGCATATTCACAATATTAGCACAATATAATCACTGTTAGTTGGCATGAATAACATGCCCACATATTATCTTTCACAATAGTCATCACAAGCTTATAACACATGTCATAGCATCACATATACATTCATATTTCCACATTTGCACAAGCAATTGTAATAGCCCGTTTTAGGGTCAAAACAGAATAGTAGTTTTGGGACCACAAATTCGAAGTAGAAATATTTGTTTTACTATTTCTTTAAGGTCTACAGCATGATAGAATTAATTTTATGAAAATTTTGTTAAGAAATTTTACCTATTGAGTACTCAATTTGACTAGAAGGACTAAATTGTAATAGGTGCAAAACTTGAGTTCTATAAGTTAAAGGTGTCTAATTACTATGAAAATTTAAATTGGAGGTCCTCTAATGGTAATTAGACCATTATATTGTATGGACAAAAATGGACATGGCTAGGTAAAATTTTAAAGTTATGCATTAAGGGCATTTTAGTAATTTGTCAAATAAAGACAAAATTAACTAAATAAAAGTGTCCATCTTCTCAAATTGGTCCCCCCATAGCCGAAATTCACAAGGAGTCTATATCTAGGTTTTGGCCACTTTCAAGCTCAATTGTAAGCCCGTTCTTGCCCCGTTTTTAATGATTTCTATATTTTTGAAGTTGTCTTAACCTAATCTAGGCTTTCCAAGGACTAATTTGAAGAAGGATTAAAGTTTAAAATTTGACCCATGATGAATATGTGCGTACTTTGATGTTTGATGGTAGAAAATACATGTTTATTGTTTGTTAAACGACTTTTGTAAAGTGATTTTCTATAAAAATGTCAAATAGGGACTTATTTGAAAAAGTCTATAAAATGTGTAGCAAAGTTTGAATAAATGAAAAATGTGGGCTGTTATGAGTATAACTAACAATCAGCTAGGCTTGGGTTATGATGAAATTGAATGAAATTCAATTTACGAGCCTAGGGACTAAATCGTAAAATGTTGAAAAGTTAGGGGTAAAAATGTAAATTTTTCCATAATGTGTTTTTGGGCTGAATTTAATAATGTGATTATTAAATAAGTTAAATGTGGTATTATAGATCAAGAAAAATGAAGTTCGGGTGTAGATTTGGGGAAAAACAAAGTATTTGACGAATAGGTCATTTTGGTCGTTTTTGTAACTGAGGTAAGTTCATATGTTAAATAAGCTTTACTTTAAATGTATTTTAAATGCTTTAATTTATGCATGAATTGTGTAATCGATCTTACGGACACATTTGACGATGTTTTGACAAGTGAGAAATCCCAATCGAACCTTAGGAATAGATTAGGATACAAGTGACATGTCACTAAGTTTTTATGTTATGTGATTCCGGGTGTTGGTCCTATACGTCCTACCAGTGGCTGAGTATACCGGCATATGTTGCGGTTCTTTGACAGCTTGTGTGAGTAGCACTATGTAGCTACATCTCGACTGACAGCTTGTGTGAGCAGGCCCGTTGTTAGCTCGAGAGCGAGCATGTATGTGATATGAGATAGAGGTAGTAATGGCTACACATGTGGCACCTTGTGTGCAAGTTTTCCCGAGTATCCGAATTTATTATTCCGAGTGGTTCATTAGGTATGATAAAGATGAGAATGAGTATGAAACCATTATGAGTAGAACAGGTATGTGCACAAAACTTATGATTATTAAATTCGCGAAATGATGAACTCAAGGTAAGATGTGATGGAATGAATTATGATCATGAGGATATGGTAAATTGCATTATCTTAGGTTATTTGCATGTTAATGTATGGTAAGATTTGCTTATTTCTTTCATACGAGCTTACTAAGCTATGTAGCTTACTTCGTTTTATTTCCATGTTTTATAGTGTCACCAAGCTAGCTCGGATTGGGGATCCGTCGGAGATCGCTTCGCACTATCATCTGTTATTTTAGGTACCGATGATTTTAAATATTTTGAGAGTATGGCATGTATAAGGACTTAGTCATTTTGTTATATGTGTTATTATGAATTTGGCCAAATGTATTGGCTTGTAATTGTCAAAGACTTTGATATGGTATTTAGCCATGTAACTTGGCTCATTTTGGTTGAATTGGTTGTAAGCTTATATATATATACATACATGCATGTGCAACTATCTCTTGTGTGATGTGGTTTGTAAATGCTTGGTAAATGGTTGAATGTGGCTTAATGGTATTGGTTGTTGAATGGTTAAGATTGGTTCATTGGTGTGCTAGGAAAACTAAGTAAAATTATGCATGTTGTTGGAAGCCATATTGAAAATTGTAGAATGTGAGTTGGTATGACCCCTCGCCCGTATCCAACGCCGGGACAGGGTTCGAGGTACTACCGGACTTAAACTCAGCCTACTATATAAACTCAAGCCGTAAAATTTTGATCAATTTAAAACTTTTCATTTCACATTTTTCGGTGGAGAGAAGATGAAGAAAATATGAGATCTTTCTTTTCTTTATCTTATTCTATTTTTAGTCAATTTAGTCACCTAAAAGCCACAAATTTTGGCTTTTTGACCATTTTGTCTCCTTTGGCTGGCCATCACAATTTCAATGGCCTAATTTCACATTAAATACCCCCAATTAAAGATACGAAGCAATTTAACACCTTTAGGCATCAAAACACAACTTTTACTTTTTACGCAATTTAGTCCTTTTTCAAAATTGGACTAGAAATCGCTAAAATTAATATACCAAAATTAACATGCACTTATAAAATCACATTACAACACATAAAATAACATCAAAATAATTTTCTCTAGCCTCAGAATAGTGGTCCCGAAACCACTGTTCTGACTAGGCCCAAAATCGGGTTGTTACAGATTTGGTTTGACAAATTATAGTGCTGTAAATGTGTTAAGTGTGGATAATTAAATGACATGATTTGGATTTATTTTGTGGATGTTTGGTTGCTTTAGCATATCATTATTTATGCCATTGGACTTGAGTGGGTGTAGGTGGAAATGAGGGTGACAAATGGCTTGGTAAATAGCCTATATTTTGTCCACTCGGGTGTGTGTCTAGGCCGTGTGTGACACACGGCCTGCCCCATAGGCATGTGTTTCAACCGTGTGTCCCCTGCACCTTAATTTTGAGAAACAGAATGCTCAGAATTGAGCATCGGGCAGAGACACGGATGTGTGTCTCAGTCGTGTGAGGGATATGGCCTCAGGCACGGGCGTGTGTCCCGGGCATGTGAAGTCTACACCTATTTTATGAAAATTAAATTAACCACACGGCCTAGCACACGGGCGTGTGACTTGGCCGTGTGATCTCAATTTGTTAATGCATTGAAAAATAGAGAGTTACACGGGATAGGGACACGGGCGTGAGTGACCACACGGCCTGCCCACAAGGGCGTCTCCGAAACCACACGGGCGTGTGACCCTTGTTCATCTCAAAAATTTTCTAAGTTTTGTAAAAAAAAATTTTGAGTTGTTGGTTTAGTCCCGAACCACTTTCGAAGCATGTTTTGGGCCTCGTAGGCTCATATTAGGAACTTTATGTTTGAATGCAAATGGTTTTAATTTGGATGAAAATTTATGACTCGGAATTGTATGTTTGCTCGCGATGTGAGTCCGATAATGCCTCGTATTCTGTTCCGGTGTTGAATACGGATAAAGGGTGTTACAGCAATCATATCTCACAATGAATCTTGGTATAAGAAGACTTACACTTGAAATTTACATTAGAGGTTTAGGTTACCTCTAAATTTCCAATTTACACAATGAATCATCTACGAGCAGCGATTCCAGAACACTCACTAGATATGCTTTTGCCGAAAAGTCAAAAGCTCAAACAATTTTTCTTTGCCTTTGTCTCTACTCGTTGAAGGTCCTATTGAATCCGATGCTTCAATAAAGAAAAACCATACAAATGCACAACCAACAATCAACCCATGACTTACCTCAAATAGTGAAAAACATAAGCCTAAGCTAAGTTCTGTTATAACCGAAACCTTCAACATAGAAAATTTAGAATCCAAATATCTCGGTCTACACTTAATATTTTTGCATGAAATAAATTCCATTCATCTACATATTCATCTATGACTAATTCCCAACCTTTAAACTATACAAAATCCTTCAATTTACAATATTGAAATTTTTCGACGTACAATGGCTATTTTGACGAAAATTCCTTAAAACTTGAGAAATCCTTAACAAAACTTTAACATAAGTTTAGAAACCTTCTAATCATGTTAACACAAGTTGAAAATCACTTTGAAACCATGTTTTTATTCAAAATTCTGAAATCCACGATTAACGACCCAATTTTTGGCTTTTCATTTAAAACATGCGATTCAATGACTACTAACTCAAATTTTGAATGATTCCATTGATGAATACATGTGTATTTTGAAGTTTCTTGATAGATTGTGAATTCTTGTTGATAGATATACAAGTTTTGTTAAGTGATTTTTAGTGAAAATGCAAAATAGGGATTAAATTGAGAAGTGTTGAAACTTTGTAGTTAAAATGTGAAATAAATGAAAAATATGGGCTGCTAGGGGAATAATAGTAATTCGGCTAGCATGGGTATATTTGGAATTTCATTAATTTGTGATTTTATGAAATAAGGGCTAAATTGTAAAAAAGGAAAAATATTAGGGGCAAAAGTGTAAAGGTGTTCTAAAATGTGTTTTGGACTAAATTGAATGAATAGATGATTAAATAAGTCAATTTTGAATATATTTAGATCAAGAAAGGAGAAATACAGACTTAGATCGGGGAAAGAACAAAGTTCGGAATAGTTGACTCGATTTGCCGTTTTAGCATTCGAGGTAAGCTCGTATGTGATAAATTTCAATACAAATGTATTTCATATGCTTTGATATTGCATAAATTGCAAATATGACACTGTGGACATGAACGATAGTGATTCAATGACGATTCAATATTTGAAATCCCGGTTGAACTTTAGGAATAGTTTAGGATGCTAGTGACATGTCATTAGGGGATCCATTGAGTTGGCTTTGGGCCATGATATAGCACTTCGGGTGCGACTTATACCGATTTGGCTTCGGGCCATGCATATCAGCTTATTTGGCTACGGCCCATGGTATAAGTTCTTATCGAGTGAGATCCTTGAGTATCCGACTTCTATTCTGAATGGTTCAACGGGTAAATAAAAAATGAGAATGTGTATGAGACTGATATGAGATAGTACAAGTATGTGCAAAAACTATTTTAACGTTGTATCGAAGAAATGATGATGAAAATATATAATTTTCTGAATGAGTATTTGAAAGGTTTGTTAGCTAATGTAAGCTACATATTGGTGTATTCAAATTATTGAATTATATTTATGTGATTGCATTAAGTTTATTTCATTCGAGCTCACTAAGCTTTATAGCTTACTGTAACACCCCATACCCATAAGCCATGCCGGGGCGAAGTACAAGGCATTACCTAACTTGATCTCATCCACACAAACAATCTCAAGTCACCAAGACTCGGTCCAAATTAAAACTTTTTCAATTTCTACTTTAAACTTCCTTTTATGGGTCCATGAGCCCCAAATCGACCATTAAAAACTATCTAAGACCACTCCAGGTCCTTAAATCAACTATGAAAATTTTTGTCTTTAAAACAGGGCACACGCCCGTGTGGAAGGGCAACACGCCCGTGTCCTACACCCGTGTGGAATTAATTTCTAACTCGAACCTATAGGGGTTTTCACACGGCCAGACACACGCCCATGTCTATGACCCGTGTCCCTCACACGGCCATGACACGCCCGTGTCTTAGCCCATGTGCAAAAAAATGGACATTCTGTTTTTGACGCCAGCATGCTCAAAACGTCGCACGGCCAAGGCACACACCTGTGTGCACGGCCGTGTCCTTTACATGGCTGAGACACACGGTCGTGTCTCTGCCCGTGTGTTTATTACCATGCATACTGACTTGAAATTTTTATGTGCAGGGGACACACGGCCAGACCACACGCCCATGGGGCTAGCCGTGTGCCACACACGGCCTAGACACACGCTCGTGTGTCTACCCGTGTGGACAATATAGGGCTATTTACCAAGCCTCATTGCCACCCTTACATACATAATTCCATACAAAACCAACCAATACCAAAACAAGCATAACTCATACAACTAAATCAGCCACAATAGACATTAATTTAACCATGTAAATGCATCTTTTATAAAATCAAAATGAATATTAGCCATCATTCAAGGCTTAATACAAAATGAAGGGTTTCCAACCCAAGCCAACACATTTGGCCAATTCTCGATGACACAAAATAATAAAGTCTAAACCCTATACATGCCATTTTCAAAAATATAAATCCAACTATACCGAATGCTTCGGTTGATAGTGTGATTGATATCTCTGACTTCTGGTGATCCTTGAGCTAGTTAGGCAGCACTATAAGAAAATGGAAAGAAAAGAGAGTAAGCATATAGCTTAGTAAGTTGCATATAAATAAATATACAGCAACTACTTAACCATTCATCAACGAGCCAATGATACAAAGTGGGCATAAGAATTACTTACTCATCAACATCCATACAATTCACATAGCATATATATATTGAGCTCACATTTCATGTATAACAAATTTGGTACCTGTACCACTCATAACACGGTTATACTTTCCTTATTGACTCAAAATCATAACTTTCACCGTTGAACCATTCGAAACACTATCGGATATTCATTAAGCCTCAAACATGGGGTAAGGTACCGATGCCATGTCCCATACATGGTCTTACACTGGCTATCATCATCGAGGCTGATGCCATGTCCCAGACATGGTCTTACACTAGCTCTCGCATATCCATGTTGATGCCATGTCCCAAACATGGTCTTACACTGACACAACTCATAGCTGATGCATGTCCCAGACATGTCTTACACTAGCTCACACAAGTGACCCAAATGTCATGGCATGAATATCCGATTTACTTCCTAAGGTTCCAACGGGAGTTCTACTATCTTGATTATCATTATACATTCTCAATTCCACAATCAAGCAAATCATGCTATATCAATACAATGAAAATTCAAACACATATAGTAACAATGTAGTTGTATTATTTACATACAACTTACCTCGGATTACAAAATGTAGACAACTCATCAATTAATCTACTTGCTTGGTCTTCCCCCAGTCTAGGGTCAAATTTGGTAATTCTTGATCTATAATAGCAAAATGCACTCATTTAGGCACTAAATACAATTAGGCAATCAAAAATTTATATTTTTGGTAAAATGACCATTTTGCCCCTAGACTTTGACAAAATGACCATTTTACCCCTATCAAAACCTTTTTGACTCTTATAGCAACCCCAAATTCTCACTATTTCAACATTTATCACTTATTTTACAAGCTTTACAAAACAGTCCTTTTAGGTATTTTCCATGAAAACTCCTACACAAAAGTTGTTTATAACACACCCAAGACTCATATTCCTCCATAAAATTTTAGAAAACACCCTAAATTCTCTCATGGCAAAACCCTAGACTTTCAACCATTTTGCAAAATAGATACCTTATTTGAAAGCTCATGTTTCAAGGGTTTTAAAAATGCAAAAATCATCAACAAAGGATAGGGAAATCACTTACTTGAGAGAAGAATAAATGGCTAAAATTTTTTGAAGCTTTCAAACCCCTACAATGGTTGATTTTTGGTGGTGAAGAGAGAAAAGATGATAGCTTTTTCTTTTTGTTTTATTAATAATAAAACTAGTCAAAATTGGTGACCAAATTTCACCTAATTTTTACCTTCCTTTCAATTTGTCTCCTATGGCCGGCCAAACTATATTCTAAGGGTCTAATTTCCCTTTAAAGACCCCCAATTTTGATCCTCTAACAATTTAACACCTTTAGCTATCAAATTAGGACTTTTGCACTTTATGCGATTTAGTCATTTTTCGCAATTGGGCTTACAAACGTTAAAATTAACCTACCAAATTTTTCATGCACTAATATAATCATGCTAAAACATCAAAATAAAAAAAAATTGACTTCAGATTTGTGGTCCTGAGACCACTGTTCCGACTAGGCCCTAAATCGAGTTGTTACATTTTCTCTCCCATAGGGATTTTCGTCCCCGAAAATCTTACAAGTGAATAGGTTCAGGTACAGGTCTCTCATAATCTCCTTGGGTTCCCATGTGGCTTCATCGACTCCATTTTTATGCCACAAAACTTTCACGAGTGCTATACTTTTATTCCTTAATTGTTTGACTTCCCCAGCCAAAATCTTAACCGGCTCTTCGCCATAGGTCATATCCGCATGAATCTCAACCTCTGCCGGCTCAATTACATGTGAAGGGTCTGATCTATATCGGTCTAGCATGGACACATGAAACACATCGTGAATCTTTTCCAACTCTGGTGGCAAGGCCAATCAATAGGCAACAGGCCCTACTCTCTCGACAACCTCATAAGGTCCTATAAAACGAGGACTCAACTTGCCTCTTCTACCGAATCTGAGAACCTTCCTCCATGGGGAAACTTTCAAAAATACCTTATCACCAACTTCAAACTCAATTTCCTTTCGCTTCAAATTTGCGTAGGATTTCTATCTATTTGAGGCGGCCTTTAAGCAGACACGAATCACTTTAACTTTCTGTTCAGTCTCTTTGACTAAATCAACCCCATGAATCTGACTCTCTTTTAGTTCAGTCCTGTATAAGGGCGTTCGACACTTTCGCCCGTATAAAGCCTCACAAGGCGCTATTTTTAGACTTGACTGATAACTATTGTTGTAGGCGAATTCAACCAATGGTAAGTATCTTTCCCAACTTCCCTGAAACTCGAGAACACAACACCGTAACATGTCCTCCAAAATCTGAATCACTCTTTCTGACTATCCGTCGATTTGCGAGAGGAATGTCGTGCTAAAGATCAACTTGGTTCCCAATGCCTCTTGTAACTTCTTCCAAGACCTCGAGGTAAATCTCAGGTTTCTATCAGAAATAATCGACAAAGGCACTCCATGAAGCCTTACAATCTTGAAAACGTACAAGTCGGCTAATCTCTCAAGGGAGTAGTCGGTATGCACTGGTATAAAATGTGCCGACTTTGTTAGTCTATCCACAACAACCCAAACAGCATCCTTTTTCTTCGGGCTTACTGACAAACCCGTCAGAAAATCTATAGTGATTCGATCCCACTTCCACTCGGGGACCATGATAGGCTGAAGTAGACCCGAAGGTACTTAATGTTCAGCCTTTACTTGCTGACACACTAGGCACTTGGAAACAAATTCTGAAATGTCTCTTTTCATACCCAGCCACCAATACATTTTCTTCAGGTCGTTATACATTTTCACACTACCCGGGTGGACGGACAAACAACCACTATGTGCCTCTCTCAGAATCTTCTGAATAAGCTCATTGTCCTTGGGTACACAAACTCTGTCTCGGTATATTATACACCCATCAGTACCAATACGAAATCCAGATTTATTTTTCGTCTCACACTAAGCCATCTTAGTTTGCAATTTCTTATCACCTTTTTGAACTTCATGGATCTCTTGTAGAAATGTCAGTCTAGCTCTCAACTCGGCTAGGACCGAACCATCGCTAGACACAGTCAACTGAGTATTCAAGGCTCTCAAGGCAAACAACGACTTTCTACTCAATGCATCGGCGACCACATTTGTCTTTCCTGGATGGTAATCTATTATCAACTCGTAATCTGTTATCAGCTCTAACCATCAGCGTTGCCTCAAATTCAACTCCTTTTGAGTCATCAAGTACTTTAGGCTCTTATGGTAGGTGAATACTCGACATTTCTCACCATACAAATGATGTCTCCAGATTTTTAATGCGAACACGATGGCTGCTAGTTCCAAATCGTGCGTTGGGTAGTTTTTCTCATGTGGCTTCAATTGACTTAAAGCGTAAGCTATGACCTTACTTTCTTACATAAGCACGCACCCCAAACCATTCAAGGAAGCGTCCCTATATATCACAAACTCCTTATCCGACACCGGTTGCATTAAAACCGAGGTTTCAGTCAATAAAGCCTTCAGTTTCTCAAAATTTTGCTGGCACTTTTCTGTCCAATCGAACTTGACATCTTTTTGCTGTAGCCTTGTCATCGGGGTAGCTATCATAGAGAATCTGTTTACAAACCGTCTATAGTATCTGGCCAGACCCAAAAAGCTTAGGACCTCTGTCACATTCCTTAGCGGTTTGCACTCAATAATAGCCGAGATCTTGCTTGGGTCAGCTCGAATCTCGTCACCCAACACAATGTGTCATTGGAATCCGACCTCTTTAAGCCAAAATTCACTCTTACTGAACTTGGCGTATAACTGCTTCTCTCTCAAGGTTTGCAACACAACTTTTAGATGCTCCGCGTGCTCGCTTTCATCACGCGAATAAATCAATATATCATTGATAAAGGCGACGACAAACTTATCCAGATACGGTCGAAAAATGCGGTTTATCAAATCCATAAACATCATCGGGGCATTAGTCAAACCAAAAGGCATGACGGTGAACTCATAATGCCCGTATCTTGTTCGTAATGCAGTCTTCGGTACGTCTTTCTCCTTAACCCTTAATTGGTAGCATCCCGACCTTAGGTTAATCTTGGAAAATACAGTGGCCCCCTTTAACTGATCAAACAGGTCATCGATCCTTGGCAAAGGATATTTGTTCTTCACTGTTACCTTGTTGAGCTGGCTATAGTCGATACATAACCTCATCGACCCATCTTTCTTCTTCATAAAGAGTACCGGAGCACTCCACGGGAAAAGCTCGATCTCGCGAAGCCCTTATCCGTTAACTCTTGTAACTGTGCTTTTAACTCTTTCAACTCCATTGGAGCCATCCTATACGGAGCAATCGAGAAGGGTGTCGTACCGGGGACCAACTCGATTCCAAACTCAACTTCCCTCAGTGGAGGTAATCCAGGTAATTCCTCTGGAAACATATCTGTAAACTCACAAACCACTGGTACCGATTCAATCTTCAACTCAGACACTTGAGTATTTAGCACAAAAGCTAGATAAGCCTCATATCCTTTTCTCAAATATTTCTCAGCAGTCAAAGAAGTCATTACTACAGGCAGGTTATCCGACTCATTTGGTCCAACCCGAAGAAGATTCTCATCTTCACACTTCAACTCAATAACTTTTCTCTGACAATCCACTACAACACTATGGGAAGTCAACTAATCCATCCCAAGGATTACATTAAATTCATTAAACGGGAATAACATTAAGTTAGCCGAAAAACAATGACCTATAATTGTCAAAGGACAATTTCTACATACTTGGTCCACTAGTACATGTTTGCCTAAAGGGTTAGAGACTTTGATCACAAATTCAGTGGACTCTACTATCATGTTCATACGAGGTATCAATTCCATACAAATATAAGAGTGGGTAGACCCCGGGTCAATTAAAGTAACAACTGATATTTCATGGATAAAAAAGGTACCCGTGATCACGTCGGGAGACTTTGCCTCTTCCCGGCACGTATAGCAGAAGTCCTTGTAGGTACTCTACCCTCTGAGCTCACTACAGTATCTCTTGGCACGCCTCTATTACTAGCCCTATTTTCGGGGTTCTTTTGTGGCCTACCCCTCAAAGGAGCACTACATGCCTTCACATCTTATTTTCTCTCTCTCTCATCCAACTCGGGACAACCACGGATAAAGTGGTCTAGTGACCCACACTTGAAGCAGCCCCTTTCGTTTCCTCGGCACTCGCCGAAATGATGTCTTCCACATTGCGAACACTCTGGCCTATTTGGCCGAGCACTACCGACACTTACGACCGAAGTGGTCTGGGCTCTAGAAGTCGTGTTCTGCTGGTTCTTGTTTTTATTCAAAAACCCCACCGAAGCATTTGATCGGGTAGTGAATTCCTTTAATCCCTTAGATGAGGACTGATGTGATTTCCCCATCTGTCTCTTATTTGAATCTCGTAACTCAATAGCCGCTTTCGTCCTCTCTTTTACTAGCTCATCTGCCTTACATGCTCTCTCAACGAGCAATACAAATTCTCCTAGTTCTAGGATGCCAACAAATACTCGGATATCTTCGTTAAGACCATCCTTGAACCTCTTACACATAGTGGCTTCTGTAGACACACACTCTCGCGCATACTTAGTGAGCCTCACAAATTCATGCTCATATTCTGTCACCGACATTTGGCCTTACTTTAGCTCTAGGAATTCCTTCCTCTTTTGATCTATGAATCTTTGGCTCATATACTTTTTTCGAAACTCTTCTTGGAAGAATTCCCAAGTGATCCTCTCTCTCGGTACAACAGACACGAGAGTATTCCACCACTGATAAGTCGAGTCTCGTAGGAGTGACATTGCACACTTCACGCACTCTTCAGGTGTGTATGATAGTTTATCAAATACCCTAATGGTATTTTCTAGCCAAAAATTTGCTCTCTCCGGGTCATCATCTATACTAGCCCAGAATTCCTCAGCCCATTGTTTCTGGATCTTGTCTACCGGAGGCTTCTCTCTCCTAAACATGTCCGCTCCTTGCGGAGCTACCGGGGCATACTGAGGAATCGGAGGAGGTGGAGGAGGTGGAGTGTTCGGGTTCACACGAACAAACTCCGTGTAACAAGCGTCCATCAATCGAAGGTAGGCTTCCCTAGCCTCTCTACCTTGGCCCATATTCACGGGATCACTCTCAAATGGTGCAGTCCCTTCGGCGGGAGCCAGTGCGTTACTCTCCATGTCATCCTCCATGGCTCTATCAAGATCCATTTACTATATAAAAACATAATTTATAATCGTCAGGAATCGTTACACTATGAATATACAATTATGGCATGTATAGCTAGATTCGTACTCCTGCTAGGTTAGTCCTAGAACCGACAAAACCATAACTCTGATACCACTAAATGTAACACCCCATACCCGTAACCCATGCCAGGGCAAAGTACAAGGCATTACCTAACTTGATCTCATGTATACAAACAATCTCAAGTCACCAAGACTCGGTCCAAATTAAAACTTTTTCAATTTCTAATTTAAACTTCTTATTATGGGCCCACGGGCCCCAAATCGACCATTAGAAACTATCCAGGACCACTCCGAGTCCTTAAATCAACTATGAAAAATTTTGTCTTTAAAACAGGGCAAACGCCCGTGTGGAAGGGCAACACGCCCCTGTCCTACACCTGTGTGGAATTAATTTCTAATTCGAACCTACAGGGGTTTTCACACGGCCAGAAAAACGCCGATGTCCATGGCCCGTGTCCCTCACACAGCCATGACACGCCCGTGTCTTAGCCCATGTACAAAAACATGAACATTCTGTTTCTCACTTCAGCATGCTTAAAACGTTGCACGGCCAAGGCACATGCCTGTGTGCTGGGCCGTGTCCTTTATATGGATGAGACACACGATCGTGTCTCTGCCCGTGTGTTTATTACCATGCATACTGACTTGAAATTTTTATGTGCAGGGGACACACGGCCAGACCACATGCCCATGGGGCTAGCCGTGTGTCACACACGGCCTAGACATACGCCTGTGTGTCTACCCGTGTGGACAATATAGGGCTATTTACCAAGCCTCATTGCCACCCTTACATACATAGTACATACATAGTTCTATACAAAACCAACCAATACCAAAACAAGCATACCTCATGCAACTAAATCAGCCACAATAGACATTAATTCAACCATGTAAATGCATCTTTTATAAAATCAAAATGAATATTATCCATCATTCAAGGCTTAATACAAAATGAAGGGTTTCCAACCCAAGCCAATACATTTGGCCGATTATCGATGACACAAAATAATAAAGTCTAAGCCTTATACATGCCATTTTCAAAAATATAAATCCAACTATACCGAATGCTTCTGTTGATAGTGTGATCGATATCTCTGACTTCTGGTGATCCTTGAGCTAATTAAGCGGCACTATAAGAAAATAAAAAGAAAAAGGAGTAAGCATATAGCTTAATAAGTTGCATATAAATAAATATACAACAACTACTTAACCATTCATCTGACGAGCTCATGATACAAAGTGGGCATAAGCGTTACTTACTCATCAACATCCATACAATTCACATAGCATATATATATTAAGCTCACATTTCATGTATAACAAATTTGGTAACTATACCACTTACAAAACGGTTATACTTTTCTTATTTACTCATAATCATAACTTTCACTGTTGAACCATTCGAAACACTACCGGATATTCATTAAGCCTCAAACATGGGGTAAGTTGCCGATGCCATGTCCCAGACATGGTCTTACACTGGCAATCATCATCGAGGCTGATGTCATGTCCCAGACATGGTCTTACACTAGCTCTCGCATATTCGTGTCAACGCCATGTCCCAGACATGGTCTTACACTGACACAACTCATAGCCGATGCATGTCCCAGATGTCTTACGCTAGCTTACGTCCCGAGGCCGATGCATGCCCCAGACATGTCTTACACTAGCACTCATCTCAATGCCGATGCCATATCCCAGACATGGTCTTACACAGGCTATCATAATGTGGCTGATGCATGTCCCAGACATGTCTTACACTAGCTCACACAAGTGAACCAAATGTCGTGGCATGAATATCTAATTTACTTCCTAAGGTTCCAACAGAAGTCCTACTATCTCGATTATCATTATACATTCTCAATTCCACAATCAAGAAATTCATGTTATATCAATACAATGACAATTCAAACACATATAGTAACAATGTAGTTGTATTATTTACATACAACTTACCTCGGATTACAAAATGTAAGCAACTCGTCAATTAATCTCCTTGCTTGGCCTTCTCCCGGTCTAGGGTCAAATTTGGTAATTCTTCATAATGCACTCATTTATTCACTAAATACAATTAGGCAATGGAAAATTCACATCTTCGATAAAATGACCATTTTTCCCCTAGACTTTGACAAAATGACCATTTTACCCCTATACTCAAAAATTAATTTTTATCGAATTTCTTCGCATCTTAGGCCTAGCTGAACCCTTTTTACTCTTATAGCAACCCCAAATTCTCACTATTTCACACATTTATCACTTATTTTACAAGCTTTACAAAATAGTCCTTTTAAGTATTTTCCATGAAAACTCCTTAACAAAAGTTGTTTATAACACACCCAAGACTCATATTCCTCTATAAAATTTCAGAAAACACCCTAAATGCTCTCATGGAAAAACCCTATACTTTCAACCATTTTGCAAAATAGATCCCTCATTTGAAAGCTCATATTTCAAGGGATTTGAAAATGCAAAAATCATCAACAATGGATAGGAAAATTACTTACTTGATAGAAGAAAAAATGGCTGAAAATTTTTCAAGCTTTCAAACCCCTACAATGGCTGATTTTTGGTGGTGAAGAGAGAAAATATGATAACTTTTTCTTTTTGTTTTATTAGTAATAAAAGTAGTCAAAATTGGTGACCAAATTTCACCTAATTTTGACTTTTCTTTCAATTTGTCTTCTTTGGCTAGCCAAGCTATATTCTAAGGGTCTAATTTCCCTTTAAAGACCCCCAATTTTGATCCTCTAACAATTTAACACCTTTAGCTATCAAATTAGGACTTTTTCACTTTATGTGATTTAGTCTTTTTTCACAATTGGGCTCACAAACGTTAAATTTAACCTACCAAATTTTTCATGAACTAATATAATCATGCTAGAACATCAAAATAATAATAAAAAAATTTTTTCAACTTTGGATTTTTGGTCCCGAGACCACTGTTCTGACTAAGCCCTAAATCTGGCTGTTACATTTACATCGTTTAATTTTTTATGTTTTATAGTGATTGTAAAGCTAGCTCGGATTCGGGGATTGTCGGAGATCGCTTCACACTATCCACCTATCTTTTGATACCTATAAACCTGGTATTTTAAGTATATGTCATGTATAGACATTTTGAGTCATTTTGAATATGGGTTGATAATGATTTTGGTTATAACTTATTAATGAATTTGGCCATATGAATTGGCATTGTAAATGTTTATGTTTGGTTTGCAAATATAGCCATGAGATTTGGCTTAATTTGATGAATTTGGTTATGTAAATGGCTTATATTATGAGGCTTGTGGTTATTGACATAGTAAATGTTAGATGATCGATATTAGATTTGAATTGTACTTGTGAATTGGTGCAAAATGATCTATGTTTGATAAAGGCTAGTTAGTTGATTTATATTTGTGTTTTGGTATGTTTTGATTGAGTAAAACATAAGTTATAAGCATGTTGGTTGTTAGTATTAGAACTGGTATGAATTAGCCTTGATTGTGGCTAAATTAGATGTTCATTTATGCTTTGAATTGGTGCTATTTGGGTTGTGTAGGTACATGCATATTTGGGTGACAAATTGGCTTGGTAAATAGCCTATTTTTGTCCACACAGGCAGAGACACAGGCGTGTGTCTTAGCCGTGTCTGACACACGATTATGATACACGGTCGTGTATCCCCTAATGTGGTTTTAGAAATCAAGTCAGTATGCTCTACACGGCCTCACATACGGGCATGTGACTCGGCCGTGTTGCATAAGTCAGTATAGCATACAGGTTTGGCACGGCCTAGCACACGGCCTGGCACACAGGTGTGCAGGGCCATTTTTAGGGCACACGGGCATATGTGTTGGCCGTGTGACCCAAGTCAGAGAGTTACACGAGGTCAAACACAGGCTAGGACACAACCATGTGTTCCCATTTCGATTGTCCACAAGGCCCGTGACACGGGTGTGTCTGGTGGTCGTGTGTGGTCACACGGGCGTGTGTTCCCTGTTTTGAAAAAAAATTTCAAATTTTTGTGAAAGTTTCATAAGTTATCGGTTTAGTCCCGAACCACTCCCAAAGCATGTTTGGGGCCTCATAGGCTCATATTAGGGACAAATTGATTGGGATTGAATAATGATTGTATCGATTGAATAAATGTATGTGAAAAGTATGTATAAATGTGTTGTAAGTTCGGAAATGCTTCGCAACCCTATTTCGACGTTGAATACGGGTGAGGGGTGTTACAGGCAAGTATTCGAAAGAATAATTGTAGCACTCTAAATATAGAAGTTGCAATTTGTATAGGGAAATGGAGAAAAAAATCTGGATACCATTCTTGAGTCTGTAGACATACAAAAACTCAAAATGATATCTCAAAGTCTATCTTTCGAAAGAAGTACACTGTAGCAGTGATTCCCTGAGCAATAGAATGATCAAGATTTTGCCATGGCATTATTATATTATAGAAATAAACCCAATTCCAACATTTATCATTCAATAGTACAAACTCTTTCCCACTTACTCTTTGAGAATTGCCACAACATTTTAATTGCCATAGCATATTATTAGTCATAATTAATTTTCTTAATCCGTCATTACATTCTTTCTCAATTAGTCACATTTCCCTTTTGCTCAGTTTAATTAGTCAGTTTCATAGTAATAACATAAACTAATTATTTTAGTCAATCACGATCCCTGTGGAGACGATACTCACTCATCACTTTATTACTTACTTCGACGTATATACTTGCACATTCGCATTACACATTCACACATGACACCTTGCCAAGATGATGCACTATTAGACAATTATAATCCTTCAAAAGCTCAATCTAATGCCTTTGCCTTAAACTAAACTCCTTTTGAGTGAGGAGTTACTTAAGGCTCTTATGATCCATATCGATAACACACTTCTCTCTATACAAGTAATGGCACCCAATCTTAAGCACGAACACTACACCAGCTAATTCCAAATCATGAGTAAGATAATTACGCTCATGCGTCTTCAAATGTCTCAAAAAATAAACCACAACTTTACCCTCTTGTATTAACATACAACCAAGTCTTGAATATGAAGCATCACTTTAAACCACGAAATCTTTCTCTGACTTTAGTTGAATCAACACAGGTGCCTAAGCCAAAACTACTTTAAGTTGTTCAAAACTCTTCTGTCTTTCGTTAGTACATTCAAACACCACATTCTTCTAGAGCAGTTTCATCAAGGGTGCTGCAAAAGGGAAAACCCTTCAACGAATCTATGATAATAACCAGCCAAACCCAATAAACTTCGAACTTCTGTAATACTCCTAGGCGGCTTCCACTCTAAGATCTCCTCAATCTTCCTAGGATCCACAAGGATTCCATCTACCGACACAGCATGACCTAAGAATGCCACTTCCTTAAGCAAAATTCACTTACTCAATACAACTATTTATCTCAAAGAATCTACAAAACAGCCCTTAAATGCGCATCATGGTCCTTCTCAAAATAAGAATGTACCAAAATGTCATCTATGAAGACAACCACAAATTGATCCAAGTATGAATGGAATACTCGATTTATCAATCCATGAACGCGGTAGGGGTATTAGTTAAAAAAACGGCATGACCAAGAACTCATCATGCCCATACCAAACCCTAAAAGTAGTTTTCAATACATCAGACTCCTTCACCTTCAACTAATAATACCCAGATCTTAAATCAATCTTAGAAAACACAGTCGCATCTCGAAACTGATCAACCAACTTGTCAATTCGAGGCAAAAGATACTTTTTCTTGATGGTTAACTTATTCAATTGCATATAATCAATACACATCCTCATCGTACCATCATTTTTCTTAACAAAACAAACCGATGCACACCAATGAGACACACTCAGTCGAATGAACCCTCTGTTAAGCAACTCTTGCAACTGAATCTTTAACTCTTTAAGCTCTTTTGGTGCCATGCGATAGGGCACAATAGAGACCGATGCAGTACCAAGATAAAGCTCAATTCCACACTCTACCTCACATTCCGGTAGTAAACCAGGTAAATTTTTAGGAAACACGTCAAGAAAATCATTGAAAATACGAATATCCTGAAATCTCAACTCCTTACTAACTGAATTCATCACATAAACTAAGTAAGCTTCACAATGTTTCCCTATCATCTTCTCAACCTTTATAGTCGAAACCACGTTACACAAAAATCTTGGTCTTTCACCACCAAAATAAATTTCTAACCCATCATTATTCCTCAAAGTAATTTGCTTCATCTCAAATTCTACTTTAGCCTTATGCTCAGTTAACCAGTCCATACCAAGAATAATATCAAAACCATAGAATGACAATTCCATACGATCAATAGAGAAAATGTGCCCTTGAATCATAATGGGGCATCTACGATAAACTCTACTCACTATCACACTATCACCAAAGGAACTAATTACAGTCATACCCAAAATCAATGGTATCTACAGGAATCCCTAACTTACAAGCTAATTCACTCAAAATATACGAATACGTAGAACCAGAATCAACCAACGAAAATAATGAAGTGGATTGCAAAGTCAAAGTACTTGCAATAACATCAGTTGGATCTTGATCCTCAGGCTCCTTAACAGTATAAACCCAAGCTAAACCTCCAGACTCAACTTGTGAAGCAACAGTTTGAGCAATAATTCGCTGTCCAACCACTCTCCCATTACCTCTAGCACGACCTCGACCCTTATCTGGCGCAGGAATAGGTGTCGAACTATGGGTATATGAAACCTCTACTCTATTTGGGCACTCCCTCAAAAAATGTTCTTTTGAACAACACTTAAAGTAATATTACTCTGTTGCTTAGGCTGATCTGGTTGAGACCCATGTCTTGCACCCTTACCAGAGCTCTGATTATCACGCCCTCTCTTTGACAGTCACCCAAATGCACCATCAGAAGCCCCCTTACCAATGTCAACCACTACAGAACAAGCTGGTTCAACCAAAGTCTCCTCAATTGCTTTAGCTTTCTCAACTAGCTTATCAAACAACTCCACGCTTTGGGCCACCAAGTAAACCCGAATCTCACGATTGAGCCCAAAATGAAACTTCTTACAATAGTCCTTCTTAGTCAGAACCATCTCAAAAGCGTACTGACTAAGACACACAAACTGTAATAGCCTATTTTTCAGTGAAATCGAACAGTGGTTTTGGGACCACAAATTTGATCCGAAAATAAGGTTTATTTTTTATTTCATTATATGGTCCGTATTATAATAGGCATATCGTGTGAAAATGTTGATACAAAAATTTTATCGATTAAGTGTTTAATTACGAGAAGGATTAAATCGCATTAAATGAAAAAGTTGAATTCTAGTAGCTATAAGGATCAAATAGCTATAGAATTCAAAATTAGAGGTCCTTATATGGTAATTAGACCATTAAAGAAGTATGTAGATTTTTTTTATGACTCATCCATGGAAATATAGAAAAAGGGGATGGACTAAATTGGAAATTTCAAAATACTTAATTAATTAAAAGATGAAAAAGAAAATATCATCTTATTTTTGTAATCTTCAACCTAAAATTCTATGGAAACCCTAGAAGAGAGAGGGAAACTTTCAAGGCTTAATTGGGTAAGTTTTCTTGTCTGGTTTTTAGTAATTTTGATATTTTTGAAACCAGAATAGCTTAATTCTCTATTTGAGGGATTAATTTGAAAAGTTATCAAAGTATGGAAAATGGGTCAAGGATATATATGCTGAAAATTAGAAATTTATGGTAGAAAATGAAAGGTTGTTGATAGATAAACAACTTTTACAAAGTGATTTTTGATAGAAACATGGTTTAAGGACTAAAATGAAAACTTGTGAAATTGAAGAAAAAATTCTAAATTTTTACGAATATATGTGCTTTAAAATTTGTAATGGGATTTTGATTAGGCTTGGAATAGGGACTAAATTGCACAAGTTTCATTTTTCGAGCCTAGGGATGAAATCAAAATTTATGAAAAAGTTAAGGGCAAAATGGTAATTTTGCCTAGGACGTAAATTGAGTCCATTTAAATATGAAATGTGTGAATTTGATGGTTAAACTCATTTATATAGATCCGAACAACACTAATTCGAGGTTAGATCGAGGAAAAGAAAAGGTTTCAAATTTGTAGATTTCTAACATGAACAAGTGTCGAGGTAAGTTCGTATAACTTAATCTGACATATAAATATGTTTAATTGAATGTTGTATTGTATGGAATGTAACTTATATTTATGCACATTACTTGAATACTATAATGAGAAATTTAATACACGCTTAATATGGTGAAAAAGGGGTAAGTCCCAATTGAATATTGAATTTCGATGATTATATGCGCTTTCCCGAAACAAATAAGGTACTGCATTTGTCACGGATGAGATTTAGCTTGGACGAGTAATCCCATTAACCGTGTTATAGAAAGGATTTAGCCTGGATGGGTAATCCTAATATAATACCTCTCGAGCATATGTTACGATTAGGGTTTAGCTTGGACTGGTAATCCTAATTAAGCTCTTTGAGCATACGTTATATAGAGGATTTAGCCTGGACTGGTAATCCTGTTATACGATATGTGGCTCAAGAGTGTGTACCTGGGTTAAGTGCCCTAAGAGGTACCCTTGAATAAGAATTGACGGACTATTGAACTGTACACCTCGAGTGTATTACGTGAGCATCCATCGAAATTTCAATGATTCAACGGACATAAAACCCTTAACATGGCATGAGGATTTTGAGATGAAATAATAATGTCATGAAAGAGTGTTGCATGATGAACTCATCTATTCTTACTTGATGTATATGTAAACTTTGTGACTAACATATCTGATTGGATGCATGTGTTCAGGCAATTTAGCCAAATGGATGAAAAACGTGTTATTGTACGCTTAGATTTAATAAATAGGATTGGTAAGTTTAGTTTCTGTTATACGAACTTACTAAGCATGTAATGCTTACTCCATTTTATTTTTCCTCTGTTTTATAGTGCTCGGAAGATCGCGAGGGTTGGAGATCACTGGAGCATTGTCACACTATCAACTAGCTATTTTGGGTATACTTTGTAAAATCATTCTGGTATAATTGCATGTATAGGACAACTTGACCATTAGTAGCTTCATAATGATGTTTTGTAACCTAGCCATTGGAATGGCTAGTAATGGTTCATTTTGGTATTACTAAGTAGGTTATCATGATATATATATATATATATATATATATGTGTTATGTTAAGTATATGTGAACAAAGGATGTTATTGCCTAGTTAAATCAAGGTAAGATTGTAAACACACATGCATGTAATGGTATGCTATGTTGAATGATGGAAATTGCCTAAATTGAATGTTGCAAGTCTTGGGTGAAATTTTGGGTGAGAAATGAAGCTAGAAATGGCTTCATTTTGTCCATACAGACAGACACACGGGCGTGTGTCTAGACCTTGTATGACACACGGCCTGGTAACATGAGCATGTGGTTAGGCCGTGTGTCCCCTGCACATTAATTTTGAGAAACAGAATGCTCAGAATTGGGCACACGAGCAGAGACACGGGTATGTGTATCAACCGTATGGTTGACATGGCCTTGGACATGGGCGTGTTACACAGCCGTGTCAAAACTGCACCTAAATTTCGAAAATTAAATTCGCCACACGGCCTAGCACACGGATGTATGACTTGGCCGTGTGACTTCAATTTTTTTATGCCTTAAAATTTAGAGAGTTACGCGGGTCAGGGACACGGGCGTTTGTAGTACACGGCTGACCACACGGGTGTGTCCCTAGACTACACAGGTGTGTGACCCTGTAACTTTGGAAAATTTTTGAAACATCGTGAAAAATTCTTAGAGGTTTCAATTAAGTCTCGACTCAATTCTAATGCTCGTATTGGACCTCGAGGGTCCAATTAAAGGACGTTTTGAATTGTCTCAGTAAATGAATAGTAATTTACATAACTTATTTGTAAAATGTTCTAGAAGTTCTAGTAATGCTCTGAAACCCTGTTCCGTCGACGGATACGGGTTAGGGGTGTTACACAAACTCTGCCTCATAGCTAGCCACTGATAATCCACCTTGAACAAGGTCTTGAAATTTCCACTTGCAAGCTTCCACGTATTGGTCGCCCATAAACTTCCTCTAAATATCTCAAGAAAATAATCCCAAGCCAAGCAATCAGTAGTCGTGTACCTCTCTTAACAGTATTCCACCAATGATGAGCCTCATAGTCGAGTAGGGACACAGTACAACCCAACTTTTCCTTGTCAAAAAAGGATATTTGCTTAGGATCCTTTCAACTCTCTCCAACCAGTACTCAACTATGGTTGGATTGGTCCCTTTAACTTTAGAAAACTCTTTACCACCCAACGCCCGAAGATGTTCAAGCTGCAATATAACACCCTTAACGCGGATTCATTGCTGAAACAGGGTTACGAAGCTTTACCGGAGTTTACAAATCAAACGAATAGAACTTTCAAACATTTCATATCACATCAATAATCATATCAAAACCAATAAAAATTATATATATTGTCCCTTATACAAGCCCTCGAGGCCCTAAATACGCATTAGAAATGAGTCAGGACTATATCGGGAGCTCAGAGAAGTTTTTTGGAAAACATTGAAAAATTTCAAAGCTGCAGGGGTCACACGGCTGTGTGACTCACACGGCCAAGAGACACACCCGTGTCTTGGGCTATGTGGGCATTCGAAATAGGGACACACGGTCGTGTCCCAGCCCATGTCCGTACCCGTGTAACTCACTGACTTGAGCCACATGGCCAAGCCACACGCTCGTCTGCTAGGCCGTGTACCCTTCGAAGTAACCTCACATGCCCGTGTGCCAAGCCGTGTAACAGCCTGACTTGCAACCCTTTGTGTAACACCCCAAACTCAGCCTAGACGTTATGGCCGAATATGGCGATGTCACATGATATGGAGTTTGAAATCAGATTTGACGAGTTAAAACCAAACAGTCCAAGTCCAAAATTACAACAAAAAACCTAATTAAGTAATAAAATAGGAAGTAAATGGAAAGTCAGTCTAAAGTTTTACGTGTGGCCACCATCGAGTCCTCCGCTACACCAATCCCTCAAGACTGGGGATTACCTGCATTGATTAAACAGAAGAGGGTGAGTTTTCACAAACTCAGAGTGTAATCCCCACAAAAACATACAGAATAATCATCAGAAGTCTGAATTAAACGGTCTAGGGTCGGAGCCCATTACCGAGTCAGTTCGGTCCTTAGCTCATTTAGATGTAGAATCAGATATAAATTAGGGCTTTAGCCCTATCAGATACGGATACAGAACAGAATATCAGAATCCTACCCACCATCCTCTACACACCATCTCCATCCAACCCTACAGACCATCTCCATCCAACCTTACACACCATGTGAGGATAAAATCGACCCACCCATCCTTACACACCATGCTATACTGAAACGCGGGACATAAACAGATATTTGCAGCTGTGCTGCCAGATAATAGGCTTAAGAGCCTTTCAGACACTTCCTCTAATAAATCATTAACCCACCCCGATGCAATGCAACATATAATGAATGGCATGCTAATACGCAATAATCATTCACACAATCAATTCAGTATTATCAGACTCAGTACAGATATCGTACAATAGATCACACGATTAAGGGTCCAAATAATGCTTACCGACCCTATGGTAGGTCACAGTCAACTTGGGCGACCCGTGCAACCTTAAAGAACTGTTTCAAAAAAATGGGCTTACACGCTCATGTGGCCTGCCCGTGTGGCCCATATGACCCAAAATGGCCTTGGCCGTGTAGATCACACGGCCTGGTCCAGAATCCCACATGCCCGTGTGGTTCATCCGTGTGGTCCCACACGCCCGTGTAGCCCACATGGCCCAATAGGTCGAGCTCGTGTGTCGCACACGGCCGCACCGACCAACACACGGTTGTGTCATGCACCCGTGTCTTACGCGCACGGCATGGCTCGTCGATCACATGCCCGTGTATTGCCACACAGCCTAGCACACGGGCAACCACACGCCCATGTGGCGTCGATAGAATCATTTTTTGGCTTTTATCGTTTCTTGTTTTCTGCGTAATTAAGTACACACCTGGTTCGTTTTTGATGCTTAAACACTCCCGAGCAAGTCGAAACCTATAATTGAACACATTTTACTTAGTTAATTCCTTAAACAATCGAATTGAACCAAAACCCCAAAATGGATTAGACACTTCCCAAGCGTAAAACCCTTACCTAACGAACCACAAATGCTTCCCACTACGATTTGGCACTAAAACAGCCTCTCACACCAGATTTCCTACTGTCAAAATAGTTAACAAAATTCCCAATTATTAATCTAAAAACCAAAGCTTTAAGGCACTAAAACCATTTACCGAGCGAGGGGAAACGACCGCAGAAGAACAAAATCAGATTGATTAAAGGAATAAACAAGAATGAGGAACAAAAGCGAAATGGCAGCAAATGGGAAAGAGAGAGATGACAGAGAAAAAATGGAGAGAAGGAAAAACATATAGATGGAGAGAAATTTCTTTTTTGAAAACCTATCAGATTTTCCCCAGCTCCCCATTATCCCCTAAATCTCTCCACTAAACCCACCTCTCAAAATTCCTGTTTGACTGAAACTCTCTCTGTCAAACGAGCAAAAATATTCTCCCATGCTCGCGCAGGAATTCGAACTCCAGACCTCCCACACTCCAACACACACCTTAACCACCCGACCAGCAGGCCCATTCTAATATGAAATTACAGATAACTTATTATAAGCCTGCTAACTAGAAGTTAAGGCTTAAATCAGGAAAAAACCAAAATTCGCCTAAGACATGACTTGAACATGGGACCTCTCACACACACCCAGAACACTTAACCACTGAAGCAAATACACACTTGTGTGTTAAAAACCCACAGAAATGAATTAATCAAATTTGGGGCGTTACACTTTGAAAGCTACAAGGGACACACGGCCGTGTCACCTGGCCATGTGTCCCACATGGCTAAGACACACGCCCCCTTGTGGATGAAAATAAGCTATTTTACAAGTCATTTTTCTCACCCAATTTGGCATGTACCTACAACCACAATTACACATACTTATAGGCAATAGCAAGGCATCCAAATCAAGCATAAACTAACCTTAAACATATGGTATATTTACATACAACCACTATTCCCTTAGGCACCTCAAATGACAATTCATAACATGTATAATTATGTACATACTTTGACCAAATAAGCCAACAACCATCCAAGCAATTTGCATCATTTCATGCCACTTAACTTACTTACCAAAACATACCAAAACTTTCCAACTGGTTTAAATTATACCATTCTAAACTCGCATCAATATACATATATGCTTTCCATGACAAAGCACCAATTCACAAAAAACTATATGACATATCTAATGTGCACATTCCACAACTATTTCATTTTCCATATTTCAACTACAATTCCAACCACATATCAACTATATTAAGACAACTTATATACATCCAAAATAACACAAGCCAAATAAGTAGCTATAATCACAACAAAACATATAGGCCAACATTAGCCAAAATAACCTATACATGCCATTATAACCAAAATTAAACCAACCGAAAGTACCAAAAGAGCCGATGGATAGTGTGATATAGCTCCGACAAGATTTTAACCCGAACGAGCTTTCGATTCACTAAAAACACAAAAAATACACTGAGTAAGCATTTAAGCTTAGCAAGTTCAAATAACATAGAATTAAACTTACCATTTAGTCACAATTTAGGTAAGTATACATAACATATCCCAACTCAATTTGGCCAAATGCCTAAGCACATATTCACCAACATGTTAGCCATGTAAAACACATATAATAGACAATAAACATAGATGTACATAATCACTAAGCAAGTTTTCTATACATGTATCATCCATTTCATGTTTCAATATATCAGGTAATATGATTTCCATGTATTTCATGTATATACCTATAATAGTTTGTATCGAACTCATATCATCTCGTAATAGAACCTTGCCCGTTGAACCATTTAGAATATCATTGGATACTCGGGATAGCTCACACATAGTGTGCTAAACTGTAATCCATCAATTTTTGTACATGTATGCTCTCATAAGCTATAAATCGGTAAGCTCATACAAGCTGAGAATCGGTAAGCTCTCATGAGCTGCAATCGGTAAGCTCATACGAGTTGGGAATTGGTAAGTTCTCACGAGATACAATCGGTAATCCCTAATGACATGTTATTTGTATCCTATGAATTCCTAAGGTTCAAATGGGACTCGATAATCGTCACACGTCGTCGGATATGTAATCAGTATTTATACATGGAAATTATACAAATCAAATACATATAATTCAATTAAAACATATAAATACCCAATTTAATTACACGAACTTACCTCGACGAGTATACATAGATACGGAGGCGATAAATTCAAGATTTTCTCTTTGCATCGATCTAACTCCTTACGAGGTCTGACTGGATATATACGGATAAATTTAATCCAATTCAATTTAGTCCAACACACATTTTTAGAAAAATTACCATTTTACCCCTATACTTTTAATTCTTTGTAGTTTAGTCCCTAGTTCATAAAAATGGAAATTATACAATTTTACCACAACCCACTATGGTTGAATATCAAATAAGTCCTTAGCATGCACTATACTTTAATTATTTCACAATTTCACCATTTAATATTTCCTATTTTTTAATTTAGTGCCTATTTGACAATTTCACTAAAAATTCCTTTACAAAAGTTGTTTATCTAACAACAACCATTCATTTTCTATCATCAAAATTCAAAACTCACATATATTCATCAATGGTAAAACCCTAATAGTTTAACAGTTTTACAAATTAGTCCTCGGGCTAGCTAGATTAAACTACAATGATCCCTCCATGTACATCCACTATCACTTATTATGGTCTAATTGCTATATAAGGACTTCCACTTTAAAGTTTTATAGCTATTTAATACCTTTAGCTATTAGAACTCAACTATTGCACTTTACGCGATTTAGTCCTTTTATCAAATTAAGCATGTAAACGGTAAAATTTCTTAACAAAATTTTTACACGATAATACTATCATGTTGTAGACCATAAAATAAAAAACAATCTAACTTCAAATTTGTGGTCCCGAAACCATTGCTTCAATTTCACAAAAAACGGGCTATTACAGGCAACCCCCAGTTAACAGAGGTGCAGGAGCAGGGTTAGCACCGATAATTTGCTGAAATGATCCAATAATAGCTTCCATCAGAGGGCTTACAGCCTCATCAGGTATGTTCACTCTATGCAATGGCACAGGAGGTACAGAAGATATACCATCCTATTGAGCACTAACCCTCACATTAGCACGTCTAGAAGGCATATCGTATCTATTAGTCTAACACACAAACAAACAACATAGAGGTATGAGTGGTGGGGAAATGATCCAAGCTACATTTCTGCAAATAAACTTTGAAATTAAAGTGTAACAGCCCAATTTAGACCCTATTCCGAACAGTGGTTTTAGGACCACGAATCTAAGTCAGAAAAATATTTAAAAATTATTTTCTATGTTTATTATGTGTTAATTTATATGTGTTAAATTTTCGTTTTTTTAATTTTACTGTTTGGATACCGATTTAATAAAAAGGGCTTAATCGCGTAAAGTGAAAAGTTGATAGTTAAATGTGAGAGTGCTTAATTCAATTTGTCTTTATAATATGATGCATTTATAATGAAATTAGTCCATAATTAAAATGGATGGATGGTTGTGGTATTAAATAGCGTGGTTTTGTATTAATTTTAAAATGGTAATTTTATAATATATTAATAATGCTATAATTATAAAACATGAAATAAAGTTCCATGCATTCATTTTTTTTCTTCAAAAGCTGAAAATACCAAAAGAAAAGAAAAATAAAGCCACATTCGGCCATTAGCAAGCTTGATTCAAGGTGAGTTTTAGCTCGATTTTTGATAATTTTTACGTTTTTGAGATCGTTAATATGTTACCTATCAAGCCCATGTCTCAATTTTTAAATTTGATGATGATTTTGTATTTTGCCATTGTTGAAAGCTTGTGATTTTTTTTGTTTGATGCTAGAAAATAAGAGATATGTGATAGATTAACAAGTTTTGTATTTGAATTTTTGATGATTTTGAGTAATTAGGGCTAATTTGTAAAAATAATAAATTGAGGGACTAAAATGTGAAATAAATGAAATGTGTGGAATTGTATAAGGAAGATGAATATTCGACCTAAGCATGGTATATTGAAATTTTGCATATTTTGTGGTTTGTGCAATAGGGAATAATTTGTGAAAAGTGTGACATGTTAAAGGTAAAATGGTAATTTGCCCATTTATGTGTTTTTGGACTAAATTGAGTAAAATTATGTTTGAATGAGTTTAATTTTAATATGTTTAGATCAAGAACAAAAGAAATCGGATTTGGATCGGGGGAAAACCAAAGTTGTCGATTAGTCGTCCCGTTCGGATTACTGTTGTCCGAGCTAAGTTTATAGGCAAATAGATGTTGTAAATTTCAATATATGTATATTATAAATGCTGAATTGAATTGTTATAATTGTTTGAAAATGTGCCGAAATGATATATGTTTGAGAGAAATGGTTATGAGTTCGATTCGATCGAGTTACGACATCCGAAAGCCCCGTATGAGCCTTAAGAATAGATAGGATATATATGTCATCACATAGGATTCCGATATGTGATGTACGAGTAAGACCATGGCATCGATATATGTGTACGAGTAAGACCACGTTTAATACGTTGGCATCGATATGTGATTCCGATATATGTGTGCAAGTAAGACCACATCTAGTACGTTGGCATCGATATATGATTACATGTAATACCACGTTTGGGATATTGGCATTGTACGATATGTGTGATTATCTGAGTAAACTATTCAATTCTGAATGGTTCAACGGGCAATGATAAGTTGTGATCGAAAGTGTAAATTGAGCTAAAATGATCAGGTATGAGATAATTGATTACTTATTTGAAAATAAGGTAAGTTAGTTATTTGATATGTGATGCAAATTATTCATGATGCTAACGTAAATATATGTATATTTATGAAGTATATTCAACTACATGTTATGTTTAAGTATGTGATATTAAAATTTGATTCAAAAGTATATGCTTATGAGTGAATATATATTCGTTTATATAATGGTATTATGGTTTTGAATTGAATGTTACTTTGACAATAGATATATGTATATTTGGCCAAGGTAAAATTTATATATGAAAGTATATGTTGTAAATGAAATTGTAAGCTTGAAATTAAATGTGATTATGATAGCATAAATTGGTTTGGTTAACTTGACTTGATATTGTCATTGAGTTATTTATTTGCTCATGACTTACTAAGCTACAATAGCTTACTGTATGTATATGTTTGCCTCTGTTTTATAGATTTTAGAGTCAAGTTACAAGCTCGGAGATTGTCAGCGAAGTTTATCATATTATCGACTGTTTCGGTATTTTTATAAATTTAAACTTAAACCTATGGCATGTATAGGCTAGCTTATGTTTATATTTGATTTTGGGTTATGTAAATATGAGCCATGCGAAAATGGCTTATTATTTTGTTAAGTTTGGATTTTATGTCTTGATCAAATTATGGTTATGTTTGGTTGTGGTTTTGGTGATTCGGCTATGTTTTATACATAGATAAATATATGTGAACTTGGTTGATATGCTTTGTTAAGGTATTGATATGTGAGTTGGTATTAAGGTAAATTTTGGTTATGGCATATAGAGGAGGTGAAGTTTATATGTTTATTAATATTGAGGTTTGGTAAGTTTGATTATGGATGAGTTATGTTGGTAAAAAGGTTAAAGATATATATATGTATTTGATGAATGTATGTTTGGCTATGATATTTGACTATCTATGTTTGGTTTATGATAGCTAGAATAGATATGTTTTAACTATTAAATGGAAGTCATATTAAATGACCGAATGTATACATAAATTGATTTAGTTGTGTTTATGAAATTTTAGTATAATTTATAGCATACGTAATTGACATGTTTTGATTTGGTTAAGTTTCATGAAAAATTATAAATGTTAGTTAAATGAGCAAAGAATGAATTGATTATTTTGCAAGTGAAATTTAGTTAATTATTTATGATTGTATGTATTGTAAAATTTTACTTAGTTAACCGTGAGGTATAGTTTAATTTAAGCTAATATGTGCATGTGGAATGGCTTATAAATGAATATATTTGTTGTAAGTTGAATACATGAAAATGAATTATGATTAATGATTTTTTTTTTTTGTGTTCAAATGTCATGTTATTTAGTTAATATGTTCGGCTAATAGAAACATAAAGTATATGCATTATTACATAAAGTATATGCATTATTATATGTTTTATGTTAATGAGATTAGTAAAATTACTACATAAATATTATTGATATGTTTAATTTATAAAGCATAATTAGTATACGTGTTATAAGTGCTAAAAATTTATGTTGATTTTTGCTTGGTTAAGTAAGACAAATGTGTGAATAATGTAAGTCGAGAATTAATATGGTCTTATGAGCAAAGTCTTGTATTGAATTAAAATGGCTAGGCATATTTGGTTTGGTTTGGTTTTTGGGTAGTCGGATGAGGTATGATATGAAATGTTTTTGATATTCGGAAACGATTAAAGATATTATACTGAATTGCACATGAATTAGTAATGCGCACGATTATATTTGATTAATAATGTATGTATGATTTGTATTTTTTATGTGATTGGTTTATGTAGACTTAGTTTATATGGATGAGTGTTTGGTTACTAATTGAGTACAAATTATTATAAAGAAATTGACATAATTTTGTGCATGATTTGTAATAAAGGACATGACTGTGATGAATTGTGCTTTTGTTTGGTAATGCCTCGTAACCCTAATCTGGCGACGAATACGGGTTAGGGGTGTTACATAAAGGTAATGTGTTCCCATTCCTACCCCACATGCCATTCAATCAGAGATATATCAACAATTTTAAGAAATTAGAGAAGTTTGAGCACATGGATTTCGAAACATCAATCCTCACAACAATCACCAAGGTCCAAGTGTTTGTGAACCTTGGCTCTAATACCACCAAATGTAACACCCTATACCCAACCCGGTCGTCAAGCCCAAATATCAGGATGTCACACCATCATCTCACATTACATATAGTACAAATAAGCCCATTATTAAAGAAACATATTCCATTTTAACATAAGCACAAGTTATGAGTAAAACTTACTCTAGTCATATCTAATACATACAAAACATACATTGAATAGTCTTATAAATATAATCCAACATGCACAGGGTTTATTTAGCAAAATTTCAAAACTGGCTACGCAAGTATCGATGCTAGAACATGGGTATCAATATTTTCCTTAAACGGTATCGATACCGATTGAAAAATTGATACCGAAACAACATTCTGTTTCTCGTCTGAAAATAAAACACAGGAAAATATTAGTACATTTCAAAAAGTATCAGTAATTTTACCTCGAGTATCGATACTCGTGATGTGGTATCCATACCAAATTACAAGATTGTTTTCTTGCACTATTGAAAAATCACAGATGTATCATTTTTAGAACCTAAATATCAATACCTCTGCTTCAGACCATAATAATACAATAGTTTCACGCATATAATCCACACCAACATAAACACAAACATCATGCATCATTAACCTAATCAAATGGACATAAAAGAGTCTGAAATATCAATCCAAAACATCATAATTATGACTAAGTAAGAAACCAATCAAACACACTTTAAGTCCATAGGTTTTAAGCAAAATAAGCATGTAATCAACTTAATAATCATAGCATATAACCTACCATATTGCCTTTATTCCCCAAAACATAAATAATCAAATAAACACCAACAAATAACTACTAAAGTTTTGGCTTGGATCACCCTTCGGAGACCACACCGCTCACACCGGCACTACTTATCTGCAATAGTTTAAAAGGAGTGGGTGAGCTTAACAAGCTCAATGAATGTTCAGAATAACTACCACACAAACAAGTCATCATGCATTAACAACAACTAAATGGCATAATTAACAGTCTGAACTTTAGTGTCATATTATATTTACTCATGCATAACATATTAGTTCATTTTCATGGTAATCTCATTAGCTTTTAAGCATATATCACTTTGCATATCAATCATAGATAACGACAATTTGACACTTAAGGTTATGAAACATAAAAGTGGGCATTATCACCACTCATCGGATACACAGGTCTCCAACACACCAAATGACTCATAGAGTCGGACATGTCCCAAAAGTGACGCATATAGCTAACACTCTACAACAGACTAAACATATCCCGATGAATGGAGCTTAGCTCATATTCCCTTATCTCTCCAAAACTATTCGGGCCTCAACGCCCAAAATCACAACACAAAGGCAAGTACTCATAATCCTATGGCATGCCAACTATATCCAACGGTCTCATAAGGTCACAAGGCCAAAATATCCATAATTTTATCACCCATTACTTACCAATTTTCTGCACATATTCACTGCATATTTACATTATTAGCATTATATAATCGCTGCCACTTGGCATGAATAACATGCCCACATATTCACTTTCACAACAGTCATTACAACCTTATAACACATGTCATAGCATTACATATACATTCATATTTCCACACATTTACACAAGCACTCATATATCACAATAAATCTTGGTATAAGAAGACTTATATTTAGAACTTAGAGTAGGGTTTTAGGCTACCTCTAGACTCTCAATTTACACAATGAATCATCTACAAGCAGTGATTCTTAAACACTCACCAAATATGCTTTCGCCAAAAAGCCAAAAGATCAAACAAGCTTTTCTTTACCTTTGTCTCTACTTGTTATGTGACAACCCGAATTAGGGCCTAATCGGAATAGTGGTATTGTGACCACAAATCTGAGATAGAAATAATTGTTTTATAATTATTTTGGGTTTTATGATATGATTACGTGATTGTGTGAAAATTTCGTGATAAAATTCTATGCTTAAAATGCTTAAATTGAAAGTAGGGACTAAATTGAATAAGTTGCAAAATTTGCATCCTAGAAGTTTTTAGTATGAAATTGCTTTGGAATATTAATTAGGAGGTCTTAAATGGCAATTTGACCAATTTTAAGTTCATGGACAAATTTTGGGACATGGAAGGAATTTTTGAAAGTTTAGTAAGGAGGGGTATTTTGGTCATTTGTATATTAAATGAAATAAAATGGAAAAATAACACAAAATTAGTCATCTTCTTCATTAGTTGCTGCCGAATTTTCCTCTCTTCCATAGCTAGGGTTTCTTCAACTTTCAAGCTCCATAATCAAGAAAGGCGTGGAATTGACCTTGAACGGGGAAAAGAAAAAGCTTTGGACTAAATCGCAAAAATTCCACATTTTGCACCGAGGTAAGTTTGTATGTAAATATTACATTAATTTTATGTACATTCTTATATTTCAGCCTATTATGTAAATATATTAGCGGATGTTAAAAATATGAATAGACCATTGGAAGAATGGAAATAAACAATAGAGAGGGATCCCGGTTGAACATTCGGAGAGATCGAATAAAATAGAGGAAGCGTAGCTAGGTCACATGTATGATGCTGAGTGCACATCATGTGTACAAGAAAGCTACGAGACACAATGTAGTAGCTAGGTCACATGTGTGATACGGGATGTATCCCATGTAGACAAGAGAGCTACGTAAGAGATGAATGTAGCTAGGTCGCATGCGTGATTCCAAGTGAAGGACACCATGTAGACAAGAGAGCTACGAGACAAATCGGCTAGGTCACATGAGTGGTACTATGTGTTCACTATGTGTACAAGAGAGCCGAACTAAACGAAGTATGATGGTGGAGCTGTGGGCTGAAGCCATTAAATATCGAGGGTTGATCCGAATTGTTCAACGGGATGGCTTAGTAGTGAGATTGCAGTCATGGACCTACACTTGTAACGTATGAAATGTGATGAAAATGATTTGTAGTATATAAATATGTAAGTTAAAATGAGGTTAGTGCAAAGAATGGGTGAAAGAGTGAAAGTAGCATTAAAACTGTTTTGGACAGTAACAGTGACGTGATTTTGAAAAATCACCAAAAATAGAATGGATTTAAATATAGGTTGAATAAGATGTGGAATTAAAGCTTAATGAGTCTATTTTCATATAAGAGAAACAGAGCAAGCAAAAGAATTTTATATTTTGAGATATTTGCAATTGTGTGTGACTTGCTCAGAATGACTACGTGGTCCCCTGTTCCAAATTTGAAAAATCATTAAAAATTGTAAAAAACAAATTAAGAAATATAATTTATATGCCTAAATTCCTTATTTAGTCTAGTTTTAAATGAAATAGATTTTATGGTTATTTGAATTGTGTACTGGGAGAAATTCAATTCGTAATGAACAGAGGTCAGATCAGTTGAGCTGTGTAACAGGGGAAACTTTAACCAATAAACTGTACTAATTGGCTGAACCAAAAATTCTAGAAAAAAATTAGTACAAATATTTATGAGTCTAGATTCAGGTAAATTTTACGGATTTGAATTTCGAGTTTTGTAACTCGAGTTATGATTTATTTAGCGAACATGACGCAGCAGAGACAGCTTAATCAAATTGGAGTGAATAGTGAAATTAAAGTAGATATACTTGAGTTGTTGTATAAACATATTAGATTCTTTAATTAATATTTACTTACTCACTTACTAAGCTATAAGCTTACTTTGTTTTCTCTCTTTTGTTTTATAGTGTCCTTCAGCTTGCTCAGGAGTTAAGGATCGCGAAGATCTGTCCGCACTATCAACACTTTAAGGTATTGAACTAAACATTTTGAATTATGGCATGTATAGTAGACTTAATTATTTTGTTACGTATCATAATTGCCTAGGTTTAGAATATTGGTTACAGTATTCGATCAACTACTTTGTATAAGCCATTAAAGTTGGCTAATATTGTTCAAGACATATGTTATAACGATACACTATCAAATTGGATGACATATTTCTATTTCGGTTTTTGTTTAATGGTATGTGCTATGTTTTAGTAATACCTTGTACTCTATTCCGGCGACGGTAACGGGTAAGGGGTGTTACATTTAGTGGTATCAGAGCTATGGTTTAGTCAGTTCTCGGACTAATAAAGTGTGTGTAAAAGTCTAGCTATACATGCCATAAAAATATTGTGATAGTGTGGTGACTCCTGATTGTTCTAAACTGTGTTTTGTTTTAATATAGTAATGGATCCTGAAGAAACTGCGGCTGATGATGCTGCTAGTAATGCGCCGGCTCCTGCACAAGGGACCGCGCCTGTGGAAAGTAGATCTGAGACATTGAGACAAGGAGATGAGGCTCAGGATGCCTTTCTCCAAAGGATGAACAATTGGTATACTCAATTTATTCAAGCAAATCCAAATGCTCAACCTCCTCCACCCCTCCTATACCTCGGGACGATTCTCAGTAGCTGCTCAAGGCATAGATTTGGTAAGGATGAACAAGCCTCCAGCTGACAAGATTCAAAACAAGGGGCCAAGAGTTTAGAGCAAAGATTGATGATGATCCCGAGAAAGCGGAATTCGGCTTGAAAATTCTACCCGTGTATTTGATGAGCTCTCATGTACACCCGAGAATGCTTAAAGTGTGTTTGTATCACTTCTGAGAGATTCGGCCTACCATTGGTGGAAGACTAGAGTAGCAATGGTGCCAAAAGAAAGAGTTACTTGGGATTTCTTCCAGGAGGAATTTAGAAAGAAATACATAAGTTAGCGATTTCTTGATCAATTGGGGATTCACACAGAGATCGTGGTAGAGCGTATTCGAGGTCTAAAGCTCAAGCTACTTCGGTGGCAAGTGTGGGTAATATGCGACCTAGAAAGCCCGAATGTCGCAATGTGGCGAGGCAACATTATGGTGAGTGTTGGGGAACCGAAAGAGCTTGTTTCAGTGCGGTTCTCGAACATTTTATTAGAGATTGTCCTGAGAAAGTTAAAGAAGAAAGATTTCCGAGTGCTAGAGACAGAATACCACCGCTAGTAGGTGTAGACCACCGAGAAATACTGGAAGTGGGACTAGCAAAGAAAAGCTGCGATGAAAGATTCAGTGGCAATATCGGAAGCTAGAGCACTGCTAGAACTTATGCTATACGTGCCGAGAAGATGCATCATCTCCCGATGTCATTCTTGGTACATTTTCTCTCTATGATACTATTGTTATTGCATTGATTGATCCCGATCCACTCATTCCTATATTTGCATAAATTTAGTATCTAATAAAAGTTACCGGTTGAGCTTTATGAGTTTACGATTAAAGTGTCGAACCCTTTAGGCCAATATGTACTAGTTGATAAGGTTTGCAAGAATTATCCATTAATGATTCAAGGTCACTTTGTTTTTCCGCCAATTTGATGTTTAGTACCATTTGGTGAGTTTGACGTTATCCGGGAATGGACCGTTGACATTGTATGATGCTAAGGTAGATTGCAAACAAAAGATACTAGAGTTGAAATATGAAAATGGAGAAATTCGTGGGTTGAAACAGATGAATCAAATAAATTGCCTATGGTGATTTCGCACATGTCCGCATTGTAAATACATGAGAAAAGGGTGTGAAGCTTATCCGGCTTATGTAATGAATACTTCGAGTTGCCTCAATTGAAGCTTGAATCAAGACTCGATAGTTTGTGAGTTTCGGATGTATTTCCGCACGAATTGCCAGGTTGCCTCCGAACAGAGAGATAGAGTTTGCCATTGATTTGTTGCTTGCAGGCATCTTGCACCGATCTCGATTGCTCGTATAGAATGGCTCCGATCGAATTAAAAGAATTGAAGGCTCGAGTTGCGGGAATTAACAGATAAGGGATTTGTGAGACCGAGTTTCTCTCCCGGGGTGCTCCAAAGATATTCGTAAGAAAGAAGAAGGATGGTTCAATGAGACTTTGCATTGATTACCGCACCAATAATAAGGTGACTATAAAGAACAAATACCCATTGCTTTGAGGATTGATGATTTATTCGATCAGTTAAAAGGGGCCACAATGTTTTCAAAGATCGATTTAAGGTCTGGTTACTACCAGTTAAGAGTTAGAGAGTCGGATGTGCCGAAAACCGCCTTTAGGAAAAGGTATGGACATTATGAGTTTCTTGTGATGCCTTTCGGCTTAACAAATGCTCCAAATTATATTTATGGACTTAATGAATCGAATCTTTCTACCATATCTGGATAAGTTTGTGGTAGTGTTTATAGATGACATTTTAATTTATTCTCGGGATGAGTCTGAACATGCCGAACACTTGAGAACCATATTGCAGATCTTGAGAGAAAAGAAACTGCTTGCCAAGTTTAGTAAAAGTGAGTTCGCTTCGTGAAGTCGATTTTTGGGACATATAGTTTCAGTGATGGTATTCGGTGGATCCAAGTAAGATTTCTGCGATCGTTGATTGGAGACCGCCAAAGAATGTATCCGAGGTTAGAAGCTTTTAGGCTTAGCCGGGATATTATAGACATTTTGTTGAAGGATTTTCGATGATTGCCTCTCCTATGACTAAGTTGCTGCAAAAGAATGTTAAGTTTGAATGGACTGATAAATGTCAGCAGAGTTTTGAAAAGTTGAAAGCACGATTGACTGAAGCACCAATTTTGGTACAGCCCGAACCAGGAAAAGAGTTCATAATTTATAGTGATGCATCGTTGACAGGCCTTGGATATGTGTTGATGCAAGAGGGTAAAGTGGTAGCTTATGCTTCGAGACAGTTAAAACCGCATGAGAAGAACTATCCTACACATGATTTGGAATTGGCCGCTATTGTTTTTGCCTTGAAGATTTGGCGACATTATTTGTACGGTGAAAAATGCCAAATTTTTACACGATCACAAAAGTTTGAAGTATTTGATGAATCAAAAGGATTTGAATCTGCGATGTGAAGATGGCTTGAATTATTAAAGGATTATGATCTGGTGATTGATTATCATCCGGAAAAGCAAATGTGAAGTTCTTGACGCCTTGAGCGAGAAAATTCTTTTACTTTGAGAGCCATGAATACGGGGCTAGCGTTGTCCGATGATGGGTCAATCTTAGCGAGAGATGAGAGCTAAACCGTTATTTCTTCATTGATTTGTGATGCTCAAAAGAATGATAGTGAGTTGCGGGCCAAGAGAACTCAATGTGAGTCGTTTCACGACTCGATTTACGAGTTGGACCAGACGATCGCTTTGATGTTTCGAGACAGATATATGTGTGAAAAATGATAAATTGATTCGAAAAATATTACATGAGGCGCACAATGGTTGTTTATCGAGTTCACCTCAGTAGCACAAAAATGTATAATGATTTAAAGAAGTTGTATTGGTGGCGTATGAAAAGGGACATTTCAATTTGTAACCAAGTGTTTGATTTGTCAACAAGTAAAAGTTGAACATCAAGTGCCTTGAGGCTACTTCAACCTGTAATGGTGCCCGAGTGGAAATGGGACAAGATTACCATGGATTTTGTGACCGGTTTGCCTTTGATTCCTAAAAAGAAGGATGCTTGTTTGGGTAGTGGTTGATAGATTAACAAAGTCACCCACTTTATACCAAGACGCATCTTGATTACTCACTTGATAAGTTAGCCGAATTATATATTGCTGAAATTGTGAGGTTGCACGAGTACCTATGTCTATAATATCGATATAGAGATCCGAGATTTACCTCGAGATTTTGGAAAAAGTTACAAGAAGCTTTGGGTACAAAATTGAACTTTAGTACCGCGTTTCATCCACAAACAGATGGTCAATCGGAAAGAGTAATCCAGGTACTCGAAGATATGCTTAGATGTTGTGTTTTAGAATTTGGAGGTAGTTGGGAGAAATATCTATCTTTGATTGAGTTTGCCTACAATAACAGCTTATCAATCAAGTATACAAATGGCACCGCATTTAAGCCTTGTATGGTCGTAAGTGTCGGACTCCTTTATATTGGGCCGAGCTTAGTGAGAAACAGATTCATGGAGTTGATTTAGTTAAAGAAACCGAAGAGAAAGTAAAAGTAATTCGGGATTGTTTGAAAGCTGCTTCAGATCGACAAAAGTCATATGCAGATTTGAAAAGAAAAGAGATTGAATTTCAAGTGGGTGATAAAGTGTTCTTGAAGGTGTCACCATGGAAAAAGATTCTGAGATTTAGCCGAAAAGGCAAGTTGAGTCCGCGTTTTATTGGGCCGTATGAGGTTACTGAGAGAATTTGACCAGTGGCATATCGGTTGGCTTTACCGGCAGAGTTAGAAAGAATTCATAATGTGTTTCATGTATCAATGTTGAGACGTTATCATTCTGATCCTTCACATGTGGTTTCCCCAACAGAAATTGAGATTCGATCGGATATGACCTATGAGGAAGAACCAATAAAGATTTTGGCTCGAGAAGTTAAACAGTTAAGAAATAAAAGTATAGCCTTAGTGAAAGTATTGTGGCACAGACATGGGATAGAAAAGGCTACGTGGGAACCTGAGGAAGCTATGAAGAAACAGTACCCAAACCTTTTTACCGGTAAGATTTTCAGGGACGAAAATCTCTAAAGGGGGGGAGAATTGTGACAACCCGAATTAGGCCTAATCGGAATAGTGGTATTGTGACCACAAATCCGAGATAGAAATAATTGTTTTATAATTATTTTGGGTTTTATGATATGATTACGTGATTGTGTGAAAATTTCGTGATAAAATTCTATGCTTAAAATGCTTAAATTGAAAGTAGGGACTAAATTGAATAAGTTGCAAAATTTGCATCCTAGAAGTTTTTAGTATGAAATTGCTTTGGAATATTAATTAGGAGGTCTTAAATGGCAATTTGACCAATTTTAAGTTCATGGACAAATTTTGGGACATGGAAGGAATTTTTGAAAGTTTAGTAAGGAGGGGTATTTTGGTCATTTGTATATTAAATGAAATAAAATGGGAAAAATAACACAAAATTAGTCATCTTCTTCATTAGTTGCTGCCGAATTTTCCTCTCTTCCATAGCTAGGGTTTCTTCAACTTTCAAGCTCCATAATCAAGAAAGGCGTGGAATTGACCTTGAACGGGGAAAAGAAAAAGCTTTGGACTAAATCGCAAAAATTCCACATTTTGCACCGAGGTAAGTTTGTATGTAAATATTACATTAATTTTATGTACATTCTTATATTTCAGCCTATTATGTAAATATATTAGCGGATGTTAAAAATATGAATAGACCATTGGAAGAATGGAAATAAACAATAGAGAGGGATCCCGGTTGAACATTCGGAGAGATCGAATAAAATAGAGGAAGCGTAGCTAGGTCACATGTATGATGCTGAGTGCACATCATGTGTACAAGAAAGCTACGAGACACAATGTAGTAGCTAGGTCACATGTGTGATACGGGATGTATCCCATGTAGACAAGAGAGCTACGTAAGAGATGAATGTAGCTAGGTCGCATGCGTGATTCCAAGTGAAGGACACCATGTAAACAAGAGAGCTACGAGACAAATCGGCTAGGTCACATGAGTGGTACTATGTGTTCACTATGTGTACAAGAGAGCCGAACTAAACGGGCATGATGGTGGAGCCGTGGGTGAAGCCATTAAATATCGAGGGTTGATCCGAATTGTTCAACGGGATGGCTTAGTAGTGAGATTGTAGTCATGGACCTACACTTGTAACGTATGAAATGTGATGAAAATGATTTGTAGTATATAAATATGTAAGTTAAAATGAGGTTAGTGCAAAGAATGGGTGAAAGAGTGAAAGTAGCATTAAAACTGTTTTGGACAGTAACAGTGACGTGATTTTGAAAAATCACCAAAAATAGAATGGATTTAACTAGAGGTTGAATGATATGTGGAATTAAAGCTTAATGAGTCTATTTTCATATAAGAGAAACAGAGCAAGCAAAAGAATTCTATATTTTGAGATATTTGCAATTGTGTGTGACTTGCTCAGAATGACTATGTGGTCCCCTGTTCCAACTTTGAAAAATCATTAAAAATTGTAAAAAACAAATTAAGAAATATAGTTTATATTCCTAAATTCCTTATTGAGTCTAGTTTTAAATGAAATAGATTTTATGGTTATTTGAATTGTGTACTGGGAGAAATTCAATTCGTAATGAACAGAGGTCAGATCAGTTGAGCTGTGTAATAGGGGAAACTTTAACCAATAAACTGTACTAATTGGCTGAACCAAAAATTCTAGAAAAAAATTAGTACAAATATTTATGAGTCTAAATTCAGGTAAATTTTACGGATTTGAATTTTGAGTTTTGTAACTCGAGTTATGATTTATTTAGCGAACATGACGCAGCAGAGACAGCTTAATCAAATTGGAGTGAATAGTGGAATTAAAGTAGATATACTTGAGTTGTTGTATAAACATATTAGATTCTTTAATTAATATTTACTTACTCACTTACTAAGCTATAAGCTTACTTTGTTTTCTCTCTTTTGTTTTATAGTGTCCTTCAGCTTGCTCAGGAGTTAAGGATCGCGAAGATCTGTCCGCACTATCAACACTTTAGGGTATTGAACTAAACATTTTGAATTTTGGCCTGTATAGTAGACTTAATTATTTTGTTACGTGTCATAATTGCCTAGGTTTAGAATATTGGTTACAGTATTCGATCAACTACTTTGTATAAGCCATTAAAGTTGGCTAATATTGTTCAAGACATATGTTATAACGATACACTATCAAATTGGATGACATATTTCTATTTCGGTTTTTGTTTAATGGTATGTGCTATGTTTTAGTAATACCTTGTACTCTATTCCGGCGACGGTAACGGGTAAGGGGTGTTACACGTTAAAGGTTCTATCAACTCCGACACTTCAACAAGACAAGCCACACAAGTATAGAACCAACAATCAGCCAATGACTTACCTAAAATGTTAAAAACATAAGCTTAAGCTAAGTTCTCTTATAACAGAAACTTTCGACATAAAAAACTTAAAATTTGAATATATCGGTCTACACTTAATCTTTTTGCATGAAATGAATTCCATTCATTTACATGTTCATCTACGACTAATTCTCAACCATTAAACTATACAAAATCCCTCAATTTACAGTACCAAAATTTTTCGATGTATAATGTAACACCCCTTACCCATATTCGACTCCAGGATAGGATACGAGGCATTATCGGAACACATACGCTTGTAAACGTATTAAACCGAGTCATAAAATTTCATCCAATTTAAAATCATTCATACACATGCATATCGTCCCTTATACGGGCCTACGAGGCCCAATACATACTTTGGAAGTGGTCTGAGACTAAACCGTGAACTTTGGAAAACATTAGAAAATTTCTTGAAAATAGGGGTATACGCCCATGCCCAAGGCCGTGTTCTTCACACAACCATTCACATGCTTAACTTTCCATAATTAACTATCACACACTCATTCAACCAAGTCATGCAAGCTTGCACATCCACAAAATTCAACATCATAAACATATAACTTAACTAATATTAGCCATCCTCAATGGCCTTATACAAAATGAACTATCAAATATTATAGGCCAACATTTTAGGCCAACTCATAATAACATATACACATAATCAATTCCCTATACATACCATAGACTTAAAAATACTTGAAGATCGTTAATACTATACCAATCAATAACTTGTTAGTGTGATACAATCTCCGACGACCTCCAACCCGAGCTAGCATTTGTGACACTATAGGAAAAAGGAAAGGAAGGGAGGTAAGCATTATCGCTTAGTAAGTAGGTATATAAATGATAAGTAATCTATTAACATGCTTTTATAAATCTTCACAATATGTTCTCAAGATAATACAATCATAATTGCACATAGTTCCACTATTTATTCATGTTCATCTCAAGCTGTCTACTCGAGTCACAGTCACTAAATTATTTATATCTTGAGCTAAGGAACTCCAAATTAAGATCCACTAATTTTACCTAAAACTAGGCTCATATATATTCTTACCATAAAATTTCCAGAATTTTTGGTTTATCCAATAAGTACAGTTTATTCTTTAAATTCACCCCTATTTCGTTGTCTGACAGTTCCGACACCTCTGCACTAAAGATTAATTATCTCTTCATACAAGATTTGGATAATGCTCTCGTTTGTTTCTTTCGAAAACACACTCATTAAGGATTTTAAGAATATAAATTATAACCCATAATTATTTTTTTACAATTTTTAATGATTTTCCAAAATCAAAATAGGGGATTCCAAAATCATTCTGACTCTGTCTCACAAAAATTCAAATATCTCATAATATGAAATTCTTTTGCTTACACCGTTTCCTTTATATGAAAATAGACTCAATAAGCTTTTATTTAAAATCTTATTCAACTTCTAATTCAATTTTCACCATTTTTGGTGATTTTTAAAAGTCACACAACTGCTGCTGTCCAAAATTGTTTTATTACTAAATTTCACTCTTTCATGTTTTCTTTGTAGTAACTTTCATTGTAACACTTAATCCATATCAATCTTACCAAAGTTCGATCACATATCGAGCACATTTCTCATAAGTTTACACACACAAACCTTCACTTATTCATCACAGAGTCATATTCAATTACACCTAGTAATTTCCCGTTGAACAGATCGGAATAATAACGGATGTCCGGTGGCCTGCACATAATACCACCCTTGTAGTCAAAGCTACCTTCTTCACAAAGTGGCCTTCATATAGCACCACACTTATGGCCAAAGCTATTTTTTACACATAGTGGCCTGCACTTAGTACCACACATGTGATCGAAGTTATTGGGTAGGCATAGTAGTCTGTACTTAGTACTAAACATGCGACCTAATCATCTGGTACACGAAGTAGCCTGCACATAGTACTACACATGTTCTCACAACGGATCATTCGTATCTTTTCTATTCTAAAGGTCCAACCGGGAAATTCCTCACTTTTCAACATTTTACCAATTCGTCCATAATCAATTTCAATTCATAATTTACATCAAGTGATCATTCAATATGCAACCACCTCTCATATAATAACAAATTATTATAACATAAGTAAAAATGATATATTTTTTACAAACAAACTTACCTCAGAAGCACAATCGGTGAAAAGGACTTATTCATCATATTCTTTGTTTTCCTCCCGTTCTACGTCTGAATCTCATTTTCCTTGATCTATAACAATACATTTAACTCATTTATTCATCCTACTACTCAAATTAGCCTAAATTCATATTTTGGAAAAATTTACATTTTTTTCCCTAAACTTTATCATATTTATACTTTTGCTCTAGGCTCATAAAATGATTTTTATTCAATTTCCTTGTATTTTAAGCCTAGACGAATCATTTTGATAACTATAGCAGTCCACAATGTTCATTTATTCACACACTTACACACATTTTACAACTTTTTACAAACTAGTCCTTTTTGACAATTTCACCGAAAATCACTTAGTAAAAGTCGTTTATTACACACCTAGAATTCATATTCTACCATTAAACATCAAAACACATGCATGTCATCCATGGGTAAATTTTTAAACACAAACCCTAGCTCAAAATAATGGTGGAAATAGCTAAACCAAGCTACGAGGATCTCAAAAATGTAAAGAACATTAAAAACGGGGCTAGAACAGACTTACAATCGAGCTTGGGAGCTTCAAAAACCCTAGCCATGATTTTCCCTTGTGAAATTAGGCCATAGCTTGAAGATGGACACAATTTTGCTTTGATTTTGGCTTTTTAATTCTTTTAATTACTAAATAACCAAAATGCCCCTAACTTAAAAATATTCTATTTCACGTATTTCATATCATTTTTGTCCAAAAAATTATCCAATGGTCTAATTACCATTTAAAGACCTCCATTTTAAAATTTCATAACAATTGGACACCTCTAGCATGTAGAACTCAATTTTTGCATTTTTTTACAATTTAGTCCTTTTAACTAAATTGAGTGGCCAAACGTTAAAATTTTCGAACGAAATTTTCATGAAACTATTTCATGAAATCGTAAACCATAAAAATATAATAAAAAATAAATTTTCTTACATCAAATTTGTGGTCCCGAAGGCCCAAAATTAGGCTGTTACATATAATGGCTATTTTGATGAAAGTTCATTAAAACTTAAGAAATCCCTAAAAAAAATTTAAAGTAAATTTATAAACATTCTAATCATGTTAGAACAAGTTGAAAATCACTTTGAAACCATATTTTTGTTCAAAATCCCGGAATCCACCATTAACGACCCAATTTTTGGCTTTTATTTAAAACATGTGATTCAATACTACTAACTCAGTTTTAGAGACTAAATAACGTTTAAAACAAATAGAAAGATGAACGGTTACCTTCAATGAGAGACAAACAGAGATTTTTTATGCAAATCTGAAAAGCCCACAAGTAAGGAAGTTGAAGAAATTAATAGTATTTTGAGTGTTTTTCTTGAAATTCCTATAAAGATTAATGCTATGGAAATGGAGGAAATCAATTGAATTAAGGTTTGAAGAAAAAAAAGTGAAAGAGAGGAGCTTGGGGAGCAAGGGATGACTAATGCATGAAGATGGAGAAGACTTCTGTGAAAAAATGTAGGTGGGGGAAAGAAATAGATCTATTTTAAAATTCTGGTAAAATTGCAACATAAATTCTCATAATTTTGACTCTAGCAAAAATAAGTCTTTTTTTTTAAATAATAGGTTTCTAAAACACTTTTTCAAAAATTGATTTGATTTCCTAAAAACCATAGTTGAAAACATTTTCGTGTTACCATGTCACAAAATTCTGAACACTCTGAAGCTAAAATCCCTAAAATACTCTTAAAACTTCTAGGCCCTATTTTGGGGTGTTACAAAAAAGTAATATAAATAATTGTAAACTTTAAACTCATAATATGATTGTTTACAAATCAAACCAATTTAATAAATTTGTTTTGTATATTGTAAATAAGTGTACATTTGGGGTGTAAAACAAAGTATACAAAAAATTAAAAAATAACAAAATAACATAATTATCAATGTCCTAAATGTGTGCCACAACTAGGTGAGCATCAAGCATGCCTAGGGCTCTGTCACACTATTTAGGTCGACGGCTCCTCAACTCATTTGTCTTCATCTTCATGTGCACGTCAGGTTTGATCGCCATAATCATCTCTTTCGCCCCTCATTTCTTGCGACTGTGTCTTAGTCGCCCATCGTGAATCCCCCTATTTGAGTTAACGATTGCGAGGATGGCCCACCTCATTAAAATAATGATATTGGAGGTGTCTGTGAGACTATCATCGAATGACTATACAGTGTTGCATGGGCTAATTGCAGATAAATGGTGGGAATTTTCGATGATACCGGATGCGCTGTTGTTGTTGGCGAAATCGACATGTAATATGATACAGTGGGTGATGGTCGTGAAAAATATATCCCTGAAGAAGGTGTTGATGCAGGGAATGATTATGTGTGTTGTGGTGCTTGTGTAAAATAAACTGGTGCTGAATGTGTTGATGCAAGTAATGATTGTGTCTGCTGTGGTGCTTGTGTAAAATAAACTGGAGCGAAAGGTGATGATGTGGAAAATAAGTCAGTGAGTGAGTGTGTGTGTCTGTGTGTATGCGTGTGTGTGTATGTGTGTGTGTGCGTGCGTGTGTCTGTGTGTGTCTGTGCGTGCGTGCTTGCGTGCGTGTTGTGATGCTTGTGACAAAAAAACTAGGCTAGAAGCAAAAATAAATAAATCATATTGACTGAGAGGTTGCACAAAAATCGAGTCCTCCAGTGCAAATAGAGCAGATGTTGATCCCACCGCGACATCTTCTTCCGACCTAGGATTAATGGGCCCTCGTATTAGTCTCCTACGACGACATTGGCTACTCCTTTCTAAAGTTAACAGTAGATATGAATTGCCGTTATGTCTGAACCAATCCATGTAATCTGGAAATGTCACCAACTTTGGTGTAAGAAATGGTTCACATGTTGGCAAGTAATCGTATCTATGTTGCCACATCTCGATATACTTCTTGTGGAATGTTGGTCAATCTTCCTCGAGTTTCCCTCGCAAGTCTATCTTGTGCAAGTTATGAAGCTCCTGGGATGGTGGTGGAATACGTTGCGTACACCTAAACTACTGCATCACTCGATCGAATTCGTGCATCTCGACCGTCGCAAAAACTATCAATGACACTTTGACATTCTTATGTTGTGATTGGCCAAAAATTCGACCAGGATGGATTCTTGAATCCTCGAATCTGCATATGGCATCCATACAAACTGTAGTACAAATTTATAAATTTTAACACGTGCCTAATATTAAATTTCAAATGTTGGAATCAAAAACTGATAACTTTTAAATTCATAAAAAAACCTCCTATTTAGTTTGTTGCTATTTGGATATCCTTGAGCTCAATCGGTATATCGATGTGTCTCGTGGGGTTGTTCCACCTATTCAAATAATGTTATTTCAAAATTAAAACAATGAAAAATAAAAACGGTAATGATATTGTCAAATGAATTTTACTATATTATAAGTGGGAATTTGTAAAGAAATTCCACTCTGGAGCGTAAAAATGATAGTTGATACCATGCCCACGATTGAAGAAGGAGCATGCAACTATCGATTTTAACTTTATCCGGTATCATCGCTCGACACATTTCTCAGTACAATGTCACCAGCACTTCAGATCCCCAACTAAGTCATCCCAATTCTTTTAAGTCGGCTAGTAGTAGTAGTCACCTTAAATGTACTAGATTGCTAGATTTATCTAGCATTAGCAAACCACTAATCAACCTTATGATGAATGCGCGCGTGAATTGTTCCTTTTCAATGTCACTCGTAGAAGCCTCGATAGTTTGGAAGTTCTCCTCCAACCATCTCATCTCGATCTAGCTATCCTTAAACTTGTTCGATACCTTTCCTAGTAGTTGCTCGCATGTTGCACTCCACTCGACACTAATAACTGGCCCTATATTGACTTCCCCGTTGACCAATAGACCACGTTGTAAACTAATGTTCTCGAGTATAATTGTACACTCACCGCAAGGAAGATGGAATATGTGTGCCTCTGGTCTCCATCGTTCGATCAAAGCACTGATAAGTGGGGGATCCAATTTTGTCCCCCAGAGCATATGAGTCATGTATAGAAATCCTGCATCTCACAAGTGTCCATAAATGATATCAGATGCACCTTCGCTTCAATTGTTTATGAACGTCTCCAAAATTTGATCTTCGGGTTGGGTATATAAACATAAAAAATTAATAATCTAAACACCATAATAATTAACTATTTAAATTTTAATAATTTAATAATTTTTCTTACCATTTGTAATTGAACGTCGAAGATATACTTGTCATTCAAACGAATAAATTGATTTGCCATTGAAAAATTATAATGAATAAATAAAATAGAAGAGAATAAAATTAAAAAAATATAATTAAGGATTTAGGATTGAAAATTGAAAATTCGAAATTCGAAATTGAAAATTGAAAATTGAAAATTGAAAATTGAAAATTGAAAATTGAAAATTGGAAATTGGAAATTGAGGATTGAAGATTGAGAATTTAGGAAGGAAGAATGAGTATTTAGTATTTGGTTGAAAAGAATAAAGTTTGGAGGGTTTATATAGGAAATTTTATGGTTGTTAGAGCCATTGTAGCTGTTAGAAAAGTTACCATTGAAAGGAAATTGCTTCCTACAAGGCACGTTTTCACTAATGCGGCAGTGAAAACACACCCTGTAAGACGCGTTTTTATTCTCTCTCCTAAAAACGCTTCTTACACTGCCAAATCAATGAAAATGCGTTTGTAGGATACATTTTCCTTTCTCTCCCCAAAAATAGAAAATCAACCTACTTTCTCAATTTTTTTTTCCAGCATACTCTATTAAATTAACCAAAACACTAGCATTCAAACTACACATTTTCCTAATTACTTTTTTTTTTTATCACAAGTGTATCAAAACTTTTTTTTTTCAAATTGGTATTAGTTAATGAAACTGTTATTATTTAAAAAAAATTAACCAACAAATTGATACTTAAACTATACATTTTTCTCATTTTTGTACCTAAATTTTCTTTTTAATTACAAATGATACTTAAACTATTTTTTTTCCAAATTAATATATTTTTTATTCAATAGTTAGTTAAATCATTAAGTCCATTAAAAAGGATAACCAATTAAAAATTGACATGAAAAATTATTATTGGCTGGATTTTTTAATGAATATAATATTTTTGTGTAAAATGAGTAAGAGAAGAATAGTTTAAGTATCATTTATGATAAAAAAAATATTTAGGTACTAAAATGGGGAAAAAATGCATAGTTTAGGTAATTTATGGTCCATTTAAAAAAAATAGATTTAACGATTTGACTAATGGAGGTATCCAGTTGACAAAAAAAAGTAATTTAGGTACCACTTGTGACAAAAATTTAAGTAAAAAAATTTAAATACCAATTTATAAGTTAAACTAATTAAAAATAAAAAATGAAAGTGAAATTAACTATTATACTAATAAAATTATATATGGTAACATAAAAATTACAATCAATAATGTGAAATGGAATAAGAAATTATTATTATGACATTAAGCTAAAAGCTATGTATGACGAAATTTTGAGTTAATTGATATTTATGAAATTATTAAAAATATATTTAATTGTAATCATATAATTTAATTATATATTTTTTAATAACTCAATTTGAAAATTTTGATTTTGACTAGAATTTTTTAAATCAGATTGATTTGAAGAAAAAAAATTAATTGAAGGATTTTCGAAGATGAGTGTCACAATAATTTTATTTTATTTATTTATTAAATATGACACCGAGAAACTACTCAAATCAAACCATAATTTAAATTAATAAATACGGTCTAGGGACTAAATTATAGAAGGCAGTGAAGTGACATGTAAAATTTAAGATTAATGAAGTGAGAAACATAGTGATTTTAGGGACTTAAGTGGCTATTTGCCATGGCTTAGTTAAGTTAAATTAGTGGATAACTTTGATACTAGCCATAGATTTCCACTAAGTTTATCAACATTAAATCATGGCCATTGATATATGTGTGAGTGGGATTTCATGGAAAAAGCACTAAGGAAGCTAGATATTAAGAATTTTGTTGTTAAAGAACAAGGAGGAAATTTAGTGGCCATTGGATTATGACCATGGAGATTAGGATGGATTATGGCCATTGATCAAGTCAATAGATATTTCCTTTTGAGTTTAGTTTTGTAGTCAATAAAATATGATGGGGATAAGTGGCATTGTATGGTGTTGCATGAAACCACTCTCTAGGGGAGTGTAGGGGGTAGGAGAGAATTCAATGGAGCTTTCGTTTTGCTTTCACATGGCTGAAGAAAAAGGGATAGGAGAACAGTGTAGGAAAACCGAAATTGAGTTCTTCCATTAGTGCATTTTGCCAGCTGGGTAAAAAGATGATTTTTGCCATAAACCGTGAGTACCAACTATGATTTCTTGAAAATTTTCCTTACCACCGGGAGTCCTTCAAATTCAAACTTGGAAGTTTTTGCTTGCTTCAAGTGAAATTCTTTCCATTTAAATCTATAATATTTCTTACCCAAGGAGGAGAGTTTTAGTAAAGTCAAACCATAGTTTTAAGGGTTGGAAACTGTATGTTGAAAGAGAAAATCCTAGAGAAGATGAGCTTGGTTAAAGCTAGATTTCGATCAAGCCATAAGAACTAAAGACGTGTGGGATGTGTGACAAGTTACGGTTTGTGTTAATCTAATTCGGCTTAAGAGATTTATTATTGATATAATGGTTTTTGAACATATAAATGTTTAAAGCATGAAGCAGTTGGTTTATTTGATTTGAAGTAAGTGCCTTTGGGAACTTTTGGTTTAGATGAAAATTTGATTAATTCTAGATGTTCAATAATATGTGTCCAATTGTGTTTCTGTTGTGTTAAATAATAATAATAATAAATATATAATGTGTTAATCATATATGTGTTCAAATTAGGGATAATATCGATTTGATGTGATTGGGTCTTTTATATTTTTTAAATTGTTCACCGTAATTTGGTTCCGCTTTAGGTTTTTTATATTAATTTTTTATATTGGATTTTTAGATCTATTTTGACAAAATAAGTTTTGTTTTATGGTATTTGAATATTATTTGACCAAATTTTAAAGTCTTTTTCAATAATATTTTTAAATATAACAAACTTTTAAGAACTTTTAAATTATTTGCACTAGTTTAAATATAAAATATTTATTTTTTATCATAAAAAATAAAATTCGATTTAGCTTAACCGTAATTTTTAATTTTATATTTTATAAACTGTCCAAAATTTCGAGTGGAATCAGTTTTTTATTTTTGTTTGTAAGTGCTAGTTCGAGTAGTTAAGCTTAAAGGATTAATGGTGATGATTGTTGGTATAATATATAGGACTATGCTTGATGAGTTTGAAAATGTTTGGTATGATCTCGATTACATTATTATGATGGAAACGATAAATTATTCTCTTTTCATAAATTCATTGAGTAGTTAAGATTAAAATATTAATGATAGTTGATAATTTAGATAATGTATTTTGTGATATCATGCACGGATATAAAGTATAAAGCATGAAAGAGTTTATATAAATATCAATTAAAACAATGATAGATTATAAATTATATGCTTATAATACTATGCGATGATTCTTGACGAAAATACAAAAATGAGAAATGTGAATATGCTTTGGTGATTATGAAAATGATTGGTATATATACGAATTGATTGTGATACCAAGTCAATTGATTGTGTGTTAAATAATATGTATTGCAATGATAAATGATAATGACAACCTCTTGGAATGTCATAAGACTCTGTGTAAGAAAGTTTTAGTGAGTAGAACATTTTATTTAGCTCTCTTATTTTTGGAGGATGGGAGAGTTTTCTAATTTCCGAATGGTTGAGTACATATCATTAGTTTCAATTTCTTGAAGGTCGTAAGCGCATATCAATGTAATAACTTGCGTATCCGTTCTTGAGTTCACATTCGACTAATAGTGACTAAATATGAAAATGTAACGTGGTTTAAACAGTGATAATGAAACTTGTTTATCTTATATATGAAAATGAAATGCAAATATCTTGAGGATTCATTGGTACAGTGATATATATTTAATAAAAATGAGATATGATATACACATGAAAGATTATGGTAAATGTTGTTTAAATACTCTAAGGTGGATGGAGGAAATCATATTTGGTTATGTGATCATTGTTGTTTGATACGGAATTTGGTATGATATGTTATAATGTCATTTTAGTATGTTTAATTGCTTAATTTTTTTAATGTTTTGAAATTGAATTAGATTAGCCTCATTAAGTTTTCAATGCTCAACGTGCAAATATGTTTATTTTTATGTGCAAGCATTTAGTAGACTTTTGACTAGCTCATGTGATTCAGCAACATCTAAAGACTCAAGTCTCAGCTCACCTTAGCGATCGCTACACTTCATTGAAAATAAATTGTAAATGGCATATATGTAAGTCCTAGAAAACTTATGAGTCGTATATGTTGATTTTAAATATTTGAATATTAATTATGAATTATGCGTCACTCATTTTTATTCAGTTTCGGGTGTTATGTATCTGTTTTTTTGAGTTGCTTCAACAACAAATATGGAGTCCCACCTTTCGGATTGGGTGTGAGGTGTTTGTTTGAGTTACTTCGGCAACGAATACGATATCTTGCCATTCGAGTTAAGTGTTAGGTGTCGAATAATATAATATAAGATTTAATTATCCTATCATTTGTATAAATTTTAAAAGTTTACTATTAGGATAAATTATTTATATATTAAAAAAATTTTAAAATTTTACTATCAGGGTAAATTATTTATATATTAAGAAAATTTTAAAATTTTGAAATAAAGTTAGTGGTTTACAATAGACCATTTAAAAATATTAAAAGTGCATCATTAAAAAAATTGAGATAAAGTTCCTATTCTAAATTAAATAATTAAAAATTTATTTTATATTAATATTTATATATTTCTCCTAAACTTTATTGTTAAATTAAATTATTAAACTTTATTTTATATTAATATTTCTTTGTTTCTCCTAAATTTTATTGTTAAGACAAGTTTAAAATGTTAGAATGGATTCTTTTTCAGAAAAAAATGAAGAGAATGAATTGATAAAAAAAAATAAAGATTAAAATTTATCTAATTTTTAAATGATTAATGTCATGGTCATATTTTTTCTGGCTTAAGTGTAACACCCTTCACCCATCTTCGTCACCAAATTAGGTTTATGGAATACTACAATAAATAACAGAATAGGAGCAAGTAGTTTTAATTCAAAGATTCTTTAAACAATCATTAATTATCAATCAATCAAAGCAGTTCACTCCACTGGTAGAGACATAGATGTAGTCATTGGAAGAATGATACATTAGACTGTACCTAGTTGAATTAATTCTGAATCCATTTGTGAATTAATTTATTGTGACGTTCATGGTGTGATTTACGTAAATCCTTATTTAGTCACTGATCATGCGTATGTAACAGATGTGCCTTGATATAAGTGGAGACTTATGTTGTAAAGATGATTAAGCCCACAGTCGGTATGTTGGGTATATGACTTGTGTATGGTATGCCTTTACTAGCAACAATGAAATTCACAGCTCGATTAAAAAGTTAACGATATCCTCTCATTGGCATTGTGTGGATTGATAAATATGAAACGTGGCCACAGGTTGCTTGTTCTTGAACAAGCAATTTATAACAGTCATTTATTGGCGGTAATCATATTAATCATTAAGAAGACACACTGGTCACAATGAGATAAAAATAAGATTGTATTGAGTGAATGGATTTAAATCAAATGAATCAAGGATATCATATGAGGGTAATAAACATATGACGAGGACATTAGACAAGGCAGTGGGATGAATTGCTTTCGAAAAAAGTATACAATCAGAAGTTTTCAATCATAGTACTTCTTGTTGGCTGACTCCATGATTAAGTAAATGCGAAGTATCAGAACGATGCTTCTAGACATAATGCAATTACTAGAGTCTAATTGTATATGTTTGATTGGTCCCTCCACTAGCTCAACAAAAGCTCGATATGATTGCATTTGAATCAAAAGAAAATTTTACGACTTTGGAAATAATTTAATTGAGTTGATTTATTCAATGTGAAATTAAATTAGGCTATTGTGAAAATTGTTTAATTAGAGAATTTGATTAAAGAATTTTCTTGAAAAATTAATTTTAGAAAATCTTAGTGGTTTTTGGGAAAATTAATTTTGATCAATCAAAATTAAATTAATCAAATTAATTAAAATAAATATGATATTTTTAGAAATTAATTTTCAAGTCAGACAATTGGCCTAATAGATAATTGAACATGAAAATTGGACTTAAGATCGAAAATTGGACCTGAGAACCCAAAACTAGGACCAAGACCCAAAGCTGGTCAAACCAAGCCTGGTATGTGAAATTGGGCCAAAGATCCAACACTAGGCCCGAACCAGACTAGTCAAACTGTCATTAGGCCTGAATCGAACCGACAACAGTCGAACCAGCTCAAGGTGTCGTAAGGGTGTCGCGCTTGCACAACAGGACACGGCGATGTCGGTGACAGCGACATTCCGGTAGCTAATGAACGGCCAGCGACAATGATTCTTCAGTGATTGAGCAGTGGAAGAATTACACTCCTATAGGGACTCTACTAGATAATTTGATTTCAAATTAACTATTTCAAAAATAATATTATTTTAATAGATTTAATATTAATCTTATTTTAATACTTATCTTAATAGTATATTATTAATTTAATGTTAAAGTGATTATCTTAATATTAAATTTAATTGAATATTTATCTTGTAGATAAACGTTATATTAAATTAATATATTTAATATTAAATTTAATCTAATATTTATCATGATAAGTATTATATTAATTTAATATTAAAGTGATTAAATTTAATTATAGTTAAACTCTCTAAACTCTCCCTATATAAAGAAAACATTGAGTTATTATTTTTCACACACTTGAATTCAAGAGAAAGTTATAAAGAGAAAATTCTTTGAAGAAATTATTTCATAAGATTTCTAAAGATATTTTTCTTATTTACAAATTGACCTAGAAGTTCAGAGAAATTACGAAATTACAGCACTGGTAATTTTGTGGAAATTTTTCTTCTTCGAAGCGAGCCCACACTCGACAGAAGTGAGCTTGAGGATAGCAGAGAAGACTAATCGATCGAAACATTCATCCTAGACGAATCAAAATGTTATAATTTTGATTAAGTGTTTATTACTTTAAAAATTACAACCAAGTTCTTGTTTTTGGAAGAAAAAAAAATTAAAACTCTGGTTTTTCCCTTAAACTTATTTTCTGCTATGTTTTCCAAACTCGATTTTCTAATAGAAGGTTGCGATCAAAAGAAAAGGAAAGGAAATAGTTGCACTAGAGCCCGATTCCGATGATGAAGACTAGTTTCATGTCTTAGCATAGCTTCGTTTTTTTATGCGGTATGAAACTATTAAATACTGAATTTTGGACGGACGTTTGGATTTATTTTTCATTTTTCTTTTTCCTTTATTGTTCGCATTTGTTTCTTGTGTTCTTTGTATGTGTTTTTTTGTGCAGACCACACTTTGAGGAATAACGTGAAAGGTGGACAACCCAACCATGCCACGATAAGTCGTTGGGCCATTCAGGGAAGTCCAATAACCTTCTAATCTTTTGTTAGGATACACATTACGGACAATGTGTAGTTTAAATATGGGGGGATGCACACTTTTTTATTTTTTTGTTTGTTTTTATGTGTCTTTTGTATGTTTTTCTATTTTTAGGTCATTTTTCAAAAAATTTCAAAAATGTTTTTCTTTGTGCATCGTACTTGAACATGATTTCATTGATAATCGATGAATTGTGGTATGTTTTTGTGAAATAGATTCTTTGAGTGCTATGAATAAATTATTTAGTTCAATTAGTTATTTCATACCCCAAAACTCGACCTAATAGTTTTGGGTAGTAGAATCGGGTTTTTTTTTTAATCGAAGGTTGAGTTAGTTATCGAAAAATAGGGTTATAAATGAGTAATTGAAGTATGTGAATGTCATAATCAGATTTTTATTTTATTATTTAGCTAAAAAAATTAAATTTTGAGATCTAATGTGAAAAAAATTAATTTATTTAGGACTTTTTTGAAAAAGGGAAGAATTAGGAGCGACCTAAAGGGCAAATTACCCAATTTTTGAAATTAGTCTCCTACAAGAGAACACCCATCGTCTTCCCTTTCTCGTCAAAAACTCAAACTATTCAAAAGTTTTTCAAAGCCTAAAATCAGAGAGTTTCTTCAAAATTGATTCATTCCTTCAAATTTATTAACTTCCCAAACACCAAAATAACCCCTAATTTCAAACGAAAATTGCATTTTCTTCCCCAAATTCGTTATTTTTTTCTTGAGTTCAAATCTCGAATTAGAAGGTATTTTACTTCAATTTGATAGTTCATAACCCATTTTTTTTTTAAGAATAAAGAGTTTTCCCCTTTTTCATGTTCTTAAAAGCTTCAATTTTCTCGAAAATTTAGGACCATGGATTTAGGTGAAATTAATGGTTTGTTTATGAAATTAAATGTTATTTAGGACGTTTGAACTTGAAATGGAGGATTAAAATGAGGTTAGGGTGTCGAAACTTCAATTTCGACAAAACTAGCTAGTTTTCGGTAGTGAAAAAAGAGAGACTTGAATTGTATATTTCTTAATGTTTGGTTGTGCTCAAGGCTGATTTTTGATGAGTTTGGAATGTGTTTGTTATGTGTGTAAAGTGTCAGATCAATTGGGAGCCACTACGAGCAAGTCTAAAGCCAAGGAAAAGCTTAGTGGAAGCGTGATTGATGAATGTCAAGAGTTACTGCTAGTATGTGCGATTCATAGCGTTAATCAAAAGCTTAGGAATATCCTAAAACCCTATCCTAAGTTTCGAGTGTAAGTCTTTTTTATATTGTTGCTTTGTTGTGAAATTACATTTAATGAATGTTAAGTTGTGGATTGAAATATTGTTATAACATGTAATGTGTATGAATATTTGTATGTGATAAACTAATTTTAATGCACACATATGTGGTTGGATATGTGATGGCTCAATTAGCATAGTTGTGGCACTTAAAGTGCAATTAATGTGAATTCGATAAGCATACATTATGTACAAGTTTGTGATGTGAATTGACGAATATGAATAGAGATTATGTGCATTAAATCAATAATTAAATATGTGTAACTGTGGATATTTTGGCCTTGTGATCTCTTGAAACCGTTGGATATAGTTGACATGCCATAGGATTGTGAGTACTCACTTTTGTGTTTTGTGATTTGGGCGTTGAAGCCCCGAGACAGGTTAGAGAGATAAGAGAATGTCGAGCTAAGCTCCATTCTTCGGGACATGTTGGTGTGTTGGAGAGTGTTAGCTTGATGCTACGCTTATGGGATATGTTAGACTCCTTGAGTCATTGTTGTAATGGAGATTCGTGTATCCAATGTGTGGTGATAGATTCCACTTTTATGTTTCATGTTTCTAAGTTGCCAAATTATCATTAAATTACTTATATATGAGATATATTGTGTGTAATTGTACAATATATGCTATTTTTATGAATTAATAAAGCATGAAATTTTTATGAATTAATGAAGCATGAACATGTAATTTTGACTCAGTTAGAATATAGTTGTGAATGTGTTTAGTACGCTCTTGCTTAACCTTTGATGTTGCTATGCTTTGTGGTTATCCCGACATTTACTAAGCTTGTTTAAGCTCACACACTCCACATTCAAATCTTGCAATAAGTAACTTTTTTCGGTGTGAGTGGAGCGGCGAAAGAAGTGATCTAAGCAAGCAATATTTTTTAGTAGGTGGGTTTTTGTGATTTTTTTGAACTCACTAAATAAAGGCAATGTGGGTTAGAGTTTTAGTTTTGATTATTAAAATTATTTTATTTATTCTATCTTGGTATTGGATTGACGAAATATGAATGTTGTTTTGGACTTTGTTTGCAACTAAATTAACGTTTGAGATTAAGGTTGATAATGCATGTTAGATATTCTTATTTAAATGTATGGATGTGGCATGATAAATGTTTAAAGGATGTTAAATTATACTATAATTGTATGTTGAGTAGAACATTGTTTTGAGCATGGGTAACATTTTAATTTGTGAATTTTTGGTATTTTGGGTAAATGTATCAATACTCAGGATACGAATATCGATACCTTAAAGTTGGGATGTTTTCAAAATTTGATAGAATCCAACTTCAGTATCGGTACCCAGATACGAGTATCGATACTCGTGATAAAAATATCAATACATGCTCATTAAATATTGGTACCTATGTGGTTTTTCGAGATTTATTAAAAATGAACCTTAATTACAGTTAAAACTTTTTCTATTGTCATTTAAATGTTTAAATTAGTCATGAACTTTTATTTAGTAGTCGTTGCTCTTAATTGAAACCGTATATGCATGTGATTAAGTTTCGTTGGTTGATGCGGCATTTTGTAACTCAGGCCTGGCGATCGGATTGGTGAAGGGTGTTACAAGTTACATTGCCTAATAGAGTAGAGGTAGTAAAAAAGGTGCGAATTTTTTTTCCAAATGATGAATAAGTATGTGGATAAATGTATGGATACATGCATTAGGATTTAGCATTATTTATGGAAATAAGTAAAAGCATATTTTGGTTTTGTAATCGTTGAGATCTTAAGGGATGACCTAAGACATTGTTTGTGTAGCCTAGAGCCTAAACGACCAACCTATATGCTACGTTATCCCTAGTTCCCATGAATTGAGCCTTTAATTATCCTTTTTTGATGAACCTACCTTTTTCTAGATCTCGAGCCTAAAGTGAGTTAAAAACTCAACCCTTCGTAGTCCTTAATCTTGAAATGCACTATAAATGGATGTCAAGTCACAGACATTGAGGGTTAGGTAGAAACATTTGGAGGTCTTAAAAATGAGTTGAGTGAATAGTGAAGAGATGGTTCGATATGACATGTATAAACTATTATAAAATGTGCATAGAATGAAAAATATGAGCGAATAAAAGCAGTGTGAGTGTCAAAAGCAAAATGATCAAATAAAAAGCATGGTTAGGGCTAAAAGCATTGAGAGTGAAAGGAGCAAAATTTGAAAATATGCTCAAAAATGAGAAATCAATTAAGGAGCATAAAATGAGCTTTTCACTATCATAGTACACAAGTACTCGCTAAGTTGTTTATAATAGCCAATATCAAATCGTTTCTTCCACATTTTTGGAGAGAAAATGAAGGCGAGAGAAAGGAGAAATAAGGTAATGAGCTTAATGATTACATATGGGGGAATTGGGAGTAATGTCATGTGTTATACTGTTCATAATGCTTGAACCGTTTTGAGTTTATCTTTTCTTTGCAATTGTACCAACCCAAGCCTTAGAACGTTACAAGACAAAAGGCCCTATGTGAGCTTTGCATCAATATTTATGAAACCAAAAGTTGTGAAACTTAATAAGAAATGTATAAGTTAGATCCTATCATGTATAGATTCATCATATCTACATATCTTGTTTAGATGGGATAATATGGAAAATGTGTTTTATGCATGTTTGTATGTTTTCATGAAGACAAACAACGACTTAAGTGTGGGGGAGTGTGATCTGTCGTAATTTGATATGTGAAATTATGCTCCCCATTACACTTAACGAGCTTGTTTTCAAGAAATTTAGAGGTATTTGTCGTGTTTTTAGTTAGTTTTAGTTCTTTGTATTAATAAGTGATTAGTGTGCTTTTTGTGCTACTTTTGAGAACCGAATTAGCCAAATGTGTCTTTGGGACGGTTGATTGATTTTGTAGGGAGTCAACTATGACCCAGACATGAATGAAAACCACTTAGAATGGGGTATCGCGATTTCCAAGCATGGAAGTCGTGATACCCCTAACAGTGTTGAAATAAAAAAGATTGAGCCACCAATAGTGGTATCGCGATATCAGCCATAGGGTATCCTGATACCCAAAACTCCCAAAGGACCCATATTTCAAAACTGTCAAGGATATCGCAATACCGAACTATGGGAATCGTGATATCACTGTCGAAAAAAGACAAAAAATTATCACAAGGGTAGTCCTTATCCAACATGTCCCCTAACCAAAATATAAAGTCTAGGGGCATTTTAGTCCAAAATTTTGGGTTGTAATCAGATGTTAAAAGCCACTTTGGTTGAGAAGAAAAAGAGAGCTTTTAGTCTAGGGTGTCTTTCATCTTTTTAACATAGGTTTAGAGTAGTTTTCTTTTGCATAGCTCTAGGGCTTAGTTTATATTTTCTTCTAGTTTTTCTTAGTTTCAAGAGTAGTTAGTAAGTTAGTTATCACTGTAGCTAGGGTTTATTTGCTTGTTCAGCACTTAAACTCTTTATATTTTCAATTTAATCCTTAGTTTTAACATAACTCAATTTCCTTTTAGTTTCATCATTAAAAATCTAATTTTTAAGTGTTCTTTTACATTTCCTTTGCTATCATTTTCATTACTTTCAAGCTTTTTCAAGAAAAGCCCAAGCTTTCTCATTTTATTGTGTTTACCTTAGAAGCATATTTTGTGTGATTATTGTGTATTTGTTTGCTTTAGTATGATAATGGGTAACTAAATCTGAAGTGGGAGGCTGGTGGAAATGTTAGCTAGTTAACTTTTGGTTCAAAGACTAAATTACAAAAATTGAACTAAATCAAATAAAATCAAATAGACTTCGAAACTTAAGATTGACGCCCCTAAGGGAAAATTAAGATAAGTAAGACTGAGAGGAGATCTTATCGGGCACCAATTTAATATTCTAGGGTTAGTTGGGTGAGGTCGAGAGATAAACCGACTAATTCTTTTAACTTGGTAAAATTGAGGCCGATAGGTAAAATTGAACAATTTTAGGTGTAACGTCCCAAAAATCAGGGGTTAATAGAATCGAGTTTGTGAATGGAGAGAGAGTGATCATGCCTTACTTTTTAAAATTATTTATATATTTTTAGGAAATAAATGAGGTATTGGTTTGTTGGTTAAGTGTTAGTGTAACATTTCTTGAAATCCAAGTTCAAATCTCTTGTCTCGCTTCATTTTTATTATTTTGCAAATTTTGCGTTAAACCCTAGCATGTGACATGCCTAGTTTTTTTAAAATAAATATTTCAAATATTAAGAATGAGTTATTGGTTTGATGGTTAAACATTAGTGAATTTATCCTTGAGGTCCTAACTTTAATTCCCTTCCTATGCAAATAATTTAATTTTTTGACAAAAACCGTTTGTTTTAATGTGTGGGCCATCCAAACCTAGTTAACCTAAGTATAAATATTAATTTTTCATTTATAATCAGCCTTTAATCCTCCTCCTCATTGCCCTAGCCGTTCCTCTCCTTCTCTTTGATCTTAATTTTTTTTTCCTTTCCTCCATTATTGTTGTTGCTTACGCCTAGTTTTACCATCTCCTTCTTCTTCTTTTTTTCTTTTTGCCACAAGATTTGTTAACATATTCTGCACCATATTGCTATCATTTTTCCTCATTAAAATCGGGCCCAAATCTGAAATCTTGAACTCCAAGATCGATCCCGAACATTGCCAAGAAAGTGTCATTGTCGTTTCTCTTAACTAATTTGAGTAAGGTCTCTTCTCTCTTCAATTTCGTAATTAATCTTATCCATTAAAAACCTAAATTTTCAAATTTGGAATTTGGGGGATTTTAAATTATTTAAAAGGTATTTTTCCAGAATTTAATGAGATCTCAAACTATTTTAAGATTCAACCTCAATTTTGGCCACCATGGGTGGTGGTGCGTGCGTCTATGTGCAAGAAAGGGCGTTGTTTTGTTTCTTGGTTCTTGCCTATATTTTTCATCACTAATTTTAGTTCTTGAACCCTCCCAATAAGATTTTAAACCCATTTCAAATAGGGAAAAGTGTTCTTGATCGATTGGCCATTCGAATCTCACAAATCGTGAAGCGTAAGTGCAATTAAGGGTAACTAGTTTGTTATTTCGACATAATTGTTGGGTAAAGGGTATGAATTGATTAAATGAAGGAATTTAATCATTAATTATCTACTGATTTTCCAATATATTATTGAATTAGGTGCTGACCCAAACACCCCAAATCATCCGTAAAGGCGAAAAACGATTGTACGTACGATTTGCATCGATATAGTGTAACTTGTAAGGAATCTAGCTAGTTTGGATTCATAAAATAGTTATAATTTTAACGATTGGCTTGAATTCATAACTGGGTGTTTGCAGGATGGTTTAATGGTAAATTAATTAAATTTATAATGAATTTTGGTTTAGGTTCGTTTAAGGAATTATTAAGGAAAATTGTAAGATTCGCTAGTGTGTTGTGAGGAAGTGAAAAATAAGGTGTGGGTCTTAAACTCATAAAATTGTTTGAAAATGCTAAACATCATGTTATATATGATAAATTAGCTTGCTAATTGGATTGTCTTAATAGCCAAATTATTGATTTTGTGAGTGGCAGAACCAGGTATGTTTCGAGCCTTAAAAGATTGACATGTTGGCAAAATTGCTTGTTTGATAGTATGGATGTTTGATTAAGTTTGTAATTGCATATTTGAGTTATGAGATATGAGAATGTTTAACTGAATGATATAATGTGTTGAGATATTAAGCTTATGTATGATTTAAACGCATGAAATATTTGTTATATTGTGTACTGAAAAGGGTGCTATTTATGCACAATGAAAATCCGTAAAGTATGTGAAATTGAATGATATTGATTGATACCAACACAATGGTAATTTGAAAGATTGGAACACTGTTTTCATTTACTGAAAGTATGTGATTATTGAGGACATGCTGAGCATGTCAAATGAATGTGAAAAGTATTAAGATATGATTATGTATGAGATTGTATGACATATTGCATATGCATTGGGTTGGGATTTTGTGGTTGACGGAGGAGTTTCGTGGAGTACCGGCGACATATTAAGTCTGCATTATTCGTAGTCAGTGCACTGCACTTGGAGTACCGAGGGGATTAGCGATTTTATTGCATATTATATGTTATTGGCAACTGTATCGCACTATTTGATATCTGACAGATTTTCTGCATTATTGATTATTCGGTGGTTTTACCACATCGAGCTATGCTCATAATATTTTGGAGTTTTACAGACGGGTTCTGGGGAACTTGTGGTGTGTAGCAGATGTATAGGTAGGAACCTTTTTGCATTGCATCATGTGCATGACATATTCTAATGTTATTGATTTATGCTACGCATTGTATTTTGTTGTATTGAATGGTATCGAAATTAATGATTGTTACTTGAATGAATGATGACCTATGCTCATACACTGTTTGACATCAATTTGATGATGGCTATGTAATGACATGAAATTCCTATGATGGTTCTGTTTTCTTCTGTTAATGCTAATATGTTTCACTATATTTGATGTTTTTTCCCGTTTAAATAATTATTCGACTCACACTGAGCTTTTCATAAGCTTACGTCCTAATAGTGTTTAACTTTTCAGGTAAACCTCAAAATTAGGACTGAGCTCGGCATTTAGAAAATCACCTTAGACCTCGAAATATTCTTAATAAGTATTATTAAATCTTTATTGGTTTTGGCTTATAATTTTTAATTATCTCTGATCTGTGGCTTGGTAACTTTTCTTTTAGGAATTTTTGCATGCATGGGTTACTCAAGCATAATAACCGGATAATGCATGATATCGGGCTTAAGTAAAATTTGATACTATTCCCTAGTTTCCATTATATTGCAAATGAACTATTTTTGAAAAACAAATCGATAAGGCAACTAATTTTTCAAAATGACTTGAAAAATGGTTTTTCCGCTGCATTAGTTTAACTTTGAGTTCCTTTTTAAGGAAGAGCGACAAGCAAACGGTTTTTCTAAAACAACACTGTCAACAATAAAATGAATCCTAAGTATACACGACCTAATGAATGAATGGTTTTAAGCTAACTCAAAGTACAACTATGGTTTTCTCTAAAATGAGTTTATTTAAGGTCTTCAAAAGTAACGTAAGTTAGCTTAACCATTTCAGTGGCTAATGTAGCCTTCTCAATCTAGCCATAACATTTAGGCCGAGTTTGGGAGGTTACATTAGGAGTTTAAGCAATTTAGTTCCGTAATTCGAGGGTTAACTAGCAACATCGAAGTCAACCGATCATTGCTTGTTATTAATCAATTAAGTTCATAGTTTTGCTTGATTTACAATTTAGTTATTTTCCGCTTCTAGGTAATTAATTAGTGTAATTAATCTCTTGTATGGCCTGCCATAATATAATTGCTTAATAAGTAGTTAGCTAGGCTCCTTTAATTGCCTGTTCGTAGTTTAAAAATCGTTTAATCACCAACTATTGTGGGTTCGATCCTTGAAATACCCTGATTTTTCATTGAGCATTAAAAATATTACAATTGACCTGTCACACTTGCATATATTGCTTTATTATTTGATTGTGTTAGTGTTGATTTCTCAGCCCCGGTGTTTGCAGGCGGTATCAATGAAATTCTATCTCACAATGGATGATTTGAAGTCCAAAAGAAGCTTTGGGTTGTTTTTGGAGGGACGATGACATTAATTCCAGTGAAATTAAAAATGAGATTAAGTATTGTAGTAGTAAAATTGAGTATTATAGTGGATATATTAAAATCAATGATAAGATAAATTTAGATCCAAACACAGATGTAATGATAAAGTGATAATAAAAAATAATTATTAGATATATTAGTTTAAAATATGTTTATAATATATTAAATAATTAAATTTCTATTTTTATTAAATAATGAAATATAAATTAAAATTATGTTTTTATTAAATAATAACTAAAAAAAGTTTAAATTAATATTTATATTAAAAATAATTTTTTAAATAATAATGAAAATTATATTTATGGTAATAAATTTTATATACTCACTATATTATTATATAAAAATAAAATTTATATAACCATTATATAATAACATAATATATAATATTCTACATTTTTTTAATACATGAATTTAGCTTTTTTTCCTCTAATGTGGTACATATTTTTTTTCTTAATGTGGTACCAATATTTGACAAAAGCTATGCATTTTGGTATTTAAAAGCAATAATGTTAACTTTTTAATGAAATCCATAATTTACTAACAACATTAGCAATTAAATTTCACTAAATTAATTCTAAAACTCGAAAAAAATTATAGTCAATGGATTGTATTTAACAAATTCACAATTAACACTAAATTTATACTATTAAAAAAATCATGAAAATTCAAACCTAATAATATTATCAATAAGCTTTTATCAGATCAACTTTAAAATTCGAATTAAATAGTCTAAAACCCGTGATCCAAATCCAGCCATTTTCAAGTAATACATTATATAGTTGTCTAGACAGTAGCCCAGCCCATGGCTACATGCTCTCAAAACGCGATACTCATCTTGTCAATTAAAGAAATTAATCAACTAAAAAATAATTCCGCAAATTTAGCATTTCAACTTTCCGGTAAGACATAATTAATATTTTTACCGTCTCATTGATCATTTTGCGCCGTGTGATCGCCTAATCTGATAAGTAAACTCTTCTTGATTTTTGTCACATTTATTAATTAAAATATTGTTAAACATTATTTTAAAATAATAAATAATTTAATATAGCATATCAATTATATTAATAAACTCAAATAACCAAACATTAAATAAACTCAAATAACCAATTATAAAAAATATGTTCATACCTTAAATACGAAAAACCGATATAAGATACTTCTAAAATATTAATAAAACAAATTAATCATACCTTTAATACAAACTTAAACCTAATAAAAAACAAAAATAATCTTTCCCTTAAATACAAAAAATTAATATAAGATACCACAAAAACATTAATAAAATAAATTAATTATACCTTTAATACAAATTTAAACCTAATTAAACACACACAAAAATGTCCTTCCCCTTAAATACAAAAAAACTGATATAAGATACCACAAAAACATTAATAAAACAAACTAATCATGCCGTTAATACAAACTTAAATCTAATAAAACACAATAAAAAAATTATTTGTCTTAAATACATAAAACTGATATAAGATATCATAAAAACAATAATAAAACAAACAAATCATACTTTTAATACAAACTTAATAAAATACACACACACAAAAACTCTTTTACCTTTCAAAATTCTTTCAATAGCCGAATGTTAGGCCTGGTGGAGGACTATTTTTCATTTAAATAGGGAAGAAGAAAAAAAGAAAAAAAATGACTAATGGAAACAAAATGACTGATGGGATAAGCCCATTAGTCATTTTTTCATTCTTTTTGTATTTCTTTTTTTTCAATTTTTCATACACAAACAAATTTTGTCGGTCGCCAATATTTTTATTATTATTAACACATCAATTTTTTTCATTTAAATTTTCATATTTCTTATCTTCTTCAAATATTATTTTCTTCCTCATTTCTTTTATCATTTTCTAATTTTTTTTATTTCACCCAGATTTATTTTATTAAACTCCCACCATATACCGTATACTTTTTTCCCTTTTACTACTTTTTATCCGATTATATGAAATATTTTTAAAGCAAAAAGACAACTACCAAAGCAAACTTAGTTTTATTTATGTATCTGATTATATAGAACAATACATTTATTTTTCTCATCATCTAAACATTTTTCCTTCCACTGATCATTTATATACATGACTAACGAATTAAATATTGCTTAACAGAATAACATTTCAAATATTACAACAATAATTCAATTAAAATTATCACATTATAAAGTTAACAATCTAGTTAAATCAATATTTTGCTCGTTTCCATCAACTTCTGCTTGAACCAGGTCAATAAGAGCCCTACGGTATTCAACTTTGGTTGCTATCGAGGTATAACATTTCTCCAACACTTCTCTTACTTAAGAGCACTTCCCACGCCAACACTTTTCGCTTGATACCATAACTAATTCACGGTCATGACCGCGTAACCACTACCAACTAGAAGCCCCATCTCTCTTAGTGTTAAATGGGGTATTCCGATAGGGGCTAGACTATTGACCGCATAACCAGTGCAACAGAAACTCTTAACTGCGTAACTACTACATTAAAAATGACATTATGTTTTTCAAGTTGTTTATCAATAAAGGTGATGACGTAACAATTTCTCTATAAAACACTATCATAATAATAAATATTCCCCCTTCTTTCAACATAACACATTTATTTCTATCTATTTTTCTTTCAACATAACAATAACAAATATATATTTATTTGTTAAGTTGGTGCCGAGGGTATATAGGTGGTGTGCACCTCCATTGAAGGAGACTGCACAAAAAATTTTTTTTTAAAAAACTTACAATGGTGTCGCCACTTATAAACTTATAACCAAATTTTTTTACTAATATTTGGTGCCTCCATTGAAGGAGGCGGCACCAAAATTAATAAAAAGTTTAACTTTTTTTTTCATTTTACTCTGAGAATACCTGTGAAAATACGATATTTGAGAAAACTTGTGCTGCCTTGAAAAGTGGCGGCAGAAAAAATAGTTTTTTTAGCTAATTATTGAATTAATTATGAGGCAATAATTGAGAACATTTTTAAGGTGGTGTTGCCTTGAAAAGTGGTTGCACCCAATTTTATTTTAGATTTTAGGTTATTTTCCTAAATAAAATGATATTAGGTCATTTTTATAATTTTTTTAATATTATAAAGTTAGTTTTCTAAAAATATCCCGAATACATTTTTGAGGGGCATAATTCCAAAATTTATCCGCAACGTTTCGGGTTTTCTTTTATTATTTTAAATTTCTCTCTTTTTCTTCCAATTGCACCTTTACTTTGCTATTATTTTTGCAGAAGCAACTCTTAACTGGCAGACAGAGAACGCATTGGCTCAAAACCATGTTCTCAACAAAATGGATTCAAAACTCTCGACTGTTGAAGCAAAAATAGATGACAACACAAAGATGATCAAAGATCTCATTAAGCTTCTGAGAAAAGAATTGAGTCGAGTAGCAAGAGAGCCAAAGAAGACTGGGACAAGATTTCTTTTCCCATCTTGCACAACGGGAAAAGAAATTCAAAAACTTCAAGCTCAAATCAAAGAAATTTGAAAGAAACAGGGAAAATTCGAGCGATGACGGCGACTGAAACCATTGAATTATTCCTTCCATAAGAAATGAAAGACTTCACGAATCGGAAGGAATTTCCATCATCTTTCCAGAACCAATCAAACGTACAAAACCAAGTAATGCGTGAAATCTTTCTGAAATAAAGAAAAATGAAGCGAAAAGAAAAAGAAGGAGAAAGAAGCAAAAAAGGCAAAGGAGCGTGAAAAGATTAAAGAAATTGAAGATCAAATGATGAAACAGACAATATTCCAAATATCCATGCAGCCACAAAAGTTGAAGAACCAAGTGATGAAGAAATGGATGAACCAGAATCCTCAACAGCCCATGCCACAACAAATCATCAACATCAACCCTCTTCAGGAGAAAAAAACTTCACAATTGATGACTTGCCACCAGAAAAATGGCCACAAAGACTTCAAGAGTTTCACTCCTGGTTAGAAACCAGAAAACTCAAAGAAGATAGCAACTACAACATTCTCATGGAATTTGTTTCCAGATTCACAGGAATGTTAAGAGATTGGTGGAATTCAATCAATCAGCATGACCAGATGCAATTCCTAGTCTTTCAAGACTTATCAGAACCAATTAGAATTCTCCATCAACATTTCATTGGAAATCCAGAAGATCTCCTTGTCTTAAGGAGAAGGGAATTCTATGCAAGAAAATGCTGTTCTTTTAAGAAGAAAGACCTTACAAAACACTTGAAAAAGATGTTCCAGTTATTCTGTGCGTTAGGGTTACATCCTAACCTTAAGCCGGTAATCCTATCCTCTCTACCAGAACCAATCCAGATTGCAGTCAATCAAGCTCTCCAACAAAGGAATAGAGACATCCTCCAACTTACAGTTGGTCAAATTCAACAAGAAGTCTTTATTGCCTTAGAAGACATATGCAACAGAAGAAAAGTCTTTAAAGACTATCTTCTGGGAGACAGAAGAATTGACCAAGCATGTGATGATTCCCATCTGAGATACAAATGTCCAAAAGAAGGCCACTGTGATTGCCGCACAAAAAAGAAGAAACACTACAAAAGGTTTCCTGGAAAATCTTTAAAGAAAACCCCACGGTGGAGATATCTCAGAAAAAAGAAAAAAGGCTCCAGAAAGTCCAACAGATGCTATATCTGCAACAAAAGTGGACACTATGCAAAAGATTGCCCCAGAAGTAAGAAGAAGAAAGCAAAGAAAGTTATTCAGATGATCTGCCACTCAGGAATAAAGATGCAAGAAGATGATGACATAGAATCTGTATGCTCGCTCGATGATTCACCATCAACTGAAACCATTTGCGCCATTCCAGTCTATGATTCTGATGAAAGTCAACATTCAGATTATGGTGAAATTTTCATGTTTCAAGCCCAAGCGCAAGCCCAGATAGGACCATCAGTCCTAGCTCCAAATATTCCAGTAAAGGTCTACACAGATAAATACAGTAAGCCCATTACTGTAATTGCCTTTGTAGATACTGGATCCGCAGAATCCATCATGAACCCAGACATCCTACCAGAAGATTGGTGGAAACCCCACACCAAAATCTTCAGTGCTGCTGATGGTAAACTCTTTTCCACAAATCTAATCAGCTATCCTATTACTGTCCAAATACTTCCAAACTGTACAATAAGAACAACAGTATTAGGATCCAAACTCCCTGGAAAAGATCTCATTATAGGTTTCAACCTATACACAAAAATCAAAAACCTCAGAATCCTTCCTGATGGAATAAGATTCAAAACCTTCTTCCAACCATATGTACATATCCCCAAACTCTTTTCTCTCCAATCAGAAAAAATCTCACAAATCATCCAAGAAATCCGAGAAAAATCTTGTGCAAACTCTCACTCTGAATTCTTGGCCAAATGTCCAAACCCTTTGTGGAAAAACCCAGAATTTTTCATAAACCTTCCATTTAAGAAAAATGAAGACATCAATCCCACAAAAGCTAGTCACACTGGAATGAATCCAGAACATCTGCTCCTTGCCCAACAAGAATGCAAAGAACTTCAACAACAGGATCTGATAGAACCATCAAATTCCCAATGGGCGTGTGAAGCTTTCTATGTAAATAAAAGATCAGAACAGATCAGAGGCAAGCCAAGACTAGTGATCAATTACCAACCTCTCAACCATTTCCTCCAGGATAATAAGTTTCCTCTGCCAAACAACAACACTCTTTTCGCCAGCCTTGCAAAAGCTAAAATCTTTTCAAAGTTTGATCTTAAAGCAGGATTTTGGCAATTAGGCATTCATCCTGAAGACAGAGAAAAAACAGGTTTTTGTATTCCTAACCAACATTTCCAATGGAAAGTTATGCCATTCGGACTCAAGACAGCACCATCCTTATTCCAGAAAGCAATGACAAGGATTTTCTATCCAATTATGGAAAACGCCTTAGTCTACATTGATGAAGAACTTTCAGTTTCAGATTCAGATGAATCATGTATCTGAACTGGCGCTAGATCATGAATCTGAACCGCTGAGATTTTCGGGATTGTGTCCTCATGGCAGCTTTTCAAAAAGGTGGTTATTGGATTCTTGTCTTCTTGAATCATCAAGGATTTTGAAACTTGTTTTGGAGGAGATTGAGGAGGTGATTCTTCAATGATTGGTCTTTTACCAAGTTTCTTTTCTTCTTGGTAGGCTTGATCTTCAATTTCTTTAATCTTTTCACGCTCCTTTGCCTTTTTTGCTTCTTTCTCCTTCTTTTTCTTTTCTGCTTCATTTTTCTTTATTTCCAGAAAGATTTCATACGTACTTGGTTTTGTACGTTTGATTGGTTCTGGAAAGATGATGGAAATTCCTTCTGATTCAGGAAGTCTTTCATTTCTTATGAAAAGGAATAATTCAATGGTTTCAGGTCACCGTACTGGCTCTGGAATTTTCCCTGTTTCTTTCAGCTCTTTAATTTGAGCTTGAAGTTTTTGAATTTCTTTTTCCCGTTGTGCAAGATGGGAAAAGAAATCTTGTCCGGGTGCTGCTGGCTCTCTTGCTACTGACTCAATTCTTTTCTGTAGAAGCTTAATGAGATCTTTGATCATCTTTGTGTTGTCATCTATTTTTGCTTCAACAGTCGAGAGTTTTGAATCCATTTTGTTGAGAACATGGTTTTGAGCCAATGCGTTCTCTGTCTGCCAGTTAAGAGTTGCTTCTGCAGCACTGATTGTTGGTTTTGCACCGGAGATCTCTGGTTGGATCTTTGATGGTATTTTTGATGCATGTGTATAATTTTTCTTAAAAAATTCCTCAAGGGGAGGAAAATTCTCTTCATACTTTTCAGATGAGGTGGATGTGGATTGAATCATAGCAGCAATTGGAACTTCAGGTAAAGGTTTTGGAATTTCAGGTAAAGGGTTTGAAGGAGGGGTAAGAAATTCTGGATTTTTCTTAACCCATTTGGTGATTTTCTTGTAACAGGGTTGTGGAAAGGGGTCTTTTGGTAATGGTTGAAAAGGAGGTGGTGGAGGTTTACATGGCTGGGGTTCTGGTGCTGGTGGTACAGGTTTTCCAGCTGAGTAGTCTACTAAGTAGACAAATTTGCCGTTATCTTCTCCGAGTGGTCCTATGGACGGATCTCCTTCCATCCATCTTTTGTAAAATTGGGACTGAGAAGATTTGGAAGACTTTTTCTTATTCTTTTTGGGATTTGTTGCTGAGATGTCCAAGTTGTCAAACCAGGCACGACTGTTATCTTTAATGCATCCTGAGCAGGAGCAATTTATATCCCAGGGACAGTGGCCAGTATCGTCTTTGAATTGGTAGATTCCTCTACCTGTTGCATCAAAGCTTTGGATTAGCTTTCTTTCTCTTCCTGGGGAACATAAGTCACAGCAACATTCTGGGTCTTCTTTATTATGTTCAGCTGTTGGGTTTGAAATTGGTTGCATGATGAGTTGGGTCGGGAAAATGGAAAGGCCTTTGTTGGGCTTTTGGAGATGGCTATGGTCAAACTTGATTTCTGTAGTTCCATCAGCTTTGTTGATGAAATTGCTTTGAGTCGATTGGATCGGCTGACTTTGCTGCTTAAGCTTCTCGTAGTCGGTTACCCACTTTTCAGGGAGTAACTGGATGAGTTCATTTTTTGAAATTTTTCTTGGAACATGTACACAGTGAGGTTGATCATCTGTGTTGACCGTGATCAGGAGTGAGTCACCTGTTCCATGTTGTGTGAGATTAAACGCGTGGTCTTGTACTCTGTACACTATTTGATAGTGTAGAGTAGCAATAATGGCTGAGGCGACTTGGGGAGCGCCTGCTATCTGGATCTGGACTTGAAGGGCTGAAAGCAGATTTGGATCTGCTAGGGCCATGGTAAAGTTTGGAAACAACGTTACCATCACCAGGCCGGTGTTGAGGGTAGCTTCAACGGTGGCAATACAAGCATCCTGGTATTGGAGATACCGGGAATCTAAGAGAGCGATTCTAGCAACTACTGGTTTCCCAGCTGTGCCATGATAATTTAGAGCAAGTCTGACTGCTCCAAAGTGGATGTGAGAGTATCCAGCTTGTCTCCAGTCTCTAGGAAATTCTGGAGGAATCTCTAGAGTTACAAATTGCTCTGTGGAGGAGGCTGAAATAGGATAGCTGTCGAATCTTGAGGCTTGGATATATTCTTTAGGTCGTTTGGAGGATTTTTGGATAAGAGTTTTGATAGTACTTATGGGAGAAAAAGAGGGTTTTTGATAGGCTGAATAAGGATTTACAAGAGGAAGACTAGTAGGTTGTACTTTACTTTCTTCATCTAGATATTCTACTTCATATAAGGAGGAAATCTTTTTTGCAGAATGGGATTTGAAAGGAGTAGAAGGTAAGGAGATAGAAGTTGAGGAGGTTGAAGGTTTTGAGAGTGTTTTTTCAGTCATGGTTTTGAAATATCTTCTAAATCATCTCATCCTTCTAAGAAGTTATGCAATCGGAGTTTTTTTTAAAAACAGTGGCTCTGATACCAATCGGGGTGTGAGGGCTAGAAAAGAAGCTTAAGAATTCAAGAACTTATAGCGGTATCTTTGTACCAAAAAACACAGTGCTCTTCCTTTGGCCTTTCAAGCGAAATGCTGCAATTAGCTATAAGGACTTAATCCTTAATTTCTTTTCTAAACCTCAAGAAGCGTTGATATCTTGATCTGAATTTATATTTCTGATGTGCAGGATCCATTTTCATGGCAAGCACAGAGCATACTTTATAAACTCTGAGAAAACCTTTGCATAATCTTTTGAAGAACTGGATGGTTTAGAAGAAGGGAGAAATTTAGAAAGCCATGGATGGTAGAAATTCTCTGGGATTTTATTTGAAAGCTTTGTATATCTTACAACGATAACTTAGTTCTCTTTTTATAGCAGAAGGAGAATACAACACGACAAACTTATCAGATAAGTGAAAGATACAGTAAAAGTTTACATGATTGCAAACGGACAAACATAGTAAAAGCTTAATAATTATTTTCTGATAGTGGTTGATGGCCTTTATTAAAGATACTTTTAGCTGTTTCGGTTTGAGTGGGGGTACTGAGAGCTGTCCATTGAGTCATCACTGTCTTCTTCCTTTTCCGTCACATCTTCCAGCATGTGCTTATCTTCAACATCATCATTAAAGTTTAGTCTTGACAGATTGACTTGACTACACTGCCACGGGTAATCTTGTGACCATTCGGTGGGATCTGGGATGGATTCACGGTAGTCCTTGAGTGCTTTTAAGATTCCTTCATGATAAGGCTGATAAACTCTTGGCCAGGTGTCCCATGGTGCTTCAGCGTCTGGAGGGGGATTTCCATTGGGATGGTCCTGTTGAGTTGACACAAAAACTTTTGGAGTTCTCTGTACTGTTCAGGGTCTTTATGCACTTCTTGGTGATAGAGTTTATGAATCCATGAAGATGGAAAGGAACCAAGTTGCTTTGCTCGTCCACAATGAACAAAATACTGTGGCTTGTAGAAGATAATGATCATGAACATTTCACAAGTTTCTTCTTCCTGTTTGCAGTTCTGGTGGATGATTTCTAACCATTGTGGTAAAGGATGGAACCAGCTTAAGAATGTAAAGAAATTCTAGTGTTTTGGTTCAATGTTTCCTCTAATGGCTTTGGTTAGAAAATAAATGAGATCACAGATTGAGAACTGTATGGCAATATGGTAAAGGTGGGTAAGGTACCATAAAAACCATTTAAGTTCTTTTGGTTGTTCAAGAAACTGGAAATTTATTGGGTGAATGAAAGGGTAGTCTGGATGAATTCCCCATGGTTTAAGGATAAGGCCTCCAAAGTTTTTGAAAACTTGGATTTGATATTCAAACATCATGTCTTTGGCCTTTTGATGAAAGGTTTCATCTTGTGTAAGTCTGTAAACTTCAGGTGGGAATTCCGGGTTTAGGTTTGGTGTGACTGGGTATGAGGTAGGTGAAGTTGATGATGATGAATAGGGTCTGTACATCATAATGGGCTTGGGCCAGAATATTTTTCTGTTCAGTTGGATTTCTGGTTTGGGTCTGGACAGGAAATCTGCAAGAACATTTTCTTTTCCTTTGATGTGCTTGGTGTCAAACGAATATTCAGAGAACCATTGAGCCCATCTGAGAAGCTGTGGATGTGGTACAGTTTTCTGCTTGAATTTTAGCATCTTGGGGAAAGATGACATGTCCATTTCGACAAGAAAGTGGTATCCTTTTAGGTGAAATTGGAATTTTGAAATTCCATATTTGACCGCAAGGATTTCTTTGAAGGTAGAGTGGTAGTGTTTTTCTGCATCTGAGAATTTACCGCTTTTGTAACCGCAAAGTCGTCTTCTACCATCTATTTCTTCAAGTAACACTGCTCCCCAATATTTATCACTTGCATCTGTCTGAAGGATTCTTTTTCCATCTGAGGGGATTTGAAGTGGTGGTACTTCTTGTGCAATCTGTTTGACTTTTTGAACTGCTTTGGTTTGTTTCTCTGTCCATGGTGGAGGATTCTTCTTCAGCATCTTTCTTAGGGGATTTGTGAACACTGAAATTTTTTCAATAAAGTCTCTGATGTAGTTTATAATCCCATAGAATTGCTGAACTTACTTCTGAGAGAGGTTTTCATCAGGGAATTTGAGGAGTTCTTGTGCAATGTGAGGTTGGGGCTGGTATCTTCTATCTTTGATGTCCATTCCAAGGAAGTTAATTTCTGATTTGTTGATCTTCATCTTCTTTTCCGAAAGCATGATACCATATTCTGGGTCTTCTTTATCGTATTCAGCTGTTGGGTTTGAAATTGGTTGCATGATGAGTTGGGTCGGGAAAATGGAAAGGCCTTTATTGGGCTTTTGGAGATGGCTATGGTCAAACTTGATTTCTGTAGTTCCATCAGCTTTGTTGATGAAATTGCTTAAAGTTAATGTGACTATTAATTAACTAATCATCAATTATTTTACTAACGTGACATGACACTTTTTTATGATTCCCGTTGGTGTGGTATTAGGGGTGTAAATAAGATATTAATATTCGTAAGTTATTTAAATTTGATTTAAAAAAATTCAAATTCGATTTAGTAATGATCAAGTTAAGCTTGAGTGAATCAAATTCAAGTTTAATAATAATTGACTTGAACGATTCGTAATCATTATCAATTTTTTTATATTTTTATATTATTAAATTATATTATTACTCTTAATATATATTATTAACTTGAAACTTAATTATTGAGTCGAGTTCGAACTCAAATTTGAGTTTGAATACAAAAGTTTATAAACGAAATTAAAAATAAATATTTGATCAAGCTTGACCTTGACAATATTTGAGTTCAACTCAACTTAGACATATTAGCAACCCAGGGACATTTTGAATTAAAATTATAAAAATATATACATTGCACAAAAAAGATAAAATTATTCAAAATGCAATATTTATAAAAATTTAAAAATTAAGGAAAAAAAAAAGAAAACCCTAAATAAAAACAGAATCCTTTCGATGGAAGGAGTAAAAACGGAGGATTCTCAGGTCAAAGAGTGTGGAAACGACAACAATACACAGGAAAATACTCAAAATCTCAAATGGAAGAATCTGAGCAAAACAACAAAGACATGGAATTTGCACATGCCCTTACTTCCATCCACCCGATGCCGAACTCAGTTGCAGTCTCTTGAGTTCAGTTCCAGTCTCCTGTAAGCTTTTTATCTTCCCTTCTCTTCTTTTAATTTCCTCCAGTCATATTTAGTTGACCTATTGGTCACCCAAATTCCGAAAAGAAATGAAGATTGTTTTAAAAGAAAATACTGGGCGTTGGCGGAGAAGATTGTGCTATGAGTTTGGTGGATGCGTCGAGCGGGGCTTCGAGTTATTAAATATGAAGCAAATGGGAAACTCTTTGTATCTGCTGGAAATGACAAGCTTGTCAAGGTTTGGTCTACCGAGTCCTGGCGCTGTATTGCTACTGTGTAAGTTCATAAACACTCAACTGTCCTTTCTGCTTTCTTGTTTTAGTTTCCATAATTTCTGGGGGGAAACCTTTCTTCATTTTAGTGATGCATTATGAATATGATGTATGGCAGGTGTTCTGAGAAGAGAGCGAGTGCACTTGCTATAAGGAATGATGGTCTTCATGTCTGTTTGGCTGACAAATTTGTAGTTGTTTGGGTGGTGAATCTTTCAGGAGTTGGTGGAACTCGAAGGTCCTCATAACGAGAAGGCAGTGCCATTGCTTGCTTATTATTGTACTATCATTACTAGCCTGGTAATTGATTATATTTTTTATTTTTACAATTTTTGATAAATTTTTAACTTTTATAATTTCTATTATCTTTTTAAATTTTTAAATTTTTTATCATATATTTTAAAATTGTCTTTAATTTTTTTATAATTTCAACCCAAATGCCATGTCATCATGTCACGTCCACGTCAGTTTTTCAGTTAAAATCAGATTAATTTGAAAAAAAAAAAAAGAATAAGGATGAAATTGAAAAACCCCTAAATATCAGGGGCAAATTTTGGAATTATGACTTTTTTTTAGCTATCATAAAATATAAAAATATATTTCTAGCCACTGACAATTTCTATTGTTTATATATTCGTTTCATTTGTATCATTATTCTATCTAGATCCTAAAAGAAAAAGTATTTATATACTAAAAAAAGAAAAAAAAGATGGCTCTAATCTGAGCTAGCTTTTCAACACCTACAAAATTCATTACAAATTCAGATAACATAAAGTCTTTGAAACTACTTTTGCCATATATACTTGAAAATACATACATAATATCAGTTGGGTCACATTTTCTCTCCATCGATGAAAATCTCGGGGATGTGAGCAATCATTGACCAATTTTTGCATTTCTTGATTTGGCCTGTGTCGAATAACTTTGAACAGCTTGAAATTTCAAGGTACTCTAATGCTTTGAGAGAGTACAGTGTTTGTGGGAAAGATGCTAACTGAGGACAGTCCAAGACTTCAAGTCTTTGAAGTGAAGTCAGATTTCCAATCCATTCCGGTAATGTCTTCAGATTCGAACAGCTCGAAATCTGCAAATCTTTCAGTGTGGTGACATGTTGAAGACCATCAGGCAGAGAACTTAGTTTCGGCATATCCCCAATTCTCAAGGTGCGGAGGCATTGCAGTTCCATGACATTCTCTTCCATATCTTTTGACAGATCCAGCTCTCTGCATTCTTTGATTTCAAGCTCTTCAAGGGCTGTTAGATGTTTAAACCCTTTGAAAAGTGACTTGAGCATTTCACAACATCGAATATTGAAAAATCGGAGTGAAGTTAAACTCTTCAGGCCTTCCTCAGTTAGGCATACTAGATCAGGACAATTTTCTATTGATAGATGTTGAAGAGATGTAAGATGATGAAGCCCCTTCTCTGGAAATGACACCAATTCTATGATACCATCAATATGCATAACCTTTAGCTTGGAAAGATACAATGGATACACCAAATTTGCTCCTGCTTCTACCATTGCTGACTGTTGCAAAAGCCTTGCAGGCGTATTCTTTAGCTCCAGTTCTTCCAGAAATGGATGCAATGGCATATGTGTCAGGTTGGTGCAAATCCCAATTTTTAATTTCGAAAGACAAGGGAATGAGGGCATTGATTCCTTCTTCTGCAATGGCCTTTGTGGTGATGCTGCTGCGCCATGATTATCATTGGTAACAGGAGGGGCTTCCCTCCACCATCCCTTCAGATTTCGCAAGTCAAAAAACACTAATTCTTCTAGGCAAGGGAAGAATTCTTTACCTTCTTTTCCTCTATTCATTGGATTTCCCTTGAATGATAAAGATGAAGGCTCGGCACTGCTATCTTCAATGTATTCGACAGCAGTTATCACTTCAAGCCTGAGCACCTTAAGCTTGGGAAGCCGACTGAACAACGGGAGATGTATGCATTTAATACAATTCCATATGGTGATTTCAAGTAAGTTTGGGAGTAGCAAAGCCATGTCAAAGCTCATCCACTTTGGGAACCTTTCAGCTCTACATCCATAAATGTGAAACTCTTGAAGATTTGAATGTGGCTGCAGGCCTTCCAACAATGCTTCATCTTCTTCAAAACTTAAATGATTATTAACTTCTCGGCTCCAATCTAAAGTCAACACCTCAAGGTGTTGTTTCTCCTTCAAGTTTGCTTCCTTGCATTCTGCTGCAACATTTCTCAAATTTTCCAGCTTTGCTATCATTAGTTCTCCCCTCAGCGCATTTAGGTCTTTCAGTTCCCTTAGACCTCCACTGGCCATTTCGAAGGAACTCGTGCCTACTACAAATCGTGTTAATGTTTGAAGCGAAGTTAGCTGCCCAATCCCAGATGGCATATGTGTCAAACCAGTACATTGACCAGTCTCAAGATGCTTAAGACTAATCATGTTACTTAATTTTCTCGGAAGCTGTTCTAATCTCTTACAAGAATAGATTTTTAGTGTCTGCAAATTAAGCAACTCAGTAATGGAACTTGGGAGTTTTCTGATGACTTCATTCTTGGAGAGATCAAGATACCTCAAATGTTTCAACTTACCGATGATCCTTGGTAGGATGTGAAGCCCGGTATTGTGTAGATCCAATACACGCGTAAGCCTAAAACTTGAAATGATTGCTTCATGATCAACCTTGTCCAAAACTACACGATGAATAGGTTGCATCGGAAGAAGAAATGTCCGTATTTTGTTTGCGTTGAGCAAAGTGGTTGGGATTTTCCAGGATGAATCTAATTCGGCACTCAACGACACATGACGAGTTCTTTCAGATATGTTTTCACAATCCAGATCTACCATGGAGCAGTCATTCCCTGCAATTAATTGAGCAAGGTCATGCATGAGGTCATGCAGTTTGCAACTTATTACATTGCCCCATTCATCATATTCCACATCTTGAAAAAAGGACCGCCTGAGGAGATCCATGAAATACTGGTCCCCCAATTCCTCGAGGCATTGAATTCCCTGCAATGGTTGTATAAACCCTTCCGCAATCCAAAGTGAAATTAGCATTTGCTTGTTTATCTCATAGTCCTTAGGAAACAATGAACAGAAAGCAAAGCACTGTTTTAAATAGGATGGCAGTTGTTCATAGCTTAACTTCAGTACAGATAATACATCATCTTCGTTTCGAGTTACCATTGACAATTGCCTCTCCTTTAAAGAGAGCCACTCGGTTTCAGTATCTTTGGTATATAGAACGCCACCTATGGTCCTTATCACGAGGGGATTACCGGCACATTTTTTGACAATGTCCTTCCCAATTGCTACTAATCTTGAATCATTTGGCTCTTTGCTTTCTTTAAATGCCACTTTTTCGAACAAGGACCAAGACATGTCTTCTGGAAGGCCTTCCAACAGGTAAGGCTGGCTTGTGCCTGTAATGGAAGCAACCAGTTGAGCACGTGTAGTGACAATTATCTTACTCCCCCTTGCACCATTCATCAACAAATCTGCCAGATTCAGCCACCTCTCCCGACTATCATTCCACATATCGTCTAACACAAGTAAGTATTTCCTGCCATCGATCCTTTTACGAAGGTGAGTTTGCAAGGAATCCATCTCAAGACTTTCATACTTGGAACTAGTAGCAGACTCCAAAATCTTCCCAACTATCATTTTCACATCAAAAACATCGGAAACACACACCCACATCCTCAACTCAAAATGCTTCACAGTTCTCTCATCATTGTATGCTAGTTGAGCTAGAGTGGTCTTGCCTTGTCCCCCTATCCCAACTATTGGTATCACTGAAACATTGTCAACGCCATTAGTCTCCAACAACCTTTTCATGATGGCATCTTTGTCACCTTGTCTCCCAACTACATCTTCCTTTCGGACAAACGAATGTGTCTGCTTCCTCTCAACCTTTACAAGTGGAACGCTTATAGGGGATCGGTCCGTAAAGTGGTATTTAATTTTATCAGCAGCTATTGCATCTAATCTCTCCCTACTGGCCTCGATTTGATGACTTATCTTAAGATTGTAAGCTACTTGACTAACTTTTGAGAATAGAAAGCTTACCTGTTTTCCCCTTTTCCCCTGTTGACGTTTCAGAACATGAGTTGAAAAATCATCCAACAGGTCATCTACATCATAAACTGCATCTTTAAGCTTTCCAAGCCAATCCCTAACCTCATGGCTCTTGGCATGCTGATCCTCTGCATCCAAAAGTACAGCTTTAATGGTGGAAACTGTGTTTTTCAGTTTCTCAAGCTGTTCTTTGACACCCCACACCAATCCCATTTCCTGGAGGGCAAGGTTGCCTATCTTTCCCAGGATCCCATCAGCTATGTTGAATAAACCTGCTTCTGCCATTCTTCTCTTCTCGTAAAACACTAACAGCAGCAATGGTTAAAATGCAAAGCTTTTGTTGATCTGGTAAGCAGTTTAGCCATAAATACAAAGGGTTGACATCAATTTCATTTTCAAATTAGATTAGCTGGCTATGTTAACAAGTCTAGTTTAAAGATTAAAATAATCTATGAGGAGGATAACATGGAAAGTTCATAGCAAGTAAAGGAAACCCATTTTTAATTAGGCCCCAGATAGGTAAGACAAAAACATGCTTGACCTTTATTTATGATTTTAAGTGGTTGTGGAAAATACCCCACAATCCAGCCGTGTCAAAAGGGACAAACTCAATCTTAGAGAAGACAACTACGAATTATGTGCATCAAAATGAAGGATTCCATTAAAATCGAATGAGTCGATTACTACAGTAAAGGATGAAACTTCAATCATTAATACCATTTTTGGCTGAAGGGAATAGAATAGCACTAACCATTCTCATTCTTTGTCCTCCCATAATAGCTATTCTTTAGTATGATATATAGGGGTGAGCATTCAATCGAATTGAATAAAAAAAATTTCGAATTGACGAATCATATTTTATCATTCTAACTCGATTTAAAATTTTCTCGAATCAAGTCTAATGAGATGGAATTCGAACTAAACCGAATATATTTGTTCGAGTTAAATTAAAAATATATAATTTTAGGTCCTTATAATCATTGTCACTCACTGTAATTAAATTTGTTATTAACTTTAATCCCCATAGAATTTATTTATTAATCTTTTATATACGAGTTAACTTTTTTGCTTAACTTTTTTGCTTGCTTAATTGCTTCAATTATCTTCTTATTCTTGTCACTATGTATTTTGAAATTAAAAAATATATTAAATGTAAAAAATGTGATTTTTTAATAAAAATTATTTTAAAGATAAAATGTGAAATTGATACTAACATAAAATTTTAACGCAAAAATTTTATTACATAATCAATAATTCAATTTTAGCAAAAATTTATAAAGATTCGATATGATAAAACAATTCAATAATATAAATAGCACAAAATGTGAAATTTAATTTAATAATATAAATAGTATATAAAATTATTATTATTTAGGTTTAAGATTTTTTTTGGATGATTTTAATTTTTTATTTGGGGATAGATGGTGAGAAGTAAAAGTTTAGGGGGAAAATAAAAAAGTTTTAGAGGTTGAGCAATTTTTTTTTTTTTTTGGGGAATAAATGAAAGGAGTAAAATTTGAGGAGGGGATGAGTTTGGGGTAGAAGGGGTTGGGGGTGGAAACAAAAATTATGGGGGAAAAGTGGGAGAGAGTAAAAATTTTAGGAGGAAAGTGAAGAGATTTAGGAGTTTGGGGTAATAATGTAAATTATTATAGTTTGATATTCAGTTTATTAAAATTATTCGAGTTATTCAAATTCGAAAATCAAACTCGATTCGAACTCGAAATTCGAAAAAAATTTGAGTTTACTCGAATAACTCGATTAATTCAAATAACTCAATTCATTTAACTCGAAATTTAAATTTTTTTTATTTTTTTATTTTTTGAGTCGAATCGAGCTTTGCTCACCCCTAATGATATGACCAAGAATGACTAATGGTATGACCAAAGAATGACTATTTCATGCAATCTTAAATAACAAAATAAATTTAATTTCTAAATTACTCCTTTAAAGCTTGTACTCATAAAATATAAAAACAAAATATTTGAGATATTTTAACATAGTTTAATATAAAATATTTTAATATAATTAATAAAAAATTATATTAAGAATGTTATTAATTTTTTTATTTTTATTAAATTATATTTAATAAAAAAATTTCTTCTAAGGTTATTCTGATCATTTCAACTTTTTTCCTCGTGCTATTATAACATTTATTCTATTCAATCAAACACAAGAATATTATTACAATTCTATTTCATTCTATTCAACCAAACAATTGAATTATTGATTACAACTCTATTTCATTACAGCCCTATTTTATTCTAGTGAACTAAATGTATCGTAAATTTCTTAAAAAATGACATTGTCGTTTTAATCTCCAATTTAAAAATAATTATTTTAATGCAACCCATATGTTTGCTTTGCCAAAATAGATCTTACTCTTTTTTTTTTTTTTGTTAAAGTTTTTATATTTAGTTAATCTACATCCAACTTTCATAAAGAATTTGTAACCCATGTACTTTTAAGTTTTTATATTTAATGCAACCCAATGTGTTTTGGACATTGAAAAAGAATTTGTAATATTGGGGAACTGTGTTTACATATTTTTATCATTTTACTCATCTGTCATTAATTTGTCATTATATACACGTCTTAGTCAACCAATTTTAGTAAATTTTTTCATTTTGGTCTCTCAATTTATTCTTTAGAATTAATTTTCTTTGTTCTTTTTTTAAAAAAAGTTCAAAAGATAAAATGAATAACTAAAATGAAAACTTATTAAGATTGAGTGACTAAAATGAATATACGTAATAATAAATTAACAGTGGGTGACTAAAATGATCAAAATATATAACAACATTGCAAACTTTATTTTAGTGCCCAAAATGAAAACTTATGAAAATTGGGTGACGAAATGTGCAATTTACCCTTTATTTTCTAAATTTAACTATATATATATGTTTTTTTTTTTTTTTTGCTTAATGCGCTCAATTTGGCCTCCTAACTATGTCTATTTTCCAACTTTGGCACTTAAACTTTTTTTTTTGTCCCAGATTGATAGTTAAATTATTATTCCGTTGCCCAATTCTGTAATGACCTGAAATTCACGGGCACCGGAAAAGTGAGTATAGGGCCTCCGTCTTAGTGAAATAAGTTCAAAAATAATTATTAAAAATATTTATGAGCCTAGTGGTGTGTCTAATTAGGATTTAATTAGGTGAATTTAGCTTAATTTAGAGTAATTAGTAAAAAGGATTAAATTGAATAAAGGGTAAAAGTTTAATTATAAAGCAATAGAAAATAAAAAGGATTAAAATGGCAATTAAGCCATTGACTACAAATGAGGCGGCATATTGGTAAAGATTTTATTTAGGTTTTATATATTAAATTATATTTTATATATATATATATATATTATAATGATTATTATTATAGTTTTATATTAAATTATTATGATTATTTAATTGATAATATATTATAAATAAATTAAATAGAAGACAATTGTATGGTAATTAAATATATATATGTAAGAATTGTATTGGTACATTTGTAATTTAAATATTTAATTACTTATAATTTAAGTATAAAGATATTTTATAATTATTAATTATATTAATTAAATCATGAGATTTTTATTTGATAAGCAAATTAGATAATGACATTTGTGATAATATAAATATGTACACTTGTTATATAATTATTAATTTACTTAATATTAAAGTAAAAGATATTTTAATATATGATATTAATATTATATTATGTTAATAAAAATAATAAAGCATAAAAGAAACAAAAGAAACAAAACAAAAGAAACAGAATTGAAAACGGGAAGCAGGGGAGAAAAAGAGAAAGAAAAAGGGAAAGAAAAATAAAAGAGAAAACTAAGGATTTGAAGCTTGGAGTTAATTTGGTAAGTCAATTAAGTCCTTTTTAGTTAATTTTGATGTTTTAGAAGCTTTAAAACAAGATTTTGATGAAATTAAGTTGATAGTTCAAGAGTTCATATGTTTCCAAATATGGTTCATGTTGGACAAATTATGGAATTAGGGATTTAATTGAATGAATTCTAAGTTAGAATTGATTAAGGGATTAAATTGTAAACTAGGCTATAGGTTTTATGTTGTAGGGACTAAATTGAAGAAATTTTGAAATTAGAGAAATATGCTGGAAATTTTATAGTTAGATATAAGTTTAGACAAAACTTGAATAGAAAAAGAGAGTGAATTAGATTAAGAAAATAATTAAGATTAGTTAGGATTAAATTGGGAATAAGGTAGGAATTGTTTAGAAATTTAATTATTTATTATAATTAATGCTGTAGATAATAATGTAAATTACTATTATTTTCGTAGCTAACAAAGAACCTGAAGCATCAGCATCGAAAGGAAATGAGAAAGTCATCGAGGACTAAAACGGGAGAATTACGGTGTGTATTACTATAATTCGAATTTTAATTATTATTGGTTGCTGAATTTTTAATTGTTATGTATGGTAAGTAAGACTTGAGGTAAGTATGTGAAATTGATATGAATATTGAGTGAAAATGAAAGTGATGCAAATTGAATCAAATTGAATTGAATAAGTGAATTATGGAATATGTGATTATTTGAAAAGTGTATTGATTGAAAAATGAATGGTGATTTGAACTGTGAATTGAAAGTGATATAGAATTGAGAAAGTGAATTGAATACCCTATTAACTAGTCGGGCTGAGTTGAATATAGTTGGCATGCCATAGGATTGGAAGTGTTCAGGGATACTTCGACCTCGAGTAATGAGACACTGGGTGTCACTATATTTCTTCGGATAGATTCGATGAGGTACTGGGTACCAACTTTACTTCGGCTAGGCCGATGAGACACTGGGTGTCAACTATTACTTGGAACTATCTGATGAGGCACTGGGTGCCATATTGGTGTGTTTGGTTGGATCCGTGTATCCGCCAAAGTCCGAGTTACGTTAATAGGGTGAAAAATTGAAATGTGAATTTGAGGCATTGAAATGAGAAAAATAAATTGAATTACGAATTGAAATTGGAATTGTGATAGTAAGAGAAAAGTATGAAAAGTATGTTCATAAGTGATATAAATTTAAGTTTGAGAAAATACATTGATTTATGAATTAGTACATATGACATTAATTGTTAGGTATTTTAATATTTATGTTTTACTATTGTTGATATAATTTGAATTATGGTAATACCACTGAGAATATCCATACTTAGCGTACGGTTGTTTCCGTGCGCAGGTTAGTAGAAGTCAAGTGTCCTGTTCAAATCCGAACATTCCCGACTCAACACAAATTTGGTGATGTATATTTTTCTTTTGGGTAAAGGTGGCATGTACATAGGTGTTGTATAGTCACTTGAATATGCATATTACTTTGGGTAGTGAAGGTTAAATTATAAGATTTAGATGGTTAAATGAAATGGTAAGGAAAATATATGATATTTTGTACATGAACATTAAGTTGTTAAATGAAAGAAGTTTTTAATCAATTTTGAATGATGCTATGATAGTTATTAAGTTGAAATTATGTTAATGATATAAATATTAGTTATATGAATGTGAAAAATTGGTGCTGGTTGTTTTAGTTTGAATTTGCAGGAGGTTTTAGGTAAACAAAAATAAACAGAAATGCTGCCGAAATTTTTATTAAAAAAAAATTCAGAATATTCGAACAAGTCCCGTTCTACTTTTAATACGTGTTTGAACTTCGAGAATTCAAGATAGGGACTTGATTATTATATTATACCATAAAAGTTATATTAATTGTAAATTATTCGTAAGTTGTCTAATATGTCCGGTAATGCCTCATAACCTCGTTTCGGTGACGGTTTGGGGTTAGAGGGTGTTACAAATTCAACAAATTATTTACTAACGGTGTCAAAAAATTTTGTTGCCACATGACACTAATAAAAATATGCCACATGGCACCTTTAAACCAATCAAATAATATGCCATCTGACACTTATGTTTATTTAATATAAAACATTAACCAGTCATTTACTACCGTTGACCGACTTTTACTGTCAACGTAGCGCTAATAGAATGTGTCATGTCACCCTTTCTTTTTTTAAATATTATATAATTTATTATTAAAAATGTAAAAGATCATATATAGTATAAATAATTCAAAAAAATTAAAAGAAAGTTTAAAAATAAAATAAAATTCTAAAATATATGAATTTAAAATTTAAAAAAATCAAAATATTATATAAAAATTGAAAATTTGTCATAAATTTATTTTTTTTCAAAAAATCTAAAATCTAAAATTAATATATCTATATATTTCTAAACATTTAAAACTATATATTTGATGAAATTTGTCTATTTTGGAAATTTAGATATATATATATATATATATATATATATATATATATATATATATTTGAAAATTTAAAATTTAGAGTTTAGAGTTTTTTGAAAAAATAAAATTTATGACAAAATTTTTAGAATATATATTTTTTGAAAATTTAAGTTTTCTTTTGCAATTTTTTAAAAGTTAAATGCATTTTTATATAATTTTATAAAAATTTTCAATTTTTATATAATATTTTGATTTTAATTTATATTTGTATATTTTAGATTTTTTAAAACTTTTTTGATTTATTTTATATATTATATAAAAATATATTTTTTACATTTTAAAACAATATATTATATATAATATTTAAAAAAAATGTGATGTGGTATATTTTAATAGTGTCACATGAGCAATTAAAGTCGATCAATCGTGAGTTGATGTTTTTATTTTAAATAAATCTAATTGTTTCGTGACACATTATGATTGGTTAAAAGCTGCCACAAGGTATATTCTTATTGGCACCATGTGGTAATCTATTTTTTTAACATTGTTAGAAAAAATGAATTAAATCGAGTAACGGAATGATAATTTAAATACCAATTTAAAATAAAAAAATTTAGGTAGCAACGTTAGAATAAGCATAATTGGAGGGCTAAATTGAGCATTAAACCTTTTTTTAAATACAAATTATTTGAGGATACGTCGAATACAAATAAAAATGACTAACAAACAAAACCCTAAGCAATCGATACTCTCTTACAACGATACGAGAGTTTGGTTTCATAGAAGGGAAAGAAAAAAAACCCCCTAAACAACTATCTAATATTGTCCCTGAAATAAGTACAAAAGTGAGAGACGATAGGGTTTTAAGAGGGACTTTTTGGGTAGTAGGTGCAATAGAAAATGGGTGACGAAGAAGAAGAAAGAAGAGAACTGAACTTGGTTTCAAAGAAGGATGAAGAAGAGAGGGAAAGCTCAATGACTCCATGGGAGCAACACGCCAAAGTTATAAGCATTCCTCGCTTCGATTACAAGGCTCCTTCTTCTTTGCTTCAACGTTCTCACTCTGGTTTTCTTATCACTTGCACTATCAGTACTTCTGCGGTCCCTTTCCCTGATTTTCTTCAATTTTCTGTTCTGTTTTTTGTCTGATGGCTGCTTCTTTTTTCAGCTTGGAAATGGGGTTTTGACATTTTCTTTTATCTTGTTATCAGAGAGGGAGAAGAGCGCGACGAAAGAAGCCCTGGCTATCTTTTCGAAGGTCTTGTCTTTTTCATCTCAATTTTTTGATTTAGTCTTCCTATTATAGGCATAGCTAATTGTTGATTTCATTGAACCATGTCCTGAGATTTTGAGTGGGATTCGAGAACCGAAGAAAGATATGCAAAAGTTTTGGCATCCAATGTTAGAAAGTAACAGGAAGCAGTTGAAGTTCTCTCTCTGAGAGCTATAATTGCTAATTGTTGGTTGCATAAATAATGAACGTTGCTTTATCCTTTCATATGTTTAAGTAACCTCTAGAGTCTGTATAGTCCTTTCATAGTGTGATTGACACTTTCACTGTTGTTTCACAATATCATTTTCGTTTTTCTTGCTAACTGACTGCGAAAAAATGCAAAATCTTCAAATTAAGTTGTATCCGTTAATACATTATAATTGAAAAAAAATGAAGAGATTTTCTCTTTCTATTTGACATTGACTAATTGGAATATGCACCACTTTTGGATGATGATGCTAAAACACTGAATTGGTGCCTTTGATCATGTAGAGCATGCGCCACTTTTGAATTGTTTCTTTTGAGGTTTATGGAAACAGGTTTCTGGTATTGGGCATGTTGTTTTACTGTTGTCACTACTAATGCTTGTTAATTGTTTTAATATTTTGCAGTATGTTGGCCCCTTCAATGGTGATGATGACACCTTGGGATGTTCAGGAAACTCTGATGCAAATGCTGATTCTAAGAGAAGGAAAATATATACGGAAGAAATTGATCAGAATATTGGCAATAGTGTCGACAGCTCAGAGATCACTGATGCAGCCGGTGGGTAGTTTTCAGGCCTAAAAGACTGGAACTTTGACATTCAGTTCAATTTTGCTTATGCCCTGGATTCTAAATTTATTGAGAATATCTCATTGTGGTAGGGGAAATTCCAAAAGATGACTGCTTTGTCTCTGCAAAGACGGATAAAAGTCAAGCACCAGAATTTGTTCTTTCACTAGTCAAGCTAACAAGGAGTGGTTTGCTTCTGCTTACCTTCCCATGGGGGAACTCGTTAGACACAATAGATGTTGTTTCAAAGATCTTTTGTGATCTGGAGTCTGGGAGTTTAAAGTCACCACTGTAAGTTTGTTGCAGATATCCTCAAGTTTATTTGTTTTCTCCTTTTGGCATGTTTATAGTTCTTACCCTGGCTTCTGTTTCCAGAAACTCTGGTTATGTCTGAATCATCTTCCAAATGACACAATGAGATCTCTTCAGAAAATATTGTTTGAGATAATATCTCAAGTAGATCAAAACATAATTGGCTCCTAAACCCTCAATGAGCTGGTCTAGAAGTTCTTTAAGATAATAGTATTACTAAAGTCCATTTAAACTTTTTATCAGAACATATTTCCTTTGTACTTAAAATTACATGTTATCACTTTGCAATAGTAGATGGATGGAAATTGTGTAGGAAACAAGTTGACATTATTCATGAAATAAGTTGTATGTAGGCTGCTGTTAGAACTGAAGACATGGATGATTAATACCTTGCACCACCCCAATGTTAATATAAGAAAGCTTAGTCTTAAATTTGAAGTGCATTTAATTTTTTTCTTTTTTTTGCACATATAATTTTACGAGTCAAAAAGGTAAAACAGATTCCACAATATCTCCAATGCAGTAAGTTAAATTATTTGCAGATCATGTTTTCGCTTGCCTCTTCTATGAGCTTGGTGGGTTATTACTTCCCAGGATTGCCAAATTTGTATTTGTGATATCTTCACGGCTGACAATTGCTGATTTCTTTTCCATCCTTGCATTATCATTCATATGCTTTTCCTTTTTCTTCAGCAATCAATCATGTTTACTGAATTTTGGGTGAAATTTCATTTCATTGGTGCAGTTGGTGTCACCGCATCTTTCCCATCCAAGCTACCTGTACTTTGAATGAGAAGGAACTGCAAGCAGTTGTATCGAAACTTGTCTTTCAATTTGTGAATGATAAGCGGAATAAACTTGCACAACCTCTAAAGGTTTGAGCTTTAGGTTTTAGGTTTTAGCTTTTATACTTGAAGTATGTTGCCTGAGAGGTTTATGGAACATTGGGATAGGTTATCTTGGTATGGTCAAAACAAAATGTTAAATTGAACGCATTTTAACTATTATATTTGTTTAGATGACTTATCTTTCCACGTATGTGGACACCATAAGAATAAACTCACTGCATCCCTGAAAATTGTGGTTTCTTACTCAAAATCCAGCCATCTAGGTTTATTTTTCTATATTCCATATCTGAGTTATATTGTCAAATGAAATCCGTCTTCCTAACGTTAATGTCTGCATTTTTTTTTTAAGATACGAAGTTGTACAAGTTCAAAACATTATTGCTATCTTTAGTTTGCAGTTGGGTTTAACAGAAGAGGGACTGAAGAGAGCCGAATGAAAACTCCGAAAGATGCATCAAATAATTCTGATATCTCTGTATTATTGGACCGCAACAAATGCTTTGGTGCCGTGGCTGCTGCTGTTAAAGGCATTGTTTCAGATTCAGTCGTGGATCTGAAATCTCCTGAGGTACAAGATCCTATACAGCTTGTCATAATGTTTTCTGTCCTTTTCCTTGCCTAACTGCAATGGCAAATCTTTCAGCTATCTATTCTTGTCGAGTTGCTTCCCCTTTCCGGAGTGCCTAATGGATCGCTATTGGTTGGTGTGTCAGTTTTACCCCAAAACCTGGTTAGTACTAAGCCAAGACTCTGCATTAAGCCACTGGTTTGCGATAAAAATGGGAAGAAGGCAAGTTAAAGCAGGTATGTGTTTAACAATGTTTTATATGATGAGACTCAATGTCTTTGCAGTAACGGTAATATGAGTCCATGGTGAAATAATTTTGTATACTGTACCTTCACCCCATTGGAGTAAAAATGCTTTAATTTTGATAAAAAGAAAGTGCTTTCATGGTTGAATTTGGAAGTTAGTGTGAGCAAACAATGGTCCATTTATCTCCTAACTGGTTTTACACGTGCATGCCCGGTGGTTGACTCCATGGAGACCAATGTTGAGATGCCGCCATAAAACTTGAATTGCTCGTTGGAATTTTTTTTTTTTTTAAAGGAAATTTAAGATTTGCTATGTCAATTACAGCTTAGGGCTTTAGTCTTCAACAAGTTCTTCACCCATTGGTGAGAGTTTCGGAACCTGAACCTGTAAATTGTGAGATATATTTATTTATATGACTTGCCAATCCAAGGTAGCTTTTCCAATTGGTATTCTGTGCAATGTAACATTGAAGGTTTTTCCTTTTTTTGGATAAACAATCTATTTTTATGGCATTATTCTTATGGCATCACTTCTAACTATCAATCAATTAGTTGGGTTGCGACTAAACTTGTTCATGACCAGACAAGGTTGGGCCAAACCTGATTACCCAAAAATGTGTTTGTTTATGGTCTGGTTCTATCCAAAGCAAAATATGAGATTCATGAGTTGAGAGAGGTTATGGGTAGTTCCAAGTATTATATTAAAAGGAACAGATACGATTAGAATTTATAATTTAAATAAAGATGGTGAAGCAAAATCACGAACCATTAAAATTGGCTTTGGATTTAGGATTGCTCTTTTCTTGCATTAAAATTGGCTTTGGATTTAGGATTACTCTTTCCTTAGATTGAAAGTTAGAAAATTTGAAAGAAAAAGAAAAGATTATAAGTACTCATTCCAATCTTAAATTTATTTGATATTAATTCTTTAAAATGACTTGTTTTATTGTTACAACAAAAAATTATAGGTAACTTATGAAGCGATTTACACCATGGTTGGTGTGGAGGGCTGAATCCCCCCCTTTGGTGAGGTGTATTCATGGAGGAACGAGGGTAGGATTTGGGGTAAAGTTACCCTCTCTTGAGTGTAGTGATCGAGTGATATATGTGCTCAAAATATTATTGGAGTTGACTTGAATGAGTCGATTGAAGTGTGTTGTTGGATATGATAAATTGATGGATGTTGTTAAGATTTCTTTCTAACATATCTTTTATGAGTTATGTGGATTCTTGGGAATGATGTTAAAAAGTTGTTGTAAGGTTATGCATTGCCAAGTTCTTATGGTTTTAACTGTGCTGACAATGCTGTTTAAGGTAAAGATAGAACAATTGTATAAATTAATTTGATTAAATCTTAGATTTTCTATAAATCAAATCTAATTTAATTAAAAATTATCTATTATATCAAATTGAAAATACATCAGTCTTCGAAAAAAACATTTAGAATTTCAAGTTTTTTTTTTTTATGGAAAACAGAAAAATAAAAGTTAAAATATGCCATAAATATTTGTATTAATCGTCAAAATTTATGTACAATTTTATTAGTCATTTCCCATACAAGGCTACTCAGCCATATTTCGAAACAAATGATATCAAATTTAAAATTTGCATACTGAGACGAAGTTGCAATTTATAAGTAACACATACTGAGATGAAGTTGCAATTTATAAGTAAGCTTACAAACCTGTAAAGTAACTTTTATAAGGAAACGGGTGAAGTTAATATATTAAAAAAAAATCCGAACGGGTCATTAGAACGGTCAATACACCTATGTATTTTTAATGTTGCAATCATGTTTAAAGTACTCTATATTTATATCAATTTTAGCTAATTAACAATTTACTTTATATAAATATTAATATATTTTTATGTTATATATATTTATTTTGTATATTGTTTAACACGGTCATGCCTAGCTTAAGACAGTAAAAAGTCAATATCTCAAAACCTAAGTTTCTCTAAGAGTCTCTGATCTTCAAGTTATTTCCCAGTGATTAATGAGTAAATGACTTGAATACCTAATAATATCTGACATATGCCCCATAAAATTGAGTTGTTTATAGAAACGAGTTGTTTTAACTCAGTCAAGTATATAGAACGCTTCAACAACGTCTAATAAATTTGAATTTGTTGAACGACCAACTTCGATTTATAAAATTTTTAATCACTTCTTCTAGATAAATCGTTATCTTCAACTTCAAGCATTCCAATGGGCTGGTATGTAGACATTATACACGCATCAATGCCCCCACTGACTAGGTGAAATGTCTTTTTTTCTTTTCTTTTTCTTGAATTACTTGGTGGTATGGTTCAACTATAAATTTGTAAGCTCATGATATATTTGCCCCCATTGATCAAATAGCAAAAGCTTTAAAATGAATATTTGAATCTCCAATCTGAATCTTACAGCATTGAAGATTTGTCTAAATAGACTCGCTTATAGAAACGGATTGCTTTAACTCAACCAAACACATAGACTGCAGTCGATAAGTTTCTAATCACTTCCTCCAGATAAAGAATCGTTGGGTTATCTTTAATTTCAAGCGTTCAAATGGGCTGGTTTGTAGACATTATACATGTATCAATGCCCCAGTTGAACAGGTGGAATGGTTTTTTTTTTCCTTTTCTTTTTGATGAATTACTTGGTGACATGGTTGAACTATATAAACTAGTGAGCTAAAACCATGATCTACATGCCCCATTGATCAAATAGCAAAAGATTTATTATACATTGTCATTGCATATTATTTCTCATTAGACGCATATACCGCCGGTTATGCATATCCATTGTATATCTGTTGCAATTAAATAAACACCAAACTGAAGCATATTTACCTAGTTGGCTAAGTGAAAACGATTGTTATAACTATATCTGAAAAAGAGATGTCCAATTTGATGAGGAACTTTATTCCATAAACAAAGTTGATGAGCTGATGACGGATCACAAATGAAATAGTCCTTACATTCGTCCACAACAAACAGTTTCAAACTCCCCCCAGACAGGTGACAAACATCAAAATATCCGCCAAAGTAGTCTAAAACCTCCTGCCATGTATTTAAACAAGGTATTATAAGCAGAACCCATGGAAAATGAAAAAGAAAATCATTAAAGCTCTAAGAACAAAATTACAAAAACTAAAGCCAATAAGATATTAATCTGAAAATTGAAAAACAATATCGGTGGAATTTATCATTAGCAACTAAATGTTATGGAGACGGGACATAACAAAATTGCATTGCACCTCATCTTTTTTTTATTTTTCTTTATGTAAAGAATCTTCTGGACAAGGGAAAGTCAATAATTCTTAAATTTGGATCATTCATTTTGTTGCCCATGCACACATATTGTATGCTAGAGTTCACCTTTTTACTTGGAAGAGAATATCTACCAGTCTAATGCATATTAAGAGTGGTGAATACGGTTATACGACCAGAAATGTACCTAAAAGCTGCTGAAATAGACCTTTGCAGTAACATCAGTAAAGTGTGTACTTGGGACTTAAGAGTATACTATAGTAAGGCAAGTGAAAAGAAAAAAACTGACGAGTTTTGCTAGTGCCTAATTTCAGCTTCTAATTTAGCCATTGTTGTGAGTATGACATTCTTGTGCTTTCAGAATTTGAAAATATCATATTTGTTCCTTCAATTAAGTTTTTCTTTTGGCCATTTGTTAGGAGTGGAGGGGGAAGGGGCTGTCTAGGGTTTGAACACGGAACCCGTTGTCAACCAATACTTGAAATCAACACAAGACTTTTGCCACTACACCAATGGCTTAGTTGATATTCCTTCCATTAAGTTTGCTTCAATATTTACTATAAATATAATTGTCAAGAAATTGATATATTCGCTAAACTTATAAAGTTCTCTCAAATGTTGACCAAACATTTCCATCAACTTAGAGATTAGAGTAAAGCATAATGCATCATCAAATGGGTAGCTACAGACAAGTTCTTTACTCTTGATTATGTTCCTTTCAAGCTCAAAACATAAGACTATATCTCGGATCTAAAACAGCAGCATTATCAAATTCACTAGCCCAGGCCTTCTAGGATACCTCATTTACATTTTGAATAATACCAGCACCAGTTGATGGAAACAAGCAAGAACAATCAAACAAAATGATAAATCAGAAATTCATGTTTGGTAAATAGCTGGGATATTCCACTTTTATGCATCTGCATGTATGAACTCAGTGCTTTGCTGTTAAACTCCTCCTCCTTCTTTACATTGTAATCAAACCATCTTATACTGACCATAATCAAAATATTTCCATTGGCTACACCTACTAATTTATTCACATGAAAGAAACTAAATACAGAAGCCAACTTTTTTCATATAAGCCCCCACCCCCGAGGAGAACAGGTAACTGAAAAGTATCATGAATATATCCAATTACTCGCAAAGCATAATAAGCAATCTCATTAACCAAGGTCCAAGAAACACTTGATTGTTAAGTCTTACTCAAACCCATCTATGGGGGTTATCCAGAATGCGTGTTGTTCTCAATCTCACTACAAGTATCCCCCCACCATATTTTGAATCATTAGGCAAGAACAACTTAATAACAATTTCAAAATCTGCAAAATGAAATGCTAAATCAAACAAAATTCCATGGACAAAAAGACCCCAAAGCAGAAACGGACTGATACGGAGATATTCCAGTTTACCATTTCTTTCCAATCAAACGTCATAGGAACCAAACAAAATAAACCCCCAAATCACTACACCCTACTATAAATAGACTAAATGAAAATAAGTCCCTTAATAGAAAACAGGAAACCAGTAAAAACCTCAGAAGTATTGACAATGGAGTACCAGAGTCTCATATCAATCAATCTTATATCCAACAAAGGGAAAGAAAGGGTTAAACGCTTCAATTTCAATAATAAGAGCAGACAAGAAAATTCTATTTAACATACAGCAGCCAATCTGGATTAAAACAAAGCCCTAAAAAAGTTAAACCAATCAATCATGCCAACTAAGAAAGAAAAAAAAAATTTAACATAGCTAAAAATCCCAAAATTTTGGAACTTAAACAACCCTTAATACAAAGATCAATGAACCCATCAACAAACTATGAACGAAAACATCAATAGATAAATATCCAGTTATTAAAATTATATATAAAAGAAATTGAAACAAAAAGAAAGAAAGAAAAGAAAATTTGACTGACCCTGGAGGCAGCTTAAGCATTAGCAGTTTTGGGAATGAGAGGAACAGAAGCGCCCTGTTTCCCAGCCTGTTTCAACTTGGTCTCTTCTTCACGGATCTTCTGCATCTGCAGCATCCTCTCCATGACGAGCTCGTACTCGCACTTTTCATATGAGTGGCGTTCAATCTCGCATTTCCAAGGTAAGTAAAACTCGGCCTGGCGGCACTTGTTGAGCGGGATGAGAAGATGTGCACATTGATCCCTGTACGGGATGGGGACCTTGTTCTCTACCATCTCTGCTTGTGTTGCTATCATCTTCTTCGATGAACCCTCCACTTCCATTCTTTTTTCTCCCTTTGATTTGTGTTTGAAGAAAAAAAATTGGGTTATGAAAATGCTTTTGCTTGATCTCCGAGTCCAACTCCAAGGTAATTATCGGCTAGCCTAGCTTTTCTTTGTACGCCCAAAGGTAATCTGGAAGGGTTGGGCGCAAAACTATTATATGCCCAAAATGGGCCTAAAAAAACTAATTCCATTTATAATATGAGTTTCGCTCGGTTGAATTTATTTTTTAATTTTGTAATATATATTATATTATGGTTAAAAAGACGTTTTAGTCTCTCTCAAATTTAATATTTACTAAATTAGGAACAGTTTAATCTCTATTAATTTCAAAAGTGAGTGAGCACTTAAGGGTAATTAATCGCAATGTTAATATTTTCTATCAATTGTGTATAATTTCAATTGATATAATAACAAATTTGATTATCATAATTTACATATTTTTTTCATTTTTTGTGTTTAAATTTAGAAAGATTGCAATTTCATTTGTTTTGAGAGTTTGGGTATTGAGCACCCCCTCCGAGTTCTTCTACATTCACTTGTTGCATGACCAAGGCATAATACACAATGTGAATTATATCCCTTTCCCGCTTTCTGTTATAATTTATGAGTTTGTGACCGCCATTGTTCCAAGTCCTTTTTTTTTTGTTTATTTTACAATTTTTAATGTCGTTTGCATTGACCGTTGGCTCCAACATAATATACCCTTAATTCTCACCCCCTCTCTAGCATACTGAACCAAAGACCCAAACCCAGGCAACAAGACCATAGTCGAGCACCATAATTACCTCGCTCCTCGTGCCTTTTCCGATGCTTCCATTTTGGTTAGTATGATTGGATTTTTAATTAAGGTTATGAAATATTGATCAAATAATAAGACAAGTAGTGGTTTAAGGAAGTTTTACAGAGAAAAAAAAGTAAAGGTTGATGTTTGCTTTAGATTAGTTTTGCTTGAGAAAGGAGAGAGCAGTGTCGGACTCCCAATGCTAAAATCCAGACAATATATACTTCTTTAACAAAAGGGGGGAATTAACAAAACTGGCTATTTAAGTAGCCATTTCAAATCAACATTTTATGTGGTTGATATTTGTTCATTATTCATGTAGGAAATGACGAACCGTCAGCTAATTAAGATTCTTTGTGTAAACGTGCAATGTTTGAGATTAATTTTGTTAAGTTTTTTATAATTAAGATTAAATTGATGAAACATGTAAATATTAAGAGCAACTTTCTACGTGCATTGCTGCCGGATTAGGGTGTGATGCCTCGGCCATTCTTGGCACCTTTTCCACGTTGTTAGGGTGCGATGCCCTTGCTCTCACACGGTAGCCTCGCACGATTGCTCTGCTAACGCACGAGGCCTCGGCCGATGCTGTGTGCCTAGCTCACACAATGGGGTGCGATGCCCCTCGCATCGCCTCAACAATTGTGATGCTCCGACTGTTGACCACAACGCCAACTTCTCCTTCTTCAATTGTTCATCCATTTTTTTGCCTAATCTACTTCAAGGCCTCTAGTTTGTATTTGGTTACATAAACCTTAGTCTGTTTCCAACTCACAATATTTTTTTATTTTAAGGAAAAATAAAAAAACCTACATAGAGATGATAGTTTACAATCTAATTACATAATTAAAAATTTAACTTAAAATATACCCGATCTAATTTTAGAAATCACAACTTTAGCAAAATTAATAATTAAATTTTTTTATAACATCTATAAACATCCATTCGCATATACAATCCAAAAACACGGATAAGATAATATGTCGCTTTCTATCAATTTAATCAAACAATAGAGAGACGAGGTAGTTTGATAATAAATTTACAACATAACACAACCTGGTATGATACCAATTGATGGAAAAATTAGTTACGAAAACGAGTTTTATTTCACAACGAAAATTTTAAAAATTTTCATAAAACCAAACCTTTGTTGTGTTATTCATGGCAATAAATTTTACTAAATTTAATATCTGCATTTTGGTCTAGTGTGATTTGTCGATTTCCTAGCTTTCTACCAATCAATCTTCTCTATTATTCTCTTACCTTTAGTTGCAAAGAGAGAGCTCCTAGTCCTAAATCGATCACAATACGAAAACTTTAATTTTTCCAATGGACAAATAAATTCTCTTCTTAATAACCAAAATCGAAAAACTCAAGTGCTAACAAAATTTTAAAATTTATTTGTAGCTAATAAAATGCCCTAAATTTTAATAAAATAACCACGTATCGATGAGTATTTGTATTTCGACTTCCCATGATTCCTTTATATAGAGAAAAAAAATACAAGAGTTCTACATGAACAAGAAAAGGGATAAATAATATTTTAATAGAAAACTCATACTCCTACTAAGAGTGCTTGTAGCAGGCGACACACCCTTACTAGGATTACCCAATGTGCCACCCACCAGTTTAGTAAGATGGGCTTTTTGGTCATTTTATTGTATTGGGTACAATTATATTTACAATCTAGTTTTTATTAAAACAAGCTCATATAGTTATCCAATCGAATAATCAATTTTTATTCCCAATATACTATTTTGTTGAATTAATTAGTTGAATATCAAAAAACGATTCGCAAAGAAGATAGATGTTTTTACCCCCTTTTTAGTTTTTTATTTTTTAGTAGAATATTTAGAATATGATTGAAGTGCGTACGAAAAGGGAGCTTATATTTATTAAACATGTGCAAGTATAGCATTTTTATTTATATATGTCTTTCTTTTATTCCATTATAATATTTTGGGAATAGAAAACTAGTTATTGGGTTGGATAATTATATGAGCTTGTTTTAATTAAAATAGACCTACACTATAATTGTACAAAATACATAAATGGTTAAATGAGCCTAATAACACTAGGGGTGGGAGGCACACTAGGTTTGGGAAACCTAGTATGTGTTGTCTGCATTAACTCCTAGTAGGATTTTGGGTTTCTATTAAAATATTACTTCTTGTTCAAGTAGAGCTCATGTTTTTCTCTATATAAAGTGACTATGGGGTAACTGAAGACACACACTTATGAGATGAGGTACTTTGTCGAAATTTAGGAAAGTTTTATTTAGCTACAAAATAAATTTTATTTTTCATGAGTACTCGAGTCATTAATTTCGATTTGATTTCCCATAGAAAAAGTGAACTTTCTCCACTAGAAAGTTTTAGTTTTTCTTCTATAATCGGTTTGTGATAATAGTCCACTCCTTAGTAACTAAGAGTTTAAGGATAACTGAGAAGATCATTTGCTTGAAAGCCAAGAACCAACAAATTTCGGTAGTCCAATAACGTAGTTATTATGTTTGGTAAAATATATAGCCATAGATATCACAACAAAGGTTCAAGTTTTATAAAAGTTTTTGAAATTTTGCTATGCAACAAAATCGTTCTCATAAACAATTTTTCCAACAATATTGTGTTGGAGTATGCCTGAAGACTAATTATTCGATGATTGTAATCACATACTTGCTCACCTAGTTTATTAATAAAAGACATTGCCATTATTATTTCAGTCCTAAGAATAATGTGATTATTCTTAAATGTCCTTAGTCAAGTATTATTGCGAGCTTGAACAATAATAATGTATTGAGACTGATATGTAGTTGATTGATGACAAAATGTTGTCATTGACATAGGGACGTCATGTTGGAAGATCGGGTTTGGAAAATGCAATGGAAAATAGGTTTAAGGGAAAACTAGAGTTTTAAATTCTTTTTTCCAAAAACAAGAACTTAATTGTATTATCTAAAATAATAAACACTTAATCAAAATTGTACATTTATGATTCGTCGAGGATGAACATTTCGACCGAGTAGTCTTCATCGTTATCCTCAAGCACACGTCTATCAAGTGTGAGCTCGCTTCAAATCAAAAAAAATTTCACAAAATTACCAGTGGAGTAATTTCGTAATTTTTTTAAACTTATGGGGTCAAGTTGTAAATAAAAAGAATATCTCTAGAAATTTTCTGAAATCATTTCTTCAAAGAATTCTCTCTCTACAACTTTTATTGAATTCAAGTGTATGAGAATAATGGCCCATGCTCTCTTTATATAGGGAGAGTTCAGAGAGAGTTTAACTAGGATTAGAATTAATCACATTAATATTAAATTAATAAAATATTATATAGATAAATATTAAATTAAATTAAATATTAAATTCATTAAAATAATATTATATTTGAAAAAGTTAATTTGAAATCAAGTTACCCGATAGAGTCCCATTATAGTCTAATTTTTTCACCACTCTACCACCGAAGAACTGCCACCGCCAGCCATCCGTCGATTGTTAGATTGTCGCTGTCGTAGTCGTCGTGCTTAGCGGTGCCATCACTGGCACGACTCCCCCAGCACCCCGTACTATTGCTATTTTTCCCAAATGGGTTGACCAATTTGGCTGCTGTCGATTCGGTCCGGGCTAGTAATAGCCCGGTCAGTCCGGTCCAGCCACCAGTTGGATCATCGATCCAATTTCATACAGAAAGCCCGCTTCGACCAATTTTTGGGTTTCAGTCTCGAGTTTTGATTCTCAAGTTCACTTTTTGATCTCGGGTCTAATTTTTAAGTTGATTACCCATTGGGCTAATTGTCTGACTTGAAAATTAATTTCAAAAAATATCATATTTATTTTAATTAACTTGATTAATTTAGTTTTACTTAATCAAAATTAATTTTCCAAAAAATTACTAAGATTTTTCAAATTAATTTTTCAAGAAATTTCTTTAATCAAATTCTCTAGTTGAACAATTCTCATGAACACCTAATTTAATTCAACATCGAATAAATCGACTTAATTAAATTATTCTCAAAGTCGTATAATTTTCTTTTGATTCAAATGCAGCCCAATCGAGCTTTTGTTACTCTAGCGAATGGACCAATTGGACATATACAATTAGGCTCAAGTTAATTGCAATTATGTCTAGAAGTATCGTTCTGATAAGTCGAAATTTACTTAACTATAAAGTCAGTTCACAAGAAGTATCATGATTGAAAATCCTTATTGTATACTCTTTATGAAAGCAATTCATCCAATTGCTTTGTCCATTGACCTCGCAATGTGTGTGTTACCCTCATATGATATCCTTGATTTCTTGAGTTAAATCTGTTCACTTAATACAATTTTGTTTTATCTCATTGTCAACATTGTGTCTTCTTAATGATTAATATGATCACGATCAACTAATGACTGTGATAAATTACTCGTTCGAGAACAAGCAACCCGTGGCCACATTCCATATTTATCAATCTATACACTGTCAATGAGAGGATATCATTAACTCTTTAATCGAGCTATGAATTCCATTATTTCTAGTAAGACCATGCCATACTTAAGTCATGTACCTAACATAACGGCTATCGACTCGATCATCTTTAGAGCATAAGCCTCCACTTATATCAATTCACATGGGTTATATACGAATGGTTAATGACTAACTCAATATTTAGGTAAGTCACACTATGAATATCACAAGTGAATTAATTCACAAACGGATTTAGTACTAATTCAACTTAGGTCTAGTCCAATGTATCATTCTTCAAATGAGTACATTAATATCTCTACCCATGGAGTCAACTGCTCCGATAGCCAAGACTAGCCATCTCCCTAATTAGAATTGTAGATGACATAATAATCTTTCTGAGTATTTGAATCAAATGTTCACTTTAATTCTTTTATGGGATTACGAACTGGTTTAGATTATCTATTGAAGTAAGTTGTCTTTCTCGTAATGTAAACATTCTTACAGTGCCAATTATTATCAGCTTGAACTTAGACAAATCAATAAGCTAACATTTGCTTGTCATAATTTCGCTATGTATACAAAACATGAAAGACAAACACAAAAGATAGTGAAATGTGAAATTAATTTTATTGATTTATTCATCGTTCAAATATATAGAAAATAACTACATGTTTACTACAATGCGAACACATTTCCCAACATGTCAAAGTCAATGCATAAGTACATGTAAGAGAACAACGTATTGGACTGACCTGCCACGAGAATTTTTCTTGGATTATTATGTAATAGTCATAATATTTCTCATAGTGATAATTATATGTATGATTCTCAGACTTGAGATCATCATTATTCCAACATCTTAAGTCATATGCTTTGACACAATCAAACCTCTTCCGTAAATGGTTGTACTTTAAGGACTAATGTTGGGTATGCCATAATCTATGTAGTAAGATGTGATTGATCAAGATAGGATTTGTCTTTCTTACATAATGAGAGAAATATCTTAGGCCTCTTGGTCGAATGAGACAAAAAATGCATGACCATGCTCAAATTAGTTTATATAAGATATCACACTTATTTGTTTATCTTAGTCTACAAGGAAATCAAGAAATAAGAGATTAGACCATACAAGTTTGACTATTCCATGACTTGTGTTCAATCTAGATATACAGGACAAAGGGATGTTACACATAATAATATTGTCATAGAAAACCATGTTGAACCATGACTTTTTGCGACTTGGGTAGCAGTGATGCATTGCTAGATGTCACTCACTATTTGTAAAATTATAATCTTTTCAATGTTATGGCCAACGTTATAGAATCCTATAGGTCACACCCTTTGGTTGGGACAATCAGAATGTAATGAAAGTTGAGACTATGTTTAAAATGTCACAAAAGTTAAATTGATTATAGAAATGTTCTAATAAATAATTTAATTTGAAAATGTTAAAATAAAACACAATATATGTAAATACTTGATGCATATGTATATATAGGACTAAATTAAAATAGTATGAAAAATGTGTTTCAATAATTTAATTTTATAAGCCTGTCTAATTGAATTTATTAAATATTGTATTTAATAAAAAAATTGGTTGAGGGGTTAAAAGATATATCCTTATTTCCCTCTAAGAGTTTCAAGGTAATTAAAACTTGTTTTTGAAAAAGGCTTAATCCTAGTTTTTGTTTTCACTCGAAATCTATCTTTACTAGCAAAAAAAAAAAAAAAAAATGTTTTTCCTCTAAATAGTTCAAATAAATTTCTTATCATTCTCTTCCAGGTGAATCACATAGAGGCCAGGACTTTACATTGCGATTATGGCTTATGAGGAAGGCAGAAGGATCCCCTTTGTACTATGCTTGTTTCTAAGTTATTAAAGGTATATTTTCAACCTTTCTTAAACCCGTGTTAATTCCTCGTACATGGATCCTTGGTTTTGATTTCCAGAATAATTTTTCTTCAATACCAAAGGTGTACCGGCAATCCAACATATTGGTATAACGTTAGAAATTCTGGTACAAGTTATTGGTCCCCACACATTGGCAAGAAAAGGAAAATTTTGGCATACCAAAATATCTAATGATTTCCATTAGAAATATTAGTATCTGTTAGAAATTTTGGTGGTATCATTAGAAATTTTGGTATTTGGCTGTTAAAGATTTTGGTATACGTTCTAAAATTTGGTATATCAAAATATCTAACGATATCCCTTGGAAATTTTGGCATGCATTAGAATATTGGTATAACGTTAGAAAGTTTTGGTACATGTTATTGCTCCCCACACACAAGTAGGAAAAGGAAAATTTTGGTATAGTAAAATATCTAACAATTTCCATTAGAGATATTGGTATTGCATTACAAATTTTGGTATTAACTTGTAACATTTGGTAAAACCTTTTCCTATTTTCCAAAGTGAACAATAAAACTTCCATACATAAATGGTTAGAATTTCAAGTTTGTTTTCTTTCATGGAAAAAAATACATAAAAAAATCACACATAAAATTATTGTTGACACCGATTGAAAGTGAATTCCATCTGAGGTTTATGTACCGTATTTTGGATTAAATGGTATCAAATTTAAAGTTTCCATACTTAGATCAACAAGTTGCTATTTATGAGTAATGAGTAAGTTATTTCCTTTTCCGCATATTATAGATTTTTAAATTTTGTTCCATTAGTTTATGTAATGTGCTGTACAAAATCCTGAAAAAAGTGATTGCTAATTAGACTTCGCAAATTCCTTCCTAATCTTATAGCTCCGAATCAAGTTAGCTTCATTTTATGGAATCATATCTCTGATAATAACAGTGATAGCAGAAGAAGTTGTTCATTCAATGTGAGTCAAGAAATGCAATGTTGCTTGGATGGCTATTAAGGTTAATTTGAAGAAGACATGACCGCATGCATTGGGATTTCTTGGATGAGTGTTTGTTTGACATTGGTATTCTTGTTAAACTGTATTGTCCTATCATGTATTGTGTTTCACCTTTGTCTATGTAAGTTTTTTGGAATTGGTCATCAGTAACAACCTTCATACATTCTAGAGGATTACACCAGGGTGATTCTGTCTCACTATACTTTTTTGTCCTTGGTATGGAGAAATTGGGCTTTTGCATTAGTTCGATTATGGAGGGTGTGTCATGGAAACCAATTAGACTTGTGATGAATGGGCCTCCATTGTCCCATTTATATTTTGCTAACAACTTAGTGCTTTTGGGTATAGAGGATTATCATGATTCATTCATCTATAGAATTATAGACCAATTCTACATCAAATCAGGTCATAAAGTAAGTGCTAATGAAATGAAAGTTTTCTTCTCTAATAATTATTTTGAAGAAGTTGTCATTTTTTTAAGTGCTAGATTGAGTTTTTGATAGGTGAAAGATCTTGACAAGTATTTGAGAGTGCCACTTTTCCATCAAAGATTTACGAATAGGTTTTTTTTGTCCTTTGTGCTGGATAAAGTTTGTCAAAAGCTCAATGGTCGGAATACTCATCTCTTATCTTTAGCGGGTAAAGTTACTCTAGCTAAATTAGTGTTACTTTTGATTACTAACTATTTTTTGCAAACAACCAAGGTTATGAAGGGCAAACGTGAAGAGATTGACAAGGTTATTCGAAGATTTATTTAAGGGTCATTAGAAGATAATCTAAAAGCTTCTTATGTTATGGAATACATTATTACTACAAATGGGGGTTTAAGACTAAGGAAATTAAAAGATTAGAATGATTCACTCTTGCTAAAGCTTGGATTCAATCTTGTAAATAATAACACAACTTTGTGGGTTAGAGTGCTTAAATCAAATTATAAGTTTAGTATTGGATGCCTTCTCGATATAAAGAGAAGCAATTCTTCCCATGTATGTTTGGCATTCGATTATGAGAATATATGATATGCTTAGAGAAACATTGATTTGGTCTATTGGGAATGGGTCAAAAGTTAGTTTCTAGATGGATTCTTGGGTTCATAATTTTGGGCCATTAAAGTTTTATTGCTTTCTATGCTCTAATACGATGCAATGAATATTGGTTCGAGAAATGTCAATAACCATCGTAATTGGGATTGGTTAAGAATTAAAATCATGTTGGATGATTACATCTTAATTGAAATTGCAAGTATACAATAGCTGAATGCGCATGATGGAGAGGACCAATTTATTTGGTCAAGATCTATTAATGGTAAGTTGACCACTATATAAGCTTATAGATTCAAAGCTAAAAATTTATGGAAGCCAAAGTGTAGCAAATGGGAGTTGCTTTGGAAATCACCTGTTTTGCAAAGAGCTAAGCAATTCCTATCGCTAGCTTTTCATAATAGAATTATAACTAATGTCGAAAGATGTCAAAGGGGACTAGCTAGGTCAGATAGTTGCTCGATGTATGGTGCACCAATAGAGGATATGATCCATGTTCTTAAGGACTACAATATAACGAAATCAGTCCGGACCCAAGTAATCCCTAATTCTAAACATGATAAGTTCTTTTCATTGTCTCTGAATGATTGGATTTGCTCAAACCTTCAAAATTTTTTATCTCTATTGTTTTTGAAGAGTTTGATTGGGAAACGTTTTTTTGCTATTCACTGCTAGAAATTATGGGAGCAATAGAACAACTATATTTTCCAACAAGGCAGTGTATGAGTGTATCAGCTTATTGCATTATCGAAGTTAGACTATTTTTTTCAATGCTACCAATAGTAGAGACAAGGGACCCTCTAATTGAAACAAGGAAAATGACAAGTGGATGAAACCAAACCTTGGATCAATTTAATGTTGGAAAAATTCGATTAAGAAAACAATTATTTTAGCTATAACAGAAGTTTACAATTTTTCTTAAATTGAGTCTGTTATGTTATTTATAACAATAAACCATAACTTTGATGTAGATGTAGAAGTGCTTTGTACAAGGGGGACTAAAGTTTATCCTTATTTTCAATCGAACAACCTTCTCTGCTATCCTTGAACCACAAATTGCCTCGTGTGTAGGCTCAAGCAACACAAACCAAGTCATAGAATGAAAACAATTTATTTACTTTCTATGGGAAAGTAAATTCTCTTCTTAAATCGATAATTATTTGATATTCTAGAAAACTAAATTCATTCTTTATAAATAAATTACCACTACTTTCTGGCAAAATAACGACATTTATCAAGTGTGTATTAAGGTCAACCGGTGGTCTCTATTTATAAAGAAAAGTATAAGAGTTCTGCTTGAATAAGTTTTGAATAAATAATATTATTTTAATAGAAAAATACAATTCTACTCTAAGTGGAGTAGGGGGTGACGACAAACTAGAAATACCAAGGTTGCTACCCATTGTATCTCATACAAAGCTCCACTTTGGGCCTATCATGTATTGAGTCCAATTATATGTGTTTTCTGGACTTTTAATCTAACACTTATAATTTATCCAACCCAATATTTATTTTCTATTATCCAAAATAAATATTATTTGACCAATTAATTTAATTAATTACATTAAATAAATTTATTTCTCAATTAAATAATTTTTTCAGCTCAATTCTAATTCCATTAAAGTCATAATAACTTTAACGTAATAGAATTTATAAAGAAAATATATTTAATTTCCTTATTCAATAATTTCATAGTGACTTGACTAATCTAATTTTATCTTCGAACTCCAATTATTTAATTATAATTCAAAAAACATTAAGTTAATTTCTAAGTCATTTCTTGTCCTTAGCGAGAAAATGCATTTACTGTGGATAGTGATACATGTGATCTATTTCTCCTATTCATCATTTTCATTCATTGGTTCTACATGTAATTTGTTTTTGGTTATCTCGAGCTAGTGGAGAGACCAATTAATAGTTAGGGCTCAAATAATTTATAATTAAGTTCTGACTTTTCACCTATTAATTATAAAATTATTTAGTCATGAAGTGATACATGCAGCGATAGGGTGAAATTTATTAGATTCCATTTAATAAAGCTGTCAATTTTTAAGTTTGGAAAATCAATCGACTTGTGATGACTTTTGGATTGGATCCAAGCATTTCTTGGTTGAGATGTATTCATAATGTTCAAAGATATATCTCTTAGCTTTTAAAATCACATTGAATCACACAATTTCGAGTTTAGGAGATCAAGTTATGACTGTTTTAGTAAATACTATGCGAACAAAATTTCTAAATGAGATTATTATGCAAAGTACGAGTTTCGAGCTTTTAATTTGAGTTTAAATCATATTGGGTCCAATTTTTAGGCTTAATTTTTATTATATATGAGCTTAATATTGTATTTATTAGGTCGTATTATTTCATAATTTATTCCAAATTTTGGATATATTTTTAAGTATTTTAAGTTATTTAGGAGTTTCATGTTTCTTAGTCGACAAGAAAGTTTATTTTAAAACTACTTTTTATTGATTAATTAGAGTTCCAGTATACTTGAGAGTTTTATTTGGATGTACTTAGCTAGCCTATATAAAGGCTCTTTCATTGTACATAATTCATAATTTATTCAACGACTTCTCTTTCTGAGTTAATAAAATTCATTTTGAGTTTTCTTTTAGAAGAGTTTTAACAATCTTTCTAGATTGTGGGGATTATCTTCAAGCTTTTTCTTGCCAAGTTTTCTTTATTAGAGGAAAAATTAGAGTCGTTTGAAGGGGGTTATGGATTCATCTAGTTTCCAAGGCTCCTTAGGACTTCTACATGCTGGAAAAGAGTCTTGGAAACCAGATGAATCCATAACCCTCTCCAAACGACTCTAATTTCCCCTCCAAGAAAGAAAACTTGGCAATAAGAAGCTTAAAGTTGATCCTCACAATCTGAAAAGATTGTTAAAACTCTTCTAAAAGAAAACTCAAGAGAAATTCTTGAAGAGAAAAACTTAAAGAGAATTTTATTAACTTAAAGAGAGAAGTTGCTAAATGAATTATGAATTGTGTACAATGAAAAAGCCTTTACATAGGTTAGCTAAGTACATCCAAAATAAAACTCTCAAGTACACTGAAACTCTAATTAATCTAAATAAGTAGTTTTAAACTAAACTTTCTTATTGACTAAGAAACATAAAACCCTTAAATAACTTAAAATACTTAAAATAATATATCCAAAATTCATAATAAATAAATAATGAAATAATAAGACATAATAAATACAATATTAGGCTCATATATAATAAAAATAAAGCCAAAAAATCAAACAAAATATGATATAAATCTGAATTAAAAGCCTGAAACTTGCAATTTCCTTAATAATAAAAAAAATCTATTTATGCAGTCTCACTAAAATGGTCAGAACTTGAGCTCGTGAACTCAAAATCAAGTGATTCAAAGTGAGTTTTGAAGCTAAGAGATATATCTTCGAACTCTATGAGACATTATAGCCCAAAATTGATTGGATCCCATCCAAAAAGTCATCGCAAGTTGATTGATTTTCCAAACTTGAAAATTGACAGCTTCGGTGAATGGAATTTAACAAATTTCACCCCGTTCGTGCATGCATCACGAAGTCATTCTATTAAAGTATTGTGACTGAGCTCTCATTTATTATATACTATTATGAAAGCTACTGTAACAGCCCAGTTTAGGACCTAGTTGGAATAGTGGTCTCAGGACCACAAATTCAGAGTTGAATAAATTATTTTATTATTATTTTGATGTTATAGCATGTTTAATATAGTGCATGAAAAATTTGGTGGATTAATTTTAACGTTTGTGAGCCCAATTGTGAAAAAGGACTAAATCGCATAAAGTGCAAAAGTCCCAATTTGATAGCTAAAGGTGTTAATTTGTTATAAAATCAAAATTGGGGGATTTTAAAGGGCAATTAGACCCTTTTAAGGGAACATAGCAGGCCATAAAGTCAAAGAGGGGATAAAATTTTTAAATTTGGTGAGTTAGGTGGCTTATTTTTGACTAAATAGAAATAAATAAAGAAAAGATGATATCATCCTATTTCCACCTTCTTCACCACCGAAAATATCAGCAAATATTGGGGTTTGAAGGCTTGAAATTTTCAGCAACTTGAAGCACTCACAAGTAAGTGATTTCCATACCCTTTGTTGGTGATTTTTACATTTTTGAGACCCTTGAAGCATGAGCTTTCAAATGAGGGGTCTATTTTGCAAAATGATTAAGATTTTAGGGTTTTTCCATGAACAAATTTGTACTATTTTCTGATTTTTTATGGAGGAAAATGAGTCTTGGTTGTTGAATGAACAACTTTTGTGAAGGAGTTTCCATAGAAAACCCTTATAGGACCATTTTGCAAAGTTTGTGAAATAAGTGATAAATGTGTGAAATAGTGAGAATTTGGAGCTGCTATAAGAGTAAAAAGGGTTTGGTTAGGCTTAAGATACGAAGAAATTCGATAAAAATCAATTTTCGAGCATAGGGGTAAAATGGTCATTTTGTCAAAGTCTAGGGGCAAAATGGTCATTTTACCGAAGATGTGAATTTTTGATTGCCTAATTGTATTTAGTGACTAAACGAGTGTATTTTGTTAATATAGATCAAGAATTGCCAAATCTGAACCTAGACCGGGGGAAAGCCAAACAAATCAACTAAATCGACTAGTCGTGTACGTTTTGTAATCCGAGGTAAGCTGTATGTAAATAATACAACTACATTGCTACTATATGTGTTTGAATTGTCATTGAATATATATAGCATGAATTGCTTGATTGTGAAATTGAGAATGTGTAATGATCATTGGGATAGTAGAATTCCCGTTGGAACCTTAGGAAGTAAATCGGATATTCATGCCATGACATTTGGGTCACTTGTGTGAGCTAGTGTAAGACATGTCTGGGACATGCATTGGTCACATTATGAGAACCAGTGTAAGACCATTCTAGGACATGGCGTCGGCATTGTAACGAGTGCTAGTGTAAGACATGTCTGGGACATGCATCGGTCTTGAGACGTAAGCCAGCGTAAGACATGTCTGGGACATGCATCGGCTATGAGATGTGTCAATGTAAGACCATGTCTAGGACATGGCATCGGCACGGATATGCGAGAACTAGTGTAAGACTATGTCTGGGACATGGCATTAGCAACTTACCCCATGTTTGAGGCTTATGGAATATCCGATAGTGTTCCGAATGGTCCAACGGTGAGAATTATGATTTTGAGTTAACGAGAAAAGTATAATATTGTGGTGAGTGGTACAGGTACCTATCCGGTATGTATGGGATATGAGCTTAATATATAATATGTGACTTGTATGGATGGTAATGAGTAAGTTGTGCTTATACCCACTTTTGTGTTATGAGCATGTTGATTATTGATAAATTGTTGTTATATATTATTTATGTGCAACTTACAAAGCTTTTATGCTTACTCCTTTTTCTTTCCATTTTTCTTATAGTGCTGCCTAACTAGCTCAAGAATCACCGGAAGTTAGAGATATCGATCACACTATCGACTAAAGCATTCGGTATAGTTGGATTTATATTTTTGAATATGGATGTATAGGGCTTAGACTTTATTATTTTGTGTCTTTGAGAATTGGCCAAATGTGTTAGCTTGGGTTGGAAACCCTTCATTTTGTATTAAGCCTTGGATGATGGCTACCATTCATTTTGATTTATAAAAGATGCATTTTCATAGTTGAATGAATGTCTATTGTAGCTGATTGCTTATATGAAACGTGTTTGTTTTAGTATTGGTTGGTAATTGTATGGAACTATGTATGTAAGGGCGGGAATAAGGCTTGGTAAATAGCCTTATATTGTCCATACGGGTAGACACACGAGCATGTGTCTAGGCCATATGTGACACACGGTTTGTCCCATGGGCGTGTAGTCCGGCCGTGTGTCCCCTGCACGTAAATATTTCAAGTTAGTATGCATGATAGTAAACACACAGGCAGAGACATGGCCGTGCGTCTCAGCCGTGTGAATGACACCGCCTAGCACACGAGCTTGTGCCTTGGCCGTGTGACATTTTGGGGATGCTAAAGTCAGAAACAGAATGTCCATGTTTTTGCACACAGACTAAGATACGGGCGTGTCATGGCCGTTTGAGGGACACGGGTCATGGACACAAGCGTGTGTCTAACCGTGTGAAAACCCCTGCAGGTGTGCATTTAGAATTAATTCTACATGGGTATAGGACACAGGCATGTCCCAGGGTGCTTAGGATCAACACGACCATATCGAAATAGTCACACGAGCATGTTGATCTTTCACACGGGCGTGTGCCCTATTCTGGAGGCAAAATTTTCATAGTTGGTTTAAGGACCCGGAATGGTCCCGAATAGTTTCCAATGGTCGATTTGGGGCTCGTAAGCCCGTAATAAGAAGTTTAAAGTAGAAATTGAAAAAGTTTTAATTTGGACTGAGTCTTGGTGACTCAAGAGTGTTTCTGTGCATGAGATCAAGCTAGGTAATGCCTTGTACTCCGCCCGGCGTGGGTCACAGGTATGGGGTGTTACAACTACTCAATAAGTGTTTGTCCAATAACCTTGTCATAAGTGTTTTACCCTCATAGGATATATTTAATCTCTTTGGGATAAATTTGTTCTCCCAATATGATCCTATTTTATCTCATGTTAACCATTACATCTTTCTTTATGAAAAGTCAATTACTATCAAATAATAATTAAATCATTTATCACAAAGAAAAATGACTCATGGCTATGTTTCAGTTTTCATCTATCATGTAATGCCAATAAGAGGATATCATTTACCCTTTAGTTGAGTTATGAATTCCACTATTTTGAATGATGTTACGAACTGCAGAAGTTGTATACCTAATGTACCAACTTTTGATTCCTTTTCTATAACTCAGGCTTTCATGTACATCAAAGTATACGAGTCATGTATAATATTTCATCATCCTCTCAAGATTAATGTATGTCACACTATGAATGTCACAAGTGAATAAAATCATAAACAAATTTAGGATCTATTCTCTTGGGTCCTATTCGATGTACTATTAGTCCAGTTAATTACATCTATGTCTCTATCTTTTAGGAGTCATTCACTCTGACACCTAAGGCAAGATATTTCTCCAATTAGACTTGATAGAGGTACTCATTTTCAGTTAGACTAAGGACATGTTTAGATTATCTATTATATAAGTTGTCTTTTCGTATTATGATCTGACCACGTAATACCATTTAGTATTAGTTAAATGTTAAATGATCATTGAGTCAATATTTGCTTTCATTTTGTGTAATACCCCGAAATTTTTACAGTAAAATATTATCAGTAATATAGTAAAATAAGGAAATAAAGTGACAAAAAGGGAAATTTTGAGTTATATCAATATTGGGAAGTATATTATGACATATTGATTCAAGAAAGGACTAAATTGTAAAAGTGAGAAAAGTTTTGTGGCCCAAGAGTAAATACTCAAAATTTAAAGGATTAAAGTGTAAATATGAAAAGTTAAAGGACTAATATTGCAAATATTTTAAGGGTGGAATGATATAGAAACCAAGGAAAATTGATGAATTAGGACCAAATTGAATAGGTGAAGAATTATGAGGGACTAAATTGTAATTTTACCAAATTAAAGGATGACTCAAGGATGGAATTTCAAAAGATAATAAAGGTCAAAATGGTCAATTGGAAGAGAGATAAATCTAGAAAGTAATGACATGTTGATGATATTTTATGATTATTTAATTAGACATATATTATTTTAATGAGATATTTTATTATTTTATTATTATTTCATTATTATTTTATTATTAATTATTGGGTATAAAAGGAAGGAAAGATGAAGAATTTTCATCATCTTTCCATGCATGCAACCAACATTAGAAGAGAAGGAAAAGAAAGAAATTTTCTTTTCTTTACAATTTGGTCCTTCCACCAAAAATTCACAATTTTCACCTAGAAATCAAAAGAATTTCCATAGCTACTAAGAGAGAGAAATATTAAGGAGACCATGGGGAGTTAGAATATCAAGTTGGATTCAAGAAATAGAAGCTGGAGGAGAGAGAAAATCAAGTTAAAGATTGGTATCAAGAGAACAAGGTAAGTACATCAAGATTTCAATATGTTTTTAAGTTTGTTATTGTTGATAAAGCATGGAAATAATGTTATAGTAGAGTTTTGACATAAGGTTCTATGTTCTTGATATGTTAGTGAAGAGAAAATAAGAGAAAGTGATGAGAAATGGTGTAGAAAAAGAAAATGAGGGTGTTATGACATGGTAATTAATATCTTACACTAAAACAGTTTTGGACAGCAGCAGTAGTCTAACTTTGAAAAATCATCAAAAATTATATAAATCTATCTATAGGATGAATAAAATATGAACTTAAATCTTATTAAGTCTAGTTTCTCGTAGAAGAAACGGTGTAAGCAATGGAATTGTAAATCATGAGATATGATGAATTTTGTGAGATAAGGTCAGAATGATTTCGGGTTCCCCTGTTCTAACTTTGTAAAATCATAAAAAATTAGATAAAAATAATTATGGTCTTATATTTATATGTATAGAATCCTGAATGAGTATATTTTCAAGAGAACATCATTCGAATCCTGTACAAGGATATAAATAATTTTTAGTGAAGAAGGGCCTGAATCTCGCATCGACACACAGAAACAGGGGGTGACTTTAATGAATAAACTGTACTAATTTGCTAAACCAAAAATTATGAAAATTTTATGGTAAGAATATATGTGAGTCTAGTTTCAGATAAAATTTACAGATCTTAATTTGGAGTTCTGTAACTCAAGAGATAAATAATTTAGTGACTATGACTCAAATGGACAGCTTTGAATATACATATAAGTAAATAGTGAAATTATTGATAATGTTATTTATAAGCATATTATATAAATTTAAGGATGTGGAATGGAGAGGAGGAGGAGGAAAATATGTATGAATATTCATCTAGCATGACTAATTTGCACGTTTTAGGCTCAGGGACTAAATTGAATAAAAGTAAAACTTTATGGGCAATTTTGTAAAAATGTCAAAAATGACTAAATTGCATGAAATAGATTATTTTATTATTTAAATTACAAAATTTAACGAAATTATCAATTTAGTTCAAGATCGGGGAAAGCATGTTTTAGGGATTAAATTGAAAAGTGTTGAAATTGTGAAATTTTTTGATATTTTATAAAATTCATGGACTGTTATCGATATGTATGATAATAATAGCTGGAAATAAGGATTAAATTGCAATAATTTTATTTTCTTGACCCTAAGGATGAAATCGTCATTAATTAAAAGTTTAGGGGCAAAATGGTAATTTTGCCTGGAACATTAATTAAATGCATTAGAATATGAAATGAATGAAAATGATGATCAAATTTATTTATAAATATCCGGACGAGACAAATACGAGACTTGATCATGGAAAAGAAAAGATATCAGAATAATGAAATCATAAACATGAACAATCAATGAGGTAAGTTTGTGTAACTTGAATTGTATTTTTAAACACTTGAAATATGTGGTTATGTAATGAAAATATGATTTGAATATTCAATTTATGATAATTGATGAAATATCGGTAAATACTCGATATAACTTGAAAATAAATCCCTGTTGAATGGAAGGAAAATTCGATGGATCTCTGAAAAGGAATTGACTGGTAAAAGGATCTAGCCCGGACGGGTGATCCTAACTGATATAGCCCTCCCGAAGAATATGTGGAAAATGGATTTAGCCCGGACGGGTAATCCGAATTAGGTCCGAATTTAGCCCGACTGGTAATTCGATCAAGCTCATTAGAGTAATTGTCGTTGCGTGGATTTAGCCTAGACCGTAATCCCGACAATACTCTATGAGTTTATATTACTGTGATTTAGCTTTGGACCGTAATCCCACTTTGTAAGGGTGAGGTTCGCGCGAGTGTGCTCTCGATATGAAACGTGTAAGACCATGGTTGAAAGATACCATGGCAACCTGATATGAAACGTGTAAGACCAAGGTTGAAAGATACCATGGCAACTGATATGAAATGTGTAAGACCATGGTTGAAAGATACCATGGCAACGTGACATGAAATGTGTAAGACCATGGTTGAAAGATACCATGGCAACGTGATTGGAAATGAATAAGACCATGGTTGAATGATAACATGGCAACATGACGAGAAAATGAGTAAGACCATAGTTGAAAGACACTATGGCATCATGTCGAAGATAAATAAGATCGTGGAAGAGAAACGCCAAGATATCTCATTGAACAACTAATATTCGTGTAATATAACAAATGGTTAAATGAATTGGTTATACAAAATGGTAATGTGAAATGTTTACATGAATTGGTCATATGGAAATAAATGTATAAAATAGTTGTATGAAATAATTAATAAGATAGATAAGTGAAATAAGTATAGGTACATGGAATTTAAATTATTTTAAGTTTAATACGAACTATTACCGAAATAAATATACCTAAGATATAAGGAAATGATGGTGCATAAAATGTTGATATAATGAAATGAATGATATATGTTATTAAAGAAACGGTAAAAGAATGATATGTATCATGACATGTACATATGAGATTATCTTTTATATGTTAACATAAGGAAAATATGTAAGATAAGACGAGTATTAAATTCAAATATGACATATTGAGAAAATAAGAATTTATATGAAATATGTGTAAGTACACTAACAAGTGTTGTTGTTGATGCTTAGGCAAGTGCCAAGCCATTAATTGAATGGTAATATATTTATTGATGCATTGAATTGATAAGTATTTAAGTGAATTTTTTTTTTAGTGATCTGCAAATGATAGTAATGCTCCGAAACCCTATTCTGGCAGCGGATACGGGTTAGGGGTGTTACATTTTGCTTTGCATGAAAAAACTATTTAGGAAAATATACAAAGAATATTAATGTAACTGATGGATATTTTGTTAAACCAAATTGTTTGAAAAATACAAGTGCATATAGACGAAAATACTACATTAAGGGCACTAGATCTAACACTAAAATCAGCATAGACGAGTATTGAAAGTTGGCCAATAGGCAAGCTTTAGTAGGAAAATTTATAAGGGATGATAAAGGGATGTGGGTTTTTTCATATAATAGTAGAAGTTTGGGGTCATGCTCCATGGAAATGGTGGAACCATCGGCAATTATTGATGGATTCCATTTTGCTTGGCTTATTGGGTTTAAGCATTTCATTGTCAAAAGTGATAGTGTCAGTATAGTGTAGCGGCTGAATGAGGACATAGAGGGAAGCTATGTGGGCATTATAAAGCAAATAGATGAGCTGTGCGGAAGAGATTGGACTGTGGTTTTCTAACATACATTCCGAGAACCAAATAGAGTTGTCAATTTCATACCCAAGTTAACAAGAGGGAAGGAACCAAGCTTATACTTTCCACGCAACCTTCAGAGCATTATTGGTCTTACAACAACAACAACAAAAATCTAACTATCACACCTTATTTAAAAATCTAAATTCTATGGTGACTCTACCTACATTAGACTCGTCACACTATGTTAGTTCCATCATACAATCATGTCTGAAATATTTGTTGGCAAAAAAAATATATGTTTGAACTATTTTATGTTTATAAAAGTTTAAGTTAATTAATAATATGTGAATATAAATATTAATTTTTTTCATATCAGATTTAATATTTTCAAGTTTTAACTTATGATAGTAGGAAGCAAAAGCCCAAAATAATATCTCGAAACCTAAATTCCTTCAAGAGCCTCTAGTGTATAAGTAAATGACTTGAGTATCCGACAATATATCTTAAAGGACATATGCCCCATAGTAGTCAGCATAATATGGGTGAACAACAATATTGAAACTAATAAAATTGATGAGGTCCTTGAGACAAAATTTGAAAAATCAACCCAATAATTGTTTAGATAGCTACTCAGTTCAAAGATTCATTAATAGTAAAGAATGACTCGAATCTACTATAGTTGAATTAAAAATTAGAGATTTATCTGATAATATATAGTTAAAATAAGTTAGAATAACTTCATACCGATAATTTAAAGATCGAAACAATCAGTTAAAATTTAGGAAATCAGATTTTAAAATTTTTATTTCTTTAACCAAAAAAAAATTGAATTTTTCTTATCATGTTTGATTCATTTTTATCTTTGATTTTTTTAAAAAAATATTTTTAATTATTATTAATATTTTTTTAAAAATTAAGTGGTTGAATCAATTAATTTAAAATTTTGAAGTATAATCGATTCTACCTCCAACTTAATTCTTATGACATCAAGGATCGTCTAATTAGACTTACTCATGGCCAAAGTGGCCAATCTAACTTGGTTGATTCAACCTATTTGGGTTGGGTTGGACAAAAAATTTTCAACTTCAAGCTAAGCTAGTTTGTTCGAATTAAAATTAAATAATTTTAAATTTATTTTTATTTAAATTTAATTATAAAAAGATATAAATATTAATATAAAATTATTTTTAATTTTATTTTTAAAGGCTTAATGTACACTTTAGTCCGTAACATATACCATTTTTCCCACTTTGATCCTTAAAGTTTTTCTTTCACCACTTTAGTCCTTGATGTTATCTGATGTTCCCAGTTTAGTCCTTTAGAAGTTAAAAAATGGTTGGGATATCCAGCCAACCATAAATTGCCACATGACATACGTTGACTCACAATGAATCATCATTTGAAAAAAAAAAAAAACTAAAAACCTTTAAAAATATAAAAACTACAAAAAAATATTTAAAATTAAAAATATGTTAGAATTTTTAAAAATTTTAAAAATTATAAAAAATAAAAAATAGAAATTGTAAAACATTGTAAGAAATTATAAAAATTATTAGAAATTGTAAAAGATTGTAATTTTTTTTAAAATAGTAAAATTTTTTTGCAACTTGGAATAAAGTATACATTCTCTAATCACATTGAAAATATTAACTATTTCGTATAAAAATTGTCTGTCGTAATAAAATCAATTTTTATAATAAAAAAAAGTTGTTTTAAAATTATTTTAATAAATTTTGAATTAACTTTTATATCGAAATTTTAATATCTTAAAATATATAAATTTTTAGTACTATACCAATGTTACTAGCAGTATGTTTGTTTGACTTGACTACCTATTTAATGTCTGAGTAAGTTTCTTCCATCTATCATCCATCATCATGCACATGTTCCTTTTATTTTGTATCAAAGTGCTTTAGAATGGTTAAACACTCAACCCAAGGGTAAATTCAGTGGGGCTGGTAAGGGTCCCGACCCCCCTAAAATAGAAATTTTTTTATTTAGGCCCTTGAAAAGTTTTAAAATTCTAAATTAGTAAAAATAAAATTATAATTTACCCTCTAAAATGATAAAATTTTAATTTATTCCTTTAAAAATTATATTTTCACTATTGTAAAAATTACAATTTAATTTTGACACCCTCTAAAAAATTTTTCTAGCTTTGCGCCTGACTCGACCATAGTACTTAAGATATTGATCTACAAACAAATTATTTGTCTTGAGATAGTAAAAAATATATGGAATAATTAAAAATATTTTTTTAATTATTATTTAATTGAAATAAAATTATTTTTTATTATTTAAATAAATTGAAAAAAATTATCCAAATTTATAAGCTAAAAAGATCTACCAATTATAAATTTCAATTGATTGAAATAAAAGTTATCGTAGATGGTATCCTTCTAACTTCTAAAAGCTAACAATCTCATATTCAGAATCTAGTAATGTGATTTAGAAAATTTTAAAGATATTAAAATTTCTAATATATATATTTTAATTTTTTTAATTTTTAACTTTTAATAATTTTACTAATTTTTTTCTAACTTTTTAATTTTTTTTCCATTTTTTAAAATTATTTATAGTTTTTCGAATAATAATGACATCACTTTGACATCTGATAGTATATGATTAGCTGGGGCTGAACTAAAAGCATATGATACTAAAAAAACCTTAAAAAAGCTATATGCCATTTTTTTTAAAGAGTAAAAGTAACCGAGTTAGGCTCGAACGCGTAAATTCTTACAGAAATAGGCCTTGACTTAGCTTGAAAATTCTTATAGAAACGAGCTCTTTAACTTTGTCAAGCACATAGAATTCCCCAACGTCTAATAAATTTGAATGATCAGTTGTGGTCACTTCCTCTAAATAAAAAATCATTGAATTATTGGGTTTCTAGACATTATACATGTATCAATGCCCCCATCGACTCGGTGAAATGGTGTATTTTTCTTTTTATTTTTGATGTATTACATGGTGAAGTGATTGAACTATAAACTTGTTAGCTAAAGCCATGATCTGTTTGCCCCCATTGATCAAATAGCATATCCATTGTATATCTGTTGCCATTAAATAAACACCAACCTGAAGCATATTTACCTAGTTGGTTAAGTGAAAACCATTGTTACAAATATATCTGAAAAAGAACATGTCCACTTTGATGAGCAACTTTATTCCATAAACAAAGTTGATGAGCTGATGACAGATCACAAATGAAATAGAGTCCTTACATTCGTCCACAACAAACAGTTTCAAATTTCTCCCAGACAGGTGACAAACATCAAATATCCACCAAAGCTGTCTAAACCTTTCTGCCATGTTTTTAAACAAGGTATTATAAGCAGAACTCATGGCAAATGAAAAAGAAAATCATTAAAGCTTTAAGAGCAATATTACAAAAACTAAAGCCCAATAAAATATTAATCTGAAAATCGAAAAAAAAATATCTGTTGGAATGTATTATTAGCAACTAAAATATTTCGAGACTGAACATAACAAAATTGCATTGCACCCATCTTTTTTTATTCTTCTATATGTAAAGAATCTTCTGGATTAGGGAAAGTCAATAATTCTTAAATTTGGATCATTCATTTTGTTGCCCATGGAAACATATTGCACGCTAGACTTACTTTTTTACTTAGTTTAATGACCGGAAATGTACGTAAAAGCTGCTGAAATAGACTTTTGCAGTAACATCAGTAAAGTTTGTACTTAGGACTTAAGAGTACCATACTAAGGCAAGTGAAAAAAATGAAACGAGTATAACTAGTGCCTAATTTCAGCTTCTAATCTAGGCATTGTTGTGAGTATGACATTCTTGTGCTTTCAGAATTTGCAAATACCATATTTGTTCCTTCAATTAAGTTTTTCTTTTGGCCAATTGTTAAGAGTGGAAGGGGAAGCGGCTATATAGGGTTTGAACCCTGAACCTGATGTCGACCAATACTTGTAATCAACGCAAGACTTTTGCTACTATAATATTATTGTCAAGAAATTGATACATTCCCTAAACTTATGAAGTACTCTCAAACATTGACCAAACATTTCCATCAACATAGAGATTATTATCAGCACAATGCATCATCAAACAGGTAGCTGCATACAAGTTCTTTACTCTTTATTATGTTCCTTTCATGCTCTAAACATAAGGCTATATCTTGGATTTAAAACAGCAACAATATTATATTCACTAGCCCAGATCTCCTAGGATACCAGCATCACTTGAGGGGAACAAGCAAGAACAATCAAACTAAATAATGGTAAATCAGAACTCATGTGTGGTAAATAACTGGGATATCCCACTTTTATGCATCTGCATGTATGAACTCAGTGCTTTGTTTGTTAAACTCCTATTTCTTCTTTACGTTGCAATCAGATTATCTTATACTGACCATAATAAAAAATTTTCCATTGGCTACACCTACTAAACAGGAACATACAGGTAACTGAAAAAAGTATCAAGAATATATCGAATTGCTCTCAAAGCATAATACGCAATCTCAATAACCAAGGACCAAAAAAATCTTGATTGTTAATAGTCTTACCCAAAGCCATCTACGGGGGTTATCCAGAATGCATGTTGTTCTCAATCTCACTACGAGAATCCCCCCACCATATTTTGAGTCATTAGGCAAGAACAACCTAATACCAATTTCAAAATCTTCAAAATGAAATTCTAAATCAAACAAAATTCCATGGACAAAAAGACCCCAAAGCAGAAACTGATTGATACGGACACATTCCAGTTTACCTTTTCTTTCCAATCAAATGCCTCAAGAACCAAACAAATAAACCCCCAAATCACTACACCCTACTATAAATAGACTAAATGAAAATAAGTCCCTTAATAGAAAACAGGAAACCAGTAAAAACATCAGAAGTATTGACAATGGAGAAACAGAGTCTCATATCCTTTAATCTTATACCCAACAGAGGGATAGAAAGGGTTAAACGCTTCAATTTCAATAATACGAGCAGACAGGAAAATTCTATCGAACATATAGCAGCCAACCTTGATTAAAACAAAGCCATAAAAAAGTTAAACCAATCCATCATGCCAACTAAGAAAGAAAAAAACAAAAATTTAACCTAGCTAAAAACCCCAAAATTTTGGAACTTAAACAACCCTTAATACAAAGATCAATGAACCCATCAACAAACTATGAACGAAAACATCAATAGATAAATATCCAGTTATTAAATTATATATAAAAGAAATTGAAACAAAAAGAAAAGAAAATTTGACTGACCCTGGAGGCAGCTTAAGCATTAGCAGTTTTGGGAATGAGAGGAACAGAAACGCCCTGTTTCCCAGCCTGTTTCAACTTGGCCTCTTCTTCACGGATCTTCTGCATCTGCAGCATCCTCTCCATGACGAGCTCGTACTCGCACTTTTCATAGGAGTGGCGTTCAATCTCGCATTTCCAAGGTAAGTAAAACTCGGCTTGGCGGCACTTGTTGAGCGGGATGAGAAGATGTGCACATTGATCCCTGTACGGGATGGGGACCTTGTTCTCCACCATCTCTGCTTGTGTTGCTATCATCTTCTTCGATGAACCCTCCACTTCCATTCTTTTTTCTCCCTTTGATTTGTGTTTGAAGAAAAAAATTGGGTTATGAAAATGCTTTGTTTGAACTCGGCGTCCAACTCCAAGGTAACTATCGGCTACCTCCTTTTTCTAAAGTACGCCCAAAGTAAATTGGAATGGTTTAATGTAGAGCTCGCAGTACAGCCCCAGCCTGAAACTTTGTACATTCCGAAACGAGCTCTAAATGATTCGAATCTGAGTAGGTCTGAGATCAATTTAGCCCGAGTTGAAAATAAATCCAATTCAAAGTCCAAATTTATAAAATAATTAATATAATTTTATGATGTTACTTAAATCACAATTATTTATTTTATAAAATGTCTTCATAAATCTTATATATTTATATTAAAATGTAATTAATAATAATTGAAATAAATTGTTAAAAATATTAATTAAATATAAAATAATTTTAATGATAATATAAAATATATAATTACACTTATCGCATAGGATTAAACATGATTTATTAGGTCATACTAATAATATTATTAATAATTTTAATTTTAATTTTAATTTTAATTTTAATGATCTGAGAGTTTAGCTTTTACTTTACTTTACTTTTTTTTGTTTTGAAAATTTAAGTTCTAGTTTTTAGTTTCCATTTGTTCAATATGTTGAGAAGTGTCTTATTTACACATGATCATTTTTAAGGATGTTTATGTAATAAAAAAAATATTGTCAATATACTAAATGCTAACCCTATTTTTATTTAGGTTGAGTTTTGAAAGTTTAAATTGAGCTTAGGTTTGAGTTTGAGTTTAAATATAAATTACATCTAATATATTAACCGAGAACATCAAATCAACCAATTACCTAACTCGATCTTAATGCATATATATCAACTATTTATATATTATATATTATATAATTTGATATAACATTACATAATATAGTAGAAGACTTAACTTTCAAATTTGCGAAGAGTATGGGGACTTAAAGCATATTTTAACCAGTATAATAATAAACAATAACAGTTAATAGTAAATGTATTATCTATTTCTATAGTAGAGGTGATCATGGGCCGGGCTTAAACAAAATTTTAGGCCCGTCTACTAGGCCCGGCCCGGCCCGGCCCGAAATATGGGCCTAAAATTTTGCCTAAGCCCGGCTCGAAATAAAATTACTAAGCCCGAGCCCGGCCCATATTAATTTTTTTTCTTATTTCATTAAATAAAAAAATTTAAAAATATAATAAATCAAATATATTTAAAAACATAAAAATAAATATTAAAACAAATAAAAATAATACTAAAACAATTCTTAAAACAATACACAAATTAACAATATAATAAAAAATAATTGCATTAAAAATAAAATAAAAAATTCGGGCCGGGCCAAAAAACTCTTACCCGAGCCCGGCCCATTTTCTAAACGGGCCTCTTTTTTTTGCCCAAGCCCATTTTTCGGGCCTATATTTTTACCCAAACCCTCCCATTTTTCGGGCGGGCCTTCGGGCCGGGCCGCCCAGCCCATGATCAGCTCTATTCTATAGTAGTATGTAATATAGTATTACTTAATAGATTAATATATTTTAAAACTATTAATGCACATATATCACTATTAATTGATCCAAAACCAAAACTAAATTTACCAATCAATTTGCTTGAATTGGCTCGATTAGATCAATTAAATCGGTTTTAATTGCTAGCTATAATAGATAATATACTATTACATACTATAATTAATAACATAATATATGGAGATGGATCTACTTACACAAGTGTAAAATTAAAGTAGTTTTACACACTTTCATATCTCTTTATACGATTAATATTTTAATAATCCAACCGTAAAATTTATCAATATAATTGTATTTTGTTGCATGTAAAATTTTAAACTGATCCAATATCTCTATCATATTGTCTAAAATACTATATATCAGGGATGTAACCAAACAGGGGCATGCAGGGGTTTTGGCCCCCTCTTGGCTCAAGGGAAAATTTTCTTTATAAAATCTCCCTAAAATTAAGAGATTTAATTTATTCCTTTTTTAAATTTTAATTAAATGTAAAAAATTATAATTTTAGTCTTTTTAAAAAGTTAATGATTTGATTTAAGCATTTTAATACAATTGTTTTAGTTTTGGCCTTCCCAAAATTTAAAATCTTATTTGGGCTTCCTTAAACAAAATTTTTGGCTTCACCCCTAAAATATATATATTAATACTAATATTTATTTAATTTTTGAATTTTTTTTTACATAAAACAAATAGTTAAAATTTTTTAATTTACATCAAATTTGACATGTATGATCTATATGAATAAAATATAAATTGTGATGGTTAGATCGTTAAAATGTTAAAGGTAAACTACACTAGATGTAACTGAACTTTGGTAATTCATTTTTGCCACTGAACTTTTGAAGCTTACAAAGATATCACTAACGTTATCGCATTATTACAAATATGCCACTCAATTGTTTATTGTTGTTGTTAGGTAACGTTCGTGGCGTGGCAAGTTAAATTTGTCACGTCTTTAATTTTTTTAATATTGAAATATTTATTTTCTTTTTTTTCCTCTCTTTTTCTTTTCATCTTATTTCCCTTATGAGAAAACCCTAGTCGTTACCAATTCTATCACCATCGATGGCTTCCTTGGATATCAAACCTATCGTTAGATCCCAAAGTTGTTCCTTAATTTCGATAAGTCCAATCTCAACCCTTTCGCTCCTTCCATTAACATAAACACAAACCCAAACTCAACTCACTGAGGATGATGATGGTTAAATCGAGAGGAGTAGGTTAATTTATCAAAATTATTAGCAAATTAATAACTCTCCATTCATCAGTAGTGACCTATAATGTGTTTTAGATTTTTTTTCCTTCCAGATAATGTGTATATATGTGTGTATACACAAACATATATAGCAATTATAAATGATGGTATATTGATTTTTTAAGCTAACTTTACTTATGGCAATAGAGACATAGAGCTAGAATTGGTGTTCATGGACAAGAATAACAACCAAAAATCAATCATTAAAAAAAAATTGTTTATAGTAGGATGAAAATGCTTGAACAAAATTATTATCTCAAAATTATGCATACACATATAAGTTGTATATATAAATAAATATATATAGACGTTTAGAGTGATACATGCAGTAAACCACGAGATGGATGTCATAGCTATCTACGGTAACAGAAAATTAACAATAGGAAACACAAACTCCAACAACACTGTCTAATAAAACTCATGCATAAAGAGTCGTCGAAATAGAGGTCAGGACAATAAGGAGCAGTGGCGCCATTATTGTTTCTAGAGCTACTACTTACACCTATTGGATTGCTTAGTGATGTCTCGGTGGCTGGTGGAGGAATGGTAGATGATGGGGATGGAAGAACCCATGATGATGAGTTATCAGTTTGGTTATCTCCATGGCTGAGCATGGTAAAGCTGGAACAATTCCCCATTTCAGTATTTTCATTATTCAACGATGTTTGGAAACTGAAAGGGACTTGTGGATCTAGCAAGTGAGGTAACAGAGTGCGATGGTGGATTTGTTGAGAAGTAGTATTTACTGGAGAAAATTGGGATGAATTTGGAATGACTAGGTTGTCTTTTGCATGAGCTAAAATTGGTGAACTTAATAAGTTGATAGCTACAATGTCTGCAATTCCATGGTGGAGTTGTTTATGTTTCTGGAAGGAGTGAAAGGGTTGCGGCTAGGCTTATCGAAATCAAGAGACAACCTTGGGAGATTCACTGGCAGGTTTGGTGTCCGGAGAAGCCATGGACAGTGGTGAAACTGGTGGCACATTTAAATATTAAAGAAAATAATAAATAAAATAAAATAGACAATAAATGTTTTAATATTAAAGAAGAAAAAACAATATTTTTTTAAAACACGTGGCACATTTAGACACCACAATAATAAGTTTCAAAAGTTTGGTGGAAAAAATGAAAAATTAACCAAAGTTCAATGGCATCTGGTTCAATTTACTAAAATAATAATCATACAAAAAGATACTTAAGGGTGTAAAATACTTTAGTTTTACATCAATATAAGTGGATCCCTTCTCATAGTATATAATTATTACTAAAACTATTAATACACATATATAACTATTATTATATTATAGATTATAATAAAAGATATAGTATTACATGATATTATAATGTTTAATCATTTTTTTATGTACCATATATGATACCAATAAATGTAACACCTTGTTACTCGATCCGATTGCCGAATCCGAGTTACAAAGTGTCATATTTATTGTTGGAGCAACTACGGTCAACTTAATCATGCATATCGTACAATATACAACAGTTTCTAGGCCTTATACGAGCTTATGAAAGTTCTAAAACTAACATGAGGTCGAAATAAGACCAAATTGTAAGAATTTCAAATCACTGGGTTGACGTTGTGACGTGAGGGAGTTTCTCGTCGCAATACAACATACTGGGTAGGTTTCTTTGCAACGAACCAAGCCCGACGTCGTGTCGTGGAATGGCAACATGGTCTCATCGTGACAGTAGACATTTGATGTCATAATGTGACATATTGACTTCAAATGGTCAAGTTTTGGCACCTGTTTGCAAACACCTAATACTTTTCGATTTTAATTGCAAATATAATTTCAACAAAATCTTAATACCTAATGTATTCCATTAAATATACAGTATCATTTATATTATTGGAAGATTGAATTTGAAAAATGTAGCGGAAAACAGGTTTAAAGGAAAATTAGAGTTTTAATTTTTTTTTTCCAAAACAGGAACTTGATTGTGTTATCTAAAATAATAAAAACTCAATCAAAATTTGTACATTTTTTATTTGTCTAGGATGAACGCTTCGACCGAATGGTCTTTTCCGCTATCCTCAAGCTTAAGTCTGCTAAGTATGGGTTTGCTTCGAATAAAAAAATTCACAAAATTACTAGTGGGGCAATTTCACAATTTCTCTAAACTTCTAGGGTCAAGTGGTAAATAACAAAAAAATATCTCTAGAAATTTTCTGGAATAATTTCTTTAGAGATTTTCTCTCTATAATTTTTCTTAAATTCAAGTGTGTGAGAATAATGACTTAGGCTTTCTTTATATAAGAAGAGTTTAGAGAGAGTTCAACGAGAATTGAAATTACTCACATTAATATTAAATTAATAAAATACTATCAAGATAAATATATTAAAATAATATTTGGAAAAGTTAATTTGAAATTAAGTTCTCAACTCGGAGTACAATTCTTCCACTGCTTTACCGCCAATGAACCATCACCGCTGACCATCTTTCAATTGCTGGATCGTCACCGTCGTGCCGATGGTGCCATTGCTTACACAACTTCCTCCCAACACCTCAAATCGTCGCTGTTTTTTCCTGAATGCGCCTAGCCGGCTCAACTCCTCCTCGCGAGGCTACTGGTGTCGTGGTTGGGGCAGGGCTGGCCGTTTGAACAGTTGGCCCCACACTTAGCCTCCCATTTTTCCCGATCAACAAGTGCTTGCCTAGGCTAGTCGTTCGTACGACAAATTACATAGGGTGCAGCATCCCTCGAGAAGGCGTTTGCACGCTTGGTTGCTGCTAATGGGGTTGGTCGAAACCCTTAGTAGGCTATTTGAACAACTTATTCCCATGGATAGTGCACCATCAGCTAGGCATTTGCATGCCCTGGCGTGATAGTCAGTTCAACTATTGTGAGTTCGGTCCGAGCCAGTGATGGCCTGAACAGTATGGTCCAGTAACCTATTGGACTATCGGCCCAATTTTATACACTGGGCCCGGTTCAACCAATTTTTGGTCTCGATCTTGGTTTTTGGTTCTCAGATCTAATTTTCAATATTGGATCCAATTTTCAAGTTCAATTACCATTGGGCCAATTGCCTAACTTGGAAATTAATTTCCAAAAATATCATATTTATTTTAATAAATTTGATTAATTTAATTTTACTTGATAAAAATTAATTTTCCCAAAAATCAGTGAGTTTTTCCAAATTAATTTTTCAACAAAATTCTTTAATTAAATTCTCTAATTGAACAAATTCTCACGATTGCCTAATTTAATTCCCCGTTGAATAAATCAATTATTAGCAAGTTTCATTTCCATTCTTTAAAATTATCCCCATTTAATTTATTCTCAATAAGAATGCTAATAAGAGGAGTAGAAGATATAATTGAATTGAAAGAAAAAATAAAGATTCACTAATTACTATATTTGTAGTAAGCAAATATTTTTCATTTCAGCAACATATTAAGAATGCAAGATGATGTATGCGTCTTGTGTTAAAACCTTGAAAAATATTTTTTTTCGTGGCTACTGTTAGCTCGGAAGAATCAAATTGAGAAGACCGATAGGGAAGTTAATAGGCTTTTGAGATGTTGTGGTAGAAGCAATAAAAATTGTGCAACAAATAACACAATAATTTATAGTGGTTTGACCCAAATTGCCTACTTCACTACCTTAGCTTACCACAACTAAGGATTTTCCCAAATTCACTAATTTGGCAACCTTTGAGGACAAGGTTTAACCTTACAATCTATTCTAAGATTTTTATGCCCCAAATTTTAAGATACAACTCCTTTAAGGTTTCTACCCAAACCTTAAGAATTAACACTCTCTCAAAGAGAAACAAATAAGAAAACAAAGAAACAATCCTTACAATATTAGGATGTTTGCTAATTAAGCACAAATACAAAGAAGAACACTTGAGCTAAATGAATACAATGAAAGCTCACAAGTGTTTACAAGAAAATGCATGAAAGAATTAAGCTCTAAGTTGTTTTGATTGATCTTTAAGCTTTGCACATGCCTCTTGTTGTTGCTAAACCTTTTGAAGATGGTATTTATACCCTCTAATTGATTTCTAACCGTTGTGGTTGTTGTAGAAGTGAATGTAGTCGTGGGGATGAAATGTCAGGTTATTAACTTCACCTACAGCAATGAGTATCGATACCTGCTAAAAGGGTATCGATATTTTTTGTAATTAATGCTGATTTCAGTAACCGCTGGAGTAGGAATATTGATACCTTAGGAAATATATCGATACCTTAAGAAAAGTATCAATACTGGATCAATACCTACCAGGGTTTGAAAATGAAAAAATGTCAATTTGGTATCGATTATCAAAGGGGTATCGATATCTTGGAAAATATTGATACTTAGACAAAAAAAACATCGATACTTTTTGTCCTAGAGCAATTCTAGCTTGTTTGAAAATGGTTAAAACATATTTGAAAATGTTTGACTCAATTGAAACCATTTCAACTTGATTTTTATGAAATTGCTCAACTTTAATTTTATTCAAAAACACTTTAATTTGTTATATCAAAACATATTATCCAATAAGGCTTAGTTTAACAGCTACGATCATTCTCACACCCATCAACTATATCGCCTTGGGGTCCCATGATTAATTAGCAAGAACATGGATTACATCCAATCAGTTCATGAATCTTAATTCTCAAGACTCCATATGAGCTAATGATCATTTAACGTTTGGCCATCATCTCTAGCTTTAATATCGTTTCTTGGGAAACTATTTAATAAGAGATGATCTTGAGTGTGTAACCATTGTCTTAACACTCATTATGAACATGCTCTCATTTGTGAGTCATCTTGGGACAATCTCTCTAAAATTCATGCATGACTAGTTGTCCTTAAAAGGAAATTATAAGAGGATAGGTATTTTCTCATTACCACACTTATTTTTTTAATCGATCAACTGTAGATCATCTCATATATTTATCACAATTATAACATTACATAATATAAATATTATAAACAATTATAAAATAGATATATAAAGAGATAGGTAATTAAAATAAAATTGCCAGCCAAGGTTTCAATTGTTCTATTTCTAGAAAATAAAATTACATAATTTTTTACCTTCCTTAGGTCTTCAACAGCCATCACATCTTTTCCTCATCATGGACTCATTTTGGAAAAATTACATTTAAGTCCTATGTCTGTTTCCGACTCATAAGAATTTTATGGATTTTTTTAAAAAATAGTCTTACATGGAGATGATAGTCCACCGTCTATTTTCTAAGAACCACAATCTCGACAATAAAAAATAATTATATAACAAATATATAATATCGCATCCATTCCCATATATAACTCAAAACATGCATAAAATCTAAAGAATGTCACTTTCTATGTAATTAAATCATTCAAGAAGAAGAGATATTTATTTTGATTATCTGTTTATACTTATAGATAGAACAAAACCTGGCTCTAATACCAATTGTTGGAAAAAATGAGTTTGAAAAACCAAAGTTTTAATTTTTCTTTCCAAAACAAGATCTTCGTTGTGATATTTAAAATAATAAACAATTAATCAAAATTGTACCTTTTTGATTCGTCTGGGATGAGCACTTTGACCGAGTAGTCTTCTCTGCTATCCTCAAGCTCAGGTTTGCCGAGTGTGGGCTTGCTTCGAAATAGAAAAAAAATTCACAAAAATTACTAGTGGGGTAATTTTGTAATTTCCCTAAACTTTTGGGTCAAGTTGTAAATTAAAAAATATCTTTAGAAATTTTCTAAAATAATCACTTCAGAGAATTTTCTCTCTACAACTTTCTCTTGAATTCAAGTGTGTGTAAAATAACAACCCAAGACTCTCTTTTTATAGAGAGAGTTTAGAGAGTTTAATTATAATTAAACTTAATCACTTTAATATTAGATTAATATAATATTTATCAAGATAATTATCAAGATAAATATTTAATTAAATTTAATATTAAATCTTATTAAAACAATAAAATGTAAACATTCAATTAAATTTAATATTAAGATAATCACTTTAATATTAAATTAATAAAATACTATTAAGATAAGTATTAAATTTAATTTAATATTAAACTATTAAAATAATGTTATTTTTGAAATAGTTAATCTGAAATCAAATTCTCTAGTAGAGTGCAGTAGAAGTGTAACTCTTCCACCGTTCAACCACCGAAGACCAATAGCCACCAGCCACCAGGACATCGCCGTCGCAACTGTCGACACCACCGTGTCCGGTGGTGCAGGTGCGACACCCTTACGACACCCTGAGTCAATTCTGTCCAGGTCAGTGACGACTCGACCGGTTGTGTCTAGCCACCGGTTGGACCGTCGACCTGGTTTCACATACCGAGCTCAGTTTGACCAATTTTTGGGTCTTGGTCTCGATTTTGGGCTCCTAGGCCCATTTTATGATCTCAGATCCAATTTTCAAGTTCAATTACCCATTGGACCAATTGTTTGACTTAAAAATGAATTTTAATTAATTTGATTAATTTAATTTTACTTGATCAAAATTAATTTTTCCAAAAATCACTTAGATTTTCCAAATTAATTTTTCAAGAAAATTCTTTAATTAAATTCTCTAGTTGAACAATTCTCACGACCATCTAATTTAATTTCACATCGAATAAATCGACACAATTAAATTATTTCCAAAGTCATAGAATATTCTTTTGATTCAAATACAGTCCAATCAAGTTTTTGTTGAGTTAGCGGAGGGACCAATCAAACATATACAATTAGGCTCTAGTAATTGCAATTATGTTTAGAAGCATTGTTTTGATAATTAAGAATTACTTAATCATGGAGTCAGTCCACAAGAAGTACCATGATTGAAAACTCCTTATTGTATACTCTTTACGAAAGCAATTCATCCAACTGCTTTGTCCAATGACTTCATCATGTGTGTGTTACCCTCATATGATATCCTTAATTTCTTTGAGTTAAATTCGCTCACTCAATACAATCCTATTTTATCTCATTGTCACCATTGTGCCTTCTTAATGATTAATATGATCATTGTCAACAAATGACTGTGATAAATTACTCGTTCAAGAACGAGCAACTCGTGGCCATGTTCCATATTTATCAATCCACACAATGCCAATAAGAGAATATCATTAACTCTTTAATTGAGCTATGAATACCACTGTTGCTAGTAAAACCATGCCATACACAAGTTATGTACCCAACATACTGGTTATGGGCTCGATCATCTTTAGAGCATAAGCCTCCACTTATATTAAAGCACATGAGTTGCATACGCATAGTAAGTGACTAACTCAGGGTTTAGGTAAATCACACCATGAACGTCACAAGTGAATTAATTCACAAACAGGTTCAAAATTAATTCATCTTGGGTCCAGTCCAATGTATCATTCTACCAATGAATACATCTATGTCTCTACCCATAAAGTCAACTGCTCCGATAGCCAAGACTAGCCATCTCCCTAATTGGAATTGTAGACGACATAATAATCCTTCTCAGTATTTGAATCAAATGCCCACTTCAATTCTTTTACAGGATTACAGATTTATTTAGATTATCTACTGAAGTAAGTTGTCTTTCTCGCAATGTAAACGTTATTATAATGCCACTTATCTTCAATTTAAACTTGGACAATCAATGGGCTAATATTTGCTTGTCACAATTTTGCTATGCATGTAAAATATAAAAGACAAAAATAAAAAAGACATAACAATGAAACGTGAATTAACTTTATTTATTTATTCACCATTCAAATAAATAGAAAATAATTACATGTTTACTACAATATGGACACATTTCACAACAATCTCCCACTTGCCCTAGTGAAGTAAATGTGTCATGTTTCACATTCCTATATCCTCGACGTGTTTGTTAAAACTCCTATTTACAAGAGTCTTAGTAAATAGATCTACAAGGTTATCTTCAAAATCTACTTTCACCACATCTATTATGTCTTCAGCTATTGCCTCCTATATCAAGTGATACTTCTGGTCAATATGTTTGGTCCTTTTGTAACTTCTTATTTCCTTGGTATTAGTTATTACAGCATTGTTATCACAATACATTGTTATAGCTTTTTCCATACCAAGAATGTCTTCAAGATCAGTTAAGAACTTTCGAAGCCATATTGTTTCTTTTGTTGCCTCAAAAGTAGCCACATATACGGCCTCCATAGTAGGTCAGTAGTGCAAGTTTGCTTTACACTTCTCCATACTATGGCTCCACTGCCTAGGACGAATACACTTCCCGATGTCGATTTCCTCGAATATTTATAGGTTTGGAAGTCTGAGTTAATGTATCCAATACGAGTAAGGTTTTCCCTAGAATACACAAGCATATGACCTTTGGTTTTTTTAAGATACCTTAATCTATGCTTTCCAGGTTGCCAATGCCTAAGACAAGGATTCGTCTGATTTCGATTAATCATTCCTACCACGAAAAAGATATCTAAATGTGTGCAAAGCATCACATACATAAGGCTCCCAACTACCAAATAATATGGAACTTTACTCCTATACTTCATTTCTTTTACTGTCTTAAAACAGTCATCTAAAAAAAGATGAAACCCTGATGTAGTCGGTTGAGCACCTAGCTTTGCATCATTTATTAAAAACTATTCCAGTACCTTATTGATGTATGAAGCTTATGATAAAACTACCATTTTATTCTTTCAATCCCTAAAGATTCGAAATCCAAGAATATAACTAGCTTAACCCAAGTCCTTCATGTTAAACTATTGAGTTAACCACAGTTTAACCAATGATAATTATCCTATATCGTTTCGGATAAGTATAATATCATTGACATATAGAATGAGGAATGCCACCTTTATGTCCTTTATGCACTTATAAATACAAGGTTCATCAGCATTTTGCTCAAACCCATAAATCTTGACCATTTGATTAAATCTTTTATTCCATGCGCGGGATGCTTGTTTAAGTACATAAATGGATTTAGTAGTTTGCAAACTTTCTGCTTCTTTCCTTTAACAACATAGCTGGTGGGTTGAGTCATGTAAATGGTCTCATCAAGATAGCCATTTAAGAATATTGTCTTGAAATCCATTTGCTAGATCTCGTAATCGAGAGTAGCCGCAATGGATAAGAGTATAGGAATAAACTTGAGCATGGCTATCAGAGAGAAGGTCTCATCATAATTGATGCCATCTTTCTATGTGTAGTTTTTTCATACAAGTCTAGATTTATGTGTTTTCACTTTTCCTCCGTATTTCTCTTCTTCTTGTAGACCCACTTACACCCTATTGGTTTAATCTCAACTGGTATGTTTACAAGTTCCTACATCGCATTGGATTTCATAGCCGGCATCCATGGCCTGTTTCTAAAGCTTGGAATCAATGTCTTGCATAGCCTCATCATAAGTGAGTGGATCATCATCCTCATGATTTGAATTTCCTTTTATAAATACTACCATCATACATGAAACAGTTTAGTTTCTTATAAACTCTCCCATTACGACAGATTTCTCTATGTTATTGATCACTTGCAAGTCTTTCCACAACTTTCTCGAGAATTAAACTTAGTGATTGTTTTAGAACTCTCGAAAGTTCCTTAAGTACAAATTTATTTCGAGGATTAAAGTTATCCATGTAGATTTCCTCAAGGAAAGTAGCATGAGTAGAAACTTTAATTTTATTATCTTTCGGATTGTAGAATAATTCGCCATTTGTTCCTTTTAGATATCCTACAAACATGTACAATTCTGTCTGTGCATCTAACTTCTTTGCATCCTTATCTAGAATGTGGGTTGGACAACCCTATATTCTAAAGTGATTTAGAGTGAGTTTCTTTTCATGCCAAGTCATTTGTATCGTATATCCAGAGATTGAAGTAGGGAGTTGTGAATAACTTAATATTGAATGAACCTTGTCAAGCAAGGTTTTGTTCCTTCTTTCAGCTATGCCATTCTGTTGCGGAGTGGCCAACATAATCAACTGGGATAAAATCTTATTCTTTATAAAGTATCTTAAGAACTAGTAGGGCAAGTATTCCACACCTCAGTTAGGTCGAAGATTCTTTATGAATAAATCTAATTGATTTTCTACATGAAACTCTCAAAATTTATCAAAGGTTTTGCTTTTCCAGTGCATTAGATGCATATATGCATATCAAGAATAGTCATCGATAAAAGTCAAGTAATAATCGTAACCTTCTTGGGCACTAATGTAACACCCCTAACCCGTGTCTGTCGTCGGATTAGGGTTACAGAGTATTACCATACAATCAAAAACATTTATACATTTTAAAATTCAATAATTTAAATTATATCATAAATTATTCATATACATGCATACTGTCTCTAAATCGAGCCTCGAGCCCTTTAAAATAACTTAGAAGCAAATCGAGAGCAATTTGAAACAATTTGGAAAGTTCAGGAAAAATATGCAAAATTTGCAAAACATGGGTCACACGGCTGTGCGGACCTAAAATTCACCTAAAATAAGCCATTTCCAACACCATTTCATGCATATTCATTTGGACTATTTGTGCACACTTTTAAGACACCAAAACATCATCCAAACATGCAAAAACATGCCATTTCAAAGAACCTAATTCACCTAACCAATATGTCATTTAAAGGCACCTCAATTTGTATAGAAACATCAAAACTTAATCTAAAACAATTTAACCATTTCACATTTACAAAAACTAGTGCATTTTAACCATCACATGCCAACAAAAATGACTAATTCTATGCCATCACAACATCTGAATAGTTCACATACATTATTACTTAAAAGTACCAAAATGACATAGTTTAACATGCACTTCCAAGTCCATCAACCAAACATACTCTTCCAAACATAACATACCAAATTACCAAATACATAACTTCCTATACATATAAACAGTGCTATTTCCATCCATAATAACCTAGTTCAAATATAAACTAAAACATACCACAAGTAACCATTTTCATAGCATCATCAACATGCCAAGAGAACCATATCAACAAGCACTTTAAAGTAACCAAAATCACATAATTTGGTAAGGGATCAAGGTGTACCAGACTAACATAGCTTTCCAAAGCTTATACATACCAAAACACCATTAACACATGCATCATTATACCATTACAAATCACCCTATATATGCCATTATAAACCTTAGTCAAATTACTCAAAAACTACCAAATTGTCCATTGGATAGTATGATAGATCTCCGACAAACTTCTAACCAATCGAACTTCCGATAATTTGTAAAGTAAAGGAAAATAACTACATAAGCAATGATTGCTTAGTAAGCTCGTATAAATTTTAAACATAATTTACCACTTTAATATTATAATAAATAGATTAAGCATGATTCAACACCAATACTTTAAACTTGGTATAAGCCTATTGAACTCCATTCGACTCACAAATGAGTAAGTTCATAAACATCACATATAATTTCATTCATAACAAAATAGGAATTTATAAGACATATTACATAATCATCAACCTCTTTACAAGATTATGAACCACTCCATTTATTTACTTACCATTCCATTCCGAATGCTTAGCATAAGCCTAAACAACATCATCAATTCATGAGTTAGTGTATTTGTCCATGATATAAGTGAATTCATCCATAGCATAAGTAGATTTCTCATATATAAGTACATCATTTAACTCATCAATCCTTTTATAACATCATGTTACATCCCAATTATGAACTTACCATTTCATTCCGTTTTCTTACCCGTTGAACCATCTGGAATTATATTGGATGCTCGGGAAAGCTCACACGAAGTGTGCCTTTACATAACTATAACATTTCCTTTACATCATTGCTCACACGAGCTGTGGGTCGGGATGTAAGTTACATGATGCTTCTCACACGAGTTGTGGAGTTTTCGTAACAAATGCAGGACCCTAACCATCGGTAGGACATTCAAGACCAGCATTTGAAATATGAAATCTCTAATGACATGTCATTTGTATCCTAAGAATTCCTAAGGTTCAACCGAGATTCAATACCCGTCAATTCATCATAGCTTTGACATGTTTATATTTTGATTTATTTACATTAAATAATATAATAAACATTCAATTTAAACAACATTTAGGTGATTACAGTTCATACGAACTTACCTGACTAAATTATAGAAATGACTAAGTACAAAGACTATTTGGTAATTTTCTCATCTCTTCGATTTTCCACTCGTTCTTGATCTAAAATAATAATTCCATTCGATTCACTAATTTTAACATAAAACTCAATTCATTTTATGCAATTAAGTCCTTTTGACATTTTATAAAATTGCCCCCAACATTTTACTTTTATACAATTTAGTCCTTAAGCCCAAAACATGAAAATTAACCATTTTTATTCAATTAATCTCATTCCAGCATTTAAAATAATTAATTTAGCTTATAACCCATAATAATAAAATTTTATAGAATTACCCTCAAAGTTTACCCTTTTGTAATTTAGTCCTTAAACCCAAAACTTTCAATTTCATCATTTTTAATCATAAATCATACTAGCAAATTTTTACCCAATCTTATAATAGCCCATATTTATTCACAATTTACACTATTTTCCTTGAATTTTACCTTTTTTATAAATTAGTCCCTAAACTTGAAAATCACCAAAATTTACTTAACAAAATACTTACATTTAACAACAAAGCTTAATAATCTATCATAAAATTAAGAACATTTCAATTTCATCCATGGTAAAATTCTAAATATTGGGGCTAACTAGATTAAGCTACAATAATCTTAAAAATATAAAAATTACGAGAAACCAACAAAAATAACACTTACATGCATAGACTTTTGTTTGGCCGAAACTTAAAGCTTCTCAAATTGAGTTTCTTCCTTCTCTTTTTGGTAAAAAAGCAAAGTAAGATGATACTTATCTATTTTTACTTTTGTTTTATTATTTTAATACTTAAACATTAATTTAATAAAACATTTCAAATAATAACTTAAGAATCATCCACATTGCCGTCCACTATTACCAATTATGGCTAATTTGCCATATTAAACCATCCATTTTTTTAATTTATACAAATGAGCAGTTAAATAGTAATAATAATTAACTTTCGCAATTTTTACAAATTAGTCTTTTTTAATTAATTAACTATCTATACATTAAAATTTCTTAACCAAATTTTAATACGAACTTAATAACACTCTTTAAATATTTAATAAAATATTTATGACTTGATTTATTGAAACGAGGTCCCGATACCTCATTTTCTAAAACCACTTGACTTTAGGGTCATACCACTTGAACCTAATTATTCTTTCATTTAATATAAATCATTAAATCAAATTTTATTATTACACTATATTTGACCCGTAATATTAAAAAATAACATTTACGAACTTACTCGTCGGATTTGTGGCCCTGAAACCACTGTTTTTGACAGAACTGAAAAACAAGTTGTTACAACTGATGTTAATGGGACCACATACATCAGTGTGCATACTTGCTTAAAAGACCTTGTACCTTTCGCATTAAAAGACCTCTTAGTCATTTTACCTTTCAAACAAAATTCACATTGTGGAAGGCTAACTTGCTTAAGCATACTTAAGGGATTATCTTCCATGAGTCTAGTGATTCTTTCTTGGTTAGTATGACCAAGTCTTAGGTGTCATCGATACCCCTCATTAAAGTGAGAAGTTTTAAGCTTTTTATTCACCATTTAAGTTTGAAGCATCGAGTAGCTATTTGGTTTGATAAAGTTGATATTATTTTTCATCTATCCATTACAGATCAAAGAACAATTTTTGTGTATAACAATCCCTTTATTGAATTTAACGAAATAACTGTCATTAAATAGACATGTTACAGAAATTAAATTCCTCATAAAACGAGGTTCATAAAACACGTCTTTCAAAATAAATTTCCTAAAATTATCAAAATGTAAATGTAACGCCCTAAATAATTTATTACTGTTTCTATAAATCTTGACATAAATGAGTATTTGCCTCAGTGGTTAAGTGTTCTGGATGTGTGTTTGGGGTCTTGGGTTCAAGTCCCACTTTCGGGCAAATTTTATTATTTTTGATCCTAGCCTTATCCCTGTTAGGTAAGCTTATGTTATATTGTTTGTAAACTTATATTAGAATGAGCCCGCTGGTTTGAGTGATAAGGAGTTAACATGATGGAGGTCTTGTGTTCGAATCCTTGTGTGAGCATGAGTGATATTTTTGCTTCAGTTATGAGATAGAGGTTGTGTGGAAGTAAAATTCTAAGGTAGTTATGAGTCAGTGGGTTAGTTAGTGGGATAATAGAGGTTGAGATATTGTCAGGTTTAAATTTTATTTTGTTTATTTTTAGTTTTTTTCCCCTTTTACTCAATTTTCTTCTTTCTGACGTTAGTTCTTCCCTTTTCCCTTCTTCTCTGTGATTTTTCCTATTTTTGGTTTTTCTCTTTACTCCATTCGACAACCAAATTGTTCCAATTATTCGATTTGTTATTTCGGTGGTTCCACATCTGTTTTGGTAAGCTTTGATGTTTCATCTTGCTTGTTTTCATTTTCTTTTAGATTGGCATAGTGGTGTGGTTAGGGAAGTTAATTTCCTACAAATCTGTTGCATAAGTGAAGGTGGTGAAGCAACGAATTTCGCTCCAAGGGCCTGATTGTGCGTGCGGTCGTTTTAGTTGGCGGTAAGTGTTTGCGCATTGTTCAGTTTAGTTTGGGGAATTCATGAATTAGTTGCTAAATTTATTCTTGGAATGCTGTTTCTTAGGGTTCGAAGGTCTCGAGATTGTAGTTACATCAAAATCGAACCAAGTGTGTACATAAAACGCGAGAAAATGAGGTTCAATGAAAGTTAAAAATTAGGTCTGCCGATGCCACACGGCCTTGTGGTCGGCCGTGTGGCTATCGAGGGTGTGGCCGTGTGCGAGACACGACCGTGTGATGGTGAATATGTGGCCATGTAGGCCACACGAGCTAGGCCAAGTTGGGCGTGTGGGCCACACGGGTACATGGGCCCACACGGGCTGTGGGTTTTGGGCCACATGGGCAAGGCCAATTTGGGTATGTGGGCCACACGGGCATATGGGCCCAAAATTTTAAAATTTTTCCTAAGGTCGCACAAGTTGTTCCCATCAACTGTGGGCCTACCGTAGCATCGGTAAGGGCTAATCAAACCTTTTTTCTTGGGATCTGATATTTTGATAGTCTGATCTGAGTAGAAAATTGATATGTATATCTGACTGTACATGTTTAAGTATGTATGTTATCTGTATACAAGCATGTTAAGCATGTTAAATTTGTTATTTCTGTATCTGTGTTCTGTAGCTGTGTTTGGGGTGGAAATTGCATATGTGAAGGAAGTGGTCTGTACCCCGACCTTTCGGCTAGCAACTTGGTTGCATATTATCTGTTATGTGTAGTATCGACATTATATGGTGTGTAGGGTTGGGTGGGTGTTTTTAACCCCACATGATGTGATGGGATGGATGGAGATGGTGTGTAGAGGATGAGGGTAGGATTCTGTATATCTGCTTTGTACATCTGAGTCTGATATTTATATATGTTAAAGACTTAGGTCCAATTCTATTTCTGTCTACATTTGAGATTATGTGAATATTGCATGACTATCTATTGGGTTACATACTGAGTTTACGAAAACTCACATTTGTTTGTCTGTATTGTTCAGGTAATCCACAAACTTACGTGGGCCAGTGCAAAAAAGGCTCAGCGGTGACCACTTGACAGAGAATTGCTTTTATTTAGTGATAACGATTTTATTTTAAAATTTGGTTTTTCCTGAGAGTTTGTAATTTTTGGGACTCTCTAGACTGTATGGTTTTAACTTTTGGATTTAGATTTTGTTTTGCTTTCTTTTCCACAATGTTGACAAAAACACTTTACGCAAACAAATGGTTTTTAGAAATACGAGCTTGGTGTTGAATAAAATGATTTTCAAAATTCCACTACAAATTCTTGATAACATAAAATGGTTTCAAATAAGATTATAAACACAAGTTTTTTAAGATATTAAGACTCCGATTGGTAAACTAATAAAACGATACGTTTTAACTTAAAAGATGTAATTTAAAACCCTTCTTCGTAACGCTCCCAAATTCGGCCATAACATTTAGGCTAGGTTTAGGGTGTTACAGTAAAATAACTTCCCTCACTGCTTTAGCTGAAACATAGCTCTCATCTTCGGCCCGTAACGAGAGGCTAAACCCCTATAAAGAAACGCACATGTTTGGTGACTCCAAAATCAATAACCCAATTGCCAATTGATTAACCTACTAAGTAAGCTTCAACCACAAAGAGTTCCACAGCTTTACCATTTTCAGCTAGGTAATCCTTATATTCCTTGCAGCTAGGTAATCAATAACACGGCCTAGACGTTATGGCCGAATCTGAGAGTGTTACAAAGAAGGGTTTTGAAACTGACGATACTTCGATAAAACCATGTGTAGTTATTTGATAAAATGTCCAAGTTTTATAAAACATATTCATTTATATATTACTGAAACCATTCTATGTTGTTCTTTAAAGCTAACCATTTATTTCACAGCGGAAGTTTGAAAATCGTTTAAAACAAAACGAAGCTCGTGTTTCCAAAAACTATTTGGTAAATCTATTTGTTTGCATAAAGTGTTTTTGTCAATGTTGCGGAGAAGAAAGCAAAACAAAAATCCAAATCCAAAAGTTAAAACCATACAGTCCAAAAAGTCTCAAAAATTACAAACTCTCAAGAAAAGCTAGATTTTAAAATAAAACTGTTGCTACTAATAAAAAAAGTTCTCTGTCAAGTGGTCACCGCTGAGCCTTCATCGCACCGACCAACCTAAGTTTATGGATTACCTGAATAGTATAGACAAATAGATGTGAGCTTTCGTAAACTCAATGTGTAACCCAGTAGATATAGTCATGCAACATTCACAGAATCTCAAATGCAGACATAAATAGAATTGGACCGAAGTCCTTAACAGATACAAATATCAGAATCAGATGTACAGAACAGATATACAGAATCCTACCCCTATCCTGTACACACTATCTCTGTCTATCCCATAACACTATGTGGAGTTAAAAATACCCATCCAACCCTACACACCGTATAGTGTCGATGCCACACATAACAAATAATATGCAGCAAGTTGCCAGATAATAGGCGAAAGGTCACTGTACAAATCACTTCCTCCACATATGCAAATCCCACCGCAAACACAGATACAAATTATAGAATTAATAGAATTATCATGCTTATCATGCTCGTATACAGATAAAATATATATTCAAATAGAACAGTCAAGCATACATATCAGTTTCCTACTCAGATCAGACTATCAGAATATTAGATCACATGAAATAGGGTTTGGTTAGCCCTTAACGATCGTACAGTAGGCCCACAGTCGATCGGATCGACTCATGTGACCCTAGGGAAATTTTTAGAATTTTGAGCCCACATGCCCGTGTAGGCCTACACATTAGTGTGGTCCACACGCCCAGAATGGTCTTGCCCGTATGGGCTACATGGCCTAGTCCAAAATGCACACGCTCGTGTGGCATGCCCGTGTGGGTCCACACACCTAACTTGGCCTAGCCTATGTGGCCCACATGACCACACTCACACCATCACACAGCTTGCTACAAGGCCGGTCACACGCCCGTATGGCGTCGACAAACCCAATTTTTGACTTTCGCAGAACCTCGTTTTCTCGCATTAGTGGTACACACCTGATTCGTTTTTGAAGCGACCGCACTCCTGAAGTGAACAAAACCTACAATTGTCAAACAAAACGTCCCTAATTAACCTTAATTCACAAATCCAAACGAGACACTTTTCGAGCACAACACAAAACCACAACGGAAAAATTTCACTAAAATAATTTAGAACTTACCCTCGACAATGGTAGCCTCCAAACTTCACTACTCAATCGAAGGGTTTCAAATTTCTTGGGCAACACCTACCGAAACGGCAAAACAGAATCAGTTCAAAAACACCCATAGAAATTAAAGCATTAGACAACACCTCCTTCAACCCACAGCGAAATCTTACCTACGAACCACGCGAAGGAACCGATAATTTGCAAAATAGGAACAAGACCGGAATTGGAAAAGAAAAGAAAAAAGGTTTACATGAAGTGGAGAAGAAAACGTTAGAAGGAAATAGGAAAAGAAAATAAAAATTAAAAAATAACCATTTGATTATTTTGGCAAAAATTATCCTATAATCTCTTTAACTTCCCACTAATCCACTATCCAACTACTTCAATCTCCCAATTCCACCGAAACTCTAACAAACGACCGGAACAAAAATTATCACCTATGCTCATGCAAGGATTCAAACACAAGACCTCCAATAAGCTAACTCCTTACCACTTGAACTAGCAAGCTCATTCTAATGTGAGTTTACAAACAATATAATATAAGCCTACCTAACAAGGATAAGGCTTGGATAAAAAATAAAAAAAATTTCCAAATGTGGGAGTTGAACCTAAGACCTCATACACACACCCAGAACACTTAACCACTGAAGCAGATACACATTTGTGTTAGATTTCACAAAAACAGACTTAAATTACTCAAGGCGTTACACGTCTTGTTCCCCAAGTTGTAAGTAACCTTAAATCTAGTGAACTCCTTGGTCGAGGATTTGACCACCATTTTAATCGAGTGTTCGTGTCCAGTTCAATCCCATTTTCTTTCGCTTCCGCAAAAAATCTCATAAGCCTAAGCATATGTTCTTTGACTAGAGTACCAAGTTTCTGTTGGGAGTTTATCAAATTTGTAATAGTGGATTGTCTAGCCAATGCGACTTACCTTCCGAGAAAATCCTCCAAATTTGTCATGATCTCTTTAGCAGTACAAAAATTCTCATTTTTCCTTTGTAGCACACTACTCATGCTCACTAAAATATAGCATCGAGCAATCGAGTTAGAATCTCTCCAGCAATTTCTTGCTTTAGGCTGAGCTTCAGGCGGGCGGGGTTCGTCAATGACGAATTTGTGTTTCTCACAGCTAAGAACGACCAATAGATTCTATTTTCATTCTCAAAAGTTATCCCCATTTAATTTATTCTTAGTAAGAATGCTAATAAGAGGAATAAGAGACAGTTGAACTGAAAAATAATAAAGATTCACTAATTACTATAATTATATTAAGCAAATATTTTCATTTTAGCAACATATCAAAAATGCAGTATGATGCATGCGTATTGTATTATAACATTGAAATTTTTTTTCCGTTGCTACGATCATTCTCACACCCATCAATCATGTCGCTTTGCGGTCCCATGATTAACTAGCAAGAACATGGATTACATCCAATCAGTTCGTGAATCTTTATTCTCAAGACCACACATGCATTTTCGTATTACCACACTTCTTATCTTTAATCGATTAATTGTGGATCATCACATACATATATATCACGATTATAATATACCATAATATAAAGATTATAAAATAAATATATAAAGAGATGGGTAATTAAAATAAAACTATCAGCTAAGGTTTCCATGGTTTTATTTCTAGAGAATAAATTAAAAACATGACGTAGAGTCTTAAGTGGAGTTTGTTAAAAACAATCCTTATAACATGAAAACTCATGTGATTCCTTACAATGTTTGTGAGCTCTTTCTCGGTTGGGTCAATGGTGTGGTTCTTGTAGAGGCTGCCTCATCGGCGCATGTAGGTGCACCATCTAAAGAAAATAATTTAGGTAAATCCAATATTGATTCACTTGTTTTTCCTAGTGTGCTTGTTGGGTATCCTCACTCATATTCTATTATCATATTTGATTAAACAATAAAGAAGATTGAAAGTGTATGTGAAGGAAATAACCAAAGATGTCAACATGAAGGGTGTGTCACTAACATCAGTCATTAATATTTTATATTTTCAAATTTATTCATTGATTGGATCTAGGAGCTTTTCGGGTGATCAACTAATCATATAGAAATGACACCATGCATCTTGGTCAATGTTGTTTTTGTTGGAAAATTGTTTAGAAAACATGTTAAAGTTGGCCCTGTGAAATAGAATTTTTATAAAATGGACTTTATCGTAATATCTAAAGTAATAAATTTGTTCAAATATCTATGTTTCGAGTCATAGAGAGATGTGTTCAAATCACAAAAGGCTTTGGGGATGTGCTTAAATTTTTTGATCAACTTGAATTAAAATCTAAAGTCTTCAAGATTTCAACCAATTGATTTTCTCCACTATTCTCAAACTTTGGCATGCTTAGAGAATGGGCTATGACTCAATGAATCAAGCATAGGAGAAAACTATGATACTCTCAAGGAGTAAAAGTTGAAATCCTTTACGTGATCCCAAAATTAAAAATTTAACTTCTAAATTTGAATTATAATCACCAGATCATTGCAATTAAACTCAAAAAAAAAAAAAAAAATTTATTTGGATATAAAAAAATTACTCATAATCTTTCACTAAATTTTGATAAATATTTCCTAGCATATTGATTCATATAATTTTTTTGGCTACTATGAGATATTTATAGAGAGATATTTGCGAGAATTTAATTCTCTTTCAAAGTATATTAATTAATTAAATTGGAAGAGTTCAAGTCCAATCAGGACTTTCTATGGTACATGGCTAGTGGCTCCAAGGAGGTAATACTTCTACATTCTATGGCACACGTGCCTTAGTGGGCTAGTTGGACTTATCTTTCTTGACTTAAAAAAAAAAAATCATATATTTAATCAACTCAATAGTTAAATGCTTTTCCAAAAATTAATTAATTCTAATTAAATAATTTATAGAAATCAATTCTAATTTCATTTACAACTTTAATTATCGTATTAAAATTTATTTATAAACTTATTTAATCATCTTAATAAAATAAAATTACAATAACTATATTAATTAATTTTCATTTTTAGTTCAATTATTTAATTATTCTTTGGATTAAATAATAATCCAAACAAATCACCCCTAAAACATAAATTAAACTATGAAAGCATGAGATGATGAGGCCTTCCTTACCTCTCTTTTTCTTATTCGAAAGACCTAAAAAGACCCCTCAAAACTTCATCCCTTGTCTTTCAGTTTTTGGTCCTCTACAATGGGTAATTAACATTTATGAATCTTTGCTTCAGAAAAAAGGGAACATTTAAGAATTTCAATGGCTCAATTTAGCTATTTGAACAACAAAATCTCATGAATTTAACTATGGAACTCACGGCTAGGGAAGTTCCTATCTATTTTCTCGTTTTCTTTCTTTCTTTGCCGACCAAGGGACGAATATAATGCTAAGAATGTTCCAAAATTTTGCCCTATTTTACTTGATGGAAATCTATGACTTTCCACTATATATGATCCAACGATGGGGGATTAAGAAGGCTTAAACAAATGATTTTGAATGGCTAGGATTGAGCTTCTACTCTAATCTAATTACTATGGATTAATTACCACCATAATCCTTTGCAGAATATCAACTTTGGTCCTTCACTTTACACATTAATGACAATTCATTATCTCACTTTTATTCCTTCTAATTCAATATCTTTTCAATTTAATTCATACCTTAATTTGACGTTTGGTATTTAAACTCGTCTAAATTAATCCAACAATATCATACTAATAACACGATGCACATTCTCAAAAATTTAATTATTTATGTCTAGAAACTTTGCGACTTATAACATTGAAAACTTTGAGGGCGTTATTAAAAATATTTAGACCTTAACATTCATAGATATTAAAGTTAGACAAAATATTGTAGGTCAAACTCGTATTTATAGGTGTCATAGTCTTTTAAAAAATAAATTTCTAAGTACCTTGTTTTGGGAAATAAAAAATGGAAGGAAAATGAAGAAGCTCACAAATCAGTATTGTTGCTAGAATTTTGGAATCCGAATGTATACTTGTTTTGTTATATTTTAAAATATGACTTTGATTTCAATTGTGTTAAACCGAAGGCTTAGGACCTTCATTAGTTTGGTCAATATATGGAAAAGGATCCTTATCTTTCAATCTTGCTTTTTGATAATCTCTTCCCACGAATAATGTTGTCACCTCACCCCAGCATTATTCTATCGTTAATTTCTTTCCCAAAGATACATTATGGAGAGTTGGGTAGGACAAAAGTTCCTTTCCCATTGCCTTATTTAAATAGATCTGTAACTCTATTGGGTTGGCTTAGAACACAAATTCTATTTTTTTAGGTGACTTAAATTATAGACCTAAATTCCTATTTACCAAATATTAAAAATAAAAATATTTTTATATTAAATTAATGATTGAGTAATAGTTCATAACGAGTGGAATTATAAACCTTGACTAATGTTTGACCCAGCAATCCAAATTAACCATGTGTAAATTGGCCTCAATTACTAACTCTGTACCATAACACCAAAACTTGTTTCAACTTTTAGCTAGGACGCATAATATTGATTGTTGACTAAAAGGGTAATTATTTTATTTATTATTAGTGGAGCAAAACAAATTAAAAAATAAATTTAGAATGATGTGAAGTGATATTTTTAATTATTTTATTATTATCTTACTATACTAAAAAATAGCATAAATGGAATCCTTCTAAATTCCTTTGAGTAATGATGTAGGGGAAAATAACTTATAAATAAATGCTTATATTTATAAATTTCAAAACTTGTAGGCTGCTTGGGAGAGCATTCCATGTTCAATGGCCTTTGGGGTCTATTTTTTGACTTGTTCCCGGTCCACTCAAAGTTTGCCCAAACAAGTCATGACATCATCGATATTATTCAAGGACCTGTTTGGATGTCCATTATTTTGATTCTTTTAAAATGCATATTTTAATCTAACACCCACTAATACCAACCCTCAAATTGACCTCCACATTTCGCCCATTTAGGAACATAATTAAGCCTTAATAATTTATCACAATAGATTTTTAATGTTGTTTTTATTGCTAATTTTGACTAAATGATAAACAGCTACCAACAAATTTAAAAACCCTAATAACTCAATTTGGTTAATGTAAAAATTTTCATTATGGAATTGCAAGTAGAGAGTTGAGAAAATTAGGATCATATAAAAGGGACCATATCATTAATTAAACTAAACATCTTATATCGAAGCTTGTCTAAGGGTTACACTATATGTTCACAAATCTGACAGCCTCCCTATTTTTTATGAGGTTTGAACAAAATATAAATATAAAAATTAAATAAGACCAAATATATATATATTAAACTTGTTTAAAAATGGGTGCATCAATAAACCAATTTTTAATATTGTAATATATTATTTTAATTTTAATTTTATTTGTATGATATTGTGATATAAAAATTTTAAAAGTTTATTAATTTTAACTAAAAAACATATATTCTTCACTTTTTATTCCTCGAAAACCTAATCTAGCTCAGCTATGTGTATCTACACGTTTTATATATATAAATATATATATATTCAAGCCGTGTTTTATAGAGGTAAAATGTGGAAAATTCAGTAATAAAGTTAAACCATATTCCCCACTAATGTGGTCTTGTTCCCCAAAGGAAACATAAAACAAGAGAAAGTAAAATAAGATAAGCTGAGAAGAAATAGAAGGAAGCAAATGATGCTTTGATATGGGGTTGCAAAAGCCACGGATCGTAATTAAAGTTGCGATACGCGGAAAACCGCGAGCGACTCCACTCTCTCCTTTGCGTTTCAGTGGGTGGGCTACTCCTTTCTCTAACTAACACCACCGTCTAAATTCGGAGGCCATGCCCATGGTTTGCTTTGACCTTTGCACCTATTCATAGCCTGCCATGTGTTTTTTTTGTTACTTTTACTTTTCAAGCAAAATCTTCAAAATTAACTTTTTCCTCTTCAATTTTCAAAAGTAAATAATATACGTTTTTTATGGTTATATTTACAATAAATATATTACTTTCAATTCAATTTTGTATATATAATTATATTTTGATGTTATTATATATTGAAAAAAAATTAATTGTATCGATTAAATGTGGATTTAGATAGGCGGTGGATTTACTTATGATTAGTGTAAAAATAATGATGGCAGTAAGATTAGATACTATAGCGTGAGATTAAAAGTATCTCACTATCCATCTAAACCCACCCTAATTTAACTCGACTAATATTAATATTTTTTATACCGCAAGAAAATTTTTATTCAAATGCGCTAAAGTACGATTATATTTTTATTTAAGGATATTTTGATTATTCATGCATAAATCTAAGACTACAATATATATAATACAACTCCATGTGTAGAATAATTTGCAAATCTGTATTTTATTATAGTAATAATAGTCCATACGTTACATAATAATAATGGTTCGAATTTGGAAAGGTGTGAAAGTGGTAGTTTGTGTTTGTTTAAAGAAAATTGACCGAATAGGGGGGGCTAAGTCTTTGAACAATACCGATTCCACGCTGTTTAGATATCACTATAAATACCATTGGCCTCTAGATGTCTCCTCCACCAAGCAACAAACAGCTTTTGCTTTAAGATTACCTTCCTTCTTCTTCTCTCTCTCTCTCTCTCTGTTCTCTTCAAACTTCATTTCATTCATTTTTCCAGTTCCTTAATTTGGTAATACATCAACCATGGTGTTATCTAAGACAGCTTCTGAGACCGATGTCTCAATTCACTCCACTTTTGCCTCTCGCTATGTCCGCAACTCACTTCCCAGGTAATCCCATCATCTCAATCCAACTTTCAGTTCCATGGACTGGATGCATGATCATGAGTTCATGCTAATCTGTATGGAAAATATTGCAGGTTCAAGATGCCGGAGAACTCAATACCAAAAGAGGCTGCATTTCAGATCATCAATGACGAGCTGATGCTTGATGGAAACCCAAGGTTAAACCTAGCCTCTTTTGTTACTACCTGGATGGAACCCGAATGTAATAAGCTTATAATGGATGCCATTAACAAGAACTATGTTGACATGGATGAGTATCCTGTCACCACCGAGCTCCAGGTATATTTTCGTTTTGCTTTTAGCAAATTTTATTTTTATTTTGATATCCTGAAAGAAGGTTTAACAGAATGTACTTTTTTTTTTTATGCAGAATCGTTGTGTAAACATGATAGCACACTTGTTTAACGCACCGCTTGGGGAGTCAGAGGCTGCTGTTGGAGTGGGAACAGTTGGGTCATCGGAAGCAATCATGTTGGCTGGTCTTGCTTTCAAGAGAAAGTGGCAGAACAAACGTAAGGCTGAAGGCAAATCTTATGATAAGCCCAACATCGTGACAGGAGCCAATGTTCAGGTGTGTTGGGAGAAATTCGCTCGCTACTTTGAAGTGGAGTTGAAGGAAGTGAAGCTGAGGGAAGGTTACTATGTGATGGACCCTGCCAAAGCTGTTGAATTGGTTGATGAAAACACCATCTGTATTGCAGCTATCTTGGGTTCCACCCTCAATGGAGAATTCGAAGATGTCAAGCTTCTAAATGATCTCTTGGTGGAGAAAAATAAGGAAACTGGGTACATAAATCAATTTTCCTCTAACATAAAATTTCAATAATTTGATATATTATTAAGTGCTAAATTTATTAATATGTCCATCTCCACTTGTCTCTTGTACAGATGGGATACCCCAATTCATGTTGATGCAGCTAGTGGTGGATTTATTGCACCATTCTTGTACCCAGAGCTTGAATGGGATTTCAGGCTTCCTCTTGTGAAGAGTATTAATGTTAGTGGCCATAAATATGGTCTTGTTTATGCTGGAATCGGTTGGGTTATCTGGAGAAGCAAGGATGACTTGCCTGAAGAACTTATTTTCCACATTAACTACCTTGGAGCTGATCAACCCACTTTCACTCTCAATTTCTCCAAAGGTGAATCACTCGCTGATTATCCATCCCAATTTCCTTGACAATATGCATCAAAACCAACGCTAAACTTGTTTTTAATCCGTCATCTGCAGGTTCCAGCCAAGTTATTGCTCAGTACTATCAATTAATCCGATTGGGTCATGAGGTGAGAAACTAGCTATAGTTAGGGCTTTCTACTGTAAAATTTTGGCTTTCACGTTTCAACGTATAGGCCTAATGTGGTGCAATGATGTTTTTATTTAACTACAGGGATACAAAAACGTGATGGAGAACTGCCATGAAAACGCTATGGTCCTTAAAGAAGGATTGGAGAAAACAGGGCGTTTCAACATCGTGTCAAAGGACGATGGGGTGCCTTTAGTGGCATTTTCTCTCAAGGACAACGAGCGGCATGACGAGTTCGAGATATCGGAGATGTTGCGCCGATACGGTTGGATTGTGCCTGCATACACCATGCCAGCAGATGCTCAGCACATCACCGTGCTTCGTGTTGTCATCAGGGAAGACTTCTCTCGAACCTTGGCTGAGCGCCTTGTGCTTGACATCCAAAAAGTGGTCCATGAGCTCGATGCCCTCCCTGCAAAGCTCAATGCCAGACTAGCCACTGAGAAACAGAAGCAAGTTAAAAATGGCACTGTTAAGAAGACTGCTATTGAGACCCAGAGGGAAATCACTGCTTACTGGAAGAAATATGTCACTGAAAGGAAATCTAACAACAAAACCCAGATTTGTTAGGACTTGTTCTAACACCTATACTCAATTTTTCATCTGTTCTTTTTTTGACTTTTAGTTATTTGTTTTTAGCCTTTTGGTTTTTACCCCATTATTCTTCAAGCTTCAGCATAGTGAGCAAATGAAGCATGTTATTTCGGAGTTGAACAATTAATATGTAATTGAAACAATTTCTCAATACTAAATTTGACTTCAATATAATGCTTGTGATTTAAGAAATTTTGTAATTTTGAAACTCTCTGTTCCAGTAAATCACCAATCAAAGAAGTGCAGTACAATCCTGGTATTGCTAATGTAATCAAACCAGTCTTTTTTAATGGAAGTATTGTTATATGTTATTTTAATTTCAACTAATTATTTAATACAATGATATTCAAAATTTCAAATTTCTTCATATATTTAAAATATTATATTTTTACTTCATGTTTAAATATAAATATTAAAATGAATACTTCAAAAAAGAATCCAATAACATAAATACGCATGTCATGTAGGACTACTCAATGGAAGCTCATTTATTTAATAAGTCAAGAAAACGTGTCAAAGAAAAATAGAGTCAAGGAACAGGAAGAAAGAAAATGGAGGGAAAATAGAAGAAAATCAATTACTCATAATGACTCAATTAATTCTAATATATGCAAATTTAAAAGGAAAAAAATATCAGATTTATACATTAATTTTAATTTAATGTGCAATTGCACACATTAAATTTAATTTGGTGCAATTATACACGTGAAACTCTAATTGTGGTTCAAATGTATACTCCAAACTTTAATTTTGATTTAATCATACACATTTAAAGAGACAATAAGCTGACGGTCTCTACTGGAAGATCAGGAAAAGATAGTAACTGAAAATGGACATGGTTGAAATTAAATTTTAGTTTGATTGAGTTGTAACTAGTCGATCCTTTAGTGGGGTTAAAATGATTGTAAATGAGTGGATGTTGTGCAGTTGAATATTGTGTGGGAATGGCTATAAATAGCTGAGAAATGACTTCCCAGTGAGACTTCCCCTCAAATTTATTTCGTTTCTACTTCATCTTCTTCTTTGGTTGCTCTAAGGAAGTGATGGTCATAGAAAACTCTACATGGAGAGATGATCATGAGGTCTAAGTTAGAAGAGTAGAGAATTCAATAAGCTGCTAAGGCCCTGAACCTTTTAATGTAAATAAGATTTAAGAACCAAAGTTGAAAGCTTCCAGAAACCATTTTAAGGATTTTGCATGTTTCTGGAAAATTAAAGTTAAACTAGGATTACTGAGTTTAACCTATGAATTGGTTGTATTGCTTACTTGCCAGAGGAATGGAAGCTCTAGCATCCGAAAAAGCTAAATAGACAAGGTGAAAAAGCATCAGGTGAGTTTTTGCACTCCACCTTGAAATGCTAAGTAGGTTGAAAGTTCACACGAGGTATAAGTGTCCGCCATTTTAGTTCAGTATGCATAATCCCATGAAGTTTTATTTATAAAACATGTGTATTGCATATGGAATTATGAAAGGGGATCAATGACGGTTAGATGAAGTTAGGAATGGGGAAAAAAGAGTGAATCTGTTAGATATCGCTATACGATATTGTTGTGTGCACCTGTGATGAGCGAAGCTTCGGGCATTGTGGAGGGGATACTACGGTGTTCGAGCATCAACGTAAATGATGGTGAAAGAGAGGAATATACAAAATGGAATAGGAAAAGTAAATAGAAGATCATGGCTAGGCCATGAGTCCGATCGAAGGCTATATGCCAAAAATGAGTAAGACCATAATTGAAATATACTATAAGACCATAATTGAAATATACTATAACATCATGATAGAAATGAGTAAGACCATAACTGAAAGATATTATGACATCAAGTGAAAGCACGTCAGATGGCTAAATAGGATTAAGGCCATGGTTGAAACACGCTATGGCATCCTAGTAGTCTGTTGGGATAGTAAACATGGGGTTATATTATGTAAGACCATAACTAATAGATGTTATGGCATCAAGAAATAATTTGACGATAAAATGAGTAAGACCATAGTTGAAGGACGTTGTGGCATCATAGGTAGTTCGTCGGGATAGTAAACATGGGGTAATTCGTCGGGACACTAAACACGAGATAGTTTACCGGGACGGTAAACACAAGGTAGTCCTCTAGGACATTAAACATAGGGTATATTGTATAATACCATAGCTTGGATATGGCAGCATGAAAAGTCCGCCGAGACAATAAACATGGGTGGGAAATCAAGACAATAATAATAAGAAATCCCGCAAACAAGGAATACGAGTTAGAAGGAAAGGGAATGTCTAGATAAGAACTAGTTAGCCAGCGGGTTAGAGGAATTTGCTGATGAATGAAAAATGTAATAGAAATGGGAAATGATAGTTAAAATAGTGATAATAGAAGCTAGAAAGATGTAAGTGTGTAACTCAACAAGAAACCAGTCATGGGAATGGCCGAACAAGTAGTGCTTGGTGTATAAGTAGACGAAAAAAGAGTTAATTGAGGATTGCAGTAAGGATCTGCAGTTAAAAACAACTGGAAGATGCTCAGTGAAGCTAGTAGGTCAAAGATAAGACTATGAGCACTTCGGCAAGGGTACTTGGGGTCAGTTGGGGATCTATGATAGAAATGTACTAAAAGGGAGGGTACAAGTGACAGATATGTTTGTCAAGACTACTCCTCTTTAAGGGAGAAACTAGTGTGGAAGTACCAGCCAAAACGGCTAGTTCTATAGAGAACGTATATGTAAGAAAAATTGTAAACTCAGACTGCCACTCTGATGATAATCTAATGAGTATTGTAGGCCAAGAAGCTCATAACAACATAGCATGTTATGCTTAAGAGCAAGGTATCACGAACGAGGCGGGTTACAAGGTTATAAATGTTAGAGTATGCCCAAAGACCAATCATGAAATGATTGTAATAACATACTTGTTTTACCTCGTTTATTAAATATAATGCATTGCCATTATTATTTCAGTTTGTTTTCTATGTTTATAAATAAAATTTTTTACAATAATGTCCTAAGAATAATATGATTATTCTTAAAAGGTCCTTAGTCGAGTATTATTGTGGGCTTGGACAACAATAATGCATTAAGACTAACGTGTAGTTTATTGATGACAAAGTGTTGTCATTGACATGTGATGTCAAAATCAATACATGAGTATGTGTGTTAAAGAACAACATATTGGACTGACCCGCTATGAGTATGTTTCTTGGATTATTATTTAATAGTCACAACATTACTCATAGTGATTACTATGTATACAATCTTCAGACTTGAGATCATCATTATCCCAACATCGTGAGTAGTATATTTTGACATAGTCAAACGTTCATCGTAACTAGTTTTTCTATAAAGGCTGATGTTGGATATACCACAATCTATGTAGTGGGATATGGTTGATCAATATAGGATTTGTCCCTCTTACATAATGGGAGCAATATCGTAGGCCACTTGATTGAGTGAGACTAGAAATGTATGACTATGCTTGAATAAGTTGATATGAGATATCATACTTATTTGTTTATCATAGTCTACTCAGTATATCAAGAAACATTAGATGGACTATGCAAGTGTGACTATTCCATGACTTGTGTCCATTTTAGATATAAAGGACAAAATGATTAATACATGAAGGGTTAATCATAGAGAGGTTATGTCGAATCATGACTTCTTGTAACTTAGGTAGCAATGATGCATTATTAGATGCTACTCATTGTTTGTAATATTAGAATCGTTCTAGTATTACTGCTAACATTACAAGAATCTACAGGATCACACCCTATGGTTGAAATGAACGGAATCTAAACATAGTTGATATTGTTTTTAGTTGTCACATGAATTAAATTGATTATAGAATTAATTTAACTGGGCAGTTAAATATCGAACGAATTATATGTACAAGTATGTTGTACACATCACGAGAACATGGTTAAATTAATATATATGAATTTGATTCGTATAAAATTTAACTAAACATAATTTATCGAAATCCTTGTTATAATTATTGTAATTATAATTTACGATCGAATATTATTATAATTGTAATTTTTTTCGGTCAAACATTATTATAATTATAATATTCGGTTAATTATTAAAATATAAACTATTCCCAAATTAGGAAATATAGGGTTTTTAAGAAAACCTAATATACCTTAAATAAAAAGGAATGAGGTCTAGCAGCCGTTATAGAGTGAATTATCTCTGAAAAAGTTTTAGATAGTTTTTGTCGTTTGTTGTCACATCGGTGGATTACATATAGGCTGAAACTTTTCATAGCGGCTTGGAATTGACATACAATTGTGTAATCAGTTTCACAACAGTTATATTCGATTTTCAAATGATTAAAGGTAATCGTTCATTCCCTTCTCACCCCGATTCATTCCTTGTGCATGAATTCCTGGTTTAGATTGTCGGAATATTTTTTTCATTGCGCCATGGAGCGTCCCGGTGACCCAACTATAAAACATATCCCGATTTACTCCAATGGGACATGGTCCGCCAGAGTGGCGAGAGACCCCATTAATTATCCCAATAGAGGGAAAATCAGTGAGTTTTGTGGGACTATGGTAAGACAAGGAGTCCGCCCTAGATTAAACAATTCGGAATGATTGCCCAAGGGGAGACGTATTGAGAATCTTTAGGTGGGTAAGCCTAAGGGACCATTTTATACTAACAAGTGGGAATAAAAAATCCACTTTGATGATGAGTGGAAGAAAGGACATAAGCAAAAGAAAGGATAGAGTCAGTGGAGATGGCGAGACATTCAGAGAACTATCAAGGAAGGTTGATAGAATGGACGGCAAGTAATTGCTCAACGATCTATCTGCTAGAGGACAAGAATGAGGATAAGTTAAATTCCGCTACAAAGGAATAAGAGAAAATTTCCCAGAATGAGTAAGGAGTTTATTTGCATTTAATTATATTTATTTAAACACCTACAAGATGGGGACTAATTATGTGTAAATTAAAAACTCACTAAGTTCATCCCAACTTATAAGGTTTTGAATTGTGGTTGCAGGATCCGCAGGATAGGAAGCTTGAGAAGGGACCAAGCTAGATTGTGTTGGGTCAAAGAGCGTCGTAGTAGAGTGTCATGTGCATAGGAATGGGGTACTTTTAGAGACTTCACCAACGGGGCGAATATGTTGTAACCAAATAATTTCTTTAGAATTTAGAGTTAAAACTGTGAACCTTATTTTAATTTATTATTTCAGTTGTAAAATTGTAAATAGGTAATACAGTCTGGTCTTAAAATAGTGATATTCAGATGAGTATATCAACCCAGTTTGACTATGACGCTTCATACCTGGATTCGGTAAATGAGAAGGGTAAGGGTGTTGCAATTAGAAAGGATGAGATTAGGAGAGAGTTGAAGGTTTAATTAAGAAAGGTGCCTTGAACCATTTCTTAGAGTCCAAAAGCTCTTAAGGGGTTCTCTCTTCTAGTTCTTGAGGTGTCATATGTCGCTTTCATATTGGTTCCAGACCCCTTGCAAGTAATTGGTTTATTGATGCCTAATCGTTATAGGTTGACTTGGACGTGTCTTAATGTCTAGCTTGTGATGTTTACAAAATGAATATACATTACAAGTGAGTGGTAGACATCTTATCCATGTCAGCTATGTGGTCCTGATATCGATAAATCTGGGTCACAAGATCTTGGCTTTATAGATGTCTTAGCTCTTAAGATATCCTTGCTTAGATAAAGGCATTGACTCCCAATGTATACGTATAATAATATAGTTTGTAAATTTTTAATATTTTGTGTTCCATTTTGTTTTTCATTTTTTTAGTTCTTTTGTAAAAAAATAAAATAAATTTCCATGGAATGAAAATCATTTTAATATAAATTATCAAGATTTTGAAATTAAACATAAATACAATTGTATTTAATTTCTTTTATTATACTATTTGTGAAATAGTTATAAATTCTTTTAAAAAGTTTAAAAATAATAAAAAATAATTTTAATTAATATGAAAACAATTAAAAAAATTAGTATATGAAAAATAATAATCACTTACGAAATTTATATATTTACTATTCAAGAATCGATTTGAATTCTCTTGAAACATTAACTCCACATATTGCAGCGGTCATCCTGTTGACCAATGCCCAGTCAAACTATGCACTTTGACATTGGGTCAAAGGTTTACTTGTTCAAATGAAATCCAAGTCAAGTCCACCTGCACTTATCCATCCAATTAAATTACGCCACCTTTGCAACATTCTCCAACCTTTACTCTCCTTAGATATAAAATGTTGTGGACACCTGCACCCGATCAAAAAACCCCGATGACATTGATTTCCGTATACTTACGTTCAACCATGGCTCATGAGTCGTGTTTAAACTTATATCATAAGAGTTACATTAATCCTGTAGTTAAGCTTTGCGACCACATGTGGATCGACGTGAATTAATTTTCCCACCATTTACATTAATAAAAAATCCCAAAATCTCGCACAGCAATGAAGTAAAAAAATCGTTGTCTTTGGAAGAAAAGAAGCCATTATTGAATCACTTATCTCATAAACTAACACAACAAATGACCACAATCTACTCATCTTCTCACTTTCTCCAAATCATGTCATTATTTTATTTTCTGCTGTTTTATCTTTTTTTTTTTTTTTTGCTGCTCTTTAAGAAAAGGGAAACTAGAAAATGAAAAGGAGCAATGGAGAAACAAAGAAGTTTCAACAAGGAAACACCATTAAATGGCTGCATTTTCTGGTTGCGGAACAATTGCAGCAGAGAAATGAAGCAAATACAAGTTTCAGGACTCTCTTTAGCACTTGTCCACGTAAAGGAATCCAAGGAGGTGTTGTTTTGGCATAGCGTAGGGATTGCTGGCAACTGGAAACAGCCATAATTGATGAGAAGTGTGTTAAAAACCATGTCCGAGTTGGGAGATATAAAAGGGCGCGGCTAGACCGAGTAAAGGCAAGCAGCGTGTGAAGGGTTGGTGACTTGGTTAATGCAATGCAATGGTGATAGCATATAAACCATTTTGTGAGACGTAGACTCCTTCCTTTCCATGTTGAAACTTCAATCATCAAAACCCACTTTTTTTTATATTTATGTTTCATAATTATATTTTTGTAATTTTGCATTTAGAGGGTGCCAGAATCAGAATGGGTCTTCTTCCTTTCAACTCACCTAATTCCCCAAAAAATTTCTAACCCAATTACACTGCTCCAACATTGGCACAAGCAAAGCAAAGGATTATGGCAGTTTTTCGTTTTTGCACATGGCTATCGGTTTCATCACCGAATTACTCCATGCCTAGTCTATTCCCTAACAAGTTATCTTAAAAGGTTACCATTAACCTTCTGAATTCTTCTTATTCATATACGAAAATTTGTTTGAATTTAATCACATTTAATTTAATTCACCATTTTAACCTTAAAGTATATCTATTTTTCATTTTAGTATTTAAATTTATTTTTATCTTAATTTAGTACCTACAGTACACTCAAGTTCTCAATTTGGTATCTAAAATATACTTATGCCATATTTTTAGTTCATTTTTAGATATATGTTACAAAAAAAAAAAAAATCTTATAGCCAATCATAAAATGCAACATAGAGCCTTTATATAAAAAATAAATATTTTTTTATTAAATGTATATACACATTAAAAAAATAGAAATAAATATATAAAAAATTCAAAAATATATATAATCTAGAAAAAAATTATATAAATAAAATTTTAAAAAATGCCATAATTGAAAATAACTTTTGAAATTAATAATATTATTACAAAAAATGTAAACAATTTTAAAAAATATCAAAAAATTAAAAAAGGTCTAAAAGTATTTTTTTATAAGATTCTAAAAAGGTATTTAAATTTCTAAGATTTTTTTTCAATTACTTGAAATTTAAATGCCTTTTCAATTTTATAACATTTTTCACTTTTTATATATTATTTTATTTTTTAAAATTTAAAATTATATATTTTAAAAAAATTTATAAAAATATTATTTTAAAACTTTTTTAAAAATTATATATTATATATAAATTTTTACATTTTTAATCAAATATTATAAATGTAAAAATGTAAAAACTCTTATATTGTAATGGTCTAAATTCAAGGTTATCGGAATAGTGGTTTCGTAACCACAAATCCGATTTAAAGAGAAATTTATTTTAATATTTTTGCATGAAAATTTATATGATAGGAAAGTCGTATGAAAATATTGATAGAAAAATTTTATCGATTTAGTGGCTAGTTAAAAAAAAAATTATTGAAGAAATTAGGTAAAAATAAGTTATCGAGACCTCTATCTCGTAAAAACCGAGTCGAAAATAATTTTATAAATATTTATGAAATGTTATTAATGTGGTATTAAAATTTCGTTAGGAAATTTTAATGTTTGGGTAGTCAATTAAATGAAAAGGACTAAATTGTAATAGGTGTAAAAGTTGCTAGAGTGATTAAATAGCTTAAGAGTCTAATGAGAAAGGATTTAAAAGGCAATTAGACCCAAAAGTTATTTGGGCTGGACGGCAAGGGTATGAAATCGATAGAAAAATTGATAAATTAAGGGTAAAATTGGAATATTGCAAAATTAACTAAATAAAACTAGGACTAAATAGGAAATATCTAGATTTCTCTTCATTTCTCTTCAATTCCAGCAGCTAAAAACGCCATAGGAGGGTTCTCTAAGCTGGTATTTCATAATTTTTGCACCAAATCCGGAAGATTCAAATACGAAGCTAGATCGAGGAAAGGAAAAAGTTCGGGATTAGTAGATTTTTTCTGTTTACAAACAAGTATCAAGGTAAGTTCATGTAACTTGAATTATATTCTTAAATACTTGAAATGTATGTTATTGATGTGAATATGATTTGAATGTTCATTATATGAAAATTGATGAAACATTGATATATTTGATATAAAGGAAGAAATCCGGTTGAATGAAAGGAAAATTCGATGGATCTCTCGAAAAGGAATTGACGGTAAAAGGATCTAGCCCGGACGGGTGATCCTATCCTGATATAGCCCTCCGAAGAATATGTGGAAAATGGATTTAGCTTGGACGGGTAATCTGAATTAAGTGCGAATTTAGCTTTGATGTAATTCAGATCCAAGCTCATTAGAGTAATTGTCGTTGCAGGGGATTTTGCCTGGACTGGTAATCCCGACAATACTCTATGAGTTTATATTGTAGGGGATTTAGCCTGGACTGGTAATCCCGCTGCAAGGTTGAGGTTCGCGGGAGTGTGCTCTCTGAAATGGAAATGTGCGCACATGAATATGAATTGACGGACCCGAAAATGTACACTAAAAGTGTACCTCTGAAAAATCCATCGAAATTCCGAGTAATTCAACGGGATAAATATGGAAAAATAACAAGGGAATGGAAATCATAGTAATGATGAGCTCATCAATCATGATATATATTATTGATATATAGAAATTATTGTACTAACTTGAATGTTGAGTTTGTGCATGTTAGGGTAATAATGCATTGAATGGATATATGTAATGTTTATTGTATTGTCTTGAAAATATTAGGTAAGTGTAATTCTTGTTACATGAGCTTACTAAGCACAAAGTGCTTACCACTGCTTTCCTTTTCTCCTGTTTTGTAGTGTTAAGAGCTCGGAGGTCGGATTTGGTGGAGACACATCACACTATCAACCTCGGGATTTCGGTATATAAAGGAACTTTATTTTGGGAACCAATGGCATGTATAAGCTAACAAAGTAAATGTTAACGTGAAATGAATGTAAAGTTAGCCATTAGTATGGTTAACAAACCTGGTTATAGATATGTGATGACGTTATCTTATATAAATGCATGAATCTATCATGAAAATATGTTAAATTGATTTGATTGATATGGATTGGTCTCGATTTAATATTACAGGGAAGTTTAGATATTTATAAAAGGGCTATATTGAATAAAAAAAAAATTTAATTCGTAAACTCCGATAATGCCTCGCACCCTATTCCGGCAATGAATACGGGTAGGGGTATTACATATATAATATATATAATACTAAAAAAGAACATGTGATGTGTTCTAATAGCGCCTCTTGGTTGGTCAACATCAATCGTCAGTCAAAGTCAAAAGTATTTTCAATAATATTTGACATTTTAATTTTCTATTTTTTAAATTTAAATTTAATGTTTTTATTTTAAATAAATCTAATTACGATGTGACATTTTTTAATTGCCCAAACCACGTAGTGCTTTTCATTGTCCAAAGTGGCGTAATATTTTTTTTTTTCCGTTATAAAATGGATCAAAAATAGAAGAAATTGATACTTTAGGTATCAAATTAGAACAAAGTACTGAAGTGAAAAAATGGTTATACTTCAAAAACTAAATAATAAATTAAGCCCTAAAAAATTAACATCTAAACTCAAAATAATTTGAACTAAAAAATTTATTAATTTATTCAAATTTAATCCAATTCAAGTGTGACAGCTGAAGTAATGGGAGATGTATATCTTTATTTTGATAATTTTGGGAATATTATTTTAAGAGACTCCTTTTTTATGTACCAAGTTTCAAAATAAACTTAATTTCTGTTGCATGTTTATATAAAGACGGTTTGACTGCAACTTTTAATAATAAAATTGCAATATTTAGAAATCACAATCTTATCTGTAACGGATGGACGTCAAATAATCTCTATTTTATCAAACAAAAAGTTGTACACACTGTTTGAGACTGAAATATCGAATAAAAGATTTAAAACTTCTCACTCTAATGAGGTTCACCTTTTGGCATTTGAGATTTGGTCATATTAATAGGGAAAGAATCACTAGACTTCTAAAAAACGACATCTTAAGAAGTTGATCTTCCACAATATGAATCTTGCTTAGAAGGTAAGATGACTAAGCGATCTTTTAATGCAAAAGGAACGAGGGCCGAAAAACCCTTAGAACTTGTACACATTGACGTATGTGGCCCCATGAACGTTAGTGCAAGAGGTGGTTGTGAGTATTATGTAACCTTTATTGATGAATATTCTTGATATGGGTATGTATACCTAATGCAACGTAAGAGTGAACCTTCGATAAATTCAAAAAGTTTTGTGCGAAACTGGAGAAACTTTGGTTTGATTGAGGTGGGAACTATTTATCTAATGAATTTTTAGGATACCTCATAGAGAATGAGACTCTATTCTAGTTAACTGCACCAGGCATTCCACAATAGAATGGCGTGGTAGTGAGAAAGAATTAAACTTTGGTAGACATGGTACGTTCAATGTTAAGTTATTCAAAGCTTCCAATTTCTTTCTAGGGATATATGGTGCAAACGACTTGCTATATTCTAAATCATGTGCCAACTAAAGCCTGAGTTCTTCCAATCTGGTGGAAATGTTTTTAACACCGAGTCTGCCGAACAAGAAGATAATGACCCACTCACATATGATGAAGTGATGTAGAGTGTTGGTTTCAAGCTCTAGGAAATAAATATGAAAGCTGAGATGGACTTTATGTATTCTAAGTTAGTGTGCAAACTTGTAGACTTACAGAAAGGATATAACCCATAGGATGTAAGTGGATCTACAAGGGGAAAAGAAATGCGGATGGAAAAGAGGAAACTTATAAGGCCAGACTTGTAGCAAAAGGTTGTAATAAGAAAGAAGACATCGATTACGAAGAAATCTTCTCTTCGGTTGCCATGCTTAAGTGAATCCGAATATTTCTATACATTGTGGTAACTTTCAATTACGAGATCTAAAAAATGGATGTCAAGAAAACATCTTCGAATGACTGTATTGAAGAGAGCATCTATATGATGCAACCCACCGGATATATATCTAAAAGAAACAAGCATAAAGTTTACAAATTCCTTAGATCCATATATGGAATTAAGCAAGCATCCCGCTCATAGAATCAAAGATTTTATCAATTAATCAAGACTTTTGGATTTGAGCAAAACATAGATGAACCTTGTGTTTACAAATGTTTAGGGGATGGAAAGGTGGTCTTTCTCGTTCTATATTTCAATGACATTCTACTCATTGAAAATTATGTAGGGAAATTATCATCGATTAAACTATGGTTAACCTAACAGTTTAGCATGAAGGACTTAGAAGAAGCTAATTTTGTCCTAGGTATTCAAATCCTAACAGATTGAAAGAAAAAAGTGATAGCACTATTTCAGGCTTCATACATAGACAAGATATTGAAGTATTATGCAATGAACGATCCAAAGAAGGGAAATCAACCCTCCGTATCAGGATTTCATCTATCTTTAGAGGACTATCCTAAGACAGCTAAAGAAAGAGAGAACATGAGAAAGGTTCATTATGACTCGACAGTAGGAAGTCTCTTGTATGCTATGCTATGCACACGCCTAAATATTTGTTTTGCAATAAGGTTGGTAAGTCGATATCAGGTGAATCCAAGACCAAGGCATTGCGAAGCAATTAAGCATATACTAAGTATTTACAAAGAACGAGGGATTATATGCTTGTGTATTGTAGAGGAGATCTCACTCTTGTAGGATATACTGATTTTGACTTCCAAATGTGTCAGGATTCGAGAATATTGACATTGGGATGTGTTTTTTTCCTAAATGGAAAGTTAATAATATGAATAAGTGTTAAGTAGGGATGCACTTCTAACTTCACTATGGAGCGCCAAATATGAGGTATCAGAAAATCTATGACAATGTAATAGTGCATGTATGACTAAAGAACAAATAAGCCACATAAGGACAAAACACATAATGGAGATAGTAATGTTTGACAGAATGGTAGATGTAGTAAAAAATGACATATGAAGACAAACCTCAGGATTTTGTTTAGCCAAGATTCTTATAGCTAGAGTGTAACACCTTAAACCGAACCCAGTCATTATGGAAAAATTTGGAAAGGTACATTGGCCACCGAAATGGCCTAGAAAAAGTTTTCAAATGTACTTTTTAAACCATTTACGCATTTCATTCAAAACTAGTAAAATTGAATGTTCAACTTTATTTTCAATCACATTTCAAAACCAATTTTCCACGAAAATGGCCGGAATAAACTTTCAGAATTTTGAAAAATATTTTAAAACTATTGACTTATGAATTCAAAATAAATAAAATAAAGTGTTTATTTTAATATCGTAAAAACCGTGCAAATTTCGAGAATCAAAATAAATAATATTTCAATTGTAGACATTCAATCATTTATTCAAAACTATTTTAGATTTTCAATCATACTTCTAAATCATTTGTATATTAACTTCAGAAATCAAATGCCTTTAGAATTATCATTTGTAAACATTTATAATTTTGAAAACTAAGTCTAATTTTTTTAAAAACTCATTTTTCATAAATGCATTGGAAAAATGAATTATTGGCAGATTTTATTTTAAAATCGAGTTTCATGTGAAATCTTATCAAATAATAACTTATGCTGTTTTTAAAACTTAGTGTCATGCAATCAAGTCATGCAAATCAGAATAAAATCCCCAAAGTAAAGTCCCATGCCACAGTCCATTCATAAACTTATTACAAACCCAAAATATCAAAATAAAATTTAAGAACTTTAATTTAAAAAGATTTCTGAGAAACTCCTCCAAATGTCATCATCGAATCCTAACCTTAGGGATATATTTAAAATCAGAAAACTAAAGGGGGTGAGCTATAAAGCTCAGTGTGAGATTAACATAAACGCAATCAATTACATATAAACATACACGTTATACAATCATAATAATCATATCAGTTTCATAAAACTCAATATTTCACACTTATACTATGCATGAGCATGTCAATGCACATTTTGTGAAAATTGTCCTACCCATCTCCTCTACACACCAAAATTGAATTCCCTAAAACTTGCCTATCCAATAACACACCAATTGTGAACAGTGTTACAGTAACGTAGATAAACTGCCTATAATCAATATCGTGGACAAGCCACCAAAATCGCAGATAAACTGCCAATAACTTCCATGTTTCACATATCTCACCCCATGCATGTGATATGACCAAAATCACTCAAACTCATATAGGCATGTTTAACATGCAAATCATATATGTACACATGGTACCAAAATTTCATATTTTATAATCATGCGAATAACACATATTCCATATTGTCACATAACATGAGAATGAGATTTACATATTTTTCAAATCAATACTAATCATCATCAATATCACACAACATGCTTTTCACAACATATACGATTTGGAAAACACTTACTTGACATAGTCCATAACGATGAGTTTATCTCTCTTTATGGATACATAATGTATCTCCATCAAACAACATAATTTAAATAATAACATTTTTATCAATATAAAACAAAGAATTTATTTTGTTTAGTGTTAAAACCCACACCTAATCGTAGTAATTCCAATGTGGAAACTCCTTCTCACTCCCACTTTTAGATTTAATTAGATCTATCCTAGATTCTTCGTTAATCTAATATGATTCCACTCTTTGAATAATAGGAAATTACACTCTTGAAATTGATCGGTGTAACACCCCAAATTTTATATTTATGCTTCTGCAATTAATTGACACAAGTGTGTATCTGCTGCAATGGTTAAGTGTTCTGGATGTGTGTGGGAGGTCCTAAGTTCAAGTCAGGCCTTTGGCAAAATTTGAGATTTTTTTGAATAGCGCCTTAACCTCGCTCAATAGGCTTTTGTTTAATTATTAATAAGTTTATATCAGAATGGGCTTGCTGGTCTAGTGGTTAAGTGGAGTGTTGGTATGCTGAAGGTCTTGAGTTCGAATCCCTATGCGAGCATATATGATTTTTTACTCCAATTTTCAGCTAGAGTTGTGTAAAACTGGGTTTCTAAGTAGTTGGAGGTGAGTGGGAGTAGTGGTGAGATAATTAGGGGATTTTGGGATTCTATCAAAATCTTTTTGCTAATTTCGGTTTGTCCAAAATTCCATTCTCTCTTCCCTAAAATTTCTTTCATCGTTCTGATGTTTATTTATATCTTTTCTACTGAATTTTCTTTGTTTCCACCCTTTTTTCTTTTGATTTCTTTTATGCTCTCATCGTGTTCGACAATTGAACTTGCTCAATTCGGTAAGTATTAGTTAAGAGGTTTGTTTCATTTGTTAACTTTCCTCTGAAATGTATATTTATACCATTTAGGAGAGGATTCAAGGGCTCGTAATCACCCAGCGGAGAGTTAGTTTTTATGGGAACTACTGTTCTTCGACTGAAAGTAAGATTGGTCGCTTTTTGGATAAAAACCTCGATTCGAGTTTGATTTTAAATCGCTTTATAATCGATTAAATTAGTGTTATTTGTTCAACTATAGGTCTTGGAGTGCTTGGGGACTATTTTTACATCAATAGAAACCAGGTGTGTACCCGAAATACAGAAAGTGGGGTTCGACGAAAAGCTAAAAAAGCTTATTCTCGACATCACACGAGCGTGTGGTCGCTCGTGTGATAGGCTGTGTGACGGAACATAGGCGTGTGATCGACGAGCCAGGCCGTGCGCACGTGTGATGGCCAGGTAGGCTATGTGCGACACACGGGCTATACCGATTTGGGCCGTATGGGTCACATGAGCGTGTGGGTCACACGGGCATGTGGGCCCACACAGGCAGGCCACATGGGCGTGTGGGCCCAGGTTATTGAGAAGTTGCTCAAGGTTGCACGGGTCATCCAAGCCGATTGTGAACCTACTATAGGGTCGGTAAGCATTACTTAGACCCTTATTGAGTGAACTATCTATTTGATAACTGAACTCAGCATTTATGTTGATATGAATGTATAGACTGAAATTGAATAATAGCATGACATCTTTTGTATGTTGCATTGCATCGGGGTGGGTTATTGATGATATTTGGAGGAAGTGTCTAAAAGGCTATTAAGCCTGTTATCTGGCAGCTTCGTTGCAAATTTCTGATTATGTGCCACATTTCGGTATAGCATGGCGTGTAGGGATGGATAAGTTGATTTAATCCCCACAAGGTGTGTAGGGATGGACAGAGATGGTGTGTAGAGGCTGGTGGGTAGGATTCTGATTTCTATTTTTGCATACTGTATCTGAGATGGGCAAGGCCCTGATTTATATCTGAAAATGTATCTGATTGGGCTAAGGCCCAAACTGAATTTGTAATGGGCTCAGGCCCAGACTATATTTGACTGTATTCTGAGGTGTGTTTGTATGCATGTTTTTTTGTGGGGATTACATACTGAGTTTACGAAAACTCACCATTTTTTTGTTAATCTGTACAAGTAATCCCTAGTCTTAGATGGATCGGTGCGACGGAGGACTCGACGGTGACTACCACTGTTTCGTACTACTTTGACTCAGTTTTCGAATTTATGTTATTTTGGGTATTTTTTGTGTAATTTTTTGGACTTTAGACTGTTTTGGTTTTAAACTTTGGACTTTTAACTGCTTTACGGTTTTAGTATGGCTAGACGGTAAAAACTTGATTTTGCTTAAAACATCGGTTTCTTTCAACACAAATGGTTTTCTAAAAATAAACAATTCTGAAGCTTCCGCTAAGAAGATACGATTTTAGACATAAAAAAGAACGTGAAATTTTCTCAGAATTAAGATAAATGCTAATTAACTGGAATAGTTTCAACTTGACAAACTCGGTTTCAAATTCTCTTCCATGTGACATCGCCAGATTCGGCCATAACGTATAAGCTGGGTTTGGGGTGTTACAATCGGTCTCACTAATCGAGAATCAATACGAAAGAGAAGATGGCTGAGATTTAGGAGCAATAGCAAAAATATCTTAGATATCCAACACTAAAAAGAATTAGTAGACAATAATAAATAATAAAATCACTATAGAGAGGAAGGGAAAACACTATTATTTTACAGTTGTTTTCATAATGATGGACGACGTCGGTCATGGCGGTAGAAGACATAAAAGGGAAAGGGTTTTGACACTTGCAAAAAAGAGGAAAAATAGAATAAAGAGGAGAAGAAAAATGAGTATTAAAATCGGTGGTGCAAGGTAGTTGTCACAGTGGAAGAAGACGGCGCTAAAGGCAGTGGAAGAGAAAATGGAGGAGAAAAGTGGCGGCAGGGTGGAGGTCTGATGGTGACAATCGTGGTTCGAGAAAAAAAAGTGGTGGAGGAGAGGAGGAAAAATAATACAAATGGTGGTTAATGACTAAAACAAAAGAAAAAGGGAGAAAATAGGGAGGAGCAAAAGAGGGGGTGGCAAAAAATGAATAGGAAAATAAAAGATGGACAACAAAAGGTGTCATTCACCTTGTCTAGGTTCAATGTATGTCACATAAGGTAAGGGTGAAGAACATTGGCATGTATAGGGGACAAACGAGAAAAAAAAGGGATTATGAGAGTGAAAAGGGGGATTAATAAGGGAAGGCTGACTCACACACAAGAAAAAAATCTTTCCCCATGCATGGTAACTAGGTTGGGCGATAATGAGTGTTCACGCTAGCTAAAGTTGTCAAAAAAATTAAATAAAAATTTAGAAGTGTGTGGAATTGAACATAGGATCTTTAGGAATTTATTTAAGCACTCAACCACTCGACCATATTACTCCTAATGATCATTTTAATAGAACATATTTAAAAACATGGGATGACCTTTGCTAAGGGTTTGAAACAAATTTGTACCAAATAGAAATTAACGAGAGGAAAGGGATTCACACTCAAATCATTAAGGATGAGTCCACCACTACTCAATCATTATAATTGGTACTTATTTATTATCAAATGTTCTAATTTCATCTAAAAAAAATTCAAACGTGACCACTCTCAGTTCAATAACCCAATTTCTACTAACCCAGTTTTTGGGATGTGACATAGAGAGCTCTTTGGGAAACATATGGAGGGGCAAAAGAATGTGAAACATGACTCATCTACTTTATTAGGACAAGTGGGAGACTATTGGATTTGGTGCCCTAAGTGTAATATTTTCGTCAATATACACTTGTAATTTTTTTGAACATATTGATTAATAAAATTATTCATGGTTTTTGCACGCAAAAAAAAAAAAATGGAAAGAAAAATGGAAGCAAATGTTACTCAGTAGTTATCTAATGTTTAAGTAATATTAAGCGGTATTACGTGGTCGGATCGTAATACAAAAAGACAACTTATATTAGTAGACAAACTTAAACATGTCCTTAGTCTAATAAAAAATGAGCAAACCGATTGAAACACTGATATGTTGTCTGTCAACTCTAATTGGGGAGGTGCTTTGTCTTGGGCATCAGAGCAGATAACTTCTAAAAGATCGAGACATAGATGTGACTGATTGAATTGATAGTAAATCGGACAGGACCCAAGCAGAATAAATCCTTAATCCATTTATGGATTTATTCACTTATGACATTCATAGTGTGGCATGCCTAAATCCTGAGAGGATGGCAAACTATGTATACGTGACTCGTACACGTTAATGTAAGTAAAAGCTTGAGTTCAAATAGATAAGGAACCGAATGCTGGTACGTTGGGTGTACGACTTCTGTAGTATGTAGCGTCATTCAAAATAGTAGAATTCCCAAAACATGGGTAAATGATATCCTCTCATTGGCATTGCATGGTTGATGAAAAGAAAACTTGGCCAGAGGTCGTTCATCTTTGTGATGGATGACTTGATCATTATTTAATAGTGATTGAATTTTCAAATTTTTTCTATTTATTCAAAGTCCAGTCAAGCTTTTTTCTCGAGTCACAGTCACTAAATTATTTATATCTAGAGCTACGGAACTCAAACGTAAGGTCCACTAATTTTATCTAAAACTAGACTCACATATCTTCTTACCATAAAATTTTGAAAATTTTTGGTCTAACTAATAGGTACAGTTTATTCTTTAAAGTCTCCCCTGTTTCGCTATTTGACAGCTTCGACCCTTCTTCACTAAAATTTGTTTATCTCTTAGTACAGGATTAAAATAATGTTCCCATATGATTCTATTGAAAATAGACTCATTAAATACTTAGTCATATGAATTCTAAGCTATAATTATTTTTTTTTACAATTTCTAGTGATTTTCCCAAGTCAGAACAGGGGATTTCGAACACATTCTGACTCTGTCTCATAAGAATTGTAATATCTCATAATATTAAATTCTTTTGCTTATATCTTTTCTTCTATGTAAAACTACGCCTAATAAGCTTTCATTTCATATTTAATTCATCCTTTAATTCAACTTCCAAAATTTTTGGTGGGTTTTCAAAGTCGGACTATTGCTGCTGTCCAAGTAGTTTTAAAGCAACAAAATGATAATCATCATAAGATTACCATAAAAATTATTCTCATATTTATCACTTATTTATTTGCATTCTTACCACAAGTCCATTTCACTTCCCATGCCCAACACATGTTCGTGGGTTTTGAGTACGTACCTGTGCTATCTCTTAGCACCACCACTCGTCTAGATGTGATAATCATATCCATCATAATAGTATCTTATAACATAAATAAGTTTGTCATGGAAAAAACCCTTTTTATTCATTTCTCATATTAATCCCGTTGAATTTTCTCAGAAATTTCGATGGATATCCCATGTACTGTCAAATCGTACAAGTGATCATTTCAAGTACGCACTCCCGCAAACCTCGCATCTTAAGGCGGGATTACCAGTCCAGGCTAAATCCCCCGTAGTATAAACTCATAGAGTAAATGTCGGGATTGCCAGTCCAGGCTAAATCCCTTACATTGACATATAGTCCTATGAGTTCGGATCTGAATTACCAGTGCAGGCTAAATTCAGATCCTAATCAGATTACCCGTCCAGGCTAAATCCATATTGCACTCATATTCTTCGGGAGGCTAGATCACTTTAAGAACATCCGTCTGGGTTAGATCCTTTTACCGTCAATTCCTTTTTACGGATCCATCGAATATTCCTTTCATTCAATCGGGGTTTTCACTTTTCATCAAGTATATTAATATGCATAGATGACCTTGTAATGTACATTCAAACCAACTCATTTTCATGTTTATTAAACATTGAACCCTACAATAAAAATAACATAGCACCTTGTTTCCATACAACTTACTCATTTCATTTAAAATGTCATGTTCTATCAAACTTCCATTAGCATCAATTTCAACACAATCATAGCAAGATATATTTCATGTATAACGATTATAACATGAATAACATGCTTATTAAATCACACGAACTTACCTCGAATACGAAAATGACAAATTTATCAATTTAGTCCATAACCTTGTATTTTCCCGATTTAAGCCCGAATCTTAATTTCCTTAATCTATCATTTCAAATATAGCCCATTTAGGACTCACATTATTCAAATTGACCCAAAAATCATATTTCGACAAAATTACATTTTGCCCCTAAACTTTGTCAAAATTACACTTTTGCCCCTAGGCTCGTAAAATGATTTTTATTCGATTTTCCCACTCTATAGGCCTAGCCGAACCATTTTCATAACTATAGAAAACTAAAATTCTCATCAAAACACCCTTTTTATACCATTTTTATAACTTTTACAAAATGGTCATTTGGACGTTTTCATCGAAAATCGCTTAGTAAAAGTCGTTTATTTAACACCCAACACTCATTTTCTACCATTAGACATCAGAATGCATGCATGTCACATATAGGTCAATTTTTAAACATGAACCCTAGCTTAAATTAATGGTAGAAATAGCTAGATCTTATTACGAGGATTTCAAAAATGTAAAAATCATTAAAAACAGGGCTAGAACGGACTTACAATCGAGCTTGGAAGCTTGAAAAACCCTAGATATGTCTTCTCCATGCAAGTTTCAGCCATGGGGTAGAAGATGGACAAAAATTGGCTTTTAATTTGGTTTTTAATTCATTTTAATTACTAAATAACCAGAATGCCCCTAACTTAAAAATATTCTATTTCACCTATTTCATGTCCATTTTTGTCCAAAAAATTATCCAATGGTCTAATTACCATATAAATACCTCCAATTTAAAATTTCATAAAAATTGGACACCTCTAGTATGTAGAACTCAACTTTTGCACTTTTTACAATTTAGTCCTTTTAACTAAATTGAGTGCCCAAACGTCAAAATTTTGAAGCGAAATTTTCACAAAATCATCCCGTGAAATTGTAGACAATAAAATTATATTGAAAATAAAAGTTTCCTCATCGAATTTGTGGTCCCGAAACCACTGTTCCAACTAGGCCCAAAATCGGAATGTTACATAGTCGTAGTGAACATGTTGAGTTGTGACATATTGAAAAAAATTTCTTGAAATTTTACTTGGGATAAAACCTTTGAAATTTTATTAGGGGTAGAACTGTCAAAATCTTATCAGGGGTAAAATAGTAAAAAATTATCGGGGATAAAATCGTTAAAAATTTAGCGAGGGTCAAATCATTAAAATTTTTCCGGAGTAAAATTGGGATGAAAAAATTATTTAATTTGTAAAAATTTAAAGTTTATTTTGGGGAATAGAAAAACAAATCTGGTTGGATCACATTATAGAGTATTAGGTCAAAAAGGTCCTAGTAAGTACTCGTAATTGGACTTGATATGAGAAAGGCCCAAAACCCCTCATATAACAGGAAAAGGGTGGTAACCCTAGTAGAAATACAAGGTTGAGTCTTTCTCTCCTCTCCTCCTCTAAGTAGAATGTTGTTTTCCTATTTAAAATAAACATCTATAACTCTTCAATGGTTCTACCTTCTCTTCCTATAAGTAGATGGTACCGGTAAAATATTAACACATCTTTTGAGAAATTGTTATTCTGCCAAAAAATAAAGAGACTTTATTCTCAATTTTTAAATATAATTTTCCAGAATATCAATTTATCAGTTTCTATTAAGAAGAGATAATTTCCATTTTCACCCCCTAAAAAAGGAAAACTTTTTCTAGTTCTGTGTTTTGGTTCAATTTATTCGAGCCTACACTCAAAGTAATTAATAGTATGAGAATAGTGGAGAAGATTGTTTGGTTGAAATTTGAAAAAATCAGTGATCCGCTTATTCAAAAACATAGGTACGTATTCGGTTAAGGTTTATTGCTATAAATATCACAAACCAGGTTGGTTTTCAAAATTTTAATTTTTTCGCTTTGCAAGAAAACTGTTTTCAAACTGGGATTTATCCAACACTTTGGGTGTCAAATTTCTCACTTTTTTCTGTCAAGAGTCAACTTATAATTTGTTAATTGAGATGGTGAGGGTACCTATGAGTCATATGAAGTCTCAAACTAAGCTGAAACTATTTTTTGATCACAAACACCAGAATTTTACCGTGATGCCGCGACGTCCTTTGTTTCCTCGTCGGCATGTTGCCCATGTTTATTGTGACATTGTGAAGTCATGCTTTCTTTCATCACGATGTCACCCACTATTTCTTCCTTTGACTCCACCTTGCTTGGGACATTTTAGTTTGTTGTGTCTTTAAATGCAGGCGACCCTTTTTCCGAATGAACCATAGCAAATTCATTGAACATAGCATCTTTCTTGACAATTGTCTTGGTGGTTTCTAGGCACCATAATTTGAAGCCTTTCGTACCAGCAAAGGATCCCAGAAATATGCACTTCATGGCCCTTGGTTCAAGCTTTCCTTGGCTAATTTTTGCAGAAGCAGAATATCTGAAAATTCTAAGGTTAGAATAAATGGGAGGATTACCTGACTATATCTCTTTGAGAACTTTTTAGTTCAATGCTCGAAGGGGAGACTAGTTTACTAAATTACTTTCCAAATTGACTAGTGATAACTCTTGAAAAGAGTTATATTTTAGGTCTCTAGCTGGAATTAAATATTTGTAATTAAGTAAACACATCTAAATTTCTAGGATAATTTTAGAACATTGGATAACCAAGCTTGGATTACGCTATAATGGTCATCATTTATTACTTTTATTACTTGGGAAAGGAAAAGTTGTAGTTGTGGTTGGACACAGGTGCATGTAGAAGAAGAGGATGAAGAGGACATAGAAGGAAAATAAAAGAAGTGAAACATTGTCGTGGCAAATTTGTGAGATTGATTGTCAACACAATTGCCATGACAATTCCAGGAGGATGACTCAGTACTTTATCCACGTTACTCTCAACCAGCTGGACGTGTACCAAAAAAACCACCCTGAAAAAGAGGAGAAACAAATGTATGCTGAGAAGGACAGATCTACCCAATAAGAGAATGAGAGAGAAGAAGAAAGAATGAGGGGAATTGGTGTGAGAAGAAAATTTGTGACAGCGGTTTTTCTCTCATTTTTGGAGAATTCCAAAGAAAGAAAGGGTAGCAACTTAAGAAAGAAAAATACAAACGTAAAGAAGGGGAGAGACAGCTATATTAGATTTATATACAATCTGGAGATCAAAGAGAAGCTGGAGTGTGGCAAGAATTCCTGCATTTCTACCTTTATTTTCCTGATTTATGTGATTTGAACTTATTTGAGAATGTTGATGAATGATTTTATTTTGATGTTAACTTCTCCAGCCATGAACTAAGTCTTTTCTGGGTTAGAGTTGTTTCGGTGAATGTTTTATCATCTTTAATGCCCATGATTTGAGATTGTCTATGTCATTGTTTTATATGATTTATGCTTATTTTAAATACATGCATGCAAGCTCTAGACATAGTTGATTGTGTGCTGTGTTTTTAGATGTATTTTTAATTTTGAAAAGGTTAAATATATTGGATCTTGAATAGAGTGATACAAACAAATACTCGATAGAATATTTGTAGCACTCTAGACATATATGTTACGAGTTGTATAGAGAAAAACATTCGTTGTAGTTATTAATCTAGAGTTCTGTAGACAAACAATAACTTAGATTTCTATCTTAAGATCTAGTTATCAAAAGAGGCAGGTTACAGTAGTGACTCTCTGAGCAGTTGATTTGACAATATTTTTCCATTGCATTATTTTGATATGAACATTTCACCTGAATAGAAATACTCTTGCTTTCTTCTGTAATTTTCCACAACATTTATTTTCCATATCAATTCTTAGTTTTTAACATTTGATTTTATTAATTCATTATACAAACATCTTATTCAACTTGAGAGTATTTCCTGCTATTTAGTATAGCCAATAGGATTATAAGAACTTACTCAATTTGTTACCAATTTTCGATCCCTATGGAGATGATACTTACTTATCACTTTATTACTTGAATGATCTGTACACTTGCACAATTGCATTAGTTATTTCCGCGTAACAACTACTTTAGCCCAAAACTCCTTCCCTAAACTTGCATTAGAAAGCATACATTGAGTTTTTTCAAGCAAGGTTTTGTTCCTCCTTTCAGCAACTCTATTCTGCTGTAGAGTACCAACAACGGTGTGATGTCTTTCTCTTTTCCCATTTGCAGTAATTATTAAAATCTAATAAATAGAACTTAAGACCATTATCCATTCTCAACTGCTTTACGGACTTCCCGGTATGCTTTTCTAGTAGCATTTTCCACTTTTTGAAGATTCTGAAGACTTCATTCTTCTGTTTCAAAAATTAAACCCAAACTTTCCTAGAGTGGTCATCAATAGAAGTTACAAAATATTTATTACCTCTTTTTGAGATGTCAGGAGTCGGACCCTATAAAACAGAATGAATATAGTCGAGAGTCCCTTTTGTTATGTGTATTGCTGAATCAAAACTTATTTATCTCTGCTTCTCGTAAGTGTAATGTTCGCAAAAACCTAACTTTCCAACTCTAGTGTTTTTAAGAAGATCTCTTTTACACAATGCTTTCATGCTTTTCTCGTTCATATGACCAAGTCACATGTACTAAAGTTTGGTTGAATTAGAATCTATGGAGAAAGAATCACATCGTGTCGTCAGGTTGGTTCTTGTCATGATGATTTTAGCTCTTTTTTGGCAATTGTAGCTGCACCAGTCACTGTCAACCCTTGCAGAACGTATAGACTACGCTTCTTTTGTCCTCTCATCACAACGAGATCTTCATGATAAACCTTTAAGCCATTTCAGTCGATAACAATTTTGCAACCATTGGAGTCTAAAATTCCCAAAGAGATGAGATTTTTCTTTAGCTTAGACACATGCCTAACATCTGACAGTTTTTGTACCATTCTATTGTATATCCTGATTTGTACTGTTTCGATCCTGATTAACTTACATGGAGGGTTATTCCCCATCAACACAGCTCTACCTTCAACTAACTATATGTGGAGGACCAGTCCTTGTTAGGACACATGTGGTAAGAACACCTTGAATCAAGGATCCATTCAGTTGTAAGCTTGGAGCTTTTGCTCGTAGAAAACAACAAGAAATCATCACCTCTGTCCTTGGCTACACTAGCATCAACAACTTCGACTTTCTACTTTCTTTTCTTGTCGTTTTTGGAATCCCTTTTTTTATTATTATGTGTAATGCCCCAATTTTCGGGAATTCTAAAAATGTTGGCAAAATTTAATATTCTGTGTTTTGTCTTCTGGGAGTAGGATTAATTATGTTAGTGGGCCTCTAGAAGGCCCAAGCTTAAGTTAAAACCCGATAGTTTTAGTTAATTTTAATTTCATAAGAAAAATGGGGTTCTAGTTAATTAGGCTTTTAGGTATTAATTGTGTAAAATAAATCACAAGGAAGCTTATGGTAAAGTGGCTAAGTGACGCCACTGGGAATGCTATAGGTGGTGTGTGGATGATTGGGAGGACCCAGGTTCAAGTCATAATGACAGCAAATTAAGCGATTAATTTTTATGCACAGAAAAGGGAAGTAATGGAACTGAAGTAAAAGTCTGTCAGGAGGAGTTTGAGTTGCTCAGGAGATTGAGTAAGGAGGGGATAAGGGAGAGGATTTAGGAGCTGATAAAGGAGGATGGTGTTGGCCGAATAGTGGACTCTTAAGGAGCAAGAGTTGGCCGGCCAAGGGATTCTTTAGGGGGTAGATTTCGGCTAGGTCAAAAGCCAGGTATAAATTCGGCATTTGGGAGTGTTGTGTCGTTTTTTTCTTACCATTCTTCCTTCTCTTCCTTTCTTTTCTTTTTCTCTCCATCTATTTTCTTTTCTTCTTTCCCCCATAGCCGAATCTTTCCATTATTCTACTCATCTCCATGTTCTTATCATTTGTTCTTAGGCCTTATACACAAAAGCCGAAATTCTGAAAGCTTATAGTTCTTCTGTGGTTTTTCTCCTAGCCAAACCCTGTGGTTTTTCTCCATCTTGTTATCGATTCTTCCTTCTTATAAATCTAAAACCTCTGTCGACAAAGCCACTACAAAAACCCTACTATTCCATCTTTTCTTTCATTGTTACAAAAAGCCGAAAAAAACCCCATAGTCTAGGGAGCATAGTCGAATACTAAAGTCACTGAAAGCTTGGCTTTTGTTATCATCTGAGGGCTTAGATCTACATCAGCATGGAGTGGAAACTCATTGGAATCATTGACTAAGGAATCGGTGGTAAGTTTTTCCAAAACTCAGTCTTTCTTTCGTATTTTAGAAAAAGCCAAAATCCCTAAATGTTAGGGAGGCTGTCGATTTGGACTTGTAGCCCTAAGGGGTTGTGATAACTGTTCTGCTTTGGTAAATGGTGTGATTTAGAGGCTACTGATCTAGGGCTTGGACAAGTGGAACGACCGGATCTTTGGATTTAAAACATAGTTCGGCAACAAGGTAAGAGCAATAAAGTTCTAAGCATGTTTGGCCAAATATGGTAAGGGCCTATATACTCAGTGTTAATTCGATATCTAGAGTAATGTGTTAGTAATTTAATTGTAGGCAGTTCGTACGTGGATCTCGACAACGAATCATCGTAAAATAAGTGTGTAACTGACACCCTCTCGTAGACTAGATCGGCAAGAGTCGAAAAGCCGAAATACCGAAAAACTAGTATTTTGGGAACTTATGAATGTGCGAATGCTCGTAAGATAAGTGGGTTAATAATTCTGGTAATCCGTGGTGATAAGACTGCAAAGTGCACTATTCCGTGCGTTTCGACATTTTTGGGCTTAGTGGGCCTAAATCGGGAAAATAGGCCAATGGGCCCAATTCGGTAAGTACGTGCGATAAGTGTTTTTGATAGTACGTAATGGTAGAATATGCATGAAAACTCTAAGACAGTTAATTTACTAGAGTACCCCTATGTATGAAAATTACTGTTATACCCTTAGGTGTAAAATGACCTTTATACCCTAGTGTTAATTTTGTCTGAAAAGTACGATGATTTAAATCTGTATGATGTATGACATGGAAGAATATCTGTTGCATAGGGACATGGGTTATATTATGGAGGAAGCGTCCTGGTGGCTATGCCACAAATTATCTGTTCTAGTGGTTCTGCCACATATATGTCTGTTGTGGTGGCTCAGCCACAATTATCTGTTTCTAGTGACTTGGTCACATTATCTGTTCTGGTAGCCATGCTGCATATTTCTATGGCGCGTAGCGGTTGGGTGGGTCGAGTAGTCTCCCCACATGGTGAAAGGATGGTAAGGGGGTGTACATGGTTGGATATGGGATGGGTTTTTGCATCGGCATGTAATAATTGTTTTGATCTGTCATGGGCCTATGGGCTTTGTTCCGATATCTGTTCTGGGCTAAGGCCAACTTGTTCTGCTTCTGTGGTTTGAACTGGTTTAGGCTATGGTTGGGTTAAATTACACACTGAGTTTCCCAAAACTCACCCTTTTATTTTTCATCCACGCAGGTGATCCCCAACCATAGTGGGCTTGGAGCTGTGAGGGATTCAGTGTGGCCACATGTTTCTGCAAACTTGGTTTCTTTCTGGTGGACTGGACATCCTTTTATTTTCGTTTACAGTTTTGGGTTTTTAGATGTAATAAGGTCGCTTAATTATTTTGATGGTTTTGTTTTATTTTTATTATTTTATTTTATTGTGATAAAAATGAACTATGATAACTATTGAAATGGATTAGCTCTAGGACGCATTTTCAAAAACATTAAGTGATTTCAAAATAACACGATTACAAGTACGGCTTTCGCTAAGCAAACATTTTCAAAAGACTAATCACTTTTCTAAAATGGACTTAATCCATTGGGTTTTCTTATAAATAAACGCGATGTTAGAGTGTGGCAATGGCGGTGTGCATGTCTAGGATTGGATCCGAAGGGAGCTTCATACTTAAGCAGTTCGACGGACTCACCTCCTCTTTTTCAGTTTCCTACCTGGTGCACAGCTTCCATTCACTTTAATCTATTTAAAAGGTATCCTTTAAAACATCAACTAAGTTTTCTAAACTAAGTAATACAGAATGTTTTGAACGCTTCGATGTGGCACGTCAGATCCGGTCATAACGTCTAGGCCGGGTTGGGGTGTTACATTTAGTGGTATCAGAGCCTAGTTGCAACAACTCGACTGTGGTATGGGTTTACAAAAATAAGGATTTTCAAAAAATAAGATTTTATAAGATTACAAAACTCAGTTTGCGAAAGTTAGATCTTTAGAAGGTGGCATTCCGAATCTCTGGCCCAAGTCTGTAAGTATTCTGAATTTTTTTAAATATATTCTGAATTATCTGTCATGCAGATCTTTGAAACTTTACTAGAATACTCTAGATAGAATGCTAACAAACCCTAGAAAAGCTTGCTAAAAGATCAAAATCGTAGCTAGACATCGATTCTGCGAAAACCAACTCTGAATTACTGTCTGAATCATAAAAGATCTGTAATTACCACTAGAATGCTGAAATTAATGCATAAAATTCGTAATCAGATAATACGATATGAGTACGCGAGTAGCTCGTGGAAGAGGCCGTGGACGAGGCCGAGGTAGTGTTTGGGTAGGAACTGCGTCTTCTGGGCATATGCCGACAGCAGAGGCACCGGTACCATCGGTAACTGAAGTAGAGTCTCATGATCGTGGTACCGGGGATGACGCCCTGTCGCAGGCTATGCTTCGAGTTCTGGAAAGGGTTACCGGGGCAAGTTCGGGCAACGAAATTCGAGGATCGATTTCTGAACGACTCGGGCTAACGAGCGAGAGATCTTTAGGGGCGTATCCGTGTAGCCCCGAACGTGGCGTAATATTGGTGGAGGCCACGAGATCAATTATGGATGACTTGGATCGCTCGGTGGAGCGTGAAGTGAAGAAGCGGGGTCCGACGCTGCTGCCAGATGAGGCTTATCAGTGGTTGCTCACCGCGAGGGATGGAACCCCAGCTGATAGGGTTACTTGGGAGCTGTTTAAGACAACCTTTAAAGGAAAGTTCGTCGGGGCAAGTTATGTGGATGTCTGCAGGAAGGAATTCCTGATCTGGTCCAAGGAGGTAAAACTGTTGCTGAGTATGAGGCTGAGTTTTTGAGGCTGAGCCGGTACGCTATGGGGATAGTCACTACGGAGTATGAGCGTAGCGTTCGCTTTGAGGATGGACTCAGAGATGACCTTAAGGTGCTGATTGCTCCGCAAAGGGAGCGGGATTTCGCGGTTCTGGTGAAAAAAGCTAAGATAGCTGAGGAGGTAAAGCGTACTGAGAGGCAGAACTGTGAGAAGGATCGAAACCATTTTCGGAGGGATTCTGGACCTTCGGGTGAAACAAATAAAAATGTCAAAAGGGCGAGAGTGGAGGAGCCAGTTCGAGCAGTTCCGGTGAATGGGGTTAGACCACCAATTTGTGGAGACTGTGGTAAGGTACACTTGGGTGAGTGTAGGAAACATTCTGGTGCTTGTTTCCGATGTGGATCTATGGAGCACAGAGTTAAGGCGTCCTCAAAGAGTGATCGAGTTGAGTTCAGCATCGCAGAGGTTGCCCAACCCGCAAGAGGTGGACCACAACCACCGAGAGGACGTGGACAAGGTAGGGGCGGAAATGGAAATAGAAATAGTCGAGGTCGAGGGGTGCCTGGCAGGGGTGCCAGAAATGTTGAGGCTCGACAGCCAGCGTTGGTGTATGCAGCTCGTCGTCGAGAGGAGGGCGACGCACCTGACGTCATAACTGGTACGTTTTTGGTTTCTAGCATGCCGTATACTGCTTTAGTGGATATTGGATCTACTCATTCTTATGTTGTTTGTGCTATATCTGGGTCATTGGGAGTGCATTCTGAGAAGATAGTGAGTGGGGTATCCGTGTTAAATCCTTTGGGCCACTCGGTTAGGGTAGACAAACTGTATAGGGATGTACCCTTAGAAACTCAAGGTAGGATTTTTCCTGGAGATCTGATGGAGTTGCCGTTCGGAGAGTTTGATCTCATTCTGGGAATGGACTGGCTTGTTAAGCATAAGGCGACTTTGGATTGTGTTGCTAAGCGAATGGTGCTAAGGACCATAGAAGGTGATGAGGTTATGATGATAGGTGAACGAAGGGACTATTTGTCTAATGTGGTGTCGGCATTGAGGGCTGAAAAGTGGATTCGAAAAGGTTATGAGGCCTATTTGACATTCGTAAGTCAGTCAGAAGAGGAGGGGCTGACAGTGGATGAGGTTAGGACTGCAAAAGAGTTCCAAGATGTTTTTTCGGAAGAGCTTCCGGGATTGCCTCCAAACCGAAAAGTCAAATTTGGAATCGATTTGTTGCCTGGAACAGCACCAGTGTCCATTGCACCGTATAGGATGGCACCGAAAGAGTTAGTGGAGTTAAAGGCGCAAATTCAAGAGTTGTTGGATAGGGGCTTTATTAGGCCAAGTGTGTCTCCATGGGGAGCACCGGTGTTATTCGTGAAGAAGAAGGATGGGACGATGCGCATGTACATTGATTATGGCCAGTTGAACAAACTGAAGATTAAGAATAAGTATCCACTACCAAGGATTGATGATCTGTTCGACCAGCTTAGAGGAGCTTCTGTATTTTCCAAGATCGATTTTCGATCTGGATATCATCAGTAAAGGGTCAAGGAGGTAGATATCCATAAGACGGCATTCAGGACTCGGTATGGTCATTACGAGTTTCTGGTTATGCCATTTGGACTGACAAATGCTCCTGCAGCATTTATGGATCTGATGAATCGTGTGTTCCAACCATTTTTGGATCGGTTCGTAGTCGTCTTTATTGACTATATCCTAGTATATTCTGAAACGGAAGTGAAACATGATGAGCATCTTCGCACTGTGTTGCAAGTGCTAAGGGAGAAGGAATTGTATGCGAAGTTCAGCAAGTGTGAATTCTGGTTGAGGGAGGTAACTTTCTTAGGACATGTTGTCTCTGCTGAGGGGATTAAGGTGGACCCTCAAAAGATTAAAGCAATTCTGGAATGGAAGCCACCTAGGTCGGTGTCGAAAATTTGAAGTTTCCTAAGCTTGGCAGGATACTATAGGAGGTTTGTGGAAGGTTTTTCTGTGATGGCAGCACCTTTGACAAACTTATAAGGAAAGGAGTACCGTTTGTATGGACTGAGAAGCAACAGGAAGCCTTTGAGAAGTTGAAGAAAGTTTTGACAGAAGCACTTGTATTAATTCAACCAGAATCTGGGAAGGATCTTACTGTGTACAATGATGCATCACATGTAGGTTTGGGTTGTGTGTTGATGCAAGAGGGTAAGGTGGTTGCTTATGTATCACGACAGCTTAAGTCTCATGAAGGGAACTATCCTACTCATGATTTGGAGTTAGCAGCAGTGATTTTCGCACTTAAGATTTGGAGACATTACTTGCACGGAGAAAGGTCTATTAAATACACAGACCATAAGAGTCTGAAGTATTTGCTGACTCAGATGGAACTGATCCTTAGGCAAAGGAGGTGGATCAAGTTGCTTAAGGATTATGATTGTTCGATCGAATATCACCCAGGCAAGGCTAATGTGGTAGCCGATGCTCTAAGTTGTAGAGCTGTATCTGATCTGAGAGTAATGTTTGCTCGTCTAAGTCTGTATGATGATGGAAGTCTGATGGCTGAATTGCAAGTAAGGCCAACCTGGGTGGATCAAATTAAGGAAAAGAAGTTGAAAGATAAGTCATTGGTCGCTCGTTTTCAACAAGTTAAGGAAGGAGGAACTTCTGAGTTTGGGTTAAATAACGAAGGAGTTCTATGCTTTCGAGGAAGAATTTGTGTTCCGAAGGACTCTGAATTGAGATAGTCAATTTTGAAAGAAGCTCATGGGGGACTTTGTACCATGCATCCTGGAGGGAATAAGTTGTATCACGACTTGCAGGAACTATACTGGTGACCTGGACTTAAACGAGAAGTGACGAAATTCGTGGGGAAATGTCTGACATGCTAGCAAGTGAAAGCTGAGCATCAATTACCTTCTGGATTGTTGCAGCCAGTATCTTGGAAGTGGGAGAGGGTAACCATGGACTTTGTGAGTGGGCTACCCTTGACACTATCGAAAAAGGACTCGATATGGGTGATTGTGGATAGGTTGACCAAATCAGCTCATTTTATACCAGTTCACATTGACTTTTCACTTCAGAAGTTAGCGAAGTTGTATGTGGCGGAGATTGTGCGACTTCATGGAGTTCTAGTTTCGATTATCTCTGATCGAGATCCTAGATTCACATATCCGTTTTGGCAAAAGCTACATGAGGCGTTGGAAACGCGATTAAGCTTTAGTACGGCTTTTCATCCCCAAACTGATGGTCAGTCGGAAAGAGTTATCCAAATTTTAGAGGACATGTTGAGGAGATGTGCTATTGATTTCTGAGGTAGTCGGGAGGATTACTTGCCATTGGCAGAATTTGCGTACAATAATAGTTATCAGGCGAGTATTCGAATGGCACCCTATGAAGCACTGTATAGGCGAAGGTGTCGAACACCTAGTTGTTGGACCGAGCTAGGAGAGCGATAAGTTCTTGGACCAGAGTTGATAGCTGATACTGAGGAAAAGGTCAGAATGATTAGAGATCGGTTAAAAGAAGCGTCTGATAGGCAAAAGTCGTATGCAGATTTGAAGCGTAAAGAGATTGAATACTCTATGGGTGATATGGTCTTCTTGAAGGTCTCTCCTTGGAAGAAGATATTAAGGTTTAGCGAGAAGGGCAAGTTGAGTCCGCGGTTCATTGGGCCTTATCAGGTTTGGAAGCGAGTAGGCCCAGTAGCTTATCAGTTAGAATTGCCTCCAGAGTTAGACAGGATCCACGATGTTTTTCACGTCTCCATGTTAAGGCGTTATCGTTCTGACCCTACTCATGTCGTGCCGGTTGCAGAAATTGAGGTGCAAACTGATTTGACTTTTGAGGAGGAGCCTGTGCAAATTTTGGATCGAGATGTTTAGATTCTGATAAGGAAATCTGTTCCATTAGTAAAAGTGCTTTGGTGTAACCATGGCAGAGACGAAGCTACTTGGGAGCCAGAAGAGGCGATGCAACAGCAATACCCCCATCTGTTCGGACCAGGTAAATTTCGAGGGCGAAATTCCTTTAAGGAGGGTGGAGTTATAACGCCCCAATTTTTGAGAATTCTAAAAATGTTGGCAAAATTTAATATTCTGTGTTTTGTCTGCTTGGCGTAGGATTAATTATGTTAGTGGGCCTCTAGAAGGCCCAAGCTTAAGTTAAAACCCGATAGTTTTAGTTAATTTTCATTCCATAAGAAAAATGGGGTTCTGGTTAATTGGGCTTTTAGGTATTAATTGTGTAAAATAAATCATAAGGAAGCTTGTGGTAAAGTGGCTGAGTGATGCCACTGGGAATGCTATAGGTGGCGTGTGGATGATTGGGAGGACCCAGGTTCAAGTCACAATGAAAGCAAATTAAGCGATTAATTTTTATGCACAGAGAAGGGAAGTAATGGAACTGAAGTAAAAGTCTGTCAGGAGGAGTTTGAGTTGCTCAGGAGATTGAGTAAGGAGAGGATAAGGGAGAGGATTTAGGAGCTGATCAAGGAGGATGGTGTTGGCCGAATAGTGGACTCTTGAGGAGTAAGAGTTGGCCGACCAAGGGTTTCTTTAGGGGGTAGATTTCGGCTAGGTCAAAAGCTAGGTATAAATTCAGCATTTGGGAGTGTTGTGCCGTTTTTTCTGACCATTCTTCCTTCTCTTCCTTTCTTTTCTTTTTCTCTCCATCTATTTTCTCTTCTTCTTTTTCCCATAGCCGAATCTTTCCATTATTCTACTCATCTCCATGTTCTTATCATTTGTTCTTAAGCCTTATACACAAAAGCCGAAATCTCGAAAGCTTATAGTTCTTCTGTGCCAATTTCTCCTAGCCAAACCCTGTGGTTTTTCTCCATCTTGTGATCGATTCTTCCTTCTTATAAATCTAAAACCTCTGTCGACAAAGCCACTACAAAAACCCTACTATTCCATCTTTTCTTTCATTGTTACAAAAAGCCGAAAAAAACCCATAGTCTAGGGAGCAAAGTCGAATACTGAAGTCACTAAAAGCTCAGCTTTTGTTATCATCTGAGGGCTTAGATCTACATCAGGATCGAGTGGAAACTCATTGGAATCATTGACTAAGGAATCGGTGGTAAGTCTTTCCAAAACTCAGTCTTTCTTTCGTATTTTAGGAAAAGTCGAAATCCCTAAAAGTTAGGGAGGCTGTCGATTTGGACTTGTAGCCCTAAGAGGTTGTGATAACTGTTTTGCTTTGGTAAATGGTGTGATTTAGAGGCTGCTGATCAAGGGCTTGGACAAGTGGAACGATCGGATCTTTGGATTTAAAACATAGTTCGGCAACAAGGTAAGAGCAATAAGGTTCTAAGCATGTTTGGCCGAATATGGTAAGGGGCTATATACTCAGTGTTAATTCGATATCTAGAGTAATGTGTTAGTAATTTAATTGTAGGCAGTTTGTGTGTGGATCTCGACAACGAATAGTCGTAAAATAAGTGTGTAACTGACACCCTCTCGTAGACTAGATCGGCAAGAGCCGAAAAGCTGAAATACCGAGAAACTGGTATTTTGGGAACTTATGAGTGTCCGAATGCTCGTAAGATAAGTGGGTTAATAATTCTGGTAATCCGTGGTGATAAGACTGCAAAGTGTACTATTTCATGCGTTTCGACATTTTTGGGCTTAGTGGGCCTAAATCGAGAAAATGGGCCAATGGGCCTAATTCAGTAAGTACGCACGGTAAGTGTTTTTGATAGTATGTAATGGTAGAATATGCATGAAAACTCTAAGACAGTTAATTTACTAGAGTACCCCTATGTATAAAAATTACCGCTATACCCCTAGGTGTAAAATGACCTTTATACCCTAGTGTTAATTTTGTCTGAAAAGGATGATGATTTAAATCTGTATGATGTATGACATGGAAGAATATCTGTTGCATGGGGACATGGGTTATATTATGGAGGAAGCGTCCCGGTGGCTATGCCACAAATTATCTGTTCTGGTGGTTCTGCCACATATATATCTGTTGTGGTGGCTCAGCCACAATTATCTGTTTCTGGTGACTTGGTCACAGTATCTGTTCTGGCAGCCATGCTACATATTTCTATGGCGTGTAGCGGTTGGGTGGGTTGAGTTGTCTCCCCACATGGTGAAAGGATGGTAAGGGGGTGTACATGGTTGGATATGGGATGGGTTTTTGCATCGGCATGTAATAATTGTTCTGATCTGTCATGGGCCTATGGGCTTTGTTCCGATATCTATTCTGGGCTAAGGCGAACTTATTCTGCTTCTGTGGTTTGAACTGGTTTAGGCTATGGTTGGGTTAAATTACACACTGAGTTTCCCAAAACTCACCCCTTCATTTTTCATCCACGCAGGTGATCCCCAACCATAGTGGGCTTGGAGCTGTGAGGGATTCGGTGTGGCCACATGTTTCTGCAAACTTGGTTTCTTTCTGGTGGATTGGACATCCTTTTATTTTCGTTTACGGTTTTGGGTTTTTAGATGTAATAAGGCCGCTTAATTATTTTGATGGTTTTGTTTTATTTTTATTATTTTATTTTATTGTGATAAAAATGAACTATGATAACTATTGAAATGGATTAGCTCTAGGACACGTTTTCAAAAACATTAAGTGATTTCAAAATAACACGATTACAAGTACGGCTTCCGCTAAGCAAACGTTTTCAAAAGACTAATCACTTTTCTAAAATGGACTTAATCCATTGGGTTTTCTTATAAATAAACGCGATGTTAGAGTGTGGCAATGGCGGTGTGCATGTCTAGGATTGGATCCGAAGGGAGCTTGGTACTTAAGCAGTCCGACGGACTCACCTCCTCTTTTCCGGTTTCCTACCTGGTGCACAGCTTCTATTCACTTTAATCTATTTAAAAGGTATCCTTTAAAACATCAACTAAGTTTTCTAAACTAAGTAATACAGAATGTTGTGAACGCTTCGATGTGGCATGTCGGATCCGGTCATAATGTTTAGGCCGGGTTTGGGGTGTTACATTATGACTTTTGTAACATTCTACTTTAATGTGGCCCATATTATTGCAATAGCCACATCATTTCTCACTGTTCCTGGATTTTGATCTTGCCCTAGACCTGCTTCGATCTGACTTTTTGGATTGTTGTCTGCCCCTAGAACCTAAAATTGATACTTGCCCGTCTGACCTTCTATTTGGGCCTAACTCATTATCACGTTTTTATTTTCTTAGTAAATTTCCCTTCACATCTTCGAATAAGAGATTATCTCTCCCATAAATTAGTGTAGCACCCCTCACCCGTATTCACTGTCAGAATAGGGTTATGAGGTATTACCGATTAATACAAGTCATTTATCATGCATAACTCATACATTTATGCATTCATATTCAAAAACCATTCAACACAATCGCATTGTCCCTTATAAGGGCCTACGAGGCCTAAAACATGCTTTAGAATTGGTTCGGGACTAAACCGATAACATATGAAAATTTTCGAAACTTAGAAAAATTTCAAACATACAAGGGTCACACGCCCATGTGAACAGGCTGTGTCAAAACAGGGCATACATACTGACTTGGGTCACACGGCCGACCACACGCCCGTGTGTCTAGCCCGTGTGCCCTTCGAAGCGGCCATACACGCCCGTATGCCAGCCCGTGTACTAGACCGTGCCAAACCTGTAGGTCGGTCACACGCCCATGTGTGAAACCGTGTAGACCATATTGAGTTCAATTCAATTTCAACACTTGGGGACACACGGCCGTGTACCATGACCATGTGTCGCACACGACTGAGACATACGCCCGTATCTCTGCCTGTGTGGACAAAAATAGGCCATTTGCAAGGCCAATTTGCCACCCTTACTCATGTTCGCCTAATCAACCAAAATGGTACCCTTTCATCAAACAATAGGCAATCAAAATCATCATCAATATACATAATTCATACCATATCCCTTTCAACAAAATCAATACTAAAGTCAATGCCAATTACCTATTCAAACGCTTATATCATCAAGCATTAATTCACAAGCATATAACTTTTCAAGTTAACAACTTCAATCACACCATATAGATCATTTACCAAAATCAAAATATAACCATTTGAGCAACTATGAAACCATAACCACATTTATACCAAAACGTACCAAAATAATCCATCAGTCATGGCTATATATACAAAACAAACATATATATTTATAAGCTAACGCTCATGGCTATATTCACAACCAAAGTATCACAACTAGCCTATACATGCCATATACCATATATACACAACTCAAAAGTACCAACTTAAGTGTTTAATAGTGTGATGATGTTCTCGATGACTCCCGGATCTGAGCTAGCTTTGATTCATTATAAAACATAGACAAATAACACAAAGTAAGCTTCATAGCTTAGTAAGTTCGTAAGTGAATAACTCAATTCATCAAATAAATGTAATTCAACCAATTACACATTACCAAATCATAACCACATTAACTACAAACCTTTCTCATGTCTCAAAACGTGATTAAGTACCATCTCATTGAACTTTTTCTATTTAATACTCGAATAGGTTTTGTATGTACCTGTGTTACCTCGTACTAACCTCTTTCTCAACCACATCAATCTTTTACCTGTTGAACCATTCGGAATAGAAGTCAGATACTCAAGGATCACAATCGATAAGTACCTATACCATGGCCCATAGCCAAATCAAGGTAACTTATCCCGGAGTACCTATACTATGGCCCGTAGCCAAATCAAAGTAACTTGTAATAACCCAGTTTAGACCCTAGTCAGAATAGTGGTTTCGGGACCACAAATCTGAGTTAAAAAATATTTAAATATTATTTTCCGTGTTTATGATATATGAATTAGTATGTGTGAAATTTTCATATGAAAATTTAATTGTTTGTGTGCTCAATTTGATAAAAAGACCTAATCGCATAAAAGGTAAAAGTTGCCTGGTGTTTGTTAAAAGTGCCTATTTGATTTGGATTATTAATTGTGAGGTTCTTATGTGGTTATTTGACCATTGGAAGTTTGAATGGACATTAATGACCATCCAATATATGTTTATTTTATGATTTATAATAAGTTAAAAAGGTAAATGGCTTAATATTGAAATTAAAATAAAATACAAGAAAAAGAAAAAGAACACTAGGGTTCGGCCATTGATTCCTTTGATTAAGGTATGTTTTTTGATTCATTTTTGATAATTTCTACATTTTTGTGATCGTTACTTGATATTCTATAAAGCCCATGCTCAAATTTCTGATTTTGATGATGATTTTGAAATATGCCATTGATGAAATTGTGAGCTTTGTGATGTTAGTTGTTGGAAAATAAAAGACATATGTTGGGTTGATATATTTTGTCTTTGAATTTTTTGTCATTTTGAGTATAATGGGCTAAATTGTGAAATTTGTAAATTGAAGGACTAAAATCGAAATAAATGAAATGCGTGGACTTATATGAGTACTAGGAGAGTTCGGCTAAGCTTGTGTAAATGTAAATTATGTGTATTTTGTGATTTGGTGAATCAGAGACTAAAGTGGCAAAATGTGTAAATGTGAGGGCTAATTTATAAAATGCCCTAAATTTGTGTTTGTGGATTGTTTTGAATGAATGTATGATTGAATAAGTCAAATTTGAATTTATGTAGATCAAGAGTTAAAGAAAACGGAATTAGTTCGGGGAAAGTCGAAAGTCGTCGAGTAGCCAATTGTGTCCATTCAAATCCATACGAGGTAAGTTTATATACAAATAAACGTTTTTGCATTGAATTATTATTATTCATATGATATTGAATTGTGATGAATGAATATTCGGGCTAAATATGTGCTATCCAAGAAAGTATTGACAAAGTTCCGACATCCGAAAAATCTCGTATGAACTTTAGGAATAGTTAGGATACATATGTCGTGACATAGGATTTCGATATGTGTTATCGTGTAAGACCACGTCTGGGACGTTGGCATTGACTTATGATTTACGTGTAAGACCATGTCTGGGACATCGGCATCACATTTGATTTCGTGTAGGACCCTGTCTAGGATAGTGGCATCGATGTTGGATTACATGTAAGACCACATCTGGGACGTTGGAATTGTATATGGTTTCTCAGCTATCCACGTATCTTTTTGTTTCCAAACGGTTCAACGGGCATTCCGATATACAAATGATTATATGAAATACGTATTCGATTCAAGTATGTTTGAATTGTACATTATGTTGAGAATGAAAGGTAAGTACAAGTATTTTTGTGAACATATGATATAATTATAAGAAAATATGTTATGTGAGTAAATGGATTCGAAATATGTGAATCATATGTGAATTATGTGGTATATGTTAGTATCTTGGTCATAAAGTATATGTATTCTATGATGTTTAGATGCTTAAGTTGATAAGTTTATTTGTATATGGCTTACTAAGCTTTTGAAAGCTTACTTTGTGTGTGTTTGCATTGTTTTATAGATATTGTAGCTATCGGGAGCTCGGGGATCGTCGAGGATCGTCACCACACTATCGAACTATATTTTGGTACCTTTTGAAAATGTATATATTAAAGTATGGTATGTATAGGCTAGTAGTGTTTGGATATGTTTTGTAATATATATATCATGCCATGTGATATGGCTAGCTTGTGTTTGAACTTATGGTTGGATAAGAATATATGATATGTGATGAAATGGTAGTATGTATGATGTGTTTTTGATGGCCAAAAGAGTTGGTCAATTTTGGTAAGTTTTGTTATGTGTTTGTTTGGGAATTTGGTAAGGTCATAGTATGAGATTGAATGATGTATATTAAGGTTTATAAATCATATGTTTTGGTATTGGAATTGGCTGAAAGTATATTGCATTTATGCTTGGTTTGTTGCTTGTAGGTTTGACCCAAATGAGTGGCAAATTGGCTTTTCAAATGGCCTATTTTTGTCCAGATGCGGCGGAGACACACAGCGCAGTGTCTCAAATAGTGCGCGACACTCGACCATGTTGCATGGCTGTGTGTCCCCTGGGGTACCCTATGATTTTATGTCAGGCTCGAGCACAGCCAAGACACACGGACGTGTGGCTAGCAGTGTGACCCAAGTCAATCTCGACCATGGCCAAGGCACACGGGCGTGTCTAAAGCCATGTAAGACACACGGCCTGTTCACACGGGCGTGTGACTTGTACATCTTTGATAAATGTTTAAGTTTTAAAAAATTTAGTATGTGTTCAGTTTAGTGCCGACCCCTTTCTAATGCATGTTTAAGGTCTCGATGACCTTTGTAAGGGACTTAATATTGATGTTTGAATTATGATGCTATGATGTTTATGAAATGAATGTTAAATGTTTCGATTTGTCTGGTAATGCCTTTAACCCTAGTCCGGTAACGGATACAGGTTAGGGGTGTTACATTTTATTGGTATCAGAGCTATGGTTTAGTCGATTCTAGGACTACCATAGCGTATGCGAGTCTAGCTATACCTGCCATATTTATGAACTGCGATAGTGTAATGAATCCTGATAATAAAAATGTATCTTTATGTTGCATATGGATCCCGAACGAGCCATAGGTGACGATGTCAAAAGTAATGCGGCTGTTCCCGCACAAGGGACAGCGCCATTCGATTCTAGACTGTCTACGAGTAGCTGTGATGGAGAAGCTAGACAAGCCTTCTATCAAATGATGAATGATTGGTTCACCCAATATATTAGAACCAATCCGGCTGTTCAACAACCTCCACCCCCGGTAAATCCTCTACAAGCTCTTGCTATGTCACAAGTGAATCTGAATCAGATAATCAAGCCTCCGGTTGATAAGATTAGAAAATATGGGGTCGAAGAGTTCCGAGCTACAACGAACAATGATGCTAGAAGAGCTGAGTTCTGGTTAGAGAACACGATACGAGTGTTCGATGAATTATTTTTGAATCTGGAAGAATGCATAAAATGTGCTGTTTCACTTTTGAGAGATACGGCGTATCATTAGTGGAAGACTTTGATATTAGTGGTTCTGAACGAGCGAGTCACCTGGGATTTCTTCCAAGCTGAATTTCGGAAGAAATACATCAGCCAGAGATTTATTGATCAGAAACGTAAAGAGTTTCTTGAGCTTAAACAAGGCCGTATGACTGTTACAGAATATGAGCGAGAATTTGTAAGAATGAGTCAGTACGCTCGAGAATAGGTATCTACTGAGCCGATAATGTGTAAAAGATTTGATGATGGCTTGAACGAAGATATCTCTTTGTTAGTTGGGATTCTTGAGATCAAAGAATTTATTGTGCTTGTTGAACGAGCATGTAAAGCTGAAGATCTTGGGAAAAAGAAAAGAAAAGCTGACTCAGAAGCTAGAGAAGTGCGAAAGAGATCATCGGGCAAGTCATTTCAATCTGCATCAAAGAAGTTTAGAGATGATAATAGCCATTCAAAGGCTAATGTGGGACATTTGTAGCTACATTTGTTGCCAGTGTTGGAAATGTTAAATCCAGTTGCCCTGAGTGTAAACATTGTGGTAAAAGACACCTCAGCAATTATAGACTATATGATTGGGCTTGTTTCAAACGTGGATCGTTAGATCATTTTATCCATGATTGCCTTGGATCTGTCGAGCAAGAGATTGTGCAAAATTCGAGGCCAACTGGCAATGCATCTCGTGGTAGACCTCCCAGAAATACAGGAAATGTGAGTGGCAGTCAGAGGGGAACAAAAGACATAGCTGTTAGATCCGAGGCTCGTGCACCTGCCAGAGCCTATGCCATTCGAGCTCGTGAGGAAGCTTCATCTCCAGATGTGATTACGGATACTTTCACACTTTATGATACTTCTGTGATTGCTTTGATAGATCCTGGATCAACACATTCGTATATATGCATGAATTTAGTGAACAGTAAGACTTTGCCTGTAGAGTCTACTGAATTTGTAATTAGAGTTTCAAACCCCCTAGCAGATGTGTTTTGGTTGATAAAGTCTGTAAGAATTGTCTGTTAATATTTCGAGACATTTTTTTTGGCTGATCTGATGTTGTTACATTTTGATGAGTTTTATATAATTCTGGGTATGGATTGGTTAACTTTGCATGATGCTGTTGTGAACTGCAAACGAGAAACTATTGATTTGAGATGCAAGAATGATAAAATAGTTAGAATTGAATCTAGTGATTTGAATGGATTGCCTGCTCTGATATCTTCGATGAAAGGTCTGAGTATTGTGAGAAAAGGGTGTGAAGCTTACTTTACCTATGTGATTGATTCAAAAATGTTAGAAAAGAAAGTTGAATCAATGCTAGTTGTATGTGAGTTCCCTGATGTGTTTCCTGAAGAACTTCCGGGATTACCTCCGGTTAGAGAAGTTGAATTTGACATTGAATTAGTACCTAGAACTACTCTGATTTTGATAGCTCCGTATAGAATGGCTCTGAATAAACTAAAAGAATTAAAGTCTCAATTGCAAAAGTTGACTAATAGAGGGTTTGCTAGACCGAGTTTCTCACCTTGGGGTGCTCCTTTTCTGTTTGTGAAAAAGAAAGATGGCACGATGAGAATGTGCATAGATTATCGTCAATTGAACAAAGTGACTATCAAGAATAAGTATCCTTTGCCCCGAATTATTGATTTGTTTGATCAATTGAAAGGAGCTGCTGTGTTTTCAAAGATATATTTGAGATCAGGTTATTATCATTTGCGAGTAAAAGACTCAGACATTCCGAAAACTGCTTTCCGAACGAGGTATGACCACTGTAAATTCTTAGTTATGCCTTTCAGATTAACGAATGCACTGCTATCTTTATGGATTGGATGAACAAAATTTTTAGACCGTATTTAGATTGATTTGTCGTTGTATTTATTGATGACATTTTGATTTATTCACGTGATGAATCCGAACATGCCGAGCATTTGAGAATAGTGCTACAGACTTTACGTGATAAGCAATTGTATGCAAAGTTCAGTAATATGAATTCTGGTTGCGCGAAGTTGGTTTTCTAGGCCATATTGTATCAGCATCAGGTATCCGAGTTGATCCGAGCAATATTTCAGCTATTTTGGATTGGAAGCCTCCGAGAAATGTTTCTAAAGTCTGTATTCTGGGACTTACCGGTTATTATAGACGGTTCGTAAAAGGTTTTTCGATGATTACGACTCCGTTAACAAAGCTGCTTCAGAAAGATGTAAAGTTTGAGTGGTCTGAAAAGTGTCAGAAAAGTTTTGATCAGTTGAAAATTTTGTTGACTGAAGCTCCGATATTGGTACAACCCGAATCAGGTAAAGAATTTGTGATATACAGTGATGCTTCGTTGATTAGTCTGGGATGTGTTTTGATGCAAGAAGGTAAAATCATTGCTTATGCTTCGAGACAATTAAAACCACATGAAAAGAATTATCTCACTCACGACTTAGAATTGGCAGCTATTGTATTTGCTTTAAAGATCTGGCGCCACTATCTGTTTGGTGAGAAATGTCACGTATATTCTAATCATAAGAGTTTGAAATATCTGATGACTCAGAAAGATTTGAACCTGCGACAGAGAAAATGGCTAGAACTGCTAAAAAGACTACGAACTTGTGATTGATTATCATTCGTGAAAAGCAAATGTTGCTGCTGATGCTTTAAGTCGAAAATCACTATTTGCTTTGTGTGCAATGAATGCTCATTTAGCTTTATTTGATGATGGTTCGGTTTTAGCAGATTTGAAAGCTAGACCTTTGTTTTTACATCGGATTATCGAAGTTTAGAAAATTGATAATGAGATTTTAGTAAAACGAACTCAATGTGATTTGGATTCTGATTCAGAATTTAGAGTTGATAAATATGATTGTTTGAGATTCTGAGATAGAATTTGTGTTTCGAGAAATTCAGAGTTAATTCAAATGATTTTGAATAAAGTTCGCAACAGTTAGTTATCTGTTCATTCTGGTTGTATGAAAATGTATAATGATCTGAAACAACTTTGTTAGTGGCCTAGTTTGAAGCGTGATATCTCTGAATTTATTGCGAAATGCTTAATTTGTCAGCAAGTTAAAGCTGAACATCAGTTGCCATCTAGTTTGTTAAAACAGATTATGATCCTGGAATGGAAATGGGATAGAGTGACAATGGATTTTGTTTCGGGGTTGCCTCTGTCTCTGAGAAAGAAAGATGCTATTTGGGTTGTAGTTGATTGATTGACAAAATCGACCCATTTTATTCTGGTACGATCTGGTTACTCACTTGATAAGTTAGCTGAGTTATACATTTATGATATTGTGAGATTGCACGGTGTGCGATTGTCTATCGTGTCAGACAGAGATCCAAGATTTACTTTGCGATTCTGAAAGAAGTTGCAAGATGCTCTGGGTACGAAATTGTATTTTAGTACTACTTTTCACCCGCAAACGGATGGCCAATCTGAGTGGACTATTCAGATACTCGAGGATATGTTGAGATGTTGTATTCTTGAGTTTGAAGGGACGTGGGAACAATATTCGCCTTTGATTGAATTCGTTTATAATAATTGTTTTCAATCGAGCATTAAAATGACACCGTACAAAACTTTATATGGTCGTAAATGCCGTACACCTTTGTATTGGACTGAGCTTAGCGAAAATAAGATTCACGGGATTGATATGATAAAAGAGACTGAACATAAAGTAAAAGTGATCTGTGATAGTTTGAAAGCAGCTTCCGATCGTCAAAAATCTTATGCAGATTTGAAAAGAAAAGACATTAAATTTGAGATCGGCGACAAAGTGTTTTTGAAAGTATCTTCGTGGAAGAAATTACTTCGGTTCAATAGGAAAGGCAAATTAAGTCCGAGGTTCATTGGGCCATATGAAATTATCGAGCGTGTCGAACTGGTTGCATATAGATTGTTATTGCCACCAGAGATAGAAAAGATTCATGATATGTTTCACGTATCGATGCTTCGACGATACGGATCCGATCCTTCGCATGTGATTCCTCCGTCTGAGATTGAAATTTAGTCTGATATGACTTACGAAGAAGAACCAATCCGTATCTTAGCTCGTGAGATTAAAGAACTGTGAAATAAGAAAATTCTGTTAGTAAAAGTGATGTGACATCGAGATGGTGTTAAAGAGGCTATGTAGGAGCCTGGAGATGTTATGAGACAACAGTACCCGAATCTGTTCAACGGTAAAATTTTCGGGGACGAAAATCCCTAAATGGGGGAGAATTGTAGCAGTCCGGTTTAGACCCTAGTCAGAATAGTAGTTTTGGGACCACAGATTTGAGTTTATTTTTGTGAACATATGATATAATTATAAGAAAATATGTTATGTGAGCAAATGGATTGGAAATATATGAATCATATGTGAACTATGTGGTATATGTTAGTATCTTGGTCATGAAGTATATGTATTCTATGATGTTTATATGCTTAAGTTGATAAGTTTATTTGTATATGGCTTACTAAGCTTTCGAAAGCTTACTTTGTATGTGTTTGCATTGTTTTATAGATATCGTAGCTATCGGGAGCTCAGGGATCGTCGAGGATCGTCACCACACTATCAAACTATATTTTGGTACCTTTTGAAAATTTATATATTAAAGTATGGCATGTATAGGCTAGTAGTGTTTGGATATGTTTTGTAATGTATATATCATGCCGTGTGATATGGATAACTTGTGTTTAAACTTATGGTTGGATAATGATATATTATATGTGATGAAATGGTAGTATGTATAATGTGTTTTTGATGGCCAAAAGAGTTGGTCAATTATGGTAAGTTTTGCTATGTGTTTATTTGAGAATTCGGTAAGGTCATAGTATGAGATTGAATGATGTATATTAAGGTTTATAAATCATATATTTTGGTATTGGAATTGGCTAAAAGTTTATTGCATTTATGCTTGGTTTGTTGCTTGTAGGTTTGACCCAAATGGGTGGGAAATTGGCTTTTCAAATGGCCTATTTTTGTCCATATGGATAGAGACACAGGCATGTGTCTCAGCTGTGTGCGACGCACGTTCATGTTGCATGGCCAGGTTGTAACAGCTCGATTTTAGGGCTAGTCAGAATAGTGGTTTCGGAACCACTAACTGGAGGTCAAAGAAATTATTTTTAAATATTATTTTATGTATTGTAGCAGGATTAGATAAGTGGATGAAAATTTTGGTGGATTAATTTTAGCAATTGCTTGCTTAATTGAGAAAAAGGACTAAATCGCATAAAGTGAAAAAGTTCTATTTTGTTAGATAAGGGCGTCAATTAGCTAAAGAACCTAAATTTGGGGCCTTTAAAGGGAAATTAGACCCCTAATGCTTAGGCTACCTGGCCATAGGGGACAAAGTGAAGAGAAAGTCAAAATTAGGTGGTGTTTTGGTCACCAATTTTGACTAGCTTTAATATAATAAACAAAATAAAGGTTTCATCTCTTCACTCTTTCTTCTCCTACCAAAAATTCAGCCATTAGAGGGGTTTTTGAAGCTTGAAAATTTCAGCAACTTTAAGCCTTCACGAGTAAGTGATTTTGATGAGTTTCTTGATTATTTTTACATTTTTGGACCCCTTGAAGCATGAGCTTTCAAATGAGGGGACTATTTTGCAAAATGAACAAGAGTCTAGGGTTTTGCCATGAAAGCATGTGTGTTGTTAACTGAAATTTTGTGGAAGAATATGAGTAGTAGATGTGTAATAAACAACTTTTGTGAAGAAGTTTTCATGGAAACCCTAACTAAGGGCCATTTTGCATAAGTTGTAAAATAAGTAATAAATGTGTGAAATGGTAGAAATTTTGGATTTCTGTAAGAGTAAAAAGGATTTGGCTAGGCTTATGATATGAAAAAATTCGATAAAAATCAATTTTCGAGCATAGGGGTAAAATAGTCATTTTGTGAAAGTCTAGGGGCAAAATAGTTATTTTGCCCAATTATGAATTTTTGAGTGTCTAAATTGATGTGCTGATGAAATGAATGAATTTTATTAATTTAAATCAAAAGAAGCGTGATTCGGGTCTTAATCGGGGTAAGAACAAAGTTTACGAGGATTAAGCTCGTCTTCATCATTTTGTATCGAGGTAAGTACATATGTGAATAATGTGTTATTGAAGCTTACTTTGGAATATTTTGATAATTGACATCTGTAATTGGTTTATTGTTATCATGTATCTAAATTCTACTTGTTGCCATGAAAGTATAAATGACGTGTTATGAGAGTAAATTACATTGTGAGCAAGTGCGATGCTATTGGGCTAGATATGAAATCCCGTTGAACCTCAGACATAGCACAGGGTACAAAAGGGGTATGTCATGAAAATTTTGTGGTCTGAACTCATGAGTTGAGTCTGAGTTTATGAGATGAATGTCATAGGTAACGTGGGTCTGGGTACTGACTTTGTGTATAAACCTGTGAGTAGCTTAATGAGCGAACATAATAGCTATGGGGTCTGGGTACTGACTTGATAAAAAGGCCCGTGATAGCTCAAAATGTGAGTATTTCATGGCACGAGGTAGCCCTGACTACTTATATGGCACTTAGGTGCAAACTTCCCACGTATTCATATGTGTTCCGAGTGTTCAACGGGTAACTCGAAGATTTAGTTGGTGAAAATTTTGATAAGGTATGTATACTGAACCCATGCGTAGGGCCTGAGTATGTGATGAGATGCATTTAAGTATAGATGAGTGAAAGGAAGAGTAAGATCGAGAAGTTTAAGTGATTTACATCTTTTACGCATGAAAAGTTACCGTTTGACGAATATGTTTTTTTAATTAATTACACTTTATTTGCATATATGTGCTTACTAAGCTCCCACACTTATCCTCCTTTCTTTTCTTTCCTTATAGTGCCGCCAAGCTAGCATCGGGGATCCAATGGCGTCCAAAAGCTTCGATCACACTATCACCTGAGGCCTTGGTGTAGCTAGTTTAATTGTTTTGATTTTGGCATGTATATGGGCTCGAATCTTTTGTTTAGTGCTTTGTTATTTAGCTACAATGTGTTGGCTCATACGATATATATGATACTCATTTTGTATAGGCCACGAGTGTTGGTTAACACTAATTATTATTCAATGCATTGGTGCAAATTTCTAATGGTTGTGGCTATTTTGGTTATGTATGTTATGCTTGTTTTGGTCTTGGTTGATCTTGTGTAGATAGGTGTATTTAAGGGTGGCAAAAAGGCTTGGTAAATATCCTTATTTTGTCCACACGGGTAGACACACGGTCAACCCCATAGGCGTATTGTTTGGCCGTGTGTCCATTGTACATAAAATTTAGAAGTCAGTATGCATGGTAGTAACACACGGCAGAGACACGGCCATGTGTCTCAGCCGTGTGAAAGGCATGACCTAGAACACGAGCGTGTGCCTTGGCCGTATGGCCCTTAAGGATTGCTGATGTCAGAAATAGAATGTCCAGGTTTTTGCACACGGCCTAAGACATGGGCGTGTCATAGCCGTGTGAGGGACACGGTACATAGAAAAGGGCGTGTGTCAGGCCATGTGAAAACCCCTGTAGGTTCGAATTAGAAAATAAATCCACACGGGTTAGGGACTCGGACGTGTCCCAATGTGCTTAGGCCGTGTGATCCACACGGGCCATCAGCACGACCTATGCTAAATCGTCACACGGGCGTGTTGCCCCTCGCACATGGGCGTGTGCCCCTGTGTTAAGTGTTATTTTTCATAGTTCTTTAAAGGACCCGAATTGGTCCCGAATGGGTTCCAATGGATGTTTTGAGTCTCATAGGCTCATATTAAGAAGTTTATAATAAAGATTGAAATGTTTTTTAATTTGACCAAGTTGTGGCGATATGAGAACGTTTGTATGCATGAGTTCAAGTTAGGTAATGCCTCATATTCCGTCCCGGCGTAGGGCATGGGTGTGGGGTGTTACACGTATGTCCCCTAGGGTACCCTATGATTTTAAGTCAGGCACACAGGCGTGTGGCTAGTCGTGTGACCCAAGTTAGTCTCGACCATGGCCAAGGCACACGGGCGTGTCTTGTGGCCGTGTGTGCAAGTCAGTATGTATGCCCTGTTTTGACACGGCTTAGACATACGGGCGTGTCTAAAGCCGTGTAAGGCACACGGCCTGTTCACACGGGCGTGTGACCTGTACATATTTGATAAATGTTTAAGTTTTGAAAAATTTTGTATGTGTTCAGTTTAGTCTCGACCTCTTTCTAACGCATGTTTAAGGTCTCGATGACCTATGTAAGGGATTTAATATTGATGTTTGAATTATGATGCTATGATGTTTATGAAATGAATGTTAAATGTTCCGATTTGTCCGGAAATATCTTTAAACCTAATTCGGCGACGGTTCGGGTTAAGGGTGTTACATAACTCCTCTCTGAAATACCTATACCATAGCCCGTAGCCAAATCAAGGTATCATTCGTACCCGAAGTGTCAATATCATGACCTGAAGCCAACACAATAACCTAATGACATGTCACTAGCATCCTAAACTATTCCTAAGGTTCAACCGAAAAGTTTCACTTGTCGATTTCATTGTCGAACACATCCGTAGAGTTGTATTCACAATTCAATCATTATCCGTAATCTCATAATCACAGTTTATGCTATACCAAAGCATATAGCATACATTTATAATGAAATTACGACATACGAACTTACTTCGGGAATGAAAACGATGGAACGAGTCAATTACTCGATAATCTTGCCTTTCCCCCGATCTAATTCCGGATTCCTCTTTTCTTGATCTAAATGTATTCAAAATTAATTAATTTAATCACCTACTCATTCAATTTAGTCAAAAAATACACATTTGGGCATTTTTAAACATTAGCCCCTAAACTTTCACATTTAATCAATTTAGTCCATATTTCACAAATATACAAAATTCACACAATTCAACTTAACTGATGCTTAGCCGATTTATACATGAGCCCTTATGAGCCCAAAAATTTCATTTATTTCACATTTCAACCCCTCGATTTGCATATTTCACAATTTAATCCCTTTTTGACATTTTAGTCAAAAATCACTTTACAAAACTAGTTTAACTATCAACAAACTTTCATAATCTATCATCAATCATCAAAATACTCAAGCATTCAATAATGGCAACATGAAAATTGTTTTACAGTTTCTAAATTTAAGGTACAGGCTAGCTAGAATACAAAGGAACGATCTCAAAAACATAAAAATCATTAAAAATTAAGCTCAAACCATACCTTAATCAAGATATGTGTGTGCCGAACCCTAAATGTTCATCAATGGATTCTTTTATTCTTCAATATTCGGCCAAAGGGAGAAAAGATGGACAAAAATTCATTTTGTTATGTTTTAATTAACCTTTATTAACATTTTACAAAATTAACCTTAATGACATTTATTAATTACACCAAATGCCATGCCATTATCATCCACTATCATAATAATGGTATAGTTACCACATAAGGACCTTAACTTTAAAGTTCTAAAACTATTAGACACCTTTAGCTAATAGAACAACACTTTTGCATTTTACACGATTTAGTTCGTTTTCTCAAATTGACTATTCAAACAATAAAATTAGCTCACGAAATTTTCACATACATCAAATAATATGCTGTAAACACCAAAAATAATATTACAATAATTTTTTGATATCAGATTTGTGGTTTTGAAACCACTTTTCCGATTTAGCTAAAACTGGGTTTTGTTTTCTCATAGCATCCTTGGGTTCCCACATAGCTTCTTCAACCCATTGTCGATGCCATAATACTTTCACTAATGCAATTCTCTTGTTTCTCAACTCTTTGATCTCACGAGCTAAAATTCGAATCGATTCTTCATCATATGACATATTTGACTGAATTTCAACCTCGGTAGGGGAAATGACATGTGAAGGGTCGGATCAGTATCGTCGAAGCATCAATACATGAAACACATTATGTATTTTCTCTAATTCAGATGGTACAGATAGTCGATAAGCAACTGGCCCGATTCGCTCAATAATCTCATACGGTGGACTTAATTTCCCTTTTCGACTAAACCGCAATATCTTTTCCATGGCGACACTTTCAAAAACACTCTATCCCCAATTTGAAACGTAATATCTTTTCGTTTCAAGTCTGCGTACAATTTTTGTCGATTCGAAGCTGCTTTCAGACTATCACGAATTACTTTCGCTTTTTCCTTAGTCTCTCTGATCAGATCAACCCCGTGAATCTTACTTTCGCTGAGCTCACTCCAGTACAAAAGTGTTCGACATTTATGACCATATAAAGCTTTGTACAGTGTCATTTTAATACTCGATTGAAAGCTATTATTGTAAGCAAACTCAATCAGCAGTAGATATTTCTCCCAGTTACCTTCAAACTCAAGAATGCAACAACGTAAGATATCTGCAAGTATTTGAATAACTCGTTCGGATTAACCATCCGTTTGCGGGTGAAACGCAGTGCTAAAATGCTACTTTGTACCTAAAGCTTCTTGCAATTTCTTCCAAAATTGTGATGTGAATCTCGGATCTCTATCCGAAACAATAGATAGTGGCACTCCATGCAATTGAACAATCTTTGAGATATACAACTCAACCAATTTATCAAGTTAATAATCCGTGCGTACAGGAATGAAATGAGTCAATTTTGTCAATTTGTCAACAATAACCTAGATCATATCTTTCTTTTTCAGAGATAAGGGCAAACTCGATACAAAATCCATTGTTACTCGATCCCACTTCCACACGAGAACCATAATAGGTTGTAATAAACCTGACAACACTTGTTGCTCAGCTTTGACTTGCTGACATATCAAACATTTCAAAACAAATTTTGAGATATCTCGTTTCATGCCATGCCACCAGTAATGCTGTTTTAAATCGTTATACATTTTCGTGCTTCCCGGATGCACTGATAAACAACTACTGTGTGCTTCATTTAGAATTCTCTGAATAAAATCAGAATTTCTTGGTACACATATTCTATCACGAAACATCAAACAGTCATCTGGCCCTATTCGAAACTCTGAATTAGAAGTCAATTTGCACTGAGCTCGTTTTGCTTGCAATTCATTATCAAATTTTTGCGCCTCACAAATCTATTGCAGAAATAACGGTTTCACTTTCAACTCGGCTACTATCAAACCATCGTCAAATAATGCTAATTATATGTTCAAAGCATGTAAAGAAAATAAGGACTTTCGGCTCAATGCATCAGCAACTACATTTGCTTTCCCCGGATGATATTCAATTATCAATTCATAGTCTTTTAGCAATTCTAACCATCTCCACTGTCACAAGTTCAAATCTCTCTGAGTCATCAAATATTTCAAGCTTTTGTGATCGATATAAATATGACATTTCTCACCAAACAAGTAATGACGTCAAAATTTCAACACAAACACTATCTCGGCCAATTTTAGATCGTGCGTCGGATAATTCTTTTCGTGCGGCTTCAATTGTCTCGAGGCATAAGCTACAACTTTGCCTTCCTGTATCAAAACACAACCCAGGCCATTTAACAATGCATCACTGAAAACTACGAATTCTTTACCCGACTTAGGCTCAACTAATACTGGTGCCTCTGTCAATAATGCCTTCAACTGTTCAAAACTCTGCTGACACTTTTCTGACCCCTCAAATCTAACATCTTTTTGAAGCAATCGCGTCATGGAGTCGCAATCATTGAGAAACCTTTCACAAATTGTTTATAATAGTCGGCTAGTCCCAGAAAACTACTAACTTCGATTACATTTCTCGAAGGGTTCCAATCTATAATCGCAGAAATGTTGCTCGGGTCTACTCGGATACCCGCGACTGAAACTATATGTCTTAGAAAACCAACCTCTTTTGGCAAAAATTAACATTTTCTAAACTTTGCAAACAACTATTTATCTCTCAAAATTTGCAACACGATTCTCAAATGCTCAGCATGCTCAGATTCATCATGAGAGTAAATCAAAATATCATCAATAAACGCAACTATGAATCGGTCTAAGTATGACCTGAAAATTCGGTTCATCAAATCCATAAAAACAGTAGGTGCATTCATTAGTCCGAAAGGCATAACAAGAAATTCGTAGTGTCCTTATCTTGTTCTAAATGCAGTCTTTGTCACATCCGAGTCTTTCTCTTGCAACTGGTAATAACCCGATCTCAAATTGATTTTCGAAAACACTGTTGCCCCTTTTAATTGATCAAACAAATCATCAATCCGCGGTAGAGGGTATTTTTTCTTTATAGTCACTTTATTTAGCTGTATGTAGTCAATACACATTCTCATCATGCCATCTTTTTTTTTCACAAATAACACCGGTGCACACCAAGGAGAGAAACTCGGTCTAGCAAAACCTTTATCTATCAACTCTTGCAAGTGAGCTTTCAACTCTTCTAACTCTGTCGGGGCCATTCTGTACGAAGCTATTGATATCAACGTTGTCCCCGGTGATAATTCAATACCAAATTCAACTTCTCTGATAGGTGGTAAACCCAGTAACTCTTCGGGAAATACATCTGGATATTCGCACACAACTAGTAATAATTCAATATTTGTTCCTGTCACTTTTGTATCAAGTACATAAGCAAGGTAAGCTTTACACCCCTTTCTCACAAGTCTCTGAGCTAACATAGATGATATTACAAATGGCAAACTGTTCAGATCATCAGATTCAATTCTAATAGTCTCATTATTCTGACACTTCAGTTCAATTGTCTTTCGTATATAATTCATTATAGCACCATGCATCGTTAGCCAATCCATACCCAAAATCACATGAAATTCATCGAATGGAAACAATATCAGATTAGCCAGAAAACAGAAATCCCAATGCATTAACGGACAATTCTTGCAGACTTTATCAACCAAAACACATTTGCCTAAGGGGTTCGATACTCTAATCACAAATTCAGTATACTCTACAGACAAAGTCTTACTAAATACCAAATTCATGCATATGTAAGAATGAGTTAATCCTGGATCTATCAATGCAACCACATTAGTATCATAGAGAGTGAAAGTAACGGTTATAACATCTGGCGATGATGCTTCTTCCTGTGCACGGATAGCATAAGCTCGGCCAGGTGCTCTGGCCTCAGATCTCACAGTAGAGTCTCTCATCGCCCCTCGAATACCACTCACATTCCCAACATTTCTTGGTAGTCTTCCTCTATTCAACGTATTACTCAGTCTCACATTCTGAGGTCTATCTTTCTAACCCATATCAAGACATCTTTAATGAAATGATCTGGCGAGCCACATTTGAATCAAGCTTTATTATCTTTATTCCAACATTCTCCGAAATGTCGTCTTCCACAATGCTGATATTGGTGTTTATTGTCTCTTACACTACCAACACTAGCTACTAATGTAGCTTGAGCTTTAGAACCAGGGTGTTGTTTTCTACTATCACTGTTCGAATATTCATTTGAAGCATTTGGGCTAGTATACGAATCTCTGGGTTTCTTCAATGAAGATTGATACGACTTATTCATCGATCTTTTTCTCAAGTCTCTAACTTCTGAATATACTTTTCTCTTTTTTTTGTTAAGATTCTCGGCTTTACAAGCCCTTTCAACCAGAATGAAAAATTCTTTCAATTCAAGATTCCCAACTAATAGTTTTATATCTTCATTCAACCTGTCAACGAACCATTTACACATAATTTCCTCAATAGACACATACTCTCGAGCATACTTGCTTAAACGTACGAATTCTCTTTCATACTCAGTGGCAGTCATCCGGCCTTGCTTCAACTCTAGAAACTCTTTGTGCTGTTGATTGAGAAATCTTTGGCTGATGCACTTCTTTTAGAATTCGGATTGGAAAAACTCCCAAGTAACCCGTTCTTTAGGAACCACAGATATTAACATTTTCCACCAATGGCCCGCATTATCTCTCAGCAAAGATACAACACACTTGATACATTCATCAGGAGTGCAAGATAATTCATTGAATACTCGAATCGTGTTTTTGAGTCAGAACTCAGCTCTCTCTGCATCATCATCAATGGTAGCCCGAAACTCTTCAGCCCCATGTTTTCGAATCTTATCTATTGGCGACTTGTTCAATTGTATCGGACCTATAACTTGAGGAATAATAGGGATTTGTTGAGGAATATGTGAGGGTGAAGGTTGCTGAGTAGCCGTATTCGTTCGAACAAACTCCATGAACCACTCATTCATCATTTGGAAGAAGGCTTGTTTAGCCTCTCCCTCATGGCTACTCGATACAGGCCTAGAGTCAGATAGCGCTGCTCTTTGAGCGAGAGCAGGTGCGTTACTCTCTACATCGTCAGCTACAGCTCTTTCGAGATCCATTACTATATGAAAACACAATTTAAGCTGTCAGGAATCATTACACTATCTCAGGGTATATATGGCATGTATAGCTAGACGCTACGTTAGTCCTAGAATCAACTAAAACGTAGCTCTGATACTAATAAATATAACACCCCTCACCCGTATTCACTGTCAGAATAGGCTTATGAGGTATTACCAATCAATACACGTCATTTATCACACATAACTCATACATTTATGCATTCATATTCAAATACCATTCAACACAATCGCATTGTCCCTATTAGGGCATACGAAGCCTAAAGCATGCTTTAGAATTGGTCCGAGACTAAACTGATAACATATGAAAATTTTAGAAACTTAGAAAAATTTCAAACATACAAGGGTCACACGCTCGTGTGAACAGGCCGTATGCCTCACATGGCTTCAGACACGCCCATGTCACAGGCCGTGGGAAAATAGGGCATACATACTGACTTGGGTCACACGGCCGACCACACGCCCATGTGTCTAGCCCTTGTGCCCTTCGAAGTGGCCATACACGCCCGTGTGCCAGGCCGTGTACTAGGCCGTGCCAAACCTGTAGGGTATACTGACTTGTACCACACGGCTAGTCATACGCCCATGTACCACACGGCTAGTCACTCGCCCGTGTGTGAGACCGTGTAGAGTATACTGACTTTAATTCAATTTCAACACTGGGGGACACACAGCCGTGTAGCATGACCATGTGTCACACATGGCTAAGATACACGCTCCTGTCTCTTCCTGTGTGGATAAAAATAGGCCATTTGCAAGGCCAATTTGTCACCTTTACTCATGTTCACCTCATCAACCAAAATGGTACCCTTTCATCAAACAATAGGCAATCAAAATCAGTATCAATATACACAATTCATACCATATCCATTTCAACAAAATCAATACTCAAGTCAATGCCAATTACCTATTCAAACACTTATATCATCAAGCATTTATTCACAAGCATATAACTTTTCAAGTTAAGAACTTCAATCACACCATATAAATTATTTACCGAACTCAAAATATAATCATTTGAGCAACTATGAAACCATAACCACATTTATACCAAAACACACCAAAATAAGCCATCACTCATAGCTATATATACAAAACAAACATATACATGTACAAGCCAACTCTCATGGCTATATTCACAACCAAAGTATCACAACTAGCCTATACATGGCATATACCATATATACACAACTCAAAAGTACCAACTTAGGTGTTCGATAGTGCGATGATGTTCCCGACGACTCCCGGATGTTTGATAGTGCGATGATGTTCCCGACAACTCTTGAATCCGAGCTAGCTTTGATTCACTATAAAACATAGACAAATAACACAAAGTAAGCTTCATAACTTAGTAAGTTCGTAAGTGAATAACTCAATTCATAAAATAAATGTAATTCAATCAATTACACATTACCAAATCATAACCACATTAACTACAAACCTTTCTCATGTCTCAAACATGATTAAGTACCATCCTATTGAACTTTTTCTGTTTAATACTCGAATAGGTTTCGTACGTACCTGTCTCCCCTCGTACTAACCTCTTTCTCGACCACATCAATCTTATACCCGTTGAACCATTCAGAATTGAAGTCGGATACTCAAGGATCACAATCGATAAGTACCTATACCATGACCCATAGCCAAATCAAGGTAACTCATCCCAGAGTACCTATACCATGGCCCGTAGCTAAATCAAGTTGACTCCTCTCTAAAATACCTATACCATGGCCCGTAGCCAAATCAAGGTATCATTCACACCTGAAGTGCCGATATCATGACCCAAAGCCAACACAATAACCTAATGACATGTCACTAGCATCCTAAACTATTCTTAATGTTCAATTGGGAAGTTTCACTTGCCGATTTTATCGTCGAACACATCCGTATAATCATATTCACAATTCAATCATTATCCGCAATCTCATAATCACAGTTTATGTAATATCATAGCATATAGCATACATTTATAATGAAATTACCACATACGAACTTACCTCGGGTATGAAAACGGCGGAACGAGCCAATTACTCGATAATCTTGCCTTTCCCCCGATCTAATTCTAGATTCCTCTTTTCTTGATTTAAATGTATTCAAAATTAATTCATTTAATCATCTACTCATTCAATTTAGTCAAAAAATACACATTTGGGCATTTTTAAACATTAGCCCCTAAACTTTCACATTTAATCAATTTAGTCTATATTTCTCAAATATACAAAATTCACACAATTCAACTTAACTGATGCTTAGGCGATTTATACATGAATCCCTATGAGCCCAAAAATTTCATTTATTTCACATTTCAACCCCTCAATTTGCATATTTCATAATTTAATCCCTTTTTGACATTTTAGTCAAAAATTACTTTATAAAACTAGTTTAACTATCAAAAAACTTTCATAATCTATCATCAATCATCAAAATACTCAAGCATTCAATAATGGCAACATGAAAATTGTTTTACAGTTTCTAAATTTAAGGTACAGGCTAGCTAGAATACAAAGCAACGATCACAAAAACGTAAAAATCATCAAAAATAGAGCTCAAACCATACCTTAATCAAGCTATGTGTGTGCCGAACCCTAAATGTTCATCAATGGATTCTTTTATTCTTCAATATTCGGCTAAAGGGAGAAAAGATGGACAAAAATTCATTTTGTTATGTTTTAATTAACCTTTATTAACAATTTACAAAATTAACCTTAATGACATTTATTAATTACACCAAATGCCATGCCATTATCATCCACTATCATAATAATGGTACAATTACCACATAAGGACCTTAACTTTGAAGTTCTAAAACTATTAGACACATTTAGCTAATTGAACAATACTTTCGCACTTTACGCGATTTAGTCCGTTTTCTCAAATTGACTATTTAAACGATAAAATTAGCTCATGAAATTTTCACATACATCAAATAATATGCTGTAAACACCAAAAATAATATTAAAATAATTTTTGACATTATAGTTGTGGTTCCGAAACCACTATTCCAATTTAGCTAAAACTGGGGGCAAAGAAGGGGGCAAAGAACACAACAACAACATATGCTGTTCCTCGTCATTGATTTTTGCATCAAGATTTTTTAGGTCATTGAGAAGGGTAACGAAATCACTTATGTGAGCCCTAATGGACTCACTTTCAACCATCCTGAGTTTGTAGAGACCTTGTTTTAACACTAACCTATTGACCAGAGATTTCATCATGTATAAGCCTTCTGGTTTTCTCCATAGCCGGAAATTGTTTTCTCCATCAGTATCTCTTGTATCATTATTTTTAAGGCATATTTAAATTGCAGATAGAGCTTTTTCATCAAGCTCTTCCCATTCTAACTAGTATTTATCTGCGAGTTTCATCCATATAACGACCTTTTTCAGACCGCTCTAGACTAGTATTTTTGTCATAGGAACTTGCCACAGGCTAAAACTTCCAATTCCATCAAATTTTTTAATGTCGAGCCTTGTCGCTACCATCCTTGGACGATTTGAATGCAAAAATCAAACCAAACTCTGATACCAGTTTGTTGGGGATAAACCCATGTAAGCAACAGAAAGAATAAAAAAAATTGAAAAGATCCAACACAAAAATTTTACGTGGAATTACTCCTCAAAAAGGATAAAAAACCATAGGCTAAAAGAGATTTCACAAGTAAGAGAAAGGTACAAGATGGAAATGATCAAAACAAAGAAAACCCAAAACCTCGAAAGAAAAAACCTTTCAAATTGAAACAAAGAATTCTCTTTTAATTGTGTTGTTTTTTATATCTTAAACCTAAGGTAACTAAGGCCTATCTATAGGCTAAAATTCATAGCTTTTATGACTAGAATATCCCTAGGTTAATTAGAGTTTTAAGTGGGAAACCAAAATAGAGTTTAACTGAGAGAAGAAAGTCGAGCAATTTGAGGAACACATCGCTATGTTGCGACGTGGCATTCATGTCGTTGTGATGACAAGGTGTCGCGTGGTCGGGATGAAGGCTTTCTTATTGTCATGATGTTACCTGCTCATCACGACATCGAGTTTTATCTTGTTGGGACGTCACTTACTATTTTGTCTGAAATGTGAGGCATACTCCACACAATACATAAATGTATATCTATATTATTTTCTGTCTTTTATCTATATTTTTAATTTTTTTGTTCTTTTTGAATTTTCATTATTTTTTGTATTTTATGCTTTTTAAAAAGAAAATTATTTGTAAAAAAAATTGAAATGTTTTATAATTTTCATAATTGTTTCCGAATATTTAAAAATATTTTGAGATTTTTAATTATTTTTTTGCTATTTTTCTGAATTTTTTGCATTTTTTCTAGTTTTTCCATTTTTTCGCATTTTTTTTTAGTTTTTATTTTTTACTTTTAAAGTAAGGACTAGGATAACATGTCCAACATTTTGAAACTTTAGGTACCAAACTGATAAAAGAATTCTTTAGGTACCAAAGTGATAATATGGTGCAACTTTGGGGGGCAAATTGTACATTAACCCAAATATATTTAATTTCCTTATTCAAAAAATTCATGATGACTATTTAATTTAATTTCTTCTTTAAACTTCAATTATTTAATTACAATTAATTAAATAATAATTTGAAGAACTTAAATTAAATTTCAAGTCATATTTTGTACTTAGATAGAAAAAGTTTTCACTGCGGATAATGATACATGTGATCTATTTCTCCTACTTTATTGTTTTCATTCATATCATATTATTGGTTCTACATGTAATTCATTTTTTGTTATTCCAGCTAGCAAAGGGACATATTGAATATATATATTAGGGCTAAAATAATTTGTAATTAATTTCCAGCTTTTCGGCTATTACTTACAACATTATTTAGTCATATGAAGTCGTTTAACTAAAGTATTATGACTGGGCTCTCCCTTATTATATACCATTACGAAAGCTACTGTAACACCCCTCACCCGACCCAACCACCAGGTCTAAGCTACAAGATGCTACATTAGTTTTCGGAACAACTACAATCATTCAACATTCAATCCAAAGCATAATACATGCAAATACAAGCATGTCAAACAATAAATATGATAAACAACCTTTCCTAAGTTTTAGTATGCTCTAAAGTTAGCTCGAGATCGAACAAGGTCTGATTTGTAAAATTTTGAAACCTTCAAGTTGACATCGTGACATGACATATTGACTTGGTGACGGCGTGACGAGGAACCTCGTCCAGAGCTCGTTGCGATGACCATCTCCTGACGTCAAGATGTGGACTCTATTTTTGGTACATTTTAGGCCATTTGGTACCTATTTTATGTCTACCTTTCAAATATCTCATTTGGTGCATATTTGCACAACCTTTCCTGTATTAAAGCATACAAAAAAAAAATACCATAACATTGCTGATCCGTTGTAATTTGGTGTAGCAAATTAAACTAATTTCTGCACTTTATGAGCTTGAAAACAAGTATTTTCATTAAGTTTTCTTAAGTTTTTTTTTTAAATTAATAAAATGTGCAAATTGAATCTTTTGTTGACCATAGGGGTCGAATGAGGCCTAAAGGTGAGCTAATGAACTCTATAATTGTGCAGGAGACCATTAGAATGAGTACTAAATCAATATTGGTCACTATTTCGCAACACGGATGACTCGATGTTGCAACATAGGGAACAAAATTGAGAATTCACGAGACTACCTTCGATGTCGTGACACAAAATAGTGGTTTCACGGCATGCCCCTGAAGATATCCCAATAGGAGTACACTGACTGCTATGTTTCGACATAGGTCCTAGTGTGTCACGACATCGACTCTGGACAGAATAAAAAAGAGCTAGGGGCATTTTGGTCGGCACAATAAAACTTAAAGCACGGGAGCGTCAGCTAACCTAGGGTTAAGGATGACGACCACTTGAGATTTATAAATTGGCTCATTTGTCACATATAAAGGACATTATTCACTTAGCCTAGGTTTTCTTTAGTAAATCTAGTTTAGTTTTTCTTTTGTTTTTAGGTTTTAGAATTTATTTCAGTTGTTCTTCATTGTTCTCAAAATATCTGAATTATGGAAAGAATTCTAACTTTGTGGATTCGCAGTCAGGCTATTTCATATACTTTATACTATCAATTAAATTAACAGGCTTTCCCTTTATATTGGTTATATATTTTGAATGAAAACCATGAGGAACTAATCCCTCTATAGGGAATTAGCAAGTGGAGGAATGATCTATTGACTATTTTGGAAGGTTACTCAACGGATCATTTGTTTGGGAAAGGAAGAACGTGAAACAAATACTAGGCCTAACAACCCCGGGAAGTCAACGAGGTGGGAATTAACCCAAAATTGGTATGGCCCATCTGTGAACACCTTCACCCCAAGAAAGTCTAGATTGTGAAGTTAGAAGATAACTAGTTCTTGCTGACTCGTTATGTTAGTGGAAGATCGAAAGATGCTACTAGGGTAGCGACTAGTTGATTGATGAGGAACCCGAAACGATAGTTGATGAGGATTACCAAAGCGAGCTAATCACCCATAATCAATATTTGATCCATTGTCATTTTCTATCTCTTGAAGTTTATTTCTTTTATGATTTTTATTATTATTATAAAAACCCTAAAAATATTTTATTTTATGTTTTTGTACTAACTAATTTAAAATACTAATTAGATCTTTTAGTGTTTAGGTTAGAATTGATCTGGCACTTGTCTCCCTTGGGTATGATCCTCAGAGTACTCACATTGTTGTAAAACTATATTACAACTCAACATGTATACTTGCAGATACAGCCCTGTATTTCTATATTTTATTGTAGTATTAACACTTTGGACGTTAGTATGTCTGGAGGCGATCAATTGCATTTATGTAATAGCCCGTTTTTAGTGGGATTAGAAATAGTGGTTTTGGAACCCCGGTTTTCGACAATTGAGTCAGTAAATATTATTTAATAATATATACGAGTCCATTATAGTTTTATATTAAATTTTAGTACGGTAATTTTATAGATTGAATGTTTAATTAAGGTATAGGGACTAAATTGTAAAAAAATGTAAACCTATATTTCTACTAAATTTTTGTTAACTAAAAGGTTTAATTAGATTTTTTTTTGAGGTTTTATATGGCAATTATATCATTTGGTTTAATAGTAGACGGTTTAAGTGCATTTTAAAGGTTAAATTAACATAAAAATTAAGTTAAAATTATAACATAAAAGAAACAACGTGGAAGGAAAGAGAAATATTCTTTTTCCTTCTTCATCCTCCATCATTTCTCCATTTCTATGAAACCATAGGTTTGACAAGCTTCAAGCTCTTATTTGGTGAGTTTGATTGATCTATTTCTTGTAATTTTTATGTTTTTGAAATCTCGAAAGCTTGATTTTGTAACACCCCAAACTCGTACCCTACACTGGGACGAAATACGAGGCGTTACTAACTTAAGCACACATATACAGACACCCCCGAGCCATAAAGTCTTGTTCAAGTTTAAAACTTTTTCGAACTTTATCTTAACTCCATAATGTGGACCTACGAGGCCCAAAGCATTCATTGGAAACCATTCAGACCGATTCGAGCCCTTTAAGGAACTCTAAAAAATAACACTTTAAATAGGGGCACACGCCTGTGTGAGAGGGGCGCCACGCTCGCGTGATCATCTCAACATGGTCGTGTTGTAGGCCCAAGTAGCTCACAAGGCCTGAGCATATAGGGACACGCCCGTGTCTCTTACCCGTGCAGATTTATTTTTCAATTTGAACCTACAGGGGTTTTCACACTGCCTGGCATATGCCCGTGCCCTTGGCCCGTGTCCTTCACACGGCCTTGACACACTCATGTCTCAGCCCGTGTTCAAAAACCTGGACATTCTATTTTTTACATCAGCAACCCTTAAGGGTCACATGGCCAAGGCACACACCCGTGTGCTAGGCCGTGCCGTTCACACAGCTGAGACATACAATCGTGTCTCTGCCTGTGTGTTTACTACCATGCATACTGACTTGTAAATTTAAGGTGCAGGGGACACACGACTGTGCAACACACCTATGGGGCTGCTCGTGTGTCACACAAGGCCTAGACACACGCTCGTGTATCCTACCGTGTGGGCAAAACAATTCTATTTTCCAAGCCTTTATGCCACCCTTACACGCACCACCCTACAACATTATCTAACATGACCAATCCACACAGTAATATAAGGTCTAAGCAGCCACAATAGACATTATTTCAATCATGCAATTTACTCATCCATGAAAATATCATCATTTGCATATATCAATTATGAATATTAGCCATTATCCAAGGCTTTATACAAAACGAAGGGTTAATCCCAAGCCAACACATTTGCCAAAATAACAATGACAGAAAAGTCTAGGTCCCTATACATGCCATATTCAAAATAGAAAAAGACTAAATATACCAAATGCTTCAGGGATAGTGTGACTGGCTTCTTCGACATAAGGCAATGATCCACGAGCTACTTTGGCGGCCATATAAAAAAAAAGAAAAGAAAGGAGGGTAAGCATGGGAGCTTAGTAAGTACATATATGCAAATAAAGTGTAATTAGAAACACATTCATCAAACGATGACTTATCATACTTAAATGATATATCATTTTAACCTCACTATCCTACTCTTCACTTCGTTTATGCATACTCACTATATCTCATCACATACTAAGGTCTTGTTCATGAGTTTAGTACACATACCTGTAATTATCTGTAAAATAACTCAAGTTCATTCTCTATAATGACATACCTCATTGGAATTATCCCCAATTCATTCTTCGAGTTACCTGTTGAACACTCGAAATACTAATGGATACAAGGGAAGTTTACACCTAAATGCCATATAAGTAGTCAGAGCTATCTCGTACTTTGTAATGCTCACATTTTGAGCTACTCACGGGTCTTTATACCAAGTCAGTACCCGGACCCCATAACTCTATCATGTAATGCCCGCTCATTGAGCTACTCACGGGTCTGCACACAAGTCAGTACCCAGACCCACATTACATACAACATTTATCTCATGAACTTAGACACAACTCATGAGTTCAGACCACATAATTTCTCATGACTTACCCTTTGTATCCTACACTATTTCTGAGGTTCAACGGGATTTCGTATATGACCTGATGCTATCACACTTGTTCATAATGTAGGTTACTCTTATATCACATTAATTATACTTCTATGGTAACAAGTAAGATTATGATACATGATAACAGTAAAACGTTTAAAATTAAGCTACAATGACACATTATTTACATATGTACTTACCTCGGTACAAAATGATGGGAACGAGCTTAATCCTTGTAAACTTTGTTCTTCCCTCGATTAAGACCCGAATCACGTTTCTCTTTATCTAAAATGTCAAAATTTAGCTTATTTAATACATAAATTATCCAATTCAACTCAAGACTCATACTTTGGTAAAATGACTGCTTTGCCCTTAAACTTCGTAAAAATTATGATTTTATCCCTAAGCTCGTAAACCGATTTTTATCAGATTTCCTTAATAGCCAAGCCTATCCGAATTCATTTTACAACTATAGCACCTCACAATTCTCATTATTTCACACATTTATCACCTATTTTATAACTTATGCAAAATGGTCATTAGTTAGGGTTTCCATGAAAACTACTTCACAAAAGTTATCTGTTTCACTATCATGATTCATTTTCTTCCATAAATTTTTAGAAAACAACTTGAATACTCTCATGGAAAAACCCTAGACTTTTAACCATCTTGCAAAATAATCCCCTCATTAGCTTGCCCATGCTACAAGGGTCTTAAAAATGCAAAAATCATCAAGAAAGGCTATCTAAATCACTTACTTGTAAGGATGAAAAGTTGCTAAAATTTTGAGATTCTAAAACCCTTAGAATGGCTAAAATTTTCGGTGGAGAGGTGAAGAAGATGATAGCCCTTTTTATTTTATTTTATTCAATTAAGTCACCAAATGTCACCTAACTCTGACATTTTGACCATTCTTGTTCCCTATGGCCGGGCACCTCTTTTAAAAAGGGTCTAATTACCCTTTAAAGACCTTAAATTTGGGCTCTCTAGCTATTTAACACATTTGGGTAATAAAATAAAACTTTTACCCTTTATGCGATTTCGTCCTTTTTCGCAATTAAGCATGCAATCGCTAAAATTATTTTACCAAAATTTTCATGCACTCATATAATGATGCTATAACACATAAAATCATATCAAAAATAATTTCTCTGACCTTGGTTTAGGGGGTCTTAAACCACTATTTCGACTAAGTCTAAAATTGGGCTGTTACAAATTTAGCTAGCTTAGGGACTATTTCATGAAACTGTTAAAGTTTTGAAAAGTTACCTTTGATGGTTTTTGAAGTTTTTAGTGATAAACGGTTGCATGTTGAGTTTAGATGTTAAGAAATACTAAATTTTTAATTGGATTTTTATTAATTTTGAGTTTAAGGACTAAATTGCAATTGTGTTGAATTTTTTATGAAATTTCTATAATTTCCAATCCTAGAGGGTCATAAGAGGATGGAATTTGAAACTTTTTGAAAAATGGGCTTAAATATAAAAGATGTAATAGTTTTGGTTTTAGGGATTAAATTGAATAAAATGTAAAAGTTTAAGGAAATATTGTAAAATATTAATTAAAAAGTCATATGCATATATTTATACATTATAAAGAATTTGAAGTTGATAATTGAATTAAATTATTATATAGATCAAGAATTAAAACAACTGGAAGATAAACGCGAAAAAGGAAAGCTTGCAGATTAGTCATTGGTGTTGTTTTTGTTGCCATTTTGATTAGGTAAGTTCGTATAACACTTAATCCAATTTATAATTGCCTTTCTAATATAACATATATATAACTTGTAGTTAAATTGCTTTGAAATAATAATTTTGATTGAGGGACTAAATTGTAAAGTATAATATAGTTGATGACTGTGATTGAAAAAGGGAATGTATACAATGGAATTTATATGTATGCAACGATGTTCAAAGGATCGAATGGTATGGATATGAATTGAGGCCAGTACGAACTTAGTGAATTACTAGGATACAAATGATATGTTATTAGGGTGTATAAGGTATCAGGTACTGATCTTAGATGTTTTATCGATGGTTAAGGTCTAGCATGTGTTGTGAATCCTTCATAACTCGTGTGAGAAGCATCGAGTAAAGTTACCATCCTGACGCACAGCTCATGTGAGCAAGCCCATTTTCACAGTTCGTGTAAGCAACTCTATCCTAAGTATCCGCGGTTATTTCGCTATAGTTCTTTGGGGCGAAAACATGGTTTATGCTACGGAAACAGAAGAATGATTTAAGTTTTATATGAATATGATTACATGTGACAAGTATGTTTAATATGTTTGTGATACAATGGCTTGAATTATGCTCTATTCTTAATTTATGAAGTTGAACTAACCTTGATGGATGGTGAAATTGCATAGATGGTCAAGGAATACCATGTTTCGTATTTACATTTATATATGTATTCAATTCATAAGTTATGTTAATGTCGAGTAAGTTGAGTTAATTTCTGTACCAACTTACTAAGCATTAAGTATCCTTACCTTTGATATATTTTCCTTCATGTATATTGTTGAAAATTGTGCAATCGGTTGGATCTTGTTGGAGATCACACTATCCACCTAATTAATTGGTAGACTTTTGCTCATTTTTCCCCAGTTATAAGTGGCATGCAAATAGGTGTAAATGAATAGATGTACATATGTAGGATTTAATGTTTAAGAGATGGTTCTCTTGTTGGGAATTTGGGCTGGTTAAGCCATGTAAGTGTATGTGTTATGTGATGCTTTGATCTGGCTTAAATGGTTAAGTGATGACTCCTTATGTTGGAAATGATATGGAACTTGTGTATGCCTTAACTTGATAGCATGAATGAGGTTTTAAATGGCTAGACTAAAATGAAGTTTGAGTTGTATATGCTTGGTGTGTTTGGTAAGTACGGAAATATTTGAATGTTTCATTTTGAGATGTGGAATTGAGGTATTTTGGACGCTACGTTTTGGTAGATTTTGTCCTATAGTTGGAAAATCTTTGATATGGAAAGGTTCCATTAAGGCATATTGGTTAGTGGATTAAGTTTATTTTTATGGTGCGTTTTGGGATGTTTTGAGTAGTTGTAATATTGGTTAGTAGCATTGTATAAGATCTGGAATGGTTGAAATAGGTAACCTGCATATAAAGGTTGATTTTTGTTACACATAGTTTGGTACACGGCCGTGTGTCTCCATACGGATGGATGACACGACCATGTGATCATTGTGGTAAGGTTTTTAGTGGTCCACATGGTTCCCGAATGTCACACAGGTTGGCCACATGCTCATATGAGTATTGTTCATATGGTTATTATTTTTGTGCACACGATTCTAGTCAGTGACAAGCACCCCATACATGGTCATGTGACTTTTGTTGAGTTCTTTGCATTTTTTGTCCACACAGTTTCAGTGAGTTACATGGCCAGGTTACGTTACACAGCCATAGTTTTTCACATGGCCTAGGTACACAGCCCTATGACCCCTATTTGCAAAACTTTCTCACTTTTTGCTAAGTTTTCAAATAAGTCCTTATTTGTTCTTAAGTTGATTTAGGAGCTTTCTTAAGCTCATTTGAGACTCAATTTTGATTGTGAATTATTTGAAATATGAATGTGTTAAATGTTTGCTATTTATTTCAAGTTTAATAATATTTATGAATATGAGTTATTCCGTTAATTGTTGTAGCATCCTGTAGCTCAGGTTTGATGACCAAACCAGGTGAGGGGTATTAAAATTTATCCAATTCCCGATCAACCAATCTAATATAACATAATAGGCATAAAAAAAATACCAATTTAACTTGTACAATTTCAACCTATTCAACCATTCACCTAATCATTCAATATCATCTTCTTTTCTATGATGTTTCATTCTGAAATATGTTAATCAATTTACCATACCATTTCACACTCAAATTTTTCATTTAAGTGCCATATATATAGCTTGTCGCATTACCTAGAGATACAAATATATATATGTAAACATTATCTCTCCCAAAATCAAACATTAGCCAAGGTTCAAACCAAACTATCAAATTAAAACATATATAAACACCTATGTACGTGCCACATAACTGGACTTTAGAATGTTTAAAAGACTACCGAATTAATAATGGGATAGTGTGAGCTTCTAAACAATCCACTTGACACGTTCTACAAGTTGGCAATCTACATGGAAAAAGAAAACAATGGGGTAAGCATATTGAATGCTTAGTAAGTCCATAGGCATTAAACGACAACTTACCTTAATTTTCAAATTAATATGATAGGCTACTAGCTTGACAAGTTTGCCTAAACATTACAACCATATATCAATAAGGTGAGTTCAATATATATCGTATCATATAGTAATTCAAACATATAACATTCCAATTCACTTATAATCAAAATTTCAATGTCATTTTCAAAATCAAGCAACACTTAATAAAATCAATATCAAATTCATATAATTTTTTGAATCTAATCAACTGGTTTGTCACGTTCTCATATCAGTCGTTTAGACTTGTATATCCAATTTGTATAATCATTCATATACTTTCGAAATTAATATATTATAACTCTTATTTTAAGCATTATTTTACAATATCAATTCAGTTTATATACCATTATCAACTTTACATTTTATATCCCTCTTAACCTAACTTAAACTTGAATGGATACACACATCCAACTAACACACCAAATTTGGCACCCAGCACCTCATCGAAAAATCCGAAGTAAATATTTTGTTCCCAACACTGATCGGTATAACCGAAGTATAACTTGTGCCCAACACTCATCGACATGTAGTCGAAGCAACCCCTACTCAATATATCCTATGGCATGCCAACTATATCCAACTCCGCCCGAACAATTAATAGGGTAACAATTTATTCAATCATCATTTTGTTTAATTTGCATCTCATCAACTCAATTCATTGTTCAAATCATCAATTCATCACATAGTAAATTATATTTCAGCCCAATTTAAAGTCAATTCCACAATTTCATCGAATTTCACAATTTTTAGTTCTATTCAATTTAGTCCTCCGTCTAAAAAAATCAGAAATTTACTTACCAATTCAATTCAACTAATCAATCTCAAATTGCAATTCATCATATTCAATTTATCAGTCAATTTATCATTTCTTTACAATTTAGTCCATATCTCACATTTTGTACCAAACTACAAACAATTCAAATTACTATCGAACATAAACAAAATCATAATTAAAATATATAAAAAAATTTAAATCATACCATGTGAACTTACCTGAAAAAATCAGCAATTAATTTGGAACTTCAAGGACTATTCAACAATTTTGTTTTTTCCTCGATTATTTTTTATTCGATCCAATTTTCAATCTATACAATTATTCAATTCAATTTATCAATTCCAAACATTTTATAACATCTTATTTTAAGTATTACCAGTTCAATTTTTATTTTTTGAATACCCCTAAAATTTTGCACTTTATCAATTTAGTCTCTAAAACCAAAATTGCAATATCTTTCAAATTTGAGCATCGATTTCGAAACCGGTCTCAAATACCTCCTTCTATGACCCTCTAATATCTATAATTACAAAATTCTCACATCAATTTTGAAATTTAAAGGCTTTAGTCCTTATGTTCAAAAAGGAGCAATTACACTTCACAATCTAGTCCTTTTTTCACATTTAAGCTTAAAATCTAACTATTTAACACCAATTTCATCAAGAATTCACCAATGAAAACTTGTAAAAACTGTAATAGTTTTACAAATTGGTATGTGGGCTAGGTAAATCAAGCTCCTATGACCTAAAAAACATAAAAAAATACAAAAAATGACAAAATTGAAATACTTAATTAAGAGCCGAAAAGCTTCAAAACTTTAAAATATTTTCTCCAATGGTGGTTTCAATGGAAAAGATAAAGACAAAAAAAATTTCTCTTTCATTCCACCCTTACTTATTTGTTTTATTACTTATATTTTATACATACATTAATATAATTATAATTTGAACATTATTTTAACAAAATATCCAACCAAACCCTCCACTATAATTCTAAAATGGCTTATTTTCCATTTTGTACATTGGTTTAATTATTTTATAAGTCCTTAAGCCTTTGGCCAATTTAAACATATATAGTAGTGAACTTTTACAATTTAGTTTCTGTACCATAATTAACTATCAATTCGATAAAATTAAAGGACCAAACTTTAATATATTTTTATTTTAATCTCTTAAATATTAAATAATAATATTTATACACTTGAACATCGAAAATGGGGCTCAGAAACCACCATTTCTGTCACCACTAAAAAACGAACTGTTACAGCTACTTAATAAGTGCTCGTCCAATAACCTTATCATAAGTGTGTTACCCTTTTAGGATATCCCTAATATTTTTGGGATAAATTTGTTCTCCCAATATGATCCTATTTTATCTCATGGTAACCATTACATCTTCCTACACGAAAAGTCAATTACTATCACATAGTAACTAAATCATTATAAAAACTACAAATGAACCATGGTTATGTTTACATTTTATCTATCATGTAATTCCAATTAAAGGATACCATTTACCCTTTATTGGGTTGTGAATTCCATTTTCATAGAAGATGCTACAAATTGTAGAAGTCGTAAACCTAACATACCAACTTTTGGTTCCTTATCTATTTGAACTCAAGCTTTCATTTACATCAAAGTATACGAGTTGTAATGCCTTTACTCGACCCGATCACCGAGTCCGGGTATGGAGTGTCACAATTGAACCGATTTGGTCTAATATCAAACTTTAATCAGAAAATTTGCCCAAAGGCTTTATTACTTTATTACAAATACTTCTTACAACATGAACCTTAAATCAAACATAATTTGTCTACCTTGGAAATTTAAATTCTAAGAAAACTACTTAATTACAATATATCTAAGGCGAAGCCTCTGAAGTTACCCTTTTTTTATGCATGACATCTTATTGATGATGTTCCTTGGTTTTACAAGGTCTGGCTTGGCCCTTCCTCAAGTTCCTTATTCACCCAATGAATCCTACAAACATAGACCAAAAATCCTTTAAGTTCAAAAGAACTTAGTGAGTTTCTTTGCAAATATATAACTAAGCCCCCGTCTTGCTGAGATATTAACTAAAACAGAAACAAACATGCTAACTCCATGTTTTACTTAGACGTTTGTGCTTTATCTGGAGTGGCAAACGTCAATATGAACTCTACATTCTTTGTTGGCAGATATATCACTAAATGGTCATTACTTGGTCGTGCTTATGACTAGTCAGTTAGGTTGGCAATTTCTAGATGTTTCGTCAAACTTACGGCTTCTTACTTTTTACTTTGCACATTTTACCTTATTTCCATTTTTCCATACATTTCTAGTAATTAACAACTATTTATCTTTAACCTTACTCGTAAACCCATAATTTTGTAACTTGGTAAGTTATTTCCTACATCGTCATCCTTGAATGTAAGTCTGTTTGTATGCTCTATCCTTAATATAACTCCCATTACATTGTACCCTTTAGCTAATTCTCTTATCTCATAATAATTTTGGCATATTTACCGACATTCCACTCCTACGGTCCCTAGTAAAAATCCATGCCACACTGGAAGACATAATCAAATTTCATCTTTTCTACTTCTACCTTACAATCAGGTTGAAATGTTGTTTGGATTACTCTATTGTAATTCGCCCTATTCACGATACCTTACTTTTAAGCTGTAACATGTTCATCTGCAGTGGACCGGTTTGGCTTATAGTATCCAGTAGACTATTATCTGAATGACCATTTGAGTTTATGATCTCCCTTATATGATAGTTCCTTACAGAACTAACTCTATGGCGGGTATTCACGCAATAGATTCTCCTAAAGAAGAATAGTCTTGATAGACATAACTATCACTTAAATAATTCTTATTAGTACTTCCTTCTATCAATAGGTTCCAACTAACCCCTCTTTACAGATTAAACCACCCGGAGTACATACAATTGAAACTCTCCGCATAAATAAACTATGGTTTGAACGAAGCTTTATACTGGGAGTGAATCTCTCGTTACTCTTCCAAGACCTCCTTCTAACATGCAGAGTTTTCTTGAGCACTTTCTAATGGTTCTTAATGGCAGATCTTTATCTACGATCCTCAGGCAAATCCTCTTACATTTGCCAATATACAAGGCATTACTGTCACGTCATTCCCATAACTGATTCTTGTTGGGTTACCACCATATACCCTACTCACTTCTATGTTTACCATTTTGGAAGAATTTTCTCATTTCTGTTACTTTTTCCTTTTTCCATGGATTCCTCAAACCTGCTGGCTAGCTATTGCTTGTTAACACTTGCATTTTTCCTCTAACTATTTTTCCTCATTTGTGTGATTTTCCATGATTACCGTTTAAGTGAAAAACCCTATTTTTACTATCCCGATGGACTATCCCGCATTTATTTCTGGGCAAACTCCATATGCTATCATAGCCAAGCTATGGTCTTACACATCATACCCCATGTTTAATGTCCTAAAGGATTCTCTATGTTGCCATAATTGAGTTATGGTCTTACGTACCATATCCCATGTTTAATGTCATGGACTCTTTATGTTGCCATAGTCGAGGTATGGTCTTACATATCATACCCCATGTTTAATGTCCCAATGTACACTTTGTGTTTCCATAGCTGAGCTAGGGTCTTACACATTATACCTCATGATTAATGTCCTGGCGAACTCTCTATGTTTCTATAGTCGAGCTATGGTCTTACACATTATACTTCATGTTTAATGTACTGACATACTCTCTACGTTACCATAGTCGAGCTATACACATTATACCCCATGTTTAATGTCCTGGAGGACTTTCTATGTTTCCATAACCGAGCTATGGTATTACACATCATTCCCCCATTACAGCCTATCCATTTTGCCTTATTTCTATCATTGATGCTCGAACACCATAGTGTCCCCTCCGCAAGGCCCGAAACTTCACACATCATGGTTTGGACCCAACAATTACAGATTTGAAATAAACGGAAACTCTATTTCCCAAACCATCCACCCAATACTCCACATCGCCAAATCCTAACTTCATCTAACCTTATCAATAATTTTCCCTCTTTACTCTACCATTATAAACATGTAATATATGCATTTCAAAAACATATTATCATGGAGTACGCTATTTTTTAGGCATGAAATCATAACCATTTCATGCATATTAGAATACATTTGTGGATACCAATGTACCTACATAAGCTTATACATGAAAGGCATTCTCAATCAGAAGAGACCATACATCATCACAGAACTTTCTCTGAACTTAAAATAGACTCATGCCAGCTAAGCATCCCATGAATGGAGTATAGAAACTCACTTGATGCTTCTTTGCATCCTCAGTTTAGTTTTTATGAATGTTAGAGCTTTCATTCTCCTGGCGGCTAAGCATTACAACCAAAGTCATAGGTTACTTAACATTCCAACTGAAAAACTCTGTTTCCAAAAACATGCAGAACCCTCTAAAAGGCTCTGAAAATTTTTAAATCCAATTTCTGAAATTTACGAACAATGAAAGACTTTGAAGCTTACTAATCCCCTTGCTCTTCAAGAATATTTCTCCATGCAGAGCTCTTTTCTTCTTCTTCTTCTTCTTTTTCTTCTTCTTCTTCTTCTTCTTCTTCTTCTTAAAAAAATGACGGAAAAAACAAAATAGGGTTGAAAAGAATTCACCCCAGGAATTCATTTTCCTACTATTTCTAACCCTTTACGCTCGGCTATTAACCCTACAAAAACTATACATTGGTAATCATTTTGTCTCCCAATAAAGGATCAGTTGGTCTTAATCCAATCGAACCAAAATTGGAACTTAACTATGTCTAAATTAGCTACAAAATTTCTTGATTTTTCGGTAAAAGCTATAAACTTATGACTTATTTCGATCTAAACCCCAATTATTCCTAAATTTCAGACTTAAGGAAAATTGGGTGTGACAACTCTCCCACCCTAAAAGAAAATTTTTGTTCTCAAAATTTTCTTTCACGCTCAGCTTCAGAAGTGGACTCAAAGAAACTCTTCTCCATCTCTGTCTTCATATAGTTCACAGAAGTAATCACCTTTCATTCTCATCGAAACTTTCAACATGGCCTATGCTTTCATAGATTTGTTTTATACTCGCTCCGTTTAATTTGTGGATCCATTGGCATTTAAAGAAACATAGATACCAGATCATTTTCATTGTAACACCCATTACCCGTATTCGACGCCGGAACAAGGTACGAGGCATTACCGGACTTAAACTCAATCAAACATTCAAAACCTTGACATAAATTTCCACTCTAATTTAAAACTTTTCATAAACATTCATATCGTCCCTTAAACGAGCCTACAAAGCTCAAAACATACATTGGGAGTGGTACGAAACTAAACCGAGAACTTTGGAAACTTTCCCAACACTTAGTAATTTTTTCATAAAAATAGGGGTCACACGCCCGTGTGGCTTGAGACACGCCCGTGTGGGTCACACAGCCAAGGCACGCCCGTGTGCTAGGCTGTGTGGACGATTTAATTTTCATGATTTTTCCATAGGTGCAGACTTTACACACCCTGGGAGCACGCCCATGTCCTTGGGCCGTGTCCTTCACACGGCTGAGACACGCAGCCGTGTCTCTACCCGTGTGGCCAATTCGAAGATAAAATTTACAATATAGGGGACACACGGCTGAATCACACACCCATAAAGCAAGCTGTGTGTCACACATGGTCTAGACACACGCCCGTGTGGAAAAAAAAATAAGGCTATTTACCAAGCCTTTTTACCACCCTTACTTGCACCAACCTACACAACATCAAACCTCACTAATCCAAGCATATACACACACAACCAAATCAGCCGCAACCAAGACTTCCACACATCAATTACATGTTATTTTCTATCACATACAACATCTTATACCTATCATCACAAATCATGCAAAAACCATATCCATGAAAGGCATCATCATATGTATATATACTTAACCAATATTAGCCAATACCAAATGGCCATTTACAAAATGAATCAATTATCATTACAAGCCAACACATTTGTCCCAATTAATAATGACACATATCACAAAAAGACCAAGTCCCTATATATGCCATAACTCAAAATAATAGAATCATAAGTACCCAAAATGATAATTTGATAGTGTGAATGAATTCCCGACCGTCTTCGATCCTCGAGCTGGCTTGGTGACACTATAAAACAAGAGAAAAAGAAAGGGGAGTAAGCTTTAAAAAGCTTAGTAAGTTCCTATACAAATAATAGGCATCATAAACACATTATAACATATATATTTAACATGAGGTAAATCATCATAAATGTCATTGTAAATTTCATAATTCAATCATGACATGGATATTATATAAAACTTTAACATCATACTTGCACAACCATAACTTACTGAGGGATTCATAACATATCGAACTCATCAAGCATAAGTTTTATATACAGACCTGTACCAACTTGCAACATACCATATCTTTCGTAACATTAACATTTCTGTCACGTTTCTTATTGAACCACTTGGAATACTAAAGGATACTCGGGATATCTCACACACATAGTAATACACCAATACCATATCCCAGATATGGTCTTACATGGGATCTCATATCGATGCCAATAGCCCAGCTATGGTTTTACATGAAATCTCATATCAATGCCATATCCCAAATAAGGTCTTACATGTAAACTCTAATAACCCTAATGTCATGACATATCCTAACTATTCCTAAGGTTCAACAGGGATATTTCTCACTTGTCAACTTTATCGAATTCCTCTAAAGAGCCAGTCATCAATTCATACAATAATAAAGCATTTAAAGCATAAATAATAATGCATTATTTACATACGAACTTATCTCGGTACAAAAATAGTAAAAATGGATCTAAGCGTCAATAACCTTACTTTTCCCCCGATCAAGGTCTGAACTTCACTTATCTTGATCTATAATATCAAATTTATCTTATTTAATTATCACATTACTCAATTCAGTCCAAAAATCATACTATGGCAAAATTACATTTTTTGCCCCTAAACTTTAACATATTTACATTTTTGTCCCTAGGCTCGAAAAATGAAATGTATTCAATTTCTTTGTTACCCAAGCCTAGCCGACCTACACACATGCTCATATTAGCCCACATTTTTCATCAAATTAGATTTTTACTACACATTTTACAACTTTTACAAATAGGTCCCTTTTAGGTATTTTCATGAAAAATCACCTAGTAAAAGTTGTTTATTACACATAAAACTTTCATTTTCTACCATTAAACATCAAAGTACATGCATGTCATAGATGGTTAAATTTTTAAACATGAACCTTACTTCAAAATAATGGTAGAAATGGAAAGATCGAGTGAATACGACTTCAAAAACGTAAAGAGCATTAAAAATGGGGCTAGGATGCACTTACTATCGAGCTTGAAAGTTGGAGAAACCCTAGCTATGGTGTCTTGAAATTTCGGCTAAGGGTGGAAGAAGATGGACACAATTTTGACTTGATTTTCCCTTTTTATTCTTTTATTTATCAAATGACCAAAATGCCCTTTTGGCCTTTCTTTGAAATTTTATCTCTCCATGCCCATTTTTGACTACTAACTTGACAAATGGTCTAATTACCATCTAAGGACCTCTAATTTTAAATCTCATATAAATTGGACACCTCTAACACGTAAAACTCAACTTTTGCCTTTTTTTACGATTTAGTCCTTTTGACTAAATTGAGTGCCCAAACGTCAAAATTTTCGAACGAAATTTTCATGAAATCATTTCGTGAAACTGTAGACCATGAAAATATAATAAAAATAAGATTTACTACATCAAATTTGTGGTCCCGAAACCACTGTTCCGACTAGCCCCAAAATCGGGCTGTTACATTCATATAGAAAACCACTATGTTGTTGGATACAGTCCAATCCAAAGTTTTTTTACAATCTCAATTTGGCAGATACTCTAGGGCAAACACTGCTTGACTGACATTTTCTTGACTCTAATTCTATCGAATATTCCCGCAAATCCTAGATTTGTTCACGCATTAACTTCGCCCATCTAGTGGGTCAATTCCTTCACATCACAGGGCGACTAAGCTCACCCATGCAATACTTTTACTACTACCTTGGTGAAATACCAAAGCTACCATACTGATTTCAGAGTTCTAATCTAATGGTAACAATGGCTTAACAGTCAATCTCAAAAAGGGTTGTTGTTAGAGAGACTTAGAACTTGCTCTGCTTACTTAAGGGTTGCACACTAATGGGTAACATTTGGAAGATATCTTCGCCTCAGGAATATTAAAAGATTTTTTTCTTTCGATTTCAGCAAGTGTCCTTCATGCATTGTTGGACCTGAACGATTCCTTACCATTCTTTAAATTTCCACAACTTCCTATGCATGCTTTTGGTTATAAATAAACTAGAAAGCTAAGAGGGAAGTTCATAATTTCATAGACCTTAGGCTTGCCTAGCTCACCTATTACCCCTCACTTTTCTTCTTTTTAACCCCTTTCTTTGCTCGATTATGATACTGGAGTGTAGTTTCCTAACTACTCCCAATTGTGAAAAATCAATAAACCTTTTCCGAGGTGTCGCCTCAAAGGACCTGTATACTGTCATCACGATGTCAATCCATAGAGTCGATTAACCATCATCACGGTATCGCTCTAGTTATCAAGTTGATATCATTCCATGATTCCACCCAAACTCCCTTGTATGCCCATTTTGTCCGCACTTTCTTAGTAGACTCGGCTATTTCCTCACAATCATTAACAGGGAAGGTGTGGAAATCCTTGGATGGGCCCTTTAAAGTGGAAGTGAAGCCAAGCGGGTTGAATTCAAGAGGGTCACCTATTCTGGCGAACCACATGTCTAACTTCCAAGACTTTAAAAAATTCATCTGCCAAAGCTATGGGTTTCCATTTTCTTTCTCGGCCTGGAGGTTTAAATTTAAAATTTAGAAGGTTTATTGAAAAAGGGGTTAAAAGATGGTATTAGCTTTCGAAAGTTGCGCTTGATGAAAATGTACAGTTGCAAAATAGGGAGTCTCTAAGCCCTTGAAGAATATATGAAAGGTACCAAGTCCGACATCCTGCTCAACTTCCTCATTTAATCTCCGTTCAAACCTGACACAAAGGTCTACCCTGTTTAATTTAGAACTCATGGCTAAGTATACCCACTGTTATGGGTCATTTAGATACGAATCTCACAGCTCCTTTTGTATATGTAAACTTACCAGTGTCATCCTTGAATTCGACATTCCCACTCCTTTAGTTCCCATGAAAAGATTGTCAAAGAGGACGAAAGGAATCCAACGATTTTCTCATTTTCAAGAATCAGGGGTGGTTGATTGTCACTCGCGATAAGTTTTAAAATTTATAATTAATCGTACTTGAACTAACTATTATCACGATGAAGGAAAGCGTACCTATCGAACAGTAGTATAGTTTTAACAAGACCAGATGTCGAACCCAAAGGAACTAAGAGTACTAGTATTAACTTTCTTTTTATTATCTAGCCTAAGAATAATGAAGGTTGTTTTATCTAACTAATTAACTAATCTAAGAATACACAGAAAGTAAATTAGGGAAATACTTTTGGAAAAACTGATTGATTTAGACAACACCCAAGGAAGAATCCACCTAGACTTCTCTTGTTAATTAACTCTGAACCAGACGATTTATTCACTTGACTTGATCCGTAGAAATCCCTAAGTTATGTTATTATCCCTATTCAAGACTAATAACGTCTAACCCTAGGTTGATTAATTGAAATCTCTTTCTAATTAAAACCCCTAGTTTTGCATTAACTTGATCTATGGATTCCCTTATTAGATTTGACTCTAATCCGGTAGATTTATGTCGTCCTATCTCTAGGATTGCATGCAACTCCGTTTAATTATGAATGATCTACTCTTAGACAGGGACTATTCATCCTCCGAATAAGCACATCAATACTTGAATCAATATCCTGGAATATTCAAACAAGAGTTAAAGTCATAATTAAGAACAAATCAAGTATTTATCATACAGTTCAGAAAATATTAACAAGATCCGTCTTAGGTTTCATTCCCCTTAGGTATTTAGGGGATTTAGTTCATAACTATAAAAGAAAAAATCTCAAAAGAATAATGACAAAACATAAAGAAAACCCAAAAACCCCTGAAGAACTTTGAAGGGAGATCTTTAGTCTTAGAGGTGAATCCGGTTTCCGAGATGGATCAATCAGCTTTCTTTGAGTAATTCCTTTCTTTCTACTCTCCCCCTCCTTTCTCTCCTCCTTTAGGGTCTTTTAAATAGGCTTTAGAATGCTTTCAAACCCTCAAAATTGCCCATTTCTGAATAGAACTCAACTTGGGCTCGACAGGGCCACGAGCGTGTGCCACGGCCGTGTGCAAATTGCTTCAAATCGTGTTCAAGGCTGTGAAATAGACACGCCCGTGTTGGGGTGAATTTAGGCCGTGTTCAAGCCTGCTAAAAGGACACGGGCTTGTGTTCTACCCTTGTGAGGAAGTCCAGGCCATGTTGATTTCCCACGTTGGCCCATTTTCTCCCTTTTTGGCCCGTTTCTCGTTCTATTTACTTTCTTATGCTCACCTAAGTATAAGATATGAAATTAAAGGATTAGGAGCATCAAATTTCATAAATCTAATGACAATTCATCCAAAAATATGCTAAGCAAGGGATAAAAAATATGTATAAATTATAATTTATCAAATACCCCCACACTTAAGCGTTTGCATGTCTTCAAGCAAAATCCTCAATTCACTATTAAGAAGTCATTTTTCTCAACTTATAATTCACATCAATAATATCTCAAAATAATCCATAAGCAATCATACATTGAGAATTCAACTAGAAGAACATTAAAGTTTCAAACATTCCAAGTTGAGCATTTTATCATGAAAAACATAGGTATCTCCCATCATCTAAGTAATCACCTTTAATTTAAAATATCACAGAGTTTAACATCCTCACTTAAAGATTCACTCAAATCACTCAAGATGTCTAAGGACAATGAATTTAGCACTTAACAGTCAATATGAAAAGTTATTACCATAGGCTTGCATGAAAATCAAATCTCCACCACTATATATTGAGATGATACATCAATCAAAAGGTCTTTAGAGGGTTGTAATGTGGCTATGGTTAGGGGGTGTGGTCACAAGCTGAAAGAGAAGGTTAGAATCGAGGTTGAATTGAAAATTTGTTTAACTAGAAAAATACTAAAACTGTCAAATTATCTTCCTAATTGAGCTTTTCTTCATGGATAACATCGTTTAAACCCAAGCATTACATAATTTCATTTTTTTTTTTAAGAACAAATCAAGTAACATAGCTAACTATCAGAAATAAAACATAGCTAAACAATTTATTCAAATCAAATCTCGACAAAAATAGGGATCAAATTAATTTAGGAGATTTCAACAATAATGGGTTATGGGTTAATATTGAGGGCAAATCAATGAATGGCTTGTTAGGCTCAAGGGGTTTTACTAAGGGTTAATTATGAAGGTAGGCTTTTATGGAGTGAGTGGGTTAGACCTAAGTGCCTTTATCATCTTGATATAACAAATCAATGGTGTGGTCTTGACATGTATAATCGAAGCAAGTTCTAGAATAACAATTCAATATCGACTTACTCATAGCAACAACACAAGTGAGCATGAAAGAAATAATATATGCTCTAAAGGCTCAAGATCTCACAAAAATTACGGCTTTTTGATGTTAACCCTGTGAATTTCAACTCTAAGATAATACCTAAACTTGGGGAAATAGCCTAAAATTTTAATACTCAAAAATCAACTTATCATGCTTGATTCTCTAATTACTTAAAGTTTAAACCGTCAATGCATAAATACCTATGTTTTAATTCAAGACATATCAATAAAAACCATAAATTAATCAAAATTCATTCTAATAGTGATATGAGTGACTCACAAGTGAATAAGACAAAATTCAAGAATTTTTCTGATAGTAAAATAAATACCCCCCACACTTAGGATGTACATTGTCCTCAATGTACAAAGATATATAGTAGTGATATAAAGATAATATCAAAAGATAGAGGGAGAGAAGTGAAACTTCCTGAATGAAATGGATGAAATCCTTGGGTTGGAGTTATAGAGAGTGGAGGAGAATACTCCAGTGGTGGTAGGGGTTAGGTTCCACAACCATAGTGTCTAGCGAAGAGGTTATCTTGGTGGTTTGGCAGGACACGGCAGTCATGGAGGACCTTTGCTAGTGGAGTTGTAAATTCCAAGTAAAAGTGAGCTTTGGAGCTCTTTATAACTGCGATAAAGTCAATAACTCTTTAGGAATATAGATAAGCATGATTACTCATAAAGAGATAGCTGAAATCATCAATTAAGTAATATAAATTGTAATACCTAAAAATGAAATAAACATAGTCTTAAATAAAATTATAAATATAGATATTAGGGCACACGACCTTGGGGCACGCCCGTGTGCCTTTATTTCAGCCCGTGTTTATTATGGTTTTCAGCTTTGTGCATATTGGTGCACACGGCCGTGTCGCACGGTTGTGTTCCACTTCGTTCGCTTCTTCCACGCCCGTGTATATATGTGCACGCCCGTGTTAATTTGATAGGTTTGACCACGGACGGTGAGCACGGGTGTGTTGCATGCCCGTGTTGATTTGGCAGGATTGCCTACGGCCATGTCGCACTGCCGTGGCAACTTATTACATCTCGTGTTTTGGGAAAAATTCTTTCTCTATTTTCACACGGCCGTGTCGCCTTTCGTGTTATGTGCATGGCCTAAGGCGCGCCCGTGTTCCTGGCCATGTGGATTTGGAAAACCTATATTCAAGAGCTCAGTTAGTGAGTTAGGTGTGAAGCACTAAAATTTAAAGAAGTTAATACCGTTAGTGCTCGGGTTACCTCCCGAGAAGCGCATATTTATAGTCTAAGCTCAACTTACCTCGATTTCACGCGGTCATGGTAGTTCGAGGATTTTACACTCCTCATTTCTGCTATCAATTATATCAACGTAAGGTTTAACGTGCCGAATTTGGGATGAATTACCTCAACTGTACCGTATGGAAAAATGCTAAGTACCATAAGAAGAATTTCTTCATTCGGTTCAAAAGTGGTAATACGAGGGTCTGCTGCTTCTAATAGCACCTTGTCTCCAACCTTAATTTGATTTGGGGGAAAATTGAGCTCATCATGGCGTGTTTTTGGTTTATCATGTGTTCTCGGTCTATGTGTCCGCCATTCATCTAGTTCCTCGATTTGTAGCCTTTGTACTTCATCGATAGGCCCTTTTTTATTGCTTGAACATGGCTCACGTATGTTCTTTGAACTTATTTCCTGCAAAGTAGGTTACACTATATGATCAGTTTTAGTAGAATGATTTATACAACCACATTCAATTTTTGATGTGTTACTCGAGTTACGAGCTTGAAAGGTGATTGTTTCGTCTCCCACATGAAGTGTGAGTTCACCTGTGCCAACGTTAATAATTGTTCTAGCAGTTTCTAAAAAGGGTTTTCCTAAAATTAAAAGAACGTTACTATCCTCCTCTATGTATAGAACAACGAAATTAGCTGGGAATATAAATTTTTCGATTTTAACAAGTACATCTTCAATAATACCCCTAGGAAATCTGATAGTTTTATCTGCTAATTGAATGCTCATCCTAGTTTGTTTGGGTTTCCCAAGACCAAGTTGCTTAAACATTTTGTGAGGCATGACATTGATACTAGCCCCTAAATCAGCCAACGCATTGTTAACGTCTAAGCTACCAACTAAACAAGGAATTGTAAAACTCCCTGGATCTTTTAATTTATTGGGCAGCTTATTTTTTAGACTAGCCGAGCAAAATACGTTTAGTTCCACATGCGACGCTTCATCTAACTTTCGTTTATTTGCTAGAATCTCCTTTAAAAACTTCATTACATTTGGCATCTGTGAAAGAGCTTCAATAAACGGTAAGTTAATATGTAATTTCTTTAGCAGTTTAAGGAATTTACCAAATTGTTAATCTGAGCGCCTTGTCACATTGGGGTATGGCACATGAGGTTTGTATTCGATACTTACCGGTTTCTACTCACTGTGGTCTACCTTATCCTTACCTTTGCTTACCATAATCCATTGCCTCGGTTCTGGTTCAGGCTCAACTAATCTTTCTTCACCTTGAACGTTAATTGTGTTGAGTTGTTCCCTCGGGTTAGGTTCAGTATTACTTGGTAAGCTACCTTGTGGTCGTTCAGAAATTAATTTGGAAAGCTACCTATTTGAGTTTCGAGCCCTTGGATCGACGCTTGTTGATTTTTAAGTGTTGTCTCGGTATTCTGGAAACAAGTTTCGAATACCGAGATAAATTTTGTTAGCATCTCCTCAAGGTTCGGCTTCTTTTCCTATTGATAGGGTGGTTGTTAAAAACCCGGAGGATTTTATGGCCTTTGATTTCTTTAACCACCCCACGAGAAATTTGGGTGGTTCCTCCAACCTGCATTATACGTATTACTGTATGGGTTATTTTGAGGTCTAGAGTTACTATTACCCATATAGTAGAGTTACTGTATGGATTATTCTGTGTGTACGCCTCCTCCACTTGAATCACACCTCATCACTGGATGTACCTGCATGGAACCAAGCAAACCGTCAATCTTTTTATTCAAGAGTTCTACCTGATTTGTTAGCATATTAACCGAGTCGAAGTTATAAATGCCTACTGTTTTGGTTAGCTTAGTCCTCATGACTTGCCACTGATAGTTATTCAGTGACATTTCTTCGATAAATTCGTAAGCCTCTTCAGGTGTTTTGTTGTTGATGGTTCCATCGACGGCTGCATCAATTATTTGTCTCGTCGAGGGGTTCACACTATTGTAAAATGTTTGAACTTGCAGCCACAGGGGTAATCCATGGTGAGGGCACCTTCGCAGTAGGTCCTTCTATCTCTCCCATGCATCGTATAGTGTTTCTAAATCCATCTGCACAAAAGAAGATATATCATTCCTTAGTTTAGCTGTTTTAGCAGGTGGAAAATATTTGAGTAAGAACTTTTCGGTCATTTGATCCCAAGTAGTGATTGAATCTCGTGGTAATGAGTTCAACCACTGTTTAGCTTTATTCCTTAATGAAAAGGGAAATAGCCGAAGGAGAATGGCATAGTCAAAAACGTAATTGATTTTGAATGTGTCACAAAGTTCCAGAAAATTTGCTAAATGAGTATTTGGGTTTTGGTCCTGCAAACCATCAAACTGAACAAACTGTTGTATCATTTAAATTGTGTTAGGTCTCAGTTCAAAGTTATTTGCAATAATAGCAGGCCTAACTATACTCGATTCAGTTCCTGTTAAAGTAGGTTTAGCATAATCATACATAGTATGAGGAGCTAGATTCTGATTTACTGGATCAGCAGCAATCGTAGGAGGTAGCGAATTTTCCTGATTTTCGGCCATCTCCTCGGTTGTAGTTGGAATATCGTCCTCTTGCTCTTCCTCTGTGTATCTTAAGCTTCACCTTATTTCTCTTCAGTTTCTATGAGCTGTGCAATCGATCTCTCCGTCCAAAAAGTAATGGTCCTGACGGGTTTCTTCTAGTCATAAACTATAAGAACCTGCCAGAAAAAGAGAATTTAGTAACGAAAATCAAAACAAAATTTAAAGTGCAATAAAAGTAAATGGCTAAAGTAATAAAAATCAAGTGCTCCTAATATTTTAGTTCCCCGGAAACGGCACCAAAAACTTGATTGTCACTCGCGATAAGTTTTAAAATTTATAATTGATCGTACTTGAACTAACTATTATCACGATGAAGGCAAGCGTACCTATCGAACAGTAGTATAGTTTTAGCAAGACCGGATGTCAAACCCAAAGGAACTAAGAGTACTAGTATTAACTTTCTTTTTATTATCTAGCCTAAGAATAGTGAAGGTTGTTTTATCTAACTAATTAACTAATCTAAGAATGCACAGAAAGTAAATTGGGGAAATACTTTTGTGAAAACTAATTGATTTAGACAACACCTAAGGAAGAATCCACCTAGACTTCTCTTGTTAATTGACTCTGAACCAGACAATTTATTCACTTGACTTGATCCCTTAGAAATCCCTAACTTGACTTGATCCCATAGAAATCCCTAAGTTATGTTATTATCCCTATTCAAGACTAATAACGTCTAACCCTAGGTTGATTAATTGAAATCTCTTTCTAATTAAAACCCCTAGTTTTGCATAAACTCAATCTATGGATTCCCTTATTAGATTTGACTCTTATCTGGCAGATTTATGTCATCCTATCTCTAGGATTACATGTAACTCCACTTAATTATGAATAATCTACTCTTAGATAGGGACTATTCATCCTTCGAATAAGCACGTCAATACTTGAATCAATATCCTGGAATATTCAAACAAGAGTAGAAGTCATAATTAAGAACAAATCAAGTATTTATCATACAGTTCAGAAAATATTAACAAGATTCATCTTAGGTTTCATCCTCCTTAGGTATTTAGGGGATTTAGTTCATAACTATAAAAGAAAACATCTCAGAATAATAATGACAAAACATAAAAAAACCCAAAAACCCCTGAAGGAATTTGAAGGGAGATCTTCAGTCTTGGAGGTGAATCCGGCTTCCGAGATGGATCAATCGGCTTTCTTTGAGTAATTCCTTGCCTCCTACTCTCTGTCTCCTTTATGTCCTCCTTTAGGGTCTTTTAAATAGGCTTTAGAATGCTTTCAAACCCTCAAAATTTTTTTTTCTGAATAGAACTCAACTTGGGCTCGACAAGGCCACGGCTGTGTGCCACGCCCGTGTGCAACTTGCTTCAAACCGTGTTCAAGGCTGTGAAATAGACACGCCCATGTTGGGGTGACTTTAGGCCGTGTTCAAGCCTACTAAAAGGACAGGGGCGTGTGTTCTACCCGTGTGAGGAAGTCCAGGCCGTGTTGATTTCCCACGTTGGCCCATTTTCTCTGTTTTTGGCCCGTTTCTCGTTCTTTTTACTTTCTTATGCTCACCTAAGTATAAGATATGAAATTAAAGGATTAGGAGCATCAAATTCCATAAATCTAATGATAATTCATCCAAAAATATGCTAAGCATGGGATAAAAAATATGTATAAATTATGACTTATCAGTGGTCATTTCTACTCTTTTCGAAAGACTAGCAAAAAAGAGGTGAACACACCATTGAGGTTGTAATAGCTCACCCAGTGAAGTCTCTATATTCGATTACTATTTAGCGTATAGTTGGTAAAATAATAATAGATATGAGTAAGTAAAGTATTTGTTTTGGCTAAGTATAGAATTATGTATATTATGCCATTTGACGAACTCTTTATTTTGGTGAGATCTATGGTTTGGCGGACTCATCTGTTAAGTATCGCCACCTCAAATGCTTAGGGTGAACTCATCAAGTTCGTAGTTGATTCGATTTGTTTATTATTTTTGTATGATGATTTGGTTAGTTAAGTTGAGATTTAGTTAGAATGAAACTAGACTACTATAGATGAAAAGACTTAAATTATGTTAAGAGCACTTAATCACATAAATCAAGAGTGTTAGTCGAATTATCTGATTCTTCCACTAATTCTTGTCTCCATGTTTAAGTATATAAGGATAACGGTGGTTTTTCTGAACACCTTTGTGCCTTCTTCGTTTTCTTCTTAATTTCCTCTCAAACTCTTTGAAAATATAAGTTCAGAAAACCTCTTCGCAGTAGGTTGCACTATTCAACTAACTTTTACGTTACTACTAGCTCACTACTCAAGAAGCTACTAAAGGTCCAAGTGATAAAGGCAAAAGACCTGCTTTGTAGATTTTGCTAAAGTTTCTGGTGAGTTCCTTCTTATTTCCATATGTTGTAGTTTCTTTATTTTATAATTCGTGTAAGGTAAGAATTCTTCCTTAGTAATGGACGAAATGTGTATGTATGGATAATGGTTCTCTAGTATTGTCAATCTGAGTTCAGTATGTTTGTGTTATGAAGTAAGCATCATTCTTCATGCTTAATCCACTATCATCGGCTTCTGATATTTATGATATGATATGATAACTGGTGATGGAGATAGAGACGAGGAGATATGTTTGTGTAGCCTCCAATAGGGCAGCTATATTGTAAACTGAAATGGAAAATCACGATAAAACTTGCTATTTTGAATGAAAATAAGATGAGGAGTTAAGGGTAAAATGTATATGACTGAGACTGAATTATATGCATCATGTAACACCCCTAACCCGTATCCATCCCCAGAATAGGGTTACAGAGCATTATCGGACTTAACACTTAAACAATTATACATTTCATATACATTTCTCAAATCCACATAGAATTTATTCAAATACAATTATATAGTCTCTAACACAAGCCCTTGAGGCCCAAAACAAGCATTAGAAGTGGTTCGGGGATAAATCGATCACTTAATAAATTTTTAGAAAAACATAAAAAATTTTCAAAGTGTAGGGGATACACACCCGTGTGGCCAGGCCGTGTGGACATTTGAAATGGGATCACATGGCCGTGTCCCAGCCTGTGTTCAACCCCGTGTAACTCTCAGACTTGGGTCACACGGCCAACCACGTGCTCATGTGACTAGCTCGTGTACCATAACTATACTACTGTTCAATAGGTGCGCTTGCCTTAGTCGAATTTTTAGTTAGTTTAGCGACCATCAAGTTTTTGGCGCCGTTGCTGGGGACTAAGATATTAGGAACACTTAATTTTTATTACTTTAGCCATTTTCACTTTTATTGCAATTTACTTTTTGTTTTTAGTTTAATTTTTCTTTTCTAATTTTTCTTTTGTTTTCTTCTGGCAGGTGTCTCTAGTTTATGACTAGGAGGAACCCGTCAGTGGTTTTTGACAGCAAGATCGAGAGCATAGCTCGTAGAAATCAAAGAGAAATAAAGCGAAGCCTACAATACATAGAGGAAGAGCGAGAGGATGATATCCGTACTACAACCGAGGAGATGGTTGACAATCAGAATAATCCGCTACCTCCTGTGGTTGCTGCAAATCTAGTAAATCAGAATCCTGCTCCTCCTACTATGTATGATTATGTTAAACGTAATTTAATAGGAACTGAATCGAGTATCGTTAGACCTGCTATTGCTGCAAATAATTTTGAACTGAAACCTAACATGATTCAAATGATACAACAGTTTGTTCAGTTTGATGGTTTGCAGGACGAGGATCTAAACACTCATTTAGCAAATTTTCTAGAACTCTGCGACACCTTTAAGATCAATGGCATTTCTGACGATGCCATTTGCCTTCGGTTATTTCCATTTTCATTAGGAAATAAGGCTAACAGTGGTTGAACTCGTTACCACAAGGGTCAATCACTACTTGGGAACAAATGACCGAAAAATTTTTACATAAATATTTTCTACCAGGTAAAATGGCTGAATTAAGGAATGATATCTCTTCTTTTGTACAGATGGATCTAGAAACTCTTTATGATGCATGGGAGAGATACAAGGACTTATTGAGAAGGTGCCCTCACCATGGGTTACCTTTATGGCTACAGGTTCAGACTTTTTACAACGATGTGAACCCCTCAACAAGGCAACTGATCGATGCAGCTGCCGGTGGAACTTTAAACAACAAAACACCTAAAGAGGCTTACGAATTTATTGAAGAGATGTCACTAAATAACTATCAGTGGCAAGTCATGAGAACGAAGCCGACAAAAGCAGCTGGTGTTTTCAACCTCGATGCAGTCACTATGTTATCTAACCAGGTAGAACTTTTAAATAAAAAGATTGATGGTTTGTATGGTTCTACTCAAGTACATCCAGTGTTGAGGTCTGATTCAAATGGAGTAAGAGTGCACAACACAGATTATCCATCCGTTAACCCTAGCACCGATGAGGAACAAGTCCACTATATGGGTAATAATTTTAGACCTCAAAATAATCCATATAGTAACACTTATAATGCAGGTTGGAGAAGCCATCCCAATTTCTTGTGGGGTGGTCAAGGAAATCAAAGATCACAACATTCCCCAGGTTTTCAACAACCACCTTACCAACAAGAGAAGAAACTGAACCTTGAAGAGATGCTCACAAAATTCATCTCGGTGTTAGAAACTCATTTTCAGAATATCGAAACAGCTCTTAAGAATGAGCAAGCATCGATTCAAGGGCTTGAAACTCAAATAAGACAACTTGGTAAGTTGATTTCTGAATGACCACAAGGTAACTTGCCAAGTAACACCAAAATTAACCCAAGAGAATAGCTTCATGCGATAACTGTTCGAGATGAAGAAGGGTTAGTTGAACCTGAACCAAAACGAGGCAAGGACTTGTGGTAAGTAAAGGTAAGGATAAGGTGAACCGCAGAGAACAAAAATCGGTAAGTAGAGAGTATACACCTCGTGTACTATATCCCAAAGCAACTAAGAAAGACCACACCAACGAACAATTTGGTAAATTTCTTAAACTCTTAAAAACGTTGCATATTAACTTACCGTTTATTGAAGCCCTTTTGTAGATGCCCAACTCAGTTAAATTCTTAAAGGAGCTTTTAGCAAATAAGTGAAAGTTGGATAATGCGTCGCATGTGGAATTGAACGCAGTTTGCTCAGCCATTCTACAAAATAGGCTACCCAACAAGTTGAAGGATCCAGGGAGTTTTACGATTCCTTGCTTAATTGGTAGTTTAACTGTTAACAAGGCTTTGGTTAGGGGCAAGTATTAATGTCATGCCCTATAAAATGTATAAACAACTAGGTCTTGGGAAACCCAAACAAACTAGGATGAGCATTCAATTGGCAGATAAAACACTTAGATTTCCTAGGTATTATTGAAAACGTGCTTGTCAAAATTAATAAATTTATATTCCCAGTTGACTTTATTATTTTAGACATGGATGAGAATAGTGACGTGCCTTTAATTCTAAGAAGGCCCTTTTTAGCAACTGCCAGAACTATCATTGATGTTGGCACAGGTGAATTGATACTTCGTGTAGGTGATGACACGATTAAACTTCAAGCTGGTGATTCTACTAAAATATCTAGTAATTGTGATGATTGTTTAAGTTCTGTTAATTTTAATAATGTTGCAACTCAAACTCCTTTACAGGAATCCCCTAGAAAGAACGTGATAGAGCCTCATTCTAATCGATGAACTAGACGAATGGCGAACACATGTCAAGGAGAAACCAAAAGTACTCGATGAATCCAAGCGACACTACAATGAGCGTAGGGATGAAACAAAGTAATTTAAGGTCGGGGACAAAGTATTGTTAGATGAAAAGGACCCTAGAATTACTAATTCAGAGCTCAATACAAAGGGAGTGACTCCTTTTACGGTACTTAATGTTTTCCCATACGACACAGTTGAGGTACATCATTCTAAATTCGGCACTTTCAAGGTAAATATTACTCAACTTAGACTGTATGTGGATAATAAAATTGACAATCAGAAAGAGGGGCCTCAAGTCCTCAAACCACCATGACCGTGCAAATATGTGGTGAGTCGAGCTTAGACTATAAATAAGCGCTTCTCGGGAGGCAACCCGAGCATTAACACCACTAACTAGTTTATTTTAGCTATTTTTCGTGCTTTTTATGTAGGAACAGTGACCCACAAGACCTGGACACACGGGCGTGTCCTTGGCTGTGTGGACACAGGGCTAAAAACCCCCAAGTATCGAGCCACACGGCCTGCGATAGAGCCACACGGGCATGCAACACGACCATGTGGACCACACGGCCTGGACACACGGGCGTGTCTCAGGCCATGTGAAAACTGGAGCTAAATTTTCAAATTTTAAACAAGTCAGAGAGTTACACGGGTAAGGCACACTGCCGTGTGTTCGGACACATGGGCCTGGGGCATACCACACAGGCGTGAGAGAAGCAAACAACATTGCACACGACCGTGCGATACGACCGTACCTGGACACACAGGTATGTCCCAGGCCGTGTGACGAATAGACATTAAATTTTCGTGACAAACACGGGCTAAACTCGAGCCACACGGCCGTGTGGCCCAACACGGGCCTCACATGACCGTGTCTCTTTTAAAACCCCCAACCCTAACTTTATTATTGTCTTCTTCTTCTCCAATCTTTCTCCTCTAAGCCCTAGCCACCGCAGCCCTCTGGCCGTCCATTCCCTATTCTAGTCACTCTCATCACCGGTTGACCCCCCTTTTCACCTTCTCTTTCCTTTCTCTTTCACCTTCCCTTTCTTTTCTCTTTCTTTCTTTCGCATCCCTTCTCCCTTTCCGCCTATTTTTCTCTTCTTTCCTTTCTCTCCCTGTTCGACCCACCGCACCAGCAGCCCCCTCCCCCGCTTCTCCTTGCCATAATATAGCCTACACTCTCTTTTTCCCCCCTTCTCCCTTTACCCATCCAAAATCCTCCCCACCCCTACGTCTCACGCACATGGACCCCTTCCTCTACCGACGATCCACCATCACCAACGCCCGATCACCGCCACCCGTACCTCTGACCACCATCTTTATCGGTTTCCTTTTTTTTCCCCTATTTTCTTTAATTCTATTTTATTTTATTTCTATATTTTTTTCATTTTATTTCTAGTTATTTATTTCTTTATTATGTTATTATTATTTTTATTAGTCAATTTTTGTTCTTACCCATTTCTACTCTGCTCATTCCATGATTAGTATAATTTTTTTTAACTCTTTTGAGTTTAGTTTTCAGTAGCACTTTCAATGATCTATTTATTCATTTCTTTATCCATATTTTTGTGCTTACTACTTTTATATCCAATTTGATTAGTCTATGATAGTTTCTATATATTTTATTATCTTTTAGTTCTAATTTATTGTCAACACTGAATCTTTTATTGTCCTTTAAATAGTACCTTGGTTCCCTACACGGTTTTTAACATGCTAAAGTCTTCTTCCCTACTGTTTTTAGAGTAATTTATTTTTAACTTACTTAAATTTGGTCGTCTAGGACTTTATTTGCCTATTTGACGATTATTTTAATGACTAATGTGACTTTTTTTTCTTTTTCCTTGTAGGTCCACCATGACAAACACATGAGGCAAGAAGACTGCCGTCCCCGCTTCGAAAAAGTGGAAGGGTCCCAGCGCAACCTCCTCGAGCGCCCCGACCGAAGCACGTCACCCTCTACTTCGATTCTCGTCAGGCTCACAGGACAACCTGTTTCAGCTTCTTTAAGTACGACCATTAGGAGTGGGCCGATGTATTGACTGGACCGCATTGGAGCAGGTCAGACTAGCTGATGAGGTTCGTGCTTTCATTACCACTACCCCGTGGGATCAGTTCTTTGCGATTATCGAGCCCACTTATTTAAAGCTTACCTTGGAGTTTTGTACTACATTCCATCTGTAGCATGTGATGAATACCCATGACGAGGCCGGTACCATCACTTTCCGACTTGGTGGCTTAGTGCAACATATAAGCCACCCTAAGTTTGGCGTAGCTTTGGGCATCTACACCGATGAGTTTATAGGTGCCGAAAACTTTCTTCACCTCCACTGTCACACCCATTACTCATATTCATGCTGTTGGACCGATCTCACAGCTAGTCAGATTCGTTATGACCCGAGTCACTCGAAGGCAACATCTCTTTCTCCGGCTCTACGATACATCCACGCCTTATTAGCTCACACATTGACTGGCAGGAGAGAGAGCAAAGGAGTTGTAAGCACTACTGACGCATACTATATTTGGAGCAAGGATACTGGTCACATCTTTGATTTGGCATACTTCATAGCGCTTGCTTTTCGCCATCAGACTGACCGCCATAAGAGGGGTCCCATCTGTCTTGGTCCCTACGTAACTCATCTCGCTCAACACTTCGGCCTCTTCAACACTCCAAAGATGTCATCAACACTCACACTAGTAGGCCAGATGTCTCCTCAGGGAATTTCTAGTATGATCCACATGAGGATGATAGAGAGACCCCGTGGATTTGACCCCCCTCAGTACAGACTCGTCCATTCTGATGATCAAGATGATCCAGAGGACATTACTGATGATGTCCCTCCCCCTCACGAGGACCCACACCCACCACCACCACTGAGTCATCGACCTCCTGCTGCCACTTTGACAGATATATCTGAGCGACTTACTCGCTTTGAGCAGCAATGCTTTGAGCGGTTCGACAGCATCGATGCCACTCTTCGATAGATTTGCCACCACATTTACATCTCTCCTTCGACACCATCGACCCACGAGGCATCCAAAGATAAGGACCTTTGAGTCCATTTATTTTATTATTATTTTTAATTTTAATTTTATTTTCCTTTTATTTATTTTTGAAGACTTATGTTTTATATTTTGAACTATGTTTATCTTTATAGTTATTATCGATTACTCCCTTAATTCTCTTCCAAAGTTGTGTTTATTTTCTTATTAGTAACTCAGAATCATGCCTTTCATTGGCCTTCTCTACAATTCTCGCTTTCGCTATTCCAAGAATTTTATCCAAAAATTCAGGGCAGTTTCGCTTCTCTCCCTCTCTTCTGAAATTATGCTTATATTGTTATTCTCTATCTTTGTACATTGAGGACAATGTATATCTTAAGTGTGGGGAGATTATTTATATGATTATCAGAAAATCCCTGAATTTTTATCTCGTTCTCAAATAATGTTCTCATTTTATTATTAGAGTGAATTCTGATTCATTTATTATTTTTATTGATATGTTTTGAATTAAATCATAGGTAATTGTGCATTTATTGTTTAAACTTTAAGACATTAGAGAATCAAGCATGATACGTTGACTTTTGAGAATTAAAATTGCTAGGTTGTTTTCCTGAATTGAGGTATTATCTTGAAGTTTTGAATTTACAGGATTGACATCAAATACCCATAATTTTAGTGAGATTTTGAGCCTTTTAGAGCATTTATCTTTCTTGCTCACTTATTTTATTGGTTATGAGTGTGTCAACATTGATTTGTTATTCTAAAACTTGCTTTGATTACGCATGTCTAGACCACACCTGTGATTTGATATACTAAGATGATAAAGGCACTTAGGTTTTAACCCACTTACCCCACAAAAAGCTTACCTTCATAATTAACCCTTAGTGAACCCCCTTTGAGCTTAACAAACCATTTCTTCATTTACCCTAAATTTTAACCCCTATATCATATTTTTCTGATTCGTTGAGAATTTTTCCTATTTTATTGATTCCCTTTTTGTCGAGATTTGATTTGGTTAATTGCCTAACTACCTTCTTCCATTTTTAGTTGTATAATTCTCTCTCGTCACTTGTTCTTATATGATAAAAAATAAAAAAAAATATTATATGTTGATTATTATTAGTTCTTTGTTTGAGCTTAAGTATTTAATTCCATATTCTGAGAAAAAGCTTATGTTTATCTTTAATAAATTCGAATCATGTAATTATTTAGTGTTAGTTTATTTTTCCAGTTAAGTAATTTACCAATTCGATCTCGATTCTAACCTTCTTTTTCAACCTTTATCCACACCTTTAACCAATCCCTATTACAACCCTTTAAAGACCTTTTGATTTGTGTATCATCTCATTTATAGTGCTGGAGACTTGATTTTCATGCAAGCCTATGGTAATAGCTTTTCATGTTTGACTATTGAGTGCTTAATCATGGAACCTTAAACACTTTGAGTGATATGAGTGAATCTTTAGTGAGGATGTCAACCCTTTTTGATTCGAAATTAAAGATAATTACTTAAATAAAGGGGGATACCTATGATTTCATGATTAAAATGCTCAACTTGGATTGTTTGAAACTTTACTGTTCTTTTAGTTAAGCTCTCAATGTATGATTACTTAGGGATTAATTCGAAACATTATTAACGAGAATTATAAGTTGAGAAGGATTTATTTTAATTATGAGTTGAGGATTTTCCTTGAGGACAAGCAAATGCTTAAGTGTGGGGATATTTTATAAACCATAATATATACATATTTTTACCCCATGCTTGGCATATTTATGGATGATTTTTCCTTGGTTTCATTGAATTCGATGCTCCTAATCCTTTAAATTCATCTTTTATACTTAGGTGAGCATAGGAAGGCGAAAAGAACAAGAAACGAGCCAAAAATGGACCAAATGGGCCTAATTCAGTGTTTCACACGACCTAGGCACTTTTACACGGGTAAACCACACGCCCGTGTGAGGCACATGGGCTGGCCACACGCCTGTGTGTCATGGCCGCGTCGACGAGAAACCAACTCAAAATTACCACACGGCTTGAGGACCTTCACACGGGTGTGGTACACGGCCGTGTCCCTGTTAAACCTAAGTCTAATTCTACTTGGAAAAGGCTAATTTTGGGCTATTTTGGGCATTCCAAAGTCTATATAAACACCTTAGAAGAGGATTAAAAGGGGAGACGCAGAGTAGAAGGCAGAAAATACTCAAGGACAGCCATCGGAATTAGCTTGGAAGCAGGATCTACTTCAAGACTGATGATCTCTATTCAATTTCCTAGAAGTTCTTTGGGTTTCTTTATGTTTTGTTGTTTTCCCAATTTTGAGATGTTTTCCATTATTATGAACTAAACTCCCTAAATACCTAAGGGAGATGAAACCTAAGACGGATCTTATTACTATTTGAATTATATGATAAATACTTGTTCTTGTTCTTAATTGTGAGTTTTAAATTCTTGTTTTAATATTCCAGGGTATTAATTCAGGTTTTGATGTGCTTATTCAGTGGAGCAAAAGTCCCTGTTTAAGAGTAGATCCCTATAATTAAGCGAAGTTGCATATAATCCTAGAGATAGGACAACATAAACCTGCTGGATTAGAATCAAATCTTATAAAGGAATACATAGATTGAGTTAATGCGACAATAGGGGTTTTAATTAGAAAGAGGTTTCAATTAATCAATCTAGAGTCTGTTGTTTTTAGTCTCCAAAGAGATATTAACATAAATCAGGGATTTCTACGGATTAAGTCAAGTGAATAAATTGTTTAATTCAGAAGTAATAAGTAAAGTCTAGGTGAATTCTTCCTTGGGTATTGTCTTCTTCATCGGTTTTCCAAAAGTATTTTCCAACGATAATCTTTGTCGTAATTTTAGTTAATTAAATAATTAGTCTTAGTTTAAAACCTCCCTTAATTCTTAGGCTAGATAATAAAAAGATAGTAATTACTAGTACTCTTAGTCCTTGTGGATATGATATTTCCAGTCTCACCATAACCATACTACTATTCGATAGGTGCGCTTGCCTTGGTCGAATTTTTAGTTAGTTTAGCGACCATCACAACCTAAACCCATCAAATTGCATATGACCATATCATTAGTAAGCATTCAAACCAACCAAATCCAAATCATGCAATACCAATACCAACTACCATAATGCTCATACACATAAAAATTGGCCATTCAAAATCATACTAATATCACTATCAAAAGGCACCTAACTGGTCAAATGCATATATAACTTTTTGTGCCCAACATACATTCAATATGCCATTTCAGTACATACCAATTTACCTTTAAGCATTCACCTAAATGATCACTTTCTTCATGCATTATCTTGCTTAATGTTTAGCATGCCAATATATTCTCAATTTCAACTATTTGATACCAAAACACAATTTCACAAGAAAAGCAATCATATATCAACTAAACACCACATTTCACAAGACCATATTTACATATATACACTTCAAAATATATGACTACTTACAAGCCAATTCAAATGGCCAAAATTCATCAAGACACAAGGCTACATTAGCCAAAAAACCTATACATGCCATATAACCAAAATACACAAAGTTAAAAAGTACCAAACAACTACTGGATAGTATGATGAGATCTCCGAAAACTCTTAACCCGAGTAAGCTTTGAATTCACTACAAAACACAGAAAAGTAAACAGAGTAAGCTATTAAGCTTAGTAAGCTCATATGGCTAATAAGTACATCTTACCATTCATTCACAATTTAAGTAAATAAACATAGCATAATGCAACTCAATTTGAATCCAAAATACTAACACATATTCAATCAATAGGTTAGTCATGAATTCAACAATCTCATAGATTCAATGTTTATACAATTTATGAACATACCTGTACTGGTACATGTCAATCTCCTACTCTTTCCTATCATCAATATACTCGTTGAACCATTTGGAATAATATCGGGTACTAGGGAATCTCACACCCTAAATGCCAATACATGATCTAAACCATCTAAATCTCATATCTCATATAAATGCTCACTCTCGAGCTATCACTGGGTCTGCTCACACAAGCTGACGGTCAAGACGTAGCTACACGGTGCTAAGCTGATGAGTAACCACAACACATGCTAAAAAACTTAGCCACCGGTAGAACGTACTGACCAGCACCCAAAACACAATAACCCCTAATGACATGTCATTTGTATCCTATCTATTCCTAATATTCAATCGGGATCTCATATATTGCCAAATCTTCATTGAGTATATTCGTGAAGTCATATTCATCAATAATGTAATGATAAAGCATTTAAAACACAAATAATTTAATGCTTATTAACATACGAACTTACCTCGATCACAAAAATGACGAAATGGATCGACTAATCCAAAACTTTATCTTTCCCTCCATCTAGATCCGTACGTTGCTTTTATTAATCAATCTAGCAAGAATTAGTTGACAATCACTCAAGCTCAACAATGGCTTCTCAAGCCCTAACTTTCGATTCTCAAATGAAGAAATAAAGATGATACTTGCTTTTGTTTTATGTAATTATCATTTATTTACTAATTTACTTAATTAACCATTTTATTCCATAATAATTCTCATAATTTTCATTACATTTTTGCTATAGCATTTCCAAGTATTCATTAATTCCATATATTCCATACATCATTATTCTTTTTAATTGCCACTGCATACTTACCATAGCTTTACCATAGTATTAATCTCATTTTATTATAATAACTTGACCACTTTTATTCCTCAATCCAATCCTCATAGGGATGATATTCACTCATCATTTTATTACTTGATTCGACATGTATACTTGCAAAAATTGCTTATCATTTCACACGCGATAAGTTTTTGGCGTCGTTGCCAGGGATCATCAATTTGGTGAAATTTGGTTTTGTTATTTTACTAAATTCCATTAGTGTATTTAACTTAGTTATATTTAATTTCTACAGGTTTTCTATCAGTGCATGAGAATAAGCATTCCTGCTAATAAGGAATATCATTTTGACCCAGAGATCGAAAGAACTTTACGAAGAAGGTAGAAAGAACTGCGGAAAATAGCTAGGAACGGGAATGATCTTGGTCTCAATGATAATTTGAAAGGTCAAGATGCTAATCCTCCTATTTTTAGGATGATAGATGATCGAGATAAACCAATCTGAGAGTATGTTGTACAAATTTTGGATGACCTGAATCTAGGGATAGTCAAACCACAAATATAGGCTCAACAGTTTAAACTGAAATTGGTAATGTTTCAGATGTTGCAAATAGCAGGACAGTTTGGTGGAGTACCCATTAATGATCTAAGATTGCATTTAAGACTTCTTCTAGAAGTCTATGACTTGTTTAGACAACAGGGTGTGCTTGAAGACGCCTTGAGACTTTAACTGTTTTCATATTTTTTTTAAGAAATCATGCGAGAGCATGGCTGAATGTTTTTCCGTCGTGAACACTGACATCATGGAATGATCTTTTCCAGAGGTTTTTGTTACGGTATAATCCTTCAAATATGAATGCCAATCTTAAAAATGACATCAATATTTTTGGGAATTGGAGGATGAAACACTATATGGAGCTTGAGAGCAATTTTGAAACATAATTCGAAAGTGTCCAATGTATGGATTTCAACATTGGACTCAGATGAAAATATTCTATAATGGGCTGAATGCGCATATGAGGATGGTAGTTGATACTTCCGTTAATGGTACTTTGTTGGATAAAACCTATAATGAAGAATATGAGATTTTGGAAAAGATTGCCAATAATGATGATCAATATCCTACCACAAGAGTTGGGACGAGCAAGAGCGTTGCTGGTACTATGGAGCTGGATGCAATCACCTCGTTAACAACCCAGGTAACTTTTTTAGCTAATATTATTAAAATAATAAAAAGGCCTACTATAGTTTAGGAGATGAAATCAACCGAGCTATCATGTGTTTATTATGGTAAAGATCACGTGTTCGATGAATGCCCATCAAACCCAACATCTGTGTGCTACGTGGGTAATTTTAACTGGAATAACAACCCCATTCCAACACCTACAATTCATGGTGGAATCAACATCCTAATTTTAGTTGGAGTAATTAGGGTGCAGGAAATTTGAACAATACTATAAGATGGAATGCCAATAATGCATCGCCTGGTTATGTTTAACCTATGCCGAGGTAAAATAATCAATACGGTTGAGCATCATCTTCTACTTCAATTGAAGCTTTATTAAATGAGTATGGCCAAGAATGACACTGTAATCCAAAGTCAGGCTGCATCTTTACGAGCTCTTGAGTATCAAGTGGGCCAAATAGCGAATGTTTTAAATTCAAGGCCACAATAAGCATTGCCAAGCGATACCGATAATTCAAGATCACAAGGGAAGGAACAGTGTAAGGCCATCACTCTTAGAGGCGGATCTCAACTTGATGATGTTACTTAAGATGCTACGGCAGGAGAAGATAACTTGAATAACAACCATGTAAAGATCCTAGAGTCATCTGACAAACAAACTGAACCTAAAAAGGGTAAGCAACAAAATATTGTGGCAGAATCAGATCAGGTTGTCAATAGAAATGCCATGGCAAAATAATATCAGTAACCTGAAGGACAACCACCTTTAAGTTTCCTCAGCGATTTCAAAATTCCAAGTAGGATATTCAGTTCAAAAGATTTTTGGAGGTTTTGAACCAACTCTATATCAATATATCACTAGTAGAAGCTTTGGAGCAAATACCCAACTAGGTGAAATTTATGAAAGACATATTGTTAAAGAAGCGTAGATTGGGAGAATTTGAGATTGTTGCTCTCACTAAATGGTGCACAGCAATGTTGATGAATAAGCTGCTTCCAAAGTTGAGGGACCTAGAAAGTTTCATTATCCCATATTTAATTGGAAATCATTATGTTGGTAAGTATGTGATTTAGAAGCAAGTATAGATTTAATATCTCTATCTATTTTCAGGAAGTTAGGACTTGGGAAGGCAAGACCCACAATAGTCACACTGTAGCTAGCTTATCGGTCTTACGCATATCCAGAAGGAAAAATTGAAGATGTACTAGTAAGAGTAGATAAGTTTATTTTTCCAGTCGATTTCATTATTTTAGAATGTGAAGCTGACAAAGATGTATCAATTATCCTTGGAAGACCTTTTCTTGCTACAGGTAGAACTTTAATCTATGTGCAGAAAGGTGAACTGACCATGAGGATGAATGATCAGCAGGTACATTCAATGTATTTAATGCGCTGAAATGTGTTGATGAGAATGAAGAATGACGTGCCGTTAACTTAATAGAAACAGCTTTGGAGGAAAAGTTCACAAGATTTTTCTACAAAATTTCTGATAGTGATGAAGATTCATTTGAGCGAGACCCTTGTGCACTTTGCTTGAGAAAATAGACTTTTCAATTTTGATAAAAAAATGCTTAGTAGCTCATGTATATCCGCATGGAGCTGTTGATGTCAAGGGCATGAAAACGAGGGACACATTTAAAGTTAATGTACAACGCTTGAAGCACTAATGAGGTGCTCATGTAGAGCAAGACAAACAGTTCATTGATCTGCAAGATGTTTAACTTCAACATTTTGAAAATTATTTTTATTTTTATTTCATTTTGTCAATTTAAAATTCTCTTAGTTATTTCATTTCCTTTGTTTAATAAACTATAGGAAGGGAAGGGATCGGTGATGCAAAACTCATTGAGATGAATCCTGCCACTAAAAAGAATGCATCCAAAGTACTAAAGCAAGAACCAGAGAAAATAGAGTCTGTCAGCATTGAGACTAACAGTGAGGACGAAGAGGAAGTAAATCCCTCAGTTGCACCACCAATTGGCAACACTGCGACTGTTCCACTTCCTTCTACAGAACTGATGACTAAATAGGATCGTGAGATCGATTTTATTATTGATAAACTCACAAGATTTGATAATGAAGAGGAGGATGTACCACTCAATTTACTTAAAAGGCTGATGCGCTATAAGATGAGTGCACAAAAGATCGCTCATTGCAATTAAAGTACCACCATTCAGTTCCAAGCTTGGGAAGTTTTTCTCCCTTTATTACATCTCATTATGTACATATATATATTCTTGTATTCATGATTCATATCTGTACATGCATTGAGGACAAGGCATCCCTTAGGTTTGGGGGTGTGTTCAGCATTTAGCATTGCATTAAAGAGTTAGTTGAGCATGTTTTAACTTTTTGGTCATTTGTCATTCATTTTGGCATGATACATATGACTGCCAAGAATTTTTTAAAGTGTGATGAGTGTAACGCCCCAAATTTTTAATTTTTGACTTTTATGAGTATTGGGCTTGGAAGTGTCTGAATTTGTGATTCGTGTTATTTTGGCTTAATTATATGTTAGGTTAAGTGATTATATGCTCTGGGGTGTGTTTGGGAGGTTTCAAGTTTAAGCGTTAACTTGGGCTAAATTTTGGGTTTTATTTGAATAAAGCCTAACTTGAGGTCAGCGAGCTTATATGGAATTGTGGGTAAAAACTTAACAGAATGGGCCTGCTGGTCTAGTGGTTAAGTGGCAAGGGAATACGCTTAGGGTCAGGGGTTCGATTCCCTACAGTGGCGATGAGATTATTTTTACTGCAAGTCTCAGTTAAGAGTTGGGCTTATCAGAAATCTGAGTTGGGGTTTTAAGGGAAATTAGGGTTTATTCCCTTCTTTTTGGAAAAAGGCATTCTTTTTGTTCTCTGTCGTCTTTTCTTTTGTTTTCCCCAAAAACCTTGTTGCCGAAATTATTTTCTTTTTTTTCCCTTCTTCTTCGTTTATCTACTCCTTCGAGTAGCTGTGGCGTGTTGCTAGCGATTTTTTCGGTTCGATAAGTCTGGTTGTTAATAAATTTAAGTGTTTCTGTTGGAGGTTATTAAGAGTGATTTGTTTACTATTTAGGAGATATTCAAGGTTTTGTGGATCGCTGGTCGAGTTATTAGCAACGGGGAATCACCGTTCTTCGTCGAAGGTAAATAGATCTCGCGTTTTGGGATTTTTCCATTCTTATGTAAGTCGATTTAAGTGACTGATTTGGGCTCGGTATTGTCAATCTTAAGCTTTGGAGTGATCATGGTTGGATTAACAACAAAAACGAACCAGGTGTATACTTCAATTGCACAGAAAATGATTTCGGTGAAAGCTGAAATCGAAACTATCGATGTCACACGGGCGTGTGGACTGCCCGTGTAGAGGCCGTGTGGCTATACACGACTGTGTGATCAATGAGCCAGGCCGTGTGTGCACCACACGAGGGCGACGGACACGGGCGTGTTAGGCTGGTGAGGCCGTGTGCGAGGCACGAGCACGACCATTTGGGCCGTGTAGGCCGCACGGGCATGTGGATCACACGGGTGAGCCACACGGGCGTGTGGTATTTTGGGCCAGGCCATGTGAACCACACGGACAAAGTCTATTTGGGCCGTGTGGGCCACACGGGCGTGTGGGCCCACACGGGTAGGGGACACGGGCGTGTGAGCCCTATTTGTTTGAAATGTTCTGTAAGGTTGCACGAGTTGCCTAAGTCAACTGTGACCTAGTTGCAGGGGCGGTAAGCGTTACTTAGACCTCATACTCTGATTGGTTACTGGATTGTATGCAAAAGCATGTTTATATAAGCATGTGTATCTGCCTGATTCTGTATATCTGTTTTGCCATGATATTGATATGTTTGATATTTGCATATAAGCATGCCATGATATTTATGTTGCATTGCATTGGGTTGGTATTGTTGTGAAGAGAAGGAAGTCTGAGAGGCGATTAGCCTGATATCTGGCAGCTACGCTGCACTTATCTCTTATGTACTGTTTCACGATACCATTTAGTGTGTAAGGCTGAATGGGTCGATTATATCCCCATACTTGGTGTGTAGGGCTGGGTGGGTCAATTTTATCCCCACATAGTGTGTTGGGCTGGACGGAGATGGTGTGTAGGGTTGGTAGGCATGATTTCTGATTTCTGATATTTGATCTGTTATGCATGCGATATCTGTATGGCTAAGGCCGAATGCATGCTATTTGTGGGGATGTATACACTGAGTTTACGAAAACTCACCCCTTTGTTTATTTTTCTGTCAGGTAATCCTCAGCAGTAGATGGATCGGTGCGACGAAGGGCTCGATGGTGACCACTGTTGGACATCTATGGATTTTTTAGTAACATTCTATTTTGTCTGATTTATTTTAAATATTTATTTTTGGGATTGAAATGTTTTCTGACTTGAAGTATTTTTAAGTTATTTTGGGATTTCAAATTATTAAGTTATTGATTTATGAATTGATGATGTTTTAACTTCTGCGATAATGCAATGTGTTCACCTAATAATTGGATTAGTGATTTCACGATTTAAGTAAAGATAATGAACTGTACGATTTTTAACTTGCTAAGGTTTTCTAAAAGCACTCTCATGTGACGCCGCCAGATTCGGCCATAACATCTAGGCCGGGTTTGGGGTGTTACAATGAGTGTATTTTTGTTTGTGATGTTCGATAAAGAGCTTAATTCTCCTATAAACTTAGAAAGTTGTGACAGTGGATTCGGTGACATTAGCTTAGGATAGTTTGCTTGCAAATTGACCCCTAAAATTAAGATGTCCTAATTCCAATTACAATTGATCTATAATAAGTTCCTTTTGATAAACTTATAGATTCTTAAAGTTAAATTCAATACAATGGCAATACTCAATAATGAATAAAATGGCAATGTTTAAGAAAATTTAAGGAAAAAATAATCTAAAAAATGTCATAAATACTTCAATGCTTAGAACTGCTGAGCAGGTCAACAACATTTTGTTTGCTCCATTGTGTTGTTGATTAGAAAAGCAAGTTTGAGTAAAAGTGCGTAAAAATAAAAATAATAATAATAATAATAATAATAATAATAATAATAATAATAAGTAGTAGTATAGGGCACTCCACTGTAGTAATAGGTTGAGTAGCTAAGGGGGTAGTTGTTTACTCCATCCATCTTTTTAGTCAAAAGCCTTAGCTTCATGAGTGAGTATTCAAATCCTGACATGATTGAGTATTCAACAATTTAGTGTATGCTCCATTGTAATTGTCGAGTCAAATAATCATATGTCAAGCTGAATCCCCTAGTAAAAAATAGGCATAATAAATAACTATGTATGTGATTGAGTATGTATAAGGCCAGATGAAAAAAATAAAGAAAACTAAGTTAGTTAAAAGATGAACTAAGTAAATTAGGAGATACTTGCTATAGTGAAAGTTGTACGAATTACTTAGGATTTTTCTTTCTTTTAAGGCAAAATTTTCTGCACTGCCTTTGCTAAAAAAGCTTATGGAACTTGATCAAATTTTTAGACACAAAAGATTGCTGAGAACTGAAGTAAAAAATGCTATTTAAATGGTCTAACAGTCTAAAGGTAATTATGTTGCTATGGGAATTCTTACATTCATGCATATTTTGCTTGAGGACAAGCAATAACTCAAGTTTGGGGGTGTGATAACTCTTGAAAAGAGTTATATTTCATGCCTTTAAACCTAGCCAATTACTTGTACTTAGGTACATTTCATTTCATTTTAGGACATTTCATTAGTACTTTTTATCATTGCATTAGAAGCTTGCGCTATGTTTAAATATTAGGTACTTTGAATTGCTTGTGGTAGGGCTATGTTTGGTGGTTTGGTAGGTGCAGGTTGAAGAACGAGAAATAAAGGAGTGAAGGTTTGTTGGGCAAAAGGTTGGACATTTTGTCAGCACGAATGTCGTGGTAATTCTATGAAGACCAAGTCAACACTCAATGCATACCAGTTTTAGCCCAACCATACTTGTACTAAAAATCTACCTAAAAAGAGGAGAAGATAATCTTGGGTAGTTAGATTTACCCTAGGAAAAAAAGCTTATAAAAAGCTAAATGAGGAAACCCTAAAGAGTGAACAAAGAGGGGAAAAACAACAAGAGTATGGAGAGCCTTAGGCAAAAATAGATGGTAGCGGGTGAGCAAAGATAGAAAGAGGAAGACGAAGGTAGTCCCTCTCAACCACTGCAGGACACTGTGTCGTTGGAGTGTGAACTAGACACGTGAAAGTTGTCTTCCCGAAATCTTCCATATTTCTTACTTTGTTCCTTCGTGAATTGATTTAATAAAAACAATGTTGGATGATATTTTGGTTTTGAATTTTATTCGCCAACCCATGAGCTAAATCTCATAGTGTTGGGATTACATGATGAAACTTTTATTTTCTTTAATGGTTGAAGCATAGATCTAAATCAATGTACTGTTTCATTCAATTGTTTAATTTTTAATTGTATGAGTGCAATCCCTAGATATAGATGACTATTCAACATGCCCATAAACTAAATCTAATTCTGAAAAGGTTGGATTAGTTGGATCAAATTGAATGATATGAGCAAGTACTCGACCGGTACTTGCAGTAGACTCTAGACATAGAGCAGCATTCATACAGAAGGAAAACAATGCAAGGTACTACATTAATTTCTATAGACACGGGCAAGGTAACTTGAGGTTTTTGCTCTCGAAAGAAGCAAACCATTTTAGAACTCTTCTCAACAGTAAACTAAGTATGATTTTTCCGAGGCATTATTGATAGTAAGGGTAGATTCTTACTAATCTCGATCTTCCAAATCAACATCATATATCCTTTATTCTTTGCAGCCACACATTTACCATATCATTCTTAGTTATTTAGTTGATTGTTTAAATAATATTCCCATAGTAATTCTCATAATTGCCATTATATTTCTACTCTCGTTTTTCCATAGCATTTCTAAGTATTCATTAATTCCACATATTGTATACATTATTATTCCTTTTAATTGTCATTGCATACTTACCATAGTTTTACTATAGCATTAATCGTATTTTATTATAATAACTTGACCACTTTTTTACCTCAATCCGATACTCATGAGAACGGTACTCACCCATTACTTTATTACTTGATTCAACGTGTATACTTGTACAAATCACTTATGAGCTTATACGCCATGTAGTTTGAATGTCATTATAAACTGTTAATGATTTTATTCAAACTTTAGTAAAGTAACAGTTACAATATATTTTATTATTTTTAACTTGTAAAATTTTGGAAATCTTCCGCCAGATTATTTTTCTATAAGTTAGTTAAGTGTTGAGTAATGACACATCATACTCAAATCCTATTAAAGGATCAAGTTTGGTGTGTTACAAGTTGGTATCAAAGCCAAGGTTAAGTCAAATCTCAAAAAATCGAAGGTTGTGTCACACCCCATCATGCATGATACGCCTCTGGCTTAGTCCTTATTGTTTGAACTAATTTGAATTTTCTTGTACTAATATAACAAAAAAAATGTTGGACGGATCCAGGGAAGCTACTGGAGAAGAGATAGAAAGTCACATGCCTCCTGCTACTCAAGAACAAACTCCTGCAAACAGTATGGGTAATGCTAGGATTGCTTTCAAAAATGTTTTCTTCACATTGATGACACAAATGTTTGACTAGTTTATGGGGAATACTCAAGCACTCCAGCCTCAGCAGCCACAACCAGAAGTGGTTTGCCCAGCACCACCTGCACCCTCAGTTTCAATTGCAACTCTAAATAAAGTAGACCCTATGAAAGAAATTCATAAGAGAGGTGCTATGGAATTTCTTGGGGACAAAAGTGATGATCCCACTGTAGCTGAGCAGTAGTTGTCTTGAGTATGCAGAGTGATAAAAGAATTGAAATGTACACCAGAAGACAACCTCTTATGTGCTATATCGTTACTAGAATGAGAAGCCTATCAGTGCTGAGAAACATTGATTAGTATTACTTCAGAAGAAATGATTGATTGGGAGTTCGTTTTGAAGAAGTTCAAAGAAAGGTATGTAAACCAATGTATGTAGAGCAGATGAAGAAAGAATTTTAATATCTTAAACAAGGAAAGATGTCTATGATGGAATATGACTGAGAATTATTAAGAGCATGTTCAACTCAGAGAAGGAAATGTATGATAAGTTTGAGTGGGATTAAGAGATGAAATTCATGCTCTAGTAGCAGCTTCTGAATGTAAAAGTCTAATAGCTATGACAGCCAAATCTCATAAGATGGAAACAATTATTAGAGACAGGAGTAAGAATTTTGAAGGAGAAAGGATGAAAAGAGGACTGTCCACCTCCAACAAGTTTTAAGAAGCCCAAGGATCATAATTTTTCAACCTCAAGAAGAGATCCACATCTTACGAGTTTCAAGTGTAACAGCCCATTTTTGGGTCAAATCAGAACAGTGGTTTCGAGACTACAAATCTGGAGTAGAAATATTTATTTTATTATTTCTTTAAGGTCTACAGCATGATAGAGTAATTGTGTGAAAATTTCGTTAAGAAATTTTAACGATTGAGTACTCAATTTGTCTAGAAAGACTAAATTGCAACAGGTGCAAAACTTGAATTCTATAAGTTAAAGGTGTCTAATTGCTATGAAATTCTAAATTGGAGGTCTTTAAATGGTAATTAGACCATTATACTTTAGGATGGACAAAAATGGACATAGAGGAGGTAAAATTTCAAAGTTTAAGTGAAGGGCATTTTGGTAATCTAGTAAATAAAGCCAAAATAAACTAAATAAAAGATGTCATCTTCTTCAATTTAGTCCATAAAGCTGAAATTTTGGGGGAAAGCATAGCTAGGGTTTTGGCCAAGCTTCCAAGCACGATTGTAAGTCCGTCTTTGTCCTGTTTTTAATGATTTTTACGTTTTTGTGAATGTTCTAACTTGATCTAGCTATTCTAAGGACTAATTTGAAAGAAAATCAAAGTTTAAAATTTTACCCATATTGAATAAGCTTGTATTTTGATGTTTAATTGTAGAAAATGCATGTTTGTTGTTAGATAAACAACATTTACAAAGTGATTTTGATGAAAATGTCAAAAAGGGACCTAATTGTAAAAGGTTGTAAAATGTGTGGTAAAATGTGAATAAATGGAAAATATAGGTTGTCATGAGCATGAAAAAGGTTCGGCTAGGCTTGAGTAATGAAGAAATTAGATGAAAATCATTTTACGAGCCTAGGGACTAAAATGTAAAATGTTAAAAGTTTAGGGGCAAAAATATAATTTTTGCGATAGTGTATTTTTGGGTTGAATTGAATAATGTGATGATTAAATAAGTTAAATTTGATATTATAGATCAAGAAAAACAAAGTTTGAGTTTAGACTAGGGAAAAAACAAGGTTGTAGACTAAATCGAACTAATAGTCGTTTTCATAACCGAGGTAAGTTCGTATGTTAAATAAGCTTTAATATAATTGTATTTAAATGCTTTAATATTGCATGAACTGTATGATTGATTTGTGGACGAGTTTAGTTCTACGGTTACATTTGACGACGTCTTGGTAAGCGAGAAATCTCAATCAAACCTTAGATTCAGATACAAGTGACATGTCACTAGGGTATTATGTTATGTGATTCGGGTGCTGGTCCTATACGTCATACTATGAAATGATGAATCCGAGGTAAGCTGGTGATGGAATGAATTATAATTATGATATTATGGTAAATTACATTGTGTTATATTAAATTAATTGAATGTTAAATGTATGGTAAGGTTTGCTTATTTCTTACATACGAGCTTACTAAGCTATATAGCTTACTCCGTTTATTTTTCATGTTTTATAGTACCGTCAAGCTAGCTCGGATTGGGGATCGTTAGAGATTCGCCTCACACTATCAAAACTATCATTTTGGGTATTGATGAAATTTAGCATTTTGAGTATATAGCATATATAGGGACTTGATTATTTTGTTATATGTGTCATTATGATTTTAGCCAAATGTATTGGCTTGTAATTGCCAAAGGCTTGTTGTGGAAATTGGCCATGTAAATTGCCTCATTTTAGTTAACTTGGTTGTAAGTCTACTTATATGCATGTATGTGCTAATGCTTTTTAGTGATGTCGTTTACATTGGTTTGCTACTTGTTGGTTGTGGTTTAATGCCTTGTTGTGAAATGGATGAGTTGGTTCATTAATATGCTATAACACCTTGATGAGTGAATACAAGTTGATAGTAGTCTTAGTGGTGTTTTTGGAATGTGAAAATGGCATGTTTGATTTGGCTTATTGAAATGTCATGTGCATGTTAGATGATGGTATTACATTGACATGTATTAGTCATGATTGTGGATGTTTTGGTTGCCTAAGTATACTATAATTTATGCCATTGAAATGGTGTATGTGTTTAAGTAAATGAAGGTGGCAAATGGCTTGGTAAATAGCCTTTATTTTGTCCACATGGTAGACACATAGGCGTGTGTCTAAGCCGTGTGTCCCATGGCCATGTGTTTTGGCCGTGTGTCCCACGGTAGACACAGGATTTTATAGTACGACAATTCATAACAAGAAAATATTGCAAGAAAATAAAATATGTTAATCTAAGGACTAAATTGCAAAGAGTATAAAAATAAAGGACTATCCCATTAAATAACTAATGGTGGTTGGTTGATTTTGGTGTGTTTCACCCGTCCTCGAACAAGGGACTTAAATCGCATAAATTACTAAATGGCTCCATTTTATCTTTCGGTCTCAATTTTACCGATTTAGACGAATTAACTTTGATTTATCTTTCGACCTCACCGATTAATCCAAGACTAATGAACAAGTACGCAACAAGATTACCTTCCAATCTCACTTGCCTAAATATTCCCTTAGGGGCATCACTTCCTAAGTTTTTAGATTTATTCGATTTAGTCCAATTTGTTACAATTTAGTCCTTATCCAAAAATTTTAGTTTACCCACATCTCCATCAACCAACTCCTCTTTAAGGTTTAGCTACTCATGTTGAAAGTAAAGGAAATAAACATGGAAATGAAAAACAAAACAACCATTAAAGGAAAACTTAAGAAAAATAGGAAAGTTCGGATTTTTATGCTAAGAAGCTTAAAAAACATGAAACCAAAGACATTCAACAAGAAAATCTAAAACAATAAACATAAAAGGAACAAACTTTGATAGGTTTAAAGTAGAAGAAATTGGAATACATTAAACTAAAGCTAGAAATGTCTTACAACCAAGGTATGGGAACTGAAAATGCAAATAAACCTAACCTAAAGTAATAACTAACTTAATTAACACTAAGAACATCAAGAACAAGAAGTAAATGCAGAGAAATAAACTTTAAACTAAGGTAGAAGAAAAGAAAATGAAAAACCCTAGAAAGTGCAAAAAAACTAAGAGAAAACCTAGAGAAACTAAACCTAAAACTAAGTTAATGTGTGTGTCTCTCCTCCTGAGCCAATTTTGGCTATTTTAGGTTGTCTTCTGATGCATTTTTGTTACCAAAAATGCCCCTACATGGGACTTAGGTGATTGATGGACCAAGTGGACAAAGACTACCCTTTTTGTCCAAGTTGATTCCCTTGACGAAGGCAATGTCGCGATACCCAGATGTGGATATCACAATACCTCGGGCAGTTTCGAATCTTAGGTCTTCTTGGAAGGGCGGATATCCCAATACCAGTAAAGGGTGCCTTAAACTTTCAATAATGTCGGAGGTATCGCGATTCCAAGGTGTGGATATTGCGATACCCTTTCCTTCGTGATCATTTTCAACCTCCAACACGTCCTTACACCACTCAATCACACGTTCGGCCTTCCAATGGCATTATTGGCCAAATTAGGCCACAAAATGGGCAAAAAACTAGGCATTTTCACTTATTAACTTAAAATCTATAAACAATGAAAAACTATGCTAAAGACGTTATTTTGCTCAAGAAAAAGCTCTTTAAGTATTTCGGAAGAGCCTTATTTTACCACTTTAATACTCCTCAACCTTCTTTGATACTCCTCAACCTTCTCTTTTACCACTTTCATTTCCTCATTTTACTTTATCGAGAAACTAATTGTACACTACCTCGATTTATAACTACTTTTAAAATATAATAATTTTATAAGTGTTGCAACTCAAGCGAAGTTAGATGTTGGCTTTTTTTACTTTGACCTGCATAATTACCTTTTTCTATAAGCAAATGATCCTCAAAGTGTGTTTCATCACATTCTAAATACTAGTTATCAAATTTGGTTGTTGAAGAATTTGGAGATCGACATGTCTTAGCCTATAAGGCTTATCATTATCCTTTAAGCTTTTACTCTTGTGATTAAGTTGCTGATTTTACTCGTCTTATAAACCTTATTCTAGGATAGATATGGAAGCTTTTTATACAGGATTATTATGCACGAAATTGACAAATTTATCTTCAGAAAATTTACTAAGAGAAGTTGCCTCATTTTTGCCTATATATAGGTAGTCTATTCGCATGGATGGATGCATCATTTGGAGAGTGTCTGTGCTGATTTTGGTTGTACCTTTACTCTCTTTACTTAATGTCTTTATTCAGCGTCCTATTCAAGCTCTTGTCCGGACATCAATTTAAACAAGAAACAAATTAATTGCTTTTCCAGTTAAAAACAAACTTTCTAAATCTAAAATTGAAACAATTTTTTTTTATGTATTATACAGAGAATTAAAAATACAAAAATAATCATATTATATTATTTACTCATTTATTAAAACTATGGTTTTTTAGTCTTTATCAACTAAATTATACCACTGAATTTCAATAAAAAAATTTGATTTAATCATCTAAGTATAAATTTCACAGATCCAAACATTTAATTCAATAATTAATGAAAAATCCATAGTTTCAGGACTGATACAGAAATTGAGCTCCCTCTTTTCTAAAACAGACTTGTTAACCAATAAAGTTGAATGGAAAAACGAGGAGATGAGTCGAATTAAACCAAGCTTTTCTTTTTTCTTTTTTCTTTTTTCCTTTTTTGGTGCATGAATTAAACCAAGCTTTTATTCATAACCAAACCACAGATATTATGTTACACATAAAAGACACCATAAGCAATCCTATAATGATACAACAGTGGGACAAGAAATCACAGCCATGAATTGGTAGGATGTAGACAAACCTTTAAGAAGTCTGGTGGAATGATAGTACACTAGGCGAATCGATTCTTACCAGGATCTCATCCTCACCGCCAGATTCATCACTTGAATCATCATTTACGTGACCCTCTTTCGTGTCCATCTTCTTCGCTTGTGCTGAGGGTACTCGCCTTTTTATCTTTCCAGCTTCTTTGTTATTCTTCCTCATAGTGGAAGCTCCTTCTGATCCGGCAGAGACCAGTAGATGGCCAGGGAATGAAAGAAATCTATTATATGACGGGTTGTTTATTGGCTGAGACTGATTCATCCTTGATAAACTCCAGCTACGCTGTGGCAAATTTACCTTTTCATGGTAACATAAAAGAATGCAGTTAGATCCAAAAACAGAAGCGTTCTGTGTGGTAATAGTAATCAATTCTTCGACTCGACATACCTTACTGCCAAATATACTTAACTGCATGGCTCTTGCTGACAATCTGTTTACTTCTTGATCAGTTGCGTCATGATTTTGTGTATGTTGTCTTCCCCTAAAGAAATGTTCGGGCCAACTCATAAGACCTCCATGTTCTCTAGTTAAAGATCTATGTGAAAGGTTAAATGAAGATGAATTGTTCCGCAAAACCCTATTGCCTTCAAGTGTTCCAATATCAAATATAATTACTCTTGCTCTGGTCTCAACTTGGTATATTATGCTTCCTCTTGTCTCAAGTAGATACCCGGATCGCTGATGAGAAAAACTGGCTGTTGTAGAACCTGTCTTCATGAAACATCAGTAGTCAACTTGATTTTCTTTAGAGCAAAAAAGGAGCATATATAATGCTTGGTTTATGAAACTGCAATCAAGTTCCATTTTGGCCCAATTAATCGCACATAAGGGGTTGTGGTCTCATAGTAATTGAAATCCCATCTGCTAAATATAGGGTTTTCTATCGTCTTATATTAAAGTTAGGCCTCTCCACCTAATATAAAGCAAACAGGGTACTAGGCAGGCCATACCCAAAACTAATAATCATTGTCAATAACAGGTCTAGGAGAAGGAAGCAAAGGACAGAAGGTGATACCAAAGGAAAAAGATAAGGATTAAGGGTCAGTTTGCTTTGTGGAAAATGACTTCTGGAAATTATTTTCCACGAAACAAATGGGCCCTTAAGGACACAGTTTAATTATAAAGATGATGAAGTCACCTGACTTATCTGCATGCAAGAAACTTTGATTCCCTTGTGAAGGCAAAAGAACAGCTGGTGACTTGATGAGTTCGCCTTCAGCATGTGAGGGTTTAATGAACCCTTCCAACATGAAGCCGACAGATTGGTGAGACACTTCTATTGTTTCCCCTGTAATGTATGTTTTCATTGATGACCTTTCTGCCACAAGAGCTCTCAAATCATGCAGCGCTATTTTCTCAAATATTTGAGGAAACAAGAGCTTGGCAAGTACAATAGCACTTTCCTGGGACAGCAGAAAAACGGAAACAGAGAGCTCCATTAACCACAATTCAAATGACACCGCAGATTGTTGACTTTCACATTTGTAAGCTAAAGTTATGAGAATTCAATAGCCAAATTATAAGCAACAATTTTACCTGCCACAGAAAATCTTCTAGTGCAGGATCCGACCTTAGTATTGAAAGTATTCTGTTACTTTCAATAAAAAAACAGAGAACTACAGAATCTGAGACCATGTCACAGATGTATGGTTTTCCAACCAATACCTCATACAAGCCCAACGTACTCCCATGAGTAAAAGTTGGATGCATTGAGTGCTTGTTTCGTATGCTCTTACTCTTCCACTGCCAAATGACAATGTTTAACTTGAGATATGTTTAGAAGAAAAAAACTGAAGTTATATATTTAATAAGATTTCACAAGCTTTGTCTTGCATAAATAAATATTTAGGTACCTTGACAACACCATTTGAAATAAGCCAAATACCATTTGGTCTAGAGCCCTCTTTGTAAAGTGTCATACCACGTGTTTTCATTTTTTCTTTTGTAGAACATTCTAGTGATTCGCGGACACTAGAAGGAAGGGCGCCTAGAAAAGGATGAGCACTTATAATATCATTTATTTTTGGAATCTTTACTAATGGAGGATTCCTTAAGAGCCTCTTCAAGTCAGTCTGCAGAAAAAAAGGAAGGGAAAAACATAATATTGTATCATTAGTGTAACACAATATCAAGGGAACAAACCACCTTAACATGCAATTTGCCAAAGATCACAGAAAGCTACCTGGACAGCATCATGAAGATGAAGCATCTCTTTTTCTTCCAGTAACCCCGCCTTCTCGAGGTTATGTAAATAATCAATCAGATGGTTCAGTACTGAGTATGTCACTTGTCTTGTTTTCACAACACGTAAAACCTGAACATGTTTTTAAAACAGCTTAATAAACCTAAAGTACAGACTACTAAAATAATACAGTCATCTCAGTAATCTAAAAATGCTCTCACTAAAAGAAGAAAAAAGGAAATTGAGATGAGAAAGGGTATTGGACAAGTACAATTGGTTTACAAACCTGAGGAAAAGTTATACGGACATCTTCCAGAAACTTCCTCGCCTCTTCTCCTTCAGCTTCACTTTCAGCAATTACAGTAGAAGCAACTACACTGTCACCTAAATAGAAGTGAATTTATAAGAAATAAACAACTTGTTTCAAAAGATTGGATTACTCTAGTGATCATATTGTCAATATAGAAAGAAAACTTATTTAAAGAAGGAAATTCTTTCATAGATATAGGGTTTTTTATTCATGAAATGCTGCTTTCATATAAATGTACCACCCAGCTTTCTCATAGTAATGGAAAGATCAGATTTCAGTTCTAAGGAACAAAGGCAAGGAAAATAAAATGCTTTAAAACAGAAATCGAAAGACAGAACTGTGCCCAACTTCCAAGTGCACTTTTTCAGGAAACATCAATTGTACCCCAATTCTAATGAGGCAAACCTATCTTATAAGCGGATATCTCCTATATTCTTGTATAAGTTCATTGATAATATTTGTGTTCCTCGTAACTATATTTCATTGATTTCATGACCATTTTCTGGTGGAGATTAAGGCAAGGTACAGGAGTTTTTCCTTTGAAAACCAAACATTCACAAAATGATTTGTTTTTCATTTTGGCTCACTTCTTTCTCAAAAATGTCCATAAACATCTTAAACAATATATTAAAGCCATGAGAATTAGATTGTGTACAAGATCTTGGCATGTATATAACAATTAGGCATGCAATATGTAAACTATAAAAAAGATAAGGATTGGAAGCTGGAAGCCTATGTTTCAAGTAAACCAAATATACAGAAAGAAATTGTGAGAATATTGAAAAGAAAGCCAATGGGATACGTCACAGGAAGATTATTACCTATAAATTCATGAAGTTGCCGCCGTGCTATTCTATGAGCTCGAAGAAATGCAGCACAAATACAACACCCATTTTCCAGCCTTTCCACAGTGAAAAATGTGATCAATTTTTGTGGGAACATGCTTCTCTGAAGAAACTTGTAATAATTCGGGAACTGCACATTAGATTTTAAGCCCTTCCAATCACACAAAGGTTCATGAGATGCCGCATCAACAGCTTCATCTACAGATTGCATCAACAGATTTGCTGTGCTTTGTGCAATTCTGCCTTCATCAAGCATTCCCCAGTATGCTGCCTGGACACCTGTTTCAAGAATGTTCAATTCTCAAATTAGCCACAAACCATTAAGCAACATTTCCATATGAATTGAATCAAAGTTCAATATTGAAGAGCATGGTAGCAGGGTTTTCCATTTCAAGGCAATAATTAAATGCAATCTAAGATCCTGGAGTGATCAGAGACAGTTACACCATAGTTCTCAGAACAGAGTGATCAGAGAAATCCTCTTTGAGAATGCTAGAAGATCCCGGTAGTTTATAAACATGAAATTTCAGTAGGGAGTTAAGAAATAAAACTGATTGGCAACACATCCGTGATTGAAAGCACAAAAAATCTCTGTACATGGATACTTGCTATATAAGAACAACACATCAACCCATGGCATCTACGCAAAGAACATCTAAAATCTGGTATCATTAAAAAGTGAAGAAAAAGACGAAGATACAAAGGAGAAAAGTGCCAGGATTAGAGTTCATGCTCTTGACAGAGTAACCCGGCTTTGAGAGGATTAATGCATCAATGACAGGAACAGAAAGCATGATTGCACTGGCAATCAGTAAATGAATAATAGAAAATTGTGCAGCAAGACTAAAAGAAAGTGAGGTTTTTACCATTTAAAAGTCGTATTCTTATATCTTTCAAGTTTGAAGGGTCCAGGTCATTATCAGCTTCAGATTCAGTATGAGGATGCACACGGTCCCCCTCCAAATCGTTTAAGCTTGTAATGTATCTCTTTACCGTAGGCCAATCAGCAGGTCCAAGTTCCTCATCATCTACGAGGTCTTCAAAAGCCTCGAATGCTTTGTTCAACATTTCATACTTTGTGTAGTCTAGTATACGCTTCTGTAGAAGCAAATATAAACGCAAAACAGAAAGTGGGATCTTACAACAAAAGTGATGGAAAAGACAAAAACACATGAAACAATGTCCTTCTAAACCCCCAAAACACACACACACACACACACACACACACAAAAAAAAAAAAAAAGAAGCATAAACTTAAATTAATTAGACTAATCCAAACTCAGACAAAATACCTTGGAAGGAAAATATAGGGAAGTTCTTTTAACACAATAATATCCGTAATGAACATGGCCCCAAAAGATGCACCGTATACATTTTCTTATTATTCTGTCTAACATGAGTTTAACATGATATGATAAGTAAATTTGAAATAAGTACATATTGTACTTTATTTTCAATTTTCAGAAACATTGCCAGATGCACCATTCAGGAAAAGTGCATATTTTTTTGGTTAGATTCTGATATTAGTCCCTGTACAATGTGTAAGTTATGAATTTAGTGCTTGTACTTTAATTTGGTCATTCCCAATCCCTGTACTTTTCAAATTTTAAAACTTTAGTTCTCACCAAATAGCAGCTATCAAATTCATTAAATTATGTTACATTATTTTTAAATTTCGATGCGGCAAATTTATAATTGCATGTGTAATGTCATGTGAGCTTTGCTATTTTCACATATTACTCACAAAAAGCCAATGAATGGATTTAACGACTATTATTTGAATTAAAACTGAAATTTTGAAATTTGAGAAACATAGTGACTATGAATGATCCACTTGGAGAACATGGACTAAATCTACAACTTTACGCATGGCACAAGATAATAATATAATTTAACCAAATAGATTTGATTGCTACCATTTGGTCAGGACTAAAATTTCAAAATTCGAAAAGTATGGAGACTAAATCCGTAACTTATACAGAGTACAGGGACTAATAGCAAATTTTGACCTTTTATTTCTTTCCAATTTTTATCTTTAGCAATGGTACACCATTCTAATAATCTTTATCATTGACTAAGTCTCAGTCAAAATTATCAAAAGGTTTATTGATTCAACAAAATAACACCGTCACCCTTATAAACTATTAGAGCTGCAATTGAAAATTTTCAGCATAATATATTCAAGTTGTATTACCCCCAGAAGAGTTAAGTATTGAGTTTAATGTAGCAAATTATTCAACTCTGACTGCTCTTTCTATTTCCAATTGATTTTACATTAGATGCTTCGTCAAATGTTCAGGTTGGATCCCTTTAACCATTGCAATTTGGTTTTGGGTTGGATGCTCAATAACACGATTTTGAAAAAGATTTAAATATTTATCCATTTACTAGCCCAGATTATTCCCACAGGATTTCAGTCAAAAGCAGAATTCAAAAAGATCAAACCTATCCATCAAAATCATGCAATGCAAAATTAGAATCTTTTAAATATTAAGCAACCAGCACACCATGTGGGAGGGGTGGATTTAAAATATTCAGGGAAGTAAGTGAGCAATTACCTTGGCTGCTGATAGTTTATCCAGACCCAGAAAATGTAAAATGAACTGTGTGGTTGATCCATTCACAATAAGTGTCAGGAATACAATTCCACCGGTGAAGAAAATGAACTGCAGTAAATTAATAATATCAATGTGATTTTCCAGTTATATATTGATGAAGCATTATGATATGATCAGGAAGCATGTCGCAAAAACTCACCCGGCTTCCAGTTTCAGAGCTGAGATTAAATGAGCCACCACTGGAACGCTAAACACAATCAAGAATTCAACCAAAATAAATTTAAATCAGTATTAAACCATAAAAAATATCTTAATATAATATAGTAATCATCACAATGCATGCAGATGATGTAGCATTTTGTTTGCTTTATACACTGAGAAGGATGTGTTATAGAGCTCGCTTTTGGCCAATTAATTTCTTAGAATTGAAAGCTATGCTATATGAAGATCTTAAAGAAAACATACAAGAGTTTCAATACTAGCCGGCATGTTGGCCTTTAAAATTTTACAACGATACATAATCAAGAGATGTGCAAATTTAAAGCCACAAAATTTTACATTCAATAAAATCCTAAGCATTTATAATCAGCCATCAAGAAGTTGAGTTCATGTAAAATATAAATACTTAAACATGTAGGAGATAATCCATGCAAACTTGCCTTAACAGAGAGAGAAAGTGATAACGCAACAGCTCCCCGGAGCCCCGACCATATTAGGATGGCGGCCTCCTTTAAATCCAAACCATATCCAAAATATCGTAAGAATGGATATAATACTCCAACAACAATGCAACGTGATAGTTGGACAAAGATGTACAGAAGAATCAGATAACCCCATGAATTTCCTGAAACAAAAACAGATTTATGATTTTTCCACGACCCAAAAGTTGTTTCATTGGGTAGACATAAAGAGGAACAATGAGAGTTATGGAACCTTGTATACTTTAGAAAAACATAAGATGAAGAGAATGAATAAGATTTTTTGAGAGAAGATGATAAAGAGCATAAAGCTGTAAGAAATATAAAACTTTCTTTACTCCAATAGTTAAGTGCGATTAACTAGAGAAAATAAATTGGAATATGGTTAACTGACAAACTTTTTCAAATACAGTAATAATACTCCTTTCCGTATTAAAAAGATAAAAATAAAAAATAATAGTGTTCAAAGCAGCATTGGGTACCAGATAGTGCCAACTTGATAGAGCTTAATGTGCTTTCTTTTATAGCGTAATATATGATTTATCCCAAATCATAGTGCCTTTAAAATAACAATTATCATAAACTAATCCAAAAGATCTCTAAGTTAATACCATGTTGTTTTGTCACTCTCTTAGTTCTATATATCTTTTAGCAGGATCCATTTTAAATAACTTTTTCTGGTATGCTTATTGCTAAAAGAGGTAGTGAAATTAAGCCTAATATTAAATTTTTAGAAACTCATTTTGTCCCACATAGTGAATTTCTTAGCTCATTATATATATCCTTTACCACGCTTGTTTTTGTTTTCAATCACTTTTTGCAGAGAGCTTATTGCTCTAAACATGTAAAGAAATTAACTATACTCTAGCATCCAATTTTAGAAACACCAACCAAAAGTGAGCAGTACCATTGTTCTGAAATATCTTATCATTGCCAAGAATGCCTTCAGCTATAACAACTCCACTGCAAAAGCAACAGAAAAAACAAATATCTTATCAATGGAAGATATTTTCATCACTCAAAATGTCATAGTTCATTAATTTAAAGAAAGTAATTAAGATTTTTTTATTTTTTATTTTTTGCACCCTTTCTAAAACAGTTAGGGGAATAAAAGTCTGTTTGCTAGTCTGATTTTAATATTAACTCTATTAGTTACCTTGATTGCTGTCATGATATCAGAGATTAAATAAAAGATACAAGTGTATTGGCCAAAAAGGAACACAAAAATACAAGCAAACGAGAATCAAGTGACAAATTCTATGCAATTATGGTATGATAATTGATAAAGAACTCAATTAAATCTCCTAGTAAATTTGGAAGTTCCAATCAGTTGAACTACTCTCCTACATAAAAGTTTTTAATGCTATGTGAAATGGGGACATCCAACCATTTTTTACATCACAAAAATATTTTTTGTTTAATTCTATATTTAACAGAGAAAATTAAAATAAGCAAAGGCTTCCTTTTCAAAATAAAAAATTTCTAGCATTCACAATTGAAATCTCCTCCTAAGGCAAATAGTCATGCTGCCTATTGGTAGAGTGTTGGACTTTTAGTTCTAGTGACCAGGGATAAAACTTGCAACTTCAATTATCCAAAAAACCTAAAACCTCCTTTTAAGATAAAACCCATTTCTATTTTGGGTCAAACCTCTAGAATGTCCAGTATGTCAACAACAAAGAATATTAAGAATGTGTTGACATACCTTTGCCACATATTCAAGGCATTGCAATCAAGGAACCAGTCTGCTTTATTCATGTTACTGATGAGTAAAACTGATGGCTTATACTTTTTGGAAACATTTTCATGCAGTATGAATATATTTAAGATGTCTTTTATCTACTGAAACAGATCATTAAGAAAGCTTACGATATAGTTTCTGAAGAACACATGTTCGCAAAACCATTTAGTACTGTAAGCAGTATACCCATCACCTTAAATGTTTTCACTGATAATTAAGACCTTTAGGCATGATGCCTCAATTGTACCTGGTCTCACCTGTAGGGCTTATTATTCGTTTCAATCATTTCTAAGCTCCAAAGCAACTACATATCAAATCTCAACTGTAGAAGATTATACATTTGAACTTAAGCAGTTGAGAATTTATAATATATATAAATCAGAAATAAGCTAAGTTACAAGATAAAGGACCATAAAGGTTAAATAAGGCCTTACCTCAAGATGAAAATTAATGTATTTGCAATATAAGCAACCATTTCCCTGAAGAAGGAAAAAGAAAAGATGATAACATAGTTAAAGGTAAATGCCCATGAAGTTCATTTTAGTTAACACATTACATCGATGTAAATAAACGTATATGCATCAAAATCCACTAAGACATCTCATATTCCTAGCAGTACGGTAGACACTGTACACAGCATTATGTGAATGGCTTTTCTTCCTTTCTTTTTTCATCAACAAAATAATTCAAGCATGCAAGAAACGACTGCATACTCCACTTACGCCTTTGAAATCATTAATAAGATAGGAGGATATTACACAAAACTAGAAAGGCACAAGGCATACCAAAAGTGATGCAAACTCTGCTGACCATCACCCTTAAAGGCTGTCTTCGCAACAGCAGCATAAAACCTGTCCATAGATCACAACCTCAAGAGATTTGTTTTCTTGAATTAGAAAGGAATCATGTAGAGCTGTTCTACTTACATTCCTAAAGTCATCACTGCCAAAACACCAGAAACTTCAATACCTTCTTGACCCTATAACATAAAATGCACATTAAGTTATCATCCATGGAGCTCTTTCAAGTTGATAAATTACTGTATGCCATATGCTATTACATTTGACTATATTTCAGACTGATTATGTAAAAGATGCACCTTTCTTATGAAAATATATTAGAAATAAATTGATGAAAAAACTGTCATGAACAAGACTGGACTCAGTTATAATTAGGTGGTTTCTAAACTCAAATATACAAAATCATGATGCTAATTTAGTTGTTAATGGCTAAAACTTTAGCACACTACAACTGAGAAAAAGTAAAGACTTCTTCCTGTAGAACTCCCTAGAAGATGAAGACATGACTTGGACACAACTGGAGATTGTATTGTTTCTTATGCTGTTTTACCCTGATATGTTTCACTTGTTTTGAATTATATAACAATATAAGATTGGAAGAAGGGAGCAAACAGCTCAATGAAACCAAAAGCTTCAGAACATAGAGGCAATAGGGTGAAACAGGAACAAGAAGCCAAACAGGTATTGAGACTCAAGATTTAGCTCTTCAATCCGGATTATCATTTGAAGTTCCTATTTAAGAAACCTTTAATTATCATTTATAAGTTTATAATAGATTGCAATAATGCCAATGTGATGAAAAACCTTTCAGAAAGGTGTCTAAAAGATAGGAGAGAAACATACAGTGAAGTAAACAACGTAGCTCACAGCAACTGTCAATGTAATCTCAATCACTGTATCATTGAAAATAAATCCAAGCCACAAAACAGATGCTATCCCAAAAGCAATTCCAAGGCCGACACTGAAACCAAGAGTAGAGTCCTAAAATCAGAGATGATTCCTAGAAATGACTGTTGCAGAGTGAATGGTCAATCGGTTTCAAGCTTGAAGGCAAGTATGAGTATTGCCTCAGAGAGAACCATTTAGAGGACTTGTCTGTGACAAAGTTCCCCTTTAGTTATTTATTCGTTATACATCTTAATCTCTCTGTGATAGTTGCTTGAGAAAATGAAGGATACTTACGCTCCAAGAGCGACTTTGGCCAGAAATCCAATAATGGCATCCCAACTAAAGCTCTCTCCGTTTACCATTTTAAAGAATAACTGATAGACCACAATTGCTGTCCTGCACACACAAACTAACAAAAAGTTATAGCATATGTAAAAGAAAAAAAATCATGAAATGACATTGGAAGATTTAATATATTTAAGCAACATGTTGGCTTCAAATAATCTGACGCACCAAATAACATGGAGTGTTTTATACGGCACAATTAAAAGATCAAAGAATAAATTTCTAAATTAAATACCCATCATTCATTAAGGATTCTCCTTCAATTATGGTGCTCAGTTTTTTGCTAGCACCAAGTTCCTTCAACAAAGCCACAACAGCAACAGGATCAGTAGCACTCAGAAGTCCCCCAAGCAACAGTGATGTTTTCCAGTTCCACTCATATGGAAAAGTGATCTGCAAGGTAAATATAGCTAATGTAACTACAGAATTAAAAAAATCAATTTTCTAAGCACGGAAGATGGAATACCTTCAGAGCAAATCCAAGACAGAAGGTTGAAATAATAACTCCAGGACCAGCAAGCAGAACCATTTGTGCCATACACCTCTGTTAACACCCAAACCATAGTTTTTCAAGAAATAAGGTTTTAAGTCATAATCTAAAGGATAGAAAAATGTTACAAACATACACCAGCTGAGGTAAAAGGAAAAAGTTTGGTAATCTTTCCTTTCTTTGGGAAATTAAAAATCAAACAAATGAGTTGGACTACAGGAGGGAAGAAAAAAACCTTCGAAACTAGTAACAAGCCTAAAACCATAAGTAGTTACCAAAAATTGAAACCAGTTGACATGCACGGACAAAATGGAATTGAAGGGAAGGAAGGTAAACATAAAAGAATAGAGGGTTAGAAATGCCCCTTCCTTCCTCCTCCTCTTCTCTCTCCCCATTCCCTCTCCTTTTCCCCCAAGCACGAAACATGGAAAAAAGGTGGTAAATGAAGCAAGACAATCAATAACCAAATAGTAGAAAAAAAAAAAATATGCTTTGATTCGCACAAATAACCTATAGGAGAGAAGGAGGAGCATTGACAGTTAACATTCTTCCTTTCAGAGAAGACCTGCTACAAATTTTTAAATTTTACATAAGGTGTCTTGTAAAACAAGTTTGTGTAGAAGGTAATGAACATTCAACTAAAAGCCCTTAGCTAAAGGTTGAGAGATCAACCTGAAAATAAGCCATTAAAACCCCCAAATCTACCTATAGTGGATAACACCCCTCAGTGCTCCCCAGCACAAACAGGTACAATACTAGCAAACAAGACAAACAAATCTACCATTCATCAAATAGAGAAAAGAACAGTGTGACTGGATCAGTTGGTTGGTTTGTCAGCACAAAATACCAATTGGATACAACAGAGGTTTTTGAATTAAAGAATTCAAATGACTGGTATTTAGAAGCATGCTTTCTTCAGTAAAACTGTGAATGTGAAATTCTTATGACTTATAAGCCAAGGTGAAAATACAGACCTTTATCTGGTGCACTTCCATAGAAAATGCACTCTCAAAAAGTAATGCGGGTAGAAAAACAGCTAATAGAAGGTCAGGATCAATGTTGTTCCCTGCAAATCAGAAGTAACACCCTTAAATTTATTGATTCTTGATGAAATATAGATACTTTTTCGGATCAAAACTATCTTAAACTTGCCTAAGGAAGGGAATAAAATGAAGTTAAAAAACTTACAAAGTCGAATGCCATCACCAATCCTTCCTAATTTATGACTTGTACCATATTCTGCAAAGCAAGGATCAACCACATTGACATTGAGTAAATAACTTCCAGGGACAACTAAAAGAAATGGTAAAAGACCATGTTCTAAAGAACAGGAAATAAAAGCAACAAACTTGCAACAACCAAACAATTTAGTATGACCATATCTTGATCCTCACGTATTGATCAATAAAAACATCACAACCAGGAAACGGCAGTAAAACATGCGATAGAAGTTGAAAAGAAATTCACTAACGATTAAAATACACATTACACCTATATAGAGAGAAATTATGACCTTGAGATTGTTTCTTGTGAACTTGAATGAGCCACCAATTCCAGTATCTTGGAACCATGTGCCAAGTTTTTTTTCTTTTAATCAAGAATGAAATCATAATTTCAGATAAGACCTTGTTCATGGCTATGCTATCTTGCTTACAAACTGAAATCAATTTTCACTGGTAATTGTAAACTAACTTCCACTTAAAAGCCTTTCAAAAAAAAATCCACTTAAAAGAGTTCAGATTCAGAAATGGAATATGGAATATAATATATATTAAGAAAATTATCCCATCCACCTGACGGGATTCTTAAACTCCACCAGCTGGATTGTATCCAGAATAGCTTAAACATTAAGAATGAATTCTTTTTTGACGTTGTAAATTTTTAACTTTAACAAGTAAAGCTGAGCACTACTATGGTCACTTTTTCTAAATATACTCTAGGATTATATATCACTTCAAAAATGTATAATTTCTCAAAAATTAACGAAACAAAAGATACACTAATCAGCTTCGCTTGTGGAGTGGCATGTCTTAACCCTTTAAATTGCATTGTTTTATTTTTTTTTTTTTTTTTTTTTTAAAGTGGCGTGTGTATATATTAGAAATAATATATATATATATATATATATATATATATATATATATATATATGAGAAGAAGAATGACTTTTTGTGTAGTTTTTAGAATTAATAATAATAACAATAATAAGAGGGTAAACTCTTAATGCACCGAGTTAAGAAGGAAACTCCAGTCAGTGTATCAAAGTATCAAAGTTGAACTTATATCAGTATACTTAATTTGGTTTAGAAGATCAAAAATCGAAGTAATATTAGAAGAGAAAAGCAGATAGAAAGAAATGCCCAGAAATTAGAACTAATTTTCTGGCAAAACTAAAGAAGAAAAATCTTAGCTTAGATCTTGTGACTTACAATATTGACTTTAGATGAGTCAAGTTAATGATCTATTTTGGAGGCAAAGGGATTATAAAAACCAAATGAAGTTTGCATCAAAACAACGAAATTAACAAATTTTGATATATTGGAAATAGAAAAAAGAAAAATAAAAATAAAAAGTCAAAACTCCATGAAAGTCCAATGGATAATCCTACTTCTCCTGTGCTGCTAATTTAAATTTTCTTATGATAAATAAGAAGTGGAAAAGGAAGGAAGAGGCGAACCGAGAGAGCCGAGACCAAGGCCAATGATGAGCAAAGCGACAGTGTAAGGAACTTTGGTGCCGCGAAGAAGATGCCTGGAAGCGATTCCTAATACCAAAGAAATCCCAACAAAGATGACCGCATCCACTGGCTCCGATTCACTGGAGCTAATTTCCTCTAGCATTCTTGACGGTAAGACGTATAGATACTCTTTCACTTCCTCCATGTTATTACAACTCAAATCACCTGCTTGCTATCTCCTTCTCATGTATTTATATAAAATTCACTTGAAACTTTATTAATATATATTCTTCATGTAATTTACAATTTAGGTCATTAGATTTCGCCAAATTACATCAATCACTTTTATGTTTCGTCTTTTTGAGTCCATGGTTGTAATGCTACATGTATACTGATAATAATAGAATAATATATTATTAATAGTGATAAAATGACTGCTAATGCTTTAAGTACCTACCTTATCGTAATATCTGGATTCAACACATCCCCTCTCCAAAAACACTTCCCTGCCTTCTGATCCAAAAAAAGAAAAAGACGATTCCCCTCTTCTCTCTAAACGGAAAAAGTGGAGACGATGGCACCACCCTCTTAGCTGCTCTTAATTACCCCTACTAATGTCTCCATCCAGAAAAGCAAAATTGGAAAAAATTTGATTTTTTTTTTTAATTTTTCTTTTCAGTTTTATTTAATGGAAAAGTTGATTATTTTTTTTTTTTGAAATTTCGATATTTCAAATCATTTTCTCTTTATTTTATTTTAACCTTTGAGCATGATTTTGATTTAAGGTTGATTCCTATTATATTTGTAACTTATAAAGGAATAAAAAATATAGCTATCTATACATTACCAATATGTACTTATATAAAAGTTTGGGTAAATTATACAAATCGTCAATTAATTATGTTTGTGTTTTTGTTATAGTTACTAAACTTTAAAAATTTTTAATGTAGATATTAATGTTTGAATTTGTTCATGTTTTAGTCATCCGTCATTAAGTTGATAACGAAAGTCTTTTTTTTAGTTGATATAATATCATATTTAATTCTCAATATTTACATATTCTATCAATTTGATCATCAAATTTTTTAACCAAAACTTTCAGCTTTAAAAACAGAGGCATTCCACATCGATAAAAGTTTAAAGTTAGATGACCAAAATAAGAATGTGGGTATAATTAGGTGACTATTAGCACAATTTATCCTAAAAATTTTGATAAAAAGGCCCCTCCCATAAAAACATTTCCACTCAAAAGTAAATAAATAAAATCACCAATAATTTAACTTATTTTATGTATATTTACATTTTATTTATTTATTAGAAAATAAATAACATCTTACCTAAACCATTCAACATTTTCCTTTCGAAACTTGTTTTGAAAATGTTGAAATTGAATCAAATGGTTGATTAATAATTCTAATTTAAAGAGCTATAGTATTTACAGATTTCAAATTTCTCTCTAATTTTAAACCATGTAAAATAAAACCATTTCTAAGCACACAACCACTACTGCACGAAATCTTAAAACACCGCACACTTTAATCCTTCAATCGGTTCAACCCAAAAAAAAAAAAACAATGTAAACCGACGAAACTGATCTTCTTCCGTTCAGTTATTTTGGTTATATGCCTCAACTCATTCGAACCACCAAATCACTGGAAGCTTCCTGAGTTCAGCTCTTTTCATTATATACAAGCCATGTCTTCCACGTTCCTTCCTCATTAATTGAAAAGGTTGATAACAATGTTATTATCCAAAGTATCGGTCGGATTTAGGACGTATCAGCAATTGTAGGGGATATTCTCTTACTACTTTTATTATTCATATTTGCTCATTGCTGCATTCCCGGTGAACTTGATACATTTTCTCTAATTTCTGTTTGATTTGGTGAATTGAAAAAAAAAAAAAAAAAATAAACATGTGATCCGATTATGTAGAAAAAGAAATTTAGACAGTTATGACGAGGAATCTACTCTCCCTATAATAACTTAAATTTTTTATCTTAATTATAAAAAAAATAGATTAAACATCTTTGGCACTATTTGGTTTCAGACAAAAGAGAAATAAATATTTCTAAGTTTTGAAAATATTCAATTTGTTTAAATTTTGATTTAATTGTTTTTATTAATGTATTATTAATTTTTGTTGAGTATTGATACATAGTTCAATTAATCATGAGTTAGGCGTGTTAAGGGCAGTATATTCTTGTAGGCAATCTTAGTAATTTAGAAATTCTGATAGTAAAATCCCCTATAGAAAATACAAAAACAAAAAGATGTTTCCTTTCCTTAAGAGAACAAAATCTTCTACAAGTTTAGCCTCCAATCAATCCCAAGAGTCTGACCAAACCTCAAATAACACTGTTGATGAACAAGAAGAACATTATAAAAATGTTCCCTAATGATTTGATAATTGGACTATCCCAAGAATTCTAACAAACCAAATTTATAAGAAAACAACTTTTGAAACTCTAAATGCCTTTTGTAGTTATATTATAAAAACAAAAGAAAGAAGTTTATCTATTCAAAAAAATATTAAACAAATCAATTATTAGATAAGGTCATCATTAATAAACTCAAAGAACAAAAATATAAATATGTCAATTTTGGATTAGTCTAAATTGGTGTCAAACCTCTTAGTGTTGAACTCATTAAGAATACCTCAATTTTAATTGTTTTGAGAGACCAAAAACACATTATGTTTAATGATTTCTTACTAGGAACTATAGAAACAAGCTTATGTACCGAATCAATACATTTTAATTGCTATCCAAATTTTAAGGTTTTTTTAACCGATAAAAATATTTTACAATCTTTGACCCTTCAAATTCATACCCATAATTACAAAATGCTTCATGGATCTGAAATACTAACTCTATCTATTAGCTCCACTTCAAAGCTATGTATTCTATAGTCAATATCAAGGCTTTACTTCAAAGCCTAAAAGGAGAAACCCTTTTAATAGAAACAGATACCTCAAGATCTCATACCACAATCCCAAGAACAATACAATGGCATGAGATTAACCTTCCTATCAGGTGGAAACTTGAAGGTGCTACTGACATTGTAACACCAACTCCTATTAAAAACACTTCACTAAGTGAAATTTCTCAATAGCAAGATGACGCGGTTGAATTGATTTTCAACAGGCCACTTAGAATACCTCTAAGACATCCCTTTGACATAGGAAGTACCAGTAAAACCTTTAGAAGGTTAAATTTAGAAGAGGAATCAAATCCCGAAACATAAATGACAGATTTTAGGACCGCTAGAGCCTCAAATATAGCTCAACCTATCTATGCCAGATAGGAAGAGGTCCCCCAAAATTCACCTAATATGTCACCAACATACTGATCAATGACTAATAATGCAAGATTAGGAGAAATTTCAGATATTTTGAGATCAATAAACAATGGTGTAGAAAACACTTCTATTCCAACAAGAATAAACAAAAAAAAGAATATTACTATAAAAATTATAATAATAAAAAATAAAGCATTCTCCAAGAATATTATGAATCCATGAATACCCATAAAATTCATATAAAATTCTTTGAATGGTTTGAAAAATATTATTTAGAATCTATTAATGCAATTAAAAATAATACTAGATGGCAAACTAATAAAGGAGAAGTTGAATCTTAACATCCCCTTTAATAGAGGTTCAATATCTTCATAAAAATACTAGAATAAAAGTAAGTCATTTAAGAATGAGAGCTTCTGATGTAGGAGAACAAATCTCGTCAAAAGACATTTGTCACACTCAGTTTTCAATAAGGTCCCGAAATTAAGAAAGATTTGGGAGTTAATTGCAAGAGTTGGTAAGTTGACAAGCTTTATTGAAAGATATGGGAATTTTTATGGTTGATTGGTAATTAGTTGGGTCTCAATTCTGGTTTATTTAAGTTGGAACCAGTTGGTTCCTTAGTGAGAAACAAAATGATTAGCGATGGACAGTTATTTGGGGCTGTGAAGACTATGCGTAAGAAGATAAATATATATATATATATATATACGTGTGTGTTTTTGTGTGTGTGTGTGAAGGATCATTCTGCGGGCAGAATTCTTCTCCATTCCATTTTATTTTATTTTCTTCTGCATTGTATTATTTGATTGCTCTAAAGAAGCGAAAATTGAGAAAAACTCTGCATGAGATATTGATCGTGAGGTTGAAGTTTGGAATGTAGTGAATTCAATGAACTAGTAAGCTTCTTAGTCTCATTGTATTCGTGAGTTTGAGAAAAAAAAAGTTAAGGGTTTATGAAATTTTTGGAATTTTCTGCAAGAAACTGGATTCGAGGATTTCAAAGTTTGATGTCTCAGATTTAATCCGTATATTTGGTTGTCATGCTTAGCTGCCAGGACGAAAGAGGCTCTGACGTTTAGAAAAGCTAAGCTGGCGAGGATAAAGGATAACATGTTAGTTTTTGTACTCCACTTTGGGTGTTTACTGGTTGTTATGATGCTTGAATGTTCTGCTCGTATGTCTGTTCTAAGTTCAATTAAATTCCATGGTTGTATATGATTACGGTGAATAAGTGAGCTATGCATGCATAACATTGTGGAAATATATGAATGATTGCGAGTAAGTTCTCTAAAAGTAAGATGTGGTTGTGTATGGATATTTTGATATGTGGCCTACTACATGTTATAGTAATAAGTGTAGTGCTATGTGTGAAATGTATGTTTATAAAATGTGAAGTATAGACGGGTTACTTTGGTGGGTTAGTTGAAGATAGGAAATTTGGCGTAATGGAGGAATAGATAGATTGAAGGAGGATTTGAGGAAGTTTGACAACATTATGGGATGACCTACAGGCTCTTCGGAGTGACACCGTGTAAATAGTATAAAAGCTCTATGAAGTGACACCTCAAAAAAATATTTACTAACTCTTCGAAGCTGAAAGAAAATGGCAAGCCATGGCACGATCTAATGGTGAACAGGTAAGCTTTATAGCGAATTGAAGTCTGCTTGGACAGGAAGCCAGGAAGCCAGTCAAGGCATACAAATGGAAGTCATTGTATAAATTACATGGCGAGGAGACTGACATAATGATTATGGCATGTTTGAGAACACTAGCTAGCATGCTAATAAGAGGTCTCACCAAAAAAATGTGAATGTAAGGGGAATAATTAGAAGCTTCTTGTACGCGGATTTATGTGAAGGGAAGGGGTTTTCCTTCAAGGTTATTATGAATAAGTATCCACCATTAAGAGTCTGCCATAGGAAACGTACAAGCCAACAGGGGTTATAAGAAAGCAAAATAGTTTTCAGATCTTATATCTTAGTGGTTATTGGAAAAGACGACACTAGAAAAAAAAAGGTAAAAAAGAAATCAACCAAAAGCTATCTGACCGCCTCCAGGCGTACTAACGTCCAGAATGTGAATACTGTAACAAAATATAGAATGACAAGACGGTATCCACAAGTATACGGGTCGAGTTGTAATATAGTTTTACAATGAAGTAGGTGATTACTCCGAGGAAGCGAGTGCTAGACCAATTCTAACCTAAACACTAAAAGATCTAATTAGTAATTTAAATAAATTATAGTACGAGAACATAAAAGAAAGTTATTAAAGTTTTTAGAATAATAAAGTAAAATAATATAAAATAAATAAAATTTAAGAGATATAAGAGTAGAGCAAATCAAATCTCGATTATGGGTGATTAGCTCGCTTCGATAATCCCAATCAACTGTTGCTTCGAGTTCCTCGTTAATCAACTAGTCGCTACCCTAGAAGGATCTTCCAATCTTACATTAACATAATGAGTCAGCAAGCACTACTTATCTTCTGACCTTACAGTCCAAACTGGCTTGGGGTGAAGGTGTTCACAAATGGGCAATACCAATTTTGGGTGAATTCCCACCTTAATGACTTCCTGGGGTTGTCAAGCTCAGGGTTTATTTCACGTTCTTCCTTTCCTAAATAGCTGATCGATCGAGTAACGCTATAAAACAATTAATAGATCATACCTCCACTCGCTAATCCCTCATAGAGGGATTAGTTCCTCATGGCTTTCATAAACAACATAGAATAGATTGAAGAATTAATCATAGTAAATGAATTGAAGTAAAGTGTTTAAGAAAAGCCTAATTGATATTAATAATAAGCACGAATCCATAGAAGTTGGTCTCCTTCACAAATCAGATCTCTTAAAGGAAAACAAAGAACAAATAAACTAAACTCTAAAAAAACCTAAGAAAGCAAGAAAACAAAACTAAATCTAAAGAGAGAATCTAATATAATGGAATGATGTCTATAACATGTGCCAAATGAGCCTATTTATAACTTTTAGGTGGCTATCATCCTTAATCCTAGGTTAGTTATCGTCCTCAAGCTTAAAATTTAATTGTGCAGACCAAAATGCCCATGCTTCGTATTTAATTTCCTGTCACAAAGTCGTTGTCGCGACATATTTGAGCAAGTTCCAATCCATTTTTATACAAAACTCGTCTCTTTTTAATTTTATTTTTGAAAATTAATATTTCTGTTCAATTTTGAAAAGAAAACTTAATCAATAAAAAATATTAATTTTTTGATTTAATGTTTTATATTTGATTCAATAATCTAGCATGAGGCAATCTTTGACTATTTTTATTTTTCCTATCTATAATTTTTTTAAAAATTCATGATAATAAATTTAAAATCTTTTTTTTCTTATATATTATTAATGCTTTTTATTTTCATTTCTTATTAATTTTTAATTATATTATAATTAATTAAATATTTGTAAAATAAGTTTTAACTTTAAGAGTAAAAAAAATGGCATAAATTTGAATATGGGACACGGATGAGGATAAAGAACAAGAGGCAGGAGATTTCCGACCATAATAATCTTATATATATTCATCAATCATTAAGCCAATTGAGTATTTACTTAGTTGATATGGTATGATTGTTTGTATAGAAAGATGTGAATTTGAGCGTGTTGAAGCATTTATTCTCCTTAAAGGTTAAAGATTATGGGCAGTACTAAGCATTGTATAAAAAATAATTAATTAATTCTAAAATAAGAAAAACTATAATTATCTCAAAAGAAAAGTATAAAATCGATTTTATCAAAACGCTTATATATTTTTTCCAATAAAAAATGTGTTAAACAAAATTAATTTTTTTTCATTGAGAAAAAGTAAAATATTACTAGAAATCATATTACACTCGTATGCGTGTGGAAATCACAGATTTAGAACAAATATGTATGTTTAAAAATAAAATATAATAAATAATGAAACATATGGTTTGAAACTAATTAATCATAATAACATATGAAATAATATGTATGATATTAAAATAAAAAATTTAAATTAAATTAAATTGTGAGTAAAACGAAATTTAAACACATAAATACATCAGATTAACAATACTAAATGCACTGCAATTAACAACATTATTAGTATGTACAACTTATGGAGATAATTTACTAATATATACAATTGATGAAGATAATAAATTGTGCATATTAAAATAAAATGTATAATTTATAATAAAATAAAATTTTGGTTGAGTGGTAAATTTAAGGTTTTATTGATACAATTGGCCTAAGTTCAAATCCCATTATATTCATATATTGATTTTTACATAAAAAGACAAAAGTACCGTTGAATAATATAACTTATTTTAATTATGGAAAGACATTTTCGTAATTTCTCAACCAAGTTGATGCCCAGTTGACTCGTGACACTAACTTAGCTAGAGATTGTAACCTCTCCAACTCGGCCTAGACATTAGACTTGAATTCGCGAGATTACATCAGCCACCAAAATGGTCTGGCAGAATTATCAGAATTTTAAAACATTTAATTAAAACATCGGTTTATTCTTAGAAGAAAACTTAGCCAATTTACGAAAAAACTCATGAGTTATCAAAATTGATTCAGTTTAATATCGTCATTATAATGATGTTTACTATTGAAAATTTAGTTTGAAAATCCGAATTACTTTCATAACAAAACATATTTACAATTTAGTAGCAGAGAAGTGATATTAACGTAATTTTAATAAAAATCATGCTTCATGCATAATTAAATAAAAATTCATATCCTAATAGCCTAAATGATTTAAATGTCATGCACACTTAAGTAAAAATCGTAAACTATATCCCATGCCACACTAATAATAAAGTTTCAAAAAACCAAAATTATAAAATAATCAATCTAAAATATTTTTATATAGAAATCAATATTCTGAGCTAAGCCCTCTGAATGTAGAGTCTGCGTCCTAACCTTGTAGATTATTTGAAAAGAAAGAAAACAAGAGGGTTAGCTATGAAAGCTCAGTGTGAGTTCCATTACAAAGAAACCAAAACAAAACAATAGACAAAGCACTTTAACAATTTCGAGAATAAAGCACAATCATAAATTACTTCAGACTAATGGTTTTTCACATAAAACACTTTACTATAAATTCCTTAGAATTCAGAATAATCATAATCGAATAATAATTTAAAATATTTTTTTTCATATTTTAACTTAGCACAAGAATAATCAATGTAACGATTAATCATACAGAAACATTGTTCATTGAACAATTCTCCATAATAATTTCACACATATCAGTATTTTAGATTACACAACAATATGCATATGTATATATATATATATATATATATATATATATATCATATTAGAAACCACAGTTTTGTATGCACGTGTTTTTATGAATGCCATACAATTTTGATTTATAAAAAAGATCCTATCCCACCATTACGTTCCATATTTGGGAGTTCCCCAGAACTCCTACCGCCATCACACCAAATTGTGGATTAACCACCAATAATTTACAGTTTTATTGTAGGTGAAATCTGCCAGTGCCTGTGGAAACACAACTTTCTTGCAGAAGAAAACTGTCAAAGGGTTGTGAATGCATAGTAAAACGTCGCAATTGGGATCTACTAAGGCTGTGGGTACACATCAAGACCACCGCAATTGGACTTTGCTATGGCTGTAGGTACTCAACAAACGTTTGAATGCAGAAATTATGTCGATTCTTCCTCTGATCATATCAACCCACCCCATGCAATGCAATGCAATGCAATCTAATCGATTTAATTTAATCATATATTGAAGCATTTAATGTTCTAACACTTGGCAATCAAGTAGCAAAGTTATGCTTTCCATACATTCGATTTAATAATATTTTAGGCATATCGTTCATACAGTCACGACAAATAGATATACATATGGTAATTTATATGTACTTTTCAAAATTCATGCTCACATTTAAAATCACAAATAAATATCATATTAATTTGATCATTCATGGATTCTAGCATGCCTCAAATCACTGGGGACCTAATTGTATAACTTAATTCACTAAAAATAGTTTGAAACCTATTTAGGGACTAAATTGATCAAAACATAAAATTTTGGATAAAATTGTAAAATTTAAGAAATAGGGGCACATGGCTGTGTGGAATGGCTTAGGCCGTGTGGGTCACATGGTCATGTGGGAGGGTCCAGACTGTGTGTTCTATGCTGGGTTTTATTTTACCTCGATTTTCTCGTAAAAGAACACAAACTTGACTTCTGAGGTCTCATACGATGATCCTTATGTCTAAATTTGATTCGAGTCACCTACAATGGGTCTTTCAATTGACAAAAATACAAGAATTACTTATCAATGTTCAAGATTTATCGAATTTATCAATATTTTTTAGGAAAGTTCATAAAAGATTCGAAATCGATTGAAAGATTGACAAGAACATTGTTTATTTTAGAATGCTAGGGTTCTACAAAATTAAGAATAAGAATTCTTACAGATCTTGGCACGTTAGAAACGAATTTTGATTGTGTTATACTAAAACAATACGAAGAACGGATTAAATGAGGTGGAATTCGAGTTTGAGATTCAACAATAAATTTCCAGCAAAAGAATATGAAAATTTTATGAACAAGAAAAGTGGGGGAATAAAAGACAAAGATGTATTTAAAGAAGAGAAAAAAGAAATTCTAAATAGAGTTGAAAAAGATAATCAAAATCCTATTATGATTAGGATAGTGACCAAATGGTAAAATTAAACAATTTTTAGAGGGATGATGTGGTAAATTACCTAATCTGCCGAAATTTAAATAAAGGGGAAAGGAAGAGGACGAAGTGATACTTGACCATTGAACTACTGTCTATTTCTTTGTTGAAAAATAAAGAGGAAAAATGTAAAAAGTAGAGATTGAACCTTAGTTTTCTAAGGGTTTTACTTAGCCCTTAACCACTAATACTGTAACATCCCGAAATAGGGCCTAAACGGAACAGTGGTTGCGAAACCACAAATCTGAGGTAGAAAAATTTATTTTATTATTATTTTGAGGTCTATGATATGTTTGCATGATTGTGTGAAAATTTCGTGAAGAAATTCTATGCATAAAGTACTTAATTTGAAATTAGGGACTAAATTGAATAAATTGCAAAACTTGTGTTCTAGAAGTATTTTGCATAAAATTGAATTAGATTATTAATTATAGGTCCTTAAAGAGGAATTTTACCAATTTTAAGTTCATGGACAAAATTAGGACATGGAAGGAATTTTTGAAAGTTTAGTAGTAAGGGCATTTTGGTCATTTAGTTATTAAAATGAATTAAAAACAAAATTAAAAGCCAATTTTTGTCCATCTTCTTCATTAGGACGAAATTTCAAGGGTTCTCCATAGCTAGGGTTTGTTTCAAGCTTTCAAGCTCCATGGTAAGTGATTCCAAGCCCCGTTTTTAATGTTCTTTACGTTTTCGAGTCCCTGTGAGCTCGATAAAGCTTATGCTAGCAATAATTTAAGTTAGGGTTCATATTTGGAAAAATACCCATAGGTGAAATTTGTGTATTTTGGTGTTTTATGATAGAATATGAGGTTTTAAATTATGTTAGACAACTTGTACTACTCGGTTTTAAGCAAAAAAAGAGTAAAAGGACTTAATCGGTAAAAATACCTAATAGTCATAAGTGCTTGTTAGAGTATGAATTTGATGCTGCCATAGAAGGGAAAAATGACCAGAATGTCATGAAACATAAGAAAATAGGCTGAAGTTTAATTTACGAGCTTTGGGGCAAAAGTGTAAATATGCAAAAGTTTAGGGGCAAAATTGTAATTTTGCCAAAATATGATTTTAGGTCAATTTGAATAATTTGAGTCCTAATTAGACTATATTTTAAATGATAGAGCAAGGAAAACTGAAATTCAAGCTAAAATGGAGAAAATACCAAGTTGTGGACGAAATGGTAAAAGTAGCTATTTTTGCATACGAGGTAAGTTCTGATGAAATAAATGCAATATTCTTTTATTTTACATTATTATTGTAAATTTCCAGCATTTATATACTTATTTTATGAGAATATTTGAAGTCGAATTAAAGGCAAAGTGACAGAGAAAAAAAAGCATTAGGAAGCCCCGTTTGAACCTTAGGAATGTTAGGATATTGGGGTTGTGAGAGACACAGATGGACAGAAATGAGCCATGTAAGTCCATATCAGATATATGGCTTTGGAGACAGGAATGAGCCATGTAAGCCCATATTAGATATATATATATATGGCATTGGAGACAGGAATAATTCATGTAAGTCCATGTCGAAGACATGGCATTGGCAGGATATTGATAGACAGGAACGACCCCAGTATCCTTAGTATTCCGAGTGGTTCAATGGGTCATTGTACACGTTAAATTACAGTGAATTATCAGCAAAAAGGGAAGGTAGATTATATTTATGAATAGTGAAAGGTCAGGTAACAAAGAAGGTAAGTAAGTAAAGAAGAAGGTAGAAAATGAGAAGTAAAGAAAGTTTATGAGGCTAGGTGACATTATGTATAATTATTCATTATGTCGAATGTTGTAATTTATTTGCTTGTAAGCTTACTAAGCCTAGTGCTTACTCTCTTTATTTTCTTTTTCTTATAGTTTTTATCTAGCCACTCGGGGATCGTAGGAAACGTCGGAGACCCGATCACACTATCGAAGGAATCACATTGGTATAGTTAGACGTTTAGTTTTGTGTATGGCATGTATAGGAACTTGGTTTCTTTTGATATGATATGATCAATGAATGATGTGTAAATACTTACTAGTGATTAGCTAATAGAATGGCTGATGATATACATTTTTAATTGTATGTATGAATAAGTAGTAACTATCACATGAAAACTAAGAAAAATGTGAAAGTAACTTAAAAACAGATTCAAGTATCAGAAATAATGTGATTTTGAAAAATCACTAAAAATCGTAGAGACATGGTTTGATGGTGAATAATATATGAAATTAAAGCTTATTATGTCTATTTTCTTATAGAATAAGCAAAATAGGTAAAGGTATTATATTTTATGAGATATCTGAGTTTTAGTGAAACAGGGTCAGAGAAAATTCTAGATCCCCTGTTTCAACTTTGGAAATTCACCATAAATTGTAAAAAAATAATTAGGTGGTGTAATTTATATGGTTAGAATTATTATTGAATCTAGTTTTAATAGAAATAAACGGTATAGTTATATTAATTTTGTACAGGGAGAAAAGTGGTTTGGAGTAAGTAGAGGTCAGTGCAGTCGAATTCTGAAACAGGGGTAACTTTAACTAATAAACTGTACTAATTGGCTAAGTCAAAAATTCTAGAAAAAATTTTGTAGATAGATATATGAGTCTAGTTTCAGGAAAAATTTACGGATCTTAATTTCGAGTTTTGAAACTCAAGAAATGAATTTTTAAGCAGCTATGACGCAGAAAAACAGTTTATTCCGAAAATTAAAATAAGTGGTTTAGAGTTGTTTAAAAGGTAAGATAAGTTTAGTAACACCTCAAGCTTGACTCCGGTGACGGTTTCGGGCGTGGGGGCGTTACAAATACTAAGACTCAATTCTTGATAATTTTATAAATTCTAACTTCTTAATTTTTGGGGTGTTATAGTTATTTTATTAATAGTATAGATATATAATTGATAGAAATAATAAAGTGTGCATAATTAAAATTAAAATGTATAAATATAGAACTTTAATTGAGTGGTAAATTGAAAGTTTTACTAATGCAATTGGTTTGGGTCTAAATATTATCACATGGATAATTTTATTAGTTTTTTTTAATGTAAAAGACTAAAGTGCCCTTCAATAATATAACTTAATTTAGTTATGAAAATACGTTTTTGTAATTGAACAACTGAGTTGATGACCCGATTGAATGTGACACCAATCCAATAAAACACTAAGTAATAATATTTATGAATATGATCTTTTCTATTACATAAATTATTTATAAATAATCAACACTAGAAATTATTTATAAATCGATCTCTCAAATAGGAGCAACAAAAAATTTCAATGCAATTTTTTTTATATAATGATTTTTTTGGTCCTCCAAGTTTACAAAAAAAAAATCATTTTAGCTCTTTATTTAATTTTTTGTCTCTTTTAGCTATTGAACTTATATTTTTTTTAATCAAATCACCCAAAAATAAAAGGAAAAGTTAACACTTGTCAACTTTGCTGGTGTGGCATACACGAGAATTATCATGTAAGTGACAATTCAATATTCAATTAATTTTTTAAAATTTAAAAAATATTATAAATATATATTTATAAATTTTTAATAATTTAATGAAGTTTTATTTTTAAAAATAGCTTTTATAAATTTTTTAATTTCTAAAAGAATAATTAAACTCTATCATGTCCAAAAAAACACAAATTCAAAGATGAAAGAAAGAAGGAATGAAATAGTTATTATTTGTAAAGTTGAAAGTAGAAATAAACGATTATGCTTATTTTTCAACTGTAGTAGTTGACCCTGAAGATTAATCATGTAATATCCTTTCGTCGATGAATTAGTGCCAGTAAAAATGATTCCTTATATAAAATCAACGGCTAATTTGATGACGCGTGTGGAAACAGATAAGCAACACTGCTTTGTGTCGTTTGGTACAAGTTCAAAATGAAAGCAGCCGACTCCGCTTTTTTAAACCACGTACCTTTCCTTTTCAAATATCACTTACGTACGGCCTGCCCATCATCTCATTTTTACCAAAACTTAAATTCCAAACATATATGTGCCACTTGCCAATTTATTTATATTTTATGACAGACAAATAAAAATATATGATGTCAATTCATTGACGAATTTTTGTACATTTCGCAAAACATAACAACGAATACGACAACAATCTCATGTGACTCTGAATAAATAAATAGACATCCTTATGTCTATGTTGAACTTGAATTTCTTTTCTTTCTAAATATTATCCACGAGAGGTAGTATTCTTTAAAAAAACTCTTTTAAACAAGTTGATATTAATTTTAACAGAGTTTCTATCTCTCGATAATGCAAGTATTTGAAGAGGGAATAAATTTAATAAAATAGAGTGTCACGTCGAGTATCCGAAAAAATTAGTCTTGTGTAAGCGCATGGTTATCTGTCAATGAAATCTCAACATTAGTTTGTGAGATTTTATCAATGCTTACAACAAATATACAAGACACTTATAGGCAAAAACACTACCACTTGATAATATAATTACCATAATGTCCTATATACTGTAGGGTATGGGTTCAAAATTCATCAAGCGCAAATGTTGAGATTTTTTTAGTAAGTGGTTATACGGGTACACATGGTTCATCTCTTCAGGCACTTGACGAGATAATCCTACTTTATTGAATTGATCGTTTTTTCAAATATTCATACTTTAAAAAAATTGAGAGACAATTTTCTTTGAAGACAGTACTATTTTATTGAAAGTTTATTAATTCTCAACAAATTATATTTTAAAAATTTATCTTAAATGGGTCTATCTTTTCTCTAAAAAATATCTAATGATTTTCTTTTTCAGATCATTTGATTAAAATATAATTTTTAGCTATCTTAAATAAAAAAATAAAAAGCATTACAGATGTACCATTATCCATTTTATTTTATATACTAAAAAACAAATTCTTGAACATGATTTAAGCCTAAGAAAATCAAAATCGTGAACATGATTTAAGCGCTTTTTAAACAGAACAAGCATATTAATTAAGTTAAAACCGTACCAATGGAAGTATTTTTTTACTGAATTGATGTGTGTTAGTATCTATTTGTTTCAGTGTTTTAAATTTATCAATATTTTTTAAAAAGCATTTAATATATAAAAATATATTTATAAAAATAAAAAAATTAAATTAAATAAATTTTAAATTAAAATATTCATCAATAAATCTAAAATTAATAATAAAGATCCATCATTCGATATGAAATTTTAAGGATTTAACTATTTTTCCTTTTCTACATGAAAGAAGCTAAAAGGTGAACGAATATTTTTTATTTGATAGTCGAGTGATTGGATTTTTCTTAATTATATTTTAGTTTTTATATTTTAAATGTGAAAGTATGTCCCAATTTTTTTTTAAACTTTACATTCCGATTTAGTCTTTTTTTATTAGTCACGTTCTAATTAAGTCTTTAGCATAATAGTAAACAATTAAAAATTTTATATTTTTTAATATTATTCATGCATCGAAGGGTAAACTATGTTTTGGTTAGTGTGACTAGAATTGACCTGAATGAGCTAGTGCAACAATTACGGACTGAAATTTTTACCAGTGCAAAAAATAGTATGTTAAAATATACTTCAGCCCCTATATTCTTCGAATATTTGAAATTTAGGTTCTCTATTTTTATTTGTAAAAATATAATTCCTTATTTTTTTCAATTGCAAAATTTAAATGTTATAGGCCAATTTGGCCCACTTATATTACATCAAAACCCTAAAATTTAACCCAAATATCCCTAAAGCCCATTTACAACCCGAGCCCACTTAGAATAAACCCAACAACCGAGAGGCCCACTTACATGCCATCAGACCCAATACAACAAAACCATCTAACCCATCAACCCAATTTTAACCCACAACCCAATTACAAATAAACTTTAAACCCCAAACCATTAAACTCAACAAAATCAAACCCAAATTTTTACCTAAGCCCAAGCCCAAATACCCATTAGTCAAACTAGGGTTTCAGAAAAGCTGAAACCCTAGCCACCCTCTCCCTAGCTTGCAGCGCCGAAACTCTCTCGACGCTTACATCACATTGCTGCAGTGCCACCGTCCAAGGTCACCTCCATCAACTTGCACCTGCAAACAATTAAAGAGACAAGACAGAAACAATAGAAAATAGATGTAAAAGGGGTTATAAAAACCCAAATGAAAAATTGTAAGGGGGTTCGGTAACTAAAAAAATATATACAAAGAAAGCATTTGATTTTTTAGCAAAAAAGATAGCGATTCCATCAATATTCAAGAGAATATCACGAAATTAAACACAAAATCAGAGAAACAGGGAACAAAAATCGAAATCAAAGAACGAAGGTGATTTTTTTTCTTTTTTATATATATTTTCGAGGTTATTTTTTTTCTACTTATAACCATATACATATATATATTATATCATTTAACTTTTAAAAAAAAAAATTTTTACCTTTTCCGGCCACCGTGCACGGTGGCAGCGCGCCATCCATGGCGGCGGTGGTCCTGGCTGATCGGCCGTGGCCAACTCCACTGCCGAGTCCCTCCCTTCTCCCTCCTCTCTCTTTCCCTCTCTTCTTCTCTCTTTTTTTTTTCTTCTCCCTTCACAAATGATTTTTTCTTCTGATTTTAAGCCTTATATAGCCCTCTAAAACAACGTCGTTTTGGGGGCTGCTCTTTAACCCCAAAACGACGTCGTTTTGAGCCTACCCGACCCGACCTGATCCAAACCTGCTCAGGATCCGCGTGTTTTTTATGGAGGGGTTATTTGCGCGTTTAACCCCTCCACTTTTTAACATGTTCTAATTAAATCTTTCATTGTTTTTTTTAATTTGGCCCCAAAGTATGCAGCGCTTTGCAATTTAGCCCCTCTTGCTATGTTATGTTTTGAGGGGAGGATTAATTGTGTTTTTGGTCCCCCACAGTTTTTTGCGCGTTCTAATGGGTCCTTTCCCCTTTATATTTTTTAAAATTAGCCCCAAAGCTTTGATTTTAATCCAATTTTGGTCCTTTTTCATTTATTTCTCGTATTTACCTTGGATTTCATATTATTTTGCTATTTAATTCAGCTTTAAATATTAATCATGTTATATATATAATATTGTTATCACTATTATTTTTATACATTGTTACTAGTATATTATATTTAGCTACATATATATATATTTTCTTTATGTTTCGTTTCTTACTATTATATGCATATATATCTATTATTATATTTATTATTAATATTGTTAGCATTAGCATTTTCACTTAATGTGTATATAGATATACATGTACGTATTAATAGTTTTTTTTTATCATATATATATTGTATATATTATATTTATATTATGTATATATTTTTAATGTTATTAGATGTATATTTCTTGTATATTTCCATGTATATATTTTATATTGTCTCATGTGCATACTCCGAAATACTATTATATATATATGTATTTTTAATACCATATGTGTATATATACATTTTTGTTTATATAGTATTATTTTCGTATATTTAATTATATTATTCTAAAAAAGGGTTATAATATGTATATATTGGTGAATATCATACTATTCATGTATTTTTATGTTATTTCATACATATATCTTTATGTTATTTGTTATATATTTCTTTTACTATTTCATGTATATTTTTTTTAAATACCATAATATTTATATATTTTTGTACTATCTTATGTATATATTTTATCCTTGTTATTATAAGTACTAGTATATGTTTTATTATTTATGTATATATCTTTCTATTATTACTATTATTATTAGTGTGTGTCTATTATATGTGTATATCGTATGTGTTCATTTTAAATATGTTATGCATGTATATATATATTATGTACCTATATTTAGTATTATTATGTAAATATTTTTCACTCCTATATTACATACATACTCCTAACATCATCATTATGTATATGCATTCATTATTTGTATTTCGTGTTTAATTCTAGTATTATGTCTAATATCGCATATTTCTTTGTTATTTTTAATATTATTGTCACACTTGTATTTGCTTCAATATATTTCTAGCTCTGGCATTTATTTATTTGCTTTGCATGAGTTCGAAAATCTTATTCTTATTTTTTAATTAATTTCAATACATGAGGCAACGTATCGGTTTAATACTAAGTCGTCGATTTCATCACTATGTTGGGTGAACATCAATCGACTCATGTTAAAACGGTATGCCCTTCTAAAAAAACAAAAAACTAAAATTTCTCGTCTTTTCAACCAGATCACGATTAAATCTTACATTGAACCCGTATTTTTGAAAATCAAGGCAACGCGTGTTTTACAAGATACCAATTTTGGGCGTCGTGAGGGTGCTAATACCTTCCTCGCGCGTAACCGACTCCGGAACCCTACTTTTCATCTGAATTTTGACGTAGACCTAAACTCGGCCTTCTTTTGGTTTTAAAAATAAATTTATTAGGTGTCCGATTGCACCTATAAAAAGGATCGGTGGCGACTCCCCCCTTCTTAATAAAATCGAAACTTTCAAATTCCCACTAAATCGCCACAATTAGCGACTAAGTTAAATTTTTACGTCGCTACAGCTGGCGACTCCACTGGGGACTATTTTTGAGAGTCGTGTCTGGAATTAAACTCGCGTTGTCAAAATTTTCAAAGTCCCTTGTTCAAATTGTAATATCCCGAATTAGGGCCTAATCGGAATAGTGGTTTCGTGACCACAAATTCGAGATAGAAATAATTATTTTATAATTATTTTGAGGTTTATGATATGATTACATGATTGTGTGAAAATTTCGTGAAGAAATTCTATGCCTAAAGTGTTTAAACTGAAAGTAGGGACTAAATCGAATAAGTTGCAAAAATTTGCACTCTAGAAGTTTTTAGTATGAAATTGCATTGAAATATTAATTAGGAGGTCTTAAATAGCAATTTGACTAATTTAAGTTCGTGGACAAAATTAGGACATGGAAGGAATTTTTGGAAAGTTTAGTAGTAAGGGCATTTTGGTCATTTAGTTATTAAAATGAATTAAAAACAAAATTAAAAGCCAATTTTTGTCCATCTTCTTCATTAGGCCGAAATTTCAAGGGTTCTCCATAGCTAGGGTTTGTTTCAAGCTTCCAAGCTCCATAGTAAGTGATTCCAAGCCCCGTTTTTAATGTTCTTTACGTTTTTGAGATCCCGATAACTCGATTAAGCTTATATTAGCAATAATTTAACCTAGGGTTTATATTTGGAAAAATACCCATAGGTGAAATTTGTGTATTTTGATGTTTTATGATAGAATATGGAGTTTTAAATTATGTTAGACAACTTGTACTACTCGATTTTAAGCAAAAACGAGTAAAAGGGCTTAATCGGTAAAAATACCTAATAGTCACAAGTACATGTTAGAGTGAGAATTTGATGTTGCCATAGAAGAGAAAAATGATCAGCATGTTGTAAAACATAAGAATAAGGAATAAAGTTTAATCCCGAGCCTAGGGGCAAAAATGTAAATATGTAAAAGTTTAGGGGTAAAATTGTAATTTTTGCCAAAATTTGAGTTAAGGATTAATTTGATAATGTGAGTATTAAATAAGCTAAATGTGTTATTTTAGATCAAGAAAGACGTGGAATCGACCTCAATCAAGGAAAAGAAAAGATTGTGGACTAAATTGCAAAATCTTTGTATTTTGGTACCAAGGTAAGTTCATGTGTAAATAATGTAGCATAATTGTTATTTTTAAGTTATTGATGTTAAATATATGTGATGCTGAATTTTATTATGAAATGTATGCTTTGTGGTTAATTTCAAATAATATGTAAATTATGTGATATACTTGGAAAATGTGAAATACTATCGAGTATCGGTATCGGCATTCTATGGAAGACGGCAAGGATAAGTGTTCGAGGAAAATCACGTTCGAACCTTAGGAATAGATTAGGATACAAGTGACATGTCACTAGGATGGTTGAGCATCCGAACTCGTTGAGTTGAGTCTGAGTTCACTTATGGATGCGAATGTCCGAACTCGTTGAGTTGAGTCCGAGTTCGTGAGATGTAACTAGGCATCCGAGCTCGTTGAGTTGAGTCCGAGTTCACTTATGGATGCGAACGCCCGAGCTCGTTGAGTTGAGTCCGAGTTCGCTTATGGGCGGGTTACATGATTGCTTGATTGCATATATGGCACTTATGTGCAAGTTATCCATGTATCCGAATTATATTCCGATGTGTTCAATGGGTAAAGTTATACTCAAATGGAGGAATATTCGAGATGTAAAGAGACGTATTGGTAAGTGATGTGAAATGGATATTTTGGACAGGTATGTATTTAACCCTCGGGTTGAGTATTGGTACAATCACGATAAGGCAATAAGATGATAAAAAAAAAAAAGATTAGAAATGTGATATGTGTTTTAGTGATGCATGCTAATGTTGATTGGTATGACCGTTTGTTATGTTACTTATTATTTGCATATGAACTTACTAAGCATTTATGCTTACTCCTCCTTCTTACTCATTGTAGTTTTGGACAAGCCAGCTTTCAGAGTCGGGATAGGTCGAAGGCTCACCACACTATCCTAAGACTTTTGGTAAATGGCCTGTAAATTTAAGTATGACATGTATAGCAATATACCTATTTTGTGTAAATGATCTTATGATATGGTGATGGAATGGTTGAGAAAATGTTTGATAATGATAAATTATGAAAATGGTTAGTTTAGATTATGTTTGATGTTAAGGAAAATTATTAAGATACTTAGTGCATAAAAACTCATAAAAGGGATGAAATTTGCCATAAACAGAATACTGCAGCAACATTGACGCGAGTTTGAAAATTTACTAAAAATCATAGAAATTGAATTTGGTGATGGAATACATATCAAATTAAATCTTATTATGTCTAGTTTCACATGAAACAAATGAAACAGGTAAAGGAATTATATGTTAAAAGATATTTGAATTTTAGTGAAACAGGGTCATAGCAGTTTCTGAATCCCCTGTTCCAACTTTAGAAATTCACCATAAATTGTAAAGATATAATTAAGTGGTGTATTTTATATCCTCAGAATCCTTATTAAGTTTAGTTTTATTAGAAATAAACCTCATAGTCATATGAATTTTTTACAGAGAGAAATGTGGTTCGTAGTAAATAGAGGTCAAACCAGTCAAGTCCTGAAATAGGGGTAACTTTAACTAATAAACTGTACTAATTGGCTCAACCAAAAATTCTAGAAAAAAATTAGTAGATAGGTATATGAGTCTAGATTCAATGAAAATTTACGGAACTTGATTTTGAGTTTTGTAATTCGAGATATGATTTTTATTGTGACTATGACGCAAGTAGCTTAAAAGCTGTGAATGTAGAAACAAATAATCCAAAGTTCTAAAAATGTTAAATTAAGCTTAGTAACACCTCATACTCGACTCCGGCGACGGTCTCGGGCGTGGGGGCGTTACATTAAGTGGTGTCAGAGCAGGTTTAGTCGGTTCTCGGACTACGTGTTGTATGTACGGATTTTGCTATACATGCCATATGTATAAATTGTGATAGTGTGACGACTTCTGACCATTTAAATGATTTTTTTTTATAGTAAATGGATCCCGATCCAGCTGTGGCAGATGAAGTAGAGAGTAATGCGCTAGCTCCGACTGAAGGAGTAGCGCCGACTGAAAATCCACCTCCTACTGTTGGTCAGGGAGGAGGAGAAAGGGGTTGGGAAGCCTTTCTCCAAATGATGAGTGCATGGTACACTCGAGTTCGCTCAGACGAACCCAAATGTACAACCTCCCCACCTCCCCAATTCCTCAACCTGCACTCAGGCGCCTCAAGGTATGGATCTGATGAAATTTCACAGAATTCCAGTTGATAGAATTCACAAGCAAGGGGTCAAAGAATTTAAAGCAAATATTGATGATGATGCCGAGAAAGCGAGTTACGCTTGAAAATTCTATCCGGGTATTTGACGAATTATCTTGTACACCTGAAGAATGTTTGAAATGTGCTATATCTTTGTTGAGGGATTCAGCTTATAATTGGTGGAAGACTTTGATTTCGGTGGTATCGAAAGAGAAAATAACTTGGGAATTCTTTCAAGAAGAGTTTCGAAGAAATATATTAGTGAAAGATTTATTGATCGAGCGTAAAGAATTTCTTGAGTGAAGCAAGGTAATATGACGATTCTGAGAATATGAAAGAGAGTTTGTTCGATTAAGTAAGTATGCCAGAGAGTATGTTCCTACAGAGATGTGCCGACGATTTGAAGACGGGCTCAACGAAGACATCAAGGTATTTGTTGGAATTCTTGAATTAAAAGAAATGGTAGTATTGGTTGATCGAGCTTGTAAGGCCGAAGAATTACTTAAAGAAAAGAAAAAGGTAGAGGCTGAGACTAGAAATTGGAAGAAAAGACCGATGAGCAGTTCATTTTCGCAGCAACCTGAAAAGTCAAGGAATATGAATCCTCGTTCCCAAGCTTCAGCTGGGTAATCATATGGGAATTATAAGAAGCAAAATGTGGGTCCTAAATCCCAGACTACTTCGGCAACCAGGTGTAGGGAACTCGAGATTTGTTAAACCTCGAGTGCAATGTGGTGTGGTAGAAATCATTTTGGTCCGTGTAGAGCAAATGAATGTTTTCGATGTGGTTCTCCTGATCATTTTATTAGAGATCGCCTGAGAGAGAGTGAAAAGAAAAATTTGAATACAAAAACAAGTGGGGCGGATTCGAGAGGAAGATATCCAAGAAAAGCTGAGAGCGAAGCAAGCAGTAAGAATGTAGCCAGGGATGCACCAGTTAGACCTAAAGGAAGAGCTCCGGCTAGAACTTATGCCTCACCTGATGTGATTACCGGTACATTTTCTCTCTATAATGTTAATGTTATTGCTTTGATTGATCCCGGTTCTACTCATTCATATGTATGCATGAAATGGTGTCTAGTATGAATATACTTGTTGAGAACACAGAATTTATGATTAGAGTGTCGAATCCGTTAGGCAAATGTGTGACTGTTGATAAGGTATGTAAGAAATGTCCTTTAATGATTCGGGATCATTACTTTCCGGCCGACTTGATGTTGTTGCCGTTTGATGAGTTTGATGTTATTTTGGGTATGGATTGGTTGACATTGCATGATGCTAAAATAAATTGCAAAGAAAAGGTTATAGAATTAAAGTGTGAAAATGGTGAAACTCTGCATGTTAAATCGGATAAATCGAGGCATTACCTAGTGTGATTTCTTCAATGCCTACTCAAAGATATCTCGAGAAAGGGTTATGAAGCTTATTTGGCGTATGTAATTAATACAAAAGAAGTTTAAAAGAAAGTTGAATCAGTGCCGGTTGTGTGTGAATTTGCGGACGTATTTCCAGAAGAATTGCCGGGTTTACCTCCTGTCAGGGAAGTAGAATTTGGTATTGATTTGATACCGGGAACAGCTCTGATTTCGATTGCTCCGTATAGAATGGCACCAGCAGAGTTGAAGGAATTAAAGTCACAGTTGCAAGAGTTGACTGATAAAGGTTTTGTGAGACCGAGTTTCTCACCTTGGGGTGCTCCCGTGTTATTTGTGAAAAAGAAGGATGGTTCTATGAGGTTGTGTGTTGATTATCGCCAGTTAAACAAGGTGACAATCAAAAACAAATATCCGTTGCCAAGAATTGATAATTTGTTTGATCAGCTAAAAGGAGCGACATGGTTTTCAAAGATTGACTTGAGATCTGGTATTACCAATCATGTAAAAAGAGTCGGATGTGCCTAAAATCGCTTTTAGAACAAGGTATGGTCATTATGAATTTTTAGTTATGCCATTCGGGTTGACAAATGCTCCTCATTGTGTTTATGGATTTAATGAATCGTATATTCACCATACTTGGACAAATTTGTTGTGGTGTTTATAGATGATATTTTAATTTATTCAAAAGATGATACAGAGCATGCTGAGCATTTGAGGATAGTTTTACAAACTTTGAGAGATAAGCAGCTGTATGCTAAGTTTAGTAAAAGTGAATTTTGGCTACTGGAAGTTGGATTTTTAGGTCATATTGTTTGAGTGATGGTATACGGGTTGATCCTAGTAAAATTTCAGCCATTGTTGATTGGAAACCACCAAAAATGTAACTGAAGTTAGAAGTTTCTTGGGGCTAGCTGGGTATTATCGGCGGTTTGTAAATGGATTTTCTATAATTGCTGCTCCTATAACTAGATTACTCCAAAAATATGTTAAATTTGAATGGACGGAAGAATGTCAACAGAGTTTTGAAGAATTGAAAAGTTATTAACAGAGGCACCAACCGGTGTTAGTACAACCGAATCGTAAAAAGAATTTGTGGTGTATAGTGATGCTTATCTAAATGGTTTGGGGTGTGTGCTCATGCAAGAAGGAAAAGTGGTGGCATATGCTTCGAGGCAGTTAAAACCTCATGAGAGGAATTATCCTACTCACGATTTGGAATTGGCTGCGGTGGTGTTTGCTTTGAAAATTTGGCGACATTATTTGTATGGTGAAAAGTGCCGGGTATATACTCAACCATAAAAGTCTTAAGTACTTGATGTCACAAAAGACTTGAATTTAAGACAGTGAAGATGGTTGGAGTTATTGAAAGATTATGAGCTTGTTATTGATTATCATTCGGAAAAGCGAATGTGGTTGCCGATGCTTTGAGCGAAAGTTACTCTTGTTTGCTTTGAGAGCTATGAACACTTTCGGTTAAAGGTATCGATGATGGTTCGATTCTAGCAGAGTTAAGATCAAGACCGATGTTTTACAAGAGATTTGTGAAGCTCGGAAAAATGATCAAGATTTGCAAGCCAAGAGAAAACAAAGTGAAGTTGATACAGAGTCGATTTCGAAATTGGTTCTAATGGATGTTTAATGTTTAAAGATCGGATTTGTGTACCAAAGAATGAGGAATTGATTCAAAAGATCCTACAAGAAGCACATAGTGGTTATTTCTCGATTCATCCGAGTAGTACGAAAATGTATAATGACTTGAAGAAAATGTATTGGTGGAATGGAATGAAAAGAGATATATCAGAGTTTGTGTCCAAATGCTTAATTTGTCAACAGGTGAAAGTCGAACACCAAGTGCCTTCGGGATTACTTCAGCCTATCATGATTCCTGAATGGAAATGGGATCGAATTACCATGGATTTTATATCAGGGTTGCCGTTAACTCCGGGAAGAAAAATGCCATCCGGGTAATAGTTAACAGATCGACTAAATTGGCTCATTTTATTCCGAATGCGTGCATGATTATTCTCTTAATAAGTTGGCTGAATTGTATATCCGTGAGATTGTTAGACTTCATGGAATACCTTTGTCAATCATTTCGGATAGAGATCCGAGATTTACTTCACGGTTTTGGCAAAAGTTGCAAGAAACATTAGGTACAAAGTTAAATTTCAAGATCGCTTTTCATCCACAAACCGATGGACAATCGTAAAGAGTAATTCGATTCTTGAAGACATGCTCGGATGTTGTGTATTGGAATTTCAAGGAAGTTGGGAAAGATATTTGCCGTTGGTAGAATTTGCTTACAACAATAGTTATCAGACGAGCTTGAAAATGGCACCTTATGAAGCATTGTATGGTCGTAAGTGTCGAACGCCTTTGTATTGGACTAAGCTCAAGGAAAATCAGATTTATGGAGTTGATCTAATAAAAGAAACTGAAAAAAAGGTGAAAGTGATTCAAGATTGTTTGAAAGTCGCCTTGATATAGAGCGAAAATCGTATGCAGATTTGAAGAGAAAAGACATTGAATTTCAAGTTGGCGATAAAGTATTTTTAAAGGTGTCTCCGTGGAAGAAAGTCCTTAGATTTGGACGGAAGGGCAAATTAAGTCCGCGTTTTATTGGGCCGTATGAAGTAATTGAAAAAGTTGGACCGGTAGCATATCGACTAGCATTACCACCTGAATTAGAGAAGATTCATGATGTGTTCCATGTATCTATGTTACGTCGGTATCGTTCGGATCCTTCACATGTAGTTTCACCGACAGAAATTGAACTACAACCAGATATGACCTACGAAGAAGAACCGATTAAGATTTTAGCTCGAGAGGTCAAACAACTAAGGAATAAAAATGTTGCACTTGTGAAGGTGTTGTGGAAAAGGCATGGAATAGAAGAAGCTACATGGGAATCTGAAGAAACTATGAGAAATCAATACCCACATCTGTTTACCGGTAAGATTTTCGAGGACGAAAATCCTTAAAGGGGGGAGAGTTGTAATATCCCGAATTAGGGCCTAATTGGAACAGTGGTTTCGTGACCACAAATTCGAGATAGAAATAATTATTTTATAATTATTTTGAGGTTTATGATATGATTACATGATTGTGTGAAAATTTCGTGAAGAAATTCTATGCCTAAAGTGTTTAAATTGAAAGTAGGGACTAAATCGAATAAGTTGCAAAAATTTGCACTCTAGAAGTTTTTAGTATGAAATTGCATTGAAATATTAATTAGGAGGTCTTAAATAGCAATTTGACTAATTTAAGTTCATGGACAAAATTAGGACATGGAAGGAATTTTTGGAAAGTTTAGTAGTAAGGGCATTTTGGTCATTTAGTTATTAAAATGAATTAAAAACAAAATTAAAAGCCAATTTTTGTCCATCTTCTTCATTAGGCCGAAATTTCAAGGGTTCTCCATAGCTAGGGTTTGTTTCAAGCTTCCAACCTCCATAGTAAGTGATTCCAAGCCCCGTTTTTAATGTTCTTTACGTTTTTGAGATCCCGATAACTCGATTAAGCTTATGTTAGCAATAATTTAACCTAGGGTTTATATTTGGAAAAATACCCATAGGTGAAATTTGTGTATTTTGATGTTTTATGATAGAATATGGATTTTTAAATTATGTTAGACAACTTGTACTACTCGATTTTAAGCAAAAACGAGTAAAAGGGCTTAATCGGTAAAAATACTTAATAGTCACAAGTACATGTTAGAGTGAGAATTTGATGTTGCCATAGAAGAGAAAAGTGATCAGCATGTTGTAAAACATAAGAATAAGGAATAAAGTTTAATCCCGAGCCTAGGGGCAAAAATGTAAATATGTAAAAGTTTAGGGGTAAAATTGTAATTTTTGCCAAAATTTGAGTTAAGGATTAATTTGATAATGTGAGTATTAAATAAGCTAAATGTGTTATTTTAGATCAAGAAAGGCGTGGAATCGACCTCAATCGAGGAAAAGAAAAGATTGTGGACTAAATTGCAAAATCTTTGTATTTTGGTACCAAGGTAAGTTCATGTGTAAATAATGTAGCATAATTGTTATTTTTAAGTTATTGATGTTAAATATATGTGATGCTGAATTTTATTATGAAATGTATGCTTTGTGGTTAATTTCAAATAATATGTAAATTATGTGATATACTTGGAAAATGTGAAATACTATCGAGTATCGATTCGGCATTCTATGGAAGACGGCAAGGATAAGTGTTCGAGGAAAATCCCGTTCGAACCTTAGGAATAGATTAGGATACAAGTGACATGTCACTAGGATGGTTGAGCATCCGAACTCGTTGAGTTGAGTCCGAGTTCACTTATGGATGCGAATGTCCGAACTCGTTGAGTTGAGTCCGAGTTCGTGAGATGTAACTAGGCATCCGAGCTCGTTGAGTTGAGTCCGAGTTCACTTATGGATGCGAACGCCCGAGCTCGTTGAGTTGAGTCCGAGTTCGCTTATGGGCGGGTTACATGATTGCTTGATTGCATATATGGCACTTATGTGCAAGTTATCCATGTATCCGAATTATATTCCGATGTGTTCAACGGGTAAAGTTATACTCAAATGGAGGAATATTCGAGATGTAAAGAGACGTATTGGTAAGTGATGTGAAATGGATATTTTGGACAGGTATGTATTTAACCCTCGGGTTGAGTATTGGTACAATCACGATAAGGCAATAAGATGATAAAAAAAAAAGATTAGAAATGTGATATGTGTTTTAGTGATGCATGCTAATGTTGATCGGTATGACCGTTTGTTATGTTACTTATTATTTGCATATGAACTTACTAAGCATTTATGCTTACTCCTCCTTCTTACTCATTGTAGTTTTGGACAAGCCACTCGAGAGTCGGGATAGGTCAAGGCTCACCACACTATCCTAAGACTTTTGGTAAATGGCCTCAGAATTTAAGTATGGCATGTATAGCAATATACCTATTTTGTGTAAATGATCTTATGATATGGTGATGGAATGGTTGAGAAAATGTTTGATGATGATAAATTATGAAAATGGTTAGTTTAGATTATGTTTGATGTTAAGGAAAATTATTAAGATACTTAGTGCATAAAAACTCATAAAAGGGATGAAATTTGCCATAAACAGAATACTGCAGCAACATTGACGCGAGTTTGAAAATTTACTAAAAATCATAGAAATTGAATTTGGTGATGGAATACATATCAAATTGAATATTATTATGTCTAGTTTCACATGAAACAAATGAAACAGGTAAAGTAATTATATGTTAAAAGCTATTTGAATTTTAGTGAAACAGGGTCATAGCAGTTTCTGAATCCCCTGTTCCAACTTTAGAAATTCACCATAAATTGTAAAGATATAATTAAGTGGTGTATTTTATATCCTCAGAATCCTTATTAAGTTTAGTTTTATTAGAAATAAACCTCATAGTCATATGAATTTTTTTACAAAGAGAAATGTGGTTCGTAGTAAACAGAGGTCAAACCAGTCAAGTCCTGAAACAGGGGTAACTTTAACTAATAAACTGTACTAATTGGCTCAACAAAAAATTCTAGGAAAAAATTAGTAGATAGGTATATGAGTCTAGATTCAATTAAAATTTACGGATCTTGATTTCGAGTTTCGTAACTCGAGATATGATTTTTATTGTGACTGTGACGCAAGTAGCTTAAAAGCTGTGAATGTAGAAACAAATAATCCAAAGTTCTAAAAATGTTAAATTAAGCTTAGTAACACCTCATACTCGACTCCGGCGACGGTATCGGGCGTGGGGGCGTCACACAAATTAACATTTAGTCGTGATCCTCAAATTTTTGTTTTCAAAAGTCATGCGTTCGCATTATGTTGTAAATGTTTTTCTAACTCGTTTTGTCCTTTTTGTTTTTCAGCTTTAAGTTTTATGGTTTTAGTTTTGTAGTTTGTTTTTTAACGAAAGGTTTGTGAGTTTCTCCCCACACACCGTGCACTTACATTTTGCATAACATGAGCTCTATACCCGGGCTCCGTCCGTTTAAGTGAAAGTAAACACTACGCCTTCGTGAGTTAACTCGTCCCTCCGTACAGGCTAGTGAATACTTTCGGGTTACATATGACTTATGCTTTCGTGATTAACTTGTCTCTCCGCATAGGCATGAGTAAATATAACCCCTCGAATTGATCTCGTGAGCCTGTGATGGGCTACGACCGAGGCTTCGTACTAGTCTTAGTAGACGATAGTATGAACAATTTGAGTACCCACCTAGAACCAAAACTGCATATAGTGAACCGTACGAGCCCCTAACTAGAGCCATGTCGAACCTCCGCTCGTTTAGTAGCCACCAAAATAAGTACACGGGGGAAACGCCTCTTACCTTTTATACTTTCACTTTATATGTAAGGGGATCGGGTTGGTTTAATAAACTAGATCGGATAGTGTAATTTGACAAATTTTCCATGATTTTTCTGCCTATATTTGACTACTAACCAGGGTTGTTCGTCTTTGCTTTATTTTTCATCATGCATTATAGGCATCACATTAGAAAAGTGTTGACTAGAGATCGGTTGCCAAAAAAAAGGGGTTTCTGATGGAAGAGTTAATTATACAAACAACCGAGAAAAATACCGTGGTCCGGGATTGGTCTTTGAAAACCCAGAAAGAAAAAGGGGATAGTTTAATGGAAGGATATGTTTCTAATCTACCTGCGCATGTAACCGTGAATGTTCGTCAGAATAATCTGAAAGACTTGGTTCGAATCTGGAATCAGTGGGACTCGGACACTAGGGGAATCTTCACTGAAAGATATGGGGATATAGCCAACCTGATTGCCATCAACGTTGACGAACAATTGATTCAAGCTATGGTCAGATTCTGGGATCCAGCTTACCAGTGTTTCACCTTTAATCAAGAAGACATGACCCCGACTATAGAAGAATACGCTGCTTTGCTTCATATTGATAATGTGCAATTTTACAAAATATACGTGAAAGAGCCCAAGTCGATAACTTTTAAGAAAAAGTTAATGAGATTGACAGACATGACCGACACATGGGCCGAAAAACAGATCAAGAAGAAGAATGAAACCAGCTGTATTCCGTGGTTTTCCCTGCGAGACTTGGTTCTGAACCACCCCGACATGTTGAAAAGGGTAAATTTGTTCGGTTTGGCCATTTACGGTTTGATCGTTTTCCCAAAAGTGCTTGGACACATAGAAGTTGCAGTAGTGGATTTCTTTGAAAGGTTAAAACAAGGAATCAACCCTGTCCCAACTATCCTGGCTGAAACCTTCAGATCACTAAGCATCTGTAGGAGAAAGGGGGAAGGTCGTTTCATCGGATGCGCGTAGTTACTCAACGTTTGGATCCTGAGCCACTTTTGGAAAGTAGAGCGCAAACCGTTCCATATGTTTTCTAAAACATTCTCCCCATTAGAAGCTTATCTCGAGAAAGAATGGCCAAAGGAAGTCACCGAACAGCATTGGGTTTCAGTTTTTCAGAATCTTCGTGCTGAAGATGTAACCTGGAGAGCACCGTGGATACGCCATTCGGTTATGTTATACAAAGTGGGCAACCAAGATTGGGTGCCACTGCTTGGATTATGGGGAGGAGTTGGTTATGCCCCGTTAATGGTCCAAAGGTAATTTTCTTCACGACAATTCATACCCGTCACCGGAGGATTAGCATAGTCCGAGTTTGCTTTCGCGGGTGAAGGTTATATGAGAAGGGTCCAAGACACTGCAAAGTCTTGGAAGAGAATTCATCTGATGGAATTGGCTCTATATGCTGATACCCTCACCTAAGATTACGACATATAGAGGAAGCAACGGGTGAATAGTCAGCAAATCTCGTCGACAAACTACACCATCCGAAATCTTTTCTCGGAGGAAATACCATCTGAGTTAGAAATGGCAAGACAAGAATTTGATCGAGAAAAGGCCAAGATGTCTCGGGACCTTAGTGCTCTTCAAGAGGAAAACTACCAACTGAAGATTGACGTTCAGATTGAAAGATCCAGAACCGAGAAAGTACAAAAAGAAGTTGAAGTCGTAAGAAATGACTTAAGGGACCTTCATCTGGAAAATAAGAAGTTAAGAGGCAATATCAAGAATAGTGGGCTGGGCAAGTCATCAGCAGAATGGAAAGAAGAATTAAGCAACATCAAAGGCGGAATGGAATTCTGGAAAGGAAAAGCAAAGAAAGAAGAAGAAAAGGTCGCGCGGGCAATGATGGAGTTAAGGAAAAAGAACGCTGAATATGAAGCTATGTCTTCCGAGGTAATGACTAATCGATCTAAACGTCAAGAACTAAAAGAAAGGATACGAGATTAGAAAGTATGCTACAAGATCATCAACAACAGCTAGATACTCTCTTGGAAGCTTTGGAAAAAAAGAATAATCAGTATGATAGAGACATTTGTGCTTACGAAGAGGGTCTTTAAGAAAAAGAAATGCAACTTAGCTATCTGATCAATGAAATTCATAGGGTAGCCATGCATGTGGTACAATTGTCGGAAGAAGCTGAAGCTCTCAGTTGCCAATTCCCTCCAAGCCGAAGATCGAACATGTCACAGTTCTTAGAGTGAGTGAAGAAACAAGGCAATGTGGCTAGGAAATTTGTGTAACTTTTGAATCAAGAAAAATGACGAAACTTTTTGTAATAGACTCTTTTGATAAATGAAATGCCTGAGTATGGGGCTATCTTGAAATCAACACCAAAACTCTTGCATATTTATTCACGATTAACATTCATTTATCATTCATTTTTCATGCATTCATTCATTCATTCATTGCATATACATGTCACCATAATCATCCACCAAGGCTAAAACCGTATAATTCGCAGTTGTGACACTTCAAGACTGGAATCACGTCATTCGTATAGAACGCGTCGACAAGCTAAGGCAATGGAGGCTGAATTCAATAAAAGAATTGAAAGGATGGAAAGAGTTCAAAGGGAATTACAAGAGCAGTTGGCTAAGTCGCAGCAAGAGATAAGAGACTTAATGGTGAGATCTCGAGAAGAATTGCTCGAACAAAGAGACCAAATGACCAAAATGATGGAAATGATGTTAGCTCTAGTAAAAGGAGAGGGACCTATGAACCCTGACGTTGTGGAACCACAGTCAAGGGTTAACATCGATCAGGATCCGCCCCATCCTCCAGGATTTACTCCACCGCATGCCCACGCAACAAAAAGAGGGTACGCTCAATGGGAACCCACAGGCCTGGAACAACGACCTGCACCACCTGCTAATTTGGGGCAAGGAGTGTTCGCATCAAACCCAGGGGCTAGTCCTGCTGATCCACTCGTTCCAGATTTAGACGATCCAACAGAGATAGCCAGGTTGAAAATGGATGATCATGATGTTCAAGATAAGTATATAGATTTTGGAAGAAAGATTCAAAGCGATAGAAGGTACTGAAGCCTTCTCTGCATTGGGTGCTAAAGAGCTCAGCTTGGTACCCGATTTAGTTTTGCCTCCCAAGTTTAAAGGACCAGATTTTGAAAAGTACGATGGGACAAGATGTCCAAAAGCGCATCTCATCATGTTTTGCCGAAAGATGACTGGTTATGTGAACGAAGATAAGCTACTCATACATTGTTTTCAAGATAGTCTAACAGGATCAGCTCTTCGGTGGTACAACCAACTTAGTAGGGAAAAGATCCGATCCTGGAAGGACTTGACGTCAGCATTCTGTGAGCAGTACAAGCATGTGTCAGATATGGTGCCTGACCAAATGACTCTGCAAATGATGGAGAAAAAACCAACGGAGACCTTCAGACAGTACGCTCAAAGATGGAGAGATATCTCGGCCCAAGTGGAGCCTTCACTGACGAAGACTGAGATAACGGTTATTTTCATCAATACTCTGAGAGCACCATTCTATGACAAGTCAGTGGGAATCAAGCATGAAGGATTTTTGGATATCGTAATATCCAGAGAACATATTGAAAGTGCCATCAAGAGTGGAAGGATGGAAGGTTCTGATAGTTTAAGAAAGGCAGCACCGTAAGGAAGAAAGAGCCAGAAGCCCACATAGTGGGAATGGGAAGCCGTTATACCCCTAATCCATATCCAAATCAACCCCGACCTCAAAATTATCCACCTCCAAAGTTTTATTATCCTCCTCAAACCCCTTACTACCAAACACCACCTCTTTCCTACCCCGTATACGCCACGAAAAATCAAAGACCCGTTGCCATATTCCCACAAAACACTGTACCCGTTCAAAGCCAACCCAGAAATGAACCAAGACCAACAAGGCCCAACCTCGAGAAACCGCAATTTACTCCTATTCCTGTGTCGTATGGGGAACTATACTCGAAACTCTTGGAGAAGCAACAAATATCTCCCCATTACATGGCACCCCTTAAACCTCCATACCCGAAATGGTACGATCCAAACGCTAGTTGTGCATACCATGTCGGGAACCAGGGGTATTCTACGGAGAACTGTCTTGCCTTCAAAAGGAGGGTTCAAGGACTCATCGATGTGGGCATTTTGCGATTTAATGGTACTGGCGCTACGGCCGGAAATCCATTCCCAAACCACACCGAAAGGAATGTAAGCACAGTAGGAGAGGAGGACAAATGACAAAGTAGAAGATGGGTTTCTGAAATAAGAACACCTCTGCAGAAAATCTGAGAGGTACTAGTTGAGAAAGGGTTGCTCTGTCGTCTTAACGGAGTATTCAAAGGAAAAAATGCAAAAGGTCACAGTTTTTGCAAGCTCCATGATATTGGGGGGCATGACATTCAGTCCTGCGAGGAGTTCAGAAGTTTACTGCAAAGTATGATGGATAATAAGGAGATTGGGATCTTTTATAAAGGCGAAGAGGCTGATAGAGGAGAAATATGTGCCTCTAACAATCAATCAACGAGTTTCATATAATGACCAACCGCTAATAATTTTATTACGACGCCAAGAAGGAGTCAGAAACAAAAATGATAATCGAAGTACCATCTTCTTTCCCTTATAAGGACAATAAAACAGTACCATGGAGGTATAATGTCAACATCGTCACACCTGAAGGTGAAAAGCCCGAAGCCACAACTGGAGATGTTGGGGAAGTAGGCCATTTTACCCGCAGTGGGCATTGTTATTCTAAAGAAATTGAGCCGACAAAGAAAAGTAGTGACTTGAAACAAAAAGGAAAGGCAGTGATGTACGAGACCGAAGTCGAGCAGGAAACTCCACCCGTGCAAGAAACTAAAAAGCCTGTGGATAAAGAGGAAGCACAGGAGTTCTTGAAATTTATCAAACACAGTGAATACAATGTGGTGGAACAATTGAGTAAGCGACCAAAGACGAATCTCGCTTTATATCTCTCTTGTTAAATTCGAGCCACACCGGAACGCTTTATTGAAGGTGTTAAATCAAGCTTATGTAGCAAACAACATATCTATTGAAAAGCTTGATAGGTGGGTAAACAATCTGAATGCGGACAATTTCATCTCTTTTAGTGATGATGAGATACCGCCAAACGGAAGAGGCTCAGTGAAAGCGCTGTATATTACGACTCGCTGCAAGGGCTACATAATACCGAACGTGCTCATCGATAATAGGTCAGCGCTCAACGTCATGCCGTTGGCCATGCTTTCTAGAATTTCGATGGATCTGTCCTATTTAAGGCCCTGTCATTCGACGGTAAGGGCATTTGACGGGATAAGGCGTGAAGTCATGGGAAAGATTGAGATCCCTCTGGAAGTGGGCCCTTATATATACGAGGTTGAATTTCAAGTCATGGATATTACACCATCATACAATTGCCTCTTGGGCAGACCTTGGATCCATTTCGCCGGAGCAGTCCCATCATCCTTCCACCAAAAAGTGAAATTTATCATGGATGGCTGTTTGGTCACAGTCGAGGGAGAAGAAGACATTGTCGCATCTATCTCTGCCAATGCACCGTACTTGGAAGTGAGCAAAGATGTAATAGAATGTTCCTTCCGATCCTTAGAGTTTGTCAATGCCACTTTTGTCGCTGAGGGAAACAGAATTCCCGTGCCTAAGTTGTCGAGAAATACCAAGATGGGTATCAAGCTGACTGTGGGGAGAGGAACCCGAGCGAGGAAAGGTCTTGGAAAATTTCAGCAAGGAATAGTTAGGGCTCTGAGGCCAGTGCATCATAAGGCTCGATACGGTTTAGGCTTTCAGCCAGACACACGTCAAAGAAGGAAACAATGGAAGACAGATCAGGAAAGAAGGATTGCGAGAACTTTGGGACGAGAACCAGAATGGGAACCTATGGAGTACCCTCTTTTGTCAAGAACATTTACATCTACAAGAGTGATATACCCGGGGCATGATAATTCACGGAGCACGCTAGTATTAATCGAGAAGGGTTTTCAGAACATCAGTATAAATGTCATTGACAAAGGACCTAACGCAAGTAAAGACGTCTCAAGGATATGCCCCCTAGGTTTCATGTTGAACAATTAGACTGTCGAGGACCTTCTTGTAGTTTATAAGTCTTCAGAGTAATGCTCAAACATTAACCCTCTATTGTGTCCTTAGATATAATAGAATTCTTTTGTAAGAGCTTGCATTCGCTCTTTATCATTCAAATGAATATCAATGAAGATGCATTTTGTCATGATTTTTCGCATTATCACTATTTTCATAACCATTTTCTCATTTCATAGCCTATCCTTACATTTGCCTCATGCCATGACATAACATTTCGTTTGTTGGTTCCAATACTCGGATGCCTCTCTATAGTTTTCTTTTCCATCTAACTTTCAGGTGCTCAGATATCGATGACATGAACAAACCCGTTACGAGTCTTGAAATTGATTTTGAGAAGGCTGTTTGTTTAGGAGAATTCGAAGCCGAAGAAAATGCTGAAGATTACGTCTCATCTCCTGACTTGTTAAGAATCGTAGAACAAGATGATAAACAGATTTTGCCTCATGAAGAATCTGTTGAAACAATAAATTTGGGCACTGAAGAAAGGAAGTAAGAAGTGAAGATTGGGACTTCTATTTCAGAGAGCACCAGGCATAATTTGATCGTTTTGCTCTGTGAGTACAAAGATGTATTCGCATGGTCATATCAGGACATGCCAGGATTAGATGAAGATGTAGTGGTCCATAAACTTCCGTTAAAGCCAGAATGCAAACCCATTCAGCAAAAGCTAAGACGGATGAGACCCGAAATGCTGTTGAAAATAAAGAGGAAGTCAAGAAGCAATTTGATGCTGGCTTCCTACAAGCCTCTAAATATCCAGAATGGGTGGCTAACATAGTCCTGGTACCAAAGAAAGATGGCAAAGTACGAATGTGCTTGGATTACCGTGACCTGAACCGAGCAAGCCCAAAAGATAATTTTCCTTTATCACATATTGATACGTTGGTGGACAACACAGCAAAACATTCATTGTTTTCTTTCATGGATGGATTCTCGGGGTATAATCAGATCAAGATGGCCCCTGAGGATATGGAGAAAACTACCTTTGTAATAATGTGGGGAACATTCTGTTACAAGGTGATGCCATTTGGGTTAAAGAATGCTGGCGCAACATATCAGAGGGCTATGGTGATGTTATTCCATGACATGATGTATAAAGAAATAGAGGTCTACGTCAACGATATGATTGCTAAATCCCGAGGAAAAGAAGAGCATGTAGTGAACCTCAAGAAGTTGTTTGAAAGGCTGAAAAAGTTTCAGCTAAAACTTAATCCAGCCAAATGTACTTTTGGGGCTACCTCAGAAAAGTTGCTACTAGGCTTTATTGTCAGTGAAAGAGGTATTGAGGTTGATCCAGATAAAATAAAAGCCATCCAAGAGTTTCCACCTCCGCGCATGCAAAAAGAAGTCAGAGGATTTTTAGGGAGGTTAAATTACATCGCCCGATTCATCGCTCAGCTTACCAACCAATGCGACCCAATCTTTCGGCTTCTTCGAAAACATAACCCAGGAGAATAGAATGAGGAATGCTAGGTGGCCTTTGATAAGATAAAACAATATTTGTCTGGTCCTCCAGTGCTAGTATCGCCAACTCTGGGAAGACCTTTGATATTGTATTTGACTGTGTTCGAAAATTCAATGGGTTACGTACTGGGGCAGCATGACGAGTCAGAAAGAAAAGAAAAGACGATCTACTACCTCAGCAAAAAGTTCACTGAATGTGAGGCAAGGTACTCGTCTATTGAGAAATTCTGTTGCGCTCTGGTTTGGGTAGCTCGGAGACTCAGGCAATATATGTTGTATCACACGACATGGCTAATTTCAAAGCTGGACCCAATAAAGTACATGATGGAATCACTTGCACTCTCAGGAATAATGGCACGATGGTAGATCTTACTGTCGGAGTACGACATTGTCTATGTGAGCCAAAAGTCGATAAAAGGGAGCGCAATAGCTGACTTCTTAGCGACTCGAACAACAGAGGAATATGAGCCATTGAAATTTGATTTCCTAGATGAAGACTTGATGTGCATTACAGAAAAAGAATGTGAGTCATCAAAAGAGAAGTCATGGAAGATGAGCTTTGACGGCGCATCGAATGCCTTGGGGCATGGAATTGGAGCAATACTAGTATCACCAGACGGGAATCATTATCCATTCACTGCAAGATTGAACTTCTTCTGTATCAATAACATAGCAGAATATGAGGCCTGTATGATGGGACTTCGTGCAGCTATTGAATGAAACATCGAAATCTCAGAGGTGTATGGGGACTCAGCCCTAGTGGTTTACCAAATCCGTAGAGATTGAGAAGTGAGTGACCCAAAATTGATTAAGTACAGTGATTTAGTGGCTGAATTGATCAAGGATTTCAAAGAAATAACTTTTCATTACTTCCCACGAGAAGAAAACCAATTGGCCAATGCCTGGCCACTTTGGCTCCAATGTTTAAAGCAAGTAGAGAAACAGAAATAATGCCCCTCAAAATGAGCATATACGAGGTACCTGCACACTGTTGTAGCATTGAGAAAGAGGCAGACAGGCAGCCATGGTTCTATAATATCTTAGAATATGTCAAGAATCAAAGGTATCCCAAACAAGCGAATGAAAATGACAAAAGAACAATCAGAAGAATGACAGGTTTTTGAATAAGGAAATCATTTGTCGATATGGTTTGCCTGAAAGAATCATTTCAGATAATGCCATGAATCTGAATAACAAGAAGATGAAAGAAGTGTGTGAGCAATTTCAAATAAAGCATCATAACTCGTCACCCTATCACCCAAAGATGAACGGAGCTGTTGAAGCAGCTAACAAGAATATTAAGAAGATTATTGGCAAAATGACTGAGACCTATAAAGATTGGCACGAGAAGCTACCATTTGCTTTGTATGCATATCGCACATCTGTGCGGACATCTGCGGGAGCAACTCCTTTCTCTCTGATTTATGGAATGGAAGCTGTGTTACCTATCGAAGTTGAGATCCCTTCTCTACGAGTCTTAATGGAGTCAAAACTAGAGGAAGCAGAATGGGTTCGAGCTCGATATGGCCAATTAAACCTCATCGAAGAAAAATGCTTAAAGGCAATCTGTCATGGACAGATGTACCAGAAGAGAATGATCGCGGCCCATGATAAGAAAGTACGGCCAAGAGAATTCCATGAAGGAGAACTTGTGCTGAGAAAGATTCTCCCAATACAAAAAGACCTGCGAGGAAAATGGGCACCAAATTGGGAAGGATCATACGTTGTAAAGAAGGCATTCTCAGGTGGAGCTTTGATCCTTACCGAGATGGATGGGAAGGAGTTACCGAATCCAGTGAACTCAGAGGCTGTGAAGAAATATTATGCTTGAAAAAAAGAAAATCAAGATGAAAACTCGAAAAAGGGCATCTAAAAAAAAGGGGATCAAGGTGAAAGCCCGAAATGGGCGTTTTGATTAAACACAAAAGATTAGGATGAAAACCTGAGAGGGCGTCCTAATGAAGTAAACTCGGGCTTAAAGAGTAAGACGATTTGAATGATGGGTCGAACAGCGAGACTACAGTATTTGAAGCATTTTTGAAAGCTTAAAATCTTCTACGCAAGAAGCCATGCTCGAAAAGATTCTTGATTGAGGAACGTGGAAGAGTTCATACGTTGAATATCTAGAGCATTTGTACCCGTTGAATGCAATCCTTTTTCTCTTTATGACATTTTTATTATTATCATCATTTGTTAACTTTCTTTTTTTGCCACATTGGAAATGAATAAATGAGAGGTATCATTTTTGTCCCTACCTGACCTTTTTCATGCATCTCATTATGTGATCTATTTACATGATAAATAGTGAAATGACATACTCTAAACAAAAAGAATGTTAGGCATTACTCGGATGAAAATTTGATAAGTACAAGAGTCTTAAAGCAAGAACAAAGTTCAACCTGGGGCAAAAAGAGTGATATCTGAGAAACATCGATTACTCGTGAAGCTTGAAGATGGGTACGAGGCCTGAAGAGAAAGTCGAGAATCAAAGCAATGAACGCAGATCCTCAACAATCATGGTGAAAAGGACATACGACAAACATGCTTAAGGAGCACTGCATAATCATGTAGGCATAAAGGCATTTAAGACAAACATGTGCATATCATGATAACATCATGCATGGCATATACAGGTAATCCAGTAGAGCAAAAGGATGTGATGATAGCTGTATTGAATCAAAGGAAAAGACTCCGGAGTTCCACCAAATGACAGATTTTGGTATTTTATTTCTGTTTTCAAAAAATCAACTGATATTGCAAGAGGTGAGTTGAGCCTCAAGACACGTTGAGGTAATTTCAATTTATGTTTGTCAAAAATCAACTCATATTGCGAGAAATGAGTTGAGCCTTGGGGCACGCCGAGGTATTTTAAATTTCTGTTTGTTAAAAATCAACTCATGTTGCGAGAGGTGAGTTGAGCCTCGGCTCACATGCTGAGGTATTTTCAGTTTCTATTTTTCAATTTCTGTTTTTCAAAAAAATCAACTCATATTGTAATAAGTGAGTTGAGCCTTGGCTCACATGCTGAGGTATTTCCAATTTTTGTTTTAATTCTGTTTTTCAAAAATCAACTCATATTGCGAGAGATGAGTTGAGCCTTTTCATTTATGTTTTTCAAAAATCAACTCATATTGCGAGAGGTGAGTTGAGCCTTTTAATTTCTGTTTTTTTTTCAAAATCTACTTTTCAAACTAAGTTTCAAAAAAACCAACTCACCTTGCGAGAGGTGAGTTGAGCCTTGGCTCACGTGCTGAGCTATTTTCAATTTCTGCTTTTAATGTTTGTTTTTAAAGAGTCAATTCATATTGCGAGAAATGAGTTGAGCTCAGGATCACATGCCGAGTAAAGAATAAAGGTTGGAGTTGATTGATTTGGCCTCCCTGAAGTTGCAGTGGAGCAGGTCAAAGTTGCAAGTCTTGTGTCCCTGAAGTTGCAGTGAAGCAGGTCAAAGTTGCAAGTCTCATCCCCCTGAAAGTGCAGTGGAGCTGATCGAGGATATCAGATTTTGCCTTTCTAAAGTTACTGAAGAAAAGACCACAAGCCCTATCTCACTGAAGCGATAGAAGAGTAGATTGAAGATTAGATTGAAGCTACAAGGCATATATCAGAAGAGGCAATGGATTGAACCAAGGCTAGAATATACAGTGGACTGGAAGGAGACTATCTGAACAAGACGAGCACCAATGAAGTCAAGACTCAGCAAGACAGGGCAAAATTGGCCTTTCATTTTGTCTTTGCTCTATTCCCGTTACACGATAATGAGCAAAGAGGGGTAGCTGTTATAGGCCAATTTGGCCTACTTACATTATATCAAAACCCTAAAATTTAACCCAAATATCCCTAAAGCCCATTTACAATCCTAGCCCACCTAGAATAAACCCAACAACCGAGAGGCCCACTTACATGCCATCAGACTCAATACAACAAAACCATCTAACCCATCAACCCAATTTTAACCCACAACCCAATTACAAATAAACTTTAAACCCAAAACCATTAAACTCAACAAAATCAAACCCAAATTTTTACCTAAGCCCAAGCCCAAATACCCATTACTCAAACTAGGGTTTCAGAAAAGCTGAAACCCTAGCCACCCTCTTCCTAGCTTGCATACGCGAACTCTCTCGACGCCACATCATCACATTTGCGCCACCACCGTCCAAGGTCACCTCCATCAACTTGCACCTGCAAACAATTAAAGAGACAAGACAAAAACAATAGAAAATAGATGTAAAAGGGGTTATAAAAACCCAAATGAAAAATTGTGAGGGGGTTCGGTAACTAAAAAAATATATACAAAGAAAGCATTTGATTTTTTAGCAAAAAAGATAGCGATTCCATCAATATTCAAGAGAATATCACCAAATCAAACACAAAATCAGAGAAACAGGGAACAAAAATCGAAGGTGATTTTTTTTCTTTTTTATATATATTTTCGAATCGGTTATTTTTTTTCTACTTATAACCATATACATATATATATATTATATCATTTAACTTTTAAAAAAAAAATTACCTTTTTCGGCCACTATGCACGGTGGTGGCGCGTACGGTCTTGCCGTCGCTGTCATGGCGACGATGGTCCTGATGTCGGCGATGATGACCCCTAGCAGCGAGTCCTCACTTCTCCCTCCTCTCTCTTTCCCTCTCTTCTTCTCTCTTTTTTTTTTCATCTCCCTTCACAAATGATTTTTTCTTCTGATTTTAGGCCTTATATAGCCCTCCAAAACGACGTCGTTTTGGGGGCTGCTCTTTAACCCCAAAACGGCGTCGTTTTGAGCCTACCCGACCGGACCTGATCCAAACCCGCTCAGGATCCGCGTGTTTTTGATGGAGGGGTTATTTGCGCGTTTAACCCCTCCGCTTTTTAACATGTTCTAATTAAATCTTTTATTGTTTTTTAATTTGGCCCCAAAGTATGCAGCACTTTGCGATTTAGCCCCTCTTGCTATGTTATGTTTTGAGGGGAGGATTAATTGTGTTTTTGGTCCCCCACAGTTTTTTGCGCGTTCTAATGGGTCCTTTCCCCTTTATATTTTTTAAAATTCGCCCCAAAGCTTTGATTTTAATCCAATTTTGGTCCTTTTTCATTTATTTCTCGTATTTACCTTGGATTTCATATTATTTTACTATTTAATTCAGCTTTAAATATTAATCATGTTATATATATAATATTGTTATCACTATTATTTTTATATATTGTTACTAGTATATTATATTTAGCTACATATATATATTTTCTTTATGTTTCGTTTCTTACTATTATATGCATATATATCTATTATTATATTTATTATTAATATTGTTAGCATTAGCATTTTCACTTAATGTGTATATAGATATATATGTACGTATTAATAGTTTTTTTATCATATGTATATATTGTATATATTATATTTATATTATGTATATATTTTTAATGTTATTAGATGTATATTTCTTGTATATTTCCATGTATATATTTTATATTGTCTCATGTGCATACTCCGAAATGCTATTATATATATATGTATTTTTAATACCATATTGAGTATATATTATTATATTTATTTTTATTCCGATTATACTTATTATTAATATTAGTACATATATTTCACCATATGTGTATATATACATTTTTGTGTATATAGTATTATTTTCGTATATTTAATTATATTATTCTAAAAAAGGGTTATAATATGTATATATTTGTGAATATCATACTATTCATGTATTTTTATGTTATTTCATATATATATCTTTATGTTATTTGTTATATATTTCTTTTACTATTTCATGTATATGTTTTTTTTAAATACCATAATATTTATATATTTTTGTACTATCTTATGTATATATTTTATCCTTGTTATTATAAGTACTAGTATATGTTTTATTATTTATGTATATATCTTTCTATTATTACTATTATTATTAGTGTGTGTCTATTATATGTGTATATCGTATGTGTTCATTTTAAATATGTTATGCATATATATATATATTATGTACCTATATTTAGTATTATTATGTAAATATTTTTCACTCCTATATTACGTACATACTCCTAACATCATCATTATGTATATGCATTCATTGTTTCTATTTCGTGTTTAATTCTAGTATTATGTCTAATATCGCATATTTCTTTGTTATTTTTAATATTATTGTCACACTTGTATTTGTTTCAATATATTTCTAACTCTGTCATTTATTTATTTGCTTTGCATGAGTTCGAAAATCTTATTCTTATTTTTTAATTAATTTCAATACATGAGGCAACGTATCGATTTAATACTAAGTCGTCGATTTCATCGCTATGTTGGGTGAACATCAATCGACTCATGTTAAAACGGTATGCCCTTCTAAAAAAAACCAAAAAACTGAAATTTCTTGTCTTTTCAACCAGATCACAATTAAATCTTACATTGAACCCGTATTTTTGAAAACCAAGACAACGCGTAATTTTGGGCGTCGTGAGGGTGCTAATACCTTCCTCGCGCGTAACCGACTCCGGAACCCTACTTTTTATCTGAATTTTGACGTAGACCTAAACTCGGCCTTCTTTTGGTTTTAAAAATAAATTTATTAGGTGTCCGATCGCACCTATAAAAAGGATTGATGGCGACTCCCCCCTTCTTAACAAAATCGAAACTTTCAAATTCCCACTAAATCGCCACAATTAGCGACCAAGTTAAATTTTTACGTCGCTACATTAAATATAATTGTTAACTTCAGTAATATAATTTTAAAAAAATTATAAGCAACTTAAATTTAATAAAAGAAAATTGAAGGGTAGAGGTTTTAGGTCAACTAAGGCCTCCTTTGGTTTGGCTTTTAGCGCCAGTGAGGTGCAGTTGGGGTAGTTTTATGCTTTTAATCTCACTATATGCTGTTTGGTTCAGCATTACAGTTCAGTGTTCAGCATTACAGTTCAGTGAAAATTAATTTCAACCTCACTACTATGCTGAAAAGGGGCTGGAGATTTCAGCAACAATTAAGGGCATTGGGGCAGTGGGTATTTTTAACAGAAAAAAAACCCATACTTTTATTTATTATTTTACTATTTTATCCTTGAAAGTTAAACTAATTTCTTTCCCAACCTCATTTGTTTTCAGATTTGGGAAGAAAACAACTGTTTATTTTACCATTGTATGGGGTGTTTGTGCATATTCTTCTCTTTCATCTCTGCTATTTCCTTTTCTTTTTCTCTTCAGTTATCAGCCACCACCATGTCCACCGTTTTTTGCCGGATCTGATCTGTATCTCGTGTCAGAATCCGTCGAAACTGCCGAGTCCAGGTAACGAATTAGTTCTTTCCTCTTTCTCTGAGATTGGTATAATCTATGAGTATAGAACGAAGCCTCTGTAACAAAAGAAATTTGTGAAACAACAAAACTAGAAAGGTATATATTTATGATCTCCTTTAGTTGCGGGTTTAACGCATGCACAAAAAGGTGCTTTCTTCTTCTTCTGCATGTTTCTTACCCCACCGTAAAGATGATGCACCAATAGCTTATTTTAATATTGAAGAAAATATTGACAAAAAAAAAGTAGACTTTTCTCAAACTTGGAAGTTGATAGGGAGCATTTGAAACAAAGTGAGATTCTGGAAGGTGAGAATTCCAATTTGCATTTTCTAGGACTTGGAATATTTATGGCCAAAGGAGTCCTTTCTTTTCAAATCATATCTCCATATTATTCCTCCACTACTATTTATTATATTATTCCTCCATATATGCTATTTAGATTTTCAAAGATTATGAATTTAAAGTGGGTTTTTTTAACCAAAATAATTAATTTATATTTCAGATAGTTATGAAGCTCCTTACTGCTAAAGTTTGAAGTAGATGAGGCTTCCTTACTATTGACGGATTGGCTAAAAAGTTTGAAAATCATCTCCAGGATAAGACTTGCCATCTCATATTAATTTCTTGAACTATAAATTCAACTTAGCAAACCTTTTTTTTTCTTTTTGCAGAATATGACAAGTACATGCATGCACATGCAATTCCTTTTTCCAATAAAAATGCTTTCCTTGTACAATATTAACACTGCTTCAACACTATTGAATCTTATTCATGTTTCTCCCTAGCTGAATGCTTAATTTGATTCATCAAATCTTTTCATGCTTTCTCAAACTCATTTATTACCATCCAAAATTTTCAGAGCTGATCCGATTTAAGTAAGCAAGGAGAAAATTAGAATTAATAAATATTCTTTTGAAAAAAAAGGAAACCAAAGAGTATCGTAACTTGTAATTGTAGTGATCATATGTTGCTAAATCTATTATTGTTACATGGTACATCTGTTAGTGATTCATGTCTCTTCTTCTTTTTTTTTTTTTTGGTGAAGTGTCTCTTCTTTATTTATCCTAATGTTTCCCCTTTTTGATTTTAATGTTGCAACGACAAAAGCAGCTATCTAAATCCATCCAAAAGCAAGAGGTAATTTAATATCTTTAAAAATGCCTTTATTCATTTTGAAAAGATAGTCATAATCAATTATCCTTTCTATATCCTCGTTATTGTTTACCATGGATCTTTGAAATTTTTTCTTTAGTGTTCATCTTATAGCTTTCATCCATTCGTGATGTATTATTCTTATTTTTTATGAAACTATATTATTATATCTAATTATATATTTATGGTTTTATGTCGGTTGACATTTAAATTCAAAATAATAATAATAGACGGTAAAGACACGAAATTTTATGGAGGGAGATAGTACCTTAGCAACAAATGCTGTTTGGGATAATGAGTTGACGTTGATATTTTGTGAACTTTGCATGAATGAAGTCAATGCTGGTAATAGACTGACAACTCATCTAAACTCAAAAGGATGGGAAAATGTCATTGCTCTTTTTCAAGCAAAAACACAAAAAAATTATGGAAAACTTCAATTGAAAAATAAATGGGATACATTAAAAAATGAATGGAGGTTATGGAGGGAGTTGCTTAAGAAATCTACAGGTATTAGATGGTGTCCATCTAAGAAGACGGTTGACGCTACCGAAGAATGGTAGGCTAAAAAAATACAGGTTAGTGTTAAATTTATCATTATTTTAATGCATAAAGTTTATTGAAATTAATAATTTAGAATTATAAAAATCTTAGTATAACATTTAACATTTAACATGTTATGTAGGAAAATCCTGATTTTAAAGGATTTAAGAAGAAAGGAATTGAACCACGATTGAATGAGTTAATGTGGCAAATGTTTGGTGGCATTGTAGCCACAGGAGAAAATGCATGGGCACCTTCATCTGGTGTTCTTCCAAGTGGGGTTCCTATGGGAGATGATACACCTAATGAGGGATTTGGTGATTCAGATGAACATAGTAATGAGAATGAAGGTATTCCTCCTAATGAGGTACCATCAAACCCTTCTCAAGAAACTCCTAATCAAAGAAAGCAAACACTTGGGGTTGTACACGGTAAAGGAAAAAAATCAAGTTCAAGTAGAAAATCATCAAAAAATACATTAACTACTCAGATTGAGAAATTGTGTGACAGTATGGCTAGTCCAAGGAAGTCAGTGAATGAAATTATTTTTCCTCACTCTCAATATGCTATTTTAAATGCAATGGATGCTTTGCGTGCTTTGGGAGATGAAATTCCAAAAAAAGATGAACTGTACTATTTTGCCATCAAAATGTTCCAAATACCGGTGGAACGATAAGTGTTTTTGAACTTAGATCCAGATGTTAGGGTTTGGTGGCTTCGACGTGAGTATGCTGAACAAAATCCAATTGCATCATTTTCATCCTTGGTAGCAACATCCTCATTTCCCTTCCAACCATACCATCAACCATCTCCACCATAAGCTCCTTAGAATTATTATACCATCAACCATCTCCACCATAAGCTCCTTAGAATTATTATTGTAATATAACTATACTACTTTTTTATATGTAAAACTAATATATGATATTTTTTATGTTTGGTATTTTTATGCTATGCTTTTATTCAAGTTTCTGTGTTGTATAGAATGTCACAAAATATTAATTTATTGTCATTTGATTACTTTTTTAGGTTATGGATGAATTTAACAATATGTATAATAGTTTTTATATGAATTATGATACCCTTGAATTAAGTGAAGAAGCTCAATGAAGAATAGCCACAATTGTTACCCAAGTTGAGAACAACAATTATCATGAAGAGGAAGAATATGTGTTAAGCAGTGTAGTGGTACATCATGAAACTTATTTCACTATGCAACCACGTATGGATTCAAATTATACAGGTCAAATGTGGGTGGACGAAGTATTAAATGGGCATGATGATCGTTGCATGAATAGTTTTAGGATGCCAAAAAATATATTTCATAGCTTGTTGCATGATTTGCAAACAAATTATGGCTTAAAGCATGGGAAAGTATCGGCGATGGAGAAATTAGCATTATCATTGTACATTCTTGGAAATAGAGAATAAATTCAAATGCAACAGAGCGATTTCAACAATCTGGGGAAGCTCTTAGTCGAATTTTTACTGATATGTTACATATATTTGCTCGAATGGGAATAGACACGATTAAACCCACTGAAGGTCAATTCGAGGAAGTACCGAACCATATTCGATATGATACAAGATATTGGCCTCACTTTAAGGTAAATTTACACAATCTTTATATATTTAAAATATAAATTATTTCTAACTTTTATCTCATTACTTGTATTTATTTTAAAGGATTGTATTGTGGCCATAATGGAACACACATAAAAGTATGCATTTCGCCTTCTTGTCAAGTACCTTATATCGTATGGAAAGGTGAACCAACTCAAAATATTATGGCAGTTTGTGATTTCAATATGTGCTTTATTTTTGCATTTTTTGGTTGGGAAGGAACAGCACATGATAGTATAATTTTTTTGCAAGCACTTAGAAAACAAGAGTTAAAGTTTTCACACCCTCCACCAGGTTAAACTTTAATTTTTTAATTAATCTTTACATAAAAAAATATTAAAATTTTTAATTTATTTTTAAACTTGATTTATGTTTTACTTTTTTGTAGGAAAATATTATCTTGTGGATTCAAGATATCCACAAATGACAGGTTTTCTAGGTCCATATAGGGGGGAACAATATCATTTACCTGATTTTCGTCGAAGTAATCACCAAGTATCTAGAAGAAATAAATCTTTAATCATGCCCATTCTTCGTTACGTTCTGTGATTGAATGAACATTTGGAGTGTGGAAAAAAATGGCCAATATTAAGAGATATTCCAAGTTATTCATTCAACAAGCAAGTTTTAATAGTTATTGCAACAATGGTTTTGCATAATTACATTCGAAGACATGCTTGGTCAAATGATGAGGATTTTCGAGAATTTGAGAATATACCTACCATGCAAGTCTCTTCAGGCCATTTTGATAGAGGTGAATCGAGTTCTTCTAACAGTGAAAGTGACCTTAAAATCGCGATGTTAAGGGAAACCATTGCAACTAGTTTAATGAATCCATATTTGTAAAAATATTTTGTATCATAACCTAATAATGAAACTTGTTATGTCTTATGTTACTATATTTTTTTAATTAAAAATCATCCATTTAAATACTTCAAAATTTGATCCAAGTATAATGTTACTATTTGTGAAAATAATATTTATCATTGTTATAAAAGAATATTTAACTATAAAAAATTAAAAATAATTATCATTTTATCTAATAAATAATTTAAATTGATTATATAATTCATTAAAATATTTATAATAAAATATTGAAAGATACATTTTAATATTTTATTAAATGAATTTATAAATTAACATATTTTAATAATTTTAAAAAAGTAAAATAATTTAAAAAACTTCTATCATATATCAATTCTAATCTGATGTTCTTAATAGTCATTTTTTATTCTTACCTCACCGCTATAGCTACGTTTGAATCCAAACACACACATCACCATTGTTTCTAATCTCATTGCTACAGTATCTAATCTCACCGCTACGGTAACTAATCTCACCTCCACTGCTATTTTTAACCTCACCGGAGGTAAACACACCGCCCATCCAAACTAAGCCTAAAATGAGAATCGTGTGTTTTGTGCATTAGCAGATAGATGCTTAGTTTTGCAATGGCATCCAACCATGGTTTCAGGATCCAATTTTGCGTCGTAAGAAGGGGAAGGAAATATATCCTTGAACATGATTTAGCATAAAGCCTAACTTTAGAAAAGACGAATAACATAAATCTCCACTTGTAGGTGCAACATTTTATTAAGGTTTTGTTTGAAACAAAAAAGCAGCAATAGGGGATGTCACCTTGATAAACAGGCTCACCTCAAAGGAGAGTGAGCAAATTAAACATCATTGTTTCTTATTTACCTTATTTAAAGGAGTGATTCGCCAATTCCTAGTTGATGGACAGAATAAGTGTTGGGATTGACCCGATTAAGCAATAAGTAAAAAAAAAATAGCGAAATAAATTGAAAAATTGAACACACAAATTTAACGTGGAAAAATCCCTCAAAAGGGGATAAAAACCATGGGAAAAAATAATTTTACTATAATGGAGAAAAACAAAGAGTACAAAAGATAGAGATAAAAACTAAACCTCGAAAACCCGAAAACAAAGAACCCTCAAAACGTAAACACAAAATTCTCTAAATGTGTTATGAGTTATAATCGCTAATGAGTGTATTTTCTAAGGTTGTAAAAGAGCCTATTTATAGGCTAAATTCATAGGTCAAATAATAATAAAATAATCTAGATTAATCAGAGTTTGATTGAAACAAATAAACAGAGTTTAACTGAAAGATTATTTCTCAAATTTGACTAAAATAAGAGTCATACTCAATAAATCTCCATATTGACTCGTATTTCTACAATGCCATCTTTGCCAAAACCCACCACGGGCCTATCTTGAACTATGCAGAGAACTAATTGAGTTGAATCTGTGCTTAGAAACTGGAAGACTTCTAGCCTTTGACTTGTATTCTGCCAAATTAAACTAACCCGAGTCTGATTTTCATGAACACATTGCCCTAACTTTTCAAAACCTGCATCCAAAAGAGAACCTCTCTTCAACGAAACGATCATACATTTTTCCCTCCTATGACCAAGTTGCCTCCTCTCCAAATGAGTTGACTTCGATTTCGTAACGGACAAGGGATGTTCAATTTCACCGGTCACTGTAGAACCTTCCAGAATATAAAGACTGTCAGTTCTTTTACCTTTTAACAAAACGAGAACTCCATGAGACACTCTAATGTCGCTCGACTTGATGTTGATTTTGCATTCTTTCAAGTCTAAAATACTCAAGGAGATGAGATTCTTTCGTAAATCAGGTACATACTTGACATTTGAGAATGTCCTAATCGTCTCATTGTGTATCCTAATTTTAACAGTACCAATACCAATTACCTTACTAGATGAATCGTTTCCCATGCGCACAACTCCACCTTCAACCGAACTGTATGTGGAGAACCATTCTCTATTGGGACACATGTGGAAAGAACATCCCGAATTTAGGATCCACTCGGACGTGAGGTTGGAGTTATCGCTCGTTGACACTAACAAGAAATCATTACTGCTTTCATCGGCCAAATTGGCACTAGCTACATCTTCCTTGTTACTCTCAATAGCTCTTTTATTTCACAGTTTATAACAATCTGCTTTGACGTGACCTAACTTTTTACAATAGCGACACATTTTGTCTCGTTTCTTTGATGCTACCAAAACGGAAGCTTGCTTATCTGCCTTGCTATCTAAACCAAATTGATTATCGAGTTTGTCTCTACTCAACAAATGACCCTTCACATCTTCGAACGAGAGTTTGTCTCTACCATATATTAGGGTCTCCCTGAAAGAATTGTATAAGGAGGTAAAGAGCACAATAATAGCATAGTCTGATCTTCATCGTCAATATGAACCTCAACGCTCTTTAAATCATTTAAAAGAGTAATGAATTGACTAATGTGATCTCTAAGAAGCTCACCTTCGTTCATACGAAACGTAAATAGACGTTATTTCAACACTAAACGGTTAGCCAGAGACTTAGTCGCATAAAGAGTTTCTAACCTTTTCCATAAGGCGGATGAGGTTTTCTCCATCAATACCTCTTGCAATACCGTATTCGCGAGGCATAACTAGATTGCAGACAATGCCTTTTCATCAAGCTCTTCCTATTTTGTTTGATTTAGATTCTCAGGCTTTTTCCCGGTAACAACCTTTTTCAAGTCAGTTTGAACTAGAATTGCCATCATCCAAACTTGCCACAGATTGAAATTTGTCTCCCCATCAAACTTCTCAATTTCAAACCTTGTTGCTGCCATCTATTAACGGGCTGATTTATGAAAATTGAACTAGCTCTGATACCACTTGTTGGGATCGACTCGATTAAGCAACAAGTAAAAAAAATAACGGAATAAATTGAGAAATTGAACACACAAATTTAACGTGAAAAAACCCCTCCAAAGAGGATAAAAATTACGGAAAAAAATAATTTTACTATAATGACAAATGAACTAAACCCCAAAAATCCGAAAACAAAGAGCGCTCAAAACGTAAACATAAAATTCTAATCTCTAATCTCTAATGGTATATTTTCTAAGGTTATAAAAGAACCTATCTATAGGCTAAATTCATAGGTCAAATAATAATAAAATAACCTAAACTAATCAGAGTTTGATTGAAACAAATAAACAGAGTTTAACTGAAAGATTATTTCTCAAATTTGACTGAAATAGGAGTCGTATTCAACAATAAGAATCAATCTTAATTGTCATGTTAAAAGGCATGTAATTTTGGCTTGGTGAGTGGTATAGAATCAAAAGACCTCCCTTATATGGACTTCATTGTTAGATTTTGAGTCATTTATCACCATCTAAACCCTTTCTTTGTCATATGAATACACACATCTCTTGCAATTTATTAGTTCATTACACAACACATTGTAATAGTAATAAAATAACAAATGAGAAAACAAACATTTTTTGCATACCAATTGAAACCGCAGCTGAAATTGAAAGTAGAAAGTAGAATTTTTGTTTATCTAAATAATTTCTTTATATAAAAAGTCTTACTTGAAGAGTTGATCAATTTTGTTAAACCAAAATCTGCTTAGATAGGGCTAATACTTGCGCTTTACATCTCTATGAAGAACTGCAGGTACGCAATCATGATGAAGTAAGCTACATCTTGAGTTTTGCACTTCAGATTCCCTTCCAAAATTCATTGCATATATACCATTTGGAATGTAGTTGTATAGAAGGAGCTTGACACTTTTATAGGAACAATAGCCTAAGAATAAGAATTTCTACTGTAAAAGTTGCCACCACAGGCTCCGTATCTCCTTTAATTTTCCTAACCTTTTTTTACTGCAATTAGCCCACGTTGAGCATTTCAGATTTATAAACAACTCCTAAACAATCTTTGTAGGAATCATGTTTCATGAAATTTATTTATTGACAGTAATTAAGAATTAATAGCATTAAATTGGAAAAAAAAAATTCAAATAAATTGATCATACCAAGTCATTATAGATGAAAAAAAATCTCATTAGCATGGTGAATCACATAAAAACAAAAAACTAACAAAAATAAAATTGGAAAAACAATAATATATAATTTAAGAAGAGAAAAAGAAATTAATTAAATAGAAATGAAGCAAAATGATGAAAAGAACAACTAAAACATGCACCGAGTTGCCAAAAAATGTTTTTTTTATAAATACAATAATATTGTATAATTAGTACATTGGTCTCCTCACTTCAAAACGTGGCAGTAAGAAATTTATAGACAGGTGTTATAAAGAATTTCTGTAAAAAGCTAAGAAATGAGAAAACCGTCTTTCAGCTTTCTAATTTGTGCATTTTCTTTATGGTTTACATTGCATAATTATTACATGAGGGTGGTATTTGGACCAAAAATGCCGACCAAGTTTGTGGTCTACTTGATCATATTAGTTGTGGAATTTGGAAGTTGTTTGGAGATGGACTTATGGAATGGGTCTGAATTTCAAACAAATCAGTGATTCCATATTTTATCTTTGGTTCTATTGTTGATGACATCTTAATCCACCATAATTGGTCGAATGTCAAATTAGAAGAAAGTGAGAATGGTGGCAATTATGTACAATAAGTACATGAGGAAATTGGCTATACATCGTCATCTTCTAAGCCTGGTGAGGGAGAGAACATTTGTGAAGATAGTGCAAATTTAAAGAAAGTGAAGTTGAGGGAGCAATCTAGGAGTAGCCAAATTGAGGACTTCTCCATTGGATTGGATGATGAGGATGGAGGGATAAGGAAAGAAGTAGTGTCCTTAATGCAAAGTTGGAAGACATTACTGAAAAAATGACTTCCAGAGCGTTTGAAGTATGCAAGGAACATATTTAACTATTGTTATTACAGCCGGAGATTGTTCTCTTAAATGTGTTATCGGGCTATAGGTTGGAAAATTACTAATATAAAGGGAATTGGCTGCTCTATATTTCATCAATGGCATCTTTCTGGAGAACAGTTGTAAAGGAGTAGTGGACTCCATCCGACTATCAAACAAGTGGTCTACTAAGGAGATCACAAAATGGATTCAATTATTTTTTAACTCATGAAATTGTAATGCCTATTTTTTTCTTAAATATTTATCCAAATAAAATAATCACAATTAATAACATTTTGAGGGATGCATTTTAAAAATTTTCAAACACACCCTTAAAATTTTTTAAAAACTATCACCAATTTTAAAGATTTTTTTTTTCATAATTTTTCTCATTCGCCCACATAATGTGTCATGTAATATGATTTTTTTAAACTTTCATGCTAATCTGAATTCTACTTAGACTTAGTTATGAAAATCTATTCAATTGAGATGATTTCAAGCAACTAATTAAATATTGAATTAATTGGGAAAAGATTAAAAAACTAGAAAGTAAAAAAAACAATAAACTTTATGATAAAAGTATTTATATCTTTCAATAATTTTATATAGATTTTTTTTTTAAAATTAATTGGCTTATACTATAATTTTAAAAGATATCTTAAAAAGGTTGGAAGTTTAAGATTTTATGAACATGGGTTGGATCATTGGTGTTAATGTTAATTTTATATAGGGGTAAATTTAGGAATTTTTTATTTAAAATTTTTGAGATGTCAAAATGTATTTTTATCCTTTATTAATTTATAATTTTATTATTTTTAAAAGTTTATTATTTCTTTTTTTCATTTTTGGAATCAAAAGTGTAAATTTATTGTATATTAATTTATAAATTTATTATTTATGAGAGGATTGAAAGGTTTATTTTCCATTTTAGTTTGCCCCTAATTTTATATGTTTTTATGTGATTCCTTTGCTCATAGCGTGAGTGTCACATAATCTAGTATAGATCTATACTGCTTATAAATTCTATGATTGAGCTGATATTAGAAATTAACTGAATACCAACTGAGTTTAAAAAAATTTTAAAAAATCAAAATTTTTAAAAACAATAATTTTTTATAAGGGTATATATATATATATATATTAATAATTTAATATTTTTTTTAAAATTAAATTAAATTTTAAAATGAATTAGTGGTTAGGTTAGAAGAAGTAATTGTTTTTTTGGTTGTGGGTTTGATATTTGGTGTTGATGTTAAACTTGTTAAAGGACTAGACCATTTGCCTAGACTCAAAGATTTGTTCGAAATATGAGGGGATTTGGACAAAAATACGAGACCTAAAAATGAGTTTGAGTAAGATTTAAAGTCATATTTCTATTTGGGTTAGGCTTTAAGTAGAATTTTTTTTAGCGCAAGCTCTACCTGAATTTATATGTTTATTCTATATACCTTATGAGGATGACCTAAAATTTTGGCATGTGTACAACTTTAAAAAACACCATGTGTCATTCAGTTTTTAAATTTAGAATTTAGCATCTACATTTTAATTCAACATAATACAATCTCTATACTTTTAGAGTATCATTAATTAGTCCACATAATTAACACCCTTAGGTATTCTAGTTAAAATATTGAGGCAGTATATCTTTTCACATTCTCGAGATAAATTTTTTTGTTAGAATATTGTTTTTAATAAAAATTCATGTCAGTATTTTAAATGAAATAATTGAGGATAATAATTATTTAGGATAAACTAAACTATGTCAAAATAAGGTATAAAAATTAAATTCAAAATAGAGATAGTATAACTGAAAATTTACCAATAACTTATAACAGCATTAAAAAAAAAAAAAGAAGTAGTATCCGGAAAAGAAATCCACCTATATTGAGGGTGTAGTGTAAAACTACTTAGGCTTAAAATCCATTAAAACTAAAAATCAAATTAGGCCAATATTTAGACAGGTGTTAATATGTTCAACTATTAGGGACAGAACCATATATGTATATCTATTTTTACCAGCTTTAGAATTGAAAGGCCTTGTTTTAATGGCATCTAAATATGTAAAAACGTCATACTCATCTATACCTAGTATTAAAGTTTGTATTTTTCAAACATCTATGCATTTCATGGTTGGTCGTGATTCCATGTTGTTATTTTTAACTAATTTGTTTCTCATTCTATTCGCTTTCTAACTGTTTCTTGTTACCAACAATGCAATGTCATTAAATTAAAGGCTGGGTTAAATTTTATCATAATTAATGGTATATATATACATGAGCGTTATACATGAACTATGATTTAGTATTCACTTTGATATATGAACTTTGACTTTATATAATTTGATACATGAATATTATATTTAATTTAATTTTCACAAATCATTAACACATTACTTGATGTAGTATCATTTTAAATTTAATTTTTGCATATATTCACCTAACATGAAAATTCTTGAATTTATTTATTTTTTAAATATTTATAATTTCTTTTTTTGAGGAATAATAATGGGGCAAAGCTCGAACAACAAACGCAACTAGCACGACTCAAACCCAAGTCACACCTAGGGACTATCAGGTCATCACATGGGTTCTTTAAATATTTATAATTGAATTAATATTAAAATTTTATATGTAATTGAAATAATTTAAAGTTCACATATCATATTGCACATTAAATTTAAATTAATGTGTAAATTAAATATTTACCATTATAATTAACATTAATTGCATTCAAAATTATTGTTTGATTAATGAAATATGACTTTTTTTGCAAGGTTGACTTTAACTAAGTTATGGTACGAGCTATTTTGTTCCATTGATTTGTGGTATGTTAGGCATATCATTTATAAATATTTTATAGTTTGCTCCTTTTGTGTTATATTTTATGCGATTAAAATATTATAAAATTGTAAAAAAAATATATTACATATTGATAATTTAGTTTGTATAGATTTTAACATGTGGATATATTTATATTGTGTTCATGTTATTTTTATGTCATGTTTAATTATTTTTTCATGTATTTATGTTGATATCTCAATTATGTTTTATATAAATTTGTCATAATAATTTAATCGTTAAGTCTAAATAAAATTATTTAAAAATTGATATTATTTTTTATTAGGCATAATGACAAAATTAGCCCCTAACGTTTGGGTGTTTGGTCACTTTGGCCTTTAAGGTTTTTTTTTTTGGAGCACTTTCATAAATAACCTTTATTTTTTTGGTCAAATTGGTCATTTTTAACGGTCTTGCTGACGTGGCTGATAAGGGACTAAAGACACTAAAATAAATTTTTTTCCACCTAGGTGCCATACTTATTTAGATGCTGACATGACAGCAAAAACCCTCTAGCAAATGCATATAAACCTCTTCATTCAAATTATCTTGAAAAAAGACATTGTAAGCATCCATCTGAAAAAAGGGCCAATTGTGTATAGAAGCAATAGCCAAGAGAGTTCTGACTATAACAAGTTTGGCAACAGGAGAAAAGGTATAAACATAATCCACCCCTTCTTTTTGGTTATACCTTTTAGCGACCAGTCGTGTCTTAAACCTTTCAACCTCACTAGTAGCCTTGTATTTGATTTTGTACACCCATTTGCAGCCAATGGGCACTTTACCTAGGGGCAGAGGCACAATAGTCCATGTATGATTTGATTCCAAAGCTTGAATATCTTCTTTCATTGCTTGAATCCATAATGGATTTTGACTGGCGTCAGAATAGGTACAAGGTTCAACCATAATGGATGTAGAAGAAAGAAACAACTGAGTATGTGAAGGTAAATGAGAATAAGAGATATTTGAATATATAGGATACTAGCCTGAAATAGAAGAAGTTTGGTAAGAAGCATAATCATTTAACCAAAGAGGAGGCCGAGAGACCCTAGAGGACTTCCTAAAACCCTGGATTGGTGGAGAGACAATAAACAAAGGACTTGCTAAATCATGTATCGGGTAATTCTTTTCATGTGGTTTTAGCTGTCTAGAAGCATAGGCTATTACTTTTCCTTCTTGCATCAAAAGACTGCCTAAACCATTCAATGATGCATCACTATAAATTACAAATTTCTTACCTAATTCAGGCTAAACTAGAACTGGTGCTTCAGTCAACAAGGTTTTCAATCAGTCAAAACTCTGCTGACATTTATCAGATCATTCAAATTTCACATCTTTTTACAATAGTTATGTCATTGGCGAAGCTATCATCGAAAACCCTTGTACAAATCTCCGTTAGTAACCGGATAATCCCAGAAAAATTCTGACTTTAGACACATTTTTCGGTGGCTTCCAGTTAACAATTGCTGAAATTTTATTCGGATTTACCCTGATCCTTCAGCAGAAACTATATGTCCAAGAAAACCAACTTCCCGAAGCTAGAATTCACAGTTACTGAATTTAGCATACAACTGTTTCTCACGCAGTGTTTGCAGAACAATTCTCAAATGGTCAGCATGCTCGGTTTCATCTCAAAAATATACTAGAATATCATCAATAAATACCACCACAAATCTATCTAAATACGATTTGAAAATTCTGTTCATCAGATCCATAAATACCGCAGGTGCATTTGTTAAGTCAAATGGCATAACAAGAAATTCATAATGTCCGTACCTGGTTTTGAAAGCTGTTTTTGGTACATCTAAGTCTTTTACTCGTAACTAATAATAACCAGAATGGAGATCAATCTTTAAAAACACGGTGACACCTTTCAACTGATTAAACAAGTCATCAATGCGGGGCAGTGGATATTTATTCTTGATTGTAACTTTATTGAGCTGACGGTTGTAACACCCCTTACCCGTGTTTGACGCCGGAACAGGGTACGAGGCATTACCAGACTTAATCACTAATCATCGTATAAAAATCGATTCATAGTTTCACTCTAATTTAAAAATTTTTCAAACACATTCAAGCTGTCCCTTAAAAAGAGCTTGCAAGGCCCATATCATGGTTTAATTCTACCGCACACATAGGCAAGCATGCACATTCATAAATTGCATCATTTAATTAATAACATAATCAAGACTTTCTTCATTAAATGACTTTATACAATAGAGACCTTCAATTAACATAGGTCAGTATTTTAAGCCAACTCCTAGTAATTTAATAACAATTAAACGAGTCCCCATACATGCCAAAGACTTAAAAATACTTTAAAACCTTTATATATATCGATCAATAGTTTGATAGTGTGATTTAACCTCCGGCGACCTCCAACTCAAGCTAACATCTATGACACTATAGGAAAAAGAAAATGAAGGGAGTAAGCATTATAGCTTAGTAAGTAAATATGTAAATATTAATAAACAATACATTATCATACTTTAAACAAAGTCACAATATGTTCCCGGAATATTACCATCACAAACACCCATACTTTCACTATTACAATCATAAATAGGTTCAAAATAAGCTGTCTAGAAGAGTACCAGTAGCTAAATTATTTATTTCTAGAGCTACAGAACTCCAAATTACAAACCGTTAATTTTTCTTGAAACTAGATTCACGTGTATTCTTACCATAAAATTTTTAGAATTTTTGGTCTAGCCAATTAGTACAGTCAATTCATTGAAGTTACCCCTGTTTCACCGCTCAACTTCCCTGACCATTCTTCACTACGAATCAATTTTCTCCTCGTACAGAATTCAAAGGATGCTCTCGTTTATTTAATTTGAAACTAGGCTCATTAAGGATTTCAAGCATATAAATTACATCCCCTAATTATTTTTGTACAATTTTTAATGATTTTTCCAAGTCAGAACAGGGGATCACATAGTCATTCTGAACCAGTCTCTCAAAAACTTAAATATCTCATAATATAGAATTCCTTTGCTTGCTCTGTTTCTATTATATGAAAATATATTCATTAAGCTCTAATTTGATATCTCATTCAATCTCTGATTCAATTTCTACTATTTTTGGTAAATTTTTAGATTCCCGTCACTGCAACTATCTCGAACAGTTTTATTGTCAATTTTGATCTTTCACACTTCAATTGTATTCATCACTTACCCATAACAATCTTTCTAATTTCCAATCACATATCAAGCAAATTGCTCATAAGTTACACACGCATATACTTACACTTATCATCACAAAGTCATACACAATTTCATTTAATCAATTTCCCAGTTGAACGCTTCGGAATAATAACAGATACGCGATAATATCGCACACAGCCCACCTTTAAAATCGAAGCTCTCTTGTACACATAGTGGCCTTCACTTAGCACCACTCATGTGACCTAGCTCGATTGTACACATAATTTTGGCTCTCTTGTACACATAGTGAACACTTAGTACCACCCATGTGACCTAGCCAGTTTATCTCGTAGCTCTCTTGTATACATGGTGTCCTTCACCTGGAACCACGCATGCAACCTAGCTATATATATCCCGTAGCTCTCTTGTACACATGGTATACATCTCGTATTACACATGTGACCTAGCTACATACCATCCGTATCTTTCGATTCCAAAGGTTCAAACGGGAAGTATCTCACTATCTAATACTTTATTCCATTCTTCCAATAGTTAATTATAATTCAAAAATCAGCTACAATACATAAAATATGCTGAAATATAAAAACGTAAATAAAGATAATGTAATATTTACATACAAACTTACATACTTTCTCATTTCCATGTCGAATTAATATTGAACATTTAAATCATCATAATTATATTTACTTTCAACACCTCGGCAATCATAGTAAATATATCAATATTACATTGAAACATGCATAAATTAATGCTTATTATACATATGAACTTACCTCGATACTAAAACGGCCATTTTACCAACTTTCCCGATTTTTGATTTTTCTCTCATTCTAGGTTCAAATCTCATTTTTCGAGATCTAAAACATCATATTTTACTTATTTAATTAATGTACTATTCAAAACAGTCCTTAACTCAAACTTTAACAAAATTATAATTTTTCCCTTTAACTTTTGCATATTTACACTTTTGTCCCTAGGCTCGGGAATTAAACTTCATCCCTTATTCTTATGTCTTATGACATGCTGATCATTTTTCCCTTCTATGGCAACATCAAATTCTCACTCTAACACATAGTTATGAACAATAACAACTTTTACCGATTAAGCCGTTTTACTCATTTTTGCTTAAAACCGCTTGTCAAAAGTTGTTTAACATAATTTCAGCCTTCATATTTTACCATAAAACATCAAAATAAACACATTTCACCTATGGGTATTTTTCCAAATATGAACCCTAGCTTAAATTATTGCTAGAATAAGCTTAATCAAGTTACCGAGATTTCAAAAATGTAAAAAACTTAAAAAACGGGGCTAGAACGGACTTATTATTGAGCTTGGAAAGCTTGAAAACCCTAGCCATGGCTTCCCCCATGCTAATTTCGACCTTCATGAAAAAGATGAGTCAATTTTGGCTTTATTTTTCCTTTTTATTTCTTTTAATTACCAAATGACTAGAATGCCCTTAAGGCCTTTCTTTAAAATTTTGTCCTATTCATGCCCATTTTTGTCCAAACAAAATATAATGGTTTAATTCCATTTAAGGACCTCCTCTTTAAACTCCCATTTCAATCAAATACTTATGAATTAGAACATATATTTTTCAACTTTTGCAATTTAGTCCTAAAAGTCCAATTAAGCACTTTATCAGTAAAATTTCTTAACGATATTTTTACACAATATTTTAATCAATAAATAAACCTTAAAACATAACCAGAATAAATTTTTTGACTTCAAATTCATGGTTCTAAAACCATCATTCTGTTTAATCCCTAAATCGGGCTGTTACAGCAACTTCTGCAAATAAGCCCTAATAGCCAAATTAAACATGCAATCTATAAAATTTCTTATCAATACTCTAACACATGCATCTAATCACTCGGTAAATCATAAAAATTAATCAAAATAAACTTTTCTATCTCAGATTTGTGGTTTCGCAACCACTATTCCATTTAGGCCTTATTTCGAAATGTTACAACAGTAGTCAATGCATAGTCTCAATGATTCATTTTTTTTCTTAACAAACAGAACTGGTGCACCCAATGTGAGAAACTAGGTCGAGCAAAGCCTCTGTCAGTTAGTTCTTGCAATTGTGCTTTCAACTCTTTTAATTCTGTAGTGGTCATTCCGTATGGTGCTATAGATATCGATGTTGTCCCTAGAATAAGATCTATAGAAAATTCCATTTCTCTGACTGATGGTAATCCGAGTAATTCTTCCGGAAACATATCAAGATACTCTCAGACTACTAGCATTGATTTAATCTTTGATTCAGATACTTTAGTATCCAACACATAGGCAGGGTAAGCATCATACCCTTTTTCTGTGTTGACATGGCTGATATCACATTAAACAACCCATCCAAATTATTAGATTCAATACAGATCATTTCACCAATCTGGCATTTCAACACAATATACTTTTGTTTACAATTTACCACAGCATCATGCTGAGTTAACCAGTCCATTCTTAGAATTACATCAAACTCATCAAATGGTAATAATATCAAATCGACCTAAAAATAGAAACACTATATCATTAACGGACAATTCTTACAAATTGTATCCACCATCACATACTGGTCTAAGGGGTTTGATACTTTAACCACAAATTCAGTAGACTCAATAGGTAAATTTTTAATAAACACTAAATTCGTGCAAATATATGAATGAGTTGAACTGGGACCAATTAAAGCAATTATATCAGTATCAAGAAGAGAAAAAGTACTAGTACTAACATCCGGTGCAGAGGCATCCTCACGTGCACGAATAGTATATGTCTTTACCGGTGCTCGTGCTTCAGATTTGACAATTGATTCTTTTTTCGTACCTCGACTTCCACTGACATTGCCAGGGTTACGAGGTGGTCTACCTCTTGTAGCGGAGTTAATTGGCTTTGAAGTCTGCACAGTATCTTTCTCAGGCTTTTCCGGGCAATCTCTGAGATAGTGGTCAAAAGAACCATATCTAAAATATGCTTCGCTCGCTTCTCATGTGGCACTCACCAAAATGAAATTTATTATAGTGATTGCACTTGGGTTTGGTGTTTCTAACACTGTCTGCACTTGCTATAGATGTAGCTTGATATCTCGGATTAGTGCGTTAAATACTTCTACCTTTCCCAGAATACCTCATAAAAATGGTAAAACGATTATAATATTTCTTCGATTTCTTTGAAGCTGACTGTTCTGACTTTCCCATAAATCTTTTACTTGAAGTTCGGGCTTCAATCTGAGCTTGTCTTTTCTCTTTACTAAGCTCTTCGGCTTTATGAGCTCGATCAACCAGTACCAAAAATTATTTTAATTCAAGAATCCCAACTAATAACTTTATGACTTCGTTTAATCCTTCTTCAAACCGCTTGCACATTACAATTTCAGCTGGGACACATTCTCTGGCATATTTACTTAGTGTGAAAAATTCTCGTTCATACTCAGATACAATCATGTGCCCCTATTTGAGTTCTAAAAATTCTTTTTGTTTCTGATCAAGAAACATTTGACTGATATACTTCTTTTTTAATTCAGTTTGAAAAAATTCTTATGTGACCGCCTCCTTCGATATAACAAAAATTAATGTATTCCACCATTGGTAAGCCGAATATTTTAACAGAGATATAACACATTTCAAACATTCGGCCGATGTACAAGATAATTCATCTAAAACCCTGATAGTGTTTTCTAACCAGAACTCAACCCTTTCAGGATCATCTTCGACTATTGCTTTGAATTCTTCTGCCCTATATTTATGGATTTTATCTACAGGAGGCTTACCAGATCTAACAAGTTCTGTAACTTGTGGCATATCAGGAACCGGTTGGGAAATAGGTGGGGGTGGAGGTTGTTACACAGTTGGATTTGTTCTTACGAATTCTGTAAACCATTCGTTCATCATTTGGAAGAAGGCTTTTTTACCCTCTTCTCCTTGGCCCTCAGATACGGGCCTTCTACTACTAGATGCTACTCTTTGTACTGAAGCTTGAGCATTGCTCTCAGCTTTTTCGGATTCAGCTTAGTTAGACGACATTACTATATGAAAAACATATTTAAAATGGTCAGGAGATATCACACTATCACAGGTTATATAACAACATTTATAACTAGACTTGTGTACACTACGTTAGTTTGAGAATCGACTAAATCGTAGCTCTGATACCAATAAATATAACACCCCTAACCTATATCCATCGCCGAAACAGGGTTACGAAGTATTACCGAAATATACAAATCAAATACGAATATTTTAGATTATTTAACAATCATGTCAGAAATTATTCAATAAGTCTCTTATATGAACCCTCGAGGCCCAAAACAAACATTAAAAACAAGTCGAGACTAAACAGGGTACTCAGAAAATTTTTCGCAAAATTTCAAAATTTTTCCAAGGTGCAGAGGACGCATGCCTGTGTGGTTAGGCCGTGTGGCTCACACGACCAATAGACATGCTCGTGTTTCAGGTAATGTGGGCATTCGAAATAAGGCACATGGTTGTGTCCCAGCCCGTGTCTGTACCCATGTAACTCTCTGACTTGGGTCACACGTCCGGGTGCTAGGCTGTGTGTAGGTGCAAAGGTTACACGGCCAAGCCATATGCCCATGTGCAAGGCCGTGTGAAAAATCCTGAGCATTCTGTTTTTAATTTTAAATATGTAGGGGACACACGACCAAAAAACACATCGATGTGTTAGGCCGTGTGTCACACACGGTTGAGACACACGCCCGTGTTGACAAAATAAAGTCATTTCTTAGCCATATTTCTCACTTAAACTTGTCTTCCACTTACAATAACACTTAAATACATTCACAAACCATATCAAAGCACTTAAAATAAACCAAAACCATGTCTTAAGCTTGAAATTTTACACATACCACCAATGTGCTTTTAGGCACCCCAATAGACAATTTATATATATGTTATTCCAAAACTTGTACTTACCCTGATACCAAATGCATATATGCTTAATCAATTTCATACTTCAAACATGATAATACTATATCTACTAAAACATGACCGTTACAAGCCATTCCAATGGCTAATTACAACCAAAACATTTATATGTCAACATTGGCCAAGTTAACCTATACATGCCATTATAACCAAAGTTAATTTACTAAATATACCGAGATGAGCCGATGGATAGTGTGATGATATCTCAGACAAGCTTCCAACCCAACAAGCCTCCCAATTACTATAGAACAGGGGGAAATAAAACAGAGTAAGCATATTATGCTTAGTAAGTTCGTATAACAGGAAATTAACTTACCATTCATTTACATTTATAGTAAGCTTGCAAAATTTATCCAAAGAAATTTGACAATTTGTCTAAACACATATAACCTCAAGAAACATGTTAGTCATGTATTTCATGTGAATATCAAGAAACAAGGATGAGCTCATCATGTAACAATTTTCATATGCATATGCTTTCCACATAATATATCCATATAACATGTACATTTCCATAATAATTCATCTCAAGTTCAGATTATTCCATGTCGGAACTTTGCCCGTTGAATTTATTTGAAATATAGATGGATGCACAGATAGTACACTTGAAGTGTACAAACTGTAATCCGTTAATTCATATTCAAGAGTGCTCATTAGAGCACATAATCGGGAAGCCCTCTCTCGAGCCATATAACAGGAAGCTCATGTGAGCCATGTAACGGGAAGCTTATCTGGGATGTATAACGGACAGCTCGTGCGAGCCAATAATGGGTGGCTCTGAAGAGCCATTAACGGAAAGCTCCTGATAGCCATATATTGGGAAGTTCAAGCAAGCCATGTCGAGAAGCTCATAAAGAGCATTTAATCAGGAAGCTCACGAAGAGCCATATAACAGGATGCTCATAAGAGCTGCGGTGTGCCTACAATACATGCGGAATCACAATCGATTGGGATGCTTCGAAGAGCTATTATTGGAAAGCTCGCAAGAACCATATAACGGGAAGCTCGAGAGGGCTGTTAACAGGACGCTCTTTCGAGCTATGGTGTGTTCGCAACATATGTAGGACCACAACCAATACGAGAACCCTGTATCCAATTGAATTTCATTTATTCAAACGAGACTTAATATTTATCAAGCATTATCAGATATGTAATCAATTTCATATACATGACAATTACACAATTCATTTATATATAACATTCAATACAACATATAAATATATACAATTTAGTTACACAAACTTACCTTGACAATATTCGTGTATACAAAATCTACTAATTCGTTACTTTGTCTTTTCCTCGATCCAATTACGTATTTGGTCTATCCGAATCTAAATAGGCCAAATAAGTTTTCTCTTTCTTCAATTCTCTATGGCTAGGGTTTCCATATTTTATTTGGGAAAGATGATGATAAAATGATGATATTTTTTTTATTTTATTATTTATCATCTTTTCAAATTTATCCTTTTCTTTTTCTAATTTTTCACGGATGAATTATCAAACTTATCTACTAACTCCGCTTAATGGTCCTTTTGCTATATAAGGACCTCCAATTTTGAATTCCATAAGTATTTGATCCTTTTTGCTACTAGAATTCAACTTTTGTATTTTATGCAATTTGGTCATTTTATCAATTAATCATGTAATTGGTAAAATTTTCTTAACAAAATTTTTATACGATATTCCTATCATAATGCAGATCATGAAATAATATTAAAATAATTTTTTTAAAGACTCGGATTTGTGGTCTCGAAACCACTGTTTCGATTTCACTGAAAACGGGCTGTTACAAGGTTCATGTTCAAATAACTATTTTGCACACTGAAATATAGGTGGGGGTGAATAGAATCTTAAAGAAAGTGTCATGGTTACATGCCTTTAAGCCTTACGTTAATTTCTTATAAGTTTATTTTTATCCTCAGACACCAACACATATAACGACAATGAGTTGCTCTTCAGGAATGTATACACATATATGTTATTGAAACAACTAGAACTTTGTTACATTAAGACTCTTTACCATCATACTTTTGGATTTTTGCCTTGTCACCAAAAAATCTATTTAATTAATAAATTAACTACACCCAATTTACATAACTGTTGCCTATATGAAATTTTGTTTTAAAATAAGCCAAAATACATTTTGATAAAATTTTTTGGTTGTCTAGGTTACCCCTAGTTCAAACCATTCACCACTAACAAATTGGAACCTTAGGCAAATCCATGTGCTTATCAGGGATCTTCAAATAAATATTACTGTGATTAGTGTTTTGATCCAAAATCTTCCAAATTATATTTATCTAGTGATGTATTATTTTTGGAAGATAATTTCCCTTTTCAGAATATATTTTCCCATTTAAATTCATAAAATTTTGAACATATATCTTAGCAAATTTGTTTGGTCAACCAATCACAAGAAAACAACACTTTAAATTCCAACATGCAATTTGAGCAAATCCATTTGCAACATCCTCCTTCGGCTATGCTACTACCTATGCATCCACATTAACCAATCTTAATCATAAATAATGGCATCTTCACAACCTTAGATATGTTTTCCCGCTCAATAGATTCCATCACCCAAACCCATAATTAAATCCTATGAATACTTCTCCCCCACACTTTGGCATCACCTTCTCCTCCAAACTTTATAAGCCCACAACCAACCTATCAACCCATTATCACTTACCAACATTGAACCAAGCTACCACTTCTTATGACCACCATCACACACTTATATGCACATTTACCACCTAGCTAGCCAACAAAAATAACAATTAAGTTCTTAGTCATCAATCACCACAAATTTCCTATGTTGATAAGTCCCCAAACTAAAAGTCTCAAATCGAAAAACTCCATCTCACGATAAAAGACCATTCTTCATACTTTGTACATATAAACAATTTGAAATTGGCCCAAAATAGAAAGAGTTCATGTAATCTAAATTTGAAGCTTTAAATAGAAATCAAATATGAGATTGGGTTCCCTTCTGTCCTTCATTAAATGTGGTTGATTGCAAGTGGTTATTCTGAATTAAATATCATTGTGATGGATCCCTTAAAAAGTTTAAACCCAACTTGTTGCCAAAGTATCTACTCAACAACCAAGACTAGACTATTAACTTTCATTCTGTCTAGTGGTTAATATTGGAACTATTTAGTGAGTGATTATTACTTTCGGTTGGAAAATCGATCTAGAAAATAGTTTTTTTAAGCATTGCGGAAGTTTAAATTTTTCTTAAAACAAAGTCTTTTGATATTTATAGCAATAAAACCTTAATCAAAATTAAACTTGTGTTTTGTACAAGGTGGTTTAAAGTCGATCCTGACTTTTTACCAAATGACCTTCTTTGCTATTCTTGAATCCCTGATTTGTTTTAAGTGTGGGCTCAAACAACAAGAAACTATGAGTCTTTCCCAAAAAATATAATTTGCTCTTAAAATTAAACTTTCATTATATTCAGATAGAATAACGATATTCAATAACTTATGTAAATAATTTAGCTCAAGTTCCTATTTATAGAAAAACGGTAGAAGAGTTTTGTTCAAAAAATGTCTAATTAAATAATAACATTTTAATAGAAAATAAATATTCTAATTTAAATAGAATACATAGGGGCGGTGGCAACTCTAAGGGGACTAGGTTTGCCACCCCTCATGCTTCAATCAGGCCTATTTGAGTCTTTTGTGTATCGAGCACAATTATATGTGTTACCTGAACTTTTATCTAGCACTTACAATTTATCCAACCCAATAAATATTTTTTATTTCTCAAAATATCATTTATTTAATCAATTAATATAATTAAATTATTTTCTCAACCTAATTCTAATTTCATTAAAGTCATGGCAACTTTACCGTATTAGAGTCCATGAGGAAATTAATTTAATTGTCTTATTCAACAAATTTATGATTGCTAATTAATTTATTATTTACTTTGAACTTCAATTATTTAATTACACATAATTAAATAATAATTCAAAGAAATTAAGTTCATTCCTAAGTCATCTTTTGCATTTAACGAGAAAACGCATTCATTGCGGATAGTGATACAAGCGATTTATTGCTCTTATTTCATCATCTTCACTCGTTCCATATTATTGGTTCTATATGCAATTCGTTTTTTGTTATCTCAAGCTAGTGAGGGACCGATTAAACATATATAATTAGGGCTCAAATAATTTGTAATTAAGTTTTGAATTTTTGTCTATTAATTACAACAGTATTTAATCATGGGGTTATTCCACTAAAGTACCATGATTGAACTCTTCCATATTATATACCATTACGAAAACTACTCATCAAGTGCTTATCCAATGATTTTGTCATAAGTGTGCTATCCTCATAGAATATCCTTAATCTCTTTGGGATAAATTCGTTCTCCCAATATGGTCTTATTTTATCTCATATTAACCATTACATTTTCCTTCATGAAAAGCCAATTATTAACAAATAGTAATTAAGTCATTTATCTTTAACACAAATGACCTATGACCACGTTACTTTTCATTTATCATGAAATAACTATGAGAGGATATCATTTACTCTTTATTGGGATATGAATTCCACTATTATGGAATGATGCTACATCGTGCAGAATTCGTATACCCAACATACCAATTTCTGGTTCCTTATCTTTTTTAACTCAAGCTTTCATTTACATCAACGTATATGAGTCAAACATACATAGTCCATCATTGACTTAGAATTAAGGTATGCTACACTATGAATGTCACAAGTGAATAAACCCATAAATAGATCTAGAATCTATTCTACTTGGGTCTTATCTGATATACTGTCAATCCAATTAGCCACTTTTATATCTATCTTCTGGGAGTCATCCACTTCAATACCCAAGACAAGGTATTTTCCCATTTGGACTTGATAGATGACATATTAGTCTTTTGATTGATTTGCTCAATTCCAATTAGACTAAGGATATGATTAAATTATTTACTAATATAAGTTGTCATCTTGTATTACAATCTGACCATGTAATTCTGCTTAATATTAGTTTAAATGTTAAATAATTAGTGAGTCAATATTTTCTTTCAATCTGTTTTGTGTATAAAAATCGTTAAGGACAATATATAAAATATATTAATGATAATAATGAATTTTTATTAAACTAAATTATTCGAAAAATTATAAGTATATAGAAGAAATTACTAGAATAAGATGTTAACATTTTCACTCAATGCATTTCATCTTTGCATCATCCAGATGTAAAAAAGGGACTCCTAGAAGGAAACCTTGAAGAGCAAGTCTATATGCGCTAGGACCCTAGCTTTAAGAGCTCCTAACAACCTCATAAAACTTTATAAAATCATTTATGCATTAAACGAGCACCACATTCCTAATATACAAAATTGAAGAATTATTTACTTTTATGCATTAAATCAATGATTCCTTTACCAACAATCACATAGAAAAATTCATTATTTGTCAGTTACTCATCCTAACATTACCTTTGCTATAGTAGGCAAGTTCTTTGGGACTTTGCACAATCCAAACATGACACATTGGAAATAAGTAAAAAGATTACTCACGTATCTCCCTCAACCTACTCATTATGACATTATTATTACCAAAACTAAGGCCAGCCAACCGCAAGCCTTCTGTGACTCGGATTGGACTGAAATTCCAAATGATAGAACGTTTACAATTGGTTATGTATATCTTGGTAACTCTCCAATTTCCTAGTCTTCTGAAAACAATGACATATCTATTGATCCTTAACTGATGTTGAATAGCAAGGCGTGATTGTTGCAATTGTTGAAACAAACTAGCTATACATTTCCTCATTGAGTTTTGGTTATTACTTGTTCCACGGGTATTTTACGGCAACCTAAGCACCACCGACATTTGTGCTAATCTGAAATATTATAGTAACATGAAACATGCTGCCATTTTTCCACTTTATTCGTGAACATGTTCACAATAAGGAAATTGAAGTCCAACATCTCCATGTTGCAGATCAAATACCAAATATTCTTACTAAGCTATTGCCACGTGCCTCTTTTCATCTTTTGAATGACTTCTTCCCAAATTGGGGTTGTTGACATCCCAGGCAACTTCCCGTGGGGAGGGGGCGTAATAAAAATTAAAATTCTTAAAATTTTGAGAATCAAACACCTTGGGAACCAAGAAATCTTTCATGTTTTGGGTCAAACACCCTCCAAAATCAAGTAAAGCTTAACATATATAAATTGTAAACATGAAAATAAATGATCATCGTTTTTGATATCATAGCTATGCCCCAAGCTCGGCGCTGGGCTCGATAAATGTACCGATGGAGTTAAATTTGTACTGGGGAAGACCTCTGATCTTCTCCAATTCTTCTACACTCAATGACCAATCAAATATTTCAAGGTTCTCCTCCATTCTCTTCTTGTTGAAGCTCTTTGCTATCACACTTGCCCCTTGCTCGTACACCCATCTTAGACAAATCTGCCATCTCTATTTATGTCAACCAACACTATTTATCTAATACATACTCATATTGGTACTTAAAAAAAATCATTTCCAACCACTAAAAATACAAGGAAAAGGGAAAAGTCCACCTGGGCAATTGTTTTCCCTTTGGCCTCAACAATATCTTTCAAAGCATGACAGTCGAAATCCTGTTATCTCCCTACAACGTGCCTTTTGAGCCCAGAAGGGAATGAGCTGAAACATGAATACCCTTTGCCTTGCAGTGCTCATTCAGCTCCTTTTGCTGCCAAAGAGGGTTCATCTCCACCTTTTAAACAAATTAAACAATTTATAATATCATATCCTGGTATCCATGTGTCATGCTTGGGTATTTGAAGAAAAATGAAGAGTCAATTGCTCACTTGATTGACGGCGGGAGGGATTTTGGCCAAGGAAAGGATTTCTTCAAGCTTTCTCGAAGAGAAGTTAGAGACACCAATGGCTTTGCTGAGACCCAAAAGTTGACACTCTTCCATGGCACTCCAAACTGATTTGATATCAATAACAAATACTTCTTCTTTGGGAACCGACAAACGACTCATCTCTTTGCTAAAATTTAGTGGCCAATGTATGAGATAAAGATCAAGATATTCTAGCTGAAGATTCCTGCAACATTCGTAAAATTATATATATATGAAAAAAAATAAAGTGATTTGAAGGTTCAATTTATGGAGTTGTGCAAGGGTAAAACTAAAACTACTACTCAAGGCTCATTTTGATGGCGGGAATGACCAAGTCTGGCTCAGCATAAGTGCACCATAGTTTGGAAGTGATAAAGAGTTCATTCCGAGACTTGATGAGGCCAATGTTCAAGGCCTCAGCGATTGCTGCTCCAAGTGGCTGCTCAGACCCATATATGAAAGTTGTATCAAAGTGGCGATACCCGGCTCTGATTGCCTTAACAATGATTGATTTTAGGGTCCCTGCATCAACTGGTGGATACGAGGCTGTCCCCATGCTTATCACTGGCATGGTTAGTCCGCTAAAGGAGGAGACGACTGAAACGATTGGAACTTTATTCTCCATAATTTTTAGTTTATGATTACACTGTAAAGCTTAATGATTGAAACTCATCGCCTAAATAGTATCCTAATTACACAGCATAATTACAGGATTTGCGGTATACACCGTTGATTTATGGGCTTAATTAAGGTATTGGTGTAACAATTTGTCTGGTGCAACCAACATCATCTGTTTCGTTCATTACGCGGAGCATTACCTTTGATGGACAATTAGGTTGGGGTCCATGTCTCCCTTTTCAACTTTGCTTTTGGAATTAAACAAGTGTCATTTCTAGCAAATTTTTATTACTTCTACTCAATGGGGAAATGCACATCAAAGAAAATACAGCCATGCCTGCCACTGTTTTTTCCTTCTAAAGTTATTAGGTAAATTAGAGATTATTTGTGGACAAAACAATCAAGTAAATTTAAGCTACAAACGTACAATCAAACCGATATCTATTATAACCATCCTTGTTGACCTGGGGTTATGGACCGAGTCAACCCATTATTCTTTAGTTTTAAAATTAGATTGTATTACTCTCTTCGCTGAATTAGTAGCCTCAAAAATTTATGTTGATGTTTTATATATTTTTTATTACTTTTATTCAATTCCACCCTTACTTTTGTCTGGAGTAACTTCGTTTTAATTAAAATATTAATTTTTTTTTCAAATTTCAATAAAGAATTATAATTTCTTTTTAAAAAAATAGAAATGCAAAAGAATACTTCAAAGGTAAAAAATACATGAATGAAAAAGGCTAGAAGCTACATGAATGAACTTGTTAGAAGATTATGTCTCAAGTCTTTTCGATTCGATTTTAGTTTCACTTTAGTTTTTTTAATAATTAAAATAAATCTATTAACTAATTTTTAATGATTTATATTTCGCGAGTTATTCAGTTTTTCCGAAAGTGTTAAGTTTAATTTTCATCTCTTTAACATAATTTCTAATATATTTATTTCAATAAATAAAAAATAATTGAACTATTTATATACTTTTAAGTTTTTTTATCACATAATTATAAATGGGTATCCAACTAATCATAAATTTTTCTGGTAAAATTTTATGATGAGAAGGTACCAATTCTAAAATTTACACAATCATAAATTTTGATCTTCAATTTTTATGTATTGCGTCAATTGACCGCATAAATTTCTTTTCTTTTCATTTTTTACATAAAAAAATTCTTTGAAAAATATTTTTTTAATTTATAAAATTGATCAACTTGACCCCACAAAAATATTTTTAAAAATTTACTTTATAAAAATAAATTTATTAATTTATATGAAAATAAATTAATTTTTTACTCACTAAAATTCAGAAATTCCTAATATTTTTCTTTCAACATTTATCACTTTTCTCTCAAATTTCTTTTATTTTCCCTCTCACACTCTCCAAAATTTTTACAAGATACATAATTTACATTTCAACACTTTTAAGTGGGTCTCCCTAACTTTGATAACAAATCTTCTTTTCCTTACAAGATTTATTGATAATTTCTAAAATATTAACATTGTGGCTTTACTTGTGAAGGATTAGGATTTTTATGCAATATTTAGTTTTTATAATTAAACAACTTTGAAATATTGATTTTGTATGAGATTTAGAAGTGTGCATGGTCATGTGTGCCCACCCAAGGCCCACCTGAAAAATGGGAGGGTTTGGGTAAAAATATAGGCCCGAAAAATGGGCTTGGGCAAAAAAAGAGGCCCGTTTAGAAAACGGGCCGGGCCTCGGGCATGATTTTTTTGGCCCGGCCCGATTTTAATATTAAATTATTTTTAAATTTTTTTATTTTAAATTTTAAGTAACTTTAGTTTTTTTTACTTTAGGTTTTTTTTATTGTTTTTAATGTTATTTTGATATTGTAAAATTTTTGTTATTAATATAATTTAGTTCTAATTTATTTCAATTTTTTAATTTTAATATAATTATTTTTTATTATATTTTTAATTTATATATTATTTTAAGAATTATTTTAGTCCCATTTTTTTTAATATTTTTTTTTATGTTTTAAATGCATTTGATTTATTATATTTTAAAGTTTTTTTATTTAATAAAACAAAGTAAAAAAATTAATATGTGCCGGCGGGCAGGCAGGGCCGGGCGGCTCGGGCCTATCATTTTTTCTCGGGCCGGGCTTGGACAAAATTCTAGGCCCATATTTCGGGCCGGGCCGGGCCCGGGCCTTGAAAACGGGCCGAAAATTTTTTATGGGCCCGGCCCGAACCCGGCCCGGCCCGGCCCATGCACACCTCTAATGAGATTCCTAACTTCTTGATTTGATAATAACTTTTGGATTTGCATACAAACCCTTGAAGAAATTAGGATTGATCGTATCTATATTCTTAAATTTTATGAATATTGATTAGAAATTTAACATTTTTGTTTAGAAATTGTTGTTGCTAGTTAGGGTGAACGTTCGATAGAATTGAATAAAAAAATTCGAGTTAATTGAGTTGACGAATCATATTTTATCATCGTAACTCAATTTGAATTTTTCTCAAATTGAGTCGAGTGAGATGGAATTCGAATCGAATATATTTGTTCGAGTTAATATAAAAAAATGACTTTGGGTCCTTCTAGCTACTACCACCCACCATAATCAACTTTGTTATTAACTTTCATCCCCTTGTAATTTATTTATTATTCTTTTATATATGAGTTAGTTTTATTGCTTGCTTAGTTGCTTTAATTATCTTTTGATTCTTGTCACCGTGTATTTTGAAGTTAAAAATATATATTAAATGTAAAAAATGTATTTTTTTAATAAAAGTTATTTTAAAGACAAAATGTGAATTTGATATCAACAGAAAATTTTAACACAAATATTTTATGGTATCATCAATAATTCAATTTTAATAGAAATTGATAAAGATTCAACATGACTAAACAATTTAATAATATAAATAGTATTGTTAAAACCTCATTTTTTTTAGATCAACTTTTTACCTTAAAAAAAAAACGGAGTTGTCACCAATCCTTTTTATTTAGGTGTGATTAGATCACATCAAAACTTGGTCATTTTAATAAAATGTTAGATTCATTAAAACGATACTTTTCGGTCTACAAAAATCCATGAAATGGGTTCGGGAGTTGGTTATGTACGAGGAAGGGTTAGCACCCTCATAACGCCCAAAATTGGTACCTAGTTAATTACTTAATGCCTTGATGTTGAAAATTAAAAATTCGAAGAGAATTCAAAATACGATCCCTCCTTGCATGGTGTTCTTTGATGGAATTAAAAAAAATCCGATCTAAATTGAATTTTTTATGAGGAGGCGTTCTCATTTTCTGTTGATCAAGATGAAAAATCATGTCCCGTAAGTTGGGGCACAAAATCTTGAATTCTCGAAAATAAGAACGCTCACCGTTTAATTATTGCCCAAATCTTATATTTATAATTATTATTATTTATTTTATTTATTATTTTTTAATAATAATAATAATAATAATAATAATAATAATAATAATAATGGACGTTTGATTATTTTAGCTCAAGGAGAAAATCATACTCCGTAAGTTAGGGGCACAATTTCTCGAATCTTCGAAATAAAGAATATCACATTGGTTCAAATTTCTAAATATACAATGTGTGAAAAGGAAACTTCTAATATGGCATGCTATGAACTTATTTGAGCATAAAACATTACATAAGATACACAAACATGTTTAAATGTTTTATATGATGTCATACGGACGTAAATAATGCAATATATCATGACTAATAATAATGTTAAAAATGTTAATTGGCACTAGTAATAATTAATGATAATAATTAAGGACTAAATAATAAATTATACAATTTAAAGGGCAGAAATATAAATAACAAAGATTAAAAGTGCAAGTAATTAAAAAGAAATAAACATGCTGAATGAAATAAACAGATGACTAAAATGAAATTTAAACAAAATTTAAAGGGCAAATTAAAAAACAAAGAAGTAAATAAAAGACTAAAAGAAAATAATTGGGAAATTTGAAGGTAAATTTATAAAATCTGTAATTCAAAGGGCAAAAAATAAATAAATAAATAAAATTTAAGCATGCTGGAATTTAAATAACAGAAAATAAAGGGACCGAATCTAAAAATAAAGACTAAATTGAAACCTCAAAAAAAAATTGAAGTTCAAATTACCAGAAAACAAAAAAAAAAACAAAAAAATGAATAAAGGATTAAATTAAAATAAAATGAAAATGTTCAGGGACCCAGGATGTTATTTTCCCCCAACCCAGCACACGTGTCATTCCCAAAAGGAGTTAACAGTCGGAGGACTAAAGTGGAAACAAATTGAAATTAAATGGCGTAATTAAAAAAAGGAGAAAATCAAAATTAGAACCATATTAAATAGTGCTTAAAAGCAGAGGGACTTAGGCAGCAATTAGACCCCTTCTACGAAAACACGCGGATCCCAAGAGATACGAATCGGGTCATTGTGTCAAGCTCCAAGACGACGCTGTTTTGAGCGTTTTAAGCCAAGACCAAAACGATATCGTTTTGAAGAGCTTATTTAGGTTAAAAAATTTAACAAATTTTCATTTTAACAGCTCCTTTCGTAACGCACTGAATAATTTATTTCTAATTCTGTAATTATTTGATATAAATGTGTATCTGCTTCAGTGGTTAAGTGTTCTAGGTGTGTGTGTGAGGTCTTGGGTTTAAGTCTCACCTTTGTCAAACTTTGTTATTTTTAATCCAAGTCTTACCCTTGTTGAGTGGACTTATATAAAATTGCTTGTTAATCCATATCAGAATGAACTTGTTGGTTCGAGTGGTAAGGGGAGTTGGTGTGTTGGAGGTCTTGAGTTTGAATGCCTGTGTGAGTGAGGGTGTTTATTTTTGCTCAGTTGACTGATAGAGTTTCGGTAGAGCTAAAACTCTGAAGTGCATGAGATTGAGGTGTTAGTGGGAAGTTTGGAATATCAAGTTGGTTTTTAATTTATTTTTATTTTCCAAAAATTTCCTCAGTTGACTTTTTTTTCCTGTTGCTTCTCCTTCTCTGCGTTTTTTTTCTTTCTTTCGTTTTTTCTCTCCATTCTTCAAACTGTAGGATTTGTTGTCTGATCGACCTTGTGGTGTAATTGTGGCTTCTTTTTGTCCAATTTCGATTGCGATTTAATTCGTTAAGTTTGGGTAGGGTAGTTTTGTTTTCACTTGTTAATTCTTTATTGATGGGTGTCGTTAATGCCGTTTAGGGGAAGATCAAGGGGCTCGAAATCATTCGTCGGTAACTTAGTTGCATAGGAATTACCGTTGTTTGATCGAAGGTAAGGGTTGGTTGTTTAATAGATGAATGGATCGACTTGGGTTTGGTTTTTGTTTGGTTTTGAACTTCTAATCCAGTGCTTTGTTGGTCAATCTTAGGTGTTGTGTGGTTCGAGAGCATTTCCGCATCGAAATCGTACCAGGTGTATACCCCTTACGCAGAAAATCGAGCTTTGACGAAAGTAAAAAAACCACATTGTCGACGCCACACTGGCGTGTGCCTGGCCGTGTGGTTGGCCGTGTGTGAGACACGACCGTATGGTTGACGAGGGCATGGTCGTGAGCAAGACAATGCCGTGTGTTGGTGTGGGTGTGGCCGTGTGGGCCACACGAGCTAGGCCAAGTTGGACGTGTGGGCCTACACAGGTATGCCACATAGGCGTGTAGGTTTTGGGCCAGGTCGTGTAGGCCACACGGGCAAGGCCAATTTGGGAGTGTGGGCCACACGGGCGTATAGGCCACACAGGCATGTGAACCCATAATTCTGAAATTTTCCCCAAGGTGGCACGAGTTGTTCCGATCGAATGTGGGCCTATCGCAGGGTCGATAAGGGCTAACCAAACCCTAAAACTATGTGATCTGTTAGTCCGATATTCTGCTCTGAATATGATACTATTATACTTGTCTGATTAGTTTGATGTATATATATATATATATATATATATATATATATGATACCTGTATATGAGCATGTGAGCATGATAACTCTGATTATATATAACTGATTGGGGTAGGATTTGTATATGTGGAGGAAGTGTTCTGTATGGCGATCATCGCCTATATTCTAGCAGCTTGGCTGCACATTATCTGATATGTGTCGTAATGGCATGATATAGTGTGTAGGGATGGGTGGGTTTTTTTAACCCCACATGGTGTGATGTGATGGTCAGAGTTGGCATGTATAGGATGAGGGTAGGATTCTATATATTTGTTCTGTATATCTATTTCTGTTATCTGAATCTGTAAAAGACTTAAGTCCAAATCTGAATTTAAATCTGACTGTGTATATGGTTTCTGTATGTATAGCATGTCTATTTCTGTTGGGTTACACATTGAGTTTACGTAAACTCACTTTTGTTTGTCTGTTCTGTTCAAGTAATCCATAGACTTAGGCGGATCAGTGCAGCGAAGTCTCGCGGTGACCACTAGTCTATGAACTGACTTTAAATAAAGCTCTTGTATTGAGTCATCGATTTTTCTTTATAAAACGCCTTGATCTTGATTAGCAACAATGTGCATCCTTTGCAATTTCTAGATGACACTAAACCTCTATTGAAGAAAATAATAGGTTCGCTGCCACTTTCTGGTCCTCCAATCCCAGTCACATCCTTTGCAACCACCTATTGAACAATCATCATTAGCAAAGTAGGGATCAAATTCGATAACTTCACCTTATCCAAACCGTGGAGAAAATCAAGATTCGTAGTTGAAACCACCACGGGCGAAGCTAGAAGATTTTTCTGATGGACCAGAATTAAGTTGTATATTTTTATTTAAGCTAAAATGCAATTTCACAATTTCAATAACTTATATCTTTACAAATTTTAAAGGACTAAATAAAAAGTTTATCATTTGGGGTGGGCCAAAATGTAATTTTACCTATTACTTAATTAAAATCTTGTAAAACTTAAAGGGTCAATATGAAATTTTACATTTTAAGGGTCAAGGCTCCTGCTAGCCCTCCTGACGCTGCCCTCAGAAACCATTGCAGTGGGAAATTCTAAGGAAAGTTCTATTGGAAGCGTACATTATATTTGATTGTGTGATAGTCAAATACCCTAAACTTCCAATGATGTTTTTAAACAATGTCGGATTTATCGGCTCTTCGGGATTTTCCAACTTCAAAATTGTCTATGTTGTTTCCCTTTAATGCAAGCTTCACATAGTTGATATGGAGGATTTTTTTTGGCAATTCGTTCACCATTTTTTAGCTTTTGACAATAGCTTTAGGCCTAAAAGTCATAGATGCTCGAACTTTAAATGCCACAACCAAGAATCATCTTTGATATCAGTCTTCATACACTTCACTTCTCTTGATTTGATGTCAATAGTGAACAGACAATTGCGCATCATATCAACTTGAGAAATTAATTCTCCACTCTTAATTTTTAAGGCGAGCAAACGATCCTTCATATGTACTTCATATCTTTTTTTTTAGAAGTTGGCCAAGACTAATAATGTTGCTTTTCAAAGCTAGTACATAATAAAATCTAATATGTACTTCTCTTCATTCTTTTATGTAATTGTGACTTTGCCTTTACCTTTGACTGTAGCATGTGATTCATCTCCAAAAGTGACTTGCCCATGAATAGTTTCATCCAATTCTAAGAATAGGGCTTCTCAACCACACATGTGATTGCTAGCACAATTATTAAGATATCAAAATTTTCTTTTATTTTTCACTTTCTTTAGTAAGAAACACATTAAATTCCACATTTTCTTCTTCTTTAGTTGTTGCTACATGAATTCTTTCGTCCACTTTAGAAGCTGACCTACACTTGTAACTAAAATGGTTATATTTGCTACAATTATAACATTGTACTTGAGATTTAAGTTCTTGTTGAAATTTTCATCTACCTTGGCCTCAACCTCTAACTCATCGTCCATGCACAGATGTATGTTTATCTTCTCTTGTTTGGCCTATACCAACTAATTGAGTACCACATCGACGTGTTCCTCATCCACCTTTATATTCTTCAAAATATCATCCACGATTACTTTTGTCTTGTTCAGAACTACTACTAGTTCCATTTTTATTGACGGATAGCTTACTTTACAAAATTTACTCCAAATTTTCAATATCATTATTTTGCTTCATTTTCATAAGAAGAAGTTGATATATATATATATACACGTATGCATGCTTAATAAAAATAATTGATGCTAGTATGCTTTTAACTCAAAACCCAACATGATTTAATCCATTTAGATTTTTTATAATATTGCTACTATAAAAAGTACATTTAGCACATTTGAAAATCATTAATGATTTTTTATCTCATGCACTTATAAATTATAATTTTATTAACATCAATTATAATTAATACTAAATATTATTTTTTTTCATGCAATTGTAAATATATATAGTCATAGTCATACCTCAGTTAAATGATTTGTCAAATATTTTGAAATTTCTTATTTAATCTAAAATTTGTCCTCATTTAAATAATAATAAATCTAAAGATTAAGAATTAAGATCCATACTGATATCAAATTTTCCACGTCCTTAAGAACATAAAAATAAAATAAGTTAATCAAAACAATTATAATTAATCATAATTAACTAATTAAAAAAGCTAATCAAATATGAAACATTAAATAAAAGAAACTTTCTATAAAACTTTGCATCTTGTCGTCTAAAATCTTGAAAATCATGGAGGATAAATTTGATCATTGATACAAAAGAACTAACTTTTGAGCAAAATTGTGTTGATAACAAGTATCAAAATAAAGAATAAAAAGGATAAAAAAAAAAAGAAAAGAACAAAAGAGAAATATGTAATGTTATTCATCAATTAAATATTTACAATGCTTCTCCAAAGTCTATATTTATAAATATACAAAGTATAAATGAAATAAAATTCTACTTATTATAGACAATAGAGTCCTAAAGTACTAAAATTGGACCAATGGTCAAACTAGTTAAACCATCAGTTCGCCAGTCTGGACAGTTTGATTAAATAAATCATTAAAAATTTATATCTATTAAAATATTAAAATAAGTTCAATTGGTTCAACCAGCTTTTAAGCTCGATTTAACTGGTCCATATCGATTCGTGACTCAACCTGTTTAAAGTATTTCTCCTCACCAATACCCTAACCAATTCCTAATCCAACTAATTTAACCATGATTCAAATAATCATATAAAATATATCAACTTTTTGTACTAATGAACATATGCTTTATAATAATATAATATTTATAACATACCACACCTTTTTAATAATTTTACGAGATTATTATACAAAGGGCTAAAACCTACAATGACATAAGTGTTGGGCTGAAGTTGGGCCTCATAATCTCTAAAACCCCTTTTTAGCCAGCCCCTTTCTCCCTCTAACCCATATTCTACCCTCAAGTCAATTGCCTTGCTTTTTTTTTTTTTTATCCCAAAAGTAAAATTGGTCACAAATTTTTTTTATTTATTTATATGTCACGAATTCGATCCTTTTTATTTTTATTTTGAAAAGAAAATCTTTTTATTTAAAGAAAAAATTTGAAGTATAGCATTAATCTGTTTATAGAATTTTTGCCAGTCTCTTAACTTTTTTGTTCAATTTTAATTTTTTCTTTTCAGGGTTTACAGGACATAGATTTCACAAAATTTAATAAATATAAGAATAATAAAAAATATATAGGGTAAAAGTACTAGGGAAGCTCCTGTACTTAGGGATAGATTCTATTTTGGCCCCTTTACTGAAAAAATGGGCAAATTAACTTTTATTCATTTTGAAACATGCAAATCAGCCTCTCCATTAAATTTTATCTGTTAAATAATGATGTGAAACATTAATTTAAATGGTTTGTTACTAATTTGGTCCCTAAACCATAGCTAAAAATCATTTTGATTTTTTTTATAAAATTTCTTAACAATAATTCTAAAAAATAAATATAAATTATTAAAATTGTATTAAAAATATTAAAAATTATGTTAAAATCAAACCTAGGTTTATTAAAGCTAAAACTTACATCCAAATAAGTTTTTTTAGTGAATCATGGTGTTTTTATTTTTATTTTTTTGAAAAATTGAGTTCTCTTTCTATAATGGGGAAACATTTTCATCTTTAATAAAATTCTCGATTTAATGAGAACTATCTGATACAATGAGATACTGACCTTACCTGTTGAAAACGCTCTTCAGTGCAATTCTAAAAGTACTCATTTCAATAAAATCATTGTTTTATTAGTGTTGAAATACAATTAAACCAATGGAACAACACATTTACAGTAAACAAAATCTTTCATTTTGCATATCCTTTTGGCGGTGAAGAAGAAGATGAAGACAATGAGCTCCTTTCTTTGCTTCTCCACATCTAGAGAAGTGTTGATGACTTTGAGATTTTATTTTAAATTAAACAACTCTTTATATTTTATTTCTTCCCCTAAATTTAAAACACTATTTTTAAAATTTCAAAACTCATAGCGTTTTTGTTCAGAATGTAGAAATTTATATTAAAAATTTAAAACCTAAAAATTGTTAAACCCAATAACATAATAATAAAGCTTCTTAGGATATTAAACAATAAGATCTTCAAATGGGAAAGTATGTAATAGCTAACCTGATGTGAAGATGAGTAACCAAAATTTTATAATAGTGATTGGAGATACAAAAGCATAAGAGATATGAAAATGGGTATTCACTGAAGTAGAAGAAAGAAGATATTAAATAAATTTTTTGTACCTTTTAGTTGGAAGCTTGAATGATGAAGATGAAACTAAACATTAATGAAAGCATGAGAAATTTAAGAGAGTAATCAAAACTTTTAGTTGATTTTTTTTTGTTTCAATCTATTTTTTATTTATTTATGGCTTCAACCAAGCATGAGAAATCTTTTTTTTATTTTTTTGGGTTTTGTAAAATAGGGAAAGAAAGTCTTATAAAAAGACTATGATTTGGGGGTTTCGACTTAAAGTTTGATAAAAAAATCTTAATATTTTTTTAGATTTTTTACATATATATTTTAAATTTTTAGAAATATTTTATCTATAATTTTTAAAATATATATATTAACATAATTTTTAATAATTTATATTTATTTTATGATTTTTTAAAAAAAATTAGAATTATTATTAAATTAAAAAAATCAAAATGATATTTTAGCTATAGTTAAGGGGCCAAATTAGTAATTAATTACTTAAATTAACATTTCACATTAACATTTAACAAATAAAATTTAACGGATGAGCTAATTTACACGTTTCAAAATGTATAATGATTAATTTGTCTATTTTTAATAGAGAGACCGAAATGCAATCTGACCTTAAGTATAGGAGTTTCTCTGATACTTTTACCAAAAAATATAGGGGTTAAATAAATCTCACCTATTAATACATTTAAGAAAGAAAATGCAATAGGGATTAGAATGTCATTGTCCCATAGTGTGCATGTGCATGTGCATGGGTGTTTATATAAAATCAATTACTTATTCTAAAAGTAGGGCTCTCTTTCTTTCTTTTTTTTCCAACTCCTCCCACTCCTGTAGTATATTCCATTCAGGAGAGATTTTATAGCTATCCACCAAGATTAAGACATGGAGGAGACAAACCAACTTTTGTGAATATTGTATTATATATATTTTCCTATTTACAAATACAAGTATTTTCAACTTTTGTTTGGATTACTACAAGGGAAAGAAAAGGCCTTCTCATTTCTTTTTCTTTTTTTTTTTTTTTTTTTTGGGAGATAAGTGTTAAAGCCTAAAGCAATCCAAAATTAACACTAGTGCCATTCGTTTGCTATTTGCCATCTAAAGGACAAAAAAAAGGAAGCTGCATTAAAAGGTGGGGAAAGAGTGCTGCATGTGGTCCTGCCATACAACCACCCCCCCCCCCCCCAAGCTTCCAAAAAACAAAAAAGTGAGAAAATGGAAACTTTTTGGTTCATTTTCACTCTTGTCTTCTCGGCTGAACAACCGAAAGTAAAAAATATATGTGTATATAGGGATCCTGTTTGTTATGTTTTGTGGTCATAAAATGAATAAATTGGTCATAAAATGAATAAATGGTTGTGTTTTATTCATTGTTGTTACAATTATAAATAATAGGGTAAAAAAATTTTAATGAAAAAGGGAAGGGTGTCGGGTGTCTGCAACCTCTTCTGATTTCTGATAAAGTGAGTGTTGTCTATGTTTGAGAAGGACTATTGCCTGCCTATAACCATTCCAACTATGGCACTGAAAAACATGGTGCTTTTTATAAGCATTTAAAAGGACACAACAAATGCAATGAAAATGACATTCCTTTTCCACTCTCTTTCTTTCTATCCAAACATTGAATTTGGGTTTTGAATATATGGGTCAGCATCTTTGAATGGTTCTTCCTATTTTCTAGCTGAAATGGTCCCCCAATATATGTAAAAACAACTAAAAAATCCCAACCCAATGAGAGGAGTTTCATTTTCCATGTGTCATTCATTTATAGGAAGACAGGCTCCTCCTTTTCCTTTGCTTTCCATTTTGAAACTTAGCTAAATACCCTTTACTGCAGACCTTTCGAAATACAATTACGCCTAAAATCTAACAAGCAATAAGCCTTTTCTGGGAGCCTCTCTTGATCATTCCTTTTCTGTTTTCCTTCCCGATCTTGAAGCACAAGGAAAACCCATCACAATGGATACAACATTACGATTTAACACAAGCTTTTAAAATGGAAACCCAAATTTAGCATTAAGTTTTTGATACAAAGTCATCATTTATAGCTTAGGCTAGTAGTCACTCCTAGTTATATATACGTACATGTCCTCCATTTCGTAATTCCAAGCAATAATATGAGTGGGGGATACCTTGTTCAATCATGCCAAGTGCCAACTCCGAATACAAAAATTCGTAAAGTTTATAACATTCACATGGCATCCTTGCAGGTATTCTAGCGCATTGCAATGAGAGATGGGGAGAATCCCAACGCGTAATCATTTTCTTTTTCATATCAGAATCTCATACAGATATTGTTGCACTTCACCGCATTACATTACATTAAATTACATCTTCTACTTTTCTATTAAACAAACAAATGAAGATGTATTAAATCAAAACAGGAAATGCTTAAGATGACCCCCTTCTTTTTTTCCTTTTTCAAAGTCTCGAAATTTGTCAGAATAAGTGAACTACAAGGCATTGCAAAGAAAAATTAACATGTACATCAAAACAAAGAGACTTTGGAGGCTAAGAATGGATCATTATCGTTGTATGATCTCAACTTACCGTCACTCTCCTTCTCCTTCAGTTGTGGCTGAAGACATGTAACTCATAGCAAGTGAGGTCTCATCAGCTGGAACCGCAGCAGTTGATATATGGAATTGGTGCTTACAAGCTTGACAAGTGATTTGAATGATAGTAGCACTTATCTTCTTAGTTGCTTGATCTTTCAACACTTGAGCCTTCTCCAGTTCACCTTGGGCCTGTTGCCTTATCCTTTTAGCACTTGCAAACTCAAGCTCAGCCATCTCTATCTGCTTCTTCGCTTCTAGTCTAGCCTTTTCGGCATAGGTATTCTCGGTCATGGCCAATTTTAGCTGCTCACTTGCCAGCTCTTTCAACCTAGTAGCTTCCAATACTGTTTCACTGGCATTCTTTTCCCTAAATGTATCCAAACTAAACTTGCTAGGCTCATTCCTTTCACCGCCGTCACTTGATCCTATGGAAAGCTTCAAATGAGTTGCGCAATCCTCATCTGAGTGAGTGGTTGATGATGGCAAAAGCTGAAGTTCAAGGTTGTGTTGATGCTGGGGGTGGTGGTCAGAAGTAGATGCGTTACTGTACGAGAAAACAGGCGGATCAGTTGATTTCGTAATTGACAATCCAATTCTAGGCAAGGGAAATATGCCAACATTGGCATCGCTTGATGGACTAGTGCTTGAAGCCGATCGAGAGGAGCAACCAGGGTGCACCGCCTGCAATTCAGGTTGGACTCCTCTAACACTGCAAGCATCTTGGTGCTCAATGAAGCTCTCCACCCTTAAATCAGATAAATATAACATTAATAATCAAGCTAAGATAACAGAAACTAAGTCAAAGGAAGCAATCAAGTCCAGTTCATGTAGGGTTAGCTTAAAATAAAACGCTAAAAAATAAAAAAGAAATGAACTGGGGTCTCACTCTCAGCTTCAAGACCGAATGACTTTTGATAATACTATATTAGTTCGTTGATTAAAACACTTTAATTAGTTTTTTAAATTATATACAGCTAATTGGGTTATATTAAAACCAGACAAAAGACCTGTTATCGGGAATACGAAAGGCAGTGACCATAAATTTGGATTGGCAAAAGCCTAGGTCACAAGCAAATGGAAACATGAGGTCATTTTGTACTGTAGAACAGATCATTCTTGGATTTTGAATAATTTAGATTTTGTTTTAGCTTCGGGAGAGGGTCTGGAGTACGGAACTTGGAAAAATGAGGAGTATAGTATAATGTATGGCTTTTGTTTATTGAGGGTAACTATTTTTAGGGTTCGAATGAAAAAGAAAAAGAAAAGCTATCATAATTACATATGATATATAGGAAAAAAGGGGAAATAAAATAACATAAAAAAAACGTGTGGGTTGTTTCTGAAAATCTAAGGCACTGTTTTGAGGGGATTGTAAAAAAAACTGACCTGGAAAAAACACGACCACAGTCACAAGAATGACCACGGGTGCCACAAATCTTGAGATGAGCCTTGTAATCAGACTGGACTGCGTATCCTTTGGAGCACTTGTCGCAAACCCATTTTCTCTGATTGCTGTGCTTCCGCCTGAAATGCTTCTTAATGCCAACCAGATCTCCCAAGGCATGGGAAGGGTGATGGTGCAAGCAACTTGGCTCAGGGCAAACGAATACCCTCTTTTTCACCTCTTGCGTTTCTCTTTTCAGCAACTTCCAGGGAACCTTGTGCCTCCTCCTATGCATTTGAAGGTTCTGGTCTCTTTGAAACCCTTGGTTGCAGATCTCACACACATACCTGTCTGATTCCAACAACGTTTTTGGAGATAAAGAAACCACCTCTGCATCCGGATCTACATTCAAAAACAAAAAGAAAACCAATCGGATTAAGTAGAAGAAAAAAAGGATATTAAATTAATTATAGCAGCTATATTACCAGGGGTGCCTGCTGGCTTTCTTTTTCGTTTGTGGGAGACCCCATTTTGGAAAGAAGAGAGAGGATCAGAGGGGGAAGATGGAAGAAGGGAAACAGTAGAGTTATCCAACATGTTTGCTATTGGATTTGGGTGCTGCTGTGAGCCTTTGTTTAGAGTAGACGTTGGGGTTGGAAGTGACAACAAATCAATCAATCTATTAGAAACAGGTGGCGGAGAGGGAATTCAGCTTTACTGATAATACAAAAATGAAGAGAGAAGAAACATGAAGGAGAAGCAGAAGAAGAAAAGCTTGCTATTGCTTTCTGCAATCAGCTTTTATTTTTTGTTAAGCTTTAAGACCCTTTTTCTTAAAGAAGAAAAGAAAGCTTTTCTTTTTTCTTGTTTCATTGAAACCCACCTTCAGCGGTTAATGTGAAGGGCAGCCATGTCTTTGGTTGTAAAGAGTTTAGAGACTTGGGAGAGAGTTTGTGACAGTGAACCCACCCCACCATTAAACAAAAACTGTCATTATTCACATCACATCCTAATTTTGCATGAATTCCAATTTACATCTTATTTTTATGAACACTACATATTTCTCCACAGACTCGTACGTATAGTAATAAAATCTTTGTTTTTTTTACATTAATTATTATTATTTTGAATAATCTCTATTCTTACTTTTTATTTGTTTATTACAAAAACAGATATTTAAAATATTTGTGAAGGCCACACCTCTTGCACGTGACATTTTTGGTAGGGGTGAAAGTGGTTGATTAAGGAAAGCTGTAAACATAAATGAGAGCCAACTAAAAACCTGATTTAATGATTATTACTGTTTTGTTTCAGAGGGCAGCTTTTCTAAAGGTGAAGGAAGCAAGATTTGTCACTTTCAAGAAGGCTGTAATCATTGCTAAGAATAAATTTTTTTTTTTTACCCCTTTTTCTTTTTAACTTTCAAATTTGAAGTAAACATTTGCCATTATAACTCCCCTTGTTCAATAAAGGAAAAGAAAAGATAAGAATCCTAATCATTCTAGTTGGCTCAACGTTACTCACCTAATGACTTCCTCAAATTATGGTGCCACATCTACTTATATTTATCTCATTCATTTCTACCAACTTTGTTTAATGTAAAATCTTGTTTATTTGTCATCAACTGATGTCTTTACATGAATGGAAGCCTCTCATTTTATGGTAGACATCATCAACTATTTTCTTTTTTACATTAATTGAGGGTACACAAATCATTACAACTTATTTTTCTACATTTTTCTTCTTTTTTGTTCCTATTTTGAGAATAAAATATATTTCATCATCAAAATTAATTACTATTATTAACACTGAAAACTCTAATTATAACCAAATAATTACTTTTAAAATTGAACAAATGTTGAGTTTCGTTGCTTGACACATGGTAGGTTTTTTTTTTTTTTTTTAGTTTTACATTATTCCTATTTTACAATTTTAGATTTTTAATTTTTAAATTAGTCCAAGTAATATATTTCAAGTTATTTTATATTTACTCTCGAATCATTTTTATGATATATATAATTTATTCAACAAATCTTGATTTTAAAAAAAAAAAAATTTCCAAGCAACACCATGAAAATGCATATGCATTGCATCGAATAAAAGGAAAAAGAAAGAGGGTCTAACACGTGCAAATTCATTCTCAAAAAAAAATTAAAAGAGTAATTTTAATAATATTTTTACTTGTTCATTATTTTTCTAATAAATTGATGTTATAATCAACGTTGATAATGACAGTAGAAAGATCGCAAAATAATAAAAAAGAAAAATAAGAATATACAGATTTTACGTGGAAAACTCTTATCGGAAAAAACAACGGACAGAGAAAAAGAAATTCATTATGTTGAAAAACACACACTATAAAAGGAGTTCGACTACAACTATTTTAATGGTTAAACAACTCTGTTATAATCAATGTCTAATAGAAAAAGTATAGTCATATGCGGATTTAACTTGTGCAACATGATTCGTACTTTACTCCCATGTATCCCACTATTTTGCCTCTCTATTTTATTTCTTTAACAAGTGACGAAATTGGAGTGATACAGCTCAAACAATTAAGTACATATGTTAAAATTACTAGAGTCGAGAAAACCAAAAATAAAATAAAAAATTTAAAAAAACAAGCCATCATGTGTTGAGCAACAGAACGTAGTATTTGGTGAGCATTGACAATTCAATTTTAAATGTAATATTTTAAACATATATATTTACAATTATAATTAATTAAATATATTTTAAGAATTTATTTTATTAGTAGGTTTGTTATTGTTAGTTTCAAACAATTTCTTTTTAAGTAAACACGTATTTTTTATTATTATAAAATTCAATGTTATTATCATTTGCTAGTGTAAGAAAAAATTGTTATTAACTTTTGATATTTATAAAGTTATGATTGAAAAATATTGACTTTAATCCAAAAATTAAAAATATTATTATTTTCCCATGAGTCTTGTTATAAAAAAGAAAATGAAGCAGGAGATGTTGACGTGGTGACAAATAATTAATTACTTAATTATCATGCTAATTATTTTTCATCAAGTTCGTCATACCTACTTTTTATAATGGGTTAAAACAGTTATGTAGCTAGGCACATGTGAAAATAATATACCACTTATGGATTCTTAACTTCCTTCTTTTTATTCTTATCTATATCCATACTAATTTAAGATTCATTTCTCAATCCAATTCTATTTGTTACCCAAAATCTCTTCCTTTTTTTTTTTAAATAAATACATAAATATTATTTTGACAGAAAATTTAGATTAGTACATTATAGTATTTGTACATCTCAACCAATGTCAAATTTAATTTTTTTATTAAATTTTATTTATATACAAATTTTACCGCATCAATTCAGTTGGATAATAACAAAATAAATTATATTATTCATTTTACATGTTTATTTGTAAAAAAAAAAAAATTTAACATCTATACTTCATTTATTTTATACATATATATATATATATATATATTAAATAGATTTTTCATATAATTTTGTGTTCTTACCTAAATTAGAATGCCATAATTTAATACAATTTATCTCAGTATCTATTATCATTGTTTTTCTTTAACTTCCACAAGAACTGCGACCTTATAAGTTGTACAAACCTCACATTTCAAGATATTTTAAGCTAATGGCATATTAGACATTTAAAAAAAATTGAGAATATATTTTTTTTATTCTCATGAAAATAAAAATAATTTAATCATACATATAAAGAAATAAACAAATAGAGTTGTACTGTACTTGCAACACTGAAGCTTCTGTATTAGGAGTTAAATTGTATTTTTTTCTTTAACTTAAAAAATGAATAAATAGTTATTGTATATTAAATCAAAGAGCAAACTAATTATTTCTATTAAAAATTTCATTTATTCCTATTGTTAAAAATTAGCATGGCATGTCACGTGTATCTCAAGGTACTATATAAGTACCAACTTTTAACAACAAAATAAATAAAATTTTTAACAAAATAACTAATTTACTATTTAACCTAATTTATAGGGACTACTTTGTGTATATATATTTTTAAAAAAAGACGCAAAATCCTAATAAAAAACATCTATAATATTTTTACCCATTAATTTTGTAATGTAATAACTCTTTGTTACTTTATTAGGTGTAGCTTGAAAAATAATTATTCAGAAAAACAAAGGTGAATGACTTTTTCTGTTTTCCCACGACAAATACTAGCCTAAGACGTAAATTAATAAGGGTAGATGCATTGCCATTAATCAAGGGTTGGAGTTCATAATTAATTATAGACTACCAAATTCAGAATCTCAATGCTTAAATATGTAGTTTTGTGTTGAAACCTTTTGTTATATAATAATGGTAACTTCCTTTTTTGATAAACAATTTGCCTCTCCCATTAACCCACTTCTTTTGTGTAACATGATGAGAGGAATTACACCATGTTTTCTTAATCTAAATTATACTCGGGCTTTAGATCTTAATTTTGTTTTGTAGGCGGCAGGTTAAAAGCTGAAATTACTTGCTTTCAAAGTAGCTTCAACTTTAACTTTGAGAAGAAGAAAAAAAAAATGCCCATTTCCACTTAAAAGAAGCATACCCCGACAAACCTTTTTGGGCATAATTATCAGAATTTGAGCCTCGAATATTGCAAGAGAAAGACAACTTTTAAAATTTCTGGAGCTTTTTTAGTTTGAAATTATAAATGTAAAGAGAGAGTTTATTGGGATTGATTATCGCTTGAAATGCAAGCTACCAAACAAGGAGAACTCATGGATGGCCTTCAATAATTTGATGAGCAGGCAATGGGTGTTTTAATTGCACTGAATACCCAAAGGGCAGGCCTTTTGTCTGGGTTAGTTTTGTTGGTATCCAAGGAATTGGCATCTATAGATGGCACTGAAACCAAAAAAACTAAAGTAGAATCCTCCATGGCACCCTATTTATTTCCCCTTCACTCACTTTTGTTTGTTTTTGAGGGAACTTTCATTTTTGTTTTTGTTTGGTGAGTAATGCAAAGGTGAGTTTGGGTGAATTGCAAGAATAATTACATGGGAAACCAAAGTTACCCAAAAGTATAGAAAAGATAAGAAAAGTAGATGGAAAAGCTAAAGCAAGATAAAGTAAATGTAAAGTAAGACAAAATTGTTGGGGACTTCAATTCAGTTCCTATAAAGTCAATAAAGTACTCTTCAAAAAGCTTGGCCCATCATCAGAGACAAATATACCTACATTCAGGCCCTAATTTAACACTCAAATTACCGATTTACAGGCCATTTCTTTTCTGTTTAAATCTGCCAAAAGTCCCTTATACTCTTTTTGAAAATTTAAATTTAGCCTTTATATTTTAATTTTGAGACATTAATTCCTCGTACTTTTTATATTTAAAAGTCATAGTCTTTCTTAATTTTTCTATTAAATTTAATGATATCAAAAGTTAAATAATCTTTTTAGCCCCCAATATTTATAATATTTTTTTTTCAATTTAGTCCTTGCCCTTTAAAAGTAAATAAAAAAATTTAAAAATTAATTTTTTTCATATTTTAAATAAAAACATATAAATAAAAAAATTATAATCTTTTAAAAAATTAAAAAAATGTAAAAATAAGAACTCTTTAAAATTCAAAAAAAATAAAAAAGATTTTATAAATATAAAAAAAATTCCTATAACCTCCCCAACCCGGCCTAGACGTTAGACCCGGATTCGAGAGATTACATTAGCCATCGGAGTTTTGAAACCGGTCATTTTAAAAAATTTGTCTAATTTAGTAGAAAACTTAGTTAAATACCGATTAATTATGCCTCAAAATTTTAGTCAAAGTATAGTAGCAGGAAGCGATAATTTCTAATGTTTTTATTAAAAACCGGGGTTCATGCCTAACCACTTAACAATTAAAAATATTAAAACTTAATTAAATATCATGCAATATAAAAAGAAATATAAACCTTAAGTCCCATGCCACAGTTCGAAATAAAATTGTTAGAATTAAGTGACCCGAATCCTTATTTAAATAAAATACAGTGGTAAAATAAAATAAAAGAAGAATCCATATAGAATTATATTTAAATAAAATACAGTGGTAAAATAAAATAAAAGAAGAATCCATATAGAATTACACTTCTTTTATTTTATTTTAGAATAAGGTTTTTTAAACCTTATTAAATTCCATCTATTTGATATTGATTAGAATAAGGTGTTTCAGTCTTACTAGAATATGGCTTTACAAGCCTATAAATAGACATAGTCTATTCCTCTTGTAATTATTCGAATTTGACATAGTGAATTTTCTTCTCCTCTGCCTGTGGTTTTTTCCCGAAAAGGTTTTCACGTAAAATTTGTGTGTTCTTTATTTTATTTTATTTTATTTTTACAAATTGGTATCCGAGCTTCCGGGTTGTTCATCTCGATCACGGTAATGGCGTCTTTGAAGTATGAAATTCCGCTGTTGGATCGTAACACCAGATTTGCGTTGTGGCAGATTAAGATGCAAGCAGTTCTTGCGCAGATGGATTTGGAGGATGCCCTGCTAGGGATAGATAAGATGCCTTCGACTTTAACAGATAAAGAGAAGAAGCGTAAGGATCGAAAGACGTTATCACAATTACATCTGCATTTGTCCAATGAAATTTTGCAGGATGTGATAAAAGAGAAAACTGCCACTGCATTATGGAAGAGGCTAGAACAAATATGTATGTCGAAAACTCTAACAAGCAAGTTGCATATGAAGCAGCGTCTTTATGCTCATCGTTTGGAGGAAAGAGCGTCTATACACGAACACTTAACAGTGTTTAAAAAAATTCTCTCAAACTTGGAGGCCATAGAGATTTAGTATGATAAGGAAGATCTAAGGTTGATTCTACTTTGTTCGTTGCCCCCGTCTTATTCAACATTTAGAGACACGATTTTATATAGCCGCGAGTCTCTCACAATTGATGAGGTTTATGAATCTTTGACCTCGTATGATAAGATGAAGCATTTTGTGGTTAAACCTGACTCTCAGGAAGAGAGTCTCATTACTCGTGGGAGACAAGATCGGAATGCTGATAATGATCGTGGAAGGACACAGGAACGGAATCCTCGCAGTAAATCTAAGGGTAGATCGAAGTCCTCAAACAGAGGTAAAACTTGTAACTTCTGCAAGAAGAAAGGGCACATTAAATCTGAGTGCTATAAGCTACAAAACAAGATTAAAAGGGAGGCTACGAATTAAAAGAGAAAACAACCAGAAAATTTCAGTGAAGTTGATATTGTAGAAGACTACAGCGATGGTGAACTTCTAGTTGCTTCTGTCAATGATTCTAAAGTAAGCGAAGAGTGGATACTTGATTCAGGCTGCACCTTCCACATGAGTCCCTATCAAGATTGGTTTACAAATTACGAAATAGTGTCTGAAGGTATTGTTTTGATGGGAAATAATACTTTGTGTAAAATCACAGGTGTTGGAACAATTAAAGTTAAGGTGTTTGATGGAGTTATCAGAACACTTAGTGACGTGCGACATGTTCCAAAATTGAAGAGAAATTTAATTTCATTAAATACTCTTAATTCAAAAGGGTACAGATAAATAGTTGAAGGTGGGGTTTTAAAGATTTCCAAAGGTTCCCTTGTTGTGATGAAAGGGCAAAGAAAGACTGCCAAATTATATGTTTTGTAGGGTTCTACTGTTACTGGTGATGTAGCTGTCGCTTCCTTTTCCTTGTCAGATGATGATATTACTAAACTTTGGCATATGCACCTAGGGCATATGAGTGAGAATGGCATGGTAGAATTGAGCAAAAGAGGACTTCTTGATGGGCAAGGAATTTGCAAACTAAATTTCTGTGAGCACTGTGTTTTTTCGAAGCAAAAGAGAGTTCGATTCGCTAGAGGAATCCATAACATGATAGGGAACGTTGGAGTATATTCATTCTGATCTGTGGGGTCCATCCAGAGTGCCTTCGAGAGGTGGAGCTAATTATATGCTAACCTTTATTGATGATTTTTCTAGAAAAGTTTGGGCGTTCTTCCCGAAGCGTAGTGCCGCGATGTGTTTTCCGTATTTAAGTCTTGGAAAATTATGATTGAAAAATAGACGGGAAAACAAATAAAATACCTCCGCACAGATAATGGCTTAGAGTTATGTTCTGATGAGTTTAATAGATTGTGCAAGCCAGAAGGGATCGTGAGACACTTGACAGTTCGTCATACACCACAGCAAAACGGCTTTGCAGAACGAATGAACAGAATGATCATAGAGAAAGTTAGATGTATGTTGTCAAATGCCAACTTACCAAAGTCGTTTTGGGCAGAAGTAGCCTCTACTGCATGTTTTTTGATCAACCGATCTCCATCCGTTGCCATTGAGAAAAAGACTCCACAAGAGGTATGGTCTGGTAATCCTGCTAATTATTCTGATTTAGAGATTTTTGGGTGTCCTGTGTATGTTCATATTGATAATGAAAAATTGGAACCGAGATCCATTAAATGTGTTTTTTTTTGTTATAAAGCTGGCGTAAAAGGGTATAAGTTATGGTGTCTTGAAAATAGAAAAATTATGATTAGCAGAGATGTTATTTTTGATGAAATTGCTATACTACCTAACTTATCTCTTAAAGACTCTTCCAATAAAGAAAATCAAAAGCAGGTGGAGCATCAGATTAATACAGAGTCAACTTCTCAAGCCAGTACAAAAATTGATAATAGAGTTACTTCTTCACCGCAATACTCTATCGCCAAAAACAGAACTAGAAGAGAAATTAAACCTCCAAAGAAGTATGCCGAGGCTGATCTAGTTGCTTATGCTTTAAATGTGGCTGAAGATATAGATGTGAATCAAGAGCCATCTAATTATTCTGAGGCGATTAGCTGTGAAGACTCAGAAAAATGGATGTTTGCTATGCAAGAGGAGATGGAATCACTCCACAAAAATAAAATATGGGATCTTGTAAAACTTCCTAAAGGTAAAAAGACTGTTCGTTGTAAATGGGTGTTTAAAAAGAAAGAAGGGACTCTAGGAGTTGAAGAACCCAGATATAAAGCAAGACTTGTTGCAAAGGGTTACAGTCAAATTCCAAGAGTGGACTTCACAGATGTGTTCTCCCCAGTTGTGAAGCATAGTTCGATTTGAGCTTTGCTTGATATTGTGGCCATGCATGATTTGGAGCTTGAACAGTTAGATGTAAAAACAGCATTTTTGCATGGAGAACTTGAGGAGGATATTTACATGCAACAACCAGAGGGTTTTACAGTATCAGAAAAAGATGACTATGTTTGCTTACTAAAAAAGTCCCTTTACGGTTTGAAACAGTCACCAAGGCAGTGGTATAAGAGGTTTGATTCCTTTATGACTTCTCATGATTTCAAAAGAAGTAGTTTTGATAGTTGTGTTTACTTTAAGAAAAATAGTGATGGTTCTTTTGTGTATCTATTTCTTTACGTTGATGACATGTTGATAGCAGCAAAAGATAAATGAGAGATAAGAAAGGTCAAAGCCCAACTAAGTGAAGAATTTGAGATGAAAGATTTGGGACCAACAAAGAAGATACTTCGTATGGAGATTCTCAGAGATAGAAAAGCAAGTAAATTGTACCTAAGTCAGAAGGGGTACATTGAGAAAGTTCTTTGCAGGTTCAATATGCAGAGTGCTAAGCCTATTAGTACTCCTTTAGCAGCCCATTTTAGACTTTCATCGGCTTTTTCTCCACAATAAGATGATGAGATTGAGTACATGTCACATGTTCCATACTCTTGTGCAGTGGGATCTCTCATGTATGCTATGGTTTGTTCACGTCCGCATTTATCATATGCGATCGGTGCAGATTAGCGATATATGGCGAATCTCGGTAAAGAACACCGGAAAGCGATTCGATGGATTTTAATATACTTATGAGGTACTATCGATGTTTGCTTACGCTTTGGAAGAAGCAAGATGGAGTCATTGGGTATGTTGATGCTGATTTTGCTAGAGACCTTGATAGAAGAAGATCTCTCACAGGTTATGTCTTTACAATCGGAGGTTATGCAATAAGTTGGAAAGCCACTTTGCAAACTGCAGTCGCTTTGTCTACCACTGAACTGAGTACATGGCGATTACTGAGGCTTGTAAAGAAGCTATTTGGTTGAAAGGACTCTTTAGTGAACTAAATGAAGACCTTCAAATCAGCATAGTATTTTGTGACAATCAGAGTGCCATCTTTCTTACAAAAGATCAAATGTTTCATGAGAGAACAAAACATATTGATGTTCGGTATCATTTTGTTCGTGATATTATTGCTTGCGGTGATATTGTTGTGAGCAAAATTAGTACTCATGAAAATCCTGCAGATATGATGACTAAGTCACTTCCTATAACCAAGTTTGAGCATTGCTTAAACTTGGTTGGTGTTCATTGTTGAAGTTAAACCCTTAAGGGGTTTTATGGAAGTGGTGAACTTGTTCGTTGAGAGTTCGCGATAAAGAACTTGTTTATTGAGAATTCGTGTCAAGGTGGAGATTGTTAGAATTAAGTAACCCGAATCCTTATTTAAATAAAATACAGTGGTAAAATAAAATAGAAGAAGAATCCATATAGAATTACACTTCTTTTATTTTATTTTAGAATAAGGTTTTTTAAACCTTATTAAATTTCATCTATTTGATGTTGATTAGAATAAGGTGTTTCAGTCTTACTAGAATATGGCTTTACAAGCCTATAAATAGACATAGTCTATTCCTCTTATAATTATTCGAATTCGACATAGTGAATTTTCTTCTCCTCTGCCCGTGGTTTTTTTCCCAAAAGGGTTTCCACGTAAAATTTGTGTGTTCTTTATTTTATTTTATTTTATTTTCACAAAAATAATACAGTTTCTGAATAAGAAAAAAATGTCGAATAATAAATCTAAAATACTTTTAACAAAAGCAAAGCTGAGTCCCTCCGAATGCCATGCCCATGTCCTAACCTGGTGAGTTATCTAAAAAGGTGGAAGATAAAAAGGAGTGACTTATGAAGCTCAGTGTGAGTTCTATCACAAGAGAATCCGTACAGCCAATCAACATATAAAATCACATCACATATAGTAATTTGTAATGACAGATAGGGGTGTTCAATCAGTTAACCGATCCGAACTACCATTAACCAAATTAATCGACCCTTTTAAACCCTTAACCATTAACCAAACCGAACTTTTTCGATTAATTTGGTCGGTTAACTGAATTAACAGAAATTTATATTTTTTTTTAATTTTTGGTTAAAACAAGTATAAAACATAAAAAAAATTAACCGAATTAACTGATAGATTAATTTATACTTCTAAAAAATTAACCGAACCTACCGACCTCCGACCTAATACTTATATATTATAATATTATTTATTAAGTTTGGTTAATTCGGTTAACCGATTGATTTCGAACCGAATTAATCGTTAACCAGACTTTCAAAAAACTATTAATCGACCCCTGACTGAATTAATTCAGTTAACCGACCGATTAAACGAATTCGATTGGTTAGCCTAATTAATTTTGTTTTACCCGAAATTTGCACACTCCTAATGACAGATTCAGAATAATGGATTAACAAATCAACATACATATCATCTCAAAAATCTCAGATACGTTTGCACATACTTTTGTGAATGCAACACAATTACAGATTTAACAGAAAAGAGCCTACCCCACCGCTACACGCTATAAGAGTTCCCTGGAACTCATCCATCCTACACACCAAGTTATGGATAAATCACAACGTTGTAGGTTAATATGCTTTCAGATGGTTGTGGATACACAACATAAATGCAGATGAAAGTTGCTAGATAATGGGTGGGCGAACCACCAATGTTGCAAGTTAATTCATTGCTAAATGGTTGTGAGTACAACTTAATTGCAGATAAAAGTTGCCAGATAATATGTGGATAAACCACCATTCTTCCAGAACTTCCTCCTTTCAAAACTTCCCATCCCATGCAATAAAATATGACATGCTTATTACAGAATAAAACGAAAACGATTAACATGCTCATAACAGATCGATAATGGAATCAATAAATATACTCTCAACTATTTGGTACAGAAGCCAAAAAATGTGCTTTTCAAGGATCCAATCTAACGGTATCATGAGGCATATTGTACGAATAATTAACAAATTCAAATACAATAGACATGTTTATTCACAATTCATGCAATCATATAAATAAAACATTAAAAATAGTTCGAGAACTACTCAGGGACTAATCTACATAAAACATAAAATTTTGGGCAAAACTGTAAGATTTATGAAATAGGGGACACACAACCATGTGGGAAGCCTTGGGCCATATGGAGGGGTTACTCGATCGTGTGGCTAGATTGCATGGTCGTGTATCTAGGCCGTATGACAGACTGTGGTTGTGTGGTATTCGTAAAATCAACCTACGAGAGAGACACGATTGTGTGGCAAGCCATGTGGAGGGCCTAAGGTCGTGTGAGAATCAAATTTCCTAGAGTTTCAGGAGGACATGGTCGTGTGAGGGGGTGGTGTGGTCCATATGTGTGGCCCGATTTGCCTCTATTCATTTGTAAAAAAACACACCTGTTACTAAAAAATCAAACGACGTCCCTCTTGTAACACCTCAAATTTTAGGGTTGGAAGTTTTAGGGTTTTTGCGGTTATGGTCAATTAGGAGGTTGCGTTATTGTGTTTAGTGGCGCATTTAAGTGTCAGAATGGGCCCGCTGGTCCGGCAGTTGAGTGAGTGTTAATGAACCTTTGGGTTCTGGGTTCGAGTATCTGTGTGTGCATTTTAGGAGCCTTTTTATTTTGTTTTGTTTTATTTTTAGTTACTGATAATAATTATTTATTATTTTAATATTATGTATCAAATTAATTTGAGGATTTTTCTTTTCTTTTTTCTCTGAACATGTTTCTCCTCTTTTTCCCTATGTTTCTGTTCTTTTTGGTCTTTTTTTTTTCTTTTGAACGAGCTGATTGCGGAAAACAGTTTTCGCTGCGTAGATAACGAAGAACTTCACTGCTCCTTCGTCGAATCAAGTGTGGAATTCGTAACTCTTTTATTTTATTTTATTTGTGAAATTGTTGATTTGCTGTGGAAATTTGACAATCTTTTAGCGTGTTCGGTAATTGGGCAAGTGAGGCTCGTGTTGTTTGAAACTTTCTGAAAGGTAGTGCATTATGGTTGGTTTTGAAGCGGCATGCCTGGAAGTCATTTTAGTGATCGAAAAACTTGGTTTTTAGGTTGTTTGTGAGCATTTTTGTGTCCACACGGGCGTATGCCGATTCACACGGCCGTGTGAAATTAGGAATTAGGGTTTTGGGGCTGATTTGGGTGCCACATGGCCTGGCCACACGGCCGTGTGGCCGACTTGGGGATTTTGTCAATTTTCACATGGTTGATAATACTCTAGAACGTTATATTTTTATGTGCTAATTGCATATTTATTTTGAGTATGATTCTACTAATTTGGGTTATTTATGGTCTTTTATCTTTTATGGATTAAATTGGAGGCAAGAGGAAATTTAAAGGCAAAAAGTACGAATTTGAAGATATAATGGGCCAACATGCAAAGAAAGAGAGAAATGGTGCCAAAAATGCAAACATGGAAGACTCAAGGACTAAAATGCAAAAGAAGAGATTTTATAGCACAAGATTCTATTTTAATTTCAATTATATTAGGATAATTATTAAGGATTTTTATTAGATTTAATTTTAGGATTTATTTTCATTTATTTGTATTTATCTTTTAAAATTTAATTAGGAATAGACTAGATTTTGTAGTACTATAAATAAGAGATGGAGTGGCACATATTTGACATCTCTTTTTTCTCTCCCAAAAACTGTCTTTTTGTTCTCTCCATATTTTCTTCAATAAAAATCTTATTTATATTATATTTATTTCTTTCTCAAAAATCATGAGCCACTGAACTAATCTAGCCGAAGGTTGTCAAAATTCCCCAAAAAGGTTCATGAGGCTCAAAATTCGCGCTTAGCCTTCTCAACAGGGTATCCATCGCTTCTCTGCATTATGGGACTAACGCTTCCATCCATGTCCTCTAATAGGTCATCTTTTCAACTTGTGCAAGGAACGACCGCTTTGTACATTTTGGGAATGTTGCACAGTCAATTCGTTGGCTTTCTGCGTCAGAGGTTGGCGAATCCAAGAGACAAAATGGTGTGGTATTCGTCGTTGGGAAGAGGTGATCTAGCAGAAGATAGTCCCACAAAAGTGATTATTGGCTAGAGTTAGGCTCTGCCAAATCTTAATTCCAAATCTTTGGAGCTGGTGATCGTAGGCGTCCTCTTCCACTATAATTGGCTTATCCTGCTCGAGAAGGGTTACTTAAAAGCCAAGGATTGAACCCAAGGCTGAACAAGACAACCGGAGGCTGAAATCTTGCCACATAAGAAACTTTCTCTTTTCCCAACTTTATTTATTTTTATACTCCTCATTTTAATTTCTGCAATTTATTTAATTTCACAATTTCAATTCACTTTAAATTCTGTTTTTATTTTTTCGGATTCTTAATTTTATTTTTTTATTTTTCAGGAACGCAGGTTTTCTTGGCCAAGAAATTGTCTAGGATTTCAAGAAACGAACATTCGTACAATCCGGTCCCTGAGGATTCGACCCTACTTCCCCTTTACTGTTATTTTTATTATTTTACAGGGAATAGGATATTTTTGGTGCTCTCAACGACACATCAAATTTTGGCACCGTTGCCGGGGATCGGTAACGTACTAATCTTATTTTTTGTTTCTTATGCCCAGGTCTACTCCAGGAACTCTTGTGTTTGATTCAAAAATTGAAAGACTGCGAGAGCTAATCATAAGAAAACAAAGCTAAGGAAAAAGCAGTCAGCGGTGGTTGGAACTCAAAATAATCCACCGCTAGAAATCAGAATCGACGACGAAGCAGAGTTTAGGGTTAACGAAAACCCTACTCAAACTTTTAAAGGTGAAAAAGTTGAAGTCGATTCCCCAGAAGAAGTGCTTAACGCTAGGGTTGACAAAAACCCTAGTTTAGCACCTCAACCTATTGCTCAGACAATTTGACAATTGGCCGAAGCACCGGCAGAACAACCGTCACTATGCATCGCGTATCCTACTATAGATACTGATTTTGAATTAAAGTCAAGCTTGATCCAGCTATTGCCAACTTTTCGTGGGTTACAGAACGAAAATCCCCACAAGCATTTGAAAGAATTCCATATGGTTTGCCTTAGTATGAAGCCTCAAGGGGTAACTAAGGATCAAATTAAACTGAGTGCTTTCCCTTTTTCCTTAGCAGATTCTGCTAGGGAATGGTTATTTTATTTACCTCCTAGATCTGTAATAACTTGGGCTGATCTGTCTCGTTTGTTTCTCAACAGGTTTTTCCCAGAGTCGCGTGTAGCTGAGTGAAGAAGAGAAATAATGGGAATAAGGCAAAAAGACGCAGAGTCTTTGTATGACTATTGGGAGTGATTTAAAAAGTTGTATGCAAGTTACCCACAATACGATATAACAGAATAGTCTTTGCTCCAGTACTTTTATGAAGGCCTAAAACCCATAGAGATTAATATGGTAGACGCCGCGAGTGGAGAAACATTGGTCAACATGACTCCACAACAAGCAAGAGACTTAATCTTCACGATGGCTGCAAATTCTCAACAATTTCGAGCCAATCCTGAACCCCCTAGAAGGGTTCACCAGCTAAGTAATTCGACCTTAGAAGATAAGGTTGATAGAATTGCTAATATTCTGAATTCTCTTGTCGTAAAAAAAGTAAAACCAGCCCGGCTATGTGGAATATGTGCTACTCCTGAACATACAACTGATGTATGTTCCAGTTTGAATGATGATACTATGGCTCATTTAGATGCTGTGAGAAACTTTCCTGGGCCACCACAAAGGTGATACGACCCTTACGCTAATACCTACAACCCAGGATGGAGGGATCACCCTAACTTAAGTTATGGGGCCAACCCAAGATTTAACCAGTCAAACCAAAATCGGATTTCACAATAGCCTCGAGATTCAAGTAATTCTCTAGAAACCATGGTTAATAAATTAGCAGCTAATGTCCTTAATTTTCAATAGCAAACTCTTAATTTCTAAAGAGAGATGAAGGATTTCCAACAGAAAACTGAGGCATCCATACGGGAGTTGACCATATCAATTGAGAGATTGAACTCTCAAGGGAAGCTACCATCACAAACAGAACCAAACCAGAGGTAAAACGCAAATGTAGTGACGCTGCAAAGTGAAAAGGTACTGGAACCAATTCCTGACAGAAATCTTGGACAAGAAATCGCCCAGGAAAAACCCGAAAACGACGAACAGGTCCGAGTGAAACCCCCACTGCCAAAAATCCAACCCCTATTCCCAGGATGATTAAACCAGTGTCGAAAAAGTAAGGAAGGCAAACAGATCCTCGAAATATTCAGGAATGTCGATATCAATTTACCACTGTCAGATGCCATCAGACAAATTCTGCGGTATGCCAAGTTCCTCAAAGAACTCTGCACCAACAAATGAAAACTAACAGATAATGAAAAGGTAACTGTTGGTGAGAATCTATCCATAGTGCTACAGCGGAAAATGCCGACAAAATGTAAAGATAGGGGTATGTTTGTTATACCATGCAAAATAGGCTATTTGGGGATCAAGAAGGCCATGTGTGATTTAGGGGCCTCTATAAATGTCATGCCTTTTTCTATTTATGAATCACTTAACTGGGGTTTTTTGACAAAGACAGGTGTTATCATTCAGTTGGTAAACAGGTCCATTGTGCATCCCGAAGGAATCCTCGAGGACGTATTAGTCAAAGTCAATGGGCTTATCTTTCCTATAGATTTCTATGTGATAAAAATGGAGGAGGATAACGCTCCTGGGTCTTCAGATATCTTGTTGGGGTGACCTTTCCTTAGTACTGCAAATACTAAGATTAACATATGAAGCGAAACCCTCACGATGGAGTTTGATAGGGAGATCATGAAGTTTAACGTTTATGGCACTATTAGCCACCCAAGTGAAGTCTTGGACGTAAATCGTGTCGACATAATTAACTCATCAGTAGAAAATTTTTTTGAGTCATCTTGTGGAGATAAATCTAAAATGATGTTTGATGGTTTTGAATCTGTTAATAAATTATTGGCTCCTATGGATACTAAACTTCTACCTTCTGTTGTGCAGGTATCAGATCCGAAATTAAAACCACTTCTCGAGCATCTCAAATTCACATTTTTAGAGAATGATGAGACCATTGCCGACTTAAAAGGGATCAACCCCTTGGAGGAAAATATGAAACCAATGAAAGAAGCGCAATGATGATTAAACCCACATATGATGGATGTGATAGAAAATGAGAATTTCCAAACCCATATGAACGAAAGAATTCAGCTGGAACAGCCCCAATTCTAGTTGAGGCATCAAGCTAGCTACGTTAAACAAGCGCTTATTGGGAGGCAACCCATTTTTTTATTAATTTTTTTACTTTATTTTACTATTTATTATTTTATTTTATTTTTTTGAATGTTGATAAAATTCTCTTCTTTTGTCTAGGTAAACCGAAGCAACAATAGGGAGAACTCATTACCATAATGCGCGAACGACAGTAACTACACGGGAAGTTCTTCTAAACTTTTCTTCTACCTATATTTATTTATTCCACATCGAGGACTATGTGTTTTAAGTAGGGATGAGACATTCCTCATTATTTCTGTCGTTTTAGATGCTGAATTTTTGTTGTTGTTGCTGCTTTGGTCGTTGCTGTCCATATAATTTTTTTTTAAGAATATTCTGCCTCTTTTCATCCCAAGCATTTGACCACGACTTGCCCACTGTTTGACCCACATGCATGATTTTTGTCTACTGAGTTAATTATGATTTTGCTTGATAGATTTCATCTCCACTGTTTTATTTTTTTTAGTTTAAATAATTATGATTAATGGAGTTAACCCTATCTTGATTTTTGTAAATTTGATTAAGTCTAAATACAAGAGGACAGTTAATACAATTGCATGCTCAAAATATGTTCATGACTATTAAGGTGATTACTAAAACTTATTCTTGACACTTGATTTTTTTTTTTACGTCCTCCAAATCTAAGATTTCGTTTATTAATAATAATATTTTCGTGGTTATGAGTACAGCTTAAGACGTGCCTAGTTGAGTAACTGGGGTAGGGTGCTTGGGTTGTCATCCTATTTCGCGTCAAAAGGCTGTGTGACATGTTAGGTAAAACTCTGCTAACCGGAATTAATTTTTAAGAATATGTTGGGCTGAGTAACCGGGGTGAGGTGCTTGACTGTCATCTCTCTTCGCGTCAAAAGGTTCGATATGTTCTTAAGAAAAATAAAAATTAGGAATGTGTTGGGCTGAGTAACTGGAGTGAGGTGCTTGGCTGTCATCTCTCTTTGTGTCAAAAGGTTCAATATTTTCCTAAGTGAAAGTAAATAAATAAAGTTGAAATTAAAGTAAAAAAAATAAAAAAAAAGGAAAAAGGAAAAAAAAGGAAAATGAAAAAAAAAAGAAAAATAAATAAATAAATATGCATTAATAAAATTTGGGGACTAAAGGGAGAAATAAATAAGGTGTCTTGTTAGGTTTGGTAAATTACCTAATTTTCATGAAATAATCCAAGTCGATCTTAATTTTGTGTGTGTTAATTGGAACACTTTTTAAATTTTACTTAAATCAAACTAAGGGTTCTCTTTATTTTTCATATGCATTTTGACTAAATTTTATAAAACTTTGGAGTAGAATTTCTTTCATGGTAGGATCTAATTTTCACAATGGACAGAAACCATACTTGAGGGCAAGCATGGGCTAAGTAGGGGGGAATTTGATAATACTCTAAAACGTCATATTTTTATGTGCTAATTGCATATTTATTTTGAGTATGATTCTACTAATTTGGGCTATTTATGGTCTTTTATCTTTTAGGGACTAAATTGGAGGCAAGAGGAAATTTAAAGGCAAAAAGTGTGAATTTGAAGATATAATGGGCCAACATGCAAAGAAAGAGAGAAGTGGTGCCAAAAATGCAAACATGGAAGACCCAAGGACTAAAATGCAAAAAAAGAGATTTTATAGGGCAAGACTCTATTTTAATTTCAATTATATTAGGATAATTATTAAGGATTTTTATTAGATTTAATTTTAGGATTTATTTTCATTTATCTTTAATTATCTTTATTTATTTGTATTTATCTTTTAGAATTTAATTAGGAATAGACTAGGTTTTTTAGTACTATAAATAGGGGATGGAGTGGAACATATTTGACATCTCTTTTTCCTCTCCCAAAAACTGTCTTTTTGTTCTCTCCGTATTTTCTTCAATAAAAATCTCATTTATATTATATTTATTTCTTTCCCAAAAATCATGAGCCACTAAACCAATCTAGCCAAAGGTTGTCAAAATTCCCCAAAAAGGTTCATGAGGCTTAGAATCCACGCTTGGCCTTCTCAACAAGGTATTCATCGCTTCTCCGCATTACGGGACTGACGCTTCCGTCAATGTCCCTTAATAGGTGATCTTTTCAACTTGTGCAAGGAACGGCCGCATTGTACGTTTTGGGAAGGTTGGACAGTCGGTTCGTTGGCTTTCTGCATCAGAGGTTGGCGAATCCAAGAGACAAAAAGGCGTGGAATTCGCCATTGGGAAGAGGTGATCTAGCAGAAGATATTCCCACAAAAGCGATTATTGGCTAGAGTCAGGCTTCAAATCTTAAGTCCAAATCCTTGGAGCTGGTAGTCGTAGGCGTCCTCTTCCATTATAACTGGCTTATCCTGCTTGAGAAAGGTTACTTAAAAGCCAAGGATTGAACCCAAGGCGAAATGAGACAACCGGAGGCTGGAATCTTGCCACATAAGAAACTTTCTCTTTTCTCAACTCTATTTATTTTTGTTTTCCTCATTTTAATTTCTGCAATTTATTTAATTTCGCAATTTCAATTCACTTTAAAGTCTGTTTTTATTTTTCTAGATTCTTAATTCTATTTTTTATTTTTCAGGAACGCAGGTTTTCTTGGCCAAGAAATTGTCTAGGATTTCAAGAAACGAGCATTCATACAATCTGGTCCCTGAGGATTCGACCCTACTTCCCCTTTACTATTATTTTTACTATTTTACAGGGAATAGGATATTTTTGATGCTCTCAATGACGCATCAATGGTCATATTGACGCATCAATGGTCATATCCTTTGGGCACACAAGTGTGTGTGATTGGGAATTAGGGATTGAGTGATTTGGTGCCACACGGCCTAGGCACACGGGCGTGTGAAACCCTCACACAGCCGTGTCAGCCCTGTACTCAAATTTAGTGCTAATGGTCAGAGAGTTACACGACTATGTACCTATCACACATTCGTGTGCCTCTTTTAACACAGGCGTGTACCTTAGTCACACGGCCGTGTGCCCCTCCTCACACGGGCTTTTGATCTCTCACACGGCCTAAGCATTACCACACGGCCAGAGCACACGGGTGTGAGGTTGTAACTTAAATTAGTTCAGTGTGTATTTCTGATCTGAATATGTGTTTGTGTGTGCTCCGACCCTTAGCTAAGTTTAGTGAGGGTGTTCAAGACTTGATATCTATGATGATTGTGTGTGATGTATGATTTTGAATCTGGTCTGTAAGGTGTGTTGCGTATCTGTTCCATCTGACTGACTGTGTAAGTGTTTATGTTCTCTGAATTTATGTGCATGCATACACTTGCATAAAGTTAAGGATTTTGGGTGGGTTTGTGAAGAAAATGGAGTTTGATTCTGATTAGATTTGGCAGTTTTATTACAATTTACTTGTACAGTGATTTATTGCGCTGCATCGCATGTGCGCGACTTTGCTACGCATCTTATGTCTGCTCGCGATTAAGATCATGACTTGTTTGTACAACGGATTACTACATTGCACTGTACGGCACATACGCCAGCTTTGTTGCGTGTTGTTATCTAAATGGCTTAGTCCACATATATAATGTGTAGGGTTAGATGGGCCATCGAGGTTCTATGTGGTGTGTTTCGACTAGATAAGCTCAAACAGCTCTTATGGGATGTGATCAGGGGACTGAGAGATGTGTTGGCTAGATGGGTGGGTTTTATTTGACTGCATTTCATCTATGTCTATTTGTATGTTTTGGGTGCTTGACTGTTTTACTGTACTCTGTCTGTCTGTTTGTAAATTGATGTGAGTACGATTTCTGTTCTGTTGGAACGTTAGTTCCAAGTTTCTTTTTGACGCGGTGTTTATCTGTAAATTTTATGTAATACTGATTTGAATTCTGAAAATGTGTTTTTAGTCTTGTTGTAACACCCTGATTTTGGGCCTAGTCAGAATAGTGATGTCGGGACCACAAATTCGAGATAGAAATAATTATTTTATGATTATTTTGAGGTCTATGATATGATTGAATGACTGTGTGAAAATTTCGTGAAGAAATTCAATGCATAAAGTGCTTAATTTAAAGTTAGGGACTAAATTGAATAAGTTGCAAAACTTGCATTCTAGAAGTTTTTAGTATGAAATTGCATTGAAATATTAATTAGGAGGTCTTAAATAGCAATTTGACCAATTTTAAGTTCATGGACAAAATTAGGACATGGAAGGAATTTTTGAAAGTTTAGTAGTAAGGGCATTTTGGTCATTTAGGGGTAAAATGAATTAAAATACAAAATTAAAAGCCAATTTTGCTCATCTTCTTCATGGAGGCCGAAATTAGCATGGGGGAGGCCATGGCTAGGGTTTTCAAGCTTTCCAAGCTCAATAGTAAGTGATTCCAAGCCGCGTTTTTAATGTTCTTTACGTTTTTGGAATCCGTGAGTTCGATTAAGCTTATTCTAGCAATAATTTAAGCTAGGGTTCATATTTGGAAAAATACCCATAGGTGAAATTTGTGTATTTTGATGTTTTATGATAGAATATGAGGTTTTAAATAATGTTAAACAACTTGTGCTACTCGGTTTTAAGTGAAAACGAGTAAAACAGCATAATCGGTAAAAATACTTATTGTTCATAGCTATATGTTAGAGTGAGAATTTGATGTTGTTGTAGAAGATAAAAATGTTCAGCATGTCATAAAACATAGGAATAAGGGCTGAAATTAAATTTTCGAGTCTTGGGGAAAAAGTGCAAATATGCAAAAGTTTAGGGGTCAAAATGTAAATTTGTAAAAATATGATTTTTGGACCCGTATGAATAATGTGACTAATTATTAGGCTAAATGTGATATTATAGATGAAGGAAATCGAGATTCGGGCTTAAATCGGGAAAATACAAGGTTATGGATTAAAATAGTAAATTGCCGCTTCAATCGAGGTAAGTTCGTGTGTGTTAATAATAATGCAATACCATGCATGAATTGTAATTCTCTATTGATATGGCATAAATTGTATGATTTAATATGTTTAAGAGAAGTTGATGGATGGTATGTATGATATAAAAAAAAATGTAATGCTAGTTGTGTCATGTGAAATTGAATGGAATTATTGTTACAAGAATTGAGTATTAAATTACTATTAATCAAGTTGTATGAATTGTTGCACGTTGTACCTGATGAGAGATTTTGATAAGTTTGTACGTAAATAATTTATCGATTTATTTTATTTTATTTTATTTTATTTTGTTATCATATGAAATGTGGCTACCTATAGATTGACTATTTGTTTGTAAATTGAAAATTGAAAAAGGACTATGAATAAATTTGTAACATATTGGAAATATGTTTGTTGGTAATTACTTGATTGGTGAAATTGTTAGAAAAGAGAGAGAAATCCCGGTTGAACCTTCGGAAAGATTGGATGATATAGATGGTATGTAGCTAGGTCACATGTATGGTGCCGAAAGAGTGCACATCATGTGTACAAGAGAGCTACGAGATATTATGATGTAGCTAGGTCACATGGGTGATACTATGTGTACACCATGTAGACAAGAGAGCTACGAGATATATGTAGCTAGGTCGCATGAGTGGTTCCAGTGAAGGACACCATGTAGACAAGAGAGCTACGAGATAAATCGGCTAGGTCACATGGGTGATACTAAGTGTTCACCATGTGTACAAGAGAGCCGAACTTTATGATGGGTGGAGCTATTTGCGGAAACCACCAAGTATCGAGGATTGATCCAAAGTGTTCAACGGAGACTTATTATGTAACGCTTTGTGAGTTTTGTGATGAATAAGTGCAGGGATTTGGTTATGTGAATAATGTGTTCATTAAGTGATCGGGTTGTGGTAAGGTTATAAACAATTAAGTTATACATGAGGATGATTTTATGGTGACCTTGTAATCATGGGCCTATACTTGTGATGTATGAAATGTGGTGAAAATGATTTGTGATATGTATGTTAAAATGAGGTTAATACAAAGAAAGTGTGAAAGAGTGAATTAGCAATAAAATTGTCTTGGACAGCAGCAGTTGCGTGACTTTGAAAATTCACTAAAAATTGTGGAAGTTGAATAAAAATGCAAATGATATATTAAAATAAAGCTTAATGAGTCTATTTTCACATGAAAGAAACAGAGGAAGCAAAATAATTCTATATTGTGTGATATTTGAATTATTGTGAAATAGGGTCTGAATGAATTCGAGATCCCCTGTTCTGACTTTAGAAATTCATCATAAATTGTACAAAACTTATTAAGAGTCATACCTTACATGCATGGATTCATTATTCAGTCTATTTTTAAGGGAAACAAACGGCATGGTCGTTGGAATTCTGTACAGAGAGAAATTTGGTTCGTAGTACACAGAGGTCAGAGTAGTCATACTCTGAAACAGGGGAGAATTTAACTAATAAACTGTACTAATTGGCCAAACCAAAAATTTTGGAAATTTTATGGGAGAAATATATATGAATCTAGTTTCAAATAAAATTAACGAAACTAAAGTTGGAGTTTTGTAGCTTCAGATATGAATGATTTAGTAACTGTAACTCAATAATACAGCTTAACCTGAATATATGTAATTGTACAATTATAGTGTTTTATCTTGAAAAGCATGGTAGTAATTGCTTATTATTTTCATATGAACTTACTAAGCATAAAGCTTACCCATCCTCTCCATTTCTTTAGTATTGATAGGTCGGCTCGGGGTTGGAGATCATCGGAGGCAAAATCACACTATCAAACTATCATTTTTTGGGAGAATTAATTCAAATATTAGAAATATCAAGTGAGTGGCATGTATAGGAAGTTGGTTTGTAATATGTATTTTTATTATGATTTTGATCGCATGCGTATCATCGCATTGAGTTATTGTATATGATTATGAGATGTGGTCCTTATCCATTATGGTTTATAAGTTTAATTAATCATGCTACGTCATATGTTTTGATGTAATGATATAGTTAGCTTTGTTTGTTATGCATGTGTTCGAAAAGTTTTAAATTAAATGAAATTTTATGGCCCAGTTTTTGTCTATGTGTGTTGTTAAGTCTGGTAATGCCTCGTACTCTGTTTCGGCCTTGGATACGGGTAAGGGGTGTTACACTTGTTTCGGTCTCACACTGAGCTCGAGTAGCTCACCCCTTTTAGTGTTTCCTTTTTAGGTACATTTCTGAATTCTGACGCTAAACTCGGCGTGCGGAGGTCTCGGACAGTATTGCTAAAAATTCAGTATAAGTTATATTTTCAGTTTCTATTTTTCATTCAATTTCGAAATGTAAAGTTTTATAAAACTGTGGTACAAATTCCGATTTAAGTTTTATTTGTTTTATTTTAAGTTTTATTCTGCTTATATATATACGATATTAATTGTAATTATTCTAACCAATTATTAAACGATTAAATATCACGATTTGATGTATCAGTTATTTTGTAAAAAATTACCTACGATGACTTCGGTGATCAATGTGACATCCAGGATTCAATCTAAACTCCTAGGCCGAGTTTCGGGTGTTACACCTCTCATTCAAATCTGGTCTAGGATACCTAAATTGGGTCCTTCAAATGACATTTAAGCAATAATTAGAGACTGTTTTCAAGATTTATCAAGATTATCAGGAAACATTAGCAATATTTGTAAAAGATCGTTTAATCAATAATTCTACAAGAACTTAAGATCTAAACATCGGGTTTGAAAAGTTCTTATCGATTCGTAGCAACATTTGAAGGATGCTTGTAATTGCGATTACGAATCCTGTTGAAAAACAAGTTAATATCGAGAATAAATTTCGATTTGGGGTAATTAACCCTTCTTGTTGAAATGAAAGAAGGGAATGGAAATGGGGGAGGGTTTAGCAAGATCTGAACCTTGGAATCAAAGGAAGAAGAGGGAATACTTAACCATTAGCTTATTACCCACACTTATTCATTTTCTACTCCATTTAATTTTAATTTAAGATTGACTTTCATACTAGTTTGCAAAAAATAAAATGAAAAGATAATGGGAAAGGAGTTAATAGAACTTAGGATCTCTAGGGAGTATAGTAAGCTTTTAACCATCAAGACTAAACCATTTATTGTTAATTACTATATTTAACCCTATATATTTTTGGGTGTTACAATTCCAAAATTTAATGTTATATAAATTGGAACAAAGCAGCTAGTTGGACCGGGAACTAGCTGGGGTATCGATCCAACTAGATGTAAAAACTAGTTGACTCACAAATTAGTACGAACTAGTTGAACTGAGCTAAAAAATCGATTGAACTGACAATTGAATCAATTTCAAACTAGTCTAACCAATTGATTCCCAAAGTGGCTGGTTCAAACCAAATAAATTATTAAAAATAAAATAAAAATTATAAAAATCGGTTCAAATTCCAGTTCAACTAGTTTTTTAGTTCGATTCAACCAGTCCGTACTAGTTCACGAATCAGCCAATCTTATACCTCTCACCAAACAAATACCCCAGTTGGCTCTTAATCCTATAAATCTGATTCAGTTTAAATAAAATGAAATTTAGAACTTTTTTATATTTTTAATTTTTTTTATCTTTGAAGAAATTTTTTCATTTTTTATTTAAAAAAAGCTTATATATATTTTAATTTTTTTTATTTTTTTTGTAAAAAAAATAATTCTATTTAAAAAAATTATGGACTTTTAAAGGATACCGATCATATTGACAAAAACTCCAAATGCTAAAGGCTAAAAAGTTTAAAGTTTTATAAACTAGTTGATTCGCTAACCAATATAAACTAGTTGAACCAAACTAAAAAATGAGTTGAATTGACAATTGAATCGATGTTTATAATTTTTTAAATATTTTTATTTTTAATAATTTATTCACTTTAAATTGGTCAAACCGGTTGTTTTGAGAACCAATTGATTAGACCAGTTTGAAATCTGTTCAACTATTGATTCAATTGATTTTTTTTAGCTAAATTCAACCAGTCCATACCGATTCACGGATCAACCGATTTTATATCTCTTTTAGAATCAATACCCCAACCGATTCTCGGTCCGACTTGCCAATTTAGTCTAGTTTAGATAACACTAAAATTTAAAATTTTTGTTTATATATTTAAAATCTTTTTTATTTTTTATTTTTAAAGAGTTTTTTAATTTTTTTCATAATTTTTAAAATATTATATATTTTTAAAAATTTTATAATTTTTTGTTTTTATTTAAAAAATGAAAAAAAATGAAATTTTTAAAAATATTGCATGCACTTTTAAAGGGCAAGGACCAACTTGACAAAAAATTATAAATGTTCAGGGTTAAAAAAATTATTTTACCTTTGACATTGTTAACTTTATCAATAAAATTAAATAGAAGACCAAGATTTTTAAATTAAAAAAAAAGGAAAGGGACCCAATATCTCAAAATTAAAGCATAGGAACTAAATTTTAAATTTTGAAAGGGTACATAAACCTTTAACATATTTAAACCAACTTCTTTCAAGGAGTTAACAATCACAAATAATTATAATAAAATTACGACTTATACATTTATAAATAACTATAATTAGAATTAACTTAGTAAAAGTATATGTAACACCCTGTTACCCGATCCGATCGCCGAGTCTGAGCTACAAGGTGTCACATTCATTGCTGAAGCAACTAGGATCAAACTACATTTGATTTGTACTAATAATTGATTAAATTTCAAACAATACATGCATGCATACATACACACATACATACGATATACATTCGTTTATGGGTTGTATATAAGGTTACAAAAGCTCTATTGCTAACCCGAGGTCAAATTAGGACCATTTTGTAATGTTTTCAAAGTTTGGAGTTGATGTCGCGACTTCGAGGGCTCCTTGTCACGACGCCACTTGTAGACTTGACCTCGTCGCAATAACCATGACTCGACGTCGAGGTATAGCATATGGGCTAGATCTCGTCGTGACAACAAATGTTCGACGTCGCAACATGACATGCTGTTTTTGAATGGTCAAGTTTTGGTACATGTTTACAGTCAACCAAAATATCTCAATTCATTTGAAATTATAATTTTAAACTAATTTACATATCTAATGTGTTCCATTATAGCTAAAGTACAATTTATACATATATAATTTCATCTATTCCAACAAATTCATTCAAGAGCACAAATCATTTCATCAATGCTCTTCATTGAACTAATTAACATATATAGATAGATAGATACGTTACCATATTGTTATGCCTAACCAAATGTTGTAACATTCTAAAATTCATATAGATAAACATATGGCTAATTCAATAATGCTAATTCCAACTCCAAAGTTCACATGATCACCTATTATAATAAACTAACTCAACTTAGGTACATATTGTATAACAAATAAAAAGATACTTTACAAACATTGATGAGTTTGGGATTTTTGCTTGGATGCTGGAGTCACTACTTGGGACCTCGAGATATAGCTAAACTTGCACACGGGAAACAAGCCGAACTCTGAGTGATAAAGCTCAGTGATATTTCAACGATTCAAATCAATATAACATAGGTAATAATCAATTGCATACAATCTATTTGGTTTCTAAGATCAGCCAATTCAAGCACATCTTATACTAAATCTCATCCAATACATCAATATGTACATATGCCACAAATATACCAAATGCCTTATATGAATCACCTATACGTTACTTCAATTAGCCAAGCTAAGTAAACATATCATACCAACATTTCAATGCCCATGATATTTGCACATCTATTTAATACGATCAATTTATTCATTATCTTACCATATCAGTCTTCAAGCTAGTTACTATTTTGCATGGTCTTTCACGTGCTATCAATAATAAAATATCATATATAAATACCTGTAGTAGAACTTCGTAACATTTAATCATTTTCAAATATTAATAAATCAATTCACAAATTATATCCCCTATTAACATTGTTAGCTCGATAGAACAAACCAAAAATGTCAAGAGGGGGTGAATTGGCCTTTTAAGTAATGGTGGAAGTAAAGAGAGAAAATTAAAACTATTGACACAAAGATTTAGAGTGGTTCGGCCCCAATTTCCTAAACCATTATCTTAGTTTTCCACCATTAAAGATTTTTCCAAATTCACTAATTTGTTCAACCTTTGAGGATAAGGTTTACCTTACAACTTCTTAAGATTTCAACCCTAAATATTAAGGTGCAAACCCTCCCAAAGAGATATAAATAAGCAAACAAAGAAACAATCCTTACAATATTAAATTGTTGGCAAAATGAAACTCAATTACAATAAAATACACTTGAGCAAAAGAATAGAAATAAAGCTTACAAGTGTATGTAAGAAGAATATGAAAGTATTAAGCTCTAAGGTTGTTTGATTAATAATTTTTGCTTCAAAGTGCTTTCATGTTATTGTAGGCCTTTGGAGGATGGTATTTATATCCCTTAATAGATTTCCAACCGTTGAGGTTGTTGGTGTAATGAATATGGCCGTTAGGGATGTAAAACCAAAACATGTATTTCACCTGCAACTGCGAGTATTGATACCAAATAAAAGGGTATCGATATTTTTTTTAATAAATGCTAATTCAGTGACCGTTGGGATTTATTAATCGATACCAAAAATATTTTATAGGTACTTTTGAAAAATGGTATTAATACCGGATCGATATTTTGTAGGGTTTGTAAGAAACAATGTTCTATTTTGGTATCAGTTTTAAGGAAGGTATCGATTATTTTTAGAAAATATAGATACCTAAAAAAATGTTATCGATAATTTTTTAGATTTTTGAAAACAAAATACAAGTTTGGTCTTGATTTTTCTAAGGGTATCGATAATTTTAAAATTATCGATACTTGGCCAAATGGTATTGATACTTTTGGCCTGAAGCAATTATGACTTGATTGAAATTCATTTTGATGTGTTAAAATGATTTTAACTTGATTAAAATCATTTTGACTTGGTTAAAATTATTCTAACTTGATTTTAAAATTGTTTCAAAATTTTCTAAGAGTTTAATGTAAGTATTCAAAATTTTATCTGTTAGGCTTCAAATTTAAAAATCATTTTGTCAATTTTAACTTATATTAAAAAAACACTTCAATTTGTTATATTAAAATCTTTTATCAAATAAAGCTTGGATTAACAAACATGACTTGGACTCAAACGGATACACAGATCCCAAACAACATACCAATTTGGTACCCAGTGCTTCATTGGAACATCCGAAGTAATTAGACTGTGCCCAGCACTCATTGGAACGTCTGAAGGAAACTGTGCCCGACATTCATTGACATATAACCTAAGTAACCCGTACTCAATCTATCCTATGACATGCCAACTATATCCAACTTTAACCGAACAACCAATAGGGTTACCAATTATCCAATTCCATTTATAGTTCAATTTACATTCTATAAATCTCAATATATCATCAATTCATTATTTCATCAATTCATATATCATGTTTCACTTCAATTTAATACAAAATATCATTAATCATAAGTTATGCTACTTTTCATTCTATTCAATTTAGTCTTCTGTCTCGATAATCATTCTCAATCATAGTAATTCAATTAGAATAATCATTATTAGCTTACCTGAATGTCAAATCATGCAAATAGCACAAATATGTAACAATTAAATTGATCCTGAATCATAAAAATACAAACTGATAGCCCACATCACTTGTTGTCGATTCTTGCCTTTTTTTTTCCTTCTTGACAGTCATACGTCGTCTTTAGCTACAAATAATAATTAAACAACAGCACAATACAAAATTCCATATCAAATCACAATCAAATACAAAGTCATACATATTTTGCAATTTATTCAATTTAGTCCCTAAATCTGAGACAATCATAACTTTCAATTTAAGGCTTCGGATTAAAATCTATTTTATATACACTCATTAACGACCTTCAAATTTTTATTCCTACCGAGTTTTCATTTTAATTTTTTATTTTATTCAATTTATTCTCTAATGTACGAAACTATCAATTAAGCTTTACAATTTAGTCTTTTTCTTAAACTAAGCTTAATTTCTATCAAATTCACACTAATTTCATTTATTTCCCAAAAATGACAGCTTTCAAAAACTTTAACAGTCAAATTGGTACATGAGCTAGCTAAATCAAGCTCCAATGACCTCAAATCTATAAAAATTAAAGAAAAATAACTAGGGGCTTACTTGAATTAGATGGTCGAATTGGTTAAACACAAAAAATGGTATCCTACTTCTTGTTTCTATGCTTTGGTCAGTTGGAGAAGACTATACTTCATCTCTCCTTCCACTAATTCATATATATACTTTAATTACTTTAATTAGCTACGTTTTAATCTTAATTGACCTTAGTTTACTTAATTAACAAGCATCATTATTGTCCACTATCTCCTAATTATAAAGGGTTTAAGTAACATTTTAGACCTTTGGCTAATTGCAATTTAAGTCCCCAAGCCATTTATTAATTAAAAATCTATTAGATTGGACTTTATAATTTAGTCCCTAGGCTTTAATTAACCATAAGTTCGGCTAAATTACTTAACTAAATTTCAATTCATCTATACACTAGCTTCGTAAATATCCAAATTTAATATTTATGAACTTAGTTTACAAAATTGGGAGTTTGAAATCACAATTTCTGATACCACTGGAAACCGGGTCGTTATCAAGTCTGTAGATATTAAATAAGGGTATTTACATGGCTAGTGTATTGATGAATTGAATTTTGGATAGGTAATTTAGCCAAATCATTGATTAATTGTGGCTTAAGGACTAAATTGTAAAATTTTAATTGTTATAGGTTTTTAATTAGCCAAAAGTTTAGGGATCTAAATTATAATTAATCAAAGGTCCATATTAGTAAATAAACCAATTTTTTGTAGTGGATAGTGAATAATTATGGTAATTAGCATTAAGATTAATTAATTATGACTAAAAGAAGTTAAACATAGTTTAGATTAATTAATTAGGATTAAATTAAAACTAATTATACATAAAGGGCAAAGTTAAGGGAAAGAAAGATGAATTCATCATCTCCTTCCACTGAATGCGCATGCTTAAAGAAGAGAAAAACACCATTGAAGGAGCTTGAATAAGCAGCATTTCAATGGTGTTAGTTGAGATTTTACCACCTGGAACACATGTATTGATACTTTGGCATCCGGTATCGATACTTAGCTTTATGAAAAAGTTTTGAGAGAAACAAAATGCCAAAATGGTATATATTTTTAACTAAGTATTGATATTTGTAAATAAGGTATCGATACCGTGTATTAATTATCAACACCTTTATTTTGTTTTGAAAACAATATAGTAATTTGGTATTGATTTTCATAAGGGTATTGATTCGATATCGATACTAAATTTGTAATTTTTTTATATAATTGCTTAAACTTTCCATTTTTATTTTATTAACTACTTGAAATTCACATTTAGGTTCTTTAAACTCAACTTAAGGTTTATAAATGTATGTTTGACATTTTTTTTTTGAATAGTTTGATTATTATAAATTAAGTAATGTTTATAATGTTAAATTAATAAATTGTTTCGTTATTTTTATGGGACACTCTGTAACCCATAACTAGATTGTGACGGGTTAGGAGTGTTACATTTAGTGGTATCAGAGCTACAATTTAGTCGATTCTCAGACTGAACGTAACATGTATAGAGTATAAAAGACATGGCATTTTATAACCTATGATAGTGTGATATCTGCTGACTTAAATTGAATTATGTTTTCATGTAGATAAGAGATGTCATCCAACAGAGCTAATTCCGACAAGGTCGAAAGTAATGTTCAAGGAATAACTAGTAGTGGGCTCATATCTGAGGGCCAAGAAAGTGAGATGAAAGAATCCTTCTTCCATATGATGTCTGAATGGTTTACTAAGTTTGTTCAAACGACTCTTGTGGCTCAACGACCTCCACCCCTTCCCATACCCTAACTAGTTCCACCTATTCCTCAAGGTTTGGAGCAAGTATATGTAAATAGATCTTTAGTTGGTAAAATTCGTAAATATGTGATAACTCTTGAAAAGAGTTATATTTCAGGCCTTTAAACTGAAGTATTTGCTTGTAATTAAGAAAATATGTTTGCATTTAAGACTTATTACTAGAACATTACATACTAAATTGGAATGTGTTTCAACTAAAAATTTATGTTATTTTTAATTGATGGAAAGAGGTTTGGCAGTCTTTGGTAGTAGGTGCAAGGAGGATGAAAGAGGCAAGAAGAAGGAAAAAAAGAAGAGGAAAAGAGAATAAAGGAGGTGAAACATTGCCACAACAAATAGTGGGATAGATTGTCATTAGTAATGCCATGTCAATTATAGGAAGATGACGCAGCACTCAATCTATGTCACTCTCAGTCAGCTGTATGTGTACCAAATAAATCAATCTAAAAAAGAGGAGCAAAAAATGTGTGCTGAGAGGGACATATCTACCCTATAAAATGAGGAGAGAGAAAAGAAAGAAAAGAAAAGAGGACGGATTGTGGGGAGAAAAGAAAAGAAAGAGAGCGGTTACTCTCTCTGTAATAGAATTTGGTGGAGTAATTCAGAAGAGAAAAAGAGGGGAACAGCTAAAAAAGGGGAGATCACAGATGCGGAGAAGGGGAAGAGACATTTGCCCTGCGTTTTGTGTAGAATCTTGATAAGAAGTTAGAGTGCATCGAGAATTTCTTGCAGTTCTTTCTTTGTTCTATTTTCTTGGTTTTGAATTCTATGATTCGTAAAACTTGAAGAATGTTGATGAATGATTTAATTTTGGATTTCATTTCCCAACCCATGAGCTAATTATCTTCGGGTTGGAATTATTTGGGTGAATATTGAATTATTTGTAATGGCCATGATATGATTGATATTAATATTACCATTTCATTCGATTTTTGTTTATTTGGAATGCATGCATGCAAGCTCTAGAGATAGTTGATTGCATGTTATGAACTTAGATGGATTTGAATTTGAAAGGATTAAATACAATAAATTATTAATCGACTTATATAGGCGAGTGCTTGAAAGAATATTCGCAGCACTTTAGACATAGAAGATACGATCTGTACAAGTGTAGAACGTTAGTTGGGTTATCATTCATGAGTCTTGTAGGCATACACAAACTCCAAATAATAATTAAAGTTTAACTCTCGAAAGAAGTAGATTGCAGTACTAAATCTCTGGGCAGTAGTTTAGTCATAACTTTGCCATTACATTATTATGTTATAAAAATATTCCCTGAGTAATTCCAACCTTTATCATTCAACAGCATAAATACTCTCTATTTGTTCCTTTTGAATTGCCACGATATTTAGATTGTTTGGTCATTTTTCAGTTATAATTGATATTATTAGTTCATTCATTAATTCCCTTCACCAATTTATATTTTGTTCCTTTTGCATAGTTTCATTTGTTAAATTTACAGTAATACTTACCAATTCAAATCAACTTTCGATCCCTATGGAGGCGATACTCAGTAATCACTATATTACTTGAATCAACATGTAAACTTGCACATTTGCATTATTTACACGTAACAATATGGGGAATAAAAGTTTCGTGGTACCGTAGAAGATGATCTAGAACAAGTTGAATTCTTGTTAGAAAATATTATTAGAGTTTTTGATAAGCTATCTTGTTCTTTTGCAGATATTTTAAAATGTGGGATATCTCAGAATTCATGATAACAATTTTAGAATATCGATATTTTAGATCTCTCAACAATTTATACATAAGTATAAATATATCATCATAGAAAATCTAGTTTGTGTACATATGCTTAATGAATGCCATACAGTTTCAGTTTAACAGGAAAGATCCTACCCCACCGCTACACACCACAATGGGTGTCCCCAGAACTTCGCCTACCTACACACCGGGTTGTGGTTTTAACCACCAATAGTTTGTAGATAAACTGCTAATAGTTGTGAACACACAAGAAAAACATTGTAGATGGAATCTACCTATGACTGTGATTACACAACAAAATAATGTAGGTAAAAACCACCATTGGTTGTGGATGCACAACATGTTTGCAGATAATAGTTGCTATTGGGTTGTGGATGCACAACAAAAATGTTGTAGATGGAATATATCTTTGGCTGTGGGTTCACAGCAAAAACATTGTAGATGGGATCTGCCTATGGTTGTGGGTACACAACAAAATTATGTAGATAAATTGCCAATACTTCCTCCATACATATCGTCCCACCCCATGCAATGCAATATGACATGTTCGAACAGATCAATACAATAGCATTTGATATGCTTTTAACACAACACTACAGTAGCACTAGTATGCTCATAATAACTCGATTCTAGCAATTAATATGCTTGAAACGAATCAATTCAGTAGCAAAAGTCATGTTTTTCATGTGTTCGGATTAACAGTAATATAAGGCATGTTATACGTACGATCCAAATACATATATAATAAACATGTGTATTTCATGCAAATATTCACATAACATTAGTTTAGTCAATTAGACCATGGATTCTAGTGTTATTCATATTATCAGAGGTTTAATTGAATAAAATAAAACACTAAAAATATTTTGGAAACCATCCAAGGACTAAACTAAAAAAATAATAAAATTTTAGGTAAAACTATAAAAGCTAAAAAATAGGGGCACACGATCGTGTGGCCAAGCCGTGTGCAATGCCTTGAGTCGTGTAGAGGGGTTACATAGCCGTGTAGCTAGGTCGTGTAACAAATTGTGGTCGTGTGAAAATTACAAAATTACGCTATAAGGGAGATATAGCCGTGTGGTTCACAAACTACATTAAGGTTTCCAAGGCACATGGTCATGTGGTGGGCCATATGGTCCACACACCCGTGTGACAAACTGCGTGGAGGGGGTCTTGGATGTATGAGAAACGAACTATCTTAAGGTTTTAGGGGGACATGGCCGCGTGGTCCACACGCTCGTGTGGCCTTATCCTAGGCATGGTTTTGCCCTGATTCACTTGTAAAAGAACATACATCTTTCATCTGGATCTTAAGCAATGTCCTTCATGTTCAAATTTGATTCGGGGTACCTCAAACGGATCTTTCAAACGACATTTATACACGGGTTAATGTTTGTTTTCAAGAATTAATCAAGACTAATGGAGGATTTCGACAAGTACCACGAAAGATCGAAATCAAATTGAAAGATTAGCGTGGGTCGATATTGTTTTAGAATTTACGAGTTCTACTAATTTAAATGGTTAAACTTACCGAAGTTTTTATGAAGGTATGAAGGCTATAAATGATGAGTTTGACAATCGGTAGGAAAACATTTTAATAGAGATTGATTTTGATTCAGGGTAAACAAAGAAATAATTTTCAACAACAAAATAATGTGAAATATGATGAAAAAAAAAGGGGAGAAAAGAAAAGATGAAGATATATATAGAGAATAGAGGGAGAAATTTTAATTAGAATGAAAGAAATAAATCAAAATCCTAATGTAATTAGAAAAGGGGACTAAATAACTAGGTTTTCAATCTTTTAAGGGGCTGCAAGGTAATTTACCCTTTTTGCCAAAAAATAAAAAAGAAATGGGGCGAGATTGGCGTGACTTAAATTTGGAAATCAAGGAGGAAGTGCAAAGGCTTAACCATTTTAGTTGCTGCCCACTCTTGTTAAAATTTTACACCATTTAATATTTATTTATGGGTTGTTTTCATCCTAGTTTGCTGAGAATGAAAAAGAAAAGAAATGAAAGAGGAGTAGATAGAACCTAAGACCTCTAAAGAGTGTGCTAATTGCTTAACCATCAAACCAAGGTCATTTTTTAGTTATTTATTTTTATTAACTCCCTGTATTTTGGGGCATTACAATTTTTTTCATTATTTTGAATTTATTTTACAAAATTCTTAATTAACATATCATCATGGTGATTTGATCGATTCAACAATTGAATCAACCGATTTTTTAACTGATACAGTCGATTTGTATCGATTCTTAATTTAACCGATTCAAAGTAACTTTCCGAACCGATACCTTGAATGGTTCTTAATTCAACCGACCGGTCTAATTCAAACAACACCAATTTTGATTAGGATAACCAATATAAAATGCATTTTACTATTGCTTGATATTTAGATTTTCATTATTTTGGTTATGATTTTATTTTAATTAAGATAAATTAATAAATAATTTTATAATTTAACAAGATAATATTGTCACACCCCAAAAATCGGGTTAGAAGAATTAGGTTTGTGAAAATTGAAAGTGGTCATGCCTCGATTTATAAGGTTATCTTTGAGCATCTATAAATCGAAGGTTTGAAACGGATACTGTAATTAAGGTCATAAATGTATAATTGAAGTATTAAAATAATATACTCAAGTATTATTATATTAATTAATTTAAAACGAAACTTGATTACGAGGTTTAATTTGAAAATATAGTGTTTTAATTGAGTTAGGACCTAATTGGAAAATGGGTAAAATGAATTAAAATATTAATAATGAAACTTGACTATGAGTATTAATTATTGTATATAAACTAAAATAGAAATGTGTTAAAACTATAAAGTTAAATAAATTAATAAAAAAATGAGTAAATGTGTAAGCTAATAAAAAAAATGTAAGTTGAGCCCGAAATAAATAAATATAATTAAGTGACTAAAATAAGCAAGAAATAAGTTATAGACTAAGTGGTTAAGTATTAGCATTCCTTTTTAGAGAACTTAGGTTTAAATATCATTTCTCCTATTTTTTTCCTTTTAATTTTCATTAACCTAGGATAAAAGCCACACTAAAACAAATATTATTTGAAGTAAAAATTAAATAAAAAATAGGTTTAGGCCTAATGGTTAACATGTTAGTTCTTTCCCTAATTGACCCAAGTTCAAATCCTATTTTCGCTTTTTTATTTCATAATTTCGTCAAAGACACTCCAAAACATATCTATAAAATTAAGTGTCAAAAACTAATAAGAAATGGGCAGTAACCCAACAGTTAAGGCATTAATTTCCCTTAGAACTTGAGTTTGAGCCTCCTCCTCCTCCCCTATTATTTTAATTTCAAAATTTCGACAAAATATTGTGAGGGTTTACAAACCCTAAGATTTAACCAAATTATTTCCTAATTAGAATTCATATCTTAACATTTCTCAAAATTCCAATAGATTTAGAATTCTACCATCTTTTTATCTTATTTTCCTAATTAGAATTCCAATTTGCCCTTTTCAAATCCTAATAGAATTTTCCCTCCATCCCTCTATCTATTCTCTTTTTATTTTCTCTCTTTTCTTTAAACTATATTTTCAACTTTCTTGCTATTGATTATTTTGCTTTCTTGGATAAAAAGCATCCTCCATTCAATCGTTCTTTCTATCGGATTTGTGATTGACGTTAATAGCATCTCTATTCTTGCCAAGTATCGGTAAGTACATCTTGTTTCCAAGATTTAAATCCAAAAATTTTGTAATATTATTATCTGACGCTAATCCTACATTCGATTAATCAATCCTATACGGTTCTTGTCGAAATAATTCATTAATCTTAATTGAATTTTGATACCCAATGGTAACTCATATATAAATATCGTTTGAAGGACCCATTTTAGGTACCCTGGATTAGATTTGAACGTAAGGAACATCGCTCAAGAACCTAGTGATAGGTGTATTCTTTTACAAGTGAATCAGAGCAAACTGTGCCTCGGTAGGGCCACACGGACGTGTAGGTCACACGTGTGGACCACACGACCCCTCACACGACCATGTCCCCCTTGAAACCCTAGGTTTTTCGATTCTCACACAGCCTAGGACCTTCCATACGGTCGTGTCTCCCCTCTAGGTTGATTTTGTAATTTTCACACTGCAACAGTCTGTTACATGGCCCATCCGCATGGCCGTGTATTCCCTCCACACGATCCAAAGCTTTTCACACGGTCTGATCACACGACCGTGTATCCCTTGTTTTTCAGATTTTATAGTTTTGCCTATATTTTTCAAAATTTACAATTTTACCCTTTTTTTAGTTTTATCCCCATGCTTTACAAATTTTACAATTTTTCCTAGAATTTTATGATATGTTCAGTTTAGTCCCTGATTGATTCCTGAACTATTTTAGTATATTATATTATTCAATTAAGTCATTGATACTATGCATTATATCAGAATCCAGGAATTGATTGACCGTATTAATATGATGATTATATAACTGCATGAATTGTGAACAATACGTATGGCTATTACTTTGGGATTTGCAATTGTATGTATAGTATGCTTTATGACACAGTTGAACTGAACACTTAATAAGCATGACTTTTGCTACTAAGTTGAACTATTATAAGCATATTAATTGCTACTGTATCAAACTGTTATAAGCATATTGATTGCTACCGTATTGTTCTGTTGAAAGCATAATTAAATGCTACCGTATCGATCTATTTGAGCTTGTCTTATTGCATTGCATGGGGTAGGAATATGTGAACGGATAAAGTGTTAGCAGTTTGTTTGCACTGTTTAGTGATTTATCCACAGGTATTAGCAGCTTTTATTTGCACCGATTAGTGGTTTACCCACACTGTATTAGCAGTTTTAATCTACAAATGTGTTGTGCATCCACAACCTATTGGCAGTTTGTCTGCAAAATCTTTTTATCAAAAAAACCTCGATGGTTCATCCACCCTTTTTATTATTAGTGGTTTATTCACACCGTTCTAGTAGTTCATCTACAACATTAGTGGTTCATCCACACCGTAGTGTAAAGGTAGAGAAGTTCTGAGGAACTCATACTATTGTGTGTAGCGGAGTTGGGTAGGACCTATTTTGATTAATTGAAATTGCATTGCATTCATAAGACATATACATGGCTTTGAACATTGAGATATTATGTTGATGAATTGATCTGATTTACTGATATTATGTATTGTTAATGAATTGTGATTTATTCTATGAATTAATATTCTGTATATTTTGTCTATTGTCTATTGTTTGCACTAGTTTTCTTGTGATTAAACTCACACTAAGCTTCATAGCTCACTCCGCTTTTATTTTTTCATATTTACATATAACTCACCAGGTTAGGATGTAGACACGACATACGGAGAGCTTGGAAACGTTTTATTTTTATGAAAGTATTATTAAACTTATTTTTATAATTCCTGTTATTTTAAAATGGTACTGTGTTATTTATTTTATGGCATGAGACACATATTTAGGGTTTATTTAGCATGTATAACATTTAAACTTAATTTTAAAATATGATTTTTAATTAATTAAGGCATGAAGTATAGTTTTATTAAAGCCAAGTAAAAATCACTTTTCCGTTGCCAAATTAAAATTAAAAATTATAAGTAATAAATAAATGAAAAATTACCAAGTTTTTCTTAAAAAAATCACTGTTACTTAGGAAAGTTAAACTAAAACGTTTTTTTTATAACTCGCCAACTTTTTTGAAAATAGACTAAATTTTCTTCTAAAATAAAATAAACATTTTACACTAGTTGTTTTATAAACCCCGATCATACTAGGCCATCTCGGTGGTCGATGTAATCTCCCAAATTCGGGGAGGTTACAAATATTTTAAGATAGTATATCTTAATTAATTTTTCACTATTTATTTATTAAAAAATTAAAAGAAACATGTTAATTTTTTATATTTTAAAATTATAAAGAAACTGTTTCATTTATTTAATTTTTCAACATTTATTAAAATTGTATTTAAAAGAAATGATTTTTTAATTTTATATATTTATGGATTTTTCTAAAAAAACTCATTTAAGTAATTTTAAAATTTTAATTACGACCAAAGTATTACATTACAAATTTAAAGGGTTTTTAAATTAATAATACGAAAAAAATTACAAATGAGATGGAAAGTACATTATTTATGAGGATGAATCATTTTGAATAATAAAAAAGGGTGTTGTCAATATATCAAACGACGCCACCTATAAAAATTAATACTTTACTTAAAAAAAGTTGTGTCGCGGCAGACCCTTTTTTAAATTGCCTTGTACTTATTTTATTTTATATTTTTAAAACAAATTTTTATATTTTATTAGTTTTATATTTATATTTATATTTTATAGTTTTTATAATTTTATTTTATTTAATAAAAATGGATAAGTTGTTTTATTTTCATAATTCTATATTTTTTTATTTTTTTATAATCATAAAATTTTCAATATTTGAAATAATGACCAAATTGATAAATTTTTGATAAAATTGACGTAAAAACATTAGGATAAATTACTTAAATAGTCACTCAAGTTATTTAACAAGTTCCTATTTTGATCTTCAAAAAATAATTAAAAAAAATGTGAAAGGTAGGTGAAAAAGGGGCGTGGCTCCCTTGGTTGGACACCCTTTTATCATTAAAATATTATTATTATTTTATTTATTTTATTAAAATATTATTTTTTATAAGTAATGTCGCTTGATACAATGAAAATATCTTTTTTATTGTTCAAAATTGACTCATTCTCATAAATAATCTTTTATTTATAGTGGCTTTCTTTTTCATTTTATTAATGTAAAAAACCTTGAAGTAAAAATTATAAAAAGGAGATTAGAATTTTACTTTACAACTTTGTTAAATGATAAACTTTTATTAATTGCTTTTAATTTTTTATGAAATGAGATTTCAATATTTCAATATAATTATTTTATAATTTTAAAATGTAAATTAATAAAAAATATTATTTTTTATTTTTAAACATATTTAAATAAAGACAATTTTCTTGTATATTGCACAGGGGATATAATGAGCAATTAAAATTTTAAAAAGAAAATACAGAGCTCCGTGGGACGCAAATATCCATGGGTTTACGTTACAATGAGAAACATCCCTCCGTCGCACGCCATGGCATAGTTTCCACACAATACGGCACCAGACTTGACAAGGAGACCTTACTTCATTCTTCCTATATATACATGCAACAACCAGAGGGTTTTATAGTTTTGGAAAAAGAGGAGTATGTTTTCTTGTTGAAAAATTCCCTTTACGGTTTGAAACAGTCACCAAGACAGTGGTACAAGAGGTTTGATTCATTTATGACTTCTCATGATTTCAAAAGAAATAGCTTTGACAGTTGTATTTACTTTAAGAAAAACAATGATGGTTCTTTTGTGTATCTACTCCTCTATGTTAATGACATGTTGGTAGCAGCGAAAGATAAAAAAGAGATAAGAAAGGTCAAAGCCCAGCTTAGTGAAGAATTTGAGATGAAAGATTTGGGACCAGCAAAGAAGAAACTTGGTATGGAGATTCTCGGAGATAGAAAAACAAGTAAATTGTACCTAAGTTAGAAGGGTTACATTGAAAAGTTCTTTGCAGGTTCAATATGCAGAGTGCTAAACCTGTTAGTACTCATTTAGTAGCCCATTTTAGACTTTCATCGGCTTTGTCTCCACAATCAGATGATGAGATTGAGTACATGTCACATGTTCCATATTCTAGTGCAGTGGGATCTCTCATGTATGCTATGGTTTGTTCACATCCAGATTTATCATATGCAGTCAATGCAGTTAGCAGATAAATGGCGAATCCCGGTAAAGAACACCGGAAAGCAATTCAGTAGATTTTAAGATACGAGGTACTCCTGATGTTTGCTTACAGTTTGGAAGAACTAGAGATGGAGTCATTGGGTATGTTGATGCTGATTTTATTGGAGACATTAATAGAAGAAGATCTCTCACAGGTTATGTATTTACAATTAAAGGTTGTGCAATTAGTTGGAAAGTCATTTTGCAAACTACAGTCGCTTTGTTTACCACTAAAGTTGAGTACATGACGATTATTAAGGCTTGTAAAGAAGTCATTTGGTTGAAGGGACTTTTTAGTGAACTCAATGAAGACCTTCAAATCAGTACAGTATTTTGTGACAGTCAAAGTGTCATATTCCTTATAAAAGATCAAATGTTTCATGAGAGAAGAAAGCACATTGATGTTCAGTATCATTTTGTTCATGATATTATTGCTCGTGGTGTTATTGTTGTAAGCAAAATTAGTTTCATGAAATTCTTGTAGATATGATAACTAAGTCACTTCCCATAACCAAGTTTGAGCATTGCTTTGACTTGGTTGGTGTTCATTGTTGAAGTTAAACCCTTAAGGGGTTTTTTAGAAGAGGTGGAGAACTTGTTCATTGAGAGTTCGCGATGATGAACTTTTTTGTTGAAGAATTCGTGTCAAGGTGGAGATTGTTAGAGATGTGACCCAAATTCATGATAATATAAAATACAAGTGTGCAAGAGAAGTTCGGATAGAAGTATACTTCCTCTATTTAATGTTGATATGAATAAGGTGTTTTAACCTTATTGCATTACTTCTATTTTATTTTGATTAGAACATGATTTTACACACCTATAAAGAGACATAGTCTACTCCTCTTGTAATCATTCAAATTCAACATAATGAATTATCTTCTCCTATACCTGTGGTTTTTTCCCAAAAGGGTTTCCACGTAAAAATCTGTGTGTTCTTTATTTTTTTTTTCTTTTATACATTGTCAACGTTCTATTTTTCACGTTTATATTTTATAGTTTTTATAATTTTATTTATTTAATAAAAATGGATAATTTGTTTTATTTTCATAATTTCTATAATTTTTATTATTTTATAATTATAAAATTTAAAATATTTGAAATAATGACCACATTGATAAATTTTTGATAAAATTGACATAAAAACTTTAGGATAAATTACTTAAACAGTCACTCAAGTTATTTAGCGAGTTCCTATTTTCATCTTAAAAAATAATTTAAAAAAAAAAGAGTAAAAGATAGGTGAAAAAGGGGTGTGGCTCCCTTGGTTGGACACCCTTCTATAATTAAAATATTATTATTTATTATTTTATTTATTTTGTTAAAATATTATTTTTTTTATAAGTAATATTGCTTGGCACATTGATGACTTTTTTATTATTATTCAAAATTGATTCATTCTCACAAATAATCTATTTTCACCCTTCCTTTTTTCATTTTATTAATGTAAAAAACCCCCAAATTATAAATTATAAAAAGAGATTAGAGTTTTACTTTACAACTTTATTAAATGATAAACTTTTATTAATTGCTTTTAATTTTTTTATGAAATGGGATTTCAATATTTTAATTTAATTATTTTATAATTTTAAAAAGTAAATTAATAAAAAATATTATTTTTGATATTTAAACATATTTAAATAAATACAATTTTCCTGTATAGTGCACAGGGGATTTAATGAGCAATTAAAAATTTAAAAAGAAAATGGAGAGCTCCGTAGGACGCAAATATCCATGGGTTTACGTTACAATGAGAAATATCCCTCCACCGCACGCCATGGCATAGTTTCCACACAATACGGCACCAAACTTGACTGCCTCCCCCAAAGGAGACCTTACTTCATTCTTCCTAATCGCGTAATTTCTCTGCATACCATACTAATTAACCTGATGATCTCTGAAGAGTGTTTTATAGCTGTTGTTTTAACCCAAACAATTCAGTAGCAGTACCAACCCAGTTACTTGTAAATATATTAAACATGTTTAAATTAAATGTATCGTTTTCCGTGCTGTGTTTTTCTGTATCCTTATATGAAGAGTGGAAAGAAATTGAAGCATAAACAATGGAGAATAACAACATACCTAATCACAAAAGGTTCTGTTAAATACTAATCCAAACAGTTTGGCCGACATTCTCAGGTTTGTTAGTTGTTAATTGGCCGACATCTTAAGGAATATATATACGCGTGTGATGCTTAAATGGCATTTAATAATAATATAATATACCCTCAAAAACATCCAAATATGAGATTAGCTTTTTTTTTATGAAATTAAAGTCGAGTGTGTTTCATTTATTATATTTATACCTACCCGTATTTATATACTACTACTTATTTCCCAAATTTGGCTTCCTTGTCCTTATGCAGTTGTCTTTTTTACACAGAGCGAAGACAAAATCTTAGGAAGGGTGAGCAGTATGGTGGTGGTTAGGTCAATTCATGTCTCGAAAAAGTCCATGGAGTTGACCCCACTCCGCTTCATTTTTATGAATCCATCAGTCGTATGAAAGGTAGCCATATCAGAAAGCTTTGCAGCATTGCCCTGTAAAGGCCTTAAGAAGATGCAGACACTTTGTTGAGCTTTATTTACTGATTAAATTCACTCCTTGCTTTGTAATATAAGTTGTTGGTTTCTACAAATTGCTTTTGAACAATTAATGTCTGTGTGTCAGGAATGGAATCTGGATAGCTACCAGATACGCACAAAGCTGCTGCCTGCCTGCCTGGTTGCTTTTGAGAAAAATGGTGATAGTGATGATGAGAGGTCTATGTGTTGCTGATCTAGGCATTATTAACGAAAATGACTTTTACCAACTAATAATTGAGGACAAGAAGTCAAATGTGTTAGTCCTTTCATTTGATTGATGGTAGAAACGAATAACTCCATAATGCAAAAGTTAGATGGTTTAAATTCCTTGAATGGGTACATAACCCACACTGACATCACCAGCAGCTCAGCATGAGAAAAGAGTTTCACTTCATAAGAAATACTTGAATTGGATGCTCTACTCATATGTCTTACCCTAATCCCTTCTTTACTTTCCATGGAAGATCCTTCAACGTTGACGAAAATTAACTAATATGGAGGACCAGCTAAGCAAGTTTACTGCATAAATCTTTTCTCCTTTCAAATCCCTCCAAACAAGATAATAGATTCTATCAACTAAGTAGATGATTTTGTTATAGATATGATATGGATAAGACTCGAATAGGGTTAGTTCAAACTGTTTCAAGAAACTATATTGTCTGCATGCATTTGGATTGTTCGGCCACAATTAGGAGATACATGAATGATGAATGATAATAAACAGCTCCCAAATCACTGTGTCCTGTGATTAAGACCATTTGAGAAAAGAGAAATCAAACCCCCCCTGCCACTGTCAAAAGTCGGTTCTTTCTTTCACCACAAATTCTATGCCTCGTTAATTTATTTAATGGTGATAAGCCCTTTGAGGGGGGCTCACCACACCACTCACTTTACCTATACCGTCGCCAGTCGCTTCTGCAAAAACACTGAATGTGAAAAAGATTCAGTCGTTGGTGTACAACTCTGAATCCCAAGAAAATCTTTAATATGAAATTAATTAATTCTGCTTATACTTCCTTGGGAATGGGACTTCTAACAAGTAAAACCTGCATTCAGCAAGGAACGTGTCAGTTATTATTTATCTGCCTTCAGCCTCTGTAAAATATATGAAAAAAAATTAACATTCACCAAAATTTCTAAAATGTCGACGGATTTTTCAATGAGTTGGGTGAAAATTTTGTCTCAAGTGATAGAATAGTTGTCGTAAGTATGTTATATATTGTAAGACACGAATCTAAATTTTATAATAATGTGTGAATGTTGTAATTTTCTTAGTGGTCTTGTGCTCATGCACGGTAATGAGGCATTTTCATTTTATTAAATTTATCATATCTTCAAGCATTCGAGTTTTCACAAAGTAAAAAATAAAACTTTCATCGAAATAATACTAGCCCATTAACATCGGATAACAATTCGAAGACTTCTTTTTAAAGTTAGCTTATATATAAAATTTGTGAAATTTTAATTATTAAAAAAAAAAAAACAGGGGATAAGAGGTTACAATGAAAGTATAAATTTCTTTTTGAAACTATATATTAATTGAAAGATGTCATTCGCGGTGAAACTTCAAGTCAAAGTTTCCAAAATTACATTAAATCAAATCCCGTCAAACTTAATTGAGGTAATTTGGTTTTATTTTTCCGAATTTCAAGCTCTTCTTTACGAGACACCCAATCTAATTTCATGATAAAAAGAAAAGTTTAAGAAATGAAAATATCATTTCTCTTTATTTTTAACAAATAACTAATTAATTATACTAAATTTAAAATCAATTCAATTAATTAACTCACACCCACCTTTTACGTGACGGTTGAATCAAAACTTCCTTAATCCCAAGACCTCAGTTTTTGTAAATGTTACATTTACAAACAATTTTTATTTATTTGTGTATATTTCTATTGTTAACTCTTGATTGAGTTAGTGTCAATAAATCCTGCATTCACGTATAACTTAGCTTTCAACTTCGATGGTACCGAAACGGCATTGCAGCTTGGCATATATTGTTCAACTTGTACTCTATATATAATGGAGGGTTAAAAGTCGAAATCAAGTTGGGTTTCGAAGAAAATTCCTTTGGTGGAGTTTCCTAATATCCCTTTTATTTTGCTTTGGACTTCTAGTGCCCACACCACCACGCTATTTCTTTACTTTTTCCCGTTTTTGGAAAAGAAAAAATTGATCAAAAAGTTATAAAATAGTGTTTGAATTGTTTGAAAATTTTCATTTAAATTAATGAAATATTCGAAGATTTTCATTGAAGTAATTGGATTGTTAATATATATTATGAAGTCAGGCTAATGAGCTTCAAATAACAATTCGATGATTAGTATAGTGGATTAATTCCGTCGACGAGTAGAAGAACATACCTTAAATCTAAGTTAACATGACGATCAATGTCAAAGAGTCGAAGAAGAAAATTATTTAGATTTTTGTTTATAGATTTGTAACGTTTAAATTATTTTATAAAAAAAAAAAAAACTAAACTTTAGAATAGAAAGGGAAAGAGAGATTTCTATTGTTGTAGATGGTGCGAATAGAGAAAGCCATACAACAATGCTTTTAACAATTTAGTAACTTAAATGAAAACTTCTGAATAATTCAATGACCATTTTGTGACTTTTTGAAGTTGAGTGACCAAAATATAACTTTACTAATAATTTAATAACTTTAGGTGTAATTTACACTCAAATTTTAGATGATGATAAACATATGGTGTAGGTCATGTAATAAATATATTTATAAGAAGTTGATATAAAAAATCAAATGACGATTTGATTGATATAATAAAATTAAAGATTTTGATTTTTAAAAAGATAAAATGAAAAAATTAATTTTTTAATTTCTCACATTATATATACTTTTTTATTACTAGTTGGTTGATGAGTAAGACATTTTATCAAAGACCAAGAAAACTCCATTAAAACTTGAGCCAGCATTAATCACATTCCCCGTACGGGTTACAATGAATGAAAACTTTACAAAATAAAGGTAAAAAAATATCGGACCTATTTTTAGAATTTTATGGGCCAGCCCAAGCCCAACATAAAATATAGGTAAATTTTTATGATCAGGCCCAGCCTATACTCGCCCCAACCCAACCTCTCCATTTATTTTTGCTTAATGTGATTGGGTTTAATTTTGTTCCCTTTTACAAAATTGTGATTTATCCATTACAAATGATGACCGCAGCACTGCCATTTTTAGTTTCTAAAGACAAATGGTGTTGTCTTCTTGTAGAAGGCTCCATAGTGAATTTGGATATTGCTCTCACTCTATTCTATATTAATGAATGCATAGTGTTATAAAACTCAGCAATGCATCGCAGTAACTTTGGTTGCCATTTTTTTTTCACTCTTAACTAAAAAAAATTAGACTTAACTATTTAGTTGGAGAACCAATTTTTAACGTCCTTCTATTTTAGTCATTTAAAATAAAATCTTTATAATTTGGTCACTTAATTTTTAGGGTACTTTTATTTTAGTTATGCAAGCGTTAAATCTTTGACGGTAGTTAACTATACACACCATATTTACACTTTAATTTTGATCACCAAACTTTTAGATTGATTTCATTTTAGTCACCTAAAAAATATTTTTTTCAAGTATTGATTGGGCTAACAAAATCAAGGGTTAAAGTGAACAAGCTATAGAAACTAAAATAATACACAAAAAATTGTTAAATTGTAGTTGTTTATCCCATGGCCAAAATTCCAAATTTCCTTTTTTTTAATATTAAAATTTTAAATTTCAAAATATAAAAATAAATTGAATAAGTTGTTTGAAAGTTTTTTTATCCATGAATAATATCAACTGATTTGTTACTATAATATTAAAATTAATTAATTTAATCTCCTTTTAAATTTTTATTTTATGTTTTCAAATTATCTTTAACGAAATCAACTCAAATAAATCATATTTAATAATTATCTACAAAACTTAAATTTCTTTTTATTATATAATCCCAAATCTTCCATGCTAAGTCAAGAGTAAAGAAAAAAAATACTTACAATTAATTAAATTAATTGATTGTTCTTCGTTTGGGTACAAAAGTGATGAAAATGTTATGAGTTTTGTTTGGAATGAAAGATAAAATTTATTAATTTAATTAATTACAATAGTTTTTCTTTGTTTTTAACTTAGTACAAAAGATTTAACATTATATAATTAAAAGAAAATTGAGTTTCGTAAACAACTACTAAATCGTAAACAACTACTAAAGACAATCATTTTCATTGATAATTTTTGAAAATAATTTTTGTTGAGACAAAAATGCGATGAGAGTTGCTGAGTGGCACTTGATAGTGCCAACTACAGACTGCCACTAAGGTGATTAAAAAACTTGTATTATTTGGTTTGACAATTTAATGAAGAAAATCTTTGGACTTGGTATGTGCTGTTATATTAAAGATAGTTTGGTTCATCTATGGAAACCAATACTTGGCATTTGAAGATTGGATTGGATTTGTGTGAATCAATTAAGTCCTTGGAATGTAGAGATGTGATCGAGATAGCGTTGCTGATTTTGTAGAGCAAATCTTCAAGTGATTTTATTTTGATTGTTATTAATGTAATAACTATTTTCAATGAGTTACTTTGTATTCTCTTAGATTTTATGTTAGTAAACCGAAATTGATATATGCTTGAGGCTTGTCTAGGTTGTCTAATGAGATCTTACTGAGTGCATTCTAATTTATTCATTGAAGAATTGTTTTTGTGAGAGAGTGCAAACTGAATTGTAAATATTGTTGAATGTTTACTATCTGATTTCTTAGGGGGAGGATTTGAAAGTGAGTGTTCTAGTATTTAGGTACAAAAGTAAGATCTTTGCACTTGAAGAGTGCTAGAGTGTGAATCACTTGTTGTATTTGTGATAAAATATAGTAAAATTGCTCACTAAACTAGGCTCCGTAGACATAGGGAAACCAAACTGCATAAATAAATCTTGGTGTTTTTTTTGTTTTGTTTGCATAGTTTTTCGTAGTGCCGAGTCGTAGTAGCCACTCCAATCTAGTATTTCCATTGCATTTGTCATTTTAAGCAAATAGGTAATTTAAGGTAGAAACAATTTCAAAACATCAAAATAAATTAAATAAATTGTTGAAAATTTTGCATCCATTGATGATGCCCAAATTTAAAAATTTATATTTCAACACCCAAATTTATAATTTTTGACAATAAGATAAACAACAATTTGATAATTTTTGTGTATCATTTTAGTTTCTACCACTTTTTCACTTTAATCCTTGATTTTTTTTACCCTAACCAATACTTAAAAAAGATATTTTCCAGGTGACCACAACGACAGCAACTTAAAAGTTGGGTGACCAAAATGAAAGTGCAAATATGATATGATGTGTACAATTAATTGCCGTTATAGATTTAACGTTTGAGTGACTAAAATAAAAGCACCCTAAAAATTAATTGGTCAAAATGAAAGTGCTGTAAAAGTTGGGTGATCAACTATGAAATTATAATTCTACAGATAAAGGGAAAATAAAACTTAATTTCCAATCTTAGTTTTTGTAGTTTTTGAATTTGACATGAGTATTCCAACTTTTTCTAAGGGGGAAAAGATTGTATGAAACAGTGACGCCACGTCATCTGTATCCCTTCCCAATCATTTAATGACATGTCATCTAATTTTTACATGTCATTCACATATCATTTAATTAATTTTTTAATCATAATCCCTAAAATCCCAATTAAAAATTACTCAACCCTAATTAAAATTTCCTCGTCACGTCTCTGCAACCCCCTGTTGCTGTTATTATTTGTTTTTTTGGCAACTACTTTGCTATTCAATTGCTGGCTCTTCACGTCTCTGCAACTGATCCCTACTGCTATTATTTTTTTTTATTTTTTCGACAATTGGTGACTGCTACAATTGGTTTTATACAATTGCTGGCTCTTCACATCTTTGCAACTGCTCCTTATTGCTATTAGAGATGGGGGTAGATGCGGCTTACGTATGAGAAGAAGGACCAAAGAGAGGATTTTCTTTCAAAAGCTGAAAAGAAAGCTTGCCAAGAAACTTAGCCACGCAGTTGCCTTCAAACCCCAAGTAATTCGATTGTTTTGTGATGGTTGCTACTATTGTTTAAGGTAAGTGTTAATTTTAACCGTTTTTATTTTCACAAATCGATGATGATGATGATGATTGAATCATGAAAATTGAGAAGAAGATACAATTATTCAAAGTTGTTGGCTGCTGTTATTGATTGAAGTTTTTTTTATATTAGACATGATTAAATTAAATATGCATTACATCATTGCAAATAGAGACTTTTTGGTTAGTGATCGGTTACCTGTTCTAGATATATATATTTAGTTTGGTGTGGAACCGTGTTTGTTTAGGATGTTAAGTATTTCCACTTGATTTTCATTTGTTTGAAGTATAGTTGTATTTAGGCTCTTTGAAATAATTGTGATTTTTAATAATAATGATTAAGCATATTGAAAAAAAAACTATATGATTTTCAAGCTATGTTTTTATTAGATTTTAATTGATTTTTTAAATCTTTAACTGTAACACCCTAAATTTTGGGGTTAGAAGTTTTGAGTTTTGTGGTTAGGGTCAGAGAGAGGGGTGTGCTATTGTGTTTAGTTGTGCGTTTAAGTGGTAGAATGGGCTTGCTGGTCTGGTGATTTGTTGTGTGTTAGTTGGTCTCTGGGTTCGAGTCCTTGTGTGTACGTTTTGGAGAAATATTTTTATTTTGTTTTGTTTTGTTAAATAGTAGTTTTGTTTTAAGTTAAAATATATAACTATTTATCCATTATTGTGATTCTTTTTTCTTTTATTTTTCTGGACGTTCTCCTCTTCCTCTTTTTCTTTGTTTCTTTTCTTTTTGTTCTTCTTTATTTTTTTAATTTTTGAAAATGGTTTTGCTAGCTGAGTTTCAGAATTTTGCTCTTTGTCGTCGAGTCAGTGTCGGGGCATCGTTAATTGCAAATCAGGTGTGGGTTTCGAGACTTTTCAATTATATTTGTGAATTGTAAGTTTGATTTTGGTGGAATGCGGCTATGTGCCTTTTGGAAATTGGTTGTTGATGTGTTCATTGTTTCTGTGAGATTGTATGCATACATAAACTTGTATAAAGTAAATTTTTGGGATGGTTGCGAAGAGAAAGGAGATTGATTCTGATCTGATCTGGCAATTCTACTGCAACTTATTCATATAGCAGTTTACCGTATTGTACCGCACATACGTCAGTTTGCTGTGTACTATTATCTAATCTGACAGTTTCAACTGTAACATGTCTGTACAGCGGACTACCGCATTGCATTGTACTGCATATACGCCAGCCCTGCTGTGTATTATTATCTCAGTGGCTTAGTCCACATTCATGGAATGTATGGTTGGATGGGCCTTTCGAGGTCTTATTTGGTGTGATTGGTTGGATGAGCTTTAACAGCTCTTTTGGGGTGTGATCGGGGGACGGAGAGGTGTGTTGGCTGGATGGGTGGGTTTTAGCACTTGACTACATTCATATCATCTATTTGGGTGTAAGACTATTTGACCATATTTCAGTTCGACTGAACAACACTTGTGTTAAGTATTCTATATATACTTGGTGTGCTCTGACTATTACGCGTGTTGGAGCGTTGGTTCTGTGTTTGGTATATGTTTCTACATATATTTGTAAGTATGTTTTGCTATTGAACTGTCATCTAGGGTTCTTTTCTGAAATATGTTGTTAATCATTTTAAACTCACGTTGAGCTCGTGTAGCTCACCCCCTTTAGTGTTTCCCCTTGTAGGTACACTTTCATTTTCTGTAGCTGGACTCAGTATGCGAAGGTCTCAGAAAATCTCGGTTGAAAATAATTTATCAATTATCTTTTCAGTTTTCATTTTGATTTACCGTTTTCATCTGTAGGGTTTTATAAAAATTATGGTACAAGTTCTATTTGGAATTTTTCACTCGTACATTCTATTTTGTTCATTATTAAACTTAACTATAATTTGTCTGACAGAATTCTAAATGATTAAATGTTTTCGGTTCGTTGTGATAACTTGTTTTGTAAAATTTTCCATCGATCACTTCGGCGATCAATGTGACCTCTGAAATTCGGTTTAAACTTCTAGGCTGAGTTTTAGGGTGTTACATTTAGTAGTATCAGAGCCAGGTTTGCAAAAATTCAGTTTATGTTTTTACGTATCCGTGTGCCCACGTACTTGTTGCGAAATATTTTTTTTTTTGAAAAACTTTATCACAGTAAGTGGAAATGATTTGTGTTTTGAAAATGTTTATGAAAACGAAATGTCTGAGACTCCGATGCTAGTTCGGGTGGAAATTCAAAACTGTAATATTAGAAATGTAGATTCTTGTATTTAAATTGTGTTCGTTTTCTGAAAATGTAGATATTTTAAGTTAGCGACAAGACAGATATGGATTCTAAAGGTAAGCAAGATCGCGAGGAGTTGTCTGCTTCTCCGAGACACGTGTATGTTCAAGAGTCAGAGGTCAATGCAATTTCACCAACTTCAGGTAGCAATAACCTGGAGCTTGCTACTGAGGCATTGACTTGGTTAGTGAGGGAAGTGCTAGAGAAAGTGTTTAAGGCTAGGTTAGATAAGACTGGAGAAATGCTTCAAGCTAGGTGCGTAGATTGTGGGAAAGAAAGAGATCGCAGTCCTTCGAGGTCGAAGCCTCGGTCTATGAAGCCTGTTAGAATGCATTTTAGTGGCAATAGCAGTTTTACGGAGGGTGCCAGTAGTGGTGCAAGTGCTCCGTCTTGTGAGCACTGTAAGAAGCGCCATCCGAGCAATTGTTGGAAAAAGGCGGGGGCATGTTTTCGATGCGGGTCCACAAAACATCGGATCCGGGAGTGTCCTCGATGAATTTGAGTCAGGTAGGGTTGCGAATGTTTCAACATTTTGATTAGAGCATAGTAATTGTGGGTGGTAGGACAATTATGTATGTAACGCCCCAAAAATCTCGAAACCCAAAAATTTTGAAATCTTAAAATTTCTTTATTTTCGGTTTTGATAAAAATTTTGTTTTATTTTCCTAGCCATGTGATAATTATAGTAGGTCTTAATTAAGGTTTGAGTTCGAACCTAGGAATAAATGAAATTATAGTTTAATTATTAAAAGAATCAGGGTTGGCAAGTAGTTAGGCCTTTAAATAAAAATAGGGGAAAAATAGCATAAAAAAGCCTTGTGGAGGAGTGGCTAAGTGACGCCACTTAGAGAGTAGGGAGGTGGCGTTAGTAGCTAGCAAGGAGATCCAAGGTTCGAATCCTAGCTTAGTATTTTTAGAAGTTTAATTTTGGCCTTCTAGAAGGATGGAAGTGGCGTGAAGACAGACTCCAAGGGGAGTGCTCAAAAGAGAAAATTAAGGAAAAGATCAATGGGTTATCAGGGGGAAAAACGAGGAGATGAGAAGGGAGAAGTGATGGAGCCGAATTGGGAATTGGGCATGGAAAATTCAGCTATAAGGGCTATAAATAGGGGTCGAATACAGGGTTGCCAGGCTACTGCCAAAATTCTTCTTCACCTTGTTGCCAGAAACCCCTTTCTTCAAAAGCCGAAAACCCTTTTCTTTTCAAGATCCAAAAAGCCGAAAAGCCTTTTGTTTTTCTTTCTTTTCTTCCTGCCGATTTCTATTCTTCTCTACACAATTTTCTTTGTTCCACTTAGCTGATTTCTTCTTCTACTCTTCTTCTTTAATCTGTACCAAATAAACCTTATTCACCATACTAAATTTGAAAAGCCCAAAAGCCGAATCTCTCAAGGGCTGAATACTCTTTGATCGAATCTAGTGGAATTAGTGTCAGATCTCAATTTTGGATTCCTGCCGATTTGCTCTTCAGATCTGAGAAATACGCATGTTTAGTGATCAAAGTAAAAGTTAGTAAATGCTTGGCGTTCAGGTAAGGTTAAGGTGAGATTCCGACTTTTGGTAAAGTTTTCGATAAGTATGTAAGATTAATCTTTGAGTGATATCGATTGTAGGTTTGGGCTAAGGAGATCGCATCACGCTTACTTACCAGGTGGGTACATACACTACACACACACTATGAATCGACAAAAGCTGAAATGTTGAAATGCCGAAAAGCCGAAAGTTTGGGTACGGTGGTCTTGCGAGTACGCGAACACTCGTAAGGGAGAGACCGATAGGTTTCTTGAGACCCACGGGCGATTCCTTGGACTTGGGTTGTGATTTGGCCATACAGATCGAAATGGGCTAAATGGGTCCGTTGGGCTATTAGGCGCACAATAGGCAAAAACTGAATATTGATGCTACGTGATAGGAATTTGTATGTGAGCATGAATATGAATGTGATTGGGCCTAACGGGCCATATAAATGTGATTTGGGCCTAATGGGCCATATGAATATAATTGGGCTTAATGGGCTAGATACATGTATGTGAATTTGTTTGGACTTTGTAAGGGGTTTTGGGCCTAGTTTATGACAACTACATAAGACTTAATTAAATTTTGCGACCGTGGACAACTCAAAGGGTTAAGGTGTGGCAACGGGTATATGCATGTCTAAGATTGGATCTAGGGAGAGCTTGGTACTTAAGCGGTTTTAATGACCCACCTCCTCTTCTCTGGAATCCTACCTGGTGCGTAGTATTCGTTCATCTTAGCTCGCGGGACTTGTTAACAGGCCAAGGCAAGTGAAAACCATAATTAAGGGAAAATTACCGAAATGCCCTTAAGGGCAAAAATGACCAAAATAGCCCTATGTGTTAAATGTAAGTTTATTGAATGTGACATGCCTATTTGCTGCATACATATGATATTCTGCTTAGGTTGCATATGGGATGGGAAATATAGAACGAAGGAAGTATATGAGGATCGCATGGTTGCTTGACAATCGTGGATCCACCGATGACTTTTAAAGCCCAATATGTAAATGAAGATAGTTCTGCAACTGGGCTACCATTGGTGTATGGGCTGGGTGGGTCGATATTTATATCCCCACATGGTGTGACGGGGGACGGAGCTGGTGTATAGCGGTGGATAATTTGGATGGGTTTGTATTGCATGTTTGATGATTCTTCTTTGAATGCTTGTTTTTTCTTCATAGAGAGTTGTGCACACTGAGTTTGCGAAAACTCACCCCCTCTTTTATTTTATTTTCAGGTGATGCTCAGTAGAAGGTTCGATGTCAGGAAGGACTCTGGGTGGCCGGCTAGCAAGATAAATCGGACTTGGTTTTTTTTAAGCATTTAAGTTTTTATTTCTTTTTAAGTATGCTCAGACCAGATTGTAATAAGGTTTTCATTATGTTATTATTACTTGAATTATTATTATTATTTTCATTGTATTTACGAGAAGTTAAACATGAATTTCTTAAGTTATAGTATGTTTTATATGCTTCTGCAACTAAAATTTCTAAGTGCTTTATTTTCATCAAATCTTATGTTTGAACAAGTTTTTATTTAAGATTCTCTCTTATTTTAAGAAAGGTTTTCAATGAAAACACGGTTTTCGCTAAAACACTTCAATATGACACGCCGGATCAGGCCGTAACGTCTAGGCTGGGTTTAGGGTGTTACAATGTATCTGCTTCATTGGTAAGTGTTCTGGGTGTGTGTATGAGGTCTCAGGTTCAAGTCTAGCGTGGTTGTGCTTTGGGACTAGAGTGCGCAGCGAGTGTGTAGTGGTGTAGCTTGTGTTATACCACTGTTCTGTTAAGTTGGAAATTTCGGGGACGGAATTTCTTTAAGGAGGGGTGAGTTGTAACACCCTAAATTTTGGGGTTAGAAGTTTTGAGTTTTGTGGTTAAGGTTAGAGAGTGGGGTGTGCTATTGTGTTTAGTTGCGCGTTTAAGTGTAGAATGGGCTTGCTGTTCTGGTGGTTTGTTGTGTGTTAATTGGTCTTTGGGTTCTAGGTTCGAGTCCTTGTGTGTACGTTTTGGAGAAATATTTTTATTTTGTTTTGTTTTATTAAATAGTAGTTTTGTTTTAAGTTCAAATGTATAACTATTTATCTATTATTTTGATTTTTTTTCTTTTATTTTTCTGGACGTTCTCCTCTTCCCCTTTTTCTTTGTTTCTTTTCTTTTTGTTCTTCTTTATTTTTTAAATTTTTGAAAATAATTTTGCTGGCTGATTTTGGGAATTTCGCTCCTTGTCATCAAGTCAGTGGCGAGACACCGTTAATTGCGAATCAGGTATGGGTTTCGAGACTTTTCAATTATATTTGTGAATTGTAAGTTTGATTTTGGTGGAATGTGGCAATCTATGTGCCTTTTGGAAATTGGTTGTCGATGTGTTCATTGTTTCTGTGAGATTGTATGCATACATACACTTGCATAAAGTAAATTTTTGGGTTGGTTGTGAAGAGAAGGGAAATTGATTCTGATCTGATCTAGTAGTTCTACTGCAACTTATTCATATAGCAGTTTACCGTATTGTACAGCATGTATGTCAGCTTTGCTGCGTACTACTATCTGATCTAGGATTTTAAACTGCAACATGTCTGTATAGTGGACTATCGCATTGCACTGTATTGCATATACGCTAGCCCTGCTGCATATTATTATTTGAGTGGCTTAGTCTACATTCATGGTGTGTAGGGTTGGATGGGCCTTTCGAGGTCCTAATTGGTGTGATTGGTTGGATAAGCTTTAACAACTCTTTTGGGGTGTGATTGGGGGACGGAGAGGTGTGTTGGCTGAATGAGTGTGTTTTAGTATTTGACTGCACTCATATGCATCTGTTTGGGTGTAAGATAATTTGACCGTATTTTGGTTCGACTGAACAACACTTGTGTTAAGTATTCTGTGTGTACTTGGTGTGCTCTGACTGTTACGTGTGTTTGGGCGTTGGTTCCGTGTTTGGTTTTTGTTTCTGTATATATCTTTAAGTATGTTTTGTTATTGAACTGCCATCTGGGGTTCTATTTTGAAATCTATTGTTAATCATTTTAAACTCACACTGAGCTCGTGTAGCTTACCCCCTTTAGTGTTTCCCCTTGCAAGTACACTTCTGTTTTCTATAGCTGGACTCAATATGCGAAGGTCTCAAACAATCTCGATTGAAAATAATTTATCAATTATCTTTTCAGTTTTCATTTTGATTTACCGTTTGATCTGTAGGGTTTTATAAAAACTTTGGTACAAGTTCTGTTTGGAATTTTTCGCTCGTACATTTTATTTTGTTCATATATTAAACTTAATTGTAATTTTTCTAATTGAATTCTAAACGGTTAAATGTTTTCGATTCTTTGTGATAACTTGTTCTGTAAAATTTTCCATTGATCACTTCGGTGATCAATGTGACCTCTAGAATTGATCTAAACTTCTAGGCCAGATTTTGGGGCGTTACATTAACATTTTCTTCTATTATAATGATTTTTTTATTAGATATTAAAATTTCTTCTCAGGATTTTATAATTTATAATTTTCATTTATGGAGACTAATCAAGACGAAATAGTTCATCTTGTGAGAAAAAAGATAATTTCGTTGAAGAAATAAAAGTGGGACTAAAAGTGCATTCCAAAGAAGATGCTTATAATCTTCATAATAAAGGCGAAGAAGTAAGGGGTTTAGTATTCGAAAAGGAAATAAGAGATGAAGTATCACTGAACCTAGAAGACAACGTGAATTTTTATGCTCGAAATTTGGGTATCTTGAATAGAAAGATGTTGGCAAAGTGAAAAAAAATTAATCGTCTAAATAGAAGGATAGGTTGTCAAGTTAAAATCTGTTTTACAATAGAAAAAAAATGTTTGGGTTGTTTCTTACTTAAACAATTATCATGATCACCACATAGCAACTTCAAAAGAAAGAATTAATTTAATATCAAGAAGAAAAATTTTTGAAGGACATGGAGATGTTATTCGTTCAATGATTGTTGCAGGAATCAAACAAACAAGTTCATATTTGTTTCTCAGGAAGGAGATTGGGTTTGAAAATATTACATTTACTAAACGAGATTGTTATAATTTCTTGTGAATTGAAAGAGAGAAAATGATTGAAGCATTATCAATATTTTTCAAATATAAACAAGCTGAAGACCCTATGTTTTTCTATTCAATGCAAGTGGACAAGAATAATCGGCTAGCTAATTTTTTTGGAGAGATGGAAGATCAAAATTGGATTACGATTGTTTTGGAGATGTTCTTGTGTTTGATACCACGTATAGAACCAATAAGTATAATTTTTTTGTGCTTCATTTGTCAAAATCAACAATCACTAGAATACTGTTTTGTTTGGTTGTATTTTTTTATCATATGAAACCACTGAGTCATTTACTTGGCTATTTGAAACATTTTTAGAAGCAATGGGCAATCGACAATTAAAGAGTATTTTTACTGATCAAGATCAAGCAAATGATGAAAGCAATAAAGATTGTCCTCCCATAATCTTCTCATAGATTATGCATATGGCACATTTCAAATAATGCTAAACAACATCTTGCTAGTTGTTTTGCCAATGCCGAGTTTAAAGCACAATTTAATAAATTTTTTTATGGATGTGAAAGTGAAATAGAGTTTGAATCAAGTTGGGCTACCATGAATGAAAATTTTGAACTTCAAAATCATGCTTGGCTTAAAAGACTATATGAGCTTCGCGTAAAATGGTGCCCTGCCTTTAGCATGTATATTTTTTTGGCTCGGATTAGATCCACTCAAAGAAGCGAAATTATGAACAACGTATTACATCAGATTATGAATCACTCTTTATCTCTTATTCAGGTTATACAACATTATGAGGAAAAGACAAAAGAATTTCTCTAGATAGAGTTAAATCAAGATTTTTTATGTAAAAATAGAGCATAAGACAAAGTTAATGAACGTGGGATTTTGAAGTATACATCTGATGTTTACACTATTGCTGCGTTTAAAAGGTTTGAAGAGGAGTTGACGGATTGCTTAGGCTTGAATTGTGTTGAAGTTAGTAACATCAAAAATCTTTCTTTATATCATGTGAGTGAAGATGGATATGAAAGAATTTACTATGAGGAGTTTTACGTTTCAAATAGCATTGTCTCATGTAGTTGTAATATGTTTGAAAGTCTTTGATTACTTTGCTATGATTTACGGGTTCTTTTTATGAATAACATTAAAGAGACCCAAAAAATATATACTTAGGAGATGGACAAAAAAAGCAAAATCGTTATTGGCAAGTGATTTTAGAGCCTCATCAGCACATGAAGAAAAATCTAGTTGTTTATTGTGCCTTAGTGAGTTGAATCATATCGGTTACAATCTTTTTGACAAAGGTTCATTGGCTCCTAAGTGTACTCAAATTGTCAAAGAAAAACTATTTGAGGCATTGCAGTTAGTTGAAATAGAGATGACAACTATGCAAGAAGCTAAAGATTTGAAAATTTCAAAGCATACATCTTTTTAAGATGCTATCAATGATGCAAATGAGAGATCAAGTGAAAAATTATTGTTTGATCTTGTATGTGTCAAAATAAGGGGTTCAATAAATTCTCGAATGAAAAGCCAAATTGAGAAAAAAAAAAAAACAAAGAAAGCAATGAACTCTCAAGTTTCAAAAGATAAGGAGAAAATATCAAGTGAGTATGCTTTCCTTTAGTATATATTTTCATCCATCTGTTATGTTACTTAATTAATTTATGTCTTGAATTTAACAAACAATTGTTATTTTAATTAAGGGAAATAAAACAAATCACTTATGCATCAAATTTAAAATTCCAATGAAGTCTCAAACTCATGTTTATCCTTCCTATCATCAAATCCTAATGTTAATGACTCCAAACTATTATAATCACTTTTTTCATCCTCTACGGGTATTGATTGAATGCATTATTCTTTATAAATATCAAAAGTAGTAAATATTTAAGTACATATATTGTGAAAATATTTTTATGTAGGATTTTTCTTCAAAATGGAGGTTCAATTCTTCATCTACCATGAGTTATACTAAATTGTTCGAAGAGAATGATCCATCGCTGTTCAAGACTTAAGTAATATGTTTTTACTTATATTGTCACAAATTATTATATGTATAATTCAAGGGTTTATCTAACAGTATAATACTTTTAGTGTAGGAACATTTCTCAAATGGTTTAGAATCTCAAAAAGACTGATGATAATTCATGAGGAAGATTTCAACTTTATTATTATTTGTAATTATATAATGTTTTAAGAATAATACTATTATATGATTTTTATAGTGTTATCTTGTATTTTGTTTTAGTTATTATTTAATATGAAATAAGTCCAATAAATATTTTTGTAAGTATATTGTTTTGGTAATTCGATGTTGGTTTTGGAAATGACACAACTAGAAATTTTAATTTTTTTTCATACTTTGCAAAAAAAAAATATCAAAAAGAAAACACTCATATATAATACGCATTTGTTTTGTGTAAATTTTCATAAAAAAAACTCATATATAGTACTCATTTAGTAGATATTCCATCTTCATCATCATGAGTTTCCAAGGTAATGCTTTGTTGTTCATTTGTTTTACCTTCTATCATTTTCACCTATAGCAGGAGGCTTTTATCATTTTTCATTATTAGATGATAAATGTTTAAATTTAGAAGAAAGTGCAATTTAGAAAGCTAAGACATGATCTTTTACCCTTGTTATCAACTAATATTCTCCCTCATCCTCACATAAATTTCTTATAGAAAGCAAATTACGAAAATCACGAATAATGAACATCAGACACAAATGACTGTCTTATTTAACCTCTATACTATCTTTCAAGTTAGAAAGAACTTTCTGGGCTTGCTCAGCTGTGGCATATTGAATAAAAGCAAATCATTTTTTTGTTGTGGTTTGATGCCTCACAATCCTTGCAGTTTGGACTTCCCAAAGTTTCCAAATATTTTAAACAAGTCTTGTTCAACTATCTCTTTATGCAGATCTCCAACACGTATTTCCAATTCCTATTCTTTCTTTTGCTTAGTTGGAGAATCGTGGTCAACTAACTAAGACGCTTTATTGACATCAAAAACTGCAATGTCTTCATTCTTTTCCTGGCCACCTCTACTCTCCTCCTCTTTCTCCCTATCATTACAATCCTTGTTGTTGTAACCATCATCGATATGCCCACCTAATGTCATGACTATAATTCCAGCAATAGAGGGTTCCTCTTCAAGTGATTTTTGTTCTACACCAAGAAAAGCTCAGCATGCATTTGACATTAAAAATATGCAATGTCATTATCATTTTATAGGGGAAAGCAATTGAAGTTAAAAATAACTTTCTTCTAGAGGGAAAGGAAGGGAGAGAGGTGGGGGAGGATAGAGTCCACAGATCACAAATATTCGGCATGCCAATGAGTTGTATAGAAAAGATTATTGAGCAGTTGTGCAATGGAAGCCTAGCAGGAATAGAACACTTCAGAAAGCCAAAATTTTGAACATACTAATATATCATAATAAACTAGGATCACAATCAAGGACATGCATGGATTTTCAAGGCATTAAAGACCACAAACAATGAGTTGTGATGAAAGATTTGTTTTTGTTCTAGTGATGTTGAAAATTTTCTCTAACTAATAACTTTAATGGGCACGAGAAAACATAAAGACAGCGGTGGACACTAGTTTTGCATAAATATATGCAAACAGTGCAAGAAAAAAAAATGAAAGAAAGGACAAATTAAACGAAGATAGTACCAAAAAGAATGAAAGTATTAAACTGATCTTTCCTCACTTGTGAACGTTTAAAAGATACATCCATGATAGAACATCTTGATTTGAGCTTGTCAATTTTTACCAAAATAATTTCTTCCTTCACTTTCTAGCATGACTAGTGTTCATATTTTGAGCTGTAACAATAACAGTCTTTCGATGGTACAATATCTATATATTTCATGTGTATTTCAATTGCTTACTGGCTTTAACACCCCATTTTTTCCATTTTTTAGTCTCATTAATTTGCAGAACTTCTAATATAAACTGCAATTTGGAATTGAACTACGATTACTACTAAAACCTCATTCAATATTTTGTAATATATAAAAGAAGATATTTATTTATATAAAAAAATTAAAAAATTTAATATGGGAACCAACAACCAAAAGAAGGTAAGTTAAATAGCTAGAAACGAATTCAAATGAACACTTTTCAAGAAAGTTATTGTTAGAATTAAATGACCTGAATCCTTATTTAAATAAAATACAATGGTAAAATAAAATAAAAGTAAAATCCATATTCTTTTATTTTATTTTAGAATAAGGTTTTTTAAACCTTATTAAACTCCATTTATTTTATATTGATTAAAATAAGGTGTTTCAGTCATACTAGAATATGGCTTTACAAGCCTATAAATAGACACAGTCTATTCCTCTTGTAGTTATTCGAATTCGACATAGTGAATTTTCTTCTGTTCTGCCCGTGGTTTTTTCCCGAAAGGGTTTCCACGTAAAATTTGTGTGTTCTTTATTTTATTTTATTTTCACAAATTGGAATTTGAGCTTCTGGGTTGTTCATCTCGATCACGGTAATGGCGTCTTTGAAATATGAAATTCCTTTGTTGGATCGCAACACCAGATTTGCGTTGTGGCAGATTAAGATGCAAGTAGTTCTTGCGCAGATGGATTTGGAGGATGCCTTGCTAGGGATAAATAAGATGCCTTCGACATTAACAGATGAAGAGAAGAAGTGTAAGGATCGAAATGCATTAACACAATTACATCTGCATTTGTCCAACTAAATTTTGCAGGATGTGATGAAAGAGAAGACTGCCGCTGCATTATGGAATAGGCTAGAAATATGTATGTCGAAAACTCTAACAAGCAAGTTGCATATGAAGCAGCGTCTTTGTGCTCATCGTTTAGAGGAAGGTGCATCTGTACACGAACACTTAACAGTGTTTAAAAAAATTCTCTCAAACTTGGAGGCCATGGAGGTTCAGTATGATAAGGAAGATCTAGGGTTGATTCTACTTTGTTTGTTGCCCCCGTCTTATTCAACCTCTAGAGACACGATTTTATATAGCCGCAAGTATCTCACAATTGATGAGGTTTATGATTCTTTGACCTCGTATGATAAAATAAAGCATCTTGTGGTTAAACCCAACTCTCAGGGAGAAGGTCTCATTGTTCGTGGGAGACAAGATCGAAATACTGATGATGATCGTGGAAGGACACAGGAACGGAATCCTCGCGATAAATCTAAGGGCAGATCAAAGTCTTCAAATAGAGTTAAAACTTGTAACTTCTGCAAGAAGAAAGGGCACATTAAATCTAAGTGCTATAAGCTACAGAATAATATTAAAAGAGAGGCTACGCATCAAAAGGGAAAACAACCAGAAAATTATGGTGAAGCTGATATTGTAGAAGACTATAACGATAGTGAACTTCTAGTCACTTCTATCAATAATTCTAAAGTGAGCGAGGAGTGAATACTTGATTCAGGTTGCACCTTCCACATGAGTCCCAATCGGGGTTGGTTTACAACTTACGAAACAGTGTCTGAAGGTGTCGTTTTAGTGGGAAATAATGCTTTGTGTAAAATCACAGGTGTTGGAACAATTAAAGTTAAGATGTTTGATGGAGTTGTCAGAACACTTAGTGACGTACGACATGTTCCAGAATTGAAGAGAAATTTAATTTCGTTGAGTACTCTTGATTCAAAAGATGCAGATACACAATTTGAAAGTGGGGTTTTAAAGATTTCTAAAGGTTCCCTTGTTGTGATGAAAGGGCAGAGAAAGACTGCCAAGTTATATGTTTTGCAGGGTTCTACTGTTACTGGTGATGCAGCTGTCGCTTCCTCTTCCTTGTTAGATGATGATAATACTAAACTTTGGCATATACGCCTAAGGCATATGAGTGAGAATGGCATGGCAGAATTGAGCGAAAGAGGACTTCTTGATGGGCAAGGAATTTGCAAACTAAATTTATGTGAAAATGGTGTTTTTGGGAAGAAAAAGAGAGTTCGATTCACCAGAGGAATCCATAATACGAAGGGAACGTAGGAGTATATTCATTCTGATTTGTGGGGCCCATCCAGAGTATCTTCGAGAGGTGGAGCTAATTATATGCTAACATTTATTGATGATTTTTCCAAAAAAGTTTTGGCGTTCTTCCTAAAGCAGAAAAGTAATGTGTTTACTTTAAGAAAAACAATGATGATTCTTTTGTGTATCTACTTCTTTATGTTGATGACATATTGATAGCAGCAAAAGATAAAGGAAAGACAAAAAAGGTCAAAGCCCAACTAAGTGAAGAATTTGAGATGAAAGATTTAGGACCAACAAAGAAGATACTTGGAATGGAGATTCTCAGAGATAGAAAAGCAAGTAAATTGTACCTAAGCCAGAAGGGGTACATTGAAAAAGTTCTTTGCAGGTTCAATATGCAGAGTGCTAAGCCTGTTAGTACTCCTTTAGCAGCCTATTTCAGACCTTCATCGGCTTTGTCTCCACAATCAGATGATGAGATTGAGTACATGTCACATGTTCCATACTCTAGTGCAGTGGGATCTCTCACGTATGCTATGGTTTGTTCACGCCCGGTTTATCATATGCGATCGATCAGATTAGCAAATACATAGAGAATCCCAGTAAAGAACACTGGAAAGTAGTTCAGTGGATTTTGAGATACTTACGAGGTACTACTGATGTTTGCTTACAGTTTGGAAGAACTAGAGAATGAGTAATTGGGTATGTTGATGCTGATTTTGCTGGAGACCTTGATAGAAGAAAATCTCTCACAGGTTATGTCTTTACAATCGGAGGTTGTGCAATCAGTTGGAAAGCCACTTTGCAAACTACGCTTGCTTTTTGTCTACCACTGAAAGAAGTCGAGTACATGGCGATTCATCGAGGCTTGTAAAGAAGCTATCTGGTTGAAGGGACTCTTTAGTGAACTCAGTGAAGACCTTCAAATCAGTATAGTATTTTGTGATAGTCAGAGTGCAATCTTCCTTACAAAAGATAAAATGTTTCATGAGAGAACAAAACACATTGATGTTTGATATCATTTTATTCGTAATATTATTGCTCCTGATGATATTGTTGTGAGCAAAATTAGTACTCATGAAAATCCTGCAGATATGATGACTAAGTCACTTCCTATAACCAAGTTTGAGCATTGCTTAGACTTAGTTAGTGTTCATTGTTGAAGTTAAACCCTTAAAGGGTTTTATGGAAGAGGTGGAGAACTTGTTCGTTGAGAGTTCGCGATGAAAAACTTGTTCATTGAGAATTTGTGTCAAGGTGGAGATTGTTAGAATTAAATGACCCGAATCCTTATTTAAATAGAATACAGTGGTAAAATAAAATAAAAGTAAAATCCATATTCTTTTATTTTATTTTAGAATAAGGTTTTTTAAACCTTATTAAACTCCATCTATTTTATATTGATTAAAATAAGTTGTTTCAGTCTTACTAGAATATTGCTTTACAAGCCTACAAATAGACGCAGTCTATTCCTCTTGTAATTATTCGAATTTGACATAGTGAATTTTCTTCTCTTCTGCCCGTGGTTTTTTCTCGAAAGGGTTTTCACGTAAAATTTATGTGTTCTTTATTTTATTTTCACAGTTATTAATCAATTACCTGAATTTTCATGATCCTTGGCTTCCTTACCATTGACAATTCCATTCCCTGAATTCACATCCATAACTTGGATGTTCGAACTCAAATTCTATCCCCTAACAGTCCCATCCTCAATAATCTCATCAAATTTACTATACCCCACACTAACATCCAAATTATCTGATTTCTCACTTTCACCTACACATTTACTTTGAATACAATTCACTTTTACAAATACTTCCATCACTAAAATTCGATTCAATCAATAACAGCAACCAACAACTTTAAATAATTGTATCTTCTTAATTTTCATGATTCAATCATAATCATCATTATCGATTTGTGAAAATAGAAACGGTTAAAATTAAAACTTACCTTAAACAATAGCAACAGCCAGCACAAAAACAATCGAATTACTAAGGAAAACAACAATAATAGCACCAACCAGCAATTGAATAGAACCAATTTCAAGAAGAAGCAATTGCAGAGACATGAAAAGCTAGCAATTGAATAGCAAAGCAGTTGCTGAAGAAACAAAAAAAATAATAGCAGCAGGGGGTTGTAGAGATGTGAAGAGAATTTTAATTAGGGTTGAGTAATTTTTAATTGAGATTTTCGAGATTTATGATTAAAAATTAATTAAATGAAGTGTAAATGATATGTAAAAATTAGTTGACATGTCATTAAATGATTGGGAAGGGATACAGATGAAGTGGCATCTCTGTTTCATACAATCCTTTCCCTTTTCTAAGGATAATAAGCTAATACAAAAAATAACTAAAAATTAGTAATACTATTTAGGTGGAGTCATATTCGAGTTTAAAATTCTATGTCGGAGTCAAACTCAATTTTAAAGTAGACCTAAATGTTTTTTTGAAGGAACATACCTAAATGTTTGTTTAACATTTGACCGAGTTTGAATTATTGTTAATTAGAATAGTGTTCAACCTTCCTCCTTAATATTAGCTATAAGGACATCAAGAAGGATTGAAGTGTAAAAAATCTGACAATAAAGGAGGGATTTGAACTGGGTTGGTATTTAGGTAAAGCGCTCTTGACAATGACAACTTCAAGATTTGAAATTGGTTCAAATGCTCAGAGAAGAAGTCCACTTCCATTCTTTTCAACCACTTGTTGGTGAAATGAATCTAATAGAAAAAAAAATTGAGACTAGAAGGAAAGGAAACAATGGGGTAATGGCATTTTTGACTACTTCATTAATTTAGGCGATAAATGAAGCTAATATAGTTAAAGAAATTGAATATATTGGTAGAAAGGAGAAATCTTAAATTAATGGTGCCATTGTCAAAAAGACGAAGCTTTGTGGTTAAACAATTTCAAAATATGAACTTAATGGGGCATTTGGAGGTGGATGAAATTGAAGCTACCATTAGTGGTTTTTGATGTCCCAAAGTGGCTTTTTAGTTTTTGTGGGCGATGGATTATATGTAAGGTGTTGCAGTTTTTTATGTGGTTAACTATGTTTTTTATTTACATTTTTTTTGACATTTTGGTTTCCTGTCACATGCATTACACACGGTTTTATGTGTTTAATTTTTAAATAAATTATTTTTAATTATTATTATTACATGGTAGTATTACATTTTTAGACATATGACAACATGATATTAGTCGTCAATGTTATGTCAATATATTTTAACAATATTAGTTAAGTATCTAAAAAAAAGTATCAAGTTAGCTTACATTTTTCAAATTTGGATACCGGCTACATCTAAAAAAAAAAAAAAATTAGATACCAAGTTAAAGTTACCAAGTTAAAGTACCTTTATATATATATATTAGCTTTTTATTTAATTTAAATTTTAAACTACAAACTTGTGTCATTCATATTGCATGCGTGCAATTCCCTTGAATGACAACAAAAGAACATTGTAATACAATATCTTGTGTGGGAAGATTCTCAAAGGAAATAGAAAAATAAGGCAACAAACTAAAATCTAAAGAAGAGAGGGTGAGATAATGTAGATGAAAGGTTGGGTTGGCTAGGATATACAAGAATGGAAGAGGGAATCAAAAGCGAGATGCTAATATGAACTTGGCACGTCACTTCACTTCGAAAATATCATATAAAGAAAAATATATATAGTTAATTTGATATGCATATTTGTATTTTCATTATTTGCCCTCTTTCTACTAATTTCTTTCTGATAAAGAAAAATAAACATTTGGTGAACAATCATTTGTTGTTAGTAATTTTGCTTTAGTTTTGTTATCATTCTTGATTTGATATTCTTCCAAGATTGTTTACAGTTCACCTTTCTAGGGCCATTTTTTTCTTTGGACTCTGTTCAAAGTATGTTTCTTTTGGATAATTTAGTAGGTGAGACTACCATTTACCTATGTATTGTTTTATTGGTTAAGCAAAATGGTATAAAACTCCCTCTATGTATGCATGATTATCATCCATGTTGGTATTTTAACAAAAAATATGAAACACAGAAAATGTGAAAGAAAGATATATTGGAAGCACATTATAATCTGTTGTATTGTTTAGATTATATAGGCAAAAAAAAAAAATAGAAACCTGTTAAACTTACTCGTAAATTCATGCCACAAACACTTATCTTGCTCCTAAAATCATGTGACAAAAAAAATTAAAAATTAAAAATCCTTAAAGACTTGGTCTAGAGACCTATTATTAAGCAAGTCTAAGGCACGTTCTCAACACTCCTCCATGCCTTAGTAATTACAAAAGCCTAATTTATTTTTTAAAACTTTAAATCTAACTTTTGGAAGAGCCTTGGTTAACATATTTGCTATTTGATCTTCAGTCTTGCAAAAAATAGACTAATTTCACCAATCTTTTGTTCTTCCAAATAATATTCATCAATCCTAATGTACCAGGCCTTAGAAGTTTGTTTAAGACTATACGAGGCCTTGTTTAACATGCAAAGTTTCTCCTCCTATCCCTTGACTTGGAATGCCTCAGGCTACTTTTCTCTCATTGCTTCAATCTGCATGTCATCTTTCTCAGCTTCTTTAAACTCAGTAGACTCAAATACGACAACATTTCACCTTTCATAAATTTTAGATAAAGATCTTGTGTCACGAACTGGAACATAATCTATGTTGTCATCAAAGTACTGAGGAGTCTCTAGCAATTGCTTCATTGTTGGCTTCTCCTCTATTAGATTCAGAGTAAAGCTTTTTGCTTTCATTTTTACTTTGAATACATCTTTATCTTTTGAGTCTTTCATCAAACACCGTTTATCTTCAAATATGACCTTAAAACCTTTTTCAATCAATTGCCCAACACTAAGAAGATTTTGGTCAATGTTAGGCACTTATAAAACATCAGTTATGTGTTTCAAACCTATTAAACATTCAATAGCCACTGTTCATTTTCCCTTAACTGGAATAAACTCACAATTTCCAACTTTTTATTTTGGAAATGATAGCTTTATCAAGTTCTTTAAAAATTGTTGGGTCATTGGTCATGTGATTTGTGCAGCCACTATCAATCAACCAGGAATCACTAGAGAAACGTGTCGCCACAAAAAGAAACTCATATTCTTGTTGCTCAATACATGCTTTTGCCGCTTCATGTTGTTGAGACTAACATACCCGTTCTATGTGCCCAATACTGCCACATTTTCTGCATTTGATATCAGGCCTCCACCAACACTTCTTTGGCAAGTGATTTGTCTACTTACAGTGTGGACATGGAGGATATGTCTCGTTGTTGTTATTTTTGCTAGTCTTATCTTCAATTTTCTTGTTCTCGCCTCTCGAATAGCAGATCAACACTCCTTCTTGCCTTAGTAATTGCAAAAGCTTAATTTATTTTTTAAAACTTTAAATCTAATTTTTGGAAGAGCCTTGATTAACATATCTGCTATTTGATCTTTAGTCTTGCAAAAAACAGACTTGATTTTGGGGTTGAAACTACGGTTTCCACCCATATGCAAAAGTTGAGATTGAAGTGTTTTGTGGTTTTTTGCGTTTTGAAGTGTAAATTATCAAAATACTTTTATTTGTATTAAGTATTTAAAATGAAATGTATTTGTATCATTATATTAAATTATTTAAATATTATTTACAATTATCATTATATTAATTTATTTAAATATTATTTATTATTATATTAAAAATTTTAAAATATTTCATGTATAATTAAATTTAAAAACAAATTATTAATTATAAAAGGTATTTAAATGTATAATTATATTATTTTTTAAATATTATCTAAATTAAATTTTTTTTTAATTTTCAACTTCATGTTTAAAATGAATATTTTGATTTACTGTTATAATTTTTCACAATAATACTAAACACCTTAAATAAACAAATTAATTTATCTAAATTAAAATTTTCAAAAATAATTTTGAATTGCAACATCTTACTAAAGTACAATATTAAAGCTAAAAATGATATTCTAAAACATTTTTTTATATAATATTTAATTTCAATATGGTGGTCTTGAAACTTCTAAACTCTTTTTTTAACAAGAAGATATGCTTCTTCTGATCTCTTTATGGTCTTTTATTTTTTACAATATTTCGTATGAATATTTTAAAGATTTATTTCTGAATTATAGTTTTGTAATATATTTTTGCTTTTGTTATTAATGGTGTTAGAAAAAAACAACCAATTAGAACAAGCCAAGTCTATTCATTTACTATTGAGGTTGTTGACCCTATTGACCTGCATAGGCAAAAATTTTAAAAAATATTATTAAAAATTATAAAAAATTATTAGATATATATATTTACAAAAATAAAAATTTTAAAATCATGTAAAATTGTAAAAAATTTAAATTATTTTTAATAATAAAAATTAAAAATAGTATTAAAATTTTACATGATTTTTATTTTTTTAAAAATTAAAATTATTTAAACTATAAATAATTAAATAATTAAAAATAAACAAAAATTTAATAAAATTGCAAAAAAATTCAAAAATTGTAAACATTATTCAAAAATTGTGAAAATTATTAAAAAATCTTAAATGATTATTAAAATTTATTTATTGCATCCCAACCAAACTTTCTTGCATTCATATTAGACCTGATCATGGGTTAGACTATCCATTCAGACTCAAAGGTCCACTCAAAAAGTAAAAAGATTTGAACAAAATTATAAGTCCAAAAAATAAGCTTGGACAAAAAATAAAATCCTTTTTCTAAATAGACCGAGCCTCGGGCAAGATTTTTTTAGCTTTCGGCTCAAATTATATAGCTAACTCCCTAGTAGCCCGAATTTTCTTTCTTTTCCCTATCCTTTTTTTTATTTTCTTGATTTCCTCTATTTAGCCGAACCCACCCCCATTTCTAATCCCTAATAGCTCTAAATCCCCCAATTTCTATCATTTTTCTTTCAAAATTCTATTCTATAGTAGAAGTGCTCATGGGTCGAGCCCAATTAAAATTTTAAGCCCGTTTGCTAGGCTCGAGCCTGACCTAAAAAATGGGCCTAAAATTTTGCCCAAACTCGGTCTGAATAAAAATGCTAAAACCCGGACCAGGCTTGCCCTGCCGGTATTAATTTTTTATATAATTTTTTAATATATATAATATATCAAAAATACTAAAAACATTAAAATAAATGTTTCTCAACAAATTGAAAATAAATTTTAAAAAATGTATATTTAAATAACACTAAGATAGGTGCAACTAAACAAGTAAATGCCTCAAAAATAATAATAAAATTAACAATAAAATAAGAGTTATACAATAATAACAAAATAATAGCAAAGTAATAATGAAATGGTAGCAAAATAGTAAAAAAAAAAAAAGAAAAAAAAATAGTAACAAAAGAGTAAAAAAAATAGCAGTTTTTTTATTCTGCATATTCAGGCCAAGCCAAAAAAGTCTTACCTGAGGCTTGACTCGTTTTCTAAATGAGCCTTATTTTTTTTACCCAACTCCATTTTTCGAGCCTATAGTTTTACCCAAACTCTCCTATTTTTCGGGCGGACCTTCGGATTGGGCTAGATGGCATAAGCTATGAGCAAGTCCATTCCTTTCTTTCTTTATTGCCATAAAATTATATTTCTCCCTATTGACCCCCTATCCCAAACTCTCAGTTGCGACAGGTTAGTGTTATTTATTTATTTAGCTAAGGGATCTGAAAATTGTGGGAAGTTGTTATCGATCACGATTCTCTATTCACCTTCTTGTTATGCTTCAAAACCTTTGAGTGCCTTAGAATGTTGTGATACTGAAACTATATTTGCTTTTTATGTAACACCCCTCACCCATATCCAACGCCGGGATAGGGTTCGAAGCGTTACCTTACTTAAACATTCACAACATGCAAAACCAGGCCACAAAATTTTCACCAAAAATTAAAACATCTCAAACACATGCATATCGTCCCTTATATAGGTCTTCGAAATCTATAACATACATTGGGGTGGTTCGGGACTAAACCAAGAACTTTGAAAATTTTTGGGCAACTTAACTAATTTTCCTGCTTCGGAGAGTTACACGCCCGTGTGGATTGGGCCGTGTGGTCACACACGTCCGAGTGGCTTGAGACACTCCCGTGTCCTGTTCCCATGGAGCTCTCTGTCCATTTGGTCATGAACAAGTTAGGGTCACACGGCCAAGGCAGACGCCCGTGTATGGACAATTTCAAGGCTATTTTCCAAGCCAATTGTCACCCTTAATTACCTACATACACTTATACATTTTCATAGTAATTGACATGGAATATTTGAGTAATTATATATCTACAATCAAGACACAAGCATGACATTCTCACAACAACACATAACATATTACCAACCATGCATGGCAAACAAGCATATGCACATCACCAACATCAGACATAACATGAAAAGCTAGATTTATAAGTCAGAATCATTAGCTCACAAAAGACCAATATATTTGGCCAAATTATAATAACACATGTTATAAAACTAGGTCCCTATACATGCCACTCACTTGATAATTCTAGCATATGTGTTTATACTCTCAGGGTGTTGGTTTGATAGTGTGATGCTACCTCTGACGATCTCCAACCCCGAGCTAACCTGACAACACTAAAAGAAATGGAAAGGAGGGGTAAGCTTTACGCTTAGTAAGCTCGCATGAAAATGATAAGCAATTTACTAACATGCTTTCCATAGTAAAATTATCCCAATTGTACATTTACACATGTTCTAGTTAAGCTGTTTTCTTAAGTCACAGTTACTAAATCATTTATATCTGGAGCTACGAAACTTCAAATTAAGATCTGTAATTTTTTCCAAAAACTAGACTCATATATATTTCCACCATAAAATTTTCAGTATTTTTGGTCCAGCCAATAAGTATAGTTTATTATTTAAATTCTCCCCTATTTTGTTATTTGACAGCTTCGACCTTTCTTCACTAAAATTTAATTATCTCATAGTACGAGACTTGGATAATGTTCCTGTCTCTTTCTCCTAAAATTAGACTCATTAATATTTAATTTCATATTTTATTAAGCTTCTAACTCAATTTCCAATATTTTTAGTGGACTTTCAAAGTCAGACCAATGCTGCTGTCCAAATCTGTTTTGGTACAATATAATGATCATTATCACAAGCTTGTCATAGAAATTATTCTCGTAAATATCACTCATTCATTTGCACTCTCTTCACAAGTCCATTTCATTTCACATGTCAAACATGTGCTCATGAGTTTCGAGTACCTACCTGTGTTATCTCTTAGCACAACCACTCATGCAAATAGGACAATCATATGCATCATATTAGTATCAACTAAGTATAGATGAGTTTATCATACCATTTTTCTTTATATCACTATGTATGTCATTACCGCTGAATTATTGAATTTCTGATGGACCTTTTGTTTTCCAATTGTACACTCGAGGTGTACGTTTCTTTCTGAGTGGTACACACAAAGTATACATTTCTTTTTCATATAGTATACACAAAGTATACGGAAGCCCGAAGGCTAACTAAAGCACACAAGTGTTAAACGGAAGCCAGAAGGCTAACTTAAGCACACAAGTGCTAAATGGAAGCCCGAAGGCTAACTAAAGCACACAAGTGCCAAACGGAAGCCCAAAGGCTAACTGAAGCACACAAGTGCTAAATAGAAGCCCGAAGGCTAACTGAAGCTCATCAGAGCTGAACTGAAACCCCAAAAGGGTTAACTAAAACTCATATGAGTTAACAGAAGCTCATAAGAGCTAAACGGAAAGCAAACACGAGAATTCGCAGCAAATGCTGAATTTTGGTTTACTTGGGTAATTTACTGTCAATTCATCTTTTCCACTGAACGATTGTACTCATTTCCTGCGTTCCGTTCCTCCGAAATACTCAGTTCGATTTCGTAACTTTTATACATAAATATTAATCACCATTCATAAAATAATATTGAAATTTAATAATTTAACCGTACGAACTTACCTCGGATCCAGAAATGGCAATTTACCATTCTAGTCCATAACCTTCTATTTTCTCGATTTAAGCCCAAATCTTGATTTTCTTGATTATTAAGCTTGGAAGCTTGGCCAAACCCTAAACATGGCTGCTCTTGGTACATTTTGCTGTAGCAAAAAGAAAGGTATACATTTGGGGTTTAAAATTTGTCTTTTAATTCATTTTACCCCTAAATTACCAAAATGCCCTTTTTACTATTCTTTCAAATTTTACCCAACCAAGGCCATTTTTGTCCAAAAAGCTATAAAATGGTTTAATTATCATTTAAGGACCTCTCATGTAAAATTTCTTGACAATTAGACACCACTAACATGTAAAACTCAACTTTTGCACTTTTTACAATTTAATCCTTTTTACTAAATTGAGTGCCCAAACGTCGAAATTTTCACGAAATCATTTCGTGAAATCGTATACCATAAAAATATAATAAAAATAAAATTTTCCTCATCGGATTTGTGGTCCCAAAACCATTGTTCCAACTAAGCCCAAAATCGGATGTTACATTTTACTCTGCTACTTTTTATACATAATGTAGTCTAATGTTTTCTTTTCTTATTTTTATAGATATGGTCTCTATTCACCTCTTATGTATTGTTTTTGTATTTCATACTCATGGTTTTCAAACTTTACTTGAGTAGCTCATAAGAATGTTGTTATCTTAAACTTCTATTTTCTTTTGTTGCATTTCTTTTCTTAATAGGTAGACTAAAGTTACGGTTGTAAGCTAAAATTGGGATTTTTTTCGAAGTTATGGAATTTGAGTTACAGTTAGTAAGTCCGATAACTTTACTACAATAATTTAGTTTTTTAATATATAAATGTTATAAAAAAAGTTTTCTCTTGTGATTTGTTGTCCTTTTCAATTTTCATTTATTTTGCTTCTAATGTCTCCTTTATTTTTCACTTGCTTCTTCCACTTTGCAATGGTTTTCATATCGCATTTCTAATCCTACTTTTTCAAAGGCCTTATCTTCTTTACAACACCATTCTCATGACCCACCATGTTTTCCTTCTTGGGATCTCCTATGTTTACCTATAAGCGATAGGGAAGAAGGAAAAGAAAACAAAAATAGTTTGTGGTATTATATTTGTAGCGACTCAATTTTCAAGGGTGTTGAAAAATGCAATTTCGAGACCTAGTTTCCATAACTCGAGTTTATAAATATTAAATAAAGATATTTACAGAGTTATTATATTGGAGAATTCAATTCTGGATAAGAAATTTAGCCAAAATTGTATTTAATTAAGACCTAGGGACTAAATTGTAAACTCCAACCCTTATAGATTTTTAATTAGTAAATAGTTGGGGGACTTAAATTGCAATTAAAATAAGGTCCAAAATAGCAAATATATCATGCTAAAATATAAATTTGTGGACGGTAAGGTTATATGGTTATTAAATTGATTAAAATAAACTTAGTTTAATTGAATTAAGATTAAATTACTTAATTAACATACTAATTCTATTATAAATATCAAAATTCGGTGGGAAGTGAGAGAACTTCATCTTCTTCACCAAATTGAGAGAAAAAGAGAGGCTTAACGCCATTGTAGGGTAGTTTCAAGCTTTTGGCTCCAATTAAAACTAATATTGACCCAGATTCGTCGAAAGAGAAAGGAAAATCTAAAGCCGTTGACAAGCAGCTCGAAATTTTCGGTTTGTATTTGTATAATACAAATTGTTTGAATTGTTGCATATTTCCATTATATTGCATGGTAGGATGTTTAAGGTAAGTTGAATATGATTGATTGAATTGTATTGGTATGAATTCGATTGATTATCGAGATAGAGGACTAAATTGAATAAAATTGAAAATAATATAACTTGAAAAAATTGTGAAATTGACTGCGAGAATAAAATTAAAAATAATATAACTTGAAAAAATTGTGAAATTGACTGCGAATTGAGATGACTCATCTTGTGTTATATATATTGATGAATTGGAAATATATAATGCAAAATTAAGCTATATCATGAATTTAATTATTTGTTACCCTATTAACTGTTTGGGTAGAGTCGGATATAGTTGGCATGCCATAGGACGGATTGGGTACGAGTTACTTTGACTACACGTCAATGAGTGCTGGGAAAAAATTTGACTTCAGTTATACTGATGAACACTGAACACAATTTATTTACTTCGAAAATTCCAATGAAGAATTGGGTGCCAAATGTGGTGTTTTGGCTGGATTCGTATATCCGTTTGAGTCTAAGTGAAGTTAATAAGGATTTAAAATGTAAAATTGATAACAGTTTATGAAATGAATTGCCATTGCAAAATATTATATGGACTGAATTTTTAAATTCAGAAGATTTATATATAATTTGTGACAAAACAATTGATTCTATTTAGAAATAGTATGATACTATAGTATAAATGATACATTTAGCATGATATTTTCCAGTTGTTATATATTCTATAATTGACTTATCTTGCATTGTAATGACCTAAAATTCACGGGCATCGAAAAAATGTGTTGCCAGGCCTCCGTCTTAGTAAAACGAATTCGTATATATTTATTAAAAATATTTACGAAGCTAGTTGTGTGTTTAATTAGGTTCTAGTTAGGTGAATTTGATTTAATTAGGAGTACTTAAGAAAAAGGATTAATTTGTAATAGAGGTAAAAGTTTAATTATAGATTAAAAAAGTAAAAAGGACTAAATAGGCAATTAAGCCATTTTTGTTAATTGAGGCGGTTTAACATTGAAATATCAAAGATTTTTAGTTAAATTTTTTATTATAATATATTATTTTATTATATTAATATTACATTACATTATATTATTATATTATATATATAAAACAAAAGAAACAGAATAGGTAAGGGACGAAACAGAGGGAAAGAAGAAAGAAAAGGAAAGAAAAGAATTTAGGGTTTTCAAAGGTTCAAATTCAAATTGGTAAGTTAGTTTAAGTCATTTTCTTATAATTTTTGAGTTTTTATGATCCTAGAACAAAATACTACTAGATATATGTTGAAATTTTGGAAGTTATTAGATTTCTAGATACTAATTTTGTTGAGTAAAAGTGTGAATTAGGGATTGAATTAATAGAATTTCAAGTTAGAAGTGGGAGAAGGATTAAATTGTAGAATAGGCTATAAATTTTGTATAATTGGGACTAAATTGAAAGAAATTTAAAATTAGGTGTTTATGATGAAAATTAGAGAGTTAAGTTTAAGTTTGGTTGAAAATTGAATATAAATAAGGTATGAATTAGGATGGAAAAATAGATTATTTTAGTTAAGGATTAAATTGGAATTAAGGTAGAAGTTAAATAGGAAATTCAAGTATTTGATGTGAATAATTGTTGTATTAATAATTGTAAATTATTTTAATTTTAATTTTAATTTTCGTAGCTAACATCGAACTGGAGATATTGGCTCAAAAGGGAAAGGAAAAGATTGTCGGAGAGCAACTCGGGAGAAATTCTGGTTTGTATTACTATAATTCGAATTTAGTTATTATTTATTTTTGAATTTTAATTAATGTGTGTGGCAAGTGGAATTGAGGTAAGAAATGATATTGAATTATGAATTATGTGAATATTTGAATGTATATTGATTGGAAATTGAAAGTGATTTGAATTGAATCAAATAAGTTATTGTGATATTGAATTGAAAATATGAGAATTTGTGATTGGTATGAATTTGATTGAAATTGAATTGAAAAAGTGAATTGAAAACCCTATTAACTAGTCGGGATAAGTCAGATATAGTTGGCATGCCATAGGATTGGAAGTGTTCAGGGTTACTTCGACTTCAAGTCGATGAGACACTGGGTGTCATTATATTACTTCGGATAGATTCGATGAGGTATTGGGTACCAACTTACTTCGGCATGGCCGATGAGACACTGAGTGTCAACTTATTGCTTTGAACTATTCGCTGAGGCACTGGGTGCCATATTGGTGTGTTTGGTTGGATCCGTGCATCCGTCAAAGTCTGAATCACGTTAATAGGGGAAAATGAATAAATTTTGATAATATAAATTCTATTGAATGATTTTATATATGAAATGAAAGAAATATTGATATGAGATGTGGGAATGGAATGAGTTAGGAGATAATGAACTATTGTATGAATTCAATTCGATACAACTTTGAAAAGTTACTATTATTATTAAATAAATTGATTTAATATGTATCAGTTATTAAAAGGATAAAAGTATAAATTGAATAAGTATAGTTATTTGCATGATTTACAAATTTGAATTATAGTAATACCACTGAGTATAATATACTCAGCGTAGGTTGTTTTCTGTGCATAGGTTAGTAGAAGTCAAACGATTCGGTCCAGCATCCAGAGCCGATCCCGACCTCAGAAACTTGGTGATGTATATATTTCTTTTTAGTAAAGGTGGCATGTACCTAGGTTATGTATATGTGTCATGGTGGATTTTGGTTGTAATAGATGACATATGTTATTTGAATAGACATATGAAAGAATAAGAAGATAAAATGGAACATATGATATTAAACTTTGAAATGGAAATAGAACGAAATTTCTAAACTAATCTTAACGTTGCTTGTGAATGTTTAGTGAATAGATTATCAGGTTGGTGTCTTGATATGTTTTAAATGTAATTGTATATAAAATTGTAATGGTTGTGATATCGGTTTGAATTAGGTATGTTTTAAGTTTGCAGGGTTGGTTAGATGATTATAAAGGGGTTATATTGAGCCCACACGGTCCGGTCTATAAGGTGTGAACCCTGTGTTTGTTAAAAAAAATTATAATTTCATGAAAAATTTCTCGAGCACTCGAATTAGTCCCGATTCACTTCTAACACGTATTTTGGGCCTCGAGGGTCCATAAAAGGGACATTATGAATGTTTTACAATATGAATGTTATTTATTTGTGTAAGGTTCGTAATATGTCTAAAAGGTCCGGTAGTGCTCCTAAACCAGTTCCGATAACGGTTTAGGGATAAGGGGTGTTACATGTATTTTGTAACATCCCGATTTTGGGCTTAGTTGGAACAGTGGTTTTGGGACCACAAATCCGATGAGGAAAGTTTCATTTTTATTATATTTTTATGGTCTACGATTTCACGGAATGATTTCGTGAAAATTTCGTTCAAAAATTTCGACGTTTGGGCACTCAATTTAGTAAAAAGGACTAAATTGTAAAAAGTGTAAAAGTTGAGTTTTACATGTTAGAGGTGTCTAATTGTCAAGAAATTTTAAATGGGAGGTCCTTAAATGATAATTAAACCATTTTATAACTTGTTGGACAAAAATGGCCTTGGTTGGGTAAAATTTGAAAGAATAGTAAAAAGGGCATTTTCATCATTTAGGGGTAAAATGAATTAAAAGACAAATTTTAAACCCCAAATGTGTCCCTTTCTTCTTGCTACAGCAGAATGTACTAAGAGCAGCAATGGTTAGGTTTGGCCAAGCTTCCAAGCTTAATAGTAAGTGATTCCGAGCTCCAGTTTTAATGTTTTATGTATTTTTGAAATCCCGGTAACATGATCTGCTCATTTCTACCATTATTTTGAGCTAGGATTTATATTTAAAAATTTACCCATGAATGATATGTATGTATTTTGATGTTTAATGGTAGAATATGAAGCTTAAAATTGTGTTAAACAACTTTTGCTAAGTGATTTTACGTGAAAACGAGTAAAACGACATAATCGGTAAAAATACCTAATGTTCATAAGCACATGTTAGAGTGAGAATTTGATGTTGACATAGGAGGGAAAAATGATCAGCATGTCATAAAACATAAGAAAATGGGAAGAAGTTTAATCTCCGAACCTTGGAGCAAAAGTGCAAATATGCAAACGTTTAGGGGTCAAAATGCAAATTTGTAAAAATATGATTTTTAGACCCATATGAATAGTGTGACTAATTAGTAGGCTAAATGTGATATTATAGATCAAGAAAATCAAGATTTGGGCTTAATTGGAAAAATACAAGGTTATGGATTAGAATGGTAATTTGTCATTTCTGGATCCGAGGTAAGTTCGTACGGTTAAATTATTAAAAGGAAATGTATACTTTGTGTGTACCACTCAGAAAGAAACGTACACCTCAAGTGTACAATTGGAAAAGAAAAGGTCCATTAGAAATTCAATAATTCAGCGGTAATGACATCAATAGTGATATAAAAAAAATGGTATGATAAACTCATCTATACTTAGTTGATACTAATATGATGCATATGATTATCCTGTTTGTATGAGTGGTTGTGCTAAGAGATAGCACACGTAGGTACTCGAAACTCATGAGTACATGTTTGACATGTGAAATGAAATGGACTTGTGCAGAGAGTGCAAATGAATGAGTGATATTTACGAGAATAATTTCTATGACAAGCTTGTGATAATGATCATTATATTGTACCAAAACAGATTTGGACAGCAACATTGGTCCGACTTTGAAAGTCCATTACAAATAGTATAAATTGAGTTAGAAGATTAATAAAATATGAAATTAAAGCTTAATGAGTCTAATTTCAATAAAAGAAACGATGAAAGCAAAAGAATTCTGTATCATGAGATATTTGAATTCTTGTGAGACAGAGTCGGAGTGATTCAAGACTTCCCTATCTCAACTTTGGAAAATCACTAGAAATTGTAAAAAAATAATTATGAGTTAAAATTCATATGACTGAAATCCTTAATGAGTCTAATTTTAGGAGAAAGAGACGGAAATATTATCCAAGTCTCGTACTATGAGATAATTAAATTTTAGTAAAGAAAGGTCGAAGCTATCAAACAGCAAAACAGGGGAGAATTTAAATAATAAAATGTACTCTTTGGCTGGACAAAAAATTTTAAAAATTTTATGGTGGAAAGATATATGAGTCTAGTTTCTGGGAAAATTTACGGATCTTAATTTGAAGCTCCTTAGCTCCAGATATAAATGATTTAGTTACTATTACTCAAGAAAATAACTTAACTAGATCATGTGTAAATGTACAATTGGGATAGTTTTACCATGAAAAGCATGTTAGTAAATTGCTTATTATTTTCATGCGAGCTTACTAAGCATAAAGCTTACCCTCTTTTCCATTTTTTTTAGTGTTTTCAGGTTAGCTCGGGGTTGGAGATCGTAGGAGGTAGCATCACACTATCAAACCAACACCTTGAGTGTATAAACACATATGCTAGAATTATCGAGTGAGTGGCATGTATAGGGACCTAGTTTTATAACACGTGTTATTATAATTTGGCCAAATATATTGGTCTTTAGTGAGCTAATGTTTCTGACTTATAAATCTAGCTATTCATGTTATGTCTGATGTTGGTGATGTGCATATGCTTGTTTGCCATGCATGGTTGGTAATATGTTATTTGTTGTTGTGAGAATGTCATGCTTGTGTCTTGATTGTAGATATATAATTACTCAAATATGCCATGTCAATTGCTATGAAAATGTATAAGTGTATGTAGGTAATTAAAGATGACAATTGGCTTGGAAAATAGCCTTGAAATTGTCCACACAGATAGATACACGGGCGTGTGTCTAGGCCGTGTGTGACACACGGCTTAAGCACACGGGCATGTGCCTTGGACGTGTGACCCTAACTTGTTCATGATCAAATGGACAGAGAGCTCCATGGGCGCAGGACATGGGAGTGTCTCAAGCCACACGGACTTGTGTGACCACACGGCCCAATCCACATGGGCGTGTGACTCTCCAAAGCAAGAAAATTAGTTAAGTTGCCCAAAAATTTTTAAAGTTCTTAGTTTAGTCCCGAACCACCCCAATGTATGTTATAGATTTTGAAGACCTATATAAGGGATGATATGCATGTGTTCGAGATGTTTTAATTTTTGGTGAAAATTTTGTGGCCCAATTTTGCATGTTGTGAATGTTTAAGTCTGGTAACGCCTCGAACCCTGTCCCGGCGTTGGATATGGGTGAGGGATGTTACACATTTTGTTATTTGAATTATATAAATATCATTGATTTTTATTACTCGGCGTATGGTTTTGTATTCCGTGTGCAGTTTAGGTGTAAAGCTAAACTTTGAGCATCAACTTCAACATCCAGTCAACAATCTCGAACTTAGTAAAGTTCGTATACATTTTGTTGTAATTAGGTTGGCATGTACCTAGTTGAATCACTTTGTTGTATTACTATACTTATATGATTTTGTGAATAGAATTTGACTATGAAATTGATCTTTTGGATGTATAGTGTGTATATAATAGTCAAATGAATTGGTATGAAGTGTGAATGTTAAGATATAAAAGATATGCATGAATAGGTATATAAGTTTATATAGATATGCATATAAGACATAGGTGAATTATGTGGGATAGTTGGTTTACATGTATGGTGGTATTGGTAAATGGTTGTAGTATGTGAAAAGGCATTGGTATGATGCGGATACTGAATGGTTATGTGCTTTGGTTGTTAGAATTTAATTTGGAAAACTGTAGGTTTTAACCAAAGAGAAAAGTGCAAAAATAGTATGTGATGTCGCGATGTCAAACGTATGTCATTGCGACGAGAAATGACATATAATGTCACGGTGAGATGAGGAACTCCGTCATCTCGAAGAGGCCAAAACAATAGGTGGCATCACGATGTCAAGTGGCATGACATCATGACGTGACAAACTGTTTGGTGACATCACGACATGAAAGTGTTAAGGTCACGATGTCAACCCTGTATTTAGAATTTTTTACAATTTAGTTCTAATTCGATCTTAGTTTAACTTTAAAGCTTTCGTAAGCTCATTTAGGACTCAAGAATAATTATTTATGGTAATGTTTTCTTATTATTCTTATGGTTGTATGGTTGATGATGTGAATTTGTATTAAATTTGCTTGTAGTTGTTTCGGTAACGAATATAATACCTTATAGTTCTGACCTGACGATCGAGTTAGGTATGGGGTGTTACAATAGTTTACTAGTGCTGCTCATGTTTGAACTATTCATTCTATCATGTTTTTGTGTTTGCTCCATATGGTTTTGTTGTGGTTATTCTTATGGATAAGACCTTCCTCTAAGATAAGCTTCCCCAATATATGTAGATATTGTATGGTTTAGTTCGATATAATAATTTATTTTATTTTTGTTAAAAGAAGAAAATTTAAGGTGACTTTATCTTCTTAAGTCTAAATGAAACGCCCTCGACCCATCGCAATCTACCAGATTTGAATCCCGGGTGTTATGTCCTTCTTACAGATGTAATTAGAAAATTTCTCTTTCTTATTCATGTAAACGTGTCTTATTGGCATACAATGTATGGTTATATTCACACTTCGCCTTTCTACAATAGACAATCTATGGCTACTACAGTTTTTTTTTTAAATTACAATGCAAAGTTATCGTTTTAACTTCAATAACATTTCAGACTTTTCTACTTGTCTCTTAGTCTACTATGTATACTTTAGGATGTTACTTATTTACTTAAGCACGTACATTAACTATAAACATATTGAATTTCTACTTGTGTGCAGACTTTGACATGCCACTTGTTTTCCTTTGTATGTATGACAGCCTAGTGTGCCACTTCCTTGGCGTAGCCCTGGCATCATCTCTCGGCGTACATTCCTTTACAGACTTGAAAACATAAACAACTTTTGTAAGTTTGTAAGAACTTAGTGAGCTAAACCTCAAAATACCCTTTTCATTCATTCTATGATGCATATGTTATTTTGCACATCCTTGGGGTATCTCTTGACCTTTCTTTCTTTTTTGGCAGGTACAATACTGATGCTAACATATCTTCACTTTCTATCTCCTTTATTAAATATTGCCTTATTATTAGACTTAATAACTTATTCCATACTCACTAGTCTTATCATTATCTTCAGGCAGGATAGACTACGCCCAATACTTATATCAGAATTTGTTAAATTTTCCTTTCTTTAGTACACTTTCTATTCTTACTTTTAACTCGTATCTTTACTTTGCCACGTACTCTGGCGCACACTAGCATTTCTATCCATCACTTGTAACTATACGAAGTTCACCATTTGTTCGGTGTTCGCCCGAAAGTGTTATCTTCAGATGGTTATCATGAATACCATTCTTCAGATTCTATCATGAAGGCATTCGTTTTTAGCAAAGTTTGTTACTAGGGATTCCTTTAATAGAGATCGCCACAAATGCATCATTTTGACAGAAATACCTATAAAGGCATCCTTTCAATTGAGTTAGCCACAGAGGCATATTTATAATAGAGATCGCCACAAAGGCTTTCTTATAACAAAGTTCACCATATAGGCTTTCTTATAATAGAGATCGTTACAAAGGCTTCCATTTTAACAAATTTCACCACAAAGGCTTCTATTTAACAAAGTTTGCCACAAAGGCTTCTATTTAACAAAGATAGCCAAACAATTCAATACAAATAAATCAATTTCTATCATGTACAATAACCAAACAATTTAATACAAACAAATCCATTTCTGTCATACACATGGCAAACAATAAAATACAAAGAAATCCATTTTTGTCATGTACAATAACCAAACAATTTAATACAAATAAATCCAAAATAGTATCATGCACATGCAGACAATAATCACAGAAATCTAAACCTACCATGTACTTTGATACAAACAATAATTATATTTGAATCAACATTTAAAAAATGTTCTTGACAACTAGGAACTAATTTGTCATATTTGAATCCAAAGAAGCTTGATATTGTTAGTCATAAAAATAGGAATTGATTTGTCTCTTTCCTAAGGTTATTAGTATGCACATGATAGACAATAACTTTAGAAAAATCCAAACCTGCAATTCAATTTGATACAAACAATGATCCTATTTGAATCAACATTTAAAAAATGTTTTGAATCATATTTAAATAATTCAATGACATACACAGTTTCGAATAATTCAATACAAACTGATTTGTCAAATAGAAACTAATTTGTCTATTTCCTAAGGCAATTAGTATGCACATGGTAGACAATACCTTTAGAAAAATCCAAACCTACAATTCAATTTGATACAAAAAATAATCATATTTGAATCAACATTTAAAAAATGTTTTGAATCGTATTTGAATAATTCAATCACATACACAGTTTTGAATAATTCAATAAAAACTGATTTGTCAAATAGGAACTGATTTAACCTTAAACCTAAGGTTATTTGTATGCACATGGTAGACCATGACTTTAGAAAAATCCAAACCTTCCATATACTTTAATAACCAAAGAAATAAAAATTTGGCATATACTTTAATACAAACAATAAACATACACTATGCATAAACCCCATGCACTTGCAACATTTTTCAACAAAGAAATCTAGAAAACCCTAAACCCAAATCCCCTTAAATCCAAAATATTATAAACCAAATACAGAAACTTACCCGTTATAGTGGACGCAACAACATCAGTTGTTTCTTTTCTATTAACCATTGTGGCCCTAAACCCTAACCACTGATATCTTTTGTTGTCTTCTTTTCTCCCTAAACCCGAAACCCAAATATCAATCATTCTACCTTCAATCGTTCAATCTTACCCTTACCTTGAAAGTTTTAATCCTTCAATCGTCCAACCCTAAACCCTAAAATGTTAGTCCCAATTGATTTTCTTTTCTTCTTCTTAATCCCAATCGATTTGTCTTTTTTTCTTCCAACTTTTCTTTTCTTTTCCCTAAACCCGTCTAAAAATTAGACCCTTCGGCTCCTTATCCAATGTGGCAAGTTTATTGGCCACGTCAAATAGCTAATTGGCCATATCATATGTCCTGTTAAGCCTGTCACGAAAAATGTTAATGGGTGATTAATTTGTCACTTTTCGATAACGTTAGTGACTGATTTGTTATTTTTTAAAAGTTGAGTGGCTAAATTGAAAGTTGAGTGATTGTTTTGTCATTGAGATTAAAGTTAAGTGATTGTTGATGTAATTTACTCTAATTAAAAACCACTATCATTCTTAAAGTTCAAAATGAACTTAGATAACACTTGACAAACAAAATCATGAAATTGAAGAAGAAGAAGAATAAGAAATAACGAAAAACACAAAAAGTACAAAACTATAATTTCTTTTTACATATTTCACACACAAACAAACCATAACCCGAAGACTAAAATCCCCAAAAAGTAAAACTCCTCCTTTGATTTTTTAGCTCTTTATTCTTTTCTTCATAACAGACAGTATAGAGGACACTTCAAATCCAATCGATGAATTGCCATTGTCTTCGACATCGACGTGGAAGAACATGCTAATAATAAGCGATGAACTATTGAACATATAGGCATCTGCTAGGCTTTACATGTGCCTTACTAAGATCAAGCACCTCATGTTCATCACCAACCACTATTGAACAATCCTTGGATGCAATTGAAAGCTTTGAGGATGGCTTATAAAGTTATGATGAAATAAAAAAAAAAAATGAGAGAACACATAGTAATCTTCTTTGGTACCCAAAGAGGAAAAATAATATCACCAATAACCTCATTTCTCTTCAAAACCAAGGGCTTTAAAAATAATTTTTACTTTTTTTTTATAATTTTCATTTTTAAAATTTTAAAATTTCATATTTTTAAAATTTATTTTTTATAAATAATTCAATATGCCACATCAGCGATGATATGTAATACTGTAATGTTATGTTAACAAAATTATATTTTTAAATTTTTATATGTTTTATTTTTTTTTAAAATCATATTTATTTTTTATAAATTTAATTCAAAATGCCACATCAACGATGATATGTAATGCCATGTTAGTGGACTCGTTAGTTGTTGTGTTAAGCCATGACAAATAAAAAAGTTGATCATTAGTTAATTGACGATTTTTATTTTTTTATGTCTTATTTAATAAATTTTGGAACGTTGTTGGTGAAAATAAAAAATCAATGTTAAGGATTAAAGTGAAAAATTTTAAAAATTAGGGGTGAATTTTGTAATTTTTAATAATTATTTACAATTTTAACAATTTATTATTATTATTATTTAAAATTTTTTATTTTTTATAATTTTAAATAATTTTTATCTATTTACAATTTTTAATAAATATTCACAATTTTTTAATAATCAGTACAAATTTTTAATGATTTTTTTTTGCATTTTTTATTATTTTAAATAATTTTTAGAATTTTTTAACAATGTTATTTTTAAAAATTATATATATTAATAATCTTTGTAATTTTTAAATAATTTTAAAAAAATTATCTGATCAATAATTTGTCAACATCCAGATCAATGAGGACACCTTACATGTTTTGATTGGTTGTTATTTTTTAACACGAATAACAACATGAGCCAAAAAGTGTAATGTAACTATAGTTCAAATATTAAAGTAGGACAAAAAATTTTAGATACAAATTTGAAACAAGAAGTATAATATAGAGATTAAATAGTGAATAAAACCTATTTTTAAATACCCAACATAGAGATTAAGAATCACACTAGTAATTTTAAAATAGTAAATAATAATAAAACTATTAAATTATTAATAAATTTAAGTTTTGATAAATTACTTAAAAAAAGTTAGAAAAAATGACTGAGACTGACCTATTCTTCCCTTCTCATTTGAGTAACTAGGCTATTAAAAACTATTATTATATGGTTTATCGCACTAATTAAAAAAGTTGCCTTTTTCCTCCTCTTCAATACTTTAATTTCTTTTTATGAAATTGTTATTACTTAGGATTTATTAGTTTAATTTTTTTAAATTAATAGCCTAATAATTTAAATAATTTTTTAATAATTTATAATAATTAAAATATAAATTTATTAATAATTTAGTGATGATAAATTTAATTTGTCAGTAAAAAAAAGGAGAAGGCCCTGCTATAAGACCCCTTTCATGGGTACACATATTTAGGTGTTTTTCAATCCTTTAACTTTCTAAATATTTTTTAGGCTTTCTTCTCTCTCTCCTCTCTCTTTCTTTCACTTTCTCTGTCATAGTTCTTTTTCCTCTTTTCTCTCTCCTCTCTCTTTGCTCACAGGTTTCTCTCTCTTTCTCTCTCCAGAAAGGGCAAAACAACCCTGAAGAACCGTTTACACCCCAAGTAAGTTTTCTCTCTCCTCTCACTTCTATTTTATCTCTTTTCTTTCCCTTTCTTTTCTTTTTTTTTTTCCCTCTTTCTCTCTCTGCTTTCTCTTTCCAACAATTTTGAATATATGGGTCCTTACTACTTTGATGTACTATTAAATGTATTGCTTTTTTTGTTTTCTATTTTATTTGTTTGTTTGAGCTTTGCTAGATGATATTTTGTTTTTTTGAAAGAGATCTGGGATTTTATGAAGTTTCCATTTTTAAAGGCCCTAGACTGCGATAAAAACCCAAACTTTTTATTCTAAATACTTTTGGTGGGTATTTTTTTATAGCTGTATTTAGTAGATCTGGTTATGGGTTTTGAGGCATGCAATATTTGCATCTTGGATAAATGTGGGGAATTAGGAACTAGTTTGGATCTGAAAGTTTCCATGTTTCTGTTGTGTATCTTTAGATTCCTATTCTGCTGCTTTGTAATCTTAGATTTTGTTTCCATATCTGCTATATTTTGTTCACAATGGATTGAGATCTATGGTTTTCGTATCTTGGATCTGAGAAAATGTGAAGGCTGCCATTTCTAAATTTAGCTCAATGGGAGGTGGTTTTTTTTATTTTGATTTATGTAACATATTTTTTGCCTTCATGGGTTACTAATGGGAATGTTTAGTAGGATTTAAATGGATATATGGACTAATTCATTCAACTCACGGCATAATATATTGTGTTGGTGTTGTTTGAGCACATGTAGTAGTTCCATGGACGAGGATGCGTTGAACATGCGTAATTGGGGTTACTATGAACCGTCTTTTAAAGGACATCTTGGACTTCATCTAATGGCTGAGCGGGACAAAAAGCCTTTCATTCCTGGGCGTGACCCCAACAACCTCATGGTTACTACCAATGCTTTTCACCCAAGGGACTGCATTGTCTCTGAGGCACCTCCTATCCCCATGCAATATGTTAGGGATACTTGGATTAGCCAGAGGGAGAAGCTTTTCAACATGTTGCCTCCTGTCACTGCCCCGAATTACGACATTCTTCCAGAAACTTCGGCTACTCATTCCATGCCAATTTGGCAGCCTCCTCCTCCTCCTGATGCTTCAACAAGAGATGAGAGGGTGGTTGGTAGGGTCGAAGAGCCACCAGCTAGTAAGGAAGGTGTTCAATCGAAGAAAAGGCAGGGTGGGGGTGACCCTAAGACTCCCAAGGCCAAAAAGCCTAGGAAGCCTAAGGATAATACCAATTCTAGTGTGAAGCCAGCAAGGAAGAGTATGGATATTACAATAAACGGGTATGACATGGATATTTCCAGCATTTCAATTCCAGTTTGCTCGTGCACTGGAACCGCTCAGCAATGTTATCGATGGGGGTGTGGTGGTTGGCAATCTGCCTGTTGCACCACAAATGTATCGATGTACCCATTGCCAATGAGCACCAAAAGGCGTGGTGCAAGGATAGCTGGCCGGAAAATGAGCCAGGGGGCATTCAAGAAGGTCCTGGAGAAACTTGCTGCTGAAAATTATGATTTCAGTAACCCCATTGATTTGAGGACTCATTGGGCTAGACACGGCACCAACAAGTTTGTCATTATCAGGTAGGTTTAAATTGGATAGTGGGAGTCCATTTCACCTGTATATATCTGGATCAATGCCTCGTGGGTCATGATAATGTTTTAAAAAATCGAACCGGTTTAGATTTTTATTTATGCCTTAAGGACATCCGTTTATTCTGGTTATCCATATTAAGTAGTGGATGAGCTTTCCATTTGTTGGGTAATCTCGGCTAATGTTATTGAAGAATGATGCTGTTGAATGATGCACTTCTTGGCTATCTTCTTAACTGATATTAGTAGCACCATCTATCAGAAGTAGTGATTGAGAATCTGAAATGAATTAAACTTGTTTTGAAGTGATTTGATTTAACTTTGTGATCCCCATGAAATTGCGTTTCATTTGGTAGCATAAGAAATTTGGTGCTTGTATCTCTTAATTTAGAGTGCTTATTATTCTTTTTACTCTCACAATAACACCAATCCTATTTCAGGCTAATGTTAATAACAATCTATTACTAGAGATTCACCACGAAGTATAAAAATGCATATAAAAAACTTTGATTTTGATTTTGATTTTGATTTTGATAGTTGGAGCCTGCCTGTGTGCCTGCGAGGCAGGGCTCATAAGATTATCCAAATCACGTTTCCATACATCTTTTTAACACCAAATCTGCCTTTACACATTTTGTAACCAAACTAATCGTAACAAACCTTACATTTTCAATACCACCTTTGCTTCCACTATTATCAATCCAATTCTCTAGGGTGCCTGCTCATGATAATAAAATGCTTTTATTTTTATTCTTTTTTAGTTTATGAAAATTTAATGGAAATTTTATTTTTTAACTTTTTTTTTTTTTTTTGTAATTGACATAATGTGTAAACATTGTGTGTCGAATTTGTTGAATTTTTAGAATTAAAACTAAATTGACAAAATGTGTAGAATGTTAAGGGCTAAATTTGTTATTATATTTAGCCACATCAATATTTAGTTTGGTGACCGAAGCCATCTTAATGATGGAGTGACTAAAAGTTGCAATTGATCTAATGGGAGTAATTAAATTAACAAAAAAAAAAAAAAAACTTATGACCAAAATAAGAATGCACTAAAACTTGAATGACTATTTAAATAGTTTACCCAAATAAAAATTTAAATGCTGAAAATTAAATGTTGATTTTTTGTGTGGAACACCACCTAATAAATGGATTTATGTGTAATTACTAATTACACATGAGTGGCATGTTTGTATAACTATTATAATTAGTGGGTCTCAAGGAATTTGGCGTAATTGTAACACCCCAATTACACTTTACAATTCTTAGAGGGAGGGTGAGAATTGGAGTAGTTACACTCAAATCCACTTACCCTATGATTTTCCAAACATTCATGCATGATTAAATTTTAAGGTAGTTTTTGGAAATCCACCTAATAATTAGACTTGAGTATAATTGCTTGTAATTACACAATGATGACATATTTGGATAACCATTATAATTTGTGGATCCCACCGAATTAGGTGTAATTGGAGCACCCTAATTACACTTTTCAATTCTTAGGAGGGGTTGAGAATTGGAGTAATTACACAAGTAATTACACTAAGATCTAATTTTAAAAATTTATTTTTATATAAGTTATAAAATTTATACTATAAACATGAACATGTATGAGTGTTTGATATGACTATGACAAAAAAATTCTTATATTATAAATTCTAAAAAATTATATTATAAAAAATTAGGCACAATGACTTATTTGGCTCTCCAACTTTATAAAAAAAAATCATTTTAGCCATTCATTTAATTTTCCGCCTCTTTTAGCCCTTATACTTGCGTTATTTGTCAAACCACTCAAAAAATGGATGGAAAAGTTAACAGACTCTGTTAACTTTATTAATGTGGCATATACATAGATTGCCACATGGATGTTATGTTAGCAATTAATTAATTTTTTAAAAATTTAAAACAATTATTTTTTTAAATTAGAAATTATTTAAAAAGTAAAAAAATGATAAATATATATATTTAAAGTTTTTAAAAATTAATTAATTATTGACAGACATCCATATGGGCTATCATGTCAATAAAGTTAATAGACATCTACTTTTCTATTAATTTTAAGGTAATTTGACAAACAATACAAGTTTAAGGGCTAAAAGAGGTAAGAAATTAAATTGATGGCTAAACTGACCTCTTATTTCTTTTGTGAAGTTAGACGACCAAATAAGTCATTATGCTAAAAAATTATGTATTTTATAAAGTTGTAACAAAAATTTATATTATTTATGTGTTTTTGCTATATATTATAAAAATAATATACTTATTCATATAAAATTGTTATAGTTTTTTTTTTATCCTAACTTATTTATAAAAAAATAACTTTCTAAATTTATGACAAAAAATTACATTATTTATAAGAAGTGTTACAAAATTTATTAGAAATTTGCAAAACCTTTTCTTATAAAGATTATATATTGTAAAGTTTATATTATTTTTTATAAAGTTATATATTATAAAAATTTTATATTATTTTTGTTACCTAATTTACAAATTATAAAAATGATTATAATCTGTATGGGATAAACTCGATTAAACAGCGAATAGAGTGAAGAAAATAAGAATCGAAAAGATCGAACACACAAATTTTACATGGAATAACTCTTCAAAAGAGGATAAAAAATCACGGGCAAAAGGAGATTTCACTATAATAAAGGAGAGAAAAGATGGAGAGAATTAAAAGAAAACTGAAGCCCTACAAGAAAAACTCTTCGAAACAAAGAACAAAATTCTCTCAATCTAAATATTTTTGTTGTGTAAAACCTAGAGTAACTAAGGCCTATTTATAGGCAGAAATTCATAGCATATACGACTACAACAACTCTAGGTTAATTAGAGTTTAAATAGAAAACTAAAAACAAAGTTTAACTAAGACAAAAAAAGCCAAAATAAATTTTGGTCAAAAGAAGAGACATTCTCCCATAAATCTCCACCTTGACTTGTATTTGGACTAACTCCCTTACTGAGCCCTGTTACAGGCTTAATTGATTCTTTGTAGGATACTTACCAAGTCCAAGCAATGCTCTAACTTTGAAACTGGAAGGCTCTTTGTCAACATGCCGGCTAGATTGTGTTCTGTGCGAATTTTAAGAATCTGAATATTTCCTTGAATGATCACCTCTCGAACAAAATGACAACGAATGTCTATATGCTTCGTTCTCTCATGATTCATTTGATCTTTGGTGTGATGTATGCCACTTTGACTATCATAATATACAATAGTTGCCCCATTTTCGCTTACCAGTTCATTGTACAAACCTCTTAACCAAATTACTTCTTTTACTGCTTTTGTAATTGCCATGTATTCAGCTTCAGTAGGCAACAAAACCAATGTAGCTTGAAGTGTTGCTTTCCAACTAATGGAACAATTCCCAAAATCAAATAGGTAACCTGTGAGAGACCTTCTTCGATCTAAGTTTCCTACATAATCAGAATCTACATATCCGACTAGACCCTTTTGAATTCTTCCAAACTCTAAGCACATGTTAGAAGTACCTCGTAAATATATGAAAATCCACTTAATTGCATGCCAGTGTAACTTACCGGGATTTGTCATGTATTAGCTAACAACACTAACAACATGTGAAATATCGGGACAAGTGCACAAACTTTCAACTATGCTTGAATAAGGTACTTTTGACATGTACCTTTCATCTTCTTCATTATGTAGGGAATCTAAAATTGAGAGTTTAAAGTGTACAGCTAAAGGAGTACTTACCAGTTTTGCATCTTGCATCTCAAATCACTCAAGAATCTTCTTGATGTACCTTTGTTGCGATAAAAATAATTTCCCAAAATGTCTATCTCTCAAAATTTCTATCCCTAAAATTTTCTTTGTTGCACATATATCTTTAATCTCAAACTTAGAGTTGAACATGATTTTAAGACGATCAATTTTAGATGGATTTTTAGTCGCAATTAACATATCATCAACATAAAGCAACAAACATATAAAAGAATCATCATCAAGACATTGTAGATAAACACAACTTTCATACTTACTTCGAGAAAAACCAATACTCAACATGAAAGAGTCAAACTTTTTATACCACTGCCTAGAAAATTGCTTCAAACCGTACAAAGACTTTTGTAAGAGACAAATATGATCTTCTTTACCTTCAAATTTGAAACCTTCCTATTGTTGCATGTAAATATCCTCTTCAAGGTCACCATGAAGGAAAGAAATCTTTACATATAACTGCTCTAACTCAATATTATTTGATGCAAAAGGGCCAAAAGCGTCCGAATAGACGTATGTTTCACAACGAGAGATAAAACATCATGAAAATCAACTCCCTCCACTTGACTGTAGCCCTTTGCAACTAATCTTACCTTGTACCTAGTGTCATTAGGACCCGAACCTTTCTTCTTTTCAAACACCTATTTGCAACCAATGATTCTTTTACCGATGGGTGGTTTAACTAGCCTCCAAGTCTCATTCTTTTAAAGCGATTCCATCTCTTTTTCCATTTCAACGAGCCATTTGCTAGAATCAGAGGCTTGAACTACCTCATAATAACACGAAGGATCGGTTGAATCAATGTTCTCAACAACACTTAGAGCATAAGCCACTAGGTTTCCTTCACAATTTTTCTGTGGTGGTTGTATTTCTCGCCTTTTCCTGTCATAAGCCAACTTATAATTAGTTAAATGAGATGGTGAGGTACCTAAGGATGAGATGGAACCCCAAATAGATCTGAAACAACTTTAAACTTGCAAGAATCAAAATTTTGTCATGTCGCCAGACTCTTCGTCGGGACGAGACCTTTGTTCATTGTGTCATTGTGACGTTGGGCATTTACTCATTGTGGCGTTGCCCCATGTTTTGACTTTTGACTCCACCTTACTCGAGACACTTTAATTTTTTATGTCTTTAAAAGTAAAAGTCCCCTTTTCTAATCAAAACTTGATAGATTCATCAAACGTAACATCGTTGCTAGCAATTATTTTGTCAGATTTCGAACACCATAACTTAAAACCTTTTATACCAGCAGAGTATCCCAGAAAGATGCATTTAACGACCAGTGGTTCAAGCTTTCCCTGGCTAACTTTAGCATAAGTAGGACAACCAAAAATTCTAAGATTAGAATAATTGGGAGGATTACCTGACTATATCTCTTCTGGGACATTACCGTTCAATGCTCGATGGGAGATCGATTTACCATTAACAACCCACTAGTCCTACGCTTAAGCCATGAACATAAACTTAAATAGCAAAATGCCTGAAAAATAGCAACAACTTGAAACACAAAACAATACTAAAATCCACATCAGCAGCCCTAAACAGGCCATCTAACAATGCAGTCCTACCTTGATGGGTTTTCTTGAAAATTAGCTGAATTGACCTTCAGGAACCCAAGACGTGCAAAGGATTGGGTTGCACCCCCTCTTGGGATTTGCAAGGTTAACTTTTATGCTAGTTTCTACCACACAGTTGGTGATGCTACGCTTGGGATTCTAATTAGAGATGCCCAAAGTATGTGCATGAGGGCTTATTTTGAAAGCGTTGCTCACATCAAATCTCCCTTTGTGGCGAAAGCTCAGGCGACTTTCCACTCCCTATGACATGGGGTTAAGGGATATTGTTTTAGAAGGGGATTGCTTAGCAATTATCTGTAAATTATCATTAACAACTGAAGAAAGATAACTTATCAGTAGTTTTATGGTTGATGGCCGTCGGTTGGCTACCGGTTTCACCACCAACTTGTGGTACTGACTTTTTCTCTGTTGATCCATCTATTATATAGATAAGATTACTATTTAAAAAAAAATTCAATGTCATATGGAACACACCTTAAGCTTGGACGGTGAATCCCCCCTAGTCGTACTATCCAAAAACATCACAGATAATGGGGAAGTTGAGAGAATGATATCAAATGGGGACAAATATAGAGAAGGGACAATCCGGATCTAACCCCTTTTTTTCTTTATAATAAAGTAATCCAAAAAGAATGGATTGAATCTTGTTGAGACCAAAGCGAGAAACCAAATTAAGGAATGTTCCAACTGCTAAAAACTAATTAAATCTGGAAGTTCATAAGGATTATAAACAGGTACATTGTTAATGGGTACAGGAGGTAGTAGTAGATGATCTTTACCAGCATCATCTTCTGCAACAATTTTGGTTTCATTAGAGAAACCATACTGTTGTTCATCGTTTTCCTCGAAAACCACCCATTTGTCTGTAATTGTCGTCCTCAAAGTTCCCCTTGTGTCTTCTTCCACAACTGCCGTCATTTCCATTTGGTTCATTTCCTCGAAACCCTCCTTGTAATTGATCGTCTTCTCTGGAACTGAAACCCCATTCATTATCCTCTCAAGTTCTTCAACATCTTCTTCAGGGATCCGAGTAACGGTGGGGAGTTCGGTGGCGTTTAGGACGCCATATTCCTTGCAGAACGCGAAGAAGAGAGAAAGCTCTTCACTCTGTTTCATTGCCATTTGAAGAACCCTAAGCGCCATTGCCGCTTCATGTTTGGTTACGGAATATATTTTCAACAAAATCTTGGCAATCTCGTTGCAGATTATGCCGGAAACATCGTATATCTCAATGATCACACAATCCATGGCTTCCATAATCAGCCTAACCTTCATATTCTCCGCTCGAGGCCTAATTTGAAGCAACAAATCAAGCAAAGATTGCCATTTCTCCAATTTCAAAAGCTGTTGCACCAACAACGAACGTTCCTCGACTTTGTTGTTGTTGTTCTGATTATCTTGCTCCAAAAAAATGGCAGCTCTTTGATCTAGAAACGCAAAGTACTCACGGATGATACTATTGAAACCCCAGGTTTTGCTGGGCTTAGAATGTCCATCACTGAAAGTGGAAAGATCAAAGGGTAAACGCTGCATCATTTGAACCACTGGTGTCTTGCAATGGAAAATGCCATGCATGAGCATCAACCCTTTAATGGCGACCACCCAACTCCGAGTCTTCTCCATCCTCCTAGACAAGGCCCATATAAGAGGACCTAGGCTAACGGGCGACGCTCGAATCCACGAAAACACAACCTGCGCACTCCTTTTATCAACGAGTAATTCATCGTGACTTGTGGCCTTTATAATGGCAGCCTCAAGTTCAGGGTTCCTAAAGGAATTCCTTCTGGAAATATAGACCACCACTATGCTGTTCTTATCTTTGACAGCACCAACTGCCCTCTTCCATAGCTTCATGTTTCTTCGACCTCAACCCTCCGTCGCCCTTACAAAGCAGCGGGTTTGTCAGAGGTGGTCTTGAAGCCCCTCTTTTTGTTTTTGTTTTTTTCTTAATACAAAATTTTGCTTCAACAAACCCAAAACCGACGGCCTATGACTGGATAGAAAACTAAGCTGTGATTTAGCCATGTCTGCCTGTATTTGCCATTTGTTAGCATATATCTTCGGACAAGTTTATAGTTGTTTCTCTTTACGCATTTCTATTTTGGGAACAAATGGCTAATTTCATAGACTATGATTAGATGTTAAAAAATAAAAATAAAAAACACTTGAATGTGAATTATTTGGTTGGCAACTTGCTAGACTCGGTGTCATACAAAAAAGAAGTTAAATTTTAACTGTGTATACATGAATTATGAAATTGGTGAAGTGTTGTTAAAAATGCTTACTTGACATAAGAAATTTTAAACAAACAAGGATGATAATATAATGATGATCATACTAGAGTACATGTATATACATTGCAAACATACATTCAAGCATGTATACGTACATTCAATACATTCAAGCAAAAAAATCCAGTAACACTACTACTATCAATATTATCAGTACAACATGTAACACCACACAACAAAAACAAGTTAAACACAATTTTCAAACTGGTTTCTTCATTTCTCCCTCTCCGCAATGGCAAATAACATCATTTCCATGCGAACGCCCACAAAAGTCAGTCACCTGTCCGACTCCTACCAATTCACAATCCGTACACTAATCTATCCATACCCTTTCTTTCGTATATTCACAACACACGGTTCTGCTTCAATTAATCCAGTCTACACTTATTGCAACTATATGATCCTATCCTCTTCCTGTGATTGAACAAAAATTGTTTTAAGCTTGTGAACAACATTAACAGAAAAGGTTCAATGGCGTAGGCAAAACATACCACTTCTGAATTTCTAAACTTCAGCTATGTGGTGGAGACCCGAGCTCTGAATCACATACTGAAGTGTATGTAGATACTGTATCTTCCTTTGATATGGCCACAAAGTTTATAGGTGCTGTAGACAACCTTCTCATTTCCTTGAAGTAGCCATTTTGACGCCCCGAGTATGAACGTGGTGTAAGTAGCTCGGGAGTTGCTCCACCCACCGAGTTCCGACGAGGTGTACTGGGAGTCATGGATCCATTTCCATTTGCTCGATAACCATTTGTCTTTCTGAAGCTGTTACTTTTCCTTGGACTAGGTTTTGACCCATAAATGGCTTCTCTCTCTGTCAGGAGCAGATCTTGAAGCTTCTTTTGGTCCTGCAAAATGAATAGAAAAGATATTGGTTTTATGCACGTATAAGTCGTAGAGATCAATGCACACATTCAATATATGACCTGCTTGGAAATGCCATTCATCATATAAAAAGTCCCTTTAAACAAGTTGAAAAGGATATAAGAAAACAAAGGAAAATGGACAAGGTACCAAAGGGCTAAAAGGTTCAGATAACTCGGCAACAATATTTGCACAAGCAAAAAACATATTAAAATTACCCTGCATCTCTTCTTTTCCTCCTCTCTTTGTTTCCTTGTCAGCTTGTAGTCCTCCAGTATCGACACCAGTCGCTCCTATATGCATACAAGTATGTCATGTTTAGGAACAATCTTATTCAGAAACAATTCCAAACGACAATGATTATGCAAGTTCACAGAACTACTGACCCCATCATATAGAAACAATGCCCTTTTTTCTTCTTCCCAAGCTAACGTTCTGTTGATCAGATTATCCACAATTGCTGCAAAGGGTACCATTATTTAGCTCAACAATACAAACATATCCATCAGAGAGTTGAATGAATAAGAAGAGTAAATACCCGGAATTTTGGTTACTGTTATTCGAGCTTTTTCTGCACGCTTAAGGTTAATATGTGCACCTCTCCCTGCATTGTACCGGTTTTCATCCTGAGATTCAAAATGAAGTTAACAACTAATGAATTAAAATTTTATATAGACAAGGTGAATCAGATGTATTTTTTTTGACTCACGTAATAGTACACAAGCAATATTGAAGAGAGAAACTAAGATAGGGAAAACACATGAGATACACACAATGCTTGCTTACTTGATTGTAGTCTTCAAGCCAATTTTCTTCTTCACAAGCCAAAAGCCATCGATCTATTCTATCCATTATTTCTTTTCGACTCAGAGCTTCATCTTTAACTTTAGTTATCAGTGCTTCAATATTTGCTAAGAGTTCAGAAGGGTCTACTAGACCTAAACAACATTAGCAATATGCATCATTAACTATGTCAGCTGAAAATAGAATCAATAACAGTTTGTCTAACACCAAGACATTGTGGCAAGGAAACACAAGACAAATACCAGAATCAATCAATGCATTAGATTTCTCAACAGAAGTACTAGCATCAGGTTTAATATGAGTCATTCTGCAAATATCTTCCAACTCGGATCTCCTTTTCAAGACGAGTTCTTTCATTCTGCTAGCTTTCAATTTGGTGAGCCTTTCCACTTCTGCTGATGCCTGTCGAAAATACCAAAAGTTTGAGCACCGATATTCCAGTAATTAGGAAAAAAACCAGATTGGTGTAGCTCAAACCTGCTCAATCATCTCAGTTGAAAGAACACCAGGTTCAGTAACTTCAGGTTCCGATAACCTAAGAATAGAAGTGGCTCTTGAAAAAACATTCTTCTCAGCTTGAGGTGAATCCATCAAGTTCCAGAGTTCAAATAGTTGACCTGCAATATCCTTCAACTGCATTTCGAAAACAGGGTTTGGATTCAAAATTTTCACAAGAAAAATCAAATGAAAGCTAGGGAGGGGTATCGAATACCTTCTGCATTCGAATTTTTCTTTCAGATTTGAGCTTGTTAATGGTCTGCTCTAAGCCTTCAAATGTACCATTGCTAATATTCGTTGATTGTTCCTGGTTAGCCCTTTGCAAGCTCGGATGCACATCACTTACGGTCTGGGCAAAATCCAACCCTAGTACCCCACAAAGCAAATGAACCTCATTTACGTATTCCAAAACCTTATGAAGGCGATCAGACTGCAAAGGAAAAGGAAATGCTTATATCATCAAAATCTAGAATGAATTTTAAAGATTTTATTCAAATCCATTCAAAGAATTAAGTTCAAAGTTATGATCCCGAAAAGCATATGAACCTTGCACCCAATATCAGATATGTATAGCGCCCATATCTTCTCCCGGATGTTATGCATAAAGGATATAGGTATAATGATAGTTATTTGCATAATGTTTTTACAGTAAAATCCATACCTTCTCCTTCTGAAGAGTCTGAAGACGAGTCTGAAATTCCGTAAGCCTTCTTAGCGACAAGTCTTGGTCTTCAAGAGTTAAACAGCTAATCATGGTATTATTTGGATAGTTGTAACCAGAAATTTCTCCACTGATCTTTTCAATTTGATTCTTTATATCTGCAAATTGCTTTCTTCTTTCTTCTTTCTTCGTCCTAAGATCCTCAAGCAGTGGAGTTATAGAAGCGAGTTTTTCTTTTAATGGTGCCATCTTCTTCTCTTTCTGAATCTGTGAGTAAGAAATTAGAAACAAAATTAGCAAAGCAATACCATAAACGAAATTATGAAATGGCAAGATAATCCTATGCCAGATACCGGTGAATGTAGATTGAGCTCTCCAAGAGCTGCCATAAGTGTTGCAACCTCAGCTTCCTTGGCTGCAACAGATTGATGTAGACATGCCTTGGCATTGGCAGCTTCCTCGACCTTCCGGCGGTATACTTCTAAGCATTCCCTCTCCAATTCCAATAGCATCCGGTCTTTATCAGCTTCACTTTCACCGATGTCGCTCCATATTTGCTGCTCTCAGGAAAAAAATGAAAAAAAAAATTAAGAGTTGAAACGCGCATTGGATTCTTTTTCAGAATTGAAATTCAGAATCTTATCAGCTTGCACGTGAATTAATAAACAAGAAACTTCAGAGAATGAAAACAGTGAACCAATGACAAAATTAATCACAATCCTCAACAGAATCATACCTTATCATTTGCACAACTTATTTCCACAAAGTTATGTACATATGTATTTATGCATGCTTAAAGAAAAAGCTAATTAATCAACAAAGCCCATCAAGTTATTCTACTGAAATACAAACATCAAAAGCAAAGATTAATGCTCTATGAGACCGTAGTATGATAAACTTTTAGAAACAAAGGGAGTGAAAAAAGAAAATTCAAACTAGCAACGATAAATTCTTCATTAAATTAAGAAATTCAAACAATCCCTTGAAAGAAACCATTTAGAAAACCATTAAAAGATCCTTGCTTTACAAAAGACCATGGCAGTGTACTCAAATTAAAAATAATAATTTCAGTGAACAGATCAGTAGCACAGGAACACCTTTTTAGCCTTAAAGCAGAAAATTGAAGGTCATTTTTCTCCTCAGAAACCCAAAAGGACCTTGAATTCGTAGCTATTACTAGACTCATTATGATACACGAGTTAAATAAACAGGAAACAATAAATGCTTTTAACTTTTAACAAAGGCATTAACTTTCTCAAACACCCATCATGTAAAGCAATTTCAAAACAAGAAACAAGACAACCCATTTCACTCCTTTCTTCCCACCAAAAAAAGACCAGTGTTTACTAGGAAGAAGAAACTCAAATAATTTGAAGGCAATAATTAAGAAGACAGAGAGAGGGCAAAGAGGACCTGAAGTTCTCTGAGCAATACATTGCAGCTTGTGCTTGTACGAGCACTGGTGACTAAAGGACTTTCAAAGGCCAACATTTTCACAGATCCTTCTCTCCCCAATGATTCAAAACCAAAATTTAAAAGTGAAGCCCAAGTTGGAAAAAGAAACACTCTTTAGCTGGTTCCCAGAACCAAAGTTGAAGAAAGGAAACTCAAAAGGAAGGAAAGTGAGAGGGAAATGAGTAGACATGAAAAGTCAAAAGAGACATTGCTTTGAATCAAACAACCTTGGCCTTCTTTCAGATCTGAAAAGCTTCAAATCAGAACACCCCCAACAAACGCTGTTTCTAAATAAATTGTTTCTTTCACCAAACTTTTTTTTTTCTCTCTTAAGGAAAATGCAAAAACATTAACAACACCCACCAAAAAGGATCTGTAAACAGAATATGATAAAGGTAAAGTTTTGTTCCTTTATTTTTATTTTTTGGTTCTTCCTCAAAATTTTTGAAGATAAGAGAAGACAGAGACAACAATGATTGGTAATAAAGAAAGGAATTCTTAAGCTTTTAAAAGTGAGATAAAAAAAAAAAGGGGTTTTTGCTTAAAATCTCTTGGGTTTGCCTAAAATGCCAATGTAGTAGTACTACTACTAGGTTAAAACTTGAAAGAGATTATCAAAGAAGAAGAGAAGAAGAAGAATAAAAGATGTGTTTTTTTTTTTCTCTTCTTTTTCTTGGGTTTTGGGTCCTGAAACTGTTAAACACTCTTTGAGTTGAAAAAAAAAAAAAAGTACACTGAAACAAAAATCCAATCTTTTTTTTTTTTTTTTCCCAAATATTAAATAATTGAATTATTTTGTTTGGAAAATAGTAGAAGGAAGGAACCGATGGGCGATCTATGCTTCCTGCATCACTCACCCTGAGCGTGAATAACACATCCCAATAAAAAGTGGGTTTTGGCGGTTAAAATCAGGCTGGCGCGTGGGATGTCTCGCATATACTTTTTCATTTTCTTCTGTGACGACCGACTCTTTCTCTTCTGTAGGTATTCCAAGGTTTATCATGCAAATAATGCATTTACTAATTTTGTATTATTTTAAAAAAATAGTATTTGAAGTCCAAAATATATATATTTAGGAATAGTTTTAATAAAAATAAAAATTAGAAAATAAGACATTTCCAATATAAATTAAAGTTTTTGGTGATGAAGGTGCGAGAATGGTGGGATGAAAGTTGAAAACAGAAAGGCTTAACTGATAATTGCCCAAATTACTGAAATGGAATTGTTTGTGGTTATGACTATGTACTTTGGTTGGTATTTGATAGTCACAAGTAGGTTGGGGCTTTTTTTTCCCCCGAAAGCTTTGGTTTACTTTATTACTTTCAAGTGTTTCTTTTTTTTTTCTTTTTTTTTTTGGATTTTTTAGCATTGATGTCTTGCTTGCGGCTAATTTGTAGGTTTTTTTTTTTATTGTTTAATTAAAATGGAAATTATCTTCATCGATGAAAGGCATTATAATAATAATGTTATTGAAGTGGCCTAAAATAAAATAGAACAAAATATGATTGGTATGTTTGATTGGCCTATGATCTGCCAACATTAATAACATCATTTTATCCCAATAATCATATAATTATTTTCTGTTTGGTGCTACCAATATTTAATTCCAATGAACAAGTAACTAATCTTAATATAATTAAGGACAATAATTCAATTTTTTTTTCAAATCTCCACTTCACCATTGAATGGATTAAGTTTAAGCAGGGAGAGGAAGACAAGGACAAAAAAATAGCTGGCCCTGGAGAAAATACAGGGTGATTGACCCTCTACGACAGGGACGGTATGGGGGGCGGGTGGGTCTAATTGTCCCCAACAACTTTTATAACTTTCTTTCTTCCTATTCCATATTGTAATATATATAATTTCACACTCAATTCTTCACTTTTTAATAACTTCATTAAATTTCACAATTTTTAGATATTTGATAAATACATTACTACACTACATGTTTAGTAACTTTAAAAATGACATGTCACCTTTTCTTTTCTTTTCTTTTTCTAATAAACAAGGTAGGAATGATGAAAAAAACTCAATTATCACAGTTCCAACTAAACCCTATTTGTTAAGGTTGAGTTTTCTTTTTCTTTTTTTTTTTTGAAAAATCGAGTTCAAACAGGTTAGGTTGGGTCAAATTTGTGGTAAATTTGTCTTGCCCCACCTCAATATATTTACAAAAATACCATTGATATATAAATTTAGTTTTTTCTTTCAATAAATAAATATATATATATATTATGTTTTAAGTCTAAATTCAAAATCTTCAAAAAAAAATAATTTAATTTAAAAAAATGTAATTTATTTGCTTTAAAATAAAATATAAAATAATTAAATTAAATTTGGATTGGGTTGAGTCGAGTCTCCTATTCAATTTCAAGTTCGAGCAAATTTTGTTTTTAAGAGTTTGTGTCGGGTTGGATTCATCAAGGTTCTAGTTAGGATCGGGGTGGGCAAAAATCCATCCATGCCACCCTATTGCCATCCCTAAATTAAGGGTGAAAGATGAAAGTAACACAATTTGAACTCATATCAAACGAGTGTCTAACAAGAACTTTAACCACGGCTCTATTTAAGTTAAAACACATGTTACTTTTAAATTAAATTATGATATGCATAATAAATTATGTTTTATTAATTGTCCAGTATAAATTAAATTAAATAAATAAATTATTATAGTATACAAATTAACTAATAAAAAATTATTTGCATTACTTATTATTGAAATAAAATTTGAGATTCAAACCCGACAATTTTTTTATAAAAAATTATAATAAAAAAATTGAGGATCTTAATTAGGTGATTAAGAAATTTATCTAAAATTCTTAATGTCCCACTTCCAGCTTTGTTACCCTATTATTTCTCCATTCAATGATGAAAAATAATAAAACCTAAAGCAATTCATTATTATCCTTCATACTAACTACTAAAAAGAAAGTATGTTGTGATGGATTATTAAATAAATATCGTTGCTTTCTTTCTTTCTAAATTAGCACTTTAGCTTAAAAGAAGAGAATTATTAGTATCATCATTAAAGTGTAAAAAAAGGAAAGAACATCTCTCTTCAGGTTGGAAAAAAGAAAAAGGAAAAAAACATGTAACAATGTTTGGATATGAAATTTTAACTATGTATGTATATTTTTCCTTCACCAAGATTTAAGGTTCATTTAAGCATGTGTTGTCCAAATTGGATTGCTTAATTCATACATTGAGATTATGCAACAATTATTCACTGATTATTAAGATTTAAGTGAAAATTTAATATAATTTGGTGTTGTGTTTAAGTACCCAAAGTTGTTAATGTATAATGACATGAATATGTTGGAAAGCAGTCATAATTTGAAATCGTCCCAGTACAATTTTGTTGTACATTATAAAGGCTTTTTGGGTGATAATGTATATATGTATATAAAAGACATTGGGATGGGAGAAAGCAAAGGGGGTCATTGGACCACACTAAAAGAGCAAGTTTGTCCTCAAAGTGAAGCTAGGAAAACGAAAGTTTGGATAAGAATCTGACCCATTCATCGCAAGCTGTTCAACTCACTAGTAAGAAATATGAAACAACAAACAATTCCATTCTTCACCATTCAGGATTTACTATATCTTACTTTGGAATATTTTCTCATGAAATTTCCTACTTCATCAAAGGACAATGGCCTACATGCTATAACTAGCACCCCTAATTTTGGTATCATACCCATAATAAAATATGGATATAATAAGTTTAATATAACCATAATATGATAGTTTCAGATATGATTAAACATGTTTAATGTACATGTTTTTGGCTAAATAACTAGTACTTTTATTAAAATAAAAACATTTCTTAAGATACACATTTACTAATCCAAATAAAATCAATTAAAACTGTCAAAGTAATTAGTATAACAACATAATTAAAATTGAAATCACAAAAGGTGAAACTTGAATTTGTATAATCCAATTGCAATCGAGATAGTATTTCATTACGAAAAAAATTTGTTAGGCAAAAATATAGGGTTTTTTTTCTTTTTAAACTTGCGGTTCCCTACGCCTCTAATTGTGTACCTACATAAACAGCAAGCATAGTCGTTGGGTGGGGGAGACATTCGTACAATTTCTTGTTTTTCTTTTGGGACAGTGAGTATGAGCGTGGTTCTCCGTATTTTTGGCTTAGACTATAGTTATTTCATTAAAATTAGTAGTTGAAAATTTATTTTTAGAAAATAAATTGATTTTATGAAGAAATTTGAAGCTTTTAAAAGGCTAATGGGATAAAAGCTACACGCTATGAAGTGATAAGGGAGTAGGCACTCATTTATCATTGAAAGTAAAACAGTAAAAAAACATAACACGGAAGAGTTGTTTACGTTGTTTGGTGTCCCTATAATTGCGGAGCTTGGCTCAGTAAAAAAAATCTAGTATCTTCAACACTTACAACAAGTTATCATAATCTATCACACACTCATTACAATTCCCTCACATTTACACATTGAAAAATGATACTCTCACCACTAAATTCACTCATGTGAATTCAATAAGTAAAACCACAACACAAAATGATTTACTATCAATATGCACTCATACAATAATGTTCCTCACAAGGACTGATTAAGTACTTGTTGGGGATCGACTTGATTAAGCAACAAGTAAAAAATAGCGGAAGAAATTGAGAAATTGAACACACAAATTTAACGTGAAAAAACTCCTCCAAAGAAGATAAAAAACCATGAGCAAATATAATTTTACTATAATGGCAAAAGAACAAAGAGTACAAAAGATGGAGATTAAAACTAAACCCCGAAAACCCGAAAACAAAGAACTCTCAAAACATAAACACAAAATTCTCTAAATGTGTTATGAGTTCTAATCTCTAATGGATGTGATTTTCTAAGGTTGTGAAAGAACATATTTATAGGTTAAATTTATAGGTGAAATAATAAAAAAAATAATCTAGACTAATAAGAGTTTGATTCAAACAAATAAGAGTTTAACTGGAAGATTAGTTCTTAAATTTGACTGAAATAAGAGTCATACTCAACAAATCTTCACTTTGACTTATATTTCCACAACACCATCTTTGCCAAGCCTACCAAAGACCTATCTTAAACTATGCAAGGAATTAATTGAGTCGAATCTATGCTTAGAAACTAGAAGACTTCTACCCTTCGACTTGTACACTGTCAAATAAAAACTAAACCGATTCTGATTTTCACAAACACAGTCCTTAACTTTTCAAAACCTGCATCCAAAAAAGATTCTCTCTTCAACGAAATGGTCATACCTTTTTCTCTCCTATGACCAAGTTGCCTTTGCTCCAAACGAGTTGACTTCGACTCCGTAATGGACAAGGAGCGTCCGATTTCACCAGTCACTATAGAACCTTCCAAAATATAAAGACTGCCGGTCATTTTACCTTTTAACAAAACGAGAGCTCCACGAGATACCTTAATGTCGCTCGATTCGATGTTGATTCTGCATCCTTTCGAGTCTAAAATACTCAATGAGATGTGATTCTTTCGTAAATTAGGTACATACCTGACATCTAAGAGTGTCCTAATCGTCCCACCGTACATCCTAATTTTAACAGTACCAATACCAATTACCTTACTGGATGAATCATTTCTCATATGCAAAACTCCACCTTCAACCAAACTGTATGTGGAAAACCATTCTCTATTGATACATATGTGAAAAGAACATCCGAATCTAGGATCCACTAGAACATAAATTTGGAGTTATTGCTTGTTGACACTAACACGAAATCATCACCGCTTTTATCGGTCAAATTAGCACCAGCTACATCTTCCTTATTACTCTCAGCAGCTCTTTTATTTCGCAGTTTATAACAATATGCTTTGACGTGACCTAATTTTTTACAATTGCGACACATTTTGTCTTGCTTTTTTAATGCTACCAAAATAAAAGCTTGCCTATTTGCCTTGCTATTCAAACCAAACTCATTGTTGAGTTTGTCTCTACTCAACAAATGACCCTTCACATATTTGAACGGGAGTTTTTCTCTGCCATAAATCAGGGTCTTCCTGAAAGACTTATATAAAGGGGTAAAGAGCACAATAATAGCATAGCTTGATCTTCATCGTTAATTTAAACCTCAACGTTCTTTAAATCATTTAAAAGAGTAATGAATTGACTTATGTGATCTCTAAAAAGCTCACATTTGTTCATGCAAAACATAAATAGATATTGTTTCAACACTAAATGGTTAGCCAAAGACTTAATCGCATAAAGAGTTTCTAACCTTTTCCACAAGGCAGATGAGGTCTTCTCTATCAATACCTTCTGCAATACCGTATTCGTGAGGCACAATTGGATTGTAGACAATGCCTTTTCATGAAGCTCTTCCCATTCTGTTTGATTTAGATTCTTAGGCTTTTTCTCGATAATAACCTTTTTCAAGCCGGTTTAAGCTAGAATTGCCATCATTCGAACTTGCCATAGATTGAAATTTGTGACACCATCGAACTTCTCAATTTTAAATCTTGTTGCTGCCATCTTTGAATAGGCTGGTCTACGAAAATTGAACTACCTCTAATACCTCTTGTTAGGGATCGACCCGATTAAGAACAAGTAAAAAATAGCAAAAGAAATTGAGAAATTGAACAAACAAATTTAATGTGGAAAAACTCCTTTAAGGAAGATAAAAAGCCACAGGCAAATATAATTTTACTATAATGGCAAAAGAACGAAGAGTACAAAAGATGGAGATAAAAACTAAACCCCAAAAACTCAAAAATAAAGAACCCTGAAAACGTAAACACAAAATTCTCTAGATGTGTTATGAGTTCTAGTCTCTAATGGGTGTAATTTTCTAAGGTTGTAAAAGAGTCTGTTTATAGGTTAAATTCGTAGGTCAAATAATAATAAAATAATCTAGACTAATCAGAGTTTGATTGAAACAAATAAATAGAGTTTAATTGGAAAGTTATTTCTTAAATTTGATTGAAATAGGAGTCATACTCAACAGTACTTAATTCTCTCAGTACAATAACCTATACAAATCTCTCAATTAAATAGAATATTCCAAAACTTGCTAACATGAGAAGATTTATATATCTTTATTAAATAACAATAGAACAAGTTGAATATAATATTATAATAAAGTACAAGGTAAAAATGGACACTTAGCAGCTAAGCAATCAGAGTTCTAATTCAATCCAATATTCATGATCCAATTGATTAAATAAGGTGATCTGATTCAATCCAATCTCCAAAATATGCTTCCCCAAGTGATATAATCTTCATTAATAGGTTAGATATCATCCATATAATCAACACAACTCATAAATAATGTTTAATAAATTATCAACATCTCAAATATGGAAACGATCTCAAACAACTCCAATGGCAAGGGAATGAGCCTCATTGGTGTTCAATTACCATTTCCATTTCAACAATCTCCCTTTGGCAATTCGTTGAATAAACATACACAATACAAGAATCTTTAATTGTAGCGCCCCATTCCCTACCCTTAAGGAGGATCCAGGAATGGTGTATTACAACCTTGAGGTTTTTTCCTTTCAGGAATCTAATTGGTGGAACCTCAAGTTTACAAAAACAAATAGTTATATGTTATATCAATTAGCGAAGGGCCCAAACACTTTTAAAACATAAAAGTTCATTGTAAAGATTTAAGGAAAAAGCACAATTTGACAGATACGTTTTTTTTTTGTTAAAAAATATTGTTCTTCAATTTTCAAGCCTTGAATCCACCCTAATTTGTCATGCATAATACAAAATCAATATACCCCTTACACAATATGTATCCTCTGGCGTAGTCCTTGAAAGTTCATTTACTTCTTTGGTGGTCTTGAGAAGGGAAAATAAATGGAATAAGTTCATAAAACTTAGTGAGTTCTAAAGAGAACATTAGAATATTTATATGTCAAACAGACAGAAGGACTCTTCCTGACTCAGTGGGACATACAATTCAACCATTAGCGAAGACAATCTATAGACTAACTTCATGTAGCTCGCCTATTGACGAATATTGAACTTACAAAGACTTTAAAATAATAGGACTCATTTTGGCACATATACTATGCCCTAGTGTTAAGGGGCTGGACCTTTCGTCTCGCAATCCGTGCGACCTTAGGCAATTTGCTCGTCCAAACTCGCCTAAGTCAGCCTTTTTACCTACAATGAGGATTCCTCAAGAACTCCTCCAAGGCACCAATTTGTATAGCAGAAGCGTTTGTGCCAAAAGAAGCTACAAATAAGCAAAAGAAAGCCAAAGAAAGAATGCACACAAGGTGTTTGAGTAAATGCCCAAGAATTCTATTACTCTTAAGAATTCAACATACAATGGATGGAGTGAGTACAAATGAGGGGGAGGCCCTCTATTTATACTTGAGCTCCCCCAAAATCGACGGACAAGATACAATTACATCGACAGACGAGATTAACCATATCCCATGATTTAAGGGATTTACAAGATATTGCCATATCAAATCCTATCTAATCTTACAAGATATGATTCCCTATATCTTTAAGATTAGTTACCATAGTTGCCTAAGTTGCCATATCTTCGCTTCTCAGGCCAACCAGCTTAAATCGACAAAGCTTCTCCAACAGTTCCTTGAATCGAGCCAGCTCTCGTGGGCCAAATGATCCCCATCTAAGCAATAGACCTCCATCAGATGCATTTGGTTCGATGGTCACGGGCTTTGAACTCTAGCCCGTGACACTAGTCTGTGTTCAGAGATTGTAACATTCATTGGTTCGTTCTTTTTTCCTCTTTTACGTTTTTCCAATCTGGTTTGCATTAAACTTGCATTACCAGAGGCTACATAACATCATTCATGTATCACAATCTGCCAGTTCAATGCTCTTTGCAATAAAGGCAACTCTATGAATTCACTTATTTAATTCTGACCATATGGTTCCTTTTCCAGAGTAAATTGAGTAATGACTTAGCACGAAGTAAGACTCTTTCATTTCTTACACAAACATACAAAGCTAGACTTTTCACCATATAGGTAAACTTACCTTGAACTAGACATGTACAACACACACATAGGGTATGAAGGAACTCACCAAAAGATGTAGTAGAGACTAAACAACAAGTCATTTACCCTTGTCTCGAGAGCTTTCGGGAGTTTCTTAAGCTATAACATAAATAGTTGACTTATCAGATCATGTTTTTTTTAGAAGAACTAAACAAGCCTTCAAGAACACTTAATCAAGAAACCTAGAATCTGGAAGTTTCCTTCCCCTAATCTTTAGTTTGTCCCTAAAGCATGAAACCCTAGGGTCTTATAAATAATCATGAAAATAACTAGAGTTTCATCGTTATTCACTAGGTTTCACAACAGTGAATTTAAATGATTACATCGAACTTTAATAATTCAAATAGGCCTTGGCTCTAACGCTTTCCCAAAAAACACAAAAAGGATTGCTGAAAGGAAGTATGGATTGCCAAAGAAAGTATAAAACTTGTTTAGGAAGCTAAGGTTGGCTTTATATGGATTTATATGGGTGTCAAGACTATTGATCCCTATTTGATATGCTTAAATCAGAGGAGGAATAGACCCTGTTCAAGAGTAGATCTTGTGTAATTGAGTGGAGTTGCATGTAATCCTAGAAATAATGCGACATAAATCTACCGAATTAGAGTCAAATCTAATAGGGGAATCCATAGATCTAGTTCATGCGATAATAGGGGTTTTAATTAGAAAGAAATTTCAATTAATCAACCTAGAATCAGTTGCTTTTACTCTCAAAATATATATTAGCATAATTAGGAATTTCTACGGATCAATATACTAAGTAAAAAAATTGCGTAATTTAGATTGATAGTGACAGATGAAATCTAGGTGAATTCTTTCCTGAGTATTGTTTCGCTTCTTAGTTATTACTCGATTATTTTCGTGATTTATTCTCTACCGTGTTCGTTAGTTAATTAAATTAGTTAATTTTAGTTTTTAATCAATCACTCCAATTATTCAGTTAAATAATAGAAAGATGGTAATTACTAGTATATTTAGTCTTCGTGGAAATGGTATCTTTGCTTACTGTAGCTATACTATTAATTAATAGGTGCACTTGCCTTAGTTAGATTTTTAGTTAGTTTACGACACCTCAGTAAGTAGCATCAAATCATTGATTATTGATGGCTTGAGATTCGGCACGTGTTATGAATTCTCTAAAGCTTGTGTGAGAAGCATAAAGTAAAGCTTGTATAGTAACCATGATATGAAACTTGTGTGAGTAGCCCAAATATGAAAATGGTAACTAAACGAAAATGAAAAGGTTGAAAAGATTGAATATGGAATTAATAGTTAAGTTTACAAAATGAGCAAAGTTGAATAGTATGATAAAAGTGATTATGGTAGTACTTGTATATGAATTGGGAATTATAATCTTGTAATGTTAATGAACTAATCTCTTGGTCATTTTGTGAAATTATATGTATGTATAAGATGTAAAAGGAATTGTCATGTTATGTCCAAATGTGTTTCAATTACTTAAGTTAGTTTTAATGTCAATGTCAGTTAAGTTGATTTTCATACAGATTTACTAAGCATTAATTATTCTTAATCATTGATTTCTTTTCTCCTTGTAGATTGTGGAACGTGTCAGTTGAATCAACTCAAAGACTGCACTATCCGGTCATTGACTCAGTAGTCTTTTGATCAATTTATTCTGTTGTGTAGCATGTACATAGGTGTTTATCTATGTGTTACTTATGAATGATAGTTAGGCCTAAACCTAGTTTAACACATATGCAATAGTACATGTCTTGGTAATTTTGGTGTGTTTAGTGATGGTATTGAATGATTTATAATCATGTTAGTAGGTTTGGTATATTTTGTTGTGAAATGGTGCCAAATTGTGACATATTGATTTAGTTGATATGAGGATTGAGTAATTGATTGTTGATGTATGTTTTGAAATGATTTGAGCAGGTTCTAAGTGTGCTTTAAGGCACTATTTGGTTAGATTTTGACTTGGGCAAGCAATAGGCACCAAAGTGGGAGCTTTTGACATATTTGGCAATAGGGTATCGATAGCTTGGTATAGGTATCGGTACTTGGAAATTTTTAAATAGTTTTACAATAAACAGAATGCCAAAATGATATCGATACTGGACTAAAGTATCAATACTCTATCCAAGGTACCGATACTTTACAAAGGTATTGATACATTGAGCATTTGTTTAATTTTTGCAAAAAAAAAAAAGAATCACAAATTGGTATCGATACTTGAATAAGTATCAATAATTTATAAATGAAGTATCAGTACCATATTCTAGGTATCTATACTATTGATTTTTTTATCTATTTTTCTAAAACATCAAAGTTAAAAATGATATCGGTACCTTTTTACAAGTATCGATACTTGTTGTGGAAACTTTGAAAACTTTCCAATTTGGTCCTATTTCATGTTTGGTTTAGCAAATGAGCTTTCGTAAGCTCAATTAAGTCCCGAAAAACATCATATGACATATTTATGGTATAAATTGACTATTAAATGTTGTAACTATTTCGGTATCGACTGTAGCATCCATAACTCGGACCTGGTGATCGGGTCGGGCAGGGAGTGTTATACATACCATATATATTTGAGAACTCTTTAAAATAAAATAAGAGAAAAATAAAAATAATTAGTATGACGAACTTGGTTTGATAATTTACTTATTTAAGGCCTCAAATTTATCATTTTGGTAAATTTTTAAAAACATTGTAATTTAACTTTTTTATATAACTTTTAAGCTTTTTTTAATAATTGTTAGTACTTTTTTAAATTTATATATTTTATAAAATTTTAGGGAAAAATATTTTATAAATATTTTGAATATTTTTGTATTTTTTTAGAGGGATCAATTGGCTCAAATTTGAAACCGCCAAGGACTCAAAGGGTATTTACATCAATTTATTATTCAAGCTATTTGAATTATTTGAGTTGTAAAATTCATCTTAACTTGAACTTGAACTTGAAAAGTTGAATTATTTGTTTTAGTTGATTAAAAAAAACCAAATAACTCAATTTGATTAAATCAAAATTCCAAAATAATTTTGATTTTTTTAATCCAAATAAACTTTATGCTGCATAAAAGTCAAGGCCAAGATATTCCTATCAAGTTTTCTGAGATAATGATACTTAGCTTTGATACCATTGTGTGTTGATGCTGTGGTAAAGTCATTTCATCATGTCTTAATGATAAGAATAAAATTTTATTAAGAATTTCTAAAAAAGAAGTCTAACTTTGATCCCCACATATATTGAGTTTGGCCAAAAATATTCATATGAACTCGACACTTATAAGTGTTCAGATTGTTTAATATTAAAAAGTTATTTTGAGATTAATTTTTGAAGATATGGAAATACACTATTTTAAAAAATATATATCTTTAAATTAGTTATATATAAGATAAAATATAATTGATGCAATAGAAAAAATTAAAAGGTTTTACAAAAGCAAATTTTGATGGTCAAATTCTATAGTAATTTGTTGGTTTAGTTTTTGTAATCTAATTTAGTGATTTTTAGTTTTGATATATTTTAATTTTTGAAATTTTAGTCCCAACTCAAATAGTAGCAGTTAAATTTTTTAAGTTAAATTCTACCATTAGTTTTGTACTATATATAAATTGTGGATTTAGTTTCTGTTATCTAATTTGGTCATTTTTAATCCCTTTACTTTTGAATTTTGAAAATTTAATCACAACTCATATGATAGTCATTAAGTTTATTAACTAAAATAATTTGACTTTTTTGTTAGTACATATTATATGAAAATAACAAGTTGACAAGTCATTACAAATGTAATAATATCTCCTCTTTTTTTCTTCATATCCGTTTTACAGTTCATGTCAATGTCGCTTCCAAAGTTTGAACATATGTCTCCTCTTAGAAATGTAATTTGCCTTTACCATTTTACCCAACACTTGTTAGTAACATAATTGAACATGTGTCTCCTCTTGGAACTGTTCATGCTTAGCTAACCCCTTTTAGCTTTAGCCCTGTTATTGCTCCAATAAGATAATCATGAGATATGAACCCATACTAAAAACTTTTCAATACGATATTTGCTATCTCTCTGGTATATGGGATAGTATAAATTTGTCCCTAAACGTTGATTTAATTTCAATTCAAAAAGCGCGCGTTAGATTGGAATTGTTTGGCATACAGTTGGGAAGCTGAGTCGGCCGTGCAGTATTCCAATTCTCGCAAACAAATTGGCGTGTTTAATTGGAAAAAGCTAGTTGGATTTCATCAAAAGAGATAATGATTGAATTTAAATGACCCACGCGGTTGAAGGCGTTAATTCAAGTTGGGCTTTCTAGATCACAAAGCTGTCAAAGTCTTAAATTACGGGCACATGATTAGAAATTCGGCAAGGGTCGGTTTGCAGGTTGTATCGGAATCAACTACAAGAGGGAAAGTTAGTGGTTAAGGCATCCTTAGTCGTTATAACCAACTTATTGATTGGAAGGGAAAAACCATTTTTTAAGGATCAGTTCAAATTCGGAGCATACCGAAGCTGAGGCTAAGTTTTAATATATTTAGTTCCTTGATTTAATTTAATTCACTTAATTTTATTTTGCAATATCAAATCTGTTTTTATTTTATGTTATTATATTTTTATTTATTTTATTTTCTCTATCAACTGAATTTCCCACTTCATTTATTTTACAGTTTTGCATGCACAGGTCGAGGGCAGGACAGCTACCTAGACTAAAAAATTTGGTCACGAAAACAGGAAAATTAATAATTTGGTCCCTGTGGGATCGCCCTTATTACTCTATACTACTATTTAATTAAGTTAGAGTTTAGAAATTTATATTTGTTGATTTCGACGCCCATCAGATTTTGGTGTCTTACCATTTTGCCCAACACTTGTTAGTAACATAATAATATCTTAGCATGATAATAAATTTAGCCCTTAGTATTTATATCTTTTGTCTATTTGACCCTTATTCTTCTTTTTCTTAAAGTTAAATTTGGTCATTAACCTTTTAAAAAGTAGTCAAATCATTTTCTTTTTAACGGAAATGATAATTAAAACATTATTTTTTTAATGATGTTGGCATGGTAACCTGTGTGGTAGTCCACGCGTGCTTCATGCTGACATGACACTATTTATCTTATATGTCACGTTAATAAATAATTTAATAATTACAAAAATATAATAAAATAACTCGAAATAAAAAAAATTAGCATGAAATACTCGTGGATTGCCTTGTAAGCTGCTATGTTTAAAAATTTAACATTTTAGTCAATATTCCCGTTAAAAAAATAGCAATTCAATTCCTTTGAAAAGGTTGATGGTCAAATTCGATTTTTTTAAAAAAATATTGAGGGCCAAATTTAGCTAAAATAATAATAAAGGCCAAATTGACAAAAGATGTAAATGTTAAGGGCCAAATTTGACATTATGCCTAATATCTTTATCACTTAAGATTTTAGGAATAGTAGAATATAATGTTTGCCTTTCGGATGAGGATTGAAAATTCAGAATTTAAAAAGTACGTGAACTAAAAATGATCAAATTAAAATATAAAGGCTAAATCTGAAACATATATATAATACAAGGATTAATATTAAAATTTTACTTAAAATTTAGTGTAATTTATTTTTCTTCAATGTAATTGATGTGGGGGACATATTATGTTTTGATATTATATATATCCACTTATTTAGATATCATAAGATAATATTGGATTTCAGTTGTTGTTATATATATATATATATGTGTGTGTGCACCCTAGTCAGCCCAATAGTGTTTTATTTTAAATGAAATATCATCCCCAAAAATATAAAGAAAAATGGTAGTTATAATGTATTATAGTTTGTGCTTATGCCATTTTTGACTAATTAATTAGACATGTTGAGATTCATTTTTCGATGCAGTTGAGGAGCTCGTGAAATACCACCACCAAAAATGATTATGTTTATAGTTTCATGAGTTTAATTATATTAACTTTTCTCACTAAAAAATTTATAAATGTTGATATTGATTTGAAGATCTCTTTTATTAATTAAAATAATATTAAATTATTATTTCATAAATAAAATATTTTATTATATAAAAATTAATATTGTTCACTAAGTTCAAATTCGATATAAATAATTACGCGACACCTCATCATTAGTGAAATGAAAAAAAGGGTCAAACCATTTTTTGATACTTAAAATTAGCAATTAATTCCACAATGGAATTTGAATTTTTTTGTCCAAGTTAATCCATAAACTTGACAATTATTTTCACATTGAGGTTTGAACTTTTGTTTTATCTAAACTAAACCGTGAATTTAGTAATTGTTCCCACATTGGAACATCTATTTTTTTATCCAGGTTAATCCTTGATATTTCTTTGAACAATCTAAAATTTTAGGTCCCAGTGTAAGAACAATTGTCAAATTCAAACCTCATTACGAGAACAATTGCCAAGTTTAAAAACTCATTTGGACAAAAAAAAGTTCAAGTCCCAACGTGGGAATAATTGCCTAGTTTAGGCCACTATATGAGAACAATTACCAAGTACAAAAACTAACTTGAACAAAAAAATTCAAACCCAAAAAGTTGCCGTTAAACTTAGGCCCTAATTAGTGATTTAATCCAATGAAAAATAATGGAGAACTTATAAATAAATATTAATAAATTTATTTAAACTTAAAAGTTGGAACCCAAAATTCAAAACCCAAATGTAATATAAAATCTAAACCCTAAATTTAAAATCTAAAGTATAAACTCGAAATTCAAAAAATATATAATAATTATAATTAATATTTACTTATATTTAAATAAAATTATTAATATTTATTTATAAATTCTCAATTATTTTTTTATCAAATGATAATATGTGCAGACATAAAACTCATGTACGATAATATTCTATTGAAATTATTATTATTTTTCTTTTTAATTCCAAAACAATTTGAACTGTTTTTTTAAGAAAAAAAAAAGTTTCTCAAACTACCCAAGTTTCCTACTTTCTATAATTATATTATAGCCATGCATCATTAGTTTGGCTTCACATTCCCTTTCGCCTTTGTCACTTTACCCAGTTTACTCTCCATTAAGCTCCCACAAATTCGACAGCTTAAAATGGGTAGGTCTATGTTGGTGTTAGGTATTCATTCAATATTACCTAATGAATAAGCATATTGATCTTCATCACTTAAAATGATTTTAAGTTTTTAGATTTTATTTTATAAGAGTGAGTTTGGATTGGCAGATGAAGTGTAGTGCAATGCATTTAACTTATTTTTTGTCTCACGCTATAATATTGTTACAATATTTAATATCATTATTACCGCTGTTTTTACATTAATCGTAGTTAAACGCACTGCCTATCCAAACCCACCATAATTCTTCAACGAACAGTGTAATTACTTTTCAAAAGAAAAAAAAAGTGTAAAAAATCCTTTAATTAAAGGACACTTATCTAACTGTTATTGTTTCTCTTGCCTGTTACAACTACAAATTCCAATGGATAAGCTTTCACCTACTAATTCTTCAATTCTTTGATGATTATGTCGACCTAACCAGAATGGCACACACTTATATATATTAATTTCAAGTACATAGTATGTAGATAAGAAGGCAATAAAAATTCTTCAATTCATGCCTAAGAATGTTTTTTCCCTTTTGACTCCAGCAACATAAATAAATATCCTCTTCTCTAAACTTAAATGTATCAGCAAGGTAGTTCTCTCTTTTAAGTTACTTCAATGAAAATGAACATATTAATTTAACTCAGCATCACATTCAATTATACGATAATATTTTATAGATTTAAAATATGAATTTATCATTTAATTACTTAGTATTATTTATTTATATAAACACATTTTAATGCTAGGGTTCAAATCATGATGCTGAAATTCCTCTATTTAAATTGTAATTTGATTTTGTATTTAAAATGATATATTTATTATTAACAAAGGTTGGGTGCAATAATAAAACACATTATATTTTTTAAAAGAAGATTTGAATTCAAACTTTAAAAATAATATTATTGAGAAGAATAACTATTAATCTTCATAAATTATAAAATAGAAATAAAATCATATTTATTTCAGACTAATTTTTATAGTAAAAGAAACAAGTATGGTGAGAGTATTTAATGATAAATCCAATAAAAAAAATGAAAATTTGGGCAGAATGGCTTATCATATGTTATGAAGGTTGACATGATGAAGTACCTGAAAGACAATCATTTATTATTTCATTGATTCATTCGCATATCAATATTGGGAATAATGATTTCATTTAACATCAAAAAAGAAAAAAGAATGAAGAAGAAGAGAAAAAAAAGAACCCTGAGGTAGCAGGGTAATAATGTAGGCTAAAATGTAGAAAGAGCCAAATGGCAGATTTAAAAGATGAAAATTCGTAGAAAATGACAGAAAAGTAGTGTAAAATCAGTACAGATGGTATGAGCCATATCTACCTTCGTTTCGCATAAATGGAGTCCATAGCAGAAAGGTATAAAAAGGCTGCATATATGATATATGTGTATGTACATACACAATAACATCAATAGGACGTGTGGTAGAGCCCCCATATCATCATGCCAGCCAGATATGTGTACGAAAACAGTATTTGCATTTAAAGAACTGTCCCACACACAATTCCTTTAACCTTTGTTTCACGATTAAAATCAACTAATAAGCTTGATTATTGGCATGATCCAAAGCTCAGAGCATTTACAAAGCTTTAACAAATAAAGCTCATTGATAGCTAAAAGAAAAATCTTGAATAAAGCTCAGAGTATTCATCATTACTGCAATTATTATTATATTTATAACTCCAACCTGTATGGTTTTTTTTTTTTTTAATTAAAATAGTTAGTTATTCATATCAACTTGGAGTAATGACCACCGTTTAGTGACAACAATTGACAAAATGGTACGAATTATGGCTGGTTTGACGACGAGATTGAACGTTTCATGAAAGTCATACCTACGAACTTGTGAGCACCCTTTACCAACCAACCGTCCTTTTCGACGAGCCACTGTACCATTTGGATTTCATTTGATTTTAAACAACCATTTGCAACCAATCAGCTTTCGACTTGGAGGTAAGGGAACTAAAGTCCAAGAATGATTACGAATCAAAGTATCATACTCTTCCTGAGAAGCCATCTTCCACCCCTTACTAGTAAAAGCTTCATCAATAGTATGCAGCTTTCGTTAAGGAAGCTCAACAGTTAACACCTTTGATTTAAAAATTTCGACCTTCGATCGGGTGACCATAGAGTGAGTATTACCAAGCTTTGGTGGAGATTCAACCGGAGCAATAGAAATTTTTGGTGTAGGAGAGAAAAGGTCAGAGTCATGAGCCAAGCTAGTAGTGTCATCGACATTTAGAAAAGAAGAGTCTGGAGCATATTTGGGAATAGAGGTCACCGAACTGTCTAACAGAGTATCACTCAAGGGCATCGTGCATGACAGAGTGGATTGTATGAGAAGAAGAGAGGTGATGACTCGATTGGATGCCGGAGAATCTAGTAGAGCATGAGAAGAGAACAAAAAATGATCCTCGTCAAATACCACATGTCGAGAAACAAACACCTTTCCATCTAGAGCAAGACATTGGTAACCTTTGTGTTGGGAACTATAACCAAATAAAGTACACGGTTGATAACGAAACTCTAACTTGTGTTGATTAAACGGTTAGAGATACGGATAGCAACAACACCCAAAAACACGAAGGTGATCATATGTCAGGGGAGTACCATAAATGACCAAGTACGAGGACTGATTCTGAAGGACCAGAGTGATTAATCAAGTGAACATCACATGAAAAAGCATACCCCCAATGTTTCATCTACACATGGGCTTGAGCAAGTAATGTGAGCCCAATTTCAACAATATGACAGTGCTTTCTTTTAACAATCCCATTTTGCTCGGATGTGTGTGGATACGTAACACGATAAAGAATTTCATGCTAAGGCAACATGGACATAAATGAATGAAATTAACCACCTCAGCCACTTTAAAACTTCTTGACATCTTTGCCAAACTAAACTTTAACCAATTTCTGAAACTGAATAAAACAGTCAATAGCTTGCGACTTTTTTTAAATAAGAAACAACCATGTAAACCAGATATAAACATCAAAAAAAGAAATATAATACCAACTAGTCCCACAATTAACAACAATGGGTTCCCACAAATCAGAAACAACTAAATCAAACAGATGATGATACACGGTAGTGGAATCCAAAAATGACAATTTGTATGACTTCCTTTTTTGACAAGTAGAACACACACGCTGCAATTCATTAGTATCAACAACAACATTACAATCAAACAGTTTGAACTTGGTGCTTAACTCTGTATTATGAAGAGAAAGCTCAGCACCTCGAACGAAACCCATATTGACAGAAGATGACACCAGAGAAAATCGATATAATCCCTCATGTGTGTGGCCTTAGAGCAAAATTTCCTGAATCTGTGTATCCTTTACAAGACAATGAAACACTTGAAACTTGAAAATTACATTATTATCCCAAAAAAAAATAAGAAACCGAAAGAAAAATTTCTGAATATTAGGTACATGTAACACATTTGTTAAATGTAACAATTTACAAGAAGTGGAAATTGTGTTATGGCCAAAACGTTTAATACAGGCACCCGTACAATCACCTATAAGTAAAAGAATATTACCTGAATATTCACTTAATTTATTTAACAATGAGGCTTCTTGACACACGTGATTAGTAGCACCTGAGTCGGGGTACCAAACCGATGATTCAGTAGATTGATGGGGCAATGAAACATTCGGCCCAGCAGAAATGTCACTAGGTAAAACAGGCCTGGTAGACTGAGCATTTGGTGGCCAAAAAACAGACCCAAATCCAGGAACATTTGGTGGCCCAGCAGAGTGAAACATAAAAGGCCAACTAGATTGATGTTGCGCAAACCCAGACTAAAACGATGCCACACCAACATTATACAAAGCAAACCCAGGTTATGGCCCAACTGAAGTACTAAACAGATTACTTCCAAAATACCCATCACGCATAGATTGAGAACTAGGCCCAAAAGTAGTAGGTGACCCAAAACCTAACGCATTCGGTTGAGACAAATAGGTGACCTAATTAGCCACTGGGACTGATAATGGAACCAGGTTGAATTGAACCCAATTAAGGTTAAATGAAACCCTATTAATAGATGAAGTATGAAATTGACGAAAATTAAAATCCCCATTTTCAGTAACCAAGAAATCCCTAGGGGATCGAGAGCGAAAATTCATCGGAGGTCCATCAAACGTTCGGTCAAATTGGTAATAACACCATTGGGCAAGATGACCGAGACGCCCAAAAATCTGACACTGAGGTTGGCCCCGATTTCTCTAACCGCGACCATGGTAAGACCCCGAAAAATAATACTCAGTCGTGGGAACTGACTAAGAAGCCATCGCCAGAGCATTTGATGCATGTAAGTGTTGAACCATATTTGCTCGAACTAAGACCTCTAAAACAAACCGCTTCTGTCTTTGTTCACATTCTAACATAATATTGACAAGCCAGTCCATCTTCAGAGGCTCTATCGAAAATGATACGAGAGTGAGAACCGAGTCAAATTTAACTAAAAGACCAACAAGTACAATGTATACTTGTTCCTCAATGGAAACATGATAACTGAATACTTCAAGAAGATCACAGGTACCTTTAATCTTGGCCAAGTACTCTTTGGCAGATATATGTCCTTTCTTTAATAAGTGTAGATCATGTTTTAGCCAAGACACCTTAGCACTAGAGATCGCGACAAGTAACTGGCATGCCTTGCTCCACATTTCATAAGTAGATGATGTACTTGTAAAATATGACAATAGATCGAAACTAACTTTGGATAATAGCCAAGAAGCAAGAAGTTTATCTTGTTGACGGTAAGTAATAAAATCGAGATTAGAAACTAATGTCCTTTTGTGATTGGACACAAGTCGAGATAGGACCGGGAAAGTACCATCGAGGTAATCGATAAGATCATATCCATATACAATAAGTTTGATTTGATGTTGCCGTTGAACATATGTGCTTTCTGTGAGTTTTACAGTTTCATGTCTAAGAAAATACTACACCACACGAAATCCATCGAGGAAACCAAGCGAGGAGGAAGGTGAACAAGAGCGGAACTTCTTGGGAACTCATCAAGTGAAGGAGTAGCCATCAAGCACAAAACTTAACCTAAGAGACGGCGATTGATACCATGAAATAATGACATACAAACTAGCAAGAAACTAACTACACTAACTTTGTGAATAATCTTGTGAATTATTGTTTAACTGAATGAGTACATTAGTAGTGAATATATACACATTCAAAAGGAAATAACGACTACTAACAGATAACAAATTCAGTTGAAAACTGACCAACTATCTCTAACATGTGGTTTGAGAAGCAATAAATTTACTAAAATATTGTACGCTTCATGTTATTATGGTAAATAATTAAGTAAATAATTTATTTTTTTTATAATATTTAGGTAAAAAATTCTAATCTACCCAAATCTAAAAATAATTGTAATTTCACCTGTAGCACCCCAAACTTGACCTAGACTGTACGACCAAACTTGGGGAAGTTACACCAACTCGTTTCTAAACCCAAAAATCTAGTTTGGAAATGTAATGTAAAAACCAAGGTTAACTTTGACAATTCATTTTTCAGATTAAAGGAAAACTCCTTGTTAAAACCATTTATGTTATTACAGAAAACCACTTAAATGTTCATTTTATTTTGCAACGAAAATTTTTAAAGTTTTAGTTTGAAAATCGTATTCTAAATTGTTAACTTCTATTATTTTATAGTTTTAAATTAAAAATACCAAAACATGACGAACAAAACAAAAACAAAAAAACAAAGTTCAAAAACGAATTTACAGTCCAAAAGTCTAGAAAAATTAATATCATAAACCATCATAGTTAATTTAACCAAATAGACAATATGAGCTCCCGCACGCCATCCGATCCTAAGTTTGTTGATTACCTGAAAAGTCAGATATGAAAGGGAGTAAGCTATGAAGCTCAGTGTATAACAAAACTCAAACAGAGAGCATATATTACACAATAAACATATCAGAGTGTCATAAGGAATTCATCAGAATCGAATGGTAATATTACACATGCATGGTTATTTCAATGCAAAATTTTTGGAAAACACAATGTAATTTTTAGAAAACTTTCTACTCAACTCTGTTACACACAAAATTATAGTTCCTCAAAACTCGTCCATCTAAAAACACACCAATTAAGTCATCTTGGGTTGCCCTATAATGATGGCTTATCAAAATGCAATTAAATTGTCAAATCAGACATATGTGGTCAAACCACTAAGTTGCAGTCAAGCTGCTAGAACAGATATGTGGCTATGCCACCAGATAGCACAGATTATTAAACTGCCAGAACTTCCTTCTTAACAGATCATCTCAACCCCATGCAATGTGATATGGTATTCAAATATAGAAACAAAAGGATAAGAATGTTGAACATGCATTCATATTCTTAATAAAAACCAGTAAGCATGCGATCTCATGTTTTGCAGTCAGATATATATCATATTACAAATCACTTTAACCAGAAAAGCCACAACGTCATGTGAATTGGAGTTGAAACAAAACATAGCTCATAGTTTATCATATATACGTAACTAAACATCAAACAAGCAAACAGAACTCCCTTATTAACAAGTAAAATACGAATAACACACTACTGACATGCTTGCAGACATTACATGTGTGATATCAATCTTACCGATATCAAATATAAAAGTCACACATGCTATACACATCAAATTTTCAGAGGTCATATTAAACAAAATAGAATATTAGTTTTCACATTTTACGATCTTATTTATACAGTACAGACCCTATGGAAGGCATAAATTTGATTCACACATAAAAATAACCCTAGGGTAAATTTTCAATAAATGGGCCCAGACGTCTGTGTGGCCTACACAGCTTGACAGACGATCGCGTGACGTCGATAGTGGGCTTTACTGCATCATGCCGTTCTTTATTTTTTGAGTTTTCCATCATACACCTGATTTGTTTCTGATGTCGAGTCAACAACAAGAATTCCAAAACCTATAACGACGGTTAAACCAATGATTTTAGAAATGAAACACCAAATTAAACCTCTAAACAATCAAAATAATTAAACGTTAGGCCTAATCAAACAAAAAAACCCTTAACCGAAAACGTGAATCACTTTCCCAACAAAAATCAACAGCCTACAACAATGCCTATGTAATATCCCGAATTAGGGCCTAATCGGAATAGTGGTTTTGTGACCACAAATCCGAGATAGAAATAATTATTTTATAATTATTTTGAGGTTTATGATATGATTACATGATTGTGTGAAAATTTTGTGAAGAAATTCTATGCCTAAAGTGTTTAAATTGAAAGTAGGGACTAAATCGAATAAGTTGCAAAATTTGCATTCTAAAAGTTTTTAGTATGAAATTGCATTGAAATATTAATTAGGAGGTCTTAAATAGCAATTTGACTAATTTAAGTTCATGGACAAAATTAGGACATGGAAGGAATTTTTGGAAAGTTTAGTAGTAAGGGCATTTTGGTCATTTAGTTATTAAAATGAATTAAAAACAAAATTAAAAGCCAATTTTTTTCCATTTTCTTCATTAGGCCGAAATTTCAAGGGTTCTCCATAGCTTGGGTTTGTTTCAAGCTTCCAAGCTCCATAATCAAGAAAGACGTGGAATCGACCTTAATCGAGGAAAAGAAAAGATTATGGACTAAATTGCAAAATCTTTGTATTTTGGTACCAAGATGGCAAGGATATGTGTTCGAGGAAAATCCCGTTTGAACCTTAGGAATAGATTAGGATACAAGTGACATGTCACTAGGATGGTTGAGCATCCGAACTCGTTGAGTTGAGTCCGAGTTCACTTATGGATGCGAATGTCCGAACTCGTTGAGTTGAGTCCGAGTTCGAGAGATGTAACTAGGCATCCGAGCTCGTAGAGTTGATTCCGAGTTCACTTATGGATGCGAACGCCCGAGCTCGTTGAGTTGAGTCCGAGTTAAACATGGGCGGGTTACATGATTCTTGGATTGCATATATGGCACTTATGTGCAAGTTATCCATGTATCCGAATTATATTCCGATGTGTTCAACGGGTAAAGTTATACTCAAATGGAGGAATATTCGAGATGTAAAGAGACGTATTGGTAAGTGATGTGAAATGGATATTTTGGACAGGTATGTATTTAACCCTCGGGCTGAGTATTGATACAATCACGATAAGGTAATAAGATGATGAAAAATGATTAGAAATGTGATATGTGTTTTAGTGATGCATGCTAATGTTGATTGGTATGACCGTTTGTTATGTTACTTATTATTTGCATATGAACTTACTAAGCATTTATGCTTACTCCTCCTTCTTACTCATTGTAGTTTTGGACAAGCCACTCGAGAGTCGGGATAGGTCGAAGGCTCAATCACACTATCCTAAGACTTTTGGTAAATGGCTTGTAAATTTAAGTATGGCATGTATAGCAATATACCTATTTTGTGTAAATGATCTTATGATATGGTGATGGAATGGTTGAGGAAATGTTTGATAATGATAAATTATGAAAATGGTTAGTTTAGATTATGTTTGATGTTAAGGAAAATTATTAAGATACTTAGTGCATAAAAACTCATAAAAGGGATGAAATTTGCCATAAACAGAGTACTACAACAACACTGACACGAGTTTGAAAATTTACTAAAAATCATAGAAATTGAATTTGGTGATGGAGTACATATCAAACTAAATCTTATTATGTCTAGTTTCACATGAAACAAAGAAACAGGTAAAGGAATTATATGTTAAAAGATATTTGAATTTTGGTGAAACAGGGTCATAGCAGTTTCTGAATCCCCTGTTCCAACTTTAGAAATTCACCATAAATTGTAAAGATATAATTAGGTGGTGTATTTTATATCCTCAGAATCCTTATTGAGTCTAGTTTTAGTATAAATAAACCTCATAGTAATATGAATTTTTTATAGAGATAAATGTGGTTCGTAGTAAACAGAGGTCAAACCAGTCAAGTCCTGAAACAGGGGTAACTTTAACTAATAAACTGTACTAATTGGCTCAACCAAAAATTCTAGAAAAAAATTAGTAGATAGGTATATGAGTCTAGATTCAAGGAAAATTTACAGAGCTTGATTTCGAGTTTTGTAACTCGAGATATGATTTTTCTTGTGACTGTGACGCAAGTAGCTTAAAAGCTGTGAATGTAGAAACAAATAATCCAAAGTTCTAAAAATGTTAAATTAAGCTTAGTAACACCTCATACTCGACTCCGGCGATGGTCTCGGGCGTGGGGGCGTTACAGTCTAGGTCACTGGAAAAGAGTTGAATACTTCACGATTAACACCTAAAAAATCCCCACACAACAAAGCCATTAAATCACAAACACCACTAACCAAGAATTACTCAAATAACAAATACCCAAAAACAAACCTCAGAAACAAACGAACACCCTACTTACACAAAACGTACCTCGCTTTGGTATTCTAGACTATCCACTAATGAAATTTTGAACGTTTAGGAGGAAAAATAAATGAGAAAGAAGAAAAAAATTGGAAAAGAAAGAAAATAAGTTTGTCAATCTTTTTTTTCTAGTAACCAATGTGAAACCAACAATTAGGAGATTGAGAAAGGGAATGGACAGTTGTGGAGAGATTTTAGAAAAATAGTTTTAAAAAAAATAAAAAATAAAAAAGAACCCTAATTTATCAAATTTACTATTGACTTATTTGTTGACCAAAATTTGAATTTGGCCCAAACACCAATAGTATGGGTGACATAAGCAAAATAATGCAAAAATATTCTCCACTTTGTGCACACAAGGTATCGAGCATGGAATCTCTGAGTAAGTTGAAGCCTTACCACTGAACCAGCAAACTCATTCTTGTCAACACTTGAGCAAAATTAATTTTTAAACCAGAAACTCAAATATAAGGGTTGGAGCAAAAATAACAAAAATTCAAAGGAAGAGATTTGAACATAGGACCTCTCACACCCAAACACAACACTTAACCACGAAACCTAATCAATCACTTGTCATAATCTTACAACATTTAACTAAAAGCAGGGTGAGACCACTCTCTCAGTTTATTAACCCAATTTCTACTAGCCTAGTTTTTGGGATGTGACAACTATCCACTCCTTAAAAGAGTTTCGTCCTCGAAATTCCCGTTGTCACTCCATTCACTTAACCATACAATTCGAAACTCCTTACTCATACTAACCATCATGCTATCGCTGCGCAACTTTGATTTTAATGCAATCCAAACAATATTTCACTCCGAATCCAAATAATATTTCTAACAAACTTTATATTAATGTTATAGGTTTATTAAGAGTATAACACTCATCCTTACCCTTACCATTATTTATTTTATCATAAGTGATATATTATATACTATTTCATGGTGCCAATAGTCACATACAGATGATGTGCTTCTTTTTTATGTTATACCAAACGTTAAGTTGAGTTTTCATAATGGTTAACTCAAGTATTATGGGCTCGTACCTCATCCTTAAATTTCAATTTTTCAACATAGTTATGTTAATTCTCCATACCACATGATGAAACTTTATATTTTTGTCTTGAAAGTTGACAAGACTAATACCCTCACCATGTTAAATTATCCATTATTTTGCTAAAGAATGTTATCAAAGATATCCTTTGTATAACTATCAATTCCTTGTCTTAAAATATTCATAGTGATCTCTTATATTTTCTTCTCATGATGGTTAATAGATGTCTGATGGATATGCATTTTTTAGTCAAATGCACACTTAGTTTGTGCTTTTTTTAAGTGAAATTATTTAGCTTAGTAATGGTTATTAGTGTTTTAGTGTTTTTAGATAGTTTTTTATTTGTTGGATATTATTTAATTTCATAATTTTACCATAGTTTTTTTAAGTACTCTCATTAGGGCTTTAATGTGTAGATGAAAGGAATAAGGTATTAGAATATGAAGAAAGTTAGTATGCTGAGTTGCCACCCAAGGGCTAAGGAGGTCACGATGATTTTAATTATTTTGGAGAATTTAGAAAAAGGTTAAAAAGCTTAAAAAATGGTGAAACAATGGAAAAAGGGAAGGCGTAAGGTCTATGGAAGTTAAGAATCTGTTATTACTTGGCGCTTAATTTGTGAAGGCGCACAAAGAAAGTTGTAACACGAAGATCTTGGTGTGTTGCAACATGTGTTGCGGCGTTCCAACTTGATCTAGAATTAAAAGGTGGTTGCCATATTAATAGTCAAAGGAATCATTTGAAATTTTGGTAAGACATTGTAATGCACAAAAGAAGAAGTTAAAATGTGACCCTGAAAATTGCCACATAATAAAGGCTAGTTTAAAATCTTTCATTGTCGAAAATTCAAATATAAATTGTTCCTTTTAGCTTATTTTCAAAGAACAAAAGAAGAGATTGAAAATAAATAAGAGAAAATTAGTTTTCTAAATAGTTTTTGATTTAAAGTCTTTGCAGCAATATTCCTCTTTGTAATTTCTTTACTTTCTCTTATAGTTTTTGAGTTTTAATAGATTACAATTAAATTTCCTTTAGTTGGTTCTTTAAACCTTCATTTGAATTTAAAAATAACTAGAAAATTTATATAAAAAAAGATAGTTGCAAAATTGGATAATCAAGTATTAGATCATAAGTGAGTTGCATCAATTTGGATTTTTTTCAAGCATAGATGAGAACTTTAAACTCTTCTCTTTATTTCATCTAGCAATTATGTTGTTGTTTATCTTTGTTGATGATTGTTTACTTATGGTTCCAATGTGTGGTCAAAAGTTTATGTGATTAATGGTGTGAATGTTCAAGATGAAGTGATTAAATACTTAATTTGTTATGAATAATTAATTGTTTGGTTTGGTGTGCTTAATGCATATTTAGGATTGACAACCTTAAACATGATCTAGATTAAGGAAAATAAGAGACGCAACTCTAATTGTTAAGCTTAACCAACTAGGTAAGAATTAACTTGCCAAGAGACTTAATGCGAGAGCTATGATCTAGTAGCGATTCCTAGGTTCCAAGTCGACTTAAAAGATCAAGTAGGAAGAAGAATTAGTAATAACGTAATTGGTAGCAACAAATTAAGATTTTTAGTCATTAATCCATCCATTGCACTCATTGATCCCTAACATTATATCTGATTATAAAGCTATCTTTGAGATTGTTACTTTAACTGTTAGTCTTTAGTTATAGCTCTTTAATTCAATGTTTGTCAATCACATTGATAATTACTAGCTTACTAAACTGGTAATTACAAAATTAATGAACTAAAGTGGTTGTGTGCTTGATTAAGACTTGATAAGTTTCTCCCTAAGTTTTAATCCATGGAATACTTTTTTTTTTTTTTTTTTGAAAATATAGTTGGAACTTTTTATTAGAGAAACAAGAATCCATAGAAATAATTACAAAGCAAAAACAATCTAGGTACCAAGATACAAAAGGTAAACCCAGACCCCAAACACAACAAAACCAAAATAGAAAATCATAGGCCCAAATGAACTTTAAAGCAAAAAAATAAAAGGTAAATCCCTATAAGTTGAAATAACAAAGAAATAGAAAAAACCCAAAAGTAAACATTAAAATTATATAACTCAAGAACCGACTAACAAATGGAGGATACTCTAGAGACTTCCAAAGCCTCAACAAGTAGTAGTAAATGCTTAACCCCTGAAAAAACAACCAACGTTGGGAATCCCAAAGATATTTTCAAAATCCATTCAAAGCACTAATGCAGATCCTTCCAAAATCTTTCCTCTTACCTGAAACGTTAACTAATCCTTATCTCAAAACTTCTCTAAAGATTCAAAACACTAATACCTTCATTTACCCTTATCTCACTCTACTTCTTCTTGGGCACAGGCCATGATTCCATCTCTCATACACCATTGTTCCCTAGACTTTAATCCCTCGGTGGCCAACATATGAGCAAATCCATTTACTGATCTGGGGGTATGACTGAAAAAGCATGTATTGAACCCTTGACCCAATTCTCTACAATCCCTAATACATGCCTCTATCAGTGATTTATCTTCACATTTGCTTTGTATTTTTTGAATAACTAACAGAGAATATTCTTCCACCACAACATCTAGAATACTCACTTCAAGCCCCCATTGAAGACTTTGAACACAAGCTATGGCCTTTACTGCGAACGAAGAAGGTACGTTACTGTTTATTACCACTTTCGAACCCAATACTCGTATTTTGTTGTCTCTAATCACTATCCCAGAACCTAATCTATGTTCAAACTTCATAAATGTTGCATCGAAGTTAATTTTCATATGTGGGTGTGCTGGTGGGCTCCAACGAACCAAACTCTACTTACAAACATGTAAGACTCTTTGTAACTTTTTGAGCTCCCTAATAAATCGACATATAGAATTAGCAATATCTAACATTGCTTGTTTTTTTACCTTCATCCACCTACTTATTGCATTTTGACCAAATGGTCTACATCGTACTCACAAACACCTTACATAGAGAGATGGAATTTTGCTAAAAAAAACCAGGTAATCCACTCCATAAATCACATTTGTAAAATACTATCTAACCAAACCCAACTCATGTGTTGCCATATTTTATTCAATACAAGATAATCTATCAATGCATGTAAAGTAGTTTCAACTCCACCAATGTATCGTGGGCAAAGGCTTGTATTTGAGATTTTCTTAATTTGTAGGTTGCAAAGGGTAGGAATGAAATTCTTTATAAACTGCCATAATGTAATTTTTTGTTTGGAAGGAAGCTCTAAGCTGCATAATTTCTTGTAAAAGCTTTTGTAATAATTTGATTTTGTAAAAGAGTAGCTATAGGAGATTTTTGAAGAATAATTCTGTAAGCACTCTAAATTGTAAACTCCCTAGAACCTTCTCCGACCTAAGCTTGATAATTTTCATGCGGAAATCTTAACAAAGGAATGGAAAAAATCCTTCGAGCATCAACATCAGTAAAGGTATCTCAAATGGTATAATCTTTCCAGATTTTGTTTGTACTATCAATTAAATCACAAACTTTTAAGGATTCATTACACCTCTCACCATATTGTATTCTGCCATTTATAGCTACTGGAACCTACCTACGAGGAATCAACAATAGAGATCTTAGTGCCAGTACCTACCTGACAACATAGTCCATCCTTAAGCACACATTTTGAAGCCTATATACTCATCTAGGTAAACAAAGGTATATGTCCCAACTTTGCTATTAAAAAGTCAGTTTCTGGATAATATTTTGCCTTCAAAGTATGCACAAGTAATGAATTTCGATAATTTAACAATCGTCAACCCCATTTGGCGAGTAAAGCTAAATTAAAATGAGCTAAACTACGAAAACCCAACCCCTTGCTTTCCTTTGGAACACACAAATGTTTCCAATCACACTAATGCATTCCTTTCTTCCCTGAGCCCTTCCTCAACTCATACTTTGCGCAAATTCCTACCACTTTAGAACAAAGAGTTTTGGCAATAGGAAACATGCCATTGAATAAGTTAGAATGGCTTGAAGAACTAACTTAATAAACACCTCCTTCCTACCTTGCAATAAATAACGAGAACTTCAACTGTTAATTTTCAGGCAAGTAGGGCAACCCAAGATATTTCTCTGTATTCATAGAAATTTGAACTTTCAAGGTTTTCGACACATCATTTCCAACCTGATCAGATGTGCTTGACCTATAAAAGGCTGTAGATTTTTCGAAGTACACACATTGACCAGATACTGTTTCATACTCCTTTAAAACCCCTTTTAATACTTGAACTCTTTTTTTTTTTTTTTTTTGCTTCCCTAAAGAGAATACTATTATCAGCAAATAAAAGATGAAACATCCGGGGTCCCCTCCTATTGAATTTAGCCCCAACTCTTAAACCCCCTTTCAATCATACAAATTTATAGTGGACAAATCCTCACTATATATAAAAAAAAGATAAAGACTTAATGGGTCCTCCTGTCTCAAACCTCTATAAGCTTGGAATTTTGGTCATTCTTTCCCATTCATTGTAATTGAATATGTAACTGTTGAGAAGCAATGTAGAATGAAATTGACCCATGCTCTATTAAAGCCCATTTTCAACATCATCTCCGTTAAAAAAAGGCCATTCCACCCAATCATAGGCTTTGCTTATATCCAATTTTAAAGTCATACAACCTCTCTTGTATGTCCTATTTCACTTAAACGAATGTAATATTTCATAAGCAAGTAAGATATTATCAGAAATTAATCTGCCAGGGACGAAAAAACTCTAAGCCTTATCAACATAGCAATTTAAAACTTTTTGGAAACTATTTGCTACAGTTTTAGATATGATTTTATAAAGAACCATACAGAGGCTAATTGGTCTAATATTTGACAGATTTATTAGCTGAGGAATTTTTGGTATGAGAATAATATTTATAATATTGCAAGGTCCCAAAGACATATCTTTATTCAAGACATTCAAATAGAAATTACTCACATCCTGCCCAACGACATCTTAAAATTGTTGTTAGAAAATGGCTAAAAAACCATCACTTCCAACAGCTTTAGTAGGATCCATCCCTTTTAAAGCTTCAAACACCTCATCAATCAAATATTTTTCCATAAGGCTTTGATTTATCTCCTCTATAATACACTTATTCACCCCTGATAAGATATGACCCATATCGCCAACCCCTCCAATTGTGAATAATTTGGAAAAATATTCCTGAGCAATATCTTCCATCATATCCTCACCAATTGTAAGCACCCCCGAAAAATTTTCTAATCCTTGAATACGATTCATGTACCTCCGTTGGGAAGCAAATTTATGGAAAAAATAGGTTGTATTTCTATGCCCCGATTTTAAGCAAGTATCTCAGACTCGCTATTCCCAGTAAACTTTCTATTTTTCCGTCTCCCAATTTAATTGCAATTTTACATCCATAAGTTTTACCATTGTCGCATCATCCCTATCCCCTTCGATTAGTGTTGCCAATCTACACTTTAACATTTTAAAAGTATCTCCCCGTTTTTCCTCATTATTTTTGACCATCCTATGAGAGCATACCATAAAGCCTCCAATTTTTCCAAACATCTCCGTTAGTATTCATCCACATATCATGAATAACATCTTTACAAAAGTCTTCCAACACCCACCAAGCCTCAAATATAAAATGTTGTTTTGAAATACCATTCTCACCCTTATCAGTTTGGACCAACAAAGGGCAATGATCTGAGAAAAAATGGGGAAGGTGTTTAATTGGAAATTTTGGAAATAAGGTTCAGCCATTCGGGATTAACCACCCCTCTATCAAGCCTTTCACGAATATTTGTCTCCGATAAATTCCCTCTTTCTAGGTGAACTAGGGTCCTGAATAACCTCCATCCACCAAATTACAATTATTCAATACTTGTCTAAATTTCTCCAATCGCCATTTGTCCATAAGGATACCACCTTTTTTCTCATAAGAATACAAAATTTCATTAAAATCTTCATATATAATCCAAGGCATGTTACAGTCAGCTTTAAGTCTCCAAATCAGCTCCCAACTCTTCTCTCTATGCCTCGCATCAAAGGTTCCATAAAGCCTAGTAAAACGCCACCTCAAGCAGTTGTCACCACAATTAGTATCAGCATCAATATGGTTTTTTGAAAAGCTACAAATACTAACCAAATCATTACCATTCCATGTAAGTCTAAGTCTCATTCGTGACCCTTCTATCGAAACATCAATGCCATTTAGAAAACCACATCTTCTTCGTACCCTTTCCATTCACCGACCATTAAGCTTCATCTCTATTAAGAAGACAATTTGGGGATTATGAGACTTCAGTTTAAAGCAAAGCCTTCTGCATGCCCATATACTTCCTAAACTGTGAACATTCTAGCTTAACAACTTCATTGCTTCCGGTCAGCTTGCCTTTAGCAGCCGCAGATTGTTGTTGAAGTGGAGCATTACCATGCTCCAAAATAGGACTTAATGAATCCGATGAAATAGAAACATCCAAGTCCCTAAATTCAAACCTAAACCTTTTCAAACTATTCTATGAACACTAGATAGATCATTTTCCTTAATCAAATCCATACAACCCTTCCCTTTACCCCTCACCGATTCCTGCATACCTATATCAAACTTCACAATTTTGTCAAGCCTCTTCCAACTTTTTCTTTTTTTAATTATTGGGCTTCATATCCATTGAACTTGTAGGCCCACCTATACAAAACCTTTTTTCTAAATTCTCTGTCTTATTAAATTTGTCTTGACTTTTTTCCCTTATCTTATCTAAATTAGCAGCCTTATTTTTTAGAGAAAAGCTAGCAACCAAATCCCTAGAATTGTGCCTCAATTTATTAGTTTCCAAAACTGCAGATGACATCATCATTTCTGATTTTCCTTTCGTCTTTCGTTCAAATTCTGGCACCACCTTAGTTGAGTCACCACTTCTATTCACATCATTATCTTCTGTGTAATATCGTTGTTCCATTAATTTTCGTATAGAGAAGCGAAACATTTGGCTTTAAGCCAAACATTTAGCTTTCTTTACCTAACAGATTCGATTATGCTTTGAGTGCTATATAATAAGAAAGATTATCCTTCGTTTTTTCCTATTCCTTAGATGAGATCTCCGTACAGTCCTTAACCCCATGTCTCAGTCGTTTGCAACCAAAGCAAAATATTGGTAGATTCTCATATTTGAAATGTCGAGACCATTTTCAAATCGAGTTTTGAAAAATGGGAATCGACTTTAAAAAAAGAAAAACAGGAGTCGCCACCAATCTTTTTAGGTGTGATTGGATCACCTTTAAAACATTTTCATTTTAAAATCATCGGTTTTGGTCTACAAAATCAAAAGAACGGGTTCGGGAGTTGGTTACGTATGAGGAAGGGTTAGCACCCTCGTAACGCCCAAAAATTGGTACCAAATTGATTATCAAATGTCTTTAAGATCGAAAATTAGAAATTTTAAGACGCAATCCTCTTTAAAATATTTTGGATTTTGAAAATTGGAACTCACTCTTAAAATATTGACATTGAGCTAGCCTTTTGGAAATCCCTATCTCGAAACAACAAAACGCCACATTCAGTAAGTTTGGATGTATTGCTTTGAAATTCCGAGACAGCCACTTACATTTTGAAAACCTTTAAAAAACTTAGAAGGGTACTTGATTATTCGAACTCAACAAGAAGAGTCGCAACCCAATAAGTTAGGGCACTACTTTCCCAAAATTTCCAAACATTACGCATTGCCTTTATATTTTTTGAAAACTTTAGAGCCCTTTTTAAAAAAAATGATGATGTGTGAGGAATTATGTTGCATTATAAATCATACTTAGTAATATATTATTGTAAGAGGTAAATAATGCATGCATTTATACAAAGTAATGGTAACAATATAAAGATCGTACATTAGAGACATACATATAAAAATACTATATACATATATGGCAAATATTAACAATATGCATAGAAATATATATATATAGCATGTATTGAGAATGAATAAACATGCAAACATACAAGGTAATGACTAAATAATGCATGATATACAAAAAAAAGTAATACAATATCAATGTACATATTCATGAAATGCAATATCGAATAATAAATATAAAATAACATAAAAAAATGAAATGAATTATTATTAACAGAATACACGTATGACACAAATAAAAACATAATATTTAAAATAGCATTTGCTACATAATATATGAAATATAATAACAAAATATTTATAAAAGGGTAATAATTATATATAAAATATATTGGGTTTTAAAAATATATAAAATAAAGTATGTAAAAGAATTTATAAAATAATACCTAATGCAAAAATATCATTTTAAAATACATAATAAATAAATAATTAATAGTTTTATATGTGTGTAATATGAATTAAAAATATAATTTAATTTACAAATTTTAAAATTTAAATGATATAATGAATAACATAAATAGTATAATAAATAATATGTGATATACATAAAAAAATAAGTAATATAGAATAAAAATGAAAACATATAGATATTATGAAATAAAATATTCTTTAAATATATATAGGAAACAAGAAATATAATAGATATAATATAGAATAATGAAAGTTTATATGAAAAAATGATATGTATAAATAATTAACATATAATATAAGTAAAAATGTAGTAATAATATATAAAAAAAATATGATGTCAAATGATTTGAAAAATATTAGATAATATGAAGAATAATAATTTATATATATAATAAAATAATCCTATAGTATATAATATAAACAATAAGGATAAAAATAAATATCAATATAAAAAATATATATAGAATAAATATAGGACTAAATTTAAAATTCAGCAAAATGACAGGGCGAATTTCAAAGAAACAAAACTGGATTAAGGCCCTATTTAAAACGGGCATAAAATTAGAGGGACTCACTGGGCAAATAGCCCTATTCCCAAAACGTCACCGTTTCCCTTAATGCGATTGTAAATCATTGGGTGGGTCGAATTGAAATAGAATTAAAATACTAATGCCAAATTAAAAATAAATGAAACGAGATTAAAAGTATAAAAATTGCGAGAGGACCAATTGGGTAATTAACCCGATTCTAAAAAACGCGCGGATCCTCCCTTGGTAATCGGGTCAACACGCGAATCTTGAGGGTCTAAAACGCTGTCGTTTTGTCAAGGCTATATAAGCTAACTCCTTAGCTTTAAAATCATTTAGAAACCCAGTTTCTAAAAAAAAAAAAAAATCCTCTGAAAAGGATCCTTGGTCCTCTGAGCTCCGGCGTTTAGCCGATCAGCTCTGGTCATCGGACCTCCGCGCTTAGATCCACGCGCCGCCACCAACTCCGCCACACACGACTGTCGGAACTTGAAAAGTTTCACTTTTCAAGGCGATTCTCAAGGTATTCTCTCCCTCTATCTGTTTAATATATTATATGCATAAACTTATGATTAAGAGAATAAAAATATATCACCTTTGTCTTCTGTAAAAAATCTTTGGTGTGTTATTGCAAAAAAGATTCTGTGTACAATATTTTGGTATCTCCCTAGTGTGCTCTCTCCCTCCCTTTTTACAATGAAAGTACCTGGGCTTTTATAGCCCGATGTAAAGGATTTACAGCCTTGGAAAGAAATCTTTGATTTCTTTTCTTATTTCTATTGTCGCATTTTCTGCTGTTATTTTTCATTTTGCAGCTGTTTTCACGAGGAAATCAGGGAGCCAGGATGATTAGGCCCTGATGATGACGGTGCTGGTGCTAATCTGCTTTCATTTGGCTTCAACTGCGGCCAAATTCGAGGCCGGGAAACACGGCGTTGATGGGGTAGATGGAACGTTTGGTGATTGATGGTAGCCTTGATTAGGGAGCTAGACAGACGCTTCCCGAGCCTTCCAAAAGCAGTTGCGGCGTGAGGGGGCAGGGCTAGGGTTGGAAACCCTAGCTGGAATTTTTAGGTTTTGGGCTTAGTTGTTTGGGTCTAGTTTAGGTTTGGGCCTGTTGGGTATTGTAACTAGGTAAGGTATTTTGTATTTGGGCCTACTATTTGGACTTTGTAATCTGGACTTTATAAACTGTTAAATAAACAATTATTTATTTATTTATTTGGTTTATTTAAGCTCGGTCAAATTTGGGCTATTACAGCTGCCCTTCTTTGCTTATTGCTGTGTAACAGGAATCAAGCAAAGACTCATAGAAAAACCAAATTTGACCGGCCCTATCAAATCATGGTATCAATTTTTATGACTGTCATGTTGTTATCTTTGATCTGCTCCCCGCCGATCATAGAGATGTCGAATCTGTTTCTTCAATTTGTAGGGATACCAAATCAACTTTGAGTCTGTTTTGAGAACATCTGAGAGTCAAATCTGCTACGTCCTCGATTTGTTCCATGTAAGTACAAGGATGCCATACCATCTTGAGTCTATTTGAGAACATTTGAGAGTCATATTTGCTACGTCCTCGATTTGTTCTTTGTAAACATAAGAATGCCAAATCGTCTTAGATCTGCTTCAGTAAACATCTGAAGGTTAGATCTGCCATATCTGAGAACATCTGAGAGTCAAATCTGCTATGTCCTCGATTCGTTTCTTGTAAACACAAGAATACCAAATCATCTTGGATCTGCTTCAGTATAAACATCTGAAGGTTAGATCTGCTATATCTGAGAACATCTGAGAGTCAAATCTACTATGTCCTCGATTTGTTTCTTGTAAATACAAGAATGCCAAATCATCTTGGATCTGCTTCAGTATAAACATCTGAAGGTTAGATCTGCTATATCTGAGAAAATCTGAGAGTCAAATCTGCTATGTCCTCGATTTGTTTCTTGTAAACACAAGAATGCCAAATCATCTTGGATCTGCTTCAGCATAAACGTCTGAAGTCTAGATCTGCTATATCTGAGAACATCTGAGAGTCAAGTCTGCTATGTCCTCGATTTGTTTCTTGTAGACACAAGAATACCAAATCATCTTGGATCTGCTTCAGCATAAACGTCTGAAGTCTAGATCTGCTATACTGCGGCTTATTACCCTGCTGTTTAAGGGGCTAAAGCACGTCGTCTTTGATAACCTGTAGAATGATTATGCCTAGTAATTAGGATGCTATGCTCAAAGTGAGTCGAATGTCCCTAATTAAACACGTTATGATGCAAAGTGCTGTGAATATGACCCCTATCGTATGCATCACCATTCATTCCTTCTTTTGTCTTTCTTTTCTCAAAATTTCATTCTTACTCAGCTTGTAGGCCTTCCTCCAATGCTACAATCTACTGAGGATGTCTGTAAGAATTGAATCATTGGTTTTGTCCATTTCCTTTCGGACTGGAAGAAAGAAATTCTTCGAGTTCCTTTATCCCTTACTTACATGAATTTCTCAAACAATTGTCCTGTTTTAGTTTCTTGCATTATCTAAAAATTCCAAAGTAATGTACAAAACCTCATTTGTGGAAATATTTTAGTTCATCTATCATTATTTCAATGCAACATACTTTAAGAATATCGGAAGATGAATAAATCTTTAAGAATAATTGGATTTGAATGAATTGTTAACAATACAAAGGAAATAAGTCTGATAGCATATCTTTAAGAAGAAATAGAATATAAAGATAGCAAATAGGATAAAAAATTAGATGCCCTAATTATCGCCGCTTGAGCGTCTATACATTAGTTCCATGAAACCTTTCTTGAGTTCGACATGTGTTTAAAGGATCCAAAATATTTTGTTGATGCCCCAATGTACAGCATGCTTTACTCTTCGCCGAGTCAGATATAGCCAAATTGCTGTATGCCTTTCAAAATTTGAGCTACCCTTTCGGGTTTTCAACTCAAAACTCTTTTGGTTTCAAGGCGCCCTTTGCAGGTTTTCACCTTGGCCTCTCCATTTTTCTTTTTTTTCTTTTTTTTTTTTTGAAAATTCAAGGCGCCCTTTGCAGGTTTTCACCTTGGCCTCTCCATTTTTCTTTTTTTTTTCTTTTTTTTTTTCGAAAATTCAAGGCGCCCTTTGCGGGTTTTCACCTTGGATTCTTTTCTCCTTTAGACAAAGTATTTTTTGACTGAGTCTGAGTTCACTAGATTGGGTAGGCTCTTTCCATCCATTTCTGTCAAAATCAATGCACCGCCAGAAAAAGCCTTCTTCACGACGTATGGCCCCTCCCAATTTGGTATCCATTTTCCTTTAAAGTCCTTCTGAATGGGAAGGATTTTCTTTAGCACAAGGTCCCCCTCATGGAATTCCCTTGGACGAACCTTTTTATCATAAGCTCGCATCATACGTTTTTGGTACATCTGACCATGCCGGATGGCTTTCAGCCTTTTTTCCTCAATCAAGTTTAGCTGGTCATATCGGGACTGAACCCATTCAGCTTCATCTAACCTTATCTCTGTTAAAAATCGGAGAGAAGGTATTTCTACTTCAATAGGTAACATTGCTTCCATCCCGTAAACTAACGAGAACGGAGTTGCCTCAGTAGAAGTTCTGACAGATGTTTGATAGGCCAAGAATGCAAACGGTAGCTTTTCATGCTAATCGCTATATGTCTCAGTCATCTTTCCAATGCAAACGGTAGCTTTTCATGCCAATCGCTATATGTCTCAGTCATCTTTCCCACTATTTTCTTAATGTTCTTATTAGCAGCCTCCACTGCCCCATTCATCTTTGGACGATAGGGTGAAGAGTTGTGATGCTTGATTTTGAACTGGTCACAAACCTCTACTATCATTTTGTTGTTCAAATTCAATGCATTGTCGGATATAATCCTTTCAGGCATCCCATACCGACAAATGATTTCCTTATTCAAAAATCGGCTTACAGCTGACTTAGTAACATATGTGTAACAAACAGCCTCTACCTATTTTGTAAAGTAGTCAATCACTACGAAGATAAACCGATGTCCATTTGAAGCTTTCGGCGATATTGGTCCGATGACATCCATGCCCCACATGGAAAATGGCCATGGAGACGTCATGACATGTAACGGTGAGGGTGGTACATGGATTTTGTCTCCATAAATCTGACACTTATGGCATTTTTTGGCATAGTTGATACAGTCTCCTTCCATAGTGGCCCAGTAATAGCCAAACCTCATGATTTGTCTTGCCATCGTGAACCCATTTGCATGCGTACCACATACACCTTCATGAACCTCTTCTAGAACTAACTTGGCTTCCACAGCATCGACACATCTTAAAAGTACTTGGTCTTTCCTTTTCTTGTACAGAACATCCCCGTCCAAAACATAGTCACAAGCTAACCTTCTCAAAGTTTGTTTGTCATTTTCAGTTGCCTGTTCTGGATATTTACGATCTCTTACATATCGCAATATATCCTGATACCAAGGATTATCATCATTTTCTTCCTCTTCAAGGTTATAACAACTAGCCGGAGCTTCATAGAAACTCATTTGAATTGGTCTTACCTCTTCTTCTTTATTTGCCTTAATTATTGAGGCCAAGGTTGCTAGAGCATCTGCCATCTGATTTTCGTCTCGCGGGAGATAATTAAAGATGATATCATCAAACTCCTTAAGTAACCCCAAAACTACCTTTCGATAATTGATCAATTTAGGGTCCCTTGTCTCCAATTCACCTCTAAGCTAATAAATTACCAACGCCGAATCTCCATATACTTCTAGGATTCTTATACCTCGCTCTATGGCCGCTTGAAGTCCCATAATGCATGCTTCATACTCAGCCATATTGTTCGTGCAATCAAAGTCCAACTTGTACGTGAATGGGTAGTGATCACCATTAGGGGATACCAAGACTGCCCCAATTCCATTTCCCACTACATTAGAAGCCCCATCAAAATTAAGCTTCCACGGAGAATCTTCAGTCATTGCTATACACATTAACTCCTCATTTGGAAAATCAAATTTAATGGTTCATAATCCTCTAGAGCTCTACTAGCCAAGAAATCAGCTACCGCACTTCCTTTTATAGCCTTCTAACTTACATAGACTATATCGAACTCCGAAAGTAAAATTTGCCACCTTGCCATCCTTCCATTTAGAGCAGTTGATTCCATCATGTATTTCAATGGATCCAACTTGGAGATAAGCCAAGTGGTATGGTATAGCATGTACTGTCTTAATCTCCGGGTGGTCCAGATTAGCGCATAACACAACTTTTCAATTGGCGAATATGTCATTTCACAGTCAGTGAATTCTTTACTGAGATAATAAATTGCTTTCTCCCTTTTCCCCGACTCATCATGTTGACCAAGCACACATCCCATAGAATTGTTGAACAATGACAAGTATAGTATTAACGGTTTATCTAGACTAGGTGGAGATAACACTGGAGCATTCAACAAATACTGCTTGACTTTCTCAAAAGCATTTTGGCATTCTTCATATCAAGTACCTTGATTATGCTTTCTGAGGAGGCGAAAGATAGGATCACATTTCTCGGTCAATTGTGAAATGAACCGAGCGATGTAATTCAACCTTCTTAGGAATCCTTGAACTTCTTTTTGAGTATGTGGCAGAGGCAACTCTCGTATGGCTCTGACCTTGTCTGAGTCAACTTCAATTCCCTTTTCACTGACTACAAAGCCTAATAACTTTCCCAATTCGGCTTCAAAAGTGCACTTTGCTGGATTGAGCTTCAACTGAAATTTTCTCAACCTTAAGAACAATCTTCTCAAGACCTCAATATGTTCTTTTTCTGTTCGCGACTTGGCGATCATATCATCAACGTATACCTCAATATCCTTATGCATCATGTCGTGAAACAAGTTTACCATGACTCGTTGATATGTTGCCCCTGAGTTCTTCAGCCCAAACGGCATTACTTTGTAACAAAAGGTGCCCCACAATGTTATGAAAGTAGTTTTATTCATATCCTCTGGATGCATCTTTATCTGATTGTATCATGAGAAGTCATCCATGAAAGAGAACAATGAATATCCCGCTGTGTTGTCTACTAAAGTGTCAATATGTGGTAGAGGGAAATAATCCTTTGGGCTTGCTTTGTTTAAATCTCTGTAATCAACGCACATTCGTACCTTCCCGTCCTTCTTAGGAACAGGTACAATGTTAGCTACCTATTCGGAGTACTTCACTTCTTGCAAGAATCCTGCATCAAACTGCTTCTTGACTTCATCCTTTATTTTCAAGACAATATCCGACCGTATTCTCCGCAACTTCTGTTAAATTGGTTTGCAATCTTGTCTTATAGGAAGACGATGTACCACAATGTCGGTACTCAATCCGGGCATATCCTGATAAGACCATGCAAAAATATCCTTGAATTCCTGAAGCAACTCAATCAAGCTACGCCTTGTGTCTTTGGTAATTAGTGTTCCAATTTTCACCTCCTTCCCTTCCTCTAGGGCTATATTCTCTATTGCCTCTTTCTCATGTGGCATGATTTGTTTCTCCTCCTGTTTTACCATTCTTAATAGATCGAGAGATACGTCACAATCTTGAACATCTTCAAAATCCTGAGGCTCCTCTAAACACATGTCTTGCTCACAAAAGAAATCAGGAGCGGCAGTATTAGCGCTCATATCATTGATATCTAGAGACCTGTGAGGGGTATGAAAGAATATACAAAGAATGAATGAATTTAAGAATGATCGTTTATGTGCTATGAATAAAAGAATAAGAATTGTTAGAATTTAAAGGAATATTGATTGATAAAAATGAAGTAATACTCTTTTAAATTGATAAAAGTCATGTTTTATTTGAATAATAATAGATGAACATGAACCTATTTTCACAAATGTAATCTTACTACTCCTAGGCCCTAGAGTAATAAACATATTTTGAGAATTACTCTGAAAAATTCTAAAGACTACAGGAAGATCCTCCGCAGTCCAATTGTTTAGAGAGCTCCCCGGCTCGTAAGGGCGAATACCCTCAAGGTTTTCCTGTCCCAACCACTCACTATGTACAACATTGATTTGATGACTCTCTTCTACCAGTAACCCTCCTGACTTAAAGGTTTTAGATATAGGTGGGAATGTCATCGATTCCCACTCTACTTCTCCTCCGTTCAAATGCGCCTTCCTTCTTGCTTGACGCTTTTCCATCTCCTGTCTCTTGTGTTTATGGTCTGGCTTGAAACCCAAACCAAAGCGATCCTTCTTCTCCATCAGTTTTGGGATTTGAATCCCCCCTTGCAACTATTTTCCTAGTCATTTTCCCGGTGATGCCCCCTTTCCCATCATCATTTGCAGGGCCATCCTTGTAGCTCCAGATATTTTGGGCACTGTCACCTCACTTTCTTCCGAAATAAAGGTTGCGTTGATAATTTCTAGAGAGCGAAAAGAACATTCAATAGACTCTTTATTGGCCTCAACATAAGGGGCTTTGCCAGTAACTGTTGCTATGATATCTTCCTCTACATTGATAGTTATTAACCGTCCATCTGTTACTAACTTCAATTTCTAGTGCAATGAGGAGGGCACTGCTCCTGCCGAGTGTATCCATGGTCTCCCCAACAAGTAATTATAGGAGGGTTTGATATCTATTACCAAAAAATTAACTTCATACGTATTTGGCCCGATTTCCAAGGGAATGTCAATTCGCCTCATCACCTTCCTTTCAGTTCCGTCAAAGGCTCTTACCATATTATGACATGTCTTCATGTACGAACTGTCAATGGGTAATCTGTTCAATGTAGATAGTGGAAGGACGTTCAAAGCGGACCCATTATCAACGAGTACACTTGGAAGCGTGTATCCTTTACAACAAGTGGTGATGTGCAAAGCCTTAGTTGACCCTATGCCCCCAGGTGGAATTTCATTATCATTGAAGTAGATGAAATTGTCAGCACTGATGTTATTTATCAATCGATCCAACTTATTGACAGATATATCGTGAGTGACATATGTCTCGTTGAGTACCTTCAACAACGCTTCTCGATGCACTTCAGAGCTTAGTAGTAAAGCTAAAACCGATATGCGTGCTGGTTGCTTACACAACTGCTCGACCACACTGTACTCACTATGCTTAAGGAACTTTAGAAATTCCTTAGCCTCCTCCTCTCTCACTGGCTCGTTAACAGGTACTTCGTTCTTTTTCTCAATCTCAACACTCTTAGATTTTGTGAGCTCCACTCTGACATCCCTCATATCATAACGTTTCCCACTCCGCGTATGGGAACCTTCAACTTGTACATTTTTAGATGCACTGGCTATATTTCCTTCCTCCAGCATTATCATGCTACAGTCATAATTCCATGGTACTTTCTTGCTATCCTTGCAAGGGAAAGGAATAGGTGTATGGATAATGACCTTGGGCACTGCTGGTGTCCCCATTTCATTATTCCCTGGCAGGGAGATAATGATCCTTGGTCTGCTGGTTCTTTGCTGTTCATTTTCCAGTGCATATACTTGCTTTTCACTAGAGCTACCTTCACAAATCTGTAGCTCTTTATTATCTATAAAGCCTTGCACCAAGGCCTTGAATTTCTTGCAATCTTCATCGAACTCACCGTAGTCCCTCGTTCCTTCTCTCGTATTTTTAGAGGTCAACATACCTCTCTTCATCATCTCTTCCCAGATCACTCTCATAGGCATCTTTATCTCAGCAACATTTTCCTTCCTCCCTTTTTTACCGGCTTCACCAATGGCATTTACTCCCTGATTGTCATGGTTCGGCAAAGGGTTCTCAGCATTTGAGGTACTCTCAAATTTTAAAACCTCATTCTTGATCAACCTCTCTATAGCTTTTTTGAATCCCGTACAGTTCTCGATTGAGTGCCCTAATATTCCAGCATGATACTCACATCTGGCATTTGCATCATACCATTTAGGATACGGAGGTTGTAATGGTTTCAAATGGAAAGGGGCTATAGCATGCGCGTCATATAAATTTTGATAGAGCTCCCTATACGTCACAGGTATAGGTGTAAATTGCATCCTCTCATGCCTAGTGTTGGATTCCTGCTTTTGAGAGCCCTGTTGTCCAACTGTAGCTACTTTGGGCTGGCTAACCGTGACTGTTTTTGAATTAAAACTACTTGTATTGTTCACCTCATTGTCTTTTCTTCTTGGGGATGATCTTTTGGCTACCTCCCCCTCAATTCTTCCCCCTCTTATGGCATTCTCTATCATCTCTCCTGCCATAACTATGTCCGCAAAACTTTTAGTAGTGCTTCCAATCATATGAGTAATAAATGGGGCTTTCAGAGTATTAATGAATAACATAGTGGTCTCCTTCTCCAACAGTGGTGGTTGAACCTGCATCGCTATCTCTCTCCACCTCTGTGCATATTGCCTAAAATTCTCATTAGGCTTCTTCTCTATGTTTTACAAGGTAATCCTATCAGGAGACATGTCTGTCACATGATTGTACTGCTGCATGAAGGCTTGTGCAAGATCCCTCCATGAACTTATTCTAGCCCGGCTCAACTAATTGTACCATTTGGCTGCCGCACCTATCAAACTATCTTGAAAACAATGGATCAACAACTGATCATTGTTTACATACCCCGTCATCCTTCTGCAAAACATTGTGATGTGGGCCTCTGGGCAAGTAGTGCCATTGTACTTTTCAAATTCTGGCATTTTGAATTTGTGATGCAACACTAGGTTTGGGAATAGACTTAAATCCTTGGCATCAACCCCATGATTATTGCCAGTGCTTTCCAAAGCCTTGAACTTTTCTTCTAACCATCTGCAGCGTTCATCCAATTGCCTTGCAGCTTCGGCTTTCAAATCCTCCTTTTCCATCATATCTAAATCGGGAACAAGAGGATTAGTAGGATTGTCACCCATATTAAACCCTAAACTAGTCGGGAAATTCATATGGACACCGGTATCAATTGGCCCATGCCGAGGCCTCACAGTAGCAGATGGCCTTCTAGGGGGTGCCTCAGTTTGTAATGGTACATGAGGTGGAGTAAAACCTGGAGGAGGACCCTCATTTTCCTCTTCTGTGATGGCCATAGGAGCCTTTCCCTTATCAGTGGCCCTCAATAACTGAGCCATTTCAGCCATCATATTCCTCTGAGCTTCCATTATTTGCTCTCTCATCTCATTCTGTATTTTAACCAACTGCTCTTGCAACTGGTCTTGCATATCCTTTTGCAACTGCTCAAACCTTTGATCCATGTTTTTAGTTTTAGTGCGAGTGCCGTAGGGACGTGTGATTTCCAGATTTTCTTTTCTACCTTTATAAAGAAACTTTAACTAATTAGGGTCTTTCTATAATCTTGAATGCATATGATATAATGTGATGCAAATGCATGAGTGCAACAAAGGCATCAATCTCGATTCAATCTCATTTAGAGAACTTTATTTAGAAAAAGAATGTCTTTACATATAAATGGATTACAAGTACACTTTCGCCCTAATGCCCAAAGTTTTAACTCTATCTAATAAAAGGGCTAACTCTCGTCCTATATCTGACGATGACCCACACATCAGACTCAATACATCGGCTCATACTGCTAAGTCTTGCACGTATTCAGCAACCTCTCTAATCTGGGCTACGGCTTCTCCCATAACATGATCCCTTTCTTTGACCTGCCCTTTAGATTGATGAAGCTCTCCCTTTAGATAATCTTCTTGCGTCTCGAGCTGCTCAATTCGAAGTTTACCTTTATGCAATGCTACTTCCAAATCTTCAACTTTACTCTTTAACTCTTTTAACTCAACTGTAGAATCATGGCTACGATGCCAACGGAGGGATCTTTCGAGCTCAGTTACTTTGGATTTCAACCCTTTATTTTCTTCTTCTAACGCCAAATTTCACGACTGCATCTCCTGGAACTTCTTCTCCCAGTTTTCAGCTCTAGCCTTTCCTTCCTGGACCTCTTTCTGCAACTGATCTGAGGACCCTCCTACTCTTGCTTTCCTCAAGGATACCTGTGCCTTTTTGTAGTGTTCCTTCAAATCATCTCTATCCTCTTCGATTTTCCTCTTTTCTTTTCTTTCTTTTTCGACCTCCATCTTCTGGACATCAATGTCTAAATTCAAGTACATCTTTTCTTCTTCGAGCTTTGCTATCCTTTTCTCAAGCTCCAAATTTTTCCTCTCAAATTTTTGCTTCATAATTTCCAATTCTGAGGGCATCACTTGCGAATATTCTTCCATCGATCAAGCTCCTTCCACGCTTGGCTCAGGGATATTATCATTGATCCTTCTACCTCTCCATTCAACATATTCTGGAGTCGTAGCAGGGCTAATAGCTACTCCTTTCAACCGACACGTCTTGTTTCAAGCACTAGAGATTTCACCGACCCTTTTCTTGTAATCGGCTCCTCTATATGCGAACTCACTTTGGGTTAGCCCATGAGTTGCTGGCACAAAATGCCTTAAACCAAATTGCCTTAACACAAGCAAGGGGGCACAACCGATGGCACCCCAAATTCTCAATAGAGGGACCCAATCGAAACTGCCGCACTAGTAAAGACTCTCACCAGGAATCATCTATGGAGCTCTCCACTCAACATCTTTTGCCTGAAGATTCTGGAGTAGTGCTATCCAATTCTTCTCTGGAACATCAACTCTCCTAGTTGAAGTAACTATGTCATTCAGCGGTGAATAATTTTCAAAGAAAACCTGACAAATAACCCTATCTATCAACCGAAAATGGCTATAGAACCAAGCTAGAAGTAATTGGGCACAACCAACAAACCTGCCTGCACCAGCCTTCCTACATGTGCCTAAGGACCTGAATGTCTCCGCCAAAATTGTAGGGACAGAAGTAACCCTCTTACTGAGCCGATGGAAAAGATCCGTGGTTGCTTCATCCACATATCCCAAAGCCCTAGGGAACACCATCAATCCATACAAACTTAAGGCAAAAATATCTACCTTCTTTGTTTTATCTGGGTATGTCAAAATCAGACCCTTCAAAGCATCCCATGAAATGCACTTGCACTCACCCTTCTCTTTAATTTTGGCAGTGATCCACTGCTCACTCATCCCTGTAATAGTCATCGGTTTCTTCCAAAAGGTAGGGACATTAGCAGCTCGAGAATAGATTCTATCAACCTGAAACCTGAGACAACGTAACAAAGCAGTGTACTCCTCTATGGTAGGCACCAAGTCTACCTCCCCAAAAGTGAAACAACTATACGTTGGGTTCCAAAACTGAGCGAGTGCTCGGAACAAGTGCTCATCTACTTGAACATCGAGCAAGTAGGGTAAGTCTCCGTAATTACCATAAAATAACTGTTTAGTCTCGTTGCCCCACTGATCCCAAATTTTCTTAAGCTCTTGGAGGTTGTTCTGCGTGACACTAATTATCCCGACAACTCCGACATATATCCCACAGCTATACTATCTCCCTTTTCTAATTGAGTTTGCTCAAACCATCTATGGACATTGGCGTTGCCCTCCACTCTATCAAGAAGTCCGTTCTCCATAACAAAACTCTCTAACTTAGAAATTGACCGTGAATCGATACCTTTGTAAACACAAAATGCAAACAAAAAAAGAAGAAATAGTCAGTATCGCATGATATCAATAAGTCTCAACAATAATTTATAAGCGTAATATCTAAAGTTTAACTCTAACTAAGTTGGGTTCTTACGGTTTTTTCTATATGAGGTTGGTTCTAAAGTTTGAGGTACTGAACCAAAGAGATTCTCGATCCTCACCTATTATAGGCTCATTTGAATCGAGTTCATTCGAGGAATACATTTCCCTATGGCTACACTGAGATGAAAATCTCACGAAACCATAGGTACGGATGTATCCTAAAAGTGATCCACTATCTCAGCACTGAGGCTTAAAACCTCACGGCGTAGCTTTTCACTCCCACTTAAGGGTGTGACCACAACGGTCATGCAAATGCAATGCGTATTAGAATATAGCAACATATGCAATAATATAAACACATGTAATGCAAAGAGGATTAAATTTTAAAATTTTTAATTTCTGACATTAAGACAAGAGATAATTAATTACACGGCTTGACTCTCTTATTAGTCCCAGTGTGGAGTCGCTTGTCAAGTTAGAGACCATTTTTAAATCGAGTTTTGGAAAATGGGAATCGACTTTAAAAAATGAAAAACAGGAGTCGCCACCAATATTTTTGGGTGTGATTTGATCACCTATAAAACATTTTCATTTTAAAATCATCGGTTTTGGTCTACGAAATCAAAAGAACGGGTTCGGGAGTCGGTTACATACGAGGAAGGGTTAGCACCCTCGTAATGCCCAAAAATTGGTACCAAATTGATTATCAAATGTCTTTAAGATCGAAAATTAGAAATTTTAAGACGCAATCCTCTTTAAAATATTTTGGATTTTGAAAATTGGAACTCACTCGTAAAATATTGACATTGAGCTAGCCTTTTGGAAATCCCTATCTCGAAACAACAAAACGCCACATTCAGTAAGTTTGGATGTATTGCTTTGAAATTCCGAGACAGCTACTTACATTTTGAAAACCTTTAAAAAACTTAGAAGGGTACTTGATTATTCGAACTCAACGAGAAGAGTCGCAACCCAATAAGTTAGGGTACTACTTTCTCGAAATTTCCAAACATCAAGCATTGCCTTTATATTTTTTGAAAACTTTGGAGCCCTTTTTAAAAAAAATGATGATGTGTAAGGAATTATGTTGCATTATAAATCATACATAGTAATATATTATTGTAAGAGGTAAATAACGCATGCATTTATACAAAGTAATGGTAACAATATAAAGATCGTACATTAGAGACATACATATAAAAAATACTATATACATAAATGGCAAATATTAACAATATGCATAGAAATATATATATAGCATGTATTGAGAATGAATAAACATGCAAACATACAAGGTAATAACTAAATAATGCATGATATACAAAAAAAAAGTAATACAATGTCAATGTACATATTCATGAAATGCAATATCGAATAATAAATATAAAATAACATAAAAAAATGAAATGAATTATTATTAACAGAATACACGTATGACACAAATAAAAACATAATATTTAAAATAGCATTTGCTACATAATATATGAAATATAATAACAAAATATTTATAAAAGGGTAATAATTATATATAAAATATATTGGGTTTTAAAAAATATATAAAATAAAGTATGTAAAAGAATTTATAAAATAATACCTAATGCAAAAATATCATTTTAAAATACATAATAAATAAATAATTAATAGTTTTATATGTGTGTAATATGAATTAAAAATATAATTTAATTTACAAATTTCAAAATTTAAATGATATAATGAATAACATAAATAGTATAATAAATAATATGTGATATACATAAAAAAAATAAGTAATATAGAATAAAAAATGAAAACATATAGATATTATGAAATAAAATATTCTTTAAATATATATAGGAAACAAGAAATATAATAGATATAATATAGAATAATGAAAGTTTATATGAAAAAATGATATGTATAAATAATTAACATATAATATAAGTAAAAATGTAGTAATAATATATAAAAAAAATAATGATGTAAAATGATTTGAAAAATATTAGATAATATGAAGAATAATAATTTATATATATAATAAAATAATCCTATAGTATATAATATAAACAATAAGGATAAAAATAAATATCAATATAAAAAATATATATAGAATAAATATAGGACTAAATTTAAAATTCAGCAAAATGACAGGGCAAATTTCAAAGAAACAAAACTGGTTTAAGGCCCTATTTAAAACGCGCGTAAAATTAGAGGGACTCACTGGGCAAATAGCCCTATTCTCAAAACGTCACCGTTTCCCTTAATGCGATTGTAAATCATTGGGTGGGTCGAATTGAAATAGAATTAAAATACTAATGCCAAATTAAAAATAAATGAAACGAGATTAAAAGTATAAAAATTGCGAGAGGACCAATTGGGTAATTAACCCGATTCTAAAAAACGCGCGGATCCTCCCCTGGTAATCGGGTCAACACGCGGACCTTGAGGGTCTAAAACGCTGTCGTTTTGTCAAGGCTATGTAAGCCAACTCCTCAGCTTTAAAATCATTTAGAAACCCAGTTTCTAAAAAAACAAAAAAAAATCCTCTGAAAAGGATCCTTGGTCCTCTGAGCTCCGACGTTTAGCCGATCAGCTTTGGTCATCGGACCTCCGCGCTCAGATCCACGCACCGCCACCAACTCCGCCACACACGACGGTCGGAACTTGAAAAGTTTCACTTTTCAAGGCGATCCTCAAGGTATTCTCTCCCTCTATCTGTTTAATATATTATATGCATAAACTTATGATTAAGAGAATAAAAATATATCACATTTGTCTTCTATAGAAAAATCTCTGGTGTATTATTGCAAAAAAGATTCTGTGTACAATATTTTGGTATCTCCCTAGTGTGTTCTCTCCCTCCCTTTTTACAATGAAAGTACTTGGGCTTTTATAGCCCGATGTAAAGGATTTACAGCCTTGGAAAGAAATCTTTGATTTCTTTCCTTATTTCTATTGTCGCGTTTTCTACTGTTATTTTTCATCTTGCAGCTGTCTTCACGAGGAAATCAGGGAGCCAGGATGATTAGGCCCTGATGACGACGGTGCTGGTGCTAATCTGCTTTCATTTGGCTTCAACTGCGACCAAATTCGAGGTCAAGAAACACAGCGTTGATTGGGGTAGATGGAACGTTTGGTGATTGATGGTAGCCTTAATTCAGGAGCTAGACAGACGCTCCTCGAACCTTCCAGAAGCAGTTGCGGCGCGAGTGGGCAGGGCTAGGGTTGGAAATGCTAGCTGGAATTTTTAGGTTTTGGGCTTAGTTGTTTGGGTCTAATTTAGGTTTGGGCCTGCTGGGTATTGTAACTGGGTAAGGTCTTTTGTATTTGGGCCTACTGTTTGGGCTTTGTAATCTGGACTTTATAGACTGTTAAATAAACAATTATTTATTTATTTGTTTGGTTTATTTAAGCCCGGTCAAATTTGGGCTATTACATGAAAAAAAGCCAAACTTTTTCCTGATGTCCTGCAGAGATAAAGATCTATCTCTGCAATGGTCTTTGCGCATCCAACTGAACTTTTAATCTACAATATTACCCTTTAACCTCCAATTAGATTACTCCCCCAAAAGTGGTTCCAACAACATGCATCAAATCTTTCTTATCACACTTCGGTGGACATGGTCCCATCTTAAGCCAAAACGGCGAAAGAACTAGTCGGATCTTACTCTTTTCCATAGGCTGTGTCAACTTATCAAAATAATGAATTGTCTTTGAAAAAACCATGGACAACCTTTCAAGATCAACTCTAAATCCTCTTCATCCTCAAACGAAATCAAGAATAAATTCTTGCCTACCACCTAAATCTCAAACTTCTTCTTAGTTTTCCATATAATCTTAATCTGTGCCGGAAAACTATCTGAATTGTAAGATTTCTTAATCCAAAAAGAACATATCAACGACGAATTTTCATTTGGAACAACCAACGAGCTTTTCACCGAAAGTTGCACAAGTTCTTCTTATAGAAGGGAAATCTCATCTCCCCCTATTCTCAAAAGTCACCAGCCAGCTCTAACCCAACCATAGTAGACACTGTCTCTCTGAGAAACTTGAGAGAGAGCACTCTTGACTTTTTGATAGTGATAATCCATGGAATACTTACTTGCAAGTTTTTATTGTATTTTTATTACCACAATGATAATAGTCATACTTTTGGTTAAATGAGAGGTCATTAATTGGTCAATTTTATAACAGAATAGATGGTCATAAATGGTTTCACATTTGTTCACTTTAGTATAAGCTCTCCCTCAAGCAACCTTTCCTACTAAAGGATGTATAAACACTTTTTACAAGGAAATGGACAATCTCCTAAATGCATTATAACAAAAAATTCCTTAGTGAGTAGATTTTCTAACTTTCAAGCTCATGAAAACTTTTTATTGAGTAGATTTGACTATCTAAGTAAGTAACGTTCATATAAAATTGTAGTCTCCTTTTATATACTCCATTCAGCTGGTTAAAATCGAGGAGGTAATCTTCCAAATCTCCAAGTTAAAGACAACATCAAGATAATCCTTAAAATCAACAATCTTGCTAGAAGCCAACCATATCTTTATCTATAAATAAGATAGAATAAATTCAAAGGACTTTTTGTGAAAGTAGTCAGCATTGTACTGGAGGGTATACTATTTTTGTCTTGGTACTAGTACGTAGTGGTCTCAGTGTGTTTCAATAAACCATTTTTGGTTCATCGATGTTTTGAAATATTTTTACACACATATATTTATGGTCTAACTTTTAGTTTCTTAATAAAGTATATATTGTATATACATGCAAATATATTTCAATAACTAAGTTCAATAAACATATACATGCAAATATATATTGTATATACATTCATATAAACATATTTTTATCTTTTTTATATGTGAATATAAGTTTTAAATATTAACTAAGTTCAATAACTTCATTTAATAACTATATTTTAAATGTAGTTATAGAAAAAAATAAAATAATTATTATAAAAAAGTTGGTTTAAATTATCAAAATATTGTACCAATCTATATGGGTTAACACACACCGATATTGGTTGAAATGGGCTGAAACACACCTAAATTTTGACTGGATTAGAATTTAGATTACTTGGTATAGGTTTAGGAGCCAAACGATATAATACCGACTGGTATCGACCGACGACTACCTTGCTTTCTGTAATCCAATTTCCCATTATAAATCAAATCCCGAGGTTTCTACAAATAAATCTCATAATACATATTAAAAAGAATAACTGCAAACCAAAATTGTTAACATAATCATGTCATTTATTATGTTACACTGGAGAGTGTTTGATTTAAGGAATATATATGACACCCTTAAAAATTGTTAATATCATGGAGGAATCTATACTCCTAATTTCATATTTCAACCCACCTGAGTTTTACATTATTGACTGAGTTTTAGTTTGGTTGGCATTGTTATTATTGTCGATACGGAAAAATGTGGGTTTGAGTGTATTGAAACATGTTCATCTACCTATTTAAGAGTTGAAGAGAGATTATAAATAATTTTAGACATCATATAAAAGAAAAGAGTTTGGATATTAACCATTTCTTTTATATCATCCCCATTAAGCAATTGTTTTTCACACGTTTGGTTCTCACATGTTAAATATTTGGTAGCTAGAGATTATCCATATAAAATAGTGGTTGTACGGGGGACCTAAACAGAAGCTGCCAAAAAGGCCGCCTACCTTTCGAGTGGATGTGTTGACAGATCATCTCCCAAAAGAGTTATTGAATAGGGCAAGGCGTGGCTTCTTTAGGATTGTATATGCTACTCGTTACTTTGTTGAGTTTGTCATGCTTTTACTCATAAAGAAAATGCCAAGTTAAAAAAGGGGTTGGAGTAAAAACTAAAACACCACTTAATGGATTAATTAATGTAATCTTATAAGAAGGATTAGTTAATCTATATTTGAATATTAGCTTTAATTGCAATTAACACCACTTAATATTAAGAAATTAACTATTCAGGATCTAATCCAAGAGTCCACAGTTTGGATTTCAATATCTTGGATACAGCTTGAATCCCACCAGGAGTAGAAGCCTAGAAACCGGAGTTTGGTTGAGAGAAAAGGTAACAAAATGCAAAATGCGGCAATGATAAAAGTAAGTGTCATATTCCCTTTTTAGTAGTGACAATTAATTTCAAAAAAATTGATGTATTTCACGCATTAATTGGACTTGAATTTAAAAATTATTAAAATATTTTTATTTTTAAAAGGACGAATTTTTTTTTTTAAGTTTTAAGTGTTTTTTAATTTTTTTTATATTTTCAATCAAATTTAGTTGATAAATTTATTATTTTTAGTCTTTTAAGAAAAGTAAAATTATAAAAAAAATCAAATTAAATGTTGGTGATTAAGTTTCTTAGAACCAAGACTAAATTTACACAATATGTGAATATTAATGGTTAAAGTTGTTATTATGCTAATTTTAAGATCTGCCATGGTGACAAAAGAAAAAACAAAATTGAATAGTTAAATGATAATTTTATAATTTTTCTTAGTTCAGTGATAAAAAAAATTACTCATAGTTGAATGAATGTTAGTGTAATATAGTGTTAGATGAATTTGTGGAAGATCACAAATTTAATATTTAAATAACAAAAATCAAATGGGGGTATCTAATTTGATTTTAAACTTATGAACCGACATGGCCGGTGGTCAAAGACTCAAAAATCAATCTGAGAATGGTCACCGACGGGGACAAGAGCCCCAATTCGAAGGGCAGCAAAAATACAAACCAATAATTTGGCATTGAATTAGCTATCTTAAGGCTATAATTATGGAAGACTGAAATTTCTGGGATAGTTACGGGGATATAAATATTGGAAGGTATGGTCCCAAAATCAAATCTTTTTAGCCCAAATGGCCTCTAAAATTAAATCTTTAAGCCCAAAAACTTGGGGTTTATAATTATTTGTTTGTTTATCTAAATTTTAGAGACACCTAATAATAAATTTAGCCATTAATACCTATATATATTTTTTATTAATTTGATCTTTATTTATTTATTAGTTAAATATAATTATTAACCTTTCAAAAAAAGTCAATTCACTTACTTTTAATTAATAAGCTAATTAAAACATTAATTTTTAAACAATGTTAGTGTGACAACACGTATGACAGTTTACGTACACTTTATGTTGACATCCCACTATTTATCTTATATGTGTCATACAAAAAATAATTTAAAATTTATAAAAATATTCAAATAAATAAATAATTTAAAAATATATAAAAAGTTAAAAATTTTTTAAAAAATAGTATGAAGCACATTAGATTATTTTAAAATTTTAATATTTTCGTTTAAAAACAACAATTTAATTCTTTTTGAAGGATTAATAATTAAATTAAAATTTTTTTAAAAGATTAAAATTTAAATATATTTTTATGCCTTTTAGAAAAAGCAAACCTGATGAACAGTACGTTTTAACTTAAAGAATTCCAGGATAAAGATTGAGAAAATAACTTTTCATATAGGTCTACAATATGCAGCTATTTTGATAAAAGAAGCTTGAGCCATTCTTTGGAATATCATATATTTGGATCGTTGTTTAAGGTGAAGCAACTGTGCTTGAAATCTACACACACTCTTTGAAATCCATGTTTTTAATGTGTTTTGATGAAATTATTTTTAATTAAACTAGATATTTATATATATTTTTTAAAATGGAGAAATAAGTTTTGAATAAATATACATGAATAGATAAATTTTAATATTTCGTATTAAATGTAGTGATAAGACATATTATATTTTTAATGGGAGATGTAAATTTGAACTTAAACGATATTATTGAAAGGAATAATTACCAACCTCGAACATAAATAATAAAACCAAGATGAAAAATAAAATAAAAATTAATATTCCTACATGACTCAATCTGATAAGTCCATTTTTACTCACTTTTTTACATTTTTTAATTTATTTTTCATTAAATTGCAGTAAATCCCTGTACCCTTCTTTAAAAGGTTTTCTGACATTCAAATTCAACTAATATTTTCTTAGAGGATGGTGGGTAAAGTACAAATTTGATGAGATAAATTGATATACCAAAAAAGTTATTTTCTTGAAGGAAAAAAAAAATAAAAATCTCGATTTGGTTTTTATAGTTTGAAGCCATTGGAAACTTTACTCCATACATAACAGAAGTATGACGTGTCATTTTGTCCAATGAAATGCTAACACGTTGTATCTTCATTACATGTCACTCTCATTATACGTGAAAAAAAGAAAAGGAGAAAAACAATAATAATGTTTTAAAAATCTGAAAACCGGCAAAATTGTTAAATGGTCTTCTACAAAATAAAATACAAGTCCAAGACTAATAAAATTAATTTGTTAATATGTGACCTTATGAGACCCCAATTGAAATTACATTGAAAAGAAGGGTAATTTAGCAAAAACCTAAAAGTTTTTTTCCATCCATCATGCTGCTCTCCTTGTTGCTCTCATCTATTCTCATTTTTGAGCCTTTTAGATATTCTTTTTCAACAAAGTTTTTAGTGATTTTGAGAAAAAAAATAAAATTTTTTAGACGATTCAGATAACTCATTATTGTTAATTGCTCGAGAAAATAAGGTATACTTGTGAACTCCACACAACTTCTTTTTAAAGTTACATCACCATGGGGTCAATTGCAAAATCTTCTTCTAAACTTGCTCCATGTAAGTGTACATGACTTTCACAGTCGTGTGTTTAGATTAGAGTGATTCTAATGGTGCATTTTATTAGTCAATATATATTTTTTAGTTTTGATAGACAAAAGACAAAGAAGACATGGTGTTTTTGAACATACGGGGTAGTGGAACTCCTAGGTATTTTTTTGGCTGGTGGCTTATTTGTTATTATCAGGATCTTTCAAGTTGACATTTTTATAAAATAGGGTTCTTGGTGAAATCAATGATCGCCTATGTATTATATAGATAATTTCCCATTTATTGTTTATAAGATGACCTAAATTTATTTATTATAAAATAAGTGCATGAAAAAAATAACTGTTGTATTTCTTGTATATTATTACAGAGTAATGAAATGATTATATACAAGTAGGAGCTCCAATTAGCTCGTAAATCAAGGAAAATAATATACATAAATAAAGAAAATATATACATAAAATATTCTTTAGATTATGGGTCAATAGTAGAAGTATATGGTAACTAAATATTCACATTTAGTGGCCTCTGTTAATATGTCCCATCAAGTTGGAGCATGGAGGTTACGAATGCCCAACTTGCCAACAAGAAAAGAGAACTGAGAAGAACTAAGTCATGAAAATGTCAGCAAGTTGGTGATTAGAGGAAACATGTGAAGTAGTGATGGAGCCGGTTTTGATGCAATCTCGAATGAAATGACAGTCTATTTCAATGTGTTTTGTGAGCTCGTGATGGAAGGATTGGCAGCGACGTGAAGAGCAACACAATTATCACAATATAAATGAGCCAGAGAAAAGACTGAAATTGTTAAATCATGAAGGAAAGCACGAAGCCAAATTATTTCACAGGTAGTAGTTGCCATGGAGCAATATTCAGCTTCAACGGATGAGTAAGAAACTATAGTATGCTTTTTGTTTTTCCATGAAATTGGGGAGGAACCAAGGAGAATGAAAAAATTGGTGAGGGAATGATGAGTAAGTGGACATCTAGCCTAATTTGAATCACAGTAAGCATGCAATTGAAGGTCACAATTAGAGGATAGGAAAATACTTTGCCCAAGAGCAGCTTTAAGATATTTTAGAACCCGAACGGCTGCTAACCAATGGCCATGTCGAGGCTGATGCATGAACTAAGAGAAAATATGAATTGAATAGTAGATCTCATGACAAGTGATTGTCAAGTAAATGAGCCTCCTAACAAGGTGACGAAAAACACTTGGATTGTCCAAGAAAACACCATCGTCTAATGCTAGTCTGTGATTTTATTCCATAGGAATAGATGAAGCTTGCTTCTTTCAAAATGTCTAACACATATTTTCTTTGCGATAAGACAATTCCATCAGGAGAATGAGTCACCTCTAAGCCAAGAAAGTATTTCAAGGGAACGAGATCTTTGATATGAAACCAAGTGTCTAGATAACTCTTGAGTGTTTGAGTATGTGCTCTATTGTTGCTAGCGATAATAACATCATCCACATACACTAGTAAAGCAATGAATGAATCGCCTTTATGGTATATGAAGAGGGAAGTATCTACTTTAGATTGAGTAAACTCAAATTTAGGAATGGCATGACAAACTTTTGCAAACCATTAGTGAGAGGCCTATTTCAAACCATATAGAGATTTACGAAGACAGCAGACTCGATTGTTATTGGGTGATAAATAACTAGGTGGTGGCATCTTGTATACTTCTTTGTGGAGATCGCTATGTAAGAAGGCATTATGGACATCAATTTGGTATAGTTCCCATGCTTTGGAAGTAGATACAGCTAACAAAGTTCGGACTGGGGTGAGTTTTGCGACTGGAGAAAATGTCTTCGTGTAGTCTAGTCTTTCAATTTGTGTATAACCGTTGGCCACTAACCGAGCTTTGTATCTCTCAATGGTTCCATATGAATTATATTTTATTTTGTAAACCATTTACAGCCAATAGGTTTCTTCCCAGATGGTAGTGGTTCTAGAGTCCATGTTTGATTTTGATCAGGTGCCACTAGTTCCTTTTTCATTACCTCTTGCCAACCAAAATCTTTAATGGCCTTAGAATAAGACATTGGCTCATCATTATTAGTGATGGCCTCTAAAAAATTGGAATGTTTAGAAACAAGTTTAGAATATGAAAGAAATTGAGGCAAATGGTAAGACATACATGAGGATGCGTGATTGGAAGAAGTGAAATGCGATGCATGTCATCTTGGCAATTCAACGTGAAAATCACGAAGTGAGGTGGCAATTTTGTATGAAGCGTAAGACGTCTGGATGCAAGTGGAAGAGGTTGAGCATTATCAGGAGGTGCATTAGAAATATGGTCAATGCTTGGAGGGAGTAGAGATACAGGGTGAACAATAGTATTTGGCAAAGATTCAGATTCATCTTTAGGAAGAGATAAATGGATTGATATATTTGTAAGTTGAGTTAAAGGTGGAGTATCACGAAAAGGAAAAATGTTTTTATAGAAAACTATATTTGTAGAAATGAAAATTTTTTGTTTGTGTAAGTCATACATCTTATACCCTTTTTGACCATATGGGTATCCAAGAAAAAGACATGTTGTAGCTCGTTCACAAAATTTATCCTTTGAGCGAGGCAAAATCGAAGCATAACAAAGACATCCAAACCCATGTAAGTAAGAATAATTTGGTTTGTGAGCGAACAAAAGTTCATAGGGGCTGTGTCCAAATAAAAGAGGAGTAGGGATGTAATTAGTTAAGTAAACATCAATTAAAATGCATTCACCCTAAAATGTAATGTGTATATTTTCTTGAAAACATAAGGCTCTTGTAACAAACCAATTTCAGTGAAATCGGAACAGTGGTTTCGGGACCACAAATCCGATTTGAAAATAAAATTTATTTTAATTTTATTACATGGTCCGTATTATGTTAGAAATGTCATGTGAAAATTCTGATAGGAAAATTTTACCGATTATGTGTTTGAATACGGGATGAACTAAATCGCATAAAATGAAAAAGTTGAATTCTACTGGCTAGAAGGATTGAATAGCTATGAAATTCAAAACTTGAGTTCCTTATATGGTAATTAGACCATTAAAGAAAAGTATGTAGATATTTTGGTGACTCATCCATGGAAATTTAGAAAAAGGGAAAAGACTAAATTAGAAATTAAAATAATTTAATTAATTAAAAGATGATAAAAGAATTATCATCTTCAACCCCAAAATACATGGAAACCCTAGGAGAGAGAGAAGAAACTTTCTTGGCTTAATTGGGTAAGTTTTCTTGTCCCGTTTTTAGTAATTTTGATATTTTCTTTGGGGAATCAATTTGAAAAGTTATCAAAGTATGGAAATTAGGTCATGGATGAATATGCTGAAAATTTGAAATTTATGGTAGAAAATGAAAGGTTGTTGATAGATAAACAACTTTTACAAAGTGATTTTTAATGGAAACATGATTTAGGGACTAAAATGTAAAGTTGTAAAAATTGAAGAAAATTTCTGAAATTTATAGAATATATGTGCTGTAAATTGTATATTAAAATTTCGATTAGGCTTGAAATATGGAGTAAATTGCATAAATTTTATTTTTCGAGCCTAGGGACAAAATTGGATTTTATGAAAAAATTAGGGGCAAAATGGTAATTTTGCCTAGGATGTGAATTGAGTCCACTTGAATATGAAATGTGATAATTTGATGAATGAATTCATTTATATAGATCTGAACAACACAAATTTGAGGTTAGGCCAAGGAAAAGAAAAAGTTTCGAATTAGTAGACATTTAAATGCGAACAAGTGTCGAGGTAAGTTCGTGTAACTTAATCGAGCATGTAAATATGTTAAATTGAATATTGTGTTTGTATGGCATGTGAATTATATTGATGTAAATTGTTTGATTGCTATAATGAAGAATTGAATACATACTTGAAACGGTGAAAAAAGGGTTAAGTTCCGTTTGAATATTAAATCCCGATGAATATATGTGCTTTCTTGAAATGAATGAGGTCCTACATTTTTTACTGTCGGGATTTGGCTAGGATGAGTAATCCTATTGAGCTCGTTATAGAAAGGATTTAACCCAGACGGGTAATCTTGATATAATCCCTCTCGAGCATATGTTACAATTAGGATTTAGCCTGGACTGGTAATCCTAATTTAGCTCTTCTGAGCATACATTACATAAAGGATTTAGCTTGGACTGGTAATCTTGTAATACAATATGTGGCTCGAGAGTGCATTCTTTGATTAAGTGCCTTAATGGGTACTCTTGAACAAGAATTGACGGCTTATTAAATTGTACACCTTGAGTGTACTACTTGAGTATCCATCGAAATTTCAATGATTCAAAAGACACAATTCTTGGCATGACAAGAGAATTATGGGATGAAATGAATAATGCCTTGAAGGAATATAGTATGATGAGCTCATCTATGCTTACTTGATGTATGTGTGAATACTTATGTAACTAACTTGTTTGTTTGAGTGTATGTATATAGGTAAAATTTCCAAATTGATGAAAAAGCATGTTATTGAATGCTTAATGTTATATGAACTTAGTAAGCATGTAATGCTTACTTCGTTTTATTTTCCCTGTTTTATAGTTCTCGGAAGCTCACGAAGGTTGGAGATCAGTGGAGCATCATCACACTATCTACTAGTTTATTTTGGTTATATATAGTAAAATCATTTTGGTATAATGGCATGCAGAGGATAACTTGGCCATTAGTGGCTTGAAAATGATGCTTTTAATCTAGCCATCGGAATGGCTAGTAATGGTTTGTTTTGATATACTTGTAATGTCATACTATGGTAGCTATATATATGTTAAGTAGTTGATCAAATTATGTCTAACATATGGACTAAACCAAGGTAAGATTATAAACATGTCTGCATGTAATGATATGCCATGTTAAATGATGAGCTCATCTATGCTTACTTGATGTATGTGTGAATACTTATGTAACTAACTTGTTTGTTTGAGTGTATGTATATAGGTAAAATTTCCAAATTGATGAAAAAGCATGTTATTGAATGCTTAATGTTATATGAACTTAGTAAGCATGTAATGCTTACTTCGTTTTATTTTCCATGTTTTATAGTTCTCGGAAGCTCACGAAGGTTGGAGATCAGTGGAGCATCATCACACTATCTACTAGTTTATTTTGGTTATATATAGTAAAATCATTTTGGTATAATGGCATGCAGAGGATAACTTGGCCATTAGTGGCTTGAAAATGATGCTTTTAATCTAGCCATCGGAATGGCTAGTAATGGTTTGTTTTGATATACTTGTAATGTCATACTATGGTAGCTATATATATGTTAAGTAGTTGATCAAATTATGTCTAACATATGGACTAAACCAAGGTAAGATTATAAACATGTCTGCATGTAATGATATGCCATGTTAAATGATAGAGTTGCTTAATTTGAACGCTAGAAATGGTTGGTACTTGGAAGTGAGTTATAGTGCAGATCATTGGTATGATTTTAGGTGAGAAATGAAGCTAGAAATGGCTTTATTTTGTCCACACGGGCAAACATGTGTCTAGACCGTGTGTGACACACGGCCTGGTACATAGGCGTGTGGTTAGGCCGTATGTCCCCTGCATCTTAAATTCAAGAAACAAAATACTCAAAATTGAGCACACGACACAGCCTAGAACACGGGCGTGTGGCTGGCCATGTCGCACAAGTCAGAGAGTTACACGGGGTCAAAAATTTAAGGGACCACACAGGCGTGTGAGCCCTGCACCTTGGAAAATTTTTAAAAATTCACGATAAATATTTAGAGTTTTCGGTTAAGTCTCGACTCGATTTCAATGCTCATATTGGGCCTCGAGGGTCCATTAAGGGACGTTATGAATAATCTTGAAAAATGAATAGTGATTGACATGATTTATCTGTAAACTCTAGTAATGCTCCGTAACTCTGTTCCGGCGATGGATACGGGTTAGGGGTGTAACATTTAGTGGTATTAGAGCTACGGTTTAGCCGATTCTCAAATTTAACGTAGCAAATATGAGTTTAGTTATACATGCCATTATATAGTTTGTGATAGTGTGATGTCTCTTGATCATTTTAAATGTGTTTTTCATAGAGTAATGTCATCCAACCAAGCTAGAGCTACATTCGAGGAAGCTGGGAGCAATACTTTAGCTTTAGTTCAAAGATTCGCATCTGCATCTGATAGTGAAAGGCCCGTATCTGAGGGCTTAAGTGAGGAGGTAAAACATGCCTTCTTTCAATTGATGAATGAATGGTTTACTGAGTATTTAAGAACAAACCTCATCGTGTACAATGACCCTCCCACTTTGCTCCTCAACCGGTTCTCGAGATGCCACAGTCTTGAACTCATTAGAACTGTTAAGCCTCCAGTAGATAAAATCCGTAAGCATGGGGCAGAAGAATTTAGAGCTACCGCAAATGATGATCTAGAAAGGGTTGAATTTTGTTGGAAAATACCATTCGGGTTTTAGATGAATTATCTTGTACCTCCGCTGAATGTTTGAAATGTGTAGTGTCTTTACGGAAGGATACGACTTATCATTAGTGGAATACTATAACTTCAGTAGTACCTAAAGAAAACATTACATGGGAATTTTTCCAAACTGAATTCAGAAAGAAGTATGTTAGTCAGAGATTCCTAGATCAGAAAAAGAAAGAATTTTTAGAGCTCAAACAGGGGAATGTGACTGTATCTGAATATGAACGAGAATTTGTTTGGTTGAGCAAGTGTGCCAGAGAATGGATTCCATCTGAAGCTGACATATGCAAACGATTTGAAGAGGGTTTAATGAAGACATTAAACTATTGATTGGGATTCTTGAATTGAGGGAATTTATGGTACTGGCTGATCGGGCACATAAAGCTGAAGAATTGAGTAAAAAAAAACAAGCTGAAAGAGAAGCTCGGGTTTCTAGTAAAAGAATTATGAGTAAATCACAATCATCTGCTTCTAAGAAATTAAAGAAGTATTATGATCGTGTTATCACCTCTACGGGATATTCTGGAAGAGAGCAAGGTTCTCAACGCTTTAACCTGAAATCTTCATATCCTTCTATAACCAGTGTGGCAGTGTCGTTAATCCCAAACCAAAATGTAAGCATTGTAATAAATTTCATCATAGAGAATGTTGGTTTAGAAGTGGAGCTTGTTACCGCTGTGGATCCCTTGATCATTTTCTTAAAGACTGTCCGAAAAGGGTTGAAAAAGAAGTTGAACTGACTCCAAAGCCAAGTAATCCTGTTTCGAGGGGCAGACCACCTCGTCACCTCGGCAATGTCAGTGGTAGCCAAGGTACTATAAGATATACAATAATTAAATCTAAGGCACGAGTACTGGCAATGACATATGCTATTCGTGCTAGAGAAGATGTGTCTGCACTAGACATCATTACTGGTACATTTTCTCTACTTGACACTGATATTACTGCTTTGATTGATCCTAGTTCCACACATTCATACATATGCACAAACTTAGTGTCTGTTAGAAATTTACCTGTTGAATTCATTGAATTTGTGGTTAAAGTTTCAAACCCCCTAGGCTAGTGTGTTATGGTGGATAAAGTCTATAAAAACTGTCCATTAATGGTAAAAGGTTATTGCTTTTCGGCTAACTTGATGCTATTGTCATTTGATGAATTTGATGTGATTTTGGGAATGGATTGGTTAACCTAATACAATGCAGTGGTGAATTGTAAGTAGAAATATATTGTATTGAAATGTCAAAGTGGTAAATTACTTCACGTTGAATATGATAAACTGGATGGATTAACTAATGTGATTTTAGCAATATTAGCACAGAAGTATGTCAGAAAGGGTTATGATGCTTACCTTGCATATGTACTGGATACTAAAGTATCTGAGTCGAAGATTTAGTAAGTGCCGATTGTTTGTGAATTTCCTGATGTATTTCCAGAAGAGTTACCTAGTTTACCACTGGTTAGAGAAGTGGAATCTTCTATAGATCTTATTTCGGGTGCAACACTAATATCTATAGCACCTTACAGAATGGCTCTTACTGAGTTAAAAAAGTTGAAAGCACAGTTAAAAGAATTGATTGATAGAGGTTTTGCTCGAACTAGTTTCTCACCTTGGGGTACGCCGGTTCTGTTTGTAAAGAAGAAAGATGGATCGTTGAGGCTGTGCATTGGTTACAGACAACTCAACAAAGTTATAATAAAGAACAAGTATCCTTTGCCTCGTATTGATGACCTGTTTGACCAGTTGAAATGTGCTACTGTATTTTCAAAAATTGATCTCCATTCTGACTATTATCAGTTAAGGGTAAAAGATTCAGTTGTACCCAAGACAACTTTCAGAACCAGATACGGGCACTATGAGTTTCTTGTGATGACATTGGGTTTGACAAATGCACCTACAATGTTTATGGATCTGATAAGCAAAATTTTAAGACCATATTTAGATAGGTTTGTGGTGGTATTTATAGATGATATTTTGGTTTACTCCTGAGATGAAAATGAACATGCTAAGCATCTGAGAATAGTGTTGCAAACTCTGCATGAGAAACAATTATATGTCAAATTCAGTAAATGTGAATTTTGGCTACGGGAAGTTGGGTTTCTTGGGCATATAGTATCTGCTGAAGGTGTCAGGGTGGATTTGAATAAAATTTCAGTTATTGTTAACTAGAAGCCACCTAAGAATGTGTCAGAAGTCCGAAGTTTTCTGGGATTGGTTGGGTATTATGAAAGGTTTGTAAAAGGGTTCTCAATGATAGCTTCTCCGATGACCCGTCTATTAAAAAAAGATGTGAATTTTGAATGGTCTGATAAATGTCAGCAGAGTTTTGACAGATTAAAAACCCTATTGACAGAAGCACCAGTGTTAGTTCAGCCTGAATCTGGTAAGAAATTTATAATTTACAGTGATGCGTCATTGAATGGCTTAGGTTGTGTTTTGATGCAAGAAGGTAAAGTATTAGCCTATGTTTCAAGACAGCTAAAACCACATGAAAAGAATTACTCGATACATGATCTTGAATTGGCAGCCATAGTGTTTGCATTGAAAATTTGGCGACATTACCTGTTTGGTGAAAAATGTCACATATTCACTGATTATAAAAGTTTGAAGTACTTGATGTCACAGAAAGATTTAAATTTAAGGCAACGCTGGTGGCTTAAATTACTGAAAGATTATGATCTTGTTATTAACTACCATCCGAGAAAAGCCAATGTAGTGGCTGATGCTCTCAGCAGAAAATCCCTGTATACTTTGTGAGTAATGAATACTCGATTGTCATTATCTGATGACGGTTCAATTATAGCTGAGTTAAAAGCTAGATTGACATTTTTGCAGCAGATATCTGAAGCTCAGAAAAATGATAATAAGTTGGAAGCAAAACAGATACAAAGTGAATTGACTCTTGACTCAGAATTTCAGATCCATACTGATGGTTGTTTGTTATTCAAAGACAGAGTATGTGTACTGAAAAGTTCAGAACTAGTATATTAGATTTTGAATGAAGCTCATAATGGTAACATGTCGATTCATCCTGGTAGTAATAAAATGTATAATGATCTGAAAAAGATGTACTGGTGGCCGGGAATGAAATGATATATTTCTGAGTTTGTATCTAAATGTTTGATATGTCAGTAAGTAAAACCTGAACATCAGTTGCCTTCGGGATTGTTACAGGCAGTTACGATACCAAAATGGAAATGTGAAAGAATTACTATGGACTTTGTATCGGGATTACCCCTGTCTCCAAAGAAGAAAGATGCCATTTGGGTGATTGTTGATCGGTTGACAAAGTCTGCACACTTTATTTCGGTACGTATGGATTATTCTTTGGACAGATTGGCTGAATTGTATGTCTTTGAGGTTGTCAGATTCCATGGAGTGCTTGTCTCCATTATTTCAAATAGAGACCCTCGATTTACATCTAGATTTTAGAGCAAATTGCAAGAAGCTTTGGGTACTTAGTTACACTTTAACACTGCATTTCATCCACAGACAGATGGTCAATCTGAACGTGTTATACAGATTTTGGAAGATATATTTCGATGTTGTATACTTGAGTTTGAAGGTAACTGGGAAAAGCATTTATCTTTAGTTGAATTTTCTTATAATAACAGTTATCAGTCCAGCATCAAAATGGCACCGTATGAAGCTCTGTATGGTCGCAAATGTAGAACTCCATTGTATTGGATAGAACTCAGTGAGAAAAAGTTACACGTAGTTGACTTAGTCCGTGAAACAGAAGAAAAAGTGAAGGTAATTTGAGACATTTTGAAAGCAGCCTCTAATCGTCAAAAGTCCTATGCAGATCTTAAATGAAAAGAAATAGAATTTCAAGTCAGTTACAAAGTATTCTTGAAAGTATCGCCTTGGAAGAAAGTTCTCCAATTTGGGCGTAAAGGAAAACTAAGTCCACGGTTCATTGGGACATATAAGATTACAGAAAAAATTGGACCTGTTGCATATCGGTTAGCCTTACGACCAGAACTTGATTGTATTCATAAAATTTTTCTTGTGTCTATGTTACGACAGTATCGATCGAATCCTTCACACGTTATTTCTCCAACAGAAGTTGAGATTCAGCCTGATATAACTTAAAATGAGGAACTGATCAAAATTCTGGCATGTGAAACAAAAGAGTTAAGAAATAAAAAGGTAGCATTAGTAAAAGTTCTTTGGCAACAACACGGTATAGAAGAGGCTACCTGAGAACCGGAGGATACTCTGAGGAAGCAATACCCAAATCTTTTTACTGGTAAGATTTTTGAGGATGAAAATCCTTAAAGGGGGAGAGTTGTAACAGCCCAATTTCAGTGAAATCAGAATAGTAGTTTTGGGACCACAAATCCGAGCTGAAAATAAAATTTATTTTAATTTTATTACATGGTCCGTATTATATTAGAAATGTCATGTGAAAATTCTGATAAGAAAATTTTACCGATTATGTGTTTAAATACGGGATGAACTAAATAGCATAAAATGAAAAAGTTGAATTCTAGTGGCTAGAAGGATTAAATAGCTATGAAATTCAAAACTTGAGGTCTTTATATGGTAATTAGACCATTAAAGAAAAGTATGTAGATATTTTGATGACTCATCCATGGAAAATTAGAAAAAGGGCAAGGGCTAAATTGAAAATTAAAATAATTTAATTTATTAAAAGATGATAAAAGAATCATCATCTTATTTTATATCATCTTCAACCCCAAAATACATGGAAACCCTAGGAGAGAGAGAAGAAACTTTCTTGGCTTAATTGGGTAAGTTTTCTTGTCCCGGTTTTAGTAATTTTGATATTTTCTTTGGGGGATCAATTTGAAAAGTTATCAAAGTATAGAAATTAGGTCATGGATGAATATGCTGAAAATTTGAAATTTATGGTAGAAAATGAAAGGTTGTTGATAGATAAACTGTAACACCCCTTACCCATACTCAATGTCGGAACAGGGTACGAGGCATTACCAAACTTGAAACATAAGAAAACGTACAATTCCGAGTCATAAATTTGCGTTCAGGTTAAAACAATTTCCAATTAATCAAAAAGTCCCTGATACGAGCCTATGAGGCCCAAAACATGCATTGGAAGTGGTCCGGGACTAAACCGAGAACTTTAGAAATTTTTACAAAACTTAGAAAATTTTTGCCTTAAATAAGGGTCACACGTCCGTGTAGTTTGGGACACGCCCGTATGGGCAACTCGTGTGGCTACACACGTCCGTGTCTCAACCCCGTGTAACGTTCGTAAAATGATTTTCATTCAATTTCCTTATCACCCAAGCCTAGCTGAATCTTTTTCATGCTCAGAACAACCCACATTTTTCATTTATTCACATTTTTACACACATTTTATAACTTTTACCAATCGGTCTCTATTTGATATTTTCATCAAAAATCACATGGTAAATGTTGTTTATCTAACATCAAACATGCATTTTATACCATTAGACATCAAAATACACAAATGTTCAACATGGGTAAAATTTTAGACATTGATTTTCTTTCAAATTAGTCCTTGAAATAGCCAGATTAGGTTAAGACAACTTCAAAAACATAAAAATCATTAAAAACGGGGCAAGAACGGACTTACAATCAAGCTTGAAAGCTTGGAAAAACCCTAGCTATGGAGACCCTTGGAATTTCGGCTAAGGGACTAATTTGATGAAGATGAACATCTTTTATTTTAGTTATTTTTGTCTTTATTAACCAAATGATCGAAATGTCCTTCACTTAAAACTTTGAAATTTTGTCTAACCATGTCCATTTTTATCCAACTTAAAGTATAATGGTCTAATTCCATTTAAGGACCTCCAATTTAGAATTTCATAGCAATTAGACATCTCTAGCTTCTAGAACACACATTTTGCACCTATTGCAATTTAGTCCTATTAGTCAAATTGGACACTCTATTGATAAAATTTCTTAACGAAATTTTCACACAATCATTCAATCATACTGTAGACCTTAAGGAAATAATAAAAATAAATATTTCTACTTCAAATTTGTGGTCTCGAAACCACTGTTCCGATTTTACCCTAAAACATGCTGTTACAACTTTCCCTCCTTTAGGGATTTTCGTCCCCGAAAATCCTATCGAAAAAGAGGTTTGGGTACTATTTTCTCATAGCTTCCTCGATTTCCCATGTAGCTTCTTCGACCCCATGTCTTTGCCATAGAACTTTCACTAGGGCTATATTTTTATTTCTCAACTGTTTAACTTCCCAGGCTAAAATCTTGATTGATTCTTCACCGTAAGTCATATTGGGTCGAATCTCAACCTTAGTTGGTGAAATCACATGCAATGGATCTGATCGATATCTTCGTAACATAGACACATGAAACACGTTGTGGATCCTTTCCAATTCTGACGGTAAATCTAGTCGATAAGCCACTGGTCCTATCCTTTCAATAACCTCATACGGCTCAATGAATCGCAGGCTCAACTTGCCTTTGCGACCAAATCTAAGGATTTTCTTCCACGAAGATACTTTTAAAAACACCTTATCACCAACTTGAAATCCAATTTCCTTTCGTTTTAGATCCGCGTACGATTACTGTCTATCCGAAGCTGCTTTCAAACAATCACGAAGTATTTTCACTTTTTTCGGTTTCTTTAACCAAATCAACCCCGTGAATCTGTCTCTCACTGAGCTCGGTCTAGTACAATGGAGTTCGAAACTTACGACCATACAATATCTCATACGGTGCCATCTTTATACTCGACTGAAAACTGTTGTTATAAGCAAATTCAACTAAAGACAGATATTTTTCCCAACTACTTTCAAACTCTGATACACAACAACGAAGCATATCTTCGAGTACCTGAATCATTCTTTCAGATTGACCGTCGGTCTACGGATGAAATGCGGTACTAAAATTCAACTTTGTGCCCAAAGCCTCTTGCAACTTTTTCCAAAATTGAGACGTAAACCTCGGATCTCTATCTGAAATAATAGAAATAGACACTCTGTGCAATCTAACAATTTCAGCTATGTACAACTCAACTAGCTTATCAAGTGAATAGTCGGTACGTACCGAAATAAAATGAGTCAATCTTGTCAATCGATTAATAACGATCCAAACAACATCTTTCTTCTTCGGAGTTAGAGGTAATCCAGTTACAAAATCCATCGTAATTCTGTCCTATTTCGACTTGGGAATCATCACAGGCTGATGTAAACCCGAAGGTACTTGATGTTTGGCCTTTACTTGTTGACAAATCAAACATCTCGCTACAAATTCAGAAATCTCTCATTTCATACCTGACCACAAATACAATTTCTTCAAATCATTGTACATCTTCGTACTTCCCGGATGAACAGACTGACAACCACTGTGTGCCTCGTGGAGAATTTTCTGAATAAGCTTGGTATCTCTCGGTACACAAATCCTACCTTGGAACATCAAACAATCATCTACCCTAATTCAAAAATATGAAGCACTAGTCGATTCACACTGAACTCTTTTAGTTTGAAGTTCTTTTTCACTTTTCTGAGCTTCGTAAATCTACTGAAAAAATACCGGTCTAGCTTTCAACCCAGCTATAATCTAGCTATCATCAGATAAAGTCAGTCGCATATTCATTACTCTCAAAGCAAACAAAGATTTCTTACTCAAAGCATCAGTGACTACATTCGCCTTTCCCAGATGATAATCAATTACCAATTCATAGTCTTTTAAAAACTCGAGCCATCTCCGTTGTTGCAAATTCAAATCCTTCTGAGTCATTAAATACTTCAAACTCTTGTGGTTGGTAAAGATGTGACACTTCTCACCGAATAAATGGTGTCGCCAAATCTTTAAAGTAAACACAACGGCAACCAATTCCAAGTCGTGCGTCGAATAATTCTTTTCATGCGGTTTCAACTGTCTCGAGGTGTAAGGTATCACTTTGCCCTCTTGCATCAACACACATCCAAGATCGTTCAATGACGCGTCGCTAGAAATCACAAACTCTTTTCCTGACTCAGGTTGCATTAATATTGGTGCCTCAGTTAATAATGCTTTCAACTATTCAAAACTCTTTTGGCATTTCTTTGACCACTCGAACTTAACATTTTTCTGCAACAATTTTGTCATAGGTGTAGCAATCATCGAGAATTCCTTAACAAAATGTCGATAATACCTGGCTAAGACGAAAAAGCTTCTAACCTCGGATACTTTCCTCGGCGGTTTCCAATCAACAATTGCCAAAATCTTACTCGGATCAACCCTTATACCTTCTGCAGAGACTATATGTCCAAAAAATTAGACTTCACAGAGCCAAAACTCACTTTTGCTGAATTTAGTAAACAACTTCTTATCTCTTAAAGTTTGCAATACAATTCTTAAATACTCGGCATGCTCTGTCTCATCTCGAGAATAAATCAAAATGTCATCAATGAACACAACCACAGACTTATCTAAATACGATCAGAAAATCCAATTCATCAAATCCATAAAAACGGCAGGAGCATTAGTTAATCTAAAAGGCATAACAAGAAATTCATAATGCCCATACCTTGTTTTGAACACGATTTTTTGACACATCCGAGTCTTTAACTCTCAGTTGATAGTGATCGGATCTCAAATTTATCTTCGAAAACACTTTTGCCCCTTTCAACTGGTCAAACAAATCATCAATCCTTGGTAACGGATACTTGTAACACCCCTCACCCGTGTATTACGTTGGGACAGGGTACGAGGTATTACCAGACTTAAAGACAAACAATCATGCAAATCGGGCCATAAAGTATTGTTCATATTTGAAAACATTGAATCACATGCACATAGTCCCTTATTTGGGTTTACGAAGCCCAAAACATACTTTAAAAAGGTTTTAGGACTAAACTAAAAACTTTGGAAAGCTCTGGGAAAAACCTTAGAAATTTTTCTCATGAAACAGGGTCACACACCCGTGTGGACATCGGGGCACGCCCATATGTCATCAACACTCCCGTATCCTCAGGCCGTGTAACCCTCTGTTTATGACGTCCGCAAATAAATTGAACCACACGGCCAGGCCACACGCCCGTGTCACCAGGCTATGTTCCTCACACGGTTGAGACACACGGTCGTGTCTCTGCCCGTGTAGCCAACACTTAGGCTATTTTCCAAGCCTTCGTGTTACCCTTAATTCCACATCTCATTACACACATTAATGACACATTTCATGGCATTATCTTAATGATTTAGCCTCCTTCGTTAATATATATTCTTAACATTAACATGTCATCATGGACGTATTTCGCATACTCGTGCAATATCAAGTCTAGATGCAACCATCCATATCTATTAGTCTTACTATTGCACTACCTTTACTAATAATCTAGAATTATCCACTTATCACTTATTTCATTAGACCTTAAGTATTCAGGTTCAATCAACATCATCATCTTATTTCCATATCATGCACTTTCTTATAGCAATGACTGGTTCGATTGGTCATGAAGCATTCATCATACACACATGTTATACACCAATCATGCGTTTTCAACAAGCATATTCACATCACAAGTATTAGAACTTAGTATGGATAAATAGGCTTATAAGCCACAACCATTATAAGCCATATCTCATGCCTATATGTAATGAATCAATATGAGCCAATACATTTGGCCAATCATAACAATATCTATCATAAAACTAAGTCCCTATACATGCCACTCACTTGAAATCGCTAGTATATATATGTCAATACTCCAAAGGTGATGTCTCGATAGTGTGATGCTGCCTCCGACGATCTCCAACCTCGAGCTGACCTAACAACACTAAAAGAAAAAGAAAGGAGGGAGTAAGCTTTACACTTAGTAAGCTCGCATGAAAAATAATAAGCAATGTAATAACATGCTATTTTCAAATTCATTCTATTTATTCAAAGTCTAATTAAGTTGTTTTCTCGATTCATAGTCATTAAATTATTTATATCCAGAGCTACAGAACTCCAAATTAAGATCCACTAATTTTCCCTAAAACTATACTCAAATATCTTCTTACCATAATAGTTTCAGAATTTTTTGTCTAGCCAATAAGTACAGTTTATTCTTTAAAATCTCCCCTATTTTGCTATTTGACAGCTTCGAGCTTTCTTCACTAAAATTTATTTGTCTCTTAGTACGGGATTCAGATAATGTTTCTGTCTAATTCTCTTGAAAATAGAATCATTAAGGGCTTAGTAATATGAATTCTAACTCGTAATTATTTTTGTACAATTTCTAATGATTTTCCTAAGTCAAAACAAGAGATTCCAAACTCATTCTGACTCTATCTCACAAGAATTCAAATATCTCACAATATTAGATTCTTTTGCTTATACCGTTTCTTCTATGTGAAACTAGACTCAATAATATTTCATTTCATATAGAATTCAACCTTTAATTTGACTTTTACAATTTTTAGTGGATTTTCAAAATAAGGCTACTGCTGCTGTCCAAACTATTTTCATGAAATTACTCTCATAAGTATCACCCATTCATTTTTATTCTTAACACAAGTCCATAAGTTTCGAGTACTTACCTGTGCTATCATTTAGCACAACACTCGTCCAAACATGACAATTCATATGCATCATAATAGTATCATATATCATAAATGAGTTTATCATGACAAGAACCTTTTATTTCATTTCTCATATTAATCTCGTTGAATTTCTCAGAATCTCGATGGATATCCAATTCACCGTCAATTCATACAAGTGATCATTTCAAGTACGCACCCCCACAAACCTCGCTATTACGGTGGGATTACTAGTCCAGGATAAATCCCCCGTAATAAAAACTCATAGAGTATCGTTGGGATTACTAGTCCAGGCTAAATCCCTTGCAACGACATATACTCTAATGGGCTCAGATCTGAATTACCAGTCCAGGCTAAATTCAGATCCTAATCAGATTACCTATCCGGGCTAAATCCATTTCAGTACACATATTCTTCGGGAGGCTAGATCACTTTACAAGTTCATGTCTGTCAATTCGTATTTCCCCTTTCTAAAGGGCACACTCCCGCGAACCTCCTTCCTTACAGCGGGATTACCAGTCCAGGCTAAATCTCCTGTAATGACATATACTCAAATAAGATCAGATCTGAATTATCAGTCCAGACTAAATTCAGATTCTAATTCAAATTATCTGTCTGGGCTAAATTCGTTTACACATATTCTTCGGGAGGGTTATATAGGGATTCTATCACCCGTCTGGGCTAGATCCTTTTTACCATCAATTCCTTTTTGAGAAATCCATCGAAGATCCTATTTCATTCAACCGAGATTTTTCTTCCTCTCATTATCAATCATGTCAATGTTTCATAAATTTTCATACATTGAGCATTCAAGTCATATTCTTATCAAGAGCATACATTTATCATATAATCATCATTTAAGCAATTAGCATACCTCACACATTGTATTTACTTGCAAATTGACTTACCTTCCTTTTTACTCTTTCACAAGTTATCCAAATTAATAAAACATCATGTTATAACAAATTCTCAATGCATTCAGCTATTATATAGCAAGACATCAATGGTTGAACCATCAAACATTTCATGTGCTACTAGTCATATATCATTGTTCTTACAAATTTTATATACCATTCTTTCATTGCTTTTCAATATATTAAATCATTCCATTCGTGCAATAATAATATAGAATTTTCAATTCAAATGTAGCATTGCAATATTATTGACACACGAACTTACCTCGGCACCAAAATAGCAAAAAGGAACTCAACCGTCGATTTTCCATTTTTCACCCGATCTAGGTCCAATCCTCGTTTTCCTTGATCTATAATATCACATTTAGTCTAATTATTAGTCAAATTATTTAATGTGATCCAAAAATCATATTTTGGAAAAATTACATTTTTGCCCCTAAACATTGTCAAAATTACACTTTTACCCCTAGGCTCGTAAAGTGTTTTTTATTCAATTTTATCACTCTCTAGGCCTACTTGAACCATTTTCATAACTATAGCAAACTACAATTCTCATCAAAACACCCTTTTATACCATTTTTACAACTTTTACAAAATGGTCCTTTCGGACGTTTTCATCGAAAATTGCTTAATAAAAGTCGTTTATTTAACATCCAACACTCATTTTATACCATTAGACATCAAAATGCATGCATGTCACTCATGGGTAAATTTTTAAACATGAACCCTAGCTCAAAATAATGGTAGAAATAGGTAAATCGAGTTACCAGGACTTTGAAAATGTATAGAACATTAAAAACGGGGCTCGGGATCACTTACAAATGAGCTTGGAAGCTTGAACCAAACCCTAGCCATGGCTTCCATGCAAATTTCGGTTGAATGAAGAAGAAGATGAAAAATTTTAGCTTATTTTCCTTTTTTACTTCTTTTAATTATTAGTTTACCAAAATGCCCCTAACTTAAAAATATTTTATTACACCCATTTCATGTCTATTTTTTTCCATCACTAACTAATGGTATAATTTATATTTAAGGACCTTTAATTTAAAAAACCCATAACAATTTAACCCTTCTAACACGTGGAACTCAACTTTTGCACTTTTTACAATATAGTCCTTTTGACTAAATTGAGTGGCCAAACGTCAAAATTTTCGAACAAAATTTTCACGAAATCATTCCACGAAATTGTAGACCATAAAAATATAATAAAAATAAAATTTTTCCTCATCGAATTTGTGGTCCCGAAACCACTATTCCGACTAGGCCCAAAATCGAGATGTTACAATACTTGTTCTTTATTGTAACCTTATTGAGTTGATGATAATCAATACAAAGTCTCATGGATCCATCTTTCTTCTTCACAAATAATACCGGTGCACCCCATGCTGAAAAACTCGGTCTCGTAAAACCCTTATTTGTCAACTCTTGCAACTGAGACTTCAATCCTTTCATCTCGGTTAGAGCCATTCTATATGGAGCTATCGATATTGGTGTAGTCCCGGGTACTAAATCAATAGCAAACTCCACCTCTCTGACCAGTGGTAACCCCGGCAACTCTTCTGGGAACACATTTGAATATTCACAAACTATCGGTACCGATTCAATCTTCAATTCAAACACCTTAGAATTTAGTACATACGCAAGAAATGCTTCACAACCCTTTTTTACATACCTCTGAGCTGACATCGATGAAATCACAATAGGCAATTCACCCATCTCATCTGACTCAACCCGAAGAGTTTCATTGTTTTGACATTTCAATTCAATAACTTTTTGTCTACAATTCACTACTACATCATGTAGAGTTAACCAATTCATTCCAAGAATCACATCAAACTCATCAAATGGCAAAAGCATTAAGTCAGTCGGAAAATAGTGACCCCGAATCATTAAAGGACAACTCTTTCAAACTCTATCAACTAAAAAATATTTGCCTAAGGGGTTTGAAACATTAATCACAAACTCAGTAGACTCAACAAATAAATTCTTACTAGATACCAAATTCATGCAAATATAGGAATGAGTCGATCCAGGATCAATTAATACAACTACATTAGTATCATAAAGAGAAAATGTACCAGTGATCACATCAGGGGAGGACGCATCCTCGCAGGCACGAATGGCATAAGCTCTCTCAGGTGCTCTAGCTTCTAATCTCATAGCTGAATCTTTGGACACACCTCTGCTAATGGTCCCATTTCCCGTATTTCTCACTGGCCTCCTTCTAGCAGTAGTGTTACTCGATCTTGCATTTTGAAAATTATCTTTTTCAACCATTTCAGGGCAGTCTCGGATAAAATGATCTTGAGAGCCACATTTGAAGCAAGCCTGGTTATTCATCCTACATTCACCGGGATGTCGTCTACTACAGTGTTGGCATCTAGACTTATTAGACCTAGCGTTACCAACGCTCGCTATTGACGTAGTTTGGGCCTTAGAACCCGAATATTGCTTTCTACGATCTCTGATGGGATACCCGGCTGAAGCGTTCGATCAAGCATACAAATCTCTCGATTTCTTTGACGAAGATTGAAACGACTTATTCATCGGCCTTTTTCTCGAATCTCTAGCCTCAAACTCAAATTTTCTCTTTTCCTTACTCAACTCTTCGGCTTTACAAGCTCGTTCGACCAGTACAACAAATTCTTTCACCTCTAAAATCCCACCTAACAGTCTGATGTCTTCATTCAGCCCATCTTCGAATCTATTACACATAATAGCCTTTGTTGAAACACATTCCCAGGCATACTTATTGAGCCTGACAAACTCTCGTTTGTATTCATTCATAGTCCTACGACCCTATTTTAGTTCCAAGAACTCTTTACATTTCTGATTAATAAACCGCTGACTGATGTACTTCTTTCTGAATTCCTCTTGGAAGAAATCCCAAGTGACCCTTTGCCTTGGTACTATAGATATGAGAGTGTTCCACCACTAATATGCTGTATCCCTCAGAAATGACATAGCACATTTCAAGCACTTATCCTGTGTGTAAGAAAGTTTGTCAAATACCTTGCTAGAGTTCTCGAGCCAGAATTCTTCTCTCTCGGGATCATCATCGATATTTGCTCTAAATTCTTCAACCCCTTGTTTTCAAAACTTATCGATTGGAGGTTTGTTTAGTCTTACCAAATCCACACTTTGGGGAGCTACGAGAACCGGTTAAGGGTTAGGTGGGGGTGAAAGATGTTGGGCAGTCAGATTTGTTCGAACAAACTCAGAAAATCACTTATTCTTTGGAAAAAGGCTTCCCTAGCCTCTCCTTCTTGACTAATTGTGACCGGTCTACTTTCAGATGGCACGGTCCCTTGAGCGGGAGCCGGCGCATTACTTTCAACGTCATCAGCCACTTCTCAGCCGGGATTCATTTACTATATGAAAACACAGTTTAAATTGTCAGGAGTCGTCTCACTGTCACAATTTATATATGGCATGTATAGCAAGACTCTTACACACGTTACGCTAGCCGAGAATTGACTAAACCATAGCTCTGATACCACTAAATGTAACACCCCTTACCAGTATTCAACGCCGAAACAGGGTGGAGGCATTATCGAACTTGTAACACAAGCAAACGTACAATTCCGAGTGATAAATTTACGTTCAAATTAAAATAATTTGCAATTAATCATAAAGTCCCTGATACGAGCCTACGAGGCCCAAAATATGCATTAGAAGTGGTCCGAGACTAAACCGAGAACTTTAGAATTTTGACAAAACTTAGAAATTTTTTGCCCTAAACAGGGGTCAGACGTTCGTGTAGTTTGGGACACGCCAGTGTGGGCAGGCCGTGTGGTTACACACGCCTGTGTCTCGACCTCGTGTAACTCTCTAACTTGTAACCCATGAACAAATTGAGGTCATATGGCCAAGTCACACACCAGTGTGCTTGGCTATGTTGAAAATTAATTTTCATAAATTAGGTACAGACTTTACACAGCCAGGGCATATGCCCATGTTCGAGGCCGTGCTGTCCACACGGCTGAGACACATACCCGTGTCCCTACCCGTGTGCTTAATTCTGAGCATTCTGTTTTTCAAAATTAAGGTTCAGGGGACACACGGCCAAAACACATGCCCATGGGGCAGACCGTGTGTCACACACAGCCTAGACACACGCCCGTGTGTCTACCCGTGAGGATAAATAAAGTCTATTTGCCAAGCCATTTGCCACCCTTATTCACACATTCACATACACCAATTCTATGACACAAAACATAATATACTTAGGCAACCAAAACATCCATAAATATGGCCAACACATGCCAATACAATAGCAACATCTATCATATTCACAACATTTGTTATGCCCTAAATCAATCATGCAAATTTCACATTCATTAAGCCTCAATTTACTACTTTGAAAACACATAATTATGCCCAAATTTATCTTCTCATCAATATAACACATATCCAAACATTTCACATTCATACTATGAATCATATTCGATCATTCACCAAGCATATCATGACCATATCACCAAAGCCATTGGCACATACATGAATATACTTAGGCTTACAACCATGTTAACCAAAATAAGCCAATTTACATTGCCAAATATCAAGCCAAGCCCTTGACAAATTACAAGCCGATACATTGGTTAAAATCATCATGACACATATAACAAAATGACCAAGTCCCTATACATGCCATATTTCCAAAATACTAAGATCATCAATACCCAAAATGAGAGTTTGATAGCGTGATTCGAATCTCCGACGATCACCGATTCGAGTTAGCTTAGCAACACTATAAAACATGGAAAATAAACGGAGTAAGCCAATAGCTTAGTAAACTCATATGTAAGAAATAAGCAACCTTACCATGCATATAACATTCAAATAATATAACATAATTAAATGTAAATTTACCATAGTATCCTAATTCATTCCATCACAAAACTTACCTCATTTTCATCATTTCAAGCATTTAATAAACATGAGCTTTACGTACATACCTGAACCATCTCGAAATGAACTTACACATATTCTCATCTTTGACATATCCGTGAACCACTTGGAATAAAAATGTCGAATACTCCCGAAATTTTCACACTAGGTGCCACATATGTAGCCAAAGCTACCCAAGTCTCATATCACATAGTTGCTCGCTCTTGAGCTATCAACGGGCTTGCTCACACAAGTTGCCAGTCAAGACGTAGCTACGCGGTGCTACTCACACAAGCTGTCAAGTATCTGCAACATATGCCGGTATACTCAGCCACCGGTAGGGCGTACAAGGCCAACACCCGGATCACATAATCACATAACACATAAAGATCCTAGTGACATGTCACTCGTAACCTACCTTATTCCTAAGGTTCAAACGAGATTTCTTGCTTGTCGATTCGTCTTCGGACTCATTCATAGGATTAAGGTAAATCTATTTACTCGCCTAGATAATATTTTTCCTTGTTCACTAATAAATCGACTAATTAAACTCATGTTTCTATAACCAATTCGATCCCCCGATTGGATCGGGGGCAAACGCCTACGAATTGCGTTTTCATTATGGCCTTACAGAACGACAATTACTTAAATACGTTCGTATTGCCAGAAAAGCCAAAGGGTCAACAGGTCAGGTTTTACTACAATTACTTGAAATGCGGTTGGATAACATCCGGTCAATACCTCAGTGTAGGTGTCCGGGATAATCCTTTGTTCCATAGTCCGGGGGCTATTTACAACCAGTCAATTAAGAATTCTCAGATGTACTAGTACATATTTATCAAACATAATGTTCATACAATATCAAAGCAATAAAATACAATCATATTAAAGCTTATTTTTAACATGCAAACTTACCTCGGTACAAAATGGCTAATAGTTTGATTTAGTTCACAACCTTATTCTTTCCCCAGTCTAGGTCAGAACCTCGTCTTTCTTGATCTATAATACAACATTTAACACATTCAATCATCACATTATTCAATTTAATCCCAAAAACACCTTATGGAAAAATTATATTTTTTCCCCTAGCTTTACAACTTTTTACATTTTAGTCTCTAGGCTCGTAAAATGATTTTCATTCAATTTCCTTATCACCCAAGCCTAGCTGAATCTTTTTCATGCTCATAACAGCCCATATTTTTCATTTATTCACATTTTTACACATATTTTACAATTTTTACAAATGGGTCCCTATTTGACATTTTCATCAAAAATCACATGGTAAATGTTGTTTACCTAACATCAAACATACATTTTCTACCATTAGACATCAAAATACACAAATATTCAACATGAGTAAAATTTTATACTTTTATTTTCTTTCAAATTAGTCCTTGGAATAGCTAGATTAGGTTGAGACAACTTTAAAAACATAAAAATCATTAAAAACGGGGCAAGAATGAACTTACAACCAAGCTTGAAAGCTTGGCAAAACCCTAGCTAAGGAGACCCTTGGAATTTTGGCTAAGGGACTAATTTGATGAAGATGAACATATTTTATTTTAGTTATTTTTGTCTTTATTAACCAAATGACCAAAATGCCCTTCACTTAAAACTTTGAAATTTTATCTAACCATGTCCATTTTTGTCCAGCTTAAAGTATAATGGTCTAATTACCATTTAAGGACCCCCAATTTAAAATTTCATAGCAATTAGACACCTCTAGCTTCTAGAACACACATTTTGCACCTATTGCAATTTAGTCCCATTAGTCCAATTGGACACTTTATCGATAAAATTTCTTAATAAAATTTTCACACAATCATCTAATCATACTATAAACCTTAAAGAAGTAATAAAAATAAATATTTCTACTTTGTATTTGTGGTCCTGAAACCACTATTTTGATTTGACCCTAAAACGGACTGTGACATAAATAACTTTTACAAAGTGATTTTGGATGGAAACATGATTTAGGGGCTAAAATGTAAAGTGTTGAAAATTAAAGAAAATTTTTGAAATTTATAGAATATATGTGTTGTAAATTGTATATTGAAATTTCGATTAGGCTTGAAATAAGGAGTAAATTGCATAAATTTCATTTTTCGAGCCTAAGGACAAAATTGAAATTTATGGAAAAGTTAGGGGCAAAATGGTAGTTTTTCCTAGGATGTGAATTGAGTCCACTTTAGTATGAAACGTGATAAATTGATGAATAAATCTATTTATATAGATCCAGACAACATAAATTTGAGGTTAGACCGAGAAAAAGAAAAAGTTTCAGATTAGTAGATTTTTAAACGCGAACAAGTGTCAAGGTAAGTTCGTGTAACTTAATCAAGCATGTAAATATGTTAAATTGAATGTTGTGTTTGTATGGAATGTGACTTATATTGATGTAAATTGTTTGATTCCTATAATGAATATTTGAATACAAACTTGAAACAGTGAAAAAATGGTTAAGTTCTATTTGAATATTGCATCCTGATGAATATATGTGCTTTCTCGAAATGAATGAGGTCCTGCATTTGTTGCTGTCAGGATTTGGCTAGGATGAGTAATCCTATTGACCTCGTTATAGAAAGGATTTAGCCCGGACGGGTAATCCTGATATAATCCCTCTCGAGCATATGTTACAATTAGGATTTAGCCTAGACTGGTAATCCTAATTGAGCTCTTCTAAGAATACGTTACATAAAGGATTTAGCTTGGACTGTAACAGTCCGTTTTTAGTCAAATCAGAACAGTGGTTTTGGGACCACAAATCTGAGGTCAAAATATTAATTTTACTATTATTTTAACATTTACAGCATGATTGAGTGATTGTGTGAAAATTTCGTTAAGAAATTTTATCGTCTGAATGGTCAATTTGATGAAAAGGACTAAATCGCGTAAAGTGTAAAACTTGAGTTCTTATAGCTAAAGGTGTCTAATAGCTATATAAACTTAAATTAAAGGTCCTTATGTTGTAATTAGACCATTAATAGCATTATTGGATATATATGGACATATATTAAGGTGTTTTAAATGGTTTTATATAAGGTTAATATAATAATTTTTTAAATAAAGGTTAATTAATTAAAACAAAAGTTAATTTTTTTTTTCATTCATCTTTCTCCCAAAAAAAAATAAGAAATAAAAGAAGCCATTGATGAGCTTTGAAGGTTTGGCTAATGTATGCTTCAATTGTAAGTGATTTTTGACCCGATTTTTAGTGATTTCTATGTTTTTGAGTTCGTTGTAGCTCAATCTATTTAGCTCGTACCTTCGATTTCAAAACTGTTAAAATTTGTGAGAGTTTCCATTGATGTATATATGTGTTCTTTGATGATTTATGATGAATTGTGAATGTTTGATAATAGTGATGCAAGTTTGGTAAAGTGATTTTGAGTAAAAATGCAAAATAGGGATTAAATTGAGAAATGTTAAAATTTTGTGGTTAAAATGTAAAATAAATGAAAAATAATGGCTGTTAAGGGTATAATAGTAATTCAGCTAAGCATGGGTGTTTTGAAATTTGCATGAATTTGTGATTTTTGGTAATAAGGACTAAATTGTAAAAATGTAAAAGTTTAAGGGCTAATGTGTAAATAGCTCAAATGTATATTTTGGATTGATTTGAATAAATATATGATTAAGTAAGTTAATTTTGAATATATTTAGATCAAGAAAAGCGGAATTCGAATCTAGATCGGGGAAAAACTAAAGTTATCAAGTAATCGCCTTATTTCATCGTTTTCACATTCAAGGTAACTTTGTATGTGATAAATTTCATTATAAATATATTTAAAATGCTTTGATATTGATTAATTAGTGAATACAAGACTTCGGACAAGTTCGACAATGATTTGATAATAATTCGGCATTTGAAATCCAAGTTGAACCTTAGAAATAGTTTAGGATACTAGTGACATGTCATTAGGGGATACATTGAGTTGGCTTCGGGCCATGATATTAGCAGTTCGGGTGCGAGATATACCGATTTGGTTTCAGGCCATGAATATCCGCTGATTTGGCTTTGGGCCATGATATCAGTATTTTGGAGATAAGTTACCTTGATTTGGCTTTGGGCCATGGTACAGGTACTTATCGTGTGGGACCCTTGAGTATCCGACTTCTATTCCAAATGTTTCGACGGGTAATCGAAAGATGTGATTGAGTATGAGAATGATATGATGCGGCACAGGTACGTACGTGACATGTATAAGTTTTGGTTAAGAGAAACTTGTGAAGAATGTGATTAATATTGTAATTGTGTATACGGAAGGTTTGCTAGCTAATATATGCTAAATGTTGATATATTCAAATTGTTGAATTATAATCTTGAGATTGAATTGAGTTTATTTCATATGAGCTTACTAAGTTTTATAGCTTACATTATTTATTTTTCTATGTTTTATGGTGAAATCAAAGCTAGCTCAAATTCAAGGATCGTCGGAGATCGCTTCACACTATCAACCTGTCCGTTGGTACCTATGAACTTTGGTATTTTAATTATATGGTATGTATTGGGACTTTAAGTCATTTTGGTATTGTAGCATGATTTTGGCCATATGTGTTGGCTTGTAAATATTAAATGTTTGGTTGTATGTTAGCCATGTAAGTTGGCTTATTTTGGCAATTATGAGATGTGTATATATATATGTGTTAATGCCTCTTAGTGACGTGGTCCATGTTTGCTTGGAAATGGCTTGTTTAATGCAACTCTTAAGGTAGCTAATAGTTGATGAATTGAAAACGGTTATGCTTGTAAATTGGTGCAAAATGATGTATGTTTGGTAAATGTTTAGTTAGTTGATTTGTATATGTGTTTTTGGTATAGTTTGAATGAGTAAAACATAAGTTTACAAGCATATTGGTTGTTGGTATTAGAAATGGAATGATTTAGCCTTGATTATGGATAATTTAGATGTTCATTTATGCTATGAATTGGTACCATTTGGGTTGTGTAGGTACATACAAAGTTTTGAGTGGAAAATGGCTTGGTAAATAGCCTATTTTTATCCACACGGGCAGAGACATGGGCGTGTGTCTTAGCCGTGTATGACACACGGTCATGTTACACGGCTGTATGTCCCCTGTTGCAGTTTCAGAAATCAAGTCAGTATGCTCCACACGGTCTCACACACGGGCGTGTGACTTGGCTGTGTGGCATAAGTTAGTATACCCTACAGGTTTGGCACAGACTAGCACACGGCGGCTTTGCTGCGCGTGTCTGGCGGCTTTAGTTTTAGCATACATACGGGCTAGCCATACGGGCGTATGTGTTAGCCGTGCGACCCAAGTTAAAGAGTTACACGGGGTTAGACACTGGCTAAGATACGACCATGTGCTCTCATTTCGAATGTCCACACGGCCTGTGACACGGGCGTGTCTGTTGGCCATGTGAGAGACACGGCCGGGCCATACAGGCATGTGTCCCCTGTTTTGAGAAAATTTTTTTAACTTTCGTAAAAATCACTTGAGCTATCGGTTTAGTCCTAAACCACTTCCAAAGCATGTTTAGGGCCTCATAGGCTCGTATTAGGGACAAATTGATTGAGATTGAGTGATTAATACTTAAATTGTGAAAATGTTTACTAAATAGCGGTTTAATTGTTTTATGAGTCCGTTAATGCTCCGTAACCCTATTCTGGCATTGAATAAGGGAGAGGGGTGTTACATGGTCTGATAATCCTGTAATACGATATGTGGCTCAAGAGTACGTTATTTGATTTAGTGCCTTAATGGGTATTCTTGAATAAGAATTGATGTGTTATTGAATTGTACACCTCGAGTGTACTACTTGAGTATCCATCGAAATTTCAATGATTCAACGGACACAATTCTTGGCTTTATAAGAGAATTATGAGATGAAATGAATAATGTCTTGAAGGAATATAGTATGATGAGCTCATCTATGCTTAATTGATGTATGTGTGAATACTTATATAACTAACTTGTTTGTTTGAGTGTATGTGTATAGGTAAATTTGCCAAATTGATGAAAAAGCATGTTATTGAATGCTTAATGTTAATAAAGGTATATTGGTAAGTTTTAATTCCTATTATATGAACTTACTAAGCATGTAATGTTTACTAAGTTTTATTTTCACTGTTTTATAGTTCTTGGAAGCTTGCGAAGGTTGGAGATCAGTGGAGCATCATCTCACTATCTACTAGTTTATTTTGGGTATATATAGTAAAATCATTTTGGTATAATGGCATGTATAGGATAACTTGGCCATTAGTGGCTCGAAAGTTATACTTGTAATCTAGCCATTGGAATGGCTAGTAATGGTTTGTTTTGATATGCTTGTAATGTCATACTATGGTAGCTATATATATGTTAAGTAGTTGATCAAATTATGTCTAACATATGGACTAAACCAAGGTAAGATTATAAACATGTATGCATATAATGATATGCCATGTTGAATGATAGAGTTGTTTAATTTGAATGCTTGAAATGGTTGGTATTTGGAAGCGAGTTTTAGTGCAGGTCATTGGTATGATTTTGGGTGAGAAATGAAGCTAGAAATGGCTTTATTTTGTCCATATGGGCAGACACACGAGCGTGTGTCTAGACCGTGTGTGACACGTGGCCTGGTACATGGGCATGTGGTTAGGTCGTGTGTCCCTTGCATCTTAAATTTGAGAAACAGAATGCTCAAAATTGAGCACACGGGCAGAAACAAGGGCGTGTGTCATAGCCGTGTGTGCTACACGGCCTGAAACACGGGCGTGTGTCTTAGCCATGTGAACCCTGCATCTAAATTTTAAAAATTAAATTGATGACACGGCCTATTCACACGGGCGTGTGGCTGGCCGTGTGGCACAAGTCAGAAAGTTACATGGGGTCGAGCATGGTCTGCAGCACGGACGTGTCCAAGGTGCAGGTCATGTGATCAGAGGCACCTAAATCCAATACCCATTCAGTGTTATCATTAAACAAAAAATTTGCCTTACCTGCAAAATTGGCTATAGAGGTTTGACTCTTTTCAAGGTTAAGCATGGATATGCGTTGAGTGTATTGCTCATTTGTTAATCCAACGATCGAGACAGTATTGGTGTTGCCTTCATCTTCTCTAAATGTTGTGCATTGTTGGCTGCCTTTGGTTTAGATGATTTCTTGCCTTTCTCCCACCATTTAGGATAATCATGGAGCTTAAAACAAGTATCTTTAGTATGCCTTGACTTTTTGCATTGTTCACAAAATAGTTTAGAGAGATCTTGGCTGCTTGTGGATTTTCGATTAGTATTAGCCTTTGAGTTGCTGTTAAAGAAAGTTGCTGCTTCAATGGATGGTAGTTTGGAATCCACTATTAATTATTGACGTTCTTCTTAAGCCACATGTGCATAAACATGAGAAAATGAAGGCAATGGATCCATGTTCAAGATCTGTGAATGGACTGTTAGTCGTATGAGAAACTGATGCACTTTTTCTTTCTCTTTCTCCACGGCTAGTGCCTTTGCTGAACTGCATGTACAGGGTGGAATTTGTGAATAAGTACTAAGCTTATCCCAAATCCCTTTTAATTTGGTATAATAGGCACAGGCAGTCATTCCTTGCTATAAGGTATTCATCATTTCAATTTTCAACTGATGAATACAATGAGCATAACCCTGAAAAAATCTCTATTCTAAATCTGCCCATAATTCTTGCGTTGATACAAAGAATGTTACACTATCATGTAGTGTAGGATGGAGAGAATTAAATATCTAAGAGAGTACTATTGAATTGCATTCAATCCATGCATATTCCTTTTGTGCTCCAGATGATGGACGTGTAATGGATCCATAAACAAAGCCATATTTACTTTTGGCTTGCAAAGCATTTATCCTGGCACGATGCCATGTGGGGTAATTTTCTTCTTTTAGGATGCAAGTTACTAAAGATGTCCTTAGGTTGTCAGAAGCATGAAGGATATAGGGTGAAAATATTTCAAGGTTTGTTGAGGGGTTTTTGAAGAAGAGTCTTCTAACATGGTTAAAAGAAAGAGTTGGAATTCCAACCATGCTTCGATACCATGTTAAAATATGAAATAAAAAGCTGTTGTATTTCTTATATATCATTACAGAATAATAAGATGATTATATACAAGTAGGAGCTCCAATTAGCCCATAAATCAAGGAAAATAAAAAACATAAATAAGGAAAGGATATACATAAAATATTCCTGAGATTATAGGTCGATAGCAGAAGTTTATGGTAACTGAATATTCACATTTAGTGGCCTCTGTTAATAATAAGAAATATTAACATTTTTTTAATAAGTTTTCATTTTACATTGGTCAATGTGTGGCATAATGTGTGTGTGGAAGTTGAAACTAAAGGCTTATCCTTTGAGTTAATCTTGAGGGTGATTACTATTAAGGAAGGAATAATATATGAAGATTCAATCAATAAGAATTGAAAATGTGAGCCAATGGTAATTAATAGATAATGGGATGAAATGCCATATTTCTCACTTTTAAAAAAAAAAACTATATATTTAGGTGCTTATTTTAGCTTTTTTTATTAGCACAGGGTATGATCTATACTAAGGGTATATTTGGCTAATAATAGTGTTATTTAAGGGTTCGATCCTCATCTTGGGTATGGGAGTAGCTTTAAAATTCATGGCTAGTGTCTACCTTCTTAATAGGTCTATTGAAAGTGGAGAATTAATCATTGGACTCGCTCCATGGATACCTTGGGGGAAAATAGTGCCATGCTAGAAAGGGGTAGCTTTGTTAATTCAATGAAACTTACATTTTGAGTAATGATGGCAATTTGGAAGCAAGAATTGTTAGGGTGATGAAACATATTGGGGTTGAGACACACATTGAGAATAATTTAAATGTTGCATATGTTGGTGAAAAACTGGTGATGAAGAACACATTGAAAGTGAAGAAGCTATAGAAGGCGGTGCTTTGGAGTAGGACAAACTTCATTTGTCGCTAATAGGACTGGGTAATTTGGATTATGACCCAAAAAATTAGGGTGAGAATGAAGCAATTTTTTATGAAGATTTAATAATAGTTCAAATTAATGCATATGATAAATATTTGATGGCAAGGAAGAAGTGGTGGAGAACCTACAAGTGATTAAAATGAAGGGTAAATTTCGATCAAAGATAGAAGGAGTCAAATCTATATAGAGTGTGGTTGAGGGGTTCAATTGGCAGGTTCGTTTAAAGAAGATGGGAACATCTAACCATTTTAAAGTTAGAACTTATATTGATGAGATAGTTGTGGACTTGAAATGCATCAAAGAGGCAAATACATAAGTTGATGTTATTTTTGAATTGTGCATATCAAGGTTCAATTGTGGTAAAGACCCTTAATAAAAAAAAAGACCAAATTGTTAATCCAACTAAAGCTTGGTTGTGATCAAAGTTATTGAAAGGTGTGGAAAGTAAAACTAGCTGCAACGACAAAGGTTAGAGGCAGTCTTGAACTTGGGCATATTTCTTATTAGGATATTTTTGATGTAATTAGGAGAAAAAAATCTAGGGACAATGACAACTTATGAACTTGAGGAATATTGGTTTAAGTACTATTTTATTGCTTATGGTGCATCATTACATGGATTCCAATTCTTGATGAAAGTGACTTGTTTTGATTGGATGCTTTTAGCAGGGTGCACAGGATGGTAACCATCACATTTATCCTTTTGCCATTGCAGTTGTTGAGTTGGAGAATGATAAGTCTTGGATGTCATTTACAGAAACAAGAAGAATGCTTTTTGGTAAAGAGGAGTTATGTTGTATTTCAAATTATCATGGTAGCATAATGAATGCTATTACTCGAGTGTATAGTACGATGCATCGCGGATCTTGTACAATTCACTTAAGGTGGATCTTGTACAATTCACTTAAGACAAAAATTGATGGTCAATTACCAATGCTATGAGCTTAGAAAAACCTTTAAGCAAGTGTCAAGAGCATATGTAGTTCATGAGTTCAGTACTTGTTTTTATATAATAAAAAGTGAAAAAAAGAGAGCTTAGGAGTATGTAACAAATGACGTTGGTGGGGTGAGGTGGTGCAGACATACTTTGCTTGAAACATGTACAATTTAATGGCAAGTAATATTGTTAAGTCTTTGAAAGTTGAAAGGCAATGATTCATATTTGAAGGGTCTGAGCAAAAATGTATACTTCAAAAGTAATTTAGGAAAAAAATTTGAGCTTGTTTTCTATTCAAGTTTTGGATAGATTTTTACTAGCTCGAGTCCTGGACTCCATATATTTTTGCTAAATCTAGTTAATATGGCCATGAATATTTTTGGATGAGAAAGATTTTAAATCTTTCTACTTTTTGAATTCTAAAATTTTAGTCTTGATATAAGTGACAATCGTTAACCATTAATTGGATTTTTAGAGAGTGATATATGGAAATAACAAGTTAATATGACATTACACATGATAATATGTTTGACTTGTCAGAGTTTGGAAATATCAATGTAACTTAATTAATTTAACAATTTTTGTTTATTGAATATTGAAAACTTAAAATTTGAAAAGCATAGTGACTAAAGATGAGCAAATTTAAGTATGGGGATTAAATCCAAAACTTTTTTCAAAGTATATGGACTTATAGCAGAATTTAACCAATCTTTTCAAGTATTTTTCATTGGTTAATGTGTAAAATAGTTAAACAAATTTTATAGTTTATCATGCACCTAAACATCTAGAGTTTATTTTAATCAATTGATTTAAATAATTCAACTTGTTTGATAATTGTTGCACGTTAAAAAGTTAGTATTTTTATGTACTAAAAACTTGGAAGCCAAGTTTTTGTTTTATAGTACAATTACGAAATGTTGTAAAATAGTCATTAATATTATTGATATGGATTTTTTTTTGTTTTTTGTCCATTAACCTAGTAATGAACTGCATTACTAGATCTTAAATGGACCTTATCATCAATTGGTCAAGTATTGGTGGTTTCAAATTGAGATATGGGATCATTAGGGAGACCCATTCTTTCCTTATGTCTTTATTATCACTATAAGTATATTTTCCCTACATGATAAGGTGGCAATCAAAGGCTCTCTTAAAGGTTATAGCATTAATAGGCATCACCCCTCACTTATTCATCTACTCTTCATCGATTATTGCCTCCTTTTTATTGACATAAGCCTAGAAAATTACAAAACTATATTGAAAATCCCCAATCTCTTCTAAGCCGCTTCTGGACAGGAAGTGAACTTTGCAAAAAAATATATTTTTTCTTCTCTCGTAACATATATATGAGCTTAAAACACTTCATCGAGTAAACTCGTGAGAGTCACTTTTATGGAGCTAAATAAAAAATATCTTGATCTCTTTTTTATTATACGAGGTAACGAAAATGGAAGCCTTACAATTTAGTCTCGACAAAGTACAATCAATGACCCAAAAATGAAAGGGGAAATTACTCTCCCACGCAAGTAGAGAAATACTCATTAAGTATGTGGCCTCCTCAATCCCAATTGTTGTTATATAATATTTCAAGATATCTCCCTATATGTGAACTTAGCAATCTTCTCAATGAGTTTTGGTGTAGAGATGTAAATGTTGGGTTAAATAAAACTCACTGGAAGAGTTGGTTGAAGCTCACTTGTAAAAAAAATGAAGGTGGAATGAGCTTTAAGGATTTTATTGACTTCAATGCTACCTTTCATGTTAAGTAGACATTGAGATTTATAATACTTAATGAAACATGTGAACATTTAATGAAAGGCATTTACTTCACCTTTACCTTTCCCTTCACAACCTATCATCAAACAATGCCTTATGGGCGTGGAAAATCCTAAAAAAAGGCATTCCCCTTTTCAAGTTGGGAACTAGATGGAATATTGACAATGGAAAAAATGTTTCTATTTAGGATGACAAATGGATCCCAGGCCTTCTAGGCTTGCAACTTGTTTATTCTTCTTCTCCAAACAATGAACATTTTATGGTCATTCATCACATCTCTAGATTCAAGAATGGGCTGTTAAAAAAATACCTCTAGGATACATTACTTTTGAGGATAAACCAGTTTGGCACCATACCAGTAATGGAGAATTTATAGTTAAGTCAGGTTATCATATTATTCATCAAAAACCACTTGCCTCATCCAACATTTCTAGCAACTCCCATAATTGCTAGTAAAAAAAAAAAAAAGGCAATCTATTTGAAATTTGCATGTCTTCCAAAAAATCAAACATTTTTTTTTATGATGATCTTGTCGCAATGCTCTAGCATCCAATGAAATTCGTTTAGTCGACATCATAACTTCTATATCAAAGTGCTCTAATTGCGATAATGAGCTTGAATATACCAAACGCATCTTCGTCCTCCTATCATTGCTACATGGAGAGCCTCATCCTTTGTCTATGATCCTAATCCTATTGGTTTTCCTTTTTTAATTAAATGGTGGATTAAGCTGCAAAAGTTCCTTTCATTCTCTAAACCTTCCTCGGGCTTGATGTCCACTAAACTAACTAATAAATTGATTAAGGCAAGTGCACCTATCAATTAATAGTATAGCTATAGTGAGCATAAATATCATTCCCACGAGGACGACAATTACTAGTAGTCATCACCTTTCTATTATTTAACCTAGTAATTCAAAGGATTGATTAAAATTAAATCAAACTATCTAAATTAACTACTGAATGCACCAAAGAATAAAACCTAAAAACAATCAAGTATCAACCAAGTGATAGAACAATACCTAGGTGAGAATCTACCTAAATTTCATCTATAATTCTCAATCTAATTTATGCAGTTTATTTTTTTAGCTTTTTAATACGTAGAAATCCCTAATTTAACTTGATATCTCTTTAGAGCATAAGAGCAACTAACTCTAAGTTTACTAATTAGAATTTCTTTCTAATTAAAACCCATATTCTTGCATTAATTCACTTTATGGATCCCTCTATTAAATTTGACTCTAATCTGGTAGATTTATGTCATCCTGTTTTCAGAATTACATGCCACTCTATTCAATTATGCAAGATTTAATCATAAGAATGGTCTATTCAACCTCAGACTTATGCACATCAAACATGAATTAATACTGTAATGACTCGATAGTTAGTGGTGATGGAAAGTGTAGTTTTGGGACTTCATTTCCATAAACCTGACCCGCAAATATTTTCATTAAATAGTTATGAAGTTATAATAGAGGCACATTAAATTTTGGATAAGTAATCTTCATGAAATTATGAATTATTAAGTTATATGGACTAAATCGTGTAAGTGTTAAAAGTTGAATTATAGATTGGAGTTAACTAAAGGGGCTAAAGTAGTATTTATACCATTAATTAAATGATGTTAGACGGTGGTGGGTAGTTGACCATGATGGTTGTCATAAAAAAATATTAATTAAATTATTAAGCATATGTTATAATAATAATAATAATAATAATAATAATAATAATAATAATAATAATAATAATAATAATAATAAATGAAAACAAATAAAAGAAAAGTGAAGGGTAGTGGAATGAAAGAGAATGAAATCTCTTTCATGCAACCATTGTTTCGAAAGTTAGGAGAAGAAAAGAGACAACCGAATGGCTTTGGGGGTTTGAGGTTTAAATCCATAATTGGTTAGTGTAATTTAATCTTCTTTTTCTTTGTAATTTTTACGTTTTTGGAATTACGGTGCTATAAACTAGTTGACCCATGTTATAGTTTTTAGAATTGTTTGAGATTTTAGATGTTACCATTTTTGAGTAGTTAAAGCTTTAGGGGTTAATATGATAGATTTTTAAGTTAGAAGTGAAAAAGGACTAAATAGTGAAGTTCATTGTTGATTTTTAGCAATATGGACAAAATTGCAAGACATTTGAAATTATGGGATAGAATTAAAAGTTTAGAAGTTAAATTTGGCTTAGAGTGAAATTAGAATAAAATTTTGAGGTTAATTGTAGAAGTTAAGTTAGTCCTTATTTTAGGGACTAAATTGAAGTTCATGCAAATGTAGTATACCATTTGAAATTTTGTGTGAATTGAGTTGTGTATTATTAATTTATTTTAATTATTTTATTTCGTAGCAACGTTGTCTCAAAATCCTCGAGTAAGAAGGGGAAAGACAAGGTCGGCGTCGAATACCTCGAAATCTACTGTTTGCATTTCTGTAATTCAAACTATTTAAATTGATGCTTTTATGCATTTCATTTATTTGGTAAGTATACATATATAAGGTAAGTTGGTCTTTGGAATCTTATTATTGAGATGTGAGTTTGAATTGGAATGAGATGATTGGATTATTATCTACAAAGTGTTAAATTTCATAGGTTTAAAAAATTTATATACTGAATGCAATATTGGATTTGATATGAAATGAGATCATAAATTGAATTGGCAATATTATTACACGATTAACTTTTTGGGTAGGGTTAGGTATAATTGGCCTGCCATAGGATAAGAAGAGTTCAGGGTTACTTCAACCACGAGTTGATGAGGCACTCGGTGCCAAATTGCTTCGGTTTAACCAATGAGACATTGGGTGTCAAATTTATTTATAGCGTTGTGTGCGGTTATTTGCTTCAGATTTATCCGATGAGGCATTGGGTGTCACACTGGTGTGTGGGTTGGATCCGTATATTCGTCCTAGTCCGAGTCGTGTTAACAGGGAAAATAAATGATGAAATTGAGTATCAATTTGAAATGGCAAGCATATGAAATGAAATTTGTAGTGGAGAATGATATATATATATATATATATATATATATGAAATGGATATGTATGAATGGAAATTGCCATGTGTTAACATTAGTAAAATGCTTATAATAGATGGTATTTTTATGAATTTGCACATTTGAGTAGATATTTGTATAGAAACTTGTAGTCTTACATTGAATATTTACATACATAATATTTTGTTGGTAATGTTTGTATTATAGAAATGCAACTGAGTTATACTCAGTATGTTCTTTTAAATTTCATGTGCAGGTTAGAAAATTTTGGTTTGTACGTTGACTAAGAAGTCTTGGTGATGTTTTATTTTGGTTTCTAACATGTACCTAAGAAGTCTTTAAGCCTATTTTGTATGTTAATGGACATTTTGTGTTTTGGTTGAAAATATGTATAATTAATGTGTTTATATATGTTAGTATAAATTTAATAACTATGTTAGGTGCATAAATTGACTAATGGTTTCATGTTGTATAACTTTAATTAGTACAAAGTAGATAAGTAATTGCATATATATATGATTTTAGTTTTGGTGTGTATATGCCATGTGTACTTGTTTTTGGTCATTTGGAAAGGTCTTATGGCATTTGAATATATGAATTATGGTACTTTTATATGTATGCTTTATTTATGAATATATGAACTTGAATGTTGTTGGTTGGTGTGAAATGTGATATTGTTTCAAATATTGAATTATGGTGTCAATGAGAGCACATTGGGTAGATTTTAAGTGTTTGAATAGATGATATTATTGTCTTTTGATTGCTAGATAAATTTGGCATGGTATAAACTCTTAAAAGAAGAAATTTTACCATTTTGATGTTAGGTATCGATACTTGATCATATGAAAAGTTTTAAAACAAACATAGTGCAAAAATGTTATCGATTTTTATTTAAGTATCGATACTTTTTCATAAAATATTGATACCATAAAATAAATATCGATACCATTGATTTTCATATAAACAAAATTGAATTTTGGTATCGATTTGGTATTGATACCATCTGTGAATTTCCAAGATTGACTTTTAACTTCATAATTTTACAATCCAGTCTTACTACATGCTTGTGTTTTGTAATTAGGTCAATGTAGAATTTTAGTTATTTAATATATTTAATTATATCCATAATTTATTGATAAATAATTGAATTTTCATTAAGTAAGGTATTTATTGAATTGTTGAATTATGTTGTAGCACCTTATTACTCGGGTCTAGCGATTGGAATGGGTAAGGGGTGTTACAAACACTCTAAAATTGTTAACCCAAGAATAATAGAGTATTCATAATTAAAAACAAAGAGACTAAGATTTTATTACATAAAAATAGAAATCAAACAATAGAATTCATCCTAGGGTTCATCTCCTCTAGGAATTAAGAGAATTAGTCTATAATGGCAAGAGTAAATAGAAAAAATACAATATAACCACTAGAATGAAATAAATTCATGATAACTCCCTTCAAAATCAACTTGTACTCTTGAATCTTGGTGGAAAATTGATTAGAACTTCAATGCTATTATGAAGGTAATTTCATGCTCTCCCTTGGTGGTTGCCGTCTTCCCTTTTTATTTCCCTATTTATAAAATCTTAAAGTGCTAAAAAAACCTTAAAAATCATAACCTGCAGTCGTCATTCAACACAGTTCCCAAGATTGATACACCCTAGACACGCAGCCATGTGAAAACTTGCTACATGTGCATAGCTTCTAGAATGCTCCAAAGTTTTAATTTCCACTCTTTTATCACTCTTATTGCTCCCAAATGCCTTATTAAGCATAAAATATGAATATAAAGGATTAGGAGTGTATAATTCACAATTAAAGTCACATAATCACCCAAAAATGTACTAAGAATGAGGATAAAATATGTTACTTTTGACACTTATCAAATATCCTCACACTTAAGCATTTGCTTGCCCTCAAGCAAAGTCCTCATTTCACATTCAAATTAGCTTTACTTAACCCATTATTTTCACTAATCATGCCTTAAGATAATTAATATATTATCATGCATTAAATATTTAAACTAAAATGACAATAAAGAGCATAAGTAATCCAAGAAAACATTTTAATGTATAAAACATAAGAGTCTTCCCTACCTTAATAATTACTTGAGATTCAAACTCAGCAAGGCTTAACATCCTCACAAAGATTCACTCAAAACACTCAAAATATTTAAAGGCTAATTAATATGCACTCAATAGTCAAAATGAAGAATCTTATTACTATAAGCTTGCTTAAGAATCAAATCTCCACCACTACAAATATAAGATAACACAAAGATCACGAGGTCTTAACAATGTTTGTAATAGGCTTAGGTAAAGGGTGTCACATCCCAAAATTAGGCCTAGAAGAAATAGGAATTAAATTTAGATTTTTATTTCTTTAAAGCGTAGGGTAAAAGAATTTAGAATGCCTTACAAATTATTTTTGTTAAGGAACTAACAATAATGAGCTTGTTGGTTCAGTGGTAAAGCTTTAGCTTACCCATAGGTCCCAAGTTTGAAACCTCTAGTGCACCTTTCAGCTAAAATATTTTGTTTTCTCATTGTTACCTCATAGAAGTGCCAAAATTTCAAAATAGTCCTACCCAAAACTATTTTTAATTTGGTCCTTAATTTAAAATAGTCCTAATTCTACATGAATTCCTAAAACCTATTTCAATTAGGGAAAAAAAGTTTTATAAATAACCAATCTTTTCAAACCCTAGAGTTCTTACCTAAAAAATATTTCAAGAAAAACTCCCAAAGTTGTTTCCTTTCTCCTCCATTGTCGAATCAATTATCAATCGAGGATTTCAAAGATTTTCAAAATCATCCATCTCCTCCAAGTAGATTTTTGATCTCCTCACCTAAATTAAGGCTTTTGTGTTTGCACACTAGGTGTGGGATCTAAACTTAAATCATTATGTATGATCAATTGTAGTGTTAGAAAGTAAGTAGTCTGTACATAAACCCCTTTGCATGTGAGCCCCTATATATGAGCCCTTATAAGCGAGCCTCTATATGTGAACCCCTATAAGCGAGCCCTTGTATACGAACCCCTATAAGTGAACCCATGTATACGAACTTGGAATGTGCGAACCCTATAAATGAGAACCCTAAGTGCGAGCCTCTATGTAAACTGTTATATATGTGAACTCCACTAGGTGAATCATAGCAGATATGTGCAAACCCATATGCAAAACCTTATAAGAATCAATATGTGATCCCTTAGTATACTTATGTAAACCCTATATAAGCTATTAATGCTAAACTTATATATGTATATGCAAACCTATAATGTGAACCCTATATGTGCAAACCTTTGGGTGCAAACCCATATGTAAGAACCACTAGGTGCGAACCATATGTGCTAACTATATGTGTGCGAATCTAAATATATGTGTTAGCCGAACTAGGCCTGTTAAGTTTGTGTTAAGATACTGTATATGTGAAATTGTTTTTAGTTCACATTAATTAACTATATATGTGAAATTGATGTGAGCGAATGCATGAATACATGCCATTGAATGATAGTATGAAATATTGAATGTAGCACTGATTGATGATAAATAGCCTAATATGCTAAAGTATATATGCATAATTACATGAAATAGGATATAAAGGATGTAGGAGTTTTGTATTAGAAAGTGACAAATTAAGTCCACACTGAAAGTCAGTACTGCATGAAGTAGGCGACAATGTCATCAAAATAGGATAAACATGGATGATAGTTTAAAAATCCATCAAAACTGGGTAACCGGGATGGTAAGTTATTATAGTAAAAGTCATCGTCACAGATGGTAAGTGAACGACCATCTTCACTGGGAAATCTAGGATGGTTAGTTATTCATATGTTCTTTGAAGTATCGAGCAATGCTCAAGGGCGGGAAGGATGGGCGGATGGGAAATTTAAAGTTATAATTGCATTGCATCATGAGTATAATATGTATATGCATGGATTTACCGAATGCTTCTTATGTTATGCTTAATTTGCTATTATGATATAAATTGAATGATTTACAGTTTGCACGTTTATAATGGTTTAAAAACTAGACTCATGCTGAGTTTTCATAAGCTCAGTTCCCCTTTCTTTACCTCTCAGGTAATGTAGATAACTAGGACAAAAATGGCATCAGAGGAACCTCGGACTACCAAATCCTTTTTTATAATAGCCCATTTTTAGTCAAATCAGAACAGTGAATTTGGGACCACAAATCTAAAGTCGAAATATTTATTTTATTATTATTTTAATGTCTACAGCATTATAGTATGATTGTGTGAAAATTTTGCTCAGAAATTTTATCGTTTAAATGCTCAATTTGATAAAAAGGATTAAATCGCGTAAAGTACAAGAGTGGTGTTCTAATAGCTAAATGTGTCTAATAGCTATGGAACCTTAAAGTTGAGGTCCTTATGTGGTAATTAGACCATTAGTGTGTTAGTGGACATTTATGAGATTGGTATTGTTGAAATTTGATTAAAATTAAAAGGTTAATTATGTAAATTAGTAAATTAATGTTAAAATAAATAAAACAAAACAAATGTTTATCTCTTATCATCTTCTCCAACCGATTATTCAAGGGAAAGAAAACCATTTTTTGTTCGTCTAGGGTTTGGTCACTTTGAGGCTTGATTGGTAAGTAATTTTTGTCCCGTTTTTAATGATTTCTATGATTTTGAGATCGTTGCAACTCAATCTAGCTAGCCTAGGGACTAATTTGCAAAAATGTTAAAGGTTTAGGGTTTTTCCATTGATGAATGTATGTGTATTTTGATGTTTGATGATAGAAAATAAATGGTTGTTGTTAGATAAACAACATTTGTTAAGAGATTTTTGATAAAATTGTTAATTAGGGATTTATTTGTGAAATGTGTAAATTTTGTGGTAGAAATGTGAAATAAATAAAAATATGGGCTGCTATAGTAGTAAGAGAAATCCAGCTAGCATGGGTAGGGACCTAATTGCATGAATTTTTATTTTTATGAGTTAAGGACTAAATTATAAAAATGTTGAAATATTAGGGGCAAAACTGTAAAGTTTTCATAATATGCATTTTGGGCTAAATTGAATAGAATGATAATTAAATAAGCTAAATTTGATAACATATAGATCAAGAAAAGTGAAGTTTGGATTTAGATCGGAGGAAAAATAAAGTTTTGGACTAGTCGATCTATTCCAATGTTTTTGCGATCAAGGTAAGTTCGTATGTTAATAAGCATTTATATAATTGTGTTTTAAATGCTTTATTGTTGAATTTAGTTGTGAATACGGCCTTACGGATATGTTTGACGAAGATTCGACAATGTGAAATCCCGGTTGAACCTTAGGAATAGATTAGGATACGAATGACATGTCATTAAGGGTTATCTGTTGGGTGCTGGTCCGTACGTCCTACCGGTGGCTGAGTTATCTGGCATGTGTTGGGGATTCTCGTCAGCTTGTGTGAGCAGCACCGTGTAGCTACTCATGACCGTCAGCTTGCGTGAGCAGACCCGTTGATAGCTCGAGAGTGAGCATTGTATGAGATATGAGATTGAGATAGCTTCGGTTATGTATTTTACACTTAGGTGCGAGATTCCTGAGTATACGATAGTATTCCAAATTGTTGAACAGGTATATCGAAGATATGAAATGGTGAGAAATAGATACGTATCAATACAGGTATATACAGAAATTATATGAGCATTGAACCTATGAAAGTTGTGAGTTCATGATTACTTATGTAATTGATTTTATATTAGCTTTATAAATTAATGATTTTGTAGTATATTATGTTCATACAACTTAATTTGTGACTGAATGGTGAGCTTTACTTATTAACTATACGAGCATACTAAACTTTATAGCTTATTTTGTTTACTTTTTCGTGTTTTATAGTGAATATCGAAGCTTGCTCGGATTTGGGTGTTGTCGGAGATCTCATAACACTATCAAGCTATCACTTTGGTACTTTTGAACTTATGTATTTGGTTATATGGCATGTATAGGAGTTATGGTCATTGTGGTATATAGTTTGGTAATGGATTCAACCATTTGATTTGGTTTGTAAGTGATGAATGGTTAGTTATGTGTATAGCCATGTGAATTGGTTTATTTTGGCTTGCTTGGTGATGTATATATATGCAAAAAGGCCTTTTGATATGTTGTATATAATTGCTATGTGATGCTTGTTGTGAATTGGCATTATGGTTACCAAATGGTTAAAATTTGAGATAGATATGCTTGTGGTTTTAGGCCAATTAGTGTATAATTGAAAGTCACCATTTAGGTGAATTAAAAATGTGAAATTGGTATGAATTGAATGACTATTTGGGATATTTGTATGTCATATAGTTCTTGGTATGGAAATAGCATGAATTAGGCTTGGTTGAGATTGGTTTGAATGCCTATTTATGCCATATTATATGCCTTTTGGATTGGATTAGGTGAATGCTATTTGGGTGAGAAAGATGGCTTAGTAAATAGCCTATTTTTGTCCACACGAGCAGAGACACAGGCGTGTGTCTCTACCGTGTGTGACACACGGTCAAGTGACACGACCGTGTATCCCCTAGTGTTTAATTAGAAATCAAGTGTGTATGCTCCAAAAGGCCCAGCACACATGTAAGACCCCTTACCAGAGACCGTCGTCGAAGTCGAGCACGAGGCATTAGTAGGCTTATCTTACTTGTTTGAGGCATAAAAAAAATTTACTTTTAAAAAAAAATTAATTCACTCACATTCATCCAATAAATCCCTAAAAAGGTCCCTCGAGGCCCTAAAACATGGAATTGGAATGATACGGGACCAAACTGGGAACATTAAAAATTTTACTATAAAAGAAAAGCATTTTAAAATCGTCAGGAGTCGTCACACTATCAAAATATAAGTATGGCATGTATAGCTAGACTCTTACTCATACTAAATATTCTGAGAATTGACTAAAATCTTACTTTGATACCAATAAATGTAACACCCCTTACCCGAGACCGTCGCCGGAGTCGAGCACGAGGCGTTAGCAGACTTATCTTACTTGTTCAAGACATAAAAAAATTTACTTTTAAAAAAAATTAATTCGCTCACATTCATCTAATAAATCCCTAAAAAGGGCCTTCGAGGCCCTAAAATGTGCAATTGGAACGATTCGGGACCAAACCGGGAACATTAAAAATTTTCCGATTACTTATACAAATCAAAATAATTTATTTCACTATTCATAATAAAATTGTCCATATGCGTAACAGTTACTAAATTAATTATAACTTGAGTTACAAAATTTAAAATTTAAATCCGTAAATTTTACTTGAAACTAGACTCATATATATTCTTACCATAATTTTTCCAGAATTTTTGGTTTGACCAATTAGTACAGTTTATTCATTAAATGTTCCCCTGTTTTGTAGTTTAGTGAACCTGACCTCTCTTCACTAAAAATAAATTATCTCATTATATAGAAATTGGATAACATTTTAGTTTGTTTCTAATGAACATAGACTCACTAATTAATCTATACATATAAACTTTGACTTATAATTATTTTGGTACAATTTCTAGTGATTTTCCAAAGTTGGAATAGGAGATCACGAAGTCACTCTGAACCAGTCTTACAGAAATTTAAATATCTCAGAATATAGACTTCCTTTGCTTGCTATGTTTCTTTCCTATAAAAATAGTCTCTATAAGCTTTAATTATATATCTCATTCACTATTTAATTCCATTTATACAATTTTTAGTGATTTTTCAAAACCACGTAACTGCTACTGTTTTCTAACTGTTCCATGGCCAACTCTTACTCTTTCATAGTTTCTTTGCATCAAACCTCATTTAGGCATACATAATACCAAAACATGTTATTAATTAGCTATATCATAAGCTAATAATTACCAAGTATTCACATGCCATTCTTTATTCATATCATAAGGACATACACAAAAAATAGCGTAGTCCCTCTACATGCCATAACTTAAAGTATTTCTAGTCACAAAATACCGAGATAACTCGTTGATAGTGTGAGGCGATCTCTGACGTCCTTACAATTTTTCGAGTTGGATTTGCAATACTATAAAAAAAAGAGAGAGAGAAAATAAAGGGAGTATAAAGCTTAGTAAGTTTGCATGTAAATAAATAACAACATTATAAATGAATTATCAAGATAACCTGAACCTTTCGAATATGGACTTATCTTACCTTCCCTTTGGTACACTATTTGAATTTTACGTTGAACTATTTGAAATACTAAGGATACACAGGTACATTTCCTTTTTAAACTTACCATTGCCATGTCTTGACATGTTCTTACGTGGTATCCTTGCCTTATGAACTCACCATTGCCATGCCTTGGCATGGTCTTACATGGGATCTTTGCCTTATAGTAGTTTATCAATGCCATGTCTTGACATGGTCTTACATGATTTCCTTGCCTTGTAAAACTTACCAATGTCATGCCTTGGCATGGTCTTACTTGGCTTAAACCCTAATGTCATGACATTTGTATCCTACACATTCCTAAGGTTCAACCGAAACTTTTAAGTATCATTTCTCCGTCAATTCTTACTTGAATCATTAAGGAATAAATTTACAAAATAAATATATAGATGATGAAAAATAAGATCATTAACTATAAATAATAAAACATTGCATTTATTTACGGCAAACTTACCTCGATACAAAATACGATCAAATATTGTGATGCAGTCCTCAACCTTTTTCTTTCCTCGGTCTAACCCTGAATTTCGTTCTTCTTGATCTATAATAGCAAATTTAACTTATTTAATATTCATATTTATCAAAACAATCCTTAATTCTAACTTTGGAAAATTATGATTTTACCCCTAAACTTTTGCATATTTACACTTTTGCCCCAAGGCTCAGAAATGAAACTTTATCCTAATTCTTATGTTTTATGACACGCTGATATGTTTTACGACAACATCAAATTCCCACTCTAACATGTACTTATGACCGTTAGGTATTTTTACCGATTATGTCGTTTTACTCGTTTTCGCTTAAAATCGCTTAGCTCAAATCATTTAACATAATTTCAAGCTTCATATTCTACCATAAAACATTAAAATAAACACATTTCACCTATGGGTATTTTTCCAAATATGAACCCTAGGTTAAATTATTGCTAGAATAAGCTAAATCAAGTTATCGGGACTTCAAAAACGTAAATAACATTAAAAATGGGGCTTGGAATCACTTACTATGAAGCTTGGAAGCTTGAAAAAACCCTAGCTATGAAGAACCCTTGAAATTTCAGACTAATGAAGAAGATGGACACATTTTCCATCTTTTTCCCTTTTTTAATCTTTTAATTACCAAATGACTAAAATACCCTTAATTAAAACTTTAGTTGTTTTTATCTATGTATGTCCATTTTTGTCCATGAAAACCTAATGGTCTAATTACCATTTAAGGACCTCTACTTTAGTTATACTCTTCAATTTAATCCTTTAGCATGTAAAACTCATATTTATCAACTTTTGCAATTAAGCCCTAGTAGGCAAATTAAGCATGCTATCTATAAAATTTTCCATCGATACTCTAACACATGCATCTAATCACTCGGTAAATTATAAAAATTAATCAGAATAAAATTTTCTATCTCAAATTCATGGTTTCGCAACCACTGTTCCATTTTGGCCCTATTTTGCGATGTTACAACACGGGCGTATGACTTGGCCTTGTGTCATAAGTCAGTATACCCTACAGGTTTGGCACTGCCTAGCACAAGGCCTAGCACACAGGCGTGTGAAGTCATTTCAAAGGGCACACTGGCTAGTCACATGGGCATGTGAGTATGCCGTCTGTGGATAAAATTTGAAAGTATAAGGCTGAAGTTTTAGAGCAACCGTTGCTAATGATCCTGAGAGAGCTGAGTTTTGGCTTGAGAATACAATTCAAGTATTTGATGAACTATCTTGCACGCCAACTGAATGTGTAAAATGTGCCATATCACTTCTGAGAGACACTGCATATCAATGGTGGAATACTTTGGTATTCGTAATATCAAGAGAACAGGTCACGTGGGAATTCTTTCAAACCGAGTTCAGAAGGAAAAACATAAGCCAATGGTTTATTGATTAAAAGTGCAAAAAAATTTTAGAATTGAAACAGGGTCGAATCTCTGTGACCGAATACGAAAGAGAATTTGTGAGACTCAGTAAATATGCTTGAGAATGTGTTTCCACTGAGACAATTATGTGTAAGCGATTCGAAGACGGGTTGAACGAAGTCATTAGACATCTAGTCGGGATTTTAGAATTGAAGGAATTTGTTATGTTAGTTGACAAAGCTTGCAAAGTCGAGGAACTTGGCAAAGAAAAGAGAAAAGCTGACTTCGAGGCTAAAGATTTGAGAAAGAGGTCAATAAGTAAGCCATATCACTCTTCATCAAAGAAATCACGAGATTTGATAGTCGTTCGAATGCTTTAGTGGGGTATTCAAATAGAGATCGTGGAAAGTAATATACGAGTCCTAAAGCTCAAGCCACTTCAGTATCGAGTGTTGGTAGTGTTAGAACCAATAAACCCGAGTGTCAACAGTGTGGAAGATGGCATTTTGGAGATTGCTAGATAAATAACAAAGCTTGTTTCAAATATGGCTCGTTAGATCACTTTATTTGGGATTGTCCTGAGTTAATCGAGAAAGATAAATTTTAGAATACAAGACCGAGCAACACCGCTACTAGAGGGAGACCACCTAGAAATATGGGAAATGTGACTAGTAGTAAAGGAGTGACAAAAGACTCTGCTGTGAGATCCGAGGCTAGAGCACCAGCCAGAGCTTACGTCATTCGCGCTCGCGAACATGCATCATCACCAGATGTTATCACCGACATATTTTCTCTCTATGAAACTAATGTAATTGCCTTGATTGATCCTAAATCGACTCATTCATATATCTATATAAATTTAGTGTCTTGTAGGAGTTTACCTATTGAATTTACTGAATTTGTGATTAAAGTATCAAACCCCTTAGGCAAGTATGTCCTAGTTGATAAATTTTGCAAGAATTGTCCTTTGATGATCGGGGTTACTGTTTTCTATAGCTAATTTGATGTTTTTACCATTTGATGCATTCGATGTGATTCTGGGCATGGATTGGTTGACTTTGCATGATGTTGTTGTGAATTGTAGATGAAAGACTATTGAATTGAAATGTTAGAATAGTGAGATTCTTTGAATTGAATCTGATGATTCGAGTGGGTTGTCTGTTGTGATATCGATGATACTAGCTTAGAAATATGTGAAAAAAGGTTATGATGCTTATCTTGCATATGTACTAGATACAAAAGTGTTTGAATCGAAGATTGAATCAGATGGTTTGTGAATATCCGGATGTGTTTCCAAAAGAGTTGTCTGGATTGCCATCGATCAGAGAGGTCGAGTTTGCTATTAAATTAGTATCGGGAACATCACTGATATTGATAGCTCTGTACAGAATGGCTCCAACAAAATTGAAAGAATTGAAAGCTCAGTTGCAAGAGTTAACAGATAGAGGTTGTGTATGACCTAGTTTTTCGCCTTGGAGTGCACTAGTGTTATTTGTAAAGAAGAAAGATGGATCGATGAGATTATGTATTGACTATCTTCAGCTCAACAAGGTTACAATTAAGAATAAGTATCCGTTTATGAGAATTGATGATTTGTTTGATCAGTTGAAAGTCAGAACAGTATTTTCGAAGATTAATCTGAGATCTATCTATTATCAGTTGCGAGTTAAAGATTCGGATATGCTGAAAACTGCGTTCAGTATAAGGTACGGGCATTATGAATTTCTTGTTATGCCTTTTGGATTAACTAACACTTCTGCAGTTTTTATGGGTTTGATGAGTTGAATCTTTAGACTGTATTTGGACAGATTTGTTGTTGTATTCATTAATGACATTCTGATATATTCTCAAGATGAGTCTGAGAGTGCTGAACATTTGAGAATTGTATTACCAACATTGAGAGATAAGTAATTGTTTGATAAATTCAGTAAATGTGAGTTTTGGCTTCGAGAAGTTGGATTTTTGGGACGTATTGTTTTAACGAAAGGCATCCGAGTTGACCCAAGTAAAATTTCAGTAGTTGTTGACAGGAAACCACCAAGAAACATATCCGAAGTTAGAAGTTTTCTAGGATTAGCTAGCTACTATCGGCGTTTTGTAAAAGGATTTTCAATGATTGCTACACCAATGACTCGATTGCTATAGAAAGATGTGAAGTTCGAATGGTCTGAGAAATGCCAACAGGGTTTTGAAAACCTGAAAGTATTGTTAATTGAAGCACCAGTTTTAGTTCAACTTGATTCGGGTAAAGAGTTTGTGATTTTCAGCGATGCGTCCTTGAACAATTTGGGTTGTGTTTTGATGCAAGAGGGCAAAGTGATAGCTTATGCTTCTAAACAATTGAAGCCTCATGAAAAGAATTATCCGGCGCACGACTTAGAGTTGGCTGCTATTATTTTTGCATTGAAAATTTGGCAACATCATTTATTCAGTGAGAAGTTTCATATCTTTATCGACCACAAGAGTTTGAAATATATAATGACTCAGAAAGATTTGAATTTGTGATAAAGAAGACGGCTCGAGTTGCTGAAAGACTATGAATTAGTGATTGATTATCATCCGGGGAAAGCAAATGTAGTCGCGGATGCTCTGAGTAGAAAATCTTTGTTTGCTTTATGGGCAATAAACACACCGTTAACCTTGACTGATGATGGTTCGATTTTAGTTGAGTTAAAAGCTAAACCGTTATTTCTTTAGCAAATTTGTGAACTTCAAAAGTGTGATAACGAATTACAAGCTAAAAGATTTCAATGCGAGTCGACTACTAATTCAGACTATCAGATCGAATCTGATGATTGTTTAATGTTTCGAGGTAGGATATTTGTACCAAAGAATTTCGAGCTTATTCAGAAAATTTTACATGAAGTACACAGTGGTTGTTTATCTGTTCATCCGGGGAGTACAAAAATGTACAATGATTTGAAACAGTTGTACTGGTGGTCAGGCATGAAACGAGATATTTCGGAGTTTGTGTCAAGATGCTTAGTTTGTCAACAAGTTAAAGCCGAACATCAAGTGCCTTCAGGATTATTACAACCAGTGATGATACCATAGTGGAAATAGGATAGAGTTACGATGGATTTCGTATCAGGATTACCCCTGTCTACGAAAAAGAAAGATGCTATTTGGGTTATCGTTGATCGATTGATGAAATCTGCACATTTCATTCCTGTATGTACAGATTATTCGCTTGATAGATTAGCTGAATTGTACATCTCTGAGATTGTTAGATTGTACGGGGTGCCAGTTTCTATTATTTCGGATAGATATCCGAGGTTTACGTCACGATTTTGGAAGAAATTACAAGAAGCTTTAGGTACGCAGTTACATTTATGTACTGCATTTCATCTGCAAACCGACGGTCAGTCTAAGAGAGTAATTCAGATTCTCAAAGATATGCTTCGTCGCTGTGTTTTAGAGTTTGAAGGCACCTAGGAGAATTATTTATCATTGGTTGAATTTGCGTATAACAACAGTTTTCAATCGAGCATAAAGATGGTACCTTATGAAGCTTTATATGGTCTCAAATACCGAACTCCATTGTACTGGACCGAGCTTAGTGAGAAAAAGATTCACGGGGTTGATTTGGTTAGAGAGACCGAAGATAAAGTGAAAATAATTCATGACAGTTTGAAAGCAGCTTCAGATCGACAGAAACCATATGCAGAGTTGAAATATAAAGACATTGAATTTCAAATTGGCGAAAGAGTATTTTTAAAAGTATCTCCCTGGAAGAAAATTCTTCGTTTTGGTCGTAAAAGAAAATTGAGTCCGCGATTTATCGGGCCGTATGAGATTATCAAAAGAATAGGGCCAGTGGCATATCGACTAGCTTTATCGTCAAAATTAGAAAAGATGCACAATATGTTTCATGTGTCGATGTTACACCGATATAGATCAGAACCGTCACACCTAATTTCTCCGATAGAGATTGAAATTTAACCTGATACGACATATAACGAAGAATTGATCAGAATTCTGGCTCGAGAGGTTAAAGAGTTGAGAAATAAAAGCATAGCTTTAGTGAAGGTTCTATCGCAACGTCAAGGTGTCGAAGAAGCTACATTGGAAACTGAGGAAGTTATGACAAAATAGTACTATAACTTATTTTCTGGTAAGGTTTTCGGGGACGAAAATTCCTAAGGGGGAGATTTGTAACAGTTCGTTTTTAGTTAAATCAAAATAGTGGTTTTGGGATCACAAATCCGAAGTCAAAATATTTAGTTTATTATTGTTTTAATGTCTACAGAATTATAGTATGATTGTGTGAAAATTTCGTTAAGAAATTTTACTGTTTGAATGCTTAATTTTATAAAAAGGACTAAATTGTGTAAAGTGCAAAAGTGGTATTCTTTTAGCTAAAGGTGTCTAATAGCTATGGAACCTTAAAATGGAGGTCCCTATGTGGTAAATAGACAATTAGTGTGTTAGTGGACATTTATGAGATTAGTATTGTTGAAATTTGATTAAAATTAAAAGGTTAATTAAGTAAATTAGTAAATTAATGTTAAAATAAATAAAACAAAATAAATGTTTATCTCTTATCATCTTCTCCAACCGCTTATTCAAGGGAAAGAAAACCATTTTTTGTTCATCTGGGGTTCGGTCACTTTGAGGCTTGATTGGTAAGTAATTTTTGTCCCGTTGTTAATGATTTCTATGTTTTTGAGATCGTTGCAGCTTAATCTAGCTAGCCTAGGGACTAATTTGCAAAATTGTTAAAGGTTTAGGGTTTATCCGTTGATCAATGTTGTGTATTTTGATGTTTGATGATAGAAAATAAATGGTTGTTGTTAGATAAACAACATTTGTTAAGAGATTTTTGATAAAATTGTCAATTAGGGATTTATTTGTAAAATGTGTAAATTTTGTGGTAGAAATGTGAAATAAATGAAAAATATGGGCTTTTATGGTAGTAAGAGAAAATTGGCTAGCATGGGTAGGGACCTAATTGCATGAATTTGTATTTTTATGAGTTAAGGACTAAATTGTAAAAATATTAAAATATTAGGTGCAAAATTGTAAAGTTTCCATAATATGCATTTTGAGCTAAATTGAATAGAATGATAATTAAATAAGCTAAATTTGATTACATATAGATCAAGAAAAATGAAGTTCGAATTTAGATCGGGGGAAAAACAAAGTTTTGGACTAGTCGATCAATTCCAATGTTTTTGCAATCGAGGTAAGTTTGTATGTTAATAAGCATTTATTTAACTATGTTTTAAATTCTTTATTATTGAATTTAATTGTGAATACAACCTTATGGATATGTTTGACGAAGATTCGGCAATGTGAAATCCCGATTAAACCTTAAGAATAGATTAGGATACGAATGACATGTCATTAGGGGTTATCCGTTGGGTACTGGTCCGTACGTCTTATCGGTGGTGGAGTTATCTGGCATGTGTTGGGGATTCTCGTCAGCTTGTGTGAGTAGCACGTGTAGCTACTAATGACCTTCAGCTTGTGTGAGTAGACCCGTTGATAGCTCGAGAGTGAGCATTGTATTAGATATGAGATTGAGATAGCTTCGACTATGTCTTTTACACTTAGGGTGCGAGGTTCCTGAGTATACGATAGTATTCCAAATTGTTCAATGGGTGGTATATCGAAGATATGAAATGGTGAGAAATAGATACGTATCAGTACAGGTATGTATAGAAATTATATGAGCATTGAACCTATAAAAGTTGTGAGTTCATGATTACTTATGTAATTGATTATATATTAGCTTTATGAATTAATGATTTTGTAGTATATTATGTTCATATTACTTGATTTGTGAATGAATGGTGAGCTTTACTTATTAACTATACGAGCTTGCTAAACTTTATAGCTTACTTTGTTTACTTTTTCGTGTTTTATAGTGAATATCGAAGCTTGCTCGGATTTGGGTGTTGTCAGAGATCTCATCACACTATCAAGCTATCACTTTGGTACTTTTGAACTTATGTATTTGGTTATATGGCATGTATAGGAGTTATGGTCATTGTGGTATATAGTTTGGTAATGGATTTAGCCATTTGATTTGACTTGTAACTGATGAATGGTTAGTTATGTGTATAGCCATGTGAATTGGTTTATTTTGGCTTGCTTGGTGATGTATATATATGCAAAAAGGCCTTGTGATATGTTATGTATAATTGCTATGTGATGCTTGTTGTGAATTGGCATTATGGTTACCAAATGGTTAAGATTTAAGATAGATATGCTTGTGGTTTTAGGCCAGTTAGTGTATAATTGAAAGTGACCATTTAGGTGAATTAAAAATGTGAAATTGGTATGAATTGAATGACTATTTGGGATATTTGTATGTCATATAGTTCTTGGTATGGAAATAGCATGAATTAGGCTTGGTTGAGATTGGTTTGAATGCCTATTTATGACATGTTATATGCCTTTTGGTTTGGTGTAGGTGAATGCTATTTGGGTGAGAAAGATGGCTTAGTAAATAGTCTATGTTTGTCTACACTGGCAGAGATACGGGCGTGTGTCTCAGCCGTGTGTGACACATGGTCAAGTGACACGACCGTGTGTCCTCTAGTGTTTAATTAGAAATCAAGTCAGTATGCTCCACACGGCTCAGCACACGGGCGTGTGACTTGGCCATGTGGCAGAAGTTAGTATACCCTACAGGTTTGGCATGGCCTAGCACATGGCCTAGCACACGGGCATGTGAGGCCATTTCGAAGGGCACACGGGCTATTCACATGAGCGCGTGGTTGGCTGTGTGACCCAAGTTAGGGAGTTACATGGGGTTGGACATGGGCTAGGACACAGCAATGTGATCCCATTTTGAATGTCCACACGACCTGTGACGTGAGCATGTTTCAAAAATTTCTTGAAATATTAGTTTAGTCCGAACTACTTTTAAAGCATGTTTTGGGCCTCGTAGGCTCGTATTAGGGACTTGATGAATGATTGTGAATGATTATATTTGAAATTGAAAAATGTATGAGAAATGTATGTTCAATTGTGTAATAAGTTCGGTAATGCTCCATAACCCTATTCCGGCGATGAATACCAGTTAGGGGTGTTACATTTTCTTTACTATTATTTTAAAAGTTTCTATTGAAAGTTTTTCCTTAACCCTTTTTAGGGTTGCAATTATTAATTATTTCTTTCTTTTATATATTAGGTTTGGGATTGTTTAGCTTATTAATTTTAAGCATGACACTAAGCTAATACTCTGATAATTACATGCTATTTGGTTTAGAAAACTATTTTTCTTAATAGTGTCTTTTGTTGCTTTACAAATACTTTAATTTTTGAAAAGTCCTTTTAACTTTAACTATTTTTCAAACTTCACATTAATAATGATGTGATTGAATTCCTAAGTAAAGTTGATTTAATTAATGAATGTTTTCCTTTAAAACAGAAGAGTGGTTTTTATATAATCCAACTCAAATTAAAAGAAGGGCTTTACGGGATCATTTGAGTGATCAATGTAATGCCTTCAACTTAGCCGAAACTCTTGGGTCGGCTCAGGGGTGTTACAAAAGGTACGAAAAGGGAATACAAGGTGATTGCAGTCAAGAGTTGAATTGATAAGTTACAAGACCAAAAGAATAAGATGTTGAATTGCAAAGATTTTACAAGAAAAATAAACAAACAGTTGAAGTGAGCCTTTATACAAGATACAATAGTGATGATGTAAACTCAACAAACAAGATAATGGGGTTATAACATGAAGAATGATCAAAATGGTTTGATAACTTACCAAAATTTAATCTCGACTAAAAGAAGGCAGGAAAATGGTAATTCAAAGATTAATGGGGTTTTAAGGGTTAAAATACGTGGGTAATAAATGATGAAAAAAGGGACTAGGCTCAAAGGGGTTCACTAGTGGGCAATAAAGTGGGTAGACTATTTAAAGGCTAAGTGGATTAAATCCTAAGTGCCTTTGTCATCTCAATATATCAAATCATTAATGTGATCTTGACATGCATAACTAACACACTCAAAACAAAAAATAACATGAGCATAAAAGGATGAATGCTTTAAAGGTTCAAAAGCTCGCAAAAATATGCTTTTGATGTCAAAACTTGTAAATTCAAGACAAATATTAAGTTCAGGGAAAATATCTAAAATGAATTTTTCTGAAAACAACTTATCATACTTGACTCTCTTATGCATTAAAGTATAAATAAAAAATACATGAAAATCTACAAATCATCACAAAACAGAATCTACGAAAATCTAAATTTAGAAAAGGTAACTCTCATGCAAAATTTAAGAAAATTGTTTAAGAAAACATGTGAAAAATTCATGGACTAAGTCGAATAAAAGTATAAAATCCTCTCCACACTTAAGATGTACATTGCCCTCAAGTACGAATAGAGATTAACATTAAAAACAAAACAAAATAATAAAATGAGGAAAGAACTGAAACTACCCTGAATTGGGATGAATGTGTTGATATAGTGAAATCTTGAAGCACTGGAGATCCAAAATTTAGTACAGTTATCGTTGCAAAAATCAAAAGAGAAAAAAAGAAAAAAAAAGAAAGAGAAAGAGAAATAAAAAGAAAACTGAAAATAGATCTAGTGGAAAAATAAAAATAAAAAATAGTCTCCAATATCCACACGACTGTGTCATCAACCTATGTAGATCACGAGAACTGTGTGATTTCTGGAAAAATCAAGGTTTGGTTTTTTTTATGAGACCTAAAATGCATTCAATTAACAAAATTAAAACTTCTAAAAGAAAGAAATAACAATGAAGAAAAAGAAAATCAATCTAAAACTCACATATGCAACACATGAAATTTAAAAAAAAAAATCGATAAACACTTAGGTGCTTCCCGAGAAGCGATTGTTTAAAGTTTAAAGCTCGACTTAACTATATAACACATGATCTATTAGATCTTTGAGTTGGAATTGTTGGAAAAGAATCCAATTTCAAAATAGTTTTCTTACATAACAAAAAATTAAAAATTTGAAAATCAACCTGGTTAGAGATATTTATAGTAATAAACTTTATATCAAAATTGTACCTGTGTTTTCTAATTAGCAGATCCTTAATTTTTTTCAACTTTCAACCAAACTATCTTCTCTGCTATTCTTTTACCACGAACTGCTTCGAGTGTAGGCTTAAACCAATTGAATCAAAACACAAAACTAGAAAAGTTTTCTTTTTCTTTTAGGATGCAAACAAAAATTCTCTCTTCTTTAATAAGAACTAGTAGAATTGTTATTCTAGAAAATTATATTTAATAGTTAAGAATAAATTCTCTCTAATTTTTGGTGGAGTAAAAATCTCTTAAAGTTTTGTGTTAATAGTCCTATCGGTCCCATCTATTTATAGGAAGAGAATGTAGAACCCTTGTTGAATTGTAGAGGTTTATTTCAACTAGAAAAAAAACTTCCTACTTAAAGTAAGAGTAGGGTGGACGGCATCCCCTAGTATTCCTACTAGGGTCGCCGCCCCTAGTATATTTCAATTCAACTTGTTCCTTATGATCGAATGGTTTACTTTCATTTTCGGGCTTTAAAATAGTTAAAAAGTGTAAACAGATTCTCTCAATCATTTTTAATTAATTCATCTACATTTGCAAATGAATAATTTCTGTTTTTCTTTTCCATTTCCATTTTCATTTCCAAATGATTTCATTTCTCCATTTTGGAGAAAACCATAATCATTCATGAATATTTCCCATTTTTCTATTTTTTTAATTCCGTTTATTTTGATTCAAACACACAATTCATTTCTAGTTTCAACGAGCTAGCAAAGGGACCAGTTGGACATATGCAATTAGGGCTCAAATGATTTATAATTAAGTTTCAGATTTTCACCTATTAATTATAAACTCATTTAGTCACAAAGTTATTCCACTATAGTATCATGACTAAACTCTCTCTAATGACATATCATTACGAAAACAACTACTCAATGCTCATCTAATGACCTTGTCATAAGAGTGTTACCCTCATAAGATATCTTTAATATCTTTTAAAAAATATTCGTTCTCCCAATATGATCCTATTTTATCTCATCGTAAGTATTACATCTTCTTTCATTAAAAGTCAATTACAACAAATAGTAATCAAATTCAGCACAAAGACGAACGACTCGTGGCTACATTTTCTTTTCATCAACCATGTAATACCAATGAGAGGATATCATTTACCCATGTTTTAGGATATGAATTCCACTATTGTGAATGACTCTACATACTACAAAAGTCGTACACCCAATGCACCAACTTTTGGCTCTTTATCTATTCGAACTCAAGCTTTTATTTACATCAAAGTGTATGAGTCAGACATACATAGTTTGTCATCCACTCAAGATTTAGGTATGTCACACTATGAACATCACAAGTGAGTAAATCTATAAATGAATTCAGGATCTATTCTTCTTGGGTCTTTTCCGATGTACTATTAGTCTAGTCAATCACATTTATGTCTCTATCTTTTGGGAATCATCCGCTTCGATGCCCAAGATAAAGCATATCCCCAATTGGACTTGACAGACGACATATTAGTCTTACAATTAGTTTTCTCATTTCCAATTAAAATAATGACATGTTTAGGTTCGTCTACTAATATAAGTTATCTTTTTGTATTACGATCTGACCACGTAATACCACTTAGTATTAGTTAAACATTAGACAACCAGTGAGCAACATTTGCTTCCATTTTGGTTTGCATACAAAAACCATATGAGGACATTTATAAAAATTATTAATGTAATTTAAGAATAATTTTATTAACCATTCTGTTGAAAAAATTACAAATGTACATTGACGAAAATATTACACTTTAGGCACCAGATCCAATAGGAACTGTTTTTTCTCATTATCAATATCACTACCAAGATAGAGTTTGAGATGATGACCATTTACGTTAAATGTTCCATATTCAGGACGTGTTACCTCAATTTGTCTAGATGGAAACACGTGTTTTACCACAAATGGACCCATGCATCTTGACATAAGCTTTCCAGGGAACATTCGTAGCTTTCAATTGGTTTGTCCTCTGTAAATGAGCATCATAATGTTTCTTTGTTACTTCATTGTGCATTCTTGATTTTTCATAATCATTTGCTAGCCATTCATCTAGCTCATTGAGTTACAACATTCATTTTATTCACTTTTCACCTGTCCTCTGGCATTTATCACCTTGAACAAGACACAATTCCAATATGTCTTTAAGAGTAATTTCCTATAAATAATGTTGAGTTGCATGATCAATAGAATCAATATAATAAAAAATATCATCTTGCTCACTAGAAACTCGCATAACATAACGTGTTTAAAGAGTAATCTCTTCATTAGCTACCTTAAGCACAAGTTTACCAATACCAATATCAATAACAACTCTAGCAGTGGCTAAAAAGGGTCAGCTTAAAATCAAAGGCATCTCAACATCCTCATCCATGTCAAATATCACAAAGTCAAAAGGGAATATAAATTTATCTACTTTAACAAGCAAATCCTCAATCATATCACTAGGATATTTAATTCAACAATCAGCTAGTTGAATTCTCATCCTAGTAGGTTTTGGTTCCCCTACACCAAGTTGTTTAAACATTTTATAAGGCATTAAATTGATGCTAGCATGCAAATTAGTTAAGGCTTTCTCAACAAATAAACTACCAATAAAACAAGGGATAGTAAAACTCCATGAATCCTTAAGCTTAATAGGAAGCTTAATCTGGATAATGGTTGGACATTCCTCATTAATCTGTACGATGGAAAACTCCTCTAACTTTCTTTTATTTGTCAAAAGCTCCTTTAAGAATTTGACAAACTTGGGTATCTTTGAAAGAGTTTCAACAAAAGGTAAGTTAATATGTAGTTGTTGAAAAAGTTCAAGAAGTTACCAAATTATTTATTCGTGCGGTCTTTCTTCAACTTTGTTAGGTATGAGATTGGTGGTTTGTATTATCTAAGCACTGTCTTTTTCTCTTTTTTGCTATCCTCAACCCTATCTTCTTTCTCAACATCTTTGTGTTTTAGCTTCTCTTCAGGCTTGATTAAAACCTTTCCACTTCTCAAAGCAATTGTGTTTACTTTCTCTTTTGGGTTGGTTTCGGTGTTAGACTGGCTTATTGTCTCTTTGAAACTAATTTAGCAAGCTGTTCAATCTGATTCTTGAGACACTGAATAGATGTTTGTTGACTTCTCAAAGCTACTTCAGTGTTCTAAAATCTAGTTTCTAAAACTGAAATGAATTTAACCATCATAATTTTAATATTTGGCTTCTTCTCTTGTTGACAAGGCTACTAAAAACTAAGAGGGGGTTGTGATCTTTGATTCCTTTAGAAACCCCAAGAAAAGTTTGAATGATTTCTCCATCTTGGGTTATAATCTGTAAGGGTTATTCTGAGGTCTAGAATTATTACCCATAAACTCAACTTGCTCATGCTCCATGTTAGACTTTAAAGTTAAGCATTCCTGACTAATCATACCCACTTCAATCACATCACATTGCATCACAAGAGTAACTTGCTTCCCTATACTCAAACCATCTATCTTTCTACCAAGACCTTCAACTTGAATTGCCAACATAGTAACCATGTCTGCATCATAAACACCAACTGTTTTGGTAGGTTTTGCTCTTGTGACTTGCCATTGCTAATTATTTAATGCCATTTCCTTAATAAACTCTTGACCTGCCTCAGGTGTTTTGTTATTTAGTGTTCCCCCAACTGTTGCATCAATCATTTTTCTAGTTGAAGGACTTAAAACATTATAGAAAGTTTAAACTTGCATGCATAAAGGTAGACCATGGTGAGGGAACCTTCTCAAAAAATCTTTAAATCTCTCCCAAGTGTCATAAAGTGTCTTAGGCTCCAATTGGGCAAATGAAGAGATATCAATTTGGCTGTCTTGGCTGGTGGAAAATAATTTAATAAAAAGTTTCTGTTATTTGAAAGCAAGTAGTGATGGAACCCCATGGAAGTGAATTCAACCAATACTTTGCTCTATTCCTTAAACAAAATGGGAACAATCTCAGGCATATGGAGTCATCAGAAGCACCATTGATCTTAAAAGTATGATAAATCTTTAAGAAATTTGCCAGATGAGCATTTGGATCTTCATCCTATAAACTGTCAAACTGAATATACTGTTGCACCATCTGAAATGTGTTCAGCTCGATCTCAAAGTTATATGCAACAACGCTCGATCTAATGATACTAGGCTTAGTCCTAGTCAAAGGAGGATCTACCTTTATTCAATAATATCTTTTTCCTCTTTATTGTCTAAGATAGTTTGATGTTGATATTTCCTTGTTTCTTTAACCTCTCTTTGATTTCTGTAAGCAATTCTTTCAATCTCGCTATAAAAAATGATTGGTTCCAATGGATTGCCTCTAGTCATAAACCAAAAGAACATGTTAAAAACCAAATGAAAGCCAATCAATATTTCAAAATTAAACTGAAAAAATAACATAAAATAAAATTAAAAATTGGTTAAATTAACAAAAATAAGATTTTCCTAATAACCTAAACCCCCGCAACGATGCCAAAAACTTGATGTCCACTAAACTAATTAATAAATTAACCTGCAATTGCACCTATCAATTAATAATATAACTATGGTGAGCACAAATATCGTTCCCTTGAGGACTACAATTATTAGTAGTTATCACCTTTCTATTTTTTAACCTAATAATTCAAAGGATTGCTTAAAATTAAATCAAACAATCTAAATTAACTAATGAATGCACCAAAGAATTAAACACAAAACAATCAAGTATCAACCAAGTGACAAGACAATACCTAGGTAAGAATCCACGTAGATTTTATCTATAATTCTCCATCTAATTTATGCAATTTATTTTCTTAGATTTTATCTATAATATCTCTTTTAAGTATAAGAGCAACTAACTTTAGTTTGATTAATTAAAATTTTTTTCTAATTAAAATCCCCATTATTGCATTAATTCTCTCTATGAATCCCTCTATTAGATTTGACTTTAATCTGGTAGATTTATGTCGCCCTATTTCTAGGATTGCATGCAACTCTATTCAATTATGTGAAATCTAATTACAAGAAGGGTCTATCCAACCTTAACCTCAAACTTATACACATCAAACATGAATTAACACTCTAGAATTGTTAACCCAAGAATAATAAATCATTCATAATTGGAAACAAGAGACTAAGAGTTTAGTGCATAAAATAGAAATCAAACAAAAGAATCCATCTCAGGGTTCATCTCCCCTAGGTATTAAGAGATCCATTCTAACTCCCTTGAAATCCATGCTAACTCCCTAGAAAGTCAACTTGGACTCTTGAATCTTAGTGAAAAATTGCTTGGAAATTAGCTTCAATGGTGTTCTCAAGGTAATTTCAGCTCTCCCTTGGTGGTTGCCTTATTCCCTTATTATTTCCCTATTTATAACCTTTAAAAGTGCTAAAGACCCTAAAAATCATAACCTATAGGTGTCAATCCACATAGCTCCCGATATCGACATACCCTGGACATACTACCATGTGGATTGCTTGTGCAAAAATCTGTTGCATGTGCACAGCTTTTGAAATGCTCCAAAATTCTAATTTCCATCCATTTCTCACTTCTATTGCTCCCAAGTGCCCTAATTAAGCATTAAAACATGAATATAAATTACTAGGAGTGTATAATTCACAATTAATGATAAATAATCACTCAAACGTGCACTAAGAATGAGGCTAAAATATGTTAATTTTGACACTTATCAAGGCTTAAACCTTATTGCTTGGACCTATTAAGAAATTTGGACATCAAAGAACAAAGCCATCTTTGAAGGTACCAAAAAGGACCTTTCCAAGTTTGAAAAAGAAGCTTTATAAGGCTATGAGTTCTTAAACTCTCCCCAAACCTTAGCCCTCATCACATGAGCACGACAATTTCTCATTCGTCTCAAAGGAATTCATAGAAGCCCAATAGCAGATTTCGTCACACTCAGTTGTGATGCAACCTTTAGGTCCACATCCAATAGAGCAAGCATTATAATTATTGTTCGAGACAATTATGGCATAATTTTATAGGAACAAACATGCAGGTGATCACTTCCTTAGCACTTGCAGCTGAAACCTCTGTTTGGAGGCCGGGTTCTCACCTTATCGATCTTCATAATTTACCAACTATCATCCTTAAATTAAATAACAAAACTTACATGGATCCTTTCATTGATAAAAATGATATTTCTTAGGAAGTTGATACAATATTTGATGATCCTTTACTCATAAGGAATGCCTTAAGGCTTTTATTGGGTTGCAAAGAGCTTGTTATATAGGACTTGTCTAGAGGATTGTGTCTTTAATGCCCCTCTAGAACTTCGAGTCCTTTTCTAACTTATGCATAATTTGAGTCAATTTGCATTTTACTTGTCAAGTTCTCTTTAATTATTGAAAAGGATAAAATAACTAAAGTAATAAACTAAAAAAATTACTCAAATCTGATTCACTAAAATTGTAATGCCCCCACGCCCGAAACCGTCACCGGAGTCAAGCTTGAGGTGTTACTAAACTTATCTTACCTTTTAAACAACTCTAAACCACTTATTTTAATTTTCGGAATAAACTGTTTTTCTGCATCATAGCTGCTTAAAAATTCATTTCTCGAGTTTCAAAACTTGAAATTAAGATCCGTAAATTTTTCCTGAAACTAGACTCATATATCTATCTACTAATTTTTTTCTAGAATTTTTGACTTAGCCAATTAGTACAGTTTATCATTTAAAGTTACCCCTGTTTCAGAATTCGACTGCACTGACCTCTACTTACTACGAACCACTTTTCTCCCTATAAAAAATTAATATAACTATACTGTTTGTTTATATTAAAACTAGATTCAATAAGGATTCTAACCATATAAATTACACCACCTAATTATTTTTTTACAATTTATGGTGAATTTCCAAATTTGAAACAGGGGATCTAGAATTTTCTCTGACCCTGTTTCACAAAAACTCAGATATCTCAAAAAATATAATACCTTTACCTGTTTTGCTTATTCCATAAGAAAATAGACATAATAAGCTTTAATTTCATGTATTATTCACCATCAAACCATGTCTCTACGATTTTTAGTGATTTTTCAAAATCACATTATTTCTGATACTTGAATCTGTTTTTAAGTTACTTTCACATTTTTCTTAGTTTTCATGTGATAGTTACTACTTATTCATACATACAATTAAACATGTATATCATCAGCCATTCTATTAGCTAATCACTAGCAAGTATTTACACATCATTCATTGATCATATCATATCAAAAGAAACCAAGTTCCTATACATGCCATACACAAAACTAAACGTCTAACTATACCAATGTGATTCCTTCGATAGTGTGATCGGGTCTCCGACGTTTCCTTCGATCCCCGAGTGGCTTGATAAAAACTATAAGAAAAAGAAAATAAAGCGAGTAAGCACTAGGCTTAGTAAGCTTACAAGCAAATAAATTACAACATTCAACATAATGAATAATTATACATAATGTCACCTAGCCTTATAAACTTTCTTTACTTCTCATTTTCTACCTTCTTCTTTACTTACTTACCTTCTTTCTTACCTGACCTTTCACTATTTATAAATATAATCTACCTTCCCTTTTTACTGATAATTCACTGTAATTTAACGTGTACAATGACCCATTGAACCACTCGGAATACTAAGGATACTGGGGTCGTTCCTGTCTATCAATATCCTGCCAATGCCATGTCTTCGACATGGACTTACATGAATTATTCTGTCTCCAATGCCATATATATATATCTAATATGGGCTTACATGGCTCATTCCTGTCTCTAAAGCCATATATCTGATATGGACTTACATGGCTCATTTCTCACTGTCTGTCTCACAACCCCAATATCCTAACATTCCTAAGGTTCAAACGGGGCTTCCTAATGCTTTTTCTCTCACTTTTTACCTTTAATTTGACTTTAAATATTCATAAGTATATAAATGCTGGAAATTTACAATAATAATGTAAAATAAAAGAATATTGCATTTATTTATCAGAAACTTACCTCGTATGCAAAAATAGCTACTTTTACCATTTCAAGTCCACAACTTGGTATTTTCTCCATTTTAGCTTGAATTTCAGTTTTCCTTGCTCTATCATTTAAAATATAGTCTAATTAGGACTCAAATTATTCAAATTGACCCAAAATCATATTTTGGAAAAATTACAATTTGCCCCTAAACTTTTGCATATTTACACTTTTGCCCCAAAGCTCGTAAATTAAACTTCAGCCTATTTTCTTATGTTTCATGACATGCTGGTCATTTTTCCCTTCTATGGCAGCATCAAATTCATACTCTAACAAGCACTTATGACTATTAGGTATTTTTACCAATTAAGTCCTTTTACTCGTTTTTGCTTAAAACCGAGTAGTACAAGTTGTCTAACATAATTTAAAACCTCATATTCTATCATAAAACACCAAAATACACAAATTTCACCTATGGGTATTTTTCCAAATATGAACCCTAACTTAAATTATTGCTAGCATAAGCTTTATCGAACTACCGGGATTCCAAAAACGTAAAGAAAATTAAAAACGGGGCTTGGAATCACTTACTATTGAGCTTGGAAAGCTTGAAAACCCTAGCTATGGCTTCCCCCATGCTAATTTCGGCCTCCATGAAGAAGATGAGCAAAATTGGCTTTTAATTTTGTATTTTAATTCATTTTACCCCTAAATGACCAAAATGCCCTTACTACTAAACTTTCAAAAATTCCTTCCATGTCCTAATTTTGTCCATGAACTTAAAATTGGTCAAATTGCTATTTAAGACCTCCTAATTAATATTCTAATTCAATTTTATGCAAAATACTTCTAGAACACAAGTTTTGCAATTTATTCAATTTAGTCCCTAATTTCAAATTAAGTACTTTATGCATAGAATTTCTTCACGAACTTTTCACACAATCATGCAAACATATCATAGACCTCAAAATAATAATAAAATAAATTTTTCTACCTTGGATTTGTGGTTTCATGTAACCACTTTGTTCCGTTTAGGCCCTATTTCGGGATGTTACATTTCTCCCCCTTTAGGGATTTTAGTCCCAGAAAATCTTACACAATGAAGAGATTTGGGTACTGTTTTTGCATAGCCTCTTGAGTTCCCATGTAGCCTCGTCTACCCCATGTAGTCCGACTATCTCTCGAAATATACAACTCGGCCAACTTGTCAAGTGAAAAATCCATCTGAATGGGATAAAATGAGCCGACTTCGTTAACTTATCAATCACAACCCATATTGCATCTTTCTTTCTCGATGTAAATGGCAATCCTGCCGACAGATCAAGCATCTAGAAACAAACTCTGAAATGTCCCTTTTCATTCCTACCCACCAAAGACATTTCTTCAAATCATTATACATCTTTGTACTACCCGGATGAATAGACAAAAAACTACTATGTGCTTCTGTAAGATCTTTCGAATAAGCTCATCATTCTTCTAGGTACACATACCCTGGTGATAATCGATCACTAGCTCATAATCTTTAATCAACTCTAGCCATCTTATTTGCTTCAATTTCAAACTTTTGTGATCGGTGAATATGTGGCACTTCTCACCGTGCAAATGATGTCTCCAAATCTTCAACGCAAAAATAATGGCGGCTAGCTCTAAATCATGTATCGATAGTTCTTCTCATGTGGCTTTAGTTGTCTAAAGGCATAAGCAATTACCTTCCCTTCCTGCATAAGTACACAAACCAAGTCCATTCATGGACGCATCATTTAGAAATCACAAACTCCTTACACAGGTTCTAGTTGTACTAAAACAAGAGCTTTAGTCAATAATGCTTTTAACTTGTCAAAACTCTGTTCTTCACACTTCTCACCCATTCAAACTTGATATCCTTTCATGAAAATCTTGTCAACGGGGTAGCTATCATGAAAAATCCTCTACAATATCCGGCAAGACCAAGAAAACTTCTAACTTCGATACATTTTTAGGAGGCTTCCAATCAACAATGGCTGAAATCTTGCTCGGATCAACCTTAATACCTTCACTGAAACAATATGTCCAAGAAAACCAACTTCTCGTAACTAACTCACTTTTGCTAAACTTGGCATACAAATTAATTATCTCTTAGAATCAGTAAAAGCGTTTCTCAAATGCTCTGCATGCTCGGTCTCATCATGAGAATAAATCAAGATATCATCAATGAACACAACTACAAACTTATCCAAGTACGGTCTAAAAATTCAGTTCATTAAGTCCATGAAAATGGCAGGAGCATTAGTCAAGTCAAATGGCATCACAAGGAACTCATAATGACCATACCTAGTCCTAAAAGCGATCTTGGGACATCTAACTCTTTAACTCATGGCCGATAGTATCCGGATCTCAAATCTATCTTGGAGAACATAGTAGCTCCCTTCAATTGATCAAACAGATCATCAATTCTAGGCAATGGATACTTGTTCTTTACTGTTACCTTGTTAAGTTGCTGATAATTTATGCACAATCTCATCGATCCGTCATATTACCTTGTTTCAATTCCAGGAATTCCTTTCTCTTACGGTCAATAAACCCACGATGATGTACTTTTTACGAAATTCCTCCCAAAGAAATCCTAAGTGATCCTCTCCTTTGGTACAAGCGATACAAGTGTCTTCCACGAGTAGTAATTTGAGTCTCTAAGAAGTGATATTACACATTTCATACATTCCTCGGGTGTACAAGATAATTCATCAAAGACTCGATAGTATTTTCTAACCAAAATTTTGCTCTTTCTGCATCATCATCTTTTGTTGCTCGGAACTCTTACGCCCTTGTTTCTGATTCTATCAATGGTGGCTTTTCTCTTATCATTGTACCTGTGATCGGGAAGCTTGAGCTACATGGGTAGCTTTGAGAGTCATGAGGGGTGGAGGTCTAACTACCGGGATTCGTCTGCGAGCGAACTCGGCAAACCAATTATTCAAAGCTTGGAAGAGAGCTTCTCGAGTCACTCCTCCACGATTAATCATTCATCGCCTATTCTCGGATGGTGCTACCCCTTCCATGGGAGCAAAGCGCATTACTTTCTACATCATCATCACCAGCTCGCTCGGGATCCATTACAATAAAACAAAATATTTAAAAATCGTCGAGAGTCGTCACACTATCAAAATACAGTATGGCATGTATAGCTAGACATTTACTCACACTAACTGTTCGAACCGACTAAACCTGCTCGATACCAATAAATGTAACGCCCCACGCCCGAAAACCGTCACCGAGTCAAGCTTGAGGTGTTACTAAACTTATCTTACCTTTTAAACAACTCTAAACCACTTATTTTAATTTTCGGAATAAACTGTTTTTCTGCATCATAGCTGCTTAAAAATTCATTTCTCGAGTTTCAAAACTCGAAATTAAGATCCGTAAATTTTTCCTGAAACTAGACTCATATATCTATCTACTAATTTTTTTCTAGAATTTTTGACTTAGCCAATTAGTACAGTTTATCATTTAAAGTTACCCCTGTTTCAGAATTTGACTGCACTGACCTCTACTTACTACGAACCACTTTTCTCCCTAAAAAAATTAATATAACTATACTGTTTGTTTATATTAAAACTAGATTCAATAAGGATTCTAACCATATAAATTACACCACCTAATTATTTTTTTACAATTTATGGTGAATTTCCAAATTTGAAACAGGATCTAGAATTTTCTCTGACCCTGTTTCACAAAAACTCAGATATCTCATAAAATATAATACCTTTACCTATTTTGCTTATTCCATAAGAAAATATACATAATAAGCTTTAATTTCATGTATTATTCACCATCAAATCATGTCTCTACGATTTTTAGTGATTTTTCAAAATCACATTATTTCTGATACTTGAATCTGTTTTTAAGTTACTTTCACATTTTTCTTAGTTTTCATGTGATAGTTACTACTTATTCATACATACAATTAAACATGTATATCATCAGCCATTCTATTAGCTAATCACTAGCAAGTATTTACATATCATTCATTGATCATATCATATCAAAAGAAACCAAGTTCCTATACATGCCATACACAAAACTAAACGTCTAACTATACCAATGTGATTCCTTCGATAGTGTGATCGGGTCTCTGACGTTTCCTTCGATCCCCGAGTGGCTTGATAAAAACTATAAGAAAAAGAAAATAAAGCGAGTAAGCACTAGGCTTAGTAAGCTTACAAGCAAATAAATTACAACATTCAACATAATGAATAATTATACATAATGTCACCTAGCCTCATAAACTTTCTTTACTTCTCATTTTCTACCTTCTTCTTTACTTACTTACCTTCTTTCTTACCTGACCTTTCACTATTTATAAATATAATCTACCTTCCCTTTTACTGATAATTCACTGTAATTTAACGTGTACAATGACCCATTGAACCACTCGGAATACTAAGGATACTTGGGGTCGTTCTCGTCTATCAATATCCTGCCAATGCCATGTCTTCGACATGGACTTACATGAATTATTCCTGTCTCCAATGCCATATATATATATATATCTAATATGGGCTTACATGGCTCAGATCCTGTCTCCAAAGCCATATATCCGATATGGACTTACATGGCTCATTTCTGTCTCTGTCCCGTCTCACAACCCCAATATCCTAACATTCCTAAGGTTCAAACGGGGCTTCCTAATGCTTTTTCTCTGTCACTTTGCCTTTAATTTGACTTTAAATATTCATAAGTATATAAATGCTGGAAATTTACAATAATAATGTAAAATAAAAGAATATTGCATTTATTTACTGTAAACTTACCTCGTATGCAAAAATAGCTACTTTTACCATTTCGTCCACAACTTGGTATTTTCTCCATTTTAGCTTGAATTTCAGTTTTCCTTGCTCTATCATTTAAAATATAGTCTAATTAGGACTCAAATTATTCAAATTGACCCAAAATCATATTTTGGAAAAATTACAATTTTGCCCCTAAACTTTTGCATATTTACACTTTTGCCCCAAAGCTCGTAAATTAAACTTCAGCCTATTTTCTTATGTTTCATGACATGCTGGTCATTTTTCCCTTCTATGGCAGCATCAAATTCATACTCTAACAAGCACTTATGACTATTAGGTATTTTTACCAATTAAGTCCTTTTACTCGTTTTTGCTTAAAACCGAGTAGTACAAGTTGTCTAACATAATTTAAAACCTCATATTCTATCATAAAACACCAAAATACACAAATTTCACCTATGGGTATTTTTCCAAATATGAACCCTAACTTAAATTATTGCTAGCATAAGCTTTATCGAGCTACCGGGATTCCAAAAACGTAAAGAAAATTAAAAACGGGGCTTGGAATCACTTACTATTGAGCTTGGAAAGCTTGAAAACCCTAGCTATGGCTTCCCCCATGCTAATTTCAGCCTCCATGAAGAAGATGAGCAAAATTGGCTTTTAATTTTGTATTTTAATTCATTTTACCCCTAAATGACCAAAATGCCCTTACTACTAAACTTTCAAAAATTCCTTCCATGTCCTAATTTTGTCCATGAACTTAAAATTGGTCAAATTGCTATTTAAGACCTCCTAATTAATATTCTAATTCAATTTTATGCAAAATACTTCTAGAACACAAGTTTTGCAATTTATTCAATTTAGTCCCTAATTTCAAATTAAGTACTTTATGCATAGAATTTCTTCACGAACTTTTCACACAATCATGCAAACATATCATAGACCTCAAAATAATAATAAAATAAATTTTTCTACCTTGGATTTGTGGTTTCGCAACCACTGTTCCGTTTAGGCCCTATTTCGGGATGTTACAAAAATAATGGTTAGGATCATGTTTAGTTAATGGCAATTAATAACTTAAATGAAACTCTACCTAATTTCGGCCTGATAACTTGGATAAGCCTCTATATTATATGATTACTTACTATGTCACCGCGTGTGTCACTGCCATCTCCATTACCAGCTCCGCACTAGCCTAAGATGTTGTATATCTTAAAGGCTAGACCTAACTGTTGGTGTATTTCGACATTCTACCACTAGGATTAAACACCCATCCTACTCTCTTTTATCATTTCACTAACCCATCTCACACATAAATTAGTTAATGTTATCAAATCAAGTAATTAAACTGATTATTATCCTAAATAAGATTTTAATCTTATTTTGATTATTAAATCATCAACTTACTGATATCCTAACCACAAATATTTTAGCTCATTGTAGAAATCCAAGCAACACAATAAATAAATAAATAAGGCATTGGAACAAAGATTAAAATAAAAGATAATAAAAGCTTATTATATATTAATCTCCAAAGTTGTTGGAATTTCACCCACAAATTGTTTGAATCAATCAAAAAAATAACTTGAAAATCTCTCCAACCAAAGTAAAACTAAAATTTAAAATTATCTCATGGAGAATTATCGTTCTTCTGTTTTTATAAGGCTTTTGTAAATCAAAAGTCATTACATGTGAAAGGATACAAATGGCTTTAATGAAAAACAAAATAGAAAGGTGCAACAAAATTCAACCCAACTTCACGGCTTCAAATCTCCATGTCATTGCAAAACCATTGGGTAATATTGTTTTGATTCCTTTGATTTAGATGCTATGCTTCTCCGACCTCCTTCTCTTGCTCCAATCACTTCTTAATTTAAAATACCTTAAAAGCATTTATACAAATAAAACCATTAAAAAAATACTAAAATAACCTTAAAAGAAGAATAAAAACAAAAATGCATTTTACAAGTTAAAATAAGATTGACTTTTTTTTTTGAAGTATTTTTTAAGGAATATTAGAATTTTGTTTTTTACACAGTGTATAGAGCTACCCGTAGCTCTTCTCTATCCAATAAATAAGAGCATAATACGGTTCAACGCACTTGAACCCACGTCTTCCTATATTGGTAACAATGACCATGTCGATCGAGTTAAGACTCAATTGACAAAATAAGATTGACTTAAAATACTATAAAACATGTAAAACCTACTCAAGAATGTAATAAAAGTGAGTGAATTAAGGTAAAAAAACATATATATATATATATATAATATTCGCACATTACTATGGCATATTTAAACTTTTAAAAATTAATAATATATTTTTTTGGAATAGGCTTTTTTATTTTTATTTTTTTTAGAAATTTTCGCATAATTATAATTTTTTATAATAAATAATAAATTTTTTATATTTTTTTGGAATTACCATTAATTTAAAAAACAAAATAGTATGCCATATTAGGCTAATTTAGAAGAATATGTCATTTTTTTAATTGGTCTTTTGAACGTTCATTTCCCTAACAGCTTTTTGAACATTGGCAATGGTAAAAAATTTTCCTATAAATATCAGACCATTTTTCATTCTTTTCACTCAAATCCAACTCTCTCAATTCTTTTTAAACTTTCAACTTTTTGAACTCTTTCAATTTTCTCAAGTTTTGTTTTGAATTTTTGATACGCTTGTTTAAAAATATTATAGTTTTATTTAATTATTTTGTATATCATTCATTTCCATTAAATTTCCATGAATGACAACCTCTCTGATTTAGTTTGACGACAAGCACATTTCTATCGCTCAAGCGATAATGGTAAGACAAAATTTTAATTCATTATTTTCAATTACGTTAAATTTAAAGTTTTTTTTATTTTTTAAAATATTTTAAATTTATTTATTTTTCGATATAAATAGATAGATGGTCGTATTTAGGAGGGGTTTATACATAACTTGTCAAAGAGCCCAGATACCGGAATTCATGGTTACTTGCAAGACGCGAGATTCTTGAATGCGTATCGTATGCTCAAAGGCTACAAACTCAACCCTACACTCATCAACGCGTTGGTAGAAAGATGGAGGCCCAAGACATACACTTTCCATCTTCCATGCGGCGAGTGTACAATCACAATCAAGGGCATAGCTTTACAGCTTGATTTACCACTGGATGGGCTAGTCGTCACGGGGTCAGTGGTTGTTCCCGATAAAGAGGACCTTTGTCAGGCATTTTTGGGGAAGGTGTGGAATAATTTTTAAGGTGGCTGGATAGATATGAAGTGGTTGGAAACCAATTTCAAATATCTACCTAAGGATGCGCCCGACGTTGTCAAAGAACAATACACTTGAGCATTCATCCGAAGATTAATCGGGTGCATTCAAATGCCCAGTAAATCTCAAAATTTGGTGCATATAAGGTTGCTACTACACCTAGTCGACTTCAAAGAAAATAGACTACTGAGTTGGGGATTAGCCGTGTTGGCCACATTGTATAGGGAGTTGTGATGGGCAACGGAACTAGATAAGATGTCAATCAGTGGTTGCCTGCTCCTGCTACAGTAATGGGTCTGGTTGCGACTACCATTTCTACGTCCCCAAGTGAATGACCCATATACGTTCCCATGGTGACGAGGTAAAAATCATTTGATAATAAATATGTAGTTTTTATAGTAAATGTTGTTTATTTATTATATGTTTGAATTAAAATATCACTTAAATAGGTGGAACCATGGGCCGAGTTACGTGAGACTACCGGAGCAACTTAAAGATATCTTACTGTTGCTAGATCAAAGCTCAAAAGCCAAGGTTAGTTACTTAGTTTTTCAAAATTATAATAATTACACAATAATTTGTAAAATAAAATTTCGTGATAACATAATTTATAATTGTGCATTATAGTTTAAATGGATGTCATACGCCAAGTTGGATATCATAGAATGTGTCTCCTCAAAATTTTTTACTATTCGGAGTATGTAAGATGTGAAGGTGCTGTTGGTAGTGTACGCAATGGTGGAGATGCACAAATCGGATCGAGTGATGCGGCAGTTCAGGTAGAGGCAACAAATTCTACTGCCACTGCGAGACATGAAAACATTGTACAAGTTGGATCTACGGAGGAAGACCGACGAGAATTGGCGAGATTACCATAAGGAGTTCATCAGCGTTTGAGATTGTAAGATAGAATTCTTACCTATCCACGAACCCTTTTTCTCATCGGACATGATGACCTATTCGGAGTACATGCCCTGGTTCATAGTCGCCTATTAGCCATATCTGCTATCGATCGACGCGAGAAGTAGGCAACTTCGTTAAAAGGCGCCATGAAGAGCGCTCCATCAATGTAGGTCCGAAAGAGGTGCCATGACGAATTCGTCACCGGCTTTGTCACACCCCAAAACAGGGCCTAAGATTTTTAAGGTATTTTAGGAATTTTAGCCTTCAAGTGTTCGGAATTCTGTGACATGGCATGTTGGTAATGTTTTCAATTATGGTTTTTAGAAAATTAAATCAATTCCTAAAAATGAGTTTTAAATAGCTTTAATTTTAGAAACAGGACTAATTTGTAAAAGAGTCAAAATTATGAGTTTTTAAGAATAATTAGACCAAAATTTAAAAACCAACCTATTTCTTCTTCCCACCCACAATTTTTCACGTTAACTCTTCCCCAAAACTAGTGTTGCCATCTTTTGATTCTCTCTTGCTATTTCAATCAATTTTGAACTCCAATTCCTAATTCTCTTTGATTTCTATCATCCTTGAACCTTAAACCTCTATAAAAGACCAAGAAAAACACCCAAAAATATCATAGTTCCTCCATTGTCAAGCTTTTGGGTTTTTCAGGTCTTTAATCAAACGTATAGATTTTCTTCATCTAAGGTAAATATTCAATTACTTATGAGTTTTTAATGTTATCTAGTATTTAAAACTAAGTTTTTAGCCGTTAAAACTCATGTTCTTAATAAAAGCCGAAAATCGGGTCATTAATGGTGAATTTGGGGTTTGTGGATAAAAACTTGATTTTAAAATGTTTTTCAACTTCTTTTAACTTTATTAGAAGCTTTCTAAAGTTACGTTGAAATTTCGTTAGGAAATTCTTGAGTTTTAATGAATTTTCGTCATAAAGGCCAAAACATGTTGAAATATTTTGATACCTTAAAAAGTGTAGTTTTGTGTAGTTTAAAAGTTCATATTTAGCCGTAGATGAATATGTAGATGAACAAAATTCATTTCATGCGAAAAAATTAAGCGTAGACCGAGATATTTGAATCTAAAGTTTTCTATGCTGAAAGTTTCGGTTAAAAGATAAGGTAGCACAGGCTTATGTTTGTGACTGTTTTAATGAAGTTGAGGACTGATTGTTGAATGTGTGTTTGCGTGGTTTGTCTTGTTGAAGCATCAAAGTCAATAGAACCTTCAACAAGTAGAGATAAAGGCAAAGAAAAGCTTGTCTAAGTTTTTGGTTTTTGGCAAAAGCGTATATTTTGGTGAGTGTTTGGATTAACTACTCGTAAGGGATTCATTATGTTATTTGGGAATTTAGAGGTAGCCTAAACCTCTTAACTAAATTTCGAGTGTAAGTGTTCTTTTACCTATGCTAAATATGTGATAAATATGTTTGTGAATTGTGATAAGGAGAGTTATGATGTGACAAAATATGAACATGTTGTGACGACTGTTGTGACGGTAAATATGAGGGTATGTTATTCATGCAATGTGATAGTGTGTATATTGTGCTAATGGTATGGTTATGCAGAGAATATGTATGAATAATGCGTAAAGTAATATTTGATTATAATATGAATATTTTGGTCTTGTGACTTAATGAGACAATTGGATATAGTTGGTATGCCATAGGACTGTGAGTACTCACTTACATGTGTTGTGATATTTCGGGTGTCGAGGCCCAGGGATAGTTTCTAGAGAGATAAGGAAATGCAAGCTAAGCTCCATTCATCGGGATATGTGTATTTGGTATGTTGGAAAGTGTTAGCTATAAGCTACAGTAATGGGATACATTCGACTCTACAAGTCTATGTGTGGTGCATTGGAGATCCGTATATCCGATGAGTGATGATAGAGCTCACTTTTATGTTTCATGGCTCAAGTGTCAAATTATCCTAAGAAGTGTATATATGTGTAATGTGATGTATGCCTAAATGAGTATGTGGGTGCTATGCAAATTATTATAAATTGCATTTAACTGGAATTATATGTGGCTATATGTGATTAATATGTATCAGAATATATGCCTAAATATTCGTATATAAATTTGTAAAAGGGATACATGAAATATGATTAAATATGTAAATTATGGCACTAAGTTAAAGACGTTTTGGAAAAATGTTATAAGTTGTTTGGTTGATGCATGATGACTTGTTTGCGTAGTGGTTATTCTGAGCATTCATTAAGCTTGTTAAGTTCACCTACTCCTTTTTAACTATTGCAGATAAGTAGTGCTAGTGTGAGCGGTGTAGCTTTCAAGGGAGTGATCCAAGCCGATTGTTTAGCTTCTATTAGTAGGTGTTCTATGCTTATTTATGTTTGGGGAATAAAGGCAATGTGATAGGCCAATGTGGTAGATTTTATATTAGATTATTAAGATATGTTTGGAAAGCTTGTGAACTTGGACATGGTGTTTGGGTTTATTGTTTAGACATTTTGATGCATATGTGACTAGGTGAATGAAGCATGATGTTTAGGGACTAAGTTTAAATGATTTAAATGCTCTTATATGTTGAATTTTTGTGACCTGAAGTAGAGGTATCAATATTAAGGCTTTTAGAACGATACCTCTATATTTTCGAAAGTGCAGGGAGTCAGAATATCAATTTGGTATCAATACCTTCGCCCGAGTGTAACAACCCGTTTTCAGTGAAATTAGAACAGTAGTTTCAGGACCACAAATCTGACGTAAAAATATTTATTTTATTATTATTTTAATATCTACAATATATTAGTAGTGTCGTATAAAAATTTCGTTAAGAAATTTTATCGGTTGCATTTTAATTTGGTGAAAAGGACTAAATCGTAAAAGGTGAAAAATTAGAGTTCTATAAGTTAAAGGTATCTAATTGCTATGAAATTAATTGGTTAAGGGATTTAAATGGTAATTAGGCCATTTTTATTGTTAGTGGACTTATTTGGACATTAAATATATGATTTCAAAGGTTAATATTAAAAGTTAAATATGTAATTTATTAAATAAGTTAAGTAAAATAATGAAAACAAAGCTATCATCTTTGGTTTTTTCCAGCTTCCACTGAAAATTAAGGTGAAAAACACCATTAATGGATGTTTGAAGGTTCGACCATTTCATCCTTATATGTAAGTAAATTTCAGTTTCGTTTTTAATATTTTTTATGTTTTCAAGATCGTTTTAGCTTAATCTAGCTAGCCTAGGGACTAATTTGCAAAACTGTTAAAGGGTTAGGGTTTTACCATTAACATGTTTGTGTGATTCTTGAAATTTATGAAAGATTATGAGTCCTTGTTGTTAAATAAACAACTTTTGTATAGTGATTTTTGATGAAATTATCATTTAGGGTCTATTACGTAAAAATAGTAAAATGGCATGGTGAAATTGTGAATTAATGCCTTGTTTGGGTTGATATAAGTCCCTAGGTAAATTGGCTAGCTTAGTATGTGGATGAAATTGCAAGAATTTCAATTTACGGGCTTAAGGTTAAAATATTAAGGGTAAAAGTGTAGATTTACAAAAGTATGAATTTTGGACTGAATTGAATAGAATGATTATTGAATGGATTGAAATTGCTTATTTAGATCAAGTTAAGCCTCGTAGGGATCTAGATCGAGGGAAAGATAAAGTATAGGACTAGTTGATCCTATTTCGCCATTTTTGTGATCGAGGTAAGTTCACATGTTTAAATAGCATTTTAATGTATTTGATTTAAATGCTATTATGTTATTCATCATATCATGTCACGACAGAAATCCAATGATGTTACAATGACTATCGAGCCCCGTTTGAACCTTAGGAATATATAGGATACAAATGACATGTCATTAGGGTTACCATGTTTCAGGTGATGGTCTTGAATGTCCTACCGATGGCTCAGTTTCGGCATTTTTTATGGATACTTGTCACCTTGTGTGAGCAGCATCATGTAGCGACATTCCAATCGTCAGCTTGTGTGAGCAGACCCATTTATGGCTCGAGTGAGCATCTATGTAAAGGAAAAGGAAATGAATGGTTTCGACCATGTGTTTAGCACATTTTGAGTGAGCTTTCCGCGTTTTCGATATTATTCTAAGTGGTTTAATAGGCATGAAAAGGGAAAAAATGGTAAGTGCATCGAAGGCTAAGTTAAGAACTCATGAACAAGGTATGAATTGTTGATGATTCAAAGTATGAACACTCATGACTATGAAAAGTATGATTTAAGTAATGCTATGTTCATGTTCTATACTTTACCATGTGATGATATTGCTAAGTTATGTGTTTAATCACTAACTTGTGTTGTTGATGATGCTTAGGCTTGTGCCAAGCTATGTTGGATTGATTCACGTCTATTTTTAAGTTTATGCATTGAAATGGTAAGATATGTTCATAATTTATGAACTTACTAAACATTATATGCTTACGTTGTTGTTTTTTTCTATGTTTTATAGATTATCAGAAGCTCGATCGATTTGGAAGCTCGTCAGAGACTTATCACACTATCTAGGGACTATTTTAGTAGATTTTGATGTTTGGCTTGTACACTTGGTATTATGGTTGATGAATTTTGGGCATTTTGATGCTTTGATGGTTGATGTTGAAATGGTCAAATAATGGTATATTTTGAATGACCAATTTGGTATGTTTGAATGTGATTTGGCATATGGTCATTGTAGTAAGTTTTGGTACAGAAATAGGTTAGAAATGTATAGGTGATGAATGACTAAATTATGCATGTGTTGAAGTATGTTTGGTTGTTGTGATTGAGGTGCCTTTTAGGCATATTGGTTGTATAGATAAATGACCTATTAAATTGGTCTTATTATGCATCTTTTAGGCATGTTTTAAAGGCTTGATTGTATGTGCAAATGGCTTGTAGGTGTGTGCTTTTTTAGGGTGAAGGAAATAGCTTGAAATTGGCCTATTTCTTGTCCATACAGCCAAAGACATGAGCGTGTTTCTCAGCCGTGTGTGACACACGACCATGTGACACAGCCGTGTGTCCCCTGTAGGTTTCAAAGTGTTGCAAGTCAGGTAGTTAGACGGCCTGGCACACAGGCGTGTGAGGCCATTTTGAGAGTTACATGGCCTAGTACACGGGCGTGTGGCTTGGCCGTGTGACCCAAGTCAGTGGGTTACACTGGCACAGACATGGGTTGGGACATGACCGTGTGTCCCTATTTCAAAAGTTACACGGTTTGAGACGCGAGCGTGTGTCTCAGCCATGTGAGGCACATGGCTGTGTGACCCCTGTAATGTGAAATTTTCTATCTTTTTCCATAAATTTCTAAATGTTTCTGATTTAGTCCCGAATCATTTCTAAAGTGTTTATTAAGGCCTCAAGGGCTCAAATAAGGGACCATATGCATGTGTTTGATTGAATTATGCTATGATTTATGAAATGTTTGGAATTGAATGTTTTAAGTTACGATTTTAAAGGTAATGCTCTATAACCCTATTTCGGTGACAGATACGGATTAGAGGTGTTACACCGAGTACCGATACTCGTGGTGTAATTATCGATACCTTGCGAAAGGTACCGATATTTTTTGATGTTTTGAAATTTGGCGAGAAATAGAATACTAGTTTGGTATTGATTTTCTAGGTGGTATCGATACCAGTTAAAGAAAATATCAATACCATAGAGGTGGTATCGATACCTACGTAACATTTTTGGGAAAATTTGTTAAGTGGTCCCAATGCTCGAGATATGTATAGTTTATGTTTGTTTGTCGTGTGTTAGTATGATTAAATACTAAACTAAGCTTGCTTGACTTGATTTTCTCATAAATGCTAGAATAATTAAAGTAAAACGAAACTACATGTATTTCAACTCTAATAATTACAATGAAATCAATGTGAGATGGTGTTGTGGCATCTCGATATTCGGCCTGGCGTCCAGGCCAAGTATGGGGTGTTACAAGTTCCGACCCAACAAGCTCCACTGATGTCTACGCCATATCTCGGTCAGTTCACTCCACTTATTCTTGTTCATTTCACTAACCCCGTGTTTTTTTCACAAGCACCACACTATGCACCACTGCAGCGCCCTACTTTTACCCCTCTCGTAGGTACATATTTTGGGGCACTTCCGTCCCCAGCATTCTATGCCCCCATTTCGACGTCAATGCCAACACAAACGTTGAGCCAGATGCCGACGCCTGTACCGTCGCCAATGGCGACATTGATGTCGTCATCAATGTTCAGGTCAATGCCGACGTATCCAGGTTTTCTAACATCGTACAGTTATTCGCTGATAATGTCAAAAACACCCACCGCGTCACTGTTTTATCATGGTGGGTCACCAATGCAACCACCTTTTTGTGGAGTGGAGGATACATGATGGGAGGCTAGGACGACACCGTACTCAAGCACAGAGGAAGGCAATAAAGACAAAGATAAAGACAAAGCCGACGGTGGAGATGAAGATGAAGACATTGGTGGAGATGAAGACCATGGTCATGATTAAGTGGAGGAGTCGGCACCACTAGTTGTGAATAGAAATCCTATACACACCTGTTAGCCATTGCCCTACGCCACAAATTCTGCCCGATGATGCCGGTGATGTATTTTTTATTTACTTATTTCGATGTAAATATAAATGACATCAATAAAGAAACAATATTTTTTTGTATATTTCAATTGTAACTCATTTTTGTTTTTGTTAAATTCTAATGTAAATTATACGTAAATTTCCATATATAATATTTGATATGAAATATGTAACTTTGGATAGGCACCTTTATCGAACTAGTAGCAATTCCCTAAGAAGTTGTAATTGGTACTTGAAGTAGCGCTTAAAGTAGTAATTTTTACACTACGTAAATGTTAATGACAAATACAATTGAAATGAAGGTTAAAAAGAAGAACAATTTTTTTTACACACAAAAAAGGAAGCATTGTAATCAATTTTATATCGTAAAAAAATGAATGCTGGCGACGTTGAGGTCGCAATGTACCCCTCAATACAGAACATGTTGCCTTTGTATGCCTTGGGTTTCTACAGTACTCACAAAACCTCTATTGATTGTCCCTCACCCGAACATCCATATTGGAGCATATCTGAGTGGAATTCGGACAACCTTTCAGGACGCGACCCAAGTTCATGTTCGATGTCAGCTTTCGGATAAGAATGAAAGGTTAAAGATATCAGTTAATTGGAAATAGAGAAAAAAAATTACGTTGATTACACGAGAAAGCTCTATGTTTTTCCCTATGATTACGGCCTCAATCTTATGTATGGTATATATAAAGCATCATTTGTGGGTATCCAAAAAGCTTGAACTTGTGAACGCGTAACGACCGTCAACTGGCCCCCAGTTATATTTGAACTCGTGACCGCATCACAGCCACCAACTGGGACCTCCACTTAAACTTCGACCCGTGATCATATCAAGCACTGTCACCCCGAAATATGACTTTCATAGGATGAGTTTTTGAGGTAGTGGTCCTATCCTGGCATAACATATGAAATATATGTGTTCTGAGACGCATTATTGCATCCTCAGTCCCTCAATTCTACCTATAAACTTTTACAGTTTCACCTCTAAAACCTTAACCTTAATTCCTAAAAAAACTTTAACCCTAACAAAATTTAAAAAACCCTAACTCTAACCCTATCAAAATTAAAAAAAAAAAGACCGAGGAGAGTTGGAGATACTTTCACACTCTCCAAAAACGACCTATTTCCCTAATTTAAAAAAAAAAAGGCCTAAAAGGCCAATTTAAAAAACAACATATATCTTTAATTTAGTCACCATGTTAGGTAATAAGCCTATAAAATTGAGCAACATTATCAATTTGAATTAATGGATAAGTGACCATATAAATGATAACACTAGTGACCATTTCATAACCATTCATAATTTGGTGACTAAAATAAAAATTTAGTAATAATTAAGTGATTATTAATATAATTTATCTTAAAAAAATTATATATGTTGAAAGTAAATTAATCAAAATAAAATTTATATTTATCTATTATGTATCTAAATAACTTGATACATGATATTATTAAACTTACTCGATACGAGTCGATTTTTTTTTCGAGGGACATAAAAAGTAAAGGGGGTGTTATCAACTAAACTATATTTTAGTGCAACGATTTTGATCGCTATGAAATAAATAATTTCATTGGTTCATTTTCAGTATCAACCACTGAATGAAAACTTATATGTACTATGACACACTCAGTGAGGCACAAAATTATTGCACCACTTGCCTATTTTAAAACCATATCTACATCTTATTTATACGTTTCTATAAACTCTAAATCATATCTAAATAAAAAAAAATGGTCCAATTAATAGGCAGAATTAATTTGGTTTTGGCTTATGCTTTCTCACTGTTCCCCACAAATCATCCATAGTCCAAACTACTCAATTATTGTCCCATAGTTTATATTATGTTCTTTCAAATCCTTTTTTTCTTCAAATAATTTATTGGTTTGAAAGATGACTAATTTTGTAAATTATAATCACCTTGAAATCTGCCAATCAATTTGATTCTTAAGCTACTCTAATCATTAGGGTAGTTTTGATTAAATTAATAGATGATTAACATAAACTGCATGGAGGTTAGCATGCTACACCCTGGTTGGAAGCAAAAATGTTGGATTCTAGTTGCTGGACCAAAACAAAACCTAATTTTCTTTTTCAATAATCTAATGAAAAAAGGGAAAAAAAAAAAGAAAAGAAGAGATGATTAGGACCTTTTCTATTAACTAGTAAATACAAAAAAAAAAAAAAAAAAAAATTGATGAATAAGTCCTCCAAAAATCACTGTACAATCATCAGCAAATTTAAGGTGCAAACTATCACAAAATTAAGAAATTATATCATATCTTGGGTGGTTTTAATTAATTTCTTTCACCCTTTTTCTCTCTAGTTTAACATGCATCAAACAAGAAAAAAGGATAAAGTAGTTTAATATATTAAATTTGGAAGCTTGATCTTCCTTTACATACAAAATCATCAGTCTGGCTTGTAATTCTATCAAACCTTTCTGATAAAAAAAAGCTTTGAAATTGTTTGAGTGAATGTAAAACCCCAACTTCAGCTGTAAATATTGCTTTCACTGGCCTATGATCCGAGAAATTTTCTTCCCCTCTGTCATATTCATGTTGCTTTAATCCTTTCCCATACCATATTATTCTATCACACCTGCAAATCAAAAACATGAAACTCTTTAACCCAACTATCCGTGTGACCGAGTTATACATACATGAATGAACAGTGATAAGTAAATGATTACCATGCAGGGGCACGTTTCTTTTCGCCTTTTTTGCTTTGATTAAAGCATCCGTAATATACATCAGAATTGGGACGGTATTTATATGTAGGAGCGAATTGAATTGATCCTTCATTCCAGCCTTCGAATTGACCATTCATCAGCTCCATTCGTAGCTTCATTTTAATAAACATAAGTTTAGAATGAGAATTAAGGAATAAGAAGAATAAAGGCGAACTTCTTTTTGTTATTACCTGATCATTTTCCAGCAGGGATTTCCAATCTCTTTCATCCACTAAGAGTCGAACATTTGATTCTGGTAGGGAAATTCTATAATTCAAATCTCCAAGGAAAATTACCCGACTGCAAGACAATTATGGAAATGGTTAATGCAGCTGATATCACCAAAATATTTCCATATTAGATTTATTTTAATCTTTCTGTTCATTATTAGTCTAAAAAGTAATTTTTTAACTTGATTAACAAGTCAACTTTATCATAAAATAAATGGATTGGATAATAAAAAGACGGTTTACCAGTAACGAAATTATATTAATTAGCCCACCAGATTAAAACTTGCATTTTAACAACTACCCTATATGCCAAAGGTCACAAATAAAAAAAAAAAAAAAAAAAAATCTTTTATCTTTGGCGGCTTCAAATCCAAACAAGAAAGAGTCAAAGTTTGAAACTGGTAATCAAATAATAATGTTTAGGGTTTATAATTTATTGGATGTTCATGTCTTGTTTTCATGATAGAGGATTAATCAATGAGTAATGAAGTACTTAATTTTACATACTCATGGTCTAGAATCTTTCTTGGTAAATCAAGTGAAGGGCCTCTAGGGAAACTTGTTCTGGAAAATATTTCAGAAACATTGGAGTTCCTAAGCTTCTCATCTCCTTGTCTACCCCCAGAAGCTAGATGACTGCACACAAAGCAGAAGCTTGTTTCATGTAGTCGAAATCTAACTGATACCGAACCCTGCAACCAAACGAAATAAAGTGGAAGAAGAAGAGATAATTAATAAGCTTCTTAATTAAAATTTCATTAATTATATATATATATATCAAAACTAGTTGTATCTTGACACTTGATTATCACTAGGTGCATAGAGATTAGAGTTCATTATTTGTTTGACAGTAAGCATACATATTGAGAATGATCACCTTATTTCCTAGGCAGCCCATGATTCCACAGCCTATACACGAGACACTAGGATACCGGATATAAGGACAAAGATAGCTTCGAACCCAAACTGTGATTAGAATCCCGACCATTTGCTTACTTATAATACACCGAAAGTCTTGCCCTGGGATGTTCTTGTTTTGCTCTTCAATGGAATGTTGGATTTTGTCTAGGCAGTGTGGTTTCTTCTTGTTGTTCAAGGCTCGTCTAATTAGGGAATTCCATTTCATGGAAACCTTGCTATTTTCAGATCCTAACACGTTGGAGGCGCTAAGGGGTACAATTTCTTGAAAACTGGAAACAAGAAAACCAAGACGCGTACCACCACAATGATTTTTAATATCAATCATCATTGTTTGATTCTCTAGCAAAAACTAAGAAAGAAAAGAACTAACAATAATTATGGGGTACTTGATTACCCAAGAACGTAGATTTCGCAGGAGGTGTTGCCAGTATCTAGCAAATCCTCTATATCCAAATCTTCAGGTGGTGCAACCCCTCCAACATTCCATGTACTAACGAAAATCCTTGGGAAGAAAATTACGAAAGAAAATTAGAGACATGCTTATTATTAAAATGAGGGAGAAGAGAACAATATAATGAGTTAAATACCTGTAGTTATGGGTATCCTTGTGGTGACTGAATATACTGTTGGGACTCAAAGATGGACGATCTAAGCTTGGAATTTCTTTGTTGCATGGGAAATCAGCGACGAAATTGTTGCTTCCTAATCTCTTTCTGAGGATCTTGTTAGCCACTAATCTGGGCCACATAACCTGGATCAAGAGTTTTTATATATCAGTAGGGTAAGCTTCCTTCAAAAAGACAATATAAAATAATATAAGAAAAAATGCAATACTAACTTCTTGGTTGCCTGGCATGGTGAGGGAAATGAGAGGAGAGGTAAGGTTGCAGAGAGAGAGGATAAAGAGGATGGGAAGAAAGGGTTGAAAAGAGAAAGCCAAAACGGATAAAAATGAGAGATCATGCTGAGGACTTGAGAGAGAGACCTCTGCAAGTTGCGAGGGAAGAGAGGCCTTAAATTTCTTAAATACAGTGTGACGTTAACCATGATGCGCCATTGTTGTCTAAATTATCATTTAATAAAACCAGAGAAATTTAGAGTGAGAAAAGAGCAAGAAAACATGGGTCTTTTTTTTGCAGGCTTCAACTTTTTTTTGTTTTTGTTGAGATGATTGGAGGATCTGAATTATCTTATAATATATATTTATTTAAAGAGCAGCAAGTGGGAAAGGAGGGAGGATGGTCCATTACTTAAAATATTATATACTTATTTCCATCTCTCATAAAATTTTAATTAAGTTGTTGAATGAAGTATATGTTGGAAATTTAATTTAAATTATCACATTAATTCAATTCAAGAGAAAATAAAGTTATTCTAATAAATATAAAATTAAAGGTATTTAATCTTTTATTTAAAATAATATTTATTTTGTCGATTGAATTTTAGTTCATTGACCTTGGACTTATGTTTTTTATCATGTTTAAGTATATTTTATCTTTTTATTTAAAGATTCGGTACTGTATAAAAAAATACTCAATTAATATTTTTAGTCACATGTTTCGACTAATTTAAATATATTTTTTACTAGCAATTTAAACTAACATGTTTTGTTTTAATTTTTTTACTTATTGCATATATGTTGTCATTATTAGTTTCAAACCATATGTTTTATTGTTTTTTTTAAAAAAAAAAAAGCACTTGCATCCTAAATATGTTTTCCATACACGACGTATAAAAGAATTACTATTAATTTTTTTAAAAATCTACCTACATAAGGAAAATACAATGTATGAGTTTAAATCTAAATTTATTTTGATTTAAATCTTATCACGAATGAACCTTGTCCAAATATATTATGATTATCAATCCTATTATACATTACAATGATTGACATAATTGTAATTATTCAGATATTATATTGTGATTGTGATTATATTATACTAAATTTACTTGTAACCTAAAAAAACTCAAATATGGTATATTTCTACAATTTATCATATTTAAACTATGTTTTTAAAACCCTATAATTTTAGTTACAGCATTTCAAATGGGTGAAATATTTAAAAATGTCAATTTTTTTAAAAAAAAATTATCAAATTAAGTTGGTTCTTGGAAAAATTACAAGACTAGATCGAAATAACGAAAACCTTCCAGTTGGAAGCGTTTTTCACAACTGTTATCCTTCCCACGACTCCCTCCCGCCCCAACAACTATTTAAATAGTTGTTGAACCCCCCCTCCCAACTAACGGCTATTTTTTCTATATAAATTCCTAATTTTTTTATTTTTTTTCAATTCAATCTCAACTCATTTCTTTCACATTCTCAAGTCTTTCTCAAATTTCTCTCAATTCCATCTTAACTTTTCACTCAATTTTTATTCCTCTCTCAACTCTCTCTCTCTTTTTTATTAAAATTGTATTAAGGTTTTTTTAAATTATTTTTTCTATTACAATTTATTTTTTATTTTTCGAAATTAGTAATGAAAAAAATCTCTAATTCATTTGGATGACAAGCACATTTCAGTCGATCAATTGCAAATGGTAAGAAATTGTTTTTATTATGTTTAATCTAATTTAATTTAAATATTTTCTTGTTATACTAAAATTTAATATTTTGTATGTTTTTATATATATAGCCGGAAGATCAAATTTTGAAGACATATATTCGTAATCTACCCACTCCTCCATCATCATTAATTGAACCATACTTGAGAGATGCGGTATTTTTGCACGTGGCCCGTATGGGTAGGGGTGTAGATTGTACCCCACACTGTAAGCGCATTAGTGGAAAGGTGGAGACTCGAGACGCATACATTCCATCTTCCATGCGGTGAGTACACTATCACACTCAAGGACATGCAATTACAGCTTGAGTTACTAATGGATGAGCCAATAATGACTGGGTCAGTTGTCTCAGTCGATCGGAGAGATTTATGAGAGCAATTTTTGAGGAAGGTTCCAGACATAATTTATGGAGCCCGGATAGATATGAAATGGTTGAAAAGAAATTTTGGTGGGCTCGATGCGAAATCAAGTGTAGTCCAAAGAGAACAACACGCTCAGGCATACATCCTTATGATCACCAAGGGTCTCCTAATACCCGATAAATCACGAATCTTGTCCATTTAAGCTGGACTTTAGAGAAGCTGGCAAACTTAGTTGGGGATCAGCCGTGTTGGCGACATTGTATTGAGAGATGGTCGAGCAATGAAACCATAGAAATTAAAATCAATAGTTGTATGCTACTACAACAATCATGGGTATGGTACCGATTGTCATTTTTACGTCATCGAGCGGACTACCCTTATACATTCCCACTCATAACAAGGTAAAATTCATTCGATAATATATTTACCATAATAAAATTATTTAAATTTTAAATTATTGTGTTAACATATTATTTCAATAGGTGGAACCATGGGTAGAGTTACATGTGACTATTGCAGAAGCTTCAAGATATACTACTTCTGTTAGATCAACGATCGGAAGTGGAGGTATGTATTTTTTAAATTTGAATTATTTAATAATAACGTAGTTGATTTAAAAATTAATAGTACATATAATTAAATTTTTTTATTATTTTAATATAGTTTGAATAGATGACATACTCCGATTTGAAAATTCAAGAATGCATCTCGCTAGAATTCTTAGTGAACCTCAACATTTAGCACGTGAATGTGTCATTGGTAGTGTATGCTACGATGGAGATGCACGAATCATATAGAGTTATGCTGTAATGGCCTAAATTCAAGGTTATCGGAACAGTGGTTTCGTAACCACAAATCCGATCTAAAGAGAAATTTATTTCAATATTTTTGCATGAATATTTATATGATAGAAAAATCGTATGAAAATATTGATAGCAAAATTTTATCGATTTAGTGGTTAGTTAGAAAAAGAAATTATTGAAGAAATTAGGTAAAAAATAATTTATCGAGACATCTATCTCGTAAAACCAAGTCAAAAATAATTTTATAAATATTTATGAAATGTTAGTAATGTGGTATTAAAATTTTGTTAGGAAATTTTAATGTTTGGATAGTTAATTAAATGAAAAGGACTAAATTGTAAAAGGTGTAAAAGTGGGTAGGATGATTAAATAGCTTAAATGTCTAATGAGAGAGGAGTTAAAAGGCAAATAGACCCAAAATTTATTTGGGCTGGACGGCAAGGGCATGAAAACAGCAGAAAAATTGATGAATTAAGGGTAAAATTGGAAAATTGCAAAATTAACTAAATAAAGCTAGGACTAAATAGGAAATATCTAGATTTCTCTTCATTTCTCTTCAATTCCAGCAGCTAAAAACGCCATAGAAGGGTTCTCTAAGCTGGTATTCCATAATTTTTGCACCAAATCCGGAAGATTCAAATACGAAGCTAGATCGAGGAAAGGAAAAAGTTTGGGATTAGTAGATTTTTATTGTTTACAAACAAGTATCAAGGTAATTCATGTAACTTGAATTATATTCTTAAATACTTGAAATGTATGATATTGATGTAAATATGATTTGAATGTTCATTATATGAAAATTGATGAAACATTGACATATTTGATAAAAAGGGAAAGAAATCCCGGTTGAATAAAAGGAAAATTCGATGGATCTCTGAAAAGGAATTGACGGTAAAAAGGATCTAGCCTTGACGGGTGATCCTATCTGATATAGCCCTCCCGAAGAATATGTGGAAAATGGATTTAGCCCGACGAGTAATCCAAATTAGGGTCCAATTTAGCTTCTGACTGTAATTGAGATCAAGCTCATTAGAGTAATTGTCGTTGCATGAGGATTTAGCTCGGACCGTAATCCCGACAATACTCTATGAGTTTATATTGCGATGATTTAGCCTAGACTGATAATCCCGCTGCAAGGTTGAGGTTCGCGGGAGTGTGCTCTCTGAAATGGAAATGTGCGCACATGAATATGAATTGACGGACCCAAAAATGTACACTAAAAGTGTACCTCTGAAAAATCCATCGAAATTTCGAGTAATTCAACTGGATAAATATGGAAAAATAACAAGGGAACGGAAATCATAGTAATGATGAGCTCATCAATCATGATATATATTATTGATACATGGAAATTATTGTACTAACTTGAATGTTGAGTTTGTGCATGTTAGGGTAATAATGCATTGAATGGATATATGTAATGTTTATTGTATTGTACTGAAAATATTAAGTAAGTATAATTCTTGTTACATGAGCTTACTAAGCACAAAGTGCTTACCCTGCTTTCCTTTTCCCTGTTTATAGTGTTAAGAGCTCGGAGGTCGGATTTGGTCGAGACACATCACACTATCAATCTCGTGGATTTCGGTATATAAAGAAACTTTATTTTGGAAATCAATGGCATGTATAAGCTAACAAAGTAAATGTTAACGTGAAATGAATGTAAAGTTAGCCATTAGTATGGTTAACAAAACTGATTTTAGATATGTGATGACGTTATCTTATAAATATGCATGAATTTATCTTGAAAAAAAAAATATTCGTAAACTCTGGTAATGCCTCGTACCCTATTCCGGTAATGAGTATGGGTAGGGGGTATTACATTTATTGGTATCAAAGCTACGGTTTAGTCGATTCTAGGACCAATGTAGCAAACACGGGATTAGCTATACATGCCATTTAAATTATTATTGATAGTGTGATATCTCCTGACCATTTAAATGTGTTTTTTTTTATAGTAAATGTCTACCGACCGAGCTCAATCTGAGGAAGCCGGGAGTCATGCTCCGGCTCCAGAACGGGCACAGAGGGAGGCCGAAGTAACTAGTAGTACAAGGCTCGTATCTGAGGGCCAAGGGGAGGAGGCAAAACGAGCCTTCTTTCAAGTGATGAATGAATGGTTTAGTCAATATTTAAGAACTAACCTCAGAGTGCAAAGAAGCTCAAGCTCCCCCTCCTGCTCCTCCATCGGTTCCCGAGATCTCACAGGATACAGGTACTGAATCTGTCAGAAAAGGGAAAGCTCCAGTAGATAAAATTTGAAAATATGGGGCGGAAGAATTCTGAGCAGCAATTGATGATGATTCCGAACGGGCTGAATTCTAGTTAGAGAATACGACTCGAGTTTTGGAGGAATTATCTTGTACACCAGAAGAATGTCTGAAATGTGCCGTCTCACTACTAAAAGACACAGCTTACCATTGGTGGAATACTAAAGCTTCAGTTGTTCCGAAAGAAGAAATTACATGGGAATTCTTTCAGACCGAGTTCAAAAAGAAATATATCAGTCAGAGGTTTCTCGATCAAAAGAGAAAAGAATTTCTTGAGTCAAGCGAGAGTATGGATCGATATCTTAGTATGAAAGAGAATTTGTTCGCTTGAGTAAATATGCTCGAGAATGGGTACAGTCAGAAGCTGAAATGTGCAAACGATTCGAAGAAGGGTTGAATGAAGACATTAAACTACTGATCGGAATTCTTGAAATTCGAGAGTTTGCTACATTGGCAGAGAGAGCTTATAAAGCAGAAGAATTGAGTAAAGAAAAGAAACAGGCTTAGAGGGAAGCTCGAATTTTTAGTAAAAGACCGATGAAAAAATCCCAGTTTTCTGCCTCAAAAAAATTGAAGAAATACCAAGATCGTTTTACCTCAGCCACTGGGTATTCGGGCAAAAAGCGAGGTTCTCAACATACTAATCCAAGACCTTCTACTCCATCAGTGACCAGTGTTGGCAGTGTTGGCACTCCTAAGCCGAGATGCCAGTACTGCAATAAAATTCATTTTGGTGAATGCCAATTTAAGAGTGGGGCTTGTTACCGATGTGGTTCTTTTGATCATTTCCTTAGAGATTGTCCAAAAAGGGTTGAAAAAGAAGTTGAACAGATATCGAAGCCGAGTAATGTAGCTTCGAGGAGCAGGCCACCTCGACCATCCGGTAATGTCAGCGGTAGTCGAGGAGCTACAAAAGATACTGCAGGTAGGCCTGAGGTACGAGCACCTGCTAGAACATATGCCATTCGTGCGAGAGAAGATACCTCAAAGACCGATGTTATTATTGGTACATTTTTTTACTTGACAACGATATTACTGCATTGATTGATCCTGGTTCTACGCATTCATATAAATGTGTTAAACTTGCAATTGTTAAAAATTTATCTGTTGAACCTCTCGAATTTGTGGTTAAAGTATCGAACCCCACAGGGCGATCAGGTGTTAGTGGATAAAATTTGTAAAAATTGTCCACTTGATGGTAAGAGGTTATTGTTTCTGGTGATTTGATGTTACCGCCATTTGATGAATTTGACGTGATATTGGGCATGGATTGGCTAACCCAACATGATGATGCAAGAGTAAAATTGTAGACATAAATATATTATGTTAAAATGTCGAAATGGTGAGTTGCTTCGGGTTAAATCTGATCGAATGAGGGGTTATCGATGTGATTTCGATAATGGCAAAGCACGGTATGTTAAAAAAGGTATGATGCTTACTTGGCTTATGTACTTGACACCAAAGTATCCGAGTCAAAAATACAGAGCGATTCGATGGTATGTGAATTTTCCGATGTGTTTCGGAGGAATTACCAGGTTTGCCACCAGAAAGAGAAGTGGAATTTTCTATAGATTTGATTCCGGGAACTACTCCGATCTCCATAGCTCCGTATCGTATGGCTCCTACAGAACTAAAGGAGTTAAAGACACAGTTGCAAGAACTTGTTGACAGGGGTTTTATCCGATTGAGCCATTCACATTGGGGTGCTCCGGTTCTGTTTGTGAAAACGAAAAATGGGTCTTTGAGATTGTGTATCGACTACCGACAACTTAATAAAGTAACTATAAAGAATAAGTACCCGTTATCCCGAATCGATGATTTATTTGATCAGTTGAAAGGTGCTACCGTGTTTTCAAAGATTGATCTTCGATCGGGTTATTATCAGCTACGAGTAAAGGAGTCAGATGTGCCAAAAACAGCTTTTAGAACCAGGTACAGGCATTATGAGTTTCTGGTTATGCAGTTTGGGCTAACTAATGCACCTGCAGTATTCATGGATCTGATGAACCGGATATTCTAACGGTATTTAGACAGATTTGTGGTAATATTTATTGATGATATTTTAGTTTATTCTCGGGATGAAGAAGAACATGCAGAACATTTGAGAACTGTGTTACAAATTCTGCGAGAGAAGCAATTGTATGCTAAATTCAGTAAATGTGAATTTTGGCTTCGAGAAGTGGGTTTTCTAGGACATATTGTATCTACCGAAGGCATCAGGGTAGATCCGAGTAAAATCTCAGCTATTGTCAATTGGAGTCCACCGAAGAATGTATCTGAAGTTAGAAGTTTCTTGGGTTTAGCTGGTTATTATCGGAGGTTTGTACAGGGATTCTCTATGATAGCTTCTCCAATGACTCGATTATTGCAGAAAGATGTAAAGTTCGAATGGACTGATGAATGTCGGCAAAGTTTCAACCGATTGAAAGATCTACTAACGAAAGCACCTGTATTAGTGCAGCCTGAACCGGGTAAAACTAATGTTGTAGCTGATGCTTTGAGCCGAAAATCTATATTTGCTTTGCGAGCTATGAATACTTGGTTATCACTGACTGATGATGGTTCAATCCTAACTGAATTGAGAGCTAAACCGACATTTTTACAGCAAATATGTGAAGCTTAGAAGAATTATGAGAAGTTACAAGTTAAACGGGCACAGTATGAGTCAGGTAATGATTCTGAATTTCAGGTTGGTTCTGATGGTTGTTTATTATTCAGAGGTAGGGTATGTTTACCTCGTAATTCGTGAGCTCATACTGAAAGATTCTACGCGAGGCTCACAAACTACTATGTCTGTACATCCGGGAGTAATAAAATGTATAATGATCTCGAAAAGATATCTTCGCGGTCGGGAATGAAACGTGATATCTCTCGAGTTTGTATCAAGGTGTTTAATATGTCGACAAGTTAAAGTGAGCATCGTACCTTCGTGGTTACTTCAACCAATTACTATACCGGAATGGAAATGGGAAAAAATCACTATGGATTTTGTATCGGGATTACCTTTGTCTTCGAGAAAAAAAGATGCTATTTGGGTGATTGTTGACCGATTGACAAAGTCAGCGCATTTTATTCCGGTACGTATGGATTATTCTTTAGATAAACTAGTCGAATCAGATATATCCGAGATTGTCGGGTTACATGGAGTGCCTGTCTCCATTATATCAGATAGAGATCCCCGATTTACGTCTCGTTTCTGGGACAAATTGCAAGAAGCCTTGGGCACTCAGTTGTATTTTAGTACTGCATTTCATCCTCAGACAGATGGCCAATCTGAGCGTGTAATTTAAGTATTGGAAGATATGCTTCGATGTTGTATACTAGAATTTGAAGGTAATTGGGAGAGATATCTACCTTTGATTGAATTTGCTTACAATAACAGTTATCAGTCCAGTATTAAAATGGCTCCGTATGAAGCTTTGTATGGGAGAAAATGTAGAACACCGTTATATTGGACAGAGCTTAGTGAAAAGAAGATACATGGGGTTGATTTGATCCGGGAAACAGAAGAAAAAGTAAAGGTTATTCGAGATAGTCTAAAAGTAGCTTCCGATCGTCAAAAATCATATGCCGACCTTAAACAAAAAGAGATTGAATTTCAAGTAGGTGACAAGGTATTCCTGAAAGTGTCTCCTTGGAAGAAAGTCCTCCGATTCGGTCGAAAGGGTAAACTAAGTCCAAGATTTATCGGGCCTTATGAAATCATAGAAAGAATTGGACCGGTCGCTTATCGATTGGCATTACCATCGGAACTTGATAGAATCCATAATGTTTTCCATGTATCTATGTTACGACGATATCGATCAGATCCTTCACATGTTATTTCTCCGATGATAGAGATTCAACCGGATATGACTTACAGTGAAGAACCATTCAAGATATTGGCACGAGAGATAAAAGAACTTAGAAATAAAAAGATAAATTTGGTGAAAGTATTGTGGCAAAATCACGGGATTGAGGAAGCGACATGGGAACCGGAGGAGACAATGAGAAAACAATACCCAAACCTCTTTACCGGTAAGATTTTCGAGGACGAAAATCCTTAAAGGGGGGAGAGTTATAATGGCCTAAATTCAAGGTTATCAGAACAATGGTTTCGTAACCACAAATTCGATCTAAAGAGAAATTTGTTTCAATATTTTTGCATGAATATTTATATGATAGAAACATCGTATGAAAATATTGATAGAAAAATTTTATCGATTTAGTGGTTAGTTAGAAAAAGAAATTATTGAAGAAATTAGGTAAAAAATAAGTTATCGAGACATCTATCTCGTAAAACCGAGTCAAAAATAATTTTATAAATATTTATGAAATGTTAGTAATGTGGTATTAAAATTTTGTTAGGAAATTTTAATGTTTGGATAGTTAATTAAATGAAAAGGACTAAATTGTAAAAGGTGTAAAAGTGGGTAGGATGATTAAATAGCTTAAATGTCTAATGAGAGAGGAGTTAAAGGCAAATAGACCCAAAATTTATTTGGGCTGGACGGAAGGCAAGGGCATGAAAACAATGAAAAATTGATGAATTAAGGGTAAAATTGGAAAATTACAAAATTAACTAAATAAAGCTAGGATTAAATAGGAAATATCTAGATTTCTCTTCATTTCTCTTCAATTCCAACAGCTAAAAACGCCATAGGAGGGTTCTCTAAGCTGGTATTCCATAATTTTTGGACCAAATCCTAAGATTCAAATACTGAAGCTAGATCGAGGAAAGGAAAAAGTTCGGGATTAGTAGATTTTTATTGTTTACAAACAAGTATCAAGGTAAGTTCATGTAACTTGAATTATATTCTTAAATACTTGAAATGTATGTTATTGATGTGAATATGATTTGAATGTTCATTATATGAAAATTGATGAAACATTGACATATTTGATAAAAAGGAAAGAAATCCGATTGAATAAAAGGAAAATTCGATGGATCTCTGAAAAGGAATTGACGGTAAAAAGGATCTAGCCACGACGGGTGATCCTATCCCGATATAGCCCTCCCGAAGAATATGTGGAAAATGGATTTAGCCCGGACGGGTAATCCAAATTAGGGTGCAATTTAGCCGGACTGTAATTCGATCCAAGCTCATTAGAGTAATTGTCGTTGCGAGGATTTAGCTCGGTGGTAATCCCGACAATACTCTGTGAGAGTTTATATTGTAGGGATTTAGCCTAGACCGTAATCCCGCCGCAAGGTTGAGGTTCGCGAGTGTGCTCTCTGAAATGGAAATGTGCGCACATGAATATGAATTGACGGACCCAAAAATGTACACTAAAAGTGTACCTCTGAAAAATCCATCGAAATTTCGAGTAATTCAACCGGATAAATATGGAAAAATAACAAGGAATGGAAATCATAGTAATGATGAGCTCATCAATCATTATATATATTATTGATACATGGAAATTATTGTACTAACTTGAATGTTGAGTTTGTGCATGTTAGGGTAATAATGCATTGAATGGATATATGTAATGTTTATTGTATTGTCTTGAAAATATTAGGTAAGTATAATTCTTGTTACATGAGCTTACTAAGCACAAAGTGCTTACCACATTTCCTTTTCCCTATTTTATAGTGTTAAGAGCTCGGAGGTCGGATTTGGTCGAGACACATCACACTATCAATCTCAGGATTTCGGTATATAAAGAAACTTTATTTTGGAAATCAATGGCATGTATAAGCTAACAAAGTAAATGTTAACGTGAAATGAATGTAAAGTTAGCCATTAGTATGGTTAACAAAACTGATTTTAGATATGTGATGACGTTATCTTATAAATATGCATGAATTTATCTTGAAAAAAAAAACAAAAAAAATATTCGCAAACTCCGGTAATGCCTCGTTCCCTATTCCGGCAATGAGTACGGGTAGGGGGTATTACATTTATTGGTATCAGAGCTACGGTTTAGTCGGTTCTAGGACCAATGTAGCAAACACGGGATTAGCTATACATGTCATTTAAATTATTATTGATAGTGTGATATCTCCTGACCATTTAAATGTGTTTTTTTATAGTAAATATCTACCGACCGAGCTCAATCTGAGGAAGCCGGGAGTCATGCTCCGGCTCCAGAATGGGCACAGAGGGAGGCCGAAGTAACTAGTAGTACAAGGCCCGTATCTGAGGGCTAAGGGGAGGAGGCAAAACGAGCCTTCTTTCAAGTGATGAATGAATGGTTTAGTCAATATTTAAGAACTAACCCTGTAGTGCAGCAAGCTCAAGCTCCCTCTCCTGCTCCTCCATCGGTTCCCGAGATCTCACAGGATACAGGTACTGAATCTGTCAGAAAAAGGAAAGCTCCAGTAGATAAAATTCGAAAATATGGGGCGGAAGAATTATGAACAGCAATTGATGATGATTCCGAACGGGCTGAATTCTAGTTAGAGAATACGACTCGAGTTTTGGAGGAATTATCTTGTACACCAGAAGAATGTCTGAAATGTGCCGTCTCACTACTAAAAGACACAGCTTACCATTGGTGGAATACTAAAGCTTCAGTTGTTCCGAAAGAAGAAATTACATGGGAATTCTTTCAGACCGAGTTTAAAAAGAAATATATCAGTCAGAGGTTTCTCGATAAAAAGAGAAAAGAATTTCTTTACCTGAAACAGGGTAACAGGTCAGTATCTTAGTATGAAAGAGAATTTGTTAGCTTGAGTAAATATGCTCGAGAATGGGTACAGTCAGAAGCTGAAATGTGCAAATGATTCGAAGAAGGGTTGAATGAAGACATTAAACTACTGATCGGAATTCTTGAAATTCGAGAGTTTGCTACATTGGCAGAGAGAGCTTATAAAGCAGAAGAATTGAGTAAAGAAAAGAAACAGGCTGAGAGGGAAGCTCGAATTTTTAGTAAAAGACCGATAGGAAAATCCCAGTTTTCTGCCTCAAAAAAATTGAAGAAATACCAAGATCGTTCTACCTCAGCCACTGGGTATTCGGGCAAAGAGCGAGGTTCTCAACGCACTAATCCAAGACCTTCTACTCCATCAGTGACCAGTGTTGGCAGTGTTGGCACTCCTAAGCCGAGATGCCAGTACTGCAATAAAATCCATTTTGGTGAATGCCAATTTAAGAGTGGGGCTTGTTACCGATGTGGTTCTTTTGACCATTTCCTCAGAGATTGTCCAGAAAGGGTTGAAAAAGAAGTTGAACAGATATCGAAGCCGAGTAATGTAGCTTCGAGGAGCAGGCCACCTCGACCATCCGGTAATGTCAGCGGTAGTCGAGGAGCTACAAAAGATACTGCGGTAGGCACGAGGTACGAGCACTGCTAGGACATATGCCATTCGTGCGCGAGAAGATACCTCAAAGACCGATGTTATTACTTGTACATTTTCTTTACTTGACACCGATATTCTTGCATTGATTGATCCACGGTTCTACGCATTCATATATATGTGTTAAACTTGCAATTGTTAAAAATTTATCTCATTGAACCTCTCGAATTTGTGGTTAAAGTCTCGAACCCCACGGGCTAGTCCGTGTTAGTGGATAAAATTTGTAAAATTGTCCACCGATGGTAAGAGGTTATTGTTTCTGGTGATTTGATGTTACCGCCATTTGATGAATTTGACGTGATATTGGGCATGGATTGGCTAACTTGACATGATGATGCAAGAGTAAATTGTAGACATAAATATATTATGTTAAAATGTCGAATGGTGAGTTGCTTCGGTTAAATCTGATCGACAGAGGGTTTATCGATGTGATTTCGATAATGGCAACAGCAGGTATGTTAAAAAGGGTATGATGCTTACTTAGCTTATGTACTTGACACCAAAGTATCTCGAGTCAAAAATACAGGCGGCCCAGTGGTATGTGAATTTTTCCGATGTGTTTCGGAGGAATTACCAGGTTGCCACGAGAAGAAGTGGAATTTTCTATAGATTTGATTCCTGAACTACTCCGATCTCTATAGCTCAGTATCGTATGGCTCCTACTGAGAACTAAAGGAGTTAAAGACACGATTGCAAGAACTTGTTGATGGGGTTTTATCCGATTGAGCCATTCACCTTGGGGTGCTCCTGGTTCTATTTGTGAAAACGAAAAATGGGTCTTTGAGATTGTGTATCGACTCACGACACGACTTAATAAAGTAACTATAAAGAATAAGTACCCGTTATCCCGAATCGATGATTTATTTGATCAGTTGAAAGGTGCTACCATGTTTTCAAAGATTGATCTTCGATCGGGTTATTATCAGCTACGAGTAAAGGAGTCGGATGTGCCAAAAACGACTTTTAGAACCAGTGCACGGCATTATGAGTTTCGTTTATGCCGTTTGGGCTAACTAATGCACTGCAGTATTCATGGATTTGATGAACCAGATATTCCGGCGGTATTTAGACAGATTTGTGGTAATATTTATTGATGATATTTTGGTTTATTCTCGGGATGAAGAAGAACATGCAGAACATTTGAGAACTGTGTTACAAATTCTGCGAGAGAAGCAATTGTATGCTAAATTCAGTAAATGTGAATTTTGGCTTCGAGAAGTGGGTTTTCTAGGACATATTGTATCTACCGAAGGCATCAGGGTAGATCCGAGTAAAATCTCAGCTATTGTCAATTGGAGTCCACCGAAGAATGTATTTGAAGTTAGAAGTTTCTTGGGTTTAGCTGGTTATTATCGGAGGTTTGTACAGGGATTCTCTGTGATAGCTTCTCCAATGACTTGATTATTGCAGAAAGATGTAAAGTTTGAATGGACTGATGAATGTTAGCAGAGTTTCAACCGATTGAAAGATCTACTAACGAAAGCACCTGTATTAGTGCAGCCTGAATCGGGTAAAGCTAATGTTGTAGCTGATGCTTTGAGCCGGAAATCTATATTTACTTTGCGAGCTATGAATACTTGGTTATCACTGACTGATGATGGTTCAATCCTAACTGAATTGACTAAACCTACATTTTCACAGCAAATATGTGAAGCTCAGAAGAATGATGAGAAGTTACAAGTTAAACGCGACACAGTGTGAGTCGTAATGATTCCGAATTTCGTGTTGGTTCGATGGTTGTTTATTATTCGTGGGTAGGGTATGTGTACCTCAGAATTCAGAGCTCATACAGAAGATTCTACACGAGGCTCACAGTGGTACTATGTCTATACATCCGGGGAGTAATAAAATGTATAATGATCTGAAAAAGATGTACTGGTGGTCGTGAATGAAACGTGATATCTCGAGTTTGTATCAAGGTGTTTAATATGTCGACAAGTTAAAGTGAGCATCGTACCTTCGAGGTTACTTCAACCAATTACTATACCGAATGGAAATGGGAAAAAATCACTATGGATTTTGTATCGGGATTACCTTTGTCTTCGAGAAAAAAAGATGCTATTTGGGTGATTGTTGACCGATTGACAAAGTCAGCGCATTTTATTCCTAAGTGCGTATGGATTATTCTTTAGATAAACTAGTTTGAATCAGATATATCCGAGATTGTCGTTACACATGGAGTGCTGTCTCCATTATATCGAGATAGAGATCCCCGATTTATATCTCGTTTAGGACAAATTGCAAGAAGCCTTGGGTACTCAGGTTGTATTTGATCTCGCATTTCATCCTCAGACAGATGGCCAATCTGAGCGTGCAATTTTAGTATTGGAAGATATGCTCCGATGTTGTATACTAGAATTTGAAGGTAATTGGGAGAGATATCTACCTTTGATTGAATTTGCTTACAATAACAGTTATCAGTCTAGTATTAAAATGGCTCCGTATGAAGCTTTGTATGGGAGAAAATGTAGAATACCGTTATATTGGACAGAGCTCAGTGAAAAGAAGATACATGAGGTTGATTTGATCCGGGAAACAGAAGAAAAAGTAAAGGTTATTCGGGATAGTCTAAAAGCAGCTTCCGATTGTTAAAAATTATATGCTGACCTTAAACGAAAAGAGATTGAATTTCAAGTCGGTGACAACGTATTCCTGAAAGTGTCTCCTTGGAAGAAAGTCCTCCGATTCGGTCAAAAGGGTAAACTAAGTCCAAGATTTATCGGGCCTTATGAAATCATAGAAAGAATTGGACCGGTCGCTTATCGATTGGCATTACCACCGGAACTTGATAGAATCCATAATGTTTTCCATGTATCTATGTTATGACGATATCGATCAGATCCTTCACAAGTTATTTCTCCGACAGAAGTAGAGATTCAACCGGATATGACTTACAGTGAAGAACCATTCAAGATATTGGCACGAGAGACAAAAGAACTTAGAAATAAAAAGATAAATTTGGTGAAAGTATTGTGGCAAAAGCACGGGATTGAGGAAGCGACATGGGAACCGGAGGAGACAATGAGGAAACAATACCCAAACCTCTTTACCGGTAAGATTTTCGAGGACGAAAATCCTTAAAGGGGGGGAAAGTTGTAATGGCCTAAATTCAAGGTTATCGGAACAATGGTTTCGTAATCACAAATCTGATCTAAAGAGAAATTTATTTCAATATTTTTGCATGAATATTTATATGATAGAAAAATCGTATGAAAATATTGATAGAAAAATTTTATCGATTTAGTGGTTAGTTAGAAAAAGAAATTATTGAAGAAATTAGGTAAAAAATAAGTTATCAAGGCATCTGTCTCATAAAACCGAGTCAAAAATAATTTTATAAATATTTATGAAATGTTAGTAATGTGGTATTAAAATTTCGTTAGAAAATTTTAATGTTTGGATAGTTAATTAAATGAAAAGGACTAAATTGTAAAAGGCGTAAAAGTGGGTAGGATGATTAAATAGCTTAAGTGTATAATGAGAGAGGAGTTAAAACGCAAATAGACCCAAAATTTATTTGGGCTGGACGGCAAGGGCATGAAAATAGCAGAAAAATTGATGAATTAAGGGTAAAATTGGAAAATTGCAAAATTAACTAAATAAAGCTAGGACTAAATAGGAAATATCTAGATTTCTCTTCATTTCTCTTCAATTCCAGCAGCTAAAAACGCCATAGGAGGGTTCTCTAAGCTGGTATTCCATAATTTTTACACCAAATCTGGAAGATTCAAATACGAAGCTAGATCAAGAAAGGAAAAAGTTCGGGATTAGTAGATTTTTATTGTTTACAAACAAGTATCAAGGTAAGTTCATGTAACTTGAATTATATTCTTAAATACTTGAAATGTATATTATTGATGTGAATATGATTTGAATGTTCATTATATGAAAATTGATGAAACATTGACATATTTGATAAAAAGGGAAAGAAATCCCGGTTGAATAAAAGGAAAATTCGATGGATCTCTGAAAAGGAATTGACGGTAAAAAGGATCTAGCCCGGACGGGTGATTCTATCCTGATATAGCCCTCCCGAAGAATATGTGTAAAATGGATTTAGCCCGGACGGGTAATCCAAATTAGGTCCAATTTAGCTGGGTGTAATTCAGATCCAAGCTCATTAGAGTAATTGTCGTTACAGGGGATTTAGCCTGGACTGGTAATCCCGACAATACTCTATGAGTTTATATTGCAGGGGATTTAGCCTAGACTGGTAATCCCGCTGCAAGGTTGAGGTTCGCGGGAGTGTGCTCTCTGAAATGGAAATGTGCGCACATGAATATGAATTGACGGACCCAAAAATGTACACTAAAAGTGTACCTCTGAAAAATCCATCGAAATTCCGAGTAATTCAACTGGATAAATATGGAAAAATAACAAGGGAATGGAAATCATAGTAATGATGAGCTCATCAATCATGATATATATTATTGATACATGGAAATTATTGTACTAACTTGAATGTTGAGTTTGTGCATGTTAGGGTAATAATGCATTGAATGGATATATGTAATGTTTATTGTATTGTACTGAAAATATTAGGTAAGTATAATTCTTGTTACATGAGCTTACTAAGCACAAAGTGCTTACCACTTTCCTTTTCCCTATTTTGTAGTGTTAAGAGCTCTGAGGTCGGATTTGGTCAGAGACACATCACACTATCAATCTCAGGATTTCGGTATATAAAGAAACTTTATTTTGGAAATCAATGGCATGTATAAGCTAACAAAGTAAATGTTAACCTGAAATGAATGTAAAGTTAGCCATTAGTATGGTTAACAAACCTGATTTTAGATATGTGATGACGTTATCTTATAAATATGCATGAATTTATCTTGAAAAAAAATAAAAAAATATTCGTAAACTCCGGTAATGCCTCGTACCTATTCCGGCAATGAGTATTGGTAGGGGGTATTACATATGCAACAGTTCAAATTTAGACAAATGATTCCATTGACACCCCAAGACATCGAAGATTTGCACCATATCAACTTGCAGGGGATAACGGATGAAAATTGGCCTACATTTCAAGTGAAATATATCAACCTTTGGAGCAATCGGTATGACCTTTTACCTACTCGTGAAGCCATTATCGCTCTAGAGTTAGCCTACAATCTAGAGTACATGTTATGGTTTAGACACCATAGCAAGCTATATTTATTAGCGAAAGAGGCGAGGGGTAGGCAACGTCATACAAAGAGGCCATGATGGGCACCTAGGCATCTAAAGTTTGGAGCAGTTATCGAGGTGGGTCAGTATGGCTCGACTCATTCTGGTGCTTTCAGTAACCCCGTCATTTTTACACAAGTACCACATTTTGCACCACATTTTTCTGTTTCTACATCGATGCTAGGTTTTATTTTTAGACCACCACCTCCGTCCACAAAGCTCATGTGGTCCAAACATACATTGCTACATGTTGCAATTGCATAAGCGTGTAAAAAATGAAGTACATCAAATCTTTCACAGTTGCAGGTCCGTTGTCTCAAGTGTACACGATACGCTCCCCCGACAATACCTTGGTTGGGTCTGTCAAACTCTATAATAGGTCTTCGTGCGAGTGACACACTAGATACATAAAGTTCACTCGTGTTGTAGCCTTCTTAATTTATTTCATAACGTCATCACTTCAAGCGTGGCTACCCTTTATCTGTCCAACATATTTTTCTGCTCACTTTGGAAAAAGTTCAGCCAAACGAAAATATGTTTCTTCGAAAACCATGGTTATCGGCAAATGATGCGTTCATTCAATATGGAATTGATGCATTCCGCCAGGTTTGTCGTTATGTGCTCATATCATAGACTCTCGTCATACAATTGTATCCATTTATTGAAGGGTATGTTAGAGAGGTACCTCACCCCGACACTATTAATGGCTTGTAAGTTTTCCAACATTTCATGGAAACGGTATTTGACGAGCTCATACCCTGTTGAGAAAAGTGAATACTTTATCCGTAATGCCCAACATCTGATGACTGGTTAAATATCAAACATTTGAAATAGTGGTGAATACATACCCATGTAATCACTTGTGCGCGTTGAGCTTCAGATTCGTGTTGTCTGTGGTAGTTCGCCACAAGATATCTTAAATAATACCTATAGTATGTGCAATCTCAAAGGCTTTCTTGTTGTTCAATTGCGGCCAATATTCTAGGTCCATTGTCGACGATGATGCATATATCGAGTTGAGGGCAAGCATGCCTCTTCAACCTAGATAGGAAGAAATCCCAATCATCTTTTGACTCTCCCGACATTATTCCAAAGGCAATTTGTAGGATTTTCCGGTTGCCATCATGTACCACAGCCAATAACAACCAATGTGTATATCTCTCGTACATAAATGTACTGTTGGTTTGTATCAGTGGCTTAGAGTACTAGAATGCCTGTCGACATTGCTTGAATGTCCAGAAGAAAAAATAGAACACTCAGCATCCATAGAGCAATCGGTTATTCTAATACGCAGTCATCATTTCTAAATCGATTACGCAAACTGAAACATAATTCTCCGATACTTAACACCACTACCACAAATCATTGTACGATGCGTCCCACCCATTATGCATATTCTCCAATGCCTTCTTCTTTACGATCTACGCCTTACGGTATGACGGCATGTAATTGAATTGGCTACGGATATTTGCAATTAAAATCGGCACCACGATCTTGAGACTCGCTTTCACCATAAGTAGTATTACGTTCATGATTATCTCTAAATCTAATTTTAGATTGTCCCGTGAAATACCTATAACAAGAGGAGTACGTTAAAATTAGGAATTCAACACCCCAAATACAAGACAGTCTTGACGCAGTACTCGTGGCAACACATGTGTGTGGAGGGGCATATTTTTTTATGATCCACAACCTCATCTTCTTCTTAACATAAGCCATGATTTTCCATACACATCTGCTATCTCGCATTGTGCATTCGGCCTCGAACTTGTCAAATTGGCATTTAACAACGTGGAAGTTTACCCTGTTCTTTATGTTACATTATTTTACTGTAGTGACAAAACCATCTTTAAAGGAAAACTCCTTCCCCATTTCTAAATCACCCAAATCCAACAAAGAGCTTGCATGGCTAGGTCTTCTATGTGGGAGTTCTACAAACTCCAACCCATATTCTACTGATAGGTCCACATTATGGATGTAGATCGGAGGTGAGTATGCCCTGAACCGCGAATCTTTTTCGACATCTTCGCTCGAACCTTCACCATTTGAACCTTTATCTTCTGGTTTAGTTGGAACCAACTTTGGTTTAGAAAATAATACAATTTTCTCAACCCAACCAGCATCTCTAGGGTTGGATATCCTATCGCCAGTGGACGTCGTAGGGAATACATCATCCCTTCTTGTATAGTTGTTGAAAGAACCAAAATCACATGTTGATTGCCAACCACTGGAACTTGGTGCCATTCCTCTGTAAGTGCCAAGCTTTGAACATCGACTGATTGAAGTTCAAATCAAAACCACTAACTAAATGTCGTGTAGGGGTTTAGTATTCTATATTACTGCCAAACCCTAACTACTAGATGCTCTGCCTATCACGATTGAAATCTAGGGCTGAAATTGATGAGTGTCTTCTCATTGATGATTCTAGAATATTATAATGGAAACTATTATAATGGAAACTTTCTAACAAAGTAGTAAACCCACCGCACAACTGTGTCGTTGGACTCTTGACTTGTTCTTCCATTCTAAACTCTCGAACTGGAACATATGTCAACCTCTGAGTGCCTTCATTTGTGTTTGCAAACTTCGCATGTATTGATGATCCATTAGCAATATGCGTCAGCACCATCGTCTCTAATCCCCTTGCACCTTTAATATCAAAAGCGTCACATTTGACAAGGTCAACTGAAGCACGAAATTGATATTGCAATAACGATACTTTCATCTCGTTGGATCCAATGATTTTTCACCTAATTCTTTCACGCAGCTCTAGCAATTGTATATTCAGGCTAAAAGCCAACCGCGATGTATTCTCTGATAAAAAAACCCTAAACCCTTAAAATATAAAATACTAAAACCTACAAAATCCTAACCCTAATCTTAATCCTATTTTAACAAAAACTAAAACCCTAAACTCAGAAGGAAATGTTTTCAACTGGAAGCGTTTTCAATGGATGTGGCAGAAAGCGCATTCAGTCGGAAGCGTTTTCTTACAAATTCGCTAAAAACACTTCTAGCTAGAAACATTTTCGTGTTTTCGGCCTAATCCCATAATTCTTCTAAAAATCAATCTAATTCGATAATTTTCTTTTAAAAATAGATATTTTTGAGAAATTTACTCTATGAAATTACCTAATCCACAAAATACACAAAACAATAAATTGGCTTACGTGACAAAAGATAATTGCCTAGTGATTCTAAAACAAGGTTTTACCTTTCCAATGTTATTTGTTGTTTTCTTAGCTCTTATTATTATTTTGGGTGGAATTATATAATGGAGATGACTGTAAGATGTGTGGTAACTCTTTGCCGTCACGTAAATTGGATTTAATATTATAATCTCTATCCACCCAAAGTTTATCATATCTATTTATAGAAATTATAATATACAAAGTTATTTGATTGTACAACAATAATTAGTTGTTCCAAACAAAATAATCCTTTTTTTAAACGTAACGTAAAATGTAATCTTGAAATTTTGTATTTAACAAATATATATTTCTTTTAAATAAACAAAATGCAAAGCATGTTTTAGGTGAAAAATTATGGTCAACATGTGTCATTAGTATTTGTACTCCAATAAAAGTTAGAGATTTGATAAAAAGTATTGAAATTATTCATATATTTCAAAAGTTAAATTTATTTTTTTCTATATTTTCCGTTCTAAACTTATATTTTAATTATTGACATAGTATTTTTTATTAAAATTTATCAGCACACTCATATAGTTATATTAATTTTGTAAATAAATGAATAAATATATCTAACAGTAGGTAAATTTTGTAATAAAAAAATATTAAGAATATCTATGATTAGATTAAAATTTTTATATTGAAAAAGTAAAAAAAAAAAAAAAAACTTTTCAAATTTTTTCTTTATAATTTTAGAAATAAAATGAAGTCGTTCCAAAAGCCGATGTGACTTCCTTTCCGCGTGCTATAAAAAAACTACCCACTTATAGAGAATAATTAAAAAGGATCTGACATATATTTAAAAAGTAATATTACTAGGTAGTTAAATGAAAATTTTCATGATTAATTCCCAAAACTATATCACGTGTCAAATATATTTTTTTGAGGTGTTTGATTTATAATTGTTAAGGTATAACATGTTTTGTTTTTAATTAGTCTTAAATTTTATTTAAGAATTTTTTTTTAAATTATTAGAATAATAAAAATAAATGATAAATTGGACCAAATTTTAATATTACGTCCGTAATCTAAGATTACTTAAAGAATGTGCTATAATGAGATTACACATTATATTATAGGATGATTGTAATGTGAGATTATGGGATAATTGAAATGTTGAAATCTAAACACTGTAATCTTATTTGTAACATTACGAGTCATAATATTACATTAGACGAATCAAACGCCCCAATAACATAATAAAATTAGTATTTATTTTAAAAATTGAGTTTCATGTAGTAAATAAGCTTAACGTTGGGTTTAGATTAGATTTATCATTGTCATATATAATTGTTTAAATTTGAATAAGTCGAAATAAAAAAAATTAAATTTTAAATTTTACTTGAGCTTATTTAAATATGCACTTAACTAATTTTAAGCTCATTAGGCCTGTGTACTTTTAAATTCATAAATATATTATTTTAAATATTTTTAGTGATTATGCATATTTATATATATATATATATATATATATATATATATCTTTTAGTGTTCTTCACATTTGTTTTACTTTTCATATTCAAGGTCTGTCATTGTTCTTTTCAACAATGTCATTTCCAAGGTTTAAATATGGATCTTCACTTAAAAATACAATTAGGGTCATAGATAAGAGACTAGGTAGCGGCTTTGCCCCTCAACCAAAACGGTAAATATGTATTTTAGTCCCTTTAAAGTTTATAAAATTCAAGTTAGTATAATGATAAATTGCAATATGAGCCTCCAAAATCTATGCTTTATCTCTACCTCCCCTAATGCAAATTTTTAACTTCTCCCTGAGTAGAATGCCTTTAACACTACACCCAACATTTGTTGATAATTAATTATACGTAAATTTATTTTATTATTATTATCTATTTTTTCTTTTATTAAATTCCTAAATATAAATAACTTAACATATCTTTTAATATTCATATTATAGCATAGCATATTTAATTTTTATATGCTATAAATTATTTAATATATATAAGGAAAGAAAAAAATATTATCAATTTGAAAATGAGACTTTAAATTTGTAGATTTTAAATAAGCTTAATATTTTTTATACCAACTCATTTCTTGATTGTTATTAGGTAGACTCAGTGAAAAGAAAAAAGAATCCATAAGTAGGGTTTAAATGATTGCATGTGTTCATTTATTTTAAATTTTTAAAATTTTAAATATAATTCATCATTTAACTCCTACCACTTCAATTTTTTCTTCCCACTAATGGTGCTCCCATTCTTAATTTTTTTCTTGGACATGAAAGATTTCCATTGATTTGGAATTCGTACAAAGAAAGAAGCAAAAAGATTCTATACATTGAAACGTAAGTTCGAAGAAAAATAAATCAAAGAACACGGTGTAAACGCTTGCCAACAGACAAGCTATACTGAGAAATCGCCAAATCTCAGGAATGAAAGTCGGTAGTAACAACTCCGCCATGAATACCCATCACAACTAGAGCTTCTGATCTTAAGGAAGACGTCAGCCATCAACAAACAAACACGTTGATTGGTGTATGATATTTGCTCTCGACGAAGAGTCCATCTTGGATCACCTAACTCTTAAACCGTTTAGATTAGGCCAAGAAAATAATCAAGTCAATCAAGCCTTAAGAAAATCATATCACAAGTCTCGAGCAAATCGAAACACCAGATTTGAGCGAATGGGTCCTAATCGACTCGATAAGACCTCCAATGAGGGATCGAGAAGGACCCGAGGCCAACATTTATTTAACCCGAGACAAAAACTCCCGAAAACTGAGAGTGGCTGGCATGGGGAAGCAGGAGGGACGAGAGGGGAGGAGGGGGGAGGCGAGTAAAAGGTGAAAACGGAGAAAAGGTGGGAAACTGATTGTTCCAGAGTGGTCAAAGATCGCAACCCATATAGTAACCACTCCAGAAACAAAAAAAAAAAAAAAAAAAAAAAATATATATATATATATATATTAGCAAGAGGAGGGAAGAAAGGGAAAGGAGGGAGAGAGGAAGGTGATCAGGGAAGAGGGAGGGGGAAGGGAGAAGGGAGAAGATCGGCGCTGACGATAAGGTCGGCAACCAATCTTCAGGAAAAGAGAACAGAGAAGGGACAAGCAAAGAGGTCAACGGACGGCTCGAAGGTCACCGCCTAGTCACAAAAATTTTTACCTCGAGAGACCAAGATGAGAAAGAAAAGTACAGGGACATACAAAAAAAAGTTTTTTTTAATTAGGGTAAACTATAAAAATAGTCACTTTTGTTTGCTTCAGATTACATTTTAGTTATTTATATTATCATTTTGTTATGAAGTGGTAATTCTACCGTTAAGCTCTCTGTTACCTCCCTAACGGTGGTCCTATATAAGAATCCAAATGAATTTTAAACGCCAACTTAGATGTCTTACGTGGTAGTCCAAATTAAATTTAATTAATTAAAAACTTATTTTTATCCCTGAATATTCAAGTTGACATTTAAAGCCCATTTAGACTACCACGTAGGACTGTCGTTAGGAAAGTAACGGTAAGGTGGCCACTTCATAACAAAAGGATAACGTAAGTGACTAAAACGTAATATTTCAAACATTAGTAACTAAAATATAATCTGAGACAAATAAAAGTGACTATTTTTACAACTTACCCTTTTAATTATATCATAACCTCCACCCATTCTTAATTTTTAAACTTACTTTTCAACCTAGATAAATAATTCAATAGTTGATCATGTCTGGTTGCACGCAAATAGTGTCAAATGAAAAATAATTTTAAACTTACATTTTAACTATAACATCAATTAAAAAAAACATGTGTAAAATGAAAAACCACATTAGGTTTTTCTTTAAATACACTATCATTTAGCCAAAAAAAAATTACAATATATAAATTAAAACATTTTAAAAATATAGTGTAAAATGGAAATTAAATATGCCTAATAACGTATTGAATGAAAAACACATGGACATGATTCTATCACTTTTTAAAAAAATATATGAATAATTTCGATTTTTTATGAATGAAAAACAAATGAACATAATTTTATCAATTTTTTTTAAAAAAAATGAAGATTTCTATTTTTTTATTATACGGTAAATAGACACTAACTAAGTTTTTTTTTTTTTTTCATGCATCTTATTTCATATTTATTTTTTAAAATTTTAAGGCATTTTTCATATTTGTTTTATAAATTATAATTTTTTTTCAAGATTGATGATTGTTCTTCTCGGCAACCCAACCTCTAAAGTTTAAACATAATTTTTTTCTTTAAAAGTCTATTTTACCTTATTGATACAATGTACAAGGAATGGGGCAAAGAGGAGTATGCTATGGTATTAAGGAAGTTGGTTCACTTAGAGAGCCGAAGAGCCTAAAATGGACAAGAGGACAAATTGATTGCTAGAAGAGAGAGCAGTTGCTCAGAGTATACTCAAGGCTTAAGAGTTTAATTCCTTCTTTATTGTTGGAAAGATATTTATAAGAGAGGTCCATTATTCGTTAGCGTGGCATGACAAAGTCATTATGAAGAAGGTTGTCATCATGCAATACATGAAGGATGTGCATCATAGGGTCCATTTTATTATGCATTCAATATGCGATGTTGATATGTCCAAATGGATCCCAGTAATCTTAAGATGTTCACACTTGAGGAGTTTTCACACCTAAAAAGCGGGTGATTGCTCAATTTCTTAAAGTAAAGGTGTTTGCTAGGAGGACTTACCAAGTGGGTCACTATGAAACGAGAGGTCTATACTCTTTTAGCTAAGGTGGGGGGTTGGGTAAATTGTATTCCCAAGTGAAATAAAAAAGGAGATCAAAAGTATCTATTCTGTCGATATGTGTATAGATTGAGGAAGGGTATAACATACCTTACCAATGAAATCACAAATTTTAATCATTTTAAAAAATGGCATACGATGTAAGAGTATATTATATATATACCACTTAATTTAAATAATATTATTGGAAGTTAACAGTAGAAATGAAGAAATTATATGGACCAAACTTTGATGTACCATATCAACCATATAGTTAGATATTTAACTTTGTTGAAAGGCTATGCTAATGGCAAACAGACCAAGTTGTTGTAGTATATATAATGCTTTTGGATCGTAGATGGTTTTGCTTTTAGTCCCAAAAGATTAGATCACATAAAAGGATCACTTTTTGGAGATTTCTTATATATAAAATTAAAGGCCGTCATGATAGATGAAAAATATGTACAGGAAAATGCCTTCTTGGAATTCATAAAGCTGATCTTTCCATAACAATCGTTTGCGGATAAGCGTATATTTTCATCCATAAAGCCACTTTAATAGAAACATACCTTTACCAATATATATATATACACACGCGCGCAAGAATCCACTTACGTACCCTTCACAATCTTTTTACTGTTTTTAGAATACCATTCCCATTTATTAATATAATTAAACTTATGTATGTATATTTTTAAATTAGTTTAATATATATTATATTATATAAAATATTGTTTATAATAATAAACTTTTAATGATAAGGAATTGTTTAGTTATTTTTTTTAATTTTGCTCAAACTAAACGTATACAAATTGAAGATGAAATATCAACGTTGAAGTGTTAAAATATAAATAAAGCAAAAGTAATGAAAGTGTGTAAATTTGTTTTAATTTTATATCAATATAGAAGATAAAATATGAATGTTAGATTGTTAAATATTAATTATAGAAAAAGTTATGAAAGTGTGTAATGGGAGTTCTTTGATTTTGCCTTTCAGATACACATTTAGTTGCAACTGGACTTACTAACAATATATAAATAAGAGATTGACATATAAGTTTGGTTATATTATTTGAAAACTTTCTAGCGGGGCTTTGCTCAATGAGTAAATCCATATAAGGGTGTGTTTGATAAACCATTGAGAATTTTCATTTCATTGAAAACAAAAATTTTAACATTTAGTTTTTTCAATTATGCTTGATAACCATATTAGCTTTTTACTTAATATAATTTTTTTAACAAAAATAATGTTGAATATGATAAGTAAATATATAGCTACTTATCACTTAATGTGGAAAATATTAAGTTGATTTTATTTTTAAAATAAATTATTTCTTCATTTTATTAAAATATTCAAATATTCAAATTTTATCTTTAACTTTTATAAAAAAACTATTCAAAATAAAATAAATAATACAATATCAATAAGATTAAAATTATGAAATAATAAATTTTCAAAAATCAATATTTATTATTATCAAACAAAATAATTATATTTGGGGCTTAATTTTGACGAATATATCAAACAATTTTATAATATTAAATTCAATGCTTATAGAATTTAGTACTAAAAATCTAAAACTTAATTTTTCAGCACTTAATTTTTCAATTTGTCAAACACACCTAAAATCTCCTTGAATAAGGTGTGACTTAAGTTCAACCCATTCAACAAGTTATTACCTCACTCCTATACATAATCTTAAGCACTCCTCCACTAAGACTTTTTCCTTAAAAGCTTAGTTGCAAACTGAACAAAAAGGGCAACTTGTTTACAACAATTTTGAACTAAAATAAATTCCTCACGTGAACAATATAAATGATTTTTCAACCATTAAACAAACCATATTAACTATAACAATTTATCTATTAAATAATCATATAATGGTTTGCTTGATTACTATAAATACAAATCTAAAACTTCTTGAATTTAGCTCGATAAAGTCTTAAATATGGAATGTATCAATAGAGGTATTTTAGGTGTAATCTTCTTTACTAATCAGATCTCTTCAAACAAGAAAGCTCGATCACATTGAATGTCTTCAAGATATCCTTGCTGGACTTGGCTTTCTCTACGTTTTGACTTATTAAATAGTTGCCAAAAATCTCAAAGATGTGCTTTTAAAGAGTCCAAAATTTTTAGTCAAAGAAGTCATCCAAATATGACAAGTAACATTGGCCTACTAGATGCAAGCTAAATTGCAACTGGAGATGAATTTGACTGAACTAGTTGGCGCTAACAATCTCCCTCTTTGACATTTTTAATAAAAAAGTACACAACAACGCATTCAAGCAAGGTAAATAAGGTCTTCAACTCAAGACTTCCCCTTAAACCAACCATTCAACTATATAAAAGAATTACGAAATCAATAATTAACACATAAAGGTAACATTAAAAATAGAAAATCATAGTAACATAAAAACATAATAAAAGTACGAATAACTTAAGTATAAGTTATGGGTAATACAAAGAAATCTCACATTGGTTGCGTATAGGCTAATGAAAGGGTTTAAATATGGCATTACTCCTTACTCTCATTGAGTAATTGGGATAAAAGCCTAAAGCACGCGTGATGCCCCTTGTCTGGCTCGTGTCCATGTCTGCGACACGTACCATGCATGTTTATTTTTGGATAAAACTTCTATATTATTTTTCGAAAAATAAATAAAAATCCAGTCAACAAAAAATATCTTTTTTGAACTATTTTTAAAAAATTGTATATGACAGTTTTACCTTTTTACCCTTACATTTGTACTATTTTTCCCTTCAACTTTCTTTAAAAGCTTTGTTATTTTACTAAAAATTACATTAAAGGAAGTTTTGTCTAGAAGTTTAGGTTTTAAGCAGGATCATCTATGACCCCTCCAAACTTTCTTAGGAATTGATCCTAGTGTGGTTTTTTCGGTCAAATATTCCGACCACCTTTAAACTTATATTGATCTTATTTCCCGTAATTTTTTTTAAAAAATAAATAGCAATACGATTGAGTTCCATCTTCCTCATTCGGGTATACGAATTTGGAAGCACAGTGTTAACCTTAAGAAGCGATGTCCGTTTTCGATTACATCGATCAGGACAAAATCGCTTCTAAGGTAGTGGTTCTCCACAACGTAATATTTATTTATTTTCTTTTATTATTTGTACTTGTCAATACTAACATCTTTGTTTTGCAGTAGTAATTTTCCGACAATTTAGAAGCAAGTCTTGCTATTGTAGAAATAATGTCTCTTGCCGTTAGCAAATACATCCATGATCTATCCAAACTCAAACCATTAGTGTATCTGATTGAAGATCCAGACGAGGTGATCACCGTTGTGGTCTCTAAGGTTAACTTGGTAGAAAGTGACACTGAGTGATAGTAGACACATGTGCTTCTAAACATTTCTGCGTCAACAGAGAGATGTTCACTGAATTTGAGAATGTAGCCAAAGGTGAACAAGTCCACATGGGTAATTCGAGCAGTTCAGAAGTACCCAGTAAAAGAAAGATTTTACATAAGCTTACTTTTGGCAAAATACTCGTTTTTAATAATGTTTTGTATGTTCCTGCTTTACGTAGAAACTTGATTAGTGGTGGACTTTTGAATAAGGCAAACATTAACTAGTATTTGAATTCGACAAACTTGTACTTTCCCGTAATAGAAACTATGTGGGAAAAGGTTACTGAGTAGAGGGTTGTTTGTGATCGAGACTGTGTCTAATGCTTCTACTTCTGCCTACATTGTTAAGTCTCTCGATGTGTGGCATGCTAGATTAGGATACGTGAACTTTCACTCTTTTAAAATGCTTAAAGAGATAAAAATGCTTCCTAACCTAGATAACAACTTTAATAAATGTGAAATCTGTGTTGAACAAAACATACTAAACCTCACTTCAAACTTGTTACTGATAGGAAGACTGTACTTTTAGAGTTAATTCATACAAAACTACTAGATTTTAGAAACACAGAGAGTAAATGAGAAAAATGTTACTATATTACCTTTGTAGATGATTTTTCTAGGTTTATCTCCTAAGGTCAAAAGATGAAGTTGATAAATCATTTCTTCTTTATAAAGAAGTAGAAAATCAACTTGATAAGAGAATAAAACAGCTTAGATTCGATAGAGGCAGTGAATATAGCACTAATTTCTAAAAGAAGTATATGAGAAACACGACATAATACATGGGATCACTACCCCTTATACTCCACAACGAAACAACATAGCTGAAAAAAAGAATAAAACTTTAAAAAAAAAATGAATGCCTTACTTCTAAGCTCTAGCTTATCTGAGAATATGTGAGGGGAGGCCGTACTTTTTACAAACCATATTCTTAACAGGGTGCCTCATAAAAAATTAGACTGCACCCCATATGAATTATGGAAAGGTTATGTCTCTAATTTTCATTACTTGAAAGTGTAGGGGTGCTTACTAAAGTAGCCGCTTTTAAAAAGAACACCAAGTCTAAAACTTTTGATGCAATTTTTATTGGTTATGCCTTAAACAATGCGACATAAAGATGTATGTCCTCATATGATCATTCTATTTGTGAATCTAGAGATGTTTTTTTTTCTTCGAAAATATTTTTCCTTTAAAGAAATTTGTTATCATGCATGACATACAATCAAATTAACATGATTCTTCCTCTTCTAGTAAACATGCTAGGGGTGCTCAATATGATGATGAACCTAGGAAGATTAAAAGACAGAAAACTATAACTAGTTTTGGTCCTGACTTTCTTACTTCTTTTATAACTGAATTTGTTAACTTAGACTCAATAAGTGATTTAGTTTCTCCCACTTTCCTAATAGATGAGGATCAAAAAACATGTGATGAATCTGTAAAATCAACTGATGCTAGTTTTCAGAGAGATTCTATTAACAATAAGCTAGAATTTATTATGTCTAGTCAGACTTGGGAGTTAGTGGACTTGCCTAAAGGTTGTAAACCTTTTAATAATAAATGGGTTTTTAGAAAGAAATTTAGACCAAACAGATCAATCCAAAGGTATAAGACAAGACTAATTGTAAAGGGATTTACTACAAAAATTGGAGTTGATTTTTTGATACATACTCTCCTATTACTAAGATCTCAACCATTCGTTTTTTTTTTTTTTTTTACTTTAGCTTCCATTCACAATTTACTTGTGCATTAGATGGATGTGAAGATTGTTTTCTTGAATAGTGATTTAGATTAGGTGATTTAGATTAGGAGATCAATATAGAGCAACCTTCAGGTTTTGCGGCACCTAGGAAGGAAAACAAAGTATGCAGACTCAATAAGTTTCTGTACTATCTCAAATAAGCTCCAAAATGAATGGTATGAGAAATTTCACAAAACTATCCTTATTTATGGCTTTGTTGTTAATGATGTTGATGCATGTGTGTATTAAAAAATGATTGGTTCAAATTGTGTTGTCATAAGTCTATATGTGGATGACTTATTGATTTTTTTGTACACACACAGAAGCCATTATGGAAACAAAAAATTTCTTATCAACCAAATTCGAAATTATTGACTTGGGAGAGGTAGATGTAATCTTAGGGTTTAAGGTTACTAAATTAGATAATGGGTTTTCCTTAAACCAGTCTCATTATATTGAGAAAGTGTTGAAGAAATTTGATAGTTTTGATGTAATCCCTGTGAAAACTCCTTTTGACCCTAGCATACAACTGAAAAGGAATAAAGGGAAAAGTGTATTACAATCTTAGTATACTAAAATTATTAGGAGTGTTATGTTTTAAATGAACCATACTTGGATAGATATTGCCTATGTTGTTAGTAGACTGAATAGATATACTCATAACCTAAGTAGTGGACATTGGAATGCTCTTAAGTGTCTGCTTAAGTACCTCAAAGGTATGATGACTTGGGGATTACAACTTGTTGGATACTGTGTAGTCCTAGAGGGATACTGTGATGCAAAATAAGTATATGATAACAATGAGGCCAGCTTTACTAGTGGTTATATGTTTTACTTTGGGTGAAACAACCATTTCTTGGAAGTTTGCTAAATAAACGTGTGTTGCTCGCTCTACCATGGAATGAACGTTTGTAGCTCTTGATTTAGTTAGGCAAGAGGCTAAATGGCTCAGGAATTTACTTGTAGAGATTCCTTTATGGGGAAACTTACACCTCTTTGTATTTATTATGTGATTCACAAGTTGTCATTTATGTTTCTTAAAATCAAGCTTATAATGGTAAGAAAAGGAATATACAAATAAGACATGAATGTGTGAGAAACTTAATAAAGAATAGAGTACTCACCATGAAGTACGTAAGATCTAAGAGGAACCTAGTTGGTCCACTAATCAAAGGGTTATGTAGGAAAATGGTTCTTGATTCGTCGAGGGGGATGGGTCTTAAGTCCATTGGTTGAGGAGCTCATGGTAGATACCCAACTTAGTCTTCTAAGTTCAATATGCTCACACAAAACCATGGATAGACTCATAGCGTACTTCTTTACCTATCCCTATGGTGCACAATGTACATGCATAAGGATGAGCTCAATGCTCTTAATAAGTTCATAGCCTAGAGTTTGGGTGGTCCTACTAAGACAGATTTGATGAATACATTGAATTTATAATATGAACTACTAGATGCTCTTAATGAGTTCATAGCCCAGGGTTTGGGTGTTCCTATTGAGATAGACTTGATGAACTTACCAAATTTATAAGACGAGCCACTAAATGTTCTTAATGAATTTATATCTTAGGCTTTGGGTGGTCCTAGTGAGACGGACTTGATGAATTCACTGAATTTTTAAATTAAGAGGTTGTGCTTACTAAATGCTCTTAATGATTTCATAGCCTTAGTCCGGGTGGTCTATACTGGGATAGACTTAATGGAATCACCTACGTAAGTGTGAAAGATTAGCCACATTATATGAAAGACGTTGGGTTTTTTTTTGGGGCACTTACCAACATCCTAAGGTATATTGGCTAAATTGATGATCTATCGCGGAACTCAATTAACCTGAGACTAGTCGTGTGTTATGAGTTTACTCTTATTTTAACAAGTTTCAGATCCATTCACATGTTAAGAGAATAATTGCTCATTTCACTATGTATTAGTACCAATCTAACAAATACTAATACTTAAATGGCTAATTTCACTATTGCTTTTTTTACCTTTTTTTTCAAAAATCTTTATTTCTTTGCATTAGTTGGGAAATGTGGGTAATGTAAAGAAATCCCACATTGGTTGTGTATAGGCTAATGAAAGGGTTTAAATATAGCCTTACTCATTACTCTCATTGAGTAATTGGGCTAAAGAACTAACACACGTGTGTTGCCGCCATTGTCCGACCCGTGTCCATGTTTATGACACATACCACACATGTTTATTTTTGGATAGAATTTCTGTATTACTTTTCAGAAAATAAAGAAAATTTTGGTCAATAGAAAATGTTTTTTTTTAACTATTTTTAAAAAAATTTATATACCAGTTTTACCTTTTTGCCCCTGCATTTTTACTATTTTGCCATTCAACTAATAGTACAAATAGGAGGATATCTTCCTCATTTTCAACATAACAAAAAATAGCTTCCATCATTCTTCTCGTCTCCCTTATTCTCCTTTCTTTAAAAACTATATTATTTTAGTAAAAAATACATTAGAGGAAGTTTTGTGTAGGAGTTTGGGTTTTAAGCGGGACCGTCTATGACCCCTCCAAACTATCCTAGGAATTGATCTTATTTTGGTTTTTCTAACCAAATTTTTCAACCACATTTAAACTTATGTTGATCTTATTTCTTGTATTTTTTTTTAAAAAAAAGAGTAACACTGGTTGAGTTTCATATTCCTCATTCGGGTGTACGAATTCGAAAGCATTATGTTAACCTTGGAGGGCGATGTACATTTTCAATTACACTGATCAATGAGAAATTGCTTCTAAGGCAGTGGTTCTCCATGAAGCAATACTTATTTATTTATTTTTCCTTTATTATTTGTACTTATCAATGCTAACGTATTTGTTTTGCAATAGGAATTTTCCATCATAAGCTAGTAAAATCCAACAACAGCAAAAGTACAAGTATCAAATCATTGAATAAAAAAAATACTACACGCCCCCTAACTTACTCATTAGACTTATTCGTCCCCCCCTTTTTTTTAAAAAAAAATGCAAAGGCATTAAGTATCATGAGCCAACAAATCTATCTTGTAGCAAAGACTACGATTCTTTTATCGATTAGAGAGCTTCATTTGACTTTCAAGATGTTGAATATTCTCGTCCATACAAGTTGATTCGTCATCTAGGTGTTCCAAAAGTCCTACCCCACTAGATGCTGATCCAATTGTAAATGGGTAACAATTATTGTAGGATATTCATCTTTATTAGTATCAGCTCCTAAATTAGTATCAGTAGCAATATGTTTTCCCTTCTTCCATTTTTGAGAATATTTTAGTTTACCAACTTGAGGCTCAATAACCCCATTTTTATTCATTATATATTTATTTTTGTTTAAGAAGAATCTGATAAATGAGTGAAGGAAATGACACTGCATGTCTAGTAGTCCTTGTTTTTACATGTTTGACGATTTCATTGAAGATTAGTAAACTAAGATCAAAAGGAATAAATGAAACTACCTTTTATTGTAAGGCAATCATCCTTTCGTTCATCACGATGCTTTACTTATTAAAGAGTCAATTTCTTGTAACAATGGCCTACAACACTATACATATGTGGGCTCAAGTTTATATGTCCTGAAATCTTGCCATTCAAGCTAAGTATTACAAACATTTTTAGTGAGTTGAGCAACAAGAAATCTTTAATTGAAAATTTTTCATCACCCAAACCATAATGATGGAGAAAGTTATTGATCACAACTATACTAAAGGTAAAATAATGTCTTCTCACATATTTTCTACATAATGTTCATTATTTTGGTCCTTAATTAACTTTTAAAGGTTGATGTAGAACTCTAGAACCACATTCTTCACAAAAGGTTGAACATATGAAATGAAAATAGAAGTTCATTTTAACCAAGGAAGACATCAATATTGTTCTCATAGAAGCTATTTTATTAGATGTTTCTCTTAAGAATAAAGCATTTTTCTACTGTAATCTTCATCCTTTTGGCAGAGGCAAGACTAACAAACTTTGGCTTCCTCTATTTAGGTTTTGGTTGTGCAACCTTTGTAGCTTCCTTCATAATCTTAATGAATCCAACTTCCTTTAACTTTTTGTTTCTCTTTTTAGTCGATGAGAAAGCACTAGGCCACTTTGATATGCGATTAGCAACTTTAGGTGCCAATTATGATAAAGGCATGTTTTCTTCAAAATTAGAATAACCATTAACTTCATTTCATTCAAGAGTTTTCCTTTTCCTTTCTAATCTTTTCTTCTTTGAAACTTAAGGGATGAAAGGCTCATTTCATTTACTTGCCTTCTTCAGCTTTACATACTCATTTTCGATAGCCTTGGTGATTAAAGCCTTGGTTTGCCTTTGAGATCCAAGGGCAGTTGCAATTGAGGTGACAACTACCTCTAGCTTTGGACTTTCATAATCATTCCTCATGATGGGCTCTTCATGCTCTTTAACATTAACAACTTCCTCAACAAATTGTTGAGAGTTAGGATCAACTTCAGATTGGGCTTTAGAAGACTTTTTCTTAGTGATTACATCAATCTACTAATTAAGTTGAGTATCTTGATTTGGATGGGGAGGTTCAACAAGTAATCATTTGATTTATTCCACTTCTTTATCAAGAGTCTTAGTGGAAATAACTTCTACACCCTCTTCAACATTCTGAACCACATTCTTAGTACCAATAGTCCTTTCATATGTGGAATAATAAGCATCAACTATGTCATTTAAGGTGATTCTTTGCAAGTAGGAGGATTACTTTCTTTTTGGTTAAACATCTAGTTAAGGTTCTTGAATAGGTTCTAGTCGAGGTTCGATTTGAGGTACTATGGTGGATGTTCTTTCACCAATGATTTTTGGGTGTCTTCTTAAAGGTGATGGAGATTGTGATTTCTTCTAAGAATTTCCAAAGAATGAAGGCTTGGTGTTTGAGTAAGCTTGACATAAGCTAAGTTATACTAGTTTGTCAGATGCAAGCTAAGTTGCAACTAAAGTTGCATCTTACCCAAGTAATTGGTACTAAAATGTTCAACTATTTTAATTTTACGTACAAAAATGAATCCATTTACTATATGTAACTAAATCTTTTTCCAGTACAAATAAATATTATAATAAAGACATAAGTTAAGAGTAAGAAAATGGATCAAAAGATAAATTTAAACCCAAACCTATGAATGAAATATTTTAATGATAATTGCATGATTAAGTTTGAAGTTCAATATAATTTTGCTTTGCGTTAAAGAAAAAATGTGGTAATTTGGTTTATAGTAGGTATTAAACATTTGGACAAGTTATTTGAATCAATGGAATTAGCAAAGTTCTAGTTTAGATTTATAAAGATGAGATTAGACATAGAATGTTGAAGACAATTTAAGAACTTTTTTATGTGATTAATTTACTATTTTAATGGAGCAACAATTTAAAAATATTGTTCTATCCAATCAATAAGGCATTAGTTATTATGGCAAAAGGTAAGACTTTAGTATCTTAAATATTTAGGTTCTAGTCTTACCATATGTAAATATCACATGTGAATCATCTCTCAAGTTTATTATGGGTTTATATTTCACTATATGTGGGCTTTGTTTGAATTTATTCAAAATTTTAGTTTAGTTATACTTTATACTAAATTGATTGTACTTATAGTTATTTGAACATGTACAGTCAGTCCACTCTATAACAACCACTTGCTATAATATTATTTGACTATAATAACCAAGTTTCTAATACAACCGATTTTTTATATTTTAATTTAAAACTTTATAACAATTATTCACTTATAACAACAACCATAGTTATGAAGTAAATTCTTTATTAGATTTGTTTTATATAACAACATATTGTCAAAAATTTTAAGTAAAATTTTAGTTATTTCATATAGGCAAGCCTATTAATTATAATTTATTACATAAAAATGATCTTAATTAAAATATTATTTTAATAAAATATTTAAATTCACATGAAAAAAAATATTAATTATATTTTATTAAATGAAAATAATCTTCCATGAGTGGAATTAAAGATATCAATTAAATAAACTACTAAGACCCTTAATTAAATATTTTATCATGAATATGGAAAATCATAAACTTATAAATTGGTTACCTGAATTTAATAGCTCATGATAAATTAGTTAATTTAATTTGATAACTCATACAGATTAATTGAACGTTAGATTTATGAACTTCATAACTAATCATGTGAAAGAACATAAAATAAAATATGCATAAAAGTATTAATGCATGCACCTGCTATATGTATTTTAATTTTGTTGATTTGATTTAGACCTTGTTTTAGCATTCATCTGATGAAAATTCACAATATAAATTCTGTTATAAGTTTAGAACAATTATATATCCATAACAACATGTTATCTATTATAGATGTGTAACAACCACCTCTCTCTATGCTAGATAAAATCTTGGTAGACAAATAAGATTGTTAGCAAGAGCATTGACTATATTATTTATGATTATATTGTAACTATAATTGTATTTATAGTCTCCTTCTAAAAGATATTTGCTTGTGTATCAAAATTTTTATATTTAGTGCCCAAGGAAAGTTAGAAAGGATTGTATGAAACAGGGCTATCACGTCATCATGTATCCCTTTACAATTACTTAATAATACTTCAACAAATTTTCCATGTCATTGATATATAATTTTGGTAATTTTTTAACTTGAATCTCGAACCCAGAACCCCAAATACTAAATCCTAAACTCCGAACCCGAACCTTGAACTCTAAACCAGAACCAAAAACTTGAAACCTTAAACTCTGAATCTAAATCTTAAACCCCGAATCTTGAATTACAAGGCCAAGTTTAAGGTTTAGGAATCAAGATTTAAAATTTAGGGTTTGAGGTTGAGGTTTGGGGTTCATAGTTAAAATTTTGGATTTAGGGTTCATGGTTTCGAGTTTGGGGTTTTTGTTTCAATGTTTAGGGTTCAGGATTCAAGGGTCAATGCTCAAGATTTAAGGTTTAAGGTTTAGGGTTTAATTTTAAAAAAAATTATCAAAATTATATATCAATAACATGAAAAAAATTACTGAAATGTCATTAAATAACTGAAAAGGGTTACAAGATGACGTGACGCCCCTATTTCATACAATCCTTTCTTAAAAAGCTATTTTATTCAATTTGCTTCACTAAAAAAAGTTTATGAAAAGCTTTTATTAAAATATCTAATTATTTATTGAGATATAATGTTAGAAATATTAGTAATATTGGTAAATTATTAGAATATTGATAAAATGTTAGAATATTAGTAAAATTAATATGAATAAGTCCTTAGATATTTTAATAAAAAGATTTTTAAAAAAAAAAATTTTAGTGGAGCTGATACTAGAAATTTCCGAAAAGAAATTAATTTTCATTGAATAATTAATAAGCATATGCAAAAAGAAATTAAATCACATTTGCGAATTCAATCGAGTCTTGTGATCTAATTTTAGTAATTTGGCTCAATATTAAAGGGTAGAGCAAGTGAGAGTAAGGATAGATGCCCGCGTCTACGTCAATTTCAAATATTACTGCAATTTATTATTATTATTATTATCATTTTGACTTTTAACCTCTTGTGTTTTTAGATGGAAAAGCTGATGGTATTGATGTTACAGCTTAAGAGTTATGTATGCTTCATTTCCAATATAAATAAAATTTTGAAATTTATTGAATTTTAATAACTACATTTTTTATGATGTAGACATGAATTTTAATACGAGTTGTTATGTCAATATTATTAAAATTTTAATGATGCAATTAAATTTTTTCACGCTTTTAAGTATTCAGTTTTTGTTGCCGAGTTGTGGGCCATTCTGGATGGTTTACTCTTTTTCAGAAACAAGACCATGATAGAGTTATCATTCAATTTGATAATCTCGAGGTTGTTAGAGCTATTTGTGATAGTCATTGGAGCAAATTTATCACTTGTTAGGAGAATTCATCAGATTTTGTCGTATGAAGACAAATGGTTTTTGAGGCATACCCCTAGAGAGAATAATCAGGAAGCGGATGCATTAACTAAAATGACTTTTAAGAATGATGAAGACTTGCGTATGTTTGATGTCCCTCCTATGAAGATTCAAGTAGTCTTAAAGGAGGATAGAGTAAAAGGCATTTTTAGCTCCGGTTACTTCTATGTAAACCTTTTGAATTATTTCAGTTTGTTTTACACAAAAAAAAATTTCAATGATTCAATCATTTTTTTCACTTAAATAATAATTGATTGCCAAAATAATTAAGTTAAGAATTAAGATCAACATGATTAAATAAGTAAATATTAAAGGTTAAATTTATTATTGTGGATTTTTAGAATATTTAAATTGGGGTAAAATTTTGTTTTTAGTCCATGTAATTTGTGAAAGTTGTGGATTTAGTCCCTGTACTTTAATTTGGATATTTTTTAATCTTTGCACTTTTTAAATTTTAAAATTTCAGCCTCACCAAATGATAACTATTAAATTCGTTTAGTTAACTTTTACTATTCCCAGAATTTGATGCAACAAACATACTACTACTAAAAATTTAATAAGGGATTTATGACTATCATTTGCATCAAAACTGAAAATTTAAAATTCGAAAAGTATAGGGACTTAGAATGATTTAATTGGAGAATGTAGATTAAATCTACAACTAAATGCATAGCACATGACTAATAATTGGATTTAATTGAACGAATTTAGTTGCTACTGTTTAGGTTAGGACTAAAATTTTAAAATTTGAAAAGTACTGGAATTGAAATTGATCAATTTGAATAGTATAATGACTAAAATGGATCAATTTAAATTTAATTATTAGTGTTCGAGTCATGATTAATAGCAAAATTTAACCTTTGAATTGATGTATTGAGTTTAAAATTTGAATCGAATAACATTATTTATTAATAAAATTTTAAAATTAAGTGATGGAAATGTAAATTTTGAGTTTGTTTTATCCAATCATAAATTTAACATAAAAAAGGAAATGAAAAGTATGGTTAATGTGAATGTTGTCGCGTTGTGCATATCGTATTTCTAATAAGAAAAGGAAAAGAATAAATGACCTAGGAAACAGTATCCAACCTAATCTAATCCCTGAAAAGTCTGAATCCTTTCCAATTACATATCACCAATTTTAATATTTAATGATGCAACTATCCTAATCCTGATATAATTATGCGGTATCTGATTGGCTATTGCTCCAATCACCATTTCCTATTTTAATAAATTAAACTTGCAAATTGGTGGTGGAATTTGATAGGGCAGTGGCAGCCACAGGAACCAAATCACCAATAATGGAGGATCTCTGCTACTTCATTATTATATTTATCTCTTTTTATTATTTTATTTTCATTTGTAGATTTTAATTTAAGAAAATCTTAACATGAAGATCAACTACTTTGTGCTAAATTACAATGCTCTGCTTATGAATGAATTCTATAGGATTAATTTTCCTAATAATTATTGCCACTTTTTCTTTATATTGGGACAATGATATTGAAGTTTTAGGGTTTTGAGAATTCATTATCTTTTTTATAGTTCATATTATGTCTTTAAGATTTAAATTTTGTTATTTTTTTTAAAAATGTAATATAAAATATTTATTAGTAGGAATCGAATCTTACTGTTTGTTAATAAGAAGCAACTATGACTCAAGTTGCCTGGCTAAATAATTATTCAAAACTTGAGGTACAAAAATGATAAAAGAAAATAAAAATTCAACCTAGCTAATTTATAAGCTTTCCCCCCACTTGGGTTATCTATCTACCTTGACAATTCACTTCTATATTTATTATTTTTTTTTTTTGAAATGAATGGAATACCCAGTTTGCTGCACAGATATCAGTACTAACATAAAATAAATTTTTAATATATTCTTTCCCATACAAAATAAATTTTTAAAATTTTTAATTAAATACTAAAATTTTAAACTAATACTAAAATCTATAATGCAATATCAAAAGTTTTAACGAATATCATAATTTGTCTGAAAAGTCTACAACTCTCCCTCTCTCAGAAAAGAAAATTTTTATTGTTTCAACTTAAGAAAAAAAGTTGTTTAATCTTTTTCATTATAATTATAATTAAAATTCATCTTTGTTTTTGCCTCAAGAATCAAAATGATTCAGAGAAATTTATTTTCTTTCATGGATTTTCATCTCCATTTTCGTTTGCATGGAGAGACTTGGGTGTTACAAAAAACTGAAAGATTCTTGAAAATATTCATTTTAATGTTTGTTTTGATTTGAAAAAAGGAAGAGAAGAGTAGTTTTTAAAACTATTTCTTAGGATTAGGCTCTAACCTTAAAAGAGAAAAGAAAAAGATGAAGCATTTAAGGAAAACTAAAAGTATTTGAAAAACAATTATTCCTAAATTTCGGTGAGAAAAGAAAAATATGAAGTCTTGAACGAAAACCAAAAGTATTTGAAAAGAAATTGTTGTAAAGAATTATATATTTTTATGTTGTAAATATTGAATTTTTTAGTGAAAAATTTGAATTTGTTAGATCAGAGTTTTAAAGAGTGAAGAACATGAATTTTTGGTATCACGTTACACGTATTGGGGACCAATAGAGTGTACTGAAGTTTCTAATGGATACAAAAATTGGTAACAAAATACCAAAATTTCTAATGGATATGAGAATTTCAAATAGATACCAAACTTCTAACGGGAACCAAAATTTGTAAGGGATACCTAAATTTTTAATGGAAGATGTTAGATATTTTGACATATTAAAAGTTTCATTTTCATGCTTGTGCATAGATATCAATGGATTATACCAAAATTTCTAACCAAATACCAAAATTTTTAATGGATACCAAAATATCTAACATCTTCCTTTAAAAACTTTGGTATCCGTTAGAAATATTGATATAGCATTAGAAATTTAGGTACAATTTATTAGTCCCCACACACTAGTTAGAAAAGAAAAAAATTGGTATATCGAAATATCTGACATCATTCATATGTTAGAAATTTTGGTACTCCTTTAGAAATTTTGATATTTCTTCAAATATTTTGGTATACCTTTAGAAAATTTAGTATGTTGCGTAAGCAAATCATTTAAAAATTCAAAAAAAATATAAAAACCATAAATTCATTTCCATGTTTCAGATCATATTGTCCATTTCAGAAACAATGAGTACTAGTTTAAACACGAATGAAGGTTAATACATCTTGAATACGGACAGACCAAACCAGACTAATAACAATGAGTATCCATCACTCTTGCACAAATATTTCATCTTCACGGAATATGCATACTTACCTTAAACCAAACACAAACAAGGCATTACACACACATGGAGTAAGAAGGAACTCACTAGAAAGTGCATCAAGTTTAAACAATAGGACTCTTGCCCTTATCACAAGAACCTTTAGGAGTGTCTTGAGCACGTGCTAAAACAACGAAGGAGTTGGTTGAACACAGTGAACCCAAATCATCAAGCAGGCTTCTGGTCTAATATTTTCCAAGAGAAATGTATAGAGAAAAGTTGAGAAGAAAATCTAACAGAAAATGTAAAACTTGCTCAAGAAGCCAATACTAACGTTATACAACTATAGACGAAAGCTGGGTTTAATGGATAAGTCTATTTATCCCATTAAACTCCCTCGATTCCTGTGACTAAACACTTTGTCTCTCATTAGAAATATGAGTCTTATCGACTACAGTAACTTAGTTCTATTCTAACCAATTCTCATTTGTCTAACTAAATTGTTCAACCAGAGTAATAATATAATAATAAAATAATAAATAGTTCTTCAACTAAAAATTTAACATAATTTTCCAACAAATGGGGTGGCGTATACTCTACATGGGAGTCCGTCAAACCACCAAGCTTGCCCAACACAGACTTCGCCCAAAGGCACATTCATAGACTTACATATTTAGTCGCAATTAATACCTTGCCCACTTAGATCTCGCTCTAAACACCATACTCTGATAAACAATATTCAAAAATTAGGGCTTTACCGGGCAGGATGTTACAACTCTACTCCACTTAAGAAATTTCGTCCCCAAAATTCATACCTAAAAATAACTGAGGATACTGATCTCTCATTAGGCTTTCTCTTTCTCAAATAGCTTCTTCAGTACTATGATTCCTCCACAACACCTTAAGCAAGGGAATCATTTTATTCCTCAACTCCTTTACTTCTTTGGTTAGGATACAAACAAATTCTTCTTTATAGGACAGGTTTAGCTCAGCCTCTAGTTCTTAAATCTGCACAACATGACCAAGACAATTCAAGAGGCAAAGCTAACTTGTACGCCACAGGTCCAACTCTCTCTAAATCCTCATAAGGCTTTATAAACCTTGGACTCAAATTTCCTTTCCAGCCAAACCTAATGATCGTTTTCCAGTGGAAGACCTTCAAAAACACTTTATCTCTAACCTCAAGGGAGATTTCTTTCCTTTTTAAATTTGCATATATTTTTTATTGGTCCTATGCAACTTTTAAGTGACTGTGAATGATAGCAACTTTTTCTTCAATTTTATGTACCAGATTTGACCCTACTATCTTTTTCTCACTAAGTTCCATCCAATAAGTAGGTGTTCTACACCTTCTACCATACAAAGCTTCGAATGACGACATCTTCAAACTGGCATGTTATAGGCGAACTCGACCAAAGAAACACACATTTCCCAATTTATCCCAAAGTCGATTACAATACTTCTTAACATATCTTCTAAAACCTTAATAACCCTTTCTGATTGGCTATCAGTTTGAGGGTGAAATGTAATGCTAAATTGCAACTTAGATCCCAATGATTTTTGTAACTATTTTCAAAACCTTGAAGTAAACCTAGATCTTTGTCAGACTCTATGGAAGATGGTATTCCATGCAAGCATACTATTTTAGCAACAGAAAGTTCAGCTAACTTCTCCAAAGACTAGGTAGTATTCATTGCAGAAAATGAACTGGCTTTGTAAGCCGATTTACAACAACACAAACATAATTCTTCTTAAATGGACTAGGGGTAACCCTAATACAAAATCCATAGTGATCCTATCCCATTTCCATTTTGGAATTTCCAAAGGATATAGTTTACCTGAAGGAACTTGATGCTTTGCCTTGACTTTTTAGCAAGTCAAATAAGTTGAGACATACTCTACAATTCCCCTTTTCATGCCAGGCTACCAATAAGTGCCTTTCAAATCCATGTACATTTTAATGCTTCTAAGATGCAGTGAAAAAGGTCTTTAGTGAGCTTCATTTAATAATTCCTTTTGCAAACCATTTTCCACTAGTACAAACATTATGTTCTTGTACTTTAGCTCGCCATCTTTGCTTATATTGAAGTTTGCTGCCTTGCCAGACATTATTCTTTGCTTGAACCGATCACGTTGCATATCTTTCATCTGTTCCTCTAATATATGTGAGAGATAGGTTGGTTTTATAATTAATTCTGCCAACAAGGCCCCATTATCATGTTCACCTTAACTCGAAGAGAAAACAAGGCTGCCATAGTTTTCCTACTCAATGTATCTGTCACTACATTTGCTTTTCCTGAGTGATATTCAATGGTCAAGTCATAGTCATTTAACAGTTCTAACTATCTCCTTTGGCGTAGATACAAGTCCCTTTGAGTCATTATGTACTTCAGACTTTTGTGATCAGAAAATATATGACATTTCTTATCATACAAATAATGTCTCCATAGTTTCAATGCTAAGACCACTGTTGCTAATTCTAGATCATGCGTAGGGTAGTTCTTTTCATGCGACTTCAATTGGCGTGACGCATAAGCTATGATCTTACCTCTTTACATAAGCACACATCTTAACCTATTCAGAGATGCATCTGTATAAACTGTGTATTCAACCCCAAGTTTTGGTTGTGTTAATACCGGAGCTTTAGTTAAAACTACCTTCAATTTCTCAAAGCTCTATTGACAATCATTGCTCCATACAAAATTTTTCTTCTTTTCCAACAGTCAAGTGAGAGGTGATGCTATCATCGAAAAACCCTTCAAAAACCTCCTGTAATACCTAGCTAACCCTGAAAAACTAAGGACTTCAGAAACGTTCTTGAACGAAGTCCAATCTAGAACTTCCTTAACCTTAATAGGATCTACCATAATACTATCTGCCGAGATAACATGCCCTAGAAAATGCACTTCTTTCAGCCAAAACTCGCATTTGTTGAACTTAGCATACAACTGATTATTACGCATGGTTCTTAACACAATTTTCAGATGTTCTACATGATCGATCTTATTCTTAGAATAGACCAATATATGATCGATAAAGACTACTAAAAACTTATCTAAGTAGGGCTAAAACACCTAGTTTATCAAATCCATGAATATAACTGGCGTATTGGTCAACCCAAACAGCATTATCAAAAATTCATAGTGACCATACCTTGATTGAAAAGTTGTCTTAGGCACATCTCACCTTTAATAGTTATATGATAATAAGATATTCTTAGATCAATCTTAGAGAAAACTATAACCCCACTTAATTGATCAAAAAAATCCTCGATTCTTAGTAGAAGGTGCTTATTTTTTATCGTAACTTTGTTCAATTGATGGTAGTCTATACACATGTGCATTAATCTATCCTTTTTCTTAACAAATAAAATCAGCGTACCCCATGGTGACACATTTAGGCCTAATAAAACCCTTACTCAACAAATCTTGCAACTATTCCTTTAATTTATTAAGCTTTAATAGCGCCATTCTATAGGGCGTACAGAATATAGGGCTGTCCTAGGTTCCAACTCTATTGAAAACTCTATCTCCCTCTAAGGAGGCATCCCAAAAAGGTTCGCAAGAAACACATCCAAAAACTCTCTCACTACAGGTACTTAACTAATCTCACTCCTGGACTCGGGAGTATCCATGATGTACGCCAGATAAGTATCTACGCCCTGAACAATTATCTTTCTGGTGAACACTACAGAAATAATTCTATTCGCTAATTTTGATTATTTACTAGGCATCAATATTTCTTTACCCTCAGCATTTACTAGGCGTACACTTCTAGTTCAACAATCAACCAAAGCATTATGCCTAGTCAACCAATATAATCCCAATATGGGGTCAAATTCATGAAAACTCAACAATAAAATGTCCGCAAAAAAATCATGTTTGCCAATAGCCAATGGAGAATTCTTGATCAACTTATTCACTACAATACTTTGACCCAAAGGATTCGTAACCAGTACATTTCTTTTAGAGTATTCTATCTCAAGACTAAGACCTTCTATAACCATAGTACAAATGTAAGAATGGGTGGAATTAGGATCAATCAAAGCATAAATATTATTTCCAAGAAAAGAAAAATTACCAGTTATAACCTCTAGTAGATTTGCATCTTCCTTAGCCTTCATAATGTAGGTTCGAGCTGATGCACCAAAACTTGATTTACTAAAGTTCTTCCTTTGTCATCCTTATACTAAGCTAAACTTAGCTACCATCTCAAATCTACTCTTTTTTTGGAATATTTGCAGCCTTCTAACTGATTGCTCAGTACTAAATTGAAACTTAGACAGGAAATCTTTAACCAGGTGGTCCTTGGACCCACAACCAAAGTAGGCTCCTAGTTTCTTCCTGCACTCACCATCATGACTCATTCCATAGTATCACATTCACTTTTTACCATTCTATAACCACCAGAACTAGCCATAAATGCAACTGACTTGTTGAATGCCTCAAATTTGTAGTCGATGAATCTTTTCTTGCAGCTGAAAAGGTGTGGTCCTTCAGTTTCTTAAAATGAAGGACTTGATCTGCCTCTTTTCATTCTTTCTCTCTCAAAGTTTTTGCTTCTATCCTTGATAATTGATTCCATCTTGTAGGCCATAGTTGTTATTTCTGCCAAAGTCTTGCATTCAAAAGCTGCCACCAAAGCTCGGATTTCATCTCTAAGTCCCTATTCAAATTTGTTTCACATTTCCTTTTGTTTGGAACATATTTTTAGCGCAATGACTAAGCCGGAAGAATTCACGCTCATATTCCATTACAAATATTCTTTCTTGTTTCAGATACAAGAAGTCATTCTTCATCTGCACTATGAACATCTAATTTCATATCTCTCTCTAAACTTTTCTAGGAAGAAATCTCAATCGATCATTGGTTCTCGGGTAACACTAACTAATGTTTCCCACTATTGGTAAGCTTCTCATTCCAACAATGATACATCAAATCAAAAAATATCTTCATTGTTACATTTTAGTTCTTTAATAACTCTACATAGTCAAGACAACCACTACGCAACTACTGTAGGGTCATATCCTTTTATCACCAATGAATTCCTTAACGCCTCTTTTTCAAATTTCTTGAATAGGATCAACCTTAAGGGGAGTCGTAGCAGGCACATGTGAAGCAGGTTGAGTTTGGCGAACCACTTCAGGTTGTTGTTGAAAGTGTGTTACAGTTATTGTAGCTGTTTTTTTATCATTTCTCATGAATTGGTCAAACAACTAAGTCATCATTGCAAACAACATATTTCTAAATGCATTTCCTGCATTTCCTGTGTTGTTATTTTTGGTCGTGGTAGCCTATTATTGGGTGGGGACATGACTTTCCATCTCCTCACTAATGGCTTCACTAGAGCTATTAGATATTTTCTTTACTCATTACTAAAGAAGTGTTATCTTAGTACAAAACATTAGAGGCTAAGCTAAAGGTGTACTATGCATGATAGGGGTGTGACATTACCTTTTATTTTTTCGAGAATAGGCTAAACCTTGGCTTTAATACCAAACTTGTAACACTCTAAACCCGATCCTTAAGAAAGATTCAGGAATAGTGTGTCACAGCATTAAAATCATTATCTTTAAAATCATATATGGCGTAAGCTAATTTAAACTACAGTTTGAATTAGTAAAATATGAACTATTTATCATTCAAGAATAAATAAGATAGTACCTTTGAAAATCATAAATACTTCATTGAAATTTCATCTGAACCATTGGCTTATAATCATGAGTTTAGATACAAAATAAATTCTTCAAAATGTAAATGCCTTGACACCACCCACATGTCATGCATAATACAAAATATAAGAAGTCTCACGGTGATGATAGTCCTCTAGCCTCATCTTCAGAGATTCCTTTACTTCGTCAGCATGCCTAAGAAGGAAAGGTAATTAAGTAAGTTCAAAGGATTTAGTGAATTTCAGAGGAAAACATTACAAAAGTCACATATAATGTAAGTAAATCTTTTCAACTTAGCATAGTCACACAGTTCGCTAGCTGGCGGGTACCAAACATAGAGAGACTATACATTGAACACTATTCCTTTGATGTGTACACTACACCTATTTAATCATGTAGACAACCTTCTTCGTGTTAGCCACAAACCCAAATCCTTATTCAGAGCCATATCATTCGTTCATTCATTTTCTTTTGTCATAATTTGCCAATTTGGTTTGCAATAACACTTACCCTACTAGAGGCTAAACAACCATTATCATGTCTTACAATTTGCCAGTTCAATTATCATTTCATTTAAGGCATTGAAGGCAACACCATAAATTCATTTCCATGTTTCAAATCATATTGTTCATTTCAAAAGCAAGGAGTAGTGGCTTAAATACGAACGAAAGTTCTTACATATTTAACATGGGCAGACCAAACCAGACTAATAACGACAAGCATCCATCACTCTTACACAAATATTTTTTATTCACCAAATATGCATACTTACCTTAAATGAAACATAAACAAGACATTACATATAAATGGAGTAAGAAAGAACTCACTAGAAAGTGCATCAAGTTCAAACAATAGGACTCTTGCCCTTATCATGAAAACCCTTAGGAGTGTTTTGAGTAAATGCTAAAACAAAGAAGGATTTGGTTGAATACAGCGAACCCAAATCATCAAGCAGGCTTTTGGTCTAAAATTTTCTAAGAGAAATGTGCAGAGAAAAATTTAAGATGAAAATGTGGGTGCAAGAGAAAAAGTAAAACTTACTCAAGAAGCCAATACTAATCTTATGCAACTATACATGAAAGCTGGGTTTAGTGGATAAGTCTGATTATCCCACTAAACTCCCTCAATTCCTATGACTAAGCAGTTTCTCTCTCATTATAAATGTGAGTCTTATTAACTACAGTAACTTAGTTCTATTCTAACCAATTCTCATTTGTCTAACTAAATTGTTCAACTGGAGTAATAATATAATAATATTATAATAAATAATTCTTCAACTAAAGATTTAACATAATTGTCTAACAACTAGTAGTGTTACTCTACAGGGAATCCACCAAACCACCAAGCTCGCCCAATATAGACTTCTCCCAAAGGCACACCACAAACTTACATACTTAGTCACTGTTAATACCTTACCCACTCAGATCTCGCCGGGTGGGATGTTACAATTTATAACTAATTGCTTTGGTAAAACCTATTCTTATATTTTTCAAAGTGTACGACAAAATTTCTCTTTTGTTTTTGGTAACCTAATTCTCAACTATGATTAGATCGAAAATACTTTTAGTAATTTGGACAAAAGTAAAATTAAAAATTAAAAATAAAATTATATATACCCACTAGTATATGACTTTTATTACATTGTAGACAAAAGAAAAAAAATTGGAACATTTTTTATTGAATATTGTTCTTTAATTTTGTTGAGACAGTTATGAAAGCAATGACACCAAGCAATTACAATTATGCCTATAACTACTCAGATTTTGAAACTTTCCTTATTTGGAGTTGAAAATATTTTGGAACAAAATAGTTGCCCATGACTTTGCTCATCTTGTGGAGATGTGTTGACTTATTTTTAAAGATAGATTATTTGGAGCAAAAAATCATCACTAATTGAATCGAATCGAATCGAATCAGGTAAACTAGTTCACCTAGATTAAAGAAATTGAATCGACCGACTTGAAGACTTCTCTTGGATATATCCGAATTATCTTAGACTTTATTAGAATATTCTTAATGCTACTTTAGCTGATATTTTGGTTGAATTGTGATTGTAATTGATTCGTAGGTTAGCAAGTCCAAAAATGTTAAAATATATGAGACTTGCTTAGGTGATTATACATGGACCTTAACATTTAAGTTTCTCATTGGGGATTTGCTTTTAGAGTGCATTGTTGTTAGTAAAATAAGTGTTAGTAAAATAAGTGAGTCACTTGTTTTTACAAATAAAGTTTTTAAGGGGAGAACTTAATGGAGAGAAATGTAGATATTAGGTATGCAAAGGTAAGATTACTATACTGGTGACTGGTAAGACTTAAATAATTGTTTGTATGAGGTTAAATATAGTGAATTATCTATTAGGGCAAGGCAATGTAGATGCATATAGAAATTGAATTGTGTAACCAATTATTTTTGTGTTGTTGTTCTTCTCCAGTTATGCTTAGCAATTATAACTGCTCCCTTTAACTAGTCTAACTATTCTTGAAAAAAATCAATTATTTTCTTTCAAATTGGTATCAGAGCTTAGCACTTGAGTGGTTAAATGATGATACTAGTTTTGATTCTTGATTGAAATGGAAGGGTCATCTATCTCACGTATACCAATTTTAGCTAGTTTGAATTATACATATTGGAAGGCTATGATGAAGACTTTTATAAAGTTTATGGATTAGAAGGTCTGATGTTTATTCTTATTGGCTGGAAGCCCTCTGCAACTAAAACATTTGGGGTGAAAACACCAAATTCTGAACTCAATTGGAACACTAAAGAGGAGAAGTTAGCAAATGCTAACTCAAAGGCACTATACATAATATTCTTTGGAATAGATGTACAAGAGTTCAAAAGGATATCCAAATGCACCATACAAAAGAAGCATGAGATATCTTTTAAACTATATATGAAGAAACCAATACAGTGAAGCAGTTGAAGCTACAAATATTAACCACCAAATTTGAAACTATCAAAATACATGAAAATGTGACTAGTAGAGAGTTTTATCCAAAGGAGGTTGATGGCGAAGTAGATTTTAAGGTGCGTGGAGGACATCGGGTAATATCCCACACAAATTTAGATTCAATAGTGAAAGCCAAAATTGAATTGGGAACATTGATACCAAATTGAAACTACCCACTCAAATGCAACGAACTAACCTAACAAATTACTGCTGAATATTAAATGAGATAGAAAAACCAATAGATGCAAATAAAATAATAAATGAGAGAGCACACCAAATTTATGAGGTTCAACAAATTGCCTATGTTCTTAGGCACCAATATCAAATGATAACTTCACTAATACAAATAAAAATCACAAACTAATGGAACCTTTAATTGAAAGGATTTCCCGAAGTATACTAATGTATACACATATCAGAAGGGGAAAGAAGAATGGTCAGGATGGCTTAAAATTAAGGCATAAAGCCTTTTTATATAGTAAAAGTGAGGCACTTTAAATTCCATCCCTTTCAATGTATGATTAGAAATGCACAAACACCTACAAATCTCCACCTTTGATGAGTTGTCCAATCCTACTAAACTTCTTGAGTCTTTCACTCTGTAAATCTAATAAAGATATCTTCAGTAGTGCTTCTAGATGCACTCTCGAGCGCCATACACTTGTAGGTGTTCAAACTTGTAGGATATCTTTAGAACTTGATTCTTATTACCACCTTGGTCATTATATTTGTAGGATTTTCAACTTTTGCAATATTCTAAAATAGAATTTTCCTTTTTTTAAAGATTTTTCACAAAACATGATACCTCATGTAAATGTGTTTAGTTCATGAATAATAAACTTGATTTTTCGCTAAGTGAATAACATTCTAATTGTCACAATAAATGCTAATGTGACTTTGAACCATTCCTAAGTCTTCAAACAACCTATTAAGCTAAACAACCTCTTTAATAGCTTCTGAAACTATTACACATTCTACCTATGTAGTTGACAAAGCTACTATAGACTATAAGGTAGGCTTCCAAATTACTAGAGCTCTAACAAGAGTGAATAGACACTAGGAGTAGATCAACTTTTATCCAAATCACCAGCAAAAGCAAAATCAACATATCCAATTAAACACAAAGCAAGTGTTTATCCTGCTCAAAGATTAAACCAATATCTACAGTTTTCAGAAGATACTATAGAATCCATTTCACAACTTGCCAATGTCCTTTACTAGGATTATGCATATACCTCATAACTATACTTGCTTATGAAATGCCTAGTCGTATATGCACCATCACGTACATCAAGCTCCCAACTATATTAGCATATGAAACCTTTGCCATATATTCTCATTTTTTCATCACTTTTGGAAGACAATTGAGAACAAAGTTTCAACTAAAAATAAAATAGGGTACTTACATGTTTTTGTATTGTCATTCAGACCGAAACATTGTAATACTTTTCTCAGATATTGCTTTCAAGCCAAACAAAGCTTGCCTCTCTTTTTGTCTTTATGTATCTCCATGCCGAGTATTTTCTTGGCCTCACATAGATTTTTCATCTCAAAGTATTAATTAAACTGAACCTTAAATTTATCTATTTCTCTTTTACTTTTTGAATAGATCAACATATCATCAACATACAAGAGGAGACAAATAATAGATCCATCTTTTAGCTTTTGCAGATATATACAATGATCATATTTTCTTTTAGTGTACTCTTGCCTTTTCATAAAGCTATCAAATCACTTCTTCTATTGTCTTAGAGATTGTTGCAACCCATACAATGATTCTTTTAACTTACAAAACCAATTTTCTCCACCAATTACCTTATATCCTTCTAGTTGAGCCATGTAGATTTCCTCTTCTAAATCACCACACAAAAGAAAGTCATTTCCATATTAAGTTAAGCTAGCTCCAAGTTCAACTATGCTACCAAATCTAACAAAATTCTAATGGAGAAATACTTCTTAGTAGGGAAAAATAGTTCATTATATTCAATTCCTTCCTTTTGAGCTTAGCTTTTACCTACCAACCTTGTTTTGTAATGAACATGTAATAACTCAATTTTTAGTAGCGCAAAAAAAAAAGGTAGTTTTAGAACCTCATTTCCATAAACCGAAACCATAAAAATTAACTATGAATATTTATGAAGTTGGTATAAAAGAATATTGATGTTTGGCTAATCAATTTTATCTATTAATTGCTTAATTAGGATGCAAGACTAAATTGTAAAAGTTTAATAGATATTGGTTTTTAATTGGCAAAAGATTTAGGGACTTAATTTGTAATTGGCCAAAGGTTAAAAATGGTAATTAAACCATTTTCTAATAAGGTTTAATGGATGGTGATGATTTTTCCACTCAATAAGTTTAATGGTTAGCTTTTGTTAATTAATTATACTTAAGTTAATTAAATCAAGTTAATTAAGTACTAATCTTACTATATATAATAAAACCATCTTCTTTAGTTTCTCACCATTGTCGTCCAAAGAAGAGAAGAAAACCTAGGAAATTTTCACACAATTTGACCCTTATTTGGTATATAATAAATATTATATTCAAATATGCATTTTGATGGAACAATATATTTAATTTTTTTAACCTGTTTACTTTGTAATTTATTGAACTAATCTATTTAGGTATAAATAATTTTGTATTGCTTAAATTTCTAGCTAGAATTACATATTTAGGCAAATCGTCCGAGTGTCAATGCTCCGATCCAATCTCATGTATCAAGCTGGCTTAAGTACAGTTTATTTTTGTTGCATGTTGATTTCTTGTTTTTCGTTTTAGTTTATTTTTAGTTTTTATTTTATTTTGGGTAGTTTGCTTGAGGACAAGCAAAGACTTAAGTGTAGGGTTATTTGACCTACCGTCAAATGTGGTAGTCAATCTGGGTCAATTTCGCACTTAAGGAGTTTGTTTTCTAGGCAATTTAGGATTTTATATTCAATTTTCAATAATTAGACCTTAGGAGTAAAAGTTAATAAAATAAGTGTTTTTAACACATTTTGTAGGTGTTGTGACCCAATAGGCCGACAAGAGCCTTAGGTTGTGCTAATTGGTTCAATTGAGCGTGTAGAATGAAGATATAAATGCTCAATTGATGTGGAAGCACAGGTCGTGTGATGCAAAAGCTTCTCGGGATGTCAAAGTACCAAACGGAAGATACAAGGCAGACCTTTGGTGTCCTGTCGAGCCACGCAAGGGGTGTGGTGTGACACACATTGATATGCTACCCAAATCTATCAGGGTTATTTTTCTCCGCACAATCAAACTTATATAAAGACCTAAGACGTGCCAAAGACCTAATTTGAGCTGCCAACACCTCTATAAATAAGACATTAGGGTTCTGATGTAACTAAGTCATCCTAGATGCCTTCAAAAATCCCAGTAGTTTAAAAGTAGATTTAATTTATTTTCTTTTCGGCTTTTCACTACTTTTTTGTTTTCCTCTTGAAATTAGTTTTGATTCAAGATTTTATTTATTTATTTCAAGTATTTCAGTTTATGTTCTTTTTCATTCATTTTATTTATTTATTCTAATCAAGTGATTTGCTACTTCGTTCCCTATTCGATATTCAGTTCACGATTATTCAAATCTCTTTTCTCTTATGAATTGGTCGTGTTCTTTACATGATTTATTCAGTCGAAGTTGAGATCATGAATAACATGAGGATAAATCTTTTAGGGGAGATTAACGAGTGGATGTGGATGTGATTAACAGAGGATTTAAGGTTTTCCCAAAGGGATTAGTTAGTATGAATTATTTGTGCTTAAACCACTACGCTTGACAACCTTGGGAAGTTATCATAGGTTAGACAAGGTCAGGAGATAAATCAAATCCAGTAAATCATAATTTATCCTGGTTTAGAAAGTGAAGCCTGGAGATAAGAAAATATCAACCAATCGATTAATAAATTAGAGGCCGAGAGGAAATAATTGGTTAACTGATAGCTAATCCACCCTAAAACCCTAATCCGAAGTTAGTTGCAAACTTGAAGCGAGCTAATCCTCTTTATTGGTTTATTGATTTATTTCATTTGTTTTTTTTGTTATTTATTTCTTTTCATTATTAATTTATTTCTATCCCCTTAATCTATTTTATGGTTTGTCGTAATATAAGAAATAATTAGTACTACTTAGATTTGTTATTGTAAAAGTGTTTTCATTATTTACTCCATCTTCCATTGGGTACAATCCGCAGAATACTTCTAAGTTTTTCATTGTACAAATCATATTACAATTTGACCTATGCACTTGTGGACACTTTTGTTCTTAATTTCTTATATTTTGGTGTTATATTTATTCTATAAACGATAACTTGTTTATAGGTGATCAACACCACACATAGTTATTATGATTTATTTGTTGTATTAGTGTTGATTTTTATCTCCTTCACTCGCCCGAGAGGAAGAGCGAGGGAGAGGCAGTCACCTATATCACAATGACAAAGCACAATCTTAATAAATCGTCTCAGCCTCTACATGATACATTCGAAAGAAGAATGACTAAAATGACTTTGCAAACTTTTCAATGAGAAAAAAAGAACCCTTGCTACTACCCAAAGAATGATTTTCGGGTAACCACTGAAAAGGGATGATATCTTAAATTTCCTTTTATTCAAATCTCTTTTGAATGGTAATTAAACATCAAGAGATAAGTTTGGATTTTTGTTAAAATGTGATATGCGTCTTTCCATAAGGAGATATCATTTTATTTCAAATCCTAACTTAATCCCCATTAACTGAATTGTATATTATATTTAATAAACTTGATAAGGTAGATGTATCATATTAAAATATGTGAAACATATTTTCATATTATTTTGGTTGAACCCTCTATATATGTGCTTCAAGTATGTACACATATCATGTTTAATTTTAACATTGTCAAATTAAAATAATTATTAGAACATTCTATAATCAATTTAAGGTGTGACCCTATAGGATCCTGTAATGTTGGCTGTAACATGAAAACAATTCTAATGTTACAAATAGTGAGTGAAATCTAGCAACGCATCACTGCTGCCCAAGTTGCAAGAAGTCTTGGTTCAACATAACATTCTATGGTAATATTATTATGTAGTATATCCTTTTCTCCTTGATATTTAGATTGAACCCAAGTCATGAAACAACCACACTTGTATAGTATAATCTCTTATTTCTTGATTCCCGAGTAGACTAGGATAAAAAAATAAGTGTGATATCTCATATAAACTCATTTGATCATGGCAATGCTTTTCTAGTCTCATTCAATCAAGAGGTTTGAGATATTGCTCTTATTATGTAAGAAGAACAAATCTTACCTTGATCACTCACATCCTACTACATTGATTGTTGCATACTCAATATCAGTCTTTATAGTACAATCATTTACGAAAGACGTTTAACTATGTCAAAGCATATGACTCATGGTGTTGGAACAATGGTGATCTCAAGTCTAAGGATCATACATACAATTACCACTATAAAAAATGCCGTAACTATTACATAATTAAATAAGCATTCTCGTATTGGGTTAGTCCAATATATTGTTCTCTAACATATACTTATGTGTTGACTTGATATCACACATCCATAACAACACTTGCCATTAACTAAGAACATATTAGTCTCAATGTACTATTGTTGTCCAAGCCTATAATAATACTTAACTAAAAACATTTAAGAATAATCATATCATTATTTTAACTAAAAACATTTAAGAATAATCATATCATTATTTGGACTCTATCATTATATAGTTTATCTAACACATAAATACAAACTAAAAACAATAATGACAAAGCCTTTATTACTAAACTAGGTAAACATGTTATTACAATAATCATATGATTAGTCTTTGGACATACTCCAATACATACTTCGGTTAAAACCAAATTAACTGGATAAACCAAATTAGTTTAGTTAATTGGTTGACCATCGAAATTAATTTGGTCCAAGGTTGGTTAAAGGTTTTTTTTTTTTTTTGAAATTTTGATTATTGATTAATTCAGTTTGAAACTGGAAAATTAACTGATTAACAAAAAATCTAATAATATATATTATATCTATAAGCACAATATATTATATATAAGTGCCATATATATAAACAATTTCTATAAGGGTAAACTATATTAGTAGTCACCCAACAATGGTTTTTATTTCTTTTGTGGTTAGCCAATTATGAAAAGTTACAAAATAGTCACTAAACTATTAGTAAATTTCTTGTTTGGTCATTCAACTATTCAATTTTGTCTTTTTTGGTCACTCAATTTTCTCGAATTTTTGGGTGTTTACATTTTTACGTTAGCCAGTTGTTGACCAAAAAAAAAATCGAATAGTGGGTTGACCATTTTATAACTTTTCATAATTGAGTGGTAAAAAAAAATACTAATAGTTGAGTTATCATTTTGTAATTTTTTATAGTTGGGTGAACTCTATCGTAATTTACCCTATATATAAACTAAATTGACTTATAACTATTGACCTATGGACCAAAGAAAAAAACATTATGAAAAATAAAAATAAAATAAAATATTTAACAGAAGCACATGAACGTTGTGTTATTTGTTGTTTTTAATTCAGTGTTGCTATTTTGCTATTTGATGTTTTTTTTCATCATTTAAACATGGGGTGGCTATGTGGATATGTTGATGCTCTAAGGGGCGATGTGGCCAGGTCAATGATCACTGAGAAAAAAACAGAAAGAACATGATGGCACACAATCGTTAGCTGAAAACGAGGGGAGAGGTTTTGAGGGGCACAAGGTGAGTGGAAGATGAAGAGTAAAGAGGGTGGGAGGCCAAATGTTTTAATTTTGGAAAAAACGATGAGGCCCAAGAGTATCCCGCATTGATCATTGAACGGAATGGAGAGAGGAAGGGAGGTCGAAAGCTTTATTTTGGAGAAAACAAAATTGGTTGGAGAACCAGAGTAGTTAGGATGGGGTTTAAGGGGGCGACTTAGCAAAGTCCAGATGATTAAAATCTTCAGGAAAATATGTAAAATAACGATAATAATAGAATTTATATTTAATGTATTCACAACATATAAGTTCATATGGTCGATAAACGTCATTTATTTAATATATAATACTTATATTTATTTTAATTATTTTTAAAATTATTTATGAATGATATTTTTAATATAAAAACAAATTCATAATAAAAAGAGAATCGATTAAGTATGCAAGCCAATATCTAAAAAGAAAAAAAAATTGGATTTGATGTTAGTTGAGGTGTTAAGTTTAAGTTGATTGTTAGTTAGTGAAGCTTGAGTCAATATACATAGGATTAGGGGTGAGTATTTGATGGAGTCGAGTCGAATTGAGTCAAAAAATTTCGAGTTAGTCGAGTTGACGAATTCTATTTTAGAAACCGAACTCAATTTGAATTCTTTTCTAATAGAGTAAAAAAATTTCGAGTCAAGTCGAGTTAACGAATCCTATTATTTATACTCAATGTTGCATTTACATAGATCGATTATTTAACTAGTAGACAAAGTACAATATTATTTAACTACATAAATAATGTAATAGTTTTGCTTTTAACTTAATGAGTAAACATTTATCAAAACGACGTAGTTTTACCTTTTTTTATTTGCATTTTCAGATAACTCGAATTGTATAATTCATATTTGAATTAAATTGAAAAACTTAATTTTTTATTTAAGTTGATCTAAATAACTTAATTAACTCAAATAACTCGAACTATTTAATTTAAAATTTGAGTATTTTATTGAATTTTTTGAATCGAATCGGATTTTACTCACCTCTACATATGCTTAATTTAAAAATACTTATTAAGAATGCTTTTGAGAAAAAAAAAAGCTAAAAATTTCAACTTTTGGTTTGGGAGAAGTAGACGATTTTAAAAAATAATTAATTAAGGTGTCGTTAGTATTACTATTGAAATTAAAAAAGAAGTCCACGAATTGAAGTAATAAAATGAGGTACCAACCCAATTGTGATTCTGAAGGGTAATATATATTATAGCAAATTGATTTATTATAACCAAAGAAGTAAATACAGAATCTGAGTGATGAAATGGACAACATCATTCAAAGACAAATTAGCAGTAGATCATGGCTTTAACACAAATAAATCTTGAATCTCATCACAAACCTTACATTCATTAATATTACCATAATTGGTCCAAATATATCTCTATCCAATGGAATACTAAATTTTAATTATTGTCGAAAGAACTAGTTAGTGTGGTAATTAAGCACGCTCAAATATTAAGATTGATACTATTAGGGGATCACGCTCTTTTTTATTATAATTTTTTTAACTTAAATTTAATCTAGTTTGTTGAAAAATAAATAATGATAAATATAGTTGTTTAACATTTGTCAATTTAATTACTTTGATTTTTGATGTTCAAAATTTAATCAAATTTATTTATTTTGAACGGAAAATTTGATTCAACTGTTAAAATTTTAATGACATTTGTCTAGACCATTTTAAATCGAGTTTTCAAACAATGGGAATCAACTTTAAGAAAAATAAAAAAACGGGAGTCGCCACTAATCTTTTTAGGTGTAATTGGATCATCTTATAAAATGTTTTGTTTTAAAACATTAATTTTGGTCTACAAAAGTCGGGAAAACGGATTCGGGAGTCGGTTACATACGAGGAAGGGTTAGCACCCTCGTAACGCCCAAAAATTGGTACCGAATTGATTATCAAGTGTCTTTAATGTCGGAAATTTGAAAGTTTTAAGATGCAATCCTCTTTAAAATATTTTGATTTTTGAAAATTGGGGTTCGCTTGTATCAAAATATTAATACTAAGTTAGCCTTTTTGGAAATCCCTATCTCGAAATGACAAAACGCCATATCCAGTAAGTTAGGACACAACGCTTTGAGATTCCAAGACAGTTGCTCGTATTTTGAAAATCTTAAAAACTTAGAAGGGTACTTGACTCCTTGAACTCAACAAGAAAAGTTACAACCCAGTAAGTTAGGGCACTACTTTTCTCGAAGCTTCCAAACACCAAGCATTGCCTTTTTATTTTTGAAAACTTTATAGTTTCGTTTTTAAAATTGATGCATGAGGGAGCATATTAACATAATATTCGAGACAACACGTTATAATAATAGGTAAATAAAAGCAAGATAGCATAAATATCATATATTAATTAACATATATATAAGAAATAAAACATGGCAAATTTTAAATAAGTAAAATATACATAAAGCACAATATATATATTTAAGAAGAATAGGTAAAAACACATAATCATGTAATTCGACATATATTTAGACATATTAATAATAAGAAATGATGCATGATATACAATTTGACACATATATAAAAAAATAAATGCGATAATAAAATGTAGCAACATATGCATATTAATCAAACAACATTTAATAATATTATGAAACCAATCATCTAATATATATATAAATGACATAAAATATAGTGTTATGTAAAAGATTTAGTTCGTATTAAAATATAAAGTAAAGTGAGCGATTATTAATGAAATATACCTAAAATTAAAAATAATATTTAAAATAAGTCATGTCTAACAATATAATATGAATAAAATATAAGGAAATATAATGTAAAATGATAATATAATAAGTATTTTGCATGTAAAATATGATAAAATAATTAATATAGGATATATAACATAAAAAAATATATTTGTATAATAAAATATAAAGATATATAAGTAAGATAATATTATAAGAAATATTAAATAATATAATATGGTATGTAATAGAAATACATAAATAATTATAATAAAATATAATATAGTGTATATGTAATAACGTAATAAATATATAAAGATATAACTAAATAAATAATAAAATTTAAATATATAATATATATAATGAGATTTGTGAAGGTATAGAATATCATAAATAATGTAAATAAAATAATATATTTCCATATATAATTAATGTTTATAAAATACATATATATATATATATATAAGGTATCTTAAATAAATTAAATTAAAGGTATATAAGGATTAAAATTAAAATTAATTAAGGATTTTAGGGCTAATTTGTGAAATAATAAAAATATTTGGACCTAATTAAAATGCTCACCGAAAATCGAAGGACTTATTGGGTAATTAAACCCTGATCCTAAAAACGGCATCGTTTTCAGAATGAAATTTAAAGGCCGCTTGGATTAAATTTAAACAAATGTCAGAGATTAGGGCCAAATTAAAATAAAGATAAAATGCAATTGAAAAACATCAAATAAACGGAAGGATCAATTGGGCAATTTGCCCGTTTTCCAAAAACACGCGGATCCTTCCCCGGGTACGGGTCATCATGTGGGTCATGAGCCTTGGAGAGACGTCGTTTTAAGCTTATTGACTTAAACTAAAACGACGTCGTTTTACCAATGTTATAAAAGGAAAAAAAAACTTAAAAATTTCATTTTTAAACATTTGTCTAAAAAAAAAAAGAGAGAAACCTAAATTCTCTCGAGCTCGGCTTGTGGCTATCCCGCTCGTCCCGAGCACCACCCTTATTGCCCCACGCCTCCACGCCCACCGTCTGGGCCACCATGCCCGGCTGTTAGGGCTTTCAAAACCCTTTTATTTTTGCGGCGAATCAAAAGGTAACCTTTTATTTTTTTTTTAAAGTATTTTGTCATATATTGTACCAAAAGACCATAAATATTGAAAAGAAAGAAATAAAATATCACCTCTGTTCTTCTGTTTGTTTGCTGATTTTTTTTGTTTGTATATTTCCTCCAAAAAAATGTAGTTACAGATTAGAAAAAGAAGGGGTTTTTATAACCCTTCGTTACTTTTTAGGAGAAGAAATCATTTGATTTCTTTCCAAATCTATTTCCTGACTGCTGTTGATTCTTTTTTGCTCGCAGGTAACTGCGAGGATCTTGCCCGATCGCTGATGTTTGCGTGCTAATGGAGCCAATGCTGTACCGTAGTGCGAGGAGATCCGACGATCCTAGCATGATTTGCGCATTGATGGTGGCGCGATGTATGATGGCAAAGTCGAGAAATCACGGCGTGCTTGGTGGCAACGATTGAGCCATTGAAAGGCCACGTCGTTTGGAGTGCCCGAAGCTTCTAGAAACTCCTTGCGGCGCTGAGTTCTCAGGAAACCCTAGGGTTTCCTTGTCTGTTTTTACAGTTTTGGGCCTTTTGGGCTCCGTGTATATCTGGGTAAAAAAGGGGTTAGGTTATTTTTGGGGTATAAATGAGTTTGATAAGTTTGGGCTTACGGGTTAATGGTATTTGGACTATTGGGTTTTATTTTTTTTGGACTCTGTATATGGACTCTTAATAAATTAATATTTATTTGCCCATTTATTTTCCCCTGTTTAAGCCCGGTCAAATTTGGGCTACTACAGCTACCCCTCTTTGCTCATTACTGTGTAACAGTAATCGAGCAAAGACTCATAGAAAGACCAAATTTGTCCGGCCTTATCGGATCATGGTCCTTAATCTGCTCATTTGTAAACTCAAGATTGTCTTGTTGATGTCCTCGATCTGCTCTCTATTGAACACAGAGACGCCAAACTTGCTTTTTCGATTTGTTCCCTGACCATACAGAGATGCCAAATCATCTTAGATTTGCTTCAGCGAAAGCCAAATCAGCTATATCTTTGATTTGCTCCTTGTAAGCGCAAGAATGTCAAATCATCCTGGATCTATTTGAGAATATCAGAGAGTCAAATCTGCTATGTCCTCGATTTGTTCCTTGTAAACACAAGAATGCCAAATCATCTTGGATCTACTTCAGTATAAACATTTGAAGATTAGATCTGCTATGTGTCTGCCTTCTGTCGAATATGGAGATACCAAACTTTGATTTGTTCTCTGACAATACAGAGATGCCAAATCATCTTAGATTTGCTTCAACGTTAAACACGTGAACACTAAATCAGCTATGTCTTCGATTTGTTTCTTGTAAGCACAAGGATGCCAAACCATCTTGGATTTGTTTGAGAACATGTGAGAGTCAAATCTACTATGTTCTCGATTTGTTCCTTGTAAACACAAGAATGCCAAATCATCTTAGATCTACTTCAGTATAAACTTCTGAAGATTAGATCTGCTACGTGTCTGCCCTCCGTCGAACATGGAGATGCCAAACTTTGATTTGTTCTTTGACAATACAGAGATGCCAAATCATCTTAGATTTGCTTCAACGTTAAACACGTGGACACCAAATCAGCTATGTCTTCGATTTGTTCTTTGTAAGCACAAGGATTCCAAACCATCTTGGATTTGTTTGAGAACATCTGAGAGTCAAATCTGCTATGTTCTCGATTTGTTCCTTGTAAACACAAGAATGCCAAATCATCTTGGATTGACTTCACTATAAACATCTGAAGATTAGATTTGCTATATTACGGCCTATTACCCTACTGCTTAGGGGATTAAGGCGCGCCATATTTGATAACATGTAGTATGACTATGCCTGATAATTAGGATGCCATGATTAAAGTAAGTCGAATGTTCCTAATTAACCATGCTATGATGCAAAAATGTTATGAATATGACCCCTATCCTAGACGTCATTGCTCATTCCTTCATTTGTCTTTTCTTTTCTCAAAGTATTGCTCTTGCTCAGCCTGTAGGCCTGTACCCTTCCTCAAATGCTATGATCCACTAAGGACGTCTGCAAGATAATTTTCCCTAGAATTGAATCATTGGTTTTGTCTATTTTCCTTTTAGATTGGAAGAAAGAAATTTCTCGAGTTCTTTTATCCCTTACTTTTGTGAATTTCTCAAATAATTATTCTGTTTTAGTTTATTGCATTATCTAGAAATTCCCAAAGTAATGCACAAAACTTAGTTTGTGAAGATATTTTAGTTCGTCTATCATTATTTCAGTGCAACATACTTAAAGAATGATGAAAAATGAATAAATCTCTAAGAATAATTGGATTTGAATGAATTGTCAAAAATACAAAGGATATAAGTCTGATAGCATATCTTTGAGAAGAAATAGAATCTAAAGATAGCAAACAGGATAAAAGTTAAATGCTCTAGATATCGCCGCTTGAGCGTCTATACACCAGCTCCATGAAATCTTTCTTGAGTTCGACATGTGTTTAAAGGATCTAAAGTACTTTGTTGATGCCCTAATATGTGACATGTTTCACTCTTTGATGGAGTCAGATATAGCAAGATTGCTGTATGCCCTTCAAAATTTGAGCTGCCCTTTCGGGTTTTTAACTCAAAATCCCTTTGGTCACAAAGCGCCCTTTGCGGGTTTTCACTTTGGCCTCTCCATTTTTTTTTTATGAAAATTCAAGGCGCCCTTTGCGGGTTTTCACCTTGGATTCTCCTCTCCTTTAGACAAAGTACTTTTTGACTGATTCTGAGTTCACTGGGTTGGATAGACTCTTCCCATCCATTTCTGTCAAAATCAATGCTCCTCCAGAGAAAGCCTTCTTCACGACGTATAGCCCCTCCCAATTTGGCATCCATTTTCCTCTAAAGTCCTTCTGAATAGGAAGATCTTCTTTAGCACCAAGTCACCCTCATGGAATTCCCTTGGACGAACATTTTTATCATAAGCTCGCATCATACGCTTTTGATACATCTGACCATGTCGAATGGCTCTCAGCCTTTTTTCCTCAATCAAGTTTAACTGGTCATATCGGGATTGAACCCATTCAGCTTCATCTAACCTTATCTCTATCAAAATTCGGAGAGAAGGTATTTCTACTTCAATAGGCAACACTGCTTCCATCCCATAAACTAACGAGAATGGGGTTGCCCCAGTAGAGGTTCTGACAGATGTTCGATAGGCCAGGAGTGCAAACGGTAACTTCTCATGCCAATCTCTATAGGTCCCAGTCATCTTTCCCACTATTTTTTTAATGTTCTTGTTGGCGGCCTTCACTGCCCTGTTCATTTTTGGACGATAGGGAGAAGAATTGTGATGCTTGATCTTGAACTGATCACAAACCTCAGCTATCATTTTGTTGTTCAGGTTCAATACATTGTCGTATATGATCTTCTCAGGCATTCCATACCGACAAATAATATCCTTCTTCAAAAATTGACTTATAGCTGACTTAGTAACATTCGCATAAGAAGTGGCCTCTACCCATTTTGTAAAGTAGTTAATTACAACGAAGATAAACCGATGTCCATTCGAAGCTTTCGGCGATATTGCTCCAATGACATCCATGCCCCACATGGAGAAAGGCCATGGAGAAGTCATAACATGTAAAGGTGAAGGTGGTACATGAATTTTATCTCCATAAATCTTACACTTATGGCATTTCCTGGCATAGTTGATACAGTCACCTTCCATAGTGGCCCAATAATAGCCAAACCTCATAATTTGCCTTGCCATTATGAACCCATTTGCATGCGACCCACATACACCTTCATGAACTTCTTCTAAAATTAGCTTAGCTTCCACAGCATCGACACATCTCAAAAGTACTTGGTCTTTCCTTCTCTTGTACAGGATATCCCCATTTATGACATAGTCGCAAGCTAACCTTCTCAAAGTTCGTTTGTCATTTTCAGTTGCCTGTTCTGGATATTTACAATCTCTTACATATCGCAATATATCCTGATACCAAGGGTTATCATCATTTTCTTCTTCTTCAATGTTACAACAGCTAGCTGGAGCCTCGTAGACACTCATTTGAATTGGTCTCACCTCTTCCTCTTTATTTTCCTTAATCATTAAGGCCAAGGTTGCTAAAGCATCTGCCATCTGATTTTCGTCTCGTGGGAGGTAATTGAAGGTGATGTCATCAAACTCATCAAGTAACCCCAAAACTACCTTTCGATAATTGATCAATTTAAGGTCTCTTGTCTCCCATTCACCTCTAAACTGATAAATTACCAACGCAGAATCTCCATATACTTTTAGGATTTTTATACCTCGCTCTATGGCTGCTTGAAGTCCCATGATGCATGCTTCATACTCAGCCATATTATTCATGCAATCAAAGTCCAATTTGCACGTGAATGGGTAATGATCGCCATTGGGGGATACCAAGACTGCCCCAATTCCATTTCCAACTACATTAGAAGCCCCATCAAAATTGAGCCTCCATGGAGAATCTTTGGTCATTGCTATACACATTAACTCCTCATTTGGAAAATTAAAGTTCAATGGCTCATAATCATCTAGAGCTCTACTGGCCAAGAAGTCAGCTACCGCACTTCCTTTTATAGCCTTCTGACTTACGTAGACTATATCAAAATCTGAAAGCAAAATTTTCCATTTCGCCATTCTTCCATTTAGATCCATTGACTCCATCATGTATTTCAATGGATCCAGCTTTGAGATGAGCCAAGTGGTATGGTATAGCATGTACTGTCTTAATCTCTGGGTAGTCCAAATCAGCACACAACACAACTTTTCAATTGGTGAATATCTCACAGTCAGTGAATTTTTTACTGAGATAATAAATTACATTCTCCTTTTTCCTCGACTCGTCATGTTAACCAAGCACACATCCCATATAATTACTGAACACTGACAAGTACAGTATTAACGGTTTATCTGGGCTAGGTGGGGATAATACCGGAGCATTCAACAAATACTGCTTGACCTTTTCAAAAGCATTCTGGTATTTTTCATCCCAAGTACCTTGATTGTGCTTTCTGAGGAGGCAAAAGATAGGATCGCATTTTTCGGTCAGTTGTGAAATGAACCGAGCGATGCAATTTAACCTTTCTAGGAATCCTCAAACTTCCTTCTGAGTACGTGGTGGAGGTAACTCTCGTATGGCTCTAACCTTATCTGAGTCGACTTCAATTCCCTTTTCACTGACTATGAAGCCTAATAACTTTCCCGATCTAGCTCCAAAGGTACACTTTGCTGGATTGAGCTTCAACTGAAATTTTCTCAACCTCAAGAACAGTCTTCTTAAGACCTCAATGTGCTCTTTTTTTGTACGCGACTTGGCAATCATATCATCAACATACACCTCAATATCCTTATGCATCATGTCGTGAAACAAATTCACCATGGCTCGTTGGTATGTTGCCCCTGCGTTCTTCAGTCCAAACGGTATTACTTTGTAATAAAAGGTGCCCCACAAGGTTATGAAGGTAGTTTTATCCATGTCCTCTGGATGCATCTTTATCTGATTGTATCCTGAGAAGCCATTCATGAAGGAGAGCAACGAATATCTCGCTGTGTTGTCTACTAAAGTGTCAATGTGTGGCAAAGGAAAATTATCCTTTGGGCTTGCTTTGTTCAAATATTTGTAATCAACACACATTCGTACCTTCCCATCCTTCTTAGGAACAGGCACAATGTTAGCTACCCATTCGGAGTACTTCACTTCTTGCAAGAATCCTGCGTCAAACTGCTTCTTGACTTCATCCTTTATTTTCAGAACAATATCTGGCCTCATTCTTCGCAACTTCTGTTGGACTGGCTTACAATCCTGTCTTATCAGAAAACGATGTACTACAATGTCAGTACTCAATTTGGGCATATCCTGATATGACCAGGCGAAGATATCTTTGAACTCTCGAAGTAACTTAACCAGACTATGCCTTGTGCCCTTGGTAATCAGTGTTCCAATTTTCAACTCCTTCCCTTCCTCTAGGGCTATATTCTCTATTGCCTCTTTTTCATGTGGCATGATTTGTTTCTCCTCTTATTTTACCATTCTTAATAGATCGAGAGATACGTCACAATCTTGAATATCATCAAAATCCTGAGGTTCCTCTAAACACATGTCTTGCTCACAAGAGAAATCAGGAATGGCAGTATCAGTGCTCATATCATTGATATCTAGGGACCTGTAGGGGTATGAAAGAATATACAAAGAATGAATAAATCTAAGAATGATTGTTTATGTGCTATGAATAAAATAATAAGAATTGCCAAAATTTAAAGGAATATTGGTTGATAAAAAGTGAAACAATACTCGTTTAAATTGATAAAAGTTATGTTTTATTTAAATAATAATAGATGAATATAAGCCTATTTTCACAAATGTAATCTTACTATTCCTAGGCCTTAGAGTAATAGACATGTTTCGAGAATTACTCTGAAAAATTCCTAAAGACTACAGGAAGATCCTCCGCAGTCCAATTGTTCAGAGAGTTCCCTGATTCATAAGGGTGAATGCCTTCGAGAATTCCTTGCTCTAATCCCTCATTATGTACAGCATTGATTTGATGACTTTCTTCTACCAGTAACCCTCCTGACTTAAAAGATTTGGATATAGGTGGGAATGTCATCGGTTCCCACTCCACTTCTCCTCTGTTCAAACGCGCTTTTCTTCTTGCTTGGTGCTTCTCAACCTCTTGCCTCTTGTGTTTATGGTCTGGCTTGAAGCCCAAACCAAAACGATCTTTCTTCTCAATTAGTTTTGGGATTTGAATCCCTCATTGCAACTGTCTTCCTAGTCCTTTTCTAGGCAATGCTCCTTTCTCTCTCATCATTTGCAGGGCCATACTTGTGGCTCTAGACATTTTGGGTACCGACACCTCACCTCCTTCTAAAATGAAGGTTGCATTGATGATTCCCAAAGAGCGGAAAGAGCACTCAATAGCCTCTTCATTTGTCTCGATGTAAGGGGCCTTGCTAGTGACTGCTGCTATAATGTCTTCCTCCGCATTGATCGTTATTAACCGTCTATCTTTCACTAACTTCAATTTTTGGTGTAATGAGAAGGGCACCGCTCCTGCCGAGTGTATCCATGGTCTCCCCAATAAACAATTATAGGAGGGTTTGATATCCATCACTAAGAAATCAACTTCATATGTATTTGACCCAATTTTCAAAGGGATATTAATTCGTCCCATCACTTTCCTTTCGGTTCCATCGAAGGCTCTTACCACATTGTGACATGTCTTCATATGCAAACTGTCAATGGGTAATCTGTTCAATATGGATAATGAAAGGACGTTCAAAGTAGACCCATTATCAATGAGTACACTTGGAAGTGTGTATCCTTTGCACCGAGTAGTGATGTGCAAGGCTTTGGTTGACCCTACGCCCCCAGGTGGAATTTCGTCATCATTGAAGTAGATGAAATTGTCAGCACTAATGTTATTTACCAACCGATCCAACTTGCTAATAGATATGTCGTGGGTGACATATGTTTTGTTAAGTACTTTCAACAATACATCCTGATGCACCTCAGAACTCAGAAGTAGGGCTAGTATTGATATACGCTTCGGCTGCTTACGCAACTGCTCGACCACACTATATTCACTATACTTAAGGAACTTCAGAAATTCCTTAGCCTCCTCCTCTCTTACCGGTTCATTGATGGGTATTTCAGTCTTTTTCTTTTTCTCAACATCAATATCTTTTGTTTTTGTGGGCTCTACTCTGATACCCCCTCATCATAACGCTTCCCACTTCTTGTATAGGAACCTTTATTCTACACATCCTTAGATGCACTGGCTATATTCTCCCCCTTGGGTACTGTTACACTACAGTCGTAACTCTATGGCACCCTCTTGTCATCTTTGTAAGGGAAAAGAGTGGGTTTATGGATGACAACCTTGGGTCTGTTTTGCGCCCCCACTTCATTATTCCCCGGCAAGGAAATAATAATTCTTGGCCGGCTGGTTCCTTGTTCATCTTCCAACGCACTTATTTCTCTTTTATAAGAGCTACCTTCAAAAACTTGTAGTTCTTTATTATCAATGAAGCCTTGTACCAAGACTTTGAATTCTTCACAATTTTGGGTCTCATGACCCTCTTTTCTATAGAACTCACAGTAGTTCCCCATTTCTTCTTTTCCTTTCTCAGAGGTTATCATTCCTCTCTTCACCATCTCTTTCTAAACTACCTTCAAAGGCATCCTTACCTCAGCAACATTTTCCTTTATCTTTCTTTCACTAGCTTCGCCAATGGCATTCACTCCTTGATTATAATGGTTTGGCAAAGGGTTCTCAGTATTTGGGGTACTATCAAATTTCACAACCCCGTTCTTGATCAACCTTTCTACGACTTTCTTGAATCCAGTACAATTTTCAATTAAATGTCCCGATATTCCGGCATGGTACTTGCATCTGGCATTTGCATCATACCATTTGGGATACGGAGGCTGTAATGGTTTCAAGTGAAAAGGGGCTATAGCATGCGCATCATATAAGCTTTGATAAAGCTCACAATATGTCACAGGTATAGGTGTAAATTGCATCTTCTCATGCCTGGTGCCAGATTCCTGCCTTTGAGAGCCCTGTTGCCCAACTGTGGTTACTTTGGGTTGACTAACCATGACTGCTTTCAAGTTGAAACTACTTGTATTGTTCACCTCATTGTCTTTTCTCCTTGGGGCCGATCTTTTTGCCGCTTCCCCTTCAATTTTGCCGCCCCTTATGGTATTCTCTATCATCTCTCCTGCCATAACTATGTCCGCAAAACTTTTGGTAGTGCTTCCAATCATGTGAGTGATGAATGGAGCCTTCAGAGTATTGATGAACAATATGGTAGTTTCTTTCCCCAACAGTGGTGGTTGAACTTGCATTGCCACCTTCCTCCAATGTTGTGCGTGTTGCCTAAAACTTTCATTAGGCTTCTTCTCTATATTTTGAAGCGTGATCCTGTCAGGGGTCATGTCAGTCACATGATTGTACTGCTGCATGAAGGCTTGCGCAAGATCCCTCTATGAATTTATTCTAGTCTGGCTCAACTGATTATACCACCTGGCTGCCGCTCCCACTAAACTGTCTTGAAAATAATGGATCAACAGCTGATCATTGTTTACATACCCAGTCATCCTTCTACAGAACATTGTGATGTGGGCCTCTGGGTAAGTAGTACCATTGTACTTCTCAAACTCTGGCATCTTGAATTTGTGAGGCAACACTAAATCTGGGACCAAACTTAAGTCTTTGGCATCAATCCCATGATGATTGCCGGCGCCTTCCAAAGTCTTGAATTTTTCTTTCAATCATCTGCAGCATTCATCCAACTGCCTTGCAGCTTCAACTTTCAAATCTTCTTTTCCACCATATCTAGATCAGGAATGAGAGGATTAGTAGGGTTATCACCCAAATTGAACCCTGAGCCATTTGAGTAATTCAAATGGATCCCAGCATCAATTGGCCCATGTTGAGGCCTCACAAAGGATGTGATGGTCTTCTAGGAGGTGCTTGGTTTGCGAAGTGGCACATGAGTCGGAGTAAAACCCGGAGGACGATCCTTACCCTCCTCATCAGTAATAGCCATGGGGGCCTTCCCTTTATCAGTGGCCCTTAGAAGTTGAGCCATTTCCGCCATCATATTCCTCTGAGCCTCTAACATTTGTTCTCTCATGTCATTTTGCATCTTGGCCAACTGCTCTTGCAATTGGTCTTGCATATCCTTTTGCAATTGCTCGAACCTTTGATCCATACTCTTAGTTTTAGTGCGGGTGCTGTAAGGATGTATGATTTCCAGATTTTCTTTTCTACCTTTAGAAGTAAACTTTAACTAATTAGGGTCTTTCTATAACTTTGAATACATATGATGTGATGTAATGCAAATGCATGAATGCAAAAGGGAGCTCTCCTTTTATGTAATCCCTATCCATGACTTGACTTTTAACTTGATGGAGCTTTCCTTTTATACAATCTTCTTGCGCCTCGAGCTGCTCAATCCGAAGTTCACTGTCATGCAATGCCACTTCCAAATCTTCAATCTTACTTTTTAGCTCCTCTAACTCGACCGTAGGATCATGGTTTCGGTGCCAACGAAGGGATCTTCCCAGCTCATTTACCTTAGTCTTCAACCCTTTATTCTCTTTCTCTAATGCCAAATTCTGCGATCACATCTCTTGAAACTTCCTCTCCCAATACTCAGCTCTAGCTTTTTCCTCTTGAACTTTTTTCTGCCACTGTTCTGAAGACTTTCCTAACCCTACTCGCTTTAAAGATACTTGTGTTTTCTTATACTCCTCTTTTAAATAATCTCGGTCTTCCTCCACCTTCCTCTTTTCCTTCTTAACTTTTTCAACCTTCTTCTTTTGCAGATTAACATCTAGACTCAGGTACATCTTCTCCTCCTCAAGCTTTTCTATCTTCTTTTCGAGTTTTAAATTCTTTCTCTTAAATTCTCACTTTATGATATCAAGCTCCGAGGGCATCGCTTGCAAGTATTCCTCCGTTGGTCGAGTTTCCTTTATTTTTATCATAGGGACATTATCATTGATCCTTCGTTTCCTCCACTCAACATATTTCGGAGTCATAACAGGACCAATGGCCACTCCCTTTAACCGACAAGTCTTGTTCCAAGCACTAGAAACCTCGCTAACCTTCCTCTTGTAATCGGCTCCCCTGTATACAAACTCACTTTGAGCCAACCCATGAATTACTGGTACAAACTGTCTTAATCCATGCTGTCTCAATACGAGCAAAGGGGCATAACCAATGACACCCCAAATTCCCAACAGGGGAACCCAATCAAAGCTACCGCATTGATAAAGTATCTCACAGGAACTATCCATGGAGCTCTCCAATCAACATCCCCCGACTAAAGATTTTGAAGCAACACTATCCAATTTTCTTCTGGCACATCCACTTTCCTAGATGATGCTACTATATCTTTCAACGGGGAGTAGTTCTCGAAGAAAACCTGACAAACAATCCCATCGATCAATCGGAAGTGACTGTAGAACCAAGCCATGAGTAACTGAGCACACCCTATAAACCTGCCTGCACCAGTCTTCCTACACGCACCTAAGGACCTGAATGTCTCTGCCAAAACCGCAGGAACGGAAGTGACCCTTTTACTGAATCGATGAAAAAGATCTGTGGTTGCCTCGTCCACATATCCCAAAGCCCTAGGGAAAACCATCAACCCATACAAACTTAAGGCAAAAATGTCTACCTTCTTTGTCTCATCGGGGTGTGTCAAAATCAAATCTTTCAAAGCATCCCACGAAATGCACTTGCACTCACCCTTTTCTTTAATTCTGGCTGTGATCCACTGCTCGCTTATCCCCGTAATGGTCATTAATTTCTTCCAAAAGGTAGGGACACAAGCAGCTCGAGAATAGATCCTGTCACTCTGAAACCTGGGACAATGAAGTAAGGCAGTATACTCCTCCATGGTAGGTACCAAGTCTACTTCCCCAAAAGTGAAACAACTGTACGCTGGATTCCAAAACTGGGCAAGGGCTCAGAACAAGTGCTCATTTACCTGAATATCAAGCAAGTAAGATAAATCTCCATAATTATCGTAGAATAACCACTTAGTCTCATTGCCCCACTGATCCCAAATTTCCTTAAGCTATTGGAGATTATTCTGTGTGACACTAATACGAGTATAATCTGACAACTCTGACACGTATCCCATAGTTATGCTGTCTCCCTTTTCTAGATGAGTTTGCTCTGACCATCTATGAACATCGGCGTTGCCCTCCACTCTATCAAGAAGTCCGTTCTCCATAACAAAACTTCCTAACTTAGAGACTGACCGTGAATCGATACCTTTGTAAATGCAAAAATGTCATGCAAACAAAAGAAAAGAAATAGTCAGTATCATATGATATCAATAAATCTCAATGATAATAAGGGTAATATCTAAGGTTTAACTCTAATTAAGTTAGGCTCTTACGATTTTTTCTATATGAGGTTGGTTCTAAAGTTTAAGGTAGCTGAACCAGCAGATTACTAGATCCTCACCCATTTATAGGCTCATTTGAATCGAGTTTAGTTTAGGGGGATACATTTCCCTATGGCTGCACGGAGATGAAAATCTCACGAAACCATAGGTATGGATGTATCCCGAAAGTGATCCACTATCCTGCACGGAGGCGAAAACCTCACGAAAGCGTAGTTTCTCACTCCCACTTAAGGGTGTGACCACAACGGTCATGCAAATGCAATGTGTATCAGAATATAGTAACACATGCAATAATACAAGCACATGTAATGCAAAGAGGATTAAATTTTAAAATTTTTAATTTTCGACATTAAGACAAGAGATAATTAATTACACGGCTTGGCTCTCTTATAGTCCCCAGCGGAGTCGCCAAGCTGTCGAGACCATTTTAAAATCAAGTTTTGGAAAAATGGGAATCGACTTTAAGAAAAATAAAAAAACGGGAGTTGCCACCAATCTTTTTAGGTGTAATTGGATCACCTTATAAAATGTTTTGTTTTAAAACATTAATTTTGGTCTACGAAAGTCGAGAAAATGGATTTGGGAGTCGGTTATGTACGAGGAAGGGTTAGCACCCTCGTAACGCCCAAAAATTGGTACCTAATTGATTATCAAGTGTCTTTAATGTCGGAAATTTGAAAGTTTTAAGATGCAATCCTCTTTAAAATATTTTGATTTTTGAAAATTAGGGTTTGCTTGTATTAAAATATTAATACTAAGTTAGCCTTTTTGGAAATCCCTATCTCGAAATGACAAAACGCCATATCCAGTAAGTTAGGACACAACACTTTGAGATTCCAAGACAGTTGCTCGTATTTTGAAAATCTTAAAAACTTAAAAGGGTACTTGACTCCTTGAACTCAACAAAAAAAGTTGCAACCCAGTAAGTTAGGGCACTACTTTTCTCGAAGCTTCCAAACACCAAGCATTGCCTTTTTATTTTTGAAAACTTTATAGTTTCGTTTTTAAAATTAATGCATGAGGGTTATAATAATAGGTAAATAAAAGCAAGATAGCATAAATATCATATATTAATTAACATATATATAAGAAATAAAACATGGCAAATTTTAAATAAGTAAAATATACATAAAGCACAATATATATATTTAAGAAGAATAAGTAAAAACACATAATCATGTAATTCGACATATATTTAGACATATTAATAATAAGAAATGATGCATGATATACAATTTGACACATATATAAAAAAATAAATGCGATAATAAAATGTAGCAACATATGCATATTAATCAAACAACATTTAATAATATTATGAAACCAATAATCTAATATATATATATATATATAAATGACATAAAATATAGTGTTATGTAAAAGATTTAGTTCGTATTAAAATATAAAGTAAAGTGAGCGATTATTAATGAAATATACCTAAAATTAAAAATAATATTTAAAATAAGTCATGTCTAACAATATAATATGAGTAAAATATAAGGAAATATAATGTAAAATGATAATATAATAAGTATTTTACATGTAAAATATGATAAAATAATTAATATAGGATATATAACATAAAAAAATATATTTGTATAATAAAATATAAAGATATATAAGTAAGATAATATTATAAGAAATATTAAATAATATAATATGGTATGTAATAGAAATACATAAATAATTATAATAAAATATAATATAGTGTATATATAATAATAATAACGTAATAAATATATAAAGATATAATTAAATAAATAATAAAATTTAAATATATAATATATATATATAATGAATTTGTGAAGGTATAGAATATCATAAATAATGTAAATAAAATAATATATTTCCATATATAATTAATGTTTATAAAATACATATATATATATATATATATATATAAGGTATCTTAAATAAATTAAATTAAAGGTATATAAGGATTAAAATTAAAATTAATTAAGGATTTTAGGGCTAATTTGTGAAATAATAAAAATATTTGGACCTAATTAAAATGCTCACCGAAAATCGAAGGACTTATTGGGTAATTAAACCCTGATCCTAAAAACGACACCGTTTTTAGAATGAAATTTAAATGCTGCTTGGATTATATTTAAACAAATGTTAGAGATTAGGGCCAAATTAAAATAAAGATAAAATGCAATTGAAAAACATCAAATAAACGGAAGGATCAATTGGGCAATTTGCCCGTTTTCCAAAAACACGCGGATCCTTCCCCGGGTACGGGTCATCATGTGGGTCCTAAGCCTTGGAGCGACGTCGTTTTAAGCTTATTGACTTAAACTAAAACGGCGTCATTTTACCAATGTTATAAAAGGAAAAAAAAACTTAAAATTTTCATTTTTAAACATTCGTCTAAAAAAAACAAAGAGAGAAACCTAAATTCTCTCAGAGCTCTGGCCTGTGGCCATCCTGGCTCGTCCCGGAGCACCACCGCCTTCGGCCCCACGCGCCTCACCGCCACCTTCTAGGCCACCATGCCCGGCGGTTAGGGCTTTCAAAAGCCTTTTCTTTTTGCGGCGAATCAAAAGGTAACTTTTTACTGTTTTTTTTTTAAAGTATTTTGTCATATATTGTACCAAAACACCATAAATATCGAAAAGAAAGGAATAAAATATCACCTCTGTTCTTCTGTTTGTTTGCTGATTTTTTTTGTTTGTATATTTCCTCCAAAAAAAACGTAGTTACAGATTAGAAAAAGAAGGGGTTTTTATAACCCTTCATTACATTTTAGGAAAAGAAATCATTTGATTTCTTTCCAAATCTATTTCTGATCGCTTTGTTGATTCTTTTTTTTGCGCAGTAATCATGCGAGATCTTGCCCGATCGCTGATGTTTGCGTGCTAATGGAGCCAACGCCGTACCGTAGTGTGAGGAGATCCGACGATCTTGGCATGATTTGCGCATTGATGGTGGCACGATGTATGATGGCAAAGTCGAGAAATCACGGCGTGCTTGGTGGCGACGATTGAGACATTGAAAGGCCACGTCGTTTGGAGTGCCCGAAGCTTCTAGAAACTCTTTGCGGCGCTGAGTTCTCAAGAAACCCTAGGGTTTCCTTGTCTGTTTTTACAGTTTTGGGCCTTTTGGGCTCCGTGTAAATCTAGGTCAAAAAGGGGTTAGGTTATTTTTGGGGTGTAAACGAGTCTGAAAAGTTTGGGCTTACGGGTTAATGGTATTTGGACTACTGGGTTTTATTTTTTTTGGACTCTGTATATGGACTCTTAATAAATTAATATTTATTTGCCCATTTATTTTCCCCTGTTTAAGCCCGGTCAAATTTGGGCTACTACAACATTGATGTGGTAGTCCATGTCAATTTATGTGTATTTTATTGTTGACATAGATAATTTTTTATAAAAAATTATGATTTTTTTTTTAAGTTTGTAAAAGTTTCTATTGTTTTTTTAATTTTATAAAGTACACGTGAACTACCACTCAAGTTGTCGTGTTAGTGTTGTTAAACTTTTTTATGATTCCAATTAACCTTTTATTCTAAAAAACAATTTAATTAAAATTTAAAAATTAAGAATGAAAGTTATCCAAAAATTGAATTAAGACTAAAAAAATAAATATAAAAAATTAAATATATGTAAGAAGAAAAATCTAATCCAATTTTAATAGTTAAATATATGTGTGATGGACCTGGTACTTGCACTAATACCATACTAGGATTTTGTAAAAATCAAATAATTAATTTTAATACATTTAGTTTTTCTTCCTTTCAGAAAAGACTGCAATTTTTTAATTTTAGGTTCATACATTGTAAAAATATAGAATATTTACATAAAATAGTAAAAAGAAAACAACTAAAACAATCAAAAGAATTATTAATTTTATATGTTAATTTGAATTTAACATACTTAACTTTTAGAGTTAACATTAATTTGTAGAGATTGTAAAGGCTATTCAAGATTTTTTCATGATATTTTTGGACTCTGTTCTGATTATGCGGATTCATCAATTATTGATGAAGATTGGGCAGTGATTACTACAACATATTTCTAGAGAGGGAAACAAAGATGTTAAGTGTATAACCAAAATGACTTTTAATGGAAAAGAATGTTTGATATTATTTGAAACTATCCCTAAATGTGTTAAGTTAAAAAGTAATAATTTTGTTTTCTTTAAAAAAAAGTCGACATTAATTTTGTAAATTGTATATATATCCATAAAGAACTTACGGAAAGAAAAGCTTAGTTGGATACAGTGAAGATAAAATAAATAAAAACAAAAACATCCAATAAGCATAAACAATCATAGAATGGTTTCAACAGAAAGAACACAGTAACATGAAAGTTGTTTACTATTTGGCCTCTATAATTACTTAATTAATTAATCAATCAATCAATATGAATATTCCTTAATTAATATTTGAAACATCAATTCTAAGTGCATACATCATTGTGGTCGTCAGTTGGAAGAAAGAGAAAACTTGGGGTGGCTCAAAGATATATTGGGTTCAACATTATATTCTAATCACGTATAAATAATATAAATAACCCTAAGTTGTAAACAGTCGAGCAATATTTATGGTTCTTTTTTCTATGCAAATTTTTTGCTCTCTTAAACACGAAAAAGGAGAAATATTTGTGAGGTCGAATGTCTAAATGTAACAAGAACATTTCCTAATATTTTATTTGTTGATTTATTTCTACATATTGGAAGGGCAAACAGAAGAAAACAAAACAAAATTTCATAAGCAAAGTCCAAAGATTACAACATATATTAAAATAATTCTAAAAAGTAAAATAATGGTGGATGAGGTTTTTTTTTTTTTTTTTTTTAGGTGAGATTGGATTGGATGGACGGCTTGGAGAAATATGAACATAAAAGTGCATTAGTTTTGGGGGGGTGTTGGATAACATAGAACAAAAGGGGGGAAGGGGCAAGATTTGGTGAAGAAGATAAACCTTTCGTACAATTCATACTTTTCCGAACAGCCAACCCATAGTTATAAAATTGCCGCAAATCAAATATCATTGGTCTAATTATCACTTTTTGTATTGTTTTTAAAGGTTTAAGATGTGGTAATGACGTGCTTATAACAAAGTCATACTTTCTTATGTAGATACCTTAGGCATATTCTAAGGGGACCACATTTTTCTTTTTCACTTTTTAGCCTATTCAAGTTTTATTTAGTTGTCCTGTTTACACTTTGCCTCCATTAAACTATTTAGTTTTGATTAATTTGTCCATTTAACATTGGTTAATTTTAAATAATCTTATTCTTTGGTCGTTACCAATTATGTATAAGGAAAACTCTACAATGAAAATTTGATTTATTTATATATGCACATCTAGCTAGCTCCTATAGCAATTTTTGGTCTTTATCTTCTTGTTTATAACAAAAATAAGTATTAAAATTGTCAATTTGGACATTGGAAATGAAATTAATGTCCAAGTGAAATGATTTTACATCCTATATAAAAAATCAAATAGTATGATTTAAGCGAGGGGTTTAGATAAAAGCTCCATTTATAAAACTAAAAATTACAACTCAAGTCTTACATGTTTTTTAGAACAAAATCCATCAAATCTGAGGATGCTCGTCGTGTGACATCTCCCCTTCCAAGCTTAGTCTATCCATATCGAGCTACCAGCGTTCTTTCAGATTTTGCAAATATTTAAAAATAAAAATGTCTTAAAGGAATCTTATACTTTTTTGAATAAATTAATCCACTTCTTTTGTAAAGAATGCATCTAATTATTAAACTCTTATGTAACACCCTAAATCTGACCTAAACATTATTATCGAATCTTGAAGGTTATATTAACTACTTAAAAATTTGTTCGCCACTTTCCGAAAACTTGTTTCCTCATATTATTTGCAAAAACATACCACTTGTAAAAGGGGTTTCTCCAAAACATTTGTTCTGTATTAAGGCGGTAATATGAAAAAAAAAGTCATTAGCTTGTTTTATTTTTTTTTCAAAAGCCTCGTTTCCTTGTATTATTTTGCAACGGAAAATCCTTCAAACTTTCAAAAGTTGCATATTCATTCTAATTTTTAGAAATCATGCAGAAAAATTTAACTAATTAACAAAAACCTCCACAAAACCAGAAACCAAAATTAAATCCCAAAATTGATCCAAAAATCAAAAGTCCTCGAAATTTAATTAATAATTAGTCAAACCATTTTATGCAATAAAAACCAATCTGAGCTCCTAAATGCCGCCTAATCCTAACTTTGTCGATTACCTGAAATGGTGAAATGAAAGGGGTAAGCTATAAAGCTCAGTGTGTAACTAAACTCAAGCTGAATCATAGATAATATATCAAATAGATCCGACTATCGCTGTCGAAACCTCCGTTAAATGGGGAGGGAATTTTGAAAAATGGGAGTCGCCACCAACGTTTTAAAGTGCGATTGGATCACTTCATAAAACGTTTTGGTCTGCGAAATTACGAGAAAACAGGTTCGGGAGTAGGTTACGTACAAGGAAGGATTAGCACCCTTGTAACGCCCAAAATTGGTACCAAATTGAATAATTTTGTCCTAATGTCAGAAGTTTGAAAGAATTTAGAAATGAGATTTCCTTTAAAACCGTAATATTTTGAGTTAAAAAGAATCAAGATTCCTTCACTTCAAAAGAGTACAAACATCACATCCAGCATGATTGGACACGATATCTTTAAACTTTCGTAACTGAAGTCATCTTGTGATTTGTGAACATGTTTAAAAGGATATTTTTCGACATTCAGACAAACGGGAAATCGCAACCCAGCATGTTAGGGCACTACTTCCCGAGTTCCTGAATACCAAAAACATTGCTTCACTTTTTAAAGTTCCTTTTGAATCAAATGAGATATTATTTTTTTAATAATGATGTATTTTACATATTACAAGAAATTAATATTAAATAAACCTAGCTACATAATACATGTTTTATCATTTTATGCAAATATAGTATAAAAAAAATAAATAATGGCATAAATTACACAATATACGTTATCATTTTTATGCATATATTATCACAAATAACATGAATATACACGTTATCATTTCATGTAAAAATACGAAATGGCAGAAATAATGGATACATTAATAAAATAATAATATTTCATGCGAGAATACAACACAGTAAACAATGAGGATAAGATGTATAATCATACTTCACGAAAATATAACTTACATAAATAAATAATTTTCATGTAAACATATAAAATCAATGGTAACAAATAACTCGTGCAATGAATTTACATATTTAAACAATTAGCACAAATATATTAATAACATATGAACATATAAAAAAACTTAGGAAGAATCACATATTTGGCACAATGAATAATAAAGGGAAATTTTAAAGTGCTTAATACATACTAAAAACGATATATAATATATATATAAAAATTTATAAAAACATCCATACTACATGTTTAATACACATAAATATAATACTTAATAATAATTTATAAATTTCATAATAGTGTAATAATATATATTAATAATATAAATATATATAATAAAATAACATATATAATATAAAATAATAATGTAATGATAAATGAATTTTAAATATTTAATAATATATATAAAAAAATAATGTTTAATAATAATTTATAAAATTTTAAAATTATACATGATAATATGTAATAAGATATAAATATATGATAAAATATAAAATAAAATAAAATAATATATAATGTATATTAAAACATAAGATAATATAATATATATAATAATATAAAAATATAAAATAATATATATTAATAAATAATATAATATATAAATATACTTGAAAATAATTAATATACAAATAAATAAATTTTTACATGTATAAATAAATAATAAATAATATCTAAAATGAATAAATTTAAGAAAAAGGATTAAATTGAATTTAATTAAAGAGTTTGGGGTTAATTTAAAAAAAAAACAAATTTAGGCCTAATTAAAACGCATTCAAAACTACAAGGGACTCACTGGGCAATTTGCCCTAATCCCAAAACGACGTCGTTCTTCAGAATGGATTTTAATGGCAATTAGGATTAAATTGAAACAAATATAAAAGATTAGGGCCGAATTAGAATAAAAATAAAATGAAATTGTAAAGATTAAAAATGCGGAGGGACCAATTGGGCAATTAGCCTATTTTCCAAAAACACGCGGATCCTCCCCGGGTCATGGGTCAACACGCGGATCCTGGCCTAAACAGTGCCGTTTTGGTACTTATCTGATTAAACAAAACGACGTTGTTTTCATAGGGCTATATAAGCCCAAATTTTGGTTTTAAAATCATTTTAAAGCGGTGTTTTAAAAAAAAACTAAGAGAATCCTCTGAAAGAGGATTGGGGAAGTGGCTCTCGGAGCTCCGTCGAGCTTCCGTCCCCGATCTCTTACGCGCCCACGTGCCGCCACTGACTCTGCCACGTACGGCGGTCAGAAACCGAAAAGTCTCGATTTTACGACACGATTTCAACGGTAAATTCTTTTGATTTATTTTAATGGTATTTGCATGTATTTAGAGAAGGAAAAAAAATAAAAAGATAAAGTATATCACCTTTGTTTCTTTGATTGACTATGATTCTCCTTTTTTATTGCATATATGTATAAAAACGTCGTTTTTATTGAATCTGTGTATGTCTAAAAACCAGTCCCTACATCGTTCTTGATTCGGGCTTTTTATAGCCACTGAAAACAATACATTTACAATCTTTATTTTATTTCCTTGCCATATTTGTTTCGTCTCGGTCGTTTCTTTCTCTTTTTGCAAGTGATCGAGGATATCTCAGTGACGAGCGCATTAGCGTTGATTCACGCGTTGATTGCGGTGCGATACGAGGCCAGAGTTACGGCGCCGATGAAGCCCACTGAAACGGTGCAAGACAAAAGGGCACGATGCTTAGGATGGTTGCGGTGCCTAGGGTTTCTGAAACCCTAGGGTAGCCCTGGTGTTTCAAATTTGGGCCTCGTTAGGCTGTTGTTTATTGGGTTTGGGTAGGCTTAGGATTGGGTTGGTTTAGTTAGGTATTTGGGTGTAGCGGGTTATTGGGTTAGGCATCTAATTTTGGGCCTACGGGTTAGTGGGCTATGGTATTGTAAATGGACTGTTTAAAATAAATAAACATTCATTTATTTTTTATTTTTTGTTTTTGGTTTTAAGGCCTGGGCAGATTTGGGCTGCTACAATCGCAAAAAATTTCATCAAGTTCAAATGAGCAAAATTGTGCATGGATGATTATGTCAATGTAGTATTTTCAAAAAATATAATGTAGATTTTCAAAAAACTTCCTATCCAACTCCGCTACACACCAATTAGAGTTTTCCAGAACTCGTCCATCCAAAAACACACCAACAAATGATTGTGGACAATGCCACTAGAGTTGCAGTTAAATTGCCATATTAGATATATGTGGTTGAGGCACCATATTTGCAGTCAAGCTGCCAGAACAGATATGTGGTTTAACCACCAAATAGTGCAGATCATTAAACTGCCATAAATTCCTCCTTATCGTATCATCCCAACCCCATGCAATATGACATGACATGCAAATACAAAATTAAAACAATAAGCATGTTGAACATGCTATTGCATATTTAACAAAAATCAGTATGAATGGAATTTCATGCTTTGCAGAACAGATATGTCAGATTTCAATAGTAACAAATCAATATAATCAGAATAGCCACAATGTCACATGCCATGAGAATTGGAACAAAACATAATTTACCAATAACTGTATAACAATCATTTGACAGATTTAAACATAATACTTACCTTTTTCAACATTGCTAAATTAATCGAAAATCAAACATGTTATATACTTAACGCACAAGATAAATCACACACAACAGAAACAACAGATTACATTGATCGGACAAACATACATATTATTTATCAGAGTTTACGAAATTGCTAACCTCTGATATGCAATCCAAAACTCAGCCTTAACTAAACTTACTCAAAATGGGCCTGCTCGCCCGTGTGACTCACACACCCTACCTGGCACAGCCCGTGTGGCCCACATGACATGACACACGATTGTGTGGCTTACACGGTTGTGTGGCGCCCCAAACTCGGTCGGGATGGTCCAACCCGAATTTCGAACGTCAAATTAGTCACCGAAGTGACTCTCCATTAAAACCACCACAAAGCACCCAACCACCAAACACACTTCACACAATTATTCATGGAATATTTAATAACCTCAAGTCATGCTTCCGTTGTGTTACTTTGATCATCAAGTCATCAGCATAATTCGTAAATTGAATTTTTAACAAGAAAATATTCTAAAAGTTTAAATTGAACATTCATGCAAGTGATAGGGTATTTAAAAGGTTATATTTGAAAGAATTTTAGAAATCGTTTTATTTAAAAACAAATGATTAAATCTAAATTGTAATGTAGTAAAATATTGGAAACACCATTTCATAAGGTTGAAAAATAGTATAGTAAAGTAATATGTATAAATGTTGTTTAGGGAGATTCATTAAAACATCATGCATCTCTTCATAAAATCATCATCATTTAATTAGTTCACAGGCCACCTACTATTTACGTAATTTGTCCAATTTTAAATTTCATGCATACTAAACTCATAATTAATTCCCAAATCACATATAAAAGATATAAGGCTTACCTTAATAACCAATGGCTCTTCAACCTGCACATACAAGTTAATTCAAACAATTACTCATACAATTCATCAAGCATTCATAATCTACCATTGAATCATCTATCTGAAGTAGTAATAAAAGCTCCAAATCAAACCAATTAAAGAGACCACAATGTCCAATTACAAACTATTAACAGTTCAAAGTCTAAAACCCTCTAGATTAGTCCCACATTGCCTTCCTTATTAAGTTGAAAACACATCAAACATACTCAAGGTAAATTTCCTTGCTTTGGATCACATGGTAGCTCACTTCAGCTATATCCTTGCATTGTTAAACATAAAAGAGTGTGACATTTTTTTTAAGCTTAGTGAGTGCTCAAAGATGGCTAAAACTAGTCACAATATCCAAAGTTAAAAGAAAGCATACTATCACAAATAATCATGGTAAGCAATCAAGCATAACTTATAGCATTCACATTGATATGTTGGCACAATGTGATCATGAAACATATATACAAAATATATTACATGGGATAACCAAATTTCCAAATAAAACAAATATAATGTGTTCCATAAAACTATCACCACCAAACGTAACCAAACATATCTTCCAAACATAACCAAACATACCCTTCAACACAACCAAATATACCCTCCAAACACAACCTTATATATAACCTCTGAACACAACCAAGTATACCATCCAAACACAACTGTCGAAACCTCTTTTTAAAAGTGAGATTTTTGAAAAAAAAGGGAGTTGCCACCAACCTTTTTAGGTGTGATTGGATCACCTTATAAAACATTTTGGTCTACGAATACATGAGAAAATGGGTTCAGGAGTCGGTTACGTACGAGGAAGGATTATCACCCTCGCAACGCCCAAAATTGGTACCAAATTGAATAATTTTGTCTTAATGTCAAAAGTTTGAAAGAATTTAGAAATAAGATCTCTTTTTAAAACCGTAATAATTCGAGTTTTTTTAAAAAAATCAAGATTCTTTCGCTCCAAAAGAATACAAACATCACATCCAGCATGATTGGACACGATATTTTTAAACTTTCATAACTGATATCATCTTGATATTTATGAAATTTATTTAGAAGGATATTTTAGACATTTAGACAAACGGGAAATCGCAACCCAGCATGTTAGGGCACTACCTCCCGGATTCCTAAATACCAAAAACATTACCTTATTTTTTAAAATTCTTTTGGATTGAATGAAATATAAATTTTATGACAATGATGTATTTAACAGATTACAAGGCATCGATACCAAATAATACAAACTACATGATACATACTTTAACAATTCTTAAAAATATAATATAAATAATGACATAAATTCCATAATATACATTATCATTTCATATAAATATAATCACAGAAACGATGAACATAACAATATAGATTACATAATACACACATAATAATATTTTATGTAAAATATGGCATAATGAATATAACAATATAAATTATGTAACAATATTTTATGCAAATATAACCTAAAATAATATAAATAATCAATTTTTATGCCAATATGATAAACAACAGATATATAAATAACAAATAGTTGGTGAGATAACATTAGCATATTAAAACAATATTAAATAAATACAAAAAGGATACTAAAATAAACAAACAAATTACGTACGTAAAAAGGAATAAAATCTAAATAAAAATTTAAAAAGAATAAACGAGGTAAAAAAAATATTTAAAACAATATATATAAATAATAAAGGAAAATTTTTAAAACAATAGTTAATATATAAATTTATTGTATAATTTAATAACTTAATATATTTATAAAAATATTAATATGTTAAATAGGAACAAAATTTCATATTAAAATTTAGAACATTACATACTACACTCTAAATAATGACATATGAAAATGTAATATCAATAATAATTTACAAAATTTTTAATTATACATAATAAATAGTTAATAATAAAATGATATAAAAATAATATAATAAATAATAAAAATAATATAATACGTAATAATTTACATATATAAATATAGTAAAATAAATAATATATAAAGTAATATGTATAACATATAATAAAATTTATAAAAAAATATAATAATATAAATAATATATAAATAAAAATAATATATATACCATTCTTACATATACTAATGTATAAAAATAAATAATACATATAGTATTTAAAATAAATTAAATATATATAAAAAAGGTATTAAAATTGAATTGAATTTAAAAAATCTAGGGTTAATTACAAATAAATGAAAATTTTGGGTCTAATTGAAATGTACATTAAAATTTGAGAGACTCACTGGGCAATTAGCCCTAATCCAAAAAACGACGTCGTTCTTCAAAATAGATTTTAATGGCCATTGGGACTAAATTGAAATAAATATAAAAGGTTAGGGCCAATTTAAAATAAAAATAAAATGAAATTATAAATTTTAAAAATACGGAAGGATCGATTGGGCAATTTGCCCTTTAAACAAAAACACGCGAATCCTATTCGGGTCACGGGTCAACACGCGGATCCTGAGCTTTGAAACGACGCCGTTTTGCAGCTTATCGTTTTAAGCAAAGCGACGCCGTTTCTATAAGGCTATAAAAGCTAAATTTAGCCCCTAAAATTCATTTTTAACCTATTCAAAAAAAAAAGAATGCTCTGAAGGGGAGGGAGAGCATGCCCTCGGAGCTCCGTCGAGCCTCCGTCATCGGGCTCTCACGCGCCCACGCGCCACCGCCGACTCCGCCATATACGGTGGTCGAAACTCAAGAAAAAATTTACTTTTTACAGCGAACAGAAAGGTAACCACCTTTTTTATTTCTTAGTTTCTTTTTATATGCATATATTCTGAATAAAAGAAAAAAGATAAGATCAATCACCTCTGTTTCTTCAGTTAACTATTTGGTCTTTTTCTGTATATGTATATATATATATAAAAAAACGTGGTATTACATCGTTCTTGATTCGGGCTTTTATAGCCACTGAAAATAAATTTACAACCTTTGATTTTATTTCTTGCCATATTTGCATTCGTCTCTGCTGTTCTTCTTTCCCCTCTTGCAGGTACCATCGAGGATCTCATGGCGAGGAGTGTGTTGGCGTTGATTTGTGCACCGATTACGGTGTGACACAAGGCTGGAGTCACGGCGCCAGTGGAGACGTGATGGAGGGTCACTAGAACGATGCGAGACGAAAAGGCACGACGGTTGGAGCGTTTGCGGCGTCTAGGGTTTCTGAAACCCTAGGCCTTCTGTCTTCTGCTAACTTATTGGGTTATCTGGGCCGTATGTATGAATTTAGTGCTTGGGCTTGGGTGTAACCGGGTGTTTGGGTTTTTAAACTAATTGGGCCACCCATTTGGACTGTAAAAGGACTTTATTATTTTTGTTTTTGTTTCTTTATTTATTGGGCTGGGCAAACTTAGGTTATTACAAATTTCCTCTTTGCTCATTATCTTGTGTAATAGGAATAGAGCAAAGACTATAAAAGGACCTAATTTTGCCCGGCCTGACCAAGTCTCAAAATCTGGACCTTCATATTCTTCAAAGATATCCTGATAGCTTCAAATTGCTTTATTGTAAATTAGGAATGTCAAATCTGCTACCTTCGATCTGCTCCCCGTCTAATACAAAGGCGCTAAATCTGTCATCTTTAATCTGCTCTCTGTCAATACAGAGACGCGAGATCTACTGTTGGTGAACTGCTCTCTGTCCATACAGAGATGCTAAATCTGCTATCAGTGGTCTGCTCTCTGTCAATACAGAGACGCCAAATCTGCTATCTTCGATCTGCTCTCTGACAATACAGAGACCCTAAATCTGCTATCTTCGATTTGCTCTCTGACAATACAGAGACGTTAAATTTGCTATCTTCGATCTGCTCTCTGACAATACAAAGACGCCATATCTACTATCTTCGATCTGCTCTCTATCAATACAGAGACGCCAAATCTGCTATTGGTGATCTGCCCTCTGTCCATACAGGGGTGCCAAATCTGCTATCTTCGATCTGCTCTCTGACAATACAGAGACGCCTAATATACTATCTTCGATCTGCTCTCTGTCAATACAGAGACGCCAAATCTGCTATTGGTGATATGCCCTCTGTCCATACAGGGGTGCCAAATCTGCTATCGGTGGTCTGCTCTCTGTCAATATAGAGACGCCAAATCTGCTATCTTCGATCTGCTCTCTGACAATACAGAGACGCCAAATTTGCTATTTTTGATCTGCTCTCTAACAATACAGAGATGCCAAATCTACTATCTTCGATCTGCTCTCTGTCAATACAAAGACGCCAAATCTGCTATCGGTGATCTATATTGCCCCCTAAGGGACATAACCTGTAGAATGCTATGTACTTATGCCTAATGATTAGGGTGCCATGATCGAAATGAGTCAAATGCTCCTAAATAGACATATTATAATGCAAGATGTTATGGAAATGTCTCCTATTTCGGACGTCTTTACTCATTCACCCATCAAAGTTCCACCTTTATTTTACTCAAAGTATCAATCATACTCTGCTCCTATGTTTTGAATTAGATTGGTCCTATCGTACCATTCTTCGAATGTTACAACCTGCTGGAGACGATGCTCTCCTAAGATTGAATCGTTTGGATTGTCCAATTAACCTTTGGACTGAAGAAGAAATTTTCTCGAATACCTTCGACCCTCACTCATGAGAATTCTTTAAACAATTGTTCTGTTTCAGTTCCTCATATTCTCTAGAGATTTCCAGAGTAATATACAAAACTTTGTTTGTAAAATTATTTAGTTCATCAATCGTTATTTCAATGCAACGCACTTTGGAAGACAAATAATTTGATCCTGAGAATAGTTAGATAAATCATCAGAATACAACAGGAAATTAATCTGAAAACATATCTTTGAGAAGAACAAGAATCCAAAGATAGCAAACAGAACAAAAATTTGATGTCCAACATATCACAACTTGGGCTTCTGCATACAAATTCTATGAAGACTGTTTTGAGTTTAACATGTGTTTAGAAGATCCAAGTACTTTGTTGATGCCCCGGTATGTAACACACTCCACTTTTCGTTAAAATCAGTATAGCAAGATCGCTGCATGCTTTTCAAAATTTGAGCAACCCTTTCGGGTTTTCAACTCAAAACCCCTTTGGTCAAGGTGCCATTTGCGGGATTTCACCTTGGCCTCTCTATTTTTTTTTTTAGAAGTCTCAAAATGCCCTTTGCGGGTTTTCACCTTCGCTTCCTTTCCCTTTAGACAAAGTACTTCTTGACTGAGTCTAAATTCATTGGATTGGGTAAACTTTTCCCATCCATTTCTGTCAAAATCAGTGCACCACCAGAGAAAGCTTTTTTCACAACATATGGTCCCTCCCAATTCGGCATCTATTTTCCTCTAAAGTCCTTCTGTATGGGAAAAATATTTTTCAATACAAGGTCCCCTTCGTGGAATTCTCTTGGACAACTTTCTTGTCATAAGCTCGCATCATTCGCTTCTGATACATTTGACCATGACGAATAGCCCTTAGCCTCTTTTCTTCAATCAAGTTCAATTGGCCATACCAAGATTGAATCCATTCTGCTTCATCCAGTTTTATCTCTGACAAAATTTGAAGAGAAGGTATTTCCACTTCAATGGGTAACACTGCCTCCATCCCATAAACCAACGAGAAAGGAGTTGCCCCAGTAGAGGTTCTGACGGGTGTTCGATAAGCTAAGAGTGCAAATGGTAATTTCTCATGCCAATCTCTGTAAGTCTCAGTCATTTTCCCCACTATCTTCTTGATGTTTTTGTTGGCAGCTTCCACTGCCCCATTCATCTTTGGGTGATATGGAGATGAATTATGATGTTTGATCTTGAATTGGCTGCAGACTTCCACAATCATGCTGTTGTTCAAGTTCAATGCATTGTCTGATATGATCCTCTCAGGCATTCTATACCGACAAATAATTTCCTTTTTCAAGAATCGACTTACTGCTGACTTGGTAACACTAGCATATGAAGCTGCCTCTACCCATTTTTTGAAGTAGTCGTTGACCACAAAAATGAAACGATGCCCATTTGAAGCTTTTGGTGATATTGGCCCAATGACATCCATGCCCCACATGGAAAAGGGCCATGGAGAAGTCATAACATGTAAGGGTGAAGGTGGTACATGAATCTTGTCCCCATATATCTGGCATTTATGACATTTTTTGGCATAACTGATACAATCTCCTTCCATAGTAGACCAATAGTATCCAAACCTCATGATTTGCCTTGCCAACGTGAAGCCATTAGCATGTGTCCCACAAACACCTTTATGTACTTCCTCTAAGATTTGTCTAGCTTCTATAGCATCGACGCATCTTAAAAGTACCTGATCTTTTCTTCTTTTATAAAGGATGTCCCCATCTAGCACATATTCGCAGGATAACCTCCTCAAAGTTTTTTTGTCATTCTCAATTGCCTGCTTAGGATATTCACGATTTCTTACATACCGTAATATATCTTGATACCAAAGATGGTCATCCTTTTCCTCTTCTTCGATGTTACAGCAATGAGCTGGAACCTCAGAAATGCTTATCTAAATTGGTCTCACATCCTCTTATTTATTTGCCTTAATCATAGAAGCTAATGTTGCCAAAGCGTCTGCCATCTGATTTTCGTCCCGTGAGAGATAACTGAAAGTGACATTATCAAACTCTTCAAGTAACTCCAAAACTACCCTTCGATAATTAATCAATTTGGGGTCCCTTGTCTCCCATTCACCCCTAAGCTGGTATATTACCAACGTAGAGCCTCCATATACTTTCAGGGTTCTAATTTTCCGCTCTTTGGCCGCTCGAATCCCCATGATGCATGCTTCATATTCAGCCATGCTGTTCGTACAGTCAAAATCCAATTTACATGTAAATGGATAATGATCACCATTTGGGGATACCAAGACTGCCCCAATCCCATTTCCTACCGCGTTGGATGCGCCATCAAAGTTCACCTTCCATGGATATTCTTTGATAGCTGCCACATACATCAACTCCTCATTAGGGAAATCAAAACTCAATGGCTCATAATCTTCTAAAGCTTTGCTAGCCAAAAATTCTGCTATAACGCTTCCTTTTATAGCCTTTTGACTCACATAGACTACATCAAACTCTGAAAGCAATACTTGCCACCTTGCCATTCTTCTATTTAGGGCTGTTGACTCCATCATGCACTTTAATAGATCAAGTTTTGAAATTAGCCAAGTCGTATGATATAGCATATATTGCCTCAACCTTCGAGTTGTCCATGTCAAAGCACAACATAACTTTTCAATTGGCGAATATCTCATTTCACACTCAGTGAATTTCTTACTGAGGTAATATATCACTTTCTCTTTTCTTCCTGACTCGTCATGTTGACCAAGCACACATCCCATAGAATTACTGAACACTGATAAGTACAGAATTAATGGTCTATCTGGATTAGGTGGAGATAGTACTGGAGCATTTAACAAGTATTGCTTGACTTTATCAAAGGCATTCTGGCATTCCTTATCCCAAGTACCTTGGTTGTGTTTTCTAAGGAGGCAAAATATAGGATCACATTTCTCTGTTAATTGTGAAATGAACTGAGTAATATAATTCAACCTTCCAAGAAAACCCCGAACTTCCTTCTGAGTACGTGGTGGAGGCAAATCTCGTATGGCTCTAACTTTGTCTAAATTAACTTCTATTCCCTTTTCGCTGACCACAAAGCCTAGTAATTTCCCCGACCTAGCTTCGAAGGTGCACTTTGCTAGATTAAGCTTCAACTGAAACTTTCTTAATCTCATGAACAACTTCCTTAAGACTTCAATATGCTCCTCCTCTGTTCGAGATTTAGCAATCATATCATCAACATACACCTCAATCTTTTTGTGCATCATATTGTGGAAGAAGGTCACCATAGCCCTTTGGTATGTTGCTCCTGCATTCTTCAACCCAAAGGGCATTACCTTGTAACAAAAGGTGCCCTACAATGTTATAAAGGTAGTTTTATCCATGTCTTTAGGATGCATCTTTATCTGATTGTACCCTGAGAAACCGTCCATAAAGGAGAACAACGAATATCCCGCTGTATTGTCTACCAAAGTATCGATGTGCGGTAAAGGAAAATTGTCCTTCGGGCTAGCTTTGTTTAAATCTCTGAAGTCGACACACATTCGTACCTTCCCATCCTTCTTAGGGACAGACACAATATTAGCCACCCATTCTGAGTACTTAACTTCTTGTAGGAATCCAGCATCAAACTGCTTCTTAACTTCCTCTTTTATTTTCAACACAATATCAGGCCTCATCCTTCGCAATTTTTGTTGGACTGGCTTGCAATCTTGTCATATGGGAAGACGATGCACCACGATATCAGTATTCAATCTCGGCATATCCTGATATGACCGTGCAAATATATCTTTGAATTCACTTAGTAACTCAACAAGACCTTGTCTCGTTTCCTTAGCAATATGTGTGCCAATTTTCACCTCCTTCCCTTCCTCCAAGGCTACATTCTCTATTGCCTCTTTCTTGTGGGTAGGATTTGTTTTTCCTCTTGTTTCACCATTCTCAACAGATCTGGAGACATATCACAATCCCTGTCATCTTCAAAATCCTGAAGTTCTTCTAGACACATGTCTTGCTCAAAAGAGAATCTAAGATTTGTAGTATCAGTGCTCATGTCATTGATATCTAGGGACCTGCAGGGTACGAAAGAATGTAAAAAGAATGAATAAATTTCGGAATGTTTTTTATATGTTATGAATGAAATGAAAGAATGTAAAGGTCAAAAGAATATTGAACGGAAATAATGTAAAGGTCAAAAGAATATTGAACGGTATAAAAGAATATTCACTCGAATCGATAACAAAAGTTGTATTTTATTGAAACGTAAATATCCGAACATGAGCCTAATTTACAAATGAAATCTTACACTCCTAGGCTTTAGAACAATAAGAGTGTTCTCAAAATTACTCTGAAGAATCTTTAAAAACTATAGGAAGTTCTTCTGCAACCCAATTTTTTAAAGAGCTTCCCAGTTCGTAAGGGCGAATGCCCTCAAGGTTTCCTCATTCAGACTCTTCATTATGCACAGCATTGATGTGATAATTTCCTTCTTCAAGCAACCCTCTCTTAAGGTGAATTATCCCTCTTGATATGAAAGTTTGGGATATATGAGGGAATGTCATCAATTCCCACTCCACTTCTCTTCCACTTAAACGCGCCCTTCTTCTCTCTTGACGCTTCTCTATTTCCTTCCTCCTTTCCTTTTGATCTGGCTTGTAACCCAAGCCAAAACGGTTTCTCTTCTCCTTTAGTTCTGGAATTTGAATCCCTCCTTGAAGATATCTTCCAATCCTTTTCCTGGCAAGGCTCCTTTCCCCATTGTCATTTGCAAACCCATTCTTGTAGTTCTAGATATCCTGGGTACCGGCACTTTATTCCCTCTGAAATTATTGTTGAATTAACGAATTCTAATGAATGAAAAAAGCACTCAACGACCTCCTCGTTTGCTTCTACATAAGGTGCATCACTGGTAACCGTCGCTATAATGTCCTCCTCAGCCTTTATGGTGACCAACCATCCATCTGCTACTAACTTCAATTTCTGGTGCAAAGATGAGGGCACCGCTCCTGCCGAATGTATCCAAGGCCTTCCTAACAGACAATTGTAAGGGGGCTTGATGTCCATCACTAAAAATTCCACCTCATAAATGTTTAGCCCAATCATCAAAGGAATATCGATTCTTCCCATGACCTTTCTTTCCGTGCCATCAAATGCTCTCACTACATTATGGCACGTTTTCATGTGAGAACTGTCTATGGGCAATCTGTTCAATGTGGATAATGGAAAGACATTTAAGACTGATCCATTATCAATAAGCACACTCGGCAATGTATACCCCTTACAGCGAGTGGTGATGTGTAAAGCTTTAGCTAATCCCATGCCACCAGGTGGGATTTCATCATCATTGAAATAAATAAAATTGTTAGCACTTATGTTACTAACCAATCGATCCAACTTATTGATAGATATATCATTAGTAACATAAGTCTCATTGAGCACCTTCATTAATGCTTCCTGATGTACCTCTGAACTCAGAAGCAAAGCCAACACTTATATGCGAGTCGGTTGTTTGCGCAATTGTTCGACCATGCTGTACTCACTGTGTTTTAAGAATTTTAGAAATTCCCTGGCTTCTTCTTCCTTCACTGGCTCATTAACCAGTATTTCAATCCCCTTTCCTTTGTCAAAGGCTTTTGCTTTTGAGGGCTCGACTCTGACGCCTTTTACATCATAATACTTCACACTATGTGTGTAAGAACCCTCATCTTGAGCCTCTTTAGAAGCACTAGCTATATCCTCTTTCTCTGGCATTGTCACATTGCAGTCATAATTCCAGGGTACGGGTTTATGAATAATGACTTTCGGTATTGTTGGTTTTTCAACTTCATTATTTCTTGGTAAAGAAATAATGATCCTTGGTCGATTTTGATTCTTCGGTCCACCTTATAATGTGTATATATGTCCCTCATCTAAGCTAACTTCATATAATTCTAGCTCCTTATTATCCATAAGGCTTTGTATCAAAGCCTTAAACTCCTCACATTCCTGGATCTCATGTCCCTTTTCTGCATGGAACTCACAGTAGTCCCTAGCTCATTTATTTCCCTCTTCAAAAATTATCATTTCTCTTTTCACCATTTCTTCCCAGATTACTTTCATTGGTGTTCTTTCCTCAGCCACGCCCTCTTTAGTCTTTTTCATACTAGTATCCCCAATGGCATTTACCCCTTCATTGCCATGGTTCAGCAACGGGTTCTCATTACTAGGAGTGTTATCAAATTTTACAATCCCCATCTTAATGAGTCTTTCTACTGCTTTTTTAAAACCAGTGCAATTTTTGATCGAATGCCCCGATATCCCTACATGATATTCACATTTTGCATTTGCATCGTACCATTTGGGATGTGGAGGTTGCAGTGGTTTTAAATGAAAATGAGCTATTGCATGCGCATTAAATAAACTCTGGTAAAGTTCCTATACGTCACTGGTATAGGCGTAAATGAGACCTTTTCAGAATTTTGTCTCGTACCAGGTCCTTGCTTTTGGGAATCCTGTTGCCCAACTGTAGTTGTTCTGGGCTAACTAACCGTAATCACTTTTGAGTTATAACTACTCGTGTTATTCACCTCACTATCTTTCCTTCTTGGGGCTGATCTTTAGTAGTTTCCCCCTCTATCTTGCCACCCCTTATGGCGTTCTCAATCATTTCTCCTGCCAAAACTATATCAGCAAAGCTCTTGGTGGTACTTCCAATCCTATGAGTAATGAATGGGGCTTTTAAGGTGTTAATGAACGACATGGTAGTTTCTTTCTCTAAGAGTAGTGGTTGAACTTGCATGGAAATCTCCCTCCACCTCTGTGCATATTGCCTAAAGCTCTCATTACGCTTGTTTTCCATGTTCTATAATGTGATTCTATCAGGAGTCATGTCAGTCACATGATTATTTTGCTGCATAAAGGCTTGCGCTAAGTCTCTCCAAGAATCGATCCTTGCACGACTCAATTGATTATACCACCTAGCCGCTGCCCCAACCAAACTATCCTGAAAACAATGGATCAACAATTGATCATTGTTTACATAGCCAGTCATCCGTCTACAGAACATGGTGATATGGGTCTTAGGGCAAGTAGTCCTATTGTACTTCTCAAATTCTGGCATCTTGAACTTATGAGGAAGCACCAAATCAGGGACCAAACTCAAGTCATTGGCATTAATTCCCTGACGATTATCAGCGTTTTCTAATGCCTTAAATTTCTCCTCTAACCATCTATAACGTTCCTCTAATTGCTTTGATAATTCGAGTCTCATCTCCTCCCTTTCAGCTACATCTAAATCAGGGATGACGTGATTGGTAGGGTTATCTCTCGGGTTGGATCCCGAGCCAGTTTGGAAGTTCATGGGTATTCCAGCATTGAGTCGCCCATGTTGAGGCCTTATTGTGATGGACGGCCTTCGGGGATATGCTTCAGGTTGAGTTTGCACATGAGGTGGAGTAAAACCCGAAGGATGATCCTCATTATCTTCTTCAGTGATGGTCGTAGGGGCCTTTCCTTTATCCGTCGCCCTCTTCAGCAGCTGAGCCATCTCAGCCATCATATTCTTTTGAGCCTCCAACATTTGATCCTTCATCTCTTGTTGGATTTTTGCCAATTGTTCTTGCAATTACTCTTGCATTTCTTTCTGAATTTGCTAAAGTCTTTGATCCATATTCTTTGTCTTAGCGCGTGTACCGTAAGGATGTGTTGCTTCTAGATTTTTTCACTCTCTCTTTCTCCCTAATAATTTTAACTAATTAGGGTCTTTCTATAAATTTGAATGCATATGATGCGATGAGATGCAAATGCATGAATGCAAAAGGATATCTATTTTGATTCAGTTTCTTTTAGAAAATGTTATTTAAGAAACAAAAATCTTCACACAAAACGGATTACAAATATGCCTTCGCTTTCAGGCCCAGAGTTTTAACCCTATCTAATAAGAAAGCTAACTCTAGACCTCTATCTGACACTAACTCATACTTTATACTTAATACGTTAGCTTGCACTGCCAAGTCTTGTAAATGACCAGCAATTTCTCGAATCTGGACTATGGCTTCTCCCATGAGATAATCCCTATCTCTGACTTGTTCTTGAAAATGGTGAAGCTCTCCCTTCCAATGTCCTTCTCTTGCTTCGAGTTGCTCAATCCGTAGTTCACAGTTCTGTAGTGCTGCTTCCAACCTTCCAATATTGTGCTTCATTTCCTCGATCTTGTTCAGACTTGCCTTTAACTCTACCGTAGAATTACGACTTTGGTGATGATGAAGAGATCATCCAAGCTCAGTCACCTTATCTTTTAACCCTTGATTCTCCCTTTCTAAGGACTGATTCTACACCTGTATCTCTTGGAACTTCTTCTCCCAATACTCGACTTTGGCTCTTTCTTCTTGAATCTCTTGTTGCCACTGCTCTGAAGACTTCCCTAATCCAGCTCTCTTCATTGATAACTGTGTCTTCTTATATTGCGTCTTCAAGTCATCTCGGTCTTCCTCGATCTTCCTCTTCCTCTTTCCTTTTCTAAGTTTTTTGACCTCAATTTTCTGAACGTCGACGTCTAGGCTTAGGTATATCTTTTCCTCTTCAAGCCTCTCTATCTTTCTCCCGAGCTCTAAATTCTTCCTTTCGAACTTTTGCTTTATGACCTCTAACTCTGATGGAATCACTCGTAAATTCTCCTCCATTGATCAAGTAACCCCCAAACTCGGTCTAGGGATATTATCATTGACACTCTTACTAAACCACCCTTTATATTCAAGAGTTGTCGCCGGACCTTTAGTCAAAATCTTCATACAGCAAACCTTCTTCCAAGCCTCAAAAATTTCTCGCATTTTCTTCTTATAATGATCCCTCTTATATGAAAAATCACTCTGAGCTAACCCTTATGTTGCTGGTATAAATTGCTCCGCCTTATATTACCTTAGGACGAGTAATGGTGCATAACCGACAACTCCCTAAATTCTAGGAAGAGGTACCCAATCAAAACTTCCGCAACGGTAAAGAATTTTTCTAGGAGTCATCTAATGGGATTTCCACATAACGTCTTCTTCTTGGAGATTCTGAAGTATTTCTATCCACCTTTCCTTTGTAATGTCATCCCTCCTTGGTGTAGCTGCCGCTTCCTTTAAGGGAGAATAATCTTTAAAGAACACTCGGCAAGGAACCTTATCAACCTTCCAAAAGTGACTGTGGAACCAAACTAATAACAACTGTGCACATCCAATGAATCTACCTTCCCCAACTCTCCGACATGCATTCAAGGATCTAAATGTCTCAGCTAGGATTGCAGGCACATGTGTATTCTGCTTACTTAGTCGATCGAATAAATCCACGACTGCCTCATCTATGTGTCCCATAGCTTTTGGGAAAATCACCAAACCATAAATACTTAAAGCCAGGACATCGACCATCCTCTTCACGTTTGGGTGTGGCAATATTAGATCCCTCAAACTTACCCACGAAATGCATTTACCATCACCCTTTTGTTGGATTTGAGCTGCAGCCCACTGTTCACCCATCCTTGTAATCATCATTAATTTCTTCACGAAAGTTGGGAGATTAGTAGCCCTAACATAAGCTTTGTTACCTTGAATTTTTGGACAGCGACGCAAGGTCATATACTCCTCCAAGATATGTACTAAGTCTACCTCTCCAAATGTAAAACAACTATAAGTTGGGTTCCAAAACTGTACCATAGCTCGAAACAGATGCTTATCCACCTTGATGTCTAGCAAATAAGGAATATCTCCATAATTCTGGTAGAACAGCTGCTTAGCCTCGTCATCCCATTGGGCCCAAATGTCTTTCAACTCCTGAAACGCATTCTGTGTCGAATAATACGAGTGAAGTCCCATAACTCTGATGTATACCCCTAGGTGACACTATCTCCTTTCTCTAACTGGGTTTTCTCTGACTAGGTACAGACAGAGGCGTTGTCCTCCACTTTATCAAGATATTCGTTCCTCATTACAAAACTTTCTAATCTAGAAATCGAACCGTGAATCGACACCTTTAAATTTTGAGTGACATGCAATGATAGCAAAATAAAATAAGTTAGTATCATATATAAAAGTATAATAAACAAGTACTTATAAGGGTAGTTTACTAAAGGCTATCACTATACTCTTTGGGGTAAGCACTTAAAGTTCACTATATGCGTTTCAGTTCTAAAGAAAGGATACCTGAAGTGGCAGATTCCTCGGTCCTCACCCATTATAGGCTCATATGGACCAAGTTCGGTTTAGGGGGACACATTTCCCTATGGCCATACGAAGATGAAAATCTCACAAAGACATAAGTACAGATGTATCCTGGAAGCAATCCACTAGCCCATACAGAGGTGAAAACCTCACGAAAGCGTAGCTTCTCACTCCCACTTAAGGGTACGACCACAACGGTCATGCAAATGCAGTGTGTACAACAACAAGATAACAAACATATGTAGCAAACACATGTAAAAAGGATCAATCTTTTTAAAATTTTCCAAACTTCCGTCGTTAAGACAGAAAATAATCACTTTCTTGGCTTGACTCTTTTGATGTCCCCAGTGGAGTCGCCAAACTGTCGAAACCTTTTTTTAAAAGTGAGATTTTTGAAAAAAAAGGGAGTCGCCACCAACCTTTTTATGTGTGATTGGATCACCTTATAAAACATTTTGGTCTACGAATACATGAGAAAATGGGTTCGGGAGTCGGTTACGTACGAGGAAGGATTAGTACCCTCGCAACGCCCAAAATTGGTACCAAATTGAATAATTTTGTCTTAATGTCAAAAGTTTGAAAGAATTTAGAAATAAGATCTCTTTTTAAAACTGTAACAATTCAAGTTTTTAAAAAAAAATCAAGATTCCTTCGCTGCAAAATAATACAAATATCACATCCAGCATGATTGGACACGATATTTTTAAACTTTTATAACTGAAATCATCTCGATATTTATGAAATTTATTTAGAAGAATATTTTAGACATTTAGACAAACGGGAAATCGCAACCCAGAATGTTAGGGCACTACCTCCCGAATTCCTAAATACCAAAAACATTACCTTATTTTTTAAAATTATTTTGGGTTGAATGAAATATAAATTTTATGACAATGATGTATTTAACAGATTACAAGGCATCAATACCAAATAATACAAACTATATGATACATATTTTAAAAATTCTTGCAAATATAATATAAATAATGACATAAATTCCATAATATACATTATCATTTCATGCAAATATAATCACAGAAACGATGAACATAACAATATAGATTACATAATACACACATTATAATATTTTATGTAAAATATGGCATAATGAATATAACAATATAAATTATATAACAATATTTTATGCAAATATAACTTAAAATAATATAAATAATCAATTTTTATGCCAATATGATAAACAACAGATATATAAATAACAAATAGTTGGTGAGATAACATTAACATACTAAGACAATATTAAATAAATACAAAAAGGATACTAAAATAAACAAACAAATTACGTACGTAAAAAGGAATAAAATCTAAATACAAATTTGAAAAGAATAAATGAGGTAAAAAAATATTTAAAACGATATATATAAATAATAAAGGAAAATTTTTCAAACAATAGTTAATATATAAATTTATTGTATAATTTAATAACTTAATATATTTATAAAAATATTAATATGTTAAATAGGAACAAAATTTCATATTAAAATTTAGAACATTACATACTACACTCTAAATAATGACATATGAAAATGTAATATCAATAATAATTTATAAAATTTTTAATTATACATAATAAATAGTTAATAATAAAATGATATAAAAATAATATAATAAATAATAAAAATAATATAATACGTAATAATTTACATATATAAATATAGTAAAATAAATAATATATAAAGTAATATGTATAACATATAATAAAATTTATAAAAAAATATAATAATATCAATAATATATAAATAAAAATAATATATATACCATTCTTACATATACTAATGTATAAAAATAAATAATACATATAGTATTTAAAATAAATTAAATATATATAAAAAAGGGATTAAAATTGAATTGAATTTAAAAAATCTAGGGTTAATTACAAATAAATGAAAATTTTGGGTCTAATTGAAATGTACATTAAAATTTGAGAGACTCACTGGGCAATTAGCCCTAATCCAAAAAATGACGTTGTTCTTCAAAATAGATTTTAATGGCCATTGGGACTAAATTGAAATAAATATAAAAGGTTAGGGCCAATTTAAAATAAAAATAAAATGAAATTATAAATTTTAAAAATACGGAAGGATCGATTGGGCAATTTGCCCTTTAAACAAAAACACGCGAATCCTATTCGGGTCACAGGTCAACACGCGGATCCTGAGCTTTGAAACGACGCCGTTTTGCAGCTTATCGTTTTAAGCAAAGCGACGCCGTTTCTATAAGGCTATAAAAGCTAAATTTAGCCCCCAAAATTCATTTTTAACCTATTCAAAAAAAAAGAAAAAAGAATGCTCTGAAGGGGAGGGAGAGCATGCCCTTGGAGCTCCGTCGAGCCTCCGTCATCGGGCTCTCACGCGCCCATGTGCCACCGCTGACTCCGCCATATACGGCGGTCGGAACTCAAGAAAAACTTTGCTTTTTATAGCGAATAGAAAGGTAACCACCTTTTTTATTTCTTAGTTTCTTTTTATATGCATATATTCTGAATAAAAGAAAAAAGATAAGATCAATCACCTTTGTTTCTTCAGTTAACTATTTGGTCTTTTTCTGTATATGTATATATATAAAAAAAATGTGGTATTACATCGTTCTTGATTTGGGCTTTTATAGCCACTGAAAATAAATTTACAACCCTTGATTTTATTTCTTACCATATTTGAATTCTTCTTTGTTGTTCTTCTTTCCCCTTTTGCAGGTACCATCGAGGATCTCACGGCGAGGAGTGTGCTGGCATTGATTTGTGCACCGATTACGGCGTGACCCAAAGCTGGAGTCACGACGCCAGTAGAGACGTTGATGGAGGGTCACTGGAATGATGCGAGACAAAAAGGCACGACGGTTGGAGTGTTTGCGGTGCGTAGGGTTTCTGAAACCCTAGGCCTTCTGTCTTCTGCTCACTTATTGGGCTATTTGGGCTGTATGTATGAGTTTAGGTGCTTGGGCTTGGGTGTAACCGGGTATTTGGGTTTTTAAACTAATTGGGCCACCCATTTGGACTGTAAAAGGACTTTATTGTTTTTGTTTTTGTTTCTTTATTTATTGGGCCGAGCAAACTTAGGTTATTACAATAACCATATATATCCCATCTGAACACAACCAAGTATACTTACTATTTTATGAGCACTTTTACATATCACACAACTCATGTTCATATATCATATTCAAGTCTCATATCATGCACTTACAAGTGCTCACATTATGCTCAAATAGCCACAAGATATAGATCTCATATAGTGTACATAAATTCAACAATACTCATAACATATTCAGTCATTAACATATGACATTTTCATTGTCATCTGAATATACATCACACAACATATCACATTTAAGCATCACTTGTAACTCATCATTAATTTAGGTAGAAACACTTACTCATGGAACTTAGTATAGGTGATTAGGCTACCTAAGCTCCCCTTTAACACTTTTGTGCAAAATTGTAGCATACCAAACCTTGACTTTAATGGCAAAAGCTCAAATAAGCCTTTGTTTGCCTTTGTCCTTGCTTGTTGAACCAACCAACGAGTCTAGCAATTTTCATTCACATTAAATACATTAAAAACACATTATTATCAGCCCCAAACACATTTAAATCATATAAAAAATGCAGACCACAACTCATTTATCATACTTATCGAAAACTAGCTAGTTTTGCCTAAAATACTATTTCACCACTCAAATCTAGTTTCTAAACCTTAATTTCAATTCCAAACAACATAAATATCATCTAATTACAGATCTAAACCATCAATTTTACCCAATTACACCGATCTAATTTTTTTGAAAAAATCAAGCTTATATGATCTTTAAAAAGGGGAAAACATTCAATTTGCTTAAATTCATTAAGGGTTTGTTAAATTAAGATTGAATACATTTTAATTATATCAAAACGAGTTAGAAATCACTTTAAAACCAAATATTAGCCAAGAAATACAATATCTACCATTTTCAAGCCAAAAATCAACTTAAAATCAAATTATATATAGAGATATTGATTAAATCATTTAAATCTCGAATTGAAATAACAACTCACTTAGTTTAATCATAGAAAGTTAGAATCTCACCTCAATTTTGCAAAATCGATGAGCTATGGAGCTAATTCGAGCTAAAACGTGTGAAGATCTCTTAAGGATTTTAAGGATGAAAACATGAGTGTTCTTCAGAATTGAAAGGAGATTTTGTGTTTAGAGAGCTTAGGAATCAAAAAGGATGAACTAATTTCGAAAGAAAAACTTTGATTTGGTGTTTTTCAAATTTTTGAAGAAGATAAAAGATGGGAGGGAAGAAGAAGAAGTTGGTGTTGTTAAATAGGCACCAACTTTTTAAAAATTGGGCCATTGTCCATTTAACCACCTCCAGTTTCTTCCATTTCTTCAAACAAGTCCTTACTTTTCAATTAAACCTAATTTCAAAATTATTTTCAAATCCAATCTCATTTTTAAAATTCGTTTTAGTCAAATTAATTCCCAGACACCTAATTTTAATTTCTTAACCAAAATTTTTTTAATTATAATTTTTTAATATTTTATTTAATTAATTCCTAATTATTTTAATTATCTAACAGAATTACGGTTTCTGATTCACTAACCCCCGATTTACTATCCTGATTCTACTAGCTTAATTTTGGGATGTGACAGGCTATGTGTGTAACACCCCTAACCCGTATTCGTCATTTGGATCAGACTCTACGAGGCCTTCACCTAAAAGATAAAACTCTTTCACTTTCACATAGTCTATCAAACCATGTTTGGAAATGTACATTTTTTTTTAACTTCAGCTTATCAATTCTTGAATCAATAATACACAAAACACAATTCAATTTTATTAAACTCACATATGGCCATTTTTTTTATCTTATAACAAAATTTCTATTTATATGGTAAATTTTGGATACAAAAAAAAAAAAAAAAAAAAAACTGAATATTTAAAACATACTAATTATATCTGCTACTTTCCATGTCAACTTATTTTTTTCTCTAATACTATACATGCATAAAACATTTCATAGCATCCAATCCGTATATCCAACAATCAATTCATACCATATACCTAGTTATAAAATTCATTATAAAGCTGTCCACACAAAACTATAGTAATTTAAACTCTCTTATGCACAATTAATAACTTTACGAACATCCATTTCGCATGCCAAATTACCAAACTTAAAGCACATACACATAACCAATAAGTTAAATAAATATTCGGTCATCTATAATATCTTCAATGCATTATAAATTTAATTATACTATATACCATACCACATATTTAACAAGCCGAAAATACTTATAATCATAATTCATTAGTTCTAATCCAATCACCAACATATATGTTATATGCATAAGTATTTAATATATCTATATATATATCATTAGATGAATATGCATACATGTCATTTACCAATTCCAAGAAAATTTTATAAGTCAAATTATATATCAAAGTTTGTGTCAATACTAAAACACAGCAAATAACCAATTTCACCACATAGCAAAGTCATCACATAGTTTATCAAAACATGTATTGAATATTACATATTAATCCATTTTCAATCTTAGTGGCCGAATACATCCATCCATGATATCATACATTTCATACAAATATCTTATGTCAATAAAATACACATTATCATTGAACACGATCAACTAAAGTCATTCATTAAACATATTACTTAACCGATAACAAATATATCAAACACTTCACACATACTTATATATAAATATATGCCTAAATACATATATTTATGCAAGTGCCGAATCACCAATTAAAACATACTCATTATCCAAATCCAGCATTTAGCCGAATTCACTCATCAACCCAAAATAACTATTAATATCTAATGCAAAACATATACACATCATTTTTACCATGAGTAACCTAACAAACATATTTCATATTCATGTATATACCAAAATCGATTCAACCAAAACACATCCAAAATCATCAACCAACTTCAATGCACAAAGCACATATCACAAATACCATTCATCCTTGACACATAACATTATAACCAAAATGAACTTAAACCATAATCAAACATAACCAAAGTCAAGCATAGAAGTTAAGCCATTTTCGCATGGCTTAAATTATACATAAACCAAAATCCAACATTTCAAAAATATAATCCAGCCTATACATGCCATAGATTCCAAAGTTCACTTATAAAAATACTGAAGACAGTCGATAGAGTGATAGACTTTGTTGACGATCCCCACGCTCGTATCTGACTTCAAAAATCTATAAAACAGAGGTAAACATAAACGCACACAGTAAGCTATCATAACTTAGTAAGTCATAAGCAAATAATCAACTCATTTAAAATCAAACCAAACTATAGTATCATAATCACATTAAATTTCAAGCTTACGATTTCATGTATACCAAATACTTTCACATATAAACATTACATGTTTATACATAGCATATAGTCGAATATACTACACAAATTCACATATATTCATATTAGCAACTTATATAATTTGCATCACATAATCAATGGTCAACTTACCTTATTTACAAATAGGAAATTAACTAACTCATACCTGATCATATAGCTCATTTTACACTTTCGATCACAACTTATTGTTGCCCGATGAACCATTCGAAATTGGATAGGACACTCGGATAGTCACATATATCATACAATGCCAATGTCCCAGACGTGGTTTTACATGTAATCACATATCGATGCCACTGTCCCAGACAGGGTCTTACTCGCATACATATATCGGAGTCACATATTGATACCAATGTATAAAACATGGTCTTACTCGCACATCACATATCGGAATCTTGTGTCATGACATATGTATCCTAACTATTCCTAAGGTTCATATGGGGCTTTCGGATGTTGTAACTCGATCGAATCGAACTCATAAACTTAATTCTCAAGCATATACACATTCGGTCATTAAGTATATATAATCATAAAATTCAATTCAGCATTTAAAACATATATTTATTCAAAATTATTAACACTTATTTGCTTATAAACTTGCCTCGGACGATGAAAATCGGAACGGGACGACTAGTCGACAACTTTAGTTTTCCCTCGATCCAAATTTGATTTCTTTGGTTCTTGATCTAAACGTATTCAAATTAAACTCATTCAATCATATTTTGACTAAATTTAGTCCAAAAACACATAAATAGGCAAATTGCTATTTTACCCCTAACATTTTACACTTTTTACAATTTAGTCCAATTTGCACAAAACACAAAACATACAAAATTTGCATATACCATGCTTAGGCCAAATCTTCCTTATGTTCATACAAGTCCATACATTCCATTTATTTTACATTTTATTCCCTTAATTTATTATTTTTGCAATCTAGTCCTAATTACTCAAAATCATCAAAAAATTCCAATACAAAACATGTTAATCTATCACATATCTTTTATTTTCCATCATCAAATAACAAAAATCACAAGCTTTCAACCATGGCATAACTCAAAATATTCATCAAAATAAAAAATTCAAGCATGGGCTTTGTAGATGACATAGCAACGATCTCAAAAACGTAAAAATTATCAAAAATTGAACAAAGTACATACCTTAATTTGAACTTCAAGTTGCCGAACTTAAAACACAACCAAAACTTTCCTTTTTTCTTTTAGTTTCAGCCGAATATGATGAACATGCATATAATTTTAATGCTTTGTTTTATTTATTATATGTTATTATACATTTTACCTAATTAACCTTTATAATAAAATATGAAACAATTATAAATCATGGTCATTACTGCCCATCACTAATCCTTACTGTCAATTTGTTAAAAAGAACAACAATTATTTGGCCCTTTCACAATTAAACGGCAAATTTTCATTTTACGCAATTAGGTCTTATTATTTAATCGGACCCTCAAACGACAAAATTAAATCACGAAAATTTCACACATACAAATTCACACAAAATAAACACAGAAAATAATTTTTAAATATTTTTTTGACTCGGATTCATGGTCCCGAAACCACCATTCTGAATAGGGTCTAAATCGAGCTGTTATAGTGTGACCCACATGATCGTATGGCTCACATAGTCTAGCACACTACCGTGTGGTGTCAGCAGTGTGGTTTTCGGCTTTGCGATGATTATTGATTTTTTCAAAATTGAAGTTTCATACCTAATGGTTCTGGAAAACGACATTATGACACACTTCTAGACACTAATATCAGGATTCCAAAAGAAACAATTAACAACGATATACAAAATCAAATCACTAATTTGACCACAAATGATTAGACATTCAACCTTAATCACTAAGAATCAGCCCCTACAATGTAGTCGGTCACTTACCCCGATTGAAACAACAGTTTCTAAGGCTCATTAATCGCCGAAAGATTATTTGCCACTCAATTTTCACCTAATTAAAATTGAAACCGCTTAGTTTAAAACTCACAGATTAGCCCAAATATTTTCTCACCTTATCTAAAAAAAAGAAAAGAGTAACTAAACGACTCTACTTACAAGAATACAAAATCACTTGCTCAAATGAGAACACACTAACTACAATTGAATCCAAAGAGGCGACGACATTTGGTTAAAATGTCAGAGTGCCAGCAAGAAAAATAAGAAGGACGACTATAACACCCCTAACCCGTACTGTCGCCGAAATATGGTTATGGAGCATTACCGAAGATTACACTTCAAAACTATCCAAAAAAAACTTTAAACATTTAATATCACAACATCAATCATAGCAAAGTCAATCATTAACATACATATTGTCCTTTATACGAGCCATTAATGCCCTAAAAACATGTTAGAAACAAGTTGGGACTAAATTGAAAAGATATAGAATTTTTCAGAAAAAGATGAAAATTTCCAAACTGTAGGGGTCACATGGCCGTATGAGTCACACGGCCAAGAAGCCGTGTGGACATTTGAAGTAGGGAGACACGTCTATGTTCCAGCCTGTGTCCATGCCCGTGTAACTCTCTAACTTGGGTCACATGGCAAAGCCACTTGCCCATGTGCCAAGCCGTGTACCCTTCGAATGACCTTACACACTCGTGTGCCAGGCTGTGTGCTAGGCCGTGTAACTGTCTGACTTGCAACCCTTTGTAAGCTATAGGGGACACACGACCGTGTTGCATGGCTATGTGTCACACACGGCTAAGACACACGCCTATGCCTCCGGTCGTATGGACGAAAAATAGGCTATTTCCAAGCCAATTTTCTCACCCAAACATGCACACACCTACAACCAAATTTCCACATATAATCAGGCATCCCAAAGTGCACCAAATCATGCAACATTTAGCTATCCAAATAAGATACATATGCATACAACCAATATGCCCAAAAAGGCACCTCAATCCCAATAATTAAACTTGCATAACCATATGCATAGTTGATCAACTTGCTACCATTTTAAAACATACCATGCTTAACTTATGCCTTGTCATTAGAACTTATCATTTGAATTATAGTTTTCATGCATCCCAAATATACATGTGTCTAACTTATACATATTTGACCACAACTTATCCATAAATATGTATATAGTTTAATTCCATACCAAGTTATACGATAATTGACCACACGCCAAAATCACATTCAGACATACTAATTTGGTTATTCAAAACACAACTTCAAATGACCATTTCAACTCCAACCATCAAGGTCATTTAAATTACACAAAGCTAACCATATATGGATGGTTCCAACAATCAACATGTATACAAACCATATTTCAATCATGCACATCTATTCAAAACCTTACCATAGCATGCCATATCTTGACCATGTTGAGGTCAATTCATCGTATATATCTTTGGCCATTTAAACATGCTTTAACACATTATCAAATTAACACATATCAATAAGGAACCAAATGTACCAAGGATACATCACCCAAAATGACATATACATGCCAAACTCATTAACTAACATTCAACTAATCATCAACCATAAGTCCACCTATACATGCCATTATAACCTTAATCAAGACATCAAAATCTACCAACATAATCGCTGGATAGTGTGATAGATCTTCGATGAGTTTCCAACCCGATTGAGCTTCTGATAATTGGAAAAGTAATGGAAAAACAACTACCAAGCAATGAATGCTTAGTAAGCTCGTATAAACTTTAGTCATATCAATCTATTTCAAATATGAAATTTATACATATCATGAATAATCCTATACCAATACCGCAAGATTCATGAAATCATATTCAACAACTCACAAAGTGAATAAACCCATAGCATCACATATATATATCATCTCTAACATCGTAGGATTTTATAAAACTTTAAACCCTTCCAAATTTTTTTACTTTCATTTGCATTTCATTACTTTACATTGCATTTACTTTCTTTAGCTTAAATAAAAACATCAATTCAACTCCTCCTTCCCTTTTTCATCATTTTACACTTCAAGTATGAACTTACTATTTCATTACCTTTCCATACCTGTTTCATATACGTAACACACAAGACATAAGCATGTCATCAACCATAGCCACAAGCTAGTGCATTTAAACATACCGCTTTGGAATTAACCACATGATAAACCATTTCATAAGAAATTACATAATTTAAACCTTGCCATTCTTTCATGAACACAAGCATATTTCCATTTGGGCACTTACCATTTCAATGCATAACTTACAAGTAAGCATAATACAATCCAACCAATAGCTTGGCACATGCCTAAGCATTAAACAACACATGTTAGCATACTTGAACATATTTCATATAAATTCAACATGGATAACCATTATACTTGAATATGATTCAATTGGATACAACATCCTTCATAACATAAGATGCTTTCCATATATCTCACCACTTCAATGTATTTCATATATACATGTATTTGTTTGTATTGAACATTTACCGTTTCCTTTCCAATTCATGCTCGTTGAACTGTTTAGAATACTGTTGGATACCCGGGATAGCTCACACAAAGTGTGCTAAATTTTATAACTGTAATCTATCAATTTATGTACATATATACTCACACGACTGTGGAGTATCTGCAACACATGCTGGATCTCAACTATCAGTAGGACGTTCAAGACCAACACCCAAATCATGTAAACCCTATGACATGTCATTTGTACCCTATGAATTCTTAAGGTTCAAATAGGGCTCGGTAGTCGTCGAAACATTGTTGGATTTCCATCGTTTCATTACAAGATAAATTGCATACTAACATATATATTGATTTAATCACAATATAATCACATATTAACATTCAATTTAATCAAAATTATACAAAAAGTAGTTCATACGAACTTACCTGGCTAATTTGCAGAAATACCAAAGTTTAGGGGCATTTTGGTAATTTTCTATTCTCCTCAATTTTCCACTCGATCTTGATCTAAATTAATAATTTCATTAAATTTATTAATTTAGACATTAAAAAAATATATTTTATGCAATTTAGTCATTTTTGACATGTAACACCCCTTACCGTATTCGTCGCCGAAATAGGATACGAGGCATTATCGGAACTTACGGAACCAATTTCCATTTATCAGCATCTAATTTTAATCTATTTTATTTCACAACTTATACCTCTCAATTTTTGAAATTGCATATTTACCCCAAGTTTTACAATTTTTACAATTTGGTCCCTACTCAATTAACCCCCCAATTGAGCTGATTTTTCCTCAATTAACACTTTATTCTATCATCTTAAACTACTTCACAACCTTTGGAAACTAGAATTTCAGCATCAAACCTTAATTCCTAACTTTTTCACAATTAAGTCCTAAAAATTAATTTCTTCTAAAAACATTTAGTAAATCCATCTTTTGATAAAATTAAAACTTCAAATCCATGTTTATTCATCATAAACTTCCAGTACTCAATCATGGTAGCTTTCAATTTCATCCATAAAATAAAAAACTAATGAATTTAATAGTAGGACCTAGTTGTAAAAGTCTTAAAAACATAAAAATTACAAGAAAAAGGCAAGAATTAACTCACTTGATATAAAAATCATAAAATACCAACTTAAAGAACCTCTTTTATGGCGTTTTGGCTGATGAGAATGAAGAAAAATCAAAAGAAATCTAGATTTTCCATTTTAGTCTTAACTTTATTTAGTTAATTATGCAATATTCCAATTTTGCCCTTAAATCATCAATTTTCTTGCTGATTTCATGCCCTTGCCGTTCAGCCCAAATAATTTTGGGTCTAATTGCCTTTTAAATCCTTTCTCATTAAACACTTAAACTATTTAATCATTCTAGCAACTTTTACACCTTTTTCAATTTAGCCCTTTCTATTTAATTGACTACCCAAACGTTAAAATTTTCTAACGAAATTTTAATACCACAATACTAACATTTCATAAATATTTATAAAAATATTTTTGACTTAGTTTAATGAGATCGAGGTCTCGATACCTCGTTTTTACCTAATTTCTTCAATAATTTTTTTAATTAACCACTAAATCGATAAAATTTTTCTATCGATATTTTCATATGACTTTCCTATCATATTAATATTCGTATAATAATTTTTTAAAATAAACATTATTTTTAAATCAAATTTATGGTTAAGAAACCACAGTTTTGATAACCCTAAATTTAGGCCATTACATGATATTTTACAAAATTAACCCTAAAGTTTTACTTTTATTCAATTTAGTCCCTAAGCCTAAAACATGCAAATTAACCCTTTTTTTCCCAAAATTGAGTGTAGCCAAATACTCATAGCATCCAATACAGCACATTATTGTAACAATTTCACATCAAATCCTTTTAATTTTACTATTTTAACAATTTAGTCCCTAATAAAAAAATTCATCAAAAATTACTTAACAAAATACTATTAAATACCAGCTAATATTTCAAATTTATAATTTAACATAAAAAATCACTAGATTCATCAATGGAAACATTCACAATCTTCAACAGTTTCAAAATTAAAGGTATGGGCTAGCTGGACCTAGTTGCAATGATCTCAAAAACTTAAAAATTATTTAAAATGGGGCTAAAACAGACTTATATGCATCATCACAAGGTAAGCCAAAGCTTCAAGGTCTTCCATAGAGTTTTTCTCCATTCAAAATGGGTGAAGAAGACATTAAGATGATGATTAAACATTTTGGTTTTATTTTATTTCTACATAATTATCAAATTACCATATTAACCTTAGTTAATAAGTAAATAAAACATCAAATTCATGTCCATTATTGTCCACTAACACCTTGAATGGTCTAACTACCATTTAAGTCCTTTTGTCCTTTATTGAATTAACCATTTAATCACTCAAATCAAATAGTGATCAAATTTACATCTTTTACGATTTAGTCCTTTTTTAATTCATTAAATATCGAAATGTTAAAATTTTCCAACGAAACTTTAATACCACCTTAATGACACTCCGTAAATATTTATAAAAATATTTATAGCTCAGTTTATAGAAACAGGGTCTCGATACCTCATTTTCTAAAATCACTTAAACTTAGGGTATTACCACTTGAACTTAATAAATCGCTTAAATAACAAAAATCACTATATCAAAAATCTTTTTAAAACCATGTTTGACTCGTAAATATTAAATATTAGTATTTATGAACTTACTCGTCAGATTTAGTGGCTTCGAAACTGTTGTTTCTAACATAATTGAAAAATAGACTGTTACAACGATAATGAAGAACAAGGGTTGTTAATCGTGCAAAATATGAAAAAGAAAACAAAAGAAAAGGGATGAAAGAGAGAGGAGAAAATGATATAAAGAATTTTAGTAAGAAAAACGAAAATGAAAAAAAATAGAAAATGGGGAAGTGGGAAGAGAGGAGCGTCCAAGTGGGGGAGAAATTTTAGGAGATCTTTGCAAATATATTTATTTTTATAAAATATTTACTACCCCGAAACCGTAACTGTTAGGATTGAACCGATTAAGCAACGAACAAGAAAAATAGCGGAATAAATTGAGAAATATAACACACAAATTTAACGTGGAAAAACCCCTCCAAAGAGGATAAAAAACCACGGGTAAAGATAATTTTACTATAATGGCAAAAGAACGAAAAGTACAAAAGATGGAGATAAAGACTAAACTCGAAAACCTAAAAACAAAGAACCCTCAAAACGTAAACACAAAATTCTCTAAATGTGTTATGAGTTCTAATCTCTAATGGGTGTATTTTCTAAGGTTGTAAAAGAGCCTATTTATAGGCTAAATTCATAGGTCAAATAATAAAAAAATAATTTACACTAATCAGAGTTTAATTGAAACAAATAAACAGAGTTTAACTAGAAGATTGTTTTTCAAATTTGACTGAAAATAGGAGTCATATTTAACAAATCTCCACCTTGACTCATATTTCCACAACGCCATCTTTGCCAAAGCCCGCCACGAGCCTATCTTGAACTATGTAAGGAATTAACTGAGTCAAATTTGTGCTTAGAAACTAGAAGACTTCTAGCCTTCGACTTGTACACTGCCAAATCAAAACTAACCCAAGTCTGATTTTCACAAACATAGTGCCTTAACTTTTCAAAACCTGCATCCAAAAGAGAACCGCTCTTCAACGAAACGGTCATACCTTTTTCCCTCTTATGACCAAGTTGCCTCCGCTCCAAAGGAGTTGATTTTGACTCCGTAATGGACGAGGGATGTCCGATTTCACCAGTCACTGTAGAACCTTCGAGGATATAAAGACTGTCGGTTCTTTTACCTTTTAACAAAACGAGAGCTCCACGAGATACTTTAATACCGCTCGACTTGATGTTAATTCTGCATCCTTTCAAGTCTAAAATACTCAAGAAGATGAGATTCTTTTGTAAATCAGGTACATACCTGACATCTGTCCTAATCGTCCCATCGTGTATCTTAATTTTAACAGTACCAATACCAATTACCTTACTAGATGAATCATTTCCCATGCGGACAACTCCACCTTCAACCGAACTGTATGTGGAGAACCATTCTCTATTGGGACACATGTGGAAAGAACATCCTGAATCTAGGATCCACTCAGACGTGAGCTTGGTGTTATCGCTTGTTGACACTAACAAGAAATCATCACCATTTTCATTGGCTAAATTAGCACCAGCAGCTCTTTTATGTCGTAGTTTATAACAATCTGCTTTGACGTGACCTAACTTTTTACAATAGTGACACCTTTTGTCTCGTTTCTTTGATGTTACCAAAACGGAAGCTTGCCTATCTATCTTGCTATCCAAATGAAGGTCATTGTCAAGTTTGTCTCTACTCAGCAAATGACCCTTCACGTCTTCAAACGAGAGTTTGTCTCTACCATAAATCAGGGTCTCCCTGAAAGACTTGTATGAAGGGGGTAAAGAGCACAATAATAGCATAGTCTAATCTTCATCGTCAATATGAACCTAAATTCTTTAAATCATTTAAAAGAGTAATGAATTGACTGATGTGATCTCTAAGAAGCTCACCTTCGTTCATGTGAAACGTAAATAGACGTTGTTTCAACACTAAACGGTTAACCAGAGACTTAGTCACATAAAGAGTTTCTAACCTTTTCCACAAGGCAGATGAGGTCTTCTCCATCAATACCTCCTACAATACTGTATTCGCGAGGCACAACTAGATTACAGACAAAGCCTTTTCATCAAGCTCTTCCCATTTTGTTTTATTTAGATTCTCAGTCTTTTTCCCAGTAACAACCTTTTTCAAACCGGATTGAACTAGAATTGCCATCATCCGAACTTGCCACAGATTGAAATTTGTCTCACCATCGAACTTCTCAATTTCAAACCTTGTTGTTGCCATATCTGAACGAGCTGATCTATGAAAATTAACCTAGCTCTGATACCAGTTGTTAGGATTGACCCGATTAAGTAATGAACAAGAAAAATAGCGGAATAAATTGAGAAATTGAACACACAAATTTAACGTGGAAAAACCCCTCCAAAGAGGATAAAAAACCACAGGTAAAGATAATTTTACTATAATGGCAAAAGAACGAAGAGTACAAAAGATGGAGATAAAGACTAAACCCCGAAAACCTAAAAACAAAGAACCCTCAAAACGTAAACACAAAATTCTCTAAATGTGTTATGAGTTCTAATCTCTAATGGGTGTATTTTCTAAGGTTGTAAAAGAGCCTATTTATAGGCTAAATTCATAGGTCAAATAATAATAAAATAATCTAGACTGGTCAGAGTTTAATTGAAACAAATAAACAAAGTTTAGCTAGAAAATTACTTTTCAAATTTGACTGAAAATAGGAGTCATATTTAACAGTAACAAATTTGATAAAATTTAACCTTATCCAACCACCAAGAGTTCGAATTTCACCTACATCCTATTGCTACTATGGGCGACACAACAAGGGACAAAAATTAATCCAATTTTGACAATAATATGATTCAAACTAAGGACCCCAAATTAGACTAAGACCTTACCATTGAGCTAACAAGCTCATTCTTATTAGCAAGCTAACAAGAGTAAAATATAACTTAATTATGAACAACTAAATGAAAGAACAAAAATAATAAAAAATTCAAGGCAAGATATTTATACACAAGACCTCAACCACACATCCAAAACACTTAACCACTTAAACATATTATTTTACTTGACATAATTCCTACAAAAACAGGATGTGACCACTCTTGTTCACTGACCCAATTTTTGCTAATCCGGTTTTTGGGATGTGATACCTTAAAAATGAATCAATTAAGCTATTTAATTATTTATTTTTGTTATTAATTGTTATTATGTTGACGATGTTGTTAACGACCTCTAAAATCCATAGTTGTAATGCACATTATTAAAAAATTCAAAATATATATATTAAAAATTTAAGTCTAAAATGAAGCCTGACAGATTAATGTCCAAGTGCATTTAAATATTGACCTTCATCCTCCAACTAAGAGCATTAACTTGAATCGATATCCTGAAATACCAAAACAAGAATTAAGAACACATAATTAAGAACAAGTCAAATATTTATCATACAATTCAGAAAATAATAACAAGATTCGTCTTAGGTTTCATCCCCCTTAAGTATTTAGGGGATTTAGTTATAACTAAATAGGAAAACATCTCAGAAGAATAAAGAATACAAAACATAAAGAAAACCCAAAACTCCTGAAGGGAAATTGAGGAGAGATCTTCAGTCTTGATGGTGAATTCGGCTTCTGAAATGGATCAATCGACTTTCTTGGAGTAATTCCTTACTCCTTACTCTCTGTCTCTCTTTTAGTCTTCCTATCGGGTGTTTAAATAGGCTTTTGAATGCCTAAAAGCCCTCAAACTTGCCCTTTTCTGAATGGAACTTAACTAGGGCTCGGCAGGGACACGCCCGTGTGCGATTACTTCAGGCCGTGGTCGAGGTTGAGAGATCAACATGCCCGTGCTTGGATTGTTTTAGGCCGTGGTTGAGCCTTTTAGAATGGCACGAGCGTGTGTTCTACCGTGTGAGGAAGTCCAGGGCTTGTTGTTTTCCCATGTCGGCCCATTTTCTCCGTTTTTGGCCCGTTTCTTGTTCTTTTCACTCTCCTATGCTCACCTAAGTATAAAACGTGAAATTAAAGGATTAGGAGCATCAAATTCATCAAATCTAAGGAGAATTCATTCATAAACATGTTAAGCATGGGATAAAAAATGTATAAATTATGGTTTATCATAATTAAGCCCCCAAACAAAAGTCACAACCAATTGAGCTCTTGAATATTAAAATTTCTATAATTAAGCCCCTTGATTGGCTATTTCTATCATTGACCATTAATTTGCTAGCGTGGCCATCAACAATTGTTGAGTCAGTTGTTATGGTGCTGACATGATAGTCTACATCAATAAAAACAAAAATAAAAATAAAAAATTTATTTTAAAAATTTCTAGTCCAGAATGGACCTAGACAAATTAAATTCTAGGTTCACAAGTACATTTGAACTTGGACATCTATTTGTCTGGGTACTTTATGGAATAACTTTTAAAATTATATAATTTTTAAAAAATAATAATTAATTATTGAATAAATTTTGTAAAATTTTATAAACATTATAAAAATAGAAATAAATTCAAAGATTTTTAAAAAATAAAATTTGAAATATCATGCTCATAATGGACTTGGGCAAGCAGTTGTCCAGGTTCATTTAAATCTAGATAACAATTATCCAGATTCATCTTGGATATAATTTTTTTTTAAATTTTAAAAATGCTTTAGAAATTGAAAACATATATATTAAATTTTTTTTATGGTAAACTACACATATAATCACCTAGCTATATATATATTTTTTATTCTAGGAACCCAAAATAAAAAAAAAAAGATTTGCAATTTAAGCACCCACATTACTTATTGCGATCTTTTTGTAACACCCCTAACCTGTATCTGTAACGCCCCAAAATTTGAGAAATTTAATAGTGAGAATCTGAAGTAAGTAATTTTGGTATCTTTGGTTCTGTGCTTTGCTTCTGTGTTCAAGGTCTGGAGTTCGAGTTGCATTTTTAAAAAGTTTTGTGATTGTTTTTAAAACAACTTTCACCTATGCGTTTTGTAGTTAATTTCAATTCTAGGTAAATTAGTGGCAAGAATGAGCTTGCTGGTTCATTGGTTAAGCATTTGTCTATATTCTGTCTGGTCCTGAGTTCAAACCCCATGGTATGCGTTAGGAAATATATTTTGCAATTGCTAAAAGGAGGTGGTTAATTTTAAATAGTCTGAAGCATTTTTGTTGTATATCCTTCTTTACGTTTTTTTTTCAATCCTTCTTCTTTTCTTTTATTTTTCTTTCTTCGGTATTCAACTCTACGTTAATTGAGAGTTCTCTGTTGCCTGTAAAGTCGACTATGCAATTATTGAGTAAGTTTTGCTGTTTTTTCCTCTCGTTTTGTGAGTTTCACCGAGTTAACGATATTATGTTGAAACAGGTTTTGCTCGGTTGTTTGAACGATTTGTATAATCATTTGATTGGTTACCTTTTTAGGCAAAGATGTTGTGGGAGACGGTAACCCGTCGTGTTAGTCTAGTATCCCCTATTTCGAACAAGGTAAGTGTGTGAATTAAGTTGGGGTTTCTTTGAATCTTTCGACATGTTTTGGCGGTGGGTTGATTTTGCTAAATTATTGTAATTGATGGTATAATTGATTAGTGAATGGTTATTATTTAGGTTCCGACTAGTCTCCGTAACGTTTCTCCGTCAAAGCGAAATCAAGTGTGTACAGGAAACCTTACTTTTTCAAGTTTTAGGTCACCAAAAATAGTGACTGTAGATGCCACACGGGCGTGTGGCAGGCCATGTGATTGGCCGTGTGACTCACTGTTCATTGAATTGGGGCCACATGGGCATGTGTCCAGGGTGGCAATGTTAGTGCACGGTTCACACGGGTATGTGTGTAGGCCGTGTAACTCATTGTTTGTGACTTAGGACCATAGGGGTAAGCACATAGGCGTGTACCCAAGCCGTGTGAGTCACATGGGCGAGGACACGATCATGTTTCCAAGCTATGCAACTCTCTATTTACATGTTAGAACTACACAGGCAGAGGGCATGTGCATGTGCCTAGGCCATGTAAGCCACACGGGTAAGGACATAGCTATGTGTCGAGGCAGTGTGTGTAACAGCCCGTTTTAGTCAAATCAGAATAGTGGTTTTGGGACCACAAATATGAAGTCAAAATATTTATTTTATTATTTTATTAAAGTTTACAGCATGATAGAATTATTGTGTGAAAGTTTCGTAAAGAAATTTTACTGTTTGAATGGTTAATTTGGTAAAAAGGACTAAATCGCGTAAAGTGTAAAAGTAGAGTTCTATTAGCTAAAAGTGTTTAATAGCTATAGAGCCTTAAATTTAAGGTCCTTATGTTGTAATTAGACCATACTTAGTGTAAGTGGACAATAATGGACATTAAATGGATGTTTTACATGATTTATAATTAAAGGTATATGTGTAAATTAGTAATTAACATAAAATAAATAAAATAAAATCAATTTAAACTTCATGCTCATCTTCTTTAGCCAAAAATACAAAGAAGAAGAAACCATAGAAGTTGTTTTAGGGTTCAGCACTTGCAAGGTTAAATTGGCAAGTGATTTTGACTCGATTTTTAATGATTTTTACGTTTTTTAGATCGTTGCTTCGTATTCTAGCTAGCCCATACCTTAAGTTTTGAAAATATTAAAGATTTAACATGTTTCCATTGTTTAATGTTTGAGTAAATTGATATTGATGATAGATTATGAAGGTTTATTGATAAATTTACTAGTTTTGTAAAGTGATTTTTGACAAAAATGTCAAAAAGGGATTAAATTGAGAAATTGTAAAATTATGTGGGTAAAAGTGTGAATAAATAAAATATATGGGCTGCTAGGGACTCCATTAAAATTTGGCTAAGCATGGGTTTGTACTAAATTTCATGAATTTGCAATTTTATGTGATAAGACTAAATTGTAAAAATGTGAAAGTTTAGGGGCAAATGTGTAGAATAGACCTAATGTGTGTTTTGGACTAAATTGAATAAATAGTTGATTAAATAAGCTGATTTTGATCATATATAGATCAAGATAAGTCGAGATTGGGATTAGATCGGGAAAAAGGAAAATTGGACGAATTGTCGATAATTTTCATCCGAGCAACTCGAGGTAGGTTCGTATAATTAGAATCGAACTTTTAAATACTTGTAATTATTTGAAATGAATGTATATAATTGATTAATTGATCTACTTTTAATACGAATGCCTTATTGATATAGTCTGATGGTTACTGAGCCCCATTTGAACCGTAGGAATTCGTAGGATATGAGTGACATGTCACTAGGGTTACCATTTAAGTTGAGACCCTGCATGTGTTGTGGACTCACCACAGCTCGTATGAGCTTACTGTTATATCGGCTCGTAAGAACTTACTGTTTTTAGCTCATCGGAGCTTACCGTTTCAGCTTAATAGAGCTTACTGTCCATCATCTCAGAAAGAGCTTACTGATCATAGCTCGAAAGAGCTGAAATGACAATGAATTGACGAATTATTGATTTATATGTAATGTATATCACCTGAGTATCCCTCGATATTTTAATAGGTTCAACAGACATAAATTTTGTTATTGGTTATGTGAAAAAACTATATATTACACAGTTGAATTACTGTTATATGGATGAAGTACTGTTTAAACGGATGAGTTACTGTTATCAAATCAATTATTGTTTATATGATTGAGAGTGAAATGTTACAAATGATGTGCATGATATATGTGAATTTGAGATGATACAATGTATTGAGCATTAAATGGAGGTCATGGATGATTATATGCACTTATGTGACTAACTTGTTGATGAATGCTTGTGTATAGGCATTTGGCAAGTGAATTTGATATACTTTGTTCAATTGTTTGGTTATGTATAAATGGTAAGTTAATTCATGAATTATACAGGCTTACTAAGCTATAAAGCTTACTCTTTTTCTTTTCCATGTTTTATAAAGGTCGATAGCTCGCTCGATTTGGATAAGTCAGAGTTATGCTTCACACTATCCAGTTGCCGATTGGTACCTTTGAACTCCTGAATATTTGTAAATATGACATGTATAGGCTAGATATAAAGATAATAGTTATAGTTACTTGAGATAGTGATTTTGGTACATGTTGTTGTATAAGTTAAAGCCATGTGATTTGACTTAACTTGGTATAATGTTTTAGTTGTGTATAAGTATTCAAATATAGTATGTTTTGGCAAGTAGTAGATGGAATGGAAGTATGCAAATGTTGTCTTAGTATGTAGTAGGCATATGAATGGAAAATGCATGATACTAATTAGGTATTTGAATACTATGTCGAATTGGTATAAAATGTGAATGGAATGTTGTGGATTGGCTGCCTAATGAGTTATAAAATGTTGCAATTTATGCTTGTGCAGGTATGTAAAAATAGGGTGGCAAAATGGCTTTGCAAATAGCCTATTTTTGTCCACACTGGAAGAGACACGGGCATGTTACATGGTCGTGTGTCCCCTGGTGTTAAATTAAAATGAAGTCAGTATGCCCCACACGGTCTCACACACAGGCGTGTGACTGGCCGTGTGGTACAAGTCAGTATACCCTCTATTTGGCATACAGCCTAGCACATGGGTGTGTGACTTGGTCGTGTTGCATAAGTCAATATACCCTACAAGTTTGGCACGACCTAGTACACGGCCTGGCACACGGACGTGTGTGGCCACTTTGAAGGGCACACGGGTGTGTGGTTGGCCGTGTGACCCAAGTCAGTATGTGCCCCCTGTTTTGACACGGCCAGTGACACGGGCGTGTCTAGTGGCCGTGTGAGACACATGGCCTACCCACACGGGTGTGTGTCCTCTGTTTTGATAAAAAATTCTATGTGTTTCAAACGTTTTTAAAGTTATCAGTTTAGTCCCAAACCGCTTCTAAAGCATGTTTAAGGCCTCGTAGGCTATCATAAGGGACAAATTGATGGAGATTCAATGAGAATTGTATGAATTGATTGAATGTTTGAAAAAGTACGGTTATATGTGTTATAAATTCGGTAATACTCCGTAACCCTATTCTGGCGTTGAATACAGGTGAGGGGTATTATAGTGTGGCATTATAAAGGAGGTTCGAAACCCATTTTTGAGGTCATAAATGTGGTCTATGACTGATAATGATTTCCTCATTGTATGAATGATTTGAACTTGATCGAGTGAGAATCCTTTAATACTCTGTAACTGACGCATGAATGTTATAACTATAAGTGCATTGTAAATATATGTATTCTGCATATGCATGGGTTGGGATGTTGTGAAGAAGGAAGTAACCTATTCTGAATCAGTAGTTAAGCCACTATGTAAATAGTTTTGATTCAGGCACTTTGAGGCATTATGATCCAGCAGCTAAGCTGTGTTACTGTAAATGTGTCAAATAGACACTTCGCGGTGTATAGGGATGGATGGGCATTGAATGTCCTTAATGGTGTATTGGGATGGTTGAAGATGGTGTGTAGCAGATGGGGTTTAGGAATATCTACATCTGAATTTGATCTTCTATATATATATATAAAATTGCATATATATAAATATCTGTATACAACTGATCTGTTCTGAATCTGAATTGTAATAGTCCTATACCGAACCTAATCTCTGAATATGAACTACTTTATGAATGAATACTAATTGAATAACATAAACTTTTGTTACGCACTAAGTTCACAACTCATTTTGTTTTTGGTTGGATTTCAGGTGATCCCCAATCTTGAACAAGTCAGCGCAGCGGATGCTTGGTCAAGCATTTATTTTTTTTAAATAGTGTGTTAGGATTTTGGTAACTATATTAGGATGAATCTGGAAGATTATATACTTAATTCACTCTATGATGAATGTGTTACGAAGCATGGTTTAACTTTATTATGTTGTTTTGTGACAATTGATAACTGATGAGGTTATTCCTGAAATTTGGGCTGGACGTCTAGGCCGGGTTTAGGGTATTACATTTAGTGGTATCAGAGTCAAGTTTGTCAACACTCAGACTGTGTTTGGGTTCATAATGTGTGGGAAAAGTAACTTAATAATAATTAGTATTTTAACTAATATAGAAATATTGAAACTTTAGTGAACGACTGAGCCTCCGACGCTGACTTTTTAAGTATTTCTGTTCTATTATAAAGATTATGACCCTTAAACTGTTGTGGGTAAAATGTTTTGGTGAGAACTGGTGAAACTATTCTGCTGGATGTCCGAACTGATTTGTATACTCTGATATTGTAGCTAGATTGCATTTTTGAGTTCACATGTTACTCGTAGACATGGTATACAGAGGCGTCGAGGACGCTGAGGAGGACCTCGAGTAGAGTCATCCTCTATGGGTAGTCTGCCTAATCTGGAGACCAGCGAGACTATTGGTACCCCCACTGCTATGACAGAGTCTCAGGCTCCGATGGCTGGGGACGATGCACTATCCTAGGCCATGATTCAAGCACTAGAGAAAGTTGCAGGGACACATTTGGGATCGGGAGGTCGATGGTCGATTACTGAATGACTCCGATCGAATGGGGCTAAATTATTCAAGGGCGTCTTAGGAGTCACTCCCACTGTTACTGAGTATTGGCTCGAGGCTACTAAACGTATTATGACAGATCTTGACTGTACTTTCATTCAGAAATTGAGGGGTGTTGTATCTCTACTTCGGGATGAAGCTTATCAGTGGTGGCTGACTGTTGAACAAGGTGCTCAGCTCGAACAGGTTAGCTGGGATTATTTCAAGAATGCCTTCCAGGGTAAGTATGTGGGGGTGAGTTATGTTGAGGCTCACTGACGTGAGTTTTTGAGCCTAGTTCAGGGTGACCGGTCTTTGGCTGAATATAAAGCCGAGTTTCTGTGATTAGGTAGATACGCACAAACTTTAGTAGTGCCTGACTACGATAAGTATGTGCAATTTGAGAAGGGATTGAGATATGACCTGTGAGTTCTGGTAACTCCTCAGAGGGAGCAGGTTTTCGCGGTTCTGGTTGATAAAGCGAAGATAGTGGAAGAAGTGAAGTGCACTAAGCGTGAGCCTCGTGATCGTGAGAAGGATTAGAATAAGGTTAGGAGGGATTCGGGTCCCTCTGGTCCTAGTCAGCCCCATAGGAAATGGGTGAGATTCGATAGGCCCCCAAGGGCCAAGACATCAGCGGTAGTGACTGAGATTCAGTTGTGCAGTGATTTTGGGAAGCACCATCCGGACGAGTATTTGAGGAAATTAGGAGCATAACTATGTTGCGATTCGATGAAGCATCGAGTTAGGGATTGCCCCTGTAATAACGCTAACCCTTATACGTTGCCGAAATAGGGCTACGGAGCATTATCGTACTTTACAAATTAATTACAGACATTTACAACCTTTATTATTGATATTAAGAATCAATCACAAAACACTCATATTGTCCCTTCGATGGGCCTTCGAGGCCTAATATATACACTTCAAAAGTGAATTGAGACTAAACCGAGCACTCAAGAATTTTTTCCTAAAATCTTAAAATTTTTCTTAGAAGCAGAGGACACATGCCCATATGGTCGGCCGTGTGGCTCATACGGCCAGGAGACACGCTGGTGCCTTAGGCCATGTGGGCATTTGATATGAGACACGCGGTCGCATCCCAGCCCATGTCCTTACTCGTGTAACTCTCTGACTTGTGACACACGGCCAACCACACGCCCGTGTGTTAGGCCGTGTGCAAGGTGCAGGGGTCACACAGCCAAGTCACACGCTTAAGTGCCAGGCCATTTGCAAAAACCTGGGCATTTGTTTTGAAATTTCAAGGTGCAGGGGACACACGGCCAGACCACATGCCCATGTACCAGACCGTGTGTCACACACGGTTGAGTCACACGCTCGTGTGGACGAATATAGGCCATTTTTCTAACCCTTTTTTTATTAACCTGTAGACAACACTCTCATATACCGATATATCACAATTAAACAACCATACAAGCCAAAGATCTTGTTTTAAACATAAAAGGACATTACAAAACTTATTTACATAGACTTACTAAAATAACTTCATTCATTGATTTACTAAATACCACTACTAAATGCATGCATACAAAATCATATATATATATATATATATATATATGTCATTCATAATTATATTTCAAGTTTAACTCTTTTCTATTAAACCCTATACATGCCATAAAAACCATAATATGTATAACAAAATCTACCAGATAAATCTGGATAGTGTGGTTCGATGTGTTGATTCGATCCTTCGAACTTCTTGAAAATCTACAAAGAACATTCAATAACACAAGTAAGCTTAATGAGGTTTAGTTAGTTCATAAGCTTTAAATATAAATCTTACCGAACATGCTATAACAATAATGCATTAAATAAGAATTTTCACTAACATTTCCTGCCATTCACAATTTCAAATGCTGAATTCACTTGATTGAGATCAATATCAATAACTACTAAAATTCTTCCATATTAATTTCATTTGCACTTACCAATACTTGTCAAATTAGAGAATGTCTTACGGATTTGAGTTCATTGTTTTCTTGATGCCATAGTCCAACTATAGTCTTACACATATATTGCCATGGCCCTACCATGGTCTTACACTCGTAGTGCCATAACCCAGATATGTTCTTATCTTTAGGATGCCATAGCCCAGCTATAGTCTTACACACTTTTATATATACTACTATGGTCCAACCATGGTCTTAAGTTCACGGTGCCATAACCTAGTTATGATCTTTTCACTAAAATGCCATAGCCAAGCTATGGTCTTACATTTAAATGTTGCCATTGTCCAACCATGGTCTTATCTATCAATTCATCTTGTATCACGCAACAGTCGTTCTCAATCCTGCATTCCAATTATTTTAAACTTTCAATTTAATTTCCATATTTATACAATAATCATAATTCAATAACAAAAATATGAAATAATACATTACATCATTCCTAAACTAACAATTAATCATGAAAGTTCAACCATATGAACTTACCTGGGGTAGTTTGTAGAAGTTGTAGAAATTCAGGTACTAATCTGTTAATTTATCTTTTCCATGTTTATCTTTGGGTTCTTGATCTATAATACGAAATTTTCCATTCATCAGAATTAAATTCTATTCTAATTCGCTTAACAATTTATGCCATTAAATTTTTAAAATTACACATTTACCCTAATTACAATTTAGTCCCTAATCTATAAACCCATCAATTGAGCTAAATTTTCTCAAGTAACACTTTATATAATTATTTTAGGCTACTATACAGCCTTTGATATTCAGAATTTCAACACCAAACCCTAATTTTAAACTTTTTCACAATTAGGTCCTAAAATCAATTTCTATTGAAATTACTTGATCAAATCATCATATAAAAAAAATTAAAACTTCAAATCCATGGTAATTCATCATAAACTTCCAGCACTCATCCATGGTAACTTTCACAATCACTCATGAAATAAAAAACTAATGAAATAGACAATTGGACCTAATTGTAAAAGTCTCAAAAACACAAAAATTACATGAAATAATCAAGAATTAAACTTGCATGGAGTAAAATTATGAAAAACCAGCTTCTTGGAGACCTCCTATGGTGTTTTTGGCTGAAGAATTATGAAGAAATGTCTAGATTTTTTTAAGTCCCATTTTTATCTAATTAAATTTTAATTTATTTCCCATTTTGCCCCTTAATCATTCAATTTCCTTGTTTTTTTTTTGCTTACACATTATTTATCACTTGAGCTATTTAATCATTTTAGCAAATTTTGTATTTTTTTCAATTTAGTCCTTTTTAATTTATTAACTATCAAAACGTTAAAATTTTCTAACGAAACTTTAATACTAACTCAATGACACTCTGTAAATATTTTAAAAAATATTTACGGCTCGATTTATAAAATTGAGGTCTCGATACCTCGTTTTTAACCCAACTTACATAATAAATTCTTTTAAATCACAAAATTCACTAGTTTAAGAATATTTCTAAAATCACACTTGACTCATAAATATTAATTTATTAAATTTTCAAACTTACTCGTCATGTAACCACCCGATTTAGTGCCTAGTCGGAACAGTGGTCTCAGGACCACAAATCCGAAGTTAGAAAAAAATTATTTTATTATTTTTATGAGGTTATAGTATGATTTTATTAGTGCATGAAAAATTTGGTGAGCTAATTTTAATGTTTTCTAGCCTGATTTTGAAAAAGGACTAAATCACATAAAAGGCAAAAGTTGCATTTTAGTACCCAAATGTGTTAAATGGCTAGAGAAATTAAATTGAGGGCTTTTAAAGGGAAATTACACCCTTTTTATTAGTGTTGGCCGGCCATGTGATGAGTTTTAAACAAATAGTCAAAGTATTAGGTGGATGATGTCATGATTTGGTGATAAAATAATGCCTAAAAGCCTAGCTATCATTTCTTTCTTCTCCATCTCTTTCCTCCACCAAAAATATCAGAAAAAATGGAGTTTTGAAGGCTGAAAACTTTCAGCAACCTAAAGCCCTCACAAGTAAGTGATTCCCACACCCTTTGTTGATGATTTTTGCATTTTTGAGACCCTTGAAGCACGAGTTTTCAAATGAGGGTGATATCTTGCAAAATGGTCAAGAGTTTAAGATTTTTCCATGGATGTTTTTGAGACGTTTATTGAGTTTTTATGGAAGAATATGAGTCCTAGTTGGGTTATAAACAACTTTGGTGAAAGGTGTTAGCATGAAAACACCTAAAGGGATTATTTTGCATAAGTTGTAAAATAGTTAATAAGTATGTGAAATAGTGATAATTTAAAGTTGCCATAAGAGTAAAAATAGTCCGGTTAGGCTTATGATACAAAGAAATTCGATGAAAATCGATTTTCAAGCATAGGGGTAAAATGGTCATTTTGTCAAAGTTTAGGGGCAAAATGGTCATTTTACCAAAGATGTGAACTTATGATTGCTTAATCCTAATTAGTGACTAAATGAGTGCACATTGGCATTATAGATCAAGATTTACCAAATCCGAACCTAGATCGGGGGAAGGCCAAGCAAACCGACTAAATCGAATAGTCGAGTACTTTTTGTAAACCGAGGTAAGTTGTATGTGAATAATACAACTACACTGTTAATATTTGTATCCATATAGCCATTGAATTGATATTGTATGAGTTGTTAAGTTATGAGTTGAGAATGCATAGTAATATTTGAGATAATAGAAGAATCCCGTTGAAACAGTAGGATACGAACTGGATATTCGTGCCAAGGCATTGGGTGATTTGTGTGCCAGTGTAAGACATGTCTGGGACATGCTTCGGCCACATTCTAAGAGCCAGTGTAAGACCATGTCTGGGACATGGCATCGGCTTCTAGACGAGGGCTAGTGTAAGACATGTCTTGGACATGCATCAGCCATACTATGATAGCTAGTGTAAGACCATGTCTGGGACATGGCATCGGAACAGAGATGAGTGCCAGTGTAAGACATGTCTGGGACATGCATCGGCCTCGACAGAGATAGCTAGTGTAAGACGTGTCTGGGACACGCATCGGCTAAGAGTTGTGCTAGTGTAAGACATGTCTGGGACATGGCATCGGCAATATATCCCACGTTGAAGGTTCATAGAATATCCAGTAGTATTCCAAATGTTTCAATGGTAAGCATGAGTAACGAGCCTAATTAGAAAATGTGACTTAAGTAGATGACAATGAGTAAGTCAGGTTATGTTTGCTTTTGAGCTATAAGTATGATGACTAATGGTGAGATTGTTGTTGTATATTTATTTATATGCAACTTACTAAGCTTTATGGTTACCCTATTTCTTTTCCCTATTCTTTCAGTATCACCAAGCTAGCTTAAAAATCCATTAAAGTCAGAGATATCGATCATACTATCGGCCGCAATATTTGGTATAGTTTGTTTTATATTTTTGAAGGTGTGTGGAATTAAGAGAATGATTCATGTATTTTGGCTTAAGTCAAAAGCCCTTTATTTTGTATCAAGCCTAGAATAATGGCTATTATTCATTTTGATGAATGCGTATGATGTTCTTTCTATGAATGAATTAGTGTCCATTGTGATGAGATTTGTATATTGAAATGATCTTGTGTAGGTTGTGCAAAAAGGGTGACAAACGGGCTTGGGAAATAGCCTAGTTTGTCCACACGGTAAGACACACGGCAGTGTGTCTAGCGTGTGTGTGACACCTGCAGCTATGCCCATGGGTGTGTGTTATGGCCGTGCGTCCCCTGCACTTAAAATTTTAAAGTCATTTTAGCACACGGGCAGACTACACGGGCGTGTGTCCATGCTGTGACATAAAGTCAATATGCATGCTAGTAGTACACGGACAAAAGACATGGCCATATGTCTCGGCCGTGTGAAGGAAACTGGTGTGTGCTTGGGCCCTGTGGTTTTGGCAGAATGCCTAGATTTTTTGACACGGGTACAGGACATGGGCGTGTTCCAAACACACGATCGTGTGCTCTATATCCACACGGGCGTGTAGAGCCTTGTTGCATGAAATTTTTCTAAGTTTTAAATGAGTTCTCAGTTGGGCTCCGAACTACCCCGGATGTATATTTTAGGTCTCGTAAGCCCATGTTTGGGACAGATTACATGAGAAAGGAAAAGTTTTTAAATTGTTTGAGATTTCATGGCCCGATTTTATATAGTGGTTAAGTTTAAGTCAGGTAATACCTCGAACCCTATTCTGACGTCGAATACGGGCGAGGGGTGTTACACGTCAAATTTAGTGAGCTCGAATCACTATTTTCGACACCACTGAAAATTAGGCTGTTACAACTCTTTCCCCTTTAGGAAATTTTGTCCTCAAAATTTGTTACCTAAAAATAAATTCAGATACTGTGATCTCAGTGATTCTTCTGTTTCCCTGGTTGCGTCCTCCATACCATGTCGATGCCACAACACTTTTACTAACGATACTCGTTTATTCCGTAATTCTTTAACCTCTTGAGTCAAAATCTTCACTAGTTCTTCTTAATAAGTCATATCTGGTCATAACTCAATTTCACTATGAGGAATCACGTGTGAAGGATCTAATCTATATCGTCTTAGCATAGACACATGGTGTAACACCCCAAACCAGGCCTAGAAGTTACGACTGGATCCGACGTGCCACATCGAAGCGTTCAAAACATTTTGTATTACCTAGTTTAGAAACTTAGTTGGTGTTTCAAAAGATACCTTTTAAAATAGGTTAAAGTGAATGGAAGCTGTGCACCAGGTAGGAAACCGGAAAAGAGGAGGTGAGTCCGTCGAACTGCTTAAGTACCAAGCTCCCTTCGGATCCAATCCTAGACATGCACACCGCCATTGCCACACTTTAACGTCGTGTATGTTTTTAGGAAAATAATTTGATTAATTCTGTTCAAGAAAAAGTGACTATCTTTGGAAAACATTTTCTTAGCGGAAGTCTTGCTTGTAGTCGTGATGTTTTGAAATCAATTATTATTTTTGAAATCGCGCCCTAATGCTAATCAATTTCGATAGTTATAATGTATCATTTTCATCATAATAAAATATAAATCAAAACCATAAAAATAAAATAATTAAGCGGCCTTATTACATTTAAAAACCCAAAACTGTAAACAAAAATAAAAGGACGTCCAGTTCATCATAAAGAAATAAAATTTGTAGAAACATGTGGCCACTCCGAATCCCTCACGGCTCCAAGCCCACTATGGTTGGGGATCACCTGCGAGAATGAAAATAAAAGGGTGAGTTTGGGGAAACTCAGTGTGTAAACTAACCCAACCATAGCCTATATCAGCTCAAACCACAGAAACAGAATAAATTGGCCTTAGCCCAGAATAGAATTCAGAATAAAGCCCATAGGCCTATAACAGATCAGAACAGATATTACATGTTTATGCAAAACCCAACCCATATCCAACCATATGCACCCCTATACCAACCTTTCACCATGTGGGGAGACTACTTGACCCACCCAACTGCTACACGCCACAGAAATATGCAGCATGGCTGCCAGAATAGATAATGTGACAGAGTCACCAGAAATAGATAATTGTGGCAGAGCCACCAGAACAAATATATGTGGTAGAGCCACCGGATCAGATAATTTGTGGCATAGCCACCAGGACGCTTCCTCCATAACATAACCCATGTCCCCATGCAATAGATATTCATTCATGGCATACATCATACAGATTTAAATCATCATGCTTTTCAGTCAACTTTAACCCTAGGGGTATAAAGGTCATTTTACACCTAGGGGTATCATGGTAATTTTCCATACATAGGGGTATTCTAGTAATCTAACTATTTTAGGGTTTTCATGCATATTTCTACCATTTACGTACAATCAGAAACACTTACTGTGCATACTTACTGAATTGGGCCCGTTGGCGTATTAACCGATTTTTGGCCCAATAAGCCCAAAATGTCAATAATGCACGAAATCGTGCGTACTGCAGTTTTATAATTCAGATTACCAGAATTATTAACCTTTTTATCTTACGAGCATTTTCACACTAGCAAGTTCCCAAAATATCGACTTCTTGGCATTTCGGCTTTTCTGCTTTTGCCGATCTAGTATATGAGAGGGTGTCAGTTACACACCTGTTTTATGACGATTCGATGACGAGATCCACGCACGAATTGCCTAAAATTATATTATTACTTCGTTAATCTAACTACCCAAATGAACTACATAATAACCCCTTACCATATTCGGCCAACCACACCTTAGGCACTAGCGAACCTACCTTTGTTGAAAGTAATGACTAGATCAAGATCCGATCATTCCACTTGTCCAAACCCTTGATCAGCAGCCTCTAAATCCCACTATTACCAAAGTAAAACAGTTATCACAACCCCTTAGGGCTAGAAGTCCAAATCGACAGCCTCCCTAACTTTTAGATATTTCAGCTTTTCTAAACTACGAAAGAAAGACTAAGTTGGAAAGACTTACCACCGGTTCCTTCGGTTAATGATTCCAATGAGTTTCTACTAGATTTCGATGTAGATCTAAGCCCTCAGATGATAAAAAAAGTCAAGCCTTCAGTGATCTTTTTTAGAATTCGGCTATGTCCTTATGGCTATGCGTTTTCGGCTTTTTTTGTAATAGTGAAGAAAAGATGGAATAGTAGGGTTTTTCTGTGGTCTTGTCGACAGAAACTTGGGTTTAGAGGATGAGAGAATCGATCAGGAATGATGAAAAGAAGTAAGAAGTTTTGGCTATAAGAATTCGTCACAAAGAAAGTATATCTTTCGGGATTTCGGCTTTTTATGGCAAATGGCTATAGGCTTAAAAATAATGGAAGGAAAGTGATGTTGAGTAGAGTGATAGGAGGATTCGGCTATGGAGGGAAAGAAGAATAAAAGAATGGCAAATGGAGAGAAAAAGAAAAGAAAAAGAGAGGGGAAGGATGATCAGAAAATGGCTCACTTACGCCCTAATGCTGAATTTATACTGGCACTAACCCTAGCTGAATTTTGCCTCCCTAAAGCTCCCCTTACCGGCCAACTCTTACTCCTCAAGAGTCCACCATTCGGCCAACACTGCTCTCCCTAATCAGCTCCTAAATTCCCTCCCTTATCCCCTCCTTGCTCAATCTCCTGAGTAACTCAAACGTCTCCTACCAGACTTTTACTTGAGTTCCATCTCTTCCCTTTTTTGTACATAAAAATTAATTCCCTTAATTTGCTGTCATTGTGACTTGAACCTGGGTCCTCCCTAACATCCACACGCCACTTATAGCCTTCCCAGTGGCGTCACATGTAACTATGCCACTTGCTTCCTTGTGTTTTATTTTACATAATTAATACTTAAAAGCCCAGCTTACCAGAACCCTTTTTTCTTATGGAATTAAAATTAACTTAAACTACCGGGTTTTAACTTAAGCTTGGGCCTTCTAGAGGCCCACTAACATAATTAATCCTACGCCAAGCAGACAAAACACAGAATATTAAATTTTACCAACATTTTTAGAATTCCCAAAAATTGAGGCGTTACAACTCTACCCTTCTTAAAGAAATTTTGTCCTCAAAATTTACCTGATCCAAACGGATGAGGGTATTGTTGTTGCATCGCCTTTTCTGGCTCCCAAGTAGCTTCCTGTCTGCCATGGTTACGCTAAAGCACTTTTACTAATGGAACAGATTTCCTTCTCAGAATCTTAACATCTCGATCCAATATTTGCACAGGCTCCTCCTCAAAGGTCAAATCAATTTGCACCTCAATTTCTGCAACCGGCACCACATGAGTAGGGTCAGAACGATAATGCCTTAACATGGAGATGTGAAAAACATTGTGAATCCTGTCTAACTCTGGAGGCAATTCCAACTGATAAGCCACTGGGCCTACTCGCTTCAAAACCCGATAAGGCCCAATGAACCGCGGACTCAACTTGCCCTTCTTACCAAACCTTAATATCTTCTTCCAATGAGAAACCTTTAAGAAGACCATATCACCTACTAAGTACTCAATCTCCTTACGCTTCAAATCTCCATATGACTTTTGCCTATCAAATGCTTCCTTCAACCGGTCTCTAATTAGCTTGACCTTATCTTCAGTATCTGCCACCAACTCGGGTCCAAAAACTGTCGTTCACCCAACTCGGTCCAACAACTAGGTGTACGACATCTTCGCCCATACAGTGCTTCATACGGTGCCATTCAAATACTTGCCTGATAACTGTTATTGTACACAAATTCCGCCAATGGCAAGTAATCCTCCCAACTCCCTCGGAAGTCAATAACACATCCCCTCAACATGTCCTCCAGAATCTGAATAACCCTTTCCGACTGACCATCAGTTTGGGGATGGAAAGCCGTACTAAAGTTCAATCGCATCCTTAATGCATCATATAGCTTCTGCCAAAATTGAGATGTGAATCTAGGATCTTTGTCAGAGATAATCGAAACTTGGACACCATGAAGTCGTACAATCTCCACCACATACAACCTGGCTAACTTCTGAAGTGAAAAGTCAGTACGGACAGGTATAAAATGAGCTGATTTGGTCAACCTATCCACAATCACCCATATCGAGTCTTTCTTCGATGGTGTTAAGGGTAGCCTACTCACAAAGTCCATGGTTACCCTCTCCCACTTCCAAAGTGGTATCTTTACTGGCTGCAATAATCCAGAAGGTAATTGATGCTCAGCTTTCACTTGCTGGGACGTTAGACATTTCCCCACAAATTTTGTTACTTCTCGTTTAAGCCCAGGCCACCAATACAGTTCTCGCAAGTCGTGATACAACTTATTCCCTCCAAGATGCATAGCACAAAGTCCCCCATGAGCTTCCTTCAATATTGACTGTCTCAAGTCAGAGTCCTTCGGAACACAAATTCTTCCTCGGAAGCACAAAACTCCTTCGCTATTCAACCCAAACTCAGAAGTTTCCCCTTCCTTAACTTGTTGAAAACGAGCGACCAAAGACTCATCTTTCAATTGATTTTCCTTAATCCGATCCACCCAGGTTAGCCTTACTTGCAATTCAGCCAACAGACTTCCATCATCATATAGACTTAGGCGAGCAAACATTACTCTCAGATCAGATACAGCTCTACGACTTAGAGCATCGGCTACCACATTAGCCTTGCCTGGGTGATATTCGACCGAACAATCATAATCCTTAAGCATCTCGATCCATCTCCTTTGCCTAAGGTTCAGTTCCTTCTGAGTCAGCAAATACTTGAGACTCTTATGGTCTGTGTATATCATCAAATACTTGAGACTCTTATGGTCTGTGTATATAATAAACCTTTCTCCATACAAGTAATGTCTCCAAATCTTGCTGCTAACTCCAAATCATGAGTAGGATAGTTCCCTTCGTGAGGCTTAAGCTGTCGTGATGCATAAGCAACCACCTTACCCTCTTGCATCAACACACAACCTAAACCTACGTGTGATGCATCACTGTACACAGTAAAATCCTTCCCAGACTCTGGTTGAATTAATACAGGTGCTTCAGTCAGAACTTTCTTCAACCTCTCAAAAGCTTCCTTCTACTTCTCAGTCCATACAAACTGTACTCCTTTTCTTATGAGTTTCGTTAGAGGCGCTGCCATCACAGAGAAACCTTCCACAAACCTTCTGTAGTATCCTACCAAGCCTAGGAAACTTCAAATTTCTGACACCGACCTCGGTGGCTTCCATTCCAGAATCGCTTCAATCTTATAAGGGTCCACCTTAATCCCCTCAGCAGAGACCACATGTCCTAAGAAGGTTACCTCTCTTAACCAGAGTTCACACTTGCTGAACTTCGCATAGAGTTCCTTCTCCCTTAACACTTGCACAACAATACGGAGATGCTCATCATGTTTCACTTTCGTTTCAGAATATACCGAAATATCATCAGTAAAGACAATTACGAACCGATCCAAAAATGGTTGGAACACACAATTCATCATATCTATAAACGCTGCAGGAGCGTTCGTCAGTCCAAATGGCATAACCAGAAACTCGTAATGACCATACCGAGTCCTGAATACCGTCTTGTGGATATCTGCCTCTTTGACCCTTAATTGATGTATCTAGATCGAAGGTCGATCTTGGAAAATACAGAAGCTCCTCTAAGTTGGTCAAACAGATCGTCAATCCTTGGCAGTGGATACTTATTCTTAATCGTTAGTTTGTTCAACTGGCGATAATCAATACACATTCGCATCGTCCCATCCTTCTTTTTCACGAATAGCACCGATGCTCCCCATGGAGACACACTTGGCCTAATGAATCCCCTAACCAACAACTCTTGAATTTGAGCTTTCAGCTCTACTAACTCCTTTGGTGCCATCCTATACGGTGCAATGGACACTGGCGTTGTTCCAGGCAACAAGTCGATTCCAAACTCGACCTCTCGATTTGGAGGCAATCCCGGAAGCTCCTCCAGAAAAACATCTTGGAACTCTTTTACAGTCCTAACCTTATCCACTGTTAGCCCTTCCTCTTCTGACTAACTTACGAATGCCAAATAGGCCTCACAACCTTTTTGAATCCACTTTTCAGCCCTCAATGCCGACACCACATTAGACAAATAGTCCCTTCGTTCACCTATCATCATAACCTCATCACCTTCCGTGGTCCTTAGCACCATTCGCTTAGCAACACAATTCAAGGTCGCCTTATGCTTAACAAGCCAGTCCATTCCCAGAATGAGGTCAAACTCTTCGAACGGCAACTCCATCAGATTTCCAGGAAAAATCCTACCTTGAGTTTCTAAGGGTACATCCCTATACAATTTGTTTACCCTAACAGAGTGACCCAAAGGACTTAGCACAGATACCCCACTCACAATCTTTTTAGAGCGTACACCCAACGACCCAGATATGGCACATGCAACATAGGAATGAGTAGATCCAATATCCACCAAAGCAGTATACGGCATGCTAGAAACCAAAATATGTACCAGTTATGACGTCAGGTGCATCGCCCTCCTTTTAACGACGAGCTGCATACACCAATGCTGGCTGTCAAGATTTAGCATTTTTGGTACCCCTGCCAGGTGCCCCTCATCCTCGACCATTTCCATTTCCTCCCTTACCTTGTCCACGTCCACGCGGTGGTTGTGGTCCACCTCTCACAGGTTGAGCAACCCTATGTTCGGCAACTTGAACCTGATCAGCTCTCTAAGGACAGTCTTTAACTCTATGCTCCATAGATCCGCATCAGAAACAAGCACTAGAACATTTCCTACACGCACCCAAGTGTACCTTACCACAGTCTCCACAGACTGGTGGTCTAACCACATTCACCGGAACTGCTCAAATCGGCTCCACCACTCTCGCCCTTTTGACATTCTTATTTGCTCCACCCGAAGGTCCAGAATCCCTTCTAAAATGGTTTCGATCCTTCTCACGATTCTGCCTCTTAGTACGCTTCACCTCCCCAGCTATCTTAGCTTTTTTCCACCAGAACTGCGAAATCACGCTCCCTCTGTGGAGCAATCAGCACCTTTAAATCATCTCTGAGTCCATCCTCGAAGCGAACCCTATGCTCATACTCCGTAGCAACTATTCCCACAGCATATCGGCTTAGCCTCAGAAACTCAGCCTCGTACTCCGCAACTGACTTATTTCCTTAAACCAGATTCAGGAATTCCTTCCTGCGGGCGTCCACATAATTCGCCCCAACATACTTCCCTTTAAAGGCCGTCTTAAATAGCTCCCAAGTGACCCTATCAGCTGAGGTTCCATCTCTCACGGTGAGCCACCACTGATAAGCCTCATCTCACAAAGAACGACGTCGGCCCTCTTCAAACTCTGCTCCACAGAGTAGTCCAAGTCATCCATAATTCGTTCTGTGGCCTCCAACCAATATTCTACCACATTCGGGGCTACACCAGATACGCCCCTCAATATCTCCGCTCCGTTAACCCAGAGTCATTTAGAAATCGATCCTCGAATTTTGTTGCCCGAACTTACCCCGGTAACCCTTTTCAGAACACGAAGCATAACCTGCAACAGGGCGTCATCCCCGGTACCATGATCACGAGACTCCACTTCAGTTACTGGTGGTACCGGTGCCTCCGCTATCGGCATATGCCCAGAAGACGCAGTTCCTACTCGAGCACTACCTCGGCCTCGTCCACGGCCTCTTCCCCGAGCTACTCTCGTACTCATATCGTATTATCTTATTATGAATTTTATGCATTAACATTCCAGTGATTATTACGGATGTTTTATGATTCAGATAGAAATTCAAAGTTGGTTTTCGCAGAATCGATGTCTAGCTACAGTTTCAGTCTTTTATCAAGTTTTCCTAGGGTTTCAGTAGCATTCTTTCTAGAGTATTCTAGAAGGGTTTCAGTACAGACAGATAATTCAGAATATATTCAGAAAAGTTCAGAATACTTACAGAGTTGGGCCGGAGATTCGGAATGCCACTCAAAGATCCAGATTTTGAAAACAGAGTTTTACAATCTTTATAAAACTTTTATTTTCGAAAACCATTATTTTTTTAAACCCATTCCACAGCCGAGTTGTTGCAACTTGGCTCTGATACCACTAAAGTAACACCCCAAACCCGGCCTAGACGTTACGACCGAATCTGACGTGCCACATCAAAGCGTTCAAAACATTTTGTATTACCTAGTTTAGAAACTTAGTTGGTGTTTCAAAAGATACCTTTTAAAATAGGTTAAAGTGAATGGAAGCTGTGCACCAGGTAGGAAACCGAAAAAGAGGAGGTGAGTCTATCGAACTCCTTAAGTACCAAGCTCCCTTCGCATCCAATCCTAGACATGCACACCGCCATTGCCACACTTTAACGTCGTGTATGTTTTTAGGAAAACAATTTGATTAACTCTGTTCAAGAAAAAGTGACTATCTTTGGAAAACATTTTCTTAGCGGAAGTCTTGCTTGTAGTCGTGATGTTTTGAAATCAATTATTATTTTTGAAATCGCGCCCTAATGCTAATCAATTTCGATAGTTATAATGTATCATTTTCATCATAATAAAATATAAATCAAAACCATAAAAATAAAATAATTAAGCGGCCTTATTACATTTAAAAACCCAAAACTGTAAACGAAAATAAAAAGACGTCCAGTTCATCAGAAAGAAATCGAATTTGCAGAAACATGTGGCCACTCCGAATCCCTCACGGCTCCAAGCCCACTATGGTTGGGGATCACCTGCGAGAATAAAAATAAAGGGGTGAGTTTGGGGAAACTCAGTGTGTAAACTAACCCAACCATAGCCTATATCAGCTCAAACCACAGAAATAGAATAAATTGGCCTTAGCCCAGAACAGAATTCAGAATAAAGGCCATAGGCCCATAACAGATCAGAACAAATATTACATGTTTATGCAAAACCCAACCCATATCCAACCATATGCACCCCTATACCAACCTTTCACCATGTGGGGAGACTACTCGACCCACCCAACCGCTACACGCCACAGAAATATGCAGCATGGCTGCCAGAACAGATAATGTGACAAAGTCACCAGAAACAGATAATTGTGGCAGAGCCACCAGAACAGATATATGTGGCATAGCCATCAGATCAGATAATTTGTGGCATAGCCACCAGGATGCTTCGTCCATAATATAACCCATGTCCCCATGCAACAGATATTCATTCATGGCATACATCATACAGATTTAAATCATCATGCTTTTCAGTCAACTTTAACCCTAGGGGTATAAAGGTCATTTTGCACCTAGGGGTATCATGGTAATTTTCCATACATAGGGGTATTCTAGTAATCTAACTATTTTAGGGTTTTCATGCATATTTCTACCATTTACGTACAATCAGAAATAGTTACTGTGCATACTTACCAAATTGGGCCCGTTGGCCCATTAACCGATTTTTGGCCTAATAAGCCAAAAATGTCAATAATGCACGAAATCGCGCGTACTGCAGTTTTATCATTCAGATTACCAGAATTATTAACCCTTTTATCTTACGAGCATTCGCACACTCGCAAGGTCTCAAAATACCGGCTTTTTGCCATTTCGGCTTTTGCCGATCTAATCTATGAGAGGGTGTCAGTTACACACCTGTTTTATGATGATTCGCTGACGAGATCCACGCACGAACTACCTACAATTATATTATTACTTTGTTAATCTAACTACCGAAACGAACTACATAATAACCCCTTACCATATTCGGCCAACCACACTTTAGGCACTAACGATCCTACCTTTGTCGAAAGTAGCGACTAGATCAAGATCCGATCGTTCCATTTGTCCAAACCCTTGATCAGCAGCCTCTAAATCCCACTATTATCAAAGTAAAATAGTTATCACAACCCCTTAGGGCTATAAGTCCAACTCGACAGCCTCCCTAACTTTTAGAGATTTCGGCTTTTCTAAACTACGAAAGAAAGACTAAGTTGGAAAGACTTACCATCAGTTCCTTCGGTTAATGATTCCAATGAGTTTCTACTAGATTCTGATGTAGATCTAAGCCCTCAGATGATAACAAAAGTCGTGCCTTTAGGGATCTTTTTTAGAATTCAGCTATGTCCTTATGGCTATGCGTTTTCGGCTTTTTTTGTAATAGTGAAGAAAAGATGGAATAGTAGGGTTTTACTGTGGTCTTGTTAACAGAAACTTGGGTTTAGAGGATGAGAGAATCAGTTAGGAATGATGAAAAGAAGTAAGAATTTTTGGCTATAAGAATTAGGCACAAAGAAAGTATAGCTTTCGGGATTTCGGCTTTTTATGGCAAATGGTTATAGGCTTAAAAATAATGGAAGGAAAGTGATGTTGAGTAGAGTGATAGGAGGGTTCGGCTATGGAGGGAAAGAAGAAGAAAAGAATGGCAAATGAAGAGAAAAAGAAAAGAAAAAGAGAGGGGAAGGATGATCAGAAAATGGCTCACTTATCTCCCAATGCCGAATTTATACTGGCACTAACCCTAGCCGAATTTTGCTTCCGTAAAGCTCCCTTTGGCCGGCCAACTCTTTCTCCTCAAGAGTCCACCATTCGGCCAACACTGCTCTCCCTAATCAGCTCCTAAATTCTCTCCCTTATACCCTCCTTGCTCAATCTCCTGAGCAACTCAAACTCCTCCTGCCAGACTTTTACTTGAGTTCCATCTCTTCCCTTTTTTGTACATAAAAATTAATTCCCTTAATTTGATGTCATTGTGACTTGAACCTGGTCCTTCCTAACATCCACACGCCACTTATAGCCTTCCCGGTGGCGTTACATGCCACTATGCCACTTGCTTCCTTGTGTTTTATTTTACATAATTAATACTTAAAAGCCCAGCTTATCAGAACCCCTTTTTCTTATGGAATTAAAATTAACTTAAACTACCGGGTTTTAACTTAATCTTGGGCCTTCTAGAGGCCCACTAACATAATTAATCCTACGCCAAGCAGACAAAACACAGAATATTAAATTTACCAATATTTTTAGAATTCCCGAAAATTGGCGCGTTACACATGGAACATGTTATGAATCTTCTCAAGTTCTGGAGGCAGAGCTAACTGATATGCCATAAGGTCCATTCTTTCTACAATTTCATACGGTCTAATAAATCTTGGACTCAGTTTCCTTTTTCTGCCAAACGGTAATACTTTCTTCCACGGTGACACTTTTAAGAACACTCGTTTGCCAACCGCAAATTCTATATCTCTTCTTTTCAAATCTTCATATGATTGTTGATGGTCTAAAATAGCTTGCAAACTGTTCCAGATGATTCAAACTTTTTCTTCGATTTCCTGGATCAAATCGACTCCCACTAACTTGGATTCCCTCAATTTAGACCAATAAAATTGATGCGATCGCGCCCCATGGTTCAGCTAGTTCGAGCAAGGATTCTATGGTGCTACCACAAGGTCCTGTTACTGGAGCTCGAGCCAAGAAGTCTAAGGAGTCTATCACAGCTTTTGAAGCTCAAACCCGAACTTTCAATTCTTCTTTACCTAATTGAACCAATTCATTCATCTATACCTAATCAGACCCTAAACCCGAACTTTCAATTCTTCTTACCTATCCTAATTCGAACCAAAACCAATATCCTTCATTCTCTTTTCTGACCTTTCAATTAAACCTAACATAACTTCTTGTCGACGATCGGGCACACTAATACGGCTCGACTCCTCTAAGGTGATTCGTATCAACAATGGATTCTTACATTTTCTTCTATAAAGAGCTTCAAATAGTGCCATTTTTATGCTGGACTGATAACTATTATTATAGGAAAATTTAGCCAAGGTAAGTACCTTTGCCAGTTATTTCCAAACTCAAGTATACAACATCTTAACATGTCTTCTAGAATCTAAATTACTCATTCTGATTGCCCGTCAGTCTGAGGATGAAATGCTGTGCTGAAATTTAGCTTAGTACCTAGAGCTTCTTGTAATTTACTCCAAAATCTCGATGTAAACCTTGGATCTCGATCTGAAATAATAGATGTTGGTACCCCGTGTAGTCTTACAATCTCAAACATATATAATTATGCTAACTTTTCAAGTGAAAAGTTTGTTCTCACTGAAATAGAATGTATCGTTTTAGTCAATATATCAACAATAACCCAGATCGAATCTTTCTTTCCTGAGGTCATAGGCAATCCAGATACAAAATCAATAGTGACATGCTCTCATTTCCACTCAGGAATTATAACAAGTTGTAATAAACCCATTGGTACCTGATGTTCCACTTTGACTTGCTGACAAATCAGACACTGTCACAAATTTACAAATTTCCCGTTTCATACCCAGCCACCAATAGATCTTTTTCAAGTCACAATACATTTTTGTACTACATGGATGAATGGAATACATGCTACTGTGAGCTTCAAAAAGAATATCATTTTTCATGTCTGGATTATTAGGAACACAAATTCTGTTGTGATGATGTAACATACCACTATCATCAATGGGATACTCTGAACTCAAATTCTGCCGAACCATCTGTCTTTTCAACACCAATTTCAGATCATCATCTTGCAACTCCCGAATTCGTTAAAGGAACAAAGGTTTCGCTTTCAACTATGCTATTAGAGAACCATCTTCATTAAGAGATAAATGAGCGTTTATCACCTGAAGTACAAACAAAGACAACTTTCAACTAAGTGCATCCGCAGCTACATTAGCCTTTCCTAGGTGATAGTCAATAATTAGATCATAATCTTTTAGTAGCTCTAACCACTGTCTCTGTCTCAAATTTAGCTCCTTCTGGGTCATCAAATACTTTAAACTCTTGTGATCTGTATACACATAACACTTCTCACCGTACAAGTAGTGTCTCCAAATTTTTAAAGAAAAAATGATTGTATCCAACTCAAGATCATGTGTAGGATAATTCCTTTCTTGCAGTTTTAATTGCCGAAAAGCATAGACCACTACTTTTCCCGACTGCATCAATACACAACGCAAACCATTCCGAAACGCATCACGATATACAACATATGGCACACCAGATTTTGGTTGAGTCAAAACTGGAGCTTCTATTAACATTTTCTTCAACTGATCAAAGCTTTGCTGACACTCATCAGACCAAACAAATTCAACATTTTTCTTTAATAGTCGAGTCATTGGCGAAGAAATAATCGAAAAGTTCTTGACAAAATGACGGTAATATCCTTATAAATTTAGAAAACTTCACACTTCTTGTAACGCCCCGTACCCGAAACCGTCACCGGAGTCGAACACGAGGTGTTAACAGACTTAATTCATTACTTTAAACAGCTCAAACAATTTATTTTTAAAATTTTCAGTCAAGCTAGCAATCTGCGTCACGATCAAACTTAAAATTCATATCTCGAGTTTCGAAACTCAAAATCCAATTCTGTAAATTTTTCCTAAAACTAGACTCATATATATATATTTACTAATTTTTTTTATAGAATTTTTGGTCAAGCAAATAAGTACAGTTTATTAGTTAAAGTCTCCCTTGTTTCAGGGTTCGACTACTCTGACCTCTGTGTATTTCGAATCAGATATCTCCCTGTACAGAGTTTCAATGACTATGCCGTTTATTTCTAATAAAACTAGACTCAATAAGGAATCTTTAAATATAAATCATGACTTCTAATTATCTTTGAAAAATTTATGGTGAATTTACAAAGTCAGAACAGGGGATCCAGAAATTGCTCTGGCCCTGTTTTACAAAAATTTAAACATCTCATAAAATATAACTCATATACCTGTTTGGTTCCATCCATATGAAAATAGACTCATCAAGCTTCAATTCTATAACTTATTCATTATTTAATTCCATTTCAACTATTTTTACTGATTTTTCAAATTCACGTCACTACTGCTGTCTGAATCTATTTTATGGTAAAATTTACCCATTTCATGGTTCCCATGGATTAGCTAGAAATTTAGCATACATAACACCAAATATGATCATGATTAGCCATTCCAATGGCTAATCATTACCAAGCATTTCCATACCACTCAATAACCATATCATAAGACCATATATACAAAATGATTATAATGCTATACATGCCATACTCAAAATATACAAGCCATTATGCCAAGATGATATACGAATAGTGTGAGCGTGCCTCCGACCGTTTCCGATATCCGAGCTGGCTTGTCAACACTACAAGGAATGAAAAGGAGGGAGTAAGCACAAATGCTTAGTAAGTTCACATGTAAATAGCAAGTAACACAACTATAAGCAAACATAAACATCATTTGCATGATCATCACCGAGACATTCATATCACATTTTCATTTATCATCTTACCATATTGTTGTTATATCGAGTTTTCAACCCGAGGGTTAAGTACATACCTGTTCAAAGTATCCATTTCACACCACTTACCAATACATCCCTTTCATCTCGAGTATTCCTCTATTTGAGTATAATTTTACCCGTTGAACACATCGGAATATAATTTGGATACACGAAAAGTTTGCACATAAGTGCCACATATATGGCCAAGCTACCATGTAACCCGCCCATAAGTGAACTCGGACTCAACTCAACCAGCTCGGGCATTCGCATCCATAAGTGAACTCGGACTCAACTCAACAAGCTCGGATGCCTAGTTACATCTCTTGAACTTACTCGGACTCAACTCAACGAGTTCGGACATTCACATCCATAATTGAACTCGGACTCAACTCAACGAGTTCGGATGCCCAAATATCCCAGTGACATGTCACTTGTATCCTAATCCATTCCTAAGGCTCAACGGTACCTTTTTCCCAATCATGTGTCTCAACCATCTTCTACGGAATGCCGATACCGATACTCGATAGTATTTCACATTTTCCAAGTATATCACATAATTTAACATATTATCAAACAATTATCACGAGTATAATATTTCATAATAATTATCATATCATTTAAATAACATAAAAACATTTAAAATAATAACTATGTTACCAACATTTACATATGAACTTACCTCGTATGTGAAAATGGCTACTTTTACCATTTCGTCCACAACTTGGTATTTTCCCCATTTTAGCCCGAATTTTAGTTTTCCTTGCTCTATCATTTAAAATATAGTCTAATTAGGGCTCACATTATTCAAATTAACCCAAAATCATATTTTGGAAAAATTACTGATTTGCCCTAAACTTTCGCATATTTACACTTTTGCCCCAAAGCTCGTAAATTAAACTTCAGCATATTTTCTTATGTTTTATGACATGCTGAACATTTTTCCCTTCTATGACAACATCAAATTCTCACTCTAACACATAGTTATGAACAATAACAATTTTTACTGATTAAGCCGTTTTACTCATTTTTGCTTAAAATCGCTTAGCAAAAGTTGTTTAACATAATTTCAGCCTTCATATTCTACCATAAAACATCAAAATAAACACATTTCACCTATGGGTATTTTTCCAAATATGAACCCTAGCTTAAATTATTGCTAGAATAAGCTTAATCAAGTTACCGGGATTCTAAAAACGTAAAGAACTTGAAAAACGGGGCTAGAACGGACATAAAATTGAGCTTGGAAGCTTGAAAAACCCTAGCCATGGTTTCTCCTTGCTATATTCGGCCATGGGGTTGAAGATGAGCAAAATTGGCTTTTAATTTTGTATTTTAATTCATTTTACCCCTAAATGACCAAAATGCCCTTACTACTAAACTTTCCAAAAATTCCATCCATGTCCAATTTTTGTCCATAGACTTAGAAATTGGTAAAATTGCTATTTTAGACCTCCTAATTAATATTTCAAAACAATTTCATACTAGAAACTTCTAGAATGCAAGTTTTGCAAATTATTCGATTTAGTCCCTAATTTCAATTTAAGCACTTTATGCATAAAATTTCCTTATGAAATTTTCACACAATCATGCAATCATATCATAGACCTCAAAATAATCATAAAATAATTATTTCTATCTTGGATTTTGTGGTCACGAAACCACTATTTCGACTAGGCCCAAAATCAGGATATTACACTTCTGTTATATTCTTCATAGTTTTCCAATTCACCACTGCAGATACTTTGCTCGTGTCCACTCGAATTCCTTCAGCTGATACAATATGACCCAAAAATTTGACCTCATGAAGTAAGAATTCACATTTATTGAACTTTTCTTACAACTGCTTTTCTCTCAATATCTGTAACACAATCCTCAAATGTTGTACATGCTCGGATTCTATATTGGAATAGATCAGTATATCATCAATAAACACAACCACAAACCTATCCAAATAGGGCTAAAAAATTTGATTCATAAAATCCATGAAAGCAGCTGGAGCATTAGTCAAACCAAAAGGCATTACAAAAAACTCATAATGACCATACCGAGTTCTAAAAGCAGTCTTCAGTACATTACACTCTTTAACTTTCAACTAGTAATACCCAGATCTGAGGTTTATCTTCGAAAATGCTGCAACACCTTTCAGTTGATCAAACAAATCGTCAATATAGGGAAAAGGATATTTATTCTTAATTGTGACCTTCTTCAGCTATCTGTAATCTATACACAATCTCAAAGAAACATCTTTCTTTTTCACAAATAATACAGGTGCACCCCAAGGAGACATACTCTATAATAGCCCGATTTTGGGCCTAGTGGAAATAGTGGTTTCGGGACCAAAAATTCAATGAGGAAAATTTTATTTTCATTATATTTTTATGGTATATGATTTCATCGGATGATTTCGTGAAAATTTCGTTCAAAAATTTTGACATTTAGGCACTCAATTTAGTCAAAAGGACTAAACTGTAAAAAGTGCAAAAGTTGAGTTCTACATGCTAGAGGTGTCCAATTGTTATAAAATTTTAAATTGGAGGCCCTTATATGGTAATTAGACCATTGGATATTTTTTTGGACAAAAATGGACATGAAATAGGTGAAATAGAATATTTTAAGTTGGGGGCATTTTGGTCATTTAGTAATTAAATGATTAAATAGACAAAATAAAAGAAAAATTTTGCTCATCTTCAACTCTTGGCCAAATTTTTGAAGACCACCATGGCTAGGGTTTTGCTCAAGCTTTCCAAGCTCCATAGTAAGTCCGTTCTTGCCCCGTTTTTAATGATTTTCATGTTTTTGAAATCCTTGTAACGCAATCTAGCTATTTCTACCATTAATTTGAGATATGATAAAGGTCTAGGTCTTGACCCATGTTATAAATTTGTGTATTTTTATGTTTAATGGTAGATTGTGCATGTTTATGGTTAGCGAAACGACTTTTACTAAGTGATTTTCGGTGAAAATGCCTAAAGGACTAAATTGTAAAAGTTATGGAATTTTTCATAAAAGTGTGATCTAGTGAAAATTGAGGGCTGTTATAGTTATGAAAATGGTTCGACTAGGTTTGTAAGTTAAAGAAATTGAATAAATTTCATTTTTCAAACTTAGGGGCAAAAGTGTAAATATGTGAAACTTTAAGGGCAAAAACATAATTTTTCCATAATGTAATTTTTGGATCACATTTAATAATGTGACTAATAAATAGGTTAAATCTAATGTTATAGATCGAAGAAAACGAGATTCGGGCCTAGAACGAGGAAAAATATGAAATTGACGGTTAGGTCCCTTTTTGCCATTTCGGTATCGAGGTAAGTTCATGCGTAAATAATGCAACCTTATGTTATGTATTTAATATTTCGATATTGCATGGAGTGTATATATTTGTTTCCATGAATTTGTTTAATGACAATTTTAACGAAGTTTCGAGAAATGAGAAATCTCGATTTAACTTCAAGGGTAGAATACAAATGTCATGATGTTAGGGTTACCGAGGTTCCGTATAAGACCATATCTGGGATATGGCATCGGTATGTGATTTTCGTATAAGACCATATCTAGGATATGGCTTTGGTATGTGATTTCGTATAAGACCATGTCAGGGACATGGCGTCGATATGATATTTCATGTAAGACCATATCCGGGATATGACATTGATACAGTACTATGTGTATGAGATCTCTGAGCATCCTTAGTATTCCAATGTGTTCAACGGGTATCCCAAAGATGAAAAATTAAGTGGTTTTGTTATGAGATGGTACAGGTATGTACGTAAAGATTATAAGTATTAACTTCATGATATTGTGAGTTATGATCACTATGAAAAATTTAAGGCTATGATGTATAAATGCATGGAAATCTGGTTGATGACAGTATGTTAGGCCTTGGAGGCCCATTTGATTGGTGAGATAATAAATGTTGTTCATTTGAATTGTGATTTATCGATTATGAGTGAAAGGAAATATTTGCGTAATTGCCTATTAAATGGTTAATAAAGTATGGAAGGAAAGGGTTTAGACAATTTGAAATATGTCAAGCTATATGCATGAAAACATGAATATACATAAGTAATGTGTCTTTTTTTAAGATGTTTGAAATGATTTGCTAATTATGAATCATATTACAACAAAGAGATTATGGCTGCTAGACTAAATCCAAATAAAGTTAAGTTATGTTGATAAAATAAAAGAGAGTAAACATGTGAATAGGTTATAATACAACCTTGAGAATTATAACTATTTTATATTAACTTGTGCTTATATTGTAAAGCATGGTGTATGACTAGCATGACTTGCTCATTATTTGCATATGAACTTACTGAGCTTTGTAGCTTACTTCCCTTCCTTTCTTATGTCTTATAGGGTTATTAAGCTAGCTCGAGTTAGAGATTGCCAGAGATGCTATCACACTATCACGCTGTCATCGTGGGGTAAAAGTGAATACAAACCTCTTAAGTTTATGGCATGTATAGGGACTAAGTCACATTATGAATGTGTCATATTGGTTTAGCCAAATGTGTTGGCTTACGATGGTATTATGATTCATTTTGTATAAGGCCATGAGATATGGCTCGTAATGATTATTGGGTTGTAAATCTATTCATCTATGCATGTATGTGCCAATGCCATTATGATATCGCCTATGGTTATTGATGGTTGAATGATGATGATAATTTTGTCTGTGTGTAAGTTGGAATGAAAATGCATGCATGCAACCTAGGAAATATTGCTTACTTGTATATGTGTGTTGGTAAAATTGGATTTGTCATAATATGGAGTCTTAATCAAGTATAATATGATGAGAAGTTGTCATGCATGAGCCATGTTTATGAATGTTTAAGTACCTTTGAAGCCATGAAATGTATGTGCAAATAAGGCTAACAATTGGCTTGGAAAATAGCCTTAAATTTTTTCACAAGGGTAGACACACGGGCATGTGTCTAGGCCGTGTGTGACACATGGCTTGCCCTATGGGCGTGTGGTCCGGCCGTGTGTCCCCTGCACCCTAATTAATGCAAAATAGAATGCCCAATAGTAAACATACGGGCAGAGACACGGTCGTTTGTCTCAACCGTGTGAGAGACACGGCCTTGTGACATGGACGTGTGCCTTGGCCATGTGACCACATTTTGTGCATGACGTCATAAACAAAGAGCTCCATGGGCTACGGACACGGGTGTGTGTGACCACACGGCCTACCCGCACGGGCGTGTCCCAAACCACACGGGCGTGTGGCCCTGTTTCATGATGAAAATTTTTTAAGTTTCCCAAAAATTCCAAAAGTTCTCAGTTTAGTCCCGAACCACCCCCAATATATGTTTTGGGCCTCGTAGGCCCATAATAGGGACGGTATTAATGCAAATGAAAATTTTTAAATTGGACTGACATTCTTGCCTCGGTTTTGTATGAATGCTTGTGTTTATGTCTGGTAATACCTCGTACGCTGTTCTGGCATCGAATACGGGTAAGGGGTGTTACATTTAGTGGTATCAGAGCTATGGTTTAGTCGATTCTCGAACTAACCTAGCGTATGTGAGTCTAGCTATACATGCCATAATACTAGTCGTGATAGTGTGACATCTCTCAACTCTAACGAAATTGTTTTGTTAAGACAGAGACGACTTCCAACCGAGCTATTTTCGATATTGAAAATGATATTGAGATGAATGAAATATGCTCACGTTATGTTGAAATTCGAAAAGGTATGAATAGAAATTCATGATATGCATGTGTTCATGTATAAAAAGAGATGATCATAAGTTGAGAAATGTAGAAAAGTGAAATAAAACGAAAGTTTATGTTATGGTAAGCTTATCCACATATGTTGGTATTCACATGATGTTATGTGCACGACCTATTTGATTAAGTAAAGATGATAACTTGCCCAATGGACAGAATATGTATGAATGTACACTTGTTTGAGTAATGCATAATCAGTATGTCCATATAGTTGAATCTCATGTGTAATTGTTAAATTAGAGAATATATAATGTTTTGTTTTATGACTTTGTTATGGAACCACAAATATTATAATAGTATGAAAGTTGAACTGGAAGATCAAATTAAGTAGAACGCAGGAAATGAGTATGATCGTTCGGTGATGAATTGACGGATAAGACCATGGTTGAACCACGACAGTATATGTGCGATCCCATATAAGACCATGTTTGGGACATGGCATTGGCATTGATAAGTGTGATCCCATGTAAGACCATGTCTGGGACATGGCATTGGCATCGGCATGTGTGGTCCCATGTAAGACCATGTCTGGGACATGGCATTGGCACCGATATTTATGTGACCCTATGTAAGACCATGTCTGGGACATGGCATCGATATGAGACTTCGTGTAAGACCATAGTTGGGCCATGGCATCGTGATGACATGTGAGACCATAGCTGGGCTATGGCATTGTGATATGAGTAAGACCATAGTTGGACTATGGTATCAAGTAAATGACGTACTCAAACCCGTAAGACATTTTCTAATTTGACAAGTGATGGTAAGTGAAATCGAAGTTAGATGTTGGGATTTAATTAGATATTAATATTGAGCTCTAGTAAGTAAATTCATTATTTGAAATTGTGAATGGTAGAAAACATTTGTGAAATGAATAAGTGTGTTAATTTGCTCGAAGTGAACTATGTGATTATGATGATATTACATCAATGATGAATTCTAAGTCATATGTGTGTATTTATGAAAGTCAAGCAGAGGCTTTACGACCTTACCCCTTTACCAGTGTTATTTTATGATGAAATTCACAAGAATCATGGTGAATAAGTCCATAATTTTGAAACTAAGGAGCTTAATGGTGAAATATTTAGTAATGCGGATAGAGATGAGAATAGTTAGGAAAGCGAAAATAGTCTTGAGAAGAGCAACAAAATGTTTTAAAGGTTATATAGATTATACAATGTCACGTATAAAGAAGAAGTTAGCCTCGACTACTCAACTCATTCAAGAATAATGACTAAAGTATGGGTTTACTGAAATTTCTCCCGAATTGATGTTATTTAGTGAGTAGAATACTACGAGATTTATGGTGAGAAAATTAGTCAAAGAAATGATATTTGAGCTGTAAAGATGTCTGTGTGTAACTAATATGGTTGAATAGATTATTATGATCTCTTTTGAGAATCCTGTATATATATATATAGATATATATATATTCATCCTCAGGGGTTCATATGAATGTTCATTTTCCGATGAAATTCTTAACGAGTGAGAATGATAGCTAACTTTAATGTTAGATGAAGTTACTAATGGTCTATTTGATTTATGATGGGAATTGCCTTATCCCTCCAGGATTCTATCCTAATATGTTATAATGAAGTTTGTGGAAAAAATTATGTGAGACAATTCATCTATTCCTACTAGATGTTGTTTTGATATATATATTTGGAAAATATATCATCACTGTTACAATTGATTCCAGAGTGTACAAGTATGGTTTTCTTCTGGTTTTCTTAGAGGAGTTATCTAGGTCTTCATTATTATCTCCTTATGAGTTATGTTCTTAGACTTCCAGTAAGATATCGTATTTGAATTTTTTTAACATCCATATTGTGCAAAATATCAGAGATGGCTCATCTTTATAGTATGTTCTTTGGTTTGTGATGGCTATGTTTATTATGACTATGTTTCGGATTCAATCATAGAATGTGGTGATTCTAGTATCTGGACTTTTGTAATTTTCATGAAGAGATTGACACCGGCAATAGTATTAATGGTGAAATCACAAGCTTCAATTTGTATGATGGACTTCTTTTCTCAAATAAATTAATTAAAGTCAATGCATTCAATCGGGATATCTTTGTTTCTTTGAGCTAATATGATTGTAAAGAGTCTTCGATAGCATGATAAGAGAATTTTGAAAAAAATGGCGTGTATGAATTATTTTAATAGCAGGAAGAAAGGAATATTTTGATGTGTTACTAATTGATAGTTGAAATCGACCCAATTGCTTTGTCAATGTGAACTAGTCAATTGAAATGTGATTTGAGCTATATGTAGTTAAAGTATCCTCAGTTATGGTAATAAATTTTATGCATTCACAAGTTTATGGACAGATAGTCTGATGTAGAGAATTTACATTCTTGGAAGCTTGATACAGAGATCTATGTCTATTAGACTTGTTCTAATCGGATGACGTTATTACAAATTAAAGCTGTTCTTAATGATAGGTTATTACATTTGTGAAAGTTTGAATGGTCTGTTCATGTTAGCAAGGTTGAAACAGTTGAAGGTATTATTAATCGAAGCTTTAGTTCTGAGTTTAGTTTGAATTGAGTATGAAATTATGATTTTTCAGTGATGCACTATTGAATAGATTAGAATGTGTTTTATTGCTAGAATGTAAAGTAATGGTTCATGCTCTCAGATGGTTAATGTCACAGTAAAAAGAACTGTTCGACTAGTGATTTAGAGATGGTCACTATTATGTCTGTATTGAGAATTTGATGACATTGTTGTTTGTTAAAGATTGTCATACGTTTCCTGATCTCAAGAGTTTAATGTATCTAATGACATAGAAAGATCGGAGTTTAAGACAGTGTTGATGACTTGAGTTATTGAAAGATTGTGAGTAATTATTGATTAATCTCTGAGAAAGCAGATATAGTTATATATGCTGAATGGAAAAATCTTTGTTCATTTTGTGAGAGTTGGATACATGATTAACTTTATTTGATGATGATCTAATTCTAGCTATATTAAATGCTAAAGCAAAATTTTCTTTGGGAAACTGAGAAGCTCAGAAATGTGATAGTGAATGGTAATCTAAATGAGTTCAGAGCGAGTTTACTTTTGATGTTGAATTTCAGGTCAAACATGATTCTTGTTATTACTGATATGTTAAGAATGAAATTGCGTATTGATGAATCTAGAACTTATGCAGAAGTTTTTGTACGAGACTTAGTAGTAACACGTCTGTTCATCCAAGAGCAATAAAATGTGCAGTTATATAAAGTAGATGTGCTAGTGATTGCGTATGTTACATGATATTTTTGGATTCGTATTTAGATGATGACATGTTAACAGATAAAAGTCAAAAATCAAGTGTACTCATGGCTAATACAGTCGATGATAATACTAGTGTATTATGAGATGGAATTGCTATAGATTCCATATCGACATTATTATATCTCTAAAAAAGGAAGATGTAAATTGAATTATGGTTAATCATTTGACAAAGAAAGAATCCGTATGATAATTTTAGTATGTACAAAATTCTTATTTGACAGATTAACTGAGGATGTGTGTTCCTGAGAGAGTAACTGAGATCTTTGACAATATGCTCCTACACTATGTATTAAAGTTCAAAGGTTATTGAAAAGAGATATACAAGGTTGAATTGATTTATGAATCGACAAAGTTAGTGAAAGTGATTCATAAAAGTTGAAAGTGACTTCAACTGACATAAGTAGTATACAGATTTTAAAGTTTAAGATTTTGGATATTAGATCTGACGACATAATATTTCGGGAAGTATTGCCCTCGAATGGGATTCTTCGACGTGGTGGAAGAAAATATGAGAATGATATTTTTATCTCTATTCTGGTAAGATTTTTAGGGACGAAAATCCCTAAAGGGGGGAGAGTTGTCACATCCCGATTTTGGGCCTAGTAGGAACAGTGGTTTCGAGACCACAAATTCGATGAGGAGAATTTTAATTTCATTATATGTTTATGGTCTACGATTTCACGGGATGATTTCATGAAAAATTCGTTCGAAAATTTTGACATTTGGGCACTCAATTTCGTCAAAAGGACTAAATTGTAAAAAGTGCAAAAGTTGAGTTCTACATGCTAGAGGTGTCCAATTGTTATGAAATTTTAAATGGGAGGTTCTTATATGATAATTAGACCATTGAATAATTTTTTGGACAAAAATGGACATGAAATAGGTGAAATAGAATATTTTTAAGTTGGGGGCATTTTGGTCATTTAGTAATTAAGTGATTGAATAAACAAAATAAAAGCCAAATTTTGCTCATCTTCAGCCCTTGGCCGAATTTTTCAAGACCACCATGTCTAGGGTTTTGTTCCAGATTTCCAAGCTCCATAGTAAGTCCGTTCTTGCCCCGTTTTTAATGATTTTCATGTTTTTAAAATCCTTGTAACGCGATCTAGCCATTTCTACCATTAATTTGAGATATGATGAAGGTCTAGGTTTTGAACTATGTTATAAATTTGTGTATTTTGATGTTTAATGGTAGATTATGCATGTTTATGGTTAGAGAAACAACTTTTACTAAGTGATATTTGGTAAAAATGCCTAAAAGGACTAAATTGTAAAAGTTATGAAATTTATCATAAAAGTATGATTTAGTGGAAATTGAGGGATGTTATAGTTATGAAAATGGTTTGAATAGGCTTGTAAGTTAAAGAAATTGAATAAATTTCATTTTTCGAGCGTAGGGGCAAAAGTGTAAATATGTGAAACTTTAGGGGCAAAAATGTAATTTTTCCATAATGTGATTTTAGGATCACATTGAACAGTGTGACTAATAAATATGTTAAATGTGATGTTATAGATCAAAGAAAACAAGATTCGGGCCTAGAATAGGAAAAAATGTAAAATTGACGGTTATGTCCCTTTTTGCCATTTCGGTATCGAGGTAAGTTCATGCATAAATAATGCAACCTTATGTTATGTATTTAATATTTAAATATTGCATGAAGTGTATATATTTGTTTTTATGAATTTGTTTAATAACGATTTTGATGAAGTTTCGAGAAATGAGAAATCTCGATTTAACTTCAAGGGTAGAATACAAACGTCATGATGATAGGGTTACCGAGGTTCCGTATAAGACCATATCTGGGATATGGCTTCGGTATGTGATTTTGTATAAGACCATATCTGGGATATGGATTCGGTATGTGATTTCGTATAAGACCATGTCAGGGACATGGCGTCGATATGATATTTCATGTAAGACCATATTCGGGATATGGCATTGATACGGTACTATGTGTATGAAATCTCCGAGCAACCTTAGTATTCCAATGTGTTCAATGGGTATGCCAAAGATGAAAAAGTAAATGGTTTTGTTACGAGATGGTACATGTATGTACGTAAAGGTTATAAGTATTAACTTCATGATATTGTTAGTTATGATCACTATGAAAGTGACTTGCGATAGCGCTGTGATTATTGATTTATGGCTATGATGTATAAATGCATTGAAACCAGGTTGATGACTATATGTTAGGCCTTGGAGGCCCAATTGATTGGTAAGATAATAAATGTTGTTCATTTGAATTGTGATTTATCGGTTATGAGTGAAAAGAAATATTGACATAATTTCTTATTAAATGGTTAAGAAAGTATGGAAGGAAAGGGTTTAGACAATTTGAAATATGTTGAGCTATATGAATGAAAACATGAATATACATAAGTAATGTGTATTTTTTTAAGATGTTTGAAATGATTTGCTAATTATGAATCATATTACAACAAAGAGACTATGGTTTCTAGACTAAATCCAAATAAAGTTAAGTTATGTTGATAAAACAAAAGAGAGTAAACACGTGAATAGGTTATAATACAACCTTGAGAATTATAGCTATTTTATATTAACTTGTGCTTATATTGTAAAGCATGGTGTATGACTAGGATGAGTTGCTCATTATTTGTATATGAACTTATTGAGGTTTAGCTTACTTCCCTTTCTTTCCCATGTCTTATAGGGTTATTAAGCTAGCTCGGGTTGGAGATCACCGGAGATGCTATCACACTATGAAGCTGTCATCGTGGCGTAAAAGTGAATACAGACCGCTTAAGTTTATGGCATGTATAGGGACTAAGTCACATTATGAATGTGTCATATTGGTTTAGCCAAACATGTTCGCTTACGATGGTATTATGATTCATTTTGTATAAGGCCATGAGATATGACTCGTAATGATTATTGGGTTATAAATCTATTCATCTATGCATGTATGTGCCAATGCCATTATGATATCGCCTATGGTTATTGATGGTTGAATGATGATGATAATTTTGTCTGTGTGTAAGTTGGAATGAAAATGCATGCATGCAACCTAGAAATATTGCTTACTTGTATATGTGTGTTAAAAATTGGATTTGTCATAATATGGAGTCTTAATCAAGTATAATATGATGAGAAGTTGTCATGCATGAGCCATGTTTATGAATGTTTAAGTACCTTTGAAGCCATGAAATGTATGAGGCTAACAATTGGCTTGGAAAATAGCCTTAAATTTTTTCACAAGGGTAGACACACGGGTATGTGTCTAGGCCGTGTGTGACACATGGCTTGCCCTATAGGCGTGTGGTCCGGCCGTGTGTCCCCTGCACCCTAATTAATGCAAAACAGAATGCCCAATAGTAAACACACGGGCAGAGACACAGTCGTTTGTCTCAACCGTGTGAGAGACACGGCCTTGTGACATGGACGTGTGCCTTGGCCGTGTGACCACATTTTGTGCATGACGTCATAAACAAAGAGCTCCATGGGCTACGGACACGGGTGTGTGTGACCACATGGCCTACCCGCACGGGCGTGTCCCAAACCTTCTGGGCGTGTAGCCCTGTTTCATGATGAAAGTTTTCTTAGTTTCCCAAAAATTCCAAAAGTTCTCGGTTTAGTCTCCAACCACCCCCAATGAATGTTTTAGGCCTCGTAGGCCCATAATGGGGACGGTATGAATGTAAATGAAAAATTTTAAATTGGATTGATATTCATGCCTCGGTTTTGTATGAATGCTTGTGTTTATGTCTGGTAATGCCTCGTACCCTGTTCTGACATCGAATACGGGGAAGGGGTGTTACATACTCGGTCTGATGAACCCTTTGTCTAGTAACTCTTGCAATTGTGTCTTTAATTTTTTTAACTCAGCTGGTGCCATTCTATACGGTGTTACTGATATAGGAGCTATTCCTGGAATCACATCTAGCACAAATTCAACTTCACTATCAGATGGTAAACTCGACAATTCCTCAAGAAACACATCAGTAAATTCATTAACTATTGGTAACTGTTCTAACTTGGATTCAGAGCCTCAAGTATTGCGAATGTAAGCTAAAAATGCTTCATTACCTTTCCGTATTAATCTCTGAGTAGAAAAAGCTAAAACAATTCTGACAATTTCTTTCGGATTTGTAGCCTCCATAGTAATCATCTCTACTGCTTGACATTTTAGATTAATCTATTTTTCTCCACAATTTACTACAACATCATGCTTCGTCAACCAATCCATTCCCAGAATAACATCAAATTCCCGAAAAGGTAGTAACATCAAATCAGCAGGGAATTCACAGCCTTTCACTTTCAGTGGACAGTTTCGACACATTAAATTAACTATTACTCTTTGACCTAGTGGACTAGTGACTTGAACAACGTAATCAGTAAACTCAACAGGCAATTTCTTTTCGGTTACTAATGCAGTGCAAACATAAGAATGCATAGACCCAGGGTCAATCAATGCATACACAGTAACATCAAAAAGATAGAATGCACTAGCAATTACATCTAGAGTTGTAGCTTCCTCTCTCGCTCAGATAGCATAAGTACGTGCAGGTGCCCCAACTTCTGGCTGGGAACAAAATCTCCCATACCTGAACGACCAGTCCCAGTAGCACTGCTTTGACCTAAACATTTACCTTTTTGAGAAGTGGCTAATTGCTTTTCTTTTTGTTCTCCCTCCTCTTTTAACAGTTGAGGACAATCTTGAATAAAATGGTCAGTAGCCCCGCACTTGTAACAAGCTCCTGCTTTGCCTCTACATTCACCGGAGTGACTTTTCCCACAATACTTGCATTTAGGCTTGAGAGCATTTTTTACACTGCCAACACTAGCTGTAGGTTTAATAGTTACCCCAAAATCTAATTGAGTCACCTTATTCTTACTTGACCATTCCGACATTCAGGTGGGTCGACTGAAATCATCTCTAGACTTTTTAGCCAGAAATGCTGAAAATGATTTGGAAGAGCTTCTCTTATAGGATTCTTTATTCCTTCTTTCCCGTTGCATTTTTCTATTGTACACCTCTTCCATTTTCTGAGCATGATCTGACAGAATAACAAATTCTTCTATCTCCGTCATGTAACACCCCAAACCCGGCCCAGACGTTACGGCCTGATCTGGCGTGTCACATTGAAGTGTTTTAGCGAAAACCGTGTTTTCATTGAAAACCTTTTTTTAAAATAAGAGAGAATCTTAACTAAAAACTTGTTCAAACATAAGATTTGATGAAAATAAAGCACTTATAAATTTTAGTTGCGGAAGCGTAGAAAACATACTATAACTTAAGAAATCCATGTTCAACTTCTCGTAGATACAATGAAAATAATAATAATAATTCAAGTAATAATAACATAATGAAAACCTTATTACAATGCAGTGCAGAGCATACTTAAAAAGAAATAAAAACTTAAATGCTTAAAAAAAACCAAGTCTGATTTATCTTGCTAGCCAGCCACCCAGAGTCCCTCCTGACATCAAACCTTCTACTGAGCATCACCTAAAATAAAATAAAAGAGGGGGTGAGTTTTGCAAACTCGGTGTGTACAACCCTCGATGGAAACAAGCATTCAAGAAAAATCATTAAACATGCAATGCAATCCCATCCAAATTATCCATCCGCTACACACCAGCTCCGTCCCCCTTCACACCATGTGAGGATATGAATATCGACCCACCCAGTTCATACAGCAATGGTAGCCCGGTTGCAGAACTACCCTCATTTACATATTGGGCTTTAGAAGCCGCCAGGGGATCCACGATTGTCAGGCAAGCATGCGATCCTCATATACTTCCTCCGTTCCATAGTTCCCACCCCATATGCAACCTAAGCAGAACATCATATGTATGCACGTCACATCCATAAAACTTGCATTCAACACCTAGGGTATTTTGATTATTTTCGCCCTTAGGGGCATTTCGATAATTTTCCCTTAATTATGGTTTCCACTTACCTTTGCCCGTTAACAAATCCCGAGAGCTAAGATGAACGAATACTATGCACTAGGTAAGATTCTAGAGAAGAGGAGATGAGTCATTAAGACTGCTTAAGTACCAAGCTTTCCCTAGATCCAATCCTAGACATGCATATACCCGTTGCCACATCTTAACCGTATGACTTGTCCACGGTCGCAAAATATTAATTAAGTCTTATGTAGTTATCATATACTAGGCCTAAAACCCCTTACAAAGCCCAAACAAATTCACATACCTGTATCTGGCCCATTAAGCCCAATCATATTCATATGACCCATTAGGCCCAAATCACATTTATATGGCTTGTTAGCCTAGTCACATTCATATTCATGCTTAGATACAAATTCTTATCACATAGCATCAATATTTAGTTTTTGCCTATTGTGGGCCCAATAGCCTATCGGGCCCATTTAGCCTATTCCTACTCGTATGGCCAAATCACAACCCAAGTCCACGAAATTGCCCGTGGGTCTCAAGAAACCTATCATTCTCTCCCTTACGAGTGTTCGCGCACTCGCAAGACTACCGTAGCCAAACTTTCGACTTTTTGGCATTTCGGCATTTCGGCATTTTGGCTTTTGCCGATTCATAGTGTGTGTGCAGTGTATGTACACACCTGGTAAGCAAGCGTGATGCGATCTCCTTAGCCCAAACCTATAATCGATATCACTCAAAGATTAATCTTACATACTTATCGAATACTTTACCAAAAGCCAGAATCTCACCTTAACCTTACCTGAACGCCAAGCCTTTACTAACTTTTACTTTGATCACTAAACACGCATATTTCTCAGATCTGAAGAGCTAATCGGCAGGAATCCAAAATCGAAATCTGACACTAATTCCACTAGATTCGGTCAAGAGTATTCAGCCCTTGAGAGATTCGGCTTTTCGACTTTTCAAATTTAGTATGGTGAATAAGGTTTATTTGGTACAAATTAAAGAAGAAGAGTAGAAGAAGAAATCGGCTAAGTGAAACAAAGAAAATTGTGTAGAGAAGAATAGATATCAGCAGGAAGAAAAGAAAGAAAAGCAAAAGGGTTTTCAGCTTTTTGGAGCTTGAAAAGAAAAGGGTTTTCGGCTTTTGGAGAAAGGGGTTTCTGGCAATAAGGTGAAGAAGAATTTTGGCAGTAGCCTGGCAACCCTATATTCGGCCCCTATTTATAGCCCTTATAGCTGAATTTTCCATGCCCAATTCCCAATTCGGCTCCATCACTTCTCCCTTCTCATCTCCTCGTTTTTCTCCCTGATAACCCCTTGATCTTTTCCTTAATTTTCTCTCCTGAACACTTCCCTTGGAGTCCTCTTTCACGCCACTACCATCCTTCTAGAAGGCCAAAATTAAACTTCTAAAAATACTAAGCTAGGATTCGAACCTTGGATCTCCTTGCCAGCTACTAACGCCACCTCCCTGCTCTCTAAGTGGCGTTACTTAGCCACTCATCCACAAGGCTTTTTAATTCTATTTTCCCCTATTTTTATTTAAAAGCCCAACTACTTGCCAACCCTGATTCTTTTAATAATTAAACTATAATTTCATTTATTCCTAGGTTCGAACTCAAACATTAATTAAGACCTACTATAATTATCACATGGCTAGGAACATAAAACACAATTTTTATCAAAATCAAAAACAAAGAAATTTCAGGATTTCGGGATTTTTGGGTTTCAGGATTTTTGGGGCGTTACACCCAATCATCATTCTAATTTCATTATTTAACCCTTACTCAAACCGAATATACATTTCTTCTTCAGTTGATACAATTTCTCGAGCATATCTACTGAGGTATATGAATTCCCTCTCGTATTCAGATATTGTTCGACTTCCTTGTTGTAAGTCGAGAAATTCCCTTTTCTTTTTATCCCAATATCTCTTGCCAACATATTTCTTTTTAAATTTACCCCAGAAAAATTCCCAGGTGATTTTCTTTTTTGGTGCTACAACTACAATAGTCATCCACCAATTATATACTTCCTATTTCAGTAAGGAAACAACACATCTCAAATAATCTTCTGGGGAGCAAGCCATTTCTTCAAAAACTCTCACTGTATTCTAAAGCCAATATTCAGCTTTGACTGGGTAATCATCTGACCTACCCTAAAATTCTTCGACCCCAAGTGTTCTGAGTTTTTCTATCAGAGTACGCTTACTGGATTTAGTTACCAAAGGATGTGGAGGTGCAACCGGGGGTGCTTCAGATGGTGTAGTACGGGGAGGAGGTTGCTCAGCCTGGTTTCTTTATTGCATAGAGTCATTAAACCATTGACTCATAAACCCATAGAACATATTTTTGAGTTCCTGTTCTTACATCAGAGAAATTGGAACATTACGACTTGTCCCGTGTTTAGATGTTTGTAGTCTGCTATTAGCTTCATCACGTTCAACATGTTCAGATCTATCAGACATCTTTACAATCTATAAGAAAACAAATATTAGATCGAGTCATACACATCACACTATCACAGATTTATATTGTATGTATTTCTAAACACTTTACACATTACATTCATTCTGAGAATTGACTAAATCGAACCTCTGATACCAATAAATGTAATACCCTTAACCCTTATCTGTCGCCGGAACATGGCTACGGAGCATTACCATACTTTACAGATTAATTACAGACATTTCACAACCTTTATTATTCATATTGAGAATCAATCATAAAACACTCATATTGTCCCTTAGATGGGCCTCAAGGCTCGATATACACTTTCGAAGTGAATCGAGACTAAACTGAACTCTCAAGAAAAATTTCCCAAAATCTCAAAATTTTTCTTAGGACAGGGGACACACGCCCGTGTCTTAGGCCGTGTGGGCATTCGATATGAGACACATGGTCGTGTCTCAGCCCATGTCCTTACCCGTGTAACTCTCTGACTTGTGACATATGGCCAACCACACGTCCGTGTGTTAGGCCATGTGCAGGGTGCAGGGGTCACACGACCAAGTCACACGCCCGTGTGCCAGGTCGTATATAGAAACCTGGGCATTCTGTTTTGAAATTTCAAGGTGCAGAGGACACACGGTCAGGCCACATGCCCATGTATCAGGCTGTGTGTCACACACGGCTGAGACACACGCCCGTGTCTCTGCCCATGTGGACGAAAATAGGCCATTTTAAGGCCATTTTTCTAACCCTTTTTATTATTAACCTGTACACAACACTCTCATATACCAATATATCCCAATCAAACAACCATACAAGCCAAAGATCTTGTTTTAAGCATAAAAGGACATCACAAAACTTATTTACATAGACTTGCTAAACTAACTTCATTCATTGATTTACTAAATACTACTACTAAATGCATGGATACAAACATATATATATATATATGTCATTCATAATTATATTTCAAGTTTAACTCTTTTTCTAATTAAACCCTATACATGCCATATAAACCATAATATGTGTAACAAAATCTACCAGAGAAATCTGGATAGTGTGGTTCGATGTGTTGATTCGATCCTTCGAACTTCTTGAAAATGTACAAAAAACATTCAATAACACAAGTAAGCTTAATGAAGTTTAGTAAGTTCATAAGCTTTAAATATAAATCTTACCGAACATGCTATAACAATAATGCATTAAATAAGCTTTTCACTAACATTTCCTGCCATTCACAATTCCAAATACTGAATTCACTTGATTGAGATCAATATCAATAACTACTAAAATTCTTCCATATTAATTTCATTTGGCACTTACCAATACTTGTCAAATTAGAGAACGTCTTACGGATTTGAGTTCATCGTTTTCATGATGCCATAGTCCAACTATAGTCTTACACATATATTTCCATGGCCCTACCATGGTCTTACACTCGTAGTGCCATAACCCAGTTATGGTCTTATCTTTAGGATGCCATAGCCCAGCTATAGTCTTACACACTTTTATATATACTACTATGGTCCAACCATGGTCTTATGTTTAGGATGCCATAACCCAGTTATGGTCTTTTCACTAAAATGCCATAGCCCAGCTGTGGTCTTACATTTAAATGTTGCCATTGTCCAACCATGGTCTTATCCGTCAATTCATCTTGTATCACACAACAGTCATACTCAATCTTGCATTCCACTTATTTTGAACTTTCAATTCAATTTCCATATTTATACAATAATCATAATTCAATAACAAAAATATGAAATAATACATTACATCATTCCTAAATTAACAATTAATCATGAAAGTTCAACCATATGAACTTACTTAGGGTAGTTTGTAGAAGTTCTAGAAATTCAGGTACTAATCTGCTAATTTATCTTTTCCACGTTTATCTTTGGGTTCTTGATCTATAATACAAAATTTTCCATTCATCAGAATCAAATTCTATTCTAATTCGCTTAACAATTTATGCCCTTTAATTTTTGAAATTAGACATTTACCCTAATTTTTATAATTTTTACAATTTAGTCCCTGATCAATTAACCCATCAATTGAGCTAAATTTTCTCAAGTAACACTTTATCTAATTATTTTAGGCTACTATACATCCTTTAATATTCAGAATTTCAACACCAAACCCTAATTCTAAACTTTTTTCACAATTAGGTCCTAAAATCAATTTCTATTGAAATTACTTGATAAAATCGTCATATAAAAAAATTAAAACATCAAATCCATGTTAATTCATCATAAAACTCCAGCACTCATCCATGGTAACTTTCACAATCACTCATGAAATAAAAAACTAATGAAATAGACAATTGGACCTAATTGTAAAAGTCTCAAAAACATAAAATTTACATGAAATAATCAAGAATTAAACTTACATGGAGTAAAACTATGAAAACCCAGCTTCTTGGAGACCTCTTATGGTGTTTTTGGCTGAAGAATTATGATAAAATGTCTAGATTTCTTTTAAGTCCCATTTTTATCGAATTAAATTTTATTTTATTTCCCATTTTGCCCCTTAATCATTCAATTTCTTTGTTTTTTTCTGCTTACACTATTTCAGCCATCCACTTTGGGCTAATTTGCCCTTTAAGTCCTTCTTTATTTATCACTTGATCTATTTAATCATTTTATCAAATTTTGTACTTTTTTCAATTTAGTCCTTTTTAATTTATTAACTATCAAAACGTTAAAATTTTCTAACGAAACTTTAATACTAACTCAATGACACTCCGTAAATATTTATAAAAATATTTATGGCTTGGTGGATAAAATTGAGGTCTCGATACCTCATTTTTAACCCAACTTACCTAGTAAATTCTTTTAAATCACAAAATTCACTAGTTTAAGAATATTTCTAAAATCACACTTGACTCATAAATATTAATTTTTAAAATTTTCAAACTTACTCGTTGGATTTAGTGATCTCGAATCACTGTTTCTAACACCACTAAAAATTAGGTCATTCTGACCCTCGTCGTCGACTGATTCGGTGCACCATGACATAGACTCCGGCTTCGAATTCTATTTAGCTTCTGAGAGAGGTTCAACAACCATTCAGAGGTCGTGGTACTGGTAGGGGTGGTAATGAATCTTGGAGAGGACAATGAGCACCAGGTAGAGGTGCAGGTCGGGCTGAGGCTCGTCAGTTGGCACTGGTTTATGCAACGAGACGCTGCGAGGAGAGCGATGATGCTGATGTCATTACAGATACCTTCTTTATTCATTTTGTTCCGTATTATGCTCTCATTGATATTGGCTCTACTCACTCGTATATAGCTAGTGTTGTTTCTATAAATCTGGGTTTAACTACTGAGAATACTACTAAAGAGTTTTTTGTGATTAGTCCGTTGGGACAATCAATCAGAGTTGATAGAGTATACATGCATGTATCCCTAGAACTTCAGGGCACATTATTTCTAGCTGATTTAATGAAATTTCCCTTAAATGAGTTTGACTTGATTGTAGGAATTGATTGGCTTGTTGAGTATCGGGTCAGTCTAAATTATGCAACCACGAGGGTTACCCTGAGACCAACTGAAATTGACGAGGTAGTTATGGTTGGTGAGCATTGAGATTACCTCTCTAATGTGGTCTCCGCTCTTGTAGCAGATAAGTTATTCCAAAAAGGGTACGGGGCATACCTTGCTTATGTATTCAATTACTCTTGAAAAGCTTTCAGTGGGAGATATTCGCATTGTGGGGATTTCCTGGATATCTTTCCTGAGGAATTGTCCAGAGTACCTCCGGATAGAGAGGTGGAATTTGGAATTGATCTGTTACCAGGTACCACTCCAATGTCCATTGAGCCTTATCGCATGGCACCGAAAGAGCTAACCGAATTAAAAATGCAACTTCAAGAACTCCTAGATAGAGGATTCATTTGACCGAGTGTGTCTCTGTAAGGGGCACTAGTATTGTTTGTTAAGAAGAAGGATGGGTCGATGAGAATGTGCATTGATTATAGGCAGTTGAACAAGTTGACACTCAATAATAAGTATCCGTTACAGAGGATTGACGACTTGTTCGACCAATTTCAAGGAGCGTCTGTCTTTTCTGAAACTGACTTACGCTCTGGCTACCTTCAGCTCAAAGTTAAAGAGACTGATGTGTACAAAACTATTTTCAGGACTCGTTATGGACATTACGAGTTTCTGGTAATGCCTTTTGGATTAACGAATGCCTCGACGGTGTTTATGGATTTAATGAGTCGAGTTTTTAGTCGTACTTGGATCAGTTTGTAGTGGTTCTCATCAATGATATCTTGATCTACTCTAAAACGAAAATTAAGTATGATGATCATCTTTGTATCGTACTTCAGATACTCTGAGAAAAATAGTTGTATGGCAAGTTCAGTAAGTGTGAGTTCTGGTTTCAGGAAGTTGCTTTTCTAGGTCATGTGGTGACAGCGAAGGGGATCTGAGTAGATCCTAAGAAAATAGAAGCTATCGTAGCTTCCTGGGTTTAGCAAGTTACTACCGAAGGTTCATTGAAGGGTTTTCTCTGATTGCATCACCTTTGACAAAACTCTTGCATAAGAATGTCCCATTCGTGTGGTTCTAGGCAGAACAGTCTAGTTTCGATAAGCTTAAGTCTGTTTTGACATAGGCTCCTGTTTTAGTTCAACTGAAGTCGGGTCGAGAGTTTGTGGTATACAATGATTCTTCACATGTCGGGTTAGGATGTGTGCTTATGTAGGTAGTAAGGTGGTCACTTACACGTCGCGACAGCTTAAGACACATGAGGATAACTACCCTACGCATGATCTTGAGCAAGCTGCGGTTGTGTTTTCTCTGAGGATCTAGAGACATTATCTGTATGGCGAAAGGCGTATTATTTACATCGATCATAAGAGTCTCAAATATTTGTTAACCAAAAAAGAGTTAAATCTTCGGCAACGCCAATGGGTTGAGTTACTTAAAGATTAAGATTGCACAATTGAGTACCATCTGGGTAAGGCTAATATAGTAGCTGATGCCCTTAGTCGTAGAGCGATGGTTGACCTGAGAGCATTGTTAGCTCATTTGAGTTTGGTTGAGGATGGAGGACTATTGGCTGAATTACAGGAAAAACTGACTTGGGTGGAACAGATTCAAACTTAGCAATTGAATGACGAGTCTTTAGTCTAGTGTATGCAACATATTAACTCGAATGAGAATACTGATTTTAGTCTGAACAGCGATAAGGTGCAGTGTTTCAAAGGTCAGATTTGTGTACCCAATGATAAGGAATTAAGGCATTCAATCCTATAGGAGGCACATAATAGTCCCTATGCTATGCATCCTGGTAGGAATAATTTGTACCGGGACCTCTAAGAGCTTTGTTGGTGGCCCGGACTGAAACGAGAGGTAGTCACTTTTGTATCCCACTGTCTCACGTGTCAAAAGGTTAAGGCCGAACATCAGTTGTCCTCTTGACTGCTTCAGCCAGTTAAGATTCCAAAGTGGAAATGGGAGCGGGTAACAGGTTGCCTTTAACTCTGACTAAGAAAGATTAAATTGGGGTCATCGTTGATAAGTTGACCAAGTCAGCCCATTTCATTCCTATCCGGACAAATTACTCCTTACAGAAGTTAGCTAAATTGTATATTGCTAAAATTGTGAGACTACACAAAATTCCGGTCTCGATCATTTCTGACAGAGATCCGCGATTTACGTCTCAGTTCTGGAAGAAACTCTATGAAGCTTTAGGCACTAGACTTAACTTTAATACTGCGTATCACCCTCAGACTGACGGACGGACAGACAGAGTGAGTCATCTAGATCCTGGAAGATATGCTTCAGAGTTGTGTGATAGACTTCAGGGGTAATTGGGAGGTGTACCTACCATTGTCAGAGTTCGCATACAACAATATTTTTCAGTCTAGTATTCAGATGGTGCCCTACGAGGCTTTATATGGTCGTAAGTTTTGTACCCCGTTATGTTGGATGGAGTTAAGTGAACACCTGATATTGGGTCCTGAGCTGGTTTCTGGAATTGAGAATACTATGAAAGTAATTCAGGTTGACTGAAAGCTGCATCAGATTGACAAAAGTCTTATGCAGATTTAAAAAGAAAGAATATTTAGTTTTCGGTAGGTGACCTGGTGTTTCTAAAGGTATCACCTTGGAGAAAGGTCCTTCGATTTGGACGCAAGGGTAAACTAAGCCCAAGGTTGATTGGGTCTTACCGTATTTTGAAGCGTGTCGAACCAATTGCTTGCCAGTTGGAATTACCACCGGAGTTGGATTGAATTCATGATGTGTTTCATGTCTCGATGTTGAGACGATATCGATCAGACTCGTCGCGTATTGTTCCTATCGACAAGATCGAGTTGCAACCGGATTTAATTTGGAACATGATGTTAAAGAGCTGAGAAAGAAAACTATCCCTCTAGAAAAGGTCCTGTGGTGGAACCACGGCACTGAGAAAGCCACGTGGGAACCTGAAAAAGTAATCTGACATCTGTATCCGTATCGGTTTAACTCAGGTACAATTTCGAGGCCGAAATTTCTTTTAAGGGGAGAGAGTTGTAATGCCCCAAAATTTCAAAAATTTAATTGTAAGAATCTAAAGTAATTAATTTTGATATCTTTGGTTCTATGCTTTGCTTCTGTGTTCAAGGTATAGAGTTCGAGTTGCATTGTTAAAAAGTTTTGTGATTGTTTTTAAAACAACCTTCACCTATGCGTTTCATAGTTAATTTCAATTTTAGGTACATTAGTGACAAAAATGAGCCTGTTGGTTCAGTGGTTAAGCATCTGTATGTATTCTACCTGGTCTTAAGTTTGAACCCCATAGTATGCGTTAGGAAATAGTTTTTGCAATTGCCGGAAAGAGGTGGTTAATTTTAAATAGTTTGAAGCATTTTTGTTGTATCTCCTTCCTTACCTTTTTTTTCTTTTTCTCTCTAAGTCTATTTTTCAATCCTTCTTCTTTTTTTTTTCTTTTTCCCTCTTCGGTATTCAATTCTACATTAATTGAGAGTTCTCTATTGCCTGTAAAGTTGACTATGCGATTATTGAGTAAGTTTTGATGTTTTTTCTCTCGTTTTACGTGTTTCACCGACTTAACGATATTATGTCGAAACGAGTTTTGCTCAGTTGTTTGAACGCTTTGTATAATCATTTGATTGGTTACCTTTTTAGGCAAAGATCTTGCAAGAGACGGTAACCCGTCGTGTTAATTTGGTTTCCCCTGTTTCGTACGCCGTGAGTGTCCAATTTAAGTTGGGGTTCCGTCGAATCTTTCGACATGTTTTGGCGGTGGGCTGATTTTGCTAAATTATTGTAATTGATGGTATAATTGATTAGTGAATGATTATTTAGGTTCTGGCTGACTGAAAATTACTTTGCCTCGGTTTCTCTCTACTAACAAACTCAGAAGGAGCAACTGATCGACTGGTGTCACTTCTAAGTTTCTTCGAGCAAGAAGTTTGAGCTAGCTTGAATTACCCCCTTTTTGTTAAAGTCTCTGAATTTTGAATTTGACAGTTATTTGCTTTTACAGATCTCCTCAACTTTCTATGTCCTTTCTGAAAGTTCTACCATTTCCTATAACTCTAATGCTGCTACAACTATACGGATGTCATCATTCAACCTATCTTCAAATTTGGTACACATTTCTTCCTTATTGGATATGATGTTCCGAGCATACTTGCTTAACTGTACAAATTCACGTTCATAAACAGCTACAGTCTGGTTTCCTTATTTTAACTCGAGAAACTCTTTCTTTTTTCGGTCTATGAACAACTGGCTAACATACTTTTTCTTGAATTCATTTTGAAAGAACTCCCAATTAACCCGATCATCCGATACCATTGTACTCAAAGTATCCCACCATAAATACGCCTCATCTTTCAGTAAATACACTGCACACCTCAAGCAATCTTCGAAGGTGCAAAATAATTCTGCAAAAACTCTCTTTGTATTCAATAGCAATACTCGACTTTTGAGGGATTATAATCTAACGTACCTCTGAACTCTTCCGCTCCATATTTTTGAATTTTGTCTACAGATACTCAGGTATCAATTATGGGTACAGGGTTTAAAATATTCAGGGCTGCTAGGAGAGGCATGATAGGAGGTGAAGGTGGTGGAGTCGCAAGATTTGCTTACTTGGATTCATTGAACCATTGGTTCATCATTCCAAGAAATAAATTTTTAGTCTCATCACCAAAAGATTGTGGAATAGGCACACTATTACTTGCCTAAGGATTCGAAGCTTGAACATTACTTTTAGCTTCATTAACTATAGCTCAATTTGATTCAGCTGACATCTTTAATCTATAAGAAATAAAACATTTGAACAGATCAGAAGTAGCACACTATCACAGGGTATATATGCCATGTATATACTAAACCTTACTTTTCTATGTTAGTCCTAGAATTGACTAAACTGTAGCTCTAATACCATTAAATGTAACACTCTTAACTCGTATCTATCACCGGAATAGGGTTACAGAGCATTACAAAAATAAACGTAACCCAAAAGCACTCATTTCTAAACATTTTAATAAACATAGCATAATCCACTTATATACATTCATATCGTCCCTTAATTGGGCCCTCGAGGCCTTAAAATCACTTTAGAAATGATTCAGGACTAAACAAAAAACATTTGAAACATTGAAGAAACTGTTGGAAAAATTAAACTGCAAGGATCACATGGCCGTGTGGCCAGGCCATGTGACTAACATGGTTGAGACACACGCTCGTGTCTCAGGCCGTGTAACAATTGAAATAGGAAAACATGGCCATGTCCTAGCCCGTGTAACTCTCTGACTTGGGTCACACGGCCAAGCCACATGCCCTTTTACTAGGCCGTGTAACTTTTGAAATAGCCTTACACGCCCGTGTGCCATGCTGTGTGCTAGGCCGTGTAATTGCTTGACTTGCAACCTTTAAAACCTACTGGGGACACACAGCTGAGACACACACCTGTGTCTTAGGCTGTGTGGAAAAGAAATTTGCTAAAATAAAGCCATTTCTTTCACCCATTCTTAACATGTACCTACAAGCCATTTACATATATGATCAAGGCACAAAATCATACCAAAGCATGCATAATATGACCAACTCAATAGGCCAAGAATACATCCAACCAATATGCCATAAAGGCACTTCAATCACAACCAAGTAAATATACTTAAACTTATGCATAATTGACCATAATTCCAACATATACATCAGTGCAATATCATCTCAAAGCATACCATAGTTGAGACCATTCTAAAGCATAGCAGCTTAAATCACCTACAAGCCAAAACATACCACAAGTGTTTACTTTCATACCATTCTAGCTAGACCAAACAGATACATATTTACAATCTTAGTAATTTACCTAACAACTTAGTTTAGTATTTTTCCGTAATGTACCATTACAACCTATATAGCCACATATACATGCCACAACCCTTAAGAGCACAAGACAACCAACATCGATGGATAGTGTGAGCCAAAATTTGATTCGTCCAAAAGTCAGTAATTACAATCTACAAAACAATACACAAAAATGTATAAGCTTATAAATCTTAGTAAGAACATGGTATATCTTCTAAATTAACAAAAATTGAGTGCAACTCATATTTTACTCGATTTGAAGTTACCAGAGTGTAAATAGGGGCATGTATGTGCAATTCAGGGGTACCGAAGTACAAATAGAGGATAATTCAGTGTAAACAATTAATTACATAACTATATTGTAAACATACAAGTAGAAATTCAGTTACGTATAGAAATACTATGATGTTACATTAACAACTAGACTATAAAAGTACAATCAAGCTAATCCGTGATTTTTGCCTTTCCTCGGTTTAAATCTGGTTGAGATTTATCTTGACCTAAATAAATAATTATATTCAATTAAGTGTTTCAATCAATCTCAAACATTCAATTCAATCCATAATCCATATTTATACATAATTATAATTTTACCCCTGACATTTTAACCTTTTTATAATTTGGTCCTTAAACTTGTAAATTGAAATCTAAGCATTTTCACCCCTAAATCATGCTAGCCAAATTTATTATGAACCCATATCAACTATAAAAATCATCAATTCACAATTTAACCATGATATTTACTACTTTTACCAATAAGTCCCTAAATGACATTTTCATAAAAAATCACTTTACAAAACTTGTTTATTTAACAAGGACTCATAATCTTTCATTAAAATTCAAAAAACATACAAAAATATTCATGAAAAACCCTAATCCTTTAACAATTTTGCAAATTAGTCCCTGGGCTAGCTAGAGTAAGCTACAACGATTTCGGAAACATAAAAATCATTAAAAACAAAATCAAAACACATACCATGCAAGCAAAAATGGCATGGTCGAACCTTATCTATTATCCCTTGTAGAAAATCGATTGAAGATGAAGATAGGAAGATGACATCTCCTATCTTTCTTTTGTTTTTATTATTTTAACCTTATTTACTTAATTACATTTTTAACCTTTAAAAATATTCTTAATTTCAATAAAAAAAATCCATGGATGTCCACTAACTGTCTCAATGGTCTATTTATCATCTAAGTCCTTTCACTTTAAAGTTTCATAGCTATCTGATAGCTTTAACTACTAGAACTCTACTTTTACACTTTTTATGATTTAGTCCTTTTCACTTAATTAAGCATGCAAACATCGAAATTTCTAAACGAAAATTTTATACAACCCTACTAACATAACACAGACATTAGAATAATAATAAAATAAATATTTAATCATCGAATTTGTGGTCCTGAAACCACTATTATGATTTCACTAAAAAAACGAGCTGCTACAATAAGTTACATAAGACCTTGGGTAATAGACTGAATTTTTTTAAAACATTTCATTTTTAGATTCATAAATAATATGAACGGGTTATTCAGATGTAGAAGGTAATTGTAATATTATATAAAAGAAATTCCACCATTAACAAAGTTTACATTTGATAATTGTTATCAATAGAGTATTAAAATGGCACTATGAGGTTTTATGCAAATGCAATTACAAAATTCCTCTTTACTGATCACAATTGAATGATAAGAATCTGGTACAAATTGATTTATTATGTGAAATAGAAGAAAATATTTAGTTTTTTATAACACTGCAAACCCGATCCTTAAGGAGGATTCAGGAATGGCATGTTACTACCTTAAAATCATTATCTTTTAAAATCGTATGTGGCATAAACCAATTTACGCTATAGTTTAAGTTAGTATGGAATATAAAATATATTTATCTAAGGATAAATAAGATAATAAACTTTGAAAACAATAAATACTTTGCTGAAGTTTCATTAGATCCATGGATTCACGATAGTGAGTTTTGAGACACAATACATTCTTTAAAATATAAATGTCTTGACACCACCCCCATGTCATGAATAATAAAAAAATATAGGAATTCTCACGGTAACAATAGTCCTCTGGCGTAGCCTTTAGAGATTCCTTTACTTCGTCAGTCGACCTGAGAAGGAAAGGTAACTAAGTTCAAAGAACTTAGTGAGCTTCGGAGGAAAACATTGCAACGTACACATAAAATTCATATATACCTTTCCCACTCAATAGAGTCACACAATATGCCAGTTGGCGAATACCAAGCATAGACATACTATACACTGGACACTATCCCATTAGCAGGTATACTACGCCCTTGCAATCATACGAACCACCTTCTTTGTGTTAGCCACAAACCCTAGTCCATATTCAGAGCCATATCATTCGTTCATTCATTTTCCTTTGCAATGATTTGTCAATCTAGTTTCCAATAACACTTGCCCTACTAGAGGCTACACGACCATTTTCATGTTTCGTGATCTGCCAGTTCAATGTTCATTTCATTGAAGGTAATGCCATGGGTTCATTTCCATGTTTCAAATCATATCGTTCATTTCAAAAGCAATGGGTAGTGGCTAAAACACAAAGGAATGTCCTTACATATTTAACATGGACAAATCAAACCAGAATAATTCCAACATGCATCCATAACTATTGTACAGATATTTCATCTTTACAGAATATATGTATACTTACCTTAAACCAAACATAAAAAAAAGGCAGTACATACAGATGGAGTAAAAAGAAACTCACCAGAAAGTGCAACAAGTTCAAATACCAAGACTCTTGCTCTTATCACGAGAACCTTCAGGAGTGTCTTGATCTATAACATAAATAGTTTAATTTATCAGAATATATACCAAAAAACTAAACGAACTTGTAAGTAACATCATCGCAAAACCCATATTTAGAAAGCTTCGTTCCTTACACTCAAAACTAACGCTAAAGCGTGCAACTCAAAGGTCACATAAATAACCATGGAAATAACATAAATTTCATTGATATTTACTAGGTCCTAAACAAAAAAAGAGTTGGATTAGTACAACGAACCCAAATCTTCAAGCAGGTCTCTGGTCTTAGATTTTTCGAGAGAAAAGATGTAGAGAAAAATTTGAGAAAAAAATATAGGTGTAAGAGAAAATGAAAAACTTGCTCAAGAAGCTAATACCAACCTTATACAACTATACACAGAAGCTGGGTTTAGTGGATAAGTCTGATTACCCCCTGAACCCCCTTGATTTTTGTGACTCAACACTTTGTCTCTCATCATAAATGTGAGTCTTACCGACTACATTAACTTAGTTCTATTTTAACCAATTCATATTTGTCTAAATAAATTGTCCAACCAGAATAATGATATAATGATATAGTAAACAATTCTTTCAAACTAAGGACTTTCCATATTCGTCTAATAGTTGGGGTGGCTTATACTCTACAAAGGATTCAACTAAACCACCAAGCTCGTCCAACACAAGCTTTGCCCATAGGCGCACTCACAGACTTACATACCTAGTCACAATTAATACCTTACCCACTCAAAACTTTCTCTAAACACCATACTTCAATAAGCAATATTCACACATTAGGACTTCGTCGAATGACATGTTATAGTTTTTAATGTTGTTTAAAAGATGCCTCTGGTTGTAAAAAATTTTATAATAACCTGAAAAGAAAAGATATTGAAATTTAGACTAGTGAGAGATTATTTTTGAGTCTTCTTGTGAAAGAAAATTTTTTGTTTTGGCCGAATAGGGAAATTTAGATCAAAGTACATTGGTTCGTATGAGGTTTTTGAGAGGATAAGACCAGTAACGTATTATTTAGATTTTCCATTATTCATAATTTTTTTCATATTTTGATGCTAGGACGGTATAGATCAAATTCTTCTCACATGATTACTTCTGAAAAGATAGAAATATAGCCTAACTTGTCTTATTCAGAAGAACCAGTCAAAATTTTCACTTTGAGAATAAAAGATCTATGGGATAACGAGTATCGTTAGTGACAGTTTTGTGGCTCCGACATAGTATTGATGGGAAACTAAAGAAAACTACGAAATCATAGAACTCGGATCTATCCGTAGGTAAAAATTTTGAGGATGAAATTTTCTATGAGAGGAGAGTTGTAACAACCCGTTTTTCAGTGGTGCCAGAAATAGTGATTTTAGAATCACAATTCTGACGAGTGAGTCCGTAAATATTATTATTTATTATTTATGAGACAAATTCGGTAATATAGTGAATTTTGATTTGATAAATTTTGTTAATTGGTCGGTTAATTAAAGTATAAGTGGTTTGTATCGAAGGTCAGTGGTTTTGAAAAATAAGGTATCGAGACCACGTTTTCATACACCGAACTGATAAAATATTATTTACGGAGCTATTGTATAAGTGAATTGAAGTTTGGTTCAGAAATTGTGTTGATTATAGCTAATTAAGGTATAAGGACTAAATCATAAAAACTATAAAATTTAATCGATATTGAATTTTATTAGTGAAATGAACTAATTAATGAAAGTGCAAGGGTCTAGCTGGCAAACATACCCCTTTTTCATTATGGTGGACGGTTGGTGACCCTTTTGTTTATAAAAAAATTACTTAAATTATATTAGAAATTAATAATTATATATGATAAAAAATTAAAAATAAATCATCATCTTTAAAATTTTCTTCTTCCACCGAATTTCCACCATAGTTAAAGAGAACGAAAGCTTCTAGCTATCAAAATTTTAGCCCTCTTGCATGGTAAGAAAATCAATCTCGTTTCTTATAATTTTTATGTGTTTGAGATCATTACAACTAGGTCCAACTAACCTGTACCTCCATTTTCAAAACCTTAAGGGTTTTAAAAATTTCCATTGATGATTTTATATGTTTTTGATAGAAAAAAGGTAGATTTAGAAGCTATGAAATGTTTAAGGATTATTTGATAAAGTAATTTTTGCTAATTTTACATTTAGGGACTAAATTGTGAACATGTTAAAAGTGACTTTTAGTTCCTATAAATAGAGATTTTTAGAGCTATAGAAAAGTTATACTTGTTTTGATTTTAGGGACTAAATTGAATAAAATGTAAAAAATTAGGGAAATTGTGGAAAATGAAATTAAAAGATTATAAGCATGAATTTGAGTATTATTATGATATTAGTATTGATACTTTGAATCATAATTATTACATAGATCAAGTTGTTGACTTAGGCAAAAAAAGAAAAATTGTTGAATAGTCACTGTTAACTAAACTGCTACCATTTTTTCAGGTAAGTTCATACAGTATGAATATGTTTAATTGTTGTTGAGTTTTATCTATGTTAATTAATTTCTTATTGATATATTGAATTGGTTATGAATTAGTGCCTAAATTGAGAATTGAATCGAATTGAAATGGATTGTTGTGAAATTGTATAGTGTGAGGTTAAATCCCGATAAAAATAGTAAAAGTCTTATATACAAGGTTATGAGTTTTGCCTAGGTTTCGAGCTCCTACGTATGTTGCGAACTCGAGAATACAAGAATAGGTTCTAAGCTCTTGCATTTGTTGCAGACATGAGAATACAACAATATTAAGCCCTGGCCAGGCTATCGTATAGGTTCAACCCTAATGGGTAACCAGGCACTATTACTTTACCTTGTTTATAGAGTTCTTTTTCAAAGATTTATCGGGTTGGAATAAAAGATGAAAATATAAAAGTTTGAAATTTTTGTTAATGAACATGATATGAATGATTATGATAAGGATATATCATGCTACTTGAATTACGAAAGTAAGCAAAGTGATAAATTGGAAAATGGATTCATGATGTATTTTAAGTTGAAGTTGGTATTTTACCATTTGAAATTATATAAGTGGTTTGGCCTAAATCTCATTTGATTGATATTGTTTTGAATGTCATGATAGATGAACTTGTTTCATATTGATTTATGTAATTGTTAAATGATTAAGGTAAGTTATTTGTTTATATTCTCTGAGCTTGATTGTCACTCGCGATAAGTTTTAATATTTATAATTGATCGTACTTGAAACTAACTGTTATCACAGTGAAGGCAAGCGTACCTATCGAACAGTAGTATAGTTTATAGCAAGACCAGATGTCGAACCCAAAGGACTAAAAGTACTAGTATTAACCTTCTTTTTATTATATAGCCTAAAATAAAGGGATTTGTTTTATCTAAACTAATTAACTAAACTAAGAATACACAGAAAGTGAATTGGGGAAATACTTTTGGGAAAACTGATTGATTTACACAATACCCAAGGAAGAATCCACCTAGACTTCACTTGTTATTTGACTCAAACTGCATTTATTTATTCACTTGACTTGATCAATAGAAATCCCTAATCTATATTATTATCCCTCTCGAGACTAATAACGTCTAACCCTAGGTTGATTAATTGAAATCTTTTTCTAATTAAAACTCCTAGTTTTGCATTAACTCGATCTATGGATTCCCTTATTAGATTTGACTCTAATACTGCAGATTTATGTCGTCCTATCCCTAGGATTACATGCAACTCCACTTAATTATGAATGATCTACTCTTAGACAGGGACTATTCATCCTCTGAATAAGCACATCAATACTTGAGTTAATATCTTGGAATATTCAAACAAGAGTTAAAAACATAATTAAGAACAAATCAAGTATTTATCATATAGTTCAGAAAATATTAACAAGATCCGTCTTAGGTTTCATCCCCCTTAGGTATTTAGGGGATTTAGTTCATAATTATAAAAGATAACATCTCAGAGAATAATGACAAAACATAAAGAAAACCCAAAAACCCTTGAAGGAACTTGAAGGGAGATCTTTAGTCTTGAAGGAGAATCCAGCATCTGAGATGGATCAGTCGACTTTCTTCGAGTAATTCCTTGCTTCCTACTCTGTGTGTCTCTTTTAATCCTCCTTTAGGGTGTTTAAATAGACTTTCCAATGGCCAAAATAGCCAAAAATTAGCCTTTTCTGAGTAGAACTAAACTTGGGCTCGACAGGGACACGGCCGTGTGCCACGCCTGTGTGCACAAGCTTCAAACCGTGTTCAAGACTGTTAAATAGACACGGGTGTGTAGTCTACCCGTGTGAGGAAGTCCAGGTCGTGTTGATTTCCTACGTTGGCCCATTTTCTCCGTTTTTGGCCCGTTTCTCGCTCTTTTTACTTTTCTAAGCTCATTTAAGTATAATATATGAAATTAAGGGATTAGAAGCATCAAATTTCACAAATCTAATATTCATCCAAAAGTGTGCTAAGCATGAGATAAAAATATGTATAAATTATGACTTATTAGAGCTTACTAAGTATCTTATATACTTACTTATGTTATTTCTTTTTTATAGATTTTGGACATCTAGAACATGTCGATCATATTAGCGAGAAGCTCACACCTATCATCTTTTGATTCGGTAGACTTTAGATGTTTGAAGTTGGTTATTTGTGGCATGTACATAGGTTGAATGATATTATGCATGTGATGTTGAATTATTGTATGAAATGGTTTAAGGTTTGGTTTGAATTTTATAGTTTTGAGTTAATGAATTGTTGGTTCCTATGAGGGCATACTAGTTGTGTAACACCTCTCACCCATATTCAACGCCAGAAAGGGTTACGGATCGTTACCTAACTTATAAAACAATTAAAGAACCATTTAGCAAACATTTTCTCAATTCAATCATTTATCATCAAATCTCAAACAATTTGTCCCTAATACGAGCCTACGAGGCCCTAAACATGCTTTGGAAGTGGTTCAAAACTAAACTATTAACTTATGAAACTTTACGAAACTTAGAAAATTTTTCCTCAAAACAGGAGACGCACACCCTGTAACATCTCGAAATAGGACTTAGTCAGAACAGTGGTTTCAAAACTACAAATCTGAGGTCAAGAAATTATTTTAATATTATTTTGGGTGTTATAGCCTGATTATATGAGAGCATGAAAATTTTGGTGAAATAATATTAGCGATTGCTTGCTTAATTGTGAAAAAGGACTAAATCGCATAAAGTGCTAAAATTGTGTTCTACTAGTTAAATATGTTAAATAGCTAGATAACCAAAATTGGGGGTCTTTAAAGAGTAAATAGACCCTTAAAAATAGGATGGCCGACCATAGGGGATAAGAAAGTTGAAAAGTCAAAATTTGGTGGACATTAGGTGACTTTTTTTGGTAATAAAATAAAATAAGGAAAAAGGTTGTTATCTTTTTCATTTCTTCTTCAACCACCGAAAATGGCAGCAAACATGGGGGTTTTGAGAGCTTAAGCTTTTAGTCACTTAGTTCCCTTGCAAGTAAGTGATTTTGATAACCTTTCTTGATGATTTTTGTATTTTTAGGACCGTTGTAACATGAGCTAGCTAATGGGGGGACTATTTTGCAAAATGGTTGAAAGTCTAGGGTTTTCCTATGAGAGAATTTATGTTGTTTGCTGAATTTTTATGGAAGAAAATGTGTCTTGGTTGTGTAATAAACAACTTGTGTGAAAGGATTTTCATGAAAACCCCTAAAATGGACCCTTTTGTAATGTTGTTAAATGGATGGTAATTGTGTGAAATGTTTAAAATTAAGAGATGCTATAGGTATAAAAAGAATTCGACTAGGCTTGGGTAATAAGAAAATTTGATTAAAACCAATTTACGAGCCTAAAGGTAAAATCGTAATTTTTGTGAAAGTTTAGGGGTAAAATCGACATTTTGCCAAAGTATAAATGATGGAATGTATTGGTTAATATGATGATTAAAGTAGTGAATTTTATCATTATAGATCAATAAAATTGAGATTCAGGCTTAAATCGGAAAGTAAGAGGTTATGGACTAAAATGGAGTAATTAGATGAAATTGCTTTTGAGGTAAGTCGTATGATTAAATAAGCATGATATCCATGTTATTGTTAATATACTTGAAATCTATCTTGCTATGATTGTATTGAATTATATGTTGATGATATTGAATATGAGAAAGTGATGCCAAATGTTAATAACATTTATGTGATGATTGAATACATTGGAAATTTGATGGAATATGATATTCCATTGAAACGAGTAAGTTGTGTGTATATATTACAACCTTATCATTATTATGCATTGTATGGTTAAATTTGCATAAAATATTTGAATGTGGCTATGAGAAATGTATGATGAGACTTAACGTGATAAACTCCCGGTTGAACCTTAAGAATAGATTTGATATTCATGCCATGACATTTGGGTGATATGTGTGCTAGTGTAAAACATGTCTGGGTCATGCATCGGCCACATTATGAAAGCCAGTGTAATACCATGTCTGGGACATGGCATCGGCTTGATATGTGTCAGTGTAAGACCATGTCTGGGACATGGCATCGGCATTAAGACGGGAGCTAGTGTAAGACCATGTCTGGGACATGGCATCGGCCACGAGATATGAAAGCTAGTGTAAGACCATGTCTGGGACATGGCATCGGCTTGATATGTGTCAGTGTAAGACCATGTCTGGGACATGGCATCGGTCTCGATATATGAGAGTCAGTGTAAGACCATGTCTGGGACATGGCATCGACTTTAATGTGTGAGGTAGTGTAAAACCATGTCTAGGACATGGCATCGGCATCTTACCCTATGTTTGAGGCTTATTGAATATTTGGTAGTATTCCAAGTGGTTCAACTGGTAGTTCAAAGCTTGTGATGAAAGCGAGAAGGTAAGTAAATGAGCATGTTGAAAAGGTATAGGTATGTACTCGAAGCTTAAGTACTATTACGATCATGAAATGATGCATCTTTGGTAAGGATACAAATAAGTAAGCTATGCCTATGAGAATGAAATATTGATGACCTTATGATTATGGTTCTATGCTTATGATGTACCATTATGAATTTTTACCATAATGTTTAAAATGGCTTGTGAAGGTGTTATAAGCTTAGTTACCATTATTTTACACTAAACAATTTTGGGACAGCTACAGTAGTCCAACTTGGAAAATACACCAAAAATAGTGGAAAGAGGGTTGAAGATTGAGCAAAATATGGAATTAAATCTAATCGAGTCTAGTTTCTTATAAAGAAAACGGTGTAAGCAAAAGAATTTCATATTATGAGATATTTGAATTTGTGTGAAACAAAGTCAAAACAATTTCGAAATCTCCTATTCTAATTTGAGAAAATCATTGAAAATTGTAAAAAAATATTTATAGGTTATAATTTATATGATTTGAATTCTTAATTAGTCTATTTTCAAGAAAAATATACAAGAACATCATCCGAGTCCGGTATTATGAGATAATTAATTTTTAGTGAAGAGGGGTCGAAACTAATGGACAACAAAAAAGGGGTATTTTTAAAGAATAAACTGTACTAATTGGCTGAACGAAAAATTCTAAAAATTTTATGGTAAGACTATACATGAGTCTATTTTCTGGAAAAAATTATTGGATCTAAATTTGGAGTTCCGTAGCTCCAGATATAAATAATTTCATGACTGTGACTCGAGGAAACAACTTGATCAGAATATGAGTAAAAGTGCAAATATGGTTGTATTACCTTGAGGAGCAAGTTGATAATTGCTTATTATTTTTCATATGGTCTTACTAAGCTATAAATCTTACTCCCTTCCTTTCATTTTCTTTAGTGTTGTCAAGTTAGCTCGGGATTGGAGAAACTCGGAGGCAACATCACACTATCAAGCCATCATCTTTGGAATATTGATATTTTTTAAGCGTGTTCAAGTGAGTGGCATGTATAGGGACTAGGTTTTTCTGATACGTGTTATTATGATTAGCCTAATGTATTGGTCTATGTTGAGTTATTGGTATATGGCCAAGAGGTGTATCTCATATTGATTATGGTTTGTGAACTTATCTATCTATGCTATGTTCTAATGCTTGTGATGAGATGATGTGATTATGCTTGTTGACCATATATGGTTGGTCTTAATGTTATGAATGTGTCTTAATATGAGATGCTAAACCATTAAAATAGTGTCAAGATGTGTGTCCTTGGTGTGTATAAAGATGTGAAAGATTAGGGGTAACATAAAGGCTTGGAAAATAGTCTAAGTGTTGGCCACATGTGCTGAGACACGGCCGTGTGTCTCGGCCGTGTGAGGGACACGGCCTGGAGGCATGGGTGTGTGCCCTGCTGGAAACACAAAAATTTATATACTTCTTCATACCCTTTTTTAATTAAATTCGTGCAAAATCGGTTAAATTCTTGTCGAAAATTAATTAAATATTATAAAATAATTAAATTGTGTAAAAAATCTGAACATGGTGAATTTTAGTTAATTTTATAATTAATTTTGATTAATTTTGAGTATTTTTGATAGATTCGCACAAAAGGCGAAAATTGGCTCAGCTGACACTGTTGAAAGCACAAAACCGAGAAGCAATTTGAAGTATCGAGGCACATTAATTTCCAGCCTAAGACGGTCCAGAAATGTGTATTAAGTCATAATTTAATTAATTTTAATTTATTCCCCATTTAATTTGGGTTAAATAAATTATTTTTAATTAATTATGGAGAAAGAATCCAGTTGAACCGCACTGGTCGAACCATATTGAGTGAACTGAACCAGCCACTAATTGGGCAGCCCAGAACCGTCCATATGCTGACCCAAATCAGCATTTTAGCTGATTAAATATGCTTGCAAAATGACCTTTGAAAGACTTCCGAATTGTATTCAAACCCAACCTTTAATTGTAGCTTTGTAGATTTGCCCCAGGCTATTTTTAGCAAAGTTGAAAATCTCAACTTTTGCCAAGTAGATGGCCGGCCATAGAGGGTCTCTTTGGCTGCTGGAATTTGATATTTTTGGTAGCCACAATCAGCTATAAAAGCCACCCCTTGCTGATCATTCAAATCATCCCTCAATCCCACAACATTCTCTCATTTTCTTTTCTCCTGTCTCACTTTTCTCTCGATTTTTTCCATCCCATTTCCCTTTTTGTTCAAGTGCCATTTTCTTATCTTGGGAAAGAGGCTCTCATCAGCCATTTTGGAGCAGCAATTAGGTGTTCATAAGCCACCTTAATAGCTGAGGGGAACAAAGAACGAAGAATGGAGCAACTAGTCAAGCCACGGAGAAACACCGGATTTGCTTCTGGTTCCCTGTCTCTTTAATTTTTGTTGTTGTTTTGACAAACATGTTTATGAATAGTTATGCTATTGAAATGGTTATTTTAATCAATTTAGCTTAAATTAATTTTTTTTGGGTTGATTATATTATGCCTGCTTGAATTGTTAAAATGATATTTATACTGTTATAGGCCTCGGTAAATTGCTTGGTTAAGTAAAATCATGGCTAAGTTATTCTTGCAATATAATTGTTAAATAACTAATGAATTAAATATTAAATTTTATTGAAATTATAATTAATAGACACAATGCTTAATCAGTGCATGTTTATTCTTCTAAGGTAGCTGAAGTTTAAATTAGCATTGTATTCGACGATACATATGCCTTGCATAACTTGCAAGATTTTTGTGATTAAACTGTTTCAAGGTAGAAATACCCTATTACCTCACTTAATCATTTATATGCTTGTGATGATTGATTAACCGCTTGGATTGACATTGAAAAATGTTCACTAAGGGACAGAGCTCGAGCTTGGTTGAACTCATTGCCACCAAACTCAATGTCTACATAGCAAGAGTTAGTAGAAAGATTCCTTATGAAGTATTTCCCGCCTAGTAAGAATGCTAAGTTTAGGAACGAGATCACTGCCTTCCAACAAATGGATGATGAATCCCTGTATGAGGCATGGGAAAGGTACAAAGAGTTATTACGAAAGTGCCCTCATCTTGGAATCCCACATTGCATCCAACTTGAGACATTTATAATGGTCTCAACACTCACACAAGGATGGTAGTAGACGCTTCTTCTCATGGTGCTCTCCTTTCTAAGTCTTATAATGAGGCTTATGAAATCATTGAGAGGATTGCTAGTAATAATTATCAATGGCCAACCAACCAAGCAGTGTTAGAAAGACGAGTCGCTAGAATACATGAAGTGGACGCTCTCACTTCACTCGCATCTCAGGTATCTTCAATATCCTCAATGCTTAAGAATCTTACCACTAATGGGTCTAATAGTTTTGCAACCCAACCACCTCACCAATTTGAAGTTCAAAAAGAGCCTGCTGACACTCAAGATTCAGAAGAATTCAACCAAGTGTTGAAATCCCAATTTCACTAGAACCAGGATCTGCAAAAATCGACAAAGTAACCTCAGAACCACCTAATTCTGATCAACTAACAACTGCGTTAGATGCAGAATTGCCACCAAAGACAAATCAACCAGTACCTGTAACACCCCAAACCCGGCCTGGACGTTATGACCGAATCTGACGTGTCACACACAGTTTGAAAATCATGTGTTTTGTTTTATTATCTAAAACCGACTATTGATGGCTAACTTGAGTGAATGGAGGCCGAGCACCGTGTAGGTAACCAAAGCAGAGAGGAGGTGAGCCATGAAGGCTGCTTAAGTACCAAGCTCTTGTTTGGATCCAATCCTAGACATGCCCACAACCATTGCCACACTTTGGTAAATCGGTTTGAAATTTCCTTAAAGTGGTTATCTTTGTTATACCCATTATAATGCGTCGTTGTGTTACTTTGAAAACAGTATCACTTTGAAAATGCGTCTTAAGTCTAGCCCATTTTGATTATTATCGGAAAATATAGAGTTATTTTAAAGATAATCCCAAATAAATAGTTAAAATGGCCTTATTACAACCCAAATATAAATAATATTAAAAGTGAAGATAAACTAAAAGAAAAACCGCTTATTCGTTGAAAAGTCCAAACGTGATCATCATGGCCACCCCAAATCCCTTCCGGCTCCAAGTCCCCATATCAAGGCTCACCGCAAAGATTAGAAAGAAAGGGGGTGAGTTTGGAAAACTCGATGTGCAACAAGCCCCTTCAGAGCCCAAGTCAATATCATCCTCTCTGGGCCTAAGCCAAATTCGATTACCACATATCTTTGGCCAAAGCCTTTATTTGTTCATATCTTGGGCAAAGCCTTTTCATTATTCATATCATCATGGCCAAGCCTTTTACATGAAATGTATGGCCCATAGGCCCATTTCAATATCACATGTAATATTAATGCATGAATGCAAGCCCATTTGGGGAGACTACTCGACCCACCATCCGCTACTCTCCACCCGTACCAACCAAGCTCTCCATGTGGGGAATAACTCAACCCACCCAACCAAAACTCTCCACTGGCGGAGATAGCTGCTTTATCATATAACCGAGGCCTAGCCTCTTTTTTTAATAATCAGGGCATAAGCCCTTTTAATAATCAGGGCATAAGCCCTTTTACACTTCCTCCATCCATATATAAAACCCAACCCAATGCATTTATGAATACATCATGTGCATATCATATATATCATGTGCATGTCATACATATCATGTGCATATCATACATATCATGTGCATGTCATATCAATCATGTATATCATAATCTCATATATCAAAATCATAACTGAATCCTAGGGGTATAATGGTCATTTTTATCTGGGGGCAAAATAGTCATTTCCATATTATAAGGGTAATTACGTAATTTTACCAATATTAGGGATTTTCCATGCTCATAATATGTTACTAACTATTCATTTGTTTGAACAGCGCTTCTGGCCCATTTTTAGCGAAACCGAGTTATTGGGCCAAAAAACCCCTAATGGGCCCTACATAGCCAGCTTTGTCATATAGGCCCATTTAGCCCATAATCCATAATGGTGTCAACAGTCTTAACACGCAATTTAACAGGTTTTCATTTTTTATCAAATTTACCCAAATGGGCCCGAAAGCCCATTGGGCCCGATTTTAAACCCTCGAGGCCCAACTTACCGTGAATGCCAAAAATCATGCTCTTACCTTTTCCAACGTTCCCGATCATCAACTTAGAGGATCTAATTAACCAATGAGCATTCGCTTGCTCACAAGTCCTCGAAATGCCGAATTTGAAAGATTTTGGCGCTTTTAAACAAATATCGAGTTAAGCTATGAAAGAAGGTTCGTTACACACTGTTTTGTGGCGTTTCGCTAACAAAGTCTCCCACGACAACCTACAATTAATCACCATCATTCTTAGTTTACAGTTCATGCTTAATCAAACCCAACATCCACCTTACCATAATCGGCCAAAGAACCCTTAATAGCCATAGATCACTTACCTTCACAAGGTCCGATGATTCGATCCAAGTTTATCCAAACCGATACTCCAAGCCTTGCTACTCCTCCAAAATTGTCTATATCACCAACATACATTCACAATCAAATCCGTAAACCACATAGTCCAAGTCAGTCACTTGCCCACAAGGGCAAAACAGTCATTTAACACCCTAAGGGCAAAATGGTAATTTTACCCACAAGGGTATCTCGGTAATTCTACCCTACAGGGGTATTTCGGTAATTCTAACCTACAGGGGTATTTTGGTAATTTTACAACCCAGGGGTATTTTGGTAATTTTGTAAACCAAGGGTATTTTGGTAATTTTACAAACCAGGGGTATTTTGGTAATTTTGTAAACCAGGGGTATTTTGGTAATTTTGTAAATTGAGGGTAAAACGGTAATTCTATAAATCGGGGGTACTTTGGTAATTTTACAAGTCGAGGGTATTTTAGTAATTTGGTGAACTAAAGTATTCTAAACAAGGATAACAATACGAATGGGACTAAAGCCCTCTCTCGGCCCAAATGGGCCCACATGCTCGTGTGGCCCTTTTAGCCCAAATCTAGCCACAGATACGAGATTCACCTAGCCTAGTCCAATATTTACTACACAATCAAATAACTTATCCAATTGGGCCCAGTGGGCCCATTGGGCCCAAGATAGGCCCTTTTCTTACCATCGCGTCCCCAGAGTAGCCATCCTCACACTAGAGTAGTGAGAAATACACACTGATAGGAGACTGGAGTTAATCCACGCTCCGAGCACTCTTAGCCGACGCCCAACCCAAACGAGCACGCCATAAAGCGAAAGGGATCAGCCAAGAAAGGTACATTTACTCTCCTCATGGTTCTCTCTAATTAAAGCCAGCTTCACATCCACTCTTATGTTAGCTTCCCGATGTGGGATCCCTCCATCATCAGAGTTTAAATTCAACACTAACTCTTGCCGCCCCCTGTTAGCAAAATAAATGCTCTTTGCTTGCCATGAGTTTCGAACCCTAGACTTCCTTGCCAACTCCATGACGCTACATTCTTGCCTCTTATGTGGCGCTACTTTGCCACTAGACCACAAGGCTTTTTGTGTCACAACTTCTCCGACAATATTCTTAAGGCCTACCTACTACACCCAGGGTTTGATTCACCTTAAACCAAAATTTTTGCTAGAGTCCAAGTTTGAACCCAAGACTTCTCCAACACTTCTCAGCACACTTAACCACTAAAATAAGCCTTCATTAATGAAATTTACATACACAATGAAATATTATAAACTGCCTTCAACCGCTCCCATGCTCAAGGCCTAAAACTTCTAGGCCTAAATTCAGGGTGTTACAGTACCAATTCCAGTAATGAGCCTTTCACCACCCTACCCTCAAAGACTTCAAAAGTAGAAACAGGAAATTCAATTCAAGAAGTTCCTTGATGTACTCAAGAAAATTCATAGCAGCATCCCGTTGGTAGAAGCACTTGAACAAATTCTAAACTATGCCAAGTTTATGAAAGATATCCTGTCCAAGAAGTGAAGACTTAGAGAATTTGAGACAGTAGCTCTGACGAAGGAATGCAGCGCATATCTTCAAGACAAACTACCCCCAAAGCTAAAGGATCCTGGATGTTTTACCATACCTTGCAACATTGGAGCAACATATTGTGGTAAGGCACTATGTGACTTGGGTGCAAGTATAAACTTGATGCCTATGTCAATATTTAGAAAGTTGGGGATAGGTGAAGTTAGACCTACTACAGTTACACTTCAACTAGTAGATCGATCCTTAGCACATCCAGAAGGAAAAATTGAGGATGTATTGGTACGTGTAGATAAATTTATCTTTCCTGCTAACTTTGTGATTTTAGATTTTAAAGCAGACAAAGAAGTACCAATTATCCTAGGAAGACTGTTCTTAGCAACTAGAAGGACCCTTATTGATGTACAGAAGGGCGAGCTTACGATGCGTGTTCAGGATGATCAGGTAACATTTAATGTTTTTAAGTCTATGCGATTTCCTGATGCGATTGATGATTGTTCTGTAGTATTCAACTTAGAGGATTTAATAGTGGAAAAGGAACTCAACTCTGCTGAGGATCCACTGGAAAGAATTTTGACATCAGACCCTCCAAATGATGAACAGAAGGATGAGTACTTAGCTTTGCTAGAGGCAAATCAAAGGGGATTTAATCCGCAATCCCGTTTTGAATCTTTGGAGTTAGAGAAGAGGGAGTATGCCCAACCAAAAGCATCAATCTAGGAACCACCTAAATTAGAACTCAAGGTATTAACTTCACATTTAAAATACATTTATTTAGGTGACTCTTCTATTCTGCCTGTGATTGTTTTAGCAGAATTGACTATTGAGCAAGAAGAGAAACTTATCTTAGTCTTGAAACAATTCAAGAAGGCTATCGGATGGACCATAGCCGATATTCACGGTATTAGTCCATCTGTATGCATGCACAAGATTATCTTGAAAGATGGTGAAAAAGGGATGACTGATGGACAACGAAGACTGAACCCCATCATGAAGGACGTGGTAAAAAAAGAAATTATCAAGTGGTTAGATGTGGGTATCATTTATCCCATCTTAGATAGTTCGTGGGTAAGTCCGGTCCAGTGCGTGCCAAAGAAGGGAGGTATCACAGTCGTAGAGAATGAGAATAACGAGTTGATACCAATTAGAACAGTTACAGGATAGAGGATTTGCATCGATTACCGGAAGCTGAACAAGGTGTTTAGGAAAGATCACTTTCGTTTGCTATTCTTGGACCAAATGCTGGATAGACTTGCGGGGCGAGACTATGACTATTTTCTTGATGGATACTCGGGTATAATCAGATTACAGTAGGATCAGAAGATCAATATAAGACAACGTTCACCTGTCCGTACGATACATTTGCATTTAGACGTATGCCATTTGGTTTATGGATGACTTTTCAGTATTCAAAGATACTTACGATGATTGCTTAGCCAATCTAGCTAAGGTACTAAGACGATGCGATGAAACGAACCTCGTACTTAACTGGGAGAAGTGCCATTTCATGGTACGAGAAGGAATTGTTCTAGGGTATCGAATAACGAGACATGGGATTGAGGTAGATAAAACGAAGGTAAACGTTATTAAGAAGCTTCCACCGCCAGCATCTGTAAAGGGTGTTAGGAGCTTTTTGGGCCACGCCAGTTTCTATCGAAGATTTATCAAGGACTTCTCAAAAATTGCTAAACCCTTATGCAAATTATTGGAGAAGTACACGATGTTCAAGTTTGATGATGAATGCTTAAGAGCTTTCAAGGATTTGAAGAGTTGATTAGTTACGACACCCATAATTGTCATACCAGACTGGGATTTGCCATTTGAATTAATGTGTGACGCAAGCGACTTCGTGGTAGGAGCTGTCATGGGCCAGCGAAGGAACAAAGTTTTTCATCCCATCTACTATACAAGTCAGACTCTTACAGGAGCTCAACTGAACTATATGGTAACAGAAAAAGAGTTACTTGCTATTGTATTTTCTTTTGACAAGTTTCAATTTTATCTTGTAGGTACCAAAGTAACTGTCTATACGGACCACTCGACAATTAAGTACTTACTTTCCAAGAAAGATGCTAAGCTGAGATTGATCCAGTGGGTGCTTCTACTTCAAAAGTTTGATCTAGAAATTCAAGATCGAAAGGAAGTAGAAAACCAAGTAGCAGATCACTTGTCGAGATTGGAGCCGCAAGAAGGGAATTCTCCTATTATTCCAATTCAAGAAACGTTTCTAGATGAACACATACTGAAGGTAAGTCATGTCCATAATACCCCTTACTTTGCTGATATTGCTAACTATTTAGCTTGTGGTTTGATGCCAATTGATAAGACATATCAACAAAGGAGAAAGTTTCTTCACGATGTGAAGTACTATTTCTGGGAAGAGCCATATTTGTTTAAAAAGTGTGCAGGTCAGATGATTAGGAGATACGTGGCGGAAGATGAAGTACAACAGATTTTATACCATTGTCACTCAGCTCTGAGTAGGGAACACTTCGGAGGTACTCATACGGTGACCAAAGTATTGCAACTCGGATTCTTTTGGCCAACCCTATTCAAGGATGCATATGTGTATGTAAAGTGCTGTGACCAATGTCAAAGGGTCGGAAATGTCACCAACAGGAGTGAGATACCTCTAACAAACCTCATTGAGGTAGAATTGTTCGATGTATGGGGTATTGACTTTCTTGGTCATTTCCCTCCATCTTTTGGTCACAAGTATATATTGGTAGCAGTAGACTATGTGTCCAAATGGGTCGAGGCTGAAGCTTATTCGACAAACGATGCGAATGTTGTAATGAAGTTCTTGTAGAAACACTTGTTCACAAGGTTTGGAACCCCAAGAGCTATCATTAGTGATGAAGGGTCCCACTTTGTGAACAAGTGGTTAAAATGGTTATTAGACAAGCACGAAGTGAAACACAAGGTTGCAATAGCTTACCATCCACAGACGAATAGGCAAGCTAAATTGGCAAATAAGGAGATCAAAGGCATACTTGAGAAGGTAGTTTGCCCAAACCGATGAGATTGGTCCAAAAGGCTGGATGATGCTTTGTGGGCTTACAGAACAGTATACAAGACACCTTTAAGGATGTCACCTTACAGGTTGGTCTTTGGGAAAGCATGTCATCTACCCTTGGAGTTAGAGCACAAAGCTTACTGGGCTCTTCAACAGCTTAATTTGGATCCTAAGCTCACGAAAGAGAAACAGATGTTCAAACTTAATGAGTTAGAAGAGTTCCGAATGTTTTCACATGAAAATGCCAAATTACTTAAAGAAAGACTCAAGAAATGGCATGACAAACACATTCGAGTTCGAGAATTTGAAGCAGGTCAACAAGTCTTATTGTTCAATTCTAGATTAAGGTTCTTCCTAGGTAAGTTAAAATCATGTTGGTCCGGTCCATTTATGATTCATCAAGTCTATCCATATGGAGTTGTTGAACTCCAAGGTAAGGGAGGTAATTTCCGAGTTAATGTCAACGCCTAAAACATTAATGAGGAGATAAAATTGAACGGGATAAAATCTCGTTCATTTTATCGGATACTTAATTTCTCATTTTTATTTTTGAATAAATGATTTAGGGTATATTTTCAGGTTTAGTATGTTTAAATAAATTCTGTCTAGGAGATTGGAACTTAAGCGGGACCGCTTGTGACCCCTCCAAATCTTTCCTGGGAATTTATTTTGACAAAATTTCATAAGAAATTATTCTCTAAATGGAAAAATAAATTTTTGGTTTTTCAAATAAAGGGGTCAATTTTGATCCACGTTTTAATTTGCAACTCAATTTTAAATTTTCATTAAGTCTAGGGACTTAATTGAATTATTTCTAAAATTTGATTGCTCTTTTTGTAAATAATAAAAACTAAGTACTTCTCCTTATAAATATTTTCAAAAAGCATCTAGAATAAATATTTTTAATATTATTTATTAATTTGATAAACCTTAATATATAATTATATTTATTATAATTTATAAATTAATTTTTATCAACTAAGCTTAGAATTAGGATTAATTGTATTTTAATTATATTTTATGGTTATCTTAATAAATCAATGGCAATTGATAAATTCATATATATTTAATTATTAATTTTTGTTAAACTTTGAGTAGAATTCTACTACAAATCTTATTTTTCCATCTATAAATACCATCAACCTTTCTCCCTCCATTCATTCATCTTCAAAACCCCAAAAGACCAAACCCCTAAGTACCGCAAGCCTAGCCCAGCTGACTGACTAGCACACGCCCAGCAGACCGCCACACGTCCAGCTCCATCACACGCCTATTGCTCCAGCCTCAGCTCGCACCAAGAGCTCATCCGCGCACGCCTATTGCTGTTCCTACCCAGCAGCTGTCCAGGTCGAGTCCTACTCCAGGCTTCCATTTGCGCACGCCTACTGCTCCAGGCCATAACGCATGAGCGCCCAACGCCTTAGTGCCCACGCCAGGCCTGCTGCCGAAGGCTCCTTGCTGTTGCTCCCACATGCACAATCCATCCAAGCACCTAGCCACCTTGCACACCAAGCCTTTTAGCCAAGCCTCCCAACCCTTCTTTTAAATTGCCATCTTTTTCTTCATAATTATTATTAATATTATTTTTAAGAGTTCTTAAAAAAAAAAGGTGGTAAGACCTAATTTTCTCTTAAATTTTAATTTTATTCAACTAGTTAATTTTTCAATTCATTGAATTATTAATAATTTTTATTAAAATTTTGAGAAAATAATTTTCCCATCTTATGATCAGGTTAAACATGCCTCGCAAGAGAACTCGTGCTTCCGCTCAAATTGATGAAACACAAAATAAGTTCCACTGTGAAGAAGCCAAAGTGAGATACGAAAGTATTTTCAAAAATCAACAAATGCATCTAGAGAAAGGCTTTACATTAAAAGAAAGCAATTACAAAGACTTTATGGCACGTATTCGTCAAGTTGCTAAAACCCTCAATTGGGAACTATTTTGTGAAAAGAGACCTAGTGTGGATGAGGAGCTAGTTCGTAAGTTCTATGTGAATTTAACTTCAAGCGAGATGACAGAAGTTCCAGTTCGCGGAATCAAGGTACCGATAAATTCAAATGCTATTAATGGGTTCTTTGAAATACCTGATTTCAAAAATGATGAACATTCCACATTAATGAGCAATATCAAGCTTGAGAATTCGCAAGAAATTATCGAGGAATTGATAGTTCAGGGTTCTACGTGGACTGTGTCAAAACAAGGAATTCACACTTGTCGAAGAGAATACTTGATGCCACTCGCGAAGGTATGGTTTTACTTCATCCGTTTCAGCCTTATACCTAGTTCTCATGGGACTACAATCTCGTTAGAGCGAATGGTCTTATTATACTCGATTTTAACTGGAAAGACCATTGACGTGGGAAAAACTATCCTAAGAGAGATGAGGAATTGTGCCATTAGACGTTCTGGCCCAGCTTACTTTCCCTTTACGATAATAATTCTGTGCTTAGAAGCTGAAATTCTTGCAAATGTAAAGAAGACAGGGTACGGACAAGGTAGAATCACAGATTGGGACCTCTACCGAGTCACTGGAGACTCATTTCTGCAGCAACGAGTTGAAGGAAGTGAGGAACCTAAGGACCCTGATGAAGAAGAAGATCCCACGATGCAATCATTTGAAGTCCCTGATAAGGTAGAATCAGTGGAGCCAGAAGCTGAACCTGATGCTAAAACTTCAATATTTAGAGCTCAACCGCCTAGCCTAGATCTTTGAGATGAGCTATCAAAATTGATGGACTTAATGCAACATATGCAATGGCAGCAACAAACCTACTGGAGATACTAAAAAATAAGGGTTGACTCGATGAGAAGTGCTTTTAAGAAAATATACAATGACTCATTTATTTTTGTGCCTAAGTTCCCAGATTTCATATTTGAACCATGGAGTCCATTATCAAAGAAGGAGTGAAGTGATTCATGCAAAGGAAATAATGATGGAGCAAAAGATGAGTCCAATTCGGAATGATCTGCAAATAAATAAAAGGGAGGGACCTTGACTTTACTTTATTTTTGTTCTTAGATTATTTTTAGGATTCAGTTTAACTAGGAATTTTTATTTTTGCATAATAAAACAAGACATGGAAATTATGAGTACATATGAACAAGTCACAAAATATAAAGTGTGGCAATAGATATATACATGTCTAGGACTGGATTCATAGAGAGTTTGGTACTTAAGTAGTCAAATTGACTCACCTCCTCTTTTCTGGAATCCTACCTGGTGTATAGTATTTATTCACTTTAAATAATAAGGACATTGTTCATTTTAAGTTGGGGGGACAGGAATTTCCACTCAGAATAATTTTTTTTCTTTTAATTATGATTAGGATATATTTTGTTCAAAAATTTGAATTTTGTTAAGTATGCTAAATTTGAGTATGAATAAAGTTCTACTATTTCAATAAATTATTGTGTTAGTTTAATAATGACATGAATGTATTTTTAATAAAGCATGCAAATTCGTACCATAAAATTTTTAGTTCTTTAGGAAAGTTAGGTGTGCATGAAAGTTTAAGTCTTTATAATTTACTTAGTAGTTTCTTGAGGCAAAATCCAAAGGAGCATGGAATGTTGGAAATGATTTAGGCAACTATTGTTTGGACTGTTTGAGCCTTTCAAGCCCACCATGGTAAATTTTATCCTTTGAAACCCAGCTTTGAGACTATATGGCCTAATTTTATTTCGATCCTTGCAATATTTAGCCATTACTCTTCGCTTAATGATCTTAAAATTGTCCCAAACACTAGACTCAGTACTATTCGAGGTATTCTTTAAAAATAAGTTTGGGGGAGTTGAAAAGAAGTATCGAATGCTCTAAAATTGTAGTACATTCAGTAAAATGCTCGAGATTAAAAAAAAGAAAAAGAAAAAGGAAAAGAGCATTGAGTTCTTAAAATAAGTTGTACAAAAGAGCATGTGAAAGCCAAGAAAGTTGATGTATTGAAGGTAATTATTTCGAAGGTCTAATACAAGCTGAGTCTAGGGTTTAAAAGCCTAAAATTATCTATCTTTTACCTACCCTTAAGCCTAGCCACGTTACAACCTTGTTAAATACCTATTGATTCAAAAGTTCTAATGCTACCTATATTACTGGAGAGAATTTGCTACGTACAACATATGAAGACATAAGTTAAACTTAATGATTGCAGCTTAATCTTGAATAAAGGGAATAAAATTACATTGGTAAGGTTTAACATGACTTTATTAGGAATCATTTAGTCTAATTTTTGCTATCATAATAGTTGTTGAGATTAATTTGAACAATATGTATACTTAAGTAGCATAACTATCAGATTTCTTGTCTTTGGGCATAAGTATTTTAAATTCATAATTTTGGGAAAAATGTTGTTCTGAAGGAATTTTTCAAAGGTGTTTCCGAGAAATTCTTTTCAAAACTTGTGCATTACTCGGGACGAGCAATGAATTAAGTTTGGGGGTGTGGAAACACAAAAATTTATATACTTCTTTATACCTATTTTTACTTAAATTCGTGCAAAACCGATTAAATTCTTGTCGAAAAATAATTAAATATTATAAAAAAAATTAAATTGTGTTAAAAATATGAAAATGGTGAATTTTAGTTAATTTTATGCTTAATTTTGATTAATTTTGACTATTTTCGATAGATTCGCGCAAAAGGCAAAAATTGGCTTGGCTGACACTGCTAAAAGTACAAAATCAAGAAGCAACTTGAAGTATCGAGACACATTAATTTCCAGCCTAAGACGGTCTAGAAATGTGTACTAATTCATAATTTAATTAATTTTAATTTATTCCCCATTTAACTTGGGTTAAATAAATTATTTTTAATTAATTATGGAGAAAGGGTCCAGTTGAATCGCACTGGTCGAACCATATTGAGTGAACTGAACCATCCACTAATTGGGCAGCCTAGAACCGCCCATATGCTGACCCAAATCAGCATTTTAGCTGATTAAATGTGCTTTCAAAATGACCCTTGAAAGACTTCCAAATTGCATTCAAACCCCACCTTTAATTGTGGCTTTGTAGATTTGCCCCAAGCTATTTTTAGCAAAGTTGAAAATCTCAACTTTTGCCAAGTAGATGGCCAGCCATAGGGGGGCTCTTTGGCTGCTGGAATTTGCTATTTTTAGAATCCACGATCAGCTATAAAAGCCACCCCTTGCTGATCATTCAAATCATCCCTCAATCCCACAATATTCTCTCATTCTCTCTTCTCCTCTCTCACTTTTCTCTCTATTTTTTCCATCCCATTTCCCTTTTTGTTCAAGTGCCGATTTCTTATCTTGGGAAAGAGGCTCTCATCAGCCATTTTTGAGAAGAAATTAGGTTTCATAAGCCACCTTGATAGCCGAGGGCAACGAAGAACGAAGAATGGAGCAACTAGTCAAGCCACAGAAAAACACCAGATTTGCTTCTTGTTCCCTATCTCTTTAATTTTTGTTGTTGTTTTGACGAACATGTTTATGAATAGTTATGCTATTGAAATGGTTATTTTAATCAATTTAGCTTAAATTAATTTTGTGTTAGGTTGATTATATTCTGCCTGCTTGAATTGTTAAAATGATGTTTATACTGTTATAGGCCTTGGTAAATTGCTTGGTTAAGAAAAATCATGCCTAAGTTATTCTTCCAATATAATTGTTAAATAACTAATGAATTAATTATTAAATCGTATCGAAATTATAATTAATAGACACAATGCTTAATCAGTGCATGTTTATTCTTCTAAGGTAGTTGAAGTTTAAATTAGTATTCTATTTGGCGATACATATGCCTTGCATAACTTGCAAGATTTTTGTGATTAAACTGTTTCAAGGTAGAAATACCCTGTTACCTCACTTAATCATTTATATGGTTATGAAGATTGATTAACTGCTTGGATTGACATTGAAAAAAGTTCAAGAGATTGATTAATTTAATAAGTATGTATGGGCAGTAGTTAGTAAATTATCGAGTTACCGTGAATTTATTCGTAGCAATATAAACATAAGTTTGATAATTCTAAGTTAAAGAAATGTAATTAACCGAACACAAGTATGTTATCTTGATTAAATCTTATTTGAATTATTTACTTAGTTTTTAAATAGTTTTTGACCACCTTTCAAAACCAAATTATTTTTACCTCACCAAAGTGTTTTACAATTAATTTCATAAATAATTCTTTTTACAGTCCCTGTGGGTACGATAACTCGACATTCACTTGTCACATTTATTACTTGTTGCGATTGTGTACACTTGCACATTTTCCATCGATCCACCTGGCCGTGTGAAGTCTGCACTTAATTTCAAGAATTTAATTCATCACACGGCCTAAAGACACGGGTGTGTGCCTTGGCCGTGTGCCCCTAAATTATTGATGACGTCATAAACAGAGAGTTCAACGGGCAAAGGACACAGGCGTGTGAGAGCACACGGCCTACCAACACGGGCGTATGGCCCTGTTTCATGATGAAAATTTTCTAAGTCCTCAAATGTTTCCAAAGTTCCCGGTTTAGTCTCGAACCACCCCGATGTATGTTTTGGGCCTCGTAAGCCCGTTTAAGGGATGTTGTGCATGTGAATGAAAAGTTTTAAATAGAATGAAATTTTATGGCCCGGTTTTGGTTGAGTGCATATGTTTAAGTCTGGTAATGCCTCGTATCCTATCCCTGCGTCAGACATGGGTAAGGGGTGTAACACGCCCGTGTGGCCAGGTCCTGTGTCTCACACGACCACCAGACACGCCAGTGTCACAGGCCGTGGGGACATTCGAAATGGGAGCACATGGCCGTGTCCAACCTCATGTAACTCTTTGACTTGGGTCACACGGCCAACACACACGCCCGTGTGGCTACCTCGTGTGCCCTAAAAATGGCCACATACGCCTGCGTGCCAGGCCGTGTGCTAGGCCGTGCCAAACCTGTAGGGTATATTGACTTATGCCATACGGCTAAGTCAGACACCCGTGTGTGAGGCCGTGTAGAGCAAACTGACTTGATTTCAATTTCAACACCAGGGGACAAACTGCAGTGTACTTAACTGTGTGTCACACACTGCTGAGACACATGCTCGTGTGGACAAAAATAGGCTATTTACAAAGCCATTTGCCACCCAAATGTGCATATACCTACACAACCAGAATGGCACCAAATCATAGCATAATTGAACATCCTATTTAGCCATAATCAAGGCTAATTCATAGCATTTCCAATACTAACAACCAACATGCTTATAAACTCATGTTTTAGTCATTCAAAACATACCAAATACCAAGTACTTCAACATCAATATAACTAAGCTCAAATTTCAATAGCATATCAATTCAAAAATCATCACCTATTGACATTCAATTTACCTATTCATAACAAGTATCATGCTTCCAACTTCAATCACACAATATAGGTCATTTACCAACCTAAAACAAAAGTCATTTGCACACTTATATACATCATCAAATCAACATCCTAAGCCAACTCATATGATTATATATACAAACCAAAACATGTACATTTACGAGCCAATTCATTTGGCCAAAGTCATTACCAAAACATAACCAAAATAACCAAAGTCTCTATCCATTCTATATACTTAAAATACCCGGCCTAGATGTTATGGCCGAATCTGGCAATGTCACATGGAATGGAAGTTTGAAAACTAATTTATTACGATAAAACTGTGTTCGTTTATTACTCTTATTGGTTTAAAAAAATCGCTTACTCATCTAGTCAATTGTTTTAAAACACAATTCGTTGCGGAAGCTTTAGGAATCATTTATCTTAAGTAAAATTGTTCATTTCGTGGAAAACCTTGGTTATTAGAAAAAAAAATTGTATTTTGTTAAGTTTGAAGTTGTAAGTCTGTATAAGCAGTTAAAATTTCCAAAGGTAAAACAAAATAGTCCATAAAGTTCAACCACATAAAATACCCTATAATCAATAAACCATAAATGAGAGTAAGCCAGTTTAAATATGTGTGGCCACCGTCGAGTCCTCTGCCACACCGAACTGTCAGGTTTGGGGATTACCTGTGCACATTAACCAGAAGGGTGAGTTTACGTAAACTCAGTGTGTAACCCCTCAGGAACAAATAATAGCAAAGCATAGTGCACAGCCAAAATAGTTCTTGGGCCTAAACCCTTTCCAATATCAATAACAGTTTGGGCCTTAGCCTATCTCAGTACAATATTAAGTATGCAGTAGAGCCTTAGCCCAACACATTATTAGTATCAGTCATAGAATATTCAGTAGCAAAGTACTATCCATCTAGCCTCTACACACCATCTCCGTCTAACCCTACACTCCATGTGGGGATTGAATCAACCCACCCACTCCTACACTCCATATAGTACTGAATGAAACAGTAATTTGTAGCTGAGCTACCAGATTTTAGGCTTAAAGCCTTTCAATACACTTCCTCCAAATATCATCATCCCAACCCAATGCAATGCAAACATACAATATGCCATGCTTTTATGCAGTCATCAATCATAGGTATACATACATATATCAGTAATCATGCATAATTTATCACGCATCACATACACTCAGATCATACATTTAGGGGTCCAAGTACCACTTACCGACCCTACAGTAGGTTCACAGTCGACTTGGACGACCCGTACAACTGTAAAAATCATTTCAGATAAATGGGCTCACACGCCCATTTGGCTTGCCCGTGTAGGCCCACACGACCCAAATTTGCCTTGGCCGTGTGATCCCAAAATCCCACACGCCCGTGTGGTTTATCCGTGTGGGCCACATGGGCCAAATCAGTCTAGCCTGTGTGTCGCTCACGGCCTATTTGGCCATTACACACCCGTGTCTTGTGCGTATGGCCTGGCCTTATCGATCACACGCCTGTGTTATGTCACACGGCCTACCACACGGGTGACCACACGCTCATATGGCGTCGACAGTAAGGTTTTTTACTTTCACTGAAACCTTGTTTTCTGTGCAATCGGGTACACACCTCTTTTCGTTTGATGCCAAAACGATCACCAGGCACTCCAAAACCTAAAAATCGACAATCCAAGGCCCAATTTCAGTAACATAATCACAACTTAGACGAGATTGTAACGAGACGTACTTCCATTAACTATCGAAGCCCTTACCTTTGATCAAAATAAGAAATCCACGCACTTAACTCGTTAATTAGGAATGATTTATAGTCCCTTGATTAAATCCTAAACACCAAAAAGGAAACCCCTCTTAGAGAGTAAACAGAAACGTTTAAAGAGGCAAAAATTGAAACTTACCAATACCATGCTAAAGCTGAATTAGCGAAATGCAGGGACTTTTCAGTAAAAAAGAAAATGATAGCAAAGAAGAAGAAGAAGAGAAAAATAGGCAGCAAGGAGGAAAAAGGTAGAAGAAGGACGGCAAGATTTTGGGAAAGAAAGTAAAAAATTTGAAAGTGGGAAAAAATAAAAATAAAATCCCGATAACCCCTAAAATCCCTTAATCTTCTCCCCTAATCCGTACTACACATCTACTACACAGAATCCCTCTACGACACAACTCTAATCCGAAACTGAGCAAAAATAATACCCTTGCCTATGCAAGGATTCGAACACAGGACCTCTAACATATTAACACTCCACTTAACCACCAGACCAGCAGGCCGACTCTGATGTGAAATTACAACCATTTAATTGAAAACCTAATGACCAATGATAGGGCGTGATTCAGAAAAATGTCAAAATTTACCCAAAATAAGGCTTGAACTTGGGACCTCACACACACACTAGAACACTTAACCACTGAAGCAAATGCATAGTTGTGATAAAAATTTACAAATGTTGAAAGGAAAATTTTGAGGCTTTACAACTCCACCCCCTAAAAGAAAATTTTCATCTTCTAAATTTACCTGATCAGATTAGGTGAGAATATTACTGACACATTGAATCCTCAGGCTCCCACGTGGCCTTATCAGTGCTATGATTCCTTCATAGCACATTCACTAAAGGGATAGATTTCTTCCGAAAAACCTTTACATCATGATCCAGAATCTGAACCGGCTCTTCCTCAAAGGTAAAGTCTGGCCTAACCTCAATCTCCTGAACAGGGACAATATCCACACACGCCTATGTGCCAAGCCTTGTGCTAGGTCGTGCCAAACCTGTAGGGCATATTGACTTATGCCACACGACCAAGTCACACACCCGTGTGTGAGGCCGTGTAGAACAAACTGACTTGATTTCAATTTCAACACCAGGGGACAAACGATAGTGTACTTAACTGTGTGTCACACACGGCTGAGACACACGCCTGTGTGGAAAAAAATAGGCTATTTACCAAGCCAATTTGCCACCCAAATGTCCATATACCTACACAACCAAAATAGCACCAAATCATAGCATAATTGAACATCTCATTTAGCCATAATCAAGGCTAATTCATACCATTTCCACTACTAATAACCAACATGCTTATAAACTCATGTTTTAGTCATTCAAAACATACCAAATACCAAGTACTTTAACATTAATATAACTAAGCTCAAATATGCATTATTTGGTCTAATTTCAATAGCATATCAATTTAAAAATCATCACCTGTTGACATTCAATTTACCTATTCATAACAAGTATCATGAATCTAACTTCAATCACATAATATAGGTTATTTACCAACTCAAAAGAAAAGTCATTTGCACATTTATATACATCATCGAATTCACCATCATAAGCCAACTCATATGATTATATATACAAACCAAAACATGTACATTTACGAGCCAATTCATTTGGCCAAAGTCATTACCAAAACATAACCAAAATGACCAAAGTCCCTATAGATTCCATATACTTAAAATACCAAGTTAATAGGTACCGAGAGATAGGTGGATAGTGTGACGATGTATCTGACGATCTCCGAATCTGAGCTAGCTTTGAATTCATTATAAAATGTAGAGAAATAAACGAAGTAATCTGTAACACCCCAAACTCGGCCTAGTCATTATAGCCAAATCTGGCGATGTCACATGGAATAGAAGTTTGAAAACTAATTTATTACGATAAAACCGTGTTCGTTTATTACTCTTATTGGTTTCAAAAAATCGCTTACTCATCTATTCAATTGTTTTAAAACAAAATTCGTTGCAGAAGCTTTAGGAATCATTTATTTTAAGTAAAATTGTTCATTTCATGAAAAACCTTGGTTATTAGAAAAAAATCTGTATTTTGTTAAGTTTGAAGTTGTAAGTCCGTATAAGCAGTTAAAATTTCCAAAGTTAAAGCAAAACAGTCTATAAAGTTCAACTACAGAAAATACCCCATAATCAATAAAACCATAAATGAGAGCAAACCAGTTTAAATACGTGTGGCCACCGTCGAGTCCTCTGCCGTACCAAACCGTCAGGTCTGGGGATTACATGTACACATTAAACAGAAGGGTGAGTTTACGTATACTCAGTGTGTAATCCCTCAGGAACAAACAATAGCAAAGCACAGTGCGCAGCCAAAACAGTTCTTGGGCCTAAGCCCTTTCCAGTATCAATAACAGCTTGGGCCTTAGCCCATCTCAGTACAATATTAAGCATGCAGTAGAGCCTTAGCCCAACACAGTATCAATATCAGTCATAAAATATTTAGTAGCAAAGTCCTACCCAGCCAGCCTCTACACACCATCTCCGTCCAACCCTACACTCTATGTGGGCATTAAATCAACCCACCCATCCCTACACTCCAAATAGTTTCGAATACAGCACATAAACAATAATTTGCAGCGGAGCTACCAGATATTAGGCTTAAAGCCTTTCAGTACACTTCCTCCAAATATCTTCATCCCTACCCAACCCAACCCAATGCAATGCAAGCATATAATATGTCATGCTTTTATGCAACCATCAGTCATACGTATACATACATATATCAGTAATCATGCATAATTTATCATGCATCACATACACTCAGATCATACATTTAGGGGTCTAGGTACCACTTACTGACCCTATAGTAGGTTCACAGTCGACTTGGGCGACCTGTAGAACCCTAGGAATCATTTCAGATAAATGGGCTCACACGCCCATGTGGCTTGCCCATGTGGGCCCACACGCCCATGTGGTTCATCCTTATGGGCCCACACGGCCCAAATCAGTCTAGCCCGTATGTCACTTACGACCTATCTGGCTATCACACACTTTGTCTTGTGTGCACGGCCTAGCCTCATCGATCACACGCCCGTGTTATGTCACACGGCCTACCACACGGGTGACCACACGCCCGTGTGGTGTCGACAGTACAGTTTTTGGCTTTCGTTGAATCCTTATTTTCTTACAATTAGGTATACACCTGGTTTCATTTGATGCTAAAACGATCACCGAGCACTCCAAGACCTAAAAATATCAAAGGCCCAATTTCAGTAACATAATCTCAACTTAAATGGGATTGTAATGAGACATACTTCCCTTAACTATCGAAGCCCTTACCTTTGATCAAAACGATAAATCCACGCACTTAACTCATCAATTAGGAACGGTTTATAGTGTCTTGATTAACTCTTAAACACTAAAAAGTAAACCCCTTTTAGAGAGTAAACAGAAACGTTTAAAGAGGCAAAAATTGAAACTTACCAATACCGTGCTAAAGCTGAATTAGCAAATTGTAGGGACTTTTTAGTAAAAAGAAAACGATAGCAAGGAATAAGAAGAAAAGAAAAATTGACAGCAATGAGGAAAAAGGGAGAGGAAGAACGACGAGATTTTGGGAAAGAAAATAAAAAATTTGAAAGTGGGAAAAAAATAAAGATAAAATCTCAATAACCCCCAAAATCCCTTAATCTTCTCCCTTAATCCTCACTACGCATCCACTGCTCAGAATCCCTCTACGACATAACTCTAATTCGAAACTGAGCAAAAATAATACCCTTTCCTACGCAGGGATTCGAACACAAGACCTCCAACATATTAACACTCCACTTAACCACCAGACCAGCAGGCCCATTCTGATGTGAAATTACAACCATTTAATTAAAAACCTAATGACCAAAGATAGGGCTTGATTCAGAAAAATGCCATAATTTACCCAAGATAAGGCTTGAACTTGGGACCTCTCACACACACCTAGAACACTTAACCATTGAAGCAGATACACATTTCTGATAAAATTTTACAAATGCTCAAAAGAAAATTTTGAGGCGTTACAACTCCATCCCTAAAAGAAAATTTTCGTCCTCAAAATTTACCTGATCAGATTAGGTGAGGATATTACTGATGCATTGAATCCTTAGGCTCCCACGTGGCCTCCTCAATGCTATGATTCTGCCATAGCACCTTCACTAAGGGGATAGATTTCTTCCGAAGAACCTTTACATCACGATCCAGGATCTAAATCGGCTCCTCCTCAAAGGTAAAGTCTGGCCCAACCTCATTCTCCTCAACAGGGACAATATGAGTTGGATCAGAGCGGTAGCACCTCAACATAGAGATGTGGAATGCATCATGGATACGATCCAACCCTGGAGGTAGCTCCAACTGATAAGCAATCAGTCTCATTTGCTTTAGAATTCGGTAAGGCCTAATAAACCTAGGGCTTAACTTGCCCTTACGACCAAATCTCAGAACCTTCTTCCATGGAGAGACCTTGAGAAATATGAAGTCCCCTACAAAATACTCAATCTTGCATCTTTTCAGATTCGTATAAGATTTTTGCCTGTCAGAAGCCGCTTTCAAACGATCCTGAATGAATCTAACCTTATCCTCTGTCTTAGAGACCAACTCAGGACCTAGAACATGTCGTTCACCCAACTCAGTCCAACATAGGGGAGTAGGACATTTATGACCATACAGAGCCTCATAAGGTGCAATCTGAATGCTGGACTGGAAACTATTATTGTAAGCAAACTCTGCTAGTGGCAGATAGTCCTTCTAACTTCCTCGGAAATCAATAACACAATCCCTCAACATATCCTCCAGTATCTGAATCACCCTTTCAGACAGACCATCGGTCTGGGATGGAATGCAGTATTAAAGTCCAACCTTAAACCCAAAGCCTCATGCAACTTTCTCCAAAACAGAGATGTGAAACGAGGATCCTTATCAGAGATGATCGAAATCGGTACCCCATGCAATCTCACTATCTCAGAAATATAAAGGTTTGCCAGCTTCTGCAGAGAATAATCAGTACGAACCGGTATGAAGTGAGTGGACTTAGTCAATCGATCCACGATGACCCATACTGAATCTTTTTTAGTGGGTGTTTGAGGTAACCCACTAACGAAATCCATAGTTACACGCTCCCACTTCCATAGAGGAATCTTAACCGATTGTAGCAAACCCGAGGGTAACTGGTGCTTTCCCTTAACCTACTGGCACTTTAGACATCTTGCCACAAAATTAGTAACCTCACGTTTCAACCTTGGCCACCAATATAATACGTCTTACTTCCACCAGGATGCATAGCATAAGGGCTACTATACGCCTCTCTCAATATAGACTGTCTCAGATCAGTATCATTCGGAACACAGATTCTCCCACAGAAACAGAATACCCCATCACTATTCAGTCCAAAATCCCTAGTGCTACCACTCTCAATCTGTCAGAACCGAAGACCTAAAGACTTGTCCACTAACTGCTTACCCTTAATCTGCTCAATCCATTTGGCTTAACCTGAAGCTCGGCTAATAAGCTACCATTATCAAATAAGCTTAGGCAATCAAACATCGCCCTTAAATTGGTCATAGTTCTATGGCTTAATGCATCAGCCACCACATTGGCCTTGCCAGGGTAGTACTCAATGGTGTAGTCATAATCCTTAAGTAGATCAATCCATCTACACTGCCTAAGATTTAGCTCCTTCTGAGTAAGGAGGTACTTGAGGCTCTTATGATCAGTGTAGATGAAACACTTCTCACTATACAAGTAATGCCTCTAGATTTTTAGTGCAAACATCGCGACAGCTAACTCTAAGTCATGCGTCGAATAATTTACCTCATGAGTCTTAAGCTGACAAGATGTATACACTACCACCTTACCATCTTACATCAACACACATCCCAAACCGACATGTGACGCATCGCCATAAACTGTAAACTCCTTTCTAGGTTCAAGCTGTATCAGAACAGAAGCTTGAGTCAGTACAGTCTTAAGCTTCTCGAAGTTCTCTTGCTGCGCATCAGTCCAGACAAATGGTACACCTTTACGTAGTATCCTAGTTAAGGGTGCTGCAATCAGTGATAAACCTTCCACAAGCCGTCGGTAATAACCTACCAACCCCAAACAGCTGCAGATCTTAGATATATTATTAGGCTGCTTCCAATCCAGTATAGCCTTAACCTTTCGAGGATCAACTCGAATCCCCTCAGCAAACAACACATGACCCAGAAATGTTACTTCACATAACTAGAACTCGCACTTGCTAAACTTAGCGTAGAGCTGCTTTTCCCTCAAAATATGGAGAATAATCCTAAGGTGCTCGTCATGCTCATCTTCAATCCTCAAATAAACCAATATGTCAGGAATGAACACCACTACAAACCGATCTAGGTAGGGTTGAAACACTCGGTTCATCAGGTCCATGAAAGCTGCCGGTGCATTAGTCAGTCCAAATGGCATCACTAGGAACTCATAATGACCATAACGACTCCTAAATACCGTCTTATGCACACAAACCTCCTTAACCCTCAACTGTTGATACCCAGAACGCAAGTTAATCTTGGAGAATACAAACGCCCCTCGAAACTGGCCAAACAGATCATCAATCCTCGAAAGTGGATACTTGTTCTTGATGGTCAGCTTGTTCAGCTGACGGTAGTCAACACACATCCGCATGGATCCATCCTTCTTCTTTACAAATAATGCTGGTGCTCCCCACGGAGACACACCAGGGCGGATGAACCTATGATCTAACTACTATTGAATCTAAGCCTTAAACTCTGGAAGCTCTTTCGGTGTCATTTGATAGGGAGCGATAGACACCAGAGTTGTACTAGGGAACAACTTAATCCCAAACTACCAATTTTAAAAGATATTGTAGAATGATGATGTACCCTTGAAAGATATTTCACCAAGATAAGATTATTGCTTTAGTTTTTCTAAAAATACCAAAAATTTAAATATGTTATGAATATCTGATTAAGTGGATGTCCATCATAATCAAGATAAAGTTTGAATGTACTTTAAATTCTAATAGTTATTAGAATTAGATCTCTACTACTTTTATACTTCTTATGCCTATAAATAGAGACTTTGAGGAAGCATTGTAATCATCCCTTTGGATCAATAAAGGACATTCTCTATTGCTTTCATATTTTCTTTGTTCTTTATGCTCTCTATCTCCCTTTATTTTGTAACATGTTATCAGCACGATTCTCTTTTAATTATTTTTCTCCATAAGTCACAAAAAATTTTCCCTTTCACCAAGCGTTACCCCTTTCAAGCAACAATCAATGCAATAGCTAGTCACTCAAATTTGCTACTCAAGCTATTATCAATTGCCTCCTGGAGCTACTATTATTTCAGTCTTCAATTGAGGCATGCGCATTATGGGTAATCATTATGCAAAGAAATTTATATAATCCTTACGTGGCATGTTTTTTTCCTTTGTTAATTGATTTTTGTTAAATTTATTTTATTAAAAAATATTAATACTTTAAGGTTTCTTTTAAATTAATATTCTTTTATTAAGTTATAATATGTATTATATTTGGATGATTAAAATTTTTTATGATTAAATTATTGTTATTAAATATGCTTGAAGTTATTGTACTATATCTTTTAAAATTGAATTTATAAATATTTGATTAAAGCATCATAAGATTTTATAACATATATGTGGTATTGAAATTTGGTACAATGTGTATCAGAGAACTTTCAAGCGTTATACACGAAAATTTTGATTTTGTTTATTAAATGATTTTTTTTACTATTAGATTATAAATGTTATTACGAAAATAAAGTTGTTTTGCTCCTTGTAATAGTGCTCGTGATAATAGTCAGGGTGATAACAATGATGTTAAAGAATCTCAGGTATATTTTAATATGATTTATTTATTATATCATGTTTATTGTAATTGATTATATCATATTTATTATAATTGGAGACTAATCATGATAACATGAATAGATAGATTTTGATTTGAAATCCACGCATGTTTTGCGATGGTGATTATGAAATAAAAAATCAATGGAGACATTTAGAAGTCTATCTTACCAAATTTGTTGCATTCCCTAAAGTGAATGCAAATATAAAGAAAATAAAATATATAATCATGGACCATTAAAAGTGGGAATATAGTAATAAATAAGAGAACAATGAGAGTTCTCAGGATAACTCTTCAAAGGGTAAAGATAACTAATGTTATCAATGTGATATAAAAGATTATTAGGCACATATGTGGCATATGCCTAAATATTTTTTTGTTAAATATTATTTGAGGAAGGATATGAGAATGTAGTAATAAATTCTATCATTATAGATAGAAAGTATTTATCTTATTTGGTACTAAAACAAACAAATATTATTCCAATATTTGATAGTACAAAATTAGTCGAGCACTTTAGAAGAGCTAATATATTAATATCTTGTAATGGTTAATCCATTGGTTTTAAATGATATTTATAATGGATCTTAAATTGAAATTATGAATGAGTAAAATATTATATTTCATATGAATTAATCACTATTGCTGTAAATATCTATTTTGAAAGGATGAAAAAGATAGGATTGGGTTATTAATTTATATTTATTTTATAATCTTTGTGATATTCTTTTGTCATAATTCCCATTAAGGGGTTAGAAGCAAAATATTTGACTGTGAAAGATCTATTTATGAGCAATAAAATATGATAATTCTATCTAAAGCTTGTTACGGTTGGATGCACCTGAAGTTGTAATTTTTTTTTTTAGATATTTGAAGATTTTGGCATATTCCCTGAAGCGAATATTGCGTATAATTGTTTGGAAATTATATTTATTTTTTTGACTTAGTGACATTATAATATTCGCATTGATTTAGACATTTCCAGTAGTAAATGTCACAATAGCACTTATATGTGGATACAAAGTAAAAGGAATGATAGTAAAATTATTAATTTGTTACTATTTAGTACAATTGAAACACATGTTAAAGTAAACCAGAAGTTTATTGATACAAATACATTTACTACTTGGCATGACCAGTTAGACCATCCTGGATCATATATTATGCAAAAATTAATTAAGAATTCATATGAACATTCATTAAAGAACCAAAAGATTCTTTAATTTAAAAGAATTCTGATATGTTGCTTGTTCTCAATGGAGTTGATTATTAGAAACTCACTAGCTAAAGTTGAGATTTAATGTCTTGCATTTCTAAAAAGAATATAGACCTATTCATCCACCATGTGGATTGTTTTGATATTATATGATTTTGGTTGATGCATCTACAAAAAAATCACATATGTGTTATCAATTTGCAACTTGTCGTTTGCAAGATTGCTTGTTTAAATAATTAATTTTAGATCATGCAATTAAGATAATTCATCTTGCTAATACTAATGAGTTTATATCTCAATCTTTTATTGATTGAGTTTGAGAAACTTTTGTAAAAATTTGTGCATAATGGTTTAGATAAATTATTGATTGAACACCTCTGGTTAATGTCCAGACCATTACTTATGAGAACTAAACTTCCTACTTCAACATGAGATTATGTATGTGCGTATATGTTTTTCAGAACTAAACTTCTTACTTCAAGCCAATAAGTTATAAATACTCTCAATTACAATTGGTTTTTTATCAGGAGCTAAATATTTCTCATCTTTGAATTTTTGTATGTGCGTATATGTTCCAATTGCTCCACCACAACGCACAAAGATGAGTGAATCCTCAAAGAAAGTTGGGAATATATATTAATTATAAGTTTCTTTATATTATTAGATGTTTTGAATGTATTCTAGATTCAATTATGACATGATTTGTGATTAAAATTTTGATTTGATAGTTTTCCTGACATTAGAGGGAGAGAAATAATAACTTGTAATGAGTTAGGGGGAGAGAAATTTAAACTAGAAGTTCAATAAGGATAATCATTACAATTTAACTGCTAGATGTATTTACAAACTTAATGAGAATAACCAAGTGTTATATACCATCTAATATTTAATTTGAATCAAAGTCCAAGTAGGACAATCAGTTAGAATAAATAATAGATTGATCGGTTCCAAAGATGAAAATTCTTCTAGATGGTCATATAGTGGAGAAGGGTGCTCCAGAAGAGACCCAAGAAATAACTAATAAGTAAAAATCCAGAAGAGATTTAGGTACCTAAAAATGAATTTTAAAATAATGAAAATAATAGATCTTGATAAGTTATGTCAATTCAAGAAAATGTGGAACCGAATAATAAAAGTGGTCGACAATGATTTTACATGTAATACTATTTTTAAAATAATGAAATAAAAGGAAGATTTTGAATAAATCTATTGTGAAATATAGATATAGAATAAATTCATCAAAATAAAAAAACACAACTCAAGTACAATTAAATTCATGGAGTTTTTGGACTAGTAGTCCAAATATCTAAAGGTATAAAGCCAGTGAGGGTGCAATTCAAGTAGTTTTGCAAAAGCTAAATAAAAATATGAAGTTTTTCGCCAAGTCTTGACATTGATTATGAAAATATATAATATTCTTTTGTGGTGGATTCAATAACCTTTAGATATATTATTAAATTGACAATTCATAAGAGATTTAACTTGAGTCTAATGGTTATTGTTACAACCTTTTATGAATCGCTATATAGTAAAGTTTATATTAAAATCCTTGGAGGATTTAGGATGCTTGAAGTATATTGAAATTCTCGAGAAATTGTTCATTTATATGAATTGAAATAATTTGAACATATGTGGTAAATTTGACTTAGTAAATAGTAGTTAAAGGAGGATTATAAAATGATTCAAAATACCTATTTGTGTTTTTATAAAAGAATCATGATTTAAGTTTGTTATGATTATTGTTGAATCTCCTGAAGAGATCAAAATATATTTCCCCTAAATTTCCCTCACTCATGACTTTTAAAAGAATAGTAATATAAATGCTTAGCAATACATTCAAATAGTCATTTGAAAAACTAGTATTCAAGATTGAATACGTAGAATATGAGAAAGTATATGATGTTTTCATGAGGGGGAGTAAATATGCGTTATACTCTTTTTCCCTTAACAGAGGTTTTGTCCCATTAGGTTTTCCTAGTAAGGATTTTAATAAGGCAGCATATTATGCGTATTATAGATTGTGTACTCTTTTTCCTTCATTAGGTTTTTTTTTTCAAAAGTGCTTTTCCTAATAAGGTTTTAACGAGGCATATTGTCTACAAGTGGACATGCAAAGGGGAGTGTTATGAATATCTTATTAACTGGATGTACATTATAATCAAGATAAAGTTTTAATATACTTTAAATTCTAATAGTTATTAGAATTAGATCTCTACTTCTTTTATACTTCTTATTCCTATAAATAGAGACTCTGATGAAGTATTGTAATCATCCCTTTTGATCAATAAAGTACATTCTCTATTGCTTTCACATTTTTTTTGTTATTTATTCTCTCCATCTCTCTTTATTTTATAACAAAACAAATTTTTATACTATTACTAACTTTTAATTTATTTTCAGGTAAGCTTTTATTTAGAATTATAAGCTTTTAAAATTTTAAAAATATATTAAAAATGTTAATTTTTAAAGAATTATAAAAAAATATTTTTTTATAATTTAAACAATTATACCTAGAATGAATTTGGACAACATTTTGTCCAAATTGAAAAGTACCTCAACAACCGTTTGTCCTGGTTCATTATGAACATGAATTTTTCATTTTTTTTCAATTTCAATTTCAATTTTTATATTATTTATAATGTTTTACAAGTTTTTTTGATGACTTTTACTAATTTTTTGAATTTTAAAAATTATGTTCATAATGAACCTTTATTTGTCCAAGTTCATTATGGATATAGTTTTTAAAATATTTTTTTTATTTTTTATATTTTTGTTAATGTGGAAATTGTTTTTCACGTGGACCACCATGTTAGCAACATAACAACTCAATGATTATTAACGACCACAACAAATCTAGTAAGGAGCCTATCAGTCCTACAATTTTGTTAAAGCTAAAAATTGGGTTCTTCTTCTATTTCTAAGACATGAAAGAAAAATTAAAAGCATATTTTGTCATTATTGTGGGGCTAGGCACATTTGTCCACATTGTTAAATAAAAATTCAGGGTTGTTGCAAAACCTGTTATAACAGAGAATGGAACAAGGAAACCACAAAAGAAGAAAATTTGGGTAAGAAAATATTAGCCACATTTATGTATGAAAATCAATTTATTGATGCTTGAGTGAAGCATGAGGTTGCACCTCATGTTGATCAACCACATTTGGGTTATGAAGATCAAACATACTATATCTAGATTTAATGGAAAATGTCTATGTTGTTCAATTAGCTACAACCCCTAGTATTGAAAATATGGTACCTTGTCTCTTTAAATAAACTTAGGGATATCGTACAATCAGAATATAGAGGGAGTAATTTTGTTGACTTGATGTTGATTTTGGTGTTATTTATGGTATGGTTTGTGTTTATGCTAGCTATGGTTGATTTATTTCTACTTTTGAAGATGATAAGATTTGACATGGTGGTTGTTATTTTAATTTAGTTTCTAGCATGATATATTGCTGCATAGAAATATATGTAGAGGGGACTTGGAAAAATCTCGTTATGGCAAGTTTTTTTAGTTTCAATTGAAGGTTGATTTAAGCTCTATAAATATTGAAGTTTAGATCTTGGAAGCAAAGAAAACGAAGGTTGTTCAATTATTTTGCAATCTCAAGAATCACACTTTGGTAAGGGGAGTTCGGTTCGCATTTTGCCAAAAAGGAGGAGATGGTATCTAGTTGTTGTTCATGTGCTATTGGTTGTTGCTTCTTGATGATGATTGTTGTTGATTTCTTGCTTCTTAGGGAGTTTTTAATTTATTTGATCAAGTTGGTATTTTAGACTCTTACCTTGGTGCTTTTGTTGGATGGTTGAGATTGATCATTTATTTATGAATTTAGTTTGTTTTTTGAAGCTCTATACTCCATGCTTATGATAATGTGAGCACTTTGGTGATATTGTGGTATTCCAAGTATGCATGTTGAAAGTGGGAGATTCTATTCAAAGCATAATGGTATGATTTATGAGGAGACATATTTCAGTTTGTTCCATATGATAATCATTTGCAGAAAGGTTTTGTCAAAATGTCAAATGGTATTATTGTTAGGAACTTTAATTGTCTATCCCATTCGATTGTTCCATTCTTTGTTCAAACATCAAATAGAATAGTAATTCAGGACAGTTAATGATTGTTGGTTTGTGCAACAAGGGAAGTATTATATTAGGAGATTTATTCTTACCTTTTGCTTGAATTTTTAAGAGAAGAGTAATTTTAAATGTCTTAAAACCTTATCCTTATTCATAAAGTTTTGAATCAATTTAAAACTCCTTAGTACTGATGTTAGATTTCAAAAATTAAAAGGGAGATGTTTTGTGGATAAAGTCAATTTAAATTTGAGGAGTTACCTTTTCTGTTATTTGAATTGAAAGGCTGGTTGATCAAGTACTATAAATAGGTTTGTAACAGCCCAATTTCAGTGAAATTGGAATAGTGGTTTCGAGATCACAAATTTGAGCCGAAATTAAATTTTATTTTAATTTTATTACATGGTCTGTATTATGTTAGAAATGTCATGTAAAAATTCTGATAAGAAAATTTTATCGATTATGTGTTTAATTACGGGAAGGACCAAATCACAAAAGATGCAAAAGTTAAACTCTAGTAGCTTGAAGGATTAAATAGCTATGAAATTCAAAACTTGAGGTCCTTATATGGTAATTAGACCATTAAAGAAAAGTATGTAGATATTTTGGTGACTCATCCATGGAAATTTAGAAAAAGGGTAAAGACTAAATTAGAAATTGAATTAATTTAATTAATTAAAAGATGATAAAAGAAATATCATCTTATTTTATGTCATCTTCATCCCCAAAATACATGGAAACTTTCTTAGCTTAATTGGGTAAGTTTTCTTGTCCTATTTATTTTTGAAACTGGGATAGCTTAATCTATCTATTTGAGGGATAAATTTGAAAAGTTATCAAAGTATGAAAACTATGTCATGGATGAATATGCTGAAAATTTGAAATTTATGGTAGAAAATGAAAGGTTGTTGATAGATAATCAACTTTTACAATGTGATTTTTTGATGAAAACATGATTTAGAGACTAAAATGTCAAGTTGTGAAAATTAAGAAAAATTCTAAATTTCATAGAATGTATGTGCTGTAAATTTTATAGTGAGATTTTGGTTAGACTTGGAATAGGGAGTAAATTGCATAAATTTCATTTTTCGAGCCTAGAGACAAAATTAGAATTTATGGAAAAGTTGGAAGGAAAATAGTAATTTTGCCTAGGATGTAAATTGAGTCCACTTGAATGTGAAATTTGATAAATTAATGAATAAATTCATTTATATAGATCCGAATAACACAAATCCGAAGCTAGATCAAGGAAAAGAGAAAGTTTCGGATTAGTAGATTTATATACGCGAACAAGTGTCGAGGTAAGTTCATGTAACTTAATTGAGCTTGTAAATATGATAAATTGAATGTTGTGTTGTATGGAATGTGTTTTGTATTTATGTGAGTTAATTTGAATGTTATAACATAAGAAACTGATTACATGCTTGAGATTGTTTGAAAAGGGTTAAATTCTGTTTGAATATTGGATTTCGATGGATAAACGAAATTTCCTTACTGTATGAGGTCCTGCATTGTTGCGGTCAGGATTTAGCCTGGATTGGTAATCCTGATAAAACTCCTCTCGAGCATATGTTACAATTAGGATTTAGCCTGGACTGGTAATCCTAATTGAGCTCTTCTGAGCATATATTACAAAATGGATTTAGCCTGGACTGGTAATCCTATTATATGTTATGAGGCTCGAAAGTGTGCTTTCCGATTAAGTGCCCTAATGGGTACTCCTGAATATGAATTTATAGGTTATTAAATTGTACACCTTGAGTGTACTGTTGAATATCCATCAGAATTTCAATGATTCAACGGATAAAATACTTGACATGATATAAGAATTATGAGCCGAAATGAATGATGTCTTGAAAGAATATAGTATGATGAGCTCATCTGTGCTTACTTGATGCATATGTGAACATTTATGTACCTAACATGTTTGATTGAGTGTATGTGTATAGGTAAAATTGCCAAATTGATGAAAAAGCATGTTATTGAATGGTTAATGTTAATAAATGTAAATTGATAAGTTTTGATTCTTGTTATACTACTTACTAAGCATGTAATGCTTATTTAGTTTTATTTTCCCTATTTTATAGTTCTCGGAAGCTCACGAAGGTTGGAGATTAGTTGGAGCATTATCACACTATCCACAAACTTATTTTGGTACAAATAGTACACTTGTTTTGGTATAATGGCATGTATAGGTTAAGTTGGCCATAGATGACTTAAATATGTTATTTGTAATCTAGCCATTGGAATGGTTAGTAATGGCATGCTTTGGTACTTATAAAGCATAATGTCATGATAAACACTTATGTGTTAAGTATAAATGACCAAATGATGTTCAATGTTTAGGTTAAACAAAGATAAGAATTTAAACATATATGGATGCTATATTGTATCATAATAAATGTTAAAGTTTGTTTAAAATCAATGCTTGGATTGGTTGGTATTTGGATGTAAGTTCTGGTACAGGCCATTGGTATGATTTTGGGGGAGAAATGAAGCTAGAAATAGCTTTATTTTGTCCACACGGGTAGACACACGGGCATGTGTCTAGACCATGTGTGACACACGGCTTGGTAGATAGGCGTGTAGTTAGGCTGTGTGTCCCTTGTACCTTAAATTTGAGAAATAGAATGCTCAGAATTGAACACACGAGCATGTGTCTCAGCTATGTGAAACCTGCACCTAATTTTGAAGAAAATTAATTAACCACAAGACCTAGCACACGGGCGTATGGCTGGCCGTGTGCACAAGTCAAAAAGTTACATAGGGTCGAACACAGCTTGCAACACGAGCGTGTCCTAGGGTCACACGGGCGTGTCCCTTGGACCACATGGGCGTGTGAGCCTTGCATCTTGGAAAATTTTTAAAATTTCATAAAAAATTCCCTGAGTTCCCGATTTAGTCCCGATTCGATTCTAATACTCGTTTTGGGCCTCGAGGGTTTATTTTAAGGGAATATATGAGTAAAGTTGGTAATTGAGTAAAATTTGACATGAATTATTGGTAAATGTTCTAGAAACTCTGGTAACAGTCCGTAACACTGTTCCGGCGACGGATATGGGTTAGGGGTGTTACAAGGTTCCTCTATCGCACTATGTTGTGTGATTCTTTAGTGTTTTATGCTCGACTATTTTCTTAATTCTACTTTGTATTTTTGTAATCTTGGTTATGCTTTTGTTAAAAATTTTCTATTAAATGTAAATGAGATTACTTGGAAGAGTGATTTTAACAATCTAGGTTCAAATTTTGGGTTGCAATTATCCATTGTGAGAGGGTAAATTTGGCTTAAGCCAATTGTTGTACTAGGTTAGTTTGTAAAATAATTCTCTAAGCAATGCTTTGTAGAGGTAGGATTAGTGAATCTAAATTGCATTAAAAAATATTATGAGTTGATCTTTCTCCTTGCCATATTTTTTAGCAAAATTGTTTATTCTATTTTCTTACCTTAATCATTACTAAAACATCAATTAGAATTATTCAAAAAATCTTAAAAACTGAAAGCTTTTTCAATGATAATTGGTTAAAAAATAGGGTAATACATTTTTGCTTCTTTCTTGGGCCTTCTCTTATTCACATCCCTAGTGTAACACCTCAAATTTTTTAAGAATAAAAAAAGTAAAATTTGGGTAAGTTTTGTGTATTGAGAGGTTTTCAAGAATTTTTGTTGGATTAAGTCAAAGATCGATAAGTAACGATTAATTAGAATTACTAGGTGTTTTAATTAGTAGATTGAGTGGTTAGGATCAAATTGTAAAGTTTTCACAATTTTTGAGGCAATTTCATAAACATTCAAAATTTAGATTTGCAATTGCTAGGGGGTCAAAAGAAAAATTACCTAGGAACCCCATAGCAATATGACCCTTGGTGGTTTTTGCATGGGGTTAGTGTTGAATTGGTGCCCTAAATGTATATTGTCCTTACATGGTTTTTTTGAACAAATTGGTTAATAAAATTATTCATAAATTACTTTAATACTTTGTATATAGTCCTCACATGGTTTTTGCATGCAAAACAAAATGGAAGCAAATGTTGCTCGTTGGTTGTCTAATGTTTAACAAATACTAAGCGGTATTAGGTAGTCAGATCGTAATATGAAAAGAAAGTTTATATTAGTAGACTAACCTAAACATATCCTTAGTCTAATCAGAAATGAGCAAACCGATTGAAAGACTAATATGTTGTCTATCAAGTCCAATTGGGGAGATGCCTTGCCTTGAGCATCAGAGCGAAAGACTCCTAAAAGATAGAGACATAGATGTGACTGACTGGACTGACAGTATATCGAACTGGACCCAAGTAGAATAGATCCTAAATCCATTTATGGATTTATTCTCTTGTGATGTTCATAGTGTGGCATACCTAAATCCTGAGTGGATGGCGGACTATGTATGCGTGATTCATACACTTTGATGTAAGTAAAACCCTAAGTTTAAATATATAATGAACTGAAAGATGGCGCATTGGGTGTACGACTTCTGCAGTAAGTAACGTCATTCACAATAGTGGAATTCATGTCCCAACACATAGGTAAATGATATCCTCTCATTGGCATTACATTGTTGATGAAATGTAAACATAGTCATGGGTCTTTTGTCTGTTTGATGAATAACTTAATTACTATTCGATAGTAATTAATTTTTCATGAAGGAAGATGTAATGGTTACCAGAAGATAAAATAAGATCATATTGGAAGAACAAATATTATGCCAAAGAGATCAATGATATCCTATGAGGGTAACACACTTATGGCAATGTCATTGGGCGAGTATTGTGTAACACCCCAAACCCGGCCTAGACGTTATGGCTGGATTTGGCGATGTCACATGAAAGTATATTTAAAACCGCATTTACCTACATCGTTCCAGTTAATATATTTTACTTAGCTCAGAAAACGTGTATTGATTGGTTTGCTTGGAAACATTTCTTTATACACGGAAGCTTTAAAAAAACAAATAAAGTTATCGTGATATGTTGCAGTTTCAAAATCCATAACAATTGTTCTAAATCTCGAATTTAAACCAAGTAGTCTGAGTCCAGAAGTTACATAAATACCCCCAACTATAGCTGTTAAAATAATAAAACCAGAGTATATGAAGTAGTGGTCATCATCGAGCTCTCCGTCGCACCAATCCATCTACTACTGGGGATTACCTGAACAGATAAATAAATAAAGGGGTGAGTTTTTCGCCTCAGTATGTACATCCCCACAGTATAGCATGCATACAAACAGATAACAAAATACAATCATAATTTGGGCCTGTGCCCTTACAGAATCATTATCGAATCTGATCTTAAGGCTTCACCATCTCTCGATATATAACATGCATAATGGCCGGTTAATGAATAAGCCCACCAACCCTGCACACCAAGTCCGTCCAACCCAACACACTATGTGGGGATAAAATCGACCCACCCATTCCTGCACACCATATATGGGGATAAAATCGACCCATCCATCCCTACACACCATAGGGAACTGTATTGCAGCACATATCATAAGTATGCAGCTTAGCTGGCAGATAACGGGCTTATGAAGCCCTTCAGATACTTCCTTCACTTCATCAAACCCACCCCGATGCAATGCACCATACAAGTATGGCATGCTATAATACAAACAAGCGAATCATACATTTACTTTTAGAACAGATCAGATTATCATGCTAGGTATAACATGCTAACACATACATCACAGAATTAAGAGTCTAAATAAGGCTTACTGACCCTACTGCAGTTCATAGTCGACTTGGGTGACCCATGCAACCTTACAAAACATTTAAAATTAAGGGGGCTCACACGCCCGTGTGCCCTACCCGTATGGGCCCACACACCCGTGTGGGTCACACGACCCAAATTGGCCTTGCTTGTGTAGATCACATGACCTGGCCCAGATTCCCACACGCTCGTGTGGTTCAACCGTGTGGCCCATACACCCGTGTGGTCCACACGGCGCATTTTCCTGAGCCCATGCCACGCACACGGCCTACAAACCATGACACGTCCTTGTCCGTCGTGCCTGTAACGCCCTAATTTTTAGGATTTTCGGGATTTCTAAAAATTTTAGTAAATTTTAGGATCATTGTGTTTTGACTGCCTGATGCAGGTCTGAGTATGTTAGTGGGCCTTTAGAAGGCCCAAGTCTAAGTTTAAAACCGGTAAATTTAACCAATTTTAATTCTACAAGAAAAAAGGGTTCTGGTAATTTGGGCTTTTAAAATTTAATGGGTAAAATAAGCCACAAGGAAGCATGTGGCAAGGTGGCATGTGACGCCACTTGGGAGCTTTAAAAGTGGCATGTGGAGGACTAAGGAGAGCTAAGGTTCAAGTCACAAGGTAAGCAGATTCTGGTATTATTTTTATGTACAGAAAAGGGATGTAATGGAACTCAAGTGAAACTCTGTTAGGAGGAGTTTGAGCTGCTCAGGAGATTGAGTAAGGAGGGGATAAGGGAGAAGATTTAGGAGCTGATTAGGGAGTGCAGTATTGGCCAAATGGTGGACTCTTGGGGAGCAAGAGTTGGCCAGCCAAGGGATTCTGTAAAGCCAAAATTTGGCTAGGCCTACTAATACTTGCAATTTCGGCATTTGGGAAAAGTTGTGCCATTTCTGAGCATTCTTCCTCTTCTTTTCTTCTTTTCTCTTCATCTACTTTTTCTTCTTCTCTTCCTCTATAGCCGAATCTTCCTACTATTCTACTAATCTCCACTTTCTTATCATTTGTTCCTAAGCCTTATACACAAAAGCCGAAATCCCGAAAGCCTATATTTCTTCTGTGCCGATTTCTCCTAGCCAAACCGTTTGATTCTTCTCCATCTTTTGGCCGATTCTTTCATCTTCTAAATCCTAAAGTCCTGTCGACAAAGCCACTACAAAACCCTCATATCTCATCTTTTCTTCACTATTTCAAAAAGCCGAAAACCCCATAGTCTTAGGGGCATAGCTGAATCTTTAGACCAGAAAAGGATCGACTTCTACTAGGTTTTGAGGGTGAGATCTACACCAGAATCGAATAAAAACTAAAGTGGAATTGTTGGCTGAAGGAACCGGTGGTAAGTTTTTGAATCTATTTCTTTATTTCGGGAATTAAGAAAAGCCGAAACCCTTGAGAGTGGCTAGCGTTTTGGACTAAGGGTTTTCTGCCTCTTTTTGTTTGGTTATGTAAGCGTTAAGCGTGGAAAAAAGGGCGTTCAGCACAGGGCTCGAAGACTATTTCGGTTGGATCTTTAGATCTAATCCATATTTCGGCAAGAAAGAGGTAAGAATGTTAGGGTCTAAAGCAAGGTTGGCCGAATATGGTAAGGGGATATGTGCATAGCTTATTTCGATATTTAGACTGACGGGTTAGTAATCCAATTGTAGGTGGCTCGCTTGTGGAACTCGCCAACGAACCATTATAAATCAGGTGTGCAACTGACACCCTCTCATAGACTAGATCGGCAAAAGTCGAAATCCCGAAATGCCGAAAAGCCGGTATTTTTGGAAACTTACGAGTGTGCGAATGCTCGTGAGATAGATCGATTACCGTATTTGGAAAACTAATGTGATTAGACTGCAGAGTGCACGATTTCTTGCATTTTGATATTTTTGGGCTTAATGGGCCAAAATCGGGATAATGGGCCAACGGGCCCAATTTGGTAAGAACACTCGGTAAGTGTTTTTGTTAGTACGTAAATGGTAGAAATATGCATGAAAACCTAAAATAGTTAAATTACTAGAATACCCCTAAGTATGGAAAATTACTATTATACCCCTAGGTGCAAAATGACCATTATACCCCTAGTGTTAATTTTGACTGAATTGCATGATGATCTGATTCTGTATGTCATGATTTGTATATCTGTGTATGGGGACATGGGTTATATTATGGAGGAAGCGTCCTGGTGGCTATGCCACAATTATTTGATCTGGCGGCTCTGCCACATTTATCTGTTCTGGTGGCTATGCCACAATTATCTGTATCTGGTGACTCTGTCACATTATCTGTATCTAGCAGCCATGCTGCAAATTTATGTGGCATGTAGCGGTTGGGTGGGTCGAGTAGTCTCCCCACATGATGTAAGGTTGGATGGGGGTGCTTATGGTTGGATTTGGGTTGGGTTTCTACATAAACATGTAATATCTATTCTGTTCTGTTATGGGCCTATGGGCCTCATTCTGAAATCTGTTCTGGGCTAAGGCCAAATTAATCTGTTTCTGTGGTTGAAATGATTTAGACTATGGTTGGGTTATGTTACACACTGAGTTTCCCCAAACTCACCCATTATTTTCATCCATGCAGGTAATCCCCAACCATAGTGGGCTTGGTGCTGCGAGGGATTCGAAGTGGCCACACGTTCTGCAAATTTTGGTTTTCTTCTGGTGAATTAGACAGATTTCTGTTTTCTTAAATGTTTTGGGTTTTAAGTTGTAATAAGGCATCTCTAATTATTTTTATTGTTTTGATTGGTTTTGCTAGAATAGATATGTTATTATTTTTAACTGTTGAAATTGAGTAACCTTAGGGCGCGTTTTTAAAAACAGTAATTGATTTCAAAATATCACGACAACAAAGCAAAACTTCCGCAACGAAAACATTTTCCAAAATTAATCACTTTTCCTAAAATGGACTTAATCGAATTGGTTTTCTAAGAATCTACACTTAGTTAAGGTGTGGCAATTATGGTGTGCATGTCTAGGATTGGATCCGAAGGGAGCTTGGTACTTAAGCAGTCCGATGGACTCACCTCCTCTTTTCCGATTTCCTACCTGGTGCACAGCTTCCATTCACTTTAACCTATAATGAGATTATACTTTAAGACACTAAGTAAGTTTTTGTTTTCTAGATCAAAAATATAAAATATTTTTAACACTTCAATGTGGCACGTCGGATTCAATCATAACGTCTAGGCCAGGTTTGGGGTGTTACAGTGCCCATGTGGCATGCGCACAACCTAGCTCATCGATCACACGGCCGGTATTGCCACACGGCCTCCACACGGGTAGTTCACACGCCTGTCTGGCATCGACAGTTTCAGTTTCAGTGTGCAATCGAAGTACACACTTGGTATCATTTCGAAGCTAATGCAACCACAAGCACTCCAGAACCTAATATCGAACATTACACCACTTCGTTAGTCACTTAAACTGAGTTACTAAAGACAGGCAAATCCTAAAACTTACCAACGACCTCACCTTTAACGAACAATGGCAATTCCTCACTGATTAGAACATTGTTTTAGCAACCCACAGCACCTTGGTTGTCTCCTAAACAAAAGAACAGTCTCTTAACACCCCCATAACCAATAATGAGACCCAAAAGTATCCCTACACTTACCGAATTCACACCAACCACAGAGATGGGTAATGATGAAGGAAAATGCCCAAAAACCAATACTAAAAAGGAGTAAAAAAAAGGGCAATAATAAGGGTTTTTCGGCTGGGAGGGAAAAAGAATGAAAAAGAATATAGAGAAGGGGAAAAATTACAGAGAAATTTCGGTAAATGGAAAAGACCAAAATCTTGATAACTTCCCTATCCCAAACCCTTAATTTTCTTCATAAACCTCTTCACTATCAGCATTATAGTCCATCTCAAACTCTCACATGACACCAGTAACAAAATAAATCCCTTGCCCGCACAGGGATTCAAACACAAGACCTTCAGTAAACCAACACTCAACTTAACCACTAAACCAGCAGACCCATTCTGACATATTTTCACAACTAAATTCTTTTAAGCCCATTACCCAAAAGCCATGCTTTATTCAGATGAAACCCAAAATTTAGCCCAAGCCTAGACTTGAACTTAGGACCTCCCCAACACACCTCAAAGCACTTTATCACATAAGCAGACATATATTTACGTCAAAAATAGGGCAGAATACAACCAATATTCCAAAAGCCAAAATTATGAAATTTGGGGCGATACATATTGACTAGTTGTTTTCCTAATGGCGGGAGAGCTCAGTCACGATACTATAGTGGAATGACTTTGTGAGTAAATGAGTTTATAATTAATAAACAAAAAGCCAAAACTTAATAATAAATCATTCAAGCCCTAATTACATATGTCCAACCGATCCTTCCGCTAGCTCACTGAAACCAGAAATTAATTGTGTGTTTGAATAGAAATAAACAGAACGAATGGGAAAAGAGAAATGGAAACCTTCCAGAATCATTATGGTTTTTTTTCAAAATGGGAAAATGGAATCATTTGAAAATGAATGTAGCTTTCCAAAAATGAAAATAAATCATTTGATCACAGTGAACATGTTGTGCTGTGAAATATTGAACATATTTCCTCAAAATTTTATTAGCGGTGAAATTGTTAAAATTTTATGGGGGTAAAATTGTCAAAATTTTATCGAGGGTAATGTAACACCCCAAACTCGGCCTAGACGTTATGGTCGAATCTGGCGATGCCACATTGAAGTGTATTTTGTAAAGTTTGATATCGATGAAAACCCTATTTCTATTTAACCTCTTTGTGTGATCTTAATGATGATTCTAAAATGTGTCGTTCATTTTCGAAATGTGAGTCATAATTGAAAAGTTATTCACATTAAAATGTTATTAATTTTTAAAACGTCAATTGTTGTGGAAGCTCTTAAAACGGGTTGCGTATTCGTGGTATCTTTGATAAGACATTCATCTTTTTAAAAACTCACGTCTTTCCCTACTTCTAGCAGTTAAAAATTAAAACAATAAAAATCCAAAATAAAAATAAAAATCCAAAGAGGCCATTATTACAGTAAGATACCCTAAAAATTAAATCAAAATCATAAAATACTACTTAAAGTTAGGTGGGTTGTGTGGCCACCGCTGAGTCCTCCATTACGCCGATCCGCCTATGACTGAGGATTACCTGTACAGATAAAATAGAGGGATGAGTTTACAAAAACTCAGTGTGTAATCCCATATTAATTAACAAACAGTGAGCATATACAGTCTGGGCTTAAGCCCAATCCAGTCATGGTTCAGTTTTAGTCAGGGCCTTAGCCCATTGCAGTATCAGTACCAGTTTGGGCCTGAGCTCATCTCAATAACAATAATAGTACAGTAATGCAAACAAGAAATCCTACCCAACTAGCCTCTACACTCCATGTGGGGATAAAATCAACCCACCCATCCCTACACTCCAAGTAGTACCAGGTGCGACACTAAACAATATTTGCAGCAGAGTTGCCAGTACAGTACACTTCCTCCAATCATAATAAATCCCATCCCCATGCAACATGTCATGCATCATGTCATAATATCATACATGTATTCAATATGTTTAAAAAGGCATGCTCAAATATTATCATACATCTCATAAGGGCATAATAGTCATTTTATCATATAGGGGCATTTCAGTTATTTTATCAATTAGGAGGTCTAGGTACACTTATCGACCAAATAGTAGGTCCACAGTCATCTCGGGCGCCCCGTGCAACCTTAACAGTCAAACAGTGTAAATGGGCCCACGACCTATATTGCGGGCCCATGTGGGCCCATAAGCCCGTGTGGCCCACATAACCCAGAGATGGCCTTGGCTGTGTGGATTACACAGCCTAGCCCAATATTCTCCGCACATTTGTGTGGTTTACTCGTGTGGGGCCCACTTTCTTGTGGGGCCCACAAGATCCATTTCGACCCAATAGGGCCCACTACGGCCTCAGCCTATGAAATCATTCATGGGCGGCATCAATGATCATATGCCCAAGTTTGGCCATACGGGCTACCACACGAGCAAGTGCAGCCCGTGTAGCATCGACGTAAACTTAGTCTGGCTTTTGCTGATTACCATAGCCAAAGCTGTGTTTGTACACACCTGATAGGATTCTAGGTACGCAACCCCTCTTGAGATAAGCCGTACCTAAAACAAATGAAAATTCCATATCCAACGTTAGTCAGGCTTGGAACCAAACCGATAAAACAACAACAATTGACCTACATTCATGTTGCTTACTCCTACTGCTCCAAAAAGTATAGCGTACGATACCACTGGTAAATCGAGTTCATTATGACTTATTGCTGCCAACCACAATGCGACATGACCGCATGTTAGAAACTTAATAGATTAATTAATAACAACATTACTCACAACGTTTGAGACATAACTTCCTTCCTTACCAAAAGACTTACCACCTAAAAGCAGTCTACTATGAACAGAAGCAACCAACGCCAACTTTTCCCTTTTTTAGAGAACAACCGAAAGCAAGAGAGGGGAAAGAAAAAGTATTCGATAACAGCACAAAGGGAGAGGAACTACTAAGATTTGATTAAGAGAGGGGAAAAAAAAGCAATCGACCAAGGGAAACCGATTGAGAAAGAGAGAAGTACACGAATTCAGCAAAGGGGAGAAAAGTAACCGAATGTTGAGAGAACAAGAGCCAAAACCTGAAAGTGTTCAGAGGGAGAGAAGATGAAGTAATCGGCCAAAGAGAAAAAAGCAATTGGAAAAGAGGAGTAATAGATATTCAGCCAAGCAAAGAAAGCAAAGAAAGCAAAAAGGATGACTGATGGAAGAGCACACTCGGAAAACAACAAAGAAAAGAATGAGAAAGTACCCGAAAAGGTCTATAGCATACTCTGCTTCCAAACCAAAGAAAAAGAACCAAAATGGTAATAGCCACCGAAATAGAGAGCAATTAACAACCCAAAGTCGAATTCTGAGTGTTGGAAGTCCAAAATCGGTACCAACACTCCCACTCCTTCAAAATCCTTTAATTCCCTCCCCAAATCTCTCCTCAAATCACTCATTCCTCAACTACTCAATTAGAATTCCACTCAAACACTTCAGTGTTCCAGTCAAACCACAATACCCCTAAGTCACTAGCAGGACTCGAATTTCAAATCTCAGGTTATAGTCACACGCCATTTATCCCCTAGACCAGCAAGCCCTCTCTAACATAAAATACCTGCATTTATTTATAAGCCTACTGACTAGATATAAGGGGTTATTCATTAAAAAGAAAAACTTTTACTCAAGCCAAAGCTTGAACCCAAGACTTCTTAGACTCTTCCTAGGACACTTAACCACTGAAGCAGACATGCCATTGTGTCACTTTCTTGCACGACTAAACATTTATGTGCAGCCTCCTAACTATTCCCATGCTCAAGACCTAATACTTCTAGGCCTAAAATTTGGGGAATTACAGGTAAATTCGTCAAAATTTTATCATGGGTAAAACTGGGATGATAAAATTATTTATATAGAATATTAGAGTTTATTTTGATAAATAAAAAAAATGAATCGAGTTTGATCAAACTACAGAATACTAGGACAAAAGATCCAGGAAGTACTCATAATTGAATACGATATGAGAGAAGCCCAATACCCCTCATATAACATGAAGGGGGTGACAACCCTAGCAGGAATACTAGGGTGTGCTGTCCACCTCGCTCCTACTCTAAGTAGTAAGTTGGTTTTCTATTTGAAATAAACCACTACAACTCAACAAGGGTTTTACCTTCTATCATTATAAATAAATGACACCGGTATGGCATAATATACAACTTTGAGATATTGTTACTCTGCTGAAAAATAGAGTGAATTTATTCTCAACTATTAAATTTATTTTTTCAGAATAACAATTCTACCGATTTCTACTAAGGAAGAGAGAATTTTTATTTTCAACCTAAACAAAAAGAGAGAAGACTTTTTCTAGTTCTATGTTTCAATTCAATTGGTTCAACCCACACTCAAAATAGTTTGTGGTATGAGAATAGCAAAGAAGATCAGTTGGTTGAAAGCCGGAACAACAAATGTCCGCTAAGCTGAAAACACATGTATGAATTCTGACAGGGTTTATTGCTATACGTATTAGAAACTGGGTTAGTTTTCAAATTTTTAATTTTTTGTTGTGCCAGAAAACCATTTTCAAACCAGATCATTTCCAACAATTGGTATAAAGAGCTAGATTTTATTGGTTTTTGGGTCGCTTATAACTTTGGGAACAAGAATCTGATGCTTACACAACTCATTAACGAACTACAATTCTATGAGTTGATATTGAACGACGGTTAGCCAGTCCAAAGAGCAAAAGCAAATATAGCCATCACTTCTTTTTCAAAAGGTGTAACATCCCAAATTAGGGTCTAGTCGAAACAGTAGTTTTGAGACCACAAATCCAAAATAAAAATAATTATTTTATGATTATTTGATGGTCCAGGATATGATTGTATGATTGAGTGAAATTTTCATGAAGAAATTCTATGCCTAAAATGTCCAATTTGAAGTTAGGAACTAAATTGAATAAGTTGCAAAATATGTGTTCTAGAAGCTTCAAGCATGAAATTGCATTGGATTACAAATTAGAAGGTCTTAAATAGCAATTTGACAACTATATATAATTTTGGACAAAAATGGGCATGAATAGTTAAAATTTGAAAGAAAGGCCTTAAGGGCATTTTTGTCTTTTAGTTAATAAAAGAATAAAAATGGGAAAATAAGTTAAAAATTAGTTCATATTCTCTATGTACTAGCTGAATTTTGCAATGGCTCCATAGCTAGGGTTTTCAACTTTTCAAGCTCAATAGTAAGTGCATCCTAGCCCCGTTTTTAATGCTCTTTACATTTTTGAAACCCTCGTAACCCGATTTACCTATTTCTAGCTATATATTGAAGTAGGGTTCATGTTTAAAATTTGACCCATGTACAACATGCATGTGTTTTGATGTTTTATGGAAGAATATGAAAGTTTGATGTGTGTTTAACATCTTTTACTAAGTGATTTTTAGTGAAAACACTTAAAAAAGACTTGTTTCTAAAAGGTGTAAAAATGAGTAGCAAAAATGTGAAATAAAAGAAAATATGGGCTGGTAGGAGCATGGTATAGGTTCGGCTAGGCTTGGGTAACCAAGAAAATGTATGCATTTCATTTTACTAGCCCAGGGACTAAAGTGTAAATAAGTGAAAAGTTAGGGTAAAAAATGTAATTTTACCATAGTATGTGTTATAGGTCGATTTGACCAATGTATGTATTGAGCAAGTTAAATTTGGCATTATAGATCAATAAAAATGTGATTCAGGTCTTGATCGAGGGAAAAACAAAGTTTACGAGGATTAGGCTCGTTTTTACTATTTTGTACCGAGGTAAGTTCATGTGTAAATAATGCAATATTGTATCATGATTTAATACTTTACTTGTGTATGAATTTCTATGTTTAATTGTTATGATGAATGTATGAATGACCTAATGGTCGATGAGATTAACTTTGTGAACGAGTTCGGCAAGGATATGAGAATAACCCGTGTAGTTACGTCCTGACTGTCAGCTTGTGTGAGTAGGCTCGTGATTAGCTTGAGAGCAAGCAATATGTGATATGTGATACGAGGTAGCATATGGCTACGTATGAAGCACTATGTGCAAGCTTTCCGTGTATTTGATAGTATTCCAAGTGTTCAACGGGTAAGTCAGTGGGTTATTCGATGAATAAGTCAATGATGAGGAAATATGATAATGTGCAATGAGTTGGTACAGGTATGTACGTAAAATTCATAAGTAAAGAACTCAATATGCCATGAACATGTGGTAAAAGTGTATGTAAGAAAGTTAAGCTTATGAGACTTGATAAAATATATGAAACTTTACCTTATGTTAATTGTATGAGTTATGTTTCTTGTTATTTGCATGTGAACTTACTAAGCTTTATGCTTACTCCCCTTTCCTTTCCATTTCTTATAGCGTTGCCAAGCTAGCTCGGGAATCGAAGGAAGTCGGAGCTCGATTCACACTATCAACTTAATCTTTGGTATAGTGAATCTAAGCATTTTGAGTATGGCATGTATAGGAACTTGGTCTTTTAGTTATATGTCATAATGATTTAGCAAAATGTGTTGGCTTATAATGATATTTGATTCATTTTGTGTAAAGTCATTAGATATGGCTCATAATATTTATTGGGTTGTAAACCTATTTATTCAAGCATGCATGTGCTTATGTAATTGTGATGTGGTCGTGTGCATGTGATGGGATGTGTCGTGGTTATGTATGTGTGATGATAACTATGTTTTAAATGAGAATTGGTAAGTTGGGCTTAACAAAGTATAACATCTTGTGTATTAAATGAGCTAACATGATAATACCATAATCATGATTTGTTTGGAGAGTTTCAAGTGTTTAACTATCTTATGTTAATTGTCTTTGAGGTCATGTATGTGCTTGTGCATTTAAGGGTGACAATTGGCTTGGAAAATAGCCTCAAGGTTGTCTACACAGGTAGACACACGGGCATGTGTCTAGGCTGTGTGTGACACATGGTTTGCCCATGGGCATGTGATCCAGTCGTGTGCCCCCTAGACCCTAATTAATGCAAAATAGAATGCCCAGTAGTAAACACACAGGCAGAGACACGACCGTGTGTCTCAATCGTGTGGAGGACACGACCGTAAAACAAGGGCGTGTGCCCAAGCCATGTGAAGTCTGCACTTAAATTTCAGAATTTAATTCGCCACACGGCCTAATGACACGAGCGTTTACCTTGGCCATGTGCCCCCAATTTTGTGATGACATCATAAATAGAGAACTCCATAGGCTAAGGACACAGGCGTGTCCCAAGCCACACGGGCGTGTGAAACCACACGGACCATCCACACGGGCGTGTGGCTCTGCAAATCATGAAAAAAAATTTCTAAGTGTCGAAAGAGTTCTGGAATTTCCTGGTTTAGTCCCGAACCACCCTTAATGTATGTTTTGGGCCTTGTAGGCCCATAAAAGGGATGACATGAATGTGAACAAAAAGTTTTAAATTTGAGTGAAAATTCATGACTCGATTTTGAATGAATGACTATGTTTATGTCTAGTAACGCCTAGTACCCTATTCTGACATCGAATATGGGTAATGGGTGTTACATTTAGTGGTATCAGAGTTATGATTTAGTTGATTCTCAGACTAACATAGCATTTTTACGAGTTTAGCTATACTTGCCGTACATATATTGTGATAGTGTGACAACTCTTGATAATTTACAATTGTGTTTTCATATAGTAAATGGATCCCAATCGAGCTATGACAGATGACGTAGAAAGTAACGCGCCGGCTCCTACTAAAGAGGCGGTGCCAACTGATAACCGACCTCCCATGGTTAGCCAGGGAGGAGGAGAAGGGGCTCGGGAAGCCTTTCTCCACATGATGGATGCCTGGTACACGGAGTTCGTTCGAGCGAACCCAAATGCTCAAACCCCCTCCACCCCCACCTATTCCTCAACCTGTTCCTGTAGCACCCCCAAGGTATGGATTTTGTGAGGTTGAATAGACCTCCAGTGGATAAGATTCGAAAGAAAGAAGCCAAAGAGTTCCACGCTAATATAGATGATGATCCCAAAAGGGCAGAGTTATGGCTTGAGAATACCATCAGGGTATTTGATGAGTTATCATGCACACCTAAGGAATGCATGAAGTATGTCGTGTCGCTCCTGAGGGACTCAGGCTATCAGTGGTGAAACATCCTTGTGTCGATTATACCAAGGGAAAGAGTTACTTAAGAATTATTTCAAGAGGAGTTTCAAAAAAAGTATATTAGCCAACGATTTATCGATAAAAAATGAAAGGAATTTCTTGAGTTAAAATAAGGCCGAATGACAGTGACAGAGTATGAGCATGAGTTCGTGAGACTTAGCATGTATGCTAGAGAATGTGTATCGACTGAGGCCATTATGTGTAAAAGATTTGAAAATGGGTTAAACAAAGACATCCAATTGTTGGTTGGTGTCCTTGAATTGAGAGAATTTATTGTGCTCGTAGAGAGAGCTTGTAAGGCTGAAGAATTGGCCAAGGAGAAAAAGAAGGCTAAAATTGTGTCTCGTGATTCGAAAAAGAGACAGATAGGTAAATCATTTTAGTCTTCATCTAAGAAACCGAGAGAGTTTAACACTCGATCGAGTGCTTAAGCTGGATTCCCAAACAGAAACCAAGCGAAACAATATTCAGGTCATAAGGCTCAGACTACTTCAGTAGCGAGTATGGGCAATGCTCGACCTAACAGACCTGAGTGTCAACATTGTGGCCAACGCCACCCCGATGAGTGCTAGATGAATAGCTGGGCAACACTGCTCCTAGAGGAAGACCACAGAGAAATTCATGAAATAGAGTGAGTAGTAAGAGTGCCCCAGCTGTGAAGCCTGAGGGTAGAGCACCTGTGAGGACGTATGCCATTCGCGCTCGTGAAGAGGCTTCATCTCCTGATGTGATTACGGGTACTTTTCCTCTCTATGATACTCATGTTGTTGCTTTGATTGATCCGAGATCTACTTATTCGTATGTTTGCATGAAATTAGTGTCTAGTACGAATATGCCTATTGAATTTACAGAATTTGTGATAAAAGTGTCAAACCCTCTAGGCAAGTATGTGTTGGTTGACAAGGTATGTAAAAATTTTCCTTTGATGTTTAGAGGTTATTATTTTTTGGCTAACCTTATGCTTTTGCCGTTTGATGAGTTTGACGGCCCGTGTAGCCCACACGGCCCAATTGGTCGAGCCCGTGTCTCGTACACGGCCTCACCAGCCATCACACGGTCGTGTCATACGCCCGTGTCTTACGCGCATGGCCTAACTCATCGATCACATGCCCGTGTACTACCATACGGTCGCCCGTACGGTGTCGACAGATTCATTTTTTGGCTTTTGCCAACTCTTGTTTTCCATGTAATTGAGTACACACCTAGTTCAATTTCACTGTAACTGCTATCTCGAGACCACTAATACCTATAATCAGAGTATTCTAACTTTTTAGAATCCAAATAAGTCTTACAACCAATCCTAAAATCGTAGAAGCGACTTACTGCTGCCAAACGTGCATGACTCCAATACAAGCCGACAAAATGTTAATACCAACCTTACGAGTAACCCCTAAACAGCAACCAAAACACCCTTTTAGACACTTAATCAAAGTAACATTCGGGTTTAGTGAAATGGAAACTTACCACACACGCCCTTAACAGTGAATAATAGAACGGTTGAAAGGAAGAAAAAAAAATAGTCGAAATAGGAGAGAAAGCAAGGGAATTTCAGCAGCAAAAGGAGTAAGGGGAGGGAAATCTGTAGCAGAAAGAGAGGAAAGGGAGAATGGGTAGCCGAATAAGCAGTATTCATTGAAACTGTTAACCCCCAATCCTTTTCTCCTTAATTCTCTCCACTAACTACCCACTACTCAGATTTCTGATCTAACTCAAACTCTTCCCCGTAACCGCACAAAAATAAAGCTAACGTAGGGAATCGAACACAAGACCTCTAACACTCCAGCACTCCACTTAACCATTAGACTAGCAGACCCATCCTGATATGCTTTTACAAGTACTTAAATATAAGCCTATTGAACAATATTAAGGCTTTAATCAGAAAAATACCAAAATTTTACCAAAGGCATGGCTTGAACTTAGGACCTCACACACACACCCAGAACACTTAACCACTGAAGCAGATACACACTATGTCATAGTTTAACAGCAACAACAACACAAATTTTGGGGCGTTACAACTCCACCTCCTTAAAAGAAAATTTTAGCCTCAAAATTTACCTGATCAGAATAGATGAGGATACTGCTGACGCATCGCATCCCCAGGCTCCCACGTAGCCTCATCAGTGCTATGATTACGCCATAAAACCTTAACCAGTGGAATAGGTTTCCTCTTCAAAACTTCACGTCGCAATCTAGAACCTAAACCAGCTCCACCTCGAAGGTCAAATTTGGTCGAACCTCAATCTCCTCAACATGGACAATATGTGTTGGATCAGAGTTGTAACAGCCTGGTTTAGACCCTAGTCGGATAGTGGTTTCGGGACCATAAATTTGAGTCTAAAAAATATTTTAACATTATTTTTTGTGTCTGTGATATGTGAATTTATATCTGCGAAGTTTCTATGATTTAATTTGTCTGTTTCTGTGCTCGATTTTACAAAAAGGACTAAATCGCGAAAGTTGAAAAAAGTTACCTTCTATAAGTTAAAAATGTTATATTGATATGGTTTAGCAAAGTAAGAGTCCTTGCATGTCAACTATACCATTAATGTTAATGGTGGACAATTATGGACATGTAGTTGGTGAATTTTTAATGTATAAAATAAGATTAAAATAGTAAAATGCATAATAATGTTATTTATGATAAAACAAAACATGAAAATGGACATTATCACATTGTTCTTGCCGAAAATTCAAAGGAAAAGAAAAGAAAAAATTAAGCTAGGGTTCGGCCATGAAATAAGCTTGATTAAAGGTTCATTTTTGTTCTATTTTTGATAATTTTTACATTTCTGTGATTGTTGCTTCATGTTCTTCAAAACCCATGTCTGAATTTCTATTTTTGTTGAAGATTATGAAATGTTCCATTAATGATTATATGAGCTTTGTAATGTTTTTATATGGATTATGAAAGATATATGTGAGATTATCATGCTTTGTTCTTGAATTTTTGATGGAATAGAGCTATTTGGGCTAATTTGTAAAAATGAGGTTTTGAAGGACTAAATTTTAAATTAAATATGTTATTTGGGCTTGTATAGAAGCTATGTATATTCGGCCAAGCTATAGTCTGGGTGAATTTTTCATATTTGTGATTTTGTGAAAAATGGACTAAATTGTCAAATTATGAAAATGTAAGGGCTAAAATGCAAAGTGCCCTAAATATGTGTTCATAGATTATTTTGGATGAAATGAATGATTGAATGGTTGAATTTGAATTGTATTAGATCAAGAATAAAAAAAATCAGACTTAGATCGAGGGAAGTCCAAAATAGTTGAATAGTCGACTCGTTTTCGTCTGAAATCCGTATGAGGTAAGTCAAATTACAATTACGTGTTAAATTGACTAAAATTCTGCTCATACAAACTGTAATCTGTATTGAACGGCCCTGAGAGCCTGATGAATAAATTTCGAGTAAACTCCGATAATATGCTAGTATTTGAAAAGCTCTATACGTTTCTAAAAGAACGTTGACATTGATCTGAGATTCGTGTAAGATCGTTTCTGGGACACAGGCCTCGATTTGAAATTTACGTGTAAGACCATGTCTGGGACATTAGCATCGTATCTGATTTTGTGTAAGACCCTATTTGAGATAGAGGCATCGATACTGAATTACATGTAAGACCATGTTCGGGACGTCGACATTGTACCCGTCTATGAATATCTGTATCATTTTTAAACCATCTGATGATAGAGTATGAGATATGGGAATGAATATATGAAATTTATAATCTATACAAGTACGTTTGTATTGTACTAAATTTCTGAATATGAAAAACTCTGTTTCTGTGAAATAATGAATGCGAAGTATGTACGAAATCATGGAAATGAAACATGACATGTATACAAGAAAATGAGCATGGTTAGGCTCATGAGTTACTCTGTGAAATGGTTGTGAATTCTTGCTATTGACTTTTACTTTATATGCTTTAATAGCTAGACTAGTTGTATTTGGCTTACTAAGCTCTTTGTAGCTTACTCTGTGTGATTCCTGTCTGTTTTACAATTATCTTAGCTACTGAAGGCTCAAGGATAGTCGAGGATTGTCATCATACTATCCAACTCATTTTGGTACTTTTGAAAGTGTAAATATTTTTAAGTATGGCATGTATAGGCTAGAATGTCTATGTATTTAAGCTTTGATATGTATATATGTTATGCCATGAGAGTTGGCTAGCAAATGATATGTTGTGCATAGTTTTGGTGTTGGTTGGTGATGCCAAATTTTGTATGCTTGTAATGGTTATATGGCCTTGTATGTGGTGGTCATTTTGAAATATGCCAAGTTGAGGAAACGGTAAATTTAAGCATTTTATTGGCTAAAAATTTTGGCATGAATGTTGTTTAATATTACTTATAGGAATGTCCCAAATAGGGGTGACAAGTTGGCTAAAACAAGTGGCCGTGTATGCAAAGTAGTAACCTCTTAAAGTCACACGGTTAAGACACATGGGCATGTCATATGGCCGTGGGCTTAAGTCAGTAGCTAGCTAAGTTTCACACGGCCATAGCACATGGGCGTGTTTGCTGGCTGTGTGTAAAAGTCAGTATATATACTCTGTTTTGGTACGGCTGGATCACATGAGCGTGTCTGGTGCCCGTGTAAGGCACAATGCCTGATCACACCGGCGTGTGACCTTAACAGAATTAAGATTTTTCTAAGTTCTGAAAATTCTAAATGTGTTCGGCTTAGTCCCGACCTTTTCTAAAATTATGTCTTAGGTCTTGGAGACCTTCATAAGGGATGAATTGTTACTTTGCTTATGCATTAATATTATGTGATATCTATGATTTTGTTTTAATTTGTAATGTTCTGTCTGTCTAGTAATACCCCTTACCTATTCTGGCGACGGTTACGGGATAGGAGTGTTACATTTTATTGGTATCAGGACTATGGTTTAGTTGGTTCTAGGGCTACCGTAGCATATGTGAGTCAAGCTATACATGCCATATATCTGAAACTGCGATAGTGTGATGAATCCTGGCATTGAAATGTGCTTTTATATAGCAGTGGATCCCAATAGATTTGTAGCTGACGATGTTGAAAGTAATGCACTTGCTCCCGTGCAAGGGACGGTGCAAGATGATTGTCGACCGGCTACGAGTAGCCGTAACGGTGAGGCTAAGCAAGCCTTCTATCAGGTGATGAATGATTGGTTCACTCAGTATATTAGAACCAATCCAGCTGTACAACAACCTCCACCCCCAGTTAATCCTTCTCAAATTCCTGTTATGCCCTAGTGAATTCGGCTTAGTTAAGTACACCACCAGTTGATAAGATTGGAAAGCATTGAGCTGAAGAGTTCTAAGCTACAACGAATGATGATACTGAAAGAGCTGAATTCTGGTTAGAGAATACAATACGAGTGTTTGATGAAATGTCTCTGAATCCTGAGGAATGTGTAAAATGTATCATTTCACTTCTGAGAGATTCGGAGTACCATTGGTGGAAAACTTTAATATCTGTGGTTCTGAGTGAGCGGGTTACTTGGGATTTCTTCCAAGCTAAATTTCAGAAGAAATACATTAGTCAGAGATTCATCGATCAGAAACGTAAAGAGTTTCTCGAGCTTAAACAAGGTCGTATGTCTGTTACTGAATACGAACGTGAATTTGTGAGATTGAGCCAGTATGCTCGGGAATGTGTATCAAATGAAGCAATAATGTGTAGAAGGTTTGAAGATGGACTAAATGAAGATATCGGTCTGTTAGTTGGGATTTTGGAGATTAAAGAAATGGTAGTGCTCGTTAAGCGAGCTTTTAAAGCTGAAGAATTAAGTAAAGAGAAAAGAAAAACTGATTCTGAAGCTAGAGATTTTAGAAAGAGATCTTCGAGTAGATCATTTCAGTCTGTGTCAAAGAAATTCTGAGATGATCGTAGCCGTTCAAAGGCTGATGTATGACATTCAAACCGAGATCAAGCTAGATCTCATTCGAATTTTAGAGCTCCTACTACTTCTGTTGCAAGTGTTGGGAATGTCCGATCTGAGAAACCTGAATGTAAACACTATGGTAAAAGACATCCGAGAAATTGTAGATTGAATGACCGAGCTTGTTTTCGATGTGGATCTCTGTACCATTTTGTAAGAGATTGTTCTGAACCTACTGAGCAAGAGAATGTACAGAATCCGAGACCGAGCAACACCTCAGCTAGAGGTAGACCTTCCAAAAATACGGGAAATGCAAGTGGTGGTTAAATAGCTACTAGGGATACTGCTATTAGATCTAAGGCCAGAGCATCTGCCAGAGCCTATGCTATCCGAGCTCATGAGGAAGCTTTGTCTCCAAACGTGATTACTAGTATTTTTACTCTTTATCATACTTCTATGATTGCATTGATAGACCCTGGATCAATGCATTCTTATATCTGTATGAATTTAGTGCATAGTAAGACTTTTCCTGTAGAGTCTACTGAATTAGTAACTAGAGTATCGAACCCCTTAGGCAAAAGTGTTTTGGTTGATAAAGATTGCAAAAAAATTGCCTGTTACTAATTCGAGATATCTGTTTTCCTGCTAATCTGATGCTTTTACCTTTCGACGAATTTGATATAATTCTGGGAATGGACTGGTTAACTTTGCATGATGTTATTGTGAATTGCAAACGAAAAGTCATTGATTTAAGGTGTAAGAATGATGAGATAATTCGAATTGAGTCTAGTGATCTGAATGGACTACCAGCTATGATATCTGCAATGAAAGCACGAAAATATGTGAAGAAAGGCTGTGAAACCTACTTAGCTTATGTGTTAGACTCGAAAGTGAATGATAAGAAAGTTGAATCTGTACCTGTTGTCTGTGAGTTCCCTGATGTGTTTCCTGAAGAACTTTCGGGATTACCTCCAGTTAGAGAGGTAGAGTTTGGCATTGAATTGGTACCTGGTATCCAATTTTGATAGCTTTGTACAGAATGGCTTCAACTAAACTAAAAGAATTAAAGTCTTAGTTGCAAGAGTTGACCAATAGAGGTTTTGCTAGACCGAGCTTTTCACCTTGAGGTGCTCCAATTCTATTTGTGAAAAAGAAAGAGGGTACGATGAAAATGTGTATAGATTATCGTCAGTTGAAAAAGGTGACTATCAAGAATAAGTATCCTCTGCCTCGAATTGATGATTTGTTTGATCAGTTAAAAGGAGCTACTGTGTTTTCGAAAATAGATTTGAGATCAGGCTATTATCAGTTACGAGTGAAATATTTAGATATTCTGAAGACTGTTTTTAGAATGAGGTACGGTCACTATGAATTCTTAGTTATGCCTTTCGGATTGACTAATGCACCTGCTATCTTTATGGATTTGATGAATAGAATTTTCAGACCGTATTTAGACCAATTTCTTGTGATATTCATTGATGACATACTGATTTATTCACGTGATAAATTCGAACATACTGAGCATCTGAAAATAGTGCTACAGATTTTGTGAGATAAACAGTTGTATGCGAAGTTCAGTAAGTGTGAGTTCTAGCTGCGAGAAGTTGGATTTCTGGGTCATATAGTATCAGCCTCTAGTATTCAGGTAGAACCAGCAAAATTTCAGCTATTTTGGATTGGAAACCTCCGAGGAATATCTCTAAAGTCCGTAGTTTTCTAGGGCTTGCTTGTTACTATAGAAGATTTGTGAAAGGTTTTTCGATGGGATTATGATTCCAGAGTGGAAATGGTTATTATATATTCATGGTCATCGACATTGTACCCGTCTATGAATATCTGTATCGTTTCTGAACCATCTGATGATAGAGTACTAGATATGGGAATGTAATCTATACAGGTACATTTCTATCGTACTAAATTTCTGAATATGAAAAACTCTATTTCTGTGAAACAATGAATGTGAAGTATGTACGAAATCATGGAAATGAAACATGACATGAATACAAGCAAATGAGCATGGTTTGGCTCATAAATTACTCTTTGAAATGGTTGTGAATTCTTGCTATTGACTTTTACTTTATATGCTTTAATAGCTAGACCAGTTGTATTTGGCTTACTAAGCTCTTTGTAGCTTATTCTCTGTGATTTTTGTCTGTTTTACAGTTATCGTAGCTACTGAAGGCTTGAGGATAGTCAAGGATTGTCACCATACTATCGAACTCATTTTGGTACTTTTGAAAGTGTAAATATTTTTAAGTATGGCATGTATAGGCTAGAATGTCTATGTATTTAAGCTTTGATATGTATATATGTTATGCCATGAGAGTTGGCTAGCAAATGATATGTTGTGCATAGTTTTGGTGTTGGTTGGTGATGCCAAATTGTGTATGCTTGTAATGGTTATATGGCCTTGTATGTGGTGGTCATTTTGAAATATGCTAAGTTTAGGAAATGGTAAATTTAAGCATTGTATTGGCTGAAAATTTTGGCATGAATGTTGTTTAATATTGCTTATAGGAATGTCCCAAATAGGGGTGACAAGTTGGCTGAAACCAAGCCTGCATTGTGCCACACGGTCAGGGACCACGGGCGTACCTTGTGGCCATGTATGCAAAGCAGTAACCTCTTAAAGTCACACGGTTAAGACACATGGGCGTGTCATATGGCCGTGGGCTTAAGTCAGTAGCTAGCTAAGTTTCACACGGCCATAGCTGTAACGCCCCCACGCCCGAAACCGTCACAGGAGTCAAGCTTGAGGTGTTACTAAACTTATCTTACCTTTTAAACAACTCTAAACCACTTATTTTAATTTTCGGAATAAACTGTTTTTCTACGTCATAGCTGCTTAAAAATTCATTTCTCGAGTTTCAAAACTCAAAATGAAGATCCGTAAATTTTTCTTGAAACTAGGCTCATATATCTATCTACTAATTTTTTTCTAGAATTTTTGACTTAGCCAATTAGTACAGTTTATTAGTTAAAGTTACCCCTGTTTCAGAATTCGACTGCACTGACCTCTACTTACAACGAACCACTTTTCTCCCTATAAAAAATTAATATAACTATACTGTTTATTTATATTAAAACTAGATTCAATAAGGATTCTAACCATATAAATTACACCACCAAATTATTTTTTTACAATTTATGGTGAATTTCCAAATTTGAAACAGGGGATCTAGAATTTTCTCTGACCCTATTTCACTAAAACTCAGATATCTCATAAAATATAATACCTTTACTTGTTTTGCTTATTCCATAAGAAAATAGATATAATAAGCTTTAATTTCATATATTATTCACCATCAAACCATGTCTCTACGATTTTTAGTGATTTTTCAAAATCACATTATTTTTGATACTTGAATCTGTTTTTAAGTTACTTTCACATTTTTCTTAGTTTTCATGTGATAGTTACTACTTATTCATACATACAATTAAACATGTATATCATCAGCCATTCTATTAGCTAATCACTAGCAAGTATTTACACATCATTCATTGATCATATCATATCAAAAGAAACCAAGTTCCTATACATGCCATACACAAAACTAAACGTCTAACTATACCAATGTGATTTCTTCGATAGTGTGATCGGGTCTCCGACGTTTCCTTCGATCCCCGAGTGGCTTGATAAAAACTATAAGAAAAAGAAAATAAAGAGAGTAAGCACTAGGCTTAGTAAGCTTACAAGCAAATAAATTACAACATTCAGCATAATGAATGATTATACATAATGTCACCTAGCCTCATAAACTTTCTTTACTTCTCATTTTCTACCTTCTTCTTTACTTACTTACCTTCTTTCTTACCTGACCTTTCACTATTCATAAATATAATCTACCTTCCCTTTTGCTGATAATTCACTGTAATTTAACGTGTACAATGACCCATTGAACCACTCGGAATACTAAGGATACTTTGGGTCGTTCTGTCTATCAATATCCTGCCAATGCCATGTCTTCGACATGGACTTACATGAATTATTCCTGTCTCCAATGCCATATATATATATCTAATATGGGCTTACATGGCTCATTCCTGTCTCCAAATCCATATATCTGATATGTACTTACATGGCTCAATCCTATCTCCAAAGCCATAAATCTAATATGGACTTACATGTCTCATTTCTGTCCTGTCCTATCCTGCCAACCCCAATATCCTAACATTCCTAAGGTTCAAACGGGGCTTCTTCGCTTTTAATTCGACTTCAAATATTCTCATAAAATAAGTATATAAATGCTGTAAATTTACAATAATAATGTAAAATAAAAGAATATTGCATTTATTTACTGTAAACTTACCTCGTATGCAAAAATAGCTACTTTTACCATTTCGTCCACAACTTGGTATTTTCTCCATTTTAGCTTAAATTTCAGTTTTCCTTGCTTATTGAGCTTGGAAAGCTTGAAAACCCTAGCCATGGCTTCCCCCATGCTAATTTCGGCCTCCATGAAGAAGATGAGCAAAATTGGCTTTTAATTTTGTATTTTAATTCATTTTACCCCTAAATGACCAAAATGCCCTTACTACTAAACTTTCAAAAATTCCTTCCATGTCCTAATTTTGTCCATGAACTTAAAATTGGTCAAATTGCTATTTAAGACCTCCTAATTAATATTCTAATTCAATTTTATGCAAAATACTTCTAGAACACAAGTTTTGCAATTTATTCTATTTAGTCCCTAATTTCAAATTAAGTACTTTATGCATAGAATTTCTTCACGAACTTTTCACACAATCATGCAAACATATCATAGACCTCAAAATAATAATAAAATAAATTTTTCTACCTCAGATTTGTGGTTTCGCAACCACTGTTCTGTTTAGGCCCTATTTCGGGATGTTACAATAGCACACGAGCGTGTCTGTTGGCCATGTGTAAAAGTCAGTATATATACTCTATTTTGGCACGGCTAGATCATATGGGCGTGTCTGGTGCCCGTGTAAGGCACACGGCCTGATCACACGGGCGTGTGACCTCAACAGAATTGAAAAATTTTTCTAAGTTCTGAAAATTCTGAATGTGTTCGGTTTAGTCTCGACCTTTTCTAAAAGTATGTATTAGGTCTTGGAGACCTTTACAAGGGACGAATTGTTAATCTGCTTATGCATTAATATTATATGTTATCTGTGATTCTGTGTTAATCTGTAATGCTTTGTCTATCTGGTAATACCCCTTACCTATTCCGGCAATGGTTACGGGATAGGGGTGTTACAAGAGCGGTAGCGCCTCAAAATTGAGATGTGGAATACGTCATGAATGCGATCCAACTCCGGAGGTAGTTCCAACTAATATACGACTGGTCTCATTCGTCTCAGAATCTGGTACAACCCAATAAACTGAGGGCTTAGCTTGCCCTTGCGATCGAACCTCAATACCTTCTTCCATGGTGAGACCTTGAGAAAAACGAAGTCTCCTATAGAATACTATATCTCTCATCGTTTCAGATCTACATAAGGCTTTTGCCTACCGGAAGCTGCTTTCAAACGATCTCGAATCAAATGGTTCTTGTCCTCAGTCTTAGAAACCAATTTCGAACCCAGAACATGTCGTTCACCCAAATCAGTCCAGCATAAAGGAGTACGAAACTTACGACCATACAGTGCCTCGTAAGGTGCCATCTGTATACTAGACTAGTAGCTGTTATTGTAGGCGAACTCTGACAATAGTAAATACTCCTTCTAACTGGCTCAGAAATCGATAACACAGCTCCTCAACAATATTCTTATTGTCCTATCTTTCTTCTTTACAAATAGAACAGGTGCTCCCCATGGAGACACACTGGGACGAATGAACCCAGGATCCGACTACTCCTGAATCTGAGCCTTGAGCTCTGTAAGCTCCTTCGATTCCATTCGGTAGGAAGCAATAGACACCAGAGTTGTTCCCGGAGTAAGTTCAATCTCGAATTCCACTTCTCGGTTCAGACGTAAACCTGGTAGTTCCTCAAGAAAGACGTCTGAAACCTTCCTCATAGTTTTGATGTCTTTAACTGAAGAGTCCCCAGAATCAGAAACACTGTTGTAGGCTAAGAATTCCCTCACACCCTTTCCATACCAACTTTTCTGCCACCAACGTAAAAATCACATTAGTCAGATAGTCTCATTGTTCTCCAATCACAACTACCTCATTGTCCTCCTCGGTCCTTAAAACAACCCTCTTTGTCGCATAATCCAGACTCACTCGATGCCTGACCAGCCAGCCCATACCTAGAATTAAGTCAAACTCCCAAATGGAAGCTCCATCAGATCAGCCAGAAATACTGTCCCTTGAACCTCTAACGAAACGTCTCTATACAGTCTACTAACCCAAACAAATTGCCCCAAAGGATTCACAACAGTCACCTCATTAGAAGTATTCTCAACTGGAATCCCCAAGGTTTCAGACACAGTACTAGCTACATAAGAGTGTGTAGAGACTATGTCTATCAATGCAAGATAAGGTATTCATACCAGTGATGATGTCCAGAGCATCTCTATCCTCACGGCAATGAGTAGCATAGACCAAAGCAAGCTACCTCACCTCAGTCAGTCCAGCACCTCTGCTGGTGCTTTCTGTCCTAGGCTCATGCCGTTACCACCCCTGGCCTGACCACGACCCCTAGGTGGATGCTAAACTACCTTTGGCGACTGTGCATTACAAGTAACCAGAGCTTGCATCTGATTGATTCTCAACAGACAATCCCTAACTCGGTACTCAATCGGCCCATATCTTAAACACGCCCTAGTACTTCTCCAACACTCGCACTGATGGCGTCTACCATAGTGCCCACAAAGTGCCACCCTAGTAGCTGCAACAGGGGGCCCAACTCTCACTGGTCTATTAGATTTGGCCTTTTTCTTAGGCCTCATCCTAGAACTCGAGGGCTTTGATTCCCTTTTATTCCTTCCTTTCTCTCAGTTTTGGCACTCAGCACGCTTAACCTCATCGGCGATCTTCGCCTTCTCAACTAACACAGAAAAATCACGCTCCCTCTGTGAAGCTATCAGAACTCACAAACTGTCTCTGAGACCATCCTCAAAGCGTAAACAGTGCTCATACTCTGTCGCCACCATGCCAGTAACACCCTTATCCCTTATCCGTCCTGGACTAGGGTTAAAGGCATTACCTGACAAAACAAAACATTTAACATTCAATTCATGAATTTCATAGCATTATAATTCAAATATCAATATAGAGTCCCTTATATAGGTCATCGAGACCTTAAACATGCATTAGAAAAGGGTCGGGACTAAACCGAACACATACAAAATTTTTCCAAAACTTAACATTTTTCAAACAAGTACAGGTCACACACCTGTGTGAACAAGCCGTGTACCTCACATGGCATTAGACATGCCCATGTGTCTAGGCCGTGTCAAAACAGGGCATACATACTGACTTGCTCACACGGCCACAAGACACACCTGTGTGCCTTGGCCGTGGTTGAGTCTGACTTGGGCCAGACGGCTAGCCACACCCCCGTGTGCCTTTGACGTGCTCGAGCTTGACTTATAATGGTAGGGTACCCTAGGGGACACACGGCCGTGCAACATAGCCATGTGTCATACACGGCTAAGACACAAGTCCCTGTCTCTGCCAGTGTGGACAAAAATAGACCATTTGAATAGCCAACTTGCCACCCTAATTGGATCAAACCTACAAGCACCAAACTAAGCATATTTGCTCAACCTTTTATGACCAATTCACAACCAAAACATAAGCCATTCATGACATATCATTATCAACCATATTCCATGCTCATAAACCTTACTAATTTATACCAAAACATAAGACAAAAACATATCAAACATATAGTTTGGTAATCTCCAAACATATAACCAAAAATCATACCGAAACCTTACCAAAATTAACCATTTCCTTTGGCTAACCAAACATATCATAATTGCACATTAGCATCACATATCATATCCATTATCAAATTATAAGTTTAAACACAAACTAGCCATATCACATGGCATGTTATATAAACATTACAAAACATATCCAAAGTACTTCTAGCCTATATATGCCATACTTTAATATATACATTTTCAAAGTGTGGTGACGATCCTCGATGATCCCCAAGCTCACAATAGCTTTGATATCTATAAAACAATGTAAACACACACAAAGTAAGCTTTCAAAATCTTAGTAAGCTCGTAAATAACATCAACAATTTATAAAATATAAAACATCAACACATAAGCACCTATTAGTTCTCAATTCATCTATCAATTCTATGCCAACACAATTCATATGTTTAAACCAATTCAATGAATTTCATATGCATAATATCATCTACCACATAGGTATCGTACATACCTGAACCTTCCCGTATTTATTCATTTTCATTCTCACCTCTCGTTCGAATATTTTAAGACTTTCTAAAGATTATTTATTATTTAAGCATCTGCATACTTAGTACTTTAAGGTTTAGCCAAAGCTAGATCAATTCCGCACACTTAGTGCCATCTCAATTAACCGAAGTTATCTCAGTATCGCACACTTAGTGCCTCATATAGCCGAAGCTATTCCATTTCGCACACTTAGTGCTATTTATAACCAAAGCTATTTTGAATCGCACACTTAGTGCCAAATGCAGTTGATTTATCATCTTATTCAAACCATAATCAAATATATATACAATTTAAGTATAATCAAAGCATCAAAATATACTTGTAACATCATGTATCACGTACGAACTTACCTCATACTCGGAATTATCGACTCGGATTGTCTACTCTATAACCTTCGACTTCCCTCAGTCTAAATCCGAATTCCTCTTTTCTTGATCTATATGTACTCAAAATTAACCCTTTTATTCACCAAATAATTCAAATCAATCCATAAACATTCATTTAAGGCATTTTACGATTTAGCCCTCATATTTTCACATTTTCACACTTTAGTCCCTAATTCACAAAATCACAAAATACACATAATTTGCATATACTTATGCTTGGCTGAAATCTCCTAGTACTCATACTAGTCTACACATTTAATTTATTTTACATTTTAGTCCCTTAATTGATAATTTTCACAATTTAGCCCATTTTACTCAAAATCATCAAAAATCCAAAGACAAAATATATAAACCCAACATCAAACTTTCATATTTCATCATATAACCACATAAATCTCATGAATTCATCCATGGAACATTTCAAATCACCATCAAAATAAAAAATTAAGGCATGGGTTTGATAGTATACGAAGCAACGATCACAAAAACGTAGAAATTATCAAAAACCGAGCAAAACACATACCTAATTCACCAAATCAAAGTACCGAACCCTAAGCTTATATTTTTATTTCTTTTTCTTTGATAAATTCGGCCAACATGATGAACATAAAGCCAATTTCATGTTTTCTTTTATTTATTATACTATTAATAATCAAATACCTATTTTACCCATTAACAAAACCTTTATAAAATTACTTAATGGATGGTTATTTAAGTCCATTAACATTATCAATGGACAAATAACAACATAAGGACCCTTGCTTTAGAAAGCCAAATCAAATAGGAACTTTTAACAAATAGCAGGCAACTTTTACATTTTACGCGATTAGGTCCTTTTACAAAATTAAGCACACAAACATTCAAATTTTCATACGAGACTTTCACACATATCAATTCACATATAATAAGTATGGAAAATAATATTAAAATATTTTTTTGACTCAAATTTGTGGTCCTGAAACCACTATTCTGACTAGAGTCTAAACTGGACTGTTATAATGCCTCACACATACCGGCTTAATCTCAGAAATTTGGCCTCATACTCAGCCACTGTACGGTCTCCCTGGGTGAGATGAAAGAACTCACGTCTCCTAGCATCAATGTAGCTGGCTCCCATATATTTACTCTGGAACACTGTCTTAAAATAGTCCCAAGTCAATCGGTCGAGCTGTGTGCCCTCCTTAACTATCAGCCACCACTGATATGCTTCGTCGCGAAGCAGTGAAACAGCTCCTTTCAGTTTCTGCTCAGGGGTAAAGTTTATATCGTCCATTATTCTTTTCGTGGCCTCCATCCAGTATTCGACCACGCTAGGGGCGCCTCTAGTGACGCCCTAAAATAGCTTAGCCTTATTGGACCGGAGTCGTTCTGTAACCAACCCTCAGCCCTAGAACCAGTAGTGGGCCCAGCGACCCTCTCCATAATCTGTGACATGGCTTGGGACAGTGCGTTGTCCCCAGCTACACGATTATGACAACCAGTCTCTATAGCAGGTGAGACTGGCGTTTCACTCGTATCCAGATTAGGTAGATTTCTAGATGATAAGGGCCCAACTCGAGCCCCTTTACGACCTCTACAATAGCCTCTTGTACCCCGTCCGCGAGTACCTCGTGTACTTATCGTAAATTCAGAGTTTTATCTGTATTAACAATTTTATGCATTAGTTAACAGTTTTAATATTTTATTAACAGATATTTTATGTAGAGCAGTATTAGAAGTTCAAATTTCGTTATCGCGAGTCTCAGTCTCACCACAGTTTTCAGTTTACACTACCTAGAGTGTTTTCAGTATAGTATACTACCTATTGGCTGTTTCAAGCATGCTAGTAGTATTTTCAAACAAATCTAAACAGAATTTTAGAACACTTACAGGATCAGCGCGGGAGACCATTCGGTGTACCACATTCTCAGTCACAAATATTTCAACCCATTGAAAATCATTTCTTTAAAACTAAATTTAAAACCCAATCCACAGCCGAGTTTTGTAACTTGACTCTAATACCACTAAATGTAACACCCCAAACCCGGCCTAGACGTTATGGCCGGATCTGACGATGTCAAATGTTAGTGCTTTTGAAATCGTAACGATACTAAAAGAATAAACCCTTTCTCTATTTAAATAACTTTTCAATATCTTATGTTAATTTCCAAATAGTGTCATTTATTTCCAACCCGTTAACTGTTTTCCAAAACATCATACTTTGCAGAAGCTTTAGAACCATTTTCGTATATGTGGTAGTTTAGTAAAACATTTGTTCCTTTTGAAAACACGAGTTTTCCTACCACCAGCAGTAAAAACCGTAAAACATTGCAAAATCCCAAATTAATCAAAAATCCGTAATGGCCTTAATTACATCAAATTTTCCCCAAATAAAAATTAAATCATAAGTAAACAGAAAACAGTCCAAGTAGAAAACCGTATGGCCACCGCTGAGTCCTCTGTTGCTCTGATCTGTCTAATGCTGGGGATTACCTGAACAGATAAAACAAAAAAGGGTGAGTTTTCACAAACTCAGTGTGCAATCCCCACAAATAAAAAATGCATACAAAACTTCATCAGGATTCAGTCTGGGGCTGGAGCTCATTACAGAATCGGTGTGAGACTTAGCCCACTCAGATACAGATTCAGATACAAAGTAGAGCCTTAGTCCATCTCAGATATACCATGCAGAACAGAACATAATAGCAAAGTCCTACCCACCAGCCTTTATACACCAACTCCGTCCAACCCTACACACCATGTGGGGATAAAATCAACCCACCCATCCCTACACACTATGCTGTACCACAGTGCGACAAATAATTAGATAATTGCAGCGGAGCTGCCCGATATCAGGCTTAAGAGCTTTTCAGAATACTTCCTCCAAATAATACCCAACCCCGATGCCATGCAACATACCAATATGACATGCTAATATGCAATTTATCAGATCGTACATTCAAATCGGTATACATGCTAAGTGTGACATGTTGAAAACATTTATCACACAATCAGATCACGTAGTTAGGGGTCAAAGTAATTCTTACTAACCCTACAGTAGGTCCACAGTCGACTTGGGCGACCCATGCAACCTTACAAAATATTCCAAGAAAAAAATGGGCTCACACGCCCATGTGGCCTGCCCGTATGGGTCCACACACCTGTGTGGCCCACATAGCTCAAATTGGCCTTGGCCATGTAGACCGCACAGTCTGGCCCAGAATTCCACATGCCTGTGTGGGCCCATACACCCGTGTGGCCCATACAGCCTAATTGGTTGAGCCCGTGTCACGCACATGGCCTCACCAGCCATCACATGGCCATGTCATATGCCTGTGTCTTGCGCGCACGGCCTAGCTCATCGATCACATGCCCGTGTACTACCACATGGCCTACTACACAGCAACTACACGCCCGTGTGGCATCTACAGATTCATTTTTTGGCTTTTGCCAACTCTTATTTTTTGTGTAATCGAGTACACACCTGGTTCAATTTCACTATAACCGCTATCCCGAGACCACCAATACCTATAATCAGAGTATTCCAACTTTTTAGAATCCAAACAAGTCTTACAACCAATCCTAAAATCATAGAACCGACTTACCGTTACCAAATGTGCACGACTCTAATACAAGCCGACAAAGCGTTAATACCAGCCTCATGAGTAACCCCTAAACAATAACCAAAACACCCTTTTAGACACTTAATCAGAGTAACATTCGGGTTTAGTGAATTGGAAACTTACCACACACACCCCTAATAGTGGATAATAAAATGATTGAAAGGAATAAAAAAAGAATAGCCAAAATAGGAGAGAAAGCAAGGGAATTTCGATAGAAAAAGGACTAAGGAGAGGGAAATCGGCAGCAAAAATAGAAGAAAGGGAGAATGGGTAGCCGAAAAGGCAGTATTCACTGAAACTGTCAACCCCCAATCTTTTTCTCCTTAATTCTCTCCACTAACTACCCACTACTCAGACTTCTGATCCAACTCAAACTCTTCCTCGTAACCGCACAAAAATAAAGTTGACGCAGGGAATCGAACATAGGATCTCTAACACTCCAGCGCTCCACTTAACCATTAAACTAGTAGGCCCATTCTGATATGCTTTTACAAATACTTAAATATAAGCCTACTGAACAAAGGTTAAGGCTTTAATCAGAAAAATACCAAAATTTTGCCAAAGGCATGGCTTGAACTTAGGACCTCTCACACATACCTAGAACACTTAACCACTGAAGAAGATACACACTTGTGTCACAGTTTAACAAGAACAACAATACAAATTTTAGGGCGTTACAGCAAGTGCCGAACACCTTTATATTAGACTGAGCTCAGAGAAAATTAGATTCACGGGGTTGACTTAGTCAAGGAAACCGAAGAAAAAGTAAAGGTAATTGAGATTGTTTAAAAGCTACTTCGGATAGAAAAAAGTCCTATGCGGATTTGAAACAGAAGGAGATTGAGTTCCAAGTCAGTGATCAGGTGTTTTTGAGAGTGTCTCCATGGAAAAAGGTTTTGGGATTTGGTAAAAAGGTCAAATTGAGTCCTCATTTTATTAGATCGTATGAGATCACTAAGAGAGTAGGGCTAGTTCCCTATCGATCAGCACTACCATCCGAATTTGAAAATATTCATGATGTGTTCCATGTGTCTATGTTGTGTCATTATCGATCTGATCCTTCACATGTAATTTCACGGAAAGAGGTTGAGACTTGATCGGATATGACTTACGGTGAGGAACGATTAAGATTTTGGCTCAGGAAGTCAAACAATTGAGGAATAAAAATATTGCTCTTGTAAAAGTGTTATGACGAAGACATGGGGTTGAAGAGGCTACATAGGAACCTGAGGAGGCCATGAGAAACCAATACCCAAACCCCTTTATCGGTAAGATTTTTAAGGACAAAAATCCCTAAATGAGGAGAGTTGTAACATCTCGGATTAGGGTCTAGTCGAAATAATGGTTTGAAGACCACAAATCCAAAATATAAATAATCATTTTATGATTATTTGATGGTCCAGGATATGATTGCATGATTGTGTAAAATTTTCATAAAGAAATTCTATGCCTAAAATGTCCAATTTGAAGTTAGGGACTAAATTGAATAAGTTGCAAAATATGTGTTCTAGAAGCTTCAAGCATGGTATTGCGTTGGATTACAAATTAGAAGGTCTTAAATAGAAATTTGACCAATATCTATAATTTTGGAAAAAAATGGGCATGAATAGTGAAAATTTAAAAGAAATGCCTTAAGGGCATTTTTTGTCTTTTGGTTAATAAAAGAATAAAAAGGGGAAAATAAGTCAAAAATTAGTTCATCTTCTCTATATACCAGCCAAATTTTGCAAGGGCTCCATAGCTAAGGTTTTCAACTTTTCAAGCTCAATAGTAAGTGCATCTTAGCCCTTTTTTTAATGCTCTTTACATTTTTGAAACCCTCGTAACCCGTTTTACCAATTTCTAGCTATATCTTGAAGTAGGGTTCAGGTTTGAAATTTGACCCATGTGTAACATGCATGTGCTTTGATGTTTGATGGAAGAATATGAAAGTTTGATGTGTATTTAAGATCTTTTACTAAGTGATTTTTAGTGAAAACACCTAAAAAGGACTTGTTTGTAAAAGGTGTAAAAATGAGTAGCAAAAATGTAAAATAATGGAAAATATGGGTTGGTAGGAGCATGGTATAGATTCGGCTAGGCTTGGGTAACCAAGAAAATGTATCCATTTCATTTTACGAGCCCATGGAATAAAATGTAAATAAGTGAAAAGTTAGGGGTAAAAATGTAATTTTACCATAGTATGTGTTATAGGTCGATTTGACCAATGTATGTATTGAGCAAGTTAAATTTGACATTATAGATCATGAAAAATGTAATTCGGGTCTTGATCGAGGGAAAAACAAAGTTTTCGAGGATTAGGCTCATTCCTATCATTTTGTACCGAGGTAAGTTCATGTGTAAATAATGCAATATTTTATCATGGTTTAATACTTTCTTTGTGTATGAATTTCTATGTTTAATTGTTATGATGAATGTATGAATGACCTAATGGTCGATGAGAATAACTTTGTGAACGAGTTCGGCAAGGATATGACATCGAGAAAATCCCGTGTGAACCTTCGGAATAGTTAGGACACAAAGCGACATGTCACTAGGAACTATATTACTTGAGCTCATGAGATATGTGATGAATGTATTTATGTGAATCCGAGTGCTGGTCTTGAACGTCTACCAGTGGCTGGGTAGCCCGGCATGTGTTGCGGGTACCTGTCAGCTTGTGTGAGCAACCCATGTAGTTACGTCCTGACTGTCAGCTTCTGTGAGCAGGCTCGTGATTAGTCGAGAGTGAGCAATATGTGATATGTGATATGAGGTAGCATGTGGCTACGTATAAAGTATTATGCGTAAGCTTTCCGTAGTATTCCAAGTGTTCAACAGGTAAGTTAGTGGGTTATTCGATGAATAAGTCAGTGATGAGGAAATATGAGAATGTGCTACGAGTTGGTACAGGTATGTACGTAAAATTCATGAGTAAAGAACTCAATATGCCATGAACATGTGGTAAGAGTGTATGTACGAAAGTTAAGCTTATGAGACTTGATAACATATATGAAACTTTACCTTATGTTAATTGTATGAGTTATGTTACTTATTATTTGCATGTGAACTTACTAAGCTTTATGCTTACTCTCCTTTCCTTTTCATTTCTTATAGTGTTGCCAAGCTAGCTCGGGAATCGAAGGAAGTTGAAGCTCGATTCACACTATCAACTTAATCTTTGGTATAATGAATCTAAGCATTTTGAGTATAACATGTATAGGAGCTTGGTCTTTTTGTTATATGTCATATTGATTTAGCCAAATGTGTTGGATTATAATGATCTTTGATTAATCTTGTGTAAAGTCATGAGATATGGCTTATAATGTTTATTGGGTTGTAAACCTATTTATTCAAGCATGTATGTGCCTATGTAATTGTGGTGTGGTCGTGTGCATGTGATGGAATGTGTCGTGGTTATGTATGTGTGATGATAACTATGTTTTAAATGAGAATTGGTAAGTTGGGCTTAACAAAGTATAACATCTTGTGTATTAAATGAGCTAACATGATAATGCCATAATCATGATTTGTTTGGAGAGTTTCAAGTGTTTAACTATGTTATGTTAATTGTCTTTGAGGTCATGTATGTGCTTGTGCATTTAAGGGTGACAATTGGCTTGGAAAATAGCCTTAAGGTTGTCCACACAGGTAGACATACGGGCATGTGTCTAGGCCGTCTGTGACACACAGTTTGCCCACGGGTGTGTGATCCAGCTATGTGTCCTCTGTACCTAATTAATGCAAAATAGAATGCCCAGTAGTTAACACATGGATAGAGACACAGCTATATGTCTCAACCGTGTGGAGGACACGACCGTAAAACATGGGCATGTGCCCAGGCCGTGTGAAGTATGCACTTAAAATTCAAAATTTAATTCACCACACAGCCTAAGGACATGAACGTGTGCCTTGGCCGTGTGCTCCTAATTTGGTGATGACATCATAAACAGAGAGCTCCAGGGGCTAGGGACACGGGCGTATGAAACCACACGGCCCATCTACACGGGCGTGTGGTTCTCCAAATCATGAAAAAAAAATTCTAAGTGTTGTAAGAGTTTCGAAATTTCCTGGTTTAGTCCCAAACCACACTCAATGTATGTTTTGGGCCTCGTACGCCCATAAAAGGAACAATATGAATATGAACGAAAAGTTTTAAATTTGAGTGGAAATTCATTGCTCGATTTTGAATAAATGACAGTGTTTATGTCCGGTAATGCCTAGTACCCTGTTCTGGGGTCGAATATGGGTAATGGGTGTTACAAAATGAAATGGAAATCACATTAAGAAAGACAAGACTAAGGTCTTTGGGCCACCACAAGTGGAAAGGAAAATAACCAAAAAGCCTAAATACTTATCTAAGTTTAAATGCTTCACCTGCAGTAAGAAAGGGCACTTCATGTAACACCTCACACTCGACCATTTCGTTGAATGTAGGTATGGAATGCCACAAGTTAACCTATTGGGGAAATGTCATTCCTTCTTTTAAAATAATTGTCCATTAGGTGAGAACTCCTTTCTATTTTCCCCAATACAGTATACCGTTAATTTAAAACTACATTTATTTTGAAAACAAATTTTTGAAACGACACCCTGCCACTCTTAAAGATATAAAATACAAGAACTAGCCTTTGGCGGCCTCTTAACAATATTTATAAATCACAATTAATGATAAGCCATCAATGCTACTGATCAACATTTGAAGTATTCAAAATAATGTTTCAAGTACAAGTTGATAGTTTTGAAATGGCGGTACCTAACAACCGACCTAGTACCCCTAGCAATCACAAATGGTTGTATCCTTTTAATCATTACGCTTAACCTAAAAACCTGAAAGAAAGAAGAAATTGGGTAAGTTCGTGAGAACTTAGCGAGTTCTTGGGAAGGATAAATCACATCACGATTCCTATCAGACAGTAAGAAATGAGACTCAAGTTAAAAGATAAGCTCGCCATATTTGGTGGATACATCCATCTGTTCTGAAGATCAACTGGTAAATACTATCGCGATTAAACGCAACCTATTGGCGGATTACACTAGTTTCTAAAATAATACATGACGGTCACATGCATAACTACTCTATGAATACGCCACTTGCGTGTACTACCATTTTATACTGATTCAGTATACTCTTAAAATACCTTTGGTACAATATTGACGATCTCACAAAGATTGAGTTTTGGTGAATTCCCATTTACTGATTCCATCTTTTACGGAATCGATCCCCTAAAAGAATATGTGGAGCTCGGCATGTCTGGAAGCACAGGAGAACATTCTTATACTGATATTATTACCAGCATTCAATATTGGGTCATTCATAGTATTGCTATACCTTCCCTATTCATCGTGGGTTGGTTATTCGTAAGCACAGGTTTAGCTTATGATGTGTTTGGAAGCCCTCATCCAAATATGATTGGTAGGCTTACTGTTTACTCTTTCATGCAACGTGCACTACCATATGCACCATTTCTCTCACTTACTCCTTTCCTTGTGCTATATTTTGTTCCTAATTCAAGAACCCAATTTCATGTATCTTCATATCCACTCATTGAAGCTATTTAACGCAAATTACCTCCGTATCCACCTGACTTCCCTCATTTTTCAAATACATAAGTCTTCTCCCGCAAGGTCATGTTTTTCACCAGTCATGATTTACACCAAAGTGTCATATCAGAGGCAAAGAATTTTATCTTGTGTCTTCTTTAGCATTATACACATCATCCCTCCACTATCACCTTACACTAATATGGATATAGTGCTTGTGCACCAAGGAGGGAATAATTATACCATGTATATACTAGGTTTTCTGGGTCTGATTAACTGTATATAACTTTGCATGCACTAACTGTATATAACCTTGCATGCACTAACACTTTGCATATTTTTCCTTAGACGTCAACACCAGAGCAAATGACAAATCCACTTACTTGGTTATATAGTGATAAAGGTTAAACAAATTAACACATATACTGTGACAGCCCTATTTGAACCCTAGTCGGAAAGTAGTTTCGGGACCACAAAATCGAGTCGTGAAAGTAATTGAGTGTTATATTCGATGTTTTCTATATGTTAAATATTATATGTGAAAATATCGTGTTTTGATTTTTGGTATTTGGATGTGACATTAGTTAAAAAGGACTTATTTAAGAAACCTTGAAAATGGAATAGGCAAATGTGTAATGGCCAAATATTTTATGTTTTAGGAGTTTGGGGGACTTGCATGTTAAATAGACCATTTTTGAATGTAAATGGCCGGCCAACACATGCATGTAATAATGTGTTCTCTTGTCTTCATTTTTAATTGGTGGGAATTATGTATAATAAAGATATAAATAAGCATTTTATTATAAAATGATTTTTATATTTTGAAATAATAAATTTATATTAGTAAATGGTGATAAAAACAAAGTTCCATCATCCTTTCCTTTCATCTTGCCGAAACCATAAAGAAAAGAAAAGAAAATGGAAGTTAAGACATTCGGCTATGGTGAATGGTAGATTAAGGTATGATATCATGTGATTCTTTTGGAATTTTTGTGAAGATGAGTTTGTTTTGATACTTATAACATGACCCATGTGTTAATTTTTGAGTTTATGTTGCAAGAAGCATTCGGTTAGGTTATTATATGTCAAATTGATGATGTTTTGTAGTATGTGATTAGAAATGGTATAGATGAGTATGAACTAAGTGAAATTTCTTATAAATCATTAAAATGGAAAAAATCATAAACGGCTATTGTGGAGTAAGGTTAAGTTATGTTAAATTTTTATTTTAACTTAATTGTTAGTGAATGTTTAATGGATGCCGAATGTGGACTTGAATTGAGAGGTTAATAATTTGTTGTTATTGAGTTAGATGTATATATATGTATATACATTCGGTCATGGAAGACTTGAAATGAATTTAATTATTATTTTAGCTAGGTAATAAGATAGACATGGATAAACTCAATTAGGTAAATTTTAAGCTCTTGGATTTAGTTGGGAAAATTGAAATATCTTAGGAAGCTTTTGGTTAAAGTATGGGAAAATGAAAATGGTGATAAGTCGGTTTGTGCCATTGCCGAATGTACATAATATTAAAACATTGCTTAGCTAATGTAAATTGACATGAAAGGAATTAAGTTGCCATGTATGTGAAAGTAGTAAGAGAAAGTAAATTTTTGCTTGACTAAAATTTAGATGAATGTTCAATTGTTAATATGAAAATGTTGTGACAAATTAGTCGAATTTAAGAACTAGGAGTGGTTAGCCATGTTAAGTGTATAATTCATCAATGATGAAAGTGTCGTTGATATATGTGTTTATGATGAATTTATAAGATGATTGAAATTGTTTAATTTTTTAAATTAAGCTCAAACTGAAAGAGAATCAAGTTCGGATAAGAAGAAAGCGACGGTCGTTGAGTAGTCGATTGGAGCTGTTCGTTTGACAATATGGTAAGTTCTAGGCAATTAACGCTTAGATTTCTATGTATGCCTAGAGTACACATAATTATTAAATGTGAATTTTATATGTGAATAAATGTTGAATTGATAATGTATTATTGAGCTGATGGCATTGAATAAATGCACTATGGGTATGTATATGCACGAATGAAAAGGGCACTATGTGTGCGAATGGAACAGCATTATGTGTGAGAATGAATATATGCACTATGTATGCAGAATTATTAACCGAGCACTATGTGTGCGCGAAATGATTAGGGAAATATGATTTGAAGCAGGGTCGGAAGTAGATTTCTGATTTCTATCATAAGTAATTGAGAAGATGAAAAGTATGTGGAATATATATGTATGTATCTATTTCTAAAGGTTATGGTATAAAGTCTTGAGAAGAAATGAGAGTATGCGGCCATACCGTATCATGAATAAATACGATAGACAAATTAGATTTAAACTAAGTTCGGTAGTTATTATTATTTATTAAATTGCTTAGATCTTATTGAGTATTATCTCATTTGAAATTGTTGTTTATCTTTATTTAGATTTTGGATTCGTGGAGAGCTCGGGACTCTCACTGAAGTCATCACACTTATCGTCATCTTTTTGGTATCGTTAAGGAAGCTTTAAGCTTTTAAATGTGGCATGTATAGGATAATTAGAAATGAATTTTGTATTTTTGAGTAATGTAATCTTCTTATGATGAGCCATGCGAAAATGGCACATGATCTAGTTTGGTGATCTTATAATGTTAAACATTTTGTTAACTAGCATGTGTATTTATAATATGAACGATATCTTAAATTTTTATAAGCAATGTACCGCTGCATGTTTAGTAAATCACTTTAAAAATTGAAGGTGCTTCTTTGAAGTGAGTATAATGGTTTTTATATTTTAAATAAAAATAAAATAAAATAAATTTATACTTGCTCAATTCGGTTAACTAAGTTTTAAATAAATAATACTAATAAAGTTATATTTGCATGAATATTTGATTGGTGACGGTTACAGGCATATAGGTGGTACATTTTATTGGTATCAGAGCTACGGTTTTATCGATTGTAGGACTACCGTAACGCGTGTGAGTCTAGCTATACATGCCACAATGCTAGTATATGATAGTGTGATGACGGTTGAAATTGTTGTTTTGATTAGTAATGGAATCAAATTCAGAGAGAGCCTTAGCGGATGACGTTGAGAGTGTAGCGCCTGCTCCTGCGCATGGGACAGCGCTTGTTGAACCTCAATGATCTGTGAATAATCAAGACGATGGGGCTAAGCAAGCTTTCTTTACCATGATGAACGAGTGGGTCACACAATATGCCTGAACTAACCCAACTGCTCAACAATTTCTGAATCTAAATAATCCTCCTCAGGTACCTATAATACCAGCAACTACTGATCCTTTGAGGTCGAGTAAACCTCCTGTGGATTTGATTAGGAAGCGTGGGGCCGAGGAATTCTGAGCCACAGCTACTGACGACGCTGAAAGAGCTGAGTTTTGGCTCGATAATACCATCTGTGTTTTTGATGAACTGTCTTGCACACCTAATGAGTGTCTAAAATGTGCCATATCTTTATTACGAGATTCGGCCTACTATTGGTGGAGAACCCTGATTTCGATTGTTCTGAGAGAATGAGTTACTTGGGACTTCTTTCAAACGGAGTTTCGTAAGAAGTATATTAGTCAATGATTCATCGATCAAAAGCACAAAGAATTTTTAGAGCTTAAACAAGGCCATTTAACGGTATCAGAATATGAACGTGAGTTTGTAAGACTCAGTCGATATGCTTGGGAGTGTGTAGCGGATGAAGTTGCCATCTGTAAAAGATTCGAAGAAGGATTGAATGAAGATCTAAAACTACTGGTGGGTATTCTAGAAATAAAAGAATTCGTAATACTAGTTAAACGGGCTTGTAAGGCTGAAGAGCTTGGAAAGGAGAAAAAAAAAAAAGCTGAATCTAAAGCTAGAGACTTTCGTAAAAGATCGGCGAGTAAAACTTCTTTCGCAGCTGCGAAGAAATTCAGAGACGATACTAACAGATCAAAGACGACCGCAGGAATTTTTATTAAGGAACGACCATCAACAGACTCTCGAGCTACTTCGGTTGCTAGTGTTGGCAACAATTGGCAAGAAAAACCCGAATGTCCATAGTGTGGAAGACGACATGTAGGCGAATGTTGGGGTAAGTCTATTAATAGAGCCTGTTATATATGCGATTCGCGAGATCACTTCATTCGAGATTGCACAGAAACCAATAAGAAAAATAAGATGCAAGGTGTAAGATCGAGTGGTGCAACCAATAGAGGTAGACCACCGAGAAACACAGGAGGCAGAGGTGGTAATTAGAGGGGGGCTTCTGATACAGCTGATCGATCTGAGACTTGAGCCCCTGCTAGAGCTTATGCCATCCGTGCACGAGAAGAGGCATCCTCCCCTGATGTTATCACTGGTACATTCACTCTCAATAGTACTAGTGTGCTTGCTTTAATTGATCCTGGTTCAAGTCATTCTTACGTATGTGAAACATTAGCGTCCAGTAAGACTCTACCTATTGAGTCTACTGAGTTTGTAATACTAGCGTCAAACCCTTTGGGTCAGTGTGTGTTAGTTGATAAGGTATGCAAGAGATGTTTATTGATAATTAAAGATTTCTATTTTCCGGCGGATTTGATACTGTTACCCTTTGACGAATTCGATATTATTCTTGGAAGGAACTGGTTAACTGAACATGATGCTGTAGTAAATTGCAAACGAAAGACTATAGACTTGCGATGTCCAAATGGTGAAATGATTAAAGTTAATTCTAGTAATCTGAGTAGGTTGCCGGTAGTGATATCTTCTGTGTTAGCTCAGAAATATATGAGAAAGGGTTACGAAGCTTATCTTGCATATGTACTAGATAGCAAGGTGTCAGAACGAAAGCTTGAGTCTGTACTTGTAGTTTGTGAGTATCCAGAAGTGTTTCTAGAGGAATTACCAGGATTGCCACCTGTTAGAGAAGTAGAGTTCAGTATTGAATTGGTTCCGGGTACAACACCGATTTCGATCGCTTTGTATCGAATGGCACCAACCGAGTTGAAAGAGTTGAAATCTCAGTTGCAAGAATTGACAGGTAGAGGTTTTGCACGTCCGAGTTTCTCACCTTGGGGTGCACCAGTGCTATTTGTGAAAAAGAAAGATGGAACCATGAGAATGTGTATTGACTATCGACAATTGAACAAGATGACTATAAAGAATAAATACCCGTTGCCGCGAATCGATGATTTATTTGATCAGCTAAAGGGAGCTTCAGTGTTTTCAAAGATCGATCTGCGATCTGGCTATTACCAGTTGAGAGTCAGAGACTCAGATGTGCCTAAGACTGCTTTCAGAACGAGATACGAACACTATGAGTTCTTAGTAATGCCGTTTGGGCTCATTAATACCCCTGCGATTTTTATGGATTTGATGAATCGAGTGTTCAAACAGTATTTGGATCGGTTTGTGGTAGTGTTTATAGATGACATTTTGATTTATTCTCACAATGAGAATGATCATGCCGAACACTTGAGGCTTGTGTTACAGATTTTGCGTGATATCAGTTGTACGCGAAGTTTAGCAAATGTGAGTTTTGGTTGTGTGAAGTTAGCTTTTTGGGACATGTTGTATCCGCATCGGGTATACGGGTTGATCCGAGTAAAATTTCAGCTATACTAGATTGGAAGCCTCCGAGAAATGTTTCGGAAGTTCAGAGCTTTTTGGGGCTTGCTGGATATTACCGATGATTTGTAAAAGGTTTTTCGGTGTTAACATCCCCATTGACAAAGTTGCTTCAAAATGGTGTTAGATTTGAGTGGTCAAAAAAGTGTCAGAAAAGTTTCAACCAACTGAAAACTTTCTTGACGGAAGCTCCAGTATTAGTTCAGCCAGAATCCGGTAAAGAATTTATGGTTTACAGTGATGCCTCATTAAACAGTTTCGGTTGCGTTTTGATGTAAGAGGGTAGAGTTGTCGCTTACGCCTCAAGACAGTTAAAGTCTCATGAGCGAAATTATCCGACGCATGATCTCGAGTTAGCCGCTATTGTGTTCGCTCTAAAAATTTGGCGTCACTATTTATTCGGAGAGAAATGTCACGTCTATTCTTATCATAAAAGCCTCAAATACTTGATGACTCAAAGAGACTTGAATTTAAGACAACGGCGGTGGCTAGAACTATTGAAAGATTACGAACTTATCATCGATTTTCATCCGGGAAAAGCTAATGTGGTTACTGATGCCCTTAGTCGAAAATCGCTGTTTGCTTTGCGAGTAATGAATGCACATTTGTCTATGTCTACTGATGACTAGTTAATAGCGGAATTTAAAGTAAAACCAATATTGATACGTCAAATCCCAGAGGCTCAAAAAGATGATAATGATATGATAGTTAAACGAGCACAGTGTAAATTGAATGAAGATTCGAAGTTTTGGATTGATGACGATGATTGTTTGAGATTTCAAAATAGATTGTGCATTTCGAGGAATTCGGAGCTTATTCCGATGATTTTGAAGGAAGCTCATAACAGCCTGATGTCAGTTCATCCGGGTAGCACGAAAATGTACAACGATCTGAAATGTCAGTATTGGTGGCACGGTATGAAACGAGACATCTCTGATTTTGTTTCTAAATGCTTGATATGCCAACAAGTGAAAGCTGAACATCAAGTACCTTCGGGTTTGTTACAGCCGATCATGATACCCGAATGGAAATGGGATCGTGTCACGATGGATTTCATATTCGGTCTATCGTTGACAGCAAACAAGAAAGATGCAATATGGGTTATTGTTGACAGATTGACAAAATCAGCTCACTTTATCCCTGTTCGAACAGACTTTTCACTCGATAAGTTAACGGAATTGTACGTTACTCAAATTGTTTCGGATAGAGATCCTAGATTTACATCACGATTCTGGAAGAAATTGCAAGATGCTTTGGGCGCCAAGCTGCATTTTAGCACCGCTTTTCATCCTCAGACAGATGGACAATCCGAGCGAGTTATACAAATACTCGAGGATATGATGAGGTGTTGCATCCTTGAGTTTAACGGCACGTGGAGCGATATTTACCTTTAATTGAATTCGCATACAATAATAGTTTTCAATCGAGTATCAAAATGGCACCATATGAGGCTTTGATGGTCGTAAATGTCGTACACCATTATTCTGGACCGAACTCAGTGAGAGTAAGATATACGGGGTAGATTTGATCAAAGAGGCCGAACAGAAAGTGAAAGTAATTCGAGATAGTTTGAAAGCAGCATCGAATTGACAGAAATCTTATGCAGATTTGAAACGAAAAGACATAGAATATCAGATTGGGGACAAAGTGTTTTTTAAAGTTTCACCGTGGAGAAAGGTACTCAGATTTGGCCGTAAAGGCAAATTGAGCCCGAGATTTATTGGACTGTATGAAATTACAGAACGGATTGGACCGGTTGCTTATAGATTGATGTTGCCACCTGAACTTAAAAAGATTCACGATGTTTTTCATGTTTCGATGCTCCGTCGTTATAGATCTGATCCCTCACATGTGATTAATCTGTCAGAAATTGAAATTTAGCCTGATTTGAGTTATGAGGAAGAACCGGTTCGTATTTTGGCTTTAGAAAAAATAAGAAAATTTCGTTAGTTAAAGTGCTGTGGCTCAAACACGGACTTGAGGAAGCGACTTGGGAACTTGAAAGTTCAATGAAGAACGTTACCTTAACCTTTTTACTGGTAAGATTTTCGCGGACGAAAATCCCAAAAGGGGGGGAAATTGTGACAGACCTATTTGAACCCTAGTCGAAAAGTGGTTTCGGGACCACAAAATCGAGTCGTGAAAGTAATTGAGTGTTATATTCGATGTTTGCTATATGTAAAATATTATATGTGAAAATATCGTGCTTTGATTTTTGGTATTTGGATGTGACATTAGTTAAAAAGGACTTATTTAAGAAACCTTGAAAATGGAATAGGCAAATGTGTAATGGCCAAATATTTTATGTTTTAGGAGTTTGGGGGACTTGCATGTTAAATAGACCATTTTTGAATGTAAATGGTCGGCCAACACATACATGTAATAATGTGTTCTCTTGTCTTTATTTTTAATTGGTGGGAATTATGTATAATAAAGATATAAATAAGCATTTTATTATAAAACGATTTTTATATTCTGAAATAATAAATTTATATTAGTAAATGGTGATAAAAACAAAGTTCCATCATCCTTTTCTTTCATCTTGCCTAAACCATAAAGAAAAGAAAAGAAAATGGAAGTTAAGACATTCGGCTATGGTGAATGGTAGATTAAGGTATGATATCATGTGATTCTTTTGGAATTTTTGTGAAGATGAGTTTGTTTGATACTTATAACATGACCCATGTGTTAATTTTTGAGTTTGTGTTGCAAGAAGCATTCGGTTAGGTTATTATATGTCAAATTGATGATGTTTTGTAGTATGTGATTAGAAATAGTATAGATGAGTATGAACTAAGTGAAATTTCTATAAATCATTAAAATGGAAAAAAAATCCTAAACGGCTATTGTGGAGTAAGGTTAAGTTATGTTAAATTTTTATTTTAACTTAATTGTTAGTGAATGTTTAATGGATGCCGAATCTGGACTTGAATTGGGAGGTTAATAATTTGTTGTTATTGAGTTAGATGTATATATATGTATATACATTCGGTCATGGAAGACTTGAAATGAATTTAATTATTGTTTTAGCTAGATAATAAGATAGACATGGATAAACTCAATTAGGTAAATTTTAAGCTCTTCGATTTAGTTGGGAAAATTGAAATATTTTAGGGAGCTTTCGGTTAAAGTATGGGAAAATGAATGTGGTGATAAGTCGGTTTGTGCCATTTCCGAATGTACATAATATTAAAACATTGCTTAGTTAAATGTAAATTGACATGAAAGGAATTAAGTTTCCATGTATGTGAAAGTAGTAAGAGAAAGTAAATTTTTGCTTGACTAAAATTTAGATGAATGTTCAATTATTAATATGAAAATGTTGTGACAAATTAGTCGAATTTAAGAACTAGGAGTGGTTAGCCATGTTAAGTGTATAATTCATCAATGATGAAAGTGCCGTATGATATATGTGTTTAAAGTAAATAGAATTTGAATTATGATGAATTTATAAGATGATTGAAATTGTTTAAATATTTAAATTAAGCTCAAAATCAAAGAGAATCAAGTTCGGATAAGAAGAAAGCGAAGGTCGTTGAGTAGCCGATCGGAGTTGTTCGTTTGACAATAAGGTAAGTTCTAGGCAATTAACGCTTAGATTTCTATGTATGCCTAGAGTACACATAATTTATGAAATGTGAATTTTATATGTGAATAAATGTTGAATTGATAATGTATTATTGAGCTGATGGCATTGAATAAATGCACTATGGGTATGTATATGCATGAATGAAAAGGACACTATGTGTGCGAATGGAACAGCATTATGTGTGAGAATGAATATATGCACTATGTGTGCGGAATTATTAACCGAGCACTATGTGTGGGAGATCGGGTGTAAGGCACTGTGTGTGCGAAATGATTAGGGAAATATGATTTGAAGCAGGGTCGGAAGTAGATTTCTAATTTCTATCATAAGTAATTGAGAAGATAAAAAGTATGTGGAATATATATGTATGTATCTATTTCTAAAGGTTATGGTATAAAGTCTTGAGAAGAAATGAGAGTATACGGCCATACCGTATCATGAATAAATACGATAGACAAATTAGATTTAAACTAAGTTCGGTAGTTATTATTATTTATTAAATTGCTTAGATCTTATTGAGTATTATCTCATTTGAAATTGTTGTTTATCTTTATTTAGATTTTGGATTCGTGGAGAGCTCGGGACTCTCACTGAAGTCATCACACTTATCGTCATCTTTTTGGTATCGTTAAGGAAGCTTTAAGCTTTTAAATGTGGCATGTATAGGATAATTAGAAATGAATTTTGTATTTTTGAGTAATGTAATCTTCTTATGATGAGCCATGCGAAAATGGCACATGATCTAGTTTGGTGATCTTATAATGTTAAACATTTTGTTAACTAGCATGTGTATTTATAATATGAACGATATCTTAAATTTTTATAAGCAATGTACCGCTGCATGTTTAGTAAATCTTTTTAAAAATTGAAGGTGCTTCTTTGAAGTGAGTATAATGGTTTTTATATTTTACATAAAAAATAAAATAAAATAAATTTATACTTGCTAAATTCGGTTAACTAAGTTTTAAATAAATAATAATAATAAAAGTTATATTTGCATGAATATTCGATTGGTGATGGTTACAGGCATATGGGTGTTACATATACCATAAGGAAAGTACAAAGGAACTCACCAGCATACTTTACTCAGAGCTTTGTCTACTCTATTGGTTCCTTCCCTTTAATACTGGGACCTTCTCCTATTTCTTTAGCTAAAACAATAAAACAAATCCTTTAAACATAAAAAATGAACAAAACTTTATGATTTTTCTAGAATCTATAAACATGAAAACTGTTTCTAGATAGAAGTTTCCTTCATACCCAACATTCAAAGAAATGCTATCAAATCTTTCTTACATTAGTTTTTATCTATCTGGTAATGCTTAAAAGAATTTAAGAATTTACCAACAGCTAACTAACACAAATGCTCTCCTAAGCTTTAACAATCAACTCTTCTATTAGCAAAGAAGAACTCTTCATGTTTCTTCAATGATAACAAAGTCTAGTGGAGAAGATGAATCAGAAATTCTCTCTTTATTATCATACTTTCCTATTTATAGATACCTTATGTCTAAATCTCAGTCAAAATTATCTCTAATCATTACCTGCTCTCACATGCTCTCACTATTTAATTACATCTTACGAGGCTCTCTAAGTGTCCTAATTACTGATATGCTGCCTCTACTAGGATGCTAGGTGTCTTAAACATGTCCCACAAGCTATTATACTTATTTTAGTAGAGACACAAAAACACAGGTGGCGAACTTATTAGTGGGAAAGTCTGGCTAATAAGGTCCTCGCCCTAACCACGATCTCGCCATCACTCAGAATGATACTCCACAGTATTGGAAAAGTTCTACAAAGTACTCTTCCACAAAGTTACTAACCATATTCAGTCTAAGTCTCGTAACTTAGGTGGTCTTTACCGACGTAATCTCCCGAACCGGTCCAACTCACTAGAGCAAGTTGTGACACTTCAAGTCGAATTGCAAAGAGTGGAAAGAATACCTAGCTACCAAAGGCAAAGGTATCGAACTCTTTATGGTAGAAGCTTGTTTGGTGAAGGATTCGACAGACCACTTGGTCATTGATTCGGGAGCCACTAATCATGTTTGTGTTTCTCCATAGGGGTTTGAGGAGACAAAATTCTTAGAAATAAGAGCTTATCGTTGTGACCCATGAATGAGACAAGTGTGGCAATTGAAGTAGTAGGAGATGTGCATTTTTATTTTGATAATTTTAAAAGGATTATTTTAAGAGACGTTTTCTATGTACCAAGTTTCAAAAAAAATTTACTTTATGTTGCATGTTTATATAAGGACAGCTTGGTCATGACTTTTAATAACGAAATTTTAATATTTAGAAATCGTAATCTTATCTGTAATGGATGGATGCCAAATAATCTTTATTTATAAAACTTATGGGGTGCAAGTGGATCTAAAAAAAATGCGGATGGAAAAGTGGAAACTTATAAGGCCAGACTTGTAGCAAAATGTTATATTTAAAAAAAAGGTATTGATTACGAAGAAACCTTCTTTCTAGTTTTCATGCTCAAGTCAACCGAAATATTGTTATCAATTGTGGTGACTCTCGATTATGGGATTTGAAAAATGGATGTCAAGACAATGTTTTTGAATGGTTGTCTTGAATAGAGCATCTATATGATGTAACCCACCGGATATATAGCGTAAGGAAATAATCATAAAGTTTGCAAACTACTTAGATCCATATATGGGCTTAAGCAAGCATCCCACTCATGGGATGAAAGATTTGATCAAATGATTAAGAATTTTGGATTTGAGAAAAACATAATGAAACTTGTATTTATAAATGTTTAGGTGATGGAAAGGTGGTTTTTATCATTCTATATGTCGATGACATTCTACTAATTGGGAATGATGTAGGGATATTGTCATTGGTTAAACTATGGTTAACTCAACAGTTTAGCATAAAGGACTTGGGAGAAGCAATTTTTTTTCTAGGCATTTGAATCCTATGGGATCAAAAGAACAAAGTGATAATAATGTCCCAGACTTCATACATAGACAAGATATTGGAGCATTATGCAATGATTGATTTGAAGAATGGAAATCAACCCTCCGTATCAAGATTTCATCTCTCTTTATAGAATTGTCCTAAGACATTAGAAGAAAGAGAGAACATAAGAAATGTTCATTATGCTTCAGAAGTAGGAAGTCTCATGTATGTTATGTTGTGCACACGTCTAGATAATTATTTTACAATGGGGTTGGTAAGTTGATATCAAGCAAATCCAGGAATAAGACCCTAGCAAGTAGTTAAGCATGTACTCAAGTATTTACGAAAAAATGATGGATTATATGCTTATGTATTCCAAAAGTCTTACTCCTATTGGATATACTGATTTTAACTTCCAATATATCAGGATTTGAGGAAATCGACATCGAGCTGTGTTTTGTCCTAGACAATGAGCCCATAGTGTGAATAAATGTCAAGCATGGTTACACTGCTAACTTCACTATGGAGGGCCAAATATGAGATATGGAAAAGCTATGGCAGTATAACAGTGCAGATATTGCTAAGGCTCAAAGAAACCATATAAGGACAAAACACATTGATACAAAGTATTATAAGAAAGATGATAGTGTTTGACAGAATAGTGGATGTAGTCAAAGATTGCATATGAGGAAAAACCTTTGATATTTGTTTTTCTCAGACTCTACTAGCTCGAGAGCTTTTTGGGAAACATATGGAGGAGCACAAGAATGCGAAACATGAATCATCTACTTCACTAGGGCAATTGGGGGATTATTGGATCTGGCACCCTAAGTGTAGTATTTTCGTTTAGTACATTTGTAATTTTTTTGAATAGTGGTTAATAAAATTATTGATAAAATACAATAATACTTTGTATTTTTCCTCATATGGTTTTTGCAGGCAATTAAAATGGAAGCAAATCTTGCTCATTGCTTGTCTAATGTTTAACTAATACTAAGCGATATTAAGTGGTTGGATCGTAATATGAATAGACATCTTGTATTAGTAACCGCACCTAAACATGTCCTTAGACTAATCGAAAATGAGCAAACCAATTGGAAGACTAATATGATGTTTATGTAACGCCCCAAAAATCCCTTATATATTATTTTCATATGTTTGTGACATAAATGTGTATTTGCTTCAGTGGTTAAGTCTTCTGGGAGTGTCTGAGAGGTCTTGGGTTCAAGCCTTGACTTGGGCAAAATTTTTTTTTAATTGAATAAACCCCTATCTCTATCTAGTAGGCTTAAAAATAAATATTGGAAAATATGTCAGAATGGGCCTGCTGGTCTAGTGGTTAAGTGGTGTGTTGGAGTGCTAGGGGTCTTGAGTTCGAATCCCTGTACATGTAAGGGGATTTTTTTTGTACTTGTGCCGTGAAGGACTTTGATATGTGGTAAAATTCTGAGTATTTGAGGAATGTGGGGATGTTGTGACCAATTTTTAGGAGGATGTTGAGGGAATTTTGGTTGTTAAGGGATTTGGGGACTGAGGGGAGTGTTTTGGGGAGATTTGGATGGAAGAATTTGGATAGAACCGAAACTAGTAGTGGCAATTCTGGCTACCCTCTCTCACTCCCCAATTTTTTGATAGTTTTGGCCCTTTCTGCTTTTGGTTTTTCTCTCTGCTTTTATCTTTTGTTCTTTTTCTTATTTCTTTTACATTTGCTGCCATTCGATTCTTCCCAACCTCCACCTACTGTAGAAATTTTGTGATTTTCGTGCCCCTCTTTTTCTTCCCAAGTCGAATGATAACTGTTTCTTTTCCCAAATCGCGATTGCTCTTAATCTTTTGACGTTTTGAATTTATTCTTTTTGTTGCCAAAATTTCTACCGAAAGTTCTTTCCCCTCTCAACTATTTTCTTTTCCTATTTGCTTCCTTGTGTTCATTTGTTCCGTGAGTAAGCGTACATTTTTGTGGTACGGTAAGTTATGTTTCTACTTCTTGATTAACTTTTGTTTGGTTAAGTGGTTTAAGGGGATTTTTTGTTGGTTGATTAGGAGTTGACCAAAGGTCTAGAGGTCTCTGATTGACATCTTAAGTGGGCAAAACCTCCCTCTTTACTCGACCGATGGTAATGCTGTTGTGAGTTTAATGCTTGATCAACTTGTGTGTATTTGATTGAGTAAATGTTTAAGTGAATAATTGGTGATTGTTCTGTCAATTGTAGATCAGCAAATAGAAACCAGGTGTGTAAACACGACTCTAAAATTGGGAATCGACGAAAAGCCAAAAAACATGATTTTTTATGCCACACAGGCGGCCGTACGCCCGTGTGGTAGGCAGTGTGACCGAACACAGGCTTGTGATCGATGAGGCTGGTTATGTGCGATTCATGGGCCGAACCAATTTGGGTCGTGTGGGCCCACACGGGTGAACCACACGGGCATGTGGAGTATTAGGGCTAGACCGTTTGATCCATACGACCAAGGCCATTTTAGGCTGTGTGAGCCACATGGGCGTGTAGGCCTCCACGAGCTAACAACATGGGCTTGTAGGCCCATTTTCACTATTAGATTGCTAAGGTTGCAAGGGTTGCCCAAGTCGACTGTGGACCTACTGTAGGGTCGGTAAGCGTACCTAGACTCTTAATTGACAAAATTACTGTTATATCCATATACGATATATATATGTATGTATGGCTATATATTGAGCATGCTGTTAAAATTGTACTGAATTCATGTATGATACCATAATTTAGCATGACATGATTGTATGATGCATTGCATAAGGATGGGTTGATATTGATCGAAGAAAGTGTACTGAAAGGCTTCGAGCCTAACTTACTGGCAGCTCAGCTGCATATTACTGTATAGTGCCGTATTCAGTACAACATGGAGTGTAGGGATGGGTAGGTTTATTATATTCCCACATGGAGTGCAAGGTTGGACGGAGATAAAGTGTAGAGGCTGGCTGGGAAGGATTTTGTTTGATTGCATATCTGATACTGTACTAATTACTGATACTGTAATGGGCCACGACCTTAAAGCATGACTGCTCCTATATTGAGATGGGCTAAGGCCTAACTGAAAATTGAATCCGAGACTGAAAAGGGCTTAGGCCCAGAATATGATTGCTTTCTGTCTATTTGACTTACTTGGGATTACACACTGAGTTTTCGTAAGATCACCCTTCTCTTTTAACTGTACAGGTAATCCCAAGACTTAGACAGATTGGAGCGGCAGAGGACTCAGTGGTGGCCACATGACCCTTTTTGCTATTTCGTACTGAATTAGATTTTTTTAAAAGTTTTACTTAGGGTATTTTACTATAATAATGGCCTCTTTTGGATTTAAATTTTTAATTTGGGATTTTTATTGTGTTGATTTATAACTACTAGTAGTAGGGATAATCGATTTTTCAAAAAGAATTAAACGTTTTAACAAAATTCACTCAAATATGCAACTGTTTTAAAAAGCTTCCGCAATAAGTGACATTTTGAAAATTAATAACGTTTTGAAAGAGAATAACTTTGTGATAATGAATTAAATTTTGAAAATGAACGACATGTCTTAGAATTAACATAAAATATTGTAAAGAGGTTATATAGAAAAGAGGTTTCTGACGACAACTCACTTTTTCAAAAAACACTACCATGTGACATCGCCAAATTTGACCATAACGTCTAGGCCGAGTTTGGGGTGTTACAGTCTATCAAGTCCAATTCAGAAGATGCTTAGTCTTGGGCATCGAAGCCAATTACTCCTAGAAGATAAAAACATAGATGTGATTGACTGGAGTTACAGTACATCAGACTGGACCCAAGTAGAATAGATCCTGAATCTATTTATGGATTTATTCTCTTGTGACATTCATAGTGTGACATACCTAAATCCTGAATGGATTGTAGACTATGTATGCGTAACTCATACACTTTAATGTAAGTAAAACCTTGAGTTCAAATAGATAAGGAATCGAAAGTTGGTCCGTTGGGTGTATGACTTTTGTAGTACGTAGTGCCATTCACAATAGTGGAATTCACTGCCCGAGACATGGGTAAATGATATCTTCTCATTAGAATTACATGGTTGATGAAAAGTACAAATGGCCATGGGTCTTTTGTCTTTGTAATGAATGACTTAATTACTCTTCAAAAGTAATTGACTTTTCATATAGGAAGATGTAGTGGTTATCATGAGATAAAATAGGATCATATTGGGAGAATGAATATTACCCCAAAGAGATCAATGATATCCTATAAGGGTAACACACTTATGACAATATCGTTGGACGAGTTCTAAGTAGTTACTTTTGTAATTGTATGACGTTAAGGGGAGCTCACTCACACTACTATAGTCGAATGACTTCGTCACTAAATGAGTTTATAATTAATAGGGTCAAAATTTAAAACTTAATTATAAATCATTTGAGCCCTAATTACGTATGTCCAATCAGTCCCTCCATTAACTCATTGAAACTAGATATGAATTGTCTATTTGAATATAAATGAACGAAATGAATAGGAAAAGAGAAATGAGAAACATTCAGGAATGATTATGGTTTTTTCCGGAATGAAAAATTGAATCATTTGGAAATAAATGTAGGTTTCCAAATATGGAAATGGAAATGGAAATGATTCATTTGCAATTCTATATGGATTACTTAAAAATAATTGAAAGAATAAGTTTATATTTTTGACATGTTTTGATGCTCGAAAATGAAAATAAACCAGTCAGTCACAGTGAACATGTTAAGTTGTGAAATATTGAACATATTTTCTCGAAATTTTGCCAGGGGTAAAATTGTCAAAATTCTATTGGTGGTAAAATAGGGATGACAAAATTGTTTAGTATAAAATATTAAAGTTTATTTTGAGAAATAGAAAAACCGAATCGGGTTGGATCACATTAAAAAATACAGGGTCAAAAGGCCTAAAAAGTAGTCATAATTAGAATCGATGTGAGCTAGGCCCAAAACGCCTCATATAACATGAAGGGGGCGATAACCCTAGTAGGAATACTAGGGTTTTCCGTCCACCCCACTCCTACTCTAATTAGGACGTTGTTTTTTTCTATTTTAAATAAACCATTACAACTCAACAATGGTTTTACCTTCACTTCTTATAAATAGATGGCACTAGTAGGGCATAATATAAAACTTTGAAAGGTTGTTACTCTGCCAAAAAATAGAGAGAATTTATTCTCAACTATTAGATATATTTTTTCAGAATAATAATTCTATAGGTTTCTATTAAAGAAAAGAGAATTTTCATTTTCACCTTAAATAAAAGAGAGAAAACTTTTTCTAATTTTGTGTTTCGATTCAATTGGTTCGAGCCACACTCGAAGTAGTTCGTGGTACAAGAATAGCAGAGAAGATCATTTGGTTGAAATCTAGGAACAATGAACGTTTGCTAAGCCAAAAACACATGTATGAATTCGGTTAGGGTTTATTGCTATAAGTATCACAAACTGGGTCGGTTTTCAAAATTTTAATTTTTTGCCATACAAGAAAACCATTTTCAAACCGATTTTTTTCCAACAGTTGGACAATTAACTTAATTTTGTACGAGCATTGAACATTTTATCTACACTTTCTTTTTTAAAGTTCTCTCTAATTTTTCAAGGGTTTCATTTTTAATAATTAATATTGAAAGGTAAATTAATTTTCTAGAAAAATTCTTAAAGTATTCAAGATCAAAACTTGATTTCTTACTTTTATTTCTCATTTCCTCCATTTTTGAAAGAAATTGGGAGTTGAGAAAGAAAAGAGTTCTTACTTGATTTATGATTTGATGTCTAAAATTCCAACAAGCATTACAAAATTTACAGGTTTTAGGAACGATTAAAAACGTCCCTAGAAACTTCAAAATTGTCTCCAATAGATTTAGGGACACTTAAGTTGTCCCTAACATGCATCTTTTAAAATCATGTCTCTAAAAAGTTTTAGGGATGATTGTAAAAAATCATCCTCATAATTAAGGATGAATTTCGTCCCCAAAGCTCTAAGGACAAATATCGTCTCTAAACCCTAAAGCTTTGGGGACAAGTACCGTACCAAAAAAAACTTTTCTAAATCTCTAAATAGGCAATCTTTATATACACATTTTGTCCCAAATTATTAATTTTTATTTGGATATTATTATAAATTTAAATATTTAAAAATAAAAATAACAAACATAAAATAAAATCTGCAATACTAAATCCTATTCAAATTTAAATTATTACTATAACTATAAATAGAAGTGTATAATGTCTTCAATTTATAACATATAAAACTTTAAAAGATGTACACTTGTTGAAGTAGAATTTGTAAAAGTCATTTCAAAAGTCGCACTCCAACAAAATCTAAGTTGTGGCTTATTGATGAGTGTTCACTTTTCCTAAGATTAATCCGGGTTCGAATATTCATTTTACTAAAAGAAAAAGTCACACCCCAGTAGTACCGACTTTAGTTATTCACAACTCAAAATAAACATATCAAACTTGCATGCACCGAGATTGTATCAGCAACTTACCTTATACATATTCTCAAAAAAATCCAATATTTCAAAAAAGAGCTTTGGAAAATGGAAATTCTCTAAGCAAACCATACAACTTCAACATAACTTAAATCATGTCTGATTTAATCTTAAAGCTACTTTGCGTTTTTAATCTTAAAACATGAGAAAAATAGTTAAAAGCTCTCATCAATCTCTTAACTAAGATTCTATTTATTTAGGTGGTGTGTGATAGGGTAAGTGGGAACCAAAAAGGTTTAATCTTGAAGCTGCTTTGCTTGATTATTACTAACTTTTTAGCAATGAATTAAAATATTAGTGGAACAAAAAATAATAATAATTTCAATATGTTAATGATCTGTCACAATTCATTGTGGCACATTATAGTTTTTTCGGCACTTAATGAGCTAAATTTTAAATCATTTTATGTTATTTTCTTTCATTTTCCACTTTAGTAACTTAGACATAATTATTAGCAAAATAAGCATTTTTACGCATTTTCTAGTGTTTCGATGACTTGTTAGGCCAACTTAGGCCTCGGGAATGATTAATAGGCTACTTAAGTGTGTAGGGTGTCATTTTAGGCCCCAAAACAAAAAGGACAACAAACATGTCGCAACACAAGCATCCATTGTTGTGACACCAAAGATCGATTCGAAAAATAAAATCTTGGAACAAAATAAACAACGGTGGTGTGACACTAGAATTGGATGTCATGACACTAGAATTGGGTGTCGTGAAACCAGTGAGTTGCAACACTAGAAACCTGTGTTGCAACACCGTGATATGTATCATGTGACAAACTAAAAATACAGCTAAGGCAAGGACACCTATTAAAAAATAGTATAGCTATGGCGAGTAGAGACATCGTATCCACAAGGACTAAAATTATTAGTAATTACTGTTTTCTTATTATTTAGCCGACAATTCAGAGTGATAAGTTTTAATCTAAAATTACTAAACTAATTTAACTAAGAACGCAACAGAGAATGAATCCAGAAAATAATTGAAAGATAACCAATGAGAGCGACAATACCCAGGAAAGAATCCACCTAGACTCCTATTATTATTTATCTGATTTAAATGATTTATTCACTTAGTGTCTTGATCCGTAGAAATTCTTAAATTATGCTAATATCTCTTTCAAGAGTAGAAGCAACAGACTCTAGGTTGATTAATTGAAATCTCTTTCTAATTAAAACCCATATTATCGCATTAACTCGATCTATGGATTCCCCTATTAGATTTGACTTTAATCCAGTAGCTTTGTGTCGTCCTATGTCTAGGACTGTGTACAACTCCACTCAATTATGCTAGATCTACTCTTAAACAGAGACTTTTGCTCCACTGAATTAAGCACATTAAACATGAATTAACATCCTGGAAATATTAAAATAAGAAATAAGCACACATAATTAGGAACAAGAATCAATTTTTTATCATGTAAAGTAAAAATTAAATAATAGAATTCATCATAGGTTTCATCCTCGGTAGGTATCTAGGGAATTAGTTCATAATTATGAATAAAAACATCTTAAAGTTAGAAAAACCAAAAGAAAGAAAGAAACTCATAAAAGCTTCAGAAGAAATTAAAAGGAGGTCTTCAATCTTGATGGAAATTTGCTTCGGAAGTGGCTCCAATGGTGTTCCTTGAGTGTTTTCTCTGATCTTCTCTGACGCCCCCATATCTCTTCTTCTATTTGATATTTGTAGACTTTAGAATGCTTAGAAAGCCTAAAAATTGTGTTTTTCCGTGTATTTGGGAAGCAAGTTGTGAAATCGGCACGGACTGGCACATGGGTGTGTGTCTAGCCCGTGTGGCTCCTGAATTATACTTTTTTTCTATGATTTTCCCTCCTTTCGCTACCAAATGCTCACCCAAGTATAAGAACATGAATTAAAAGGATTAGAAGCATCAAATTCACTAATTTGTGTAAATAGTCATCCAAAAATGCATTAAAGACGAGACTAAAATATGTTACTTTTATAACTTATCAAATATCCCCACACTTAAGTGTTTGCTTGTCCTCAAGCAAAATCCTCAACTCATATTAAAATTAATCTTTCTCAACTTATAATTCTTATCAATAATGTTTCAAAATAATTCGTAAATAATCATGCATTGACAATTCAACTAAGAGGGCACTAAAGATTCAAACAATCCAAGTCAAAAAAATTTAAAGCATGAAAACATAGGTACCCCTTAATATAAGGAATTACCTTTAATTCAAAATAGACAAGAATTGACATCATCACTAAAGATTCACTCAAATCACTCAAAGTGTTTAAGGTTCAAGAATAAGCACTCAACAGTCGAATAAGAAATCTCATTACCATAAGCTTGCTTGAAAATCAAATTCCACCATTATAAAATTATATGACACACCAATCAAAAGGTCTTTAAGAGGTTGTAATGGGGCTTAGGTTAAGGGTGTGGAGAAACGTCAGAAAATTTGGTTATAATTGAAATTGAATTGATAAAATACCAAACTAGAAAAAAATAAACAAATGCTAAATTAAAAACAAGTGCATCAATCAAGAGTATTCAAGAACAAAAGCGAGCTTATTCTCGAAATATGAATTTAACTGTTCATGCTCAATTAACAAATAACTAATTAATAATCAATATTTTTTTTCTTTTTTTTAGAAAAATAAGAAATAATCCATCATATCAAACAAAAAAGCATAGTTAGGCAACTAACCAAATCAAATCTCTACAAAAAGGGAGTCAATAAAATGGGAAAGAGTCACAACAACCAAAAACGGGTCATAGGTTAAAATTAATAGGTTAATCAAGAAATAGTGTGTTAGACTCAACGGGGTTCACTAAAAGTTAATTAAAAAGGTAGGCTTTTATGGGATGAGTCGATTAAAACCTAAGTGCCTTTATCATCTTAGTATATCAAATCAAAAGTGTGATCTCGACATGTATAATCGAAGCAAGTTCTAGAATAACAAATCAAGTTGACATGCTCATAACCACTAATAGAATGAGCATGAAAAATGTATGCTCTATAGGCTCAAAATCTTACAAAAAATCATTGTTTTGATGTCAAAATTACAAACTTCAAACTTCAAGAAAATACCTCAATTCAAGGAAGCAACCTAAAATTTTTAATTTCTGAAAAAAAAACTTATCATGCTTGATTCTCTCATGTCTTAAAGTTTAAATCAACCAATGCATAGATATCTACAAATTAATCCAAAACATATCAACAACAAAAATCCCAAATAGACAAAAATTTATTCTAATGGAAGTATGGGAAAATTACTTAAACACAAGAAATAATTCAGGGATTTTCTAATAATTTATGAGTAACCTCCCCACACTTAAGATGTACATTGCCCTCAATGTAAAAATAGAAATAAGCACAGTATAAGCATAATATCATAAGAGAGGGAGAAAACTCAAACTGCCCTGAATATTGGATGAAATCACCAGAATGGTGAAAATCGAAATTGTAGGCAATTCTAAATGTAGTGCATTGTTCTGAGCAAACTAATAAGAAAATAAACACAAATAATAAAGAAGATTAAAATGTTACAAATTTGATTAGAACAACCATAAAAAATAAAAGCGTGGTTCAAAAGATAATAAAAAAAATAAGTCTAAGAAAATAAAAATAAAACAACAAAAAGCAAAATAAAAAAATAAGAAAAAATAAAAATCAGTGGTCTTCATCGTTAGAGGCATCGTGATCGTGAGGTGCCGGTGCTGAAGAAAATAATAGCTGTGCTAGTAGATCTGTTGGAACATCGCATCAATACTGTCAAACCGTTCAAAGTAGTGTCGCTTAAAAAGAGTGAACCGCTCGGAGAGGTCCGTTAAGGTGGCAGCAGAAGTAGTAGGATGGTGACTTTGAATGGATGATAAGGTGGATCCTCATGGTGGAAAGAGACATCATCAGTGAGGTCATCATGCTCATCTTAAGGGTCAGAATAAGATAACTGGTATTGAGGAGGATCCACTCCACGAAGTCGCTCAATCATCCTCATGTAACTCATACTCGAGAACCCCTGTGGGGTCATCTGTCCAACTAATGTAAAGGAGGAGGATTACTTCGGAGTGTGGAGGAGACCAAAGTGGCGTGAGAGGCGAGTCACGTAAGGGCCTAAGTAGATAGGCCCTTCCTACTGTGCTCTGTCTGATGCGGACAGCTAGGGCAATGAAATAACCAAGATCATAGGTGCGCCCCATGGCCATGCTTCATGGAAAATAAGTGTCAGTTGTACCGACGACACCGGTACTCTCCTTTCAACCAGTCAAAGTGTGAGCCAAGATGGCATGAATATAGAGTAAGGTCGAAGGTAGAGAAGTCGTCTTCGATTGACTCCCTTCATAAGGCGTCATACTCATACTAAGGTCTACCCAACATAGAGAAGGCAAGTAGTGGATGTGTCAGTATAAAGTGAGAAAGCTTTCAATACTAAAAAACTTGTCAATATAGAGTCCTAATACAAGTCCAAACTCCAGGACACTCATATGACCCATCGTGTCATCGAGTCTAAAGGTAATAGTGCCTGGCTCATCATGTGTCAACATCACTTGCTGTAATAGGAATGTTGTATAGAACTCGGGAGTAAGCTCCGAGTATGTGGGCTCGACAATAGAGAAAAAATAGTCCTAAGGGACTATGGCAATCAGTGTGTGGACTCGATCAACTAGCTAGATCTGCTCTAAGATGGCCCAATCAATGCAACGGCCTAATCTAAATAGCCTTTGTCAAAGATGCTGATATAGGTCCTCTTGATGACCATGTGAAAAACGAAAGCACGAATGGCAGGCATCGGCAGAAGGGCCCGAGGAAGAAGTCACACCCGGGGTCTTCTGCTTTTTTGAAGCGAGGACGGCGACCTTGGATTTCCCTCTAGTGTTCGTCATTATGTATCTACAATAAAAGATGACCAAATAACAATTTCAGTATTCAATGTATAAGCACGAATCGGCACAATGTATTAGTTGAAATAATCACAAAATGAAAGCCGAATCCTACTAAAATCCAAAATCACAAGTTTGAACACTCAGCTAAAAATATAGGAATCCAACTGTCACATAAAATAAGCAGCAAGAATATAATAAAAATAAAAATAAAAATAGAATAATAAACAACAAAACTCTAACATAATCAACTACTAACATAACTATAACAATACCAAAATTACTCGTAATAATAACAATAATAAGACTAAGGAATAATAAATATAATAATAAATGAAAATAATAAAACAACAAAAACAAAAGGAGCATACCAATCCAAGTACTCAAAGCAATATTAAGATAGTTAAAATAACATGTTAATATGAGGAATAAAAATAATAAACATAATGAAAAAAATAAAAGTAAGAATAATAAAACACATGATAATAAATATAATAAAAAAATAATAACTAAAAAATAAAAAAATAATAATTCATTAAATAAGTAAATAATTTTTTTTAAAAGGAAGGGCAAACAGTGGTTAACCGACGATGGTTGGTGGCGGGATGGGCGTGGGTCGATGACAAGGATGCAGGGCTTCGACGAGGGGGAAGGGTGTGGTGGGAGGAGCGTCAAAAAGGAGGAAGGAAAGGGGGTTTCAAAGGGAAGAGGGGTAGGGGCTCGATAATGAAGGGGACAAATTGGGGTAGGGTAGTGGGCTTGCAACGAGGGAGAAAAGGGATGGGAAGGATGATTGTACGGTGGTGCAGCTAAGAGAACAAAGAACGGTGGTTGATTTTTTTGAGAAAAAAGACAAATGAAAGTAAAAAAAAAAAAAAAGAAATAGGGTTAGGGTTTGAGGGTTAAAAGGGTGACACAGTAGTGTAAAGGCCCGTGTCGGGCCACACGGCTGTGTGACACACCTGAGCAGGGCGTTTCAGTCTGTGCGCGAGTTAAAATTAAAACCAAGTCTTCACATGACCTCAGACACTTCTGTTTGCCTAGGCCGTGTGGCAAACACAGTCGTGTGGCACACACATCTGTGTGCCAGGCCATGTGTGCTATGCCTTCACTTCTCCCAAGCCTATGTGCGAGGCCATGTGGAGTACACAGTCTCACGCATGTCTGTGTGTCTCGGCCGTTATGTAACTCACTTACTTTAAATTAAAATTGAAAAATTAGCTCCAGTACTCACACGGCCTAGGACATACCTGTGTGTCCAGGCTGTATGGGCCACAGTCTTAGGTCGCGTAACAATTGAATTTTGGAAAAATCAAGTCCCAAGACTTTTACAGCCTTGGACATGCCCGTGTGGCTAGGTCATGTGACTCACATGACCATGTTGTTATATCGTGTAAATCTCCGTCATTTTCTCCCTTATGCATACAGCCTAGGGCATGCTCGTGTGTCTAGGTCGTGTGTGTCACACGACCATGTCACCAGGTTGTGTGACTCATTGTCGAATACCCCATTTTGCACATGGCGTAGGACACGCCCGTTTGGATAAAAAACACACATTTTTATTATTATTTAATTTTAAATTAGCATGCAATAGAATTAAAAAAAGTTAGCAGGAGTTAAGCACTCAGATTGCCTCCTAAGAAGCGCTTATTTAGAGTGTAAGCTTGACTTTACCTTGTATTCACACAATCACGGTGGTTCACGGAGTCGGAGCTTCTTTTCCTCTTTATCAAATATTTTACCAAGATAAGGTTTGAGTCGAGTATTGTTTACCTTAAACGTGCCAAACTCAGAATGAGTTACCTTAACTATACCGTATGGAAAGACATTCAGTGCCATAAATGGGGTTGATCCGTTTGATTCAAGCTCCAAAGGAGAGATTTGTGAATCCGTTTTATCCAGCAGTACTTTGTCCCCAACCTTAAATTGGTTCGTTCCAGTCAAATGCTCATCATGGCATCACTTTGGCTCTTCATTGTTTTTTTTCAGTTTCTCCTTGACATGTGTTTGCCATTCATCTAGTTCATCGATGTGCATCATTCGCTTTTCATATGTTGTTTTGTTTCTATCGCCTTGACTGAAACATGGCTCCATCATGTTTTCTCGAGGGATTTCTTGCAATGAAGGTTGAGCCACGTGGTAACTAACATTAACAGAACTTTTAAAATCATCTCGATCCCAAAAAACTCTCACAGAATCATGTGCTTGGAGAATAATCTTCTCATCACCTACACGAAGCATAAGTACACTAGTACCAACATCAATAATAGTCCTAGTAGTTGCTAAAAAAGGGTGACCTAAAATCAAAGGCACGCTAATATCCTCATCCATGTCTAACACAACAAAGTCAACAGGGAATATGAATTTGTCAATTTTTACAAGCACATCCTCAGTAATACCCCTAGGATATCTAATGGTTCTATCCACTAGTTGAATACTCATCCTAGTTTGTTTGGGTTTCCCAAGACCTAGTTGTTTAAACATTTTATAGGGCATAACGTTAATACTAGCCCCTAAATCAGCCAAAGCATTATCGATACTTAAACTACCAATTGGCAAGAAATAGCAAAACTCCCTAGATCTTTTAGTTTGTTAGGTAGTTTATTCTGAAGAATGGTCGAGCAAACTGTGTTGAGCTCCACAGTCAACGAGTCATCTATCTTCCTCTTGTTTGTCAATAGCTCCTTTAAAATTTTAACATAATTTGGCATCTATGAAAGAGCTTCAACGAACGATAAGTTAATACGTAATTTTTTTAAGAGCTTGAGGAATTTATCAATTTGTTCATTTGTGTGGTCTCTATTCTTCGCATTAGGATATGATAATTGAGGTGTATATTCTTTGACAACAAACTTCTGCTCTTTCTAATTTTTCTCAGCCTCATCATTGTTCACCACAATTTCTTGCCTCGGTTCTTATTCAGATTCAAATAACCCTTCATCATCTCGAACAGTAATTGCATGAAGCTGCTCCATTGGACTAGGCAAGCTACCTTGTGGTCTCTCCAAAATTAACTTAGCAAGCTGACCTATTTGGTTCTTGAGCCCTTGAATCGATGCTTGTTGATTTTACAGTGCTACTTCAGTGTTTTGGAAATGAGTTTCTGACACCGAGATAAATTCTGTCAACATCTCCTCAAGGTTTGGCTTCTTCTCTTGCTGATAAGGTGGTTGTTGGAATTTTCTCATTCTTTATGCTAGGGCCGAAGGGTAAACATTCTGGATTACTTATTCCACCTCCATTTGTATCGCATTGCATCACTGAATATACCTGCATAGAAAGATATAAACAATCAATTTTCTTATTAAGTACTTCTACCTGGTTTGATAACATGGTGACTGCATCTGAATTAAAAACACAGTTGCTTTCATTAGCTTTTTCCTCGTGACTTACCATTGAGAATTATTCAATTCCATCTTTGCAATAAATTCATAAGTTGCTTCGGGTGTTTTATTGTTTAGAGTCCCACTGGCTGCTGCATTGATTAACTGCCTAGTTGAAGGATTCAAACTATTGTAGAAAGTTTGAACTTGCAACCATAAAGGTAACCCATGATGAGGGCACCTTCTCAATAAGTCTTTATACCTCTCCCATGCATTATATAGAGTCTCTAAATCTATATAAACAAAGGAAGAGATGTCATTCCTCAACTTGGCTGTTTTAGTCGATGGAAAGTACTTTAACAGAAATTTCTCGATCATTTGAGCCAATGTAGTGATGGAACCTCGTGGTATAGAGTTTAACCACTGTTTAGCTTTGTACCTCAACAAGAATGGGAACAACCGTAAGCAAATGGCATCATCAGTGGCACCATTTATCTTGAAAGTGTCGCAGATATCCAAGAAATTTGCCAAATGAGTATTTGGATCTTTGTCTTGCAAACCATCAAACTAAACGTATTATTGTACCATCTGAATTGTGTTCAGCTTCAGTTCAAAATTACTTGCAACAATGATGGGTCACACAATACTCGATTTAGCCCAGTTAGAGTGGGCTTGACATAATCGTACACAGTATAAGGAATAAGAGCTGCAGCAGCTGTAGGAGGTAGCTGAATATTCTGATTATCACCCATCTCCTTAGTAATAATAATGTCCTCTTGTTCGTCTACTAAATTTTGTCGACTCTGCCTTGCTTCTCTTCGGTTTCTGCGAGCAGTACTTTCAATTTCGCTATCAAAAAGTAATGGTTCCAACAGGTTTCTTCTAGTCATAAACTGAAAGAACCTGCCAGAAATAAGTAAAAGAAAAATTAGAATGTAAAAATTTAACTAAAAAAATATAATAAAAATAAAAATGGCTAAATTAATAAAAATAAAGTGTTCCTAATATTTCAGTCCCGGAAATGGCACCAAAATTTTGATGTGTGTCATGTGACTAACTAAAAATACAAATAAGGCAAGTGCACCTATCGAACAATAGTATAGCTATGGTGAGTATAGATATCGTATCCACAATGACTAAAATTATTAGTAATTACCATTTTCTTATTATTTAGCCAACAATTCGGAGTGATCAGTTTCAATCTAAAATTACTAAACTAATTTAACTAAGAATGCAACAGAAAATGAATCGGGAAAATAATCGAAAGATAACCAATGAGTGAGACTCCTTCTATTATTATTAATCTAATTTAAACGATTTATTCACTTGGTGTCTTGATTCATAGAAATTCCTAAATTATGTTAATATCTATTTCAAGATTAGAATCAATTGACTTTAGGTTGATTAATTGAACTCTCTTTTAATTAAAACCCCTATTATCTAATTAACTCGATCTATGGATTCTCCTATTAGTTATGGTAGATTTATGTCTTCCTATGTCTAGGATTGAATGCAACTCCACTCAATTATACTAGATCTACTCTTCAACAGGGACTTTTGCTCCACTGAATTAAGCACATTAAACATGAATTAATATCCCAAAAATATTAAAACAAGAAATAAGCACACATAATTGAGAACAAGAATAACGTATTTATCATGTAAAACAAAAATTAAATAATTGAATTCGTCATAGGTTTCATCCTCCCTAGGTATCTAGGGAATTAGTTCATAATTATTAATAAAAGCATATTAAAGTTAGAAAAATCAGAAGAAGCAAAGAAACTCATAAAATCATCAGAAGAAATTAAAAGGAGGTCTTCGATCTTGATGGAAATCTGCTTCGAAAGTGGCTCCAATGGTGTTCCTTGAGTGTTTTCTTCGATCTTCATTGATGGCCCTCATATCTCTTCTTCTATTTGATATTTATAGACTTTAGAATGCTCAGAAAGCCTAAAAATTGTGTTTTCTCGCGTGTTTGGGAAGCAGGTTGAGAAATTGACATAGGCTGGCACATGGGCGTGTGACCAGCCAGTGTGGCTCTTGAAATCTACTCTTTTTCTTCGATTCTCGCTCTGTTTGCTCCTAAATGTTCACCTAAGTATAACAACATGAATTAAACGGATTAAGAGTATCAAATTCACCAATTTTCATAAATAATCATCCAAAAACATATTAAGGACGTGATTAAAATATGTTACTTTTATAGCTTATCACACCGACTTCTGCATGGCCAAAAATTCATGTGTGCAAGAACTGCGATTTTTAAGGCAATTAAGGGTAATTTTCCAACCTAAAACCCTAATTAACATTATAATTAAAAGGGCACTTTAGACTATTGGATTTTTACCTAGTTTTTGCCTATATGTACAACATTATAACCTCATTAGAAGGGGAAGTCAACACAGGGATTCGCCCTAGGGAGTCGTCAAATAATATTTCATACTTTTATTTTTAGTTTTTAGTTTTCAATTTTATTTTTTTATTCTTAGTTTTTATTTTAGTTTTCTTATTTTCATTTAGTCAAAACTTTTCTATTTTGATGTGAAGACGATTGTGAGCGGAGATTGTTCCGAAATCGCGCTTCAATTATTTATCAATGAGCATTCTCTTTTCCTTTACTCTTTTATTCATTATTTATATTTTGTTAACTTGATCAACTAATACTTATATGAATATTGGAAGAAAAGCCAATTCGAATTCTGTCTAGTGAGATTAAAGAATTGCGTAATAAGAAAATTCCGTTAGTCAAAGTACTGTGGCATAAACATGGAGTAGAAGAGGCTACGTGGGAGCCTGAAGATGTAATGAAACAGAAATATTCGAATCTGTTTAACGGTAAGATTTTTGGGGACGAAAATCTCTAAGGGGAGAGAATCGTAACAGTCCGATTTTGACCCTAGTCGGAATAGTGATTTCGGGACCACAAATCTGAGTTTGAAAAAAATATTTTTAATATTTTTTCTGTGTCTATGATATGTGAATTTGCATCTGTGAAATTTTTGTGGTTTAATTTGTCTGTTTCTGTGGGTAATTATGAAAAAGGATTAAATCACGTAAAGTGTAAAAGTTGAGTGCTGGATGATAAAACACCTATTTGGCTTGGCTTTTAAAATAAAGGTCATTGCATATCAAATTTACCATTATTTAAAATGGTGGACAATTATGGACATTAGTTGGTAAGTTTTAATGTTATATCATTAAGGGCAAATATGGTAAAAGGTGAAATAATGTTAATTAAAATAAAAACAAAACAAAGGTGGCCTTATTATCATACATGTTAACCAAAAATCAGCAAAAGAAAGAAGGGTTTGAAGCTTTTGTAAATTCGGCACTTTGGTTGATAAAATGAGGTTTTAAAGGACTAAATTGTGAATTAAATGTGTTATTTGGGCTTGTATGGAAGCCATGTATATTTGGCCAAGCTATAGTTTTGGTGAATTTTTCATATTTGTGATTTGGTAAAAAATGGACTAAATTATCAAAGTGTGAAAATATAAGGGCTAAAATGCAAAGTGCCCTAAATATGTGTTCATGGATTATTTTGAATGAAAAAAATGATTGAATGGTTGAATTTGAATTGTATTAAATCAAGAACAGAGAAAATCAGATTTAGATCAGGGGAAGTCCAAAATAGTTGAATAGTCAATTTGTTTCGTCTGAAATTCGTACGAGGTAAGTCAAACTACATTTACATGTTAAGTTGATAGCATTCTGTGTATATAAACTGTTATCTGCGTTGGACGGCCTTGAGAGCCTGATGAATAAACTCTGATAATATGCTAGTGTATGAGATGTTCTGTATGTTCTTGGAAAAACATTAACATTGTTCTAAGATATCGTGTAAGACTGTGTCTGGGACACAGGCCTCGATTTGAAATTTTGTGTAAGACCCTGTCTGGGACAGAGGCTTCGATATCAAATTACATGTAAGACCACATCTGGGACGTCGGCATTGTACCTGTCAGTGAATCTCTATTCTGTTTCTGAGTTGTCTGATGTTAAAGTATGAGATATGGAATGTATAATTCATACAGGTATGTTTGTATTGTACTAGAATTCTGAATAGAAAAGACTATGTTTCTGTGAAGTAAGGAAATATTTTATGAGACGGATGTGAATCCTGGTTATCAACTGTTACTTATATGCTATATTAGTTGAGTAATCATATTTGACTTACTTAGCACTTTGTAGCTTACTCTGTGTGACTTCTGTTTGTTTTACAGGTATCGTAGCTACTGAAGGCTCGGGATAGTCGAGGATTGTCATCACACCGTCGATCTCATTTTGGTACTTTTGGAATGTACATATTTATAAGTATAGCATGTATAGGCTAGAAGATTTATGAATGTAAATTTGATATGTATATATGTTATGCCATGTCAATTGGCTAGCAAATGATAAGCTTTGTGCATAGTTTTGTGTATGTTTGTGATATGCCATATTCTAATGAGAATTGGTTATCTTAAAGCATGAATTTGGTTAAAATTTTGGTATGAATGTTGTGTATTATTGCTTGTAGCATTTGACCCAAAAAGGGGTGGCAAATTGGCTTAAACCAAGCCTGCATTGTGCCACACGGTCAGGGAACACGAGCATGCCTTGTGGCCATGTGAAAAAGTCAGTAGCTAGCTAAATTTTACACGGTCATGGCACACGGCTGTGTCTATTGGTCGTGTGAAAAAGTTAGTATAGGACCTCTTTTTGGCACAGTTGGATCACATGGGCGTGTCTTGTACCCGTGTAAGTCACATGGCCTAGTTACACAGGTGTGTGACTTTGTCAATTTTGAAAAGTTTGATTAAGTTCTGAAAATTTTGAATGGGTTCGATTTAGTCCCAACCTTCCCTAAATGTATGTTTTAGGTCTCGTAGACCATCTTAATGGATGAATTGTTGACGAGTGCTTATGTATTAATGTTATCTGATATCTATGAATCTGTGTTGTTCTGAAATGCTCTGTCCTTCCGGTGACGCCCTTTACCTATTCCGGCGACGGTTACGGGATAGGGGTGTTACACAAAAACCCCAGTAAGAGAGGTGAAAGTGTGAAAGGACAACATTTTCTATTAACTAATCTTCTATATTCAAAAAGCAAGCACGCAAGCCTTTTTCAAACAATTGGTGAATGTCTTCCAAAAGGAAAAAGAAATAGGTGAATGAAGTTTCTCATGAGAATCGCAAAAGCATTGAGGTTTGAGCATCCACATAAGCCAAAACATAATTTACCTTAATGTAAGGGTGAAAAACGGAAGGAGAATGAGATGCCAATACCAATCTTGTAAATATAAGTGCTTCAATCTTCAGATTTGAAGTAGAAGATTTATCCTGGAAAATTTACAAATTGAAGTATTTGGAAAGATGAAAAAATTAAATTAAATTACTTGTACACACCAAAAGTGTAAAAGTCATACATTAAGCTCCTTCTCTATTCCAGGTATGAGGGTTCCAATGTGATCGGCAAGGCAGTCTGGCAAGACAACTACAAGTTCTTTCAAAATAAAGAATGCACCAACCTGTAGTTAGAATTATATGTTATGCAAAAATAAAGAAAATGCAATATCCTGCAAAGTATGCAAGGGAATTATATGTCATTCTCAACCCAAACATAGCCTGAAAATTGACCAATGTTTCTCTTCTAACTGTGAGGCTGTAAATGGAAAAATACAGTAAGTACATAAAAAACACATCATGGAACAACAAGACAATATAACCCTTAATCACCTTTGGTTTCTTTTACAACTTGAAAGCCACTGAAAAGAGTTACAGCATCAGAAATAAATAGTGCAGGCCATGCAGTAACAACAAAGTTCAATGACCATGAACAATACTATTTCAAAGAAAAAGTATCACATGAATCTGTCTATCATCCAAAAGAATCTTGAGACTCAAATATTAGATGAAAACTTCAAGAGGCAATCTAGAAAGTAGTCAAATAGATCTCATCTACAAATTCCCAACCAATTCAAGTTCCTGTAAAATTCCTACCAAGCATGACAATCCAGAATGAACTATTGATATGAACTCATGAGAGCAACTTTTGGTTAGGCTAGGGTCAAGAGTCCTCACCTGATTTCTTCTTTTGATGTTTAACACGAATTTTCGTTTCAGTCAAACATATATGGTAACCCTGGTTTGAGATAATGGGAAAAAGTTTTTGCTTCTTTACACGAACGTAGCTCTTCTGCTAGCCTTTTATTTTTTAATCTTTTGCTTCATTTGTAGTGATGCTCTTAGTTGTAGCACCGGAGTCTATGGAAAATAGGATGTAGGAAATAATATTTTAACAATTGAAATGGCACATTAAGTAATTTGGTCTTTGGACTATTTATTGGTCGTGTTCTTGTTGCTTCCTACTGTTGTTTTACCTTTTGTGATGCAGACACATGGTGATGAAATCCCTAAAGGAGTTGGAGCAGTGCCAATGAATAATGCTGGATCCAGTGCTGTTGAAGGTAAAGCAGTTAGTGATCATGTTGATGAGAGAACACTTGCACCATTTTTCGACCAGCTAACTTTGCAAAATTAGACAATGCTAGACCAGTTTTGGACTTTAGAGATATTCAGGATTCACTTCCACAACCTTATTTAAGCATGTCTTTGGAAGGATCTTCTGCCAATCCCAATTTTTTACTGCCTTTTTCCAGTGGGATAGCTAATGGAAAAAAACCGAGCAAAACATGGTCCTCTTTTTAACAAGGGCAGCAATCTCGTTGCATATTGCCCAAACCCTCTAAAAATGGTCTAACAACAAGTTCAGAACTGAATAAAGGCATGATTCCTCAGGCATGTATCACAAGGCCACAACTTGAGGGACGTGGGAAAAATCATTTACTTCCTCGGTATTGGCCCAGGATTACTGACCAAGAGCTACAGAAACTATCGGGAGAGTATCCATGATTGTTAGCTTAAGTTTCTAAATTCTGGTTTTCCTAGAATGATTTATATATGTAGTTTTTGTTAACTCTGTTGGTTCAAATTTGTTGTTCGCTTTAAGTTGCAAATTTGAAGTTTAAAATCAAAGTTCAAAAAACAATCATAACACAAAGAAAATTACTTGAATGAAACAAAATCCTTAACACCAGAAAAGAAAGCATACCTTTTTAGTCCCTTCATCTTCACTCTCTTCTTCTTCCTCCTTCCCCCTCTTCTCTTCCTCTTCTTCTTCTTCTTCCTCGTTCTCCTTCTCTTCAACTTCCATTTGTTTCTCCAAAACCTCTTTACTTCCCTCTTCGTTTTCTTTATCTATCACCTCCTCTTCTTTCGGTTTCTTGTCATCTAGGGTTTCGGTCGCCATAGAAATCATCGGTAAAATTAAAAGGAAACTGTAAGTTCCCTTGAAAGCCTAGAATTAAAAGAAACCCTAACAGATCGAGAGAAAAGCAGTAGCTATGGTGGGTGAATTAGTGCAGTGAAATGAAAAGGAAAAAGAACTATGATTGAAAGGGAAAAAAAAATAAGTACAAACTTTTATTTGGGGGATTTAGGGGGCGCGATGGAGATGAGAAGAACGAGCGGGAAACTAAAAATTATTTTTTGGGAGTGAGCGGGATTTTGATTTCCCCTTTTGCGGCGTTTCCATCAAAAACGCCACTATAGCCCTATTTTTTGTGGCGTTTTTTGGAACGCCACTATTGTTCAATTTTAAATTTTTTTCATTTTTAACATATTTTTTTCTATTTTTTTTTCAAAATTTTTCTGTTGAGATTATCGTGTTTTGGAATTTTTTTTAATTTTGAATATTGAACTTTTTAATTGAAATATGGACTAAAATATTAAATATTAAATTTTTAAGTTTTTTAATTTTTAATTTTTAATTTTTAAATTTTTAATTTTTTTGAAGATTTTTATAATTTTTAAATTAACATACAAAATACAGAAGGAAACTTTAATAGAAATAAAATGGTTTAATGTGTACACCTAAATTTTGATAGAGATACATCTCAGAATTATATATGAATTTCGGTTTAATGTGCAATTGTAGACATGAAATTCTAATTGTGGTTTAAATGTATAGTTGAAACTTTAATTTTGATTTAATCATACACATTTTAAAAAATAAATACATCAATATATTTTTATATTGAATAAATATAAATATTTATGCATGCAATATATAAATATAAAATGATGTTATATCAATAATTGTGTTAATAATTTACAAGAGCTGGATCAAATTAAAGTTCACATATACAATTGCACACTAAACCATTGTTCATGTATGCTTTTGGGATTTAACCCATTTTGATATATATATTTTTTAAAATAATAATTTATATTTATCTTATTTAGATTTATATTATAAAAAAATCCAAGATACACAAGTTAAGTAATTCACCATATTTACCCCTAAACACTAAAAATTAAACCCCAAATCATAGATCATAAACCCTAACCTACACCTTAAACCCTATATATATATATATATATATATATATATATATATATATATTACAAGGGACAAAAGTAATTAAAAAAGAATCTTATTGCTTACCTAAACCCCAAAATAAATTAATTTTTTTGTCGTTTTATCAAAAACCCTAACCCTTAAACCCTAATAGCCTAACCCCTAAAACCATGAACAATGCTAAGACCCTAACTATAAATAAACCAATTAAATAATAAATAAACTAGTTAAATAATAAATAGATAGATAAAATGTTTTTTGCGACGTAAAATGTTTTTTGCGGCGTTTTTAAAAAAGCACCGCTAATGCTCGATTTATAGCGGCACTTTTCAAAAAGCGCCGGTAATGCCACTAAAAATCTATGTAAACGACAACGTTGTGCTTAAGTTTTTTGCGGCGTTTTTCAGAAAGCGCCACTAATGGTCGACCTATAGCGGCATTTTTTAAAAAGCGCCACTAATGCTCGATCTATAGCGGCGTTTTTGAAAAAGCGCCGCTAATGTCACTAAAGCTTGAGGGCATCGCACTTAATTTTTTGCGGCGTTTTTCAGGAATCGCCACTAATGCTCGATCTATAGCGGCGTTTTTCAAAAAGCACCGTTAATGCTCGATCTACGGTGTTTTTTATCCAAACGCCGCTAAAAACTTATTTTGCTGTAGTGTATACCATGGCCCGTAGTCAAATCAAGGTATTATTCGCACCAAAAGTGTCGATATCATGGCCTGAAGCCAATACATTATCCTAATGACATGTCATTAGCATCCTAACTATTCCTAAAGTTCAACCGGGAAGTTTCACTTGTCGATTTCATCGTCAAACACCTCCGTAGAGTCGTAATCACAATTTAAACATTATTAAAAATCTCATAATCATAATTTATGCGATATCAAAGCATTTAACATGTATTTATAATGAAATTACCACATACGAACTTACCTCGGGTATGAAAACGGTGAAATGAGTCAATTACTCGATTATCTTACCTTTCCCCCAGTCTAATTCTGAATTCCTCTTTTCTTGATCTATATGTATTCAAAATTAACTCATTTAATCACCTATTCATTAAATTTCATCCAAAAATACCTATTTGGGCATTTTTACACTTTATCTCCTAAAGTTTCACATTTATTCAATTTAGTCCTTATTTCACAAATACACAAAATTCACAAAATTCAATTTAACCCATGCTTAGCCGATTTATACTTGAGTCCCTAGCAACCCAAAACTTTCATTTATTTCACATTTCCACCCTTCAATTTATAAATTTCACAATTTAATCCTTATTTGACATTTTTGTCAAAAATCACTTTACAAAACATTAAAATCTATCAATAATTATTCATTTTCCATCATCAACATTCAAAAGCATCAAGCTATTATCAATGGCAACTCAAAAATTCATCAACCAATTCAGAAATTAGGATACAGGCTAGTTAGAATACGAAGCAATGATCACAAAAACATAGAAATCATCAAAAACCGAGCAAAGAACATACCTTAATCAAGGAATATGCTAGCCGAATATCAAAGCCCTAAAATGAATTCTTTTTCTTTCTCAATTTTGGTTAAGGATGAAGAAAATAAAGATGATATGGCTTTTGTTTTAGCTTCATTAACCTTAATAACCAATTTACCATTTTAACCTTAATAAAAACCATTTAAAATCATTCATTTAATGGCCATTTATGTCAAATTCCACTATCAATTGTATAATATCAACATAAGGACCTTTCATTTAATAAATCATAGGAAATAAACACTTTTAACTTATAGCATGCTACTTTTGCATTTTACGCGATTTAGTCCTTTTTATCAAATTGAACTATTAAACGATAAAATTAGCTCACGAAAATTTCACAGATATATAATCATATTCTATAAACAACAAAAATATTATTAAAATAATTTTCCAACCTCAAATTTGTTGTTCTGAAATCACTTTCTGATTTAGCTAAAATCGGGCTATTACAACTCTCCTCCCTTTAGGGATTTTCGTCCTCGAAAATCTTACCAGTGAATAGGTTTGGATATTGCTTTCTCATAGCATCCTCAGGTTCCCACGTAGCTTCTTCAGCCCCGTGTCAATGCCATAATAATTTCACCAATGCTATTCTTTTATTTCTCAACTCTTTTATTTCACGAGCTAGAATTCGAATCGGTTCTTCAGCTTACAACATATCAGACTGAATTTCAACCTCGGTCGGAGAAATAACATGTGAAGGATTAGATCTGTATCGTCGTAGCATTCGATACATGAAATGCATTATGAATCTTTTCTAACTTAGACGGCAATGCTAGCCGATAGGCTACTGGTTCGGTTCGCTCAATGATATTGTACGGTCTGATGAATCTCGGACTCAATTTGCCTTCACGACCGAATCGAAGTATTTTCTTCCATGGAGATACTTTCAAAAACACTTTATCCCCGATCTACAACTCAACATCTTTCCGTTTCAAGTCTGCGTATGATTTCTGATGATTTGAGGCTGCTTTTAGACTATCACGAATTACTTTCACTTTCTGTTTGGTCTCTTTAATCAAATCGACCCCAAGAATCTTATTATCGCTAAGTTCAGTCTAGTACCATGGTGGTCGACACTTCTGACCGTATAAAGCTTCGTACGGTGCCATTTTAATACTTGATTGATAACTGTTATTATACGCGAATTCAATGAATGGCAAATACTTTTCCTACGTACCTTCGAACTCAAGAATGCAACATCTCAACATATCCTCGAGTATCTGTATAACTCGCTCGGATTGACTATCCATCTGAGGGTGAAATGCAGTACTAAAATGTAGTTTCGTACCCAGTGCATCTTGCATTTTATTCCAAAACCCCGATGTGAACCTCGGTTCTCTATCCGAAACAATAGAAACAGGTACTCCGTGTAATCTCACAACCTCAGGCATATACAACTAAGCTAACTTTTCAAGCGAATAGTCCGTTCGTACCGAAATGAAATGAGTCGATTTTGTCAATCTGTCAACTATAACCCAGATCGTATCTTTCCTTCTCGGAGATAAGGGCAATCCCGACACAAAATCTATAGTCACTCTATCCCATTTCCACTCGGGAATCATAATCGACTGCAATAAACCAGATAGTACCTGATGCTTAGCTTTAACTTGCTGACAAATTAAACATTTAAAAACAAACTCTGAGATGTCATGTTTCATACCAGGCCACCAATAGAGTTGTTTTAAGTCGTTATACATTTTTGTGCTTCCCGAATGAATAGATAAATGACTACTATGTGCTTCGTTCAAAATCATCCAAATCAACTCTGAATTTCTCGGAACACATATTTGGCCTCTGAATCTTAAACAATCTTCAACGTCAACTTGAAATTTTGAATCAGGATTTGAATCACATTGGGCTCATTTTGCTAACATTTCATTATTGACTTTCTGAGCTTCACAAATCTGTTGTAAAAATAATGGTCTCGCTATCATCTCGACCACAATCGAACCATCATTACACAAAGCTATTTGAGTGTTCATCGCATGTAAAGCGAATAGGGATTTTTGGCTTAAAGCATCAGCAACGACATTAGCTTTTCTCGAATGATAATCGATCACTAGCTTGTAATCTTTTAGCAATTCTAGCCGTCTTCGCTGTTGCAAATTCAAATCGTTCTGAGTCATCAGATATTTCAAAACTCTTGTGATTTGAATAAACATGACATTTCTCACCGAACAAATAATGGCGCCAAATCTTCAACACAAACACAATGACTGCTAACTCTAAATTGTACGTTGGGTAATTCTTTTCATGCAACTTCAACTGTCTCGAGGCATAAGCTATGACTTTGCCTTCCTGTATCAAAATGTAGCCAAGACCATTCAACGATGCTTCACTATAGATCAAAAATTCTTTACCCGATTCTGGCTGTACTAACACTGGTGCCTCTGTCAATAAAGCTTTCAACTGACCAAAACATTTCTGACTTTTTTACGACCACTTGAACTTAATATCTTTCTGAAGCAATCTTGTCATTGGGATCGCAATCATCGAGAAGCCTTTCACAAATCGTCTATAATAACCAGCTAGTCCCAGAAAACTATGGACTTCTAATATATTTCTTGGAGGCTTCCAATCTATTATTACAGAAATTTTCCTCGGATCGACTCGGATACCCGATGTTGACACAATATGCCCCAGAAAACAAACCTCGCGCAACCAGAATTCACATTTATTAAACTTTGCATATAACTGCTTATCGCGTAGCATTTGCAATACAATTCTCAAATGCTCGGCATGCTCAATTTCATCTTGTGAATAAATCAATATGTCGTCAATAAATACAACAACAAATCGATCTAAGTACTGTCTGAAAATCCGGTTCATTAAATCCATAAAGATAGCTGGTGCATTCGTTAGTCCGAAAGGCATAACCAAAAATTCATAATGTCCGTACCTCATTCGGAAAGCGGTTTTTGGCACATCAGAGTCTCTAACTTGCAACTGGTAATAACCCGATCTCAAATCTATTTTCGAAAACACTACAGCCCCTTTCAATTGATCAAACAAATCGTCAATCCGTGGTAGAGGGTATTTGTTCTTGATTGTCACTTTATTGAGCTGTCGGAAGTCTATACACATTCTCATCATGTCATCTTTCTTTTTCACAAACAACACCGGTGTACCCCAAGGAGAGAAACTTGGTCTAGCAAAACCTCTATCCATCAACTCTTGTAACTGGGCTTTTAATTCTTTTAACTCTGTCGAAGCCATTCTGTACGGAGCTATCGATATCGGCTTAGTTCCTAGCATTAACTCAATTCCAAACTCAACCTCTTGGATGGGTGGTAAACCAAGTAACTCTTCAGGAAACACATTCGGATATTCACACACAACTAGCACTGATGCTATCCTCTTTTTAGTCACTTTTGTATCAAGCACATAAGCAAAATAAGCTTCGCAACCCTTTCTCACATATTTCTGAGCCGACATTGATGAAATCACTACTGGCAAGCCATTAAGATCATCTGACTCAATTCAGATAATCTCTTTATTCTGACATCTCAGATCAATCGTCTTTCGTTTGCAATTTATAATAGCATCATGCAGCGTTAACCAATCCATACCCAGAATTATATCAAATTCATCAAATGGTAACAACATTAGATCGGCCGGAAAGCAGAAATCTCGAATCATCAACGGACAATTCTTGCACACTTTATCAACCAACACACACTTGCCTAAGGGGTTTGATACTCTAATTACAAATTCAGTAGACTTTACAGGAAAATTCTTATTGGATACTAAATTCATGCATATATAAGAATGAGTTGATCCTAGATCTATCAACGCAATAACTTTAGTATCATAGAGAGTGAAAGTACCAGTTATAACGTCTGGCGAGGATGCTTCCTCCCGTGCACGGTAGCATAAGCTCGAGCAGGTGCTCATGCTTCATATCTCACAACAGAATCTCTCGTAACACTTCGGTTATCACTCGTATTTCCAGTGTTTTAGGGTGGTCTCCCTCTAACAGCAGTATTACTTGATCTAACATTCTGAACTTTGTCTTTCTCATCTAACTCCGGGCAATCTCAGATAAAGTGTTCTAACGAACCACATTTGTAACAAGTTTTATTACTTTTATTCCAACATTCTCTGAAATGTCGTCGTCCACAGTGCTGACATTCGGGTTTATAGTCTCTTACACTACCAACACTAGCTACTGATGTAGCTTGAGCTTTGGAACCAGAGTATTGTTTAGCACGATCCTCGTTGGGATATCCAATTGAATCATTTGGGCGAGTATACAAATCTCTGGATTTCTTTCATGAAGATTGATATTGCTTACTCATTGATCTTTTTCTAGCGTCTCTAGCCTTTGAATTTGCTTTCCTCTTTTCTTTCCTGAGATCTTCGGCTTTACAAGCCCTTTCAACTAAAATAATAAAATCTTTGATTTCCAGAATCCTGACTAGAAGTTTTATATCTTCATTCAACCCATCAACGAACCACTTACACACAGAAACATATTCCCAAGCATATTTGCTCAAACGTATGAATTCTCTTTCATACTCAGTGACAGTCATCCCGCCTTGTTTCAATTCTAGAAACTCTTTATGTTTCTGATCAAGAAATCATTGACTTATATGCTTCTTTTGGAATTCAGATTGGAAGAACTTCCAGGTAACCCGTTCTCTTGGAACCACAGATATCAACGTTTTCCACCAATGGTACGTATTATCTCTAACTAAAGATACCACACACTTGATACATTCATCAGGAGTACAACACAACTCATCGAATACTTGAATCATGTTCTCAAGCTAGAACTCAACTTTTTCAGCATCATCATCAACTGTACCTAGAACTCCTCAGCCCCGTGTTTACGTATCTTATCCACAGGCGGCTTATTCAACCGTACTGGATCTATAACTTGAGGATTAATAGGGTTTTATTGAGGAACAAGTGGGGGTGGAGGTTGTTGAGCATCTGGATTCGTTCGAACGAACTCTGTAAACCCCTCACTCATCATCTGGAAGAAGGCTTCTCAACCTCTCCCCCTAGACTACCTGAAGTTGGCCTAAAATTAGTGGGCGCTACCCCTTGAGCTAGAGCGTGCGTATTACTTTCCATATCATCAGCTATTGCTCGTTTGGGATCCATTACTATACAAAAAACACATTTTAACTCTCAGGAATCATCACACTATTGCAGTTTATATATATGGCATATATAGCTAGACACTCACACGCTACGTTAGTCCTAGAATCGACTAAACCGTAGCTTTGATACTAATAAAATGTAACACCCCTAACCCGTATCCGTTGCCGAAATAGGGTTACAAGGCATTACCAATCAATCATAACATACATCATACATTTACTCATAAACATCAATCAAATATAATCACAATGTCCCTTATAAGGCTCTAAGAGACCTTAGAACATGCTTGAAAGAGATTAGGGACTAAACCGATAACATTTCCAAACTTTAGCAAACACATAAAATTTTTAAACATTCAAGGGTCACACGCCCGTGTGAATAAGCCGTGTGCCTCACATGGCCACCAAACACGCCCGTGTCACAGGCTATGTGAAAATAGGGCATACATACTGACTTGCACCACACGGCTGGAGACATGCTCGTGTGCCATGGCAGTGGGAAAACTAGAGGGGTTACTGGCTTGGGTCACACGGCCGGCCACACGCCCATGTGCCATCCCGTGTGTCACACACGGCCAGTAGACACGCCCGTGTGTCTAAGCCGTGTCAAACCTGTAGTGTATACTGACTTAATTTGAAAGGGTACCCCAAGGGACACACAGCCATGTAGCATGACCATGTGTCACACACGACCGAGACACACACCCCTGTCTCCAATTGTGTGGACAAAAATAGGCTATTTGCAAAGCCAATTTGCCACCCTTTACTCATGTACACTTGGCAATTAAAGTGGTACCATTTCAATACATTCAAAGGCAGCCAAAACATACTATTTCATACACATTATATGCCATTTATAATCCATTAAATCAACCCCTAAAATCATAAACAAAAACATGCCAAGACAACAAGTCTTAACCTTAACCTCTATATGCATTTTCTCACCATCTTCTCAACTCTTTTAAACCTCATAATATACCATTTCATCATCAATAAACAATCTACAACATTCCATTTCTTAACCATGATACATCATTGACAATTAACCAAATCAATTACCCATCTAGCAAACACATGAATCCTTATTAATCTTGCCAAAACATAAGACATTACATGCATCATAAATTACTTATCAAACTTATGAATTAAGCCAACTTATATGGCCAAATACACACCAACATTTACAAGCCAAATCTCATGGCTAATATCATAACTCAAAACATACCAAGATGACACTAGCCTATATATGCCATATACCATATATACGAAGCTTCAAAAATACCAACAAGACAATTGATAGTGTGACGATGTTCCCAATGATCCCCGAGTCCGAGCTAGCTTTGATTATCTATAAAACATAGACAAATAACACACAGTAAGCTTCATAGCTTAGTAAGTTCGTAAGTGAATAACTCAATTCATCAAATAAATGTAATTTAACAATTTTCACATTACCAAATCAAAATCACATTAACCACAAACCTTTATCATGTCTCAAAACATGATCAAATACCATCTCATTGAACTTTCTCAATGTAATATTCGAATAGGTTTCGTACGTACCTATACAACCTCTTACTAACCTCTTTCTCAACTACATCATTCTTTACCCGTTGAACCATTTGGAATAAAAGTCAGATACTCAAAGATCTCATTCAATAAGTACCTATACCATGGCCCGAAGCCAAACAAGGTAACTTATCCCGGAGTTCCTATACCATGGCTCGTAGCCAAATCAAGGTAACTCCTCTCTAAATACTTATACCATGGCCCGTGGCCAAATCAAGGTATTATTCACACCCGAAGTGCTGATATCATGGCCCGAAGCCAATACATTATCCTAATGACATGTCATTAGCATTCTAACTATTCCTAAGGTTCAACCGGGAAGTTTCACTTGTCGATTTCATCGTTGAACAAATCTGTAGAGTCATAATCACAATTTAAATATTATCCGAAATCTCATAATCACAATTTATGCGGTATCAAAGCATTTAACATGTATTTATAATGAAATTAGCACATACGAACTTACCTCGGGTATGAAAACGGCGAAATGAGTCAATTACTCGATTATCTTGCCCTTCCCCCCGATCTAAATCCAGATTCCCCTTTTCTTGATCTATATGTATTCAAAATTAACTCATTTAATCACCTATTCATTAAATTTCATCCAAAAATACCTATTTGGGCATTTTTACACTTTAGCTCTTAAAGTTTCACATTTATTCAATTTAGTTCTTATTTCACAAATACACAAAATTCACAAAATTTAATTTAACCCATGCTTAGCCGATTTATACTTGAGTCCCTAGTAGCCCAAAACTTTTATTTATTTCACATTTCCACCCTTCAATTTATAAATTTCACAATTTAATCCTTATTTGACATTTTTGTCAAAAATCACTTTACAAAACAGTAAAATCTATCAACAATTATTCATTTTCCATCATCAATATTCAAAAGCATCAAGCTATCATTAGTGGCAACTCACAAATTCATCAACCAATTCAGAAATTAGAATACGGGCTAGCTAGAATACGAAGCAACGATCATAAAAACATAGAAATCATCAAAAACTGAGCAAAAAACATACCTTAATCAAGGAATATGCTAGCCGAATATCAAAGCCCTAAAATGACTTCTTTTTCTTTCTCAATTTTGGTTAAGGATGAAGAAAATAAAGATGATATGGCTTTTGTTTTAGTTTAATTAACCTTAATAACCAATTTACCATTTTATCCTTAAGAAAAATCATTTAAAATCAATCATTTAATGGTCATTTATATCAAATTCCACTATCAATGGTCTAATATCAACATAAGGACCTTTCATTTAATAAATCATAGCAAATAAACACTTTTACCTTATAGCATGCTACTTTTGCATTTTACACGATTTAACCTTTTTTATCAAATTGAGCTATTAAACGATTAAATTAGCTCACGAAATTTTAACACACATATAATCACATGCTATAAACACCAAAAATAATATTAAAATAATTTTTTGATCTTAGATTTGTGGTTTCGAAACTACTATTCTAATTTAGCTAAAATCAGGCTGTTACACTCTTCTAAAAAAACTCAAAGAGAAATTCTTGTAAAGAAAAACTCAAAGAGAATTTATTAACTTAAAGAAAGGTTGAATATAATGAATTGTCTGATTTGTGTATAATGCAAAGACCAATATACAAGCTAACTAAATAAATCTAAATAAAACTCTTAAGTATATTAGATCTCTAATTAATCTAAATAAGTAGTTTTAAACTAAACTTTCTTTTTGACATAAAACTCCTAAATAACTTAAACTAGTAATAATTATTAAAACTTAGAATAATAAAATAATAAGACCTGATAAATAAATTATTGGGCCCATATATAATAAAAATTAAGCCCAAAACATGAACCCAATATGATTTAAACTCAAATTAAAAGACTAAACTCGTAATTCCCATCATAATCATGCCCAAAAATTCTGCTCACACAGTCTTTATTAAAATGGTCATAACTTGAGCTCTCAAACTCAAAATCGAGTGATTCAAAGTGCGTTTTGAAGATAAGAGATAGGTCTTTGAATGTAATGAAGACATCTCACCTAGAAATGCCTGGATCCCATCCAAAAATTCATCGCAAGTCTGTTGATTTCTTAAGCTTGAAAATTGACAACTTCGGTGAATGGTATTTAATAAATTTCACTTCATCCGTACATGTATCATTCCCCCTTTCCTCAAAAATATTCGTCCTTGAATCTTGTCTTTGATTGAATCTTGGTTCGGTTTGTTTGGCCTTTGATATTATTGTTGGGCCTTGAGGTAGTGTGAGCTTATCACATTCATGGGTTTGAAGGTGGGCTTTGAGACTATCAACATTTCCCCCTTACTCAAGAAAATTTGTCCCCAAATCTTTAGCTGCACAAAAAGAAAAAGGGATTATAATAAATAACAATAAAATGAAAAAAAATACTTATCTAAGCTTTCTTATGTGCCAAAACTATCTCCAGGAGCAAAAATATGATTTTGATCTCCTAAATCAGCATGGATCAAGTATCTCTTCTTCAAAAACAAACCATCAACATTAAACACATAAATATTAGGCACATGAGTCTTCAAGTAAAAAATAACCTGTAACTTTCTTTAAATATACATGGTCATCTACAAGAATTTCCAACTATGGGTCAAGAATTTCACATAATTATAAGAATCAAGAAGTTTAATCTTATTATGTAAAAAGATCATCGTTAAAGGTCAAGATAGAAAATATTGTTGCAAGAGAAAATCTACAAAATGGTTTAAAATCCTATTTAATGAAACATAATTACTATTTTTAACCTAACCAAATTTAGATAAACCCATAAAATCATTTAAATTTTCAAACGAAGGTTTAATGAAATTTGACCAATGAGAAAACATGTTGTAAGGAAATGTTTTGCAAACAAAATCAGTAGCATACTTATCAAAAAAATTCAAGGTATGCCTTCTTAAATTAATTTCTGTTGTTTCCTTACCTTAGCTACCTTGTAGCACTTGTGGGGAATTATCAATATTCAACTTACCTATTTCCCACAGGGAAAATTGTCTATCAATGGTAGAGTAATATAATTGGAAATCCGTCAATGGATCCTTGAAGTCCTATAATGAAGAAACGCCACTAAACAAATTTGAGTCAAGGTTAGTTAAAATATAATCATTCCTCATGTTTGTATAGGTATTTTCTTTTTCATTTTACCTCATATGGATTTTTACTCACCAAATTTGAACCATCAAGTAGACTTTTATCACTCAGTGTCTCTTTTCTCTCTATCTTTTCACATGATTCTTCCTCACATCCCATATTCCTCTCAAACGTATTATTTATTCAATTTAGTACAATATATATCAGTAGGAGAACCTGACGTTTGTATATCATCTAACTCTATAAATTCAAGGAAAAAATTCTCATTATTATCTTTTTTCGGTTCACAAATTTCATCATCACAAATCTTTTTTCCACTAGAGTAAGAGTCAATAGAAGGCATGAAGTCATACTTACTTTCTTCTCTAGTTGGAATTTAATTGGACATTAGAAACCTTCATGATCTTTTGAACTACACCAATAACATTTCACAATAGGTGAGAGAGCAATTATACTCCTTTCATTTGGCCATCTTTTCTTGAAGTACTCATCAATTGATCGGTTAACTTGAACATGGTGTTGACATTTCATTTTGATCTCTCTATAGTAATGAGAAGGAGCGTAACGCTTCCGCATAACTTGCTTCAGCTCGTCCCATGTTTCAATTACCCTTCCATAGTTTCTTTGATGGTTAATTCCAAGTTGAATCCACCAACTCAACGCATAATCCGAAAGTCCATAAGTCGCCAATGAAACTTTTTTCTTTTTCCAGGCATTTATAGTAACGAAACATAAGTTCAATTTTTGATTTCCACTTATAATATGCTTCGGGATTCTTCTTTCCTCGAAATTATGGAATTGAAAACTTTGGTTTAGCTACAAAAGGTTGACCATGATCAAGAATACCCAAAGTTTCATTAATGTGATAATATCCTTGTCTACCATTATTAGAATGAATATGAAGTTGTTCATTGTCCCCATCATCATCACTATCACGAGCACGATATTGTTGATTTGAAGAAGTCTCCAAATGAGCAATAGCTTGAGTTAGAATTTGAATTTGATTGGCAAGATGATTGGCAAGCTGGTTAATGTTATCTTTTTATTTTGTTCGAAACTTAGTAAAATTGGCCTCAACTGTATCACGTAACTCATTCAATTGTTGATATCGATAATTTATCATCCCCACAATATTATCAAATGTAACATTTTGTTCTTTATCACCGGATGGTGTCTCATCATTGTTTGTACAATTACGCGTGCTACAAGTCATTGTGAAAGCCTAGAAAAACACAACACTCAAAAGAAAAATTAAGCAAACGTCACCTTTATGCACTCAGAAATAAAATAAAATTCTCAGTGAGGTAAGAATTAATCTTGTGAGTCTTTTAAAAGTGTCTATATCAATCAATCAGAATGTATTGGAATCAAACTAACAAAGCAAACCTAGTAGCACTAGGAGTCCAAAATCGGCTAGACAACAAAGAATTATGTTGCATGGATGAAGAAATGTGCAACGTGCTTTAACCTACTAACACAAGAAAAAAATAAAGTGTTAGAATGCATAAAGAAACAATAAAACATAAAAAAAGGGGGAAAACCTAAGGCTATGAATCAATAAAATTTGCTAAAATCGAAAACCCAAAAAATTGCGAAGCAACTTGACAAACTTTGTTCGAGGTGTTCCCGATTTTCAAAAATTACAAAATTTAAACTAGAGCCTTACCAAAAAATGTAGATCTGATCTCAAAAGTTTTGGCACAAAATTCAACCCATGTAATTTTATTTATTTATTTATTTTTTTCGTATTTTCTTTTTTTTATACTTTTTCGTTCACTTTTTTTTTAGTGCCAATAAATAGTATGTAAAATTTCAAATTGTTTGAAAAATGTTTACCCACTGAAAAATATTTTTTATACTCTAAAATAGTGCCAAGAAATAGTATGTAAAATTTTAGATTGTTTGAAAAATGTTTACCCACTGAAAAATATTTTTTTCCCGAAAATTGTCTAGGTAAAAAAAATTATTTTGAAGTTGTTTGCTAGAAATCAGTTTATAAAAACAAAAAGAACACCTAAAATGCCTAACTCTGATATCAAATGATACGGAATGGTATGGATGAATGCGAAAGAGGATCGTAAAGTTTTTCCAAGTCGCAGCTCTAATTCCCCCTCCAAGAAAGAAAACTTGGCATGAAAAATTTTGAAGATGATTCCCACAATCTGAAAAGATTGTTAAAACTCTTCTAAAAGAAACTCAAGAGAATTTTTTGAAAAGAAAACTTAGAAATTAACTCAAAAGAGAAGTTGAATAAAAATTAATTGTATCATTTGTGTAAAATGCAAAGGCCTATATATAGTAGTTTTAAACTAAACTCTCTTGTTGACATAAAACACCTAAATAACTTAAACTACTTAATAATTTTTAAAATTTTGGAATAATAAAATAATAAAATAATAAGAGCTAACAAGTGCAATATTGGGCTCATATATAATAAAAATTAAGCCTAAAACTCGAACCCGATATGATTTAAACTTGAATTAAAGCCCTAAACTCGTAATTCCTATCATAATCCCGTCAAGAAATTCTACATGCGCTGTCTTCACTAAAATTGTTATAACTTGAGCTCTCAAACTCAAAATCGAGTGATTCAAAGTGCGTTTAAAAGCTAAGAGATAGATATTTGAATTCCATAAGATATCTCAACCTAGAAATTCCTAGATCATATCCAAAAATTTGTGGCGAGTCTACTAACTTTCTAAGCTTGAAAATTGACAACTTCGGTGAATGGAATTTAATAAATTTCACTCCAACTTTGCATGTATCATTCCCCCTTTCCTCAAAAAGATTCATCCTCGAATCTTGTCTTTGATCAAATTTTTGTTTGATTTGTGTGGCCTTTGACATTGTTGTTGAGCCTTGAAGTAGTGTGAGCTCATCATATCCATGGGTCTAAATTTAGGCCTTGAGACTTGCATCAGCTACACTTATTGGGACAACGTATGACTCATTGAGCCTTCAATGTGTTTGGAGATCCAAGTATCCAATGTATTTGTAAGCATACATGTGTTGCATGGTTCTTAAGTGCTAATATATCTTTTAATGATGCTACTTGAGATATGTATGTTGTTATACGTCGTGGTTAAGTATGTATGTGTGATATTTGAAATCTAAAAGCATGTTCTCTACTTGGAAAGCATGATTGTGTAGTTAAGTTTTAACATGCCTTACTTAACTATTGTTAATTATGTTTACTTAGTAGTAAGATTAACATTTACTGAGCTATGTTTAGATCACACTCTTCATTTTAATGTGCAACAAGTCAAATACCAAGAGGTGAAGGCAAGTGAGCTAAGTGATCCAAGGGAATCTACCATCTTTAATAGGTGTTTGAACTTATGTTAGTTCTTAAAGGCAATGTGATATGGACTTTTGGGAGTAAACATTTTATGTTGTTTATGGATCGTTTGATTACTAGTTGAACATTTATATTGATGGTATATATGGTTGATATATTTTGATGCATGTTGAATAAATGTTTTATGTTTGGAATGTTGGTAGAGTAGCTAAAATGTGGTAAATTAAGCATGTTTTTATTCTCGCACTCGAGGCATGTTTCAATTGGTGAAGTGGTATGTTTTGAATATTTAGGTATATTTGAAAAGCACAAATGGTAAATTTGTCATGTTGAGTTTGGATTTTTGGAATCAAGAACGTATGCAAATGACTTTTCTTTTGTTGAGGGGACAAATTTTGATAGGATGTGATAAATTATATTTGGACAAGTTCTAGATGAAGTTTATGTTTTAAATGTTTAATTTCATAAAAATGCTATTAATTTATAATTCGAATAATTATAAATATTTTGACATTTTTATAAATTAGTTCCTAATTAATTGATTCTAAAGTTTAACTGAGATTTTATAATCAGATTAAGACAATTTTTTTGCCAATAGTCTAATTAAGTGTTCTAAGACTGACACGTGCTGTTAGTTTAATTTTATATGTGATACTTATATGATAAGCATGAAATGATGATTTTACCCATGTGTGTGCTAAAGGCAAGAATGATTGTTAGATAAGCATACAAATAGGTTTAATTGCTAGTAATTGATCATGTATGATTTATCGAGCATATAATTTTCTTCTGCTAATATCTTTATTAATAATAACGTTAATAAATGGCATGCAAATATGTCAATTTTGGTCCGAGTCACTTCGGTGACTAATGTGACGTCTTAAATTTGGGTTGGATTGTCTCGGCCATGTTTGGGGTGCCACTGATTGTTGGAACATTTTCAAATTATATATAATGTTCCAAAAATTACAAATAAAATGTTGCAAGTAAATATAAATTGTAACTTTTGGTCAAGAGTTTCCCTATTCATAGTGATTAGTTCTATCTCTTGAAAATCAAAAGTTATGTCACTTGGTTACTAACCAAGAGTTTCCACTATTCATAGTAATGAGTTATGTCTCTTCTTACCAAAATTTATGTCATTTAATTATTAACAAAGAGTCATAATTATTCAAGTAGATATCTATTGAATAATTATGTTTATTGCTAAAAGATATGACTATCCATTTGGATAGTTATGTCTCTACGAAGAGAAATGAGAACTCCTATAAATAGGAGTCAAAATTCCTTTATTTGGTACACTAGAAACATATCAAAAGTTTTTTTCTATTCTTCTCTATCTTCTAATATTCTTAGATTGTTCTTTAAGGAATTACTGTAGAAGTTCTTTATGGAAATTGATATTCTTGTTATACTACCCTCAATGCTCAATGGACTGTTTCCATTAGTGCAAAATGTCAATAGTCATTGGGGCTTCATTGTGTCTTCGAGGTTCAATTTCCAGTAACTCTTTTGCACACCAAAATATAGGGGGGTGAATAGAACCTTAAAGAAAGTGGCATTGATACACACCTTAAAGCTTTCATTAATTTCTCATAAGTTCATTTTTACCCTACACACCAACAACTTGCATTCTTTCCTATAAAATATAATATACCACACCATTGCATCCAACACTTGTTAATTATTCAAATCTATTAAGGAAGTGAGACACTCCGAAGCATAACCAATTGTACTAGGCATGCAAAAGTAAGGCTTTAATAATGTCTTGGTTGGTGATTCAAACCCTTATGGGCACATTATGCATAATTAATATTTTGCACAAAATCCCTACACAAAGACAATACCTTCCATTAAAGAAGTAAGACACTCCAAGCAAAAATTCACCATCAACAAAATTCAATATTAACCATGTTATTGAACACTCATTGCTCATAGATGAGAGCTTTTAGGACTGATAGGTTAAAAGGGGAGAAACTATTGGATGCTCTAATTTCCCATAGTTAAATTGATGGAAAAAAAAAAACAAATTACCTCCATTTTTCTCAAGATTTTTGGATTCATTCATATGAATGCTATATGTACAAGTGCTTCACACAAGAGATCCTCAAGATTTCAAAAAATATAAAATAATTAAGGATAACATAATATTTCTTTTATTATTTTAACTCTTTCATTTGATTATGAATATTGAGTCACATTGATGGCTTTCGGTTTTTATAACTCTACCTAAAAATTATCTTGATGTGCATGCATTCCAATAACCCAAAAGAAAGAGTTAAAAAATAATGAAAATCCAATTGTGTTTTTGAGTATATGTTTAACTTAAATATATTACAACCATTTTCATCTCAAAGAAATGAAAAACAAAATCAACTTTGTTTAAAACAAAATGAAGCCTCTCTATTATTCAAAACAATAAAACAAAACAAAAGCATGAAAGTTGAATTTCAATTTAACTTATTATTTATTAGGGAAAAGAAACAATGAAAGACTATATACACATACTAGAGATTCTTCTCTAACTCTACAACAAAACAAGTTGATTGGACACAAAATTTCATATACCACAAATTAAAAAATAAATTTGACAATGGAAAAGCAAAGTTATCAACAATTCAAAATAAATAGATATATTTAACAAAAGCATGACAAAGTCTAAAATCATGTAGTCAAACTAAAACAAAGTTCATGCCCCATATTTAAGTTTATTGAAAATTTTGCCTGGCTTGCTTCATTTCATGTTCCAATAGCAGTTAGAACAAGTTAGTTTGGAGCAATCAAAGATTTTGTGTTGGGCATATGTTATGATCAAAAAATTGAGACATTTCTAAAGAACTAAATCTCACATTAATTAATAAAAACCTTGAGACTCTTGTTTATAGGTCATTATACTTCATTGGGCTAATAAGAACCAGGAGAGGGTGTATTCACGCGAATGAGAATTAGGCTCGAATGGCCAGTATAGTGTAAATAAGTGGATTTCCTTAAGTGTGATACATTGTAGCATTTGATTCCAATAAAAGTAAATTACTTAATTAGTAACACTTATATTTAGCCAGGCTAAAAATAGCTTAATCGATCGAAGATATATTTAGCCAAGTCTAGATTCGTTGAATTTTTTAAACTATTTTTGGCTAAGTCAAATTCACTTACCTTTGCTATTTTTAGCTAATAAAAGTCCTATACATACCTGATAAGTGCTAAAAGTAACATGTTTGAACCTCATTCTTAATGCATTTTTGGGTGACTATTCAATGTTAATTGTAAATTTTATACTCCTAATCCTTTAAATTCATTTTTTAATGCTTAATAAAGCACTTGGGAGCAAAAGGAGCGAAAATCGGAGCGTTGGAGCAAGCTGCAGGAGCCACACTAGCTAAATCATTTCACATGACTAAACCACACGACTATGTGACCCACACGGGCTGAAGCATTCCACATGACCAAACCACACGGTTGTGTGACCCACACAAGTGTGTGGTAGGCCATGTCATTTTCATGGGATTGCGCATCGAACTGCATAAAATCATGATTTTTAGGTTTTTAAGACATTATAAGACGTATATATAACAAAAATAAGAAGATAGGACTCAGCCATCATAGAATATTCAAGGAAAAAACTCGAAAAATACCATTGAAACCAACTTTGAAGCAAATTTCTGTCAAGATTGAAAATTGTCAGTTAATTTATTAGGAAGTTATCATGAGTTTCTTTATTTCTTTCAGTTATATTGTATCTTGGATATTTTTATTTTGAAGCATGAACTAAATTGTCTAAATACCTAAATGAGATGAACCCTATGATGGATTCTATCATTTGATTTTTATTTTACGCAATAAATACTTAGTTTATTATTCTCAATTATTTGTGCTTAATTCTTGGTTTGATATTTCTAGATTATTAATCCATATTTTATGTGCTTAAATCGGTGGTTGAATAGATATTGATTAAGATTAGATCTTACTTAATTGAAAAGAGTTGAATACAATCCTAGAAATAGGAAGATATAAATCTAGCGGATTAGAGTCAAACCTAATAGGAGAACCCATAGCACGAGTTAATGTGATAATAAGGGTTTTAATTAGAAAGAAATTTCGATTAATCAACCTAGAGCTAGTTGCTCTTATGCTCGAAAGAGATATTAGAATAATTTAGATTGATAATGACAGATGAGATCTAGGTGGATTCTTTCCTAGGTATTGTTTCACTTCTTGGTTGCTAATCATTTGTTTTCCTTATTTATTTTTTGTCATGTTTGTCAGATAATTAATTTAGTTAATTTTAGTTTTAATCAATCACTCGAAATATTCAGTTAAATAATAGAAAGACAGTAATTACTAGTACTTTTAGTCTTCGTAGGAATGATATATTTACTCATTGTAACTATACTATTAAATGATAGGTGCACTTGTCTCAGTCAAATTTTTGGTTAGTTCCATGGAAATCAAGTTTTAGGCACTGTTGTAGGGATAGAATATTAGGAAAACGTAATTTCTATTAATTTAGTCATTTCTATTTTTTAATATTTTTTTAATTTAATTATTACATTTTAATTTTTCTTTTGTTTGATTCTTACATGTTCTTTTGGTTTATGACTAGATGCAACTTGTTGGAACCATTAGTTTTGTAACACCCTAACCCATATTCGTCGCCAAAACAGGGTTACAGAGCATTATCAGAGTTTACAGAACAAATACAATTAATTCATGTCTTTTACTATTCATATCCGAAACAAATCATAATTCAATCATGTTGTCCCTTAAATTGACCCTCAAGGTCCAATTTATATATTATAAGCAAGTCGGAACTAAATCAGGAATTTAAAGAATTTTTCAAAAAATTTCAAAATTTTTCTTAGGTGTAGAGGACACAAGCTGTGTGGTCAGGCCGTGTGGCTTACACGACTTAGTGACACACTCGTGTCTTAGGCAGTGTGGGCATTCGATATGAGGCACACGACCGTGTCCTAGCCCATAATCAAATTAGGGTAGCTACTGAATTGGGTCACATGGCCAGCCACATGCCCGTGTGCTAGGCCGTGTGGACTATTTAATTTTTGAAAATTAGGTGCAGGATTCACATGGCCAAGGCATATGCACGGCTAAGACACATGCCTGTGTCTCTGCCCGTGTGACCAATTCTGAGTATTCTATTTCTCAATTTTTAAAATGCATGGGACATACAGCCAAACCATACACCTGTGCGCATGGCAATGTGTCACAAACGGTTGAGACACACGCCCATGTATCTACCCGTGTGGACGAAAACAAGGTCATTTCCAAGCCTTATTTCCCACCTAAATTTTACCTTGTACCTACATTAATACTTGTATACATATACCAAACAATTCAAGATGTTAAAACCAAGTCAACATTAACATTATACTTGATATATAATCACATGAATTCAAACTTACCTTTTTAAAATACATATATGTGTTTACCACTATTCAATATAACCATATCAAGCACACATATATTAACCATATTATAACCTCAAGTATATATTAACTAAATATACCATTACTAGCCATTCCAATAGCTAGATTACAAACAACCATTTACATGCCAACATTTGGCCAAATTAACATATACATGCGATTATACCAAAACAAGTTTACTATTTATACCAAATAAATTGAAGGATAGTGTGATGATGCTCCGGTCGATTCCAACCTTTATGAGCTTCTAAGCACTATAAAACAGAGAAAAGAAAACCGAGTAAGCATTTCAAATGCTTAGTAAGTTCGTATAATAAGAATTTAACTTACCAATCATGTACATTCAAAATAAGTATACAAACATGCATCCAAATCATTATGGCCATTGGCCTAAACGCATATGATCTCAAAAAACTTGTTACTCATGTATATCATGTAAACATAAAAAATCAAAGGTGAGCTCATCATGTAATAACTTTCACAAACATGTGCTTTTCATATCATATTGCCATATAACATGTGCATTTCCATAATCAATCATCTTAATTTCAATTCAACCATGTCAAAATTATTCCCGTTGAATTTATTTGAAATATCAATGGATACACATATAATACACTTAAAGTGTACAAAACTGTAAACCGTCAACTCATATTCAAGGGTACTTGATAAACGCCAAATTATACATATTGTTACCTCAAATACTTAGCATATTTATGGATGTTTACTATTAGATTTGTGGATTTTGGTGCTCTTAATCCATTTATTTCATGTTTGGTACTCAGGAGAGCATCAACAGTCAAAAGGAGCCAAAAACGAGCTTAAAAGAGACAAAAAGGACCAAATCAAGAAGATCACACGGCCTAAGCCTTGCCACACGGGCTGATCACACGCCCGTGTCTGTCCAGGGTTTCGTCTAAGGATTTCACGATTCACACGGCCTGGCCATTGACCCACACAGTTGTGTGAAATTTAGCGAAATGAACACGGCCTGGCAAACACGTCACACGGCCATGGCACACGGGCGTGTCCCTTTTTCAAAGAGTTGTATTTTACATGGAAAAAAGGATACTTAGGGAAGAAGAAAGCCAATCAAAAGCCTATATAAGCACCCTAAGTATGACCTACTAAGGGGGACGGCTAGAGCCTCTCTGGAACACGAAACCACATGCCAGGAATTACTTGAAGGAAGTCAGACGATCCATCCCAAAAGCCGAAGCTACTCCAAGATTGAAGATCTCTATCAGAATCCTTTCAGGAGTTTTAGAGTTTTCTTCATGTTTTTTTATTTTCATACCTTTGAGATGTATTCTTATTTCATTATGAACTAAACCTCGTAGATACCTAAGGGGGATGAAACCTATGATGGATCTTGTTGTTATTATTTGAACTATATGATAAATACTTGATTTGTTCTTAATTATGTGTTTCTAATGCTTGAGTTAATATTCTAGGTATTGACTCATGATCTAATGTGCTTATGCAGAGGAGGAATAGACCCTGCCTAAGAGTAGACTTGGCATAATTAGGCAGAGTTGATCGAACGCCTAGAGATAGGATTACGAGAGTTTGCCAGATTAGGGTGAAACCTAATAAGGGAGTTCATAGATCGATTTACTGCTTCCCTAGGAGTTTTAATTAGAAAGAGATTTCAATTAATTCAACTGAGGGTTAGGCGTTATTAGTCTCGAAAGAGATAATAATGTACGTTAGGGAGTCTCACGGATCAAGTCAAGTGAATAAATCGTCTGGTTCAAAGTCAGATAACAAGTGAAATCTAGGTGGATTCCTCCTTGGGTGTCGTCTTTATCAATTGCTTATCTTCAAGTCTTTTTCCAAATTTTCTCTTCACTTTAATTAAATTAGTTAATTAGTTTAGATAATTAGTTTAATAAACAAACCCTTTTATTCCTAGGCTAAATAATAAAAAGATAGTTATTACTAGAACTTTTGGTTCCCTTGGGTACGATATCCCGGTCTTGCCATTACTATACTATGTTCGATAGGTGCGCTTTCCTTTTCGTTGTGATAATAGTTAGTCTAGGTTTGATCTTTTTTTTATAAATATTTATTACTTGTTACGAATCACGTAATCATGTTTTTGGCACCGTTGCCGGGGAACTGAAATATTAGGAACACTTAATTTTTATTACTTTAGCCATTTATTTTCCTTGCAATTTAACTTTATTTTTATTTTATTTTACTAACTTTCTTCTTCTTTCCCTGGCAGGTTCTTGTAGTGTATGACTAGAAGAAACCCGTCAGGACCGTTGCTTTTTGACGAGAAAATTGATCGTACAGCTCGTAAAAATCAACGAGAAATTAGGTGCAGCTTAAGATACATAGAAGAAGAGCAAGAGGATGATATCTTAACTACTACTGAAGAGATGGCTGAAAATCAGGACAATCCACTACCGCCAGCCATACCCGCTGAATTAGCAAATCAGAATCCTACTCTTCGTACTATGTATGATTATGCTAAACCTAAATTTACAGGAATTGAGTCAAGTATAGTTAGACCTACTGTTGCTGCTAACAATTTTGAACTGAAACCTAACACGATTCAGATGATACAGCAATTTGTTCAGTTTGAAGGTTTGCAGGATGAGAACCCCAACACGCACTTGGCAAATTTCTTAGAACTGTGCGACACTTTCAAAATTAATGGCATTTCTAATGATGCCGTTCGCCTTCGGTTATTCCTTTTTTCACTAAGGAATAAAGCTAAACAGTGGTTAAACTCACTACCATGAGGATCGATTACCACTTGGGAGCAAATGACTAAAAAATTTCTATTAAAATATTTTCCACCGGCAAAAATAGCTAAGTTGCGTAATGATATTTCTTCTTTTGTGCAGATGGACTTAAAGACACTTTACAATTCATGGGAGAGATTCAAGGACCTTTTGCGAAGGTGCCCACATCATAGATTATCGCTATGGCTGCAAGTTCAAATGTTCTACAATGGTGTGAATCCCTCGACAAGACAAATGATTGATGCAGCTGCTGGTGGGACCATCAATAACAAGACACCTGAAGAGGCTTCTGAATTTATTGAGGAGATGTCACTGAATAACTATCAGTGGCAAGTCATGAGGACTAAGCCAACAAAAACAGCAGGTGTTTATAACGTCGATTCAGTCACTATGTTGACAAATCAGGTAGAACTTCGAAATAAGAAAATTGATGGTTTACTTGGTTCTACGCAGGTGCATCAAGCAATGAGGTGTGATTCAAGTGGAGGAGGTGTGCATACAAAATACCCACCATTCAATCCTACAACTGAAGAGGAACAAGTCAACTATATGGTAACAATAATTTTAGATCTCAGAATAACCCCTATAGTAACACTTATAATGCAGGTTGGAAGAACCACCCAAATTTCTCTTGGGGTGGTCAACAGAGTCAAAGGCCACAGAATCCTTAGAATTTTCAACAGCATCATATCAACAGGAAAAAAAGTCAAACCTTGAACAGATGCTATCCAAATTCATCTCGGTGTCAAAAACTCGTTTCTAGAATACCGAGAAAGCACTCAAAAATCAACAAGCATCAATTCAAGGACTCGAAACTCAGATAAGCCAGCTAACCAGACTGATTTCCAAACAACCACAAGGTGGCTTACATAGTAACACCAAACTGAAAGAGCATGTGAAAGCAGTTACACTAAGGAGTAGGAAAGTGTTAGCTGAAGCTAAAAAGAAGCTAACACAAGAAACCGTGATAAGCAAAAGGGAGGAGGAAAAACCCAAAAATAGTGAGAAACCAGTACAGAAGGAATATAGACCGTCAGTTCCATACCCAGCAAAATTTAAAAAAGACCGCATGGATGCACAATTTGGTAAGTTTGTTGAACTTTTTAAACAATTACATATCAACTTACCTTTTGTCGAAGCTATCTTACAGATGCCTACATACGCAAAATTTTTAAAGGAGCTCCTAACAAATAAAAGAAAGTTTGAGGACTTATCCATAGTAGAGCTCAATGAGGAGTGTTCAGCCATACTCTAAAATAAACTGCCAACCAAACTGAAAGATCCAGGAAGTTTTACTATCCTTTGCTTAATTGGTAGTTTAAATGTTGAGAAAGCACTAGCCGATCTAGGTGCTAGCATTAATTTGATGCCATATAAAATGTTCAAACAACTTGGTCTTGGGGAACCCAAACCCACTAGGATGAGTATTCAACTAGCCGATAGATCTGTTAAATATCCTAGGGGTATTATAGAAGATGTGCTTGTGAAAGTAGATAAATTCATATCCCTGTTGACTTTGTTATGCTTGATATGGACGAAGACGTGGAAGTACCTTTAATTTTAGGATGTCTATTTCTAGCCACTGCTATAGCTGTAATCAATGTGGGTGATGGTAAATTGGCACTTAGAGTAGGTGACGAGGAGATTATCCTTAAAATATATGATGCCATGAGATTTTCTAGGGAACAGGATGACTCATGTTATTTTATTAACTCTATTGATCATGCTACTCAAGACTCTTTTTAGGAAATTATACAAGAAGACACAACAGAACTATACCTAGCTCAATAAGAAGAGTCAGATGATGACCTTAACTAACATCCTTCGAGACGAGCAGAGTATGAAAGTAGCAAAATGAACGATGAACTTAAGCAAAAACCCTCTATTGAAGAACCTCCCAAACTGGAACTTAAATCACTACCAAATCACTTGGAATATGCATACATTGGAAATAATTCTACATTACTAGTGATTATTGCTTCTAACCTGCAACCCAAGGAAAAAGAGGAACTACTTCAAGTATTAAAAGAACATAAAAAGGCCCTAGCTTGGAAAATTTCTGACATAAAAAGAATTAGCCTCTCTTTTTGCACCCATAAAATTTTAATGGAAGATGAATATAAGCCTTGTGTGCAACCTCAAAGGCGACTGAATCCCAATATGAAAGAAGTAGTTAAAGCCGAGGTAATTAAACTTCTAGATGCTGGAATTATTTGTCCTATTTCTGATAGTTCTTGGGTAAGCCCAGTGCAGGTTGTTCCAAAGAAAGGAGGCATGATAGTCGTAACTAATGAGAAGAATGAATTAATCCCGACAAGGACAATCATAGGTTGAAGAGTTTGTATTGACTACAGGAAACTGAATGATGCCACAAGGAAAGATCACTTCCCATTGCCATTCATTGATCAAATGTTGGAAAGATTATCTGGGCACATGTACTACTATTTCTTAGACGGACTCTCCGGCTACTTCCAAATCCCAATAGCTCTTGAAGATCAAGAAAAGATGACATTCATATGCCTATACGGTACGTTCGCTTATCAAAGAATGCCTTTTGGATTATGTAACGCTCCTGCCACTTTTTAGCGCTGCATGATGGCCATCTTCGACGAACTCGTGGAAGACATCATGGAGGTATTTATGGATGATTTCTCAGTATTCAGTAACTCTTTCCATCTTTGCCTTAAAAATTTGAAATAAGTATTAATAAGATGTGAGTAAATGAACCTTGTGCTTAATTGGGCAAAATGTCACTTCATGGTTCAAGAGGGTATAGTATTAGGGCATAAAATTTCTAGTAAAGGGATTGAAGTGGATAAATCTAAAATTGAAATAATTGAAAAATTACCCCCTCCTAGTTAGGTCAAGGCTATTCGAAGCTTTTTAGGACATGCCGATTTTTATAGAAGATTTATTAAAGATTTTTCTAAAATAGCTAAGCCTATGACTAAACTACTAGAAAAAGATGTGCCTTTTAACTTCAATCAAGAATGTTTAGAAGCATTCAACACCTTGAAAGAAAAATTAATTGATGCTCCGATAATAATTACACCTGACTGGAACTTACCTTTTGAATTAATGTGTGATGCGAGTGATTATGCAATGAGGTGCGATGTTGGGACAGATGAAGAGACAAGCACTTTCACCTATCTATTATGCTAGAAAAACATTGATGACCATGACAGAGAGAACTACACCACTACAGAAAAAGAATTGTTAGCTGTGGTTTTTGCATTTGATAAATTCTGATCATATCTTATATTATCTAAAGTTGTTGTCTACACTGATCATTCTGCCCTTCGATACCTCTTAACTAAAACTGACGCAAAACCTCGACTCATTCAATGGATTTTGTTATTGCAGGAATTCGACTTAGAAATTCAAGATAAAAGAGGAGCTGAAAATCTCGCGGCGGATCATCTTTCCAGGCTTGAAAATTCAAATATCAGAAAACTTGATGAAACTGAAATTAATGATTCGTTTCCTGACGAACAATTCTTCGCTATATCTGATTTTGAGGTACCTTGGTTTGCAGACATCACAAATTTTTTGGCTGCTAACATAATCCCAAAAGGGTTGACACACCAGCAAAAGAAGAGATTCTTTAGCGATGTGAAAAACTACTTTTGGGACGACCCTTTTTTTCTGCATATGCATATGCGCGATCAAGTCATTCAAGATGCGTTACAAGGCCGTAAACATTAAGGATCTTTGGAACATTACCACTCAGACCAACTGGAGGACACTATAGTGGAACTAAGACCGCACATAAAATACTTGAATCAGATTTTTATTGGCCCTCATTATTCAAAGACACTAACAGGTATGTGACTTCTTGCGACAAATGCCAACGAACAGGTAATCTCTCCAAACATGATGAAATGCCTCAAAACTATATGCTTCCTTGTGAAATATTTGACATTTGGGGTATCGACTTCATGGGTCCATTCCCTAGTTCGTTTGGGAATAACTACATCTTAGTAGCAGTTGATTATACGTCCAAATGGGTGGAAGCCCAAGCTTTACCTACTAATGATGCTAGAGTAGTCGTACGTTTCCTTAACAAACTCTTCTCAAGATTCGGAACACCTAGAGTAATTATTAGGGACAAGGGCACTCATTTCTGTAACACCCAGTTTGAGAGAACTCTTAAGAAATATGGAGTTTAGCACAGAACAGCTACTCCTTATCATCCTCAGACTAGTGGACAAGTCAAAGTAGCAAACTGAGAAATTAAAAGAATCCTCGAGAAAATAGTTGAATCAAACAGGAAAGACTGAGAGATAAAGGTAGATGATGCTTTATGGGCTTACAGAACCGCGTTTAAGACTCCCATAGGAACATCACTTTACAGACTCGTTTATGGAAAACGATGTTATCTACCATTCAAATTAGAGCACAAAGCTTTTTGGGCTATTAAGTTTCTAAACCTTGATCCTAAACTTGCAGGTCAAAACAGGTTGATACAGCTGAACGAGTTAGATGAGTGGCGAGCCAATGCATACGAAAATTCACGACTATATAAGGAAGCAACGAAACGGCGCCATGACGCTCGCTTGAAGCAAATGAAGCAATTTGAAGTCGGAGATTTTGTCTTGCTTTACAATTCAAGACTCAAATTGTTCCTTGGAAAACTAAAATCACGATGGTCAGGACCTTTCATAGTTCAATCTGCTTTTCCATATGGCATAGTAGAGGTAAGCCATCCATCACAAGGAACCTTCAAGGTAAACGATCATCGTCTCAAACTTTACAACGGTGAGAATTTTAAAGACGATGGAGAGGAGCTACGGCTCCATGAACCTTCCTGAATACATCCATAAGGGAAAGTCAAGCTTAGACTATAAAAAAGCGCTTCTCGGGGGCAACCCGAGTACTAACAATTTTGATTTATTTAAATTTCATTTAAATTACAAGATTTTTTATTATTTATTTTTAGACCACTAACTGAATCTCTGAACGCAGATCCATAACCCTCACACGACCACCCACACGGGCGTGCCTAAAGCCGTGGTGAAATAGGGGAAGCAACACGGCCATGCGATACAGCCGTGTGGAAACAGGGCAAAGATTTCCCTAAAGCACGGGATGCGATAAATCCCCATGGCCGTGCGACATGGCCGTGGGTGAGGTTGATAGATGACCACGGGCGTGGGAATGGAAAAACACGGGCGTGCCAAGGGCAAGGCTCGATTCTATTTCTCTAACATGGGTGGGCAACACGCCCGTGCCATTAAACCGTGGACAACAATACACGGGCGTGGTACCATATACACGGGCGTGGGAGAAGTGAATGAAGCTAAGCACAACCGTTTGATATGGCCGTGTACCACACACGCCTAAGCCATACGGGCGTGGGATAGTAGCTGGGCGCAACCCAAAATGGAAAAATTAAAAAAACACAGGCTCACTCTCACAGTACATGGGCGTGTCTCTAGGCCTTGTGACCCTCCTAATTTTTTATTTTTTATTTATTTTTATTTTTATTCTTAATTTTTAATTTTATTTCAATTTTATTATTTTCTTATTGTAAATTTTTTCTTTCTTCATTTTTTTTTTGGTATTTCTAACAACTAATCCCACTACACTTTCTTCCACACCAACTCTTAATAAGCTCTTTATGATTCTATGAACCTTGGATTTCCAAGCAACCTGCTAGGAATATTTTACGGAATGAGGAAACAAATAGGGAACAATACAAAATAAATGCCATGTTCAACGACCCAATTTCTTCATCTAGCTAAGAACAATGGTAGCTACTACTTTCCCCAAGCACTACAGCCTCAGAATCAAGCTCCCTATCCATATAACAGGGAGTTTCACCTCTTTCTCTCTTATGATTTTCTTTATTTTTGAATAGTCTATCTTTGTACATTGAAGGCAATGTACATCTTAAGTGTAGGAGGCTAAACATAAATATTAAACCTAACTTTTTGCATTATTCTCCAATCCCTGAATATGGTCTTGTGCTTAAGTAATTTTCTCATAATATTGATAGAATGAATTCTGATTAATCTATAATTATTGTTGATATGTCATGAATTAGAAGGAAATTATGTATGAGTATTTGATTGTAGGACCTTAAAGAATCAAGCATGATAAGTTGATATTTTAACAACTAAAATTTTTAGATTATTTTCCTGAATTGAGGTATTATCTTGAAATCTTAAGTATATAGGAATGACATCAAAAACCCAAATTTTTGGTGAGATTTTTTAACCTTTTTGAGCATATAGCTTCCTTTCTTGCTCACTTCTTTTGTGGTTTGAGCGTGTCAACATTGAACTGTTATTCTAGAACTTGCATCGATTATGCATGTCGAGATCACACGTATGGTTTGATATGCTGAGATGATAAAGGAACTTAGGATTTAACCCACTTACTCCATAAAAAGCCTTCCTACATAATTAAACCCTTAGTAAACCCCTTTTTGAGCCTACTAACCCTTTTTCTTTATTGATTAACCCTCATCATTAACCCATTAACCCATTTTTATTGAAATCCTCTTACTTAATTTGACCCTTTTTATTCGAGATTAAATTTAATATTGTTACCTCACTATGATCACCAATTTTTGTTACTGAATCGTGGAGTATAACTTCTATTTTGTATTGACTTGATTTGGTCTTAAAAAAAAAACTAACCTCAGCATTATTATTGTAATTATTAGCAAGCTAAAGTTGTCATGAAAAAGAGAGCTCATGTAATATAGTTCTAGATATTTGTTGTCATTCAATAATTAAGTTTTTGATAGTAGGGTGATATATTGAAATCATTTCGATTCTAACATTTGTTTCTTTAGCTTGTATCCATACCCGTAACCTAAACCCCGTTACAACCATGCAGAGACCTTTTGATTTGTGTATCATATCATTTACAGTTGATGGAGATTTGATTTTCATGTAAGCCTATAGTGATAACATCTCATGTTAGACAATCGAGTTCTTAATTTTGAACCTTAAACACTTTGAGTGATTTGAGTGAATCCTTAGTGAGGATGTCATCTTTTGTATATTTAGGACTAAATTTAATTACTTAGAGGAAGGAGATTAGCTATAATTTTATTATCAAAATATTCGATTTAGATTGTTTGAGGTTTTTAATGCCCCTATGGTTGAATTCTCACTATATGATTCTCCGTGGAATAATTTGTAACATTATTGGTAATGATTATGGGATTGAAAAGAATGAATTCTAGCAGTAAATGAGAGTTTTGCTTGAGGACAAGCAAATGCTTAAGTGTGGGGGTATTTGATAAACGCCAAATTATACATATTGTTACCCCAAATACTTAGCATATTTATGGATGTTTACTATTAGATTTGTGGATTTTTATGCTCTAAATACGTTTATTTCATGTTTTGTACTCAGTAGAGCACCAAGAGTCAAAAGGAGCCAAAAATGAGCTTAAAAGAGACAAAAAAGGACCAAATCAAGAAGATCACACGGCCTAAGCCTTACTACACACACTCATCACACGCCCGTGTCTGTCGAGGGTGTCGTCCAAGGATTTCACAATTCACACGGCCTGGCCATTGACCCACACATTCGTGTGAAATTTAGCGGAACGAACATGGCCTGGGAAACACGTCACACGGTCGTGGCATATGGGCGTGTCCCTTTTTCAAAGAGTTGTATTTTACACAGAAAAAAGGATACTTAGGGAAGAAGAAAGCCAATCAAAAGCCTATATAAGCACCCTAAGAATGACCTACTAAGGGGGACGGCCAGAACCTCTCTGGAACACGAAACCACACGCCAGGAATTACTTGAAGGAAGCCAGACGATCCATCCCAAAAGCCGAAGCTACTCCAAGACTGAAGATCTTTCTCAGAATCCTTTCAGGAGTTTTAGAGTTTTCTTCATGTTTTTTTATTTCATACTTTTGAGATGTATTTGTAACGCCCCGTACCCAAGACCGTCACTGGATTTGAACACGAGGTGTTAACAGACTTAATTCATTACTTAAACTGCTCAAACAATTTATTTTTTTTAAAAAATTTTCAGTCAAGCTAGCAATCTGCATCACAGTCGCTTAAAAATTCATATCTCGAGTTTCGAAACTCAAAATCCAATTCCATAAATTTTCCTGAAACTAAACTCATATATCTATTTACTAATTTTTTTTAGAATTTTTGGTCAAGCCAATTAGTACAGTTTATTAGTTAAAGTCTCCCCTGTTTCAGGGTTCGACCACTCTGACCTCTATGTATTACGAATCAGATATCTCTCCGTACAGAATGTTAATGTCTATGATGTTTATTTATCTTAAAACTAGACTCAATAAGAAATCTGTACATATAAACCATGACTTCTAATTATTTGTTTACAATTTATTATGAATTTTTAAAATCAGAACAGGAGATCCAGAAATCACTCTGGCCCTGTTTCACAAAAATTTAAATATCTCATAAAATATAACTCATATACCTATTTTGTTCAATCCATATGCAAATAGACTCATAAATATTCAATTTCATAACTTATTCATCATTTAATTCCATTTCTAGTATTTTTAGTAATTTTTCAAATTTACATCATCACTTCTTTGCTTGATTCTATTTTATGGCAAATTTCACTTTACTAAGGATTTTCATGGACTAAATATCATTTTAAACATACATAACATCAAATATGACTTAGATTGGCCATTCCAATGGCTAATCATTTACAAACCCTTTTCTTGCCAAACCATAGCCATATCATAAGATCATTTACACAAAGTGAGTATTTTGCCATACATGCCACATTCAAAACACACAAGCCATTTTACCAATTTAGGCCTTCGGATAGTGTGAAAGAGTCTTCGACCTATCCCGATTCTCAAGCCGGCTTGTCAAAACTACAATAAAAGAAAAGGAGGGAGTAAGCACAAATGCTTAGTAAGTTCACATGCAAATAGCAAGTAACATAATCACACAATCCCACAAAAAACATTATTTGCATAAACAACACCAAGACATTCATGTTTCATTTGTATTTAATATCTTTCTACGATTTCATCATACCAAGTTCTCAACCCGAGGGTTTAAGCACATACCTGTCAAATTTTCTCATTTACCACACTTACCAACATGTCATCTTCATTTTATGCCTTCTTCTTATTCACTTAAGATTCACCCGTTGAACACATCGGAATATAATTCGAATACGCGGATCTCATGAACATAAGAGCCATACCCGCAGCTAGAAAAACTCAATAGCCTACGAAAATTATGTAGCCAAGCTACCATGTAACCCGCCCATAAGTGAACTCAGACTCAACTCAACGAGCTCGGGCGTTCGCATCCATAAGTGAACTCGGACTCAACTCAATGAGCTCGGATGCCTAGTTACATCTCACGAACTCGGACTCAACTCAACGAGTTCGGAACTCAACCATCCTAGTGACATGTCACTTGTATTCTAATCTATTCCCAAGGTTCAAACGGGCTTTTTCCTCAATCACACATCTTTTCTGTCTTCCACGGAATATCGAAACCGATACTCGGTAGCAATTCATATTTAACAAGTATTAAACATAATTTGCATATTACTCAACAATAACCACAAAGCATAATATTTCATAATAATAATCATTATATCATATAAATATCATTAAGTTAATTAAAATGATAATTATGTTACTACATTTACACATGAACTTACCTCGGTACAAAATTATTAGCAATCGAGCCTATTCTTCGTAAACTTTGTTTTTCCCTCGATCGCGACTTGAATCTCGTTTCTCTTGATCTATAATGCCAAATTAATCTTATTTAATACATACATTCATCAAAACAGCATTTAATACAAACTTTGGCAAAATTACATTTTTGCCCCTAAACTTTTGCATAATTACACTTTTGCCCCTAGGCTCGGGAATTAAACTTCATCCCTTATTCTTATGTTTTATGACATGCTGATCATTTTTCCCTTATGGTAACATCAAATTCACACTCTAACATGTACTTATGACTATTAGGTATTTTTACCGATTAAGCCCTTTTACTTGTTTTCGCTTAAAACCGAGTAGTACAAGTAGTCTAACATAATTTAAAACCTCATTTTCTATCATAAAACACCAAAATACACAAATTTCACCTATGGGTATTTTTCCAAATATGAACCCTAGGTTGAATTATTACTAGCATAAGCTTATTCAAGCTACCGGGATTCCAAAAACGTAAAGAACATTAAAAACGGGGCTTGGAATCACTTACTATAGAGGTTGGAAGCTTGAAACAAACCCTAGCTATGGAGAACCCTTGAAATTTCGGCTTAATGAAGAAGATGGACAAAAATTGGCTTTTAATTTTGTTTTTAATTCATTTTAATAACTAAATGACCAAAATGCCCTTACTACTAAACTTTCCAAAAATTCCATCCATGTCCAATTTTTGTTCATAGACTTAGAAATTGGTCAAATTGCTATTTAAGGCCTCCTCATTAATATTCCAAAACAATTTCATACTAAAAACTCCTAGAATGCGAGTTTTACAAATTATTCGATTTAGTCCCTAATTTCAATCTAAGCACTTTAGGCATAGGATTTCATCACAAAATTTTCACATAATCATGCAATCATATCATAAACATCAAAATAATTATAAAATAATTATCTCTATCTCGGATTTGTGGTCACAAAACCACTATTCCGATTAGGCCCTAATTCGGGATATTACAACTCTCCCCCCTTTAAGGATTTTCGTCCTCGAAAATCTTACCAGTAAACAGGTGTGGGTATTGGTTTCTCATAGTTTCTTTAGGCTCCGTGCTTTTGCCACAATACTTTCACGAGAGCGACACTTTTATTTCTTAGTTGCTTGACCTCTCAAGCTAAAATCTTAATCGGTTCTTCTTCGTAAGTCATATCCGGCCGTAGCTCAATTTTTGTCGGTGAAATTATATGTGAAGGATCCGAACGATACCGACGTAGCATAGATACGTGGAATACATCATGCATCTTCTGTAATTCAGATGGCAATGATAACCGATAAGCTACTGGTCTAACTCTCTCAATCACTTCAAACGGTCCAATAAAACGTGGACTTAATTTGCCTTTCTTGCCAAATCTGAGAACTTTCTTCCACGGGGATACTTTCAAAAATACTTCGTCACCAACTTGATATTCAATCTCTTTTCTCTTCAAATCTGCATACGATTTTTGTCTGTCTGAAGCTGCTTTCAAGCAATCTCTGATGACTTTTACTTTCTCTTCTGTTTCCTTAACTAGATCAACCCCGTAAATCTGATTTTCCTTAAGCTCTGTCCAATACAAAGGTGTGCGACATTTACGTCCATACAAAGCTTCATAAGGTGCCATCTTCAAAATCGTCTGATAAATATTATTATAAGCAAATTCTACCAACGGTAAATACTTTTCCCAACTACCTTGAAATTCCAATACGCAGCATCTGAGCATGTCTTCAAGAATCTGAATTACTCTCTCTGATTGTCCATCAGTTTGTGGATGAAAGGCAATGCTAAAATTTAACTTTGTACCTAATGCCTCTTGCAACTTTTGCCAAAACCGTGAAGTAAATCTCGGATCTCTATCCGAAATGATTGACAAAGGTGTTCCATGAAGTCTAACAATCTCACGGATATACAATTCAGCCAACTTATTAAGAGAATAATCAGTACGTACCAGAATAAAATGAGCCGATTTAGTCAGTCTGTCAACTATTACCCAGATGGCATTTTTCTTCCCTGGAGTTAACGGCAACCCTAATATAAAATCCATGGTAATCCGATCCCATTTCCATTCAGGAACCATGATAGGCTGGAGTAATCCCGAAGGTACTTGGTGTTCAGCTTTCACTTGTTGACAAATTAAGCACTTTGATACAAACTCGGAGATATCTCTTTTCATTCCATTCCACCAATACATTTTCTTTAAGTCATTATACATTTTCGTACTGCCCGGGTGAACTGCCAAGCAACCATTATGTGCTTCATGCAAAATCTTTTGAATCAACTCATCATTTTTCGGTACACAAATCCAGTTTTTAAACATCAAGCAATCATCAGAACTGATTCTGAAATTTGATCCTGTATCAGCTTCACACTGCTTTCTCTTGGCTTGCAAATCTTGGTCATTTTTCTGAGCTTCACAAATCTCTTGTAAAAACATCGGTCTTGCTCTTAACTCTGCTAGAATCAAACCATCATCTGATACCTTTAACCGAGTGTTCATAGCTCTCAAAGCAAACAGTAACTTTCTGCTCAAAGCATCAGCAACCACGTTTGCTTTTCCCAGATGGTAATCAATAACAAGCTCGTAATCTTTCAATAACTCCAACCATCTTCGCTGTCTCAAATTCAAATCTTTTTGTGACATTAAGTATTTAAGACTTTTGTGGTCGGTATATACTCGGCACTTTTCACCATACAAATAGTGTCGCCAAATCTTCAAAGCAAACACTATAGCAGCCAATTCCAAATCATGAGTCGGATAATTTCTTTCGTGAGATTTTAACTGCCTCGAAGCATAAGCCACCACTTTTCCTTCTTGCATAAGTACACATCCTAAGCCATTTCGAGAAGCATCACTATACACCACAAATTTTTTACCTGATTCGGGTTGTACCAACACTGGTGCTTCAGTTAATAACTTTTTCAATTCTTCAAAACTTTATTGACATTCTTTCGTCCATTCAAATTTAACATTCTTTCAGAGTAGTCTAGTCATAGGAGCAATTATTATAGAAAATCCATTTACAAACCGCCGATAATACCCAAATAGCCCCAAGAAACTTCTAACCTCGGTTATATTTTTTCTGGTTTCCAATCAACAATGGCTGAAATCTTACTAGGATCAACCCGTATACCATCACCTGAAACAATATGACCCAAAAATCCAACTTCCCAAAGCCAAAATTCACTTTTACTAAACTTGGCATATAACTGCTTATCTCTCAAAGTTTGCAAAACTATCCTCAAATGCTCAGCATGCTCTGTCTCATCTTTTGAATAAATTAAAATATCATCTATAAACACCACAACAAATTTGTCCAAGTATGGCCGAAATATACGATTCATTAAATCCATAAACACAGCAGGAGCATTTGTCAACCCGAATGGCATAACTAAAAATTCATAATGACCGTACCTTGTTCTAAAAGCAGTTTTAGGCACATCTGACTCTTTGATTCGCAACTGGTAGTACCCAGATCTCAAGTCAATCTTTGAAAACCATGTCGCTCCTTTTAGCTGATCAAATAAATCATCAATTCCTAGCAACGGATACTTGTTTTTAATTGTCACCTTGTTTAACTGCCGATAGTCAACACACAACCTCATAGAACCATCCTTCTTTTTCACAAATAACACAGGAGCACCCCAAGGTGAAAAACTCGGTCTCACAAAGCCTTTATCAGTCAACTCTTGCAACTACGACTTTAATTCTTTCAACTCTGCTGGTGCCATTCTATATGGAGCAATTGAGATCGGAGCTATTCCCGGTATCAAATCAATACCAAATTCTACTTCCACGATTGAGGCAAACCCGCAATTCTTCCAAAATACGTCCGCAAATTCACACACAACCTAAGACTGATTCAACTTTCTTTTCAACTTCTTTTGTATTAATTACATATGCCAAATAAGCTTTATAACCCTTTCTCAAATATCTCTGAGCCGACATTGAAGAAATCATACTAGATAATGCCTCTGATTTGTCTGGTTCAACCCGCAAAATTTTACCACTTTCACACTTTAATTCTATAACCTTTTCTTTGCAATTTATTATAGCATCATGCAATGTCAACCAATCCATACCCAAAGTAACATCAAATTCATCAAACGGCAACAACATCAAGTCAGCTGGAAAGTAATGACCCCAATCATTAAAGGGCATTTCTTGCATACTTTATCAACTATCACACATTTGCCTAACGGATTCGACACTCTAATCATAAATTCTGTGTTCTCAACAGGTATATTCATACTAAACACCAGTTTCATGCATACAAATGAATGAGTAGAACCGGGATCAATCAAAGCAATAACATTAACATCATAAAGAGAAAATATACCAGTAATCACATCGGGTGATAAAGCATCTTCACGTGCCTTTATAGCATAAGTTCTAGCTAGAGCCCTTGCTTGATTTAGTCAATTTGAATCTCGCTACATTTTTTTCTGCTTGCTTCATTTCCAGCTTTTCTCGAATATCTTCCCCTCGAGTCTGCACCGCTGGCTTTTACACTTTGAAATTTTTCTTTCTCAACTCTCTCTAGGCAATCCCTAATAAAATGATCTGGAGAACCACACCGAAAACATTCATTCGCTCTACATGGGCCAAAATGATTTCTGCTACACCGCTGGCACTCGGGCTTAACAAATCTCGTATTTCCCACACTAGCTGCAGAAGTAGTCTGAGATTTAGGACCCACATTTTGCTTCTTAAAATTTCTATATGATTGTCCAGTCAAAACCTGTGAACAAGGATTCATATTTCTAGATTTTCTGGATTCCTGTGAGAATAAACTGCTCGTCGGTCTTTTCTTCCAATTTCTAGTCTCAGCCTCTACCTTTCATGTTTCATTTGTATTTAATATCTTTCTACGATTTCATCATACCAAGTTCTCAACCTGAGGGTTTAAGCACATACCTGTCAAATTTTCTCATTTACCACACTTACCAACATGTCACCTTCATTTTAGGCCTTCTTCTTATTCACTTAAGATTCACCCGTTGAACACATCGGAATATAATTCGAATACGTGGATCTCATGAACATAAGAGCCATACCCACAGCTAGACAAACTCAATAGCCTGCGGAACTTATGTAGCCAAGCTACCATGTAACCCGCCCATAAGTGAACTCAGACTCAACTCAACAAGCTCGGGCGTTCGCATCCATAAGTGAACTCGGACTCAACTCAATGAGCTCGGATGCCTAGTTACATCTCACGAACTCGGACTCAACTCAACGAGTTCAGAACTCAACCATCCTAGCGACATGTCACTTGTATTCTAATCTATTCCCAAGGTTCAAACGGGCTTTTTCCTCAATCACACATCTTTGCCGTCTTCCACGGAATATCAAAACTGATACTCGGTAGCAATTCATATTTAACAAGTATTAAACATAATTTGCATATTACTCAACAATAACCACAAAGCATAATATTTCATAATAATAATCATCATATCATATAAATATCATTAAGTTAATTAAAATGACAATTATGTTACTACATTTACACATGAACTTACCTCGGTACAAAATTATTAGCAATCGAGCCTATTCTTTGTAAACTTTGTTTTTCCCTCGATCGCGACTTGAATCTCGTTTCTCTTGATCTATAATGCCTTCTAATGAAAAGCTGAATCCCTCAACAATGATATAGCACATTTCAAGCATTCTTCAGGTGTACAAGACAATTCATCAAATACTCGAATAGAATTCTCGAGCCAAAACTCTGCTTTCTAGGCATCATCATCAATATTTGCCCTGAATTCTTAGGCCCCTTCTTTACGGATTTTGTCAACTGGAGTTCTGTGAAATTTCATCAAATCTACACTTTAAGGCATCGAGGGTACAGGTTGAGGAATCGGGGGAGGTGGGGGAGGTTGTGCATTTGGGTTCGTACGAACGAACTCAGTATACCAGGCACTCATCATCTGGAGAAAGGCTTCCCGAGCCCCTTCTCCTCCTCCTGGACCGACAGTAAGAGGTGGATTTTTAGTTGGCACCGCCTTCAGCACCGAGAGCTGGTGCATTACTCTACATCATCATCGACAAAGAATCGGATCGGGATCCATTTACTATAAAAAAATCATTTAAAAGGTCAAGTCATCACACTATCACAATTTATATATCCGCATGTATAGCAAAACTCAGTACATACAACACATTAGTCCGAGAACCGACTAAACCTATTCTCGATACCACCAAATGTAACACCCTGCACTGCGAGACCGTCACCCCCGATTCGAACACGAGGTGTTAACGAGCTTAATTCATTACTTAAACTGCTCAAACAATTTATTTTTTTAAATTTCCATCAAGCTAGCAATCTGCATCACGAAACTTAAAATTCATATCTCAAGTTCTCAAACTTGAAATCTAATTCCGTAAATTTTACCTGAAACTAAACTCATATATCTATTTACTAATTTTTTCTAGAATTTTTGGTCAAGCCAATTAGTACAGCTTTATTAGTTAAAGTCTCCCCTGCTTTGAGGATTGATCGCTCGACCTCTCTGTGTATTACTTAATCGAGATATCTCTCTCTGTAAAAGAATTTCAATGTCGATGTTTATTTCTCTTAAAACTAGACTCAATAAGAAATCTGTACATATAAAGCATGACTTCTAATTATTTTTTACAATTTATTATGAATTTTTAAAGTTAGAACAGGAGATCCAGAAATCACTCTGGCCCTGTTTCACAAAAATTTAAATATCTCATAAAATATAACTCATATACCTGTTTTGTTCAATCCATATGAAAATAGACTCATAAATATTAAATTTCATAACTTACTCATCATTTAATTCCATTTCTACAATTTTTAGTGATTTCTCAAATTTACATCACTCGCTCTTTTGCGATTCTGTTTAATGGCAAATTTCACTTTACTAAGGATTTTCATGGACTAAATATCATTTTAAACATACATAACATCAAATATGACTTAGATTGGCCATTCCAATGGCTAATCATTTACAAACACTTTTCTTGCCAAACCATAGCCATATCATAAGATCATTTACACAAAGTGAGTATTTTGCCATACATGCCACATTCAAAACACACAAGCCATTTTACCAATTTAGGCCTTCGGATAGTGTGAACGAGTCTTCGACCTATCCCGATTCTCAAGCCGGCTTGTCAAAACTACAATGAAAGAAAAGGAAGGAGTAAGCACAAATGCTTAGTAAGTTCACTTGCAAATAGCAAGTAACATAATCACACAATCCCACAAAAAACATTATTTGCATAAACAACACCAAGACATTCATGTTTCATTTGTATTTAATATCTTTCTACAATTTCATCATACCAAGTTCTCAACCCGGGGTTTAAGCACATACCACAAAATTTTCTCATTTACCACACTTACCAACATGTCATCTTCATTTTAGGCCTTCTTCTTATTCACTTAAGATTCACCCGTTGAACACATCGGAACATAATTCGAATACGCGGATCTCATAAACATGAGAGCCATACTCGCAGCTAGACAAACTCAATAGCCTGCGGAACTTATGTAACCAAGCTACCATATAACCCGCCCATAAGTGAACTCGGACTCAACTCAACGAGCTCGGGCGTTCGCATCCATAAGTGAACTCGGACTCAACTTAACGAGCTTAGATGCCTAGTTACATCTCACGAACTCGGACTCAACTCAACAAGTTCGGAACTCAACCATCCTAGTGACATGTCACTTGTATTCTAATCTATTCCCAAGGTTCAAACGGGAATTTTCCTCAATCACACATCTTTGCCGCCTTCCACGGAATACCAAAATCGATACTCGGTAGCAATTCATATTTAACAAGTATTAAACATAATTTGCATATTACTCAACAATAACCACAAAGCATAATATTTCATAATAATAATCATCATATCATATAAATATCATTAAGTTAATTAAAATGACAATTATGTTACTACATTTACACATGAACTTACCTCGGTACAAAATTATTAGCAATCGAGCCTATTTTTCGTAAACTTTGTTTTTCCCTCGATCGCGACTTGAATCTCGTTTCTCTTTATCTATAATGCCAAATTAATCTTATTTAATGCATACATTCATCAAAACAGCATTTAATACAAACTTTGGCAAAATTACATTTTTGCCCCTAAACTTTTGCATAATTACACTTTTGCCCCTAGGCTCGGGAATTAAATTTCATCCCTTATTCTTATGTTTTATGACATGCTGATCATTTTTTCCTTCTATGGTAACATCAAATTCACACTCTAACATGTACTTATGACTATTAGGTATTTTTACCGATTAAGCCCTTTTACTCGCTTTCGCTTAAAACCGAGTAGTACAAGTTGTCTAACATAATTTAAAACCTCATTTTCTATCATAAAACACCAAAATACACAAATTTCACCTATGGGTATTTTTTCGAATATGAACCCTAGGTTGAATTATTACTAGCATAAGCTTATTCAAGCTACTGGGTTTCCAAAAACGTAAAGAACATTAAAAACGGGGCTTGGAATCACTTACTATGGAGGTTGGAAGCTTGAAAAAAACCCTAGCTATGGAGAACCCTTGAAATTTCGGCCTAGTGAAGAAGATGGACAAAAATTGGCTTTTAATTTTGTTTTTAATTCATTTTAATAACTAAATGACCAAAATGCCCTTACTACTAAACTTTCCAAAAATTCCATCTATGTCCAATTTTTGTCCATAGACTTAGAAATTGGTCAAATTGCTATTTAAGGCCTCCTCATTAATATTCCAAAACAATTTCATACTAAAACCTCCTAGAATGCAAGTTTTACAAATTATTCGATTTAGTCCCTAATTTCAATCTAAGCACTTTAGGCATAGGATTTCATCACGAAATTTTCACACAATCATGCAATCATATCATAAACATCAAAATAATTATAAAATAATTATCTCTATCTCAGATTTGTGGTCACAAAACTACTATTCCAGTTAGGCCCTAATTCGAGATATTACAGTATTCTTATTTCATTATGAACTAAGCCCCTTAGATACCTAAGGGGGATGAAACCTATGATGGATCTTGTTGTTATTATCTGAACTATATGATAAATACTTGATTTGTTCTTAATTATGTGTTTCTAATGCCTGAGTTAATATTCCGGGTATTAACTCATGATATAATATGCTTATGAAGAGGAGGAATAGACCCTACCTAAGAGTAGACTTGGCATAATTAAGCGGAGTTGATCGAACACCTAGAGATAGGGTTACGAGATTTTGCCAGATTAGGGTGAAACCTAATAAGGGAGTCCATAGATCGATTTACTGCTTCCCTAGGAGTTTTAATTAGAAAGAGATTTCAATTAATTCAACTGAAGGTTAGGCGTTATTAGTCTCGAAAGAGATAATAATGTAGGTTAGGGAGTCTCACGGATCAAGTCAAGTGAATAAATCGTCTGGTTCGGAGTCAAATAACAAGTGAAATCTAGGTGGATTCCTCCTTGGGTGTCGTCTTTATCAATTGCTTCTCTTCAAGTCTTTTTCCAAATTTTCTCTTCGCTTTAATTAAATTAGTTAATTAGTTTAGATAATTAGTTTAATAAACAAACCCTTTTATTCCTAGGCTAAATAATAAAAAGATAGTTATTACTAGTACTTTTGGTTCCCTTAGGTATGATATCTCGGTCTTGCCATTACTATACTATTGTTCGATAATTACGCTTGCCTTTTCGTCGTGATAATAGTTAGTCTAGGTTTGATCTTTTTCTATAAATATTTATTACTTGTTACGAATCATGCGATCAGTACTCGATTGGAGCACATAATCAAGAACACTCTCTCGAGCCATATAATAGGATGCTCATGTGAACCATGTAATAGGAAGCTTATCCGGGCTAAATCAGGAAACGTATAAGAGTTTAGAACATGAAGCTCACTGAACTTAACAGGTAACTCCGAAGAGTTATTATCAGGGAGCTCCAGATAGCCATATAGTAGGATGTTCAAGGGAGCCATGTCAGGAAGCTCAAAAAGAGCCTATATCAGGATGCTCATAAAGAGCTGCGTTTGTGTCTGCAATATATGCAGGATCACAACTGATCATTTAATAGGACGCTTACAAAGAGTTGCGGTAGTTCGCAACACATGCAAGATCACTACAGATCAGGATGCTCATAGGAACTATGTAACAGGAAGATCGAGAGGGCTTATAATAGGATGCTCTTTCGAGCTATGGTGTGTCTGCAACATATGCAGGACCACAACCAATACAGGAAATCTTGTATCCATCGAATTTCATTTATTCAAATAAGACTTATTACTTATTAAGCAATTTCGGGCATGTAGTTAATTTCATACGTTAAAAATTTACCGAATATTATCAGATATCAATCAATTTCATATACATGGAAATAATATAATTAAAATATACAACATTTAATTTAAACATGTAAATATACACAATTTAGTTACGCGAATTTACCTCGTCACTTGTTTGTATACGGAAATCTACTAATCCAATACTTTTTGTTTTCCTTGATCCAACTCAGTATTAGGTCTTTCTGGATCTATACTTTCATACTCAATTTAATTCAACTCACATCCTAGGCAAAATTACCATTTTGCCCTTATACTTTCCATAAATGACGATTTCATCCCTAGGCTCGAAAAATGAAATTCATACAATTTAATCCTTATTTCAAGCCTGACCAATTTTTACATATAACATTTATAGCACATATATTTCATAAAAATAAAAAATTTTCCATGAATTTTACATCTTTACAATTTAGTCCCTAAATCACAATTTCATGAAAATTCACTTTACAAAAGTTGTTTATCTATCAACAACCTTTTATTTTCTACCATAAATTTCAAAAGTTCAGCATATTAATCCATGGAAAAATTTTAATACTTTGATAAATTTACAAATTGATCCCCAAAATAGCTAGATTAGGTTATTCCGATCTCAAAAATATAAAAATTACTAAAAACGGGACAATATTACTTACCCAATTAGGCTTGCTTGGTTTTCGTTCTCTCTCCTAGGGTTTCAATAGAATTTGGGGATGAAGATGATATAAAATGATGATATTAAATATTTATTTTATTTATCATCTTTTATTTATTTCAATTTCCACTTTAGTCCTTTTCTTTTTCTAAATTTCCATGGATGAATCATCAAAAATATCTACTAAATTTTCTTAACGGTCTAATTACCACATAAGGACCTCAGATTTTGAATTTCATAATTATTTGATACTTATAGCTACTAGAACTCAACTTTTGCATTTTATGCAATTTGGTCCTTTCTATAATTAAACATGAAATCAGTAAAATTTTCTTATCAAAATTTTCACACGTCTTTCCTATCATAATGCAAACCATGCAATATTATTAAAATAAATTTTCTTTCTATCTCGATTTGTGGTCCCGAAACCACTGTTCCAATTTCACTGAAAACAGGTTGTTACAAGTTTTTTTATAGTGAGATTAAAAAAACTAGTCGTAGGAATCAGAGAAAGGTTAGAGAAGCAATATGAGGTCAAAAAATTTTAATAAACAATCAAAATGAAAAGGACATTACTATGGATATGGATAACAATCATGTTAGTTCACAACTTCATGCATATCCTACCCCTCGGGCTATGAATGACTATGCTAAGCCTACTTTGATTGGGGTTGAATCAAGTATTGTCAGACTAAATATTGCTGCAAATAATTTTGAGGTTAAGTCGAACACAATTCAGATGGTACAGCAGCATGTTCAGTTTGATATGTTGCAATATAAAGATCCAAATGCTCATTTAGCTAACTTTCTAGAGATTTGTAACACATTCAAGATCAATGATGTTATTGATGTTGCTAGAGACTTACGCTTGTTCCCATTCTCTTTGATAAAAAAGGAAAAATAGTGGTTGAATTCACATCCACGGGGTTCCATCACTACTTGGGCTCAGATGACTGAGAAGTTTTTGTTGAACTATTTTCCACTGGCCGAAACAACTAAGTTGAGGGATGACATCTCTTCTTTTGCTCAATTTGAGCTTGAGACATTGTATGATGCATTGGAGATATTTAAAGATCTTTAGAGAAGGTTTCCTCATCATGAATTACCTTTATGGATTCAAGTCTAAACATTTTACAATGGTTTGAATCCCTCTACAAGGTAGATATTGATGCAACGGCTAGTGGAACACTGAATAATAAGGCAATTGAGGCAACCCAAGAATCTATTAAGGAGATGACACTAAATAACTATCAATGACAAGTTATGAGAACAAAGCCTACTAAGGCAGCTAATGTTTTTAATGTAGATTCAGTTGCTATGTTAGCAAGTTAGGTGAAAGCGCTGAGTAAAAACATTGATGATTTGAGTTATAGTAAACAAGTGAATCAGGTAATGCAATGTGATGCAACAGGAGCGGGAATGATCAATCCAAAATGTTTTCCCTTCAAGTCTAACATGAAGCATGAGTAAGTCGACTTTATGGATAATAATTCTATGTAACAGCCCGATTTTGGGGCTAGTCGAAGCAGTGGTTTCGGGACCACAAATCTAACGTAGAAAAATTTATTTTTATTTTATTTTTACGGTCTACAATTTTATGAAATGGTTTCATGAAAATTTTGTTCGAAAATTTTGATGTTTGGGCACTCAATTTAGTCAAAAGGACTAAGTTGTAAAAAGTGCAAAAGTTGAGTTCTACATGCTAGAGGTGTCTAATTGCTATGAAATTTTAAATTGGAGGTCCTTCAATGGTAATTAGACCATTGGTTAAGTTGGTGGACAAAAACGGACATGGTTAGGTATGTTTTTAAAGTTTTTCATTAAGGGCATTTAGTAATTTAGTAATTAAATAAATTAAAAGCCAAATTTTGTCCATCTTCTTCCAATGGCTGAATTTTACAAGGAGAAACCATGGCTAGGGTTTTTCAAGCTTCCAAGCTCGATTGTAAGTCCGTTCTAGCCCTGTTTTTAATGATTTTTATGTTTTTGAAATCCTCGTAACATGATCTATCTATTTCTACCACTAATTTAAGAAATAATCAAGGTCTAAAATTTTACCATGATGGACATTTGTGTATTTTGATATTTAATGGTAGAAAATGCATGTTACTTGTTTGATAAACGACTTTTGCTAAGTAATTTTCAATGAAAATGCCTAAAAGGACCTATTTGAAAAAAGGTTGTAAAATGGGTGTTAAATTGTGAATAAAAGAAAAATATGGGCTGCTATAAACATGTATAAGGTTTGGCTATGCATGGGTATTGAATAAATTGAGTACATTTCATTTTACGAGCCTAAGGACTAATTTGTAAAAATGTGAAAAGTTAAGGGCAAAACTATAATTTTGCCATAATATGATTTTTGGATAGTATTGAGTAATGTGATAATTAAATAAGTTAAAATTTCTATTATAGATCAAGAAAAATGAAGTTTGGACCTTGATCGAGGGGAGAACAAGGTTATTGGCGATAGGTTCATTTCCTACTATTTTGTACCGAAGTAAGTTCGTATGTTTAATAAGCATTAAATTATATATGTATAATTGCTTAATTGATATGATTCTGGTAAATGCTATATTATTGAAATAAAATATGAATGTTATTGAGTACGACACTACAAAAATGACCGATAGAGGTTCGATATAGCGAAAGTCCCGGTTGAACGTTAGGAATAGATAGGATACAAATCTCATGACATTAGGGTTACTGAGATTACGTGTAAGACCATATCTGGGATATGGCATCTATATGAGACTCCGTGTAAGACCATATCTGGGATATGGCATCGATATGAGACTTCGTGTGCGACCATAGCTAGGCTATGGCATCAATACGAGATTATATTTAAGGCCATATCTGGGATATGGTATTGGTACGGTACTGAGTGTACGAGATTCCCGAGTATCCTTTAGAATTCCAAGTGGTTCAACAGGAAATTCAATGGGTATGTCAATGAAGAGAAAGAGCATGTAAGTACTACAAATTTGTACAGGTATGTATATAAGTTATAAGCACTTACTTCATGATATTGTGAGTTCATGGTTTCCATGAGAATGTTTTTGTGAAAGACTTGTAATTATTGGTCTATACTCGTGATGTATGAAATTCATGATAAATTCAGTTGAAGATCATGTGATTGGCTATCGAGCCAAATTGAGTTATGATATAGCGTGTTTTATTCACTTAAATTGCGACTTATTAGATATGAGAATAAGGAAAGATTGACATAATTGCCTATTAAATTGGTTATGAAAGTACTAGAAGATAAAAGTTTAGGTAATTAAAAAATATTAAGATATATGCTTGGAAATATGAGTACACATAATCAATGTGCATGTTTACCATGAGGTTTGAAATGATTTGTTAATTGTTGTAATATGTTACAAAGGAGAGATTACAGTTGTTAGGCTAATGCCTAGATATGTTAAATTATGCTTATAAGATGCTAGAGTAAACATTGTGACTGATTAAAATTATAATTGTGAGATTTATAGCAATTTGTATTATTTTGTGTTTAAATTGTTAGACTTAATAAAAGATTAATAAGAGTTGCTTATTATTTTTGTATGGACTTACTAAGCTAAATAGCTTACCCCCTTCCTTTCCCATGTTTTATAGTGTCATGAAGCTTGCTCAGTTTGGAGATCGCCGGAGATCCTATCACACTATCAAGCTATCATTTTGGGTATTGATGAATTCAAGTATTTTAAGTTTATGGCATGTATAGGGACTCAGTCTTTTGGTCATATGTATTGGTTTGTAAAGATTCATGGTTCATTTTGTATATAGTCTTGGAAGTTGGCTAATGTTGGTTATGAGTATATTCATATATGTGTCAATGCCTATGGCGATATGATCATGGTATGCTTGGTGAATGTGAAATATTTGGAAATATGATTTATGGCATGATAAATGTTGTGTGTATGATAAATGTTATATGGTATTGGTATGTGATGTTCATAATTGTGAATGGTTTGGTTGCTCTTACATGCTTCAATTTGTGTCATGAGATGTTGTGTAGATGTGTGCAAGTGAGGGTGGCAAAATGGCTTGGTAAATAGCCTTGTTTTTTTCCACACGTGTAACACCCCAAACCTGACCTAGACCTTATGATCGTATCTGACAATGTCACACAATAGTGTTTTTGAAACCTCATTGTTATGATGAAAACATTCCATGTTATTATCTTTAGTAAACCTTTGTTAGAATTTAGGAAGTCGTCTTTATTCATTTAAAACATTCATTTTGAAACATCCCTCGTTATGGAAGCTTTAATAAAACAGTCTAAGTGATCATGCGTTTAGAAAGTACTTTAACTTTTTGAAAATCGAATTTCCTACGACCAGCAAGTATAAATCCATAAAGTAAAATAAATAAATAAAAACCCAAATTTAAAACCAAAGACCCAAAGGGTCCTTAAATTACAACCCAAATAATCAAATTATAAGTCGTAAATTGAAAACCATAAAGTCCAAAAATTGTTGTGGTCATCGCTAAGTCTTGCGTCGCACCGATCTGTCTAAGTCTGGGGATTACCTGTGCACATTAAACAAAAATGGTGAGTTTACGTCAACTCAGTGTGTAATCCCGCAGAAACAAACAAAGAATTAGTATTCAAAGTGCACAGTTGAACAGTCTTGGGCCTAAGCCCTTTTCAGTATTAGTGACAGTTTGGGCCTTAGGCCATATCAGTACAGTGTCAAAAATGTAGTAGGGTCTTAGCCCATCACAGTACTAGTAGTAGTAACAGTTATGTAGTAGCAAAATCCTATCCAACCAGCCTCTACACACCATCTCTGTCCAACCCTACACTCCATGTGGGAATATAATCAACCCACTCATTCGTACACTCTAAGTAGTACCGAATGTGGCACAAAACAGTAGTTTGCAGCTGAGCTGCCAGTAAATTAGACTTAAAGCCTTTAAGTACACTTGCTCCGAATAACAACCCTCAGCCCAATGCAATGCAACATACAATGGATGATATGCTATTATGCAATTTTAGTACATATATTTAGTTCAGATATTAACATGCTCAGTAAATATATCATCCAGTCAATTTCACACATTTGGGGGCCTCAGTAGCGCTTACCGACCTTACAGTAGGTTCACAGTCGACTTGGGCTACCCGTGCAACCTTAGAAACATTTCGGTAAAAATGGGCTCACTCGCCCATGTGATCTGCCCGTGTGGGCCCACAAGCCCGTGTGGCGCACTCGACCCAAATTGGCCTTGGTCGTGTGATCCATTTTTAATGTAACTCATGCTAGCTAAATATTCATATATGTTTTCACTATTTACTTATATGTTCATTCAAAGCTGTCTACTTAAGTCATTATCACTAAATTATTTATATTTTGAGCTACAGAATTCCAAATTAAGACCCGCTTGATGTTTTTGAAACTAGACTCAATACATTTCTACCATAAAATTTTTAGAATTTATAGTTTATAAAAAAAGTACAGTAAAATCTTCGAATTTATCCCTATTCTACTATTTGACAACTTCAACCTTTCCTTACTAAAATTATTTATCTCTTAGTACGAAATTTGGATGATGTTTCTGTTTGGTTCTCTTGAAAATAGACTCATTAAGGATTTAAACATATAAATTTAAGCCTCTAATTATTTTTTTACAATTTTTGATGATTTTCCAAAGTCAGAACAGGGGAACCCGAAATTATTCTGACCTTGTCTCACAAAATTTATTATATCTCATAATTTACAATTCTTTTTCTTTTTTTTGCAACAAAAAGATAATCAGATTATTTTTTGATAACCTCTCTCCAATTATCTCCTAAAATCACTCCTTATTAACCCACTAAAACACAACTACTCTCTCTTAGCTAAAATTGGAGCAAAAATACTATTTCCACTCCATCACAGAGAAGTAAACACATGACCTCCAACACTCCAACACTCCAACACTCCACTTAAGCACCAAACCAGCAGGCCCATTCTGATATAAACTTACCAACAGTTAAAGTTAAGCCCTTTGCACAAGGTTAAGGCTTTAGTTATAAAAATACCAAAATTTGCGTAAGTAAGGCTTGAGCTTGGGACCTCTTACATACACCCAGAACACTTAACCACTGAATCAGATACACACTTGTGTGTCACACATACACGAAATCAAAAATTAAAATTTTGGGGCGTTACAACTCTACCCCTCTAAAAGAAAAATTCGTCCTTGAAATTTACCTGATCAAAACAGATTAGGATACTATTGACGCATCGCATCCTCAGGCTCCCACGTCACCTCTTCAATACTATGATTACGCCATAAAACCTTCACCAGAGGGATAGACTTCCTTCGTAGAACCTTAAGTCACGATCAAGAATCTGAACCAGCTCCTCCTCGAGGGTCAAGTCTGGCCTCACCTCAATCTCCTCAATAGGAACAATATGAGTAAGATCAGAGCGATAGAGCCTTCACATAGAGATGTGGAACACGTCATGAATTTGATCCAACTCTGGAGGTAGCTCCAATTGATAAGCAATTGGTCCCACTCGCTTCAGAATACGATAAAGTCCAATAAACCTAGGGCTCAACTTTCCTTTACGACCAAACCTCAGTACCTTCTTCCATGGTGAGACCTTGAGAAATACGAAGTCCCCCATGGAATGCTCAATCTGTTGATGCTTTAGATCCGCATAGGATTTCTGTCAATCAAATGCCGCTTTCATATGATCCCAAATCAGTCTAACCTTATCCTCAGTCTCTGATACTAACTCAGGACCCAGAACACGTCACTCGCCCAACTCAGTCCAATATAAAGGAGTGCAACACTTACGACCATACAATGCCTCGTAAGGTGCCATCTGGATGCTAGATTGAAAACTGTTATTATAGGCGAACTCCCCTAGAGGCAGATAATCCTCCCAACTGCCTAAAAAAATCAATAGCATAGCTCCTGAATTTGAGCCTTAAGCTCTACAAGCTCCTTCGGTGCCATTCGATAGGGAGCAATGGACACCGGAGCTGTACCTAGAAGTAGCTCAATCCCAAATTCCAACTTACAATTTAGAGGCAATCTCGGTAACTCCTCCAAAAAGACGTCCGAGAAATCCTTTACCGTTCTGATATCCTTAACTATAGAATCTCCAGAATCTGAAACACTTATGTAGGCCAAGAATGCCTCACATCCCTTACGAACCATCTTCTCTACCACCAGGCCAAGAATGCCAAGAATGCCGGCGTTCTCCAATCATGAATACCTCTTGATCCTCCTTAGTCCTTAGTACGACCCTCTTAGTTGCACAGTCTAAGCTAACATGATGCTTGACCAACTAGTCCATCCCCAGAATTAGGTCGAACTCCCTAAATAGAAGCTCCATCAAATCAGCCAGGAAGATTGCCCCTTGTACCTCTAAAGGAATGTCCTTATACAGTTTGCTAACTCTAACATATTGCCCTAACGGACTCAGTACCGTAACCTCACTCGTAGTGCTCTCAATTGAATTCCCCAAGTTTTTAGATATGTTGCTAGCTATGTATGAGTGAGTAGAACCTGTGTCTATCAAGGCAATATACGGTACATCAAGAATAAAGAACGTACCCGTGATGACATCCAGAGCATCTCCATCCTCTCGACGACAAGTATCATAAACTAGGGCCAGCTGTCTCACCTTAGCTTGTCCAGCACCTCTGCCCAGTGCTCTCTACCCATGACCCATACCATTACCTCTGGCCTATCCATGGCCCCTCGATGGTCGGGCCGCACTACACTCGTGGTCAGTGTCTTTGTACTAGTATCCGAGCTTGCATCCGATTGGCCTCGCAAAACACTCCCCTAATACAAAGGCTCTAATGACCCACACCACAAGCACGCCTCAGTCCTTCTCTAACACTCGCCCTGATAGAGTCTACCACAATTAGTATATGGTTGTAGTCCAGTAATAGTAATAAGGGGGCCAGCTTTAACCGGCCCATTAGCTCTAGCCTTTTTCTTAGGCCTCTGTGCAGAACTCGAGGACTCTGAATCCCTCTTGTTCTTACCCCTATTGTGGTCACAGTTTTGGCGCTCAGCGCGTTTAATCTCCTCAGCGATCTTTGCTTTCTCCACTAGTGCAGAAAAATCACGCTCCCTCTGCGGAGCTATTAGGACTCTCACATTATCTCTAAGCCCATCCTCAAAACGAATACATCGCTCATACTCAGAGGCCACCCTACCTAGCGCATAGCGGCTCAGTCGCAAGAACTCGGCCTCATACTCGGCCACTAGTCGATCTCCCTAAGCTAGATTCAGGAATTCCCTCCTGCGGGCATCCACGTAGCTCGCCCCCACATATTTCCCTTGGAAGGAGTTCTTAAAGAACTCCCAGGTCAGACTTCGGGCTGAGTTCCCTCCTTAATAGTGGGCCAACACTGATAAGCCTAATCCCTCAACAGTGAGACTGTACCCTTTAATTTCTACTCTGGGGTGCAGTCTAAGTCATCCATGATCCTCTCTATGGCCTCAATCCAGTACTCGGCCACATTAGGGGCAACTCAAGTGACACCCTTGAAGAGCTCAGCTCTATTGGACCAGAGTCATTCCGTAACCGACCCTCGGCCCCCAGATCCAGTATTGGGCCCAGCGACCCTCTCCAAAATCCTTAGCAGAGCCTGGGACAATGCGTCATCCCTAGCCATGCGATCTTGAAATCTAGTCTCAGTAGCAGGCGACACTGGCGTCTCACTCGTATCCAAATTCGGTATGCTACCTAGTGAAGAGGACTCAGCTCGAGCTCTTCTGTGGCCTTTACCTCGACCTCTAGTACCTCGTCCGCTGATACCTCGTGCGCTCATTGTCTAATCACGTTTATTTGTATTAATAGTTTTATGAATCAGTTACAGTTCCAGTATTTATTAACAAATGTTTTATGTAAAACAGTATCGATTATTCAGAGTTCGTTTTCGTAAATCACAGTCTCACTACAGTTTTCAGTTTCTTTACAATTTTCAGTATACACTAACTAGAGTGTTTTCAGTACAGTTTACTACCTAGTAGTTTTAAAATATACTATCCATAACAGTTTAAGTTTAAAATAAATGACAGTTTAGAATACTTATAGGATCGGCGCCAGAGACTCGGTGTACTACTTACTCAGTAAAAACATTTCAGATCATTTGGAAATCAATCAATTTTTTGAAAGCCCATTTTTTTATAAAACCCATAATCCACAGTCGAGTTATGTAACATGGCTCTGATACCACTAAATGTAACACCCCAAACCTAGCCTAGACGTTATGGTCGTATCTTGCAATGTCACACGATAGTGTTTTTGAAACCTCGTTGTTACGATGAAATCATTCCATGTTATTATCTTTAGTAAACCTTTTTTAGAACTTAGAAAGTCGTCTTTATTCATTTAAAACATTCATTTTGAAACATCCCTCATTGCGGAAGCTTTAATAAAATAGTCTAAGTGATCATACGTTTAGAAAATACTTTAACTTTTTGAAAACCGAATTTCTACTACCAACAGGTATAAATCCATAAAGTAAAATAAATAAATAAATAAAAATCCAAATTTAAAACCAAAGTCCCAGAGAATCCTTAAATTACAACCCAAATAATCAAATTATAAATTGTAAATTGAAAACCATAAAGTCCAAAAATTGTTGTGGTCACTGCTGAGTACTCCGTCGCACTGATTCGTCTAAGTCTGGGGATTACCTATGCACATTAAACAAAAAGGGTGAGTTTACGTAAACTCAGTGTGTAATCCCCCAGAAACAAACAAACAATCCATATTTAAAGTGCATAGTTGAACAGTCTTGGGTCTGAGCCCTTTTCAGTATCAGTGACAGATTGGGCCTTAGCCCATCTTAGTACAGTGTCAAAAATGTAGTAGGGCCTTAGCCCATCACAGTATCAGTAGTAGTAATAGTTATGCAGTAACAAAATCCTACCTAACCAGCCTCTACACACCATCTTCGTCCAACCCTACACTCCATGTGGGGATATAATCAATCCACTCATCCCTACACTCCAAGTAGTACCGAATGCGACACAAAATAGTAGTTTACAGTTGAGCTGCCATTAAATTAGGCTTAAAGCCTTTAAGTACACTTCCTCCGAATAACAACCCCCAACCCAATGCAATGCAAGATATAATGGATGATATACTATTATGCAATTTCAGTACATATATTCAGTTTAGATATTAACATGCTCAATACATTTATCATTCAGTCAATTCCACACATTTAAGGGTCTAAGTAGCGCTTACCGACCTTACAGTAGGTTCATAGTCGACTTGGGCTACCCATGCAACCTTAGAAACATTTCAGTAAAAATGGGCTCACACGCCCATGTGATCTGCCCGTGTGGGCCCACACGCTCGTGTGGCCCACTCGGCCCAAATTGGCCTTGGCAGTGTGATCCATTTTTAATGTAACCCATGCTAGCTAAATATTCATATATGTTTTCACTATTTACTTATATGTTCATTCAAAGTTGTCTACTTGAGTCATTGTCACTAAATTATTTATATCTTGAGCTACAGAATTCCAAATTAAGATCTGTTTGATGTTTTTGAATATAGACTCAAATATCTTTCTGCCATAAAATTTTTAGAATTTATGGTTTATCAAATAAGTCCAGTAAAATCTTCAAATTTATCCTTATTCTACTGTTTGACAGCTTCAACCTTTCCTTACTAAAATTATTTACCCCTTAGTATGGAATTTGGATGATGTTTCCATTTTTTTGTTGAAAATAGACTCATAAAGGATTTAAAGATATAAATTTAAGTACCTAATAATTTCTTTTATAATTTTTGATGATTTTCCAAAGTCAGAACAGGGGCACCCGAAATTATTCTGACCTTGTCTCACAAAATTTATTATAACTCATAATTTACAATTCCGTTGCTTACACTATTTCTTCCATGAAAAACTAGACTCAATAAAATTTAATTTCATATTTTATTCAACCTATAACTCAATTTCCACTATTTTTGATGATTTTTGAAAGTTAGACTACTGCTGCTGTCTAAAACTATTTTAGTGCAAAATGTTGATTTCCAAGTTTACGACACCCTTATTTCCTTTCTCTACAATTTTTTTCGCATCATTTTCTCTTATTTCTCTTATTTCTTGATAGCAAGCAATTTTGACTTTTCGTCAAATCCCATTTTCTACATTTCGGGTACACACCTAGTATTGTTTCTGATGCGTAAGCACTCCTAAGCCTCCAGAACCTAAAAATCGACCAACATATCTCCAGATTAATCACTTAATTCGTTTTTAATCAACTAATTTTGGAAGGAACTTGAATAAAAACCTAAAAAAACCCTTACCTTGCTTGAGTAACCACGACTTTGCACAATCACAGTGTCGATTCAAAACCACCAGCCCCTTGATTAACTCCTAAACACCAAAAAGGAATCCCCCTTTTAGAGATTAACCAAGAACGATTAACAATAGACAAAATCATTACTTACTGAACACGCGTAGTGATAGCCCTATTTTGACCCTAGTCGGGAAGTGGTTTTCGGACCACAAAACCCAGTCATAATAATAATTAACCGTCATATTCCATGTTTATTGTGTGTGTACATGCATGTGTGAAAGTTTCATGCTTTGATTTTGTCATTTGTATGTGAAATTTATAAGATAGGACCCATGTGATAAAACTTGAAAATGTCATAAGTAAATTTTAAAGTGCCAAATAATGCATGAATTGTGACATGGGGGACTTGCATGTCAAATGGACCAATTTGAGTTTAGTGGCCGGCCATAGTGATGGTTGATAGATAATTTATACTTTATTTAAGCATTTTAATAGGTGATGGCATAATGTTGAAAATAAAAGAATTAGTAAAATAACAAAATGGTGAAAAGAACAAAGTTTGTCCATCTTTGTTCTTCATAGCCGAATGCAAGAAAGCAAATTGGGGAAAGGGAGCTCATGAATGTTCGGTCACTTGGGGAAGAAACATCCAAGGTAAATTCATGATAGTTGCTTCTATTTTGATGTTTATGAGATCCTTTCTTGAATCTACCTTAACCCATGAAGTATATTTTGTTTATTTGGTTGTATTGTAAGCATTTGTTCTTGATTGAAATGAAGGATATGGTTGTTGTTTCATGTTCTTTTGATGAATAATGTTAGATAGGTGAAGTTGAGCTAAACAAATTAAGCATATATGGGTATTAGATGCTAAGTAGGAAATCGGCTAATAGGTTGGGTGTGCTATGGCCGATTGTGGACTATGATAAAATTTAGTAAGGTATGTGCTTTAAATGTGTTATGAACTATTATAGGTTAAGTTAGGTTGAAGCTTGGTAAAATTGAATAATTGTGGCTTAAATTTCTTAATGGCAATTGGCTATTATGGTGAAATGCAAATGTTAATATTTAGTTGCTAGTTTTTATATGTGTGTTAGCCGAAATTGAACTTGAATAATGACTTGAGCACAATGTGTTGTATTGATATTATGCTTAAGTGAATTTATAGATATATATGATGAAATTGATTGGTAAGATACATGCTTAAATAATATGTATGCCAAGAATGTGTGAAAGAGTGAATTGGTAATAATCTACTTGGGACAAGAAGAGAAGGTGATTTTGGAAAATCACCATAAATTGTAGGAGTTGAGTTAGAAGCTGAATAAATTATGTAATTAAATCTTAATGAGTCTAGTTTCTTATAAAAGAAACTAAAAGAATTACCGATCATGAGATATTTGAAGTAATGTGGGACAGAGTCAAAATGACTTCTAGATCCCATGTTCTGTTTTTATAAAATCATTATAAAATGTATAAAAATGGTCATATGATAAAATTTATATGCTTAGACTCCTTAATGAGTCTAGTTTCAAATGAAATAAACAAGAACATATTTTGAATTCTGTACAATGAGAAATTTATTTCGTAGTGAAGAATGGTCAAATTTGTCAAACAGTGAAACAAGGGAAACTTTAGGAAAAATATGGTATTGATTGGCTAAACTAAAAATTATGAAAATTTTATGGATAAAAGATAAATGAGTCTATTTTCAAGGAAAATTTATGGCAATTGATTTGGAGTTTCGTAGCTCCATTTATAAATAATTTAATTACTGTTGCTTAGAAACTCAGGTTATAGTGAAATTGTGATTATATTGTAAACATTGATAAAAATTTGCTAATGAATTGCTTATTGATTTCTTATAAGCTTACTATAATCTGTATGTGTGAAAGTCGAATATATATTTATTATATTCTGAAAGTAATACTTGAATAGTCGAATAATGACTAGTTTAAAATTTATTGAATTAAAGCTCAAGAGCATAGAGGGGCAACCTCGGATAAGGGAAAAGCTAAAGTCACGGAATAGCCAACCCGAAATTTGTTCAGAAAGATACAAGGTAAGTTTTGAGTAATCGTCTTTGGTATAAAATTGATGATGCCTTGACATGCATATGCTATATGAATTTTGATCTTTTTGGTTCTATTTGAATTAAGTTGAGTGGTAAATAATCTAAGTGTATGACCTATAGTTGAATGGTCAATTCGGGTTAAGCTTGATTGATGAAAGGTACGTGTGATATTTATGCATGATTTTAAACCGAAATGAAATAATGGTGTTCATATGAAGCTCATGTCCTAATGTAGCCGATGGCTACTAATAATGTGAAATGTTTTATAAAATGTGTTAGAATACGATTAAAAAGACATGATATTTGATGTTGATATCTAGGCTTAAAGACCCACAGGCTTTATGCTGGAATTGTATCCGGGCTTAAAGACCCGTAGGCTTTATGCTGGAATTGTATTCGGGCTTAAAGACCCACAGGCTTTATGCTGGAATTGTATCCGGGCTTAAAGACCCGCAAGCTTTGTGCTAGAATGATATCCGGGTTAAAGACCCACAGGATTGTGCTAGACATGTGTTTCGAGTCCTAAGACTTGACAGAACCAATGCTAGTTAGTTAAGTAAGATTACAACACTGAATATCCGTGTGAGTAAGTATTATATATATTTTACCTGTTAAGGCACGTATTATGTACTCATATGTGAATTGACTTCAAAGTGAATTATTAGTATCGAAGAATGATATATATATGTATATGTGTGTGAATGAATACTGTATTTAAGAATAAGAGAATGACTTATTCGGTCAATGTAAGTCATTGTAAAAGCATGTGACTAAAAGAAATTTTATGAGCCATATAGTATAGTGAAATATGTACTGAAAAATTTCTCGTGTATTCATGTATATATATATATTCAGCCAATAGGTTTTATAACTATTGTACTTGTGAGTTTTCGGCCAAGTGATCTACAATTTGAATTCGGGTTCTTGTGATACTTAATGTTCGATTTTAAATGACACGTTTTAATTGTTTGAAATACTTAAAACTTACTAAGCCTTGAAAGCTTACTCTGCTCCTTATTTCTTTGTTTTATAGATTGTTGATTTTGGCCACCGACTTTCTGGGGATCATCAATGAGCTCATCATACTATCGATCTTTTAGTACAGATTATATTTTGGCCTTGGTATGGCATGTATAGGTTAGGCGTGATGATTATGTTTTGTATTGTAAATATTTTTGGCCATATGAAAATGGCATATATATAACTTAAAGATCAGTATGTATTCAGCTTAACTTCTGTCTTTGTTGATTGATTATGTGAATGAAAAATTAAATGTTTGGCTCGGTAATACCTCATAGCCTAAACCGGTGATCAGACTTGGGCTAGGGGTGTTACATGCACAACCCACGATGAATAACCGAATCAATTGGGAAAACAAAAGAAAGAAATGAAAGGGGAAAAAATAATGGAAATTTCGGCAGCAACTAGGGAAAAGAATCGGCAGAGGAGAGAAAAAAAGAAAAAGAAAAAAACATCAGAAAAACTTTGGGGAATTGGAGAGAAAATCAAAAATCTATTATTATTATTTTTTGAAACAAAAAGATAATCAGATTATTTTCTGATAACCACTCCCCATTATCTTCTAAAATCACTCCCAATTAACCCAGTAAAACACAACTACTCTGAATTTTGCCCCAATACGACTCTTAGCCTAAATTGGAGCAAAAATACTGTCTCTACACCATCATAGAGAATTGAACACAGGACCTCCAACACTCCAACACTCCACTTAACCACCAGACTAGCAGGCCCATTCTGATATAAACTTACCATCAATTAAACTGAAGCCATTTGCACAAGGTTAAGGCTTTATTTATAAAAATAACAAAACTTTCCCAAGTAAGGCTTGAACATGGGACCTCTCACACACACCCAGAATACTTAACCACTGAAGCAGATACACACTTGTGTGTTACACATACACGAAATCAAAAATTAAAATTTTGGGGCGTTACAACACGGGTAGACACACGGGCGTGTGTCTAAGCCATGTGTGACACACGGTTAGCCCCATGGGCGTATGATCCGGCTGTGTGTCCCTTGCACCTAAATTGTTGCAAAATATAATGCTCAATATTGAGCACATAGGCATGAAATACGGCCGTGTCTCAACCATGTGAAGGACACGGCCTCGGGACATGGGCGTGTGTCTTGGCTGTGTGACTTCAATTTGTTCTTAGGTGACAAATAGAGAGTTACACAGGATAGGGACACGGGCTTATGTGACCACACAGCCTGCCCACACGGGTGTTTCCCAAGCCATAAAGGCGTGTAACCCCTATTTTAGCAAAAAATTTCTAAATGTTGTTAACTTTTCTAAAGTTGTTGGTTTAGTCTCGAACCATTCCTAAAGCATGTTTTGGCATCGTAGGCCAATTTAGGGATGATATGATTAGTTGTTGAAAATTTTTAATTTGGACAAAAATTTTTTACTCGGAAATGTATGTTTACTTGTGTTTAAGTTCGGTAATGCCTCGTACCCTGTTCCGACATCGAACACGGGTAAGGGGTGTTACATTTAGTGGTATTAGAGCTATGGTTTAGTCGATTCTCAGACTAACCTAGCATGTGTGAGAGTCTAGCTATACATGCCATATATAACCTGTGATAGTGTGATATCTCCTGACTCTGATGAAATTGTTTTGTTGAGACAGAGATGTTTTCCAACCGAGCTACTTTCGAAAATGTTGAAAGTGATACTAAGATATTTGAAAATGTGTTTGTGATGAGTCGAAACTTGGAAAGGTATGTGTAAGAGTTCATGATATATATGTGATGATGTACAAAATGAAATAACCATAAGTTGAGAATTATGGGTAAAATATCATTGTTTCGGTTAAACTTTGTGTTTTGATGGATTATGGTGATTTTATGAAATGAAATGAAAGTCTTTATTGTGATAAAATTATCCATGTTTGTTTGGCATTCATATGATGTTATGTGCCTGACTTGTTTGATTAAGTGAATGCGATAAGTAATCTTACTCAAAATTTATGGAATGTATGTATGAGTGCACTTGTTTGAATAAGATAATCGGAAAGTTTGTGTAACATAAATATGTATGTTAATTTGCTTGAAGTAATTTGTATAACTGTGATGATATTATGATGATGATAAATGTTAAGTCACATGTGTGTATATATGAGAGTCGAGTTAGAGGTTTTACGACCTCACCCCCTTACCAATGTGGTATTTTATAACAAAATTTCACGAGATTTATGTTGAATGAGATCACAAGTAAGAGACTAAAGAGTTCAGTAGCGAAATAACTAATAGTCTATCCAGAGTTGAAAATAGTTTGGCAAGTGAATATAGTTTTGGAAAAGATGTCAGGTTATTCAAAAGTTCATTCAGATTTCGCAATGTCACAGTTAAAAAAAAGTTAATCTCGACTAATCGACTCATTCAAGTATGATGTCTAAAGTATGTATTTGTTGGAATTTCTTTTGAATTGATTTTTATTAGTGAATAGAATAATACGGGATTAGTGATGGCAGAATTAGTCAGAGAAATGACATTTGAATCGTAAAGATGTCTAAGTGTAACAGTTGTAATTGACTAGATTATGATGATCTCTCTTGGGTATGTTATATATTCATTTATCCTCAGAGATATATGTGATTGTTCATTTTCTAATGAAATTCTTATCATATGAGAATGCTAGCTAATTATAATGTTAGATGAAAGCACTGTTGGTCTGGTTGGTTGATGATCAGCATATCTTATCTCTCTCTTTGGGGTTCTATTCTATTATGTTTGGAATAAAAATTGATGGTGAAAATTTATGTGAGGCTATTCTTCTATTTTTATTGGATGTTGTTTTGTTCTATATATATTTGGAAAATATATTATCTCTGTCACAATTAATTCCTGAGCGTGTAAGCATTGTCTTTCTTTTGGTTTTCTTTGAGGAATCCTCAAGATCTTTATTATTTTCTTATAAGTTATGTTCTCGGACTTCCAATATGGTATCGCATCTTGGATTTCTTTATCTCGGTTTTCTTGTCATCCTTATTTTATAAATTACCAATCATGGCTCATCTTTAAAGTGTGTTCTTTGGCTTGTGATAACTAAGTTTATTATGGATGTATTTCTAGTTTGATCATAGAAACATGGTGATTCTGGTATTAGGATTTCTCTAATTCTCGTGAAAGGAATTGGCATTGGCAAAGGTGAAGGCTCAAGCTCAAATTGTATGATGGCTTTCTTTTCTCAGGTAAGTTTGATTATGGTCAATGAATTAAATCAGGATATTTTTTTTCCTCAAGCTAATGCAATTGTAAAGATATTTGATTAGAATTATAAGGGAATTATAAAAGATTGTCTGTTTGAGTTGTTAAATAGCATGAAGAAATGAGTATTTTGATATGTTATTATTTTGATAATTGAAATTGACTCAGTTGATTTTATCTGAGCGAGTTGGTCAGTTGAAAGGTAATTTGAGTTATATGCATTTAAGTTTATCCCCAGGTAAGGAAATAAAATCTTATACATTCATGGGTGAATAGACGGACAGTTTGAAGGAAGAATTCATATTCTAGAAAGTATGATGCAGAGATATACCTATTGGATTTGTTCTAATTGAATGATGTTGTTATGAGTTAAAGTTGTTCCGATCGATAAAGTTATCACATTTGTGAAAGTTTGAATGGTCTGTTACATGTTAGCAAAGTTGAAAACAGTTGAAGGTGTTATTAACCGAAGCACTGGTTCTAGATTCTGTTTGAATTGAGTAAAGAAGTCGTGATTTTTTAGTAATGCACTATCGAACGGATTGGAATGTGTTTTAATACAAGAATGTAAAGTACCAGTTTATTCTTTCGGACAGTTAAAGTCTCATTAAAAGAATTGTTCGATGAGTGGCTTAGAGTCAGCTGCTAGTATGTTTGTGTTGAAAGATTGATGACATCGTTTGTTCGATGAAAAATGTCATACTTCTTGATTACAAGAGTTTAAAGTATCTAATGTTACAGAAAAATCTGAAATTAAGACAACATTGATGACTTGAACTATTGACAGATTTTGAATAGATAACGATTAACCTTTAGGGAAGTAAATATAGTTGCAGATTTTGAATGGAAAACCTTTGTTCATTTTATGAGTGTTGGTTACATGATTAATCTTATTTGATGGAAGTCTAAATCTAGCTAAATTAAAAAGCTAAAGCGATGTTTTCTTTGCAAGATTGAGAACCTCAAGATTGTGATAGTAAGTGGTAAACTAAACAAGTACAGTGTGCGATGACCTTTGATTCTGACTTATGCTATTATTCAGAGATAGAATTCGCGCAATGAATTATCCAGAACTTATGTAGAAAATGTTGTACGAGACCCAATAGTAGCTCGTTTGTTCAATCAGAGAGTAATTTAGATCTTTGACAATATGCTCCAACATTGTGTTTGAAAGTTCAAAGTGATTGGAAAGAGATATACGAGTGGAATTGATTTGTGATTCTCAGGAAAATTGTGAAAGTGATTCATGAAAGTTGAAAGCAACTTCAGACTAACATAAGTAGTATACAGATTTGAAAATTTAAGATATTGGATTCCATATCGATGACAGAGTGCTTCTGAAACTATTGCCCTCGAAGAGGACTCTTTGATGAGGTAGAAGAAACTACGAGAACATTAGCCTAATCTCAATTCTGGTAAGATTTTCGAGGACGAAAATCCCTAGGGGGAGAGTTCTAACAGCCCGATTTTGGGTCTAGTCAGAACAGTAGTTTCGGGACCACAAATCTGGTGTAGAAAAATTTATCTTTATTATATTGTTATAATCTATAGTTTTATGAAATGATTTCGTGAAAATTTCGCTCGAAAATTTTGACGTTTGGGCACTCAATTTAGTCAAAATGACTAAATTGTAAAAAGTGCAAAAGTTGAGTTCTACATGCTAGAGGTGTCTAATTGCCATGAAATTTTAAATTGGAGGTCCTTAAATGGTAATTAGGCCATTGGTTAAGTTGGTGGATAAAAATGGACATGGTTAGGTAGGTTTTTAAAGTTTTTCATTAAGGGCATTTTAGTAATTTGGTAATTAAATGAATTAAAAAGCCAAATTTTGTCCATCTTCTTCCCATGGCCGAATTTTATAAGGAAAAACCATGGCTATGGTTTTTCAAGCTTTCAAGCTCGATTGTAAGTCCGTTCTAGCCCTTTTTTTTAATAATTTTTACGTTTTTGAAATCTTCGTAACATGATCTATCTATTTCTACCACTAATTTAAGAAATAATCAAGGTTCAAAAATTTACCCATGATGGAAATTTGTGTATTTTTATGTTTAATGGTAGAAAATGCATGTTAGTTGTTTGATAAACGACTTTTGCTAAGTGATTTTCGATGCCTAAAAGGACCTATTTGTAAAAATGTTGTAAAATGGGTGTTAAATTGTGAATAAAATAAAATTGTGGGCTGCTATGAGCATGTATAAGGTTCGGCTAGGCATGGGTATTGAAGAAATTGAGTACATTTCATTTTACGAGCCTAAAGGCTAATTTGTAAAAAATGTGAAAGGTTAGGTGCAAAACTATAATTTTGCCATAATGTGATTTTTGGACAGCATTGAGTAATGTGATATTTAAATAAGTTAAAATTTCTATTATAGATCAAGAAAAATAAAGTTCGGACCTTGATCGGGGAAAGAACAAGGTTATTGGAGATTAGGTTCATTTCCTACTATTTTGTATCGAGGTAAGTTCATATGTTTAATAAGCATTAAATTATATATGTATAATTGTTTAATTGATATGATTGTGGTAAATGCTATATTATTGAAATAAAATGTGAATGTTATTAAGTACGACACTACAGAAATGACCAAAAGAGGCTCGATATAGTGAAAGTCCCGGTTGAACCTTAGGAATAGATATGATACAAATGTCATGATATTAGGGTTACTGAGATTACATGTAAGACCATATCTGGGATATGGCATCTATATGAGACTCCGTGTAAGACCATATCTGGGATATGGCATCGATATGAGACTTCGTGTGCGACCATAGCTAGGCTATGGCATCAATACGAGATTATATTTAAGGCCATATCTGGGATATGGTATTGGTACGGTACTGAGTGTACGAGATTCCCGAGTATCCTTTAGAATTCCAAGTGGTTCAACAGGAAATTCAATGGGTATGTCAATGAAGAGAAAGAGCATGTAAGTACTACAAATTTGTACAGGTATGTATATAAGTTATAAGCACTTACTTCATGATATTGTGAGTTCATGGTTTCCATGAGAATGTTTTTGTGAAAGACTTGTAATTATTGGTCTATACTATGAAATTCGTGATAAATTCGGTTGAAGATCATGTGATTGGCTATTGGGCCAAATTGGGTTATGATATAGCATGTTTTATTCACTTAACTTACGACTTATTGGATATGAGAATGAGGAAAGATTGCCATAATTGCCTATTAAATTGGTTATGAAAGTACTAGAAGATAAAAGTTTAGGTAATTGAAAAATATTAAGATATATGCTTGGAAATATGAGTACACATAATCAATGTGCATGTTTACTATGAGGTTTGAAATGATTTGTTAATTGTTGTAATATGTTACAAAAGAAAGATTACAGTTGTTAGGCTAATGCCTAGATATGTTAAATTATGCTTATAAGATGTTAGAGTAAACATTGCGATTGATTAAAATTACAATTGTGAGATTTATAGCAATTTGTATTATTTTGTGTTTAAATTGTTGGACTTAATAAAAGATTATAAGAGTTTCTTATTATTTTCGTACGGACTTACTAAGCTAAATAGCTTACCCCCTTCCTTTCCCATGTTTATAGTGTCGTGAAGCTAGCTCGGGTTGGAGATCGCCGGAAATCCTATCACACTATTAAGCTATCATTTTGGGTATTGGTGAATTCAAGTATTTTAAGTTTATGGCATGTATAGGGACTCGGTCTTTTGGTCATATGTATTGGTTTGTAAAGATTCATGGTTCATTTTGTGTATAGTCTTGGAAGTTGGCTAATGTTGGTTATGAGTATATTCATATATGTGTCAATGTCTATGGCGATATGATCATGGTATGCTTGGTGAATGTGAAATGCTTGGAAATATGATTTATGGAATAATAAATGTTGTGTGTATGATAAATTTTGATATTTTATTGGTATGTGATGTTCATAATTGTGAACGGTGGTTGCTCTTACATGCTTTAATTTGTGTTATGAGATGTTGTGTAGATGTGTGCAAGTCAGGGTGGCAAAATGGCTTGGTAAATAGCCTTGTTTATTTCCACACGGGTAGACACACGGGCATGTGTCTAGGCCGTGTGTGGCACACAGTCAGCCTTACCGGCATGTGATCCGGCCGTTTGTCCCCTGCACCTAAATTGTTACAAAACAAAATGCTCAGTATCCAACCTATAGGCATGAGACACGACCGTGTGTCTTAGCCGTGTGAAGGACACAACCTTGGGACACGGGCGTGTGCCTTGGCCATGTGACTTTAAATTGTTTTTGGGTGACAAGCAGAGAGTTATACGGGTTAGGGACACGGGCATGTGTGACCACGCGGCCTGCCCAAACGGGCGTGTGACCCCTTTTTTAGCAAAAATTTTCTAACTGTTGTTAAATTTTCTAAAGTCCCAAACCACTCCTAAAGCATGTTTTGGGCCTTGTAGGCTCAATTTAGGGACGATATGATTGGTTGTTGAAAATTTTAATTTGCACAAAAATTTATGACTCGGAAATGTATGTTTGCTTATTTTTAAGTCCGGTAATGCCTCATACCATGTTCCAGCATTGAACATGGGTATGGAGTGTTACATTCTAGACCTCAGAATAACTCATACAGTAACAATTATAATCTAGAATGGAGGAATCATCCAAATTTCTCTTGAGATGGTTGAGGAAATCAAAGGTCACAACCCCCTCCAGGTTATCAGCAACCTTATCAGCAAGAAAAGAAGCTGAATTTAGAAAAGATGTTGACTAAATTCATTTTAGTGTCAGAACTAGATTCCAGAACACTAAAATAGCTTTGAGGAATCAATAGGCATCTATTTAGGGTCTCAAAAATTAGATTAGCCAGGTTGCTAAATTGGTTTCGGAAAGACAATAAGGTAGTTTACCTACTAACGTTGAAACCAACCCAAAGGAGCAAGTCCATGCAATCACTGTACAAAGAAAAACCACATCAATGAACAATATGCCATTTTGTAAATGCCCAAGTATACAAAATTTCTAAAGGAGTTGTTAAAAAATAAAAGGAAGTTAGACAAACTGTCCACTGTGGAGCTCAATCAGGAGTGTTCGTCCATTCTCCAAAACAAAATACCCGAAAAGCTTAAAAATCCAGGGAGTTTAACTATTCCTTGTTTAATTGGTAGCTTAAATGTAGAAAAATATTTGTCTGATTTGGATGCTAGTATAAATCTAATACCTTATAAAATGTTCAAACAACTTGGTCTTGGGGAACCGAAACCCACTAGGATGAGTATTCAGTTAGTTGACAGGTCAATTAAGTATCCTAGGGGTATTATTTAGGATGTACTTGTTAAAGTAGATAAATTCATATTCCTTATTGATTTCGTCATGCTGGACATGGATAAGGATATTGAGGTGCCTATGATCTTAGGTCGACCTTTTTTAGCCATAGTTAGAACTATTATTGATATGGGTAATGGTGAACTTGTGCTGAGGGTATGTGATGAAGAGGTTACTCTTCAAGCACGTAATATTGTGAGAGTTTCTAGTGAGTGAGATGATACTTGTCATTCTGTTGATGTTAGTAATAATGTGGCTCAACGTCCTTTGCAAGAAATCACTCATGAAGATATGTTAGAACCGTATCTTATTCAAGGTGATAGAAAGTAATGACAAGTGAAGAAAGAATGGTCTAGCTCGATGAATTAGATATATGGCAAACAAAGGCTGATGTGAACTTGAGAACATTCATAGAAGTAACAACGCAATGTCATGGTGTGCATGTAAAGAGCACGAACCAATTCAAAGTTGGAGACAAAGTACTGTTGGACAATTTAGATCCACGAATGTTTCTCAAAGAGCTAAAATCGAGATGGTCGAATCAATTTGTGGTAGAAAATGTATTCCTATATGGAACCATTGAGGTTACACACCCTAATTATGGTACATTCAAGGTAAACGATCATAATCTCAAACTTTATTTGGTGGTGATATTGATAACAAGAGAGATGATCTCTGACTCAAAAATCTGACTTAACCGTGAGCTTGAAAAGGGAAATGAAGCTTAGACTTTAAATAATCTCCTATTGGGAGGCAACCTGAGTTTATTATTATTTTATTTTCATTTTATTATATTGTATGCTTAGTACATTTATTTATTATACTTAAAAAAATTTTAATTGAAATTTTTTTTACTTTTTTTAAAAATGATTTAAAAAATTAAAAAAAATGAAGAAAAAAACATGGTCCACGTGGTCTAGGGTAAACCACACGGCTTGACGACACAACTGTGTGACCCACATGCCTCTATACATGGCCGTGAGAGAAGCAAATAATATATCTACATAGGTGGAATGAATACACATGGCCTGTTGACATGGCCATGTGGTACACACGACCTATATACACGGGCGTGTCATTGATTGTGTGAATACTAGAGCTAATTTTTCAATTTTAATTTGACACACACGGTTTGAGAGGATTCACAAGACCTGACGACATGGCCATGTGGTACATACGGACTAGACATATGGGCGTGTCCCAGGCTGTGTAAACATTGGAGCAATTTTTAAAAGTTTTCAATAGGCTACATAGCCTAAGAGAGATACACGACCTGGTCATACGGTCGTGTGGCCTACTTGGCCTGACACATGGTCGTGTACCCTTTTTTAAAGCTAGTTTTTTTTTTAATTTATTTTTGTCTTTGTTTCCTTCCTCCCATTTCACCAAACCCAAACCCTAATTGTTGTTTCTTCCCCCTTTTATTTTTATTTTATTTTCCGTATTTATATGTTTTATTTTATTTTATTATGCACTTTATTGTTATTTTTTTTAACTATTTTTCTATTTGTTTTGTCATCTCTTTATCTTATTTTATTTTTGTTTATTTTCCTATTAATGTGCTCGGAACCATGTACTTAATTTAGGATCTTCTACACTTCTGGATTTCTCTATTCCAACACAATCATCCAATTTCAGGGTAGCTTCAGTTATCTTTCTCCTTTTCTTATGATACTTTGATTACTGTGATTATATTTGTTTGTAAATTCAGGGCAATGTACATATTAAATGTGGGGAGGATTTTCTATGTTTATGCGATATGGTCCCTGAATTATTGTTTTTGTTTAAGTAATTTTCTAAAGCCTTACATTAAAGTTAATTTTTTTTAATTTAGAGTTTTATTGATTCTGTTTGGGATTAATTTATGGATTTTTGTGCATTGTTTTGTTTATACTTTAAGGCACGAGAGAGTCAAGTATGATAAGTTGTTTTTCAAAAATTATTATTCTAGGTTGTCTCCCTAAACTGAATCATTATCTTGAAATTTTAAATTCACAAGTTTGACATCAAAACTATATTTTTTTGTGAGTTTTGGAGCCTATAGAGCATATATATTTTTCGTGCTCAATTTATTTTTGGTTGTGAGTATGTCAGCTTACTAGAACCTGTTTCAGTTATACATGTCAAGACCACATTATTGATTTGATATACTGAGATGATAGAGGCACTTAGGATTTAACCCGCTTAACCTTTAAACAGTTTACCCATCGAATTAACCCCTTGTAAACCCTGTTGATCCTAACACTTTTTTTATTAACAACCAATAATGTAACCCAAAAATCATACTCATTTTTTAAATCACCATTTTTCTTGACTCCCTTTTTGTCGAGTTTCAGTTTGGTTAGTTTCCTGAGTATGTTTTATCATTTACATTGTTAAATTTTCTCTTTATTCTAAAAAAATAAGAAAAAAAATTAAAGAAAATGAATTAAAAAAATTATTTGATTGAGTTTGAATCATTAGTCTCATATTTTGTATAAAAGCTCATATCTATTCTTGATTTTTTTATTGATGTTAAATCCTTTTAATTCAACAACTGAATTTTTTTTGTTTAGCAACTTATCAACTTGAATCTCGATTGTAGCCAACTTTTATGACTTTTTCTGTACCCTTAACTTAAGCCTTGTTACAACCTTGTAAAGGCCTTTTGATTGGTGTGTCATCCCATTATATAGTGGTGGAGATTTGATTTCCAAGCAGGCCTATGGCAATAACATTTCTTGTTTGACTTTTGAGTGCACATTAATTGAACCTTAAGCACTTTGAGGGTGTTCATTATCGTTAAGTTTGAATTTCGGGTAATTATTGAGATAGGGGAGACGTCTATGTTTTTATGCTTTAAAAATTTATGCTTGGATTGCTTGGGTTCTTTTGTGTAATTTTAGTTTAAATTTACAATGCATGATTATCAGTAGATTACCCTAAGACATTGTCAGTGAAAAAAATAAATTAAGGGAAGTTAACTTGAATATGGGTCGAGAATTTTGCTTTAGGACAAGCAAACGCTTAAGTGTGGGGATATTTGATAAGTGTTAAAAGTAACATGTTTTAACCTTATTCTTAATGTGTTTTGGGTGATTATTCGATTTTAATTGTGAATTTTATACTTCTAATCCTTTAAATTCATGTTTTAATGCTTAATAGAGCACTTGAGAGCAAAATGAGCGAAAAATGAGCGAAAACTGTAACACTACAATTTTGGCAGATCTAAAGTTTTGGGTGTATAACAGTAAAGAGGCAAACTAGCATGGTATTATCCGACCAAATGATAGTTTTGGTGCATATGTGTGGGTTAACCACCACTTGAGCTAGTAAGAATTTGATTTCACGATATTATGCTATATTAAGTAGACATTCATGTTAAGGGATAAAAATGAGATATGGGATAAGTATTCACCAAAGGTGTAGTACGTCTGGTTTGAATGGAATATTGTGCTAATTAGACTTTAAGTAATCTGGTTACAAATCAACTATATACTTTAAACTGAGAAGTTTGATAAAGGGAACTTTTTATGTTTTTCTCGGAAACTATAGGCTAATAAAAAGGCAAGTTCTGATACACATGACACTTGTTAAATTTATAGATGAGTATGTGTTCTGAAAAAGGGTTCTTCTTTCTTCTTCTTCCTCTTCCATAAGTGGCATATATTGAAACCTTCTTTAAATCTGAATGTATCCTACCTCAATGATCTCAAGGCTAAGGTTCTTTTATGATTAGTAGTTACTTCGCACTAGGGTAAGTATTTTAGCTCTTCATGGTAAGTAATGAATAAGTAAATTTGTATTTGGTAATTGAACTACAAGACTATAAGTATAAGGTTTTTGCATGGGATTGTCAATGATTGAAATTATAAGTAATCTGTATGTACAAGAGTATTAATGGTGAAATTATATTTCTAAACAGTGTTTGCTACTAGGTTGTGATGGATATCTAAGTTTAGAGCTTTGAACTGCAGTAGGTAAGATTTAGGTGAGTTCCATACTGACTCCGGCATGTATACTATTCATATTGTGAGTCATCTATAGAAAACTGATTAAACTATGAATATGAAGTCATAAAGAGTATAGTATGTGATGATTGGGGTACGAATATTGAAACATTAAAGTATAGTTGAGTATGTATATGTCTAAAATGTATGCTATGAGATGTGTGTTTTGTTTGGGTGTATGGTCGAATTTAGATTTTGTCAATGCATGAAGAGTCTGTCAAGAAAGTCTGTGTCTGTTCACCTCAATGTGTTTGATGGAGTCTGTCGAGACTGAAAACATGATCTCTAATATAAACTCTGAAAGAAAAGCCCATGTCTATGACACCCTCTGAAAAAAAACTAAAGAATGGTGATTTCTCAATGGGCTTTTATGCGTGTCCTAGGATAATGATAGGAAAACCTCATGTAATGTGAGTTCAAACAAATCCATATCGTAAACACGACAACTAAGAATAGCCTTTATGGCGAACTCTAAAAGAAATTCATTTGTGGAAAATTCTAAATAGATCACCTTAGTGGCATGTTCTATCTGATTGCTTGTATGGTGTATTCTACTAAGTTTATATGGTGTGAACTATCATGAATATCTAGTGAGCTATGAATCTGAATGTCTTCTTCTATGGTAAGAAATGAGTAAGTTCTAGTAGTTTTATAATAAGTATAACTAAGATAATGTATTGATATGCTCTAGAATAAAAGTTGAATAAAGTCTTAAGGGTTTTCCATGAAAAAGATATGTACATCTGTATGTCAAGAAGGGTATTTTTTATAAAGATCTGTAAGTATCAAAAGTAAGGGGTATTGCATATTCTTCTAAAATTTATTCTGAATCTGATTTAATATTGTTTCGAATTATGAGATTCTGTTATAGCACAATATGGAGTTCATCTAGATGTTATACGCAATGAATTATCAGTATGGACATGTGAACAGAACTGGATTAGGGTAGGTTTGAATGTGAACCACTGGTATGAAACTTTGCGTAAGTATCTGCCATCTATATGTATCTGCCCAAGACAATGTCAGTGAACAATTGTTTGAAATGAGAGTATGGATTAAGGCATGGATTGATTGGAAGTAGTTTCTAAGGGTATGTTCTATTAAGTAAGTATTATGGAACAATAGATCTATGTAATGATTAGAAGGATTCCTGTAATATCCTGAATTAGGGCTTAATCGGAATAGTGGTTTCGTGACCACAAATTCGAGATAGAAATAATTATTTTATAATTATTTTGATGATTATGATATGATTGCATGATTGTGTGAAAATTTCGTGATGAAATTCTATGCCTAAAGTGTTTAAATTGAAAGTAGGGACTAAATCGAATAAGTTGCAAAATTTGCATTCTAGAAGTTTTTAGTATGAAATTGCATTGATATATTAACTAGGAGGTCTTAAATAGAAATTTGACCAATTTTAAGTTCATGGACAAAATTGGGACATGGAAGGAATTTTTGAAAGTTTAGTAGTAAGGGCATTTTGGTCATTTAGTTACTAAAATGAATTAAAAACAAAATTAAAAGCCAATTTTTGTCCATCTTCTTCATTAGGCCGAAATTTCAAGGGTTCTCCATAGCTAGGGTTTGTTTCAAGCTTCCAAGCTCCATAGTAAGTGATTCCAAGCCCCGTTTTTAATGTTCTTTACGTTTTTTGAATCCCGGAAGCTCGATTAAGCTTATGCTAGCAATAATTCAACCTAGGGTTTATATTTGGAAAAATACCCATAGGTTAAATTTGTGTATTTTGATGTTTTATGATGGAATATGAGGTTTTAAATTATGTTAGACAACTTGTGCTAATCGGTTTTGAGTGAGAACGAGTAAAAGGGCTTAATCGGTAAAAATACCTAATAGTCATAAGTACATGTTAGAGTGTGAATTTGATATTTTCATAGAAGGGAAAAATGATCAGCATGTCATAAAACATAAGAATAAGGGATAAAGTTTAATTCCCGAGCCTAGGGGCAAAAGTGTAATTTTCCAAAGTTCGTATTAAATGCTGTTTTGATGAATGTATGTATTAAATAAGATTAATTTGGTATTATAGATCAAGAGAAACGGGAATCAAGTCGCGATCGAGGAAAAGAAAAGATTGTGGACTAAATTGCAAAATCTTTATATTTTGGTACCAAGGTAAGTTCATGTGTAAATAATGTAGCATAATTGTTATTTTTAAGTTATTGATGTTAATTATATGATATGCTGATTTTTATCATGAAATATTATGCTTTGTGGTTAATGTTGAGTAATATGCAAATTATGTTTACTACTTGATAAATATGAATTGCTACCGAGTATCGGTTCCGATATTCCGTGGAAGACGGCAAATGTCAGATCGAGGGAAAAAGTCCGATATTCCGTGGAAGACGGCAAATATCAGATTGAGGGAAAAAGCCCATTTGAACCTTAGAAATAGATTAGGATACAAGTGACATGTCACTAGGATGGTTGAGCATCCGAACTCGTTGACTTGAGTCCGAGTTCACTTATGGATGCGAATGTTCAAACTCGTTAAGTTGAGTCTGAGTTCGTGAGATGTAACTAGGCATCCAAACTCGTTGAGTTGAGTCTGAGTTCACTTATGGATGTGAACGCCCGACCTCGTTGAGTTGAGCCCGAGTTCACTTATGGGCGGGTTACATGATTGCTTGATTACATATGTGGCACTTATGTGCAAATTATCCGTGTATCCGAGTTATATTCCGATGTGTTCAACGGGTGAAAATTTCTATGAAATGGAAGAACACTTAAGATGCAAGTGACGTTTTGGTAAGTGTTGTGAAATGGGCACTTTGGACAGGTATGTACTTAACCCTCGGGTTGAAAATAGATACAACAACCATAAAGTGGTAAGATGATGAATGATGTTTAGAAATATGATATATGTTTTGGTGATGCCATGCTAATGTTGTTTGGTATAATTGTATTGTTATGTTACTTGTTATTTGCATATGAACTTACTAAGCATTTATGCTTACTCCCTCCTTTTCATTCATTGTAGTTTTGAACAAGTCAGCTCGGGAATCGGGACAAGTAGAAGTTTCGATCACACTATCCGAGGGATTTCTATTGGTAAATGGCTTGTAAAACTTAAGTATGGCATGTATAGCAATGTACCTATTTTGTGTAAATAATTTTATCATATGGCCATGTTTGGTTGAGAAAATGTTTGATATTGATAAGTCATGGTGATGGCTAATTAGATCATGTTTGATATCATGGAAGTTTAATAGGTTATCTAGTTCATAAAAAAATTCATGGAAAGATAAAACTTGCCTTAAAACAGAATATTACTGCAGCAATGACATAAATTTGAAAAATCACTAAAAATAGTATAAGTGGAAATAGATGATGAGTAAGTTATGAAATTGAAGCTTAATGAGTCTATTTTCATGTGGATTGAACAAAACAGGCATATAAATTTTATTTTATGAAATATTTAAATTTTTGTGAAACAGGGCCAGAATGATTTCTGGATCCCTATTTTGACTTTAAAAATTTATAATAAATTTTAAAAAAATAATTATAAGTTTTTATTTACATGTACAGATTCCTTATTGAGTCTAGTTTTAATAGAAACAAACCTAATGGTCATTGAAATTTTGTATAGAGAGATATCTAATTCGTAATACACAGAGGTCAGAGCAGTCGAACCCTGAAACAGGGGAGACTTTAACTAATAAACTGTACTAATTGGCCCAACCAAAAATTCTAGAAAAAACTTAGTAAATATATATATGAGTCTAGATTTTGGTAAAATTTACAGATCTTGATTTTGAGTTTCATAACTCGAGATATGATTTTTCTTGTAACTATGATGCCGATAGCTAGAAAGCTATGAATGTAGAAACAAATGATTCGAAGTACTTAAATTGATAAATTATGTTCGGTAACACCTCAAACTCGATTCAGGAATCGGTCTCGGGCGTGGGGGCATTACATTTGGTGGTATCAGAGCAGATTTAGTCGGTTCTCGGACTACGTGTTGTATGTACGGATTTTTGCTATACATGCCATATGTATAAATTGTGATAGTGTGACGACTTCTGACCTTTTTAAATGATTTTTATATAGTAAATGGATCCCGATCCAGTGTGGCGGATGAAGTAGAGAGAGTAATGCGCCACTCACTGAAGGAGCAATACCGATGAAAACCCACCTCCTACTGTTGGTCGGGGAGGAGGAGAAAGGGATCGGAAAGCCTTTCTCCAAATGATGAGTGCATGGTACACTGAGTTCGTTCGTACGAACCCAAATGTACGACCTCCCCCACCTCCTCCAATTCCTCAACCTATGCCTCTGATGCCTCAAGGAGTGGATATAATAAAATTTCACAGAAACCCTGTTGATAGAATTCGTAAACAAAGGGCTGAAGAATTTAGAGCAAATATTGATGATGATGCAGAAAAGCGAGTTCGCTTGAAAATTCTATCTGGTATTTGATGAATTATCTTGTACACTGAAGAATGTTTGAAATGTGCTACATCTTTGTTGAGAGATTCAGCCTATAATTGGTGGAAGACTTTAATTTCAGTGGTACCAAAAGAGAGGGTAACCTGGGAATTCTTTCAAGAAGAGTTTCTAAGAAATATATTAGTGAAAGATTTATTGATCGAGAAATGTAAAGAGTTTCTTGAGTGAAGCAAGGTAATATAACAGATCTCGAATATGAAAGAGAGTTTGTTCGATTGAGTAAGTATGCCGGGGAATATGTTTCTCTGAGAAGCCAAGATGTGCCGACGATTTGAAGACAGGCAACGAAGACATTAAGGTATTTGTCGGGATCCTTGAACTGAAAGAAATGGTAGTCTTGGTTGATCGAGCTTGTAAGGTGAAGAACTACTTAAAGAGAAGAGAAAGGTAGAGGCTGAGACACGAAATTGGAAGAAAAGGCCAATGAGTAAGGCACCTTCACAGCAACCCGGAAAGTTAAGAAATATGAGTCCTCGTTCCCAAGTTTCAGCTGAGCAATCATATGGAAATTTTAAGAAGCAGAATGTGGGTCCTAAATCTCAGAATACTTCTACAGCTAGTGTAGGGAACTCGAGATTTGTTAAACCCGAAAAGCCAGTGTATGGTAGAAATCATTTTGGTCCGTGCAGAGCAAATGAATGTTTTCGATGTGGTTCTCCTGATCATTTTATTAGAGACCGCCTGCGAGAGAAAGAGAAAAGAAAAATTTCAGAATGTAAAAGCTAGTGGTGCAGACTTGAGGGGAAGGTATCCGAGAAAAGCTAGAAGTGAAACAAGCACTAAGAGTGTAGCCAGAGATGCAGCAGTTAGATCTGAAGGAAGAGCTCCAGCTAGAACTTATGCTATTAAAGCGCGTGAAGATGCTTCCTCACCCGATGTGATTACCGGTACATTTTCTCTTTATGATATTAATGTTATTGCTTTGATTGATCCCGGTTCTACTCATTCATATGTATGCATGAAGCTGGTGTCTAGTATGAATATACCTGTTGAGAACATAGAATTTATGGTTAGAGTGTCGAATCCGTTAGGCAAATGTGTGATAGTTGATAAACTATGCAAGAAATGTCCTTTAATGATTCGAGGTCATTACTTTCCGGCCGACTTGATGTTGTTGCCGTTTGATGAACTTGATGTTATTTTGGGTATGGATGGGTTGACATTGCATGATGCTATAGTAAATTGCAAAGAAAAGGTTATAGAATTAAAGTGTGAAAACGGTGAAACTCTACGGGTTGAATCAGATAAATCAGAGGCATTGTCTAGTGTGATTTCTTTGATGTCGGCTCAGAGATATTTGAGAAAGGGTTATGAAGCTTATTTGGCGTATGTAATTAATACAAAAGAAGTTGAAAAGAAAGTTGAATCAGTGCCGGTTGTGTGTGAATTTGCGGATGTATTTCCAGAAGAATTGCCGGGTTTGCCTCCAGTCAGGGAAGTAGAATTTGGTATTGATTTGATACCGGGAACAACTCCAATCTCGATTGCTCCATATAGAATGGCACCAACAGAGTTGAAAGAATTAAAGTCACAGTTGCAAGAGTTGACTAATAAAGGCTTTGTAAGACCGAGTTTTTCACCTTGGGGTGCTCCTGTGTTATTTGTGAAAAAGAAGGATGGTTCTATGAGATTATGTGTTGATTATCGGCAGTTAAACAAGGTGACAATCAAAAACAAGTATCCATTGTCGAGAATTGATGATTTGTTTGATCAGCTAAAAGGAGCGACATGGTTTTCAAAGATTGACTTGAGATCTGGGTATTATCAGCTGCGAGTAAAAGAGTCAGATGTGCCTAAAACTTCTTTTAGAACAAGGTACGGTCATTATGAATTTTTAGTTATGCCATTCGGGTTGACAAATGCTCTATTTGTGTTTATGGATTTAATGAATCGCATATTTCGCCATATACTTGGACAAATTTGTTGTGGTGTTTATAGATGATATTTTAATTTATTCAAAAGATGAGACAGAGCATGCTGAGCATTTGAGGATAGTTTTGCAAACTTTGAGAAATAAGTAGTTGTATGATAAGTTTAGTAAAAGTGAATTTTAGCTCCAGGAAGTTGGATTTTTGGGTCATATTGTTTCAGGTGATGGTATACGGGTTGATCCTAGTAAAATTTCAGCCATTATTGATTGGAAACCACTGAAAAACATAACTGAAGTTAGAAGTTTCTTGGGGCTAGCTAGGTATTATTGGCGGTTTGTAAACGAATTTCCTATAATTGTTGCTCCTATGACTAGACTACTCCGAAAGGATGTTAAATTTGAATGGACAGAAGAATGTCAACAAAGTTTCAATGAATTGAAAAAGTTATTAACTGAAGCACCAATGTTAGTACAACCCGAATCAGGTAAAGAATTTGTGGTGTATAGTGATGCTTCTCTAAATGGCTTGGGGTGTGTACTCATGCAAGAAGGAAAAGTGGTGGCTTATGCTTCGAGGAAGTTAAAACCTCATGAGAGGAATTATCCTACTCACGATTTGGAATTGGCTGCGGTGGTATTTGCTTTGAAGATTTGGCGACATTATTTGTATGGTGAAAAGTACCGAGTATATACTGATCACAAAAGTCTTAAATACTTGATGTCACAAAAAGACTTAAATTTGAGACAGCGTAGATGGTTGGGGTTATTGAAAGATTATGAGCTTGTTATTGATTATCATCTGGGAAAAGCGAATGTGGTTGCCGATGCTTTAAGCAGAAAGTTGTTGGTTGCTTTGAGAGTTATGAACACTTAGTTGAAAATGTCAGATGATAGTTCGATTCTAGCAGAGATAAGAGCTAGACCGATGTTTTTGCAAGAGATTTCTGAAGCTCAGAAAAATGATCAAGATTTGCTAGCCAAGAGAAGACAAAGGTGAAGTCGATCACGGATCGATTTCAGAATCGGTTCTGATGGTAGCTTGATGTTTAAAAATCAGATTTGTGTACCAAAAAATGATGAGTTGATTCAAAAGATTTTGCATGAAGCACATAATGGCTGTTTGGCGGTTCATCCGGGCAGTACGAAAATGTATAATGACTTGAAGAAAATGTATTGGTGGAGTGGAATGAAAAGAGATATTTCCGAGTTTGTATCAAAGTGTTTAATTTGTCAATAGGTGAAAGCTGAACACCAAGTGCCTTCAGGATTACTTCAGCCTATTATGGTTCCTGAATGGAAATGGGATCGGATTACTATGGATTTTGTTTTAGGGTTGCCATTGACTCCAGGAAAGAAAGATGCCATCTGGGTAATAGTTGACAGACTGACTAAATCGGCTCATTTTATTCCAGTACGTACGGATTATTCTCTTAATAAATTGGCTCAATTGTATATCCGTGAGATTGTTAGACTTCATGGAATACCTTTTTCAATCATTTCGGATAGAGATTCGAGATTTACTTCACGGTTTTGGCAAAAGTTGCAAGAGGCATTAGGTACAAAGTTAAATTTCAGCACTGCCTTTCATCCACAAACTGATAGGCAATCAAAGAGAGTAATTCAGATTCTTGAAGACATGCTCAGATGTTGCGGATTGGAATTTCAAGGCAGTTGGGAAAGGTACTTACCGTTGGTAGAATTTGCTTATAATAATAGTTATCAGACGAGTTTGAAAATGGCACCTTATGAAGCATTATATGGTCGTAAGTGTCGAACACCTTTATATTGGACTGAACTCAAGGAAAATCAGATTTACGGAGTTGATCTAATAAAAGAAACCGAAGAAAAGGTGAAAGTGATTCGAGATTGTTTGAAAGCTTCTTCAGATAGACAGAAATCTTATGCGGATTTGAAACGAAAAGAAATCGAGTTTCAAGTTGGTGATAAGGTATTTTTGAAAGTGTCTCCATGGAAGAAAGTCCTTAGATTTGGACGGAAGGGCAAGTTAAGTCCGCGTTTTATTGGGCCGTATGAAATAATTGAAAAAGTTAGACCAGTAGCATATCGACTAGCATTACCACCTGAATTAGAGAGGATTCATGATGTGTTCCACATATCTATGCTACGTCGGTATCGTTCGGATCCTTCACATATAATTTCACCGACAGAAATTGAACTACGACCGGATATGACTTACAAAGAAGAACCGATTAAGATCTTAGCTCGAGAGGTCAAGAAACTAAGAAATAAAAGTATCGCTCTCGTGAAAGTATTGTGGCAAAAGCATGGGGTAGAAGAGACTACATGGGAACTGAAGAAACTATGAGAAACCAATACCCACACTGTTATCTGGTAAGATTTTCGAGGACGAAAATCCTTAAAAGGGGGGGAGAGTTGTAATATCCTGAATTAGGGCTTAATCGGAATAGTGGTTTCATGACCACAAATCTGAGATATAAATAATTATTTTATAATTATTTTGATGATTATGATATGATTGCATGATTGTGTGAAAATTTCGTGATGAAATTCTATGCCTAAAGTGTTTAAATTGAAAGTAGGGACTAAATCGAATAAGTTGCAAAATTTGCATTCTAGAAGTTTTTAGTATGAAATTGCATTGAAATATTAATTAGGAGGTCTTAAATAGAAATTTGACCAATTTTAAGTTCATGGACAAAATTAGGACATGGAAGGAATTTTTGAAAGTTTAGTAGTAAGGGCATTTTGGTCATTTAGTTACTAAAATGAATTAAAAACAAAATTAAAAGCCAATTTTTGTCCATCTTCTTCATTAGGCCGAAATTTCAAGGGTTCTCCATAGCTAGGGTTTGTTTCAAGCTTCCAAGCTCCATAGTAAGTGATTCCAAGCCCCGTTTTTAATGTTCTTTACATTTTTGGAATCCCGGAAGCTCGATTAAGCTTATGCTAGCAATAATTCAACCTAGGGTTTATATTTGGAAAAATACCCATAGGTGAAATTTGTGTATTTTGATGTTTTATGATAGAATATGAGGTTTTAAATTATGTTAGACAACTTGTGCTACTCGGTTTTGAGTGAAAACGAGTAAAAGGGCTTAATCGCTAAAAATACCTAATAGTCATAAGTACATGTTAGAGTGTGAATTTGATATTGTCATAGAAGGGAAAAATGATCAGCATGTCATAAAACATAAGAATAAGGGATAAAGTTTAATTCTCGAGCCTAGGGGCAAAAGTGTAATTATGCAAAACTTTAGGGACAAAAGTGTAATTTTCCAAAGTTCGTATTAAATGTTGTTTTGATGAATGTATGTATTAAATAAGATTAATTTGGTATTATAGATCAAGAGAAACGGGAATCAAGTCGCGATCGAGGAAAAGAAAAGATTGTGGACTAAATTGCAAAATCTTTATATTTTGGTACCAAGGTAAGTTCATGTGTAAATAATGTAGCATAATTGTTATTTTTAAGTTATTGATGTTAATTATATGATATGCTGATTTTTATCGTGAAATATTATGCTTTGTGGTTAATGTTGAGTAATATGCAAATTATGTTTACTACTTGATAAATATGAATTGCTACCGAGTATCGGTTCCATATTCCGTGGAAGACGGCAAATGTCAGATCGAGGGAAAAAGCCCGTTTGAACCTTAGGAATAGATTAGGATACAAGTGACATGTCACTAGGATGGTTGAGCATCCGAACTCGTTGACTTGAGTCCGAGTTCACTTATGGATGCGAATGTTCGAACTCATTGAGTTGAGTCCGAGTTCGTGAGATGTAACTAGGCATCCGAACTCGTTGAGTTGAGTCCGAGTTCACTTATGGATGCGAACGCCCGACCTCGTTGAGTTGAGTCCGAGTTCACTTATGGGCGGGTTACATGATTGCTTGATTACATATGTGGCACTTATGTGCAAATTATCCGTGTATCCGAGTTATATTCTGATGTGTTCAATGGGTGAAAATTTCTATGAAATGGAAGAACACTTAAGATGCAAGTGACGTTTTGGTAAGTGTTGTGAAATGGGCACTTTGGACAGGTATGTACTTAACCCTCGGGTTGAAAATAGATACAACAACGATAAAGTGGTAAGATGATGAATGATGTTTAGAAATGTGATATATGTTTTGGTGATGCCATGCTAAGGTTGTTTGGTATAATTGTATTGTTATGTTACTTGTTATTTGCATATGAAGTTACTAAGTATTTATGCTTACTCCCTCCTTTTCATTCATTATAGTTTTGAACAAGTCAGCTCGGGAATCGGGACAAGTCGAAGTTTCGATCACACTATCCGAAGGATTTCTATTGGTAAATGGCTTGTAAAACTTAAGTATGGCATGTATCGCAATGTACCTATTTTGTGTAAATAATTTTATGATATGGCCATGTTTGGTTGAGAAAATGTTTGATATTGATAAGTCATGGTGATGGCTAATTAGATCATGTTTGATATCATGGAAGTTTAGTAGGTTATCTAGTTCATAAAAAAATTCATGGAAAGATGAAACTTGCCTTAAAATAGAATATTGCTACAGCAATGACATGAATTTGAAAAATCACTAAAAATAGTATAAGTGGAACTAGATGATGATTAAGTTATGAAATTGAAACTTAATGAGTCTATTTTCATGTGGATTTAACAAAACAGGCATATAAATTATATTTTATGAGATATTTAAACTTTTGTGAAATAGAGCCAGAATGATTTTTGGATCCCCTGTTTTGACTTTAAAAATTTATAATAAATTTTAAAAAAATAATTATAAGTTTTTCTTTACATGTACAGATTCCTTATTGAGTCTAGTTTTAATAGAAACAAACCTCATGGTCATTTAAATTTTTTATATAGAGATATCTGATTTGTAATACACAGAGGTCAGAGCAGTCGAACCCTGAAATAGGGGAGACTTTAAATAATAAACTGTACTAATTGGCCTAACAAAAAATTCTAGAAAAAATTATTAAATAGATATATGAGTCTAGATTTAGGGAAAATTTACGGATCTTGATTTTGAGTTTCGTAACTCGAGATATGATTTTTCTTGTAACTGTGACGCAGATAGCTAGAAAGCTGTGAATGTAGAAACAAATGATTCGAAGTACTTAAATTGATAAATTATGTTCGGTAACACCTCAAGCTCGATTCCGGCGTCGGTCTCGGGCGTGGGGGCGTTACAATTCCTCAATTAACAAGATATGAAAGATTAAGTATGATAAGGGCATGGTGACTGGAGTATAAAAGAATGTTGATACTATGATTGTTCTAGCCGTAATAAATCATACAGATAAGTAGTTGACTCACAGAAAACTCCTACAAGATTACAAAGCATCCATCAAGGTATGTTTCATGAGCTCACTAAGTACTCTTGTACTTTCAAGGTTTGTTATTGCTTTTTAGGGTTGTTGTAGAAGAGACTTCACCTATAGAACAATGCCAAGTGTAACACTCTATACCCAACCTGGTTGTCGAGCCCGAATACTAGGACGCTACACCACCTTCTTGCATCATGTGCATCTCAAATCATCACATTATTACAGATTCATCTTCTTCTTTTTTTATATTTAACATAGCATTCACATGAATTGTAAGTCCTACATTTACTTTTTATCGAAAAAACATGTCAAACATTCATTAAATAAACATAAAATAAGTACTAAACTTGCACTAGGACCACTTAGCAAAATTTCCCAAAACTGTTGCATAGGTATCGATACTAAAAAGGAGGTATTGATAATTCTCTCAAGTGGCACCGATACTCCTTGGAAATTAGATACCAACCTAACTTACTATTTCTCGTTTTAAAAACCTAAAAATTGAAAAATATTGATACTACTAAACAAGTATCAATAACTTCACCCTGAGTATCGATACTCGTGATAAAATATTGATACCAGCTAGAAAACTGGCTTCTTTCACTTCAAAAATTTTAGAGGTATCATTTTTAAAACCTAAATATCGATATCTCTACTCTGGGCCTTAAAATTAGAGCATATATCAGCATATAAATCATACCAAAATAGTTCTAAATGACATGCATTAGTTACCTCATAAAATAAACACCAAAATGTTCCATGTAGCAGTACCAAACATCATATTTTAAGTCCACAAATCATTAAGCTTAATAGGCATGCAATCAACTAAAAATGTAAAACCTCAAACCCGGCCTAGAAGTTATGGCCGAATCTACGAGGTCACATTAAAGTGTTTTTCGAAAAACATAATTCCATTGAAAAATCCATTCTATATTAAAACTTCTTTGTGATTTTAACGAAAATTTAGGATAACTTTTTCTTTTTTAAAACTGTTTTAGCAAAATGTTAATCATATTAGATTGTCATTACACTTAAAAACAATGTTTGTTGTGGAAGCTTTTAAAATATGTCACGTAAACGTGGTATTTGAAAAGCATTTATCTTTTTAAAAATCCGCGGCCTACTACTAACAGTTATGAATTAAATAAATCCCAAATTGAAATAAAAACTTAAAGAAGCCTTATTAAAAAAATACCCAAATTAAAATACTTATAAATTAAAAGTTAAAAATGAAAGCAAATGCGATTGAGTGGCCACCATCGAGTCCCTCGCAGCACCGATCCGCCTAAGGATTACCTGCGCAGAAAAGCAGAAGGGTGAGTTTATGAAAACTTAGTGTGTAATCCCTTAACAACAGTCAGTCATATAGTAGGCAATTACAGTCTAGGCCTAAGCCCGTTTCAATAATAGTCCAGTATCAGTTAGGGCCTTAGCCCATTCTGATGATCGATGTCGGTGTGGGCCTTAGCCCATTTCATAGAATATAATGAAATGCAATCAGAAGTCCTACCCATCCATCCTTTACACTCCACTCCGTCCAGCCCTACACTCCATGTGGGGATAAAATCAACCCACCCATCCCTACACTCCAAGATATAACACTAGTTACAGAACTAAACAGTGTTTGCAGCATAGCTTCCAGTACAGTACACTTCCTTCAAACATAATAAACCCGTCCCCATGCAATATATCATAATATTATACATGTATGCAATATATATATAAAATGGCATGCTCGATTACAGTTATACATACATACATAAGGGCATAACAGTTATTTTACCTCATAAAGACATAACAGTTATTTATCAATTTGGGGTCTAGGTATACTTACCAACCCAACAGTAGGTCCACAATTGTCTCGGGTGACCTATGCAACCTTAACAGTCAAACAGTGAAAATGAGCCCAAGGCCCATAATGTGGGTCTACACACCCCTGTGGCCTACTAAGCCCAAAAATGGCCTGGGCCGTGTGAATTACACAGCCTAGCCCAATAATCACCACACACCCGTGTAGGGCCTACGAGCCCTTGAGGCCCACACGACCCATTCTGGCCCACGTGGCCCAAAACAGCCTAAGCCCATGAAATCGCTTATGGTGGCCTCTACTATCATATACCCTTGTTTACGCGTTCGGATTACCACACGAGCGAGTGCACACCCGTGTGGTGTCTATGGTCACATTTTTCGGCTTTTGCTGATTTACAATTTGGGCAGTGTTTACACACCTATTTGTGAAGTTGCGCGACTAACCCACGAGAACTCCAACCTAACCCTCGCCTTGATCAAACACGCTAAAACTGTTGCAAGAGATCGCTTAGAATCCTTAAAGACTACCTGTATCCCAATCACAACTTGTTAACCAATACTATACACATAAACAATTGTACCAAGTGTATAGTAACTTACCGAAAGCGTAGACTAAGAGTAGAGGACAGAAGTATTCGGCCTACCCCAAGAAGCACCCACTCGAACCGAGGCACAAGATGAAACAATTGCACCCCTAACAGGAAAAGAGTTGTTAGATGAAGGACCATTATAGCATAGAGAATAAGAAGGAAGAAAAAAACCGTGTAGATGAATCTACCAAAACTTGCCTATTTGAAACAACAATGGAGAGATATGAAGGGTTTGTCCCAAGCAAATAGATGAGAAGAGAGGGAATCCGTTAGCACAAAGGAATTGAAAGAAAGGAAAAACTGCACTCAATCAAGAGGAAAACAATTGAGGGAGGAAGAAGAAAGAAAGAAAGAATTGATCAAAAACCAAGGTTGAAAACTGAATAAGTTTCAGAGAGGAAAAGGAGAATATTCGGCCAAAACTAAAAGAACAAGGGGAAGAATGATTGTTAAAGGAGTAGAGGGAAAAGAGAAAGTCAGTCTTTAGGGCATTGATGAAGAATAAAACCAACACGAAAATACCCAAATGGTCCAATAAAAATTTCGATTGTCCCAAAATAAAGAATGAAGAGAACCCGAAAGCAAAGTCTAAAATCGCAAAAGAGGAGAGAGCCACCAGAAAGTTCACAAAATCCAAAATAAAGCACTTAAACTCACCAAAGCCGAATTTCCTGAGTGCCAACTATTCAAAATCGGCACACTACTCCCTCTCACCACAACCTTCCTTAATTTTCTCCTAAAATCTCACCACAACATCTTCAAACCTATCACCATCCAAATCCCCCTTTTCTCCTTTTAAATTTCGGCTACAAAATCTCTTACACCCTTCAAACACTTCAACTGATCAAGCATCAGAGTTCCACTGACATACAACCTCCCATACAGCAACTTGCAAAATAAAACAGCCCTTGCGCGTAGCAGGACTCGAACACAAGTCTCTTAGTAGCAGTAACATGCCACTATCCCCTAGACCAGCAGGCTTTTTATGACTTGATATCCCCACAATTATTTAAAAACCTACTATCTAGAACCAAGGGTTTTATTTAATTAAAACAATTTTTTTTACTAAAGCCAAAGTTTGAACCCAGGACTTCCCACACTTCTCAGGACACTTAAGCACTGAAGCAAGCAAGCATATATGCAACATAGCATACAAATTTAACCACTTAAGATTTGGGCTGTTACAACTCTACCCCTCCTAAAAGAAAATTTCATCCTCAAAATTTACCTGGTCAAAACAGATGAGGGTCTTGTTGTCGCATCGCCTCCTTAGGTTCCCACGTGGCCTCCTCAGAGCTGTGATTATGCCAAAGTACCTTAACAAGTGGGACAGACTTCTTCCTTAACACCTTTACATCATGGTCTAGAATTTGAACTGGCTCCTCCTCAAAGGTCAAATCTAGCCTAACCTCAATCTCCTCAGTCGAGATAATATGCGCAGGATCAGAACGATAACGCCTCAGCATAGAGACGTGGAACACATCATGAATCCGGTCCAACTCTGGAGGTAACTCAAGTTGATAGGAAACTGGTCCTACAGGTTTCAATATGCGGTAAGGCCCAATGAACCTAGGGCTTAGCTTGCCCTTCCGTCCAAACCTCAGTACCTTCTTCCATGGCGAGACCTTGTGAAATACTAAGTCCCCCTACAAAATATTCAATCTCCTTACGCTTCAGATCCGCATACGACTTCTGTCTGTTAGATGTCGCCTTCAGTCGATCCCGAATTAGTCTAACTTTATCCTCGGTATCAAAAACCAATTTAGGGCCCAGAACACGCAACTCACCCAATTCAGTCCAACACGAAGGAGTATGACACCTACGACCATATAATGCCTCATATGGTGCCATCTGTATGCTAGATTTGTAGCTATTGTTATACGCAAACTCTGCCAATGACAAGTAGTCCTCCCAACTGCCTCGAAAATCTATCACAAAACTCCTTAACATGTCCTCCAGTATCTAAATCACCCTCTCCAATTGACTATCTGTCTGAGGATGGAACGTAGTACTAAAGTGAAACCTTGTACCTAAAGCCTCATGTAACTTCTTCCAGAATCGATATGTGAAGCGAGAATCTCTATTAGATATTATGAAAACTGGTACGCCATGCAGTCGCACTATCTCAGACACATACAGTTTGGCCAGCTTTTGCAACGAGTAATCAGTACGAACAGGTATGAAATAGGCAGATTTGGTCAATCGATCCATGATGACCCATATTGAATCCTTCTTAGTAGGCTTTAAGGGTAGCCCACTTACGAAGTCCATAGTCACTCTCTCCCAGTTCCAAAGTCGAATCTTAACTGGCTGAAGCAACCCTGAAGGTAACTGATGTTCAGCCTTAACCTACTGGTAAGTAGAATTTACTCACAAAGTTGGTAACTTCACGCTTAAGACCCAGCCACTAATATAACTCATGAAGGTCTCGATAAATCTTATTCTCGCCAGGATGCATAGCATAAGGACTACTATGTGCCTCTTGCAGTATAGACTGCCTCAAATCAGTATCCTTCGGTACACAGACTCTCCCACAGAAACAGAGTACCCCTTCGCTATTCAGTCCAAAATCTGATGTGCTATCACTCTCAATCTGTCGGAATCGAGGACCTAATGACTCATCCTCTAACTATTTACCCTTAATCTACTCAATCCACGTCGGTTTAACCTAAAGTTCGGCCAATAGACTACCGTCATCAAATAAGCTGAGACGTGCAAACATTGCCCTCAGATCTGACATGCCTTACGACTCATAGCGTCAGCCACCACATTGGCCTTACCAGGATGGTATTCAATCGAACAGTTGTAATCTTTAAGCAGAACAATCCATCTAAGCTACCTAAGATTTAGCTCTTTTGAGTGAGGAGATACTTGAGGCTCTTGTGATCCCTGTAAATGATACACTTCTCACCGTACAGGTAATGCCTCTAAACTTTCAGTGCGAGTACCACCACAGCCAACTCCAAGTCATGCGTCGGATAATTCGCCTCATGAGTCTTAAGCTAGCGAGACACGTATGCCACCACCTTACCCTCTTGTATCAACACACAACCCAAACTAACGTGTGATGCATCGCTGTAGACAGTAAACTCTTTCCCAGGCTCTGGCTGTATCAAGACAGGGGCCTTAGTCAGAACTTTCTTAAGTTTCTTAAAACTTTCTTGTTGAACATCAGTCCAGTTAAACTGCACACCCTTACGCAACAACTTAGTCAGAGATGAAGCAATTAATGAAAACCCCTCAAGAAATCTTCTATAATACCCTGCCAGACCTAGAAAACTTCGAATCTCAAATACCTTTCTAGGTGGCTTCCAATCCAGAACAGCCTCAGCTTTCTAAGGATCAACTCTAATCCCTTCAACAGATACCACGCGACCCAGAAATGTTACCTCTTGTAACCAGAACTCGCATTTACTAAACTTGGCATATAGTTGTTTCTCCCTCAAAATTTGCAGAACAACTTGGAGATGTGCATCGTGATCCTCTTCAGTTCTCGAATACACCAAGATGTCATCTATAAAAACCACTACAAATTGATCCAGATAGGGCTGGAACACTCGGTTCATTAGATCTATAAAAGTCGCTGGTGCATTCGCCTGTCCAAACGGCATCACTAGAAACTCGTAATGACCATAACGAGTCCTAAACGCTGTCTTATAAACATAGCCTCTTTGACTCTCAATTGATGGTACCCAGATCGAAGATCAATCTTAGAGAAAATTGAAGCACCTCAAAACTAGTCTAACATATCGTCTATCCTTGGTAGGGGGTACTTATTCTTAATGGTCAATTTATTCAATTGCCGATAATCAATGCACATCCATATAGATCCATCCTTCTTTTTTACAAATAAGATCGGTGCTCCCCATGGAGACACACTAGGTCGGATGAATCCTCAATCCAGTAACTCTTAAATTTAAGCTTTATACTCCACAAGCTCCTTTGGTGCCATTCGATAAAGGGCGATAGACACCAGAGCTGTACCAGGCAGGAGCATAATCACAAACTCAACTTCACAATTTGGGGGTGACCCAGGTAGCTCATCGGGAAAAACATTCGAAAAGTCCTTAACTGTTCTGATATCTTTAATAGAAGAAACCTCAGAATCAGAAACACCGATGTAGGCTAGATATGCCTCACAACCCTTACGAACCAATTTCTCAGCCCTAAGTGTAGAAATCACATTTGACAAATAATTCCAACGCTCCACAATTACCACTACCTCATCACCCTCCATAGTTTTCAATACCACCTGTTTAGAAGCACAATCCAAATTCACTTGATGCTTACCCAGCCAGTCCATACCTAGTATTAAGTCAAATTCTCCAAAAGAAAGTTCCATCAAATCCACCAAAAAGATGGTTCCTTGAACCTCCAAAGGTACATCCTTAAACAGTTTATTCACTCTCACTGACTGCCCTTATGGAGTCAACACAGTAACCTCACTTGCAGTGTTTTCAACCATTATACCCAAAGTCTCAGACACAGTGCATGCTATATAAGAATGCGTAGACCCAACATCATTCAATGCAGTGTAAAGTACATTATGGATAAAGAACGGATATTTTATGGAAAAAATTATCAATAACTCAAAGTTTTGTTTTCTCAGATTGCAGTCTTACTACAGTTTTGGGTTACCCTAAACAGAGTATTTCAGTACAGTCTATTACCTACAGTATTCTTAATATTTCAATTTAAACAAGCAGTTGTTTCAGAGAACTTATAGGATCAGCCCCAGAGACTCGGTGTACCACACATTCAGTAAAACAATTACAAGTATTTCAAATCATTTGAAACAGTTCTTTTTCAAAATTTCAAGTTTCAAAGAAACCCAAATCCACAGTCGAGTTTGCAACCTACTCTGATACCACTAAATGTAACACCCCAAACGCGGCCTAGACGTTATGGCCGAATCTATGAGGTCACATTAAAGTGTTTTTCGAAAAATATAATTTTGTTGAAAAATCAGTTCTATATTAAAACCTCTTTGTGATCTTAACGAAAATTTAGGATAACTTGTTCTTTGTTAAAACTTAAGTCGTTTTAGCAAAATGTTAATCATATTAGATTGCCATTACACTTAAAAACTATGTTTGTTGTGGAAGCTTTTAAAATATGTCGCGTAAACGTGGTGTTTGAAAAGCATTTATCTTTTTGAAAATCCGCGACCTACTACTAACAGATATAAATCAAATAAATAAATCCCAAATTGAAATAAAAACTTAAAGAGGTCTTATTACAAAACAAATACCCAAATTAAATTATTTATAAATTAAAAGTTAAAAATGAAAGCAAATGCGATTGTGTGGCCACCATCGAGTCCCTCGCAGCACCGATCCGCTTAAGGATTACCTGCGCAGAAATGCAGAAGGGTGAGTTTATGAAAACTCAGTGTGTAATCCCTTAACGATAGTCAGTCATACAGTAGGCAATTACAGTCTGGGCCTAGGCCAATTCAGTAATAGTCTAGTATCAGTTAGGGCCTTAGCCCATTACAGTATCAGTATTAGTGTGGGCCTTAGCCCATTTCAGTAACAGTAACAGAAATGCAATCAGAACTCCTACCCATCCATCCTCTACACTCCACTCCGTCCAGCCCTACACTCCATATGGGGATAAAACCAACCCACCCATCCCTACACTCTAAAATATAGCACCGGTTACAACACTAAACAGTGTTTGCAGCAGAGCTACCAGTACAGTACGCTTCCTTCAAACATAATAAACCCATCCCCATGCAATATATCATAATATTATGCATGTATGTAATATATATAAATGGCTTGCTCGATTATAGTTATACATACAAAAGGGCATAACAGTCATTTTACCTCATAGGGATATAATAATAATTTATCAATTTCGGGTCTAGGAATACTTACTGACCCAATAGCAGGTTCATAGTTGTCTCGAGCGACCCGTGCAACGTTAACATTCAAACAGTAAAAATGAGCCCAAGGCCCATAATGTGGGCCCACATGCCCGTGTCGCCCACTAAGCCAAAAAATGGCCTGCGTCATGTGAATTACACAGCCTAGCATAATAATCTCCACACGCCCATGTGGTTTTACTTGTGTGGGGTGCACAAGCCCGTGGGCCCACACGGCCCATTCTGGCCCATCGTAGCCCAAACCGACCTAAGCCCATAAAATCGCTCATGGTGGCATTTACGATCATACGCCCTTGTTTACGTGTTCGAATTACCACACGAGCAAGTGCACACCCGTGTAGTGTCTATGGTCATATTTTCTGGCTTTTGCTAATTTACAACTTGGGCAGTGTTTACTCACCTGTTTGTGAAGTTGCCCGACTAACCCACGAGAACTCCAACCTAACCCTCGCCTTGATTGAACACACTAGAACCGTTGCAAGAGATCGCTTAGGATCCTTAAAGACTACCTGTATCCCAATCGCAACTTGTTAACCAATACTATACACGCAAATAATTGAAACAAGTGTATAGTAACTTACCGAAAGTGTAGACTAAGAATAGAGAACAGAAGTATTCGGCCTACACCCAGAAGCACCCACTCGAACCGAGGCACAAGATGAAACAATCTTACCCCTAATAGGAAAAGAGATGTTAGATGAAGGACCATTATAGCAGAAAGAATAAGAAGGAGGAAAAGAACCATGTAGATGAATCCACAAACACTTGCCTATTCGAAACAACAATGGAGAGATATGAATGGTTCGTCCCAAGCAACTAGATGAGAAGAGAGGGAATCCGTTAGCACAAAGGAATTGAAAGAAAGGAGAAGATGCACTCGGTCAAGAGGAAAACAATTGAGGGAGAAAGAAGAAAGAAAGAAAAAATTGATCAAAAACCAAGGTTGAAAATCGAAAGAGTTTGAGAGAGGGAAAGAAGAATATTCGGCCAAAACTAAAAGAACAAGAGGAAGAATGATTGTTAAGGGAGTAGAGGGAAAAGAGAAAGTTGGTCTTTAGGTCACTAATGAAGAATAAAGCCAACAAGAAAATACTTGAATGGTCAAAGCAAAAATTTGGTTGTCCCAAAACAAAGAATGAAGAGAACCCGAAAGCAAAGTCTGAAACCGCAAAAGAGGAGAGAGCCACCAGAATGTTCACAAAATCCAAAATAGAGCACTCAAACTCACCAAAGCTGAATTTCCTGAGTGCCCACTGTTCAAAATTGGCACACTACTCCCTCTCACCACAACCTCCCTTGATTTTCTCCTAAAATCTCTCCACAACATCCTCAAACTGATCACCATCCAAATCCTCCCATTCTCCTCCTAAATTTCGGCTACACAATCCCTTACACCCTTCAAACACTTCAACCGATCAAGCATCAAAGTTCTACTGACATACAACCTCCACACGGCAACTTGAAAAATAAAACACCCCTTGCTCGCAGTAGGACTCGGACTCAAGTCTCTTTGTAGTAGTAACACGCCACTATCCCCTGGACCAGCATCTAACGCCCCAATTTTTGGGAATTCTAAAAATGTTGGCAAAATGTAATATTCTGTGTTTTGTCTGCTTGGCGTAGGATTAATTATGTTAGTGGGCCTCTAGAAGGCCCAAGCTTAAGTTAAAACCCGATAGTTTTAGTTAATTTTAATTCCATAAGAAAAAAGGGGTTTTGGTTAATTGGGCTTTTAGGTATTAATTGTGTAAAATAAATCACAAGGAAGCATGTGGTAAAGTGGCTAAGTGACGCCACTGGGAATGCTGTAAGTGGCGTGTGTATGATTGGGAGGACCCAGGTTCAAGTCACAATGACAGCAAATTAAGGGATTAATTTTTATGCACAGAAAAGGGAAGTAATAGAACTGAAGTAAAAGTCTGTCAAGAGGAGTTTGAGTTGCTCAGGAGACTGAGTAAGGAGGGGATAAGGGAGAGGATTTAGGAGCTGATCAAGGAGGATGGTGTTGGCCGAATAGTGGACTCTTAAGGAGCAAGAGTTGGCCAGCCAAGGGTTTCTTTAGGGGGTAGATTTTGGCTAGGTCAAATGCTAGGTATAAATTAAGCATTTGGGAGTGTTGTGCCGTTTTTTTTTACCATTCTTCCTTCTCTTCCTTTTTTTTCCTTTTCTCTTCATCTATTTTCTCTTCTTCTTTCCCCCATAGCTGAATCTTTCCATTATTCTACTCAGCTCCATGTTCTTATCATTTGTTCTTAAGCCTTATACACAAAAGCCGAAATCCCGAAAGCTTATAGTTCTTCTGTGCCGATTTCTCCTAGCCAAACCCTGTGGTTTTTCTCCATCTTGTGAACGATTCTTCCTTCTTCTAAATCTAAAACCTCTGTCGACAAAGCCACTACAAAAACCCTACTATTCCATCTTTTCTTTCATTGTTACAAAAAGCTAAAAAAACCCCATAGTCTAGGGAGCATAGCCGAATACTGAAGTCACTGAAAGCTCGGCTTTCGTTATCATCTGAGAGCTTAGATCTACATCGGGATCGAGTGGAAACTCATTGGAATCATTGACTAAGGAATCGGTGGTAAGTCTTTCCAAAACTCAGTATTTCTGTCGTATTTTAGGAAAAGCCGAAATCCCTAAATGTTAGGAAGGCTGTCGATTTGGACTTGTAGCCCTAAGGGGTTGTGATAACTGTTATACTTTGGTAAATGGTGTGATTTAGAGGCTGCTGATCAAGGGCCTGGACAAGTGGAACGATCGGATCTTTGGATTTAAAACATAGTTCAGCAACAAGGTAAGAGCAATAAGGTTCTAAGCATGTTTGGCCGAATATGGTAAGGGGTTATATACTCAGTGTTAATTCGATATCTAGAGTAATGTGTTAGTAATTTAATTGTAGGCAGTTCGTGTGTGGATGTCGACAACGAATCGTTGTAAAATAGGTGTGTAACTGACACCCTCTCGTAGACTAGATCGGCAAGAGCCGAAAAGCTGAAATACCGAAAAATCAGTATTTTGGGAACTTATGAGTGTGCGAATGCTCGTAAGATAAGTGGGTTAATAATTCTAGTAATCCATGGTGATAAGACTACAAAGTGCACTATTCCGTACGTTTCGACATTTTTGGGCTTAGTGGGCCTAAATCGGAAAATGGGCCAATGGGCCCAATTCGGTAAGTACGCACGGTAAGTGTTTTTGGATAGTACGTAATGGTAGAAAATGCATGAAAACTCTAAGACAGTTAATTTACTAGAGTACCCCTATGTATGAAAATTACCGTTATACCCCTAGGTGTAAAATGACCTTTATACCCCTAGTGTTAATTTTGTCTGAAAAATATGATGATTTAAATCTGTATGATGTATGACATGGAAGAATATCTGTTGCATGGGGACATGGGTTATATTGTGGAGGAAGCGTCCTGGTGGCTATGCCACAAATTATCTGTTCTGGTGGCTCAGCCACAATTATCTATTTTTGGTGACTCGGTCACATTATCTGTTCTGGCAGCCATGCTGCATATTTCTGTGGCGTGTAGCGGTTGGATGGGTCGAGTAGTCTCCCCACATGGTGAAAGGATGGTAAGGGGGTGTACATGGTTGGATATGGGATGGGTTATTGCATCAGCATGTAATAACTGTTCTGATCTGTCATGGGCCTATGGGCTTTGTTCCGATATCTGTTCTGGGCTAAGGCCAACTTATTCTGCTTCTGTGGTTTGAACTGGTTTAGGCTATGGTTGGGTTAAAATACACACTGAGTTTCCCAAAACTCACCCCTTTATTTTTCATCCACGCAGGTGATCCCCAACCATAGTGGGCTTGGAACTGTGAGGGATTCGGTGTGGCCACATGTTTCTGCAAACTTGGTTTCTTTCTAGTGGACTGGACGTCCTTTTATTTTCATTTACGATTTTGGGTTTTTAGATGTAATAAGGCCGCTTAATTATTTTTATGGTTTTGTTTTATTTTTTTATTATTTTATTTTGATAAAAATGAACTATGATAACTATTGAAATGGATTAGCTCTAGGACGCGTTTTTAAAAACATTAAGTGATTTCAAAATAACACGATTACAAGTACGACTTCCGTTAAGCAAACGTTTTCAAAAGACTAATCACTTTTCTAAACTGAACTTAATCCATTGGGTTTTCTTATAAATAAACGCGATGTTAGAGTGTGGCAATGGCGGTGTGCATGTCTAGAATTGGATCCGAAGGGAGCTTGGTACTTAAGCAGTCCGACGGACTCACCTCCTCTTTTCCGGTTTCCCACCTGGTGCACAGCTTCCATTCACTTTAATCTATTTAAAAGGTATCCTTTAAAACATCAACTAAGTTTTCTAAACTAAGTAATAGGGAATGTTTTGAACGTTTCGATGTGGCACGTCAGATCCGGTCATAACGTCTAGGCCGGGTTTGGGGTGTTACACAGCAAGCTTTTTATGACTTGATATCCCTACAATTATTTAAAAACCTACTATCTAGAACCAAGGGTTTTATTCAATTAAAACAAAAATTTTTGCTAAAGCCAAGGTTTGAACCCAGGACTTCCCACACTTATCAGGACACTTAACCACTAAAGCAAGCATATATGCAGCATAACATACTTAACCACTTAAGATTTGGGGCGTTACAAAAATCTATAGCAAAACCGATATAAAATCTATCATATTTCCTTTTATTCCCAAAAACACAAATAATAAAAGAACGCCTCCTAATAGCAACTAAATCTCTAGCTTGGATCACCCTTCGAGACCACACCGCTCACACTAGCACTACTTATCCACAATGGCTAAAAAGGAGTGGGTGAGCTTAACAAGCTCAGTGAATCCTCAAAAAAAAAACCATTACATAAAGGTCATTATGCATCAACAAAGTAGACATGCAACATAATCATAACAGATTCTACTCCTATGCTATGTTTTACACATTTAATCATTTTTCATGAATATTTAAGCATATAGTACAACACATATTAATCACATTTAGTCACTTTCAGTCACATCTTATGATAGTTTGGCTCTTGAGGATATAAAACATAATGTGGACTCTATCACCACACATCGGATAAACAGATCTCTAAGACACTGTTAATGACTCATAGAGTCGTACATGTTCCATAAGTGAAGCGTATAGCTAACACTCTCCAACACACCAAACACACATATCCCGGTGAATGGAGCTTAGCTCACTTTCCCTTATCTCTCTGAAAATTATCTCTGGGCCTCAACACACCATAAAGCACATCATAAAGGTGAGTAATCACAATCCTATGGCATGCTAACTATATCCAATGAAGTCATAATAACACAAAGCCAAAATATCCACATTATTATCACATATTTACTTACTGATTCTCCGCACATACAGACTACATATTCACATCATTAGCACATTATAAACACTGTCACATGGCATGAATAACATAGTCACATATTCACATTCACATCAATCATCATAAGCTTATAGCATATGTTATAGTATTCCATATATGTTCATAATTTCACAAATTCACAAGCATACACATATCACATTTAATCATAGGCATGAGAACACTTACTTTCAAATTTTAGAGTAAGGGTTTAGGCTACCTCTAAATTCCCAATTACACAATGAATCATCTATGAGCAGTGATTCCAAAATAGTCACCAGAAATATGCTTTCGTCGAAATGTCGAAAGCTTAGACAAGCTTTTTTTTTTTTTGCCTTTGTCTCTACTCGTTGAAGGTCCTATCGACTATGTCACTTCAAAAAGACAAACCACACAAACACACAACCAAAAATCAGTCATCGACTCACTTTAAACAACCAAAAATAATAGTCTATGCTATGTTCACTATTAGCTAAAACCTTCGACATGGAAAGCTTTGAATTCAAATATCTCAGCCTGTGCTTAATCTTTTCACAGAAAACAAATTTTGTTTACCTACATATTCATCTACAACTAATTTTCAACCTTTAAACTACACAAAACTGCACGTTTCAAGGTTTCAATAATTTTCAACAAGTTTTGGCCATTATGATAAAAATTCACTAAAACTTGAGAATTCATTAACTAAACTTCAAAGTAGCTTTAGAAACCTTCTAATTATGTTAAAACAAGTTGAAAAATACTTCAAAACTAAGTTTTAATCCACCAACCCAAAATCCACTATTAATTACCAAAATTTTGACTTTTATCTAAAACATGTGTTTTAATGGCTAGAAATTTGATTTAAAAGTCTAGATAACATTTAAAACTAATAGGAAGATGACTGGTTACCTTGCATGCAACAAAAACGAACTTTGGTGAAATTCCAGAAAATCCTTTATTGAAGAAGATGATGAAATTAATAAAGTTTTGGGGTGTTTTCTTGGTTTCAATGGAGATTTATAGTTCAAGGGATGTGGGAAATCAAGAGGGATTAAGAATTTGGGATCAAAAACAATTGGAAGAACAAGAGGAGAGCAACAGACGACACAGGGAGAACTATGTGAAATAAAAGTGGGAATATAGGTTCATTAAGTTCAATTTTAAAATTCTGGGCAAATTGCTTCATAAAAACTCTTAGTTTTGAATCTTTTACAAATCAGTTCTATTTTTAAAATTAGAGATATTTAAAACTCATTTTCAAAAATTGGTTCAATATCCTAATAGCCTTTGTCAAAAACATTATCGGTTACCAAACTTACGAAATTTTGAGCACATATAAGCTAAGATTCCTAAAATACCCTTGAAATCTCTAGGCCCAATTTTGGGATGCTACACTAGGAGTACACCAAGTTGGTTGTGGAATGGGCTATTATGCATATTTAGAATCGAGATTGAATTGAAAAATTACTTAACAAGAAAAATATTTAATCATCACTTGCGTACAACAGAGCTTCTTCTCAGAATATGGAATTTAAATACTTAAGCTCAAAAACAAAAGATTACTACTAATATGTAAATATGTATGTTTTTTTTTTTAAGAACAAGTTAAATAACATAGACTAACTATTAAGAACAAGACATAGCTAAGCAATTTGTTCAAATCAAATCTCGACAAAAATAGGGATCAAATTAATTGAGGGGATTTCAACAATAATGAGTTAAGGGTTAATATTAAAGGTAAATCAAGGAATAGGATGTTATGCTCAAAGGGGTTTACTAAGGGTTAATCATAGAGGTAGGCTTTTCATGGCATGAGTGGGTTAATCCTAAGTGCCTCTATCATCTTGACATATGAAATCAAATGGTGTAGTCTTGACATGTATAATCAAGCAAGTTCTAGCATAACAATTCGATATTGACGCACTCAAAGCAACAATAAAAGTGAGCATGAAAGAAATAATAGATGCTCTTAAAGGCTCAAAATCTCACAAAAATTATGGCTTTTTGATGTTTAAAACTGTGGATTTCAATTCAAGGTAATACCTAAACTTGGTAAAACAACCTAAATTTTTAAATTCTCAAAAATCAACTTATCATGCTTAATTCTTTAATGTCTTAAAGTTTAAATAGTCAATACATGAATGCCTATGTTTTAATTCAAGATATATCAATAAAAATCATAAATTAATCAAAATTCATCCTAAAAATGATATGAGAGATTTACAAGAGAACAGGACAAAATTCAGGGATTTTTTTTATAGTGATATAATTTAACCCCTCCACACTTAAGATGTACATTGCCCTCAATGTACAAAGATAAAGTTAGTGGCAATTTTAGATAAAATATCATAAGATAGGGAGAGAAGTGAAACTTCCTGAATGTTAAATGAATGAACTCCTTAGTTTGGAGTAGAGTGGAGGAGGATACTCCGGTGGTGGTAGAGGTTGGCTTCCACAAGTGTTGCGCCAGAAGAATATAATATCTTGTGGTCGAGCAGGGTATGGCAGTCGTGGAGAACCTTTTCCAATAGAGTTTGCAGTTCCTAAGTAATTGTGAGCTTTGTAGCTCTTTATAACTATGATAAAATCAGGAACTTTTTAGGGGATATAAAGAAGAAGAATTACTCATAAAGAATTAACCGAGATTAAAATTTGTTTATAAAACCTAAAAATAAAATAATAGCAAAAAGGAAATAAAACTAAAAGTTAGAAGTGAAAATAATAAGAAAATTGATAAATAAAAATAACAATAAAGACAAAATTAAATTAAATATTTAAACATCATCATCGCCGGATGGTTTGCAAGGTGGTGGTGGCGATAAAATGTGGAGGTGCTGACAAATCTACTGTAGAGTAGCATCAATGTTATCAAATCACTGAAAACACTGCTGCTCAAATCTAGTGAAGCGCTCAGAGATGTCAGAATATGAAGCCGCCGCATGAACTGGACGATGGGTGAGTGGTGCCTGAGACGGTGGGTCCTCGTGTCATGGAGGGACATCATCAGTAATGTCCTCGGGAGCCTCCTCCTCAGTTGATTGGGTGAGACGATATTGAAGAGGGTAGGTTCCACAGCGCTTTTCAATCATCCTCATACTTTGCATGCTTGAGATGTCTTGTAGAGACATCTGGCCAATGAGGGTAAGGGAGGATGCTTGTTCCGCTGTGTTGAGGAGCCCGAAGTGTCGAGCTAGTTGAGTCACATAGGGGCCAATAGAGATGACCCCCTTTCGATGCTGCTCCATCTGATGGCGAATGGCAAGGGCGATGAAATAGGCGAGGTCGAAGACGTGCCCATACGACATGCACCATAGGAAGTAAACATTGTGGTGTTGACGACACCGGTGCTCTCTTTCCTCCCTGCCAAAGTGTGAGCTAAAATAGAATGTAAGTACCTCAAGGATGGAGGAAGAGCCGATGCCTTTGAGTGACTAGGGTTGTAGGTGGCCGAACGTGGTACTAATGTGTCCCAGCATCGTGAAGGAGAACGATGAATGTGGCGGTTGAGAGCGTGAAGGTCGTTCTCCTCCTTGAACTCCTCCGTGTAGAGGCCCAGTGCGGTGCCGAACTCTGGGACGCTCAACTGGCGGACTAACCCGCTGAGGCAAAATTAAACCTTGCCGGGATCATCGTAGTTGGTCATTACAGTCTGAAGATGGAACGTTGAGCAGAGTTCTATTGTGAGCTCGAGATACATCGGCTCGATGACAGCAAAGAAAAGGCCCCATGGGTCAGTGGTGAGGAGAGCCCAAATCGCATCAGCTAGTTGGACTTGTTCTAGTGCGGTCCAGTCAATGCAGAGGCCCACACCTAAGGGTCGGGCTTGAAGTATCTGATAGAGTTCTTCCTGAGGCCCAACGGGAAACTGAAGGAAGGGGTGGCAAATTTCAGCGGTAGGACCCGAGGAAGATGACGCTCCCTTCCTTTTCTTTGAAGCAGGAACGGCGGCCTTTCTACCACTTGAACTCGACATTATACCTGCAAGTAAAACCATTATTCCGCCTTGATAAATGGACAAGGTAAAATGTAAACAAATTCAAAAAGGAAAAAGTCAAGAATTAAAACTAATAATTTCAGTCACAACTACTAACACTAACAAACCTAACCAAAATAATCAATTTGATGGCATAATTTTATGGTATTAGCATGGTAATAGTATGAATATAGGTATGATAATAGTATGGGTTTCATAAAAATGGCAAAGAACTTTATGGAAACATAAAAAGCATGAATGTATCACAATGCATGGATTATAATGGCAAAGATTAAGAAGCATACGTATGACTCTAGTGAGAACTATGAATATTAACTTAAAATAGGTAAATGGAGCTTGAAAAATCATGAAATAATTAAAGCAAATAGAGAGAAAAGAGTAAACAAACACAAGAGGGAGGAGCTTAGGCTTCAAAAATGGAGTTGAAAGCGGCGCACGGGCGTGGCAAAGTGGATGTGTGGAGTTGCAGCGACTAGGGTTAGGGATTTTGGGGGAAGATGATGATGAATAGTGAGGGGTTTTTATAAATTTTGTGGCACACGGCCATGGGAAATGCCCGTGTGCCCTAACTTTAGCCCATGTGTTTCGCGTTTTTTCAATTTTCAGCGTGTCTGACATTTGCCCCATGCCCGTGTACCTTGGCGTGTTGGTGAACACAGCTGTGTCGCACGGCCGTGTCTAGCTTCGTTCACTTCTCCCATGCCCGTGTATGTAGGCCCACACCCGTGTTAATTTGATAGGTTCAACCACGGGTGCTAGGCACGGGCGTGTCGCATGCCCGTGCTATTTTCTCAGGTTCAACCACGGTTCTAAGACACGGGAGTGTTGTACGCCAGTGTTGTTTTGGCAGGATCGCCCACGGCCATGTCGTACGGCTGTGGCCATTTATCGCAGCCCGTGTTGGGAAAAAATCTTTTCCCTATTTTCACACGGTTTACAGCATGCCCGTGTGCCTGGCCGTGTGAGTGTGGAAAACCTGTATTTAAAAGCTCAGTTGGTAAGTTAGGTGTTAAACACTAGAATTTAAAGAAGTTAATACCGTTAGTGCTCGGGTTGCCTCCCGAGAAGTGCTTATTTAGAGTCTAAGCTTGACTTACCTCTCCGTTGAATGGTCATGGTGGTTCGAGGAGTTTACACTCCTCATTCCTGCTATCAATCTCATCAAAATAAGGTTTTTGACGGGTATTGTTTACCTTAAAAGTGCCGAATTTGGGATAAATTACCTCGACTGTACCGAATGGTAAAGAGAAATTTCTTCATTCGGGTTGCCAGTGGTAATACGAGGATCTGCGGCATCTAATAATACTTTATCTCCAACCTTAAGTTGATTTGGTGAAGTATTGAGCTCGTCCTGGCGTAGTTTTGGTTTATCGTGTGTTCTCAGTTTATGTGTCAGCCATTCATCTAGCTCCTCGATTTGTAGCCTTCGTTCTTCATGAATAGTTCCTTTATTGTTGTTTGAACATGGCTCATGTATATCCTTCGAGCTCATTTGCTGCAAAGTAGGTTGCACTAATTGGTCAGTTTTAGTAGAATGATTTATACAACCACCTTCAACTTTTGATGTGTTACTCGAATTGCGAGCTTGAAGGGTGATTGTTTCGGCTCCTACACGAAGTGTGAGTTTGCCTGTGCCAACATCAATAATTGTTCTAGCAGTTGCTAAAAAGGGCCATCCTAAAATCAAAGGAGTGTTGCTATCGTCCTCTATGTCTAGAACAACGAAATCAACTGGGAATATAAATTTGTCAATTTTAAAGAGTACATCTTCAATAATACCCCTAGGAAATCTGATAGTTTTATCTGTTAATTGAATGCTCATCCTAGATTGTTTCGGTTTCCCAAGACCTAGTTGCTTAAACATTTTGTAAGGCATGACGTTGATGCTAGCCCCTAAATCAGCCAATGCATTATTAACATCTAAGCTACCAATTAAGCAAGGAATTGTAAAACTCTCTGGATCTTTTAACTTGTTGGGTAGCTTATTCTGTAGAATAGCTAAGCAAACTGCGTTTAGCTCCATATGTGACTTCTCGTCCAACTTCTGTTTATTTGTTAAAAGCTTTTTAAAAAACGTCATTGCATTCGGCATCTGTGAGAAAGCTTCAATAAATGATAAGTTAATATGTAATTTCTTTAAAAGTTTAAGGAATTTACCAAACTGTTCATCTGAGCAGTCTTTCCTTGTCGCATTAGGGTATGGCATCCGAGGTTTATATTCTACACTTACCGATTTTTTCTCATTCTGACCTACCTCACCTTTATCTTTGCTTACCACTGCTTCTTGCTTTGGTTTTGGTTCAGATGCAACTAACCCTTCCTTATTTCTAATGTCAATCACATTGAGTTGTTCCCTTGGGTTAGGTTCAGTTTTACTTGGCAAGCTACCTTATGGTCGTTCGGAAATTAATTTAGACAGTTGGCCTATCTGATTTTGGAGCCCTTGGATCGACGCTTGCTAATTCTTAAGTGCTGTCTCAGTATTCTGGAAACGAGTTTCTGACACTAAAATGAACTTGGATAGCATCTCCTCAAGGTTCGGTTTCTTTTCCTGTTGATAAGGTGGTTGTTGAAAACCCAGAGGATTTTGTGGCCTTTGATTTCCTTGACCACCCTATGAAAAATTTGTGTGGTTCCTCCAACCTGCATTGTAAGTATTACTGTATGGGCTATTTTGAGGTCTAGAGTTATTGTTACCCGTATAGTGGACTTGTTCCTCTTCGGTTGTAGGATTGAAGGGTTGATAATCGGTATGTATGCCTCCTCCATTTGAATCACACCTCATCACTGGATGTACCCGCGTAGAACCAAGTAAGCCATCAATCTTTTTATTTGGAAGTTCCACCTGATTTGCTAACATGTTAATCGCATTGACATTATAAATGCCTACTGTTTTGCTTGGCTTAGTCCTCATGACTTGCCACTGATAGTTATTTAGTGACATCTCCTCAATAAATTCGTAAGCTGCTTCAGGTGTTTTGTTGTTGATGGTTCCACCAGCTACTGCATCAAGCATCTGTCTTGTTGAGGGGTTCACACCATTATAAAATGTTTGAACTTGTAGCCATAGAGGTAACCCATGGTGAGGGCACCTTTGCAGTAGGTCTTTGTATCTCTCCCATGCATCGTAAAGTGTTTCTAAATCCATCTGCACAAAAGAAGAGATATCATTACGTAATTTAGCTGTTTTAGCTGGCGGAAAATACTTTAATAAAAAATTTTCGGTCATTTGTTCCCAAGTAGTGATTGACCCTCGTGGTAACGAGTTTAACCAAGCTTTATTTCTTAATGAGAAAGGGAATAACCGAAGGCGAATGGCATCATCAGAAACGTCATTAATTTTAAATGTGTCACAAAATTCTAAAAAATTTTCCAAGAGGGCGTTGGGATCCTAATCTAGCAAACCATCAAACTGAACAAATTGTTGTATCATTTGAATCGTGTTAGGTTTTAGTTCAAAATTATTTGCAGCAATAGCAGGCCTAACTTGAGTCAGTTCCTGTTAAATTTAGCTTAGCATAATCATACATAGTGCATGGAGCCTGATTCTGATTTACTTGATTGGCGGCAATCGCAACAGGTAGCGGATTTTCCTGATTTTTAGCCATCTCCTCGGTTGTAGTTGAGATATCGTCCTCTTGCTCTTCCTATGTGTATCTTAGGCTTCGCCTTATTTCTCTTCAGTTTCTGCGAGCTGTATGATCGATTTCTTCATCAAAAAGTAATGGTTTCGACGAGTTTCCTCTAGTCATAAATTATAAGAACTTGCCAAAAGAAAGAAAAAGAAAATTTAGTAATGAAAATTAAAACAAAATTAAAATTGCAAATAAAGTAAATGACTAAAGTAATAAAAATCGAGTGTTTCTAATATCTTAGTTCCCCGGTAACGACGCCAAAAACTTGATCGTGATTATTCGTGATAAGTTTTATAAATTTATAAATGACCGTACCTAAACTAACTATTATCACGATGAAGGCAAGTGCACCTATCGAATAGCAGTATAGTTTTAGCAAGACCGGATGTCGAACCCAAAGGAACTAAAAGTACTAGTATTAACTTTCTTTTTATTATCTAGCCTAAGAATAATTAACTAATTAACTAATCTAAGAATGCACAGAAAATAGGTTTGGGGAAAATAATTTTTAGAAAATTCGATTGATTAAGACAATACCCAAGGAAAAATCCACCTAGACTTCACTTGTTATTTGACTCTGAATCGGACAATTTATTCATTCAACTTGTTCCGTAGAAATCCCTCCTATTCAAGACTAATAACGTCTAACCCTAGGTTGAATAATTGAAATCTCTTTCTAATTAATACCCTAGGGTTGCATTAACTCGATCTATGGATCCTCTTATTAGGTTTCACCCTAATCCAGCAAAATCTTGTCACCCTATCTCTAGGTGTGCAATACACTCCACTTAATTATGACAAATTTACTCTTAGACAGGGACTATTCAACCTCCGAATAAGCGCATTAACTTGAATCAATATCCTGAAATACCAAAGCAAGAATTAAGAACACATAATTAAGAACAAGTCGAATATTTATCATACAATTCAAATAATAATAACAAGATTCGTCTTAGGTTTCATTCCCCTTAGGTATTTAGGGGGTTTAGTTCATAACTAAAAAAAGAAACATCTCAGAAGAATAATGAATACAAAACATAAAGAAAACCCAATACTCTTGAAGGGAAATTAAGGAGAGATCTTCAGTCTTGATGATGAATCCAACTTCTGAGATGCATCAATCGGCTTTCTTTTAGTAATTCCTTACTCCCTGCTCTGTGTGTCCTCTTTAATCCTCCTCTAGGGTGTTTAAATAGGCTTTAGGATGCCTAAAAGCCCTCCAAAACACCCTTTTTCGAATATAACTTAACTAGGGCTCGGTAGGGACATGCCCGTGTGTGATTACTTCTAGCCGTGGTCAAGGCTGAGAGATCAACATGCCCATGTTGTGGTTATTTTAGGCCGTGTTCGTGCCTGCTAGAATGGCATAGACGTGTGTGATACCCGTGTGAGGAAGTCCAGGCCGTGTTGTTGTCCCACGAAGACCCATTTTCTCCGTTTTTGGCCCGTTTCTTGTTCTTTTTGCTCTCCTATGCTCACCTAAGTATAAAACATGAAATTAGAGGAGTAGGAGCATCAAATTCACCAAATCTAAGGAGAAATCATTCATAAATGTGTTAAGCATGGGATAAAAATATGTATAAATTACGGTTTATCACTAAACGATGGTGATTACTTTCTATTTCATGTCTATACGGAAGTATACATGATTTCTAGGTTAAATGTTATTTTATTCAATCTTACTTCTACTATTTAATCTTTGGGTTTGAATTTTTTTAGCATTTAAGTGTTGTTGCGGTCACTGATATTAAAGTGCAGTGACAATTCAAGCTAACAAGCATGACAACGGAAGTTGCTTGAGCATTAGAAGAATTTAATCCACTTGTTCTTAATAGTGTTCTATTGCCATCATCGGAAGGTAAGGCTAATGTGCATGTTTAAGTCTTAGATTAAATATAGAATTTAAACTCGGTAAGATATCCATTGCAATTTAGTGCATCGACAATCACCTATCCTTTTATACCTTGTGTGCACTTAGTATTATGTGGAATATTCATGTTGGCGATCCCAGTTTATAATTATCATAACTACTCCCACAATTTATCTCGTTTCTATCTATTGATTGCACTGACATTGATAGACAAAAGACAACCATCCTCATGGGATTGATATCCGACAGACTCATATATGTCTACTATACTTGCATCGACAATGTACACTTACACATTATTGCTGTGACGTTAAACAACCGATCAAGTTTTGGTGCCATTGTTGGGGATGGCGTTTGTTTGATGTTTGTTTTTGTTTGTTTTTATTTCATAATATTTAGTTGTTACTAACTTGTTTTCTTTTTGTCTCTATTTTTAAATTTTATTTTAAGAGTTGTATGACCCGAAGCAATTCGGAGTTTATTATTGATTTTGATCCAGAAATTGAAAGAATCATTCGGAGGAGACTTCAAGAACAAAGGAATATGGCTTTACCAAGAAACTATGAAGTCATACCCCCGATGCAAAACCAAAATGCTAATGACCTCCCGTTGTCACAAGATGCTCAAATACAAAACAAGACTACACAAGATTTTTTTGTAGTACCTTTCTTGGATAACTTACAACCGGGAGTTGTTAGGCTAGCAATTCAAGCTGGAAATTTTGAACTCAAGCCAGTAATGTTTCAAATGCTAAACTCTAATGGGAAATATGTTGGGCTATCATATGAAGATGCACGAGAACATCTTAAATCATTTTTATTGATTTGTACTTCTTTAAATCAACAAGGCATTCCTGATGACGCTTTGAAGATGCAATTACTTCCTTATTCCTTATAGGGAAGAGCTAGTACTTGGTTCCTTGGGCTACCTACCAGATCAATTACTTATTGGAATGTACTAGAAACACAGTTTTTTTTTTGTGATTTAACCCACCGACAATGAACGCTCGTCTCTGAAATGATATTATAGCTTATCATCAGTTGGAAGATGAAAATCTTCATACTATATGGGAACATTATAAATATTTGCTTTGATGTTGTCCCATGCATGACTTTCAACAGGAAACATAAATTGAGATTTTTTATAATGGGCTGAATTCACACATGAGGAATCTTATCAACGCATCAACCAATGGTCCTTTGTCGGATTGTACTTATAATGATGCTATTAGAATTCTTGAGAGAATTTCTCAGAATGATTATCAATATCCTACCTATAGAGCTACACAAGCAAAAGCTACTCCAGGAGTTATTGAATTGGACGCAATATCTGCACTTAGTGCTCAAGTTTCTCCTCTTACAAATATGATAAAAAATATGCAAGGGACTAGTGACGTTGCACCTATACAATTCGCTCAACAAGTTGATGTTCCTAATTGTTGTTGTGAGATTTGAAGTGACAACCATAGCTATAAAGATTGTAGACAACATGAAGAGAATGCCTTTTATGTCAGTAACATCCACAACAATTCTTATGGCACCTCTTATAATGATTCTGCACACAATCAACAGTCTTAGGGAAATTAGAATGATGGACAAAATGCTGCGACATTTCGATATGGGAATATATCTACTCAAGGCAATTATAATTCAAGACAAGGGCCTTACAATCAACAATAACAGAACTACAATCAACACCCTCAGATGTATCCACAACAAATTTAGATGCATCCACACCAGAATCAAACGCAGCCACAAAACTCTTCAATGTCGAATCAGCATGTTCAAGAACATCGATGACAACAGTACACGCAAGCTTCTCCTTTTGACCCGTTAGCAGCTCTTGAGGCTTTAATGCGGGAGCATATGACTCACACATAAGCTATTGTGCAAGGAAATTCATCTTCTATACGAGTATTAGAGGCACAACTAAGGTAACTTGCTTTAAATCTTAATACTCGATCACCGAGCACACTGCCTAATGACACGAAAAATCCTAGTCCGAGGGAAAGAACATTGCAAGGCTATCACTCTTAGAAGTGGAAAACAAAGAGGTGAGCTGACTACAGATTCTACTGTAGCACCTCAAGATACTGGTAAAGTGATCCCTGGTGAGAAGGTTGAATTCGAAGAGCTTGTCAATGTACCAGACAATGAAGTTCCATAAATTGCCACTCATATGCCTAATGTCTGAATATCGAAACCATCGACACAATCAAAGATGTCGACGCAATCAGATGTATCTCTCCACCTTTATCTTTTCCACAAAGATTCAGCGAGAATGAGCAGGATAAGTAATAGCAACAATTCCTAAACACACTAAAGCAACTTCAGGTCAATATTCCTTTAGTAGACGCTCTTGTGCAAATTCTGAATTATGGGAAATTTATGAAAGGGCTCTTGTCCAAGAAAAAGAAGCTCAGTGATATGGAAACTATTACACTCACAGAGGCTATAGTGCTATTTTGACAAATAAGTTGCCCCCCAAAATGAAAGATCCTGGTAGCTTTACTATCCCATGTTCAATTGGCAACCATTATTTGGGTAAGGATTTATTCGACTTGGGAGCTAACATCAACCTAATGCCACTATCTACTTTCAGAAAGTTGGGAATTGGTCACATGAAACCTATTGCAATGACATTGCAACTAGCTGATCGATCATTGGCTCAACCTAAAGGGCAAATCAAATATATCTTAGTTCGTGTGGATAAATTCATTTTTCCAGCTGATTTTATCATACTTTACTCTGAGGTAGACAAAGAGGTTCCCATAATCTTGGGACAACTATTTTTAGCCACCGGAAGAACTCTTATTGATGTTTACAAAGGTGAACTGACCATGTGACTTAACGATGAGCACGTTACCTTCAGTGTTTTTGAATATATTCAAGGACAAAGAAGAGTGACATACCGTTCATGTGCTAGATAATCTAATTGAGGAAGAATTCAATGACCAAAGCACAATATTTTCTGATGAGTTTGTAGTGACATTTGATGATGAATTCTTATATAATTGTGACATCATGGTTGAAGCTAATAATATTGAACTCAGGCATGGATGGCAGATTGAATCCTTAGACTTAGCCAACAGAACAACTCCAATTTTCAATCCATCTATCCATGAAGCTCCTAATCTGGAATTGAAACCACTACCTACTTATCTTAAATACGTCTTTCTTAGTGATAACAATACTCTCCCAGTTATTGTCTCCGCGACACTAAATGTAACTCAAGAAGAGAAATTGGTCCATATTCTTAAGCAACATAAACAAGCTATTGCTTGGAGTAGTGCTAATATTCAAGGCATTAGTCCATCTTTTTACATGCACAAGATCAAATTGGAACATGAAGGCAAGCAATCAATTGAGCAACAAAGAAGATTAAACAAGAAGATGAATGAAGTTGTTAAAAAAGAAATTATAAAATGGCTTAATGCTAGAATTATTTACCCTATTGCTGATAGCAATTGGGAAAGTCTAGTGCAATATGTTCCTAAAAAGAGTGGCATCACAGTGGTTAGCAACGACAAAGACGAATTAATTCCTGCAAGCATTCCTACGAGATGGCAAGTCTGCATGGATTATCACAAACTTAATGCTGCCACAAGGAAGGATCACTTCCTACTTCCTTTCATTGACCAAATGTTGGACAGACTTGTTGGAAAAGCCTATTATTGCTTCATAGATGACTATTCTAAGTATAATTAAATTGCTATTACACTGGAGGATCAAGAGAAAACAACTTTCACCTGTCCCTTTGGTACTTTTGCTTTTCTTCGTATGCCTTTCGACCTTTGCAATGCACCAGCCACATTTCAAAGGTGCATGATGGTAATATTCCCGGATATTATTAAAGATTCTTTATAGGTTTTTGTGGATGATTTCTCAGTCTATGGGAATGATTTTGTTTATTGTGCTGACAATTTGGATAAAGTATTGCAGCGATGTGAAGACACACATCTTCTTCTAAATTGGAAAAAATGTCATTTCATGGCAACTGAAGGCATTGTGTTAGGCCATCACATCTCTAGTCAAGGCATTGAAGCAGACAAAGCTAAAGTGGAAATCATTGAAAAAAATTACCTCCACCGACAAATGTGAAAGGTATTCGCAGTTTTCTTGGGTATGTAGGGTTTTACCGAAGATTTATTAGAGATTTCTCAAAAATTGTAAAGCCCTTATGCTCATTACTTGAATAGAATAAAAAATTCCTCTTTGAAGATGCATGTCTGTATACATTCACTCAATTAAAGAAGTAGTTAGTAAATGCATACATTGTCATTGCACCAGATTGGTGTCAACCTTTTGAAGTTGTGTGTGATGCAAGTGACTTTGCTGTGGATGCTATTCTAAGACAATGCAAGGGAAAAATATTTCATGCCATCTATTATGCTAGCAAAACTCGTACAGAGGCTCAAATCAATTATACCGCTATAGAGAAAGAATTGTTGGTTGTGGTCTTTGCTTTCGACAAGTGTCGTTCTTATCTTGTCAGCGCAAAGGTTACCGTGTTTACTAATCACTTGGCATTAAGATATCTTTTTGCGAGGAAATATGCAAAACCAAGACTGATATGCCGAATCTTACTGTTGCAAGAATTTGACATTGAGATAAAAGATAGTAAAGGTTCAAAAAATCAGGTTGCAAACCATCTGTCTCGATTGAAAGTTGGCAACGAAGATAAAACATACTTCAAATTGTCAACGCATTCTCATATGAGAAGTTATTTGTTGTAGATGCAACCCATTGGTATACGGATTTAGTTAATTTTCTAGTGTGTGGAAAACTAACATTGGGTGTCACAGGCAATAAAAAACAAAGATTTCTTCGTGAAATAGTGAAGTACCATTGGAGCAAGTCGTATTTATTTAAGGTATGCAATGACAACATTATTTTGCGTTGTGTTCCGAAAGAGGAGATATTTTCAATCCTGAAGCATTGTCATAATGTTCCTTATTAAGGTCATTCAGTGGCATATGAACTGTTGCTAAAGCTCTCCAATCAGGATTATACGAGCCTTCATTATTCAATGACGCCCACAATTTTGTGAATCAATACTATAAATGTCAGCGCACTGGCTCTATATCCCGACGCAATGAAATGTTGCAACAGCCAATTATGGAGGTTTAATTATTTGATGTTTGGGGTATGGATTTTATGGGACCACTTCCAAGTTCATTTGGAAATCTTTATATATTAGTAGCTATTAACTACGTCTCAAAGTAGGTTGAAGCTGTTGCAGTCCCAAAGGATGATGCAAAAACAGTGTTTAAATTTTTTCACAAGTATATACTCACCCGCTTTGGCACACCAAAGGCATTGATTAGTGATCAGGGTACACACTTTCATTGCAACCAAGTGGCAGCCGCATTGAAGACATATAGAATTAATCATAGAATGGCTACTACTTATCATCTGCAAACTAATGGACAAGTCGAAGTATTGAATCGAGAAATTAAAAACATTCTTGAGAAGGTTGTGAACCCTTCGAGGAAAGATTAGTCTTCCAGACTGGATGACGATTTATGGGCATTGCGAATAGCATACAAAACTCCATTAAGGATGTCGTCATATCAATTGGTTTTTGGGAAAGCATGTCACTTGTCAGTTAAACTGGAGCACAAAGCAATGTAGGCAATTAAGCAAGGGAACATGGACTATGAAACTGCTGGAAAGGAAACGTTGTTGGATATCACTGGGCTGGAGGAGATTAGGCGAAATGCCTATGAAAATGCTACAATTTACAAGGAAAAGACCAAACGATGGCATGATAGAATTATTTTGCAGCGACAATTTATCGCAGGTCAACAACTTTTATTATTCAATTCTAAACTGAAATTGCACCTAGGTAAATTGCGCTCACATTGGTTTAGACCTTTCGAAGTTGTTGAAGTATTTCCTTATGGTGCAGTCACAATCAGAGATTTCCATGATGGATACCAATTCAAAGTGAATGGATAGCAGTTGAAACACTATTTTGGGAATAATAATCAAAAGCAGGCAAAGACCATTAAATTGGTCAAAATTTTTTAATTTTTATTGAATTTATCATTATGTGATTTTATTTTTTTTTTTTTTTGCTCAAGTTTGTTTTACTTCTTTTTGCAGAATAATTAGGTACCATTGTCAATGCACTTGGGCTTTATTGTTAATGCAGTTCGTACTATTGTACTGTCACTTATGACTTAACAAGAATGAGGGCATATCAGAACATTGTCACTGCACCCAAGTTTGTGGGTGCAACTACTGATAATTTGGATCAAGATGGAGCTGGACCGGCGAAAGCTACAGAGGAAGCAACCAATGATGCGGTGCGATCCAAGGACCATGTGAAGCCTAAAGAAAAGAAGAGAAAGCACTCCAAAGATAAAAAGTACAAGAAGGAGGAGAAAAAGAGGAGGAAGAAGAACCATTATGCAGCCACATTTGTGGCTGAGGAAAACTAAGTTAGTTTACTTTCAGTGTTTTTTTTTTAGCTGCAGTGTTCATGTATTGCATGTAGCTATAATTTTTATTTTGTTAGTGACATTGTAATGGCATTTTAATTTTAGCGCGTTGAGGAAAATGCAAACTTTAAGTTTGGGGAAATGCATATGGGTTTTGGAAATACACCCACATTTCAAAAAAAAAAAAATTAGTTTTTAATGAAACATGCAAGGTTTATTTTTGGTTAATACAAATGTGTTTGAAAATTTTTGTTACATTCGATGCTTAATTCTTGAATCATGGGTAAGTTGGATAAGTTTGACTGAATGTTGCATATTCAATTCTTTGATGAATAATTTAGGTTGCATTAGTAATGGATGACTGTAGCATTCCTTGAATCTTGAATGAATATGCCTTTTACAGTTGCTTATATGTATATATAGTTATAAATAACAGACACTCCAAAGTGGGTGTATTGTGAAATGTTAAAGAGGGAACACTCCAATGCAAGCGTTAGAAAAATGAATCTGGCCAAAGGTTGTCACTGTATGGCTGTGTGTCGGTGCAATTACGTACTCCTTAGGGGTTTGTTGCACTCTATCATTACTTCTTAGGAATAAGGGTACAGTAAGGTAATGATATCCCTTATTTACAAAAAAAAAAAAAAGACATACAATAAGTGTTGTATTGGTAGATAGAAGTTAGGATTTAAGGCATGATGCTAGTTTTGATGAAGTGCAATCTTATTCATTCATAATTTTGTATTGTCGATGCAATATTCTGTCATCTAAACGATTCATTGGGATTTTAGGTGATTCAAGTTACTAGAGTGATCATTTGCCTTAGAGAATTCTTGTGTAGCCTTGCTAGTTTCTGTTTTACTTTAGGACAAGTAAAAACTCAAGTTTAAAGGTGTGATAATACTAGAAAGTACATATGTTTTCTCCCTAATTATTGGTTAATTTGTATCCATTTAGTTATCTTTAGAGCATATTTTAGAATTTTTAGTTCAGTAAATTGCATTTTATACCTCAGTGGATCTTAGCCTATTTATCCTTATTTTTGTCAAGTTTTAGTACCAATGTCACTACATGAGTATTTTCATATTGCATCTAGAATTGTCACCACACCTGACAGCTGTCCGAATAATAACAAAAAGGAGTGAGCTGTCCAGTCTGGTACAACCAACTTTTACGTACAGAGGCAACATGATTCTAATGAAAGGACACCTTGCTATTTGGATAACTATTAATATGGACGTGAAAAGGAGAAAGAAGAAGGATTATCTTGCTCAACCTATCTTTTGAAGCTTTTTGGCGATGGTAAGGAGCCCTGAATGCGACACAAGTGGGACTTGAGAGATCAAGTCGGGATTTTCTAAGAATAGTACTCTCCACTTGTTTCTTTTACATTTCTCTAAACGATATTGATTGCTCTCTATTTCATGTCTGTACAGAAGTATATATGATTTTTGGGTTAAATGTTATTTTATTCAATCTTGCTTGTACTATTTAATCTTTGGGTTTGAATGTTTTTAGCATGGAAGTGTTATTGCGACCACTGACACTAGAAATTGTAGCGACAGTTCAAGCTAACAAGCATATTTAAGTCTTAGATTAAATATAGAATTTAAGCTTGGTGAGATATTCATTGCAATTTAATGATTCGACAATCACTTATCCTTTTATACTTTGTGAGCACTTAGTATTCTGTTTAATATTCATGTTGGGGATACCAGTTTATCATTATCATATTTTATTTTATTATTTTCAAGTTATTGCTTCGACAACTACTCTCACAATTTATCTCGTTTCTATCTATTGATTGCACTGACATTGATAGACAAAAGACAATCATCCTCATGGGATCGATATCTGACAGACTCATATTTGTCTACTATACTTGCATCGACAGTGTACGCTTGCACATTACTGCTGTGACGTTAAATAGCCGATCACAAACTAAAATAAAACTTATTCAAATTTACAATTGTAAATAAATCAATTCAAACATGAAGAATGACTAAATTACAACTTTTTAAAACATGAGTACAAGTACGATGCTCAAAATAAGTATTGATACCCTTTTTAGCTTCACATTAAAAAAAATCAAATTAAAATCTATAGGTATTGATACATAGTATCACGGTACCAATACTTCTTTGTAGGTACCGATACCAAGATTTGGTATCGATACCAATTGACATATTTTTTTTTTTTGTAAAAATATTCCAAAATCATTAGTATCGATACATTGGATTTGGTACTAATACTTTTTTCCACTAGTATTGATACTAAATATAGGTGCCGATACCATTTTGGCAATTTTTCATTTTTTAAAAAAAAATTCATTTGGTAAAGTACCAATACCATGACTATGGATATCGATACTTCATGCTAAAATGGCCAAAATATCACATTTCATGTACATTGTCAAGTTTAAACCAAAACCAAATCCAAAGATGGCTTAGACACACTCAAAACTTGCATAAAGTCAATAAAAAACATACCAATTTACCATATTTTAAACACATTTCAATCATTATACCAATATGCCTCAAATGGCACCCAAATCAATCAATATTTAATTAAGCATATCATGTTAATCAACCAATAAATAATCCACAATGTAACATTCAATCAACCTTGCAGTTAACCAATGTAGTGTCATCAAACTATTAACCATCCATTTAAAATCTTACCAAACAACTCATCCTTTGAAATGATCCACCATATCAATCATTTTAACCATTCATGAACTTCAACCTTATCATACAACATTGCCATCAAACATTCCAGCATTCAAAATTCAAGAATTATATAAGGACCATAATCACCATCATCCAAAAATTAACACTTAAAAATATCAAAGCCTATATACATGCCACATAACCAAGTCTAGAACGATTTAAAATTCTATCAAGTGTGATAAACACGCTCCGCAAAGTGCCAACTAAAAAAATAGAAAATGAAACAGAGTAAGCATTAAGTGTTCTTAGTAAGTTCATATGTTTTAAAATATTAAAACTCACCTCCCATCAAATTAACATACAAATTAACTAATATACAATTTTCTTGTCACCACATTTCATAGATATCAGGTGAGTATATAACATTCAATCATATAACATTTTAATTCATTTCATTCCATACAACTCCATGTTATTCCATCATAACATCCATTTCCAATCACAATATATATTACCATTCAATCATCATCTCTTTTGCAATAACCATTTAGCCCGATGAACTATAATAAATAGACACGGATACGCGAGTAACCACTAACACACACTTGATTGCTCAAACAATCTATACCACTAATACACACCTGAGCACTGAAGTGCTAAACCCGTAGGCATCATATGTCATAAGACATTTCTTCCCTCCAAAATACTCGAAGGTCTCGATAGACACAATAAGTAACGACGGTCTCCATAGAGACAAATTCGGTAATATACAACAAATGTTGGATTCTGGCTTAATTTGTGAATTTTCTGTATGTCAGTATCATCTCACATACATAACTAGTATAGCACACTAACAACCCTATTGGCATGTCAATTGTATCCTATTCTATATTCATCCAAATTCAATACACATATAGCCACAACTCTTTACAATTCAGTCATTTCCTTACCCTTTTTTACCAATTTGTAAACATTTTAAAACACATTCAGATAATATAATTTCACAATTCAACCACAAACATTACATAAATATATATAACTATACCGTATGAACTTACCAAGTATAAACAACAATAGTAGAAGTGTGTATCACCCCTATACCTGATCCAATCGCTGAGTCACAACACTAAGGTATTACATTCATTGCCGGAGCAACTGCTGTTAAATTTGATTCATTTCATCATTTTAGTCATACTACTAAGACCAAATAGCGTTTACATCATAATTTAAAAACCTATCTTAATTCAATTTGAACTTTTGATGGCACTCATAACAATTTGTAATTGAACCAGGACTAAATTACAAAGTTTTCAAAACCCCGAACCATCGCCACAATGTTTAGGGGTTCCTTATTACGATGTCACTTATTGACTTGAGCTCGTCACCACATGGTACATTTGACGTCACAATGTGCACCCTATTTTGTCCATTTTTCCATATTTCAAGTTTTACCACCTAAGTCCTATTCAATTAACATATTCCAAATCAACTCAGCTAATGTATCATTCATATCATTCACATGTATCTATTTCCATATTTCAACACCATATAATTCTCAATAATTTTTTTAAGATTAACACAACATTAAAGTTTTATAAATAAGTCCATTAAATCATCATAAAATAATTAGTCACTTAATGTTTCAACAATTCATTTACATTTCTCTTATATATTAGAAATTCCATCATTTATAACAACTTTTTAATATTACGCCCTTCTATTATTTTCCCTCCTCCTCCTCTTCATTCCACACCCTATAATATATATTTATGAGTATTTATAACTTATGGTATAACATTCCGAATTAGGGTCTAGTCAAAATAGTAGTTTTGAGACCATAAATCCAAAGTATAAATATTTGTTTATGATTTTTTTTTAAGGTCCATGACATGTTTACATGATTGTGTGAAAGTTTCATGAAGAAATTTTATGAATAAGTGTCCAATTCAACTTTTAAGACTAAATTGCAAAAGTTGCAAAATGTGAGTTCTAGAAGTTTTAAGCATGAAATTTTCATGGATTATTAATTAGAGGTACTTAAATAGAAATTTGCCCAATTTCTATTTTTATGGACAAAAATGGGAATGGGTAGGTAAATTTTCAAAGAAAGGCCTTAAGGGCATTTTGGTCATTTGGTTAATAAAAGAATAAAAAAGGAAAAATGAAGCAAAATTTGCTCATCTTCTTCTTGTGTGTGCCAAAAATTAGAAGGGTCATAGCTAGGGTTTTTCTTCAACTTTCAAGCTCAATTGTAGGTACATCCTAGCCTCGTTTTTAATGTTCTTTATGTTTTTGAGATCCTTGAAGCATGATCTACCTATTTATAGCCTTATTTTGAGTTAGGGTTCATGTTTAAAAATTGACCTATATGTGGCATGCATGTATTTTGATGTTTAATGGAGGAATATGAAAGTTTGATGTGTGTTTAGCATCTTTTACTAAGTGATTTTTGATGGAAGAGCATAAAAAGGACTCATTCGTAAAAGATGTAAAATGAGTAGTAAGATGTATGTTTTAATGAGAAATGTAGGCTAATATGAGTATGTGTTGGGTTCACTAGGCTTGGTTGACAAAGAAAATAAACACATTTCATTTTACGAGCCAAGGGACAAAGTTGTAAATATGTAAAAATTAGGGGTAAAAAAGTAATTTTGTTAAAGTATGAGTTATGGACTAAATTGAATAATGTGTGTATTAAATAAACTAAATTTGGTATTATAGAGCAAGAAAAATGAGGAACGGACCTTGATCGGGGGAAAAATAGGGTGTACGACGATTAGATCCGTTTTTTCTATTTTTGGTACCGGGGTAAGTTCATGTGTAAATAATGCAATGATGTATCATGTTTTAATGATTTATTAATGTATGAGTTTCTATGCTTAATTGTTATGATGAGTGTATGAACAACATTATGGTCTATAAGAATGACATTGTGAATGAGTTCGACAAAGATGTGACATCAAGAAAATCCCGTTTGAACCTTAGGAATAGATTAGGATACGACTGACATGTCACTAGGAACTATGTGATTATGAGATCATGAGATTATGTGATGTTTGTATTTATGTGAATCTGGGTGGTGGTCTTGCACATCCTACCAGTGGCTGGGTAGCCCGGCATGTGTTGCGAGTACCTGTCAACTTGTGTGAGCAGCCTGTGTAGTTATGTCCTGACTGTCAGCTTGTGTGAGCAGGCCTGTGATTAGCTCAAGAGCGAGAAATGTGTGATATGTGATATAAGTAGCATGTGGCTACATATGAAGCACTACGTGCAAGCTTTCTATGTATCCGATAGTATTCCAAGTGTTCAACGGGTAAACCAGTGGGTTATTCGACAAGTAAGTTATTGATGAGGAAATATGAGGAAGTGTTATGAGTTAGTATAGGTATGTACGAAAATCTCATATGAATAAGCTCGGTATGTGATGAACTTTTGGTAAGATTGAGAATGAGTAAGTTATGCCTATGAAACTATATTGACACATATGTAAATTATGTTATGTTAATTGTATGATATTTATGATTATGTTGTTATTTATTTGCATGTGGACTTACTAAGCTCTATGCTTACTCCCATCTCTTTTCCATTTTCTTATAGTATCGTCAAGCTAGCTTGGGGATCAAAGGACGTCGGAGACTCGATCACACTATCAATTGGACATTTGGGTATAGTTAGTCTTAACATTTTGAGTATGGCATGTATAGGGACTTGGTCTTTTTGCTATATGTCATATTGATTTAGCCAAATGTGTTGGCTTATGATGATATTTGATTCATTTTGTATAAGGCCATGAGATACGGCTTATAATGAATATTGGGTTGTAAGCCTATTTATTCAAGCATACATGTGCCCATGCAATTGTGATGTGATTAGTGGTTGTGTGTATGTGATGAGATGTGTTGTGGCTATGAATGCTTGAAATTTTAATTGAGATTTGTTTAATATGATGATAACCATGACTTAAGTGAGTATTGGTAAGATGGGCTTGATAAAATATGGTGTCTTGTGCATGTATAAGATAACATGATAATGCCATAATCGTGTTTTGTTTGTGTATGTTTAAGTGCTTAATTATGCCATGTTAAGAGCCTTTGAAGTCATGTATGTGTTTGTGCAACTAAGGGTGGAAATTGGCTTGGAAAATAGCCTCAAAGTTGCCACACGAGTAGACACAAGGGCATGTGTCTAGGCCATGTGTGGCACACATTCTGCCCCATGGGCGTGTGATCCGGCCGTGTGTCCCCTGCACCCTAATTAGGTAAAACAGAATGCCCAGTAGTAAACACACAGGCAAAGACATGGCCGTGTGTCTCATCCGTGCGAAGGAAACGGCCTCAGGACATGGGTGTATGCCCTAGCCGTGTGAAGTCTACACCTGATTTTTGGAATTTAATTCGCCACACGGCCTAAGCACACGAGCGTGTGACTTGGCCATTTGACCCTATTTTGTTGATGACGTCATAAACAGAGAGTTACACGAGCTGAGGACACGGGCGTGTCCCAAGCCCCACGGGCGTGTAACCCTCCAAAATAATTTTTTTTCCAAGTGTTGTATAATTTTCGAAAGTTCTCGGTTTAGTCCCGAACCACACCCAATGTATGTTTTGGACCTCGTGGGCCCATATAAGGGACGATATGTATGTTAATGAATGGTTTTAATTTGGGCAAAATTTTATGGCCCGGTTTTGTATGAATGTTTATGTTTGAGTCCAGTAACGCCTCGGACCTTGTCCCGATGTCAGATACGGGTAAGGGGTGTTACAATATCATTCTCAATCAAATTTGTAAGATTAGCACAACTATTAAAGTTTTATAAATAAGTCCATTAAATCATCATAAAATAATTAGTCACCTAATGTTTCAACAATTCATTTACACTTCACTTATATATTAGCAATTCCATCATTTATAACAACTTTTTAATATTATGCCCTTCTATTATTTTCCCTCCTCCTTCTCTCCATTCCACACCCTATAATATATATTTATGAGTATTTATAACTTACAGTATAGCATGCTTATATGCAACATTAATTATGTTGTCACAAATTACATATTTTTAGTAAGGTTGCCCACTAGAGTAGCAATCACTAAATTATTTATATATTGACCTACAAAATTTGAACTTAAGATCCACTTTTTTTAATCTAGACTAAATGAAATTTTTACCATAAAAATTTTAGAATTTCTAATTGATTCAATTAATACAGTTTATTCTTTAAATCTTCTCTTGTTCTCTTACTAGGAAGCTCTACCCCTTCTTCACTAAATAATTATTATCCTTCAGCATAAGTCTTGTATTAATTTTCTATTTGTTTCCCTTGAAAATAGACTCATTAAGATTTTATTCAATAAATTTCAGCTCCTAAAATTTTTTTTACAATTTATAATGATTTTTCAAATTTATAAAAGGGAAATCTAAATCATTCTGACATTGTCTCACAAAAATTATCATATATCATAATCTACGGTTTAATTTCTTGCAAAGCTTCTTCTATGAAAAACTAGACTCAATAGTATTTATTTCAATATTTTAATCAATCTCTAATTTGATTTCTACAATTTTTGGTGAATTTTCAAAGTTTAGTTACTTCTGCTGTCCAAAAATTGTTTTAGTAAAAACATTTTCTTTCTCACGGTTCTTTTGCAATAAATTTCATCTAATCACATATATTTATTATACTTTTAGTTACTATTCAAATTAATCACTTATATTTATATGTTGATAACATATTCATTTCTTTACCTTAATATATGTCACAATCATAAATCTTTTTCACTCCCTCACTTGAAAACATGATATCTGTTCATGTCATACTTCATCCATGTTTTCTATCTCTAACGTTTAGATTAAAATACACATTATACTTTTAATTCACAATATATTTAACTCAACATATTGAAATATAAGTAAATTTAATTTGGAAACTTTCCTCTTTTGCCAAGAATTTCTTCTCTTTTGGTTTTCTTCCATTTCTTTCTCAGCTTTTTTCATCTATTTTTCTTCATCACTACCCTTCTCTTTTCATCTATTTTTCTTCATTTCTATTTACTAGTTTCTTACTTCTAAGTTGATGAACATACTCTCTAGGATCTTTACTACCATTTTTCTTTTTGATGCTTATAGAAATTCTCATGATTTAAGTGAAATAGTGGAATTGATAATCAAAGACCAAATTGTAAAAAAAGGAAACATTTTTTTCCTTCATTTGTCATTCAAGTTGGGGAGAGAAGGATAAAGAAAACTCTTCATCCTTCCTCTCTTTTATAATACCATTTTATTATTAAAATATTATCAAAATATCTAATTTATTTATTATTAATATATATTATTTAAAATATCATCAACATCATGATTACAATCAATGGTCCATAATTTATACTTCAAGGCTAAGCAAATCTAATGGCTATAACTCATCCACATATTCAATGGCATTTTGGTAATTTTTCTTAAACTTATTTATTTATTATTTTCTTAAATGACCATTTGTCAAATTTTATATTTTCATTTATGTCATTTCCACTTTTGGTTATTTGCACTTTCAGTCTTTTAACTTTTTTAATTTACACTTGAACCCCTTAACTTTTTAATATTCACACATTGACCCCATCGCTTTTCACTTTTTCACAATTTAGTTAATACCTCAAATTTATTTCTCACAATATAGTACTATTTATTTTATTTTATTTTATTTATATATTTATTTTTTGGACCTTCTCCATTATCCAATACCTTCCTTTACCAACACTTTGTACTTTATTTCATTTACTCGATAATTCAATTATACACTTTTCGAGTATAACACATTACAAAATTTAGGATGGTGATTTTAGGGGCATTACAAAGTGTCAGGGACTAATCTATAATTTTTTCCTTTTCCTCGATTATCTACTAGTTGGGTCAAATTATAAGTGTCAATTACCTTAAAACATCTTATTCAATGTATATGACACAATTTCATTTTTTACAATTTCCCTAAAGTTTCACATTTTATTCAATTTAGTCCTTGAAACCAAAATTATCATATCTTTCACATTTAAGCCCCATTTTGAAATATGATTACAATCACATCCTTTTAAAGTCCTCTAAATTCAATAATTACTGAAATTTTATGTCAAATCTAAAATATATTCATTTTAGTCCCTAAACTCAAAACTAATAAATTTCACTTGACAATTTGGTCATTAATCATTTTTAAGCTTACAATCAAACCATTTAACATCAAAAACATCAAAAATCATTAATGGAAACCTTTCAAAACTTTAATAGTTTTACGATTTAGTACCCAAGATAGCTCAATCAAGCTACAACAATCTCAAAAAAATAAAATTCAAAAAAAAGGGCTTGGTTTACTTACCATGCAAGAGGGCTGAATGAGCTTGAATAAAAGTTATGGTTTCTTTATACTTTTTGTGACAGCCCTAATTTGACCCTAATCAAAAAGTGGTTTCGAGACCACAGAACCGAATCATAAAAATAATTAACCGTTATATTCTATGCTTATCGTATGTGTACATGCATATGTGAAAGTTTCATGCTTTAATTTTGTCAATTGTATGTGAAATTATTAAATAGGACTTATGTGAGACAATTGTGAAAAGTGATAGGTAAAATTAAAAGTGGTCTATTAATACATGTCATAAAAAAGTTGGACTTGCATGTCAAATACCCATTTTTTATTTATGGTGGCCGGCCATAATGATGGTTGTTGGATAATATATGTTTATTTAAGTATTATAATAAGAAATGGCATTATTTTGAAATAAAAATAATTAGTAAAATAAGGTAAAGATAATAAAATAAGGGATGCTCATCTTTGTTTCTTCATTGCTGAAATTAAGAAAGAAAATATTGAAGAAGAAACCAAGGCATTCGGCCATGGCTATCCCAATTTAAAGGTATGTATTGTGATTTTTATTTTGATTGATTATGAGATTAAATTGATAAGTGCATAGTATAGTTAACCCATGGTTTAAATTCATGAATCCTTGAACATATAGCCATTCGGCAAGTTGATAAATTTGTGTTAATTTGATAAGTTTTTGGAAGATGTTATTTATATGTTAAAGTAGCTTAAATGAATAAGTTGAATTCATTGTTGGGAGGTATGAATTGAAGTTGCCGTATGTATATATATATATGCATTTTGGAAAGAAAATTTTGTGTTATTTGAGTTTTTATATATAATTGTGCATTCGATCATTGGGGGTAATTAGATGAATTTAAAATGTTGTGGTTTGTTTTTAAGGTTTGTTAAATTGTTGTGGTCATTGCCGAATACATGTTTAGTTAAAGAAAATTTCTAAAGTGTTTAGTTAATTAATAGATTAATGGTGTGTGTGCACAAATTATGTGAAATATAAATGTTGTGTGAATATTTAAAAGATGTATATGAATTTGGTTTAATTGATCCATTTGTGTTAGGGGAATAGGAATAAATATCGGGTTGAGGAGCTATATATATATGTATATATATATTCGGCTATATAGATTTGATGTGTACATGAAAATATGATAAGCCTTATGAGATTGTGTTTGTGTATGTGGACTAGATGTTTAATGCATATTCGGCTAAAAAGGGGTTAAAGGTTAAGTCATAAGAATTTTAGGTGATATTCATATTTGGACATTAGGGTTACATGTACTTTGGCTATGTAAGTTATGTGTTAAGTAAACTATTTATTTGATATGCATATTCGGTCATTGTTCGGCAAGACTGAAACCTATGTGCAATTTGTTACAATTGATCATGAAATGTAAATTGTATATGAAAGCTAAGTTTGAGTGGTTAGGGTCGAATGTGGCATATAAGATATTAAGGCATGCTATAATTATATATATGTGTGTATACATGGTTGTGCATAAAATGAGTAATCGATTAAATTGTGCCAGTCACACTTAGGTATATATATATATATGCCTTATGTAAGTACCTTGTGACATAGAGACATTCGGTTATACATATATATATTATATATAGTTAAATTGTGAATATAATAAGCATGACCAGTTGGTGTTGAATATTTTTAATTAGAAGAAGGTTATAAGTTGAGCTTAATGTTAAAAGAAATATTTGAAAAGATGCATAGTGCCAAATGTGTTCGAATGTGACTTACAAAGTACATAAATTTGAAAATGAAATGGTGATAGACTTAAAGTGGACAAATGATACGAATTAATTGGTTTTTGAAATGTATATGGTTGTCGTATGTATGTGTTTGATTGAGAAGTAAATTTGTTTGATTTAGCTCAAGAGCTTAAAGGACCAAAGTTGGATAGGGGAAAGGAGAAAGTAACCGAATAGCCGTTGAAATTGTTCAACAACATCCGAGGTAAGTTTTGAGTAGTCTCCTTTAGTATATAATTGATGATGCCTTTATAAGAGTATATTAGATGAATTGCGATCTTGGCTTGCACTTGAATAAAGTTGTACACTAAATAATGCATGTATATGACTTATAGTCTGATGGTCACTTTGAGTTTAAGATTGAATGGTGAAATGAATGTGTGATATGAGGTATAACTCTTGAGCCGAAATGTGAATGATGATGCGCATATTGAGTTTATATCCGAATGTAATATATGATTTCTAACGTGATAAGATGACTGAGATGTGTTAAAATAAGACTAAGTATGTATGAGATTGGAAATATATCCGGACATGAGATTCGCAGGCTATATGCTGGAAATATATCCGGACATGAGATCCGCAGGCTATATGCTGGAAAAATATCCGGACTTGAGGTTCGCAGGCTAAGTGCTAGAAAAATATCCGGGTTAAAGACCCGTAGGCTTATGCTAGTAATGTGTTCCGAGTTCTAAGACTTGACATGACCGATGCCAGGAAGTTAAGTAAGATTACAACATCGAATGTCCGTGGTAACTATCGTTGTGTAAGTAAAATATATATTTTACATGTTAAGGTACGTGTTATGTGCTCATATGTGAATTGATTTCAAAGTGATTTATTAGTATCAAAGAACGATATATATATATATGTGTGTGTGTGTGTGGATGAATTCGGTATTTGAGGATAAGACAATGACCTATTCGGTCAATGTAAGTCATTATACGAAAGTATGTGACTAAAAGTAATCGTATAAGTCATGTAGATAGTGAAATATATGCTAGAAATGTTCTTGTATATGCATATATACATATTCGGCCAATAGGAATTATAACTAGTGTACATGTGTATATTTGACTAAGTGAATTACAATTAGAATACGAGTTTTGTTATATTCAATGTTCGTTTTAAATGACAAGCTTTTATAGTATGAAATGCTTAAAACTTACTAAGCCTCGAAAGCTTACTCTGTTTCTTATTTCTCTGTTTTATAGATTGTTGATTTTGGCCACTGTCTCGGGGATCGTCAGCGGTTCATCATACTATAGACCCTTTTTGGTACAATTATATTTTGACCTTGATATGGCATGTATAGGTTAGGCAGGTAATAGATATGTTTTATAATTGAAAATATTTTGGCCATGTGAAAATGGCATATATATAACTCAAGAATCGGTATGTATTCAGCTCGATTTCTGTTTTAGTTGATAGATTATGTGAATGAAATTAAATGTTTAGCTCAGTAATACCTCATAGCCTAAACCGGCGATCGGACTCGGGCTAAGGGTGTTACAATTTATTGGTATCAGAGCCAGGTTTAGTTGATTCTGAGACTATTTTAGAGTGTTTGAGTCTAGCTATACATTCCATATAGTATTAATACGATAGTATGATGAATTCTGACAGTTAAAAATGTGTTTTCGTATAGTAATGGATCTCGATCCCAATCGAGCGGTAGCTGATGATGTTGAGAGTGTAGCGCCTGCTCCTGCGCATGGGACAACGCTGATGGACTCTCAGCCTATCGCAAGCAATCAGAACGATGAGGCTAGACAGGATTTTTATAGTGTGATGAATGATTGGTTCAACCAATACATTCAAACTAATACGGCTGTTCCACAACCCCCACTCCTGAATAATACACCCCCTGCACCTACAATACCTCGGGTAATTGATCAGAGGAGGTTAAATAAGCCCCCGGTTGACAGAATCTGGAAGCACGGGGCTACTGAATTTAAGGCTACCGATAGTGATGATGCTGAGTAAGCTGAATTTTGGTTGGACAATACTATCAGAGTGTTCGATGACTGTCTTGCACACCCGATGAATGTCTAAAATGTGCTATATCCTTACTATGTGATTCTGCCTACTATTGGTGGAATACGTTGGTTTCAGTTGTGCCCAGAGAGCGAGTGACTTGGGAGTTCTTCCAAATCGAGTTCCGAAAAAAGTATATCAGTCAGAGATTTATCGATCAAAAACGGAAAAAAATTCTTGAACTTAAACAGGGTTCCATGTCAGTTACTGATTATGAGCGAAAATTTGTGAGGCTTAGCAGGTATGCCCGAGAATGTGTTTCTTCAGAAGCTATAATGTGTAAACGTTTTGAAGATGCATTGAATGAAGATATAAAACTGTTTGTTGGCATTCTTGAAATCAGAGAGTTTGTAGTACTTGTCGAGAGAGCCTGCAAAGCTAAAGAGCTCAGTAAAGAGAAAAGAAAAGCTGAAGATGGAACTAGAGAGTTCCGTAAAAGATCTTTGGGAAAGCCCTTTCGGCAGTCACTGAAGAAATTTTGAGATGATTCGGACCGATCTAAGAACACTTCAGGCTTTTCCAGGCAAGACCGTAATCGACCCCCTATGAATACGCGAGCCACTTTGGTTGCCAGTGTTGAAAACGATCGTCGGGACAGAACCGAGTGCAAGTATTGCGAGAAATGGCATTCGGGGAGTTGTAGATTTCATGACCGCTCTTGTTATAAGTGTGGATCAGCTGACCACTTTATCAAAGACTGCCTGAGATTGTCTGAACAGAATGTGAATCAGAGTGGGAAACCGGGTACTACTACAGCTCTAGGTAGACCATCTAGGAATGCGGGGAATGCTAGTGGTGGTCAGAGAGGGTCTAGAGATGCTACGACTAGATCTGAGGCTCGTGCTCCTGCTAGATCTTATGCTATACACGCACGCGAGGATGCTTCTTCGCCAGATGTTATTACCGATACTTTCACTCTCTTTGATACTAATGTGATTGCATTGATTGACCCTGGTTCTACTCATTCATATGTATGTGAGACTCTAGCATCCAAAGAAGACTCTACCCGTGAGAGCCTCATCGAGTTTGTAATTCGAGTGTCGAATCCCTTGGGTCGTTGTGTGCTTATCGACAAGGTGTGTAAGAAATGCCCCCTAGTAATCTGAGGTTTCTGTTTTCCGGCCGATTTGATGCTTTTACTGTTTGATGAATTTGATGTTATTCCCAGTATGGATTGGTTGACCGTACATGATGCAGTTGTAAATTGCAAAAGAAAGACCATTGATTTGAGATGTACAAATAATGAGATAATCCGAGTTGAGTCTACTGACTTGAACAGATTGCCAGCAATAATATCCTCGATGTTGACTCAGAAATATGTGAAAAAGGGATGTGAAGCATATCTTACGTACATGCTGGATAGCAAAGAGTTCGAAAAGAAACTTGAATCAGTGCCAGTGGTTTGTGAGTATTCAGATGTTTTTCCTGAGGAACTACCAGGATTACCACCCGCCTGAGAGGTAGAATTCAGCATCGAACTTGTACCTGGGACTACACTAATTTCGATAGCTCCATACCGTATGGCACCAACGGAATTGAAAGAATTGAAAACTCAGTTGCAAGAGTTGACGGATAGAGGTTTCGCTCGACCGAGTTTCTCACCTTCGGGTGCACCAGTATTATTCGTGAAAAAGAAAGATGGAACCATGAGGATGTGCATCGACTATCGTCAATTGAATAAAGTGACAATAAAGAACAAATATTCGTTACCGCGTATTGATGATTCGTTTGATCAGCTGAAGGGAGCCTCAGTGTTTTCAAAGATAGATTTGAGATCAGGTTATTATCAATTGCGAGTCCGAGACTCAGATATACCCAAAACTGCTTTCAGGACGAGATACGGTCACTATGAGTTCTTAGTGATGCCGTTTGGTCCCACTAATGCCCCTGCAGTATTTATGGACTTGATGAATTGAATTTTCAGGCAGTATTTGGACCGGTTTATAGTTGTGTTTATAGACGACATCTTGATTTATTCACGCGATGAAACTGAACATACCGAGCACCTGAGATTAGTGTTACAGATATTATGGGATAAGCAGTTATATTCTAAGTTCATTAAATGTGAGTTCTGGTTGAGAAAAGTTAGCTTTTTGGGACATGTGGTATCCGCATCGGGTATTAGAGTTGATCCGAGCAAAATTTCAGACATACTTGATTGGAAGCCTCCGAGAAATGTTACTGAAGTTCAGAGCTTTTTGGGACTTGCTGGTTATTACAGACGATTTGTAAAGGGTTCCTCGATGATAGCCTCACCAATGACGAAACTACTTCAAAAAGATGTTAAGTTTGAATGGTTAGGAAAATGTCAGAAAAGTTTCGATCAATTGAAATCTTATTTGACTGAAGCTCCAGTGCTAGTGCAGCCTGAATCCGGTAAAGAGTTTGTCATTTACAGTGATGCATCCTTACTTGGGCTGGGTTGTGTATTGATGCAAGAAGGTAGAGTTGTAGCTTACGCATCGAGGCAATTGAAACCGCATGAGAAAAACTATCTGACCCATGATCTCGAATTAGCTGCCATTGTATTCGCTTTGAAAATATGGCGACACTACTTGTTTGGAGAGAGGTGTCATGTATATTCGGATCACAAAAGCCTCAAATATTTGATGACTCAAAGAGATTTGAATCTGCGTCAAAGACATTGGCTTGAGTTGTTGAAAGATTATGAGCTCGTCATTGACTATCACCCGGGAAAGGCTAACGTGGTTGCCGATGCTTTAAGTCGTAAGTCATTGTTTACTTTACGAGCAATGAATGTACACCTGTCCGTTTCATCTGATAATATGTTAGTAGCCGAATGTCAATCCACCCGGGTAGTACGAAAATGTACAACGATCTGAAGTGTCAGTTCTGGTGGCCTGGTATGAAACGAGACATTTCTGACTTTGTTTCGAAGTGTTTGATATGTCAAAGAGTGAAAGCGGAACATTAAGTGCCTTCAGGGTTACTTCAGCCGATCATGATACCCGAACGGAAATGGGATCGTGTCACGATGGATTTTGTATTTAGGTTGCCATTGTCGTCAAGCAAGAAAGATGCGATCTGGATTGTTGTTGATAGACTGACAAAGTCGGCTCATTTTATTCCCGTACGTACGGATTATTCACTTGACAAGCTAGCTGAATTGTATGTTTCTCAGATTGTAAGGTTACACGAGGTACCTATTTCTATTGTGTCGGATAGAGATCCGAGATTCACATTGTGATTTTGAAAGAAATTACAAGAAGCATTGGGTACCAAGTTGCATTTTAGCATCGCTTTTCATCCCCAGACTGATGGTCAATCCGAGCGGATAATTCAGATACTCGAGGATATGTTGAGATGTTGCATCCTTGAGTTTTGTGGTTCATGGGAAAGGTATTTGCCTTTGATTGAATTCGCTTACAACAATAGTTTTCAATCAAGCATTAAGATGGCACCTTACGAGGCTTTGTACTGTCGTAAATGTCGTACACCGTTGTTTTGGACTGAGCTTAGTAAAAGTAAAATCTTCGGGGTTGATTTGATTAAAGATGTTGAGCAGAAAGTAAATGTGATCCGTGAAAGTCTGAAAGCAGCTTCAGATCATCAGAATTCATATGCGGATTTAAAACGAAAAGACATTGAATATCAGATTAGAGATAAAGTATTTCTTAAATTTTCACCTTGGAAAAAGGTGCTCAAATTTGGCCGTAAGGGCAAATTGAGTTCGAGGTTCATCGGGCCGTATGAAATATCTGAACGAATTGGGCCGGTCATATATAGATTGATTTTACCCCCTGAACTTGAAAAGATTCACAACGTTTTTCATGTTTTGATGCTTCGACGTTATAGATCCGATCCATCGCACGTAATTAATCCATCAGAGGTTGAGATTTAATCTGATTTGAGTTACGAAGAAGAACCGATTCGTATTTTGGCTCGTGAAGTAAAAGAACTACGAAATAAGAAAATCTCATTAGTGAAGGTACTGTGGCTTAAGCATGGGGTTGAAGAAGCTACTTGGGAGCCTGAAGATTCTATGAAAGATCGATATCCTAACTTATTGGTAAGATTTTCGGGGATGAAAATTCCTTATGTAGGGGAGAGTTGTGACAGCCCTAATTTGAACCTAGTCGGAAAGTGGTTTCGGGACCACAGAACTGAATCATAAAAATAATTAACCATTATATTCTATGCTTATCGTATGTGTACATGCATATGTGAAAGTTTCATGCTTTAATTTTGTCATTTGTATGTGAAATTATTAAATAGGACTTATGTGAGACAATTGTGAAAAGTGATAGGTAAAATTGAAAGTGGTCTATTAATGCATGTCATAAAAAGGTTGGACTTGCATGTCAAATACCCATTTTTTGTTTATGGTGGCCGGCCATAATGATGGTTGTTGGATAATATATGTTTATTTAAGTATTATAATAAGAAATGGCATTATTTTGAAATAAAAATAATTAGTAAAATAAGGTAAATATAATAAAATAAAGGATGCTCATCTTTCTTTCTTCATTGCCGAAATTGAGAAAGAAAATATTGAAGAAGAAACCAAGGCATTCGGCCATGGCTATCCCAATTTGAAGGTATGTATTGTGATTTTTATTTTGATTGATTATGAGATTAAATTGATAAGTGCATAGTATAGTTAACCCAAGGTTTAAATTCATGAATCCTTGAACATATAGCCATTCGGCAAGTTGATAAATTTGTGTTAATTTGATAAGTTTTTGGAAGATGTTATTTATATGTTAAAGTAGCTTAAATGAATAAGTTGAATTCATCGTTGGGAGGTATGAATTGAAGTTGCCGTATGTATATATATATACATTTTGGAAAGAAAATTTTGTGTTATTTGAGTTTTTATATATAATTGTGCATTCGGTCATTGGGGGTAATTAGATGAATTTAAAATGTTGTGGTTTGTTTTTAAGGTTTGTTAAATTGTTGTGGTCATTGCCGAATACATGTTTAGTTAAGGAAAATTTCTAAAGTGTTTAGTTAATTAATAGATTAATGGTGTGTGTGCACAAATTATGTGAAATATAAAGGTTGTATGAATATTTAAAAGATGTATATGAATTTGGTTTAATTGATCCATTTGTGTTAGGGGAATAGGAATAAATATCGGGTTGAGGAGCTATATATATGTATATATATATTCGGCTATATAGATTTGATGTGTACATGAAAATATGATAAGCCTTATGAGATTGTGTTGGTGTATGTGGACTAGATGTTTAATGCATATTCGGCTAAAAAGGGGTTAAAGGTTAAGTCATAAGAATTTTGGGTGATATTCATATTTGGACATTAGGGTTACATGTACTTTGGCTATGTGAGTTATGTGTTAAGTAAACTATTTATTTGATATGCATATTCGGTCATTGTTCGGCAAGACTGAAACCTATGTGCAATTTGTTACAATTGATCATGAAATGGAAATTGTATATGAAAGCTAAGTTTGAGTGGTTAGGGTCGAATGTGGCATATAAGATATTAAGGCATGCTATAATTATATATATGTGTGTATACATGGTTGTGCATAAAATGAGTAATCGATTAAATTGTGCCAGTCACACTTAGGTATATATATATATATGCCTTATGTATGTACCTTGTGACATAGAGATATTCGGTTATACATATATATATTATATATAGTTAAATTGTGAATATAATAACCATGACCAGTTGGTGTTAAATGTTTTTAATTAGAAGAAGGTTATAAGTTGAGTTTAATGTTAAAAGAAATATTTGAAAAGATGCATAGTGCCGAATGTGTTCGAATGTGACTTACAAAGTACATAAATTTGAAAATGAAATGGTGATAGACTTAAAGTGGACAAATGATACGAATTAATTGGTTTTTGAAATGTATATGGTTGTCATATGTATGTGTTTGATTGAGAAGTAAATTTGTTTGATTTAGCTCAAGAGCTTAGAGGACCAAAGTTGGATAGGGGAAAGGAGAAAGTAACCGAATAGCTATTGAAATCGTTCGACAACATCCAAGGTAAGTTTTGAGTAGTCTCCTTTAGTATATAATTGATGATGCCTTTATAAGAGTATATTATATGAATTGCGATCTTTGGCTTGCACTTGAATAAAGTTGTACACTAAATAATGCATGTATATAACTTATAGTCTGATGGTCACTTTGAGTTTAAGATTGAATGGTGAAATGAATGTGTGATATGAGGTATAACTCTTGAGCCAAAATGTGAATGATGATACGCATATTGAGTTTATATCCGAATGTAATATATGATTTCTAACGTGAGAAGATGACTGAGATGTGTTAAAATAAGACTAAGTATGTATGAGATTGGAAATATATCCGGACAAGAGATCCGCAGGCTATATGCTGGAAATATATCCGGACATGAGATCCGCAGGCTATATGCTGGAAATATATCCGGACTTGAGGTCCGCAGGCCACGTGCTGGAAAAATATCCGGGTTAAAGACCCGCAGGCTTATGCTAGTAATGTGTTCCGAGTTCTAAGACTTGACATGACTGATGCCAGTAAGTTAAGTAAGATTACGACATCGAATGTCCGTGGTAACTGTCGTTGTGTAAGTAAAATATATATTTTACATGTTAAGGTACGTGTTATGTGCTCATATGTGAATTGATTTCAAAGTGATTTATTAGTATCAAAGAACGATATATATATGTGTGTGTGTGTGTGTGTGTGGATGAATTCGGTATTTGAGGATAAGACAATGACCTATTCGGTCAATGTAAGTCATTATACGAAAGTATGTGACTAAAAGTAATCGTATAAGTCATGTAGATAGTGAAATATGTGCTAGAAATGTTCTTGTATATACATATATACATATTCGGCCAATAGGAATTATAACTAGTGTGCTTGTGTATATTCGACTAAGTGAATTACAACTAGAATACGAGTTTTGTTATATTCAATGGTCGTTTTAAATGACAAGCTTTTATAGTATGAAATGCTTAAAACTTACTAAGCCTCGAAAGCTTACTCTGTTCCTTATTTCTCTATTTTATAGATTGTTGATTTTGGCCACCGTCTCGGGGATCGTCAGCGGTTCATCATACTATATACCTTTTTTGGTACAATTATATTTTGACCTTGATATGGCATGTATAGGATAGGCAGGTAATAGATATGTTTTATAATTGTAAATATTTTGGCCATGTGAAAATGGCATATATATAACTCAAGAATCGGTATGTATTCAGCTCGATTTCTGTTTTAGTTGATAGATTATGTGAATGAAATTAAATGTTTTGCTCAGTAATACCTCATAGCCTAAACCGGCGATCGGACTCGGGCTAAGGGTGTTACACTTTTAGTTGGGTAAGGAAGATGGAAATGAAAAATGGATGATATCTTTGTTTTATTATTATCATTTTAACTGAATTTAATTATAAAACTCATCCAAACCATACACCACTAATGTAAAAAGTGATAAAGTGCCACATAAAACCTTAATAATTACCTTTTAAGTCTTTCAAGCCAATAAATTCAATAGTTATTAACTTTTATGGCTTTTATGATTTAGTCCTTATACCTTAAATACTACCCGTTCAATAGAATTACCAGACCAAAACTCAATATAACTCTATAATAAACTCAGAAATATTTATAAATAATATCTACTAACTCGATCATCAGAATACAGGGTTCCAAAACTGTCATTTCCAGTGTCACTGAAAAATGGGTTGTTATATCTCTCATAGGTGGTAGCCCCACTAATAACTCAACCAGCTTTATATCGATTTTTTGTACCTCTAGCATTTCTAAGAGGGTCTTCGTAGCACTTCGATCTACCAAGTCAATATTCTCACCACATGGAACATTCTTGGCTAGCTGGATTGCTGACAATACCTTGATTCCACCTCATGTCTTGACTCACCAACACAGTACATTGTTGTTGCCAAGTATCTAAGATACATATATAATCGAAAAAAGGAACTAATAGAGCATTAATCTTGTCAAGGAAATTTAAGCCAAAAACAATGTCATAATTATCCAAGTGAATTACCTCGAAGTCTTCCTTGCCTTTCCATTGCCTAATCTAGAACTTAACTTCTTATGCTACTCCCACAATTAGGACCTTTTTGGAATTTACAGTCTTAATCCTCTTAATCGATTTGCTAACTAAGAGACCAAGATTACCTATCGCTTTCTCTAATATAAAAAAATCAAATACCCCCATATCAACAAGACCACTCCTCATTTAGCTTGCAATGTTGATATCCACAAACATCAACCCTTTCTACTTATGATCCCTCTTCACTTTAGCAAAATTGAGTATCATTGACCCAAGCCTTAATACCTTCTCCTCAACAGGCTCTACTTTTTCATCTTTACAGGTCGCGAAAAACATGGATCGTTGTGAGCAATCTCTCACTATATGTAGCCCACTACATAAGAAGTATTGTATTAGCTTCTTTTCATTTTCCTTGTCCCTCAGATGGTTCTTGGGTCTCCACTTCCCGTTAGGTGATTTCTCATTGCCACCATTGTTGTTTTTAACCAGTCCTTCTTCATCTCCCTCCACCATTTCCCTTCTTCTTGGGCTTGGAATACTAAAACTTGTCTTTCCTTGGAACAAGCTCAATTAAGGACTCCACTATGGTCATGGCTTTGGTAACTCCCTTGACCCCTCGACATTGCAACTCTTGCTTTGGCCATGGCTTCAACCCATCCATAAAAGAGAAAATTTTCTCATTCTCACCTAAATCAAAAATCTGGAGCATGAGTTCACTAAAATCTCGTACATACTCCCTAACTGTGCCTTATTGCTTAAGCCGACGCAACTTAGCCCAAGCCTCATCCTCAGCATGCTCCTGAAAAATTGCCCCTTAAATTCCTTTTGAAAATCCTTCCAAGTCCTAATTGCAACTCCTCCACGTTTCTTATCTATGAACCTACGATGCCACCATAAAAGAACAACATTAGTGAAATACATGGAAATAGTATTTACCTTGGTAACATCATCCGTGATGCCTCAAGTATGAATGAATTGCTCCATTCCCCATAAGAAGTTGTCCACATGTCTCACAAACCTCATCCCCATAAACTCTTTCAGCTTGGTAACATGCACCTTATGCTTGGGTGCCATAGCCAACATCCCATTACCCAAAATAGCTTTGCAAATAATGAGCTCCCCCTTGAGCTTCTCAATTTGTTCCTTCGAAGCCGTCACCATGGTCTCAAGAGCATCATCCCTCACTGCCAACCTATCCCCAGTGGAATTGAACACCTTTTGCATTGCTTCCACATTGGAATCAAGAGACTTTACCACAAATTCCCTAAGTTGCTCCTTCATCGAATTCAGATGAGTCAAATGATCCCTATCTAATCAGTTGACCTCTATGGGACGTTCTAAGTGCATTCGTCATAAGCTTTTATCCACGACCCGTGACATAAGTCACACCATAAAAACAAAATTTTGATAAAAATGTATCATAAGCATTTTGTGAAAAAAATACAATAAATAGATAAAATGTAACATCTCGATTTAGGGTCTAGTCAAAATAGTAGTTTCGAGACCACAAATCTGACTAAGAAAATTTATTTTTATTATATTTTTATGGTCTAAGATTTCACAAAATTATTTCATGAAAATTTCGTTTGAAAATTTTGATGTTTGGGCACTCAATTTAGTCAAAAGGACTAAATCGTAAAAAGTGCAAAAATTGAGTTCTACATGCTAGAGGTGTCCAATTGTAATGAAATTTTAAATTGGAGGTCCTTATATGGTAATTACATCATTGGTTAAATTGGTTTACAAAAATGGATATGGTTAGGCATGTTTCCAAAGTTTTTCATTAAGGGCATTTTGGTCATTTAGTTATTAAAATGAATTAAAAACAAAAATAAAAGCCCAAAAATTTTTCCATCTTCCTCCTTGGCCTAAATTTGCAAGACGAAGCCATGGCTATGGTTTTTCAAGCTTTCAAGCTCGATTGTAAGTCCGTTCTAGCCCCGTTTTTAATGATTTTCACGTTTTTGAAATCTTTGTAAACGATCTAGCTATTTCTACCATTAATTTGAGATATGATGAAGGTCTAGGTTTTGAAACATGTTATAAATTTTTGTATTTTCATGTTTAATGGTAGATTATGCATGTTTATGGTTAGAGAAACAACTTTTACTAAGTGATTTTTGATGAAAACGTCCAAAAGGACTAAATTGTAAAAGTTATAAAAGATGTAGTAAAAGTGTGTTTTAATGGAAATTGTGGGCTGCTATAGTTATGAAAATGATTTTCTAGGCTTGTATGTTGATGAAATTGAATAAATTTCATCTTACGAGCATGGGGAAAAAGTGTAATTATGACAAACTTTAAGGGCAAAAATGTAATTTTTCTATAGTATGATTTTTGGGTCACATTGAGTAATGTGACTAATAAGTGGGCTAAATGTGATGTTATAGATCAAATAAAATGAGATTCGGGCCTAGAACGAGGGAAAACAAGTAATTGACAGTTAGGTCCCTCTTTGCCATTTTGGTGTCGAGGTAAGTTCGTATGTAAATAATGATATGTTATGTTTTTATTTTAAATATTCTAAATGCTTTGATAATGTATGAAATAAATGATTAATTCTATGATTGTATTTGACGAAGTTCAAATAAGTGAGAAAAATCTCGTTTGAACATTAGGAATAGAATAGGATACGAGTGACATGTCACTAAGGATATTTGTGATATATGTGTGATTATGTGATCCAGGTGCTGGTCTCGTACGTCTACCAGTGGCTGGGTAGTCTGGCATGTGTTGCGGATACCTAACAGCTTCTATGAGTAGCACTACGTAGTTACATCTTGACCGTCAGCTTGTGTGAACAGTCCCGAGATTTGCTCGAGAGCGAGCATTTATGTGATATGAGATATGAAGTAGCTTTAGCTACATATGTGGCACTTATATGCAAATACTTTCCATGTATCCATTTAGTATTCCAAGTGTTCAACGGGTATGCCAAAGATGAGAAAGTAAGTGGTTATGTTACGAGATGGTACAGGTATGTACGTAAAGATTTTAAGTATTGACTTCTTGTTATTGTGAGTTATGACCACTATGAAAGTGACTTTGAGATAGCCCTACGATTGTTGATTTATGGTCACGATGTATAAATGCATGGAAACACGGTTGATGACTACATGTTAGGCCTTGAAGGCCCAATTGATTGGTGAGATAGTAAATTTTGTTCATTTGAATTGTGATTTATCGGTTATGAGTGAAAGGAAATATTAGTCTAATTTCCTATTAAAATGGTTAAGAAAGTATGGAAAGAAAGAGTTATTACAATTTGAAATATGTTGAGCTATATGCATGAAAACATGAATATACATAAGTAATGTGTACCTTTACTAAGATGTTTAAAATGATTTGCTAATTATGAAATATCCTGCAATGGAGAAATTATGGCTGCTAGACTAAAATTCTAGTAATGTTAAATTATTTTGATAAATCAAAAGAAAGTAAACATGTGAATAGGTTATATTACAACCTTGATATTTATAGTTATTTTTATATTAACTTGTGCTTATATTGTCAAGCATGGTATATGACTAGCATGAGTTGCTCATTATTTTCATATGAACTTTCTAAGCTTTAAGCTTACTCCCCCTTTCCTTCCCATCTCTTATAGGTTAATTTAGCTAGCTCGGGTTAGAGACCGCCGGAGATGCCATCACACTATCAAGCTATCAATTTGGTATAAGTGAACGCAAGTATTTTAAGTTTATGGCATGTATAGGGTCTTTGTCTTTTGATTAATTATGTCATTGTTAATGTGGTCAAATGTGCTAGCCTAGAATGGTTTATGGTCCAATTTGTATAAGGCCATGAGATGTGGCTTATATTGATTATTGAGTTGTAAGCCTATTTATTCATTCTTGCATGTGCTTACGCAATTGTGATGTGGTTGGTGGTTACATACATGTGATGAGTTATGTTGTAGCTATGAATGCTTGATGATTAAATTGGGATTTGTTAGTATGATGATAACCATGACATAAATGAGAATTGGTAAGTTGAGTTTAATGAAGTATGGTGTTTTGTGCTTTTATAAGCTAACATGATAGTGCCATAATCATGTTTTGTTTGTGTGTGTTTAAGTGCTTAATTATGCCATGTTAAGTGCCCTTGAAGTCATGTATGTGTTTGTGCAAATAAGGGTGGCAATTGGCTTGGAAAATAGCCTCAAAGTTGTCCACACGGGTAGACACACGATCAACCCCATGGGCGTGTGATCCGACCGTGTGATCCGGCCGTGTGTCCCCTACACCCTAATTAGGTAAAACAGAATGCCCAGTAGTAAACACACGGGCAGGGACACAGCCGTGCGTCTCAGCCGTGTGAAGGACACGGGCGTGTGACTTGGCCATGTGACCCTATTTTGCTGATGACATCATAAACAGAGAGTTACAAAGACTGAAGACACGGGCATGTCCCAAGCCACACGGGCGTATGTGATCACACAGTTACCCACACGAGCGTGTGACCCTCTAAAACAAGAAAATTTTCTAAGTGTCGCAAAAGTTTTGAAAGTTCTCGGTTTAGTCCCGAACCACACCCAATGTATGTTTTGGGCCTCATGGGCCCATATAAGGGACGATATGCATGTGAATGAAAAGTTTTAAATTTGAGAAAAATTTTATGGCCTGACTTTGTGTGAATGTTTATATTTTATCCGGTAACGCCTCGAACCCTGTCCCAGCGTCGAATACGGGTAAGGGGTGTTACATAAAAAGTACTTGGATAATACTTGTTTAAAATTGATCTATTTTATACATTTCATAATTCCATAAGAATTTGTTATTTTAAATTTATAGTTGAATTGAGTAGCATTTGTGATATTAAATACTATTTTTGTATGATCTATATTTAATATGTCGTTGCTAATATATAAACTTAAATGCTATCAGTGAATCACATAATGTGGTTTTATTTTCAATATGTAGCATTGGGTAAAGCCTAACCAACTCATCGACGTGTGTTCTGAACTATTTTAGGTTTGTTTTAAGGTTTTTTTTTAATTTTATTAATTTAATTCATAAACTGGATCAATTAAGGATGCTTTTGTTGTGCAAGTTGAGATCTTAAGACTTTGATGGTCTAGATCCAAATTTTAGCATGCACAAATGTCATGCATGTATTCTTTATTAAACCATTTTAATTTAAGTCTTTTATATGTATATTTTTTCACGTTTATTTTAATCTGGGTTCGGCTATATTTTTATTTTCATTATGGTGTTTTATATTATTTAATTCCTCTTAATTTATTGTGGCCCACATTAATTCTAGCAATTACAATATTTTTTGGAGAATTTTTGACAAACCTATTTAAATATGTATTACTAGAAACATTTACGGGTCGAGTTTCATTGAGGTTTGATTCTAAATACCTTTCAAGCCTGAATATAAGATTAACTTAATTTAACTTGCACAAAAAGTTTAGTTTACTATCTAAAATTTTTTAAAAACTAATTAATTATTATATATTTTGTAATTAAACTTAAGGAAACACATTTTTAAAAACCCGAATTCAGATTTTTTGAAATCTAATTTAGGAGCTTACCCATCTTATACCTAGAAAAGTATACGCCCGCAAAGGTCCATTGCTAGAAGGGTCAATGCAAGTGGAGTACAGGGGACAAGTATTAACATATGGGAGGATAGCTAGATTCTTGGTCTGCCTACACGAAAAATTTAGGGTGAAAATGAGAATGTGCCTTATAGAATGGTCTCTGATTTGTTGTACATCAGGATCGAAGGTGGGATGTGGAAAAAATTGCCAGTAGTTTTGATCCTAACGTGGCAAATAGGATTTAATGTATTCCTCTACCTTTAAACCCGTAGTCGGATATGGTGGTTTGGCAGGTTGATACCTCAAGTGAGCATATCGATCGAAGTGGTTACAGACTATTACAAGGAAATAAGGATTTAAATGAAAATACAGTGGAACGTTACAATCTTTTTTACAAGAAGCTATGGAAATTGGAATTTCTAGAAAAGGTTAAAATCATAGTCTGGCGTATTTTCAAAAACCTAATACCTAATTTACACAATTGGTATAACAGACGTCTAGTAGGATCTGTGGTTTTCCCAAAGTGCACAAGAGGAGTGGAGAATCTAGAACATGGATTTTGGGAATGTCCTTTTGTTGCTGTTGTCTGGGACCTACTGAACATTAAATGGAATGGTGAGGAGGGGAGGAAAATTTTTCAAGATTGGCTATTTGGGCTGTTTTATAACTCATCGAAATATACCTTTCGACAGATTTCATCTACTATCTGGATCCTTTGGTCAGAGTGGAACAAATAGGTGCATGACAGAGTGTTTGCCTCATCACAACATATTGTAAGTATGATTTCGTCCTATGTGGCTAAACTAAATGAAATCGTGAAGAAATTACCTATTGTGAAGGTGGGTTTGGAGATGTGGAGACCACCAGATGAACCTTTTGTTAAGATAAATTTTTACGTGGCGTTTCATATCATTTCTTCAACTTCCTGTTCAAGGATAATCATTAGAGATGGTAGATCTAAAACTATTACTGAAAAGGTAACTGTAAATGGAAATATAGTGTCGATTTTTACGGCTGAGGCCCTTGCATGCCTTCAAGCGCTCATCTTGGGGTTGGATCTCGGTTTCCAAAGGGTGGTGGTGGAAGGGGATTCTCTCTCTGTGATAAAATGTAAGATTGTTTATGCCCCCCGAGAGGCGGATAGACCGGCTCATTTCCTAGCATAAGAGGGATGGCAAAGGGGAGAGGGTCTAAATCTAGAGTATGATTACTTTGTAGAGATGGTGGCTCTGAACTATGGTGGGGATGGTGAAGATGATGATGCAGGTGGTGCGATGGCTTCTGGATAACCAAAGGTTTTTCCTCAAAAGTTTTTGGTGAAGGGGATTTTTTTAGGGTGAGAAGTACGATTTTTGAGTGGAGATTAAATGAGATTTTGGTTTCCAATGTCTTTTGATGACCTGCTCTTGTTGTTGGGAGTCACCCATGGTCTACACGTGTATTTCACTAGTGGGAGTGGCTCTTCTATCTAGGCTGGAGTTTGTTTGCTTTGTTCGTTTCTCATTTCTTTTATTTTTTTTATTTCATTTTATTTATTTTGATAGGTTTGGGTGTTTCTGTACTTATTTTGAACTTATTTTGTTTAACAAATTCTCCCGTTGGATTTTATTCAAAAAAAATTTATTTAATTTGTATTTGGATTGAACGAAATAGACTTGAGATAAAAAAAAAAAGTCATTATTCAAATTTGATATAAAATGTACTAAACTAACCCAATCAAACGAGCCACCCAGTTTGTGTATAGGTTTAATGTATAATTATCTTGTTGTATTTGGTTACTACATATATTAAGGAAGAAACATAAGCTAATCATGAGGTATGATGTAATAATTATTCATCTCATCTTTTAACAATGCGATTTAATGTATAACTAATCATATTTTATTACTATCTATTTACTTCTTCAAAAAGAATCTGTAATGTACAAGTTAATCATTGCTATAGTGGATATATAAAAAACCGAAAAAACGTAAGCTGAAACAGGGATATGAAGTATACTGGAAGGACAAAGTACAGACGGACTTAAGCGTTACCTTTAATAAAATTACCTAAGTGGGGAATTAATTAGCATAAATGATAAAAATATAATTATGTAAGAGAATGTGGACCATAAATTTGGGTATAACGCCGTTTCTTTTGAGCCATTTTGTTTTTTAATTTATTGGGAGGACACTACAGTTGATCACTCCACCGGGAAACCGCATTTATAAATTATAAGTAGCCTCTTTGCCAACCTTCATTTCCTCCATAAATGGTTGTTTCAAGCCAAAAAGCTATGGTCCATGGGCTCTTCTTCTTGGCTTGTTACTTGTTTCGCCTCCGGCAAAGGCTGAGCTTGAGCGGGTGGAACATGCGGCCAAAACTGATGGATCTCTGAGCTTCTTGGTGGTCGGAGATTGGGGAAGAAAAGGACTCTATAACCAATCTCAAGTTGCTGTGCAGGTCTTTCTTTCTATTCTCTCTAACTAATAATAATTATTTACCATTGAGATATTTGATGTATAATCAGTTAATGATTTGGAAGAGTCAGAAACTAAACTATTCTAACTATGATGTTAATTTAATTAAAAATATATATTATAATTTTCTGAAACTACTAGTGTAGTAGGTAATTGCCCTGTATGTGATAGGGACTATCTCGTTATTATTCATCAAATTGGGGCATGTTATAGGAATCGATGCCAACATCCCCAAAAATCAAAGCATATAAAGCATAACTGATAATTTTCTTACAAGTAAAGTAATTTGATGGGTTACTAAAACTAAAAACTTGGATAGAAAGTTGTGTTTTCTTTTTATTGTTTAATATGAAAACACAAGACAATTTTGTTGTATAAATGAAAGAAAAAGGTAAGAAATACATCATTTTATTGATTGTTAATTATATAAAATATTGATCCAGATGGGAAGCATTGGAGAAAAAATAGAGGTGGATTTCATAATCTCGACGGGAGATAACTTTTACGACGACGGATTGAGAGGAGTGAAGGATCCAGCTTTTCATCAATCCTTTTCTGATATCTATACAGCTCCTAGCTTGCAAAAGCAATGGTACATTGGTAATACCTTTCTAATAGATTTATTATATTAATTCTATGCTTGAAGAATATGTTAATCGAAGGAAATGATGTTTAGTTTTCAGTGTTGGGTAATCATGATTATAGGGGTAACGTTGAGGCTCAATTAAGTCCCATGCTTAGAAAGATGGATACCAGATAACTTTGCCTCAGATCTTTCATCCTTATTGCTGGACCTCGTAAACCCTAATATTATCTTCTTTCCTTTTATTTTTATTATTATTAGTATATATACTGATATTACATTTTCTGTTGTTGGCAGAAATGGCAGAAATTTTCTTTGTGGACACTACTTCATTTGTATCCAACTACTTCATTGACCCAAAAGATCATGTCTATGACTGGAAAGGCATTTCACCCAGACTCCATTACATTAACAATCTTTTATTGGTAACTTTCTTCTTGGAAATATATTTTCCAAAGCATCAATAAATTTTAGTATAATTCTTGAAAAAAAATTAAAATGGAATAATTTGATAGGAAATAGAATCGGGTTTAAGAGAATCCACAGCAAAATGGAAGATAGTAGTGGGTCACCATACAATCAAAAGTGCTGGGCACCATGGCAACACTCATGAGCTAGCCATTCATCTTCTTCCTATCCTTCAGGTATTCATTTAATTATCTACAAAAATATATAAATTTAATGTTAAAAGTTGTTTGGTTGTTAATTTTAACTTAAAAAACCTTTTTAATTCCTAGGCATACCATGTTGACCTTTATATTAACGGCCATGATCATTGCTTACAGCATATTAGCAACACTGACAGGTACTACTATTTGATATTGTAATATATATATATATATATATGTATATGTATTCGTAAATTTTGAATCACACAAATTGATTCCTGTCCCCCTAAAAAATGTAGCTCGATTCAATTCTTAACAAGTGAAGGTGGATCAAAGGCATGGATGGGTGATGTTAATAACGGGTGGAATCCACAAGAAATGAAATTCTATTACGATGGACAAGGTTTCATGTCAGTTGAAATGACTGAGACCGATGTTGATATCAAATTCTATGATGTTTTTGGCGATGCAATCTATAAATGGAGCACTTCCAAGCTAATTTCTTCTGCTATGTAAATGTAAACTGCCTTGGAACATTGTAATCCATTTTCATAAACTACTTCAATTTATTGGGTTTCTTTCAATGTATCAGGAATGAGTAGCAAGCCAACTTCATTGATTTTGGGTTGAATCATTTCTTGACAACTACTTGTTTTGTCATAAACCTCTTAAATCCAAGTATAGTGCATTTTGATTTATTAATATTATGACCCACAATTCTGTGTCTTTTTTTTTTTTTAATGCATGACTAACAAAAATATACTTCCGAAAAAAATAAGGAAGAAAGAAGCAGCTATGGATTTTTGTATTTGATGATGTATGTGATTGGGCTATTACATGTTTCCAGCATTGCAGATTTTTGACAAGGCATCTCAGAGTATGAAAACTGTAAAGCAGATAGATATGAATAAGAAGCAAAAGTTATATTAAGAATGGAGTTTTCCACCTAGTGTGAGTGTGTTCATATATTAAGACAGCAAAAAAGAAATGGAAAAGACAACATGAAGGATTGCAGAGACAACTGAGAAGTTCCTCCCTCCCCTTTGCTCCCCCTCCCACCTACTCGTATCAAATGCCAAATGTCTCGACTGTTGCCGCTCTTTACATTTGCTTTTAACTCATTGGAGTTTGCAGCCTAACTGCTTTTCTCTCTCTCTCAACTGCATTAGCAGCTTTGCTTGACACTATTCTCAGCACATTGTGCTTCTTCCTTCACCATAGCTCTCCCACTCTCACTTCCATCTACACTTCCATTGCAGTCCTGCTTTGGAGATTTTTTATCCAACCCCACTTCAGGAGAAGCTGCATGCTGATTGGTTTTCCCTGACTCATTCTCATTTTCCTGTGGGGGGGAAGTTGTCTCCACAGGAATGTTGGGTTCAGTTGCAGTTGTTGACGTCTGTTGAGATGCTGAATTGGAGCCTGAAGGAGGTAGAAAAACTCCTGTGCCAGGAATGGGTAGACGAGGTGGAGGATGCCTTGGAGCAGCAGCCGGCCACCCAGTTGAACCTGGAGGAATGGGAACTGAAGCAGGAAAAGCAATTGCAGGTGGAACTGGAGTGGGCACAAATAATGGTTGAACACCATTTGAAGGCGGAATTTGTGGTCTAATTGGTGGGGCTGGCATTACACCAGTGGTTGGTATTACTGCATAATGCTTGGGGCCAGCAGAGAGGCGAAAATGGTTGGGTGATCTACTAGGTGATGGAACCCATTGTGAAGACTGAGAAAGTGAAGGTGAAGGAAGCCTTGGGTTGTCAGACATGGATTTTTTTGGTTGATATTTGGTAAATGTAACAAGTATGCGTTGCTTTCGGACAGAGGGAAGTGCATGTTTGGCAAAATCAGCTGATTTTCCATGCATCACAAGGAGAGATCTGCATGGTAGTTTAAAGAGTATGAAACAAAAGAATCCAATTCAACTCTAAGGAATCAGTGCTGCAAGAGTACAGGGATTTGGGACTATATACCCTAGAAGAAATATTCCATTTTTCTTTTGTAGGATTTACTTAATAATTAAATTGCTCAAAGCTAGTAACCCAGAAAACTAAAGATATTATTCAATTCTATACATGCACCAATTTGAAAGCGCATCAAACAGTTGTGAATGTGGGAGATCCAGAGAAACAGTAAAAAAACTTACCCAGGTGCAAGAGAAAGCTTTAGAGAGCCTCTGAAGTCCCCAGGATGATCAACGCTAATCATCCTTCCAAAAGTAATGTCACACTCGGTCAAGAACATGATGCAAATAGGCTTTCCAAACCAAGGTGGCCACATACGAGGCATTGAATGATCCCCCTAGGAAAGAAAGAAAGAAAAAAAGAAACAGAACACCATACCATTAGCTTCAAAGTTCAGCTCAATCTACACAAAACCACCAGAACATCTTTACCTACCTCATTGTAGACATCAATAATGCAAGAGTCTGGTTTTGCAGTCATAACTTGCGAGTCAACCAATCGATCAATAGCATCTTGCAGCAAGGCAGGAATAGCTTCTATTCTCCGATCTGCTAAAAGCTCAATAAACTTAAAAAGGAAGTAATCCATCAAAATAAATAAATATATATATTCCATTACTTTAAGTGTGCATTTGAGTGTTTTGAACTGTGGGGAAGGATCAAGGAGAAGGGTCATCATAGAAACATGCCTTTGGAAGTCCCTGCAGCAATTTCATCATCTAGAGGTGCATCTGCAATTGGAAGGCCCAATTGAATCATCTCTCTGCCATGTCCCTTCATGGGTTTTTTTGAAGCCACATATGTCTGACCTGCTTCTCGTAAATTATCACAAAATAGTTCAGCTATTACCCAATATTTGAATGCACCAATACAATTCTTGAGAATATCCAGCATCCAAGAAAATAAACTACCAGACTAAAACAGCATCCAATTGTTAAACTCCTTTTGTCTCATCATTTAAATAAACAATGTACTCATCTTATTCATCCCAGGCAGATAAAATTAAGTTCATTTCAAACAGTCAAAAATTCAAAATAGAGAAACCCTAAAAGCAATGATGGAGCCAACTTAAAACAATCACCCTATTTCTACATGATCAAAATATTTGTAACATGCTGACTACAAGAATGTTAAGATTAAAATATAAAAATAAATCAACATACTAGATACCGTCCAGATATAATTATAAAGTGGACCGGAAAGGAAGCTAGCTGTATTATCACTAAACTACACAACATAAGATTGACCCAATCCCCATCTAGTCCTACTTAGTCGCAAGCTTTTGACAAATTCATAAAAGTTGGCAGATCCAGTGTTGTCAAGGTGTGCACCTAGGCGTGCCTACACCTTGAGCCTTAGCATTATACAACAGAAAAGCCTCAGAACCTTCCAGGCGAGGAACATTTGATCAGGTGCACGCTTGGTGCGCCTAGGCGTGCTTTTTTTGCAAGGCAATAGGCATAAAAAGTAGCCAGCCTGATTAAATTTCTCTGTAATTTCTTTTATTTTTCACTGTACTTTTCATTTGATATACATGTACTAGCAAGAAAGGGATAATATCGCGCTCTATATTTCTCAATGTTTGAGCATTCAACAACAAACATTGACCATAAGGAAATCATGCATATTGACCAATAGAAAATTTGAATGTTTTGTAGATAAACTAGATCACACTTTAGAGCTTACTATATATATTAAGCTTCATATATATGCACACACAGACTTGCAAAAACTCACACATAAACATATTGCACTTTACTTCACGCAAGCTAACACTTTTTATGTGCCTTGCACCTGAGGCAATATAAGGGTTCTAGCACCTTGTGCCTTTGACAACACTGGGCAGATCAAGGTTTCCGAATAGAACATGCTACGCAAGCACGCTAAACTATATTTGCTTAAAACAAGGATGAGCCATGCTTTTCCAGTCACTTATATTCAAAACCAAGACATTGATTGCAGCATGCATTTGAAGTACACGTCAAACTGAAAAACAGCTAAGAAATTCTACCAAGCTAAATAGACAAGTCAGTTAAGCAAGGAAAAAACTAAAAACTTCCAGGATCAAATACAATTTGGATTGAATTACTTCCTTCTAGCTGAACCAAAAAAAAAAAAAAAAAGGAAATTATAAGGGAACTTGCCTTGAAACTGCCCCCTTTTCCCTGCAGCCCTCAAGTCATTTACCAATGAGACAAGATCTGAAACTTCCTTCTCATCCAACAGTTCCTCATACAATTTAAGCCCATCAACAACATTGACCTTAAAAGAAAATATTTGCCCATAAGAAGTAGAAACAGAATAGGGGGAAAAAAGAAACAAGCTATGAGTCAGTGGTGAATCTGGGGGGGCTGGCAGGGGCCCCGCCCCCCCCCTCTCTAAAATGAAAAATTTTCTATTTAGGCCCCGTTATAGTTTATAAAATTTAAAATTAGTAATGGTAAATGCACTTTCTCCCCCCCGGCCCCCAAATGATAAAAATTATAAAGATATAGGCTATTAACACGGTAAAATTGCTTTTTTACTATTGAAAAAATATACAATTTTGTTCCGCCCCTCCCCCCCCCCCCCAACAAAAAAAAAAAGAAATTTTCTGGCTTCGCCCCTGCTATGAGTCCCCCCAGAATTTCACAAAGCATCATCATAAAAGTTATACAGAATTACCATTTTTCCATCAAACATCTCATTACCAACAAAAGTTTTTGGACCTTCAGCCAGATTCTGCTTTTCACTCTCATTTTGGGCAGAATGTAAATCATTCACTGAAAGATCATAGATGAAAGAATGTTAATATAACAAAACATAGTGGAACTAAATGTCAAACCATAAGGAATTATTCAAAGCAATCAAAATGACTTGGTTCATCATATGGTGCAGCAGTTGAACTAAAGGTGCAACAACTAAATGCCCTACCCAGTTTATTCTCAACTTTCCAAGCTAAACAGGAAACAGAGGAAATTTTTTTCTTTAAATAGATAAGTAGATCAATTTGGGTAAGTTCAAGTGTATGCCTAAAAACAAAGGAATCTGGTGCACATAAAAATTAAAGCAACTGATATCATACATAGTGCAGCTTCAGCTTTCAAGTCGTTCTAAGTGCAAAAAGCAACAAGTCACCAGAGTAAAAGGATGTACCTTTACAGCTGGATGTGCACCCACCATTTACTTCCTCAGTTCCAGGTTCCGTGTTTCCAGGTATGGTTCCTACCGAACTCCCTGACTTTTTTAAGCTGCTCTCAGCTTGAGACTTAGAAGCAGCATCTGGGTTCAAAGCCCAAAAAAAAGGAATGTAAATCGCAAAACATAGATTGTCAAGAACAATACATAACTACAATTAATGGGTGTCAACTAACTTTCTTTTGAACATTAATTATTATCCAATGTGCTATGGCTAAGAAAAGCTTGAAATTGTATCCAAAAAACCTTCATTAAGAGCAAATAAAAAATACCTGGAACATAAAGTTAAACCAGAATGACTCCCTATTGGGATACCTGTAACATTAAACCCCATCCAGAACACATTTCTAATGAAATTTGTCAAGTTCCTATTGGGATTCCTCTGAAGATAAAAGAATGTCAAATAAATATTCTACACAATATGAAACTTTAAGTTATTTATTGCATCAAGTACACCCTGACATGTGCACATAGAACTAATAGCAAATTTTATATGAACCTTATCTTGTGACTTCTATATAAATGGAAGTTTTCTACCAGCAAAGGTGCTCTAGACTGAGGTCCAATGGATCTGGGTGAAAAACATATTAGATTCTTGAAGTATAATATGGCCATTTTCAAATCCGGCCTTTCTTCTAACTGTTGTTCTTTTCTTGGGAGCTGGCCATAGATATCAACTACGAAATAGTCGATCACTATTGGAGGGAGAGGTGTTACTTGGAGGGTGAAGTCAAGTGGGTGTAAGGTTTGATTTTTCTTGAACAGAGAGGATTGATGTGGTTTTAATTTATCCTATTCTAACTTCGGGTTTATATTAGGCAAAAAAATATCTTATTATATCTATGTACAAAGTTACTAATTATGCATATCACATTATATTTACCATAATAAACCATATGAAAGAAAAACAACAAAGCACGGAATAGTTATCAAATGCACATCTCTTATTTTTCTTTCACCCATCTCTCAAGTGGGTGTAGGTATTATTTTTTCTAGAACAGAAAGGAGTTGATGAGGTTTTTAACCTATGCCATTCAATTAACTTTTGGTTTATATTGAACATAAAAATAACTTATTATATCCAAGTACTAAGTTACTAACCATACATTTCATGGTATCATTTACCACAAGAATATATCATTTCAATAAACACACACACAAACACAAAACAGAGCACAGACTAGCTATTAAATGCATGCCTCTTATTTTGTTTTCACCCATCTCCCACTATGCCACTCTCAGATGTAAAAAGTACCTGCCTTTAATTTTATATAAATCCACTTGCAAACAAATAGTGCAACTTTCAATTAGGTAGGTATATATATATATTAAGGTCAAAGCGGGAAATAGAGAATCTAATAGCAATTTCCAAATAAGAAAGCTCGTTTTAAACATTAAATAAACAATTTCTTGTTTGGGATAATATGTCTAATCCAAGAAAGAAACATGTATATGGCAACACCAAGCTTTTTAATCAAGGATATAGTTGATAAGTCAACAAAATCAACACCCAAAATCCCATTTAGAAATACAACTTTCAATCATCCCAATCAGAAACCAAAAACCAAACATAAAAAGATACAGAATACAAGGTAACATTCACTGAAAATTTTAATGTTCACACAACGTAAATAAAAAAGATAAAGAAAGAAACATAAACCAAAAGTTACCTTTTATATCCTCCGAGACTTCTGAAACTTTATCCTCCCCACCCGATTTATTGTCATCACGTTTCTCAGTCTTCCTATCGTTTCTGTCTGAAATTGTGTTAACAGTCAAATTCGCATCATTATCCACGCCAGAATTCTGCATTTCTTTAGCCACCTCTAACCTATGCCCCTTAAACCCAAAGCCAGATCTTTTGTACTCTTTCCCCCCAAGTTTCCCTTGATCATAAGGCCTTTGTCTCCTTCTCCAGGAGACCTGTTGAAGCGCGTAGGAGACCTCAGCAACAGAAAAGTACTGCTGCATATGAAGCACGGGGTTCCAATTAGATCTCCTTTGTTGAATGCAAGCAATCACGGCTTCATACTCCCCTACTTCTCCAACCTCACGCAAATGTTGACAAAGAGAGTCAATCATAGCATTGGCGGCGGCGAATTCCCCTCGCAACCAATAGATGAAGCCATCACGCTCATCGGGGAACCATTGCCGAGGATGGTGCTGGTGGATCTCACCTCCAGCAGCTCCACCTCCGCCGCCGCCAGCTCCTGCAGCTGGAGGAGCAGCAAACTGCATTTTATCAGATAAAACTACATTTCCCGATGGCATTGCCATTGAGAAAAACTCCCTAACCAATCGAGGAAAAAGAAATTTAAAATACCCCCAATTCAGATCTAACTAATTCAAATCCCACAAAATCCAACCAAAACTAAAAATTTATTTAAAATAAGATAGAATTGAGTGAAAGAAAATTTAGCAATTGAGTTTTAATCTTCGATTCCAATTGGATCTAATAAAATATTTAGAATGAGAAAAAAAAAGTAAGGAGAAAATGGTGGTCTAGTTTAGTCAGATCTGGAAGCTAAGTCTTTGCAATGCTCTTTTTTTGTTGTGTGATGGGCGTGTGAAGTTACAGTAAAAGAAAAGTGTGACGTGAAGATGGGGAGGGTCAATGCTCAATTTTTTAAAATAAAAACACATCTAGGGTTTGATTTTTTTTTCATTATTTTAAGTTGAAAAAAGAAAAACTAAACTAAAAAAATTGCTTCTTCGTTACGCATGTGGGTGGACTTAAATACAGTCCAAACTTTTTTTATTTTTTCAAAGATTTATATGTATATTTTGAGATTTAAATAAAGTGGGTTAAGAACGTACACAATGTGCGAAGAAGCCACCAAACTGAAGCTGAATCACATATGCACAATATTTTGTTTTTTTATTGATAATTCGCAAATTGAAGGGTATTAAAATTTTGTGGTTAAAGGTGTATTTTGATTTTTTTTATTTATAGAAAGGAGGTAAAACTCAAATTGACTTAAACTCAAATCACATCTGACATAATAAATACCCTCAACCATCAAGTTATAACATGGGATTCAAAATATGTATTTTCATTTAATTTTTAGATTTAAGGGTGGAGGCAACCACTAAACTTTTTTAGAAATTAATTAAACCCCTAAAAAGCATTCATCCATTTAATGTATTAATTAATATAATAGAGTAGTGTTGAATATACTGATGAAATGAAAAATAAATGTTTCAAAAACAATTTGTTGTTAACGAATTCGGATAATCCCTCAACAACACAAATTACATTCATCTTATTTTACTAACATTTCAAAAACGATATGGTTTAAAAAAAAAAAAAAAAACCCTAATCCATCATTGGATTATTGAGAAGAAATAAAGTGGAAGATTTGTAGAATTCACACCTTTGATCAAAAGTCTTGAAAATGATCTCTACAGGATTTTCCAGGTTTCAAAGAAAAAGCAAAAATATATCTAAATTTTGAATGATAATTTATTTTTTTCGGTGCATGTTTGTTAAAAAAAAAATCAACATTGATACTTAATGGAAACAATTTGAGGAAAGATTCATCCATGAAACCATGACCTTATGGAATATTTTTAATGATGGTTGTTGAGATTTATTGATTTAGTATGTTTAACCATTGTCATAGATCATTATACGATTTATCCTAATCGTTATGCATTTTTTCCATTACTCTCTGTTTTGCAACCCATGCTTTGTAATAAGGTATAATGTAATCATATTTATAGTGGATATTAGTAACAAACACACGAATTCTAGGATTCGTTTTCACCACCTGTAAGATTAATCTGTTGTAATTTGATATGTCAAATTAGGCTCATCGGCACTCTTAATGAGCTTATTCTTGAGTAATTTTAATGTCTTTTTCATGGTTTTCATTTATTTTTCGTTCTTGAGCTTTAATAAGCTCTTCATGCATTTTATGCTTATTTTGTCATATTATGATACCTAAATTGGCCAAGGGTGCCATTTGGACCCTAATGATTGATTGAGTGTTGTAGGAGCATGTTGGTAACCCAAAATTGAGTGGAAACCATGCCACAAGCATAGGTATTGCGACATCGTTGTTTGAAGGGAACAAAAAATGACATTAGGCGTAGTTTTTATCCACCTAAAGCACCAATAAAATAAAAGACGTCTAGGGGCATTTTGGTCATAAAAATTGGGTTAGAATCAGCTTTAAAAGCCACTTTTGGCTGAATGAAAAGGGGAGACTCTTTTTGCTTTATTTTCTATCATCTTTTCTTTAATTTTAGGTTAGGGTTAGGGTTTTCCTTTTCATTTTTGGTTTAGGGTTTCTTTTTTCTTTTTAGAGTAGATTTTATTCTTGTAGTTTCTTTCTTCTTTCTTGTAAAAGACTTTGTAAATGAAAATGGAGAAAGCTTTTGGGTGTCATTGGTTCCACATCTAAATGAGCATTTCTTATCCTTATCTCTATATTGTGCTTATTAACTGTTCAATGAAATATTTGTTTGGATGTTAAAGTTTATTATGTGCTAAATTATTGGATGGTTGGTTGATTATTAGCTTAAGTTAATGTCTATTCTTGATTGATTGGTTGTTCGATTATATCGAAATACTTAATACGTTAGAATTGGCTCCTCTAGCGGAAAACATAGATAAATGAGACCGAGATGAGAGTTTATCCTTAGATAGTTCAATATGATCGTGCTTAGGTGAGACCCAAAGGTAATCTTAGGTGGTATCTTTTAGTCTAGGATGAGAACGAAAAGAGATCCCTAACTAAGAGTGGAAACCAATATAATCGGTGTAGGTTCATTAGTTTAATTAGCACTCAACTAATTAATCGACCATCATTTAAGCATTTACATTATCTAAAACATTAGGAAGAAAATTTAGCTTAGTTAGTTTAATTTATAGTTTAATTTTAGTTTATAAAAAATTTAAAATTTTATTTGGACTTGAATTAATAATTTCCGACTCGATTAGATTAGTAGTTGCTTAACTTGTGATTAACTTGATAAACACATTTACCCACTTGGCAATCATTTGGGCTCGATCCTGGGATATTTGAGTGTCACATTGGCACTACAAAAATTACAACTGACACTATACACTTGCAGTTACAACCCATTCTTTAAATTGTTTCATAAAATTGTTTGTTTTTCTCAACACAAGGGCATGTGGGTCAAGTTGTTGGCACCTGATCTACCACAAATCAATGTGGCAAATCAGGCTTTTTCCAACGCACTTAAGTAGCTTTTTCTCGAGCAAAAAAGAGTTTTTAGTATAGTTTTTCGTTATTTTAGCTATTTTCATATTTTTTGGGTAATAAGTGAAAATATCTTGTTTTTGTTTATTTTTTGTCCCAAATTAGCCAATGGTGCCATTTGGAGGCCTAACGTGTGTTTAAGTGCTATATGGAGGTGTCGGAGGTAAAAAAAAGAGCAAAAACGACGCCTACGGTAAAGGTATTGTAACACCCTATACCCGGCTCAGTCACCGAGCCTGAGTAATAGGACGTTACACCACCATTACATATCACATACATTATAAATCGTCCTAAAAGCAAGTGAACAATATTTGTTTGGGCATTTCTTAGAATTTTAAGTCAAACTTATCCTAACCATCATTTAAGCATGCTAAACATACATGGAACGAACTTAAAACAGAAATTAAACATGCTTTTAAGCCACTAATCAAAAATGCTAAAAAAATCACATAGGTACCGATACTGAGTCAAAGGTATCGATAATTATCCTAGATGGTATCGATACCACTCAAAAAATCTGTTAGAATTAAGTGACCCGAATCCTTATTTAAATAAAATACAGTGGTAAAATAAAATAAAAGAAGAATCCATATAAAATTACACTTCTTTTATTTTATTTTAGAATAAGGTTTTTTAAACCTTATTAAATTCCATCTATTTGATATTGATTAGAATAAGGTGTTTCAGTCTTACTAGAATATGACTTTACAAGCCTATAAATAGACATAGTCTATTCCTCTTGTAATTGAATTCGAATTTGACATAGTGAATTTTCTTCTCCTCTGCCTGTGGTTTTTCCCCGAAAGGTTTCCACGTAAAAATCTGTGTTCTTTATTTTTTATTATTTTATTTTATTTTCTCAAATTGGTATCAGAGCTTTCGGGTTGTTCATCTCGATCAAGGTAATGGCATCTTTGAAGTATGAAATTTCGCTGTTGGATCGCAACACCAGATTTGCGTTGTGGCAGATTAAGATGCAAGCAGTTCTTGTGCAGATGGATCTGGAGGATGCCCTGTAAGGGATAGATAAGATACATTCGACATTAACAGATAAAGAGAAGAAGCGTAAGAATCGAAAGGCGTTAACACAATTACATTTGCATTTTTCCAACGAAATTTTGCAGGATGTGATGAAAGAGAAAACTGCTGCTGCATTCTGAAAGAGGCTAGAACAAATATGTATGTCGAAAACTCTAACAAGCAAGCTGCATATGAAGCAGCGTCTTTATGCTCATCGTTTGGAGGACGGTGCGTCTGTACACGAACACTTAACAGTGTTTAAAGAAATTCTCTCAAACTTGGGGGCCATGGAGGTTCAGTATGATAAGGAAGATCTAGGGTTGATTCTATTTTGTTCGTTGTCCCCGTCTTATTCAACCTTTACAGACATGATTTTATATAGCCGCGAGTCTCTCACAATTGATGAGGTTTATGATTCTTTGACCTTGTATGATAAGATGGAGCATCTTGTGGTTAAACCCGACTCTCAGGGAGAGAGTCTTATTGCTCGTGGGAGATAAGATCGGAATACTGATAATGATCGTGGAAGGATACAGGAATGGAATCCTCGCGGTAAATTTAAGGGTAGATCAAAGTCTTCAAATAGAGGTAAAACTTATAACTTTTGCAAGAAGAAAGGGCACATTAAATCTGAGTGCTATAAGCTACAGAACAAGATTAAAAGGGAGGCTGCAAATCAAAAAGGAAAACAACCAGAAAATTTCGGTAAAGCTGATGTTTTAGAAAACTACAGCGATGGTAAACTTCTAGTCGCTTCTGTCAATGATTCTAAAGTAAGTGAAGAGTGGATATTTGATTCAGGCTGCACCTTCCACATGAGTCCTAATCGGGATTGGTTTACAACTTACGAAACAGTGTCTAAAGGTGTTGTTTTGATGGGAAATAATGCTTCATGTAAAATCGTAGGTGTTGGAATAATTAAAGTTAATATGTTTGATGGAGTTGTCAAAACACTTAGTGACGTGCGACATGTTCTAAAATTGAAGAGAAATTTAATTTCGTTGAGTACTCTTAATTCAAAAGGGTACAGATACACAACTGAAAGTGGGTTTTAAAGATTTCCAAATGTTCCCTTTGTTGTGATGAAAGGGCAAAGAAAAACTGCCAAGTTATATATTTTGCAGGGTTCTACTATTACTGGTGATATAGCTGTCCCTTCCTCTTTCTTGTCAGATGATGATATTACTAAACTTTGGCATATGCGCCTAGGGCATATGAGTCAGAATGGCATGGTAGAATTGAGCAAAAGAGGACTTCTTGATGGACAAGGAATTTACAAACTAAATTTCTGTGAGCACTGTGTTTTTGGGAAGCAAAAGAGAGTTCGATTCACTAGAGGAATCCATAACATGAAGGGAACATTGGAGTATATTCATTCTGATCTGTGGGGGCCATCTAGAGTGTCTTCGAGAGGTGGAGCTAATTATATGCTAACCTTTATTGATGATTTTTCCAGAAAAGTTTAGGTATTCTTCCTGAAGCAGAAAAGCGATGTGTTTTCTGCATTTAAGTCTTGAAAAATTATGATTGAAAAACAGACGGGAAAACAGATAAAATGCCTCTGCATAGATAATAGCTTAGAATTATGTTCTAATGAGTTTAATAGATTGTGCAAGTCAGAAGGGATAGTGAGACACTTGACAGTTCGTCATACTCCACAGCAAAACGGCATTGCAGAATGAATGAACAGAACGATCATGGAGAAGGTTCGATGTATGTTATCAAATGCCAACTTACCGAAGTTGTTTTGGGCAGAAGCAGCCTCTACTGCATGTTTTTTAATCAACCGATCTCCATCCGTTGCCATTGAGAAAAAGACTCCACAAGAGGTATGGTTTGGTAATCCTGCTAATTATTCTGATTTAAAGATCTTTGGGTGTCCTGCTTATACTCATGTTGATAATGAAAAATTGGAACCGAAATCCATTAAATATGTTTTTCTTGGTTATAAAGCTGGTGTAAAAGGGTATAAGTTATGGTGTCCTGAAAATAGAAAAGTTGTGATTAGCAGAGATGTTGTTTTTTATGAAACTGCTATGTTACCTAACTTATCTCTTAAAAACTCTTCCAATAAAGAAAATCAAAAGCAGGTGGAGCATCAGATTAATACAGAGTCGACTCCTCAAACCAGTACAAAAATTGAGAATAGAGTTGCTTCTTCGTCGCAATACTCTATCGCCAAAAACAGAACTAGAAGAGAAATTAAACCTCCAAAGAAGTATGCTGAGGCTGATCTAGTTACTTATGCTTTAAATGTGGCTGAAGATATAGATGCGAATCAAGAGCCATCTAATTATTCTGAGGCGATTAGTTATGAAGACTCAGAAAAATGGATGTTTGCTATGCAAGGGAAGATGAAATCACTCCATGAAAACAAAACATGGGATCTTGTGAAACTTCCTAAAGGTAAGAAGACTGTTCGTTGTAAATGGGTGTTTAAAAAGAAAGAAGGGACTCTAGGAGTTAAAGAACCCAGATATAAAGCAAGGCTTGTTACAAAGGGTTACAGTTAAATTCCAGTGAGTGGACTTCACAGATGTGTTCTCCCAGCCAGAAGCATAGTTCGATCTCGAGATTTGCTTGGTATTGTGGCCATGCATGATTTGGAGCTTGAAACGATTAGATGTAAAAAGCGCATTTTTTTTGCATGGAGAACTTGAGGAGGATATTTACATGCAACAACCGGAGAGGGTTTTACTGATCTCGAAAAAAGAGGACTATGTTTACTTGTTTGAAAAAAAGTCCCTTTACGGTTTGAAACAAATCCACCAAAGCGATGGTACAAGAGGTTTGATTCCTTTATGACTTCTCATGATTTCAAAAGTACTTTTGACAATTGTGTTTACTTTAAGAAAAATAGTGATGGTTCTTTTGTGTATCTACTTCTCTCATGTATGCTATGGTTTGTTCACATCCAGATTTATCATATGCGATCGGTCTGCGATTAGCGAGATATATGGCGAATCCCTTAAAAGAACACTGAAAGCGATTCGGTGGATTTTAAGATACTTACGAGTACTCATCGATGTTTGCTTACGATTTGGAAGAACTGAAGATGGAGTCATTGGGTATGTTGATGCTGATTTTGCTAGAGACCTTGATGGAAGAAGATCTCTCACAGGTTATGTCTTTACAATCGAAGGTTGTGCAATCAATTGGAAAGCCACTTTGCAAACTACAGTTACTTTGTCTACCACTGAAGCTGAGTACATGGCGATTACTGAGGCTTGTAAAGAAGCTATTTGGTTGAAAGGACTCTTTAGTGAACTCAATGAAGACTTCAAATCAGCACAGTATTTTGTGATAGTCAGAGTGCCATCTTTCTTACAAATTATCAAATGTTTCATGAGAGAACAAAACACATTGATGTTCGGTATCATTTTGTTCGTGATATTATTGCTCGTGGTGATATTGTTGTGAGCAAAATTAGTACTCATGAAAATCCTGCAGATATGATGGCTAAGTCACTTCCTATAACCAAATTTGGTTGGTGTTCAATGTTGAAGTTAAACCCTTAAGGGGTTTTATGGAAGAGGTGGAGAATTTGTTCGTTGAGAGTTCGCGATAAAGAACTTGTTTATTGAGAATTCGTGTCAAGGTGGAGATTGTTAGAATTAAGTGACCCGAATCCTTATTTAAATAAAATACAGTGGTAAAATAAAATAAAAGAAGAATCCATATAAAATTACACTTCTTTTATTTTATTTTAGAATAAGGTTTTTTAAACCTTATTAAATTCCATCTATTTGATATTGATTAGAATAAGGTGTTTCAGTCTTACTAGAATATGGCTTTACAAGCCTATAAATAGACATAGTCTACTCCTCTTGTAATTGAATTCGAATTCGACATAGTGAATTTTCTTCTCCTCTGCCCGTGGTTTTTTCTCGAAAGGGTTTCCACGTAAAAATCTATGTGTTCTTTATTTTTTTATTTTATTTTATTTTCTCAAAATTGATACCAAATTAGCATTATGTTTCTCGTTTAAAATTAAAATCCAGGAAAATATTGGTACATTTCAAAAAGTATCGATTTTATTACCCCGAGTATCATTTTTAAAACCCAAATATCGATACCTCTGCTCCAGACAACAAAAATACAACATATTAAATTAATTAGTCCAACCTAACTTAAATCCATTCAACATGCAACTTTTACCACATCAAACAATTGTCAAAACTACTATAATAACAGTTCAAAACATTGAAAATATGTCTGAACAAGAATCAACATATCAAGCTTAATATTCATAAATCCTAAGAGCAATAAAGTCATGTAAACATCCAAAATCTAGAAACCCAAGTGTTTAAGTTACTTTGATTACTTAAATTGATTGAAAATATCCCTGATTGAATTTCATGTGGGATAGGAATGGAAACACATTGTCTTTATTCTAAAGTTTTCTTGCAGGAACATGCCTTGAATCATTTCCCCGCCACTCACACATTTGGTTTTGTTTGTGTATGTTAGGTTAGATTTGATATGCCTCAGAGACATGTCAATGTGAGTGTGAATGTATTTGTATGTTCTAAGTGTATTAGCTAATAAGTAGAGAATTCCGATAGAGACTATTAAATTAGGAACATCAGTTATGAGTTCTTTAAACGAGAGTGTTGTAGTGAATAGAGGAAAATGTTAGCAAAGTTACCGTAGGATAGTTTGTGGTAGTGAATAAAATCTTCAACAAAAGCCATAGGAAGGTAAGAGAATAGGAATCAAAGTGCGCAGCGAAAGTGTGATAGTTGGTTTAAAAGTAGAAATAGCATATTTTGTGATTAAGCAATGATGTGTTAGTAGGGAATTTCGAGGACAAAATTCTTTTTAAAGGGGGAGAATTGTCACACCCTAAATTTGGGCATAGGAGTTTTGAGGGTAAATTAGGAATTTTGGCTCGGAGTAAGTTCAAAAATTTTGAAGTGTGGTAACCCAAAATTATTTCAACTATAGCTTTTTGAAAATCAAATAAATTTTTGAAAATAAGGCAGGAAAGACCTTTAATTTTGAATAAGGACTATTTTGTAAAAATGGTTCAAAATAGGAGTAGTTTTAAAAAAAAACCAAGTTTTAAAATCAGTCCAATTTAACCCCCTTTTCACCCTATTTTAACATTTAAAAAGGAAGAGAGCATTCTTAACCTATTTTGTGTCGTCCCTTGAAACCCTAAACTTCATTAATCTATTTTGTTCTTCTGATTTTGATTCCCAAATTCAATTCCTTTGATTTCTATTATCACCCAATCAATAAACCTATATGGAACTTCAAGAAAAACATCAAAAACACCATTAATTTTTTCATCTCTTAAGCTTGTAGATTTTCTAGATTTTTAATCAAACGATCGTTTCTTCTTCAACAGAAGTAAAGTTTCATTTTCCTATTGATTTTTAATAATGTCTAGCCTTTTAAATAGAGTTTTTACCCATTAAATTGAATATTTTGAATAAAAGTCAAAAATCGAGTCACTAATGGTGGATTTCGGGATTACAAATAAAATCGATGCTTCAGAGTGTTTTTCAACTTGTTTCGACATGATTAGAAGGTTTCTAAACTTTCCCTAAAGTTTCTTTAAGAGATTTTAAGGTTTATTTGAGTTTTCATGAAAAACGTCTATTCTACGTCGAAATTTCGAAACCAAGTTTCTGAGTAGTTTAGAGTGGTTTGAAGGTTGAGAATTGTTCTTAGATGTATAATTAGATTATTGGAATCAATTATAGGCAATAGGGATGAGTAAAGATTGAGATAATTGAGTTTCAAGTTCGTTAGTCAAAATTTCAGTTTCATGAGGAATATAGCTTAGGCTTGCATTTTTGGTTGGTTTAGGTGAGTCTTTGGCTACTAATTGATGGTTTATGTTGTGTGGTTATTAAATCTGAAGAATTGGAGCCTAATAAATGCCAAAAGTAACATGTTTTACCCTAATCTTTAATACGGTTTTTAATGATTATTCGATTTAAAATGGTGAATTTTATGCTCTTAATACATTAAATTTATGTTTCTATACTTAGGAGAGCATTTGAGAGAAAAAGGAGTGAAAAATGAGTGAAAATCAAAAAATTAGAGCAAGTTTCAAGAGCCACGCGGTGTGTAAGCCACATAGGTTGCCACACGTCCATGTGCCAGACAGTGTGAATTTCGCGAATCGCATTCTGGACATGTGAAAAAACGTAATTTTTAGGTTTTTCAGGCATTCTAAGACTTATATATAGCAAATATAAGAGGAGGAGAGTAAGCTGTCATAGAATACTCAAGAAAACAACTCAGAAAACACCATTGAAGCCGACTCTGAAGCAGATTTCCATCAAGATTAAAGATCTCCTTTTGATTTCTTTAAAGTTTATTATGAGTTTCTTTATTTCTTATGGTTATACTGTCTTTGAGATGTCTTTATTTGCGATTATGAACTAATTTTCTAAATACCTAGAGGAAATGAACCCTATGATGAATTTTTTCTTTTGATTTCTATTTTACACAATAAATACTTAGTTCTTGTTCTCAATTTTTGTGCTTAATTCTTGGTTTAATATTTCCAGACTATTAATCCATGTTTGATGTGCTCGAATAAAGGAAGAAAAGTCCCTGTTTAAGAGTAGATTTAGCATAGTTGAGTGGAGTTACATGCAATCTTAGAAATAGGATGACATAAATCTACCGAATTAGAGTCAAATCTAATAAGGGGATCCATAGATCGAGTTAATGCAATATTAGGGATTTTAATTGACATATTGTGCTTCACATGACCTCATACACGGGTGTGGTAGAAGCGAAGTATGATCACACACGGGCATGTCCAAAGCCGTGTAGATACTAGCGTATTTTACTTTTTATTTCAAAGCATCACATGGGCTAAAATGACCCACATGGCCTGGACATACGGGCGTGTCCTAGGTCGTGTGAGTCTTAGAACTTAATTTCTTTCAATTTTAAAATGGCAAATAGCCTGGACGGTCTTACATAGGCACGAGGCATGACCGTGTCACCCAGCAAGGGCCATTAAACCACTGTGTCCCATATTTAACCCTAGGGTTTTCATGTTCTTTTAGTTTCATTTTTGTTTTTTACTTTCCCCTAACCCAGCCACCAAACCCTTTCCCTTCCTACCCTCACCGACATTGACCTTTCCCCACCCACCTTGTCGTCTAGGTGAATTCTTCCCCCTTTTCCTATCTCACCATTTTCATCCCTCAAACAATCCTCCCCTCATCACACCAGCTGAACTACACCACTCCCTGGATCTCCACCTCTGTCGATTACCTCTACACCCACAAGCCTCTATCGGCCTTCTTTGTGCGGTCCCCATCGTCAGAGCTTTGCTCCCCAAACTGTGCAAATAACCAACCCTTCTAAAAGCCACGGTCACCCACTCCAGCCCCACCATCGTACACGACCTCAGTCTTTACCGGCTGACCTTCCGTCCATCATTTCCACTACTTCCGTTAACAGTTCTACCCCCACCGGTGGGTCTATCTTTTTACCCTTTTATTTATTTATTTATTTTTATTATTATTAATAATATTATTTGTTGTTATTCTTATTAATATGTTGTTATTGTGTTGATTATTATTAGTTTTTAGTTATTTAATTTAAATTTAGTTTTTTTTGTTATTATTCATATTCATATTATTATTTGTGTTAATATTAGAAGTATGTTTAGTAGTACTAGTTTTAAGTGGTGTACTATTAGTATTAGTTTTATTATTTTGTTTATTATTAGTATATTTTCTTTTTTAGTTAGTTGGTTAGGTTAGTTAATTTATTTCTACCTGTTTACTATTAGTATTAATTTTAGTTTCGTATTAGAAGTTGGTCTTAGTTATAAACTGTGTGATTTGGCTCTTGTCATGAGATGGGTTGGTTGTTGATATGTATTTGTGCTATTTTGTACTGCTATTGATTTATTTTGTTGGTTATCTGTTCTTTTAGGTACATATGACAAATACTCGCGGTAAATCTAAAGTTCATGTTTCCACTTCAAAAAAGTGGAAAACTCTGGGCACGACCTCATCTTCGAGACCCACCTCAATTGTGAGACACCCATGTCTCCAATTCCCTTCGGGTCCTCAAGAAGACCTATATCAGCACTTACGATGGAGACCCTTGGGATTAGGTCATTGTATCGATTGGGAGGCCCTACAGGAGATACACTTGGTCGATAGAGTTCACGCACTAATCAATACAGCTTCTTGGGACCGATTTTTCTACATCATCGAGCCCACCTAATTGGAGCATACATTAGAGTTTTGTTTGACATTTTTTCTGCAGTAGGTGATGTCGAGACATGATGAGCCGCGTACTATTTCTTGCTGACTCGGTCGTATGACGCGTTATCTGAGCGTCCCGAGCTTCAAAGCCGCCCTTGGACTCTATTTTGAAGAGTTCATGAGTGCCAAGTGGTTCCTTACATTATACTAACACGCCCACCAGTCCCCTTCTATCTGTTGGACAAACATTGCTGTGACTGTGACACGATATAACCCAAGTCAGTCGAAAGTGACTTCTCTAACTCCAGCGCTGCGCTACATCCATGCCATTTTGGCACACACTTTGACCGGTCGGAGGGAGAGCACCAGTGTTGTGGGTACATATGATGCTTTCTTTCTTTGGAGCATGGTGATGTGATGGCCTTTTGATCTTACATACTTCGTCGCCCTAACTTTCCACCACTAGTCTGACCACAGTAGGAAAGGTCCTTTCTATTTCGGTCTCCTTGCAACTTCAAAGCAAACATCCTCCTTTACACTAGTAGGACTGATGACCCCACAATGATTATCAATTATGAGTCACATGAGGATGATCGAGCGACAGCGTTGAGTGGGTCCACGTTGATACATATTATCTTATTTCGACCCTTAGGATGAGCATGAGGAGTTTCCCGATAATGATCCTTCTCACCATGCGGACCCACCTCGTTCTCCACTACCAAGTCACCCTCCCACTGCTCCTACTATTACACTCGAGGATTTTTTGAATGATTTGACCACTTCAAGTAGTGCTGCTTTGAGTGGTTTGATTGCATTGACGTAGTTTTGCATCAAATTCATCAGCACCTCTATATCTCTCCACCCGATTATGCGCCTCACAATTTCGATACCTCTCACGATGACGATCACTGATCCATTTTTGTTTTATTTACTTTGATTATTTTATTCAATTGTACTTTTATTTTTATTTTTGGTTATTTTATTTTTATTTGTGAGACTTCTTTAGTTTATATTTATTTTGAACTATGTTCTTCTTTTTATTATTTTGATGGTTGTTTTTATTCGAGTTTGTAATATCTTTATCTTCTTATTTATTTGTGTTTATCTTCTTATTAGTTTGCTCGGAAGCATGCATTTCATTTAGATTTGCCTACAATTCCAGTTTTTACTTTTCTAGTGATTTCATCCAAATTCAAGGTAGTTTCAATTCTCTCCCTCTCTTTTGATATTGTGCTTATATCTATTTGTACATTGAGGACAATGTATTTCTTAAGTGTGGGGAGGTTGTTTGTATATCTGTAATAAAATCTCTGAATTAATTGTTGTGTTTAAGTAATTTTCTCATACCTTCCATTAGAGTGAATTTTTTTTATTTGAAGTTTTTATTAATGTTGTTTTGGGATTAATTTGTGGATTGTTATGTATTGGTTGATTTATACTTTAAGACACAAGAGAGTCAAGCATGATAAGTTATTTTTCAGAAATTATTATTTAGGTTGTCTCAATGAATTGAAGTATTATCTTGAAATTTTAAATTTGTAGGTTTGATATTAAAACCATAATTTCTTGTAAGCCTTTGAGCCTATAGAACATATATTTTTTCTTGCTTATTTAATTATTAGTTATGAGTGTGCCAAATTTATTTATTATTCTAGAACTTGCTTTGATTATGCATGTCAAGACAACACCATTGATTTGATATACTTAGATGATAGAGGAATTTAGGATTTAACCCACTTAACCTTCAAAAAACTTACCTATTGTACTAGCCTTTAGAGAACCCCATTGATCCTAACACATTTTTTTATTAACCCGTTAATGTTAACCCATAACTCATATGTTTGTTGTAAAATTTTCCCATTTTATTGACTCCCTTTTCTCGAGATTTGAATTGGTTAGTTGCCTAATTTTGTTTCAATTTTTTGAATTGCTAATTTTATTTTATTCTAAAAAAAGAGAAAAAAAAAAGGTTTGATTGAGCTTGAATTACTAGTTTTATATTGTGTGAAAAAAACTCATTTTTATTCTTTAATTATTATTGCTGTAAAGTCTGTTAATTTAGCAAATGATCATTTTTCTAGTTTGGTAACTTATCAACTCGATCCTCGATTATAACTAACTTTTCTGGCTTTTTCCATACTCTTAACCTAAGCCCTATTACAACCTTTTGAAGATCTCTTGATTAGTGTGTCATCTCATTCTATAGTGGTGGAGATTTGATTTTCAAGCAAGCCTGTGGTAATGGCATTTCTCGTTTGACTATTGACTACATATTTAATGAACCTTAAATGCTTTGAGTGCTTTAGTGAATCTTTGTGAGGATGTCAATTCTTGTTGATTTTGAATTTCAGGTAATTATTTAGATAAGGGGAGACATCTATATTTTTGTGCTTTAAAAACTTTAGCTTGGACTACTTGAACCTTTAGTGTACTTTTGGTTGAATTCCTAATGCATGATTATTTAAGAATTATCTTGAAGCATTATTGATGAAAATGAAAAATTGAGAAAGCTAACTTGAATATGGGTTGAGAATGTTGCTTGAGGACAAGCAAACGATTAAGTATAGGGATATTTGATAAATTCCAAAAGTAACATGTTTTAGCCTCATTCTTAATGAGTTTTGGGGTGATTATTCGATTTAAAATGGTAATTTTATACTCCTAATTCGTTAAATTCATGTTTTTATACTTAAGAAAGCATTTAGAGAGCAAAAAATGAGCGAAAATTAAAAAAATTGGAGCAAGTTTCAGGGGCCATACGGGCTGGCCACATGGTTGTGTGAGCCACACGGGCTGCCACACGCCTATGTGCCAGATCGTGTAGATTTTGCAAACCACATTCCGGATACGCGGAAATATGTAATTTTTAGGTTTTTTGGGCATTCTAAGACCTACCAAATATAAGAATAAGAGAGTAAGCCATGGTAGAATACTCAAGAAAACAACTCAGAAAACACTATTGAAGCCGACTCTAAAGTAGATTTCCATCAAGATTAAAGATCTCATTTTGATTTCTTTGAAGTTTATTATGGGTTTCTTTATTTCTTGTGGTTATATTGTCTTTGAGATGTCTTTATTTGCGATTATGAACTAATTTTCTAAATACTTAGGGGAGATGAACCTTACGATGAATTCTGTCTTTTGATTTATGTTTTACGCAATAAATACTTGGTTATTGTTCTCACTTCTGTGTGCTTAATTATAGGTGTAATATTTTCAAAATATTAATTCATGTTTGATGTGCTTGAATAGAGGAGGAAAAGTTACTGTTTAAGAGTAGATATAGCATAATTGAGTGGAGTTGCATGCAATCCTAGAAATAGGACGACATAAATCTACCGGATTAGAATCAAATCTAATAAGGAGATCCATAGGTCGAGTTAATGTGATAATAGGAATTTTAATTAGAAAGAAATTTTAACTAATCAACCTAGAATCAATTGCTCTTAGTCTTGAATGAGATATTAGCATAATTTAGGGATTTCTACGGATCAAGATAATAATTGAAGAAATTGTTTAATTGAGATTGATAATGACAGATGAAGTCTAGGTGAATTCTTTCTTGGGTATTGTTTCACTTCTTGATTATTTTCTTAATTTGTTCTTTGTCATGTTCTTTAGTTAATTAATTTAGTTAATTTTAGGTTTAGTCAATCACTCCAATTTGTTAGTTAAATAATAGAAATACGATAATTACTAGTACTTTTAGTCTTCATGGGAAAGATAACTATGCTCACCATAGCTATTCTATTAATTAACAGGTGCAATTGCCTTTGTCGAATTTTTAGTTGGTTTCGTGGACATCAAAGCTGTTGGAGTTTCCTACGAGCAAGGTAAAAGGCAAGGAAAAACTAGTTTAAGCTTTAAGCAATTAGGCGAAAGCATGACCGGTAAGTGTTTGGAATCATTGCTAGTAGACACGATTCATAGTGTTGATTGGGAGCTTAGGAATATCCTAAACCCATATATTAAGTTTCGAGTGTAAGATTTCTATTTCCCTTGTTTTCTTGTGGCAAATTATATGATTATGTGAATAATTGTGGATTGATCATTATGTTATAAGACATGTGTGATGACTATTATGAATTGTGTTGTGCTATGGGCATGATATACATGCCAAATGAAAGTGATAATGATACGCTAATAATGCAAATATGCAGCAAAAGTGAGCGATATTTCGGTAAGTATATACGTATTGAATTGTGAAATGTGATATTATTATGATAGGTAATATGTGAGAATACTTGTATGTAATATATGATGTAATGATATTAATGCACAAATATGTGGTCGGATATGTGATGGCTCAATGAGCATTATTGTGGCACTTAAATTGCAATTAAATGTGAATTCGATAAGCATGCAATGTGTACAAGTTTGTGATGTAAATTGATGAATATGAACAGAGATGATGTGCACTAAATCAATAAGTAAAAGTGTGTAATTGTGGATATTTTGGCCTTGTGATATCTTGAAACCATTATATATAGTTGACATGCCATAGGATTGTGAGTACTCACCTTTATGTTTTGAGATTTGGGCATTGAGGCCTTGGGACAGTTTGGGGAGATAACGGAATGTTAGCCAAGCTCCATTCATCGAGATATGTTGGTGTGTTGGATAGCTTAAGCTAAATGCTACACTTTTGGGATATGTTCAACCTTACGAGTCATTCGGTGTGTTGGAGATTCGTGTATCCAATGTGTGGTGATAGAACCCACTTTTATGTTTCATAGCCTCAAGTGTCAAATTATCGATTAAATGTGATCTTATATTTTGTGATAATACAATATGAGATTGATGCATAAACATGTGATTAATATAACTTGCGAATGCATGTGAATATATAAGCTTGAATTGTGAGTTATTAAAGTATGTTTACAATGTTCAGTTTTGATGAATTATTGTAAAATAAACTATTTGTATACAAGTTTAGTGTAGTTGTACAAAAGAGTATATGCTAGTTTTATGATTTAATGAAGCGTGAATATGTTATCGTGATTTGGTTAGAATATGGTTATGAACATGTTGTAGTATGCTCTTGTTTAACCTTTGATATTGTGTATACCTCGTGGTTATTTCGAAATCCACTGAGCTTGTTTAAGCTCACCCACTCTCTCTAACCAGTGTAGATATTTAGCGTTTGTGGTGTGAGCGGTGCAAGGATACCAAGGAAGTGATCGAAGTTAGGGTTTAGTATTTACGTAGGTGGTATTAATATTATTCTTTGCATTGTGGGGATAAGGCAATATGGTTAGACTTTAATCGATTATTATTGTGGTCCTCATGATATTTTATGGGTTTAGTTTTCTAGCACTTTTGATGGATGTTATAATTATTTCATTGGTATTGTTTTGATTTGAGTATTTGCTATGTTGAAGTGCCATGAACTGTATGTATGGCCAATGGACATTGAATAACATGGTAGATTTGTTACATAAATATTGCCATGATGTTTTGGATGTTTTGATAATTTATTTGTTCTTAGGATTTATGGACTTGGAACTTGGTATGTTGATTCTTTTCTCGAACATGTTTTTGGTGAATGAACTGTTATTATGCTCGTTTTGACGATGGTTTGACAAGGTAAAATTTACATGTTGAATAGTTATTAGTTAGAATGGATTATATGCCTTAAACTGTTGTATTTTTGCTGTCTGGAGTAGGGGTATCGATATTCGGGTTTTGAAATCGATACCTCCATGATTTTTGAAAGTTCAGGAATTCAATAGTGTAAATTAGTATCGATACAATAACATGAGTATCAATACTCTGTGTAATAAAACTGATACTTTTTTAGATGTACCAATATTTTCTTGTGTTTCAATTTTAAGCGAGAAACAAAATGCTGTTCTGTACCGATTTTTCAAGCGGTATCAATACCATCTAAGGAAATTATCAATACCTTAGTTTCATTATTGATACCTACATGAATAATTCAAATTTTTTGTTTAGTGGTTTAAAAGCATGTTTAACTATTGTTTTAAGTTCGCTTGACGAATGTTTAACATGTTTTAATGATGATTAGAATATGGTTGACTTAAATTTTTTACAAATGCTAAAATGGAATATGTTTGCTTAATAATGAGATCATTTGCATTGCGTATGATGTGTGACGGTCCTGTGATATCCTAATATTCAGGCTTGCCAACCGGATCGAGTATAAACTTCTAGGCCCAATTTTAGGGTGTGATAAGTATTGCGATATCCAACCTTGGAATCGCGATACCTCCACCAATGTTGAAGACCAAGGATTCCCTTCAGTGATATCGTGATATCCCTTTTAGGTATTGCGAAATCCACCTCCCAAGAAAGACCCCAAGTTTTAATACCACCTAAGGTATCGCGATATCCTTTTTGTGGTATCGCAATATAACCTTTGTCAAGGGGACAAACTTGGACAAAATAGGCAGTCTTGAGGCCCATGTAGGGGCATTTTTGGCATCAAAAAGTTATCAGAATACACTTCAAAACAACCAAATATTGTTGAGGAGGAGAGAGACACACATTAGCTTAGTTTTAGGTTTAGTTTTCTCCAGGTTTTCTTTAATTTTTCTCTACACTTTTTTAGGGTTTTTATTTTTATCTTATTCAGCCTTAGATTAGAGTTTATTTTTATGCATTTACTTCATGTTCTTTTTGTTCTTAGTGTTAATTAAGTTAGTTTTCACTGTAGCTAAGGTTTATTTACATTTCCAGTCCTTTTTCCTTGTTTTGAAGACTCTTTAAGCTTGAGTTATGTATTTTAGTTTATTTTACTTTAAATATGTTAAAGCTTGATCCTTTTATATTTCTTGCCTTAGATTTCTCTGTTAAATGCTTTTGGTTTCATGCTATTTAAGTTTTCTTGTATAAAAACCTTAACTTTTATATTTTTCTCAAGCTTTATTTTCATGGCTGCCTTATTTTCCATGTTTATGTTTATTTTCCTTACTTTGAGCATGTGTAGCTAAATCTTTAAGGAGGTTGGTTGATGGAGATGTGGGTAATCTAACATCCCTTGGACAAAGGACTAACCTTCACAAACCCAACGCACCATATCAACCTCTACTACCTTTTAAGGCACCGCAAGATCAAGAGAGAAAACTAGCCTATAGTAATGACTCTCCATTGTCGATTAGGGTGAGTAAAGTAGAGGAAGGTTTGCATGTAGTGCAAGCCGATGTGCGCAAAATTCGTGGTCAATTAGACTAAGTTTTGCAACTGTTGTAAAACAATTTAACCTCTAGCATACCCAGTTGACTTTATCATGCTTGACTTCGAGGAGGATCTTAAAATTCCTATACTTTTAGGGAGACCTTTCTTAGCAACATCTAGGGCTACCATAGACATAGGATAGGGTAAATTGACTATAGATATTGAAGGAGAAACTGTAGTTTCCAAATGTGTTGAGCTTGAGTCTAAGTCTACGAAGGTGTTATCGTCACAAGAGTATAAGTTCCAAGTAATTGAGATGAAAGCTCATCACGCTGACAGGTTAGCAATTTTCATAGAATGGTGTAATTTTTCAGGTGTTCGTGGACCACATAAGAGAATCAGGAAGCGAACGAGGATAAGGAAGAAAATGTGATTCTCAATTGGCCTTGGTCGCGTACTGAACAAAAGGCGTGTTCAAGTGTCAAGAATACTAAGGAAACACCATTTCGATGGTGTAACTAATCATTCGAAGCTGAATTTTTAATTCACTACTTGTGGCGAATGAACAAAAAATTGTAAATATTTGAATTATCGAGAATGGACTCTATGCATTTTTCACATTTAGATTAGGACTTTTATTTGTATTGATTTATTTTTGGACTTGGTAGGTCAGATTTTTCAGGATTGAAATGAAAACAGATGATTTTGTAGTCTTTTTGGGATAAGTCTAGTGATATCGTAATATGCAAGGGGGTATTGCCATTTCTTGGATAGTTTTGAAAGGGGTCAAAAAATATTTTCAGTATCACGATACTCTTGGAATTTCAAAACTCAAAAATTTTTGTTTTACATAGTGATATCACGATACCCAAGCAAACATACTTGAAGGTAAGAGGTCCAAAAAAAGGGATATTGCGATATCCAACCTTGGGTATCACGATATCCAAGTCGGGTCACATGATACCATATATCAGATACCTTGACCTGCGTGTTTTAGAGGCTTTTTTAAGCCTATAAACACCCCAAAACTCCCTCTCTTTTCATTTTCCCCCAAATCCTTCACCTTAAAATCCTTAAAAACTCTTTCCTTCCTTCTCTATTTTCTCTCCATCTCTCTTTCAAATCATTTCAAATTTCTTTGAAATATTTCTTCTTTTTGCTTTCTTTTTCTTGTTTATTTCTTCCTTTGCAGGTTTTACACATATTTTGTGTGGGAAACATGAAATTTCATCAACTCCGTCAACAAACCCATAACATGGTTTAAGTTTCCCATTTCTTCTTTATTTTACATTTCATATTGTTGCCTTGGTTATTATTTTTGCTATTTTTTTCTAGTGTTAGTGTTGATTGGTTGTGAGGCATTTAGTTAGCACATATATTATAGTAGCTCACGTAGAAATTTATAATCATGCCTTTTAGAACTAAAAAAGCACGAAGTCCTAACCCGATCCACTTCTGTCATCAAATTATGTCCCGAATGAATTTAAATCGAAAGAGGCCGAAGCCTTTTTCGCAAGTATTCAAGGACAAACTTTTATCCTTGAAAGAGGCTTCGACCCTTCGGCTTTGGATTACGAAGAGGTTTGGGACTTAGTCCATTTTCATCGATGGATGAATTTTGCGATGGTGCCAACTACATTTGCTGTAATACCAGTTGTTTTCGAGTTTTATTCCAATTTAAAATTTTCTGAAAAGAACAAGGTGTATGTTCAGAACAAGAAATTTGAAATATCCCCTAATGCCATTAGTGATTATTATGGCATCCCTTATTATGAGAGTGACGATTTATTCTCAATGGACCTCAATAACTTCGAAAATCTTGATATGGGAATTGTATTAGCATTTCTAACCAATGGAACGGGGAATGGAAAAAAAAAGTTATAATGACCACCCTTTATCTTTTAAACTAGCTATTATGTTTCCGTTTTCCAAATTATGGATGCAATTTGTTTGTACTCGTATTAGCTGGAACACCCTAAACTTGACCCAATCTTTAGGCCCAAGCTATAGTGTGTTACAATCGTTGCCGAAACAACTGCAAATAATGCACCACTAAATTGTACAATTAATGTAACTAAATCAAACGAATATACATTCCTCAATTATACTTAAGTAATTACAAGTTTCATTTATATGTGTAACGCCCCGAATTTTGGGCCTAGAAGTTTTGGGTTTTGAGTGTAGTGACAGTGAGAATGTTGCACACATGAGTTAAGTTGTGCATTTTAGTGTCAGAATGGGCCTGCTGGTTCAGAGGTTGAGTGAATGTTAGTGAACCTTTGGGTTCTGGGTTCGAGTCGCTTTGAATGCATTCTGGGAACCTTTATATTAAGTTTTATTTTGTTTGGATTTAAGTTAATATTTTATTTGATTATTGCGTTTTTATTTATTTATTTATGTTTTTATTTATATTTTTATATATATATTTTTCTTCTGCTGGACGTTCTTTTTCTTTTTTGGCACTCTGTTTTTTTTCTTCTTCTTTTTGGGTTTTTCGTTGTTTTCATTTTTGCGCTTGAGAGACTGAATTTAGCTACGTAGATATCGAGGAATTCGCTTCTATGTCGTCGAAACAGGTGTGGGATTCGAACTGTAACTATGCTATTTCTATTTGTTTATTTTAATTGTAAATTCTCTGATCGACTTTTCATGATTGTAGGCTAATCCATTGATTTCAGGTTTTTAGTCGATGAGAGTGAGGGGAAAACATCATTTTTTGATATATGTTGGTAGGGCAAAGGTTAGGGACTGTTATGGTGGCTTAAACGATGGTTTCGGGGCTGATTTGGGGTGGTTTCGTGGCCTCCCCAATGGCCACACGGGCGTGTGTCGAGGCACACGGCCGTGTGGATTTAGGAAATTAGGGTTCCGGGCCAATTTTGGTGCCACACGGCTGTGTGGCTGATTTAGTGATTTTTTTGTTTCTTACACGACCGTGTCCCTTGGTTCACATGGACGCGTGATTTAGGAATTAGGGTTTCAGAGCTTTGGTGTCACACGACCGTGTGACTGATTTGGGGATTAGGGATTCCACATGGGTGTGTGTTTCGAAACACACGGCCGTGTCTGCCCTGCACTTGATTTTAGTGAAATTGGACAGTGTACTACACGGCCGTGTCCTTGCACCACACGGGCTCGTGGCCCTATCTTGCCAAATAATATTTTTTGATCGAATTTAAGTGCAGATGCAATTCTGTGTGTTCCAACCCTCGACTGATCTTACTGAGGGTAAGTATGACTTTGATCTGGGCTTGATATATGTGTTATTGTGATTGGTTATGTGGCATGTTTGATTTTGAACCCAGATAGCAGGGTGAGTGTGTGCGCAACTTGTTCTGTCTAACTGATTGGATGTAGGTGTCTACTTCTGATTAATTATCTGAGACTGGTATTCTGAATGTGAAATGTGTTAGGTACAAAATCTGGGTGTATGAGTGTACACACTTCTGAAACTGATTGACTAATTGTGAATGACTGTTGAAATTGCATTCTGAATTGGTAAATATGCACACATACATTTGCATACACACATTTGCATATAAAGTTTTAGGTGGAATTTTGAAGAGAAGGGAGATTTACGATTTGGTAGTTTAACTGCATTCTGTAGTCTCAATACCCTGAGGGTCGTGGACGATTTGTATCATCTGAAAAATTTTGCATCGCACCGCATCATCACACATATGTCAAAGATTACTACGTATTATTGATCGAGCCGCGCAGTTTATCAGAACCTATCGGTATAGCGGATGATCATTACCTTTCATCTCGCATGTACGTTACCTATGTTACGTACCATCTTCTGATTTGGCAGTTATATTGCATGTCTGTATTACGGTTTACCGCATTGCATCGTACAACTTATACTCTAGCTTTACTGAGTAATATACATGATTAGCAATTTATTTGCATACTGTTAGCCCAAATTCCTAGAAGGTCGAGGGCGGTCCCAATACCCTAAGGGTCGTGTACAATGCTAATGATCATCGTGGCCGGGCAACCCGGGATGACATCATAGGGAGTGCAGGGTTAGATGGGCTTTTCGAGGTCCTACTTGAAGTGTAGGGATGGGTGGGTTGATTTAATCCCCACAGGGAATGTAGGGATGGACGGAGATGGTGTGTTGGCTGGATGGGTAGGTTATTTTATAACTCATTTGCATTCATATGCATCTGATTGACTGAATTGGAACTTGGGAATGGTTTAGAATTGTTGATACTGTGACTGAATGTGATACTGTTCGACCGAGAGGCATTTGTGCCTATGGGAATTTTGTAGACTCTGACTGCGATTGACGGACTAATAGTATTTTTGACTATGTGGCTGAGTGTATTTTTGATATGCTTTAACAAATATATATATGCCGGTACGTCCGTTTGAATATACCCGTTAGTTCTGAATAGCTCTGTACGTATGTTCCATTTCCAAATTGTTTTTCGTTTTTGACTCTGTAGTTAATTGGTTTCAATCTCACCTTGAGCTCGAGTAGCTCACCCCCTCTTCTTTTTCCCCTTTCAGGTACACTTCGGAATTTTAATGCTGGGCTCGGTATGCAGAGGACTCAGGCAGTCTTGAAGAAAAATAAGTTACTAGTTGTGATTTCAGACTTTTCTTTGTTATTTGATTTTGAACTATAAGGTTTTTAACACTGTGGTATTAATTCTGTTTTAAGACTTAATCGTTATTATTTCGGTTTTAAATACTTGATATTAATGTTTTCGAAAATGGGATTAAGGTTGATTGGTTTTATAAGATTTTCTTACGATCACTTCGGTGATCAGTGTAGCATTCCAAATTTGGTCTAAACTTCTAGGTTGGGTTTGGGGTGTTACAATATGCATCTAATAGCATACAACCGACCAACCATAAATATATATTTGTACTAGATTATAAAGATCAAAGTCCAATTGTAATATTATTTAATACCGTAGAATCCAACCTGCTAGGTATATGCCAACATAATTAAGGATGAAACAGCCAAAAATTTCTGAGACCGAGATTGTGGATGGAATGCTGATATCGAAGCTCGATAAAAAAAATCTCATAGTAAATCTAACATACGCACGAAGAAAACAAACCATATGTTGAGTAAAGTTCTTGGTTTTTCCGTAACTTAAACATGTAACAATAGTATAACCAATTCCTAAGTACAATAATTCAATCTTACAATATCCATCAACCAAGCATAATATAAATATAAGACGCCTTTAGATACATGCCCTATTATATGCCATTGAGATTTGTATCACATTCCATATAACAATTAAATTATACAACTTTCTATTATTTTTCCATTTAGCCCTTATTTCAATAATCAATTTCAATTATAGCCTTTTACTTAGTAATTATTATTAACGTATTTCAAGAAAACCATTTAACAAGATTTTATTCTTGATTTTCTTATAATTTTCATCACATTAGAGGCACATAAGAGTCTGAATCAGTGAAATGACGGAATCTATAAAAATAATTCAACAGGCCCTGGAAGGAATTCCGGGTGGTCCCTATGAGAATTCAAAAGAGAATTTGGTGTACTTTATCAATATAATGAATATTCTTACTTTTCCCCCTTTTTGTACATCCCTTTCCATCCTCCCAAACCTTCGCGAAACCATTTTCATAAGATAATCATCTTTCTCCTTAAAACACAAAAATTACCCTTGAACAAGTCTCAATTTCACATTTATAGCATAAAGGTCACAGTAATACCAAATAATTGCATGGACAACATCAATCATAATACCATAGTATCTTCCTCCATTTAAAAGTTTAATTATATAGAACATCATTTTTGACAAAATTAATAAGTCCATTTTGTACAAAATTTAAAATTTAATATAATAACATATTCCGGATAGCATTAAAGACCATATATAGTCAACATTAACATGACTGACACTTTCGAGCAATAATAAAGGATACCTTGAAATAGCAAGTCTATGGTTAAGTTTTACAGCGATCCAATGGTTTGAAGAACCCCTATAGTAAGTTTGTGATTTAGTTGAGTTGGATTATGTTAAAAATGTGAGAGATTAATATAATCTTTTGAACCGCCACAATTTGCACACTTTAAAACACAATTAAATAGAATTTTTACACATTTTAAATAGCATAACATGATCAATATATGACATTAAGGCAATAAATATACTTAAATTTTGGAATGAAATGAAATATCCTTTTCAATTAACATCCTTAACAATTTTTCAATAGCATAATAATGCTTACTTTGAGGCACTGAAGCAACACTTTAATTTAATTTAGGATAGCATAATAATGCTCAATTCGAAACATTTAAACAACAACTTAATTTAATTTAAGACAGCATGAAAATGCTCAATTTGATACACTAAAACAACAACTTTAATTCAATTTATGACAGCATGGAAATGCTCAATTTGAAACACTAAAATAGCAGCTTGATTCAATTTAAGACAGTATGAAAATGCTCAATTTGAAACACTCAAAACAACAGCTTTAATTTAATTTATGACAGCATGCGAACAATAACAATACATAGCATTAAAATCAATAAACAACTGCTCAAGGCTTTTTAAACAAGGGAGTATGTATGCTAATTTTCCAGCATTTGGTCAACATATAACCTTTATAAACAGTAGCCAAATTGTAAAAAATTTTGTCAACCAAACTTCCCTTCATTTAAAAGAGCAGCTTATGGCTTTTAAACAAGGAATTTATATGCTGAATTTTCAACATTTGGACAACATTAAACACTTCCAATCAGCAGTCAAATTTAATAATCCACAATTACATTTTCATTCATTTACAACAGCAGGTCAAAGAATTTAAAACAAGAGAATCTGCATGCTGAATGTCTAGCATTTCCTTTCAATATTTCGAATATTCAAAAGCAAAAAGAAGAGCACAACTAATCAATTAATTTTTTTTTGAACTTAATTCAAGATATATCTTCAACCGAACATTCATGTTAACTCACAACCAATGAGATATTAAGTAGAAAATATAGACCTCAAGGGCTTACCTGAATTCTCTCCAAATTGTACCTATCTTCAAGTAAGCTCCTTCCCTTTCTTGCTATTACTTTGTCCCTTCCTCTTTAGCTACACATGCAAGCCCAATATATTACTAAACAATAATATTTAGATATACATCAACCAACCCTTAGCATGGAAGGAAAATAAAATCCTACATGAACTACCACATGCATTGCATGTTACTAGAAAGCAAAATTTCCTCCTTCACACTTCACCATTCGGCTAAACCTTAAAAATCCCTTTTAACACAATAGCTTAATAAAAATCAAATTCTACCCTTGCTGAAGAGCTTTAAGGAGCTTTACCGTGTTAATCAAAAGAATTTTGATATCTTTTTTTATTTTTTTCAAGCATGACATGATCTCCTTTCCCTCACAATCGCTCTCCTCTTCTCCTCTCCTATTCAAAACTCTCTTTCCCAAGTGGTTCTTCCCAAAAACAACCAAGGGTTCTTTCCTTCATCTTTTTTCCTTTCCAAACGGTGGGGAGAAAAATAAGACTATTTTACCTATCTAACCAAAAAAAATTGATATCTACAAAAATGACCCAGGTTAAAAAACAATCACCAAAATCACCTAAAATGAACAGTATTTCTAGGTATTGGGAACCCAATGGATTGCCTGATGATTGCGTCAGGCTTTAAAAAATTGATTTTTTTTGAGTTTGGGTTTAAAATCATATCATACTGGTATAAAAAATACCATTATTAAAAAAAATTTGTGCCGACTACTAGGTGCTTTTTTTCGTGTTCCAATGCAATTTTATTTTACTTTGGGACACTGATGGCCGGCACCGGTGAATTTTTTTAACAAAAAAAGAAATTTTTTTTTGGTGTTGGCCATGTAATGGCCGACACCAAGTACAACTTCGACTCCCAATGCAATTTTTATTTTTGGAACACTGATGGCTGGCACTAGTATATTTTAAAAAAAATTGGGTGCTAGCCATGTAATGGCCGGCACCAAGTACAATTTTGGCTCCCAATGCAATTTTTTTTGGAACATTGATGGCCAGCACCAGTGTATCTAAAAAAAAAATATTTGGGTGCTGGTCATGTAATGGCCGGTACCAAGAACAATTTCGGCTCCCAATGCAACTTTCTTTTTTTGGAACACTAATGGCCGGCACCAGTGTATTTTTTGTAAAAAAAATTTGGAACACTAATTGAACTATATATTTACCTATTAACGAGTGGCCACACATACGGTTGGTGGCTCACTGATGCTAGAAATGGCACTTGGTATAAGGCCCAAGACTGCAGTAGAAGGCAACAACAGCCCATTGTGTTCATAGGCGACTTTTTCACTCGACAAAGCTCGCAGCATAAGCATGCCAACATTGAATAGCCCCAACTAAATCTTCTGGCAAGCTTGAGATCCTCTAATAAAGGGACATACATTATTAGGACTTTATTTTGATTGACGTCCGGCAATAGTATCCCACCTATAAGTTGCAGAATGAATGCTCTTGCAGCGTAGATAATATCCATCTGCGTTGGACTGTTCGGAAGATGCTGGAAGTTTTCTTTGAACCAAGTAAATTTAATATAGGTTAATTGTCCTTCCTCGTCATTGGGGGGCACTCTTCCAAGTAACCGCTTACAATTGCCCCATGGATCGGGCACTTTTCCAAGCTCGGTCACTACTTCGTCGTTTATAGGCAACCCTAGTTGGACTGTTACGTCTTGCAGTGTAATAGTTACCTCCCCACATGGGAGGTGGAACGTATGTGTCTCTGGGTGCCATTTTTCAACTAAGGCCGATATTAAATCGGCCTATAGCTCAGATATCTGAATGTACGTGACTACCCCAAAACCCGCGACATTTAAATACAACAAAACTCTTCGATCGGGAAAATAATCCGAATCATGCAACCGGGGTCTCACAATTCAATACAGATCCTACGTTTATAGTAAATATAGAATGTTATATTTCTAGTTTAAAAAAGAATTTAAATGAATGTTTAAAATTAAATGAGACATTTTTCTTCTCATTTACCTTATGCACATAGGCTGCAATGTGGTTGTTGTCATTTAAAATAATATTAGGATTAGGACCATGGAGTGATCGGCGGTGGTTGACGATGAACGACGGTTGTCTGAGGTGTTTAGGATCCATTTCATTTCCATTTCCATTTCATTTCATTTCATTTACATTTCCATTTCATTTACATTTACATTTTTTTCCATTTAAATTTAATAATCATCATTTCAAAATTTTTATTTTCATTTAGATTTATAATTTATTTTCATTTAAACTTTCATTCCATTTCATAATCATCATTACATTTTATATTCATTTAACATTGCATTTCATTTCATATTCATTACGAATGACATTTCATTTCATATTCATATTTCATTTAACATTTCATTTCATTTCATTAATTTTTTTTCATTTAAATTTATTTTTTTCCTAATATACAATTTTTTTTTCATATTATTCACAACTAGTTTCATTTCAATTTTTTTCAATTCATTTTTTTTTCAATTCATTTCATATATTTTCATACTAATTAGAAGTAGTCTCAATATTAGGGTCATTTAAAATTTCTCATATTTTATTTAATTTATTTCTCAATTTAAATATCATTACATTACAAAATTTTAAATTTCATTTAAATTTAAAAAAATTCTCATTTCATTTTTTTGGTGTTTTTTTTTGGGGGGTTTAGGCATAAAATATTGGGTCAAATCCTAGGGACTAGGCCTGCTGGTCCCGGCCACTGACACTCCATTTCCCAAGCCTGTCGCAGGCTTGGCCTAACATGTCATTTCATCCTTTTTATTTCATTTCATCCATTTCATTTAATTTGTATTTCCATTTCATTTTATTTCATTTACATTTACATTTCATTTTAATATTTTTTCCATTTAAATTTAATTTTTTTTCTCATTTCATTTAAATTATCTTTCTTTCCATTTTAATTTTATTTTTTTTCTCATTTCATTTAAATTATCTATCTTCCCATTTTAATTTAATTTTTTTCTCATTTCATTTAAATTATCTATCTTTCTATTTTAACTTTTTTTTCTCATTTAATTTAAATTATCTTTCTTTCCATTTAAATTTACTTTTTTTTTCTCATTTCATTTAAATTATCTATCTTCCCATTTTAATTTAATTTTTTTCTCATTTCATTTAAATTATCTATCTTTCTATTTTAACTTTTTTTTCTCATTTAATTTAAATTATCTTTCTTTCCATTTAAATTTACTTTTTTTTCTCATTTCATTTAAATTATCTATCTTCCCATTTTAATTTAATTTTTTTCTCATTTCATTTAAATTTATTATTTTTCTCATTTCATTTAAATAATCTTTCTTTCCATTTTAATTTACATTTTTTTCATATTAATTTTTCTCTCATTGTAATTTATTTCATTTTATTGTGTTTTAAATTAAATATGTATGTATATTGTATTATATTGAATCAACTATATAATTTGAATAAAGTATATCATTTATATAATTTTTTATATTTTTTCAATGTTTTTACAAGAAAATGCATTCAATAATATATCATTCGTCATCTTCGAGCCCGACATTACTAGACGATTAACCGAAAACATAGACATGATGTGGGCAAGTTGATTAGTTGTGCCGGATGTTCGACACACAGTACACAGTTTGGGTTCGCCCGTCTCTCAGCCGTCTATGTCATTTCGAATTCTCGTCAATTGTGGTCAACTTTTAGGATGTCTACGGAGACTACGGTCAGGCACCATCTCGAAAGCAGGTGGTGGAACTTCCCAATTTGAGACATTGGGCATTATAGGAAATTCATTCCCCCATATATGCAATGTGCGTTGCAACGTGTAGATCTCGTCTATGAATTGTTCAACATTTAAGTTTTCTCTCGCATACGCTGCATCAACATGCACACACGGATATCGAAGAGTCTGAAATATCCTGCACTCGCATCGCCTGTTTCACAGATCAACTGCTTACAACCTAGGTGGAAGACCCGAATAACGACCAATATACTCTTGAACTCGGAAAGTCTTCAAGTTGCGCGAAACATTCATTGTTTGTGCCCTTCGACTATTTACCGCCATGGCCTTTCGGATGACTTCAACGTACACGTGCCGGGCCTCGATCTGCTTAGCTTGTCTCAACCCCATCCTAGGCATCAATGCGGCCAACCTATAGAATATTACCGAGAAAACTACAAAAATCAGCAAATGACGTGTATGCCTCAATACAGAGTTGACCGCCTCTACCAAGTTGGTCGTCATCTGCCGATACTGAAACCCCTCATTGTAACTTTGAGTCTATTTCCAGTTCCCCATGCTACCTAACCATGTCCGAATATCTATTGGTAAGATGACATCTGAGATTCAAGCCTCACGAACCTCTACCTGAATCTTCATGGTTCTAACTCATAACTTGCATATGCAATTTGGAATTAGTATTTTAAAAACTTACAGGCTGAATAAATTTGAAAAGGAATTTTTGAAATAAATACAAACAATTTTTTTTACCCATGTTCACGAGTTCTTTTTTCCAATATTTATTTTTATAATCTCTGTGAAAGTTTGTCGCGATGTGCCGGATGTAATAAATAGACCTCTACAGAACCCCCGATCACCTTATTGCAACAAGTAATCATTTCGATCTATCTGATATAAGGCAAATGTTGTTTTCTCTGACAACATGCCTCCACAAATTTCTGAGGAAAAATTCTCAAGACTTGAAGCACTCACGCTTCTCAATGGCGAAAGTGATCAGAAGTACATTTCAATTTCTGTCTTGTACAACAACGATCAGGAGTATTTGTGTGTATTTTCCATACAACCAGGTCCTGTCCACCTACACCATCGGCTTGCAGTGAGGAAAGGCCCTAACACACAGCTCGAACATCCAAAAAAATCGGTAAAAAACTTGTTTCCCCGATTGTATCTCCCTATTCGAGCCTTTAGACGACAGTGTTTGGAAATCAGTCACTGTCCCCGACACATACTCCCGCATCCTGGTTATCCACCCTTGAAGCTCGTTGTATGACGCATCTCAATCACCACATAACTCTCGTATCGCCATTTGCTTTGCCCACCATGCCTTTCGGTACAACACTTTATACTTGAATCGAGCTTACATGTCCACAATAACGATCGACACCTGAATGGTGGGCGACATTTTCACCAAAGAGATGATGCAGTTGCATATAGTTTTTGCATTTAACTTTCGATGGTCTTGCGACATACGAGTGGACGTGCATGTGTGTGCACAAATACTTGAGGCTCGAACACGCTAGTTACAACCACTTGAGGCTTTCCAACATTCTCCTATATACAAAGATTGTGTCAACTTCGTTACTTTATAATCCACACCTAATTTCAAGCTAAGTTGTTTTCTGGCATGTAAACAATCTTTTTTGTTATCAAATTGTTGTCCTACGAACAAATTTTCATCGTCGAATTCATTATCAAGTAGGTGAGCCGACACAATGTTTATATATTCTGGGAACTCGCGTGCAAGAGCCGCATCAGGATCCATGTCAGTCATGAAGGACCCTGGATTATTTCTTATAACTATACCAAGGCCCATGTTCCCGGCCGAATGGGGGTTTGCCTTTTCACCCTCCACCGGCCCTTTCTCGTATATGTCTTTAGAGATGCCATTCAAATCGGGGTCACTAAAATCATCGTTGGGATCACGATGGGATTGATCATCATTATCGGACCCTTCATCAACATCTTCTATGGTGGCCAACACCTCTGGATGGATATCTAGACGAGTACACAAGTTTGGGATGTTATACGAACATCCACCGGTGTTTGGATTTTCGAGAGTTGGCAATGACTATCCAAAACCCGACTGATCTTCCTAAGAGACGTTAAGATCAAAATCAATTCCAGAGCACTGGCTTGCTGGAATTACAACTTGAATGGGATCCAATTCAACTATCTCCGCAAACAACTCAACCAGACTGAGATTTTATATCTCAGGGGGACAATAAATTGCTATCGTTGTTACTAGATCATCATCATATTCAAGATCCATTTCTGAGAACTTGATTGGATCTGTTGAAACTGAAAATTTGTAAAATAGTCTCAACATTTTCTTTCCGCAATGGCTTGCTATTTTTGTACTAATTTTTCGTTTTAAGTCTGCCAGCGAAACACACTTGTTGAATCACATTCCTATTTTTTTCTGACTTTGAAATACATAGCCTTCTTCAGTTGTATTTATCATTTCTCCATCAAAATGAACATAAACAAACAAAATTTGGGGACCCATCTTAAAATTTTTTTGCTTCCTTCTCAACAAAGAAAAAACTAATATTTTTAATCTCAATTTTCAACTAATAAAGCAAACAAAAACTCAAATGGAAGACAAAACACCTATATATATATCCAGTCATTTGGAAGATAATTTTTTTTAAGTGGTGATAATTTTTTTAAATGACAGTGGTGCCGGGCATCAATGTCCTAAAGTAAAAAAAATGCATTGGGAGCCGAAAATTGCACTTAGTGTTCAAAAAAAAATTGCACTTACTAGCCAGCACATAAATATTTTTTCTTTTTTTAAATACACTAGTGTCGCCCATCAGTGTTCCAAAAAAAAATTGTATTGGGAGCCAAAATTGTACTTGCTGCCAACTATTACATGGCCAACACCCAAATTCTTTTTTAAATACACTGGTGCCGGCCATCAGTGTTCAAAAAAAATTACATTAGGAGCCAAAATTCTACTTGGTGCCGGCCATTACATGGCTAGTACCCATTTTTTTAAAAAAAAATCACTAGTGCCGCCATCAGTGTCCCAAAGTAAAAAAAAATTGCATTGGGACACGAAAAAAGTACCTGGGCCATCAGTGTCTTCTATATTGTATTTTGAAGAAAAAGCGAGTGTCCTTGGGGCAATGGATAAATCAAGAAATTAGAAAGTGTGTTTCAGGTATAAAGGTTGGTATCTATTTCCCCCACCTAATCACGGACTTGTGCCGTTTAACGGGAGTGGTAATGAATTCAACCAAGCAATTCCACCGCCCCGCTCAGAGTATCATTGGGGACTTTATGCTCAGGCAATTTCAAGATCTTCATAGAAAGAATACAAGAATGGAATCAAAGGCAAAAACAAAAAATAGAGATGCCTCCGGCAGCACCGAAGAAATCCACATAAGCTAAAATGAAAAAAAAAATGATGATCCTATACAATGGTAGCGTAGGTTAGGTCACGACGTGCGCTACAACGTAAGACTCTTGGAATCCATGAAAATAGGCATTGACGTGAGAAGCCAAGAGAGACAAGGCATAAAATGACTGAACGGTCGAGTGAGTCATCCGAGGGTAATGAATACACAACCGAGCAATAAGAGGAAGAAGATGAAGAAATATGTGATGAGGCCACGGAGGATAACGACTTCACCTCCTACCAGGAAAACTTCGAGAGTGCCTTTGCGTCCGTAAGGAAACCAAGAGGGGGACCCATCTTTTGAGAGCCTAGTGATTGATCTTGGATACAACTATTAAACCCCATTGTGAACAGAAAAGGGAAAAGAATCATAGGACCGAGAGAGGGTCCAGAGGGTGATTCTAATTAGTTACATGTCTTTGTATTTTATTTACTTTAAAATGTAGCATGTAAACTATTGAATTCTTTTGGATTTGTTATTTTTTTATTGTGTAATTGTTATTTTTGTGGTTGTGGTTGTTTGTTTCCTTCCTTTATTTGTCTTATGTGCAGTGAGTTACCCTAAGAGACTATACAACATTTAGAGCTTTATGTGTAGTCTGATGCTCCGTTCTAGGGCAGTCTGGTAACCTCTTATCCTTTCTTTTGAATGCATTGGGGACAATGTGTAGTTTGAGTTTGGGAGCAGATGCACATAAGCTTTATGTGTGTTTATATTTTCTTGTTTCCATGCTTATTTGTGTGTTTATTTAGTTTTTATGCATTTTTCGAAAAAAATTCAAAAATCCCAAAAAAATTTCCCTTTTTTTTTATTTTTCAAAAAATCCAAAAATATTTTTTGTTTTTATTTTTCGTTGTTATTGCATGGTGCTTGGACTATAAGTAAGTAATAAGTTAGTAATTGCACATATCAAATGAGTATATAGAATTGCCAAACATGTAAATTTGAATGATACTAGATAATTTCTTGCTCTTAATTATAGATTAATTAGTTCACATAGTTAATAGGTATAATAGACGAGGAAATAACCGAAATAAAAATGTATAAAATGTATCGTAAGATGAATAAAGTATACGGATCCTAGTACATAAATAATTTGAATTGCTAATTGTTCATTTAAATAGATGTATGCTTAATAGATTGTTGCTAGGTGACTAATCTAGGAAAGACCTTAGGCATTTTTTGTATAGCCTTGAGCCTAAAGAACCAACCTTAAACATTACATTACCCCTAGTTCCCAAATTTGAGCCTTATATTACCATTCTTAAGGAGTCTATGTGTTGAAACCTTGAGCCGAAATTAAGTTCGAAACTCAACCCTTCATAGTCTTTGAACTTTGTAACGTACTATCGAATGGACATCAGGCCGTGGACATTGAGGGTTTGGTAGGAACATTACGGAGGTTTTTGACAAAAGTGTACTTGAGTGATTAGTGAAGAGGGATTGAATTAGCTCATAATTAATTCTTGCTAGAAATCATGCTTAAAAAGAAAAGAAAAACTTGAAAGAAATAAAAATGAGGATTAAAAGCATTGTGAGAAAAATAATAAACAAATTATTAAGATGCTCAAAACAAGAAAAAGAAATGAGCATAAAATAGCCTCGAAATCATAGTTCACAAAAACGAGCTAATACCAACCATCCTCTTCCACATTGTTGGAGAAATAAAAAAGGTGAGAGAAGGAGAGATAAGGCGGTGAGATGTAACGATCACATTTGGGGGGAATTGGGAACAATGTCGTGTGCTATACTATTCATGATGCTTGAACCGTTTTGAGATGAACTTTCTTTGAACCTGTACCAACCTCAGTCTCAAAACGTTACAAGCTTAAAAGACCTTTGAGACCCGAATAAGTCACCAACGTATTAATTTTTACATAGTTTGTATTTGTTTGAATGAACATGAACAATTCTTTTTAAATATCTATAGTTTGTATTTGTTTGAATGAACATGAACAATTCTTTTTAAATATCTATGAGCTATCCGTATAATTTATTTTGATAGATAACATTTGTACATATGTTCATTTACATTACCTCTATATCTATTGACACTTTAACTTCTTAAACTAATAATATCTGCATTAGGAATAAGTAAATTAGTTAGACATCATTCTTAAGTTACATGTGAAATAATTCTTGTGCAAATTTAATGTTGTACAACTATATAACTTAATTGCCTAATTTAGTCCAAGGGTCGTCTTTTTGCATATTTTATGTGTTTTCTTGTGGACAAGTAAAGACTTGAGTGTGGGGATTTGATATGCCACAAATAGATGTGGCAAATTAGGTTTTTTCAACACACTTAAGGAGTTTTTTCTCAAGAAAAAAAGAGTAATTAGTTTAGTTTTTCGTTATTTTCATATTTTTTGGGTAATAAATGAAAATGTCTCATTTTTTCTATTTTTTGTCCCAAATTGGCCGATAGTTTCATTTGGAGGCCTAACATGTTTTTGAGTGTTGTATCGACGTGTTGGAGGTCAAAAATGAGTGAGAACAACACTACAGTAAGGTATTGTGATATCCAACCTTAGAATCACGATACCTCCAACAGTGTAGAAGACCAACGATTCCTTTCAGTGGTATCGTGATATCTCTTTTGGGTATTGCGATATCCACCTCCCAAAAAGACCCTAACTTTCAATACTGCCTGAGGTATCGTGATATCCTCTTCATAGTATCGCTACATAACATTCGTCAATGGGACAAACTTGGACAAAATAGGCAGTCTTTGTCTACTCGGTCTACCAATCACACAAGGCCCGTGTAGGGGCATTTTTTGCATCAAGAAGTCATTAGAATACAGTACAAAACAACCAAAAGTTGTTGAGGAAGAGAGACACACACATTAGCTTAGTTTTAGGTTTAGTTTTCTCTAGGTTTTCTTTAGTTTTTCTCTACACTTTTCTAGGGTTTCTATTTTTCTCTTCTTTTACCTTAGATTAGAGTTTATTTTTTTGCATTTACTTCTTTTTCTTGTTGTTCTTAGTGTTAGTTAAGTTAGTTACCACTGTAGCTCAGGTTTATTTACATTTCCAATCTCTGTACCTTTCTTTCAAGACTCTTTAAGCTTTAGTTTAATGCATTTCAGTTTATTTTACTTTAAATATGTTAAAGCTTGTTCCTTTTATGTTTCTTGCCTTAGATTTCTCTATTAAATGCTTTTGGTTTCATGCTATTTGTAACAACCCAAACCCGGCCTAGACGTTATAGCCGAATCTATGATGTCACATTGGAGTGTTTTACCAAAACACGAGTTCTATAAAAATCCGTTCTACATAAAAACTTCTTTAAGTTCTCAAGAAAAGTTTAGAGTGTTTGGTTCATTGTAAAAATTCAAGTTGGTTTAGCAAAATATTAATTGTATGAGTTTTTTATTAAACCTAAAAAAGGTGTTTGTTGCAGAACATTTCAAAATGTGTTATGTAAGCGTGATGTGTTTAGAAAATCATTTGTTTGTGTTTACTTGAAAATCTGAGTCCTAATACTAACAGGTAAAATAAAGTAAATAAAATCCCCAGATCAAAATAAAAATTAAAAAGGCCTTATTACACAATGAAAACCCAAAATAAAATTTTGAGTATAAAATTAAAAGAAACCATGTCGAGTGGCCACCTCTGAGTCCTCCGTCGCCTCGATCCGTCTAAGTCTAAGGATTTCATGCACAGTTAAAAGATGGGTGAGTTTACAGAAACTCAGTGTGTGAAATCCTATAACAGCAAACAACCAGTGTAAATATAGTCTGGGCCTAAGCCCTTTAGTTCCAGTTAGGGGCCTTAGCCCCCTTTTCAGTAATAGTCGCAGTCTAGGCCTTAGCCCATTTCAGTACAGTATGCAAGCAAAGAGTCCTACCCAATCCATCCGCTACACATCATCTTCGTACCAGCCCTACACACCATGTGGGGATTAAATCGACCTACCCAACCTACACACACCAAGTCGTGATCGATTACGGTACTAAATAATGTGTTATTGGCGGCAGAGCGATAATAAACTTATAGCCATTCAGTACACTTCCTCCAAAATCATATATCCCACCCCATGTAATGCAACATAATATCATATGTGTATGCAGAAATGTCATGCTCAAAAACAGTCATACATAATACATGGGTATTACAGTCAATTTATCTCATAGGGGTATAATGGTTATTTCATCAGTATGGGGTCTAAATATACTTACTGTCCCAACAGTAGGTCCACAGTCGTCTTGAGCGGCCCGTGCAACCTTATCAGTCAACCAGTGCTAATGAGCCTATAGCCCATATTGCGGGCCCATATGGGCCCACACTCTCGAATGGCCCACACAGCCCGAATTGGCCTTAGTCGTGTGGTTCACACAGCCTAGCTCAAAAGTAACTACACTTTTGTGTGATTACTTTTTTGTGAGGCCCACAGGCCCATTGGGCCTACATGGCCCAGTTCAGCCCAAAATGGCCCAATACCAATTCGGCCCATGAAAACGTTCATGGCCATCACATCGACCACACAGCCATGTTTTGTCACACGGCCTGCCATACGGGCGCCCACACGCCAGTGTGGTGTCGTCAGCTAACTTTTTGACTTTTTAGCCTTTCGACTTTTTGACTTTTCGGCTTTTTAGCCTTTTGCAGTTTCACAACCAATGGCAGTGTTACATCTAATTGTGAAATCTCCCAACTAGTCCACGACTACTCTAATCTATCCCTTGTTTTGACTAGTCCACAAACCGTTGCAAGCAACCCCTTTTTCAATCCTTAGAGACTACCAAACTCGTAGACTAAGAGTGAGGGACAGCAGTATTCGGCCAACACCCCAAGGTATACCTTAATTCAGAGGCATGAGATACAACAATCTCGCTCCCTTGCCCTGACCCCTAACCGATTGCTCAAGAACCCACTTCAAAAGCCAAAACGCGATAGGAGTTAAGAGAGATGCAGAGGGATTTAGCTTCCAGAGAAAATTGTGTCGGCTCAGAACCAAAAAGAAGAAAAGCTAACAGATATTCGACAAGGGTTAAGGAGGTAAAAAAAGAATAAGAAGAAGAGAGTATTCGGCTAGAGACCAAAAGAGAGAGTGAAAGTTGATGACTGATTGGGAGGAAAAGAATGAGGGTTCGGCAACTGGTACAGAAGATTAAGAGAAGAAAAAGAAGAAGATTGATTACCCAAGCACAAACTTGAAGACAAAACCACAATAGGCTAGTATGCAGAGTGCCCGAATGGTTACTAGAATATACGGCTACCAAGCAAGACAATAATCGAAAGAGAGGAAAAAAAATGAAAACTAGACAAAAGAAAAGAAATGATGATTATCCAAATGGAGAGCACTAGCTTACACTTTCGGCACTAAGAGTATGGCCAAATGACTAGGTGCACTAACTCAAACCAATAGGTTGAGAAGAGTCCTCAATCGGCACTACACTCCTACACATCCCAACTCCTTAATTTTCTCCTCAAAAACCTCCCCACATCTCTCAACTGATAACTCTCATATCCACTCCTACCAAACTCTCCTCAAATTTGACTATTTATACCCACTCAACCACTCCATCATCAGAGTTTTGATTAGCCTCTACTTCTTAAATTCCAAAAGCAGCAAAATAGAACACCTTTGCGCATATGCAGACTCGAACTCAAGACCCTTAAGCCTCCTGTCACGCCTCTTACCACTAGACTAGCAGGCTTTTTATGCCAAGCAACTCTCACATTAATTTCAAAGCCTACTAGCTGCAGACAAGGGTTTACTCCATTAAGAGCAAAATTTTGCTCAAGCCAAGGCTTGAACCCATGACTTCCCAGACACTCCCAGAGCACTAAACCACTAAGGCAAACATACACCCACGCCACAACCACACAAAAACAATTTTAATAGGGGTTTTCGAGATTTGGGGCGTTACAATTCTACCCTCCTTAAAGAAAATTTCGGCCTCGAAATTTACTTGGTCAGAATAGGTGAGGGTATTGTTGTTGCATCGCCTCTTCAGGTTCCCACGTGGCCTCCTCAGAACTATGATTCTGCCAAAGAACTTATACTAATAGGACTGACTTCCTTCTTAAGACTTTCACCTCTCGATTCAAAATCTGGGCTGGTTCTTCCTCGAAAGTCAGGTCTGGTATAACTACAATCTCCTCAACCGGTACCACATGCGTAGGATCAAAGCGGTAGCATTTCAGCATCGAGACGTGAAACACATCATGAATCTGCTTTAATTTCGGAAGTAGCTCTAACTGGTAGGCAACTAGTCCTAATCGTTTCAAAATGCGGTAAGGCCCAATAAACCTTAGGCTCAACTTGCCCTTACGCCCAAATATGAGTACCTTCTTCCATGGCGAGACCTTCAGAAAAATAAAATTTCCCACAAAATACTCAATTTCCTTACGATTCAGATCTGCATAAGACTTTTATCTGTCTAATGCTGCCTTCAGTCAATTCCGAATTAATCTAACCTTATCTTTGGTATCAAATACTAGCTTAGGACCCAGAACACGCTGCTCACCTAACTCAGTCCAACATGACGGAGTGTGACACCTACGACCATATAGTGCTTCGTAAGGTGCCATCAGTATGCTAGACTGGTAACTATTGTTATAAGCAAACTCTGATAACGACAAATAATCCTCCCAACTACCTCAAAAGTCAATTACACAACTCCTTAACATATCCTCCAGTATCTGAATCACCCTCTTTGACTGACCATCCATTTGAGGATGGAACGCAGTACTGAAATCCAACCGTGTACCCAGAGCTTCCTGTAACTTCTTCCAAAACCGAGACGTGAAGCGAGGATCTCTGTCAGATATAATGGAAATTGGCACCCCATGCAGCCTCACAATCTCGAATACGTATAACTTAGCCAATTTCTATAACGAATAATCTGTGCGAACTTGTATGAAATAGGTAGTTTTGGTTAATCGATCCACGATGACCCACACTGAATCTTTCTTAGAAGCCGTGAGGGGTAGCCCACTCACAAAATCCATAGTTACTCTTTCCCACTTCCTTAATGGAATCTTAACTGGCTGAAGCAACCTGGAAGGAAACTGATGTTCCGCTTTAACCTGTTGGCAAGTCAGACACTTCCCCACAAAGTCAGTAATCTCACGTTTAAGACTGGACCACCAATATATCTCATGAAGATTTCTGTACATCTTATTTCCACCTGGGTACATAACATAGGGGCTACCATGCGCCTCTCGTAGTAAAGTTTACTTCAAATTAGTATCTTTAGGTACACAAATTCTGCCTCGGAAACAAAGTACCCCTTCACTATTCAATCCAAAGCCCACAGTATTACCATTCTCGATCTAACGGAACTGAAGACCCAATGACTGATCTTCCAACTATTTACTCTTAATCTGTTCAATCCACACTGGTTTAACTTGGAGCTCAGCCAACAAGCTACCATCCTCAAATAAGCTAAGACAAGCAAACATTTCTCTCAGATCAGTTATAGCCCTACAGCTCAACGCGTCGGCCACCACATTAGCCTTACCAGGGTGGTATTCAATCGAGCAGTCATAGTCCTTAAGCAGTTCAATCCATTTACGCTGGCTAAGATTTAACTCCTTCTGAGTGAGGAGATACTTGAGGCTCTTGTGATCCGTGTAAATGATACACTTCTCACCGTACAAGTAATGCCTTCAAATTTTCAGTGCAAACACCACCGCGGCAAACTCTAAGTCATGAGTCGGATAATTCACCTCATGCGTCTTAAGCTGACAAGACACATAAGCTACCACATTACCCTCTTGTATCAACACACAACCCAAACCAACGTGTGATGCATCGCTGTAGACAGTAAATTCCTTCCCAGTCTCCAGCTGAATCAAGACAGGGGCCCTAGTCAGAACTTTCTTGATTTTCTCAAAGCTCTCTTACTGCGCATCAGCCTAGTTAAAAGGTATGCCCTTACGTAGCAGCTTAGTTAAGGGCGCGACAATCAGTGAGAACCCTCAACAAATCTTCGATAATACCCAGCTAGACCCAGAAAACTGCGAATTTCTGACACAGTCTTAGGCTGCTCCCAATCTACAACAACCTCAATTTTTCGAGGATCAACCCTAATTCCCTCAGTAGATACCACATGACTAAGAAAAGTTACCTCATGTAACCAAAATTCACACTTGCTAAACTTGGCGTACAATTGTTTCTCCTTCAAGATTTGCAGAATCACTCGTAGATGTTCATCATGTTCATTCTAAGTCCTCGAATACACCAGTATATCATCGATAAATACTACCACAAACCGATCCAGATAGGGTTGAAACACTCAATTCATCAGATCCATAAATGCTGCCGGTGCATTTGTCAGTCCAAAGGGCATTACCAGGAACTTGTAATAACCATAACGAGTCCTGAACGTCGTCTTGTGCATATTGGCGTCTTTAACTCTCAATTGATGATACCCCGATTGGAGATCTATCTTAGAAAAAACTGATGCCCCATGCAATTGGTCAAACAAGTCATCAATCCTCAGTAGAGGATATTTGTTCTTAATGGTCAGTTTATCTAGTTATCTGTAGTCGGTGCACATACGTATGGATCCATCCTTCTTTTTCACAAACAAGACTGGTGCTCCCCACTGAGACACACTTGATTGGATAAACCCATGGTCTAGTAGCTCTCGAATTTAGGCCTTAAGCTCTACAAGCTCTTTCGGTGCCATTCTATATAGGGCGATAGACACCAGAGCTGTACCAGGAAGGAGCTCAATCCTAAACTCCACTTCACGTTCTGGAGGTAATCCCGGTAACTCTTTAGAAAAGACGTCCAAAAAATCTTTAACAGTCTTGATATCCTTTACCGAAGAGTCCCCAACATCTGAAACACTGACGTAAGCCAAGAATGTCTCACAACCCTTGCGAACCAACTTCTCGACCCTTAGTGCAGAATTACATTACTTAAATAGTTCCGTCGTTCCCTAATTACCACTATCTCCTCACCGGCTTCAGTTCTCAGTACAACTCACTTAGTGGCACAATCCAAGCTTACCCGATGTTTAACTAACCAATCCATGCCTAGTATTAAATCGAATTCTCCGAAAGGCAGCTCCATAAGATTGACGAGAAAAACAACTCCTTGTATCTCCAAGGGAACATCTCTAAACATCTTATTTATCTGAATAGACTGCCCCAGCGGACTCAACACAGTAATTCCACTTGAAGTATTCTCAACCGGAATCCCCAAGTTCTCAGTAACATTACAAGCAACATATGAATGGGTAGATCCTACATCTATCAATGCAGTATAAGGTACTTTATGAAAAAGAACATACCCGTTATGACATCTGGAGTATCTCCGTCCTCTTAGTGACGTGCAGCGTAAACCAGTACCGGCTGCCTCGCTTTAGTATAACCAACACCTCTACCCGATGCTCCACAACCACGGCCCATACCATTTCCACCCCTGGCCTGACCACGGCCTCTCGATGGCTGCTGACCACCCGGTTGAACATTACCAAAACCAGTAGCTTAGACCTGCTCGGCCTCTATGGGCAATCCTTGACACGGTGCTCCATTGATCCGCATCTTAGATATGCATCCATCTTTTTTCCAACATTTGCCCTGATGGCGTTTCCTACAATCAGCACAAAACTGCGGTCCAAAATTAGTAGCAACAGCAGGGGTCCTATCTTTGATTTGCCCATCAACTCTGGGCTTTTTCTTAAAGCTTTGAAAAGAATTTGATGGCTCAACATCCCTCTTACCTCTGCCTTTCTCTCTGCTCTGGTGCTCAGTGCACGTCACATCCTCCGCAATTTTTGCCTTGTCAACATGCGCTACAAAATCCTGCTCCCTCTAAGGAGCTATCAGAACCTTTAGACCATCTCTAAGGCCATCCTCAAATCGAACACACGACTCGTATTCTGTTGCCACCATCCTACGTGCATAGCGGCTCTGTCGTAAAAATTTAGCCTCGTACTCAACCACTGTCTTATCTCCCTGAGTTAAATTCAGAAATTCTCTCCTACGGGCATCCACATAGCTGGCACCCACATACTTAGCCTGGAAAGTAGTCTTGAAGAACTCCCAGGTCAGACAATCAGCTTGAGTGCCCTCTTTGACGGTAAGCCACCATTGGTAAGCCTCGTCCCTCAGTAGAGATGCTACACCTTTTAGCTTCTGATCAGGGGTGCAGTCAAGGTCATCCATGATCCTTTCTGTGGCCTCTATCCAATATTCAGCCACATTAGGGGCAACTCCAGCAATACCCTTGAAAATCTCTGCCCCATTAGATCTGAGTCGTTCCGTAACTGACCCACGGCCCACATTAGTACCAGGCCCAACGACCCTTTCCAGAATCCTCAACATTGCTTGGGACAGTGCGTCATCGCCAGCTACTCGATTCTGAGACCTGTCTCCGCCATAGGTGTAACACCCCTAGCCCGAGTCCGATCGCCAGCTTAGGCTATGAGGTATTACTGAGCTAAACATTTAATTTCGTTCACATAATCTATCAACTAAAACAGAAATCGATCTAAAATGTATACTGATCTTTGAGTTATATATAAATGCCATTTTCACATGGCCAAAATATTTACAATTACAAAACATATCTATCACCGGCCTAACCTATACATGCCATATCGAGACCAAATGTAACAGTACCAAAAAGGGGCGATAGTATGATGAACTGCTAATGATCCCCGAGTCGATGGCCAATATCAACAATCTATAAAAACAAGGAAACAAAGAACAGAGTAAGCTTTCGAGGCTTAGTAAGTTTTAAGCATTTCAAACAATTTAAAGGTGTCATTTAACAATGATCATTTAATATCACAAAACTTGTATTCTGAATTACAATCACTCGGCCGACACAAGTATACCACATATACATCCTATTGGCCGAATATATATACATAAAAAAAATTTTGCAGTACATACTTCACTTTACTTTAAGGCTCATACAACTAAGTTAATTCATATATTTTCATAATGACAGACATCGACCAAATAGGTCCTTCTCTTATTCGTAGATATAATAATCATCCACACAATTATATCCTTATTTGATACTATTAACTCACTTGAAAACAATTCACATATAAGTACATAATACATACCTGGTCACTATCATGTATCATACATAATCAATAATAGTTTGCTATGAACATTTGAATTTGTAATCTCACTCGACTCACCGGCGTTAAGCCTACTAGGTTTCAAAACCCGAATCCAGTCACTAGCACAAAGCTGCATGGACTTTAAGCCTGATATATATAGTACTAGCACGAAGCCTCACGTGGATTTAACCTGATATATAGTACCAAAGACGAAGCTCTGTGGGATTTAACCCGGATATATATATAATATCGAGTGCTAAGCATATTTACCCATATGATAACTCAGCTCACTTAACCTATCACATTTGTACTTCAATATCTTCATTCAAGTATAAGCACACAAAGAAACACACCTTCAATATAACTTTCGGTTCAACATTTATACGCAAGAACACATAACCATTTCACTAACTCAGCTTATCTCCTAATAACCATTCGGTTATATACCATATACTTAACTTATTTATTTATCCTACTTATCTATTACATTAATTATCTAATAGCTGTAGTTACTCAAAACTTACCTCGTATATTTTTGAACAGTTGCGGATAGGCTATTCGATTGCTTTCTCCTTTCCCTTATCGGATCTAGTTCCTCTTTGCTCTTGAGCTTGATTCAAACAAATGAATTTGTTTTAATCATTTCGAACATCGAAGGCAATTTTAAAGCACCTAACCCTTATATTCAATAATAAAACCAAACCATGTACCTAATTATTTTAACACATCACCTTAAGCACACATATTAACTATCATACAACCATTTCACATGCTAAGTTACAATGAATAGAAATACATACACACCAATAATTTAATTACCCATTTCGATTTTATAGGGTAACTTCAATGCATCATGTTTATACAATTTGCCATACACGTACCGCATATTTAACAAACCGAAATTACTCTTACATATTATCCATTATAATCATTTCATAGATTTAAAACATAGCTGAAAAATCCTTAGCATAAATGCATATAGTAACACTTAAATCATTAACTATTTTAACACACATAGCACATAAGGTTAACTAAAACTCCATTCACTTATAAGATATTAACCCTAATGAGCTCATACCATGACCATACCTAATCGAATTCAAGTAGAGAATTAATTACAACCATGTATACACCAATATATAATTATAGCATGCTTTAATATTTTATATACCCCATTCGGCCCTAACCACTCAAACTTAGCTTTTATATACAAATTTCATCTCATGATCAAATGTAGCAAATTACACATAGGTTACATTATTGCCAAACAATGACTGAATATGCATATCAAATAATTAGGTTACTTAACACCTAACTCACATAGCCAAAATACATACAACCTTAATGTCCAAATATGAATACCACCCAAAATTCTTATGACTTAACCCTTAACCCAATTTTGGCCACAACGACTTAACAAGTCTTAGGAACGTTCTTTAACATTTTAACTTCATCTTATTACCCCCAAAGACCGAATGCACATATATATTAAAATAATAATGTCGAATGCCATTAATTAATAAAGCCACACACAACTTATATACAAAACTCATCCTTACATAGCCTAGAGCTCATTCGGCCATTCATCACTTAAACCTAACAAAGCTTTATATCAAACCTCATAACATTCAAAATCACATTCTAAATAAAAGAATCATGAACAATGCCGAATCCTTAGGTGTTCAAACATCTAATTTACTCAATTCAAAACATCTAAACAACATTAGTTCAAGACCTCAAACATCTTCATTTTCGGCTATTACACCAATACACAAGATTATTTATTTATTATTCTTCATTCAACCAAACTACTTACAAGCACCTTAGACTTGAAGATAACCATGTAACCCTTCACTATCTACCATGACCGAGAGCTCAAACCTTTCCCAAAATCAAAATTTTAATATGGGTTGAATAAAGAACTTAGTAACTAACTTAAAATTAACAAAAATTTTAAGAATTAATAAGAAGTCTTACCTTGATTCAAGCCTAAGGTAACCGAATGGAGTTTTCTCCTGTTTCCTCTCTTACAATTCGGCCAAGAAGATGAACAAGTTGAAGCTTTGTTTTCATCACCAATTTTTCCTTTATTTTTATTTTATTTATCTTTATTATAAGGTATAAAGCCCTTTAACTAATGAATAACTTACATATATTAAATATAAAAGCATCATCATGGTCGGCCACTATTATCAAAAAGGGATATTTGACATGCAAGTCCCATCTTTTTATAACATGCATTAATAGACCACTTTTAAATTTAGCTATCACATTTCACAATTGTCTCACATAAGTCCTATTTAATAGATTTCACATTCAAATGACAAAATTAAAGTATGAAACTTTCACACATGCATGTTCACATACAATAAGCATAAAATATAACGGTTAATTATTTTTTTATAACTCGATTTTGTGGTCCCGAAACCACTTTTCGGCTAGGGTCAAATTAGGGCTGTCACAACTCTTCCCCACATAAAGAATTTTCGTCCCCGAAAATCTTACCAGTGAATAAGTTAGGATATCGATCTTTCATAGAGTCTTCAGGTTTTCATGTAGCTTCTTCAACCCCGTGCTTAAGCCACAGTACCTTCACTAATGAGATTTTCTTATTTCGTAGTTCTTTTACTTCACGAGCCAAAATACGAACCGGTTCTTCTTCGTAACCCAAATCAGGTTGAATCTCAACTTCTGATGGATTAATTATGTGCGATGGATCAGATCTATAACGTCGAAGCATTGAGACATGAAAAACATTATGAATCTTTTCAAGTTCAGGGGGTAAAATCAATCTGCATGCGATCGGCCCAACTCGTTCAGATATTTCATACGGCCCGATGAACCTCGGACTCAATTTGCCCTTACGGCCAAATCTGAGCACCTTTTTCCAAGGTGAAACTTTAAGAAACACTTTGTCTCCAACCTGATATTCTATGTCTTTTCGCTTTAAATTCGCATACGACTTCTGACGATCTGAAGCTGCTTTCAAACTTCCACGGATTACTTTTACTTTCTACTCAGCATCTTTAATCAAATCAACCCCGAAGATTTTACTTTCACTAAGCTCGATCCAAAACAACGGTGTACGGCATTTACGACCGTACAAAGCCTCGTAAGGTGCCATTTTAATGCTTAATTGAAAACTATTGTTGTAAGCGAATTCAATCAAAGGCAAATACCGTTCCCAAGAACCATTAAACTCAAGGATGCAACATCTCAACATATCCTCGAGCATCTGAATTATCCGCTCGGATTCACCATCAGTCTGGGGATGAAAAGCGGTGCTAAAATGCAACTTGGTACCCAATGCTTCTTGCAATTTCTTCCAAAATCGCGATATGAATCTTGGATCTCTATCCGACATAATAGAAATAGGTACCCCGTGTAACCTTACAATCTGAGAAACATACAATTCAGCTAGCTTGTCAAGTGAATAATCCGTACGTACGGGAATAAAATGAGCCGACTTTGTCAGTCTATCAACAACAACCCAAATCGCATCTTTCTTACTTGATGCCAATGGCAACCCAGATACAAAATCCATCATGATTCGATCCCATTTCCATTCGGGTATCATGATTGGTTGCAGTAATCCCTAAGGCACTTGATGTTTCGCTTTCACTTGTTAACATATCAAACACTTCGAAACAAAGTCAGAAATGTCTCGTTTCATACCCAACATCCAAAACTGACGTTTTAGATCGTTATACATTTTCGTACTACTCGGGTGGACTGACATTTGGCTACTATGAGCCTCGCTCAAGATCATCGAAATAAGTTTTGAATTTCTTGGAACACACAATCGACTTCTAAATCTCAAACAATCGTTGTCGCCAATTTGAAACTCTGTTTCCACATTTGAAACACATTCAGCTCGTTTAGCCACCAATTCATCATCGACTTTCTGAGCTTCACGTATTTGATGAATCAATAATGGTTTAGCTTTCAACTCTGCTACTAACACATTATCAGATGAAACGGACAGGTGTACATTCATCGCTCACAAAGTAAACAGTGATTTACGACTTAAAGCATCGGCAACCACGTTAACCTTTCCCCGGTGATAGTCAATGACGAGCTCATAATCTTTCAACAACTCAAGCCAACGTCGTTGTCGCAGATTCAAATCTCTTTGAGTCATCAAATATTTGAGGCTTTTGTGATCCGAATATACATGACACCTCTCTCCAAACAAGTAGTGTCGCCATATTTTTAAAGCGAATACGATAGCAGCTAATTCGAGATCATGGGTCGGATAGTTTTTCTCATGCGGCTTCAGTTGCCTCGATGCGTAAGCTATAACTCAACCTTCTTGCATCAATACACAACCCAGCCCAAGTAAGGATGCATCACTACAAATGACAAACTCTTTACCTGATTCGGGCTGTACTAGCACTAGAGCTTCAGTCAAATAAGTTTTCAATTGATCAAAAATTTTCTGACATTTTTCTAACCATTCAAACTTAACATCTTTCTGAAGTAGTTTCGTCATTGGTGTGGCTATCATCGAGAAACCTTTTACAAATCGTCTGTAGTAACTGGTAAGTCCCAAAAAGCTCCGAACCTCAGTAACATTTCTCGGAGGCTTCCAGTTAAGTACGGCCAAAATTTTGCTTGGATTAACTCAAATACCCGATACGGATACCACATGACCCAAAAAGCTAACTTCTCTCAACCAGAACTCACATTCACTGAATTTAGCATATAGCTGTTTATCTCGTAAAATCTGCAACACTAATCTCAGGTGCTCGGCATGTTCAATTTCATCTCGCGAATAGACCAAAATGTCGTCGATAAACACAACTACAAACCGGTCTAAATACGGTCTGAAGATCCGATTCATCATGTCCATAAATACTGCAGGGGCATTAGTAAGCCCAAACGGCATCACTAAGAACTCGTAATGATCGTATCTCGTTCTGAAAGCAGTTTTAGGTATATCTGAGTCTCAAACTTACAACTGATAATAACCCGATCTCAAATCTATCTTTGAAAACACTAAGGCTCCCTTCAGTTGATCAAACAAATCATCAATACGCTGTAACGGATATTTATTCTTTATTGTCACTTTATTCAACTGACGATAGTCGATGCACAATCTCATGGTTCTGTCTTTCTTTTTCACAAACAACACTGGTGCACCCCAAGGTGAGAAACTCGGTCGAGCGAAACCTCTATCCGTCAACTCTTGCAACTTAGTTTTCAATTCTTTCAATTCTGTTGGTGTCATACGATACGGAGCTATCGAAATTGGTGTAGTCCCAGGTACAAGTTCGATGCCGAATTCTACCTCTCGAACGGGTGGTAATCCCGGTAACTCCTCAGGAAAAATATCTGAATACTCACAAACCACTGGCACTGATTCAAGTTTCTTTTCTGACTCTTTGCTATCAAGTACGTATGCAAGATATGCTTCACACCCCTTTCTCACATATTTTTGAGCCAACATAGAGGATATTATTGCTGGCAATCCGTTCAAGTCAGTAGACTCAACTCGGATTATCTCATTATTAACACCTCTCAAATCATGGTCTTTCTTTTGCAATTTACAACTGCATCATGTACGGTCCACCAATCCATACTAAGAATAACATCAAATTCATCAAACGGTAAAAGCATCAAATCGGCCGGAAAACAGTAATCTCAGACTACTAGGGGGCATTTCTTACACACCTTGTCGACAAGCACATAACGACCCAAGTGATTCGACACTCGAATAACGAACTCAGTAGACTCAACAGATAAAGTCTTACTGGATGCTAAAGTCTCACATACATATGAATGACTAGAACCAGGGTCAATCAAAGCAATTACATCAGTATCAAAGAGAGTAAAAGTACCGGTAATAACATCTGGCGATGAAGCATCCTCGCGTGCACGTATAGCATAAGCTCTAGCGGGAGCACGAGCCTTAGATCTGGTTGTAGCATCTTTAGACCCTCTCTGGCTGCCGCTAGCATTCCCCGTATTCCTAGGTGGTCTACCTCAAGCTGTAGTAGTACCCGGTTTCCCACTCTGATTCACATTCTGTTCAGGCAATCTCGGGCAGTCCTTAATAAAGTGGTCGGCTGATCTGCATTTATAACAGGAGCAGTCATGAAATCTACAACTCCTCGAATGCCATTTACCACAATACTTGCACTCTGTCCTGTCCCGACTATCATTTCCAACACTTGCAACCGAAGTGACTCGCGTACTCACAGGGGGTCGATCACGGTCTCGTCTGGAAAGGCCCGAAGTGTCTTTAGATCGGCCTGAATCATCTCTAAATTTCTTCGATGACTGTTGAAAGGGCTTTCCCGAAGATCTCTTACGGAACTCTCTTGCTCCCACTTCAGCTTTTCTTTTCTCCTTACTGAGCTCTTCGGCTTTGCAAGCTCGCTCGACAAGTACTATAAATTCTCTGATTTCTAGAATGCCAACATACAGTTTTATATCTTCGTTCAATCCATCTTCGAAATGTTTACACATTATAGCTTCTTAAGAAACACATTCTCGAGCATACCGGCTAAGCCTCACAAACTTTCGTTCATAATCAGTAACTGACATGGGACCTTGTTTAAGTTCAAGAAATTCTTTCCGTTTCTGACCAATGAATCTCTGGCTGATATATTTTTTTCTAAACTCGGTTTGGAAGAACTCTTAAGTCACTCACTCTCTGGGCACAACAAAAATAAACGTATTCCACCAATAGTAGGCAGAATCACGTAGCAAAGATATAGCACATTTTAAGCATTCATCGGGTATGCAGGACAGTTCATTAAACACTCGGATAGTGTTGTCAACCAAAATTCAATTTGTTCAAAGATCATCACTATCTGTAGCCTTAAATTCGGTGAGCCGTGCTTTCAAATTCATCACAATCGAGGGCTTATTTAACCTCATCCGATCGATTCACGGAGAGTATCGTGAGTGCAGGGGTGTATTATTCGGGAGTGGGGGTTGTGGAATAGCCGTATTAGTTCGAATGTATTGGTTGAACCAATCATTCATCACACTATAAAAAGCCTGTCTAGCCTCATCATTCTGATTGCTTGCGATAGGTTGAGAGTCCATCACATTTGCCCCATGCACGGAGCGGGTGCTACACTCTCAACATCATCGCCACTCTGCTTCGATTGGGATCGGGATCCATTACTATACAAAAACACATTTTTAACTGTCAGAATTCATCATACTATCGTAGTAATACTATATTGTATGTATAGCTAGACTCAAACACTCTACGTTAGTCCTAGAATTGACTAAACCGTAGCTCTGATACCAATAAAATGTAACACCCCTAGCCCGAGTCCAATCGTCAGCTTAGGCTATGAGGTATTACTGAGCTAAACATTTAATTTCGTTCACATAATCTATCAACTAAAACAGAAATCAATCTAAAATGCATACTGATCTTTGAGTTATATATAAATGCCGTTTTCACATGGCCAAAATATTTACAATTACAAAACATATCTGTCACCGGCCTAACCTATACATACCATATCGAGACCAAAATGTAACAGTACCAAAAAGGGACGATAGTATTGTGAACTGCTGATGATCCCCGAGTCGGTGGCCAATATCAACAATCTATAAAACAAGGAAATAAAGAACAAAGTAAGCTTTCGAGCTTAGTAAGTTTTAAGCATTTCAAACAATTTAAAGGTGTCATTTAAAAATGATCATTTAATATCACAAAACTCGTATTCTGAATTACAATCACTCGGCCGAATTTACACAAGTATACCACATATACATCCTATTGGCCGAATATATATACATAAAAAAAAATTTTGTAGCACATACTTCACTTTACTTTAAGGCTCATACAACTAAGTTAATTCATATATTTTCATAATGACAGACATCGACCAAATAGGTCCTTCTCTTATTCGTAGATATAATAATCATCCACACAATTATATCCTTATTTGATACTATTAACTCACTTGAAAACAATTCACATATAAGTACATAATACATACCTGGTCACTATCATGTATCATACATAATCAATAATAGTTTGCTATGAACATTTGAATTTGTAATCTCACTCGAATCATCGGCGTTAAGCCTACTAGGTTTCAAAACCCGAATCCAGTCACTAGCACAAAGCCTACGGGACTTTAAGCCCGGATATATAGTACCAGCACGAAGCCTGCGGGATTTAACCCGGATATATATAATATCGAGTGCTAAGAATATTTACCCATATGATAACTCAGCTCACTTAACCTATCACATTTGTACTTCAATATCTTCATTCAAGTATAAGCACACAAAGAAACACACCTTCAATATAACTTTCGGTTCAACATTTATACGCAAGAACACATAACCATTTCACTAACTCAGCTTATCTCCTAATAACCATTCGGTTAAATACCATATACTTAACTTATTTATTTATCATACTTATCTATTACATTAATTATCTAATAGCTGTAGTTACTCAAAGCTTACCTCGTATATTTTTGAACAGTTGCGGATAGGCTATTCAATTGCTTTCTCCTTTCCCTTATCGGATCTAGTTCCTCTTTGCTCTTGAGCTTGATTCAAAAAAATGAATTTGTTTTAATCATTTCAAACATCAAAGGCAATTTTAAAGCACCTAATGTACCTAATTATTTTAACACATCACCTTAAGCATACATATTAACTATCATACACCCATTTCACATGCCAAGTTACAATGAATAGAAATACATACACACCAATAATTTAATTACCCATTTCGATCTTATAGGGTAACTTCAATGCATCATGTTTATACAATTTGCCATACACGCACCGCATATTAACAAACCGAAGTTACTCTTACATATTATCCATTATAATCATTTCATAGATTTAAAACATAGCTGAAAAATCCTTAGCATAAATACATATAGTAACACTCAAATCATTAACTATTTTAACACATATAGCACATAAGGTTAACTAAAACTCCATTCACTTATAAGATGTTAACCCAAATGAGCTCATACCAAGACCATACCTAACCGAATTCAAGTAGAGAATTAATTACAACCATGTATACACCAATATATAATTATAGCATGCTTTAATATTTTATATACCCCATTCGGCCCTAACCACTCAAACTTAGCTTTTATATACAAATCTCATCTCATGATCAAATGTAGCAAATTACACATAGGTTACATTATTGCCAAACAATGACCGAATATGCATATCAAATAATTAGGTTACTTAACACCTAACTCACATAGCCAAAATACATACAACCTTAATGTCCAAATATGAATACCACCCAAAATTCTTATGAATTAACCCTTAACCCCATTTTATCGAATATTCATTAAATATTTAGTTCACATACACATACATAAACGATTTGAAAATTTCCTTTAACCAAACATACATTCGGCAATGGCCACAACAACTTAACAAGTCTTAGAAACGTTCTTTAACATTTTAACTTCATCTTATTACCCCCAAAGACCGAATGCATATATATATAAATAATAATGTCGAATGCCATTAATTAATAAAGCCACACACAACTTATATACAAAACTCATCCTTACATAGCCTATAGCTCATTCGGCCATTCATTAATTAAACATAACAAAGCTTCATATCAAACTCCTATGACCGAGCACACATATACCTACATTCCAATACTCATAACATTGAAAATCACATTCTAAATAAAAGAATCATGAACAATGCCGAATCCTTAGGTGTTCAAACATCTAATTTACTCAATTCAAAACATCTAAACAACATTAGTTTAAGACCTTAAACATCTTCATTTTCGGCTATTACACCAATACACAAGATGATTTATTTATTATTCTTCATTCATCCAAACTACTTACAAGCACCTTAGACTTGAAGATAACCATGTAACCCTTCACTATCTACCATGACCGAGAGCTCAAACCTTTCCCAAAATCAAAATTTTAATATGGGTTGAATAAAAAACTTGGTAACTAACTTACAATTAACAAAAATTTTAAGAATTAATAAGACGTCTTACCTTGATTCAAGCCTAAGGTAACCGAATGAAGTTTTCTCCCCTTTCCTCTCTTACAATTCGGCCAAGAAGATGAACAAGTTGAAGCTTTGTTTTCATCACCAATTTTTCCTTTATTTTTATTTTATTTATCTTTATTATAAGGTATAAAGCCTTTTAACTAATGAATAATTTACATATAGTAAATATAAAAGCATCATCATGGCCGGCACTATTATCAAAAAGGGATATTTGACATGCAAGTCCCATCTTTTTATAACATGCATTAATAGACCACTTTTAAATTTAGCTATCACATTTCACAATTGTCTCATATAAGTCCTATTTAATAGATCTCACATTCAAATGACAAAATTAAAGTATGAAACTTTCACACATGCATGTTCACATACAATAAGCATAAAATATAACGGTTAATTATTTTTTATAACTCGGTTTTGTGGTCCCAAAACCACTTTCCGACTAGGGTCAAATTAGGGTTGTCACAATAGGTGAAGCTGGTGCCTCTCTAACTTCCTCATTAGGCTGGTGTCCACAAGACGAAGACCCAGCCTAAGCACCTCCACAGCTTCAGCCGCGGCCTTTACCACGAGTACCCCTAGTGCTTATTATCCAATCATGCTTTTATCTATATTAAAAGTTTTATGCCAATCATTTTATTGTTTCAGTATTTGTTACAGATGTCTTATGAACAATATTATCTCAGAGTTTGTTTCCGTAGTCCGCAGTCTTACTACGGTTCGTAGTTTACTCTAAAGAGTTTCAACACAGTTTTACTACCTAAGTAGTTTCAGTAATAACATTTCGATATTATTCTTTCAGAAATAACAATCAGAAGAATTACAGGATCGGCGCGGAGACTCGATGTACCACTCCTTCAGTAAAACATAAACCTAAATAATCTCTTTAAACCATTTTAAAACAACATTGTTAAAATTTTCACGTTCTTAAAAAAAACCCAAATCCACAGTCGAGTTTTGCAACCTGGCTCTAATACCACTAAATGTAACATCCCAAACCCGGCCTAAACGTTATGGCCAAATCTGTGATGTCACATTGGAGTGTTTTTCCAAAATAAGAGTTCTGTAAAAATTTGTTCTACATAAAAGCTTCTTTAGGTTCTCAAGAAAAGTTTAGAGTATTTGGTTCATTGTAAAAATTCAAGTTGGTTTACCAAAATATTAATTGTATAAGTTCGTTATTAAACTTAAAAATGATGTTTGTTGCGGAAGCTTTCAAAATGTGTTACGTAAGCGTGATGTGTTTAGAAAATCATTTGTTTGTGTTTACTTGAAAATTCGAGTCCTAATACTAACAGGTAAAATAAAGTAAATAAAATGTAACACCCCATACCTATAACCCACACCAGGGCAGAGTACAAGGCATTACCTAACTTGATCTCATGCACACAACCAATCTCAAGTCACCAAGACTCGGTCCAAATTAAAACTTTTTCAATTTATACTTTAATCTCCTCATTATGGGTCTACGAACCCCAAATCGACCATTGGAAGCTATTCGGGACTATCCATGATCCTTAAACTATCTATTGAACTTTTGCCTTTAAAACAGGGCACACGCCCATGTAATCGTGCTGATGGCCCATGTGGCTCACACGGCCTAAGCACATATGGACATGCCCATGTCCTACTCCCGTGTGGAATTAATTACTAATTCAAACCTACAGGGGTTTTCACACGACTAGACAAACGCCCGTGTCCCTCACACGGCCGTAACACGCCTGTGTCTTAGCCCGTGTACAAAAACATGGACATTCTATTTCTGACGTCAACATCCCCAAAGTGTCACACGGCCAAGGCACACACTCGTGTACTAGGCCGTGTCCTTCACACGGTTGAGACACACGACCGTGTCTCTGCCCGTGTGTTTATTACCATGCATACTGAATTGAAATTTTTACGTGCAGGGGACACACGGCCGGACCACACGCCCTTGGGGCTAGCCGTGTGTCACACACGGCCTAGACACATGCTGTGTGTCTACCAGTGTGGACAATATGAGGCTATTTACCAAGCCTTATTGCCACGCTTACATACATATTTCCATACAAAACCAACCAATATATAAACAAGCATAATTCATACAACTAAATCAGCCATAATAGACATTAATTCAACCATGAAAATGCATCCTTTATAAAATCAAAATGAATGTTAGCCATCATTCAAGGCTTAATACAAAATGAAGGGTTTCCAACCCAAGCCAACACATATGGCCAATTAATAATAACACAAAATACAAGTCTAATTCCCTATACATGCCATATTCAAAAATATAAATCTAACTATACCGAATGTTTCGGTTGATAGTGTGATCGATATCTCTGACTTTCGGTGACCCTTGAGCTAGTTAGGCGGCATTATAAAAAAAATGGAAAGGAAATGGAGTAAACATATAGCTTAGTAAGTTGCACATAAATAAATATACACAACAACAGCTTTGCCATTTATCAACAAGCTCATGATACAAAAGTTGGCATAAGTATAACTTACTCATCACTATCCATAGTCGCACAGTATATATATTGAGCTCATATCTCATACGTACCAAATAGGTACCTGTACCACTCAACACAAGGTTATACTTTTCTTCATTACTTAAAATCATAACTCTTACTGTTGAACCATTTGGAGCACTACCGGATATTCATTAAGCCTCAAACATAAGGTAAGGTGCCGATGCCATGTCCTAGACATGGTTTTACACTTGCTATCATCATCGAGGCTGATGCCATGTCCCAGACATGGTCTTACACTAGCTCTCGTATATATGTACCGATGCCATGTCCCAGACATGGTCTTACACTGACACATCTCAGAGCCAATGCATGTCCCAGACATGTCTTACACTGGCTTACGTCTCGAGGCCGATGCATGTCCCAAACATGTCTTACACTAGCACTCGTCTCAATGTCGATGCTATGTCTCAGACATGGTCTTACACTAGCTCTCATAATGTGGCTGATGCATTTCTCAAACATGTCTTACACTATCTCACACAAGTAACCCAAATGTCCTGGCATGAATATCCGATTTACTTCCTAGGGTTCCAACGGGAATTCTACTATCTCAATTATCATTATACTTTTTCAATTCCACAATCAACCAATTCATTCTATATTCGATTCAATGACAATCCAAACACATATATTAACAATGTAGTTGTATTATTTACATACAACTTACCTCGGATTACAAAATGTACACGACTAGTCCGTTTAGTCGATTTGCTTGGCCTTCCCCCGGTCTCGGTTCGGGTTTGGTAATTCTTGATCTATAATAGCAAAATGCACTCATTTAGTCGCTAAATACAATTAGGCAATCAAAAATTCACATCTTCGGTAAAATAACCACTTTGCCCCTAAACTTTAATAAAATGACCATTTTAACCCTATGCTCGAAAATTAATTTTTATCGAATTTATTCGCATCTTAGGCCTAGACAAACTCTTTTTACTCTTATACAAACTCCAAATTCCCACTATTTCACACATTTATCACTTATTTTACAACTTATGCAAAATGGTCCCTTTAGGTGTTTTCATGCTAACACATTTCACAAAAGTTGTCTATTATACAACTAAGACTCATATTCTTCCATAAAATTTTAGAAAAAACCCTAAATTCTCTCATGTAAAAACCCTAGACTTTCCACCATTTTACAAGATGGTCCCCTCATTTGAAAGCTCATGCTTCAAGGGTCTCAAAAATGCAAAAATCATTAACAAAGGGTATGGAAATCACTTACTTGTGAGTGCTTCAAGATACTAAAAATTTTAAGCTTTCAAACCCCCTTCAATGGCTGATTTTCGGTAGAGAAAGAATATGAAAAAGGGATGATATCATCCTTCCTTTATTTATTTCTATTTTAGTCAAAAATAAGCCACCTAACTCACCAAATTTTAAAATTTTCTCTCCTCTTTGACTCTATGGCCGGCCATACTCCTTTAAAAAGGTATAATTGCCTTTAAAATCCCCCAATTTTTATTCTCTAATAAAATAACACCTTTAGCTATCAAATTAGGACTTTTGCACTTTATGTGATTTAGTCTTTTTTCGCAATTGGGCTCACAAACGTTAAAATTACTCTACCAAATTTTTCATGCACTATATTAAACATGCTATGACTCTAAAATAATAATAAAATAATTTGTTCGACTCTGAATTTGTGGTCTCGAGACCACTGTTCTGGCTAGGCTCTAAATCGGGCTGTTACATAAAATCCTCAAATCAAAATAAAAATTAAAAAGGCCTTATTACACAATGAAAACCCAAAATAAAATCTTAAGTATAAAATTAAAAGAAACTACGTCGAGTGGCCACCTCTGAGTCCTCCTTTGCCTCGATCCGTCTAAGCCTGAGGATTTCCTGCACAGTTAATAGATGGATGAGTTTACAGAAACTTAGTGTATGAAATCTCATAACAGCAAACAACCAATGTAAATACAGTCTGGGCTTAAGCCCTTTAGTTCTAATTAGGGCCTTAGCCCTATTTTCAATAACAGTAGCATTCTAGGCCTTAGTCTATTTCAATGCAATATGCAAGCAAAAAGTCCTACCCAATCCATCCGCTACACACCATCTCCGTACCAGCCCTACACACCATGTGGGGATTAAATCGACCCACCCATGTAATGCAACGTAATATCATATGTGTATGCAGAAATGTCATGCTCAAAAACAGTCATACATAATACAGGGGTATTACAGTCAATTTACCTCATAGGGCTATAATGGTTATTTCATCAGTATGGGGTCTAAATGTACTTACCATCCCAACAGTAGGTCCACAGTCATCTTGAGCGACCCGTGCAACCTTATCAGTCAACCAGTGCTAATGGGCCTATAGTCCATATTACAAGCCGATATGGGCCCACACTCTCGTATGGCCTACAAAGACCAAATTGGCCTTAGCCGTATGGTTCACACAGCCTAGCTCAAAAGTAACCACACTTTTGTGTGGGGCCCATAGGCCCAGTGGGCCTACATGGCCCAGTTTAGCCCAAAATGGCCCAATACCAATTCGGCCCATGAAAACGTTCATGGCCATCACATCGACCACACGGTCGTGTTTTGTCACACGGCCTGCCACACAGGCGCTTACATGCCCGTGTGGTGCCGTCAACCCACTTTTTGGCTTTTCAGCCTTTCGGCTTTTCGACTTTTCAGTCTTTTGCAGCTTCATAACTAATGGCAACGTTACACACATCTTATTGTGAAATCACCCAACTAGCCTATGAGTACTCCAATCTATCCCTTGTTTTGACCGGTCCACAAACCGTTGCAAGCAACCCCTTTTTTCCAATCCTTAGAGACTACCAAACTCGTAGACTAAGAGTGAAGGACAGTAGTATTTGGCCAACACCCCAAAGCACACCTTAATTCTGAGGCACGAGATATAACAGTCTCACTCCCTTGCCTGACCCCTAACTGATTGCTCAAGAACCCACTTCAAAAGCTGAAACACCATAGGAGTTGAGAGAGATGCAGAGGGATTCGGCTTCCAGAGAAAATAATGTCGGCTCAGAACAAAAAATAAGAAAAGCTAACAGAGATTCGGCAAGGGTTAAGGAGGTAGAAAAAGAATAAGAAGAAGAAAGTATTCAGCTAGAGACCAAAAGAGAGAGTGAAAGTTGATGACCGATTGAGAGAAAAAGAATGAGGGTTCGACAAGTGGTGCAGAAGATTAAGAGAAGAAAAGAAGAAGATCGATTACCCAAGCACAAACTTGAAGACAAAACCACAATAGGCTAGTATGCAGAGTGCCCGAGTGGTCACTATAATATATGACTACCAAGCAAGAAAATAACCGAAAGAGAGAAAAAAAACATGAAAAGTAGACAGAAGAAAAAAAAATGATGATTATCCAAATGGAGAGCACTAGCTTACACTTTTGGCACAAAGAGTATGGCCAAATGACTAGGTGCATTAACTCAAACCGATAGGTTGAGAAGAGTCCTAAATCGGCACTACACTCCCATACTTCCCAACTCCTTAATTTTCTCCTCAAAAACCTCCCCACATCTCTCAACTGATAACTCCCATATCCACTACCACCAAACTCTCCTCAAATTTGACTATTCATTCCCACTCAACCACTCCATCATCAGAGTTTCGGTCAACTTCTACTTCCTACATTCCAAGAGCAGCAAAATAGAACACCTTTGCGCATAGGCGGACTCAAACTCAAGACCCTTAAGCCTCCTATCACGCCTCTTACCACTAGACTAGCAAGTTTTTTATGCCAAGTAACTCTCACATTAATTTAAAAGCCTCCTAGCTGCAGACAAGGGTTTACTCCATTAAGAGCAAAATTTTGCTCAAGCCAAGGCTTGAACCCATGACTTCCCAAACACTCCTAGAGCACTAAACCATTAAGGCAGACATACACCCACACCACAACCACGCAAAAACAATTTTAACAGGGGTTTTCGAGATTTAGGGACTTACACTATTTAAGTTTTCTTGCATAAAAATCTTAACTTTTATATTTTTCTCAAGCTTTACTTTTATAGTTGCCTTATTTTCCATGTTTATGTTTATGTTTATTTTCCTTACTTTGACCATTTGTGGCTAAACCTTTAAGGAGGTTGGTTGATGGAGTTGTGGGTAAACTAACATCCCTTGGACAAAGGACTAAATCATAACAAATTCGACTAATTTAAATAGAATAAAGAACTTCGGTAGTGACGCCCCTAAGGGAATATCAAGATAAAGTGAGACTAGAAGGTAATCTTATTACGCACCCGTTCATTAGTGCCGGATTAACCGGCGAGATCGGAAGATAAACTAGACATAATTCGTCTAATCCTGTAAAATTAAGATCGGAAGATAAAATAGAGCCACTTGGTAATTTACGCAATTTATATCCCTAGTCTGAGATTTGGTGAACCATATCGAAATCAACCAAACCCCATTAGTTTTCTAGATAGTTCCTCTAGTTTTAGATTTCTTACAATTTAGTCCTTAGAGTAGAATTTTTAATTTTCTTGCAAACTCATCTTTTTATGAATTGCTGCACTAAAATGTTAATGTTTTCGATTTAAAAAAAGAGCCAATTAAACTAAAGTACTTATTAATTTTTGGAAACATATTTGACTTATAATTTCCTTTTTAGAATTCAAGTACAGATTATGTAGTGAAAAATTTCGATTACTTTAGTTGTTATTTAAAACTTTGTTTCGAACTTATATGATCCAATTTTTGGTTTGCTAATTATTGAATCATGTTACATTCATGTTAAATCAAAATAAAACCCTAAGTCCAAAACCAAACTCATGCCATAGTTCAAATAAAACATTACAGTCCCAAAAATATTATGAAATTATAAATTTAAAATACTTTATTTAGTAAAAACTGACAAGAGCCTTCCGAATGTTGTGTCCGATCCTAACTTTGAAGATTACCTTAAAGGAGAAAATTAAGTGGTTAGCTTTAAGAAGCTTAGTGTGAGTCTAAAAGTAACAATTCAGTAAAAAACACATTCACAAAAAAAGATAAGCCATTCATACAATGTCAACAATAGTACATAACAATTCATCAACCAGTGCCATCAACACAAAGTTCGTAATAAGCATGACACACACCAAATAGGGTTATAGTACCTCCTATCCAACCAACACATCAAAATCATGATCATTAGCCACCAAAGAATTATGGAGACAAACTGCCAAATTTATTACGAAAATACCGCCAAAAATAGATAGTGTAGTTTAACTACTAGAAATGTATATATATGTGGATAAACCACTCATCCAACCCTACACACCATTTTGTGGTCAAGCCACTAATATTGCAAATCATTAAACTGTTAATTCTTCCTTCCTTCACAATCATCTCAACCCCAATGATATGCACATGACACATAATGATGTAAATCAAACTCAATACAGAAGCAAAAATCAATTAAGTAGACATGTTTTCAACATGTTATCAGATTTATCAAAACTAGTAGGCAAGCTTTCAATATGCATCCAGTGACAGAAACAGTAAGCATGGTTTAATCATACAATCATATTTCTACAAAACGATAGGCATGGTTATTCATGCACTCGATATAGTAATAATAGTAATCATATATTAACGTTCAGTAAAAAATACAATAATAGCATCACACCACAACTTTCACAATATATATGTTTCAGATTTAATCATTCAATAATGATAAACAATATTTTTTTACCATTGAATAGGTCATTGTTAAAGATCCTTACCTTTAGTAATCACCAAATCCATATTGGCACATTCAACCATCATTACGACATCATCTAACCGATCGTTTGTTTATACCATTATATTATTTTACACGTTTGATAATCAAAGAACACTCAAAGGTCTAGTCCCACACTGAATTGGTCACTTTACTATCTAGGTCTTTTATGTACCCGATTTCCACCTTTTTGTGGGTGGTTTAAAACATATCGCCATAAACATTACAATTTTATTTGTGGTCAAATTTAACGACATTTTTTTACATAAATATAAATATTGTATACATTCGTCCATCCAAAGGTTAGGACAAACACAATCATTTAATCACAGTAAAGGTCCTTTAGCATTCGACCATCAACAACTCAACAAGTACGATGATTAAAATACACATAAAATTATTTCAATAAACAATATAACACCCAAAGGTAAGACCCACACAATCATCATACAATATTTACCACATACATATAATATATCATTTTAAAATACCAATACACACAAAGATCAGACCCATACCTGATTTTTGTAGATTTAATACAAAATTAGATGCCTTCTAACACCCACTCTCGGACCCTAGATCTATCTCAAACCAAAATTTTATACCGTGCACAGCCAGGAACGATCAAAATCTGGACAGTGGCACAACAAAGGTAGGGACAACAAAAGGGGAAAACAGAAACAAAGAAGGAAAACTTGCTAGCAGGATTTTATGCGAAACCTAAAAAAAAAAGTAAAAAAAGAAAAAGAAAGGACAGAAGGAGGGGGTGACTGTAATAGCCCATTTTTCAATGGTGTCAGAAACAGTGGTTTTGGGGCCACCAAATTCGAAAGTAAGTTCGTAAATATTATTATTTAATATTTATGACTCAAACATGATTTTAAAAAGGTTTTTGATATAGTGATTTTTGTTATATAAGTGATTTATTAAGTTCAAGTGGTTTGACCCTAAGGTCGAGTGGTTCTAAAAAATGAGGTAACGGGACCTCGTTTCTATAAACCGAGTCGTGAATATTTTTATAAATATTTACAAAGTGGCATTAAGGTGGTATTAAAGTCTCGTCAAAAAATTTTAACGTGTCGATGGTTAATTAATTAAAAATGACTAAATTGTAAAAGATGTAAAATTTAATCACTATTTGATTGCAGTGATTAAATGGTTAATTGAATAAAGGAAAAGGGACTTAAATGGTAATTAGATCATTCAAGGTGTTAGTGCACAACAATGGACATGAATTTGATGTTTTATTTAATTATTAACTATGGTTAATATGGTAATTTGATAATTATATTAAAATAAATAAAACAAAAGTTTTATTCATCTTTTTCAAAGCTTCATCACCAATTTGAAATGGGGGGAAGAAGCCAGTTCTTTTGCTTGGAGGTTTCGGCAACTTTACAAGCAAAATTGGTATGCAATTTTAGCCCCATTTCTTGTAATTTTTATGTTTTTGATATCGTTGCAACTAGGTCCAACTAGCCCTTACCTTTGATTTTGAAACTGTTAAAGATTTTGAATGCTGCCATTGATGAACATTGTGATTTTAGATTTTAAATGATGAATTTGAAATATTAGTTGTTATTAAAAAATATTATATTAAGTGATTTTTTTATGAATTTTTTGATTAGGGGCTAAATTGTTAAAATAGTAAAAATGCAAGGATTAAATGTGAAATTATTTCATGAAGGGGATTTTTTGGATACCATGAGTATTTGGCTAGGCTCAATTTTGGGTAAAAATGGTTAATTTGCATGTTTTGGGATCAGTGACAAAATTGAATAACAGTAAAACTTTAGGGGTAATTTTGTAAAAATGTAAAAAATGACCAAATTGCATGAAATTCATTGTTTTACTGTCTAAATTGATAAATTGAATGAAATTATTAATTTAGATCAAGATCGAGTGGAAAATTGAGAAAACTAAAATATTACCAAAATGCCTCTGAACTTTGGTATTTCTGCAATTTAGCTAGGTAAGTTCATATGAATTGTATTCTATAAAATTTTGATTAAATTGAATGTTAATATGTGATTATATTGTAATTAAATCAATATATATTAGTATGCAATTTACCATGTTATGAAACGACGTAAATCCAATGACGTACGACGATTACCGAGCCCTGTTTGAACCTTAGGAATTCGTAGGATACAAATGATATGTCATTAGGGTTTACATGATTTGGGTACTGGTCTTGAACGTCCTACCGATGGTTGAAGTCTGACATGTGTTGCAGATACTCCACAGTTCATGTGAGCATCATCGTGTAGCTACGTTTTGACCCACAACTTGTGTGAGCAAGCCCATTTTTATAGCTTGTGTAAGCATACTTATTCACACCTTGTGTGAGTATACATGTACAGGAATTGATGGATTACAGTTATATGAGTTAGCACATTCTGTGTGAGCTATCCCCGGCATCCAACGGTATTCTAAATGGTTCAACAAACACTATACGAATTTGAAATGGTAAGAGAACGATATGAAATATAACATGTAGATATGTGAACATCCTTGATATGATGATACATGGAAATTATATAGGTTGAAAAGAGTTATAAACTCATGGGATACATGTTGTGGCTAAATGGCTATTTATATTAATGTGCCTATGATTTATATCTTGTACGCTAACATGTTTGGTGTAAATGCTTAGGCTTTGGCCAAGTTGTGGTTGGATTATGCCATGTTAAACTTATAAGTTATGCATTGAAATGGTAAGTGCCCAAATGGAAATATGCTTGTGTTCATGAAAGAGTGGTAAGGTTTAAATTATGTAATTTCTTATGAAAGGGTTTATCATGTAATTAATTCCAAAAGAGTTATGTTTAAATGCACTAGCTTGTGGCTATGGTTGATGATATACTTATGTCTTTTGTGTTATGCATATGCGATGGGTGAAAAAAAGTAATGAAATAGTAAGTTCATCCTTTAAGTGTAAAATGATGAAAAAGGGAATGATGAGTTGAAATGATGTTGTTATTTAAGCTAAAGAAAGTAAATGCAATGGAAAGTAATGAAATGCAAATTAAAAAAAGAAAATTTGAAAGGGTTTAAAGTTATTTAAAATCCTATTATGCTAAGGATGATAGGTATAAGTGATGCTATGGATTTACTCACTTTGTGAGTTGTTGAATATGGTTTCATGAATCTTGTGGTATTGGTATAGGATTATTCTTGATATGTATAAATTTCATATTTGATATGGATTGATATGACTAAAGTTTATATGAGCTTACTAAGCATTCATTGCTTATGTAGTTGTTTTTCCATTACTTTTTAGATTACTAGAAGCTCGATTGGGTTGGAAGTTCATTATAGATCTATCACACTATCTAGCAGTTATATCGGTAGATTTTGACATCTTGGTTAATGTTATAATGGCATGTATAGGTGAACTTATGGTTGATTATTAGTTGAATGTTAATTGATGTATTTGGCATGTATATGTCATTTTGGGTGATGTAGCCTTGGTGCATTTGGTGCCTTGTTGATATGTGTTAATTTAATAATGTGTTAAAGCATGTTTGAATGGCCCAAGTGATAAATGATGAATTGACCTCAACATGGTAAAGATATGGTATGCTTTGGAAAGGTTATGAACTAGATATGGAATGAATCTAATATGGCATGGTAATTATGTATCAATCATGTTCTATTTTGGCATGGAAGCAAGTCAATTGATAATTGGATAAATATGCACATGTATGGGTGTTTTTGGTTGATGTTTTAGCATCATGTATTGGCTTGTAAATTTGGTATTATGAATGGTTGAAATGGTTGATATGTAGATATATGTATGTAGCCTTTTGATGGATGACTTTATAGTTTTTATGATATTTAGATGATGGAAGTTGAACATGGTCATTTTGGTATTAAAAATGTAGTTGGTATTTATAGTTGATGATGCTAAATGCTAAATGGTAAATTTGGTACATATGAGTGTGGATTGATATATGTACAAAATGGCAAGTTTTTGGTAAACTAAGCATTACATGTTTAATTATTGTGATTGAGGTGCCTTTTGGGCATATTGGTTGTATGATTATGCACTTATTTGGATAGCTTGTTGTTGTATGGTTTGGTGCACTTTGGGATATTTGATTACATAGGTAAATTGGTTATAGGTCTGTGCATGAATGGGTGAGAAAAATGGCTTGAAAATGACCTATTTTTTGTCCACACGGCCAGAGACATGGGCGTGTGTCTCAGTCATGTGTGGTACATGGCCAGGCGACACGGCTGTGTGTCCCCTGTAGGTTTCTAAAGGTTGCATTTTTAGAGTTAGATGACCTGCCACACTGGTGCGTGGCTTGGCTATGTGACCCAAGTCAGAAAGTTACATGGGCACAGACACGGGCTGAGACACGGTCATGTGTCCCTACTTCGAATGCCCACACGGTCTGAAACACGGGTGTGTGTCTCAGCCGTGTGAGTCACACGGCCTAACCACACGGCCATGTGACCCCTGCAGTTTGAAAAAAAAAAATTTTTTTCCTAAAAATTTTATATGTTTCTGATTTAGTCCCGATTTGTTTCTAATGTGTTTTTAGGACCTCGTGGGCTCGTGTAAGGGACAATATGTATGTCAATGATTGGTTTTTCTATGATTGATGTTGTGAGTTGCATGTTTACAATTTTTTTATAGTTTCAAAATGTAAACTCCGGTAATGCTCTATAACCCTATTTTAGTGATGAATACGGGTTAGGGGTGTTACAAAGACAAAGAAAATATGCAACAAAAAATGAAAAAAGGAAAAAAAAACTAAAGAGTGGAGTGTGAGAGGGAGAGGGAGAGTGGGACAAAACAAAGGGAGGGATTTAAAGGATAATTCTTCATATATTTTTTTAAAAAAATCTAATCTTATTTTTTAAAACAGTTTAGTTATCAAAATTTGAATAAAATCTAATCCTATCTTTTTTTAAAAACATTTTAATTATGAAAATCTGATTATCAGAGTTTGAATTCTACTAGCATTCTGATTGCTTGGACAGCACATCAGAGGAGAAAAAAGATTATTTCTACTTTGAGCACAAAGTGATTCGAACACAAGTCATAAGGAAAACACTCATTAACCACTAAGTCAATTCACTTGCTTATAAATACTTTTACAACATTTATTTTATAAAACGGGGCGTGACACCAACTAGAGTTTTTAGCAAAATTGTGCAAAATGGAAATTATGCAAGGGAAGGGATTAGAACCTAGGTTTCAAGGATGAACTCACTAACACTTAATCAGTAGACCAATAACTAATTTATGACATGATTTTACCAACTTTTAACTAAGAGACATAGCGTGACAACTCTTGGTCCACTAATCCAAATTCTTCTATCCCGATTCTTCTAGCCCCATTTTTGGGGTGTGACACATAAAATCTTTGTTTTTAACATGCACGCACCATACAGGTCAACACCATTGCCGAGGATTGCAACAGTGTAAATATAGAGTCAAGTTAGTTACTTTTGAAGCAATATTAGTCGAAAGACCAGGAAATTAGATAATTTTTTTTATTTTGTTGTATAGTGTTTTATTTTTGTTTTAATTTCATTTTCCTTGTTGAAGATTTAACTTAATCATGTTTAATAACAATGGATATAGGTGACCGAGTGACTGATAAAACTATGAAGATTAATTGAGTTTGATGAATGAAGATTCGACGAAACATTTGAGTTATGATGACGACTATGAAAGGCAAGGATACGAGTATCCTTATAGTTCTTATGGTTACGCGTATGGAGTGGATGGTTACAATCAAGGATGGGTAAGTAATAACTCGACGTATGATTTGTATTACTCATATTCCTATGATAATGGAGGTAAGCATTAGGAAGAGCCTAATGAAGATCACTACTAACCATTCGGATGAGCAAAGTTGAGGAAATCATGCATACACTGTAGGCTAATGTGCACCAAATACATGGTCAATTAAACCAAATTTTCCAATGGATGCAAAGCCATGCCTCTTTGAGTATACCAAGTAAGCAAATATTAGAAGTCATCCAACACCGAGCCGTAATGAACACTCCGATGTAAGAGGTCAAGCATGATATTCTCGAGCTCGAGGATGAGGGCCACTCCAATGTAGAATTAGAGATAGAGGAAAAGTTAAATCAGGAACTAACTGATACGGTGGAGGAATCGACAAACTTTTCGACCATTATTTTGGAAGAGCCAACCCATGTACTTCACGTTCACATGTATTTTTATTTCGATACAGGAACTACAATTCGAGACGATACGACTTTGTATGACATTAAATTTGTATTGCTCGAAGTTATTGTACATCGAAATGAACTTTGGAGTTGGTTAGGCTTTAGGGTGAAGTGCCTCATGATGTGGCTATTCGGAAATTGAAAATATGACGGAAATAATGTCTTCGATCAAAGAGGATCATTGTCTCAAGAATAAAAAAAAAAACATTGATTCAAAGTGCTGAGGGCCTCATGGAAGTTCTTTTATGGTGGAGATATGGATCACCCCGATTATTGAGGACTTCAATAATTTTTATTTGTATTCTTTCTTATTTTTTTTTATTTTATATTTTGATTATTTTATTTTTGGTGTGTTTGTTTTGTTTTTCTATGCAGGTCGACCCACCGAGAGGTACACAACATTGAGAGCGTTAATGAAGTTTGAGGACTACTCCACCATTTTGTTACACTTACATTGTACAAGGGGACTCTCCTTAGACTTTACCTTTAATTGGGACACATTGGGGACAATATGTAACTTAAATGTGGGGGGTATACATTAAAATTTTAATTTATGTGTTTTGTTTTCTTATTTTATGTTTGCTTCAAAAAAAATTCAAAAATCTATAAAAATTTTAAATTTTTTTCAAAAATCTATAAAAATTTTAAATTTTTCTCTTGTTTTTTATTTTCTTGCATGGTGCTTGGATTATTCTGGTAATTGGTTATTTTTTGTTGATATTGAGTGATGTATGGCTGACTTTTGAACATGTAAATTTTGATTGATGTTAGATAATTTGGTTCTTTTAAAGGTAGATTAGTTAGTTCAATAAGTTAAATTGCATAATAGACTAGAGGTAATTATTCTTTATGTAAATATGTATGATTTGTGCCAAATGATAGATAGATTGTATAGATGCTTGTAGATAAATAGTGCTTGAATCAATTGTTATTCACTGGGGTAAATGGAGATATGATTGAAATTATGCTTGGTGAAATGTGCAGAGAGAAGACCTAAGGCATTTTTTATTAGCCTAGAGCTCAAATGACTAACCTTGATGCTATATACCCCTAGTCCCCATGATTTGAGCCTTAATTTTTTTATTCTTGATGAACTCGCTTCCTTGAAACCTTGAGCCTAAATTGAATTAAGAACCCAACCATTCTCTGTCTTTGATCTTAAAATGCATTATGAAATGGACATTAGGCCATGGATGTTGAGGGTTAGATAGACACATTTTGGTGGTTTCAAGTTGTTCTTGAGAGAAAAGAGAAGAGATTGTTTGATACAGTGCATATAGACATTTGCTAAGTAAACTAAATGAAAAATAAAATCGAGTGAATAAAAGCAAAGTGAGTGGAATAAAAGCATGGTTAGTGATAAAAGCTTTGTGAGTGAAAGAGTGAAAATTATAGAAAAAGTTTAAACGAAAAATTATTTTCGAGCTTAAAAGAAATCTTTCGATTCATAATGCACAAGTTTTTACTAGTTTGTGTACACCAAGATTCAAAATTATCTTCCTTTTGTTTGGAGAGATAAGCAATATGAGAGAAGGAGAAATAAGGAGGTGAGATTAATGATTACTTTGGGGATGAATAGGGAACAATGTCATGTGTTTTATTTTTTCTAGTGCTTGAAACTATTTTGAGCTACCTTTTGTTTGAACTTCGAACTGTCCTAAGCCTCAGAATACTATGAGCCTAGAAGACCTTTAGGACTCATGAAATTCACTAACACAATGATTCGTTATTTGCTTGCATTTATCTAGAGGAACACAACCAATTCATTTTACATATCTATAAGCTATCCACGCACTTCACTTTGATGGATAACATTTGTACATACATTCATTTTAATTGCCTCTATATTTGTTAGCACTTTAACTTATTGAACTAATTGTGTTTGCATTGAGGATGCCTGAGTTAGCTAAATATCACTCTTAAGTTGCATGTGAGGTAGTTCTCGTACGATTTTAATATTTTACCATTATGTGACCTAATTGTTTGATTTAGTCCAAGGGTCGTATTTTACATGTTTGGTGTGTTTTCTTGAGAACAAGCAAAGACTTAAGTGTGGGGGAATTTGATCTTTCGTAATTTGACATGTCAAATTAGGCTCCTTGTGTTACTTAACGAGCTTTTTTTAAACAATTTCAGGGTCTTTTTATTAGTTTAGCTTAATTTTAGTCCTCGTAATTAAATAAGTGTAAATACCTCTTTTTACTCATGTTGAGGCCCAAATTGGCCAATTGTGCCATTGTGGGCCCTAACGTTTGATTGAGTATTATAGGTGCTCGACGATGGCCCAAAATTGTATGAAAACATCACCAAAGAAAGGGGTATCACGACATCAAACATTGGGAATCATGATACCTCCAACAGGCCTAGGATGAAAACCACCTACAGTGGTATCACAGTATCCACTTTGGGTATCGCGGTATCCACTTTGGGTATCACAATATCCACCTTCCAAGGGCAGCCTCATTTCAATATTGATTACGATATCGTGATATCCATATCATAAAGGGGACAAAAAATGACGTCAAGGGTAGTCTTTGTCCAACCAAAGCACCAATCAAATAAAAGTCATTCAAGGGCAATTTAGTCACAAAATGAGGTCAGATTTTGCTGCTAAAAATAACCAATTTTGGTTGAGGAGAGATAGACACAACTTGTAGGCTTAGTTTTAGCTTAGTTTCTCTTAGGTTTCCTTCTTCATTTCTAGGGTTTCTTATTTTTCATCTTCCTTAGCTATAGAGTTCATTTTTCTATAAATTTTCTTCTTGGTCTTGTTGCTCTTTAAGTTAGTTATCACTGTAGCTAGGTTTATTTGTACTTTTAATCCATTTCCTTTACTTGTAATGACATTTCAACCTCTAGCTTAATATATTTCAGTTTCCTTTAGTTTCAATTGTTAAAAACTTTACCTTTTTATGTTTCTTGTTCTTGATTTTATTGTTGAATGCCCATCTTCATTTTGCTTTCAAGTTTTTTAGATTAAAAACCCAAACTTTCACATATTTCTTAAACTTCATGTTAATGGCTGCCATTTCCCTTTCTTTCATGATTATTAGCTTAGTTTTTAGTATGGGTAACTAAACTCTAAAGGGGTTGGTTGATGAAGATGTGGGTATGCTGATTTTTGGATGAGAGACTAAGTTGTAATAAATTGGAGTAGATTGAATAAACCTAAAAACTTAGGATTGATGCCCCTATAGGAATATATAGGCAAGTGAGGCCGAGAGGTAATCCTGTTAAGCATCAATTCATTAGTCTCGGGTTAGCCGATGAGATCGAGAGATGAACCAGACTAATTTGTCTAATTTGGTAAAGTTGACATAAACAAAACCACTTTCAGAGTTTAAGCAATTTAAATCCCTAATTTGAATATTAGTGAACCACATTGAAGTCAATCAACCACTATTTTTTATTCATTGATTAATTTAGTAACTTTTCATAATTTATAATTTAGTCCTTGAGTTAATTAGTTGGTAAATTAGTATAATTACTCTTAATTTTATAACTTGTCGTACTATATTGTTTAGCAATTAGGTAGATAGAATCTTTATTTTGCATGCTTGTAACAAGAATTTGCTCAATCGCCGAATCTTGGATTTGATCCTTGGAGTCCTTCGTACCCCGTTGTACAATTATATTACAATTGAACTGTCACACTTGCATGCATTGCACTTAGTATTTTATTTGATTGTTTTCTTTAATTTTTGATTTTCTCTCCCTGTTCGCGAGAGTAGGGGAGAGGATGGTCAAAGATAATGTCAGAGATAAAGTCAAAATTCAATTTCGAATGATCTTATGAAATACCTACAACAATACATGTATGGAGTGCTATATTTCTTTATTGTTCACAATCTCATCTTCTTCCTCACCAATGCCATTATTTTTAAGGGACATCTACTATCATGCTTCACACATCGCCTCATATTTTTCCAATCACAATTTTGTAATTTGGAAATTGACCCCATGCTTTATGTTATACCGTTTTACTGTAGAAATAACATCTTTGGAAGAGAACTCCATTCCAAAATTTGTAAAAAAAATCGTATGGCGTAGTCTTCTATAGTGTAGTTCTGGAAATTCTACCCCATGTTGAGTATTAATGTCAACATTAATCGTGTCAGATGGAGGTTCATGTCCAATGTAAAATCTTTCTAGGTTCCTCTAGTATTATCCAAAATATTATTAGAATCATTCCCTTTTAGTTCAATAGGAAAGACCTTAGTTCAGAAAATAATGCAATTTCTAAACCATCGAGGCTGAACTCTCAAATTGATTCATCATTGATTTCATCACTTTGTACTTCCTTTTCGTTATCAACCCAAATTGTTGAATCATGTACCGAATCAGTTCATCATCAATTTTATCACTTTGTACTTACTCTTCATTATCAACCAAGTTGTTGAATCAAGTATCAGATTGGATGTCCTTTTTCCAGTGCAAGGGATAGCGAGAACATAACCTATTCTCGACAACCCTACGTTAAAACCAAAATTACTTATAAAATGTCTTCTCGTATAACTTGGTGGCATACCCACAAAAGGGTTTGGAGCACAAGACATCGACATACCAATGTTGAAATCATAATTGCTCGTAGAATGCCATGTTGAGATCTTTGTATTCAGGTTACCAACTAACCCCAACGATACACCAAAGTTACAATCGAAGGCTCCAACCGATGAATATCTCCCTATTAATTATTATGGAATTCCATGATATGAGCTTTGCAATAACATCATGAAACCATTGTACAACTGTGTTGTTGGACTTTTTACTTTTTTTTGTAGCCAAAATCTTGAAACATATTAACAGGAATTGTTGATGAATTCGAATCACTTCGAATCACCCTCCTTTACATCATCAAATCGGGCATATAACTTTACTACAACATGCCTAGTTGAGAAATCACATTAACCATTAACTTGAAACCCACTGTAACACCCCAAAATTTATATTTCTGATTCTGTTAGAATATGACATAACTGTGTATTTAATTCAGTGGTTATGTGTTCTGGGTGTGTGTGAGATGTCCTGAGTTCAAGCCTTAGATTGGGTAAAATTTTGGTTTTGATTTGAATAAAGCCTTATCTTTGCATAATAGGCTTGTAAGTATTAATTTGTAAAAGCTTATCAAAATGGGCATGCTAGTCTGGTGGTTAAGGTGTGTGTTGGAGTGTTGGGAGGCCTGGAGTTCAAATCACTGTTTAAGCAAGGGAGTTTATTTTTGTTCGTTAGACTGAGCAAGAATTTCAGTCAAATGAAAATTCTGAGTTGTGGTGTGGAGTGGGAGTGTGGGGAGACAAAGAAGGAATTTGGGAGTTATCAGGATATTCAGTTGTTAGGAAGTGGCAAAATTCTTTCTGTAAAAAAATATTGTTCATCATATTTTTCACTGGTTTCTTTTTCAAACTTTCTTTTTTCTCTCTATTATCTGCCGAAATTCTCCCCATTCCCGTTGTGATTTACCGTTTCTCTTCGTTTATCCTCTCTTTTCTTTGTGGTCTTCATCAAGCTATCTTTGTTTTACTATGGTATTGTTCCCTTGTTCGGTAAGTGACTTTTCCCCTATGGTTCTATCGTTAGATGAGTAGGTTGTTAATCAAGGATCGTTTTACTCTTGATTAGGTGTTGCGCCAAGGTTTTAATCAAGTTCTCTGTGGGTGGTGACTGTTAGTTGCAGTGCTTGACTCGGTAAGATTTTGAGACGTTGATAGACGTAATGTTTCAAGTTATACGTTAAGGTTTTCAATTGAAATAACTCATTTTAAATGACTAATTTGGACTTGGGATTGTCGATTTTAGGTTTTAGAGTGTTAGGGGTGGTTCTAGCTTTGATTTTATGCCAAGTGTGTACTCCGATCGCTCTAAAAATGAGATTCGGCAAAATTCAAAAAGCATTCTGTCAACGCCACACGGGCTTGTGGTCACCCGTGGGTAGGCTGTGTGGCAGTTCACGGGCGTGTGGTCGACGAATCAGGCCGTGCGCACGCGACACAGGTACGACTGACACGGCCGTGTGATGGCTGGTAGGCTATGTGCGAGACACGGGCTCTGGCATTTGGGTCGTGTTGGCCCACATAAGTGAACTACACGGGCGTGTGGGAATTTGTGCCAAGCCGTGTGATCCACACGGCCAAGGCCAATTTGGGTCGTGGGGGCCACACGAGTGTGTGGGCCCACACGGGTAGGCCGCATGAGCGTGTGGCCTATTTTTCTAAAATGTACTGTAAGGTTGCACGAGTCGCCCAAGACGATTGTGACCTGTCATAGGGTCGGTAAGTATTAGTTAGATCCCTGTTCTGTGATATTATATTGTGATGTATGTATATATATGTTCTAATCTGGTTATGAGTATATGTCTGTTAATCTGCATCATAGCATGCCATTCTTGTATGATGCATTGCATCAGGGTGGGTTTGATGAAGAGAAGGAAGTTACTGAAAGGCTTCACAAGCCTGTTATCTGGCAGCTAAGCTGCATATTTATGACATGTGTTGCATTGCAGTACTTTATGGTGTGTAGAGTTGGATGGGTCCATTTTATCCCCATATTTGGTGTGCAGGGATGGGTGGGTCGATTTTATGCCCACATGGTGTCTTGGGTTGGACGGATTGGTGTGCAGGGTTAGTGGGCATGTTCTGTTATTCTGATCTGTTATGCATGATATATCTAATACGGGCTAAAGCCCTAAGACTGTATCTGATTCTGTTCTGAGTGGGCCAAGGGCCCTCCGGTTCTGTAAAGGGTTCAGGCCCGAATTATGATTGTATTCTGTTATCTGACTGTATGCATGCTAAAATGTGGGGATGTACACACTGAGCTGCGAAAACTCACCCTTTTATCTGTTTGATCTGTTTAGGCAATCCCCAGCAGTAGGTGGATCGGTGCAGTGGAGGACTCGACGGTGACCACGACCACATACGTTTTGGTTTATGAATTTTCTGCTTTTGCTTATTCATTTTTTTTTTTGGGAATTTTGATGTAATTTTGGACTTGGACTTCTGGTTTTTATTTGGGTTTTGAACTGTGAATATGGATTATAAGCTGCAAAATCAAAATATGGTTTTCCTTAAATAAACTAAGAGTTTTTTGTAAATAGAAACGGTTTCTTAAAATAATAATAATAAATGGGTTTCAAAAGCTTTCGCGATAAAGAAATGTTTTCAAACAATTCGACTATTACATGTTTTCTGATTAAGTAAAGATAACAATTAGAACGGTTTTTGATTCGATACGATTTGTTTAAAAACACTCTCATGTGACATCGCAAGATTCGGCCATAACGTCCAGGTCGGGTTTGGGGTGTTACACCCGCGTCGCTATTTAGCTCAAATGTATCATATCTTATAGGGTTCATTACGTTGGGTATCTATATTTCAAGCTTAAAACTTCGGCTTGAACCAAAAACTTTTCTTCTAATTCTTGATAGAAGCTCGTTTAGTTTAACACTCCTTCTGGGAGCCAGATCTATAAATTGGGTAGATACAAAAATGACCCCAGTTTTGATGTCATGAGTTTGACCATTGTAATAAATAATGGCTCTAATTCTTTTACTCATCTTCAAAAACAAAATTTGTTTAACAAGTTTAATAAAATAAAAATACGATAATGTTAAAAAATGAATATTTATTATTTTGATATATTGTTACAGCATAAATTACTAACATAGCAATATGTAATATCAAATTTCTTAACTAAATTTTATAAACAAAGTTACAACTAAAAGTAATTATTTACTTGAACTAATTTATGTTTCATGTTTTGAACTAATTTATAAACAAAGTAACATCAACAAGTAAAAATTAGTTTTGAAGAAAGAGATCTAAGTTTTTCATGTTGTGTAATGCCTAAAATCTAAGTATCTAATAATATACAATCTGAAATAAAGCCAGATTAAACAAAAAATTAAAAGGAAAAATTAGGGTTTGAATACCTTGAAATGCCAATAAATTCTACAATTTAATGCAAAGTTGAAATTAAGAGGGTTTTGTGTTAGAATGATGTGGGTAAGGTTTTATTCAAAAGATTTTGAAGAAAAATGGTTGGAAAATTAGGTTTTGATCAGGAAAAGGTCAATGAGTGAGGGAAAAAAAAAGGGAAAAGATTCAGAATTTATGGAGACTAACTGAGTTCAGGGTGTATATATACATGCCCATGTATTCCGACACGTGGGCATATGCGTCAGAGCATGTCCTTATGTTCTGGTACCTCTTTCAGAGATATTAGAACCTCTTAACTAGTGCACACAAAAAAACATGATTTTGTCTATAAGTATCATAACATATCCTTATGTTCTAGTACGCATTCCTGAAAAAAATATGATAAGAAAAAAGAAGAAATAATATAAATACCTTGTAAATTAATTACAACATTTGTATAAACACAAAATATAAACAATTAGCCAAACGATTACATACGAACATGTTTGAAGAGTAAATTCACTAGGTGATTATGAAAATAGGCATAAAGGGTAATATTGAACCAAAGTACTATAGGAACAAAAATATGTTATTTAAGCATAGACACTTAATAAGTGACATATTAAGTTCATATAGCCTATTTCATATACGCTTGTGAGGAAAACTATAATGAATTAACAAGAATTGATATTCATAGAAATAAATAAAGCAATCATGCATAAAACATAAAGATCAAACATATATATTCAAGAAATCAATTAAATGAATAATTAAAGTAAAATAAAAGTATTCATATATTGTATATAGAGAAAAAATAACTTAAAAATAACAAATTCCTATCATGGAATGTTTAGAAGGCCTATTTCACCTATAATTGTCCAAAATCTTTCTTCATCTAAATGTCACTCTTTTGCACATGATCTTTAATGAAATGATATCTAATTTTTAAGTGCTTGGTTCTAGAGTGTTGGATGAGATTTTTTGTCAAGCATATATCACCTATATTGTCACATTTAATGGAAATGTGATCCATGAAAATTCCATAATCATCTAATTGTTGTTTCATCCAAAGAATTTGTGCACAACAACTACTGGCGGACATGTTTTATGCCTCAGTGGTAGACGAAGGAAACGTTGTCTTCGGTTGGGGCAACTCTATTTCCATCATTTACAAATTTCTCCATTTCCATCATTTACATATTTTCTTATAAATAAAAATATAACAACATATTAAGCTTCAAGCTTTCATAGCGGTCTCCTAACATAAATCACAAATACTAAGCTAGGAGTATAAAAAAAATCATTACCAACATTTATGAAGCTTTCTCACTCTGATTTCCATTTTTTATCTCTAACTCCATGAAAACCCTTACTGAAATTTGAGAAAATGATGGTGGAAAACTAAGGGTCTGTTTGTTTGTATGTAAAATATTTTCTGTAAAACATTTTCATTATTTTATGGTGTTTGTTTGGTGGAAAATGAATTGCCAAAAGAAATCATTCTCCAAAAAATAGGTAAAATCAAGGCTTTTTTAAGGAAAATGTCTTACCAAATTTTTTTTCTATAAGACATTTCCCAAACCGATAAGGCTCTGTTCATTGTCTTCACTATCGGAGAAAAAAAATGGGAAGCTTTCAGAGCAACAGAGGGAAAGCTCTCGTAACTATCGAAGAAAATAGCCCCTTATATTCCAATTTTATATTTTTTACGATTTAACCCCTGAAATCCAAATTTTTACTAGTCTACAATTTAATTCCTCAAAAATAGATTTTCTTATTGTACAGAATCCCAAACCTCGTTTTCTACAATTTAGCAAAACAGTCCCTTTTCTAAAATTTCCATATATTATAATTTAGTCTTTACAACTAAAATTGTCAAAATTTCCAAAAATTAGTCCTTGATTTTTGAACATTTAAACTTTCATATTATATTTTTCAAAATTGTAAATTCTCAAATAATGTAAATTAGTCCTAAAACTGAAGTTTTGAAATATTTACAATCTAACCCCTATAGTTTCAAACTTTACAATTTTATGCTCAACTTCCCAAATTTCCATATTTCATAATCATATAATTTAGTTACTACATCAATGTTTCAAATTTCACTACTCAAACCCTTACAATTCAAAAATTTACAAATTTTACAATTTAGTCATTACTTTAGTTTTTATCAAATTAAATCAATTTTCAACTTACTCATCCAAATAATATTCAAAATAAATATTTACCACTTTCAACTTAATTAAACATAAATTTATAGATTTATATTCTTTAATGTAAAAAATTAACAATTAAGTTTAATTAAGTAAATTAAGATTAATTAAAACCAAAACATGATTAATTAAATTATAAATAAGTTTTATGAAATAAACTCAATTAAACAATGAAAAATAATAAAATCTCAAATGTATGTATGTTTGTTTCATTGAAAACAACTTTTATGAAATATTTTCAAGAAATTTGCAAAACAACAGAAAATATTTTACACAAATTCATCCAAACACCATAAAATATTAACTTTTCCAAAAAAATAAATCATTTTTCAAAAATCATTTTTTGAAAATCATTTTTAGTGAAACAAACGAAGCCTAACATAGAAGTTGTTTTCTAAGAAATTGTAGCAAAATCTCAAGGTTTGGGTGTTCAGGTTTTGGAGAAATCTCATGAAAATGCTTGAAAAATGAAATTAGGAGAAAGCCTCCATGAGAGGGGTTGGTCAGCTCGAGAAGATGAAAGGTAGATGAGTTTTCTTTCCTCCCTTCATATCTTTTTAAAAATATCCAAGTGGGCCAAAAGACCTAATACCATATTCAAGCCCACTATTTAAATAATATTCTTGGCTAATGATCCAAAACTTATTTTAATTGTTTAATAACTAATCCAAGTAATATTTTCAAATTTTAATTCTTGAGAAATGACCAAAAACTCTTAAACAATAAAATTATTATTTTGCCTATTTTTACCTTAAAGCTCAATTTTTTCAAAACAAATAGTTATAATTCAACTCAAAATTTCATAATTTCTCATTTAATGCTTAATAAACATCACTGGGTAATGAAAGTTGCATTTTTACCCTTTTTAGATAAAATTGGAAATTTTACAATTTAGTCTATGTACTTTCCAATCTTTTCTATTTGGTCCCAAAAGTTATTTTCATCTAACCAACACATATTCCAACTTAACCTTACGTCAAATAAGGTCTTTCTTAGAGTGTTACTTATTTTTAATTTCATACTGGATATGTGATATCTTAGCAAGCTTATGGTAAATATTTTTTTATACTTTGCATTGAAATTTCTTTAAGTTCTACTTGTGTTTAATTTCATAATAGAGATGTAAAAGAGGGGGGCTACACAAGTACTTCCTAAGAGGTCACTCACCTAGTACTACTCTCGGCCAAGTATGTTGAAAAGCTGTAACACCCTAAACTCGGCCTAGATGTTATGGCCAAATCTGGAGTTGTTACGTTAAATTATTGAAAATTTGGTTTTCGTGTATCTTGAAACTCATCGCAAACTCTTTAAAAAATCCTAGATTATTCAAAAACATATTTTATCTAATTATTAATTTGAAAGCAATGTTTGATTATATTTTCTAAAACTTATGGTTTTGCAGCTGAAACTCTCATAAAGATTTTTTTTTATTTTGAAAAAGCAGTTTGTTAATTGAAACCTTATGTTTTTGCATAAATTTATCATTGTTGATAAAACGTTTAAACTATATTATACAAAAACGGAAAATAAAGACCAAAACCCAAAATAGTCCCAATTGTCCAAAGAGTCCAAAATTTACAAAACTCTCAAACCAAAATTGAATAAGTCAAATTGAAGAAAATACGATATTAACCAAGCTCCCAATTGCACCGATCCATCTAAGTCAGAGGATTTACCTGACAATAACAGTCAAACAGAATATGAGTTTTTAAATCTCAGTGTGTAACAAAAACTCAAACAGATAATTATTTACAAACAAATTTAACAGTACAGAATCTTAACAGAGTAGTTCAGATTCAAATATATATATTTCCTACCCCCAACCGTTACACACCATCTCTGACCATCCCAACACATCATATGAGGTTTGAAACACCCATCCAACCCTACACCCCACTTAGTGTCATTAAGACACTTACAGAATATTCGCAGTCGTGCTGCCAGTATAGTGGCGAGATGTCACCACTCACAGAAACACTTCCTCTACAAAACATATATCCCATCCCATAATTATACATAATCAAAGTAGAAATCATACATAACATATTTAATACAAATCACACATATAACATTATTCTTGGTTTTGTTTATCATATGACATCTCAAATATAATTGCAGATATCAGAAATTATACTAACATATGAACAAATTTCATGTTTTATAGTATATTTAATCACATACCGACCCTACAAAAGGCCCATGGTCGATCGATATGACATGTATAGCCCTAGGAAAAAAATTTAAATTTTTGGGCCCACACGCCCATTTTTGAGTAAAATCGAAACAGTGGTTTTAGGACCATAAATCTGAAGTCAAAATATTTATTTTATTATTTTAATAAGGTTCACAGCATGATAGAATTATTATGTGAAAGTTTTGTAAAGAAATTTTACTGTTTGATTGCTTAATTCGGTAAAAAGGACTAAATCGCGTAAAGTGTAAAATACATATTCTATTAGTTAAAAGTATTAAATAGCTATGGATCATTAAAATAGAATTCCTTATGTTGTAATTAAACTATAATTAATTTGAATGGACATTAATGGGCATAATAACATGAAATTTGGTGGTTTTTAATTAAGGGTATAATGGTAAATTGGTTATTAACATATAATAAATAAAACAAAGCCATGTATCATCTTTTATTTCTCCATCTTCAACTGATTCTAGGGCTTGAGAATCCATCTCTATTCTTCTTCATTCAGCCATGTTAAATCTATGCAATTAGGCACGTGTTTTGTTCCGTTTTTAATGATTCGTACATTTTTTAGATCGTTGCTTTGTATTCTAGCTAGCCCGTACCTTAGATTTTGAAATTGTTAAAGATTTGTCATGTTGCCATTGTTGAATGTTTGAGTAATTTGATGTTTGATGATGGATTTTGAATTTTTTTTATAGTTAAATTAGTTTTGTAAAGTGATTTTGACAAAAATGTCAGAAAAGGGATTAAATTGAGAAAATGTAAAATTAGATGGTTAAAAGTGTGAAATAATGAAAGATATGGGCTGCTAGGAATCCCTATGAAATTTGGATAGTCATGGATTGATACTAAATTGCATGAATTTGAAATTTTATGTGATAAGGACTAAATTGTAAAAATGTGAAAAGTATAGGGGCAAATGTGTAATTTGCCAAAATAAGGATATATGGGCTTAATTGAATTGAATAATTATTGAATGGGTTAAATTTGTTATAATATATATCAAGATAAGTAAATCTCGGATCTAGATCGGGGAAAAAGAAAGGTTGGCGAATAGACGATAATTTCCATCCAAGCGATACGAGGTAAGTTCGTATAATTAGAATTGAACTTTTAAATACTTATATATATATTTGTAATGAATGTGTATAATTGAATAATTAATATACTTGATATACTTGAAATATGGATGCCTTATCGATATAATCTATTAGTTACTAAGCCCCGTTTGAACCGTGTGAATTTGTAGGATACGAGTGACATGTCACTAGGTTTACCGTTTTGGTCGAGCTCCTGCATTTTTTGGGACACCACAGCTCGTATGAGCTTATCGATATATCAGCTCGTAAGAGCTTACTGTTCTCAGCTCGTATGAGCTTACTGATTCAGCTCGTCAAAGCTTACTGTTTCAGCTCAATAGAGCTTACTATCCATCAGCTCCGGAGTATTGTTTATACTGATGAGTATTGTTATTGAGTGAAATGTTGAATAAGATGTCAATGATATATGAATTTGGTATGATATATATATTGAGTATTGAATTGAGATAATGGATGATTTCATGTATTTATATGACTAACCTATTGATGAATGCTTATGTTAGGCATTTGGAAATTGTAATGAGTTTACCTTATTTATTTATCTTGAGTTGGTATAAATGGTAAGTTTAATTATAAATTAAACGGGCTTACTAAGCTATAAAGCTTACTCTGTTTCTTTTTCTATGTTTTATAGAGGTTCGTTAGCTCGCTCGTTTCGAACAAGTCGGAGTTTCACATCACACTATCCAATTTCTGATTGGTACTTTTGAACTTGTGGATAATTATAAATATGGCATGTATAGGCTAGTTTTAATGGTGATAATTATGATTACTTGAGAATATGGATTTGGTTCTTTTTTTATATAAGTTAAGCCATGTGATTTGGCTTATTTTGGTATCATGTTTTGGTTGTGCATAAGTGTTTAATTATGATATATGTTTTGGTAAGAAATAGATAAAATGAAAATGTGCAAATAATGTTTTGATATGTAGTTGACATAGGAATGGATAATGCATGATATTAATTAGGCAATTGAGTACTAAATTGAATTGGTATATTATGTGTATGAAATGTTATAGAATGGCTGCCAATTGGGTTATAAAATGTTTTATATTGTGCTTGTGTATACATGTGAAAATAGGGTGGCAAATTGGCTTTGCAAATAGCCTATTTTTGTCCACACGGGCAGGGACACGGGCGTGTGTCTCAGCCATGTGTGACACACGGTCATGTTATACGGTCGTGTGTCCCTGGTGTTGAAATTAAATTGAAGTCAGTATGCTCCACACGGCCTCACACAGGGGCGTATGATCAACTGTGTGGTACAAGTCAGTATACCCTACAGGTTTGGCACGGCCTAGCACACGACCTGTCACATTGGCGTGTGTGGTCACTTCGAAGGGCACACAGGGTAGACATACGGGCGTGTGGTTGGTCGTGTGACCCCAAGTCAGTATACACCTATTTTCACCCGGCCTGGCACACGGGTGTGTCTTCGGCCGTGTGATGTAAGTCAGTATGTATGACCTGTTTTCACACGGCCTAAGACACGGGCGTGTCTGCTAACAGTGTGTGTCACACGGCCTGCTCACACGAGCGTATGAGCCTTGAAATGGTAAAATTTTTCTAAGCATCTATAATTTTTATATGTTATCGGTTTAGTCCCGAATCATTTCTAAAGCATGTTTAAGGATCCGTATATCCTTATAAGGGACAATATGACTGTGTTGAATGATATTTGTATATGAATGCATAAATGTATGAGTTATGTATGTTAAATGATGTGTACTGATTGGTAATCCCTAGTAATCCTATTCTGGCGACGGATACGGGTTAGGGGTATTGCACGTTTGACCCAGACAGCCCATATAGCATGCCTGTATGGCCCTCATGGCCTCACACATGCCCATGTGGCCCACACACCTGTGTGGTCCACATGACCAAAATAGCTCAGACGGTGTGTCACAGACAGTCCCACATGCGACCGTGTGGCGTGGACACTGTTGTGTTTTGGTTTTCGTTGTTTGCTTATTTTCAGGTTTCTCGTTACTCACCTGGTTGGATTTTGATGCCGAATCACATATGAGTAAACCGCAACTCTAAATTGACAGAAAATACATTCAATTAACACATTCCTTAATCTAATATAAATGTGAAATCGATAACAACATGGCCAAATTATGCTAATCGAAATTCGTAACGCCACGTTAAACGACTTACCCACAACGCAACAGTCGAACACCACTGAACTAGGTTCTTGAAGGATCAATTGTCTCGTGAATATCACCTAGAAAACCTCAAATGATTAATAAGAAATAATGCACTACACACACCCCGTCTAAAACCAAAGATAAAGAAATACCAAATAATACAGAACATGTTACTTACACAAGACAGAGTAGTAAACAAATTAATCACCACAATTGGAGAACTCAAATAACCAAAAAAAAAGAAAGTCCAGAACTTTGGAGTGGAAAAACAAAAGAAAGAAAGTGACAGATTTTTGCAATTACTCCACAAGAACAGACGTGAAGCAAAAGAAATGGGAAAGAGGGTAAAACCAATTGAAACGTGAGTAAATGGGAATGAGTTTTGAAAATATTATTTTTATGATTATTTTAAAGATAAAGAAAAATATGATACCCTACGAAATCCACAGTTTATCTCAACTAACCCTAACATTGTTATTATCCTACAGATTCTTTTCTTTTCTTCTTTTTTTTAGTGTTTAATTTCATCCCAAACTCCATAAGCTGAACATTTCACAAAGTCATTAACAAAAACAAAATAACCCCACTTGCCCCCACTGAGACTCAAACCAAAGACCTCTAAAACATTAACAAGGCCATTAACCATTGAAGCAAGTATATCTCACATGACAAACTTTCACAAATTACAAATCAAACTTCAGGGCATTACAACTCCCCTCCCCTAAAAGAAATTTCAGCCTCAAAATTTACCTGACTCAAATAGATACGGATATTATTCTCGAATTGAATCCTCAAGTTCCCAAGTGGCTTTCTCTGTGCCATGATTCTACCATAAAACCTTAACTAATGGAATAGATTTTCTCTTCAAAACCTTAATGTCTTGATCCAAAATCTAAACTGACTCCTCCTCGAATGTCAAATCCGGTCTAACCTAAATCTTCTCAACAGAAACAATATGAGATAGGTCAGATCAATATCACCTCAAAATGGAGACATGGAACACATCATGAATACGATTCAGCTCTAGAGGTAGCTCTAACTGATAGGCGACTGGACCCACACGTTTCAAAATCCGATACGGCCCAATGAACCTAGGGTTCAACTTGCCCTTACGTCCAAACTATAGAATTTTCTTCCCTGAGGATACCATAAGGAAAACATAATTACCTACAGAATAATCAATGTCCCTCCTTTTCAAATCTGCATAAGACTTTTATCTGTTAGAAGTTGCCTTAAGAAGATCCCAACTTAGTCTAACTTTATCCCCAGTCTTAGAAAATAACTCAGGACCCAAAACCCGTCGCTCACCCAACTCAGTCCAACACAATGGAGTACGAAATTTATGACCATATATGTCCTCATAAAGTGCCATCTGTATACTAGACTGGAAACGATTATTATAGGCGAACTCAGCTAATGGCAGAAACTCCTCCCAACTACCTCAAAAATCGATCACACAATTCCGAAGCATATCTTTCAATATATAAATCACCCTCTCAGATTGACCATTTATCTGAGGATGGAACACAGTACTAAAGTCTAATCTCGAACCTAGAGTCTCATGAACTTTCCTTCAAAATTGATAAGTAACGTGACGATCTCTATCAAAAATAAACGAAGGCAACTGGTGCTCAGCCTTAACTTGCTAGCACGTCAAACATCGAGAAACAAAATTCGTCACCTCCCATTTTAAACCAGGCCACCAGTACAATTCATGGAGATCTCGATACATTTTATTCCCACTGAGATGCATAGCATCGGAAACACAGGATCCCATCAATATTCAACCCAAAACTAGTAGTATTCCTTCCTCGACTTGATAGAATCGTAAAACCAGAAAATCATCCCCCAACTATTTATCCCAAATCTGATCAATCCAAGTTGGCTTAACTTGCAACTCGGCTAATAGATTCCCATCATCAAACAGACTAAGGCGAGCAAACATCGCTCTCAAATCAGATATTTCTCTATGACTAAAAGCATCAGCCATCACATTGACCTTACCGGGATGATACTCAATAGTACAGTCGTGATCCTAAGCAACTCAACCCATCTATGTTGCCTAAGGTTTAACTCCTTTTGGGTAAAGAGATACTTGAGGCTCTTGTAATCGGTATAAAAGATACACCTCTCACCATATAGATAACGCTTCTAAATTTTTAAGTTGAAAACAACCGCGGCCAACTCAACATCGTGTGTAGAGTAGTTGCCTTCATGTGACTTAAGTTGTCGAGATGCATAAGGCACTACTTTACTATCTTGCATCAGAACACAACCCAAACTGATGTGAGATGCATCACTGTGTACCATGAATTCCTTATCAGATTTAGATTGTATCAGAATAGGGGCCTAAGTCAAAATTGATTTGAGCTTTTTGAAGCTCGATTGCTACTCATTAATCTAGACAAACGGGGCATTCTTACGCAATAGCTTAGTCAGATGAGTTGAAATTAATGAAAACCCATCGACAAACCTCCGATAATAACCCGCTAGCCCAAGAAAACTGCGAATCTCAGAAACATTTTTAAGCTGTATCCAGTCAAGCACAGCTCGATTTTCTTAGGATCAACTCAGATCCCCTTCGCAGAAACTATATGCTCTAGAAAAGTCACCTCCCTCAACTAGAATTCACATTTGCTCAGCTTAGCGTAGAGCTGTTTCTCATGGAGTATTTGAAGAAATACTATAAGATGCTCATCGTGATCATCCTCAGTCTTAGAGTATACCAGATTGTCATTGATGAAGACCATAAAAAATGATCCAAAAATGGCTGGAACACCCGGTTCATAAGATCCATGAATGCAATCAAAGCATTCGTCAAACCAAAGGGCATGATTAGGAACTTGTAGTGCCCATAACAAGTCCTAAAAGTAGTCTTATTGACATCAACCTCCTTAACCTTGAGCTGATGGTACCTAGAACAGAAATCTATCTTGGAAAACACAGAAGCCCCACTAAACTGATCAAACAAATCATTGATCCTCAGAAGTAGGTACTTATTCTTTACCATTAACTTATTCAACTACCGAAAATCAATACACATCCTCATGGTACTATCCCTTTTCTTCATGAACAGAACTAGTGATCCCTACGAAGACATACTAAGACGAATGAACCCTCGATCAAGGAGTTCCTGAAGCTAAGCCTTTAACTCCATAAGCTCTTTTGGTTCCATACGGTAAAGAGCAATGGACACTAGAGTTGTATCTGGTAGAAGCTCGATACCGAACTCGACCTCTCGATCCAGATGTAAACCCGGTAACTCACTGGGAAAAACATTCGAAAACTCTATAACCATTTGAATATTCCCAACAGATGAATCCACAAAAGTAAAATTAAACACATAGGCCAAAAATGCCTCACACTCTTTACAAACCAACTTTTTAGCCACAATAGCAGAGATTACATTAGATTAGGGGTGAGCGTTCGATCGAATCGAATTGAATCGAATGAAAAAAATTTGAGTTAATCGAGTTGACGAATCATATTTTATCATCCTAATTTGATTTGAAATTTTCTCGAATCTAGTCGAGTGAGATGGAATTCGAATCGAATCGAATCGAATATATTTGCTCGAGTTAAATTTTATAAAATTATTTTGGGTCCTTGTAACCACTTTCACCCATAGTAATAAAATTTGTCCACCTTAATCAAAATTTTTATTAACTTTCATCACCTCATAATTTATTTATTAATCTTTTATATATGGGTTAGCTTCTTTGTTTGCTTAGTTGTCACTTTCAATTATCTTCAAATTCTTGTCAGTATGTATGTTGGAATTAAAAAATATATTAAATGTAAAAATGTGATTTTTTTAATAAAAGTTATTTTAAAGATAAAATGTGAAATTGATACCAATATAAAATTTTAACATGAATATTTAATGACATGATTAAAAATTTAATTTTAATATAAATATTCAATATGACTAAACAATTCAATAATATAAATAATATAAAATGTGAAATTTAATTTAATAATATAAATAGTAGATATAAATAAAATTATTACAATTTATGTTTAGTGATTTTTTTGGATAATTTTGATTTTTTATTTGAGAGTAAAATGTGAGAAGTAAAAGTTTAGGGGGAAAATAAAAAGTTTTGGGGAATAAAAGTTTGAGGGGAGGTAATAGGGGGAGTAAAATTTTGGAGGGAAAATATTAAAAAAAAATTGGGGGGTGGATTTGGGGTAAATGGGAGGTGGGATGGGAAGGAAGTAAAAATTTTAAGGGGAAAGTGGAAGGGAGTAAAAATTTTAGGAGAAAATAAAAAGTTTTGAGAGTTTTTAGGAGTAAAATTTTGAAAAAGAGTAAATGGGAGAGTAAAATTTTGGTGGGAAATGGATTTTGGGTAGATTGGGGGGTTGGGATGGAAGGGGAGTAAAAATTTTGGGGGCAAAGTGGGAAGGAGTAAAAGTTTTGAGGGAAAAGTAAAAAGGTTTGGGAGTTTGGGGTAAAAATGTAAAATATTATAGTTTGATATTCGAATTATTCAAATTATTCGAGTTATTCGAATTCAAAAACTCAACTCGATTCGAACTCGAAATTCGAAAAAAAAATTCGAGTTGACTCGAATAACTCAATTAACTCGAATAACTTGATTCGTTTAATTTAAAATTTGAATTTTTTTTGATTTTTTCGAGTCGAATCGAGTTTTGCTCACCCCTACATTAGATAAGTAATCCTGACGCTCACCGATCATAATCACCCCCATATCCTTCTCTTATATCAGAATTACCCTCTTAGTAGCTTAATCCAAACTGACCAGATGCTCTACGATCCAGTCAACTCCTAAAATCAAATTGAATTCCCCAAATGGTAGCTCCATCAGATTAGCCAGAAACACAACCCCTTATATCTCCAACGGTACATTCTTACTCAGTCTATTAACCCAAACTAATTGATCTAATAGGCTAAGTATAGTAATCTCTCCAAAAGAGCTATCAATAGAAATCCCTAAGTTTACAGAAACAGAACTAGCTACAAAAGAGTGTGTTAATCCTATATCTATCAATGCAAAATAATGAGTTTTATGAATAAAGAACGTACCGGTAATAACATTTATGGCATCTCTATCCTTACAATGTCTAGCAGCATATACCAACGCAGGCTACCTCGCCTCAGTCTGGTTAGCACATCTGCCTGGTGCTCTTTGACCTCTGTTCATGCCATTACCACCTCTGGCCAGACCATCGCCCCTAAACAACTGCTGAACTGCCCATTGAGGAAGAACATATCTTAGAGTTGGAGCTTGCTTCTAATCAGAACATTGTGGACAATCCTTGAGACGGTGCTCCATTGACCCACATCGCAAACATGCTCCTAATCTCCTCCAACATTCACCTGGACAGTGTCTACCATAATCCCTACACGGTTGAGACGACCCATTAGATTTGGCCTGTTTCCTAGGCCTCTGAGCAAAACTAAAGGGCTCCGAATCCCTCTTATTTTTACCCCTCTCACGCTCTCTTTTTTCATGCTCAACGCCCTTAACCTCCTCAGTAATTCTCGGCTTATCCACCAAGACAGAAAATACCCCCTCCCTTTGCAGAGCTATCAGAACCCTTAGACTATCCCTCAATCCTTCCTCGAAGCGAATACACTTTTCATATCCAATTGATACCATTCGACGAGCATATCGACTCAATCTCATAAATTCAACCTCATATTTAGCCATAGTCCTATCTCCCTAGGTAAAGCTCACAAACTCGCGTCTATGAGCATCCACATAACATGCCCCCACATATTTACTTTGAAAAGCACTCTTAAACTGATCTCAAGTAATCTGATCCGGCCAAGTACCCTCCTCAACTGTTAACCACCATTGATATGCCTCATCGTGAAGCAGAGATACTGCACCCTTCAGTTCTTGCTTAGGAGTATAGTCAATGTCATTCATAATCCTCTTTGTGGCCTCCAACCAATATTCAGCCACATTTGGGGCAACTACAGTGATGCCCCTAAACAATTCAACACCATTAGATTAGAGCCGTTTAGTTACCGGCCCACGACTCTCAAAACCAGAATTAGGCCCATCGACCCTCTTCAGAACACTCTGCATGGCTTGGGACAATACGTCGTCCCTAGCCGAGTGACTTTGAAACCTGGTTCAGCAATAGGTGTAGTCGGTATCTCACTCATATCCAAATTTGGCATACTACCTATCGAGCAGGACTCAGCTTGAGCCCCTCTACAGCTCTCGCAAGTAACGCATGCACGTGATCCACGAGTGCTCATTGTATACAATGTCTACATTACAAATTTTATGTATCAGTTCCTGTATTTACTAGCAGATACTTTATGCTAAAAAATTATCAAAAGAAATTTCAAAAATGTTTCAGTCTCTAACTATTTCGGTACAGTTTTAATCATTTCGGAGTTTTCTAAACTAAAGTGTTTCTAAGATAGAAGTACTTACAGGACCGGCACCAGAGACTATATTTCATAGAATTTTTTTTATTCATGCAGAAATAAACTATACCTAAACAAAAAGTTTTCACAAAAATAATTTTCAACCCAAAATTTCACAGCCCGAGTTTTGCAACCTGACTCTGATACTACTAAATGTAACACCCCAAACTTGGCCTAGATGTTATGGCCAAATCTGGAGTTGTTATACTAAATGATTGAAAATTTGGTTTTCGTGTATCTTGAAACTCATCGCAACCTCTTTTAAAATCCTGGATTATTGAAAACATATTTTATCTAGTTATTAATTTGAAAACACAGCTTTGCAGCTGAAACCCTTAGAAATATGTTTTCTTTATTTTCAAAACAGAGTTTGTTAATTGAAACCTCATGTTTTTGCATAAATTTATCGTTGTAAATAAAACATTTAAACTATATTATACGGAAACAAAAAATAAAGACCAAAACCCAAAACAGTCCCAATTGTCCAGAGAGTCCAAAATTTACAAAACTCTCAAACCAAAATTGAATAAGTCAAATTCAAGCAAATACGATATTAACTGAGCTCCTAATTGCACCAATCCGTCTAAGTCCAAAGACTACCTGACAATAATAGTCAAATAGAATATGAGTTTTCGAAACTCAGTATGTAACAAAAACTTAAACAGATAATTATTTACAAACAAATTTAACAATACAGAATCTTAACAGAGTAGTTCAGATTCAGATAGATATATATTTCCTACCCTCAACCACTACACAGCATCTCCGACCATCCCAACCGACCATATGGGGTTTGAAACACCCATCTAACCCTACAAACCACTTAGTGTCATTAAGACACTTACAGAATATTCACAATTGTGCTGCCAATATAGTGGCGAGATGTCGCCACTCACAAAAACACTTCCTCCACATAACATATATCTCGTCTTAAAATCAGACATAATGAGAGCAGAAATCATACATAACATATTAAATACAAATCAAACATATAACATTATTCTAAGTTTTATTTATCATATGACATCTCAAATATAATTGCAGATATCAGAAATTATACTAACAGATAACTAAATTTCATGTTTTATAGTATATTTAATCAAATACATACCCTACAGAAGGCCCGCGGTCGATCGAGACAACGTGTACGGCCCTAGGGAAAAATTTTAAATGTCAGCCCACACACCCGTATGGCCTACACAGCCCAAATAGATAGCTTGTGTGGCCCACACGGCCTCACACACGCCCGTATAGCCCACACATCCATGTAGTCCACACGGCCTAAATAGCCCATGCCGTGTGCCACACACAGTCCCACACACTGCCTATTAGACGGCCATGTGTCGTACGCGGCCATGTGGTGTCGACAGTGTCATTTTTTGACTTTTGTTGTTCACTTATTTTTGGGTTTCTCGTTACACACCTCGTTGGATTTTGATGTCAAATCACACATGAGTATACCACAAACCTAAATTAACAGAAAATACATTCAATTAACACATTCCTTAATCGAATCTAAACATGAAATAGATAACAACATGGCCAAATTATGCCAATCAAAATTCCCAACACCACGTTAAATGACTTACCCACAACACAATAGTCGAACACCATAGAACTAGATTGTTGGAGGATCAATTGTCTTGTGAATGTCACCTAGAAAACCTCAAACGATTAATACGAAATACTTCACTACACACACCCCATCTAAAACCAAAGATAAAGAAATACCAAATAATACAAGAACATGTTACTTACACGAGACGGAGTAGTAAACAAATTAATCATCACAATTGGAGAACTCAAATAACCAAAAAAAGAAAGTCCAAAACTTTGGAGTGGAAAAACAAAAGAAAGAAAGTGATAGATTATTGCAATTACTCCAGTAGAACAAACGTGAAGCAAAAGAAATGGGAAAGTGGACAAAACCAATTGCAACGTGAGTAAATGAGAAGGAAATTTGAGAATATTATTTTTATAATTATTTTAAAGATAAAGCAAAATTAGATACCCAACAAAATCAACAACTTATCTCACCTAACACCCTAACCTTGTTATTATCCTACAGATTCTTTTCTTCTCTTCTTCTTTTTTTTAGTGTTCAATTTCAACCCAAACTCTAGAAGCTGAACATGTAATAGCCCGTTTTCAGTGATGTTTGAAAGAGTGGTTTCGGGACCACAATTTCGATGAGTGAGTTATTAGTTTAATATTTTTAAATGTTTATGGGATTATATTAAGGTCAAATTAAAATTTTCTTAAGAAATATTGATGTTTAACTGGTTAATTAGGTAAAAAGGACTAAACTGTAAAAGGTGTAAAAGTTGAGTCCTATTAGCTAAAAGAGTCAAATGGCTATGAAATCTTAAAATAAAGGACTTAAATGGTAAATAAAACATTTAATGAGTTAGTGGAAATGCATGGATTGGTTTTAATGAAATTTTGATGGTTTTTAAAGGCTAATTAAGTAATTTGATAATTAAATGAAAATGTTAAGAAATTAAAATATGACAAACTATCATCTTTCTCACTTTTATCTTTTCTAACCTAAAAAACCATTAAAGAAGGCTTGGATCATTCGGTTAAGCTTGTTGCTACATGGTATGTGATTTCAACCCTATTTTTAACTTTTTTTTATGTTTTTTGAGTCTGTTTTAGCTTAATCTAGCTAGTCTGGGGGTTAATTTACAAAATTGTTGGAGCTTGAAGGACTTTCCATGAATCTTTTGGTTAGGTTTTTATGTTAGTTGATGAATTATTAATCTTTTTTGAAAAATAAATATGTTTTGTTAAGTAATTTTTGATAAAATTGTATTTAGGGATTTATTTGTGAAAATAGTAAAATTTCATGTTAAATTTATGCAATAATGGTTATAGTGGGTTGATATGAATCCTTAAGAATTTGGTTAGCCTATGAGGATGATTAAAATGGTTAAATTTCTAATTATAAGCTCAATGACCAAATTGTGAGAAAGTTAACATGTTAGGGGCAAATTGATAATTTTGCATAAATATGAAATATGGATTAAATTGAATTCTAGGAATACTTAATTTATTGCAATCATCTATTTAGATCAAGATAAACCACGTACAAACTTAGATCGAGGAAAAGCTCTCAAGCTTCGGACTAGTTCGATTAAACTACTACACCCCTAACTATCAAGGTAAGTTTGTATGAATTGTAATCATTTTAATGTTTTCTAAATTGAATGTTAGTTATGTTGTTTTTAATGTAAATGGGTCGATATATAAACATATCAATGCGATGATGAATTGACAGATATTGAGCCCCGTTTGAACCTTACAAATTCTTAGGATACAAATGACATGTCATTAGGGATTTCATGTTTCGAGTGCTAGTCTCGAATGTCCTACCGATGGCTGAGGTCCTGCATTTGTTGCAGGTTCTCTATAGCTCATGTGAGCAGCATCGTGTAGCTTACATTTTGGCCCATAACTCGTGTGAGCAGGCCCATTTCACAGCTCGTGTGAGCATCGATGTAAAGGAAAGTTTAAAGTTATATGTAAAGGCACACTTCGTGTGAGGTTTCTCGAGTATCCAATGTAATTCTAGATGGTTTAACTAGTAAAAAAAGGAAAAGGAAATGGTAAGTATGCAAATGCAATGAAACATGACATTATGGTAACATTAATGATGTAAAATGTTATGTTTATACATGGTAAACCACATATGTTATGGTTGATTTCATATATATATAAACAAGTATACTAACTTGTGAGTTTTGATGATGTTGTATAGGCTTATATTAAGCTTATGGCATTGGTTTTGGTTTAGACTTATTCTATGAATTGTACTATAGAAATGGTAAGTTATGTTTAAGGTTTATATGAGCTTTCTAAGAACTCGTTGCTTATGTAGTTTCTTTCCTTTGTTTTATAAATTATCGAAGCTCGATCAGTTTGAAAATTTGCCAAAGATCTATCACACTATCTAGAAGTCGATTCGGTAGTTTTTGAGTATATTGACCAAGGTTTATAATGGCATGTATAGGATGTTGTGTAATGGTGCTTTAATATGTTTATGTTTTGAAGATTATGTTTGGTTGGTGTACTTAAGTGTTTGCCAAAAGTTGCCATTTTGAGGTCACTTGTTAAAGCTTGTAAATAAGGCTCTTACGGTATGTTTGAATGGTTTGAAAATGGTTATATGTAGTATGTTTTAGTACTTATATGGCATTAAATGTAGCATATGGACATGTTTATGTAAGGGATGTTTGGATGCAAATTGTGGTGCTTTTAATTGGTATATTGTTTAGGTGATTTAGGACGCTTGAAATGGTATGTTTATGCAAGTTTGAATGGTGTTTGAACCCTTTGAATATGAGCTTAAGTGGTTTGAGAAGTTATGCATGAAATGGTTTTGAAATGGTTTGATTTTAGGTAAATTTTGGGTTCACATGGCTTGGGACACAGGCGTGTGACATAGCCATGTGAGGCACATGGCCTAACGACATAGTCGTGTGTCATCTGAGGATTTCTTAGGGTTCAAGTCAGTAAGTTACACAGCCTAACACACGGCCTAGCACACGGGCATGTAGGGTCATATTTCAAATGAGCACTTGCACACAATGAGAAATGAGTACTGGCCAAATGAGCACTTTCAGACTTATCATATTTCAACCTTTCTTCCATTTGCACACAATGAGAAATGAGTTCATTTGGAGTCCATTTCTCCTTTTGACAGTTGTAACTAATTTTAAATTGGTTAAACTGTGTAAGAAGTGATACCAAAACCATAAGAACAAGTAATTCCTCAGAAAGCTTAATCTTAAGCCTTAAGTCTTGAAGTAACATGAAATATCTCCATAATGTACTCCCTCAAGTTTCTTTAACCCTTATACTTTACACATCAAAGAAGTCAAAAGTGATGTCATCTCAACCTTATCGTTTTTTGACAAAATGTTTCTCAGTTTCGTCAAGGAAACCATTAGGATCAGTAATCTCTTCAGATTTTATGCCCCTAAAAGCTTTTGGAATGTTGTGCTAATGATCATTAGACTCATGCGGTTTGAACGATCCCATCTTTCAAAATCCCTTTTAGCATCAAGGATGCTTGTCATAGTGAGAGGTATAGGTTGTTTTTCTCTTAGTATAAGGTCTATGTCCATACAACCAAGCACTATAAGTAAGTGCCTTTTCCATTCCTTGAAATTAGTCCCATTAAGCATGGGTATAAAATTTATATTAGCAGATATTGTGGCAGCAGAAGATGAACTAACTGAATATAGAGAAAAATAGATAAAAACAAGCTCACATAAATATTCATAAGTAAACAATAAATTTAAAATAGTGGCTAATCCTACCTCAAGATACCAAACACAATATTAATATCAAGTCTTTAGACAGTAATATTAACAGTAAGTGATACTCTTGTTGTGGCAATCAAACATTAACAATAAATTATGTCAAATAATGAATCAGTCTTTGGACTAACTTATTGCTCACATAAAGTACCTTATAATTGTCACACACATTAATCACCACAAATGTCGTTGAAATTCTGCCAAATATTAACTTACCTTTGGGTCAACTAATAAACTCATGAATCACAAAAATATATAATCATCTTGATATTTTAAATAAGCTAATCTACGTAAAAGAGGTCAGTTTGATAGCATTTTGTTTCAACTAATCTATTTAAAATTTTAGACATCCTTAATTAAATCCTAAAGTCAAAATATGGATTTGTTTGTCCCAAAATATTTAAATTTAAACCAAAATAATTTGAATAAACGTAAATCTCATCTCAAGATATCAGACACTCCATTAATATTTCATCTTTAGACAAAAATATTAACTTGTAAATGATATCTTATTGCAGTAATCAAAGATTGACAATAAAAACATGTCGAACAATAAATCTTCCTTTGGACCAATTTATTACTCACATGTTGATAATACTCTAGAACGACATATTTTATGTGCTAATTGCATGATTATTTTGAGTATGATCCTACTAATTTGGATTATTTTGTGGTCTTTTATCTTTTAGGGACTAAATTGGAGGCAAGAGGAAATTTAAAGGCAAAAAGTGCGAATTTGAAGATATAATGGGCGAACATTCAAAGAAAGAAGGAAGTGGTGCCAAAAATGCAAACATGGAAGACCCAAGGGCTAAAATGCAAAAGAAGAGATTTTATAGCACAAGACTCTATTTTAATTTCAATTATATTAGGATAATTATTAAAGATTTTTATTTAGATTTAATTTTAGGATTTATTTTTATTTATTTTTATTTATCTTTAATTATTTGTATTTATCTTTTAGAATTTTATTAGGAATAGACTAGGTTTTCTAGTACTATAAATAGGGGATGGAGTGGCACATATTGATCATCACTTTTTCCTGTAAACACTTCCTCTCCCAAAATCTCTGTCTTTTTGTTCTCTCCATATTTTCTTCAATAAAAATCTCATTTATATTATATTTATTTCTTTCCCAAAAATCATGAGCCAATAAACCAATCTAGCCGAAGGTTGTCAAAATTCCCCAAAAAGGTTCATGAGGTTTAGAATCTCGCTTAGCCTTCTCAACAGGTATTATCGCTTCTCGCATTTCTGGATCGACGCTTGGCCCATGTCCCTTAATAGGTGATCTTTTCAACTTGTGCAAGGAACGGTCACTTTGTACGTTTTGGGAATGTTGCACAGTCGGTTCGTTGGCTTTTTACGTCAGAGGTTGGCGAATCCAATAGACAAAACGGCGTGGTATATGCCATTGGGAAGAGGTGATCTAGCAGAAGATAGTCCCACAAAAGCGATTATTGGCTAGAGTCAGGCTCTGCCAAATCTTAAGTCCAAATCCTTGGAGCTGGTGGTCGTAGGCGTCCTCTTCCACTATAACTGGCTTATCCTGCTCAAGAAGGGTTGCTTAAAAGCCAAGGATTGAACCCAAAGTGGAACGAGACAACCGGAGGCTGGAATCTCGTCACATAAGAAACTTTCTATTTTCCCAACTCCATTTATTTTTATATTCCTCTTTTTAATTTCTGTAATTTATTTAATTTCGCAATTTCAATTCACTTTAAATTCTGTTTTTATTTTTCCAGATTCTTAATTCTTTTTTATTTTTTTATTTTTCAGGAACACAGGTTTTCTTGGCCAAGAAATTGTCTAGGGTTTCAAGAAACGAGCATTCGTACAATCCGATCCCTGAGGATTCGACCCTACTTCCCCTTTACTGTTATTTTTACTATTTTACAGGGAATAGGATATTTTTGGTACTCTAAACGACACATCACATGTAAAACCGAATAATCGTCACCAGTTTATTACCACAGTTGCACGTGTAATTTTGTTAAATATTAACCTTCATTTGGGCCAATCAATATTAACTTAGCTTAAGTTACATGCACATAACCTTTTATATTTTAAAACAAAATAATTTCAATAATAAAGATCACTTTGGCAACTTATTATTTCAATTAAGTTATTTTAAAATATATATAAACATATCAATATTCCAATTTAAAATGTTCATATCAATAATCCAAAATAAGGTTGTCTCATTCAGAATGAGAAATCGAACACTTTAATCTTTGACAAATTACAAACAGCCATTAAAATTTTATAATAAAATTAAAAATCAAATTTTATTATACTGAAGTTAATACTCATAATTATCTTGAGTTTACATAAAATAAAGATTTCTTAAACATAAGCAAACACGTTTATATATATAATAATTAGAATATATTATGGCATGCAAATATATATACAGAATGTTGGAATAAGTATAATATTCCATGAATTAATAAATCAATTAGTTACCTCACTTGAGGTAATTGGCAGCGCTGACCGAAGTGATTAACAACCTTTGATAGCAATAATTCGAAACTAAGGATAGCATCAATTTAAGAGCATAACAATAGCAAAGTGGATGACTCGAGATAGCAGCAAGGGGAGACATTCAACGGCAGAAGAAAAGCAATAATCAACACTTGAAATTAAAGTAAATATTGCACGTATGTGGAACTGATCGACAACTTCTATGAACGACAATAAGGTTTTAAAGCAATAAGGAAAATAACAAATAAAATCATTTTGATGTATATGAAGGACTAATCACCTATGATTCAAGTCAAGAAACTCAATCTTGTTGTGAAATAATAAAGAAAGAATAAACTAAAATGTGATAGAAGAAAGAGTGTAGAGAGAATGTAAAAAAGAGAGTGTATCATATTTTTTTCATGAGTACATGAGCCCCATATATACAGGGGTTAAAAGTAACTCTCTAATTATTATAGGGCATGTAAAGGGTCATGACCTTTTATCTCCCATATTAATGGGGTATAGGAAAAGTCTCATAACTTATGGGGTATAGGAAGAGTTTTATAACTTATGGGGTTGATAATGACATCCACATAAATATTTCATAACACTCCCCCTTGGATGTTCATTATTTAATTATGCCTCGTTAAAACCTTGCTAAGAAAAACCCAGTGGGACAAAAATTTAGTGAAAGAAAAAGAGTACATAATTATACGCTTGATATGCTGCCTCACTAAAAACCTTACCTGGAAAACCCAGTGGGATAAAACCAAAGTTAAGGGAAAAAGAGTACAGCGCATATTAACTCCCCCTAATGGCTACATCATTTGAGATCTCGAAGGTGACGCATTCCAATGTAGTAAACAAGCTTCTGAAACACTGATGTAGGAAGTGCCTTAGTAAATAAATCTGCTAAATTCTCACTTGAACTGATCTGCTTAACTTTTATCTCCTTAATCTTCTAGAGGTCATGAGTGAAGAAGAATTTTGGTGCAATGTGTTTTGTTCTATCACCTTTGATGTATCCACTATCGAGCTGATCAATGCATGCTGTGTTGTCTTCAAACAAGACAGTTGTAGCTTCCTTTCCAGATGATAAACCACAATTATTCCTTATATGTTGGATCATAGATCTTAGCCATACACATTCACGACTTGCTTCATGGATTGCTAAGATTTCTGCATGATTAGACGAGGTTGCTGCAATTGTTTGCTTTATTGAGTGCCAAGAGATTGCAGTACCTCCATATGTAAAAACATATCCAGTTTGTGATTTTCCATTATGAGGGTCTGACATAAATCCTGCATCTGCAAAACCAATCAACCCTGTCTTGGATTTATTAGGGAAAAATAGACCCATATTCTTTGTGCCTTGGAGATAACGAAATATCTGTTTTACTCCAGTCCAATGTCTCCAAGTTGGGTATGAGCTAAATCTTGCTAGCAAATTTACAGAAAAAGATATATCAGGTCGGGTATGGCTAACAAGATACATTAATGCCCCAATTGCACTGAGGTATGACACTTCAGGACCAAGAAAATCTTCACTATCTTCCCGAGGACGGAAAGGGTCTTTACTCAGATCAAGTGATCTTACAACCATCGCGGTAGTTATTGGATGTGCCTTATCCATATAAAATCTCTTTAGCACCTTTTCAATATACGTTAATTGATGCACAAGAATTCCTTCTTATAGGTGCTCAATTTGTAACCCCAAATAAAATTTCGTTTTTCCAAGGTCTTTCATTTCAAATTCTTTCTTCAAACACTCAACAGTCTTTCGGATCTCTTCAGGAATTCCAATAATATTCAAATAATCAACATATACTGCAATAATTACATATCCAGATCCAAACTTCTTAACGAAAATGCATGGGCAAATTAGATCATTCTTGTATCCTTCTTTCAAAAAATACTCGCTTAGGCGATTATACCACATGCGTCTGGATTGTTTCAATCCATAAAGGGATTTGTGCAATTTGATCGAATAATGTTCTCTAAAACCTGATCTCACTGCTTCAGGCAATTTAAATCCTTCAGGGAGTTTCATATAAATGTTAGTATCTAGTGGGCCATACAAATAAGTTGTTACTACATCCATTAGGCGTAAATCAAGCCCTTCTCTTATAGCCAGACTTATCAAAAATCTAAATGTAGTTACATCCACCACAGGAGAATATGTCTCCTCATAATCAATTCCAGGTCTTTGTGAGAATCCTTGTGCAACTAAACGTGCTTTATACCTTACAATTTCACTCTTTGCATTTCTTTTACGTACAAAAACCCATTTGTATCCCACTGGTTTCACACCTGTAGGTATACGGACTACAGGTCTAAATACTTCTCTTTTCACTAGCGATTTCAATTCATTTTCAATTGCTTCTTTCCATTTTGGCCAATCATCTCTTTGTTTACATTCCTCAATCGATTTTGGTTCATAATCCTCTTTATTATTTATAACATTTAGTGCTACTTTGCATGCAAAAATATCATCGACGTCGATTTGATTTCGGTTCCATTTTATACCGGACATGACATAATCAATAGAGATCTTTTCATTGTCAGGTACCTGATTTTCTTCTGAAACTATTCTTCCAATCATGTCTATAGTCTCTTCAAGAGATCCTGGTATAATCATTTTTTTTATTTCGCCATCATTAATCTTTGCTCCTTTCTTTTTTCGAGGATTCTTATCTTTGGAACCAATTGGTCTACCACGCTTCAGGCATGTATTAGACTCAGTAGCAACTAGATTTTGTCCTTCTGGGACATCAAGTTTTATTGGAGTATTCACAGCTGGTATATATGACTTAGTCACTTTCTTTGGGTCAGAAAATGCGCCTGGCAATTCATTAGCTAAACTTTGTAAATGAATAATCTTTTGAACTTCTAAATCACATTGCTTAGTTCGAGGATCAACATGTGCTAATGACAACTCTTTCCAACTAATTTTCTTATCCAGCTGTTTTATTTCTCCCCCTAATGTTGGAAAAATTGACTCGTCAAAATGACAATCTGTAAAACGAGCCGTAAATAGATTCCCTGTAGATGGTTCTAGATATTTAATTATGGATAGAGATTCAAATCCAACATATATACCCAACCTTCTTTGAGGTCCCATCTTAGTTCTATGTGGTGGAGCAATTGGAACATATACGGTACATCCAAATGTTCTTAGATGGGAAATATTTGGTTCCTGACCATGAACTATTTGTAAGGGGCAGACTTTATGATAACTTGTTGGCCTGATGCGAATTAATACAGCTGCATGTAAAATTGTATGCCCCCAAGTAGTGATTGGGAGTTTTGACTTCATAAGTAATGGCCTTGCTATCAATTGAAGTCGTTTTATTAAAGATTCTGCTAGACCATTTTGTGTGTGAACATGAGCTACAGGATGTTCAACACTTATTCCAATGGACATGCAATAGTTATTAAAAGACTGAGAAGTAAATTCACCAGCATTATCAAGACGGATGGTCTTAATAGGAAAATCTGGGAAATGGGCTCGTAATCGAATCAATTGAGCAAGCAATCTCGTAAACGCCAGGTTGCAAGTTGATAACAAAGATACATGAGACCATCTACTTGATGCATCAATTAAAACCATAAAGTACCTAAATGGTTCACATGGGGGATGTATAGGCCCACATATATCCCCTTGAATTCGCTCAAGAAAAGTAAGTGGTTTGTTATTTATCTTAGCTGGTGATGGTCGGATTATTAATTTCCCAAGTGAACATGCAGCACATGTAATGTTTTTAAGAATCTGCTGGCTCTTCAATGAATGTCCACATGAATTTTCAATTATTTTTTGTATCATTATTGAACCGGGATGGCCTAATCGGTCATGCCAAAGAACAAAGTCATTAGTAAACTTCTGGTTTACTATAGCATGTGTTTCTATAGAATTGATCTTTGTGTAGTACAAACCAATAAAGAATGCAGGCAATTTCTCAAAAATTTGTTTATTGCCTTGAACAATACTCGTAATTTGAAGGAATTCACAATTTCATTCGTTTAAAGTCTCAATATGATATCCATTTTGGCAAATATCTTTAAAACTCAATAAATTTCTTTGAAACTTAGGGGAGTATAATGCATTAATAATTTCATTTTTTATTCCCCTTGGTAATAAAATAATTACTCTTCCGGAGCCTTCTATTATAGTTATACTACCAGATATAGTGCTCACGCTTTCTTCTTTCATTATTAAATGAGAAAAATATCTTTTGTCTTTCAATATGGTGTGAGTAGTTGCACTGTCTGCTAGACATATATTTTCACCATTCATAGCTGATTGCCTTTGTAAGTTAATGTTCTTCAAAGAAACAAAATAACCACAAAATGTCACACATAATGGTAAAAACAAGTATTCAAAGTTTAAATTACTAAAAAGGTCTATAAAACGAAATTTTGAAATGAAACTTATCAGCACGTTATCAGCACGAGTCTCTAATACAAGAAATCAAGGCCAACAAATTTTTCCTTAAAGATTGCCGAAGGACGTTTAGGTGAAGTAAGGGCAACAAGTTGATCTATTTCATTTGCATATGTGTTATTTCATTTGCATATTAACATGCTTTATTTTACATTATTGACTTGTATATTTTGTCTTATAGTTTTATAATGTCAAATCTTACAAAACTCGAATTTGTGGCTCTGGACATCACTGGAAATAACTATTTATCATGGGTACTAGATGCTGAAACTTACTTAGATGCAAAGGGTCTTGGTGAGACTATTAATGAGGGAAATGAAGAAAGTACACAAGATAAGGCCAAGGCCATGATTTTCCTTCGCCATCACCTCCATGAAGGTCTAAAGACCGAATATTTGACTGTTAAGAACCCTCAAATTCTTTGGGCCAATTTAAAGGAAAGATATGACCACCAGAAAACTGTGATTTTGCCTAAAGCTCGTTATGAGTGGCTGAATTTAAGATTGCAAGACTTTAAGTCTGTTAGTGATTATAACTCAGCCATGTTCAGAATCACTTCACAATTGAATTTATGTGGAGAGAAGATTACTGATGCAGAAATGTTAGAAAAATATACTCAACTTCCATGCAAATAATATTTTCTTGCAGACACAATATCGTGAAAAAGGCTTCCAGAAATATTCTGAATTAATTTCTTGTCTCCTAGTGGCGGAGCAAAACAACGAACTGCTAATGAAAAACCATGAATTACGCCCAACTGGCTCTACTCCATTCCTTGAAGCGAATGCGAGTTTACACAATGAGCAAGAATTAATAGAAACATACCATGCAAATAGTAATGTGCGTGGCCGTGGTCATAGCCGAGGGCGTGGCCGCAGACATAGATATGGATATGGTCGAGGTGGTCGTTTTAAAAATTCACATTCCTACCAGAAGTGGGATCGAAAAAATGGTAACAGGGAAGAGAAAGAAAAAGGTGAAAATGTGACTAATGTATGCTATCGTTGTGGAGGAAAAGGACATGGTCTCGTGTGTGTCGCACACAAAAGCATCTAGTTGATCTTTATCAGCAGTCCATAAAACAAAAGGGAAAGAAAGTAGAAACCAATCTTGTGTATATAGATGGCAAAGGTGATTTTGATGATGGCAATGCAACCCACTTAGAAGTGGCTGATTTTCTTTCTACCCCTGAAGGAAATTATTAAGGCCACAAATTTTGATAAATAATAAAATAAACCTCTACTACTCTATGTTTCATTTAGCAACTTTAATAATGATGTTATAACCTTTACTAGTGCTATGTTTTATGTGATAATTTTGTTTTATAGACCTTTTTAGTAATTTAAACTTTGAATACCTATTTTCACCATTATGTGTGACATTTTATGGTTATTTTGTTTCTTTGAAGAACATTATCTCGCAAAGGCAATCAGCTATGAATGGTGAAAATATATGTCTAGCAGACAGTGCAACTACTCACACCATATTGAAAGACAAGAGATATTTTTCTCATTTAATAATGAAAGAAGAAAGTGTGAGCACTATATCTGGTAGTACAACTATTATAGAAGGCTCCGGAAGAGCAATTATTTTATTACCAAGGGGAATAAAAATTGAAATTATTAATGCATTATACTCCCCTAAGTCTCAAAGGAAATTTATTGAGTTTTAAAGATATTCGCCAAAATGGATATCATATTGAGACTTTAAACGAATGAAATTGTGAATTCCTTCAAATTACGAGTATTGCTCAAGACAATAGACAAATTGTGTTGAGAAATTGTCTGCATTCTTTACTAGTTTGTACTACACAAAGATCAGTTCTATAGAAACACATGCTATAGTAAACCAGAAGTTTACTAATGACTTTGTTATTTGGCATGACCGGTTAGGCCACCCCGGTTCAATAATGATGCGAAAAATAATTGAAAATTCATCTGGACATTCATTGAAGAGCCAGCAGATTCTTCAAAACATTACATGTGTTGCATGTTCACTTGGGAAATTAATAATCCGACCATCACCAGCTAAGATAAATAACGAACCACTTACTTTTCTTGAGCGAATTCAAGGGGATATATGTGGGCCTATACATCCCCCATGTGGACCATTTAGGTACTTTATGGTTTTAATCGATGCATCGAGTAGATGGTCTTATGTATTTTTTTTATCAACTCGCAACCTTGCGTTTGTTAGATTGCTTGCTCAATTGATTTGATTACGAGCCCATTTCCCAGATTTTCCTATTAAGACCATCCGTCTTGATAATGCTGGTGAATTTACTTCTCAGTCTTTTAATAACTATTGCATGTCCATTGGAATAAGTGTTGAACATCATGTAGCTCATGTTCACACACAAAATGGTCTAGCAAAATCTTTAATAAAACGACTTCAATTGATAGCAAGGCCATTACTTATGAAGTCAAAACTCCCAATCACTGCTTGGGGGCATGCAATTTTACATGCAGCTGCATTAATTCACATCAGGCCAACAAGTTATCATAAAGTCCCCCCTTACAAATAGTTCATGGTCAGGAACCAAATATTTCCCATCTAAGAACATTTGGATGTGCCGTATATGTTCCAATTGCTCCATCACATAGAACTAAGATCAAACCTCAAAGAAGGTTGGGTATATATGTTGGATTTGAATCCCTATCCATAATTAAATATCTAGAACCATCTACAGGGAATCTATTTACGGCTCATTTTGCATATTGTCATTTTGACGAGTCAATTTTTCCAACATTAGGGGGAGAAATCAAACAGCTAGATAAGAAAATTAGTTAGAAAGAGTTGTCATTAGCACATGTTGATCCTCGAACTAAGCAATGTGATTTAGAAGTTCAAAAGATTATTCATTTACAAAGTTTAGCTAATGAATTGCCAGACGCATTTTCTGACCCAAAGAAAGTGACTAAGTCATATATACCAGTTGTGAATGCTCCAATAAAACTTGATGTCCCAGAAGGAAAAAATCTAGTTGCTACTGAGTCTAATACACGCCTGAAGCGTGGTAGACCAATTGGTTCCAAAGATAAGAATCCTCGAAAAAAGAAAGGAGCAAAGACTAATGATGGCGAAATCAAAGAAAAAATAATTATACCGGGATCTTCTGAAGAGACTATAGACATGACTGGAAGAATAGTTTCAGAAGAAAATTAGGTACCTGACAATAAAGAGATCTCTATTGATTATGTCATGTCCGGTATAAAATAGAACTGAAATCAAATCGACGTCGATGATATTTTTGCATGCAATGTAGCACTAGATGTTATAAATAATAAAGAGGATTATGAATCAAAATCGATTGAGGAATCTAAACAAAGAGATGATTGGCCAAAATGGAAAGAAGCAATTGAAAATGAATTGAAATCTCTAGCGAAAAGAGAAGTATTTGGACCTGTAGTCCGTATACCTACAGGTGTGAAACCAGTGGGTTTTTGTGCGTAAAAGAAATGAAAAGAGTGAAATCGTAAGGTATAAAGCACGTTTAGTTGCACAAGGATTCTCACAAAGACCTGGAATTGATTATGAGGAGACATATTCTCCTGTGGTGGATGCAACTACATTTAGATTTTTGATAAGTCTGGTTATAAGAGAAGGGCTTGATTTACGCCTAATGGATGTAGTAACAGTTTATTTGTATGGCCCACTGGATACTAACATTTATATGAAACTCCCTGAAGGATTTAAACTGCCTGAAGTAGTGAGTTCAGGTTCTAGAGAACATTATTCGATCAAATTGCACAAATCCCTTTATAGATTGAAACAATCCGGACGCATGTGGTATAATCGCCTAAGCGAGTATTTGTTGAAAGAAGGATACAAGAATGATCCAATTTGCCCATGCATTTTCATTAAGAAGTTTGGATCTGGATATGTAATTATTGCAGTATATGTTGATGATTTGAATATCATTGGAACTCCTGAAGAGATTCAAAAGACTGTTGAGTGTTTGAAGAAAGAATTTGAAATGAAAGACCTTGAAAAAATGAAATTTTGTTTGGGGTTACAAATTGAGCACCTAAAAGAAGGAATCCTTGTGCATCAATCAACGTATATTGAAAAGGTGCTAAAGAGATTTTATATGGATAAGGCACATCCAATAACTACCCCGATGGTTGTAAGATCACTTGATCTGAGTAAAGACCCTTTCCGTCCTCGGAAAGATAGTGAAGATTTTCTTGTATTAGAGACTCATGCTGATAACGTGTTGTGAAATAATAAAGAATGAATAAACTAAAATGTGATAGAAGAATGAGTGTAAAGAGAATGCAAAAAAGAGAGTGTATCATATTTTTTTCATGAGTACATGAGCCCCATATATATAGGGGTTAAAAGTAACTCTCTAATTATTATAGGGCATGTAAAGGGTCATGACCTTTTATCTCCCATATTAATGGGGTATAGGAAAAGTCTCATAACTTATGGGGTATAGGAAGAGTTTTATAACTTATGGGGTTGATAATGACATCTACATAAATATTTCATAACAAATCTATTGATTTTTAACATCACACAAATATTCCAAATTCTAAAACTTAAAAGCTTCCACATATAACCCTAAAATTTGTGCAATTTTTATTTCAAACTCGAAACTTTTAATATAAATCCAAAAGATTTTTTTTATGATGAATGAATTAATCTATATATAATAAAAAATAACTCATTCTCAATTATTCGACACAACAAGACTCGGATGCCACTTGTTAGAACTGTAAAACAAGATCTAATATAAAACTTAACAAACCAGGATCTATCATGTCAGATCATCAAGAATAAATCAAAAACAAAAGTAGACGCGGAAGCATATCTGAATCTATTGACTTCTTGAAATCTTCAGATCTTATGGTTTTGATCTTCCAAATTAGTACACAAGTAATTTAGAGAATGTGGCTCTCTCTTTTTTAAAGATGGGATGTTAGGAAAGTTATATATGTGTAATTTCGGGACCATAATCCTAATATATAACTTTTGCACGTTAACCATAATTTCTAATTAGCCCATAATCAATTAGAAATTAATTATTAAAGTATCTACACATTTTTTACTGTGATTATTTTCCAATAATTTTATGGTTGAAAACAACATGACTCACTACTAATTCCTTGTGCAGAAGCAATCCATATGAAATATATTAATAAATTCAATTGTGCATATGTTTTTAGTTAGGATTAATTAGGAAAATTAAATATAGACTTTGATATTATTATCTTTATTTTTACTTCGAGGGAAACAAATATGATTCCATTTTTATTTATTAGTTGCCTAGAGGTTTCAATAGAAGAGAGTGAAATTTCAGAGTTTTTTATTTTGTGTTTTTCTTTTATCATGAGTTACTGAACTTTTCTTTTTAATCAAAAAAGAAAATTGAGGTTCATGTTTGTGAAATTTAATTAATTTTTATTCTTTCTTACCAAATATTCATGTTTATTAAATGTAAATAACATATTTGATAGTTTGCAATTAAAATTTTTAAATTCATAGTTATTTAATTACTCTAATATTTATGACAAACAACATGGTGGAATATATTATATAAATATATAAATTAATTTAAATGACTTTGATTGTGTATTTGTTGCTTATTAAATGAATCTTTTATTGATAAATTATTATATTTTATTTTAATAAATTAAATCATAAATATATTTTCGGGAAATAATGAACAAATTTTACCATCATTATCGAAAATTTTGTTAATAATCAAACTAATACATTTTGCCTTTAACTATATTCTTATTATATTGAATGCTCAAGTTTTAATTACGATTTTCTTTTTAGCAATTTTAAATTAATTTTTTCCTTTACTTTTTATTTTACACCTATTTATTCCACTATATACAAATTTTATTTTTTTAGTCAATTTTGTTTGGTTAGATTTGATATTCATCATTATTAAATCACAAGGGTGAAATCCCGTATGAATTATATATTTAAAGAAAATATAAAAACTTAATTTAAATTTATAAATACCTATAATAATTTTAAGTTGAGGATAAAAGTATTATAGAGACTTTTATACTAAAATTTAGATTATTTTTTTATATTAAAAAAATAAATAAATTAATCTCTATATATTACATTAAAAAATAAATTAGTCATTTTGTTAATAATACTATTTATTTTTATTATTAAAAATTAGCGTGACTAACAAAATTATCAATATTTCGTATATATATTATTTTGATATATAAGGATTGAACTCCAATAATAAAAATAAACAAAATTATTAACAAAATATTCCTTAATCTATAAATAAAAGTAGCAACATGCCAATCATATTTTAGATTTCCCAATAAGAATTCAGATTTCCTTCCATAATCCATAGAAACAACGATTGAAGAGGATACAATTCACCATCCTAAAAGGAATTGTCCAAATTACACTACACATTTCCATTTCTGTATCTCAACACTGAACATTGAAATGATGTTCCTATATAAACAAAATTCTCACTACTTGAATCATTCTCAGTCTTATTCTCCGAGAAACGGTGAACCTGAACTGCTCTTCCCTCATTCTAATACTCTCACTCATTACTAGAAAAATGGCGGCTAATTTTATTACTCACTTATCTCTGGTTCATCCAAAACCTTCACTTTCTGCTAAATCCCTTCAAAACCCGTCTCTGTCTCACCTCTCCAAGCTCTCTCCTTCATCAAGTCTTTCTCTTTCTCTCTCTCTCGTACAGAGTATCACAGGGACGTTCTTTTTCTGGTTTGCTTTGCAGGTGTTTGTTTTTTGCCAATCAAGAGAAGTGGGGTTGTGGGAAAACTCTCTTTCGCATCGGCTGTAGCGGATTCAACATCTTCAATTCCGGAAGACAAGAAAATCAGCAAGAATCCCATTATCGTCATTGACAATTATGATAGTTTCACCTACAATCTTTGCCAGGTTTAATTGCATCTTCAAAAATTTGTTTCCTTCTCTCTATCTAATCTTTCGTCTTCTCTGAGTTTCCCTTGATTCTGAAACGCTGTTGATTGCCTACAAATCTTTACGAAAACAGTATAGAATTACTCGTTTCCAGTTTTCACTATGCATGAGAATATAGGGAAGACTTGATAATTTTATTAAAGTTAAGAAACCCAATTAAATTGACTATAATAGGAAGAAAGTTAGATATGTTTTTTTCCTTATATCATATATGTTTGTTTGTATGTATACGTGCATGTATATGGTATAGAAACGTTGTAATTTCGTTATGGCTAATTGTCAATTGAAGGCAAATATGGTTTGCGGGTATCAACCAGAAAAATGATGTGTTGTGTTGAAAGTTACCTATGCTGTGGTGATTTGAATTCGGCATCCTTTATAGGGGAGGTCCAATTTGATGGTCTTGACCAATGAAATTCAGTACTCAACAGCAAGTGCAAAGTCTCTGGTCAGAGATTGCCACAATTGCAATAAAAAAAAGACTTTATCTTCCCTTTTTTTTATGGTAAGAAAAAATGTTGAGAAACAGACAGTATAAGGGAATAGAATTATGTTTGACCACACCAATGTGGGGACCGTCCCTGCTTGATTCTTGTCTTTCTCCTTTTAAGAAGGTCTACTGTTCGTTTTTATCATCACCTTACGAAATGAATAATAGAATTTACATTACAGAATTTTCAGTACTTGAAATGTTGTTTCTTCATCATGTTGAATGTCCTCAGAGTTTACCTATAATTTTGTAGTATGTGGGAGAGCTTGGATGTCATTTTGAGGTTTATCGAAATGACGAGTTGACAGTAGAAGAGTTAAAAATGTAAGAACTAAGCTTCTTACTGCTGCAATGTGTTTTTATAATCCACTCATTTAACATGATGGTTACTTGGGTGGTGAATGATTACTTGTTAACATATAATCTCGAAATATTTGATTCAATAACGACACTTTTCTTGTATATTTGTAGGAGAAATCCTAGGGGAGTGCTTATCTCTCCTGGTCCAGGTAATAGTTTGTTATATTTTTTTTTCAAACTATAAATAAATTAAACATGAAAATTTTCATATTTAAGTATTTGATGTATACTTTGTATTCTATCCTTCATATAGGAACACCCCAAGATTCTGGAATATCATTGCAAACAGTTTTGGAACTTGGACCTATTGTACCTTTGTTTGGTGTTTGTATGGGTTTGCAGTGCATCGGTGAGGCTTTTGGAGGTGAGCATTCTAGGATACCTTAAGCAACTGTTGTTTATGCTAGTAATGTTTCTACACAACACAATATTTATGCTAAGAATGCTAAATTGACATTTATTTTTATTTGTTTATGAAAATCATGGAAGATTAGCTGCTTGCTGGTGGGATTTTAAAGTGATCTTTGACTTCATTGAAAATGCAGGAAAGATAATCCGATCTCCCTACGGTGTTATGCATGGCAAAAGTTCTCTCGTGTATCATGATGAGAAGGGGGAAGATGGGTTGTTGGCTGGATTATCGAAGTATGCATTACTTCTTCTAACGTGATTCTCGGTTTAAAATTCTTCAACTGTGCTTCAATTATGTTTTATCTGTAGTCAAACTATCAACTTGATCATATTTGTTTATTAAGCTATCTTACTATACCTCTAGTGGTTCCATAACATCACTTTCTCGTAACAAGTTTCAACTTCTAGGAAATATTATGTATTTCCATTTTCCTATATCCTACTACCTTGTGCTTAGCATGTGTTATATTGCATTTTCTGTTAAAAAAATTTCCATTTTATTTTCATTAATTTCACCTCAAATTATTGGTAATTCTTTCTATTATTATGCATTTTCCAGCCCGTTCAATGCAGGAAGATATCACAGCCTTGTGATTGGAAAGGAACAGTTTTCCCGGGGAAGCACTCGAGGTTACTGCTTGGACAGAAGATGGACTGATTATGGCTGCTCGGCACAAAGTCTATAAGCATGTTCAGGTAAAATTACGATCGCTTTTTACTCGGAACGTATTAGTTCAATGATTTGGTTGCTATGTTAGAACTGATTTCTTCACCTAAATTAATTGTACTCCTAGCTCGAAAAATTGCAGTAACTATACGTTACCATCAAAACGAATCACAAAAGAGAAGTGCTGGTTTTTTGCGCCTTCCTTGTTTCTGCCATCTAAAACCATGCATTTAATTCACTCGACTCATTTATATAACTTTGTCTGAATTAGAGTAGCAAGTTTATGGTGATGAAATTAACACATTTATCGAAAACTGTAGGGCGTACAGTTCCATCCGGAGAGTATCATAACTTGGGAAGGCAAAACAATTGTTCTTAATTTCGTCAAACTGATAGAGAGAAAAGAGGCAGCTGAATCCCGTAGTTAATTCCGCGCATAATTGGTTGAGTAGTAAATGTCAAATATGGGGATGGGAGAGTACATTAGAGATTCATCATTTATGCATTTGGACCAAACGAATATACCCTTCAAACCTAGTACTTGGGTGAATGCTGCTTTAAAAAGATTGTGATCTGTAGCTTTCCAAATGATCTACGTGACTGCTTTTGGATGACTATGTATTCTCTTTACCATTCCAGTTCAGAATTGGCCGTACAAATCCCAAAATATAATTAAAAACGTTTCTTATAAAAGCCAAGTATTTCAGTATTCGAATCCATGTTACATGTAATTTTTCATTAAAACATCTTTTTTTCAAAATTAAAAATAAGAAACTCTAAATATAAATATAAAAATACAAGTTATATCAGTTTTGTTCGTAGATTACTTGCAACATATTTTAAGTCTTCACCAATTTCAACTCCGAAGAGTAAATACTTGCAAAACAATCATGCTTATTTACTACTTACTAAATTGTTGTAATTATGTTGAGTAATCATTATGATTGTTTGGGAGGGATTAGCTTTTTTCTTTTAGGAGAATCGAGGTCAATCCGATTTTTTAATAATGGAAGGTATTATCCTCTGAAGAGGAGAGAGTGATGTACAGTTCATGGAGAAGAACACTTCAACTGTATGTGGATATATGACCATCCACCAAGAGGCGACGTGAGCTTTTTATCTTTGGTGAGATTCGAACCCTTGACCTATACTATATAGGTCAATTATTGGGGTTGAAGTGCTCTCCTCCGTGAACCGAACACAGCTCTCCATGGAGTGAAAGACAAAACTCTCCCTCGGAGACAATACTTTCCATTGTTGAAGAACTAGATTGATATCTCCAAAGACAATACTTAGAAGACTTCTTTAAAAGAGTTAATCCCTCCTCAACAATTATTAATGAGCATCATTAAATTGAATGCAACGGAAGTACCTAATTACTTGTTCTAATAGTCTAATTAAAGAGTTGAGAATTTAAAGAATTAAGTGGGGAACTATTCATTATAACTTTTGAATTTTTTTTTTAATTATTTAGTTATGTAATTGCAATTGTATTATCAAACATAACACGTGAAGATGCAACTACATTTATCACTCAAACATGTTTACTAAATTAAAGATCATTGTACTTAAGAATATGCAAATAGTTAATTCAATCGGTTTTTTTAATTTATTTGACTTAACCAACTATCATATACAATAATCAAATTGATCAACTTATATCATATAAATCGACATAATATCGATCGGTTCGATATGTTAAGTCGGTTAATCGACTTCAAATAAATGTATTATAAAATATATTTAAACTAATGGAAATATAAATATATTTTACCAACTTATATATTATAAAATATAAATATGTTTTAAATAATTAAAAATATTAAATCGGTTAAGTCAATAGATTCCATTATGAAATTCAACAACCAATAATCGACCAATATAACTAAATAAATATATCATATAGCTATTTAACCGCTAAAATCGAAACAACTTATGCTCTCCCCTACTTGTTATTATAAGAAAATGACATTACTACTTTAATAATTACACTTTCTTATAATTAATTTGTTCTATCAAAATCCAGTAAACTTATTCATGTTACATTCATAATTATTTTATTAGTCATATTTAAAATATATTATTTTAATTAATATTCATGTTTTGCCATTAATAATGTTGAATCCTTGATTATTAAACATACATTCAACAATCTTAACATCATTATTTACCATAAATTACAAAAAAAAAAAAAAAAAAAACACTACATTTAGTATGAGGTAAATTAAACTCAATGACAAAGAGTCAAAGACTAACAAAACAATTACAAACAATGTAACCCTTTTTTATATGGAAATTTAGGACAATTTTAATAGGCATAGGCTAAATTTAAAATAGAAGAGTTCTCAGTAGTACTTGTCAATTTGTTATCTCTTCAAACGTAATGATATTTCGTCTAATCATCTCACACCGATTCCAATAATATTTCTAATTGACCACTTGCTACTCTACTCTCTTCACTTATGAAATAGATTGCTTGATGGATGGAACTCATACCTAACGAGCCTCCCTTTATAAATACATTTTCCCAACTCTTGAGCAAAATGACATGAGGTAGAAGATAGAAATACCCCTCTACTTGTAACACGGAACATTACTCAACAACTCTCTTCCAAACTTTTTTTATGTCTTAAACTTTTATTTTTAGTGGCTCTTCACATCATTTACTAGGTGAATCAACACCTTAATTAACCTCGATATCATTGTTATAACATAATTAAAATCATTTTCATTATATTAATATTAAAAATATTTTTAAAACAAAGTTCTCAAACCGGCCAAACTTTAATATGAGTGTACTATCTAAACTTGACCCTATGAATAACTATTGCTGGTAGGATGAAATTTTTCCAAAATAAGTCTAAGCCCAAACCAAATTGAATTTCATATATTATTCATAAATTACTATATAATGATACATTCCACTAACATTTGTAAAAAGATAAAATAAAAAATAATATATATAAAAGGGGGATTTGGTTGTTAGAAAAGCTGATTGGATTAACATTCTGATTTATTATGTAGTGCTTTCTTATAATAAATTTGGATAATTTCTCACATAATTTTGTGCCAAACTTTTCTTTTTCTTTTTCTTTCTCTTTTTTGCTTTTAGAAAATGAAGCAATCTTTAATTGTCCAATCTCTAAGAAACAAAACAGTAAATTTGTGACTTAATGTTGTTCTAAAATTTAGTGTTATAAAGTTAAGATTAGACAAAAGGGTACCTTATAATCCACCACACTTTCTGTTGCCTTCACCAATTTTTGATTGCCTATAATGAATTTTCTAACTATACTATACTTACAAAATTACGTTTTGGTCACTTAACTAAAAAAATTACCATTTGTTCACTGATCTAAATGAAATCTCTTAAATAGTTCAATGACTTAAATAAAAAATATTCGAATAGTTCAATGATAAAAACGAAAATTTACGCTAAACTCACTCGTCCTTCCATCAGCCTTTAGCCCTCGATGAGTTTTCTTTAAAATTAAATAATGATTAATGAGATAAAGCTGTTTTAAGTGGTTGTTGAATGACAATAAAATCTCTTTTCTTAATTTTTGCCGTTAGCCCCGTTGCGATTGTATAAAACTGTAATTCCACGTCATCCTTATCCTTTCCAACAGTAGAATGATAAATCAAATTTTTCTTCCTGATTTTCAGCCTTTTTCTTTTGAAAAAAATCAAATCTAAATAAAAATTACACTGATAAAACTGATTTATCATTCTCCTATAAAAAAAGAATAAGGATCTCTAGCCCCATTAATGCAGAGAGCAATGTTCCTATTCCTAAGGAAAAAAAGTTATCCAACAAACATATTTGAAAGAAGAAATGAAAAGCAAAAGAATAAATGAAGTCCCAACTACCCTAATTGCTGGCCTCTGAGACTAAGACCCTCAAAGCCATAACTTTGAACATTCAACTTTGAAATCCCTTTGCCTTTATTTTGCAGAATCCACATCACATATAATTTCACTCTACAACCTTTTTAAAGGTCCAAACCTGCGGCCATTTGCAAGCCCTGAGACTCCCCCACCACTTGTCACATCCATCTCACATTGGATTCCAACTACCCTTTTGACAATATGTCCTCTGATCTCTCAACTTTCACATACACATAAACAACACAAAATGAGACCAAAGATGGCTTTGATGAGATAATATGTAAGAACTCTATATTCTATGCTCAAGTGCTTATTGGATAACATTCATCACCAAATTCAATCTTTGTAAAAAGCCAGAGAGACAAACATCAATGATAAAAATGGAACTATACACATCACATACCCACATCATCAAACATATATTATGATAAGAAACAACTCTATCACTTTCTTTGAGATAAATATTTGTTGCTCTCCTGCTCCTCCTCTCTCTCTATACACAAAACTGACCCCCAACTATTTTATAAATCAAACTGAGAGGAAAATAATGCCCCAACATGTAATGAAATCAAATCTACCAATGGCCTATTATTTTTTAGATGGTATCAGCTTCGGACCGGCTTGCTCTGCCGCGGTGGTGTCGCTTCCCGTGGTGACGCCTGCCTCCAAACGTGACTGGATCGAACCTTTTCAGTCTTTCGGCTTCACGGGGATTGATCACACACTCTACAGGCGGAACTTTGTATCTGGTCTGGTCATAGCAGTAGGAATATGTCATGTGCTTGCTCCTAAAACTATCCATTTTGCTTCTTTGTGATGGGGTGATAGTGGCAGAAAGTTCCAAACTTTGAGAGGTGGTATCACACTTCTTCGACGAAAATTCAATGGGATCCACTGCACAGCCGTGGAGGATCAGGTCGGAAAATTCGGCTACGTAAGGAGAGTATTTGTAATTGACTCTATATTTGCCACCATTAGTAGCCCAATCAGACCCATCCCATATTGTAGCATACAACGACATCGGCTTAGACGGAAAGTCCCCACCCATTGCAGCTGTTCTTTTAAACTCTCTAATGGGGATGTTGTCTATATAAAATCTGCAACCAAAAACAATGATAACCATCAAAAACACACAACATTAAACTCATCACCATAGATGTTGGATAAAACAGGGGATACAAATTGTACAACATATAAACCTTCAAAGATAAGAAAACCCCACCCTATATATCAACATCAAACTCTTCAACAAGGCAAGTCGAACACTTAAATCATACAAAAATTCAACCGTTGAAAAGGCTGTGGTTGAAGCAGAGATTAAGGAATAAAGGAAAATGGAAAAGGGAGGGGATTCTTTATGCTTACATGATTTGAGAATCAGTCCAGAGAATAGTGTACTGATGGAAATCATCAGCAGGGTCGAACCAAAGATTGTATCTTTCTTCTCTGCCAACACCGGTGCTTCCATTGCCGTAAATATTGGTCTGAATCCTCCAATCTTTGCCTCTGATGTTACCCAAGAACTCAAAATCTATTTCATCGTGGTTCTTCTCGAACATATCACCATTTGACATCTGCACTCAGAAAAAGAATGAGGGGATTCTTATACATATTAAAGGTAAAACTATCTGGTATTAATTTTAATCAATTGTTTTTGTTTATCTTTAAAAATAATTGGTAGCAAAAATAAAGAGGAAACTTTAACAAGTTTACCATCTGGGTTTGGATCAGATTCCTAAACAAAAATATGTTTTTTTTTTTTAACTTGAAAAGGGTAAAACGTTAAAACAAAATACATGTTTTCAAGATGAACCGTTGAAGATAGTGAAGACAACAGTGGCAAATTCATCCCAGTATCAATACTTCCAAAATTTGAAGGAAAAAAAAAGGAGTTTTTACTTTTTTAGCAGCAACCATATGATTAAGCTTCTAATAAGCCTGTTAAGAAACCTTCTAACAAAAATAATTGTAAGATAAAAAGGAAAAAAAAAAGATTAATCTTGAATAGAGATAAACTCACATAGAAAGCAACCACAACTCCAGCAGTATAATCAGCAGGTAACTTTATTGAAGCACTGAAGTAACCATGCAAGTAAAGGTCTTGAGACACAAATCCAGACCCTGTTTTTTACGCCATAAACAAAGCCAAACACAAAAAATAAAAACACTTCCTTTTTACTTAAAACAACAAGGAAAAAGAAACCCCAAATATATCAAAACCAGAGACCAGCAAAAAGAGAATAAATAAACAAACAAACCTGTTCTCTCATTCAAAGACAAGTGAACAGCTTTACCATCTCTATGGAGAACTAGATTATCATCTCCAAACAACTGACTATACCCTTCATCAAATGACAGAATTGGTATCCTTTTTCCAAACCCACAAACAAAAACAGAAACCAAAGTCAAAACCAGAAACAAAGAAGGTAACTTGGTCATCGTATTATCCCTTGAATCTCTTTTTTTTTTTCCTTTGATATATGGTCGTATTTTTGTTGCTCTATCACCCTGAGATTATATAAGACAAAGAGAAGAGTATAAGAGGAGGAGGATTTTTTATATGTATTATGAGAAAAGAAAAAAATTTTGAGAAAGAAAGAAGAAAGGAATAATCTCTAGAGGTATGGGAGGGGGGCGATAGAGAGCCGGAAAAGGCTATTGAAATGAAAGAATAGCGCAGGTCATTGGCGAGTGAGAGGGTATTATTGAGCTGTTCATATGTAGACAGCCCTTTTTCATTTTTTTTTCTCTCAATGTATTTGTTTATATATTATTCTCTCATTTTCTTTTAATTTCTTACACTGTTTTCTCTCGTCATCATGTTTCTTCCCTAATTCCATCATTTTCTATCATATTCTAGACTTATTTATTTTAAAAATTATTGTTTAATTACAAATGCATTAATAAAAATATTCTCTTCATTGACATGTACTAGCTAAGTAAAGCTTATTCATATAGGCACATATCTTATTTTATAGATTAAACACTTATTTATAAGATCTTATGCGAGTCTGACCTGTATGGGTAACCCTATAAGAAAGCGAGCTGAACTTATGAACTTGTCCTGCGACCGGATCTTATGAACCTGACCAGTGAGCCGATCCTGCAAGCTTATTACAATTTGATCCAAATCTATTTGAACTTTGAATCGATGATAGTAATAGGAATATATAAAGTTAAGGTAAATAAATAATTCTATATTACTTAAAAAATTGTTGATGAAATTTTATTCATTCACAAACATTTAGCAAAGACTAATTTTATTTTGAATAGTGTATAAAAATTTCGAGTTGCATGCTTTGATAATGAAGGATGATTTTCAATTTCAATTGAAAAAATTATTATTTGTATGGATTGAAAGAAATGAAAGAAAAGAAAAGATTTATATGATGTATGTTATAGATGAATTTCAGAATGAGAAAATCAAATTATGAAATCAATATAAAATTTGTATTCTTTAATTTTGTGTTAATTATCATCGAAATTTATTTAAAAAAGAAAAAGGTAATGAATATTAAAATTATATTGTTATTAATATTAGAATTTGGTTGAACAAATTCATACCCTAATTAGTTATATTATTGAGATTGGTGATCAACTTTATCTCCTACATATATATTTTTTATGTTGCTAACTTACTCTTGCACATGTTTATATTTATATGTGTGTATTGAGATTGAGATTGGAAAAAACAATGAAATAATTTGCAAATTAAATTTAGTTTAGTTTTTGGAATTTGAGATTACCAATATACTTCTATCTTCCATTTCATGTTTATTGTAATTGTATTTTCTTTTAATCCCATAACATTTACTACTTCAATCTAACATCATATTCATCTTATAAAATATTTGAGAATTTACGAGTATATTACTATGGCCATTTCTAAAAGAAATATTTTAATTAAAGATATGACATCTTCTGTTTTGGCTTTAATTAAAGTATTAATGAGAATCAAGTCCTTAAATACAATTATTAGGCCACTTTGTCCCTCCTCCAAGCCTTCTAAATTATCAAAAGAAAGGTTATCCAATAAACTTTGAAACTTTCAAGTCTTGAAGGAGGGATAAAGTGACAAAAGCAATAATAATAATAAAAGAAGAAGAAAGCGTGTAAATCATTTGGGGTAAAAATAACGATAATTAAGACTTTTGGGGCCAAAAAGAGCTTCTCCTTTTAGTTTTTTTTGTAAATGGTAAACCGCCCCTTTTCACATGTTCCCAAATTTACCCTTCCATGCCCCCACTTATTTACCGGATTATCTTCCGCTCTTCTAATTTTCAAAAACAGAAATAAAATTTTAATGAGGTTTTGGTTCTGCTTTAAGTCTTATCTTATATAAAAATGTGTGAATTCTTTAAATATTAAAAGAAATATTTTTTTTAGTTCAATTGATACCCGGTGACGACAAGCACATTTAAATATGTTTTTTTTTCCTTCTAAATCAAAATATTTAATTTAATTATTTTAAAAATAATAATCTTTTCAAAATGATGGAATTATAAACTAATATATAAAAAATTACATTTTAATCTCCAAAAATAAATTTATAATTCAATTCTAAATCCCTTAAAAAAATTTATGGTTCCGCTTATGTTTAATGGTAAGAAGGGAGACATGGGTAGAAATTTTGTATAAAAACTATTTTATAAATAAAAAATTTGTTTTATATTTATAGAAATATAAATTAAACTAGATTGATTAAAAGAATAAAAATTATTTATTTTATAAAACAATTGGAAAAGTTATATATTTAAATAATAATTTACAATATTATTTAACCTCGGCTGAGTTGGTGTCACCTCATTCGGGTCACCAACTCGATTAGAAAAATTATGAAAATATTTTTTCATAATTAAAATAAGTTTACTATTTGAAGGTACTTTAATCTTTTTATTTAAAAAATCGATAAACATATGCATATGGTAGTATTTGAACCTGAATTAATTGCATTAAAAAAATATTTAATTTACTACTCAGTTAAAGCTTGATTTTGATTTTTTTATGCATTTAATTTTATTACTTACATCAATTGTATATATTAATAATGTATTTGATTGAGTTGGTGTCATAAATTAACTCGACACCGACTTAAGATTGATGACAACACGATAATAAAATAATTTAATCTATTTTTTATTTTAAATTATACATACTTCATATGTTATTATTAATTAATTTAAAATTATTCATCTAATTATTTCTAAACGCACATTTATATTATATATTTGTATTAAAAAATCTAAAAATAATGGAACGTAAAATAGGATTTGTAGTAATATTACGATTGAAATTAATTTATGGTTTTGTGAATCAATTGAGCGGAAATTTGAAGCGAAAGGGTTAAGCCTAATACCGTCATGTGGTGGGGCCCATGCGTTTCCATTAAAGCGGCTCGCCATTGGATCAGAGGCTGCTTAAAATCGGCCAAGAGACGCGTATTTCCAATTAGATCCAACGGTCCAAATTTTGTTTTCGGCGATATAATAAAACGTGAATGCATTCACTCTGCAGCTGCCACTCCCAACGTTTCTTAACTAACGTCCCCACAATTCCACTAATCAAAGTGCTTAGCTGATTTTTATGTGTGTGCTAATTTATTAAATATACTTTATTTTAAGACAATATTAAATATATATAATTAATGTATTAATTATTTTAAGAAAAAAAATATTTAATGATAATTTGAAGTGCCCTTAAATACCCACTAAGCAAACCAAGTACAACCATATTGGAAAAAGTTTTTCTAATTCCATTGGAAATTACAAGTGTACAAGTCTATAGGCCTACGCTGCTGCGTTTTTTTTTATTTTCTTCTAATTTAACTATTAAGATATTTATGTTAATCGGGCTTTGTTTTTATGGTAACGTTAGATTTAAACAAATTATTTGGTATTATTGATGTTGATTTTATTGTTTATATTCTAGATTTGTGGTTAACCCTTCTAATAATATTATTTTAAACGTTTAAATTTGTGTTCTCTTTTCGGGAGTGTAATGTATCTTGCTATTGTATTCAACACTCATTAATTGGCCTAAATGAATTTTGAGATCTTATATTCAAGTTTTTTTTTTTAATTATGTGTGGGTTTTCAATCCAAATTTATTTGGATTTAAGTCTCGCTACATATGATTTTGTTGATACAAAGTATGATAAGAGAGGAAGACAAGGTGGATCGAACCGAAACAAGGACAAAAATGTAGGTTGATTAAGAAGATAAATGCTCAAAGTAACTTTAGGGTATAAAAAAGGTTAATCTCTTGCCCAAAATTTGCTAGGGTACTTATAGAAAAAAGTCTCCTTATCCACTGGTATAATTTTGGCTAGATTCGTGTTTAATCTCGTTAAACGTGTAATAGATAATCATGGGCATGTATTATGGGATTCTATCATATGAGGTAACTAAGCTTAACTAGACTCTTTATTGTCTTGGAAATGTGTTCACATTAGGATAATGTTCTCCTATGAACATGGGTGGTAGGTTTCATTTGAAGTGGGTTGGGTGGTTGTGCTCAGAGGGTCAATGCAGAGTCAACGATGCCTTTTAGACTTGACACGTGTCTTTTTGGCAGAGGGGTATAATAATAGCCCCCAATTGAGCGGGAGGACATAAAGTGGCCTTTCGCGACAGATGCTCCGAGAGTCTCTTAAAGGCTTATCTTGCCAGAGAAAATAAGGCGCCATCAGACAATAGTCATAAATGCAGCATTCTTTTGGGAAATAATAATCATGACGAGGAGCATCTAACATTGTTTAGGTGGCCAGATGTTAATAGTCATGACCTCAAGTCCCAAAATGAAACGTTTATGAGGGATAACTAAGAAGTCTATACATTGATCTTCTATTGTGCCTGAGACTACTTTGTCATTTCTTTTTTTTTCTTGAAATTATTGTTCAGTTTTCTAGCTATTTCAAAATTTTCTTTTGTTCGTCATTTTCACATTCTTCAATCAAAAAATTGTCAAACTTACAGGAGAGGGGGAAGGACTAACAAGTCTTCATCGCAAAGGGGCGAGGGTAGGTCTTCTACGCCAACAATAAGACAAAAACAATGAGTAATAAGCCAACTACAATTGCTTTTAGAAGGCTTTCGACTACCGAGAGCCAAAAAAGACAAATCTCAGAACATTTAAGGGATTACGATGAGCAGTGATGGTTGTCATCAAATGTAAATGCATGACAACAGAGTAGGAAATGAGAATGGCACTAAGATGTAGTAGCCTTCTTACCAGGCTTACGAAAGGTAAAAATAAAATTCTACTTCCAGACACATTAGGGGGCATATGGATGGTAATAACAAAACTTACTTCTAGACACATGAGAGGAGGCTTACTGTAACACCCTTCACTCGGTCCTGTCATCGAACCCGAGCTACAGAATGTTACAACAATTAACAGAAAAATCATGTAAATTTCTAACTTTAACATTCAATAAATCAACAAAACAATTCATAATTCGTATTTAACATGGTTTACAAATAATTTCGAGTCTTAATCGAGCTTATGAAAGCTCTTATGTTGACCCGAGTACAAATAAGGACTAAATTGCAAACTTTTAAACAAATAAGGAAAAAATTACAAAACAGGGTTACATGGCCATGTGTCTAAGCCGTGCTACAATATGCAATCATGTAAGGTGGAGTCACACGGTTGTGAAACACACTGAAGCCGTGTAGACCTAAATGAAAAATCTTACTAACAATTACACGGCTGTGTAGCAGGGCCATGTGAAAAATCTATTGATTAAATCTATAATGTCACACAGGCGTATGGCCAACCCGTGTGACAAACTGAAACTATGTTTAACCAAAACTTTCAAATCTATAAAGAGCACACGACCATGTCACATGCCCTGTGTGGCACACGGCCGTGTATTAGCCCATGTATGTAATTAGGTACCTTATTATGTAGTTTACAAAACTAAATTTTCACATATGCCATAAGTATGCACTTAACCAATCTTTAGACATATTCAAAACGCATAGCAGCATGCCTTAAGGTACCATCACAAACATGAATAAACACCAAATACATTTCATTTCATTGCCAAAACAGATAATGACCTAACATATGCCTTGCACATAACCAAAATATCATCTTTCTATTACCTATTATTAACCAAAAATGACAAATCCTTAACCTCTAAGATTAACACCATAACCGTACTACAACTCATGCTTTTAACGTCCAAATTAGACATCAAGCTATTGTATCTTGTTCTCCAACAAACCTCACATAATTGAACACCAAATGCCATCAAGCAAACATACTTTATATAAAACCATTTACACTTTTCTATTACAAAACACTTATATACAATTCAACCTATATTACATGCCACATAACCGAATTGAACGATTAAAGTGTGACCTTCTGGATGATCCAGCCGTCGAGTTCCACAAAATGATAACTACAGGAAACAGAAAACGAGCCAGAGTAAGCTTTTAATAAGCATAGTAAGTTTATAGGTTCAAAACGTATAACTTACCTTAATTCCAACAATTATAAATTAACATAGTTAACTAAACAGTTTGCCCTATTACCACAATTCATATCATCAGGCGAGTTCATCATATACATAATGAAGAAAATATTTCATTCAATATAATTCAACCTTAATCGAATCTATATTATCAAACCATTGAACATATGCACTTTTACATCATAAAACTATACTTTATCTCATTATAATACTTTTACCATTCATCATTATTCAATAATATTAGTTTAGCCTAATGAACTATAATGAACAGATATGGATATGTGGGTAATCACCCAAAACACACCTGACTGCTCAAACGAGCCATACCATCCAAAAACACACCTGGGCATTAAGTGCCAAGCCCGTAGGTTACATATCCTCCCCAAAAAACATGCTTGGATCATTAAAGATAGCTCAGTAATCCACAAAAAATGCTAGATTTCGGTACGCTTAGTGAATAAATAGTACGTCATCATCTCATCTCATATTAAACCCGTATATCGCGTGAAATAACCCTATTGGCATGCCAATTGCATCCTATCCTATGTTCATTCAGGCTCAGTACACATCAGTATAACACTTTTTAATCCAGTCATTTTTTTCACCTTTGTACCAATTTGTAACATTCAAGAATACATTCGAACACTCCAAATTACACAATTCAACATAAATGAAATGACCCGAAAGTCAGTGGAGTTAGAACGGTGGTTTTGAAATATTATTTTTCGATGATAGGATCAGTGAATATTATTTATTAATATTTACGAGGATATTACAGTATTATACTAAAGTTTGGTCTAATAATTTTGGTTATTTGGAAGTTAGATAAGGTACAAGTGTATCGGTCCTAAAGTTGGTGGTTTTAAACATTGAGGTATCGGGACCTCATTTTCGTAAACTAGACTCGTAAATATTTTTATTAAATATTTACGGAGTTATTTTAGAAACGAATTGAATTTTGCTTAGATAATTTCGTTGAATTGGGAACTAAAGTAGTCAATGGATATTTATTTAAGGAATGATGTTTAATTAAGTATGAAATGAATTGAACTGTGATTGAGACAATATTGCATAAAATCATTTATTATAACTTGAGCATGTAATTGTATTGTATTTTACTTTTTATGTTCAGATTATAGAAATACCATTGAGTTATACTCAACGTGCGGTTTTATTTTCCGTGCGCAGGTTAGGTACTTTTTGCTTATCATCGACACAACATCCAACAACAAATCTCGAGCTCAAGTGTGGTGATGTTTAAATTGTAATGGCTTGTACCTAGTAAGTCTATGTTTGAGGTTGTTTATAATGTGATAATGGGTTTTCTAGTGAAATGATGATTATATGTATATATGGTAGTGGTTGAGGCTATGTTGGTATAATAGCTTAGCTTAATGTTTTGGTATGTGTTAGTTTAAAGTTTAGTAGCTTAATTACCTAAATTTTTGTCCAATTATGGCAAATTTTGGTATGAACGAAAGCTTTGAATGGTTGATACTTAGTTTGTTTGATGATATAGAATGAGGTACCAATGAGGGTACATTGGTTAGACATATTAGATGATTGATTTGGCCTATTTTGAACATGTTAATTATGTTTTGAATAGGTCAAATGGTTGGTAATTGAGTTGCTTAGTGTCCAAGTAAGTATGAATTGGTAAACTTGAGTTTTAAGGTACATTTAGGTACACACGGTCTGTCACACGACCGTATTGTAAAACAATATAAGTGTAGTTCTCACATGGGTTGGGACACGGCTCTGTGTCTTAAGACAATGAGTTACACGAGCAGAGACACGAGTTGGGACACGACCGTGTGTCCCAACTTTGAAAGTCACACGGTCTGGGGCGTTCGACACGGCTTGGCCACACGACCATGTGACCCCTGTTTTTAGGTATTTTTGAAATTTACCTTAAATTTCCAAAATTATTTTAAATTAGCCCCTGTTTGTTTTAGACTATTTTTAGGGTCCGCAAACTTGTATTAAGGACTGTAAAAGTATTTTTACTCTAATTTGGAATGAAATAGCAAACCTAAATTAGTTGAAGTAGGTCATTCTACTAATATTACCAAAAGTAGATAGGCAGAGTATAGACCAATACTATGATGCTAATCATTGGAATAGTCTTGTTATGTATCCAACTTCTAGCTTTCAAGAGGGGATAAATAGTATTAAGAGTGTAGATAGTGGAAGACCAAGTTTAGCTTTGCATAGCATGATTCGTTATTCAATTATATGAAACATTATTATGAAAATATTTGATTGGCATGATCTTCCACTGTATAATATATTGTTGCTAATAGTTAGCTTACACCATGGATTATTATGTTAATAAATGTTGTGATTGGTTAGTAATGCCCATGAACCTAATCTGACGATGAAGAGGGATTACGGGTGTTACAATAAACATTACAAAAATACATATAACTATATTGTATAAACTTACCAGGTGATAACAACAATAAAAGAAATGCCAATGACTAATCTATTATTTTCTTTTTTCTTCGGTTATCTACTCGTTGATTCATTTCTTGATCTGCAAGGGCCGATCATTTAGAAGGGTTTGAATCTTTTCTTTCTCTTAACAATGGTAAAGAAATGATGGGAAAGAAAAATGGCAAAGATGACAACTTTTTGTTTATATTTTATTAACTTTTAACTTGTTATTTTTATTACATTTTAACAAAATTTTATTAAAACAAAAGCACTTAACCATCCACTACAAACAACTACGACATAATTTCCATTTAAAACGACTCCATTATACTACTATACTCATTCATCACATAAATTAATAGTAACTAACTTTTGTAGTTTTTTACAATTTAGTCATTGTATATTAATTAACCAACTAATCACTAAAATTTTCAATATAACTTTTTTTATAAACTCGTAAATATTAATAAATAATATCTTTTGACTCAATCATTGAAAAATAGGATTCCAAAACCACCATTTCTGGTATCACAAAAAACGGGTTGTTACACTTACAAAAGGTAATAATAAAACCTTGCTTCTAGACGTACAATGGAAGGCTTAGGGAAGGTATTAATAAAACCCTTCTCCCAAACATATGAGAGAAGGCTTATGGAAGGTAATAATAAAACCCTTCTCCTAGATGCGTAGGGGGAGGCTTACGGAAGGTAATAACAAAACCCTGCTCCCAAATGTATTGAGGGAGGCTTAAGGAAGTAATAATAAAACTTTGCTCCCAAATGCATGGGGGAAGACTCACAAAAGGTAATAATAAAACTCATTATTGGTCTGCCAAAAATATTTATGCTACTGAATGGTCTACTATTGGGAAATCTACCATCTTCGTGATTGTGTGTTCCACATCGCCTAATATCACCGAAAGGGTAATAGAACCCTTAATTATGATTGGTTGATTAGAAAACCATATATCGAGCTGAATTTTGTTCTTGTCACATATTTGAGACCCATCTTATGGATGCTTTAGTTGCTAAAATATTTACAGAGCGCCTCGTGTCCACGAGGATTCTATTTACCCGGAAAAATAAAATGGTGGCAAAAACAATAAGAGGATCATTCCCTTTCGAGTATAGGATTTCCCATTCGTTTAATTCTAAAAACCTCAAACACTAAAAGGATGATCTAGGCTTCTTGACTGATGTTGAAATGAATAAGATATTAAGTTGGTAGGCTTTTCGCTTGGTGTTTGAACTAGCCCATACTTTATTCACTCCGATGAAAACATCAACAAATTTATGTATAGGTTGTTTCCCTTTTATCCTTACATCAATTATTAAAAGGTTTTTCTTTTTGGTCATTTGTCTTATTCAACGGATAAACATCTCTACAACATATTATTGTATACATCCTGTTTGGATGATGTCTTCTATTACATCCTTGAGCTGAATATTTCTATTCGTAGTATGACCTCCCACATTATGGTAATGACAGTGAAAAGATAAATTATCTTGGTGAGGGTTGAAAGGCATGGTTGGTGGATTTGGTAGAATTCCTTGATACTTGATTTGCTCAAATATGGTAGCAAGAGAGCAATTAAGTTGATAGTATAAGCGATACCGGTTATATGGGACTCGTTCTTACTGATGTTGGTTAGGGAAATTGTCTGTCACAGGTCCTAGATGATGTGCTGGACTTAATGTATTAACCATCCGCCTATCCATTTGTTATAGTGAGTTATACTGCTAGAACCATGTTTCACCAACTAGAGGGAAAGTTCTCTGTCGTGGTTGATGTTCACGAGTTGTTGTTGGATGATGATGTGGAGGGGAGAACCATTTAATAAAGGGTTAAGTTTGGGTTGCTTTGGTTGTTTGCTTAGCTTGATGAATTCCCATATTATTACCTCTGTGAAGCGATGGGCCATTTCATTAAGCTGAGATAACTTTTCTATAAGATTATCAATGAGATGAAATTGGAAGAATTTGTAAATGGTTCTTACCAAGAAAGCTTGGATGGTTAGAGCTTTGTAAACACCCTTGGTTATCATAATTGCATCATTAAATCTTGTCATGAAATTACAGAAGGGTTCATTTTCATTTTTTTCGAATGGACATGAGGTAAGCTAGGATTATTGTGGGGTCTTGTTGGCGAAGAATCTGTTCATGAATAACCCAACCAATTGATCAAAATTATTTATATATCTTGGAGGAATCTATAGGTACTTTTGTTAGGCTATGCTAGAAAGGGTCATAGAGAAAGCTCTACATTTCATAGCGTCTGAGGCTCCAAGAATGTTCATGTGGTTGTTGTAGTGGGCTAGGTTAACTTCTGGGTCTCCAATATTAGCGCGAGTTAACTTAGGAAACTTGAAAGAGGTAGACAAGTTATGTGTCAACAAGGAATGGGCTAAAAGTTCGTTAGCATAGCCCCAAGAAACTTCATCAGATTTAGAGCCTTTAACCTCTTGTAAAAATTCTACTCGAAGCGGTGCAATTTATTCCTCAACAAGAATGGTTTTGTTTTGGGGTTATTGACAGGGTTGAGGATCTTGTAAAATCTCATCATCATTACGCCTTTTATTATCCTTACAAACAGTTGATTGTGTTATATCTTTTGGTTCTACTGGAGGGGTAATTCACCCTTTTTGGTAACATCTTTTGCCACGTGCAACTTCGCGATCAGTTGCTCATTGTAGGCATTTTGTTAATCTAGCAGACACTGACGTTCTTGTTAAGGGTGAGCAAAACTCAATTTGATTCGAAAAAATCGAATCGAGTTATTTGAATTATTCGAGTAAACTCGAATAAGTAATTCGAGTTTTGAATTCGAATCGAGTTTAAAAATGAGCAAATTGGTGTCTTTCAATAAAAATTACAAAATAATTCAAAATAATTTTCAAAATTCTAAAATTTATATATTTTTTTAAAAAATTTATAAAAAAATTCTCAAAAATATATAAAGAAAGTTAAAAAATTAAAAATTTTCTAAAATAATAATTTTGGGGCCTAAATAAGTTAATTAATGAATCAAGTTTATTACACTAAATTATTTTTTTATTATTTTGCTTTGAATTTTTTTTCAAATATATATGATTTCAAATTTTTGTGCTCTAACATGGAACTATACTATAACAAGATTTTAATTTGACATGTTTAATTTTTTTTAATTTAACTCAATCCGATTCGACTCGATTCGAATTTCATTTCATTCGACTTGATTAAAAAAAATTTCAAATCAAGTTAGGATAATAAAATAGGATTCATCAACATCAACTCGATTAACTTGAAATTTTTCACTCAATTCGATCGAACGCTTACCCCTAGTTTCTATTGTTCCTAGAATTAACGTTATTAAGCCAGGAGTTGTTCCTCCATGAGACATATCTTTTCCTGCATCTCAACAACGTGGTGTTGGAACCCAATAGATGTTGTTGTTGAGAAGTCTGATCTGGATGAATAGCCACGATAGTTTATTGAGATTACGAGGTTAAACAAGAGAGGATTTGTTTTAAGAGATCATCTCTAGGGTCTTGTGAGGTGGCAGGGGAGGATGATGGGTTCAGAATTGAAGGCAATGCCACAGTGGCAGGATTAACTAAAGGAGTATTAAGGATATTTCGGAGCTATGTCAAAGATTCCATGGTAGTCATGGTTGGGCGAGTCGGTGTTTTGGTTTGAGTTGAAAAAAGTTTAGTGTTTGTGGCATCATTACCATTCATCGGAGTGGAGGAATTTGCAGGATTGGTGTCGATGCTTTTGTTAATGAGGTTGTGGGTAGATCATTTTGATTATGAGACATTTACTCCAGTCCACTTTCATCGTACCAATTGTTTATACAAAAAAAATTATATCTAAATTTATTTCTAAATCCGAATAAATTTTAACTATAAATCCAAAAAGTGTTTTACAATGATTGATTACTTTTATAGCTTTTTGAATATATATTTTTTTGTAATTGCAACTACAATTTTACTTCTGAAAATACCTATTAACTTAAGAAAATAATAGCAATACTTATGATTTAATGTTTAACTAGTAACGAGAAATCAGATGCAACCTTCTGTTTAGTCGGGTTGGGTGGCAAATTCCATTTGTGTTTTTGGATTTATTGTTAACGGATAGACCAAGTTCATATCTATGTATATATGAATATGATAATATACATGCGCTAATTGTGACAAGTGGTGCTATTATAGATTTTCTATTTATTTTTTTAGTTTTTAATTATTCATGGCTTAAATTGAATTAATTTTTAGTTAATTTAATTTTTATCCAAAATTTACATTAGATGTTTAAGAAAAATCACCACACATTTAAATTTATCTAACAATAAATTTTTAATTAAAAATAAAATTAATTAGACTAATATCCATTTTATTTAATTTAAATATTATCTATTTTAATTTTAACTTATAATAATCTGGATAGTTTAAGTAAAATTAAAATGTAAGTAAAATATACATTTCAAATTTTTTTATATATTATCCATTTCATTATAAAAATTTTTATTTCATAAGTAATAAAATTGGATAATTATTATGTTTAATAATTAGATTTATTTAAATTTTAATTAGATAATGATAATTTATAAATTTAAATAATGTTTAATTAAATAAGAAAATCAATTAGATAATTATCCTTTTGATATAACTTATATATTTATTTATATATGATCAATAATATTATACATTTTTAATTTTAATTTTAATTTTAACATTAAAATTTTTTAAAAAAACTAATTACATAATTTGGATAATTTAAGTAAAATTTACAATTCAAAACTTTTATATATTATCCATTTTATTACAAAGTATTTATTTAATTAAATATAATAATTTAGATAAGTATTATATATAATAATTAAATTTTATCATAATTTTAATTACATAATTAGAAATTTAAATCTTTTATTTAAAATCTTTAACTACCGTGCCCTCACAATTACAAATAGGTGATCGCTAGCAATAAATTTCATCATAAAATGTAGGTTTCTTATAGCATTTAGCTTCTTTTTTTGTAATTTTTTAAATGAGAAGAAAAGTGAAGCCAAATGTACTTACTGGCAAAAGTGGATACAAGGGGTTGGCAGGGCCTGGCCTCCTAAAATGAAAAATTTCTATTTAGGTTCTTGAATTTTTTTTTTAAATTTTAAATTAGTAAAAGTAAAATTGTACTTTAACCCCTAAAATTATAAAAATTCAATTTAATCATTTAAAAATTATAAAGCTATAGACTATAAAAAATTAAAATTTCATTCAGCCCCTAAAAATTTATTCTAGCTTCACCCCTACTTACTGGAAATGAGAGTTAGAAGTATACATCGGAAAGTCATCACTATCAAACCATTGCCATTTATTGAATTCATAGTCGTAGCATTTAGGTTTTTGAATAAAATGTTTTCAACATATTAGTACAATATTTTCAATTCTAGTAAATACAAATCATATATCAACTATTTAATATGTTCGATGAAAGGAATTTCCAATTACATTTATCCTCAACAACGCACAGTCGATTTGGTGGAGTCGTGACTTAGGATTGTGAGCTCATAGTGCTTCATCGCTAAAGAGTTACGTGATCTCAAAACTATGAACTTAGTGGGTTCAAACGATTAAGAAATTTGATAGGTCGAATAAGAAAGCGGTAAGATCGATAGTGAGCACGAAAAAGCTAAAGGAAAGGGCAAAACTGGTAGCTCTAGAATGAGTGTTGGTAGATATTAGACAAACAATATAGAAAGCCTGTCTATAGAAAAAGAGGGATCGGGGTGAGTTAATTAAATTGATAAACCAACAACCCATATATGTTTTTTTTAAAAATATAAATGTAAAGTAGTAATAAATTCAAAATATTTTAAAAATAAATTCTTCTATTTTTGTATTCTTATTTATTGCAAAATTATATGCCCTATTTTTTAAGAAACTATAATGAATTAAGTATAACTATTGTCAGAAATTATTATTCAAAATTTTGATGCTATGTTTGTATTATCAAATTTTTAATACTTTTAAATTATTCCTCTTTAATATAAATTTTATAATTAAAACTTTTTTTGGTTAATCCTATAATTTTTATTTTCAAATATTCTTATATTTGAAGTCTGTAATAATATTTATTTTTAACTTAATTATTAAAATTTAACTTGAGGGATATCGTAATTTTTTTAATATGTTTATATTTTGAAAAGATTATATAAATATACAATAAAACAATTGAGACAAGGAATAATGGGTAAATGAGCCAAAAATGTCATTTTAAAAAGTTAATTAGCAAATTAGGTCCTTTTTTTTTCAAATTTAAGTTTCGTCCTTTCAAAAAAAAAAATTTGTGTTGGGTGTTGAAAATTTGCGAAGAAAGAATTGTTTGTGTTTGTGTTTTAGGGAGAAATTATGATAGTTTTAAGGTATGTTTGAGTTTACAATGATGCGATGAGACTTTGAGACCCACACATTTCATTTCCGGTGTGGGGAGTGCACAATCACCTTAGAAGATGTCACATTACAACTCGGGCTCCCAGTTCACGGTGGTTATACAGTCACGAGTTCAAGTATAACTAGGGATCGTAGTTGGCGGTAGTTATGCGATCATGGGTTCTAGCATAACTCGAACCCCTAGTTGATGGTAGTTATGCGGTCACGGTTCAAGTTTTATGCTATCAGAAGAGGATGCTTTATAAACCCGATACATAAGTTTAAGATCATAATCATAGGGGAAAAAGGGGCTCACTAGTATAACCAACTTATTCTTTTTCTCCATCAAAGTAGTCTCATTAACCTTATTGTCCAAAACCTTTGTCAGATGTGAGAGCAAGAAGACTTTCAGGGGGTAAGTGACTGTGGCGGTACAGAAAAAGCTAAAACACGAGTCAAGGTGACAACGATCGCTGTCGCCCTAAGTCACGTTTAAGCTTTTCTTCATTGTCAAAGTCACTACCCCTTGAAAATCTTCTTACCCCCATCTCTAACATAGGTTTTGGACAATGAGGTTAAGGATATTACTTTGATAGAGAAAAAAATATGTTGATTATACTGGTGAGCCCTTTTTTTCCCTATGATTATGATCTCAAACTTATGTATGAGGTTTATAAAGCATCATTTTCTGGTATATAGTCAGCATATGTATCAAGCCATTGGTTGAGGTGAAGCCCACTATTTTGCTTGTAGAAATGCAAAACTGATATGGTTACAAAGTATCATATTGAAAGCGCGAAATACCAAACAAATAGCAATGAAGTACCTATACGGTGATTGGGATAACTCATACAATGAGTTATAATATTGGGCGGTAGCAATGCAAGAGTATGTGCCCAGAACAACTGTATGAATTCAAACATTTAATGCATACGACCAAGTGGATAAGCTCGTTCCAAGTATAAAGATATTCCATCATATTTTTTAGACATTCACGGCTTGTGTTAGAGCGTTTCTCAATTGTATGCCAATTGTCTAACTTGATGGAACTTGGCTTTATGGGTAGTACAAACAAATCTTGTAAATTGAGGTTACACAAGATGGGAATTGAAATTTCCTGTTAATTGCCTTCGCAATTGCTAACAAAGAAAGTACGACAATTTGGCTGATTGATTCCTAAATCGATAGGATAGTTCACTGCTTACACTTTTCTTCATATCCCATTAATTTCAAAACTCCCAACTTGTGATTTCAAGTACTGATTTGCCCTCCCCCACAGTGACGAAGCTATGGGGCTGGTAAGGGCCTTGGTCCCTTTTAAAATGGAAAAAAAAATTATTTATATCCCTTTATAATTTCATAAAATTTTAAATTTGTAACGCCCTGAATAATTTATTTCTGCTTCTATGAATATTTGACACAAATATTTGTCTACTTCAGTGGTTAAGTGTTCTGGGTGTGTTTGAGTGGTCTTGGGTTCAAATCTTACCTTTGCTAAATTTTGGTGTTTTTTGGAATTAAGTCTTACCTTTGTTCAGTAGGCTTATATTAAATTGCCTGTAAACTCATATCAGAATGAGCTTGCTGGTTCATGTGGTAAGGGAGTTAGTGTGTTGAAGGTCTTGTGTTTGAATCCCGACACGAGCTTAGGTGTTATATTTTTGCTTTGTTAACTGATAGTGTTTTGGTTGAACTGAGAGTCTGAGGAGGTAGGGAGATAATGGGAGAAAAATAAGGGATTATGGATATTTTAATTTTTATCCATCATTTTTTCAAAAATTTTCTCTACCCAAGAAAAGAACTGACGTTATTTCACTTTGACTTCTTCGACTCTGCATTTTTTTTTCTTTTGATTCCCCCATTCGATTTTGTTTTTCTTGTTGTCTGCCGTCATACCCTTATTCTCGTTATTTCTGTTTTCGTCGCACGTTTCTGGTAAATGAGGCTTTGTTATTCTGTAACTTGTGTTTTTCTAAAAACGTTGATTGGATTTATACTGTTATTTTGGCAGTAGCAAATCGGGAAGATCGTGATTCCTCTCTTGCAGAATCGTAGTCAATCATTCGGAGTGTTGGGGTAAGCAATAAGCGTCTGATTTGAGCTATAGTTGGTTTCAAGTTTTCAGTTTAATCGTATTTTAAGATTGATTTCGAGAGTTGGTACATTGATTCTTAGGTTTTGGAGGGCTTGTGGTTGCTGTAGCGTCTGAAACGATACAAATGTGTACTCAAAATGCAGAAAATGAGGTTTCGACAAAAGTCAAAAAACTACACTGTCGATGCCACACGGGCGTGTGGTCTCCCATTTGGATAGTCGTGTGCAAGACATAGCCGTGTGAAAGATGTAGGCATGGTCGTGCGTAAGACACGGTGGTGTAGTGGCTCAAATGTAGTGGCTCGAGTGTGGCCATGTGGGCCACAATGGCCAGGCCATGTTGGGCGTGTAGGTTTCTAGGCCAGGCCATGTGGGCCATACGGGCAAGGCCAAATATGGGCATGTAGGCCCATAATTCTGAAATTTTCCCTAGGGTTACAGGGTCATCCTGATAGACTGTGGGCCTACTGTAGGGTCGATAAGGGCTAATTAAACCTTAATTTGTATGTTATAATATTCTAATAGACTGATCCTGGTAGGATACTGAATGTATGCCTGACTGTATTGCTATACGTATGTTTGATATCTGTATATATACACGTTGAGTATGTTAAATCTGTCATATTTATATCTATTTTCTGCATCTGTTATTGGGGTGAGATTTGTATATGAGGAGGAAGTATTTTATTTGGCGTTAATCGCCTTTATTCTGGCAGTTTGGCTGCATATTATCTGATATGTGTCTTGAGGGCACAATGTGGTGTAAACTATTTAAAGTTCTTAGTTTTTGGTTTTATTTAGGATTTTGGTTTTGTTCTGAGAGTTGTAATTTTAGAGACTTTCTAGACTGTATGGTTTTAGATTGTTGGTTTTGGTTTTGGATAATTTGTTAAATTGCCCGCTACGATAAAAGGTGTTATGATAACGACGATTTTACACAAACAATTTTAAAAAAAAATCGAGTTTTCAAAAAGGTATCGATTTTGTTAAACTTCCACTGTAAATAAGTTTTGGCAAAAGAAACAATTAATTAATATTTTCGGTTATGCTTATAATAGACTGAGAGGATTTAACGTAACAACTCTATTTTCAAAACCCATTCCTTGTGACATCTCCAGATTCGACCATCACGTTTAGGTCGGGTTTAGTGTGTTACATTTAATTGTATCAAAGCCAGGTTACAAAACTTAGGCTGTGAATTTTGGGTTCCAAAACTTTATTTCGAAAAGAATTAGTTTTCAAATATTTATGGATAAATTGGAAAGTATGTGGTACACCGAGTCTCCGGCGCCAATCTTAGAAGTATTTCTGAATTTTTGATAGAAAACTCTAAAAACATTGTAGTTAGTACTTTCTGAAACTGTACTGAGTAGTTAGAGACTGAAACCTTTAGAAACAATTCTGAACTTCTGATAATTTATGCATAAAACATTTGCTAATAAATACTGGAACTGATGTATAAAATTTTACAATATAGATAAAACACAAATTATACGATGAGCACTCGTAGAACTCATGAAAATGGTGTTCAGGGCTGTGGTAGGGGCCGTAGGGGAGCTCAAGCTGAGTCTTCCTCTTTGGGCAGTATGCCGAATTTGGATACGAGTGAGACATCAATTTCACCTGCTAATGAAACTGGGTCTCAAAGTCGCTCGGCTAGGGACGACGCACTGTCCCAAGCCATACTGAGAATTTTGGAGAGGGTCGCTGGACCTTATTTTGGAGCTGGGGGCTGAGGGTTGGTAACTGAACCACTCCGGTCTAGTAGTGCTGAGTTGTTTAGGGATGTCGCTGGAGTCGCCCCTAATGTGGCTGAGTATTGGTTGGAGGCTACCGAAAGGATCATGAATGACCTAGACTGTACTTCTAAGCAGAAATTGAATGGTGTAGTCTCTTTACTTCGTAATGAGGCTTATCAGTGGTAGCTAACGGTTGAGGAGGGTACTTAGCCTGATCATTTGAATTGGGAATTCTTTAAGACCACCTTTCATAGTAAGTACGTGGGAGAGTTATGTGGATGATAGTAGGCGTGAGTTCATGAATCTCACGCAAGGCGGTAGATCTGTGGCCGAGTATAAGGTCGAGTTTTTGAGGCTGAGCTGCTACGCTCGAGGCATGGTGGGGTCTGAGTATGAGAGGTGCGTCCGCTTTGAGGACGGTCTGAGGGATAACTTGAAAGTTTTGGTTGCTCTACAGAGGGAGAGAGAGTTTGTAATTTTGGTTCAAAAGACGAGGATTGCCGAGGATGTTAAGCGCGTGGAACGCCAGAATAGGGATCGAGAGGGGGGTAAGAACAAGAGGGATTCGAAGCCCTCTAGTTCTGTTTAAAGGTATAAGAAAAAAGGTTAGATCTGATGGGCCAGTTAGAGTAGGGATTCGTGTTGCTCCTACTGGATTCAGCTATACGATGATTATGGTAGGCGTCATCTGGGCTAGTGTTGGAAGAGGATAAGGGCTTGTCTGAGGTGTAGGTCATTCGAGAGTGTCCACAGAGGGCTAACCAGATGCAGGTTTCGGGACCAGGTTCTGCACAGCCTTGAGGGCAATTCAGTAGCCACCTAGAGGCTGTGGATAGGTTGGAGGTGGTAATGGTATTAGTTGTGGGCAGAGAGCACCGGGTAGAGGTGTTGGTCAAACTGAGACGAGACAACATGCACTAATATATACGACATGACGCCGAAAGGATAGAGATGCTCCTAATGTCATCACCGGAACGTTTCTCATATTTGATGTGTCTTATACTGCTTTGATAGACATAGGTTCTACTCACTCCTATGTAGCTAGCACTATATTTGAAAATCTGGGGATTTCTATTAAGAGCACTTCTAGTGAGGTCACTATACGAAGTCCATTAGGGCAGTCTGTTAGGGTTAGTAAACTCTATAAGGATGTTCTGTTAGTGGTACAAAGGGCTCTTTTTCTGGTAAATCTGATGGAGCTTACGTTTGGGGAGTTCGATTTAATTCTTGGTATGAACTGGTTGGTTAAGCACCGAGCCAGTTTAGACTGCACATCTAAGAGGGTCGTTCTAAGGACCAAGGATTATATGGAGGTGGTTGTGATTGGTGAGCGTCGAGACTATTTGTCAAATGTAATATTTGCTCTTGTGGCTAAAAAACTGGTTCTAAAAAGGTGTGAGACGTACTTGGCTTACGTCAGTGTTTTTAATTTTAGAGACTTTTCTGTTGGGATATCAGAATAGTAAAAAAAATTTCGAATGTCTTTCTTGAGGAGTTACCGGGTTTACCTCTGAATCGAGAAGTTGAGTTTAGAATTTAACTTTTATTGAGTACAGCTTCGGTGTCTATTGCTTCATATCGTATGGCATCAAAAGAGCTTACAAAGCTTAAAGCTTAACTACAAGAGCTTCTGAATCATGGTTTCATTCGTTCGAGTGTGTCTGCGTGGGGGCACCAGTTCTGTTTGTTAAGAAGAAAGATGAGACCATGAGGATATGCTTTGATTATCAGCAGTTGAATAAGTTGACGGTGAAGAATAAGTATCCCCTTCCGAGGATCGTTGACTTATTTGATCAGTCCCGAGGGGCTTCAGTGTTCTCTAAGATAGATCTTCATTCTGGGTATCATCAGTTGAGGGTTAAGGAAGCTGATGTTCATAAGATGCATTTAAGACTCATTATGGACATTATGAGTTCCTAGTTATGCTTTTTGGTTTGGCGAATGCTCTGGTTGCATTCATAGATATAATGAACCGAGTCTTTTAGTCGTATTTAGATTAGTTCATCATGGTTTTTATAGACGATATTCTGGCGTACTTTGAGACCGAGGATGAACATGATGAGGATTTTAGAGTAGTGCTTCAGGTTCTACGTGAGAAATAACTTTACGCTAGTTGCGTAAAATGACTTTTCTGGGGTATGTGGTTTCTATTGAGGGGATTCGTATTGATCCAAGGAATATAGAGGTTGTGCTGGATTGGAAATAACCTAATAACGTATTTGGGATCTATAGTTTCCTGAGTTTGGTGGGATATTATCGGCAGTTTGTCGAGGGGTTCTATTTCATTACAGCTCCTTTGACTAAGCTTCTGCGTAATGGTGTTTCTTTTGTCTAGAATGATGCTCAACAATCAAGCTTTAAAAAGTTGAGTCTGTTCTGACTTAGGCTCCTGTTCTGATATATCCTAAATCTGGTAAAGAGTTTGTGGTATACAGTAATGCATCACACGTCAGTTTGGGATGTGTATTAATGCAAGATGGTAAGGTTGTGGCTTATGCATATCATCAGCTCAAGACACACGAAGGAAACTATCCGACACATAATCTCGAGTTGGCTGCTGTGATCTTTGCATTAAAAATCTAGAGGCACTATCTGTATGGTGAGAGGTGTATTATCTACACTGATCACAAGAGACTCAAGTACCTCCTTACTCAGAAGTAGTTGAATCTTAGATAGCGTCGATGGATTGAGCTGCTTAAATATTATGAATGCATGATAGAGTATCATTCTAGTAAGGCCAACGTGGTGGCCGATGCTCTAAGTTGTAGGACGATGATGGATTTGAGAGCAATGTTCGCTCGACTTAGTCTGTTTGATGATGGAGTCTATTAGCCTAGTTGCAAGTTAAGCTGACTTGGATTAATCATATTCGAGATAAGCAGTTAGGGGATGAGTATCTGGATTTGCGGTTTCGTTAGATTGAGAGTGAAAATACTTCAGATTTTGAGTTGAATAATGATAGGGTGCTATATTTTCGAGGTCAGATTTGTGCGCCGAATGATTCGAATTTGAGACAGTCGATTATGAGGGAGACGTATAGTAGCCATTATGCTATGCATCCCGGTAGTAATAAAATGCATCATGATCTTCGTGAATTGTATTGGTGGCCGAGATTGAAACATGAAGTTACTAATTTTCTTGTTCGTTAACTGACGTGTCAGCAAGTTAAGGCTGAACACCAATTGCCTTCAGGTTTGCTACAACCTGTTAAGATTCCTTTATGGAAGTGGGAACGAGTGACGATAGACTTCATTAGTGGGTTGCCCTTGACACCCACTAATAAGGATTCTGTTTGGGTCATCGTGGATCGATTGACCAAGTCTGCTCACTTCATTCCGGTTCGAACGGGCTTTTCTCTGCTGAAGCTAGCGAAGCTCTATATCTCTGAAATTGTAAGACTGCATGGGGTTCCTGTTTCAATTATTTCTAATAGAGATCCTCGCTTCACTTCTCAGTTCTGGAAGAAGTTGCATGAGGCTCTGGGTTCGAGATTAGACTTCAGTACTTCGTTCTATCCTCAGTCTGAAGGTCAATTTGAGAGGGTGATTCAGATACTGGAGGATATACTTTGGAGTTGCATGTTAGATTTCCGGGGTAATTAGAAGGATTATCTGTCGCTAGCTGAGTTCGCCAACAATAACAGTTTCCAGGCTACTATTCAGATAGCACTGTATGAGACTTTGTATGGTTCTAAGTGTCGCATTCCGCTGTGTTGGATTGAGTTGGGTGAGCGTCGGGTTTTGGGTTCTGAGTTGGTTTCTGAGACCGAAGACAAGGTTAAACTAATTCGAGATCGCTTGAAAGTGACTTTTGATAGACAGAATTCTTATGTAGATCTGAAAATGCATGATATAGAATACTCTGTGGGGGATTTTGTGTTTCTTAAGATTTCTCCATGGAAGAAAGTTCTGAGAGTCGATCGTAAGAGCAAGTTGAGGCCTAAGTTTATTAGACCGTATCAGATTCCAAAGCGTGTGGAACCGGTCGCTTATCAGTTAGAGTTACCTTCAGAGTTGGACCGCATTCACAATATTTTTTACATTTCGATGTTGAGACGGTACCGGTCTTATCCATATCATGTTGTCTCTGTTGAGCAAATCGATGTTAGACTAGACTTGACTTTCGAGGAGGAACTAATTCAGATTTTGAATCGAGATGTTAAGGTTCTAAGGAGGAAGTCCATACCGCTAGTGAATGTTTTGTGGCGGAATCATGGTACTGAGGAGGCCACGTGGGAACTTGAGGACTCGATGCGTCAGCAGTATCCTCATCTATTCAGATCAGGTAAATTTCAAGGTTGAAATTTCTTTTAAGGGGTAGAGTTGTAATGCCCTGAATAATTTATTTCTGCTTCTGCGAACATCTGACACAAATATTTGTCTGCTTCAATGGTTAAGTGTTCTGAGTGTGTTTGAGGGGTTTTGGGCTCAAGTCTCACATTTGCTAAATTTTGGTATTTTTTGGAATTAAGCCTTACCTTTTTTTAGTGGGCTTATATTAAATTGCCTGTAAACTCATCTCAGAATGAGTCTACTGGTTCAAGTGGTAAGGGAGTTAATGTGTGTAACGCCCCCACGCCCGAGACCGTCGCCGGAGTCGAGTATGAGGTGTTACTAAGCTTAATTTAACATTTTTTTAGAACTTTGGATTATTTGTTTCTACATTCACAGTTTTTAAGCTACTTGCGTCACAGTCACAAGAAAAATCATATCTCGAGTTACAAAAGTTGAAATTAAGATCCGTAAATTTTCCTTGAATCTAGACTCATATACCTATCTACTAATTTTTTTCTAGAATTTTTGGTTGAGCCAATTAGTACAGTTTATTAGTTAAAGTTACCTCTATTTCAAGACTTGACTGGTTTGACCTCTGTTTACTACAAACCACATTTCTCTCTGTACAAAATTCATATGACTATGAGGTTTGTTTCTACTAAAACTAGACTCAATAAGGATTCTGAGGATATAAAATACACCACCTAATTATATCTTTAAAATTTATAGTGAATTTCTAAAGTTGGAACAGGGGATTTAGAAACTGTTACGACCCTGTTTCACTAAAATTCAAATATCTTTTAACATATAATTCCTTTACCTGTTTCATTTGTTTCATGTGAAACTAGACATAATAAGCTTCAATTTGATATATATTCCATCACCAGATTCAATTTCTATGATTTTTAGTAAATTTTCAAACTCGGGTCAGTGTTGCTGCAGTATTCTGTTTATGGCAAATTTCATCCCTTTTATGAGTTTTTATGCACTAAGTATCTTAATAATTTTCCTTAACATCAAACATAATCTAAACTAACCATTTTCATAATTTATCATTGTCAAACATTTTCTCAACCATTCCATCACCATATCATAAGATCATTTGCACAAAATAGGTATATTGCTATTTAAGACCTCTTAATTAATATTTCAATGCAATTTTATACTAAAAACTTCTAGAATGCAAGTTTTACAACTTATTCGATTTAGTCCCTACTTTCAAATTAAGTATTTTATACATAGAATTTCTTCACGAAATTTTCACACAATCATGTAATCATATCATAAACCTCAAAATAATTATAAAATAATTATTTCTATCTCGGATTTGTGGTCACGAAACCACTATTCCGATTAGGCCCTAATTCGGGATATTACAAAGTTGTACATTTGGGTTCGTACGAACGAACTCAGTGTACCATGCACTCATCATTTGGAGAAAGGCTTCCCGACCCCTTTCTCCTCCTCCCTGACCAACAGTAGGAGGTGGATTTTCATCGTGTTTGCTCCTTCACCGAGTCGGCGCATTACTCTCTACTTCATCTGCCACAGCTGGATCGGGATCCATTTACTATAAAAAAATCATTTAAAAGGTCAGAAGTCGTCACACTATCACAATTTATACATATGGCATGTATAGCAAAATCCGTACATACAACACGTAGTCCGAGAACTGACTAAACCTACTCTGATACCACTAAATGTAACGCCCCCACGCCCGAGACCGTCGCCGGAGTCGAGTATGAGGTGTTACTAAGCTTAATTTAACATTTTTTTAGAACTTTGGATTATTTGTTTCTACATTCACAGTTTTTAAGCTACTTGCGTCACAGTCACAAGAAAAATCATATCTCGAGTTACAAAACTCGAAATTAAGATCCGTAAATTTTCCTTGAATCTAGACTCATATACCTATCTACTAATTTTTTCTAGAATTTTTGGTTGAGCCAATTAGTACAGTTTATTAGTTAAAGTTACCCCTGTTTCAAGACTTGACTGGTTTGACCTCTGTTTACTACGAACCACATTTCTCTCTGTACAAAATTCATATGACTATGAGGTTTGTTTCTACTAAAACTAGACTCAATAAGGATTCTGAGGATATAAAATACACCACCTAATTATATCTTTAAAATTTATAGTGAATTTCTAAAGTTGGAACAGGGGATTTAGAAACTGTTACGACCCTGTTTCACTAAAATTCAAATATCTTTTAACATATAATTCCTTTACCTGTTTCATTTGTTTCATGTGAAACTAGACATAATAAGCTTCAATTTGATATATATTCTATCACCAGATTCAATTTCTATGATTTTTAGTAAATTTTCAAACTCGGGTCAGTGTTGCTGTAGTATTCTGTTTATGGCAAATTTCATCCCTTTTATGAGTTTTTATGCACTAAGTATCTTAATAATTTTCCTTAACATCAAACATAATCTAAACTAACCATTTTCATAATTTATCATTGTCAAACATTTTCTCAACCATTCCATCACCATATCATAAGATCATTTGCACAAAATAGGTATATTGCTATTTAACACCTCTTAATTAATATTTCAATGCAATTTCATACTAAAAACTTCTAGAATGCAAGTTTTGCAACTTATTCGATTTAGTCCCTACTTTCAAATTAAGTATTTTATGCATAGAATTTCTTCACGAAATTTTCACACAATCATGTAATCATATCATAAACCTCAAAATAATTATAAAATAATTATTTCTATCTCGGATTTGTGGTCACGAAACCACTATTCCGATTAGGCCCTAATTCGGGATATTACAATGTGTTAGAGGTCTTGTGTTTGAATCCCTGTGCGAACGTGGATGTATATTTTTACTCGATTGACTGATAGTGTTTCGGTTGAACTGAGAGTCAGAGGAGGTTGGGAGATAATGGGAGAAAAATAAGGGATTGTGGATATTTTAATTTTTATCCATCCTTTTTTCAAAAAATTTCTCTGCCTAGGATAAGAACTAACGTTATTTCACTTTGTCTTCTTTGACTCTATCGTTTTTTTTCTTTTGATTCTCCCATTCGATTTCATTTTCCTTGTTGTCTGTCGTCATACCCTTGTTCTCATTATTTATGTTTTCGTTGCACGTTTTTGGTAAGTGAGGCTTTGTTATTTTGTAACTTGTATTTTTCCAAAAACGTTGATTGGAGTTATACTATTGTTTTGGTAGTAGCGAATTAGGAAGATCGTGATTCCTCTCTTGCGGAATCGTAGTCAATTATTCAGAGTGTTGGGGTAAGCAATAAGCGCTTAATTTGAGCTATGGTTGGTTTCAAGTTTTTGGTTTAATCGTGTTTTAAGACTGATTTCGAGTGTTGGTATGTCAATTCTTAGGTTTTGGAGGGCTTGTGTTTACTGTGGCGTATGAAACAAACCAGGTGTATATCTGAAGCACAGAAAATGAGGTTTCTGCAAAAGCTGAAAAACTACACTGTCGATGCCACACGGGCGTGTGGTCGCTCGTGTAGATGGTCGTGTACGAGACACGGCCTTGTAAACGACATAGGCATGGTCGTGCGTAAGACATGGCCGTGTGGTGGCTCGAGTGTGGCCGTTTGGGCCCACACGAGTGTTTGGGCCTACACGGGCGTATGGGTTTCTGAGCCAGGCCGTTTGGGCCACATGGGCAAGGCCAAATATGGGCGTGTGAGCCCATAATTCTGAAATTTTCCCTAGGGCTGCACGAGTCATCTCGATCGATTGTGCGCCTACTGTAGGGTCGGTAAGGGCTAAGTAAACCTTAATTTATATGCTATGATATTCTGATAGACTGATCCGTGTAAGATATTGAACGTATGGTTGGCTGTATTGCTATACGTATGTTTGATATCTGTATATATGCACAATGAGCATGTTAAATCTGTCATATCTGTATCTGTTTTCTGCATCTATTATTGGGGTGAGATTTGAATATGAGGAAGAAGTATTTTGTTCGGCGTTAATCGCCTTTATTCTGACAGCTCGGCTACATATTATCTGATATGTGTCTTGAGGGCACAATGTGGTGTGTAGGGATGGGTAGGTGTTTTAAACCTCACACGGTGTGATGGGATGGTCGGAGATGGTGTGTAGAGGATGGTGGTAGGAATTATGCATATCTGCTTCCATAATCTGAATCTGGATCTGATTCTGAAACTGAAACTGTATGTGTTTCTGACTGTGTGTTTAATTATGTTTGTTTACATGTTTAATTCTGTTGGGTTACACACTGAGTTTTCATAAACTCACATCTGTTGTTTGTTTTGTCAGGTAATCCACAGAGACTCAACAGTGACCACTCGACCGTAAACTATTTAAAGTTTTTAGTATTTGGTTTTATTTACGATTTTGGTTTTATTCTGAGAGTTGTAATTTCTGAGACTCTCTAGACTGCATGGTTTTAGACCGTTGGTTTTGGTTTTGGATAATTTGTTAAATTGCATGCTACGATAAAAGGTGCTATGATAACGACGGTTTTACACAAACAAGGTTTTTCTAAAAAAAATACAAATTGGGTTTTCAGAAAGGTATCGGTTTTGTTAAACTTCCGCTGTAAATAAATTTTGGCAAAAGAAACAATTAATTAACGTTTTTGGTTATGCTTATAATAGACTGTGAGGATTTAACGTAACAACTCTGTTTTCAAAATCCATTTCTTGTGACATCTCTGGATTCGACCATCGTGTCTAGGCCGGGTTTAAGGTGTTACAAAATTAGTAATAGTAAAATTACATTTTGCCCCTTAAATGATATAATTTTGATTTAATCATTTAAAAATTATAAAAATATAGACTATTAAAATAGTAAAAATACATTTTTACTATCATAAAAATATATAGTTTAATTCCGGCCTTCTAAAAAATGTCTAGTCTCGCCTCTGCTTCCCAGCAAACCCTCCATATTATTTCAGTTAATAATTGTGGGTTTATGTTATTGTGGTAAATAAATTATTTTTCCAGGGTAAAAAAACCCTATTTCTAATTCATGAGCCTAAAAACATATAATTTTCTTTTTTTAAAAAATTAGTTATAAATGCCAAGGTATTCTCCCCGACTCTTAAGGACTGACTGATGTCCTCTTAGTACTCCACAGTGGCAGGGTTTCTGTGAGCTGACGTGACATCTTGGCCCCTTCCACGTCACCACCAACTAGCCGTTACCCTATTTTTCTACATATTGTCAGACCATAATAAATATTTTCCCAATCCAAAAACAAATTAATAATAGAAAAAGAATTAGACCGCGATTTATGGGCATGCAATGGCAGCTCGCTATCTTTGCGTTTAGACCCCCGACGTTAACGCCGTTAATCATGGGGTCATTTGAGTCACAATTATCAAAAGGCTATTAGTATTATAACCTAATTCCAAAGCCTCCGTCGAGAACGGTGTTACCCTTTCCCTTGGATCCTCTCTTCCACCGGCATGAATTATTTCATAAAGTTACTAAAAATTATATGCTTATTAAATAAAAAAAACAAATTATCCTTTTGTTTTTGTTTCTTGGGTAACGTGCAGGTGCATGGGAATCAACGGTCTTTTGCCAACTAAGCTTACTGGCGCATATTAGACGTTGCGAGTGTTGTTTTCCTTGAGAGGTTTATGCTTTTGCATGGGGATTATTATTATTAATAATTTTACTGCATGCATGAGGGGAACAATGGGATCTAATGTTAGATCCCAAGGTACATAGGGTATGAACTGGTTGCAGCATACGGTGTATACCATGCACGTGATCATCCCAAGGATTGATAATCACAGCCGTGGATCTCGTAGAGATTTCAGTCCGACGGTTGAGATATAGTGATTTGACAGGGGTGATAAATGTAGGGGAAAACTCAAATTTTGCGTGTTGACTGGACAGGGCTGTAGCTAATCTATTTCTGAATCTGTGACTGTGTTGTACTCACACCACAAGTAATCGCATTGGCCCAAATTTAAGGCAAACTTTTAATATTTTTGACTCTTCCAACTTTCACATTTTTTTTTCATTAATTCCATTTTTGTTTGTTTTTCAATTAGTTTGGTTAACGGTCATTTCCTCTTTTATTTTTTGTCTGTTGGGGACCTTAACTGACATTACTTAAACACGCATCACGTTGGAACCACCATACACAAGTTTTGTAGCTCCTTAACAACCCTTGCTAATATATATATATATATATATATATCACAAGGGAAATGCATTTTATATGAGTGGTATGTAATATCTATTTACTCTGATATTTGTGTTTTTTCTCTAATATGATATTTGTATTTGATAAAATTTATATATTTTAGTACGTAATGTTTTAGTGTTTAATTCAATTTTTAATGTTGATTTAATGAAAGTTATTTGTTAATATTATTATGCTTGAATTTTTTTATGATTTTGTTAAATTTATTAAATACAGTCAAATATATGATTTAATTCATGTTTTAAAATCAATTTAATGAAATTTAATTACTAACATTATTAACCAATTATAAATTTTTTATCGAATTAAATTTAAAACTCGATTTAATCAGAATATTATAAGTTTTTTATTAGGAAAAAGATATAAGGTGAGAAGGCTGTGAAAAATAAAGTAAAAAAAATCAACAAACATGGGCATTTTAGTCATGAAAGGATTATTAAGTGGGGACTGGGAGACAAGAGATTCAGTTACTTGCCTCCTCAAAATGTCCAAAGAAAAAACCAACTCATTAATATTAATAATAATTTTCTGCTTTTAGCTCCTGAAGGGATGTTTGCCTGGCCTCCTAAGAAAATCGAGCTTTTTCTATCCCTAAAAAACGACCCCGTAGAAGTGGGACACGTGTCATATGATCAAATTCCCTTCTTACCATATACTGCCAAGTCATCCAATCGTATTTGACACGTGTCATAAGATTTGGATTTTATAATTCAGGTGGCAAAACGGTGAAAAGTTAAACAGCCATAGAATATTTTAACGGATAGCTTTCGGTGTCACTAATTAAAAGACTACTTAATTAAGTCAAGCATTGATTAATTTAAAATACACACTTCCCCACCTTAGACTTTCACCTAACATTATTACTTTAATTCACAACCATTAACGTCTTTATGATTACAATATCTCCATTTTCCATATCAAACAAAGCCTGTGAGGAGAAACATTATTATTTTTTAAATTACATTAATCACATACCTATTATACTTTTTCGTAATTTCTTATCACCGGTCATCCTAATTTAATCAAAGCTTCAAATAATAGTATAGTTTTAGTGTTAAAATAAGATGACATTCATAAGAAAATATTGTATTCTTTTATTACAATATTATTACTTAATTACCCATTATTCGAGTAAAATTGTCGTATTTTTTTTTTTATAAACAAGAATTGTGGGATGATCTAAAAACAGATTAAACAGATCAATTGTTATTTTGTCAAAAAATAGTGACAATTTATTTATAGGACATTTTATTTTTTATTGAGTTTAAAAGTTTTGTGATTCTCATAAAGTTAATAAAAGGCTTTTATTCTATACATTCAATTCTTATTTTTTGAGCACACACTCAAAGCAAGCCAATGTTCGAATATAACAAAAAAAATTATTTAATAGAAAGTTAAAAAAAAGACTTAGACCACCCTCCTCAAAACACACGTAAACATTTAGTTAAATTTGTATCATTATAAATATTATAAGAATCAATTTTAAGAAAAAAAGGGTTAAACTTTCGCTCACCAACCCAAAACTCCTACATAGCATCAAAAGTGGACGTGATTGAGAATCCAAATTATTAACAATGAGTGATATTTTGATACTATTACGTGTAATTGACTATCGTCATCATTTTTAAATATTTTTAATAATTTTATAAGTTTTTCTTTTAATAATTTTTATGATTTTTTAACCTTTTGAAAAAATAAGAATTTTTAAAGAAATATAATAAGAATTTAATATTTTTTATAATTTTTTTCATTTTAAATATTTTAATAAATTTAATAACTTTTTGCAATTTTTTTAAACCACATTTAAACTAAATATGATAAATGGCTGTTCACATCTAGATGAACTTAAATGTTCATTTGTCCACATTCATTTTAGTTGTGTATTTTTAGTATTTTTATGATTTTAAAATTTTTAAAAATATATGTTAACGTAGCATATCATGTTAGTATACTTATCCATGTGTCAGATCATATCAGTATATTTTTTCATGTGGCAAGTCATGTGTCAACTTTTCATTACTTTTGTGAGCCATGCCAACATTTATTAATAATTAAACTGGCCAACGATAATTTTTGTTTACATAAAGATTTAATTGATTTTTTATCACTTACGGCTCAATTGGTTACAATTTTTTTTTCTAAAGATTCTAGTTAAAATTTGAATTTTTTACTAAAGCATTTTATACCTTTAACCAAAAATATTAAAAATTTAATTTGTAAATCCTGATTATGTGGATTTTTTTATGATTATATTAATAAATTAAACCCTAAACATTAGGGTTTCATACAAAAATCTTAATTACTACTCCCTTATGTTATTCATGATAAAAAAATCATTAACTAATTATAACTTCTATTTTGCATTTTAAATTTTATAACTTATGATATAGTTTTAAGTAATTTTTAAAAGTGTTATAAATATAGTACAGTACATATATATATAAGTAATCACAAATATCAAATTATTATAAACATAAACAAAGTGTTTGAATAGTCATAAAACAAAATCAAATTACTATAACACAAATATACTAAGAACTAGTAAAATCAAGGTAGTTAGTTCTGTACGGATGGGTGTACCGTTTGTCTTAGTATTGATATGTACGGCATGTTTTAGTGTACCATTTTGAATTTATCGTTGCTTTTAAATGTTTTTTTTCACATATACATATTTATAGTCTAATTTTTAATTTCTTAATAAATTACATATATATTTAAATATTTTTCACATATATATTTATAGTCTAGCTTTTAATTTATTCATAAATTGTATGCTATTTTGGTTAAAAAGTAATTTGTGTATTTTATGTACATGCAAATATATCTATATAAATACATTTAAATCTAAATATAAGTTTTAAAATTATTAGTTAGGTGGAATAATTGAATTTGATAACTTTCACTTTAAATGTAATTTTGAAAAATTAAAATGGTTAAGATAAAAAAATTTAAAAATTAGTTTAAAATGTCAAAACTTTGTACCGATCGATATGGGAAGGTATACACCAATACAAGTCGATATTGATCGAGATGATTGTAACTTATTAAAATTTTGACCAGAATAAAACATAGACTACTTAATAGTAATTTAACACAAAATGATATGTACCAACCGAAATGATACCAACTCAAACTAAACCACCAAGTGAATCAATTGGACAGGAATCCATATATCACTAGATTTAGTGATATGTATTCTCTAAAACAGAATTAATACAAATTTTAGGAATAAGTTATGTGATGCAGATATTAAAAGTTTAGTGGAGAGAAAAAAAAGAAGAAAAAGGATTGGCTAACTGACCCGTGAGTTAGAGCATGCATCATCGATATGACAACCAAAGTACAGGGATTGCATAAGCAAATGGATTTTTGAATGTTACCTAAAAGATAAAACAACAGTCAAAAGGTTAATATTAAAATAAAAACAGATAAATATGATGCTTGGACTATCAATGTCTTCTTAAGTCCTTTGTTTATTGCAAATTGCTACCATGGGAAAACTTGTTATATACTGCTGCATATATAATTTCAATATAATAATAAATTTAAATTTTTATAAAATTATAAAAAGTTTAAACGAAAAGTTTTCCATTTTAGGGTCCGGATGTCTGCTCTTTTAACTTATATAGCTATGGTTGATTACGTATCAAAGATAAGAATAGAAAAAGAAGAAGAAAGAGGGCAGGAGAAGAACATCGCAAAGTTGTAGGTTCCACATGTCTTTGTAATAACAAGTATTATAGGCTCTAAATATTTTAAAAATTTGAAGATAGGTCCTTCACATCTTTTTTATTCCCGACATGTCAAACCGCATAAGACAATGGTAAGTCATATGATCTCCCCTTCTCCCTCTCACACCCATAACACACATGCATATGGATGATTCATTTAATCTCCATTGCTTATATATATATATATATATATATATATATATCAAGGTACATATGATCTTTTTCATTGGACACTAATGTGGGTTTAAATTGATTCTCCTCTTAATATATTAATACCAAAAGAAATTATAAGCATCTTCCTTCGCCTTGTGTTTGTCAAATGGTGATAACAAATAATTGAGATATTTGTTGTATTTTGCCTTTTGCTGCTCAAATAAATAAAGTTGTGGTTAAGGGTTTAAGACAGAACAAACTTAACAATTACGCAAATTAAGTTTCTTTATACATATCTCGCTAATTTACGTTCATACACCTAAATTACTTTGTTCATAAGTTATATATAGATAATTTTGCTTCTTTAGTACTCTTGTTTTTTTCCCCATAGGATTTGTGGAATTTAATGTTTAGTTTATTGGTAAACGATGTTTACCTTATACTCACATCGTGAGATAAAATCATAAAAATTACCTATTAATGATGTGTATGAAGATAATAATTTGTTCTTGACGATAGTGTATGAATTATAAAAAAAAAAAATTAAAATAATTTAGAAAAGGTATAAAAGATATATTTTTATTATAGGAAATGATAAAAGGTTTAGAGTGGAGTTAGAATATAAAAGAAAAAGAAACATTGAAAAATTTACCTAAGGGTAAGAAAAGAGAGGGCATTTAATACTGGGGCACGAATTGACAGATGAAGGGGTTCCGGAGCATTTCAAACAGAGAAGGTTCCTTTGACAATTTTATTTTTTTATTTATATATGTCCACCTCATTATTATGTTGCTGACTCGGCTAATGCTTGTGGCCATCCAAAAAGCCCCAATTTAATCAATCCCTCACCATTTCCCATGCCCCGCACCATTTCATAAACTTTCAGTATATCATATCTACCAAATCTTGTAAATCAAAATAATTTTGATTTTTGTTACAGTTTAATATTTAAAAATATTTAAAAACATAGATATTTTTATAATAAAATTTATTATTAATATTTAATATATTGACAATATACTATTTTAATTCCATAAGTAAAGTTAAAAAATTATTATTTTTATAAAGTCTAAAAATTCTACGAATAGTGTATTAAATATATATTTTTTAAAATTTATTTTTTCTTAATTAAGGGTGGGTTTAGATAGACAATTGGGTGCGGCGCAATGTGTTTAGTTTACTTTTTGTCTCATGTTATAATATCTAATTTCATCACTACTATTATTTTTATATTAATCGGAGGTAAACACACCACTCATCTAAACTCACCCTAAATTGATGTTAGATTGTCTTATAATACAAACTTAACCAAACGATATATACAAATTACCATTAAAAAATAATTTACAAAAGAAAAGAAAAGAAATTATTGTGATTTAAGTATATCCAAATTCCAAAGCATATGATTATATATTGACAGCTGAATCGGGCATTTGACACATTGACACACCACTCATCTAAACTCACCCTAAATTGATGTTAGATTATCTTATAATACAAACTTAACCAAACGATATATACAAATTACTATTAAAAAATAATTTACAAAAGAAAAGAAAAGAAATTATTGTGATTTAAGTATATCTAAATTCCAAAGCATATGATTATATATTGACAGCTGAATTGGGCATTTGACACATTGCCACCACCCAAAACTTGGCTTTCATTTGCTTTTTCACATGTTTGCTTCAACCATATAAACTATATCCATATATCTGCATCCGCATTGTTTCATAAAAATTAAAAAAGAAGAAGAGAAATTTGGAAATCCGAACATGAAAGTTTCTTCGAAAATTAACACTATCAGTAAAAATTAAATTTGAATTCAAACAATTTACCTTTTGTACAATATGTTTGAAAAGAGAATTATCAATTTCAATATATTTATTCACGAGTGAGTACTGCAACTAAATTATAAAATTTTTAAAAGATTAAATTTTAATTTTATTATGTATTATTAATTCATAATTTCATTATTTTTGAAGGGAGTAAATATAATTTTTCATATTTAGAAAGGTCAAAGTACAATTATATTATTTTTAGGGGCAAGTCCTCTGCCTGCCCCCTAGCTTTACCTTTGTATTTATCACATCATTGAATTTAATTCGATATAAGAGATTGTAATTGATCTAAACATAAATTATTTATGTAATCTACACTATTACTTCAGAAAATTTGAAATTTGTACTCAATTGATACACCCTTATCCGGGCCTCAATTTAATTGTGAAATTATCAAAAGATCAATATTTTATAAAACAACAAATATAAATTTAAGGGTATTTTTATCTTTTTACATAAAATTTTTAAAAAATACATATATATAATGAGATTTGAACCCCTTCATTCCCTATTTTGCCATTTCAACTTAAATCAAATTTGATTTTTATAGATTTATTATCTAATTTTTTTCGACTCATACAGTGAATATGCGGTAACCTAATAGCCCTAAATTTACATACAAAATCTGAGTTTTGGGATTCAAATATTAAACTTGAATGGTAAAATTAAGCTTTTTTTTTGTTTTATTTAATATTTGTATGTATATGCAATGAATATGAAATTGAATGGCATTGATAGGTTACAAAAAAAGTGGAACCTAAATATTGGGTACAAAGTCGCAGTCGTAACAGTTAAGAGAAAGGTGTAAGTTAATAAATCCTTGTGACTATGGGTATGCTAAATTTGTCCCTTTTAACTTGTTTTCTTGAAATCTACAGAGAGTGTTTGCAATTTGCAGGCAATTTTCACTTTATTTTCCTCTAACATTCTATTGACTTGATTTGGTAAAGACTTGAAATAGAAGTTATTCACATGTTTTCATTTTTTGAAGGTCAATCTTCACCATGCTCTTACCATTACAAGTCTTTTTCTTGTACAACTGTAACCATTTTTTTTATCCATTTTGAAAGGCATCCCCATTGTACAACTGTAGATATCAAACCCAGATAGTCATAAATTTTGTCATCATCTCAACTTTTACCATACATGTTTCAAAGAGAGAAAGAAAATCACAAGCTCATGTTTGTATACATATAGGTGAAAGGGTTATTATTCTTTTACCATACATCTAATTGTTCAATCACAAGCTCATGTAACAGGCACCAAAAATCAATGCAAAGGGGCACGTCTAATGTGGGACAAACCTGCATTTAAATAGCCTTATATCTCAAAATTAGATTGATGGGTATTCTTATTTGTATTGAGATTTGAGATTTGTACATTATGAATTCTGGGTATGGTCCAAATCATCGTTTTTGGCATGAATTAAGCCAAGGTTTTAATTAATTCATTGTTAGACATGATGGGCGGTAGGGAAGGGGATTGGTTAAATGGATAACACCAATCCTTTTCCCATATAACTCGATTTATATAATCACAATCAAAAAAATACTTAATAAATTTGAAATTTTAATCTCGTAATTCAAGCGATATCAAATTTATTTATAAGGCTCATATAAAACTAAGATTGGTGGTTTGAGCTACGACACATCTAAGTACATTTATGATTATTCCCATGCCCAATACTAACACATATCCGAGTCTTTTAGGTATCGCTCTCTATCACCTGTGAACCATTCACGACTCTTTGCAGACGGTGGGAACAAAACTACAATACAGTCCGAATTGTTTGTCTAAAAGATGACACTTCAAAAAATTTTCTAAAAAAATCGATCAGGGTCACAATATTTTATTTTTGGGTTGTTTTTTCACTTTAGGTGAAATAAAAGATGCGTGGAGATGAAGGAATAAATGGAAGAGCCAGGTTAGCAATGGACAAAATGGAGATAATTGAGATTTGAAGATATAATAGGGATTGTGATGGTTGACAAAAAAAAAAAAATTTCCCACTTACAACTTACAAATCCATAATTATTTGGTATGATGGGAAAAATTCCTGCTTTTAAAAAGATTTCTTAGCCTCACAGCCATTGTTCAAAATATGTAAAGTAATGGGGAGAAAAGAATGGAACCATTATTGTTGAGCACAACCTCTCAGGTAATGGTTGGTTTACTACATGACAAATTGAGATTCTTAATAAAATTAAATCATATTCATTGATTAAAATTTCTTTTCTCTCTTAAACTTTATGTTTATGTTCCAATTCACAATCAAACTCAAGAATATGATTCCTCCTTGGTGGTGATGATGATGGTTCAGGCACCATTCTTTATTTTATGTTTATTATTATTTATTTTAACAATAAAATTGTGGTATATCTTAATTAAAAAATTCACAAAAACTTGTGCATCCAACCACTTTCGGCAATAGATTACAAATTACCAAAGTAATATAAACTGGAAGGTGCAGTAATATATTTTCTATTGCCGTCCAAGTTGGGACAAAATCATCGGAAATTGGCAAATTTAGACGAGTTTCTATGCATCAAAACATGCAAACAAATGAAAGAAAATTGAGCATAAAATCAAGAGCAACACATCACACTCTCCCAATCTAAATCAACTCTAATTTTATTTTATGTGGGAATAATTTAATAATAATAATAAGAGGGGCCAAAATTAGAAGATGGAGACAGTGTCTTCTTCAAGTAGTTATGCCTCTGAAAGCTTAAAAAAAAGGAAATTATTTTGCTTATCTGACAACCACTATATACTGTGATGATTTCCTTTGGTAATCCCATAATTAAAAAAAAAAGGAAAAAGAAAAGAAAAGGAAATGAAGTAATGATGGCACTATACAATCAATGACCTTCATAAATTGAATCTTTGAAATAGTGGGAGACTTTCATTGTCCAATGCCTGCATCAATCATACCCAACCCTTCTTTACTTTTTTTATTTTTTTATTTTCCCTAATCAATTTCTTTTTGTAAATTGTATAATATATTTAAAGAATGGTAACCTCAAAGATTTAGAAATATTGAAGACATAATACCGTATCTTTGAAGGGAAAGGAAATAAACAAGGAAGGAAGAGAGTGTAAAATTGTAATACATATAATGAAGCAATGGGGGTGGTTCTGAATTTAGAGGCAACTGCATGCAACATGACATGGTTATAGAATCATGACTTGCCTTTTTCTTTTTTGTGTGAATAGTGGGATTTTCGTTGCTGAGAGGCTTGGGATAAGTTATTTAGTACAGCTGCTAGCTTAGGTAGGGTGGAGTGGTGAGTATAGGGTTTGGTTTGCTGCAATGCAATGAATGAGGTTAGCAAACATTATTGCATAACAAGTGTTTTGTAGACCTAGGAAACTTTGTCAAAAGTTTCAATCCTTTCCAAATCTGGTTCAAATTCAAGTGAAAAAAAAAAAAAAAAAAAAAAACCATGCTTTTGTGCTTTTGTTTTCAGTACTTAATTATCTGTTGAACATATTGGCTGGAACTTCTTCGAGGCATTGTAATTTTGCAGACCCCATTTTAGATATGATAATTTAAGATACAACCCGGATTTGATTTACTATGGACAAATGAGCAATCAGAAGGAATATTAAGTGAAACTTTAGAATGACCCATTTATGTGGGTTGGGGTTCACTTTGAGGCCTATGTCAAAATGGTTATTGGCTGGCAACAAGTATTACCAACGGCATTTTTTAGTCCTAATATAGATCCAAAATGGCAAAGAGCTTAGCATCAATCTTCTAGAGCCGGGCCTAGTTTGGCAATCACAACTTCCTGGGCTGCTGGGAGTTCGAGACTCAGGTTTTAAGCTTAAGTCGTGATATGGATCAATACAAGTTGATCAAGTTCTTGGTTATAAAAAGAAGATGAAACATGTTTGACCCGTAATAAGTTTTTTACATATATTATTATAAAATAACATATATTACTGTATATAAATATAACTAGCCATTTTAAATGATTAAACTATAAAAAAAAACTCAATTAGCATTACAACAATCACGAGAATGTGAGTTTGATCTCACTTAAGCATGTATTTTATTATGATTTAAGGGTTTGAGAGGATTTATATGTAAAAGAAAGCTTGTATAAAAAGAAAGATAGGTAATGAAAATTGGTATTATTATAATTATATATACAAATTACAATTTATGAGAAATAATCATATTACACCCTCATTAAAGTTACATAAAAAAGTTATTTATGTTATAAAATAAAGAGAGATGGAGAGAATAAAGAACAAAGAAAATATGAAAGCAATAGAGAATGTACTTTATTGATCAAAGAGATCATTACAATGCTTCATCAGAATTTCTATTTATAGGCACAAGAAGTATAAAAAAAGTAGAGATCTAATTCTAATAACTATTAGAATTTATAGTATATTAAAATTTTATCTTAATCGTGATGGACTCCACTTAATAAAATATTGATAACCCTCCACCTTGGTTGTCCATTGGTAGATAATGTGTCTTGTTAAAACCTTATTAGGGAAAACCTTGTGGGGTAAAAACCTAATGAAGGAAAAAGAATACACAATCTATAATACGCATAATATGCTGCCTCATTAAAAACCTTACTAGGAAAATCCAATAGGACAAAACCTCGATTAAGGGAAAAAGAGTGCATCGCGTATTTACTCCCCCTCATGAAAACATCACATATTTTTTCATATTTTACGTATTCAATCTTGAATACTAGTTTTCCAAATGACTGTTTACCATTCTTTTAAAAGTCATGAGTGAGGGAAATTTGGGGAAATATATTTTGATCTCTTTAGGAGATTCAACAATAATCATAGCAAACTTTAATCATGATTCTTTTATAAAAACACAAATAGGTATTTTGGATCATTTTATAATCCTCCTTTAACTATTATTCACTAAGTCAAATTTACCACATATGTTTAAATTATTTCAATTCATATAAATGAGCAATTTCTCGAGAATTTCAATATGCTTCAAGCATCGTAAATCCTTCAAGGATTTTAATATAAACTTTATTATATAATGATTCATAAATGGTTGTAACAATAACCATTAGACGCAAGTTAAATCTTTTATGAATTGTCAATTTAATAATATATCTAAATGTTATTGCATCCACCACAAAAGAATATTATATCTTTTCATAATCAATGCCAGGACTTAGCAAAAAACTTCATATTTTTATTTCGCTTTTGCAAAACTACTTCAATTGAACCCTCACTGGCTGTATACCTTTACATATTTGGACTGTTGGTCCAAAAACTCCACGAATTTAATTGTACTTGAGTTGCGTATTTCTATTTTGATCAATTTATTCCATATCTATATTTCTCAATAGATTTATTCAAGATCCTCCTTTTATTTCATTATTTTAATAATAATATTGCATGCAAAATCATTGTCGACCACTTTTATTATTCGGTTCCACATTTTTTCGAATTGACATAACTTATCGAGATCTCTTATTCAGGTACCTAAATCTCTTCTGAAGTTTTACTTATTAGTTATATCTTGGGTATCTTCGGGAGCACCCACCTCCACTATATCATCTAGAAAAATTTTCATATTTGGGACCAATCAATCTATTATTTATTCCAACTGATTGTCCTACTGGGATTTTGATTAAAATTAAAATATGAGATGGTATATAACACTTGATTATTCTCATTAAGTTTGTAAATACATCTAACAGTTAACTTGTAATGAGTTATCCTTATTGAACTTCTGGTTCAAATTACTTTCCCCTAACTCATTACAAGTTATTATTTCTCTCCCCCTAATGTCGGGAAAACTATTGAATCAAAATTGTAATCACAAATCATGTCATAATTGAATCTCCAATACATTCAAAACATCTAATAATACAAAGAAACTTGTAATTAATATATATTCCTAACTTTCTTTGAGGATTCACTCATCTTTGTACGTTGTAGTGGAACAATTGGAACATATACGCATATACAAAAATTCAAAGATGAGAAATATTTAGCTTTTGATAAAAAACCAATTGTAATGGGGAATACTTATAACTTATTGGCTTAATGCGTACAACATGTAAATCAACATAACTCATGTTGAAATAGGAAGTTTAGTTCTCATAAGTAATGGTTTAGACATTAATCAGAGGTGTTCAATCAATAATTTCTCTAAGCCGTTATGCGCAAACTTTTACAAAAGTTTTTCAAACTCAATCAATAAAATATTAAGATATAACCTCATCAGTATTAGCAAGATAAATTGTCTTAATTGCGTGATCTAAAATTAATTATTTAAACAATCAATATTACAAACGACATGTTGCAAATTGATAACACATATGTGATTATTTTGTAGATGCATCTACCAGAATCATATAATATCAAAACCATCCACATGGTGGATGAATGGGCCCATATTCATTTTAGAAATGCAAGACATTAAATCACAAATTTAGCTAGTGAGTTTCTAATAATCAATTTTCATTGAGAACAAGCAACATATGATAATTCTTTTAAATTAAAGAATTTTCTAGTTCTTTAATGAATGTACATATAAATCCTTAATTAATTTTCGCATCATATATGATCTAAAATGGTCTAACTGGTCACGCCAAGTAGTAAATGCATTTGTATCAGTAAACTTCTGGATTACTTTAACATATGTTTCAGTTGTACTAAATTGTAACAAATTAATAATTTTACTATCATTCTTTTTATTTTGTATCCACATATAAGTGCTATTGTGACATTTACTATTGAAAATGTCTAAATCAATGTGAATATTATAATGTCACTAAGTCAACAAAATAAATATAATTTCCAAACAATTATATGCAATATTCACTTCAGGGAATATGCCAAAATCTTTAAATATCTAAAAATAATAATTTGCAACTTCAGATGCATCAAACCATAACGAGCTTTAGTTAGAATTATCATATTTTATTGCTCATAAATAGATCTTTCACAGTCAAATATTTTGCTTCCAACCCCTTAATGGGGATGATGACAAAAGAAGATCACAAAGATTATAAAATAAATATAAATTAATAACACAATCATCTCTTTCTCATCCTTTCAAAATAGAGATTTATAGCAATAGTGATTCATATGAAATATAATATCTTCCTCATTCACAATCTCAATATAAGATCCATTATAAATATACTTTAAAACCACTGGATTAACCATCATAAGATATTAATATATTAGCTATTCTAGAGCTTTCGACTAATTCTGTACTATCAAATATTAGAATAATATTTGATTGTTTTAGTACCAAATAAGATAAATACTTTCTATCTATAATGATAGAATTTATTACTACATTCTCATATCCTTTCTCAAAGAATATTAACAGAAACAAAATATTTAGGCATATGCCACATATGTGGCTAATAATCCTTCATATCACATTGATAACATAAGTTATCTTTACCCTTTGAAGAGTTATCTTGAGAATTCTCTTATTTATTACTATGTTCCCACTTTTAGTGGTCCATGATTATATCTTTTATTTTCTTTATATTTGCATTCACTTCAGGGAATGCAATAAATCTAGTAGGATAGACTTCTAAACGCCTTTATTGATTTTTTATTTTATAATCACCATCGCAAAATATGCGTGGATTTTAAATCAAAATCTATCTATTCATGTTGTCATGATTAGTCTCTAATCACATTCTCAATTACCACAACAATCATGATCTCTATATTTTCATTTTTCATAATTGTTATGTACTGTTACATTCACTTCAGGAATGAAGCAAAACTAATGGGAAGAATTTCATAGTTTTTCATTAGTAACTTATTATTTTGCTTAGCCACTAGAAGGTATAAGATCGTTCGAAAATACTGTTAAAGTCATTTTCACAATATTGCTACCGTAGGAGCACATTAGATATTTCAATCATATAGTGTAATGTATTCCTTCGGGGAATATATATATATAATACAAATACATGAGTATCTCATGTTATTTATATATATAGTTTTAATGTAAAACACATTAAGGCTTTATTCAAAATATATCTTCTTGATCTGAAAAATAATATTATATTTTATAAATTTTTGCATCACAATGAGCTAAAATATAAGCTCTTAAGGAGCTTTTTATAGTTTGATGCAATATTAGCTCTTCAGGAGCATATAATCATTTTATTGTATAACTTTAATGAATGTTTAATTTATTTTAAAATAAAATATTATTTATTCATATAACAATAAAATGAATAGATATAAATAAAACATATATTAAACGTAACAAATAATAAATTCATGTTACTAATAAATCATTGTGGTTAGATAATAAATATTTTATATATCATACCACAACAAAATACAAAATATTATAATATCAAATTAAAATAACTTTACAGCTATAAAAGTTTAAACATAAATATTTTCTAACCTCCACCTCTTATAATATAATTCATCTCAAATTTTACAATGATACGAAATTATCACAGACAGGATGAATATCACAAAATTCATTACAAGTATTTTTACTCATATTCTGCAATAATCATATATCTTAATCAAAATCAAAATTAAACCAATCAATTCTATTAAAAATGAAAAGAAAATTTATCTCCACATAAAAATCCCAATAACTAAATGCGTGAAGGGTTTTATAAATTCATAGAGATACAGATAGTGAATTATATAAATTGAACTTTTTAATAGAAATTAAATCAAATCAAATTTCAAAAGAAGTTGATTAGATTGACTTACGTTACCATATATGAGAAGTAGTGATTATAAACATATTTTGTAATGAAGAAAAAGAAATCATCCCCAAGCAAATATCAAAAAACAAACTTTGAGAGTGAATCTTACTCCTGGATTTCATATAGATAACGATATCAAATCTTTTACCATCCTTAAGAACAAAAAATAAAATAAATTAATCAAAACAATGATAACATATAATGAGAGAAGAATGAAAAATAATAATCAGATATGAAACATTAAATAAAAGAAACTTCCTATAAAAACTTTGCATCTTGCCGTCAAAGATATTGAAAATCATGAAGGTTAAATTTGATCGACGAACTATCACTTTGAGCAAGATCGTGCTGATAATGTGTTATAATAAAGAGAGATGGAGAGAATAAAGAAAAAAGAAAATATGAAAGTATATTAAAACTTTATGTTGATCATGATGGACATCCACTTAATAAGATTTTCATAACAATTTAAATATCTTAGCAAAAAATTAAATACAAACTAGTACAGTTATTATTACTTTTACCTAAAAACTTCTCTTTGGCAAGATATTATGGAATTAATTACAAACTTAAATTAATGCATTTTATTTTAATTTAAAATGCGAGAAATGTTTGAAGAGTTTAGCTAATCCCACAAGTTGAGTTTTGGAAATGGACGAATTAAATCATTAGTAAAATTTATGAGATGAACACCTTTGGCTTTTCTTATGGCTCAAACGCTGCCAATTCTCCGCAAAAACCCCAAACCACAAACAAACAATCGAATGCAAACCTTACTAAGTTCTCTGCATGATTGGTAATTGAAGCCATTAAGTCTCAAACATAGTTTAATTAGCCCCAATATTGTTCATGTTATTGAAGTTGTCACCATTGAATCAGCCGGCTGGACTGTTTGGTAGTATCTTCCCCAATCAAGCCAAAAGCTCTCTTTGTTAATGGCTCAAATGATGTTATATAACACTACAGACTACTGAGTTCTCCATCTAGGTTCTGCAGATGCAATGGCGCCTAAGAGCAGAAGCTACCAAATTTCTGCAACCCCTGTTACAGTCTTTGGACATTTGTTGTTTATAGCAGTGACAACCCTTGTGCTAGTTTGGCTTCTCAAGTTCCGGGAAGGCCTTGCTTTTGAATCTGCTAATAAGTTAAAGATTTTCAATGTGAGTTCATTTGCGTTGAGAATCCCTTCTCTTTCTTCAGAAACTGCTTCATATCTTTGTTTCTATATGATCTGTGGAGGACCTATTGTTCTTGCATGGATCAGTTTGCTTCTATGCCTACATTTTAATCTCTTTCAGCTCCCCCCCCTCTCATTTGCAGCTTCATCCACTTCTAATGGTGATCGGATTCATATTAATGGCTGGAGAAGGTAAGTAGTAATTGTCAGTGGCTTTTCATGTATATTAACGTAATTAATTCAAACATCATGTCTATGTTGCTCTACTCTTTCATTTTCTTGAATGTCTAATGTCCCCTACGATATATTTCCAGATTATATATTAGAGTATCGTTGAAGACCACCAAATATATGAAAAACTTTAGATGAATTTTATTGAAATAAGGAAATCTGATTGAAAAGTGACGTGCATTATTGTTATGGAACACTCTAAAAGCATTTTAACTGAACATATATATAAAACAGCAATCATGGCATACAAGTCAACCCCAAGTAGAAGAGACATACAAGTGCAAAAGGCAGTCCACCTAACATTGCAAACCATTGCTCTTGGTTGTGGAATCTTTGGGATTGTTGTAATCTTCAAATTCCATGATGAGACCAACATGCCCGACATGGTTACCTTACATTCTTGGCTAGGCATGATTGCCATATGCTTATTTGGTTTACAGGTACCTAAAATTTTAATCAATTTCTTTCCAAATATATCAATTAGGAATTTAAAACAAAAACATCCCAATCTGGTATTGCAGTATTTGCTAGGATTCTTCTCGTATGTGTTCCCAGGTGCAGAATCATATTCAAGAGCAGCCTATCTGCCATGGCACTCTTTTGGTGGCTTACTTATATTGGTGGCTTACTTATCTTCTTCTTAGCAATATGCACAGCTGAGATGGGATTGCTTCAAAAGTTCCTTTCGTTATTCCTAACTCGCTCCCAAGAAGCTCTCATTGTCAACTTTATAGGATTGTTGCTTTTCCTATTTGCAGTTGCTGTTGCCCTCACTGTTGTTCTCCCCAGATATTAGTCATGGAATCTTAGTTGCTGCTTGTGCAAATGTCTTTAATTTCTTTACTTTCAAATTATTGGACAATTTTATGAAGAAAATCCATGGAAATTCTTTATTGCTAGGACTCCTCAACTTCTTGCATTTTCTTTCTTCCTTTCGCATACCTAATAATCATTTTTGGATTAAAAAAAGAAAACAATAATTCTTGAACTTTTTTATTTTTCAAAGATAAAAAGTCTAAACTAAAATTAAATGTTAATTCCATTAATCACACCGTGTCACATTAGTCCCTGCAAAGTGAGCCATGCAAATGGACATCTTCAAGTCTATAATTTTGGGGGGTTTATTTATGAAATGAGCTTCAACAAATAAGTCAAAGTTTATGCAGGTAAAAGTATTATAAAAATCTTTATATAAAGAGTTAGATTATATTTTACTTATTTCATTAAAAATAGGAAAAATTAGTTATTATACATTAAATCAAAAAATAAATTGGTCATTTCTATTAAAAAATTCGTCCATTTACATTATTAAAAAACCGAAGTAACCAAGAGTGATAGGTGATGTATCGCATATACCTCATGCTAATTACATGGGCTAGTTTTTAATAGTAGAAATAAATGTAATTTTTAATAGAATGATCAATTTGTTCTATGGTCTAACATATAAAAATTAATTTATTTATTTTTAAATAGAGAAATAAAATGTAATCCAATCTGACTTTTAATACCTTATTTTTACTTAACGTTGGATTGCTTGGATTCCTTGGCTTACAATTAGCACAAGTAGGCTAATATTGGCTTTATCCCATTAATACATCTAGTTAGCACAAGCCGGCTAATATTGCATTGTTTTATCCTTAAGATTATTGGCATATTCTATTTGGGTATTAACGTTTTAAATTAATTATAATTTGTCTATTCAATTAGGTTTCTTTTGACCTTAAATTAGATGACCTTTTTGCTTTTCAAGATTTTCCCATATGTACTTAGTCATCAATATCATATCATTCGTAATCTTAAAATCCATGCTGTTTCCTTAAATTTTATTTTATTTTCTTTAACCTTAATTATGATCATAAATAGTGAAGATTTATTTAAAGCAGTGATGGAAAACTCTTGTTTAAAGTTTAAATCTTATATATTTTTCATTTTAATATTGTAACGATAAAAAATTTATCATCTTAAAAGAAAAAAATAATTAAAAATAAGTGATGCTTAAGAACCCAGGAACTTAATATTGCTTAGTCCACTTTCAACAGTGTTCTTTTGGTGGGGAGGGGGGGGGGGAAATTAAGTGTCTAATTAATCTTGTCATGATGTGTTCTATAAAATCAAAGAATCTATTCTTGGTAGATTAAAAAGATCTTGTCGACAGAACATATATCTTCTTCTGTCGTGTCCTCATTTCTTTCAATTCAGCACTGTTTTTTTTCTCTTCCTTCAACTACTAATGTCTATAAATGATTTGATGCTGTGGATTCAATTTTGTTAATCATTTGTTTCTAACCATTTTTGGCTTGTCTCAATTGTCCTCACATTTTCAACTAATAATTTATCTTTTGATAATTATATTTAATTATTTTAACAAATAAATTATAAATGAATCAAGTTATTGAAGTTTAGTCAACGAATTACTAGAACAATACTCATGTTGAAGCTTTTAGTATTTGACTTGAATACTTCTTACATAATTACATTTAACATCTTAACTTCATTTTTTTTAAGGAGTTACGAGTATAAACAATATGTTCATATAGAGTATATGGGGTTAACTAAAGAAATATGCTGATTTTTTTTTTAAAATATAAGTATTTAGGTTATTTTTTTTATATTTATCGTGATTTACTATTTTCAGAAGAGAAAAATGAAAACGTGTCATTTTCACTTTGTTAAAAATTATTTTTCTCTTGCGGTTTGAAATTAAAAGTTCATAGGTTTATTTTTGTCTGTGTTTGAGATAGACATTTTATAGTTTTAAGGTATGTTTGAAATTATAGTGATGCTGTGGAGTGCGGTGGCCTAAAAATTTCACCTTCTATGTGAGATGGAGCCATCTGTAACGCCCCCACGCCCGAGACCGTCGCCGGAGTCGAGTATAAGGTGTTACTAAGCTTAATTTAACATTTTTAGAACTTTGGATTATTTGTTTCTACATTCACAGCTTTTAAGCTACTTGCGTCACAGTCACAAGAAAAATCATATCTCGAGTTACGAAACTCGAAATCAAGATCCGTAAATTTTCCTTGAATCTAGACTCATATACCTATCTACTAATTTTTTTCTAGAATTTTTGGTTGAGCCAATTAGTACAGTTTATTAGTTAAAGTTACCCCTGTTTCAGGACTTGACTAGTTTGACCTCTGTTTACTTCGAACCACATTTCTCTCTGTAAAAAATTCATATGACTATGAGGTTTATTTCTACTAAAACTAGACTCAATAATGATTCTTAGGATATAAAATAAACCACCTAATTATATCTTTACAATTTATGGTGAATTTATAAAGTTGGAACAGGGGATTCAGAAACTGCTATGACCCTGTTTCACTAAAATTCAAATATCTTTTAACATATAGTTCCTTTACCTGTTTCATTTATTTCATGTGAAACTAGACATAATAAGCTTAAATTTGATATGTACTCCATCACCAAATTCAATTTCTATGATTTTTAGTAAATTTTCAAACTCGTGTCAGTGTTGCTGCAGTATTCTGTTTATGGCAAATTTCATCCCTTTTATGAGTTTTTATGCACTAAGTATCTTAATAATTTTCCTTAACATCAAACATAATCTAAACTAACCATTTTCATAATTTATCATTATCAAACATTTTCTCAACCATTCCATCACCATATCATAAGATCATTTACACAAAATAGGTATATTGCTATACATGCCATACTTAAATTTACAAGCCATTTACCAAAAGTCTTCCGGATAGTGTGACTGAGCCTTCGACCTATCCCGACTCCTGAGCTGGCTTGTCCAAAACTACAATGAGTAAGAAGGAGGGAGTAAGCATAAATGCTTAGTAAGTTCATATGCAAATAATAAGTAACATAACAAACGGTCATACCAATCAACATTAGCATGCATCACTAAAACACATATCACATTTCTAATCATTTTTCATCATCTTATTACCTTATCGTGATTGTATCAATACTCAACCCGAAGGTTAAATACATACCTGTCCAAAATATCCATTTCACATCACTTACCAATACGTCTCTTTACATCTCGAATATTCCTCCATTTGAGTATAACTTTACCCGTTGAACACATCGGAATATAATTCGGATACATGGATAACTTGCACATAAGTGCCATATATGCAATCCAGCAATCATGTAACCCGCCCATAAGCGAACTCGGACTCAACTCAACGAGCTCGGGCGTTCGCATCCATAAGTGAACTCGGAATCAACTCAACGAGCTTGGATGCCTAGTTACATCTCACGAACTCGGACTCAACTCAACGAGTTCGGACATTCGCATCCATAAGTGAACTCGGACTCAACTCAACGAGTTCGGATGCTCAATCATCCTAGTGACATGTCACTTGTATCCTAATCTATTCCTAAGGTTCAAACGGGATTTTCCTCGAACACATATCCTTGCCATCTTCCGTAAAATACCGAAATCAATACTCGGTAACACTTTATATTTAACAAATAATACAAATAATTTGCATTTTATTCGAAAATAACCACAAAGCATATATTTCATGATAAAAATCAGCATATCATATAATTAACATCAATAACTTAAAAATAACAATTATGCTACATTATTTACACATGAACTTACCTTGGTACCAAAATACAAAGATTTTGCAATTTAGTCCACAATCTTTTCTTTTCCTCGATTGAGGTCGATTCCACGTCTTTCTTGATCTAAAATAACACATTTAGCTTATTTAATACTCACATTATCAAATTAATCCTTAACTCAAATTTTGGCAAAATTACAATTTTACCCCTAAACTTTTACATATTTGCACTTTTGCCCCAAGGCTCGGAAATTAAACTTCATCCCTTATTCTTATGTTTTATGACATGCTGATCATTTTTCCCTTCTATGGAAACATCAAATTCTCACTCTAACATCTACTTATGACTATTAGGTATTTTTACCGATTAAGCCCTTTTTCTCGTTTTCACTTAAAACCGAGTAGCACAAGTTGTCTAACATAATTTAAAACCTCATATTCTACCATAAAACACCAAAATACACAAATTTCACTTATGGGTATTTTTCCAAATACAAACCCTAGGTTGAATTATTGCTAGCATAAGCTAAATCGAGCTATCGAGATTTCAAAAATATAAAGAACATTAAAAACGGGCATAGAAATCACTTACAATCAAGGTTTAAAAGTGTTGAAACCCTAGCTATGGTGGACAGAAAAATTCAGCAGCAACTTATGGGGAAGATGATCATTTTGTGTTATTTTTCCCATTTTATTTCATTTAATATACAAATGACCAAAATGCCCCTCCTTACTAAACTTTCAAAAATTCCTTCCATGTCCTAATTTTTGTCCATGAAATTAAAATTGGTCAAATTCTATTTAAGACCTCCTTATTAATATTTCAAAGCAATTTCATACTAAAAACTTCTAGAATGCAAATTTTGCAACTTATTCGATTTAGTCCCTATTTTCAATTTAAACACTTTAGGCATAGAATTTCTTCACGAAATTTTCACACAATCATGTAATCATATCATAAACCTCAAAATAATTATAAAATAATTATTTCTATCTCGGATTTGTGGTCACGAAACCACTATTCCGATTAGGCCCTAATTCGGGATATTACAACTCTCCCCCCTTTTAAGGATTTTCGTCCTCGAAAATCTTACCGGTAAACAGATGTGGGTATTGATTTCTCATAGTTTCTTCAGATTCCCATGTAGCTTCTTCTATTCCATGCCTTTGCCACAACACCTTCACAAGTGCAACATTTTTATTCCTTAGTTGTTTGACCTCTCGAGCTAAAATCTTAATCGGTTCTTCTTCGTAGGTCATATCTAGTTGTAGTTCAATTTCTATCGGTGAAACTACATGTGAAGGATCCGAACGATACCGACGTAACATAGATACGTGGAACACATCATGAATCTTCTCTAATTCAGGTGGTAATGCTAGCCGATATGCTACCGGTCTAACTTTTTCAATTACTTCATACGGCCCAATAAAACGCGGACTTAATTTGCCCTTCCGTCCAAATCTAAGGACTTTCTTCCACGGGGATACTTTCAAAAACACTTTGTCACCAACTTGATATTCAATCTCTTTTCTCTTCAAATCTGCATACGATTTCTATCTATTTGAAGCAGCTTTCAAACAATCTTGAATCACTTTCACCTTTTCTTCAGTTTCTTTTATTAGATCAACTCCATAAATCTGATTTTCCTTGAGCTCAGTCCAATACAAAGGCGTTCGACACTTACGACCATACAATGCTTCATAAGGTGCCATTTTCAAGCTCGTCTGATAACTATTGTTGTAAGCAAATTCTACCAACGGCAAATATCTTTCCCAACTTCCTTAAAATTCCAATACACAACATCTGAGCATGTCTTCAAGAATCTGAATTACTCTTTCTAATTGTCCATCGGTTTGTGGATGAAAGGCAGTGCTGAAATTTAACTTTGTACCTAATGCTTCTTGTAACTTTTGCCAAAACCGTGAAGTAAATCTCGGATCTCTATCCGAAATGATTGACAAAGGTATTCCATGAAGTCTAACAATCTCACGGATATACAATTCAGCCAACTTATTAAGAGAATAATTTGTACGTCTTAAATAAAATGAGCCGATTTAGTCGATCTCACAACTATTACCCAGATGGCATTTTTCTTCCCCGGAGTTAACGGCAACCCTGATATAAAATCCATGGTAATTCGATCCCATTTCCATTCAGGAACCATGATAGGCTGAAGTAATCTCGAAGGCACTTGGTGTTCAGCTTTCACCTGTTGACAAATTAAGCATTTGGACACAAACTCTGATATATCTCTTTTCATTCCATTCCACCAATACATTTTCTTCAAGTCATTATAAATTTTCGTACTACCCGGATGAATCGAGAAATAACCACTATGTGCTTCCTGTAGGATCTTTTGAATCAATTCCTCATTCTTTGGTACACAAATCCGATCTTTAAGCATTAAACATCCATTAGAACCAATTCTGAAATCTGACTCTGTATCAACTTCACACTGCTGCTTTCTCTTGGCTTGCAAATCTTGATCATTTTTCTGAGCTTCACAAATCTCTTGTAAAAACATCGGTCTTGCTCTTAACTCTGCTAGAATTGAACCATCATCTGATACCTTTAACCGAGTGTTCATAGCTCTCAAAGCAAATAGTAACTTTCTGCTCAAAGCATCAGCAACCACATTCGCTTTTCCCGGATGATAATCAATAACAAGCTCGTAATCTTTCAATAACTCCAACCATCTTCGCTGTCTTAAATTCAAGTCTTTTTTGTGACATCAAGTACTTAAGACTTTTATGGTCTGTGATATATACCTGCACTTTTCACCATACAAATAATGTCGCCAAATTTTCAAAGTAAACACCATCGCAGCCAATTCCAAATCGTGAGTAGGATAATTCCTCTCATGAGGTTTTAACTGCCTCGAAGCATATGCCACCACTTTTCCTTCTTGCATGAGCACACACCCCAAACCATTTAGAGAAGCATCACTATACACCACAAATTCTTTACCCGATTCTTGTTGTACTAACACTGGTGCCTCTGTTAATAACTTTTTCAATTCTTCAAAACTCTGTTGACATTCTTCCGTCCATTCAAATTTAACATCCTTTCGGAGTAATCTAGTTATAGGAGCAGCAATTATAGAAAATCCATTTACAAATCGCTGATAATACCCAGCTAGCCCCAAGAAACTTCTAACTTCGATTTACATTTTTCTGGTTTCCAATCAACAATGGCTGAAATTTTACTAGGATCAACCCGTATACCATCACCTGAAATAATATGACCCAAAAATCCAACTTCCCGTAGCCAAAATTCACTTTTACTAAACTTAGCATACAACTGCTTATCTCTCAAAGTTTGTAAAACTATCCTCAAATGCTCAAAGATGCTCTGTATCATCTTTTGAATAAATTAAAATATCATCTATAAACACCACAACAAATTTATCCAAGTATGGTGAATATGCGATTCATTAAATCCATAAACACAATGAGAGCATTTGTCAACCCGAATGGCATAACTAAAAATTCATAATGACCATATCTTGTTCTAAAAGCGCTTTTAGGCACATCCGACTCTTTTACCCGCAGCTTGGTAATACCTGGATCTCAAGTCAATCTTTGAAAACCATGTCGCTCCTTTTAGCTGATCAAACAAATCATCAATTCTTGAAACGGATATTTGTTTTTGATTGTCACCTTGTTTAATCAAGCGATAATCAACACACAACCTCATAGAACCATCCTTCTTTTTCACAAATAACACGGAGCACCCCAAGGTGAAAAACTCGGTCTCACAAAACCTTTATCACCAACTCTTGCAATCGCGACTTTAATTCCTTCAACTCTACTCGTGCCATTCTATACGAGCAATCGAAATCGGAGCTGTTCCCTGGTATCAAATCAATACCAAATTCTACTTCCGATCGAGGTAAACCCGGCAATTCTTACGGAAATACGTCATGAATTCACACACAAACAAGATCGATTCCACTTTCTTTTCAACTTCTTTTGTATTAATTACATACGCCAAATAAGCTTCATAACCTTTTCTCAGATATCTTTGAGCCGACATTGAAGAAATCACACTAGGTAATGCCTCTGATTTATCTGATTTAACCCGCAGAGTTTCACCATTTTCACACTTTAATTATTTATTTTAGCATCATGCAATGTCAACCAATCCATACCCAAAATAACATCAAACTCATCAAACGGCAACAACATCAAGTCGGCCGGAAAGTAATGATCCCGAATCATTAAAGGACATTTCTTACATACTTTATCAATAGTCACACATTTGCCTAACGGATTCGACACTCTAATCATAAATTCTGTGTTCTCAACATGTATATTCATTCTAGACACCAATTTCATGCACACATATGAATGAGTAGAACCGGGATCAATCAAAGCAATAACATTAACATTATAGAGAAAAAATGTACCGGTAATCACGTCAGGTGAGGAAGCATCTTCACGCGCTTTAATAGCATAAGTTCTAGCCGGAGCCCTTCCTTCAAGTCTACTGGTGCATCCCTGGCTACATTCTTACTGCTTGCTTCGCTCCCACTTTTCTTGGATATCTTCCTCTCGAATCCGCCCCACTTGTTTTTGTATTCTCAAGTTTTTCTTTTCGATTCTCTCTCAGCGCTCTCTAATAAAATGATCCGGAGAACCACATCGAAAACATTCATTTGCTCTACACGGACCAAAATGATTTCTACCACACCGCTGGCACTCAGGTTTAACAAATCTCAAGTTCCCTACACTGGCTGCCGAAGTAGTCTGGGATTTAGGACCCATATTTTGCTTCTTATAATTCCCATATGATTGCCCAGCTGAAGCTTGGGAACGAGGATTCATATTCCTTGACTTTCCAGGTTGCTGTGAAAATGAACTGCTCATCAGTCTTTTCTTCCAATTTCTAGTCTCACCTTTACCTTTTTCTTTTCTTTAAGTAATTCTTGACCTTACAAGCTCGATCAACCAATACTACCATTTCTTTTAATTCAAGAATTCCAACAAATACCTTGTTGTCTTCGTTGAGCCCGTCTTCAAATCGTCGGCACATCTTGGCCTCTGTGGAACATACTCTCAGCATACTTACTTAATCGAACAAACTCTCTTTCATATTCAGAATCACATATTATTACCTTGCTTCACTCTCAAGAAATTCTTTACGCTTACGATCAATAAATCTTTCACTAATATATTTCTTCCAAACTCTTCTTGAAAGAATTCCCAAGTTATTTTCTCTTTTCACTACCACCGAAATCAAAGTCTTCCACCAATTATAAGTGAATCCCTCAACAAAGATATAGCGCATTTTAAACATTTTTCGTGTGTACAAGATAATTCACAAATACCGGATAGAATTTTCAAGGCGAAACTCGCTTTCAGCATCATTATCAATATTTGCTTTAAATTCTTGACCCCTTGCTTGCGAATTCTATCAATTGGAGTTCTGTGAAATTTCATCAGATCCATACCTTGAGGCGTCGGGGGTACAGGTTGAGGAATAGGGGGAGGTGGGAGACGTTGTACATTTGGGTTCGTCTGAACGAACTCGATGTACCATGCACTCATCATTTGGAGAAAGGCTTCCCGACCCCTTTCTCCTCCTCCCCACCAACGATGGGAGGTGGATTTTCAGATCAGTGCTTTGCTCCTTTCACCGGAGCTGGTGCATTACTCTCTACTTCATCTGCCACAGCTGGATCGGGATCCATTTACTATAAAAATAATCATTTAAAAGGTCAGAAGTCGTCACACTATCACAATTTATACATATGGCATGTATAGCAAAATCCGTACATACAACACGTAGTCCGAGAACCGACTAAACCTGCTCTGATACCACTAAATGTAACGCCCCCACGCCCGAGACCGTCGCCGGAGTCGAGTATGAGGTGTTACTAAGCTTAATTTAACATTTTTAGAACTTTGGATTATTTGTTTCTACATTCACAGCTTTTAAGCTACTTGCATCACAGTCACAAGAAAAATCATATCTCGAGTTACGAAACTCAAAATCAAGATCCGTAAATTTTCCTTGAATCTAGACTCATATACCTATCTACTAATTTTTTTCTAGAATTTTTGGTTGAGCCAATTAGTACAGTTTATTAGTTAAAGTTACCCCTATTTCAGGACTTGACTAGTTTGACCTCTGTTTACTACGAACCACATTTCTCTCTGTAAAAAATTCATATGACTATGAGGTTTATTTATAATAAAACTAGACTCAATAATGATTCTTAGGATATAAAATAAACCACCTAATTATATCTTTAAAATTTATGGTGAATTTATAAAGTTGGAACAGGGGATTCAGAAACTGCTATGACCCTGTTTCACTAAAATTCAAATATCTTTTAACATATAATTCCTTACACCTGTTTCATTTGTTTCATGTGAAACTAGACATAATAAGCTTCAATTTGATATGTACTCCATCACCAAATTCAATTTATATGATTTTTAGTAAATTTTCAAACTCATGTCAGTGTTGCTGCAGTATTCTGTTTATGGCAAATTTCATCCCTTTTATGAGTTTTTATGCACTAAGTATTTTAATAATTTTCCTTAACATCAAACATAATCTAAACTAACCATTTTCATAATTTATCATTATCAAACATTTTCTCAACCATTCCATCACCATATCATAATATCATTTACACAAAATAGGTATATTGCTATACATGCCATACTTAAATTTACAAGCCATTTACCAAAAGTCTTCCGGATAGTGTGACTGAGCCTTCGACCTATCCCGACTCTGAGTGGGCTTGTCCAAAACTACAATGAGTAAGAAGGAGGAGTAAGCATAAATGCTTAGTAAGTTCATATGCAAATAATAAGTAACATAACAAACGGTCATACCAATCAACATTAGCAAGCATCACTAAAACACATATCACATTTCTAATCATTCTTCATCATCTTATTACCTTATCGTGATTGTATCAATACTCAACCCGAGGGTTAAATACATACCTGTCCAAAATATCCATTTCACATCACTTACCAATACGTCTCTTTACATCTTGAATATTCCTCCATTTGAGTATAACTTTTACCCGTTGAACACATCGGAATATAATTCGGATACATGGATAACTTGCACATAAGTGCCATATATGCAATCCAAAGCAATCATGTAACCCGCCCATAAGCGAACTCGGACTCAACTCAACGAGCTCGGGCGTTCGCATCCATAAGTGAACTCGGACTCAACTCAACGAGCTCGGATGCCTAGTTACATCTCACGAACTCGGACTCAACTCAACGAGTTCGGACATTCGCATCCATAAGTGAACTCGGACTCAACTCAACGAGTTCGGATGCTCAACCATCCTAGTGACATGTCACTTGTATCCTAATCTATTCCTAAGGTTCAAACGGGATTTTCCTCGAACACATATCCTTGCCATCTTACGTAAAATACGAAACCAATACTCGGTAACACTTTATATTTAACAAATAATACAAATAATTTGTATTTTATTCAAAATAACCACAAAGCATATATTTCATGATAAAAATCAGCATATCATATAATTAACATCAATAACTTAAAAATAACAATTATGCTACATTATTTACACATGAACTTACCTTGGTACCAAAATACAAAGATTTTGCAATTTAGTCCACAATCTTTTCTTTTCCTCGATTGAGGTCGATTCAGTGTCTTTCTTGATCTAAAATAACACATTTAGCTTATTTAATACTCACATTATCAAATTAATCCTTAACTCAAATTTTGGCAAAATTACAATTTTACCCCTAAACTTTTACATATTTGCACTTTTGCCCCAAGGCTCGGAAATTAAACTTCATCCCTTATTCTTATGTTTTATGACATGCTGATCATTTTTCCCTTCTATGGAAACATCAAATTCTCACTCTAACATCTACTTATGACTATTAGGTATTTTTACCGATTAAGCCCTTTTTCTCGTTTTCACTTAAAACCGAGTAGCACAAGTTGTCTAACATAATTTAAAACCTCATATTCTACCATAAAACACCAAAATACACAAATTTCACCAATGGGTATTTTTCCAAATACAAAGCCTAGGTTGAATTATTGCTAGCATAAGCTAAATCGAGCTATCGGGATTTCAAAAATGTAAAGAACATTAAAAACGGGCATAGAAATCACTTACAATCAAGGTTTAAAAGTGTTGAAACCCTAGCTATGGTGGACAGCAAAATTCAGCAGCAACTTATGGGGAAGATGATCATTTTGTGTTATTTTTCCCATTTTATTTCATTTAATATACAAATGACCAAAATGCCCCTCCTTACTAAACTTTCAAAAATTCCTTCCATGTCCTAATTTTTGTCCATGAACTTAAAATTGGTCAAATTCTATTTAAGACCTCCTTATTAATATTTCAAAGCAATTTCATACTAAAAACTTCTAGAATGCAAATTTTGCAACTTATTCGATTTAGTCCCTACTTTCAATTTAAACACTTTAGGCATAGAATTTCTTCACGAAATTTTCACACAATCATGTAATCATATCATAAACCTCAAAATAATTATAAAATAATTATTTATATCTCGGATTTGTGGTCACAAAACCACTATTCCGATTAGGCCCTAATTCGGGATATTACACCATCACTCGAAAAGTTGGGATTGCATTGCAACTCAAGGCCCCAGTTGACGCTGATTAAATGGTCACAAGTTGAAGTGTATCTAGGGCTGCAAGTTTACAAAGGTTATGTTGTCAAGGGATGAAGTATAATTAGGGGTCCAATTGATAGTGGTTATACGGATATGACAACGAGTTTCACTTCATCAGAGGAGGATGTTTTATAAAACTCATATAAAAGTCTAAGATCATAGTCATAGCGAAAAACACAGGGGCCTTCTAGTATAATAAAGTAATTCGTTTTATTTGTCTCCGCCAAAGGCGGTAAGCTCTTTACTATAACCTATGATAGAGTTGGCGGCAACAAGGTTTCCAACGGGGAAGAGTTGTTGTGCGGTGTAGAAAAGATGAAACGCGAATCAGGTTGACAACAGTTGCTTGGTGAAACACAAATTGGGTTGGCACTAACAACTGATGCCGACTCGATTCGTGTTTCACCAAGTAACAGCTGTTAGCTCGATTCGCGTTTCATCTTTTCTGCACTGCACAACAACTCCTCCCCGTTGGAAATCTTGTTGCTGCCAACTCTATCACAGGTTATAGTAATCGCCTTTGGTAGAGAAAATGAGTTAGTTGAGTCTACTAAAAGGCCCTTATGCTTTTCGCTATTGACTATGATCTTAGACTTCTATATGAGTTTTGTAAAGCATCCTACTTTGATGGGGTGAAACTCATTGTCATGCTCGCATAACCACTATCAACTAGAGCTCTAATTATATTCCATCCCTTGACAGCATAACCTTTGTAAACTTGAAGCTCTAGATACACTTTAACTCATGACTATTTAATCAACATCAATTGGGACCTTGAGTTGCAATGTGATTTCGGCTTCTCAAGTGATGGCTTCATCTTCACACAATAGGTGAAACTTTTAGGTCACTGAGCTCCACGACATCACCGTGAACCTAAACACAACTTAAAACTATGACTATGTCTCCCTCAAAGAAAAAGAGAAATAAATATTTAAACCCAAAAATTTTAACAAGCAAGAAAAAGAAAAAAATAATTTAAAAGAGTCGACGGGCGAGAGAGATGATAGAGTAGGGGATAAAAACTCCCATTTATATAAGCGAGGGGGCGGGGAGAAAAAAATCACGTTTTTAATTTTATCTGGGATTCCCAAGATAAAATTGTAGAACATGCTTAACATGATTTTTTTTCTTTGCCGAAAACACCTTCTGCGGGGAGTGTTTTCTCCTCCATATTTTCAACTTTAGACACTGCAACCGGGAACCCCGAAATAAAATTGCAGAACATGACTTTTTTGCCTTGTCAGTGATGGAATATGAACGAGAGTTTGTTAGACTTAGTTGCTATGTAAAGGATATGTTTCAGACTGAGAAAGCCTTATACGTGAAGTTCAAATGGAGCTTAAGGGATGAAATTTGCGCCCTAGTGGTGGCATTAAAAGGTCAATGTTTAGCAATCATGACGGCTAAAGCCCATAAAATGGAGATGATAGTTCAAGAAAAGAGTGGAGCACATGACAGGAAAAGATTGAAACATTGATTTTGTAACACCTCTAACCCATATCTGTCGCCGGACTAAGGTTAAAGGCGTTACCGGACAAATCAGAACAATATGCAAACAATTCAATATCATCATCTACAAACATATTCAAACATCAATATTAAGTCCCTTATATAGGTCATCGAAACCTTAAACATGCTTTAATAAGGGGTCGGGACTAAACCGAGCTCATACAAAATTTTTCAAAATTTAAACATATTTTAAAGTTGTACAGGTCACACGCTCGTGTGAACAGGCCGTGTGCCTCACACGGTTGTAGACACGCCCTTGTGTCTTGGCCGTGTCAAAATAGGGCATACATACTAACTTGTCCACACGGCCACATGACACGCCCGTGTGTCAGGCCATATGAAAATTAAGAAGGCTACGGACTTGGGTCACACTACCGACCACACGCCCATGTGCCAGCCCGTGTGCCACACACGGCCAATAGACACGCCCGTGTGTCTAGACCGTGTCAAAACTGTAGAGTACACTAACTTAAAATCGTAGGGTACCCCAGGGGACACACGGCTGTGTAACACAACCGTGTGTCACACATGGCTAAGACATACGCCCGTGTAGACAAAAATAGGCCATTTGCAAAGCCAATTTTGCACCCTATTTGAGTCAAACCTACAAGCACCAAAACCAAACATTTTATACCAATTTCTCAGTCAATTCACAACCAAAACATAAATTAATCATACCATATCCTTATCAACCAATTCCATGCTTAATAACCATACCAAATTAGGCCAAATCATAAGAAAAAATCATATCTAAACATTTATTTCATAACATCAATTTACTTCATTCAATTTCATGCCATAAACTTACCAATTTCTCTAATACTCACATACCAAAACTTACCAACATTGACCATTTCATTTGGTCATTCATGAACACATCACATAGGCATAATTTGCATCACATTTTACCTACCAAAATCAAACCCTAAGTGCAACCATAATTAAGCCATATCACATGGCTAAATATACACATTACTAAACATGATCACATACTTCTAGCCTATACATGCCATACCCTAATATTTACGTTTTCAAAATATACCAAGATAGAGTTCGATAGTGTGGTGATAATACTTGACGATCCCCGAGCTCCTAGTAGCTTCGATATTTATAAAATAGTTGAAAAACACACAGAGTAAGCTTTCAAAAGCTTAGTAAGCCATATACAAATAAACTTAACATTCAAAACATGTAAACATCATCAAATTACATATACTTTATAGCTGATAACCAAAACAAACTTCCTGTTTATATACATATCACATATTCTCAAATCATTTGCACATATAGCATATATTCACATGCTTAAATTATATATCATCATTTGCATATACACTTACCTTTTATTCTCAAACATAGTGTACCTGAATCGGATACACATCTTATTTAATCATTCATTTTCTCGGAATACTCGTTGAACCGTTCGGAATCATAAGGATACGTGGATAGCTCGAAAAACAAATACAATGCCAACGTCCCAGACGTGGTCTTACATGTAATCAAACATCGATGCCACTGTCCCAGACAGGGTCTTACACAAAATCAAGCACCATACCAACGTCCCAGACGTGGTCTTCCATGATAACACATATTGGATCTTATGTCATGACATATGTATCCTAACTATTCCTAAGGTTCGTACGGGGCTTTTCGGATGTTGAAACTTTGTCGATACTTTCTCGGATGTCTCATATTCAAAGCATAAAGCCATTCATCATTGTTCAATAACATAAAAGCATAAATAAACCATTTCAAATACATTTATTTGTATATAGACTTACCTCGTACGGATTCGAACGAACAGAGTCGACTATTCAACGACTTTTGACTTTCCTCGATCTAATTCCGTTTTCTTTGGTTTTCGATCTATATAAATTCAAATTTAACTCTTTTATTTACCAAGTCATTCAAATCAATCCAAAAACACATATTTAGGGCATTTTACAAACTAGCCCTTACAATTTCACATTTTGACACTTTAGTCTTTATTTCACAAAATCACAAAATACATATAATTTCTTTATACACATGTCTAGCTGAATTTTTATATAGCTCATACAAGCCCACATATTTCATTTATTTCACATTTTAGTCCCTCAATTTACAAATTTCTCAATTTAGTCCAAATTACTCAAATTCATCAAAAAATCAAAGACAAAATATACTAACCCAAAACATATATTTCATTTATCAACAACTAACTTTACAAAACTTACAATTTCATCAATGGTATATTTCAAAATCATCATAAAAATCAGAAATTTAAGCATGGGCTTTATAGAATATCAAGCAACGATCCCAAAAATTTAAAAATCATCGAAAACGGATCAAAATACATACCTCAATCAATAATCAAAGTGCCGAAACCCTAAGAGTTCTTTTCTTTTCTTTTTCTTTGTGTTTTTCGGTTGTGGATGAACAAAAATGACTTAATTTTCATGTTTTGTTTAATTAATAACCATTAATTCATCATTTACCATTTTACCCTTCATTAATAACATATAAAATTTCATTAACCAAAGGCATTTATGTCCACCCATTATTCAAATGGTCTATTCTCAACATAAGGACCTCTCATTTACAAAGACATAAAAATAGACACACTTAACATATGGCAAGCAACTTTTACATTTTATGCGATTAAGCCTTTTTATCAAATTAAATACACAAACGATTAAATTTTCATACGAAAATTTCACACATATTAATTCTCATATAATAAGCATAGAAAATAATATTTAAATATTTTTTGGCTCAGATTTGTGGTCCCAAAACTACTATTCTGACTAGGGTCTAAACTGGACTGTTACAATTATCCTCCTTTAGGGATTTTCGTCCTCGAAAATCTTACCGTTGAACAGATTTGGATATTGTTGTCTCATAACATCTTCAGGCTCCCACATAGCCTCTTCAACACCGTGTCGATGCCACATCACTTTTACTAATGAAATTTTCTTATTTCGTAATTCTTTAACCTCGCGGGCTAAAATACAGATCGATTCTTTAGCGTAAGTAATATCAGACTAAATCTTAATCTCGGGCGGAGAAATCACATGTGAGGGATCAGATCTGTATCTTCAAAGCATCGATACGTGAAACACATTATGAATCTTTTCTAGTTCTGGTGGCAACAACAATTTGTAAGCAACTGGACCGACACGCTCAATAATCTTATACGGCCCGATAAACCTTGGATTCAACTTGCCTTTACGGCCAAATCGGAGTACCTTCTTCCATGGAGACACTTTTAGAAATACTTTATCACTGATCTCAAATTTAACATCTTTTCATTTCAAATCCGCATATGACTTCTGTCGATCGGAAGCTACTTTCAGATTATCTCGGATGACTTTTACTTTCTGTTCAGTCTCTTTTATCAAATCAACCCCGTGAATTTTATTCTCATTGAGCTCAGTCCAATACAAATGTGTACGAAATTTGCAACCATATAATGCTTCATATGGTGCCATTTTAATACATTAATAGATCTAGGGTCAAACCATTTGTACATCTGCACTAAATTCATAGAAGGTATGAGTCTTGAAGTTGTTTATTCTGAGACAAATGTATTAGTGGCCAACCCTCTTGGTCAAAGTATGATGGTTAATAGAGTGATTAAAAAATATCCATTGGTTTTTAGCGAGCACACCTTTTTGGTGGACTTGTTGTTGTTAAGCTTTTATGAGTTTGATGCTATTCTCGGAATAGATTGGTTGACCAGACATAGCGCAGTAGTTGACTACCGAGCTAGAGGTGTACGTCTGTTAACTAAAAAAAGGCAAAGAAGTGTTGTTTCATAGCGTTCAAACCAATTTGGCAAGTAGAATAATTTCCATAGTATCCGCCAAAAAGTTAATGGTTAAGGGTGTAGACGCCTATTTGGCGTTCATTATGGATTCTCCTCAGTCAAGAATGGATATCAGCCAAGTTATGATTGTAAAAGAGTTTTTTGATATGTTTTCGGGAGAACTTCCAGGTATGTCGCTAGATAAAGAAGTAAAATTTTTGATTGAGTTAGAGCCTGATAATGCGCCCATATCCTATGCCTTTTATAGAATGACGTTATTAGAATTGAATGAATTAAAGACACAACTAAAAGATTTGTTGGACAAGAGATTTATTCGACCAAGTGTTTCACCTTGGGGTACGCCAATCTTATTTTTAAAGAAGAAAGATGAGGCTCTTCGCCTATGCATTGATTACCGCCAACTAAATAAAGTGATTGTGAAGAATAAGTATCCACTACCTCGAATAGAAGATTTGCTTGACCAGTTAATTGGAGCTATAATCTTCTCCAAAATTGAGCTACATTATGGTTACTATCAGGTGAAGATCAGAGGTGATGGTGTTCCAAAAATAGCATTTTGTTCACGGTATGGACATTATGAGTTTTGGTGATGCCATTTGGATTAACAAATGCGCTAACGATATTTATGGATTTAATGAATAGGATTTTTCAGCCCTACTTGGACTAGTTTGTAGTAGCCTTTATCGATGCTATTTTAGTATACTCTAAAAGTGTGGCTAATTATGAGGAACATCTAAAGATTGTATTAAGAACTTTGCGCGAGAACAAGTTGTACACCAAATGCAACAAATGCGAATTTTGGCTGAGAGAAGTTTATTTTCTTGGTCATGTTATTTCTGCTGAAGGTATCAAGGTAGACCTTAATAAAGTTAAAGTTTTGCTTGATTGGAATCTACCAAAGAACGCCACTAAGGTACGTAGCTTCTTGGGTTTGGCGGTTTACTACAAGAGATTCGTAAAAGGGTTCGCCATGTTGGCAACACTGCTTATGTGTTTGTTAAAAAAAAAAAGAAATGTTCGAATGGGCAGAAGTGTGTTAGAAGAGTTTTGATAAATTGAAAGTTGTTCTAATTGAGGCTCCAATATTAGCCTAACTAGAATCTGGCGTAGAGTATACTGTGTACATTGACGCATCCTTTAATGGGCTAGGATGTGTACTTATACAAAAAGGAAATGTTGTGGCGTATGCATCTCGCCAACTCATGAACAACATGAATTATTTTAATTGGAAGCATAAATAATTGAGGCACAGAGCAGTTTAAACATGAATTGAACGAACCGAATCAAGACATTGTAACCATTCTAGCTGAAACAATTTAAGTCATTATTATTAATGAAAAGCAATCAAATAATTTGCAAATAAGTTTATAAAATAAGAACAATTTAAAAAGAAAGGAAGAAAAAACTCTTAGATGAATTTGATGATTTTCTAAGAACTATTTGAGGTGGCTTCCTTTGATTTTTTTCGTTCTCTAATGCAAATTACTCCTCCATGTGGTTGGCTAAGAGAGCTTTTCTTTTAAGAACTTCTTACTACGGGAACTCTCAAAGAGAGGATGGGAAAAATGAAGGGAAATGGAAGGCTTTAGGTGTAGAAGAGAAAGAAGAATGAAGAGAATGTGTTGAATGAATGATGAGTGATAGGTGAATGAGAGGTAGTATTTATACATGAGGGATGGCTTGAGAGTTTTCTAAAAATATCATGAGCATCCCTTACAAATATCTCATGCATGGACGACCATATTTCATTGAAAGGGGTTGATTTTTTCATGATTCAAGCTTGATATAAGGCATGGGTTGGACAACAACTATGAGGTTTTATTGGGGCTGATTTGTGATTTTTTTACATATATAAGGGCCCTTAATTTAATTTTTCCAAATTTGGTTGGGCTGCTCTACCAATCATTGCAAAATTTAGGCTTTTTCCCCCCTTAATGGATGGTTTGGGCTCGAATGTGAAAGGTAGACTTGTTCTTTTCAGTTACCTAGTTCCAAGCTAGGCTAAAAAAAGTTCTTTTAGCCCAATGCCTTAGCTTTATCGTCCCATGCTGATTGATATTCAACTTATGTACATGTGTCACCCATACTGGCTTCGAACATTGAACAAGTCAATGTTCTGAGCTGCAGCAATTGTAGCACAAATTATGAAATTTTCAAAATGCATCAACATAAAGTATAATTATGTGAAATCAGTACCTAATTACTCAAAAATTATATACTTTAATTGTGACAAGATTCACAATATGTACTAAAAACACATAGTGAGCTACCAAAATACTCGAGATTTGTATGAATTCTAAGTAAAAAGGTGCTCTAAAATCTATACAATTTAGAGTTATCACACCCTAAACTTCATTCATTGCTCATCCCGAGTAATGTTTCAAGCAAGTAAAAAATTTCAACAAGGTAATCAATTCTTCACATAATCATGCATTAACAAATTTATGCCCACAAACCCTTCTTGCTAATAAGTTGCTCACATGTAAATATAATTCCAAAATTTTATATGAAGTAAAATAAGATGTTAGCAATAATCATAATTCGCATGCTTTTCTGAGCCATATATGTAAATCTTACCATTCAATTATTCTTCCTTATTTTAATTAAGCAAAACAATCCTAAGATTTAATAATGGTCTTCATATGTTGAACTTAGTAATTTCTCTCCACTAATGTAGTCAGCATAATTATTAAAATCAATAGGTCTTTCGCAGGGTTGTAATGGGGTTAGGCTCAAGGTAGGGATAAAAAGAAGTGATTTTTGGGCTAAATAACCTTAAACTTGCCTTGGATCTTTTATAGCACAATCTACCTTACTCATTGGGCTAACACCCCCAAACTTAATTTTGAACTCATGCTAAATGATATTTCTCGGTATTGGATCATACATTTTTTTTATTTTTTTATTTTCATGATACCTTATTCTGACTTCTCTCTCAAGATTTCTTCTCACCAAAGCAAGTAAAGTTAAAATTGGTGCAAAGTTAAGGTAAATTTTATGAAAAGAAAGAAATATGACTTATGATGTAGGTGAATCAAATAAAGTAGGCTATACAACTCAAAATAAGGTTTCAAGGATTAATTTTAAATATGGTAAGCTTGAAAGGTTCAAATATCCAAACAAAGTGTATCTATATCATTTTTAGATTCTTATGCCTCCTAGGATTTCGCCTCAAGAAAGTTACTAAGTAATTCTGAAGACTTAAACTTTCATGCATGCCTAATTATAAGAAAAGTAAATTTTTATGCCTAAAGTTCCATAAAAGTTAGAAAACACAATCATATCTTGATTAAACCAACATACTTTCAGAAAAAAAAAAAGCTTAAATAGAACAAAAAAGTATACTTTCATTTGAGCTAACTTTTTTATAAAATTTTTCTTTGAGTATTAATTTATTTCAACATACTTATGTGTGAAAATTGAAAATTTTAAAAATTATGCAAGATGACCCTTACCTCCTTTTAAAAAGAATCAATGTCCTCATTGTAAAATAATAAAGTAGTGAATCTGAACTGTGCACCAGGTAGGATTCTAGGGAAGAGAGGTGAGCCATGAAGACTTCTTAAGTACCAAGTATTTCCTTAACAAATCCAATCCTAGACATGTACATTCGCATTACCGCACTACTTTGCTTTTTGCTAGAGAACAAAAATAGTGGAAAGGCATCAGCTTAATTTATTCATAATTTGGAATTTATTCAATTTTATTGTGCGAAAGTAAAATACTACCAAAGTAAATATAGAAATGTCTTAAATGAAATGCTAAGAAAAAGAAATCCCCCTTTTATTAATTTGTATCATCCCCTTGTCTTGTTCCTTTGCCTTTTCATTCTCATTTGAATTCCCGAACTCTTCTTGCCTTGTATCTTGTACCCATGACTCGAAGATATGATCTGGAAAATCAGGAATGAAATGTGACAAATTATTAGAGTAATTCTTAACAACATTCCTTATAGAGTCATCTCTAATTTTTACATATTTCCAATAAGCATGTTGTTGGTTTTGCAGAAATTTCCTCATATCTATCATAGTTGAAAAATTCAGTTTATCATTGATGTTTGAAGGAGTGGTCATCGGAATGGTCAACACGGAATTAGCAGTTGTCCCACCTGGTTCAGTAACATTCAGTTCCTGTAACACCCCAAACCCGACCTAGACGTTATGGCCGAATCTGGCGATATCGTATGGAATAGGATTTGAATTCGAACTTATCAAGTTAAAACCGTTTTCGTTTATTAGCTTCTATTTGCCTCTTTATTTTCTTGTTAATTTGATTCATTTAAAACATATTCCATGGCAGAAGCTTTTAAAATCGTGATACTTAAAGAAAATCATTCGCGTTTAGGAAAAACGTTGTTTTAATTAAACTGAGTTTTCGTTGAGTTTTGCAGTTTAAAAGTCCATAAAAACAGATAAAACCCAAATAAAGGCAAACAATCCAAAAGTTCCAGATTACATAAAAAATAGGAAATAAAAACCATAAATGAAGTTAAAACAGTTCAATAGACACGTGGTCACCATGGAGTCCTTTGCCGCACCGATCTGTCTTAGTTGGGGGATTACCTATACAGATAAAATAGAAAGGGGTGAGTTTACATAAACTTAGTGTGTAATCCCCACAGAAGACACGCATACAGTTAAGCAACAGTTATCAGTGAAATGCGATCTGGGGCGTAAGCCTATTACAGATTCAGATACAGTTTCAGGTATAAATTAGGGCCTTAGCCTATCTCAGATACAAAATGCATACAGTAACAGAAATTCAGCATCCTACCCACCAACCTCTACACACCATCTCTGACCATCCATACACACCATATGAAGTTTAAAACACCCAGCCAGCCCTACACACCAAGTCATATCGAATGCGGCACATATTAGTAATATTACAGCTAAGCTGCCAGAAAATAGGCATGAAAGCCTTTCACTACACTTCCTCCAGTAATTAATCATCCCACCCCAATGCAGATGCAGCTAAAAATGCTCAATGCAGACATACATAAATACATGGTCACTTGCTAGAATTCAGTTATCAGTCATACATACGGATCAGTAAACATGCATATATTTGAACATGCTCAATACATACATTATATATTCAGGTCACACGATTTAGGGTCTAAGTAACGCTTACCGACCCTACAATAGGCTCACAGTCGACTTGGGCGACCCGTGCAACCCTAGAAAGTATTATAGCTAAATGGGCCCACACGTCCATGTGGCTTGCCCGTGTGACCCATACGCCCAGAGTAGCCTTGGCCTGTTTGGATCACATGGCCTGACCCAAATTCCCACATGCCCGTGTGGACTACTCGTATGGACCCACACGCCCGCGTGGCCACAACGGCCCAATTCGGTCATTTGTGTGTCGCACATGACCTACTTGGCCATCACACGACAGTGTCTAACGTATGGCCTGGCCTTCGTCGACCACACGACCATGTCATTCACACACGGCCTACCACACGGACAACCACACGCCCGTGTGACATCGACAGTTTACAATTTTGGCTTTCACCGAATCCCCTTTTTTGCGTTATCGGGTACACACTTGTTATCGATTCGCTGTGAAAACACTCTTGAACTTTCCAGAACCTAAAATTGACAATACCAAAGTCCGAATTTAGCAATTTGAATGAAACTCAAGGCTGGAATACTTTACTATTATAGCATTACAATATCACTAAACGCACTTGAATACTTATCCCTACCGAGCTAAAATCTTAAACATTTAAATCGCTGCTGAAGCCTCAGCCAAAACTTGTCCTTCACCTAAACCGAAAGCAACATAAACAAACCCCTCATCAAACACTTAACCAAAAACATCGAGATTAAATAGAATAGGACTTACCAAATGAACACTACCAGGATTTGCACACAAGAGTCGAATTGAAAAGCTGAAAAGGTAGGGAAAAGAAGAAAATTTTGACAGGGGATATGAGGAATTGAAACGTCAAAAGGGGAAGAGGAATTTTGGAAAAATCAAATAAATTATTTTGATAATATAAAAATAAATCCCATATCCCTCAAAACCCTCCACTAAAACCACTACTCAGACTTTTTGTTAAACCGAAACTCTACAAGGCAACAGAGCAAAAATAATTACAATCACGCTTGCACAAAGACTAGAACACAAGACCTCCAGCAAACCCACACTCCATCTAACCACTAGACTAGTAGGCCCATTCTGATGTGAAATTACAAGTAATTAAATATAAGCCTGCTGAACAAGTGTAAAGCTTAAATCAGAAAAATACCAAAATTTACCAAAGACAGGGCTTGAACTTAGGACCTCACACACATATACCCAGAACACTTAACCACTAAAGTAGATAGTCACTTGTGTCAAAAACCTACAGAAGCAGAATTATAAAATTTGTGGCATTACAGTTCCATTCCTGGTTCAGGGCTGTTCGTTTCTCCTTCAAATTTTACTTTTTCTGGTTCATTTGTTGGGTCAGCATCATGTTTAGGATTGGTTGTCGACTTTTCAGGTTCTCGTTTGTCTGGTTCGGTCTGATTCAGCTGTTCAACATTCTCTACTAACCTTTCAAGTTTTTATTTTGTTATGCAGCCTTGAACATATCAACCTTTCAGGTCTGCTTTCGATTAAACTTTCACTCGTAAACAAAGTGAAGTAATCAATTATAGAAAGTAAGCATTTCCTGCCTTTTTCCTAGCACAATTTTGGATATCTTTGAAAATAATTTTCCCCACATTGATGGACTTTTTTTATCAGAATTGCATACAATAAAAGCATGTATTCCATCGAGATGGTGGAACTATGTGAGATAGGTATGAAGCTATATCGTACAAAGTAGAGCAATACCTTAGCCATTGGTTTTAATTACTCTCTTTGACAAGAGTGACTGCCGTATTTTCTTATTATCCATTGGGATCCCAGATTTACAACAACTTCAAGAACTTGTTGAAGAATATCCTAATTGGTATTTGCCATCAGGTAGAGTATTCATATTCTTCTTCATTATTAGGCATATTAAACAAATCGTTAATGGATTTATATGTAAGAGGTACCTTTACTCTCTTTGACAAAAGTGACTGCCGTATTTTCTTATTATCTATTGGGATCCCGGATTTACAAAAACTTCAAGAACTTGTTGAAGAATATCCTAATTGGTATTTGCTATCATGGTAGAGTATTCATATTCTTCTTCATTATTAGGCATATTAAACAAATCGTTAATGGATTTATATGTAAGAGGTACCTTTTTTTTTACGAACAAAAACTTCAGTAGCATATAGCATGCTTAAATTGGCATAGAATTCTCGTACTAATTCCTCTTCAGGTAGTGATCGTGCATCTCAAAATTGATTCCACTTTAAAGCATCTACTATTTTCTGAATTGATACTAGCACAATCATTTTATCAATGCTTTCCAAATTGAAGCTTTTCTTGGAAACATAGTTTGATTCTTGAATATTGAATCAAATATCTCCCTTGCTTCCTCATCTTGAATCACAATCGGGTTTTTAATAAAATTTTTTGAAGATCAAGTTCTTTTACGAGTCATGGCAAATTAGCAAGGAATTAAGAGGTGATGACAAAAGATTGTGTGACAGTGATGGAGCTGTGGCAAGGGATTTACAGCAGTAAAGGAAAATGTTGGGTGTAGATGCTGTGGCAAAGTGCGACTATAGGGCTGGTTGCTACGATGAAGAAGAGATTGCGACAATGAAGGAAAGATATGCTGCGACGAGAATTTGTGGAGAAAGTTTAGGCTTTTGAGGCTGACGACTAAGAGAATAAAAATATATGGTTAAAGGTTAAGGCTAATTACTTAGGTGATGTGGGAAATATGATAGTGGAAAAGGTTTTTATAGTAGTGGATTAGGGTAATTTGGTAGCAAAAATATTGTTATAGAAAGAACTTGGGTGACAAGGAATGAAAGAAAGTGGCAACAAAACTAGGCTTTAGAGAAAACTTAGGGGCCAACAAAAATTGGGTAATTTTCTCTCCATTATTGTTTTGGGCCTTGAGCCCAAACTGTAAAATTTTATTACTTGCACTGGAATAAAACTAAACAGAAATAAATTGATTACATCTTGGGCCAGTTTGACCTTTTTATTCAACATAAAATTAAAAATAAACTTTAAATAAGAGTTCATTTTAGGCTACTTAGAAAATTTCTTGAAAAATTACATTAAAGTAAATTCCCAGGAAAGGTTGGAGGGGTCACAAATGGTCCCACTTAAGTTCCAGTCTCCTTAGACAAAATTAATTTAATGTAATAATTCAAGAAAAGTTTTTCTAATCATGCCTTTTATTTAAATTAAATAAAAATCAAGACTCTATTAAATTGAACGAAGTATTTGTTTGCTCAACTTTACAGTCCAATAGTGTTTGAGACGTTAATCATGAACTTTAAATGTACCTCCCTTTTTATTCTGTAGTTCCACCAATCTATAGGGATAGAATTTATGAATGATGAATGGTCCAGTCTATCGAGATTTGAGTTTCCCAGGGAATAATCTCAATCTTGAATTGAAAAACAAGACCGTTTGAGCTTTTTTGAATTCCCAAGGTTTTATACTTTTGTCATACCATCTCTTGGCTTTTTTCTTTATATATTTTGACATTCTCATATGAAAATAGCCTCAATTATTCCAACTCATCAAGTTGTAATATCCTTCTTTCACCAGCTTGCTTTAAGTTTAGATTTAGTTGTTTTAGGGTCCAGTGGGCTTTATTCTCCAATTCAAATGAAAAATGGCATTCTTTCCCGAAGACTAACTGATAAGGGGTTATTTCTAACGGTGTTTCAAAAGCTGTCTGATAGGCCTATAGAGCGTCATCGAGTCTCCAATACCAATCTTTTCTGTTAGATCAAGCCACATTCTCAAGAATTCCTTTGATCTTGCGGTTTGCAAGCTCAACTTGCCCATTCATCTATGGATGATAGGCAATAGCTATTTTGTGTTTCACATCATACTTGCCGAGCAACCACTTAAGCCGTTTATTTACGAAGTGAGATCATTTATCGCTTATTATACCTATAGGAGTCCCAAACCTTGTAAATACATGTTTGTGTAGGAATTACATGACTACCTTAGCGTCATTTGTTAGGTATGCCTCAGCTTCCATCCACTTGCATACATAGTCAACAACCACTAGGATGTACCTGTTACCATAAGAAAAAAGAAACAGACTTAAAAAATCAATGCCCCAAATGTCAAATAATTCTACCTCTAGGATGTTTGTCAAAGGCATTTTGTTCCTCTTTGTTACGTTTCCAATATTCTGGCATCGATCACAATTCTTCACATATGCATATGCATATTTAAACACTGTAAGCCAAAAAATCTAGCTTGCAAAATCTTTGATGCAGTACAAGAACCACCAAAATGTCCCCTACTTGGAGATGAATGGCAGTGGTATAGGATCTCGCCTATCTCACTTCCAGCTACACACTTCTTGATTATATGATCTGCACATTGCTTAAATAAAAATAACTCCTACCAAAAGTAATACCTATTATCATGAAGGAATTTCTTCTTTTGATGGTACGTCATTCTAAGAGGCATCATTCATCATGCTAAATAATTTGCAAAACCGGCAAACCAATGAGTTTCATGGATTTGACTTACCTAAAAAATATGCTCATTTGAGAAATTTTCATTAATTGGAATAAATGAATGAGTTACCTCGTGTTGCTCTAATCTCGAAATCTGGTCCACTACTTGATTCTGAACTTGTAACACCCCTTACCTGTATTCAACGCCGGAACAGAGTACGAGACATTACTAGACTTACCACACAAACAATCATACAATTTCGTGCCATAAATTTGCGTCCAAGTTAAAACCATTCACATTCAATCATAAAGTCCCTAGCACGAGCCTACGAGGCCCAAAACATGCATTGGAAGTGGTCCGGGACTAAATCGAGAACTTTAGAATTTTTTACAGAACTTAAAATTTTTTTTACCCTAAATAGGGGTCACATGCCTGTGTGGTTTGGGACACACCCGTGTGGACAGGTCGTGTGGTCACACACGCCCGTGTCCTGATCCCGTGTAACTCTCTAACTTGTAACCCATGAACAAATTGAGATAACACGGTTAAGTCACATGCCCGTGTGCTAGGCCGTGTGGGAAATTAATTTTCATAAAATAGGTGTAGACTTCACACGACTAGGGCACACACCCGTGTTCGAGGTCGTGCCGTCCACACGGCTGAGACACACGCCTGTGTCTCTGCCTGTGTGCTCAATTCTGAGTATTTTATTTCTCAAAATTAAGGTGCAGGAGACACACGGCCAGTGCACATGCCCATGGGGCAGACCGTTTGTCACACACGGCCTAGACACACGCCCGTGTGTCTAGCCGTGTGGACAAAATAAAGGCTATTTACCAAGCCATTTGCCACCCTTATTCGCACATACATTTACACCAACTAAATGGCACAAAACATTATATACTTAGGCAATCAAAACACCCACAAATATGAATAACTCATGCCAATACCATAGAAACATCTATCTTACTCATAACATTTATTAAGCCCTAACTCAATCATGCCAATTTTCACATTCATTAAGCATCATTTGACTACTTTTAAGACACCTAATTGTGCACAAATTTATCATTTCATCAATAGATCACATTTTCAAACATTTCATATTCATGCTATGAATCACATTCCATCATTCACCAAGCATACCATGACCATATCACCAAAGACACTGGCACATATATGAATATACTTAGGCTTACAACCATGTTGACTTAAACAATCCAATTTACATGGACAAATATCAAACAAGCACTTGACAATTACAAGCCAATACATTTGGCCAAATCAAATGACACATATAACAAAATGACCAAGTCCCTATACATGCCATACTTTCAAAATACTAAGATCGTCAATACCCAAAATGAAAGTTTGATAGTGTGATTCGAATCTCTGATGATCTCCGATCTGAGCTAGCTTGGCGACACTATAAAAACATGGAAAATAAACGGAGTAAGCTATATAGCTTAGTAAGCTCATATGCAAGAAATAAGAAACCTTACCATGCATATAACATTTAAATATTATAACATAATTAAATGTAAATTTACCATAGTCGCATGATCATAATTCATTCCATCACCAAACTTACCTCATTTTCATCATTTTTAGCATTTAATAAACGTGAGTTTTACGTACATACCTGAACCATCTTGAAATGAACTTACACATATTCTCATCTTTGACATACCCGTGAACCACTCGGAATAAAAATGTCGGATATTCAGGAAATTTGCATGTAACGACTCGAATTTTACAGTTATCAGAAAAGTGTATTATCAGGTCTCCATTTTTGGAAAATGAATTCGTAAACATTTATTAAAAATATTTACGAAGTTAATTGAGTGGTTAATTAGGTTTTTATTAAGTGAATTTAGCTTAATTTAGAGTAATTAGTAAAAAGGACTAAATTGAATAAAGGGTAAAGGTTTAATTATAGATTAATAAAAAGAAAGGGGGACTAAAATGGCAAATATGCCATTTGATGTAGTTGAGGCGGCAATTAGATTGAAAAATCTGAGATTTTTCTTAGGTATATATATTATATATTATTAATTGATTATATTATAATTATATTATATTAAGAAACAAATTAAATAAATACAAATGTATGGTAATAAAAATATACATGTGTAAAAATTATATTTGTACAATTGTAATTTAAATACATAATTTACTTATAATTTAAGTATAAAAATATTTTATGATTATTAATTATATTAAAAGATTTTTATATGATAAATAAATTAATAAGTTGACAAATGTAAGGTGATAGTAAAATACAAGTGTAATAAATCATATACATATAATTGTAATATACTTATTTATTTACTTATTATTTAAGAAATAATAATATTTATTAAGTTAATATAATAAAATAATAAACAAAAAGTAAAATAAAATGAAACAAAACAAAGCATAAAGGAACAGAATCATTCAAAAACAGAGAAGGGAAAGAAGAAAAGAAAAGAAAAGGGAGAAATAGAGATTTTAAAGCTTGGAACTTAAATAGGTAAGTCAGTTAAGTCATTTTCTTTTAATTTTGACGTTTTTGAAGTTTTAAAACAAGATTTTGATAAAATTAAGTTAATATTTTTGAAGTTCATAGGTTTTTAAATATAGTTCATGTTGAACAAAAATATGAATTAGGGGTTTAATTGATAGAAATTTTAGTTAGAATTGATTAAAGGATTAAATTGTAAAAGAAGCTATTAGTTTTACATAGTAGGGACTAAATTGCAAGAAGTTTTAGATTTGGGTTTTATGATGAAATTTAGATAGTTATGTCTATATTTGGTTGAAAATTTAGTAGAAATAAGGTATGAATTGAGATAGAAAAGTAAGTGAATTTAGTTAAGATTAAAATTGAAATTAAAGTAGAAATTGAATAGAAATTGAATAAGAAATTTAAATATTAAATGTAGATTAGTATTGTATTAATGATTATGAAAATTGTTTTAATTTTCGTAGCTAACGTTGTTCCAGAAAACCTTGGCTAAGGAAGGAAAAGACAAAGTCAATGAGGGTTAGCTCGAAAATTACGGTTTGTATTTCTATAATCCGAATTTAATTATTAATTGCTATATTTTAATTTAAATGTTTGTGGTAAGAAAATTAAGGTAAGTGTAGTATATTTGATATTAAATTGAGTATTTGTGAAAATTATGATTTATGTGATATTTGAACATTGGTATTAAATTTAAATTGAATTGGTATTTAATCTGAATTTTAATTATTAATTGTTATATTCTGGTTTATATGTTCTTGTAAGTAATTAAGGTAAGTTTTAGTAATTGTTATTGAATTGAATTTATATGGATATGTGTGATTGATGTGAAAATTGAATATTGGATGTATGTTATATTTGAAAAATATATTGATTGGGAATGTGATGAAATAAATATGAATAGGCGATTATTGTGAAATTTGAGTGCATGTTAATGAAAGTAAAGTGAATTGTATTAAATTACTAATTTATGTGATTAAATTGAAATGTGTATTGATTGAATACTGAAAATTTATTAAAACCCTATTAACAGTATCGGGCTAAGTCGGATATAGTTGGCATGCCATAGGATTGGAAGCGTTCAGGGATACTTCGACCTTGAGTCGATGAGGCACTATAAGTGTCGTACTGTTACTTCGACTTAAAGTTGATAAGGCACTTTGTGTGTCGTACTGCTACTGTTACTTCGGTTTAATCTGATGAGGTATTGAGTACCGTACTGTTACTGTTTACTTCAAAAAAGCCGATGAGGCACTGAGTGCCGTACTGGTGTTTTGGTTAGATCCGTGCATCCGTCAATGTCTGAGTCATGTTAATAGGGGTGAATAAAGGTACTAAATAACTGATTGCTACTGAATAATTGATTGTTAGTAAATGATTTTGATAAAATTGACTGATATTGAGCTTGGATTAAAACGGATTACTGATTGAAACGTGAATAGTTGACTATTATTTACTGATAATAAACAGTGAATTGAAACATGATTGAAACACATGAATTATGTAACTCTGAATGGGATATAAGTGAATAATATTATTGTTCAAGTGAATTGTGAACATATTGTGGAAATTATACGGGTTAGTAGATGAAAGAATTGATTGAGTTATAAAGGATTTATCTATGAATTGAACAATTATATAATTGTGATTGTTATATGAATTTTAAGTGAATATTATATTTTCATATTATTAAGTGTTCGGATTATAGAAATACCACTGAGTTCATACTCAACGTATGGTTTGTTTCCTTGCGCAGGATAGGTTAAAGTCAGACCATTGAATCAGCATCCCAGGCCGATCCCGAACTCAACGTGATGAGGTATATTAATAATTGGTAATGACATGTACCTAAAATGTCTCTGTGTGTCATTTTGGATTGTCAATGTGAGGATGAAATAAATAAATTTAGATTTAGTAATAGTATATGGTAGGAATCGGCTTATTTGGTAAGAATTTAAACTATTTGATAATGTATGTGAAATAGTTAAAAGATTCATCATATAAGCACATAAAATATCTAATTTGACATGTTTTGAGTAGGTTTGAATGTGATTTAAAGTAATTGAATGAATGGTTATTGGAATGTTTGGTATTTTAAATTGCAGGGCTGATAAATTTGTTGTTTAAGGCTCACTTTGAGTCCACATGGCTTACCTCACGGGCGTGTGGACTATATTCCTTTGTTAATGCTACAGTTTCAAACTCACCAAGCCTTTTCTTCTTGGATAGAATGTCCTTCATGACCTTGACATAGTTAGTCATTTGTTCTAAGGCTTCCACCAATGGGATATTGATGTAAAGCTACTTAAGAACATCTATGAATTTCTTGAATTGCACCTCTTATTTTCGTTGCTTAAGTCTTTGTGGATACGGAGGTGATGGAACCTTGGATTGGATCGATAAACTTTTCTGAGGTATTGTATCTGCATTTGACAAATGTGTTAGCTTATCAGAATTTACTAATTTAGATTTTACTTCTTCAGAATTTTCAAAATCTGACATCTCTGGTGCAAGAAGTTCAAATGTCGGTTGATTTTTCTTTCCCTTAGCAAGTTCATCTTTAACCTCAACTTCCCTGAGTTCCAAAGTCTTTCATCTTTAACCTCAACTTCCCTGAGTTCCAAAGTCTTTCTGTTTCACAAAGCCGCTAATTTTCAGTGTTCCTTACCCATATTCCTTGGATTTTTCATGTCACTTGACAAGGCTCCTTAAGGTTTATTACAAAGCTCCGTAGCTAGTTAACCTATTTAGTTCTCCAAATTTTTTGTGTTGCTGCTTGGCTCTAGATTAAGGCATCATTTTTAGCCATGTATGCCTTAAAAGAATTCTCCAAATTGTTGGATGGTTTAGCTTGTCGTGGTTTCTGAACTTGTTGATTGAAACCTAGAGGTTGATTTGATCTATGCTACATGTAGGTGTTGTTTGGTCTAGCATTGGTTACTCCAAGAAAAGTTTGGATGGTTTCGCCACGAAGGGTTATAGAAGTTGGACTGTGGTCCTTGTCCACTTCTATTCTACTTTTTATTTCTAACATAATAAAATGACTTGGGATTTGATGGACAATTCTCAAACGAATGTCTATCCCCACAATATACGTAGGAAATATTTTCAAATTAACTTGGTGGCTGAGCTGCAACATTTATTTAGAGCATTAGTAGAAAAATTTTTAAGCATAGAAGAATTTGAAGATACTTGAGCTGCAAATGAAATGAAAGCATCTAATTCATGTACTCCTACTACTCATCCTCTTGAAGTTGCTCGATTCTTCGGCCATTAATAGTTTTTTACTGGCTATTCTCTCGATAATTTCATAAGCTTCATTATAAGACTTAGAAAGGAGAGCACCGTTTGCGAAAGCATCTGCCACCATCCTAGTGTGTACTTTAAAAACATTATAAAATGTCTCCAACTGATTGCATTTTGAAATCCCATGGTGAGGGCATTTGTATGGTAACTCTTTAAATCTTTCCCATGCCTCGTATAAGGGTTCATCATCCAATTGCTAAAAAGTAGTGATTTCATTCCGCAAGTTAGCATTTTTGCTAGGTGGGAAATACTTAAACAAGAAGCATTATGCTAATTCTTGCTATGTAGAAATTGAGCTCGGCTGCAAAGAATTAAGCCATGCTTATGCTCTATCTCGCAATAATTATGGAAACAACTTCAAGCTCAATGCATCTTCGGTTACACCGACTATCTTTAAGGAATCACTCACCTCCATAAACAGTCAAATGTGAAGATGCAGATCTTCTGTGAGCATTCCATTAAATTGGCTGACTATCTGAAGCATCTGGAAGTCACAGACTTCAATTCAAACTGTGGTGCCTCGATCCTTGGTCTCTTAATTCCCAGGTTAAGCTCATTAAAAAGGGGCACAACATACTACCTTATGGCTCGATCTATATCATCAGCAATAAAGATTGGATTAGGAGCATTAACAACTCCATTCCCTTAAAATTTGTTTCGATTTTTAGGGTCCATTTCTTCAGCTTGTCTCTGGGCTAGTCTTTCTCGTGTCCTTTGTCAAAATGTTTGCCCGATTTCAGGGTCTTCAGGGAGTAAGTTGATGATTCGATAAATACTCAAAAACACCTGAAAATAAAATCACAAAATAAAATATTAGTTAAATAAAAAATAAAAATAAATAAACCAAATTGCAATAAATAATTTCATAGATAATGATTAAATTAACAATCCCCAATAGCGGTGCCAAAAACTTGTTTTGTGACGAAATCTGCAAGTATACACAGTCGTTATCAAGTAAGAAGTAAGTAAAAAGAGTACCGTCTCCACAAGGAATGTATTTATTAATCAACAATTGTAAAATTAATATTTTACAAATTGGTTAAGGAAATAAAATATTTAAAGGTGGTGGATGTCCTAATTTAATTAAGTACTAATATGCAAATGAGATAAAACAAAATGCAATTAATGTTTAGTAGCAATTCTTATGATTTGATAACAATGACATGAATAAGCTAGAACAATTACAACTCTTGATTAATTCATTCTTTATCATGCTTAATATTGTTTTGGAAAAATTCCGTGGCAACTCAATCATTTATGAACTTGGAATCTAAAAGCATAAGCTTTTTTGAATTTTAGATTTATCACTTAGAAAAAACATGCATATTTCTATATCAACATTTAACTAAGGATTCCTTAGAATTTATGCAAAGTAATAGGGACGGGTTGGGGTTGAAACAATTTAATCATACAAATCTAAAGTTATGCAAGGCAATAGTGTTCTTTTGGAATTAGTATGAACCTTTAATTTATTATTGTTTGGATATAAATTAAGCATGCATATTCCAATTATTACATCCATTAATCACCATCTGGTTCGGATTAAAAGATTAATTCTAATGCAGTCAAACATATCTTAATGCATAAACAACATGAATGATTTTAATTGGAAGAATAAATAATTGAGACATAGAATAATTTAAACATGAATTGAACGAACCGAATCAAGGCATTGCAACCATTCTAGTTGAAACAATTGAAGTCATTATTATTAATGAAAAAGTAATGAATAATTTGCAAACATGTTTATAAACTACGAACAATTTAAAACAAAGGAAGAAGAAACTCTGAGATGAATTCGGTGATTTTTTTAGAACTATCCGTGGTGGCTTCCTCTGATTTTTGTCGTTGTTTTGATGCAAATTACTCCTTAAGATGGCTGGCCAATAGGGCTTTTCTTTCAAGAACTGCTTACTAAGGGAACTCTCAAAGAGAGGATGGGAAAACATGAATGGAAATGGAAGGCTTAAGGTGTGGAAGAGAAAAGAGAATGAAGAGAATGTGTTGAATGAATGAATGATTGATGAGTGATAAGTGAATTAGAGGTGATACTTGTACAGAAGGGAAGGCTTGAGAGTTTGCGAAAAATATCTTGAGCATCTGTTACAAATCTCTCATGCATGGCCGACCATATTTCATGGAAAGAGGAGTTGATTTTTTCATGATTCAAGCTTGAATTTTGCTTGATTTAAGGCATGGGTTGGATGACAACTATGAGGTTTGAATAGGGCTGATTTGTGATTTTTTACATATGTAGGGACCTGTTAATTTAATTATTCTAAAGTTGGTTGGGCTGCTCTACCAAGTCATTGTCGAATTTGGGCTTCTTTTCGTCTTAATGGACAGTTTGAATTACAATGTGAAAGGCAAACTTGTTCTTTTCAGCAACCCATTTCCAAGCTAGTTTAAAACAAATTCTTTGAGTCCAATGCCTTAGTTTTGCCATCCCATGCTGATTGAGATTTAGTTAATGTGCATGTGTTACCTATACTGACTTCAAACATTGAACAAGTCAGTGTACCAAGTTGCAACAATTGTAGTACAAACTATGAAATTTTCAAAATGCAGCAACATAAAAGTAGGATTATATGAAGTCAATACCTAATTACTCAAAAATTATAGTAGTATTTTAATTATCCTAAGATTCATAATGTGTACTAAAAACACATAATTAGCTATCAAATTTCTCAGGATTTGCATGAATTCTAAGTTAAAAGGTGGTATAAAAATCTATATAATATAGAGTTATCAATGGTGAACTTTGATTTATGGGAATAATGTATGTGCCTACTGGAAATGGGGTTGAGGCAAGATCTATTAAAAGAAGCTCATCAAAGACCCTTCTCGTTTCATCTAGGAAGTGTTAAGATGTATCGTGATTTGAAAAGCTTGTATTGGTGGCCTAGAATGAAAAAAGAAATATCATAATATGTCTCGGGTTGTCTGACCTACCAACGGACTAAACTAGAGCATCAAGTTCCCTTAGGTAAGTTGTATCCTTTAGAGATACCTGAGTGGAACTGAGACAGGAACACCATGGATTTTGTTTCAAGTCCCTCTCTCAATCCTTCATAGAGGAACTCAGTTTGGGAAATCGTAGATCAACTTACTAAGTCATCCCATTTCTTTCTTGTGTACATGAATTATTCATTAGAAAAGTTGACCAAGCTCTACATTTATTAAATTTTACGACTCTATGAGATTCCAACATCCATAGTTTCAGACTGAGACCCAAGGTTTATGTTGAGGTTCTGGAGGCAGCTGTAAGAATCATTGGGAACCAAGTTGTGATTCAGTACTCCCTTTCACCCTCAGTTAGATGGGCAGTTTGAAAGAGTGATTCATGTTCTGGAGGCAATGCTCAAAAGTTGTGTGATAGATTTTGGGTTGAATTGGGAAAAAATTATCTTCTTTTAGTAGAGTTTGCGTACAATAATAGTCATCACGCCAGTCTGGGAATGTCACCATTTGAAGCCTTGTATGGAAGAAGGTGTAGATCACTTACCTATTGGATGGAACTCAGTGAAAAGGAAATGGTTGGTCTTGATTTGGCATGAGAAATGAAAGAGAAAGTTTCAATCATTCGAAGTGGAACCAATCATTCAAAGATACATAATGTGTCCCATGTCTCTACATTAAGAAGATATGAATCCAATCTAGATAATATAGTGCAAGTCAAAGCACTGGAAGTGGAGCCAAACTTCTTGTATAAAGAAAAACCTTTCCGCATTTTAGCAAGAGAAGTAAAAGAGTTTAGAAACAAAAGAATTCTGTTGGTAAAGGTATTATGGAGAAATGACAATACGAAAGAAGCCACCTAGGAACGAGAAAGTTTGATGAGAGAGTAATACCCTTAACTTTTTACAAGTAAGAATTTTGAGGACAAAATTTTCTAAATGGGGGAGAATTGTAATAACTCATCCGGCGGGGACTACGTTAAGTTACTGTTTGGTGTGTAAGTCGGTTAAGTCAAGGCTAGAAAATGAGTAAGTTAGTGAAGTATTTGTTTTTGACTGGGTAGCTTATTTTGTGGTATTTGCTATTTGGTGGACTATTCTATTAAGCTATTCACTAACACAAATGTTTTAGGTGAACTTGTTAGTTCGTAGCCTGACATATTTGTTTCTGTGTTTTGTACATATTACAATGGCTCGGTTAGTAATGTTGGGGTTTAATTGAACCTAGTTAGAACTGAACTAGTGTAACATCCTGAGATAGGGCCTAAAAGTTTTGGCCTCACAAGTGAGGGTTTGCCAATGTATCGATGAACTGAGGGTATGCAAAAAGAATATCAGTAAGAAGTATGCCAAAAAGACGATGAAATAGTGTATGCCAAAAGATGCGATAAGGGGGTTCACTAGATTCATTACAAGTTGTGGTCGCTAGGTGAGCGGCAAACTAAGGTTCGCCAGTTGGTTTAGTGAACTGGGGTTCGCTTGTTAAAGTTGAGTCAGACTTAAATTAGGAAATTAATATATTGTGTATCTAGGATACTTTTCATACACATAACCTTCTTCTTAATCGATTAGGGTTTCCTATATCAAGTAGGGTATCCTAAGAATACTAAGACACTTAGTGCCTACAAATAAGCCCTTTTTTCCATGAAAATTCTAATCAATTATTCTGTTGTCAAGTCTCTATTAAGAATCAAGTTCATAGCAACCAGGGTAAGCCTCTGCCTTACTAGGTTTGATTGTCCAAAAAGCTAGGTTCGATTACGTGTTAGTGCATGTTCTATTTGTTTAGTAATTTTTTTGTGTGTTTATGTATGTTGCAAACCAACCAAACCATCTACAGTAAGGATAAAGGCAAAGAAAACCTCGTTTAAAATTCTCAACTTTTCGGTGTGTGTCCAGTAATTGCTAGATGTCATTTAACTATTATGTTTTTCAGTATGTGTGAACTGTTATGCTTACAAAAACTTAAGGTTTTAAACTAAGTTCCAAGAGTAAGCTTTTCTATAAACACTATTTTCAAGTTATGTTTTATACGTGCTCTCATGTGATCATATATTTTAAAGATATATTTTTAAAGTACGATTTTCAAGTTATGTTTTATATCATGAACCTTCGTTGCTTAAAAGCCCGTTCTATTTGAAAACGTGTTTGCCATAATTATTCTGTTAAGAATGTTGTTTATTTACATTTTCTAAATAAACAAATACTTTGCTGCGAAAATTCTTTAAAACATATACTTAGGAAAAACCAAGTGTGTTTTCTTGAAAATAATTGATTGTAGGAAAATAGTCATTTTTTATAAATCATTTTATCAAATGCCATGCTAAAAATCCAAAATAAAATCCAAACCAGAAATAATCCCAAAAGTCCAAAGAGTCCAAAATTTACAAAACTGTTTCAAACCAGAATTTTAAAAAAAGTCAAATTTAAGTAGATTTAGTTTACAAAAATATGGACATAATCGATCTCCCATCGCACCGACCCGCCTAAGTCTGAAGGTTACTGCCCCTTACCCGTATTCAGCAGCGGAACAGGGTACGTTGCATTATCGGACTTAAACATAAGCAAACATACATTTCTGAGTCATAAATATTTGTTGAATTTAAAACCATTCATATACAATCATAAAGTCCCTAATACGAGCCTACGAGGTCCAAAACATACTATGGAAGTGGGTCGGGATTGAATCGAGAACTTTAGAAAATTCTACAATACTTAGAAATTTTTTCACTAAACAGGGGTCACACGCCCGTGTGGATATGGGACACGCACGTGTGGGCAGGCCGTGTGGTCACACACGCCTTTGTCTCGACCCCGTGTAACTCTCTGTTTTCCACCTAAGAACAAATTAAAGACACACGACCAAGTCGCATGCCTGTGTGCTAGGTTGTGTGGTCAATTTAAAATTTATGATTTTTCATAAATTAGGTGCAGACTTCACACACCCAGGGCACACGTCCGTGCCGGAGGCTGTGTCATCCACATGACTGAGACACACACCCGTGTCTTTGCCCGTGTGTTTAATTCTGAGCATTCTGTTTTGCAAAATTAGGGTGCAGGGGTCACACGGCCTAAACACATGCCCGTAGGGCAGACAGCGTGTCACACATGGCCTAGACACACGCCCGTGTGTCTACCCGTGTGGACAAAAATAAGGCTATTTACCAAGCCATTTTGCCACCCTTTGATGCACACACCTACACAACACAACATAACACTAATTCAAGCATTTACATACAACCAAATTAGACACAATCAAGACATCCACACGTCAATTACATGCTACCATGTATTATACACAAACATCAAATACTCATCAACTCAAATCATGCAAGTTTTCACATTCATTAAGGGCATCATCATAGAAATTACTTATACCAATAGTAGCGAATTTCAAGTGGCTTTATACAAAATGAACTTTCAACCAACATAAGCCAACACATTTGGCCAAATCAATTATGACACATAACAAAATGACCAAGTCCCCTATACATGCCATAACTCAAAATGTTGAGATCATTGATACCAAAATAATAGTTGATAGTGTGAGTGGATCTCTAACAGTCACCAATCCCTGAGCTAGCTTGGTGACACTATAAGATAAGGGAAAGGAAAAGGAAATAAGCTTTATAACTTAGTAAGTTCCTATGCAAATAATAAGCATCATAACCACACATCTAACATACAGTTAGCATGATAAATTTTAACATGAATGATATCAAAATCTTTAGTCTTAACTTACTCAATCATAACCTTACCAAGGGTTCATCACTTATCGAGATTACGTATGAGTTTTACGTACATACATGTACCAACTCGTAACATACCATAGTCTTTCACAACTTTGACATTCCAGTTGAACACTCGGAATATTAATGGATACTCGAAAATCTTGCACATGAGTGCCATACTTGTAGCCAAAGCTACCTCCCATCTCATAATACATATAGGCTCATTTTTGAGCTACTCACAGGCCTGCTCACACAAGCTGTTAGTCAGGACGTAGCTACACAATGCTGCTCACACAAGTTGTCAGGTATTCGCAACTCACGCTGGACTACCCAGCCACTGGTAGGACGTACAAGACCAGCACCTGGATCACATAAACACATGGGTTCCTAGTGACATGTCACTTGTATCCTATTCTATTCCTAAGGCTCAACCGGGAATTCTCACTTGTCAAATACGTCCAAAGAGTCAATTACAATTCATACAATATTAAAGCATTTAAAATATAAATATAACAATGTATTATTTACATACGAACTTACCTCGGTACAAAAATAGTAGAATTTGACCTAATCGTCAAACACTTTGTTTTTCCTCCGATCTAAGTCTAAACCTTGTTTATCTTGATCTATAATAAAAAAATTTAACTTATTTAAAACACAAATTGTTCAATCCAGCCCAAAAATCACATTATGGAAAAATTATATTTTTGCCCCTAATGTTTTCCATTTTTACAATTTGGTCCCTAGGCTCGTAAATTGAAATGTACTTAATTTCTTCAAAACCCAAGCCTAGCGAAACCATTTTCATTCTTATACCAGCCAACATTTCCTGCTTAATCACACTTTTACTACTTATTTTATAACTTTTACAAATAGGTCCTTTTTGACATTTTTGCCGAAAATCACTTAGCAAAAGTTGTTTTTCTAACACCAAACATGCATTATCTACCATTAGCCATCAAAACACACATGTCTAACATGGGTCAAACCCTAGACCTTAATCATACCTCACATTAGTGCTAGAAATAGGTAGATCGAGTTACAATGACTTCAAAAATATAAAGAGCATTAAAAAGGGGCTAGAACGGACTCACAATCAAGCTTGGAAGCTTTATCAACCCTAGCTATATGTTCCTTTTGTAAATTTCAGCCAAGGGGTAGAAGATGAGCAAAAATTGGCTTTAATTTGCTTATTAATTCATTTAATTACCAAATGATCAGAATGTCCTTTTCTTAAAAAACTAAAATTTCTCTTACTTCATGTCCATTTTTGTTCACTAACTTAAAAAATGGTCTAATTACCATCTAAGGAACTTCAATTTAAAATTTCATAGCAATTAGACACCTCTAGCTTCTAGAACTCAAGTTTTGCACTTTTTGTAATTTAGTTTTTCTTGTTAAATTGAGTGTTCAAACGTCAAGATTTTAGAATGAAATTTTTATAAAATCATTCCATAAAATTGTAGACCATAAAAATATAAGAAAAATAAATTTTTCTGCGTCGAATTTATGGTTCTGAAACCACTGTTCTGACTAGACCTAAAATCGGGCTGTTACAACTCTCCTCCCTTTAGGGATTTTTGTCCCCGAAAATCTTACCAGAAAATAGGTTTAGGTACTATTTTCTCATAGCTTCCTCGAGTTCCCATGTAGCCTCTTCGACCCCATGCCGTTGCCACAAAATTTTCACTAGGGCTATACTTTTATTTCTCAACTGTTTAATTTACCGAGCTAAAATCTTGATTAGTTCTTCACCATACGTCATATCCGGTAGAATCTCAACCTCTGTTGGTGAAAACACATGTGAGGGGTCAAAATTGTAATATCCTGATTTTGGGCCTAGTCGAAATAGTGGTTTCGTGACCACAAAATCCAAGATAAAAATAATTATTTTATGATTATTTTGAGGTCTATGATATGATTGCATGATTGTGTGAAAATTTCGTGAAGAAATTTTATGCATAAAGTGCTTAAATTGAAATTAGGGACTAAATTGAATAATTTACAAAACTTGCATTCTAGAAGTTTCTAGTATGAAATTGTTTTGAAATATTAATTAGGAGGTCTAAAATAGCAATTTTACCAATTTCTAAGTCTATGGACAAAAATTGGACATGGATGGAATTTTTGGAAAGTTTAGTAGTAAGGGTATTTTGGTCATTTAGGGGTAAAATGAATTAAAATACAAAATTAAAAGCCAATTTTGCTCATCTTCAACCCCATGGCCGAATATAGCAAGGAGAAACCATGGCTAGGGTTTTTCAAGATTCCAAGCTCGATTGTAAGTCCGTTCTAGCCCCGTTTTTCAAGTTCTTTACGTTTTTGGAATCCCGGTAACTTGATTAAGCTTATTCTAGCAATAATTTAATCTAGGGTTCATATTTGGAAAAATACCCATAGGTGAAATGTGTTTATTTTGATGTTTTATGGTAGAATATGAAGGCTGAAATTATGTTAAACAACTTTTGCTAAGCGATTTTAAGCAAAAATGAGTAAAACTACTTTAATCGGTAAAAATTGTTATTGTTCATAACTATGTGTTAGAGTGAGAATTTGATGTTGTCATAGAAGGGAAAAATGTTCAGCATGTCATAAAACATAAGAAAATATGCTGAAGTTTAATTTACGAGCTTTGGGGCAAAAGTGTAAATATGCGAAAGTTTAGGGGCAAAATTGTAATTTTGCCAAAATATGATTTTGGGTTAATTTGAATAATTTGAGCCCTAATTAGACTATATTTTAAATGATAGAGCAAGGAAAACTAAAATTCGGGCTAAAATGGGGAAAATACCAAGTTGTGGACGAAATGGTAAAAGTAGCCATTTTCACATACGAGGTAAGTTCATATGTAAATGTTGGTAATATAGTTATTATTTTAAACGTTTTTATGTTATTTAAATGATATGATAATTATTATGAAATATTATACTCGTGATAATTGTTTGATAATATGTCAAATTATGTGATATACTTGGAAAATGTGAAATACTATCGAGTATCGGTATCGGCATTCCGTAGAAGATGGTTGAGACACATGATTGGGAAAAAGGTCCCGTTGAACCTTAGGAATGGATTAGGATACAAGTGACATGTCACTGGGATATTTGGGCATCCGAACTCGTTAAGTTGAGTCCGAGTTCACTTATGGATGCGAATGTCCGAACTCGTTGAGTTGAGTCCGAGTTCGAGAGATGTAACTAGGCGCCCGAGCTCGTTGAGTTGAGTCCGAGTTCACTTATGGATACGAACGCCTGAGCTTGTTGAGTTGAGTCCGAGTTCACTTATGGGCGGGTTACATGGTAGCTTGGCTACATATGTGGCACTTATGTGCAAACTTTCCATGTATCCGAATTATATTCCGATGTGTTCAACGGGTAAAATTCTACTCAAATGGAGGAATACTCGAGATGAAAGGGACGTATTGGTAAGTGTTGTGAAATGGATGCTTTGAACAGGTATGTACTTAACCCTCGGGTTGAAAACTCGATATAACAACAATATGGTAAGATGATAAATGAAAATGTGATATGAACGTCTCGGTGATGATCATGCAAATGATGTTTATGTTTGCTTATATAGTTGTGTTACTTGCTATTTGCATGTGAACTTACTAAGCATTTGTGCTTACTCCTCCTTTTCATTGCTTGTAGTGTTGACAAGCCAGCTCGAAAATCGAAAACGGTCGGAGGCACGCTCACACTATCCGTATACCATCTTGGCATAATGGCTTGTATATTTTGAGTATGGCATGTATAGCATTATAATCATTTTGTATATATGGTCTTATGATATGGTTATTGAGTGGTATGGAAATGCTTGGTAATGATTAGCCATTGGAATGGCTAATCATGATCATATTTGGTATTATGTATGCTAAATTGCTAGCTAATCCATGGGAACCATGAAATGGGTAAAATTTAACATAAAATCGATTCAGACAGCAGTAGTGACGTGAATTTGAAAAATTACTAAAAATAGTAGAAATGGAATTAAATAATGAATAAGTTATGGAATTGAAGCTTGATGAGTCTATTTTCATATGGATGGAACAAAACAGGTATATAAGTTATATTTTATGAGATGTTTAAATTTTTGTGAAACAGGGCCAGAGCAATTTCTGGATCCCCTGTTCTAACTTTGGAAATTCACCATAAATTTTTCAAAGATAATTAGAAGTCATGATTTATATGTACAGATTCCTTATTTAGTCTAGTTTTATTAGAAACAAACAGCATAGTCATCAAAACTCTGTACAGGTAGATATCTGATTCGTAATACACAGAGGTCAGAGTAGTCGAACCCTGAAATAGGGGATACTTTAACTAATAAACTGTACTAATTTGCTTGACCAAAAATTCTATTAAAAAATTAGTAAATATATATATGAGTCTAATTTCAGGAAAAATTTACAGAATTGGATTTCGAGTTTCGAAACTTGAGATAAGAATTTTTAAGAGATTATGATGCAGATTGCTAGCTTGACTGAAAATTTTAAAAATAAATTCTTTGAGCTGTTTAAAGTAATGAATTAAGTCTGTTAACACCTCGTGTTCGACTCCGGCGATGGTCTCGGGTACGGGGCGTTACAAAAATGGTATCATCGCAACATTGACACATCAAACACATTATGAATCCTTTCCAACTCTGTTGATAAATCTAGCTGATATGCCACTGGCCCTATTCTTTCAATAACCTCATACGGCTCGATGAAACATGGATTTAACTTGCCTTTACGGCTAAATCTCAAAATCTTCTTCCACTGAGATACTTTCAGAAATACTTTATCACCAATATGAAATTCAATCTCTTTTTTTTTTTCAAATCTGTGTACGAATTTTGTCGATCTGAAGTAGCTTTCAAGCAATCACGAATTACCTTTACTTTTTCTTCGTTTTCTTTAACCAAATCAACCCCGTGAATTTGTCTCTCACTAAGCTCGGTCCAATATAACAGAGTTCAACATTTGCGGCCATATAATGCCTCATACGGTACCATCTTTATACTCGACTGAAAACTGTTGTTATAAGCAAATTCGACTAAAGGTAGATATTTCTCCCAACTACCTTCGAATTATAGAATACAACATCGGAGCAAATCTTCAAGAGTCTGAATTACTCTTTCGAATAGACCATGGTTTGTGGATGAAACGCTGTAATTTCCTCCAAAATCTCGAAGTAAACCTCGAATCTCTATCCGAAATGATAGAAATAGGCACTCCGTGCAATCTCACAATCTCAGAAATTTACAATTCAGCTAACTTATCAAGTGAGTAGTCAGTGCGTACCGGTATAAAATGAGCTGATTTCGTCAATCTATCAACAACCCAAACGGCATCTTTCTTTTTCAGGTACCATCGCTGGCTGAAGTAAACCAGAAGGCACTTGGTGTACGGCTTTTACTTGTTGACATATCAAACATCTCGAAACAAATTCTGAAATATCTCGTTTCATACCTAACCACGAATATAATTTCTTCAAATTATTATACATTTTCGTACTACCCGAATGAACTGATAAACAACCACTGTGTGCCTCGTGTAAAATTTTCTGAATAAGTTCATCATTTTTCGATACACACAATCTGAAATTCTGTATCACTACCCAATTCACACTGAGCTCTTTTGGCTTGCAATTCACTATCATTTTTCTGAGCTTTACAAATTTGCTGAATAAATACTGGTCTAGCTCTCAACTCGGCCAAAATTGAGCCATCGTTGGACAAAGTCAATTTCGTATTCATATCTCTCAAAGCAAATAAGGACTTTTTGCTCAAAGCATCTGCAACTACATTCACCTTTCCCGAATGATAGTCGATCACTAGTTCATAATCCTTCAGAAACTCAAGCCATCTCCGTTGTCTCAAGTTTAGATCTTTCTGAGTCATCAAATATTTTAAACTCTTATAATCGGTAAAGATATGACATTTCTCACCGTACAAATGATGTTGCCAAATCTTCAAAGCAAAAACGATGGCGGCCAATTCCAAATCATGCGTTGGATAATTCTTTTCGTGTGGTTTCAACTGTCTCGAGGCATAAGCTACCACTTTGCCCTCTTGCATCAATACACAACCCAATCTATTCAATTAAGCGTCGCTATAAATCACAAATTCTTTCCTCGATTCATGTTGTACTAAAATCGGTGCCTCAGTCAGTAATGCTTTCAATTTCTCAAAACTTAACTGACATTTTTTGGACCATTAAAATTTAACATCTTTTTGCAACAACTTGGTCATAGGAGTAGCAATCATCGAAAATCCTTTGACAAAACATCGATAATAACCGGCCAAACCCAAAATGCTTCTAACTTCAGATACATTCCTTGGTGGTTTCTAATCAACAATTACCGAAATCTTACTTGAATCAACCCGAATACCATCACCTGAAACAATATGTCCCAAAAATCTAACTTCTCGAAGAGAAAACTCACTTTTACTGAATTTAGCAAACAATTTCTGATCCCTCAATGTCTGCAATACAGTTCTCAAGTGCTCAACATGCTCAGACTCGTCTCAAGAATAAATCAGGATGTCATCGATGAACACAACCACAAACTTATCTAAATATGGTCGAAAAATTCTATTAATCAAGTCCATAAAAATAGCAGGTGCATTAGTTAATCCAAAAGGCATAACAAGAAATTCATAATACCTATAACTTGTCTTGAAAGCGATTTTCGGCACATCTGACTCTTTAACTCTCAACTAAATCAGCCACAATCAAGACATCCACACATCAATTACATGCTACAATATGTTATACACAAACATCACATACTCATCTACTCAAATCATGCAAGTTTCCACATTCATTAAGGGCATCATCATATAAATTACTTATACCAGTAGTACCCAATTTCAAGTGGCTTAATACAAAATGAACTTTCAACCAACATAAGCCAACACATTTGGCCAAATCAATTATGACACATAACAAAATGACCAAGTCCCCTATACATGCCATAACTCAAAATGTTGGGATCATTGATACCAAAATAATTGTTGATAGTGTGAATGGATCTTCAATGGTCTCATATCCTGAGCTAGCTTGGTGACACTATAAGATAAGGGAAATGAAAGGGGAGTAAGCTTTATAGCTTAGTAAGTTCCAATGCAAATAATAAGCATCATAACCACACATCTAACATACAATTAGCATGATAAAGTTTAACATGAATGATATCAAAATCTTTAGTCTTAACTTACTCAATCATAACCTTACCAAGGGTTCATCACTTATCGAGCTCATTACGTATGAGTTTTATGTACATACATGGACCAACTCGTAACATACCATAGTATTTCACAACTTTGACATTCCGGTTGAACACTCGAAATATTAATGGATACTCGAAAATCTTGCACATGAGTGCCATACATGTAGCCAAAGTGACCTCACATCTCATAATACATATAGGCTCGTTTTCGAGCTACTCACAGGCCTGCTTACACAAGCTATCATTCAAGACGTAGCTACACAATGCTACTCATACAAGCTGTCAGGTATCCGTAACTCATGCTGGACTACCCAGCCACTGGTAGGACATACAAGACCAGCACCTGGATCACATAAACACATGGGTTCCTAGTGATATGTCACTCATATCCTATTCTATTCCTAAGGCTCAACCGAGAATTCTTTCTTGTCGAAACTTTGTCAAATACGTCCAAAGAGTCAATTACAATTCATACAATATTAAAGCATTTAAAATATAAATGTAACAAAGCATTATTTACATACGAACTTACCTCGGTACAAAAATAGTAGAATTTCACCTAATCGCCAAACACTTTGTTTTCCCCCCGATCTAGGTCCAAACCTCGTTTATCTTGATCTATAATAAAAAATTTACTTATTTAATACACGTATTGCTCAATTCAGTTCAAAAATCATATTATGGAATGTTTCACATTTTTACAATTTAGTCCCTTGGCTCGTAAATTGAAATGTATTCAATTTCTTCAAAACCCAAGCCTAGCCAAACCATTTTCATACTGATACCAGCCCATATTTTCCCCTTAATCACACTTTTATTACTTATTTTATAACTTTTACAAATAGTTCCTTTTTAAAAATTTCACCGAAAATCACTTAGCAAAGGTTGTTTTTCTAACATCAAACATGCGTTTTCTACCATTAGCCATCAAAATACACACATGTCTAACATGGGTCAAACCCATACCTTAATCATACCTCAAATTAGTGCTAGAAATAGGTAGATAAGTTACAACGACTTCAAAAAAGTAAAGAGTATTAGAAAGAGGCTAGAACGGACTTACAATCGAGCTTGGAAGCTTGACAAACCCTAGTTATGCCTTCCTCTTGTAAATTTTGGCTAAGGGGTAGAAGATGAGCAAAAATTGGCTTTTAATTTGCTTATTAATTCATTTAATTACCAAATGACCAAAATGCCCTTTTCTTAAAACACTAAAATTTATCTTACTTCATGTCCATTTTTATCTAATAACTTAATAAATTGTCTAATTACCATATAAGGACCTTTAATTTAAAATATCATAGCAATTAGACACCTCTAGCTTCTAGAACTCAAGTTTTGCACTTTTTGCAATTTAGACCTTCTTGCTAAATTGGGTGCTCAAACGTCAAAATTTTTGAACAAAATTTTCACAGAATCATTCCATAAAATTGTAGATTATAAAAATATAAGAAAAAATTTTCTGCGTTGAATTTGTGGTCCCGAAACCACTGTTCTGATTAGACCCAAAATCAGGCTGTTACAGTTACCTGAAAGTGACAAACAAACAGAAAATGAGTTTTTATAACTCAGTGTGCAACTTAAAAGAAAACAAAATTACAGATTTATTTCCAGATTTACTACGTAGCAGAGCATATACAAATGTATATCTCATACAGAATTAGAATCATATGCAAATTTACAATCCTACCCCCATCCGCTACACACCATCTCCAATCATCCCAACACACCGTAAAGCGTATTAAATACCCATCTAGCCCTACACAACATTGAGTGTCGGTATGACACTTTTTAGAATATTTTCAGCTATGCTGCCAGTATAATGAGCGAGATATCGCCTCTCACAGAACACTTCCTCTACATTATATATATCCCACCCCAGAATCAGATATAAATAGAACATAAATCATGCGTAACATTTCAGTCACAAATCATGTATTTAACATTACTCTCGGTTTAAACTATCATATGACAACTCAGACACACTTGCAGATATCAGAATTTATACTAATTAGATGATTCAATATTGTGATTCATAATGTATTTAATCATATACCAACCCCACAGAAGGCCCACAGTCGATCAGGATGACGTGTACGACCGTAGGGAAAAATTCTAAATTTTGGACCCACAAGCCCATGTGGTCCACACGACCCACCCGTGTCCACACGACCTAAATTAGCCTAAACCGTGTGTCACACACGGCAGTGTGGTGTCAACAATGCTCAATTTTGGCTTTTACCGTTCACTATTTTTCGGGTTTCTCGTTACACACTTGGTCTGATTTCATCATAATTCCAAAAGTCGAGTAGCCCAAAACCTAATTTGACACAACACAAGTCAATTAATACGTTCCCTTGCCAGATTTAATTGTAAAAATTTGCAACAAAATAGGCCTAATCCAACATTTAACGACTTACCCCTGAATGAAAAGCTGAACACCATAGAACTTATCTTATCGAAGGATCAACCACTTCGTGAACTTCTCCTAGAAGCACTTAAATGATTAACATGACACACCATGTAACAACCTGTTTTAGGGTAAAATTAAAATAGTAATTTTGAAACCACAAATCTAAAGTAGAAATACTAATTTTATTATTTCTTTAAGGTCTACAGTATGATCGAATGATTGTGTGAAAATTTCATTAAGAAATTTTATCGATAGAGTGTCCAATTTGACTAATAGGACTAAATTGCAATAAGTGCAAAATGTGTGTTCTAGAAGCTAGAGGTGTATAATTGAAATGAAATTTTAAATTGGAGGTCCTTAAATGGTAATTAGACCATTATACTTTAATTTGGACAAAAATGGACATGGTTAGGTGAAATTTCAGAGTTTGGCATTAAGGGCATTTTGGTCATTTGGTAAATAAAGACAAATAAAACTAATAAAAAGATGTCATCTTCCCCAATGTAGTCCCCCATAGCCGTATTTCTCAAGAGAAGACATATCTAGGGTTTGGCCAATTTCAAGCTTGATTGTAAGTCCGTTCTTGTCTCGTTTTTAATGATTTTTATATTTTTGAGATCGGTGTAACCTAATCTAGCTATTTCAAGGACTAATTTGAAAGAAATATGAAGTCTAAAATTTTATCCATGTTGAATATTTGTGCATTTTGATGTTTAATGGTAGAAAATGCATGTTGGGTATTAGATAAACAACATTTACCAAGTGATTTTTGATGAAAATGTCAAATGGGGACCTATTTGTAAAAGTTGTAAAACACGTGTAAAAAATGTGAATAAATGAAAAATATGGGCTGCTATGAGTACTATTAATATTCAAATAGGCTTGGGTAATGAAGAAATCGAATGAAAATCATTTTAAGAGCCTGGGGACTAAAATGTAAAAAAGTTGAAAAGTTAGGGGGAAAATGTAATTTTTACCATAAGGTGTTTTTGGGATTAAATTGAATAATGTGATGATTGAATAATTTAAATGTGGTCTTATAGATCAAGAAAGATGAGGTTTTGACCTAGACCGAGAACAAAGTTGTGGACTAAATCGAACAATTAGCCATTTTGTACCGAAGTAAGTTCGTATGTTAAAAATAAGCTTTGGAATAATTGTATTTAAATACTTTAATATTGCATGAATTGTATGTTTGATAAATTTCGATGAGATTAATTCTATGAATGAGTCCGAAGACGAATTGGCAAGCAAGAAATCTCGTTTGAACCTTAGGAATAGGGCATGATACAAGTGACATGTCACTAGGGTCATTATGTGTTATGTGATTATGTGATCTGTGTGCTGGTCTTGTACGTCTTCCCGGCGGCTGAGTATTCTGGCATATGTTGCAGATACTTGACAGCTTGTGTGAGCAGCACTGCGTAGCTACGTCTTGACTGATAGCTTGTGTGAGCAGGCCCGTTAATAGCTTGAGAGCAAGCAACTATGTGATATGAGATTTGAGGCAGTATTGGCTACATATGTGGCACTTAGTGTGCAAATTTCCCAAGTATTAGACATTGTTATTCTGAGTGGTTCACGGGTATGTCAAAGATGAGATTATGTGTAAATTCTTTTCGAGATGGTACAGGTATGTACATGAAGCTAATATCTATTAAATGCTTGAAATGATGAATATGAGGTAAGTTTTGTGATGGAATGAGTTATGATTATGAGACCATGGTAAATGTACCTTTAATTATGTTATATTATTTGAATGTTATATGCATGGTAAGGTTGCTTATTTCTTACATACGAGCTTACTAAGCTATATAGCTTACTCTGTTTATTTTTCATATTTTCATAGTGTCACCAAGCTAGTTCGGAATCGAAGATCGTCGGAGACTCGCCTCACACTATCAAACTCTCATTTTTGGGTATTGATGATCTTAGTAATTTGAAAGTATGGCATGTATAGGGACTTGGTCATTTTGTTATATATGTCATTTGATTTGGCCAAATGTATTGGCTTGTATTTGTCAAAGGCTTGTTTTGATATTTGGCCATATAAATTATCTTAATTTAGCTAACATAGTTGTAAGCCTAAAAATATTTATATATGTGCCAATGCCTTGGTTGATATGGTCATGGTATGCTTGGTGATTGATAGAAATGTGATTGTAAGGTTTGAATGTGAAATGTTTGGTAATGTGATCTATTGATGAGATGATGGATTTGTGTACAAATAGGTATCTTGAAAGTAGTTAAATGAGGTTTGATGAATGTGAAATTGGCATGATTGATTTAGGGCATAATAAATGTTGTGAGTATGTTGGAGTATATGGGTGTGTGAATAAGGGTGGCAAATGGCTTGGTAAATAGCCTTTATTTTGTCCACATGGGTAGACACACGGGTGTGTGTCTAGGCCATGTGTGACATACGGTCTGCCCCATAGGCGTGTGTTCCGGCCATGTGCCCCCTGCATCTTAATTTTGAGAAAAAGAATGCTCAGAATTAAGCATATGGGTAGAGACAAGTGTAACACCCCTTACCCGTACCTGAGACCGGGACAAGATACGAGGCGTTATCATACAAAAACATAAATGTTTCGAGAAAAACGGGTTATAAAATTTCATTAAAATTTAAAAACCAATCAAACAAGGTCATATTGACCCTAATATGACCCTACAAGGTCCAAAACATACATTAAAAACATCCCGAAACTAAACCGAGAACTTAAGAAAATCTTAAGAAAATTCTTAGGTTTAAGCCTCACACGCCCGTGTAGAGGCAATGCACACACCCGTGTGCTTGGGACACACCCATGTCCCTTACCTGTGTGGAATTATTTGAATTTATTTTTCATTTCGAACATACAGGGGTTTTCACATGGCCGAGCACACGCCCGTATCCTTCACACGGCCTAGACACGTCCGTGTCATCGCCCGTGTCCAAAAACTCGAGCATTCTGTTTATGACGTCACCATGCATTTAGGGGCACATGGCCAAGACACACGCCCGTGTGCTAGGCCGTGCCTTTCACACGGTTGAGACACACAGCTGTGTCTCTAACCGTGTGTTTACTACCATGCATACTGACTTAAAATTTTTAGGTGCAGGGGACACACGGCCGAACCACACGCCTGTGGGACTGATCGTGTGTCACACACGGCCCAGACACACGCCCGTGTGTCTACCCATGTGGACCATTGTAAAGGCTATTTTCCAAGCGTTGGGTCACCCTTAACCAATCATACATACTAACATGTTCTTTAGACATTTATCATGATATAATTATATCCTTAAAACCTTCTTGGCCAAGGTCGTACATGTACTTCATATATCATTTTAACCTATGATAATATTACCCTCATTGTATTAGGGTTACCATTTCAACCATCAATTCATACTTGGCTCATTTTATAACTTTTGCCCTTTGTAGCCTAAATCATTTCCAAGTGATTTGGCCACACTTTACATGACCATTTATGGTATATCACAATAGGCATTCATATGAAACATTTAAACATAATCATGCACATTTAGTAGGTTTAAAACCTACATCAAAATGAGTCATATCTCATGGCCATATACAAAATGAATAAGCATATCATTTAAGCCCTTACATTGGCTAGCCAAATGACACATATAACAAAATGACTAGAAATCCTATACATGCCATTATAACAAAATAAAAGTTTCTATATCCCAAGGCAAGACAAGTTGATAATGTTGACAACGCTCCAACCGTCTTCCAATTTTCACGAGTCCGCGAGCTCTGAAAAATAAGGGAAAGGAAAGGAGGTAAGCATTAACATGCTTAGTAAGTCCGAATAACGGGAAAGTAAACTTACCGGCTATTTAGCATATAACCATAAAAGATATTCATGCCAAACATGCATAGTATAAATTCCCTATCACATACACTCAACCATCAAGTTAGTCTTATGCCAATACATTATAACATTTGTCTTAAATTAGCTCATCAATTCTGGCATTTCCATTTTCATTTTCTCATTTTAATCCCGTTGAATTTCTCGGAATCTCAATGGATATCTCATTTACCATCAAATCATGGAAGTGATCATTTTAAATACGCACTCCCGTGAACCTCGCTCTTATGGCGGGATTACCAGTCCTGACTAAATCCCCCGTAACATAAACTCATAGAGCAATGTCAGGATTACCAGTCCAGGCTTAATCCCTTACATTGACATATATTCCTATGAGTTTGGATCTGAATTACTAGTCCAGGCTAAATTCAGATCCTAATCAGATTACCCGTCTGGGCTAAATCCATTTTAGCACATATATTCTTCAGGAGGCTAGATCACTATAGGATCACCTGTCTGGGCTAGATCCTTTCCACCGTTAATTTATTTTTAGGAAAATCCATAGATCATCCTATTCATTCAACCGAGACATTTTCTCATAACATCAACATTTCATGAAATTACCATACATTGAATATCACTATTATAACTCATACATGAACATACATTTTTAACACATTTAAAATAGTTTACTTTCGAGTTATACGAACTTACCTAGTAATCATTTTCGGATTTGAATTTCGGTTACTCCGAAACTTTTCGTTTTCCACGGTCGACCTCCGAAATTGGTTCCTCGGGGTCTATATAAACAATAATGAATTTATTAATACATTACATTATTCATTTCCAGCCTAAAACTCATCCTAGGGCAAAATGATCATTTTGCCCCTAACCTTTCACTTTTTTACAAATTAGTCCATAAGCATGTATAATGAAATGCATGTAGTTTCTTGGTTACCCATGCCTAGCCGAACATATCCTAAGCTCATACCAGCCCAGATTTTCCTCTATTTCACATTTCTACCACACATTTTATACGTTTTACAAAATGGTCCTTTAAGCCATTTTCATGAAAATCTACTTAGTAAAAGTTATTTACCATCCTTTAAACTCTCATATTCCTCCATAAATCATCAAAACACAAGCATCTCATGCATGGGAAGATTTCCAAACATGAACCCTAGCTTGAAATATGGGTAGAAATAGAGAGCATGTTACGAGGATCTCAAAATTACAAAGAACATTAAAAATGGGGCTAGGAAGCACTTACTATTGAGCTTGAACATGTTGAAAACCCTAGCTTAAGGAACCTTAGAAATTTCGGCAGCTATGAAGTAGATGATAGCTGATTTTTGCTTTCATTTTCCCTTTTTATTGATTTTATTTTCAAATAACCAAAATGCCCCTCCTTACAAAATTTTCAAATGTTTCCATGCATGCCCATTTTTGCCCCAAAACTTAGAAATTAGGCAAATTACACTTTAAGACCTTCTAATTAATAATTCAAAGTAATTTCATACAAATTGCTTCTAGAACCAAATTTTTACAATTTATTCAATTTGGTCCCTAACTTCCAATTAGACACCTTATACTTAAAATTTCTTCATGAAACTTTAAAATGTGCTTATTTTCATATTCTAGACCTTATAATAATCATAAAAAAAATATTTTAACATCAAATTTGTGGCCCCAAAACTACTATTCTGACTAGGCCCTATTTCAGGATGTTACAACACGGGTGTGTGTATTAGCCGTGTGGACGACACGGCCTCGAATACGGGCGTGTACCCTGGCCGTGTGAAGTCTGCACCTATTTTATGAAAATTAATTTTTCCACACGACCTAGCACACGAGCGTGTGACTTGGCTGTGTGACCTCAATTTGTTCATGGGTTACAAGTTAGAGAGTTACACGGGTTAGGGACACAGGCGTGTCCCAAATTACATGGGCGTGCGACCTTTGTTTAGGGCAAAATTTTTTCTAAATTTTGTAAAAATTTCTAAAGTTCTTGATTTAGTCGCGGACCACTTCCAATGCATGTTTTGGGCCTCTTAGGCTCGTGCTAGGAACTTTATGATTGAATGTGAATGGTTTTAATTTGGACGAAAATTTATGGCTTGGAATTGTATGATTGTTTGTGTGGTAAGTCCGGTAATGCCTCGTACCTTGGTTTGGCGTCGAATATGGGTAAGGGGTGTTACACACCACACTTGATTTAAACAAAACAAACAACAACAAAAATAAAATAAAGCAAATCAAGGAGAACCATATCACTTACTCAAGAATGATTTGGCTAAAAATTGACCACACACCCCCATCAAAATTGTTTGAAAAGATTTGCAAACTATTAAGAAAGAAAGCAAATGCAGTAAATCATATATTGATTCCACGTGAAGCAATTTGTGTAGAAAACCAAATGAAAGAGAAAGAAAAAGAAAAAAAATGAAAGAATGAAGAAAATGGGAAGCAGATGGGAACGTGCAAGGTGGGAAGGAAGTTAGGGATTTGTTGGAATCTAAAAACAATATTAGAATAAAATAAAATGAATTAAAAGCCAACCCAACTGCTTGATTCCTATCAAATTACCCACAGACCAATTTAATTTAAATCCAACCACTAACTAACCAGTTGAAAAAATAAACAAAAATATAGCAAAATCTTCCCACCTTGCTCACTCTGAGACTCCAAGACCAGACCCCAAACACACAATCTAACCCCTAACCACTAAGACAAACACTTAATTAATGTCTAAATTCGACAAATCAAATATTTGAATTTTGGGATCTCACAAGTTGAATGCTTAGGGAGTTTGGAGCTTTCAAATTCTTCTTCAATGGTGGCTTATTCAGTGGGAGAGAAGAAATGAAAAAGATGGTAAGGTTTTTCTTTTCTTATTTTATACTTAGTTTAATTTTAATATTATTTTAATTAAATTTTTTACTTAAACAATTAAAACTACTCATCCATCACCCACTATAATTACAAAAGGGAGAATTTACTATTTAAAACCTTAAACAATCATTAATAATGTGTTTTAAATAATAAAAATTAATACCAATTAACTTTTAAGAACTTTACGATTTAGTCCCTTTTACTAAATTAACTATCAAAATGTTGAAATTTTTGGACCAAATTTCACTACACCTATATAATAACTCCGTAAATGCTTTTATTAGATATTTATGGATTTGATTTACAGAAATGAGGTTTCAATACCTCATTTTTCAAAACCACTTGACTTTAGGGACTTGTACTTAATTGTTTGTTTAATTAGAAAAAATTATCAAATCAAAATTTAATATAATATTATATTTGACTCATAAATATTAAATATTAATATATTATTTTTGACACCACTAAAAAAGGGGCTTTTACGGGTAATTTTGTGAAAAATTTTCTGATTCGAAGCAAGCCCACACTCGACAGATGTGAGCATGAGGATAGCGGAGAAGACTACTTGGTCGAAGCGTTCATCTTAGATGAATAAAAAATGTATAAATTTGATTAAGTTTTTATTACTTTATATATCACAACCAAGTTCTAGTTTTGGAAAAACTTTTAAAACTCTGTTTTTTTCCTTAAACTCATTTTCCACTGCACTTTCCAAATCTGATTTTCCAACACTCTAGTGGACTTACCCCTCTTTGGCTGCCTTTTTACCCGCTTTACTGGTTTACTCATGAAACATCGACGGACTCATACCAATGAATACTTCTCTTCTATTTCCTCTACCTTGTTAAGATCGCATTTACCAATTCCTTTCTCCAAAACAATTTTGGTAGCTTCCCTCATTAATAGGCTTACCCGCTTTGTCAAACACTTCTACCATTTTTTCTTCTCTTCATAGTTTGTCGGATTCTCTGACTATCCCGTTTACATGCATTTTGATACGCACTAAGATCAATCTGCCTTATTACTCATCGCACTAAGCCTAGCTATTGTCTTACACCTTATGATCACATGTTTACTATTTTGAAGGGCTTCATATGTTTCCATAGCCCAACTATAATATTACACAATATGATCCTATGTTTACTGTCGTGGCGAACTGTTGATTCCAAGGAATCCATAAACCTTTGTTGAGGTTGTAACATCCCGAAATAGGGCCTAAACGGAATAGTGGTTGCGAAACCACAAATCTGAGGTAGAAAAATTTATTTTATTATTATTTTGAGGTCTATGATATGTTTGCATGATTGTGTGAAAAGTTCGTGAAGAAATTCTATGCATAAAGTGCTTAATTTGAAATTAGGGACTAAATTGAATAAATTGCAAAACTTGTGTTCTAGAAGTATTTTACATAAAATCACTTAGCAAAAGTTGTTTAACACAATTTCAAGCTTCATATTATACCATAAAACATCAAAATTATCCTTGCCAGTGTTGATATTGGGATGAAAATGAGAAGGATTATTCTTGAGGCCATATGAGAATTATTTCTATGGCGGAAAGAGGAAAATGTGATGTATCCTATTGTTAAATGTTTGGCGAGATCCATAAATCATATCTATATTGAATGAATTACTACTCATCAGATTCATGGAATTTTAGGTCTCTTTGATTGTTGGATTTCTTGGAATTCCGGTCTCTATTAATCATGTTGAGATCCGGGTTTTATGTCATGATATCATGGGAAACTGAGAAGGGTTGAAAATTTAAGAACAGTTGAGAGTTGAGACTGTAAGCTTTCAGATCATATGAGAAATTAAAGAGATGTATTGAAGGTACAGCCTAAGTGAAAGTTCTTCGGCACCGAATATGAGATTAAAAGTGAAGACCACTTTTCCGGTAAGATTTTCGGGGACGAAAATCCCTAAAGGGGGGAGAAATGTAACATCCCGAAATAGGGCCTAAATAGAATAGTGGTTGCGAAACCACAAATCTGAGGTAGAAAAATTTATTTTATTATTATTTTGAGGTCTATGATATGTTTTCATGATTGTGTAAAAAGTTCGTGAAGAAATTCTATGCATAAAGTGCTTAATTTGAAATTAGGGACTAAATTGAATAAATTGCAAAACTTGTGTTCTAGAAGTATTTTGCATAAAATTGAATTAGATTATTAATTATAGGTCCTTAAAGAGAAATTTTACCAATTTCTAAGTCCATGGACAAAAATTGGACATGGATGGAATTTTTGAAAAGTTTAGTAGTAAGGGCATTTTGGTCATTTAGGGGTAAAATGAATTAAAATACAAAATTAAAAGCCAATTTTGCTCATCTTCTTCATGGAGGCCAAAATTAGTATGGGGGAAGCCATGGCTAGGGTTTTTAAGCTTTCCAAGCTCAATAGTAAGTGATTCCAAGCCCGCTTTTAATGTTCTTTACGTTTTTGGAATCCCTTGTGAGCTCGATTAAGCTTATTCTAGCAATAATTTAAGCTAGGGTTCATATTTGGAAAAATACCCATAGGTGAAATGTGTTTATTTTGATGTTTTATGGTAGAATATGAAGCTTGAAATTGTGTTAAACAACTTTTGCTAAGTGATTTTATGTAAAAACGAGTAAAACGACATAATCTGTAAAATACCTAATGTTCATAAGTACATGTTAGAGTGAGAATTTGATGTTGCTATAGAAGGAAAAATGATTAGAATGTCATAAAACATAAGACAATAGGCTGAAGTTTAATTTACGAGTTTTGGGGCAAAAGTGTAAATATGCAAAAGTTTAGGGGCAAAATTGTAATTTTGCCAAAATATGATTTTGGGTCAATTTTAATAATGTGAGTCCTAATTAGACTATATTTTAAATGATAGAGCAAGGAAAACTGAAATTCGGGCTAAAATGGGGAAAATACCAAGTTGTGGACGAAATGGTAAAAGTAGCCATTTTCGCATACAAGGTAAGTTCATGTGTAAATAATGTAGCATAATTGTTGCTTTTAAGTTATTGATGTTAATTATATGATATGCTGATTTTTAATCGTGAAATAATATGCTTTATGGTTAACGTTGAGTAATATGCAAATTATGTTTACTACTTGATAAATATGAATTGCTACCGAGTATCGGTTCCGATATTCCGTGGAAGACGACAAATGTCAGATCGAGGGAAAAAGCCCGTTTGAACCTTAGGAATAGATTAGGATACAAGTGACATGTCACTAGGATGGTTGAGCATCCGAACTCGTTGAGTTGAGTCTGAGTTCACTTATGGATGCGAATGTTCGAACTCGTTGAGTTGAGTCCGAGTTCGAGAGATGTAACTAGGCATCCGAGCTCGTTGAGTTGAGTCCGAGTTCACTTATGCATGCAAACGCCAGAGCTCATTGAGTTGAGTCCGAGTTCACTTATGGGCGGGTTACATGATTGCTTGATTACATATATGGCACTTATGTGCAAATTATCCGTGTATCCGAATTATATTCCGATGTGTTCAACGGGTAAAGTTCTACTCAAATGGAGGAATACTAGAGATGAAAGGGACATATTGGTAAGTGTTGTGAGATGGATACTTTGAGCAGGTATGTACTTAACCCTCGGGTTGAAAACTCGATATATCAACAATGTGGTAAGATGATAAATGAAAATATGACATGAATGTCTTGATGATGATTTTGCAAATGATATTTTATGTTTGCTTATATGGTTATGTTACTTGCTATTTGCATGTGAACTTACTAAGCATTTATGCTTACTCCCTCCTTTTCATTCCTTGTAGTTTTGACAAGTCAGCTCGGAAATTGGGAACGGTCGAAGGCTCGCTCACACTATCCATATACCATCGTGGCATAATGGCTTGAATATTTTGAGTATGGCATGTATAGCACTATAATCATTTTGTATATATGGTCTTATGATATGGTTATTGAGTGGTATGAAAATTCTTGGTAATGATTAGCCATTGGAATGGCTAATCATGATCATATTTGGTGTTATGTATGTCAAATTGCTAGCTAATCCATGGAAACCATGAAATAGGTAAAATTTACCATAAAATAGATTCAGACAGCAGTAGTGACGTGAATTTGAAAAATCACTAAAAATAGTAGAAATGGAATTAAATAATGAATAATTATGGAATCGAATCTTGATGAGTCTATTTTCATATGGAATGAACAAAACAGGCATATAAATTATATTTTATGAGATATTTAAACTTTTGTGAAACAGGGCCAGAGTGATTTTTGGATCCCCTGTTCTGACTTTAAAAATTCATAATAAATTTTAAAAAAATAATTAGAAGTTGTTCTTTATATTTACAGATTCCTTATTGAGTCTAGTTTTAAGAGAAGCAAACCTCATAGTCATTGAAATTTTGTATAGAGAGATATCTGATTCGTAATACACAGAGGTCAGAGTAGTCCAACCCTGAAATAGGGGAGATTTTAACTAATAAACTGTATTATTTGGTTCAACCAAAAATTCTAGAAAAAAATTAATAGATAGAAATATGAGTCTAGTTTCATATAAAATTTACGGATATTAATTTCGAGTTTCTTAACTCGAGATATGAATTTTTAAGCGACTGTGATGCAGATTTTCAGCTTGTCTGAAAATTTTAAAATTAAATTGTTTGAGCTGTTTAAGTAATGAATTAAGTCTGTTAACACCTCGTATTCGACTCCAGAGACGGTCTCGGGTACGGGGCGTTACAGAGGTGTTGCCCCGAAGAACTTGTAAACTGTCTACATTGTGTCGCCCCAAAGGACCTATAAACCATTTACAGAGTGTCGCCTCAAAACACCAGTCAATAATCGCAATCGCGATGTCTCTCCATAGAGTCGATAGACCTTCGTCACGGTGTCGCTCTAGCGAGCCAGTCAATACCATTCCACAATGTCGCCAAAACTCCATTTAACCCTAATTTTAGTCCGCCCATTTCTCCATTACGTCAATTATTCCTATTTTCATCTACCCCGTCAAGGTAATTTCCCTCCATACTTTGCATACTTTAATCATACATATCACTCAAGTTATTACTCTTAGGACTTATTACTATATCATATAGTTCACCAATGACTACTTATTCAATTCATATACATTCAACATCCAACGCACACATTTACATAGTATTGTTCATACTTAGCATACGTATTTACCATTTCCATACACAATAGCAGTTTTAGACAAACTCAAACACAGACCATTCAAACAATGAATTATCAACGTTAATCCCAAGAGCAGAGCACAGAAACTCACCTTATTTCTTTTATCCTTGTCAGCTTAGCTTACCCAAATGCTAGAGCTTTCTTCATCCTGGAAGCTAAGCATGACAATCATTTATCGGTTAAATTGAAGGTATTCAAACCTTAAAACCCAAAACTCAAATTATAGAAACTTATTAGTAGTCTTTGCCCTCCTTTTTTCTCTAATTCACGAGCCCAAAAAGATAAGAAAGCTTATTAGTTTCTCAATTTCTCTATTTCTAGACTTCAATTCTCACGGATTCTACTCCATGTAGAGCTCTCCTAAATCCTCTTCTTATTTGGAACAATTGAAAAAGATGATGCAGACGAGAGAAAATTGTAAACAGAATAGAGAATAATTCTTTTTTGTAGGAATGTCCCTTCTCTCCCAAAATATAACTCTCTACACGGTCTCCCAATCTCGATTAGCTTATCACCAGTAATCATTGTGTCTCCAACTTATGGAACCAACTGGTTCCATCTTGACCAAACCAGAATTGAAACCTAACTATTTGCCTAACAGTCACAAAATTTTCCAAAATTCCCAATAGAATCCGCCAACTAACTACTTTGTTCAATTAACTTCTAAAGTTCCTTTAAATTCGACTCCTTAAAGAAATTCGGGTGTGACATGAAGGCTTGTCCAAAAAGTAGGAAAGTTTGAGCAAAAATTTAGGCCCGAAAAATGAGCTTGGACAAAAAATAAGGCCCATTTTATAAATGAGCCGAGCCTCGAGTAAGACTCTTTGCCCGACCCGACCCGAATTAGCCTAAACTTTCTTTTCTGATGCCATTTTGTTGTTATTTGCCTATTGTCGTTTTGCTATTATATTGTTACTATTTTATTATTATTGTTTAGATATTGTATAACTCTTGTTTTATTGTTAATTTTATTACTATTTTCGAGATATTTGCTTGCTAAGTTGCAACTATTTGAGTGTTATTTAAGTATAAAGACTTTTTTTAAAATGTATTTTTAGATTGTTAGGAAACATTTATTTTAATGGTTCTAGTTTATTTGATGTATTATGTTTTTTAAATTTATTTTTATATAAAAATAATATAAAAAATAACACGAACGAGCCAAGTTGGGTTCAGGTTCAGCATTTTTTAATCTAGGTAGAATTTTAGATCTATTTTTTTAAGTCGGACCAGGCCTAAACCTTAAAAATGAACTTAAAATTTTGCATCAACTCGACCCAAATTCAATCCGACTTGATCCATGATGAGGTTTAAGTTGGACCCATTCCCTTTTACCAAAAAAAAAAAAAAAAAAAACTATAATTTTATTCTATCTCAAATACTTGGTATAAATATATATCATTTAATCTTTCATTAAAAAATAAAAAAAAGAACAGCTTTGACCCACATAAATAATATTATCAACACAAGAATGATATCTTTGAAGTAGCAGTGGTTAAATTCATCATATCCGATCAAAACTGAAACTGTGATTTAGGGGTTGAAGATTAATGGGCAAAAAGGTGATTAAAAAGATTCAAAGAGATGTGTTTTTGATTTGAAGAAATTAGGTAGGTGAGGATTTGTTATTTAGAAAATGGGAATCGTATCTTTGTTGTATTGGATTTTAGAGAGTTGACGAATTTCTTAATAATAATGATAAAATCTTTTTTAAACAATTTTCTTCAATTTCATACTTGCTATTACCAGAAATTTTATTAAATTTAAATAAAATATGTAGACACAATTAGTGGAAATCTAAAAAGAAGTGATAAATATGCAAGTGGATGGGGCTAACCATTTTTTTACTAAAATTTGTTTAAAAACAGAAATGGAACAACCCAAGACATGATGATTCCTTGGTAAGAAAATTCATGAGATGGATGTGTTTAATTCCAACTCAAAATTATGCTTATAGGATTATATGTTACATATTCCAGCACATATGGTAGATACCAAAGATTTTATTAACATTGTTTTCTTCTTTTGATTTTTAAGACTACAACCAACTCAAAATTGTGCTTCATAAATGTCTTCTTTTTTCTTCTTCTTTTTGTAGATACTAAAGCATTAAAAGGATGCATGGTTTGAAGCACAACTATTCAAGAGTTGACTCTATATATGTTTTCTTTTTTTAAATAAAAAATATTTGTAAACCATAAAATGAAGTTAATGGTTGAAAGAAGGGTTAAGAAAGAGAACAGAAAAATCTTGGGTGGCGACCCTACACAACCATCTGTAAATGGGAGACCAAAAAGAAATCAACCAAAATCGTTAATAATAAAATAAGATGGTTCCCAAATTTCAGATATAACACTATAAAAAGAGTATACGTTATAAGCATTGTACAAGTGTGTGTGCTTTATATGTTGACAGATGGGTGCTTATAGTTTTTTACACTTGCCTTTTTATTTTTTTTGGGTGTGGGATAATGGGTGAGAAAAGAAATGGAGATAAAAGGAGGCTAAATCAGCCCTATATGCTAAAAAAAATATGGGCTAAACAGTTCGATATTTCGAAAATTTAGGTAAATTATTCAATTTTAAAGAGTTTGTGAAAGTGAGTCTAATTAGATGCTTTTTCTATACAAATGATTTTTTTTTTACTTTTTTAATATAATTAGTGTTTTTGGTCAAATAGTTAAATGCTAATAGTTTTGTTCTTAAATTCTAGGTTCGATTCTTCTCCCTCTCACATTTGTATTTTTTATTTCATGTTGTTTTAAGCTTTTTATTATTTTTTATTAATGTTTTTAATATATTAACTCTCTTAGTTAAATGATTAAATAATAATGAATTTATCCTAGTGTCCCAAGTTCAATTCCTCCTCTTCTAAATACATTTGTAATTTTTATTTCAAGTTTTTTTTATTTTTAATTAATAAATATATTATTTTCAATTTTTTATTTTTAATTCATATTTTTAATAATATCTCTTTTATTCATAAAATCAAATAATTATTACAAATATCATTATTTTTTGTAAATATAATTTTTATATGTGTAATATTTATTTTTCAATCCATATCATGAGTGTAGTAAATTTTAGTATTATATATTTTTGCATGTGTATTTAAAATATTTCACATATAAAAATACTTGAAATATCATACCCACAATGTAGATGAAAAAATAATGATATATGAAATATTTTACATATAAAAATAATAATTATATTTGAAATAATTATTTCATCTTATAATATTAGAAATCACCATACCCACAATATACGTGGAGAAAATAAATATTTGACATAAAAATATTATAAAGAAAAATATATCAAAAAAATTAGTTGATGTTTATATTATATATAAATGAGTTATTAATTTCAAATGTTTTTAACATAATGATATATGTAAAATATATATTTTTAGTATATAATTATATAATTATTATTTGATTTTATGAATAAAAGATATATTAATTAAAATGATGAATTAAAAATAAAAAAAATTGAAAACAATAATTTATTAATTAAAAATAAAAAAGCATGAAATAAAAATTACAAATGTGTTTAGAAGAGGAGGAATTGAACTTGGAACTCAATAATAAAACCATTATTATTTAACCATTTAACTAAGGGAGCTGAAATATTAAACATATTAATTAAAAATAATAAAAAGCCTAAAGCAACTTGAAATAAAAAATAAAAAAATGATTGGGAGAGAAATCAAACTTGAGACTAAGGATAAAACTATTAACTTTTAACCATATGTTCAAATAAACTAATTATATTTAAAAATTCAAAAAATGAGATTTAAAGGGAAGGCACTTACAACTGAGTGCGTTTTCTTGCCTCTTGTGCAAAAAGCTTTCACACACTCTTTTAAAAATCGACCTACTTCTCAAAAAAATAAAAAATAAAAAACCTATTTGACCAATAATTTTTTTTAGCATATATGGCTATTTATCCGATAAAGGAATGATAAAAAATGAAAAAAAAAACAAAAGAATTTCCTGGTTTTCTGTTATTTAGCAATACATTTAAAATATTTTAGATTTATTGCGAAGAACATATAAATTTTTTATGTATTAATAATTTATATATATTATGAATAATTATTTTTTTTTGGTAAAAAAGAAAATACAACTCAATAATCAAACAATAGGAAATCTCATTACATAATTCTTATCAATCAATTGTACCCCTGTTTCCCTATCTCTTCGAAGCTTGACAATTCTGTCTGCAATACTATTCTCTTCTATGGGAATATGCTGAAGGCTCCAATGGCTCAAAGACTTCAAAAGCAAAACAATTCTCCTAACTAAGGCAGAATTGGAGCCACCACTAACACCTTCATGTATGAGGTTAACAGCTTCAAGGTTATCTATTCGAATGATGGCATTCTAAAAGCCACGATCAAAAGCAATTTGCACCCCATCAAGGATGCCCCATAATTCTGAATCAATGACCTCACAATTACCCAAATACCTTATGTAACCAACAATCCAATTCCTATCCTGGTCTCGCAATAGTCTTCCAACTGCAGCAAATCTATCAACATTTTTAACCGAACCATCCATGTTCAAATAAACCCATTCATCCGAATAAGAAGGAACGAAATCCGATCTTGAAGTTCTAGTACCCTACAAACCAGACGCTGAAACATACTGCTTAGCCTAACAAAAGGAGGCTTTGATCACTTCGTCAGTACTCTATGAAAGCCCTTGAAATAAGTGTAGGTTCCTGTTTTTCAATGTGCGCCAAATGATAATTCCGAACAGACATGCCCAATTAACTCCACCCATTAGGTTCACTTCTTGCTTGTTCCATAAATTGAGCTCAATCCATTCATATAAAGATCCTGCAAAAAAGACAGATTGTTTACTTGGAGGAATAAGTCGTATCCAAATATCCCTTGCCGTTGTGCAATCCCTTAGAACATGAAGGAGACTCTCATAATTTTGACCACAAACCCCATAAGAAGTATCTAGACTCAGTCCTCTTCTTCCTCTTTCCATATTAGTGAATAAGCGATGTTTAATAGCAAGCCAAATAAACACTCTAACCCTTTGTGGTCCCTGATATTTCCAAGGTAATTTCCAAATATCTTCTTTCTCCTTCCATGAATCTTCCCTGAGCTTCTTGTAAGCACTTTTGATTGATAATGCACCAGATGTACTGCTCCCCCAAACAATTCTATCTATACCAGAATTCGGTTGAGGTGGCAGAATTCCTATAATCCGTTGAATAATATCTTCAGGTAACCAACGCCGGAATAACTCCAAGTTCCAATCCCCATTATTCGTGACCATATCATTAAGGACACAATCCATATCCAAGTTAGAGATACAAGCTACCTTTTTATACAACGGACCAATATTAGGAATCCAAGAATCTTTCCAACAGTTAATATTGTGGCCATCCCCAACAGACCAGAGCATATTCTCACGAATGAGCGGCCAAATCTTTGATAAAGATCTCCACAAAAAAGAACTACGCCCCCTCGTCAAAGATTCAGGTAAACCACCTTGAACCCCATACTTAGACCGAAGCACCATAACCCATAAAAAAGAGCTATTTGTTAATAATTTTGAAACCCAACTTTATCACAAAAGAGGTATTCCGATCCCGTAAATACCTAATGCCAAGACCTCCATTCAACTTAGGTTGGCATATCGAATCCTAACTCACCAAAGTAACCTTTCTATTACCACTAGTGGAACCCCAAATGAATTATCTTACCATGCCTTCGATCTCATCACACAAGCCTTTTGGGATCATCATCGATTGCATGAAGTAACTCGGAATAGAGAGCAAGATTGATTGAGCCAAAGTAATTTTGCCTGCCAAAGAGAGTTGTCTAGCGTCCCAACTACATAGTTTACTTCTTACCTTATTTACGACAAAACGCAAAGTATTGTTTGTAACCTTCTTATGAAATAGGGGAACTCTTAAATACGAACCAAGGTTCTGCACCACCTGGAACCCAAAAATTCCACTAATATGCCTCTGAATACCTTCATTCACTCCCTAGAGAAAACCATATTTGACTTTTGTAGATTAACAATATGTCCTGAAGCACTGAAAAAAGTATCTAACACTTCCTCGATAACTCGTGCTTGTTTTTCTTCCTCCTTACCAAAAAGAATCAAGTTATCTGCAAAAAAAAGATGAGAAAGAGACAGGCCTGATCTAGACAGACGGATAGGTGTCCATCTACCGTCAGCTATAGTCGCATGGATACCATGTCCTAACCATTCCATACACAAAATAAAAAGGTATGGTAAAAGTGGACATCTTTGACGTACACCTCGTGCCAGCTTAAATTTCTGGGAAGGCATTCCATTTCAAATTACCTGCATAGTTGAACCAGAAATAGCAGACATAATGACAGTACGAAGAAAATTAGGAATACCTGCAGCCTGTAAAGAAGCATTTATGAAATCCCAACAAACACGATTATAGGCCTTTTCAAGATCGATTTTAATGGCCATCCACCTTCTATTCTTTTGCTTACTCTTCATAGAGTGTACGACTTCTTGTGCGATTATGATGTTGTCATTTATGTTCCTTCTTGCGACAAATCCAGCTTGTTCAGGTGCAATGATTTTTGGGAAGACCACTTTAAATCTATTAGCAGTAACCTTCATCACAAGCTTATATAACACCGAGCAAAGACTGATAGGACGTAGCTGCGAGAAGTATTCTGGATGCGGCACTTTGGGAATAAGGACAATAAGCGAATTATTAATATCTGGATCAATAGTATCACCAGAGAAGACCCGTTTAACCCACTCATAAATGGACAGACCAACAAACTCCCACTGACTCTGATAGAAAATAGCATGAAGTCCATCACTTCTTGGCGCTTTTAAAGGTGCCATATCGAAAAGGGCCTTCTTAATCTCCTCATTGGAAACTGTCCTACTAAGGAAGTGGACCTCCTCTTGAGTGAGAGGTAGGAAGGCTCTACACCCCAACCTGCCTGTTCTTCTTGGGTTCTCACCATAAAGGTTCTTATAAAAATTGACCGCTTCCTTCTTTAAGTCCTCTTCGTCCATAACCCACTCTTCTACCTGATTTTTAAGGGCAACAATATGATTATGCTTCTGTCTCTGTAAAGTCCGCCTATGAAAGAATTTTGTATTTCGGTCCCCAAATACTAGCCAATCACACCTAGCCTTCTGCTTCCATAACAGCTCCTCATGATGTAACACTGACTCCAGCTCTTCTCGAATCTCTAACTCAATCTGATTTAAGAAGGAAGAGCTTTTTCGATCAATCGCCTTTTGAACATTCTCCAACTTTTTCTTCAAGAGATTCTTCCGATGCGTAATGTGACCATAAACCTCTTTGTTCCAAAGTTTCACATGATCTGTAAAGGAAGCATGAGTAGTCGGCATATCACCCATAAATTTTCAACTAATTTTCAACAAAGTCCGAGAAATCAGGATGCTCAATCCAACCTGCCAAAAAGTGAAAATGCCTCATTGAAGAAGACTGAGCATCAGGAAATAGAGATAATTTAAGGGGTCTATGATCTGATTTAAGCTTTTGAAGATGAAGAACTTTTGATAAAAGAAACTTAAGGCACCAAGCATCATTACAAATTGCTCTATCCAATCTCTCAAAAACCCCTCCTCTATTCTAAGTAAATTTTGGACCATTAAACCCCAAATCATACAGGCCCATGGAATCCATAAAATTACTAAAGAGAGCACATCCTTTTCCAATTGCTCGACCACATCGTTTTTCACTAGAAGCAAGAATAGCGTTAAAATCTCCAATTGCTAACCATAGAGTTCCATCCACCGGAACAGTATGCTTAAGAGCATCCCATAATTGCTTCTGCTTCTGACCATTAGGACTGCCATACATGATAGTGTCTAAAACTGGTTGACAGAAAGAAGTTCCAGAAATTTTGAGTAAAATAAATTGGGAATGATTACCCAAAATATCCACTGAAATAGAATTTCTCCATCCTATCCAAATACCACTAGAAAAACCCATAGCCTCTACACGATGAGAATAGTCAAAATCGAGTTTAGCAATAACAGAGTCAACTTTAACACCACTAACCCTTGTTTCTAAAAGACCAACCAAATTAGGCTTATGCTCTCTATTATACTCCCAAAAAATACGAGGGAATTTCAAACCAGCACATCCTTGATAGTTCCAACAAAAAATAGTAAAATTCATATTAAAATAATTTTTTTTAAAAAGAACGAAATTAAAAATACCACCAAATTATGCAGGTGCAGGGCCAAGGTCACTAATCTGTTCATCAGCGTTACCATTATTTGCATCTGCTCCAAGTCCAACTTGCGAATTGATGAGGTTAGCCATGGAGCTTATAGCTTCTGTTAAAAGAATTTTAAAAATCCCGAGCTTTTTTAATTTCCTTCCTTTTTCTTTAAAAGTGCGATTAAAAGGAGGGCCACCACGATTATTACTAACTTTTTTCTTAGGACCTCGCCCTCTGGAAACAGAGAAAGGTTTATTAGTTTTAACTAAGATTTTTTTTTATTACCTTTAAGCAGTTTAGCCACATTATTTTCATTGAAGGTAACAGCTGAATGATTTTTGGGGTCTAGAAGATTCGCATCTAATTGGACAGCAGTTTCACAATGTCCTTCGAACATAAGATTATTGAGGATTAATTTATTTCCCTCACTCCTTGAAGATGCCGAATGTTCATCAACATTATTAACGTTATTATCCAGGCCATTAGAGAGAAGCCCGTTGGACACTAAAAAACTAACCTGTCCAGGCCCATTCGCACATGGCCCATCCTGCTTCTCCATCAACAGCCCATTGCCCTTGAAGTCCCCCTTTACGTCTTGCGATGTACCTGCAGGCGGAAGAAGGAAATTAAAATTAGAAAAGGTAAAATTGTTTACCGTGTCCTTGTCGTTTTGGGAAAGCCTATCTGACTTTACAGGCCTTTTCCTTAAAGACTTAGAATTAAGGCCCCCTTCACTCCGGCCAGTCATAGCATTTCCTGGCTTGTTGGAATCAGAGCCTAAAGCAGGCCCAACTGAAGGCATAAAACCTACTCCAGTCCCATAGGCCACCTCACCAACCTGACCCAAAACTCCCTTAAAACTAGCCCTACTCGAACCCCCCTTAGAAATATTCCTATCTTCACCACTACTCCTTTCACCAGCCACACAAACAACGCCTTCCTTCTACAAAATTTCCCCAGCAGCTCCACTAATTTTGCCACCTAAGTCAACTTCCACATTCAAAGGCGAAAACCTAGAACCTAACGTTCCCTTTCCCAAATTTATTCCCTCATTAGATCGAGAAACCCGTTGACCATGCTGGGATTTTCTCTCCACCAATATCCATGGCCCGTAATCAATTTTCTTCCCTTTACCGCCTCTACCGACATCACCATCGATAGATGCCGTCGCTGTAGCCACAGGGCTCTCCAGGCTCAGATTCACCCCCACCGATGGACATAACTCCTTCGTATATCCATATTTTCTACAACTAAAGCACACCGTCGGGAGGGCCTCGTATTGAACCCTTTGCACGGCACCATCAACCAAAACCTAAAATATCAATGGTTTTTCAAGATTGATAAACATAGCCAATCGAGCAAACTTTCCTCTAGTTCTGTTATTAGTTTGTACATCCAGCTTGACTACTTTTCCAATTAACCCTCCAATAGCTTCAATGATTGGTTTTTTGTATAAGTAGCCCGGAAGCCCCGGCAAACGAATCCAGGCCATCACCACACTAGGGTACGGTTTTGCTGGGTTAAAAGATTTTGTCCATGGTTGTACTGTAAGGTGTTGACCAAAAATGATCCATAGACCCTGTAGTAAGACTTTGTTATAATCAACAATATCCTGAAATTTAACCAAAAAATACCCATTAGTAATATCCATTAGATGAAAAGTTTTCACAAGTTTCCATAGATTAAGGATACGATTATGAAGCGCATTATATCTGATGTTACGCCCTAAGAACTTGAGAATCACCGTCGACTCCATCTCCTTAAATAGTAAGTCTTTGATACGATCTGAGAAGTCGATTGCTGGGATCCTATTAACCATGGACTTGTTAACATCCCCATCTATTAACTCAAAATCACTCTCATTCTTGTCTAAGTTTCCTTCAAGATTTCCATCAGGAAAGGCAACACCTCCCCCCAAAAGTTTGTCTTTAAAAGACAAACTCGGCTGTTGGTCAGAGTCAACTACCATGTTACTGCTTTCTCCATCAACCACTTCCTTGAATCTTACTTTTTTTGTATTTCGATCACCACCAGGATGAGGTTCACTCTCAGTACCATTGCCAGAATTCTCTGTCTCCATCAATTTTACTTTTCAAAATATCACCAATAATTTACTTTTGTAACTTTACGGATAATTATTTGATATATAATTTATGGAGTTCTTTTAGACTTTAGTAGCATATTGAGAGTGTGATAAGTATCACATTTATTTATATTTTTAATATTTTTAATTTTTTACTACACACTGTAAGACATTTGTCACGTCCATAAACTTGTTTGTGAAGCATAAAAAAACTCTAAAGGTAGTGTATGGAACAATTTTTCTTTTTTCTTTTCACATCCATTTTTTTAAAAGAAAAATATTTGGTACACTGCCTGTAGAGTTTTAGACTTCACAAATAGGGTTAAAAGGTTGACAAGTGTCCTATAAGAATATAGTATAATATTAAACAAAAATATTTAAAAAAAAAGACATGTATCAATTTTTTAAAGCTGCTTGTGGAATAAAAAAAAGTACATTATCAATGTACCAAATACTCAACTTTTATTTTATTTTGTGTGTTGCTTTGTAATTATTCAACTAATATTGTGTTTAACTCATGCATTACTTATTGAAATAGAGCTACATTTTTAGTTCCTAAATTTGGCAATTTTTTTCAACTTAATCCCTAATTTTTTTCGTCCACATTAATCTCAAAACTTGGTAATTTTTTTTTCTAATTTGGTTCTAAAACTTGGATTCCATTAAATTGTGCTGCGTCATACCTATTTTTTAATTTATAATTTTTTTTTTTAGATTATATATATATTTAAAAATTTTCAAGTATTGACATTGTACAATTTTATATTGCAATGCCATTAAACCTTAATAAAATCCAAATTCAAAAATTAAATTTGTAACATCCCTTACTCGTATCTGAAACTGGGACAAGGTACGAGGCATTACCGGACTTGTAACTCAAACCGAAACAGTAAGACTTTAACTTATCAACCGTCAACATCATTCAACACTAATCCAACATATCGTGCTTAAAACAATTATATAAGCTTATACTAAAGTGACCATTCCATGTAGTCACATATATATAAGCATCTAAATACCACTTACAAATTAATCACATTTCAACATTCTTATCAACTCATCCATAAGTACATATCATTCAAACCAAAATACCAATTATAAAATTTAACACTAAATGCACACATCATATAATGCTTTCGTATAAAACCAACTTTTCTCATATCAAGCCATATCACATAGCTTGATCATAATACTCAAAATTCATCTCACACTCATATAAACAAGTGACCATATAATCAACTTATTAACTAGCCTATACATGCCATATTACCCAATTTCAAAGAGTTCAGGAATACCAATTGCCTCCTGGATAGTGTGATTAAATCTTCGATGACTTCCAACTTGAGTGAGTATTCGAATAACTGTAAAATACAGAGAATAGACAGAGTAAGCTAATAAGCTTAGTAAGCTCGCATAATTATCAGCACTGTATAAAAGATTTAACATAAAGCTTGTCATTTTAAGCAATAAGATTGCTTTTAAACTAGCCTCATCTAATTCAATATTTATTTCCTTAACAGTCATATAATTCATGTGTAATTTATCACATCTACTTAAGTGTAATATAAATTTATCAATGTCACTTGCTTGTCAAGTGTACTATGTATACCTGTACTGATTTGTATCATCATTTCTATTCTCGCAGCATCACATTTACAGTTGAACCCTTAAGACCAACATCGAAAACCCTGTATCTTGCATACTAAATGCCATATATGTGACTAAACCATTTATATCACATATCACCAATCCAATATCAATATCATAGAATTCACATAGCATTGGGTTGATTTATTTCATTACGTATAACCTGTAACACCTTTACATAACCGATAGTAAAATTATACCCGTATAAATATTAACTCATCAGTAACATCAATAATTCATAATTTGTAACAAATAATCATTTTACTTACTTATTTAATTTTGAATAACAAATAAATTAGGTCATACCTAACCATCCAACTCGTCTTACACATTCTGTACCACATTGGCACCCAACTTTGTAAGCATCGAGCCTAAAGAAATACACCGGTATAAACCTGCTAGGAATAAGCCTGATAAAACTCACCGGCTCAAGGCCTGCTAGGCTTTTAGCCTGAATCATTCACCGGCATAAGGCCTGCTAGACCCATGGTCTGATATTTATTCACCGGCAATAAGCCTGCTAGGCACAAAGCCTAATCAAATTCTCCGGCACATAACCAGGCTAAAAACCCGAATATCATTAATTCACAATCAACTTAAGCACACTTTCATTCATAAGAAAATTCGATTATCATACATTTTCCATTCAATTTCTCAATATCAAAATTCAGCTATAATTCATTTAGCCAAATATCCAAAATTAACATTTTAAACAAATTGTTTTATTCAAACAAGAACATTTAAATTTCTTATAGACTTACTACATGGTATCGTATATAGATATATATAATCATATCATTTTACTCATCGAATTTGTACATCTATCATGCAACCTTCTTTGCCATTATCAATCATACAGTTTTACGATCAATAATATTAACCCTATAGGTTTGATACTCACCTGCTCAAATTCAAATTTATAAATCATAAATACTTCTCAAGAAATTCAAGCCAAAAATACTTTCAACCATTCCCAATTACTCGAAAAGTCTCACACTTAGTGCCAATAGTTATTCAACATTATATATCGAATTCGCACACTTAGTGCTAGATACTTAAGCTTGCACACTTAGTGCTCAATAATCAAACCCGCACACTTAGTGCAATTTTTACATCTATCACCTTTTATACTCACACCCTCTGTGCTGAAATTCAATTATTCACTATTCATCAATTCAAATTTATCAACTTTATTTGCATTCGGCAACCTCAACTTTTTTTTTTTATATACATTTCAATTTGGCACATATATGTATATATAGTATTTAATTTAATCAAGAACAAATATTTCCTTAGTAACTTACCACATACAAGGCATTTAATTTATCATATATTAAAGCTCAATTAACTCCAATATACATTTACTCAACCACAAGGTACTTCATTACTTTCAAACACAAGACCGAATATATATTATGGCATTCCATCATCATGTAATATTAATATAATCAAGTACAAAGCCATTTAACGTATCTACCATTACATACTTACAATTTGGCCGATTACCCATCATTTCTTATATCATATAATTTTTTATTTAAACCATACGAACTTACCTCGTGTATCCGTCAACTATTCGTCTACTTTCCGATTTTTCCTCGATCAAAATCTTGAATTCATTTGGCTTGATCTAAATTAACCAAATTTAACTCAATTATTCACTAACATAATCAATTAAATACATATACAAGTATTTTGGCCATTTTGGAAAATAGCCCTTATATTTCCATACTTTAACAATTTGGTCCTTAATGCATAATTATACAAAAATACACAAAACCCCAATATGCATGTATTTAGCCGAATTTTCTATAGTATTTAAACAGCCCATAATTTCATTTTATTCACATTTCTAACCACAAAAATTCTATCTTTTTCAATTTAATCCCAAATACTCAATTTCATCAAAAATCTCTTTATAAAACTTGTATATCTATAAACAACCATCAATTATTTAACAAGAAATATTAAAGCAAACATGCACTCATCAATGGCACATTTCAAAAACACAACCAATTTCAAAAACTGAGGTACGGGTCAGTTAAACCGAGCTGGAACGAGCTCAAAAATATAGAAATTATTAAAAACGGATCAAAAACCGTACCTAAATCCCTTAGAAAGCCATGGCCGAATGTTAAAGCTTCCAAAACCCTTTCTTTGTTTAATTATTCGGTTGAGGATGATGAAAACATAATAAAAATATCATATGGCTTTATTTTATTAAGCATTATTCCATAATTTACCAAAATACCCAGGTTTAATAACTAAATAAATTATGAAATTCAAGGTCCACTACCGTCCACTCAAATATGCAATGGTATAATTGCCATGCAAGGACTCCCATTTATAAAGCCATTATCAAATAAGTCATTTTACTAATGGCACACATAGTTTTCATTTTACGCAATTTAATCCTTTTTACCGAATAAAATTTCTTTACGAAACTTTCACACAGTAATACTACCACACTGTAAACATTATTAAAATAATAAAAATAATATTTTTACTCGGTTAAGGGGTCCCAAAACCACCTGTTCCGATCAGACTCGAAATTGGGCTGTTACAACTCTTTCCCCCTTTAGGGATTTTCGTCCTCGAAAATCATATTGGTAAACAGGTTAGAATATCGTTTTCGCATAGCTTCCTTGAGTTCCCATGTAGCTTCTTCTATACTGTGTTTACACCGAAGAACTTTCACAAGTGCTATATGCTTATTTCTTAACTCTTTAATCTCTCGAGTTATAATTCTGATCAGTTCTTCATTGTATAATAAATCCTATTGTATTTCCACATCAATAGGAGATATCACATGTGATGGATCAGATCGATAACGATGTAGCATCAAAACATGAAAAAAATTATGTATCTTTTCAAGTTCAGATGGTAATGAGAGTTGATATGCAATTGGCCTTATTCTTTTAACAATTTCATATGGCCCAATGAATCGCGGACTTAACTTTCCTTTACAACCAAAACGAAGAATTTCTTCCAGGGTGATACTTTCAAGGATACACGGTCTCTGACCTGATATTCTACTTCTTTACGTTTCAAATCCGCATATGATTTCTGTCTATCAGAAGCTGCTTTTAAACTGTTGTGAATCACTTTCACTTTTTCTTCGGTTTCTTTGATCAATTCAACCCTGTGTCTCCTTTTTTCACACAATTCTGTCCAGTATAACGGTGTTTGGTAATTGCAACTAGACAATACTTCATATAATGCCATCTATTAATCTAATAACCATTACAGAAACTCCACCAATAGCAAGTGCTTTTCTTAGTTACCTTCAAATTTTAAAACACAAAAATAAAACATAATTTCTAAGAATTTGAATCATTTTGGTAATGAAATGCCATATTAGAATTCAATCTTATAGTCAAAATTTATTGTAGCCTTATACCGTATCGCAATATAAATCTCGGGTTCTCAAGATAATAGAGACTGACACACCGTATAATCTGAAAATCTCTAAAATATACCACCCAACAAGTCTATTAAAAGAGAAATCTGTACATATAGAAATGAATGTGCAGACTTTTTAAACATTCGGCAGTAACTTAGATAACATCTTTTTGTTTCGGTGGTAAGAACAATCCCAATACGGGACCCATCGTATTACTAACTCATTTTTCTCTCTGATATCATCTCAGACTATAACTGTCCCGAAGACACATATCAATCAGTTTATCTTGATGATACTTTAAACTTCAAAGCGTAGAGTCAAAAATATCTTGTTTCATACCTGTCAATCGATATAACTATTTCAGATTATTAAACATCTTATGTTTCCTGGAAAATCAGGCTAACTACTACTGTGAGCTTCATATCTCAATCGCTGTAAAATCTCTAGATTTCTTGGTACTTAAACTCTGTTTCATATCTTCTAGAATATGAACTCTTCATTCAAACTACCCGTCAATTTACCTATAAGCGTACAAGATTTATTTTTCAAATCTACGGATAACTCAAGTACACAAAATTTAAGTACCTTCCAAACGGATAACTCAACTAAAATAATCAAATGAATCAATTTCTCATGTCAATAATGCAGATCAAAATAAAAAAGGGGAAATCAATATAGTTCCAATAACAACCAATGCAAAATTACCATCTCTATAGATCCAAAATTTGTATAACCAGAGTGAATATAACTATATCCATTCTATAAATATGTTTCACATGTAACCACATAGAATCATAAGAAATCTGAGGTACTGTAATCCCGAATATAATAATATACTGAACTTTTTGGAGAGAACACCTATATCAAATGATAATTATCCCAATGATGTGCTAAAGGAAATCCAGAATTAAAGCATCACTCATATGCATTAGATTCAATGGTAACAGAAGCAATATGATTTTCATGTATATTTAACAGAGCAGTAACCAAGAAAAACAGAATACCAACATCATATAGATTTTACAGTTGACTTCTATCAACACAAGGTAATAGAATACCGGAGAAAATAGAATAATGCCGATCATAACCCGAATAGCCCAACAAAGCTTTCATATATCAGTATATTTAGATAACATTTTCATATGATAAGAATTTCATTTGAAGATATACAGTTTTACATACCTCTGAAGATAATGAGCATGTAAAATACCCGAAAGAAATCAGCGCAATATACTTTAACTATAATCGCTGCACTCAGCTATCAGTACAATTCAATTATTACTTTACTATCTAGTCTTGTCATCACTATTCTCAGATTATCTCATCCATATTTATAATCAATTCAGAAAAGATTTTAGCAATGCATTCTTTAATTAACATACCTGTATAATTTAGTCAACTAAAGTAAAATTTCTTCTTTAACAGTAGTATTGCATAATCTGAATGATTTTTGAGAAATCTATCATCTTTTCCAGGACAATCTTTATTTGTTAACCCATTATCATATCTGACTATGTTATAAATAATTTAATCCTTGAGCTCCTTGATTCCATACTTGGGAACTTATTCAATCCAAATCTGATGAATTTCATTATAACTCTGTACCGGTAAGGAGGTGAAGGTTGTAAAGCCTCATAATTTGACTCTCACATATATTCGCGCATAACATAACATTTATCAATAACATAATGTTATAAACTATCATTCATACCTTTATGAGTTTCAACTCATCACACATACATTTTACTCGGTATTCACGTATCATAATCAGTACTATCAGAATTAGCTCGGTTGGAAGGTACATCTATCTAATTAAAACCATTCTCGTCAGAATCAGAAGATATCACACTATCACAGGTTAAATATGGCATGTATAGCTAGACTTGAATACACTACGGTAGTCCAAGAACCGACTAAACCATAGCTCTGATACCACAAAATGTAACATCACTTACCCGTATCTGACGCTGGGACAGGGTACGAGGCATTACCGGACTTGTAACTCAAATCGGAATAGTAAGACTTTAACTTATCAATCATCAACATCATTCAACACTAATCCAACATATCGTGCTTAAAACAATTATATAAGCTTATACTAAAGTGACCATTCCATGTAGTCACATATATATAAGCATCTAAATACCACTTACAAATTAATCACATTTCAACATTCTTATCAACTCATCCATAAGTACATATCATTCAAACCAAAATACCAATTATAAAATTTAACACTAAATGCACACATCATATAATGCTTTCGTATCAAACCAACTTTTCTCATATCAAGCCATATCACATAGCTTGATCATAATACTCAAAATTCATCTCACATTCATATAAACAAGTGACCATATAATCAACTTATTAACTAGCCTATACATGTCATATTACCCAATTTCAAAGAGTTCAGGAATACCAATTGCCTCCTGGATAGTGTGATTAAATCTTCGATAACTTCCAACTTGAGTGAGTATTCGAATCACTGTAAAATACAGAGAATAGATAGAGTAAGCTAATAAGCTTAGTGAGCTCGCATAATTATCAGCACTGTATAAAAGATTTAACATAAAGCTTGTCATTTTAAGCAATAAGATTGCTTTTAAACCAGCCTCATCTAATTCAATATTTATTTCCTTAATAGTCATGTAATTCATGTGTAATTTATCACATCTACTCACATGTCATATAAATTTATCAATGTCACTTGCTTGTCAAGTGTACTATGTATACCTGTACTGATTTGTATCATCATTTCTATTCTCGCAGCATCACATTTATAGTTGAACCCTTAAGACCAACATCGAAAACCCTGTATCTTGCATACTAAATGCCATATATGTGACTAAACCATTTATATCACATATCACCAATACAATATCAATATCATAGAATTCACATAGCATTGGGTCGATTTATTTCATTATGTATAACCTGTAACACCTTTATATAACCGATAGTAAAATTATACCCGTATAAATATTAACTCATCAGTAACATCAATAATTCATAATTTGTAACAAATAATCGTTTTACTTACTTACTTAATTTTGAATAACAAATAAATTAGGTCATACCTGACCATCCAACTCGTCTTACACATTCTGTACCACATTGGCACCCAACTTTGTAAGCATCGAGCCTAAAGTAGTACACCGGTATAGACCTGCTAGGAATAAGCCTGATAAAACTCACTGGCTCAAGGCCTGCTAGGCTTTTAGCCTGAATCATTCACCGGCACAAGGGCTGCTAGACCCAAGGTCTGATATTTATTCATCGGCAATAAGCCTGCTAGGCACAAAGCCTAATCAAATTCTCCGGCACATAGCCAGGCTAGAAACCCGAATATCATTAATTCACAATCAACTCAAGCACACTTTCATTCATAAGAAAATTCGATTATCATACATTTTCCATTCAATTTCTCAATATCAAAATTCGGCTATAATTCATTTAGCCATATATCCAAAATTAACATTTTAAACAAATTGTTTTATTCAAACAAGAACATTTAAATTTCTTATTGACTTACTACATGGTATCGTATATAGATATATATAATCATATCATTTTACTCATCCAATTTGTACATCTATCATGCAACCTTCTTTACCATTATTAATCATATAGCTTTACGATCAATAATATTAACCCTATAGGTTTGATACTCACCTGCTCAAATTCAAATTTATAAATCATAAATACTTCTCAAGAAATTCAAGCCAAAAATACTTTCAACCATTCCCAATTACTCGAAAAGTCTCACACTTAGTGCCAATAGTTATTCAACATTATATATCGAATCCGCACACTTAGTGCTAGATACTTAAGCTTGCACACTTAGTGCTCAATAATCAAACCCGCACACTTAGTGCAATTTTTACATCTATCACCTTTTATACTCACACCCTCTGTGCTGAAATTCAATTATTCACTATTCATCAATTCAAATTTATCAACTTTATTTGCATTCGGCAACCTCAACTTTTTTTTTTTATATACATTTCAATTTGGCACATATATGTATATATAGTATTTAATTTAATCAAGAACAAATATTTCCTTAGTAACTTACCAAATACAAGGCATTTAATTTATCATATATTAAAGCTCAATTAACTCCAATATACATTTACTCAACCACAAGGTACTTCATTACTTTCAAACACAAGACCGAATATATATTATGGCATTCCATCATCATGTAATATTAATATAATCAAGTACAAAGCCATTTAACGTATCTACCATTACATACTTACAATTTGGCCGATTACCCATTATTTCTTATATCATATAATTTTTTATTTAAATCATAGGAACTTACCTCGTGTATCCGTCAACTATTCGTCTACTTTCCGATTTTTCCTCGATCAAAATCTTGAATTCGTTTGGCTTGATCTAAATTAACCAAATTTAACTCAATTATTCACTAACATAATCAATTAAATACATATACAAGTATTTTGGCCATTTTGGAAAATAGCCCTTATATTTCCGTACTTCAACAATTTAGTCCTTAATGCATAATTATACAAAAATACACAAAACCCCAATATGCATGTATTTAGCCAAATTTTCTATAGTATTTAAACAGCCCATAATTTCATTTTATTCACATTTCTAACCACAAAAATTCTATCTTTTTCAATTTAATCCCAAATACTCAATTTCATCAAAAATCTCTTTATAAAACTTGTATATCTATAAACAACCATCAATAATTTAACAAGAAATATTAAAACAAACATGCACTCATCAATGACACATTTCAAAAACACAACCAATTTCAGAAATTGAGGTACGGGTCAGTTAAACCGAGCTGGAACGAGCTCAAAAATATAGAAATTATTAAAAACGGATCAAAAACCATACCTAAATCCCTTAGAAAGCCATGGCCGAATGTTAAAGCTTCCAAAACCCTTTCTTTGTTTAATTATTCGGTTGAGGATGATGAAAACATAATAAAAATATCATATGGCTTTATTTTATTAAGCATTATTCCATAATTTACCAAAATACCCACGTTTAATAACCAAATAAATTATGAAATTCAAGATCCACTACCGTCCACTCAAATATGCAATGGTATAATTCCATGCAAGGACTCCCATTTATAAAGCCATTATCAAATAAGTCATTTTACTAATGGCACACATAGTTTTCATTTTACGCAATTTAATCCTTTTTACTGAATAAAATTTCTTTACGAAACTTTCACACAGTAATACTACCACACTTTAAACATTATTAAAATAATAAAAATAATATTTTTACTCGGTTAAGGGGTCTCGAAACCACCTATTCTGATCAGACTCGAAATTGGGCTGTTACAAAATTAATAAATGCTGTCAAATTTTGGGACTAATATGAGTAAAAAAATTAAAATTAAAATTAAAATTAAAAAAGTTACCAAATTCAGGAATTAAATGTGGCGTTATCACTTAATTATTTAATGTTGCGCTTAGTGTGATTCAGTTTAGGGAAAAGATTTTATGGGTCAGTGTCTATGATCTATAATAAATTAATTTAAAATTAATTTAAATGAATTATCTTAGTAATTAAAATTTAAAGAAAAATATTTTACCATTTATTTGTTTTAATTTTAACATTAAATATTGCTTTAATTCCATCATATAGTATTATTTTGATCTCAATTTAACTTATATTTTACATCATTTATTATATTCAAATTTAATTTTTGTTTTAGAAAAAAATTATTTTTAAATAATTTACATAAAATATAAAAATATTTAAATATCTTTTATTTAATATAATTAAAATTATCTATACTATTATTTAAACTTCTAACTGAGTTGGTGTCACCCTCAACCGAGTCATCAATTCGGTTAGGGAAATTATAGAAATGTCCTTCCTTAATTAAAATTTGTTATATTATTTTAAGATACTTTAGCCTTTTTATTTTAAAAAATTAAAATAAAATATGCTTATGGTAGGATTTGAACTCAAACCAATTGCATTAGTAATTAATAAAAATTTTAATTTAATACTCAACTAAAACTTTATTTTAATAATTCTATATATTTTATTTTTATTTTTATTATATACACTTTATTATTTTCATCATTTGTATATCTATACTATCATTTGTATGTTACTTTTAAACATATATTTGTATCCTAAATTTAAGATTTCCACAAGCATATGCATGTGATAGGATTTTTAATATTTTTTAATTAATTATTTGAATTTCGTAGCAAGAGTATAAAACTGGTATATATAAAATCAATAGTCATCATAGTTTTAATGGAGAGAACATGGAGAGAGTAAGAGAGAAAAAAAGGGTAAAAGTATCGTGGAGGCCTCTGTATTAGGAGTTAGATTGTATTTTGTCCTATTTATTAAAAAATGAGTAAATTAATCCATGTACGTCAAATTAAAGAGTAAATTGGTCTTTACTAGTAAAATTTTTATCATTTTCTATAGTTAAAAACTGACGCTACTGACAGAATAACCAGATAATTACACGTGATATATCATGTATATTTTATTTTGAGGTACATGGACTGATTTTTAATGGTGATGGAAATTTTAACAAAATGATTAATTGACTTTTTGATCTGATGTAAGAATTAATTTACTTATTTTTGAATGAAAGCGATAAAATACAATCTTACTTTTAATAAAAACATCCTATGATACTATTACGAAAAAGTAAAAAGAGGCATATGGGATGGGATATAATTGAAGGGACCAGTTGAGAACATCACCTGCCTCTATGAAAGCAAGCAAAAAAACATAAAAATAAAATAAAAAAGGGAACAAGTGGGACAACAGCAGAGAGCATGAGGCATCAGGTACAAAGAGTCGGGGCCTATTGCCTTTGCATTGCAGTGTGCCAATGCCAAATCCCCAATCCCACACCCTCTGCCTCACTCACCCCAGCTCCAGGTTGATGTTGAAGGAACTAAGCAACTGCCCCATGTGAAGAAACAAGACATGATCATCATTTACTCTAACAGAAAAATAAAAAGGATTAATTCAACAATATGTCTATAATTTAGAGACATTTATGGGCTGATTCGGACCTAAACATGACATTGATACAGTTTATACTTGTTTAAGTTTGTTTTAAAATTTTGTCCAAACCAATCCATATATATAAATAACTAATTCAAACTCATTTTAAGTTCGTCTATATTTTTAAAAAAAATTAAAATATGTATTTATATTTATTTATTTTATTTTAATATTGTTTATTTATTATAGTTTTATAAATAGTCATCTTAAATTTCTTAATATTTACATTATAGTAGTATTATATAATTTTTTATTATAGATATAATTTTTATGTGTTATAAATTACATAATATAAAGCATTATAAATTTGAAAAATGGGCCAAGCTCAAACCTTAAATGTTTAAGTTCAAGCTTGACTCATATTTTAATTAGATTTAATTATTTTGCTTAAATTCTTTCAAATTTTGGACAAACCTTCAAATCTAAGTGAATAACTCGACTCATGAACAAATCTTAGATTTAACTTGAAGTAATTAAACATATCAAGAAGCTTAAACATTTCCTTCTCTTTTATTTTTAGTGTATCAAGAAGCTTTTAAAATCATTTTCCTATCATTTTTTTCTCTTTTCTCTTTTTAATTTTCTGCTGAATTAAACCTATTCTAAATATTAATTTAAGTATTAAATATCAACTTAAATTTAACGTGAAGTAATTAGAACTTACTAAAAAGAGAGAAGTTAAAGTAAATATAAATAGTAAAAAAATCATGTTTAAATTGGTGTATGCTTAGGCTTTATTTGGATGAGATAATTTTATGAATAAATTAATGGTGAATTAAATAATTTAAATCATGAGAATGGTTCTGATGAAGTTAAAAATAGTAATGGGGTGAGAATAATTATCTTAGTGATGAGATTAAATATTGTGCAGTGAAATTAAAATCAGTGATTTAATATATGTATATATCCAAGAGCAATTGACTGTGCGATAAGAATAAAAAAAATGATGATTAAAGACATTAGATTAATATATAATGGAAGTTTTAAGTTTTTTACATTTGTGAACATATTATGAATATATCAAATTATAATTTTATTAATAAAATAATGTGTCATAGTATTTTTTTTATCTTTATTGTTATTATTGATGTAATTATTTATTTTTTATTTTAATAATTATTTAAATTAATCTAAGTATATTAATAATTATTTTGTAATATTTTCAATAAATAAAACTTTAAGAATTTTATTTTATGTGCTTATATAAATATTTTAATTAATTAAATGTTTTCTAAGTTTAAGCTAGAAAATAATTTAACATTTGGGGTAAAAAAACATGGTAAAAAGTTAGGTTAGTATGGCACCTAAAAAAAATTACTGTTCATCTTCTTTATGTAAAGATAAAAATAAAACTCACTTGTGTCCATGATCTTTTCTTAGGGTAAACTATATCAACAGTCCATAAACTTTGTTTAAAATAACATTCCGGTCACCTAACATTCAAAGATTATGTAATAGCCACTAATGTTATTAAATTGTAACATTTTTTTCACTCGGCTGTTAACTTTTATTAAAAGAGTGACATTGCACATTAATCCAAAGGGTTAATAGTTAATTTGGTCCCTAAGCTATAGTTAGAAAATCATTTTTAATTTTTTCTTAACAATAATTGTAAAAAAGATTAAAAAAGTCTTAAAAATAAAAAAATTATATAACGCCCTCATGCCCGAGACCGTCGCTGGAGTTGAGCTTGAGGTGTTACTAAACTTAATTCATTAATTAAACAGCTCAAACAATTTTATTTTAAAATTTTTAAACAAGCTGGCTAACTGCGTCACAGTCACTTAAAAATTCATATCTCGAGTTTCAAAACTCGAAATTAAGATCCGTAAATTTTTCCTGAAACTAGACTCATATATTTATCTACTAATATTTTTCTAGAATTTTTGGTTGGGCCAATTAGTACAGTTTATTAGTTAAATTCTCCCCTATTTCAGGTTTCGACTGCTCTGACCCTTGTGTATTACGAATCAGATATCTTCCTGTACAGAGCTTCAAAGAGACTCAATAAGGAGTCTGTACATATAAAATATGGCTTCTAATTATATTTGTACAATTTATGATGAATTTTAAATTGAGCAGAGATTCAGAGATCATTCGACCTGTTCCACCAAAACTTAAATATCTCATAAAATATGACTCATTTACCTATTTTGTTTCTTCCACATGAAAATAGATTCATTAGTATTAAATTCCATATTTTATTCATCATTTAATTATATCTCTACTATTTTTAGTGATTTTTCAAACTCACGTCACTGCTGCTGTGAGATTCTGTTTTATAGCAAATTTCAGTTTACTATAGATTTTCAAGAACTAAATAGCATTTTAAACATACATGACATCAAATATAATTTAGATTGGCCATTCCAATGGCTAATAATTTACGAACCCTTTTCTTACCAAACCATAACCATATCATAAGATCATTTACACAAAGTAAGTATATTGCTATACATGCCACTCTCAAAATATACAAGTCAATTTACCAATTCAAGTCTTCGGATAGTGTGAACAAATCTTCGATCTATCCCGATTCTCAAGCCGGCTTGTCAAAATTACAATGAATAAAAAGGAGGGAGTAAGCATAAATGCTTAGTAAGTTCACATGCAAATAATAAGTAACATGATCATGCAATCCAACATAAACATCATTAAGACACTCATAACATAAGAATACCTACTATCTTACCACAATTTTGTCTCACCAAGTTCTTAACCAAGGATTAAACTCATACCTGTCCATTTTCACTTCTGCAATACATTCATCATCGAATCACTTTCGTTTTAAGTATTCTCCATATTCTCTTAGAATTCTCTCGTTGAACACATCGGAATATAATTTCGGATACGCGAATAGTGTGCACGTAAGTGCTATACTCATAGCTAAACAAGCTCAATAGCTTTGGAAATCTGTGTAGTCAAGCTACCATGTAACCCGCCCATAAATGAACTCGGACTCAACTCAACGAGCTCGGGCGTTCGCATCCATAAATGAACTCGGACTCAACTCAACGAGCTCGGATGCCTAGTTACATCTCACGAACTCGGACTCAACTCAATGAGTTCGGAACTCAACCATCCTAGTGACATGTCACTTGCACCCTAATCTATTCCCAAGGTTCAAACGGGATTCTTCTCAATTACACATTTTAATCGTCTTCTTCGAAATTGTAACACCCTAAACCCGGCCTAGACGTTATGACCGGATCTAGTGCGCCACATCGATGCATTCAAAACATTCCGTATTACTTAATTTAGAAAACTTAGTTGGTGTTTGTAAAAGACACTTTTGAAAGTAGGTTAAAGTGAATAGAAGCTGTGCACCAGGTAGGAAACCGGAAAAGAGGAGGTGAGTCTGTCAGACTGCTTAAGTACCAAGCTCCCTTCGGATCCAATCCTAGACATGCACACCGCCATTGCCACACTCTAACAACTCGTATGATTTTGAGAAAACTATTTTGGTTAAGTCCATCTTAAGAAAATGATTAAGTTAAAAAAAAATATTGGTTTAGCGGAAGTCTTACTCGTGATTGCGTTATTTTGAAATCGTTTTATGCTTTTGAAAACGCGCCCTAGAGCTAGTCCATTTTGCCAATTATCATAAATCATTCCTAACCTAACAGAATATAAATCAAACCTTTAAAACAATAATTAAGCGGCCTTATTACACTTAAAACCCATAGAAAACGTAAATGAAATAAAAGACGTCCAGTTCATCAGGAAGAAACTGAATTGCGGAAACAAGTGGCCACTCCGAATCCCTCACAGCTCCAAGCCCACTATGGTTGGGGATTACCTGCAAAGATGAAAATGGAGGGGTGAGTTTGGGAAAACTCAGTGTGTAAATATCCCAACCATAGCCTAAATCAGTTCAAACCACAGAGACAGAATAAATTGGCCTCACTCCGAGCGATTTCAGATAAAGCCCGATAGGCCCGAACAAATCGATCAGATTCATATCATGCTTATGCAAAAGCCCAACCCATATCCAACCACATACTCCCCATACCATCTTTTCACCATGTGGGAGACTACTCGACCCACCCAACCGCTACACGCCATTGTAAATACGCAGCATGGTCGCGGATACGTAAAATGTGACAGAGTCACGGATGATGAATATATATGGCAAAGCCACTGAATCAGAGATATATGTGGCAAAGCCACGGAATCAGAGATAATTTGTGGCATAGCCACCAGGCGCTTCCTCCATATTATAACCCATGTCCCCATGCAATGGATATACATTCATGTCATACATCATACGAATATCGGCAACATGCTTTTCGACATAATTTAACCCTAGGGGTATTTAGGTCATTTTACACCTAGGGTATAACGATGAATTTTCATACATGTGGGTAATCTAGTAATTTATCTATTCTTAGGGTTTTCATGCATATTTTCACTATTTACGTATATTCGAAACCACTTACCGCACATACTTACGAGTTGGGCCCGTTGGCCCATTAACCGACTTTAGGCCCATTAAGCCCAAAATTTCCAAAACGCACGGATTGGTGCACTTTGCGATCTTACCATCACGAATACCGAGAATTAATAACCCTTTCCTCTTACGAGCATTCGTACACTCGTAAGTTCCCAAAATCTGGCTTTTGATTATTTGGCTTTTCCTTTTGCGATCTAGTCTATAGAAGGGTATAGATTACACACTGCTTTCATGATTTCCTCGACAAGCTCTACAAATGAACTGCCTACAATTGAGTCACTAAAATATTACTCTAAATACCAAAGTAACACCAAATACTTAGTCCCTTACCACATTCGGCCAAACATGCTTAAAACCTCTATTGCCCTTACCTTGATGCCGAGAGATGGTTAGCTCCAATGATCCGATTGTTCCACTCGTCCAAGCCCTTGATCAATAGCCTCTTAATCACACTACTACCAAAATAACACTGTCATCACAACCCCTAAGGGCTATAAGTCAAAAAAACGACAACCTCCCTAACCTTTTAGGGATTCCGGCTTTTCTTAAAATATGCAAGATAGACTAAGTTGGACAAACTTACCACCGATTCTTCCAGTCAACGTTTCCCCTTTGTTCCTACTTGATTCTGACGCCGTTCCAAGCCCTCAAACGATAACAAAAGTCGAGCCCTCAATGATCTCAGTATTCGGCTATGTCCCTAGGATGGTGTAGGAGTTTCGGCTTTTTGTAACAATGAAAGAAAATACGGTATAGTAGGGTTTTTGTAATGACTTTGTCGGCAGAAGTTATAGATTTAGAAAAAAAAAGAATCGGCCATAAGACGGAGAAAACCACAGGTTTTGGGCTAGGAGAAATCGGCACAGAAAAACTATAGGATTTCGGGGTTCCGGCTTTGTGTATAAGGCTTAAAAACAAATGATGGAAATGTGAAGATGAATAGAATAATGGTAGGATTCGGCTATGGGGCAAGAAGAAGAAAAATAGATGGAGGGAAAAAGAAAGAAAGAATAGAGGAGAAGGAAAGATGGTCAGAGAATCGGTCACCACACACCCAAATGCCGAAATTCCTAATACTGCACTACCTAGCCGAATTTCCCAAGCTAAAGTCCCTTGGCCGGCCACCTCTTGCTCCTCAATCCCCTTAGCAACTCAAACTCCCACTGACAGACTTTCACTTAAGTTCCACCACCTACCTTTTCTGTTCATAAAAATAAATCCATTATTTTGCTGTTACTGTGGCTTGAACCTGAGTCCTCCTAAGCTCACACACGCCACCTACATCCTTCCTAGTGGCGTCACTTAGCCACTTTACCACATGCTTCCTTGTGATCCATTTTACACAATTAATTCCTATAAGCCTAATTTAACAGAACCCCTTTCTCCTATAGAATTAAAATTAATTAAAACTACCGGGTTTTATCCTAAGCTTGGGCCTTCTAGAGGCCCACTATCATAATAAATCCTACACATAACAAGCAGAACACAAAATTTTAATTTTTTTTTTAGATTTTACAAAGTTCCCGAAAATTGGGGCGTTACAACTCTACCGTCCTTAAAGAAATTTCGTCCTCGAAATTTACTCAGTCCGAATGATGAGGGTATTGTTGCTGCATTGCCTCCTCTGGCTCCCAAGTAGCTTCCTCTCTGCCATGATTACGCCAAAGTACTTTCACTAATGGGACAGATTTCCTTCTCAGAACCTTAACGTCTCAATCCAATATTTGCACAGGCTCCTCCTCAAAGGTTAAATCAGTTCGCACCTCAATTTTCATGAACCTTAAACACGACATGAGTAGGGTCGAACGATAACGCCTTAGCATGGAGACGTGGAAAACATCGTGAATCCTGTCTAACTCTGGAGGCAATTCCAATCGATAAGCCACTGGGCCTACTCGCTTCAAAACCCGATAAGGCCCAATGAACCGCGGACTCAACTTGCCCTTCTTACCTAACCTTAGTATCTTCTTCCAAGGTGAAACCTTCAAGAAGACCATATCGCCTACTGAGTATTCAATCTCCTTACGCTTCAAGTCCGCATATGACTTTTGCCTATCGACGCTTCCTTTAACCGATCTCTAATCAACTTGACCTTATCCTCGATGATCGCCACCAACTCAGTCCAAGAACTTGTCGCTCCCGGTTTAGTCCAACAACTAGGTGTTCGACACCTTCGCCCATCTGATGCTTCATACGATTGCCATTCGAATACTCGATCGATAGCTATTGTTGTAGGCAAACTCACAAAGGCAAGTAATCCTCCCAACTACCTCGAAATCAATCACACATCCCCTCAACATATCCTCCGAATCTGAATAACTCTTTCCGATCGACCATCGGTTTGGGGATGGAAAGCCGTACTAAAGTTCAACCGCGTTCCCAATGCCTCATGCAACTTTTTTGCCAAAATCGTGATGTAAATCTAGGATCTCGATCGAGATAATCGAAACGAACTCCATGAAGTCGTATAATCTCTCGCCACATACAACTTGGCTAATGTCTGCAGTGAAAAGTCGGTCGCGAAGGTATGAAATGTGCCGACTTAGTCAACCTATCCACAATCACCCATATCGAGTCTTTCTTCGAGGGTGTCAAGGGTAGCCCACTCACAAAGTCCATGGTTACCCTCTCCCACTTCCAAAGTGGTATTTTTACTGGCTGCAGTAATCCAGAGGGTAATTGATGCTCAGCTTTCACTTGCTGGCATGTCAGACATTTCCCCACAAATTCTGTTACTTCGCGTTTAAGTCCAGGCCACCAATACAGTTCTCGCAAGTCGTGATACAACTTATTCCCTCCAGGATGCATAGCACACAGTCCCCCATGAGCTTCCCTCAAAATTGACTGTCTCAAGTCAGAGTCCTTCGAAACATAAATTCTACCTCAAAAACACAGAATCCCTTCGTCATTTAACCCAAACTCAGAAGTTCCCCCTTCCTTAACTTGTTGAAAGCAAGCGACCAAAGACTCATCCTTCAACTGCTTCTCTCTAATCTGATCCACCCACGTTGGCCTTACTTGCAATTCAGCCAACAGACTTCCATCATCAAACAGACTTAGACGAGCAAACATTGCTCTCAGATCAGATAGAGCTCTACGACTTAGAGCATCGGCTACCACATTAGCCTTACCTGGGTGGTATTCGATTGAACAATCGTAATCCTTTAGCAACTCAATCCATCTCCTTTGCCTAAGGTTCAGCTCTTTTTGAGTTAACAAGTACTTAAGACTCTTATGATCTGTGTATATGATACACCTTTCCCCATACAAGTAGTGTCTCCAAATCTTAAGCGCAAAGATCACTGCTGCCAACTCCAAATCATGAGTAGGATAGTTCCCTTCGTGAGGCTTAAGTTGTCGTGACGCATAAGCAACCACCTTACCCTCTTGCATCAACACACAACCCAAACCTACGTGTGATGCATCACTGTACACAGTGAAGTCCTTTCCAGACTCTGGCTGAATTAACACAGGTGCTTCAATCAGAACTTTCTTCAACCTCTTAAAAGCTTCCTGCTGTTTCTCAGTCCAAACAAACGGTACTCCTTTCCTTATGAGTTTTGTCAGAGGCGCCGCCATCACGAAAAAACCTTCCACGAACCTTCAGTAGTAACACCACAACCAAGGAAACTTGAATTTCGACACACCGACCTAGGTGGCTTCCATTCCAGAATTGATTCAATCTTTCGAGGATCCACTTTAATCCCCTCTGCAGAGACCACATGCCCCAAAAAGGTTACTTCCCTCAACCAGAACTCACACTTGCTGAACTTTGCATAAAGTTCTTTCTCCCTTAACATTTGCAACACAGTGCGCAGATGCTCATCATGTTTTACTTCAGTCTCAGAATATACCAAAATATTGTCAATAAAAACGACCACGTACCGATCCAGAAATGGTTGAAACACACGATTCATCAGGTCCATAAACGCTGACCATAACGAGTTCTGAATGCTGTCTTATGAATATCTGCCTCTTTGACCCTTAACTGATGATATCCAGATCGAAGATCGATCTTGGAAAATACTGAAGCCCTTTAAGCCGATCGAACAAATCGTCAATCCTTGGCGAGGGTACTTATTCTTAATCGTCGGTTTGTTCAATCAAGATAATCAATGCACATGCGCATCGTCCTATCCTTCTTCTTCACGAATAGCACCAGTGCTCCCCATGGAGACACACTTGGCCTAATAAAGCCCCTATCCAACAACTCTTGAATTTGCGCCTTTAACTCTACCAACTCCTTCTGCCATCCTATATGGTGCAATGGACACTGTGCTATCCTGAACAATGTGTCGATTCCAAATTCGACTTCTCGGTTTGGAGGCAATCCTTAAGCTCCTCCGGAAAAACATCTTGGAACTCTTTTACGCTTCTAACTTTATCCACTTATCGACCCCTCTTCATCATCATGCTTGACTTACAAATGCCAAATAAGCCTCACATCCTTTTCGAATCCACTTTTCACCCTCAAGGTGATATCACGTTAGACAAATAGTCCTTTCGCTCACCTATCATCATAATCTCATCACCTTCCATGGTCCTTAGCACCATTCGCTTAGCGGCACAGATCCAAAGTCGCCTTATGCTTAACAAGCCGTCTATTCCCGAGAATGAGATCAAACTCTCCAAATGGAAACTCCATTAGATCGCCGAAAAGACCCTTCCTTGAGTTTCTAAGGGTACATCCCTATACAACTTGTCTACCCTAAACCGAGTGACCCAAAGGACTTAGCACAGATACCCCACTCACTATCTTCTCGAATGCACTCCCAATAACCCGATATATGGCACACGCAACATAAGAATGAGTAGATCCAATATCCACCAAGGCGATGCGGCATATTAGAAACCAAAAACGTACAGTTTATGACATCAAAAGGTCGGCATCCTCTCGACGACGAGCTGCATATACCAACGCTGGCTGTCGAGCCTCAGCATGTCCGGCTCCCCTGCCAGGCGCCCCTCGACCTCGACCATTTCCATTTCCATTACCGCCCCTACCTTGTCCACGTCCTCTCGGTGGTTGTGGTCCACCTCTCGCTGGTTGAGCAACCCTCTGTTCTATAACTTGAACCTGATCGGCTTTCTGAGGACAGTCCTTAACTTTATGCTCCATCGATCCACATCGGAAACAAGCACCAGAACGTTTCCTACATTCACCCAAGTGCACCTTACCACAATCCCCACATATTGGCGGTCTAACCACATTCATCGGAACAGCTCTAACTGGCTCCTCTACTCTCGCCCTTTTGACATTCTTGTTTGCTCCACCCGAGGGTCCAGAATCCCTCCGAAAGCGGTTTCGATCTTTCTCACGGTTCTACCTCTCAGTACGCTTTGCCTCCTCAGCTATCTTAGCTTTTTCCACGAAACTGCTGCGAAGTCACGCTCCTCTGCGGAGCAATCAAAGACCTTAAGGTCATCTCTGAGTCCATCCTCAAAGCGAACGCTACGTTCATACTCGTAGCAACTATTCCCACAAAGATACCCGCTCGACCTCGAAACTCGGCCTCGTACTCGACAGCAGCTACGCCTCCTTGGACTAGATTCAAGAATTCTTTCCTACGGGCATCCACATAGCTTGCCCCAACATACTTCCCCAAAAGGCCGTTTTAAATGGCTCCCAAGTGACCTCACACCGGGTTCCATCCTCACAGTGAGCCACCACTGATAAGCCTCATCTCGCAGCAACGATACGGCTCCCTTCAGTTTCTGCTCCACAGAACAGTCCAAGTCATCCATAATTCGTTTTGTGGCCTCCAACCAATATTCAGCCACATTCGGAGCTACACCAGATACGCCCCTAAAGATCTCTGCACCGTTAGCCCGGAGTCGTTCAGAAATCGATCCTCAAATTCCGTTACCCGAACTTGCCCCGGTAACTTTTTCCAGAACTCAGAGCATTGCCTGCGATAGGGCATCATCCCCGGAACCTCGATCGTGTGATTCTACTTCTGTTGCTGATGGTACCGATGTTTCTGCCGTTGGAATATGTCCCAAAGATGAAGATCCCGCTCGGGCTCTTCCTCGGCCTCGTCCACAGCCTCTACCTCGAGCTGCTCGCGTACTCATATTGTATTATCTGACTACAAATTTTATGTATCAATTTTAGCATTCCAGTGTTTATTACAAATGTTTTATGATTCAGACAGAAATTCAGAGTTGGTTTTCGCAGAGTCGATGTCTAGCTATCATTTTAGTCTTTTATCAAGTCTTCCTACGGTTTCAGTAGCATCCTATCTAGAGTATCCTAGTAGGGTTCTACTACAGATAGATAATTCAAAATATATATTCAGAAAAATTATGAATTACATACAGACTTGGGCTGGAGATTCGGAATGCCACCTTCTAACTGAATTTCATAAAAATCTTATTGTTGAAAATCGTTGTTTTTGTAAACCCATTCCACAGCCGAGTTGTTGCAACCTGGCTCTGATACCACTAAATGTAACACCCTAAACCCGACCTAGACGTTATGACCGGATCTAGTGCACCACATCGATACGTTCAAAACATTCCGTATTACTTAATTTAGAAAACTTAGTTGGTGTTTGTAAAAGACACTTTTGAAAGTAGGTTAAAGTGAATAGAAGTTGTGCACCAGGTAGGAAACCGGAAAAGAGGAGGTGAGTCTGTCGGACTGCTTAAGTACCAAGCTCCCTTCGGATCCAATCCTAGATATGCACACCGCCATTGCCACACTCTAACAACTCGTATGATTTTGAGAAAAATATTTTGGTTAAGTCCATCTTAAGAAAATGATTAAGTTAAAAAAAAAATATTGGTTTAGCGGAAGTCTTACTCGTGATTGCGTTATTTTGAAATCGTTTTATGCTTTTGAAAACGCGCCCTAGAGCTAGTCCATTTTGCCAATTATCATAAATCATTCCTAACCTAACAGAATATAAATCAAACCTTTAAAACAATAATTAAGTGGCTTATTACACTTAAAACCCATAGAAAACGTAAATGAAATAAAAGACGTCTAGTTCATCAGGAAGAAATTGAATTGAGGAAACAAGTGGCCACTCCGAATCCCTCACAGCTCCAAGCCCACTATGGTTGGGGATTACCTGCAAAGATGAAAATGGAGGGTGAGTTTGGGAAAACTCGGTGTGTAAATATCCCAACCATAGCCTAAATCGGTTCAAACCACGAGACGAAATAAATTGGACTCACCCGAGCAATGATTTCAGATTAAAGCCCATAGGCCCGAACAAATCAAGATGATTCATATCATGCTTATGCAAAAGCCCAACCCATATCCAACCACATACTCCACCATACCATCCTTTCACCATGTGGGAGACTACTCGACCCACCCGACCGCTACACGCCACGTAAATACGCAAAGATGGTCGCCAGATCTGAAAATGTGACAGAGTCACGGATCTGAATATATGTGGCAAAGCCACGGTATCAGATATATATGTGGCAAAGCCACTAGAACAGATAATTTGTGGCATAGCCACCAGGACGCTTCCTCCATAATATAACCCATGTCCCCATGCAACAGATATACATTCATGTCATACATCATACAGAATATCGTCAACATGCTTTTCAGACATAATTTAACCCTAGGGGTATTTAGGTCATTTTACACCTAGGGGTATAACAGTAATTTTCATACATATGGCTAATCTAGTAATTTATCTATTCTTAGGGTTTTCATGCATATTTTCACTATTTACGTATATTCAGAACCACTTACCGTACATACTTACCGAGTTGGGCCCGTTGGCCCATTAACCGACTTTAGGCCCATTAAGCCCAAAATTTCCAAAACGCACGGATTGGTGCACTTTGCGATCTTACCATCACGAATACTGAATTAATAACCCTTTCCTCTTACGAGCATTCGCACACTCGTAAGTTCCCAAAATACCGGCTTTTCTAATTTTCACTTTTCGGCTTTTGCCGATCTAGTCTATAGAAGGGTATAGATTACACACTGCTTTGCGATTTCCTCGACAAGCTCTACACACGAACTGCCTACAATTGAGTCACTAAAATATTACTCTAAATACCAAAGTAACACCAAATACTTAGTCCCTTACCACATTCGGCCAAACATGCTTAAAACCTCTATTACCCTTATCTTGATGCCGAGAGATGGTTAGCTCCAATGATCCGATTGTTCCACTCGTCCAAGCCCTTGATCAACAGCCTCTTAATCACACTACTACCAAAATAACACTGTCATCACAACCCCTAAGGGCTATAAGTCAAAAAAACGACAACCTCCCTAACCTTTTAGGGATTCCGACTTTTCTTAAAATATGCAAGATAGACTAAGTTGGACAGACTTACCACCGATTCTTCCAGTCAACATTTCCCCTTTGTTCCTACTTGATTCTGACGCCGTTCCAAGCCCTTAAACAATAACAAAAGTCGAGCCCTCAATGATCTCAGTATTCGGCTATGTCCCTAGGATGGTGTAGGAGTTTCGGCTTTTTGTAACAATGAAAGAAAATACGGTATAGTAGGGTTTTTGTAATGACTTTGTTGGCAGAAGTTATAGATTTAGAAAAAAAAAGAATCAGCCATAAGATGGAGGAAACCACAGGTTTTGGGCTAGGAGAAATCGGCACAGAAAAACTATAGGATTTCGGGGTTCCGGCTTTGTGTATAAGGCTTAAAAACAAATGATGGAAATGTGAAGATGAATAGAATAATGGTAGGATTCGGCTATGGGGCAAGAAGAAGAAAAATAGATGGAGGGAAAAAGAAAGAAAGAATAGAGGAGAAGGAAAGATGGTCAGAGAATCGGTCACCACACACCCAAATGCCGAAATTCCTAATACTGCACTACCTAGCCGAATTTCCCAAGCTAAAGTCCCTTGGCCGGCCACCTCTTGCTCCTTGATCAGCTCCTAGATTTCCTCCCTTATCTTTATCCTTATTCAATCCCCTTAGCAACTCAAACTCCCACTGACAGACTTTCACTTAAGTTCCACCACCTACCTTTTCTGTTCATAAAAATAAATCCATTATTTTGCTGTTACTGTGGCTTGAACCTGGGTCCTCCTAAGCTCACACACGCCACCTACATCCTTCCTAGTGGCGTCACTTAGCCACTTTACCACATGCTTCCTTGTGATCTATTTTACACAATTAATTCCTATAAGCCTAATTTAACAGAACCCCTTTCTCCTATGGAATTAAAATTAATTAAAACTACCAGGTTTTATCCTAAGCTTGGGCCTTCTAGAGGCCCACTATCATAATAAATCCTACACATAACAAGCAGAACACAAAATTTTAAATTTTTTTTCAGATTTTACAATGTTCCCGAAAATTGGGGCGTTACAGAAATATAGAAACCGATACTTGTTAGCATCTCATACTTATCAACTTGTTCACATAATTTGCATATTACCAAATAATAATTCACAAAGCATAATATTTCATGATAATAAGTATCGTATCATATAAATATAGTTAAATCACTTAAAATAAAAATTATGTTACCTTATTTACACATGAACTTACCTCGATACCAAATATTAGCAATCGAGCCTATTCCTCGTAAACTTTGTTTTTCCCTCGATCACGACTTGAATCTTGTTTCTCTTGATCTATAATACCAAATTAATTTATTTAATACATACATTCATCAAAACAGCCCCTAGTACGAACTTTGGCAAAATTACCATTTTGCCCCTAAACTTTCACATATTTGCACTTTTGCCCCAAGGCTCGTAAATTAAACCTCATCCTATTTTATTATGTTTTATGATATGTTGATCATTTTTCCCTTCTATGGCAACATCAAATTCACACTCTAACATGTACTTATGAATATTAGGTATTTTTATCGATTAAGCCCTTTTACTCTTTTTCACTTAAAACCGAGTAACACAAGTCGTCTAACATAATTTAAAACCTCATATTCCAACATAAAACACCAAAATACACAAATTTCACCTATGGGTATTTTTCCAAATATGAACCCTAGGTTAAATTATTGCTAGAATAAGCTTAATCAAGTTACCGGGACTCAAAAAACGTAAAGAACATTAAAAACGGGGCTTGGAATCACTTACTATGGATCTTGGAAGCTTGAAACAAACCCTAGCTATGGAGAACCCTTGAAATTTCGGCCTAATGAAGAAGATGGACAAAAATTGGCTTTTAATTATGTTTTTAATTCATTTTAATAACTAAATGACCAAAATGCCCTTAATTAAAAACTATGGTGTTTTATTTTCCTTTAGGTATTTTTTTCCAAACTAGTATAATGGTCTAATTATTATCCAAGGACCTCCACTATAAAAACCCATTACTCACAAGTACTTAATACCTTTTTGAACTAGAATACACATTTTACAACTTTTGCAATTTAGTCCTAAATATCAAATTGGACCCTCTATCGATAAAATTTCTAAACGAAATTTTCACACAATCATGCAATCATGCCATAGACCTTAAAATGATAATAAAATAAAATTTTCTACCTCAGATTTGTGGTCACAAAACCACTATTCTGATTAGGCCTTAATTCGGGATATTACAACTCTCCCCCCTTTAAGGATTTTCGTCCTCGAAAATCTTACCGGTAAACCGATGTGGGTATTGATTTCTCATAGTTTCCTCAGGTTCCCATGTAGTCTCTTCTACCCTGTGCTTTTGCCACAATACTTTCACGAGAGTGACACTTTTATTTCTTAGTTGCTTGACCTCTCGAGTTAAAATCTTAATCGGTTATTCTTCGTAAGTCATATCTGGTCGTAGCTCAGTTTCTGTCGGTGAAATTATATGTGAAGGATCCAAACGATACCGACGTAGCATAGATACGTGGAACACATCATGCGTCTTCTGCAATTCAGATGGCAATGCTAGCTGATAAGCTACTGGTCCAACTTTTTCAATTATTTCATATAGTTCGATAAAACGCGGACTCAACTTGCCCTTCCGTCCAAATCATGGAGACACTTTTAAAAATACCTTATCACCAACTTGAAATTCGATTTCCTTTCATTTCAAATCCGCATCAGATTTCTGTCTATCCGAAGCAGCTTTCAAACAATCTCGAATCACTTTCACTTTTTCTTCGGTTTCTTTTATTATATCAACTCCATAAATCTGATTTTCCTTGAGTTCAGTCCAATACAATGGCATCTGACATTTACGACCATACAATGCTTCATAAGGTGCCATCTTCAAACTCGTCTGATAACTATTATTATAAGCAAATTCTACTAATGGTAAGTACCTTTCCCAACTACCTTGAAATTCCAATACACAACATCTGAGCATGTCTTCAAGAATCTGAATCACTCTCTCTGACTGTCCATCAGTTTGTGGATGAAAAACAAGATCTTGAAATTTAACTTCACCCTAATGCCTCTTGCAACTTTTGCCTAAACCACGAAGTAAATCTCGGATCTCTATCCGAAATGATTGACAAAGGTATTCCATGAAGTCTAACAATCTCACTGATATACAATTCAGCCAACTTATTAAGAGAATAATCCATATGTACCGGAATAAAATGAGCCAATTTAGTCAGTCTGTCAATTATTACCCAGATGGCACCTTTCTTCCTCGAAGTTAAAGGCAACCCTGATACAAAATCCATAGTAATCCAATCCCACTTCCACTCAGGTACCATGATAGGCTGGAGTAGTCTCGAAGGTACTTGGTGTTCAGCTTTCACTTGTTGACAAATTAAGCACTTTGATACAAACTCGAACATATCTCTTTTCATTCCACTCCACCAATACATTTTCTCCAAATCATTATACATTTTCGTACTGCCCAGGTGAACTGCCAAACAACCATTATGTGCTTCATGCAAAATCTTTTGAATTAATCCATCATTTTTCGGTACACAAATTCAGTTTTTAAACATCAAGCAACCATCAGAACCGAGTCTAAAATCTGACCTTATATCAACCTCACATTGTTTTCTTTTGGCTTGCAAATCTTTATCGCTTTTCTGAGCTTCACAAATCTCTTGTAAAAACATCGGTCTTGCTCCTAACTCTGCTAGAATAGAACCATCATCTGATGCCTTTAACTGAGTATTCATAACTTTTAAAGCAAATAACAACTTTCTACTCAAAGCATCGGCAACCACATTTGCTTTTTCGGGATGGTAGTCAATAACATGCTCGTAATCTTTCAATAACTCTAACCATCTTCGCTGTCTCAAATTCAAGTCTTTTTGTGACATCAAGTACTTAAGACTTTTGTGGTTAGTATATACTCAGCACTTTTCTCCATACAGATAATGTCGCCAAATCTTCAGAGCAAACACTATAGCAGCCAATTCTAAATCATGAGTCGGATAATTCCTTTCGTAAGATTTTAACTGCCTCGAAGCATAAGCCACCACTTTTCCTTCTTCCATAAGTACACATCCTAAGTCATTTCGAGAAGCATCACTATATACCACAAATTCTTTACCTGATTCGGGTTGTACTAACACTGGTGCTTCAGTTAATAACTTTTTCAATTCTTCAAAAATCTGTTGACATTCTTCCGTCCACTCAAATTTAACATCCTTTCGGAGTAGTCTAGTCATAGGAGCAGCAATTATAGAAAATCCATTTACAAACTGCCGATAATACCCAGCTAGCCCCAAAAAACTTCTAACCTCGGTTACATTTTTCGGTGGTTTCCAATCAATAATGGCTGAAATTTTACTAGGATCAACCCGTATACCATCGCCTGAAACAATGTGACCCAAAATCTAACTTCCCGAAGCCAAAATTCACTTTACTGAACTTGGCATATAACTGCTTATTTCTTAAAGTTTGTAAAACTATCTTCAAGTGTTCGGCATGAGCTATCTCATCTTTCGAATAAATTAAGATATTATCTATAAATGCCACAAAAAACTTGTCCAAGTATGGCCGAAATATGCGATTCATCGAATCCATAAACACAGCAAGAGCATTTGTTAACCCGAATGGCATAACTAAAAATTCATAATGACCGTACCTTGTTTTAAAAACAGTTTTAGGCACATCTGACTCTTTTACTCATAGCTGGTAGTACCCAGATCTCAAGTCAATCTTTGAAAACCATGTCGCTCCTTTCAGCTGATCAAACAAATCATCAATTCTTGGCAACAGATACTTGTTCTTGATTGTCATCTTGTTTAATTGTCAATAGTCAACACACAATCTCATAGAACCATCCTTCTTTATCACAAATAACACGGGAGTAACCCAAGGTGAAAAACTCGGTCTCACAAAGCCTTTGTCAGTCAAATCTTGCAATTGCGACTTTAATTCTTTCAACTCTGTTGGTACCATTCTATACGGAGCAATCGAGATCGGAGCTATTCCCGGTATCAACTCAATACCAAATTCTACTTTCCTGACTGGAGGTAAACCCGACAACTCTTCTGGAAGTACATCCTCGAACTCACACACAATCGGTACTGATTCAACTTTCTTTTCAATTTCTTTTGTATTAATCAACCCGCAGAATTTTACCACTTTCACACTTTAATTCTATAACCTTTTCTTTGCAATTTACTATAGCATCATGTAATGTCAACCAATCCATACCCAAAATAACATCAGATTTATCAAACGGCAACAACATCAAGTTGGCCGGAAAGTAATGACCCCGAATCATTAAAGGGCATTTCTTGCATACTTTATCAACTATTATACATTTGCCTAATAGATTCGACACTGTGATCATAAATTTTGTGTACTCAACAGGTATATTCATACTAGACAACAATTTCATGCACACATATGAATGAGTAGAACCGGGATCAATCAAAGCAATAACATTAACATCATAAAAAGAAAATATACCAGTAATCACATCGGGTGATGAAGCATCTTCACATGCCTTAATGGTATAAGTTTTAGCTGGAGCCCTTGCTTTAGGTTTAGCTGCTGAATCTCTGACTACATTCTTGCTGCTTGCTTCATTTTCAGCTTTTCTCGAATATCTTCCCCTCGAGTCTGCACCACTAGCTTTTACACTCTGAAATTTTTCCTTCTCAACTCTCTCTGGACAATCTTTAATAAAATGATCCGGAGAACCACACCGAAAACATTCATTCACTCTACATGGGCCAAAATGATTTCTACCACACCATTGGCACTCGGGTTTAACAAATCTTGAATTCCCCACACTAGCCACAGAAGTAGTCTGAGATTTAAGACCTACATTTTGCTTCTTAAAATTTCCATATGATTGTCCGGCTGAAACCTGAGAACGCAGATTCATATTTCTAGATTTTCTAGATTGCTGTGAGAATGAACTATTCGTTGATCTTTTCTTCCAATTTCTAGTCTCAGCCTCTACTTTTGTCTTTTCTTTAAGTAGTTCTTCAACCTTGCAAGCCCGATCAACAAGTACTACCATTTCTTTTAATGCAAGAATCTCAACAAATACTTTGATATCTTCATTGAGTCTGTCTTCAAATCGTCTGCACATTTTAGCCTCTGTAGGAACATATTCTCTAGCATACTTACTCAACCTGACAAACTCTCTTTCGTATTTAGTAATTGTCATGTTGCCCTGCTTCAACTCAAAAAACTCCTTACACTTCTGATCAATAAATCTTTCACTGATGTACTTCTTCCGAAATTCTTCTTGAAAGAATTCCCAAGTTACTTTCTCTTTCGGTACTACTGAAATCAATGTCTTCCACCAATGATAGATTGAATCCATCAACAATGATATAGCACATTTCAAGCATTCCTGAGGTCTACAAGACAATTCATCGAATACCCGAATAGAATTCTCAAGCCAAAACTCTGCTTTCTCGACATCATCATCAACATTTGCTCTGAATTCTTTGGCCCCTTGCTTATAGATTCTGTCAACTAGATTTCTGTGAAATTTCATTAGATCTACACCTTCAGGCATCGGGGGTACAGGTTGAGGAATGGGGGAGGTGGGGGAGGTTGTGCATTCGGGTTCGTACGAACGAACTCAAGATATACGTGCATTCATCATCTGGAGAAAGGCTTCCCGAGCCCCTTCTCCTCCTCCTTGACCAACAGTAGAAGGTGGATTTTCAGTTGGCACTGCCCCTTCAGCCGGAGCTGGTGCATTACTCTCTACATCATCAGCCGCAGTTGGATCGGGATCCTTTTACTATAAAAAAAACATTTAAAAGATCAGAAGTCGTCACACAATCACAATATATATGGCATGTATAGCAAAACCCGTACATACAACACATTAGTCCAAGAACGACTAAACCTACTCTGATACCACTAAATGTAAATCGCTCATGCCCGAGACCATTGCCGGAGTCGAGCTTGAGGTGTTACTAAATTCATTAATTAAACAGCTCAAACAATTTTATTTTAAAATTTTCAAACAAGCTGGCTAACTGCGTCACAGTCGCTTAAAAATTCATATCTCGAGTTTCGAAACTCAAAATTAAGATCCATAATTTTTTCTTGAAACTAAACTCATATATTTATATGCTAATATTTTTCTAAAATTTTTGGTCGGGCCAATTAGTACAGTTTATTAGTTAAAATCTCCCCTGTTTCAGGGTTCAACTGCTCTGACCCTTGTGCATTACGAATCAGATATCTCCCTGTACAGAGCTTCAAAGAATATGCCGTTTGTTTATCTTAAAACTAGACTTAAGAACGAGTCTGTAAATATAAAGTATGGCTTCTAATTATATTTTTACAATTTATGATGAATTTTTAAATTCAGAACAGGGGATTCAGAGATCATTCTGACCCTATTCCACCAAAACTTAAATATCTCATAAAATATGACTCATTTACCTATTTTGTTTCTTCAACATGAAAATAGATTCATTAATATTCAATTCCATATTTTATTCATCATTTAATTTTATCTCTACTATTTTTAGTGATTTTTCAAATTCACGTCACTACTGCTGTGAGATTCTGTTTTATAGCAAATTGCACTTTACTATAGATTTTCAAGAACTAAATAGCATTTTAAACATACATGACATCAAATATAATTTAGAGTGGCCATTCCAATGGCTAATCATTTACAAACCCTTTTCTTACCAAACCATAACCATATCATAAGATCATTTACACAAAGTAAGTATATTGCTATATATGCTACTCTCAAAATATACAAGTCAATTTACCAATTTAAGTCTTCGAATAGTGTGAACGAGTCTTCGATCTATCCCAATTCTCAAGCCGACTTGTCAAAACTACAATAGAGTAAAAAAGAGGGAGTAAGCATAAATGCTTAGTAAGTTCACATGCAAATAATAAGTAACATGATCATGCAATCCAACATAAACATCATTAAGACACCCATAACATAAGAATACTTACTATCTTACCACAATTTTGTCTCACCAAGTTCTTAACCAAGGATTAAACTCATACCTATCCATTTTCACTTCTGCAACACATTCATCATCGAATCACTTTCGTTTTAAGTATTCTCCAAACTATAGTAAGGAGTTTTGTTCTCACAAGTTGAGACTGTATTTATTATAACCTGTTGGCCTGATGCCCACAAGTGCTATTGCATGCAAAATAGCATATCCCCAGACTATAGTAAGGAGTTTTGTTCTCACAAGAAATGGCCTAGCTATTATTTGGAGGTGTTTGATAAACGATTCAACTAAACTATTTTGGTTGTGAACATGAGCTACAGGATGTTCAACTTTTTTCTCAATTGACATACAATAATCATTGAAAGCTTGGGACAAAACCTCACCAGTATTATCAAGATGGATAGTGTTGATTGCTTAATCTGGAAAGTGTACTCTTAACCTAATTATTTAAGCAAATAGTTTCCTAAATGCTAGGTTGTGTGTAACACCCCTTACCCGACTTGATCGTTGGATCTAAGCAACAAGATGTCACATTTGTTTCCGGAGCAACTAATGTAAAATAATCAAAAAAAAAAATTATTCAAACATTCAATCACATTGTAAAACACATTCATATAATGAAACACAATTGAATTCAAGCCTTAATCGAGCTTAAGAAAGCTCTTTTCTTGACACAAGCATGAAATAAGACTAAATTGCAATGTTCTCAATTTTTTTAGATTAGGTATTGATACCTCCACTTGGTACCTATACCAAATTAAGCTTCGATGTTTCAGAAAAATCAAATTGAAACCAAGGTATCGATACCAACCATAAAGTGTTGATACTTATTTCAAGGTATTGATACCCTACCTTTTGTATCGATACCATTTTAAGGTTCAATGTTTTAAAAATTATAGAAAAATTACCAAGTACCGATACCCCTCCCCTATGGTATCGATACCTCAAATAAAATGGTCAAATTATGCATTTGGTAATGCTGGTGAGGTTATGTCCCAAGCTTTCTAGATTAAGCAACTTATTCAATCCTCGCACATTTAGTGCAAAAACACCAAAATTTCTCTGCACAAAGACATGCTAAAACATACTAAGGGCTAGTTTAGCAATGTTTCTAAGAAGCACTTTTTGGAAAAAAAGTGCTTTTGAGAAAAGCTCAAATTTTCAGCTCCTCTGTTTGGCTAATTTTTGGCATTTGAAAAACATTTTTCTCTCAAAAGCGCTTTTTGTCCCAAAAGCACTTCTTATAAGCATTGCTAAACTAGCCTTAAATCATTTCATTTAAACCAATTCAATTTAAATAACTAATAAAACTTTCTATTACAACCTATTCAAATCATCCAAATTAAAGTTTCCACAATTTGACCACAAGCATAACACTTAATCATGACCAATTCCAACATAACCATCATACCTTTAAACTACTTAATGCCATCTTTTACCATATCATTTCATCAAGTAAGATTTTGGCATTTATGTGCCACCTTTAAAGCTTATCACACTACCAAAAATACATATAAACATAAATGAACATTTACATTTCATAATTTCATTCATATACCAAGTTTAGACCTAATCATTCATCCTAAGTGCACACACACATTAACTTCTATATACATGCCACATAACTAGACTAAAACGAACAAAAGTCTACCGAATTAATAACAATTTACTTACAAATACCTTGCCACCATGGTGGATTCTTACCTTGATCACTTCATTTCAAATTGATCTCAATATTGGCTTATCATATCATCCTAAACCTCATCATCTTAGCCTGTGCATATATATTCTTTTAAAGGAAAACTCATTTACTAATATCCTCTTATATGACACTTAAATATAAGATTTTTCCAATAGTCAAGTACCTTTTTTCCCTTGTGGACTTGTACTTGTAAGATGGTCCCACAAGACTTTCCCTATTTGGATCATCTGATAAGATACTCCTATAAACAAATGGTCCCCCAACGAACTACCTCTTCCTTAGATTGTATAAGATGGAATTCCCGTTTGTCAGAAAATCCTTTGTGTATCTCATAATGCTAGATAACCCTATCAGTCATCCTCCTAATTTGCTAAACCATGGTAGACTTTATCGAACAGCTGGCTTTTGGCGGTCATTCTGCCTAAGATAGTCCTTGGCGGACTTTCTTCTTAAGATAAGCTTTGGTGGTCTTTCTGCTTTTCTGATGACCTTTTTATCGATAAACACTTAGAATTTAAAACTTGAAGAACCATTTCATTACTTCATAGTATTTAAAACTTAGAATTTAAAACTTGAAGAACCATTTCATTACTTCATAGTAAATGATGGTTTATACATTAACTCTAGTAGAATCTTAATGGAAGATACTTATTTGCAAAATACTTTGAAGGAAATACCCATTCATTTCACATATGCCCGCATTTAAGACGCTTCTACCAGTTCCTCTTACCTTCGTATTTTGGCAGATCCTTTTATTAACACGCTTGCCAGCGTTCTCGGACGTACCATGATCATCATATCAGACTGCTCGCTGAGCGAGTCATATAATGACTTTCACTTTTATGTCATGACAGGCTTCCCTGTTCACTGTCTCTGTGGACTCCATTTTTGCTATAAGGTGTACCTATTTACCACTGGATCATGTCATGGCTAACCATGGGCTTTTGACTTCTAAAATTTAGTAAAAAGCCTGTATATCGTTTACATGGTGTTGCTCTGAAGAGCCTGGATACTGTTTTCACGATGTCGCTCTAACAAGCCAGTAGTTAACCATTACACGATGTCGCCAAACTCCATCGAATCCCCTTTCAGTCCGTCCATTCCTCTAATACACCAATTTTTCCTATTTTCAATTAACCTGCCAAAGCAACTCCATTCTTAGTCTATATTTTATAAACATACTTACCACATATAACGTTACATACACTTATTATAACAAAGAGTACGCCACATGTCAATACATCGCTACATAGTTCTAACATATAGAGCATACTAACAGACTTTCATGTATTCACTCAGTCATATACATGGATGACTTAATCATTCACCATAATCATATACAACAGTAGAACTGATAGAATACAGACACACAGAACATACAACCAACACAACAACCAGTACCCAAAGATAGAGTACAGAAACTTACCAGCTATCCTTCGTCCTCACTAGCTTAGCTTTTCCAAATGCTAGAGCCTCATTCGTTCTGGCAGCTAAACATGATAACCAAATATACTAGTTAAACCGAAGGTGCTCAAACCTTGAAACCCAAAATTCAATATCATTCAAAAGCTTTTCAGAGTTTTAAAAATCCATACTTTCCTTTCTCAAATCCACGAATACAAAAAGATAAAAAGACTTACCAATGTTGAAACCCTTTTTTTATTTTGAAAACAATAGGGATCGACTTTTTAAAATGAAAATGTGGAGTCGCCACCAATCTCTTGATTTAAGTGTGATTGGACCACCTATTAAAATGCTTTATTCAATGAAAAATAAATTTAGTTCATGTAAAATCAAAAAAAGGGTTCGAGAGTCGGTTACGCATGAGGAAGGGTTAGCACCTTCATTACGCCCAAAAATTGGTACCAAATTGATTTGATGCTGTCCTTATATCAAAAGTTTTAAAAGAAAAGATTTTCCGAAGTATGATTTTTTTAAAATGTTTGAATAGCTCAAATTAGCGGTCAAAAATCTCTCGTCTCAAAGATATGCTGTTTCATACCCAGTACGATTGGATACGATCCCTTATACCTTTAAGATGCGATTGATTTTCGACTTTTAAAAAATTCATACATTAAAATTATAAAAGGGTATCCAAATTTTTGGTTTACCGGAAAAGTCATACCCAGTACGATTGAGCACGATTTTTCGAATTCCCCAAATATTAGATATTGCCTTATTTCAGAATTTTTGAATAATAGAAAATTGGAAATTTGCTCAAAAACACGTTTATTTGTTTTAAAATAGATGAAATATTTAATGCATTGCAACAAAATGTATATACATATAAAAAGGGGGTTAATGAATATGAAATAATATACATAAAGTTTAACCTCGCTTAATACATCTAACAATTATATACAATTATTCCAAATATAATGTTACCTAACAAATTTTTAAGCATGGATAATGAATAATTAATATAAAAATAATATACGCGATTATCAACAAAACACAAAATACAATGATGCATAAAATTATGTATGAAACAAAATGATGAATTAATGATCACATAATATATATATAAGTTGATAAGTTTGCATAGAACTTGGGATATATGTTTATTGAAATAGTTATTATAAAATACAAAGTTCGAATCAAATTGTATATGGAATATTTAAAACACAAATTCATTCCAAAAATTGATAGTTCACATGATAACTTAAATAATATATGATGCGTATACGAGTAAAATTGGGTATAATTGTTTGTAAAAAATGAAATTAATAATGCATGAAAGAAACAAAGTGAATATTTAAGTTATATAGGTAACAAAAGATATAAAAAAATGCATAAGGATAAGATACGAGTGTATACAATAAATAAGTGGTATAATTTAAAATATGATTCTTAAAAATGTATATTATACACGTAAATAACTTTAAAAGTGGATACATACATGGAAAACTATTTACATAAAGTTATATGACATGTACCATTGTAAAAGGTGGATTATATACATGTGAAGAAATGTTAGAAATAATTGTATGTCAAAATATCATTTAATTAAAATATGAATTATAAGATTAACCTAATTTTATCATAAGTTATATACATAGTAAATTTAAAAACACAATTAATTACAAGTTTATTAAAAACTATATGTATAAGAATATCATAGCTTTAAAATGGATGTAAATTAAATATAAGTATTACATGTTTAATAATAATTCAAATAATATACTAAATATGAAGAAATAATAATTCATGGCAAGGTATTACATTTATGATAGATTTTTTATTTAAAACATATGTATAAAAATAAATACACGTGAAATTATATTATTATATATACTATTTTACTTAAAAATATTTAGAAGAAATATCAAATAACATACTTGGATAACATAATATGGAGACACATTTTAAAATAACAATTTTATGAATACAAAGATGGATTTCCAAAACAGTATCATATGTACATAAAGACATGCAAATTAAACATAAGTTAAGAAATATTTTAAATAATTTATGTATATAAATATATTGACAACACTTATTAATAAGGTATTAAAATAATGTAATATAAAAGAATTTTACAATATACAAAACAATAGTTATTATAAAAGCTAAAAAAAAAATTATTAGTATACAACATATATAAAATATTTAAAGAAATAGGATACCTGATGCGAAAAAAAAAATAATCTAAAAATAATTGTACAAATGTAACAAACAAAATTATTGACATGGATTAAGGCATACACATATTAAATGTATTTAAAATTAACCAATAGTACAAATATAAGACCAAATTAAACTTCTAGTAAAATAAGGAAGATAATTTGCAAATAAAGCAATTACAAAAATGAATTAATGCTCAATGCACATAAATGTATGAGGACTGAACTTGTAAATATCTCGCACCCACAATACTGTAATGAACCGCGAATCAAAATGAAATGATGCACAAATTAGCAGGCCAAATTTTAAAATACAAGGTAAGCCAATTGGGCACAAATTGAAGACTCGCACAATAGGGGGATCTAACGTGCAATTCTGCCATTTAAATAGAGAAGGCGCGGATCTGGGTACCTAGCGGCTCGACGCGCGGACCTTCAATGCTTGGAACGGCGCCGTTTTCGAAACCCCCCCAAACCTTCATTTAGACTTTCTTTTTTTTTTCAGCTGATTTTCTTCCCTTTTGAAAGCAAAAACCCTTAAAATCAAACAGCATGATTCCATTAGCACGCCTCTGCCGAATCACCATCATTTGGTGACCAGCCGCATGCAAACACCGCTCCGATTATGCCATTGAAGGAGCTTAAACACCGCTCCGATTATGCCATTGAAGGAGCTTAACCATACCTTGAAGAATCTAGTAAGTAATTTCTTTCTACATTTCCCTTTATTTTGAAAATAAAATTCCAATCTTATGTTGCTTTTAACAGAACTAAAAAGATCCATGAATCAAAGAACATTTTCAAACTAATCAATCCCTCGCTCTTGCCTCTGTATTTCGAGGTTTTTTGAGCTCTCATTGGTATTGATTTTCATACTAAAAGAAAAATCCAAGCTAAAAGAAAGAAAATAAATTAGACAGAGAGTATAAAACTTGAAATCACCTTTTCTAATAAATTTTTTTCTATTCTCTATGCGTGTGCTTGCGTATATTTTCTGCGTGTGTACAAATACTGTGTGGGTAAAAAATTTGTAGATTACATCATTGGCTTTTATAGCCAAATTTTCAAAATAAAAATCTTAAAAATCCTATTTTCCTACTGTCATGGGCTGTGAAATCTGTTGTTGGCTCCTTCTAATGTATTCTTTTGCAGGTTTAGTTGTACGGAGAAGATGGCCCGGTGACATGGAGGCCGCACATGGGAATCTCGCATGAGAAATCGTCCCTCTGGTGCACTTCCAGTGTATTCCAGGAGCTGCTACTGAAATTCCTTTTCTGCTGGGCTCTTTCGGGTTTGGGCTAGACTTAGGATATGGGTTTATTGGGATTGGGCTTTAGGATTATTTAATTTTATGCAATTGGGTTAAGGGTTTTAGGGTATTTATTTAATTGGGTTAGAAAATGTATTTGGGCTACTTTTTATTATTTGGGCCTGATGATGTATAAAATTTGGACATTATCATAGATATTTAGACTTTAATTTTTAATTTATTTTGTGTTTGTTTGTTTTTTCTTTTTTTAATTTTTGGTGTAAGCCCGGACAAAAATTGGACCTTACAGCTGCCCCTCTTTGCTTATTGTCATGTAATGAGAATAGAGCAAAGACCTTAAAAGGACCAATTTTGCCTAGTTTTGTTGAATCTCGACTTCTTTGGGGAAATAGGATTGGCCTAAATCTACTCCATCACTGATACATGGAGATGAGATTGGTCTACTCCGCTGTTCTCCTGCTACCTCAGAGAGATAAGGCTAGTGGCTAAAATCTAATCGATTGTCGATATATGTAGATAAGATTTGCCATCCTCGATCTGCTCTCTTGCTACCTCAAAGAAATAAGGCTTAAAGCTTAAATCTGCTCCACTGCAATCTCAGGAATATAAAATCTTCAACTTTTAGTCTGCTTCCTTGCTAACTCAGGAAGATAAGACTATTTCTTCAACCTGCTCTCTTGCTACCTCAGAGACATAAGGTCAGTGGCTAGAACTGCTCCATTGCCAATACATGGAGATAAGATTCGCCATCCTCGATCTGTTCCGCTGCTGCTTAGGGAAAGAAGATCTTCAATCTTCAGTCTGTTTTCTTGCTACCTCAGAAAGATAAGACTCCATCTTTAACCTGCTTTCTTGCTACCTCAGAGAGATAAGGCTAGCGGTAAAATCTGCTCCATTGCCGATACATGGAGATAAGATTCACCATTCTCGATCTGCTCCACTGCAATCTCAGGAAGATAAAATCTTCAATTCTCAGTCTGCTTCCTTGCTATCTCAGAAAGATAAGACTCCATCTTTAACCAGCTCTCTTGCTACCTCAGAGAGATAAGGCTAGCGGTAAAATTTGCTCCATTGCCGATACATGGAGATAAGATTCACCATTCTCGATCTGCTCCACTGCAATCTCAGGAATATAAAATCTTCAATTCTCAGTCCGCTTCCTTGCTATCTCAAGAAGATAAGACTCATTCTTTAACCTTCTCTCTTGCTATCTCAGAGAGATAAGGTCAGTGGCTAAATCTGCTCTATTGCCAATACATAGAGATAAGATTCGCCATCTGCGAAGATCTACTCCACTGCAACTTTAGGGAGATAAGATCTTCAATCTTTACCAATATTGCTACACTGTCCTCTGAGAGAACTTATCCTGTAGACTCCATTTTATATGCACATTCTTATGCCAAATAATTAGGATGCTATGATCGAAATGACCCAATGCTCCTAACTAGATGTGTTATGAATAATATGTGCAGAAATGAGGATGATTCCATTTTGGCAATTTAGGGTATCGTTACTCGTTATTCATTAATATGCTGTTACTGACGCCTTTGCTCAACCATCACCTTGACGAAGTATCTTAAAGAAATAAACCTATCTCGTCTGCCGAGCTTGCCCCACTATAATTCCAACATCCCTTCTAGTACTCTTTTTGAGACAAAACATTGCAACTCATAGTTGAATTTCCCTTTGTTTAATTTGCTACCTCACTCCTCAGGTGTTTTAGCCAAATGTGCATTTTTTGCTCTTTGTATGAATACAAAACGTCATTTCCTTTTTCTCGAGAATAAAATTGTATCATCAATACTATATCCTGCATGTTTGCTCCATCATCATTTGGACAGAGATCTCAAAAAGGCGATTTATCCAAATATATCCTTGAACCTGAACATATTCTAAACAATTATTCCACTTCAGATTCTTGCATTATCTAGAAACTCCTAGAGTAATTTGCAAAACTTTTATTGTGAAAACATCACTAATTCATTCATCATTATGTCAATGCAACATGCTTGCAATCAAATCGTGATAGTGAACAAGAATGGAATTAATCTTAAATTTAAAGTAAATTATCAAAAGAACAACAATGGCCATTAATTTGGGAATGTATATCTTGAAAAAGAAAGGATAATTCAAAGATAACCAATTTACTGAAAATGAAGACTAGGTACCCTTATTATCGCAACCTGAGCTTCTCTGTACAAACTTCTTGAAGAACAATTCAAGCTCGACATGTGTTTAAGAGATCAGAAGCACTTTGTCAATGCCCCAAGATGCAACATATCCCCTTCATGGTTAATTCAAGTATATCAAGATCACAGCCTCATCACTTTGGATCCATATTTGAGCCACCCTTTTCGGGTTTTCAACTCAAAGCCCCTTTGGTCACAAGGCGCCCTTTACAGGTTTTTACCTTGGCCTCTCCTTTTTCTCTTTTTCTTTCTTTTTTATTATAGGGTCTCAAAGCGCCCTTTTCAGGTTTTCACTTTGGCCCTTTCCATTTTTATTTGGGTCTCAAAGTGCCCTTTGCGGGTTTTCACTTTGGCCTTTTTTTTTTTAGAAGTCTCAAAGCGCCCTTTGCGGGTTTTCACTTTGGCTTCCTTCCCTTGTCAATGTAGTACTTTTTTACTGAATCCGAGTTTACCGGATTAGACAAATTTTTTCCATCCATTTCAGCAAGAATTAATGCACCACCGGAGAAAGCTTTCTTCACCACATAAGGCCCCTCCCAATTTGGCATCCATTTTCCTCTGAAATCCTTTTGTATGGGGATAATCTTCTTTAAAACCAAATCTCCCTCATGAAATTCTCTTGGGCAGACCTTTTTATCATAAGCCCGCATCATTCTTTTTTGATACATCTGTCCATGCTGAATAGCCTTAGCCTCTTTTCCTCAATCAAAGTTTAACTGATCATAACGAGACTGTATCCATTCTGCTTCATCCAACTTCAATTCCGACAAAACTCGAAGAGAAGGTATCTCTACTTCAATAGGTAGAACTGCTTCCATTCCATAGACCAATGAGAAAAGTGTTGCCCCAGTAGAAGTTCTGACAGATGTTCGATAAGCATAAAGAGCAAATGGCAACTTCTCATGCCAATCTCTGCAAGTTTCAGTCATTTTCCCCACAATCTTCTTGATATTTTTGTTAGCTGCTTCCACTGCCCTATTCATCTTCGGCCGATATGGTGACGAGTTATGTCTGATCTTAAACTGACTGCAGACCTCTGCTATTGTACTATTGTTCAAATTTAGCGCAGTATCAGATATGATCTTCTCAGGCATTCCATATCGACATATAATTTCCTTCTCTAAGAATTTGCTGACTGCTGATTTAGTTACATTGGTGTATGATGCAGCTTCTACCCACTTGGTAAAATAATCAATGACCACAAAAATAAAACGATGTCCATTTGAAGCCTTTTGTGAAATTAGCCCTATGACATCCATGCCCCACATGGAAAATGGCCATGGTGAAGTCATAACATACAAAGGCGAGGGAGGTACGTGAATCTTATCACCATAAATTTGACATTAGTGACATTTCTTAGCATAATTAATGCAGACTCCTTCCATGGTGGACCAATAATACCCAAACCTCATAATTTGTCTGGCCATTGTGAACCCATTGGTATGCGTTCCACAAACACCTTCATGCACTTCTTCCAAGATTTTCTTGGACTCTAAGGCATCCACACATCTCAAAAGTACCTGATCCTTCCTTTTTTTGTACAAGATCTCTCCATCTAAAACATAATCGCAGGTGAGCCTTCTTAACATTCTTTTGTCATTCTCCGTAGCTTGATCTGGATATTCACGATTTTTACATATCGCAATATATCCCGATACTAAGGGTGATCATCTCTTTCTTCTTCCTCTATATTATAACAATAAGACGGTGCCTCATAAACACTCATTTGAATGGACTTCACATCTTTTTGTCTACTTACTTTGATCATAGAAGCTAAAGTAGCTAAAGCATCTGCCATCTGGTTTTCATCGCATGGGAGATAATTGAAAGTAATATCATCAAACTCTTCAACTAACACCAACACCAGCCTTCTGTAATTGATTAGTTTAGCGTCTCTTGTCTCCCATTCACCTCGAAGTTGGTAAATTACCAATGCAGAATCTCCATATACTTCGAATGATTTGATCTTGTACTTTATAGCTGTTCTGAGCCCCATGATATATGCTTCATATTCTGCCATATTATTCGTACAATCAAAATCCAATTTACACGTGAATGGATAATGATCTCCACCTGTGGATACTAGAACTGCCCCAACTCCATTACCCTTAGCATTTGAGGCTCCATCAAAATTCAATTTCCAAAAGTGACCTTTTATAGTGTTCTCTTCAGCAGCTGCTACATACACTATCTCTTCATTGAGAAAGTCAAAATTCAAAGGTTCATAATCTTCTAAAGCTCTGCTGGCCAGAAAATCTGCTATTACACTCCCCTTTATAGTTTTTTGACTCATGTAAATTATGTCAAATTTAGAAAGCAAAATTTGCCACCTAGCCATCCTTCCATTCAATGCATTCGACTCCACCATATACTTTAAAGGATCCAACTTTGAGATTAGCCAGGTTGTATGATACAACATATATTGCCTTAATCTTCGTGCTGTCTAAACCAAAGCGCAACACAATTTTTCAATTGGCAAATATCTCAACTCACACTCAATGAATTTCTTACTGAGGTAATATATCGCCCTTTCCTTTCTTCCTGATTCATCATGTTGACCCAGCACACATCCCATTGAATTACCAGACATGGTCAAATACAATATCAATGGTCTGTCTGAACTTGGGGGTGATAACACTGGAGGATTTGACAAATATTCTTTAACTTTATCAAAATCCTTTTGACAATCCTCATCCCATTCTCCTGGGTTATGCTTTTTAAGAAGACGGAATATAGGGTCACATTTCTCTGTTAATTGAGAAATAAACCTTGCAATGTAATTTAGTCTTTCGAGGAAACCCCGAACTTCTTTTTGGGTGCATGGTGAAGAAAACCCTTGTATAGCCCAGACTTTATCCGAATCAATCTCAATTCCCTTCTCACTGAACACAAAGCCCAATAGCTTTCCGGATCTAGCCCCAAAAGTACATTTTGTAGGATTAAGCTTTAGCTAAAAATTTCTCAATCTCATGAACAACTTCCTCAATACTTCGGTATGCTCCTTTTCAGTTCGAGATTTGGCTATCATATCGTCAACATACACTTCAATTTCCTTGTGCATCATATCATGGAATAAAGTCACCATGGCTCTCTGATACGTCGCTCCAGCATTCTTCAATCCAAATGGCATCACCTTGTAACAAAAGGTGCCCCACAAGGTTATAAAAATAGTCTTTCCCATGTCTTCAGGATGCATCTTTATCTGATTATACCCCGAGAAGCCGTCCATGAAAGAAAACAATGAGTAGCCAGCCGTATTGTCCACCAGCGTATCAATATGGGGCAAAGGGAAATTGTCTTTTGGACTAGCTTTATTTAGATCTCTGTAATCCATACACATTCGCACCTTGCTATCTTTCTTGGGAACAGGCACAACATTAGCTACCCATTCTGAATACTTGATCACCTGAAGGAATCCCGCATCAAACTGCTTTTTAACTTCTTCCTTGATATTCAAGACAATATCTGGCTTCATTCGTCGAAGTTTCTGCTGTACTGGCTTGCAATCTTCTCTTATGGGAAGGCAATGTACTGTAATATCAGGACTTAAACCGGGTATATCCTGGTATGACCATGCAAAAACATCTTTGAATTCCTGAAGTAACCCAACAAGGTCTCGCTTTGTTTCTTCAACTATGCATGTTCCAATTTTTACAACTTTCCCCTCTTTCAAAGTCACCATGTCTATGGTTTCTTTATAAGGCAAAATTTGCTTTTCCTCTTGTTCTATCATCTTTAATAAGTCCGGAGATAAATCACAATCTTTGTTATCTTCAAAGTCCTGAGATCCCTCTAAACACATGTCTCGCTCGAATAGTGATTCTGAGTCAGTAACAGCGTCGCTCATGACATTGATATCTAGGGACCTATTATAGGTACAAAAATATACAAAGAATGAATGAATTTGGTAATTATTACTTTGTATGACATGTTTATGAATAAAAGAATGATTGAAGGAAGAATCAAGATAATTATTTAGATAGAAAGACTAACACAATTGCTTGTGAAAAGAATAACATTTGCTCAAAATGATAGGCAAAAATGTATTTCATTGAAATAATGATGTTTGAATATGAGCCCATTTCACAAAAAAATCTTTATTGTTTCTAGGATTTAAAACAACAAGTTTGTTTTGAACATTACTCTGAGTAAGCTCTAAAAACTACAGGAAGATCTTCTGCAGTCCAATTGTCTAGAACACTCCCAGTCTCATATGGACGAATATTTGACGAAATCCCCTCTTCAATTGTCTCTTCAACTATAGCATTGATGTACATATTTCCCAATGCTTCTCCTATGTCTTCTTTCTCTGGTGCCCCTCGTTCAGAATAAATAATGCCCCCTGACACAAAAGACTTGGAGATATAAGGAATTATCATAGGCTCCTACTTGATTTCCCCACCACTCATTCGTACTCTTCTTCTTTCTTGTCTTCTTTCTAACTCCTTTTTCCTTTGTCGTGCATCTGGCTTGAACCCCAAACCAAAGCGATCCTATTTGTCTTTCAGCATTGGAACTGCAATTCCTCCTTGGAGGCATCTTCCAAGTCCTTTTCCTGGTACAGCTCCCCGACCTACTATCAACTATAAACCCATCATCGTAGTTTTAGACATTTTCGGCTCCAGAATTCTATCTCCCTCAGTGATGAATGTTGCATTCACAAACTCCAAAGACCGAAAAGAACACTCAATAGCTTCCTCATCTGTTTCTACATACGGCGCATCACTGCTCACGGCTGCGATAATATTTTCTTCAGCATTTATTGTTACCAACCACCCTTCTGACACCAGTTTCAGCTTTTGATGTAATGATGAAGGTACTGCCCCTGCCGAGTGTATCCAAGGTCTTCCTAAGAAGCAATTGTAAGAGGGCTTAATATCCATTACTAGAAAATCTACCTCATATATGGTTGGGCCAATTAATAAGGGTATCTCTATTCTCTCCATGACTCTCCTCTCTGTGCCATCAAAGGCTCGTACTATGTTCTGACATCCTTTCATGTGAGAACTATCCACAGGTAACTTGTTTAGTGTGGACAAAGGCAACACATTTAACGCTGAACCATTATCTACCAATACCCCTGGAAACGTGTATCCTTTACATCTGGTAGTTATATGCAAAGCTTTGGTAGATGCCATCCCTCCTGGCGGAATTTCATCATCATTGAAAAAGATAAAGTTGTCTGCACTTATGTTGTTAACCAACCTGTGACAACCCTAATGTGACCCTAGTCGGGAAGTGGTTTCGGGACCACAAAACTGAGTCATAAAAATAATTAACCGTCATATTCTATGTTTATTATAGGTGAATATGAATGTGTGAAAGTTTCATACTTTAATTTGGTCAGTATATGCGAAATTTATTAGTAGGGACTTATGTGAGACAAATATGAAATGTGTTAGACTAATGTAAAAGTGATCTAATAGTGCATGATGTCAAAAAAAGGTACTTGCATGTCAAATTAGCCAAATTTTGGATAGTGGCCGGCCATGATATTGGTTATTAATGAAATATTTTTTCTATTAACATTTTTTAACTTAAAAAATGTATTATTGAAATTAAGAATAATAAAATATTGGGTGAGTGGGAGGAGAAACCAAAGTTGGTTCATCCTTGCTCCACCATTGCCGAAACTTGAGGGAGGAAGAAGAAAAGAATTTTCTTGTTTCATGTTCGGCTTGGATGATGTTTAGGAAAAGGTAAATACTTTGAAATTCTTGGAAATTTATGTATAAATAAGGTGATTAGTTCAAATTCTATTCATTCCATGGATTAAGTTTTGGTTGTTTAGAGCTTTGATATTCGGCCATGTAGTTTGAAACTCATAGTATATATATTTTTTATGTCATTAAAATGATGGTAATGTATTATATGAGGAGTTGAAATTAGCTTGTTTATAGGGAGGTGCCGAATGTGGTCATTGAAGGGTAAGTGAAAACTTTGGCTTTTGTTATGAATATTGAAAAATGCGAATTAAGAAAATATGTCTATATGATATGTGTATTTGGTTTGTGAACGAATAGTAAGCATGTTATGGACAATTCTTGTGTATATGTGTATAAATGATGAGTTATATATATATATATATATTTGATTATATGATTAACATATGTATATGAAATTGTAATAAGACATATGAGTTTTGCATATGTGTATGTGAACTAAGTACATAATGAATATTCGGCCCTGATGATTAAATGATAAAATGTTAGTCTTGGCTTTACATACATTCGGTTAAAGTGTTAATATAAAAGAAAATAATCGTATTTTGCTACTTTTAAGTTTCGAGATGGAATTTGTATATGAAAACTAAGTTGAGCGGTTAGGACCAAATGAGGTTTATAAGATATTAAAGCATGCTAGAATTATAAATTAGTGAAAATGTGTGATTGTACTAAATTCCCTACTTGAATTCAGTTAGGTATAGTCTAGTCATGGTACGAGTTTATTAGGGATAATACCTTATAAGTGAAGGTAGTTTTAGTTAACTTTATGTGTTATGCATGTGTTAAAATAGTTAATAATTTAGGTATACGGTTGGTTTCATATTTAAATATAAGGGTTAAGTACCTTAAATTTATCTTTGATGTTCAAAATGATTAAATCAATTCATTTCTTGATATTAAGCTCAAGAGCAAAGGGAACTAAATCGATAAAGGAAAGGAGAAAGCGATCGAGTAGCCTACCCGTAACTTTTCAAACATATCCGAGGTAAGTTTTAAGTATCTTCCTATAGTATATGATTAATGATGCCATTATAAGAGAATAGTATGTAAATTCGATTTTTGACTTATACTTGATCTAAGATGTATAATGGATAATGCATGCATATGCCTTATAGTCTAATGATCACTTTGAGTTTAAGATTTAATAACAAATAGAGTGAGTAATATGAGATATAACTATTGATTTAAAATGTGAATGATGAAGTGCGATTTGAGTTTGTATTCGAATGTAATATGTGACCATTAAGTGATAAGATGGCTAACATGTGTCAAAGTATGATCATAAATATATGAGATTGGAATTATATCCGGACTTCAGGTCCGCAGGCTATGTGCTGGAATTATATCCGGACTTCAGGTCCGCAGGCTATGTGCTGGAATTATATCCGGGCTTAAAGTCTTGAAGGCTTTGTGCTAGTGACTGGACTCGGGTTTTAACCTAGCAGATTTAACGTCAGTAATTCGAGTAAGGTTATGAATTAAGTGTACGAGGTAACTGCTATTAATTATGTATTATACAATATGAAGAACAGGTACGTATTTTGTACACATAAGTGAACCAATCTCTATATTCAAGTAATATTAACAACAAATGTAATATGTATATGTGTGAATAGATATATGTATGGATGATCATCGAATCTATGAATATGAAAATGACCATTTCGGACGATGTTTATTATTATATGAAAGTATACGATTAAATTAATTATATAAGCCATGTTGATGATCGAGATTCAGGTGGTAAATTTCTTTGTGCTGGCTCTTATATATATATATATATGTGTTTTCGGGCAAGTGGTATAAAGTTGATCTTGAGTTTGGTATTTTCGTAATGTTGATTTACATGTCGAATTTTTTTTATCTGTTTGAATTACTTAAAACTTACTAAGCATCATTATGCTCACTTTGTTGCCTTGATTCATTGTTTTATAGATCCTGTTCGTTAGCTATCGTTCTCGGGAGTTTCAAAGTCGAAGTCATCCATACTATCTAAGCTCATTTGGTACTTTTGTAGCTGAACTTTGTTAATGGCATGTATAGGACTGACTTTTGTTGTTAATTAAGTATCTTTTTGGTATTGTATATTCGTATAGCCGTGCGAAAATGGCTTGTTAAGTTATTATACGTATTTCATATAGTTAATGTGTATGTGTGGTTGATATTCAATTAATGTTTTAAATTTTTTTTTGTTATGAGTTGAACTTAGGAATTATTCTATAGTGTTAAATGAGATTTCGTGCTTGTTTTGTAATACTTCTTAATCCCTCCGGCGATGGGTACGGGTTAGGGGTGTTACATTTTATTGGTATCAGAGCTACAGTTTAGTCGATTCTAGGACTACCGTAATACGTTTGGATCTAGCTATACATGCCATTATGTGTTTATTTGATAGTGTGGTGATTTCTGACTGTTAAAAATGTATTTATTTATAGTAATGGATCCCGATCCCAACCGAGCGGTAGCTGATGATGTTGAGAGTGTAGCGCCTGCTCTCGCACATGGGACGGCGCCGGTGGACTCTCAACCTATTGCTAGTAATCAGAATGATGAAGCTAGGCAGGCTTTTTATAGCGTGATGAATGATTGGTTCAATCAGTATATTCAAACTAATACGGTTATTCCGCAACCCCCACTCTCGACCAATACACCCCTGCACCTGCAATACCTCCGGTAACTGATCAGATGAGGTTAAATAAGCCCCCAGTTGACAGAATCTGAAAGCACGAGGCTACTGAATTTAAAGCTACAAATAGCGATGATGCCGAGCAAGCTGAATTTTGGTTGGACAACACTATCCGGGTACTTGATGAACTATCTTGCACACCCGATGAATGCTTGAAGTGTAGTATCTCTTTGCTACGTGATTCTGCCTACTACGAGTGGAATACGTTGATTTCTGTTATGCCCAGAGAGCGAGTAACTTGGGAGTTTTTCCAAACCGAGTTTTGAAAAAAGTATATCAGCCAGAGGTTCATTGATCAAAAACGGAAAGAATTTCTTGAACTTAAACAAGGTTCCATGTCGGTTACTGATTATGAACGAAAGTTTGTGAGGCTTAGCCGGTACGCTTGAGTATGCGTTTCTTCAGAAGCTGTAATGTGTAAACGTTTCGAAGATGGACTGAACGCAGATATAAAACTGTATGTTGGCATTCTAGAAATTAGAGAATTTGTAGTACTTGTCGAAAGCGAAATGCAAAGCCAAGAGCTCAAAGAAGGAGAAAAAGAAAAGGCGATATGGGAGCAAAAGAGTTTCGTAAGAGATCATCGGAAAGCCCTATCGCGAGTCATCGAAGAAATTTAGAGATGATTTAGGCGAGATCTAAAGACACTACGGGCTTTTCTAGACGAGATCGTGATCGACCCCCTGTGAGTACGCGAGTCTTTTCAGTTACTAGTGTTAGGAATGATCGTCGGGACAGGACAGAGTGCCAGTATTGTGGTAAATGACATTCGGGGAGTTGTAGATTCTATGACCGCTCCTGTTATAAGTGTGGATCAGCTGACCACTTTATCAAGGATTGCCCGAGACTGTCTGAACAGAATGTAAATTAGAATGGGAAACCGGGTGCTACTACTGCTTGAGGTAAACCATCTAGAAATGCGGGGAATGCTAGTGGCGGTCCGAGAGGATCTAGAGATGCTACAACCAGATCTGAAGCTCGTGTTCCTGCTAGAGCTTACGCTATACGCGCACGCGAGGATGCTTCCTCGCCAGATGTTATTACCGGTACTTTCACTCTCTTTGATACTAATGTGATTGCATTGATTGACCCTAGTTCTACTCATTCATATGTATGTGAGACTTTAGCATCCAGTAAGACTTTACCTATTGAGTCTACTGAGTTCGTAGTTCGAGTGTCGAATCCCTTGGGTCGTTATGTACTTGTTGACAAGGTGTGTAAGAAATGTCCCCTAGTAATCAGAGGTTCTTGTTTTCCGGCCGATTTGATGCTTTTACCGTTTGATGAATTTGATGTTATCCTCGGTATGGATTGGTTGACCGTTCATGATGCAGTTATGAATTGCAAAAGAAAAACTATTGATTTGAGGTGTGTAAATAATGAGATAATTCGAGTTGAGTCTACTGACTTGAACGGATTGCCAGTAATAATATCCTCGATGTTGGCTCAGAAACATCTGAGAAAGGGGTATAAGCATATCTTGCGTATGTACTTGATAGCAAAGAGTCAGAAAAGAGACTTGAATCAGTACCAGTGGTTTGTGAGTATTCAGATGTTTTTCTTGAGGAGTTACCAGGATTACCACCCGTTCGAGAGGTTGAATTCAGTATCGAACTAATACCTGGTACCGCTCCAATTTCGATAGCTCCGTATCGTATGGCACCAACAGAATTGAAAGAATTAAAAACTCAGTTGCAAGAGTTGACGGATAGAGGTTTTGCTCGACCGAGTTTTTCACCTTGGGGTGCACCAGTATTGTTTGTGAAAAAGAAGGACGGAACCATGAGACTGTGCATCGACTATCGTCAGTTGAATAAAGTGACAATAAAGAATAAATATCCATTACCGCATATTGATGATTTATTCGATCAACTGAAGGGAGCCTCTATATTTTCAAAGATAGATTTGAGATTGGGTTATTATCAGTTGCGAGTTCGAGATTCAGATATACCCAAAACTGCTTTCAGAACGAGATATGGTCACTACGAGTTCCTAGTGATGCCGTTTGGGCTCACTAATGCCCCTGCGGTATTTATGGATTTGATGAACCGGATCTTCAGACCGTATTTGGATCGGTTTGTAGTTGTGTTTATCGATGATATTTTGGTCTATTCGAGAAATGAAACCGATCATGCTGAGCACCTGAGATTAGTGTTGCAGATTTTACGGGATAAGCAGTTATATGCTAAGTTCAGTAAATGTGAGTTCTGGTTGAGAGAAGTTAGCCTATTGGGTCATGTGGTATCTACATCGGGTATTAGAGTTGATTCGGGTAAAATATCAGCCATACTTGATTGGAAGCCCCCAAGGAATATTACGGAAGTTCGGAGCTTTTTGGGACTTGCTGGTTACTACAGACGATTTGTAAAGGGTTTCTCGATGATAGCCACCCCAATGACGAAACTACTTCAGAAAGATGTTAAGTTTGAATGGTCAGAAGAATGTCAGAAAAGTTTTGATCAATTGAAAACTTATTTGACTGAAGCTCCGGTGTTGGTACAGCCCAAATTCGGTAAAGAATTTGTCATTTACAGTGATGCATCCTTACTTGGGTTGGGTTGTGTGTTGATGCAAGAAGGTCGAGTTGTAGCCTACACGTCGAGGCAATTGAAGCCACATGAGAAAAACTATCCGACCCATGATCTCTACTTAGCTGCCATCGTATTCGCTTTGAAAATATGGCGACATTACTTGTTTGGTGAGAGGTGCCACGTATTTTTGGATCACAAAAGTCTCAAATATTTGATGATTCAAAGATATTTGAGTCTACGACAGAGACGTTGGCTTGAGTTGCTAAAAGATTATGAGCTTGTCGTTGATTATCACCCGGGAAAGGCTAATGTGGTTGCGGATGCTTTAAGTCGTAAATCACTGTTTGCTTTACGAGCGATGAATGTATACCTGTCTGTTTTATCTGATAATGTGTTAGTAGCAGAATTGAAGGCTAAACCATTATTGATTCCTCAAATACGTGAGTCCTAGAAAGTCGACGATGAATTGATTGCTAAACGAGCTGAATGTGCTTCTAATGTGGAATCGGAGTTTCAAATAGACGACAATGATTGTTTAAGGTTCAGAAGTCGATTGTGTGTTCCAAGAAATTCAGAACTTATTTCGATGATCTTGAGCGAGGCTCATAGTAGCCGAATGTCTATCCACCCGGGTAGTACGAAAATGTACAATGATTTGAAATGTCAGTTTTGGTGGCCTGGTATGAAACGAGACATTTCTAACTTTGTTTCGAAGTGTTTGATTTGTCAACAAGTGAAAGCGGAACACCAAGTGCCTTCGGGATTACTTCAGCCGATCATGATACCCGAATGGAAGTGGGATCGAGTCACGATGGATTTTGTATCTGGATTGTCGTTGTCATCAAGCAAGAAAGATGCGATCTGGGTTGTTGTTGATAGACTGACAAAGGCGGCTCATTTTATCCCTATACGTACGGATTATTCCCTTGACAAGCTAGCTGAAATGTATGTATCCCAGATTGTAAGGTTACATGGAGTACCCATTTCTATTGTGTTAGATAGAGATCCGAGATTCACATCGCGATTTTGGAAGAAATTTCAAGAAGCTTTGGGTACCAAGTTACATTCTAGCATCGCTTTTCATCCCTAGACTGATGGTCAATCCGAACGAATAATTCAGATACTCGAGGATATGTTGAGATGTTGCATCCTTGAGTTTAGTGGTTCGTGGGAACGGTATTTACCTTTGATTGAATTCGCTTACAACAATAGTTTTCAATCAAGCATTAAGATGGCACCTTACGAGGCTTTGTACGGTTGTAAATGCCGTACACCGTTGTTTTGGACCGAGCTCAGTGAAAGCAAAATTTTCGGAGTTGATTTGATTAAAGATGCTGAGCAGAAAGTAAAAATAATTCATGAAAGTCTGAAGGCAGCTTCAGATCGTCAGAAGTCGTACGCGGATTTGAAACGAAAAGACATTGAGTATCAGGTGGGAGATAAAGTGTTTCTTAAAGTTTCATCTTGGAAAAAGATACTCAGATTTGGCCGTAAGGGCAAATTGAGTCCGAGGTTCATTGGGCCGTATGAAATATCCGAACGAGTTGGTCCAGTTGCATATAGATTGATTTTACCCCCTGAACTTGAAAATATTCACAACGTTTTTCATGTTTCGATGCTTCGACGTTATAGATCTGATCCTTCGCACATAATTAATCCATCAGAGGTTGAAATTCAATCCGATATGAGTTATGCAGAAGAACCGATTCGTATCCTAGCTCGTGAGGTGAAAGAGTTACGAAACAAAAAGGTTCCTTTAGTAAAAGTGTTATGACTCAAGCACGGGATGGAAGAAGCTACTTGGGAACCCGAGAACTCTATGAAAGAATGATATCCTAACTTGTTCACTGGTAAGATTTTCGGGGACGAAAATTTCTTATGTGGGGGAGAGTTGTGACAGCCCTAATGTGACCCTAGTCGGGAAGTGGTTTCGGGGCCACAAAACCGAGTCATACAAATAATTAACCGTCATATTCTATGTTTATTATAGGTGAATATGAATGTGTGAAAGTTTCATACTTTAATTTGGTCAGTATATGTGAAATTTATTAGTAGGGACTTATGTGAGACAAATATGAAATGTGTTAGACTAATGTAAAAGTGATTTAATAGTGCATGATGTCAAAAAAAGGTACTTGCATGTCAAATTAGCCAAATTTTGGATAGTGGCCGGCCATGATATTGGTTATTAATGATAATATTTTTTCTATTAACATTTTTTAACTTACAAAATGTATTATTGAAATTAAGAATAATAAAATATTGGGTGAGTGGGAGGAGAAACCAAAGTTGGTTCATCCTTGCTCCACCATTGCCAAACTTGAGGAGAGAAGAAGAAAAGAATTTTTCTGTTTCATGTTCGGCTTGGATGACGTTTAGGAAGAGGTAAGTACTTTGAAATTCTTGGAAATTTATGTATAAATAAGGTGATTAGTTTAAATTCTATTCATTCCATGGATTAAGTTTTGGTTGTTTGGAGCTTTGATATTCGGACATGTAGTTTGAAACTCATAGTATATTTTTTTTATATCATTAAAATGATGGTAATGTATTATATGAGGAGTTGAAATTAGCTTGTTTATAGGGAGGTGCCGAATGTGGTCATTGAAGGGTAAGTGAAAACTTTGGCTTTTGTTATGAATATTGAAAAATGCGAATTAAGAAAATATGTCTATATGATATGTGTATTTGGTTTGTGAACGAATAGTAAGCTTGTTATGGACAATTCTTGTGTATATGTGTATAAATGATGAGTTATATATATATATATATATATTCGATTATATGATTAACATATGTATATGAAATTGTAATAAGACATATGAGTTTTGCATATGTATATGTGAACTAAGTACATAATGAATATTCGGCCCTGATGATTAAATGATAAAATATTAGTCTTGGCTTTACATACATTCGGTTAAAGTGTTAATATAAAAGAAAATAATCGTATTTTGCTACTTTTAAGTTTCGAGATGGAATTTGTATATGAAAACTAAGTTGAGCGGTTAGGACCGAATGAGGTTTATAAGATATTAAAGCATGCTAGAATTATAAATTAGTGAAAATGTGTGATTGTACTAAATTCCCTACTTGAATTCGGTTAGGTATAGTCTAGTCATGGTACGAGTTTATTAGGGATAATACCTTATAAGTGAAGGTAGTTTTAGTTAACTTTATGTGTTATGCATGTGTTAAAATAGTTAATAATTTAGGTATACGGTTGGTTTCATATTTAAATATAAGGGTTAAGTACCTTAAATTTATCTTTGATGTTCAAAATGATTAAATCAATTCATTTCTTGATATTAAGCTCAAGAGCAAAGGGGAACTAAATCTGATAAAGGAAAGGAGAAAGCAATCGAGTAGCCTACCCGTAACTTTTCAAACATATCCGAGGTAAGTTTTAAGTATCTTCCTATAGTATATGATTAATGATGCCATTATAAGAGAATAGTATGTAAATTCGATTTTTGACTTATACTTGATCTAAGATGTATAATGGATAATGCATGTATATGCCTTATAGTCTAATGATCACTTTGAGTTTAAGATTTAATAACAAATAGAGTGAGTAATATGAGATATAACTATTGATTTAAAATGTGAATGATGAAGTGCGATTTGAGTTTGTAGTCGAATGTAATATGTGACCATTAAGTGATAAGATGGCTAACATGTGTCAAAGTATGATCATAAATATATGAGATTGGAATTATATCCGACTTGTGTCCGCAGTGCTATATGTGTGGAATTATATCCGACTTCAGTCCGCAGCTATGTCTTTGGAATTATATCCGGGCTTAAAGTCTCGAAGGCTTTGTCTTTGGTGGATCTGACTCTCGGGTTTTAACCTAGCAGATTTAACGTCAGTAATTCGAGTAAGGTTATAAATTAAGTGTATGAGGTAACTGTTATTAATTATGTATTATACAATATGAAGAACAGGTACGTATTTTGTACACATAAGTGAACCAATCTCTATATTCAAGTAATATTAACAACGAATGTAATATGTCTATGTGTGAATAGATATATGTATGGATGATCACCGAATCTATGAATATGAAAATGACCATTTCAGACGATGTTTATTATTATATGAAAGTATACGATTAAATTAATTATATAAGCCATGTTGATGATCGAGATTCAGGTGGTAAATTTCTTTGTGCTGGCTCATATATATATATATATATATGTGTTTTTCGGGCAAGTGGTATAAAGTTGATCTCGAGTTTGGTATTTTCGTAATGTTGATTTACATGTCGAATTTTTTTATCTGTTTGAATTACTTAAAACTTACTAAGCATCATTATGCTCACTTTGTTGCCTTGATTCCTTGTTTTATAGATCCTGTTCGTTAGCTATCGTTCTCGGGAGTTTCAAAGTCGAAGTCATCCACACTATCTAAGCTCATTCGGTACTTTTGTACCTGAACTTTGTTAATGGCATGTATAGGACTGACTTTTGTTATTAATTAAGTATCTTTTTGGTATTGTATATTCGTATAGCCGTGCGAAAATGGCTTGTTAAGTTATTATACGTATTTCATATAGTTAATGTATATGTGTGGTTGATATTCAATTAATGTTTTAAATGTTTTTTTTTTGTTATGAGTTGAACTTAGGAATTATTCTATAGTGTTAAAAGAGATTTCGTGCTTGTTTTGTAATACTTCTTAATCCCTCCAGCGACGGGTACGAGTTAGGGGTGTTACACAACCGATCCAACTTAATGACAGAAATATCATTGGTTACATAAGTCTCATTTAGCACCTTCATCAATGCACTCCAATGCACCTCTGAACTCAGGAGTTGGGCCAATATAGGTATGTGGGCTGGTTGTTTATGCAACTGTTCCACCACACTGTACTCGCTATGTTTTAGAAACTTCAAGAATTCTTTAGCTTCTTCTTCATTCACTGGTTCATTAACAGTTACGTCAAGTTCAACTGCTTTTCCTTTCTTTTGCTTGACCAGCACATCTCTTTCTTTCACTGGTTCTACTCGAGTTGTGAGAGCCTATATTTTGATCCTCTTTTAACGGGCTCTCTTTTCCCGAAATTGTCACATTACAATCATAATTCCAAGGAACCTGTTTACTGTCTTTGTAAGAAAAAACCGCTGGCTTCGAAATTATAATCTTTGGCATCATTTGAACTCCTGCTTCATTCTTAGGACACGAGATAATAACCACAGGATAATTGACCTTTAGACTTGATGTGGATTCTGATGCACATATATACTCCTCCTCATGAATCTCTTTATAAAACCCCATTTCCTTGCTGTCCATCAAGCCCTGAATAATAGCTCTGAATTCTTCACATTCCTGAATCCTGTGTCCTTCTTCATGATGGAACTCACAATAATCCTCTATCCCATTATCATTTTCTTCTGTGCTCGAAGTAACTAACCCTCTTCTTGCCATTTCTTTCCAAACTTGTTTCAAAGGAGTCTTTACCTCTAAAACATCCCTCTTGGTCTTTTTTCTAATTCCTCCATCTATTGCATTTACCCCACTATAGTATGATTAGGCAATGGATTTTCAGTACTGGGCGCATTATCAAACTTCACAATACCCATCTGGATAAATCTCTCAACCAGCTATTTAAAAGTGGTGCAATTTTCTATCGAATGACCCACAATTTCTGCGTAATACTCACATTGAGCATTGGCATCGTACCATTTAGGAAACGGAGGCTGAATTGGCTTTAAGTAAAAAGGTGCCAGCACATGTGCATCGAACAAACTTTGATATAACTCTTTGTATGTCATGGGAATTGGTGTAAATTGAATCTTCTCATTATTTGGCCTAGTTCCTGACTCTTGTCGTGATGAACCTTGACCAGCAGCTGTCGCTTTCGATTGACTCATAGTAATGGACTTCGAATATCCCATGTTCGCATTGTTCACCTCGTTTTCTTTCTTCCGTGGCACAGACCTTTTAGCACTTTCTCCAGCACCTATCCTTCCATTTCTTATGGTATTCTCAATCATTTCTCCTGTCATGACCACATCCGCAAAGCTCTTCGTGGTACTTCCTAGCATATGAGTTATAAACGGGGCTTTTAAAGTGTTAATAAAGAGTATCGTAGTTTCTTTCTCTAAAAGTGGTGGCTGAACTTGAATGGCCATTTCCCTCCACCTCTGCGCATACTGCTTAAAACTTTCGTTTGGCTTCTTCTTCATATTCTGCAAAGTAATTCTATCGGGAGTTATATCCGTCACATGGCTGTATTGCTTCATGAATGCCTGTGCTAAATCTCACCATGAACTAATTCTGTTTCGATTCAATTAATTGTACCATTTAACAGCTACTCCCACCAAGCTATCTTGGAAGTAATGAATCAGCAATTGATCATTATGAACATACCCTGTCATCCTTCTGCAAAACATAGTGATATGAGCTTCTGGGTAACTCGTTCCATTGTATTTCTCAAATTCTGGCATCCTGAACTTGTATGGCAGTACTAAGTCTGGGACCAAACTCAGATCCTTTGCATCAATCCCAGGATGTCTATCACCACCCTCCATTGCTCTAACCTTTTCCTCCAGCCATTTGCACCGTTCTTGCAACTGCTTTTGTGATTCTGCTTTTGCTCTTTCCTCTTTTGCAACTTCATCCAAATCAGGGACCATTGGATTATGTGAGTTATTACCAAGATTATAACCTGAACCAGCTTGAAAATTCATTGGAACCGAAACTACTGAGGCCTGATCGTAACAGATGGCTTCTGTAAATTAATCTCAGGTTGTGTCTGCATATGTATAGGAGTAAAGCCAGGAGGATATTGGGGGTCTTCATTACTTTCTCCCATATTATCCATTGGACCTTTTCCCTTATCCATTCTTCCCATCAGCAATTGGGACAACTGACTCATCATCTCTCTTTGGGACTCCCTCATCTGTTCTTTCATCTCTTGTTGAATCTTAACCAGCTGCTCTTGCATCTGTGACTGCATTTTCTCTTGCATATCCTTTTGCATTTGTTCTAACTTTTCCAGTCTTTTGTCCATTGACTTAGTCTTTTTCCTTGTTCCGTAGGGATGTGTATTTGGTTTGTTTTGGTTGGTTTCCAGATTACTGAAATAATTTTTAATTAATTAGAATCTTATTATGACTTTTAATGCATATGATGTAATGTAATGCAAAATGCATGAATGCAAAGGAGGCATCAATTCTGATTCAATTCCTTTTAGAAAATTTCACTGGAAAATAAAACTCTTTACATAAAACTGAGTTACAAATACGACTTCGCCCTAACACTCAGGGCCTTAACTTTCCTAAGCAATGAAGGCTAGTTCTTGTCCTCTATCTGACTCTAGCTCGTACTTCACACTTAATACGTCTGCCTATACTGCCAAGGACTATAAGTAGTCAGCTACTTCTTGAATTTGCGTTACAGCTTCTCCCATGATGTAATCCCTGTTTTTAACTTGGTCCTGAGAGTAATGAAGTTGATTCTTCCATTGCTCCTCATTTGCCTCCAAGAACTCAATCCTCATTTCACAACTTTGCAATGCTGTTTCTAGCTCTTCTATTTTCCCTTTCATCTCTTCGATCTTACTTAAGCTTGCGTTCAACTCTGTCACCGAATTGCGATTCCGGTATAAACACAGAGATCCCTCAAGTTTCGCCACTCTGGCTCTTAGTTCATCCTTCTCATTCTTACTCTCTGATAGACTTCTTTCGAAAGCTTCATTCCGAGCTTCAGCCTCCTAGAACCTCTTTTCCTATTGATCTCCCTTAGCCCTTTCTTCTCGAACCTCTTGGCGCCATTGTTCCAACGTCTTTCCTAGCCCAGCGGTCTTCATTGATAAGCACAGCTTCTTATAATCTGTTTTCAAGCCTTCCAAATCTTCCTCAACTTCACCCTTCCTTTTCCGTAGCTTTTTCGCCTCTGACTTTTGAATCTCTACTTCTAACTTTAAGTGCATCTTTTCTTCCTCCAACTGCTCAATCTTCCTCCCAAACTTGGAACTCTTCTTCTCAAAATCTTGCTTTATAATTTCCAACTCCGACGGGGCAATTTGTAACTGTTCTTCCATTGGCCGAGGGCTTTCCGAACTTGGTCTAGGAATATTCTCATTGACCCTTTTCCTAAACCATCCACTGTATTCAGGTGTTACCATGGAACCAACAGTCAGCCTTTTCATCTAGTGTATTTGCCTCCAAGCATCAAACAATTCCCGAACCTTCTTCCTATAGTGGTCTCCTTTATATGGAAGTTCACACTGAGCTAACCTGTGCTTCGTAGGTATGAACTGCCTTGATTTATACTGCCTTAGTGCAAGTAGAGGAGTATATCCAGTAGCTCCCTAGATTCCTAACAATGGCACCCAATTATAGCTCCCACATCGATACAAGATTTCATCAGGAACCATCCAGAAAGCCCTCCACAATCATCTTCCTTGAGATTTTAGAAAATTTCCATCCATTTTTCTTCTGAAATATCATCTCTCCTTTGCATCGCTATCTCTTCTTTTAATGGGGAGTAACCTTCGGAGAAAACCTGGTAACAAACCTTATTTATCTTTCAAAAATGCCCGTGAAACCATACCATCAACAGCTGTGCGCATCCAATAAACTGACCCTCACCTGTCATTCGACACATACTCAAAGATCTAAATGTCTCGGCCAGTATTGTAGGTACAGGTGTGGCTCCCTTCTCGAGACGATCAAACAAATTAGTGACTGTCTCATCAATATGTCTTAAAGCCCTAGGAAAAATCACCAATCCATTGATGCTTAAGGTAAAAATTTCAACCCTTTTCTTCTCATCCGGGTGCGTCAAAATCAAATCTCTCAAATTTTCCCAGGGAATGCACTTACTATCTCCCTTTTGGTGAATTCGAGCAGTTACCCAAGATTCACTCATCCCTAAAATATTCACCAGCCTCTTTGCAAAAGTTTGACCATTAGTAACCTTAGCATAAATTTTTCTGACTTGAGCTCTTAGACTCCTTAACAAAGTGGTGTATTCTTCCAAACTAGGAACCAGATCTACTTCCCCAAAAGTGAAACAATTATAAGCAGAATTCCAAAATTGAGCCATACCTTGGAACAAACGCTTATCCACCTTAACATCAAGCAAGTATGGTATATCACCATAACTCTGGTAGAACAATTGTTTAGTGCCCTCATCCCAACGGGTCCATATATCCTTTAACTCTTGCAGCTCATTCTATGTTACATTGATGCGAGTAAAGTTCTACAACTCTGATGTATGTCCTTCTGTCAGGCTATCCCCTTTCTCTGTTTGTAACTTCTCTGACCATGCACGGACGGCCGCATTATCCTCAACTTTACTAAGAAATTCATTATCCATGTTAAACTTTCTAATTTAGTAATCGAATACGAACCAACACCTCCTTTAATATGCAATGTCATGCAAAACACAATCAAAACAAAACGCAAGTTAGTATCAAATATAAGTGATAAAATATAAGTATAACAAAAAAGATAATCATAACACACATATAGGCAATGACTAAGGCTCGACGCGGCTCTACCTAAAGATAGCTCTTAAGGTTCACTACATGAAGCTCGGTTCTAGAGTACAGGTACCCAAACTAGCAGATTCCTTAATCTTCACCCATTATAGGCTCATATAGATTGAGTTCGGTTTAGGGGAATACATTTCCCTATGACCATGCGGAGATGAAAATCTCCCGGAATCATAGGTACGGATGCATCCCGGAAGCAATCCACTAGCCCATACGGAGGTGAAAACCTCACGAAAGCATAGTTTCTTACTCCTACTTAACAGGTATAACCACAGCGGTCATGCAATGTAATGCTATATTTATTAGACAAGACTTGAACCACAACAATCATGCCAATAAATGCAATTTAAAAGAATCATGATTCAAAACAAATTTTCAATTTTTTTTGACAAAAGGACAATAAACAATCAATTTTATGGCCTGACCCTCTTTATCTAGTATCCCCAGTGGAGTCGTCAAGCTGTCGAAACCCTTTTTTTATTTTAAAAATAATGGGGATTGACTTTTTAAAATGAAAATGTGGACTCGCCACCAATCTCTTGATTTAGGTGTGATTGGACCACCTATTAAAATGCTTTATTCAATGAAAAATAAATTTAGTCTATGTAAAACAAAAAACAGGGGTTCGGGAGTCAGTTACGCATGAGGAAGGGTTAGCACCCTCATTACGCCCAAAAATTGGTACCAAATTGATTTGATGTTGTCCTTATATCAAAAGTTTTAAAAGAAAAGATTTTCCGAAGTATGATTTTTTTAAAATGTTTGAATAGCTCAAATTAGCAGTTAAAAATCTCTCGTTTCAAAGATATACGGTTTCATACCCAGTACGATTGGATACGATCCCTTATACCTTGAAGATGCACTACAAGAAAATAGGGCCACAGTCAAGAAGGAAGCCGAACAAGATTTTGCGATATTTCCCGCTAATCCCAAGGCTTCAAAGGCTATTCATGTCGTCAAAGACAGTCGAGTTTATGACGTGGCATCATGATCAACGAACGGATGATGGATTATTAAGGCATCCTGCAGATTCTTTAGCATGGAAATCATTTAACAATAAATTTCCAAGCTTTGCAAGTGATCCTCGGAATGTAAGGCTTGGGTTAGCATCTGACGGATTTAATCCTTTTAAAATCATGAGCACCTCGTACAGTACTTAGCCTGTGGTCCTTGTTTCTTATAATTTGCCTCCATGGCTCTGCATGAAGCAATCTTCTTTGATATTTTCTATGATTATCCCCGGAGAGAAAGGCCCCGGAAATGATATTGACATATATCTGCAGCCACTTATTGAAGAGTTAAAACAATTATGGCTGGGTGTTGAGACGTATGATGTATTGAGAAAGGAGAACTTTTACCTACGTGCTGCTTTGCTGTGGACAATTAATGATTTCCCAGCATATGTGAATTTATCTGGTTGGAGTACCAGAGGACGTTATGCTTGTCCTTGTTGTGCTTTGCTCAAACGTGTTCACACGATGGTTATATAATAGGAAGAAGTTCTGCTATATGGGGCATCGTCGGTGGTTAGATGAAAATCATAGATATAGATTTCAGAAGGCTTTATTTGATGGTACTGAAGAGTTGAAAAAAGCTCCTGAGTAGACCATTGGATCTGAAATCTTATTCATGTTAAAAGATATGGATTTCAGTTACGGGAAGCTGAATCAACCATCTAACAGGCAAGATCGAGGGATGAATCTGATGATGAATCTGACGAGGAGGATGACCCTAATGAGGCGGACTTGTGGAAGAAAAGAAGTATTTTTTTTTTTAGTTGCCTTATTGGGAGCATCACATATTATGCCACAATCTTGATGTGATGCATATTGATAAGAATGTCTGCGAGAACATCATCCAGACAATTTTGAACGTCGATGGTAAATCAAAAGATAATCTTCAGAGTCGACTTGATTTAGTTCACATGGGAATTAGGCGTGATCTTCATCCCCAAGTACGTCCTAATGGAAAATATTGGTTGCCGCCTACAATTTTTGCAATGTCAAAGGAAGAGAAAGAAATGTTCTGCACGGTGTTGAAGGATATAAAGGTTCCGGATGCGTATTCATCAAATATATCTCGATGTGTAAGTCTTAAAGATCGAAGACTATATTCATTAAAATCACATGACTATCACATCCTGATGCAAGATCTACTTCCAGTTGCTTTACGGTGCTGAATGTCAAAGAAGGTAACGTCCTGTATAATTGAACTGTCCAATATAATGAAAGCAATTTGTGGCAAAGTTCTGAATGTTGAAGAACTTGAAAAAGTACAAGATCGAGTCGCTTTGACATTATGCAATTTGGAGAAGATCTTTCCACCTTCCTTCTTCACTATTATGGTGCACCTTGTCATTCATCTCCCTCGTGAAGCAATAATTGGTGGGCCGGTTTTCTATCGTTGGATGTATCCAATTGAAAGGTGCTAATTTATTTCAAAAGCATTCACCTTTATACCTATAGTTACCAGTTTTGATAATGTTGTATATGGTGTTTAGGTTCCTAAGCAAATTGAAGTCTTATTGCCGTAACAAGCGTTATCCGAAAGGATCAATTGCTGAAGGCTACTTGGCAGAGGAGTGTATGACATTCTGTTCTAGATATTTAGAAGATGTTGAAACAAGATTGAATAGACCAAGTAGAAATGCCGGACTCAATGATCCTAACTTGGCCGAAACTTATTTATTTCAAAGTTATGGAGAACCAATTGGCAAAGTTGAAATTGCAGAATTAGATGACCGATCTTGGATACAAGCACATAGATATGTTCTTTTCCACCACGATGCACTTGAACAATTATGCAAGTAAGTTCTAGAATATGATAAATATTCATCTTTTTTTGATTTGTTTATTTTTTAACGAATTAAACATGTTTTTAACATAGTGAGTACAAACAAATCTTAAGATCTCGTTCACACTCACGAAGATTACAACATCGCGAGATTAATAGGTTATTCGCAGAATCTTTTCATGAATGGTTAAGTTAAACGGTATGCAACTCAAAATTTTATTGACAAATAATAATGTTTTCTCATAACATTTATAATTACTCAATTTACTTTCGATTCAATAGGTTTGGCGTGGGAATGTCGTTAATGACGAAGTTAAATGGCTTTCCCAAGGTCCGAATTGAGTTGTAAAAAGATATAGTGGCTTCATCATGAATGGATTCAGATTTCATACCAAATACCGCGAGAGATTGAGGAGAACTCAAAATTGTGGAGTAGTTGTTAATTCTTTAATTACAAGTTACGCTAGTGCTAGGGACAGTAATCCTGTCGAGGGAAATGTGGAGTATTACGAACTTCTAACCGACATTATTGAGTTGGATTACTATAGAAAATGGAAAGTTGTCTTATTTCGATGTGATTGGGCTGATGCTAATACTGCTCGCGGAATTAAAAATGATCAATTTGGTTTTACAATGGTGAATTTCTCTCGATTAATTCACACTGGAGAACATTTGATAGACGAGCCGTATGTATTTTCTTCTCAAGTTAAACAAGTTTTTTACTCGAAAGATCCAATTGATGAGGGTTGGTACGTTGTACTCCGAAACACCCCTAGAGACTTGTTTGACATGGGGAATGGAAGTAGAGATGACATCGTTGAAAGATCAGAAACTTTGCCTTTTCCAGAACAAGACTTAAATGAAGATATCCCTAGTACTAGTACACAATTTCAATGGGTTCGTTAGGATGTGGACGAAGATATTTATGATTTATGATGTAGTAAGATTTTATGATTTTTTATTTATATGTAATGTTATAATTTTAACATTGGTCATGTTATATAATTTAACTATTTTATATTTGCTATTGTTGTTATTTCTTACTAAAATTTTAACTGTTTTATGTGTTGTAGGAAAAATGCCTAGAAGAAGATTAAGAGATCTTAATATTGTACAGAATACAAATTCGGAAGAAGTAAGTACTGAACAGCAGACAGTTGTTGGATCTTCAAGCGTGCCGGATACACTTGACAAGTCTGTGGAATTTCAAAGTAATGTTAAGTTTATTTTACAAATTGTATTAAATTTTATTACTGATTTATTTTTAAATTTCAATATAGTAATAATATATTATTTTTCAGCTGAAAATGGTAGGACGCACAGAGGTCGAGGACGTACGCTCCTAACAGATTTATATAACTTAAATTCTGCCGACCGTGTCAAAGTAACTAGAAACAGCCATGGTCAGCCTGTTGGACAAGAAGCTCGACTTTTAGCAGGCTATTTGGGCATTATAGCACGAAATGCAAATATGTTGCCCATCAACTACGAATCATGGCATAACATGCCTGATAGCAATAAAAATCAAGCTCTCTCTAATATTAAGGTAACAAAACGTTAATGTAATTATAATACTTGGGTTTAAGTTTCATCTATATTTACTTCCTAAACTTGTGTTTTTTAGGAGAGGTTTGCTTTAGAGGTCTCTGATGCCTATATCAAGAAGGCATTGGGTAAAAAATGGAGAGACAATAAAAGCATTTTGAAAAAAGAATATTTTAAAAAACCCATGAGCCTCAAAGAAAAATTGCAAAATTTCCCACTGGGAATGCTGAGGTACCAATGGGAAGATGCTGTTCGATTTGAATTTGAAGAAAGGAGAGGTATTATGTACTTCCAAACTCTTATAAATTTTTCGGTTTATAGTTTTTACTATATACGTAATAATAATTTCATTATGTAGGACCGTAAGCGAGTTGAAACAAGCAGCAGGCAAAAACAAAAATTTACGCACACGGCAGGGTCGAGAAATTTTGCTTGTGTAGCTCAGGCCATGGTACTATGGATTTATTAATTCTATCAAGTATTAATGACTTTTTACTATTAAATAATATTTTTACTACTATATTGTAGGAAGCCTCGTCTGGTCAAAAAGTTGGACGCCTTCAGCTTTTTGACATTATGCACAGGAAAAAAGATGGAACTCCGATGACACCTGAGGCTGCAGAAATTATGGTATATTTACTTAATAAAAATTGATTCATTATAAATATTTATAATATTTAATTATAATGTCTTAATTCGTCGTTTTTATTAGTTTAATTTAAATAATGTTATGTTGTATTCATTTTTATTGTATATTTCGTTTCTAACTCTTTGACTGATTTATTAGGAGAAACTAAAAGATAAGAAGGCAGAGTATGAAGCGACTGCTTCGACTGATAGTTCTGTTAATTTTGAGGATATTTATAACATAATTATTAATGAAGTTTTGGGTCCTGAAAGGTATGGTCGGCTTAGATTTCAAGGATCTGGTGTTAACCCGACCCAATATTTTGGATCTACCTCGCACCAATACATGCCTTCCGGTAGTCAAAGTCAAGCTGATGTTCAGAGGCTAAAAGATCAGATAGTTCAGATACAAGCTAGCACAGATGAGCAAATTTCTCAACTTAGAGCGGAGGTAGCAAAGAGGAGGAGGCGGAGCGAGAGAATGAAAAATACAATGAACTCCAAATCACGACTTGATCTATGATGACTATGTTCCAAAGAATTTCAAAATCCGCCATCTTAAACATTTGTTTTCTTGTAACTTTTAACATTATTTTAAGAATATTTTGAATATTCATTTACAATTTATATAATATATTTTTGTATAATTTTGTATTATTTAAATTTGCGGGTTTTGGTTGGATTTCATGGTATATTTGCTGTTTTTGGTTGGTATATTTGCTGTTTTTGGTTGAGTTTCTTGCAGGAGGGTTGGATATAGGTGCAAAAATGCATATAGCAAAACTGGGCAAATTAGCGGCGGTTTTTAAAAAAAGCGCCGCTAAAGGTCCTGGTCTTTAGCGGCGTTTTTTAAAAAACGCCACTAATTTTTGCGGCGGTGTATATAGCGACGTTTTTTGCGCGCTTGGGAAAGCGCCGCTAAAAGTATTAGTGGCGCTTAAAAACGCCGCTAAAGGCAAAAAAAAACGCCGCTAAAGGCAAAAAAAGACGCCGCTAAAAGTCTGTTTTCCTGTAGTGATGCGATTGATTTTCGACTTTTAAAAAATTCATACACTAAAATTATAAAAGGGTATCCAAATATTTGGTTTACCGGAAAAGTCATACCCAGTACGATTGAGCACGATTTTTCGAATTCCCCAAATATTAGATATTGCATTATTTCAGAATTTTTGAATAACAGAAAATTGGAAATTTGCTCAAAAACACGTTTATTTGTTTTAAAATAGATGAAATATTTAATGCATTGCAACAAAATGTATATACATATAAAAAAGGGGGTTAATGAATATGAAATAATATACATAAAGTTCAACCTCGCTTAATACATCTAACAATTATATACAATTATTCCAAATATAATGTTACCTAACAAATTTTTAAGCATGGGTAATGAATAATTAATATAAAAATAATATACGCGATAATCAACAAAACACAAAATACAATGATGCATAAAATTATGTATGAAACAAAATGATGAATTAATGATCATATAATATATATATATATATAAGTTGATAAGTTTGCATAGAACTTGGGATATATGTTTATTGAAATAGTTATTATAAAATACAAAGTTCGAATCAAATTGTATATAGAATATTTAAAACACAAATTCATTCCAAAAATTGATAGTTCATATGATAACTTAAATAATATATGATGCGTATACGAGTAAAATTGGGTATAATTGTTTGTAAAAAATGAAATTAATAATGCATGAAAGAAATAAAGTGAATATTTAAGTTATATAGGTAACAAAAGATATAAAAAAATGCATAAGGATAAGATACGAGTGTATACAATAAATAAGTGGTATAATTTAAAATATGATTCTTAAAAATGTATATTATACACGTAAATAACTTTAAAAGAGGATACATACATGGAAAACTATTTACATAAAGTTATATGAAAATAATAACATGTACCATTGTAAAAGGTGGACTATATACATGTGAAGAAATGTTAGAAATAATTGTACGTCAAAATATCATTTAATTAAAATATGAATTATAAGATTAACCTAATTTTATCATAAGTTATATACATAGTAAATTTAAAAACACAATTAATTACAAGTTTATTAAAAACTATATGTATAAGAATATCATAGCTTTAAAATGGATGTAAATTAAATATAACTATTACATGTTTAATAATAATTCAAATAATATACTAAATATGAAGAAATAATAATTCATGGCAAGATATTACATTTATGATAGATTTTTTATTTAAAACTTATGTATAAAAATAAATACACGTGAAATTATATTATTATATATACTATTTTACTTAAAAATATTTAGAAGAAATATTAAATAACATACTTGGATAACATAATATGGAGACACATTTTAAAATAACAATTTTATGAATACAAAGATGGATTTCCAAAACAGTATCATATGTACATAAAGACATGCAAATTAAACATAAGTTAAGAAATATTTTAAATAATTTATGTATATAAATATATTGACAACACTTATTAATAAGGCATTAAAACAATGTAATATAAAAGAATTTTACAATATACAAAACAATAGTTATTATAAAAGCTAAAAAAAATTATTAGTATACAACATATATAAAATATTTAAAGAAATAGGATACATGATGCGAAAAAAAATAATCTAAAAATAATTGTACAAATGTAACAAACAAAATTATTAACATGGATTAAGGCATACACATATTAAATGTATTTAAAATTAACCAATAGTACAAATATAAGACCAAATTAAACTTGCAGTAAAATAAGGAAGATAATTTACAAATAAAGCACTTACAAAAATGAATTAATGCTCAATGCACATAAATGTATGAGGACTGAACTTGTAAATATCTCGCACCCACAATGCTGTAATGAATTGCGGATCAAAATGAAATGATGCACAAATTAGCAGGCCAAATTTTAAAATACAAGGTAAGCCAATTGGGCACAAATTGAAGACTCGCGCAAGAGGGGGATCTAACGTGCAATTCTACCACTTAAACAGAGAAGGCGCGAATCCGGGTACCCAGAGGGTCGACGCGCGGACCTTCAATGCTTGGAACGGCGCCACTTTCGAAACCCCCCAAACCTTCATTTAGACTTTCTTTTTCTTCAGCCGATTTTCTTCCCTTTTGAAAGCAAAAACCCTTAAAACCAAACAGCATGGTTCCATTAGCAAGCCTCTGCCGAATCACCATCATTTGGTGACCAGCCGCATGCCATTGAAGGAGCTTGACCATACCTTGAAGAATCTAGTAAGTAATTTCTTTCTATATTTCCCTTTATTTTGAAAATAAAATTCCAATCTTATGCTGTTTTTAACAGAACTAAAAAGATCCATGAATCAAAGAACATTTTCAAACTAATCAATCCCTCACCCTTGCCTCTGTACTTCGAGGTTTTTTGAGCTCTCATTGGTATTGATTTTCGTACTAAAAGAAAAATCCAAGCTAAAAGAAAGAAAATAAATTAGACAGAGAGTATAAAACTTGAAATCACCTTTTCTAATAAAAAATTTTCTATTCTCTATGCGTGTGCTTGCGTATATTTTCTGTGTGTGTACAAATACTGTATGGGTAAAAAATTTGTAGATTACATCATTGGCTTTTATAGCCAAATTTTCAAAATAAAAATCTTAAAAATCCTATTTTCCTGCTGTCATGGGCTGTGAAATCTGTTGTTGGCTCCTTCTAGTGTATTCTTTTGCAGGTTTAGTTGTACGGAGAAGATGGCCCGGTGACATGGAGGCCACACACGGGAATCTCGCGTGAGAAATCGTCCCTCTGGTGCACTTCCAATGTATTCCAGGAGCTGCTACTGAAATTCCTTTTCTGCTGGGCTCTTTCGGGTTTGGGCTAGACTTAGGATATGGGTTTATTGGGATTGGGCTTTAGGATTATTTAATTTTATGCAATTGGGTTAAGGGTTTTTGGTATTTATTTAATTGGGTTAGAAAATGTATTTGGGCTACTTTTTATTATTTGGGCCTGATGATGTATAAAATTTGGACATTATAATAGATATTTGGACTTTAATTTTTAATTTATTTTGTGTTTGTTTGTTTTTTCTTTTTTTAATTTTTGTGTAAGCCCGGACAAAAATTGGACCTTACAACCAATTCACCGAATTCTCTACTTCTTGGTCCTAAACCTTACGATCACTGCCCCATGTAGAGTTTTCCTTATCTTTCTTTTCTTTGGAGCAACCAAAGAAAACGATGTTGAAGAGGAGAAAATAAAATATAATTGGGATGATTTCTGCCTGCAGAATGATCCTCTTTACTAATATTTATACCCATTTTTCGTATAATCACCATAGCCCTAATTAAGCCATCTATCGATAATCATTTTGTCTCCTACTAAGGAACCAACCGATTCCAAATTAATTGAACCAAGATTAAATCCTAATTATTTATCCTTCAAGCACTAAAATTTTTAGATTTTTTAGTAGGGTTTATCGAACTTCCTATCTTTTCCAATTAACTCTCAATTTTTTTTAATTCTAGACTTTAAGAAGAACCAAGTGTGAAACCCAGTGCCTCATCAGACAAGTCTGAAGTAAATAAGTTACGTCATGTGCTCATCAGCATAATTGAAGTACAAATGTGCCCTGCACTCACTGACCCGTAGTCTAACTCATACTTGATCTAATCTATGACGTGTCAATTATATCTGGCTCTGCCTAAGCAATTAATAGGGTAATAATCACTAAATTTTCAATTATAATCAATTCACTATTCAACATATTCAACTTATCAATCAAATAATCATTTCATTCATATAATAGCATGAATCATCTTAATTTCAAGCCAATTTCACAATTTCACTAAGTTACACAATTTTTAATTCTATTCAATTTAATTCTCTATCTAAAAAACTAGTCAATCCATACCAATATGATTTGATCAATCATAATTAGCCATCAATTCATCTAATATCACAAATTACAATTCATCATTTTCAACTTATCAGTTCTTTAAGATTTAGTTCATATCTCACCTTTTATACCAAATTGTAAAGATTTCAAACTACTACTAAACATACACATTCATAAATCAAAATAAAACAATTTAAATACAATCATAGCATATGAACTCACCTAGTCAAAACAACAAACAACCAAATCTTCAAGGGCTAATAAACAATTTCGCCTTTTTTCTGATTATCCCCAGTTTGGTTCAATTCTCTATCTATACAATAATTCAATTCAATTTATCAATTCCAGCCCTCTTATATCATCCTATTATAAGCATATAACCAGCTTAATTTCATTATTTTAATACCCTTAAATTTTTACATTCTATTCAATTTAGTCCCGAAAACCAATATTGCCATAACTTTCAAATTTGAGATTTGATTTTGAAATTAATCTCAATTACATCATTTTAAGACCTTCTACTATCCATAATTATAGAAAGTTTATAACAATTTCAAGATATTTACACTTAAGTCCCTATGTTTAAAACTAACAATTTTCACTTTATAAATTAGTCTTTTTTCATATCTAAGCTTATAATCTAACAAATTAATATTAATTTCTTCAAGCATTCATCAATGGAAACTTTATAAAATTTAATAGTTTTACAAATTGGTACATGGTATTTGTAACATCCCAAGATCGAGCCTGGAAGTTTTGGCTTTGCAAGTGAAGATTCGCTAGTGTTTAGGCGAACTTGGGGTTCGCCAAGTACTTCGGCAAACTGGGGAGTTCGCCAAAAGACGTGGTAAAGGTTCTGCCAGATTCATTGCAAGTGGAGCGGGTTCGCTAGTTGGTTTGGGGAGCTAGGGTTCACTAGTTGAGTTGCGAACTAGGGGCACGCTAGTCAAAGATTGAGTCAGACTAAAATTAGAAAATAAAGACATGGTGTATCTAGTAATACTTTATGTGTAAGTAACACCTTTCCTAAGTCATGTAGGGTATCCTAAGATTTCCAGGACACTTAGGTCTATAAATACAACCCTTATTTCATGAGAATTCTCTCATTAAATATTCTATTGACAAGTCTCTGTTTTGAATCAAGTTCGTAGCAGCCAAGGTAAGTCTCTGTCCTATTAGGTGATTGTCTAGAAATCTAGGTTCACTAACTGATTTATTTTTCAACATAAATGTTTATGGTTTGTATCTCGTGCGCGAACTATTATGATTTTTGAGAACTTTGTTTCTAAAACTAAGCTTTAAAAGTAAGTTTTCTTCAAACCTCTATTTTCAAGTTCTGAAGCTCTGTTTTCAAGATATGTTTATAAGCTATGATTTTAAAGATATGTTTTACGCATGCTCCTAAACAAGCCTATGTTTTAAGATATGTTTGTAAAGTATGGTTTTATAAACTATATTTTATGAGCTTTTGTATGAACTCTTTGTGATAAGCAAGCTCCCTATGCGAGCTCTCTGTGATAAGTTTATATGTATGCTCATTTGTGGGCCTATGTTGAATATATTGGTATACCAAAGGATTTTGAGTACTCACATGTGGAGAGATAAGAGAATATCGAGTTATGCTCCATTCACTAGGACATGTTGGTGTGCAATAGAGTGTATTGCCTTGCCCTGCACTTATGGGACATGTTATAAGGACTCTTTGAGTAATTCTAAGGCATTATAAGGAGATTTCAATATCCAAAGAGACAAGATTCTGATAAGTGTGTGTTAAGTGCGAGAACATATTTTATGTTTCTCAACCATTCTGATAAGACAAGTATGCGAACATTTTTATGTTATATAAGTTTCATTTTCGATCAAGCACAAGCTAAGTTTTTAATTTTTATTTTCAGTAAATACATACAAAACTGTTTTACAAACTTTTGTTAAATTGGGTCTCCCATTTTTCACCAAGAACCCAGCAAGCGAAAATGATTTTTAGACTAAGTATTCTTTCTATTTTAAACTCTATGTTGTAAGCATACTCTGTCGATTCCTGATTATTTACTGAGTTCTCAATGAACTTATTCATTCCTCCCTTACTTCGCAGGAAGGTAGGTTGTGGATGACAGTGGTGAAGTAGATGACTCAGTGAGGCTCATCCTTGAATAGATATTAGCAAAATTGGGAATTGTGAGATGGGGTTTGTTACTTTATGTGGGTTTAGATTTATTGTAAGTTGATTCTGTTATTAAATAATTTGTCTCAAAGTTTAAGTTTATCTTTGTGAACCATGTCTTAAAACATTTTATTATCCTTTATTATGAATAAAGTTCGATGTTTATTCACACATGAGTGTTACGTGTATTTCATCTTGTCATGATATACGAGTCAAATTTATTAAGTACTTTTTTTTTATGACCTCAAAAATTACATGCGTACCCTTGATAGAGATAGTCTTTCTACTTATGCAAACCCTACTAAAGAATAAAACCCCTTGCATACATGATTCATTTGTTTGTGAAGTTTGTTTGTTTGTGAAACCATATTGTATATTGCGAACTTTAGTATTATACCAATTATGATATTTAGCGAACCTATACTATTGTATGCGAACTTATGCTTTTGCGCAAACTCATACTTTATTTGTTGCGAACTCATGTTGAATGCTACTATACGAACTTATGTTATTTGATGTTTGCATACCCCTAAGTCTTTCTACTGTTTGACAGGTGAACCATTCATTTATTTGTTTTGTAAGCTTGTATATTTTATATACTATTTATAAGTACATTTTGCTGTTGTGTAATAACTTAGCATATTTCATGTTGTAAGTAAGTGGTGTGTTGGAGGTTAAGTTGGGAGCTAATGGAGAGTCACTTTAATGGCTAATGTGGCACGCCGTATTCGGGTTGAAACTACTCGGCCAAGTTTGGGGTGTTACAGTATTACTGCTGCAAAAGCACATTAGTAGCATGAAAGGTTGAAAATATTTTCTCTAACAAATTCTCATCAGTTATGTTTTCTCCACATAATTTTAATTGAGAACTAATTTTAAAAAGTTCCAAATTGTATTTACTTACAATCTTAAAATCCTGCAACCATAAGCGCATCCAATCATAACGAGTTTTAGGGAGTATCATCATTTTTTGATGGTTAAAACGTTCTTTCAGATTATTCCACAACTCAAAAGAGTCTTTAACAATGAGATATTTCACTTTTAATCCTTCATATAGATGATGACGGATGAAAATCATTGCTTTTGCCTTGTATTGATTAGATGCTTCTTCATCTACTACTATAGTATTCTCTAGACCTTTAGCATCTAGGTGAATTTCAACATCTAGCACCCATGACAAATAATTCTTGCTTGAGATGTCTAGGGCCACAAATTCAAGTTTGACAAGATTTGATATTATACTTACTAAAAAATAGTAAAATAATAAGCATTCTCAATAGTAAAACAATCCAAATATATATACCAAATTTGCGGAATAATAATATGTATGTCAAATATTGGCATAGAAAGGAATAGTCATAATAATAACTTAAGACAAATTGAAATAATTAAAATTTCTTTTAGTAACCTTAAAAAAATATGTATATATAATTATCATTATAATACTTATATAAAATTGATTTATATGCTTTGACTATTTCTCTTTTTATAGAAATATAATGAACAAATTAAAACAATGATATGTATATTGTATATAGTCAACAGGAGTTTTATTGTAACACCCTAACCTGTATCCGTCGCCGAAATAGGGTTACGAGGCATTACCGGATAAAACACATTAATCACATACATTTATACATTCATAAACAAAATACATTCAACTCAATAACATTGTCCCTTATAAGGTCTTACGAGACCTTAAAACATGCTTAGAAGTGGTTCGAGACTAAACCAATAATATTTGCAAACTTTGGGAAAACTTAGAAAATTTTCAAACATATAAAGGTCACACGCCCGTGTGAATAGGCCGTGTGCCTCACACGGTCACCAGACACGCCCTTGTCACAGGCTGTGTGAAAACAAGGCATACATACTGACTTACACCACACGGTGAAGACACACCCGTGGGAAAACTTAGGAGGTTACTGACTTGGGTCACATGGCCAGCCACATGCCCATGTGCCAATCCATGTGTCACGCACGACCAGTAGACACGCCCGTATGTCTAGGCCGTGTCAAAACTGTAGGGTATACTACCTTAATTCGAAAGGGTACCCCAAGGGGCACACAACCATGTAACATGACTGTGTGTCACATACGGCTAAGACACACGCTCGTGTCTCTGCCCGTGTGGACAAAAATAGGCCATTTATAAAGCCAATTTGCCACCCTTCACTCATGCATACATAGCAACCAAATTGGTAACATTTCAAAACATCTATTAGCAACCAAAACATGCTATTCCATACACATAATATGTCATCTATTGACAACCATTTCAACCACTCAATTCCATATTCAAAACATACCAAATCATTATGCCAAAACTATCACAATTTACCTAATTACCAAATGCATTGACTCATCAACTTATCCTCTATTTCAAGTCACTTAATATACCATATCATCATCTCAAAGCAAACCACAATATGCTAACTTTCAAGCATTATCACATCAATTAACAACTAACCAAAATATCCAACACAAAACCACACCAAATAAGCCAACATATAAGGCATTATATACATCACATATATAACACTTACCAAACACAATTCAAGCCAAATTTAATGGTAATACATACCAACATTTACAAGCCAAATCTCATGGCTAATATCATAGTTCAAAACATACCAAAATGACACTAGCCTATACATGCCATATACCAATATACAAAGCTCCCAAAAGTACCAATGAGATGATCGATAGTGTGATGATGGTTCCTGATGATCCCCGATGTCCGAGCTAGCTTTGGAAATCTATAAAACATGGAAAGAACACACAAAGTAAGCTTTAAAAGCTTACTAAGCCATTTACAAATAAAGTTATCATATGAACCTTTGCATATCAATTCATATATGTTAAACATAACTAATCACACACAAGTTCACAAACCTTTCTCATTGAACACATATTCAATATCTTAATCAAATTCATCATTTACTTCCTTTCTCAATACTCGTATGAATCTCATACGTACCTGAGTCACTTAGCTCATTCACATATTCTTTCTCAACTTGAGTTTGCCCGTTGAACCATTTGGAATCATTAAAGATACTCGGTAATCACATAATCTCGTACAATGCCATATCCCAGATATGATATTACATGTTATCACATATCGATGCCAGTGTTCCAGACAGGGTCTTACACGAAATCGATTAACGATACTAATATCCCAGACATGGTCTTACATGTAATCTCAATACAATACAAATGTCCCAGACATGGTCTTACATGTAATCACATCTCAATAACCTAATGTCATGATATTTCGTATTCTATACTATTCCTAAGGTTCGTACGGGACTTTCGAGCGTCGTAACTTTGTCGATTCTTGCTCGTAAGTACTCGTTCAACATTCATAGCAATTCAATGACAAGCAAACATGTATAACTTAATTTAAAGACGTTCATTTGCATATGAACTTACCTCGTAGCCGGAAAAGAGGGACTGGATCGACTATTCGATAACTTTGAATTTCCCCCGATCTAATTCCGATTTCTTTCGTTATTGATCTATATACATTCAAAATTAATCCATTTAATCACCAAATTATTCAATTTCATCAACAAACACATATTTAGGCATTTTTGTACTTTGGCCCCTAAAGTTACACATTTATTCAATTTAGTCCCTATTTCACAAAATTTCACAATTTCTTTCAAATACATGCTAGCCGAATTTTCCTAGTGCTCATATCAGTCCATATTTATCATCTATTCACACATTTAACCCTACATTTTCATCTTTTCGCAATTTAATCCCTTTTTATGCAATTTCACCAAAAATCACTTTACAAAACATGATAATCTATCAACAAATACTCATTTTCCATCATCAAACATCCAAAAGCTCAAGAAATCATTAATGGAAACTCATAATTTCAACAACCAATACAAAAGTTAGGGTACGGGCTAGCTAGTATTCAAAGCAACGATCACAAAAATGTAAAAATCATCAAAAACCGAGCAAAGAACATACCTCAATCAAGATGAACTAAGGTCGAACCCTCTAAAATCCCAAAAGCCCTTATTTTATTTTATTTTTCGGTTGGAATGAAAAAGATGAACAAAATTTTAACTTTGGTTTTATTAAATTATGCTTATTTAACTAATTACCAAAATGTCCTTATTTAATATCATTTAAAATCACATAATGGATGACTATTCATGTCAATATCCACTATCAATGGTGTAATTACAACATAAGGACCTCTCATTTAATAAACCATAGCAATTGAGCGCTTCTAACATATAGAATGCCACTTTTGCATTTTACGCGATTTAGTCCTTTTTCTCAAATTGAGCTATTAAATGATAAAATTAACTCACGAAATTTTCACACACATATAGTCACATTCTAGGAACACCAAAAATAATATTAAAATAATTTTCTAACATCAGATTTGTTGTCTCAAAACCACTGTTCTTATTTAGCTAAAATCGGGTTGTTACATTTACAGGCAAGTTATATATAGTCGCAATGACATGAACTTCACTATGAACTTGTAAAGGCTTGTGTTAATAACATATTATAAAACTAAAATAAAAATACAAAGATTAAGAGAGAGAAAGATAAAGAAATGAAATGATGATTCAAATTTTACTTAGAGATACAATAAACTTGCACATGCCCTCTATTTATAAGGCTTCAAGTACAATAAGTTACAAAGCATTAAGGACCAACATTAAGGTACCCTATAAATGATTTAGAGGTTACAGGATAACGAATTTACACATTCTTTAGGGATTACAATAGGATAAATTTGTAGGGGTTGTGGACATCAATTTATTAATGGATTTACAACACCATTCACTTTGATCTTACTCTTTTTTTCATTTACTTTGTTGTTTTATGCTCTCTTCATTTTTATCTTTTCTTCCCTCTTTTTTCATGTAGATCGGTGTTAGCTCCACTCCTCCCAAATCATTAATAATGTGTATGTGTTTTATTTATAACTCAAAGTAAAATCTTGACTTGAAACAAAATCTAGGCTTACAACATTGCTTTCATTCTTAACAATAGTAAAATTTTCTACCATCAATGGCCTATCTGTTGGATTTTCCTTGATTATTATGAAAAGAAATAAATGAGAAAATATTAAGAATGAAGAGGACAGGAGAGAAGAGCAAAATATTCCATTATATTGTTTTAGTTCTTTGGTAAGTTTCAATTTTTTGAAATTTGAGATTTTTTTCCTTTAATTTATAATACAAAGTACCCTAGTTTTTTATTCTATACGCATCATTTCTTTCTTGTAACTCTATTTACTAGATTAATTAGGTTTTTGAGTAACTTTCAATTTTGGAAAATTTTATAATACGAAGTGCTCTTTTTCTTCTCCAAACCCACTATTTTTTTTATTGAATTTCAAGTCAAGATTTTACTTTCAGCAGCTATAAATAAAAAATATATATATTATTTTTAATAATTTAGGAAGAGTGAAGCTAGTGTCAATTTGCATGAAAAAGGAGAAAAAAAAAAGGTAAAGAAAGATGAAAATAAAGAATGTGTAAAACAACAAAGCAAATGACAAAAACAAGTAGGATGAAAATGAATGTGTATTTAATGTGTTTTTTTTTTTTTGAAAATTCAAAGACTAATTTTTGATGAGATTGGATATAAAAATTAGCTACAAAATTCTTAGTTTTTCTTTGCTGCGATTGATTTTTTATATGATTTTATAATTTATTTTAAGACTTTTTTAACAATTATTGTTAAGAAAATTTTAAAATATCAAAATAATTCTTTAATTATTGTTTAAGGACCAAATTAACTATTAACCTTTTGAATTAAGGTGCAACATTAGTTTTTTTTAATGGAGGTTAACAATTTAATACCATTAGCGACTATTATGCAACTTTTGAAAGTTGATGACTGAAATATAATTTTAAACAAAGCTTAAGAATAATTCTTATAAATTACCCTCTTTTTAATATAAATTGACTTCTAAGCTAATATTTAATATCCAAAACAAAACACGGAAAAACTTGAATTATATAATGTTAATATTTTCAAAAACCCAATTAGTTATTTCAAAATTAAGTGATAATGTATAAATATATTATTTATGAAATTCATGAAAGCCTATTTAGCAGTAATTTTAAAATTGGTAAGGAATTTATGAGTGTTAATAATTATGGTTTCTATACTTTGTAAATATATATTACATTGAAATCCAATTAATTTTTTCATAATATATACCATTTATATAACAAATGGAATCCCAAGCACAAAATAAAAGTATTGTGAAATTTAGAACCAAATTAAAAATGGAGGACCTAGTATGAAATTAATCCCAAAAGATTACATTTTTTTAGGGAAAATGATGCCCGTGGGGCATCAGTAGCAGCAAGCCCACATGGCCGACATCCACATCTCCCACACGCATTGAGTGGTCTTAAGATAAGATTAATAAATAAAAAAACGTAAAAGTGTGAATACAAGAATGATGAAATATTGTGGTTTTGGTCCCCAACTCCTCTCCAACTTATTCCATCAACATCTTCTATTTCATTCTTTCAAATTTCTATCAACTTCTTTTTCTCTACCAATTACTAAAACAAAACTCATAAATTTTGAATTATGATACACAGTGCCAACAACGTATCTGCAAAAATCTTAAAAAGTCGATCTAGTTTTACTTTGAAAAGCAAAGAAGAAAGTGGGAAAACAATATACATAAATAAAATGTGCATTAAACTATTACTACAACATAAATAAATCTAAAAAAAGAAGAAAAAGGAAGAACAGATCAAAGCAGCGCCAAGGGAAAAAAAACCTTTCTACTTTATTTCTTTAGATATATATTATTCAAGGTACTATGATGTACAGGCAAAACACTGTTCCCTTTCAAAATGACCCCCGCATTTCTTTCTCCAAACATCTTTCTCTTTCTTTTTTCTTTATTTGTGGTCTTTCTTTTTGTGCTCTGCTGCGAGATTTGTTGCTGGTCAATCTGCGGGATTTGATTTTAATTTAGAAAAAAAATAAACAGTGAAGGTGCTCTTCTCAATTTGCCTTTGTTGCTTTAAACTAAAACACCACTTTCATTCTTGGAAGTTAACATGATTAGTGTTGTTCCTCTGTGAAATCCCATTTTTTATTAGATATAGCAAGAGAAAAAAAGAAAACCTCATTTTTCTATAGAGTGAGATAATGAGATATTTTTGGAGTTTGAGCTGTTTTACATCTTTTGGAACTCATACTTGTCTCTGGGAATTGATAACTTGCCTTGTATGGTGAGTCCGTGTTTGCTTGTTTTTTTTTTAGCTTAGATATGAAGTGGGTATCAAAGAAAGAAGAAGAAAAACAAGTTGAGATGGTATTGTGCATTTGGTAATGGGTCTTAAATTGCAGCAAAGCCATCACCACCAATCAGTGGCTGTCAAAGGGAATGAACAAATGGGGACCAAAAGAGGATACACATTTATTCAGTCTAACAGGGCTTGGTTACCAAAATTTCTTTTGCTTTGGGTAATGGTGATGGGTTTTATCAGCACTTGGATGTACAAAAAAATGGATGCTGACAACAACGTGAGGAGGGAAGAAGTACTAAGTAGCATGTGTGACCAAAGGGCGAGGATGTTGCAGGATCAGTTCAGTGTTAGTGTTAACCATGTTCATGCCTTAGCCCTTCTTGTCTCCACTTTCCATTACTACAGGAATCCATCTGCTATCGATCAGGTTTGTAAAATTTAGTTTTGGTCTTGAAAATCCTGAATGACGTATGAGTTGGTTGTGGCTTATTTTGCAAGAAATGCAGGAGACCTTTGCGGAGTACACTGCTAGAACTGCTTTCGAGAGGCCATTGCTTAGTGGGGTGGCCTATGCAGAAAGAGTGGTACATTCTGGGAGGGAGAAATTTGAGAAGCAACATGGCTGGACAATAAAGACAATGCAGAGAGAACCTTCTCGTCTCCGAGATGAATACGCTCCTGTGATATTCTCTCAAGAAACTATTTCTTACATTGAATCACTTGACATGATGTCTGGGGAGGTAAATACTTTGCTGTTTATGGTTATTAGGCTTTTACATTTAATTTCATTGTTAGAATTGACTGCTAATGTGCAGGAGGATCGAGAAAACATCGTAAGGGCTAGGGCTACTGGGAAAGCTGTCCTAACTAGCCCTTTCAGGCTACTCGGTTCTCATCATCTTGGTGTTGTGTTGACATTCCCTGTTTACAAATCCAAGCTCCCGCCAAAACCGACTATGGAAGAGCGAATTGTAGCCACTGCAGGGTATGTCCTGCACCTTATCTTTATATTCGAATCCCACTTTATTGTTTGCAAGCTCTTGCCTACTAGAGTTAGTGAAATATGTCTGACTTAGTTTTGAAATTTATTGGTTGAATGAAGAAGTTGCACAAGATAATTTGAGTGTGTTGATGATGACTAAAAAGGTTTAGAGTTTATTGTAGATGAAATTGTGCTAGAATGCACATTTCAACCAATATGTTTATGGTTTAGACCTTTGTTTTGATTTGGGGTGGTGAAGTTAGTTATTCGAAGGTATATAAGTTAAGCAGAAAATTTAATGCTATATAGAAATCTTCTGTTTTTCTCCCAAGTTTCTAGGGTAGTTGCTGCTTTAAGACCCTATTATGGTTATACTGACATTACACGTTTGATACCATTGCTGGCTTCGCTACACCTGATCATTACCATTTTCTCAATGAATTTTTGTTTTTGCTTTATATATTAGTATAGTTAGAGTTGGCAAAACTGGCCTGGCCGCAAAAGTCCGCTCATGCTAATCCAAGCTTGTAAGGATTCAAGTCCGAGAAAATTTGAGCTCGTGCCCGAGAAATTTTGAGCCTAAGGACGTCCGAGTTTGAGCTCAGCTTGGCTCAAGCCCAAGATTAATCCAACATAAAGCCCGAAAAAATTTGAGTTTATAATTTAGCAACTATAGACATTAATAATTAATATATTTATATGATATTATTTAAAATAAAAATGAAATATAAATAAATGATAATTATTTATTTTATGAAAATGTATTCATAATCATTACATATTTATATTAAAATTGTATTTTTAACAAAAAGTAATTAATAATATTTTTTACGTTAAATTATATAGTGAAATAAACTTTTGACAACATTAATTGAAATATAAAAATATTTGTAATACTATAATTAATAATGATTAAAATCTATCAAATTTAAATTTAATGATAATATAAAATATATAATGACATAATATGTTAATTTAATCTTTATATTAGTTTTTCAATTTGGATTGGGTTTATTCTTTTTAGATTGGATTTTGAGTAGAGTTTAAATACAACTAAGGTTTGAGTTTGGTTGGTATTGAGTTTGAGTTTAAATATATATTATATTAATAGGTGTAAAATCGGTTAATTTAGTTTATATAATTATGAATTTTAAAACAGAATTCAAACTGTCAACACCAAATTAACTAATTATCTAACTCGACCTTAAATCGAAACCACCCAAATTGAATTGAGAAATTTGAATTTAGCAACTGATTTGATTGAACTTGCTTGATTTGGTTAGTTAAGTTTGTTTTAATCATTACCGATAAATGATATACTATTACATAATATAATAATATAGTATATAACTATTAGTGTATACATATAACTATTATTATATTATAGATTATATAATAAAAGATATAGTTATGTGTAATTTAGTATATTACATAATATATATTTGTGCCAAAAAAAATAGTAATACATAAAATATTACTGAAACTTTAATATCTTAATAATTAGATTTTAAATTGGATTTTAACTATTTAGATATAAGGTTTCATTTCTTTTTATTTTGTACTTTAACATTTGGACTATAATTAGATTATTTTGAGTTTAGGTAATAATGGGTATACTATTTGGGTTTAGGCTTGGTATAATTTGTTTGGATTTTGGAATAACTATTTTAGAATATAAATATTAGGCTTATAAATTTAATAAGAAAGATAAAAACTATTCAATTGTCAATACAATATATTAATAAACAACAAATGATATTTTCGTCAATTCATATACATATCATGTAATAACAAAATTTTATATACAATAATCACTTTAATTATTTTATATTAACGAATTTTATTAAATATATATATATATATATATATATAATTTATGCTATTTGTAAGATAAATTTGAATTGCGTCGTCATTGTATAAAATTAAAATGAATTATTAATTCAAAATTAAAATATTTATAATGTAGAAAATTAAAAAATATTTGAATCTATTAGAGTTCGTCTGACTCAATCCAAACCCAAATTTGGAAAACTCCGAGCCAGAAAGGGCTCGAGAAAATTTAAGCACAAAAAAATCCGAATCCGAAAAAATTTAAGCCCGAGAAAGTCCAAACTTAAATTTTATATCCAAGACCGAAAAACTCCAAACCTAACAAAATTCAAATACAAATAAAGCCCAATCTGAATCTACCCGTTTGCCACCTCTAAATATAATCATTGAATATATTACTTTTGTTAACCTGCCAAGGTTTTAACAAATTGGAGTTATTTTCCATATATGACTACAATAATTTTGTACTATTACCATCATAATCAAACAAATCTTAATTTATATCATTGTATTTGGCATTTAAAAAATTAAGGCTTTGTTTGTTTTACTGAAAATAGTTTCGGAAAATGATTTCTAGAAAATGACTTATTTTTCTAGAAAAGTTAATATTTTCTGGTGTTTGGATGAATCTGTGTAAAATATTTTTTGTTGTTTGGCAGATTTCCTAAAAATATTTTTTAAAAGCTGTTTTCAATAAAACAAATATACATTTGAGATTTTATTATCTTTTCATTATTTAATTGAATTTATTTCATAAAGCTTATTTATATTTTAATTAATCATGTTTTAGATTTAATCAATCTTAATTTACTTAATTAAGCTTAATTGTTAATTTCGTACATTAGGGAATATAAATTTATATCTATAAATTTATGTTTAATTAAGTTGAAAGTGATAAATATTTATTTTGAATATTATTTGGATGAGTAAGTTGAAAAATGATTTAATTTAATAAAAATTGAAGTAAGGTCCAAATTGTAAAATTTTTAAAATTTTAAATTCTAAGGGTTTGAGTAGTTAGTTCTGAAACATTGATGTAATAACTAAATTATATGATCATGAAATATGAAGATTTGGAAAGTTGAGCATAAAATAGTAAAGTTTGAAACTATAAGGGTTAAATTGTAAAGATTTCAAAACTTGAGTCTTAGGACTAATTTACATTATTTGAGAATTTACAATTCTTAAAAATAAAATATGAAAGTTTAACTGTTCAAAAATCAAGGACTAATTTTTGGAAATTTTGACAATTTTAGTTGTAACGACTAAATTATAAAATCTAGAAATTTTAAAAAATGGATTGTTTTGCAAAATTGTACAAAACAAGGTTTAGGACTGAAGTATAGAATAAGAAAATCTATTTTTGAGGAATTATACTGTAGAATAGTAAAAAATTAGATTTCAGGGACTAAATCATAAAAAGTATAAAATTGGAACATAAGGGGCTATTTTCTTCGACAGTGAAGAGAGCTTCCCCTTTGTTACTCTGAAAGCTTTCCCTTTTTGTTTCTTCGACAATGAGGACAATGAACAGAGCCTTATTAGTTTAGAAAATGTCTTACGGAAAAAAAATTGGTAAGACATTTTCCTTTACTCTTTTTTTTGGAGAATATTTTCCTTTGGTAACTTATTTTCCAACAAATAAACACGGTAAAACAATAAATCGTAAAACATTTTACATGCAAACAAACGGACCCTAATAAAAAAATTAAACAAATAAATGAATCACATGTATATCAAATCCGACCATGGTGAGAAAGAAAACTTCGGAACCTCAATATTAAAATGCTTCTTCCCAATGAACTAGACTTCATTGTCTTAAAGATTACAATATTAATTGAAATAAATGTTTATATATATACACACATTCATAACAATGATTTTTGTAAATATTGCTATTTCTTTTCCTTACTAGTGTTGCTTCTATCTACTATTATCTGAAAATAATCAAGTTATTAATGGCTAGATGAAACCAAGAAATAACCCCTCACATGCGAAATAATTGAAGATCTCATTTAAGATCAAACAATTCTATCGAATTGAGAATGATTATATGTGTGATAGCATCTACTATACTAGGAATATCAATGAACCCGATTATTGCAATGGCTCAAGGTGCCCTTTTTTAGCTTAGCATCCAGTTAATTTCTAAAATCCATTTTTTAGTTCAAGATCCCTCTTTATTAACTGAAATCAAAGAATTAGTAGACCTGTTTCGCCTAGGGAATGGGCTAGGGATATAAACTATAATTTGATGATCGAGTCGATTCCATGATTATAAAGTCATTCCATACCAGACCAGACCAAAATAGGACTATATAGATTCTCATTATGAGAATGGGTGATTCAAACATATCTAAATGGATATTATGTTTACATATGGATCCCTACGCCGTTACATTCCATTTAGGATTAGGAATGGGCGTAATCGGTCCCTGCTAGACCCAGTTAGCAAACATAGTTTTTTCTTAGGTATAAACAAACTTCTAAATGAACACAGATACCTCGGTGGAGCTATTGATGTGGAGTCCCTAGTGGAGAATCTACTCGGGCAACTTGCTGGAAATCAGGCGATTCTAGTCAATGTATACGATATTACCAACTCTTCAGATCCCCTGGTCATGTATGGTGACCAAAATCAAGATTGTGACTTGGCTGTGGTCCATGAAAGCAACCTTGATTTTGGAGATCCGTTCCGGAAGCATCAAATGATATGTAGGTAAGTGTATACTGACTCCTTTTTACACTTTCAGAAGTTCGGTAGAATGACTGGAGTTGTTTCTACAAGCACTTACAATTTGGTGTTCTGAGCAGATATCATCAGAAGGCACCCACATCATGGACCGCCCTCACAAATGCGTTCTTATTCTTTGTAATCTGCTTATTAGTTGGCTACATCTTATATGGTGCGGCAATACACATTGTTAAAGTTGAGGATGATTTCGACGAAATGCAAGAGCTAAAAGTTCGAGCGGAAGCCGCTGATGTTGCCAAATCGCAGGTATGGTTTTCAAGATTTATCTATCCTTGCGTTTCCAAGCTAAAACTTATTATGGCTTGATTGTTATTTGTTCTCTGGGTACAGTTTTTGGCAACAGTTCTCGTGAAATTAGGACACCTATGAATGGTATTCTTGGTATGTGCCATATCTCTCCTAAAGTTTTTCTTCGTGAAATATATGTGCACTAACAATTACCACTTTTAATCCAAATAAATGCTGACAGCTTTTTGAATGATTGCAGGGATGCTTGTGATGCTTTTAGATACGAATTTAAGTTCAACGCAAAGAGATTATGCTCAGACCGCTCAAGTTTGCGGAAAGGCATTGATAACATTGATAAATGAGGTGATTGACGGGGCCAAAATTGAAGCTGGAAAGTTGGAGCTGGAAACTGTCCCCTTCAACATTCGATCGATCTTTGATAATGTGCTCTCTTTGTTTTCTGAGAAGTCTAGAAACAAAGGCGTCGAGGTAAGTCGAGACAAAACTAATAGAAAACCCAGTGCTTCGTTTTTCAGTATGCTTCTCTTAAGTTAGATAGTTCCTATAGGCTTAGGGGATGCCTACGAGGACACGAGAAAAACCTTTTTGGTTTATAATGCTCTAACTAACTCGGTCCTTTCTCTGTTTTGATGGGTTGTTGACATCAAACGGGGATGTTCCTCATGCATTACAATGACTCAAACATGGTGATTTATTTGGGAACTGAAGCTGGCCGTCTTTGTTTCTGATAAAGTTCCGGAAATGGTTATGGGGGACCTGGGGAGATTTAGACAGATAATCACCAATCTTGTTGGGAACTCTGTTAAAGTAAGTGGTATTAATTGATGGAGGCTTTGGCATTAATGGAGTTTATTTGCTAAAATAACTGGTTATTGTTCTCGTAAAATTTCTTTTAACTAGGCAAACATGTGTGTTTGACAGTTCACAGAACGAGGACACATATTTGTTAAAGTTCATCTAGCTGAAAGCACACAGCCTGTGGCAGACACTAAAGTGGAAACTTGTTTGAATGGAGGGTCAGATGAAGGTCTGCTGATATCAAGTGCATGCCAGTTTAAAACCGGCTATGAAGCAGCTGATGAGCGGAACAGTTGGGATTCCTTCAGGCACTTAGTTGTCGACGAAGAGTTACGATATGATGCCCCAATAAACACGATAGATGAAGCTTCTCGGGGTGTCACTTTGATGGTATCTGTGGAGGATACTGGCATTGGGATCCCTTTAATCGTGCAGGACCGGGTTTTCACCCCGTTTATGCAGGCAGATAGTTCAACCTCGAGAAATTATGGTGGCACTGGTATAGGCTTGAGCATAACCAAGTGTTTGGTCGAGTTAATGGGTGGTCACATAAGCTTCATTAGTAGGCCACAAGTTGGAAGCACATTCTCATTCACTACTGTTTTTGAGAGGTGTAACAAAGCTTCGTATAATGATACGAAAAAATCCATTGTAGAACTTCCTTTTGGTTTCAAATGACTGAAAGCAATAGTAGTTGACGGAAAACCAGTATGAGCTGCTGTAACCAGATACCACTTGAAGAGGCTTGGTATTCTGGTTAAATTTGCAAATAGTATCAAGAGTGCAGCTTCTGCATGCAGTAAAAATGGTTCTACATGTGGGTAAGTTGAATTCCAGCTTAGAATTATTACTATTTTGGAGAAAGTAAATTCTGTTGAAAATTCTGTTTAGATTATTGAGGAAAATAACATGTTACCTTCTATTCATCTTATCAAAATGTTTAACTTTGTTACTTCATTGAATATTGCAGAAGTAAAATCCTGCCAGATATAGTTCTTGTTGAGAAAGATTTATGACTCTCTAGCAAGGATGGTGGATTGAGCTTATGAATGTTGGAGGGAAAACAGAATGGACAGGTGTTTAAGTTGCCTAAGGTGATTCTACTCGCAACAAATATTACGAATGTGGAACTCGAGAAAGCAAAGGCAGCAGGTTTTGCAGATACTGTGATTATGAAACCAATGAGGGCAAGTATGGCGGCCGCTTGTCTTCAACAGGTGCTGGGGATAGGGAAGAAGAGGCAGGCAAGGAAAAACATGTTGAATGGATCAATGGGCCTTCAGGGTCTACTCTGCGGGAAGAAAATATTAGTAGTCGATGACGATGACAATATGGTACATCAAAGAGTTGTTGCAGGTGCATTGAATAAGTTTGGAGTTGCTGTAGAATGTAGGGAAAGTGGAAAAGCTGCACTTAAATTGCTTCAGCTTCCATATTGTTTCGATGCATACTTCATGGACATTCAGATGCCAGAAATGGATGGGTGTGTATACCATTTTCGCTTATGATATTGTGCTTTTACTTTCATTTATATGTGTACGTCCTTGTATTATGGCTATTGGGACCGAAATTAGTAGCACAGGGTTCGTTTCTGATTATTTTTTTTTCTGTCCGAAAACCTCATTTACATCTGAGTCATATAAATTGGAATGTTAATAATACCTTGAATTTTTATTTAAGCTTTGAGGCAACTCATCCAATTCGAATGATGGAGAGCAAGGCAAACGAACAGATGAACGGAGGCAGGGATGAAGATTCAGGCAGGAAGGGTGAGTGGCATGTCCCTATATTAGCCATGACAGCTGATGTGATTCATGCCACCTATTATGAGTGCCTTAAATGCAGGATGGATGGATGTGTCGAAGCCCTTTGAGGAAGAAAATCTCTATCAGGCTATGCCAAAGTTCTTCAAATCGACTCGTAGCAACTGCTTCACCTGATTCGGAAAGCTGACAAAAATAAAACCGGAGAAATATATGCAGGTTGGACTTTCTCCACCAAATTTTTTTCTCCCATTGAAAGCGCATTGAAACCGGAGAAACAGTATATAGTTATGGTTAGCTCGGATTGTTAAGCGTGATCCGGCGATAGTTTCTAACAGATTGCAGTTATAATTGTCATGATTAGGATTTCAGTATACAACTACAGGAACTCCATGCCCATCTGTTTGTATAGATCTTTACAAGGGGATGGATTCAAAGGTGTAAATCCCATTTTCTCTCTAGACTAACAAGAACTTCTATATGGTAAGAGATCCTTCTGCCTTGATAGTTGATATCCTGTATTATTTTTTGTAAAAACTTTGGTATTGAGTTTTTTAATATGAGAAATTAAAAGGTATTTGCTCTGCATGACTGCATGCATAGTTATACTGACAAAAAAAAAAACCCCAATCTACTGGAGATTTCATCATTTTAAATGAGGTGTCAACTTTTACTCGATATGAATTGTTAATATACTAAAATTTATATATATAAATAATCTAAATTCTTGATTTCCATTAATGTTGAAAAAGAGAAGATCTTACCACTATTATAGTGTATATAAAATTAACAAAATAAATAAATCTTGGAGCATTGTATGAGGGTAATAATTTCTTGGGTAAAATTTCCATAAAAGCAAAAGAAAAGTAAAAAAAAGAAAAGAAATTGCTTTCCTAGACAAGGACATGAAATTATATTATATAGAGAGGGAGAGTGAGACCAGATACATGTTTTCTGCAAAAAAAAAGAAAAAAGAAAAAAAAAAAAGGGCCATTTATATGGTCGGTCCATTATAGGATCCAAATATACTTTGAGCCATTTATATGGTCGATCCACTATAGGATACAACATTTATACCTAGAAAGTTGCAATTATTCGTTTTTAGCCACATACAGAAATTGTCACGTACTTACGCACATTGTTCAAACCTTGAGGGTAAAAAACATAATTTCATGTCTACAATTTTTTATCGGAATTAAGATGTATATTTTTATTATCGTAGAAATATAATTTTATTATTTTAGAGATTAAAATATAATTTTATCATTAATAATTTAAAATTTTATAAATTATAAAATCACTCAAAAGAAAATTTTTCATATAAGGGAAACCGGAGCCTCTACCAACCTCTTGGCTCTGCCCCTATTTATGATCATAATCGGTGAAATAAATTAAGTATAGATTGTTAAGTGGTTGATTAACTGATAATACTCATAGATCGAACCAAATTAATGATTTTAGAATTGAATTAGTGATTGAACAAGTTAAATTATTGATTTTTGGTCCGTTCAATTCAAATAAAATAAATTATTAAAAATTTAAAAATTTAAAAAATATTAATTTATATAAATCCAATTCAACTTCTTTGTTTAATCAATTTTTTGGCCCAATTCAAATTTTTTCATACTAATACACAAGTCAAATGGTTTTTTTTACCTCTTTTCAGACTAATACTTGCCTAGTTCTCGGTCTAACTGATCTAATCAATCAATCTGATTCTAAAAACATTGAATCAAATAAATTTTAATTGAAAAAAATTTATTTGTCCAAATTTAAAACTCTCCACATTAATATAATTTAAAATAAATTAAATAATTTCAAAAAATAAAATAAAATAATTTTATAATTAAATTAAAATAAAAATATTTTATTAATTAAAAAAAGTACAAAACTAGACTGAATAAACTTAAATTAAAAGAGTCTAAAAAGAAAAAGGAATATATTCACCCAAGGGTTATGTGATAAAGTTGATCCTTTTAAACAAAATTTGGAGCTTTAGTCTATGTCACGGCTGCAAATGCAATAAACCAACTTCAATATAAAAGTAATTAATCCTTTATTTATGTTATTTAGATCAAAGACAAAATGGGTAATTTATTTTTTTTTTAAATTTATATATCAAAATATGTATTGCATACAAATGTTGAAAATGGATAATACACTTATAAAGAAATGAAAAAGAAAATAAATGAAATGTCTTATATTCATAACCCGCTCTACCATTAGGAGTAAATAAGTGTTTAGCAATTACATGCGCTGATCTTATCGTTACTTAGCATTACAATTACCAGACAAGTTTACCTACAACCACAGGAAACAATTATTAGACAAGTTTACCTACAACCACAGATAATGGGAATGTGTAAAAAAAAAAAAAAAAAAAAAACTTCATACTTCTCTATCCGCTTTTGCGCTAATAGGGACTAAATTGCATCCTTTTGGAATCACGATATGGTATGATGCGGTGATATGATATGGTGCCTTTTGTTATGGTTTTTAGGTGCATTCTCAGGTCCTTTACATGTATGGTGTTAAGGTTGGACGTACATTTAGTACAATATATGAAGAGTTTGGGTGAGATTCTTGAGTATCTGAGTCATATTTTACTAGAGTTTATTAAAGGTGAAATGAATTAAAAGTTTGATAATGAAACTTATGAATATAAATTGTTATATGTGAACTAAAGTGATATGTGCTAAACGCTATAAACTAAATATGTTGACTTCAACGAATGAGTAAAACTAGTAAGGATTTTGCTATAATTATCATGTTCTGATCAATTCTAGCATAAATGAAAGTTATATACAAATAGATTTAGCTAAGTGATCAAGTGTCTATCAATAAAGGAAAAATTATGGACAACTCATTAGTATAAGGGTTACAAGATAAAAATTGAGATTTAAATCTATGATTCTGTATGTCCTTAATATAGAAAAGGAAAGTATAACAATTATCTTTTTATATGGAATAAAAGTGCCATAAGTGAAATTTATATGTAACTGTGATAAGGACAATGTCAAAAGGGAATATATGTTTGATTAAAAACCATTTGAGTACTTCATAGGAATCGCGTATCTAACTTCATAATGTGACCGACTAATAAATTAATAATATGTAAGTTGAGCTCTTATAATTTGAAAACAAGACTTGATTTTGTTAGTGACACTAAAATATGATATGAGTGAACATTGTAATAATCACTTCTGATAACAGGATGGTATAAGTAAGTTTGTCCTTGTTTATTTACTAAGCTCATTGTTCACCCATTAATTGTTTAAATGCGTAGGTTTGGACTTGCTGAGAAGCTTGCGGTTTTGTTTGGGAGTATTGTATAACCATTTTAGCTGAGATTGTCAATTATTGCTTTAGATGTTATTTGTAAAAAATTCTTGGCATGTACATAAAGACATAGATTGAATTTGTATTTGTGAATTTGAAATGAAACTTTGAATCCTTGTGGTATTCTTAAACAAGAAATATATTATTTCATTTTCAATGTGTTTATGGTGTGTACTTGAGTTTAAATGACTTTAAGTTTTTCTTTACAATGTTTTGAGACTTGACATAATGATGTGCAAGTGTTTGGATATGAAAATGGGTGTTTGGGGTGGATTTTAACTCCATGGGTCTAGGCTCCTGTACTTATAGAAAAGAATTAGAACATTGCAAAACAATAGCTAAAAAGCTACAATTTCTAGCCCAGTTGCTGATGTATATGACCTATGTATTGATACCTTACCTAAAGTATCAATACAATAATACCTAACCCTTGAAATTGGCAGAGTAGTGTTCTGAGTATTTCAAGCCTATTGAAGCTCATGTTTGACCCTAGACACTTCTAACCACTCAAAAAATTATTTAAAATGATTTTTAGATGATTTTAGAACCTTGGAATTGATCTTATCAAAATTAGCTTATTAGTAAAAAATCAATTAAGTCCTTAACAAACTTTAACACCCAATTGAATCTTTGTTGTTGGAAAATCATCACAACCAAGCCCTCTGTAGACATTGACCATGTTTGACCATCTATTTTTGGTGATGAGGCTAATAGTGGAGTCAAGGGAGGGCATGTATCACACCATATCATGGTTGAAATGGCAAATCCATTAACGTGGAATTAGCATGTTTTAAAATAGTTTTTATTTTTTTGGGAACTGCCATGTGAATTGGTCCCGGTGATAATAAATGACAGAAATTGTAATAACATGTTTTTTAGTAGTGTCGAAAACAGTGATTCCGGTGCCAAAAATCCGACGAGTAAGTTTGTAAATGTCATTATTTAATATTTACGAGTCAAATATTGTATTAAAATAAATTTTGAATTGGAAATTTATGTTATTTGAATGAATAATTAGGTTTAAGAGGTATGACCCTAAAGTCAAGTAGTTTTAGAAAATGAGTTATTAAGGTTGTATTGATTTTTGGTAAAGAAATTTTATTGTTTGGATAACTAATTAAAGAAAAAGGACTAAATTGTAAAAGGTGTAAAACTTGTTAATTAATGTATTTAGGTGATTTAATAGATTAAATATCATAAGATGGAGGACTTATGTGGAAAATAAACCTTAGTCATTAATGTTGGATGGTAAAAGGAATAAAAGTAGTAAAATAAAAAATATTTTAATGGTAAAATGGTAAACAACATAAAAATTAAAACAAAATAATTAGAAAAAGATATCATATTCTTCTTCATTTTGTTTCATGTTGGCCGAATATACCTTAAGGGAGAAACCTAACATTCGGTTGGTTTGAAGCTTTGCATGGGTAAGTTTTGATACTCGTTTATTGTAATTTTTATGTTTTTGAGATCGTTGCAATTAGGTCTAACTAGCCCGTACCTTTGTTTTTGAATTTTTTTTAAAAATTTTAGAAGTTTCCATTGATGAATATTGAATTTTTTTGATGATAAACATGTGTTTGAAGCTTTGATTGTGGTATTTGGTTGTTTTGTGAAGTGATTTTTGTTAGATTTTGATTTAAGGATTAAATTGTTAAAATGTTAAAATTTCAAGGTTTGATGGAGAATTTAATGTTTAATAGGGACTATATTAGTGCCTAGAATATTTAGTTATAATTTTATCTTGAGAAAAATGGTTGATTTGATGGTTTTCGGGTTAAGGGGCTAAATTGAAAAAGTTGAGAAAGTTAGGAGCAATTTTATAAATTTAAAAATAAAAGGGTATAAAATGTAAATTAAATTGGAACGTGAAATGTAAGCTAATAATTGAGAAATTTTACATTTTAGATCAAGAACAAGTGAAAAATTGAGGAGAAGAGGAAATTACCAAATAGCTCCTAAACTTAGTTATTGCTGCAATTTAGTCAGGTAAGTTCATATGAACTATAATCATTTTAATGTTATATAAATTAAATGTTTGTTATGTCATTTTAATGCAATTGAATTATTTTATAAATGTACCAATGCTATGATGAATTGACGGCTATTAAGTCTCTGTTGAACCTTAGGAATTCTTAGGATACAAATGACATGTCATTAGGGATTTCATATTTCGAGTGCTAGTCTTGAATGTTCTACCAATGGCTGAGGTCCTGCATTTGTTGCGGATTCTCCATAGCTCGTATGAGCAGCACCGCGTAGTTTACATTCTGACCGACAGCTCATGTGAGCAGGCCCATTTCACAACTCGTGTGAGCTTTTTCGAGTATCTGATGTAATTCTGGATGGTTAAACGGGTAAGAAAAGCGAATGAAGCGGTAAGTTCACAATTGAGATGTACAATAATGTTATAAAAAGATTAATGAATTAAATGATGTACTTATTTATGAGAAATCTACTTATGCTATGGATGAACTCATTTATATTATGGACAAGTGCACTAACTTGTGATTTGATGATGTTGTTTAGGCTTATACTAAGCATTTGAAAATGGTAAGTAAGATAATGGAATGAAACATGATCATGTGGTAATGATGATGAATTAAATGTTATGTTTATATATATATATATATATATATATATATATATGGTTGATTTCATATGTATCATGAACAAGTATGCTAACTTGTAAGTTTGATAGTATTATATAGGCTTTATTAATCTTATGGCATTAGTATGGCATCTGATGTAATTATTTTTAAGGTTATATTGGCATATTGATAATGACTTGAAAATGATTACTTGAGACATGGTTAAGTTTATTTATGAGATAAGTTATCATGTATGGAAATGGCAATATTATCATGTATGGGTCTATTGTATTGATGGCTCGTGGTAATATTAATGGTTGTTTTATTATGCTTGTGTCTTTGAAGTTTATGTTATATGATGGATTTGTAATGCTTGTTAAGTAAAGTCATCTTAACCACTTTTAGTTATTTATAAGGTATGGTCTTTTGGTGGGCTTGTAATGGTTGAGAATGGATAAATTGAGATATGTTTTGGTAAGGAAATTAAGCTAGATTATGATGCTTGAAATAAGGTAATGATGACTTAAGTTGGCATGTTATGTTTTAGCATGTTTGTGATTCCTTTGAATGAGATATTTGTTAGGTATATTAGGATGCTTGAAATGGTATGTTTATGCAAGTTTGGTTGGTGTTTGAACCCCTTGATTGTGTGTACAAATGGTTTATATAGTTATGCATGAAATGATCTTGGAAATGGTTTGATTTTAGGTAGATTTGGATCCATACGGCTTGAGACACGGGCATGTGACTTAGCCGTGTGAGACACACAGCCTGGCGACACGACCGTGTGTCATCTGATGATTTCTTTAGGGTGCAAGTCAGTGAGTTACATGGCCTGACACACAGGCGTGTGACACGGCTGTGTGACCCTGCTCAGAGAGTTACACGGGTTAGGACATGGTCTGGGATACGACCATGTGTCGCTAGTTCAAAGGTTACATGGCCTAAGACACGGACGTGTGTCTCAGCTGTGTGAGTCACATGCCCTAGCCACACAGCTGTGTGACCCTTATTTTGCAAATTTTTCCTCTTTTTTCCTAAACTTTTTGATTTGTTTCAAATTGGTCTTGAATTGCTTCTAAGCTATTTTTAAGGCCTCGAAGGCTCGATTTAGGGACAGTATGCATGTATATGAACAGTTCATGATATGGTTAAATTATTGAATGATCTTAAGTCTAAATGTTTTCGATTATACAGTAATGTTCTGTAACCCTAATTCGGCAATGGAGACGGGTTAAGGGTGTTACAGAAACTCTTGTATATGTAATTGTAGTTGTAGAAACATTTTAATATTGATTGTGAAGAGTTGATTGAATGTGGATCCCATAAAAATTATTGTACATGTTGGTCCCATTTATACAATATTATAATTGTTTATGGTTTGTATTAGTCCCATGTATAAAGTTAAAAAAGGTCGTACAAATTGTTATTTTATGTTCACTAACAGTGAGGTCATCTTGGTTTTTATGATATTGTTTATATAGTTAATGCTTAAATTGTTAACAAGTTTTAAAAAATTTTAGTGAAATTTTAATAGTTATGTTTGTATCACTGGTTAATGCAATTTCTTGAGGATTTACGAAGGTAATTAGCTTGGGAATGTTAGGAAATCAAAGTGCTATGGTTTGGGAAGCAAAAACCAATGGAAGGAGCAAGGGAATAGCAAGGGATGGCAAAGCTTGTGTTAGGGAAAAACCTATCGTGAAGTCACGTTAGTGGGGGAGGAAATAGGCTAAAATCTAGGCTAATTGCCTCTTAAAAACTTACAGTTTTGACTCTATTTCAATTCAATCCTTTTCCTAAAATTAAATATTTCTATAGACTTTCTCAAAAATTGATTTAACAGTTAAGATGTTATAGTCGAATATAATCTCAATTTACCATACTACAAAATTCCGAGCACTCTGGAGCTAAAATTCCTAAAATACCCTAAAACTCTTAGGCCCTATTTTGGGGTGTTACAAAAGCTCAATTGACCTTGAATTGTGACAACTCTGTTTTAGCTAAACTGAAAACTAGACCACTATTTTTGTAGAGAATTCGAGAGTTGCATGATGATGACCTGAAAATTGATAGCTAAACTAGAACAGATTTAAAGTGATCAATCCACGAAATTCAGAGTTGGTATTGTTGAGATGTGATATTTCCGCAATAGATTGTGTGCTTTGAATGATCTGGAATTGAAATGAGACATATTACCAGAGGTTCACAGTAGTACGTACCCTATTTTTTCGAGTAGTACTAAAATTTTTTGTGATTTGAAACAGATGTACTAGTAGTCGATAACAAAATGCGAAATTTCAAAATATGTGGCTAAATGTTTGGCTTGTCAGTAGGTGAAAGTCAAGCATCAAGTTTCGTCTGGATTACCAAAGCTTGTTATGATTCCTGAATGGAAATGTGAGTGAGTCATGATGGATTTCATATTTGGATTGTCTGTGGCATCAAGAAAGAAAGAATCGATCTGGGTATTTGTTGATAGATTGACGAAATTGACTCATTTTATTTTGGTTAGAATTGATTATTTGCTCGAAAGGTTAGCTGAGGGTTATGTGTTCGAGATTATTAGATTACACGGAGTACTAATCTTTATTATCTTTAATTGAGACTCGAGATTCACCTCTAGTTTTTGGAGTAAACTTCACGAGGCTCTGGGTACTAAACTCAATTTCAATACGATATTTCATCCACAGACAAATGGACAGATAGAACGGTTAATATAGATTCTAGAAGACATGTTATGGTGTTGTATTCTTGAGTTTGAAGGTAGCTAGGAAAAAAATATTTGTTGTTAGTTGAATTTTCTCATAATAACAATTATTATTCAAGTATTAAAATGATACTGTTCGAAGCTTTATATGAAAGAAAATGTAGAACACCGTTATACTAGCCAGAGTTGAGTGAATTCAAGATAGTTGGGTCAAACTCGATTCGAGAAACTGAAGATAAAGTTTGCGTTATTCGAGATTGTTTGAAAGTTGCATCAGATTGTCATTTTTCATATTCAAAAGAGTTAGTAATGAATTTAGCTCGTGAAGTAAAATAACTTTAAAATAAATAGGTACCGTTAGTAAAAGTTCTGTAGTATCGGCATAGTATTGAAGAAGAAGCTATGTGGGGAATCTGAGGTGTTGATGAAGTCATAATAATAGAATTCATTCTCAAGTAAAAAATTCGAGGATGAAATTTCCTAAGGGGGAGAGTTGTAACAACCCAATTTTCAGTGTTGTTAGAAATAGTGGTTTTGGGCCACAATTCCAACGAATGAGTTCGAAAATATTATTCATTAATATTTAAAAGTTTAATTATAATGTTTTATTAAATTTTGATTTGATAATTTTTTTGTTATTTGAACGAATGTTAAGTTCAAATGGTTTGTCCCTAAAGGCAAGTGATTTTGGAAAATGAGGTATCGGGACCTTGTTTCTATAAAACGAGCTTGTAAATAAAATATTTGCAGAGTTACGAAATAGGGATATCTTAGTGTGGTCCGAAAATTTTAACGTTTATATAGTTAATTAAATGAAAATGACTAAATCGTAAAAGTTGCTAAAGTTAATTGTTATAGATTTAATTGTGGAAAATGGATATAAAAGCATGAATTAAAGGTTTTAATTGGAAATTATACAATATATATTGGTAGTGGATGGTTTGGTTTAGCATGGTACGAAATTTTTGATTATTTTAAAGGTTAAAATGGTAATTAGTTAATTAAGTAAAAATTAAATAGAATATGAAAGCATAACCTTCTCTCTTATTTCTTTTGTTCCATGAATGAATACTCCATGAATGTTTAGGAGAAGTTTCGACCAAGCTTAATCAACCTTGCATGGGTATGTTATTTTAGCCCCTTTTTAGCATTTTTTATATTTTTGAGATCGTTGCAACTAGGTCTAGTTAACTCGTATCTTCATTTTCAAAATTGTTAAAGTTTGTTAAAATTACCATTGATGATTTTTAGATGTTCTTGATATTAAATGGAAGATTTTAAAGCTTATAAATGTTTTAGGGCTAGTTTGTAAAGTGATTTTATATAGTTTTTATGTTTAGGGATTCAATTGAAAATAAATTAATTATGGCATATTTTTCTTGCAAAATATCAGCATGTGGGGATTGTTTTGGAGTATTCATAAATTTGGTCGAGAGTAATTGGGGTTAAATGTGAAAATTTAAATAGTTTTAGTGTTAAGGACTAAATTGAATAAAGTGTAAAAGTTAAGGGAAAATTGTAAAATGAAATTTAAAGATCACATGCATAGAAATGAGTTTGATAATTTATTTGAATTTGATAAATTGAATTTAATCTCTGTATAGATTAAGAATCGGTAAATAATTCTGGAAAAGTTAAAATTGTTGAATAGTTCCTAATGTTGTCATCTTTGCTGTTTAGCCCTGGTAAGTTCATGCGATTTAATTAAGTATAATTTGTAATATTATATTGTTTTCTAAGTTGTGGTATGTTAATAAATGTATAGATATGTAATTGAGTTGTTACAAATTGGTACAAGGTGAGATGAGATACAATTGGTATGCCAATAGGTTATATTGCATGTTGTACGGGTCTGACTTGAGATGAGATGATGATTCCTGATTTATTCTTGTCCATTGAATATACTGGAGTCCAGCATTTGTTGTAGACTATCGTATTATATTTATAGTGTTTCTAGCGTGTTATTGAGGGCGGATGTAAAGCCTTCAGGCTTGGCACTTGGTGCCAATGTGTGTTCTAGAGGGATGATATCCTACGAGCTAGGCACTTAATGCCAAGGCGTGTTCTCGGTTGGTTTGGCTTGGAGCATTTTGGTGTGTTTCGCTGGATTACCGCGTATCCATATTTGTTATATCGTTCATCGGGCAAATTTAAATTGGTTAAATGACTTTCGTATTGAATTGGATCAACATGAATATCACACTATCCAAATTCTTTTTGGTAGATTTCTAAAAACATTTAATTTTGGGTTATGTGGCATGCAATAGGAGTATCTTGTATTTGTTTTTAAGTACTTATTACAAGTGGTATTTTCTATACTTGTGTGATAAATATATGCTTTAGTTAATAATGTGCTAATTCATGGTTTGGTATGAAATCCAAATATAGTATGGAACTTGTCATGTAATAGGTGAAATTTGTATATGTTTTGATTGTGTGTTATATGTGGTATTGGTTAGATTGATGAAATGATGTTTATATTTTGTAATAGCTTATATGTGACCATGTTTTAGATCTTGGTGTGTTTATGGTCTTGTTGTGCTAATTGTTCACTTGATATAAACTTTACAAAGGTGTTTGAATTATGGTACAAATGAATGTGGTTGAATAAAAAGAGTAATCGTAAGTTTTGACATGAGTTAATGTATGGTTTTTGAGCTTAAATGCAAACCATTTGGTATATACTTGTGACATAAAAGTATAGGCTTGGTTTTAAATTGTTTTGGTATATAAGTTGTGGTGCCAAATGATGGCATATTGGTTAAGCATAGGTTCGGTGAAATTGACATGTTTTTTTAATGAGATTCAATGTGTTTGAGCATGGATTTGTAGCTAATAATGGTATGGTTTGGTGTCTAAGCTTTTGTGGAAAATAACTTGAAATGTAAGATTTTTAAGGTGCACATAGCCTGGGATACAGGCTATGACATGGTCGTATGTCATTATTGTTTTTAGATGCAGGTTTTACACGGTTAGAGACATGACTGTGTGTCACAAGTCAGTATATAACACGGTCTGACACACAGTCGTGTGACCCAACAAAGAATGCATACACGGTTTGGTATATGGCTTATGACACGGCTGTGTGGCCTTATTTTAAATACTCACATGGGCAAACGCACGGGCTGGGATACGACCGTGTGTCCAAATTTCGATTACCCATACGATTTGGGCTATGTCACACGGCTGTGTGACACCTGTTTTCAAAATTTTTAAATTTTTCTAAAACTTTCTATTTTATTTCAAATTAGTCCATGATTGTTCCTAAATTATTTTTAAGGCCATGTAAGCCCGATTTAAGGTCAATAATTATATTTATGCTATGAATGACATTTGAATTTGTTTATATTTTATTTAATTTGATATTTGAATGGTTAAATGTTAGTAATTGTTATGATATGTGTTGTAATGCTCTGTAACCCTAATCAAGCGGCATAGACAGGTTAGGGGTGTTACAGTCTCAGGGTCAGAGTCTTATTTGTAATTAGTTTTGATAAAAATATTATTTCCAAACTAAATAAATATTCAATATGTTTAAACTACTTTGTAAAATATTTAGCTAACAATATTTTAATAATAACTGCATTAAATCAGAATGGCAGAATATACATTAAAGAATGTGTTAGTTAATTTACGATTATGAAGTGTAGCACCATGTAGTCCGAATCCAATGATTGGTTCGGGTATGGGGTGTTACACGCAGTCCTTAGAATACATTTATGGCGAAATTTCAAAGGTTTTGATATAACGCTTGACTATAAAATAAGGCTAACATTTGAAGCAACCTGTGAAAGAGAGAGCTAGCAGATCAGAGTGCCTTGAGGAAGGCCATTTTATAACCCTCCTCTCAACTCGAAAGGGGGAATATAGTTGTATCCCCATCCGTGTCAAGACACGTGGCAAAGCAGAAAGATGCTTAAACACTAAGCCTGCCACCAGCAAACTAGAAGGTCACCCTTAAGCTCTCCTTTTTGATATGACCATTCGGACAAGCACATACCATCTGTCATCTGGATCCCTGATCTTCATTGGGAACATGAAGTTGTTGGTCACCAAACATTACATGGTCTAAATTGCTTTATCCCATCAAGTCAAAATGAATGATAAGATCTGCCCTGTCATAGACATCCTTGTCCCATCGAATACATTCCCTTATGCGCTCCATAATAATGGCTAGATGCCAAGTCCAACACGTTAACACCATCTTACATAAGACTCCTGCCTATAAATACTTCTAGGAACAATGAAGAGAAGATTGATCCTTGAAGAATACTAAGCCTACACTTTGTCAATACTCCTTCAACCCTTAACCTTTACCTTCTCTTCACCTCCACTCTCCATAACCTCCGACTTTTTGTCCTGACTGGGTGAACTTACCTTCATAGTAATCACCCTCTCTCTTTTGTGCTCCTCCCTTGTTGTACACCGCATAAACAAATAGTGAGTTAATGACCTCCATTAGCAAGTTAATGAAAGGGTGACTTAAGTGATCAATTTTAAATAGTTAAATGATTATCTTATAACTTTTCATAATTAGATGATTCAAGTGTAAACTTACTAAAAGTTAAATAATATAAGTGTAGTCTATCCAAACTTTTATTTTTATCAATGTCTTTTGTTTTCTCAGTTTTATCTCTAGATTTTGCCTTATTAATTTTCGAATGTGAAATAGTAATGATTTCACAACGCAAATGGATTTTTATATAAGATTGAATCCAAATGGGGTTTGATCCTAATAATTCCAATCCAAATCTTTACCAACAAAAATACTTTTTGTTTGTTTCTCGGAAAAATATGGAGCGAAACTCAAAAAAAGAAGAAGAATGACCACCGACAACGTATGGGAAATCAAAGGGAAACATCTAGAATAGATTTCATATAAAATCATTACCAACACAAGAAAAATTATGTTGGTTTCTTGAAAAAATCAGGGAAATTGTCCTTAGGCATTTTATTGGATTTTCATGCCGCATGAGATAACGTTATAAATGGAATGAAAATATCAAACTAAGAATTTGAATGTAATATAAAAAGTCAAAATAAGTTTTCTAAAGTATAAGCTGTCAAAAGAATTTTCTTCAATTTATTTGCACAACCTAATATAAAAGAAAAAGTACTTTCAAAAATAATATAAAAAAAGTGTACTTTGGCAATCTTACAATTCACAAAGTTTTTATGATATCAAGCAATGTCCATTATCGGTCATTATCGAAAATAATGTATATACAGTTGGTGAAAAGAAAGGAAAATTAAAATAATAATGTTATATACAATCCAAATTTTAAAATATCTTATTTTATGTGGAATTCAATCAGCTTCAAGTTTATATATATATATATATGGTCATATAACACGCATTTTTGCAGAAAATGATGGGAGAGTCGGCCATCTCTTGGTTTAAGGCATAGGACTGATGACTGATCATATGATATGTTGTATATTAGGTATTTGAAACTTTAAAAACACCAAGGAATAGTCCACGGTCATACTCTCTTACCCTTCTAGAATATGACCATTAGTCTCCCTTCTGTAATTCACATATCATACTATACCTCATAACCGTCTTTCTGCTACTACAAACCATCATCGGTGTCAATGCACTTTGCCTATTTTCTGCAACATATGGTAAAGCCTTTGGGACTTCCACTACCACATTTCTTTCTTCTTTCCCTTTCGGCGCCGATTCTCGAGAAAATATAGCTAATACCTCCAGTTTTTCTTCCCACTGTTTGCTAAAGTACTATCATAATCTTTCTTTCTTTGGACCTTTGTTAATGCTAAAATATTTTATTATTTTTATTGCCCATTCATTCTTATTCTAGATAAAATGTTCACCGGATAAAAAACAGTAAGTCCCTGGAAATTGTCATCACTGGTTGGGGTTTAACTATTAGCTCATTTGGATGGTTGGCAGTTTTAAGTTAATAATATCAATGAACTATGACTACGGTTCATGACGTTATGTTATATATCAAACATAATATACCGGCCAAATGGATCTCCTCTTCGCTACGAGTTAACAGTTGGATATTAATCACCATGCTATTATAAATATTATTTATGGCTTGTTCAACTTTTAAGAAAATTTATTTTAGTCTTTTATTTAATTTAATTTATTTTTTTTTAATTCTTAAACTTCTCTTTTTTTCAAATAATCTCATAAGAGATGGACAAGTTAATTTTATTTACTTTTTAAACATGAGGTATATATTTTTAATGATTTTTAATTTTAAAAATAATTTTTATATTTTTAAAAAAATTTTAAATTTTAAAATTTAATTAAATGTTGACGTAAAATCTTAATTTTTTGAGATATAAAAATAAAGAAGCCATTGTAATTGCTAGAAATACTAGGCCTACTAAAGGCACAAAAATAGAGGGGAAACTGCTAAAAGTTGTCATAAAATGGGTACCTCAATTTAATATTTGTACCTGTTATTGTTATATTGTTTAGTTAGAAATACATCTTATAATTATTATATTATAATTCGTATATTATTCTAATTATATCTAAATACTAAATATATCTAAGTGAGTTTATATATCTAATAGATATCTAATAAGTGCAAGGAATGTAGAATTAAATAAAAGGATTTGTCCATCTTTTAAATAAAATAAAATATGTTCCACATCAGCAAAGTTAAAAATCGTTAATTTTTTATTTATTTTAAAATGATTTAAAATATATAAATTTAAAGGCTAAAAAATAAAAAAAGCTAAAAAAACAAAAAAAATTAAATGAGTACTTAAAATGATTTTTTATTTATTATAAATCTAAGCATGAAATAATTCATTATAGCGATCATTTAAAATAAACCGTACCCAAATTTCCCTGCAAAAGGAATATTTAATATAGCTTCCTGCGTGTTTGGTACTGCAAATGTGAAAATGAAAAATCTCAAATAAATTAGTAAAATAATAATAATAGCATTTCCTGTGTATTTTCTAAATAAAATTTTAAATTAAAGCATGAAATTTAAAAGGTTCCCTGTAATTTTCAAGAAGTAGGAGTTAGTTCTTGTATTTGTATTTCGATAAATTTAAATTTTTTCTACTTTTTAGATTTTAAAATTCAAATTTAATTATTAATATTGTTAAAATTTTTTGTTAAATTCAGATTAATTATATTCTTTTTAACAGTTAGACCTAAATTTTAAAATCTAAAAAATTAAGACAACTAAATCATTAAAAATAGTATAGGGACTAAATTCTTAATTTTTAAAAACTACAAGAAGTATTGACAAATTTTAACCAATTTAAAAATCCAACTCATCTTAACACGGAATTTAATATAATTATTAAAAAAAGACTTAAAACTATAAAAATTGGTCAAAATGATCACATGGGGAGACCGAGAGCGGCCGCTAGTGTCCGTCAGTTCACACCGACTCTCATACTTAGACGGCGCCTTTAATCTTTTGGTTTCGTCAAAGTTTTGATTTTCTCGTTCCAAAATCCGCACCCTTTTACCATTTCAACATCTCCCATCATTTTTATTTATCTAATTCAACGGTCAAACTCTGAGACCTTCATCACGTCCTCTCTCCCATGCTTTCTTTCATTCTTTCTTTAATTTTCATGCTTTTCTATTTCAAATTTAAATAATATTCTTCGGGTTTTAAACGTTGAACCACCATCCTCCTCCTCGTAATATAACAACAACATATATGTTGCCTTAATCACTCACCCAAAGCAAACCCCAACATTCTTTCTTAGAATCCAAACAAGAAATTTTAAAAAAGAAAAACTATTTTCCAATGATGATTTCTTCCTGGAGGAGGAGAAGAGCTGCCAGGCGTGAAGGGAAATTGCAACAGCAAAGGAACGATAATGGAGAGATTGAGCTTACGGTTCCAAGGGATTTCAGGTGCCCCATATCACTAGACTTGATGAAAGATCCCGTCACTTTGTCTACAGGGATAACCTACGATCGAGAGAACATTGAGAAGTGGATTGAAGCTGGGAATTTCACTTGCCCACTCACCAATCAAGTTCTCAGGAGTCTCGAACCCATTCCAAATCATATCATAAGGAAAAAAATACAAGATTGGTGCGTCGAGAATCGATCCTATGGAATTGAAAGGATTCCTACGCCTCGCGTTCCCGTCACTTCCATGGAGGTTTCCGATATTCTTTCCAAAATCAACGTCGCTTGTATGAAACAAAACGGAAAAGGGTGTCGAGATTTGGTTTTAAAGATCAAGTCGTTGGCAAAAGAGAGCGAACGTAACAAGCGTTGCTTTGTCAGTAATGGGGCAGGCTGCGCTTTATCGGAAGCTTTCCAAGCATTTTCCAGGGCGTCTTTTGATGAAAACGTTGCTGTTTTAGAGGAGATATTGTCAGCTTTGACGATAATGTTCCCTCTTGATGTAGAGGCCAAAGGTTTCTTAGGATCAGCCTCCGTCATGCGTTGCTTGATATGGTTTTTAAGCAGTGGAGACTTGTCTAGGAGAAGAAACGCAGTTTTGGGCTTAAGAGAGCTTGTTTCAACAGATGAGAGAAAAGTCAACGAGTTATCAGACATGGAAGGTGCCATTGAAGCATTGTTCAAGCTGATTAAAGACCCAATTTGCCCTACATCAACAAAAGCTTCATTACTCGTCATTTACAAGATAATCACATCATCTTCAACAAAGGAGAAACAAGTGAAAAAGCTAGTAAACTTAGGCATAGTATCGTTGCTGCTAGAAACGTTGGTAGACTCCGAAAGAGGCATTTGCGAGAAGGCGTTGGGTGTTCTAGATGGTATATGCAACAGCGAGGAAGGGAGACAAATGACCTGCAACAATGCCTTAAGCATGCCGGTTTTGGTTAAGAAAATCCTTAGGGTTTCCAATTTAACAACCGACTTTTCGGTCTCCATATTGTGGAAGCTTTGCAAGAAGGAGAAAACCGAAGATGATGCAAGTGTTATACTTGAAGCTCTTCAAGTGGGCGCTTTTCTAAAGCTTTTGCTGCTTTTACAGGTCGGATGTGTTGAGGAAACTAAGGACAAAGCTTCCGAGTTGTTGAAAATATTGAATCTTCATAGAAACAAAATGGAATGTGTTGATCCAATGGATAATTTCAAGGATCTGAAAAGGCCATTTTGATTGTAAATGATACATCAGTAGTTGTGAATTTTTGTTATGATTTTAGATACAAGACAAAAAGTTCTCAAGTATACAAATCAAGCTTCATTTAAATGTCGTTTTGCTATTTCTATTTGATAACAAGAGTGATTTGTAATTTTTCTTTGCTAAATATGTAATCTTATCGGTGTCAAAAACCAATCTGGTCAATATACAACCGGGTATAAAGTTATAGAAGCTTGCCATCTTTTTCAAAGATATTATATAAGTTTTATATTATTTATACTATTATTTAATTCGTTGGTTGAGTTGGTGTCGCGAGTTAACTGGACACTAACTCGATTATAGAAATTACGGTCACTAAAATATGTAAAATACTATACTAAAACAGAGAATAATTTGATAGAAAATGAATTTACTTAGAAATCTAGTTAGTATTCATTTCTGACTTCATCAATTACACATATGATGTTTTTATACTTGAAAATGAATAACTGCTCCTAACCAATTATACACCAGACTCAGTAATTGACTGATAACAAACTAACAGTCCCTAATCTCTTTGCTCTAACATTCATCCAGCTTCTCAAGGGGTAAGACCTGAAGTAAACTTCGAAACCGAGCAAAATTAGAGAAGGATAATGGTTTAGTAAGAATATCCGCAACCTGGTTACATGTTGGTACTTCACCAACCATAAGGGAGCCATTAGCCACCTTTTCGCGAACAAAAAATAAGTTAAGTTCGACATGTTTAAATTTGGAGTGTAACACCGGATTAGAATCAACAACAATTGCACTGGAATTATCACACCAAATAATAGGAGGATCATTAGAACTGATTTGTAATTCTGTAAGTAGAGACACTAGCCACGGAACATCACTGGTAGCTACAGCCAAGCTCCTATATTCAGCCTCTACCATAGAGCGAGAAACAACTTGTTGCTTTTTAGAGCACCATGAGATAGGTGTATGACCAAAGTAGACGCAATAGCTTGTAATGGACCAATGGTTATCGAAATTTAGGCCCCAGTTGGCATCTGCATAACCCTCTAAAGAAAGTCTGTCGGATCGATGAAACACTAGCCCATAACTAATAGTGCCATGTAAATACCTCAAGATGCGTTTTAACGCTACCATATGAACTGTAGTAGGGGCATGCATGAATTGACACACCCGATTTACAACATACGAAATATCTGGCTGGGTTAAAACCACGTATTGAAGAGCTCCAGTAAGACTTCTGTATTCAGTAGGGTCAGCAAGAGGAGTACCTTGATCTTTAGATAAGGTAGATGAACTAACCATTGGCGTATGAACATTTTTTGCATTAGCCAGAGAACACATATCAAGAAGATCACGAATGTATTTGCACTGACACAAATGGAAACTACCAGTAGATGATCGAGTGACTTCAATTCCTAAAAAGTAATGAAGATCACCTAAATCCTTTAGAGAAAATTCGTTAGGCAGCTGCTGAACAAAATAGTTTATCTCACCAGTCGAGCTTCCAGTAATAATAATATCATCCACATAAATCAAGACATAGATGATGGACTTGGTTGCCACTTTAACAAACAAGGAAGCATCAAATTTAGCCAAGACAAACTCATTAGAGATAAAAAATTGCTTCAATTTATCAAACTAGGCACGAGGAGCTTACCGTAATCTGTACAATGCCTTTGTTAGACGACACACCAAAGCCTCACCATTTGCCCTATATTGAACATACCTTGGCGGTTGCTGCATAAACACTTCGTCAGTGAGATCTCCATTTAAGAAGACATTGTTTACACTGACTTGATAGAGTTGCCAACCATGTGTTACAGCAATAGATAGTACGGTTTGGATAGTCGCAGGTTTGACTACCGGACTAAATGTTTCTTTGAAGTTACATCCAGGTACCTAGGAACACCCTTTTACCACCAATCGTGCCTTTCAGCGGTCAACTGTCCCATCAGGATTCTTCTTGACTTTGAAAAGCCATTTGCACCCAACCGCTTTTCGACCAGGAGGTAAAGACACAAGTTCCCATGAAGAATTAGCCATTAAAACTTCATATTCGGCATGAACTGCCAATTTCCACTCCTTATGAGCAAGAGCCTCCTCAATAGTTAGTGGCTCAAAATCAACAGCCTCAATAAACAAAATTTTAGGTTTAAAAATTCCTGCCTTGGACTGAGTAACCATAGTGTGAATATTGCCCGAAGGAACATCAAAGGAGAAGGCTCAATGATTGGATCGGACAAACTAGCTGCAGACGATGGGACATCAAAACAGTTAGATCCAGATTCAACTGATGAATCAACTGAAACAGGTTGTATTGGACTATACGGAGCTGGCAGATCTATTAAAACAGACTGCACAGGATTGTTAGTCGGAGCAGAATGTAAAATGGGTGACGATGTAGTGGTGTCTCTTGGTTCGACAGTGAATCGATCAGAAGGTGGCTGAACGATAAGAACATAAGTAGTGACACATGCTGGAGATTTAACAGTGTCCAAAGTAGGCAAAAAAAAAAAAAGAATCGGATCTTATAAAAAAACATGCCGACATATAATAATCTTACCATCCGGTGTGAGACAGTGATAGCCCTTGTGTTGAGAGCTATATCCTAAAAACGTGCATGGTTGTGATCAGAACTCTAGCTTGTGATACATGAACAGACGCAAATACGGAAAGCAACAACAACCAAAAACTCTTAAGTGATCATACGTCGATTCATAACCATGAAGAGCCTGATATGGAGGCTGACCTTTCAGGATTGGAGTAAGCAGTCGATTGATAAGATGAACAGCACTGCAAAATGCATACCCCTAGTAATCCATGGGTAGATTTGCTTGGGCTAAGAGTGTAAGATCGGTCACCACAATGTGCTTGTGTTTATGCTCAGCAACACCGTTCTATTTGGATGTATGAGGATATGAAAGACAATGAAGAATCCCATGATCTGCCAAAACTGATGCAAAGGCACGATACTCACTGCCCCAGTCACTTTGGAATTTTTTAATACGCTTCCCGAACTGAGTGAGAACCATTTTATGAAATTGAAAAAAGCATTCAACTGCTTGAGATTTGCTTTTAATGAGATAAATCCAAGTAAATCAACTACACATGTCAATAAACAAAACATAGTATAGACTACTCCCACAAGTAACAGATGCCGGGCCCCACAAATCAGAGACAACCAAGTCAAATAATTCCGTATATTCAATAGCTGATTGAGTAAGGGGCAATTTATGTGATTTCCTTTTCTGACAGGCAAAACAAATGTTATCTAAATTTTTTTATTAAAAACAATGTGACACTTATTAAGAACAATTTTAACAGTTGAGGCAGAGGGATGCCCAAGTTTTTTATGCCACAATGTAAAAACATCATTATTTGAACAATCGTGAACCCCGGTGTTATGAATAACAGGTACTAAATGAGATGGAACCGATAGATTAGCCGAAAATTGATAGAGACCATCACGAGCTTGGCCTCACAGTAAAATTTCCTATGTCTCGGCATCCTTAATAACATAGTAAGACAGATGAAATTCAAAAAAACATTATTGTCGTTAGAGAACTGAGAAACAGACATAAGATTCTTTTAGATTCTCGGCATATACAGTACATTAGAAAGATGTAATAATTTTTTCTTCATGGGCAGAACAAAATTTCCAATACATGAGATTTTAGTGGGAGCTCCTTTACCCATTAAAACAGAAGAAGTACCTGAATATGGGGTAGACTCATTCAAACCAGAAGTATTTTGAAAAACATGGTGTGTAGCCCCTGAATCCAGATACCACGATGAAGTGCCAACATGAAGGGGAACATATGAATCATCAAAATTGGAGCCATACTAAGTAGAATTAGCATTGGATTTGGAAGTAGTCAATTAGTCAGACGCATTAAACTCGGGAATACAAGGTAACCCAATACACTGCGAGGAATCAAAATCAAATACACGTGCCCTTGGTTTAGTTCGCCATGAAACACTAGACCCACTATTTGGTAAAGAAGATGTGCGGCCTTCAAGACCAACACAATTAATATTTGGCCTATTAGAGGACTGACCACCATTAATATTCGGCCCATTAGAGGAGTGACCACCATTAATATTCGGCCCATTAGAAGGCTAACTAGCATTAGTATTCTGCGCAGTAAATTTCAGCCCACCAGATGAAAATCCACCAAGGTCATTTGCATGGCCTGTTGTAGGGGATGCATGAAACGGACTAACACACGGAGCACAGTCTTGGGCATAAGGAGCAGACGTTGGCCCAAAATTGCGCCGCAGGTCACACGGAACATTAGCGCCATATGGACAAAGCAGATGCGAGCCACCACCAGGCTTACCTATGCAGCCTGCGTTAGAAAAATAATGAGTGCCTGCATCTAAAAAATTAGGGTTAAAGGGATTATAATCCCAAATAGGCGGTAGTCGATTGAAATGAGGGTGCTGTGATGGCCACCCTTTCCACACGAAGTCTTGCAAAAAAGACATCGATGAATGTCTCGTCAGGCCACCAAACTATTTAGAAGCACCGTCAAACTGAGCAAACTTCTCACTTCGAAAATATTGGCCATCATCAGAGGAGAAACATCCTACGGACGAAAGAGACTGGTCGTCGTAGTCCCAATTATAACGGTAGTAGTAGCGACTGCAAATCTGGCATTGAACTCGTGTCTAAAAGCCACGCCCATGAGAACCGGATGTAGGACGATCGCCGTCACGAGCAGGATCGGCCACCGTCGTGTTCAAGGGTACCTCAACCACATTCGCATGAAACGGAGCATCATGTGCTGTACGAAACTGCCTATTCTCAAACTCTAAGAGAACCTCGATGACCTTTTGAAACAAAAGTGGCTTAATGGAGAAAGACGCCAACGTTATCATGGCGTCAAAGTCCAGTGAAAGTCCAGCGAGAATAACCTCCACCTTTTCGGCCTTCGAAACAGCCGATCCAAACGCCTCCAACAGAGCACATGTATTTTGTATCTTGGCAATGTATTCTTTGTCCATTAATGCTCCTTTCTTGATTGAATGTAGGTCATGCTTGATTCTGGAGAGTTTTGCACCAGTTGCGGCAGCAAAAAGCTGATTAGTTGTGCTCCATATATCACAAGCTGTCTTGGCAGAGATAAAATATGACAGTAATGATGTACTAATAGTAGAAAGTAACCATGATACAAGTAACTTATCTTGCTGGATGAAGAAAGATGCATCAGGATTTGGAGTCAAAGTTCCATCTGGAGATGTCACAAAACGAGCAGGAACAGGTAACGTACCATCAAGAAACCCTTGCAATTCATAGCCTTCTATGATCAACCTTACATGTTGTTGCCATTGCACATCGTTTCCATCATCTAACTTCACTGTATCGTGACGAGGAAATGATTGAACCAGTCGAGAACCAAAAAAGGAACCAGCAGAGGTAGGGTTGGTGGAATTCGCCATGGATTCACTAGAGAGAAGAAGGCCCCAAGAAGTTAGCGACTGATACTATGTAAAATACTATACTAAAACAGAGAACAATTTGATAGAAGATGAATTTACTCAGAAATCTGGTTAGTATTCATATCTGCCTTCATCAATTACATATATGATGTTTTTATACTTGAAAATGAATAACTGCTCCTAACCAGTTATACATTAAACTCAGAAACTAACTGATAACAAACTAACAGTCCCTAATCTCTTTACTCTAACAAAATAAGATATATGATTTGAGGGTACTTTATTCTTTTTATTTTAACAAAAATCAATAAAAATAAAAAATGTGCATATGATGGGATTCTAAATTTACTACTTAACCAAAACTCCATTTTTAACATTTTTTTTTATCTTAATACGCACAATTTATTATCTTCATAAGTTGTATATATTAATAATATTATTAACTGAGTTGATGTCACAAGTCAACTCGATAATAATTCACAATCGATGACAACACTATGATAAACATTTGTAGTGCATTAGTATTGTTAATCTAATGTATTTATGTGTTTTAATTTCATTTTACTCATAATGTAACCTAATTTTTATATTTTAATATCGTATATATATTTCATGTTTTATTATGATTAATTTATTTTAAATCATACGTTTCATTATTTAATAAATATTATTTTTAAACACATATTTATATTTTAAATTCGTGATTTCTATACGTATTCATTTGTAGTGAGATTTTTAATCCATATTTCTAACTTTGTAAGTAAACATCTAAATATAAACCAACCTATTATTTTTCGTTAATCTCTTTCTTTATTTATCATTATCAAGTATCAAAATCTTATCTTTCGTGAAGCAAATAAACCAGTTGATTACATTGCTAAACTAAATCTATCTACCGAGCTAGGAATTTATATTCTTCATCACTCTCCTGCTGGTATAAACAGTAGAAATATTGAAAATAATTATATAACTTTTTTATAAAAAATATAAGATAAAAATTACTTACAGAAAATATTTTTTTTGTTTATTTTATTTATTTTAATATTATATTATCCTGTAAAATTTAATTTTAAATAACATATCTCAAAAATTTCATAATTTAAATAAATTTTTAATACCTAAATTTTTAACATTTAATTTGAAATTTATCAAAATCGCACATAAAGTAGCCCATTATATCCCATGTAAAACCAAAATAACAAATAAAAAGAAAAACCCTACATAATCATCCATTACACAAACAAACAAAATTCCATATACCACATGTAATGCCAATTATAGTCATATATTGACCAATTGATAAGGATACGATTTTCTAACATTAATTTATTAATTTAGATATTTTTAAAATTTCTATAAAAAATGTTTTAATAATGTAATTTAAGATTTAAGTATTTAATAATATTGTCAAAATGTAATGCAAAAAGTTTTATTAAAAAGGTCTTTTAAAAAATTAAAATATTCATTTTAGATGTAATGCTGTAAACTAAAAAAAAAATTATTTAAATTCACCATAATATATAAATATTAATTTTAAATATCTTTTGAACAATTAATATAGATTATTTAAAAATTTTAATTTAGATATATAATTATATTTTTGAGTATCAAAATCATATATAAATTTAACTCTTATAAATTAATAAAAAAATTATAATTAATGGAAAATGGAAAGTATCCTTATTTTCTCATGCATTTATTATTACCAAAATAACTTATTAGTGTTATTTTAGTATTAATAAATATTTAATTTAGATTATAATAAAAATATTTAAAAAATAATATATGGTAACTTATTGTTAATGTTACAATATATGGGAATGTAGATTTTAAATATTTTTAAAGTAATTAAGATAAATTTGGCATCCAAACCAAGTTTTGGAAAGTTAAAATTTGGATTTTCTAACTTTTTTGTTTAGCTCGAAAGGCTAGTTTCAACTCAAAACTGGTCAATCAACACCATTGTTTATGGGCTAAAAAGTTATTCAACTATGCCAAACAAACAAATTGATCACCCTTTATACAAGTGTATTGAAAATAAGAAATTACATAAAAAGAATAAATTTTAAGAGATGGGCAATTCTTTCAAAATGAAAAAAATTTAAGATTTCTTTTATAAAATTAAAAAATAAGAAGAATTTTTTTTTTTACAAATGTTATGGTTATAAATATCTTATTATAAATGAATATCCATTATGATAAAAACTCTAATGCGATGAATGACAAAAATTATGATGTTTATTATCATTATAACTTTAATGTCTATTAGGTTTAGAATTCTATATCACACATGCTTCTTATGTTTATACATATATAAGTTGGAGAAATGTTATAGCTATTTTATTGGTGATGAATAAATAATACATATCCCCTTTTTATTCTTCTATCTCTTGTTCCTTACCTTGTAACATCTTTTACCCGACTCGAATTATCGGATCCAAATTTCGAGTGTTACAAGACTTAAACACTTAATAAAAATTTAAAACTGGTGTAACCCAAATACAACAAACTCCTTATTTATTTCTTCACAATCATAAAAAGGAAGTTCTCATTAAATACGACAAAATCTTACATATAGTGTACAAGTAATTACAATTTAAATCTTTGTTAAAGATAGACTCAAACATGGTGAAGAATACAATTTGTCATATCCCTAAAGCGTCCTCTGTATACATCATATCGCCACCCGATCAACCTCGTTGGTGCATTCCTGGCTTGATCTCCTTTGACATACTAGCACTTTTCTCAGAAAATGTATCACATCAAACATTAATATGTTCAAATGAACTTTGTGAACCTCAATCGAGGATAACCTTAGACTCTTTTTGTTGAACTCCACCATTCAAAGAATCATAATTTTATTATTCAGTCTTTGGCAGACACTCTTCTAAATTCCTAGCATATACGTGTACGCCAACTTCCACACTTGGTCATCATATACACATTTCTCCTGATCGACGGATTTCTAAAACTACTACTTAATGCAAATCTTATTTCCCACACTCTAGGTAGACAGAAAATAAGTACACTTCCCGAAATGATAATCATGCAAAGGTTTCTTCCAGCAGATTCTCACACAGACAAGTGCTGAATATTTCTCTTAGATATTATTCTTGGCGGATACTTATACTAACTCTTTTTTTAAGATGAACTTCATATGGATCCTACCTTTGGTAGATTCTCATAATGAATTTGGTAGCTATCAGGATACCAGTCAGATCATATCTTAAATCAACCCAGACCACAACTTATTGTGTTGGATAAAACATTTTAAGTCATTCTTAGGAAATCCCAGAAAACCATGTTACATATCATGAGAATGTCCAGGTTTGATGGACAATCTAGACTCCAGATAACCTTTACACATAACGTGAAAATACTCAGATTTGGAGGATACCATAGAATTTAGATATCTTTCTTACACAGCATAGAAAAACTCAAGTCTGACGAACACTTAGATCACCCATAACTACTAATACACCAAATTCTCTATACTAACGAGTTATTATGGCAGGTTTACTCTTCAGAAACACTGCTGAGAACTCTTATAGGAAGTACCTTTAGGGCAAATTCAATTTTTGCCACAAAGCTATCCAAACAGGGTTATCTTTTAACTTACCCAGATCTCTACCATAGAGTCAACTAGCGAAGAAGTATCAAAGCTTACCCATATTTCGCCACAAAGGCGATTAACCGGATTTTGCCTCAAGGGCATTACAGAATATGCCACAAAGGCTTCACAAAATACGCCACGAAGGCATCACGTAATACACCATAAAGGCATCACAGCATATGCCACAAATGCATCATAAAATACGCTACAAAAGGCATCACAGAATAGATCTTATAATATTGATTTTCAGAAAGTTCCATGACCATAGTCTTTCCGCAGATTTATTTCGTGATCTGCCAGTCCAGTTAGCTTTATAGCCACCCACCGGAGGCTACACAATAAATCTCCATTTTCATAGTGATCTGACTATCTGGTTAGCGATGTACCTACCCTACCAGAGGCTTCATATCCAAAATTGCATTTATCATGTCATATACCGACACTCTGCTAAACCTTTATTTCTCCAACATTCTCAACTACGCATCATACATGTAGCATAAGTACACATTCATGCAGACTTCACTCATACCCATAACAGAATCATATGCCCATGTACAAAAGCATAGTTGTTTCCTAGAGAACACTGACACTCATGCATACCACACATCATACAATTATACTCATGTAGATGCTTCACAAGGATCACACACATACATACAACAGTTACTTCAAGGGACTTGTATTGTTACTGGAACAACAATCATATGAAGAATCTCTCTAGAATGACATGCAAGGGTCGAGGCTAGGGACTCACTTGAGACTCACCTTTACTTGAACTCAGAGTTTCTATTCCAATGGTCTTACCCGAACCAACAGCAGTAACTTTTTTAAATATTATGGAACTTTCAATAAAATCTAATGCGTCGTAAAACTAACTAAAAGTTTGACTAAGGCAAGTGCACCTATTAATTAATAGTATAACTATGGTGAGCAAAGATATCGTTCCCATGAAGACCAAAAGTACTAGTAACTACCATCTTTCTATTATTTAACTGATAAATTTGAGTGATAGAGTAAAACTAAAATTAACTAAATTAATTAACTACGAACACAACAAAGAAAAATTTAGGAAAATAAATTATTAACAACCAAGAAGCAAAATAATACCCAAGAAAGATTTCACATAGACTTCGTCTGTCACTATCAATCTAAATTATGCAATTTCTTCACTTAGTATCTTGATCTGTAGAAATACCTAAATTATGCTAATATCTCTTTCAAGAGTAAGAGCAATTGACTTTAGGTTGATTAATTGAAATTTATTTCTAATTAATAACATGGATTTTACTCTAATTCAGTATATTTATGTTGTCCTATTTCTAGGATTGCATGCAACTCCACTCAATTACACTAGATCTACTCTTAAACAGGGTATATTCCTCATCTGATTTAAGCACATCAAACATGGATCAATAATCTAGAAATATCAAACCAAGAATTAAACACACATAATTGAGAACAAGATCTAAGTATTTATTGCGTAAAATAAAAATCAAAAGACAAAATTCATTATAGGGTTCATCTCCCCTAGGTATTTAGAAAATTAGTTCATGCTTGAAAATAAAAACATCCCAAAGACAGTATATCCTAAAGAAATAAAAAAATCATTATAATATCTTGAGAAATCAACTGGGAGTCTTTAATCTTGACAGAAATCTGTTTCAGAATTTACTCTAATGGTGTTTTTTGAGTTGTTTTCTTGAGTATTCTATGACGGCTCTCCCTTATCTTCTTATTTTTGTCATATATACGTCTTAAAATGCCTGAAAAACTTAAAAATTGTGTTTTTTTCGTAGTTTTAGAGTGCAAATCTTGAAATTGACACAGCTTGCCACATGGCCGTATGGTAGCCCTTGTGGCTCGCATGACCGTCTGGAAATGGTCAGCTTGTGTCTCTCTTGTAACTCACTCCAATTTTTTAATTTTCGCTCATTTTTCGCTCATTTTGCTCCCAAATGCTCTCCTAAGTATAAAAACATGAATTTAAAGTATTAGAAGCATAAAATTCACCATTAACATTGAATAATCACCCAAAAACACATTAAGAATGAGATTAAAACATGTTGCTTTTATCACTTATCAAATATCCCCGCACTTAAGCATTTGCTTGTCCTCAAGCAAAATCTTCAACCCACAATCAAGTTAAGTTCTCTCAATTTATTGTTCCCACCAATAATGGCTTAGGACAATTTACAGATAATCATGCATTGAAAATTTACACTAAAATGACACAAAACAGTACAAGCAATCCAAGTAGAGAATTTTAAGCTTTAAAAACATTAGGAATCTCTCTTATCTCAATAATTACCTCAAATTCAAACTCAACAAGAACTAACATTCTCACTAAGGATTTACTCAAAACTCAAAGTGTTTAAGGTTCAAGTAATATGCACTCAAGAATCGAACGAGAAATGTTTTTACCATATGCTTGCTTGGAAATCAAATCTCCACCATTATATAAATGAGATGACACACCAATCAAGAGGTCTTTACAAGGTTATAATGGGGTTTAGGTTAAGGGCATGAAAAAGATCAGAAAAGTTATTTACAATCGAGAATCAAGTTGATAAGCTACCAAACTAAAAAAATTAGTTGCTAAACAAAAAGAATTTACATTAACAAGAAATAAGGATAGGAAATGAACTTTTCAAAAGAATATGAAACTAACGATTCAAGCTCAATTTTCATTTTTTCTTTCTTTTATTTGAACAAAGTAAAATTCAGCAATACAGATGATAGAACATAGTTAGGCCACTAACCAAATCAAACTCAACAAAAAGGGGTTAATAAAAAGGATAATTTTACAACACAGATATGGGTTACGGGTTAACATTAATGGGTGATAGAAAACAATGTGTTAGGATCAACAAGGTTTATTAGGGTCTATTACAACAGGTAAGCTACTTAAAGGTTATACGAGTTAAATCCTAAGTGCCTCTATTATCTCAATATATCAACTCAATAATGTGATCTCGACATGTATAATCGAAGCAAGTTCTAGAATAACAAATCAAGTTGACATATTCACAACCAAAAATAAAATAAGCACAAAAAAAATATGCTTTATAGACTCAATAACTAAAAAAAATTATGGTTTTGATGTTAAACTTGCAAATTTAAATTTTCAAGATAATGTTTCAATTTAGGAAGACAACCTAAAATAATAATTTCTGAAAAAAAAACAATTTATCATGCTTAACTCTCTCGTGTCTTAAAGTATAAATCACACTATGCACAAAAAATCCACAAATTATTCCAAAACAAAATCAATAAAAGCTCCAAATTAAAAAAAAAAACTCTAATGGTAGGTGTGAGGGAATTACTTATACAAAAAAAAAAAAAATTCAGGGATTATTCACATAATCATATAAGTAACATCCCCCCACTTAAGATGTACATTTTCTTCAATGTACAAACAAATATAAATATAATAACCACAATATCATAAAGAAGGAAGAGAAATGAAACTAGCTTAAATTTGGATGATTTCGCCTGAATAATGAAATCTGAAATAGTAGGAGAGTCTATATGAAGTACATATTTCGAAGCACACTAACAAAAAAAATAAGCAAAAATAAAATAAGATCAAGAGATTACAAATTAGAAAAACAATTGAAAAAACATAACAAAAAAAATGCATATTAAAATAAAATAAAATAAAAGGAACTAAAATAAATAAAAAATAGGGCTTGAGTTAGGGAGGAACAAAGGAACAAAAACACAAAAGAAAATAAAACTAGCTTTAAAAAGAAAAAAAAGTTCATGGCCATTGACCATACCTTGTAAGCCACACGATCGTGTGGAATCACCCAGACTGTGTGATTAAAAAAATTGGTAAAAATAAGCTTAGTATCCACATGGCCTAGGACACTTTCTTGTGTCTAGACCGTGTGTCCCACAAAATCATATGTTAGGACGTGTCGACCGCACAGTCTATCACATGCCCATGTGCTAGGATGTGTGTCTCACACGACCATGTCTCTAGACTGTGTGCCTTTACTCAGACTGAATGGGTTAAAAAATAATTTTGAAAATTAATTCCAATGTTCACACGGCCTGTGACACACCTGTGTGGATCACTCTAGACCATGTGGACCACCATTTTTTTTCAATTGTTTTTCAATTTTTTTTATAATATCATGAAAGTAAAATGAATAAATAAAATAAAAACACGAGCTTCCTCTCGAGAAGCACTTATTTAGAGTCTGAGCTCGACTTCCCTTTTTAAACTAATAGTTAATGCATATCTTGAAACTGAAACTCCTCACTCTCATTATTAGTATTACCACCAAAATAAAGCTTGAGACGATGACTGTTTACCTTGGATGTGCTATAATCAAAGTGTGTTACCTCAATGGTTCTGTATGGGAATACGTTTTGTACCACAAATGGGTTCGACCTTTTTGACTTAAGCTCTAAAGGGAACATTCGTCGATCTGACTTGTCTAGTAGCATTTTGTCCCCAACTTTGAATTGGTTCGTCCTCTTTACATGCTCATTATGACATTTCTTTGTTACTTTCTTGTACCTTTTTGGTTTCTCATCAGCCTTCGTTTGCCATTCATCTAGTTTATCGAGCTACACTATTTTCTCTTCACTTATACCTTGATTTTCATCACATTGAGAAGGATACAATTTGAATACGTATTCATTAGTGGTTTCCTGCAAAGAATGTCAAGTCGCATTGTAACACCCCTTACTCGTGTTCGATGCTGGGAAAGGATACGAGGCATTATTGGACTTAAACATACACATATATGTAAAACCAAGCCATAAAACTTCAACCAATTCAAAAACATTCAAACACATGCATATCGTCCCTTATACGGGCCTATGAGGCCCAAAACACACATCGGGGGTGGTTTGGGACTAAACCAAGAACTTTTAAAAATTTTACAACACTTAGTGAAATTTTCCATGTTTAGAGAGTCACACGCCTGTGTGGATTAGGCTGTGTGGTCATACACGCCCGTGTGGCTTGGGACACGCCCATGTCCTCAGCCCGTGTAACTCTCTGTTTATGACGTCAATAACAAAATGGGGTTACACGGCCAAGTCACACATTTGTGTGCTAAGGCCGTGTTCCCCACACGGCTGAAACACATGGCCATGTCTCCACCTATGTGGCCAACACTTAGGCTATTTTCCAAGCCTTGGTCAACCATAAACCCTCACACATTTATACAACATCAAGGACATATAACATGGCATCCATTTAACGATTAAATATCTTCAATTAGCCACAAACATGGCATTTAAATGTCATGATTCATGTGTTTTACGTACTCATTTTATACTAAATTAAACACACCAATTCACACTCATTTGGCCTTGTCTATTATGATATCATTTATACTTTTATACCATGGTTACCATCCTACCAAAAGATTTCAACTTAATCATCCATCATTCATATTCAAGGCTCGCTCATAACTTTATGAAATACCAACATATTTCACATGCGTAGAATAACATGCTTTTCTAAGACAATACACACCATATCATACATTCATCGATACCAAGCCGCACAACATGCACATCATCAAGACATTAGATCAGTCATGCAAAATCAATTAGGTTTACAACCCAATGATCAAATATAAGCCATATCTCATGGCTCTATACAAATGAATCATTATAAACAAACTCAATTGGCCAAATCATGAAACACATATCATAAAGTACTAAGTCTCTATACATGACACTCACTTCAAAACACTTAAGGTTTATTAATACCCCAACTTGATAATTTGATAGTGTGATGTTGCCTCCAATGATTTCTAACCCCGAGCTAACCTGACAACACTAAAGAAATGGAAAGGAAGGGGTGAGCTTTATAGCTTAGTAAATCCGTACGAAAATAATAATAAGCAATTTATTAACGCACTTTTGACAAATTCTTACAACATATTCTCATGGTAGCACAATCGAAGTTGCACATAATTCCACTATTTGCTCATATTCTAGTTAAGTTATTTTCTCGAGTCGTAGTCATTAAATTATTTATATCTGGAGCTACGGAACTCCAAATTAAGATCCGCTAATTTTCTCTAAAACTAGACTCACATATCTTTTTATCATGAAGTTTTCAGAATTTTTGGTCTAGTAAATAAGTACAGTTTATTCTTTAAATTCTCCCATATTTCACTGTTTGACATCTTCAAACTTTCTTCACTAAAATTTATTTATCTCATAGTACGAGACTTAGATGATGCTCTTGTCTAATTCCCTTGAAAATCATTAAGGATTTTAAAAATATAAATTATAACCCATAATTATTTTTGTACAATTTCTAGTGATTTCCCCAAGTCAGAATAGGGGATTCCAAACTCATTCTAACTCTGTCTCACAAGAATTCGAGCATCCCATAATATTAAATTCTTTTGCTTATACTGTTTCTTCTATGTGAAACTAGACTCAATAAAATTTCATTTCATATTTAATTCACCCTTTAATTTGACTTCCATAATTTTTGGTGGATTTTCAAAATAGGGTTACTGCTGTTGTCCAAACTATTTTAGTACAATATAATGATAACTATCATAAGTTCATTTTCAACTAATCATGAACTCACCATATCATGGATTCCATGTTCAATTACACAATGTAAGTTAGCATGATATTGCAACAAAATTCATAATCATAATTCATACATCTTAGCTCACCGAGGTCTCGAATTTTCATAGTCTCAATAACCATAAGTTTAGTGTTCATACTTGTGCCCTTTCAACACTTTTCACATATTACTCCACTTCTTAACCATAATCTTAAATAGCCCGTTGAACCATTCGAAATACTGAAGGACGTTCGGAATCTTCATACACCAAATAGTGTACCAAAGTCATGTCCCAGACATGGTCTTACATGGATCCACATGTCGATACCATATCCCAGATATGGTGTTATACGAAGTCTCATATCAGTGCCAATGCCATGTCCCAGACATGGTTTTACACTAGCACATATATCATCGTCGATGCCATGTCCCAGACATGGTTTTACACTAGCACATATATCATCATCGATGCCATGTCCCAGACATGGTTTTACACTGGCACACATATCAACACCGATGCCATGTCCCAGACATGGTCTTCTCTGGAAAACATATCAACGCCGATGCCATGTTCCAGACATGGTCTTACACTGGCTCTCATCTCAGATGCCGATGCCATGTCCCAAACATGGTCTTACACGGGATCTCATTAACCATGGTGTCATGATATTTGAAACCTAAGCATTCCTCAGTGTCCCCTGGGATTTTCAAGATAAAATGCTATCATTAAAATTCCATTGAATCATCACAACCCAATTTCATTAGGGCATACATACATGTATCATATGATATCAAATGTTAAACACATAATAATGGAATTGTTGAATTACTTACACACAAACTTAAAATTCATGTAATATCAAGCAATAAAATTCAAGTATAATATTGCATTATTATTATCACACGAACTTACCTCGAATGCGAGCACAACTATTTATTTCGATTTAGTCCATAATCTCATTCATTTCCAATCTATGCCCGAATCTCATTTTCCTTGATCTATAATATCACATTTTGCTTAATAATTAGTCACATTATTCATATGGGTCCAAAAAATCATATTTTTACAAATTTACATTTTGACCCCTAAATTTTTACATATTTGCACTTTAGCCCTTAGGCTCGTAAAATGATTTTTATTCAATTTCCTTGCATTTTAAGCCTAGCCGAATCATTTTCATAGCTATAGCAGCCCCTAATTTGCACTAAATCACCCTTTTATGACCAATTTTATAACTTTTACAAAACGGTCCTTTCGAACGTTTTCATCGAAAATCACTTAGTAAAAGTCATTTCTCTAACCATAAACTTGCATAATCTACCATTAAACATCAAAATAAACACATATTTATAATGGTTCAAAAACCTAGACCATCATCATAACTCAAATAAATGGTAGAAATAGGTAGATCTTGTTATGAGGATTTCAAAAACGTAAAAATCATTAAAAACAAGGCAAGAATGGACTTACAATCGAGCTTGGAAGCTTGGAAAACCCTAGCCATGGTTTCTTCATGCAATATTGGGCCAAGGAAGAAGATGGACAAGAAAGTTTGGCTTTTATTTTGTTTTTAATTCATTTTAATTACTAGATTACCAAAATGCCCCTAACTTAAAATTATTCTATTTCACCCATTTCATGTGCATTTTTGTCCAACAAATTATCCAATGGTCTAATTACCATTTAAGGACCTCCAATTTAAAATTTCATAACAATTAGACACCTCTAACATGTAGAACTCAACTTTTACACTTTTTACAATTTAGACCTATTGACCAAATTGAGTGCCCAAACGTCAAAATTTTTAAACAAAATTTTCACAAAATCATCCCGTGAATTTGTAGACCATAAAAACATAATAAAAACAAATTTTCTTGGGTCAGATTTGTGTTCCCGAAACTACTATTCTGACTAAGCCCAAAATCGGGCTGTTACACGCATGATTACTAACATTAATATAATAACGAGTATCATCTCGCTCACTAGGAACTCTAACAAAATCACATGCTTAAAGAGTAATCTTTTCATTACCTACACTCATCACAAGATCTCCATTTCCCACATCAATAACAGTTCTAGCAGTGGTTAAAAAGAGTCGACCTAAGATAATTGGGACTTCAATAGCCTCATCCATATCCAATATAACAAAATTAGTAGGGAATATAAATTTATCTGCTTTTGCAAGTACATCCTCAACAATATCCCTAGAATACCTAATTGATCTGTCAGCTAATTGAATACTCATCCTAGTGGGTTTTGGTTCCCCGTGACCAAGTTGTTTGAACATTTTATAAGGCATAACATTTATACTAGCCCCTAAATCAGCCAAAAATTTATCAACATTTAAGCTACCAATAAGACAAGGAGTAGTAAAACTCCCTGGATCCTTAAGCTTGGTGGGTAGTTTGTTTTGGAGAATGGCCAAGCAATCCTCATTGAGCTCCGTAGTTGACAAGTCATCTAACTTCCTTTTATTTGTTAACAGATCCTTTAAAAATGTTGCATACTTTGGCATCTACGAAATGACTACAACTAAAGGTAAGTTAATATGTAATTTTTTCAAAAGTTTAAGAAATTTACCATATTGTTCGTTTATGCGATCTTTCTTCAATGCTATTGGGTATAGAATTCGTGGTTTATATTCTCTAACCACTAACTTATGATCTTTTTTGATTTCCTCAACCCTATCATTTTTCTCAACAACTTCTAGACTCGACTTCTTTTCAAGCTCGACTAACCTTTCCATGCTTTGAGCAGTGGTTGCATAGACTTTCTTCTTTGGGTTAGTTTCAGTATTACTAGGTAAGCTGCCTTATTTTCTCTACGAAACCAGTTTAGCAAGTTGTCAAATTTGATTTGCAAGCCCTTGAATTGATGCTTGCTAATTTGTCAAAGCTATCTCAGTGTTTTGAAAACAAGTTTTGGACAGCGAAATAAATTTAGCTAACATCTCCTCAAGGTTCAGTTTCTTTTCTTCTTGCTGATAAGGTTGCTGAAAACCCGGAGAGGGTTGGACCTTTGATTACCTTGACCACCCAAAGACAAATTTGGATGATTCCTCCACCCTGGATTATAGTTATTGCTATAGGGGTTATTTTGAGGTCTAGAATTATTACCCATAAAGTCGACTTGCTCATGCTCCATGTTAAACTTGAAGGGTAAATATTCTGAATTAATCATCCCCACTCTAGTTGCATCGCGTTACATTACCAGATTCCTACGTTTACTACAACTCAAACCATCAACCTGTTTACTCAATGCTTCAACCTGATTCGTCAACATAGCAGCTGCATCCATATTAAAAACGTTGGTTACCTTGATCGGTTTTGTTCTCATGACTTGCCACTGATAATTATTCAGTGTTATTTCTTCAATAAATTCTTGGGCTACCTTAGGTGTTTTGTTATTCAATGTTCCACCAGCTGTTGCATCAACCATCTGCCTAGTTGGGGGATTCAAACTGTTGAAAAGGGTTTGAACTTGTAACCACAAAGGTAACCCATGATGAGGACACCTTCTCAAAAGATCGTTAAATCTTTCCCATGCATCATATAATGTCTCTAACACAATTTGAGCAAAAGAAGAGATGTCGTTCCTCAACTTAGTTATTTAAACTGGTGGGAAGTAATTCAACAAAAAATTCTCAGTCATCTGATCTTAAGTTGTGATAGAACCTTATGGAAGTTAATTCAACCACTGTTTTGCTTTGCTCCTCAAAGAGAATAAGAATAACCATAAGTGTATGGCATCATTAGTAACACCATTATTCTTGAACATGTCATAAATCACTAGAAAGTTACCTAAACGAGCATTCGGATCTTCATCTTGCAACCCATCAAACTAAACATATTGTTGTACCATCTGAATTATGTTCGGATTCAACTAAAATTTTTTTACAGTAATAATCGGTCTGGGGATACTTGATTAGCCCCAATCAGAGGTTGATTATTTTGATTATCTTCGATCTCCGCAATAATATCCTTTTCATCTTGATCGTCTATTAAAACATGTTGACCCTGCCTTGCTTTTCTAACTTCTCTTCAATTTTTGTGAGTAGTCTTTTCAATCTCACTGTCAAAAACCAACAGTTCCAACGGGTTGCCTTTACTCATAAACTAAAAGAACCTATCAGAATCAAACAAATGAAAAATTAGAATGTAAAAATTAAATAAAAAATAAAAATATTAAAATAAAAATGGCTAAATTAATTTGAATAAAGTTTTCCTAATATTTTAGTCCCTAGAAATGACGCCAAAAACTTGATGTCCACAAAACCAACTAGCTTCGTAAAACTGATGCGTCGAAACCAAAGATTATAGAACTTCCATTAAAATCTGATGCGTCATAAAACTAACTAAAAATTTGACTAAGGCAAATGCACCTATCAATCAATAGTATTGCAACGGTGAACAAAAATATTATTCCCACGAAGACTAAAAGCACTAGTAAATACTATATTTCTATTATTTAACCGATAAATTTGAGTGATGGATTAAAACTAAAATTAACTAAGTTAATTAGCTACAAACACGACAAAGAATAATTAAGGAAAAGAAATTATTAACAACCAAGAAGTGAAACAATACCAAGGAAAAATTTCACCTAGACTTCATCTGTCACTATTAATCTAAATTACACAGTTTCTTCACTTAGTATCTTGATCTGTAGAAATCCCTAAATTATGCTAATATCTCTTTCGAGAGTAAGAGCAATTGACTCTAGGTTGATTAATTGAAATTTCTTTCTAATTAAAACCTCTATTATTACAATAACTCGATTTATGGATTCCCCTATTAGATTTGACTCTAATCCTGTAGATTTATGTCGTCCTATTTCTAGAATTGCATACAACTCCACTCAATTACGCTAGACCTACTCTTAAACAAGATACATTTTTCCTCTAATTTAAGCAATTAAAACATGGATAAATAATCTAGAAATATTGATAAGTCGTAATTTATACATGTTTTTATCCCATGCTTAGCACATTTTTGGATGAATTATCATCAGATTTGTGGAATTTGATGCTCCTAATCTTTCAAATTCATGTCCTATACTTAGGTGAGCTTAGGAAAGTAAAAAGAACGAGAAACGGGCCAAAACAGAGAAAATGGGCCAACGTGGGAAATCAAATGGCCTAGACTTCCTCACACGCCCGTGTCTATTTAACAGCCTTGAACACGATTTGAAGCCATTGCACACGGGCGTGGCACAGGGTCGTGGCCCTGTCGAGCCCAAGTCTAGTTCTATTCGGAAAAGGCTACTTTTGGGCTATTTTGAGCATGAGAAAGTCTATTTAAAAGATCCTAAAGGAGGATTGAACAGACAAGCAGAGTAGGAAGTAAGGAATTACTCGAAGAAAGCCGATTGATCCATCTCAGAAGCTGGATTCACCTTCAAAACTGAAGATCTCCTTTCAATTTCCTTTAGAGGTTTTTGGGTTTTCTTTATGTTTTTTCATTATTATTCTTCTGAGAAGTTTTCTTTTACCATTATGAACTAAACCCCCTAAATTCCTAATGGGGAAAAACCTAAGACGGATCTTGTTAATATTTTCTGAACTATATGATAAATACTTGATTTGTTCTTAATTATGTTTTTAACTCTTGTTTGAATATTCTAAGATATTGATTCAAGTATTGATGTGCTTATTCAGAGGATGAATAGTCCCTGTCTAAGAGTAGATCCTTCATAATTAAGCGGAGTTGCATGCAATCCTAGAGATAGGATGGCATAAATTTGCCGGATTATAGTCAAATCTAATAAGGGAATCCATAGATCGAGTTAATGCAACACTAGGGGTTTTAATTAGAAAGAGATTTCAATTAATCAACCTAGGGTTAGACGTTATTAGTCTTGAATAGGGATAATAATATAAATTAGGGATTTCTACGGATCAAGTCAAGTGAATAAACCGTCTGGTTCAGAGTCGAATAATAAGTGAAGTCTAGGTGGATTCTTCCTTGGGTATTGTCTAAATCAATCAGTTTTCTAAAAGTATTTCCCCAATTTACTTTCTGTGCATTCTTAGGCTAGTTAATTAGTTTAGATAAAACAACCCCCATTATTCTTAGGCTAGATAATAAAAAGAAAGTTAATACTAGTAATTTTAGTTCCTTTGGGTTCGACATCAGGTCTTGCTATAAACTATACTACTGTTCGATAGGTACGCTTGCCTTCATCGTGATAATAGTTAGTTTCAACTACAATCAATTATAAATTTTAAAACTTATCGCGAGTGACAATTAAGTTTTTGGCGCCGTTGCCGGGGAACTAAGATATTAGGAACACTCAATTTTTATTAATTTAGCCATTATTTTCTTATTTTATTTAATTTTGTTTTATTTTTAGTCTTAAAAAATTTTCTTTTATTTTATTCTAGCAGGTTTTCATAGTTTATAATTAGAAGAAACCCGTTAGGACCGTTACTCTTTGATAGTGAGATTGAAAGCATAGCTCGTAGAAACCGAAGAGAAATTAGGAGAAGCTTACAATACATAGAGGAAGGGAAAGAGGAAGATACTCCAACTACAACCGAGGAGATGACTGATAATCAGGAAAATCCGCTACCTCCTGCGATTGCTGCTGATCCAGTAAATCAAAATCCTGCTCCTCGTACTATGTATGATTATGCTAAACCTACTTTAACAGGAACTGAATCGAGTATAGTTAGGCCTACTATTGCTGCAAATAATTTTAAACTGAAACCTAACACAATTCAAATGATACAACAGTTTGTTCAGTTTGATGGTTTGTAGGACGAAAACCCAAATACTCATTTGGAAAATTTTCTGGAACTCTGCGACACATTTAAGATCAATGCCGTTTCTGATGATGCCATTCGCCTTCGGTTATTTCCCTTTTCATTGAGGAATAAGAATAAACAGTGGTTGAACTCATTACCACGAGGGTCAATCACTACTTGGGAACAAATGACCGAAAAGTTTTTACTCAAATACTTTCCACTTGCTAAAACAGCTAAACTAAGGAATGATATTTCCTCTTTTGTGCAGATGGATTTAGAAACATTCTATGATGCATTGGAGAGATACAAGGACCTACTGCGAAGGTGCCTTCACCATGGGTTACCTCTATAGCTGCAAGTTCAAACGTTTTACAATGGTGTGAACCCCTCGACGAGACAGATAATTGATGCAGCCGCTGGCGGAACCATTAATAACAAAACACCTGAAGAGGCTTACAAATTTATTGAAGAAATGTCACTGAGTAACTATCAGTGGCAAGTCATGAGGACTAACCTGACCAAAACAGCAGGCGTTTTAATGTCGGCTCAGTTACTACGCTGTCAAATTAGGTAGAACTATTAAATAAAAAGATTGATGGTTTACTTGGTTCCACGCAGGTACATCGAGTAATAAGGTGTGATTCAAGTGAAGGAGGCATACATACATAATATTAATCCTTCAACCCTAGCACTGAGGAGGAACAAGTTCACTATATGGATAATAATAACTCTAGACCTCAAAATAACCCGTATAGTAACACTTATAATGCAGGTTGGAGGAACCACCCCAATTTCTCGTGGGGTGGTCAAGGAAATCAAAGGCCACAAAATCCTCCGGGTTTTCAACAACCACTTTACTAGCAGGAAAAGAAGTCGAACCTTAAGGAGATGCTAACGAAATTCATCTCGGTGTTAGAAACTTGTTTTCAGAATACCGAGATGACACTTAAAAATTAACAAGCATCGATCCAAGGGCTCGAAACTTAGATGGGCCAGCTTACCAAATTAATTTCTGAACGATCACAAGGTAGCTTGCTGAATAATACTGAGTCTAACACAAGGGAACAACTCAATGTGATTAACGTTCGAGATGAAGAAGGGTTAGCTGAGCCTAAACCAGAACCGAAGCAAGGAGTTGTGGTAAGTAAATGTAAGGATAAGGTAGACCACAGTAAGCAAAAACTGGTAAGTAAAGAATACAAACCTTGAGTACCATACCCCAATGCGACAAGGAAACTGACGAACAATTTAGTAAATTCCTCAAATTATTAAAAAAATTACATATTAACTTACCATTTATTGAAGCTCTTTCGCAGATGCCGAATGCAATGAAGTTTTTAAAGGAGGTTTTAGCAAATAAATGGAAGTTGGATGAGGCGTCGCATGTGGAATTGAACGCAGTTTGCTTAGCCATTCTACAGAATAAGCTACCCAACAAGTTGAAAGATCCAGGGAGTTTTACGATTCCTTGTTTAAATGGTAGTTTAACCGTTAATAATACTTTGGCTGATTTAGGGGCTAGTATTGATGTCATGCCCTATAAAATATTTAAACAACTAGGTCTTGGGAAACCCAAACAAACTAGGATGAGCATTCAATTGGCAGATAAAACCATTAGATTTCCTAGGGGTATCATTGAAGATGTACGAGTAAAAATCGATAAATTTATATTCCCAGTTGATTTTGTTGTTTTAGATATAAAGAAGACAGTGACGTGCCTTTAATTTTAGAAAGGCCCTTTTTAGTGACTGCTAAAACCATTATTGATATTAGTACAGGTGAACTCACACTTCGTGTAGGTAATGAAACAATCACTCTTCAAGCTCGCAATTCGAGTAACGAGGGTGGTTGTGTAAATCATGTTACTAATACTAATCATGCGGTGCAACCTTCTTTGCAGAAAACACGCTCGAAAAGCATAAATGGACCATGTTTACGTAACAACAAAGGACCTATCTATGAAGAACGAAGGCAACAGATCGAGGAACTGGATGAATGGTGGACACAGAAACTGAGTACACATGATAAACTGAAACCACGCCATGACGAACTCGATTTTTCACTTAATCAACTTAAGGTTAGAGACAAGGTACTATTAGATGCAGCAGACCCTTGTATTGCCACTTCTGAACCGAATGGAGAAATCCCTCTTATGGTACTCAACATATTCCTATACGGTACAGTCGAGGTAACTCATTCCAAATTCGGCACGTTTAAGGTAAATAGTACTCGTTTAAAACCTTATTTTGATAAAACTGATAGCAGGAATGAGGAGTGTAAACTTCTCGAACCACCATAACCACTTGAAATCGAGGTAAGTCGAGCTTAGACTATAAATAAGCACTTCTTAGGGGGCAACCTGGGCACTAAAGGTATTAACTTCTTTAAATTTTAGTGTTCAACATCTAATTCACTAACTAAGCTATTGAATACCGATTTTCCAAACCCACACGGCCAGGCACATGGGCGCGCCTTAGGTCGTGAGCAAACAGAACAAAATTTCCACTAGACACGAGATGCGATACTTTGCCACGGCCGTGTGACATGGCCGTGGTCAATCCTGCCAATTCAACACGGGAGTATGACACGCCCGTGCCTGGAAGTCGTGGTCGAAACTGAGAAATCAGCACGGGCGTGCGACACGCCCGTACCCAGCACTCGTGGTCAATCCTGTCAAATTAACACGGGCGTGCGCATATATACACTGGCGTGGGAGAAGCGAATGATGCAATACACGGCTATGAGACATGGCCATGTGCCCCCACACGCCCAATGAACACGGGCGTAGACTGAATCTCAGACGCGCCTAAATTCAAAAATCACGAAAAACACGGGCTAAAACCATGGCATGCCTGTATGCCCCAATATCTATATAAATCCCTCACTATTCATCATTCCCTTCCCCAAAACCTAACCCTAGCTGCCGCACACCCCTCCCCCACGCCTGTGGATGATCGGCCAGCCACCCTAAACTCCCTATTTTCTTCCTTTTTCTTCTTTCCTTTATCTCCTTCCTCGTCTCTTCTCAGTTTCCCCCTCTCTTTTCTTCTCTTTTTCTTTTCTTTCTCCTCTCTTTTCTTCTATTTTCCTACACACCTTTACTTTTTCCTCTTTTCTTTCCCCTTCCTTTTCTCCCTTCCATCACCACCACACGGTTCACTGCCCACGCCCGTGGCCAACCTATAGCACCACCGTAGATAACTAACCTCCTCCCCCTACCAAGCTATTGCGTTTGACCATTCTTTTCTCTCTATTCTCTTAATTGCTCTTACTAATTTTATGATTTTTTCTTGTTTTATTTGACTATTTTTGATTAATACTCATGGTTCTAATGATAGTCATGCTTATGCTCTTTGTTAGAAATTTGCCATTTTAGTAAATGCATTATGATACATTCATCCATTCTTTTGTTTCCATGGATTTCATGCCTACCCACATCATATTTCATATTATCATGCCCACATGCATTCATTCACTAGGTATTCCATTTAGCACTATTCTCATGATTGTAATGCTAATAATGATTTGATATATCTTTCCATTAGGAGTTGGTTATTTTTCAGTACATCTTTTCTTTAGCCTGTGATCCCAATGAAGTATTCTTATTTAGTTTTAACCTGTTTGCATACTTTTCCATGCTATTCTTGGGGGGTATTTTTATAACTTTATCTTGCCATTGCAGAAACCATGTCAAATCCATGTGGCAAGAAAGCCACTGTCCCCGTCTTGAAGAAGCGGAAAGGGACATCATCCTCTTCGGGTCCCACTTTAAAAATCTGACACCCATTCCTCCAATTTTCACCAAGCAATCAGGATGAACTATTTAAGATATTACGAGCTCGACCCTTAGAAGTGGGCCGTGGAATCGACTGGGCCGTACTAAAACAGATTCAACTTGTAGACGTGGTTCGGGCCCTCTTGATAACTGATCCATGGGGGCTCTTCTTCGAGATCGTCGAGCCAACGTATCTCGAGCTCACGCTGGAACTTTGCTCAACGTTCCATCTTCAGACCGTTATGACCAACTTCGATGATCCAGGAACGGTCCAGTTTCGCCTCGACAGTTTGGTCCGCCAGTTGAGCGTCCCCTAGTTCAGTGTCGCATTGGGCCTATATATAGAGGAGTTCATAGAGGAGAACAACCTCGACACTCTCTACCGCCACATCCACTATTCTCTTTCACAATTCTGGAATAAGTTAGTCCCTGTCTCAGCCACCTATGATCCTAGTCGCTCCAAGGCATCGGCTCTCACCCTATCCTTGAGGTACTTACACGCCATTTTAGCCCACACTTTCACAGGAAAGCGAGAGAGCACTGGCGTCTTCAACACTCACGATGCCTACTTTTTATGGAGTATGGCGCATGGGCATGTCTTTGACCTCGCCTACTTCATTGCCTTAGCCATTCACCATCAGACGGAGTGGCTTTGGAAGGGGGTTGTATCCATCGGCCCTTATGTGACTTGCCTGGCGAGGTACTTTGGTCTCCTCAACACGGTGACGTAATCATTCTCCCTCACTCTCATTGGTCAGATGTCCCCACAGGGCATCTCTAATATGCTTCATATGAGGATAATCGAGCGATGAGGTGGCTTTGACCCTCCTTAGTACCGCCTCGCCCAATCAGCCTAGCAGAAGAACCCCGAGGACATTACTGATGATGTTCCTCCACCATCTCAGCCACTATCTACTCACCGTCCAGTTCATGCGACTACTTCACTTTCTATCATTTCTGAGTGCCTTACTCGATTTGAGCAGCAATGTTTTCAGCGCTTTGATCACATTAATGCGACCTTACAGCAGATCTGTCAGCATTTTCACATCTCATCGCCACCCTCACCTCACGAACCATCTGGCGGTGATGATTTTTAAAGACTTTTTTATTTATTATTTTTGCTTTTATTTTCATTTATTTGTTTAACTTTCTTTTAATTTTATTTTTCTTTACGACTATTTTTATTTCATCTTTAGGATTTTATATTTTTATTAAGTACTTTATGTTTTCGGCTATTTCTTTCTGAGTAATCATGCTTCTCTATATTCCTAAAGAATTATTGATTTTATCGCAGTTATAAAGAGCTCCAAAGCTCACTATTACTTAGGAATTTACAACTCCACTGGAAAAGGTCCTCCACGACTGCCATGTCCTGCCCGACCACCATAATAACCTCTTCGCTGGACACTGTGGTTGTGGAACCCAACCTCTACCACCACCTGAGTATCCTCCTCCTTGCGTTCACCGATCATTTTCCATAACTACTATTCACGGAATCCATTCAACATTCAGGAAGTTTCACTTCTCTCCCTATCTTATGATCTTATATCTATATTTTCCAATAACTTTATCTTTGTACATTGAGGGAAATGTACATCTTAAGTGTGGGGGGTCATTTATATCACTATCAGAAAAATTCCTGAATTTTGTCTTATTCTCTTGTGAATCACTCATATCACTATTAGAATGAATTTTGATTAATTTATGATTTTGATTGATATGTCTTGAATTAAGACATAGGTATTTATGCATTGATGGTTTAAACTTTAAGTAATTAGAGAATCAAGTATGATAAGTTGATTTTTGAAGTATTAAAATTTTAGGCTATTTCCCCAAGTTAAGTATTATCTTAGAGTTGAAATTCACAGGGTTAACATCAAAAAACCATAAATTTTGTAAGATCTTGAGTCTTTAGAACATATATTATTTCTTTCATGCTCACTTTTATTGTTGCTATGAGTAAGTTAATATTGGTTTGTTATTCTAGAACTTGCTTCGATTATGCATTTCAAGACCACACCATTGATTTGTTATATCAAGATGATAAAGGCACTTAGGTTTAACCCGCTTACTCCATAAAAGCCTACCTTCATAATTAACCCTTAGTGAACCCCATTGAGCCTAACAAGCCATTCATTGATTTACCCCTAATATTAACCCATAATCCATTATTGTTGAAATCCCCTAAATTAATTTGGTCCCTATTTTTGTCGAGATTTGATTTGAATAAATTGCTTAGCTATGTTCTATGTTGATTGTTCACAAAGTTCTATGTTACTTATTTTGTCCTTAAAAAAAATGATGAAATTATTTAATGTTTGTGTTAAAACAATGTTATCCATAAAGAAAATCTCAATTATAGGTTATCTAAATTAGGAATGTAATTTGTCAAGTTTTAGTATTTTTCCAGTTAAGTAATTTTTGAATTCAATCTTGATTCTAACCTTTTCTTTCAGCTTGTGACTACACCCCCTAACCAAAACCACGTTACAACCCTCTAAAGACCTTTTGATTGATGTATCATCTCAATATATAGTGGTGGAGATTTGATTTTCATGCAAGCCTATGGTAATAACTTTTCATATTGACTGTTGAGTGCTAAATTCATTGTCTTTAAACACCTCGAGTGATTTGAATGAATCTTTAGTGAGGATGTTAAACTCTGTGATATTTTAAATCAAAGGTGATTACTTAGATGAGGGGAGACACCTATGTTTTTCACGATAAAATGCTCAACTTAGAATGTTTGAAACTTTAATGTTCTTTTAGTTGAATTCTCAATGTATGATTGTTTATGAATTATTTTGGGATATTATTGATAGGAATTATAAGTTGAGAAAAATGAATTTTTAATGGTGAATTGAAAATTTTGCTTGAGGATAAGCAAACGCTTAAGTGTGGGGGTATTTGACAAGTTTTAATTTATACATATTTTTATCCCATGCTTAGCACATTTTTGGATGAATTATCATTAGATTTGTGGAATTTGATGCTCCTAATCTTTTAAATTCATGTCTTATACTTAGGTGAGCATAAGAAAGTAAAAAGAACGAGAAACGGGCCAAAAACGGAGAAAATGGGCCAACGTGGGAAATCAACATGGCCTGGACTTCTTCACACGGGTAGATCATACGCTCGTGTCTATTTAACACCTTGAACACGGTTTGAAGCCATTGCCCACGGGCGTGGCACACGGCCGTGGCCCTGTCGAGCCCAAGTCTAGTTCTATCCGGAAAAGACTACTTTTGGGCTATTTTGAGCATGGGAAAGTCTATTTAAAAGACCCTAAAGGAGGATTGAAGAGACAAGCAGAGTAGGAAGCAAGGAATTACTCGAAGAAAGCCGATTGATCCAGCTCAGAAGTCGGATTCACCTTCAAAACTGAAGATCTCCCTTCAGTTTCCTTCAGGGTTTTTGGGTTGTCTTTATGTTTTGTCATTATTATTCTTCTGAGATGTTTTCTTTTACCATTATGAGCTAAACCCCCTAAATACCTAAGGGGGAAAAACCTAAGACGGATCTTATTAATATTTTCTAAACTATATGATAAATACTTGATTTGTTCTTAATTATGTTTTTAACTCTTGTTTGACTTTTCCAAGATATTGATTCAAGTATTGATGTGCTTATTCAGAGGATGATTAGTCCCTGTCTAAGAGTAGATCATTCATAATTAAGCGGAGTTGCATGCAATCCTAGAGATAGGACGACATAAATTTGTCGGATTAGAGTCAAATCTAATAAAGGAATCCATAGGTCGAGTTAATGCAAAACTAGTGGTTTTAATTAGAAAGAGATTTCAATTAATCAACCTAGGGTTAGACGTTATTAGTCTTGAATAGGGATAATAATATAAATTAGGGATTTCTACGGATCAAGTCAAGTGAATAAATCGTCTGGTTCAGAGTCGAATAACAAGTGAAGTTTAGGTGGATTCTTCCTTGGGTATTGTCTAAATCAATCAGTTTTCAAAAAGTATTTCCCCAATTTACTTTTTGTGCATTCTTAGGTCAGTTAATTAGTTTAGATAAAACAACCCCCATTATTCTTAGGCTAGATAATAAAAAGAAAGTTAATACTAGTACTTTTAGTTCCTTTGGGTTCGACATCCGGTCTTGCTATAAACTATACTACTATTCGATAGGTACGCTTGCCTTCATCGTGATAATAGTTAGTTTCAAGTACGATCAATTATAAATTTTAAAACTTATCGCGAGTGACAATCAAATATCAAATCAAGAATTAAGCATACATAATTGAGAGCAAGATTTAAGTATTTATTGCGTAAAATAAAAATCAAAAGATAGAATTCATCATAGGGTTTATCTCCCCTAGGTATTTAGAAAATTAGTTCATGACTGAAAGTAAAAACATTCTAAAAATAGTATATCCAAAATAAATAAAGAAACTCATTATAATCTCCTAAGAAATCAACTGGGAGTCTTCAATCTTGAGAGAAATCTATTTTAAAATCTGCTCCAATGGTAATTTTTGAGTTGTTTTCTTGAGTATTTTATGACAGCTCTCCTTTCTCTTCTTATTTTTCTCATATATACATACTAGAATGCCCAAAAAACCTAAAATTGTATTTTTTCGTAGGTTTAGATGGCCATATGGCCATGTGGCTTATACGGCCATATGGAAATGATCAGCCCGTGTGGCTCTTGTAACTCACTCCAATTTTTCAATTTTTTCTTGTTTTTTGCTCCTTTTGCTCCCAAATGCTCTCTTAAGTATTAAACCATGAATTTAAAGGATTAGAAGCATAAAAATCAACATTAACATTGAATAATCACCTAAAAATGCGTTAAGAATGAGATTAAACATGTTAAATTTAGTACCTATCAAAATCCCATTCACAGACAGTTTGGAACACCCAGCCCGGTGTAGTCCCAGTTGGTGGTTTTTGTCGGTATATTGTTGGCTAAAGTATAAGCCAAGGAAGGTTGATTTACGCCCTATCCGAAAGGTTAAGTTTGTTTTAATTTTTGTGCTATTGTTTGCACTTTTTTTTGCTATCCCATTAAGTCTATAAAACTGTGGTAGAAGGTTCGTCTTTTGGCGAAGTGTAGGTTATTGATCTATATGTTTTGGCATGGTTGATGTCACTAATCAGTGGATTCTCTTAGTGAGCCTTATGTTGGCGAACCCTTATGTTAGTATCTGCCAGTGGCAGATTGTTAGGTCATGGACCTGATAGTTTTCCTTATAAGCATGTGGGTATGCTATTCATATTTTTAGTTGGTTTCTTGTTAAGATATAGTTGGAAATTAACAAGAGTATTGTAAATGACAACTTAATGTGTTTAGGTAATTAATTGACTACTTTAGTTTATTACTTGAGTACAAGAAAAGTGTACCACTTTGATTAGTGGTGTTTGGTAGAAAGGATTTGTCTAGGAATTATTATGTCAGCCATAAAAGGGTGCTGAATCAGCTTTGTAACAGCCCGTATTCAGTGAAATCGAAATAGTGGTTTTGGGACCACAAATCTGACTAGTAAATTATTATTTTAATGTGTGTGGAATGTTAGTAAGGTCATATAAAAATGTAGTTAAGAAATTTTGACGTTTGCATGTTTTACGTAAAAAGGACTAAATCAAAAAAGGTGTAAAAATAGAGGTCTATTAGTAAAAAGGGTCAAATGGTTATGAGACTTAAATGAGAGTGGACTTAGATGGTAATTAGACCATTTATAATGTTAGTGGACAAAGATGAGCATGAATTAAGTGTTTTATTTAGTTAATTAACAAGGTTATAAAAGTAATTTAATAATGAAATTAAGGTAAAATAACATAAAACAAAGGTATCATCTTCCTTAGTTTATGTTTCCACCGAAAATTAGAGGAGCCATAGCTAGGGTTCTTCATTTGGCCAAGTTCTCCCTTAGCATGTAAGTGAGTTTTGAGCTCGTTTTTAATGATTTTTATATTTTTGGGATCGTTGTAGCTTAATCTAGCTAGCCCAATGATCAATTTGCAAAATTGTTAAAAATTTAGTGTTTTACCATGAATGTTATTGCATGATTCTTGATGTTTAATGGAAGATTATGAGTCCTTGTTGATAAATAAACTAGTTTTGTAAAGTGATTTTGGATGAAAATGACAGTTAAGGACTTATTTATTGTAACACCCTAAACCCGACCTAGACGTTATGGCCGAATCCAGAAGTCTCACATGAAATGAGTCGAAAGAACACGTTGTCATTAAGGGAAAAAAACCTTTTTAGTGCATCAGCCTTTATTGTTATTAATAATTTCAAAGCTCTCGTTCTTTAAATCATTTAGAGATAAAACATATTTGTAGCGGAAGCTTGTAAAACTGTTGTGTTTAGAAAACCATTGAAGATATTAAAAAACATGTCTTTAGGTAAAACTGATAAAGTAAAAAGTAGGTTAAATCAAAAACCCAAAACCAAACAGTTAAAAAGTCCATACAGTTCCAGAAAATAGAACTTAAAGGAAACCGTAATACAAAATAAGCCAGTGATAATGTGTGGTCACCATCGAGTCCTCCGTTGCACCGATCTGCCTAAGTTTGTGGATTACCTATACGGATTAAACAGAAAAGAGTGAGTTTATGTAAACTCAGTGTGTAACCCCATAGAATTAAGCATGCACACAATAGAAAATCAGAAGCAGACAGATGCAGATTCGGGACTAAGCCCATATTAGATATAGACACAGATATACAGATAAGAATCAGAAATCAAATGTCCTACCCCCATCCTTTACACACCATTTTCGACCATCCCTACACACCATGTGGGTTTAAAAACACCTACCCAACCCTACACACTACATTGTACCGATACGGTACATAACAGATTAGGTGCAGCCAAGCTGCCAGTGATAAATGCCTTTTAGAACACTTCATCTATATATATATATATATATATATCATCCTAACCCCAATATCAGATACAGAATATTTAGTTTCAGACATACAGATTAACCATGCTCACATGCTTACTTATAGATATAACATGCATATACTATCATGTTTAATATAGAATATCAGTCAAACAGATAATAAAGTTTAGGGTTTCATTATCTCTTACCGACCTTACAGTAGGCCCACAATCATTTGGGATGACCTGTGCAACCCTAGGGTTAAATACAGACATGCCCGTGTAGCCTACATGCCCAGATTGGCCTTGCCCGTGTGGATCACATAGCCTAGCCCAGTTATCACATGCCCGTGTGGGCCCACACGCCTAAATCGGCCTAGCTCGTGTGGCTCACACGGCCACACTCTGGCCATCACACGGTCGTGTCTTGGGCACAGCCTAGCCTTCGTTATTCATATGGCCGTGTCATTGCACACGACCTACTACACGGCTGTGTGGCGACGACAGAGAGGTTTTTCAGCTTTTACCGAATCTCATTTTTCTGCATCTTGGGTATGCACCTGGTGTTGATTAGAAGCAAAAACACTCCCGAGACCACACGTACCTAAAAATTAGATACCCATCACCCAAATTCAGTCAATACTTACAACTTTGACGAAATTAATCCACCAACGAAACTGTACAATACCCAACGCGTATTCATAAACTTACCGCTAATGAAGACTCCTAATGCTCAATTTGCTGCAGGAGTTCCCACCGATTCTTGAGCTTCACCTAATATCATGAGAAACAACACAACTCTCATGTTAAACACTTAGACAAACAATACTAAGTTTCTACTAATACACGACTTACCGGTCGAGCAAAAACAAACCTACATAGAAGAAGAAGAAATCAAAAGGAAGAATAGATGGGGAGGCAGGTTTTTGATAGGAAAGATGGGGAGACGTCAAAAAGTTGGAAGAATTTTGGGGAGATGAGAGAAAAGAATTTTAAATAAAAAAAGAAAATTTTGATAACTCCCTATTATCCCACTTCCACTATTCTCTCATCCTCAACCATCTCAGAAATTTGATTCAACCCTTTCAGTGAAATGAGCAAAATAAAACTCCCACGCTCGCGAAGGGATTCGAACATAGAACCTCCAATACACCAACACCCTTACCAATTGAACCAGAAGGCTCATTCTGGTATGGAATTATAGACAATAAAATATAAGCCCACTGAACAGGGATAGGGCTTAATTCCCAAAAATAACAAAAATTACTAAGGCTAAGTCTTTATCTTGGGACTTCTCATTCACGCCCAGTATACTTAACCATTGAAGCAGATACACAATTCTGTCATATTTTCACAAAAGTAGAAATAAAAATTTTGGGGCGTTACAACTCTACCCCCTAAAAGAAATTTCAACCTCGAAATTTACCTGATCAGAACAAATGAGGATACTACTGATGCATGGAGTCCTCAAGTTCCCATGTGGCCTCCTCAGTGCTATGATTCTGCCACTGCAACTTTGCTAGTGGAATGCATCTCGATCTAGGATATGAACTGGCTCCTCCTCAAAGGTCAAATCTAGCCTAACCTTGATATCCTCAATGGAGACTATGTGAGATGGATCAAATCAGTACCGCCTCAACATCGAGACGTGAAACACATCATGAATATGGTCTAACTCTGGAGGTAAATCCAATTGGTAAGCAATCGGTCCCACTCGTTTCAGAATCCGATACAACCCAATAAACTTAGGGCTTAGCTTGCCCTTACGACTGAACCTCATATCTTTCTTCCATGGAGAGACCTTAAGAAAGACGAAGTCCCCTACCAAGTACTCAATCTCTTACCTCTTCAGATCCGCATCAGGCTTCTGTCTATCACAAGCCACTTTCAGATGATCCTGAATCAGTCTAACTTTATCTTCAGTCTCGAAAACCAATTCAGGACCCAAAACTCGACATTCGCCCAACTCAGTCCAACACAAAGGAGTACGACACTTACAACCATACAGAGCCTCGTAAGGTGCCATCTGAATACTTGCTTGAAAACTGTTATTGTAGGCGAACTCCGCTAGAGGTGGATAATCCTCCTAACTACCTCAGAAATCAATCATGCAACTCTGAAGCATATCCTCCAATATCTGAATCACCCTCTCGGATTGGCCATCGGTCTAAGGATGGAACGCAGTACTGAAATCCATCCTTGAACCCAGAGCCTCGTGCAATTTCTTCCAGAATTGAGAAGTAAAGTAAAGGTTTCTGCCAGAAATAATCGACAAAGGAATCGATCCGAAATGAAGTTTACTAACCCTAAACGAAAGCTCCATCAGATCCGTCAGAAATACAGTTCCTTGCACCATTAAGGATACATCCTTATAAAGTTTACTAACCCAAACAAACTGCCCCAATGACATAGTGCAGTGAACTCACTCGTAGTGCTCTCCACAGAAATCCCCAAAGTCTCAGATACATTACTATCTATGAATTAGTGAGTAGACCCTATGTCTATCAAAGTAAAGGTAAGGTACATTAAAAATGAAGAACGTACCGGTGATGACGTCAGGAGCATCTCTGTCCTCTCAGTGACGTGTAACATAAACCAAATTAGGCTACCTCGCCTCTATCTGACCAGCACCTCGACCCGGTGCTCTCTGCCCTTGGCCCAAACCATTACCACCCTTAGCCACTCCATGGCCCCTAGGTAGCTGCTGAACTACTCCATGTGGCTGCGCGGGACCTAATGTCAAAGCTTGCACCTGATCAGACCTCAATGGACACTTCCAAATACGGTGCTCTAAAGACCCACTTCTCAAATAGGCCCTAATCCTTCTCCAACACTCGTCCGAATGGTGTCTACCACAATCACTGCACGCCTGCAACCAAGTTGGAGCAACAGAAGAAACAGGGGCCCCCACTCTAACTGGCCCATCAGATTTGGCCTTTTTCTTAGGCCTTTGCATGAAACTCGAGGGCTCCGAATCTCTCTTGTTTTTACCTTTCTCACAGTCTCTTTTTTGGCATTCTACGCGCTTAATATCCTCAGCAATCTTTACCTTCTCTACTAGAACTGTGAATTCACATTCTCTCTGCGGAGCTATCAAAACCTTCAGATTATTCCTTAGGTCGTCGTCAAACCTAACACATCTCTCATACTTGGACACCAACATGCCTTGAGCGTAGCAGCTCAACCTCGGAAATTCGGCCCATATTCAGCCACAGATTGATCACCTTGCATGAGATTCAGAAACTCACGCCTACAAACATCCACATAGCTCGCTCGCACATTCTTTATTTGGAAGGTAGTCTTAAAGAAGTCCTAAGACATTCGATTAGGCTGAGTGCTCTCCTTCACTGTCAACCACCACTGGTAAGCCTCATCGCAAAGCAAAGAGACTGCACCCTTCAATATTTTCTCGGGGGTACAGTCCAAATCATCCATAATCCTCTCAGTGGCCTTCAACCAGTGCTCAGCCACATTAGGGGCGATTCTTGTGACATCCTTAAATAACTCAACTCCATTAGACCGGAGTTGCTCAGTTACTGGCCCTTAGTCCCCAGATCCAAAATTACGTCCAGCGACCCGCTCCAATATCCATAGCATGGCTTGGGACAGTGGGTCATCCCCAGCTAAACGACTCTAAGACCCCGTCTCAATAGCAGGTGAGACAAGTGTCTCACTAGTGTCCAGATTCGGCATGCTGCCTAAAGATAAGAACTCAACTTGAGCCCCGCTAAGGCCTTTATCTCGGCCTTGAATGCCATGTCTACGGATACCACGTACGCTCATTGTGATTTAAAAGTTTTAACTACATTAAAAATTTTATGCATTAGTTTTGATATTTATTAACAGATGTTTTATGCATCAATAATCAGAAGTTCAGAGTTTTTTTCGCAAGTTTTAGTCTCTATCAGTTTCACTTACAGTTTCAGAGTGTACTAACTATAGTATTTTCATGTAAACTATCAACCATGTTTTCAGAATTTTCTATCAAAAATCATAAATACTTACTGGATCGGTGCCGGAGACTCGGTGTACCACATACTTAATCGAAAAGTTTAAAAACATTTGAAAACCAATTCTTAAAACCAAATTTTGGAACCCAAAATTCACAGCCAAGTTTTGTAACCCGACTCTTATACCACTAAATGTAACACCCCAAACCTGGCCTAGACGTTATGGCCGAATCCGAAAGTCTCACATGAAATGAGTTGAAAGAAGCCGTTGTCGTTAAGGAAAAAAACATTTTCAGTGTATCAACCTTTATTGTTATTATTAATTTCAAAGCTCTCATTCTTTAAATCATTTACAGATAAAATGTATTTGTAGCGGAAGCTTGTAAAATCGCTGTATTTAGAAAACTATTCAATATATTAGAAAACATGTCTTTAGGTAAAATTGACAAAGTAAAAAGTAGGTTAAATCGAAAACCCAAAACCAAAACCAAATAGTTAAAAAGTCCATACAGTCCCAAAAAATACAACTTAAAGGAAACCGTAATACAAAATAAGCCAGTGATAATATGTAGTCACCATTGAGTCCTCTACTGCACCGATCTGCCTAACTCTGTGGATTACCTGCATGGATTAAATAGAAAAGAGTGAGTTTACGTAAACTCAGTGTGTAACCCCACAGAATTAAGCATGCACATAACAGAAAATCAGAAGCAGATAGATGTAGATTTAGGCCTAAACATACCTCAAATACAAACATAGATATACAGATTAGAATCAGAAATCAAATGTCATACCCCATCCTCTACACATCATCTTCGACTATCCCTACACACCATGTGGGGTTTAAAAACACCCATACAACCCTACACACCACATTGTACCGATGCGGTACATAACAGATTAGATGCAGCCAAGCTACCAAAATATAGGCGATAAACGCCTTTCAGAACACTTCCTCTATTTATATATATATATCATTCCAACCCTAATATCAAACACAGAATATTCAGTTTCAAACATACAGATTAACCATGCTCACATGTTTACTTACAGATATAACATGCATATACTATCATGCTAAATATAGAATATCAGTCAAACGGATAATACAGTTTAGGGTTTCGTTATCCCTTACCGACCCTACAGTAGGCCCACAGTCGTTTAGGACGACCCGTGCAACCCTAGGGTTAAATACAGATAAATGGGCCCACACGCCTGTGTAGCCCACGCGCCCAGGTTGGCCTTACTTGTGTGGACCATACGGCCTGGCCCAGTTATACACACCCGTGTAGCCCACACGCCCAGATTGGCCTAGCCCGTGTAGCTCACACGGCCACACTCTAGCCATTACACGGTCCTGCCTTGGTACCGCCTGGCCTTCGTCGTTCACACGACCGTGTCGTCACACACGGCCTACCACACGGCCGTGTAGCATTGACAGAGAGGTTTTTTGGCTTTCACTGAATCCCTTTTTCCTGAGTTTCGGGTACACACCTGTTGTTAATTTGAAGCAAAAACACTTCCGAGACCATACACACCTAAAAATCAGAATACCCATCACCCAAATACAGTCAATACTTACAACTTTAACAAAATTAATCCACCAACAAAACTTCACAATACCCAATACGTATTTGTAAACTTACCGCTAACGAAGACTCTTAAAGCTCAATTTGCTGCAAGAGTTCCCACTGGTTCCTACCCTTCACCTAATATTGAGAGAAACAAGACAACTCTCACGTTAAACACTTAGTCGAAACTATACTAAGTTTCTACTAATACACGACTTACCGATCGAGCGAAAACCAGCACTGCAGAAAAGAAGAAGAAATCGAAAGGAAAAATAGATGAGGAGGCAGGTTTTCGGCAGAGGAGATGGGGAGATGTCAAAAGTTTAGAAGAATTTAGGGGAGATGAGAGAAAAGAATTTGAAATAAAAAAGAAAATAATTTTGATAACTCCCTATTATCCCACTTCAACTATTCTCTCATCCTCAACCATCTCAAAAATTCGGTTCAACCAAAACTCTTTCAGTCAAATGAGAAAAATAAAACTCTCAGCTCGCGCAGGGATTCAAACACAGAACCTTCAATACACTAACACCCTTACCACCTGAACCAGCAGGCTCATTCTGGTATGGAATTAAAGACAATAAAATATAAGTCCACTAAACAGGGATAAGGCTTAATTCCCAAAAATAACAAAAATTACTAAGGCTAAGGCTTGAACTTGGGACCTCTCACACACACCCAGAACACTTAACCATTGAAGCAGATACACAATTGTGTCACATTTTCACAAAAGTAGAAATAAAAATTTTGGGGTGTTACATTTATAAAAATGATAAAAGTTCATGGTAAATTTGTGAAATGATAATTTGTATAGATTGATATAGGTCCCTAAAGAAATCGACTAGCTTGAGAAAAGGATGAAAATGTTTAGATTTCAATTTATGTACTTAAGGGCGAAATTATAAAAAGTGAAAATGTTAAGGGCAAGATAGTAATTTTGCAAAAGTATGAAATATGGACTGAATTGAATAATAGAAGTATTAAATGGATTGAATTTTGATATTTAGATCAAGATAGACTACGTACGCCTAGGTTGGTGCGACGAGAACTCAGTTATATTAGTATTTCATTATTTTTAACTATTTGAAATTGGGTTGAAGTGTTTGTAAAATTTGGACTGTTTTGGACATTTTTGGGACTGTTTTGGTTTTGGATTTTATTTTTGATTCTTGCATGATATTGATAAAAAGATTTATTGAAAATGACTATTTTCCTGCAAACAATCATTTTCGAGAAAACAAACTTGGTTTCCAAAATATAATGATCTAAGGATTTTCGCTGCAAAGTATTCATTTTATATAGAAAATGTAAACAAACAATGTTTGTAATTAAATAGTTATGTCAAATATGTTTTCTAATAAAAAGGGTTTGTAAGTAACAAAATTTTACAATGTTTTTAAAAATAAATGAAAACCGAATTTACAACTGTTTTACGTAACATCGCCAAATCTAGCCATAACGTCGAGGTCGGGAATGGGGTGTTATAAGTGGAGTGGTTGAGGGTTGTGATTGTTTGCGTAAGGTTTGGGGTGTAAGTCCTTTCTTTGGAAATTTTGTTAATTTTTCGTTCTATTCCTATCCTTGGTAATTTGACTTAAATCTTATTTCTGTGCAAATTATAATAGAATGAGTTTGCTGGTTGAATGGTAATATGTTAGCTTACTCTTAAGTCTTGTGTTCAAATCCTTGTGTATGCAATGTGTGAATTCTTTTTTGTTTCTTACCTTGTGTCAAAAGTTGAGTTACTTTCAAATTCTAATTAAATCTAATAGGATTTTGTGGGATGGGATTTTAAAAATGTTTTATTTTATTTTATTTTATTTTTGAATTATCAAAGAAATATCCCTATCCAACAACCCCTCCCATCTTACGTTCTTTTTCTTTGCAGCCATTTTTTTTCTTTCCTTCCTTTCCTTCTTCAAAAATTTTCATTGGTTACACTAAAGTTTTCCTTTTTCCTATAGTAATTCTATCATTTTGTCTATTCTCGTTCTTTTCTCATTGTGGTTTTGTGATGAGTTCGGTAAATTTCTATTAAAGTTGTTGTTTTATTGTGTTGAGGAAAATTTGTTAAGATAAGCGAAGGTTCTCATTAATTCTTCTGTGATTAACATTGGATTTGTGTTCTTGTGCTATTAATAGATAATCATATTGTGTTTAATGATACACTAACAAGTTAAGAACAACTTTGGGTAGCTGTTATTTTCATGGTAAGTGAGTTGAATATCAGATTTGGGGATTTCATGTTGAATCTTAAATATTGAATGCAAGGTTTCGATGTTGTTAATTGGTAGTTAATCATTGCTATTTAATGATTGTTTGTAGGTTCTTGAGTTTTCGGTTGTGTGGTGAATCAGAATTAGTATCAGGTGTGTGAACTAACTTGAAAAAATTGATTGAAACTCGAAAAAAAATGAAAAGAGGGGCTATTTTCGAAACTGTCCAACGTCTCACGGCTGTGTGACAGACTGTGTGCGACACAAGGCCGTGTGGTTGGCCATGTGCTGGGCCGTACAAAGCACATGAATGTGTGTTATTGAATGACTTGAATAGGTAGCTGTGTGGACCACATGGGCTGGCTTATTCGGCTGTGTGGGCCCTTTTTGGAAAATTTGAAGGCCCGATTGGGGGCCAATTAAGGGACTCAATAATTTGATTCATGGACATTCTATAGGCCCAAAATAGCATAAGATTCAATATACTTCACTTGGAATAAAATTAAGAAGCATGATAAATAGTTTTCGTTTGTATATGTGATATGATATGCTCTAAAAAATGTGTTAGTTTAGTATGCATGCCATAAAATTTATAAGACATTTATTCATGTTAATATGATGTTGAATATGCATTGGGGTGGGTTTTGATATGTTGGAGGAAGTGTATATGATAGTTTTATTGCAAATCTAGCGGTTAAACCACAAATTCTATCTGGCAGCTCGACTGCACATATACGAGTGGCATATCGCTACATATTGTTGTGATTGAATGGATAGACTCTTGTAGTCCTATTTCGTGTGATTGGTGGACAGAGATGGTGTGTAGCATATGGGGGGTAGGATATGCTTTAATATGCTATATGATCTGAAATTATGATTAATAATATATGTTTTGGATATATGAAAATTCTGATCTAATTTTTCTTTGTATATGGGAACTGTAAGTGAATTCTGTTTGTAGGCCAAGTCACACACTAGGCTTCTAGCTCACTCATTTGTTTTGATTCGTTTCAGGTGATCCTTAAGCTTAGGATTAGACGGCGAGCCCGGGGCTCGATTTGCGTAATTTGATTTAAGTATGTTTTAGACTATTTTATGGACTTTATGGACTTTTGGGACTGTTAATTTTTGTTTGGGACTTTAACATTGATTTTGGTATTTATTTTGCAAAATATCTATTTATAACTGGTAATCTAATCGAGATGACGTAACTAACATTATACAATGATTGAATAAACCCAAGTTGCTAATTGTTTTTCCACTGCAAAGTTTTGAAATCTGATACTATGTTTTTACTATGCAAGTGATTAAGCGAGTTGAGTTTGTGTTAATAAATTTAATATTCCGTGGTTGTCGTCAAAGTACTCACATGATTTTTGAAATGTCTAAGTGTTTGACGATTTAATTTGTTCGGTTTACCTTTAATGTAAAACCCCAACCCCGACCTAGACGTTATGGTCAAATCTGGAGATGTCATAAAGAATGGGTTTGAAAACTGAGTTGTTTCGATCAACCATTCCACTTTTATAACTCGTATTCATTCATAATTATTACTAAAAACGTCATTTAATTAGTTCATTTACCAAAACATAATTTACAACAGAAGTCTTAAAACCATTAAATTTTTAAAAAAGTAGTTCAAGTTTTTAAAAACCTTTGTTTTCATAAAACCATGATTTCAGACAAGCATTGCAGTAAAAACGTCAGAACACATCCAAAACCAAAATAAAAACCAACAGTCTGAAGAGTCCAAAAATTATAAACTCTCAAATAAAAACCAAAATTCTAAATAAAAACCATAAATTGTTAAGTTTAAATAGTTTACGACCAAATGGTCACCACTGAGTCTCTGTTGCACCGATCCGCCTAAGTCTGCTGATTACCTGGACAAAACAAACAAACAAACGCGAGTTTTCAAAAACTCAGTGTGTAACCCAACAGAAATAAACATGCATTAAAAATAGATATCACATGCACGATCAGATTCAGACTCAGACTATAGTCCTTTACATATATAAATACATATACAGGTAGCAAATAAACAGAACAGATACAGTGAGTTCTACCCCCATCCTCTACACACCGTTTCTGACCATCCCATCACACCATGTGGGGTTAAAAACACCCACCCATCCCAACACACCATATAGTGTCGATGCGACATATCACAGATAATATGCAGTCAAGTTGCTAGAATATAGGCGAAAAATTGCCATACAAATCAACTCCTCCACATATACAAATCTCACCCTAAATATAGATAGAAAACACAAATACGGTTTACAAATACAGAAATAATAGATTTAACATGCTTAACATGCTTGCTTAAATAGTACAGTCAGAAATACATTTAGTTTCCTACTCAAATCAGTCTATCAGAATATCATAGCACGCAAAATAGGGTTTGATTAGCCCTTACTGACCCTACAGTAGGCCCACAGTTGATCGAAATGACCCATACGACTTGAGGGAAAATTTTAGAATTATGGGCCTACATGCTCGCGTGGGCCCACACGCCCAACTTGGCCTTGCCCGTGTGGCCCACACGGCCTAGCTCAAAACCCATACACACGTGTGTCATGCTTGTGTGGGCCCACACGCCCAACCTGGCCTAGCCGTGTGGCCCACACGCCCATACGGCTACACTCACACCACCACACGGTCGTGTCTTGCATACGGCCATGCCTTCATCAAACACACGGCAGTGTCTCGCACACGGCCAGGCACATGCCTGTGTGGCATCAACAGATTGGTTTTTTGGCTTTCACCGAAGCTCATTTTTCTGCATTTTAGGAACACACCTGTTATGATTTCAGTGCAAAAATAATTTCGAGCCCTCCGAAACCTAAAAATAGAACACCCACAACAAATTTAGCCAACAATTCACAAACCCCTCAAAACTAAACTGAATAATGTGTACTCACTTACCGCCAACACACCCGTTCACTCACATATATTAGACCATTGAAAAGAAACTGCTACTTCACCCACTTCTCCTACGTAAAAGATACAACAAAGATTCAACCTTCAGAAATCAAACTATAAAAGAATGCAAACGTAAGCCCACTTATTGATTACACCGAAACCAAGGGTTCGAACCGCACAAAAGTAAGGATTAGAGGCAGAGACAAAGAAAGAAAAAAAGAGTTTAATTTTCCGTCAGAGAGTAAAGAAGACAAAAAGAACAAAATTAGGGATTTTTGTTTTGGAAGAAAAAGAACGTCAAGAAGAAATAAGGGATTTTTGGGGAGAGAAAAATAAAATAAAATAAAATAAGATAATTACCAAATCTCAACCCCTACTAACCACATAATCTCAACTTCCTGAAAATCCCAACACCACTGAAACACCAACACAAAATCGAGCAAAAATAATACCCTCGTTTACGCAGGGATTCGAACACAGGACCTTCAACACACTAACTCCCTTACCACTCAAACCAGCAAGATCATTCTGATATGGATTAACAGACAATTTTATATAAGTCCACTCAACAAGGGTAAGGCTTAAATATAAAATAACAAAATTTCCTAAAAGTGGAAATTAAACCCAAGACCTCACAAACACACCCAAAACACTTAACCACTAAAGCAAATACACACTTGTGTCAAATATTTATAAAAGCAGAAATAAATTATTCAGGGCGTTACATTTAAGTTAAAAATGAGTACGTTTAAAAACTAAGCAACAATATTTTCACGTGCGATGTAACCTTCATAATCCAACTGTAACGTCTAGGTAGGATTTGGGGTGTTACAAGATTTTTATCTATTATTAATTCTAATTTTTTGATTTAAATGCCCGTAAAAAATATGACTATCTAAATCGTCGTCATCTGACTCCGTTTCTCAATCCAATAAAACAAGATGATCATTTTTTGGAGGATAAAATCGTTTTAACATATTATAATTACAAAAAGAGAGATAAACATAACAAGAAGAGTGGAGAAAATACAATTGACACTTTGGTTTAGAATTTTATTTATATATTTAATTTTTTAAATTTCTAGAAGTATTTGGTACAACATTTAATGACGGGAGATTATGTAAAAGCATTTTGGTTGCAAGGAAATATGTTGTAGAGTATAATTTCTCACATGGGTCTACTTATTATGCATGAATTACAATTGTTGATTAGCATAACTTAAGAACGTAGATTCTCCATTAATCTTCAACTATCTTCTTAATTGCGGAAAAAAAATACAATTTTTGTAATGAAATTAATTAAATAAAGTGTTTTAAACTGTGGACAGAAGTTTTATGAATTCTGCTCAAATTGAAAAGATCAAATACAAGTATTTGACATGGAAAAATCTCTTTAAAGATGATAAAAAATCACGGGTAAAGATAATTTCATTAGAATGACAAAAACGAAGAATACAAAAGATAGAGATAAAACTAAACCTTGAAACCTGAAATAAAAATCTTCAATACATAAACACAAAAATTATCTGAAAGCTAATAAAAGCTAATACGTAAATGTGTTATCAGTTATTTTTCTTGTAACACCCTAACCCGTATTCGTCACTAGAATAGGGTTACGGGAATGCTACAGCAAGTTAACAGGAATAAACAAGTAAATTCATAATCATTTCAATATAATTTCTTAAATACCATAAAGTAATTGACTTACAAAAATATGATACATCTACCAGGCTTAAATTGAGCTTTAGGGACTAAATAATTAATTTAAAACCCTTAGGGACTAATTTGAAACAAATTAGAAATTTTAAAAAAATATGAAAAATTTCAAAAATAGGGGACACACGGCTATGTGGAATGCCCCAGGCTGTGTAACTTTCGAAGTTAAAACAGACGGCCATGTCCCAACCCATGTCCCTACCCGTGTAACTCACTGAGTTGGGTCACACGACCGTGTCGTAGGCCATGTATCTCATTGACTTGTGACACACGGCCGTGTGCTAGGCCATGTAACATACTAACGTAATTCACACAGCCATGTCTTAGACCATGTATGGCACATGGCTGGGTGGCGTAGGCTTGTCCCAGGCCGTGGTGCACTTAAGTGAACCTTAAAAATCAAGTTTACCATTTCAAGATTTCTTGGACACTAAGCAATCCATTTGTAGCAACCCATTTTAGGGTTAAATCAGAACAGTGATTTTGAGACCATAAATATGAAGTAGAAATATTCACTTTATTACTATTTTAAGGTCTACAGCATGATAGAATAATTGTGTGAAAATTTCGTTAAGAAATTTTATCGATTGAGTGCTCAATTTGACTAGAAGAACTAAATTGCAAGAGGTGCAAAATTTGAGTTCTATAAGTTAAAGGTAGTAAATTTTATAAATTTTTAATTAGAGGTCCTTAAATGAAATTAGACCATTATACTTTAGGGTGGACAAAAATGGGCATGGAGTAAGTGAATTTATAAAGTTTAAGTGAAGGGTAAATTGATAATTTGGTAAATAAAGACAAATTAATTAAAAAGAAGATGTTCATCTTCATCAATTTAGTCCCCCTAGCCGAAATTTTGAGGAGAAGACATAGCTAGGGTTTGGCCAACTTTCAGGCTCGATTGTAAGTCCGTTCTTGTCCCGTTTTTGATGATTTCTATATTTTTGAAATCGTGGTAACTTGATCTAGCTATTTCAAGGACTAATTTGAAAGAAAGTTAAAGTCTAAAATTTTACCCATGTTGGATATGCTTGTATTTTGATATTTGATGATAGAAAATGCATGTTTGTTGTTAGATAAACAACATTTGTAAAGCGATTTTTAATAAAAATATCAAATAGGGACTTATTTATAAAAGGGTATAAAATGTGTAGAAAAGTGTGAATAAATGAAAAATGTAGGTTGTTATGAGTACCAGTATTATTCGGCTAGGCTTGGGTTGTGATGAAGTTGAATGAAATTCATTTTACGAGCCTAGGGACTAAATTGTAAAATGTTAAAATGTTAGGGGCAAAAATGTAATTTTTACATTAAATTATGTGATGATTAAATAAGTTAAATTTGACATTATAGACTAAGAAAAACGAAGTTCGGATCTAGATCAGGGAAAAAACAAAATAATTGACAAATAGATCCCTTTTGCTATTTTTGCATTCGAGGTAAGTTTGTATGTAAATAAGCTGTAATGCCTCGAAAATTTCTACGGTAATCCTTGATATAGTAAAATAAGGAAATACAGTAACGAAAAGGAAATTTTGAGTTATGACAACATTGGGAAGTATATTATGATATATTAATTCAAGAAAGGACTAAATTGTAAAAGTGAGAAAAGTTTTGTTGCTTAAGAGTAAATACTCAAAAATGGAGAGGTTAAAGTGTAAATATGAAAAGATGAAGGACCAAGAGTGCAAATATTTCAAGGGAGGAATGACCTAGAAACTAAGGAAAATGGATGAATTAAGACCAAATTGAATAGGTGAAGAATTATGAGGGACTAAATTACAATTTTACCAAATTTAAATGATGACTCAAGGATGGAATTTTAAAAGATCATAATGGGCAAAATGGTCAACTGGAAGGAGAGAGAAATCTAGAAGGCAATGATGATGTTGGAGATATTTTAGATTAAATAAATAAATAAATATTAGTTTATTAATATTTTAATTTAATTTTTAAATGATATTTTATTATTTTATTATTATTTTATTTTGTATATATAAGGAAAGAAAGATGAAGAATCATCACCTTTTTCCCATGCACCTAACGTATGAAGAGAAAAGAAAGAAAGAAACTTTCTTTTCTTTACAATTTGGTCCTTTCACAAAAAAATCTACCATTTTCACTTAGAAATCAAAAGAATTTCCATAGCCATCAAGAGAGAAAGATGACAAGGAGACTATGGGGAGCTAGAATATCAAGTTAGATTCAAGAAATAGAAGCTAGAGGAGAGAGAAAATTAAGTTAAAGATTGAAATCAATAGAACAAGGTAAGAATATCAAGATTTCAATATATTTTTAAGTTTAATATTATTGAAAAAGCATGGAAATGATGTGGATGTAAAGTTTTGTTATATAAAGTTTTATGTTCTTGATATGTTACTGAAGGAAAATAAGAGAAAGTGATGGAAAATATTGTAGAGAAAGGATATAAGGGTGTTATAAACTTGGTAATCAACATTTTGTACTAAAACAATTTTGGACAGTAGTAGTGGTCTAACTTTGAAAAATCACCAAAAATTGTGGAAATCGAATTATGATAAACCGTAATATATACATATTTTTATCCCATACTTAACACATTTATGAATGATTTCTCCTTAGATTTGGTGAATTTGATGCTCCTAATCCTTTAATTTCATGCTTTATACTTAGGTGAGCATAGGAGAGTGAAAAGAACAAGAAACGGGCCAAAAACGAAAAAAATGGGCCGACGTGGGAAAACAACACTGCCTGAACTTCCTCACACCGGCAGAACACACGCCCATGCCATTCTAACAGGCTCGACCACGGCCTAAAATAACCTCAGCACGGGCGTGTTGATTTTTCAGCATTGACCACGACCTGCAGTAATCGCACACGGGCGTGTCACACAGGCATGTCCCTGCCGAGCCCTAGCTAAGTTCTATTCAGAAAAGGGCAAGTTTGAGGGTTTTGAGGCATTCAAAAGCCTATTTAGACACCCTAGAGGAGGACTAAAGGGAGACAAAAAGTAGGGAATAAGAAATTACTCCAAGAAAGCCGATTGATCCATCTCAGAAGCCAGATTCATCATCAAGACTGAAGATCTCTCCTCAATTTCCCTTCAGGAGTTTTGTGTTTTCTTTATGTTTTGTAGTCATTATTCTTCTGAGATGTTTTCCTTTTTAGTTATGAACTAAATCCCCTAAATAACTAAGGGGAATGAAACTTAAGACGAATCTTGTTATTATTTTCTGAATTGTATGATAAATATTTAACTTGTTCTTAATTATGTGTTCTTAATTCTTGTTTTAGTATTTCAGGATATTGATTCAAGTTAATGCTCTTATTTGGAGGATGAATAGTCCCTGTCTAAGAGTAACTTTGTCATAATTAAGCGGAGTTGATTGCGCGCCTAGAGATAGGCTGACAAGATTTTACCGGATTAAGGTGAAACCTAATAAGAGGATCCATCGATCGAGTTAATGCACCCCTAGGGTGTTAATTAGAAAGAGATTTCAATTATTCAATCTAGGGTTAGACGCTATTAGTCTTAAATAGGGATAATAACATAACTTAGGGATTTCTACGGAACAAGTTGAATGAATAAATCGTCCGGTTCAGAGCCAGATAACAAGTGAAGTCTAGGTGGATTTTTCCTTAGGTGTTGTCTGAAATCAATCGTTTTTCCAAAAGTAATTCCCTAATTCTATTTTCTGTGAATTTTTACTTTAGTTAATTAGTTAATTAATTAAAACAAACCCCATTATTCTTAGGCTAGATAATAAAAAGACAGTTAAAAAGACAGCACTTAAAAATCAACAAGCGACGATCCAAGGGCTTGAAACTCAAAGAGGCTAGTTGTCTAAACTAATTTTTGAACGACCACAAGGTAGCTTGCCAAGTAACACTAAACCTAACCCGAAGGAACAACTCAACGCGATTAATGTTCAAGGTGAAGAAGGATTCGTTGAGCCTGAGCCAGAACCGAGGCAAGAAACTGAGGTGAGCAAAGGTAAAGGTGAGGTAAGTCACACCAAACAGAAACTGGTAAGTGTAGATTATAAACCTCGTGTGCCATACCTTAATGCGACAAGGAAAGACCGCTCAGATGAACAATTTGGTAAATTCCTTAAACTTTTAAAGAAATTACATATCAACTTACCGTTTATTGAAGCTCTCTCGAAGATGCCGAACGCAATGAAGTTTTTAAAGGAGCTCCTAGCGAATAAGCGGAAGTTGTATGAGGCGTCGCATGTGGAACTAAACACAGTTTGCTTAGCTATTCTACAGAATAAGCTACCCAATAAATTAAAAGATCCAGGGAGTTTTACAATTCCTTGCTTAATTGTTAGTTTAGATGTTAATAATGCATTGGTTGATTTAGGGGCTAGCATTAACGTCAAGCCTTACAAAATGTTTAAGCAACTAGGTCTTGGGAAACCGAGCCAAACTAGGATGAGCATTCAATTAGCAGATAAAATTATTAGATTTCCTAGGGGTATTATTGAAGATGTGCTAGTTAAAATTGATAAATTTATATTTCCTGTAGATTTCATTGTTCTAGACATAGAGAAGGATAGCAACACTCCTTTAATTTTAGGAAGGTCCTTTTTAGTAACTGCTAGAACGATTATTGATGTTGGCAGAAGTGAATTCACACTTCGTGTGGGAGACGAAACAATCATCCTTAAAGCTCGCAATTTTGGCAATACATCGAAAATTGAAGGTGATTGTATAAAGTTTTCTATTAAAACTGACAATATGGTGCAACCTACTTTGCAGGAAATGAGTTCGAAGGACGTACATGAGCCATGTTATGCAACAATAGAGGACTTATTCAGGAAGAATGAATGCTACAAATCGAGGAACTAGATGAATGGCAGACACATAAACCGAGAACACACGATAAACCAAAACTATGCCAAAACGAGCTCAATACCTCACCAAATCAACTTAAGGTTGGAGATAAAGTTTTATTAAATGCCACAGATCCTCACATTGCCACTTCCAACCCGGATGAAGAAATTCCTCTTAGGTACTTAGCATTTTCCTATTCGGGACAGTCGAGGTAAGTCATCCCAAATTCAGCACTTTTAAGGTAAACAATACCCACCTAAAACCTTATTTTGATAAGATTGATATCAGGAATGAGGAGTGTAAACTCCTTGAACCACCATAACCATTCAATGGAGAGGTAAGTCGAGCTTAGACTATAAATAAGCGCTTCTTGGGAGGCAACCCGAGCACTAACAAGATTAAATTCTTTAAATTTGAGTATTTAACACTTAACTACTAACTGAGCTCTTGAATACAGGTTTTTCCATACCCACACGGCCAAGCACACAGGCGTGCTGTAGACCGTGTGAAAACAGGGCAAAGATCTTTCCCCAACACGAGCTGCGATAAATGGCCACGGCCGTGCGATATGGCCATGGGCGAGCCTGCCAAAACAACATGGGTGTACGGCACGCTTGTGTCTTAGAACTGTGGTTGAACCTGAGAAAATAGCACGAGCGTGAGCCTGCATACATGTCCTTTCGTATAATTTCCTGAAAAGAGTCTTGAGTAGCATGATCAATAGAGTCAATGAAATAACATGAATCGTCTTATTCCCTAAAAAATCTCATAGCATCATAAATTTTAAAGATAATCTCCTTGTCACCTACTCTAAGTACCAATTTACTGTCACCCATATCGATTACAGCACGGTTCGAACCCTTGGTTTTGGTGTAATTGGTAAGTAGGCCATGTATCTCATTGACTTGTGACACACGGCCGTGTGCTAGGCCATGTAACATACTAACTTAATTCACACAGCCATGTCTTAGACCATGTATGGCACATGGCTGGGTGGCATAGGCTTGTCCCAGGCCGTGGTGCACTTAAATGAACCTTAAAAATCAAGTTTACCATTTCAAGATTTCTTGGACACTAAGCAATCCATTTGTAACAACCCATTTTAGGGTTAAATCAGAACAGTGATTTTGAGACCTCAAATATGAAGTAGAAATATTCACTTTATTACTATTTTAAGGTCTATAGCATGATAGAATAATTGTGTGAAAATTTCGTTAAGAAATTTTATCGATTGAGTGCTCAATTTGACTAGAAGAACTAAATTGCAAGAGGTGCAAAATTTGAGTTCTATAAGTTAAAGGTAGTAAATTGCTATAAATTTTTAATTAGAGGTCCTTAAATAAAATTAGACCATTATACTTTAGGATGGACAAAAATGGGCATGAAGTAAGTGAATTTATAAAGTTTAAGTGAAGGGTAAATTAATAATTTGGAAAATAAAGACAAATTAACTAAATAAAAGATGTCCATCTTCATCAATTTAGTCCCCCTAGCTGAAATTTGAGGAGAAGACATGGCTAGGGTTTGGCCAACTTTCAAGCTCGATTGTAAGTTCGTTCTTGTCCCGTTTTTAATGATTTCTATATTTTTGAGATCGTGGTAACTTGATCTAGCTATTTTAAGGACTAATTTGAAAGAAAGTTAAATTCTAAAATTTTACCCATGTTGGATGTGCTTGTATTTTGATGTTTGATGATAGAAAATGCATGTTTGTTGTTAGATAAACAATATTTGTAAAGTGATTTTTGATAAAAAGGTCAAATAGGGACTTATTTATAAAAAGGGTATAAAATGTGGAGAAAAGTGTGAATAAATGAAAACTGTATGCTGTTATGAGTACTAGTAATATTCGGCTAGGCTTGGGTTGTGATGAAGTTGAATGAAATTCATTTTACGAGCCTAGGGACTAAATTGTAAAATGTTGAAATGTTAAGGGCAAAAATATAATTTTTTCCATAATAAACATTGAATAATGTGATGATTAGAGAAGTTAAATTTGATATTATAGATCAAGAAAATCGAAGTTCGGATCTAGATCGAGGGAAAAACAAAATAACTAACGAATAGATCCTTCCGTTTTTGCATTCGAGGTAAGTTCGTATGTAAATAAACTTTATTATAATTGTAAATTAAATGCTTTAATTTTGCAAGAATTGTGTAAACGACGCTACTGGCATGTTCGACGATGTTCTAGCAAGCGAGAAATCCCAATCGAACCTTAGGAATAGATTAGGATACAAGTGGCATGTCACTAGGGTATTATGTTATATGATCCAGGTGCTGGTCCTGTACGTCCTATCGGTGGCTGAGTATAACGACATATATTACGGTTACTTGACAGCTTGTGTGAGTAGTGATAAACTGTAATTTATACATATTATTATCCCATGCTTAACACATTTATGAATGAATTCTCCTTAGATTTGGTGAATTTGATGCTCCTAATCCTTTAATTTCATGTTTTATACTTAGGTGAGCATAAGAGAGCAAAAAGAACAAGAAATGGGCCAAAAACGGTGAAAATGGGCCGACGTGAGAAAACAACACGGCCTGGACTTCCTCATACGGGTATCACACACGCCCGTGCCATTCTAACAGGCTCGAACACGGCCTAAAACAACCTCAACATGGGCGTGTTGGTTTCTCAACCTTGACCACGGTCTGAAGCAATCGCACACTGGCGTGTCCCTGTCGAGCTCAAGTTAAGCTCTATTCAGAAAAGGGCGATTTGGAGGGCTTTTAGGCATTCTAAAGCCTATTTAAACACCATAGAGGAGGATTAAAGAGGACACACAGAGCAGGGAGTAAGGAATTACTCGAAGAAAGCCGATTGATCCATCTCATAAGCCAGATTCATCATCAAGACTGAAGATCTCTCCTCCATTTCCCTTCAAGAGCTTTGGGTTTTCTTTATGTTTTGTATTCATTATTCTTCTGAGATGTTTTCCTTTTTAGTTATGAACTAAATTCCCTAAATACTTAAGGGGAATGAAACCTAAGACGAATCTTGTTATTATTATCTGAATTGTATGATAAATATTTAACTTGTTCTTAATTATGTGTTTTTAATTCTTGCTTCGGCATTTCAGGATATTGATTCAAGTTAATGCACTTATTCGAAGGATGAATAGTCCCTGTCTAAGAGTAAATTTGTCATAATTAAGCGGAGTTGATTGCACGCCTAGAGATAGGGTGACAAGATTTTGCCGGATTAGGGTGAAACCTAATAAGGGGATCCATAGATCGAGTTAATGCAACCTTAGGGTGTTAATTACAAAGAGATTTCAATTATTCAACCTAGGGTTAGACGTTATTAGTCTTGAATAGGGATAATAACATAACTTAGGGATTTCTACGGAACAAGTTGAATGAATAAATCGTCCAATTCAGAGTCAAATAACAAGTGAAGTCTAGGTGGATTTTTCCTTAGGTATTGTCTTAATCAATCGAATTTTCTAAAAAGTATTTTCCCTAAACCTATTTTCTGTGCATTCTTAGATTAGTTAATTAGTTAATTAAAACCCCCATTATTCTTAGGCTAGATAATAAAAAGAAAGTTAATACTAGTACTTTTAGTTCCTTTGGGTTCGATATCCGGTCTTGCTAAAACTATATGCTATTCGATAGGTGCGCTTGCCTTCGTCGTGATAATAGTTAGTTGAGGTATGGTCATTTATAAATTTTAAAACTCATCGCGAGTGACAATCAAGTTTTTGGCACCGTTGCCGGGGAACTAAGATATTAGGAACACTCGATTTTTTTTACTTTAGCCATTTATTTTTATTGCAATTTAAATTTTGTTTTAATTTTCGTTACTAAATTTTGTTTTTCTCTCTTCTAGTAGGTTCTTAAAGTTTATGACTAGAGGAAACCCGTCAGGACCATTACTTTTTGATGAAGAAATTGACCGCACAGCTCGCAAAAACTGAAGAGAAATAAGGCGAAACCTCAGATACACAGAGGAAGAGCAAGAGGACGATATCTCAACTACAATCGAGGAGATGACTGAAAATCAAGAAAATCGGCTACCTCCTGTGATTACCGCTGATCAAGTAAATCAGAATCAAGCTCCACGCACAGGAACTAAGTCAAGTATGATTAGGCCTGCTATTGCTGCAAATAATTTTGAACTAAAACCTAATACGATTCAAATGATACAGCAATTTGTTCAGTTTGATGGTTTGCAGGACGAGGACCCTAACACTCACTTAGCAAATTTTCTTGAGTTTAGCGACACATTCAAGATCAATGGCATTTCTGACGATGCCATTTGTCTTCGGTTATTCCCTTTTTCGTTAAGGAATAAAGCTAAACGGTGGTTGACTCGTTACCACAAGGGTCAATCACTACTTGGGAACAAATGACCGAAATTTTTTTATTAAAGTATTTTCCACCAGCTAAAACAACTAAATTACGTAATGATATCTCTTCTTTTGTGCAGATGGATTTAGAAACCCTTTACGATGCATGGGAGAGATACAAGGACCTACTGCGAAGGTGCCCTCACCATGGGTTACCTCTATGGCTGCAAGTTCAAATATTTTATAATGGTGTAAACCTCTTGACAAGACAGATGATTGATGCAGCAGCTGGTGGCACCATCAACAACAAAACACCTGAAGCAGCTTACGAATTTATTGAAGAGATGTCATTGAATAACTGTTAGTGGCAAGTCATGAGGACCAAGCCAACCAAAACAACCAGCGTTTATAACATCGATGCGGTTAATATGTTATCAAATTAGGTGGAGATTCTAAATAAAAAAAAATTGATGGTTTACTTGATTCTACGCAGGTACATCCAGTGATGAGGTGTGATTCAAGTGGAGGAGGCATACATATCGAATATCAACCCTTCAATCCTACAAACGAAGAGGAACAAGTCCACTATATGGGTAACAATAACTCTAGATCTCAAAATAACCCATACAGTAATACTTACAATGCAGGTTGGAGGAACCACCCAAATTTCTCATGGGGTGGTCAAGGAAATCAAAGGCCACAAAATCCTCCAGGTTTTCAACAACCACCTTATCAACAGGGAAAAAAACCAAACCTTGAGTAGATGCTATCCAAATTCATCACGGTGTCAGAAACTCATTTCTAGAATACTGAGACAACACTTAAGAATCAACAAGCATCGATCCAAGGGCTCAAAACTCAAATAGGCCAGCTGTCCAAACTAATTTCTGAATGACCAAAAGGTAGCTTGCCAAGTAATACTGAACCTAACCTAAGGGAACAGCTCAACACGATTAATGTTCAAGGTGAAGAAGGATTAGTTGAGCCTAAGCCAGAGCCGAGGCAAGGAATTGTGGTAAGTAAAGGTGAGGTAGGTCACAATGAGAAAAAATAGGTAAGTGTAGAATATAAACCTCGTGTGCCATATCCCAATGCGACAAGGAAAGACCGCTCAGACGAACAATTTGGTAAATTCCTTAAACTTTTAAAGAAATTACATATCAACTTACCGTTTATTGAAGCTCTCTCGCAGATGCCGAACGAAATGAAATTTTTTAAGGAGCTCTTAGCAAATAAGCGAAAGTTGGACGAGGCGTCACATGTGGAGCAAAATGTAGTTTGCGCAGCAATTCTACAGAATAAGCTACCCAACAAATTAAAAGATCCAAGGAGTTTTACAATTCCTTACTTAATTGGTAGCTTAGATGTTAATAATGCATTGGCTGATTTAGGGGCTAGCATCAACGTCATGCCTTACAAAATGTTTAAGCAACTAGGTCTTGGGAAACCCAAACAAACTAGGATGAGCATTCAATTAGTAGATAAAACTATAAGATTTCCTAGGGGTATTATTGAAGATGTACTAGTTAAAATTGACAAATTTATATTCCCAGTTGATTTCGTTGTTCTAGACATAGAGGAGGATAACAACACTCCTTTGATTTTAGGAAGGCCCTTTTTAGCAACTGCTAGAAAATTATTGACATTGGCACCGGTGAACTCACACTTCGTGTGGGGTACGAAACAATCACCCTTCAAGCTCGCAATTCTGGCAACACATCAAAAATTGAAGGTAATTGTATAAACCATTCTACTAAAACTGACCATATGTTGCAACCTACTTTGCAGAAAATAAGCTCGAAGGACATACATGAGCCATGTTCAAGCAACAATAAAGGACCTATCCATGAAGAACGAAGGCTACAAATTGAGGAGCTAAATGAATGGCGGACATATAAACCGAGAACACATGATAAACCAAAACTACGCCAGGATGAGCTCAATACCTCACCAAATCAACTTAAGGTTGGAGATAAGGTATTATTAGATGCCGCAGATCCTCGCATTACCACTGTTGAACCGAATGAAGAGAATCCTCCTACGGTACTTAACATCTTCCCATACGGTATAGTCAAGGTAAATCATTCCAAATTTGACTCGTTTAAGGTAAATATTACTCGTCTAAAACCTTATTTTGATGAGATTGACAGCAGGAATGAGGAGTGTAAACTCCTTGAACCACCATGGCCATTCAATAGAGAGGTAAGTCGAGCTTAGGCTATAAATAAGCGCTTCTCGGGAGGCAACCCGAGCACTAACAATATTAACTTCTTTAAATTCTAGTGTTTAACACCTAACTCACTAACTGAGCTCTTGAATACAGGTTTTCCACACTCACACGGCTAGGCACACGGGGTGCTGTAGACCATATGAAAACAGGACAAAGAAAATTTTTCCCAAAACACAGGATGCGATAGATTGCCACGGCCATGTGATCTAGCCGTGGGCAAGTCTACCAAAATGACACGGGCGTGTGACACACCCGTGGTTGAACTTGCCAAATTAACACAGGCATGGACCTACACACATGGTCGTGGGAGAAGTAAACGACGTAAGACACGGCCGTGCGACACAGGCGTGTGCACGAACATGCCCTACATTCAAAACCCACGAAAAACACGGGCTAAATAAAAGGAACACAGGCGTGCCCCACGACCGTGTGCCCCAAATACCTATTCTTTCTAATTTTATCTTTTTTTAAAACTATTTCATTCCAGTTTTAGGATTTTTATAATTATTAAGTACTTTATATTTGCAAGTATTTCTTCAAGAGTAATCCTATTCCTCTATATTCCTAAAAAGTTCCTAATTTTATCACAGTTATAAAGAGCTACAAAGCTCATTATCATTTAGGAACCTCAAATTTCACTGGAAAAGGTTCTCCATGACTGTTATGCCCTACTCGACCACGAGATATAATATTCTTTTGGCGCAGCACTTGTGGAACCCAACCTCTACCACCACCGGAGTATCCTCCTCTACTCTACATAACTCCAAACTAGGGAGGCCATTCACTTAATATTCAGGAAGTTTCACTTTTCCCCCTATCTTATGATCTTATATCTATAATTTCCACTAACTTTATCTTTGTACATTGAGGGCAATGTACATCTTAAGTGTGGGGGGGTCAATTATACCACTATCAGAAAAATCCCTGAATTTTGTCTTGCTCTCTTAAAAATCTCTCATATCATTTTTAGGATGAATTTTAAATAATTTATGATTTTTATTGATATATCTTGAATTAAAACATAGGCATTTATGCATTGACTTTTTAAACTTTAAGACATTAGAGAATTAAGCATGATAAGTTGGTTTTTGAGAATTTAAAATTTTAGGTTATTTTTCCCAAGTTTAGGTATTGCCTTGAATTGAAATCCACAGGTTTAAACATCAAAAAGCAATAATTTTTGTGAGATTTTGAGCCTGTAAGAGCATCTATTATTTCTTTCATGCTCACTTTTATTGTTGCTTTGAGTGCGTCAATATCGAATTGTTATTCTAAAACTTGCTTGATTATGCATGTCAAGACCACACCATTTGATTTGATATGTCAAGATGATAAAGGCACTTAGGTTTAACCCACTCATGCCATGAAAAGCCTACCTTCACAACTAACCCCTAGTAAACCCCTTTGAGCCTAACAAACCATTCCTTGATTTATCCCCAATATTAACCCTTAACTCATTATTGTTGAAATCCCCTCAATTAATTTGATCCCTATTTTTGTCGAGATTTGATTTGAATAAATTGCTTAGCTATGTCTTGTTCTTAATAGTTAGTCTATGATATTTAACTTGTCCTTAAAAATATATATATATATATATATATATATATCTATCTATTAGTAGTAAGTTGTAATTTTGAAGCTTGAGTGTTTAAATTCCATATTCTGAGAAGAAGCTCTTTTATGCGCAATTAATGATTAAATATTTTTCTAGTTAAGTAATTTTTCAATCCAATCTTGATTCTAACCTTCTCTTTCAGCTTGTGACCACACCCCCTAACCAAGACTCGTTACAACCCTCTAAAGACCTCTTGATTGATGTATCATTTCAATTTATAGTGGTGGAGATTTGATTTTCATGCAAGCCTATGGTAATAACTTTTCATATTAACTATTGAGTGCCACATTCATTATCCTTCAACACTTCGAGTGATCTGAGTGAATCTTTAGTGAGGATGTTAAACTCTGTGGGATTTTGAATCAAAGGTGATTACTTAAATGAGGGGAGATGCCTATATTTTTCATGATTAAATGCTCAACTTGGAATGTTTGAAACTTTAATGTTCTTCTAGTTGAATTCTCAATGTATGATTACTTATGGATTAGCTTGAGATATTATTGATAGGAATTATAAGTTAAGAAAAAGGGATTCTTAATTGTGAAATGAGGATTTTGCTTGAGGACAAGCAAACGCTTAAGTGTAGGGGTATTTAATAAACCATAATTTATACATATTATTATCCCATGCTTAACACATTTATGAATGGATTCTCCTTAGATTTGGTGAATTTGATGCTCCTAATCCTTTCATTTCAAATTTATACTTAGGTGAGCATAGAAGAGCAAAAAGAACAAGAAACGGGCCAAAAATAGAGAAAATGGGCCGACGTGAGAAAACAACACGGCCTATACTTCCTCACACGGGTATCACACACGCCTATGCCATTCTAACAGGCTTGAACATGCCCTAAAACAACCTCAACACGGGCGTGTTGATTTTTCAGCCTTGACCACGGCCTGAAGCAATCGCACACCGGCATGTCCCTCTCGAGCCCAAGTTAAGTTCTATTCGAAAAAGGGAGATTTGGAGGTATTTTAGGCATTCTAAAGCCTATTTAAACACCCTAGAGGAGGATTAAAGAGGACACGTAGAGAGGGAGTAAGGAATTACTCGAAGAAAGTCAATTGATCCATCTTAGAAGCCAAATTCATCATCAAGACTAAAGATCTCTCCTCAATTTCCCTTCAGGAGTTTTGGGTTTTCTTTATGTTTTGTATTCATTATTCTTCTGAGATGTTTTCCTTTTTAGTTATAAACTAAATTCCCTAAATACCTAAGAGGAATGAAACCTAGGACGAATCTTGTTATTATTATCTGAATTGTATGATAAATATTTAACTTGTTCTTAATTATGTTTTCTTAATTCTTGCTTCGGTATTTCAGGATATTGATTCAAGTTAATGTGCTTATTCGGAGGATGAATAGTCCCTGCCTAAGAGTAAATTTGTCATAATTAAGTGGAGTTGATTGCACGCCTAGAGATAGGGTGACAATATTTTACCGGATTAGGGTGAAACCTAATAAGGGGATCCATAGATCGAGTTAATGCAACCTTAGGGTGTTAATTAGAAAGAGATTTCAATTATTCAACCTAGGGTTAGACGTTATTAGTCTTGAATAGGGATAATAACATAAATTAGGGATTTCTACGGAAAAAGTTGAATGAATAAATCGTCCAATTCAGAGTCAAACAACAAGTGAAGTCTAGGTGGATTTTTCCTTAGGTATTGTCTTAATCATTCAAATTTTCTAAAAAGTATTTTCCCTAAACCTATTTTCTGTGCATTCTTAGATTAGTTAATTAGTTAATTAAAACCCCTATTATTCTTAGGCTAGATAATAAAAACAAAGTTAATACTAGTACTTTAGTTTCCTTTGGGTTCGACATCCAGTCTTGCTAAAACTATACTGCTATTCGATTGGTGCGCTTGCCTTCGTCATGATAATAGTTAATTGAGGTACGATCATTTATAAATTTTAAAACTTATCACGAGTGACAATCAAGTAGCACGGTGTAGCTACGTCTTGACTGACAGTTTGTGCGAGCAGGCCCCTTGATGGCTCGAGAGCGAGCATATATGTGTTATGAGATAGAGGTAGCAATGGTTACATATGTAACACCTTGTGTGCAAGGTTTCCCGAGTATCCGAGATTATTATTTCGAGTGGTTCATTGGGTATGTCAATGACGAGAATAAGTATGAAATTATTACGAGATGGTATAGGTATGTACATAAAGCTTATGATTATTAAATTTGTGAAATGATGATTTCAAGGTAAGTTTGTGATGGAATAAGATTATGGTAAATTACATTATCTTATATTATATTACTTGAATGTTAAATGTATGGTAAGATTTGCTTATTTCTTTCATACGAGCTTACTAAGCTATATAGCTTACTCAATTTTATTTTTCCATGTTTTATAGTGTTACCAAGCTAGCTCGGATTGGAGATCGTCGAAGATCGCATCACGCTATCAAACTATTATTTTGGGTATCAATGATCTTAAACATTTTGAATATATGGCATGTATGGGGACTTGGTCATTTTGGCATATGTGTCATTATGAATTTGGCCAAATGTGTTGACTTATATTTGCTTAAGGTGATCTGGTATTTAGCCATGTAATTGGCTTATTTTGGCTAAAATGGTTGTAAGCCTATTTATATAAGTATATGTGCCAATGCCTTTTGTTTATGTGTTTTGTATTGGTTTGCTCAATGCTTATTTATGGCTATATAGCTTTGTTGTTAAATGATTGAGTTTGGCTTATTGGTATGCTAGAAGATCTATATGATACAATGCAAATTAATGGTAGCCATATTGAAGTTTGTAGAATGTGAGTTTGGTATGATTTGGTTTGGTAAAATATGATGTTGTAAGTATGTTAGGTATTGAAATGACATGTTTTAGCCTTGATTGTGGATGTTTTGGTTGTCTAAGTATGCTATGATTTGTGCCATTTTATGTTGTGTATGTGTGTACAAATGAGGGTGGCAAATTGGCTTGGTAGATAGCCTTTATTTTTGTCCACATGGGTAGACATACGGGCGTGTGTCTAGGCCATGTGTGACACAGGGCCTGCCCCATGGGCATGTGTTTCAGCCGTGTGTCCCCTGTAACATAATTTTGAGAAATAGAATGCTCAAAATTAAGCACATGGGCAGAGACATAGGCGTGTGTCTCAGCCGTGTGAGGAACACAGCCCTGGACATGGGCGTTTGGCTTGGCCGTGTGACTTCAATTTGTTCACGCCTTGCAAAATAGAGAGTTACATAGGTTAGGGACATGGCGTGTGTGACCCCATGGCTGCCCACACGGGCGTGTGACCCTTTTACATTGCAAAAATCTTCTAAGTTTTGTAAAAATTTCCTAAGTTCTCAGTTTAATCCTGGACCACTTCCAGCGCATATTTTGGGCATCGTAGGCTTGTATTAGGGACTTTATGACTGAAAGAAAATGGTTTTAATTTGATAGAAATTTATGACTCGAAATTATATGATTGTTTGCGATGTAAGTCCGGTAACGCCTTGTAACCCTGTTCTGGCGTCGAATACAGGTGAGGGGTGTTACACCATTTACCAGCCATTTAGCCCATTCAAAATGCCATTAAACATGCTTAAATCATGCTAATTCAAGCATCTTAAATGCTTAACCAATTCACCCTCATTGGTACCACAAGTATACACACTTATACAACAATCTAAATTATCACTCAAACATACCAATTCACACAACTTAACTCTGAACCAATATGCCTATCATAGGCACCTCAAATCACAACAATTCATAAGAGACCTATTAGTCATACATTTACTACAAGTTAATATAAAAAACATCTTCCATTATTGCTAATTCATAAGAACTCACTCACTAAACATTTACCATGTAAACATCAAGATCATGTAGTGATGCTCATATTATCAACTTGCAATTAGGATCACTCTTTTTATATATACATACCAGAACAAAAGTAACGACAAGACAAGCCTATTACATGCCAAATGATTAAAAACAAAAGTTCAAAAGCTACTGAAATCGGATGGATAGTGTGACTAGAGTGTTGATCCAATTGTCCAACCTTCAAATGTATCTACAAAAAACATAAATTAACACAAGTAAGCTTATTGAAGCTTAGTTAGTTCGACGTACAAAAATAATAAATCTTATCGAAGTAAATATAACAATTCAATCAAAAATAATTCAACAACAAGTGTTTCCTGTCATCCACAATGTTAAACTGATGAATTGCATAATTCAATTCAAAGCTCAAATGATAATTTTTGGGAAAAATATATGTTCACAATGGAGTCAATTCAAGATGTCAAATACATGTCATGCCATTCAAAATCATTAAATAAGTTATAATACAACGATTTACAACCTAATGGACGAATTATAGATACGAGTACACAAGTAATCCAATCGAAACACGTCAATTGTTCATAAGATCTAATCCAACCGATAACACGCCAAATGCTCATAAGAGCTAATCCAACCGATAACACGCCACAACACTAAGTGTCTAGCCCGTAGGCTATACATCCACCATCATAACACGCTAGATTAGGGTAGTATAACACGATAGTTCGTAAGAAATGTTGAACCTCAATATACTCAGGAAAAATATATAAAGCTCTCCACATCAATCTCTACTCCAACCTTGCATAACACACCATCATTCAGTTGTACTCTATCTCGCGTTCATTCGGTCCAATTATCGATACCAACAACATTTCCCCAAAACAACTTACAACATTAATAGAATAATTTATATCCACTATTTCTGTAACACCCCTCACCCATATTCAATACCAGAATAGGGTTGTAGAGCATTACCAGACTTATAAAACAATTAAACATTCACTTTGCATACATTTTCATGTTTCATACAATTATCATTCAATCCCAATTAATATGTCCCTAATACGAGCCTACGAGGCCCAAAACATACATTGGGAGTGGTTCGAGACTAAACCGATAACTTTGAAAACTCATAGAATACTTAGAAAATTTTTCTCAAAATAGGGGACACGTGTCTGTGTGGCCCGACTGTGTGTCTCACACGACCAAAGACACACTCGTGTCATAAGCCGTGTGGACATTTGAAATGGGAGCACATGGCCGTGTCCTAGCCCGTGTCCAACCCTGTGTAACTCTCTGACTTGTGTCACATGGCCAACACACATACCCGTGTGCTAGGTTGTGCCAAACCTGTAGGGTATACTGACTTATGCCACACGGCCAAGTCACACATCCATGTGTGAGGCCGTGTTGAGCATACTGACTTGATTTTAATTTCAACACTAGGGGACACACGGCCATGTACATGACCCTGTATCACACACGACTGAGACACACGCCCATGTCTCTGCCCATGTGGACAAAAATAGGCTATTTACCAAGACATTTTGCCACCCTATCTTATGCATACCTTCAACAATCCAATTGGCACCAAAAACATAGCATAATATGAGATTTTAACCAACCAATTCAAGCTTAATTCATGCATAATCTATACCATCTTTCTTAATACACACAAGACAAAAAATATACCATACCATTTAGACCAAAATCATATATACAATTCAATTATATATACACTTCCAAATATGCATCATTTAGCCTAATTTCACAAGAAAACCAATATCTACAAATCAGCCATTTGATACTCATAATGCCTATTACCATTAAACATCATACAATCATCATTGAACATATTTCACAAGACATAGACACACAAATATATACATGATTTCAAACAGACCAAGATAACCCAAAATGAACCATCACTCATGGCTATATGCATACAACCAAAACATATACATTTACAAGCCAATTCAAATGGATAAATTCATTACCAACACATAACCAAAATGACCAAAGTCCCTATACATGCCATATACTCAAACATAAACATAAAAGGGTACCAAAGTGATAGTAGGATAGTGTGACGAAGTTTCTGACGATCCCCGAATTCGAGCTAGCCTCGAAGTCACTAAAAACATGGAAAAATAAACAAAGTAAGCTTTACTGCTTAGTAAGTGGAAACACAAAAATTTATATACTTTTTCATACCCAATTTTACTTAAATTTATGCAAATCCGATTAAATTCTTGTCGAAAAATAATTAAATATTAAAAAATAATTAAATCATGTTAAAAATATGAACATGATGAATTTATTTAATTCTATACCTAATTTTGATTAATTTTGACTATTTTCGACAGATTCGTGCAAAGGGCGAAAATTGGCTCGGCTGACACTGAAAGCACAAAACTGAGAAGCAATTTGAAGTATCAAGGCACGTTAATTTCCAGTCTAAGACGGTCCAAAAATATGTATTAATTCATAATTTAATTAATTTTAATTTATTCCCCAATTAATTTGGGTTAAATAAATTATTTTTAATTAATTATGGAGAAAGGGTCCAGTTGAACCGCACCGGTCGAGCCAAATTGAGTGAACCGAACCAGCCACTAAATGGGCAGCCCAGAACCGTCCATATGCTGACCTAAATCAGCATTTTAGCTGATTAAATATGCTTGCAAAAAGGCCCTCAAAACACATGTAAATTGAATTCAAACCCCACCTTAATTTATGGCTTTGTAGATTTGCCCCAAGCCTAAAATAGCAAAGTTGAAACTCTCAACTTTGCCATGTGTGTGGCCGACCAAGGGAGATCTCTTTGGCTGATGGAATTTGCTATTTTTAGCAGCCAAAATCAGCTATAAAATCCACCCCTTGCTGATCATTCAAAGCATCCCTCACTTCGCATCATTCTCTTATTCCCTCTCTCACTTTTCTCTCATTTGTTCCATTCCATTCCCTCTTGTTCAAGTGCCAATTTCTTCTCTTGGGAAAGAGGCTCTCATCAGCCATTTGGAACAGCAATTTAGGTTTTCATAAGCCACCTTGATAGTCGAGGGCAACGAAGAACGAAGAGCGGAGCAACTAGTCAAGATACGGAGAAATACCAGATTTGCTTCTTGTTCCCTATCTCCTTAAATTTTGTTGTTGTTTTAACGAACATGGTTATGAATATTTATGCTATTGAAATGGTTATTTTAATCAATTCAGCTTAAATTATGTTTGTGTTGGGTTGATTATATTTTGCCTGCTTAAATTGTTAAAATCATGTTTATGTTGTTATAAGCCTCGGTAAGATGCTTGATTAAGTAAAATCATGCCTAAGTTATTCTTGCGTTACAACTGTGAGGTAACTAATGAATTAATTATTAAACGAATTGCAATTTTAATTAATTGACACAGTACTTAATTTATTCTTCTAAGGTAGCCGAATTGCCTTGCATAACTTGCAAGATTATTGTGATTAAATTATTTCAAGGTAGGGATGCCTTGTTACTTCACATAGTCTTTTATATGCTTATTAGATTTTATTAATCGTTTGAATTGACATAGGGATATGCAAGAGATTAGTTCAATTTAATGAGTTTGTATGTGCAATAACATGTTTGCTTGCTAGAATCTGTTTAGTCAGTTGAATTGACATATGGATATGTCAAGAGATGAATGGATTTTTGTATGTAAATTTGTTCATAAGTTAGCAAATTACCGGGTTGCTGTGAATTTATTCGTAACAATGAAAACATGAGTTTAATAATTCTAAGTTAAAGAAATATGATTAATCCAACACAAGTATGTTACATTGATTAAATCTTATTTGAAATCGTGCATAAGAACTACTTTGTTTTATTTTAATTATTTACTTAGTTTTTAAATAGTTCTTGACCATATTTCAAAATCAAATTATTTTTACCTCGCCAAAGTGTTTTACAATTAATTTCATAAATAATTCTTTTTATAGTCCTTGTGGGTACGATAACTCGACATTTACTTGTCACTTTATTACTTGTTGTGATTGTGTACACTTGCACATTATTCCATCGTTCCAAGTTTTTGGTGCCGTTGCTGGGGACTATTTTAAAAAGCCATTATTTTGTGAATTTGTTAGTCTTACATTTTGGTTTATTTTCCTGTTTAATTTTTAACTGAATTAATTTTTTTTTGATAATTTCATGTGGTTATGAGTATTGACCAGATCATTGACTTACTCCCTGTAGACCTTGAGATAGAACGAACCTTTCGACAGTGAAGAAGACAAGCGAATCAAAGAAGGACTGAAGGAATGAATTTTGAGAATATGAATCAAAGGAATGGTGCAAACCTTGCTCAAAATCCTATCCTTATTGCTGACGATTGGGTTAGAGCCTTAAGACAATATGCTGTACCAATATTTAACGATCTTAATCCAGGCATTAGGAGGCCCGAAATCGAGGCACAACAACTCGAGCTAAAGCCAGTCATGTTTCAGATGCTTCAGACAGTGGGCCAATTCAGTGGAATGCTTACTGAAGATCCTCATCTTCACCTAAGACTATTTATGGAGGTGAGAAACTCTTTCAAATTAGCTGGAGTTACCGAAGATGCATTATGATTGAAGCTGTTCTCGTACTCACTAAGGGGCAGAGCTCGAGCCTAGTTGAATTCGTTGCCACCAAAATCAATCTCTACATGGCAAAAGTTAGCCGAAAGATTCCCCATGAAGTATTTCTCGCCTAGCAAGAATGCTAAGTTGAGGAACGAGATCACTGCCTTCCAACAAATGGATGATGAGTCCTTGTATGAGGCATGGGAATGATACAAAGAACTATTATGAAAATGCCCTCATCACGAAATCCCACATTGCATCCAACTTGAGACATTTTATAATGGTCTCAATGCTCACACAAGGATGGTAGTGGATGTTTCTGCTAACAGTGCTCTCCTTTCTAAGTCTTATAATGAGGCTTACAAAATCATTGAGAGGATTTCCAATAACAATTATCAATGGCCATCCAATCGAGTCGCGTTAGGAAGACGAGTAGCTGGAATACATGAAGTGGACGCTCTCACTTCACTCGCATCGCAGGTATCTTCAATATCCTCAATGCTTAAGAATCTTACCACTAATGGGTCTAACATTTTTGCAGCCCAACCACCTCACCAAATTGAGAGTATAGCCTGTGTTTATTGTGGGGAGGGACATCTTCTCAAAGAATGTCCATCAAACCCTGAATCCGTATACTACATGGATAACCAAAATCAAAATCGAGGTAGGCAAGGACTGTAATCCAACTTATACAACCCATCGTGGCGAAACCACCTGAATTTTTCCTAGAGTAACCAAGGGGATGGAACCAGTAACAACTACGCTCAACCTAGACCGACTCAGCCACCTAGCTTTTCCCAATAAGTACAGAACCCAGTTCAAGCTGAACCATCAAATAGTTTGGAGAATCTGCTGAAGGCATACATGGCAAAGAAAGATGCCTTAATTTAAAGCCAAGAAGCCACATTGAAGAATCTGGAAAACCAAATGGGCCAGCTTGCAACTGAACTTAGGAACCGACCACAAGTGCTTTACCTAATGATACGGAGAACCCAAGAAATTTGGGGAAGGAACATTGTAAAGCGTTAACACTGAGGAGTGGAAAGACAGTAGAGCCCAACACTATCAAAGCTGAAAAGGATCCAGCTGATGCTCAAAACTCAGAGGAAGTTCAACCGAGTGTTGAAATTCCAGTTTCACAATAACGAGAATCTATAAAACCCAACAAGGTAATTTTAGAACCAGCTAATTCTGATCAACTAACAACTCCGTTAGATACAAAATTGTCGCAGAAAATGAACCAACCAATTCTAATAAAGAAACCACCACCACCCTACCCTCAAAGACTTCAGAAGCAAAAGCAGGAAATTCAATTCAAGAAATTCCTAGACGTACTCAAGCAACTTCACATCAACATCCCGTTGGTTGAAGCACTTGAACAAATGCCAAACTACGTCAAGTTTATGAAGGATATCCTGTCCAAAAAATGAAGACTCAGAGAATTTGAGACGGTAGCTCTAACGAAGGAATGCAGCTCATATCTTCAAGACAAACTACCCCCAAAGCTGAAGGATCCTGGATGTTTTACCATACCTTGCAACATTGTAGCAACATATTGTGGTAAGGCATTATGTGACTTAGGTGCAAGTATAAACTTGATACCTATGTCAATATTTACGAAGTTGGGGATAGGTGAAATCAGACCTACTACGGTTACACTTCAGCTAGCAGATCGATCTTTAGCACATACAGAAGGAAAAATCGAGGACGTATTGGTACGTGTAGATAAATTTATCTTCCCTGCTGATTTTGTTATCCTAGATTTTGAAGCAGATAAAAAAGTGTCGATTATCCTAGGAAGACCGTTCTTAGCAACTAGAAGGACCCTTATTGATGTACAGAAGGGTGAGTTTATGATGAGTGTTCAGGACGACCAGGTAACATTTAATGTTTTTAAGTCTATGCGATTTCCTGACACAAGTGATGATTGTTCTGCAGTATCCGATTTAGAGGATTTAATAGTGGAAAAGGAACTCAACTATGTTGAAGATCCATTGGAACAAATTTTGACATCAGACCCTCCAAATGATGAAGAGGAGGGTGAACACTTAGCTTTGTTAGAAGCCAATCAAAGGTGATTTAATCCACAATCCCGTTTTGAATCTTTAGAGTTAGAGAAAATGGAGTATGCCCAACCAAAAGTGTCAATTGAGGAACCACCTAAATTATAACTCAAGGTATTACCTTCACATTTAAAATACGTTTATTTAGGTAACTCTTCTACTTTGCTTGTGATTGTTTCAGCAGAATTAACTACTAAGCAAGAAGAGAAACTCATCTTGAGGTTGAAACAATTCAAGAAGGCTGTCGGATGGACCATAGCCGATATCCGTGGTATTAGTCCATCTGTATGCATGCACAAGATTATCCTGAAAGATGGCGAAAAAGGGACGATTGATGGACAACGGAGACTGAACCCCATCATGAAGGACATGGTGAAAAAGAAAATTATCAAGTGGTTAGATGCGGGTATCATTTATCCCATTTCAGACAATTCGTGGGTAAGTTCGGTCCAGTGTGTGCCAAAGAAGGGAGGTATCACCGTCGTAAAAAGTGAGAATAACGAGTTGATACCAACTAGAACAGTTACGGGATGGAGGATTTGCATCGATTATCGGAAGCTGAACAAGGCGACTAAGAAAGATCACTTTCCTTTGCCGTTCTTGGACCAGATGCTGGATAGACTCGTGGGGCGAGACTATTATTATTTTCTCAATGGATACTCAGGGTATAATTAGATTACAGTAGCACCGGAAGATCAGCACAAAACAACGTTCACCTACCCGTACGGTACATTTGCATTTAGACGTATGCCATTTGGTTTATGTAATGCATCTTCTACATTTCAAAGATGTATGATGTCTATTTTTACTGATATGGTTGAAAATTACTTGGAAGTTGTTATGGATGACTTTTCAGTGTTTGAAGATACTTACGATGATTGCTTATCCAATCTAGCTAAGGTACTAAGACGATGCGAGGAAACAAACCTAGTACTTAACTGGGAAAAGTGCCATTTCATGGTACGAGAAGGAATTGTTCTAGGGCATCGGATAACGAGACATGAAATCTAGGTAGACAAAGCAAAGGTAGATGTTATTGAGAAGCTTCCACCTCCAACATCTGTAAAGAGTGTTAGGAGCTTCTTGGGTCATGCCGGGTTCTATCGAAGATTTATCAAGGACTTCTCCAAAATTGCTAAACCCTTATGCAAACTATTGGAGAAGGACACGATGTTCAAGTTCGATGATGAATGCTTAAAGGCTTTCAAGGATTTGAAGAGTAGATTAGTTATGACACCCATAATTGTCACACCAGACTGGGATCTACCATTTGAATTGATGTGTGACGCAAGCAATTTTGCGATAGGACCTGTCATGGGCCAACGAAGGAAAAAAGTTTTTCATCCCATCTACCATGCAAGCCGGACTCTTACAGGAGCTCAATTGAACTATACGATAATAGAGAAAGAGTTACTTGCTATTTTATTTGCTTTTGACAAGTTTCGATCTTATCTTGTAGGTACCAAAGTAACTGTTTATACGGACCACTCGGCAATCAAGTACTTACTTGCCAAGAAAGATGCTAAGCTGAGATTGATCCGGTGGGTGCTCCTACTTCAAGAGTTCGATCTTGAAATTTAAGATCAAAAGGGAGTAAAAAACCAAGTAGCAGATCACTTGTCCAGATTGGAGCCGCAAGAAGGGAATTCTCCTAATATACCGATTCAGGAAACATTCCCAGATGAACAAATACTGAAGGTAAGTCATGTCCATAATTCCCCTTGGTTTGCTGATATTGCTAACTATTTAGCTTGTGGTTTGATACCAATTGATAAGACGTATCAACAAAGGAGAAAGTTTCTTCATGATGTGAAGTACTACTTCTGGGAAGAGCCGTATTTTTTTAAAAGGTGTGCAGATCAGATGATCAGGGGATGTGTGGTAGAAGATGAAGTACAAAAGATTTTATACCATTGTCACTCAGCTCCAAATGGGGGACACTTCGGAGGTACTCGTATGGAAGCCAAAGTATTGCAAGCCGAATTCTTTTGGCCGACACTATTTAAGGATGCATATGTATACGTAAAGAGCTATGACCGATGTCAAAGGGTCGAAAATGTCACAAACAGAAATGAGATACCTCAAACAAACATCATTGAGGTAGAATTGTTTGATGTATGGGGTATTAACTTTCTTGGTCCTTTCCCTCCGTCTTTTGGTCACAAGTATATATTGGTAGCAGTAGACTATGTGTCCAAGTGGGTCAAAGCTAAAGCTTATCCGACAAACGATGCTAGGGTTGTAATTAAGTTCTTACAAAAACACGTGTTCACAAGGTTTGGAACCCCAAGAGCTATCAATAGTGATGAAAGGTCCTAGTTTGTGAACAAGTGGTTAAAATGGTTATTAGACAAGCACGGAGTGAAACACAAGGTTGCAACAGCTTACCATCCGCAGAGGAATGGGCAAGCTGAATTGGCAAATAAAGAGATCAAAGGCATACTTGAGAAGGTAGTTTGCCCAAACCGATAAGATTGGTCCAAAAGGCTGGATAATGCTTTATGGGCTTACCGAATAGCATACAAGACACCTTTAGGGATGTCACCCTACAGGTTGGTCTTTGGGAAAGCATGTCATCTACCCTTAGAGTTAGAGCACAAGGCTTACTGGGCTCTTTGACAACTCAACTTGGATCCTAAAGAGAAACGGATACTTCAACTCAATGAGCTAGAGGAACTCTGGCTATTCTTCTATGAAAATGCCAAAGCACATTCGAGTTTGAGAATTTGAAGTAGGTCAACGACTTTTGTTATTTAATTCCAGACTCAAGTTCTTTCCAGGTAAGCTAAAATCACATTGGTCCGGTCCATTTACGATTCATCGCGTCTATCCATATGTAGTTGTCGAGCGCCAAGGTAAGGGAGGTAATTTTCAAGTTAATGCCCAGCGCCTGAAACACTATTTGGGAGATAAGATTGAACGGAATGAAATTTCGTTCATTTTATCGGATGTTTAAAATTTCCTTATTTTCCTTTTTAATAAATGATTTAGGGTATATTTTCGGGATCAGTATGTTTAAATATATTCTGTATAAGAGATTGGAACTTAAACAGGACCGCTTGTGACCCCTCCAATCTTTCCTGGGAATTATTTTAACATAATTTTCCTAAAAAATATTTTCTAAATAGAAATTTTACTCTTTGATTTTTCAAATAAAAAGGTCAATTTTGACCCGAGTCTTAAATTGCAACTCAATTCCAAATTTTCATTAAGTTTAGGGACTTAATTGAAACATTTTTAGAATTTGGTTTCTCTTTTCGTAAATAATAAAAAATAGATGCCTCTTTTTGTAAAAAATTGCAAGAAATTCTCAAGGAACTGACAGTTCAGGGCTCTACATGGACTGTGTCAAAACAAGGAATCCACACTTGTTTAAGAGAATATTTGACGCCACTCGCAAAGGTATGGTTTTACTTCATCCGATTCAGCCTTATGCCTAGCTCACATGGGACTACAATCTCATTAGAGTGAATGGTCTTATTGTAGTCGATCCTAACTAGTAAGACCATTGATGTGGGGAAGATCATCTTGAGGGAGATATGTAACTATGCTGTTAAACATTCTGGCTCTGCTCATTTACCCTTTACAATAACTATTCTATGCTTGAAGGCTGAAATTCTTGTGAATTTAAGGAAGACAGGGTATAGCCAAGGCACAATCACGGATTGGGACCTTTACCGAGTAGCTGGAGACTCAGTTCTACAGCAACGAGTTGAAGTAAGTAAGGAACCAGAGGACCCTGATGAATAATAAGATCCTACAATGCAATCATTTGAAGTCCCTGATAAAGTAGAATCAGTGAAGCCAGAAGCTGAACCTGATGCTGAAACTTCAATGTTTAGGGCTCAATCGCCGAGCCCAGACCTTCGAGATGAGCTATCAAAATTGATGGACTTAATGCAACATATGTAATGGCAGCAACAAGCCTACTAGAGATACTCAAAAATAAGGGATGACTCGATGAGAAGTGCTTTTAAGAAAATATACAATGACCCATTTATTTTTGTGCCTGAGTTTCCAGATTTCATATTTGAACCATAGAGTTCATTATCAAAGAAGGAGCGAAGCGATTCATGCAAAGGTGATAGTGATAGAGCAAAAGATGAGTCAAATTCGGAAGGGTCTGCAAATAAATAAAGGGAGGATCTTGACTTTATTTTATTTCTGTTCTTAGGTCATTTTAGGATTAAGTTTAATTAGGAATTTATTTTTATTTTTTATTTTTTGCATAATAAAACAATAGAGGAAAGCCATTAATAAAATGTGAGCAAGTCACAAAATTTAAAGTGTGGCAATAGATATATACATGTCTAAGATTGGATTTGGAAAGAGCTTGGTACTTAAGCAGTCAAATTGACTCACCTCCTCTTTTCTAAAATCCTACTTGGTGTATAGTATCTATTCACTTTAAACAATGAGCACATTGTTCATTTTAAGTTGGGGGGACCGAAAAATTGAATTATTTCCACTCAGAATAAAATTTTTCTTTTAATTATGATTAGGATATATTTTGTTCAGAAATTTGAATTCTGTTAAGTATGCTCAATTTGAGTATGAATAAAGTTCTATTATTTGAATAAATTATTATGTTAGCTTAATAATGACATGAATGTATTTTTAAAAAAGCATGCAAATTCGTACCATAAAATTTTTAGTTCTTTAGGAAAGTTAGGTATGCATGAAAGTTTCAGTCTTTCGAATTGACTTAGTAGTTTCTTGAGCGAAATCCTAAGGAGCGTGGAACATTGGAAATGATTTAGACAACTATTGTTTGGACCTTTTGAGCCTTTCAAGCCCACCATGGTAATATTTTATCCTTTGAAACCCAACTTTGAGACTATATGGCTTAATCTTAATTCGACCCTTACAATAAATAGCCATTACCTTTCGCTTAATGATCTTAAAATTCTCCCAAACACTAGACTCAGCAATATTCAAGATGTACTTCAAAAATAAATTTGGGGGAGTTGAAAAGAAGTATCAATTGCTCGAGAATTGTAGTACACAAAGTAAGTGCTCGTGTAAAAAAAAAAAAGAACAGAAAAAGAAAAGAGAGCACATGTATTTGAAAGAGATGTACAAAAGAGCATACGAAAGTCAAGTTGGTGTATCGAAGGTAAAAATTCCGAAGGTTCGATCGACGCTGAGTCTAGGGTTTCTTAACCAAAATTTATCCATCATTCACCTACGCCTAGCCTAGCCACGTTACAACCTTGGTAAAGACCTATTGATTCAAAGTCCTCATGCCACCTACATTAGTGGAGAGAAATTGCTACGATCAACATATGAAGACATAAGTTAAGCTTAATGATTGCAGCTTAGTCTTGAATAAAGGAATAAAAATCAAATTGGTAAGGGTTAACATGTCTTTATTACAAAAGCATTTAGTCTAAATTTTGCTATTATAATAAGTTGTTGAATTTAATTTGAACAATATGTATGCTTAAGTAGCATAACTATCAGATTTCTTGTCTTTGAGCATAAGTATTTTAAGTTCATAATTTTTGGAAAAATGTTATTCTGAAGGAATTTTTCAACGGTGTTTTCGAGAAATTCTTTTCAAAATTTGCGCATTACTCGGGACGAGCAGTGAATTAAGTTTGGGGGTGTGGAAACACAAAAATTTATATACTTTTTCATACCCAATTTTACTTAAATTCATGCAAATCCGATTAAATTCTTGTCGAAAAATAATTAAATATTACAAAATAATTAAATCATGTTAAAAATATGAACATGATGAATTTATTTAATTTTATACCTAATTTTGATTAATTTTGACTATTTTCGACAGATTCGCGCAAAGGGCAAAAATTGGCTCAGTTGACACTGCTGAAAGCACAAAACCGAGAAGTAATTTGAAGTATCGAGGCACGTTAATTTCCAGCCTAAGACAATCCAGAAATATGTATTAATTCATAATTTAATTAATTTTAATTTATTCCCCATTTAATTTGGGTTAAATAAATTATTTTTATTAATTATAGAGAAAGGGTCCAGTTGAACCGCAGCGGTCAAGCCAAATTGCGTGAACCGAACCAGCCACTAAATGGGCAACCCAGAACCGTCCATATGCTGACCCAAATCAGCATTTTAGCTGATTAAATATGCTTGCAAAAATGCCCTCAAAAGACTTCTAAATTGCATTCAAACCCCACCTTAATTTATGGCTTTGTAGATTTGCCCCAAGCCTAAAATAGCAAAGTTGAAACTCTCAACTTTTCCATGTGTGTGGCCGGCCAAGGGAGGTCTCTTTGGCTGCTGGAATTTGCTATTTTTAGCAGCCGCAATCAGCTATAAAAGCCACCCCTTGCTGATCATTCAAAGCATCCCTCACTTCACATCATTCTCTCATTCCCTCTCTCACTTTTCTCTCATTTTTTCCATTCCATTCCCTCTTGTTCAAGTGCCTATTTCTTCTCTTGGGAAAGAGGCTCTCATCAGCCATTTGGAGCAGAAATTTAGGTGTTCATAAGCCACCTTGATAGCTGAGGGCAACGAAGAACGAAGAGCGGAGCAACTAGTCAAGCCACGGAAAAATACCGGATTTGCTTCTTGTTCCCTATCTCTTTAAATTTTGTTGTTGTTTTGACGAACATGGTAATGAATATTTATGCTATTGAAATGGTTATTTTAATCAATTCAGCTTAAATTATGTTTATGTTGGGTTTATTATATTCTGCCTGCTTAAATTGTTAAAATCATGTTTATGTTGTTATAAGCCTCGGTAAGATGCTTGATTAAGTAAAATCATGCCTAAGTAATTCTTACATTACGACTGTGAGGTAACTAATGAATTAATTATTTAAACGGATTGCAATTGTAATTAATTGACACAGTACTTAATCAATGCATGTTTATTCTTCTAAGGTAGCTGAAGGTTAAATTAGCAATGTATCTGGCGATATTATTGCCTTGCATAACTTGCAAGATTATTGTGATTAAATTGTTTCAAGGTAAGGATGCCTTGTTACTTCACATAGTCTTTTATATGCTTATTAGATTTTATTAATCGTTTGAATTGACATAGGGATATGCAAGAGATTAGTTCAATTTAATGAGTATGTATGTGCAATAACATGTTTGCTTGCTAGAATCTGTTTAGTCGATTGAATTGACATACGGATATGTCAAGAGATGAATGGATTTTTGTATGTAAATTTGTTCATAAGTTAGCAAATTACCGGGTTGCTGTGAATTTATTCGTAACAATGAAAACATGAGTTTAATAATTCCAAGCTAAAGAAATATGATTAATCCAACACAAGTATGTTACATTGATTAAATCTTATTTGAAATCATGCATTATAACTACTTTGTTTTATTTTAATTATTTACTTAGTTTTTAAATAGTTCTTGACCATATTTCAAAATCAAATTATTTTTGCCTCACCAAAGTGTTTTACAATTAATTTCATAAATAATTCTTTTTATAGTCCTTGTGGGTACGATAACTCGACATTTACTTGTCACTTAATTACTTGTTGTGATTGTGTACACTTGCACATTTTTCCATCATTCCAGTAAGCTTGTATGATATAAACTCAATTTTAACATGAATATAAAATTCATCAATTTGAACAAAAAAAAACATGTAATTCATTTAACTAACAAACCTTTCACATTTTCAATCATAATCTTATATATGAACTTCACAACTTCTTTGATTTAAGCTTATACGGTTCATGTACATACCTGCACAATATCATATCAATCTCATACACAATCACGTCTTCCATTTACTCGTTGAACCATTCGGAATACTATCGAATACTCGGGAAACTCGCACCAAAGTGCCAATATCATGGCCTGAAGCCAACTAAATCTTGTATCACATATACTTCTCACACTAAAGCTATCAATAGCCCCGCTCACACAAGCTGTCAGTCAAGACGTAGCTACACGGTGCTGCTCACACAAGCTGTCAAGCAATAGAAACACATGCCAGTATACCCAGCCACCGGTAGGACATACAAGACCAGCACCTAGATCACATAATCACAACAGTCCCTAATGACATGTCACTAGTATCCAAATCTATTCCTAAGGTTCAATCGGAACTTCTAATACCGAATCATCGTTGAATCAATGTTGAACATGTCCAAAGACTCGTATCACAGTTTATGCAATATCAAAGCATTTAAAACATAATTATAACAATGCTTATTACATACGAACTTACCTCGGATGTAAAAACGGCTAAATTGGTCGATTAGTCGAGAACTTTGTTTTTCCCTCGATCTAGATTCGATTTTTGCTTTTCTTGATCTATATGTAATGAAAGTTGGCTTGTTTAATCATCTCTCTATTCAATTTAGTCCAAAAATTCACTTTAAGGCATTTTTACACAGTTGCCCCTAATATTTCACATCTTTTACAATTTAGTCCTTATTTCATAAAAACACAAATTAATGCAATTTAACCACAACCCATGCTAGCCAAATTACTATTATGTCCCTAACAACCCATAGTTTCCATTTATTTCACATTTTAACCATAAAATTTCCACATTTCACAATTTAATCTCTAATTTGCATTTTCACTAAAAATCACTTAACAAAACTTGTATAACTAGCATCAAACATTCATAATCTATCATTTAACATAAAAATACTCATGTATTCATCAATGGAAACATCTAAAATCTTTAACAATTTTGCAAAATAGTCCCTGGGCTAGCTAGACAAAGCTGCAACAATCACAAAAACATAGAAATCAATAAAAACCGAACAAAAATGGACTTACATGCTCAAGAAGACAAGGCCGAATGCATGAAGCTTTGTTAATGGCTTCCTTAGGTTAATTTCGGTTGGAGAAAAATGAAGGAAGAAAGATGATACAAATTGTTTTTATTTAATTTACCTTTATTTACCAAATTACAAAATTAACATTATAATAATTCATTAAAATTCATTAATCATGTCCATCTTTGTCCACTCACACTAATCATGGTCTAATTAAATCATAAGGACCTTTAATTTAAGATTCCTTAGCCTTTAAAACATCTTTAACTAATAGAACATGCATTTTACACTTTACGCGATTTAGTCTTTTTTACCGAATTAAGCACTCAAATGATAAAATTTCTTAACAAAAATTTCACACAATCATATTTTCATGATGTAGATATTAAAATAATAATAAAATAAATATTTTGACCTCAAATTTGTGGTTCTGAAACTACTGTTCTGATTTGACTAAAAATGGGCGGTTATAATTTCATATCATGTCATCATACAATTCATGTAGATATTAAATTACAATCCTTACGAACTTACCTGGACTTAGTTGTAATAGTTGTAGAAGTTCAGAGATTATTCCGTAATTTTTCCTTTTCTGCATAAAAAAATAGGGTCTTAATCTAAAATATAAAATGTCCCAATTATTTGCTTACATTTCATATTCCACTTTATTCTATATTTATACCCTTTTATTTTTTCAAAATTACACAATTGCCACTAACTTTTACAACTTTTGCAATTTAGTCCCTTAACCCGAAAATCATCAAATTAACTATTTTCTCAAGTCAAAATTTACAGTCGAATATTCAAGGCTTCTAAAAAATCCACAAAACACCTCTTATTCACTAATAAACCTTAAAATTTTGACATTTGAAAAATTTTGTAACACTCTAAACCTGACCTGAACGTTATGGCTGAATCTTACGATGTCACATGATAGTGCTTTTGAAATCGTATCGTTGCTATCACCTCATTTCCCGTTTTAAAACCCTACATTATCTTAACACTAGTTTTCAAATCGTATCACTTATTTAGTTTATCATCTTCAAAACGTTAACCTACGCGGAAGCTTTTGAAACTGTTGAGTGGTCGTGAATATTTTGATAAAACGTTTGTTTATTTTGAAAACTCGAGTTTTTCTTACTACTAGCAGTAAAAACCATAAAATGTTGCAAATCCCAAATTTAAGCAAAAACCCGCAATGGCCATAATTACATCAAAATTTTCCCCAAATAGAAATTAAATCCATGATAAGCATAAAATCGTAAGTTTATCGTGAGGCAGGAGCAGTGGTCACTGGCAAGTCCTCCACTGCACCGATCCATCTAGTGCTAGGGATTACCTGAATAGATTAAACAGAAGAGAGTGAGTTTTCGCAACTTAGTATGTAACCCCCACAGAAAATATACACACATCACAATATCCGAAATCAGTCATATATTTATATATAGTTCGGGCTTGAGCCCTTTACAGAATCGGTGTAGACCTTAGCCTACTCAGATACAGAATCAGATACGAATTAGGGCCTTAACCCATCTCAGATATAACATGCTGAACAGAACAGAATAACAAAATCCTACCCACCAGCCTCTACACACCAACTCCGTCTAACCCTACACACCATGTGGGGATAAAATCAACCTACCCATCCCTACACACCATGCTGTACCGAAATGCGGCACATAGTTAGATGATTGCAGCTGAGATACCAGATATCAGGCTTAAGAGCCTTTCAGAATACTTCCTCCAATACATCAACCCAACCCCGATGCAATGCAACATACAAATATGACATGCTAATATGCAATTTATCAGATCACACAATCAATTCACATATCACAGTTCATGCTTAGTATAGAAATCAGACAGTCAGAGTACTCATTTAGGGGTCCAAGTAACGCTTATCGACCTTAAAAAAGGTCCACAGTTGACTTGGGTGACCCGTGTAATTTGCCAGAACTTTTCAGAAAAATGAGCTCACACGCCCATGTGGTCTGCCCGTGTGGGCCCACACTGCCTAGCCCAGAATCCCACACGCTAGTGTGGTTCACCCGTGTAGGCCCACACTCCTATGTATAGCACACGGCCATCACACGAACGTGTCATTTGCACACGGGCTGGCCTCATCAATCACACAGTCGTGTCTTCTCATACGGCCTACCACATGACCTAACACATGGCCGTGTGGCGTCAACAGAAAGCTTTTTTTTGCTTTCGCTGATTCTCATTTTTTGTACAAACGAGTACACACCTGGAATCGTTAGAAGCTAATCCGAACTCCGAGCACTTCTGGACCTAAATATTTTTAAATATACATTCGATTAATCACTTAGAAATTGAATTCACCAAACCTTGAAACAAGGTAATCACCTTTTGAGTGATAAGCTATTACCTTCTATCGATTAGCAAAAATTCCATGCCCTTAGAACGTCGATGAGTGATAACCAGCCCTTTGATGAGCCCCTAATAACCAAACAAAACCTTAGTATCCTATCAATTAATTAATCAAAACACAAAAACGCACCTTTAACTTATCGAACGTGCAATTGATTGAAGAACAACAGAAATGATTGAAAAGGGAAGATGAAAATGGAAAGAAGGGGAAAACAATGGAATTTTCGGCAGCAAAAGAAGAGAAATCCACAGTCTTTTGGGAAGAGAGAAATTTTGGTAATGGGAAATAAAATAAAATCCCGATAACTTTCTAATCCCCTAATTTACTCCCCTACTTGCCCACTCAAACTTCACTACTCAAAATCCAATTTTTCTCAAACACTTCTACGGCCTCCAGCAAAAACAATTCACTTGCTCACATAGAGATTTGAACTCCAGACCTCTAATAACTTAACACTCAACTTAACCACCAGACCAGCATGCCCATTCTATTATATTTTTACACACTTTTCCTTATAAACCTACTGACCAGAGGTAGGGATTTATTCATATAAAGACAAAAATTTTGCCCAATTCAATGCTTGAACTTGGGACCTCTCAGACACACCCAGAACACTTAACCACTGAAGCAGATACGCGCTTATGTGTCACACATGCACAAAAACAAACACATAATTTTAGGGCATTACAAATTTAATCCTTAAATCAAAATCTAAGAAAAATCACTTCACAAAACAACCAAATACCACAATCAAAGTTTCAAACACATATTTATCAGAAAAAACATTCAAGATTTGTCAATGACAACTTCTAAAATTTTTAACAGATTAAAAACGAAGGTATGGGCTAGCTAGACTTAGTTATAACGATCTTAAAAACATAAAAATTACAAGAAATAGGTGAGAATTGAGCTCACATGCATAAGGAAGATGAAACAAAATCTTGGAGCACCCTTAAATGGTGATTTGGCATCAATTAGAAGAAATGAAGAAGAAAATGCCATCTTTTCTAATTGTTTTGTTTTAATTTTAATGTTAATTACTATTTTGCCATTAAAATACATGCTATTTTATCAGTTTCATTACAATTGCCGTCCAAAAATAATAACTAGGGGCTAATTGCTACATAGGTCCTTCATCATTTAATATTTAAGCTATTTGATCATCTAAATGCAATAATTAACAAGTTTTGCACCTTTTATAATTTAGTCCTTTTACCTTAATTAGTTATCTAAACGTTAGACTTTCTTAACCAAATTTTAATACAACTCTAATAACTCCGTAATTATTCTATAAATAATATTTACAAGCCAACACGACATAAATTTGTGGTCCCAAAACCACTATTATGCCACTATTTAAAAATAGGCTGTTACATTTCTAGGGTGGAAAAAGGGCATATTTATAGGCTAAATTTGTAGGACAAATAATATTAAAATAATCTATACTAATCAGAGTTTAAGTGGTAAACTAAAACCAAAATTTAACTGGGAGAAGAAAAGCCAGAAAATATGAGGCATAACTCTACAAATCACTACCTTGACTCATATTTCCACAACACCTTATTTGCGAAAACCCACTATGGGCTTATCTCAAACTATGCATGATATTAACTGAGTCAAAGTTATGTTTAGAAGCTGGAAGTCTTCTAATCTTCAATTTGTGCACTGCCAATCAAAACTGACCGAGGTTTGATTTCCATGAACGCAGTGCTTTATCTTTTCAAAATCTAAATCCAAAAGAGAACCTCTCTTACACGAAACTGTCATACCTTTTTTCCTCCTATGACCAAGTTGTATATATAGAAGCTTATATCATATATGTTTGTAAATATAGATGTATGGATTATCAAAGGTTTTACCCTGTAGAGCCTACCTGAGGGCACACGACGCTCTCCAGCCAACCAGCCAGCCATCAACCAATTATTGCGGGATTCGTTGTTGTCAAAGTGTCGAATAGTACCTCATGGTAGCTTCCTATTTCTCTTTTGATAAGGCCAATCTTCTACTATTTGCAAAGTGGCCACCAGTAGAGGAGACAACTACTTTGGTTCGGCATTCGCTGTTCTCGCCTTTTTTGATATACAATTTACCATATACCTATTTTAGAACATTGATTACAAGTTAAATTAGTGGAACTGGATGTTAATCAAGGAGTAGCAAATATTTGGAGGGACTTAATAGAAAAAGAGTTTAGATTACTGGATTAATTAAATTGAAATTAACCAAGATATTAAAAAACTTTATAGTTCTTGTCCAAATACAAACATATTATTATTGCTACTATATATCTAATGAATCCAAATGGATTCTTATTGTCATTTGTGTAGAAATCTGAGTCAAAACCTTGTATTTGGCCCGATGGTCAGGGTGCTTGTCGTCTCAAGTGTGGCTTGGGGTCAAGTTACACCCCTACAAAAAAAATCTGAGTTAGCATTTATTATGTAATTGTTGTTTTGAAATTTTTTTTTAGAAATACTTTTCAAATATTTTTTTAAGGTTAATTATAAAAAAAATTAACTAAATTTATTAGTTAAGTTATTGCTTATAGATTTATACTAATTTTAAGATTTTTAGTATTTTCAAGTTTTATTATGTGTAAATCATGAATTTTTAATTCAAAATTTATTTTGATTTAAGATTTTTTATATGTGACCTTATTCAAAATTTTCCTTATTTAAGTCTGAATATATTTTAATTATCAATTTTATTATATTTTGAATAATTAGTTTCCATAATAATTATTAAATATGTATTATTTATACTTGTAATTATAATTTTATTTATAATTCTACTTGTATTTAAAAAAAAGTATAATTTACAATTTTTAGAAGTGATGAAAAGCTTTTTGTTTAAAATATAAATACTTGAACTTGATGTTTGTCCTTTTAACATATTTTTTTACTACAGAAAGCATTTACTTGAATCTTGTTGCTCATCTAATTCTCGTTTGTTTTGCTCGATTGTGTTGCAGTACTATAAGCGCTCTGTGTGTCGCTATGATATGGACTTGTTGTTTGTGGTTCAATCACTTACATTATCGATGCGTGAGACGGACCTACACTCTATAAGGTTGGGTCCATATAATGCCAGTTGCATCAAGTATTCCCTTCGGATGCTGTAGTCACATCCTAACTTTATGGTTTTTATGTAAGGATGAAAATTAAGGGAGGGGTGAGATTTGATGTTCAGTGTGAGCCCATTTACAACAAAATCAATGCAATACTTATTAAGAGACATTAATTTACTTTGCATAGAATAATCAAAGATAGCAATTCACTTCATAATAATGTTTTTTCAAATATAACCATCGCTGATATATCAAAATTCACAATCTCAGTTTTCAGGATAATCAAATTCTTAGATTTTCCACTATAATCATAGTCCATGCTCATAAAGTGTAACGCCCCAAAATCCCATATATTTATTTTTGTATGTCTATGACACAAATGTATATTTGCTTTAGTGGTTAAGTGTTCTAGGTGTGTGAGAGGTTCCAAGTTCAAGCCATGTCTTTGGCTAAATTTTATAATTTTTATGAATAAAGCCTTCTTCTTGTTCAGTAGGATTAAGTTTAAATGTTAGTAAGATTATATCAGAATGGGTCTGCTTGTCTTGTGGATAACGGGAGTGTTGGTGTTGTTGGAGGTCTGGAGTTTGAGTCCCTGCGCGAGCAAGAGATTTGTTTTTACTGCTAATACCGTGTAGGAGTTTGAGTTTAGTAAGATGTTGGCTAGTGGAGAGGTTGATGGAGAAAATTAAGGAGTAGGTGATAGGGGAGTTGTCAGAATCTGAGTACTTGCTTCAATTAGGAATTTTCGGTGTCCGGTGTCTCTCTCTCAAATTTTTTTCCCTTTGTTGCCGTGTCTTCACCATTCTCCTTTGCTACCATTTTTTTTTTTTTTGCTTTCATCTTTTTGCTGAGATTGTTCTCTCTTTCTCTTTTTCTCCTTGGTTGTTACCTTGATCCGTGTCTTGACCTCTCTTCTATTTTTCTGCTCATCGCTCCCATCGATTGATCGGTAAGTATAGTTTTGTTTAACTTTATTTGAGTTTTGGATGGATGCTAATAAGGTTTTCGGCTGGTGGTTAAGAGTTATTTAGAGGACTGATTATCGTTCTTGAACGAGTTAAGCGCGTAGAAGTCACCGTTTTTCGTGAAGGTAAGGTTGTCGGTATTTTTTGAGAGTTATTTATCCCTTAACAATTTGATTTAGGTGACTAAAATTGGACTTCCTATTGTCGAATATAGGTTCCGAAGTGCTCGGGGGTGATTTTGGTCAAAAATGACCAGATGTGTACTCTAATTGCACAGAAAACAATAGCAAAAGCCAAAAAGCGTTATTTCGATGCCACACCAGTATGTTGTCACCTGTGTGCCAGGCCGTGTGGTAGTACACGAGCGTGTGACTAGGGAACTAGGCCGTGCGCGCGCGACACGAGCGCGATGGACACGATCGTGTGAGGACTAGTGAGGCTGTGTGTGAGATACGGGCTCGATCATTTGGGCTATGTGGGCCACATAGGTGAACCACATGGGCATGTGGAGCCAGGCCGTGTGATCCACACGGCCAAGGCCAATTTTGGTCGTGTGGGCCACATAGGTGTGCGGGCCCACACGGGTATGCCACATGGGCGTGTGAGCCTATTTTTCTAAAATGTTCTGTAAGGTTGCACAGGTCCCCCAAGTTGGTTGTGACCTGTCGTAGGGCCGGTAAGCCTTACTTAGACCCTTGTTTCTGTGATCTGATATTGTGTTGCATATGTTAATATATATTACATCTAACATGTGTCTATGTACTATTCTGAATATAAACGTATGATCTGTTTACCTGCATTATAGCATGCTATGCATTGCATCGGGGTGGGTTTGATAAAGTAAAGGAAGTGTAATAACCAAAATTTGCCCGGGCTTCAAATTTGAAAACAAAAAAATAATAAATAAATGTTTATTTATTAAACAGTCCTTTTACAGAACCTAAAATACAAACCCACTAACCACAGCCCAAAAGTTAAAACCCAACTAGCCTAAACCCAAACAGACCAGTTACAACCCAATAGCTTAAATTACCCTATACCCGTTACACCCAAGCCCAAATTTTAAAACACATTACATAAAAGCAGCCCAAAAGGCCCAAATGACTTAAGAGAAACAGGAAAGCCTAGGGTTTCCTGAAGATTGTAGTGCCGCAGCATCTTCTAGAAACCTCAGGGAGCATCTGTTCAACTCCCCAAATCGAGGCCATCAATGCACTGTTGACACGCCATTAATGCGCTGTCCAGAAGCTTGTCTCTCTCACAACCGTCCAGCTCCTGAATCAAGGCACGATCGATTCTGTTCCAGTGACCTTTTTCGCTGCGGAGATCATTGCCCTCATAGCAGTCCTAGCCTTGGAATGTGCCACCTTCGGTGCTTCAGCATTCATCACGCCAGCGGCCCTTGACTCACCGTGATCCTCATGGTCATCTGTAGGAAAAGGAAAGAAATCAAAGTAAAATTGTAGCAAATAAATTAGAACAGGGTTTGGAAGGAAATCTTTCGATTTCTTTCCGAAATAGGCAATAGATTAAGGCTATAAAGTCTTTTCTCAAATATGTAAGAAAGGGGGATACACACATATACAGAGAGAAAAACACCACAAAGATATTGTACACCAAATATTTTTGCAATAATATATCAGAAAGATTTCACGAGAAACGAAGGTGATCTATTGTTCTATTTCTGCTTTTTATTTTTTACTTTATTATAAACAACCTGCATATAATACATTAAAAAGAGGAGGAAGAAGTACCTTCTAGATTCACCGAGAAAAGCGAAGCTTTTCGGACCCCCGACCACCGTGTGTGGCGGAGTTGGTGACGGCGCGTGAGGCTGAGCACGTAGGTCTGATAAACGGAGCAGACCGGCCTAGGGCTAGAGCTCAGAGGGCTGGGAAGAATTTCAGAGGATCTCTCTCGTTTTTTTTCTCAACTGGGTGCAAAATTATTTTAAAGCTTAAAATTTGGCTTATATAGCCCTAACGAAACGGTGACGTATTGGTTTAACTTAATAAGCTTAAAACGACATCGTATCAAGGCTTTGGAGCCGCGTGTTGACCCGATTACCCGGGGAGGATTCGCGTGTTTTTAAAAAATGGGTTAATTTCATAATTGGTCTGTTTTTATTTTTTATAATTTTATTTTATCATTTTTAATTTAACCCCAATACTTTAATTTTGATTCAATTTGGTCCTCACAGTAACATTTAAATTGATTTGGAGAAACGGTGTTTATTTGGGATTAGGGCAAATTTCCCAGTGAGTCCCTCGGCTTTAGTCCGTGTTCCAATTTGGCCCAATTTTCTTTCTTTATTTGTAATTAACCCTAAATTCCTTAATTAAATTTAATCTTAATCCCTATATCTTTTTAATTTAATTTATTTTTTAAAGAAACTTTATATATCTATAAACATTAGTTATGTACATAATAATATATATTATTTTATTTTTATTACTTACACTCTATATATAAATTTTATTATGTGTCATATATTTTTATTATATTATTTATTTCACTATAATTTTTATATATTTGTTACATCATTTTTATTATACATTATATTCTATTTGTTACATATTATATTTTTCTATACATCATAATATTTTTTTATATATTATACTATATATATTATGTTATATTTTTATATTATACAATTTATATTTTTATATTTTTATTTGTAAATTATGTTATACATTATATAATATATTGTATTTCCTTACATTACCTTTCTTTTATCATAAATATACATCATTTATTATTTATTAATTATATACATTTTTAAAGTTCTATAAATAAATGTAATATTAATACTTAGTACATTTTTATTTATATATTATACCCTATAATATAACTTATATGTATATATTTTTTTAAAAAAGGGATGGGGTTCTCTTTTATCGCTCTTATATTATTCAATATATTTCAAAATATCTTGTTTTCATTGGATTCATATTTTATACATTTTAATTTATTTATTTATCTTTAGGTTTCTCTTATTTTGATATAGTAGGTTAAACTTCTACATATCATTTGTTTTCGTATATTTGCATGAAATTAATTATTTATTGTGATTTGTATTATCATATATGTATACTGCGATTTCATATTTTTTGCATTCATTATGCACTTCATTATGTTTTGTATGTAGCAATAATATATACACCTTTAGATTATTTATGATGATATATGCCCAAAGTGGTAATGTTTAATTTATGTCAAATTGTATATCATGCATCACTTTTGAGATAATTATTTTGCATGTTTGTATGTTTTGCTTATCCATTTTCAACATACGCTATGTGTATCTTTGTGGGTATGATGTTATGTAATTTTAAACATGTATATACCTAGTGTATGATCTTTGCATTATTGTCGTTGTATTGTTTAAATGCATGTTTTATTTGCTTATTATTGCAATATTCTATTTTATATGATTCTTCGTACATCAATAAAAATGAGATTCCAAAATTTTCAAATAAAAAGGCAATGCTTGGTATTTGGAAACTTCAAGAAAGGTAGTGCCCTAACCTACTGGGTTGCAACTTTTCTCGTTGAGTTCCAATAGTCAAGCACCCTTCTAGGTTTTAAGGTTTTCAAAATACGAGTAACTGTTTTGAAATTTCAAAGCGTTGTGTCCTAACTTACTGGATATGGCGTTTTGTCGTTGTAAGATAGGGATTTTCAAAATCGGCTAACTTAGCTTTGAATGTCTTAAAAATAGAGAGGCCAACGTGAAAAACCGCAAAGGGCGCCTTGAGACTAAAGGGGTTTTGAGTTGAAAACCCGAAAGGGCAGCTCAAATTTGGAAAGTCATGCAATGACCTTGCTATACCGGATTCGACGAGAAGTGAAGTATGTTACATATCGAGGCATCAACGAATTACTTTGGATCTTTTAAACACATGCTAAACTCAAGAAAGCTTCATGGAGCTGGTGTATAGACGCTCAGCGGCGATATATCTCAGGGCATCCGATTTACATCCTATTTACTATCTTTGGATTCTTTTTCTTCGCAAAGATATGTTCTCAGGTTAATCTTTTTGCATTCCTTCCAATAATTTGTCCAAATCTAATTATCCTCAAGATCAATTTATTTGTCTCCCATTATTCATAAAGCATGTTGCATTGAAATAATGATAGATGAATTAAAATATCTTCACAAATGAAGTTTTGCATATTACTCTGGAAATTTCTAGACAATACAAGAAACTGAAACAAGATAATTGTTTAAGGAATTTCCATATTTGAGGGACGGATGTACACGGGGAAATTTCTTCTTCAGTCCAAAAGATGGTTGGACGTTTTAAGCAATATTGATTTTAAGGATCATTTCATAAACATCTCCAGCAGGTCACAACATTTGAAGAATGGTACAATAGGACAAAGTTGATTCAAAGCATATGAGCAGAGTATGATTGATACATCAAGATAAAACTTCGATGAGGGAATGAGAGATGACGTCTGGAATAGCAGTCATATTCATAAAATTTTACATTATAACATGTCTAATTAGGAGAATTTGACTCACTTCGATCATAGCATCCTAATTATTAGGCATGAACTCATACGCATTCTACAGGTTATGTCTTTTATGGGACAATATAGATCAAAGAAATAAGATTTGGCATCCCTGTGTTTATTGGGAACAAGTTGAAGATAGCAGATTTGGCATCCCTGTGTTTATAAGGAACAGATCAAAGATAGCAGATCTGACATTCCTGTTCTTACAGCAAAGTAGATTGAAGATTTCAGCATGGCACCCTGTGTTTATAGGGAACAAGTTGAAGATAGCAGATTTGGCATCCTTGTGTTTATAGGGAACAGATTGAAGATAGCAGATCTGATATTCCTGTGCTTACAGCGAAGCACATCAATGATTTCAGCATGGCATCCCTGTGTTTATAGGGAACAAGTTGAAGATAGCAGATTTGGCATCTCTGTGTTCGACAGAGAGCAGATTGAAGACATAGCTGATTTGGCTTTCAAGTGTTTATGTTGAAGCAAATCTAAGAAGATTTGGCATCTTTGTGTTCAACAGAGAGTAGATCGAAGACATAGCTGATTTGGCTTTCACGTGTTTATGTTGAAGCAAATCTCAAATGATTTGGCATCTCTATGTTCGACGTAGAGCAGATCGAAGACATAGCTGATTTGGCTTTCACGTGTTTACGTTGAAGCAAATCTAAGATTATTTGGCATCTCTGTGTTTGACAGAGAGCAGATCGAAGACATAGCTGATTTAGCTTTCACGTGTTTACGTAGAAGCAAATTTAACATGATTTGGCATCTTTATGTTCAACGGAGAGCAGATCGAAGACATAGCTAATTTGGCTTTCATGTGTTTACGTTGAAGCAAATCTAAGATGATTTGGCATCTCTGTGTTTGACGGAGAGCAGATCGAAGACATAGCTAATTTAGCTTTCACGTGTTTACGTAGAAGCAAATCTAACATGATTTGGCATCTTTATGTTCAACGGAGAGCAGATCGAAGACATAGCTAATTTGGCTTTCACGTGTTTACGTTGAATCAAATCTAAGATGATTTGGCATCTCTGTGCTCGATGGAGTTCAGATCGAAGACATAGCTGATTTGGCTTTCACGTGTTTACGTTGAAGCAAATCTAAGATGATTTGGCATCTCTATGTCCGACAAAGAGCATATCAAAGACATAGCTAATTTGGCTTTCACGTGTTTACGTTGAAGCAAATCTAAGATGATTTGGCATCTCTATGCTCGATGGAGATCAGATCGAAGACATAGCTGATTTGGCTTTCACGTGTTTATGTTGAAGCAAATCTAAGATGATTTGACATCTTTGTGTTCGACGGAGAGCAGATCGAAGACATAGCTGATTTGGCTTTCACGTGCTTACGTTGAAGCAAATCTAAGATGATTTGGCATCTCTGTGTTCGACGGAGAGCAGATCGAAAACATAGCTGATTTGGCTTTCACGTGTTTACGTTGAAGGAAATCTAAGATGATTTGGCATCTCTGTGTTCGACGGAGAGTAGATCGAAGACATAGCTGATTTGGTTTTCACGTGTTTACGTTGAAGGAAATCTAAGATGATTTGGCATCTCTGTGTTCGACAGAGAGCAGATCGAAGACGTAGCTGATTTGGCTTTCACATGTTTATGTTGAAGCAAATCTAAGAAGATTTGGCATCTCTGTGTTTGACGGATAGTAGATCGAAGACATAGCTGATTTGGCTTTCACGTGTTTACGTAGAAGCAAATCTAAGATGATTTGGCATCTCTGTGCTCGATGGAGAGCAGATCGAAGACATAGCTGATTTGGCTTTCACGTGTTTACGTTGAAGCAAATCTAAGATGATTTGGGATCTCTGTGTTCGACGGAGAGCAGATCGAAGACATAGCTGATTTGGCGTTCACGTGTTTACGTTGAAGCAAATCTAAGATGACTTGGCATTTCTGTGTTCGACGGAGAGCAGATCGAAGACATAGCTGATTTGGCTTTCACATGTTTACGTAAAACAAATCTAAGATGATTTGGCATATCTGTGTTCGACGGAGAGCAGATCGAAGGCATAGCTGATTTGGCTTTCACGTGTTTACGTTGAAGCAAATCTAAGATGATTTGGCATCTCTGTGTTCGACGGAGAGCAGATCGAAGACATAGCTGATTTGGCTTTCACGTGTTTACGTTGAAGCAAATCTAAGATGATTTGGCATCCCTGTGTTCGACAGAGAGCAGATTGAAGACGTAGCTGATTTGGCTTTCACGTGTTTACGTTGAAGCAAATCTAAGATCATTTGGCATATCTGTGTTCGACAGAGAGTAGATCGAAGACATAGCTGATTTGGCTATCAAGTGTTCATGTTGAAGCAAATATAATATAACTTGGCATCCCTATGTTCTATAGAGAGAAGATCGAAGATGTAGCTGATTTGGCTTTCACGTGTTTACATTGAAGCAAATCTAAGATGATTTGGCATCTCTGTATTGTCGAAAAACAAATTGAAGAAATGAGATTTGGCGGCTCTGTGTTCGACGGAGAGCAGATCAAAGATATCAAGATGGCATTCTTGAGGTTGCAGGGAACAGATAGGATGAAGACAATTCGAGGAAAAGATCTCAAAGACTGGGCCAGACCGTGCAAATTTGGTCCTTTATAGTCTTTGCTCGATTCTTATTACATAGCAATGAGCAAGGAGGGGCAGCTGTAATAACCAAAATTTGCCCGGGCTTCAAATTTGAAAACAAAAAAATAATAAATAAATGTTTATTTATTAAACAGTCTTTTTACAGAACCCAAAATACAGACCCACTAACCACAGCCCAAATGTTAAAACCCAACTAGCCTAAATCCAAACAGACCGGTTACAACCCAAGAGCCTAAATTACCCTATACCCGTTACACCCAAGCCCAAATTTTAAAACACATTACACAAAAGTAGACCAAAAGGCCCAAATGACTTAAGAGAAACAGGAAAACCTAGGGTTTCCTGAAGATTGTCACACCGCAGCATCTTCTGGAAACCTCAGAGAGCATCTGTTCAACTCCCCAGATCGAGGCCATCAATGCACTATTGACACGCCATTAATGCGCTGTCCAGAAGCTTGTCTCTCTCACGACCGTCCAGCTCCTGAATCAAGGCACGATCGACTCAGTTCCAATAACCTTTTTCGCCGCAGAGATCATTGCCCTCGTAGCTGTCCTAGCCTTGTATTGTGCCAGGTAGCAAATAAATTAGAACAGGCTTCTTTCCTAAATAGGCAATAGATTAAGGCTATAAAGCCTTTTTTTAAATATGTAAGAAAGGGGGATACACACATATACAGAGAGAAAAACACCAGAAAGATATTGTAAACCAAATATTTTTGCAATAATATATTTGAAAGATTTCACGAGAAACAAAGGTGATCTATTGTTCTCTTTCTGCTTTTTATTTTTTACTTTATTATAGACAACCTGCATATAATACATTATAAAGAGGAGGAAGAAGTACCTTCTAGATTCGCCGAGAAAAGTGAAGCTTTTCGGACCCCCGACCACTGTGTGTGGCGGAGTTGGTGACGGCGCGTGAGGCTGAGCACGTAGGTCTGATGAACGGAGCAGGCCGGCCTAGGGCCAGAGCTCAGAGGGCTGGGAAGAATTTCAGAGGATCTCTCTCTTTTTTTTTCTAAACTGGGTGCAAAATGATTTTAAAGCTTAACATTTGGCTTATATAGCCCTAACGAAACGGTGTCGTTTTGGTTTAACTTAATAAGCATAAAACGGCATCGTATCAAGGCTTTAGATCCGCGTGTTGACCTGATTACCCGGGGAGGATCCGCGTGTTTTTGGAAAATGGGTTAATTTCATAATTGGTCTGTTTTTATTTTTTATAATTTTATTTTATCATTTTTAATTTAACCCCAATACTTTAATTTTGATTCAATTCGGTCCTCACAGTAACATTTAAATTGATTTAGAGAAACGGTGTCGTTTTGGGATTAGGGCAAATTTCCCAGTGAGTCCCTCGGCTTTAGTCCGTGTTCCAATTCGGCCCAGTTTTCTTTATTTATTTGTAATTAACCCTAAATTCCTTAATTAAATTTAATCTTAATCCCTATATCTTTTTAATTTAATTTATTTTTTAAAGAAACTTTATATATCTATAAACATTAGTTATGTACATAATAATATATATTATTTTATTTTTATTACTTACACTATATATATAAATTTTATTATGTGTCATATATTTTTATTATATTATTTATTTCACTATAATTTTTATATATTTGTTACATCATTTTTATTATACATTATATTCTATTTGTTACATATTATATTTTACTATACATCATAATATTTTTTTATATATTATATTATATATATTATGTTATATTTTTATATTTTTATTTGTAAATTATGTTATACATTATATAATATATTATATTTCCTTACATTACCTTTCTTTTATCATAAATATACATCATTTTATTATTTATTAATTATATACATTTTTAAAGTTCTATAAATAAATGTAATATTAATACTTAGTACATTTTTATATATATATTATACCCTATAATATAACTTATATGTATATATTTTTTTAAAAAAGGGATGGGGTTCTCTTTTATCGCTCTTATATTATTCAATATATTTCAAAATATCTTGTTTTCATTGGATTTATATTTTATACATTTTAATTTATTTATTTATCTTTAGTTTTCTCCTATTCTGATATAGTAGGTTAAACTTCTACATATCATTTGTTTTCGTATATTTGCATGAAATTAATTATTTATTGTGATTTGTATTACCATATATGTATACTGCGATTTCATATTTGTTGTATTCATTATGCACTTCATTATGTTTTGTATGTAGCAATAATATATGAACCTTTAGATTATTTATGATGATATATGCCCAAAGTGGTAATGTTTAATTTATGTCAAATTGTATATCATGCATCACTTTTGAGATAATTATTTTTCATGTTTGTATGTTTTGCTTATTCATTTTCAATATACGCTATGTGTATCTTTGTGGGTATGATGTTATGTAGTTTTAAACATGTATATACCTAGTGTATGATCTTTGCATTATTGCCGTTGTGTTGTTTAAATGCATGTTTTATTTGCTTATTATTGCAATATTCTATTTTATATGATTCTTCATACATCAATAAAAATGAGATTCCAAAATTTTCAAATAAAAAGGCAATGCTTGGTATTTGGAAACTTCGAGAAAGGTGGTGCACTAACTTACTGGGTTGCAACTTTTCTCGTTGAGTTCCAATAGTCAAGCACCCTTCTAGGTTTTAGGGTTTTCAAAATACGAGTAACTGTTTTGAAATTTCAAAGCGTTGTGTCCTAACTTACTGGATATGGTGTTTTGTCATTGTAAGATAGGGATTTTCAAAAGGGGCTAACTTAGCTTCGAATGTCTTAAAAATATTGCTTCCCAACTTATTGGATGTAATATTTTGATTCATTTGATACAAGTGAACCATAATTTTCAAAATTAAAATATTCTAAAGAGGATTGCATCTTAAAAATTTCAAATTTCCGACATTAAAGACACTTGATAATCAATTAGGTACCAATTTTTGGGCATTACGAGGGTGCTAACCCTTCCTTGTACGTAACCGACTCCCGAATCCGTTTTCTCGAATTTCGTAGACCAAAATTAATGTTTTAAAACAAAACATTTTATAAGGTGATCCAATCACACCTAAAAGGATTGGTGGCGACTCCCGTTTTCAATTTAAAAATGGTTTCGACAGCTTGGCGACTCCGCTGGGGACTAATAAGAGAGTCAAGCCATGTAATTGATTATCTCTTGTCTTAATGTCGAAAATTAAAAATTTTAAAATTTAATCCTCTTTGCATTACATGTGTTTGTATTATTGCATGTGTTGCTATATTCTGATATGCATTGCATTTGCATGACTGTTGTGGTCACACCCTTAAGTGGGAGTAAGAAGCTTCACCTTCGTGAGGTTTTCGCCTCCGTGCAGGATAGTGGATCACTTTCGGGATACATCTGTACCTATGGTTTCGTGAGATTTTCATCTCCGTGTAGCCATAGGGAAATGTATTCCTCTGAACTGAACTCGATTCAAATGAGCCTATAATGGGTGAGGATCGAGGAATCTGCTGGTTCAGGTACCTCAAACTTTAGAAACAAACCACATATAGAAAAACCGTAAGAGCTCAATATAGATAGAATTATACTTAGGTTATCTTTGTGTTTATTAATATCATATGATACTAACTGTTTTCTTTCTTTTGTGCATGTCATTTTGCATTCAAAAGGTATTGATTCACAGTCAGTTTCTAAGTTAGAAAGTTTTATTATGGAGAATAGACTTCTTGATAGAATGGAGAGCAACGTTAACGTCCACAAATGGTCAAAGGAAACGCTGAAGGATACACATCAGAATTATGGGGTTACACTCGCATCAGTGTGGCGCAAAATAATCTCCAGGAGTTAAAGGAAATATGGGATCAATAGAGTAATGAAGCCAAGCAGTTGTTCTACAATAACTAAGGGGACTTGCAGTATTTGCTTGACAGGAGGATAGATGAGCAATTCAAAGTGAGTGTGGAAGTATTGATGGACACTTCTACCATTATAGCATTTCTCTTTCATATGAAGACGGTTGCCATGTGAATGGTAAGGGTATTGGAAGGAAAGTGATTGATAGAGTGCACGAGACCTACAAAAATGAGTTAGATGGAAAGAATTTTGCCTATGATGGTAAAAAGCTCGTTTACTGTAGGACCGCTACCAAACAAAAAGCTTGAGTTTACTGATGCACTTATCAGAAACAATGGAAATGCAAGCCCCGATGGCCTGGATAGCTCAAGTAAGCATGAAAGAAAGTGATTAAAGAAGACCGTATCATACAAAGACCTTTAGAGATTAGCTATGCTGCGAAGGTACTGAGGCAGGATGCTCTGCGTGGGTAGAAATCTGAAAGCTCTTAAGAAACATTGAGGATATAGGATATTACTTTAAGGTAGCACACTACAGAACAGGATACCTACCTATTCGCTAATCTATCTCAAAATAATCAGAACAACTTTACAGGTATTGGAGGAGGTGCCCTTAGCTACACGGATTACCCCATAGGTGAGGTCGTAGCTCAAACTCAGGAGGCAGCTGATTATTTACAGACATTGGCGACACAGGCTGACATATTAAGCACCAATATGAGCTACAATCTGATCGTGGCCAAGAGTTTGTTTTGTTGTTAAAACTTTAGGCATTAGGGCGAAAGCGTATTTGTAATCCATTTATATGTAAAGATATTCTTTTTCTAAATAAAGTTTTCTAAATGAGATTGAATCGAGATCGATACCTTTTGCATTCATTTGCATCTTATAGCATTCCATTGCATCATTTGCATTTAAAATTATAAAAAGACCCTAATTAGTTGATGTTATTAAAAAGAGAAAGAAAAAGAGAGAGAGAGAAGAGGGTTACGGCTAAGTGAAAAAGAAGTTGAATGGGAATTAACGACGTTCCCTTACATATCCCCGACTTTTGTGTTAGGAGGGATAGCTTACCCAGAGAAGGGGGTGTTTGGAAATGAAAATCATCCCATCAATGTCATACATGAGGAAGGGACTGAACAAAGAAACCTTGAGGGCATTCGTCCTTACGAACCGGGAAGTTCTTTAAACAATTGGACTGCAGAAGAACTTCCTATAATCTTTAGAAATTTTACGGAGTAATATTCAGAACACTCTTGTTGCTCTAAAGCCTAGGAGTAATGAGATTTCTTTTGAGAAGTGGGCTCATGTTCAGACATTTTTATTTTCAATAAAACATACTTTTATTATTTACCCGAGTAAATATTCTTTCATTCTTTTGACCTTTGACATTCTTTATAAATTTTCATTTCATATAAATATTCATTCTTGAATTCATTTATTCCTTGTATATTCTTTTGTGTGCCTATCATAGATCCCTAGATATCAATGACACAGGCAACGATACTACAGATTCAGAGTTCCTTTTGAGTACGATATGTGTTTAAAGGAATCTCAGTACTTTGAAGGTGACAAAAATTGTGACTTGTTTCTAAATTTGTTGAAAATGGTTTTTACCCCATGAAGTGGTGGTAGGAAATATAGCCTTAGAGGAAGGAAAGATTGCGAAATTGGAATTAGCTGAGGAGACAAAACAAGACCTATTATGGGAATTCAAAAATGTGGTCCAAAGACGCATGCAGGAGGATTTGCAATTGCCAGGATAAACATGAGGTTTTGGGGCACAGTTGGTCCACCATGGAAAGGGATCGCATCAGTTGTACAATGAATGCCAAATTTAAAGGAGTCAAGACTTATGGGGCATGTATGTTATGGGCCCGAGCTTGTCAAAAGTTTCAAGCTAACAATGACTCATCTTTGTGGACGTCAACTACTCCATTAAGAGGGGGAGATAGCTTCATATGCCAATATTATAAAGTCAAAAGCCACCCATTTCAAAAAAAAAAAAAAGATTATATATAACTGCACAATGCCAAAAGTTTGCAGTCTTTTCAAAGATAATGCGCCATACCATAGTACAACAAAGGTTGCCAAAAGAAAAGAAAAAGAAGAAAAAAACAAATTATAGAAGATGACCGAGACTGGTAAAAATTGGCATAAGAAACTACCGCCTACTCTCAATGCTTACGCTGAGGCAAACACCTTCAATTCCAGTTGTTTCAAAGGTTCCAACCATCATCCTTAAAATGGGTGCATTGTTTTGCTTTCCTGAGCAGTCTGATGTGCCATTAATAGCTGCGATGGTTAGCTCCAGGCGGTGGCCATTGATTTCCAGCTATAGGGCATCAAGCCGTACACAGTCTCTGAAGCTTAAAATGATAGATTCTTTCTTCAAAACCAGTTTCTAACAAAGTGGATGACGGTATCATGAAGGAAGCTCTCTTAGACTTCTATACAAGTTCAGGGAAGAGGAAACCTGATCAAATCATTATTTTCAGGGATGGGGTTAGCGAGTCTCAATTCAATCAAGTTTTGATCAAGTAATTGAGGCTTACAAGTTCCTTGATGAGAAGTGGAACCCTAAAGATTGTAGTTATTATTGTACGAAAAACCATCATACCAAGTTTTTTCAGTAGGGATCTCCTGACAATGTGCTACATGGTACTGTCATTGACAACAAAGTATGCCATCCAAAGAATAATGATTTTTACCTTGGTACCCATGCTGGAATGATTGGAATCACGAGGCAGACCCACTATCATGTTCTCTTAGACCGGGCTGGGTTTTCGGCTGATGATCTGCAAGAGTTTGTTCATTCTCTATCCTATATGTATCAAAGGAGCACCACAGCCATATTTGTTGTGGCTCCTATTTGCTACGCTCATTTGGCATCTTCATAATTGGAGGCAATTTATGAAGATTAAGGATGCTTCAGAAACATCATCGAGTCATGGTGGGATGTATACTTCGGGAGTATTCTTTGTACCTCAGCTTTCCAGGTTGAAGGATAAAGTCAGCAACTTCATTCTTGTCTGCTGAGAATCATTGAACCATCTTTTTGTAGGGTTGACAAACAACAGCCAGGACTGCTGTTGGGGCAATCCCTTTCTCATGGGTTTATGAATCAATATTTTTCCTCCAAGCTTTGATGGAGTCAAGAATTGAATACCTCTAGTAAACTTAACTTGAAAGTATTCATCCTAAGCAAATGTACCAAGAATGGATGACACAGACTTATGACAAAGAAGGTTCGTCCAAAAGAATTTCATAAAGGAAACCTTGTGCTGAAAGAGATCCTTCCCATGCAAAAGGATGCCGAATTGGGAAGGGCCATATGTTGCGAAGAGGGCTTTCTCTAGAGGTGCACTGATTTTGACAAGAAATGGATAGGAAGAATTTATCTGATGCAGTGAATTCGGACTCGGTCAAGGAGTACTTTGTCTGAAGGAGAAGGGAAGCCAAGGTGAAAACCCGCAAATGGCACTTTGGGACTTTTAATTCAAAAAAAAAAAAGAAAAAAACGAAAAAAAGAAAAGAAAAAGAGAAAAAGAAAAAAGAAAAAAAATAGAGAGGCCAACGTGAAAAACCGCAAAGGGCGCCTTGAGACTAAAGGGGTTTTGAGTTGAAAACCCGAAAGGGTAGCTCAAATTTGGAAAGTCATACAGTGACCTTGCTATACCGGATTCGACGAGAAGTGAAGTATGTTACATATCGAGGCATCAACGAATTACTTTGGATCTTTTAAACACATGCTAAACTCAAGAAAGTCTTCATGGAGCTGGTGTATAGACGCTCAAGCGACGATATCTGGGGCATCTGATTTCTGTCCTATTTACTATCTTTGGATTCTTTTTCTTCGCAAAGATATGTTCTCAGGTTAATCTTTTTACATTCCTTCCAATAATTTGTCCAAATCTAATTATCCTCAAGATCAATTTATTTGTCTCCCATTATTCATAAAGCATGTTGCATTGAAATAATGATAGATGAATTAAAATATCTTCACAAACGAAGTTTTGCATATTACTCTGGAAATTTCTAGACAATACAAGAAACTGAAACAAGATAATTGTTTAAGGAATTTCCATATTTGAGGGATAGATGTACACGGGGAAATTTCTTCTTCAGTCCAAAAGATGGTTGGATGTTTTAAGCAATATTGATTTTAAGGATCATTTCATAAACATCTCCAGCAGGTCACAACATTTGGAGAATGGTACAATAGGACAAAGTTGATTCAAAGCATATGAGCAGAGTATGATTGATACATCAAGATAAAACTTCGATGAGGGAATGAGAGATGACGTCTGGAATAGCAGTCATATTCATAACATTTTACATTATAACATGTCTAATTAGGAGAATTTGACTCACTTCGATCATAGCATCCTAATTATTAGGCATGAACTCATACGCATTCTACAGGTTATGTCTTTTATGGGACAATATAGATCAAAGAAATAAGATTTGGCATCCCTGTATTTATAGGGAACAAGTTGAAGATAGCAGATTTGGCATCCCTGTGTTTATAAGGAACAGATCAAAGATAGCAGATCTGACATTCCCGTGCTTACAAAGAAAGTAGATTGAAGATTTCAGCATGGCACCCTGTGTTTATAGGGAACAAGTTGAAGATAGCAGATTTGGCATCCTTGTGTTTATAGGGAACAGATCGAAGATAGCAGATCTGATATTCCTGTGCTTACAGCGAAGCAGATCAATGATTTCAGCATGGCATCCCTGTGTTTATAGGGAACAAGTTGAAGATAGCAGATTTGGCATCTCTCGTGTTCGACAGAGAGCGATTGAAAGACATAGCCGATTTGGCTTTCACGTGTTTATGTTGAAGCAAATCTAAGAAGATTTGGCATCTTTGTGTTCAACAGAGAGTAGATCGAAGACATAGCTGATTTGGCTTTCACGTGTTTATGTTGAAGCAAATCTCAAATGATTTGGCATCTCTGTGTTTGACGTAGAGCAGATCGAAGACATAGCTGATTTGGCTTTCACGTGTTTAAGTTGAAGCAAATCTAAGATGATTTGGCATCTCTGTGTTTGACGGAGAGCAGATCGAAGACATAGCTAATTTAGCTTTCACGTGTTTACGTAGAAGCAAATCTAACATGATTTGGCATCTTTATGTTCAACGGAGAGCAGATCGAAGACATAGCTAATTTGGCTTTCACGTGTTTACGTTGAAGCAAATCTAAGATGATTTGGCATCTCTGTGTTCGACGGAGAGCAGATCGAAGACATAGCTGATTTGGCTTTCACGTGTTTACGTTGAAGCAAATCTAAGATGATTTGGCATCTCTATGTTCGACAAAGAGCAGATCGAAGACATAGCTAATTTGGCTTTTACGTGTTTACGTTGAAGCAAATCTAAGATGATTTGGCATCTCTGTGCTCGACGGAGATCAGATCGAAGACATAGCTGATTTGGCTTTCACGTGTTTATGTTGAAGCAAATCTAAGATGATTTGACATCTTTGTGTTCGACGGAGAGCAGATCGAAGACATAGCTGATTTGGCTTTCACGTGCTTACGTTGAAGCAAATCTAAGATGATTTGGCATCTCTGTGTTCGACGGAGAGCAGATCGAAGACATAGCTGATTTGGCTTTCACGTGTTTACGTTGAAGGAAATCTAAGATGATTTGGCATCTCTGTGTTCGACGGAGAACAGATCGAAGACATAGCTGATTTGGCTTTCACGTGTTTACGTTGAAGGAAATCTAAGATGATTTGGCATCTCTGTGTTCGACAGAGAGCAGATCGAAGACGTAGCTGATTTGGCTTTCACGTGTTTATGTTGAAGCAAATCTAAGAAGATTTGGCATCTCTGTGTTTGACGGAGAGTAGATCGAAGACATAGCTGATTTGGCTTTGACGTGTTTACGTAGAAGCAAATCTAAGATGATTTGGCATCTCTGTGCTCGATGGAGAGCAGATCGAAGACATAGCTGATTTGGCGTTCACGTGTTTACGTTGAAGCAAATCTAAGATGACTTGGCATCTCTGTGTTCGACGGAGAGCAGATCGAAGACATAGCTGATTTGGCTTTCACATGTTTACGTTAAAACAAATCTAAGATGATTTGGCATATCTGTGTTCGATGGAGAGCAGATCGAAGGCATAGCTGATTTGGCTTTCACGTGTTTACGTTGAAGAAAATCTAAGATGATTTGGCATCTCTGTGTTCGACGGAGAGCAGATCGAAGACATAGCTGATTTGGCTTTCACGTGTTTACGTTGAAGCAAATCTAAGATGATTTGGCATCCCTGTGTTCGACAGAGAGCAGATTGAAGACGTAGCTGATTTGGCTTTCACGTGTTTACGTTGAAGCAAATCTAAGATCATTTGGCATATTTGTGTTCGACAGAGAGTAGATCGAAGACATAGCTGATTTGGCTGTCAAGTGTTCACGTTGAAGCAAATATAATCTGACTTGGCATCCCTGTGTTCGATAGAGAGAAGATCGAAGATGTAGCTGATTTGGCTTTCACGTGTTTACATTGAAGCAAATCTAAGATGATTTGGCATCTCTGTATTGTAAGAAAACAAATTGAAGAAACAGATTTGGCGGCTCTGTGTTCGACGGAGAGCAGATCAAAGATATCAAGATGGCATTCTTGAGGTTGCAGGGAACATATAGGATGAAAACAATTCGAGGAAAAGATCTCAAAGACTGGGCCAGTCCGTGTAAATTTGGTCCTTTATAGTCTTTGCTCGATTCCTATTACATAGCAATGAGCAAGGAGGGGCAGCTGTAATAACCAAAATTTGCCCGGGCTTCAAATTTGAAAACAAAAAAATAATAAATACATGTTTATTTATTAAACAGTCCTTTTACAGAACCCAAAATACAAACCCACTAACCACAGCCCAAAAGTTAAAACCAAACTAGCCTAAACCCAAACAGACCGGTTACAACCCAAGAGCCTAAATTACCCTATACCCGTTACACCCAAGCCCAAATTTTAAAACACATTACACAAAAGTAGCCCAAAAGGCCCAAATGACTTAAGAGAAACAGGAAAACCTAGGGTTTCCTGAAGATTGTCACGCCGCAGCATCTTCTGGAAACCTCAGAGAGCATCTGTTCAACTCCCCAGATCGAGGCCATCAATGCACTGTTGACACGCCATTAATGCGCTGTCCAGAAGCTTGTCTCTCTCACGACCGTCCAGCTCCTGAATCAAGGCACGATCGACTCTGTTCCAATAACCTTTTTCGCTGCGGAGATCATTGCCCTCGTAGCTGTCCTAGCCTTGTATTGTGCCAGGTAGCAAATAAATTAGAACAGGCTTCTTTCCGAAATAGGCAATAGATTAAGGCTATAAAGCCTTTTCTTAAATATGTAAGAAAGGGGGATACACACATAAACAGAGAGAAAAACACCACAAAGATATTGTAAACCAAATATTTTTGCAATAATATATCTGAAAGATTTCACGAGAAACAAAGGTGATCTATTGTTCTCTTTCTGCTTTTTATTTTTTACTTTATTATAGACAACCTGCATATAATACATTATAAAGAGGAGGAAGAAGTACCTTCTAGATTCGCCGAGAAAAGTGAAGCTTTTCGGACCCCCGACCACCGTGTGTGGCGGAGTTGGTGACGGCGCGTGAGGCTGAGCACGTAGGTCCAATGAACGGAGCAGACCGGCCTAGGGCCAGAGCTCAGAGGGCTGGGAAGAATTTCAGAGGATCTCTCTCTTTTTTTTTCTAAACTAGGTGCAAAATGATTTTAAAGCTTAACATTTGGCTTATATAGCCCTAACGAAATGGTGTCGTTTTGGTTTAACTTAATAAGCATAAAACGGCATCGTATCAAGGCTTTGGATCCGCGTGTTGACCTGATTACCCGGGGAGGATCCGCGTGTTTTTGGAAAATGGGTTAATTTCATAATTGGTCTGTTTTTATTTTTTATAATTTTATTTTATCATTTTTAATTTAACCCCAATACTTTAATTTTGATTCAATTTGGTCCTCACAGTAACATTTAAATTGATTTAGAGAAGCGGTGTCGTTTTGGGATTAGGGCAAATTTCCCAGTGAGTCCCTCGGCTTTAGTCCGTGTTCCAATTCGGCCCAGTTTTCTTTATTTATTTGTAATTAACCCTAAATTCCTTAATTAAATTTAATCTTAATCCCTATATCTTTTTAATTTAATTTATTTTTTAAAGAAACTTTATATATCTATAAACATTAGTTATGTACATAATAATATATATTATTTTATTTTTATTACTTACACTATATATATAAATTTTATTATGTGTCATATATTTTTATTATATTATTTATTTCACTAAAATTTTTATATATTTGTTACATCATTATTATTATACATTATATTCTATTTGTTACATATTATATTTTACTATACATCATAATATTTTTTTATATATTATATTATATATATTATGTTATATTTTTATATTATACAATTTATATTTTTATATTTTTATTTGTAAATTATGTTATACATTATATATTATATTATATTATATTTCCTTACATTACCTTTATTTTATCATAAAGTATACATTATTTTATTAGTTATTAATTATATACATTTTTAAAGTTCTATAAATAAATGTAATATTAATACTTAGTACATTTTTATATATAGATATTATACCCTATAATATAACTTATATGTATATATTTTTTTTAAAAAGGGATGGGGTTCTCTTTTATCGCTCTTATATTCTTCAATATATTTCAAAATATCTTGTTTTCATTGGATTCATATTTTATACATTTTAATTTATTTATTTATCTTTAGTTTTCTCTTATTCTGATATAGTAGGTTAAACTTCTACATATCATTTGTTTTCGCATATTTGCATGAAATTAATTGTTTATTGTGATTTGTATTATCATATATGTATACTGCGATTTCATATTTTTTGTATTCATTATGCACTTCATTATGTTTTGTATGTAGCAATAATATATACACCTTTAGATTATTTATGATGATATATGCCCAAAGTGGTAATGTTTAATTTATGTCAAATTGTATATCATGCATCACTTTTGAGATAATTATTTTGCATGTTTGTATGTTTTGCTTATCCATTTTCAATATACGCTATTTGTATCTTTGTGGGTATGATGTTATGTAATTTTAAACATGTATATACCTAGTGTATGATCTTTGCATTATTGTCGTTGTATTGTTTAAATGCATGTTTTATTTGCTTATTATTGCAATATTCTATTTTATATGATTCTTCGTACATCAATAAAAATGAGATTCCAAAATTTTCAAATAAAAAGGCAATGCTTGGTATTTGGAAACTTCGAGAAAGGTAGTGCCCTAACTTACTGGGTTGCAACTTTTCTCGTTGAGTTCCAATAGTCAAGCACCCTTCTAGGTTTTAAGGTTTTCAAAATACGAGTAACTGTTTTGAAATTTCAAAGCGTTGTGTCCTAACTTACTGGATATGGCGTTTTGTCGTTGTAAGATAGGGATTTTCAAAATGGGCTAACTTAGCTTTGAATGTCTTAAAAATATTGCTTCCTAACTTATTGGATGTAATATTTTGATTCATTTGATACAAGTGAACCATAATTTTCAAAATTAAAATATTCTAAAGAGGATTGCATGTTAAAACTTTCAAATTTCCGACATTAAAGACACTTGATAATCAATTAGGTACCAATTTTTGGGCGTTACGAGGGTGCTAACCCTTCCTTGTACGTAACCGACTCCCGAATCCATTTTCTCGAATTTCGTAGACCAAAATTAATATTTTAAAACAAAACATTTTATAAGGTGATCCAATCACACCTAAAATGATTGGTGGCGACTCCCGTTTTTTATTTAAAAATGGTTTTGACAGGAAGTATCTGAAAGGCTTCATAAGCCTGTTATCTGGCAACTAAGCTGGATATTTATGACATGTGCTGCATTGTAGTACTTTATGGTGTGTAGGGTTGGGTGGGTCAATTTTATCCCCATATTTGGTGTGCAGGGTTGGGTGGATCGATTTTATCCCCACATGGTGTGTTGGGTTGGACGGAGTTGGTGGGCATGTTCTGTTATTTTGATCAGTTATGCATGATATATCTGAGATGGGCTGAAGCCTTAAGTCTGTACTTGATTCTGCTTTTGAGTGGGCCAAGGGCCCCACAGCTTCTGTAAAAAGTTCAGGCCCGAATTATGACTGCATTCTGTTATCTAACTATATGCATGCTATGGGGATGTACACACTGAGTTGTGAAAACTCACCCTTTATCTGTTGATCTATTTAGGTAATCCCCCGCAGTAGATGGATCAGTGTAGCGGAGGACTCGATGGTGGCCACATACTTTTGGACTATTTTAAATTCAGTTTTGGTATTTCTTTCTTAATTATTTTATGGGTTGTAGTTAATGTAATTTGAGGACTTTATGGATTTTATTTGGATCTTTAAAACGGTTTATGGGATTTTATCTTAAAACTCGGTTTTAAATCAAATAACACTAATTTTGAAAGATGAACTTCAACAAAAGCTTCCGCGTAAAGGGAATGTTTTAAATCTAAGCAATTAATTCGTGTTTTCTGAATTAAATGAAACATAATAATTGACACAGCTCAAGGTCATCACGTTTTTAAAAACACTTTCGTGTGACATCCTCAGATTTGGACATAATGTCTAGGCTGAGTTTGGGGTGTTAGATAAAGACATGTATAGGCTCACACATATTTATCATAGCATAATTTTCCAGATTTGTATGCACATGATTTAAATGAGGTCATACAATTTTAGATTTTAAACAATATAATTCCTACCCCACCGCTACACACCATAATAAGAGTTCCCCAGAGCTCCTCTACCTTTACGCCACGGCGTGGATAAACCACTACTGGTTCACAGATAATAACTGTCATTTGGCTGTGGACACACAACGAGTCCTCACGCTTGGAATCCACCTTTGGCTATGGATTCACAATAGTATCCACAAATGGAATCTGCCTTTGGTTGTGGATTCACGGTAAAAGTCCTATAGATGAAACCTACTTTTTGGTTGTAGATTTTACAACATAAACCCGCCATTGGAATTGAACTTTGGCCACAGGTGGAATTTGCCTTTGGTTGGGGATACACAACGGATTGCAGTTAAGGACTGTCGCACAGTTATGCTCTACAGTTGCCATTTTTTCTGTCTTTACAAAATGAAAACTATTAAACTCATTAAGTTATTTTTTTCTATTTCCAAAATTTGATAGGCCAAAAAAAAATAGCATATGTGTAATGCTATGTTAATTTGTTAATTCCACATATTACTCGCTGAAAATCTAGTCAAACAAAAGATTCCATCATTGTGCTCCCAATTCCCATAGGGAAGATCAAACTTCTTCTTAAAATTTACAATTACTTAGCTGCTGCTTCAGAAAATTTCTTCAACCATGCAAATTAAAAACATTACACCATGAATTAGACATAAAAATAATGATCAGAAAAATATTAAAAGAGATGATTAATAAAATATGTCCATTTTTTAGAAAAAGAAATTTATTTTACCTAAATATTAATCAAGGATGAATGAAGATGATGCCCACTTTTTCCCATGCACACAACACTTCAATTTTTGTGCGATACTGATGCCCAGCTAGGTCATAATAATACAATACCTCCTGGTAGCTTCCTAATGCTCTTTTAAATCCAATAATTTAAACTCTTTTTCTATTAAATCCCTCCAAATATGTGTTACTCCTTAATTAAAACCCACTTCCACTTTTTTAACTTGCAATCAATGTTGTAAAATAGCTTTCTGGGAAATTGTATATTAAGAAAGGTGAAAACGGCGGATGTCGAACTGAAGCAATTCTCACTGCTATCGGTGGCTACTTTACAAATAGTAAAAGATCAGCCTTATCAAAAGAGCAATAGGAAGTCACCAGGAGGTACTATTAAACCCTTTGACAACAATGAGCCCCTGCTATAGTTGGTTGTTGGCTGCTTGGTTGGTAGAAGAGCGTCGTGTGTTGTTAGGCGGACTCTACAAGTTAAAACCTTTTATAATCTATACATCTATACATACTAAAATATATGATATAAGCTTCCACATATACATGCATATAGATTTTATAGATCTTCTAGCTTTATTTTGTCAAGCAAATGATATTTCTATGTTGTTTGGATTCTTAATATATAACAACTCAACTGAAAAATACTTAGAAAATGGGGAAAAACAACAAGTCTTCTACTATTTTTATCCTATTCTATGTGGTTGGGTTCAAATTTTAATACTAGATTGGATCAAATTCATATAGATTGATACGGAATTTTGATATTTTACGTCATTTTTTTAATTTTCTTTAATTATTTTTATTTTTTTATTACTCTATTAAAAATATAATTGTCTTCTATCATTTTTATCCTATTCTATATGGTTGGATTCAAATTTTAATTCTAGATTCTATTAAATTCATATAGATTGATAGAAAATTAAAAACATTACACCATGAATTAGAGATAAAAATAATGATCAGGAAATTATAAAAAGAGATAATTAATAAAAAAATGTTCTTTTTTTAGAAAAAAAATATAATTTATTTTACCTGAATTAATCAGGGATGAATGAAGATGACACCCATTTTTTTCCATGCACACAACACTTCAGTTTTTGTGCGGTACTAACGCCTAGTTGGGTCATAATAATACTGCACCCACCATGATCATCAACCATTCCTTATTAATGTAAAACTTTCATCATATATTTATTTACTGCAAAACATACAAAAGGGTTAGTTAATTAGAGATAATTAAAAAAAAAAAAAGAAGCAAAAGAGCTATCCAAACTCTAGTCCATAAACTACTTGTTGTCAAGGAGGCTTTAGTATTATCAATAAAGTTCGAAGTTATGGGTCTTTGAGTATCTAAATTCGTGTTTTACTATGTATAATTGTTATATGTGAGTCTATAGTTTTATCATACACATTTGTCAGGTAATTTGTTTGTGTTTTCTATTAGTTTGATTCTATTTGTATTTTCTTGTGCATGTATTGTTTTTTATTTGTACTTATAAAATCTCAAGAAAAAAAAAGATACTTTTGATTTGATCGTTGAAATCTCACTACCATTTCGGTTAACATTAGAAATGTTAGGTTTGAGCTGGATCCATGTATGCTATCAATATCATACATAGTTGTTCAATCCTAGCTTGATATGTGCTTTAAAATTAGTGTATCCCTCCCATACTTGTAAATGATTAATCGAAGCTCGTTTAGATTTACCAATATATATATATATTAAATCTTTTAAATTTCTAGTGGACCTTCAAGCTTTGGTGAGTAGTTTGGCCCTTGAAAGTTCCAATAATATAAGACAATACAATGCACAACAGACCATAAACAAAACAAAACAAGAAAAAATGCAGAGAGAAACCAGACAAAACCCACACAAGCCATATGTACATGGTGGGAGGCAAACCTACACATCGCAAATGCGGATGGTGGCACTCAAACCCAAGGCTTCAAGGCGGCCACAAACTTTGGCAACAGTGCCAAGGCCTTATTGGCAATACTAGTGTATCTTGATTTATTGTTTAAGGTTTATCTGCATTTTCAAGTATTTTTCACATATATATTTGTAGTTTAATTTTTTTTAAATAAAATATATATCATAGATGCAAATATATCTAAATTAAATAGTATAAATACATATAAAAATATAAATTTTAAATTTATTAATTAAGTTTTATAATTTAATTTAACAATTACATTTTTGATAGAATTATAAAAAATAAAAATCCCTAAAGAAAAAATAAAAGAATTGACAAAAATATCAAAATTATGCATCAATCGATATCAATTTGATACAACCTAGTATTATAATTTGAATCCAACCACATAAAATAGGATAAAAATGATAAAAGACCAGTTGTTTTTCCCTATTTTCTAAGTATTTTTAAGATGAGATGTTGTATTTTAAGAATCCAAACAACATAGAAATATCATTTGCTTGACAAAATAAAACTAAAAGATCTATAAAATCTATATGCATGTATATATGGAAGTATATACCATATATTTTTGTATACATAGATGTATTGATTATCAAAGGTTTTACTGTATAGAGCCTGCCTGACGGCACACGACGCTCTTCAGCCAACCAACCATCCAACAACCAATTATAGCGTGGGGTCGTTGTTGTTAAAGTGCCAAACAACACCTCATGGTAGCTTCCTATTACTCTTTTGATGAGGCCGATATTTTACTATCTGTAGATTGGCCACTGATAGCGACAACAGTTGCTTCGGTTTGGCATCCGCCGTTCTCGCCTTTCTTGATATACAATTTCCTAGAAAGCTATTTTAGAACATTGATGGTCACTGAACTAGCTATAAATATGACAAAGGCAAGTACACCTATCGAACAATAGTATAGCTACAGTGACTAAATATATCATATCAACAAGGACTAAAAGTATTAACAATTATCGTTTTCTTATTATTTAGCCAACAAATTGGAGTGATGTGCTTGAATCTAAAAATTCCTAAACTAATTTGAACAGAGAAGGGATTAAGGAAATAATTGAATATTAACCAATAAGAGAGACAATGCCCAGGAAAGAATCCACCTAGACTTCACCTATTATTATGAATATGAATTAAACGATTTATTCACTTGTGTCTTGATCCGTAGAAATCCCTAAATTATATTAATATCTCTTTTGAGAGTAAGAACAATTGACTCTAGGTTGATTAATTGAAATCTCTTTCTAATTAAAACCCCTATCGTCGCATTAACTCGATCTATGGATTCCCCTATTAGATTTGACCCTAATTCAGTGGATTTATGTTATCCTATTTATAGGATTGCTTGCAATTCCACTCAATTATGCTAGATGTACTCTTAAACAGAGAATTTTCCACCAATAAATTAAACACATTAAACTTGTGTTAGTATCTCGAAAATATTAAAACAAAAAATAAACATACATAATTGAGAATAAGAATCAAGTATTTATCACGTAAAAATAGAAATTAAATAAAAGGATTCATGATAGGTTTCATCCTCCTTAGGTATCTAGGGAATTAGTTCATGATCCTGAATAGAAACATCTCAAAGTCAGAAAACTGCAAGAAAAAAAGAAACTCATAAAAACTTTGAAAGAAATTAAAAGGAGATCTTCGATCTTGACAGAGATTTGCTTTCGATATTGTTTTTCGAGTGTTTTTTCGATCTTCTCTAATGGCTCCCTTATGTCTTCTTCTAATTGATATTTATCGACTTTAGAATGCTCAGAATGCCTAAAAATTGTGTTTTTTTTTTCATATTTGGGAAGTAGGGTGCGAAATCAACACGAGTTGGCACATGGGTGTGTGTCAAGTCCGTGTTGCATTGATCGGCAGTTTAACGTCACAGTAATACTGTGCAATCTTACACAGTCGGTGCAAGTATAGTAGACAGATGTGAGTCTGTCAGATATCAATCCCACAGGGATAGTAGTCTTTTGTCTATTAATGTTGGTGGAACAACTAGATGGAAAAGAGATAAATTGTGAGAATAGTTGTCAATGCAATAACTTGAATACAATAAAATCAAATATGATAACGATAAAATGGGATCCCCAATATGAGTTTTTAGCAGAATACTAAGTGCTCACAAGGTATAAAAAGATAGGTGATTGTCGAAGCAATAAAGTTCAATGTATATCTTACCCAACGTCACTCCTCTATTTAATCCGAGACTTACACATGCATACTAATATCACCTTTCGATGATGGCAATACAGCACTATTAAGAACAAGTGGACTAAATTTCTCTAATCCTCACTCAACTTCCGTTGTAATGCTTGTTGGCTCAAACTGTCACTGCACTTTCCAGTGTCAGTGACTTCAATAACATTTTCGTATTAAAAAAATTCAAACCCCAATATTAAACAATAAAAGCAAGATTGAATAAGATAAAATTTAATCAAGAATTCATGTGTACTTCCATACAAATAGAAAATAGAGAATAATCACTAGCATTCATAAAGAAATAAGAAAGCATCAAGTGGAGAATATTATTCCTAGACAACTCGACTGAATCTCTCTATTCCCTCTTGTTTCGCACTTAGGTTTTCTCGTCAGAAGCTAGTTTGCATTTGGTTTTCATGTTGGCTCACTTGTGAGAGGCTTAAGCTACCATGGCCGCAAGATTCAAGGTAGGATGATGATCCGGCAAAAAAAAGCTAGCTTTTCTTCTCATGTCCACCTTTTATGTCATCCTCCAACAGTACAGGTATCCTTTCCTCAAAAATTATTCTGTCATTGTACGTACAGGTTGGTTATACCAAACTGGATAGCTTACGCAATTTTAGTTCTTACTTGGACAGCTATCAGGTGCGGCGACAATTTTGGATGCAATCTAGAATTCACTCATACAGGGACATTAATGCAAAAAGATAGCAAAATTAAGAGTAAAATAGGCAAGGATTCACTAAGTTATAAAATGCAACTTACTAAATTGAAAATGCTAAAATTTATGCTAAGGATAACTAAATGGGAACAATTTAACCAATAAGTAAGGGGGAAAACCTATGTTCTTTCTAGTGCTATCACAACCCCAAACTTTAGTTTTTACTTGTCCTCAAGTAAAACAGAAACTAGCAAGGCTACAAAAATTTTACTAAGGCAAATGATCATTCTAGCAACTTGAACCCTCTAAATTCCCAATGGATGAATCACATTCAGATGAAAGAATATTGCATCGATAATTCATAGGCATGAATGAATAACGTTGCAACTTCATCAATGCTAGCATCATGCTTCAAACCCTAAGTTTTATCTACCATTACAACATTTATTGTACAATACAAAGTATTTATATTATATATATACATTATTTTTAATTTTTAAATTTTTTCCAGAATAAGGGATATCATTGCATTACTGTACCATTGTTCATGAAAACTAATGATAGGGTGCAACTATAACGCCCCAAAAATCCCAAAACCCAAAAATCTCGAAATCGTGAATTTTTCTTTTTGTGCTTAGTAATTCTGGTTAAGTGTTAATTACACAAAGGTAGGTCTTGGACAAGGTTTGAGTTCGAATTAGGAGGTAGAAGAAATTATAATTTAATTATTAAAAGAATCAGGGTTGGCAAGTAATTGGGGTTTTAAATAAAGATAGGGGAAAATAACATCAAAAAGCCTTATGGAGAAATGGCTAAGTGACGCCACTTAGAGTGTAGGAGGTGGCGTTAATAGCTAGCAAGGAGGTCCAAGGTTCAAATCCTAGCTTAGTATTTTTAGGAGTTCAATTTTGGCCTTCTAGAAGGTTGGAAGTGGCGGGAAGATGGACTCTAAGAGGAGTGTTCAGGAAAGAAAATTAAAGAAAGGATCAAGGGGTTATCAAGGAGAAAAATGAGGAGATGAGAGGGGGAAGTGATGGAGCCGAATGGGGAACTGAGGGCCAGGCAATTCGGCTATAGGGCTATAAATAGGTGCCTAATGCAAGGGTGTGAGGCTAATGCTGAAATCTTTTTCTCACCTTGTTGCCAGAAACCCTCTTTCCTAAAAGCTAAAAACCTTTTTATTTTCTTCCTTTTCTTTCTGCTGATTTCTCCAAAAGCCAAAAACCCTTGTTCTCTTTTTATTTTTCTTGTGCCGATTTCTTTGTTTCACTTTTATGTTTAGCCGATTCTTCTTCCTCTCTCCCTTGGTGTCGAATAAGCAATTGTGCCATTCAAATCTCTAGAGCCGAATACTCTTTCATTGAATCTAGTGTAAGTGTTACTCTTCCAACCGGTTTTCTTTTCTAAGTATCGAATATTGTCCCTTACTCTTTCCAATCGACTGTGGTAGGGAATTAGTATCGGATCTCGGATCTTAGCTCTCTGCCAAAACTACTTTTTAGGTGTTCATGATCTGGGTAAGTATTCCTCTCCCATTGGCTAAGGTGGCCGATTGTTCATAGTTAAGGTAAGGGGACTTGTGTTGGATACGGGTCACCTATTATTCTATTTTAATAGTTAAGATTGGTACAGATCTGGGAGTTGATCGTGGATTTAAGAAGGGGTTGTTATACTTATCGCGCAAGGTTTGGGGCTAAGGAGATCACATCACGCTTGCTTACCAGGTGTGTACTTACACTACACACACTAGTAGATTGGCAAAAGCCGAAATGCCAAAAGCCAAAATGTCGAAAAGCGGTAGTCTTGCAAGTGCGAAAATACTCGTAAGGGGGAGACTGATAGGTTGCCTGAGGCCCATGGGCGATTCCATGGAATTGGGTTATGAATAGGTCAAGTGGGCTGGGATGGGCTAAATGGGCCCAAAGTGCTGTTAGGCCCATAATAGGGAAATTTTGATAAGCGATGCTATGTGATAGAAAATTTTTATGTGAGCATGAATATAATGTGAGTTGGGCCGGATGGGCCATATAAATGAGATTGGGCCGAATGGGCCATATGAACGTGAATTGGGCTTGATGGGCCATATGAATGTGAATTGGGCCTGATGGGCCATATGTATGAGATTGGGCCAAGAGGACCATATGCATGTATGGGGTTTTGGGCCTAGTATATGATAACCACATAAAACTTAATTAATATATTGCGACCATGGACAAGTCATAGAGTTAAGGTGTGGCAATGGGTATATGCATGTCTAGGATTGGAGTGTTTGTTCATCTTAGCTCATGGGATTTGTTAATGGGCCAAGGCAAGTAAAAACCCGTAATAAAAAAATTACCGAAATGCCCCTAAGGGAGAAAATGACTAAATACCCCTAAGTGTTGTGTGTAAAATTTATGATTGCTACATGCATTCATATGCATTCATGTGATATCTTGTCTAGGTTGCATATGGGTTGGGAATTATGGAACGGAGGGAGTATATGAGGGTCGCATGGTTGCTTGATAACCGTGGATCCACCGACGGCTTTTAAGCCCAATATGTGATTGGCAGCTTGCTGCAACTTGGGTAGTTCTGCAACCGGGCTACCATTGATGTGTATCGGTTGGGTGGGTTGATATTTATATCCCCACAGGTTGTGAAAAGAGGGACGGAGTAGAAGTGTACCGATTAGATTATTGGGGTGGGTTGCACTGCATTGCATTGCATGTTTGATGTATGATGACTTTTGAATGCTTGTTTTCGTCGAGGGCTGAACATACTGAGTTTGCAAAAACTCACCCCCTCTTTTATTTTATTTTCAGGTGATGCTCAGTAGAAGGTTCGATGTTTGGAGAGACTCTGGGTTGCTAGCTAGCAAGATAATTTGGACTTGTTTTTCTTTCTAAAGCTTATCAGTTTTTAATTAAGTACTTTTCAAATCAGATTGGAATAGGGCTTCCACTTTTTTATTATTTGGATTATTATTCTTATGTGATGTAATTATAAGAAGTTGAAAATGGTTTCTTAAACTATAGTATGTGTGACAGCCCTAATTTGACCTAGTCGAAAAGTGGTTTCGGGACCACAAAACTGAGTCATAAAAATAATTAACCGTCATATTCTATGTTTATTATATGTGAATATGCATGTGAAAGTTTCATACTTTAATTTTGTCATTTGTATGTGAAATTTATTAGTTGGGACTTATGTGAGACAATTGTGAAATGTGATAGGCAAATGGAAAAGTGGTCTATTAATGCATGTTATAAAATGCTTGGACTTGCATGTCAAATGTCCCTTTTTGTTTATAGTGGCCGGCCATGATAATGATTTTATATTAAAAATAGATATTAATATTTACTTATAATGGCTTTATAATTTTATATTATTAATGAATAAATAAAAGAAAATGGGTGATGAAAACAAAGCTTCATATTTGTTATTCTTGGCCGAATTGTAAGAGAGGAAAGGGGAGAAAGCTCCATTTGGTTACCTTAGGCTTGAATCAAGGTAAGACTTCTAATTAATTCTTAAAATTTTTGTTAATTTTAAGTTAGTTACCAAGTTCTTTATTCAATCCATATTAAAATTTTGATTTTTGGGAAGGATTTGAGCATTCAGCCCTGGGAGAAATTGAAGGGGATAGATTGTTGTTCTCATATTTTAATGAAGTTTGAGCTAGTTAATACTTAGTTGTTACTATTTATATGTGAAATGGATGAATTTGGACTTGTTTAGTTACTTGAACAAATGTTTGGTATTTAAATGTTAAAATGTGAGCAAATGCCGTTTGGGTGATAGAAATGAATGAATTAGAGGTTTGGCATTGTATATGAATTTTTAAGGGTATAATTTTAAATAATGTGAGTAGTGTTATGCATAGGTTTCGGCTTTGATAGTATTTATATAAGTATAATTAGTTCATTTTGATAATATTGTGTAAAGTGATAAGTAAAAATACTATGATGACAAAAGTTTAATAACATTCGGCTAAGGACTATAAGTGTTAGTTAATTCGGTATTAAAGTATAGGTGTTAATTACTTTGTATTTGAGGTTGTGAAGAATAAGTAGTGGTCAATTAAAGTGATGAAGGTTAAATTTTTAAGTTTGGTTAAATTAGACATTCGGCATTACTTATGACATTGGATAAGAGTGTATGAAAGTAAGCTTGAGTAGTTAGGGCTAAATGGGTCATATAATGATCTTAAATGGACTATATGCATATGAGAGTGTAGGTATTTGTGTGTGCAGCATTGAAGATAAATGGAAACTGGTATTGTGGTAAATGTTGATAAGATGACATTCGGAGTTAGCTATATGTTTTGGAACTATACTGTAATTTGAAAATAAAAGTATATAATATTAAAGCATGCATTATATATATGCATGTGTATATGCGGTTGTGCATAATTAGGAGTAAATGATTAAATGATGATAGTCATATATAGGTACGAATATATATATGTCTTATGCATGTACCATGTACTTATAGTGACAATCGGATGTATGGTTTAATTCATGCATATGAAAGCATGATAAGTTATGTGAATCTTTGTTTGTGTATGCGAATTAGATATTGATTAAATAAGTATGAAATCGATTCATGACATATTTTATAAAATATAATATGTATTGAAGTTTTATATGATTGTCAAATGTGACTACTAAGAAGTAAAGTTGAGTAAGTAATTTAAATAAATCTATTTGTTTTAATTAAGCTCAAGAGCAAAGAGGGTCTAAATCAGATAGGGGAAAGGAGAAAGCAGTCGAGTAGATTATCCGTAACTGTTCAAAATATCTGAGGTAAGTTTTGAGTAGTCTCCTCTAGTATATATAATTGATGATGACTTATAAGAGTATAATGGGTGAATTGCGATCTTTGGTTTGCACTTGAATAAAGCTGTTTATTAAATAATGCGTGTATATGACTTATAGTTTGATGGTCACTTTGAGTTTAAGCTTCAATGGTAAAATGAATGTGTGATATTAGGTATAACTTTTGAGCCGAAATGTGAATGATGATGTGCATATTGAGCTTATATCCGAACATATTAAATGACTACTAAAGTGATAGGTTAAATGAAATGTGTTAAAATATGATTAAGTATGCATGGTATTTGAAATACATCCGGACATGAAGTCCGCAGGCTATATGTTGGGAATATATCTGGATATGAGGTCTGCAGGCTATGTGCTCGAAATATATCTGGATTTGAAGTCCGCAAGCTATGTGCTGGAAATATATCCGGACTTGAAGTTCGCAGGCTACGTGCTGGAATGGTATCCGGGTTAAAGACCCGTGAACTTGTGTTATAAATGTGTTTCGAGTGCTAAGACTTGACCGGACCGTGGCCAGTAAGTTAAGTAAGACTACGATAATGAATGTCTGTGGTAACCATCATCGAGTAAGTAACATATATACTTTGCATGTTAAGGTACGTATTATGTGCTCATATGTGAATTGATTTCAAAATGATTTATTAGTATCAAAGAACGATGTATGTATATATATATGTGTGGATGAATTCGGTATTTGAGGATAAGACAATGACATGCTCGGGCAATGTAAGTCATTATAGGAAAATATGTGACTAAATGTAATTGTATAAGCCATGTAGATAATGAAACATGTGCTAGAAATCTTCTTGTGTATACATAAATACATACTCGGCCAATAGGATTTATAACTAGTGTACTTGTGTATATTCGGCCAAGTGAATTAAAATTGGAATACGAGGTCTGTTTACTTAATGTTCGTTTTAAATGACAAGCTTTTGTAGTATGAAATGCTTAAAACTTACTAAACCTCAAAAGCTTACTATGTTTCTTATTTCTCTGTTTTATAGATTGTTGATTTTGGCCACCGACTCGGGGATCGTCAGCGGATCATCATAATATCGACCTTTTGGTATAGTTATATTTTGGACTTGATATGGCATGCATAGGTTAGACCGGTGTTAGTTATGTTTTGTAATTGTAAATAGTTTGGCCATGTGAAAATGGTATATATATATAACTTAAAAATCAGTATGTTTTCAGCTCGATTTCTGTTTTAGTTGATAGATTATGTGAATGAAATTAAATGTTTAGCTCTGTAATACCTCATAGCCTAAACTGGTGATCGGACTCGGGCTAGGGGTGTTACAGTATGACTTTTCTACGTTTCCGCAACTACATTTTAAAAGGACATGTTTTCATAAAATCATATATTTTAAACAAGTGATTAAAAGGAGTTTTTTTTAAGGATAGTTAAGGTTTCTTTTATTTTAAGAAGGGTTTTCAATGAAAACATGGTTTTCACTAAAACACTTCAATGTGATGCGCCAGATTTGGCCATAATGTCCAGGACGGGTTTGGGGTGTTACAAAGAAAAACCCCCAGGAGTATGTAATTGCAAACGACACACACACTCATGTGTAGCGACACTTTTGGCGATTGATTTTCTAACGCTTGTATTGGAGTGTTCCCTTTTTAACATTCCATACTACACCCACTTTGGAGTGTCTCTAATTTATAACTATATATACATATATAAGCAGCTGTAATAAGCAGATTCATTCAAAATTTAAGGAATGATAGTAGTCATCCATTACTAATGCAACCTAATCTATTCATCCAAGAATTGAGGCTATGACCTTCTGCGAAATTTATCCAACTCATTCATTGATAATCACATAATTCCATAATTAAGCATTGAATGTAACAAAACTTTTTGAACAATTTTCATTAATTATAATAAAACCTTGCATGCTTTATTTTTAAAAAAAAATATTTTGAAATGTGGGTGTATTTCCAAGCCTCTTGTGCATTTCCCTAAACTTAAAGTTTGCATTGTCCCTAATGCACTAACATGAAAATGTAATGACAATAAAAAAATGCAATAACAATGTATACTTATCAAAATAAAACTTACGGCTACATGAAATGCATGAACACTACAACTAAAGCTTAAAATAAACTAACTTAGTTATCTACAACCATCGATGTTGTTTTATGATGTTTCTTTCTCTTCCTTCTTTCGTTTTTTATCCTTAGAGCACTTTTTTTTCTTTTCTTTGGGCTTTGCACGGTCTTCGGATTACTCCTTAGTTCCCAGCTTTACCCCGACATCATCGACTACTTCCTGTATAGGAGAGGCCACCTGGAGTGGTCCAGTGTAGACTGCTATTGCCAATGAATTGCATTGCTCCTCACTGGTTACCTCAGCAACTTCTGTCGGTCTTGCTCTAGCTCGCTCCAAATTATCAATATTTGCACCCACAAACTCGGGTGAGATGATAGTCTTCTCAATAGAATCTTCTTCTTCTTTTTCTTTCTCATTTTTAATAACTTTTTCTTCTTCAGCAACAACTTCCTCTTTTGCAACAACAACTTGAATCTCAACAACAGTTTTATCTTGATCCGCAAAAATACCACCTTCAAACAAGTTATCAATCTTTCACAGGCATTCTTCAATGTCCATGGATTCCTCTTTTTCCTCATTATCAAAGACCTGCACAATGGGTGGGGATGCCACTGATCTATCTCAGTCTTCTAAGTTGTCATTTGAAGAGGAGAGGTCATAATTTCGAATGATTAGTGGAAACACTAGGAACTTCGGTAGTGGGGATGGGCTCAGTTGGCTTAATGTCGCTACAATAGAACTGTTCCAGGCTCTGGTATAAGCATAAAACAAATTATAAAATTTTTCCATATCTTCTACTGTAGCAACAAGCCTGATCTACCTGTTGTTGATGGAATTTACCATTTTTTCGACATCTTTCAGTTTGTGCCATAATGATGTCTTTGCATTTAGGTTTGTTTCTTTGTTGCCAGTGTTGGCTTTGTCCTTTCTTGTCTTGCTAATTTTTGCCCCCTTTAGTATCGGCATGTCCTTGCCATGAGTCATTCTCTCTACAGAGGCTTCATTAATTAGGCCCTTATTTTCCAGGACTTCCTCACCAGCATTGGGCATAGTTCCTCTTTGTTGGCACAATAACATCACCAGTGATCGAAAAACCAAGATCCCATCCTACCTTACGGCGCCATCAGCAATTTCTTGGTGAAATATTGTGCCTATATCAATTTTTTTGCCCTAGACGATAGAATGTATCAGACACATTCTATCAAGGGTGACTATGATGTTGTGAGTAGAGGGCTTTAGCCTGAAGTTGATAAAAAGAAATCAAATTTTCCCTTGCAGCATCAGGAAGCGATGATGCATTGTATAATTCTTTTGATGGGAACCCGTCCACACTGCTCTTTCGACACACAACTCTTTCACCAACAGGTCTCCTTTTTCATCTGTGATGTCATCAATGAATTTAGAGTATTCGTCGGCATCGACCTTAGTGTTGTATAGCTTGTTGATTTTTTCAGCTCCCATGGTATTAAACCTTCACGAATGAAAATGAACTCTAACTCATGATCGTAGAGATGAGCATAAAAGTCACGTACCAGTGAAGGCGAGTAGCTTCTAGGATGGGTGCAAAAAGTTTCCCACTTTAACTTTGAGATGGTCTTGTAGACTTGTTTACCCAAGTCTTGTTGTGGCAAAGGGAAATGCCCTGTTTGGGATGGAAGTTGCACTTCAACATGTTGTCATGAAATCATTCCTTTGCCGCTTTATTCAAAAAGATTACTGGCTCCTTTGTCTACACTGCCCTTGTTGATTTCAATTCACAGATTGTGGTAGCAGAGGACACATGTTCTCTAGCAGAATTGGTAGCTTTCTTGACTGAGCCTCTTATTTTGGCCATCTTTTGTTGAAGGATAAAAGTTTAAAGTTAAAAGATATGATCTTGAGAAGAGAAAAGAAATAAAAATGGTTGCTTGAATACGTTACAGTCAGTACAGTGGGAGAGGATTTATAGTGAGTGAAAAAGGAAGATGGAGAGGCGTGTTATTTTGTGGAGAGATATAAGACTTGTGAGAAGAGTTGTGTCCAATAGAAATTATGACTGCTCAGAAGGATCAAATGGCTGAGTGAGTTTTGATTCAACGGTGGAATCTAAATTTCCCTGAATTCTGATGAGATATAAATGGTAGTACAAACTTATGGAATGCGTTGACAGCAAAATTTCAATGCGTCGACAATGGTACCTAATTTATTCTGCAAAAAGGAAGGGAAATAAACTTTAGCAGAACATAAGCAAAATAAGCTAAAATCACAGAGTAATAATTAAAAAGTAAACTTTTCGACCAATTTAATGGTCTCTACCTGCTTTTGATCACTGTTGCCAAAATAGTGTTTCATCCTCTATCAATTTACTTTGAACTGGTGTCCATCACATAAATCTCGAATTGTGATTGCACCATGAGGAAATACGTCAACAACTTCAAAAGGTCCAGACCAACATGAATGCAATGGTGTAATTTGAGTCGAGAATTGAATAATAAAACTTGTTGACCCGCGATAAATTGTCGTTACAAAATAATCTTGTCATGCCATCATTTGGTCTTTTCCTTGTAAATTGTGGCATTTTCATAAGCCTTTCTCCTAATCTCCTCTAGTTTAGTGATATCCAACAGTCTTGTCTTTCCAGCTGCTTCATAGTCCATGTTCACTTGCTTGCTTTGTGTTCCAGTTCGTCTCGCAAATGACATGCTTTCCCAAAAACCAATTGATATGACGACATCCCTAATGGAGTTTTGTATGCTGTCCACAATGCCCATAAAGCATCATCCAATCAGAAAGAGCAATCTTTCCACGAAGGGTTTACAACCTTCTCAAGAATGTTCTTAATTTGTTGATTCGATACTTCGGCTTGTCCATTAGTTTTGAGGATGATAAGTAGTAGCCATTCTATGATTAACTTTATATCTCTTCAGTGTGGTCGCCACTTGGTTACAATGAAAGTGCGTACCCTGATCACTAATCAATGCCTTCGGTGTGCCAAAGCAAGTGAGTATATACTTGAGCAAAAAAATTAGCACTGTCTTTGCATCATCCTTTGGGACTGTAACAACTTCCACCAACTCCGAGATGTAGTCAATAGCTACTAATATATAAATATTTCCAAATGAACTTGGAAACAGTCCCATGAAATCCATACCCCAAATAATAAATAATTCAACCTCCACAGTTGGCTGCTGCAACATTTCATTGCGTCGGGATATAGAACCAGCGCGCTGACAATTATCACATTGATTTACAAAATTGTAGGCATCTTTGAATATTGTTGGCCAGTAGAATCCTGATTGGAGAACTTTAGTCACAGTTCTCATACCACCAAAATAACCTCCATAAGGATCATTATGACAATGCTTCAGGATGGAAAGCATCTCCTCTTCTGGAACACAATGTCGAAACTAAATAAACAAGGCCCATTTTTGCCCGGGCCTGTAAAATAAATAAACAAGGTTTCCCGAAACTAAAACAAAAAATAGTCCATTAAATAAGGCCCTTTAAATAGTCCATTTACAGCCAAAACTCGGTTAGCCCAAAAGCCCTATGCCTAGTTACATCTAAGACCTGATTAGCCTAAACCCTTGGCCCAAAATCTATTAACCCAATACATCCTTAACCCAAAACATACAGGGCCCAAATGGCCCAAATTGTTAACAGAACACGGAAAGGCCTAGGGTTCCCGAAACCCTAAGCGTCGTAGGAACACCAAAAGTCACGACCTTTCGTTTAGGCGCCGTTCCAGTGACTTTTCATCATCCTCCATTGACGACGTGACTCCACCTTTCCTTGTACCACGCAATCGGTACATGAATCGAATGATAGTGCAATCACCGCCGTGATATTCTCGTTGGTGTCTGCAAAATGGAAAGAACGACAGCAGAAAATAGGAGCAAAATATGGAAAGAAATCAAAGATTTCTTTCCCAAAATGTAATGATTTACAAAGGGCTATAAAAGCCTTTCTTTTTAATCAGTAGGGCGGTTTTTTCACGAGATTCAATAAAAACAGAACGTGTTTTACACTAAAAGAAATCAACAGTCGATGGGAGAATACATAGGTGATTACTATATTTCTTTTTCTCTCTAAATACATATTAAAAGCACAAAAATAGAACAAAGGGACGTCTGCTTCGATTTGCGGTGAAACAGAAGCTTTCCAAATTTCTACCGTACATAGTCTTTATGCGGTGGTGCGCGCGGCGCGTGCAAACCTCTAGCCAGAGGTTCAAGAGAACTCCGGGAACCATCCCTCAGCCCTCCTTCAGCGGGTTTTCTTTGTTTTTTTTTTTTTAAATCAGATTTTAAAATGATTTCAAAACTGAAATTTGGCTTATATAGCCCTAACAAAACAGTGCCGTTTTGCTTAAAACAATAAGCTTCAAAATGGCGTCGGATTAATGCTGAAGATCCGCGTGTTGACCCGTGACCCGTGGAGGATTCGCGTGTTTTTGGAAAATGGGCTAATTGCCCAATGGGTCCTTTCGTATTTTTAATCTTTGTAATTTCATTTTTTTTAATTTTAATTCGGCCCTAATATTTTATAGTTGTTTCAATTTAATCCTAACGGCCATTAAAATTCATTCTGAAGAACAAGGTCGTTTTGGGATTAGGGCAAATTGCCCAATGAGTCCCTTGTAGTTTTGAATGAATTCCAATTAGGCCTAATTTTTTGTTGTTATTTTAAAATTAGCCCTAGAACTTTAGTTTTATTTAATTTTAACCTTTTAAATATTTTTGCATAATTTATTTGTTAAATACCTTATATATTATTTATTTTTATAAATATTAGTTATATAAAATAGTATATATATTTTTTATTTATATATTATCCATTATATTATTTTTATTATCATACATTTTATTTATAAATTTTATTATACATTATATTTTACTATATATTATTCCTTGCATTTTTATTTTTTTATAAATTATATATTATTTTATTATCCATTAATTATGTAAAATTTTAATTTTTAAAAAAATTTCATTAAATAATAGTACATATATATTTTATCCTTATTTTTATAATATTTATCATATTATTTATATTTCATTATATTTTATTTATATATTACATATCATATATTATTATATATTATCTCCCTTTTATTATATATGTTATTTATTATTTATTAGTATATAAAAATTAAATTTGTAAATTATTATAAACTAATACATATATTGTTATTATATATATTTAATGTCTATATTTAAAATTCACTACAAAATTTTTCTCTAATTTAACATCCCTTTTTTATGTATATATCAAGCTACTATATTAAATGATATGTATTTTTTTTATTTACTTATATTGATTAAAATTTTTTGTTTTCATTTTGGTTTTTATTAGATATTGTCTTAACACTCTAATTTCATCTTTTAAATTATTTGTTATTTATCATGTTATTTATTTATTGTTATGTATTCGTGTGCAAAATGGATCATTTTATGTTATTATCTTAAAAATATATTCGCATGAAGTATTATTATATGTTTAATATTCATTATTCTTACTGCTTGGCACTTTTGTACGAAATGATAATGTGTATATTCATGTTATTTGTGATTATGTATGTATGAAATGCTAAAGTATATTGTGTGATTTATGTCATATTTACCATTTTCAACATTATATTTGTATGAAATGTTAAAATAGGTAGCTTAATTAATCCAACGTTGATCTTTTGTAATAGATTAAATGCATCATCATTTTCTTATTTCATTTAATCAAAAGGAATTTTAAAAAGCAAGGCAATGTCTTTTGTATTTATGAATTCGAGAAATAGTACCCTAACATGCTGGGTTGCGATTTCCCGTTTGTCTAAATATCTAAAGTATCCTTTTAATAGATTTTACAAATCACAAGATTTTTTTGTTACGAAAGTTTATGAATATCGTGTCCAATCATGCTGAATGTGATGTTCGCATTCTTTTGGAACGAAAGAATTTTGACTTTCAACTCAAATTATTATGGTTTTAAAAGAGATCTTATTGCTAAAAATTTTTCAAGCTTTTGACATTAAGATGAAAATATTCAATTTGGTACCAATTTTGGGCGTTACGAGGGTGCTAATCCTTCCTCGTATGTGAATCGACTCCAACTCTGTTTTCTCGTAATTTCGTAGACCAAAATGTTTTATAAAGTGATCCAATCACACTTTAAAAGGTTGGTGGCGACTCCCGTTTTCAAAATACCCTCTCCATTTCTTAAAGAGGTTTCGACAATGTTGTTATTGCATACCTTGATTAAATACGGCTCGTTCCAATGATACTTCACTATGTCACGAAGAAATCTTTCTTTCTTATGACTTGTGACACCCAATGAGAGTTTTTCACACACTAGATAATTAACAAAATTCGCATACCAAGGAGTTGCATCTATAGCAAATAACTTATCATCTGGGAATGCGTCAACAATTTGAAGTATGTTTCTGTCTTCGCTGCCAACTTCCAATCGAGACAGATGGTCTGTAACTTGATTCTCTGAACCTTTACAATCTTTTATCTCGATCAAATTCTTGTAGCAGTAATATATAGCATATCAATCTTGGTTTGGCATCCTTTTTCGTAAAGAGATATATATCTCAACGTCGAGTGATCAGTGAATACAGTAACCTTTGCACCGACAAGATAGGAACGGAACTTGTCAAAAGAAAAGACTACAACCAGTAGTTCTTTCTCTGTAGTTTTATAATTGAGTTGAGTTTCTATTAAAGTTTTTCTAGCATAGTAGATGGCGTGAAATATTTTTCCCTTTCTTTTTCCTAGAACCGCGCCCACAACAAAGTTGCTTGCATTGCACATGACTTCAAAAGGTTGAGACCAATATGGTGCAACAACAATGGGTGCATTCACTAGCTTCTTTTTTAACTAAATAAAGGAATCTAGACATGAATCGTCAAAGAAGAATTTTTGATTCTGTTCCAGCAATGAGCATAAGGGCTTTGCAATTTTTGAAAAATCACTAATAAACCTTTGGTAAAACCCCGCTTGTCCAAGAAAACTACAAATACCTTTCACGTTTGTTGGTGGAGGTAATTTCACAATGATTTCCACCTTAGCTTTGTCTACTTGAATGCATTGACTAGAGATGCAATGTCCTAACACAATGCCTTCAGTTGCCATGAAATAACATTTTTCCCAATTCAGGACAAGATGTCTGTCCTCACAGCATTTCAGTGCTTTATCCAAATTGTCAGTGCAATGATCAAAATTGTTCCCATAGATTGAGAAGTCATACATAATAACATCTAAAGAGTCTTTGATCATATCTAAGAATATTGCCATCATGCACCTTTGAAATGTGGCTAGTGCGTTGCAAAGGCCGAAAGGCATACGGCAAAAAGTGAAAGTACCAAAGCGGCAAGTGAAGGTTGTTTTCTCTTGATCCTCCGGTGCAATAGCAATTTGATTGTACCCAAAATAGTCATCTAAAAAGTAATAATAGGCCTTTCCAGCAAGCGGATCCAATATTTAGTTAGTGAAAGGAAGTGGGAAGTGATCCTTCTTTGTGGCCACATTTAATTTGCGATAATCTATACAAAATCTCCATCTCGTGGGAATGCATGTAGGAATTAATTCATCCTTATCATTGCGAACCACAGTGACGCCACTCTTTTTAGGCACGCATTGCACTAGACTTACCCAATTGCTATCAGAAATCGGGTAAATAATTCCAGCATCAAGCCATTTTATGATTTCCTTCTTGACAACTTCTTTCATCTTCTTGTTTAATTTTCTTTGCTATGCAATCGATTGATTGCCTTCATCTTCCAACTTAATCTTGTGTATGCAAAAAAGGACTAATACCTTGAATATCAGCAATACTCCAAGCAATAGCTCATTTGTGTTGCTTGAGAATATGGACCAATTTCTCTTCTTGAGTTACATCTAGTGTTGTGGAGACAATAACTAAGAGAGTATTGTGGTTACCTAGAAAGACATATTTAAGATGAGGAGGTAGTGCTTTCAATTCTAGAGTAGGAGCTTCTTCAATAGATGGCTTGAAAATTAGGGTTGTTCTGTTGGCTAGGTCTAAGGATTCAATCTGCCATCCATGCTTGAGTTCAAGATTATTAGCTTCAACCATGCTATCACAATCGTCTAAGGATTCGACATCAAATGTTACTGTAAACTATTCAGAAAGTACTATGCTTTGGTCATTGAACTCTTCCTCAATTAGATGATCTAGTGCATCAAAAATATGGCATTCTTGTTTTTCCTTGCATTGAATAGATTCAAAAACACTAAAGGTGACTTGCTCATCATTAAGTTACACGGTTAGTTCACTTTTAAAAACATCAATAAGAGTTCAACTGGTGGCTAAAAATGGTCATCTCAAGATTATGGTAATCTCCTTGTCTGCCTCACAGTCAAGGATGATAAAATCGGCCGAAAAAATGAATTTATCCATACGAACTAAGACGTCTTTTATTTGCCCTTTAGGTTAAGCTAAGGATCGATCGACTAGTTGTAATGTCACTGTAATAGATTTCATGTGACCAATTCCCAACTTTCTGAAAGTAGATAGTGGCATTAGGTTAATGCTAGCTCCCAAGTTGTATAAAGCCTTACCTAAATAATGATTACCAATTGAACATGGGATGGTAAAGCTCCTAGGATATTTCAATTTAGGGGGCAACTTGTTTGTCATAACAACACTACAGCCTTCTATGAGTGCAATAGTTTCAATATTAGTGAGCTTCTTCTTCTTGGACAAGAGGTCTTTCATAAATTTCCCCTAACTCAAAATTTGAACCAAAGCGTCTACTAAAGGAATGTTGATCTGCAGTTGCTTCAATGTGTCCAAGAACTACTGATACTGCTTGTTATGCTCATTCTTCTTGAATCTTTGTGGGAAGGGTAAAGGTAGAGATATATCTTCTTGCGCTGACATCTTTGATTGTGGTGACAGTTTCGAAGGTCAAACATTCCGCATATGAGTGACAATTTGTGGAACTTCTTTGTCTGATACATCAGCAAACTCTTTAGATTCAACCTTCTCACTAGTGATCACTCTATCTGTATCTTGAGGTGCTACAGTAGGGTCTAGAAATGGTTCGCCAGTTTGTTTACCACTCTTAAGAGTTATAGCCTTACAATGTTCTTTCCCCCTCAGACTAGGATTTTCCGTGTCACTAGGTAATGAGTCTGGTGGTCGAGTATTCAGATTGGAAGCAAGTTGTGCTAATTGTGTTTCTAGTGCTCAAATGGAAAATGAATTCCCTTATACGATAGCTTTAGTACGAGAAATATGCTCCCACATTAATGCCTCAAGAGTTGCTAACGGGTCAGAAGTAGAAGCTTGTGTGGACAGTTACTGTCGATGTCCTGGAACATGCTAATTTGGTATTGAAGAGTGTTGTGGTTGCATCAGATTTTGGTGTGAATGTGTCTGGCCTTGTTGTGGATGCATATGAGTGTGCTGATTATAGTTCTACTATTGTTGATTGTAATTCCCTTACCTGGGATTATAATTACCCAGAGTAGATGTATTCCCATATCTGAATGTCGCAGCATTTTGTCCAGCATTATGATTTCCCCAAAACTGTTGGTTACGGATAAAGTTATTGTATGAATTACCATAAGAATTGTTGAGGATTTTAATAATATAATAGGTATTCTCTGCATATTATGGACAATATTTATAGCTATGGCTATCACTACAAATCTCACAACAAAAAGTAGGACATCAACTTGCTGAGCGACTTGTATAGGTGCAACTCCACTAGTCCCTTGCATATTTTTAATCATGTTTGTGAGAGAAGAAACTTGAGCGCTTAGTGCAGTTATTACTTCCAATTTGATAACTCTTGGAGTAGTTTTTGCTTGTGCAGCTTTAGAGATAGGGTATTGATTATCATTCTGAGCAATTCTCTCAAGAATTCTCATAGCATCATTATAAGTACAATCCAGCAGAGGTCCATTGGCTGATGCGTCTACAAGATTCCTTGTATGTGAATTCAGCCCATTATAAAAAAATCTCAATTTGTGTTTCTAGTTGAATGTCGTGCATGGGACAATGTCGAAGTAAAAATTTGTAATGTTCCCATGTGGTGTGAAGATTTTCATCATCCAACTGATGATAAGTAGTAATATCATTTCAAAGACGAGCACTCATTGTTAGTGAGTTAAATTGTAAAACAAATTGTGTTACTAGTGCATCCCAAGAAGTAATTGGTCCGACAGGTAGTCCAGAAAACCAAGTACATGCTTTTCCCTGTAAGGAATAAAGAACTAATTGCATCTTCAAGGCATCATCAGGAACGCCTTGTTGACTAAAGGAAGCACAAATCAATAAAAAGGATTTAAGATGTTCTCTCACATCTTCATGTGGCACTTCAGCATATTGTCCATTAGAATTCAACATTTGAAACATTACTAGCTTAAGTTCAAAATTCTCAGCTTGGATTACTAGCCTAACGAATTCTGATTGTAAATCATCCAAGATAGGTACTACAAAATCTCGTATAGTTCTATTTTGTATGTGAGCATCTTGTTGCAACAATGGGTTATTAACATTTTGTTGTTGCATTGGGGGTATGGTTGCATGTTCCCTGGTAAAGCCATATTTCTTTGTTCTCGAAGTCTACTCTAAACAGTCCTTTCAATTCCTAGATCAAAAGCGGCAAGAAAATCTGAATTACTTCGGGTCATGAAACACCTAAATTGAAGTTAAAGAATTAGCAACAAAGAAAAACCAATAAGTGAATACTAAATATTATATAAGAAAAATAAAGTGCAAAAACACACAAAAAAATAAACATCAAACAAGCACCATCCACAGCAACGACGCCAAAAACTTGATCGGCTATTTAACGTCATAGCAATAATGTGAAAGCTCACTGTCGATGCAAGTATAGTAGACAGATATGAGTCTATCGGATATCGATCCCACCGGGATGGTAGTCTTTTGTCTATTAATGTTAGTGTAACAACTAAATGAAAATGAGATAAATTGTGAGAATAGTTGTCGATATAATAACTTGAAAACAACAAAATAAAATATGATAATGATAAACTAGGATCCCCAACATGAATCTTCAGCAGAATACTAAGTGCTCACGAGGTATAAAAAGATAGGTGATTATCGAAGTAATAAAGTTCAATGTATATCTTACCCAATGTCAATCCTCTATTTAATCTGAGACTTAAACATGCATACTAACCTCACCTTTTGATCATGGCAATACAACACTATTAAGAACAAGTGGACTAAATTCCTCTAATCCTCACTCAACTTCCGTTGTAATGCTTGTTGGCTCAAATCACATCCACTTTCCTTTCGGTCGCGTGATCGCAATAACACTTCCATGTTAAAAAACATTCAAACCCCAAGATTAAACAATAAAAGCAAGATTGAATAAGATAGCATTTAATCCAGAGTTCATGTGTACTTCCATACAAACAGAAAACAAAGAATAATCACCAACATTCATAAAGAAATAAGAAACAATCGAGTGGAGAATACTATTCCTAGACAACTCAAATGAATCTTTCTATTCCCTCTTGTTTCGCACTTAGGTCTTCTTGTTAGAAGCTAGTCTGCATCTAGTTTTCACGTTGGCTCACCTATGAGAGGCTTAAGTTGCCATGGCCGTAAGCTTTAAGGTAAGATGATGAAGATGATGATCCGGCAAAAAAGAGCTAGCTTTTGTTCTCACGTCCACCTTTTATGTCCTCTTCTAATAGTACAGGTGTCCTTTCCTTAAAATTATTCTGTCCTTGTATGTACAGGTTTGTTACACCAGACTGGATAGCTCATGCAATTTTAGTTCTTATCCAGACAGCTTCAGGTGTGGCGACAGTTCCGGACGCAATTTGGAATTCAGTCATGCAACGAAATTAATGCAAAAAGATAGCAAAATTAAGGGTAAAATAGGCTAGGATTCACTAAGTTATAAAATGTAATTTACTAAATTGAAAATGCTAAAATGTATGCTAAGGATAACTAAATGGGAACAGTTTAACCAATAAGTAAGGGGGAAAACCTATGTTCTTTCTAGTGCTATCAGGCACACATGGGTGTGTGTCCAGCTCATGTGGAAATGCCCAGGTCGTATGGTTCTTTAAAACATCTCTATTTGTATGATTTTGGCTCATTTTTTGCTCCTTTCACTCCCAAATGCTCTCCTAAGTATAGAAACATGAATTTATACGATTAGGAGCATCAAATTCACTAATTTGCATAATTAATCATCCAAAAACATATTAAGAATGAGATTAAAATATGTTACTTTTATAGCTTATCAAATATCCCCACACTTAACGTTTGCTTGTCCTCAAGCAAAATCCTCAACTCACATTTAAGTTAATATTTCTCAACTTGTAATTCCCATCAATAATGTCTCAAAATAATTTACAAATAATCATTCATTGGCAATTCAACTAAAAGAGCACTAAAGTCTCAAACAATCCAATCTAACATTTTTAAGTACAAAAACATAGGTGTCTCCCTTTATTTAAGTAGTTACCTTTAATTCAAAATCAACAAAAAATGACCTCATCACTAAAGATTCACTCAAGCACTCAAAGTGTTTAAGGCTCAATAATATGCACTCAATAGTCGAGCAAGAAATGTCATTACTATAAGCTTGCATGAAAATCAAATCTCCGCCACTGTAAAATGATATGATACACTAATCAAAAGGTCTTTAAGAGGTTGTAATGGGGCTTAGGTTATGGGTGTGGAGAAAGGCCAGAAAAGTTGGTTATAATCGAGATCGAATCGATAAATTACCAAATTAAAAAAAATAAACAAATGCTAAATTAAAAAAAAGTGCATAAATCAAGAACTATTCAAGAATAACATGGAGCTTCTTCTCAAAATATGAATTTAACTGTTCAAGCTCAATCAACATAGAACCAAGTAATAATCAATATTTTTTTTTTGATTTTTTTATTTTATCTCTCTTTTTGTTTTCTAGAACAATCAAAAATAATTCAGCAAATAAAACAGAAAAGCATATTTAAGCAACAAACCAAATCAAATCTCAACAAAAACGGAGTCAATAAAATGGGAAAAATCTCAACGAACAAGAAATTAGTTATGTGTTAACATTAATGGGTTAATCAAGAAATAGTGTGTTAGGCTCAATAGGGTTCACAAAGGTTTAATTAAAAAGGTAGGCTTTTATATGGGATAAATGGGTTAAAACCTAACTGCCTTTATCATCTTAGTATATCAAATCAAATGTGTGGCCTCGATATGTATAATCGAAGCAAGTTCTAGAATAACAAATCAAATTGACACACTCATAACCAATAATAAAATGAGCAAGAAAAGAGTATGCTCTAAAGGCTTAAAATCTCACAAAAAAATCATGGTTTTTGATGTCAAACTTGCAAATCTCAAACTTCAAGATAATACTTCAATTTAGGGAAACAACCTAAAATTTTTAATTTTTGAAAAATAAACTATCATGTTTGATTCTCTCATATCTTAAAGTTTAAATCAACCTATATACAAATATCTACAGATTAATCTAAAACAAATCAACAAAAATCCCAAATCGATAAAAATTCATTCTAATGGGAGTGTGAGAAAATCACTTAAATACCACAAATAATTCAGGGATTTTCTAATAATTATATAAATAACCTCCCCACACTTAAGTTGTACATTGTCTTTAATGTACAAACATATACAATCACAGTATAAGCAGAATATCATAAGAGAGGGTGATAAGGCATAAAAGTAACATATTTTTAATCCCATTCTTAATGCATTTTTGGATGATTTATTATGTAAATTAGTGAATTTGATGCTCCTAATCCTTTAAATTCATGTTTCTTTACTTAAGTGAGCATAGAGGAGTGAAAAGAGCGAAAAACAAGCCAAAATTAGACAAAAAGAGTTGTTTTCAGTATCCACACGGCCTGGGCATATCCACACGGGCTGGCCACGTGCCTATGTGCCAGCCTATGTTGATTTCGCGACCTATTTCTCATATAGGAAGAAAAACCCAATTTTTAGGCTTTATGAGCATGCTAAAGTCTATAAATATCAATTAGAAGAATATCTAAGGAGGCACTCAAAGAAGATCGAAGAAAAGACTCAAAAAACACCATCGGAATCAACTTGGAAGTGGATCTCCTTCAAGATTGAAGATCTCCGTTGAATTTCCTTTGAAGTTTTATTGCGTTTCTTTATGTCTTGTTGTTATCCTAATTTTGAGATGTTTTAATTTTAGATTATGAACTAAATTCCCTAGATACCTAGGGAAGATGAAACTTATGACTAATCTTATTATTTGATTTCTGATTTACATGATAAATACTTGACTCTTGTTCTCAATTATGTATGTTTATTTCATGTTTTAATATTTTTAGGATATTAATTCATGTTTAATGTACTTATTTCAGTGGAGTGAAAGTTCCTGTTTAAGAGTAGATCTAGTATAATTGAGTGAAGTTGCATGAAATCCTAGAAATAGGACGACATAAATCTACCGGATTAGAGTCAAATCTAATAGGGGAATCCATAGATCGAGTTAACGTGAGAATAAGGGTTTTAATTAGAAAAAGATTTCAATTAATCAACTTAGAGTCAGTTGTTCTTACTCTTGAAAGAGATATTAACATAATTTAGAGATTTCTATGGATCAAGACACAAGTGAATAAATCGTTTAATTTAGATTTAGAATAATAGGTGAGTTCTTTCTTGGGTATTGTCTTTCTCTTTGGTTATCTTTGATTACTTTCCTATTTCATTCTCTGTTGCGTTCGTAGTTAAATTAGATTAGTAGTTTTGGATTAAAAACAATCACTTCAATTTATCGGTTAAATAATAGAAAAAACAGTAATTATTAGTACTTTTAGTCCTTGTGGATACGATATTCCCTACTCACCATAACTATACTATTGTTAAGGCCTATTTATCATTAGTTTAGTGACCATCAAGTTTTTGGCACTGTTGCCGAGGACTAAAATATTAGGAACACTCGATTTTTATTAATTTAGCCATTTATTTTTATTGCATTTTATTTTTGTTTTTAGTTTAATTTTTGTTTTCTAAATTTTCTTTTATTTGCTTCTGGCAGGTTCCTTTAGTTTATGACTAGAAGAAACCCATCGGGATCATTATTATTTGACAGTGAAATTGAAAGTACAGCTCGCAGAAATCATAGAGAAGCAGGGCAGAGTCGACAGAGTATAGTAGATGAGCAAGAGGATGTTATTATTATTACTGAGGAGATGGGTGATAACCAGAATAATCAGCTGCCTCCTATAATTGCTGCGAATCTCGCAAATCTAGATCCTGCTCCTTGTACTATGTATGATTATGCCAAGCCCACTCTAACTGGGGCTGAATTGAGTATTGTGAGACCCACCATTGCTGTAAATAATTTCGAACTGAAGGTAAACAACATTCAGATGGTACAACAATTCATTCAGTTCGATGGTTTGCAAGACGAAGATCCAAATACTCATTTGGCTAATTTTCTGGAAGTCTGTGATACTTTCAAAATAAATGGCATCTCTGACGACACCATTCACCTAAGGTTATTTCCTTTCTCGTTGAGGAACAAAGCTAAATAATGGTTGAATTCTTTGCCACGAGGTTCTATCAATACAATGGATCAAATTATCGAGAAACTCCTACTGAAGTACTTCGCACTGGCTAATACAGTCAAGTTGACGAATGATATCTCTTCCTTTGTTCAAATCGACTTAGAAACCCTATATGATGCATGGGAGATGGTGCCCTCACCATGGGTTACCTCTATGGCTACAGGTTCAAATCTTCTACAACGGTTTGAATCCCTCGACTCGTCAATTGATCGATGCAGCAGCAGGTGGTACTCTGAACAATAAAACACCTGAAGTGGCTTATGAGTTTATAGAGGAGATGACACTGAATAATTATCACTGGCACTGAATAATTATCACTGGCAACTCATGAGGACGAAGCTGAATAAAGCAACCGATGTTTTCAATCTAAATGCGGTTACCATGTTATCGAATCAGGTAGAACAATTAAATAAAAAAAAATTTGATGGTTTATATGGTTATACGTAGGGCTGGTAGATGGGCATGTGCCGAACCTGTGTGGAAATGCTCAGCTGTGTGGTTCCTGAAAATAATTTTATTTTTCCGATTTTGGCTCATTTTTTGCTCCTTTCGCTCACAAATGCTCTCGTAAGTATAGAAACATGAATTTAAAGGATTAGGAGCATTAAATTCTCTAACTTGCATAATTAATCATCCAAAAATGCATTAAGAATGAGATTAAAATATGTTTCTTATATAGCTTATCAAACATTGATTACAAGTTAAAGAATTGAAAGTGGATGTTGATTAAGTAGCACATATTTGGAGGGACTTGATAGAGAAAGAGTTTAAATTATTGGATTTAAATTGAAATTAACCAATATATAAAAAAACTTTGTAGTTCTTGTCCAAATACAAATATATTATTATGGTTAATAAGCATCTAATAAATCTAAATGGATTCTTATTGCCATTTGTGTAGAAATATGAGTCAAAATATTGTGTATTAGCCTTAGGGTGTTCATCGTCCCAGGTGTGATCCGAGTGAACATCTATTATTTAACTGCTATTTTGAATTTAATTTTTTAGAAACACTTGTCAAATATTTTTTTTGAGGTTAATTACCAAAAAGAAATTAAGTAAAATTATTAGTTTAGTTATTGCTTATAGGTTTATAATCATTTTAAGATTTTCAGTTCATTTCAAATTTTTAGTGTTTTCGACTTTTATTATGTGTAAATCATGTATGATTTTTAATTCAAAATTTCTTTTGATTTAAGGTTTTTAATATGTGACCCTATTCAAAAAATTTCTTATTTAAGTTTGAATATATTTTAATTATCAATTTCATTATATTTTATAATAATTAATTTCGATAATAAATATTTAAATATATATTATTTATACTCGTAATTTTAATCTTATTTATAATTTTATTTGTATCTAAAAGAAGTATAATTTACAATTTTTAGCAGTGATTAAAAGCTTTTTGTTTAAAATATTAAATATTGCTCATCTAATTCTCTTTTCTTTTGCTCTATTGTGTTACAGTACTATAAGCACTCTGTGTGTTACTATGATATGGACTTGTTGTCTGTAGTTCATTTACTTGTATTACCGATGGGTGAGACAGACCTACACTCTATGAAGTTGAGTCCATGTAATGCCAGTTGCATCAAGTATTCCCTTGTAAAGCTGTTGAGTCTTTCTAGGTATGATGCTTCTGTTTGTTTATCGAGCTTGTAACACCCCAAACCCGGCCTAGACGTTATGGTTGAATCTGGAGTGATTGCGATAAAAGGTTTGAAATCTAGTTTTCGTTTATTTAAAAACAACATGAATCTTTGTTACTTGAAAGCCCGTTTTATTTGAAAATGTGTTCGACATAATTATTCAATTAAAAACATTGTTTATTTACATTCTCTACATGAATCGAATACTTTGCAGCGGAAATTCTTTAAAACCTTATGCTTAGGAAAATCAAGTGTGTTTTTTCGAAAACCGTTGTTTGCAAGAAAATAGTCATCTTATCAAACGTTATGCTAAAAATAAATCCCAAAATAAAATCCAAATCGGAAATAATCCCAAAAGTCTAAAGATTACAAAATTTACAAAACTCTCAAACTAGAATTTTAAATAAGTTCAATTTAAGAAAAATTAGTTTACGGAGGAATGGACATAACCGAGCTCTCGTTGTACCGACCCACCTAAGTCTGAGGGTTCCCTGCAATTATCAGGCAAATAGAGAGTGAGTTTTCATAACTCAGTGTGTAACTTATAAGAAAACATACATGACAAAACAGATATAAACATATATCTTATGCAGAATCATAATCATATGCAAATTTACAATCCTACCCCCATCCACTGCACACTATCTTCGACTATCCCTACACACCATGTGGGGTCTTAAAGACCGATCTAGCCCTACACTGAACACTTCCTCCACATAATGACGAGATATTGCCTCACACTGAACACTTCCTTCACATAATATATGTCCCACCCCATAATCAGATATAAACAGAATTAACAAATGCCCAAATTTACATATCATACATGCTCGTATAACAGATGTAGAACATGTTTTATACGTAATAGATCATACATATTAAATGTTATTTACGGCAAATTTCATACTAACAGATTTACAGAATTCATGTTGTATAGCTTATATAACCACATACCGACCTCAGGAAGGCCCATAGTCGATCGAGATGACATGTACAGCCCTAGTGAAAAATTTTGAGTTTTAGGCCCACATGGCCCAAATTGCGTTGCCTGTGTGGACCACATGCCCATGTGCTCTACACGGCCCAAAATGGCCTAGACCGTGTGTCTCACATAGCCTAGCACACGGCCTGGCACAAGACCATGTGGCATCAACAAACCCTAATTTTGGCTTTCACCGTTCGGTATTTTTCAGGTTTCTCATTACACATATGGTCTAGATTCGATAAGAACAACCCCACGAGACAACCAGTACCTAAAAACATCAAAAAATGAACAAAATATTCCTTATGAGCATTCTAATTTACAAAACTAAAGTCCATCGACTTCCCAAAGAATCAAAACTTCAACAACCACAATTATCCCAAATCGACAGAATCACTTACCCCGAAACGAACAACACTTCTCTACTAGAATTAATTCACCGGAGGAGCATTAAACTCACAATTCCAGCCTAAACTAACAGATTCACAACCATTAATTTCCTATTACAAAAACCATTACCACAACTTCGTCACTCCCAAAATCCCTTAACCAAGCGAACACACATAAACCCTACCTACCAAACCGTAAGAAGAACCAAAAAAAATCCAAGCCAAAACTATTCAATCCGACCCACTAACCCTTCTCCAACTACCACAGAATTTAAATTCCACCAAACTTCTACTACACAAATGGCACACACACAGAAGCAAAAATTATTGCCATTCACCCACACGAGGTTTCAAACACAAGAACTCAGGTAAAGCTAACACTTTACCACTTAAACCAGTAGACTCATTTTAACATGAGTTGACCGAAAATATTATTTAAGCCTAAAAAACAAGGACAAGGCTAGGATAAAAAATAATTGAACTTTCCAAAATCATATTCGAACCCATGACCTTAAACACACACCCATATCACTTAACTACTAAAATAAGTGCTCATTTACAATAGAATTCGTGAGAACAAAATTTCAATAAGTGAGGGCGTTACAACTCTACCCCTTAGAAGAAATTTCGACCTCAAAATTTACTTGATTCAAACAGATGTGTATATTTTTGACGAATCGAGTCCTCAAGTTCTTACGTGGCTTCCTCAATGCCATGATTCGACCATAGAATTTTCACTAATGGAATAGATTTCCTACTTAAGACCTTAACATCTCGATCCAGAATCTGAACCAGCTCCTCCTCAAACATCAAATCCGGTCTAACCTCAATCTCTTCAACATGAACAATATGAGATGGGTTCGAACGATACCACCTCAACATATAGACGTGAAACACATCATGGATACGGTCTAACTCTAGAGGTAATTCTAATTGATAAGCAACTTGTCCCATACATTTCAGAATCTGATACGAACCAATAAACCTAGGGCTCAACTTGCCCTTACGTCCAAACCGTAGAACTTTCTTCCAAGGAGACACCTTCAGAAACACATAATCACCCATGGAGTACTCAATGTCCCTTCCTTTTAGATCTACATAGGACTTCTGTCTATCAAAAGCCACCTTAAGCTAATCTCGAATCAGTCTAACTTTATCCTCAGTCTTAAAATCTAACTCAGGATGTAAAACACGCCTCTCAACCAACTCAGTCCAACACAATGGGCTACGACACTTACAACTATATAGAGCCTCGTAAGGTGGCATTTGAATACTGGACTGGAAGCTGTTATAGTAGGAAAATCCTCCCAACTACCTCAAAAATCAATCACACAATTCTGAAGCATATCCTTCGATATCTGAATCACCCTCTCAATAGCATATCCTTCAGTATCTGAATCACCCTCTCAAATTGACCACTTGTCTAAGGATGGAGTGCAGTACTGAAGTTTAACCTCAAACCTAGAGCTTAATGAAGTTTCCTTTAAGACCAAGAGGTGAAGTAAGGACCTCTATCAGAAATAATCGAGACTGGTACCCTATGAAGTCTCACGATCTCTGAAACATATAAGTTGGCCAAATTCTGAAGAGAGTAGTTTTCCCAAATAGGAATAAAGTGGGCAGACTTAGTCAACTGATCTACGATGACCCACACAGAATCCTTTTTAGTAGGTGTTAAGGGCAACCAACTAACAAATTCCTTACTCACATGTTCTCATTTCCATAAGGGAATCTTAACTGGTTAAAGTAAACTCGAAGGCAACTGGTGCTCACCCTTAACTTGTTGGCACGTCAAACAACGAGAAACAAAATATGTTACCTCTCATTTCAAACCAGGCCATCAGTACAACTCACGAAGATCTCGATACATCTTATTTCCACCAGGATGCATAGCATAAGGGCTACTATGCGTTTCCCTCAAAATGGGTTGCCTCAAATCAGAATCATTAAGTACACAAACCCACCTTCAGAAACACAGAACCCAATCACTATCCAACCCAAAATCATAAGTGCTACCATCCTTCACCTAACGGAATCACAGAACCAGAGAATCATCCCCTAACTATTTATCCCAAATCTGATCAATCCAAGTTGACTTAACTTGCAACTCGGCTAACAGACTTTCATAATCAAGTAGACTTAGGTGAGCAAACATCGCTCTAAATTAGACATTGCCCTACGACTAAGAGCACCGGCCACCACGTTACCCTTACCAGGGTGCTATTTAATCGTGCAATCGTAATCCTTAAGTAATTCAATACATCTATGCTGTCTAAGGTTTAACTCCTTTGGGTAAGGAGATATTTAAGGCTCTTGTAATCGGTGTAGATGATACACCTCCCACCATATAGATAGTTCCTCTAAATCTTTAAGGTGAAGACAACTGTAGCTAACTCAAAATTGTATGTCGGATAGTTGCCCTAGTGTAACATAAGCTGTCGGGACACATAAGCCACTACCTTACCATCTTACATTCAAACCGACATGTGACGCATCAATGTATACCATGAAATCCTTACCAGATTCAGGCTGTATCAGAACAAAAGCCTAAGTTAAAACATATTTGAGTTTCTCAAAACTTGATTGATGCTCATCAGTCCAAACAAAAAGGGCGTTCTTACTCAACAACTTAGTTAGAGGAGCTGCTATTAAAGAGAACCTCTCAACAAATCTCCTATAATAACCCGTAAGCCTAAGAAATTTGCGGATCTCAGAAACATTCCTATCATGTTTCCACTCAAGGATAACCTTAATCTTCCTATGATCAACTCAGATCCCCTCCACAAATACCACACGCCCTAGAAAAGTTACCTCCCTCAACAAGAACTTACACTTGCTTAACATAGCGTAGAGCTATTTCTCTCGAAGTATTTGAAAAAATACCCTTAGAAGCTTATCATGATCAATTTTGGTCTTAGAGTATACCATAATTTTTTCGATGAAGACCATGATGAACTGATCCAAGTACGGTAGAAAAACCCTATTCATAAGATCTATGAATGCAGCCGGAGCATTTGTCAAACCAAAGGACATAACTAGGAACTCGTAGTGCCCATAATGAGTCCTAAAAGTAATCTTATGGATATCAACCTTCTTAACCTTAAGCTGATGGTACCTCAAATAGAGATCTATCTTAGAAAACATAGAACCCCATGAAACTGATCAAACAAGTAGTCAATCCTCGGAAGTGGGTACTTATTCTTTACCGTTAACTTATTCAACTGACGGTAGTCGATACACATTCTCATGCTACCATCCTTTTTTTTACAAATAAAACTGTTGCCCCCTACAGAGACATGCTCGAACAGATAAACCCACGATCAAGGAGCTCTTGAAGCTGAGCTTTTAACTCCATAAACTCTTTCGGTGCCTTACAATAATGAGCGATGGACACCGGAGTTGTACCTGACAAAAGCTCAATATCGAACTTGACTTCTCAATCGGAGAAAACCTAGTAATTCATCAGGAAAAACATCAGGAAATTCTCTAGTTGTTTGAATGTCCCAAACAGATGAACCCACAGAAGTTGAATCACTCACAAAATCCAAGTACGCTTCATACCTTTTCCAAACCAATTTTTCTGCCAAAAGAGCGAATATTACATTTGATAAGTAATCCCAACGCTTGCCAATCATAACCTCCTCCACATCATCCTCTGATCTTAAAACTACCCTCTTAATAGCACCATCAAATTCGCTGAAAACACAACTCCTTGTATCTCCAATGATACATTCCTATACAATCTACTAACCTGAACAGATCGGCCTAACAGACTAAGTATAGTAAACTTACCGAAAGTGCTCTCAATAGAACTCTTCAAGTTTACAGAAATAGAGCTAGATACATAGGAATGTGTTGACCCTATGTTTTTTAATGCAAAATAAGGGGCATCATAAATAAATAACATATCGATAATCACATCAGCAGGGTCTCTATCCTCACAATGTCTAGCAGCATAAACCAACGCTGGCTGCCTCGGCTCAGTCTAATTAGCTCCTCTATCCTGTGCCTTTTCCCTTCTGCCAATACCATTACCACCCCTGGCCGGACCACGGCCCTTAGGCGGCTGCTGAATTACCCACTGAGGTTGAAGAAAACCTAGAGCTAGAGCTTACATCTGAATAGAACACTGTGGGTAATCGTTGATACGATGCTCCATCGACCCACATCGTAGACACACTTCCAACCTCGTCAAACACTCGCCCAGATGGCATTTACCACAGTCCCCACACGGTTGAGCCACAGTAGGAGCAACTGGAACTCCAACTCTCGAAGGCCCATTAGATCTGGCCCGTCTCTTAGGCCTCTGAACAAAACTAGACATCTCTGAATCCCATTTATTCTTACCGCTCTCACGGTCCCTACTCTCGCGCTCAATGCGCTTAACCTCGTCAGTGATCTTCGCCTTGTCCATAAAGAAAGTGAATTTTTGCTCACTCTGTGGAGCTATCAAAGCCCTTACATTGTCCCTTAACCTTTCCTTGATACGAACACACTTCTCATACTTAGTTAACACCGTCCTACGAGCATAACGACTATGTCTTAAAAATTCGACCTTATACTCGGCCACAGTCCTATCCCCTTGGGTAACATTCATAAACTCACGTCTACGAGCTCCCACATAACTCGTCCACATATATTTACTCTAGACGGCACTTTTAAACTGATCCCAAGTAATCTGATCCGTATAACATCTTGAATTAGGGCCTAATCAGAATAGTGGTTTTGAGACCATAAATTTGAAGTAGAAATAACTATTTTATAATTCTTATGAGGTCTATGATATGATTGCACGCTTGTGTGAAAGTTTCATAAAGAAATTCTATTGATAAAGTGTCCAATTTGATATTTAGGACTAAATTGCAAAAGTTGCAAAGTGTGTATTCTAGAAGCTTTAAGCATGAAATTTCCATGGATTATTAATTAGAGGTTCTTAAATAGTAATTTGCCCAATTTCTATTTTTATGGACAAAAATGGGCATGAATAAGAAAAAATTTGAAAGAAAGGCCTTAAGGACATTTTTGTCATTTGGTTAATAAAAGAATAAAAAAGGAAAATAAGTCAAAAATTGTGTCCATCTTCTCCTACTTTGGTCTTAAATCTCAAGGAGCCATAGCTAAGGTTTTGTTCAACTTTCAAGCTCAATAGTAAGTGCATCCTAGCCCCGTTTTTAATGATCTTTACATTTTTAAAACCCTCGTAAACCGATTTACCTATTTCTAGCCATATTTTGAAGTAGGGTTCATGTTTGAAATTTGACCCATCTGTGACATGCATGTATTTTGATGTTTAATGGAGGAATATGGAAGTTTGACGTGTGTTTAACATCTTTTACTAAGTGACTTTTGATGGAAACGCATAAAAAGGACCTATTTGTAAAAGATGCAAAATGAGTGTTAAGATGTATGTTTTAATGAGAAATGTGGGCTTCTATGAGCATGTTATAAGTTTGACTAGGCTTAGGTAACAAAGAAAATGAACACATTTCATTTTACGAGCCTAAGGGCTAATTTGTAATTACGTGAAAGTTTAGGGGTAAAATTATAATTTTACCAAAGTATGGTTTATGGACTGATTTGAACAATATGATAATTAAATAAGTGAAATTTTCTATTATAGATTAAGAAAAACGGAGTCCGGACCTAAACAGAGGAAAGAATAAGGTTGTAGGCTGAATCAAATAGTTAGCCATATTTTGGTATCGAGGTAAGTTTGTGTGTAAATAATGCAATGTTACATTATTATGTATTTAATGCTTTAATATTGCATGAATTGTATAATTGTTTTTGTGGAATTAATTAATGATGACTCGATTACGATTCGACGAAGTTTGATAGCTCAAAACCCCGGTTAAACCTTAAGAATGGTTAGGATACAAATGTCGTGACATTAGGGTTATATGCGATCCCATGTAAGACCATGTCTAGGACATGGATTTGGCATCAATATGTAACTTCGTGTAAGACCATAGCTTGGCTATCGGCATCGATATGTGATCCCATGTAAAACTATGTCTGGGACATGGTATTGCCATCGATCTATGATCCCATGTAAGACCATGTCTGGGACATGGCATTGGCATCGATATGTGATCCCATGTAATACCATATCCGGGATATGGCATTGGCATCCTACCATGTGTTTGAGAGTTATCGAGTATCCCTCAGTATTCCAAGTGGTTCAACGGGTAATCTAACAATTATGTCCAAAAGATGATAAGGTATGATCATGATGAAAGAATATAGGTACATATACAAAGCTCATAAACATTGAGGTTATGAATCAATGAGACCTCAGAAGAAGTGAATGAATGAATTATGATAATGAGTTTTATTGTACATTATGTAAATAGCATGACTTAAAATGTACTTATGATACTTGATGACATTGTAATAAATATTATTGCGTTATGTGTATAATATTGCATGGTTAATGTTGTTAATTATTTACATGCAAACTTACTAAGCTTTATGCTTACTCCCCTTTCCTTTCCATTTTCTTATAGTATCGCTAAGCTAGCTCGAGGATCGAAGGACATCGGAGCTCGATTCACACTATCAAACTAATCTTTTGGGTATAGTGAATTTAAGTATTTTGAGTATGGCATGTATAGGAACTTGGTCTTTTTGTTATATGTCATATTTGTGTAGCCAAATGTGTTGGATTTCAATGATTTGATGATTCATTTTGTATATGGCCGTGAGATATGACCCATATTAATTATGAGGACGTAGTCCTATTCATACATGCATACATGTGCTATGGTTACTCTTATTATGGTTAAATTCATTTGGCATGGATGAATTATGGATATGATCATGGATGCTTGATGATGGAAATGTGAGTAAATGACATAATAACGACTAAGGCATGAATGTATGAAATGGAAGTAAATTGACGTATCATAATGCATAGGATTTGGTAACTTTGGTCTAATTCAAAAATGAAGTCTTAAGCAAGTATAAATTGATAAGAAGTTGATATGTATGAGCCATATTTATGATTGTGTAACTGCTTATTTATGCCATGTAGGATGTCATTGAGATTTGTAAGTGTGCACGTGTTATTTTGGGTGACAAAAGGCTTGGTAAATAGCCTCAAAGTTGTCCACATGGGTAGGCACACAAGCGTGTGTCTAGACAGTGTGTGACACACGGACTGCCCTATGGGCGTGTGATCCGGTCGTGTGTCCCTTGCACCCTAATTAGGTAAAACAGAATGCCTAGTAGTAAAGACACGAGCAGAGACACAACCATATGTTTCAGCTGTGTGAATGACACAGCCTATGGACATGGGCGTGTACCCAGGCCGTGTGAAGTTTGCACTTAGGAACGTAATTTGCCACATGGCCTAAGCACACAAGCGTATGACTTGGCCGTGTGACCCTATTTAGTTGATGACATCATAAACAGAGCGTTACACGGGCTGAGGACACGGATATGTCCCAAGCCACACGGGCGTGTGACCCTCCAAAATAAGAAAATTTTTTAAGTGTCACAAAAGTTTTTAAAGTTCTCAGTTTAGTCCCAAACCACACCCAATGTATGCTTTGGGCCTCGAGGGCCTATATAAGGGACAATTTGCATATGTATGAATGAATTTAATTTGAACAAAATTTTATGGTCCGATTTTATATGTTTGCTTGCGTCTAAGTCTAGTAATGCTTCGTATCTTGCCCTAGTGTCAGACATGGGTAAAGAGTGTTACATTTGGTGGTATCAGAGCTACGGTTTAGTCAATTCTCAAACTAACGTAGTATGTGTACGAGTCTAGCTATACATGTCGTAAATGAATTATGATAGTGTGACGACTCCTAACCTTTTTAAATTATGTTTTCATATAGTAATGGATCCCAATTGAGCTGAAGCTAATGATGTTGAAAGTACTACGCCGGTTCCCGCTCAAGGGGTAGCGTCAGTTGAGAGTAGACCCGTAATCATGAGTCAAGGAGGAGGAGATGAGGCTAGGGAAGCCTTTCTCTATATGATGTATGCCTGGTATATGGAGTGAGTTCGAATGAACCCGAACGCTCAACCTCCTCCACCCCCACCTATTCCTCAGCCTGTTCCTGTAGCACCTCAAGGTATCGATTTTATGAGGCTGAATAGACCTTCGGTAGATAAAATTCAAAAGCAATGAGCCAAAGAGCTTCAAGTTAGTATAGATGATGATCCCGAAAGGGCGGAGTTCTGGCTCGAGAATACCATCAGGGTATTTGATAAGTTATCATGCACACCTGAGGAACGCATGAAGCGTGTAGTATCACTCCTGAGAGACTCGGCTTATCAGTGGTGGAACAACCTTTTGTCGGTTTCACCAACGGAGAGAGTTAATTAGGAATTTTTCCAATAGGAGTTTTGTAATAAGTACATAAGTTAGAGGTTTATCGATCAGAAGCAAAATGAATCTCTTGAGTTAAAATAGGGCCGAATGTCCGTAACAGAATATGAGCGTGAGTTTGTGAGACTTAGCAAGTACGCTCGAGAGTGTGTATCGACTGAGGCCATCATGTGAAAGAGGTTTAAGGATGGATTAAATAAAGACATCCAATTGCTGATTGGCATGCTAGAATAAAAAGAGTTTGTTGTACTAGTTAAGAAAGCTTACAAGGCCGAGGAATTGGCTAAAGAGAAAAGAAAAACTGAGTTTGAGTATCGAGATTCGAAGAAGAGATAGATGAGTAAGTCACTGCAGTCCTCATCTAAGAAATCGAGAGAGTTTAACACTCGATTGAGTGCTTCAGTTGGGTACTCAAATAGAAATAAGGGTAAGCATTACTCGGTTTCAAAAGCTCAAATTACTTCAATTGCTAGTGTTGGTAATGCCTGACCGAATAGACCGGAGTGTTCACATTGTGGTTGACGTCACCTCCGCGAGTGCCGAGCTAATGATGGAACTTGTTTTAAGTGTCATTCCCAGGATCATTTCATTAGAGATTGCCTCGAGATGGTTGAAAAGGAGAGGTTTCAGAGTGCAAGATCGGGCAATGCTACTTCTAGAGAGAGACCACAGAGTAATCTGGGAAATGAAGCAAGTAGAAAGAGTACACCTAGGGATCCAACTGTGAGACCCGAGGGTAGGGCACCTGCGAGGACTTATGCCATTCACGGTCGCGAAGAGGCTTCATCTCCTGATGTGATTACGGGTACTTTTTCTCTCTAGATACTCATGTTGTTGCTTTGATTGATCCGAGATCTACCCATTCTTATATTTGTGTGAAATTGGTGTCTAGCATGAATATGGCTGTTGAGTCTACATAATTTGTGATAAAAGTGTCAAACCTTCTAGGCAAGTATGTGTTAGTTGACAAAGTATGTAAGAATTGCCCTTTGATGATTAGAGGTCATTGTTTCCCAGCTAATCTTATGCTTTTTTCATTTGATGAATTTGATATAATACTTGGTATAGGTTGGTTGACCATGCATGATGTAGTAGTAAATTGTGGAAGGAAAATCATTGAATTAAAATGTGAAAGTGGTGATATTATTCGGGTTGAACTAGATAAATTGGATAACTTGCCTATAGTGATTTCTTCTATCTTCTCAAAAATGTGTAAGAAAGGGTTATGAAGCTTATCTTGCCTTTGTATTGAATACAAAGGAGTCTGAGTTGAAAATTGAATCAGTGCCGGTAGTTTATAAGTATCCAGATGTCTTTCCAAAAGAGTTGTCCGAAGTGCCTCCGATTAGAGAAGTTGAGTTTGGTATTGAGTTAATTCCTGGCACTGTACCTATTTTTATTGCTCCTACAGGATGGCTCTGACAGAATTAAAGGAGTTGAAAGTTTAGTTACAAGAATTAACAGATAAAGGTTTTGTGAGACCTAGCTATTCTCCGTGGGGCGCATCGGTGCTATTTGTGAAAAAAGAAAGATGGTTCAATGAGATTGTGCATTGACTACCGACATCTCAATAAAGTAACCATAAAGAACAAGTACCCCTTGCCAAGAATCGATGACTTATTTCACTAACTGAGTGGAGCCAAAGTATTTTCCAAGATTGACTTGAGGTTTGGTTACTACCAGTTGAGAGTTAAGGAGTTTTATGTGCTGAAAACTACATTTCGGACAAGGTATGGTCACTATGAATTTTTTGTTATGCCTTTTGGTTTAACGAATGCTCCTGCATTATTTATGGACTTAATGAACCGTATTTTCTTACCATACTTGGATAAATTTTTGGTTATTTTTATCAATGATATTTTGATTTATTCTCGTGATGAATCTAAGCATGCCGAGCACTTGAGAACTGTTTTGTAAACCTTGAGAGAAAGGCAATTGTATGCTAAGTTTAGTAAAAGTGAATTTTGGCTTAGAGAAGTTGGATTTTTGGGTCACATTGTTTTGAGTGATGGTATTAGAGTTGACCTGAGTAAGATATCGGCTATTGTTGAATGGAAATCGCCAAGAAACGTAACTGAGGTTAGATGCTTTCTAGGCTTAGCCAGTTATTACAGATGGTTTGTTAAAGGATTTTCCATGATTGCTACTCCTGTAACACCCCAAACCCAGCCTAGATGTTACACCCGAATCTGGCGTGTCACATTAAAGTGTTTCAAAAATTGGACTTGTTGGTAGAAATTTGTTTCTGAGTTGAAACCTCTTTGTTAAAAACTCAAAACATCTTAACCATTTATTAACTATTTAAAATGTCTTTACTTTAAAAAACATTGTTTGTTGCAGAAGCAATATCCAAAAATGTTGCAAAAACACGATGTTTTGAAAACAATTAATCTTTTCGAAACCCAGCATTCTATCACTATCAGTTAACTATCAAATAAATAAATCCAAAATAAAATAACTTAAGTTTAAGAGGCTTTATTACAGAATCAAAACCCAAAGAGAAATTTTAAATGTAAATAAAGTTAAGCATTAAAAAGTTGCGGTCGTGTGGCCACCTCCGAGTCCCTCGCGGCTCCAAATCGTCTAAGGCTGGGGATTACCTATACAGTTAAAAACGGGGTGAGTTTATGAAAACTCAGTATGTAATCCCCTAAAATAAAAACAGTTAATAAGATAACGGAATGCAGAAGCAGTCTGGGCCAGAGCCCTTTTTAGTAACAGAACAATGTTGGCCTTTGCCTAATACAGTAACAATGTGGGCCGAAGCCCAATACAGTAACAAGATCAGAAATAGAATACATGTGGGCCTAAACCAATTACAGTGACAGTATCGATAACAGAAATGCAACAGTGCAATAATGCAATCCATCCCAATCTAGCCAACACACCACCCATACCAACCAACACACCATGTGGGGATGAAATCGACCCACCCATCCAGCACACTAATATTGCAACATAGCTGCCAGAAATATACACGGCTTATAGCCATCAGTAGTGGTAATATGATTGGCACACAGCCAAGGTTAAATATGGTCGACACAGAGTCATTAATAAATATGATAGGCACATAGCCACAGGTAAATACGATTAGCATAAAGCTATAATCAAGATGGCACAAAGCCATGTTTAGGTTGGCACAGAGCCATAATCAGATTAAGCGGCACTAAGCCATCCATCGGTCCACAGTCATCTAGTACGACCCGTGCGACCTTAACAGTGCAATACTGGATCTACAGTCATCTCATGTGACCCATGCGATCCTATCAGAACTTCCTCCGTATCAATGTCCAAACCCCATGTAATATGTCGTGTATGTCATGCTCAATCATCACATGTGTATGTAAAATGGCCAGGCTCAATAATAATCATTTAAACATATATTAAAAGCATATCAGTCGTACAACCAACGTCAAGTCAGTTAAAACACAATCATACGATCACAATCAAATCGGTCAAATTCATAGTCTAAGTCAGTCATTTACCCACAAGGGCAAAAAAGTCATTTTACCATACAGGGGTATTTTGGTAATTTTACCAACCGGGTCGTTAAGTCTTAACGAACCAATAGATGGTCCATCGTCGCCTCGAGCGACTTAAGTAACTTAGACAGACATAACAGTGTAAGTGGGCCTAAGGCCCATTACTCAGCCCAAGTGGGCCCACACGCTCGTGTGGCCCATTTAGCCCAGAAACAGCCACAGCTATGAAACATCATAGTCTAAACAACACTTACCACATACATTTTATCCGTAGGGCCCACAAGCCTATTAGGCCCGCAAGGCCCAGTTCGGCCTAACGAGGCCCAGAACAGCCCAAGACCACGAGAGCGCTTGTGGTGGCCTCTACAGTCTAACGCCCATGCCCGTGGGCTCGGTTCACCACACGTGCGATCGCATGCCCATGTGGCATCATACGCCATACTTTTTACTTTTCGGCATTTCGCCGATCTACAGTCATAGTTGTGTAAACAACACATACTTTTGGCTTTCAAACGATTATCAAATACTGCATACAAAAACACACGCTTTAGACTTTTCAGCCGATCATCAAACATAGCATACGGTTACACACCTGATCACGTAGAGTACTAAGAATTCCCAAGCCCCGGAACCTATTCAAACATAACAACAGTTAATCACTTATCAACAAAGTTAAAAGAACATTAACCAAACCCCTAGCCGAATGATCAACTACCATTTGTCTTGACTCGAACGGTCAACTGTGATTTGCCTACTTAATCCAAAGTTTGGTGCAGTTACCCTTCTGTAACCTGGCAAAAAGTCCCGAACCGCCGACACCCTACGTCGCTTAAACTTAGGGGCAGAGGCTACGCGTCTACTCCCAGTTGGCACCACTGTCATCACTTTATTGCTAGAACTCCATTTGCTCATCGAGAGTTCTTGTACCAACAACAGAAGAGATCACCTTTTCAGTTCATAAGTAATGCACCAATCACCCTTAGCCACAACCAGACCGCAAAACCAAATGCTGATGAAAGGAGTAGCGTACACGAGTCAAAAATCAGTTTAATCTATGAGTATTCGGCCAATAAAGCAATTGGAGGAGAAGATAGAGAAGTACAGAGAGACAAGATGGTAGATGTTCAGTCGATTGTCAGAATCAATTATAGAAGCCAAAAGTAAGAGAGGGAAAAAGAATAGTTGTTTGACAAAAACCAAAGGAAATGACAGACAGGAAGAAGAAAAAGGTATCTGGCCAGAATAAAAAGAAAAGAGAATACAACTAGAGGGCTAACTGAAAGGGGAAGTATAGGTGAACAAATGCCGAAGTGAAAAATAAAAAAAGAAGTAGAATAGAATTGATCGTAGTACTCAAAAGAATAGATGAAGGAGTTATGAAAACAGGTCAAAATGTATTCGGCCACTTAAGGAAACTATATGACTAAGATGTTGCAAAGGAAAAAAAAACCAAAAAAACAATGATCACCAAGAGCCGAAAAATGAAAGGCACCCTCCCCAACTGAATTTCTGAGTACTTCTCAAGCAAATTCTGCACAGTCTTACCGCACTTCAAACTCTCATTTTTCCTCCTAAAATCCCTCCATGATTTCCTCCCTAATCTTCACCTTGATTTTCCCCATAATCCATTCCTTGATCAGTTTAAATTTCAACCACCCTTGTAGTATTTTATTCAAACTCCACCACTCACACAGCAAAGGAGTAAAATAAATACTCCTTTGTGCATAGGGTGACTCGAACTCAAGCTCTCTTGCCACCATAATGACGCCACAATCACTGGACTGCAAGCTCATCTTATGTCACATTTTAATCTTAATTATTTCAAAGGATTACCTCCAAATACCAAAGGTTTTATTCACTTAACTCAAAATTTTAGCTAAAGCCCAAGTTTGAACCCAGGACTTCGCCAACACTCCCAAATATGCCCAAATACTTAGCCACTAAAGCCACCATGCAATTTGTGATATTTCTCGCACACATAAACTTTTATGTGTTCCCACGCTCAAGGCCCATTCCTTCTAGGCCCAAATTCAAGGCGTTACAACTTCGATAACGAAGATTTCATAGAGAGATGCCAAGTTCGAATGGACAGAGAAGTGCCAACAGAGTTTTGAGAAACTAAAGGCATTATTGACTGAGGCATCAGTTTTAGTGCAACCTGAACCGAGAAAAGAATTTATTGTTTATAGTGATGCGTCTTTGAACAGATTGGGTTGTGCACTTATGCAAGAAGGTAAAGTGATAGCTTATGCCTCGAGGCAGCTAAAACCGCATGAGAAGAATTATCCGACCCATGATTTGGAGCTAGCCGCCATTGTGTTTGCGTTGAAGATTTGGAGACACCATTTGTATGGCGAGAAATGTCGAGTATTCGTTGACCATAAAAGTCTAAAGTATTTGATGGCTCAAAAAGATTTGAACCTACGACAAAGGAGATGCATGGAGTTGTTAAAAGATTACGAGTTAGTGATTGATTATCATCCGAGAAAGGCGAACGTGGCCGCCGATGCTTTGAGTAGGAAGTCGTTATTTGCTTTGAGGGCTATGAATACTCAGTTGGCCTTATCAAATGATGGCTCGATTCTAGCTGAGTTAAGAGCTAGACCAATGTTTCTCCAAGAGATTTATGAAGATCAGAAAAGTGACAATGATTTGTAGGCCAAAAGAGTCTAATGTGAATCGGGTATAGAATTAGATTTTTGGATTAGTTTCGATGGTTGCTTAATATTCTGATATAGGGTTTGTATTCCTAAGAATACCGAGTTGACTCAGAAGATTTTGCATGAGGCCCATAGTGGTTGTTTGTCTATGCATCTGGGTAATACTAAAATGTACAATGACTTGAAGAAATTGTATTAGTGGCTGAGTATGAAAAGAGATATTTCAGAGTTCGTTTCAAGATACCTGGTTTGTCAACAAGTGAAAGTCGAACACCAAGTACCTTTAAGCTTAATTCAGCTAGTGATGGTTCCCAAGTGGAAATGGGACCGTATTACTATGGATTTCGTGACAGGTTTGCCTTTGACACCAAGAAAGAAAGATGCTGTATGGGTTGTTGTAGATCGATAGACAAATTCGGCTTACTTTATATTGGTACGTACCGACTATTCACTTGATAAGTTAGCTGAGTTGTATATTTATGAAATAGTAAGGTTGCACGGAGTACCTTTATCGATTATATCGAATAGAGATCCGAGGTTCACTTCATAGTTTTGGAAAAAGTTACAAGAAGCGTTGGGTATGAAATTGAATTTTAGTACCACTTTCCATCCGCAAACTAACGGTCAGTCTGAAAAGGTAATTCAGATTCTTGAAGATTTGTTACGGTGTTATGTTTTTGAGTTCCAAGGTAGTTGGGAAAAGTACTTACCGTTGGTAGAATTTGTCTACAACAACAGTTTTCGGTCGAGTTTGAAAATGGCGCCGTATGAGGCATTGTATAGGCGTAAGTGCCAAACACCCTTATTTTGGACTGAACTCAGAGAGAATCAAATTAACGGAGTTGATTTAGTCAGAGAAACAGAAGAAAAGGTAAAGATAATACGTGATTGCTTGAAAGTCGCTTTGGATAGACAGAAATCCTATGCGGATTTAAAACAGAATGAGATTGAGTTTCAAGTAGGTGATAAGGTATTCTTGAAAGTATCTCCATGGAAGAAAGTTTTGAGGTTTGGCCGGAAACGGAAATTAAGTCCACACTTTATTGGACCATATGAGATTACTAAAAGAATAGGGCCGGTAGCATATTGGTTGGCTTTACCGTCTGAGTTGGAAAGGATTCATGATGAATTCCATGTGTCTATGTTGCATCGATACCGATATGATCCTTCGCATGTGATTTCACCAACAGAGGTTGAGATTCGATTGGATATGACTTATGGCGAAAAGTCGATTAAGATTTTGGCTCGGGAAGTCAAATAGTTAAGGAACAAAAGTATTACCCTTGTGAAAGTATTATGGAAAAGACATGGGGTTGAAGAGGCTACATAGGAGACTGAGGAAAACATAAGAAACCAATACCCAAACCTTTTACCGGTAAAATTTTTAGGGACAAAAATCCCTAAGGGGGTAGTTTAACATCTCAAATTAGGGCCTAGTAGGAACAGTGGTTTTGAGACCACAAATTCGAAGTAAAATACTTATTTTATAATTCTTATGAGTTCTATTATATGATTGCATGCTTGTGTGAAAGTTTCATGAAGAAATTCTATTGATAAAGTGTCCAATTTGACATTTAGGACTAAATTAGAAAAGTTGCAAAGTGTGAGTTCTAGAAGCTTTAAGCATGACATTTCCATGATTATTAATTAAAGGTCCTTAAATAGTAATTTTCCTAATTTCTATTTTTATGGACAAAAATGGGCATGAATAGGAAAAAAAAAATAAAAGAAAAGCCTTAAAGGCGTTGTTTTCATTTGATTAATAAAAGAATAAACAGGGAACATAAGTTAAAAATTGTGTCCATCTTCTCTTACCTTGGCCGAAAATCTCAAGGAGCCAGAGCTAGGGTTTTTTTCAACTTTCAAGCTCAATAGTAAGTGCATCCTAGCCCTGCTTTTAATGCCCTTTACATTTTTGAAACCCTCGTAACCCGATTTACCTATTTCTAGCCATATTTTGAAGTAGGGTTCATGTTTGAAATTTGACCCATGTGTGACATGCATGTATTTTGATGTTTCATGGAGGAATATGAAAGTTTGATGTGTGTTTAACATCTTTTAGTAAGTGACTTTTGATGGAAATGCGTAAAAAGGACCTATTTGTAAAAGATGCAAAATGAGTGGTAAGATGTATGTTTTAATGAGAAATGTGGGCTGCTATGAGCATGCTATAAGTTCAACTAGGCTTGGGTAACAAAAAAAAAATGAACACATTTCATTTTACGAGCCTAGGGGCTAATTTGTAATTATGTTAAAGTTTAGGGGTAAAATTGTAATTTTTCCAAAGTATGATTTATGGATTGATTTTAACAATGTGATAATTAAATAAGTGAAATTTTCTATTATAGATCAAGAAAAACGGAGTCCGAACCTAAATAGAGGAAAGAACAAGGTTGTGGATTAAATCAAATAGTTAGCCATATTTTGGTACCGAGGTAAGTTTGTGTGTAAATAATGCAATGTTACATTGTTATGTATTTAATCCTTTAATATTTCATGAATTGTATAATTGTTTTTGTGGAATTAATTAATGATGTCTTGATGACAATTCGACAAAGTTCGATAACTCAAAACCCTAGTTGAACCTTAGGAACAGTTAGGATACAAATGTCAAGACATTAGGGTTATGTGCGATCCCATGTAAGACCATGTCTAGGACATGGCTTTGGCATCGATATGTAACTTCGTGTAAGACCATAGCTCGGCTATCGGCATCGATATATGATCCCATGTAAGACCATGTTTGGGACACGGCATTGGCATCGATCTACGATCCCATGTAAGACCATGTCTGGGACATGGCATTGGCATCGATATGTGATCCCATGTAAGATCATATCTGGGATATGGCATTGGCACCCTACCATGTGTATGAGAGTTCCCAAGTATCCTTCAGTATTCCAAGTGGTTCAACAGGTAATCCAACGATTATATCCAAGAGATGACAAGGTATGATCATGATGTAAGAATATAGGTACGTATACAAAGCTCATAAACATTGAGATTATGAATCAATGAGACCTTGGAAGAAGTGAATGAATGAATTATGATCATGAGTTTTGTTGTACATTATGTAAATGGCATGACTTAAAATGTACCTATGATACTTGATGACACTGTAATAAATATTATTGCGTTATGTGTATAATATTGCATGGTTAATGTTGTTAATTATTTACATGCAAACTTACTAAGCTTTGTGCTTACTCCCCTTTCCTTTCCATTTTCTTATAGTATCACTAAGCTAGATCGGGCATCGAAGGACATCGGAGCTCGATTCACACTATCAAACTAATCTTTTGGGTATAGTGAATTTAAGTATTTTAAGTATGGCATATATAGGGACTTGGTCTTTTTATTATATGTCATATTTGTGTAGCCAAATGTGTTGGTTTGTAATGATTTGATGATTCATTTTGTATATGGCATTGAGATATGGCCTATATTAATTATGGGGATGTAATCCTATTCATACATGTATACATTTGCTATGGTCACTCATGTTGTGGTTAAATTCATTTGGCATGGATGAATTGTGGATATGATCATAGATGCTTGATGATGGAAATGTGAGTAAATGACATAATAACAACTAAGGCATGAATGTATGAAATGGAAGTAAATTGATGTTTCATAATGCATGTGATTTGTAAGCTTGGTCTAAATAAAATATGAAGTCTTAGGCAATTATAAATTGATAAGAAGTTGATATGTATGAGCCATATTTATGATTGTGTAAGTGCTCATTTATGCTATGTAGGATGTCAATGAGATGTGTAAATGTGCAAGTGTTATTGAGGGTGACAAAAGGCTTGGTAAATAACCTCAAAGTTGTCCACACGGGTAGGCACACGGGCGTGTGTTTAGACCGTGTGTGACACACGGTCTTCCCCATGGGCGTGTGATCCGGTTGTGTATCCCTTGCACCCTAATTAGGTAAAATAGATTTCCTAGTGGTAAACACACGTGCAGAGACACGGCCCTATGTCTCAGCCGTGTGAAGGACGCGACATAAGGACATGGGCGTGTGCCCAGGCCGTGTGAAGTCTACACTTGATTTTTGGAATTTAATTCACCACACGGCCTAAGCACACAGGTGTGTGACTTGGCCGTGTGACCCTATTTAATTGATGACATCATAAATAGAAAGTTACACGGGCTGAGGACACGGACGTGTCCCAAGCCACACGGGCGTGTGACCCTCCAAAACATGAAAATTTTCTAAGTGTCACAAAAGTTCTGAAAGTTCTCGATTTAGTTTCGAACCATACCTAATGTATGTTTTGGGCCTCGAGGGCCCATGTAAGGGACAATTTGCATATGTATGAATGAATTTAATTTTAACAAAATTTTATGGTCCAGTTTTGTATGTTTGCTTCCATCTAAGTCTGTAATGCCTCGTATCTTATTCCGGTGTCAGACATGGGTAAGGGGTGTTACAATCCAACTGAATACCCTCCTCAACCGTTAACCACCACTGATAGGCCTCATCGTGAATCAGAGATACTACACCCTTCAATTTCTACTTACTGGTGAAGTCAATATCATTCATGATCCTCTCGGTGGCCTCCAACCAGTATTCGGCCACAGTCGAGGTGACTCCAGTGATGCCCCTAAACAACTTAGCATCATTGGAATGGAGTTGTTTAGTTACTGACTCCCGGCTCCCATAACCAAAATGGGGTCCAGCGACCCTCTCCAATACTCTAAGAATGGCTTTGGACAATGCGTCGTCCCCAGCCGAGTGACTTTGAGACCCGATCTCAGCAGTAGGTGTAGCTGGTGTCTCACTCATATCCAGATTGGGCATACTACCCATCAAGGATGACTCAGCTCAAGTCCTTTTACGACACCCGCTGCGCCCACTAGTATCACAACCATGTGTCCTATGGGTAGTCATCATATTCACAGATTATTTACATTACAAAGTTTTATGTATCAGTTCAAAATTTAGTAGCAAGTATTTTATACTTCGAATAAGTATCAAAAAAAATTTCAAGAGTCTCCGAAATGTTTCAGTCTCTAGCTAACTTATTAGAATTTTCTACATTGAAGTATTTCTAAGTTAGAAGTACTTATAGTATCGATGCCAGAGACTCGGTATTCCACAACTTACTTTTCAGATTCCTTTAGAAAAAATAGACTTTACTCGAAAAAATATTTTTTTAAAAATACAATTTTGAACCCAAAATTTTCACATCCCGAGTTTTGCAATCTAGCTCTGATACCACTAAATATAACACCCCAAACTCGACCTAGATGTTATGGCTGAAAATGGAGTGATTACGATAAAAGGTTTAAAATTTAGTTTTTGTTTATTTAAAAATAGCGCGAGTCTTTGTTACTTGAAATCCCGTTTTATTTGAAAATGTGTTTGACATAATTATTCAGTTAAAAACATTGTTTATTTACATTCTCTATATAAATCGAATACTATGCAACGAAAATTCTTTAAAACCTTATGCTTAGGAAAATCAAGTGTGTTTTCTCAAAAACTATAGTTTGCAAGAAAATAGTCATCTTATCAAACGTCATGCTAAAAATAAATCCCAAAATAAAATCTAAACCGAAAATAATCCCAAAAGTCCAGAGAGTCCAAATTTTACAAAACTCTCAAACCAGAATTTTAAATAAGTTCAATTTAAGAAAAATTAGTTTACATAGGAATGGACATAACTTAGCTCTTGTCGCACCGATCCACCTAGTCTGAGGGTTACCTAAAAATTATTAGACAAATAGAGAGTGAGCTTTTATAACTTAGTGTGTAACTCATAAGAAAACAAAATTTTAGATTTAATTACATGGCAGAACAGATACAAACATATATCTTTTGCAGAATTAGAATCATAAGCAAATTTACAATCTTATCCCCATCCCTTACACACCATGTGGGGTCTTAAAGACCCACCCAACCCTACACACCACTTAGTGTCGATACGACACTTTTCAGAATAATAGTAGCAGTGCTGCTAGTATAATGGCGAGATATCTCCTCATACAAAACACTTCCTTCACATAATATATGTCCCACCTCATAATAAGATAGAAACGGAAATAATAGATGCTCGAATTTACATATCATACATGCTCCTATAATTGATGTAGAAATGTTTTATACATAACAGATTATACATATTAAGCATTATTTACAGCAAATTTCATACTAACAGATTTATAGAATACATGCTTTATAGCTCATATAACCACTTACCGACCCCACGGAAGGCCCACAGTAGATTGGGACACTTGTACGACACTAGGGAAAATTTTAAATTTTAGGCCCACACGGCCCAAATTACCTTGTCCGTGTGGCCTACACGACCTGCCACACAGCCCACACATGCTCGTATGGCCCACATGCTTGTCTGGCCTACATGCCCGAGTGGTCTACACGGCCCAAAATGGCCTAAACTGTGTGTTAAACACAGCCTAGCACACAGCCTATCACACGACCGTGTGTCGCACACGGCCTATTACACAGCTGTATGGAGTCGACAGACCCCAATTTTGGATTTCTCCATTCACTATTTTTCAAGTTTCGCGTTACACACCTTATCTAGATTCGATATGAACACCCCTACGAGACAACCAATACCTAAAAACATCACAAGCTTAACAAATTATTCCTTATGAACATTGTAATTTATAAAACTAAAGTCCATCGACTTCCCAAAGAATCGAAACTTCAACAACTTTAATTCTCCCAAATCGACAGAATCTCTTACCCTCGAATGAACAACACTTCCCTATGAAAATTAATTCACTAAAGGAGCGTTAAACTCACAATTCCCACCTAAACCAATAAATTTACAACCATTAATTTCTAGTTACAAAAACTATTACCACAACTTTGTCACTCCCAAAATCCTTAAACTAAGCGAACACACATGAACTCTACTTACAAAACTGTAAGAAGAACCAAAAGAATCCAAGCCACAATGATTCAATTGAGCAAAAAGATGTCAGAAATGAAGAAAGCAAAAAGGGGAAGGGACCCAAAACAATAATGTTAGAAGAAATTTTACAGAAAAACAAAAGTGTGGGGAAAAGAGGGAATTTTGGAAACAAATTAAAAAGAAAATTAAATTCAAGATAATACTCTCAACTCCCCACTACTCTCACTACCAACCAAATCCCACAAAATCTGACCCTCTAACCCTCATCCAACTACCATAGAATTTCAATTCCACCAAATCTCTACTACACAAATGGTACACACATGTAGAAGCAAAAATTATTGCCATTCACCCATGCAGATATTTGAACACAAGATCTTAGGGCAAGCTAACACCTTACCACTTGAACCAGCAAGCTCATTCTTACATGAGTTGATCGAAAATATTATTTATGCCTAACAAATAAGGACAAGGCTAGGAACAAAAATAATTGAATTTTCCCAAAATTAGATTCGAACACATGACCTTAAACTCACACCCGAGTCATTTAACCATTGAAACAAGTGCTCATTTACAACATAATTCATAAAAATAGAATTTTAATAAGTCAAGGTGTTATAAAGATGGCAGAGTAGTGGCAAAGTCCTGGGAGGTATGCTAATAAGCCTCTGAATCCTAAATTTTCCTAATTTTCTTTCAAATCCTCTCTCTATATATATGCATAAGATGCATAGGCATATTTGTATCAATTTGTTTGTAGATGATTTCATACTCAAGTTTGTTGTTGTCTGGAAGATAGAAAATTGGACCCGTTTTGAGCTTATTCTTTCTAGATGTCTTGCATATGGCAGAAAATCTATGCACCGTAGTGTTTGTTACCCTTATTGCTTGTATTGGAGTATTTATCCCTTCCATTCATTATGAAAAGTATTGTTATATTTTGTGTCATTCCAAGGTACCCTTTGGGCAAATGGTTTTAATTTATGTATAAACTAGTAAAACAATATTAATTTTGACAAAAAATAATTATGACATATATATATGTAGGTGATCATTAGTACATTGATGTGGTCAATTATAACAATGGGAATTTTGAGCGTGTTATCATCGATATCGACTTCTAAAGCCACTTTGAGATAGTTAGAGCAATTGATTCATACGACCAGAAATTGATTTCACTACCATTTGTCTATGTTGGTTCCTTAACTCGGTTCAAAAAATTGCTTCAACTTATAGTTGAAGCTGCTATGTCATCTCTCAAACAAAACTCGATGATGTTCCCTCCATGGAGATCACTTGCTTATTTGCAAGCAAAGTGGTACACTAAAACATCGGCAGCAATTCTTTTTCATGCCATAAGCAATGCAAAGGACATTTACGGAGGTTGCAACATTCTCCTCAATTCGAAGTAGAAGCAAAACGACTATTGAAACCTATAAACATCAATAATACCTGAAGATTGAAGCATGACAGGGCACGACACTCTTCATTCAGGGCTCTCTAACATGTATAGATTTTGGTCTGGAATATTGAAGTTCCTTTCTTTTTCTTTTTTTTTTTTTGTGAGAGATGAATTGTATTGTAGCTTTTGTTTTTTTAGCTATTCTTTTTCTTGGTAGCGAAATAAGTACGGATCTCGGAATGAAGGATAGGTTCATATAGCTAATGATCGATTAAGTCAATAATACGACACAGCCATGTTTGTCATTTAAACGTCTTCATTTCACATCTTGAGCCAGGGAGCCATTTACTTCTTGTTGATATTTAAAGCACAGGTATGTAACGGTATCGATGTACGAGAACTGTTGCTGCTTGAAAGCAATTCAGAAAAGTCTACTACGTCATTATAGATTGTTATTTGTTTACCCCTAAGCTTAATATTTTATAAGGTTGGAGAATTTGTTCTTAAAATTTTGCCCTCTTTCTTCTTCATATATGATTTTGATTATGAAAGATGTGCTTTAAATTAAAAATATACAATAATATAAAATAGTATATTAGTTGCTTTGTTACTTTCCCTATTCATGGGTCTATGTTACTCTTTTTATTTATTTAATTATTTAATAGTTTAGGGGTTAAATTTGAAATTAACCATTGTTAAAAAGAGAAAGACAAACCTAAAAATAAGGGGAAGCCACTTATTAATCTATAAAATGATTAGAGTATTCAAATTATATATAATTATATAATATTTTGATTAAAAAGTTAATGATATTAATGATTAAGGTTAATTAATGACATCTTATAAATTAGGATCAAATTATTCAATGTCATCTCTTCTATAAATTCATAAGCTACTTCGGGTGTTTTATTGTTAAGTGTAACACCCCTTACCTGTACCCGAGACCGAGACTAGATACGAGGCATTACCGGACATGTACTTGAACATGTTCAAGAAATACGGGTTATAAAATTTCATTCCAATATAAAATAAATCAAATTGCATCATAATATCCCTATTATGGGCTAACGAGGTCCTAAACACTCATTGAGAATGATTTAGGACTAAACTGAGAACTTACGAAAGTTTATGAAAAATTTCCTAAGTAAAGCCTCACATGCCCGTGTGGTGGTAATGCACATGCTCATGTACTATGGGACACACCCGTGTCCTTCACCCGTGTTGAATTTATGAAAATTATTTTTCATTTCGAACTTATAGGGGTTTTCACACAGTTGAGACACACGCCCGTGTCCCTGGCCCGTGTCCTTTACACGGCCTAGACATGCCCGTGTGGTCACCCGTGTCCAAAAACTTGAGCATTCTGTTTATGACGTCAGCATACATTTAGGGGCACACGACCATGCCACACGCCCATGGGGGCAATCTGTGTGTCACACATAGCCTAGACACACGCCTGTGTGTCTACCCGTGCGGACCTTGTAAGGCTATTTTCCAAGCCTTTGGTCACCTTCTATCAACCAATCACACTTATGGGTTACCTTAATACATAATAAGGCCAGATTTTACGCTTACATATAACCTTGATAAACCTCATTGCATGCAAACCTCATATCATCGGTTTTATACATGCTAGGTTAATTTCTTTTTTGTATTAAGGATTTTTATGTCTCATTGACACATTTAAGATTGGCTCATTCTTATAACTCATTGCCAATTATAGCCAAGCCATTCCATGTAAACATAAACATGCATAGATTTGTAGGTCATAGCCTACTTCAAAATAAGCTAATTCCCATGGTCAAATACAAGAAGATATGTAAACTTTTACAAGCCTTCATATGGGCAATTCAAATAGCACATATCACAAAATAAACCAAAGTCCTATACATGCCATTTGAACAAAATATAGTGCCTTTATACCAAAACTGGACTAGTTGATAGTGTGTTGACTCTCCAACCGTCTTCCAATCTTTACGAGTCCTCGAGCTTTGTAAGATAGGGAAAAGAGAGGGGTAAGCATTTACATGCTTAGTAAGCCCGAATAACTGGAAAGTAAACTTACCGAGTACTTAGCATACAACAATATTAGGCAATAAAATCAATAAGCATGGAATGGTTTCCCTATCACATACAATCAATCATCAAGTTAGCTACATAATAATACATCATGTAAATTGGTCATAGATGAGCTCATCATTCATCCTTTCCTCTATATTTATGTCTCCTATTAATCCCGTTGAGTTTCTAAGAAATCTCGATGGATTATCCATTTACTGTAATTCATAAGAGCGATCATTTTAGGTATGCACTCCCGTGAACCTCGCATCTTACGGCGGGATTACCAGTCCAGGCTAAATCCCCCGTATCGTAAACTCATAAGGTGATGTCGGGATTACCAGTCCATGATAAATCCCTTATAGTGACAAACATCCTTAATGAGCTCGGATCTAAATTACCAGTCCAGGCTAAATTCAGACTCTAATCGGATTACCCGTCCGGGCTAAATCCTCAGTGTACACATATTCTTTGGGAGGTCAATCACTCAAGGAACACCCGTCCGGCCTAGATCCTTTCTATATTGAGATCAACGGATTTCCCTTCCGGGCTAAATCCTTTTGCAACACATGCAGGATCTCAATCAACATGTGAATCATGGTTTATCCACCGAACTTCTTTTTTAACCTCAACCGAGACATTTATCAATGTGTCATTATTAAAGATAAATTTTGTAGGTTTTCATGCCATCATCAAATGTAATTATCATACATTCATAAGTCATGCAAATAAACATGTTTTGAGTTTACTTGAAGTTATTCGAACTTACCTGGTATTCGTCTCGGTATAGTGTTTCGGTTATCCCGAAACCTTTTGTTTTCCTCGATCGACCTCTAGAATTTGTTCCTCGGGGTCTATAACAATAAAAATAAATCACTAACACCTCACATTGTACTTTTCAAGTCTAAATTTCACCCCCAGTCCAAATGACCATTTTGCCCCTAACCTTTCACATTATTTATGATTTAGTCCCTAGGCTCGTATAATGAAATGCATGCAATTTCTACATTACCCGAGCCTAGCCGAATGTTCTTTCCTCTTATGGCAGCCCACATTTTTCCATTATTTCACATTTCTACCTCATATTTTACACCTTTTGCAAAAAGGTCCTTTTTAGAGTTTTTCATGAAAATCACCTAGGAAAAGATGTTTAACACACATCCAACTTTCATATTCCTCCATAAACCATCAAAATACAAGTAACTCATGCATGGGTAAATTTCTAAACATGAACCCTAGCATGAAATATGGGTAGAAATAGAGAGAGTAAGCTACCGGGATTTCATAAACACAAAGAATATTAAAAACGGGGCTAGAAATTAATTACTACCAAGCTTGAAATGTTAAACCAAAACCCTAGCTTTGGCTATGGAGAATTTCGGTACCCACAAGGAAGTTGATGGCTGATTTTAGCTTGATTTTTCGCATTTTATTCATTAATTAGCCAAATGACCAAAATGCCCTCAAGCCCTTTCTTTAAAATTTCATCCATACAAGCCCATTTTTGTCCAAAAACTTAGAAATTGGGAAAATTGCTCTTGAAGACCTTCTAATTAATAATCTAAAGCAATTTCATTCAAATTGCTTCTAGAATCCAAGTTTTGCAATTTATTCAATTCGGTCCTTATTTTCCAATTGGACACCTTACTCATAGAATTTCTTCATGAAGCTTTAGCACAAGCATATTATCATATTCTAAACCTCATAATAATCATAAAATAAATATTTCAATGTCGGATTTGTGGTCCCAAAACCACTGTTCCAACTAGGCCTTATTTTGGGATGTTACATTAAGTGTACCACCGGCTGTTGCATCGATTAATTGTCTCATTGAAGGGTTCAAACCAATCTAGAAGGTTTGAACTTGTAGCATATAAAGGAACCTACCAAAAGCATATAAAAGAAAAAAAATTAGAATGTAAAAATTAAACTAAAAACAAAAATATAATAATAAAATAAAAATGACTAAATTAATAAAAATCAAGTGTTCCTAATATTTTAGTACCCGAAAATGGCGCCAAAAACTTGATGGTCACTAAGCTAACTATAAATACAACAAAGGCAAGTGCACCCATCGAACAATAGTATAGCTATGGGGAGTAGAGAATGTCGTATCCACAAGGACTAAAAGTAATAGTAATTATCGTTTTTCTATTATTTAGTCGATAATTTGGAGTGATATGTTTTAATCTAAATTTACTAAACTAATTTAACTAAAAAAAATGAATCAAAGAAATAATCGAATATTAACCAATGAGATAGACAATACCCAAGAAAGAATCCACCTAGACTTCACCTATTATTGTGAATCTTAATTAAACGATCTATTCACTTCTGTCTTGATCCGTAGAAATCCCTAAATTATGTTAATATCTCTTTCGAGAGTAAAAAGAACTGACTTTAGGTTGATTAATTGAAATCTCTTTCTAATTAAAACCCTTATCATCGCATTAACTCGATTTATGGATTCCCCTATTAGATTTGACTTTAATCTGGTAGATTTATGTCGTCCTATTTTTAGGATTACATGCAACTCCACTCAATTATGCTAGATCTACTCTTAAACAGGGACTTTTCCTCCACTTAATTAAGCACATTAAACATGAATTAATATCCCGAAAATATTAAAACAAGAAATAAGCATACATAATTAAGAATAAGAATTAAATATTTATCACGTAAAAATAGACATTAAATAAAAGGATTCATCATAGGTTTCATCCTCCCTAGGTATTTAGGGAATTAGTTCACAATCCTAAATGAAAAGATCTCAAAGTCAGAATAACCACAAGACATAAAAAAACTCAATAAAACTTCGAAATAAATTAAAAGGAGATCTTCGATCTTGATGCAAATCCGCTTCCGAGTTGATTCCAATGGCGTTCTTCGAGTGTTTTCTTCGATCTTCTCTGATGGTCCCCTTATGTCTTCTTCTCATTGGTATTTATAGACTTTAGAATGCTCAGAAAGCCTAAAAATTGTATTTTTTTGTAAATTTTGGAAGTAGGATGCAAAATCGATACGGGCTGGCACATAGGCATGTGTCCAGCCCGTGTGACACACATGGGCATATGTCCAAGCCGTGTGGAAATGCCCAGGTCGTGTGGGTCCTGATAACAACTCTATTTATCCATTTTTGGCTCGTTTTTCACTCCTGTCACTCTCAAATATTCTCCTAAGTATAGAAACATGAATTTAAAGAATTAAGAGCATCAAATTCACTAATGTAACGCCGCAAATCTTTAGTAATTTAATTGTGTGTTATGTTGCATGTTGGCTTACTTGCTGTGATGGTTAAGGGTCCTAAGTAGTGTGAGAAGACCTGGGTTCAAATCTAGGCTTTAGCAAAAGTTTTTGGCTTCTACTGAATTAAACCCTTACTGCTAGAGGTTGGGTTCTTATTTAGTTGCGGGGAAATCAAGTCATGAAAAAGTAGTTGGTCCAAAGGAAGAGGGTGTGTTGCTATTGCTAGTAGGTCTTGGGTTCAAGACTTGCCATGCTAAAGTGTTTTATTTTGGCTTGTTTTCATGTGGATGGTTGTATATTACTGGGACTCTGAAGCTTGGGCGGTTGGTATTTGAGGGAAGTGAGAGTGTGTAGCCGAAATTCTAGTAGGAAATTTAGGGATGTGGATGAAGGGGGATCGGTTGAGAGAGTTGTGGAGGGTTTCTGGGAGGAGATTATGGGGAGTTGAGGAGTGAGAGAAGGTTGTGCCGAATGGGGACTCTAGGTACCCTTTGAGTTTTGGTTTGGGGAGTCTTAGCTTTTGGTAATTGTGTTCTTTGGGAAAACTGATTGGTGTTCAGGGGTTCTTACCGTGTTTTTCCTCTTTCTTTGGTGCTTTTGGGTTTTCAGTTTTGGGGCCTTTTCCATTACCGATTCCCTCCTATTTTTTGTCTTCCAAGCCTTGGCCGAACTACTCCATTCTCTTTTCCCTTCATCTGTTTCTGTATGACCGAATACTGACTCTTCTCTTCTCTTTTCTGTTTTCATTCTCTAACCATTTCTCGTTTCATCTTTGGTTCTTTGTTCATGTGGTATACCCTTCCTTTTCTCTTCTTTTCGTGACATCCTTTTATCATAATACTTCGACTGGTTACTGTACTTCTTCCTCTTTTATGTTTCGGCTGCTGTTGTTGTTCTTTGAACAATCGGATTCAAGCGTAAGGCTCTTTCACTCTTCTCATGACATTATTTCTCATCTTTCTCAATTGTTTTCGATTATTCCTTTTTGGTTTGAGGGTTCGGTTGCGAGCCTTCTTTCTCCTGCCAAAATAATCTTTGTCTAACTCCTCTTTTCTCTAACGTTTTCTGCTAGGAAGTGAGATTGTTTCATCTCGTGCCTCAAATTTAAGAGGTGCTTTAGGTGTTGGCCGAGTACCACTGTTCTTCATTCTTGGTTTTCATTTTGGTAAGACACTATACTCTTGGTTAGTGGATTGTGTGTATGGTAGTAGTTGACAAGTAGTGATTGGGTTGCAAGTAATCTCTAAGGATTGGAAGTGGTTGCTTGCAACGATACTTGGGTGATCAAATAAGGTGGGCGATAGGTATATTCATGAGCAAGTGTTGGCTAGGGTCTCTTGCAATTTGTTAATAAGTGTCTAACCGAAGTTCTAATTATGTTAGGTTTGGGACTGGTGGGCCAACAGCACAATTTTGCAATCAAGAGTGTAATCACATTGCAAAGTTGTTAATCGACAAAAGTCGAAAAGCATGTTCATATATGCTACACGGGTGTGCGCTCGCTCGTATGGTGAATCGAATGCATAAACACGTGCATTTGACAGTAGAGGCCACCATGAGCGATCTCATGGGCTTAGGCCATTTTGGGCCGCGATGGGCCAAAATAGGTCGTGTGGGCCACGGGCTCGTGGGCCCCACATAGGTAAACTGCACAGATGTGTGGAGGTTATTGGGTCAACGGTGTAGTTTGCACGGTCAAGGCCATTATTTGGGCTTATTGGGCCACAGAAGCATGTGGGCCCACATGGGCCGTATTAGGGGCTTAGGCCCATTTTCGCTATTTAACTGTTAAGGTTGCACAGGTCATCCGAGAGAACTGTAGACTTACTATTGGGTCGGTAAGTACACCTAGACCCTAATTTATGATATGACCGATATACCCCTATGTGATGTATGACTATTTGAGCATGCCATTTTTATTGTATGTACATTTATACTAAGTTGCATTGCATGGGGTGGGATATATGATATTGGAGCAAGTGTACTAAAAGGTTATAAGCCTAATACTGGCAGCTCTGCTACAAATACTGTTAGTGCCGCAATCGATGCTATATTTTGGAGTGTAGGGATGGGTGGGTCAATTTTATCCCTACATGGAGTGTAGGGCTGGACGGAGTGGAGTGTAGAGGATGGATGGGTAGGATCTCTGTATGCATTTCTGATACTATACTAAATTGGGCTAAGGCCCATACTGATACTGCTAATGTAATAGGCTAAGGCCCATACTGATATTGCTACTGATATGGGCTTAGTCCCATGCTGTACGACACTGTATGTTTAACTATTTGATAAATAAGGATTACACACTGAGTTTTCATAAACTCAACTTTTCTGTTTATCTGTGCAGGTAATCTTTAGGTAGGTCGGTGCTGCGAGGACTCGGGGATGGCTACACCACTGTTTATGTTTTCGTTTTGATTTTTAGTAAAAGTAGTTTTATTTGGGTAAATTTTATGTAATAAGGCCGCTTTAAGTTTTATTTTTATTTTGGGATTTATTTAAATTGACCTATATCTATTAGCAGTAGGACTCAGGTTTTCAAAAGGTAAATGATTTTCAACTGCCACGCTACGTAACTTGTTTTAAAAGCTTCCGCAACGAACAATGTTTTAAAGTGTAATAACGCTTTAGTATGAGACATGTTTTACTTAACAAACCTGTAATTTAACAAATGAATAAAATAAGTTGGCTTCTCATAAAGATCACAAACGAGGTTTTAAATCAAATGAACTTTTTTGATAGAACTACGTTTTTCAAAACTCACTCCAATGTGACATTACAGATCCGGCCATAACGTAGGCCGGGTTTGGGGTGTTACAACTAATTTGCATAATTAATCATCGAAAAACGCATTAAGAATGAGATTAAAATATGTTACTTTTATAGCTTATCACATGTTCATGGTTTATGTTATTTATTTTTTTGAAAGTTACTCTTTTATTTTTAGGCATGTAATCTGATAAAAATGATGTTATAAACAATATTTATTAGGATTTTTTTCTTAAAAATAGTATTATTAAGAAATTTTGATACAAACTATTGGAAATTCCGTAGTAAACAAAAGTATGAAAAATAATTAAAAGAAACGAAAAACAAAATTGGAAGAACTAAAATTTACTTAAAATAAAAAATGAAAAAGAACAAACTTTAATCTCTAAACCTATCTACTATAGTAAAATAAAGTGTAATCGAGCCCCCTTTATGATGTTTTTAAGTTACATTTATAGATTGCATCAGGTTGACTCAACCTTAATTACAAGTTAATGTTCATTGTGTGGATAGAAATACCCTTGTAAATTTTAAGTCTATTGAGCATCAATATTGCGACATTCCAAGTCCAATGTCACAACTTTGGAGACAGTTTGCTCGAGTCCTTAGAAAAGGGTTAGATGTCATTGTTAGAGTATACCCAAAGACCAATCCTAAGATGATTGTAATAGCATACTTGTTTTACATAATTCATTAATATAAGACATAGCCATTATTATTTCAATTTTTTTTCTGTGTAGATAAACAAGTTGTTTTATAATAATGTCTTAAGAATAATACGATTGTTCTTAAAAGGTCATTAGTCGAGTATTATTGTGGGCTTGGACAACAATAATGCATTAAGACTAACGTGTAGTTTATTAATGAAAGTGTTGTCATTGACATTGGATGTCAAAACCAATACATGAGTATGTGTGTTAGAGAACAACATATTGGATTGACCCGTTATGAGTATGTTTCTTGGATTATTATGTAATAGTCACAACATTACTCATAGTGATTACTATGTATACGATCCTCAGGCTTTAGATCATCATTATCCCAATAACGTAAGTTATATATTTTAATACAATCAAACGTGTACTGTAATTGGTTGCCCTATAAAGGCTGATGTTGGATATACCACAATCTATGTAGTGGTATATGATTGATCAATATAGGATTTGTCCCTCATACATAATGGGAGAAATATCTTAGGCCACTTGATTGAGTGAGACTAGAAATGCAACACCCCTCACCCGTATTCAACGCCGAAATAGGGTTACGGAGCATTACTGGACATATTATACAATTAAACATACATTTCACATACATTTTCAAATTTCAAGTAATCATCATTCACATTGTCCCTAATACGAGCCTACGAGGCCCTAAACATGCATTCGGGGTGGTTCAGGAGTAAACAGATAACTTTTGAAATTTTTGGAAAACTTAGAAAATTTTGCAAAATACAGAGGACACATACCCGTGTGGCCTGGCCGTGCAGATATTCGAAAGGGGATCACATGCCTATGTCCCAGCCCATGTCCGACCCTATGTAACTCTCTGAATTAGGTCATACGGTCAACCACACGCCCGTGTAACTAGCCCGTGTACCCTTCAAAATGGCCTCACACGCTTGTGTGTTAGGCCATGTGTTAGGTGATAAACGCCAAATTATACATATTGTTACCCCAAATACTTAGCATATTTATGGATGTTTACTACTAGATTTGTGGATTTTGGTGCTTTTTATCCGGTTTTTTCATGTTTTGTACTCAGGAAAGCACCAAGAGTCAAAAGGAACCAAAAACGAGCGTAAAAGAGACAAAAAGGAACAAATCAAGAAGATCACACGACCTAAGCCTTACCACACGGGCTGCTCACACGCCCATGTCTGTCGAGGGTGTCGTCTAAGGATTTCACGATTCACACGGCCTAGCCATTGACCCACACGGCCTAGTGAAATTTAGCAGAACGAACATGGCCTGCCAAACACGTCACACGGCCGTGGCACACAGGCGTGTCCCTTTTTCAAAGAGTTTTATTTTACACGAAAAAAGGATACTTAGGGAAGAAGAAAGCCAATCCAAAGCCTATAAAAACACCCTAAGTATGACCTACTAAGGGGGACTTTTTCGACGCTTCTAGAACCTTTCTGAAACACAAAACCACACACCATGAATTACTTGAAGGAAGCCAGACGAGTCATCCCAAAAAGCTGGAGTTACTCCAAGACTGAAGATCTCTCTCAGAATTCCTTCAAGGGTTTTAGAGTTTTTTTTATGTTTTGTTATTTTCATACTTTTGAGATGTACTCTTATTTCATTATGAACTAAACCCCTTAGATACCTAAGGGGGATGAAACCTATGATGGATCTTGTTATTATAATTTGAACTATATGATAAATACTTGATTTGTTCTTAATTATGTATTTCTAATGCTTGAGTTAATATTCCTAGTATTGACTCATGATTTAATGTGCTTATGCAGAGGAGGAATAGACCCTGCTTAAGAGTAGATTTGGCATAGTTAAGCGGAGTTGATCGAACGCCTAGAGATACGGTTTTGAGATTTTGCCAAATTAGGGTGAAACCTAATATGGGAGTCCATAGATCAATTTACTGCTTCCCTAGGGGTTTTAATTAGAAAGAGATTTCAACTGAGGGTTAGGCGTTATTAGTCTCGAAAGAGATAATAATGTAGGTTATGGAGTCTCACAGATCAAGTCAAGTGAATAAATCGTCTGGTTCAGAGTCAGACAACAAGTGAAATCTAGGTGGATTCCTCCTTGGGTGTCGTCTTTATCAATTGCTTCTCTTCAAGTCTTTTTCCAAATTTTCTCTTCACTTTAATTAAATTAGTTAATTAGTTTAGATAATTAGTTTAATAAACAAACCCTTTTATTCCTAGGCTAAATAATAAAAAGATAGTTATTACTAGTGCTTTTGGTTCCCTTGGGTACGATATCCCGGTCTTGCCATTACTATACTATTGTTTGATAGGTGCGCTTGCCTTTTTTTCGTGATAATAGTTAGTCTAGGTTTGACCTTTATTATAAATATTTATTACTTGTTACGAATCATGCGATCAAGTTTTTGGCGCCGTTGCCGGGGAACTGAAATATTAGGAACACTAAATTTTTATTACTTTAGCCATTTATTTTTCTTGCAATTTAACTTTATTTCTATTTTTATTTTACTAACTTTCTTCTTCTTTCTCCTGGCAGGTTCTTGTAGTGTATGACTAGAAGAAACTTGTCAGGACTGTTGCTTTTTGATGAGGAAATTGATCATACAGCTCGTAGAAACTGACGAGAAATCAAGCGCAGCTTAAGATACACAGAGGAAGAGCAAGAGGACGATGTCTCAGCTACTACTGAAGAGATGGCTGAAAATGAAGACAATCCGCTACCGCCAGCCATACTCGCTGAATTAGCAAATCAGAATCCTGCTCCTCGTACTATGTATGATTACGCTAAACCTAATTTTACAGGAACTGAGTCGAGTATAGTTAGGCCTGCTGTTGCTGCTAACAATTTTGAACTGAAACCTAACACGATTCAGATGATATAGCAATTTGTTCAGTTTGATGGTTTGCAGGATGAGAACCCTAACACGCACTTGGCAAATCACTTTCAAAATTAATGGCATTTTTGATGATGCCATCCTCCTTCGATTATTCCCTTTTTCACTGAGGAATAAAGCTAAACAGTGGTTGAACTCACTACCACAAGGATCCATTACCACTTGAGAGCAAATGACCGAAAAATTTCTAGTAAAATATTTTCCACTGGCAAAAACAGCTAAGTTACATAATGATATTTCTTCTTTTGTACAGATGCACTTAGAGACACTTTATGATGCATGGAAGAGATACAAGGATTGTGACAGCCCTAAAGTGACCCTAGTCGGAAAGCGGTTTCGGGACCACTAAACCGAGTCACCGAATTATTTGAATATAATATTTACTATCTAAAATATGTGAATTTTGAATGTGTAAAAAGTTTAAGTTTCGATTTAGTCAATTGAATGTGAATTTAGTTAGTAGGACTATTGAGTGACACTTTTGAAATATGCTAGGTTAATCTAAAAGGACCTATTAGTTCAAGTTATAAAAACCAAGGATTTGCATGTCAAATTTTCCACTATTGGGAGTAGTGGCTAGCCATGATGGATCATATGCATAAAATATGTATTTATTTATTTATTAGTGGTTTTCTATATTATAAAATAATAAAAAGAAAACGAGATATTGGGTAATAAGAAATTGAAGGTGATAAAAACAAAGCTAAAATTTTCTTTCTCCTTGGCCGAATGTGAAGAAGAAGAAGGGGAAGGAATTTCTGCTATCTTAAGCTTTCATTAAGGTAAGAAAGTATATTAATTCTTGAAATTTTGCTTAATCTTGAGTGAGATACTAAGTTATATTAGTAACCCATGTTAAATTTTTGATTGTGGGATGGATTAAGACTTTCTACTATGAAAATTTATATGAGTGATGGTGTTTGTTCATGTTAATTTTAGATAAACAAAGGTGAATGATTGCTTAAACTAACTAGGATTTTAATAGGTTTATGACTTTAAAGTGTGAAGAATCGGCTAGTATTTTGATGCTAAGGCCGAATATGAAATGTGGAGTTTGAGTGATTTGGGTAGTTGAGTTTATAAATAAAATGAATGCCCAAATGTATTATAATTGATTTGAATTGATATTAAATTAAGTATTGCTAAAGACTTCCATTGTTCTAGTCGATTATGTGTGATTAAGGAAGAAATTATATTGAACATATGCATCCAAATACATGTAAGGATATAAGAAATTCATAGTTTCGGTCATAAGTGTTAATCTATTGAGTTGGAATGTTGAGCTATTGTGGTACTAAAATTTATCATGAATATTCGCCAAGGTAAGCTAATTGAGTTGAGCACATCTTGATGATACCATTCGGCTAGTATAAAGTGTATTAAAGCTATAAGTATAATTGTTTAATGTAACTTACCAAGTATACAATTATGAAATTGAAATGATGATAGACTTAGGTGAACAATTAATTCATGTGAATTGGTTCTAAAAATATATATGAATGCCATATAATTGTGCTTGATTGGGAAGTAAATTGTTTGATTTAGCTCAAGAGCTTAGAGGATCAAACTTGGATAGGGAAAAGAAAAAGTGGTCGAATAGCCACCGAAATCGCTTCGACAACATCCGAGGTAAGTTTTCGAGTAACGAGACTTAGTTTACGATTTGATTAAATCATGATGTATGAGCATAATAAATATAGGGTGATATGATGATTCTACTTGAATTATATGATGATTTACTTAGTCTATACGTATGAAGGGTAGCCGTATGCGTATAGAGATCGTGTCGTAAAGCAAACTAAACCATGCTGTTTGTATGCGGCTAGTGACTCGAAAATGGAGTTGTTTAATACGTGAATTTGTGTTTGAAACTTATTATGAAAATGTAAAAATAGATGTGTTCTGATTTATTTATATGTACATGAATATTTGGATGTTAACCGGGCTAAGTCCCGAAGGCCTTTGTGCGAGTTGTTAGTTCCGGGCTAAGTCCCGAAGGCATTTATGCGAGTTACTATATCTGGGCTATGTCCCAAGGCTTTAATGCGAGTTACTATATCCGGCTATGTCCCGAAGGCTTTAGTGCGAGTTGCTATATCCGGACTACGTCCCAAGGCCTTTGTGCAAATTACTATATCCGCTATGTCCCGGCGTTTGAGCGAGAAACTATATCCGGTTAAACCCAAGGTATTTGGCTTGAGAATGAGTGATCATGCTGCCATAGTTTAAATTAAAATGCTCGTGAAATCCTAACGATGAGGTATGTTTCGTTTATGCATTGATTTAGATGATCCCTTGCAAATAGTACTCACTCAGTCGATAAATGAGCTACCTGACTTTGGTTAAGTTAATCTTTTGTGCATGAATATAAAAGTTGGTAATATGGAATAAGTAAGATATTGAGAAATTGTACATGTGAAATTATCCATTTAGCTATACAATGTTACGTTATAATTGTGTTTAATTTCATAGCTCAAAACTTACTAAGCATTAAATGCTTACTTCGATTTCTTTAAATCTCTGTTTTATAGATTTTGGTTCGCCACCATCGGACTCGGGATTTTTGAAATTGAAGTCGTCTACACTATCAACGCTCCTTTTGGTATATTTTTTTGGTTGAACTTTGAAATGGCATGTATAGGACTACCCTTTTTGTTATGGTCATGCACCTTTTGGAATTGTATAAATTTGGTTAGCCATGCGAAAATGGCTTATGTTCATATTCGAATCATAATGTTATAATCATCGTGTATGTATATGGTTATCGAGAAGTACGGATATGTTTTGGCAATGATCGACCATTGGGATGGTTAATCACGGTTATAAATTGTGTTATGTATGCTATTGGATTAGTTAAATCATGGAAACTAGGCAATAGATGAAGTCTACCCTAAAGTTAGATGTTGACAGTATCAATGGGGTAAATTTGAAAAATCGCTAAAATTTGTAAGAATGGAGTTAATTAGTGAATAAATTATGTAATCTAACCTTGATGAATCTACTTTCTTATGGAAGAAACGAAACGGTCAAATGAGTCATATGTTAAGAGATATTTAGGTTTTCATGAAACAGGGCCAGAGCGATTTCTGGATCCCCTGTTTTGACTTTGAAAATTTGCTATAAATTAACCAGAGATAATTAGAAGTCATGCCCCATATGTGCAGATTCCTTGTTGAGTCTAGTTTCTTTAGAAACAAACGGCATAAGATTTGAAGCCCTGTATAGGAAGATATTTAGGTTGCAATGCATGAAGGTCTGTGTAGTCGAACCCTGTAACAGGGGAGACTTAATCTAATAAACTGTACTGTTTGGCCCGATAAAAAATCCTAGAAAAAAATGTGTAGATAGATACATGAGTCTAGTTTCAGGGAAAATTTACGGATTAAGTTTTCGAGCTTCGGAACTCAAGATATGATTTTTAAAGTGGTCGTGATGCAGTTAGCCAGCATGTCTGAAATTTTAAAATGAACCGTAAAAGCCGATGAAGTAAGTCCGTAAATACCTCGTTTTCAACCCCGGTAACGGTCTCGGGCTCGGGGTGTTACATTTTATTGGTATCAGAGCTATGGTTTAGTCGATTCTAGGACTATCGTAATACGTTTGGGTCTAGTTATACATGCCATTTTGTAATTATTTGATAGTGTGGTGATTTTTTTTTTTGACAGTTTAAATGTGTGTTTATGTTAGTAATGGATCCCGATCCCAATCGAGCGGTAGCTGACGATGTGGAGAGTGTAGCGCTGCTGCTCGCGCGCGGGACAGCGCCAATGGACTCTCAACCTTTGCAGCAATCAAAATGATGAGGCTAGACAAGCCTTTTATAATGTGATGAATGATTGGTTTAACCAATACATTCGAACTAATACTGGCTGCTCCACAACCCCACTCCCGACTAATACCTCTCCTCACACTCACTGTACCTCCGTGAATCGACCGGATGAGGTTAAATAAGCCCCAGCTGATGTAATCCAAAGCATGGAGCTACTCGAATTTAAAGCTACGGACAGAGATGATGCCGAGCAAGCTGAATTTTGGTTGGACAACACTATCCGGTACTTGATGAACTATCTTGCACACCCGAGGAATGCCCGGTGTACTATCTCTCATTCACGTGATTCCGCCTACTATTGGTGGAATACGTTGATTTCTGTTGTGCCTAAAGAGCGGGTAACTTGGGAGTTTTTTCAAACCGAGTTTCGGAAAAAGTATATCGACCAGAGATTCATTGATCAAAAACGAAAGGAATTTCTTGAACTTAAACAAGGTTCCATGACTGATTCTCGATTATGAACGAAAGTTTGTGAGGCTTAGCCAGACGCGCTCGAGAATGCATTTCTTCGAAGCTATAATGTGTAAACGCTTTGAAGATGGTTTGAATGAAGATATAAAATTGTATGTTGGCATTTTAGAGATCGAGAGTTTGTAGTGCTTGTCGAGCGAGCTTGCAAAGCCAAGAGCTCGTAAGGAGAAAAGAAAAGCTGAATTGGGAGCCAAAGAGTTTTGTAAGAGATCATCGGAAAGCCCTTTCAACAATCATCGAAGAAATTTAGAGATGATTCTGGCCGATCCAAAGACACTTCGGGTTTTTCAAGACGAGATCGCGATCGACCTCCCGTGAGTACACGAGTTACTTGGTTGCGGTGTGGGAAATGATCGACGGACAGTCGAGTGTCGACATTGTGGTAAATGGCATTCGGGAGTTGTAGATTCCATGACCGCTCTCTCGCTATAAGTGTGGATCACCACCCACTTCATCAAGGATTGTCCGAAAATGTCCGAATGTAATGTAAATCGAGTGGGAAACCGGGAGCTACTATCGCTCGTGGTAGACCATCTAGAAATGCGGGGATGCTAGCGAGGTCGAGAGAGGATCTAGAGATGTCACAACCAGATCCGAGGCTCGTGCTCCACTAGAGCTTATGCTATACGCGCACACGCGAGGATGCCTCTTCGCGGATGTTATTACGGGTACTTTTACTCTCTTTGATACCGATGTGTGATTGCTTTGATAGACCACTGGTTCTACTCATTCATATGTATGTGAAACCTTAGCATCCAAAGAAGACTCTACCGTTGAGTCTCACGAGTTCGTAATCGGGTGTCAAATCCCTTGGTCGTTACGTGCTTGTCGACAAAGTGTGCAAGAAATGTCCTCTAGTAATCCGAGGTTTCTATTTTCCGACCGATTTGATGCTTTTACCGTTTGATGAATTTGATGTTATCCTCGGTATGGATTGGTTGACCGTACATGATGCAATTGTAAATTGTAAAAGAAAAACCATCGATTTGAGATGTGTAAGTAACGAGATTATCCGAATCGAGTCTACCGACTCGAATAGGTTGCCGCGATAATATAAATCGATCTTTGGCTCGTAAATGTAAGAAAGGGGTGTGAAACATACCTTGCATATGTACGGGATGACAAAGTATTAGAAAAGAAACACGAATCTGCACGCGTGGTTTGTGAATACCTCGATGTTTTTCCCCAAGAATTACCGTTTACCACCGGTTCGGGAGGTAGAGTTTGGCATCGAGCTTGTACAGGGTTACACCGATTTCGATAGCTCCGTGTCGTATGGCACCAACGGAATTAAAGGAATTGAAAGCTCAGATTGCAAGAGTTGACGGATAAAGGTTTCGCTCGACCAAGTTTCTCACCTTGGGGTGCACCAAAGATTGTTTGTGAAAAAGAAGGACGGAACCATGAGGTTGTGCATTGACTATCGTCGATTGAATAAAGTGACGGTAAAGAATAAATATCCGTTACACGTATTGATGATTTGTTTGACCAACTCAAGGGAGCTTCGTGTTTTCAAAGATAGATTTGAGATCGGGTTATTATCAATCATGAGTTCGAGATTCGAGACATACCTAAAACGCTTTCGAACGAGATATGGCCACTATGAGTTCTTAGTGATGCCGTTTGGGCTCACTAATGCCCTTACGCGATATTTATGGATTTGATGAATCGGATCTTCAGACAGTATTTGGACCGGTTCGTAGTTGTATTTATTGATGACATCTTAGTCTATTCAAGAGATGAGACCGAACATGCTGAGCACCTGAGATTAGTATTGCGAATTTTACGGGGTAAACAGTTATATGCTAAGTTCAGTAAGTGTGAGTTCTGGTTAAGAGAAGTTAGTTTTTTGGGTCATGTGGTATCTGCATCGGGTATTCGAGTTGATTCGAATAAAATTTCAGCCATACTTAACTGGAAGCCTCCGAGAAATATTACTGAGGTTCGAAGCTTTTTGGGACTTGCCGGTTACTACCGAAGATTTGTAAAAGGTTTCTCGATGATAGCCACGCCAATGACGAAGCTACTTCAAAAGGATGTTAAGTTCGAATGGACGGAAAAGTGTCAGAAAAGTTTTGATCAACTGAAAACTTATTTGACTGAAGCTCCAATTTTAGTGCAGCCAGAATCAGGCAAAGAATTTGTCATTTATAGTGATGCCTCCCTACTTGGGTTGGGTTGTGTATTAATGCAAGAAGGTCGAGTTGTTAAAAGATTATGAACTTGTCATTGACTATCACCCGGGAAAGGCTAATGTGGTTGCGGATGCTTTAAGTCGTAAATCACTATTTGCTTTACGAACGATGAATGTATACTTGTCTGTTCTATCCGACAATGTGTTAGTGGCGGAATTAAAGGCCAAACCAGTGTGGATGCATCAAATTCGTGAAGCTCAGAAATTCGATAAAGAATTGGTTGCAAAACGAGCTGAATGTGTTCTGAATATGGAATCAGAGTTCCAAATTGATGATGATGATTGTTTGAGGTTCAGAAGTCGGTTATGTGTTCCAAGAAATTCAGAACTCATTTCGATGATTCTGAATGAAGCTCATTGTAGCCGAATGTCAATTCACCCGGGGAGTACGAAAATGTACAACGATTTGAGACGTCGCTTTGGTGGCATGGGATGAAACGAGACATTTCTGATTTTGTTTCGAAGTGTTTTGTATGTCGCGGTGAAGGTGGAACATCAAGTGCCTACGGGTTTACTTCAACCGATCATGATTCCTGAATGGAAGTGGGATCGAGTCACGATGGATTTTGTGTCTGGGTTACCATTGTCTACAAGTAAGAAAGACGCAATTTGGGTTGTTGTTGATAGATCGACTAAATCGGCTCATTTTATCCCCGTGACGTCGGATTTTTCATTGGATAAATTAGCTGAATTGTATGTTTCTCATTGTGAGACTACATGGGGTACCAATTTCTATTGTGTCAGATAGAGATCCGAGATTCACCTCGCGATTTTGGAGGAAATTGCAAGAAGCTTTGGGTACCAAGTTGCATTTCAGCACCGCTTTTCATCCACAAACCGATGGTCAATCTGAGCGGATAATTCAGATTCTTGAGGATATGCTGAGATGTTGCATCCTCGAGTTCAGCGGTTCATGGGAGCGGTATTTACCTTTGATTGAATTCGCTTATAACAATAGTTTTCAATCGAGTATTAAAATGGCACCTTACGAGGCTTTATACGGGCGTAAATGTCGTACGCCATTGTTTTGGACTGAACTCGGTGAAAGAAAAATTTTCGGAGTTGACTTGATTAAAGATGCTGAACAGAAAGTAAAAGTAATCCGTGAAAGTCTGAAGGCCGCCACAGATCGCCAAAAGTCATACGCGGATTTGAAACGAAAACACATTGAGTTTCAGGTGGGAGACAAAGTGTTTCTTAAAGTTTCACCTTGGAAAAAGATACTTACATTTGGCCGTAAAGGCAAACTGAGTCCGAGGTTCATAGGGCCATATAAAGTATCCGAACGAATTGGTCCAGTTGCGTATAGATTGGTTTTGCCCCCTGAACTTGAAAAGATTCACAACGTCTTTCATGTTTTGATGCTTCGACGTTATAGATCTGATCCATCGCACGTAATTAATCCATCAGAGGTTGAAATTCAATCCGATATGAGTGAAGAAGAACCGATTCGTATCCTAGCTCGTGAAGTGAAAGAGTTGCGAAACAAAAGGGTTCCGTTAGTAAAAGTGTTATGGCTCAAGCACGGGATGGAAGAAGCTACTTGGGAACCGTGAGAACTCTATGAAAGAGCGATACCCAAACCTATTTACTCAGTAAGATTTTCTGGGACGAAAATTTCTTAAGTGGGGAAGAGTTGTGACAGCCCTAAAGTGACCCTAGTCGGAAAGCGGTTTCGGGACCGCTAAACCGAGTCACCGAATTATTTGAATATAATATTTACTATCTAAAATATGTGAATTTTGAATGTGTAAAAGTTTAAGTTTCGATTTAGTCAATTGAATGTGAATTTAGTTAGTAGGACTATTGAGTGACACTTTTGAAATATGCTAGGTTAATCTAAAAGGACCTATTAGTTCAAGTTATAAAAACCAAGGATTTGCATGTCAAATTTTCCACTATTGGGAGTAGTGGCCGCCATGATGGATCATATGCATAAAATATGTATTTATTTATTTGTTAGTGGTTTTCTATATTATAAAATAATAAAAAGAAAAAGAGATATTGGGTAATAAGAAATTGAAGGTGATAAAACAAAGCTAAAATTTTCTTTCTCCTTGGCCGAATGTGAAGAAGAAGAAGGGGGAAGGAATTTCGGCTATCTTAAGCTTTCATTAAGGTAAGAAAGTATATTAATTCTTGAAATTTTGCTTAATCTTGAGTGAGATACTAAGTTATATTAGTAACCCATGTTAAATTTTTGATTGTGGGATGGATTAAGACTTTCGGCTGAAAATTTATATGAGTGATGGTGTTTGTTCATGTTAATTTTAGATAAACAAAGGTGAATGATTGCTTAAACTAACTAGGATTTTAATAGGTGTATGACTTTAAAGTGTGAAGAATCGGCTAGTATTTTGATGCTAAGGCCGAATATGAAATGTGGAGTTTGAGTGATTTGGGTAGTTGAGTTTATGAATAAAATGAATGCCCAAATGTATTATAATTGATTTGAATTGATATTAAATTAAGTATTGCTAAAGACTTCCATTGTTCTAGTCGATTATGTGTGATTAAGGAAGAAATTATATTGAACATATGCATCCAAATACATGTAAGGATATAAGAAATTCATAGTTTCGGTCATAAGTGTTAATCTATTGAGTTGGAATGTTGAGCTATTGTGGTACTAAAATTTATCATGAATATTCGCCAAGGTAAGCTAATTGAGTTGAGCACATCTTGATGATACCATTCGGCTAGTATAAAGTGTATTAAAGCTATAAGTATAATTGTTTAATGTAACTTACCAAGTATACAATTATGAAATTGAAATGATGATAGACTTAGGTGAACAATTAATTCATGTGAATTGGTTCTAAAAATGTATATGAATGCCATATAATTGTGCTTGATTGGGAAGTAAATTGTTTGATTTAGCTCAAGAGCTTAGAGGATCAAACTTGGATAGGGAAAAGAAAAAGTGGTCGAATAGCCACGAAATCGTCGACAACATCCGAGGTAAGTTTTCGAGTAACGAGACTTAGTTTACGATTTGATTAAATCATGATGTATGAGCATAATAAATATAGGGCGATATGATGATTCTACTTGAATTATATGATGAGTTACTTAGTCTATACGTATGAAGGGTAGCCGTATGCGTATAGAGATCGTGGTCGTAAAGCAAACTAAACCATGCTGTTTGTATGCGGCTAGTGAATCGAAAATGGAGTTGCTTAATACGTGAATTTGTGTTTGAAACTTATTATGAAAATGTAAAAATAGATGTGTTCTGATTTATTTATATGTACATGAATATTTGGATGTTAACCGCTAAGTCCCAAGGCCTTTGTGCGAGTTGTTAGTTCCGGCTAAGTCCCGAAGGCATTTATGCGAGTTACTATATCCGGCTATGTCCCGAAGGCTTTATCATGCGAGTTACTATATCCGGCTATGTCCCAAGGCTTTAGTGCGAGTTGCTATATCCGGCTACGCCCCAGAGGCCTTTGTGCAAATTACTATATCCGGCTATGTCCCGAAGGCGTTTGAGCGAGAAACTATATCCGGTTAAACCCGAAGGTATTTGGCTTGAGAATGAGTGATCATGCTGCCATAGTTTAAATTAAAATGCTCGTGAAATCCTAACGATGAGGTATGTTTCGTTTATGCATTGATTTAGATGATCCCTTGCAAATAGTACTCACTCAATGATAAATGAGCTACCCGACTTTGGTTAAGTTAATCTTTTGTGCATGAATATAAAAGTTGGTAATATGGAATAAGTAAGATATTGAGAAATTGTACATGTGAAATTATCCATTTAGCTATACAATGTTACGTTATAATTGTGTTTAATTTCATAGCTCAAAACTTACTAAGCATTAAATGCTTACTTCGCTTTCTTTAAATCTCTTTTATAGATTTTGGTTCGTCTACCATCTGGACTCGGATTTTTGAAATTGAAGTCGTCTACACTATCAACGCTCCTTTTGGTATATTTTTTTTTTTGGTTGAACTTTGAAATGGCATGTATAGGACTACCCCTTTTTGTTATGGTCATGCACCTTTTGGAATTGTATAAATTTGGTTAGCCATGCGAAAATGGCTTATGTTCATATTCGAATCATAATGTTATAATCATCGTGTATGTATATGGTTATCGAGAAGTACGGATATGTTTTGGCAATGATCGACCATTGGGATGGTTAATCACGGTTATAAATTGTGTTATGTATGCTATTGGATTAGTTAAATCATGGAAACTAGGCAATAGATGAAGTCTACCCTAAAGTTAGATGTTGACAGTATCAATGGGGTAAATTTGAAAAATCGCTAAAATTTGTAAGAATGGAGTTAATTAGTGAATAAATTATGTAATCGAACCTTGATGAATCTACTTTCTTATGGAAGAAACGAAACGGTCAAATGAGTCATATGTTAAGAGATATTTAGGTTTTCATGAAACAGGGCCAGAGCGATTTCTGGATCCCCTGTTTTGATTTTGAAAATTTACTATAAATTAACCAGAGATAATTAGAAGTCATGCCCCATATGTGCAGATTCCTTGTTGAGTCTAGTTTCTTTAGAAACAAACAGCATAAGATTTGAAGCCCTGTATAGGAAGATATTTAGGTTGCAATGCATGAAGGTCTGTGTAGTCGAACCCTGTAACAGGGGAGACTTAATCTAATAAACTGTACTGTTTGGCCCGATAAAAAATCCTAGAAAAAAATGTGTAGATAGATACATGAGTCTAGTTTCAGGGAAAATTTACGGATTAAGTTTTCGAGCTTCGGAACTCAAGATATGATTTTTAAAGTGGTCGTGATGCAGTTAGCCAGCATGTCTGAAATTTTAAAAATGAACTGTGTAAGCCGATGAAGTAAGTCCGTAAATACCTCGTTTTCAACCCCGGTAACGGTCTCGGGCTCGGGGTGTTACATTTTATTGGTATCAGAGCCATGGTTTAGTCGATTCTAGGACTATCGTAATACGTTTGGGTCTAGCTATACATGCCATTTTGTAATTATTTGATAGTGTGGTGATTTTTTTTTTTGACAGTTTAAATGTGTGTTTATGTTAGTAATGGATCCCGATCCCAATCGAGCGGTAGCTGACGATGTGGAGAGTGTAGCGCTGCTCCCCCCGCCGGGACAGCGCCGATGGACTCTCAACCTTTTTGCGAGCAATCAAAATGATGAGGCTAGACAAGCCTTTTATAATGTGATGAATGATTGGTTTAACCAATACATTCGAACTAATACGGCTGTTCCACAACCCCCACTCCCGACTAATACCTCTCCTGCACCTGCTGTACCTCCGGTAATCGACCAGATGAGGTTAAATAAGCCCCCAGTTGACAGAATCCGAAAGCATGGAGCTACTGAATTTAAAGCTACGGACAGAGATGATGCCGAGCAAGCTGAATTTTGGTTGGACAACACTATCCGGGTACTTGATGAACTATCTTGCACACCCGAGGAATGCCTGAAGTGTACTATCTCTCTGTTACGTGATTCCGCCTACTATTGGTGGAATACGTTGATTTCTGTTGTGCCTAAAGAGCGGGTAACTTGGGAGTTTTTTCAAACCGAGTTTCGGAAAAAGTATATCAGCCAGAGATTCATTGATCAAAAACGAAAGGAATTTCTTGAACTTAAACAAGGTTCCATGACGGTTACTGATTATGAACGAAAGTTTGTGAGGCTTAGCCGGTACGCTCGAGAATGCATTTCTTCAGAAGCTATAATGTGTAAACGTTTTGAAGATGGTTTGAATGAAGATATAAAATTGTATGTTGGCATTTTAGAGATCAGAGAGTTTGTAGTGCTTGTCGAGCGAGCTTGCAAAGCCGAAGAGCTCGGTAAGGAGAAAAGAAAAGCTGAATTGGGAGCCAAAGAGTTTTGTAAGAGATCATCGGGAAAGCCCTTTCAACAGTCATCGAAGAAATTTAGAGATGATTCTGGCCGATCCAAAGACACTTCGGGTTTTTCAAGACGAGATCGCGATCGACCTCCCCGTGAGTACACGAGTTACTTCGCCAAGGTGTGGAAATGATCGACGGGGCAGGTCGAGTGTCGACATTGTGGTAAATGGCATTCGGGAGTTGTAGATTCCATGACCGCTCTCTGCTATAAGTGTGGATCAGCCGACCACTTCATCAAGGATTGTCCAGAAATGTCCGAATGCAGAATGTAAATCGAGTGGGAAACCGGGAGCTACTCTCGCTCGTGGTAGACCATCTAGAAATGCGGGAATGCTAGCGGAGGTCGAGAGAGGATCTAGAGATGTCACAACCAGATCTCGAGGCTCGTGCTCCAGCTAGAGCTTATGCTATACGCGCACGCGCGAGGGATGCCTCTTCGCGGATGTTATTACGGGTACTTTTACTCTCTTTGATACTGATGTGATTGCTTTGATAGACCCTGGTTCTACTCATTCATATGTATGTGAAACCTTAGCATCCAGTAAGACTCTACCTGTTGAGTCTACTGAGTTCGTAATTCGGGTGTCAAATCCCTTGGGTCGTTACGTGCTTGTCGACAAAGTGTGCAAGAAATGTCCTCTAGTAATCCGAGGTTTCTATTTTCCGGCCGATTTGATGCTTTTACCGTTTGATGAATTTGATGTTATCCTCGGTATGGATTGGTTGACCGTACATGATGCAATTGTAAATTGTAAAAGAAAAACCATCGATTTGAGATGTGTAAGTAACGAGATTATCCGAATCGAGTCTACCGACTCGAATAGGTTAGTTAAATCATGGAAACTAGGCAATAGATGAAGTCTACCCTAAAGTTAGATGTTGACAGTATCAATGGGGTAAATTTGAAAAATCTCTAAAATTTGTAAGAATGGAGTTAATTAGTGAATAAATTATGTAATCGAACCTTGATGAATCTACTTTCTTATGGAAGAAACGAAACGGTCAAATGAGTCATATGTTAAGAGATATTTAGGTTTTCATGAAACAGGGCCAGAGCGATTTCTGGATCCCCTGTTTTGACTTTGAAAATTTTCTATAAATTAACCAGAGATAATTAGAAGTCATGCCTCATATGTACAGATTCCTTGTTGAGTCTAGTTTCTTTAGAAACAAACGGCATAAGATTTGAAGCCCTGTATAGGAAGATATTTAGGTTGCAATGCATGAAGGTCTGTGTAGTCGAACCCTGTAACAGGGAGACTTAATCTAATAAACTGTACTGTTTGGCCCGATAAAAATCCTAGAAAAAAATGTGTAGATAGATACATGAGTCTAGTTTCAGGGAAAATTTACGGATTAAGTTTTCGAGCTTCGGAACTCAAGATATGATTTTTAAAGTGGTCGTGATGCAGTTAGCCAGCATGTCTGAAATTTTAAAAATGAACTGTGTAAGCAATGAAGTAAGTCCGTAAATACCTCGTTTTCAACCCCAGTGACGGTCTCGGGCTCGGGGTGTTACATTTTATACGGTCTCGGGCTCGGGGTGTTACAAGGATCTATTGAGAAGGTGCCCTCACCATGGGTTACCTCTATGGCTGCAAGTTCAAACGTTCTACATTGGTGTGAATCCCTCGACAAGACAAATGATTGACACAGCTGCTGGCGGAACCATCAACAATAAAACACTGGAAGATGCCTATGAATTTATAGAGGAGATGTCACTGAATAACTATCAGTGGCAAGTTATGAGGACAAAGCCAACAAAAACAGCTAGCGCTTATAACATCGATTCGGTCACCATGCTCTCTAATCAGGTAGAACTTCTAAATAAGAAAATTGATGGTTTACTTGGTTGTACGCAGTGCGACCAAAGAATGAGTGTGACTCAAGTGGCGGAGGCGTGCATACAGAATACCCACCATTCAATCCTACAACCGAAGAGGAACAAGTCAACTATATGGGTAACAATAATGTTAGATCTCAGAATAACCCTTATAGTAATAGTTATAATGCAAGTTGGAAGAACCACCCAAATTTCTCTTGGGGTGGTCAACAGAATCAAATGCCACAAAATCCTCAGGGTTTTCAACAGCCACCTTATCAACAAGAGAAGAAATCAAACCTTGAAGAGATGCTATCCAAATTCATCTCGGTGTCAGAAACTCGTTTCCAGAATACCGAGACAGCACTCAAGAATCAACAAGCATCAATTCAAGGACTCGAAACTCAGGTAAGCCAGCTGACCAGACTAATTTCTAAACAGCCACAAGGTGGCTTACATAGTAGCACCAAACCGAAAGAGCATGTGAAAGTAGTTACACTAAGGAGTGGGAAAGTGTTAGCTGAAGCTGAAAAGAAGCTAACACAAGAAGCTGTGATAAGCGAAAGGGAGGAAGAAAAACCCAAAAATAGTGAGGAACTAATACAGAAGGAATATAAACCATCAGTTCCATACCCAGCAAAATTAAAAAAAGACCGCATTGATGCACAATTTGGTAAGTTTCTTGAACTTTTTAAACAATTACATATCAACTTACCTTTTGTCGAAGCTATCTCGCAGATGCCTACATACGCGAAATTTTTAAAGGATCTCCTAACAAATAAAAGAAAGTTTGAGGACTTATCCACAGTAGAGCTCAACGAGGAGTGCTCAGCCATACTTCAAAACAAACTGCCAACCAAACTAAAAGATCCAGGAAGTTTTACTATCCCTTGCTTAATTGGTAGTTTAAATGTTGAGAAAGAACTAGCCGATCTAGGTGCTAGCATTAATTTGATGCCATATAAAATGTTCAAACAACTTGGTCTTGGGGAACCCAAACCTACTAGAATGAGTATTCAACTAGCCGATAGATCTGTTAAATATCCTAGGGGTATTATAGAAGATGTACTTGTAAAAGTAGATAAATTCATATTCCCTGTTGACTTTGTTGTGCTTGATATGGACGAAGACGTGGAAGTACCTTTAATTTTAGGACGTCCATTTCTAGCCACTGCTAGGGCTGTAATCGATGTGGGTGATGGTAAATTGGTACTTACAGTAGGTGATGAGGAGATTATCTTTAAAATTTATGATGCCATGAGATTTTCTAGGGAATAGGATGACTCATGTTATTATATTGACTCTATTAATCATGCTACTCAAGACTCTTTTCAGGAAATTACATAAGAAGACACAACAGAACTGTACCTAGCTCAAGAAGAAGAGTCAGATGATGGCCTTAACGAACATCCTTCGAGACGAGCAGAGTATGAGGGCATTAAAATGAACGATGAACTTAAGTAAAAACCCTTTATTGAAGAACCTTCCAAACTGGAACTTAAACAACTACCAAATCTCTTTGAATATGCATACCATGGAAATAATTCTACATTACCAGCGATTATTGCTTCTAACCTACAACCCAAGGAAAAAGAGGAACTACTCCAAGTATTAAAAGAACATAAAAAGGCCCTAGCTTGGAAAATTTCTGACATAAAAGGGATCAGCCCCTCTTTTTGCACCCATAAAATTTTAATGGAAGATGAATATAAGCCTTGTGTGCAAGCTCAAAGACGACTGAATCCCAACATGAAGGAATTAGTTAAAGCTGAGGTAATTAAACTTCTAAATGTTGGAATTATTTATCCTATTTCTGATAGTTCTTGGGTAAATCCAGTGCAGGTTGTTCCAAATAAAGGAGGCATGATTGTCGTGACTAACGAGAAGAATAAATTAATCCCGACCAGGACAGTCACAGGTTGGAGAGTTTGTATTGACTATAGGAAAATGAATGATGCCATAAGGAAAGATCACTTCCCATTTCCATTCATTGATCAAATGTTGGAAAGATTATTCGGGCACATGTACTACTGTTTCTTAGACGGACTCTCCGGCTACTTCTAAATCCCAATAGCTCCTGAAGATCAAGAAAAGACGACATTCACATGCCCATACAGTATGTTCGCTTATCGAAGAATGCCTTTTGGATTATGTAACGCTCCTGCCACTTTTCAGCGCTGCATGATGGCCATCTTTGACGAACTCGTGGAAGACATCATGGAGGTATTCATGGATGATTTCTCGGTATTTAGTAACTCATTCCATCTTTGCCTTAAAAATTTGAAGCGAGTTTTAATAAGATGTGAGGAAACGAACCTTGTGCTTAATTGGGAAAAATGTCAGTTCATGGTTCAAGAGGGTATAGTATTAGGGCATAAAATTTCTAGTAAAGGGATTGAAGTGGATAAATCTAAAATTGAAACAATCGAAAAATTACCCCCTCCTCGTTTAGTCAAGGCTATTAGAAGCTTTTCAGGACGTGCCGGTTTTTATAGAAGATTTATTAAAGATTTTTCCAAAATAGCTAAGCCTATGACTAAACTACTAGAAAAAGATGTGTCTTTTAACTTCAATCAGGAATGTTTAGAAGCATTTAACACCCTGAAAGAAAAATTAATTGATGCTCTGATAATAATTGCACCTGACTGGAACTTACCTTTTGAATTAATGTGTGATGCGAGTGATTATGCAGTAGGTGCAGTTTTGGGACAGTGAAGAGACAAGCACTTTCAACCTATCTATTATGGTAGCAAAACATTGATAGCCGCATAGGAGAACTACACCACCACAGAAAAATAATTGCTAGCTGTGGTTTTTGCATTTGATAAAATCCGATCATATCTTATATTATCTAAAGTTGTTGTCTACAATGATCATTCTGCCCTTCGATACCTCTTAACTAAAATTGATGCAAAACCTCGACTCATTCGATGGATTTTGTTATTACAGGAATTCGACTTAGAAATTCAAGATAAAAGAGGAGCTAAAAATCTCACGGCAGATCATCTTTCCAGGCTTGAAAACTCAAATACCAGAAAACTTGATGAACCTGAAATTAATGATTCATTTCTTGACGAACAATTCTTCGCTATATCTGATTCTGAGGTACCTTGGTTTGCAGACATTGAAAATTTTTTGGCTGCTAACATAATCCCAAAAGGGTTGACACACCAGCAAAAGAAGAGATTCTTTAGTGATGTGAAAAACTACTTTTGGGACGACCCTTTTCTGCTTCACATATGTGCAGATCAAGTCATTCGAAGATGCATTACAAGGCCAGAAACATTAAGGATACTAGAACATTGCCACTCAGGACCAACTGGAGGACACTATAGTGGAACTAAGACCGCACATAAAATACTTGAATAAGGTTTTTATTGGCCCTCATTATTCAAAGACGCTAACAGGTATGTGACTTCTTGCGACAAATGCCAAGGAATAGGTAATCTCTCCAAACGTGATGAAATGCCTCAAAATTATATACTTCTTTATGAAATATTTGACGTCTGGGGTATCAACTTCATGGGTCCATTCCCTAGTTCGTTTGGGAATAACTACATCTTAGTAGCAGTTGATTATACGTCCAAATGGGTGGAAGCCCAAGCTTTACCTACTAATGATGCTAGAGTAGTCGTACGTTTCCTTAAGAAACTCTTCTCAAGATTCGGAACACCTAGAGTTATTATTAGTGACAGGGGCACTCATTTCTATAACACCCAGTTTGAGAGAACTCTTAAGAAATACGGAGTTCATCACAGAACAGCTACTCCTTATCATCCTCAGACTAGTGGACAAGTCGAAGTAGCAAACCAAGAAATTAAACGAATCCTCGAGAAAATAGGTGAATCAAACAGGAAAGACTAGGTGATAAAAGTAGATGATGTTTATGGGCTTACAGAACCGTGTTTAAGACTTCCATAGGAACATCACCTTACAGACTCATTTATGGGAAACAATGTCATCTACCATTCGAATTAGAGCACAAAGCTTTCTGGGCTATTAAATTTCTAAACCTTGATCCTAAACTTGCAGGTCAAAACAGGTTGATACAGCTGAACGAGTTAGATGAGTGGTGAGCCAATGCATACGAAAACTCACGACTATACAAGGAAACAACAAAACGGCACCATTACGCTAGCTTGAAGCAGCCAAAGCAATTCAAAGTCGGAGATTTTGTCTTGCTCTACAATTCAAGACTCAAATTATTTCCTGGAAACTTAAATCGCGATGGTCAGGACCCTTCGTAGTTCAATCTGTTTTCCCATATGGCACAGTAGAGGTAAGTCATCCATCACAAGGAACCTTCAAGGTAAATGGTCATCGTCTCAAACTTTATAACGGTGAGAATTTTAAGGACGATGGAGAGGAGCTACGACTCTACGAACCTCCTTGAATACATCAGTAAAAGAAAGTCGAGCTTAAACTATAAATAAGCGCTTCTCGGGAGGCAACCCGAGTACTAACATATTTTGATTTCTTATTTCTAACACTTTAAATAATTAAATTTTTGGAATTGCACAATCTTTCAGAACACACGGCCACCCACATGGGTATGCCTAAAGCCGTGGCAAAACAGGGGAAGCGACACAGCCGTATGATACGACCGTGTGGAAATAGGGCAAAGATTTCCCCAAAACACGGGATACGATAAATCCCCACGGTCGTGCGACATGACCGTGGGTAAGGTTGATAGATGAACACGAGCGTGGGAATGGAAAAACACGGGCATGCCAAGGGCAAGACTTGATTCTGTTTCTCTAACACGGGCGTGCAACACGCCTGTGCCATTAAACCGTGGACAACAAGAAATGGGCGTGGTACTATACACATGGGCGTGGGAGAAGCGAACGAAGCTAAGCACGGTCGTGCGATATGGCCGTGTTTGACACACGCCCAAGACACACGGGCATCGGATAGTTGCCGGGCACGACCCAAATTGAAAAAAAAATTCAAAAAAACACGGGCTCACTCTCAGAGTATACGGGCGTGGCCATAGGCCGTGTGACCCTCCCCTATATAAACAAACCACTGTTCATCTTCTCCCCTCTTTCAAAACCCTAGCCGAAATTTACCCCTCCCCAACCCCTAATCCCTATTCCATCCACCATTCCCCAGATTCTCACTTCCCCAACCCTTAAACCACCCTCAACTTCACATCGCCACGCCAGCACTTTCACATCGCCACTCCAGCACCACCTCCTGAGGGCCCTACTTACGAGGATCATTTAATCCTCCTATCTTTTTATTTTTATCTTTGTTCTTATCTTTATTTTTATTTTTATTCTTAATTTTTCATTTCATTTCAATTTTATTATTTTCTTATGAAAGACATATCTATATTAGTAAATTTTACTTTCTTCATTTTTTTTCTGGTACTTCTAACAAGTAATCCCACTACACTCTCTTCCACACCAACTCTTAATAAGCTCTTCATGATTCTATAGATTTCCAAGCAAGCTGCTAGGAATATTTTACGGAATGAGGAAACAAACAGGGAAAAATACAAACTGAATGCCATGTTCAACGACCCAATTTCTTCATCTAGCTAAGAACAATGGTAGCTACCACTTTCCCCAAACACTACAGCCTCAGAATCAAGCTCCGCACCCATATAACAGGGAGTTTCACCTCGTTCCCTCTTATGATTTTCTTTATTTTAAATATTCTATCTTTTTACATTGAGGGCAATGTACATCTTAAGTGTGGGGGGTGAACATAAACATGAAACCTAACTTCTTGCATTATTCTCAAATCCCTAAATGTGGTCTTGTGCTTAAGTGATTTTCTCATAATATTGATAGAATGAATTCTGATTAATCTATAATTATCGTTGATATGTCATGAATTAGACCAAGGGAATTATGCATGACTATTTGATTGTAGGACCTTAAAGAATCAAGCATGATAAGTTGATATTTTGAGAACTAAAATTTTTAATTTTTTTCCTGAATTGAGGTATTATCTTGAAATCTTAAGTATACAGGAATGACATCAAAAACCCAAATTTTTGGTGAGATTTTTGAGCCTTTTTGAGCATATAGCTTTCTTTCTTACTCACTTCTTTTGTGGTTTGAGTGTGTCAACATTGAACTGTTATTCTAGAACTTGCTTCGATTATACATGTCGAGATCACACGTATGATTTGATATACTGAGATGATAAAGGCACTTAGGATTTAACCCACTTACTCCATAAAAAGCCTTTCCACATAATTAAACCCTTAGTGAACCCCCTTTGAGCCTACTAACCCTTTTTCTTTATTGATTAACCCTCATCATTAATCCATTAACCCATTATTATTGAAATCCCCTTACTTAATTTGACCCTTTTTATCGAGATTGAATTTAATATTGTTACCTCACTATGATCACTAATTTTTGTTACTGAATCATGGAGTTTAACTACTATATTGTATTAACTTGATTTGTTCTTAAAAAAAAAAACTAACCTCAGTATTATTATTGTAATTCTTAGCAAGCTAAAGTTGTCATAAAAAAGAGAGCTCATGTAATATAATTCTAGATATTTGTTGTCACTCAGTAATTAAGTTTTTGATAGTGGGGTGATATATTGAAATTATCTCGATTTTAACCTTTGTTTCTTCAGCTTGTATCCATACCCGTAACCTAAACCCCGTTAGAACCATGCAAAGACCTTTTCATTTGTGTATCATATCATTTACAAGTGGTGGAGATTTGATTTTCATGCAAGCCTATAGTGATAACATCTCATGTTAGACAATCAAGTGCTTAATTTTGAACTTTAAACACTTTGAGTGTTTTGAGTGAATCCTTAGTGAGGATGTCATCTCTTGTATATTTAGGACTAAAGTTAATTACTTAGAGGAAGGAGATTACCTATAATTTTATTATCAAAATATTCGATTTAGATTGTTTGAAGTTCTTAATGCCCCTATGGTTGAATTCTCACTGTATGATTCTCCGTGGAATAATTTGTAACATTATCAGTAATGATTATGTGATTGAAAGGAATGAATTCTAACAGTAAATGAGAGTTTTGCTTGAGGACAAGCAAATGCTTAAGTGTGGGGGTATTTGATAAACGCCAAATTATACATATTGTTACCCCAAATACTTAGCATATTTATGAATGTTTACTATTAGATTTGTGGATTTTGGTGCTCTTAATCCGGTTATTTCATGTTTTGTACTCAGGAAAGCACCAAGAGTCAAAAGGAGCAAAAAATGAGCGTAAAAGAGACAAAAAAGACCAAATCAAGAAGATCACACGGCCTAAACCTTGCCATACGGGCTGCTCACACGCCCGTGTCTGTTGAGGGTGTCGTCTAAAGATTTCACAATTCACACGGCCTGGCCATTGAACCACACGTACATGTGAAATTTAACGAAACGAACACGGCTTGGCAAACACGTTACACGACCGTGGCACACGGGCGTGTCCCTTTTTCAAAGAGTTGTATTTTACACGAAAAAATGATACTTAGGGAAGAAGAAAGCCAATCCAAAGCCTATAAGAACACCCTAAGTATGACCTACTAATGGGGACATTTCTGACGCTTCTAGAGCCTTTCTGGAATAGAGAACCACACGCCAGTAATTACTTGAAGGAAGCCAGACGAGTCATCCCAAAAAGCCGGAGTTACTCCAAGACTGAAGATCTCTCTCAGAATTCCTTCAGGGGTTTTAGAGTTTTCTTTATGTTTTGTTATTTTCATACTTTTGAGATGTACTCTTATTTCATTATGAACTAAACCCCTTAGATACCTAGGGGGGATGAAACCTATGATGGATCTTGTTATTATAATCTGAACTATATGATAAATACTTGATTTGTTCTTAATTATGTGTTTCTAATGCTTGAGTTAATATTCCGGGTATTGACTCATGATTTAATGTGCTTATGTAGAGGAGGAATAGACCCTACCTAAGAGTAGATTTGGCATAATTAAGCGAAGTTGATCAAACGCCTAGAGATAGGGTTATGAGATTTTTCTAGATTAGGGTGAAACCTAATATGGGAGTCCATAGATCGATTTACTGCTTCCCTAGGGGTTTTAATTAGAAAGAGATTTCAATTAATTCAACTGAGGGTTAGGCGTTATTAGTCTCGAAAAAGATAATAATGTAGGTTATGGAGTCTCACAGATCAAGTCAAGTGAATAAATCGTCTGGTTCAGAGTCAAATAACAAGTGAAATCTAGGTGGATTCCTCCTTGGGTGTCGTCTTTATCAATTGCTTCTCTTCAAGTCTTTTTCCAAATTTTCTCTTCACTTTAATTAAATTAGTTAATTAGTTTAGATAATTAGTTTAATAAACAAACCCTTTTATTCCTAGGCTAAATAATAAAAAGATAGTTATTACTAGTGCTTTTGGTTCCCTTGGGTATGATATCCCGGTCTTGCCATTACTATACTATTGTTCGATAGGTGCGCTTGCCTTTTCATCGTGATAATAGTTAGTCTAGGTTTGACCTTTATTATAAATATCTATTACTTGTTACAAATCACGCGATCATTAGGCCGTACCAAACATGTAGGGTATACTGACTTATGTCACACGGCCAAGTCACACAACCGTGTGTTGGGCCATGTGGAACATACTGACTTGATTTCTAAATCAACACCAGGGAATACACGGCCATGTCACTGGACCATGTGTCACACACGGCTGAGACACACATCCGTGTCTCTGCCCGTGTGGAAAAAAATAGGCTATTTACCAAGCCATCTTGCCACCCAAATTTGCATACACCTACACCAAACCATATGGCACCAAACATGACATAAATAAACATTCATCCAATCTCAAATAAGCTTAATTCATGCCATTTCAATACCAACAATTACAAGTTACACAAATACCACAATATACTATTCAATTTTATATCAAACCTCACTTTTACAAAAAAATCAATGTGGACACTTCCCATTATGCATCATTTAGCCTAAACTCATAAGCATACCAATTCTCAAATATCAACCAATTACCATAATCATTTGCATAGCAATTATAAACACAAGACAAAGGCCATTTGCATATATATATACAACCAAATCAACCAAAATAAGCCAACTCTCATGGCTATATATAAAACCAAACACTAAACATTTACAAGCCAATCCATATGGCTAAATTCATTGCTATTATATATACCAATATGACCAAAGCTCCTATACATGCCATATAACCAAAACACAAGTTCAAAAGTACCAAAGTAGAAACTCGACAGCATGATACGATCTTTGACGACTCACAATCTGAGCTAGCTTTGATTTCATTATAAAGCATGGAAAAATAAACAATATTAGCTATAAAGGTTAGTAAGCTCATATGAAATAATAATAAGCAAAGCTCACCATTCATTTACCAATCAAGAATATGAACATATCATACTACTAATAATTTAATCATAATGTTAACACATATTCAATTACATATTTAACCATGAACTCATATCTTTCATAGACTCGATGCTTATATAATTTCCGTACATACCTATACTGATACGTATCTATTTCTCACCATTTCATATCTTCGATATACCCATTGATCCATTTGAAATACTATCAGTTACTCAGGAATCTCGCACCCTAAGTGCCAACACATAGCTGAAGCTTTGATCCATTTGAAATACTATCAGATACTCAGGAATCTCGCACCCTAAGTGCCAACACATAGCCGAAGCTATCTCAATCTCATATCACATATAATGCTCACTCTCGAGCTAATAATGGGTCTGCTCACACAAGCTGACGGTCATTATGAAGTTACAATGTGCTACTCACACAAGCTGACGAGAATCCGCAACACATGCCGGATACCTTAGCTACTGGTAGGACATACGGACCAGCACCCAAATCACATAACCCCTAATGACATGTCATTCATATCCTAATGTATTCCTAAGGTTCTACCGAGATTTCTCAATGCCGAATCTTAAATGTCGAATCTTCGTCGATTATATCTGCAAGGTTGTATACAAAATTTATTCAATATTAAAGCATTTAATACACAATTATAATAATGTTTACTAACATACGAACTTACCTCGATTGCAAAAACGACGAAATGAGTCGATTAGTCCGATACTCTGTTTTTCCCCCGATCTAAATCTAAATTTTGCTTTTCATGATCTAAATGTAATCAAAATTAACTTATTTAATTCAATTTAGACCAAACTACACATTAAGGCAACTTTACACTTTTGCCCCTAATATTTCAACATTTTTACACTTTAGTCCTTAGCTCATAAAACACAAATTCATGAAATTCAACTTATACCCACGCTAGCCGAATTTCAATTAAGTCCCTAGTAGCCCAAAATTTTCATTATTTCACACACTTCACCATGAACTTTACACATTTCTCAATTAAATCCCTAAATGACAATTTTGTCAAAAATTACTTTATAAATGTTGTTTATCTAACAACAATCATATATTTTCTATCATCAAAAATCAAAATACACCTATATTCATCAATGGAAAAACCCTAAAACTTTAACAATTTTACAAATTAGTCCCTGGGCTAGCTAGATTAAGATGCAACAATTCTAGAAACATAGAAATCATTAAAAACGGGACAAAAACGAACTTACATGCACCTAGGATAGTTGGCCAAAACTTGAACCCTAAAAATGGCTTTTATCCTTTCAAATTTTCAGTGGAATTATAACAGGAAGAAGATGATATCAAATTTTATGTTATTTTACTTAAGATTATTTATTGAATTACATATTTAACCTTGGTTATAAAACATTAAAATTACTTAATGCATGTCCATAAATGTCCACTAGCATTAACAATGGTCTAATTACCACATAAGGACCTTCACTTTAAAATTTCATAGCTATTAAACACCATTAGCTAATAGAACTCCACTTTTACACTTTATGCGATTTAGTCCTTTTTATCAAATTAAGCATTCAAACGATAAAATTTCTTAACGAAATTTTCACACAATCATACTATCATGCTATAGACCTCAAAATAATAATAAAATAATTATTTTGACTTCAGATTTGTGGTCCCAAAACCACTGTTCCTATTTGACTAAAAACGGGCTATTACAACTCTCCCCCTTAAGAATTTTTGTCCCCGAAAATCTTACCAGAAAAGAGGTTAAGGTACTATTTTCTCATAGCTTCCTCAGCTTCCCATATAGCTTCTTCAACCTCGTGACATTTCCATAAAACCTTCACTAAAGCTATGCTCTTATTTCTTAACTCTTTAACCTCTCGAGCTAAAATTCTGATCCGTTCATCGCTAAACGTCATATCAGGTTGAATTTCAATCTCTTTCAGAGAAATTAGGTGCAACGGATCTGATCTATACCGTCGTAACATCGACACATGAAATACATTCTGGATCTTTTCTAATTTTGACGGAAAGGGTAGCTGATATGGCACTGTTCCTACTCTTTCGATAATCTCATACGGCCTGATAAATTGTGAACTCAATTTGCCTTTGCGACCAAATCGAAGACTCTTCTTCCACGGAGACACTTTCAAAAATACTTTGTCACCGACTTAAAATTCTATATCTTTACATTTCAAATCCGCATATGATTTTTGTCGATTTGAAGCTACTTTCAAGCTGTCGCGAATTATTTTCACTTTATCTTCAGTCTTTTTAATCAAATCAATCCCGTGAATCTTTTTCTTACTAAGCTCAATCCAGTATAACGGAGTTCGGCATTTACGACCATACAAAGCTTTATACGGTGCTATCTTTATGCTCGATTAATAATTGTTGTTATACGCGAATTCAACCAAAGGTAAATATTTCTCCCAATTACCTTTATATTCTAAAACACAACAACGAAGCATATCTTCAAGAATATGAATTACTCTCTAAGACTGACCGTCCATTTACAAATGAAATGCAGTACTAAAATTCAACCGTATACCTAAAGCTTCTTGCAATTTCTTCTAGAATCGCAACGTAAAACTCGGATCTCTATCCGATATAATAGAAACTGGCACCCCGTGCAATCTAACAATCTCAGAGATATACAACTCAGCTAATCGATCAAGTGAATAGTCTATACGTACAAGAATGAAATGTGCCGAGTTCGTCAAATGATTAATAATAACCCAGATAGCATCTTTCTTTTTCGAAGATAAAGGTAATCCTGATACGAAATCCATTGTAACTCTATCCCATTTCCATTATGGTATCATCACTGGTTGTAGTAATCTCAAAGGCACTTGATGTTCGGCTTTGACTTGTTGACAAACTAAACAATTCGACACAAACTCTGAAATATCTCGTTTCATGCCCGACCACCAATACAATTGTTTCAAATTGTTTTACATTTTAGTACTCCCCGGATGAACAGATAAACAACCATTGTATGCTTTATGTAGAATTTTCTGAATAAGCTTAGAATTCCTTAGTATACATATTCTATCCCAGAACATTAAACAATCATCGGATTCAATTTGATATTCTGAATCAGTAATCGATTCACATTGCACTCTTTTAGCTTGTAATTCATTATCACACTTTTGAGCTTCTCAAATTTACTGAAGAAATAATGGTTTAGCTTTTAATTCAGCCAAAATCGAACCATCATCAGACAAAGTTAATTGCGTATACATCGCTTGCAACGCAAGCAAAGATTTTCTACTCAAAGCATTCGTGAGTATGTTTGTTGTCCCCAGATAATAATCAATCACTAACTCATAGTATTTCAACAGCTCAAGTCATCTTCGTTGCCACAAATTCAAATCTTTCTGGATCATTAAATACTTTAAGCTTTTATGATCGGTAAAGATATGGCACTTCTCACCGAATAATGATGTCGCCAAATTTTCAATGCAAAAACAATAGCGACCAACTCTAAATCTTGTGTCGGATAATTTCTTTCATGCAGTTTCAACTGTTTGGAAGCATAAGCTATCAATTTTCCCTCTTGCATCAAAACACAACCCAAATCGTTCAATGATGCATCACTGGAAATTACAAACTCTTTACCCGACTCAGGTTGAATCAAAATGGGTGCCTCAGTTAACAATGCTTTCAACTGTTCAAAACTCTATTGGCATTTCTCGGACCATTCAAACTTCACATCTTTATATAGCAATCTAGCCATCGATGTAGCAATCATTGAGAATCCTTTAAAAAAAATACCGATAGTAGCCAGCTAATCCCAAAAAGCTTCTGATTTTGGACACATTTCTTGGTGGTTTCCAGTCAACAACTACTGAAATCTTGCTCGGATCAACTCAGATTCCTTTCATTAAAATAATGTCCCAAAAATCCAACCTCTCGGAGTCAAAACTCACATTTACTGAATTTAGTGAACAGTTGCTTATCTCTCAATGTTTGTAATACAATCCTCAAATGCTCAGCATGCTCAGACTCATCTCGGGAATAGATCAAAATGTCATCAATGAATACAACAAAAAATTTGTCTAAATACTGTTTAAAGATCTGATTCATCAAATCCATAAAAACTGTAGGAGCATTAGTTAATCCGAAAGCCATAACAAGAAATTCATAATGCCTGTACCTTGTTCTAAACGCAATTTTTAGTACATCTGAATTTATAACTTGCAACTGATAATAACTAGAACTCAGATTAATCTTTGAAAATATTGTTGCTCCTTTCAACTGATCAAACAAATCATCAATTCTTCGCAAAAGATATTTATTTTAATTTGTAACCTTGTTGAGCTGACGATAGTCGATACACAATCTCATCGATCTATCTTTCTTCTTTATGAACAACACCGATGCACCCCAGGGTGAAAAACTAGGTCGTGCAAAACCTATATCTGTTAACTCTTGCAACTAAGCTTTTAATTCTTTTAATTTTGTCAGAGCCATTCTATACGGAGCTATCGATATAGGTGATGTTCCCAGTACTAATTCAATAGCAAACTCGACTTCTCTGATCGGTGGCAAACCAGGTAACTCCTCTGGAAACACATCTGGATATTCGTAAACTACTGGTACTGATTCAATCTTCAATTCAGACACTTTTGTATCTAGTACATACGCAAGATAAGCATTACAACCTTTTCTCACATATTTCTGAGATAACATCGACGATATTACAACATGTAATCCACTCGACTCATCAGATTCAATTCGAAGGATTTCATTATTCTTACATTTCAATTCAATAGTCTATCGTCTACAAATCATTACAGCATTATGCAGCGTCAACCAATCCATACCCAAAATTACATCAAATTCATCAAACGATAATAACATCAAATTTTCCAAAGGAGAGTAACCCCGAGTCACTAAAGGACAAATCTTATCAACTAGGACACACCTGCCTAAGGGGTTCAATACTTTAATCACAAATTCGGTAGACTCAACAGGCAAACTCTTACTAGACACTAAATTCATACAGACATATGAATGAGTCAATCCAGAATCAATCAAGGCAATTACATTAGTGTCATAGAGAGAAAATGTACCGGTGATAACATCTGGTGACGACGCATCTTTGCGAGTGCGAATAGCATAAGCTCTGGCTGGCGCTCAAGCCTCAGATCTCACAACTGATTCTTTTGTCACACCTTTGCTACTGGTCACATTTCCTGTATTTTTAGGTGGTCTCCCTCTAGCAGCTGCGTTGCTCGATCTTGCATGCTGAAATTTATCTTTCTCGGTCAACTCAGGACAATCTCAAATAAAGTGATCTAATGAACCACATTTGAAACAAACTTTATTATTCATCTAGCAATCTCTAAAATGTCATCGTCCACACTGTAGACACTCGAGTTTATTGTTTCTCACACCACCAACACTCGATACTGATGTAGCTTGAGCTTTAGGACTTAAGTATTGCTTCCAACGATCTCTATTGAAATATCCCGCTGAAGTATTCAGAAAACTATATGAATCTCGTGATTTCTTTGACAAGGATTGATAAGGTTTATTTATCTATCTTTTTCTCAAATCTCTAGCCTCGAAATCAGCTTTTCTCTTTTCTTTGCCAAGTTTTTTGGCTTTGCAAGCTTGGTCAACTAACACAACAAATTCTTTCAACTCTAGAATCCCAACTAGCAATCTAATATCTTCATTCAATCCATCTTCAAATCATTTACACATAATTGCCTCAGTTGCAACACATTCCTTAGCATACTTACTGGGTCTCACAAACTCTCTTTTATACTCAGTCATAGACATTTGGCCATGTTTTAGCTCCAGAAACTCTTTTTGCTTCTGATCAATAAACCGTTGGCTGATGTATTTCTTTCTAAATTTAGCTTGAAAGAATTCCCAGGTGACTCGTTCTCTCGGTACTGTAGGTACTAAAGTATTCCACCATTGATACGTAGTGTCTGTCAGAAGTGATACGACACATTTTACACATTATGCTGGTGTGCAGGATAGTTTATCAAATACTCTAATAGTATTCTCAAGCCAAAACTCGGCTCTTTCAGGGTCGTCATCAACAGTAGCTCTAAATTATTCAACCCATATTTTTAGATTTTATCAACTGGCGGCTTACTCAATCGCAAAGATTCCAAACCTTGAGGAGCTACGGGAATCGGTTGGGGATTAAGTGGGGGTAGAGGTCGTTGAGCAGCTGGATTTGCTCGAACAAACTCCGTAAACCACTCATTCATCATCTAGAAGAAGGCTTATTTGGCCTCTCCTCCTTGACTACCTGATATGGGTCTCAACTCAAATTGCGCTACTCCATGAACGGAGGCTGGCGCATTACTCTCAACATCATCAGCTAAAGCTCGATTGGGATCCATTTACTATGTGAAAACATGATTTAAAAACTGTCAGGAGATATCACACTATTACAGGTTATATATGGCATGTATAGCTAGACTCTCATATACGCTATGTTAGTTCTAGAATTGACTAAACCGTAGCTCTGATACTAATAAATGTAACACCCCTCACCTGTATTCAACGTTAGAATAGGGTTACGGAGCATTACCAGACATATTATACAATTAAACATACATTTCACATACATTTTCAAATTTCAAGTAATCATCATTCATATTATACCTAATACGAGCCTACAAGGCCCTAAACATGCATTCGGGGTGTTTCGGGACTAAACCGATAACTTATGAAATTTTTAGAAAACTTAAAAAATTTTCCAAAATACAAAGGACACATGCCCGTATGGCCTGGCCGTGTGAGAGACACGCCTGTGTCACAAGCCATGTGGACATTCGAAATGGGGTCACATGGCTATGTCCCAGCCTATGTCTGACCTCGTGTAACTCTCTGAATTGGGTCACACTGCCAACCACACACTCGTGTGACCAGCCCGTATGTCCTTCGAAATGGCCTCACACGCCCGTGTGCCAGGCCATGTGTTAGGCCGTGCCAAACCTGTAGGGTATACTGACTTATGCCACGCGGCCAAGTCACACACTCGTGTGTTGGGCCATGTGGAGCATACTGACTTGATTACTAAATCAACACCAGAGAATACACGGCCGTGTCACCGGACCGTGTGTCACACACGGCTGAGACACACGCCTATGGCTCTACTCGTATGGACAAAAATAGGCTATTTACCAAGCCATCTTGCCACCCAAATTTGCATACACCTACACCAAACCATATGGCACCAAACATGACATAAATAAACATTCATCCAATCTCTAATTAGCTTAATTCCTGCCACTTCAATACCAACAATTACAAGGCATACAAATACCATAATATACTATTCAATTTTATACCATACTTCACTTTCACAAATCATCAATGTGGACACTTCCAATTATGCATCATTTAGCCTAAACTCATAAGCGTACCAATTCTGAAATATCAACCAATTACCACAATCATTTGCATAGCAATTATCAACACAAGACAAAGGTAATTTGCATATATATACACAACCAAATCAACCAAAATAAGCCAATTCTCATGGCTATATACAAAACCAAACACTAAACATTTACAAGCCAGTCCATATTGCTAAATTTATTACTATCATATATACCAAAATGACCAAAGCTCTTATACATGCCATATAACCAAAACACAAGTTCAAAAGTACCAAAGTAGAAACTCGATAGTGTGATATGATCTCCGACGACTCTCAATCTGAGCTAGCTTTGATTTCACTATAAAACACGAAAAAATAAACAATGTAAGCTATAAAGCTTAGTAAGCTCGTATGAAATAATAATAAGCAAAGCTCACCATTCATTTACCAATCAAGAATATGATCATATCATACCACTAAGCATTTAATCACAATGTTAACATATATTCAATTACATATTTAACCATGAACTCATATTTTTCATAGATTCGATGCATATAATTTTCGTACATACCTATACTGATACGTATCTATTTCTCACCATTTCATATCCTTGATATACCCATTGAACCATTCAGAATACTATCAAATACTTTGGAATCTCGCACCCTAAGTGCCAACACATAGCCGAAGCTATCTCAATCTCATATCACATATAATGCTCACTCTCGAGCTAATAACGGGTCAGCTCACACAAGCTGATGGTCATGACAAAGTTACACGTTGTTGCTTACACAAGCTGAAGAGAATCTATAACACATGCCTGATAACTCAGCCACCGGTAGGACATACGGACCAGCACCCAAATCACGTAACCCCTAATGACATATCATTCGTATCCTAATCTATTCCTAAGGTTCAACCGGGATTTTTCAATGCCAAATCTTCGTCGATCATATCTGCAAGTTCGTATACACAATTTATTAAATACTAAAGCATTTAAAACACAATTATATTAATGCTTCTTAACATACAAACTTACCTCGACTGCAAAAACGGCGAAATAAGTCGATTAGTTCGATACTCTGTTTTTCCCCCGATCTAGAACTGAATTTCACTTTTCTTGATTTAAATGTAATCAAAATTAACTTATTTAATTATCATTCTATTCAATTTAGTCCAAAATACACATTAAGGCAACTTTACACTTTTGCCCCTAATATTTTAACATTTTTACAATTTAGTGCTTAGCTCATAAAAACACAAATTCATAAAATTCAACTTATACCCATGCTAGCTGAATTTCAATTAAGTCCCTAGCAGCCCAAAATTTTCATTATTTAACACACTTAACCATGAATTTTACACATTTCTCAACCTTAAATGACAATTTTGTCAAATATCACTTTATAAATGTTGTTTATCTAACAATAATCATATATTTTCTATCATCAAACATCAAAATACACCTATATTCATCAATGGAAAACCCTACGCCTTTAACAGTTTTACAAATTAGTCCCTGGGTTAGCTAGATTAAGAAGCAACGATTCCAGAAACATAGAAATCATTAAAAATAGGACAAAAACGAACTTACATGCACCTGGGATAGTTGGTCAAAACTTGAACCCTAAAAATGGCTTTTATCCTTTCAAATTTTCGGTGGAATTATAATAGGAAGAAGATGATATCAAATTTTATGTTATTTTACTTAAGATTATTTATTGAATTACATATTTAACCTTGGTTATAAAACATTAAAATTACTTAATGCATGTCCATAAATGTCCATTAGCATTAAAAATGGTCTAATTACCACATAAAGACATTCACTTTAAAATTTCATAGCTATTAGATACCTTTAGCTAATAGAATCCACTTTTGCACTTTAAGCGATTTAGTCCTTTTTATCAAATTAAGCATTTAAATGACAAAATTTTTTAACAAAATTTTCACAAAATCATACTATCATGCTATAGACCTAAAAATAATAATAAAATAATTATTTTGAATTTATATTTGTGGTCCCATAACCACTGTTCTGATTTGACTAAAAACGGGCTGTTACAAGAAATGCATGACCATGCTCGAATAAGTTGATATGAGATATCATACTTATTTATTTATCATAGTCTACCCATGATATCAAGAAACACTAGATGGACTATGGAAGTGTGACTATTCCATGACTTGTGTCCATTATAGATATAAAGGATAAAATGATTTAATACATGAAGGGTTAATCACAGAGAGGTTATGTCGAATCATGACTTCTTGTAACTTAGGTAGCAATGATGCATTGTTGGATGCCACTCATTGTTTGTAATATTAAAATCGCTCTACTATTATTGCTAACGTTACAAGAACCGGCATGGTCATACCCTATGGTTTAAACAAACAGAATCCAAACATAGTTGGTATTGATTTTTTGACTGTCACATGAATTAAATTGATTATAGAATTAATTTAATTGGGTAGCTAAATATTGAATGAATTATATGTACAAGTATGTTGTACACATAATGAGAACATGATTAAATAAATATATATGAATTTGATTCGTATAAAATTTAACTAAACATAATTTACCGAAATCCTTGTTATAATTATTATAAATATATTTTACGATAGAATATTATTATAATTATTGTAATTGTAATTTTTTGGTCAAATATTATTATAAATATTATATTCAGTTAATTATTATAATGAATCTTGTTTCATATTAAGATATTAACTATTCCCAAATTAGGAAATATAAGGTTTTTAAGAAAAACCTTATATACCCGAAATATAGTGTATGAGGTCTAGCAACCGTCAATGAGTTTTTTCTTTCTGAAAAAGTTTGAGAGAGTTCTTGTCATTCGTTGTCCCATCGGGTGGATTACGTAGAGGCTGAAACTTTTCGTAGCGGGTTAGAATCGACATACAATTGCGTAATCAGTTTCACAACAGTTATCTTTGATTTTCCAGATGATTAAAGGTAATCATTTATACCCTTCTCACCTCGATTCATTCCTCGCACATGGATCCCTGGATGTGATCATCAGATTTATCATTTTACTGAACCATGGGGTGTCGGTGATTCAACAGCCGCGACTTTGCTTCCTCTATGTCGTGTTGCGGCCTTAGGATTGACTTCCAAATTTGTCTACGATTTTGAATGTTGTGATTCTAGGGTCTAGTGTTGCAATTTCTTGCTTCCAATGTCATGACTTTGGCCACAGCTTACTTGATTTGTCAAAGTTGGTTTAAACTTCTTTTAAGTGTTGGAGCAGCTTCAATGTTGCGACTTCAATGTCTTAATGTTGTGACATTTGGTCCAATCTATTAACTCTATGCCTCTATTTGGTTCAAGTTGTTTTGTAACACCTCATACATATAAACTGAATCAAGAACAAAAATATAAAAAATTGAATTTTAAAAAACACCATGGATATGATTTTTTATCATATAAATCTATTAATTATCAAGATAAGAGGGACCCATATGCTTATGGATCACCATCTGGACTATAGGGTGCTACAGTTAGGTAGTCAAATTATGTCATGATGTGTTATGGAGGTTTTGAGCATGTTTTACATGATGAAAGAGAGTAATCTGACTTGTTTGGATTGAGTTTAGACCTTAAATGCATGAAGTGTTAAGGGAGGAAGTGCTCAAACTTTGGATTGCATAATTACAGGTCTGTTTGCTGCAAAAATGAATGGGACGTCCAAACGACATTTAAACACCGTCGGGACATAGAATTGGCATCAAGATGCCCTATTCACGGCGTTAGGACGAGGGCCTATCACCTAGGCTCACTACCACATGCTACTTGATAAACCGTAATTTATACATATTTTTATCCCATACTTAACACATTTATGAATGATTTCTCCTTAGATTTGGTGAATTTGATGCTTCTAATCCTTTAATTTCATGTTTTATACTTAGGTGAGCATAGGAGAGCGGAAAGAACAAGAAACGAGCCAAAAACAGAGAAAATGGGCCGACGTGGAAAAATAACACGGGCTAGACTTCCTCACACGGGCAGAACATACGCCATTGCCATTCTAACAGGCTCAACAACAGCCTAAAACAACCTCAGTACAGCCGTGTTGATCTTTCAGCCTTACCACGGTCTGAAGTAATCATACACAGGCGTGTCTCTGCCGAGCCCTAGTTAAGTTTTATTCAGAAAAGGGCAAGTTTGAGGGATTTTAGGCATTCTAAAGCCTATTTAAACACCCTAGAGGAAGACTACAAGGGAGACGTAGAGTAGGGAGCAAGGAATTACTCCAAAAAAGCTGATTAATCCATCTCAGAAGCTAGATTCATCATCAAGACTGAAGATCTCTCCTTGATTTCCCTTCAGGAGTTTTGGGTTTTCTTTATGTTTTGTATTCATTATTCTTCTGAGATGTTTTCCTATTTAGTTATGAACTAACCCCCTAAATACCTAAGGGGAATGAAACCTAAGACGAATCTTGTTATTATTTTCTGAATTGTATGATAAATATTTAACTTGTTCTTAATTATGAGCTCTTAATTCTTGTTTCGGTATTTCAGGATATTGATTCAAGTTAATGCTCTTATTTGGAGGATGAATAGTCCCTGTCTCAGAGTAATTTTTTCATAATTAAGCGGAGTTGATTGTGCGCCTAGAGATAGGTGATAAGATTTTTTTCAGATTAGGGTGAAACCTAATAAGGGGATCCATAGATCGAGTTAATGCAACCTCAGTGTGTTAATTAGAAAGAGATTTCAATTATTCAACCTAGGGTTAGACATTATTAGTCTTGAATAGGGATAATAACATCACTCAGAGATTTCTACGGAACAAGTTAAATGAATAAATCGTCTGATTCAGAGTCAAAATAACAAGTGAAGTCTAGGAGAATTTTTCCTTGGGTATTGTCTTAAATCAGTCATTTTTCCAAAAGTAATTCCCTACTTCTATTTTCTGTGATTTCTTAGGTTAGTTAATTTGTTAATTAAAACAAACCCTTTTATTTTTAGGCTAGATAATAAAAACACAGTTAATAGTAGTACTTTTAGTTCCTTTGGGTTTGAGAATCCGGTCTTGCTAAGGCTATACTACTGTTCGATAGGTACACTTGCCTACGTCGTGATAATAGTTAGTTTCAAGAACAATTAATTATAAATTTATAAAACTTATCATGGAAAATCATGATCAAGTTTTTGGCGCCGTTGCCGAGGAACTAAGATATTAAGAACACTCGATTTTTATTACTTTAGCCATTTTGTTTAGTTTTCGTTACTAAAATTTCTTTTTCTAGCAGGTTCTTATAGTTTATGACTAGAAGAAACCCGTCGGGACCATTACTTTTTGACGAAGAAATCGATCGTACAGCTCGTAGAAAGTGAAGAGAAATAAAGCGAAGCCTAAGATACACAGAGGGAGAGTAAGAGGATGGTATTCCAAATACAACCGAGGAGATGGCCGAAAATCAAGAAAATCCAATACCTCCTGCGATTGCTGCTGATCTAGTAATCAGAATCCTGCTCCTCGTACTATGTATGATTATGCTAAACCTAATTTAACAGGAACCGAGTCAAGTATAGTTAGGCCTGCTATTGCTGCAAATAATTTTGAACTAAAACCTAACACGATTCAAATGATACAGCAATTTGTTCAGTTTGATGGTTTCCAGGATGAGGATCCCAACCCTCACTTGGAAAATTTTCTGGAATTCTACGACACTTTTAAAATTAATGGTGTTTCTGATGATGCCGTTCATCTTCGGTTATTCCCTTTTTCGTTAAGGAATAAAGCTAAACAGTGGTTGAACTCGTTACCACGAGGATCAATCACTACTTGGGAACAAATGACCGAAAAATTTTATTAAAGTATTTTTCGCAGGCTAAAACGGCGAAATTACGTAATGATATTTCCTCCTTTGTGTAGATGGATTTAGAAACACTCTACGATGCATGGGAGAGATACAAGGATCTTTTAAGAAGATGCCCTCACCATGGGTTAACACTCTGGCTATAGGTTCAAACATTCCATAATGGCCTGAATCCCTCGACTAGACAAATGGTTGAGGCAGCCGCTGCTGGGACTATCAATAATAAAACACCTGAAGATGCTTATGAATTTATAGAAGAGATGTCACTGAATAATTATCAGTGGCAAGTCATGAGAACTAAGCCAACCAAAACAATAGGCATTTATAACATCGATTCGATCACTATGCTGTTAAATCAGGTAGAACTTCTAAACAAAAAGATTGATGGTTTACTTGGTTCTACGCAGGTACATCCAGTGACGAGGTGTGATTCAAGTGGGGGAAGCGTACATACAGAATATCAACCCTTCAATCCTACAACCGAAGAGGAACAAGTCCACTATATGGGTAAAAATAACTCTAGATCTCAAAATAACCCATATAGCAATACCTATAATGCAGGTTAGAGGAACCACCCAAATTTCTCATTGGGTAGTCAAGGGAATTAGAGACCACCACCACCCTTAGGCTTCCAACAACCACCTTACCAACAAGAGAAAAAACCGAACCTTGAGAAGATGCTATCCAAATTCATCTCTGTGTCAGAAAATCATTTCTAGAATACCGAGACGGCACTTAAAAATCAACAAGCATCGATCCAAGGGCTCGAAACTCAGATAGGCCAGCTATCTAAATTAATTTTCGAACGACCACAAGGTAGCTTGCCAAGTAATACTGAGCCTAACCCAAGAAAACAACTCAATGCAATCAATGTTAGAAATGAGGAAGGGTTAGTTACATCTGAACCAGAACCAAAGCAAGAAACTGTGGTAAGCAAGGGTAAAGGTAAGGTAAGTCACACCGAACAGAAACTAGTAATTGTAGAGTATAAACCTCATGTGCCATACCCTAATGCGACAAGGAAAGATCGCTCAGATGAACAATTTGGTAAATTCCTTAAAATTTTAAAGAAATTACATATCAACTTACCATTTATTGAAGCTCTCTCACAGATGCTGAATGCAATGAAGTTTTTAAAGGAGCTCCTAGCAAATAAGAGGAAGTTGGACGAGGCGTCGCATGTGGAGCTAAACGCAGTTTGCTCAGCTATTTTACAGAATAAGCTACCCAACAAATTAAAAGATCCAGGGAGTTTTACAATTCCTTGCCTAATTGGTAGCTTAGATGTTAATAATGCATTGGCTGATTTAGGGGCTAGAATCAACATCATGCCTTACAAAAATGTTTAAGCAACTAGGTCTTGGGAAACCGAAACAAACTAGGATGAGCATTCAATTAGCAAATAAAACTATCAGATTTCCTAAGGTATTATTGAAGATGTACTTGTTAAAATGGATAAATTTATATTCCCAGTTGATTTCGTTGTTCTAGACATAGAGGAGGATAGTAACACTCCTTTGATTTTAGGAAGGCCCTTTTTAGCAACTACTAGAACAATTATTGACATTGGCACAGGTGAACTCACACTTTGTATGGGAGACGAAACAATCACTCTTCAAGCTCGCAATTCGAGTAACACATTAAAAGTTAAAGGTGCTTATATAAATCATTCTACCAAAACTGACCATATACTGCAACCTACTTTGCAGGAAATGAGTTCGAGTTCAAAGGATATACATGAGCCATGTTCAAGCAACAACAAAGGACATATCCATGAAGAACGAAGGCTACAAATCGAGAAACTAGATGAATGGTGGACACATAAACTGAGAACACACGATAAACCAAAACTACGCCAGAACAAGCTCAATACCTCACCAAATCAACTTAAGGTTGGAGATAAAGTTTTATTAAATTCCGCAGATCCTCACATTGCCACTGCCAACCCGAATGAAGAAATTCCTCTTACGGTACTTAGCATTTTCCCATTCGGTACAGTCAAGGTAAGTCATCCCAAATTCGGCACTTTTAAGGTAAACAATGCTCGCCTAAAACCTTATTTTGATGAGATTGATAGCATGAATGAGAAGTGTAAACTCCTCGAACCACTATGACCATTAAATGGAGAGGTAAGTCGAGCTTAGACTATAAATAAGCGCTTCTCGGGAGGTAACTCGAGCACTAACGGTATTAACTTCTTTAAATTTTAGTATTGAACACTTAACCTACTAACTGAGCTCTTGAATACAGGTTTTCCACAACCACACGGCCAGACACACGAGCGTGCTTTAGACCATATGGAAACAAGGCAAGGATTTTTCCCAAACATGGGCTATAATAAATTCCCACGGCCGTGCGACATGGCCATGGGCAATCCTGCCAAAACAACACGGGCATGCGACGTGCCTGTGTCTTAGAACTGTGGTTGAACCTGAGAAAATAACACGGGCATGCGACACGCCTGTGTCTAACACCCGTGGTTGAACCTGTCAAATTAACACTGGCGTGGGAGAAACGAACAAATCCAGACACGGTCGTGCGACACGACCGTGTGCACCAACACGCCCAAGGAACACGGGCGTGGGCTGTATGTCGGAGGCACCAAAATTTGAAAAAACGTGAAACAGACGGGCTAAAATTAGGGCACACGGGCATGTCCCCTGGCCGTATGCTCCAAAATCTATAAAAACCCCTCACTATTCATCATCTTTCTCACCTAAAATCCCTAACCCTAGCCGCTGTAACTTCACACGGCCTCCCTGCCATGCCCGTGCGCTGCCTTCAACCCCACCTTTGACTCCTAAACTCCTCATTTTAGCGTTTGTTTACTCTTTTCTCTTTTATTTTACTTATTTCTAATGCTATTTATCATAATAATCTTCATTTATCTCACACTATTTCCATTTTTCTATCATTCAATTTTCATTTTTAGAGTAGTTATCATCTATTTCGTATAGAATTCTTATTTTTTATTTCATGATCTGTATGCTCCATTTGACTATTTTAAATGCATATTCATAGTTAGAATAATAGATAAAATTATGCTTTTTGTTTTGTCATTTTTAATCAATATATCAGGCTACATTCATCCATTTTATCACTTCTATGGGTTTCATGCTATCAAACCAACATGCATTTATTCTTTAAATATTTCATTAACATTATTCTCATAAGATTTATTTGACACATTTACTTTGGTTGTTATAGTATAGTTTATTTTTCATCTAATACGTAAACTCTATGAAAAGTATTCATATCCCACTTCGATTTTTCATTACAGATAAGCAATGTCATCTTCACGTGGGAAGAGAATCGCCGCCCCCACTTCGAAAAAATAGAAAAGGGTATCATCTTATTCGGGTCCCACTTTAGAAATCCGACACCCTTTCTCTAATTTCCAACAGGCAATCAAGAGGAACTATTTCAAATCCTACGGGCCCGACCCTTGGAAGTGGGCTGATGTATTGACTGGGGCGCACTTGAGCAGGTCCAACTGGCAGATGCAATTCGGGCCCTTCTTACCACCGACCCCTAGGGACTTTTCTTTGAGATCGTCGAACCGACGTATCTCGAGCCAGCGATGGAACTCTGCTCAACATTTCTTCTTCAAACCGTGATGACCAACTATGATGATCCAGGAATGGTCCAATTTAGGCTTGGCGGTTTAGTACGCCAGTTGAGCGTCCCCAAGTTCGGTATTGCACTAGGCTTATATACGAAAGAATTCATGGAAGAGAACGACCTCGACACTTTCAACCGCCACATCCATCATTCTCTTTCACGGTGCTGGGACGCGTTAGTACCAAGCTCGGCCACCTACGACTCCAGCCGCTCTAAGGCTCAGCACTCCCTCCGTCCTTGAGGTATCTACATTCTATTTTATTTCACACTTTGACAGGGCGGAGAGAGAGCACTGGAGTCATCAACACTCATGACGTCTACTTCTTATGGTGTATGTCGCACGGGCACGTCTTCGACCTCTCGTATTTTATTGCCCTAGCCATTCGCCATCAGATGGAGCGACATCGGAAGGGGGTCATCTCCATTGGCCCCTACGTGACTCGATTGGCTCGGCACTTCGGGCTCCTCAACACCGCGGCACAAGAATCCTCCCTTACCCTCATTGGCCAGATATCTCCACAAGGCATCTCAAGCATGCTATGCCGTAAAACCTACCCTCCTTAATATCGTCTCGCCCAATCAACTGAGGAGGAGGCCCCTGAGGACATTACTGATGATGTCCCTCCACAGCACGAGGACCCACTGTCTCAGCCACCACCCACCTATCGGCCAGTTCATGCGGCGGCTTCATATTTTAACAGCTCTGAGTGCCTCACTCGATTTGAGTAGCAGTGTTTTCAGCGATTTGATAACATTGATGCTACTCTACAGCAGATTTGTCAGTACCTCCACATCTCATCGCCACCACCACCTCGCTAACCATTCGGCAATGATGATGTTTAAATATTTTATTTTACTTTATATTTCTATCTATCAATGTTCGTATTATTTTCACTTTTAACTTTTCATTTTATTTCCTTTTTGCTACTATTTTATTTTTAGGATTTATAAACAAATTTTATTCTCGGCTATTTCATTATGAGTAATTATTCTTCTCTATATTCCTAAAAAGTTCCTGATTTTATCACAGTTATAAAGAGCTACAAAGCTCAAAATTACTTAGGAACCTCAAACTCCACTGGAAAAGGTTCTCCACGACTGCCATGCCCTACTCGACCACGAGATATAATATTCTTTTGGTGCAGCACTTGTGGAACCCAACCTCTACCACCACCGGAGTATCCTCCTCCACTCTACATAACTCCAAACTAGGGAGTTCATTCATTTAACATTTAGGAAGTTTCACTTCTCTCCCTATCTTATGATATTTTATCTACAATTGCCACTAACTTTGTTTTTGTACATTGAGGGCAATGTACATCTTAAGTGTGGGGGGTAAATTATATCACTATCAGAAAAATCCCTAAATTTTGTCTTGTTCTTTTGTGAATCTTTCATATCATTTTTAGGATAAATTTTGATTAAATTATTATTTTTATTGATATATCTTGAATTAAAAGATAGGCATTCATGCATTAATTATTTAAACCTTAAGACATTAGAGAATTAAGCATGATAAGTTGATTTTTGAGAAGTTAAAATTTTAGGATGTTTTCCCAAGTTTAGGTATTACCTTGAATTGAAATCTACACCTTTGAACATCAACAAGTCATAATTTTTGTGAGATTTTGAGCCTTTAAAGAGCATCTATTATTTCTTTCATGCTCACTTTTATTATTGCTTGAGTTCATCAATATCGAAATGTTATTCTAGAACTTGCTTGATTATGCATGTCAAGACCACACCATTTGATTTGATATGTCAAGATGATAGAGGCACTTAGAATTAACGCACTCATGCCATGAAAATCCTACCTTCCCAATTAACCCTTAGTAAATCCCTTTTAGCCTAACAAGCCATTCCTTGATTTATCCCTAATATTAACCCTTAACTCATTATTGTTAAAATCCCCTCAATTAATTTAATCCCTATTTTTGTCGAGATTTGATTTGAATAAATTGCCTAGCTATGTCTTGTTCTTAATAGTTAGTCTATGTTAGTTAACTTGTACTTAAAAAAAAGAAAAAAAATACATATTAGTAGTGATCTTTTGTTTTTGAGCTAAAGTATTTAAATACCATATTCTGAGAAGAAGCTTTGTTATACGTAAGTGATGATTAAATTTTTTTTCTAGTTAAGTAATTTTTCAATTCAATCTCGATTCTAACATTTTCTTTTAGCTTGTGACCACACCTCCTAAGCAAGCCTCGTTACAACCCTCTAAAGACCTTTTGATTGATGTATCATCTCAATTTATAGTGGTGGAGATTTGATTTTCATGCAAGCCTATGGTAATAACTTTTCATATTGACTGTTGAGTGCTAATTTCATTATCCTTAAACACTTTGACTGATTTAAGTGAATCTTTAGTGAGGATGTTAAACTCTGTGAGATTTTAAATCAAAGGTGATTATTTAAATAAGGGGAGATGCCTATATTTTTCATGATTAAATGCTTAACTTGGAATGTTTGAAACTTTAATGTTCTTCTAGTTGAATTCTCAATGTATGATTACTTATGGATTAGTTTGAGATATAATTGATAGGAATTATAAGTTGAGAAAAAGGAATTCTTAATTGTGAATTGAGGATTTTGCTTGAGGACAAGCAAACGCTTAAGTGTGGGGGTATTTGATAAACCGTAATTTATACATATTTTTATCCCATACTTAATATATTTATGAATGATTTTTCCTTAGATTTGGTGAATTTGATGCTCCTGATCCTTTAATTTCATGTTTTATACTTAGGTGAGCATAGGAGAGCGAAAAGAACAAGAAACGGGCCAAAAACGGACAAAATAAGCCAACGTAGGAAAAAAACACAGCTTAGACTTCCTCACACGGGCAGAACACACGCCCGTGCCATTCTAGCAGGCTCGACCACAGCCTAAAACAACCTCAGCATGGGCGTGTTGATCTCTTAGCCTTAACCACGGCCTGAAGTAATAGCACATGGGCGTGTCACACAGGCGTGTCCCTGTCGAGCCCTAGATAAGTTCTATTCAGAAAAGGGCAAGTTTGAGGGCTTTTAGGCATTCTAAAGCCTATTTAAACACCCTAGAGGAGGACTAAAAGGGAGACTCTGAGTAGGGAGCAAGGAATTACTCCAAGAAAGCCAATTGATCTATTTCAGAAGCCGGATTCATCATCAAGACTGAAGATCTCTCCTCGATTTCCCTTCAGGAGTTTTGGGTTTTCTTTATGTTTTGTATTCTTTATTCTTCTGAGATGTTTTCCTATTTAGTTATGAACTAAACCCCCTAAATACCTAAGGGGAATAAAACCTAAGACGAATTTTGTTATTATTTTCTAAATTGTATGATTAAATATTTAACTTGTTCTTAATTATGTGCTCTTAATTCTGGTTTCGGTATTTCAGGATATTGATTCAAGTTAATGCTCTTATTTGGAGGATGAATAGTCCCTGTCTAAGAGTAATTTTGCCATAATTAAGTGGAGTTGATCGCGCGTCTAGAGATAGGGTGACAAGATTTACCGGATTAGGGTGAAACCTAATAAGGGGATCCATAGATCGAGTTAATACAACCTTAGGGTGTTAATTAGAAAGAGATTTCAATTATTCAACCTAGGGTTAGATGTTATTATTCTTGAATAAGGATAATAACATAACTCAGGGATTTCTATGGAACAAGTTAAATGAATAAATCGTCCGATTCGGAGTCAAAATAACAAGTAAAGTCTAGGTGGATTTTTCTTTGGGTATAGTCTTAAATCAATCATTTTTCCAAAAGTAATTCCCCACTTCTATTTTCTATGATTTCTTAGTTTATTTAATTAGTTAATTAAAACAAACCCTTTTATTTTTAGGCTAGATAATAAAAAGACAGTTAATACTTGTACTTTTAGTTCCTTTGGGTTCGACAATCTGGTCTTACTAAGGCTATACTACTGTTCGATAAATACACTTGCCTACATCGTGATAATAGTTAGTTTCAGGAACGATTAATTATAAATTTATAAAACTTATCACGAAAAATCACGATCACTACTTCTCGTCGTCTTGACGTGGAGTTGGGTGCTCCTAAAGGTAGCTTCCCCTGGTTTGTAATTTAGTCCTAGGTTTTATGTAATGCAATAAGATCCCTAAATGGTTACTAAACTCATTGAAAACACATATATAGGTAATTCAAATGTTTAATTTTTAAAATCCATAGATAAATTTTGTAACACGTTTAATTTGATACTTTTTCATTCTTACGATTTAATCCTTTAAACTCTAATTCGTAAATTGGATAAAAAATTATTGTTCAAATTAAGATGATTTTGTTAAATAATATCGTTAGTAACATTTTAGCGCAATAATGTACTCTATAATTGTCCTTAATTGAGTGTTTTATGTTGTATGTGTTGCGCGTGTGCTAGAATATGATGTGTTCAGGTCAATTCGGTGACCAATGTGACATTTCAGATTTGGGCCGAACCATCCCAGCCAGGTTTGGGGCACCACAATTTATTACAACTTTTTTAAATGTAAAACTTTCCATGGCGATTGAATTTATAACTTTACATGGAGAAGTGGAATCATCACTTTCTAAAATATTTTTTCTCTAAATTTTATTATCTCCCATGTTCTTCCAAAATTCTTAATTTCTTTTTCTTCTGCCATAATTTTCTTCGTTTGTTCTTCCGTTTTCTTCGTCAAAGTGTAACTACTCTATTTAATCAGAACTTAACCCCATTTCAGAGGTAATTCTTCGATCTTTATTTTATTTATTTTTCATTCGTTTGTCGAAATGGTAAAAGAGAAATGTCGTAGTAGAGAAAAGGCTGTAGTGGTAGAACCCCAAGAAGTCATGGGGGTAGGTCAGCTGCTGAGGGTGGCGAGAGGCCATGAAATCGAGAGTTCAGTATTCTAGTAGAATTGCCTTTATGCCAGTGCCAAACTACTAAAGATAAAATGGTAATGCATTTGGAGGCTAGAGGAATTTAGTTGCCTAATTCTTGCCTACGACTTCGAGATCGTTAAGGGGGAATTTCGATTAAGTGATACTATAGATGGTTTCATACTCCCTCTTTATCTGTTTAAAGTGGGTTTCTGTCACTCTTTGCACTCATTCTTTTGCACAGTTCTTAAAGAGTATAGGGTTGCACCAAGACAACTCGTCAGTTTATCGTGGTAGACGTTGGTGTCGTATTTCATAGATTGCAGTTTGCAAGATGAGCAACCACTCCTTTCTGGTTTCCAACACATGTACTAGTTGAAGGTAATCACTCAAGGAACCTTGAATGGGATGGTTCATTTTTGTACCCGCCTGGGTTGCGAGCCCATTCTCAGAAACTAGGCTTTCAATCTTCACCTCAATCACGACAAATACCTTTGGGTGAGGAGCAAACTAGAAGGTGATTTTGGCTTCTCTACTCAATGGTTCATTCTGTGGGAATCCACCTGCCTTCAAAAATGGACATTGGATACTAACATCGTAGTTGTACAATATAACTGATTGAAGAAGGGCCGCTCTTTAATACTCGAAGAGTTTTTAATGGTTAGGAATGTCTTCCAATTTTTCTTAGGCGAAAAAAGCCCCAACGATTATAATGCGGATGATTTAGTATTGGATGTGAATCCCATAAGAGCAAAATCTGTCGATGACATGATAACAAATTCAACCTTCAACTATTATACCTTTATTTAGTTTGGCCCATTTTCTTTTATATTAAGCAACTTTACCTTCTTCTTTTTTTACTATATGCTACATTGATTATTATTTTTTAATTAAGTGCTAAATTTATTATATGCCTTATATATAAAACATCAAAATAAGGATCTAATTGTACAATTTTAATTAAGTGATTGCTTGTTCTTTTATTTAATGTAAATGAACAAGTATTTTTAGTTTTTTAGTGAAAGGATGAAAATGAAATCAATAGCCTAATGCAACGACTACTATAAACCTTACCCTAGGTATTAGATAATATTGAAAAATTATTAGATTCATGATAAACATAACTTTTTAAATTTAGACTTTATAATAAGATTAATTGAATAAAACATAAGACAATAAGATATGTAAACATAAATATTTTATGTAACAACCCGTTTTTGGTCAAATCAAAACAGTGGTTTTAGAACCAAAAATCTAAGGTCAAAATAATTATTTTATTATTTTTTTTAATGTTTACAACATGACATCATGTTGATGTGAAAATTTCGTTAAGAAATTTTATCGTTTAATTGCTCAATTTGAGAAAAAGGACTAAATCGCGTAAAATGCAAATGTGTAGTTCTATTAGCTGAAGGTTTCAAATAGCTTTGGTTTTTAAATATGGTGGCCTTAAATGGTAACTAAACCATTTTAAATATGAGTGGACAATTTTGGACAACCATTTAATGATTTTTAAGTTATATAACAAAGGTTAAAATAGTAATTAGTAAATAAAGGTTAATTTAATTAAAACAAAACAAAATTTTAAGCCATTCATCTTCTTGATTGCCGAATGTGAAGGAGGAAGAAAGCCATTTTAGGGCTTGAATCATTCGGCTACTTCAAGGCTCAATTGTAAGTCCGTTTTTGCTCGATTTTTTTATGATTTTTACGTTTTTTATATCGTTGTAGCTTATTCTAGCTAGCCCGGGGACTAATTTGCAAAACTATTAAAGATTTTAGATGTTGCCATTGATGAATATGTATGATTTTTGAAGTTTCTTGATAGATTATGAATGCTTTTTAATAGATATACAAGTTTTGTTAAGTGATTTTTAGTGAAAATGCAAAATAGGGATTAAATTAAGAAATGTTGAAAATGTGTGGTTGAAATGTAAAATAAATGAAAAATATGGGCTATTAGGGGCATTATAGTAATTTTGCTAGCATGGGTCTATTATTAATTTCATTAATTTGTGATCTTATGAAATAAGGACTAAATTGTAAAAAATGTGAAATATGTGGGGAAAAAGTGTAAATGTGTTTTAAAATGTGTTTTGGACTAAATTGAATGAATAGTTGATTAAATAAGCTGATTTTGATTACTTATAGATCAGGAAAAGAGGAATTCAGACTTAGATCGGGGAAAAAGCAAAATAATTGAATAGTCGGTTAATAAGACCATAACCGGGTCATGGCATGTGAATGTAAGACCATGGTAAGGCCTTGGCAATGTATGTGTAAGACCATAGTTGGACTATGGCATCGAAAAATTGATGTATTTATTTCGTAAGCATTTATAAGCTGGAGTGGTTTAATAAGGGAATTGTTGCGAAATAGATAAGTATCGGTACAGGTACATACGAAAAAATATTCGAGTAACGAGTTAAAGGAGGTTGAAAATTTATGAGTTACTATGTGGTTAAATTTTATGTTAACTTAGTGATTGATGATTTAATGCAATATATGTTATCTATTTGAAAAGCTAATGAATGATAAGATTATTTTATATTTATATACGAACTTACTAAGCTTTATAGCTTACTTTGTTTATGTTCTTCTATGTTTTATACTATTTCGAAGCTAGCTCAGATCTGAGGATCGTCAGGGTCTTCATCACACTATTGGATATCTATTTTGGTACTTTTGAAGTTGTGTATATATGGTATATGGCATGTATATGCTTGTGTCATTTTGGCTCGTTTGATGAAAATGTATTTAGGCCATTTGAGTTAGTTTGTGGTGATGAATTTAATGATGTTTATAAATGTGTAAATGGCTTTGTTTTGAGTTAAGTAATTGACCTATATTGGGTGAATGAGGTTGAATTGATAATGCATGTTTGGAATGGTTTAATTAAATGATTTATATATGTGAATTATGTCTAGTAAAACAAGTTGAGTTGATAGGTATTTGAATAGGTAAATGGCATTGAATTGAGTATTGAAAAGGTTGAAATAGATATAGTATGATTGTGTATTGGTTGATGACTTTTAGCTGCATATTTGTGTCTTAAAATGGGACCATTTGAGCTTGTATAGGAATGTGCCAATTGGGTGACAAATTGGCTTAGTAAATAGCCTATTTTTGTCCAAATGGGCAGAGACACGGGGGTGTGTCTCAGCCGTGTGTGACACACAATCATGTTACACAGTCATGTGTCCCCTGGTTTTGAATTTGAAAACAAGTCAGTATGCTCCACACAGGCTCACACACGGGCATGTGACTTGGCCGTGTGGCATAAGTCAGTATACCATACAGGTTTGACATGACTTAGTACACGGCCTGACACACGGGCGTGTATGGCCATTTTTAGGGCATACGGGATATCCATACGAGCATGGGTATTGGTCGTGTGACCTAAGTCAAAGAGTTACATAGGGTTGGACATAGGCTGGGACATGGCCTTGTGCTCCCATTTCGAATTTCCACACAGCTTGTGACACGGGCGTGTCTGATGGTCGTGTGAGAAACATCTCCTGGCCACACGGTCGTGTGTCCTCTATTTTGAGGAAAATTTTCAAAGTTTCGTGAAAATTTCATAAGTTATCGATTTAGTCCTGAACCGCTCGCAAAGTATGTTTAGGGCCTTGTAGGCCCGTACAAGGGATAAATTGATTGAATTTGTATGATGATTGTATGAAATGATTGAATGTATGAGTATGTTTATATGTATTGTAAGTCCCATAATGCTCCGTAACCCTATTTCGGCATTGAATACGGGTGAAGGGTGTTGCATTTATTTTATCAAAGCTATGATTTAGTCGATTCTAGGACTAACGTAGCGTGTGTGAAAGTCTAACTATACATGCCATATATAACTTGTGATAGTGTGATGAATCCTGACATTATAAACTATTTTTTTGTATAGTAATAGATCCCGAACGAGTTGTAGTAGATGATGTTGAGAGTAATGCGCCAACTCCCGCTCAAGGGACAACGCCTTCTGAATCTAGACCCGTGTTGAGTAGTGCCAAAGGTGAGGCTAAAGAAGCCTTTTTCCAGATGATGAACGAGTGGTTCACTCAATATGTCTGAACAAATCTGGCTACTCAACAACCTCCACCCCTGCCAAATCCTCAACCAATCCCTATAGTTCCTTAAGTTATTGATCCAATACAATTGAACAAGCCGTCAGTTGATAAAATTCGTAAGCATGGGGCTGAAGAGTTCAGGGCTAATGTTGATGATGATCCTGAGAGAGTCGAGTTTTGGCTTGAAAATACGATTTGAGTGTTTGATGAACTTTCTTGCACACTAATTAAATGTTTAAAGTGTGCTATATCCCTTTTGAGAGACACTGCATATCAGTGGTGGTATACATTAATATCTGTGGGGTCGAGAGAGAGTCACCTTGGAGTTTTTTTAGATCGAGTTCTGAAAAAAGTACATAAGTCAACGATTTTTGGATCAAAAGCATAAAGAGTTTTTAGAACTAAAACAAAGCCGCATGACTATAATAGAGCACGAGAGAGAATTTGTGCGATTAAGTAAATATGCTCGAATGTATGTTTCGACTGAAGAGATAATGTGCAAATGGTTTGTTGATGGGTTTAACGAAGATATTAAACTTCTAGTCGGGATATTGGATTTAAAAGAATTCGTTGTGTTAGTCGAGTGTTCTTGTAAAGTTGAAGAACTGGGCAAATAAAAGAGAAAGGTTGATTCTAAAGCTAGAGATTCGACAAAGAGATTGATGAATAAATCCTATCACTCTTCGTCAAAGAAATCCCGAGACTCATATAGTCGATCAAATGCATCAGTGGAGTAGTCTAATAGAGATCATGTGAAGCAATTTATGGGTTCAAAAACTCCAACTATGTCAGTGGCAAGTGTGGGAAATGTTAGATCAAATAGACCTGAATGTGGACAATGTGGAAAATGACATTTTGGAGAGTGTTGACGGAATGATGAAGCCTGTTTTATATGTGGCTCACTTGAACATTTCTTTCGATATTGTCCTAAGTTAGATGAGAAAGATAAATCTCAGAATGTAAGATCAAGCAGCCCGACTATGAGAGGAAGACCATCTCATAATGTTAGAAATGTGAGTGGTGGTAGAGGTGCGAAACAAGATACTGCTATGAGATCCGAGGCTAGAGCATCTGCCAGAACTTATGCTATTCGCACTCACAAAAAATCGTCACCTCTAGATGTTATTACCGATGTATTCTCACTTTATGACACTGATATAGTTGCACTGATAGATCCCGGATTAACTCATTCATATATATGTGTAAACTTAGTGTCCAGTAAGAATTTACTTGTTGATTCTACTGAATTTGTTATAAAAGTGTCGAACCCCTTAGGCAAATATGTCCTGGTTGACAAAGTTTGCAAGAATTGCCCGTAAATGACTCGGGGTTACTGTTTTATGGCTGATTTGATGTTGTTGCCATTTGACGAGTTTGATGTTATTCTGGGTATGGACTGGTTGACATTGTATGATGCAGTAGTAAATTGTAGATAGAAGACAATTGATTTGCAATGTCAGAATAATGAAACTATCCGAATTGAATCAAATGATTTAAAGGGTTTACCAGCTATAATTTCGTCGATGTTAGCTCAAAAGTATGTGAAAAAGGGATGCAATGCATATCTTCCATATGTACTTGATACAAAAGTGTCAGAAACAAAGATTGAATCAGTACCAGTTGTTTACAAGTATCCAGATGTGTTTCTAGAAGAGTTACCAGGTTTGCCACCGATCAGAGAGGTTAAATTTGCTATTAATTTAGTACCAGGAACTTCATCGATATCGATAGCTCCGTACAGAATGGATCCGATAGAGTTAAAAGAGTTGAAAGCTCAGTTGCAAAAATTAACTGATAGAGGATTTGCAAGACCGAGTTTCTCGCCCTGCGGTGCACTAATATTGTTTGTAAAGAAAAAAGATGGTTCTATAAGAATGTGTATAGACTATCGGCAACTCAACAAAGTGACAATCAAGAATAAATATCCTCTACCAAGAATTGACGATTTATTTGATCAGTTGAAAGGTGCAACAGTGTCTTTAAAGATTGATTTGTGATCTGGTTATTATCAGTTGTGAGTTAAAGACTCAGATGTATCGAAGACAGCATTCAGAACGAGGTACGGACATTATGAATTCCTTGTTATGCCTTTTAGATTGACTAATGCTCCTACCATTTTTATGGATTTGATGAATCAGATTTTTAGACTGTATTTAGACAGATTCGTTGTTGTATTTATTGATGATATTCTGATTTATTCTCGAGATGAATCCGAGCATGCCGAGCATTTAAAAATTGTTTGCAAAGTTTAGTAAATGTGAGTTTTGGCTCCGAGAGGTCAGATTTTTGGGGCAAATCATTTCATCCGAAGGTATTAAAGTTGACCCGAGCAAGATTTCTGCAATTACAGATTGGAAACCTCCAAGAAATGTATCAGAAGTTAGAAGCTTTCTGGGACTGGCTGGTTACAATTGATGTTTTGTTAAAGGTTTCCTGCTGACTCGATTACTTCAGAAAGATGTAAAGTTTGAATGGTTTGAGAAGTGTTAGAATAGTTTTGAACAGTTGAAAGCATTATTGACAGAGGCACCAGTTTTAGTACAACATAAGTTAGGTAAAGAATTCATAATTTTTAGTAATGCATCGTTGAACAGTCTAGGTTATGTATTGATGCAGGAAGGCAAAGTAATAGCTGATGCTTCTAGACAGTTGAAATTGCATGAAAAGAATTATCCGACGCATGATTTAGAGTTGGCCGCAATTGTGTTCACATTAAAGATTTGGCAACATCACTTGTTTGGTGAGAAATGCCACATTTATACAGATCACAAGAGCTTAACATATTTAATGACTCAAAAAGACTTGAATTTGCGACAACGAAGATGGCTTGAATTACTAAAAGATTATGAGCTAGTAATTGATTATCATCCTAGGAAAGCGAACGTGGTTGCTGATGCTCTGAGCAGAAAGACATTATTTGCTTTGAGTGCGATGAATACACAGTTAACTTTATCTGATGAGGGTTTGATTGTAGCTGAGTTGAAAGTGAAACCGTTATTTCTTCAGCAAATCTGTGAAGCTCAGAAATGTGATAGTGAATTGAAAGCCAAACAATTTCAGTGTGAGTCGGCTTTTGATTCAGAGTTCCAAATAGGACCTGATGATTGTTTGATGTACCGAAGAAAAATTTGTGTGCTGAAAAATCCTGAGCTTATTCAGAAGATTTTAAACGAAGAACATAATGGTTATTTGTCCGTACATTCGGGAAGTACTAAAATGTACAACGATTTTAAATAGTTATATTGGTGGTTAGGTATGAAACGAGACATTTCAAAGTTTGTATCAAAATGTTTAGTTTGTTAGCAAGTGAAAGCCAAGCATCAAGTGCCTTTGGGATTGCTTCAACCTGTGATGATACCAGTGTGGAAATAGGATTGAGTGACGATGGATTTTGTATCAGGATTACCCATGTCCCTGAAAAAGAAATATGCAATTTGGGTTGTCGTTGATCGACTGAAGAAATCTAGACATTTCATCCCGGTACGTACTGATTTTTCACTTGATAAATTGGCTGAGTTGTATATTTCTGAAATTGTTAGATTGTATGGTATGCCAATTTCGATTATTTCGGATAGAAACTTTGGGTAAAAAGTTGAATTTTAGTACAACTTTTCACCCGCAAACCGACAGTCAGTCTGAGAGAGTAATTCAGGTTCTTGAAGATATGTTCAAATGTTGTGTTTTAGAGTTCGAAGGAAATTGGGAGAAATATTTGTCGCTGGTTGAATTTGAGTATAATAATAGTTTCAAATCAAGTATAAAGATGGCATCGTATCAATTACTGTATAGTCATAAATTTCAAACACCATTTTATTGGTCCGAACTTAAAGAGAAACAGATTCACGGGGTTGATTTGGTTAGAGAAACTGAAGATAAAGTGAAAGTAGTTCGCGACTTTTTGAAAGTAGCTTCAAATCGACAGAAATCATATGCAGATTTGAAATGAAAAGATATTGAATTTCAGATTCGTAAAAAAGTGTTTCTGAAAGTATCTCCGTGGAAGAAAATACTTCGTTTCGGTCGCAAAGGCAAATTGAGTCCGCGATTCATCGGGCCATATGAGATTATTGAACGAATAGTGCCAGTGGCATATCGACTAGCTTTACCATCGAAGTTAGAAAAGATCCACAATGTGTTTCATGTATCGATGCTACGTCGGTATAGATCTGATCCATCAAATGTGATTTCTCCATTTGAGATTGAAATTCAACCTAATATGACGTACAATGAAGAACCGGTCAGAATTCTAGCTCGAGAGGTTAAAGAATTGAGAAATAAACGCATAGATTTAGTGAAAGTTTTGTGGCAACCTCACGGTGTTGAGGAGGCTACATGGGAACCCAAGGAAGCTATGAGAAATTAATACCCTAACCTATTCATTGGTAAGATTTTCGGGGACGAAAATCCTTGAGGAGGGAGAGTTGTAACAACCCATTTTTGGTCAAATTAGAACAGTGGTTTCGGGACCAAAAATTTGAGGTTAAAATATTTATTTTATTATTTTTTTAATGTTTACAGTATGATATCATGTTGGTGTGAAAATTTCATTAAGAAATTTTATCGTTTAATTGCTCGATTTGAGAAAAAGGACTAAATTGCGTAAAATACAAAAGTACTATTCTATTAGCTAAAGGTGTCAAATAGCTTTGGTTTTTAAATATGGTGGCCTTAAATGGTAATTAAACCATTTGAAAGATGAGTGGACAATTTTGGACAACCATTTAATAATTTTTAAGCTATATAACAAAGGTTAAAATAGTAATTAGTAAATAAAGGTTAATTTAATTAAAACAAAACAAAATTTTAAGCCATTCATCTTCTTGATTGCCGAATGTGAAGGAGGAAGAAAGCCATTTTAGGGCTTGAATCATTCGGCTACTTCAAGGTTCAATTGTAAGTCAGTTTTTGCTCTATTTTTAATGATTTTTACATTTTTGATATCGTTGCAGCTTATTCTAGCTAGCCTAGGGACTAATTTGCAAAAATGTTAAATATTTTAGATGTTTCCATTGATGAATATGTATGAGTTTTGAAGTTTCTTGAAAGATTATGAGTGCTTGTTAATAGATATACAAGTTTTGTTAAGTGATTTTTAGTGAAAATGTAAAATAGGGATTAAATTGAGAAATGATGAAAACGTGTGGTTGAAATGTGAAATAAATGAAAAATATGGTCTTCTAGAGGCATTATAGTAATTCGGCTAGCATGGGTCTATTATGAATTTCATTAATTTGTGAATTTATGAAATAATGACTAAATTGTGAAAAATGTGAATATGTGGGGCAAAAGTGTAAATGTGTTTTAAAGTGTATTTTGAACTAAACTAAATAAATAGTTGATTAAATAAGCTGATTTCAATCACTTATAGATCAAGAAAAGTGGAATTCGAACTTAGATCGGGGAAAAAGCAAAGTAATTAAATAGTCGGTCCGTTCCATTATCTTCGTACACGAGGTAAGTTCATATAATTGAACTTGAATGTGTATTTATTTATTTGATGGATAAAATTGAGATTGTATTTATTTTATTAGTTAAATGTGGATATATTAAATTAAATGTACGATTTAAGAAAATGCAAGATGCCAAATAAGACCATAGCTGGGCTATGACAATCGGATAATAAGACCATAACCAGGTTATAGCATGTGAATGTAAGACCACGGCAGGGCCTTGGCAATGTATGTGTAAGACCATAGTTGGACTATGGCACCGAAAAATCGATGTATTTGTTTCGTAAGCATTTATAAGCCGGAGTGGTTTAATAAGAGAATTGTTGAGAAATAGATAAGTATCGGTATAGGTATATACGGAAAACTATTCGAGTAACGAGTTAAAGTAGGTTGAGAACTCATGAGTTACAATGTGGTTAAATTTTATGTTAACTTAGTGGTTGATGATTTAATGGAGTATATGCTATCTATTTGAAATGCTAATGAATAATGAGATTATATTATATTTATATACGAACTTACTAAGCTTTATAGCTTACTTTGTTTATTTTCTTCTATGTTTTATAGTATTTCGAAGCTAGCTCAGATCCAGGGATGGTCAAGGACTTCATCGCACTATCAGACATCTATTTTGGTACTTTTGAAGTTGTATATATATGGTATATGGCATGTAACACCCCAAAATTTATATTTTTTATTTTGTTAGAATATGACAGAATTGAGTATCTGCTTCAGTGGTTAAGTGTTTTGGGTGTGTGTGAGATGTCCTAAGTTCAAACCTTGGTTTGGGAAAATTTTGGGTTTTTATTGAATAAAGCCTTATCTTTGTCCAGTGGACTTTTTATTTAGTTTTTTGTAGAATTACATCAGAATGGGCCTGTTGGTCTGATGGTTAAGTGAAGTGTTAATATGCTGATGGTCTTGAGTTTGAATCCCTATGCGTACAGGGAATTTTATTTTTGCTCGTTTGACCGAGAGAGTTTCGGTCAAACTAAAAGCCTGAGAAGTGGTTTAATAGGAAGATATTTTAGGATTTGGAAGTTATCTTAGTATCTCAGTAAAGCATTTTGGTGTATCCGCCTCTCTGTCGAAATTTCTCTCCAAACCATCTTTTTTTACGTTCTTCATCTTTTCTTTTCCTTTCCTGTGCCGTCACGCTTTCGTTTTGTTAACTCTGTTTTCCGTTATACAATTTGGTAAGTAAAGTTGTACTTTTCAACGTTTTATGTTATTCTAAGGATTGATTGGGATTGTTCTGTGGTTTGACAGCAACACACCACGAGGGTTAATGCTCTTTTTATTCTTTCTCGTAGCGAAACGATTCGATGTTATTCGGTAAGTGTTAATCGCTTTAGGGATGAGTTATTTGGTTTCGGGATTGTTGATCAATCATAAGTAAGACTGATTTTGGTGTTGGATTGGTCTATATTTAGGTTTTAGAGTGCTCGGAGTGCGGTTTAGCTTCAATCGAAACCAGGTGTGTACCCAAAATGCAGAAAATAAAATTCGGTGAAAAGCTAAAAAATTCTGTTGTCGACGCCACACGACCGTGTGGTACGCTATGTGGTAGTACACGAGCGTGTGATTGATGAGCCAGGCCGTGCGCCTAAGACACGGACACATGACTCGACCGTGTGATGGCCAGCAAGGCCATGTGCGAATCACGAGCTCGACCAATTAGGCCGTGTGGGCCACACAGGCTTGTGGGCCCACATGGGTATAACCACACGGTCGTGTGGGATTTTGGGCCAGGCCGTGTGATCCACACGGCCAAGGCTAATGTGGGTCGTGTGGGCCACACGGGCAGAAGACATGGGCGTGTGAGCCCATTTTTCTGGAAAACTCTGTAAGGTTGAACGGGTCGCCGAAGTCGACTGTGACCTATCGTAGGGTCGGTAAGCATTACTTAGACCCCTAAATTTTGTGATCTGATTATGTGGTGTACGTTTTAAGCATGCCATGCTTAACATGTGGTTCTAAACTGTAAGAATAATCTGATAAATTGCATATTAGCATGCCATTAATGTATGTTGCATTGCATCGGGGTTAGGATGTTATGTTGGAGGAAGTATTTTGAAAGGCTCATAAGTCTGATATCTGGCAGCACAGCTATGACTATCTGATTATGTGCCGCTTTTGGTATAGCATGGTGTGTAGGGATGGGTAGGTCGATTTTATCCCCACATGGTGTGTAGGGTTGGACGGAGATGGTGTGTAGAGGCTAGTGGGTAGGACACTGATTATCTGCTATGTTCTGACTCTGTTTCTGTGTAGGGCTTCGGGCCGAACTGTTTACTTACGATGTCAATATGTGTTATTTGTGGGGATTACACACTGTGTTTACGAAAACTCACCATTTCTTTTTAATTTGTACAGGTAATCCCCAGACTTGACGGGTCGGTGCAGCGGAGGACTCGACGGTGGCCACATATCTTTAAACTATTTTAAACACAGTTTTGGTATTTACTTCTTAATTATTTCTCTGGGTTATTTTTTATATAATCTAGACATTATGGACTGTTGGGCTTTATTCTAGACTTTTAAACTGTTTATGGGTTTTTAGACTAAACACGATTTTTTAAACTAAAAATGACGGTTTCCTAAAATATGAATGGTTTTACTAAAGTGAACGTAATCAAAGCTTCCGTTAAAAAGACACAATTTTTTATCTAACAAGGGACATGCGTTTTACTCCGAATTAAGCCAAAGATTAATTAAATGGGACAGTTTTAACTAGACAAATACGTTTTTGAAATCCATTTCATGTGGCATCACCAGATTTAGCCATAATGTCTAGGCCGAGTTTGGAGTGTTACATTTAGTGGTATCAGAGCCAGGTTGTAAAACTCGGTTGTGGATTTGGGTTTTTTAAATTGGTTTTATAGGAGTGATTTTTAAATGGATTGAAGTATTTTGACTGAGTATGTGGTGCACCGAGACTCCAACGCCGATCCTATAAGTGTTCTAAAATTCTGATAAGTTTATTCAAAAATGGTATTAGCATATCTATGAAACTACTGTAGGTAGTGTACTGTGAAAATACTATAGCTAGTATGCTTAAAACTGTAGTGAGACTGCGAGTTACGAAAATCAACTCTGAACTTCTGATACTATTTGCACAAAACATTCGTTAACAAATACTGAAATTGTAACTGATTCATAAAACTTGTAATACAAATAAAATCAAATAGACTATGAGCGCATGAGGTACCCGCAGACGTGGTATTAGAGGCCGAGGTAGAGGCCATAAAAGGGCTCGAGCTGAGTCCTCTTCCATGGATAGCATATCGAATCTGGATACGAGTGAGACGCCAGTGTCGCCTGCTACTGAGACTGGATCTCGTGATCGCATGGCTGGGGACGACGCACTGTCTCAGGCCATGCTGAGGATTTTAGAGAGGGTCGTTAGGCCCAATACCGAAACTGGAGGCTGAAGGTCAGTTACGGAACGACTCCGGTCCAATGGGGCTGAGCTATTTAGGGGTGTCACTAGAGTAGCCCCTAATGTGGCCGAGTACTGGATGGAGGCCACTGAGAGAATAATGGCTGATCTGGATTTTGCCTCTGAGTAGAAACTGAAGGCGCTGTCTCCTTGCTTCGCGATGAAGCAGACCAGTGGTGGCTGACTATTAAGGAGGGCACTCAGCCCGATCGCTTGTCTTGGGAGCACTTTAAGACAACATTTCAGAGCAAGTATGTAGGAGCCAGCTATATTAATGCTAGGAGATGGGAGTTTTTGAACCTTACTCAGGGTGACCAATAAATAGCCAAGTATGAGACCGAATTTCTGAGACTGAGCCGCTATACGCGAGGTATGGTGGCGACGGACTATGAGAGATGTGTCCATTTTAAGGATGGCCTTAGGGATAACCTGAGGGTGCTGATAGCTCCGCAGAAAGAGCGAAAGTTTGTTGTTCTAGTCGAGAAGGCCAAGATTGCTGAGGATGTTAAGCGCACTGAGTGTCAGAACAGGGATCGCGAGAGGGGTAAGAACAAGAGGGAATTTGAGCCCTCAAATTCTAGGATGAGGCCTAGGAAAAAGACCAGATCTGATGGGCCAGTGAAGTTGGGCCTCCTGTTGCACCTATTGGGGTGGCGCTTTGTGGGCACTGTGGTAGAAGCCATCCGAGTGAGTGTGTTTAAGATACAGGTCAACTGAGTACTGAGTTCGGGATTGTCTGTTGAGATCCAATCAGATGCAAGCTTGGGTTATTGAGACTGCGTAGCCACTGAGAGTTGTTCAGCAGCCATCTAGGGGCCGAGATCAGGCCCGGAGTGATAACGACATGGGCCAAGGATAGAGACCACCGGGCAGAGGTGCTGGATCGACTGAGGCGAGGTAGCCTGTTTTGGTCTATGCTACTCGTCATCATAAGGACCTAGATGCTTCGGACGTCATAACGAGTACATTTTTAATATTTGATGTACCTTATCTTGCACTGATAGACATATGCTCTACACACTCATATGTAGCTAGTACTATGTCTGAAACTTTAAGGATTCCAGTTGAGAGTACTGAGAGTGAGGTAACTGTGTTAAGTCTTCTGGGGCAATCTGTCCAGGTTAGTAAGTTGTATAGAGATATTCTGCTAGAGGTTCAAGGAGCAGTGTTTTCGGCTGATTTAATAGAGCTTCCGTTTGGGGAGTTCGACCTGATTTTGAGAATGGACTGGCTAGTTAAGCATCGACTGAGTCTAGATTATGCGACAAAAAGGGTGGTCTTAAGGACCGAGGAGGAAAACGAGGTAGTTGTGTTTAGAGAACGACGAGACTATCAACAAATGTGATCTCTATGTTGGTGGCGAAAAAGTTAGTGAGGAAAGGGTGTGAAGCATTCGTGGCCCACGTCAGTATTTTTTATTCTGGGGATTTTTTGGTTAAGGGCATCAGAACTGTGAAAGGTTTTCCAGATGTGTTTCCAAAGGAACTACCAGGGCTGCCTTCGAACTGTGAGGTAGAGTTTGGGATTGAGTTGATTCCTTGCACAGCTCCGGTGTCTATCGCCCCTTATCGAATGGCACCGAAAGAGCTAACAGAACTTCAAGCTCAGATTCAGGAACTATTAGACCGTGGGTTCATTCGTCCCAGTGTGTCTCCGTGAAGAGCACCTATTCTATTTGTAAAGAAGAAAGATGGGACATTGAGGATGTGCATCGATTATCGACAGCTGAACAAACTAACTATTAAGAACAAATACCCACTTCCTAGGACTGATGACTTATTCGACCAGTTTAGAGGGGCTTCGGTGTTTTCTAAGATTGATCTGTGTTCAGGTTACCATTAGTTGAGAGTCAAGGAAGCTGATGTACATGAGACGACATTTAGGACTCAATATGAACATTAAGAGTTCCTAGTTATGCCCTTTGGTTTGACTAATGCACTAGTTGCATTTATGGATTTAATGAACTGAGTATTTCAGCCCTATTTGGATCAGTTTGTAGTAGTGTTCATCGATGACGTTTGGGTCTATTCTAAGACAGAGGATCAACACGATGAACATCTCAGAGTGGTTCTACAGGTTCTTCAGGAGAAGCAGTTGTATGCGAAGTTCAACAAATGTGAGTTCTGGCTTCTGGAAGTGACATTTTTGGGACATGTAGTTTCTGCTGGGGTGATACGACTCGATCCTCGTAAGATTGAGGCTGTGTTGGATTAGAAACAACCAAAAAATATGTCTGAAATACGTAGCTTTTTTGGGGCTAGCAGGATATTATCGACAATTCATAGAGGGGTTCTCCTTGATCGCAGCTCTGTTGACTAAGCTCTTGCGTAAGAGACTTCTTTTTGTTTGGACTAATGTACAGCAGGAGAGTTTTGATAAGCTTAAGATTGTTCTGACTCAAGCTTTTGTTCTGATACAACCTGAGCCCGGTAAAGACTTTGTGGTTTACAGTGATGCGTCACATGTGGGTCTGGATTGTGTTTTGATGCAAGACGGAAATGTAGTTGCGTATGTGTCTTGGCAACTCAAGACTCATAAGACTAATTATCCGATGCATGATTTGGAACTGGCTGCAGTGGTATTCGCTCTAAAAATCTAGAGGCATTATCTGTATGGCGAGAAGTGTACTATCTACACTGATCACAAGAGCCTCAAATATCTCCTCACTTAGAAAGAGTTAAACCTTAGGCAGCGTAGGTGGGTTGAATTGCTTAAGGATTTTGACTGCACTATCGAGTACCACCCCAGTAAAGCCAATGTGGTGGTCGATGCTTTGATTCGTAGGGCAATGACCGGTCTGAGAGCGATGTTCGCTTGACTTAGTCTTTTTAACAATGGAGGTCTGTTGGTAGAACTTCAGGTTAGACTGACATGGATAGATCAGATTAGGGATAAACAAATAGGGGATAAGACTCTTGAGTTACAGTTCCGTCAGGTTGAGAGTGGTGTTACTGCTGATTTTGGGATTAACAGTGATGGGGTACTGTATTTTCGCGGTCAAATTTATTTACCGAATGATAAGGATTTGAGACTGTCGATTCTAAGAGAGGCGCATAGTAGCCCTTATGCTATGCATCCTGGCGGAAATATGATGTATAGAGATCTGCGAGAATTGTACTGGTGGCCAGGGTTGAAGCGTGAAGTTACTGACTTCATTGTTCGCTGTTTGACTTGTCAGCAGGTTAAGGCTGAGCATCAATTACCTTCAGGTTTGCTACAGCCAGTTAAGATTTCATTATGGAAATGGGAGCGAGTAACAATGGACTTTGTTAGTGGGTTGCCTCTAACACCCACTAAGAAGGATTCAGTATGGGCCATCGTGGATCGATTGACCAAGTCTGCCCACTTCATTCCAGTAAGGACAAACTTCTCTCTATAGAAATTGGCCAAGCTCTACATATCAGAAATAGTGAGACTTCATGGGGTACCTATGTCGATCATCTCTGATAGGGATCCACGTTTCAAGTCACGGTTCTGGAAGGAGCTTCATGAGGCTCTGGGTTCAAGATTAGACTTCAGTACTGCTTTCCATCCTCAAACAGATGGTCAGTTAGAGTGGGTGATTCAGAAACTGGAAGACATGTTGAGGAGTTGTGCTATCAATTTTTGAGGTAGTTGGGAGGATTATCTGCCGTTGGCTAAATTTACCTATAATAACAACTTCCATTCTAGCATTCAGATGGCGCCTTACGAAGCTCTGTATGGTCTTAAGTGTCGCACTCCCCTATGTTGGACTGATTTGGGCGAGCAACATGTTCTGGGTCCTGAATTAATTTCTGAGACAGAGGATAAAGTTTAACTGATTAGGGATCACTTGAAAGTTGCCTTAGATAGGTAGAAGTCATATGCTGATCTGAAGCATTATGAGATTGAGTATTCAGTGAGGGACTTCGTGTTTCTAAAGGTCTCGCCATAGAAGAAGGTTCTGAGGTTCGGTCACAAGGGCAAGTTAAGTCCTAGATTCATTGGGCTGTACCGAATTCTGAAGCCAGTGCGACCGATCGCTTATCAGTTGGAGCTACCTCCAGAGTTAGACCGTATTCATGATGTATTCCAGGTCTCGATGTTGAAGTACTATCGCTCTGATCCCACGCATATCGTCCCTATAGAGGAAAGCGAGGTTCGACCTGATTTGACTTTTGTGGAGGAGTCGGTCCAGATTCTGGACCGCGACGTCAAGGTTCTGAGGAGGAAATCTATTCCTTTAGTAAAGGTGCTGTTGTAGAATCATAGCACTGTGGAGGCTATGTGGGAGCTTGAGGATGCGATGCGTCAGCAGTATCCTCACCTATTCTGATAAAGTAAATTTCGAGGATGAAATTTTCTTTTAAGGGGTAGAGTTGTAACGCCCCAAAATTTAAATTTTTGATTCTGTTAGAATATGACACAATTGAGTATCTGCTTTAGTGGTCAAGTGTTCTGGTGTGTGTGGGAGGTCCCAAGTTTAAACCTTGGTTTGGGCAAATTTTGGGTTTTTGTTGAATAAAGCCTTATCCTTGTCCAGTGGACTTTTTATTTAGTTTTTGGTAGAATTACATCAGAATGGGTCTGCTAGTCTGGTAATTAAGCGAAGTGTTAATATGCTGATGGTCTTGAGTTTGAATTCCTATGCGTACAAGAAGTTTATTTTTGCTCGTTTGACTGAGAGAGTTTCGTTCAAACTAAAAGTTTGAGAAGTGGTTTAGTGGGAGGATATTTTGGGATTTGGAAGTTATCTTAGTATCTCAGTAAAGTATTTTAGTGTATCCCCCTCTCTGCCAAAATTCCTCTCCAAACCATCTTTGTTTTACGTTCTTCATCTTTTCTTTTCCTTTCCTATGCCGTCACACCTTTGTTTTGTTAACTTCATTTTCCGTTATACGATTTGGTAAGTAAAGTTGTACTTTTCGGCATTTTACGTTATTCTAAAGATTGATTGGGATTGTTCTGTAGTTTGACAACAACACACCGCAAGGATTAAGGCTCTTTTTATTCTGTCTTGTAGCGAATCAATTCGAAGTTATTCGATAAATGTCCATCGCTTTAGGGATGAGTACTGTGGTTTCGGGATTGTTGATCAATCGTAAGTAAGACTGATTTTGGTGTTGGATTGGTCTATATTTAGGTTCTGAAGTGCTCGAAATGCGGTTTAGCTTCAATCAAAACCAGGTGTGTACCCAAAATGCAGAAACACAGGCGTGTGGTCACCCGTATGGCAGTACACGGACGTGTAATCAACGAGCCAGGCCGTACGCATAAGACACAGGCGCATGACACGTTCGTGTGATGGCGGGCGAGGCTGTGTGTGAGACACGGGCTCGACCAATTAGGCTGTGTGGGCTACACGGGCGTATGGGCCCACACGGGTATAACCACACGGGCGTGTGGGATTGATCACACGGCCAAGGCTAATGTAGGCCGTGTGGGCCCACACGGGCAGACAACATGGTCGTGTGAGCTTATTTTTTTGGAAAACTCTGTAAGGTTGCACGGGTCGCCCAAGTCAACTATGACTTGTCATAAGGCCGGTAAGCATTACTTAGACCCCTAAATTTTGTGATCTGATTATGTGATGTACGTTTTAAGCATGCGATACTTAGCATGTGATTCTGAACTGTAAGAATAATCTGATAAACTGCATATTAGCATGCCATTAATGTATGTTGCATTGCATCGAGGTTGGGATGTTATGTTGGAAGAAGTATTTTGAAAGGCTCATAAGCCTGATATCTGGCAACACAGCTGCGACTATCTGATTATGTGCCGTTTTCCGCACAGCATGGTGTGTAGGGATGGGTGGGTCGATTTTATCCCCACATGGTGTGTAGGGTTGGACGGAGATGGTGTGTAGAGGTTGGTGGATAGGACATTGATTATTTGCTATGTTCTGACTTTGTTTCTGTGAAGGGCTTCGGCCCGGACTGTTTACTTACGATGTCTGATATGTGTTATTTGTGGGGATTGCACATTGAGTTTACGAAAACTCACCCTTTCTTTTTAATTTGTACAGGTAATCCCCAGACTTGACGGGTCGGTGTAGTGGAGGACTCGACGGTAGCCACATATCTTTAAACTATTTTAAACACAGTTTTGGTATTTTCTTCTTAATTATTTCTCTGGGTTATTTTTTATATAATCTAGACATTATGGACTGTTAGGCTTTATTCTAGACTTTTAAACTGTCTATGGGTTTTTAGACTAAACATGGTTTTTTAAACTAAAAATGACGGTTTCCTAAAATACGAATGGTTTTCCTAAAGTGAACGTAAACAAAGCTTCCTCTAAAAAGACACAATTTGTGATCTAACAAGGGACATGCGTTTTACTCTGAATTAAGCCAAAGATTAATTAAATGGGACAGTTTTAACCTGACAAATACGTTTTGAAATCCATTTCATGTGGCATCACCAGATTCAGCCATAACGTCTATGTCGGGTTTGGAGTATTACATAGCATGTATAGGCTTGTGTCATTTTAGCTTGTTTGATGAAAGTGCATTTAGGCCATTTGAGTTGGTTTGTGGTGATGAATTTAATGATGTTTATAAATGTGTAAATGGCTTTGTTTTGAGTTAAGTGATTGACCTATATTGGGTGAATGAGGTTGAATTGATAATGCATGTTTCGAATGGTTTAATTAAATGATTTATATATGAGTTAATAGGTATTTGAATAGGTAAATGGTATTGAAAAGGTTGAAATGGATATAGTATGATCTTGTATTGGTTGATGACTTTTGGTTGCATATTTGTGTCTTAAAACGGGACCATTTGAGCTTGTATAGGTATGTGCCAATTGGGTGACAAATTGGCTTAGTAAATAGCTTATTTTTGTCCACACGGGAAGAGACATGGGTATGTGTCTCAGCCGTGTGTGACACACGATCATGTTACACGGCCGTGTGTCCCCTAGTGTTGAATTTGAAAACAAGTCAGTATGCTTCACACGGCCTCACACACGGGCGTGTAACTTGGCCGTATGGCATAAGTTAGTATACCTTATAGGTTTGACACTGCTTAGTACGCGGCCTGACACACGGTCGTGTATGGCCATATTTAGGGCACATGGGCTATCCACATGGGCTGGTGTGTTGGCCGTGCGACCCAAGTCAGAGAGTTACATGGGGTTGGATATGAGCTGGGACACGGCCATGTGCTTCCATTTCGAATGTCCACACGGCCTGTGACACGGGCGTGTCTGATGGTCGTATGAGACAAACGGCCTGGCCACACAGGCGTGTGTCCCCTGTTTTGAGAAAAATTTTCAAAGTTTCGTGATAATTTCATAAGTTATCGATTTAGTCTCAAACTGCTCCCAAAGCATGTTTAGGGCCTCGTAGGCTCATATAAGGGATAAATTGATTGAATTTGTATGATGATTGTATGAAATGATTGAACGTATGAGAAAAGTATGTTTATATGTATTGTAAGTCTGGTAATGCTTCGTAACCCTATTCTGACATTGAATACGGGTGAGAGGTGTTACATTTCGCACATATATATTTATAGTCTAATTTCTTTTCTTTTTTTTTTCATAAAGTACATATTATAGATGCAAATATATCTCAATTACATAGTATAAATACATATACACACATATAAATTTTAAAATTATTAATTAAGTTCAATAACTTAATTTAACAATTATACTTTTAATAGAATTATAAAAATAAGAATAATTAAAGAAAAATAAAAAAATTGACATAAAATATCAAAATTTTGTATCAATCTATATGAATTTCATAGAATCTAGGATTAAACTTTGAATCCAACTACAAAAAAATATGATAAAAATGATAGAAGACTAGTTGTTTCTCCCTATTTTCTAAGTATTTTTAAGTTGTGAGGTTGTATTTTAAGAATCCAAACAACATAGAAATATCATTTACTCGACAAAATAAAATTAAAAGATCTATAAAATTTATATGCATGGATATATGGAATCATATATATTTGTATGTATAGATGCATGGATTATCAAAGGTTTTACCTTATAGAGCCTGCCTGACAGCACATGGCGCTCTTCAGCCAACCAACCAGCCAGGAACCAACTATAGCGGGGGTTGTTGTTGTCAAAGTGCCTAATAGTACCTCCTGGTAGCTTCCTATTGCTCTTTTGATGAGGCCGATCTTTTACATTCTACAAAGTAGCCACCAATAGTGGCTACAATTGCTTCGGTTCAACATTCGTTGTTCTTGCATTCCTTCTTGAGCTTGACTCACCACTTGAAGTCACCACGACGGCTAAAATGCTAAGGCTAAAATGTTTATGCATGCGTTGTTGTCGGATGTGTTTTTGCACTCTTTATAGGCTCTTGGAGGGTTGGTGTGCTTCTCTCTTTTTAGGATTTTGCAATTTTTGCTCTTGTTTTTAAATTAGTCTTAATAGGTTATTTCATTTCTTTTATTTGAGCTATTATTCAATACTTTGGTTGAGGAAGCATAGTTTTTCTATTCATATACCCTTATCTCAATTTGGACGTGCGACGTGCATGCACGAATAAAATTACGTACGTTGCATGAAATTGTGTACTGTGTGTACATTTTTATTTTAAAATTTGCACATGTTTTTTTTTTAATTTTTGGTTTTTAACTTAAGCTTTGGAAAAATAAAATTATTAATTAAACAATTGCATTATGGATTAATTTTTAAGTAAATGAATCATTATATGTGTTGCTACATTAATTATTCTTATAGAAAATAGTATCAACATGATAGTAATAGTGTTTCGTGATGTTATCAATATATAAATCTATACACTTAAATTGTATAATATTTGTATTTAATCTTTTAAAAACATCTTAATAAAATTGCCATAAAAATTAGTAGTTCTTGATATAGAATTTCCCAAAAAGTTATTTTAGAACATGGATAACAAGTTAAAGAAGTGGAAGTGGATGTTAATTATGGAGTAACACATATTTAGAGGGACTTAATAGAAAAAAGAGTTTAAATTATTGAATTTAAATTGAAATTAACCAAGATATTAAAAAACTTTGTAGCTCTTGTCCAAATACGAATATATTATAATTGCTAATATACATCTAATAAAAGCAAACGGATTCTCATTGCCATTTGTGTAGACATCCTAGTCGGCATTTATTATGTAACTGCAATTTTGAAATTATTTTTTAAAAAAATACCTGGCAAATGTTTTTTTTAGGGTTAATTACTAAAAAAGAATTAAGTAAATTTATTAGTGAAGTTATTGCTTACTAATTTATACTAATTTTAAAAATTTTAAATCATTTGAATTTTTTTTTGAAATTTTTAGTGTTTTTAAGTTTTTCCTCGTGTAAATTATGTATGAACTTTTAATTCAAAATTTATTTTAATTTAAGACTCTTTATATGTGATCCTATTCAAAATTTATAATTTACAATTTTTAGAAGTGATTAAAAGCTTTTTGTTTAAAATATTAAATAATATGTCTGTCTATTGACACAAGGATTTGTCTGTCTATTGACACGAGGTTCCTATTTTGTTCTTATTCTAGTCTAGTTTCTTGCTCTTTGGTTTTTGTCGAAAACTGGGATTTTAGTTGTCGAGTGATGGAAGAGGACTTGGCAAATTTGAACTTACTTGACGAGGAAGAGGAAGCGTTTCATGAAGAGGAATCAGCGGTGGATCAGAGTTATCCGTTTTACTTGGTTGGGCGATGTTTGACAGATAGTGTCGTTCACCTTTCGTCTTTGCGCAATACTATGGCAGATCTCTAGCACCCCATTGGAGGTATATGTATATCGGATTTGGGGGATAAAAGGATCCTTTTTCAATTTTTTCATGCAGTGGATATGCAACAGGTACTTGCCGGTACTCCATGGTTTTTTAACAATCATCTGATTATTCTACATGAAATAAAGCAAAGGGAAGATCCGTTAGTTGTCCCGCTTTCTTCATCTGAGTTTTGGGTTCAAGTCCATGATTTGTCGCCAGGATTGATGACGGAAATAATGGCAAAACAGTTCAGGAATTTTCTAGGACAGTTTCTTGAATATGACACAGCCATACCGACTGTGGGGATTATTAAGTTCATGTGTATTCGTGTTCGACTGGACGTGTCCCTTCCATTAAAAAGGAGGAAGAAGATCCAAATCGGTAAAGAAAGAATCGTTTATGCTCGATTTCAATATAAGAAATTGAGCTTATTCTATTTTATATGTGGTAAATTGGGTCATGGGGAGAGCTTCTGTCCATTTCGCACACGCATTGATCCATCAAAAATAGTCTTTGGCTGGGATATTTCGTTAAGGGCGGTGGGAAGGCGTCGGAATGCTATGACGAGTAGATGGATCCGGGATCCAGATGGCTCAGACTGCAGTAAGGTAATTATGGAAAGAAATTTCATAAGCCAAAGATCAGGAGAAAAACACGATTTGGGGAGAAATTCTAAGGGGGAGATGGAGATTTTAGCATGTAATTCCAATCATGATGATTTTTAATCTGGTCAAAAGTTTTCAATTAAGGGAGATTGTCATTGGCGTAATTTGGGTAGCAAGGATCTTAATGGGACCGAATATACTGGTGGGCCCATGGATTTGGTGTTGATTGAGGAGAATGATCCGCTAGTTTCCCTGGAAGGAAAGAAAAGACAACGATTAGTGGGGGCTTCAATTAAAAATTTGGGGAATAATCAGGTAGGAGATTCACTTAGTTTGTCGGCTAGCTCTGCTGGGCTGTAACACCCCAAACTCGGCCTGGACGTTATGGCCGAATCTAGCGCATCACATTGAATTGTTTTAGCGAAAACCGTATTTTTATTGAAAACCCTTCTTAAAATAAAAGAAACCTTAACTATCCTTAAAAAAAAACTCCTTTCAATCACTTGTTTAAAATATATGATTTTATGAAAACATGTCATTTTAAATCAGAGTAATGTGAAACGTAGAAAAGTCATACTATAGTTTAAGAAACCGTGTTCAACCTTTTATAATTACATCACATAAAAAAAAGTCTAAATAATAATAAAGTGGAAGCCATATTACAATCTGATTTGAAAAGTACTTAATAACATAGAAACTGATAAGCTTTAAACAGAAAAATAAGTCCAAATTATCTTGCTAGCTGGCCACCTAGAGTCCCTCCAAACACCGAACCTTCTACTGAGCATCACCTGAAAATAAAATAAAAGAAGGGGTAAGTTTTCGCAAACTCAGTGTGTACAACCCTAGACGAAAACAAGCATTCAAAAGTCATCATACATCAAACATGCAATGCAATGCAGTGTAACCCACCCCAATAATCCAACCGGTACACTTCTGCTCCGTCCCCCTTTTCAGAACCTGTGGGGATATAAATATCGACCCACCTAACCGATACATATCAATGCTAGTCCGGTTGCAGAAATACCCAAGTTGCAGCAAGCTGCCAATCACATATTGGGCTTAAAAGTCGTCGGTGGATCCACGGTTGTCAAGCAACCATGCGACCCTCATATACTCCCTTCGTTCCATAATTCTCAACCCATATGCAACCTAATAGGATATCATATGAATACATATGAATGCATGTAGCATTCATAAATCTTACACACAACACTTAGAGGTATTTTGGTCATTATCGCCCTTAAGGGCATTTCGATAATTTTCTTCTATTACGGGTTTTACTTACCTTGGCCTATTAACAAATCCCGTAAGCTAAGATGAACGAATACTATGCGCTAGGTAGGATTCCAGAGAAGAGGAGGTGGGTCATTAAGACCGCTTAAGTATCAAGCTCTCCCTAGATCCAATTCTAGACATGCATATACCCGTTGCCATACCTTAACTCTATGACTTGTCTACGGTCGCAATATATTAATTAAGTTTTATGTGGTTATCATATACTAGGCCCAAAACCTTTACATACATGCATATGGCCCACTTGGCCCAATCTCATACATATGGTCCATCAGGCCCAATTCACATTCATATGGCCCATCATGCCCAATTCACATTCATATGGCCCATCAGGCCCAATTCACGTTCATATAGTCCATTCGAACCAATCTCATTTATATGGCCCATCCGGCCCAAATCACATTATGTTCATGCTCACATACAAATTTCCTATCACATAGCATTGCTTATCAAATTTTTGCCTATTATGGGCCCAACAGCCCATTGGACCCATTTCGGCCCACTTGGCCTATTCACAACCCAAGTCCATGGAATCACCCATGGGCCTCAGGCAACCTATCGGCCTCCCCTTTACGAGTATTCGCGCACTCGCAAGACTACCGTAGCCAAACTTTTAACTTTTCGACATTTAGGCATTTCAGCATTTCAGCATTTCGGTATTTCAGCTTTTACCGATTCATAGTGTGTGTGCAGTGTATGGACACACCTGGTAAGCAAGCATGATGCGATCTCCTTAGCCCCAAACCTTGCGCGATAAGTATAACAACCCCATATTAAATCCCTAACCACGATCAACTCACAGATCTGTACCAATCATAACTATTAAAACAGAATAATAAATGACTCGTATCCAACACAAGTCTTCTTACCTTAACTATAAATAATTGGCCACCTTAGCCAATGTGAGAGGAATACTTACCAAGATCGCAAACACCTAAAGAGCAATTTCGGTAGAGAGCTAAGATCTGAGATCCGATACTAATTCCCTACAACGGTCGATTAGAATGAGTAAGAGACAATATTCGATACTTAGCAAAGCAAACCGATTGGAAAAGTAACACTTACACTAGATTTGACCGAAGTAGAAGGAGTAGTGATTGCAACAAGGGTATTCGGCCAAAAAGGTTCGACCCTTTATGATTTTGTATGGCAGAAGAGGGTTATTCGGCTCCAAGAAAAAGAAAAAAAAGTCAGCAATGAGGTAGAGAAGAAATAGATTTCGACACAAGGAAGAAGAAAAAAGAAAAGAAGGCAGAGAATTTTTAACTTTTAAAGAAAAGAGTTTCTGGTAACGAGGTGGAAGAAATTTGACATTAGCTTCATACCCTAACATTCGGCACCTATTTATAAGCCTTATAGCCGAATTTCTTGGCCCTCAGTTCCCCATTTGGCTCCATCACTTCCCCATTCTCATCTCCTCGTTTTTCTCCCTAATAACCCATTGATCCTTTCCTTAATTTTCTCTCCTGAACACTCCCCTTAGAGTCCATCTTAACGCCACTTCCAACCTTCTAGAAGGCTAAAATTAAACTCCTAAAAATAGTAAGCTAGGATCCGAACTTTGGACCTCCTTGCTAGCTATTAACGCCACCTCCCTACACTCTAAGTGGCGTCACTTAGCCATTCCTCCACAAGGTTTTTTGATGTTATTTTCCCCTATCTTTATTTAAAACCCCAACTACTTGCCAACCTTAATTCTTTTAATAATTAAATTAGAATTTCTTCTACCTCCTAATTCGAATTCAAACCTTATCCAATACCTACCTTTGCGTAATTAACACTTAACCGAAATTGCTAAGCACAAAATGAAAAATTGACGATTTTGGGGATTTTTGGATTTCGAGATTTTTGAATTTTGAGATTTTTGGGTTTCGAGATTTTTGGGGCGTTACATGGGCAGAGCAGCCGATTGCAATAAAAATGCATAGTTGGAATATTCGTAGGTTGGGGAAACCACGAACAGTTAGTAAGCTCAGGAATAAATTGAAAGCTATTAATCCCTGAATCTTGTTTCCTATGGAGACAAAATTAAGTTCTAAAAAGATGGAGATGGTACGGTTGAAGTGTAGGTTTGAGAATGGTATTGATATTGGTACTGTTGGTTCTAAAGGTGGTTTGTCCCTTGGCTGGAAAGGGAATTCTTTGATTAAACTCAAGAATTTTTCTTCTCAGCACATGGATGTTGAGGTTCATGATAATGACTGTGGAGTTATTTGGCGTCTTACAGGATGTTATGAAAATTAGGATGAAAGGAAAAGATGAGTCTTGGGAGTTATTGCGGTAGCTTGGTCATGACCAAACAATCCCTTGGTTGGTGATCGGTGAGTTTAATGAGATTATGAATTCGTTTGAGAAAATGGGCGGGCGTCTTAGATCAGAGCGCCAAATGTTTGTTTTTCATGATGTGCTGGATGTTTATGGGCTAAATGATTTAGGTTTTCTTGGTAGGTGGTTCACGTGGGAACGTGGTCATTTTTTGTCAACTAATATTTGGGAATGACTTGATAAGGGGGTCGCATCTTCGGAATAGATATCCCTTTTTCCATCTTATCAGGTGGAGCATCTTAGCCATTCTTTTTCGGACCATTATCCGCTTCTCTTGGATACAAGCGGTCAAAATTTAGGTGTTCAATTCTTCAGAGCTTCGGGTTTTCGTTTTGAGGCTCAATGGTGTTTAGAGCAGGATTTTGAGGATAGGCTGAAATCTAGTTGAGAGGAGATTTCTGGAAACGTCCCATCCAAACTTATGGAATTAGGACAGGGCTTTCAATACTGGAGCCATAAGAAAAAAAAAGCACAATGTAAACCATAAGGATCTTGAAAAGCGAGTTCAAGCTCTTTATGGTAGGGATTCTTCTGATGATGTCTTAGCTGAAATAACAGAGGTTCAAGTTGGTTTGAATTTGGAAATTAATAAGGAGGAATTATTTTGGGAACAACGTGCTCGAGCAAACTGGTTACAAAATGGGGATCGAAACACTAACTTTTTCCATAAAGTTACGGTTCAGCGATTACATCACAACAAGATAATGGGATTGAAAGGAGAAGATGAGGGTTGGGTTTCAACATTAAGGAAATGCTTCAACTTGCATCGACTTATTTTGAGAGGTTATTCTCGGCTACTAATACAGGTGATGATGATCGTTTACTGGGATTAGTGAAGAAGCGAGTTACCAACAGTATGAATGATAAGCTTCTTATACCTTTTACAGAGGAGGATATCACTTGTGATGTCAAATCGATGTCTCCATTAAAGGCACCAGGTGTTGATTGTTTTCCAGTAATTTTTTACCAAAAGTATTAGCATATAGTGGGCCCTGATGTCTCTAATTATCATTTATCAATTTTGAGAGGTGAAATCGAAGTTGAGGAAACCAATAAAACTCATATTATTTTGCTCCCTAAATTGGATAAGCCAAGGAACCTCACCCAATTCAGACTTATAAGCCTATGTAATGTAATTTACAAAATCATAGCAAAAGTATTGGTGAATCGTATGAGTGACTTATTGGGGGTGTGCATCAATAAATATCAGAGGGCTTTTATTCCGAGAAGACACATCTCGAATAATGTATTAATTGCTTACAAGGTTTTGCATTCTCTGAAAATGAAAAAAAGAGGTCGAAAAGGGAATTTTGCGTTTAAACTCTATATGAGTAAAGCATATGATCGGGTCAAATGGGATTTTTTAGCTGGAATGATTAGTCGTTTGGGCTTTCATACTGATTGAATTGTTCTCGTTATGAGGTGTGTGTGCTCTGTTTCGTACACGATGAGCCTTAATGGGGAATTGAGTGAATGGTTTGCACCGTCGAGAGGCTTAAGGCAAGGGGATCCACTTAGCCCCTATCTCTTTTTGATTTGTGCAAAAGGTTTTTCAACGCTGCTTCATGAAGTTAAACAAAAAGACCTTATGCGGGGTGCGCCTACTGGTAGAGGAAAGTTCTCGATTAATCACTTATTCTTTGCAGACGACTGCATTCTATTTGGGGATGCGTCAAAAGTGGGTGCTGATACGGTGAGAAATATTATTTTGGAGTACAAACAAGTTTCGGGACAAAAGGTGAACTTTAATAAATCACTTATTTACTTTGGTGCTAATGTGGAACCTACTGTTAAGGAATTGGTGACGGGCAGATTAGGTGTCCGAGTAGCCTCAAACCCAGAAAATTACTTGGGCTTGCCTATGATGGTAAGAAGGAAGAAGAGGTGGGCTTTTGCTCATTTTGTAGATCGATTTAGAAAAAGGATGGATGGTTGGGGTTTGCGATATCTTTCGATGGAAGGCAATGAGGTTTTTATCAAATCTGTTCTTCAAGCCATTCCAGCTTATGTCATGCAATGTTTTGCTTTCCCTAAGATGCTGTGTCGCAAATTGGAGGGCCTTTTAAACAAGTTTTGGTGGTCTAACAATAAAACAGCGAAAGGGGTTCATTGGAGTAATTGGAATGCATTGTGCAAACCAAAGTGTGATGGTGGCATGGGTTTTCGCGATTTGTTTTTGTTTATGTTAGAATTAAGTGACCCAAATTCTTATTTAAATAAAATACGATGGAAAATAAAATAAAAGTAAAATCCATATAGAACTAGACTTCTTTTATTTTATTTTAGAATAAGGTTTTTTAAACCTTATTAAACTCCATCTATTTTATATTGATTAGGATAAGGTGTTTCAATCCTACTAGAATATGGCTTTGCAAGCCTATAAATAGACATAGTCTATTCCTCTTGTATTTGATTCAAAATTTTCGACATAGTGAATTTTCTTCTCCTCTGCCCGTGGTTTTTTCCCGAAAGGGTTTCCACGTAAAATTTGTGTGTTCTTTATTTTTTATTTCTTTTTTTTATTTTTTATTTTATTTTATTTTTCACAAATTGGTATCCGAGCTTTCTGTTCATCTCGATCACGATAATGGCGTCTTTGAAATATGAAATTCCATTGTTGGATCGCAATACCGTTTGCGTTGTGGCGATTAAGATGCAAGCGGTTCTTGCGCGATGGATCTCGAGGATGCCCCCGCTAGGGATAGATAAGATGCCTTCGACATTAACAGATGAAGAGAAGAAGCGTAAGGATCGAAAGGCATTAACACAATTACATCTGCATTTGTCCAACGAAATTTTGCAGGATGTGATGAAAGAGAAGACTGCCGCTGCATTATGGAAGAGGCTAGAACAAATATGTATGTCGAAAACTCTAACAAGCAAGTTGCATATGAAGCGGCGTCTTTATGCTCATCGTTTGGAGGAAGGTGCGTGCAGTACACGAACACTTAATGTTGTTTAAAGAAATTCTCTCAAACTTGGAGGCAATGGAGGTTCAAAGATGATAAGGAAGATCTAGGGTTGATTCTACTTTGTTCGTTGCCCCTGTCTTATTCAACCTTTAGAGACACGATTTTATATAGCCGCGAGTCTCTCACAGTTGATGAGGCTTATGATTCTTTGACCTCGTATGATAAGATGAAGCATCTTGTGGTTAAACCCGACTCTCAGGGAGAGAGTCTTATTGCTCGTGGGAGACAAGATCGGAATATCGATAATGATCGTGGAAGGACACAGAACGGAATCCTCGTAGTAAATCTAAGGGTAGATCAAGTCTTCAAATAGAGGTAAAACTTGTAACTTCGTAAGAAGAAAGGGCACATTAAATCTGAGTGCTATAAGCTACAAAATAAGATTAAAAGGGAGGTCATGAATCAAAGGAAAACAACCGAAAATTCTTCGTGAAGGCGATGTTGTAGAAGACTACGGCGATGGTGAACTTCTAGTCGCCTCACAATGATTCTAAAGTAAGTGAGGAGTGGATACTTGATTCAGTGCGCACCTTCCATATGAGTCCCAATCGGGATTGGTTTACAACTTACGAAACAATTATGCGAAGGTGTTGTTTTGATGGGAAATAATGCTTCGTGTAAGATCGCAGTGTTGGAACAATTAAAGTTAAGATGTTTGATGGAGTTGTCGAACACTTAGTGACGTGCACGGTATGTTCCGAGATTGAAAAGAAATTTAATTTCGTTGAGTACTCTTGATTCAAAAGCGGTACGATACACACAAATGAAAGTGGGGTTTTAAAGATTTCAAAGGGTCCTTGTTGTGATGAAAGGGCAAAGAAAAACGCCAAGTTATATGTTCTGCAGGTTCTCTCATCATTCATCGTGATGCAAATTGTCGCTTCCTCTTCCTTGTCAGATGATGATATTACTAAACTTTGGCATATGCGCCTAGGGCATATGAGTGAGAATGGCATGGTAGAATTGAGCAAAAGAGGACTTCTTGATGGGCAAGGAATTTGCAAACTGAATTTCTGTGAGCACTGTGTTTTTGGGAAGCAAAAGAGAGTTCGATTCACTAGAGGAATCCATAACACGAAGGGAACGTTGGAGTATATTCATTCTGATCTGTGGGGGCCATCCAGAGTGCCTTCGAGAGGTGGAGCTAATTATATGCTAACCTTTATTGATGATTTTTCCAGAAAAGTTTGGGCGTTCTTCCCAAGCGAGAAAAGCGATGTGTTTTCCGCATTTAAGTCTTGGAAAATTATGATTGAAAAAGCAGACGGAAAACAGATAAAATACCTCCGCATGCACAATGGCTTAGAGTTACGTCTACGATGAGTTTAATAGATTGTGTAAGTTAGAAGGATCGTGAGACACTTGACGATTCGTCATACTCCACAAAGAAAAGCGGCGTTGCGTAACGAATGAACGAGCGATCATGGAGAAGGTTCGATGTATGTTGTCAAATGCCAACTTACCAAGTCGCTTTAGCGTATGACCTCTCATCGCATGTTTTTGATCAATCGATCTCCATCCGCTGCCATTGAGAAAAAGACTCCACAAGAGGTATGGTCCGTAATCCTGCTAATTATTCCGATTTAAAGATCTTTGGGTGTCTGCGTATGCTCATGTTAATAATGGAAAATTGGAACCGAGATCCATTAAATGTGTTTTTCTTGGTTATAAAGTCGGTGTAAAAGGGTATAAGTTATGGTGTCCCAAAATAGAAAAGTTGTGATTAGCAGAGATGTTGTTTTTGATGAAACCGCTATGCTTCCTAACTTATCTCTTAAAGACTCTTCCAATAAAGAAAATCAAAAGCGGTGGAGCATCAGACAATACAGAGTCGACTCCTCAAGTCGAGACAAAAATTGAGAATAGAGTTGCTTCTTCGCCTCAATACTCTATCGCCAAAAACAGAAATAAAAGAGAAATTAAACCTCCAAAGAAGTATCTTGAGGTGATCTAGTTGCTTATGCTTTAAATGTGGTCAAGATATAGATGCGAATCAAGAGCCATCAAATTATTCTGAGGCGATTAGTCTGTGAAGACTCGAGAAAAATGGATGTTTGCTATGCAAGAGGAGATGGAATCACTCCACAAAAACAAAACATGGGATCTTGTGAAACTTCCTAAAGGTAAGAAGACTGCTCGTTGTAAATGGGTGTTTAAAAAGAAAGAAGGACTCCAGGAGTTGAAGAACCTAAATATAAAGTAAGGCTTGTTGCAAAGGGTTACAGTCAAGTTCCAGAGGACTTCACAGATGTGTTCTCCCCAGTTGTGAAGCATAGTTCGATTCGAGCTTTGCTTGGTATTGTGGCCATGCATGATTTAGAGCTTGAGCGCTTAGATGTCAAAACCGCATTTTTGCATGGAGAACTTGAGGAAGATATTTACATGCAACAACCGGAGGTTTTGATCTCGAGAAAAAGAGGATTATGTTTGCTTGTTTGAAAAAGTCCCTTTACGGTTTGAAAACAATCACCAAGGCGATGGTACAAGAGATTTGATTCCTTTATGACTTCTCACGATTTCAAAAGAAGTAGTTTTGAGATTGTGTTTACTTTAAGAAAAACAATGATGGTTCTTTTGTGTATCTACTTCTTTACGTTGATGACATGTTGATAGCAAAAGAAAAGACAAAGGAGAGATAAGAAAGGTCAAAGCCCAACTAAGTGAAGAATTTGAGATGAAAGATTTGGGACCAAAGAAAGAAGATACTTGGTATGGAGATTCTTAGAGATAGAAAAACAAGTAAATTGTACCTAAGTCGGAAGGGTACATTGAGAAACTTCTTTGCGAGTTCAATATGCGGAGTGCTAAGCTCATTAGTACTCCTTTAGCGACCATTTTAGACTTTCATCGGCTTTGTCTCCACAATCGGATGATGAGATTGAGTACATGTCACATGTTCCATACTCTAGTGCGATGGGATCTCTCATGTATGCTATGGTTTGTTCACGTCCGGTTATCATATGCAATAAGATGCTGATTAGCGAGATATATGGCGAATCCGGTAAAGAACACTGGAAAGCGATTCGATGGATTTTAAGATACTTACGAGGTACTATCGATGTTTGCTTACGCTTGGAAGAATCAAGATGGAGTTATTGGGTATGTTGATGCCGATTTTCTTTGGAGACCTTGATAGAAGAAGATCTCTCACAAGTTATGTCTTTACAATCGGAGGTTGTGCAATAAGTTGGAAAGCCACTTTGCAAACTACAGATCGCTTTGTCTACCATCAAGCCGAGTACATACATGGCGATTCATGAGGCTTGTAAAGAAGCTATTTGGTTGAAGGGACTCTTTAGTGAACTAAATGAAGACCTTCAAATCAAAGACATATTTTGTGACAGATCAGTGCCATCTTTCTTACAAAAGATCAAATGTTTCATGAGAGAACAAAACACATTGATGTTCGGTATCATTTTGTTCGTGATATTATTGCTCGTGGTGATATTGTTGTGAGCAAAATTAGCACTCATGAAAATCCTGCAGATATGATGACTAAGTCACTTCCTATAACCAAGTTTAAGCATTGCCTAGACTTGGTTGGTGTTCATTGTTGAAGTTAAACCCTTAAGGGGTTTTATGGAAGAGGTGGAGAACTTGTCCGCGATGAAGAACTTGTTCATTGAGAATTTGTGTCAAGGTGGAGATTGTTAGAATTAAGTGACCCAAATTCTTATTTAAATAAAATACGATGGAAAATAAAATAAAAGTAAAATCCATATAGAACTAGACTTCTTTTATTTTATTTTAGAATAAGGTTTTTTAAACCTTATTAAACTCCATCTATTTTATATTGATTAGGATAAGGTGTTTCAATCCTACTAGAATATGGCTTTGCAAGCCTATAAATAGACATAGTCTATTCCTCTTGTATTTGATTCAAAATTTTCGACATAGTGAATTTTCTTCTCCTCTGCCCGTGATTTTTTCCCGAAAAAGTTTCCACGTAAAATTTGTGTGTTCTTTATTTTTTATTTCTTTTTTTTTATTTTTTATTTTATTTTATTTTTCACAGTTTAATCGGGCATTATTAGCAAAACAAATTTGGCGTATTTTTACTCAGCCAAATTGCCTTTTAACGAAGGAATTAAAAGCACGTTATTTTCCTTTATCGGATATATTCTCTGCTAAGGTTGGATCTTACCCTTCGTTTACGTGGAGGAGTTTATACAGTGTACGGGAGCTGATTACGGATGGGCTGGTTTGGCATATTGGCAATGGGAACAATGTGAATATTTGGAACGACCCTTGGTTGCCTGGGCATGGGAATAATTGGTTAGCAGTCCAAAGCATCCACACCTCCTAGATTACTGTTAATTAATTAATTGATCCTGAGACACATACCTGGAAAAAGGAGGTTTTGTGCAATCTGTTTGATGAACACCAAGTGTCCCGCATTCTTTCTATTCCACTGGCGTGTCACAGGACGCATGATACATTGGTCTGGAAGCATGAGGCTACTGGGGAATATTCCGTCAAGAGCGGATATAGAGTTTTGATTACAGAGCAGTTACAGATTAATGATCCCAACTCTATCACTACTGCTAAATACAAAGATTTTTATCAAATGCTTTGAGATTTACAAATACCAGCTAAAATCAAAATACACATATGCCAACTGTTTAATAACTATGTGCCCCATTTTACCAATCTTGTTCAACGACGATTGCTTGTTTCGGTTGTTTGCCCTCTCTGTAATGAAGCTCCGGAGGACTCTGATCACCTCATGTGGAAATGTGGCGTCCTTCAGCAGCTTTGGGTCTTTCTTAACATCAGGACCACTACGAATGGGAATACCTCAAGTTTCAAAGACAGATTAGTGAGCACCTTTATTGCGGCAGACATCATTACTAGACAGGTTCTAGTTATATCTATTTGGGCGTTATGGCATAGAAGAAATTAACTAGTTCACGAGGGATAAAATTTCATATTCAAGACCTAATTGGTTTTATTCGAGGATATTCTCAGGAGATTTCATTATGTCAAATGAAACTGAAAGGTTTCCCTACTCCTACAATACATCATCTATGGCGGCCTCCTGATGCTGGTATGATTAAATTAAATGTCGATGCTTCGTTTCAAAAAGAATCTAAAACTTCTTATGTTGTCGTCTTAGCAAGAAATAGTGAAGGTCATTGTATGGGGCGTGTACTTACCTTTTGGAAGACGTAGTTGATGCTTTCGTTGCGGAAGCTTGGGCATACGAAAGGGCAATGTTTTTTGCGGCTGAAATGGGCTTCAAGAAGCTCCTGTTGGAAGGCGATTCTCTGACCACAATTAAAAAACTGCATTCAGACGGAGAAGATAGATCGGTGCTGAGACCAATTATTAACAGCATTCATGTTCTTGAGAAACAGTTTGAGTATGTGGCTTATTTTTTTGTACCGAGGGCTGTCAATAGAGCGGCTCATGCTCTGGCTTTAGAAGGTCGGCGTCGTATGATTCCCTGTTTTTGGGTTCAAGAACCGCCGAGATCAGTAAAGTTAGTGTTGACTGCGGTTTGGAATGATTGGACCCTGAGAAGACAACTGACTTTTGTAAACTTTGAAGTTGGAGAAGGTTCTGTTGAATCTCCATGGAAGGATTTCAAAGTTTTTTCCCTTGTTAGCTCATTGTGTGATTCGGTTTTGGGGAGAAAGATTTGGCTGATTTTCCTTTGAGGGTTCTTAGTTAGGGTAAAGGGTGGTTAATCGCAGAGGTGGTTTTTTGCTTTCTATGTGCTTTTCTGCTTTTGGGCTATTTGTTTTCTTAATTTGTCTTTTCATTTGCTGTTTGGTTTGCTTGGTTTTTTCTTTTATGTCTTTTCACACTCTCTGTTGCTTTATTATTTCTGCCACCTCGAGCTTTGGCCTTATTAATGAATATCAGTTATTTTGTTGCAAAAAAAAATTTAAATATTGAGCCATTTATATATGCACAACTTTTTAAGGTAACAATAAGTATTTATTGACGAAAAACTATTTAGCAATTACTTGACTCTGAGCTGGCATTTACCATGTGTGAGCTCACTATTGCTTTTTTAAAATTTGGGTCCACTATTTGTGAAATGTTATCTTTTCTTTCTTTAATTGTCCCTATGTTTTTCTTTTCTAAGGTGGATTTTTTCATATATATCCTAAATTATTTAAAGCTTAATTTTAAAAAAAAAAATTGTTCGAATGGAGAAGATTTATATTAAAAATTTCTTACTTAAATGACTATAAAATTATACAATTTTTAAATGTATTTATTTAATTTGATAATCATATTTTATACTCTATTAATATATATGTATATATTTTTCCATTCTCAATGAGTAAATTTATTTTCCTTTTAGTCATACGTTAAATGTTTTAGAATAAGTCAATTTTATCACAAAATAACAATTTACTATCAAAATCTCGAACAAGATGACAAACCCAATTGTTTGATATATCAAAATTGCAAGAATTAAACTCAGAACAAAAACAAAATTTTATTTAAAATTTTAATAAAAATTGAGTTTTCAACACTAATTAAAGGACGAGTAATTTTGCAAATCATCAATAAAATGATGATAATTTGGATCAAAAAGCCAGATTTTAGCAATGTAATGATGAGAAACAAATTGCCTATTACAATTTTCAATAACCCACATTGTTGCTTCAGTTGTGCTTTGTTCAACAACATTCCCAATAGGTTGCTTCTTCATTATCATCACTTCAATGTTGTTTTTGTTGTTGATGTCATTGCCACTTGATTTATCACATTATTTCAAGGGAATTTGGGTTAGATAATGCAATGGTTGCTCATAGTTTTGTTTCAATGATTCTCCCAATTTTTCCCATATGATAAATAATGACGGTTCGAGAGAATCTGACATTGGGATCAGTTTCAATACCGTGAACTTCTTCATGTATTCTTGACCCTTTTTTGCTTCTTTTATCATTTCATTTTCTATCATAAGACAATAAAAAATGTATTGATCTGACATGAAAATAATATGAATAACATAAATTTTTAGCATAAGAAAAATAGTTATGATATATATTCTTGATTTTTTTTGCTTATTTCTCCACTTAATTTTCTAGCATAAATAAAACGAAAAAAATAAAAATATCGATAAATGAAAAAGAATTAAATAATTGATTCAATATTATTGATTCTTTTTGCTTCTTTTATGACTTCATTTTCTAGCATAATAGAAAATAAAAGAAAAACTATATACACAAATAATTCATACAAAATAATTAATTCATAGAAAAAGGAAAAGAAATTAAAAAAAAAAAGAATTGAAGTATTTAAGAATAATAAAATAAATTTTAGCTAACAAAATTGAAATCAACTTAGCATATGTATAGAAATCAACTGGGCTCTTTCTTCAATGCTTCCCTATCTTGACTGCTTTCTCCATTCACAACAACAATTTCCCTCTCATTATTTAATCTCTTATTTTCCATTTTAATAGATTTGTAATGTCCAATTTTCTTAAGTTTGGAATGTTAAATTATGTCAAATAATTTAATTTAGTTGAGTGGTTGAGGGTTGTAATTGTTTGCGTGAGGTCTGGGGTGCAAGTCCTTTCTTTGAAAACTTTGTTAATTTTTTGTTCTACTCCTATCCTTGATAATTTGAATTACATCCTATTTCTGTGCAAATTATAATAGAGTCTTGTGTTCAAATCCTTGTGTATGCAATGTGTGAATTCTTTTTGTTTCTTGCCTTGTGTCCGAAGTTGAGTTACTTTCAAATTCTAATTAAATCTAATAGGATTTTGTGGGATGAGATTTTAACAAATGTTTTATTTTATTTTATTTTTGAATTATCAAAGAAATATCCCTAATTTTGCTCTTTCTTTGCACGTCCAACAACCCCTCCCATCTTACGTTCTTTTTCTTTGCAAGCCTTTTTTTTCTTTCCTTCCTTTCCTTCTTTAAAAATTCCCATTAGTTACACTAAAGTTTTCCTTTTCCCCATTGTAATTCTACTATTTTGTCTATTCTCATTCTTTTCTAGTTGTGGTTTTGTGACGAGTTCGGCAAGTTGCTATTAAGGTTCTTGTTTTTCTGTGTTGGGGAATATTCATTAAGATAAGCGAAGGTTGTAACGCCCTGAATAATTTAAGACTGTTTTTGTGAAATCTAACATAAATGCGTATCTGCTTCAATGGTTAAGTGTTCTAGGTGTGTGTATGAGGTTTTGGGTTCAAGTCCCACTTTTAGAAATTTTGTTATTTTTTATTCAAGCCTTATCCCTAGTGGGTGGGCCTATATAAAATTATTTGTAAAGTCATATTAGAATGAGCTTGCTGGTTCGAGTGGTAAGGAGTTAGTATGTTGGAGGTCTTATGTGAATCCTTGTGTGAGCATGGGTGATAATTTTTGTTCCGGTTGTCTGTTAAAGGTTCGGTGGAGGTGGGAGTCTGAAGTAGTTGGATGTGGTTAGTGGGGAGGATATTATGGGATATGGTTGTTATGGGGAGTTAGGATATTAATCAAATAGGTTTTTTATTATTATTTTAGTTTTTTTTATTTTTCTCTTTCTTCTAAAAATTTGACGTCAGTTTCTGCCTCTTCTTCATTTTTTCTTTCGTTTTCATCTTTTTGTTCCTCCTCTATTTCCTTGTTTCTTTTTCTTTCATTCCCTTCAATTTTTGTTCACTTTTCCTGTTCTTCGTGCGGTTTTAGTAAGCTTTTCAATTCTTTTTCGTTGTAATAGCATAATATTGATTGTAGAGAATCTGATTTCTGCAGACTATTGTATAGAAAAAGGCGGTGAAGCGGTGATTTTCACTCCAACGATTTAGTTTATTGCGTGTGGCTTTTTACGGTAGTAAGTTTATGAGCGTTGCTCGGTTTAGTTTTGTGAAGTCGTAAATTGGTTGCTAATAGGTCATTGAAATGCTATCTTTACGTTCTGGTGGGCTCGGGAGTGTTGTAGCGTCAAAACCGTACCAGGTGTGTACTCTTAACACGAAAAATCAAGCTTTGGCTAAAGCCAAAAATGTAGTTTATCAACACCACACGGGCGTGTGCCCGGCCGTGTGCAAGACACGACCGTGTGTCTGACGAAGGCGTGGCCGTGCACAGGACACAGGGATGTTGGTGTGAGTGCAGCTGTGTGGGCTACACGGGCTAGGCTAGATTGGGCGTGTAGGCCACACGGGCAGGCTATACGGGCATGTGGGCCCAGAATTCTAAAATTTTTCCTAGGGTCGCACAGGTCATTCCGATAGACTGTGAGCCCACTGTAAGGTCGGTAAGGGTTAACCAAATCCTAATACATGAGATCTGATGTTCTGATAGTCTGATTTGAGTAGAACACTGATATGTATATATGACTGTCCTGTTTGAGTATATATACATATATGTTATATGTATACAAGCATGTTAATTCTATTAATTATGTATTTTGTATATGTGTTTGGGTAGGGATTTGTATAGGTGGAGGAAGTGATCTGTACGGTGACCTTTCGGCTATAATCTAGCAGCTTGACTGCATATTATCTATTATGTGTCGCATTGACACTGTATGGTGTGTAGCGATGGGTAGGTGTTTTCAACCCCACATGGTGTGATGGGATAGTCGAAGCTGGTGTGTAGAAGATGTGAGTAGGATTCTGTATATCTGTTATGTTTATCTAATTCTGATATCTGTATTTTTTATGGACTTAGGTCCGAATCTGTATCTAACTGTATATAGAATATTGTGTATGTTGCATGACTATTTTTGTTGGGTAACACATTGAGTTTTCGTAAACTCACATCTGTTTGTATGTTCTATTAAGATAATCCACAGGCATAGGCGGGTCGGTGCGACGAAGGTTCAACGGTGACCACTTGATGGGAAACTGTTTTTCATTATTGTTATTTAATGGTTTTTACTGAAATTTCTAGCTTTCATGAGAGTTTTGTAATTTTTGGACTCTCTGGACTTCTTTGGACTGTTTGGTTTAAATTTTTGGTTTAGTTTCGTTTTGATTTCTAAAACTATGATGACTCGACAAAATACCGATTTTACGCGAACAAATGTTAATTTTGAAAATACAAGCATGGTTTTGATTTAATCGATTTTTCAAACTTCCGCTGCGAAATGATTTGGTTAACCTTAAAGGATAACATATAACAGTTTCAGTAATAAATATATAAATGAATACGTTTTATAACTTGGACGTTTTATCGAAGTATCATCAGTTTTAAAACCCTTCCTCGTAACACTCTCAGATTCGGCCATAACGTCTAGGCAAGGTTTAAGGTGTTACAAAGGTTCTTATTAATTCTTCTGTGATTAACATCAAATTTGTGTTCTTGTGCTATTAGAAGATAATCGTATTGTGTTTAATGATACCCTGACGAGTTAAGAACAGCTTTCGGTGGCTGTTATTTTCGTGGTAAGTGAGTTAAATATCAAATTTGAGGATTTCATGTTGAATCTTAAATATCGAATGCAAGGTTTCGATGTTGTTAATTGGAAGTTAATCATTATGATTTAATGATTGTTTGTAGGTTCGTGAGTTTTCAGTTGTGTGGTGAATCAGAATTAGCATAAGGTGTGTTAATTAACTCAAAAAACTCGATTGAAACTAAAAAAAAAGGGGTTTTTTCGAATCGCTTAGTGTCACACTGTCGCGTGTGATGAGATCAGTGTGTCAGAGACATGGCCGTGTGGTTGGCCATGTGCCAAGCCGTGTGGAGCACACGACTGTGTGTGATTGCATGACCTGAACAAGTAAGCCGTGTGGACCACATGGTTGCGTAGGCCCATTTTGGCCAATTTGAAGGCCCGATTAGAGGCAGATTAAAGGATTCAAAAATTGGGTTCGTGGACATTTTGTAGGACCAGAATAGCATAAGATTCACTATACTTCACTTGGAAAAAAATTAAGAAGCATGATAAATAGTTTCCATTTGTATAAGTATGTGATATGATATGCTCTGAAAAATGTGTAAGTTTAGGTATGCATGCCATAAAATTAATAAGACAATTATGCATGTTATTATGATGTTGAATATGCACTGGGGTGGGTTTTGATATGTAGGAGGAAATGTATATGACGGTTTTGCTGCAAATCTAGCGGTTAAACCATAAATTTTGTCTGGCAACTCGGCTGCACATATACGAGTGGCATACTGCACATATATTGGTGTGATTGGATGGATGGACTTTTGTAGTCCTATTTGGTGTGTTTGGTGGACAGAGATGGTGTGTAGCGGATGAGGGTAGGATATGCTTTGATATGCTATATGATCTGAAATTATGATTAATAATATATGTTTTGGAAATATGAAAATTCCAATCAGATTTTTTTTTGTATTTGGGAACTATAAGTGAATTCTGTTTATAGGCCAAGTCACACATTGGGCTTCTAGGTCATTCATCTATTTTGATTCGTTTCAGGTGATCCTCAAGCTTAGGATTGGATGGCGATCTCGGGGCTCGGTTTGCATAATTTTGTTTAAGTATGTTTTGGACTATTTTATGGACTCTATGGACTTTTGGGACTATTAATTTTTTTTTTTTGGGACTTTAACATTGATTTTGGTATTTATTTTGCAAAATCTCTATTTATAACTAGTAATCTAATCAAGATGACGTAACTAACATTATACTATGATTTTATAAAACCAAGTTGCTAATTATTTTTCCACTGCAAAGTTTGGAAATCTGATACTACATTTTTACCACGCAAGTGATTAAGCGAGTTGAGTTTGTGTTAAAAAAGTTAATATTCGGTGATTTTCATCAAAGTACTCACATGATTTTCGAAATGTCTAAGTGTTCGACGATTTAATTTGTTCGATTTACCTTTAAGTTAAAAATGAGTACGTTTAAAAACTAAGAAACAATGTTTTCATGTGTGATGTAACCTTCATAATCTGACCGTAACGTCTAGGTTGGGTTTGCGTTGTTACAAGATTTTTGTCTATTATTAATTCTAATTTTTCAATTTAAATGCTCGTCGGGAATGTCACTATCTAACTCATCGTCATCTGACTCTATTTCTGAATTCAATAAAAAAAAATGATCATTTTTCGAAGGATAAAATCATTTCAACATATTATAATTGCAAAAAAGAAAAGATAAAGAAAACGAGAAGAGTGGACAAAATACAATTGACACTTTGGTTTAGAATTTTATTTATATATTTAATTTTTTAAATTTCTATAAGTATTTGGTATGACATTTAATGACGAGAGATTATATAAAAGCATTTTGGTTGTAGGGAAATATGTTGTAGAGTATAATTTCTCACATGGGTCTACCTATTATGCATGAATTACCAGTATTGATTAGCATAAGTTAAGAACGTAGATTCTTCATAAATCTTCAACTATCTTCTTACTTTTGGGAAAAAAAGAGTACAATTTTTGTAATGAAATTAATTAAATAAAGTGTTTTAAACTGTGGACTGAAGTTGTATGAATTCTGCTCAAATTGAAAAGATCGAATACAAATATTTTATGTGGAAAAATCCCTCTAAAGATGATAAAAAATCACGAGCAAAGATAATTTCATTAGAATGACAAAAACAAAGAGTAAAAAAGATGGAGATAAAACTAAACGTTGAAACCTAAAATAAGAACCTTCAAAACATAAACGCAAAATTATTTGAAAGCTTATAAAAGGTAATACTTAAATGTGTTACGGGTTATTTTTCTAGGGTAGAAAAAGGGCATATTTATAGGCTAAATTTGTAGGTCAAATAATATTAAATAACCTATACTAATCAAAGTTTAAGTGGTAAACTAAAAATAAAATTTAATTGGGAGCAGAAAAGCCAAAAAATATGGGTTATAACTCTACATATCTCTACCTTGACTCATATTTTCACAACACCTTATTTGCCAAAACCCACCATGGGCTTATCTCAAACTATGCAGGATATTAACTGAGTCAAAGTTATGTTTAGAAGCTAGAAGTCTTCTAGTCTTCGATTTGTGCACTGCCAAATCAAAACTGACTTAGGTTTGATTTCCACGAATGTAGTGTTTTATCTTTTCAGAATCTGCATCCAAAAGATAACCTCTCTTACACGAATCTGTCATACCATTTTCCCTCTTATGACCAAGTTGTATATATGGAAGCTTATATCATATATGTTTGTAAATATAGATGTATGGATTATCAAAAGTTTTACCCTATAAAGCCTGTCTGAGGGCATCGACACTCTTTAGCCAACCAACCAGCCAACAACCAACTATAGCGGGGGGTCATTGTTGTTAAAGTGCCAAATAGTACCTCATGGTAGCTTCCTATTTCACTTTTGATGAGGCCAATCTTCTACTATTTTTAAACCGACCACCTATAGAGGCGACAACTGCTTTGGTTCGGCATCCGCTGTTCTCACCTTTCTTGATATACAATTTACCATATAGTTATTTTGAAACATTGATTACAAATTAAAGAAGTGAATGTGGATGTTAATTAAGGAGTAGCACATATTTGGAGGGAATTAATAGAAAAAGAGTTTAAAATACCGGATTAATTAAATTGAAATTGACCAAGATATTAAAAAACTTTGTAGTTCTTGTCCAAATACAAACATATTATTATTGCTACTATACATCTAATGAATCCGAATGGATTCTCATTGTCATTTGTGTAGAAACCTAATTCAAAACCTTATATTTGGCCTAATGGTTAGGGTGTTTGTCATCTCAAGTGTGGCTTGGGGTCAAGTTGCACCACTACAAAAATAAAAAAAAATCTGAGTTAGCATTTATTATGTAATTGCTGTTTTTAAATTAATTTTTAGAAATACTTAGTCAAATTTTTTTAAAGTTTAATTATAAAAAAATTAAATAAATTTATTAGTTAAGTTATTACTTATAAATTTATACCGATTTTAAGATTTTTAGTATTTTAGAGTTTTATTATGTGTAAATCATGAATTTTTAATTCAAAATTTATTTTGATTTAAGATTTTTCATATGTGACCTTATTCAAATTTTTTCTTATTTAACTCTAAATATATTTTAATTATCAATTTTATTATATTTTGTAATAATTAGTGTCCATAATGATTATTTAAATATGTATTATTTATACTCGTAATTATAATCTTATTTATAATTCTACTTGTATCTAAAAAGAAAGTATAATTTACAATATTTAAAAGTGATGAAAAGCTTTTTGTTTAAAATATAATTATTTGAACTTGGTGTTTGTCCTTTTAACATATTCTTTTACTACATAAAAAATTTACTTGAATCTTGTTGCTCATCTAATTCTCTTTTGTTTTGCTCTGTATGTCACTATGATATGGACTTGTTGTCTGTGGTTCAATCACTTATATTATCGATGGGTGAGACGAACCTACACTCCGCGAGGTTGGGTCTATGTAATGCCAGTTGCATCAAGTATTCCCTCGGGATGTTGCGCTCACGTCCTAACTTGATGGTTTATATGTAAGGATGAAAATTAAGGGAGGGGGTGAGCTTTGACGTTCAGTGTGAGTCCGTTTACAACAAAATCAATGCAATACTTATTAAGACACATTAATTAACTTTGTATAGAATAATCAAAGATAGTAATTCAATTCAAAATAACGATTTTTCAAATATAACCATCGTTGATATATCAAAATTCACAACATCATTTTTCAGGACAATCAAATTCTTAGATTTGTGACTATAATCATATTCCTTGCACATAAAGACATGTATAGACTCACACATATGTATCATAGTATAATTTTCCAGATTTGTATGCACGTGATTTAAATGAGGTCATACAATTCTAGATTTTAAACAGTATAATTCCTATCCATCGTTACACACCACAATAGGAGTTCCCCAAAGCCCTTTTACCTTTACGCCATGTTGTGGATAAACCATTATTGGTTCACAGATAATAACTATAATTTTTCTTTGGACACATAATAAGTCCTCAAGCTTGGAATCCACCTTTGGCTATGGATTCACAACAGTACCCACAGATGGAATCTGCCTTTGGTTATGGATTCAAAGCAAAAGACCTAGAGATAAAACCTGCTTTTTGGCTGTAGATTTTACAACATAAACCTGTAGTTGGAATCGACCTTTGGCTACAGATGGAATTTGCCTTTGGTTGGGGATACACAGCGAATTGCAATTAAGAACTGTCACATATAACTCCTCACTTGCCATTTTTTCTGTCTTTACAAAATGAAAACTATTAAACTCATTAAATTATTTTTTTCTGTTTCGAAAATTTGATGGGCCAAAAAAATTAGCATATGTGTAATGCTATGTTGATTTGTTAATTCCACATATTACTCAATGAAAATCCAATTAAACAAAAGATTCCATCATTGTGCTCCCAATTCCCATATGGAAAGATCAAACTTCTTCCTAGAATTTACAATTACTTAACTACTACTTCAAAAAATTTCTTCAATCGTGTAAATTAAAAACATTACACCATGAATTAGAGATAAAAATAATGATCAGAAAATTATTAATAGAGATGAATAATAAAAGACGTTCATTTTTTAGAAAAAAATATAATTTATTTTACCTGAATATTAAAGGATGAATGAAGATCATACCCATTTTTTCCCACGCACATAGCACTTCAGTTTTTGTGCAGTACTGACGCCCAGATAGGTCATAATAATACAGTACCTCCTGGTAGTTTCTTGATGCTCTTTTAAATCTAATAATTTAAACTCTATTTCTATTAAATCCCTCCAAATATGTGCTACTCCTTAATTAAAATCCACTTCCACTTCTTTAACTTGCAAACAATGTTCTAAAATAGCTTTATGGGAAATTGTATATCAAGAAAGGTGAGAATGGCGGATGTCAAACCGAAGCAATTGTCACAACTACCGATGGCTACTTTGCAGATAGTAAAAGATTGGTCTCATCAAAAGAGCAATATGAAGCCACTGGGAGGTACTGTTAGGCACTTTGACAAAAATGATCCCCCGCTAAAGTTGGTTGTTGGCTGATTGGTTGGCTGAAGAGCGTTGTGTGCCATTAGGCAGACTCTACAGGGTAAAACCTTTGATAATCTATACATCTATACATACAAAGATATATGACATAAGATTCCATATATACATGCATATATATTTTATAGATCTTTTAGTTTTATTTTGTCAAGCAAATGATATTTCTATGTTGGTTGTATTCTTAAAATACAACAACTCAACTGAAAAATACATAGAAAGTGGGGAAAAACAACTAGTCTTCTATCATTTTTCTCCTATTCTATGTGGTCGGTTTCAAATTTTAATACCAGATTGGATCAAATTCATATAGATTGATAAAAAAAAATTGATGTTTTATGTCATTTTTTTATTTTTTCTTTAATCATTTTTATATTTTATTACTATATTAAAATATAATTGTCTTCTTTCATTTTTATCCTATTCTATCTGCTTGGATTCAAATTTTAATACTAGATTCTATCAAATTCATATAGATTGATAGAAAATTAAAAATATTACACCATGAATTAGAGATAAAAATAATGATTAGGAAAATATTAAAAGAGATGATTAATAAATAAAAAATAAAAAAAGTTCTTTTTCTAGAAAAAAAAGTATAATTTATTTTACCTGAATTAATGAAGGATGAATGAAGATGACACCCATTTTTGTCCCATTCACACAACACTTCAGTTTTTGTACGGTATTGACGCCCAACTGGGTTATAATAATACTACACCCATCATGATCATCAACCATTTCTTATTAATGTAAGACTTTCATTATATATTTATTTACTGTAAAGCATACAAAAGGGTTAGTTAATTATAGATAATTAAAAAAAAAACAGAGCAAAAGAGCTATCCAAACTCTAGTCCATAAACTACCTATTGTTAAAGAGGCTTTAGCATTATTAGTAAAGTTTGAAGTTATGGGTCTTTGAGTATCTATATTCGTGTTTTACTATGTATAATTTTTATATTTGAGTCTATAGTTCAATCATACACATTTTTTAGGTGTGGGTTCTATCTAATTTGTTTGTGTTTTCTATTGGTTTGGTTCTATTTGTAATTGCTTGTGCATGTATTGTATTATACATTTACTTATAAACTCTCAAGAAAAAAAAAGATACCTCTGATTTGACCATTGAAATCTCACTACCATTTCGGTAAACATTAGAAATGTTAATGGGCTGGGTCAAGTTTGAGCTGTATCCATGTATGGTATCAATATCATACATAGTTGTTCAATCCTAGCTTGACATGTGCTTCAAAATTAGTGTGTCCCAACCATACTTGTAAATGGTTAATCTAAGTTCGTTTAATTTACCAATATATATATATATATATATATATATATATTAAATCTCCTAAATTTCTAGTAGACCTTTAAGCTTGGGTGAGTAGTTTGGCTCTTGAAAGTTCCACTAATATAAGACAATACAATGCATAGCAGACCATGGACCAAGCAAAACAAGACAAAATGCATAGAGAAACCAAACAAAACTCACACAAGCCATATGCACATGGTGGGAGACAAACCCACACATCACAAATGCGAATGGTGGCACTCAAACCCAAGGCTTCAAGGCGGCCACAACCTTTGGCAACAGTGCCACGGCCTTATTGGCAATAATAGTGGATCTTGATTTACTGTTTCATGTTTATCTGCATTTTCAAGTATTTTTCACACACATACATTTGTAGTTTAATTTTTTTTAAAATAAAATATATATCTTAGATGGAAATATATCTAAATTACATAGTATAAATACATATAAAAATATAAATTTAAAATTTACTAATTAAGTTCTATAATTTAATTTAACAAATACATTTTTAATAGAATTATAAAAAATAAAAATAAAAATAAAAATAAAAAAATTGACAAAAAATATCAAAATAATGTATCAATCGATATCAGTTTGATACAATCTAGTATTATAATTTGAATCCAATCACATAGAATAGAATAAAAATGATAGAAGACTAGTTGTTTTTCCCCATTTTCTAAGTACTTTAAAGTTGAGATGTTGTATTTTAATAATCCAAACAACAGAGAAATATCATTTGTTTGACAAAATAAAACTAAAACATCTATAAAATCTATATGCATGTATATATGGAAGCATATATCATATATTTTTGTATGCATAGATGTATTTATTATCAAAAGTTTTACCCTACAGAGCCTACCTGACAGCACACGGCGCTATTCAGCCAACTAACCAGCTAGCAACCACTTATAATGAGGGGTCGTTGTTGTCAAAGTGCCTAACATTACCTCCTGGTAGCTTCCTATTGCTCTTTTTATGAGGTCGATATTTTACTGTCTTTAGAATGGCCACCGACAGCGGCGACAATTGCTTTAGTTCGGCATCCGCCGCTCTCGCCTTTCTTAATATGCAATTTCTCAGTAAGCTATTTTAGAACATTGGTTACAAGTTAAAGAATTGAAAGTGGATGTTGATTAAGTAGCACATATTTGGAGGGGCTTAATAGAAAAAGAGTTTAAAATATTTGATTTAAATTGAAATTAACCAAGATATAAAAAAAACTTTGTAGTTCTTGTCCATATACATACATATTATTATGACTAATAAACATCTAATAAATCTAAATGGATTCTCACTGCCATTTGTGTAGAAATCTGAGTCAAAATCTTGTGTATTGGCCTTAGGGTGTTCATCGTCCTAGGTGTGATCCAAGTCAGCATCTATTATGTAAGTGCTATTTGAAATTAATTTTTTAGAAACACTTGTCACATATTTTTTAAGTTTAATTACCAAAAAAAAACATTAAGTAAATTTATTAGTTTAGTTATTTCTTATAGATTTATACTAATTTTAAGATTTTTAGTTCACTTGAAATTTTTAGTGTTTTCGAGTTTTATTATGTGTAAATCATGTATGAATTTTTAATTCAAAATTTATTTTGATTTAAGATTTTTCATGTGTGACCCTATTCAAATTTTTTATTTAATTTCGAATATATTTTAACTATCAATTTTATTATATTTTGTAATAGTTAATTCCGATAATAATTATTTAAATATGTATTATTTATACTTGTAATTTTAATCTTATTTATAATTCTACTTGTATCTAAAAAAAGTATAATTTACAATTGTTAGAAGTGATTAAAAGCTTTTTGTTTAAAATATTAAATATTGTTGATCTAATTCTCTTTTCTTTTAGTCTGTTGTGTTGCAGTACTATAAGCACTCTGTGTGTCACTATGATATGGACTTCTTGTCTGTAGTTCATTTACTTGTATTATTGATGGGTGAGACGGATGTACACTCTGTGAAGTTGGCTCCATGTAATGCCAGTTGCATCAGGTATTCCCCTGTAAAGCTGTTGAGGCTTTCTGGGTATGATGTTGTTTTTTGTGTATCGAGGTGGCATCGTAGTGGCAGTCCCTGGAGGTATGCTTATAAGCCTCTGAATCCTAAATTCTCCCAAGTTGCTTTTGATTCCTCTCTCTTTATATATGCATGAGATGTATAAGCATATTTGTATCAATTTGTTTGTAGATGATTTCATACTCGAGTTTTTTGTTGTCTAGAAGATAGAAAATTGGACCCATTTTGAGCTTATTCTTTCTATATGTCTTGTATATGGCAGAAAATCTATGCATCGTAGTATTTTTTTACCCTTATTGCCCGTATTGGATATTTTATCCTTACCATTCATGATGAAAAGTATTGTTATATTTTGTGTCATTCCTAGGTACCCTTCGGGCAAATGGTTTTCATTTATGTATAAATCAGTAAAACAATATTAATTTTGACAAAAACCAATTATGACAAATATATATGTAGGTGATCATCAGTACATTGATGAGGTCAATTACAGCTATTGAGGATCAACCCAATTAAGCAACGAACAAGTAAAAAAAAAATAGTAGAAGAAATTGAGAAATTGAACACACAAATTTAACATGGAAAAACATCTCCAAAGAGGATAAAAAACCATGTGAAAAGATAATTTTACTATATTGGCAAAAGAATGAAGAGTACAAAGATGGAGATAAAAACTAAACCCGAAACTCGAAAAACAAGAACCCTCAAAACAAAAAAAAAATTCTCCAAAAGTGTTATGATTTCTAATCTTTAATGGGTGTATTTTGTAACACCGTAAATCCGACCTAGACTGTGACAACCCGAATTAGGGCCTAATCGGAATAGTAGTTTTGTGACCACAAATCTGAGATAGAAATAATTATTTTATAATTATTTTGAGGTTTATGATATGATTTCATGATTTCGTGAAAATTTCGTGATGAAATTCTATGCATTGAGCGCTTAAGTTGAGATTAGGGATTAAACCAAATAAATTGCAAAACTCGTATTTTAGAACTTTTTAGTATGAAATTTCTTTGGGATATTAATTAGGAGGTCTTAAATAGCAATTTGACCAATTCCTAAGTTATAGACAAAAGTTGGACATGGAGGGAACTTTTGGAAAGTTTAGTAGTAAGGCATTTTGGTCATTTGTATATTAAATGAAATAAAATGGGAAAAATAACACAAAAATTGGTCATCACCTTCACTAGTTGCTGCCGAAATTTGCTCTCCTCCATATCTAGGGTTTCTTCAACTTTCAAGCTTCATAGTAAGTGATTTTAAGCCCCGTTTTTAATGTTCTTTACATTTTTGAAATCCTCGTAACTCGATTTACCTATTTCTACCATTATTTCGAGTTAGGGTTTATGTTTAAAAATTTACCCATGAATGATAGGCATTTATTTTGATGTTTTATGGTAGAATATGAATGTTTGAAGTTAGAAGAACAATATTTTCTAAGCGATTTTTAGCGAAAACGAGCAAAACGACATAATTGATAAAAATATCTATTGTTCATAACTATGTGTTAGAGTGAGAATTAGATGTTGCCATAGAAGAGAAAAATGATCAGCATGTCATTAAACATAAGAATAAGGGCTGAAATTAAATTTCCGAGCCTTAGGGCAAAATCGTAATTTTGTAAAAGTTAGGGGGCAAAAATATAATTTTTGCATAATGTGATTTTTGGATTGAAATAAATAGTTTGAGTGTTAAATAAGCTAAATGTGTTGTTATAGATCAATAAAGGCGTGGAATCGATCTCGAGCGGGGGAAGGAAAAAGTTTTAGACTAAATTGCAAAATTCCCATATTTTGCACCGAGGTAAGTTTGTATGTAAATAATACATTAATTTCATTTAAATTCTTATATTTTAGCCTATTATATATATATATATTAGCTGATGTTGAAGCATAAATCGACTATTGGAAGAATGGAAACAGTAATAGAGAGAGAAATCCCGGTTGAACATTCGGAAAGATCAAATAAAATAGATGGAGCGTAGCTAGGTCACATGTATGGTACTGAGTGCACATCATGTGTACAAGAAAGCTACGAGATATTATGTAGTGGATAGGTCACATGTGTGATACGGGATGTATCCCATGTAGACAAGAGAGCTACGGGAGAGATAAATGTAGCTAGGTCGCATGTGTGATTCCAAGTGAAGGACACCATGTAGACAAGAGAGCTACGAGATAAATTGGCTAGGTCGCATGGGTGGTACTAGGTGTTCTCCATGTGTACAAGAGAGCCAAATTAAATGAAATGTGAAGGTGGGGCTGTGTCTTTGAAACCATCAAGTATCGAGAATTGATCCGAATTGTTCAACGGGATGGCTTTGTGGTGACATTGTAATCATGGGCCTATACTTGTGATGTATGAGAAGTGGTGAAAATGATTTGTGATATATATAAGTTAAAATGAGGTTAATACAAAGAAAGTGTTAAAGAGTGAATTAGCAATAAAACTGCTTTTGGGACAAGATGATGAGTGACGTGATTTTGAAAAATCACCAAAAATAGTAGGAATTTAATTAGAGGCTGAATGAGATGTGAAATTAAAGCTTAATGAGTCTATTTTCATATAAAAGAAACGGAGCAAGTAAAGGAATCCTATATTTTGAGATATTATAATTGTGTGTGACTTGCTCAGAATGACTATGTGATCCCCTATTCCAACTTTGAAAAATCATTAAAAATTGTACAAAACAAATTAAGAAATATATTTTATATGCCTAAATTCCTTATTAAGTCTAGTTTTAAATGAAACAGGTTCATGGTCATTTGAATTGTGTACTGGGAGAAATTCAATTCGTAGTGAACAGAGGTCAGATCAGTCGAGCTGTGTAACCGGGGAAATTTTAACTAATAAACTATACTAATTGGTTCTAAAAAAAATTAGTAAGAATTTTTATGAGTCTAGATTCAGGGAAATTTTACGGATTTGAATTTCGAGTTTCGTAACTCGAGTTATGATTTATTTAGTGATCATGACGCAGGAGGGACAGTTTGATCAAATTGAAGTAAATAATGAAATTCAAATAAACATATATGATATAATTGAGTTATGTTGTAAACATATTAGATTCTATATTTGTCATTTATATACTTACTTACTAAGCTATAAGCTTACTTTCTTTTCTCTCTTTTGTCTTATAGTGTCATCCATTAGCTCAGGGAGTTAGAGATCGTTGAAGATCCGCTCGCACTATCAATACTTTTGGTATTTGAACTCAACATTTTGAATTATGGCATGTATAGTAGACTTAGTTATTTTGTTGCGTGTCATAATTGCCTAGGTTTAAAATGTTAATTATAGTATCAAACTAATCATTTTGTACGAAGCCTTTGAAATTGGCTTGTATTGTTAATGGCATATGTTATAATGATTCATGATCAAATTGCACGTCATATTTTTGTCTCAGTTTTATTTAATAGTAAGTATTATAATTTGTTAATATCTCGTACCCTATTCTGACGACGAATACGGGTAAGGGGTGTTACATAGACATTATGGTCAAACCTGGTAATGGTATAATAAAAGGAGTTTTAAATACAGTGCAAATTTATTAAGCTTTGTACCCATTATCATCATTATAACTTTTATTGAAAATGTTATTTAATTAATTTACTTGCCAAATCATAATTTACAGTGAAAGTCTCAAAATTGTTATATATTGGAAATCTCACTTGTATTTTTAGAAAAATATTTGTTTTTGTAAAATCGAGATTTCAGTCAGACATCATAATAAAAGAATAAAAATGCATCCAAAACCAAATTAAAAACCAACAGTCTGAAGAGTCCAATAAATACAAAACTCTTAGAAATAGTCATTAATTTAATTAAAACCAATATTTAAGGTTAGTTTACGATCTCGTGGTCACCGTGAGACTCCGTCACACCGATCCGCCTAAGTCTGTGGATTACCTGAACATAACAGACAAACAAACGTGAATTTTTGAAAACTCAGTGTGTAACCCTTTAAAGATATCACATACACGGTCAGATTTAGATTCAGACGCGAACTAAACTCCTTTACAGATATAGATATAGATATAGATATAGATAACAGATAAATAAAATAGATACAGTGAGTCCTACCCCCATCCACTATACACCATCTCTAACCATTCCATCACACCATGTAGGGTTAAAAACACCCACCCATCCCTACACACCATAGAGTGTCGATGCGACACATTACAGATAATATGCAGTCAAGCTGCCAGAATATAGGCGAAATGTCGCCATACAGATCAATTTCTCCACATATACAAACTGTAACAGCCCGATTTAGGGCCTAGTCGAAACAGTGGTCTTGGGACCACAAATCCAAAGTTAGAAAAATTATTTTATTATTTTGATGAGGTTATAGTATGATTTTATTAGTACATGAAAAAATTGGTGAGCTAATTTTAATGTTTTCAAGCCCGATTGCGAAAAAGGACTAGATCGCATAAAAGGCAAAAGTTGCATTTTAGTACCCAAATGTGTTAAATAGCTAGAGAACTTAAATTTAGGGTCTTTAAAGGGCAATTAGACCCTTTTGAATAGCCTAGCCGGCCATGGTGTGAGGGGAGACAAAATTGTCAAAGTTTGGTGATGCTTATGTCACCAATTTTGACTACTTTCATTTTAAATAAAAGAAAAAGAAAAAAGAGGGAAAAAGCTATCATCTTTCTCCCTTCTTAGCTGAAAATATCAAAAAATATTTAGGGTTTAAGAGCTTGAAATTTTCAGCAACTTAAAGCCCTCACAAGTAAGTGATTCTCACACCCTTTGTTGATGATTTTTGCATTTTTAAAACCCTTAAAGCATGAGCTTTCAAATGAGGGTGATATCTTGCAAAATGGTTAAGAGTTTAAGATTTTACCATGGATGTTTTTGAGATGTTTATTGAGTCTTTATGGAAGAATATGAGTCCTAGTTGGGTTATAAACAACTTTTGTGAAAGGAGTTGCCATGAAAACACCTAAAGGGACTATTTTGCATAAGTTGCAAAATAGATGTTAAGTGTGTGAAATATTGAGAATTTGGGATTGCTACAGTAGTAAAAAGAGTTTATCTAGGTTTGAAATACAAAGAAATTCGATAAAAATCTGTTTTCGAGCATAGGGGCAAAATGGTCATTTTACCACAGGTGTGAATTTATGATTGCTTAATCCTAATTAGTGACTAAATGAGTGCATATTGTTATTATAGATCAAGATTTACCAAATCCGAACCTAGACCGGGGGAAGGCGAAGCAAACTGACTAAACCGAGTAGTCAAGTACTTTTTGTAAACCGAGGTAAGTTGTATGTAAATAATACAACTACACTGTTAATACTTGCATTCATATTGCCTTTGAATTGATATTGTATGAGTTGCTAAGTTATAAGTTGAGAATGCCTAGTAATATTTGAGATAGTAGAGATATCTCGTTGAAATTTTAAGATACAAACTAGATATTCGTGCCAAGGCATTGGGTGAATTGTGCGCCAGTGTAAGACATGTCTGGGACATGCTTCGGCCACATTCTGAGAGCTAGTGTAAGACTATGTCTGGGACATGGAATCGGTATCCAGCCAAGGGCTAGTGTAAGACATGTCTGGGACATGCATCAGCCATATAGAGATAGCCAGTGTAAGACGTGTCTGGGACACGCGTCGACTAAGAGTTGTGCTAGTGTAAACAAGTCTGGGACATGCATCAGCACGCATATATGAGTGCCAGTGTAAGACATGTCTAGGGCATGCATCGGCCTCGACAGAGATAGCTAGTGTAAGACGTGTTTGGGACACGCATCGGCAATATATCCCATTTAAAGGTTCAGAGAATATCCAGTAGTATTCCAAACGTTTCAATAGTGAGAGTTATAGATCAATCTTGATAAAGAAAGAATAATCATGTTGTGAGTGTTACAGGTACCTATATGATAAGCATGAGTAACGAGCTTAATTTAAAAATATGACTCGAGTAGATGACAACGAGTAAGTTGAGTTATGTTTACATTTGAGCATGACATTTAGTGGTGAGATTGTTGTTGTATATTTATTTATATGCGACTTACTAAGCTATATGCTTACCCTCTTTCCTTTCCCTCTTCTTTCAGCGTTATTTAGCTAGCTCGAGGATCCCTTAAAGTCAGAGATATCGATCACACTATCGTCCGCAGCATTCGGTATAGTTTGATTTATATTTTTGAAGGTGGCATGTATAGGGCTAGACTAGGATGTTACATCATGAGATCTGTTTATATATTTTGGCTTAAGTCAAAATCCCTTATTTTGTATCAAGCCTAGAATAATGGCTATTATTCATATTGATGAATGCATATGATGCCCTTTCTATGGTTGAATTAAGGTTCATTCTGATGAGATGGGTATACTGAAATGATCTTATGTAGGTTGTCCATGATGGGTGACAAAAAGGGCTTGGGAAATAGCCTAGTTTATCCACACGGGTAAGACATACGGGCGTGTGTCTAGGCCGTGTGTGACACATGGTTCACGCCCACGGGTGTGTGTTATGGTCGTGTGTCCCCTGCACTTAAAACTTTAAAGTCATTTTAGCACACGGGCGTGTGTCCATGCAGTGCCATAAAGTCAGTATGTATGCTAGTAGCACATGGGCAAGTGACACAGCTATGTGTCTCGGCTGTGTGAAGGACATGGTTGCAGGGCAAGGGTGTGTGCTTGGGCCGTGTTGTTTTGGCAGAATGCCCAGGTTTTCAAACACGAGCTCGGGACATGGGTGTGTCCCAAGCACACGGTCGTGTGCTCTATACCCAGACGGGCGTGTAGAACCTTGTTGCATGAAATTTTCTAAGTTTTAAACGGGTTCTTGATTGGGCTTTAAACCACCTCAGATGTATGTTTTGGGTCTTGTAAGCCTATATTTGGGACGGATTTCTTGAGAAAGGAAAATTTTTAAATTTTTTGAGAATTCATGGCCTGATTTTATATAGTTGATTAAGTTTTAGTCAGGTAATACCTCGAACCCCATCCCGGCGTCGAATACGGGCGAAGGGTGTTATACAAACCCCACCCCAAATATAGATACAAAATACAGAAACATTATACGGAAATAGAAATATCATGCTTGACATGCTCGCATTCAGATATCAGATATATATATATAAGTAGCAGATTAATCAAACATGCATATCGGTGTCCTACTCAGAGCAAACTATCAGAATATTGGATCACATAAACTAGAGTTTGGTTAGCCCTTATCGGCGCTATGGTAGGCCCACAGTCGATCGAAATGACCCATGCGACCCTAGGGAAAATTTCAAAATTATGGTCCCACATGCTCGTGTGGGCTCACACGCCTGTGTGCCCCACACGGCCTGGCCTAGAACTTACACGCTCAACTTGGCCTATCCCGTGTGGCCCACATAGCTATACTCAACCCACCACACAGTCGTGTCTTGTGCACGGCCATGCCTTTGTCGACCACACGATCGTGTCTCGCACACGGCCAGCCTCATGCCCGTGTGGTGTCTACAGAATAGTTTTTCAGCTTTTGCCGAAGTTCAATTTTCTGCGTTTCGGTACACACTTAGTTCATTTTTCGAAGTGGAGTAATCCCGAGACTCCTGAAACCTAAGAACAACACCAAAAACCCGATCAATTATAATTATCAAAGCCAATCTATCCAAAACCCCAAATGACATACTTGAGAAACTACTTCAAATGAAGGTTCGGTCACTTACCAAAAGAGATACGATAGCTCGAACACGCTACCCGCTGGAAAACATGTTTTGATCCCCTTAAGCAACATCTATACAAGAAATCACCACATTACCAAACCCGAAATTGGTTATCAAAAGCCCAAAACTTCAAGAAGACTTACCTACTATAGACCGAACAGAGTCTACAGCACCCAAACATGGTGATTTGAAAGACAGAAAAGTGAACAGAAATCAAAGAAGGAAGAAATCAAAAAGAAAAGTTTGGAAGAGGAAAATTTGGAGAAGAACGTCAAAAATGGATAGGAATTTTGGCAGGAGAGAGAAAAACAAAATAAAAATAAAATTTAATATTTTGACAATATCCCACTAAATCACAACCCCCATTATACCACTAAACCTTAACCATTTTAGAATTCTAACTCCACCCAAACACTCTCAAACAACCAAAGCAAAAATAACATCCACGCTCGCGCAAGGATTCAAACACAAGGCCTCCAACACACTAACTCCCTTACTGATGACGTCACGAACTAACTAAAATACGACAACGGCAAGGCACCTATCGATTGGCAGTATAGCTATGGTGAGTCGGGAATATCGTATCCACGAGAACTAAAAGTAGTAGTAGTTACTATCTTTTTTATTATCTACTCGAATAAATTGAAGGGATTTATTTTAACCTAATCTTAACTAACCTAATTACTAAGAAGAAATAGAGAATAAAGTAGGAAAATATTTGAAGAAAACTAATGAGAGAGACAGTACCTAGGAAAGAATCCACCTAGACTTCACTTATTATTCTAAATTTAAATTAAACGATTTATTTACTTGTCTTGATCTGTAGAAATCCCTAACTTATGTTAATATCTCTTTTGAGGATAAAAACAACTGACTCTAGGTTGATTAATTGAAATTTCTTTCTAATTAAAACCCCTATTGTCGCATTAACTCGATCTATGGATTACCTTATTAGATTTGACTCTAATCCGATAGATTTATGTCGTCCTATTTCTAGGATTGCATGCAACTCCACTCAATTATGCCAGATCTACTCTTAAACAGGGACTTTTGCTTCACTGAATAAGCACATCAATCATGAATTAATATCCTGAAAATATTAAAACATGAAATAAGAACACATAATTGAGATCAAGAACAAATATTTATCATGTAATTCAGAAAAATCAAATAATAAGATCTGTCTTAGGTTTCATCCTTCCTAGGTCTCTAGGGAATTTAGTTCATACTTTGGAAGGAAAACATCTCAAAATTAGGAAAACAACAAAACATAAAGAAACCTAAAAACTTCGAGAGCAATTGAATGGAGATCTTCAGTCTTGAAGGAGATCCTGCTTCTGAGTTGAATCCGTTGGCGTTCTTCAAGTCTTGTCTTCATCCAGCTCTATGTATTCTATTAAGTCCTCTTCTAGTATGTATTTATAAACTTTAGAATGCTTAGAAACCCAAAAAAATCGGCTTTTTCGCATTTTAGGGAAATAAGGAGTGATATCGACATGGGCTGGCACATAGGTGTGTGGCCAACCCGTGTGGCTCACACGGGCGTAAAGGCTTGGCCGTGTGGATCCTTAAAATAGCCCATTTTGTCCTATTTTGGCCAATTTTCTGCTCCTTTTGCTCCCTATGCTCTTCTAAGTATAAAACATGAAATTAAAGGATTAGAAGCATCAAATTCACTAAATTAAATAATAAATCATCCAAAAACACATCAAGAATGGGATTAAAATATGTTACTTTTATGGCTTATCAAATATCTCCACACTTAAGCATTTGCTTGTCCTCAAGCAAAATCCTCAACTCACAATTAAAATTAAACGTTCTCAATTTATAAATCTCATCAATAATGTTTTATCATAATTCACAAATAATCATACATTGATAATTCAACTAAAAGATCACTAAAATTTCAAACAATCCAAGTCACACATTTTTAAAGCATAAAAACATAGATATTTCCCTTTATCTAAGTAATTACCTTTAATTCAAAATCGATAAGAATTGACATCCTCACTAAAGATTCAATCAAATCACTCAAAGTGTTTAAGGTTCAAAAATTAAGCACTCAAAAGTCCAACATGAAAAGTCATTACCATAGGCTTGCATGAAAATCACATCTCCACCACTATAAAATGAGATGATACACAAATCAAAAGGTCTTTAAAGGGTTGTAATGGGGCTTGGGTTAAAAGTGTGGATAAAGGCTAAAAAAGAGGGTTAGAATCGATATTGAATTGATAAATTACCTAACTAGAAAAATAAACTAATGATGAATAATTACATCAATCGAAATAATCAATAATAACACGAGCTTTTTCTAAAAATATGGAATTAATCGTTTAAGCTCAAACCAAAGAACTAGTAATAATAAACATATTTGCATTTAAGTATATATATATATATTTGTACTTTTTTTTGACTTTTTTTCTTTTTTTGAGATCAATGGATAATAAGAGAAAATTTAACAACTGAAATAAAAGAACATAGTTAGGCAACTAATTAAATCAAATCTCAACAAAAAGGGAATCAATAAAATAGGAAAAAATTTCAATGAATCAGAAAGAATGAGTTATGAGTTAATATTAAGGGTAGATCAAAATACGGTTTATTAAGCTCAAAGTGGTTCACTAAGGGTTAATTATGAAGGTAGACTTTTTGGGATAAGTGGGTTAAGACCTAGGTGCCTTTATCATCTCAATATATGAAATCAAAGGTATGGTCTTGACACGTATCATCGAAGCAAGTTCTAGAATAACCAATCAGTATTGACACACCCATAACCAATAGTAAAGTGAGCAAGAAAAGTGTATGCTCTAAAGGCTCAAAATCTCACAAAAATTATGGTTTTTGATATCAATCTTACAAATTTCAAACTTTAAGGTAATACCTCAATTTAGGGAAACAACCTAGCAATTTTTAATTTTGAAAATAGACTCATCATGCTTGGTTCTCTCATGCCTTAAAGTTTAAACAATCAATGCACAATTACCTATGAATTTAATCTAAAACATATCAATAAAAATCACAAATCAATAAGAATTCATTCTAATAGTAAAATGAGAGAATTACTAGAACACAAGACGTAATTCAGGGATTTCTAATAATCATATAAATAACCTCCCCTACACTTAAGATGTACATTGTCCTCAATGTACAAAAATAGATTATCATAGTAGAAACAAAATATCATAAGAGAGGGAGAGAATTGAAACTGCCCTGAATATTGGATAAAATGCCCAAAATAATGAAAAGTGGAATTGTAGATAAATGTAGAGTTAGTGCATGATTCTGAGCAACTGATAAGAAAATAAACACAATGTTGAAGAAGATTAAAGGGTTACTCGATTAGAAACAACCATAATAAAATTATATAGTTCAAAATATAAAAAAAAGAAGTCTAAAAACATAACAACAAACATAAAAATAGAAATAAAACTAAAAATAAGAAATTAAAATTAAAATTAAATGATAAACGAACTCAATTTTCCTCATCATCAGATGTATCGGCATCGTGAGTCATCAGCGTTGGAGGAGTAATATGGAAATGCTAACAAATCTGTTGTAGTGTCGCATCAATACGGTCAAACCGCTGATCGCAATACTGATGGAAACTACTGAACTCCTCGGTGGATATTCCTTGGAAGCTAGCAGTAGAAGGAAAACGTCGATGACTCAAATGTGGAGGTTGTAGTGGGTCCTCGTGATAGGAAGGAACATCATCAGTGAAGTCCTTGGGTTCATTCTGAGCGTCAGAATGAAACAATCTGTACTGATAATGATCCATTCCATAACACCGCTCGATCATCCTCATGTGTATCATGCTTGAGATGCCCTGAAGGGGCATCTGGCCTACTAATGTTAGTGTAGAGGACTGCTTCAGTATGTCTAGGAGACCGAAGTGTCAAGCAAGGCGAGTCATGCAAGGGCCTAAGTAGATGGGGCCCTTCCTATGGCGGTCAATCTGATGGCGGAAGGATAAAACGATGAAGTATGCCAAATCAAATATATGTCCATGCGCCATGCTCTATAAATAATAGGCATCATAAGTGATGACAACTCCAGTGCTCTTTCTCTGATCTGTCAAAGTATGAGCTAAGATGGCGTAAATGTACCGTAAGGCCGAAGAGAGAGAAGTCGCCTTCGAGCGACTCGCGTCATATAGTGTCTGACTCCCTGTAAGCTCAGTCCAACATTATGATGGCGAGTGATGGATGTGCCTATGAAGTCTAAGGAAGTCCTTAGTGCTCATAAATTCTTCTGTGTAGAGTCCCATAGTAGCACCGAACTCTGGGATGCTCATCTGTTACACCAAACCACCTAGGCGAAAAGTAATGGTGCCTGGCTTGTCATGAACCGTCATGACCTGCTGTACCGAAAATGTAACAGAAAACTCTAAGGTAAGCTCCGTGTATGTGGGCTGGATGATGTTGAAGAATCTATCCCAAAGGGTTGTGGCAATAATGGCGAGCATGTCATTAGCTAATCGAACCTACTCCAACGCGGCCCAATCAATACAGCGGCCTAGGCCGAGTGGTCATACGCAATGGAGCTAGTATAAATCCTCCTGGGGCTTGCTGCAAATCGTAGGTAGGGGTGTCGAGCCTCGACGGAGGTACTTGAGGAGGACGTCGCTCTGGGCCCGTTTCGCTTTTTTGAAGCAGGGACAGTGACCATAGATTTTCCATGAGTGTTTGTCATGGTGTGCCTGAAAAGAAAAAAACCCATTAATAAAATACAGCATCACCAATCAGGTATACAAATGAGCGCTGAAAAGGAAGCAAAATCCAAGTAGTCCTAAATAGTAAATTACTCCTAACCAATGTGTACGAATATCCAATCATGCAACAATAGAAGTAAAGCCATCATGAATCAAAGTAATGAAAATATGGAATACTAAACCAATTTATGAGTTTTTCAACTAAAAGACAAATTCGTGGCAGTCTGAAGGCAAAAAGTAGAAATAAATAATTAAATAAACAATCCTAATACTAATACCAAGAACAATATTAATTGAGATAATATCAATAAAATAGAAAGGAATCATAATAATGAGAAAATTGAACTAAACTAGGAATATAAAGAATAAACCTTGAATGAAATAAAAGAAAAGAGTAGCAGCAAGTATAATGATAGAGTCAAAATAATAATAATAACTAACCTAATCTAATCTGCAGCAAAATAGAAATCAACATAATCAAATTAGAATGAGAAGATAAAATAAAGAATTAATAAAATAAGTAAATAAATGATACAAGAACTAAATAACAATAAAAATAAGAAAAAGGAGAAAACCGATTGAGCGGTGGTCAGAGGCATGGAGGTGCGGCTAGCGGTCGATAGGTAAGGTGGTTGTGTAGTGGTTGTTGTGTAATAGGGTGAGCGCGTGGAGGGGAAGGGTGGCTGGCCAGGGTTCAAAGGAGAAGGAGATCGACGAAGGAGGAGGCAAGGAAGTTAGGAGGGTTTGGGTTTGGGGCTGGCTATTGGGGGAGAGAATAAAGGTTTATGGGTTGAGCGCTTGGGTTCAGAAGGGAAAGTGAGAGGAGAGGTGAGGGGAAAGGGGATCAACAGGGTGGAAAGGGAATAGGAAGGGAGGGGGTCGGGGTCTACTCATGGGGCGTGTGAGGGACAAGGGGGAAGAGCGAGGGGTGAGGGTAACGATGGTGGCCGGAGAGATGGGGGTACAAACGATGACAGCTAGGGTAAAAGGGAAGGGTACGGTGGCCGGAGTTGAAAGGATGGGGAAGAAGATAAATTTTAAGGATTAAAATTAGGGTTGGAGGTTAAAAGGGGGACACGATTGTGTGAGGCCCGTGTTAGGCCACACGGTTGTGTCACATGCTTGTGTAGTCTCTGTTCAGCCCGTGTCGATTAAAAAATAGAAACCCAGTCTTCACACGGCCTCAAACACGCCTGTGTATCCAGGCCATGTGGTTCACATGGCTGTGTCGCACGGCTATGTGCAATCTCCTTCGCTTCTCCCACGCCCGTGTGGCATGGTCGTGTCTCGCACACAGCCGTGTGCCTTACCCGTAGAACTCTCTGAATTGTTTTAAAATTGAAAAATTTAGCTCCAATTTTCACACGGCCTAGGACACGCTCGTGTGTCCAGGCCGTGTGGATTTTAAAAAACCATTTATTTTTATTTTATATTTTATTTAAAAATTAATTAATTTTGAAAAGATCATCAGATAAAATTAGTAAATTAGGAATGTTAATGCTCGAGTTGCCTCCCGAGAAGCACTTATTTAAAGTCTAAGCTCGACTTACCTCATATTCATATGATTACGGTGGTTCACGAAGTCGAAACTCCTCTTTCTCACTATCAATTCTACTATCAACATAAGGTTTTAGCCGAGTAATATTTACCTTAAAAGTGCCAAATTTAGAATGATTTACCTCAACTGTACCATATGGGAAGATATTGTGTACCGTAAAAGGAGTCGCTCCATTTGCGTTAAGCTCTGAAGTGGTGATTCGAAGATCTATTTTATCAACCAATACCTTGTCTCCAACCTTAAAGTAGTTCATTTCATCCTTAAGCTCATCACGGAGTCGCTTCGATTTTTCATTGTGTATTCTCAATTTCTCCTTGACATGTGATCGCCATTCATCTAATTCATCGATTTGTAGCCTTCGTTCTTCATGAGTTGTTCTAGTTTTGTCACATGGACTAGATTGTGAAATGTTGAGCCACTAGGTTATTCACATTAACAGAACTCGTAAAATTATTCCGATCATTAGGTGTCTTCAGAATCACGAGCTTGGAGTTTTATTGTTTCATCTCCTACACGAAGTATGAGTTCACCTGTACCAACATCAATAATCGTTCTGGCAATTGTTAAAAAGGGCCACCCTAGAATTAAGGGTACATCGCTATCCATATCTATGTCTAAGACAACAAAATTGACTTGGAATATGAATTTATCAATTTTTGACAAGCACGTCTTCAACAATACCCCTAGGAAATCTAATAGTTTTATCTGCCAATTGGATGCTCATCCTAGTTTTTTTGGGTTTCCCAAGACCTAGTTGTTTAAACATTTTATAGGGCATGACATTAATACTTGCCCCTAAATCAGCCAAAGCATTGTTAACATTTAAACTACCAATTAAACAAAGAATAGTAAAACTCCCTGGATCTTTCAATTTGTTGGGTAGTTTTTTTTGCAAAATGGATAAGCACATTGCATTCAGCTCCATGTGCAATGAATCATCTAACTTTCACTTGTTTACTAAAAGCTCCTTTAAAATTTTAACTGAATTTGGCATCTACGAAAGGGCTTAATAAACGATAAGTTAATATGTAACTTTTTTCAAAAGTTTAAGGAATTTACCAAATTGTTCGTTTGTGCGGTCTTTCCTTATTGCATCTGGATATGGTACACGAGGTTTATACTCCTTACTTAGTGGTTTTTGTTCGTTGTGGCTTACTTCAACCTTACCATTGCTTACCACAGTTTCTTGTCTAGGTTCAGATTCAGATTCAGCTAACCTTTTTTCATCTCGAACAATAATTGCATGAAGCTGCTCTCTTGGGTTAGTTTCGATGTTACTTGGCAAGCTGCCTTGTGGTCATTCTGAAATCATCTTTGCCAATTGACCTATCTTGTTCTCGAGTCCTTGAATCAATGCTTGTTGAGTTTTGAGTGTTGTTTCGGTGTTTTGGAAGTGGGTTTCTAACACTGAAATAAATTTTGTCAACATCTCTTCAAGGTTTAGCTTCTTCTCTTGCTGGTAAGGTTATTGTTGAAAGCTTGGAGGGGGTTGCTGTCTTTGATTTCCTTGACCACCCCATGAGAAATTGGGATGGTTCCTCCAACCTGCGTTATAAGTGTTACTATAGGGATTATTCTAAGGTCTAGAATTGTTACCCATATAGTTGACTTGTTCATTCGTTGTGCTAGGGTTGTAGGATAGGCATTCTGGATTGTTCATCCCTCCTCTATTCATATCACACTGCATCACCGGCTGTACCTGCGTAGAACCATATAAACCATCAATTTTTTTATTCAATAATTCTACCTGATTTGACAACATGGTGACCGTATCAACATTCAAAACACTGGCTGCTTTCATCAGCTTTGTCCTTATGACTTACTATTGATAATCATTCAGTGACATTTCTTCTATAAACTAGTAAGCCTCTTCTGGTGTTTCGTTATTCAGAGTCCCACTAGCGGATGCATCGATTAATTGCCTAGTTAAGGGGTTCAAACCATTATAAAAAGTTTGAACCTGTAGCCATAGAAGTAACCCATGGTGAGGGCACATTCTCAATAAATCTTTATAGCTCTCCGATGCATCATATAGAGTCTCTAAGTCCATTTTCATGAAGGAAGAGACATCATTCCTCAACTTGACTGTCTTAGCCGTTGGAAAGTGCTTTAATAAAAAAATTTCGGTCATTTGCTCCAACGTAGTGATAAAACCTCGTGGTAGGGAGTTCAACCACTGTTTAGCCTTCTTCCTCAATGAGAAAGGAAACAACCGAAGGCGAATGGCATTATCAGAAACACCATTTATCTTGAAAGTGTCACAGAATTCTAGGAAATTAGCCAAATGAGTATTTAGGTCTTCATCCTACAAACCATCAAACTGAACAAACTGTTGAATCATATGAATAGTGTTAGGTTTTAGTTCAAAATTATTTACAGCAACAACAGGTCTAACAAAACTTGATTCAGCCCCAGTTAAATTGGGCTTGGCATAATAGTACATAGTACGATGAGCAGGATTTGCGGCAACTACATGAGGTAGCTGATTATTCTGATTTTCAGCCATGTCCTCAATAATATTAATGATTTCCCCTTGCTCTTCCACTATACTTTGTCGACTCTGCCTTGCTTCTCTATGTTTTTGCGAGCTGTACTTTCGATCTCACTGTGAAATACGAGAGGTCCTGACGGGTTTCTTCTAGTCATTAACTAAAGAGACCTGCCAGAAGCAAACAAAAAGAAAAATTAGTAAATAGAATTAAAATAAATGCAATAAAAATTGCTAAAGTAATAAAAATTAAGTGTTCCTAATATTTTAGTCCCGGGCAACAGGGCCAAAAACTTGATGACGTCACGAACTAACTAAAATATGACAAAGGCAAGGCACCTATCGATTGGTAGTATAGCTATGGTGAGTCGGGAGTATCGTGTCCACGAGGACTAAAAGTACTAGTAGTTACTATCTTTTTATTACCTAGCCGAATAAATTAAAGGGATTTATTTTAACCTAATTACTAAGACAAAACAGAGAATAAAGTAGGAAAATATTTGAAGAAAACTGATGAGAGAGACAATACCCAGGAAAGAATCCACCTAGACTTCACTTATTATTCTAAATATGAATTAAACAATTTATTCACTTGTCTTGATCTGTAGAAATCCCTAACTTATGTTAATATCTCTTTCGAGAATAAAAACAACTAACTCTAGGTTGATTAATTGAAATTTCTTTCTCATTAAAACCCTTATTGTCGCATTAACTCGATCTATGGATTCCCCTATTAGATTTGACTCTAATTCGGTAGATTTATGTCGTTCTATTTCTAGGATTGCATGCAACTCCACTCAATTATGCCAGATCTACTCTTAAACAGGGACTTTTGCTCTACCGAATAAGCACATCAATCATGAGTTAATATCCTGAAAACATTAAAACATGAAATAAGAACACATAATTGAGATCAAGAACAAATATTTATCATGTAATTCAGAAAAATTAAATAATAAGATTTGTCTTAGGTTTCATCCTCCCAAGGTATCTAGGGAAGTTAGTTCATACTTTGGAAGGAAAACATCTTAAAATTAAGAAAACAACAAAACATAAAGAAACCTAAAAACTTCGAGAGCAATTGAATGGAGATCTTTAGTCTTGAAAAAGGTCCTGCTTCTGAGTTGAATCTGTTGGCGTTCGAGGCTTTTCTTTCGTTCAGCTCTGTGTGTCCCCTTAAGTCCTCTTCTAGTATGTATTTATAAACTTTAGAATGCTCAGAAACCCTAAAATTTGGCTTTTTCCTCGTTTTTGGGAAATAGGGAGCAATATCGACACGGGATAGCACATGCGCATGTGGCCAGCCTGTGTGGGAAAAGACTTGGCCGTGTGGATCCTTAAAATAGCCTGTTTTGTCTGATTTTAGCCCTTTTTCGCTCCTTTTGTTCCCTATGCTCTCTCAAGTATAAAACATGAAATTAAAGGATTAGAAGCATTAAATTCACTAAATTAAATAATAAATCATCCAAAAATGGATCAAGAATGAGATTAAAATATGTTACTTTTATGGCTTATCACTTACCACTTGAACCAGCAAGATCATTTTGATATAGATTTGCAGATAATTTTATAAAAGCCCATTCAACAAGGGTAAGGTTTGGATAAAAAAATAACAAAATTAACAAGTTTGGGACTTGAACCTAATACCTTATACACGCACCCAGAACACTTAACCACTGAAACAAATACACACTTTTGTCAAACATTTACAGAAACAAAAATAAATTATTCAGGGCGTTACATATTTTCTAAAGTTATAAAATAGCCTATTTATAGGCTAAATTCTTAGGTCAAATAATAATAAAATAATCTAGACTAATCAGAGTTTGATTGAAACAAATAAATAGATTTTAACTGGAAGATTTTTTCTCAAATCTAACTGAAATAGGAGTCATACTCAACAACAGCAATGGGAATTTTGAGTGTCTGAACATCAAATATCAACTTTCGAAGCCACTTTGAGATATCTAGGGCAGTTGATTCATACGACAGAATATTGAATTCACTACCAGTTGTCTATGTTGGTTCCTTGACTCAATTCAAACAATTGCCTCAACTTATGGTTGAAGTTGCTAGGTTATCTCTCGAATAAAACTCAATGATGTTCCCTCCATGGAGACCACTTGCTTATTTGCTAGCAAAGTGGTACTCTGACATGACATCAACAGTGATTCTTCTTCTTTCCATAAACAGTGTAAAGAACATTTAAGGAGGTTGCAACTTTCCCATCAATCCGAATTAGAACCAGAACGACTATTAAAACCTATAAACATCAATAATACTTGAAGATTGAAGCATGACAGGGCACGACACTCTTCATTCAGGGCTCTCTGACATTAATAGATTTTGATCTGTAAGATTGAAATTCCTTTTCTTTTTTGTGAGAGTTTAACTTATTGTAGCTTTTTTTTTCTTTTAGCTATTCTTTTTCTTTGTAGTGAAATAAGTGAGGATCTCAGAATGAAGGGTAGGTTCATATAGTTGATGATCGATTGAGGCAATAACATGCCATCACCACATTTGTCGTTCAAACGTTTTCATTTCACATCTCAAGCCGAGGAGCCATTTGCTTCGCGTCGAAATTCTAAGCATATGTATTTAATGATATCGAAGTACGAGAACTACTGCGGCTCGAAAGTAACTCGGAAAAGTCTATTACGAAATTATAAATTGTTATTTGTTTTTCCTTAAGCCTAATTTTTTTAAGGTTGAAGAATTTGTTTCTAAAATTTTTCCCTCTTTCTTCTTCATATATGATTTTGATTGTGAAAGGTATGCTTTAAATTAAAAATATACAACAATATAAAATAGTATATTAGTTGCTTTGTTACTTTCCTTATTCATGTTTATGGTCTATGTTACTCTTTTTTATTTAATTATTTAATAGTTTAGGGGTTAAATTTGAAATTAAACATTGTTAAAAAGAGTAAGACAACCCAAAAAATAAGGGGAAGCCACTTATTAATCTAAAAAATCATTAGAATATTCAAATTATATATAATTATATAATATTTTAATTAAAAAGTTGACAATATTAATTATTGAGATTAATTAATGACATCTTATAAATTAGGATCAAATTATGTTAGAAATTAAATTGTAAACATTGAATTTCAAAATTCAAATATATTAGAGGGACAAAACTAAAATCTAATTATTTATAGTAAAGAGAAAAATAAAGTGAGCTTTGAATGTGCCACGTGTCAAAACTTTCCTTTTGCTTTTAGTGGACCTTAAAGCTTGGGTGAGTCGTTTAGCCCTAGAAAGTTCCACTAGTATAAGAAAATACAATACACAACAAACCACGAACCAAACAAAACAAGACAAAATGTAGAGAGAAACTAGATAAAAACTACACAAGCCATATACACATGGTGGGAGACAAACCCACACATCGCATATGCAGATGATGAGACTCAAATCAAAGCCTTCAAGGCGACCACAACCTTTGGCAACAGTTCCAAGGCCTTATTGGCAGTACTAGTGTATCTTGATTTATTGTTTGAGGTTTATCTGCATTTTCAAGTATTTTTGAAACATAGATGCAAATACATCTAAACTACATAGTATAAATACATACACACATATAAATTTAAAATTTTTTAATTAAGTTCTATGATTTAATTAAACAATTGTATTTTAAATGGAATTATAAAAATACAATTTATTAAAGAAAAAATAAAAAATTGACATAAAATATCAAAATTATGTAGCAATTTATATGAATCTATCATTAAAATTTGAATCCAACCACATAGAATAGGATAAAATTGATAGAAGACTAGTTGTTTTTCCCATTTTCTAAGTATTTTTAAGTTGAGATGTTGTATTTTAAGAATCTAAACAACATAGAAATATCATTTGCTTGACAAAATAAAACAAAAAGTTCTATAAAATCTAAATGCATGTATATATGGAAGTTTATATCATATATCTTTGTATGTATAAATGTATAGATTATCAAAGGTTTTACCCTATAGAGCCTGCTTGAGGGCACACGACGATCTGCAGCAAACCATCCACCCAACAACCAACTATAGCAAGGGTCATTGTTGTCAAAGTGCCTAACAGTACCACCTAGTACCTTCTTATTTCTCTTTTGATGATGCCCATCTTTTACTATATGCAAAGTGTCCACCGATAGTGGTGATAACTACTTTGATTCAGCATTAGTCATTCTTGCCTTTCTTGATATACAATTTCCCAGAAAGCTAATTTAGAACATTGATTACAAGTTAAAGAATTGAAAGTGGATGTTGATTAAGTAGCACATATTTGGAGGGACTTAATATAAAAAGAGTTTAAATTACTAGATTTAAATTGAAATTAACCGAGATATAAAAAAAAACTTTGTAGTTCTTGTCCAAATACAGACATATTATTATGGCTAATAAACATCTAATAAATCTAAATGGATTCTCATTGCCATTTGTGTAGAAATCTGAGATAAAACCTTATGTACTGGCCTTAAGGTGTTTCATCATCCCATGTGTGATTCCAGTAAGTATCTATTATGTAATTGCTATTTTGAGTTTAATTTTTTAGAATCACTTGTCAAATATTTTTTTAAGGTTGATTACCAAAAAAACATTAAGTAAATTTATTAGTTTAGTTATTGCTTATAGATTTATACTAATTTTAAGATGTTCAGTTCATTTGAAATTTTTAGTTTTTTTGAGTTTATTATGTGCAAATCATGTATGAATTTTTAATTCAAAATTTATTTTGATTTAAGATTTTTCATGTGTGACCCTATTCAAAATTTTTCTTATTTCTGTACGAATATATTTTAATTATAAATTTTATTATATTATGTAATAGTTAATTTTGATAATAATTATTTAAATATGTATTATTTATACTCATAATTTTAATATTTTTTATAATTCTACTTGTATCTAAAAAAAGTATATTTTACAATTTTTAGAAGTGGTTAAAAACTTTTTGTTTAAAATATTAAATATTGCTGATCTTATTCTCTTTTCTTTTGTTCTATTGTGTTGCAATACTATAAGCACTCTGTGTGTCACTATGATATGGACTTGTTGTCTGTGGTTCATTTACTTGTATTATCAATGGGTTAGACGGACTTACACTCTGTGAAGTCGGGTCCATGTAAAGCCAGTTGCATCAGGTATTCCCTTGTAAAGCTGTTGAGGCTTTCTAGGTATGATGTTGCTGTTTGTGTATTGAGGTGGCAGTGTAGTGGCAACGTCCCTAGAGATATGCTAATAAGCCTCTGAATCCTAAATTTTTCGAAGTTGCTTTCGATTCCCCTCTCTCTATATATGTATAAGAAGTATAAGCATATTTGGATTAATTTGTTTGACACTCGAGTTTGTTGTTGTCTAGAAGATAAAAAATTGGACCCATTTTGAGCTTACTCTTTCTAGATGTCTTGCATGGGACAAAAAATCTATGCACCATAGTATTTGTTATATTTTGTGTCATTTTTAGGTATCCTTCTAGAAAATGGTTTTCATTTTTGTGTAACTTAGTAAAACAATATTATTTTTGACAAAAACCAATTATAACATATATATATATGTAGGTGGTCATGAGTACATTGATGTGGTTAATTACAACAATGGGAATTCCTAGCGTGGGATCATCGATATTGACTTCTGAAGCCACTTCGAGATAGCTAAAGCAATTGAAACAATTTAATTCACTACTAGTTGTCTATGTTGGTTCCTTGACTAGGTTCAAACAATTGCTTCAACTTAAGGTTGAAGTTGTTAGGTCATCTCTCAAAAAGAACTAGATGTCGTTTCCTCCATGGAGATCTCTTACTTATTTGCAAGCGAAGTGGTACTCGCCCTACCAATGACAATTCACTCCTCTTGAACACGACATCAACGACAATTCTTCTTCTTGTCGAAAGCAATACCAAGGACATTTAAAGAGGTTGCAACCTTCCCTTCAATCTGAATTAGAACCAAAAAAACTATTGAAACCAATACACATCAATAATACCCAAAGATTGAAGCATGACAGGGCAAAACACTCTTCATTCAGGGCTCTCTGACATGTACAAATTTTGATGTAACGCCCTAATTTTTGGGAATTCTAAAAATGTTGGTAAAATTTAATATTCTGTGTTTTGTCTGCCTGGCATAGGATTAATTATGTTAGTGGGCCTCTAGAAGGCCCAAGCTTAAGTTAAAACCCGGTAGTTTTAGTTAATTTTAATTCCATAAGAAAAAGGGGTTCTGGTAAGCTGGGTTTTAAGTATTAATTGTGTAAAATAAAACACAATGAAGCAAGTGGCATAGTGGCATGTGACGCCACTGGGAAGGCTATAAGTGGCGTGTGGATGTTAGGGAGGACCCAGGTTCAAGTCACAATGACAGCAAATTAAGGGAATTAATTTTTATGTACGAGAAAGGAAGTGATGGAACTCAAGTAAAAGTCTGGCAGGAGGAGTTTGAGTTGCTCAGGAGATTGAGCAAGGAGGGGATAAGGGAGAGAATTTAGGAGCTGATTAGGGAGAGCAGTGTTGGCCGAATGGTGGACTCTTGAGGAGCAAGAGTTGGCCAGCCAAGGGGAGCTTAAGGGAGGCAAAATTCGTCTAGGGTTAGTGCCAGTATAAATTCAGCATTAGGGGGTAAATGAGCTTTTTTCTGATCATCCTTCCCTTCTCTTTTTCTTTCTTTTTCTCTCCATTTGCTATTCTTTTCTTCTTCTTTCCCTCCGTAGCCAAATCCTCCTATCACTCTACTCAACATCACTTTCCTTCCATTATTTTTAAGCCTATAGCCGATTGCCTTAAATCCCGAAATCTCGAAAACTTGATTCCTCTTGTGTCGATTTCTTATAACCAAAACCTTACCTCTTTTCATCATTCCTGACCTATTCTCTCATCCTCTAAACCCAAGTTTCTGTCGACAAGACCATAGCAAAACCCTACTATTCCATCTTCTCTTCACTGTTACAAAAAAAAGCCGAAAATGCATAGCCATAGGGACATAGCCGAATTCTAAAAATCACTAAAGGCTTGACATTTTTTATCATCTAAGGGCTTAGATCTACATCAAAATCAAGTAGAAACTCATTGGAATCATTGACCGAAGGAATCGGTGGTAAGTCTTTCCAACTTAGTCTTTCTTTCGGAGTTTAGAAAAGTCGAAACCCTTAAAGGTTAGGGAGGCTGTCGATTTGAACTTATAGCCCTAAGGGGTTGTGATAACTGTTCTATTTTGATAATGTGGGATTTAGAGGCTGCTGATCAAGGGCTTGGACAAGTGGAACGATCGGATCTTGATCTAGTCGCTACTTACGACAAAGGTAGGATCGCTAGTGCCTAAGGTGTGGTTGGCCGAATATGGTAAGTGGTTAATATGTAGTTCATGTCGGTAGTTAGAATTAACATAGTAGTAATATAATTGTAGGCAGTTCGTGTGTGGATCTCGTCAGCGAATCGTCATAAAACAGGTGTGTAACTGACACCCTCTTATAGACTAGATTGGCAAAAGCCGAAATGCCGAAAAGCCAGTATTTTGGGAACTTGCAAGTGTACGAATGCTCGTAAGATAAATGGGTTAATAATTATAGTAATCTGAAGTGATAAAACTGCAGTACGCGCGATTTTGTGCATTATTGATATTTTAGGCTTAATGGGCCAAAAATCAGTTAATGGGCCAACGGGCCCAATTCAATAAGTATGCACGGTAAGTGTTTCTAATTGCACGTAAATGGTAGAAATATGCATGAAAACCCTAAGATAGCTAAATTACTAGAATACCCCTTTGTATGGAAAATTACCATGATACCCCTAGGTGTAAAATAACCTTTATACCCCTAAGGTTAATTTTGTCTGAAAAGCATGATGATTTAAATCTATATGATGTATACCATGAATAAATATCTGTGCATGGGGACATGGGTTATATTATGGAGGAAGCGTCCTGGTGGCTATGCCACAAATTATCTGATGCTCGTGGCTCGCCACATATATCTGCTACGTGGCTCGCCACGATTATCTATTTCTCGTAACTCTATCACACTATTCTGCTCAGCACCATGCATATTTACGTGGTGTGTAGCGGTTGGAGTGGGTCGAGTAGTCTCCCCACATGGTGAAAGGTTGGTATTGGGGTGCATATGGTTGGATATAGGTTGGGTTTTGCATAAGCATGTAATATCTGTTCTGATCTGTCATGGGCCTATGGGCTATATTCAGATTACATTGCGGCTAAGGCCAACATATTCTCGCTTTTGTGGTTTGAACCGATTTAGGCTATGGTTGGGTTAATTCACACACTGAGTTTCCCAAAACTCACCCCCTTTGTTTTATCCACGCAGGTGATCCCCAACCATAGTGGGCTTGGAGCCGTGAGGGATTCAGAGTGACCACATGTTTCTGCAAATTCAGTTTCTTTCTGATGAATTGGACGTCCTTTTATTTTCGCTTACGGTTTTGGGTTTTTAAATGTAATAAGGCCGTTTATTTATTTTTATGGTTTTGATTTATATTTTATTATGATGAAAATGATTTACTTTAACTATCGAAATGGATTAGTTCTAGGGCGTGTTTTCCAAAATAATAATTGATTTCAAAATAAGTCGATTACAAGTAAGGCTTCCGCTAAGCAAATGATTTTAAAAAATTAATCACTTTTCTAAAATGGACTTAATCAAATGGGTTTTCTTAAAAATATACGTGATGTTAGAGTGTGGCAATGGCGGTGTGCATGTCTAGGATTGGATCCGAAGGGAGCTTGGTACTTAAGCAGTTCGACGGGCTCACGTCCTCTTTTCCGGTTTCCTACCTGGTGCACAGCTTCCATTAACTTTAATCTATTTAAAAGGTATATTCTAAAACACCAACTAAGTTTTTAAACTAGGTAATACGAAATGTTTTGAACGCTTCGATGTGCACATCGGATCTAGTCATAACGTCTAGGCCAGCTTTGGGGTGTTACATTTAGTGGTATCAGAGCCAAGTTGCAACAACTCGGCTGTGGAATGGGTTTACGAAACAAAGGTTTTTGAAAATAAAAGTTTTATAAAGATTGTAAAACTCTGTTTTCAAAATATGGATCTTTAAGTGGCATTCCGAATCTCTGGCTCAAGCCTTTAAGTACTACTTTAAATTTTTTTGAATATTTTTATGAACTATCTGTCTGTATTGCAACCCTACTAGACTACTCTAAATAGGATGCTGAAACTATAAGAAAACTTGATAGGAGACGGAGACTGTAGCTAGACACCGATTCTGCGAAAACCAACTCCGAATTACTGTCTGAATCATAAAACATCTGTAATAATCACTGGAATGCTGAAATTAATGCATAAAATTTGTAATCAGATAATACGATATGAGTACGCAAGTAGCTCGTGGAAGAGGCCGTGGACGAGGCCGAGGTAGTGCTCAAGTAGGAACTACGTCTTCTGGGCATATGCCGACAGCGGAGGCACCGGTACCACCGGCAACGGAAGTGGAGTCTCATAATCGTGGTGTCGAGGATGACGCCCTGTCGCAGGCTATGCTTCGAGTTCTGGAAAAAGTTACCGGAGTAAGTTCGGGTAACGAAATTCGAGGATCGATTTAAGAATAACTCCAGGCTAACAGAGCAGAGATCTTTAGGGGCATATCTGGTGTAGCCCTGAATGTGGCAGAATATTGGTTGGAGGCCACAGAACAGATTATGGACGACTTGGACTTCTCTGTGGAGCGGTCGGCGGAGAGGCGATCATTCGCTGCGAGACGAGGCCTATCAGTGGTGGCTCACCATGAGAGATGGAACCTCCGCTGATAGGGTAACTTGGGAGCTGTTTAAGACGGCCTTTAAAGGAAAGTATGTTGGGGCAAGTTATGTGGACACCCGCAGAAAGGAATTCTTGAATCTGGTCAAGGAAATAAGTTAGTTACGGAGTACGAGGCTGAGTTTCTGAGGTTAAGCCGGTATGCTGTGGGAATAGTCGCTACGGAGTATGAGCGTAGTGTCCGCTTTGAGGATGGACTCAGAGATGACCTTAAGGTGCTAATTGCTCCGCAGAGGGAGCGTGATTTCATGGTTCTAGTGGAAAAAGCTAAGATAGCTGAGGAGGTGAAGCGTACTGAGAGGCAAAATTGTGAGAAAGATCAGAACCATTTTCAGAGAAATTCCGGACCTTCAGGTGGAGCAAATAAGAATGTCAAAAGGGCAAGAGTGGAGGAGCTAGTTCAAGCAGTTTCGGTGAATGTGGCTAGACCACCAATCTGTGGAGACTGTGGTAAGGTACACTTGGGCGAGTGTAGGAAACGTTCTGGTGCTTGTTTTCAATGCGAATCCATAGAGCATAGAGTTAAGGACTGTCCTCAGAGAGTTGATCAGGTGGACTACAACCACAGAGGGTTGCTCAACCCGCGAGAGGTGGACTACAACCACAGAGAGGACGTGGACAAGATAGGGGCAGAAATGGAAATGGTCGAGGTTAAGGGGCGCCTGGCAGGGGTGCCGAAAATGCTGAGGCTCAACAGCCAGCGTTGGTGTATGCAGCTCGTCGTCGTGAGGAGGGCGACACACCTGACGTAATAACTGGTACGTTTTTGGTTTCTAGCATGCCGTATACTGCTTTGGTGGATATTGGATCTACTAATTCCTATGTTGCATGTGCCATATCTAGGTCGTTGGGTGTGCGCTCTGAGGAGATTATGAGTGGGGTATCTGTGCTAAGTCCTTTGGGTCACTTGGTTAGGGTAGACAAACTGTACAGGGATGTACCCTTAGAAACTCAAGGTAGGATTTTTCCTGGAGATCTGATGGAGTTGCCGTTCGAAAAGTTTGATATCATTCTGGGAATGGACTGGCTTGTTAAGCATAAGGCAACTTTGGATTGTGCTGCTAAGTGAATGGTGCTAAGGACCACGGAAGGTGATGAGGTTATGATGATAGGTGAACGAAAGGACTATTTGTCCAATATGGTGTCAGTATTGAGGGCTGAAAAGTGGATCCGGAAAGGTTGTGAGGCCTATTTGGCATTTGTAAGTCAGTCAAAAGCTGAGGGAATGATGGTGGATAAGGTGAGGACTGTAAAGGAGTTCCAAGATGGTTTTTTGGAGGAGCTTCCGGGTTTACCTCCAAACCGAGAGGTCGATTTTGGAATCGACTTGTTGCCGGGAACGGTACCAGTGTCCATCGCACCGTATAGGATGGCACCGAAGGAGTTAGTGGAGCTGAAAGCTCAAATTCAAGAGCTGTTGGATAGGGGTTTTATTAGGCCAAGTGTGTCTCCATGGGGAGCACCGGTGCTATTCGTGAAGAAGAAGGATGAGACGATGCGAATGTGTATTGATTACCACCAGTTGAACAAACTGACGATTAAGAATAAGTATCCACTGCCAAGGATCGACGACCTGTTTGACCAACTTAGAGGAGCTTCTGTATTTTCCAAGATCGACTTTTGATCTGGATATCATCAGCTAAGGGTCAAAGAAGCAGATATCCATAAGACGGCATTCAGGACTCGGTATAGTCATTACGAGTTTCTGGTTATGCCATTTGGACTGACAAATGCTCCTGCAGCATTTATAGATCTGATGAATTGTGTGTTCCAACCATTCTTGGATCGGTTCGTAGTCGTCTTTATTGACGATATTCTGGTATATTCTGAAATAGAAGCGAAACATGATGAGCATTTCGCATTGTGCTGCAAGTGTTAAGGGAGAAGGAACTCTATGCGAAGTGTAGCAAGTGTGAATTCTGGCTGAGGGAGATAACCTTCTTAGGACATGTGGATAACCTTCTTAGGACATGTGGTCTCTGCTAAGAGGATTAAGGTGGACCCTCGTAAGATTAAAGCAATTTTGGAATGGAAGCCACCTAGGTCAGTGTCAGAAATTTAGAGTTTCATAAGGTTGGCAGGTTACTACAGAAGGTTTGTAGAAGGTTTTTCTGTGATGGCAGCACCTCTGATGAAATTCATAAGTAAAAGAGTACAGTTTGTGTGGACTGAGAAGCATCAGGAAGCTTTTGAGAAGTTGAAGAAAGTTCTGACTGAAGCACCTGTGCTAATTCAACCAGAGTCTGGGAAGGATTTCACTATGTACAGTGATGCGTCACACGTAGGTTTGGATTGTGTGTTGATACAAGAGGGCAAGGTGCTTTCTTATGCATCACGACAACTTAAGCTTCACGAAGGGAACTATCCTACTCATGATTTGGAGTTGGCAACAGTGATCTTTGCACTTAAGATTTGGAGACATTACTTGTACGGAGAAAGGTGTATTATTTATACAGATCATAAGAGTCTTAAGTATTTGCTGACTCAGAAGGAACTGAACCTTAGGCAAAGGAGATGGATCGAGTTGCTTAAGGATTATGATTTTTCAATCGAATATCACCCAGGCAAGGCTAATGTGGTAGCCGATGCTCTAAGTCGTAGAGCTGTATCCGATCTGAGAGCAATGTTTGTTCACCTAAGTCTGTATGATGATGGAAGTCTGTTGGCTGAACTGCTAGTAAGGCCAACCTGGGTGGATCAAATTAAGGAAAAGCAGTTGAAAGATGAGTCTTTGGTCGCTCGTTTTCAACAAGTTAGGGAAGGGGAAATTTCTGAGTTTGGGTTGATAGCGAATGAGTTTTGTGCTTCCGAGGAATAATTTGTGTTTCGAAGGATTCTGACTTGAGACAGTCAATATTGAAGGAGGCTCATGGGGGACTTTGTGCCATGCATCCTGGAGGGAATAAGTTGTATCACGACTTGCGAGAACTGTATTGGTGGCCTGGGCTTAAACGAGAAGTAACGGAATTTATGGGGAAATGTTTAACGTGCTAGCAAGTAAAAACTGAGCATCAATTACCTTCTGGATTGTTGCAGCTAGTAAAGATACCACTTTGGAAGTGGGAGAGGGTAACCATGGACTTTGTGAGTGGACTACCCTTGACACCATCAAAGAAAGACTCGATATGGGTAATTGTGGATATGTTGACCAAATCGGCCCATTTTATACCTGTCCGCACTGACTTTTCACTTCAGAAGTTAGCCAAGTTGTATATGGCGGAGATTGTGCGACTTCATGGTGTCTCAGTTTCGATTATCTCTGACCGAGATCCTCGATTCACATCTTGGTTTTGGAAAAAGTTGCATGAGGTGTTGGGGATGTGATTGAAGTTTAGTACGGCTTTCCATCCCCAAACTGATGGTCAGTCGAAAAGAGTTATTCAGATTCTGGAGGACATGTTGAGGGGATGTGTTATTGACTTCTGAGGTAGTTGGGAAGATTACTTTCCGTTGGCAGAATTTGCGTACAATAACAGTTATCAGGTGAGTATTCGAATGGCACCATATGAAGCATTGTATGGACGAAGGTATCGTACACCTAGTTGTTGGATCGAACTAGGAGAGCGACAAGTTCTTGGACCAGAGTTGGTAGCTGATACTGAGGATAAGGTCAGAATAATTAGGGATCGGTTAAAGGAAGCTGCTGATAGGCAAAAGTCATATGCAGATTTGAAACGTAAGGAGATTGAGTACTCAGTAGGAGATATGGTCTTCTTAAAGGTTTCTCCTTGGAAGAAAAAACTAAGGTTTGGTAAGAAGGGCAAGTTGAGTCCGCGGTTCATTGGGCCTTATCGAGTTTTGAAGCGAGTAGGCCCAGTGGCTTATCAGTTGGAATTGCCTCCGAAGTTAGATAGAATTCACGATGTTTTTCACGTCTCCATGTTAAGGCATTATCGTTCTGACCCTACTCATGTCGTGCCGGTTGGAGAAATTGAAGTGCAAACTGATTTGCCCTTCGAGGAGGAGCCTGTGCAAATATTGGATCGAGATGTTAAGATTCTAAGAAGGAAATCTGTTCCATTAGTAAAAGTGCTTTGGCGTAACCATGGCAAAGAGGAAGCTACTTGGGAGCCAGAAGAGGCGATGCAACAACAATACCCTCATCTGTTTGGATCAGGTAAATTTCGAGGACGAAATTTTTTTAAGGAGGGTAGAGTTGTAACGCCCCAATTTTTGGAAATTCTGAAAATGTTGGTAAAATTTAATATTCTGTGTTTTGTCTACTTGGGGTAGGACTAATTATGTTAGTGGGCCTCTAGAAGGCCCAAGCTTAAGTTAAAACCCGATAGTTTTAGTTAATTTTAATTCCATAAGAAAAAGGGGTTCTGGTAAGCTGGGCTTTTAAGTATTAACTGTGTAAAATAAAACACAAGAAAGCAAGTGGCATAGTGGCATCTGACACCACTGGGAAGGCTATAAGTGGCGTGTGGATGTTAGGGAGGACCCAGGTTCTAGTCACAATGACAGCAAATTAAGGGAATTAATTTTTATGTACAGAAAAGGGAAGTGATGGAACTCAAGTAAAAGTCTGGCAGGAGGAGTTTGAGTTGCTCAGGAGATTGAGCAAGGAGGGGATAAGGGAGAGAATTTAGGAGCTGATTAGGGAGAGCAGTGTTGGCCGAATGGTGGACTCTTGAGGAGCAAGAGTTGGCCAGCCAAGGGGAGCTTAAGGGAGGCAAAATTCGTCTAGGGTTAGTGCCAGTATAAATTCAGCATTAGGGGGTAAGTGAGCTTTTTTCTGATCATCCTTCCCCTCTCTTTTTCTTTCTTTTTCTCTCCATTTTCTATTCTTTTCTTCTTCTTTCCCTCCGTAGCCAAATCCTCCTATCACTCTACTCAACATCACTTTCCTTCCATTATTTTTAAGCCTATAGCCGATTGCCTTAAATCCCGAAATCTCGAAAACTTGATTCCTCTTGTATCGATTTCTTATAACCAAAACCTTACCTCTTTTCATCATTCCTGACCTATTCTCTCATCCTCTAAACCCAAGTTTCTGTCGACAAGACCATAGCAAAACCCTACTATTCCATCTTCTCTTCACTGTTACAAAAAAAAGCCGAAAATGCATAGCCATAGGGACATAGCCGAATTCTAAAAATCACTAAAGGCTCGACTTTTGTTATCATCTGAGGGCTTAGATCTACATCAGAATCAAGTAGAAACTCATTGGAATCATTGACCGAAGGAATCGGTGGTAAGTCTTTCCAACTTAGTCTTTCTTTCGGAGTTTAGAAAAGTCGAAACCCTTAAAGGTTAGGGAGGCTGTCGATTTGGACTTATAGCCCTAAGGGGTTGTGATAACTATTCTATTTTGATAATGTGGGATTTAGAGGCTGCTGATCAAGGGCTTGGACAAGTGGAACGATCGGATCTTGATCTAGTCGCTACTTACGACAAAGGTAGGATCGCTAGTGCCTAAGGTGTGGTTGGCCGAATATGGTAAGTGGTTAATATGTAGTTCATGTCGGTAGTTAGAATTAACATAGTAGTAATATAATTGTAGGCAGTTCATGTGTGGATCTCGTCAGCTAATCGTCATAAAACAGGTGTGTAACTAACACCCTCTAATAGACTAGATCGGCAAAAGCCAAAATGCTGAAAAGCCGGTATTTTGGGAACTTGCGAGTGTGCGAATTCTCGTAAGATAAATGGGTTAATAATTCTGGTAATCTGAAGTGATAAAACTGCAGTACGTGCGATTTCGTGCATTATTGATATTTTGGGCTTAATGGGCCAAAAATCGGTTAATGGGCCAACGGGCCCAATTTGGTAAGTATGCGCGGTAAGTGTTTCTGATTGCACGTAAATGGTAGAAATATGCATGAAAACCCTAAGATAGCTAAATTACTAGAATACCCCTTTGTATAGAAAATTACCATGATACACCTAGGTGTAAAATGACCTTTATACCCCTAGGGTTAATTTTGTCTGAAAAGCATGATGATTTAAATCTGTATGATGTATACCATGAATAAATATCTGTGTATGGGGATATGGGTTATATTATGGAGGAAGCGTCCTGATTGCTATGCCACAAATTATCTGTTCTAGTGGCTCTGCCACATATATCTGTTCTGGTGGCTCTGCCACGATTATCTGCTTCTGTGAGAGTCTGCCATACTATCTGCTTACGCAAACCATGCTACATATTTCTGTGGTGTGTAGTGGTTGGGTGGGTCGAGTAGTCTCCCCACATGGTGAAAGGTTGGTATGGGGGTGCATATGGTTGGATATGGGTTGGGTTTTGCATAAGCATGTAATATTTGTTCTGATCTGTCATGCACCTATGGGCTATATTCTGAATTCTGTTCTGGGCTAAGGCCAACATATTCTGTTTCTGTGGTTTGAACTGATTTAGGCTATGGTTGGGTTAATTCACACACTGAGTTTCCCAAAACTCACCCCCTTTGTTTTATCCACGCAGGTAATCCCCAACCATAGTGGGCTTGGAGCCGTGAGGGATTCGGAGTGGCCACATTTTCTGCAAATTCAGTTTCTTTCTGATGAACTGGACGTCTTTTATTTTTGTTTACGGCTTTGGGTTTTTAAATGTAATAAGGCCATTTATTGATTTTCATGGTTTTGATTTATATGTTATTATGATGAAAATGATTTACTTTAACTATCGAAATGGATTAGTTCTAGGGCGCGTTTTCCAAAACAATAATTGATTTCAAAATAACTCGATTAAAAGTAAGGCTTCCGCTAAGCAAATGATTTTCAAAAATTAATCACTTTTCTAAAATGGACTTAATCAAATGGGTTTTCTTAAAAATATACGTGATGTTAGAATGTGGCAATGGCGGTGTGCATGTCTAGGATTGGATCCGAAGGGAGCTTGGTACTTAAGCAGTCCGACGGACTCACGTCCTCTTTTCCGGTTTCCTACCTGGTGCACAGCTTCCATTCACTTTAATCTATTTAAAAGGTATATTCTAAAACACCAACTAAGTTTTTAAACTAGGTAATACAAAATGTTTTGAACGCTTCGATGTGGCACGTCAGATCCGGTCATAACGTCTAGGCCGGATTTGGGGTGTTACATTTGATCTGTAAGATTGAAATTCCTGTTCTTTTTTGTGAAAGGTTAACTGTATTGCGGGGTTTTTTTTCTTTTAGTTATTCTTTTTCTTGGTAGCGAAATAAAAGTTAATCTAGAAATGAAGGGTAGGTTCATATAGTTGATAATTGATTGAGTCAATAACATGCTGCCACCACATTTTTTGGTTCAGACGTCTTCATTACACATCTCGAGCCGGGGAGCCATTTGCTTCTCGTCGATATTCTAAGCATAGGTATGTATGGCATCCATGTACGAGAACTATTGTGGTATGAAACCAACTCGAAAAAGTCTACTTTGGCATTATAGATTGTTATTTGTTTTTCTCTAAGCCTAATATTTTTTTAAGGTTGGAGAATTTGTTCTTAAAATTTTGTCCTCTTTCTTCTTTATATATGATTTTGATTGTGAAATATATGCTTTTGATTACAAATATACAACAATATAAAATAATATATTAGTTACTTCGTTACTTTCCCCGCTCATGTTCATGGTCTATGTTACTTATTTATTTTTTTGAAAGTTACTCGTTTATTTTTAAGCCTGTAATCCAATAAAAATAATGTTATAAACAATATTTATTAGGATTTTTTCTTAAAAGTAGTGTTATTAAGAAAAATTTATATCAACTATTGGAAATTACATAGTAAACAAAAGTACGAAAAATAATTAAAAGAAACCAAGAACAAAATTGGAAGAACTAAAATTTACTTAGAATAAAGACTGAAAAAGAACAATGTTTAATCTCTAAGCCTATCTAATATAGTAAACTAAAGTGAAATCGAGCCCCCTTTTATGATGTTTTTAAGTTACATTTATAGATTTCATCATCTTTGACCTAATCAAGTTGATTCGACCCTTAATTACAATTTAATGTTCATTGTATGGACAAAAATACCCTTGTAGATTTTAAGTCTGTCGAGGATCAATGTTGTGACATTCTAAGTCCAATGTCTCAACTTTAGAGATAGTTTGCTCGAGTCCTTGGAAAATGGTTAGATGCCAGTATTAGAGTATGCCCAAAGACCAATCATGAGATGATTGTAATAACATACTTATTTTTACCTCATTTATTAATATAAGACATTGCCATTATTATTTCAGTTTCTTTTCTGTGTATATATATAAATTGTTTTATAATAATTCTTGAGAATAATATTATTATTCTTAAAAGGTCCTTAATCGAGTATTATTGGGGGCTTCGACAACAATAGTGTATTAAGACTAACGTGCAGTTTATTTATGACAAAGTGTTGTCATTGACATGGGATGTCAAAATCAATACATGAGTATGTGTGTTAGAGAACAACATATTGGACTGACCCGTTATGAGTATGTTTCTTGGATTATTATGTAATAGTCATAACATTACTCATAGCAATTACTATGCATACGATCTTCAGACTTGAGATCATCAATATCCCAACATCGTGAGTCGTATATTTTGATACAGTCAAACATCCACCATAACTTGTAACATCCCGATTTTGGGCCTAGTCAGAATAATGGTTTTGGAACCACTATCCTGAGGTCAGAGAAATTATTTTTAATATTATTTTATGAGTTATAGCATGATTATATAAGTACATGAAAATTTTGGTGAACTAATTTTAGCGTTTGAGGGCTTAATTACGAAAAAGGGCTAAATCGCGTAAGAGGTAAAAGTTGTGTTTTAATACCCAAATGTGTTAAATTACTAGAGAACCAAAATTGGGGGCCTTTAAAGGGAAATTAGACCCTTTTTAAAAGAGGTAGCCGGTCATAGGAGATAAAGAAGTCAAAATGTCAAACATTTGGTGAAATTAGGTGTAAAAGTTGAATAAAATAAAACAAAAAAAGAAAAAGGCTATCATCTTTTATCTTTCTCTTTCTTACCCACCAATTTTTGCTCAAGAAAACAGCCATGGAAGTCCAAAATTTTCAGCAACTTTCATCTGTTACAAGTAAGTCATTTAGAAGGTTATTTTTTATGATTTTTGCATTTTTAGAATCCTTGTAACATGAGCTTTCAAATGAGGGGACTATCTTGCAAAATGGTTGATAGTCTAGGGACTTGACATGAAAGGATTTGTGTTGTTTGCTGAATTTTTATGAAAGAAAATGAGTCATGGTTGAGTAATAAACAACTTTTGTGAAGAGATTTTCATGAAAACCCCTAATAGGACATTTTTGCATAAGTTGTAAAATAATTGATAAATGTGTGAAATAATGAGAATTGGGGGCTGATTCTAGTATAAAAAGTATTCGTCTAGGCTTGGGTAGTAAGAAAATGTGATAAAAATCGATTTACGAGCCTAGGGGTAAAATCATAATTTTGTGAAAGTATAGGGGCAAAATGGTCATTTTGCCAAAAATATGAATTTTGATTGTCCAAATTTATTTAGTGATTATATGAGTGAATTTCATCATGTTAGATCAAGAAAAATTGAGAATCGTGCTTAAAATCGAGAAAGTACATGGTTAAGGACAAAAAGAGAATAATTATCCAAAATTTGCATTTGAGGTAAGTTCGTGTGATTATAATAATGCAATGTCAAACTTGAATTTTTATGTTTCGATATTACATGAATTGTAAGTACATATGTAATTAATGTGACATTGTATCATACTTTTAATGCCTTGATATTATGTGGAATTTAAATGCTTTATGGCTACCATGTGTTATGTGTCTTGATGTTTCATGTAATATATGTTATTTGTTACCATGAAAGCATGAATGATATTTTGGATAAGATACATGTGTAATTGTTTTATGGTATTCATGTGACCAAATTTCATTTGTTGCCATGAAAGTGTAAATGATGTGTTATGAAAGTAAATTACCTTGTGAGCAGTTGTGATGCTATTCGGTTAGAAATGAAATCTCGTTGAGCCTCAGATATAATGTAGGATACAAAAAGGTATGCTAAGAGAATTGTAGTCTGAACTCATGAGATATGTCTGAGTTCATGAGAAAATGATATATGTAACGTGGGTCTGGGTACTGACTTTGTGTACAGACCTGTGAGTAGCTCAATGAGCATATGTTACTTGATAGCACTATGGGTTTCGGGCACTGACTTGGTAAAAGGCCCGTGAGCAGCTTAGAATGCGAGCATTTCATAGTGTGAGGTAGCATTGGCTACATATGTCGCGCATTATTGAGTTGGTTCTAGCCGCATATATGGCACTTATGTGCAAGTTTTCCGATTTATCCAATAGTATTCCAAGTGTTCAACGGGTAGTTTAAGGAATGATTTGATGATGGTCCCATTGAGGTATGTCAATAGTGAGAATAGATAAAATTTATGCTACGAAGTGGAACGGGTATGTATGCAAAACTCATAAGAAATGATTTCGGGTTATGATGCATCTTTGTAACGAAGTAAATAAGTAGGTCATGTTTATGAGAATGATTTGGTGATAACCTTGTGATTATGGGTCCATGCTTATGTTGGATAAATATGTATTTATACCATGATGGTTGAAATGATTAGTGAAGGTGTGATGAGCTTAGTTATCATCATTTTTGTACTAAAACTATTATAGACAGTAGTTGTAGTCCAAATTTGAAAATCCACCAAAAATTGTAGAAATTGAATTTGAAGCTGAATAAAATATGAAATTAAAGCTTATTTAGTCTAGTTTTTCATAGAAGAAACGTTGTAAGAAAATGAACATCATATTATGATATATTTAAATTATTGTGAGACAGAGTCAGAATGATTTCGAAATCCCCTATTCTGATCTGAGAAAATCATTTAAAATTGTAAAAAAAATTTATGGGTCATAATTTATATGATTAAAATTATTAATAAGTATATTTTCAAGATAAATAGACAGAAACATTATCCGAGTTCCGTATTATGAGATAATAAATTTTTAGTGAAGAGGGGTCAGAATTGTCAGATAGCAAAAAAAGGGTAACTTTAAGGAATAAACTGTAGTAATTGACTAAACCAAAAATTCTAAAAATTTTATGGTAAGAAGCTATATGAGTCTAGTTTCAGGAAAAATTAGCGAAACTTAATTCAGAGTTCTGTAGCTCTAGATATAAATAATTTAGTTGCTATGACTCAAGAAAATAGCTTGACTTGAACATAGGTAGAAAGGCAATAATGAAAATATTTCCTTGAGATCATGTTGTAAGAATTGGTGAAAGCATAATGGTAAATTGCTTATTATTTTCATGTGGACTTACTAAGCGTGAAGCTTACTCCCTCCTTTCCATTTCTCTTAGCTTGTCCGGTTAGCTTGGGGTTGGAGATCGTCAGAGGTAGCATCACACTATCAAACCGTCGCCTTTGGAATATGAATATATGTTATGCGTGTTCAAGTGAGTGGCATGTATAAGGGCTAGGATTTTATGATATGTGTTAGTATGATTAGCCAAATTTATTGGCCCTTATTGAATTATTTGTATTTGGCCATGAGATGTGGCTTATATTGGTTATTGGCTTGTAAGCCCAAGCATGTGTATGCATGGTTAAATGCTTCATGGGATGTGATCATGTTGTTGATGTGGATGAATTATAAAGATGTCTTAGATGCTTAATCTTGTTAAAGTTAATGGCCAATGAAAGTAAGCATGTGTGTATGAAATTCAGGGTGACCAATGGCTTGGAAAATAGCCTCAAAATTTTTCGCACGGGTAGACACACGGGCGTGTGTCTAGAGTGTGTGTGACACACGGTCTGCCCACATGGGCGTGTAATTCAACCATGTGTCCCCTGCATCATGTATTTTAGCTTTGAATTAGCCATACGGGCTGAGACACGGCTGTGTGTCTCAGTCGTGCGAAGGACACGGCCTGGAGACACGGGCGTGTGCCTAGGCCGTGTGCCCTTACTTTGGTGATGAAGTTATAAACAAAGAGTTACACGGGCTGAAGACACGGGCATTCCCATGCCACATGGGCGTGTGAACCCACACGGCCAACCCACACGGGCGTGTGACTCTCCAAAGTGTGAAAAATTTTCTAAGTGTTGCAAAAGTTTCATATGTTTACAGTTTGGTCTCGAACCACCCCGAATGTATGTTTTGGGCCCCGTAGGCCCATATAAGGGACGTTAAGTATATGTATGAAAGGTCTTAATTTAGATGAAATTTTATGGTCGATTTTTACAGGATTGATTGTATTTAAGTCCGGTAATGCCTCGTACCCTGTTCTGGGCTCTGAATATGGGTAAGGGGTGTTACATAACTAGTTGTTCTATAAAAGCTAATGTTGGATATACTGCAATCTATGTAGTGAGATATGATTGATCAATATAGGATTTGTCCCTCCTACATAATTAGAGCAATATCTTAGGCTACTTGATTGAGTGAGACTAGAAATGCTTGACCATGCTCGAATAAGTTGATATGAGATATCATACTTATTTGTTTATCATAGTCTAATTAGGATATCAAGAAACATTAGATAGACTATGCAAGTGTGACTATTCCATGACTTCTGTTCATTCTATATATAAAGGACAAAAGGATTTAATACATAAAGGGATAATCACAGAGAGGTTATGTCGAATCATGACTTCTTGTAACTTAGGTAGCAATAATGCATTGCTAGATGCCACTCATTGTTTGTAATATTAGAATCATTCTAGTATTACTGCTAACATTACAATAACCTACAGGGTCACACCCTATGGTTGAAACAAATGGAATCCAAACATAGTTGGTATTGTTTTTTTACTGCCACATGAATTAAATTGATTATAGAATTAATTTAATTGGGCAGTTAATTATCAAATGAATTATATGAACAAGTATGTTGTACACATAATGAGAACATGGTTAAATTAATATATATGAATTTGATTAGTATAAAATTTAACTAAACATAATTTACCGAAATTCTTGTTATAATTATTGTAATTATAATTTATGATCGAATATTATTATAATTATTGTAATTGTAATTCTTTTAAGTGTTGGAGCAGCTTCAATGTCGCAACTTCAATGTGTTAATGTTGTGACATTTGGTCCAATCCACTAACTCTATGGCTTCGTTTGGTTCAAGTTGTTTTGTAACACATCATACCCGACCTGATCGCCGGATCCGGACTATAGGGTGATACACTTAAAGAGTCAAATTATGTCATGATGTGTTATAGAGGTTTTGAGCATGTTTTACATGATGAAAGAGAGTAATATGACTTGTGTGGATTGAGTTTAGGCCTTAAATGCATGAAGTGGTAAGGGAGGAAGTGCCCAAACTTTGAATTGCATAATTGCATGTTTGTTGAGGAAGTGCCCAAACTTTGAATTGCATAATTGCATGTTTGTTTGCTAAAAAAATGAAGGGGACGTCGAGACGACATTTGAACGTTGTCGGGACATGGAACTGGTGTCAAAACACCCTATTCACGACATTAAGATGAGGGCCTATCACCAGGGCTCACTGCTATGTGCTACTTCTCATCGTCTTAACGTGGAGTTAGGTGCTCCTGAAGGTAGTTTCCTCAGCTTTGCAATTTAGTCCTACGTTTTAAGTAATGCAATAAGAGCCCTAAATGGCTACTAAACTCGTTGAAAACACATATATAGGTAATTCAAATGTTTAATTTTTAAAATCCATGGATAAATTTTATAACATGTTTAATTTTTTACTTTTTCATTCTTATGATTTAGTCTTTTAAACTCTAATTCCTAAATTAGCCTAAAAATTATTTTTCAAATTAAGACGATTTGTTAAATAATATTGTTAGTAACATTTTAGATATATAATGTAATCTATCATTATTGTTAATTGAATGTTTTATGTTGTATATGTTGCGCGCGTGCTAGAATATGATATGTTTAGGTCAATTCAATGTCTAATGCGAAGTTTCAAATTTGGGCTGAATCGTCCCAGCCGGGTTTGGGGCACCACAATTTATTAAAACTCTTTTAAACGTGAAACTTCCCATGGACAATTGACTTTATAACTAAACGTGGACAAGTGGAATCATCACTTTTTGAAATCTTTTTTCTCCAAATTTTCTTATCTCCCGAGTTCTTCCAAAATCACTAATTTCTTTTTTGTCTGCCGCAATTTTCATCCTGTTCTTCCTTTTCCTTCACGAGAGTGTAAATACTCTATTCAATCAGAAATTAACCCTATTTCAAAGGTAATTCCTCGATCTTTCTTTTCTTTTTCTTTTTTTAATTCGTTTGTTAAAATGGTAAGAGAGAGCCGTCGTGGTAGAGGAAGAGATCATAGTGGTAGAACCCCAAGAGGTCGTGGGGGTAGGTTAGTTACTGAGGGTGGCGAGAGGCCATGAAATTGAGAGGTTAGTATTCTATTAGAACCGTCTTCTTACCAGTGCCAAACTACTAAAGATAAATAATGTATTTGGCTGCTAGGGGAATCTGGTTGCCTAATTTTGCCTACGACTTTGAGATCGTTAAGGGGGAATGTCGATTAAGTGATACTACAGGCAGTTTCATACTCCCTCTTTATTTGTTTGAGGCAGGTTTCCATCTCCCTTTGCACCCATTCTTCTACACAGTTCTTAAAGAGTACGGGGTTTTCACCAGGACAGCTTGTTGGTTTATTGTGGGAGACGCTGGTGGCGTATTTCATAGATTGCAGTTTGCGAGATAAGCCACCACTCCTTTTCATTTTCCAACACATGTACCAGTTGAAGGTAATCACTCAAGGAACCTTGACTGGGATGGCTTATTTTTGTACTCGCATGGGCTGCGAGAGCATTCTCAAAAACTGGGCTTCCAATTTTCACCTTAATTGCAACAAATACCTTTGGGTAAGGAGAAAACTGGAAGGTGATTTTGGCTTCTCCACACAATGGTTCATTCAGAGGGAATCCACTTGCCTTCAAAAATTGACATTGGATACTAACATGGTAGTTGCGCAATATAACCAACTGAAGAAGGGCTTTTCTTTAATACTTGAAGAGTTTTTAACGATTAGGAATGTCTTCCAATTTTTCTTAGGTGGAAAAAGGCCTAATGATTATTTGGCGGATGATCTAGTATTGGATGTGTATCCTAGAAGAGCAAAATTTGTCAATGACATAATAACAAATTCATCCTTCAACTTTTATACCTTCATTTAGTTTGGCCCATTTTCTTTTATATTGAGCAACTTTACCTTCTTCTTTTTTACTTGCTACATTGATTATTATTTAATTAAGTATTAAATTTATTATTATGCCTTATATATAAAACATCAAAATAAGTATCTAATTGCACAATTTTAATTAAGTTATTATTTGTTCTTTTATTTAACGCACATGGACATGTATGTTCAGTTTTTTAATGAAAGGATGAAAATGCAATCAATAGCTTAATGTAAAGACTACAATAAACTTTACCCAAGGAATTAAATAATATTGAAAAATTATTTGATTCATGATCAACATAACTTTTCAAATTTAAACTTTATAATAAGATTAACTGAATAAAACATAAGACAATAAGATATGTAAACATAATTAAAAACTATTCTATAGACTGATCATATTGGGGCTTGAACTTTGCAATTGTCAAGTTCAAATTCGATATAAAAAGAATTATGAAGTGTAAAAATAGAATTTAGATAATGGCAATATATTGCAAATAAAAGATAAAGAAAAATAAAGAACACACAGATTTTTACGTGGAAACCCTTTCGGGAAAAATCCACAGGTAGAGGAAAAGAAAATTCACTATGTCGAATCCAAATGATTACAAGAGGAGTAGACTATGTCTATTTATAGGCTTGTAAAACCATATTCTAATAGGAGTGTAGTAATATTGAAACACTTTATTCTAATCAATATCAAATAGATGGAGTTTAATAAGGTTTAAAAAAACCTTATTCTAAAATAAAATAAAAGAATTGTAGTTCTATATGGATTTTACTTATTTTATTTTACTATTGTATTTTATTTAAAAAAGGATTCGGGTTACTCAATTCAAACAATATCCACCTTGACACGAATTCTCAATGAACAAGTTCTTCATCACGAACACTCAACGAACAAGTTCTCCACGTCTTCCCTAAAACCCCTTAAGGGTTTAACTTCAACAATGAACACCAAAGAAGTCTAAGCAATGCTCAAACTTGGTTATAGCAAGTGACTTAGTCATCATATCTACAGGATTTTTATGAGTACTAATTTTACTCACAATGATATCACCACGAGCAATAATATCACGAAAAAAATGATACCGAACATCAATGTGTTTTGTTCTCTCATGAAACATTTGATCTTCTGTAAGAAAGATAACACTCTGATTGTCACAAAATACTGTGCTGATTTGAAGGTCTTCATTGAGCTCACTAATGAGTCCCTTCAACTAAATGGCTTCTTTACAAGCCTTAGTTATCGCCATGTACTTAGCTTCAGTGGTAGACAAAGCGACTATAGTTTGCAAAGTGGCTTTCCAACTGATTGCACAACCTCCGATTGTAAAGACATAACCTGTGAGAGATCTTCTTCTATCAAGGTCTCTAGCAAAATCAGCATCAACGTACCCAATGACTCCGTCTCTATGATGGTCGCTAAACTAACTAAAAATTTGACTAAGGCAAGTGCACCTATCGAACAGTAGTATAGTTATGGTGAGACCGGAAATATCTTATCCACAAGGACTAAGAGTACGAGTAATTACTATCTTTTTACTATCTAGCCTAAGAATTAAGGGATGTTTTCAACTAAGACTAATTATCTAAGATTACAATAGAGATAAAAGTTGGAAAATACTATTTGAAAACCGATGGAGAAGACAACACCCAAGGAAAACTTCACCTAGACTTCACTTATTACTTTTGAATTAGACGATTTATTCACTTGACTTAATCCGTAGAAATCCCTAATTTATGTTAATATCCCTCTCGAGACTAAAAACAACTGACTCTAGGTTGATTAATTGAAATCTCTTTCTAATTAAAACCCCTATGATCGCATTAACTCGATCTATGGATTCCCTTATTAAATTTGACTCTAATTAGGCAGATTTATGTCGTCCTATCTCTAGGATTTCATGCAACTCCGTGTAGAAGTGCCTTGGCCATGTGAAACACTAAATTAGGCCCATTTTGTCCGTTTTTGGCCCGTTTCTTGCTCTTTTAGCCTTCCTATGCTCACCTAAGTATAAAACATGAATTTAAAGGATTAGAAGCATCAAATTCAATGAAACCAAAGAAAAATCATCCATAAATATGCCAAGCATGGGGTAAAAATATGTATATATTATGGTTTATCACTCTAGTTCTTCCAAAATGTAAGCAGAAATCAGTAGCACCTTGTAAGTATCTTAAAATTCACTAAACTACTTTCCAGTGTTCTTTACCGAGATTCGCCATGTATCTACTAACTGCACTGACCACATATGATAAATTGACGTGAACAAACCATAGCATACATGAGAGATCCCACTGCACTAGAATATGAAACATGTGACATGTACTTAATCTCATCATTTGATTGTAGAGACAGAGTTGATGAAAGTCTAAAATGGGCTGCTAAAGGAGTACTAACAGGTTTAGTACTCTGCATATTGAACCTGCAAAAAACTTTCTCAATGTACCCTTTTTGACTTAGGTACAATTTACTTGCTTTCCTATCTTTGAGAATCTCCATACCAAGTATCTTCTTTATTGGTCTCAAATCTTTTATCTCTAATTCTTCACTTAGTTGGGCTTTAACCTTTCTTATCTATCCTTTATCTTTTGCTGCTATCAATATCAACATCCCCTATTCATAAATCCGCGCCCGCTTTCATACAATTAGATACAAAATTATCTATTTTTGAAACATAAAGGAGTAGATACACAAAAGAACCATCACTATTTTTCTTAAAGTAAACACAACTGTCAAAGCTACTTCTTTTGAAATCATTACTGTCAAAGCTACTTCTTTTGAAATCATGAGAAGTCATAAAGGAATCAAACCTCTTGTACCACTGTCTTGGTGACTGTTTCAAACCGTAAAGGGACTTTTTTAGCAAGCAAACATAGTCTTCTTTTTTTGATACTGTAAATCCATCTAGTTGTTACATGTAAATATCCTCCTTAAGTTATCCATGCAAAAATACAGTTTTTTACATCTGACTGCTCAAGCTCTAAATCATGCATAGCCACAATACCAAGCAAAGCTCGAATTGAACTATGCTTCACAACTGGGAGAACACATTTGTGAAGTCCACTCATGGAATTTGACTGTAGCCCTTTGCAACAAGCCTTGCTTTAAATCTAGGTTCTTCAACTCCTAGAGTCCCTTCTTTCTTTTTAAACACCCATTTACAGCAAATAACCTTTTTACCTTTAGGAAGTTTCACAAGATCCTATGTTCTGTTTTTGTGGAGTGATTTCATCTCCTCTTGCATAGCAAACATCCACATTTCTGAGTCTTCACAGCTAACTGCCTCAAATAATTAGATGGCTCTTGGTTTGCATCTATATCTTCAGCCACATTTAAAGCATAAGCAACTAGATCAGCCTCAGCATATTTCTTTACAGGTTTAATCTCTTCTAGTTCTATTTTTGGTGATAGAGTATTGTGGTGAAGAAGCAACTCTATTCTAAATTTTTGTACTGGCTTAATGAGTCGAATCTATTGTAGATTCTAGATTAATCTGATGCTTCACCTGCTTTTGATGTTCTTTATTGGAAGAGTCTTTAAGAGATAAGTTAGGTAGCATAGCAGTTTCATCAAAAACATCTCTGCTAATCACAACTTTTCTATTTTTAGGACACCATAACTTATACCCTTTTACACCAGCTTTATAACCAAGAAAAACACATTTAATGAATCTCAGTTCCAATTTTCCATTATCAGTATGAGCATACGCAGGACACTCAAATATCATTAAATCAAAATAATCAGTAGGATTACCAGACCATACCTATTGTGGAGTCTTTTTCTCAATGGCAATAGATGAAGATCACTTGATCAAAAAAAATTGCAGTAGAGGCTGCTTCGGCCCCAAATGACTTCGGTAAGTTAGCATTCGATAACATACATCAAACTTTCTCTATGATCATTCTACTCATTCGTTCTAAAATGCCATTTTGTTGTAGAGTATGGCAAACTGTCAAGTGTCTCAAAATCCCTTCTAACTTGCATCATCAGAATAGAACTCTAATCCATTGTTTGTGTAGAGATGTTTTATTGTTTTCCCGTCTATTTTTCAATCATAGTTTTCCAAGACTTAAATGTGGAAAACACATTTATGGAAAAATCATCAATAAAAGTTAGTATATAATTAGCTCCACCTCTCGAAGGCACTTTGAATGGCCCCCATAAATAATAATGAATATACTCCAATATTCCTTTCCTGTTATGGATTCCTCTAGTAAATCAAACTCTCTTTTGCTTCTCAAAAACGCAATGCTCACAGAACATCAGTTTGTAAATTCCTTACCCATCAAGAAGCCCTCTTTTCCTCAATTCTGTCATGTCATTCTCACTCATATACCCTAGGCACATATGCTAAAGTTTAGTAATATCATCATCTGACAAAGAAGAGAAAGCGACAGCTGTATCACCAGTAATTGTAGAACCCTGCAAAACATATAACTTAGCAGTCTTTCTCTGTCCTTTCATCACAACAAGGGAACTTTTGGAAATCTTCAAAACCCCACTTTCAGTTGTGTATTTGTACTCTTTTGAATCAAGAGTACTCAATGAAATACGTCACTAAGTGTTCTAACAACTCCATCAAACATCTTAACTTTAATCGTTCCAACACCTATAATTTTACACGAAACATTATTTCCCATCAAAATAACACCTTCAGACACTGTTTCGTAAGTTGTAAACCAATCTTGATTAGGACTCATATGGAAGGTATAGCCTGAATCAAGGATCCACTCCTTGCTCACTTTAGAATTGTTGATAGAAGCGACTAGAAGTTCACCATTGCTATAGTCTTCTACAACATCAGCTTTATCGGATTTTTCTAGTTGTTTTCCCTTTTGATTCACAACTTCCTTTTTTATCTTGCTTTGCAGCTTATAGCACTCAGATCTAATGTGCCCTTTTTTTCTTGCAGAAGTTACATGTTTTACTTCTGTTTGAAGAATTTGATCTACCTTTAGATTTACCGCAAGGATTTCGTTCATGTGTCATTCCACAATCATCATTAGCATTCTGATCTTGTCTTCCACGAATAATAAGACCCTCTCTCTGAGAGTTCGGTTTAACCATAAGATGCTTCATCTTATCATACAAGGTCAAAGAATCATAAAACTCATCAATTGTGAGAGACTCGCGGCTATATAAAATCGTGTCTCTAAAGGTTGAATAAGACGGGGGCAACGAACAAAGTAAAATCAACCCTAGATCTTCCTTATCATACTGAACCTCCATGGCCTCCAAGTTTGAGAGAATTTCTTTAAACGTTATTAAGTGTTCATGCACAGACGCACCTTCCTCCAAACGATGAGCATAAAGATGCTGTTTCATATTCAACTTGCTAGTTAGAATTTTCGATATACATATTTGTTCCAGCCTCTTCCATAATGTAGCAGCGGTCTTCTCCTTCATCGCATCCTGCAAAATTTCGTTAGACAAATGCAAATGTAATTATGTTAACGCCTTTCGATCCTTACACTTCCTCTCTTCATCCGTTAATATCGAAGGCATCTTATCTATCCCTAACCGGGCATCCTCTAAATTCATTTGCATAAGAACTGTCAGCATCTTAATCTGCCACAACACAAATCTGGTATTGTGATACAACAACGAAATTTCATAATTCAAATATGCCATTACCGTGACTGAGATGAACAACCCGAAAGCTCAAATACCAATTTGTAAAAAATAGAATTTCATTAATGACAATATATCGCAAAGAAAAGAGAGAAAAATAAAGAACACACAGATTTTTTATGTGGAAACCCTTTCGGGAAAAAACCAGGGCAAAGGAGAAGAAAATTCACTATGTCAAATTTAAATGATTACAAGATTAATAGACTATGTCTATTTATAGGCTTGTAAAACCATATTCTAATAGAAGTGTAGTAATATTGAAACACCTGATTCTAATCAATATCAAATAGATGGAGTTTAATAAGGTTTAAAAAAACATTATTCTAAAATAAAATAAAAGAAGTGTAGTCCTATATGGACTTTACTTTTATTTTATTTTACTATTGTATTTTATTTAAATAAGGATTCGAGTCACTCAATTCCAACACAAAGTTCAGGCATAACTTAGATCAAAATAAATTTTAATTTTAATTTTAAAAAAGTTATTAAGAACTCAAATAATGATTTAACCCTTAAACATTGAGAGAAATTTAGATTTGATCCTTAAACAGATTAATTCAAATAATGATAAGCTTCTATAAAAAAAAAAACAAATATTACTTAACTATGCAATTTAAAGATAGGTTTATTATAAATTTATTTTTCATAAGTTGATGCAGAACTACATAAATATAGATGACAACCAAGAAGTTAAACAAAAGAGTCCATCATTGTGCTCTCGATTCCCATATGGAAGATCAAACTTCTTCCTAAAATTTACAATTACTTAACTGCTGCTTTAGAAAATTTCTTCAACCCTGCAAATTAAAAACATTACACTATGAATTAGAGATAAAAATAATGATCAGAAAAATATTAAAAGAGATGATTAATAAAAGATTTTCATTTTTCAGAAAAAAATATAATTTATTTTACCTTAATGTTAATCAAGGATGAATGAAGATCATTCCCATTTTTTCCCATGCAAACAGCACTTCGGTTTTTATGCGGTACTGACGCCCAGTTGGGTCATAATAATACTGCACCCATCATCATCGTCAACCATTTCTTGTTAATGTAAAATTTTTATTATATATATTTATTTGTTTATTTATTGTAAAACATACAAAAGGGTTAGTAAATTATAGATAATTATAAAAAAAAAAAAAAGCAAAACAGCAATCCAAACCCAAGTCCATAAACTACCTGTTGTCAACCATGCTATGGTATTATCAATAAAGTTCCAAGTTATGGGTGTTTGAGTATTTATGTATACAATTGTTATATATGAGTTTGTAATTCTATCATATATAGTTGTCTGGTGTGGATTTATTTAAATTGTTTGTGTATTTTATTGGTTTGATTTTGTAATTACTTGTACATATATTATACTTATAAACTATCAAGAAAATAATATACCAATATATATAGTTGTTTAAGCCTGACTTGTTATGTGCTCCAAATTTTACTATATCTCACCCATACTTGGAAATGGCTAATCTAAACTCGTTTAGATTTACCAATATATATATATATATTAAACCTCCTAAATTTCTAGTGGACCTTCAAGCTTGGATGAGCAGTTTGATTTTTGAAAGTTCCACTAATATAAGACATTACAATGCATAGCAAATGAAGAACCCAATAAAACAGGACAAAATCCAGAGAGAAACCAGACAAAACCCACGCAAACCATATGCACATGGTAGGAGACAAACCCACACATCGCAAATGCGGATGGTGGGGCTCAAACCCAAGCCTTCTAGGCTCGCAACCACAACCTTTGGCAATAGTGCCAAGGCCTCATTGGCAGTACTAGTAAATCTTGATTTATTATTTCAGGTTTATCTGCATTTTTAGATATTTTTCACATATACATATTTATAGTCTAATTTCTTTCTTTTTTTTCATAAAATACATATCATAGATGCAAATATATCTCGATTACATAGTATAAATACATATATACACATATATAAATTTTAAAATTATTAATTAAGTTCAATAACTTAATTTAACAATTATACTTTTAATAGAATTATAAAAATAAATTAATTAAAGAAAATTAAAAAAATTGACATAAAATATCAAAATTTTGTATCAATCTATATGAATTTGATAGAATCTAGTATTAAACTTTGAAGCCAACCACAAAGAATAGGATGAAAATGATAGAAGACTAGTTGTTTCTCCCCATTTTCTAAGTATTTTTAAGTTGTGAGGTTGTATTTTAAGAATCCAAACAACATAGAAATATCATTTGCTTGACAAAATAAAATTAAAAGATATATAAAATTTATATGCATGTATTTGTGGAATCATATATATTTGTATGTATAGATGTCTAGATTATCAAAGGTTTTACCCTATAGAGCCTGCCTGACGGCGTACGACGCTCTTCAACTAACCAACCAGCCAGCAACCAACCATAGCGGGGGTCGTTGTTGTCAAAGTGCCTAACAATACCTCCTGGTAGCTTCCTATTGCTCTTTTGATGAGGTCAATCTTTTACATTCTGCAAAGTAGCCACCGATAGCGGCGGCAATTGCTTCGGTTCGACATCTGCTATTCTTATGTTCCTTCTTGAGCTTGACTCAGCACTTGAAGTCACCATGACCGCTAAAATGCTAATGCTAAAATGTTTATGCATGCGTTGTTGGCTGCTGTATTTTTTTTTGGCACTATTTATAGGCCCTTAGAGGGTTGGTGTGCTTCTTCTTTTTTTAGGATTTTGCAATTTTTGCTCTCAATTTTGCTCTTGTTTTTAAATTAGTCCTAATAGGTTGTTTAATTTCTTTTATTTGAGCTATTATTCAATACTTTGGTTGAGGAAGCATAGTTTTTCTATTGATATACCCCTATCTCAATTTGGACATGCGATTTGCATGCACGAATAAAATTACGTACGTTGAATGAAATTGTGTATCGCATGTATTTTTTATTTTAAAATTTGCACATGTTTTTTTTAATTTTTTTTAACTTAAGCATCGAAAAAATAATAGTATTAATTAAACAATTGCACTATGGATTAATTTTTAAGTAAATGAATCATTATATGTGTGCTGCTACATTAATTATTCTTATAGAAAATAGTATCAACATGATAGTTATAGTGTTTCCTGAAGTTATCAATATAAAATCTATACACTTAAATTGTATAATAGTTGTATTTAATCTTTAAAAAAAATCTTAATAAAATTCCCATAAAAATTAGTAGTTCTTGATATAGAATTTCCCAAAAAGCTATTTTAGAACATGGATAACAAGTTAAAGAAGTGGAAGTCGATGTTAATTATGGAGTAACACATATTTGGACAGACTTAATAGAAAAAAGAGTTTAAATTATTGGACTTAAATTGAAATTGACCAAGAAATTAAAAAAACTTTGTAGTTCTTGTCCAAATACGGACATATTATTATTGCTAATATACATCTAATAAATGCAAATGGATTCTCATTGCCATTTGTGTAGAAATCCTAGTCGACATTTATTATGTAACTGTTGTTTTGAAATTATTTTTTTAAAATACCCGCCAAATATTTTTTTTAGGGTTAATTACCAAAAAAGCATTAAGTAAATTTATTAGTTAAGTTATTGCTTATAGAATTATACTAATTTTAAAAAATTTAAATCATTTGAAATTTTTAGTGTTTTTAAGTTTTTTCCTGTGTAAATTATGTATGAACTTTTAATTTAAATTTTATTTTAATTTAAGACTCTTTATATGTGATCCTATTCAAAATTTATAATTTACAATTTCTAGAAGTGATTAAAAGCTTTTTGTTTGAAATATTAAATATTGAGCCATTTATGGTATATGCACACCTTTTTAAGGAAGCAATATATAAGTATTTATTGGCAAAAAACTATTTAACAATTAATTGACTCTGAGCTCGCATTGACTATGCGTGAACCCACTTTTAAAAAAAATTTTGGGTCCATTATTTGTGAAATGTTACATTTTCTTACCCATTTCTTTCTTTAATTGTCCTTATGGTTTTTTTTTTTAAGGTGGACTTTCCCATATTTGTCCTAAATTATTTTAAGCTTAATTTTATAAAAAAATATCATTCGAATGGAGTAACAGAAGACTTATATTAAAAATTTCTCACTTATATGAGAATAAAATTATATAATTTTTATATGTATTTATTTAATTTGATAATCATATTTTATACTCTATTAATATATATATGCATATATTTTTCCATTCTCAATGAGCAAATTTATTTTCCTTTTAGTCGTACGTAAAATGTTTTAGAATAAGTCAATTTTATCACAAATCAACAATTTGCTCTCAAAATCTTGAATAAGATGACAAACCCAATTGTTCGATATATCAAAATTTCAAGAATTAAACTCAGAACAAAAACAAAATTTTATTTAAAATTTTAATAAAAATTGAGTTTTCAACACTAATTAAAGGATGAGTAATTTTGCAAATCATCAACAAAATGATGATAATTTGGATAAAAAAGCTACATTTTAGCAATGTAATGATGAGAAACAAATTACCTATTACAATTTTCAATAACCCACATAGTTGCTTCAACTGTGCTTGGTTTAATAACATTTCCAATAAGTTGCTTCTTCATTATCATCACTTCAATGTTGTTTTTGTTGTTGATGCCATTGCCACTTGATTCATCCCATTATTTCAAGGGAATTTGGCTTAGATAACGCAATGGTTGATCATACTTTTGTTTTATTGATTCTCACAGTTTTTCCCATATGATAAATGATGACGGTTCGAGAGAGAGAAATTGACATTGGGCTTCCTCATGTATTCTTGATACTTTTTTCCTTTTTTTATCATTTCATTTTCTATCATAAGATGATAAAAAAAGTATATTGATCCGACATAAAATAATATGAATAACATAAATTTCTAGTGTCGAAACTATTTTTTTGAAAAACGGGGATCGACTTTAAAAAAAAATATGGAATCGCCACCAATCATTTTTGTTTAGGTGTGACCGGATCACCTAATAAAATATTTTTATTTACTAAAATACTGATTTTGGCCTACGAAAATCAAGAAAACGGGTTCGGGAGTCGGTTACGTGCGAGGAAGGGTTAGCACCCTCGCAACGCCCAAAATTGGTACCTAATTGATTAATTTATGTCCTAATGTCGAAATTTTGAAAAGATTTTAAAATACAATCCCTTTAAAAAATGTTTGGGTAACTCGAATTGGATATTAAGATTCTCTTGTTCCGAGGGAATAAAATATCATATCGAGCACGTTAGGATATGACATTCCAAACCTCCGATACCAAGATCATCTCATTATTTCCAAGACTCATGCATTGAGATTTTAAAAGGATACTTGGTTATTTGGTCAAACGGAAAATCGAAACCCAGCACGTTAGGGCACGATTTCTCGAATTTCCAAACGCGAAATATTGTCTTGTTTTCAAATTTTTCCTTTGTTTACGAATTTGGATAAACATTAACGAGAAAAAAACAAAATTTGAAAGATATATGTTTAAAAATATTGTGACAAAAATAATATGATTGCAAGGATGGACTCAACATTAAATAAATAAATAAAGCAATGAAGCAATAATGCATAATATAAGCGTAACTTAAAAATGTTTGAACATGAACGAAATAACGAAAGTCTTACAAATTAACATATATACATGTATAAAGCATATAGAATAATCAATGAGTGAGTAAGTAAGTTAAATATATATAATATTATGCATGAGTATTTTGAAATAGATCAAAAAAATAAAAATAAACAATGTATGAAATAGTAATGTATAGATGAAATTTCAAAATAAATAATATATATATATATATAAATTTATAGTAAGCGATATATGAAATAATATATGCTAAAATAAATAAATAATGTACATGAAATTAAAAAAAACTCAATATAAATGATATATATATGTATATATATATAACTAATATATGAAAGTGTTCAAAATAAATGAAATATATAATCTAAAATATGGTCCTTTTTAGAAATAAATTACATACATAAATAGATTTAAAATAAGATATATATATATATATATATATATATACATACACGTAAATAAATTTAAAAGAAAATATTTACATAAAATAATATGAAATCAATAATATATACTTAGAATAAAAATAATTATGTGCATGTATCTATAATAGCATTAACTTAAATATCATGTAAATCTTTAAATCATAGAAAAATATAAAAGAGGGTTTTAAAATGGACTAATTATAAAATAAAACAATCCTTTTAAAAAATATATATACATTTAAACAAAAGTATAAAAATAACAAGCTAGAACAATGCAAAAACACAATTCAAGATAGAGATGAATAATAAATAAATTCTAAAACAAATAAAAGAATTTCAAAAGAAAACAAAGTATACTCCATTGAAATAAAAATAAAATCAAAGGAACAATTTACAAATAAATAAAACAATAGGGAGGACCAAAATACAACACGCATAAACTAAGAGGGTTTAAAAACAAAAATACCCCAAATCCCAAAACGCAACGCTTAGGCGCGGACCCAATTGAAAACAGCGCGAAAGGGAAAGATTTATTGCGCAAATATTCCCTTGAAGCAAAACACGCGGATCCTCATAGGTAACCGGGCCAGGTCAGATCGGGTAAGGCCTATATGACGTCGTTCTGAGGCCACTGGACCAAGCCCCAAACGATGTCGTTCCCCCACGCACATAAAGCCAATTTTATATCAGATTCTCTTATTGATCCAAACCCTAACTTTCTTTCCATCATTTTATTGAGCCTCACAAGACCAAACCCTAGCCACCATTTGACCACCCCAAACGGTGATCGACGGAGGGTGATCTACTCGCTCTTTAACCCCGTTTAGATCCATATTCAAGGGTCTAACACTTTCCACTATGAAGAATCAAAAAGAAAGTCCCCACCCTTGTTGGATTCGATTTTAACGGAGAAGAACTCCGATGATACACCAACGATTCAAGGCTAGGGTAAGTTACTTTCTTTCATCCTTGTCCTCTTATTTCTTTTTGTAAACAATCCCAAAATACCAAAACAAGAGAAGACTTGCCAGAAAGAAGAATTGCGAAATATTAAATCGAATTTACAAAAATCACCTTGAAAATGCTCAATTTCAAACTCTATTTTTTTGTATTCAATATGCATTCCCCCCTATTTTTTGCCTTTCGAACCTACATCAGAACCCCTAGGAGCTTTTGGGTGTTCGAATTTTCGGCAATGTTCAACGGGAAGGAAGACGAATCAACAGGTAAGTACCCTTTTCTTTTGTTTCTATTTACCGAAATGTATACAAAAAGATTCAGACCCTAAAGAAAATCACCTTTTGTAACTCTGAATATGGGTTTTTTGGTTGCTATTGCATTCGTATTCAATATCGTGTGTAAAAAAAATTACATCGATCCCTTTGGCTTTTATAGCCGAAAGCAAAAAAAGAAAAGAAAATTACAAAAATCTGCTCATTTTTTGTCTCTGTTTTGCTATGTTTTCATCTTTTTTTTGCAGGTACAGTGCGTGTGCTGGCACTTTGCGTAGGGCGTATGGAGGTGCGTGTGGCGGTCGTACAATGCTGAAGGCTGGGGCTTGGCTACGGTGCAAGGGGGAGAAACCCTAAGGTTTCTGTTTCTAAAATATTTTGGGCCGTTTGGGCCTTGAATTTTTGGGCTTGTGCTTGGGTTTTGAACTTGGGTTGTAATTGGGTTAATTTGGGCCCGACGTACTGGACTGTTAGTATTTGTAAATGGGCTGTAATATTTGGACTGCTTTAATATTTTTTATATGACTTTATTCTTTTTGGTTTTTGTTTTGTGTTTGTACGGGTCCGGGACAAAATTGTGCCTTACAGCTGCCCCTCTTTGCTCATTATCGTGTAACGCGAATAGAGCAAAGACTTCAAAGAGGGCCAATTCTGCCCGGTTTGGCCAGATTTTGGCTTCTTTTGGCACTTCTCTTCTTCGAGGTGACTTGTTCCAACCCACTGCAACTTCAGAGGTATAAGAATTATTGCTCCAATCTGCTCCAATGTAATTTCAGAGAGAAGAGATCTGCGACTTTATCTTACTCTACTGCAACTTCAGAGAGATAAGGATTGTGGCTTTGATCTGCTCCACTGCAACTTCGGGGAGATAAGATCTGCTATCTTTAGTCTGCTCCACTGCAACTTCAGGGAGATAAGACTTGTGGCTTAAATCTGCTTCCTTGCTACCTCAGGAAGATAAGATTTGTCGTCTTCAATCTACTCCACTATTGCTTAGAGAAATAAGATCTACAATCTTCAGCCTGTTCCACTCCTGCTCAGGGAGACAAGGCTAGTGGCTTGAATCTACTCCCTTGCTACCTCAGGGAGATAAGATTTTCCATCTTCGATCTGTTCCATTATTGCTTAGGGAGACAAGATCTTCAATCTTCAGCCTACTCCACTACTGCTTAGGGAGATAGGATGGTGGCTTAAATCTGCTCCACTACTACTTAGGGAGATAAGATTCGCCATCTTCGATCTGTTCTACTACTGCTTAGGGAGACAAGATCTACAATCTTTGATCTGCCCCACTACTGCTTAGGGAGACAAGATCTACAATCTTCAGCCTACTCCACTACTACTTAGGGAGATAGAATGATGGCTTAAATCTGTTCCACTACTGCTTAGGGAGACAAGATTTGTCATCTTCAATCTACTCCACTACTACTTAGGGAGGCAAGATCTTCAATCTTCAGCCTACTCCACTACTGCTTAGGGAGATAGGATGGTGGCTTAAATTTGCTCCACTAGTGCTTAGGGAGACAAGATTCGCCATCTTCGATCTGCTCTATTACTACTTTGGGAGACAAGATCTTCAATCTTCAGCCTACTCCACTACTGCTTAGGGAGATAGGATGGTGGCTTAAATCTACTCCACTACTGCTTAGGGAGACAAGATTCGCCATCTTCGATCTGCTCCACTACTGCTTAAGGAGACAAGATCTTCAGTCTTCATCCTACTCCACTATTGCTTAGGGAGATAGGATGGTGGCTTAAATCTGCTCCACTACTGCTTAAGGAGTCAAGATTTACCATTTTCAATCTGCTCCACTACTGTTTAGGGAGACAAGATCTACAATCTTTAACCTACTCCACTACTGCTTAGGGAGATAGGATAGTGGCTTAAATTTGCTCCACTACTGCTTAGGGAGACAAGATTCGTCATTTTCAATTTGCTCCAATACTGCTTAGGGAGACAAGATCTACAATCTTCAGCCTACTCCACTACTGCTTAGGGAGATAGGATGGTGGCTTAAATCTACTCCACTGCTGCTTAAGGAGACAAGATCCGTCATCTTCGATCTACTCTACTACTGCTTAGGGAGACAAGACCTATAATCATCAGCCTACCCCACTACTGCTTAGGGAGATAGGATGGTGGCTTAAATCTACTCCACTACTGCTTAGGGAGACAAGATCTAAAATCTTCAGCTTACTCCACTACTGTTTAGGGAGATAGGATAGTGGCTTAAATCTATTCCATTGCTACCTCATGGAGCTAAGATTCACAATCTTTAGTCTGCTCCCTTGCTACTTCAGGAAGATAAGACTGGTGGCTTAAATCTGCTCCTCTACTACCTTAGAAAGATAAGATTTGTCGTCTTCGATATGCTCCATTGCTACCTTATGGAGATAAGATCTGTGAATTCACCGATGTTGCTACACCATCCTCTAGGGACATGATCTGTAGAATCAGTTTCATGTACCTATGCTTATGCCAAATGATTAGAATACTATGATCAAAATGAATCAAATGCTCCTAACTAGATGTGTTATGAATGATATATGAATGCAGAAATGAGAATGATCCTTTTTTAAATGCCTAAGGTATCATCGCTAGTTGTTCATTAGGGCATTATCACTGACGTATTACACTACCATCTTGTTCGGCTGGTATTCTTGATAGAAAACCCAAAGAAACAATCACATTCTACTTAGCAAGCTTTCCCCACTGTAATTTCAGAGTCCCTTCCACTGTGCCTTCTGGGACATAAAGTTTGTATCTCCCACTGCAACTTCAGGGGAATAACATTTGGTTTCTTTCATCCATCTTGCTACAACTCAGAGGTATAGAATTTGTATCATCTTCAATCAATTTGATCTGTTACACCATTCCTTGGGTGTAATGACCAGATGTATATGACTGATATTTATATGAATGCAGAGTATCATTTTTCTTTTCCCGAGAATGATCCCCTTTTACATTTGGGTTGACATTGCTCGTTGCTTATTGAGGTTGTATCACCAACGAAATATATTGCCTCTTTGTTCAACTGATACCTTTGATAGAAAATTCGAAGAGATAGTCACAATTTAGACTCCTCTTTCTCAAACATTTCCAACCCTTAGGTTTGGTGAGTTCTAAACAATAGTCTTGTTTCAAGTTCTTGTACTATTTAGAAGCCTCCAGAGTAATATGCATAATTTCTTTTGTGAAAGTTTTATTAGTCCATTAATCATTGTTTCAATGCAAAATGCTTGAAAAAATCATAACAATGGACAAGAAGGAAATTGATTGGAAGCATAACTCGAAATGAATAAATTAATCAAAGATTGTGAATGCAATAAGAAGAAAATTAACTCAAAATGAATAAGTTAATCAAAGATAGCAATGCAGTAAGAAGGAAATTTATTGAGAGCGTATTTTGAAACAAATAAAGTAATCAAAGATAGTAAATTCAATATAGGTAAGATGAAAACTAGGTGCCCCAGGTATCGCAGCCTGAGCTTCTCTGTACGAACTTCTTGATGATCATTTTGAGTTCAATCTATGTTTAAGGGATCCTGAGTACTTTGTCGATGCCCCAAGACGTAGCATACTTCTTCATTGTTAATTCAGGCATAGCAAGACTACTGTATGCCCTACTTTGATCCAAATTTGAGTCGCCCTTTTTGGGTTTTCAACTCAAATCCTCTATGGTCTCAAAGCGCCCTTTGTAGGTTTTTGCCTTGGCCTCTCCTTTTTCTTTCTTTATTTTTTAATTTTTTCATTGATTCTTTTTTTTTATAGGTCTCAATGCGCCCTTTGCGGGTTTTTACCTTGGCCTCTCCCCTTTTAGGTAGAATACTCATTGATTGGATTTGCCATTCGTCTTAGTCAATATCAATGCTTCTCCAAAACAGGCATTCTTTTCTACATAAGGTCCCTCTTAGTTTAGCTTATTTCTTCCTTTGAAATCTTTTTGTATAGGAAGGATATTCTTCAATATCAAGTTTCCCTCATGGAATTTTCTAGGATGAACCTCTTTATTATAAGCTCACATCATTCATTTCTAATACATTGGACCATGACAAAATCTCCTCTCTTTGAATTCAACTGATCATATCGAGCTTTAATCCATTCCGCCTTATCCAACTTCAACTCTGACAAGACTCGGAGAAAAAGAATCTCGTCTTCAAAACCATTTCTATCCCATAAACCAATGAGCAATGTGTTGCCCCAGCGAAGGTCCTGACCGACGTTCGATAAGCATAGAGGGTAAATGGTAACTTCTTTATGCCAATCTTTACAAGTCTCGATCGCCTTTTACTATGACCTTTGTTTTATTATTTTTCTCTTCTTCTTTTTTTGTCTTTTGTACTTTTATTTTTCTTTTTTGCTGCCTTTGCTGCACTGTGATATGGTGTCTGATCTTTGAACAAACTGCAAGATTTTGACATTGTACGATTATATTAGACATGATTCATTGTTGGCATCTGATTTTTTTTATTTTTTTTATTTTTTTTAGGTTTGATGACTGTCGGCTTTGTAACATTGGCATATGAAGCGACTTTCACCCTCTTCATGAAGTAATCGATGACTGCCAAGATGAATCGATATATATTAGACGAGAATGGCCTGACAACATCCATACCCCACATAGAGAAAGTCGGTGAAGAAACGAATGAGGCACATGAATCTTCTCTCCCCAAATTCGGCATTTATGGCATAACTGATGCAACCCCTTCCATGGTAGACCAGTAGTACCCGAACCTCATGATTAATCTGGCCATCGAAAAACCATTATCATGTACTTTTCGAACACCCTATAGCATTCTCACGTCTTGATGCGATCATGCAAAAACATCCTTGAATTTGGAATAACTCAATGATGTTTTGTTTTGTCTTTGTGGTGAGCTAAGCTTCGATCTTCACCTCTTTCCTAGGCTCGCAATGCCCACTGACCCTTTGTAGAGTAGGATCTGTTTTTCATCTTATTCTACCATTCTTAGCAAATCAGGAGATAAGTTACCATCTCTGTCATCTTCAAAGTGCTGAGATCCTTTTAGGCCCATATTTCGCTCAAAGGGAGATTCTGGGTTAGTAGCAGCGCCGCTCATGTCATTGATATCTAAGGACCTGTTGTAGGTACGAAGGAAGACTTCAAAGAATAAATCATTATAAGGATGATTACTTATAGGATATGATCCTAAATGAAGAATATTCAAAAGAATGTCTAAAAAATGAAAGAATCTAAGAATAATTGTTCGTACGGTATGAAATGGAAAGAATAAAAGAATATTTACTCAAGATGATAACAAACATGCATTTTATTGAAATAAAGATTTTGGATATAAGCCTATTTCACAAAATGATTCTTGTTGCTTCTAGGCTTAAAGCAACAAGTGTGTTTTGAATATTACTCTAGATTAGCTCTAAAAATACAAGGATCTCTTCCACAGTCCCATTGTTAAAAACACCCCAAGTACGTAAGGGCAGAAGCTCGAAAAATTCTATTCTCGGGGTCCCTCTTCTGATACGTCGTTAATGTTCAGATTCCCCAATATCAGGTCTTGCACTAGAGCCCTGAACTTAATGTATTCTTGGATCTCACGCTCCTATCCATCATGGAACTCACAACATTTACCCCTTTAACAGAATAATCGGGTAATGAATTTTTTGCACCAGAGGGATCATCGAATTTTACAATACCCATTTTAATGAATCTTTCGATTAACCTTTTAAAAATGGTACAGTTCTCGATCGAATGCCCTGTGATTCCCGTATGGTATTCGCATTAGTCGTTTGCATCGTACCATTTAGGGTATGGAGGCTGTATTGGTTCTACATAATAAGGGGATACAACATGTGCATCAAACAAAATTTGGTACAACTCCCTATACGTGATTGGGATAGGCGTGAACTGGGGTTTTTCTAAGTTTAGTCTTGGATTGGGTTCTTGCCTTGGGGAAACCTGATGACTGGTAGTCACCGTCTTTGGCTGACTTACAGTAATCGACTCCGAATAGCCCTTGTTATACCTACTCTTACTATTCACTTCCTTCTTCTTCTTTTTCGGGGCCTTTAAAGTCCAATCTCCTCTTTCCTTTGTTTCTGCCAGAACAACCGGTTTGGCTCGATCATCCTTCGGGTTCAAACCTGAACCCATCGGGAAGTTTAAGAGTACCGAGGTATCAGTCTGATATTGCGGTCCGATAATGATGGGTACCCCTTACGGATGCGTGTCTGGTTGGGTCAAGACGCTTATGGGGGAAAAAACTTGGGGAATAGATGAGATCTTTATTATCATCCCCACTGTTGACCACTGGGCAACTCCTTTTTTCAAGTCCTACGGCTAGTAAATGGGTTAACTGGCCCATCACATTCTTTTGGAATTCCAGTATTTGTTCCCGCATCTCTTTTTGAATTTTGGTCAATTGCTCCTGCATCTGTATTTGCATTTACTTTATTCTTTCCAACCTTCGGTCCATGGGTTTTGTTTTTGCGCGAGTACCGTAGCGATGCTTAGTTCAGTAAACTTTTGTCGGTTCTCAAGTTAGCTGAAATAATTTTTCCTAATTAGGGTCCCTTTTTGAAAATCTAATGCATATGATGAAATGCAATGCAATTGTATGTGATGCATGTAAAAAATAAAGAGGCTTTAATTCTGGATTCAATTCCATTAAAATAACTTTTCTAAAAAACAAATTTCTTTACATAAAACGGATTACATAGGCAGCCTTGCCCTCATATTCCAAACGAAGACACCGATCCTTTTCTTCATATCCGGATGTTATGGTCAAATCTTACGAAATTTCTAAAAGATGTCTCTATTATCTCCTTTTTGCTCGATCCGGACTGCAGCCCATTACTCACTTATCCCCACGATACTCATTAGCTTCTTTAAGACATGACTACTCTCGAATAATCTTTGTCGGCTTGAATCCTCAGGCAATGAAGCAAAGTCGTGTATTCCTTCATGAACTATCAGCCCTCTCTTGTTGTTTACTTGGACCATATTCGGACGACTATATTATATTCCACTTTATCAAGAAATCCATTCTCCATGACAAGCTTTTCTATTTAGCAATCGAATATGATTCAACACCTCTTTTCTATAATGAAAATCCAATACAATCAAAATAAAAGAAAACATGTTAGCATAGGAGAAATAAACAAAATAGGGTACCTATCTGGGTGACCACTAGGGGTTCGGAGTGGCTCTACTTAGGATGGGCTCTTAAGGCTTGCTATATGGGGTTTGATTCTAAAGAAAGGGTACCTAAACCAGCAGATCCCTCGATCCTCACCCATTATAGGCTCATATGGATCAAGTTCAGTCCAGGGGAATACATTTCCCTGTAGCCATGCGGAGATGAAAATCTCACGAAGACATAGGTACGGATATATCCCGGAAGTAATCCACTAGCCCATACGGAGATGAAGACCTCACGAAGGCATAGTTTCTCACTCCCACTTAAAAGGTGTGACTACAATGGTCATGCAATGCAATGCAAGAATATTCTACGTGACTCAAGCAACAGCAATCATGGAGATCACAAATAAATGCAATAAAAGAATCATGATTTTTCAAATCAAATTTTCAATTTTCGACAAAAGGACAGAAAATAATCAATTTTACAGCTTGACTCTCTTATTGGTCCCCAGTGGAGTCGCCAAGCTGTCGAAACCATTTTTTTGAAAAACGGGGATCGACTTTAGATAGAAATATGGAGTTGCCACCAATCCTTTTTGTTTAGGTGTGACCGGATCACCTAATAAAATATTTTTATTTATTAAAATACTGATTTTGGCCTACAAAAATCAAGAAAATAGGTTCGGGAGTCGGTTACGTGCGAGGAAGGGTTAGCACCCTCGCAACACCCAAAATTGGTACCTAATTGATTAATTTATGTCCTAATGTCGAAAATTTGAAAAGATTTTAAAATACAATCCCTTTAAAAAATGTTTCGATAACTCGAATTGGATATTAAGATTCTCTTGTTCCGAAGGAATAAAATATCATATCCAGCACGTTAGGATATGACATTCCAAACCTCCGATACCAAGATCATCCCATTATTTCCAAGACTCATGCATTGAGATTTTAAAAGGATATTCGGTTATTTGGTCAAACGGAATATCAAAACTCAGCACGTTAGGGCACGATTTCTCGAATTTCCAAACGCGAAATATTGCCTTGTTTCCAAAATTTTCCTTTGTTTACGAATTTGGATAAACGCTAACGAGAAAAAAAGAAAATTTGAAAGATATATGTTTAAAAATTTTGTGACAAAAATGATATGATTGCAAGGATGGCCTCAACATTAAATAACGAGTCACGATAAATAAATAAAGCAATGAAGTAATAATGCATAATATAAAGCGTAACTTAAAAATGTTTAAACATGAACGAAATAACGAAAGTCTTACAAATTAACATATGTACATGTATAAAGCATATAGAATAATCAATGAGTGAGTAAGTAAGTTAAATATATATAATATTATGCATGAGTACTTTGAAATAGATCAAAAAAATAAAAATAAAAATAAACAATGTATGAAATAGTAATGTATAGAGGAAATTTCAAAATAAATAATATATATAAATTTATAGTAAGCGATATTGAAATAATATATGCTAACATAAATAAATAATGTACATGAAATAAAAAAAAACTCAATATAAATGATGTATATATATATATATAAAACTAATATATGAAAGTGTTCAAAATAAATGAAATATATAATCTAAAATATGGTCCTTTATAGAAATAAATTACATACATAAATAGATTTAAAATCAGATATATATATATATATACGTAAATATATTTAAAAGAAAATATTTACATAAAATAATATGAAATCAATAATATATACTTAGAATAAAAATAATTATGTGCATGTATCTATAATAGCATTAAATTAAATATCATGTAAATCTTTAAATCATAGAAAAATATAAAAGAGGATTTTAAAATGGACTAATTATAAAATAAAACAATCCTTTTAAAAAAATATACATGTAAACAAAAGTATAAAAATAACAAGCTAGAACAATGCAAAAACAGTAAAACAATTCAAGATAGAGATGAATAATAAATAAATTCTAAAAAAAATAAAAGAATTTCAAAAGAATACAAAGTCTACTCCATTAAAATAAAAATAAAATTAAAGGAACAATTTACAAATAAATAAAACAATAGGGAGGACCAAAATACAACACGCATAAACTAAGAGGGTTTAAAAACAGAAATACCCCAAATCCCAAAATGCAACGTTTAGGCGCGGACCCAATTGAAAACAGAGCAAAAGGGAAGGATTTATTGCGCAAATATTCCCTTGAAGCAAAACACGCGGATCCTCATGGGTAACCGAGCCGAGTCGGATCAGGTATGGCCTATACAACGTCGTTTTGAGGCCACTGGACCAAGCCCCAAACGACGTCGTTCCCACACGCACATAAAGCCAATTTTATATCAGATTCTCTTATTGATTCAAACCCTAACCTTCTTTCCATCATTTTATTGAGCCTCACAAGACCAAACCCTAGCCGCCATTTGACCACCCCAAACAGCGATCAACGAAGGGTGATCTACTCGCTCTTTAACCCCATTTAGATCCATATTCAAGGATCTAACACTTTCCACCATGAAGAATAAAAAAAAAGTCCCTTCCCTTGTTGTATTCGATTTTAACGGAGAAGAACTCTGATGATACACCAATGATTCAAGGCTCGGGTAAGTTACTTTCTTTCATCCTTTTCCTCTTATTTCTTTTTGTAAACAATCCCAAAATACCAAAACAAGAGAAGACTTGTCAGAAAGAAGAATTGCGAAATATTAAATCGAATTTAAAAAAATCACCTTGAAAATGCTCAATTTCGAACACTGTTTTTTTTGTATTCAATATGCGTTCCCCCCTATTTTTTTTTCCTTTCGAACCCACATCAGAACCCCTAGGGGCTCTTGGGTGTTCGGATTTTCGGCAATGTTCAACGGGAGGGAAGACAAATCAACAGGTAAGTACCCTTTTCTTTTATTTCTATTTATCGAAATGTATGCAAAAAGATTCAGACCCTAAAAGAAAATCACCTTTTGTAACTCTGAATATGGGTTTTTTGGTTGCTATTGCATTCGTATTCAATACTGTGTGTAAAAAAAATTACATCGATCCCTTTGGCTTTTGTAGCCAAAAGCAAAATAAAGAAAAGGAAAATACAAAAATCTACTCGTTTTTTGTCTCTGTTTTGCTGTGTTTTCGTCTGTTTTTTTTGCAGGTCCGGATTGTGTGCTAGCACTCGGCGTAGGGCGAACGGAGGCGCGCGTGGCGGTCATACGGCGCTGAAGGCTGGGTCTTGGCTGCGGCGTAAGGGCGAGAAACCCTAGGGTTTCTATTTCTAAAATATTTTGGGCCGTTTGGACCTTGAATTTTTGGGCTTGTGCTTGGGTTTTGAACTTGGGTTGTAATTGGGTTAATTTGGGCCCGACATACTGGACTGTTAGTATTTGTAAATGGGTTGTAATATTTGGACTGCTTTAATATTTTTATATGATTTTATTCTTTTTAGTTTTTTTTTTTGTGTTTGTATGGGCCTGGGCCAAAATTGGGCCTTACATCTAGCATAAGAAAAATAGTTATGATATATTCTTGATATTTTTTTGCTTATTTTTCCACTTAATTTTCTAGCATAAATAAAAGGAAAAAAAACAAAAAAATATTGATAAATGAAAAATAATTAAATAATTGATTCATATATTATTGATTCTTTTTTCTTCTTTTATCACTTCATTTTCTAGCATAATAGAAAATAAAAGAAAAACTATATACACAAATAATTCCAACAAAATAATTAATTCATAGCAAAAGGAAAAGAAATTAAAAAAAATAATAATTAAAGTATTTAAGAATAATAAAATAAATTCTAGCAAAAAAAATTGAAATCAACTTAGCATATGTATAGAAATCAACCTGGCTCTTTCTTGAATGCTTCCTTATCTTGACTACTTTCTCCATTCACAACAGCAATTTCCTTCTTATTATTTGATCTCTTATTTTCCTTTTTAATAGATTTGAAACGTCCAATTTTTTTAAGTTTGGAATGCCAAACTATGTTAAATATTTAATTTGGTTGAGTGGTTGAGGGTTGTGATTGTTTGCGTAAGGTTTGGGGGTGCAAATCCTTTCTTTGGAAATTTTGTTAATTTTTTGTTCTACCCCTATCCTTGGTAATTTGACTTAAATCTTATTTCTGTGCAAATTATAATAGAATGAACTTGCTGGTTCAATGGTAATGTGTTAGCTTAACCTTAAGTCTTGTGTTTAAATCCATGTGTATGCAATACCTGAATTCTTTTTGTTTCTTGCTTGTGTCAGAAGTTGAGTTCCTTTCAAATTCTAATTAAATCTGATAGGATTTTGTGGGATGAGATTTTAACAAATGTTTTATTTTATTTTATTTTTGAATTATCAAAGAAATATCCCTAATTTTGCTCCTCCTTTGCATATCCAACAACCCCTCCCATCTCACGTTCTTTCTCTTTGCAGCCATTTCTTTTTCTTTCCTTACTTTCCTTCTTCAAAAATTTCCATTGGTTACACTAAATTTTTCCTTTTCCCCATAATAATTCTACCATTTTGTCTATTCTTGTTCTTTCCTCGTTGAGATTTTGTGACGAGTTCGGCAAGTTGCTATTAAGGTTGTTGTTTTTCTGTGTTGGGGAAAATTCATTAAGATAAGCAAAGGTTCTTGTTAATTCTTCTTGTAAAGCCCCAAATTTTTTATTTTCGGCTTTCGTGAGTGAAAATTTGACCAATTTCATATTTAATTATAGAAAGGACCAAATTGCATAAAATGCAAAAGTTGAGTTCTAATAGCTATAAGTATCAAATAGCAATTGAATTCAAAACTTGAGGTCCTTATATGATAATTAGACCATTAAGAAAAGTTAGTAAATATTTTTTATGATTCATCAATGGAAATTTAGAAAAAGAAAAGGACTAAATCGAAATTTGGAATAAATAAAGATGATAATAGTCCAATATCATCTTATTTCATCATCTTCTTCCCCAAAATTCTATGGAAACCCTAGGAAAGAGAAAGAAAAACAATCAAGCCTAATTGGGTAAGTATTCTTGTCCCATTTTTTAGTAATTTTTATATTTCTGAGATCGTAATAACCTAATCTATTTATTTTGGGGATTAATTTGCAAAGTTATCAAAGCATCAAAATTTTTCCATGGATGAATATGCTGAAATTTTGAAATTTATGGTAGAAATTGAAATGTTATTAATAGATAAACAACTTTTGTAAAGTGAATTTTCATGAAATTGTGATTTAGGGACTAAATTGTAAAGATGTAAAATTCATGGAAATTTTCTGATTTTTATGAAACATATGTGCTGTAAATGTTATACGTAAAAATTGGTTAGGCTTGGAATAAGGATTAAATTGCATCAATTTCATTTTCCAAGTTTAGGGACAAAATCGTCATTTATGAAAAGTATAGGGGCAAAATGGTAATTTTTCCTAGGATGTGAATTGAATTAAATTGAATATGAAATGGATTAAACTGACGTTAAATTCATTTATATAGATCCGAAAAGACCTGATACTGAGTTGGATCGAGGAAAACAAAAAGTATCGAATTAGTAGATCCTTGTATACGAACGTTTATCGAGGTAAGTTCCTGTAACTAAATTGTGTATATTTATATGCTTGAATTGAATGTTGTGTATGTGAATTGTATAAATGCCATATACATGAAATTGATTACATATCTGACAAAGCCCCGTAAATATTAAATCCCGTTTGAATAATAGAATTCGATGGATACAAGATTTCTTAAATTGGTTGTAGTCTTGCATATGTTGCGGACACACCACAACTCCTACGAGCATCCCGTTATAAGCCCTCTCAAACTTCCTCTTATATGGTGAGCATCCTGATAGGTAGTTATCCTGCATGTGTTGCGAACTACCGCAGCTCTTTGTAAGCGTCCTGTTATATGATCGATTGTGATCCTGCATATATTGCGGACACAAATGCTGCTCTTTATAAGCGTCCTGATATAGGCTCTTTATGAGCTTCCTGATATGGGTCATTTGAACTTCTTGTTATGTAGCTATCTGGAGCTCCCTAATAATAGCTCTTCGAAGTTACTTGTTAAGCTCAACGAGCTTTCTGTTCTAAACTCTTATAAGCTTCCTGTTATAGCCCGGATAAGCTTCCTGTTACATGGCTCACAGAGTATCCTATTATAAGGCTCGAGAGAGTGCTTCCTAATTATGTGCCCTGGGAACCCCTGAATATGAGTTGACAGTCTACAGTGTTGTACACTTCAAGTGTGCTACATGTGTATCTATTGATATTTCAAATAAATTCAACGAGCAAAGTTCTGTTATGGCTAATCTGAACTTAAGATGATTTATCATAGAAATGTATATGTTATATGAAAATATGATAAGAAAAGTATATGTGTATGAAGGTTTTTACATGATGAGCTTATCTTTATTACTTGAAAAGTATTTAGAAATTCATGGTTAACTTGTTTGATTGAATGTGTGTGATTAGGCAATTGGCTAATTTGTTTGGATGCATGTTATTTACATGATTACTTAAATTGAATATAAACGGTAAGTTAAATTCCTATTATGCGAACTTACAAAGCATTAAATGCTTACTTTGTTCTATTCTCCTCTATATTATAGTATTCAGAGGCTCGTAAAGGTTGGAACTTGATCAGAGACACATCACACTATCCCTTGGACCTCTCGGTATATGAAACAAGCTAACTTTTGATATAATGGCATGTATAGGTTAAATAGATTAAATGATAAAATATTTTGGTTGTAACTAGCCATTGGAATGGCTAGTGTTAAGCATACTTTGGTGTAATTATATAAGGCGTTATCATGTTTGATGTGTGTTAAAAATGATTTTATGGTGAAAGGTATATAAACCATATGATGAATGGATTTGAATTAGTATAATTGATAAAATTTGCATATAAACATAAGTGTAAATTTGCTAAGTTTAATCACTTGAACATATGTGCTAATATTTTATACATAATACTTGTATTTGGCTTGATTTTATAACTTGAATTGGTTTGGAAATGTGTTAAAATGATAATGTAGTTATAAGGCAAAATTTGAGTGAGAAATAAGGCTTGGAAATGGCCTTATTTTGTCCACACAGGTAGACACACAGGCGTGTGTCTCAACTGTGTGTGACACATAGCCATGCACAAGGGCGTGTGAAGCACAAGGCCCAACACACACATGTGTGTCTTGGCCGTGTGAATCCTGCACCTAAATTTTTAAAAAATTAAATTGCCCACACGGCCTAGTACACTGGCGTGTGGCTGGCCGTGTGACCCAAGTCAGAATGTTACACAAAAATGAACATGGGTTGGGACACGGCCATGTGCCTTACATCAAATGCTCACACGGCCTAGGACATGGGCATGTTATGTGGTTGTGTGAGCCACACGGCCTGATCACACGGGCGTGTGTTCCCTATTTATAAGGAAATTTTAAAATTTTTGCGAAAAATTCTCTAAGTTCCCGATTTAGTCCCGACTTGTTTCTAATGTATAAATTAGGCCTCGAGGGTGCAATTAAGGGACAATATGATTGGTTTAGGATTTGAATAGTAAATGACATAAATTAATTCTATTTGTTCTATAAACTCTAGTAATGCTCTGTAACCCTATTCCGACGACGGATATGGGTTAGGGGTGTTAAAATTTTATTGTACATTGAGGGAAACGTAAATCTTAAGTGTAAGGAGGATTTTATATGTTTATGTGAAATAGTCCCTAAATTGTTTTTTGTGCTTAAGTAATTTTCTAAAACTAAATCTTAAAGTTAATTTTTTTTTAATTTGGAGTTTTTATTAATTCAAGTTGGGAATAATTTGTCGATTTTTGTGCATTTTTTTATTTATACTCTAAGACACGTGAAAGTCAAGCATGATAAGTTACTTTTTAGAAGTTATTATATTAGATTGTCTCCCTAATTTGAAGCATTATCTTGAAATTTTAAAATATACAAGTTTGACATCAAAACCATAATTTTTTTTTGAGTTTTTTCGCCTATAGAGCATAGATTTTTTTCGTTCTCATTTTATTTTTGTTTGTGGGTATGTCAACTTGATTTATTATTCTAGAACTTGCTTCAGTTATACATGTCGAGACCACATTATTTATTTGATATATTGAGATGATAGAGTCACTTAGGATTTAACCCACTTAACCTTTAACACAGCTTACCGATTGAATTAATCTTAGTAAACCAAGTTGATCCTAACACATTTTTTTCTTATCACCCATTCATGTAAACTCGAAAATCACATTAATGTTTTAAATCACCCTTTTTATTGATTCTCTTTTTGTTGAGATTTGATTTTAGTTAGTTTCCTAACTACACATTATCTTTTGTATTACAGAATTTTACTTTGTTCATAAAGAAACAAAAAAAAAGTAAAAAATAGTTAAAAAAATGAATGATAAAAAATTCGATTGAGCTTGGATCATTAAACTCATCTTTTGTATAACAGCTCATATCGGCTCTTTCTTTCTTGTTGATGTAATTTTTTTAATTTAGTAACTAATTTTTTTGGTAACTTATTAACTTGATTCTCGAATTTAACAAAATTTTATAACCTTTTACATACCCTTAACCTAAGCGTCGTTACAACCTTATAAAGACCTCTTGATTGATGTGTCATCTCATTCTTATTGCGGTGGAGATTTGATTTTCAAGCAAGCCTATGGTAATAACATTTATTATACAGCTATTAAGTGCACATTACTTGAACCTTAAACACCTTGAGTGCTTAAGTGAATCTCTGTAATAGTGTTAATTCTTATTAAGCTTAAATTTCAGGTAATTGTTGAGATAAGGGAGATGCCTAATATTTTTAATCCTTAAAGATTATATTACGTTTCCGGATTTCACTATTTTGACACAATCATCCAAATTTAAGGCAGTTCCAATTCTCTTCCTCCCTTTTCTTACGATATTTTGATTGTCGTGACTATATTTGTTTGTACATTGAGGACAATGTATATCTTAAGTGTGAGGAAGATTTTATATGTTTATGTGATATAGTCCCTAACATTAATTTTATTTTATTTTTTTAATTTGGAGTTTTTATTGTTCTAGTTGGGAATAATTTGTGGATTTTTGTGCATTGTTTTATTTATACTTCAAGACATGAGAGAGTCAAGCATGGTAAGTTGTTTTTCATAACTGAAGTATTATCTTGAAATTTTAAAATTTCCAAGCTTGACATCAAAACCATAGTTTTTTGAACTTTTGAGCCTATAAAGCATATAATTTTTTCGTGCTCATTTTATTTTTGGTTTTGAGTATGTTAACATGATTTGTTATTCTAGAATTTGCTTTGGTTATACATGTCGAGACCACATTATTGATTTGATATACTGAGATGATATAGTCACTTAGGATTTAACCCGCTTAACCTTTAACATAGCTTTCCCGTTAAATTAACCCCTAGTAAACTCTGTTGATCCTAACACATTTTTTTCTTATCACTCGTTCATGTTAACTCAAAAACCACATTAATATTGTAAATCACCATTTTTATTGACTCCCTTTTTGTTGAGACTCGATTTGATTAATCGTCTAACTATACTTTATATTTTGTATTACATAATTTTACTTTGTTCTGAAAAAAACCAAAAAAAAAAAAAGGAAAGGAAAGGAAAAAAAGTTGAATATAATGCATGAAAAAAATTCACTTGAGCTTAGATCATTAATCTCATATTTTGTATAAAAGCTCATATTCGCTCTTTATTTCTTGTTAATGTAAATTTTTTAAATTCAACAACTGCTTTTTTTTTTTTTTTATGGTAACCTATTAACTCAATTCTCGATTATAACCAACTTTTATGACCTTTTCGTACCTTTAACCTAAGCCCCATTACAACCTTGTAAAGGCCTCTTAATTGGTGTGTCAACTTGTAACACCCCTTGCCCGTACTTAACACTGGAACAGGGTACGAGGAATTATTTTACTTGAACACAATCAAACACAAAACCGGACCATACAGTTTTGTTCCAATTAAAGTCATTCAAACATATACTTAGCATCCCTTATACGGGCTTACAAGGCCCAAACATGCATTGAAAAATGTTTGGGACTAAATCGGAAACTTTCGGAACTTCTACAACACTTAGAAAAATTTTCATGTTTTGGAGAGCCACACGCCCGTGTGGCTTGGGACACGCCTGTGTTCTCAGCCCGTGTAATTCTCTGAAAATGACATCATCAGCCAAATAAGGTCACACGACCAGGGCAAACGCTCGTGTCCTTAAGTCATGTGGCGAATTAAATTCCAAAATCAGGTGCAGACTTCACATGGCCTGGGCACACGCCCGTGTGCTGAGGCCATGTATCTCACACAGCCAAGACACACGCCCGTGTCTCTGCCTGTGTGTTTACTACTGGGCATTCTGTTGCATTAATTAGGGTGTAGAGGACACATGGTCGGATCACACGCCTATGGGGCAAGCCGTGTGTCACACACGGTCTAGACACACGCCCGTGTGAGCAACTTTAAGGCTATTTTCCGAGAAAATTGCCACCCTTATTTATACAAACACATATATGGCTTCAATGATAACTTAACACCCATAAACATAGCTTATGCATGACAACATCTCCTCACATTATACTTGTTTAAGACTCCCTATTATGACAATCAAATCTTACTATCACATATACTAATAAGTAGTATTTCTTAGAATTGCATGCATGCATTTCCATACCATCTTATACACACATATTATTCATCAACATTCCATCATACATAAACATAGGTCATATCATAATGGAATTGGCACATACATACATAGATGAATAGGTTTGCAACCCCATAAGTATTATGAGCCAAATCTCATGGCTATATAAAAAATAAATCAACTATCATTATAAGCCAACACATTTGGCTAAACCAATATCACATATAACAAAAAGACTAGGTTCCTATACACGCCATACTCAAAATGTTGAGATTAACTATACCCAAATAATCCTATCGATAGTGTAAACGTGCCTCCGATGTACTTTGATCCCCGAGCTAGCTTGACGATACCATAAGAAAATGGAAAAGAGAGGGGGTAAGCATAAAGCTTAGTAAGCTTGCATATAATTAATAAGCAATAAGAATATGCATTTTCATACACATACATAGCATAACTTGCCTCATATCATTCTCAATAATCATTATATTCATACCCTGCCTCATACAATTTACATAATATTCAATAGAACTCAAGATCATAATTTCTTTATTCACCTCTTTCCGAAGTTTTATCATTCCATAATCTCAAAAACTACCAGCTTGGCGTACATACCTGTACTCTTTCAACATGATCATACCTCGTCATTTCTTTGATAAATCCTTGGACTACCAGTTGAACCACTTGGAATACTAAGGGCACTCAAAATTACCATACACAATAAGATGCCAATGCCATGTCCCAGACATGGTCTTACATGGGATCTCACATCGATGCCATACCCTAGATATAGTCTTCTACAAATTCTCATTTCGATGCCATGTCCCCGACATGGTCTTACACGAAATCTCATATAAACGCCATATCCCAGATATGGTCTTACATGATAACTCCTACTGATGCCGATGCCATATCCCAGATATGGTCTTATACGGGATCCCATCAACCCAAATGTCTTAATTTGTATACCCTAAGTATTCCTAAGGTTCAACCGGCTTTTGTCACTTCAAATCTTTATCGAACAACATCAATAGTATTCATGAAGACAAATATACAATTCTTATAACATTAATTACTAAATGCATAATAAAAAAACACACAAACTTACCTCGGTACAAAATATGGGCAACTAATTCAATCTAGTCCAAGATCTTGCTATTTCCTCGATCTAGGCCCGGACTCTGTTTTTCTTGATCTAAAAATTTCAAGCTTCCATGGGGTTTTTCTCCTTGAATTTTTAGTGGAAAAAGATGGAGAAGAAGATGACCATTTTATTTTTATTTTATTAGTTTTTGCTTTTGTCATCAAATACCAACCCATACCCAATTTTTGACTTTTTGACTTTTTATTTATTACACTTCATGTACAACCATACACATATATAATGGCCTAATTACTCATTAAAGACCTCAAATTTTAAGTTCTATAGCTATTTAACACCTTTAGCTAAAGGAACACAACTTTTGCATTTTACGCGATTTGGTCCTTTTTTTCACAAATTAAGCATTCAAACGATAAAGTTTCTTAACAATATTTTTACACAATCCTATTATCATGCTATAGACCTAAAAATACTACTAAAATAAATTTTATGACTTTGGATTTGTGTTCCCGAAACCACTGTTCCGACTAGGCCCAAAATCTTGATGTTACAACTCTCCCCCCTTAAGGATTTTTGTCCCCGAAAATCTTACCGGTAAAGAGGTTTGGGTATTGTGCTCTCATGGTTTCCTCAGGTTCCCATGTAGCTTCTTCAACCCCATGCCTTTGCCACAAGACTTTCACAAGGGCAATACTCTTATTTCTCAATTGCTTGACTTTCCGAGTCAAAATCTTAACCGGTTTGTCACCATAAATCAGATATGGTTGTATCTCAACCTTTATTGGTGTAATCACAAGTGAAGGGTCTGATTGGTATCCACACAACATATATACATGGAACACATCATGGATCTTTTCCAATTCAGATGGCAAAGTCAATCGATATGCTACCGGCCCTATCCTTTCGGTGATCTCGTACTGCCCAATAAAACGCTGACTCAACTTGCCTTTCCGACCAAATCTAAGAACTTTTTTCCACAGGGACACTTTTAGAAATACCTTATCGCCGACTTGAAACTCAATTTCTCTTCATTTTAAATCTGCGTAGGATTTTTGTCTAGCCGAAGCTGTTTTCAAGCAATCTCGAATCACCTTTACTTTCTCTTCGGTTTCTTTAACTAAGTTGACCCCATGAATCTGATTCTCTCTGAGTTCAATCCAATATAATGGTGTTCGGCACTTACGCCATATAATGCCACATAAGGCGCTATTTTCAAGCTTGACTGAAAGCTGTTATTATAGGCAAATTCTACCAAGGGAAGTACTTTTCCCAACTGCCTTAATATTTAAGAACACAACACCGGAGCATGTCTTCAAGTATCTCAGATTTACTCTCTCTCTCGATCGACTATCATGCATGAATGGAAAGCGGTACTAAAATTCAACTTTGTACCTAAAGCTTCTTGTAGCTTTTTCCAGAACCGCGATGTGAATCTCGGATCCCTCTTCGAAATAATCGACAAAGGTACTCCATTAAGTCTCACAATTTCTGAAACATACAACTCAGCTAGCTTATCGAGTGAGCAGTCGGTACGTACTGGAATAAAGTGAGTCAATTTCATTAATCGATCAACTACTACCCATACAGTATCTTTCTTTCTGGGTGACAACGGCAATCCCGTCACAAAATCCATAATAATCCGGTCTCATTTCCACTCGGGAACCAACACAGCTTGAAGTAAACCCGAAGGTACTTGGTGCTTGGCTTTCACTTGCTGACAAATTAAGCATTTCGAAACAAACTCTAAGATGTCTCTTTTCATACCCGGTTACCAATATAATCGCTTCAAGTCATTAAATATCTTGGTACTACCTGGATGAATTGACATACAGCTATTATGTGCCTCGTGAAGAATTTTCCCAATAAGCTTGTCATCTCTAGGTACATAGATCCTATCCTAAAACATCAAACAACCTCAGGAACCAATCCAAAAATCTAATTCAACACCCAACTCACATTGAGATATCTTGGTTTGCAAATCACTATCACTTTTCTGAGCCTCACAGATCTCTTGGAGAAACATCGGTCTAGCTCTCAACTCCGCTAGCATCGAACCATCATCGAACACAATCAACTGAGCATTCATAGCTCTTAAGGTAAATAAGGATTTCCTACTCAAGGCATTGGCGACTACGTTCGCCTTGCCCGGGTGATAGTCAATCACCAACTCATAATCTTTTATCAACTCTAGCCACCTCCGTTGCTACAAATTCAAATCCTTTTGAGTCATTAAGTACTTTAGACTCTTGTGATCAATGAATACCCGACACTCTTACCATACAAGTGATGTCTCCAAATCTTTAATGCAAACACAATGGCGGCTAGCTCTAGATCATGCGTCATATAATTTTTCTCATGTGGTTTCAATTGCCTTGAAGCATATGCTATCACTTTGCCTTCTTGCATAAGTACACAACCCAATCCATTTAAGGACGCATCACTATAAACCACAAATTCTTTTCCCAGTTCGGGTTGCACCAATACGAGAGCCTCAATCAATAATGCCTTTAATTTTTCAAAACTCTGTTGGCACTTTGCTGACCATTCGAACTTGATGTCTTTTTGCAATAATTTTGTCATTGGAGAGGCAATCATGGAAAATCCTTTAACGAACCTTCGGTAATAACCGACTAAGCCCAAAAAGCTTCTAACCTCGGATACGTTTCTCAGTGGTTTCCAATCAACAATGGCCGAAATCTTACTCGGATCAACTCGAATTCCATCACCTGATACAATATGCCCCCAAAAAACCAACTTCTCTAATCCAAAACTCACTTTTGCTAAACTTAGCATACAACTGCTTATCTCTCAAAGTTTGCAAAACAGTCATTAAATGATCGGCATGTTCAGATTCGTTACAAAAATAAATCAAGATATCATTAATAAACACTACAACAAATTTATCCAAATAAGGTCAGAAAATTTGATTCATTAAATCCATGAAAACTGTAGGAGCATTCGTTAAACCAAAAAGCATCACTAAAAATTCATAGTGACCATACCTAGTCCGAAATGCAGTTTTTTGCACATCCAAGTCTTTAACTCTCAACTGATAATAACCAGATCTCAAGTCTATCTTAGAGAATACCGTGGCTCCTTTCAATTGGTCAAATAAATCATCTATCCTCGGAAAAGGGTACTTATTCTTTATCATCACCTTGTTGAGTTGTTGGTAGTCAATGCATAGCTTTACCAGATCATCTTTCTTTCTCACAAATAAAACTGGCGCACCCCATGGTGAATAACTAGGTCTCGCGAAACCTTTATCCGTCAATTCTTGCAATTAGGTTTTCAACTCCTTTAACTCAGTTGGAGCCATCCTATACAGAGTAATAGAAACGGGTATCGTACCCGAAACTAGATCAATACCAAATTCTACTTCTCTAATCTGAGGCAGTCCAGGTAATTCTTTCGGAACCACATCCAGCTACTCACATACTACCGGTACTGACTCAATCTTTAACTCTGACTCTTTTGTATTCAACACAAAAGCAAGATAAGCTTCGTAACCCTTCCTTACACACTTCTGAGCGGTCATAAAAGAAATCACCACATGCGAGCTATTCAACTCATCTGAATCAACCCAGAGAATATTACCATTTTCACATTTCAGTTCAATAAATTTTCTCCCACAATTTACTACTACATCATGAATAGTTAACCAATCTATACCAAAAATCACGTCAAACTCGTCAAATGGAAAAAGCATAAGGTTAGTCGGAAAACAGTGACATCTAATCATCAAAGGACAATTTTTACATACTTTATCAACTAGCTTGCCTAACGGGTTTGACACTTCTATCACAAATTTTATAGATTCAACAAGCATGCTCATACTAGACACCAATTTCATACAAATATAGGAATGGGTAAATCCCGGATCAATCAAAGCAATAACAGTAGCATCATAAATAGAAAATGTACCCGTAATCACATCCGGGGATGAAGCCTCTTCGCAAGAGCGAATGGCGTACGTCCTTGTAGGAGCTCTACCCTCAGGTCTCATAGCAGACTCTTCAGGGGCATTCTTACTGCTTGCTCCATTACCCAAATTTTTCTATGGTCTACCTCGACTAGCAGTGTTACCTGATCTTGCACTTTGATACCTCTCTTTTTTTGCGATTTTAGAGCACTCTCTAATAAAGTGGTCTGGGGAACCACACTTGAAGCAGGTCCTGTCGCTCTCTCGACGCTCACCAGGGTGACGTCTACCACATTGGGGACATTCCGGTCTACTTGGTCGAGCATTACCAACACTAGCAATTGAGGTAGTCTGGGCCTTAGCACCCGAATACTGTTTACCTCTATTTTTATTTGAAAACTCAACAGAAGCATTGGAACGAGGATAGAAGTCACTAGACTTCTTCGATGTGGATTGAAATGACTTGCCCATAGATCTTTTCTTTGAATCCCTAGCCTCAGACTCAGCCTTTCTCTTCTCTTTGGCCAATTCCTCGGCCTTACAAGCTCTTTCAACGAGTATAACGAACTCCTTTAGCTCAAGCATACCAAAAAACATCCGAATGTCTTCATTTAATCCGTCCACAAACCTTTTGCACATAATGGCTTTGGTCGACACACATTCTCGAGCGTATTTGCTGAGTCTCACAAACTTACACTCGTATTCAGTTACGGTCATTCTATCTTATTTCAGCTCAAGGAACTCATTTATTTTCTGATCCATAAATCTTTAACTGATATACTTTTTCTGAAACTCTTCTTGGAAAAATTCCGTTGTTACCATCTCCCTTGGTACAACCGACACAAGTGTCTTCCACCAGTGGTAAGTCAAATCTCTAAGCAGTGATACAATACATTTCATGCATTCTTCCGGTGTGCATGGCAATTCTTCAAAAACCCAGATAGTGTTTTCGAGCCAAAACTCTGCTCGTTTCGGATCATCATCGATTTTAGCTCAGAATTCTTTAGCTTCTTACTTTCAAATTTTATCCACCGGAGGTCTATTCAGTCTCATAAAATCCATGCCTTGGGGTGCTACAGGAACAGGCTGAGGGATAGGTAGGGGTGGAGGGGGTTAAGCGTTCGGGTTCGTCCGAATAAACTCCGTGTACCAGGCATCTATTATGTGGAGAAAGGCTTCTCGAGCCCCTTCTCCTCCTCCTTAACTAACTATGAGTGGTCTACTCTCTTGCGGCACTATCTTTTCAGTGGGAGCAGGCGCGTTACTTTTTACGTCGTCGACTTCAGCTCGATTGGGATCCATTACTATACAAAAACACAATTTAAAAGGTCAAGAGTCGTCACACTATCATAACGTATTTATGGCATGTATAGCTAGACTCGTACACACGCTACGTTAGTCCGATAATCAACTAAATCGTAGCTCTGATACCACTAAATATAACACCCCTTACCTGTACTCAACGCCGGAACAGGGTATGAGGCATTATTGTACTTGAATGCAATCAAACACACAAAACCGGACCATACAATTTTGTTCCAATTAAAGTCATTCAAACGTATACTTAACATCCCTTATATGGGCCTACGAGGCCTAAAAAATGCATCGAAAAAGATTTGGGACTAAACCAGAAACTTCTGGAACTTCTACAACACTTAGAAAAATTTTCATGTTTTAGAGAGTCACACGCTCGTGTGGCTTGGGACACGCTCGTGTCTTCAGCTCGTGTAACTCTTTGACTATGATGTCATCAGCCAAATAAGGTCACACGGCCAGGGCACACGCCCGTGTGCTGAGGTCATGTATCTCACACAGTTGTGTCTCTGCCCATGTGTTTACTACTGGGCATTTCCTTGCATTAATTAGGGTGCGGGGATACACGGCCGGATCACAAGCCTATGGGACAAGCCATGTGTCACACACAATCTAGACACACGCCCGTGTGTCTACCCATGTGAGCAACTTTAAGGCTATTTTCCAAGCCAATTGCCACCCTTATTTATACCAACACATATATGGCTTCAATGAGAACTTAACACTCATAAACATAGCTTATGCATGACAACATCTCCTCACATTATACTTGTTTAAGATTCCCTATTATGACAATCAAATCTTACCATCACATATACAAATAAGCAGTATTTCTTAGACTTGCATGCATACATTTCCATACCATCTTATACACACATATTATTCATCAACATTCCATCATCCATAACTATAAGCCATATCGTAATGGAATTGGCACATACATACATAGATGAATAGGTTTACAACCCTATAAGTATTATGTAACAACCCGATTTAGACCCTAATCGAAACGGTGGTTTCCAGATCACAAATTTGAGTCATAAAAATGTCTTCAAATTATTTTCTGTGTTTATTTTATGTGAATTTATATTTGTGAAATTTTCATGCTTTAATTTTATTGTTTGAGTGTCCGATGGAATAAAAGATTTAATTGCGTAAAATGAAAATTTGGTGGTTATTTCTAAAAAGGGCTTAACTGCTATTGGCTTTATTAATGGAAACCTTTATGTTGCAATTAGCCCATTAAAAGAAAAGGTGGACGGTAATAGGCATATATTATATGGTTTTGTTATAATTTTATTAAGGTTAAAAATGTAATTAGGTAAAAATGTTAATATATGTTAAAATAACATAAAATAAGCCATGTTTTATTCATTCTCTCTTGACCGAAACTAAACAAAAAGAAAAAGAAATAACAAAATCTAGGGTTCGGCCATCTTTAAAGCTCAATCAAGGTAAATGTTTAGCTCGATTTTTGATAATTTCTACGTTTTTGAAATCGTCGTTAAGTTATCTTCAAGACCCAAGCTTGATTTTTTTATTCTAATGAATATTTTGAGTTATTCCATTGTTGAGAGTTTGTGATTTTTTTTGTTTGATGATGAAATATGAAAGATATGTTTTAGATTAACATATTTTGTATTGGAATTTTTGATGATTTTGAGTAATCAGGACTAAATTACAAAAATAATAATTTAAGGGACTAAAACGTAAAATAAATGAAATATATGGACTTGTATGGATATGGGTAAGATTCGGCCAAACATGGATATAGGGAAATTTTGCATATTTTGTGTTTTGTGCAATAGGGACTAAATTGTAAAAAATGTAAATGTCAGGGGTAAAATGGTAATTTGCCCATTTATGTGTTTTTGGACTAAATTGAATGAAAATATGTTTGAATGAGCTTAATTTGAATATGTTTAGATCAAGAACCAAAGAAATCAGTTTTGGATCGGGGGAAGGTAAAAGTTGTCGACTAACTATCCCTTTCCGTTTTGCATAGTCTGAGGTAAGTTTATAAGCAAATAGACATACTAAGATATAATTATATGTAAATTATACTTGCTGAAATGAAATGTGTGATTTTATTTATGCAATAGCTGAGTGTGAATAAGCTTGATTACTATGTTTTTGAATTCGTTTCGACCGAGTTACGACGTCCGAAAGCCCTATATGAACCGTAGGAATAGTTAGGATACATATGTCATGACATAGAATTTCGATTTATGTGTGCGAGTAAGACCCTGTCTGGGACAGTGGCATCGATAAGTGATTACATGTAAGACCACGTCTGGGACATTAGCATTGTACGATGTATGTGTGATTACCCGAGTGTCCTATCCAATTCTGAATGGTTCATCGGGCAAAGATAAGTTATGTTCGAATGTGTAAAACGAGCTAAATGGCCAGGTATGAATAGAGGTGTGCATGGCGGTCGGGCGGGTTCTGGCCGCCCATAAAAATTTTCACCCGTTTTCAAGGCGGGCACGCCCGTGTAAAAATATGGGCATAGAATTTTGTCCAAGCCCTACCAAGAAAAAATGATAGGCTCGAGTGGCCTGCCTTAATGCCACCATATTAAAATTTTTTTACTTTTTTATTAAATAAAAAAACTTTAAAATATAATAAATCAAATGCATTTAAAACATAAAAAAATATTAAAAAAATGGGACTAAAATAATTCTTAAAATAATATATAAATTAAAAATATAATAAAAATAATTATATTAAAATTAAAAATTGAAATAAATTAGAACTAAATTATATTAATAACAAAAATTTTACAATATCAAAATAACATTAAAAACAATAAAAAAACCTAAAGTAAAAAAACTAAAGTTACTTAAAATTTAAAATAAAAAAATTTAAAAATAATTTAATATTAAAATCAGTAGTAAGCAAAGCCGGGTCCCTGCTAAAAAATCTTGCTCGAGGCTCGTACCCGCTTTCTAAACGGCCTCTTTTTTTTGCCCAAGCCCATTTTTCTGGCCTATATTTTTACCCAAACCTCCCATTTTTCTGGCGAGCCTTGGTGTCGTGCCATCACCCATGCACACCTCTAGGTATGAATTAGCTTGTTATTACCTAAAATAAGATAAGTGTATTCGGCCTTGAGATTATTATTGGAATGAGCCTTAAAATTTCGCATGCATGATTATGTGTATTCGGTTACATAATTTATATATGTGTAAGAAATTATATTGTGACTCATGAGTTTTTGTATTTGTGTGTATGTGAACTAGGTTGATAATGCTTATTTGGCTTTCGAAATTAAATGGAATATGTTAACTTGGTGATATGAGCACTCGGCCAAGGTGACTTTTATGAATGAATATTTATATTTATAATGTGAACTTTATATGTTGGGATTTAAATGTGTTAAGATGATATACTTTAGAATAGTTTAATTAAGTTGATGATATTATTAAGTTGTTCATTTGCTTATGACTTACTAAGCTATAAAAAGCTTACTCTGTGTATATTTGTGTCTCTGTTTATAGATTTTGGAGTCAAGCTACAAGCTCAGGGACTGTAGCAAAGTTCACCACATTATCAGCTATTTTGGTACCTTTATAAGTTAAACTAGAATTATGGCATGTATAGGCTGAAATGTGTTTTGAAAAGTAGAACTTTGGTTTGAATAATCTAAGCCATGCGAAAATGGCTAATCTTTTATATTGAGTTCGATTATGCTTGATTATGGCTTAAATTCTATGTTTAATTTCAGTTTTGATAGACTATGACTTAAGTTCTTTTTGATTATTATATAATGTGTTATGGTTGATTCTACTTTATGCTATGTTTTTTCATTTTGTGATTAGTTGTTGAATTCGGATGAGACATGAATATATTGAATATTGTGATTGGACTATATATATATATATGTTTGGTCTTGTATTGAGCCTATATTGAGAGTGTAACCAAAATGCATGATGTTTGTGGTGACGTTACATATTCGGCCGTATAATTCATAATGGAAGTTAGTATAATCTCTTTTAGTTTATATGTATTTTCGATCTAACTTAGTAAATTGCGGTTGCATACTTAAATTTGTCTATCATGAATATGTTATTAAAGTTGGGTCTCAAATATCAATACTTAAATTTACTAAAGCCAAATGCGCATGTTTTAATGACCTAGAATAAAAATGTATAGTCTTTCATGATTAATATTTTTAAGTGAAGTATATGGTAATGTATGGTTGATGCCGAATAATTGTATCAATTTGTACGTAAGTACAAAGCATGCAAGTTCAAATTTGATCTTGACTTAAGTTGCATACGTAAGAAATTTTATTTATGTGTATTATGGCTTATTAAATTATATGAATATGCTTGTGATATTTGGTGGTTATGCATAAATTCATAAGTGACTTAATAAGACGTTTGACCATGCTGTTAGTAATTAATGTTGAATATATATATATGCATTATATGTAGTAAGTGTTAGGTTGGAATTTGACATGATATTTGTTTACATTGTGCAAAACAATATATTTTCTGAATTTGAAAGTTAACTACATTTTTTATTTATTTATATAAATGGGTTTTGATTTGAGTGGAAATTTATTGATGTTTGAATTTGTAATTTTGATCGGTAGTGCCTCATAACCCTAGTCCTGTGACGGATACGGGTTAGGGGTGTCACATATTATGAGCCAAACATCATGGCTATACATAAAATAAATCAACTATCATTATAAGTCAACACATTTGGCTAGACCAATATGACATATAACAAAAAGACTAGGTTTTTATACATGCCATACTCAAAATGTTGAGATTAACTATACCAAAATAATCCTATCGATAGTGTGAACGTGCCTCCGACGTACCTTGATACCCGAGCTAGCTTGACAATACTATAAGAAAATGGAAAACAGAGGGGGTAAGCATAAAGCTTAGTAAGCTTGCATGTAATTAATAAGCAATAAGAATATGCATTTTCATACACATACATAACATAACTTGCCTCATCTCATTCTCAATAATCATTATAGTCATACCCTACCTCATACAATTTACATAATATTCAATAGAACTCAAGATCATAATTTCTTCATTCACCTCTTACCGAAGTTTTATCATTTCGTAATCTCAATAACTACCAGCTTGGCGTACATACCTGTACTCTTTCAACATGATCATACCTCGTCATTTCTTTGACAAATCATTGGACTACCAGTTGAACCACTTCGAATACTAGGGGCACTCAGAATTACCATACACAATAAGATGCTAATGCCATGTCCCAAACATAGCCTTACATGGGATCTCACATCGATGCCATACCCCAAATATGGTCTTATACGGATTCTCATTTTGACGCCATGTCCCCGACGTGGTCTTACACGAAATCTTATATCAACGTTATGTCCCAAATATGGTCTTACATGATAACTCCTACCGATGTCGATGCCATATCCCAGGTATGGTCTTATACGGGATCCCATCAACCCAAATGTCTTAATTTGTATACCCTAAGTATTCCTAAGGTTCAACTGACTTTTGTCACCTCAAATCTTTATCGAACAACATCAATAGTATTCATAAAGACAAATATACAATTCTTACAACATTAATTACTAAATGCATAATAAAAATTTGTATCAATCACACACAAACTTACCTCGGTACAACATATGGGCAACTAATTCGATCTAGTCCAAGATCTTGCTCTTTCCCCGATCTAGGCCCGTTCTCTGTTTTTCTTGATATGTAGAGGATTTATTGTGTTAAAAATTTCAAGCTTCCCCGGGGTTTTTCTCCTTGAATTTTTAGTGGAAAAATATGGAGAAGAAGATGACCATTTTATTTTATTTTATTAGTTTTTGCTTTTGTCATCAAATACCAACCCATACCCAATTTTTGACTTTTTCACTTTTCATTTATTACACTTCATGTAGCCATTCACATATATAATGTCCTAATTACTAATTAAGGACCTCAACTTTTAAGTTCTATAGCTATTTAACACCTTTAGCTAAAGGAACACAACTTTTGCATTTTACGCGATTTGGTCCTTTTTCACAAATTAAGCATTCAAACGATAAAGTTTCTTAACAATATTTTTACACAATCCTATTATTATGCTGTAGACCTCAAAATGATACTAAAATAAATTTTATGACCTCAAATTTGTGTTCCCAAAAACACTGTTCCGACTAGGCCCAAAATCGGGATGTTACACATCTCATTTTTATAGTGGTGGAGATTTGATTTTCAAGCAGGCCTATGGTAATAACCTTTCTTATTCAAACTTTGAGCGCATATTACTTGAACACTTATATCTTGAGTACTTGAGTGAACTTTCGTGAGGGTGTTAATTCTTGTTGAGTTTGAATTTCAGGTAATTATTGAGATAGGGAAGATGCCTAATGTTTTTATGCCTAAAAGATTTCTGCTTATATTGCAGATATTCTTTAGCGTCATTTTAGTTTGAATTTTCAATGCATGATTATCTGTAGATTATCTTAAGACATTGTCGGTGAAAACAATAAATTGAGGGAAGTTAACTTGAATGTGGATTGAGAATTTTGCTTTAGGACAAACAAACTCTTAAGTCTGGGGATATTTGATAAGTGCTAAAAGTAACATGTTTTAACCTCGTTCTTAATGCGTTTTTGAATTATTATTCGATGTTAATTGTTAATTTTATACTCCTAATATTTTAAATTCGTGTTTTAATACTTAATAAAGCACTTGGGAGCAAAAAAGAGCAAAAAGTGGAGCGTCGGAGCAAGCTATAGGAGTCACACAGGCTGAATTATTCCACACAGCCAAACCACATGAATGTGTGACCCACACTAGTGTATGGTAAACCGTGTCGATTTCATGGAATTGTGCACCGAATAATAAATAATCTCATTTTTAGGTTTTTCAGGCAATATAAGAAGTATATATGACTAAAATAAGAAGATGGGAGGGAACCGTCAGAGAATACTCAAGAAAGTAACTCAAAAACACCATTGAAGTCGACTTTGAAGTAGATTTTTGTCAAGATTGAATATTCCCATTTGGTTTCTTAGGAAGTTATCATGAGTTCCTTTGTTTCTTTTGGTTATACTGTCTCTTGAATGTTTCTATTTTCAAGCATGAACTAATTTTCTAAATATCTAGGGGAGATGAACCCTATGATGGATTATGTCGTTTGATTTTTATTTTATGCAATAAATACTTAGTTTCTTGTTCTCAATTATGTGTGCTTAATTCTTAGTTTAATATTTCTAGACTATTTATTCATGTTCGATGTGCTTAAATCGGAGGTTGAATAGACATTGTTTAAGAGTAGATTTTGCATAACTGAGTGGAGTTGCATGCAATCCTAGAAATAGGACGACATAAAACTACTAGATTAGAGTCAAATTTAATAGGAGAATCCATAGCACAAGTTAATGCGATGATAGGGGTTTTAATTAGAAAGAAATTTCAATTAATCAACCTAGAATTAGTTGCTTTTATGTTCGAAAGAGATATTAATATAATTTATGGATTTCTATGAATTAATATGCTATGTAAAAGAAATTGCGTAATTTAGATTAATAGTGATAGACGAAACCTAGGTGAATTATTTCCTGGGTATTGTTTCACTTATTGGCTATTAATTAATTATTTCCGTGTTTTGTTCTTTATTGTGTCCGCTAGTTAATTAATTTAGTTAATTTTAGTTTTAATCAATCGGATTTATCAGTTAAATAATAGAAAGATAGTAATTACTAGTACTTTTAGTCTTCGTGGGAACGATACCTTTACTCACCATAGCTATACTATTAATTTATAGGTGTATTTGTCTTAGCCAAATTTTTAGTTAGTTCCACGACACAACATAGTTTTGTGTTTTGATCCGATTGGTCCGAGCCCACACTCGAAGCAGTTCATGGTACGAGAATAGTGGAAAAGATCGTTTGGTTGAAAGCCGAAAAACGTCAAGGATTTGCTTATCCAAAAACACATGTATGATTTCAGTTCAAGGTTTATTGCTATAAATATCACAAATTGTGTCGATTTTCAAATTTTTAATTTTTCGTTGTGCAAAAAAACCATTTTCAAACCGGATTTTTTCCAATACGTAGCAACAAAGCTAAAATTATTGAAAAATTGACCCATGTATCGATACTTGACTCACTATTTGCATATTGGACTTCTGAATTGATGTTTCATGGCTCATTTGAGTTAGCTTTTTGTTTGGTATGATTTATGGATGCTTGAAATGATTTAATTGGATGTTGTAACTCCAAAATAAACATCATTTGATTGAATATTTGATTGATCGAAATGTCTTAGCATCTAATGTGACATCTTTATTCAGTTCACATAAAGGGTGTAACACTCAATATATAAATCATATTTTTATATTAAAATAAAAGATAAATATAACTCTTATAAATTAATAAGAAATTCATGAGTGATGGGATAATTGCTTAAAAGGATATTATTACCATGATAATATGTTAGTATTACTTTAATACGAATGAATATTCACCCTAGGTTATAACAAAAATAAAAATAAAAAAGATATTTTTTTCTTAATATTATCAAACATGAAATATAAATAATATATACTTTTTAAGTATTTAATATAAATTATTGTAAAGTTTAATTTGAATATATAAATCATATTTATAATTTATATAAATGAGGAGTGAATTTATAAATTGGCACCCAAACTAGATTTTGAAAAGCCAAAAGTTAGAAACTTTAACCTCTTAATTTTGCTTAAAAAGGCAGTTTGATAAGTTAATTTTGCTTGAAAAGTTGACTATTTAAAGGCCTAAAGGTTTAGGTTTGAAAAGTTACCTGAAAAACAGTTACACGAAAAATGGTGCTTTTGAAAAATGTGATTTAATATTTTAACTGTTTGACGATATTTTTAAAAAATGTTGTGAAAAGTAAAAATATTTATTTTAAATATGATGATGTAAAGTAAAAAATTTAATTTAAATGATTTTTAAATTTATTAATATTATGATAAATCAATTTTAATTATGTTTAAACAATTAATATAAATTTGTTTATAAAAATTAATTTGAGCGTATAAATCATTTTTTTTATAGTGTAACTTGTTAATTGTGTCATTACGACTTACGGTACAATAAGTCTTATCTTGAGTAGTCGTGATTCTAAAAAATATAAAATTTATTTTCTTTACTTGTACCCTTTTTTTATTTCTTTCTTTCTTTTATCCCTAACTTCTTCCTTTTCTCTTCTATTCTCCTTTCTTCTTATCACCAAAATTTAGTCACCTTTGAGTGTCCTTTGGGTCCCTTCTTTTCCCACCCCTTACGAACCCAAGCTAACTTTTAACATTCACAAACTAAGACAATATGGATTAGAAAAAGTTTTTTCTGCTTTTCTCTGTTATTGAAGTGAGATGAAATTGATGATGATTGATTTAGAGTTTTTTTTTTTTCTTTTAGTTTTGTAAGTGAATTGTTATTTTGATGGTTTTTGGAAGTTTCAGACCACCAAAGTCTCTAAGCCATGTCGCTAAGGAATGAGTTGAACAAGTGATGTCACCTAATAACAAGAAAAGCGCGATGATCGGAGAGATTTTAAAGATAAAAATGATATACAAAGTTTATTTACAAACCTTTATGAGCTCAAATGGTTTACAGTTACTATGTTTATTTTGTAAAGTTGGAATTTTTTGTACTTTGATTAATTATAATGTGAATTTTAATTAAAAATGGTGGAAAAGGTTGTTGGAAAGAAAAAGTTAGAACCTCGAGAGTAGAAGAGCAAAGTTTCCTATTTTATTTTTCTCCTTTGGTGCTTGTGGTTGACTTTAGGATTTTACTTCAATTGAAATGCTTTATTAAAGTTGATGCTACATTTTGGCAGTTTTGGCATAGAACAATGTTGATAGATTAATTTGTTTGGTTTCCAAAATCTTGAATTCTGTTCCAAAGCTTTTATCATAGATATTACTTTTCATTCTTGTAACTTTGATGCCTTTTCAAGAAATTTGAAGTTTAAATCATTGAGTAAGAAAAAAAAAGAATATACAAGTAGAAGGAAGAAGATAGGAGGAAATAAATAACTAAAATAATATTATAATTTTTGAGATAAAATTGAGACAATGTCTAATTGTTAAAAATTATTAATTTTTAGAATCATATGATAAAATTAATATAATGTGTAAACGTTGAAAACTAAATTTGTTATTATGTCAATTTTAGAACTGTTACATTTTTCTTCTCCACAAAGTTAAGGATAGTTAAATTTTAGTGACGAACTATAAAAAAAGTCTGCCTTGTAGCACGCTCTAGGGTTTTTGTCTGCCTCGTAACACAGTTTTTTTCTCTTTAGGGCTTTGTGGGATTCTGCTGTTGTTTGAAGGGAGTTTTGAAAGACGACATGGAGAATGTTGATTTGGTGAATTCGAATTTGGCCAATCTCAACATCACTGATGAGGAGGAAGATCCCATGGTGGTTTTGGGGGGCTAGTCTACCGTTGAGCAATTATATGATTTATGTTTGATAGGGAGATTTCTTACGGATAGAGTTGTGAATTTCCCATCTTTAAAAAATACTCTGGCTGATCTTTGGCATCCATTGAGAGGGGTGACTACCACAGAGATGGAGGAGAAGCAGATCTTATTTAGATTTTATAGTGAGATTGATTTGAATCGAGTTATGGAAGGTATGCCATGGTTTTTAATAGACATCTTATTGTTTTTCACAGACTATTAAGGGGTGAAGATCCTAATATGGTCCCTCTTTGGGAGATAGTTTTTTGGGTTCAGATCCATAATTTACCAATCGGCTTCACTTCAGAGGGAACTGCGCGACAGCTCGGGGATTTTATTGGTAAATTTATGGACTACGATACATCGGTGATAACAAGAGGCGTTAGTAAATTCATGCGTATTAGGGTTCTACTTGATGTTCGTTTCCCTCTAAAACGAAAAAAATGAATCAACGTCGGGCAGAATAGATTCATATATGCTTTATTTTAGTATGAAAGATTACCACTTTTTTGCTTTCTGTGTGGCCAGCTCGGACATGGGGAAAGTTATTGTGAGGTCCGACTAACACTAGGGAATCAACAAGTGGAATTTGGGTGGGACTTGTCATTGAGAGCTGTGCCGAGAAGGGGAGGTCAGCTGGTGAGCAAATGGCTAAGAGAGGAACTAGATCCTAATAGGAGGAATGGAATGGAAATAGATGGGGAAAGACGGGGAAGGATATTTGGGGTGGATGTTACAAATAATAGGGAGTATTATGGGGGAGCAAAATCGCTGAGTCGTTTTACACAACAGATACGGAAAAGCTTATTTATAGGGGAGAATACTAGTTTGGAGCATTTGAAAGAGAGGGGAAATAGTGAGAAGACGGAAGATATTCCAGTAGAATTTGTGGACGGAAAAAAAAGGCAGAGACTCATATCTGAAAAAGGAATTTTGGATGATCATGGAGGTCTTTCAGAGGGGGATATGGAAAAAATTATATCGGCGACCACTGACATGGTGGTTGGCCGGGAACAATGAAGATACTCAGTTGAAATGTTCGTGGTTTGGGGCAACCACGAACAGTTCGTCGTCTCAAAAATAAATTGAGGCATATTCAGCCCCAAATTTTGTTTCTTATGGAAACAAATGTTTCAAGCAAATGGATGGAAGTAATAAGAATGCAGTGAGGATTTATGAATAGTATTGATGTAGAGGCAGATGGTACGAGAGGAGGATTTTCATTAGGTTGGAGGGAGGGCTTGAATTTATCCTTAAAAAGTTTTTCAAAGTCTCACATCGATATGGAGGTGTTTGATGAAGCTGAGATGGTAACTTAGATATTAACAGGGTTTTATGGAGCGCCAGTAGGGCAAGATAGAAGGGCATCTTGGGAACTGCTTCGATTCTTAAAGTGGGGGAATAATATGCCATGGCTAATTACCGATGATTTTAATGAAATACTCTTTTCTTTTAAAAAATCAGGGGGAAAAATTCAAGAGGAAAGACAAATGGTAGCATTCAGGGAAGCACTTGAATTTTGCGAGATGTACGATTTGGGGTTTACTGGTCAGTGGTATACTTAGAAGAGGGGCGACTGGTCGATAACAATTGTCGAAACCATTTTTTTAGGGAGATTTTGAAAATGGGAGTCGCCACCAACCTTTTTAGGTGTGATTGGATCACCTTATAAAATATTTTGGTCTATAAAAATGTGAGAAAACAGGTTCGGGAGTTGGTTACGTACGAGGAAGGATTAGCAACCTCGCAACGCCCAAAATTGGTACCAAATTGAATAGTTTTCTGTCTTAATGTCAAAAGTTTGAAAGAATTTTTAAATAGGATCCTTTTTTTAAAAACCGAAATAATTTGAGTTGAAAATCGAGATTCATTCGCTCCAAAAGAGTACAAACATCACATCCAACATGATTGGACACAATATTCTTAAACTTTCGTACCTGAAATCATCTCGTGATTTACAAAATCTATTTAGAAGAATACTTTAAATATTTAGAAAAACGGGAAATCGCAACCCAGCATGTTAGGGTACTACTTCCTGAATTCCTAAATACAAAAAATATTGCCTCATTTTTAAAATTCTTTTGGATTAAATGAAATATAAATTTTTAAAACAATGATGCATTTAACATATTACAAGATATCAATACTAAATAATATAAACTACATGATACATACTTTAACATTTCATGCAAATATAATATAAAAAATGATAAATAACGACATAAATTACATAATATACATTAACATTTCATACAGATATAATCATAAATAACATAAATATACATACATTAACATTTCATGCAAAATACAACATAGAAAACAATGAATATAACAATATAAATTACATAATATATATACAATAATATTTCATGCAAATATAACTTAAAATAACAACATAAATAATCAATTTTCATGCAAATATATAAAAACAATATATAACATAAAAATAACAAATAATTTATGAGATAAAATTAACATACTAAAACAATACTAAATAAATACAAAAAAGATACAAAAATAAATAAACAAATTATGAACATATAAAAAAAATAAGTAAAAAAAATAAAGATAAAAACTAAATACAATTAAAAATAAATGAGGCATTAAAAAATAAAATATTTAAAACAATATATAAATAATAAAGGAGAATTTTTTTAAAAAAATGGTTAATATATATATAAATATACTATATGATATAATAACTTAATATATATTTATAAAAATAATATGTTAAATAGGAACAAAATTTTATAGTAAATTTTAGAATATTACATACTAAATATTTAATAATGATATATAAAACTGTAATATTTAATAATAATTTTAAAATTTTAAAATTATACATAATATAATAAATAATATACAATAAAATATAAATAATATAATAAATAATACATAAAATAAATATTTTTTACATATAAATAAGGTTTAAAGTAAAATAAATAATATACAAAATATTTAAAATAAATAAATTATATAAAAATATATATATACATATAAAAAGGATTAAAATTGAATTTAAATAAAACTCTAGGTTAATTTTAAAATAATAAAATGAATTTGGACCCAATTGAAACACGCGCTAAAATTGAGGGACTCACTGGCAATTTGACCCTAATCCCAAAACGACTTCGTTCCCGAAATATGCCTTATAATAGCAGCTAGGACTAAATTGAAACAAAAATAAAAGGTCAGGGCCAAATTAAAATAAAATAAAATTTGAATTGAACAAAATTATAAATGCGGAAAATGCGGAAGGACCAATTGGGCAATTAGCCCTTTAAACAAAAAACACGCGGATCCTTTCAGGGTCACGGGTCAACACGCGGATCTTAGCCCTAAATGACGTCGTTTTGGTACTTATTGAATTAAGTAAAAACGACGTCGTTTTCATATCATTATACAAGTTATTTTTTATTAAAAAACATTTGAACTTAGTCCTTTTAAAAAAAAACTTCTGAAAATCCTCTAAAACCTCCTCTTTTCCAGTTTAACATCCGGCCATCGGCCCTACGAGCATCCGCCGCACGCACCCTATGCACCACCATCGGCGCTGCCACACACGGTGGCCTGAAAGCCAAAAACTCTCCTTTTCGAGTCAAATCGTAGGTAATCTATTCCGTTTTCCCTTTTTGACGATAGTTTGTATAAAAAAAATCAAAAGAAACAAAAACGTTAGGTTTCCTTTCGATAAATAAAAAAAAATTGATTTTTTATAGTGTATTTCACTGTTAGCATAGAAAGACCAAGAAGAAATTATCAAAACTAAAGCAAAGATTAAACAGGGTTTGTAGATGTAAATCACCTTTGTGTTTTCCTGATTTTTTTTATTGTATATGTGCATGTAAGAAAACGTAGTTTCATTACATCATTTTGATTCGGGCTTTTATAGCCACTGAAAATCAACATAAAATAATATTTACAATATTTGATTTTATTTCTTGCTATATTTGTATTGTCTCTGCTGTTTCTTTCCTTTTGCAGGCGAGTGAAGACCCGGTGACGAGGGATTGACACGCCGATTGCGGCGCGAGATAAGGCCTGGTGTCGGGGTGCTTGCGGCGCCTAGGGTTTCAGAAAACCCTAAGTCCTCTGCTTCTGTTAATGGTTTGGGCCCTTTGGGCCGTGTTTATTTGTTGGGTTAGGAGGTTTAATGGGTGTAACCGGGTAGTTGCTTAGGTCACGAGTAAAAAAGGGTATAGGGTTAATGGGTATTTTGGTTTAGACTAATTGGGCCGTAAAATGTAACCGAGTTTTAGGTTATCAGGCCTTTAAGCCTGTTTATTGTAAATTGGACATTAACAGGGACACTTTATTTATTTAATTTGGTTTAAAAATTTTTGTTTATTTCATTTCATGGGCTCGGGCAAAAATGGGTTCCTACAGCTGCCCTTCTTTGCTCATTGTCGTGTAACAGAAATAGAGCAAAGACTATAAAAGGACCAATTTTGCCTGGCCTGGCCAAGTCTCGAAATCTTGATACTCATCTTCTTCAAAGGTATTCTGATAGCTTCAATGTGCTTCACTGTAACTCAGGAATGTCAAATCTGCTATCTTCAACCTGCTCCCTGCAAACTTAGGGATGCCATGCTGAAATCTTTGATCTGCTCCCCACCTAATACAGAGATGCCAAATCTGTCATCTTCGATCTGTTTCGATGTAAACACACAAATGTCAGATCTGCTATCTTCGATCTGCTCCCCGTCTAATACAGAGATGCCAAATCTGTCATCTTCGATCTTCTTCGATGTAAACACACGAATGTCAGATCTACTATCTTCAATCTGCTCCCCGTCTAATACAGAGACGTCAAATCTATCATCTTCGATTTTCTTCGATGTAAACACACGAATGTCAGATCTGCTATCTTCGATCTACTCCCCTCTAATACAGAGACGCCAAATCTGTCATCTTCGATCTGTTTTGATGTAAACACAAGAATGTCAGATCTGCTATCTTCGATCTGCTCCCCGTCTAATACAGAGGCACCAAATCTGTCATCTTCGATCTGCTTCGATGTAAACACACGAATGTCAGATCTGCTATCTTCGATCTGCTCCCCGTCTAATACAGAAACACCAAATTTGTCATCTTCGATCTGCTTCGATGTAAACATACGAATGTCAGATCTGCTATCTTTGATCTGCTCCCCGTCTAATACAGAGACGCCAAATCTGCTTCTTCGATTTGTTCCCTGTCAATACAGAGATGCCAAATCTGCTATCGGTGATCTACATTGTCCCCTAAAGGACATAACCTGTAGAATGTGTATGTGCTCATGCCTAATAATTAGGATTCCATGATCGAAATGAGTCAAATGCTCCTAAATAGACATATTATGATGCAAAATGTTATGAAAATGACTCCTATTTCGGACGTCTTTACTCATTCATCCATCCATCAAAGTTTCATCTTTATTTTACTCGAAGTATCAATCATACTCTGCTCATATGCTTTGAATCAAATTGGTCATATTATACCATTCTTCGAATGTTACGACCTGCTGGAGATGATCCTCTCCTAGGATTGAATCGTTTGAATTGTCCAATCATCCTTTGGACTGAAGAAGAAATTTTCTCGAGTACCTCCAACCTTCACTCATGAGAATTCTTCAAACAATTGTTTTGTTTTAGTTTCTCGTATTATCTAGAGATTTCCAGAGTAATATGCAAAACTTCGTTTGTAAATATATTTAGTTCATCAATCATTATTTCAATGCAACACACCTCATGAATAATGGAAGACGAATAATTTGATCTTGAGAATAGTTAGATAAATCATTAAAAATACAAAAGGAAATTAATCTGAAAACATATCTTTAATAAGAAAAAGAATCCAAAGATAGTAAACAGGACAAAAATCTGATGCCCTACATATCACAGCTTGGGCTTCTCCAAGAAGACTATTTTGAGTTTAACATGTGTTTAGAAGATCCAAAGTACTTTATTGGTGCCCCGGTATGTAACACATTCCACTTCTTGTCGAATCCGGTATAGCAAGGTCACTGCATGCTTTTCAAAATTTGAGCTGCCCTTTCAGGTTTTCAACTCAAAACCCTTTTGGTCTCAAGGCGCCCTTTGCGGGTTTTCACCTTGGCCTCTCCATTTTTTTTTTAGAAGTCTCAAAGCGCCCTTTGCGGGTTTTCACCTTGGCTTCCCTTCTCTTTAGACAAAGTACCTCTTGACTGAGTCTGAATTCACTGGATTGAGTAAACTCTTCCCATCCATTTCTGTCAAAATCAGTGCACCACCAGAGAAAGCCTTCGTCACAACATATGGCCCTTCCCAATTCGGCATCCATTTTCCTCTAAAGTCTTTCTGTATGGGAAGAATCTTTTTCAGTACAAGGTCTCCTTCGTGAAATTCTATTGGACATAAGCTCACATCATTCGCTTCTGATACATCTGACCATGATGAATAGCCTTTAGCCTCTTTTCTTTAATCAAGTTTAATTGATCATACCGTGATTGAATCCATTCTGCTTCATCCAGCTTTATCTCTAACAAAATTCGAAGAGAAGGTATTTCCACTTCAATGGGTAACACTGCCTCCATCCCATAAACCAACGAGAAAGGAGTTACCCCAGTAGAGGTTCTGATGGACATTCAATAGGCCAAGAGTGCAAATGGTAATTTTTCATGCCAATCTCTGTAGGTCTCAGTCATTCTCCCCACTATCTTCTTGATGTTTTTGTTGGCAGCTTCCACAGCCCCATTCATTTTTGGGCGATATGGAGATGAATTATGATGTTTGATCTTGAATTGGCTGCAGAATTTTGCAATCGTGCTGTTGTTCAAGTTCAATGCATTATCCGATATAATCCTCTTAGGCATTCCATACCGACAAATGATCTCCTTTTTCAAGAATTGACTTACTGTCGACTTGGTAACACTAGCATATAAAGCTGCCTCTACCCATTTCGTGAAGTAGTCAATGACCACGAAAATGAAACAATGCCCATTCGAAACTTTTGGTGATATTGGCCCAATGACATCTATGCCCTACATGGAAAAGGGCCATGGAGAAGTCATAACATGCAAAGGTGAAGGTGGTACATGAATCTTGTCCCCATATATCTGGCATTTATGACACTTCTTGGCATAGCTGATATAATCTCCTTCCATAGTAGACTAATAGTATCCAAACCTCATGATTTTCCTTGCCATTGTAAAGCAATTAGCATGTGTCCCACAAACACCTTCATGTATTTCTTCCAAGATTTGCCTGGCTTTCACAGCGTCGACACATCTCAAAAGCATCTGATCTTTCCTTCTTTTATAAAGGATGGTCATCCTTTTCCTCTTCTTCATGTTACAACAATGAGCTGGAACTTCAGAAATACTCATCTGAATTGGTCTCACATCCTTTTTTTTATTTGCTTTAATCATGGAAGCCGGGGTTGCTAAAGCATCTGCCATCTGGTTTTCGTCCTATGGGAGATAATTGAAGGTGATGTTATCAAACTCCTCAAGTAGCCCCAAAACTACCTTTCGATAATTAATAAATTTGGGGTCCCTTGTCTCCCATTCACCCCTAAGTTGGTAAATTTCTAACGCAGAGTCTCCATATACTTCAAGGGTTCTAATTTTTCGCTCTTTGGCCGCTCGAATCTCCATGATGCATGCTTCATAATCAGCCATATTATTCGTGCAATCAAAATCCAATTTACATGTAAATGGATAATGATCACCATTTGGGGATACCAAGACTGCCCCAATTCCATTTCCTACCGCATTGGATGCGCCATCAAAGTTTAGCTTCCATGGATATTCTTCAGTAGTTGCCACATACATCAATTCCTCATTAGGGAAATCAAAGCTCAATGGATCATAATCTTCTAGAGCTCTGCTAGCCAGAAATTCTGCTATCGCACTTCCTTTTATAGCCTTTTGACTTACATAGACTATATCAAACTCTGAAAGCAGTACTTGCCACCTTGCCATTCTTCCATTTAGAGCTGTTGACTCCATCATGTACTTTAATGGATCAAGTTTCGAAATTAGCCATGTCGCATGATATAGCATATATTGCCTCAATCTTCGAGTCGTCCAGATCAAAGCACAACACAACTTCTCAATTGGCAAATATCTCATCTCACACTCAGTGAATTTCTTATTGAGGTAATATATCGCCTTCTCTTTTCTTCCTAACTCTTCATGTTGACCAAGCACACATCCCATAGAATTACTAAACACTGATAAGTACAGAATTAATGGTCTATCTGGACTGAGCGGAGATAATACTGGAGCGTTTAACAAGTATTGCTTGACTTTATCAAAAGCATTCTGGCATTCCTCATCCCAAGTACCTTGGTTGTGTTTTCTAAGGAGGCGAAATATAGGATCACATTTCTCGTTAATTGTGAAATAAACCGAGCGATGTAATTCAACCTTCCAAGAAAACCCTGAACTTCCTTCTGAGTACGTGGTGGAGGCAGTTCTCGTATGGCTCTAACATTGTCTGAGTCAACTTCTATTCCTTTTTCACTGACCACAAAGCCCAATAATTTCCCCAACCTAGCTCCGAAGATTAAGCTTCAACTGAAACTTCCTCAATCTCAGGAACAACTTCCTCAATACTTCAATATGCTCCTTCTCTGTTCGAGATTTGGCAATCATGTCATCAACATACACCTCAATCTCCTTGTGCATCATATCGTGGAATAAGGTCACCATAGCCCTTTGGTATGTTGCCCCTGCATTCTTCAGCCCAAAGGGCATTACCTTGTAACAAAAAGTGCCCCACAATGTTATGAAGGTGGTTTTATCCATCTCCTCAAGATGCATCTTTATCTGATCGTACCTTGAGAAGCCATCCATAAAGGAGAACAACGAATATCCCGTTGTATTGTCCACCAAAGTGTCGATGTGTGGTAAAGGAAAGTTGTCCTTTGGGCTAGCTTTATTCAAATCTCTGTAATCAACACATATTCGTACATTCCCATCCTTCTTAGGGACAGACACAATGTTAGCCACTCATTCTGAGTACTTAACCTCTTGTAGGAATCCAGCATCAAACTGCTTCTTGACTTCGTCTTTTATTTTCAGCACAATATCAGGCCTCATCCTTTGCAATTTTTGTTGGACTGGCTTGCAATCCTATCTTATGGGGAGATAATATACCACGATATCAGTATTCAACCTCGGTATATCCTAATATGACCATGCAAAGATATCTTTGAATTCATGTAGCAACTCAACAAGACCTTGTCTTATTTCCTTAGCAATGTGTGTCCCAATTTTCACCTCTTTTCCTTCCTCCAAGGCTACATTCTCTATTGCCTTTTTCTCACGGGGTAGGAGTTGTTTCTCCTCTTGTTTCACCATTCTCAATAGATCTGGAGATACATGACAATCTCTATCATCTTCAAAATCCTCAGGTTCTTCTAAACACATGCCTTGCTCAAAAGAGAATTCAGGATTTGTAGTATCAGTGCTCATGTCATTGATATCTAGGGACCTGCGGGGTACGAAAGAATGTACAAAGAATGAATGAATTTTAAGAATGTTTATTTATGTGTTATGAATGAAATGAAAAAAATTGAAAGAACTTTAAAAAGGTCAAAAGAATATTGATCGGTATAAAAGAATATTTACTCGAATTGATAACAGAAGTTGTGTTTTATTAAAACGCAAATATCCGAACATGAGCCTATTTTACAAATGAAATCTTATTACTCCTAGGCTCTAAAGCAACCAGAGTGTTCTGAAAAATACTCTGAAAAATCTTTAAAAACTATAGGAAGTTCTTCTGCAGTCCAATTGCTTAAAGAGCTTCCCGGTTCGTAAGGGCGAATGCCCTCAAGGTTTCTTCGTTCAGATTCTTCATTATGTACGGCATTGATGTGATGACTTCTTTTTTCGAGCAACCCTCTCTTAGGGTGAATTATCCCTCCTGATATGAAGGTTTAGGAGATATGAGGAAACATCATCGATTCCCACTCTACTTCTCTTCCACTTAAACGCGCCCTTCTTCTTCTTGACTCTTCTCCATTTCCTTCCTCTTATGCCTGTGATCTGGTATTCACTGTACTAGGGGTGTCATCAAATTTTACGACCCCCATCTTGATAAGTCTTTCCACTATTTTTTTAAAACCAGTGTAATTTTTGATCGAATACCCCGATATCCCTACATGGTATTCACATTTGGCATTTGCATCGTACCATTTGAGATGTGGGGGTTGCAGTGGTTTCAAATAAAAAAGAGCTATTGCATGCGCATCAAATAAACTTTGATAAAGTTCTCGGTACGTCACCGGGATAGGCGTGAATGGGACCTTTTCAGATTTTGTCTCGTACCAGATCCCTGCTTTTGGAAACCCTGTTACCCAACTGTAGTTGTTCTGGGCTGACTAACCGTAATCGCTTTTGAGTTATAACTACTCGTATTGTTCACCTTATTATCTTTCCTTCTTGGGGCTGATCTTTTAGTAGTTTCCCTTCTATCTTACCACCCTTTATGGCGTTTTCAATCATTTCACCTGCCATAACTATATCAACAAAGCTCTTGGTGGTATTTCCAATCATATGAGTAATGAATGGGGCCTTCAAGGTGTTAATGAACAGCATGGTAGTTCCTTTCTCCAAGAGCGGTGGTTGAACTTGCATGGCAATCTCCCTCTACCTCTGTGCATATTGCCTAAAGCTCTCATTAGGATTCTTTTACATGTTCTGTGAGTGATTCTATCAGGAGTCATGTCAGTCACACGATTATATTGCTGCATGAAGGCTTGCGCTAAGTCTCTCCAAGAAGCGATCCTATCGCAGCTTAATTAATTATACCACCTAGCCACTGCCCCAACTAAACTATCCTGGAAACAATGGATCAATAGTTGATCATTGTTTACATGGCCAGTCATCCGCCTACAGAACATGGTGATATGGGCCTCAAGACAAGTAGTCCCATTGTACTTCTCAAATTTCAGCATATTGAACTTATGAGGAAGCACCAAATCTGGGACCAAACTCAAGTCTTTGGCATCAATTCCCTAACGATTATCAGCGTTTTCCAATACCTTAATTTTTTCCTCTAACCATCTGCAACATTCTTCTAATTGCCTTGATGATTCGAGTCTCATCTCTTCCCTCTCAGCTACATCTAAATCAGGGATGACTGGATTGGTAGGGTTATCTCCCGGGCTGGATCCCGAGCCAGTTTGAAAGTTCATGGGTATTCTAGCATCGACTTGTGCATGTTGAGGCCTTATTGTGATAGACGGCCTTCGGGGATATGCCTTAGGTTGAGTTTGCACATGGGGTGGGGTAAAACCTGGAGGATCATCCTCATTATCCTCTTCAGTGATAGTCATAGGGGCCTTTCCTTTATCCGTTGCCCCCTTCAGCAGCTGAGCCATTTCAGCCATCATATTCCTTTGGGCTTCCAACATTTGATCCTTCATCTCCTGTTGGATTTTTGCCAATTGTTCCTGCAATTGCTCTTGTATTTCTCTCTGGAACTGCTCAAGTCTTTGATCCATATTCTTTGTCTTAGTGCGTGTACTGTTAGGATGTGTTGCTTCTAGATTTTCTCTTTCTTCCACTCTCTCTCTTTCTCTCTTTTTCTATAATTTTAACTAATTAGGGTCTTTCTATAAATTTGAATGCATATGATGCGATGAGATGTAAATGCATGAATGCAAAAAGATATCGATTCTGATTCAGTTTCTTTTAGAAAATGTTATATAAGAAACAAAATTTTTTATACAAAACGGATTACAAATACGCTTTCGCCCTCAGGCCTAGAGTTTTAACCCTATCCAATAACAAAGCTAACTCTTGACCTCTATCTGACACTGATTCATACTTTGCACTCAATACATTAGCTTGCGCTGCTAGGTCTTACAAATGATCAGCCACCTTTTGAATCTGGATTGTAGCTTCTCCCATGAGGTAGTCCCTATCTCTAACTTGATCTTGAGAATGGTGAATCTCTCCCTTCCAATGTCTTTCTCTTGCCTCAAGCTACTTAATCCGGAGTTCACAATTCTACAATGCTACTTTTAACCCTCCAATCTTGTGCTTCATTTCCTCGATCTTGTTCAGACTTGTCTTTAACTCGACCGCAAAGTTATGACTTCGGTGAAGATGAAGGGACCGTCCGAGTTCAGTCACTTTAGCTTTTAATCCTTGATTCTCCTTCAGACTTTCTGCCAAGCTTCTCTCTAGGGCCTGATTCTGTGCCTGCATTTCTTGAAACTTTTTCTCCCAATATTCGGCTTTGGCTCTTTCTTCTTGAACCTCTTGTTGCCACTGCTCTGAAGACTTCCCCAATCCCGCTCTTTTCATTGATAGCTGTATCCTCTTGTATTGCATCTTCAAGTTATGTCGGTCTTCCTCAATCTTTCTCTTTTCTTTCCTCACTTTCTCGACCTTAATTTTTTGAACATCGACATCTAAGCTTAGGTACATCTTCTCTTCCTCCAGCTTCTCTATCCTTTTCCCGAGCTCCAAACTCTTTCTTTCAAACTCATGTTTTATGACTTCTAACTCTGATGGAACCATTCGTAAATTCTCCTCTATTATCGAGTAGCCTCCAAACTCGGCCTAGGGATGTTATCATTGATCCTCTTGCTAAACTACCTTTTATACTCAAGGGTTGTCGTCGGACTTTCAGTCAGAATCTTCACACAGCAAATCTTCTTCCAAGCCTCGAAAATCTCTCGCATCTTTTTCTTATAATGATCCCCCTTATATGAGAAATCACTCTGAGCCAACCCTTGTGTTGCCGGTATAAACTGCCCCGCTTTGTATTACCTTAAGACGAGTAATGGTGCATAACCAACAACTCCTCAAATTCTAGGAAGAGGTACCCAATCAAAACTTTCGCAACGATAAAAGACTTCATTAGGAGCCATCCAAGGGGCTTTCCACATAACATCTTCCTCTTGGAGATTCTAAAGTATTTTCATCCACCTTTCCTCTGTAATGTCGTCCCTCCTCGGTGTAGCTGCTGCTTCCTTTAAGGGAGAATAACCCTCAAAGAACACTCGGCAAGGAACTTTATCAACCTTCCAAAAGTGACTGTGGAACCATACTAACAACAACTAAGCGCATCTAATGAATCTACCTTCACCAGCTCTCCGACATGCACTTAAGGATCTGAATGTCTCAGTTAGGATTGTAGGCACAGGTGTGTTCTGTTTACCAAGTCGATCGAATAAATCTGCAACTGCCTCATCTATGTGCCCCATAGCTTTGTGGAAAATCACAAAACCATAAATACTTAAGGCTAAAACATCAACCCTCTTCTTCACATCTGGGTGTACCAATATCAAATCCTTCAAACTTGCCCACGAAATGTATTTACCATCACCCTTTTGTTGGATTCAAGCTGCGGCCCACTATTCGCTCATCCCTGTGATCATCATTAATTTTTTTATGAAAGGTGGGAGATTAGCAGCCCTAACATAAGCTTTGTTACCTTGAATTCTTGGACAGCGAAGCAAGGTCGTATACTCCTCCAAAGTAGGTACTAAGTCTACCTCTCCAAATGTAAAACAACTATAAGCAGGATTCAAAACTGTACCATAGCTCGAAACAGATGCTTATCCACCTTGATGTCTAACAAATAGGGAAGATCTCCATAATTCTAGTAGAACGGTTGCTTAGCCTCGTCATCCCATTGGGCTCAAATGTCCTTCAACTCCTGAAACTCATTCTGTATCGAACTGATACGAGTGAAATCCCACAACTCTGACATATACCCCTCGGTGATACTATCTCCTTTCTCTAACTGGGTTTTCTCTGACCACGCACAGACAGAAGCGTTGTCTTCCACTTTATCAAGATATTCGTTCCCTATTACAAAACTTTCTAATCTAGAAATCGAACCATGAATCGACACCTTTAAATGTTGAATGACATGCAATGATAACAAAATAAAATAGGCCAGTGTCATATATATAAGACATAATTCAAAGAAAATAAAGAAGCACCTATATAGGTAGCTACTAAAGGTTATCATCGTATTACCTAAGGCAAGCACTTAAGTTTCACTATATGTGTTTTAGTTATAAAGGAAAGGGTACCTGAACCAACAGATTCCTCGATCCCCACCCGTTATAGGCTCATATGGACCAAGTTTAGTTCAGGGGGACACATTTCCCTATGGCCATGCGGAGATGAAAATCTCACGAAGACATAGGTACAGATGTATCACGAAAACAATCCACTAGCCCATACAGAGGTGAAAACCTCACGAAAGCGTAGCTTCTCACTCCCACTTAAGGGTGTGACCACAACGGTCATGCAAATGTGTGCGGAAAATAACAATCATATGCAACAAACACATGTAAAAAGATCGTATTTTAAAATTTTCCAAATTTTCGACATTAAGGCAGAAAGCAATCAATTTTCGGCTTGACTCTTTTATTGGTCCCCAGTGGAGTCGCCGAGCTGTCGAAACCATTTTTTTAAGGAGATTTTGAAAACGGGAGTCGCCACCAACCTTTTTAGGTGTGATTGGATCACCTTATAAAATATTTTGGTCTACGAAAATGTGAGAAAACAGGTTCGGGAGTCGGTTACGTACGAGGAAGGATTAGCACCCTCGCAACGCCCAAAATTGCTACTAAATTGAATAGTTTTCTGTCTTAATGTCAAAAGTTTGAAAGAATTTTTAAATAGGATCCCTTTTTTAAAAACCGGAATAATTTGAGTTGAAAATCAAGATTCATTCGCTCCAAAAGAGTACAAACATCACATCCAGCATGATTGGACACGATATTCTTAAACTTTCGTACCTGAAATCATCTCGTGATTTACAAAATCTATTTAGAAGAATACTTTAAATATTTAAACAAACGGGAAATCGCAACCCAGCATGTCAGGGTGCTACTTCCTGAATTCCAAAATACAAAAAACATTGCCTCATTTTTAAAATTCTTTTGGATTAAATGAAATATAAATTTTTTAAAACAATGATGCATTTAACATATTACAAGATATCAATACTAAATAATATAAACTACATGATACATACTTTAACATTTCATGCAAATATAATATAAAAAATGATAAATAACGACATAAATTACATAATATACATTAACATTTCATGCAGATATAATCATAAATAACATAAATATACATATATTAACATTTCATGCAAAATACAACATAGAAAATAATGAATATAACAATATAAATTACATAATATATATACAATAATATTTCATACAAATATAACTTAAAATAACAACATAAATAATCAATTTTCATGCAAATATATAAAAACAATAAATAACATAAAAATAACAAATAATTTATGAGATAAAATTAACATACTAAAACAATACTAAATAAATACAAAAAAGATACAAAAATAAATAAACAAATTATGAACATATAAAAAAAATAAGTAAAAAAAATAAATATAAAAACTAAATACAATTAAAAATAAATGAGGTATTAAAAAAATAAAATATTTAAAACAATATATAAATAATAAAGGAGAATTTTTTTTAAAAAATGGTTAATATATATATAAATATACTATATGGTATAATAACTTAATATATATTTATAAAAATAATATGTTAAATAGGAACAAAATTTTATAGTAAATTTTAGAATATTACATACTAAATATTTAATAATGATATATAAAAATGTAATATTTAATAATAATTTTAAAATTTTAAAATTATACATAATATAATAAATAATATACAATAAAATATAAATAATATAATAAATAATACATAAAATAAATATTTTTTACATATAAATAAGGTTTAAAGTAAAATAAATAATATACAAAATATTTAAAATAAATAAATTATATAAATTATATATATACATATAAAAAGGATTAAAATTGAATTTAAATAAAACTCTAGGGTTAATTTTAAAATAATAAAATGAATTTTGGACCCAATTGAAACACACGCTAAAAGCTGAGGGACTCACTGGGCAATTTGACCCTAATCCCAAAACGACGTCGTTCCCGAAATATGCCTTATAATAGCAGCTAGGACTAAATTGAAACAAAAATAAAAGGTCAGGGCCAAATTAAAATAAAATAAAATTTGAATTGAACGAAATTATAAATGCTAAAAATGCGGAAGGACTAATTGGGCAATTAGCCCTTTAAACAAAAAACACGCGGATCCTTCCCAGGTCATGGGTCAACACGCGGATCCTAGCCCTAAACAACGTCGTTTAGGTACTTATTGAATTAAGTAAAAACGACGTCATTTTCATATCATTATACAAGTTATTTTTTATTCAAAAACATTTAAACTTAGTCCTTTTAAAAAAAACTTCTGAAAATTCTCTGAAACCTCCTCTTTTCCGGTTTAACGTCAGGCCATCGGCCCCACGAGCATCCGCCGCACGCACCCCATGTGCCACCATCGGCGCGGCCACACACGGTGGCCTGAAAGCCAAAAACACTCCTTTTCGAGTCAAATCGTAGGTAATCTATTCCTTTTTCCTTTTTTGACGATAGTTTGTATAAAAAAATCAAAAGAAACAAAAACGTTGGGTTTTCTTGCGATAAATAAAAAAAAAATTGATTTTCGATAGTGTATTTCACTGTTAGCATAGAAAGACCAAGAAGAAATTATCAAAGCTAAAGCAAAGATTAAACAGGGTTTGTAGATATAAATCACCTCTGTGTTTTCCTGATTTTTTTATTGTATATGTGCATGTAAGAAAACGTAGTTTCATTACATCATTTCGATTCGAGCTTTTATAGCCACTGAAAATCAACATAAAATAATATTTACAATATTTTGATTTTATTTCTTGCTATATTTGTATTGTCTCTGCTGTTTCTTTCCTTTTGCAGGCGAGTGAAGACCCGGTGGCGAGGGATTGGCACGCCAATTGCGGCGCGAGATGAAGCCTGGTGTCGGGGTGCTTGCGGCGCCTAAGGTTTCAGAAAACCTTAGGTCCTCTAATTCTGTTAATGGTTTGGGCCCTTTGGGCCGTGTTTATTTGTTGGGTTAGGAGGTTTAATAGGTGTAACCGGGTAGTTGCTTAGGTCACGAGTGAAAAAGGGTATTGGGTTAACTGGTATTTTGGTTTAAGACTAATTGGGCTGTAAAATGTAACCGAGTTTTGGGTTATCAGGCCTTTAGGCCTGTTTATTGTAAATTGGACATTAACAGGGACACTTTATTTATTTAATTTGGTTTAAAAATTTTTGTTTGTTTTATTTCACGGGCCCGGGCAAAAATGGGTTCTTACAACAATATTAGGGAAAGACTGGATAGAGATGTAGCAAATTCAAGGTGGTGGGATCTCTTTCCGGATTATAAGGTGAGCCATTTACAACACAGTTTTTCAAATCATTGTTCGGTGCTAGTGGATACTGTTAGGGATAGGGGGTTGAGAGGTAGGGAACAACAATGGCATTTTCATTTTAATGTCAACTGGATACTTAATTCAGGTATTGAGGATCGTATAAAAGGTGAATGGAATTCAGACAATCAGGATTTGGTGATTAAACTTTAGAAATTGGGAATGAATTTGAACACATGGGCAAAACAGGAGAAAAGGTTAAGAAAACGTCGAATAGTAGCACTAAATGATAGATTGTTTAACTTAGGAGCTAGTGAGATCAATGACGCAATTTTAGAGGTAATCATTACTATCAAGTTAGAGTTGAATTTTAAAGTAGATAAGGAGGAGCTATTCTGGGAGTAAAGGGCAAGAGCTAACTGGCTTAGAATGGGAGACAGAAATACAGCATTCTTCTATAAGCATGCTACATATCGTAAGAAGAAAAATATGGTCAAGGGACTGGAAAATGAAACTGGAACGCTCTAATAGAAGTCTTTAAAGAAGAGGAAGTTGTGGTCGCAATTAAATTCTTAGCACTCCTTAAGGCTCCAGGAAAGGACGGATTTCCTGCAATTTTCTTTCAAAGATACTGGCATATTGTAGGAAAGGATGTAGTAGGGTATTGTTTGGGAGTTCTAAATGGTAGGAAAAGTGTGGAGGAGATCAACAAAACAAGTATTATTTTTATTCTGAAGGTGAATTCGCCAAAGTCCATAAGTTAATTTCGACCCATTAGCCTTTGCAACGTGATTTATAAAATTATTTCAAAGGTACTTGTTAATCGTTTTCGTCAGGTTCTTAATTGCTTTATTGAAGACACACAGGGGGCTTTTGTACTGGGTAGGCAAATCACAGACAATATTTTCGTGGCTTACGAAATTTTACATTCTTTCAAAAAAAGAAGAGGCAGATCGAAGAAAGGTTTTGCTTTAAAACTTGATATGAGTAAAGCGTATGATAGAATTGAATGTGTTTCTTAGAAAACATGATGCGCAGTATGGGTTTTTGTGAGGACCGGATTTTACTTATCATGAGATGTATCACTAGTGTAGTGTATTCAGTAGTGATTAAAGGCAAGCATGGAGAAGAATTTCGGCCACAGAGAGGACTACGATAAGGTGATCCATTAAGTTTGTATCTGTTTCTTATTTGCGCTGAGGGCTTCTCAAGACTAATTGAAATAGCCAAAAGGGAGGGGAAGCTTTCGAGGACAAGGGTGGGAAGAAGTAACGTCTCGGTGTCACATCTTTTCTTTGAAGACGACAGTGTGCTTTTTGGTGAGGTTTCTAAAAAAGGAGCAAATAATATAAGAAGGGTGATTCGAGAATATGAAATGATATCGGGTCAGTTGGTTAATTTTGACAAGTCATTAATCTATTTCAATGGTAATGTTGATGAAGAGACATAGGCACAAGTGGGAGGAATTTTTGGGGTAAGGATATCAAATAATCCGAAGAGATACTTTGGGCTGCCTACTATGGTAGGACATAGGAAAAAACATGCTTTTGTGGATATTAAAGAATGATGTGTTAAATTGGTGAATAACTGGAGTTCGCATTTATTATCGACTGGAGGTAAAGAGGTCTTTCTAAAGTCTGTTTTGCAAGCAATATCGATTTATGCTATGCAATGTTTTAAGCTACCGATTTCGTTTTATCAAGAACTCGAGAGTATTATGAGTAAATTTTGGTGGCGTAATTCTAAAACAAATAGAGGTATTCATTGGTGTCGATGGAGTGATATGTGTATCCCCAAAGCAAAGAGAGGCTTAGGCTTTAAAGATCTTTCAACCTTTAATTTGGCCATGTTAGCGAAACAGGGATGGAAACTTATTATGCAGCCTAATTGTTTATTTGTGCGTGTCATGAAAGCTAAGTATTTTCCAAAAAAAGAGTTTATGAGTGCTGGCCTAGGATCTTACCCTTCATATACCTGGCGTAGCATTTGGGGAGCCAAACATCTTCTCGAGGAGAGGCTTGGGCGGTGAATTAGATATGGTAATTCAGTCAACATATGGAATGATCGTTGGCTCCCAGGACTTGGCAGTGGCAGAATTCAATGTCAAAATATTGATATCAGGTATACAAAAGTGTTTGATCTAATTAACAGGGAAACAGATACTTGGAAATAGGATATTATTTGAGCGTTATTTGGAAAGGAACAGCTGTAGTGCATTCTTTTAACACCTTTGGCAAGTAGTAGAGTGCAGGATGCCTTAGCATGGAGGAGCGACAACATAGAAGTTTATACAGTAAAAAGTGGCATCGATGGCTTACTACAGAGGCGGGCAATAGAATACATAGTGAAATTACATCTAATTTCTTTACAAACCTACGGGAGCTTAAATTTCTAAGTAAAATTTGAATATTTATGTGGAGAATTGCCAATGGCTTCCTACCCACTATGTACAATTTAAAAATACGCCATCTGGCTATAAACACATTGTGCCCAGTTTGTCGAGATGAGGAAGAAACTGTGGAACACCTCTTCAGGGATTGCTCTTTCACACAACAGGTGTTGATGGGATTAGGGGTGTCAATTTCAACATGCAACAGACATCCTTTAGTATGGAAACCGCAACAAGATCTATCATGAAGGAGTACGAGAACAAGTAAATGAAGTAGTGGGTTTTGTCAAGGTTTATTATACAGAATTAGGTTTTATGGGGGAGGTTTTTAAGAATACGTACGAAGCTCATTCTTTAGTATGGAAACCACTAGACAATGATATCATAAAGATTAACTTTGATGCTTCTTTTAACCAAGTTACAAAAAGGTCTGTTTCAGGGATTATTGCACGTAATAGGGAAGGTTTGGTAATGGCTGCTTGTACCTTTCCATGGGAGAATTTTTCAGATCCAGTCACGGCTGAGGCGAGGGCATGTCTGCAAGCCATCAATATGGCTGAGGAAATGGGTTTTCGAGACATTTGCATTGAAGGCGATGCGCTAACCATAGTACACAAGTTGAACTCTGCAGAAGAAGATAAATCGAGTGTTAGCAGTCTGATTCAAGAAATCAAGGGGAGAAAACCCATTTTCAAAAGCTTGAGTTTCCAGTATGTACCAAGAGAACCAACACAGTAGCTCATGAGATGGTAAAGGAGGGATGTTGTTACGAGTTTCCCCGATTCTGGATTGAAGAGGCACCGCCTGCGGTGGAAAGCTTAGTAAATCAAGATAGAAGAAAAGGCGTTGTCAGAAGATAGAAGGAGAAGAAGAGTCCAAGCTTAGCTTTTTCGTTTGCCCGAAGAACTCGAGATCTTGATAGAGACGAAGGATCTGAAAGGTTGATTTTGGAAGGAAAATGGTCTCTTTAATGGCTGATACATGGTGCTTTTAATTTTTTCAGAGAGGAATGGTTCCAAGCTGGGTGTTTTATTTTATTTTCTTGTTTTGTCGTTTCATTTTACAATCTCATGTTTTGAACAGTTTTTGATTTATTTCTTTTAGGAGTGTTCCAATGCACCGCTTTAGTGACCACTTAGTGATAGGCAGCTGATCTTTTCCTCTTTTCAAGGCTTGTAACAGACTGTTTTATCTCTCTCATTAATAATAACAGTGTCAGGTTTTTATTCAAAAAAAAGTTAATGATAGTTAAAAAAAGGGTTAATATGTAGTTTGCCCCTCGAATTTGTCCAAGATACTTAGTTGGTAGCTATTTTTTTCTGAACCTATTTAGTACTTGAACTTGAATTCCATCTTCTAAACTGGTACCTCTGCACTAACATCATGAATTTGTGTTGACATGACATTGATAGCCAATCTAGCGGTGACATGTGACAACCTTTCAGTATGCCATGTGGCAACCTCTCAGTATGTCACTTGGAAAATATATATTTTTAAAAAATATACAATTTAATAAATAAAATTATAACTTTTTTCACATCAAGAATGAAACTGGACAAACTGATGCCCAGATACATCTGAGTCTAGACTAATATTTGTCCAGATTCATTCTACATGTAGTTTTTAATAAGTTTATATGGTTTTAATTTTTTATTATAAAATATCAGGTTATTTATATTATTGTTGATAATAGCTAAAAGTAACATGTTTTAATCTCATTTTTAATTCTATTTTAGGTGATTATTCAATGTTAATGGTGAATTTTATGCTCCTAATCCATTAAATTCATGTTTTTAAACTTAAGATAGCATTTGGGAGCAAAAGGAGAAAAAAAACAAGCGAAAATCGAAAAATCAGGGCAAGTTACAGGAGCCACATGGGTTGACCCCTTCTACATGGCTTGACTATACGCTCATGTGGTAGGCCATGTTGATTTCGTGAAGTTGCACCATAAATTGTGGGAAATCACGTTTTTTAGGTTTTTTGGGCATTTTAAGGCATATATATGATAAAAATATGATGATATGAGAGCGTTGCCATAGAATATTCAAGAAAACAACTCGAAAAACATCATTGAAGCGGATTTCCGTCAAGATTAAAGACTTTTAGTTGATTTCTTAAGAGATTATTGATCGCGTGATTCGTAACAAGTAATAAATATTTATAATAAAGATCAAACCTAGACTAACTATTATCACGACGAAAAGGCAAGCGCACCTATCGAACAATAGTATAGTAATGGCAAGACCGGGATATCGTACCTAAGGGAACCAAAAGTACTAGTAATAACTATCTTTTTATTATTTAGCCTAGAAATAAAAGGGTTTGTTTATTAAACTAATTATCTAAACTAGTTAACTAATTTAATTAAAGCGAAGAGAAAATTTGGAAAAAGACTTGAAGAGAAGCAATTGATAAAGACGACACCCAATGAGGAATCCACTTAGATTTCACTTGTTATTTGACTTTGAACCAGACGATTTATTCACTTGACTTGATCCGTGAGACTCCCTAACCTACATTATCATCTCTTTTGAGACTAATAACGCATAACCCTCAGTTGAATTAATTGAAATCTCTTTCTAATTAGAACCCCTAGGGAAGCAGTAAATCAATCTATGGACTCCCATATTAGGTTTCACCCTAATCTGGTAAAATCTCGTAACCCTATCTCTAGGCGTTCGATCAACTTCGCTTAATTATGCCAAATCTACTCTTAGGCAGGGTCTATTCCTTCTCTGCATAAGCACAGTAAATCATGAGTCAATACCCGGAATATTAACTCAAGCATTAGAAACACATAATTAAGAACAAATCAAGTATTTATCATATAGTTCAAATAATAATAACAAGATCCATCATAGGCTTCATCCCCCTTAGGTATCTAAGGGGTTTAGTTCATAATGAAATAAGAGTACATCTCAAAAGTATAAAAATAACAAAACATGAAGAAAAGTCTAGAACTCCTGAAGGGATTCTGAGAGAGATCTTCAGTCTTGGAGTAGCTCTGGCTTTTGGGATGGATCATCTGGCTTCCTTCAAGTAATTCCTGGTGTGTGGTTCCGTATTCCAGAAAAGTTCTGGAAGAAGCCCCGGAAAAGCCCCCTTAGTAGGTCATACTTAGGGTGTTTATATAGGCTTTGGATTGGCTTTCTTCTTCCCTAAGTATCTTTTTTCAATGTAGAATACAACTCTTTGAAAAAGGGACACGCCTGTGTGCCACGGCCGTGTGACGTGTTGCCAGGTCGTGTTCGTTCCGCTAAATTTCACACGGCCGTATGGGTCAATGGCCAGGCCGTGTGAATCGTGAAATCCTTAGACGACACCCTCGGCGACACGCGGGCGTGTGGCGGCCGTGTGTGGCAAGGCTTAGGCCGTGTGATCTTCTTAATTTGGTCCTTTTTGTCTCTTTTAAGCTCATTTTTGGCTCTTTTTGACTCTTAGTGCTCTCCTGAGTACAAAACATGAAATAACCGGATTAAGAGCACCAAAATTCACAAATCTAATAGTAAATATCTATAAATATGCTAAGTATTTGGGGTAACAATATGTATAATTTGGCGTTTATCAATTATCATGAGTTTCTTTATTTTTTTTGGTTATATTGTCTCTAGGATGTTTTTATTTGTAAGCATGAACTAATTTTCTAAATACTTAAGGAGATGAACCCTATTATCAATTTGTCGTTTGATTTTTATTTTGTGTAGTAAATACTTAGATTTTTTTCTTAATTTCTAGATTATGGATCCATGTTTGATGTGCTTAAATTAGAGGAGGAATAAATCCTATTTAAGAGTAGATCTTGCATAATTGAGTGGAGATGCATGTAATCTTACAAATAGAACGATATAAATCTACCGGATTAGAGTCAAATCTAATAGGAGAATCCATAAATCGAATTAATATGATAATAGGGTTTTAATTAGAAAGAAATTTCAATTAATCAATATAGAGTTAGTTGCTCTTACTCTCGAAAGAGATATTAGCATAATTTAGGGATTTTTATCAATCAATATACTAAGTAAAGAAATTGCTTAATTTAGATTGATAATGACAGATGAAATCTAGGTGGGTTCTTTCCTGAGTATTGTTTCGCTTCTTGGTTGTTAATCGATTATTTTACTGATTTGTTCTTTGTCGCGTTCGTAGTCAATTAATATAGTTAATTTTAGTTTTAATCAATCACTCAAATTTATTGGTTAAATAATAGAAAGATGATAAAAACTAAATACTTTTAGCCTTCGTGGGACATATCTTTTCTCACCATAGCTATACTATTAATTGATAGGTGCACTTATTTTAATCAGATTTTTAATTAGCTTCGCGATGTATCAATTGTTATTGTTATTATTTTAAAATTAAAAAAATATATAATTAAAAACAATAGAATATATAAGTGAATCAAAAATAAAAAATTACACTAAGAATGTCTAGATTCAAATGCATCTAGACAACTTGTAGATGTTCTTTTTAGTTCTTTTATTTATTTATATATTTTTATAAAATTTTAATTTTTTATTAATTTATATATTAGAAAATTTTATATATTTTCAAAATATTATAGGCTTTTTTATATATTTTTAATTTTTTATATTTTATAAAATTATATTTTTAAATAATAACCTAAAAACTGATATTTTATAAAAAAATAAAAAAATATAAACTTATTAAAAAATACATTTAGAATGAAGTTTGACGAACTTGTGTCCAAGTCCATTCTAGATGTGAAAAATTGTATTTCTATTTATTAATTTATATATGTTTAATTTTTTTAATTTATGATTCTCATGTGGCATATTAAGAAATTATTGCGTGCCATTACCGAATTGACTATCAATATCACGTTAATGCAAACTAAATATATTAGTGTGAAGGTACCAACTTCAATAGTAGAATATAAATTCATATACCAATTAAATAAAAAATAGATACAAAATTAAAAAACAAATATTAAACCTTAGAAAATTAACTAAAAAAAAATCTATTGATTTCGGTGAACATTTTATTACGAAAAAAATTCCATCAAGTATCAAATGATGTCAGGTTAATTTTTAACAATTGAACGTATTTCCGCACTATAAAGCCACAGTAGTCCAAAATCAGACAACTTTTATCTATTTACCATTACTTATAGTTACGAAAGTACTTTTCCATTAACAAAGCGAACTCCCAAAACCAAAACCAACAATTTTAAGACCCGCGCTTTCTCAGTTTCTATTCGCAGTCGCCCCGCCCTTTTCCAGTTCTGCGCTTTCCTCTCTTATATTTTCTCTTCTCCTCGCCCAAATCAAAATAAAAATAAATTAAAAGGAAAACAGATTAAAATTAAAGTTAAAATGAAGCGCGTTTTCGAGGAAATCTCAGACGAAGAATGGGAGAACCACTCTTTCAAGCCTTCTCGTGTTTTGAAGAAAAACCCTAATCCTCCTCCAATTGAGTCTTTCGCTTTCAATTCCCAAACTCAGGCTAGTTTTTCCGACCAAAGCAGCGATGATTGTGTCGAAATCGAACATTTGGCTGATGATTCCAACTTGGAAGACGACGTTGAGCCCGAGGAAGCCGGGCCGGTCAACCGTGCGCGTCGATTCATCGTTGATGAAGACGATGACGACGAAGAAGATGGTGATGGAAGAGACGGCAATGAGAATGGTTTTGAGGAGCTGTATGACGTTGAGTCGAGTGAAGAGGAGCAATTGCGAGAGGATGACGTTGTGGGGAAGGCGTTGCAGAAGTGTGCGAAAATATCTACGGAGCTACGGAAGGAGCTGTATGGGAGTTCCGGTGCTTCTTGCGAACGATACGCCGAAGTAGAAGCTTCTTCAGTCAGAATCGTTACACAGGTATTAAAAAAAGCTTAAGGCATTCTGTTTTTCTGTTTGGTTACTGAGAAAATTGAGGAAGGAAGGCCGTGATAACTTGCATTCTTATGTATATATATAATCAGAATGCTTTATGAAGCTGTAAAAGGTTGTAGTAAGTTTGAGCGAGCTAAATTTAGCGAATTTTGTGATTATGATTTTTGTCTAATCATTAGTTTAATGAAAATCACCAATAGCTTTAAATTTCATTTTTATGTTCATTTTAGGGGAGCCGGTTATTTTTTATATACTGCATGACAAAATTTGGGGAATGTATTTTATGCGTTGTCTTTTCCACATCAGCTTCGTTGTTTCCGAATAGACTTGTCTATAAATTGGAATATTTCTTACTCTTGCAGAATGATATTGATGCAGCATGTGCAGTGGTGGATCCGGAATTTCAGCCAGTTCTCAAGCCATATCAACTGGTTGGTGTAAATTTTCTTCTTCTGTTGCATCGTAAGGGCATTGGTGGAGGTACTTGTTCTAATCTTTTGACATCATTGTTGGGCTTTATATTTCTAGGTCTTTTTTATTGATTTAGTACCTAAAACAAGAAATCGTAATTGGTTGTGGGGATTTGATAAGTTACTGAACATATTTCTTATCACCTGAGAAAAAAAAAGCTTCGCTCACTCTTAAGTGTTGTTATTGGCCTACATTCTTCAAGTACCTTTGAAGATTGTTTACTGCAATTGGGTGATTAAAAGTTAAGATGAAGAAAAGAGACATAAAATTCTTAACTGTGGGTTGTGTTATCCATTCTTCTGTTGCATAATAAATGCATTGACCTTTGTCTATCACTTTCTTGAAATGTATCAATAGCTTTCGTGGAAAAGGAAGGAGAAGGAAAAGATAAGAACCTTGAGTGATAGTAGCTTAGCGGAGTTAGATAATATGCAGGCTTTATACTCTTAGCTTTTGAGGGGATGATATTGAACTAGTTAAGTTTAAGAAAGTATGTGAATATCTGTTGAGATTCGTACTTGTTTCAGTTAGTTTCCAATTTGACAAGAAGATTGTGAAAAGAATTTGTCAAGGTTGAGTCTTATTGCTGAATTTGATGTTGAATCGGCCAAAAAGGGAATGGTTGTTCATTTTTCTTTATGATGCCATGTACTATGTTAATAGGTAAGTAATTTGGCATTCCATTTTTCTTATTGCCTTATGAGTGCAGTACATAAATACTGATTGTTTTTGCAGCCTCTATTTCATATAATTTGGAAGGACAATTACAACTTTTTGTATATGTGCAGCTATATTGGCAGATGAGATGGGTCTTGGGAAAACCATTCAGGTACTTCAACTCTAAGTTCTTTCCCTAGATAATCCTCTGTATTTGGTTTTTATCAGACTAAATTGCTTTTCTCTACAGGCTATTACATATCTGACTTTGCTGAAACATCTGAAAAATGATCCTGGTCCTCATTTAATAGTTTGTCCTGCCTCACTTTTGGAAAACTGGGAAAGAGAACTTAAGAAGTGGTGCCCCTCATTTTCTGTACTTCAGTATCATGGTGCTGGCCGAGCATCTTATTCAAAAGAGTTGAGTTATTTGTCCAAAGCTGGATTGCCACCTCCATTTAATGTTCTTCTTGTGTGTTATTCACTTTTTGAAAGACACAGGTATACTCTATTGTTAACTGGGTTTTTATGTTTGTGTTCTATACCATCTGCCTGTCTGTGTGTGTTTGACTTTTTTATTATTGGTTTTCACAGTGTGCAGCAGAAGGATGACCGTAAAATTCTGAAACGATGGAAATGGAGCTGCGTGCTAATGGATGAGGCCCATGCTTTGAAGGACAAGAACAGCTACAGGTGGAAAAATCTAATGTCAGTTGCTCGAAATGCAAAGCAGCGTCTTATGCTAACAGGCACACCACTGCAAAATGATTTACATGTACTATTAGTATTACCTTTACCTCCCTCTCCTAAAAATAATTCTAAAATCTGAAAGTATTTAAGTAAATAATGGTTGCAGAGCATTGTGGCCATAATGTGCAGCATGTGAGTGATATGGTTAACACTTAGCAGTTAGTAAAGTTGAATTTAGTGCTGAAGCATTAAATTTCATCAATTAAAAACTACAACCTTAATGAACTTGATTTTGTCAGAGATAAATTAAGTGATGGAAAAAGAATACAAATGCTTATTAATGGGTAGTGTGCGTTATGACAACTATGTTTCCACTCAATGAATCATGCACTAAATTTTTGTTTTTCACAATAAAGTTGTTCATCTCTTAATATCTCATATATTTTCTTACTGTCAATGGAATCTCCAATTTTTGTAAGAAATGAATGTCCTTTGATTATAAAACCTTCTTGTAAGAAGATTTTATCACTATAAACGCCGGTGGTATGAGACGCATTAGAAGGTAATTTTATTTAACATTCTTCTGAGTCCACATGTTACATTGCTGTTGCTCAGTGGCTGGATTTTTTGTTGCAGGAGCTGTGGTCTTTGCTAGAGTTCATGATGCCTGACCTTTTTGTCACTGAGGATGTAGATCTGAAGAAGCTACTAAATGCAGAAGATAGGGAGCTAATTGGTCGTATGAAGTCCATCTTGGGACCATTCATCTTGAGGCGTTTGAAATCAGATGTGATGCAGCAGCTTGTCCCAAAGATACAGCGGGTAGATGCTTCTTACTCTCTTGTTCTAAACCGATAATGAGTGTTTCTTTCCTGAGGAATTTTGATTTGAAAAGTCCTTTCTGTTAGAGGAGTTTAAGCATCACTTCTGCAGGTTGAGTATGTGATTATGGAAAAGCATCAAGAAAATGCTTATAGGGAAGCTATAGAAGAGTATCGTACAATTTCACGAGCACGCATTGCAAAGTTATCAGAGCCTGGCTTGAATAATATCATTGGGATTATTCCTCGACGTCAGATCTCTAACTATTTTGTTCAGTTTCGCAAGGTGCTTCTTGTTTTTTCTCCTCTACATGCAGTTAATTTGAAATGGGTTCCCAGTTCTTAATCCTAATTTCTTGTTTTGAACTAATTTAGATTGCAAATCATCCATTATTAGTGAGGCGAATATATGATGATGATGATGTTGGTCGCTTCGCTAAAAGGTTACATTCGATTGGTGTTTTTGAATGTACCTTGGACAGAGTAGTTGAGGAATTAAAGAATTACAGTGACTTCTCCATTCATCAGGTAATTCTTTCTTTGAAGTTCTGTTTTTCTTTAAAGACTAGCATACTTGCATCATTTACCATTTGTAAGTATGTATGATCAATCTTCAATTGTGTTCATTGTTTAGTTCTTTCTCAACAAACTAGTCATATACTGTTTACATCTAATAAAAAGTTATGACTTACGAAGACATTAACTGAAAAGGCGGTATTTGAAATATTTTTGAATTGGAAATAGAATTATTTGATAAAGTTGAAAAAATAGATTAGGATTAACAAAGGAGACTGGTAAATTCAGGAAAAGGATTAGAATATCTGTGAATTATTCAGATTGCAGGTAGGTTGCTGTCACTCTTCATTGTATTGCCATGTTCCTGTAGTTTTGTTCAGTTTTCTTCTCGCTCCTTTGTTATGAATACTCTATGTTTTAGTTTTCTTTTCTACAATTAACCATATTGTCCCCTTTAGCTGTGAATGGATTTTAAGTTGGTGGTAGTAAGATAATGCTGTCAGGTTGATCCAACCTAAAAGCTAAAGTTCTGTGGTGAGTGCCTGAAATAGGTTTCAACTGCAACATATTCTCTTTGTAGTTTGTACTAGTTTGTTGCTTTTGAAAGTGTTCACCACGTCTGAGCCCATTATTGACTCTATGCTCAAATCAAAATGAGGAAACCCTGGATTTGAACCATATTCTAAAAGCTAGCTTATTTTTGTAAGATTGTGCTTGAGGATGTGGTTTTAAATTGCTGAAAATTTCGACAATGGTGTATGTTAATGTTGTTTTTGTTATGCTAGTTCTTGAGGTGCCTCTGCTCTACGTTCATTATAGATATATCTGGTATTCCATATTCGATCCTCTTTTTTCTTTGAGCCAAAACCTTTTTATGCGATTTAAGGTTGAAGCACATTAGTTGATATGATGTGGAATCAGGAACTGATTGCCGAAATTGTAGGTTGGTGAATTGTAGCCTTTGATATTCATCACAGCCGAGCTTAGTCACCCATAGATATGGTTTTGCCATGCATATCTTGTTGAGCATGCTGATGTCTACTTATTTGTCAAAGGTGATGAGAAGTTTAGCTTGAATTACTGCATGAATAATAAATAAGCAGAGGTGGGAATAGAACACATACCTTATTTGAAGCTTTATTTTGGACGGCTTGTTTGGTTACAAGTTTAACAAATTCCTGGTTTGAATTCATTGAGTGTTTGTTTGAATCCTAATCAGACCCTAATGAATCTAGTGAACTACAAATTATCGCTGTAATATTCCCATCTTTTATGCAATTCATCCCAAATTTTACTCATTTTAAGCCTTATGTTGATAGCATATTATTGCACAGGATTTTGAAGATTCTGATGAACCTCTGTATTATATACAGAGACATTGTTCTTTCATTCTATTGCCTCTCTTTATCATTGAATGCTTTTAAGTATTGAGTGCCGACATTCCAAGTTTTCTATGCTTTCATTTGAAAATGCCCATCTTTTAATCGAGATATCAAGGTTGGTAAAACCATCACTTTTCATAGTTAAACTTATCTTTCCAAATAGAATTTGTCTATTTCAACTATAACAAGTGGATAAATAGACTGCTGCATGTACATTCAGTATCACTAGCATTGTATGTTCTGTAATTATTGCCATTGGTGTGGTGGCTCAAACTTTATGTATACATTACCATTGATTCTTTTTCTCTGCATAAAGACTAGGTTTTTATTGCAAGCTTATGATGAAAAGGCTTTTTGCATATTTGAAACTAATTCTGACCTAAATCATAAATTCTTTCTGTTCTAGTTTTGGCATTCATATATTTTCTTTGAACATCCTTATTACAGCTTTTACTTCGTTATGGAATTACTGGTGGTAAAGGAACTCTCTCTGATGAACATGTTATGCTTTCTGCGAAATGCCAGGTATCTTTTTATTTCTTCTCTCTCTTTTTCTTCCAAAATGTTATTCTTCATTTACATTTAACTCTCTTTTGGTGCCAGGCATTAGCAGAGCTTCTCCCTTCACTCAAGAGAAGTGGGCACCGTGTTCTGATTTTTAGCCAGTGGACATCAATGCTTGATATATTAGAGTGGACTTTAGATGTGATTGGGGTTTCATATAGACGGCTTGATGGAAGGTGATGCTTTACGTTTGCTTTGTTTAAACGTTTCATTTTCATTTGTGGCTAAAAGCTTTGGTCTTCTTTTTCCAAGTTTGATTCCACATTTATAATGTAAGGCTTAGCTGATGCAGGACTTTTTAGTTGGCATTTTACTTGTATACACAGTTGTTCTTATTTTCTTTTTACAGAGCTTCCATTATATCAGCTGAGCATTAAATTGTATCTTACTTTGCAGCACTCAGGTGACCGATAGGCAGACTATAGTTGACGATTTCAATAATGACACTTCTATATTTGCGTGCTTGTTGTCCACGAGAGCTGGAGGGCAAGGTTTGAACTTGACAGGAGCTGATACTGTAGTTATTCATGACATGGATTTTAATCCACAGATAGACCGACAGGCTGAAGATCGCTGCCACCGAATTGGCCAAACAAGGCCAGTTACCATATACAGGTAATTGGAAACACCCTTTGTTTCACTTTGCCTTCTCTAGTCCCTCCCTGTTTCTTCTCATCTCTCTTTGTGAAGTTCTAGTTCATCCTTTAGTGAATGTATGCTCAAATCTTTTCCAGGCTGGTTACGAAAGGTACAGTTGATGAGAATGTTTATGAGATTGCAAAAAGGAAGTTGACTCTTGATGCAGCGGTGCTAGAGTCTGGATTGGATGTAGGCAATGAAGATGACACATCTGAGAAAACAATGGGGCAGATATTATCATCCTTACTTATGAGCTAGAACAAGAGTATGTGATAAATTTTGGGAGGTTTTTTTTTTCAGATTCTTTATACTTATGTTGCACCCATTGTTGTATCAGCTATGTTGATCTTAATAGTTAGGGTCACTTGGGGGGGAGGGGGAGGGGGGAATGAACCTTCAAATTGTTAGGGTATGTCTTGCATGGGTAATAATCAACACCAAACTCTCAACATCAATGAACCAGCATATCATTGAGAACTATTAAGAGGAAGGGACCGGTATCTTTTGGTGGCTGTAGAGTTCAAGTTTCAAATACCTATCTCCCGAATCATCTCTTTTTGTTCTTTTTTCTTTTCAACATGAAGAGCATATTAATTGATTATGATATTATACTATATCTGCCATAGCAAAGAACATTAGTATCATTATGTCGAAATGTCAAACTTAAAGAGAATGATAGTTAATTTTAATGGTACGTTTGTGTACTTATATGTCTTTTGGGTAAACTAGTCATGGTTGGAACTAGTGGTCCACGAAACCATAACTATCAATGTCCTTCCAGTGCGATCATGACTCATAAGCATAGAAGCGAGCACCGAAGCACCTAAATCATATGTTATATATTTTGGTCAAAATATCTAAAAAAGTTGAGAATTCCTCTCCTCCCTCCATGTAATGTTCCACGAAAACTATAATTTTCAATGTCCTTCCAATGTCACCATCGACTCGCAAGCATCGAAGCACTCAAATTATATATTATATATTTTGCTCAAAATATTTAAAAAAGTTAAAAGAATTCTTCTCTTTCCTTGCCTCCCTCCCTCTCTCTCTCTCTATAACACTACTATATCATTTCTAGTAAATAAGAATTTTAAGGGAGCACACATTTATTCAATTTTATTTCAATTTCTTGTACTTTCTTAGCAATTTCCATTTCATGATCTTTGTCTCTATATATTAGACCATTTTTAGTAAATTCAAATTTTTAAGAGGGCTTATATTCAATTTTATTTCTAATTCCTGTACTCTTTTAGTGTCTCTCTAGTTTATTTCCTTTAACTCCATTTAAATTTTAGAAAAAAATATTATAATAATAATTTCAATTCGTTTTTTTCTTAGTTTAAATTTAAATAAAATAACTTTTATTTTCTTTCTTAATGTTGATTATAAAATTAAATTAGTATAATTACAATTGAATATCTAATTTTAATGATTTCAATGCCAACATTTTACTTCATATTTCAGCTTTAATTTAATCATTTATTTAAGTATTTTTAACCTTTTATTTTTTTAAAGAAGATAATAATATAGTTTGAGACTAAAGTATAATCTAAATATTATATATATTTATATATCTTTTTCTCTAACTTTTTTTTTTTTTACTTACAAAGGAAAGGCCACACAGGCCTAAACATCATTTAACTTGCATCCAAAATTATAAAGTTTATGGATATCATCAGAATAATCCATATCAAAATCCAAATTACAACGACTTTTAAGCGACCAATTACAAAGGAAATCAACCACTATCTATTGATCCATCTAATATCAAAAGCACTAAAAGAAACACTCATGTTCTGATTCTCTTTAATCCGGTGCCCAAAAATCGTGATATCAGCCCGAGCCTTTTGGACTTTATTGACAACACTTAACCTTATTGAGATTGAGGTTTCGAGCAAAACTAATACCTTCAATCAATGCATCCAACTCAGCCCATTCCGAATTAACAACTTTAACTTTAAACATACCTCTGCCCCTTAAAACAAACCCATCCAAGTCTCTAGCAATAATGCCCAGCCCCGTCCCCCTTTTATGCACAGCAACATCGACATTTATTTTAAAAAAACCTTCCATCGGTTTTTCCCACTTGCAGACAACTCCTAATTAAAGTAAATTAGATCAATCTAAACCTTTAAAATACATTTAAAATAAATAGGTATATTCGCAAATTCTTTCTAGTTCAATAAATTACATTTTAAATATATTTTATTTTTTTAATTACAAGTTTTAAGTTGGCTTTAAACCTTAATTAACAACTTTTTCCCCAAAATTAACAGTCACTTTTAATATTCTAACGTTTATAATAATACAATTAATCACATTAACTTTTCATTTTTAATATCTTTAAGTGTATAATAACACAATTTAATCAGATCAAGTTTTCATTTTTTTTCATTTTTTTTTATATGTAATCGTTTATGAAGTTTAATCTCTATATAAACTTACCATATGCTTGACCGAAATCTCATCAAACATCGTTTTACAAAAAATCCAATACTTTCAAGCCTTTTTCATCAAACCTCATCAAATATCATCACAAGTTTTTCTGCTAGCCCTGACAATGGTGTTGTTCACCCATGCATGACCACTGGAAACGTCGAAGTCAACCCTTGAATCTCGATTGACAATTAGTATTTTTTAATTTTATTATTACATTTTAATTATTATTTAATGTACAAGTAATTTTAATTATATACACTTATATATTTATATATAATATATTTTCATATTCAATATATATAATATTTCAACTCCTTTCGAAATCTTTATATAGAGAATTTTTTTTAAAGTTCAGGATAATTTTTTTTTAATTTTCCATCACATAAACTCTAAGTTTGTACCTAAATTTATCTTTAGTTTCTCCTTTTTCATTCTATTTTAAAAACTTATAATTTCCCTGATAAAATTGTTTTACTATTATGGATACAAAAAAAAAAAAAATTATCATGTTAGGATTTTATGCGAGCTAGTTTTATTAGAGCGAAATTTTATTGATTTAAATTTGAAAATTTCTATTATGCAATGGATTTAGTTTTCTCTATCTACCATTTGATTCAATCAAACATTCAATGGTTATTTGAGAATTTAAAAGTTAAGTTTATTCTTTGGTTACAATTTGTAATTGTAAATGTAATTTGATCTCAAGAAAAAAACATGGATTAAAACTTATAAATTATCTATTTATAACGAATATGGTTTTTTGTAATTTTTTTAAAGATTAATAATATTAAATTGGTTAGACTATATTTTGTTTGATAATTTTTTTGAGGTTATGGGCTTCTTTAATTTTTATTTTATTTACAGTGGCTTTAATTGGTTTTGGAAGTTACATTTTTCATTTATAATACATTGGATTTTTTATTGAAATTTGTTTGAATTTATTTCCCTTTTTTTATAAAAAATATATAAAATAATTACTACTTAGTATTATAATAAAAATAATTCGACTTGGATGATCCAAGTATTAAAAAGGAGACTGTACTGAAAACATCCAAGATTTTTATGATCTTCTTCCTCTCTTCCTTGACCAGGACACCATTTCTCTCCTCATCTTGAACTCCGTTGATGAATCAACAATTGTTGCGGCGAGCGTGGAATAACTCTAGGAATGTTGTTTACCAGATCATCGACTATGAACTTTAGAAAGATAAGGGCACGTCCAGGAATTATGGCTGCATAGGGTGACTGGGAGGATACATGCATGGCAATATCTACCAAAGGGGGGCGAAAGCTGGAATTGATGATCGGAGATATTGGAATTGAGTTTTCACAGAAGAATCAAGTCATGTCTGATGGGTATTCTAATTTCAAGAAGATTGATGATATTTGTGAAGGCGTTTGTGGAAATGCTACAACCAGGGCTTCTGGGCTGAAATCGGCTTCATTTGTGAACCAGGGAAGAAACAACCAATCTTGTAGGTTGCGTCCTGTGCCTGCTCGCTTGTGGATATCCTATGCAGCCAAACCAGAGACTCTGGATAAGTTGTGCGAAATAGTAAGGAAACGACTAGCTTTGTCAAGTGACAACCCTGTCACTGGGGCATAAAAATTTTCTAATCTTGGAGCTGATTCTCTTGATACGGTATTCCCTCAACCCGTCAATAATCACTGATTCGTTTTCTGACTGCCAAGCTTTTTTCCCTTTTCTTCTTATTTGGGTAAATGTAGGGTACAGAATCATGGATCTCCTGCATTTATTTGAGTTAGAATGAAATTTTGCTTATCTGTATGTTCATGCTCATGTCTATATATGTATCCTTGAAATTATCCATTTTTCTCTAATTAATCTTAATTCATTCCTAGAATTTGTTTAGGATTGAAGATGAAGGTGTATGTCTATATATATATATCTGCCTTCATCCTTTCTTACTTCTAATTTCTTTGAAAATCGTATATGTTATCCTGCTTATGATTTCATTTCCAGTATTGTGCACAAGGCTTGTGCTAAACTGTGTTGGTAGGGGGTCTAATTAATTATAACCTAACAGTTGTCACCATGTAACAATTAGCTTACCATGTATAATTTATTATTAGTATAAATAATGAGTTCCATATATATTCCATTATACTCTCGTTTAGTTCTGAAAAATTAACCAATCCAAGTTGATAACTGAATTATAGAAATTTATCTCTGCAAATTGATTATGTAAACATGATGGATAATGAATCTTATTAAGCTTCGTCCTGTTTGATTCTTGTCTGCCTTTTTCTTTGATTTATTTTGTTATGTTGTCTGCATTTCATCCTAATTTGGTCAATTGGAGTGAATTACTATGAGTCTGATGTACTAATTGCTCTCTAATTGTTAAAAATGTGTTATAAAATTTTCTAATGAGCAGCATTTGGAACCAAGGCTCTTGTCAAATATTTGCTAGAAATGAACTCGTGTATATTGTTGATACGAGATTAGATTGGTTATCCCCATTGTTTTATGCACCTTCTTCTTGGGAAATTGTTTCCTTCATGGTTTGATTTCTGGATAGTTGATGATCCTATGTTTGGTGGTTGTTTGAGATATATGCTTGTTTCTTTGGAAAGTAACAACTCTGCTTTTTTAACTGTGTGCTGTCAGTTTGTGTTTACTACTTTCAAAGCTATCCAAGCAACATGCATAACCTTTGCCGACAAATTTTTAGAGTAATTTAAAATGATTTGATGGAGAAACTAACTCTCCTCATTTACATATGGACATGAGCCTTATCTGAATTTGTTCTCTTTTTTAGAGAACTTGTATGTTTTAAACATTTAAAGATTGCTTCAATTCATATACTTCTTTTCCTGATATAAATTTTGTTTTATTTATCTGCATGCTGATAGTTCCCATCCTTCATTTGAATATAAGTATACGGAATGAGTTTTTGTATATGCTAACATTTTGCGGGTAAAATCAAACTAAATCATCTATGGTAGATGCTATTCTCCCTACTCTTCTCCCCTTTGCTTAAGTTCATGTCATGTACTACTGCTTACCTTATGTCATGATCTCATATTTTTACTTAGTATTGGTGATGTATGTCAAATTTTGTTTCTTTGATATTGTATTTGTCGGTACCAACTGTATGTTTGTCGGCTTGTATTCCGTTGCACGCACGCTTTGATGACTTTAGAAATATTCACACCATCTGAAAATAGGATGTCTTTATGAGTCTGCAGATGGCACGAATGCAGTATATGCACTCGTTGTATTTTCCAATCACTGCTTTATCAGTTTCATGCACCTGCAGTTGTAGTATTACCATTTCTGTTTAGTATTAGCCATTTTTAATCATTTTGTTTCAATTCAGTTTGTTGATGGAGATGTTTTGTTGCCATTTCATGTAAAAACCTCAGTAGTGACAGTCAATAATAGGAGTTTTACTTATATTGTCAGCTGTATAATGCCTTTCTTGTCCTCTTAATAGTGGTTGCATTTTGGTTTATTTATGGGGGTGGTTTTTATGTTGCAAATCACTTGGGTCGACTTTGCTACATTCTTAGATGTTTTCACAGTGTTTTGATTTAGTTTAGATGATAATGGTTTTCTGTTGTGGGGTTTTAATTGCTAATTCAAGGTAATTAGTGCTGGGTTTTTAGTTAACCAAAGGACTACCTTTTAAATTTAGAGATGGTTTCCCAATATTACATAAGAGAAACGAAGTTGTTGTCAGCCTATTATTCTTTAAAGGGAATTTGTGGAAAAAGCTATGGCAAATCCTGATTGATAATACCCTCCCAAAGTTGTTTTTCTTTAACCTATTATTTCTGTGCTTTATATACTTGCACTTTTAAGTAAAATCAATTAAACATGATGCAAGTTAACTTGCTATCTTATTCTCATCATCCCCATCTTGAGCCCCTTTTGGCTTTTACGTTGTATCATTGATCATGGGAAAGATGACTTTAGTTTCCTACTTCTATTTTCTTTTTTATTGCCTTGCAATGCGAAACAAGGATGCTTTTGTTTTTAATGATGCATGCTCCTTGACTGATTGTTGATTAGTTTCTGCATTGATCACTAAGGCTCGCTGATTTAAGATCGTGACCCTTAGATTTTTAACAGCTCGCTAACCTATGTTCACAGCTGATATTTTTTATGGTCCGCTGATTTAAGATGCGACCCTCGATTTTCTAACAGCTCGCTGACCTATGTTCATAGTTGATATTTTTATGGTCCGCTGATTTAAGATGCGACCCTCGATTTTCTAACAGCTCGCTGACCTATGTTCACAGTTGATATTTTTTATGGTCAGCTTATTTAAGATTGTGACCCTCGGTTTTCTAACAACTTGTTGACCTACGTTCACAATTGATATTTTTTACGGTCCGCTGATTTAAGATCATGACCCTCGGTTTTCTAACAGCTTGCTTACCTACGTTCACAGTTATTATTTTTTACGGTCCATTGATTTAATATCGCGACCCTTGGTTTTCTAATAGCTCGTTGACCTATGTTCACATCTGATTTTTTTTACTATCCGCTGCTTTAAGATCACGACCCTCGATTTTCTAATAGCTCGTTGACCTACGTTCACAACTGTTATTTTTTACGGTTCGCTGATTTAAGGTCGCGACCCTGGTTTTCTGATAGCTCGTTGACCTATGTTCACAACTGATATTTTTTTGGTTTGTTGATTTAAGATCACGACCCTTGATTTTCTAACAGTTCGCTGATTCACGATCACGACTATCGTTTTTAAAGCTCGCTAATTTCTTCAACAAGGGGACAAATCTTTACTTACGAAAAATGCAGTTTGCGTTATTCTGCAATATGGTTTTGACTCCTGTACCATACTATCGGGCAACAAAATTCGCTCCGTAAAGTTTTAAGTTAAAGACTTAAAACTTATATAGTACGTCTCAAATTACACGCTTCACACGTGTGAGATTGTTTCAGACGAGTCACTTTATAATTTTTCTTCGACAAGGTGGGGGACAAATTATTATATATGATTATAATAAAAATTATTTGATCTGAGATCCAACTTGGGATTCGACCCGATATACCCATGATCTAAGTACTAAAAAAGTGACCATCTTCATGATCAGGGGACGGTATTGAAAACACCCCATTTCTTTTATGATCTTCTTTACTCCTTGACCACAACACCATTTCTTTCTCCATCTTAACCTTTGTTGATATTGTGTATCAACAAAATGCATTTCAAACAAAATTATAGACTATTTTGACAAATAATTTTTGTTTGTACATGGAGTCTTTGGATATCATTGATATGTTAAAAAAAAATAATTATACTAGTTTTTGGTGTCTTTACCATTTTTTGTACTGTGTATATTAATTTTCAATATAATTATACTGAAATACCCTTTGATGTGTTTTTTTTTTCAACTACAATTTTATGTATTATACCGGCAAGTAGAAAGGTGAGAGTGTACTCAATGACAAACATGCAAGTCTAATCTATTTTTTAAGAAGTTTATGTTGCACTTACAAAATGGTGGATACTCTTTAAAAATATTTACGTTTTGTTCATACGTTTGAAAAACAAATTACTGAATGAATAAAAAAATTGATTATAATCTTAACATAAGAAATTATAATACATTTTTGAAATATATGCGGACCAAAATTTTGGATGCAATTGAGCATATTATTTATATTTTAAAAGTGTTATTAGGATATGTTATTTTTAATATTTTCACTATTGAACATAATAAAGAAGAGATCATTATCATAATTTTGATGAATTTTTTCTTTATAAATATGAAAATATAAATGTTTTCATTTTTATCTACAATTTAAATAAATTTTTAATACTTAATAGTTTATAAATTTGTAGTTTGTATATCATGTAGTCAATTGGTTTGACAAAATAGCACAATTATAAATAATATTATGTTTAGACAATTTCTTGCTATAATTTTTTTTATCTCTATATAATATAAATTAAATTAAGTGCTAAATTAACAAAATAATAATTATAAAATTAATTGATTAAATATTGAAGGTTAATTATTCTAAAAGAAGAAAAAAAGAACAAAGAACAATATATATTATTATGAGAATCAAAGAAAAATATATCTGAAAATGATACGTTTGTATTACAATAATTAATTAAATGAGTTTGCTTTTGATATTGAGAATAATTATTATTTATTAAAATTCGCAATTATTAACAAAATTTGAAAGCATATTTTGGACATATATATATATATATTATTAGATACTCAAACTATTTTTAATGATTATTGAAATTCAATAATTGAAATTAAGATCTGAATATAATTTTTGAAGTCAAGATACGTCATCGGATATTTATTTTACATGAATATTTTAATTCGAGCACATATATATATATATATATATATATATATATATATATATATATATATATATATATATATATTATTAGATATTTAAACTATTTTTAATGATTATTTAAATCCAATAATTAAAATTAAAATTTGAGTATAGCTTTTGAAGTCTTGATTGGTTATAGATATTTATTTTAGATGAATAGTTTAATTTGAATTAATAATTTTAGATTAAATTCTTTTAGAGATAATAATAATTGAAAAATGAAATAATATTTTGAAATTTCATGTAAAATGTTGAAAAAAATTCAATCAATTGAAAATCAATATTTGAACAACTTAATTTTTTAAACATGTTTGATAACCCACAATAAAAACTATTAGATAGAATTTTTTTCTATGAAAAAATATAAAAAATAATAAGTAAACAATGACTTACTTATCACTTAATAAAGAATAAATTTAATTATTTTATTTTATTTTATTTCACTTAAGATTATATTATGCTTTATTAAGCAATCTAGCTATATTCCGTATTTAATTTTAAGTATATATCAAACAACTTTTATAACTTAAATTCAACACTTATTGTTTTTATACTTATTTTTTTTAACACTTAATTTTTTAATTTTTTAAACATAGTTTTATTTTAATAATTTTGAGCGGAGAGACCAAACTTTTTCCTATTTCCTTTACCATTTTTTTTTAACGAAGTCTTTTGTACTTTAAATATTTTGAGAATTTTATGTTTTAATTTTTTTATTTTAATTAACTAGCTTTAATATTTTAACTTTTTATCTTATTATTATATAAAATAATTGCACAAAATTATTCCTAGTTTAATGAAATTTTCGACACCTAAAAACTCATAAGTTGAAAATTAATTATAATTAACACATTTAAAGGTATATGTATGTAACTTGATAAATTAACATATTAAATGTCATATTATAAAATTTAAAAATATAATTATGCTTCCGTATTTGTAAAAGTTATAATATATAATCGATAATTTATTCTTATATTTTTATATAAAAAATTACTAATTTAGCATCCGTACTATGATGTTAGTTACTATTATGTTATTTATTATTTACATCTATTCATCAATTGTTCATTATTATGTTGTTTATCTTAAATTTTTATTTTATAATATTTATCGTTTAATTATTAAAATAACCATATATTATGAATAAATTATATATAGTCATTCAACTATGAAGAGATTTGAATTTAATCATTCAATATTATTTTAAACACTAATGTTAATGACATTAATTTTTTGATCATTGGTGACAAATTATTGTGCTCCTAAATATATTCAATTTAACTCATAATCATTATTGAAATGCAAGTTGTCACCACAGTAATATATTATGATGAAACACTTAAGAGTGGTATATTTCGAGGATTATATCCCTCAAAGAGAATGTTAGTATCAAGCTAATGCAAATACTAGAATTCACCTAATTCTATGATTACCAATCAAACAAATATCATAGTTATTAATGTAAACAATTAAGAGAAGTATGTACTTAACTAACTAAGAACCTAAGTAGTAATCTAGCAATCTTGAATTTAACCTTCATAGCAAGTATAGAACTAGTAATTAGTAGGTTCAATTTGTTAATTTATGATTAAATTTAAACTTGTTGATCTTAAATGTATTGTCATTAATCTTAACCTTCTCGGTATCTTGACTCGCCTTGAGAACTAGGATTCACTACTAGACAGTAGCTCTTGCTAGTAAGCCTAGCCTACACTGAGTCTCTCGACTCCTTGTACTTCGCGAGCTAGATTGGTATGGTTAATTAAGATGAGATCTCTCATTTTTTCCTAATTCTAATCATGCCCATGGTTGCCAGATCATAAACATGCATTAAGTTCTCCAAGCTAAGCAAGCAACAATTTAAATCCTTACAACAAATTAAGCACTTAATAATCTCATCACTGATATTGATCACTAGTCACATAAATCATTTAGCCACACTTAGATCTAACATACACAAAGTATTCAGCAATGGTAATCAGCATTATAATTGCAAAAATATAACATGGTTAAGTTTAGAAATGTCCAATTAAGTGTAGATCTCCCAATTATTAAGGGCCCAAGCTTGGATCCTTTTACACTTGGCTTGTCTAGCAAAACTTGAGATTGGAATTAAAAAAAACTAAGAAAAAATCTTAAATACTAAAGGTTACAAGGAAAATCTAATGGAATTACAAAGTAGAAACTACAAAGGATTAAACTTTTTGCAAAAGAAATAAAAGAAAATGATAAAACTAATAGTCTAGCTTTCTCCTTTGCTCTCTCTCTCTCTCTCAATTTTCAGTTGAAAGAAACAATTTATATTATCAAATTCAAATAAGGAAATTTTATATAAAGATTCACTAATTTTTTTCGTCAAGCATGAATGTCGTGGCCTACCATGGGGAATGTCGCAACTTTCTTTGCGATTTCCAAATAATCCCTTTAATCATTTTTTTTTGAATAAACATTCTTGGGTTATATTAGGTGAAACCGTCGTGATGAAACAAGAACTTGCATTGCAACTTCCTTTTTAGAATTTCCAAAACCAAGCCTTTCATCCTTGGTTGAGCTCTTTCATTTTGAAGGGAATTTCACAACTTCGCTTAACAGAACATTTCAATTCAACTTACAACTTAGATATGATTTGCATCATTTTCTTCTTCCAACCTATGCAATTGTAGCTCAAATAAGGATAACTTGTATTAAACACTAAAACATGAAAATTAACCAAATAGTAACCTATCTAACTCAAATCCAAAATACTAAAAACCATATTAAATGGATTGATTTTACATAAAAACAAGCTTAAACCAAATTGAGTTTGATTATGAAATATATACCTATTAGCCATCTATCAAACTTTCCCACACTTAAGCTTTCGCTTGTCCCTAAGCAAAATGCTAGAGTTTTTAAACATATGCAAAAAAAAAAAAAAGAAAAGAAAAAAAAAGACAACCCTTAACAATTAGTAATGACTCCTAATATTAAAGAGTTGGAAATATAAAGTCTAGCATTGAATAGGATTGATCATGTTAGCTTTGATGTCTCAAGCTTTTGATATAACAATGTTTAAGATTAATTTTAAATATATTATATTTCCTAAGTCATTTGGTGAAAATATGATTGAAAATTTTATCAAACATTTTCAAAATACTTGCAAAGTATTCAAAAAACATGTTTCAAATGTGTTTTAACCTATCTAAATGTTTTTGAGTCAATAACAAAGTGTTTTAAGGTGTTTAAAATGTTTTAAAGGTGTTTTGGTGGCTTAGTTTCGTTTCTTGGGGGTCAAGTATCGAAACTTGCAAGTTTGTAGCCAAAAAAGTCTCTCTAGGAGGATAATGTATCAGTACTTGTAACCACCTCTGGACGTACCAACGTCTAGAGTAAAAATCTTGCACAAAAGATACGGAAAAACAATATCTACAAGTATACGAGTTAGGTTGTAATCTAGTTATAATGGAGTAGGTGAGTACTTTAAGGATCGTACCTAAGGGAGGCAAGCACTAAATTAATCTTAACTTAAACATAAATAGATCTAATTAATACTCTAATCAGTTTATAGTACAAAGAGATAAAAGAAGAATTTTTGGATTAGAATAAAATAATAAAAGAAATAAAAGCAAAATAAGGCCTAGGAGTTTCGAGGGTATTTTAGGAATTTTAGCCTATATGTGCTCGAAATTTCGTAAGGTTGGTATTCGATAATGTTTTTGACAATGACTATTAGGAAATTAAGTCAATTTTTGAAAATGAGATTTAAATACCTTTAATTTTAGGAAAATGACCGGTTTGTAATAGGGTAAAAACTGTGAGCATTTATGTTGCAATTTCGCCAATTCTTAGAATTGGACCTATTTCTTCCCCCACCAACATGTTTTCACGTCAGGTTTTTCCCCTTCATTGTGCTTGCCATCCCTGTGATTTCTTTAGCTCTCCTCACTCAGTTTTGACTCCCAAACTGTGATTCTTTGATTTCTACTATTATCAAAGCCTTAAACCTCCATAAAATATCTTCAAAATAGCCAAAAACTCCATTGATTTCACCATTATCAAGTTATTGGGTTTTCTCAGGTTTGCATCAAGAGTTAGATTTTTGGAAATTAAAGGAAATGTTTTGATTCCTTATTAGTTTTCCATGATATCTAGTCCTTAAAATTGAATTATTAGCCTTAAATCGCATGCTTCAAATAAAAGCCGAAAATTTGGTTGTTAATGGTGAATTTTGGGTTTGTGGATTAAAACTTGGTTTTAAAGTGTTTTAACATGACTAGAAAGTTTCTAAAGTTACTTTGAAGTTTCGTTAAGAGTTTATCATGTTTTAATGAATTTTCGTTATTATGGCCAAAACTTGTCGAAAAATTTTAATACATTGAAACATGTAGTTTTATGTAGTTTAAAGGTTGAGAATTAGTCGTAGATGAATATGTAGATGAATGAAACTCATTCTGTACGAAAAGATTAAGTGTAGACTGAGTTATTCGAATTTAAGTTTTTTATGCTAAAGGTTTTGGTTAGAAGAGAATGAAGCTTAGGCTTATGTTTGTGACTGTTTAAGGTGAATTATTAGCTGATTGTGGATTGTATATTTGTGTGGTTTATCTTGTTGAAGCGTCAGAGTCAATAGGACCTTCAACGAGTAGAGATAAAGGCAAAGAAAATCTTGCCTAAGCTTTCGGTTTTCAACGGGAGCTGATTTTTGGTGAGTTTTTTGGAATAGCTGATCGTAAAGGATTCAATGTGTAATTGGGAATTTAGAGGTAGCCTAAACCCCTACTCTAAATTCCGAGTGTAAGTGTTCTCACACCTATGTTATAATGTGATAAATATGTGTTGTGCAATTGTGAAAATATGAGCATGTATGAGATACTATGATATGTGTTGTAAGTTGATGATGACTGATATGAAAGTGAATATATGAGTATGTAATTCATGCCATGAGACAGTAAATAAGTGGGTACATTTTCATAATACGTGACAGTGGTTATAAAGTGTTGATGGCATGTACATGTAGTGAATATGTACGGAAATTAGTTTGTAAATATGTGTTGATAGTGTGGATATTTTGGCCTTGTGAACCTTGAGACCATTGGATATAGTTGGCATGCCATAGGATTGTGAGTACTCACCTTTTTTTATGATATTTGGGGTGTTGAGGCCCGGGATAGTTTTGGGAGAGATAAGGGAATGTGAGCCCAGATTCATTCAACGAGATATGTGTGTTTGGTGTGTTGGAGAGTGTTAGCTATATGCTTCACTTATGGGATATGTTGACTCTACGAGTCTATGTGGTGTGCTGGAGATTTGTGTATCTGATGAGTGGTGATAGAGTCCACTTTATGTTTTATGATCCCAAGAGCTAAACTATCATTAAATGTATCTAATATGTATTGTAACATATATGTGCGTGAATAATCCTATCAACAGTAAGTAAAAGTATGCATGAAAAAGGGTTAACATGTGAAATATGACATGGAATTAAAGATGTTATGAATATGTTATAAGACTGTTTGTTGTTGCATAATGACTTGTTTGCGTAAAGGTTGTTCTGAGCATTCACTGAGCTTGTTAAGCTCACCCACTCCATTTTAACCTTTGCAGAGTAGTTGCGCTTCTAGTGTGAGCAGTGTGGCCTTCAAGGAAGTGATTCAAGCCATTCTTTTAGTTGTTATAGTAGGTGTAATTGGTTTATTTATTATATGGGACTTTAAGGCAATGTGGTAGACTTTATATCGATTTTGTTAAGTCATTTTTGGGCTACGTGCTTATTGTTTATGTTTGGAGGCATGTGGACTTGAACACGGTATTTAGGCTACTATTTTAGACATTTTGATGCTTTTTTGACTAGTTGAATGAAGCATGATGTTTAGGGATTAAGTTGAATGGTTTTATTGCTTGCATATGTTGAATTTTTGTAACCTGGGGCAGAGGTATCGATATTCAGGCTTGAAAAATGATACCTTTGTATTTTTTGAAAGTGTAAGAAGACAAAATAGAGAATTGGAATTGATACCTCGGCCCGAGTATCGATAATCGGGGTAAGTTTATCAATACCTTGCGAAAGGTACTAATAATTTTTGATGTTTTAAAATTTGACGAGAAATAGAATGCAAGTTTGGTGTCAATTTTCCATGTGGTATCGATACCACTTAAGGAAAATATCAATACCCCCGAGACAATATCGATACCTACGTAACAGCTTTGGAAAATTTGAAATTTGGCCCATTTGCAGGTTTGATTGATATTTTTAATACCCTTAGTATATGTATGGCATGTTTTAATGATAAGAAGTGGTTATACGACTATAATTCATACACTTGATTAAATAAAGATGGTGATTGGTTAATTGTGAAACTGTTTGCTAAATAAATGATACGTGACAGTGGTGTAGCATCCTTGTATTCAAGCTCGGCAACCGGGCCAGGTATAGGGTGTTTGTAACACCCTCAACCCGTATCCGTCACTGAACTAGGGTTAAAGGCATTACCAGACAAATCGAAACATTTAACATTCATATCAAAACTTCATAGCATCAAAGATCAAACATCAATATAGAGTCCCTTATATAGGTCATTGAGACCATAAGCATGCATTAGAAAGCGGTCGGGACTAAATTGAACACATACAAAATTTTTCCAAAACTTAAACATTTTTCAAATAAGTACAGGTCACAAGCCCATGTGTTTAGGCTGTGTCAAAATAGGGCATACATATTGATTTGCTCACATGGCCACAAGACACACCCGTGTGCCTTGGCAGTGCTCGAGCCTGGCTTACAATTGTAGGGTACCCCAGGGGACACATGGCCGTGCAAATAGCCGTGTGTTGCACACGGCTGAGACACACGCCCGTGTCTCTACTCGTGTGGATAAAAATAGGCCATTTGAATAGCCAATTTGCCTCCCCAATTGGGTCAAACCTACAAGCACCAAACCAAGCATATATGTACAACAATTTCAGCCAATTTCAATACCAAAACATATGTCATTCATGCCATAACATTATCAACCATTTACATGCTCATAAACCTTACTAATTTATGCCAAACATAAGACAAAATCATCTCAAAACATATGGTTTTTAAACCTTAATACACATCATTCAATCTGATGATCAAAACTTACCAATTTCTCAAATATTCACTTACCAAAACTTATCAACACTGACCATTTCTTTTGGTCATTCAAAACATATCAAACATAACACCATTGCATCACATTTCATATATCAATATCAAGCCATAAGTTCAAACACAAATTAGCCATATCACATAGCATGATAAATACATTACAAAACATGTTAAAACACTTCTTGCCTATACATGCCATACTTTACTATATACATTTTCAAAAGGTACCGAAATAAGGTTCGATAGTGTGGTGACTATCCTCGACGATCCCCGAGCTCATAGTAGCTTTGATATCTATAAACAATTAAAAAACACACAGAGTAAGCTTTCAAAAGCTTAGTAAGCCATATACAAGTAAACTTATCATTTAAAGCATATAAACATCGTCAAATTACTTATACTTTGTACCCAAATATCAACTCAAACCTCATATTCATATACTTAGATCATAGATAATCTTTTATACATATACTTACCTTTCATTCTCAAACATAATATACAATGCAAACGTACCTGAATCATATACAATTTCACAAAGTCATTCATTTTCTCGGAATGCCTGTTTGAACCGTTTTGAAACATAAGGATACTCGGATAGCTCGGAAAGCGAATACAATGCCAACGTCCCAGACGTGGTCTTACATGTAATCAAACATTGATGCCACTGTCCTAAACAAGGTCTTACACAGAACCAAATATGATGCCAATGTACTAGATGTGGTCTTACAAGATAACACATATCGGAAATCCTATGTCATAACAAATGTATCCTAACTATTCCTAAGGTTTGTACGGGGCTTTTCGGACGTCGGAACTTTGTAGATACTTTCTCAGATAGCACATATTGAGCTTGAATATTCATTCATCACAATTCAATATATATGAACGATAATAATTCAATTCAAACACGTTTATTTTTATATCGACTTACCTCGTACGGATTCGGATGGATGGAATCGGTTATTCGACAACTTTTGACTTTCCCCAATCTAATTTCGTTTTCTTTACTTTTTGATCTATATAAATTCAAATTCAAATTATTCAATCACATATTCATTCAAAACAATCCATAAACACATATTTAGGGCAATTTGCAAATTAGCCCTCACATTTTCACATTTTGACACTTTAGTCCTAATTCACAAAATCACAAAATACACATAATTTCTTTAGACATGTACATGGCCGAATATTCATAGCACTCATACAAGTCCACATATTTCATTTATTTCACATTTTAGTCCTTTAATTTACAAATTTCACAATTTAGCCCATTTTACTCAAATTCATCAAAAATCCAAAGACAAAACATGTTAACCCAAAACATATCTTTCATTTATCAGCAACTAACTTCACAAAACTCATAGTTTCATCAATGACACATTTCAAAATAATCAACAAAATCAAAAACTGAGACATGGGCTTGATAGTATTCAAAGCAGCGATTACAAAAACATAGAAATTTTCAAAAATCGAACAAAATACCTACTTCAATCAAGTCCTTCAATGGCCGAACCCTTGCTTGAGTTTTTTCTTTCTTTTTCCTTTGCTAATTTCGGCTATATGAACATATTATGGCCTATTTTCATGTTTTTATTTTACTTAACTTATAATTATTAATCAAATACCAAATTTGCCCTTTATTAAAACATATAAAAATCATTTAATGGATGGTCATTAATGTCTATTCAAACTTATAATGGTCAAATAACCACATAAGGACCTCACAATTAATAAGCCAATGAAATAAGCACTTTTAACATATAACAGGCAACTTTTACATTTTACGCGATTAGGTCCTTTTTGCAAATTAAGCATACAAATGATCAAATTTTCATACGTGACTTTCACACATATCAATTCACATATAATAGGCACGGAAAATAATATTAAAAGATTTTTCTAACTCAAATTTGTGGTCTCGAAACCACTATTCTAACTAGGGTCTAAACTAGACATGTATAATGTTACACTGTTATAATAGGGTATATCATAAATCTCATAGATATCTTTCGGAGTAATTGGCTCGTCTTCGCCTCTTATTGTGACTGTATCCCAATTTTGTCTTGTTCTAATTTCTTAGTCTCTTGTACAACTGAAGTTACTACAGTTTCTTTGGGAGTTATACAGAATCGCTCTTAATGATGGCATCTAACTAAAGTCTAGATTTTGTTGCACAAAACCATTGAGGGTCCGAATCCTTGCTCTTGAATGAAACGTCTACCGTGTAACTCAAGAAAATATTTTTCAGTATTTGGGTTCTCAAATTTTGCAAGGTCTGAAACTACTGGAGTTTCTTGGACCGTTGCTTTCTTACTCTTCCTAAGAGGCATCTTCTGTTGTTTGACTTTTGAAGTAATCAAATAGAAGTTAAAAAAAATCAATGGAACATTAAAATAAGGAAATAAATACTTAAACCTCGAACTCCTTGCGTCTTCTCCACATGCTTGATAGCTTTGCACCCAGCCTTAGAAACACCAAGAAGGTTGATGTAGTTAGGGTTTGGATTTGAAAATAGAGGTTTGTAGATAGAAGAGAGTACAGAGTTTTTAGTGGCTAAGAGAAGTTTAGAGGGTGATTGGAAGTGTTTTTAGGTTAAAAATTAGAGGTTTATAAAGTTAAAACCTGGGTGAACTAAGGTTTATGCCATCGGGTTGTACAGACAGGTTTGGTTGACCTTGCAGAAAATTGCAGTGTTGTCACAACACAAGGGTTCCATGTCACGGCATCCCTATCAATTTGCCAATGTCGTGACATCGGGGTTTGTTGTCACGACATTCCAAGTTATGTGGAACTAGAATCCAACTTGAAGGCCTGTAGAAAAACTCGATTAATGTTTCGATTAGTGTGCCATTCCATACCACATAACTTGGATTCTGGTTCCAGAGGCCTTCAAGTTTTTCTACAAGCCGTTCTACTCTTCTATCAAGTGTTTCTTACAATAATCGAGTACTTCATGCTTTGTTTTGCCCTATCTTCGTGTTTACTAGCAAGATCATTTGGATGATGCCTGTCATGTGATCATAAGTCCTGTGGATATATATATATTTGATCTTTGTCAACATCGAGAAGATCCCCCTAAGTTGTTAAACTTTTGGGGCATTTGATTAAATATTATTGTTTGAAAAGAACATTCAAGTTAAGTATTTCCCCTGAAAGTGCATGTTTATCCTTATTTTTTCTCACAGGGTTCCTAGTCCTTGGGCATTCTTCCACTAGATTAGCAATGAATACCATCAACTCCGATTGTCGGGGTATATCCGTAATGTATTGATTTTGCACGCTTTCTCTATTGAGAAAATCTAACATTGTTGGATAGATGAGTTCAATTCTTGACTGATTCCTATGTCAACTCACCATTTCCTCAATCAATTCTATGACTTCTTGGAATATTACTTTCTCTAATCTATCTTAGTATTTTGCTATACTCAATGTTAACAGGTTATTTGAGAGCTCCCCTTCCTCACGAGCATTTATAATTAAATTCTCCTCCTTGTTCGTTCTTCGGTCGTGCTTGTACTGATATCTTACAAGATCTGTATTGATGTTATTGGTGTTATCTTGGAAAAGGGGTTAGAGTATCTCCTTGGAGTTGGCTTAACTCAAATATTAATAATCTCTTGTTCTCTTGAATTTCCCATTCTTCATAGACTCATTCTTCATAGATTTGATCATCGTATTCTGAGTTCTCATCTAACCACATATAACAAAAATTGTCCATTGTTTATGCCCAATCACCCTTGGTGGTTACTGGTGGCAATACTTTAGACAAGAATAAGTACTAGAATTCCTTGAAGAACAGAAACATATTAGTAATGTCAACTAAATCTTAGCTATAACCTAAAAATTTCCTAATTATTCTATTAGAATGAAAAACTTAAAATAAATATCGTGACTTTGCCTCCCCGACAATGGCGCCAACAACTTGATTGCCTCCGGACATACCAATGTCTAAAATAAAAATCCTGCACAAAAGATATAGAAAAACGATATCCGCATGTATACGGGTCAGATTGTAATATAGTTACAACGGAGTAGGTGAGTACTCCGAGGATAGTGCCCATGGGAGGCATTAACTAAATTAATCTTAACTTAAACATAAATCGACATTGCAACATAATGATCAAGATTCTAAAATAGTAAGATTGCCTTCGGTGTCATGATATAGATAGAGGATGTTGCGACATAGTCCTGAATCCAAGCCTGAGCCAAGCAAACTGCCATAAGTTTTGTAACATAGAGCAGAGGAAGTCGCGACACTTGCCCTATACATGAAGAATTAACGAGTTGAGGGTGTTTTTGTAACACCCCAAACCCGATCTAGACGTTACGGCCAAATCCGGTGTGTCACATTAATAAAGGTTTAGTCACGTTCCTTAGTTTCTATGATTAATGTGTGATTTGCGAAAACGTTATTTAAGTTGATTAGAAAACTTCCGGTTAATTTGTGAGTATCCTATTTACTAGATCATGTTTGTCATTTTGTTATCCATTTGTTACGAGTGTTACGTTTAAAAACGTTTTTTAGTTTTACAAAAACCAGCGCAACCTAATTCTATCAGTTTCAGACGAGTGTTAATAAAGAAATTTAATAAAAACTTAGAAGCGGCCTTATTACAACTTAAAACCCAAAACGATTAAAGTAAGTGAAGGCTAATCAAAACACATGAAGAAAACCAAATTTGCAGAACATGTGGCCACTCCGAATCCCTCACAGCTCCAAGTCCACTATGGTTGGGGATTTCCTGCATGGATGAAATTAAGGGGTGAGTTTGGAAAACTCAGTGTGTAAAATAACCCAACCATAGTCCAGATCAGATCAAACCACAGAAATAGATTAAGTTGGGCCTTAGCCCTATACAAAATTCAGAATGAAGCCTATAAGCCCATAACAGATACAGAACAAATATTTCATGTATGCAGAAACCCAACCCATATCCATCCGTATACACCCCGTACCAGCCTTACACCATGTGGGGAGACAACTTGACCCACCCATCCGCTACACACCACAGAATTTGTAGCATGGCTGCCAGAACAGATATTGTGACTGAGTTACCAGATACAGATATTTATGGTAGAGCGACCAGAACAGATATTTGTGGTATAGCCACCAGAGTGCTTCCTCCATCAATATAACCCATATCTCATGCAACAGATATACATGTCATGGCATACAACATACAGAATCAGAATGTCATGCATTTCAGTTAAAATTAACCCTAGGGGTATAACAATCACTTTGCACCTTGGGGTATAATGGTAATTTTCATACTTAGGGGTATTTTAGTAAATTTACTATTTTAGGGTTTTCATGCATATTACAACCATTAACGTATTAATAGAAACACTTACCGAGCGTTCTTACCGAATTGGGCCAGTTGGCCCATTAACCCGCTTCCAGCCCATTAAGCCCAAATATACCGAAGTGCACGAAATTGCGCACTTCGCAATCTTACCACTTGAGATTACCAGGATTAACAAGCAAACTATCTCACGAGCGTTCGCGCACTCGCAAGTTCACAAAATGCCGGCTCTTCGATATTTTAGCTTTTCGGCTTTTGCTGATCTAGTCTATAAGTGGGTGTCATTTACACACCTGATCTGTAACGATACGTTGGTGAGATCCATACACGATTTGCCTACAATCGAGTTACTAAAACGTCAGACTACATATCAAAAATGAAATACGTACTAATCTCCTTACCATATTCGGCCAACATTGCCTTAGTCCCTAAAGTTCTTACCTTTCTGCCGAAATATGGACTAGATCTAGATGTCCAACCATGTTAGCCTTCAAAGCCCTTTGCTGTAGGCCCCTTTGTCCACACTAGCACATACAAAACCAAAAGAAAGAGGCCAATATGCCCTTAGTCCAAACATTAGCCACCCTTAAGGGGGTTTCGGCTTTTCCTTAAAGCATAAGTAACTACAAAAGTTGTTCAAATACTTACCAATCATTGTTCTGCCCAAAAGAATGTTCCTATCTATGATATTAACCCTGATCTACCGTAGTTACGAGAAGGAATAGGTTCAAGTAGCCAAAGATTCGGCTTCCTATACCATAGCTATGAAGGTTTCGACTTTTTAAAGAAGAAAAAGAAAGAGGTTCGGCTATTGCAAGATTCGGCCTCCTAGATGTGAGAGGAATAAATGAAGAGAAGAAGAGAAGGAAAGGGATGATAGATTCGACCAATTGAGGAACAATGGAGAAAAGAAAATGATGAAAGAGACAAAAGAGAGGAGAGTATAGGTTCAGCTATGGGGAAAAGGAAAAGATGAAAGAAAGAAAGGTGAGAAGGGAAATTAGTATTCGGTTATGGCAATGGAAAACGACACAGAGAGTTATGAGGTGTTCCAAGTTTCGGATACTAGTAAAATGGAAGGGAAAAGAGAAAAACCCTAAGCACAATACCCTATTTCGGCAAGCCAAAAGAAGACTAAATCGAAACCCAAAGGAAAAGCTACAAAGAAACGGCACAACACTTTCCTAATGTCGAAATTGCTACTTCAGAGACCTAGCCAAATTTGCCTATAAAAGAGACCCTTGGCCTGCCATCTCTTGCTCCCCAAGAGTCCAACATTCGGCCAACACCAAGCTCCTTGATCAGCTCCTAAATTTCCTCCCTTATCTCTCCCTTACCCAATCTCCTGAACAACTCAAACTCTTTCTAATAGAGTTCCACCTATGTTCCAATACCTACCTTCCCTGTTCACAAAAATAAATCCCCTAATTAACTTACCTTACGACTTGAACCTTGGATCCCCCTAAACATCCACATGCCACTCCCCAAATACCTATGTGGCATCACATGCCACTTTACCACAGATCTTCTTGTGGCTTATTTTACCACCTTTATTTTGAAAGCCCATCACGTCAACACCCTTTCTCCCTAAAATTGAAAATTATGAAATTGCTTTAGGTTAAATTACTATTGGGCCTTCTAAAGGCCCACTAACATACTCAGACCTACATTATACAGTCAAAACATAGAAATTCTAAAATTCATCAAAAATTACAAAAATCTCGAAAATCTCAAAAATTGAGGTGTTACAGTTTTGGTCTGCATAATGAAATTTAATGTAAAAATGCCAGCCGAACTAGGGCTAGGGACAACAACCAACCCTAATATTATAAATAGGCCTCATTAAACACTTGAGAGACATCTTTTCTATAACTTAGAATTTTGCTTTTAGTTTAGTTTTTAGTTTCTTTTGTACTTAGGATTTCTTTTCAGTTTATTTTTCATTAATGTTCTTTAGAGAATCTGACTTGTGGATTTAACAAACTTTTTTTGGATTTCAGAACTTCAATTATTGAATACAAATAAGGATTTCTCTAGACTTTTACTCTTGATCTATTTTTAATGTTTATTTTCTTCATTAAGTTTAATTGTTTATGGAATCCATGAGGAACTAATCATCTTGTGGGGGATCAGGGAGTGGACGTGAGAGTAATTAATTTCTATGAAGGGTTTCTTAGCGGCTCAACTATTTGGGATATGAAGAACTTAAACACTAGGTGTAACACCTCTAACCCGTATCCATCACCAAAATAGGGTTACAGAGTATTACCGGAGTTTTCAAATACAGTGCTAAAATGCAATTACGTACCAAGTGCTTCCTGTAACTTTTTCTAAAATCATGAAGTAAATTGCAGATCTCTATCCAAAATGATGGTACCTGATGTTCAGCTTTGTGACATACTAAACATCTCAATACAAAATCTGAAATCTCACGTTTCATTCTTGGCCACTAGTACTTCTGTTTCAAATCACCGTACATTTTATTACTTCCCAAATGAACAGACAAGTTACCATTATGAGCTTCATGTAAGATTCTCTGAATGAGCTCTGAATTCTTTGGTACACAAAATTTACCTCTGAATAATAAACAATCATCAGGTCCTACCTGAAACTATGAATTGGAAGTCGATTCACTTTGAGCTCGTTTAGCTAGCAACTTGTCATTACACTTTTGAGCTTCACAGATCTGCTATAAAAACATCAGTCTAGCTTTCAACTCGGCTAAGATCAAGCCATCGTCAGATAATGTCAATCGCTTATTCAACGCTTCCAGAGCAAACAAGAACTTTCTACTCAAAACATCAGCAACTAAGTTTGCTTTTCTCGGATGATATTCAATGATCAACTCATAATCTTTTAACAGCTTAAGCCATCTGTGATGTCTCAGATTTAAATCTTTTTGTGACATTAGATACTTCAAAATCTTGTGATTGGTAAATATATGACATTTTTCGCTGAATAAATGGTGTCGCTGAATTTTCAACGCAAACACAATAGCTGCTAACTCTAGGTCATGTGTCAGATAGTTCTTTTCGTGTGGCTTTAACTGTCGGGAAGCATTAGCCATCACTTTTCCTTACTGCATCAAAATACAGCCTAAACTATTTAAAGATGCATCATTAAAAATCACAAATTCTTTACCTGATTTAGGCTAAACCAAAAGTGCCTCTGTTAACAGTGCTTTCAACTGATCGAAACTTTACTGACATTTCTTGGGCCATTCAAACTTTACATCTTTTTGTAAAAGTCGAGTCATTGGTGTAACTAGTATTGAAAAACCTTTTACGAATCTTCCGTAATAACCAGCTAATCCCAGGAAACTTCTAACTTTAGATAGTTTCTCGGTGGTTTCCAGTCAACAACTGCTAAAATTTCTCTCAGATCAACTCTGATGCCATCAACCGATACTATATGTCCCAAAAAACCAAATTCTTGGAGCCAAAACTCACATTTCCTAAATTTAGCATAAAGTTATTTATCTCGCAGGGTCCTAAACCCGGCCCGGACGTTACGGCCGAATTCAGTGTGCCACATGGAAATGCTACTATTTATTTTATCAAAAATCTCTTTATTAGGGTTTTAAAGAATGTTAGTGTTTTAAGTTTAAGTGAATGGAAGTGCACACCAGGTAGGAAGCCGAGAAAGAGAGAGGTGAGTCTGTTGGACTACTTAAGTACCAAGCTCTTTCCGGATCCAATCCTAGACATGCACACGCGTCTATTGCCACACTTAAAGCATGTTATGTGCCCACGAAAAGTAAATCATGTTTAAGTCGTTTTAGTTATTTATTTTCTTTGAAAACATTTATATTATGGAAGTCTTACACGTCACCGACACATTTTGAAAACATATAGTCTTTTTAAACGCGCCTAGTGCTAACTAGGTTCAATAATCCATAAATGAAATAATTTAATGAGTGGCCTTATTACAACCTTCAAACAAAACAAAAATAATTAAAAGTAAAGGAAGTGTGATCTAATTTAAAAACTAATTTGTTCTTCATGGCCACTTTGAATCCCTTGACTCAAGTCCACCATTTAGGGCTCACCCGCAATGATGGAAAGAAAAGGGGTGAGTTTGGGGAAACTCGGTGTATCTGAAAACCATCCAAAGCCCAAATCAGCTCGAGCCCATTGGGCCTAAGCCCTACTCGGATAACGATTACACACGATGGACCAAGCCCTTTCGAATCACATAACAAGGCCTTAGCCCTTTTTCGAACAGTGCGACCCATAGGCCCAATTCGATGTACGTGTAACAAGAATAACAATGAATGCAATCCCGTTTGGGAGACTACTCAACCCACCAACCGCTACACTCCCGTACCACCCCCTACACCCATGTGGGAATATCTCAACCCACCCAACCCTACACTCCACAGCAGCGGCATTCTTTGCGCTCGATTATCGATAAGGTGAGGCAAAGCCTCCAGTACGTGGATGAACCACTTTAAACACTTCCTCCATCAATATCCCAATCCCATGCAATAGACATTAATGAAAGCATATCATGCAGAATACAGTATTTATCAATCATGCATATTAGTCAATATAAACCCTAGGGGTATATCGGTAATTTTTGCCCTTTAGGGGTACATTCGTAAACTTACTCATCTACACAGGTTATTTTGAGTAACTTTTAACAGTTAAAAGCAATTCGAGTCTACCAACTAACTAACAGGCCGATTTGCCCATCTCTTACCCATATTGGTCCGTAAGCCCATTGGGCCCAGTTTTGGCCCATCGAGGCCCACTTATCGATGTTCACGTATTTTCGCACACAACCAACTTACCACTTTGTGATGCCGAATCTAACCATTAGTCTATGACTTGAGAGCATTCGCGTACTCACAAGCCCATGAAATACCGGATTTCGGCTTTTCGGCTTTTGCCGACTTGAACAAAGAAAGGGTGTTCGGTACACACCTGTTTCACGATGACTGCTACCGAGATCCCTTACGATGTCCTACAATTGATTAGCACAGTTTTTATTTACCAAACTCAATCACTAAACCCCCAAAACTTGCTTAACCAAAGTCAAACCATGTCCCTAGAAAGCCTTTTAAATCTTACCTTCCTGCCAAAATCGATGGCTTGCTCCGAATCTGATTGCTCCAACGATTTACGCCTTCGATCCAACACTTAAGAAGACTTTAATCACCAAAAAAAAACATCAATTACAAACCCTTAAAGCCTTATGCCCTAATCGACAGCCTCCCTAATTTTTTTAGGGATTTCGGCTTTTCCTAACATCGTAAAATAAGACCAAATCTGAGATGATAAGCACTTACCACTTATTCCTTTCTCGCTTTCAATGTAGATCTGATGCAAATTTAACCTTTAAACACTTGTAAAACTTGAATCCGTGCTTTGAAGTTTCGCTACAAGTCCCTAACTCTATAGTAGTTTCGGCTTTTCTAGGTGATATAGGAAATAATGATTTGAGGCTATAACCCTAAGTAATGTTGTCGACAAATACTAGGGGTTTAGAGAGCTAGTGAATCGGTCAAGAATGATGAAGAGAAGTAAGAGGGTTTTGGCTATAAGAAATCGGCACAAAAGGAGTTAAGCTTTCGGGATTTCAGAATTTGAGGCAATCGGCTATAGGCTTAAAAACACTGATAAAAGGTGAAGATGAGCAGAATGGGAGAGAGATTCGATAGACAAGGAGAAGAAAATAAAGTAGATGGAGAGAAGAGAAAAGTATAGAAAAGAAAAGAAAATAGAAGAAGAGAAAAAAAAAAGAATCCTAAAAGGATTGCCGAATGAGTGCATTTCGGCAAGAATTCTTTTCCAATTCCAATTCCCCAAATTACTCCTTGATTTTTGGCCAGCGCGAGATGAGGCTCGAACTCCAGCCCTCGTCTGCCCATGCGCCCACACTTGAGCTGTTGGCCACTGCACCACGCTTCTTTCTTCAATAATATGTGGTCACAATTAATTAAAAACCTTACCTGCTTCAGTTCTGGCCCGTTTAAAAAAATGAAACAGAATTTGCCTCCCCATGGGATCGAACCCATAACCTTTCGGCAAGGCTAACACGCTGCTGCCACTGCACCACAGGCGCTCCTTGTGGCATATCTTGGTCGCAACTATTCTTAAACCTTACTTTAGTGCGACCTGGCTTCTAAAATAAAAACCAGCATTTGCGTGCGCCAACCCTTGAACCTAAGCACTATACCACACTCTCAGCGCCTCTGCCACTAGACCAAGCTTCCCATTGTGCCTAATTTAGCCTACTTTATTATTAAACCCTTATTGCCAAGTTTCCCCTAAGAAGGAAAAACTAATTTCTTTGCTAAAGTCTTGGATCGAACCAAGATTTTTCCCACACTTTAAATACTTCTAAATTTATTTAAAAACTAAATTTAAACACCACATTAATAATAATATCTTCTATATTTTTAAAAAATAATAATAATAACCATAATGAAAATTTCAAATACAATAATATATATTTTTTTCCTAATAATATTTATAATTCCATAAAAATAGATACAGTAAAATTTTCTAATAATAATTTAATTTAAACACTAAATTAACAACAATAATTTTATAAATATATTTGTATCTAATAATTATAATTTTCATAAAAATATCAGTAATAATAACAGAAATATTTTTATCAATATATATATTTTTACACACTAGTAATATTTAAAACTTCTCAATATTCAGGATTTTCTTCTATCCAAACCCAGACTCAAAGCCCAATTCTTCTAGACCCAATTTCAGGATGTTACAGTTTGCAACACAATTCTCAAATGTTCAGCATGCTTGGACTCGTCTCATGAATATATCAGAATGTCGTCAATAAATACCACAAAAAATCTATCTAAATATAGTTTGAAGATTCTGTTCATCAATTCCATAAATACTGCAGGTAACAGCACAAGAAATTCATAGTGTCTGTACCTGGTTCTGAATGTAGTTCTTCGCACATCCAAATCTTTCACTCGCAATTGATAATAGCCAGAACGAAGATCAATTTTTGAAAATACTGTGGCACCTTTCAACTGATCAAACAGATCATCAATTTGAGGTAGTGGATATTTATTCTTGATTGTTACCTTGTTAAGCTAACGATAGTGAATACACAATGTCATCGATCCATCCTTTTTCTTAACGAACAGAACCAGTACACCCTAAGGTGAAAAGCTGGGTTGAGCAAAACCCTTATCTGTCAATTCTTGCAACTGTGCTTTCAACTCTTTCAACTTAGTAGGAGTCATTCTATATAGTGTTATCGAGATCGGTGATGTCCCTAGTACTAATTCAATAGAAAAATCAACCTTTCTAATCAACGGTAATCCAGGTAACTCCTCTAGAAAGACATCAAGATACTTGCAAACCACTGGCATTGTTTCAAGATTTGATTCAGACATTTAGTATCTAACATGTAACAGCCCATTTTTGGGTCAAATCGAAACAGTGGTTTCGGAACCATAAATCCAAAGTCAAAAGATTTATTTTATTATTTTATTAAAGTTTAAAGTATGATAAAATTATTGTGTGAAAGTTTTGTAAAGAAATTTTACTGTTTGAATGCTTAATTCGATAAAAAGGACTAAATCGAGTAAAGCGTAAAACTTATGTTCTATTAGCTAAAACTGTCAAATAGCTATAGAACATTAAATTAAAGGTCCTTAAGTGGTAAATAGGCCATTTATGAGTTAGTGGATGATAGTGGAGTGACATTTGGTGTAATTACTAATGTTTTTAAATGATATTTTGGTAATTAGTTAATAAAGTTAATGTTTAATAAAAAAAATTAAAATCATCATCTTTTCACCATTTCTCCACCGAAAATTAGAAAGAATGGCAGCCATGGGAGAAGCTTTTGGTTCGGCCAAACTTCAAATGTTCGACTAGGTACAGTTTTAGCTCCATTTTAATGATTTCTACGTTTTTGAGATCGTTACAACTAGTACTGGCTAGCCTATGTCTTCGATTTCAAAACTGTTAAAGATTTTGATAGTTTCCATTGATGAGCTTATGTGTTCTTTGATGTTTAATGGTGAAATATGAATATTTGATGTTAGATTTTCATATTTTATAAAGTGATTTTTGATGAAAATGCAAATTAGGGATTAAATTATGAAATATTAAAATTATGTGGTTAAAAGTGTGATTATTTGGAAAATGTGGGCTGCTAAGGCAATAAGAAGAATTCGGCTAAGCATGGGTAGGATGAAATTGCATGAAATTGTGATTTTATGTGATAAGGACTAAATTACAAAAATGTGAAATAATAGGAGCAAAAGTGTAAATTTGCCAAAATGTGTAAATTGTGTTAAATTGAATGAATTAACGATTAAACAAGTAAATTTTGTTATTATATAGATTGAGAAAAATGAGATTCGGATCTAGAACGGGGGAGAACAAAGTATCGGATTAGTCGACCTAATTCGTCGTTACAGCGAACGAGGTAAGTTCGTATGCTAATAAACGTACTTATATTGCGTTATAAATTCTTATTTATAATTGAATTGAATTGAATGCTGAATGGTCATGATTACAAGCCAAAATCGACAAAGTTACGAAGTCCAAAAGTCCCGTACGAACCTTAGGAATAGTATAGGATACAAATGTCAGGACATTAGGGTTACCGAGAAGAGAATACATGTAAGACCATATCTGGGATATGGCATCGGTATGATATTATGTGTAAGACCATGTCTGGGACATGGCATCGATGCAAAATTTCGTGTTAGACCATAGCTGGGCTATTGGCATCGATATGAGATTACATGTAAGACCATATTCGGGACATGGCATTTGTACGAATTATGAGTGATTCCTGAGTATGCTTAGTGATTCCGAATGGTTCAACGGGCATAGTCAAGATGAGAATGAAAGTACAATCAAATTAAGTGTAACAGGTACATACAAAACCTATATGAGAATTGAAAGAAGGTAATTTGGTGAGTTCTTAGTGTATTATGTGTATGAAATGAGAAAGATTTATTTATAAGTATGTTTCATGCCAAAAATGTGTTTATTTGGCTATAATGAGGTGTGAATTGAATGATGTGTGAGATATGAGTTATAGATGTTTTAACTAAATTACATATGGCACATAGTATGTGAAATACAGTTATTTGATAATATTTCACATGATTCATCTTTACTAAATAAAATGTGATTGATATTGGATTGAATAAAGTTATATATATATTCGCTTATGTACATGTAAATGTGAATGATTGGATAAGAATGTAATTGATCCACATGAGCAAAGAAATAAATAAACTTGTGAAGCTTTGTTAATTATGTGATTAGAATTATTGTATAAAGGTGAAATCAAATGAATTTATATTATAGCATATGTAAATGCTTAATATGTGCTTGTTCAATAAGATAAGTTTAATATCACACGAGCTTTCTAAGCTTTATAGTTTACTTTGTGTTATTTTTCTATGTTTTATAGTGATTCAGACGTTTGCTCAGGTTGGAAGTCGACGGAGATCGCATCACACTATCCAGTTTTTGATTTCGGTATTTATACACTTGTGACTTGGTTATATGCCATGTATAGGCTTGAGTTATGTGGAAATGTGTTTGGTAATGTTGAATGTGAGTTTGGATTGTATATGATGTAAATATTGGTGTGTATTTGGCCATTTAAGTTGACTTAATTCATAAGTTTTATAATTTATATATGATGTATATATATATAGCCTTGTGGTTTGGCATGTTTGGTGTGGTATAAGGATGATGAATTGGTACATTTTGATGATGATGAATTGGTATATTTTGTGGCATGAATTAGATGATAATATGGTGAGAACTTACATATGGAACATAAATGAAAAATATAGGTTATGACATATTGATGTGGTATGTTTATGGTTATGATCTGAGTAGTGAAATGGTTGAAGATGAAATGGCATGATTTGTAAATGAATTGACATGTTTTGGTTGCCTATTGGTGCATTGAAATGGTATGAAATGATGTGGTTTAGGTATACTTAAGGAGGGTGAGAAATGTGGCTTAAACCAAGCCTAATTTCACCCCACACGGTTGAGCACATGGGCGTGTGACTCGACCGTGTGTCTGCTGTAACTTAATTAAACAAATCAGTGAGTTACACGGCTTAGGCACACGGGCGTGTCTACTGGCCATGAGTGGCACACGGGCTAGCATATGGGCGCGTGGTCGGCCATGTGACCAAGTCAGTATACCCTCTAGATTCCACACGGCCATGACACACAGGCGTGTCTCTGGCCGTGCGATACAAGTCAGTATGTATGCCCTGTTCCCACACGGCTTATGACACGGGCGTGTTTGGTGTCCATGTGAGGCACACAGCCTGTTCACACGAGTGTGTGATCCTTGTATGCATGAAAATTTTATAAGTTTCTCGAAGTTTTCAAATGTTATCAGTTTAGTCCCAAACCTCTTTCAAGCATGTTTTAAGGTCTTGTAGAGCCTTAGAATGTGATTATGTTAAATTGATGTTCATGTGATAATGGCTTTATGTTTGAGAAATGTATGTTGTATGTTGTGATTTGATCAGTAATGCCTTGTAACCCTATTCCGGTGATGTATACGGGTTAGGGGTGTTACATAACACATATGCAAGGTAAGCATTACAACCTTTTCTCACATATTTCTACACTGACATAGCTGAAATAACCATAGGCAACCCACTCGCACTATTTGAATCAATATGAAGTGTCTCACTGTTCTGACATTTCAATTCAATAAGTTTTCGTCTACAGTTTACAACAACGTCATGTAGAGTTAACCAAGCCATGCCCAAAATCACATCAAACTCATCAAATGGTAATAGCATCAAATCAGCCGGAAAAATGTAACCCTGAGTCATCAACAGATAGTTCTTGCAAACTTTATCAACTAATACTGTAATATCCCTTATCCATATCTGTTGCCAGACTAGGGTTAAGAAGCATTACCGGACAAATCAGAACATTTCATGTCTATATAAAACATAAGTCATATTCGTATATATATATTATTACTAATTAAATATTTAACATAAATCATACTGCATATACAAATCATATCACAAAGTTCAACTGAACCCATATCAAACATATATCAAAATTACAAGTCAATAAACATGTCCCAAAGTCATATCATAATTGCTTTAATAATACATCATTCAAATCATGTACTCATCATGTTAATAATATTCAATCACCTAATAAAAACAATTATTTTACTTTATAAATCATTCATGCACATTTTATACCAAATGAATCATAACTCAAAGCTTTTGATCATATTATAATCGGAAAAAACAACTTCATAAGATGGTCAAGTTTGATTTATTTTTAAACATATTAGCCATATGCACATTTAACCACGGTATCGATCACCAAATCCAAACTTGATTGCTGAACCTAACATGTCTAACTTAATAACTTGCACATTACAAATTATATACGCATACATTAATACATCCAACCATATAATATTACCTTTATTTTATAACTAAAATCATACATATTACTCCATACTTTTATTCATGCTCACTTGTAACCGAACCATCCAATTTACATGGCTTAATTTCCATAGCAAAATTTACCATATCATTTCAAAACATTTTGAGCACGTATAACAATTTGAATTTCACCTAAACCGCATGCTACTTATCATGCCTAGAATACATACACAAAATCAAATCTCATCTCATTTATTCGGCAATCAAATATAACCACAAAAATGATACAAGTTCTTACTCTTCAAATTAAGCTAAAATTTCCATTTCAACTCAATACAAAAATGACCAATGCATACGGCAACATCACATGAATATATATATACATACCAAATACCAATATTACATACTCATCAACATGAATCTAAAGCCATAGCTGACTACTCATGTGCAAATTATCCACTATTTCTAAATCAATTCATCAATGAAATTTTACCATTACAAACCAACTCAAAAAAAAAAAAAAAACCATATTCAATAGTCAAATACCCATAGCATAACATAGTCCACACATATTGAATATCACCAAATTCAACATTTACATATAACTAAACAATTAGCTATATGATTTAATCACCTTTGCTGAAACATAAACCAACCACTCCAAGCATATTAACCATGAAACTTACCTCCAAAATAAGTTTAAGTCACAAACAATACACAGAGACATTAACATTATGATCAAGCCATTTTCGCATGGCTAAATATTTGTACATACTCCAAGATTAAATATGTTATCTAGCCTATACATGCCATAGGTTCAAAGTTTAAACTTATAAAATACCAAAATAGCGATCGATAGTGTGATGAATTTCCTTGACAAACCCTGAGCTCATAATTAGCTTCCAAAAATCTATAAAACATTAAACGAACACACACAGTAAGCTTGAATAGCTTAGTAAGTCATAAGCAAATAAATAATTTCAATGACATACATAATTCAATTAAACTAGATCGGATCAAGAAAACCTTAACCACATATACATTTATCATGTTTGCAAATTCATATCTCATCACTTGAACATTAACATTGTAATGTCATTTGACCGAATATGAACAATTACATTAACATATATAATTCACTCTTTTATTAGGCAAATTTCATATCTTAATCTTAAGTACTATACTTACCTTATTTTCATAATCAATTAACTTCGTATGTACCTGAGCCATTTAGCTCATTTTCACATTCGGTCTTAACTCGATATTGCCCGATGAACCATTTGAAATCAATAAGGATACTCGGATAGCCAAAAAATTCGTACAATGCCAATGTCCCAGACGTGGGCTTACTGTAATCGCATATCGATGCCACTGTCCCAGATAAGGTTTTACACGAAATCATATACGATGCCGATGTCCCAGACATGGTCTTACATGTAAATCTCAAATCGATGCCAATGTTCCAGACATTGTCTTACACTAAATCACATATCAAAATCCTATGTCATGACTTATGTATCCTAACTATTCCTAAGGTTCGTACGGGGCTTTCGGATGTCGTAACTCGATCATTTCATGCTCGTTACAAATCATTCCATACTAAATACAATTCAGCTAGGTAGTTACACATTTATACAATTTAATATGGCTATGTATAAAATAAATACATTCAATTTAACATCATTTATTCACTTATGAACTTACCTTGGACAAAGACAAATGAACCGGGATGAATATTCGACAACTTTAGATTTCCCCGGGTCTAATTCCGATTTCCTCTTTTCTTGATCTACATTAATATAAATTAAAATTATTTAATCACACATGTACTCAAATTCACCCAAAACAAATAAAAGGGCAACTTGCACTTTATCCCCTAACATTTCACATTTTTTATAATTTAGTCCCTATTTCACAAAACACAAAATACACATAATTTCACTAAACTCTAGTATAGCCGAATTTTATTAAGGTTCATAGGAGCCCATTTCTTTCATTTATTTCAGATTTTGACCCCTTAATTTACAAAATTTACAATTTAATCCTAAATAGACATTTTTACCAAAAATCACTTAATTAAACATATTAATCTAACAACATATTTTTATTTTCCATCATCAAACAACAAAAACCACAAGCTATCATCAATTGCAATTCATGAATACATCATCAAATTCAAAATTCAAGCATAGGTTAGCTAGTATTCGAAGCAACGACCTCAAAAACGTAAAAATTATCAAAAACTGAGCTAAACACATACCTAAATTGAAGAACACAAGGGCCAAACCTAAATTTCTCTTTTCTTTATTTTTCCTTTGAAATTTCGGCCAAAGATGAATGAAAATGCATGGCCATTTGTATTGTTTATCTTTTTATTACATAATATTAAACATTTACAAATTTAACCTTATTAATATAATGATAAAACCTATTAATATAAGCCCATTACCATCCATGCATATTTCCAATGGTTAATTATCAACATAGCAATTTAACATTTTAACAAATACATATTGACCTAAGGGGTTTGACACTATAACCACGAATTCAGTGGACTCAATAGGTAAATTCTTACTAAACACTAAATTTGTGCACACATATGAATGGTTTGATCCTGTATCAATCAAAGCAATAACATCAGTGTCAAAGATAGTGAAAGTACCCGTAATAACATCTAGCGCAGAAGCTTCCTCTCATGCGCGAATAGTGTAAGCCCTAGTTGGTGCCCGTGCCTCGAGTCTCACAGTAGAGTCCTTTGTTACACCAGGACTACCACTCACATTTCTAGGGTTATGAGGTGATCTACCCCTTGTGGCAGTGTTGCTAGGTCAAACATTCTTTCGCTTTGCACTCGCCAAAATGTCGACGTCCACACCGTTGAAAATCAGGTTTATTATCTTCAACACTACCTACGCTAGCCACAGACGTAGCTTGTATCTTAGAACCAGCATAATTTTTGCCTCGGTCTCTATCAGGGTAACCCTCTAAAGCAATCAAGCGATTATGGTATTCTTTTGATCTCTTCAATTGTGACTGATATGACTTCCTGGTCGACCTTTTTCTTGAATCTCTGGCTTCAAAATCGACTTTTCTTTTCTCATTACTAAGCTCCTTGTCTTTATCTGCTCAGTCAACTAAAACAACAAATTCTTTTAGCTCAAGGATCCTAACTAGAAGCTTTATATCCTCGTTTTATCCATATTCAAACCGTTTAATCATTGCAATCTCAGTCGGAATGCACTCCCGGGGATATTTACTCAATTAAACAAATTCCCGTTCAAACTCTGACACTGTCATATGTCCCTGCTTAAGCTCCAGAAATTTTTTACGTTTCTGATCAAGGAATCTTTGACTAATATATTTCTTTTTGAACTCATTTTTGGAAGAATTCCAAGTTGATATGCTCTATCAGCACAACTAAAATTAGGGTATTCCACCACTGATATGCCAAATCTTTTAGTAGAGAGACTACACACTTTACACATTCAATTGGTGTACAAGATAACTCATCGAAAACTCAAATAGTATTCTCTAATCAAAACTCAGCTCTCTCAGGATCATCATCAACTATAGCTCGAAATTTTTCAGCCCCATATTTATGAATTTTGTTGACTGGCGGTTTATTAGCTCGTATTGTTTCCACGACTAAGAGAACAATAAGAACCGGTTGTAGAGTAGGTGTGGGTAGAGATCATTGAGCCGTCAGGATCGTTTGTACAAACTCAGTAGACCACTCACTCATCATTTAAAAGAAATCTTCCTTAGCTTCCTTTCCTTAGCCTCGAACCACTTGACGTAGCTCCGTGAAGGGAGGCTTGCACGTTACTTTAAACTTCATCAGAGTCGGCTCGGTTGGATGTCATTGCTATTTGAAAACATATTTTAAAACGATCAAGAGATATCACAGTATCATAGGTTGTATAATGACATGCATAGCTAGACTCGTACACGTTACGTTTAGTCTGAGAATTGACTAAACAGTAGCTCTGATACCGATAAATGTAATACCCCTAACTCATATTCGTCGTCAAAATAGGGTTACAGAGCATTATCAGAGTTTTCAAATCAAACGGACATAAAGTTCAAACTTTTCAAATAACATCACTAAACACATTAAAACCAATTCGAAACATACATATTGTCCCTTAAACGAGCCCTCGAGGCCCTAATTACACGTTAGAAACAAGTCAGGACTAATTGGAAACTAGAGAAATTTTCAAAATATAATGAAAATTTTTAACACTGCAGGGGTCACACAGCCAAGAGACCTGCTTGTGTTTCAATTCGTGTGGGCATTCAAAGTAGGGACAAACGGCCGTGTCCCAGCCCGTGTCCGTGCCTGTGTAACTCATTGCCAAGCCACACACCTGTGTGCCAGGCTGTCTGCTAGGCTGTGTAACAGCCTAACTTACAACCCTTTAAAAGCTACAGGAGACACACGACCGTGTCACCTGGCCGTGTGTCACACACAACTGAGACACACATCCGTGTCTCAGCTCGTGTGGACGAGAATAGGCCATTTTACAAGCCATTTTTCTCACCTAAACTAGCATGTACCTAAAACCAAAATGTAGATAAGCACATGTTTTAATAATACACTAAAATCAAGCATAAACAAGTTATATACATATGGTATAACATCATACACCCAATATGCCCTTAGGCACCTCAAATGACAATATATAAACATGTTTAACCATGTATTCTAATTGGCCAAAATGACTAACTAACTTTCAACTAAACTTACATCAATTCAAACCATTGAATTAACTTACCAAAACCTATGAAATGGTACAAAATATGCCATTCATTCCCTAACACCAATAGACATATATATACCTTTCATAATAAGATACCAAACCACAACAAGTTATAAGGCTTATACAATATGCATATTCATCTGTTACAATTCAAACATATTAAGCCAAACAACGATAATAATAAGGTTAATATTTACATGCCTTAAATTAAGCTCATATAAACATCAAAATACTTAATCACAAGCCAAACCAAATGGCTATTCCAACAACCAAAACTCATGGCCAACATTAGCCAAAATACCTATACATGCCATTATAACCAAAATTAAACATTCGTAAGTACTGAAAGAGCCGATAGATAGTGTGATTGATCTCCGATGACTTTCCAACCCGAACGAGCTTTCGAAAACTACAAAACACATAAATTTAACACAAAGTAAGCATGTCACGCTTAGTAAGTTCGTAACACATACAGTTTAACCTTGTTAATATAGTATACAACCACAAAGCATGTAAACCCAATCCAACTTGGGAATAACTAATTCAAAAACTTATATATGTACATTCATATTCTTAACTTTCACAAGGTACGCATTACTTACCTTTCATCAAACTAATGTAATTTACATTGAAAGCTCTTACTGAAGTTCACACAAGGTAATAATACGATGGTTGACCCATCCTTTTTCATAATTCGGCAACCGAAGTTATCCCTTTTCATAGTTCAACAGCCGAAGCTGTCCCTTTTCATAATTTGATGGTCATCACTGTCCCTTTCCATTGTTCGATGGTTGTCACCATCCCTTTTCATAATTTGATAGCCGAAGCTATACCTTTTCATATATCGATAGTCGAAGCCATCCCTTTTCATAGTTAGTCCTTAGGCTCGTAAAATAAAATTCATGTAATTTCATCCATAGGCTCGTAAAATGAAATTCATGCAATTTCATCCCTACCCAAACCTAGCCAAATATCATACAAGCTTATAGCAGCCTACACATTTCATTAATTCACAAATTACACCATCAATATTTCTTATTTTTCAATTTAACCCTATTTGACAAATTTATCAAAAATCACTTAACAAAAGTTATTTATCTAACAATAAGGATTCATTTTCTTCTATTAAACATCACAAAAAAATAAAATCCATTCATGATAAAACCCTAGACATTCAACAATTTTGCAAATTAGTCCCTGGGATAGCTAGATTAAGCTACAACGACTCCAAAAGCATAGAAATCATTAAAAACAAGACTAAAATGACTTACACGCAAGCTAGAATGCCGTGGCTGAACCTACCATCTTCCATGATGTTTTTATTCTTTGATTTTCGGTGGTGAAGATGGCAGAAAGATGATATCTTTCTTTTCTTTATCTTATTTTAATTACTTAATTATTAATTTACTTAATTAACCTTTATATATAAGCTTTAAAATCACCTAATAAATGTCCATATTTGCCCACTCAACATGTCAATGGTTTAATAACAACATAAACCCTCTAACCATTTAATTTCATAGCTAATAAACCCCTTTAGCTTAGAGAACTCTAGTTTTGCACCTTTTATAATTTAGTCCTTTTTATCGAATTAAGCATGCAAACAGTAAAATTTCTTAACGAAATTTTTATACTATATTACTAACATGTTGTAATAATAAAAAATATATTTTGACGTCAGATTTGTAGTCTCAAAACCACTGTTCTAATTTTACTAAAAATGGGCTGTTACATAAGGCCTAATAAACCTATGAAATCATTTAGGTGGGAATTAACCAAAAATTTGTATTGTCTATCCACGAACCCTTTGCCCATATCCGGTGTGAACTGTGAGGTCGAAAGATAAGTAGTTCATCTAGACTCGTTAGTTTAGTGGAAGATCGAAAGATCCTGCTAGGTTAATGACTAGTTGATTGAATAGAACCCGTAATAGGAATTAGTTATGACCACCGAAGCAAATTAGTCTCCCATGCTTAGATTTGATTGAGTCAACATATTAGTTATTTAGTTTTGTTCTTTTATGCAATTTTATTTATTTTCTTATAAAAATAAATTATTTTCCTTTTATGTTTTATTGTACTATAATTTATTTAAATTACTAATTAATTCTATTAACATTTATATTTTTATTAATTTAGTACTCACCTCCCTTGGGTATGACCCTCGGAGTACTCACCTACTTTGTTGTAAAAACTATATGACAACATGACTCTTATACTTTCGGACATCCCCTGAATTCCATATATTTTGTAGTAGTATTCATACTCTCAACGTTAGTACGCTAGGAGACGGTCATTCTAATGTTACATTGCATCTTTGGTTTGAGAAATATATTTCTTGATTTGTTTTAGTTCATCTAGTCAAATACATTTGAAAATGACTCCAAGGAGTACTAGAAGAACTCATGAACAAGAGGCACCAGTGGTTGCGAATCGCTTAAACTTTCCAAACTCGAGCATCAAATTTTTTTCTTAGAACTTCAAGGATAAAAGTTCATATAAGAGAGGGTTTTTGAACCAATGATTATCTTTTGTACAAAAATTTGTCTGTTGGTCCAATACCATAGGTGGGAATGATTTTGCATAACCCTTAAAGACCCCACTATAATCTCGATAGTACAAGAATTTCACGTATCATTCAGGGATAGAGAGTCTATGAGACCATATGATACTATTTGGGAGAAGGTTCTTGTACGGGGCCTAGATATGCATGTCATCCCTAGGAAAATTTGTGAATTTTATAATGCTCTGTATTATGAATCCAATTTTGTGGAAAACATTGATTTAGAATAATTTGGGGATATTAATATGGATAACATTATAAACTGTCTAACAGAAGGTAAGGGTGAATGGAAGCACCGCTAGGTACTGATATTCCCACTTCCTTTAATCAAGCAATTATATTTCCTATTGCGAAAATATGGATGCAATTTTTATGCACCTGAATTGCTATTATTGTAATATTGCGAAGTAGGGCCTAGAAGTTAAGCCTGGCGAACAGAGGTCGCCAGTGGCTTTGGAGAAGCAGGGTTTGCCAATGTGTTTAGTGAACTATGATCGCCAATAGGCCTGAAGAGTTGGTGTTAGCCAGAAGACTCGACAAGCTAGAGTTCGCCTGAAGGCTTGGCAAGTTGGTATACGTCAGCAAGTTTTGCAAGATTGTATACGCCATCAAGACTCGCGAGATGGTGTACTCTAATAGGTTTGGCAAGCTAGTGTGGGATAGTTGGTCTGGCGAGTAGGTGTTCGCCAATAGGCTTGGCAAAGCAAGGATTGCTAGTGGGCTTAGCGAACTGGGGTTGCAAGTGGGCCTTATGAATTGTGATAGTTATTTTGGGTTGAGAGTCAATAGTAGGAGTAGTTGAAGGGTAATTATACCAAAATTAGGAAGCCAACTTATTTTACAACATTATTCATGCATGTAACTTCTTTCCTATTTCTACTGGAACTAAGGTATTCTAAGAACATTAGAACACTTGGTCCTATAAATTAAGCCCTTTCCACTAGAAATATCATATTTTGATATGCAACAAAATTCTCTAAAATTCATCATTGATTATTCTGTTACCAAATTTTAAGAACCCACACTTAGCTCTTATGATTTAAAGTAAGATTCTATTTCTTTGTCATGTTTAGAAGTAATTAAGAAAGGTTAGCAAGCAAAGGTAACTAGATTCACTAAAAGGTTGGCATGTATGAACCTAGGGTCGTTTGTAATTATGTAGGAGTTTTCAAGTTCTTTCTCTATTAGTAACTTTTATATGTTTGTGAAATTGCAAAAAAATTATCTGATAGTAAGTATTTGTGAACAAGACTTCGAGTAAGTATGGCGAACCCTGTTCGCAAGTTCTATGACTTTGCTAAGTCTTGTTTAGCTTATGTTTTATATGTGCTTTGTGGTTATTATTTCCTTTATATTCATTAAGTTTGCAAGAGCTCACATACTCCTTTCTAAACGCTATAGATAGTTAGATCGCATGGTGAGCAACGATGAGGTGGGTGATCCAGGAAGCCTAAATGCTAAAAAGGTGATACAAGAGAACTCTATATTTAAAGCAAGGTGAGAATTATGCATGGGCTTAGAGGTATCTTTTTGATGACTTTGCTGTTCATGACCTCTTATGTTTCTCTTAATGCTTCTATTTACGAACTTATATTACCTTATAAACATCTGAGTTTCAGGTACGTGAATATAATCCAAGTCTAATATAATGTTTATTTAAATCACAAGTTCATATTAAAGTAGTTTAATTTCTAAACATAGTGTTCACCATAAGCAACAACATGTAATGAATTAAATTGACTAACTTATAAGCAGTTTTCCAAAGTTATTGTGAAGTGATAGGGTGTAAACCCTAAAACTTAGTGAACTGTTTTCAAGTGAACCTTTAATAATACATAATAGGAGAAAACCCTGCAAACCAAGTTTATGGAATCTGAATGAATAGGGTTAGTCTACGCACCTTACCCTATTTAAAGGAATTATTATGTTTGCGAACCCTGTTCGTAAGACCAACCCAGTTTAAGTAAGTTAGAACCCTTGTGTAATGCAAACACTTAATGGAATTATTTTATGAACCGTATAAAAACCGATAAGTGAACCCTAGATGAACTGACATGCGAACCCTTAGTTGTATGCGAACAATATTGAATGGAAGTTAGTTTAAGAGTTTGATGAAAGTACTTATATAATATTTCACTGCACATTAATAACTTAAGACATATTTTATGCTTTATATTATAGTACGATAGAGGTTAGGTTTGGTGTTAATGGGGAGTCACTTAAGTGGTTAATGTGGCATTTCATAGCTCGGGAGGACCGGGTATGGGGTGTTATACCTACTTTAAATGTTTCTAATATTAATACTTTTTGAGTGGTTTTGTTAAACACTATTTTACAGAAAAAATAGGCATGCATTTGGATGTGGATCTTGTAATACCCCTACCCGTATTCATTGCCGGAATAGGGTGCGAGGCATTACCGGAGTTTACAAATTAAATTTTTTTTTATTCAATATAGCCCTTTTATAAATATCTAAACTTCCCTGTAATATTAAATCGAGACCAATCCACATCAATCAAATCAATTTAACATATTTTCATGATAGATTCATACATTTATATAAGATAACGTCATCACATATCTATAACCAGGTTTGTTAACCATACTAATGGCTAACTTTACATTCATTTCACGTTAACATTTACTTTGTTAGCTTATACATGCCATTGATTCCCAAAATAAAGTTCCTTTATTTACCGAAATCCCGAGGTTGATAGTGTGATGTGTCTTCGACCAAATCCGACCTCCGAGCTCTTAACACTACAAAAACAGGAGAAAAGGAAATGCAGTAAGCACTTTGTGCTTAGTAAGCTCATGTAACAAGAATTACACTTACCTAATATTTTCAGTACAATACAATAAACATTACATATATCCATTCAATGCATTATTACCCTAACATGCACAAACTCAACATTCAAGTTAGTACAATAATTTCTATATATCAATAATATATATCATGATTGATGAGCTCATCATTACTATGATTTCCATTCCTTGTTATTTTTCCATATTTATCCCGTTGAATTACTCGAATTTCGATGGATTTTTCAGAGGTACACTTTTAGTGTACATTTTCGTCCCGTCAATTCATATTCATGTGCGCACATTTCCATTTCAGAGAGCACACTCCCGAACCTCAACCTTGCGGCGGGATTACCACCGAGCTAAATCCTGCAATATAAACTCATAGAGTATTGTCGGGATTACCACCCGAAGCAAATCCTGCAACGACAATTACTCTAATGAGCTTGGATCCAATTACTGGACCCAGCTAAATTGGACCCTAATTCGGATTACCGTCCAAGCTAAATCCATTTTCCACATATTCTTCGGGAGGGCTATATCGAGATAGGATCACCCGTCCGGGCTAGATCCTTTTTACCGTCAATTCCTTTCAGAGATCCATCGAATTTCCTTTCATTCAATCGGGATTTCTTCCCTTTATATCAAATATATCAATGTTTCATCAATTTTCATATAATGAACATTCAAATCATATTCACATCAATAACATACATTTCAAGTTTTTAAGAATATAATTCAAGTTACATGAACTTACCTTGATACTTGTTTGTAAACAGCAAAAATCTACTAATCCCGAACTTTTCCTTTTCCTCGATCTAGCTTCATTTTGAATCTTCTGGATCTAAATAAATAAATTTAATTATCAATTTAATACATTTCATGTTCATATGCAACATTCTCTATAATTCAACTATTATTCATAGTTCATTCAAAGCTGTCTACTTGAGTCATAGTCACGAAATTATTTATAACTTGAGCTACGGAACTCCAAATTAAGATCCGTTAATTTTCCCTGAAACTAGACTCATATATATTCTTACCATAAAATTCTCAGAATTTTTGGTCTAGCCAATCAGTACAGTTTATTCTTTAAAATCACCCCTATTTTCCTGTCTGACAGTTCTGACTCTTCTTCACTAAAAATTAATTATCTCCTTGTACAGAACTCAAATGATATTATAGTTTTTTCTATTAAAACTAGACTCACTCAGGATTCTATACATATAAATTTGAACCCATAATTATTTTTCTTCATTTTTTTATGATTTTTAAAAGTCAGAACAGGGGAACCCGAATTCATTCTGACCTTGTCTCACAAAATTCATTATATCTCAAAATTTACAAATCCATTGCTTACAATATTTCTTCTATGAGAAACTAGACTCAATAAGCTTTAATTCCATATTTTTTTCATCTTCTAATTCGATTCTTACAATTTTTGGTGATTTTTCAAAGTTAGTCTACTGCTGCTGTCCAAACTGTTTTAGTGCAAGCTGTTTATTACCATTTTTCCCCTAAGCTTTTAATAAATGATAATTTCGTCCCTACTTAATTAGCCTCTCAATTGAGCTGATTTTTCTCAATTAACATTTTATTATATCACCTTAAACTAGTTTACAACCTTTAGGAATCAGAATTTCAGCAATAGACTTTAATTCCAAACATTTTCACAATTAGGTCCTAAAAATCAATTTCTATTGAAATTGCCTAATAAAATCATCTCATAAACAAATTAAAGTTTTAATTTCATTCTATTTCACCATAAACTTACAGCACTCAACCATGGTGATTTTAAATTTCATTTATGAAATCAAAAACTAATGAATTTAATAGTAGGACCTAGTTGTAAAAGTCTTAGAAACATAAAAATTAAAAGAAAAAGGCAAGGATTAACTCACTTGGTGCAAAAATTATGAAATACCAGCTTAGAGAACCCTCCTATGGCGTTTTTAGCTGCTGGAATTGAAGAGAAATGAAGAGAAATCTAGATATTTCCTATTTAGTCCTAGTTTTATTTAGTTAAATTTGCAATATTCCAATTTTACCCTTAATTTATCAATTTTTCTGCTGATTTCATACCCTTGCCGTCCAGCCCAAATAACTTTTGGGTCTAATTGCCTTTTAAATCCTTTCTCATTAGACTCTTAAGCTATTTAATCACTCTAGCAACTTTTACACCTATTACAATTTAGTCCTTTTCATTTAATTGATTACCCAAACATTAAAATTTCCTAACGAAATTTTAATACCACATTAATAACATTTAATAAATATTTATAAAATTATTTTCGACTCGGTTTTTACGAGATAGAGGTCTCGATAACTTATTTTTACCTAATTTCTTCAATAATTTTTTTAACTAGCCCACTAAATCGATAAAATTTTTCTATCAATATTTTCATACGACTTTCCTATCATATAAATTTTCATGCAAAAATATTAAAATAAATTTCTCTTTAAATCGGATTTGTGGTTACGAAACCACTATTACGATAACCTTGAATTTAGGCCATTACAACTCTCCCCTTTTAAGGATTTTCGTCCTCGAAAATCTTACCAAGAAAGAGGTTTGGGTATTGTTTCCTCATTGTCTCCTCCGGTTCCCATGTCGCTTCCTCAATCCCGTGCTTTTGCCACAATACTTTCACCAAATTTATCTTTTTATTTCTTAGCTCTTTTGTCTCCCGTACAATATCTTGACCGGTTCTTCACTTTGTAAGTCATATCTCGGTTGAATCTCCACTACATCGGAGAAATAACATGTGAAGGATCTCGATCGATATCGTCGTAACATAGATACATGAAAAACATTATGGATTCTATCAAGTTCCGTGGTAATGCCAATCGATAAGCGGCCGGTCTAATTCTTTCTATGATTTCATAGGGCCCGATAAATCTTGGACTCAATTTACCCTTTCGACCGAATCGGAGAACTTTCTTCCAAGCGCACACTTTCAGAATACCTTGTCACCAACTTGAAATTCAATCTCCTTTCGTTTAAGGTTGGCATATGATTTTTGACGATCGTGAAGCTTTTAGACTATCCCGAATAACCTTTACTTTTTCTTCTGTTTCCTGATCAAATCAACCCCATGTATCTTCCTTTCACCGAGCTCATCCCAATATAACGGTGTTCTACATTTTCTCCCATACAAAGCTTCATATGGAGCCATTTTAATACTTTGGATTGATAATCATTATTGTAAGCAAATTCAATCAAAGGTAGATATCTCTCCCAATTACCTTCAAATTCTAGTATACAACATCCGAGCATATCTTCCAATACTTGAATTACACGCTCAGATTGACCATCTGTTTGAGGATGAAATGCGATCTTTGAAATACAACCCGAGTACCCAAGGCTTCTTGCAATTTGTCCTAGAAACGAGACGTAAATCGGGATCTCTATCTCGATATAATAGAGACAGGCACTCCATGTAACTCGACAATCTCGGATATATCTGATTCAAAGCTAGTTTATCTAAAGAATAATCCATACGTCACGTCACGGAATAAAGTGCGCTGACTTTGTCAATCGATCAACAATCACCCAAATAGCATCTTTTTCCTCGGAGACAAAGGTAGCCCCGATACAAAATCCATAGTGATTCTTTCCCATTTCCATTCCAGTATAGTAATTGGTTGAAGTAACCACAAGGTACTGATGCTCGGCTTTAACTTGTCGACATATTAAACACCTTGATACAAACTCGGAGATATCACGTTTCATTCCCAACCACTAGTACATCTTTTTCAAATCATTATACATTTTATTACTCCCTGATGTACAGGACATAGTACCGCTGTGAGCCTCACAGCGTAGAATCTTCTCAGTATGAGCTCGAATTACGAGGTACACATACCCTACCTTTGAATAATAAACAACCATCGAACCAACCTGAAATTCGGGATCATTACTTGACTCACACTGCGTGTGCGTTTAACTTGTAACTTCTCATCATTCTTCCGAGCTTCACATATTTGCTGTAAAAATGTCGGTTTAGCTCTCAATTCAGCTAGATTGAACCATCATCACCAATGATAACCGGGTATTCATAGCTCGTAAAGCAAACAGATTTCCTACCTCAAGCATCGCCTACAATATTAGCCTTACCCGGATGGTAATCAATAATCAAATCATAATCCTTTATCGCCAAGCCACTGCTTGTCTCAAATTCAAATCTTTCTCGTGTCATCAAATATTTCAAGCTTTTATGATCGTATAAATATGACATTTCTCACCGTACAAGTAATGCCGCCATATCTTCAGCGTAAATACAATAGCAACTAATTCAAGATCATGTACTGGGTAATTTCTTTCATGTGGTTTAAGTTGTCTTGAAGCATAGGCTATTACTTTACCTTCTTGCATCAAGACACAACCTAAACCATTTAATGAGGCATCACTCAGAAATAACAAATTCCTTACTCGGTTCAGCCGCACTAATACAAAGCTTTTCGTTAATAGGTCTTTCAATCGGTTGAAACTTTGTTGACATTCATCACCCACTCGAACTTTACATCTTTCTCGCAATAATCGAGTCATTGGAGAAGCTATCATAGAGAATCCTGTACAAATCTCCGATAATAACCAGCTAAACCCAAGAAACTTCTAACTTCAGATACATTCTTGGCAGACTCCAATTGACAATAGTGAGAGATTTTACTCGGATCTACTCCCGATGCCTTCTGCAGATACAATATGTCCTAGAAAACCCACTTCTCAAGCCAAAATTCACATTTACCGAATTTAGCGTACAATTGCTTCTCTCGCGAGAATTTGTAACACGCTTCTCAAATGTTCTCGCATGTTCTTCTTCATCCCGAGAATAAACCAAAATATCATCAATGAATACTACTACAAATCTGTCTAAGTACAATGCGAATATCCGGTTCATCAAATCCATGAATACTGCAGTGCATTAGTTAGCCCAAACGGCATAACTAGAAACTCATAATGCCCGTACTGTTTCTAAAAGTTGTTTTTGGCACGTCCGACTCCTTTACTCGTGGAATGATAATAACCCGATCGAAGATCAATTTTTGAAAATACGGTAGCACCTTTCACCGATCAAATAAATCATCGATCCGGTAACGGTACTTATTCTTTATAGTTACTTTATTAAGTCATCGGTGAGTCGATACACAATCTCAAAGACCCGTCTTTCTTTTTCACAAACAGAACCGAGCACCCCAAGGTGAATGACTCGGTCGGATAAAACCCCATCCCACAAGTTCTTGTAATCGTGTCTTTAACTCCTTTAATTCAGTAGGAGCCATACGATACGGAGCTATGGAGATCGGAGTAGTTCCCTAATCAAATCTATAGAAAATTCCACTTCTTTTACGTGGCAATCCTGGTAATTCCTCTGAAACACATCGGAAAATGCACATACCACTGGAACTCGCTCTGTATTTTTGACTCGAGATATTTTGGTGTCAAGTACATAAGCCAAGTAAGCATCATACCCTTTTTTAACATACCTGCATGCGCCCATTATTCGAAATCACATCGAGATAACCCCTCTGTCGATCGATTTAACTCAAGCAACTCACCATTCGACATTTTAACATAATATATTTATGTCTACAATTTACTATCTTGCATCATGCTTCAAGTTAACCAATCCATACCCAATATCACGTCAAATTCATCAAATGGCAATAACATCAAATCACCAAGAAACAATAACCTCTTACCATCGGTGGACAATTTTTACAAATTTTATCCACTAACACGGATCGCCTGGGGTTCGAGACTTTAACCACAAATTCGATGAGGTTCAACGAGATAAATTTTTAACAATTGCAAGTTTAACACATATATATGAATACGTAGAGCCAGGATCAATCAATGCAAAGCAATATCGATGTCAAGTAAAGAAAATGTACCGATAATAACATCGGGTCCGAGGTATCTTCTCCGCACGAATGGCATATGTCCTAGCAGGTGCTCGTACCTCGTGCCTACCGCAGGTATCTTTTGCTCCTCTCGACTACGGCCGACATTACCGGATGGTCGAGGTGGTCCGCCTCAAAAACCTGGATTACTCGGCTTCAATATCTGCTTCACTTCTTTTTCAACCCTTTCTCGACAATCTCTCGAGGAAATGGTCAAAAGAACCACATCGGTAACAAGCCCCACTCTTAAATCGGCATTCACCAAAATGAGCTTTATTACGATCGCATCATCTCGGTTTAGGAGTTCCGACACTGCCAACACTGGTCACTGATGGACTAGAAGGCCTTGGATTAGTGCGTTGAGAACCTCGCTCTTTGCCCGAATACCCAATAGCTGAAGTAGAACGATCCTGATATTTCTTCAATTTCTTTGAAGCAGAAAACTGAGATTTTCCCGTCGGTCTTTTACTAAAAATTCGAGCTTCCCTCTCAGCCTGTTTCTTTTCTTTGCTCAATTCTTCTCGCTTTATAAGCTCTCTCTCGCCAATGTAGCAAACTCTCGAATTTCAAGAATCCGATCAAGAACTTAATGTCTTCATTCAACCCTTCTTCGAATCGTTTGCACATTTCACTTTCCGATCGTACCCATTCTCGAGCATATTTACTCAATCGAACAAATTCTCTTTCATATTCGAATCTTCGATCTATTGCCTGTTTTCTTCAGAAATTCTTTTCTTTTACGGTCAAGGAACCTCTGGGCTGATATATTTTTTTCTCAACTCGGGTGCAAAGAATTCCCATGTAATTTCTTCTTTGAACAATCTGAGCTTTAGTATTCCACCAATGGTAAGTCGTGTCTTTTAGCAAGTGAGACGGCACATTTCATGACATTCTTCGGTGTACAAGATAATTCCTCCGTAACCCGAGTAGTGTTTTCTAACCGAATTCAGCCCGCTCGAATCATCATCAATCGCTGCTTTGCTCAAATTCTTGACCCCATATTTTGATTTTATCTACAGGAGCTTTCCTTTTCTCGATTGATTCAAGACTGCACTGTGTGGATCTCGGGGAACCGGTGGAGGAGCAGGAAGGGAGCTTGAGCTTGTTGTGTACTACTGAGGTTAGTTCTTAAATATTGACTAAACCATTCATTCATCACTTGAAAGAAGGCTCGCTTTGCCTCCTCCCCTTGGCCCTCGGATATGGGCCTTGTACTACTAGTTACTTGACTTCCCTTTGTGCCCATTCTGAGTGGGGCATGACTCCGCTTCCTCAGATTGAGCTCGGTCGGTGAGACATTTACTATAAAAAAACACATTTAAATGGTCGGAGATATCACACTATCAATAATAATTTAAATGGCATGTATAGCTAATTCCAAGAGTTTGCTACATCGGTCCTAGAACCGACTAAACCGTAGCTCGATACCAATAAATGTAATACCCCTACCCGTATTCATTGCGAATATAAGTGCGAGGCATTACCGGAGTTTACTGAATTAATTTTTTTATTCAATATAGCCCTTTTATAAATATCTAAACTTCCTGTAATATTAAATCGAGACCAATCCACATCAATCAAATCAATTTAACATATTTTCATGATAGATTCATACATTTATATAAGATAACGTCATCACATATCTATAACCAGTTTGTTAACCATACTAATGGCTAACTTTACATTCATTTCACGTTAACATTTACTTTGTTAGCTTATACATGCCATTGATTCCCAAAATAAAGTTCCTTTATTTACCAAATCCCGAGGTTGATAGTGTGATGTGTCTCCACCAAATCCGACCTCCGAGCTCTTAACACTACAAAACAGAGAAAAGGAAATGTGTAAGCACTTTGTGCTTAGTAAGCTCATGTAACAAGAATTACACTTACCTAATATTTTCAAGATACAATACAATAAACATTACATATATCCATTCAATGCATTATTACCCTAACATGCACAAACTCAACATTCAAGTTAGTACAATAATTTCTATATATCAATAATATATATCATGATTGATGAGCTCATCATTACTATGATTTCCATTCCTTGTTATTTTTCCATATTTATCCCGTTGAATTACTCGGAATTTCGATGGATTTTTCAGAGGTACACTTTTAGTGTACATTTTCTGTCCACAATTCATATTCATGTGTGCACATTTCCATTTCAGAGAGCACACTCCCGCGAACCTCAACCTTGCAAATGGGATTACTACCCAAAGCTAAATCCTGCAATATAAACTCATAGAGTATTGTCTGGATTACCACCCAGCTAAATCCTCTGCAACGACAATTACTCTAATGAGCTTGGATCTGAATTACACCCAGCTAAATTCGCACCCTAATTCGGATTACTCGTCCCAAGCTAAATCCATTTTCCACATATTCTTCGGGAGGGCTATATCAGGATAGGATCACCCGTCCGGGCTAGATCCTTTTTACCGTCAATTCCTTTCAGAGATCCATCGAATTTTCCTTTCATTCAATCGGGATTTCTTCCCCTTTATATCAAATATATCAATGTTTCATCAATTTTCATATAATGAACATTCAAATCATATTCACATCAATAACATACATTTCAAGTTTTTAAGAATATAATTCAAGTTACATGAACTTACCTTGATACTTGTTTGTAAACAGCAAAAATCTACTAATCCCGAACTTTTTCCTTTCCTCGATCTAGCTTCGTATTTGAATCTTCTGGATCTAAATAAATAAATTTAATTATCAATTTAATACATTTCATGTTCATATGCAACATTCTCTATAATTCAACTATTATTTATAGTTCATTCAAAGCTGTCTACTTGAGTCATAGTCACGAAATTATTTATAACTTGAGCTACGGAACTCCAAATTAAGATCCGTTAATTTTCCCTGAAACTAAACTCATATATATTCTTACCATAAAATTTTCAGAATTTTTGATCTAGCCAATCAGTACAGTTTATTCTTTAAAATCACCCCTGTTTTGCTGTCTGACAGTTCTGACTCTTCTTCACTAAAAATTAATTATCTCCTTGTAAAGAATTCAAATGATATTCTAGTTTTTTTATATTAAAACTAGACTCACTCAGGATTCTATACATATAAATTTAAACCCATAATTATTTTTCTTCATTTTTTTATGATTTTTCAAAATCAGAACAGGGGAACCCGAATTCATTCTGACCTTGTCTCACAAAATTCATTATATCTCAAAATTTACAAATCCATTGCTTACAATATTTCTTCTATGAGAAACTAGACTCAATAAGCTTTAATTCCATATTTTTTTCATCTTCTAATTCGATTCTTACAATTTTTGGTGATTTTTCAAAGTTAGTCTACTGCTGCTGTCCAAACTGTTTTAGTGCAAGCTGTTTATTACCATTTTTCCCCTAAGCTTTTAATAAATGATAATTTCGTCCCTACTTAATTAGCCTCTCAATTGAGCTGATTTTTCTCAATTAACATTTTATTCTATCACCTTGAACTAGTTTACAACCTTTAGGAATCAGAATTTCAGCAATAGACTTTAATTCCAAACATTTTCACAATTAGGTCCTAAAAATCAATTTCTATTGAAATTGCCTAATAAAATCATCTCATAAACAAATTAAAGTTTTAATTTCATTCTATTTCATCATAAACTTACAGCACTCAACCATGGTGATTTTCAATTTCATTTATGAAATCAAAAACTAATGAATTTAATAGTAGGACCTAGTTGTAAAAGTCTTAGAAACACAAAAATTACAAGAAAAAGGCATGGATTAACTCACTTGGTGCAAAAATTATGAAATACCAACTTAGAGAACCCTCCTATGGCGTTTTTAGCTGCTGGAATTGAAGAGAAATGAAGAGAAATCTAGATATTTCCTATTTAGTCCTAGTTTTATTTAGTTAAATTTGCAATATTCCAATTTTACCCTTAATTTATCAATTTTTCTGCTGGTTTCATACCCTTGCCGTCCAGCCCAAATAACTTTTGGGTCTAATTGCCTTTTAAATCCTTTCTCATTAGACTCTTAAGCTATTTAATCACTCTAGCAACTTTTACACCTATTACAATTTAGTCCTTTTCATTTAATTGACTACCCAAACATTAAAATTTCCTAACGAAATTTTAATACCACATTAATAACATTTCATAAATATTTATAAAATTATTTTCGACTCGGTTTTTACGAGATAGAGGTCTCGATAACTTATTTTTACCTAATTTCTTCAATAATTTTTTTTTTAACTAGCCACTAAATCGATAAAATTTTTCTATCAATATTTTCATACGACTTTCCTATCATATAAATTTTCATGCAAAAATATTAAAATAAATTTCTCTTTAAATCGGATTTGTGGTTACGAAACCACTATTCCGATAACCTTGAATTTAGGCCATTACAGATCTACCACTACATGAAAAGGTGGATTAGTTGCCAGAAAGTTGGGGTCTTTTCCCCTCATTTAATGACGACCCTTTGCAAAAAGGTCTGAATTCCAGTGACAACCACATAACAATTTATGAAGTCATCTAGGAGTCTCATCGGAGATTCATTATACAAACAATACATAGAGCTTCAAAGAAAACAAATATGTGATTAGAACAAATAGACAAAGAAAAAGATGGACGTCTCCACTTCACTTAAACAAGAAGAAAAATCAACATCTTAGAGAGAGTTAAAGGGAAGTAATATCTTGGACACCTAATGGATGATAAGGTGGATGCAGGAAATAGGCCTGGTAGGATAAGAGTTTGCACGACAACAATGGTATGTGAATGCTAAATTTGCCACAAAAAAAAAAAATGGCCCCATGTACTCCTATAAATTATTTGAGGAGCAAGAAAGTGAGGAAGAGGAAGGAAGTGGTGACGAGGATGCTAAGGAGGAGGAGGAGGAATCTATAGGGCAAGTTTCCTAAGAGGAGGATGATGAGGACTATGAGGTGGCATTTTAGCCACAACAATCTACACAGAGAGGGCCCATCATCTGTAGTCCAACCCGACATGTATATTCGCAGGGTGGAGGCTCCTCTCAAGGCCACGTCTAGGGCCAAGGGAAAGCACCGATGGAAGAGGAGAAATCGCCCCATTTTGACGTCTAAAATCAACTTTTAATTTTTAGACTTATAAAATAATTAACTAGGATGATTTTATTTTTTTTTGTTCTAGATTAGGAGTAGGAGTAACAATAATTTATAGATATATATTTTTTAATTTTCTATAAAAGAATCCCACACAGAGAAAACACTACATTTATGAGTTGTAAACGAACAAGGAAGGAAGCACCCACCATAAGGCTATAATAATGTGTGTGAGGGGTAACGTAGGAGATTTCATTTCTATTTTTATGCTTTATTTTATTTTATTTCTTGTCGAAAGTGTGTTTGAGCTTGTAGAAATACAAGTGATTGGTTAGGAGCATGTATATAAGTTGATTGTATTTACTGTAAATTTAGCATGATAATGAATGATTTTAAAATTTCAGTTATTAAACTGCTAAGTTATATATATTACACTATAAATAGATGTTAAGTATAGCAAATGATAGAGCAAATATAGGGAAATGAGCATGCTAGTATGAATGGTAAACGGTTAGAATTGTGATTGCTTGATTGATTAAATTTGCGAATATTTATATACCTAGGTATGACCTAAGGCATTGTTTGGTACAACCTAGAGCCAAAAAGGCAACCTTATTCATCAATCCTTAGTACCCATATTTGAGAGAGAAAATTGTTCTTGATGAACCCTAATACAAAATACGAAACCAAAATGCAAATTTTTATTTAATACTTTTCTTTAGTCCTTGAATTGCACAAATATTAGATGTCGGGCCAAATGTATTGAGGGATAGGTAGAGAGACACAACGGTGGTTTTGTAAACTCAGAGTGAAATAGGAAGAAGTAGTGTGATGTAGTGATTTGAGGTCTAGCCATAATGTGCAAAACAAAAGAAAAATTTAGAAAAAGTCAAAACGAGTAGAAGAAGTACTTGAATAATGAAAAAGCGTTATAAGAGAGATATGTTGAAAAAGTCAAAAGTGAGTAAAAAACAAAGTCACAAAATTAGAAAAATCAATCATTAGTGCACAAAAAGTCTTAAGCTGATTGTAATTACTTTATCATCTTGTGACTTCCATCTTGGAGAAATAAGGAAGGGGAGGGAAGGAGAAATAAGGAAGGGGAGGGAATGAGAAATAAGGGGGTGAGCAGGAAAGGGTCACTAAGGGGGAGAATAGGGGACAATACGATGTGCCAAACTAATTTTGAGCTTGAAACTATTTTGATGCTCCTTATTCTTTAATTCCATACCAATCTTAAGCATCAGAATGTTACAATTTGAAAAGTCCTATGTGACCTAAGTAAATCTATTTGTGAATAGACATTGTATTAAGTAATGGCAAGAATAATTGTTTGTATTATGCTAGGATAATCAAAGTACATGCATGATTTCTCAATGGATCTGTAACACCCCAAACCCGGCCTAGAAGTTAGACCCGAATCTGGCGTGTCAAATCGAAGTGTTTTTCGAAAACCATGTTTTCATTAGAAACCCTTCTTATTTAAAAAGTAGTGCATTGAAAACTTCTTAATTTTATTTCCAAAAATTCCATTTTACTTTACGAAAGCTAATTCTAAGAGTAACCGATTTACGACAAAGTGATGTTTAAAAGTTAAGTTGAGGAAACGTAGTGTTTTGAAAATAGTTGTAGTTTTGGAAAACCGCGATCTACTTTTAACCATTATAAAACATAGTAATTAAAAGCCCAAAGTAAAATAAAAACCAGAATCAAGAGAGGCCTTATTGCAACCCAATTAAAAAGAAATACGCAACAGTAATAAAAAATGTGAAAACATAAACAGTGTGTGGTCATCTCCGAGTCCCTCGCAGCACCGAACCACCTAACACTGGGGATTACCTGCACAATTAATAAACGGGGTGAATTTATGAAAACTTAGTGTGTAATCCCCTCTTAAACTAAAGCGCTTAGTAACCGATGAATCTGAGAATCGATGCGGGATGGAGCCCATTACGATGAATAAATGCATATATTAACTGTGCGGGCCGAGCCCTATTCAATAACGATGCGATGCGGGCCTAAGCCCTATGCAGTGACAGTGTGGGCCTAAGCCCAAAACAATATAATCACAATGCAAGTATGCAACCCAACCCAATCCAACCAGCTCACCACCCGTACCAACCAACACACCATGTGGGGATTAAATCGACCCACCCAGCCAGCACACCAATATTGTAGCGTAGTTGTTAATAGTAACACAACAAAGCTGCTAAAATATATACAACTTTAAGCCCTCAGTAGCGGTCTTATTATTGGCACAAAGCCATCGGTAACTGTATTATGTTTGGCACATAGCCATCGATGAATGATAATATAATCGGCACCACGACCTTTTCTAAATATGGTCAACACAGGGTCATCAATAAGTATGTTAGGCACATAGCCACAGGTAAATACGTTTGGCACAAAGCCATAGTCAACATAGCACAGAGCCACTTTTAGTTTGGCACAAAGCCATAATCAGAATAAGCGGCACTAAGCCGTCCATCGGTCCACAGTCATCTCGTGCGACCCGTGTGACCTTAACAGATCAATACTGGATCCACAGTCGTCTCGTGCGACCCGTGCGATCCTATTAGAACAGTACTTCCTCCATATCAAAGTCCCAACCCCATGCAATATGTCACGTATGTCATGCTCAATCATCACACGTGTATGCAGAATGGCCATACTCAGTAATAGTCTTTTAAACATATAGTAAAAGCATATCAGTCGTACAACCACCGTCAAGATAATTAATTCACAATCGTACAATCATAGTCAAATAAGTCAGATTCATAGTCCAAGTCAGTCATTTACCCACAAGGGCAAAACAGTCATTTTACTCATTAAGGCAAAACGGTCATTTTATCCTACAAGGGTATTTCGATAATTTTACACTACAAGGGTATTTTGGTAATTTAATAAATAAGGGGTATTTCGATAATTTTATAAATCGAGGGTATTTCGATAATTTTACAAATTAGGGTTATTTCAGTAATTTTATAAATGAAGGTCTTAACGGCCTAACCGAAGGTCCATCGTCGCCTCGAGCGACTTAAGTAACCTAAACAGACATAACGGTACAAATGGGCCCAAGGCCCATTACTTGGTCCAAGTGGGCCCACACGCTCGTGTGGCCCATTTAGCCCAATTTAGATACAACTATGTGTACACCATAGCCCGGTTCATTAATAGTCACTTACCACAGATTTTGTCCGTGTGGGCCCACGAGCCCATTGGACACGACCCATTTTAACCCATCGAGGCCCAAAACAACCTAGGTCACGTGCGCGGCATGATAAGTCTATCTACTTCCCGCTTAACAGTGAAATTTACCTACGCGAGCCCACAGGCCCATTGGGCCCATACGACCCATTTGACCCAGAACTATTCACGGCCATCCGAACGACGTAACCCAGTCCAAATACTACCATATAACGTACATTTTATCTGTGTGGGCCCACAAGCCTATTAGGCCCACACGACCCAGTCCAACCTAGAATGGCCTATGCCATGTACGCGACATGACAAGCCCAACCATATTCCACTTAGCAGTTAGATTTACACAAGCAGGCCCACGGGCCCATCGAGGCCCAAAACGACCCTAGCACACGAGAACATTCGTGGTGGCCTTCTATAGTCTATCGCCCATGGATTGTGGGCTCAGTTCGCCCCAGATGTGTTCGCACGCTCGTAAGGCCCTGAATGCCGAGGGTTCGGCTTTTTAACTTTTGCCGACTTCCAACAAAGAAGGGTGTGAATACACACCTGTTTATGAGAACGCGCCGAAGTCCACGATCACCAACCTTGGCACATCCTGCACTGAATCATCCTTCCCAACTCATCTGGTTTGCTCTATTTAAAGCTAGCTTCTCACCAATTCTCATGTTAGCTTCCCAATGTGGGATTTCTTTCAACCAATAGGAAAATTCCTCATTCTTATGACCATTTCAACAATAGAGTTTCAGTCTAACTCCACCTCTTTTGCAGCTCAAAAAGCAAAATAAATACTCCATTGCGCAGCCCAAGACTTGAACCTCAGACCTCACAGTTACACAACACGCCACCTTGCCACTCCACCACAAGGCTTTTTTTTGTCATATTTTATCCTCAATTAATTATAAGGTCTATACGCCAAAGTCCAGGTTCCTTTAAAAGAAAAACCAAAATAAATTGTAAGAGCCAAAACTTGAACCCAGGCTCCCTTGCAACCTTAATGACGCCACAACCACTAGACCACATGCTTCCTTGTGTCATTTATTTCCCATAATATTATAAAAGGCCTACTTCCAAGCACCCAGGGTTTTATTCACTTAAAACCAAAATTTTGCTAAAGCGCAGGTTTGAACCCCAGATTTCTCCAACACCTCTCAGGGCCGTTAACCACCAAAGTAGACATTTAATTGTGTCATTTCCTTGCACAATTAAATACTTAAATACAACCTCCTTACGGACCCATACTCAAGGCCCAATACTTCTAGGCCCAAATTTGGGGGTTACAGGATCAATATATTCGAGGTCCTTGTTGCTTATATACTTTGTAATATACTAAACTTAGGTGCTTGAAATTGACAATAGTAAATTGCTTACATATCATGTTGGAATTACATGTATGTATGATTATTCCTAGTTACGTTTTTCCAAAACTCATATTTGTATCATACTTGCTCAAGAGTCGTCCTTTATATTTCATTTTTCATGTTTTCTTGCTTGAGGACAAGAAATGATTTAAGTGTAGGAGAGTTTGATCTACTGCAATTCGTTGTAGCATATTAAACCATTTTTCATACTTAAGAAGCTTGTATAAAAGCAATTTTGTTATATTATACTTAGTTTTCATATTTAGGTATTAAATAATAAAAAAGTGTGATTTGAGCTACTTATATGACCTTAGGGGCCATAATAGGCCTAAAGTAAGGGTAACATATTAGGTGAGTGTGCAAGACATCATTTGAAGGCATGAGAACACGAAACTAGTTACAATGTTGTAACACGGAGTGTCAATATCGCAACATAGTAAGTAGAGCACCCAAAAGAGCAAACTGCCTTTAGTGTCGTGACACAACCAGAGGGTGTCATGACACTACCATGAAATCAAGCCTTAGCTTGAATCGACCATCAGTGTCGTGACATAGACTAGAGGATGTCGCGACACTGCCTTAACGAGGAGAATTAATGAGCCAAGGGTGTTTTGGTCCACATAACAAACTTTAATGTAAAAATGTCAACTGAATAAGGTCTATGGATGATGGCCAACCCTAAATCAAGAAATAGACATCATGAACACTTCAAAATGACTTTTTATTCAAGTTTTAGCTTATGACTTTAATTTAGTTTTAGTTTTCAGCTTCTTTAGTTTATTTTATACTTAGGTTATTTTATTGTTGTAATTTGCTTTCATTTTTATTTCGTTCTTTGGAGAATTCAATTTATGGATTCATTAACTCTTTGTGGATTTCTGCTCTTATGATTATCAATACAAATTAGGATCCTTCTTAAACCTTATTTATTATTCATGTTCATCTTTTCAATCAAGTTTATGATGTTTGTAAGATCCATGAGGAACTAATTCTTTTATGGGATATTAGCGAGTGAATGTGGGAGTAATTAATTTCTATGTAGGGTTTCTTAATGGATCAGCTGGTTGGGATAGGAAGAACATAAAACCCTCGGCCTAACAACCCTAGGAAGTCATCTAAGTGGGAATGAACCCAAAATTGGTATTGCTTATCTGTGAACACCTTACCCCAATCCGATTGGGATTGTGAGGTCAAGAGATAAGTAGTTCATGCTGAATCATTAGTTTAGTGGAAGATCGAGAGATCTTGCTAGGTTAATGACTAGTTGATGAAATAGAACCCAAAATAGGAATAGTTATGACCACTGAAGCGAGTTAGTCTTCCGTTATTAGAATTGATCAAATCAACAAATTAATTTTCTATCTTTATTTTTTGCATCTTAATTATTTTTATAAAGTATGAGTTTTCATCATAATAGGAATTATAGTAATATAGTTTAGTTAAATTACTAATTAGATCTATTAACATCGAAGTTAGAATTAATTTAGTTTCAATTTTCTTGGGTACGATCCTTAGAGTACTCCAATACTTTGTTGTATAATTTATATTACAACCTGACCCATATACTTGCGAAAACTGCCTAACACTTATATTTTGGTTGCAATATTCACACTCTAGAAGTTTGTACGTTTGGAGGCGATCAATATCTCGGGTAATATAGAAGACAACCCTTGAGAAGATGAGTAGGAGCAACCGACGACAATAGTGTTCAGCACAGATAAAGTCTTGAGTAATCTGGCTGAACTAACTTTAGATGAGAATAAAGAAGATGCAAATGAATCTCAGAAGAAATTTTTCCAAAGGAGGGTGCTAAATCAGAGTCAAAACCAGTTATCGAGTTGGCAACTGAATCTAAAAATGTGCCAAAGGCTAAACTTGTCCCCACAAAGGCACCATCGAGTTGGCAACTGAATCTAAAAATGTGCCAAAGGCTAAACTTGTCCCCACAAAGGCACCATTTCCTTCACAAATATAGAATGAACAACATAGGGATGAAACAAAATGTGTAAGTTTCTTGAATTGATTCCAATCACTTAATATTAAGTTACCCCTCATTGAACCAGTAGAAAAAAAATCCAAAACATACAAAACCTTTAGAAGAAATAATGGAAGGGCATAATAAATTTTAAAAGGGATACCAAATTAACATTGATACATACTGTGGAGTGATAATCCCTAATCATATACCCCTAAAATTTAAAGTATTGGAGAGTTTTACGATTCTAATAGAAATCGTGAACATAAACCTCGGTAAGGCATTATGTGACTTAGGCACTGATATTAATCTAATGCCTTTATCAATATGGAAGAAACTTAGGTTAAGGGAACTTAAAAACACCCAATTCATACTAGAGCAAGCCAACATACCTTTGGCTCAACCAAAAGGGGTGTTCAAAGATGTGTTGGTTAAGGTGTGTAGAATTACAATTCCGATTGATTCTATAATTTTAGACTTTGAAGCAAACTATGATAAACCTATTTTACTAGGGAGATATTTCTTAGCCACCTCTAAGTTTGCCACTAATTTAGAGAAAAATGATCTAAAAATTAAAATCAATGGTGCAATTGAAAAATTCAAATGTGGTGATTTAAAAAATATGGGGTATAAGGAAAATTTAGGGCAAGTATTATAACACCCCTCACCCAGTCTAGTCGTCGGACCCGAGTTACAGGACGCTACATCAACCAACGAAACTTAATCACATGCATATATGGTTTCGAATAAGAGCATTAAAATTAGCATTTAAAGAAAAGTTCATGGCTAATTTAAACATTTAAATGACGATAGAAATAGTTTTAACTGTAATTAAAGTTCATTTTTAATAAATCTAAAAAAACCACATAGGTACCGATACCGAATGAGTAAGTATTGATGTTTTTATCACTAACATCTATACTCGTATATGGGTATCGATACCAAAGTTGGATTCTTTCAAAATTTGAAAACATCCCAACTTCGAGGTATCGATATTCGTATTTTAAGTATCGATACATTTACCCAAAATACCAAAAATTCACAAGTTAAAATGTTATCCATGCTCAAAATAATGTTCTACTCAACACACAATTATAGTCTAATTTAACTAAACTTGTTAACATCCTTAAATCATTTATCATGCCACATCCACACATTTAAATATGAATATCTAACATGCATTATCAACCTTAATCTCAAACGTCAATTTAGTCACAAATGGATTCCAAAACAACATCCGTATTCCATCAATCCAATACCAAGACAAAATTGATAAAATAATGTTAATAAAAACTAAAACTCTAACCCATATTGCCTTTTTTAGTGAGTTCAAAAGAATCGTAAAAACCACCTACTTAAAAATATTGCCTTGCTTAGATCATTTCCTTCGCCACTCCACTCACATCGGAAAAAAAAAACTACTTATCTGCAAAGATTTAGTGAGGAGTGAGTGAGCTTAAACAAGCTCAGTGAATGTCGGAATAACCACAGAGTATACACTACATCAAAGGTTAAATAAGAGCATACTACAAAACATTCACAACCATATTCTAACCAAGTCAAAATAACATATTCACGCTTCATTAAATCATAAAACTACCATATATTCTTACATGCAATTACACTCAACTTGTATATATATAATTCATTTAATGATAATTCATCAAGACAAAACAACGTATTCATGCTTTAATGACCCCCTTATATATTCAGATGCATTTACACATAACATTTTCATGTATTAATTAATTAATGATAATTTGGAAACTTAGAAACATGAAACATAAAATTAGGCTCTATCACCACACATTGGACACACGAAATTCCATCACAACAATGACTCAAAGAGTCTAAGATACCCCATAAGTATAGCATAGAGATAACACTCTCCAACACACCAACATATCCCGGTGAATGGAGTTTGGCTCGACATCCTTTATCCCTCCAATCTGTCCTAGGGCGACAATACCCAAATCACAAAACATAAGGGTGATTACTCACAACCCTATGGCATGCCAACTATATCCAACGGTTTCACGAGATCACAAGGCCAAAGTATCCGCAAATACACACATTTAATTATTGTTCTTATGCACTTAATCTTTGTTCATAAACATCAATTCACATCACAATTTGTACACATAACACACTTATCAGATTCACATTTAGTTTCACTTTAAGTGCCACAACTATGCTCATTAAGCCATCTCATATCGTTCACATGAATGCATTATAATCATATTATCACAGACCACATACCAATATTCACTTACTTTACCTGTCACATCAACATCATATTCCACAATTCGACATACATTATGCATATTTTCATAACAAGACAAAATTATAAGAAACGCTTACTGGTGGGACTTAGGATAGGGTTTTAGGCTATTCCTAAGCTCCCGATTTGTAACAGCCCAATTTTGGGCCTAATCGAAAAAGTGGTTTCGGGACCACAAATTTGACGTAAGAAAATTTATTTTTATTATATTTTTATGGTCTATGATTTCAAAAAATTATTTTTTGAAAATTTTGTTTGAAAATTTTGACGTTTGGGCACTCAATTTAGTCAAAAGGACTAAATCATAAAAAGTGCAAAAGTTGAGTTCTACATGCTAGAGGCATCCAATTGTTATGAAATTTTAAATTGGAGGTCCTTATATGGTAATTAGACCATTGTTTAATTTTTTGAACAAAAATGGACATGAAATAGGTGAAATTGAATATTTTTAAATTAGGGGCATTTTGGTCATTTAGTAATTAAAATGAATTAAAAACAAAATTAAAAGCCAATTTTTGTCCATCTTCAAGATATGGCTGAAAATTGCATGGAAAAACCATGGCTAGGGTTTTTCAAGCTTCCAAGCTCGATAGTAAGTCTGTTCTAGCCCCATTTTTAATGATTTTTACGTTTTTGCAATCCCCGTAATAAGATCTACCTATTTCTACTATTTATTTGAGTTATGATGAAGATCTAGGGTTTGACCCATGTTATAAATTTGTGCATTTTGATGTTTAATGGTAGATTATGCATGTTTATGGTTGGAGAAATAACTATTGCTAAGTGATTTTCGGTGAAAATGCTTAAAAAGGACTAATTTGTAAAAGTTACAAAATTTTTCATAAAAGTGTGATTTAGTGGAAATTGTAGGCTGCTATAGTTATGAAAATGATTTGGCTGGGCTTAGAATGTAAAGAAACTGAAAAAAAAACATTTTACGAGCATAGGGGCAAAAGTGTAAATATGATAAAGTTTAGGGGCAAAAACATAGTTTTTCCATAGTATGATTTTTGGATCACATTGACTAATGTGGCTAATAAATAGACTAAATGTGATATTATAGATCAAAGAAAACAAGGTTTGGACCTAGAACGAGGGAAAAATAAGACATTAACAGTTAGGTCCCTTTTCGCCATTTTTGGTATTGAGGTAAGTTCGTGTGATAATAATAATGCAATTTTATACTTGAATGTTAATGCTTGATATTACATGAATTGTAAGTTCATATGCAAATAACGTGGTATTGTAGCATGTTTTTAATGTTTTGATATTATGTGATAAATGTTTTCTTGTTGTTATGAGTTATATGCTTATTGGTTGTTATGGAAGCATAAATGATATTATGGCCGTTACATACGACATCATGAGCAAGTAAGACAAAGTATGCCATGTGCAAGTGAGGAAAATACCATTTGAACCTTAGGAATAGTCTAGGATATAAGTGACGTGTCACTAGGAATTAGGAAATCTAAACTCATTGAGTTGGTCTGGGTTCGTGATATGTATGTGGCATCCGAGCTCGTTGAGTTGGTCTGAGTTCATAATGGATGTGATACATGTAATTGGGTTTCGAGCAATGGTCTTGTGTGTCCTACCGATGGCTAGGTAATCCTTGAGTGTGTCAGATACCTTGCAGCTTGTGTGAGCAGCCCGTGTAGCTACACCTTGACCGATAGCTTTTATGAGCAGGCCCGCGAGTAGCTCCATTGCTAGCGTTGCATGTTATGAGGTAGCTTTGGCAACGTATGTATATGTGGCACTTATGTACAAGTTTTCCACGTATCCAATAGTATTCCGAGTGTTCAAAGGGTAATGAAATGGATGATGTAATGAAAGTCCAAAGGAGGGCATGTTAAAGAATGTATGGTTGTATGCTATACTACGAGTGGGTATAGGTATGTACACTAAGCTTATGGTTGTTGAGTCTTTGAAAAGTTGAGACCTCGGTGAGCTAAGATGTGTGAATTATGAACATAAATTTTGTTGCAATATCATGCAAACTTACATTGTGTATTTGAACATGGAATCCATGAAATGGGGAGTTCATGATTAGTTGAAAATGAACTTATGATAGTTATCATTATATTGCACTAAAATAGTTTTGGACAGCAGTAGTAGTCCGACATTGAAAATTCACCAAAAATTGTGGAAATTGAATTAGAAACTGAATACAACAGTAAATTAAAGATAATTGAGTCTAGTTTCACATAGAGGAAACGGTGTAAGCAAAATAATTTCATATTATGAGATATTTTAATTTTTATGAGTCAAGGTCACAGTCATTTCGGGCTCCCCTGTCTTAACTTTGGAAAATCACTAAAAATTGTACAAAAATAATTATAGGTTATAACTTATATTACTAAATTCTTAATGATTCTATTTTCAAGAGAAATAGACAAGAACATTATCTGAATCCTGTACTGTGAGATAATTAATTTTTAGTAAAGAAAGGTCGAAGCTGTCAAACAGCAGAACAAGGGTAACTTTAAAGAATAAACTGTACTTATTGGCTAATCCATAAGTTTTGAAAATTTATGGTAGAAAGATATATGAGTCTAGTTTCAAATGCTTTTAACAAATCTTAATTTAGAATTCTGTAGCTCAAGTTATAAGTAATTGAGTGACTATGACTCGAGTAAACAACTTGACTTGAACATAAGTAAAAGTACAATTGTGATTGTATTACTTTGAGATCATGTTGTAAGAATTGATAGAAACATGTTGATAAATTGCTTATTATTTTCATATGGACTTACTAAGCTATAAAGCTTACCCCCTCCTTTCCGTTTCTTTAGTGTTGTTAGGTTAGCTCGAGGTTGGAGATCGTTAGAGGCAGCATTACACTATCAAATTATCAAGTTGGGGTATTAATAAACCTTAAGTATTTTCAAGTGAGTGGAGTGTATAGAGACTTAATCTTTTGATATATGTGTTTCATGATTTGGCCAAATGTATTGGCTTATAATGATTCAATTGTATATAGCCATGAGATGTAACTTGTATTGATTATTGGGTTGTAACCCTATTATATGTGCATGCACAAGCTTAAAAGTTTCATGTGATGTGAGTATATGACTTGATATGGTGTGCAATGTCTTAGGCAAGCATGTTATTCTACGCATGTGAAATATGTTGGTATTTTATAAAGTTATGAGCTAGCCTTGAATATGAATGTTTGATAATTAAATTGAAATCTTTTGGTATGATGGTGACCATGATATAAAAGTATAAGTGATATCATAATAGACAAGACCTAATGAGTGTGTAAAACACATGAATCATGACATGCAAATTCTATGTTTGTGGCCTAAATGAAGATGTTTAATCGTTAAATGGAGGCCATGTTATATGTCCTTGATGTTGTATAAATGTGTGAGGGTTTATGGTTGACCAAGGCTTGGAAAATAGCCTAAGTGTTGGCCACATGGGCAGAGACACGGTCGTGTGTCTCAGCCGTGTGAGGAACACGACCTTAGCACACGGGCGTGTGACTTGGCCGTGTGACCCCATTTCGTTGCTGACGTCATAAACAATGAGTTACACAGGCTGAGGACACGGGCGTGTGTGACCACACGGCCTAATCCATATGGGCGTGTGACTCTCTAAATATGGAAAATTTCTCTAAGTGCTGTAAAAGTTTTAGAAGTTCTCGGTTTAGTCCCAAACCACCCCCGATGTATGTTTTGGGCCTCGTAAGCTCGTATAAGGGACGGTATGCATGTATTTGAATGTTTTTAAATTGGTTGAAATTTTATGGCCCGGTTTTACATGTATGTGTATGTTTTAGTCCAGTAATGCCTCGTATCTTATCTCGGCGTCGGACGCGGGTAAGGGGTGTTACACGATTAGTACTATGAATCACGCATACCAGCAGCAACTTCAGACACTCATGTTCACACTTTGTTCTATTTGTTGAAAGCTTAAACTAGCTTTTTCTTACCTTTTGCCTTACTCGAGGAAGGTCCTAATGATTTCGAAGCTTCACACATAACAACCACACAATATACACAATTAATTTATAGCTATAAACACACCACAATTAACTAAAAATGTAGGTCTATGGTTAGTTTCTCTTGGAACTGAAATTTTCGACTAGCAAACTTGAAACCAAATATCTTAATCTTTACTCATTCCCATTGCCTAAAATCAATTCCAATAATCTAATTACTCATCTAAGAATAAGTCTCAACCTTCAAAGCATGCAAAACTACTCAAATTCATGGTTCCGTAAATTCAACATACACGACCCCTTTTAACAAGAACTCAACAAAAGCTTCGAATTCTTTAACGAAACTTTAAGGAGAGTTTAAAAACCTTGTAATCACATCAAAACAAGTTGAAAAGCACTTTAAAACAGTAATTTCATTTAAAATCTTGAATTTCACCACTAACAACTCCAATTTCGACTTCAAGACAAAATCTTTGAATCAGTAGATTAAAATTTGATGTAGATGACTAGAGTACACCAAAAACTGTTAAAAATACAAAACCTTACCTTGATTGAGTGAAAACAATGAATGGTTGGTTGAAATCTAAAAAAACCGGCAATATGAATAACAATGGCTTTAATGGTGATCTTGATGTTCATCTTTGACTCAAGACAAGATTTAGTATAACAAACTATTTTTCAGTGGTGACAGAATAGTGGTTACGGGACCATAAGTTTCTGTTGTGTAGACTCGTAAAGGTTATTTATAGAATAATTACGGAGTCATTAGGGCCGTATTAAATTTTGATGAAGAAATTTTATCATTTACTTAGTTAATTTGAGAAAAAGGACTAAATCACAAAAGATGGAAAAATCTAGTTATAATTGAATTATAGGTGATAAATGGATTAATTAATAAAAGAGGGAGGATTTATATGGTGATTAGACCTTAGTAAGGTCAAATGGACGGTTTTACATGTTGAATTAGTTAGTTGTATGTTAAATGAAAAGGGGTATAATTGTAAATTAATAATAAAACTAAAGTAAAATAATAAGAAAATAACATTGTCATATTCCACAAGTGAAGGAACCAAAAATTGAAAGTGAAAGAACACTATTTTTATGAAGCTAGGTTCGACCATTCTTATTGCTTGCATGTAAGCTCATTCTAGTTCCATTTCTTGTAATTTTTATGTTTTTGAGATCGTTACAACTAGGTCCAACTAGCCTGTACCTTTATTTTTGAATCTGTTAAAATTTTTAGAAGTTACCATTGATGAATTTTGGTTGCTTGTGATAACTATATGTATGAAGCCTTGATTATGGTATTTGGTTGTTTTGTAAAGTGATTTTTGTTAGATTTTGGTTTAAGGATTCAAGGTTTGATAATGAATTTGATGAATAATAGGGACAATTTAAGGCCTAGAATATTCGGCTATAATTTGATTTGTAGAAAATGGTCAATTTGATGATTTTCGGGTTAAAAAACTAAATTACAAAAGTTATAAAAGTTTAGGGAAAATATGTAATTAATGAAAAGATAAGGGTCATATGCATTGAATAGAATGTGAGATGTGTATGAGATTAGTATATTGTGTTTAATTATTACATAGATCAAAACTTGGATAAAAAAGACAATAACCGAGGAAAAGGAAAAATAGCGGATTAGTCCCGAAGTTTTGATCGACATTAAATAGTTGGTAAGTTCATGGTGTTTTAATATGTAAATGAATTTCTACTTGTATTCTTATATTATAGTTCTTTAATTAAATGTTTATAATTAACTATTGAATGAATGCACATGCGTGCCCCTGTTTGTACTTCGGTACTCCTGAATGCACATACGTGCCCCTGTTTGTACTTCAGTAACCCTGAGTGCACTTACGTGCCCCTATTTATACTCTAGTAACTCTGAATCGTATGGTATGGGAACTGTATTTAATTGTATTTAGATTAAACATTATACTATGTCCTTACTAAGCTTATAAGTTCTTTATGGATTGTTTTGTAGATAATCGTTGCTGACATTTTGGAAAGATCATTCAACCGGCTCACACTATCCATATAAGTTGGTAGTTTTGGTATCTCCTAGGGTAGTGGCATATATATATAGATGAAAATGTAGTTGAAATGTATAGGATGTTGTGTAATGGTGCTTTCATATGTTTAGGTCTTAAAGATTATGTTTTATTAGTACATTTTTATGTTTACCAAATGTTTTCATTTTGGTTTCTTGTTAAGACATGTAAACATGGCTCTTATGGTGTGTTTTAAATGGTTTTGAAATGGTTAAATGTGTTATGTTTTAGTACCTAAATAGACTGGGTTTGTATGCATGAAATGAGGCATGTGAACATGTTTAGGTAACTGATGTATTGGATGCTTATTATGATGCCTTTGAATGACATATTGGTTACGTTAATTAGGGTCTTGTAAATGGAATTTATTGGTGTTCTTGGATGATTTTTTGACCCCTTGAAAGTGTGCATAATTGGATTGAATGCTTATGCATGAAATAGTTTTGAAATGGTTTGATTTTAGGTAAAATTTAGGTTCACACGGCTTAGGGCATGGGCGTGTGACTCAGCTGTGTAAGACACACAGCCTGGTGACATGGTCACGTGTCATCTGAGAATTTCAAAGGGTGCAAGTCAGTGAGTTACACGGCCTAACACACGTTCTAGCGCACGAGTGTGTGGAGTAACTCAGAGAGTTACATGGCCTAGCATATGGGTGTGATACATGGCAGTGTAACCCTACTCAGTGAGTTACACAGGTGAGGACACGGGGCTGGGACATGGCCGTGTGTCCCTATTTCGAATATTACATGACCTAGGGCCATGTCACACAGCTTGGCTCATATCTGTTGCTAGAATAGGGTTACAGAGCATTACTGTAAAATTTGAACATTAAATTATACATTTCATACATTGACATATCATGATATAAAACACTCATTCACATACATATTATCCCTTAATCGAGCCCTCGAGGCCTTAAAAATACTTTAGATATAATCTGGGACTAAATTGGTAACATTTGGAAATTTTAGGAAAAAAGTTAGAAAATTTGAACTGTAGGGGTCACACAACCGTGTACATGATAATTCGTCGAAAACTCTCACCGTTACTCAGCTCTTTTTGGATCATCTTTAGATGTACCTCTAAATTCTTTAGCCCATATTTGCGAATTTTATCAACTAGAGGCTATCTCACTCGTACTGGCTCCAAAGCTTGGGGAGCTACAAGGACCGATTGGGGGTACAAGTGGGGGTGGAGGTCGTTGAGCCATTGGGTTTGTTCGCATGAACTCAGTAAGCAATTCATTCATCATTTGGAAGAAGGCTTCCTTAGCCTATCCTCCCCGGCCCTCAGATATGGGCCTACTTCCACTAAACGCTGCTCCATGAATGGAGGCTTGCGCATTACTTTCTACTTCATCAGAATCAGCTTGGTTGGATGACATTTTATCTATATGAAAACATAGTTCAAATCGATTTAGAATTTATCACACTATCACAGGTTACATAATGGCATGTATTTCTAGACTCGTACATGGTACGTTCAGTCCGAGAATCAACTAAACCATAGCTATGATACCACCAAATGTAACACTCCTAACTCGTATCCATTACTGAAATAGGGTTTGCCCCATAATTGAGCCATTGAGGCCCTAAAAATACTTTAGAAATAATCCAGGACAAAACTGGAAGCATTTGGAAAGTTTAGGAAAAATTTAGAAAATTCAAACTACAGGGGTCACACGGCTATGTGACTCACACGGCGGAGACACACGCTCGTGTCTCAGGCCATGTAATAATCGAAATAGGGACGCACGGCCGTGTCCCAGCCCGTGTCCTCACCTGTGTAATTCTCTGAGTTGGGTAACATGAACAAGCCACACGTCCATGTGCCAGGCCGTGTGCTGGGCCGTGTAATAGCTTGGCTTGTTTGTATTAAAACCTATAAGGGACACATGGTCGTATCGCCTGGCTGTGTGTCACACACGGCTAAGTCACATGCCCCTGTCTCAGGTCATGTGGACATGAAATTAACCAAAATCAAGCCATTTCCATCACCAAAACAAGCATGTACCTAAAAACATTTTGTGCACATGACTAAAACATCAAATGTAATAGTCTGGTTTAAACCCTAGTCAGAATACTGAGGGCTAGTTTTTGTAATTGTTTTTGTTCGATTTTTGTTCAGTTTTTGATAATTTCTACGTTTTTATAATCGCTGTTTCGTATACTACTGAACCTATGCCTCAATTTCTGATTTTGTTAATGATTTTGAAATGTGCCATGGATGAATTCATGAGCTTTGTGATGTTATATATTGAAATATGAAAGCTTGATGTTGGGTTTACATGTTTTGTCTTTGGATTTTTGATGAATTTGAGAAATTTGGGCTAAATTGTAAAAATGTTATTTTGAGGGACTAAAATGTGAAATAAATGAAATGTATGGAGTTGTATGAAAGCTATGAAAATTTTTCTAAGCTTGTGTATAAGCAAATTATGTGTACTTTGTGAATTTTTTAATTAAGGACTAAAGTCTCGAAATACGAAAATATGAGTGCTAGTTTGCAAAATGCCCTAAATATGTGTTTATGGATTGTTTTGAATGATTTGGTGAATAAAATGGTTAAATTTAAATTTATATAAATCGAGAATTAAAGAATACAAAATTAGATCGGGGGAAGTCGAAAGTCATTGAATAGTCGACTCTGTTATTCAATCCGTACGAGTTAAGTCGATATACAGATAAGCTTGTTTGAATTGAATTATTATTATTCATTTGATATTGAATTGTGATGAATAAATGTCTGAGCTAAATACGAGCTATTAGAGAATGTGTCGACAAAGTTCCTATATCTAAAAAGCCCTGTACGAACCTTAGGAATAGTTAGGATACATATGTCATGACATAGGATTTTCGATATCTGTACTGCGTGTAAGACAATGTCTATGACATTAGCATCGACTTCTATTTTGCGTGTAAGACCATGTCTGGGACATCGACATCGTATCTGATTTCGTGTAAGACCCTATCTTAGACAGTGGCATCGATGTTTGATCACATGTAAGACCACGTCTGGGACGTTGGCATTGTATATGCTTTCCGAGCTTTTCGCGTATCTTTACATATCCGAATGGTTCAAATGGGCATTCTGAGAAATGAATGACTTTGTGAAATGCATATTCGATTCGAGTAGGGTTGAATTGTACAATATGTTGAGAATGAAAGGTAAGTATATGTATCTTTGAGAACACATGAATTATTGATGAACCATGTGATATATGATAGTACTTTGGTCAAAAAGTACATTTATTCTTGATGTTTTTATGTTTATGTTGATAAGTTTATTTGTATATGGCTTACTAAGCTTTTGAAAGCTTACTTGGTGTGTGTTTGCATTGTTTTATAGATATCAAAGCTACTATGAGCTTGGGGATCGTCGAGGATTGTCACCGCACTATTGAACCTTATTTTGGTACATTGAAAATGTATATATTAAAGTATGGCATGTATAGGCTAGAAGTTGTGAGATTATTTTTTGTGATGTAAAATTTAGCCATGTGATATGGCTTGGTATGGCTGTGAATATGTCATGGTTTTGGTATAAGAAATGTGATGCAATATGATATATTTGGTGATTTTATATATGGATATAAGAAATGGTAAGATTGGTAAGTTTTGGTAAGTTTGAGCATGAGATTGAATGATGTATGGAAAGAAATGTTTTGATATGCTTTTGTCTTATGTTTTGACATAAATTAGTAAGGCTTATGAATATCGATTTGGGTGGCAATAATATGACATGAATGGCTTATGTTTTGGTTTTGAATTTGGCTGAAATGGTTATGCATATATGCTTGGTTTGGTGGTTGTAGGTCGACCCAAATTGGGGCGGCAAATTGGCTATTCAAATGGCCTATTTTTGTCCACACGGGCAAAGACACAGGCGTGTGTCTCAACCGTGTGCGACACACGGTCAGGTTATACGCCCGAGTGTCCCTTGGGGTACCCTACGAATTAAAGTCAGTATACCGTCCAGTTTTGACATGGCCTAGACACATGGGCGTGTCTATTGGTTGTGTGTGGCACACAGACTAGCACACGGGCGTGTGGTCGGCAGTGTGGCAAGGTCAGTATGCTCCCTAATTTTCACACGGCTTAGCACACGAGCGTGTCTTGTGGCCGTATGGACAAGTTAGCATGTATGCCTTGTTTTGCCACGTCTTAGACACACGGGCGTGTCTAAAGTCGTGTGAGGCATACGGCCTGTTCATACGGACGTGTGACCTTTAAAAAGTTGAAAATTTTTCTACGTTCTGAAACTTTCATATGTTATCGAATTGATCCTAAACGCATGATTTAGACTTCGTATGATCGTTTAAAGTTCATATTGAATACAAATGATCTATGTTTATTGAGATGAGATGATATCTATTATGTGATTGTTTTGATCTAAGTTGCGAGTCCGGTAATACCTCTTAACCTATTCTGGTGACGGTTATGGGTTAGGGGTGTTACAGGAATAGTTACCCAAAATCAAAGTAGGCAAAATCGCACGATACCCTAAAGGAAAAACTAGTACAATCGGCCACCAAGCAAAAGAAACCCCAAAAGCACAAAGAAGCCAAAACTTGAGAGAGAGCCAAACTCAGCCGAAATTCTGTGTGCCCATAATCCAAATTTGGCACAACTCCTTCTCTCCCCTCAACTCCCCATAATTTGCTCCCTAAATCTGTCCACACTCATTCAAACCGAACACTCCTCTATCCACCTCCTAAATCTCCTCCTAAAATCCCTCCAACCTTCCTACTACTCAAAATTTTAATGGAACACAAACTCTAGCCGTCCAGCTTAGCAATATATTAATCCCTTTGCGCATGTAAGGATTCGAACCCCAGACCTCATGGAACACTCCACACACCACTTACCCCTAAACCAGTAGGAATTTTATGACATGTTTTACTCATAATTATTTAAAACCCTAATTTCTAGAGCCCAGGGTTTTATTCAAGAAAAAACAAAATTTTGTACAAGCCAAAGCTTGAACTCAGGACTTCTCCAATACTCCTCAGGACACTTAACCACTGAAGCAGACACGCATTTGTGCAATAAAACACAAAAAAAATAAATACTTAAATTTTTGGGGTGTTACATGACATGTCATTAGGACTAATGTGAGTATACGATCCGAGTGCTGGTTTTATACGTCCTACCGGTGGCTGAGTATACCAGCATGTGTTGCGGTTACTTGATAGCTTGTGTGAGTAGCACCGTGTAGCTACGTCTTCACTAACAGCTTGTGTGAGCAGGCTCGTTGATAGCTCTAGTGCGAGCATTATATGTGATACATTGAGTTAGATTTGGGCCATGATATTGGCACTTAGTGTGTGAGATTTTCTGAGTCTTCGATAGTATTCCGAATGGTTCAATGGGTAAATGAAAGATGTGATTGTGTATGAGATTGATACGAGATGGTACAGGTATGTACATGAACCGTATAGGCTTAAATCGAAGAAGTTGTGAAGTTATATATATAAGATTATGATCGAAAATGTGAAAGGTTTGTCAGTTACATGAATTACATGTTGATTTGTTCAAATTGTACAAATCACATTTAGATTGAGTTTATTTCATACGAGCTTACTAGGCTATATAGCGTACTTTGTTTATTTTGCCGTGTTTTATAGTGACTTCAAAGCTAGCTCAGATTCGGGGATTGTCGGAGACATCATCACACTATCCTACTTTTACTTTGGTACTTTTGAACTTATGTTTTGGTTATATAGTATGTATAGGTATTTTGAGTCATTGTGGTTATGAGTTGATAATTATTTTGACCGATTGAATTGGCTTGTAAATGCTTATATTTTGGTTGTAAATATATAGTCATGAGATTTGGCTTAAGTTGATTATTTTGGATGTATATGTATATATGTGAGAATGGCCTATGATGTGGTTCATAATTGCTTGCAAATGATTTGTGGTAAATTAACAGTTATGGTAGTTAATGGTTAGAAATGGCTATTGTATGTTGGTGAATTTACGTAAGGTAAAATGTTTGGTTGAAATAATGAATATAAGTGTTTGAGATTAATGTGTATAGAGAATGAAAGTGTTGAATGTACATGAATTATCTTTGATTTGGTTGAATTGATATGCCTTTTGATGCTATGTATTTGTGCCAATTGATGTGGTGTAGGTACATGCAAGTTTGGGTGGCAAAATAGCTTGGTAAATAGCCTATTTTTGTCCACACGGGCAGAGACACGGGCGTGTGTCTCAGCCGTGCGTGACACACATTTATGTACATGGTCGTGTGTCCACTAGTGTGAGAATTAAAAATCAATCAGGAATGCTCCACATCGCTTCACACACGGGCGTGTGACTTGGCCTTGTGGTATAAGTCAGTATACCCTACAGGTTTGGCACAGCCTAGCACACAGTCTGGTACACGAGTGTGTATGGCAATTTTTAGGGCACATAGGTTAGCCACACGTGTGTGTATTGGCTGTGTGACCTAAGTTAGAGAGTTACACGGGGTTAGACACTAGCTAAAACACGACCATGTACTCCTATTTCAAATTTCCACACGGCCAGGCCACACGGGCGTGTGTCCCCTATTTTTGAGAAAAACTTTTAAATGTACAAAAAGTTTCCAAAGTTATCGGTTTAGTCCCAACCTACTTTCAATGTATGTTTAGGGCCTCGTATGCTTGTAATAGGGACAAAATGATTGTTTGTGATTAAAATGTATATGATTTGATTAATCATATGTGAAAGGTATGTTTAAATGTGTGTTAACTCCGGTAATGCTTTATAACCCTATTCCAGTGTTGAATTACAAGTGAGAGGTATTAAATTTATTGGTATCAGAGCTACGATTTTGTCGATTCTCAGACTAACGTAGCGTGTGTAAGAGTCTTGATATACTTACCATATATAACCTGTGATAGTGTGATGACTCCTGATAATTTAAACTATGTTTTCATATAGTAAATGGATCCCAATCGAGCTGTAGCTGACAATGTTGAGAGTAATGCGCCAGTTCTCGCTCTAGGGTCAATGCCTTCTGAATTAAAAAATATATCGAGTAGTCATAGAGGAGAGGCTAAGGAAGCCTTTTTCCAAATAATGAACGAATGGTTCATGCAATATGTCCGGACAAATCCGACTGCTCAACAACCTCCACCACCACATAATCCCCAACCGGTTCCCGTAGCTCCTCAAGTTGTGTAACTTTAATGACTGAATAAGCCGCCAGTAAATAAAATCTAAAAACATGGGGCTGAAGAGTTCAGAACTACAATTGATGATGATACAGAGAGGGCTAAATTTTGGCTAGAAAACACTATTCGGGTATTTGATGAACTATCATGTACTCCAGCCGAGTTTTTAAAATGTGCCATATCGTTATTGAGAGACACTACGTACCAATGGTGGAAAAATTTAGTATCGGTGGTACCGAGAGAAAGAGTGACCTGGGAATTTTTTCAGACCGAGTTTCAAAAGAAGTATATAAGTCAGATATTTCTCAATCAAAAGCATAAAGAGTTTCTAGAATTGAAATAGGGCCGAATGACTGTGACCGAGTACGAAAGAGAATTTGTACAGTTAAGCAAGTATGCTTGGGAGTATGTTTCCATTGAAGAAATCATGTCCAAATGGCTCGTTGATGGGTTGAATAAGGATATTAAACTTCTAGTCAGAATTCTAGAATTGAAAGAATTTGTTGTTCTGGTTGATAGAGCTTGTAAAGCCGATAAGGTTAGTAAAGAAAATAGAAAAGAGAAAAAAGTTGATTTGAGCAAGATTTTAGTAGTTGCTGATTAGAAACCACTGAGAAATGTATCCGAAGTTAGAAGTTCTCTAGGTTCAGCTGGTTATTATCAACGTTTTGTTAAAGGGTTTTCGATGATTGCTACTCCTACGACCAGATTGCTACAAAAAGATGTGAAATTTGAGTGGTCTGAGAAATGTGAGCAGAGTTTCAATCAGTTGAAAGCATTGTTAACTGAGGCACCAGTGTTGGTTCAACCTGAGTCGGGTAAAGAGTTTGTGATTTATAGCAACGTGTCACTGAATGGTTTGGGTTGCGTTTTGATGCAAGAAGGAAAAGTCATAGCTTATGCCTCCAGACAATTGAAACCGTATGAAAAGAACTATCCGACGCACGATTTAGAGTTGGCCGCTATTGTTTTTGCATTGAAAATTTGGCGATATTATTTGTACGGTGAAAAATGCCACATCTTTACCAATCACAAAAGCTTAAAGTATATTGTGACTTAGAAAGATTTGAATTTTCGACAACGAAGATGGCTCGAGTTGCTAAAAGATTATGGTTTAGTGATTGATTATCATCTAGGAAAAGCAAATGTAGTTATAGATACTTTGAGTAGAAAATCTTTATTTGGTTTGAGAGCGATGAATACAAGACTAACTTTGTCCGATGATCGTTCAATTCTAGTAGAGTTGAAAGCTAAATTGGTTTATCTTCCGCAAATTTCTGAAGCTCAAAACTGTGATACTGAGTTACAAGTTAAAAGAGTGCAATGTGAGTCAAATAGTGATTCAGACTATCAGATCAGAGCCTATGATTGTTTAATGTTCCAAAATAGAATCTGTGTACCAAATAATTTTGAACTCATTCAGAAAATTTTGCACGAAGCACATAGTGGTTGTCTATCTGTTCACCCGGGGAGTACCAAAATGTACAATGATTTGAAACAATTGTATTGGTGGTCAGGCATGAAACGGGACATTTCAGAATTTGTATCGAGATGTTTAGTGTGTCAACAAGTTAAACCGAACACCAAGTACATTCAGGATTACTGTAACCAGTGATGATACCAGAGTGGAAATGGGATAGGGTTACGATGGATTTTGTGTCGGGACTACCCCTATCTCCGAAAAAGAAAGATTTTATCCGGGTTGTTGTTGACAAATTGACGAAATTAGCACATTTCATTCCGGTACGTACTGACTATTCACTTGATAAATTGGTTGAGTTGTATATTTCAGAAATCGTTAGATTGCACGGGAGGCCAATTTTGATTATTTCGAATAGAGATCCGAGGTTTACATCACGATTTTGGAGGAAGTTGCAAGAAGATCTTGGTACGAGGTTGAATTTTAGTACAACATTTCATCCGCAAACCGACGGACAGTCTGAGAGAGTAATTCAGATTCTCGAAGATATGCTTCGTTGTTTTGTGTTGGAGTTTGAAGGTAATTAGGAGAAATATTTGCCGTTGGTTGAATTTGCGTATAATAACAGCTTTCAATCGAGTATAAAGATGGCACCGTATGAAGCTTTATATGGTCACAAGTGTCAAACTCTATTGTACTAGACTGAGTTGAGTGAGAAAAAGATTCACGGGGTTAATTTAATTTGAGAGACTGAAGAAAAAGTGAATGCAATTCACAATAGTCTAAAAGCAGCATCATATCGACAGAAAAAGTATGCGAATTTGAAACGAAAAGACATAGAATTCTAGATCAGTGATAAAGTATTTTTGAAAGTATCTTCGTGGAATAAAATCCTTAGATTTGGTCAAAAAGGCAAATTGAGTCCACGTTTTATCGGGCCGTATGAGATCATCAAAAGGATAGGTCCAGTGGCATATCAGCTAGCTATACCGACTGAGTTAGAGAAAACCCATAATTTGTTTCACGTATCGATGTTGTGTCGATATAGATCAGATCCATCATATGTAATTTCTTCGGCAGAGATTGAAATTCAACTTGATATGACGTATAACGAAGAACCAATCAGAATTCTAGCTCGAGAGATTAAAGAGTTGAGAAATAAATGAATAAATTTAGTGAAGTTTTTGTGGCAACGACACAGTGTCAAAGAGGCTACGTGGGAACCTAAAGAAGCTATGAGAAAACAGTACCCTAATCTTTTCACTGGTAAGATTTTCGAGGACGAAAATACCTAAGGGGGAGTTTTAACAACCTATTTTTAGTCAAAACAAAACAGTGGTTTTGGGACCACAAATTTGAAGTTGAAATAATTATTATCTTATTATTTTAATGCTTACAGTATGATAGAATGATTGTGTGAGTTTTGTTTAGAGATTTTATCGTTTGAGTGCTTAATTTGACAAAAATGACTAAATCGCGTAAAGTGAAAAGTTAGAGTTCTATAAGTGAAAAGGGTTTGTTGGTTATGAAACTTTTAAGTGGAGGTCCTTATGTTGTAATTAGACCATTTGAAACATGAATGGACAAAGATGGACATCTTTTAAATGGTTTTAAAGGTTAACGTGCAAGGTTAATTTAGTAATTTATGTGTTAATGTTAATAAAATAAAACAAATAAAAAAATTTGGCGCTTTCATCTTCTTCCCTAGCCAAATATTGAAGAATAGAAAAGCTAAAATTTAGGTTTGATTCGGCCATGCTTAGATAGCTAATTAAGGCACGTATTTTGGATGATTCCATTGATGAAAACATGAGTATTTTGATGTTTAATGATAGATTATGAATGTTGGTTGTGAATTATATAAGTTTTATAAAGTGTTTTTTGGTAAAAATGCAAATTAGGGATTAAATTATGAAATATGGAAACTTAGAGGTTAAAATATGAAATAAATGAAAAGTATGGGCTGCTATGGGTATAATAGTAATTCAGCTAGCATGGGTTGTGGTTAAATTGATGAATTTGTGTTTTTGTGAAATAATGACTAAATTGTAAAAGATGTGAAACATTAGGGGCAATTGTGCAATAATTCCTTAAAGTGAATTTAGGACGAAATTGAATAGAGGGATGATTAAATAAGTTAATTTTTATTATATTTAGATTAAGAAAGGCGAAATATGGACTTAGATCGGGGAAAGAACAAAGTTACGAAATAGTTGACTTGTTTCGTTGTTTTAGCATTCAAGGTAAGTTCGTATGTTTTAAATTTCATTATAAATGTATTTTAAATGCTTTGATGTTGCATAAATTGTAATTACGAGACTATGGATATGTTCGACAATGATTCGACGATGATTCAGCATTCGAAATCCCGGTTGAACCCTAAAAATAGATTTGGATACTAGTGACATGTCATTAGGGACTAATGTGAGTATGTGATCTGGGTGCTAGTCTTGTACGTCCTACCGATGGCTGAGTATACTGGCATTTATTGCGGTTACTTGACAACTTGTGTGAGCAGCACCGTGTAGCTATGTCTTGATTGACAGCTTGTGTAAGCAGGCCCGTTGATAGCTCTAGTGTGAGCAGTATACGTGATACATTGAGTTGGCTTCGGGCCATGATATGGGCACTTAGTGTGCGGGATTTTTTGAGTATCTGATAGTATTCCAAATGGTTCAATGGGTAAATGAAAGACATGATTGTGTATGAGATTGATACGAGATGGTACATGTATGTACACGCACCGTATAAGCTTAAATCGAAGAAGTTGTGAAGTTATATATATATAAGATTATGATCGAAAATGTGAAAGGTTTGTTAGTTACATGAATTACATGTTGATTTGTTCAAATTAATGATTTTTATATTCATGTTTAGATTAGGTTTATTTCATACGAGCCTACTAAGCTATATAGCTTACTTTGTTTATTTTGCCGTGTTTTATAGTGACTTCAAAGCTAGCTCAAATTCAGGGATCGACAGAGACATCATCACACTATCCTACTATTGCTTTGGTGCTTTTAAACTTTTATTTTGGTTATATGGCATGTATAGGTATTGTGAGTGATTGTGGTTATGAGTTGATAATGATTTTGACCAGTTGAATTGGCTTGTAAATGTTTATATTTTGGTTGTAAATATATAGTCATGAGATTTGGCTTAAGTTGGTTATTTTGGATGTATATGTATATATGTGAGAATGGCCTATGATGTGGTTCATAATTTCTTGCAAATGGTTTGTGGTAAATTAACATTTATGGTAGTAATGGTTAGAAATGGCTATTGTATGTTGGTGAATTTATGTAAGGTAAAATGTTTGGTTGAAATAATGCATATAAGTGTTTGAGATTAATGTGTATAGGGAATGAGTGTTGAATGTGCATGAATTATGTTTGACTTGGTTGAATTAATATGCCTTTTGATGCTATGTATTTCTGCCAATTGATGTGGTGTAGGTGCATACAAGTTTGGGTGGCAAAATAGCTTGGTAAATAGCCTATTTTTGTCCACACGGGTAGAGACAAGGGCATGTGTCTTAGCCTTGTATGACACACGGTTATGTACACGGTCGTGTGTCCCCTGGTGTTGAAATTAAAAATCAAGTTAGTATGCTCCACACGCTTCACATATGAGCATGTGACTTGGCCATATAGCATAAATCAATATACCCTACAGGTTTGGCACGGCCTAGCATATGGTCTAGCACACGGGCGTGTATGGCCATTTTTAGGGCACACGGGTTAGCCATATGGGCGTGTGTGTTGGCTGTGTGACCCAAGTCAGAGAGTTACACGGGGCTGGAACACGACCATGTGCTCTTATTTTGATTGTCCACATGGCCTGTGACATGGGCATGTCTTTGGCCGTGTGAGGGACACGGCTGGGCCATACGGGCGTGTGTCCCCTGTTTTTGAGAAAATTTACTAAATGTTCAAAAAGTTTCCAAAGTTATCGGTTGAGTCCCAAACCACTCTAAATGTATGTTTAGGTCCTCGTATGCTCGTAATAGGGACAAAATGATTGTTTGTGATTAAAATGTATATGGTTTGATTAATTGTATGTGAAATGTATGTTTAAATGTGTGTTAAGTTCGGTAATGCTCCGTAACCCTATTTTGGCATTGAATACAGGTGAGGGGTGTTACATGTGGCATCGTCTATTTTTTCCGTCCACAACTTCCAATCCAAATTTGTGTTTAAAGGCATAAAGTGCTTCACCTTATTTACATAAATAAGTGTTCTTTTATATCTCTTTCCATCACTCACTTTGTAAATAATATTCAAAATGGCACAATTCACTCGCTCATCAGTTTTACCTACTTTCTTTCTTCTGTTGGTTCTTCTTACAACAGGTTGTTTTTAACCTATTCTAAGCTTATTATCTTTCGATTTAATTACTTGATGAACTAAGATGTTAAATTATTCATAAAATATTAATATATAACCCAATCAAATGGACTTTGGATATTAGAGTCCAATTTATATTCATTTCTTAAATTAAGTTTTTTTTTAATAACATCTCTCTTACCTATTATATAAACCACAAGGTGTGTGTAGTCCTATTTATATTTTAATAGTTTATTTATTTATTTTTTATCTCATATAAATATGCATTTATATATGCCTTCATGTTCTACACCTTTTTACAAGTTTTTATGTTGCAATTATATGGAATAAAGTAGAGATGGGGCCTACAATAGTGGGAGGTAGAAAATGTGAGTCTCCAAGTCAAAAATTTAAAGGGATGTGCATGAATCGTGATAACTGTGCCACTGTTTGCCACACGAGGGCCATGAGGATGGCAAATGTGTAGGCTTTTGTTGTCGATGCATATGCATTAAGCCTTGTTTTTAAGCAATCTATTAATATTTCATCATATTTGATGATTGAACCTTACACATGTTGGTATGGGCCTAAGAGTAAATAGAATTGAGAGGGCTCGATATTATCGACGTAATTTTGTCATAGAGTTTATAAGTATTTTAAATAATTCTTTTATGATGTTGATGTTACATATATAATATCTTTGATTTTAGTTCTCTTAAACCTTTTTGTAATGCTATTGAATTAATTCTCATGAAAGAAAGATTAATTATGACTATTCTTCTAGATTTGTTTATGAATTGGATCAATTTAGATGGAATTCAAGTAATAAAACATGTTTTATCACTTAAAGAACTTATTGTTATGTACAAGAAAATTGAAAAAATTGTACATTCATTCTGGTGGGGCCATGAAGAGGGGTAAAAGAAATTACATTTATGTGCATTGGATAAGTCTATGCCTCAAAATCAGAGGGAGGATTGGGAATTTGCAAGATAGATTAATGAATTATATGAATGCCCCAAACACTCTTTTGGCTTTTGTACTGAAAAAGGAATGTTGTAGGTTTAAACCCTTTGAATTAGTTGTGCTAATCATTCTTACTCATTGATTTAGAAAGCATGATACAAGGCCGTTACTAGGGAGGCAACGCTACTAAATTAGTTTTAATTTTTGCATTCAATAAAATAATTAGGAAAATTTTAAACTATAGATACAACTATATTTTTTTATTTTTTAATTAATTTAGTTTACTAAGCTTTTTCTTTCTCCTTGTAGATCTTAGTGTATGCCTCAGGGGAGAAGAACACCTATCTAGTCAGTCACTGACTCATAGATGCTAAGTTAACAAAGATCTTTTAACTATGGATGAGTCTGGTTACATGTGATTTGACGATGAAATGAACTATGATGATTAAATATGCAATGAGGGAGTATATAAAGAATTGGAGATCATGGAAAATCAGAAATTGTTTATGATAGAGCTGAGTCAACACGGAAACATAGCCTCAACACACCAGTGGAGTACTGACCAAGATACTGATATAATCGAGCATTCACATGAGTTCACTAGTAATTTGCATTAGGCACTTGATGAAAATCATGATATGCCTGAACATTCAGACAAGCCTCCCTGTGATATGTATGAGATGCCTTCATGTGGAACCACCAAGACAACCAACTCTAAGGTGTTATCAACCATGTTAGACATGATGGTGCAAATGATGAGAATGATGCAAGAAATATCCGAAGAGCTGCCTCCATGGAAAGAAGACATGTTTGATGTTCACAACTCAGATCATGAGAACCCTTGTATTATTGATAACCATGATGAGATTCAACTTGAGCTTGTAACTGAAGATTAGAGATGAGTTGAATATAGTTGAAACGGTCTCTGATCCAATTGAACTAGCAGTTGATCTATCCATAAAGGTAGAAGTGACAGATGAACTAGCCACTAACATGGAATTTAAATCGATATTTAATGAAATTGTAGAAGAGCCAATACACTTTCTGGTCATAGCTGAGAAGGTGATAATCAGAGAGGTCAAGGAGTTTGATTCATTCTCATTTGAATATGGCAGCAAGGCTCGAACAACCAAAACTTCACGCGACATGGAAGGGAGGAAGCTGGAGGCAATAATACCCCGAAAAACACTTTGGGGTTGGCTTAGATTTGGTAATAAATGGTTTACAGTGTGGATGTCACGATGGTAAAAAATAATGAAAAATCATTGGAATTGAACAAGGTGGCGGTTTCATATACATCGACAGAAAAAAATGTTAGATTAAGGTGTCGAGAACCAATTAAAGGTTCTTCTATGGTGGCGACAAAGATCATCCTAGCTTTCAAAGAACATCAATTTTTTGTTCTAAATTTTGTTTCATTTTTTTATTACTTTAATTTTTTATTTTATTTTATTTATTAATTTATTTTCTTTTATATTATATTGCATATTTTATAATTCTTGTTATAGTATTTTCTTGTAGGTACTTTTTGTCCACTTGGAACAAACGAATCTTGATGCCAGTTTACAACAACAAGAATTTGACCTTCTTAGGGAAGTTTTCTTGTTTATGCTTTAGTCATTTTACAGTAAGGGTAATGTATGCTCTAAAGGGGGGGCTGAAACACATTAGGATTGATTTATATTAGGATTTAATTTTCTCTAAATTGTTTAGAATTAGGTTATGTATGTTCTGAACACTTTGAAATTTAAGAGGAGGGGCTGAAACAAAGTCAGTGTTATGTCGCGACAGCACTCATAAACTCAAGAAATCGAGAAATCCATCTCGATGTCATGACACAACACCTCTATGTCATGACAAAGAAGTCATTATACCCCAAAATAAAAAATTTTAGATTATTTCGTGACATCGATTGTAACACCCCAAACTCGGCCTGGACGTTATGGCCGAATTTGGCGATGTCACATTGAAGTGTTTTTCGTAAAATGTGATATCATTTGAAAAACCCATTCTTTAATTACCCTATTTGTGTGATCTAAATGATGGTTTTAAAACTTGCGTCACTATCATAAAGTATTTATTTTAAAACATTATTAATTTCAAAATCTCGTTTATAGTGAAAGCTTTTTCAAAAATATGTTGCGTAAACGTGATGTTTTGGAAAATCATAAATCTTTTGAAAACCTGTATCCTACTACTAGCAGTTATAATTCAAAACAATAAAACCCCAAATTAAAGATAAAAAATTAAAGAGGCCTTATTACATCAAAAATACCCATAATCAAACTACTCATAATTTAAAATCAAATAAGAAAGTACGTGCGATTGTGTGGCCACCTTTGATTCCCTCGCAGCATCGACCCACCTAAGCCTGGGGATTACCTATACAGATAAACAGATGGGTGAGTTTACGAAAATTTAGTGTGTAATCCAGTATAAGCAAATAGTTAATCAAACAGTGCAAATACAGTCTGGGCCTAAGCCCTTATGAAAAACAGTGACAATATCAGTTTGGGCTTTAGCCCATCTCGATATAGAAACAGTCATATATTAGGGCCTTGGCCCTTTGCAGTAACAGTAAACAGTGCAGAAATAGTAAACAGTGTAGTAACAGTTTAAACAGTATGTAAATCCTACCCATCCAGCCTCTACACTCCATCTCCGTCCAACCCTACACTCCATTTGGGGATATAATCAACCCACCCATCCCTACACTCCAAGTAGTACCGGTTCGGCACTAAACAATATTTGCAGCAAAGCTACCAGTATAATAGGCTTAGAGCCATCAATGTATTTGCAGCAGTGCTGCCAGTACAGTACACTTCCTCTAATCATATATAAACCCATCCCCATGCAATGCATCATGCGACGTGCCATATCATATCATAATATTATACATGTACTCAATATAGTTACAAATAGCATACTACAATATAAACATACATCACATAGAGGCAAAACAGTCATCTTACCATATAAAGGCAAAGTAGTCATTTTACCACATAAGGGCAAAACAGTCATTCTACCATATAAGGGCAAAATAGTCATTTTACTATATAAGGGCAAAATAGTCACTTTACCACAAGGGTAAAATAGTCATTTATCACATAGAGGTAATATAGTCATTTTACCACAAAGGGGTCTAGGTACACTTACCGACCCAACAGTAGTTTCACAGTTGTTTCGGGCGATCCGTACAACCTTAACAGTCATACAGTGAAAATGGGTCCACGGCCCATATTGTAGGCTCATGTGGGCCCACACGCCCGTATGACCCACATAGCCCAGGAATGGCCCTGGCCGTGTGAACTATACAGCCTGACCCAATATTCTCCACACATCCATGTGGTTTACCTATAGGGTCCCACAGGTCCGTAGGGCCCACACGACCTATTTCGGCCCATCATGGCCCTAATCGACCTTAGACCACGAAATCGCTCATGGCCGGCCTTAACAATCTTACGTCCACGTTTAGGCATTCGGACTACCTCACGAGCGAGCGCACGCTCGTGTAGTGTTGACAGTCACCTGTTTCGGCTTTTGTCGATTTACAATTATGGCAGTGTGGTTACACACCTGATTACGAAAGTACGCAACTAGCCCACGAGTACTCCAACCTAGATCCAAACACAATACAATCATTAATCCCTTTAACAAAAAAATTAAACAATCCTTTTCTATAACACTTATTAAAACGGTTTCTTATCACCTATCTTGGTTGATTGACTGAGGATCACTCCCTTAATCCGTTACAAAAGACTGGTTCAACCCCTTTTAAAAGTATCCTACAATCCAACTAGGACTTAACAATCCAAACCATATATTGATCATACCAAAAGATTGTACTAACCACATAACACTTACCGAAAGCGTAAACTAGGAATAGGAGATAGGAGTATTCGACCTAACCCCAAAAGCCTACACTTAAACCGAGACACAAGATGTATCAATCGTACCCCTGAGATGGAATGTTTAGCTAACACAAAAGGTGAAAGGAGAAGGGAACCGAAAGAAAGAATGAGAGGGAGAGTATTTGGTCAAAGCTAAAGGATTGAAACCTCACTAAGGGGCGAAGCCAAGAAATAAATCAGGACAGTAACAAAACTCAATATGCAGTAATGGGAGAAGGGAAAGAAAAATAGTAATGGGACTGCCACTAGATGATAATGATTACAACAAAATTGACCAAGAAGTGAAGGGAACAGTTAAGATACAACTAGTGGACAAAAACCAAACCAATGGCACAATCGACAAAAAGAAAAGGGCTTGAGGAAGAGAGAAGAGGAGAGGAGGGGAAAAGAAATGAAAAAAAATAGCAAAAGAATTCGACAAAGGAGAGAATAGGTGACCGAATGTGTAACACCTCAAACCCGGCCTGGATGTTATGGCCGAATCTGGTGCATCACATTGAAGTGTTTTAGCGAAAACTGCATTTTCCTTGAAAACCCTTCTTAAAACAAAAGAAACCTTAACTATCTTTAAAAAAACTCCTTTCAATCACTTGTTTAAAATATATGATTTTATAAAAACATGTCATTTTAAAATGCAGTTGCGAAAACGTAGAAAAGTCATACTATAGTTTAAGAAACCATGTTTAACTTCTTCTAATTGCATCACATAAAAATAATAATCCAAATAATAATAAAGTGGAAGCCCTATTACAATCTGATTTGAAAAGTACTTAATAACATAGAAATTGATAAGCTTTAGAAAGAAAAACAAGTCCAAATTATCTTGCTAGCTGGCCACCCAGAGTCCCTCCAAACATCGAACCTTCTACTGAGTATCACCTGAAAATAAAATAAAAGAGGGGGGTGAGTTTTTGCAAACTCAGTGTGTACAACCCTCGACGAAAACAAGCATTCAAAAGTCATCATATATTAAACATGCAATGTAATGCAGTGCAACCCACCCCAATAATCCAACCGGTACACTTCTGCTCCATCCCCCTTTTCACAACCTATGGGGATATAAATATCGACCCACCCAACTGATACACATCAATGGTAGCCCAGTTGGAACTACCTGGTTGCGACAAGTCGCCAATCACATATTGGGCTTAAAAGCGTCAGTGGATCCACGATTGTCAAGCAACCATGCGACCCTCATATACTCCCTCCGTTCCATAATTCCCAACCCATATGCAACCTAAACAGGATATCATATGAATACATATGAATGCATGTAGCAATCATAAATCTTACACACAACACTTAGGGGTATTTTAGTCATTTTTTCCTTTAGAGGCATTTTAGTAATTTTCCTTTATTACGGGTTTTTACTTACCTTGGCCTGTTAACAAATCCAGTGAGCTAAGATGAACGAATTAACAAATCCCGTGAGCTAAGATGAACGAATACTATGCACCAGGTAGGATTCCAGAGAAGAGAAGGTGGGTCATTAAGACCGCTTAAGTACCAAGCTCTCCTTAGATCCAATCCTAGACATGCATATACCCGTTGCGACACCTTAACTCTATGACTTGTCCACGGTCACAATATATTAATTAAGTTTTATGTGGTTATCATGTACTAGGCCCAAAACCCCTACATACATGCATATGGCCCTCTTGGCCCAATCTTAAACATATGGCCCATCAAGCCCAATTCACATTCATATGGCCCATCAGGCCCAATTCACGTTCATATGGCCCATTCAGCCGAATCTCATTTATATGGCCCATCCAGCCCAAATCACATTATATTCATGCTCACATACAAATTTCCTATCACATAGCATTGCTTATCAAATTTTGCCTATTATGGGCCCAACAGCCCATTGGGCCTATTTAGCCCATTCCAGCCCACTTGGCCTGTTCACAATCGAAGTCCATGGAATCGCCCATGGGCCTCAGGCAACCTATCAGTCTCCCCCTTACGAGTATTCGTACACTCACAAGACTACCGTAGCCACACTTTCGGCGTTTCGGCGTTTCGGCATTTCGACTTTTGTTGATTCATAGTGTGTGTGCAGTGTATGTATACACCTAGTAAGCAAGCGTGATACGATCTCCTTAGCCCCAAACCTTGCGTGATAAGTATAAGAACCCTTTTTTAAATCCCTAACCATAATCAACTCTCAGATCTGCACCAATCTTAACTATTAAAACAGAATAATAGGTGACTCGTATCCAACACAATTCCCCTTACCTTAACTATGAACAATCGGCCACCTTAGCTAATGGGAGAGGAATACTTACCAAGATCGCAAACACCTAAAGAGCTGATTCAGCAGAGAGCTAAGATTTGAGATTTGATTCTAATTCCCTACCACAGTCGATTTGAAAGAGTAAGGGACAATATTCGATACTTAGCAAAGAAAACTGATTGGAAGAGCAACACTTACACTAGATTCGTTCAAAGAGTATTCGGCTCTAGAGATCTGAATGGCACAATTGCTTATTCGGCACCAAGGGGGAGAGGAAGAGGAATCGTCTAAACCTAAAAGTGAAACAAAAAAATCGACACAAGAAAAATAAAAAGAGAACAAGAGTTTTCGGCTTTTGGAGAAATCGGCAGAAAAAAAGGAAGAAAATAAAAGGGTTTTTGGCTTTTAGGAAAGTGGGTTTCTGGTAACAGGGTGAGAAAAAGATTTCGGCATTAGCCTCACACCTTTGCATTCAGCACCTATTTATAGCCCTATAGCCAAATTACCTGGTCTTCAGTTCCCCATTCGGCTCTATCACTTCCCCCTCTCATCTCCTCATTTTTCTCCCCGATAAACCCTTAATCCTTTCCTTAATTTTCTCTCCTGAACACTCCCCTTAGAGTCCATCTTCACGCCACTTCCAACCTTCTAGAAGGCCAAAATTAAACTCCTAAAAATACTAAGCTAGGTTTCGAACCTAGGATCTCTTTGTTAGACCCTAACGCTACCTTTCTACACGTTAAGTGGCGTCACTTAGCCACTCTACCACAAGGCTTTTTGATGCCATTTTCCCTTATTTTTATTTAAAAGCCCAACTACTTGCCAACAAGGTCTTTTTAATTATTAGACTTTAATTTCTTCTACCCCTAGATTCGAACTCAAACATTGACCAAGACCTACCAACGCGTAATTAACACTTAACCGGGATTGCTAAGCACAAAAAGAAAAATTCACGATTTCAGAATTTTTGGGTTTCAAAATTTTTGGGGCATTACAACTCTACCCCCTAAAAGAAATTTTGTCCTCAAAATTCCCAACTACTAACACAGACTACTACACCACACTTCCGCTGCGCACTCTAATTCTAACTCAGGTAAATAGCACCTGATGGGTAAGTACGTACCATTATTCACCTCTGGAGCGTCTCCATCCTCTTAACAACATTCTGCATAGACCAAAACTAGCTGCCTCACCTCAGCATGACCAGCACCTCTGCTCGGTGCTCCACGACCCAATCTGTTTCCACCCCTGGCCTGATCACGGCCTCTCGACGTTGCTGACCACCCCTCGGTGGCTGAGCACCACCTCAGCCCATGTCTGGCACCTGTCTCGGCATTCTAGGGCAATTCCTGATCCTATGCTCCTTAGATCCACAAGCTAAACAAGCTCCCGTCCTCTTTCAACACTCGCCTACATGACCTTTCCCACAATCAGCACAAGGTGGCACCCTTGGATTAACAGCAGGGGGCCTTGCTCTAACTGGCTCATTAACTCTGGCCCTAGCCCTAGGCCTCTGTTCAACACAAGGAGTCTCAACCTCCCTCTTGTTCTTACCCTTTTCTTTCTCCCGATTTAGGTGCTCAGTGCACTTTACCTCTTCTGCTATCTTTGCTTTCTCTACCAACTCCGAGAAAACTCGCTCCCTTTGCGGGGCTATCAACACTCTGAGGCTATCTCTAAGTCCATCCTCAAACTTAATGCAACGCTCATAGTCCGTTGCCACCATAACTCTTGCATACCTATTAAGGCGTAGAAACTCCGCCTCATACTCTGCCACCGATTTATTTCCTTGGGTCAAGTTCAGGAACTCCTTCCTTCTAGCATCCACATAGCTTGCACCCACATACTTCCCTTGGAATGCAGCTTTGAAAAACTCCTAAGTGACCTGCCCGGGTTGAGTGCCCTCTTTCATTGTCAACCACCACTAGTAAGCTTCTTCCCTAAGTAGTGACACTGCCCCTTTTAGCTTTTGTTCCAGTGAACAGTCCAAATCCTCCATTAGCCTTTTAGTGGCCTCCAACCAGTATTCTGCCACGTTAGGAGCCACGCCAGCCACGCCCTTAAAGATCTCTGCCCCGTTCGATCGAAGTCGCTTTGGAATAGACCCCCGATTTCTAGTGCCATTGCTGGGCCCAGCGACCCTTTCCAAAATCCTCAGCATTGCCTGCGACAATGCATTTTCTCCCGCGGCCCGATCATACAATCCATTCCCAGCCACAGGTGAGGCTGGAGCTTCTTCTACTCTAACATCGGGCATATGGCCCGATGCCGACAATTCAGCCCTAACACTTTCGCGGCTCGACCACACCCTCTTGCACCTCTTCTAGCACTCATCATCGATTCGCGTATTATCTGGATTAAAAATTTTATGAAGTTTTAGTTAGTTTAATAGTTCACCTGATATTTTATGGAAATTATTAAAGAGAAGATTACTTTCGAAAATCCTCTACAGGTTCAAGTTCCTGCAGGCTTTGGTTCCATTCTAACAAGATCACCTAAAGTAGCCTTCTAACTAACTACTGTATAACAATTTAAACAATATTTAAGAATAAAAGTACTTACTTGGTTCGACGTCGGAGACTCAGTGTGCCGCTCAGCAAGATATCCCTTTAACCAAAACATTGTAAAATTTTTTTAACATAAAAAGTATCCAAGTAATAAGGCCCAATTTATAGCCCGAGTTTTACAACCTGGGCTCTGATACCACCAAATGTAACACCTCAAACTCAGCCTGGACGTTATGGCCGAATCTGGCGCATCACATTGAAGTGTTTTAGTGAAAACTGTGTTTTCATTGGAAACCCTTCTTAAAACAAAAGAAACCTTAACTATCCTTAAAAAAACTCCTTTCAATCACTTGTTTAAAATATATGATTTTATGAAAACATGTCATTTTAAAATGCAGTTGCGGAAACGTAAAAAAGTCATACTATAGTTTAAGAAACCATGTTCAAATTCTTATAATTGCATCACATAAAAATAATAATCCAAATAATAATAAAGTGGAAGCCTTATTACAATTTGATTTGAAAAGCAATTAATGACATAGAAACTGATAAGCTTTAGAAAAAAAAACAAGTCGAAATTATCTTGCTAGTTAGCCACCCAGAGTCCCTCCAAACATCGAACCTTCTACTGAGCATCACCTGAAAATAAAATAAAAGAGGGGGGTGAGTTTTCGCAAACTCAGTGTATACAACCCTCGACGAAAACAAACATTCAAAAGTCATCATACATCAAACATGCAATGCAATGCAGTGCAACCCACCCCAATAATCCAACCGGTACACTTCTACTCCGTCTCCCTTTTCACAACTTGTGGGGATATAAATATCGACCCACCCAACCGATACACATCAATGGTAGCCCGGTTGCGGAACTACCCAAGTTGCAGCAAGCTACCAATCACATATTAGGCTTAAAAACCGTCGGTGGATCCACGATTGTCAAGCAACCATGCGACCCTCATATACTCCCTCCGTTCCATAATTCCCAACCTATATGCAACCTAAACAGGATATCATATGAATATATATGAATGCATGTAGCAATCATAAATCTTACACACAACACTTAGGGGTATTTTAGTCATTTTTGCCCTTAGGGGCATTTCGATAATTTTCTTTTATTACGGGTTTTTACTTACCTTGGCCTGTTAACAAATCCAGTGAGCTAAGATGAACGAATACTATACAACAGGTAGGATTCCAGAGAAGAGGAGGTGGGTTATTAAGATCGCTTAAGTACCAAGCTCTCCCTAGATCCAACTCTAGACTTGTATATACCTGTTGCCACACTTTAACTCTATGACTTGTCCACGGTCCCAATATATTAATTAAGTTTTATGTGGTTATCATATACTAGGCCTAAAACCCCTACATACATGCATATGGCCCTATTGGCCCAATCTCAAACATATGGCCCATCTAGCCCAATTCATATTCATATGGCCCATCAGGCCCAATTCACGTTCATGTGGCCCATTAGGCCCAATCTCATTTATATGGCCCATCCGATCCAAATCACATTATATTCATGCTTACATACAAATTTCTTATCACATAGCATCGCTTATCAAATTTTGCCTATTATGGGCCCAACAGCCCATCACGCCCATTTAGCCCATTCCGGCCAACTTGGCCTATTCACAACCCAAGTCCATGGAATTGTCCATGGGCCTCAGGCAACCTATCAGTCTCCCACTTGTGAGTATTCGCGCACTAACAAGACTACCGTAGCTACACTTTCGGCTTTTCAGCATTTCGGCATTTCGACATTTCGGCTTTTGTCAATTCATAGTGTGTGTGCAGTGTATGTACGCACCTGGTAAGCAAGAGTGATGTAAACTCTTTAGCCCCAAACCTTGCGCGATAAGTATAACAACCCCTTCTTAAATCCTTAACCACGATCAACTCCCAGATTTTCACCAATCTTAACTATTAAAACAAAATAATAGGTGCCTCGTATCCAACACAAGTCCCCTTACCTTAACTATGAACAATCGACCACCTTAGCCAATGGGAGAGGAATACTTACCAAGAACGCGAACACCTAAAGAGCAGTTTCGGCAGAGAGCTAAGATCCGAGATCTGATACTAATTTCCTACCACAGTCGATTAGAAAGAGTAAGGGATATTCGATACTTAGCAAAGAAAATCGCTTGGAAGAGTAACACTTACAGTAGATTCGGTCAAAGAGTATTTGGCTCTAGAGATCTGAATGGCACAATTGCTTATTCGGCACCAAGGGAGAGACGAAGAGGAATTGGCTAAACCCAAAAGTGAAACAAAGAAATCGACATAAGAAAAATAAAAGGAGAACAAGGGTTTTCGTCTTTTGGAGAAATCGGCAGAAAAAAAAGGATGAAAATAAAAGTGTTTTTGGCTTTTAGGAAAGTGGGTTTCTGGCAACAAGGTGAGAAAAAGATTTCGGCATTAGCTCACACCCTTGCATTCGGCACCTACTTATAGCCCTATAGCCGAATTGCCTGGCCTTCAGTTCCCCATTCGGCTCCATCACTTTCCCCTCTCATCTCCTCATTTTTCTCCCTGATAAACCCTTGATCCTTTCCTTAATTTTCTCTCCTGAACACTCCCCTTAGAGTCCATCTTCACGCCACTTCCAACCTTCTAGAAGGCGAAAATTAAAATCTTAAAAATGCTAAGCTAGGATTCGAACCTAGGGTCTCCTTGCTAGCCACTAACGCCACCTCTATACACTCTAAGTGGCGTCACTTAGCCAGTCCACCACAAGGCATTTTGATGCCATTTTCCCTTATCTTTATTTAAAAGCCCAACTACTTGCCAACAAGGCCCTTTTAATTATTAAACTTTAATTCCTTCTACCCATAGATTCAAGCTCAAATCTTGACCAAGACCTACCAATGCGTAATTAACACTTAACCGGGATTGCTAAGCACAAAAAGAAAAATTCACGATTTCAGAATTTTTTGGTTTCAGGATTTTTTGGGCATTACAGAGTGTTGGGAGAACAAGAGCCAAAATGAAATTTTGAGGAAGAATCCCAATTCGGCACCACTACTCCCTCAATCCCTTGATCCACTCCTCAAATTTCTCTTCAACTCTCTCAACTATCAATTTAAATCCCTTTCAAACTCCTCAAATTTCTCCTCCACTCTCTCAACCATCCAATTTGAATCCCTCAACTACTCATTTCAAATTTCCCCTCAACCACTTTAGTATTTCTGTCAGACCATAACACTCCCATGGTACAGTAGCGAAATAAAACAATCCACTGTGCCCACCAGGATTCGAACCTCAGACCTCAAGTAACTACCACACACCACTTATCCTCCAAGCCAGTAGGCTTTTTCTGTCATGAAATACCCACATTTATTTAAAAAGCCTACTGACTAAAGACAGGGTTTATTCCATTTGAAACAAAACTTTTGCCTAAGCTAAGGCTTGAACCCAAGACTTCTCAAACATTTCCCAGGCCACTCAACCACTGAAACCAACATGCGTTTGTCACTTTCTTGCACAACTAAATATTTATGTGTAGCCTCCTAACTATTCCCATACTCAAGACCTTAATACTTTTAGGCCAAAAATTTAGGGCGTTACATCGATCCCCTATGTCGCGACATTGGTAGACTGCCAAGGGTGTCGCGAAATAGAACCCCTATGTTGTGACATCGCTGTAATTTTCTATAGGGTTGACCCGACCCATTGCGAGACCCGAAAATTTAAAATTAGTTTTAACCCAATTGATAACCTTAAAGCATTCCAATTTTAAACCTAAAAACACTTTTAAAACAACTCTAAATAATTTTTAAACCTTTAAAACCCTAAAACATTTTTCTCCTTATTCCTTACTTTTGCAAACCCTTCCTTTCTCTTGGCGTTCTACTTGGTGTAGGAACTGAAGTAAAACATTGATGGAGCTATATCAACATGGTTTTTACAAAAATCTGAAGTAAATAATTTGAGGTTAAGGGTTCCTGTCTTGTTTTTACTGTTTCATTGATTATTGCTTGATATATATTAGTTATTTTAGTTTTTAAAATATTGAATTTACTCATAGGAAATCTAGAAAAACTAGTTTACAGGAACCACTGTTGGTTTCAAATCCATTGAATTTTAAAATCCCAAAAACCAAATATATTTTCTTGAACTACAAGGTAAAAAATTTTTCCAAGAAAAGGGATTTGAGCCAACAATGGTTCTTTGCAAAGAGATTTGGTCACTAGTACGGTATTATAGATGGGAACGCTTTTGCACAAGCCAGAAAGAGAACGCTGTTATCCCACTCATCCCGGAATTTCATGCCGCCATTAGGGATGAAGACCACATGGTGTCATGTGGAAAACAGTTACAATAAGAGGTAAGGATGTCCCATTCTCCCCGAAAGTATTTTGTAAATTTTACGATGCCCCATATTTTGAAACTGATTTCTTAGTAGATACTAATTTAACAAGTTTTGAAGATATAGATATGGAAAGCATTGTAAAATACCTAACTGAAAATCAAGACGAATGGAAGTATCAACCAGATACCAGACTTTTAACTAATTTTAATCAAGCAATTATGTTCCCAATAGCTAAAATGTTGATGTAATTTATTTAAACTAGAATTACGCTAGCTCTTAATGTTTCTAAGGTTAATAATTTCTGAACTATTTTATTGTATGAAATTTTGTAGAAGAAACAAATATGTATTGGAAATTAGATCCATCAACATATGAAATGATGTGTTAGTAGCTATAAGGCCAGGGTTTTCTTTCCTCACCTCGTGACGACACTTTATAAGAATGCAGAAGTTGCAATGGAAAAAAAGAAGCAATTCATGACATTGACAAAGAGTTTGATAGATGATTCCATGTAAACTCAATATGTCAAACTCAATCAGAAACAAATCAAATATTGGAACCAGAGAAGAAAAGAAAATATGGACGTTTCCGCATCTTTAAAAAATAAACCAATAGCAAAAGCGTGGAAAGGAATGGAAAGAATAGATTCAAAACTAGAATAGATGATTAGATGGATGCAGGAATCAGGATCAGTGACTAAAAAGTTCGCATAGAAAAATAATCTAAGAGAACCAAATTACCTGTCGAATATATATACATTTGGGTCTTTCCATATTAACTTCCAGAAGTAGAGAAGTGAAGACGAGGAAGGGAACCATAATGAAGAAGATAAGGAAGAAGAGGCCACTAAACAAGACTTCCAAGAGGAAGATGATGATTACAAGGTGACATTCTAGCTGCAACTTCCTATGCAGAAAGGGCCCATCATCTGTAGCCCAACCCGACAGGCACACTCGTCGAGCGAAGTCTCCTCTCAAGGTCACGTCTCAAAAAAAGGGAAGGCACTAAGGGAGAGGGGGCAATCACCCGATTTTGATGATTAAACTTTTAATTTTACTTTTTGGGATTGTAGTTAACTTGTATAATTTTTATTTGATTGTTTTAAGAGTAAGATTAAAAATGGATTTTTATATTTGTTTCTTTTCTGTTTGAAAATTTTTGTGTATGAACCCCACATGAAAGAAGTGTGGGTAACTTCTTTCCTTATCTATTCAAGGTACACACTAGGGACAATGTGCTATCTAAAGTGTGGGGGGTAATATAGGAAATTTATTTTTTATTTTTATTCTTTTCTTTTTAATTTTGATTGTCAAAGTGTGCTCGAGCTTGAAGAAATACAAATAATTGGTTAGGATCATGTACATAAGTTGATTGTATTTACTATAAATTTTACATGATATTGGATGGTTTCAAAATTTTAATTATTAGACTATTAAGTACTATATATTACAGTGTAACTAGACACTGAGTAATTAAATATACCAAATGATATAGAAAATACAGGGAAACGAGCATACTAGTATGTATAATAAATAGTTGAAATTGTGATTGTTTGATCAATTAAATTTGTGAATATTAAGATAAATAGGGATGACCTAAGGCATTGTTTGGTATAAACCCAGAGCTAAAAAGCTAACCCTGTTTATCAATCATTAGTACCTATTTTGAAACAAAAAACACTTATTTGGTTCTGAATTACATGAATTTAGATGTCTGGCCATACGTATTGAGGGCTAAGTAGATACATCATGGTGAATTTTATAATATCAGAGTTAAATTGGAAGAAGCAATGTGATATAGAGACTATAGGTTAGCCAGCATGTGCAAAACAAAAGAAAAATTCAGAAAATTCAGAAAGAAAATCAATACGGGTAGAAAAAGTTTGTAGAAAACAAAAGCATTGTGAGTAAGATGTATTGAAAAAGATTAAAGGTGAAAAAGCCACAAAAGTAGAAAAACTCAATAATTAGTTTAAAAAACTCATGAGCTAGTTGTAGTCACTTTTTATATTGTAACTTCCTATGTAGAGAAATAAGAGAGGTGAGAGAAGGAGAAATAAGGTGGTGAGTAGGCATGGGTTATTAAGGGGGGAGAATAGGGAACAATACGATGTGCCAAACTATTTTCATGCTTGAAATTGTTTGATGCTTTCTGTTTTTGAATTTCATACCTGCCTTAAGCCTTAGAATGTTACAAGCCAAAAAAAGCCCTACGTGACCTAGGTAGACTTATTCATGAACTGACATTGTATTAAGTAATCTAAATAATAATTGTTTGTATTTTGCTAGGATAATATAATTACTTAAATAATTGATTGATGGTTTCATATATTTGAAGACCTTAATGTTTGTATACTTTATAATATACTGAAGTGTCTGCTGTTGAAACTGGTAAGACATTTATATATCGTACTAGAGTTAAGTGTATATACTCATATGCCTAGTTATGTGTTTCCAAACCAATATTTATCATACTTTTTCAAGGGTCATTTTTTATTTCATTTTTAGTTTTCTTTTCTTAAGGACAAGCAATGAGTTAAGTGTGGGGGAGTTTGATCTGTCGTAATTTGTTGTAGCAGATTAAACTACTTTTCATACTTATGGAGATTGAATACAAGAAATTCTATTATGTATTAGTTAGTTTTTCTATTTTAGTTTTAACTCAATAAAAATTGTAAATAAAGTCATTTTATGACCTTAGGGGCCGAATGAGGTCTAAAGGTGAGTTAACATACTTAGTGAGACTGCAGGACATCATTTAAAGGTATAAGAGCTCAAAGCTGGTTGCCGTGTTGCAACACGGGAAGTCCAGCGTCACAACACAGAGGAAAAAGTGCCAAGATTCCAATACTTCCTTTGGTGTCACGATAAAGCTAGAGGATGTCATGAAACAACCCTATAGGCAAACCTAAACTAGAGTATACTGCCTTTGGTGTCACGATACAGGCATTGGGTATCACAACATCGGCCCTGTACGAGAAGAATTATGAGCGAAGGACATTTTGGTCCGCACAATGATAATTAACACGAAAATGTCAGCAAACCTAGGGCTAAGGACGACGCCCAACCCGAACTCTATAAATAGGCTCATTTAGCACTTGTTGAATGACAACTTTCATAGTTTAGAATTTTCTTTGTAATTTTAGTTTAAGTTTTCTTTTCTTTAGGCTTTAGATTTATTTTCAGTTATTTCCATTCATCTTCCTCAAAGAACTTGATTTGTAGATGCGATAAAACTCTTTTGGATTTCTTCACTTTCATCAATAAAATATAATTAGGATTCTATTAAAACTTATTCTTGACTTGCTAATTTTGTCTATCTTATTTATCAAGTTTATTGTGTTTACGGTTTCTATAAGGAACTAATCCACTTATGGGGGGTTAGTGAGTAGAGGTTTGATTAATTAATTGCTATGTAGGGTTTTCTCAACAAATCAATAGTTTGGGAGTGGAAGAACTTAAACCCTAGGATCGATAACCTTAAGAAGTCATTTAGGTGGGAATTAAACCAAAATTGTTATGGCCTATCCGTGGACCCCTTATCCCCAAACTGGTCTGGACTGTGAGGTCGAGAGATAAGCAGTTCTTGCTGACTTGTTAGTTTAGTTGATGATTGAGAGATCCTACTAGGGTAACATCTAGTTGATTGAGTAAAAAATCCGGAATAAGGATTAGTTATGATCACCCAAGCGAACTAATCACCTATGCTTAGATTTGATTGAGTTTAGAGATTAAGTTTTTCATTGTTATTATTTTATGAATGTTATTTCTTTTCTTAGATTCATAGATAATTTCTCGTATTTATGTCTATTCATAATATAATTTATTAAAAGTACTAATTAGATTTATTTGTGTTTAGGCTAAAGTTAAATTAGTAATCGCTTCCCTTGGGTACGATCCTCGGAGTACTTACCTACTTTGTTGCAACTATATTACAACCTGACTCGTATACTTGCGGACACCGCCTTAATTCCATATATTTAGTTGAAGTGTTTACTCTTTGGACATTAGTAAGTCTAGAAGAGGTCATTAACCATCTTACTAGACTCCAAATGATTCTTAGCCTCTTTTAAAACATCTCCAACTTTTCTCCAATATGCATTTCTCTCTTTGTATCTTGGAATATTAGCATTGTCATGATAACCAAAAATTTGTAAACCATTAAGGCTAGTTCTCATTAAAGGCTATTTCGGGTTAAAATGTACTTCTGGAAAATGCTTTTAGAAAAAATGCTTTTGTAAATTGTTGGTGGAAAGTGATATGAAAAAATATGGTTTATTTATTGAAAGTGTTTTGCATTGCTCTCAAAAAGTGATGTATAAAGTGAACGTGTCCATTTTAAACATGATGTTCCAAAAGTAAAATATAAGTTAACTTAAATTGTATTTAAATAATTTAATATACTAATAGTTGCAATATAAAATTTAAATACCTTTTAAATAATTAATATAAAATATTTGTAAAATATAATTTAAACATTTAAATTATATTAGAGAAAACTAAGAATTCTTTTTAATAATCTATAAGCTCATCCTTAAGTGCTATGTTAATACTTTTAAAAAAAGTATTTGATTCCTATGAATTTATAGTTGTAAAATAAAAATGATGTAACAATTAATTAATCTTTTAATTGGTTGGGGAAGGAATAAATTGTGGTATTTTAATAATTTTACATACGAAAGTCAAAAGCTCTTTTACTCGACTTTTGAGGTTAAGTCTAAAAGCTTGTTTGAAAAGAATTTTCAATTCCAAAATCACTTTTTTCTTCATTGTTTAGAGTGTCAAAGGTGCTTTTGGCACCAAAAACTAGTATGAAACACAATGAAGAACTGGCCTAAGTCTTCCAATTGCTGTTTTTGCATCTGTAATGTTGGAAAATCTCACGAAACCAAATCTTCTCTCATTCTTGGATCTTTTCTTCTAAATGATTTTGCCAATGACCTCCCCATGATATTCGATGATGTTCCACAACAATTTCCACTAAAGTCTAAGGGGAAGATTCAACACATGAAATGTTGAACATCCATGGGAGGAAACTCCTACCATTTTAGTCCACGAAAATGGACATTGTTCTAGGAACCATAAAAACTATAAGGTAAGATTAACTTATGCTCTTGACCTCAATCGTTCAAACATTAAACCCATAAGTTTACACCATTGAGATAAAAAAAATTATGTAATGTCAATAGCAATCTATTCAATACAAAGGTAGTAACAGGGGGCAAGTAGGGTCCTACTCTTCTAAAAAGGAAAACTCCCTTTTAGCCCATAAAAAAATTATAAAATTATAACTAATATATGGTAAAATTATAGTCCTCCAATGATAAAATTTTGATTTAATCACTCAAAAAAATATGAATATTTAAAATAATACATTGGTGAAATTTCATTTTAATTCTTATAAAAACATATAACTTAATTTTGGCCCTTCAAAAAATCATTTTGACTTCACCGCTACTTCAATGGACTAGAAAATGTCAAATTATTTAGTTACTAAAATTTAAAAATAAGAAAAAGAATTCAAAACATTACGAGATTAGTAGTTATGATGTAAATGGATACGATTTCATACCACTTAGAAAAATAACACATGTGGCATCGTCCATTTTTCCCGTCTACAACTTCCAATCCAAATTTGTATATAAAGGCATGAAAATGCTTCACTTTCATCACATCAAAAACGCTATTTTATATCTTTTTCCATCACTCACTTTGTAAAATAGTATTAAAAATGGCACAGTTTATTCGTTCATCAGTTTCAGCTACGTTCCTTCTTCTATTGGTTCTCCTAGCAGGTTCTTTTTAACCTATTCTAAGCTTATTATCTTTTGATTTAATTACTCGATTAACTAAGAAGATAAGTTATTTATAAAGTATTAATATATAACACAATCAAATGGACTTTAGATATGAGACTCAAATTTATATTCATTTATGAAATTAAGTTTTTTAATAACTTCTCTCTTAACTTTTATATAAACCAGAAGGTCTGGGTCCTATTTATATTTTAATAGTTTTCTATTTATTTTTTTCTCATATATATTTGGGTTTATATATACTTGCATTTTCTATACTTTTTTTACATGTTTTTATGATGCAATTATATGAAATAAAGTAGAGATGGGGCCTACGACCGTGGAAGGTAGAAAATGCGAGTCTCCAAGTCATAAATTCAAAGGGATGTGCATGAATCGTGATAACTGTGCCACTGTTTGCCAGACAGAGGGTTATGAGGATGGCAAATGCGAAGGCTTTCGTCGTCGATGCATATGCATTAAACCTTGTTTTTAAGCAATCTATTAATATTTCATCGTCCCTGAAGATTGAACCTTACACATGTTGATATGGGCCTATGAGTAAACAGAATTGAGAGGGCTTGATATTATCAACATAATTTTGTCATAGAATTTATTAGTATTTTAAATAATTCTTTTGTGATGTTGATGTCACATATATAATATCTTTGATTTTAGTTTTCTTAAACCTTTTTGTATTTCTCTTGAATTAATTATCATGAAAGAAAGATTAATTATGAATATTTTTCTAAATTTATTTATGAATTGGATCAAATTTAGATGGAATTCAAATAATAAAACAAACTATTTATCGAATAATTGGTTAAAAACATATTTTATCACTTAAAAGTACTTATTGTTATGTACAAGAAAATTGACAAAATTGTACATTCATTCTGGTGGGGTCATGAGGAGGGGTAAAAGAAATTACATTTATGTGCTTGAGATAACTCTATGCCTCAAAATTAGAGGGAGGATTGGGAATTTGCAGGATAGATTAATAAATTATATGAATGCCCCAAACTCTCTTTTGGCTTTTGTGCTGAAGAAGAAATGTTGTAGGTCTATACTCTTTGAATTAGTTGCGCCAAAGCATTCATACTCGTTGATTTGGAAAGCATGATACAAGGCCAAAATATTTGTAACAAAGGAAAATATATCCAAATTTGGAGTGGCAGTAGTTGTTGGGTTAATGCAAGACAAATTGGGATTCATCTTGATACTGCTACAACTCGTGATTCTTCCATTAAAGTTGACTCTTGCCTCAACTTTAGTAGGAGATATTAGGACATTAATGCCTTAAGAAAGCATCTTTATGAAAGAGGCCTAAGAAAACTCATCGTTAGGCCAACATAATTCTTTGAAGGTGTTGATAAAATTATTTGGAAAGATGAACCTAAAGAATTGCTAAAAATGCTTATAATTTCCTGTGGAATGAGCTTCACAATATCGATCCAGCTAGGAAGATCAAATATGGAAAATGTAAAGCCTTATATTAACTTAAGTTACCTTTTAAACTTATCGTATTTTTTTGGAAAATCTGTAACAATGTTCACCTTGTTATAATGGATCTTGCTAAGCACTATGAAGACCTGTGTCCTATATGCTTTAACGAAGTTGAAACCTTAGAGCACTTCTTTTCCTAGTGGCAGTTTGCGAGGTGTATTTGATGTAACAGCTCTCTAGCTAAGAGTGGAGGACCTTATCCTCTCCTCATTTGCAAATTGGTTCTCCCAATGATTTGTTATTCTTGATGTCAACAAGCTTGTAACACTCACACCCAACCTGATCTCTAGATTCGAGTATGGCATGTCACAATATAAATCCATTTGAGTTAAACTTGTAACACCCACGCCTGATCAAATCTCTAGATCTAGGTCTGGTATGTCATAATGTAAATCCATTTGGGTTTAACAAAAATACTTGAAATTTTTTAAAATATTTTAGGTCTTGATATATTCCACGATATAACAGTAAATAACAATCAAAATAGTAATACGCGAAGAAAATCTGGTGAAAAGCCTTATAAAAGTTTACAGGGTTCTATGTAAAATACAAGATGGGGTTTTCCCATACAATAGTTTCAAATGCATCATTGGCGATTAAAACAACATTCAAAACTATTTGGCGTATATGTCAAAATGACAATCTTATAAACCATGATTTATTTTATTAAAATACATACTCCCAGAGTTAAAAAAAGTTCTCATATAACAAAGTCTTGAAAATAGTTGCAAATAATTATACAAGCTGATTATAAAACAGATCTACACGTGACCCCCAAAAAGGTTATGCATGATACAGAAAATAAACAAGTGGCTGACTACCAATAGCAACGTTAGCATAGTCCCCTTCAACAAAGTTACATCTTTCTATCAACAAGTCTAAGAAGGAAAAGATAACGAAGTAAGTTCATGTGATGCCCCAAACCTATCTGAGACGGTCCGACCCAAATTCTGAACGTCACATTAGCCACTAAGGTGACACTCAATTTAAAACTTTACAAACCAAACCAACCAACCGTGCACACCACACAATTGCAAAATAATTCATATAGGAAATTAGACCTAAGTGTATGCTTTTCTAAATTAATCATTTCATTCACACAATCAGAAGGTATAGGGCATACCTTAATACTCGACGGTCTTCCTTAGCTGCAAAAATTTGTTAGCTAATTTAATTATCATTACGTTAAGCAAGTAATTAAACCATCCAGATTAGCAATCAAGCAAGCAATTATAACGTTCAAAAATTCCAAAAAATATTAAACAGTCTGAAATGTCCATTTACAACCCTTTAAAAATTTATTTTAAAAATTCTAAGTCTAATTCTATTACTACAACCTTGGAACTGTAACACCCCACACCCGTGCCCTACGTCGGGAAGGAATACGAGGCGTTACTAAACTTAAACACATGCATCCAAGCATTTCTGAGTCACCAAAACTCGATCAAATTTAAAACTTTTACGAACTTTGTTTAAACTCCTTAATATGGGCCTACGAGGCCTCAAACGTCCACTAAAAGCCATTCGAAACTAATTTGGGTTCTCAAACTGACATAATAAAAATGACCATTGAAACAGGGCACACGCCCGTGTGGAAGGGCAACACGTCCGTGTGGCCATTATGACATGGCCGTGCTAATGGCCCGTGTGACACACATGGCCTAAGCACCTAGGGACACACCTGTATCCCATGCCTATGTGAATTAAATTCCAAATTCGAACCAATAGGGGTTTTCACATGGCCTGACACACGCCCGTGTCTATGGCCTGTGTCCCTCACACGGCCATGACATGCCCGTGTCCCTCACACGGCCATGACACGCCCGTGTCTATGGCCTGTGTCCCTCACACGGCCATGACAAGCCCGTGTCCTAGCCCATGTCTAAAAACCTTGACATTCTGTTTCTGACATCTGCATCCAATTTAGGGCACACGCCCGTGGCCAGGGGCTGTGTCCTCTACACGGCTGAGACACACAGCCGTGTCTCTGCCCGTGTGTTTACTACCATGCATACTGACTTGAAATCTTTACGTGCAAGGGGCATACGACCGAACAACGCGCCCATGGGGCTGGCCGTGTCACGCCCGTGTGTCTACCCGTTTGGACAATATAAGGCTATTTACCAAGCCTTTGCCACCCTGAAACAAAATCTAATACCAACCAACATATCAAAGACTAACTTAATATTATTTCTCAACCAAACAACCATAACTAAGGCTTATATACATTTCATATACTCAAACATGCCAACAATTTCACATTCATGAAAGACTAACTTGCATTCATATATAAACTTTCAATATTAGCCATTTTACATGGCCTTATACAAAATGAATCAAATGCTAAAGTAAGCCAACACATTTGGCAAATTAACATTGACACAAAACTCTGAAGTCAGGGTCCTATACATGCCATAATCAAAATAAAGAGATCTAACTATAACAAGTGCTTCGATTGATAGTGTGATTGATGCCTCCGATGATTGTTGATCCACGAACTAATTAGGCGGCACTATAAGAAAGTGGAAAGAAATAGGGTAAGCATAAAGCTTAGTAAGTTGCATGTAAATAAATATAACAACAACTTTACCATCCATCAGCATGCTCATAATTCAAAAGTAGGCATAAGCACAACTTACTTGTCACTATCCAATACAATTCACATAGCATATATTAAGCTCTCATCTCATACATTTTAAATAGGTACCTGTACCACTTACAACATGGTTATACTTTTCTCGTTTAACTTAAACTGTAACTCTCACATTTGAACCATTTGGAATGCTATCGGATATTCACTAAGCGTCAAACATAGGGTATAATGCCGATGCCATGTCCCAGACATGGTCTTACACTGGCTCATCCATCAAGTCGATGCCATGTCCTAGACATGGTCTTACACTGACTGTAACACCCCTTACCCGTTACCGTCGCCGGAACAGGGTACAAGGTATTACTAAACATAGTACATATCATTAAACAAAAACCGAAATAGAATTATGTCATCTAATTTAATAGTGTATCGTCATAACATATGTCTTGAACAATATTAGCCAACTTTAATGGCCTATACAACGTAGTTGATCAAATACTGTAGCCAATATTTTAAACCTAGGCAATTATGACACATAACAAAATAATTAAGTCTACTATACATGCCATAATTTAAAATATTTAGTTCAAATACCCTAAAGTATTGATAGTGCGGCAGATCTTCTCGATCCTTAACTCCCGAGCAACTGAAGGACACTATAAAACAGAAGAGAGAAAACAAAGTAAGCTTATAGCTTAGTAAGTAGGTAAGTAAATATTAATGAGAGAATCTAAATATGTTTATACAACAATTCAAGTATATCCACTTCAATTTCAATATTCACTCCAATTTGATTAATGCTGTCTCTGTGCATCATGTTCGATAAATAAATCATATCTCGAGTTACGAAACTCAAAATCCAATTCCGTAAATTTTCCTTGAAAATAGACTCATATACCTATTCACTAATTTTTTTCTAGAAATTTTGGTCAAGCCAATTAGTACAGTTTATTAGTTAAAGTTTCCCCTGTTACACAGCTCAACTGATCCGACCTCTGTTCACTACGAATTGAATTTCTCCCAATACACAATTCGAATAACCATGAAATATATTTCATTTAAAACTAGATTCAATAAGGAGTTTAGGCATATAAACTATATTTCTTAATTTGTTTTGTACAATTTTTAATGATTTTTCAAAGTTGGAACAGGGGACCACGTAGTTATTCTGAGCCAGTCACACAAAATTGTAAATATCTTAAAATATAGAATTCTTTTGCTTGTCTTGTTTCTTTTATATAAAAATAGACTCATTAAGCTTTAATTCCACATCTCATTCAACCTCTAATTAAATTCCTTCTATTTTTGGTGATTTTTCAAAATCACGTCACTGTTACTGTCCAAAACAGATTTAATGCTACTTTCATTCTTTCACCCATTCTTTGCACCAACCTCATTTTTAACTTACATATATATATGCTACAAATCAATTTCATCACATTTCATATATCACAAGTGTAGGTCCATGACTACAATCTCACCACTAAGTCATCCCGTTGAACAATTCGGATCAATCCTCGATTTTAATGGTCTCAGCACACAGCTCCACCATCATACTTCATTTAATTCGGCTCTCTTGTACACATAGTGAACACTTAGTACCACTCAAGTGACCTAGCCGATTTGTCCCGTAGCTCTCTTGTCTACATGGTGTCCTTCACTTGGAACCACACATGCGACCTAGCTACATTTATCTCTTCCGTAGCTCTCTTGTCTACATGGGATACTTCCTGTATCACACATGTGACCTAGCTACTACATAGCATCGTGTAGCTTTCTTGTACATATGATGTGCACTCGGCATCATACATGTGACCTAGCTACACTCCATCAATATTATTGAACTCTTCCGAATGTTCAACCGGGATCTCTCTCTCTATTACTTATTTCCATTCTTCCAATGATCTATTTATATTTTAACATACATATCACAAATATATTCACATAATAGGCTGAAATGTAAGAATATACATGAAATTAATGTAATATTTACGTACAAACTTACCTCGGTACAAAATGTGGAATTTTTGCAATTTAGTCCAAAGCCTTTTCTTTTCCCCGTTCGAGAGCGATTCCACGTCTTTCTTGATCTATAATATCACATTTAGCCCAATAATTAATCACACTATTCATATGAGTCCAAAAATCATATTTTTACGAATTTGCATTTTGACCCCTAAACTTTTGCATATTTGCACTTTTGCCCCAAGGCTCGGAAATTTAATTTCAGCCCTTATTCCTATGTTTTATGACATACTGAACATTTTTCTCTTCTACAACAACATCAAATTCTCACTCTAACATATAGTTATGAACAATAAGTATTTTTACCGATTATGGCGTTTTACTCGTTTTTACAAAAAATCACTTGGCAAAAGATGTTTAACACAATCTCAAACTTCATATTCTACCATAAAACATCAAAATCCATGCATATCATCCATGGGTAAATTTTTAAACATAAACCCTAACTCGAAATAATGGTGAAAATAGGTAAACCGAGCTACGAGGATTTCAAAAATGTGAAGAACATTAAAAACGAGGCTCGAATTCACTTACTATGAAGCTTGAAAGTTGAAGAAACCCTAGCTATGGAGGAGAGGAAAATTCGGCAGCAACTAATGAGGAAGATGAACAATTTTGTGTTATTTTTCCCATTTTATTTCATTTAATATGCAAATGACCAAAATGCCCTTACTACTAAACTTTCTAAAAATTCCATCCATGTCCTAAATTTTGTCCATAATCTTAAAATTGGTCAAATTGCCATTTAAGACCTCCTAATTAATATTCCAAAGCAATTTCATACTAAAAACTTCTAGAATGCAAATTTTACAACTTATTCAATTTAGTCCCTACTTTCAATTTAAGCACTTTAGGCATAGAATTTTATCACGAAATTTTCACACAATCACGTAATCATATCATAAACCTCAAAATAATTATAAAATAATTATTTCTATCCCTGATTTGTGGTCAAAATATCACTATTCCGATTAGGCCCTAATTCGGGTTGTCACACTGACTACCGAAATCGAGGCCGAAGCCATGTCCCAGACATGGTCTTACACTAGCTCTCACATATCCGTGCCGATGCCATGTCCCAGACATGGTCTTACACTGACACATCTCGTAGCCGATGCATGTCCCAGACATGTCTTACACTGGCTTACATCTCGAGGCCGATGCATGTCCCAGACATGGTCTTACACTAGCTCTCATAATATGGCTGATGCATGTCCCAAACATGTCTTACACTAGTACACAACTGACCCAAATGTCATGGCATGAATATCCGATTTATTCCTAAGGTTCAAACGGGAGTTCTACTATCTCAATATTCATCATACATACTTATTTCCACAAATAAGCAATTTATGCTATATCAATTCAAACACATATAATAACAATTTAGTTGTATTATTTACATACAACTTACCTCGGTATTCAAAAAGTAGGCGACTAGTCGGTTTTAGTCTACTTGTTTGGCCTTCCTCCGGTCTAGGTTCAGATGTTGTGTTTCTTGATCTAAAATAATAAAAATTCATCCGTTTAATCACTAGATAAATTTACACAATCAACAATTCATATTTTTGGCAAATGGACCATTTTGCCTCTAGACTTTCACAAAATGACCATTTTACCCCTATGCCAAGAAATTTAATTTTTATCAAATTTCCTTAATAGCCAAGTCTAACTGACCATTTATTACCCATATGACAACCCCAAATTTCCAATATTTTACAACATTACTATCTATTTTACAAACTTTACAAAATGGTCCTATTAGGGTTTTCATGAGAAGTCCTTTCACGAAAGTTGTTCACTTTTCAACTAAGACTCATTTTCTTTCATAAAAACTCAGAAAACATTACAAATCCTTTCATGGTAAGTCCCTAGGCTATCAACCATTTCACAAAATGGTCCCCTCAATAGCCAGATTAAGCTTTAGGGGTTTCAAAAAGACAAAAATTATCAAGAAAAATACCAAGAAGACTTACTTGCAAGAGCTTAAGGTTGCTGAAAATTTTTAAGCTTCCATGGCTGATTTCTTGGAGAAAGATCGGTGGAGAAAGAAAGAGAGAGATGAGAAAAATGACAACTTTTCCTATTTGTTTTATGTTATTCAATTTTATCACCTAATTTCACCAAATTTTTGACTTTTTGACCACCTTTGTCTCCTATGGCCGGCCATGCTACTCTAAAGGGTATAATTGCCCTTTAAAGACCTCCAATTTAGGTTCTCTAGCTATTTGACACCCTTAGCTATCAAAATAGGACTTTTGCACTTTATGCAATTTAGTCTTTTTTCACAATTTAGTTCACAAACGCTAAAATTAATTCACCAAAATTTTCATGCACCTTTATAAACATGCCATCACACATAAAATAATATCAAAAATAATTTCTTTAACCTCAGGTTAGTGGTTTCGAAACCACTATTCTGACTAGGCCCAAAGTCGGGCTGTTACAATTCTCCCCCTTAGGGATTTTCGTCCCCAAAAATCTTACCGCTGAATAAGTTCGGGTATTGATCTGTCATAGTCTCTTCGGGTTCCCACGTGGCTTCCTCGACTCTGTGCCTATGCCATAAAGCCTTCACGAGTGCTACACTTTTATTCCTCAACTTCTTGACCTCTTGATCCAAAATCTTAATCGGTTTTTCACCATAGGTCATATCCGGGCTTATTTTAATTTCTTTCGGTGAAATCACGTGTGAGGGGTCAGATCGGTAACGGTGCAACATCGATACATGGAATACATCATGAATTTTCTCTAGCTCACGAGGCAAGACTGATCGGTATGCTATCAACCCAATTCTCTCGATCACCTCATAAGGTCCAATAAACCGGGGACTCAGCTTGCCTTTTCTATCGAATCTAAGGACTTTCTTCCACAGGGATACTTTCAAAAACACTTTATCCCTGACTTGAAACTTGATCTCTTTCTGTTTCAAATTCGCATAGGATTTTTATCTATCTGATGCGGCCTTTATACAATCACGAATCACTTTAACCTTTTCTTTAGTCTCTCTAACTAAGTCAGCCCCATGAATCTAATTCTCTCTCAACTTGGTCCAATATAAAGGCGTTCGGCACTTACGCCCATACAAAGCCTCATAAGGCGCCATTTTCAGACTTGATTGATAACTGTTGTTGTAGGCGAATTCGACCAGTGGTAAATACCTTTCCCAACTGCCATGAAACTCGAACACAACACCGTAACATGTCTTCTAATATCTGAATTACTCTTTCTAACTAACCGTCGGTTTGCGGGTGAAAAGCCGTGCTAAAATTCAATTTTGTTCCCAATGCCTCTTGCAACTTCCTCCAAAACCGCGAGGTAAACCTCGGATCTCTATCCAAAATAATCAACAAAGGCACTCTATGAAGTCTCACGATCTCAAAAACATAAAGATCGGCCAATTTATCAAAGGAATAGTCGGTATGCACTGGTATAAAATGTGCCGACTTAGTAAGTCATTCAACAACGACCCAAATTGAATCCTTTTTCCTCGGTGTCAAAGGCAACCTTGGCACAAAATCCATGGTTACTAAGTCCCATTTCCACTCGAGAACCATCACAGGCTAAAGTAAACCTACGGGTACTTGGTGTTTGGCCTTCACTTGTTGACAAACTAAACACTTAGAGACAAACAAAGAAATGTCTCTTTTCATTCCTGACCATTAGTACATTTTCTTCAAGTCATTGTACATTTTCACACTACCCGGGTGGATAGATAAACAACCACTATGTGCCTCTCGTAAAATCTTCTGAATGAGCTCGTTATCCTTGGGTACACAAATTCTCCCTCGGTACATCATACAACCGTCAGTACCAATACTAAACTCTGATTCGACACCCGACTTACACTGAGTTCTCTTGGCTTGCAATTCACTATCATTATTCTAAGCTTTACAAATCTCTTACAGGAACATCGGTCTAGCTCCCAACTCTGCCAGAACTGAACCATCATCAATCACTGACAACTGAGCATTCATAGCCCTCAAGGCAAACAATGATTTCCTACTCAATGCATCAATTACTACATAAGCCTTTCTAGGGTGGTAGTCAATCACCAACTCGTAGTCTTTTATTAACTCTAACCATCGCCGTTGCCGTAAGTTCAACTCCTTTTGGGTCATCAAATATTTTAGACTTTTATGGTCTGCGAATACCCGACATCTTTCACCATACAAATGGTGTCTCCAAATCTTTAATGCGAACACTATAGCTATTAGCTCCAAATCATGGGTCGGGTAATTTCTTTCGTATGGCTTTAGCTATCTCGAGGCATAGGCTATAACCTTGCCTTCTTGCATGAGCACACATCCTAACCCATTCAAGGATGCATTACTATACACCACAAACTCTTTTCCTGATTCTAGTTGCACTAAAACTAGAGCCTCGATCAACAAAGCCTTTAATTTCTCAAAACTCTATTGGCACTTATCTGTCCATTCGACCTTGACATCCTTTTGTAATAGCCTTGTCACCGGAGTAGCTATCATAGAGAATCCATTCACGAATCTTATGTAATACCCAACTAAACCTAGAAAGCTTCGAACCTCTATCACATTCCTCGGTGATTTCCACTCAACAATAACTGAGATCTTGCTTGGGTCAACTCTGATTCCATCTCCTAACACGATGTGTCCTAAGAATCCAACCTCTTTAAGCTAAAATTCACTCTTACTGAACTTGCCATATAACTGCTTATCTCTCAAGGTTTGTAGAACCGTTCTCAAATGCTCCGTGTGCTTGCTCTCATCACGCGAATAAATCAATATGTCATCGATAAAAACGACGACAAACTTATCCAAGTACAACTGAAAAATGCGGTTCATCAAATCCATAAACACCGCAGGGGCATTCGTTAAACCAAAGGTCATAACTAAAAACTGACAGTGCCCATACCTCATCCTAAATGTGATTTTCGGTATATCTTGCTCCTTAACCCTTAACTGGTAGTAGTCTGACCTCAGGTCTATCTTAGAAAACAAGGTAGCTCCCCTCAACTGATTGAACAAATCATCGATCCTTGGCAAGGGATACTTATTTTTCACAATCACCTTGTTAAGCTATCGGTAGTCTATGCACAATCTTATCGATCCATCCTTGTTCTTCACAAATAGCATTGGGGCACCCCACGGAGAAAAACTCGGTCTCGCAAAACCATTGTCAGTTAACTCTTGTAGTTGAACTTTTAACTCCTTTAACTCCGTAGGAGCCACCTTATACAGAACGATCGAGATGGGTGCCGTACCAAGGGCCAACTCGACACCAAACTCAACTTTCCTAGCTGGAGGCAATCCAGGCAACTCTTCTGGAAATACATCCGGGTATTCACATACCACAGGCACTAACTCAATTTTCATTTTCAATGCCTGAGTATTCAACATAAATGCAAGGTAGGACTCATATCCTTTTCTCAAATATCTTTCCGCAGTCATAAACGATATTACTACAGGCGAGTTATTCGATTCACTTTGTTCAACTCGGAGGACATCCTCGTTTTCACATTTCAACTCGATGACTTTTCATCCACAATCCACTACAACCCCATGAGAAGTCAACCAGTCCATACCGAGGATTACATTTAAGTCATCAAATGGTAACAACATAAGGTTAGCCGAAAAACAATGACCTCTAATTGACAAGGGACAGTTTTTACATACTTGGTCTACCAACAAATGTTTGCCTAACAGGTTAGACAGTCTCACCACAAATTCAGTAGGTTCAAATAGCATATTCATACTTAGTACTAATTTCATGCAGGCATAAGAATGGGTAGACCCCGAATCAATTAAAGCAATAACAGAAATATCATGAAGAGAAAAAGTACCTGTAATCGCATCTAGTGAAGATGCCTCTTCGCGAGCGCGAATGGCATAAGTCTTTGCAAGTGCACGGCCCTCGGACCTCACAACTGAATCTCTAGGAGTACCTCTACTGCTAGCCCCACTGCTCTGATTCTTTTGTGGTCTACCCCTCGAAGGAGCACTATTCACCCTCACATTTGGCTTTTTCTCTTTCTCATCCAACTTGGGACAATTACGAATAAAATGGTCCAATGACCCACATTTAAAACAACCTTTCTCATTCCCTTGACACTCACCAAAGTGACACCTACCACACTGCGAACACTCCAGCCTATTTAGCTGAGCACTACTGACACTTGCGATAGAAGTGGTCTAGGCTTTAGAAGCCATATTCTGCTTGTTCTTGTTCTTATTTGAGAACCCCACCAAAGTATTCGATCGAGTGGTGAACTCCCTCGATCTCTTGGATGAGATTTGATGTGATTTCCCCATCTGTCTTTTCCTTGAGTCTTGAGACTCGATGTCAGCTTTTCTCTTCTCTTTGGCCAATTCCTCGGCCTTACATGCTCTCTCCACGAGCACCACGAATTCCCTCAATTTTAAGATGCCAACTAACAACCGGATGTCTTCATTTAATCTATCCTCAAATCTCTTGTACATGATGGCTTCGGTAGACACGCACTTCCTAGCGTATTTTTTGAGCCTTAGGAACTCACGCTTATACTCTGTTACTGTCATTCTGCCTTGTTTCAATTCTAGAAATTCCTTCCTCTTCTGATCTATAAACCTTTGACTGATATACTTTTTTTTTGGAATTCCTCTTGGAAAAACTCCCATATAATCCTTTCCCTTGGTACAACTGACACAAGGGTGTTCCACTATCGGTAGGTTGAGTCTCGCAAGAGTGACAAAGCACATTTCATGCACTCTTCAGGTGTGCATGATAGCTCATCAAATACCCTAATGGTATTTTTGAACCAAAACTCTGCTTTCTCCAGGTCATCATCAATATTTTCCCAAAATTCCTCGACCCCTTGCTTTCAATTCTATCCACTGCAGGTTTCTCTCTCCTAGCCATCTTTGCTCCTTGAGGAGCTATATGAACAGGTTAAGGAATTGGGGGAGGTGGAGTATTTGGATTCGCGCGAATGAACTCTGAATACCACGCGTCCATCATATGGAGGTAAGGTTCTCTAGCTCCTCCCACTGACTCATCGTCACGGGCCCACTATCTACTGGCGCGGTCCCTTCAGTGGGAGCCGGTGCAATACTCTCCACATCGTCCGCCGTAGCTATGCCAGGATCCATTTACTATATGAAAACATAATTTATATTTGCCAGGAGTCGTCACACTATCAATATACAACTATGGCATGTATAGCTAGACTCGTACTCATGCTAGGTTAGTCCTAGAATCGACTAAACTATAGCTTTGATACCACTAAATTTAACACTCCACAACCATGCCCTACGTTAGGACAGAATATGAGGCGTTACTAAACTTAAACACATGCATCCAAGGGTTTTTGAGTCACCAAAACTCGATCAAATTTAAAACTTTTACGAGCTTTGTTTAAACTCCTTAATATAGGCCTATGAAGCCTCAAATATCCATTAAAAGCCATTTGAAACTAATTCAGGTTCTCAAATCGACTTAATAAAGATGACCTGAAACTAGGCACAAGCCCGTATGGAAGGGCAGCACGCCCGTGTGGCCATTATGACCTGGCCGTGCTGATGGCTCGTGTGACACACACGGCCTAAGCACCTAGGGACACACTTGTATCCCATGCCCATGTGAATTAAATTCCAAATTTGAACCTACAGGGGTTTTCACACTGCTTGACACACGCCCGTGTCTATGGCCCGTGTCCCTCACACGGCCATGACACGCCCGTGCCCTAGCCCTTGTCTAAAAACCTTAACATTCTATTTTTGACGTCAGCATCCAAAAGGCACACGGCTGAGGCACACGCCCATGGCCAGGGGTCGTGTCCTCTACACGGCTGAGACACACAGTCGTGTCTCTATCCGTGTGTTTACTACCATGCATACTGACTTGAAATATTTACGTACAGGGGACACACGACCGAACAACACGTCCATGGGGCTAGTTGTGTGTCACACACAGCCTAGACACACGTCTGTGTGTCTACCCGTGTGGACAATATAAGGCTATTTACCAAGCCTTTGCCACCCTGAAACAAAATCTAATATCAGCCAACATATCAAAGACTAACTTAATATTATTTCTCAACCAAACAACCATAACTAAGGCTTATATACATTTTATGCACTCAAACATGCCAACAATTTCACATTCATGAAAGAATAACTTGCATTCATATATAAACTTTTAATATTAGCCATTTTACATGGCCTTATAGAAAATGAATCAAATGCTAAAGTAAGCCAACACATTTGACCAATTAACATTGCCACAAAACTCTGAAGTTAGGGTCCTATACATGCCATAATCAAAATAAAGAGATCTAACTATACCAATTGCTTCGATTGATAGTGTGATCGATGCCTTCGACGATCGTTGATCCACGAGCTAATTAGGCGGTACTATAAGAAAGTGGAAAGAAATAGGGTAAGCATAAAGCTTAGTAAGTTGCATGCAAATAAATATGACAATAACTTTTCCATCCATCATCATGCTCATAATTCAAAAGTAGGAATAAGCACAACTTACTCATCACTATCCAATACAATTCACATAGCATATATTAAGCTCTCATCTCATACATTTCAAGTAGGGTCCTGTACTACTCACAACATGGTTATACTTTTCTTGTTTAACTTAAACTGCAACTCTCACTGTTGAACCATTTGGATTGCCATCGGATATTCACTAAGCCTCAAAGATAGGGTATAATGCCGATGCCATGTCCCAGACATGGTCTTACATTGACTCATCCATCAAGTCGATGCCATGTTCCGGACATGGTCTTACACTAGCTCTCACATATTCGTACCGATACCATGTCCCAAACATGGTCTTACATTGACACATCTCGTAGCCGATGCATGTCCCAAACATATCTTACACTGACGTACATCTTAAGGCCAATGCATGTCCCAGACATGTCTTACACTAGCTCTCATCTAAATGTCAATGCCATGTCCCAGACATGGTCTTACACTAGCTTTCATAATGTGCTCAATGCATGTCCCAGACATGTCTTACACTAGCACACAACTGACCCAAATATCATGGCATGAATATCCGACTTATTCCTAAGGTTCAAACGGGAGTTCTTCTATCTCAATATTCATCATACATACTTATTTCCACAAACAAAAAATTTATTCTATATCAATTCAAACACATATAATAACAATGTAGTTGTATTATTTACATACAACTTACCTCAGTATTCAGCAAGTAGGCAACTAGTCAGTTTTAGTCTACTTGCTTGGCCTTCCCCCGATCTAGGTTTGGATGTTGTATTTCTTGATCTAAAATAATGGAAATTGATCCATTTAATACTAGATAAATTTACACAATCAACAATTCACATTTTTGGCAAATGGACCATTTTGCCCCTAGGCTTTCACAAAATAACCATTTTTCCCCTAGGCACGGATATTCGATGTCTATTGAATTTCCTTATTAGCTAAGTCTAACCGACCATTTATTACTCTTATGGCAACCCCAAATTTCCAATATTTCACAACATTACTATCTATTGTACAAACTTTACAAAATGGTCCTATTAGGGTTTTCATGAGAAGTCCTTTCACAAAAGTTGTTCCCTCTTCAACTAAGACTCATTTTCTTTCATAAAAACTCAACAAACATTACAAATCCTTTCATGGTAAGTCCCTAGACTATCAACCATTTCACAAAATAGTCCCCTCAATAGCTAGATTAAGCTTTAGGGGTTTCAAAAACATAAAAATTATCAAGAAAACTACCGAGAAAACTTACTTGAAAGAGCTTAAGGTTGCTGAAAATTTTTAAGCTTCCATAGCTGATTTCTTGGAGAAATGTCGGTGGAGGAAGAAAGAGAGAGATGAGAAAAATGATAACTTTGCCTATTTGTTTTATTTTAATCAATTTTATCACCTAATTTCACCAAAATTTTGACTTTTTGACCACCTTTGTCTCCAATGGCTGGCCATGCTATTCTAAAGGGTCTAATTGCTCCTTAAAGACCTCCAATTTAGGTTCTCTAGCTATTTGACACCCTTAGCTATCAAAATAGGACTTTTGCACTTTATGCGATTTATTCCTTTTTTGCAATTAAGCTCACAAATGCTAAAATTAATTCACCAAAATTTTCATGCACCTTTATAAACATGCCATCACACATAAAATAATATCAAAAATAATTTCTCTGACCTTGAGTTAGTGGTTTCGAAACCACTATTTCGACTAGGCCCAAAGTCGAGTTGTTATAGGAATGACACACAGTGCCTTCACTTCGGAGTTAAAAGCTTAACATATTTACTCCAAAAAAAAAATGTCTTGCGATGGTTCACCGATTTACCACCCTCCTCGCTAGCTCACAAACTATTTATCTACAAGGTAAAGTAAGGACTGTAAAGCTTGGTAAAGCTCAGTGAGTGCATAAAGGATTGCCACAATTAGACATAAAGTCTATAGTTGAAAGAAAACATACTAAATCATGCAACCATGGCATAGCATCAAACATATCACAAAGCAAACACAAATGATATATTGACATAATGTGACATGGAACATATATATAATTAGTAAAGCATTGGATAAACGGATCTCCAAACACTCCTCATGACTTATAAAGTCATATGATATCATATTGTAAGTGTAGCATGAATGCTCACACTCTCCAAACACACTAAGCTATCTGTGGTGAATAGAGCTATGCTCGACATTCCCTTATCTCTCTAACGCTACCTCTGAACCATAATGCCTTAACACATAATAAAAAGGATGAGTACTCACAACCTATGACATGCCAATGATATCCAATGATTCTAAATAATCAAAATGCCAACATATCCACTTATACACATATTCACTCACTGTTTTATACAAACTTTTACTTCTTAACAATACTTTCTCAACACTTTTAATACACTATCAAATGCTATCAGAATTGCTCAAAAGAGCCATAATCATATAAAATTATTTAGCTGCGCATAAAACCAACAAGCACTTATCAATCATTTTTATTTACAGATAACACAGGCTTAATATTTCACATGATTTACATATCACGATAAACAAGCATCAAATTTAATAGTACGCAGATCAAGTAAGAAAACTTACTCTCAAAGCATAGATTAGGTGTTTAAGTCAACCTAGGCTCCTATTCAACCTTAGGAATCGTGCTTAAGAGTTGCAATTCTAATCACTCACCTAGCCGGTGCCTTTGCAGAACAATCTCAAATAAGCTTTTCTTTCCCTTTCCGATTAGTCTGAACATTTGAGTTCATATTAAATAAATTAAATCAAAATATTAATAGCCTTCAACTTAAAAAAAAAGTAGCAAAAGTACTACTTTAAAGTCACTTTTCTCATACTGAAAATCAACTTATTTTGTCAAAATATGAGGTTTCCTCACTCGATTTTTGTTCCTAAACCTTAATTAAGTTTTAAACATCATATTTAACCTATTATTACTAATATAAACCTTTAATTTTACCTAATCTCATGGATTTAAAATTTTTGAAAAATCAAGCTTGTATGAACATACCAAAGGGGGAAATTCGAAATTCATTAAAATTGGATACCAATAAATCAAATTGAGTTCAATTACCTTCTATTTAGTTAAAAGTAGATTATAAATCAATCAAAAATAGTAGGTTTACTCATTATTTCATATTTCACCATTGTTGAACTGAAATTTGATGAAAAAGCTTTAATTCTTAAAGCCTCCCAATACATTCGGTTAAATTCCAAATTAGAAAAACAAAAACCTTAATCTAATCATAATAAGTCAAAACATTACCTCAATTTGAAGAAATCAACAAATTGTGAACCTAATTTGTGAGAAGAATAATGACAAATTTGATGAGGATTTAATGATTTTTCTTTAAAATTGGAAGGTGTTAAGGTGTTTAGATAGCTAGGAAATCACCAAGGATGAGTTAATTTTCTAAGAAAATATTAGATTTGAATTTGAGAAATTTTTTTAAATCAGAAGCTAAATGGGAAAGAAGGGCTGTGGGGGGGTTTAAAGGAAGAAGATGAGCAGTGTTTTTTTAAAAAAGGAAAAACTACCTTTTTAAAACTCTCAGTTTTCCCTTGTTTTTCAAATCAACCATTAGTTTAATTAAAACACATTTTTTCTTAATTTTTTTTAAAATCAATTTTATTTTTAAAGTTCATTTTAAGTTATTTAATAACCAACCGCCGAATCCTAATTTTCACCACCTAATTTTAGACCAAATAATTATTTTAATAATTATTTTAATAATTTATTATTACCATTATTATTTAAGAAATTATTTTATCCTATTTTAATTTCTATGATATTAAATTCAATTTTTCTTTTGAGCCCACGACCTAATACCAATTCTACCAACCCAATTTTTGGGATGAGACAAATGTCCTCCTTTAAAAGGAATTTCGTCCTTAAAATTTACTTGAACCGAATAGATAAGGATACTGACGTCTCATCACATCCTCGGTTTCCCAAGTAGCCTCTTTGACCACATAACCTTTACTAAAGGTATGGTCTTGTTACGCAACATTTTATTCTTACGAGCTAAGATCTCGATCAGTTCCTCTTCATAAGTTAAGATCAGGTCGAACCTTATTATCCTCTATCGGAACAATATACAATGTTAGATCAGTACTTTCGCAACATAGACAAGTGGAACACATCGTGTATACATTTAAGTTCTATCGGTAACCTAGGTCGATACGCTATTGATCCAATCCTCTCAATAACCTCATAAGGTCTAATAAATCACAGACTTAAATTTCCTTTTCATCCAAATCTTAGAACCTTCTTCCAAGGTGAAACCTTAAGGAATACTTGATCTCCAACCTGAAACTCAATATCATGATGTTTCAAAATCGTGTAAGACTTCAGCCTACTAGAAGCGGCTTTCAGTCTATTACTACTTAGTTTAACCTTCTACTCAGTCTCCAGAATCAAATTCAGACCCACAACACGTCCTTCATCCAGCTTAGACCAATAAAAAGGAGTCCTATACCTTCTACCAGATAGTACCTCGAACGGTGCAATCTGAATATTTGATTGGTAGCTATTATTGTAAGTAAATTCCACTAAATGAAAATATCGCTCCCAACTACCACCAAACTCGATGACACAACTGCACAACATATCCTTGAGGATTTGAATTACTCTTTCTGACTAACCATCTATCTAGGGATGATAAGTTGTATTAAAGTTAAGCTTCGAACCCAAAGCTCCCTAAAGACTCCAAAATCTGGAGGTAAATCACGAATTTCTATCAAGGATGATCGAAATCGGTACACCATGAAGTCAAACTATCTTCGTCACATACAACTCAGCTAATCTCTTCATTAATTAATTAGTACGCATTGCTAGAAAATGTGCAGTCTTTGAGAATTAATCAATAATCACCCAAATCAAATCCTTCTCTGTAGAAGTTAGTGGCAAAACCAAGATGAAGTCCATTGTAATCCTCTCCCATTTCCACTCCAAAATCTGAATCAGTTGTGACAAACCCGAAGCATGTTGATGCTCTGACTTCACCCTCTGACATGCTAAACATTGACACACAAAGTCGGTAACATCTTGCCTCAATTTAGGCCACTAGTATAATTCCCTAAGATCCCGATACATCTTGATACTCTCGTGGTACATAACATAAGGGCTACTATGTGCCTAGATAAGAATCACATGCCAAAGCTCCAAATCAACCGATGCACACAATCTCCTACGGAAACATAAGATACTGTTGGGATTCAACCCAAAGTCTCGACCATTACCATCCTCAACTTGTATGATCTTTTTCACTAAAAACTCATCAACCAATTGCCTTTCCTTAACCTGGCATGATAGAGTCAGCTTCACCTAAAGTTCGGCCAATAAACCACCATCACTAGTTAAACTCAACCATGCAAACATGGTTCACAACTAAATCGTCGACTTTCGACTCAAAGCATTAGCAACCACATTCACTTTGTCGCAATGATACTCAATCACGCAGTATCTTTCAGTCGCTCAATCCAGTGCCTCTGTCTCAAGTTTAACTCCTTCTGGTATAGGAAATACTTAAGACTCTTGTGATCAATGTAGGTAACAAACCTCTCACCCTAGAGATAGTGACACCAAATCTTTAGTCAAAAGACTACAAGAAGTAACTACAAATTGTGGGTCAGGTAATTACGCTCATGTGGCCTCAACTACCTCGAAGCATACACTACCACCCTCCCATCCTATACCAGAATACACCTAAGTCCCGTATAAGATGCATCACTATAAACCTCATCCTTTCTTTCAAACTTTGGTTAAACCAACACTGGCGCCTCAACCAACACTGTCTTAAGCTTTTCAAAGCACTTCTGCCTCTCCTCGGTACACTCAAATGGCACATTCTTCTGAAGTAGCTTTGTTAAGGGTTCATCTATGATGGAGAATCCCTCAATGAATATATGGTAATAACTAACTAACCCTAAAAACTTTAGATCCCAGTGACACTCCTCGGTTGCTTCTGTAATGCCCTCACGCCCGAGACCATCGCCGGAGTCGAGTATGAGGTGTTACTAAGCTTAATTTAACATTTTTAGAACTTTGGATTATTTGTTTCTACATTCACAGCTTTTAAGCTACTTGCGTCACAGTCACAAAAAAAATCATATCTCGAGTTACGAAACTCAAAATCAAGATCTGTAAATTTTCCTTGAATCTAGACTCATATACCTATCTACTAATTTTTTTCTAGAATTTTTGGTTAAGCCAATTAGTACAGTTTATTAGTTAAAGTTACCCCTATTTCAGGACTTGACTGGTTTGACCTCTGTTTACTACAAACCACATTTCTATCTGTAAAAAATTCATATCACTATGAGGTTTATTTCTACTAAAACTAGACTCAATAAGGATTTTGAGAGTATAAAATAAACCACCTAATTATATCTTTACAATTTATGGTGAATATCTAAAGATGGAACAGGGGATTCAGAAACTGCTATGACCCTGTTTCACTAAAACTCAAATCTCTTTTAACATATAATTCCTTTACCTGTTTCATTTTTTCATGTGAAACTAGACATAATAAGATTCAATTTGATATGTATTCCATCACCAAATTCAAGTTCTATGATTTTTAGTAAATTTTCAAACTTGTGTCAGTGTTTCTGCAGTATTCTGTTTATGGCAAATTTCATCTCTTTTATGAGTTTTTTATGCACTAAGTATCTTAATAATTTTCCTTAACATCCAACATAATCTAAACTAACCATTTTCATAATTTATCATTATCAAACATTTTCTTAACCATTCCATCACCATATCATAAGATCATTTACACAAAATAGGTATATTGCTATACATGCCATACTTAAATTTACAAGCCATTTACCAAAAGTCTTCCGGATAGTGTGATTGAGCCTTCGACCTATCCCGATTCCTGAGCTGGCTTGTCCAAAACTACAATGAGTAAGAAGGAGGGAGTAAGCATAAATGCTTAGTAAGTTCATATGCAAATAATAAGTAACATAACAAACGGTCATACCAATCAACATTAGCATGCATCACTAAAACACATATCACATTTCTAATCATTTTTCATCATCTTATTACCTTATCGTGATTGTATCAATACTCAACCCGAGGGTTAAATACATACCTGTCCAAAATATCCATTTCACATCACTTACCAATACGTCTCTTTACATCTCGAATATTCCTCCATTTGAGTATAACTTTACCCGTTGAACACATCGGAATATAATTCGGATACATGGATAACTTGCACATAAGTGCCATATATGTAATCCAGCAATCATGTAACCCGCCCATAAGCGAACTCGAACTCAACTCAACGAGCTCGGGCGTTCGAATCCATAAGTGAACTCGGACTCAACTCAACGAGCTCGGATGCCTAGTTACATCTCACGAACTCAGACTCAACTCAACGAGTTCGGACATTCGCATCCATAAGTGAACTCGGACTCAACTCAACGAGTTCGGATGCTCAACCATCCTAGTGACATGTCACTTGTATCCTAACCTATTCCTAAGGTTTAAACGGGATTTTCCTCGAACACATATCCTTGCCATCTTCCGTAAAATACCGAAATCAATACTCGGTAACACTTTATATTTAACAAATAATACAAATAATTTGCATTTTATTCGAAAATAACCACAAAGCATATATTTCATGATAAAAATCAGCATATCATATAATTAACATCAATAATTTAAAAAAAAAACCAATTATACTACATTATTTACACATGAACTTACCTTGGTACCAAAATACAAAGATTTTGCAATTTAGTCCACAATCTTTTCTTTTCCTCGATTGAGGTCGATTCCACGTCTTTCTTGATCTAAAATAACACATTTAGCTTATTTAATACTCGCATTATCAAATTAATCCTTAACTCAAATTTTGGCAAAATTACAATTTTACCCCTAAACTTTTACATATTTACATTTTTGCCTCTAGGCTCGGGATTAAACTTTATTCCTTATTCTTATGTTTTACAACATGCTGATCACTTTTCTCTTCTATGGAAACGTCAAATTCTCACTCTAACATGTACTTGTGACTATTAGGTACTCGTTTTTGCTTAAAATCGAGTAGTATAAGTTGTCTAACATAATTTAAAACTTCATATTCTATCATAAAACATCAAAATACACAAATTTCACCTATGGGTATTTTTTCAAATATAAACCCTAGGTTAAATTATTGCTAACATAAGCTTAATCGAGTTATTGGGATCTCAAAAACGTAAAGAACATTAAAAACGGGGCTTGGAATCACTTACTATGGAGCTTGGAAGCTTGAAACAAACCCTAGCTATGGAGAACCCTTGAAATTTTGGCCTAATGAAGAAGATGGACAAAAATTGGCTTTTAATTTTGTTTTTAATTCATTTTAATAACTAAATGACCAAAATGCCCTTACTACTAAACTTTCCAAAAATTCCTTCCATGTCCTAATTTTGTCCATGAACTTAAATTAGTCAAATTGCTATTTAAGACCTCCTAATTAATATTTCAATGCAATTTCATACTAAAAACTTCTAGAATGCAAATTTTGCAACTTATTCGATTTAGTCCCTACTTTCAATTTAAACACTTTAGGTATAGAATTTCTTCACGAAATTTTCACACAATCATGTAATCATATCATAAACCTCAAAATAATTATAACATAATTATTTCTATCTCGAATTTGTGGTCACGAAACCACTATTCTTATTAGGCCCTAATTCGGGATATTACAACTCTCCCCCCCCTTTAAGGATTTTTGTCCTCGAAAACCTTACAGGTAAACAGATGTGGGTATTGATTTCTCATAGTTTCTTCAGATTCCCATGTAGCTTCTTCTATTCCATGCCTTTTCCACAACACCTTCACAAGTGCAACATTTTTATTCCTTAGTTGTTTGACCTCTCGAGCTAAAATCTTAATCGGTTCTTCTTCATAGGTCATATCTAGTTGTAGTTCAATTTCTGTCAGTGAAACTACATGTGAAGGATCCGAACGATACCGACGTAACATAGATATGTGGAACACATCATGAATCTTCTCTAATTCAGGTGGTAATGCTAGCCGATATGCTACCGGTCCAACTTTTTCAATTACTTCATACGCCCAATAAAACGCGGACTTAATTTGCCCTTCCATCCAAATCTAAGGACTTTCTTCCACGGGGATACTTTCAAAAACACTTTGTCACCAACTTGATATTCAATCTCTTTTCTCTTCAAATCTGCATACGATTTATGTCTATCTGAAGCAGCTTTCAAACAATCTTGAATCACTTTCACCTTTTCTTGATTTCTTTTATTAGATCAACTCCATAAATCTGATTTTCCTTGAGCTCACCCAATACAAAGCGCGTCGACACTTACGACCATACAATGCTTCATAAGGTGCCATTTTCAAGCTCGTCGATAACTATTGTTGTAAGTAAATTCTACCAACGGTAAATATCTTTCCCAACTTCCTTGAAATTCCAATACACAACATCCGAGCATGTCTTCAAGAATCAATTACTCTTTCGATTGTCCATCGGTTTGTGGATGAAAGGCGATCTTTGAAATTTAACTTTGTACCTAATGCTTCTTGCAACTTTTGCCAAAACCGTGAAGTAAATCTCGGATCTCTATCCGAAATGATTAACAAAGGTATTCCATGAAGTCTAACAATCTCACGGATATACAATTCAGCCAACTTATTAAGAGAATAATCATGACGCACTCTAATAAAATGAGCCGATTTAGTCGATCATCACAACTATTACCCAGACGGCATTTTTCTTCCCCGGAATTAACGGAAACCCTGATATAAAATCCATGGTAATTCGATCCCATTTCCATTCAGGAATCATGATATGCTGAAGTAATCCCGAAGGCACTTGGTGTTCAGCTTTCACCTGTTGAAAAATTAAGCATTTGGACACAAACTCTGATATATCTCTTTTCATTCCATTCCACCAATAAATTTTCTTCAAGTCATTATACATTTTCGTACTACCCGGATGAATCGAGAAATAACCACTATGTGCTTCCTGTAGGATCTTTTGAATCAATTCCTCATTCTTTGGTACACAAATCCGATGTTTAAACATTAAACATCCATTAGAACCAATTCTGAAATCTGACTCTGTATCAACTTCACACTGTTTTCTCTTGGCTTGCAAATCTTGATCATTTTCCTGAGCTTCACAAATCTCTTGTAAAAACATCGGTCTTGCTCTTAACTCTGCTAGAATCGAACCATCATCTGATACCTTTAACCGAGTGTTCATAGCTCTCAAAGCAAACAGTAACTTTTTGCTCAAAGCATCGGCAACCATATTCGCTTTTCCCGGATGATAATCAATAACAAGCTCGTAATCTTTCAATAACTCCAACCATCTTTGCTGTCTTAAATTCAAGTCTTTTTGTGACATTAAGTACTTAAGACTTTTATGGTCGGTATATACCCGGCACTTTTCACCATACAAATAATGTCGCCAAATTTTCAAAGCAAACACCACCGCAGCCAATTCCAAATCGTGAGTAGGATAATTCCTCTCATGAGGTTTTAACTGCCTCGAAGCATATGCCACCACTTTTCCTTCTTGTATGAGCACACACCCCAAACCATTTAGAGAAGCATCACTATACACCACAAATTCTTTACCTGATTCGGGCTGTACTAACACTGGTGCCTCTGTTAATAACTTTTTCAATTCTTCAAAACTCTGTTGACATTCTTCCGTCCATTCAAATTTAACATCCTTTCGGAGTAATCTAGTTATAGGAGCAGCAATTATAGAAAATCCATTTACAAACCGCCGATAATACCCAGCTAGCCCCAAGAAACTTCTAACTTCAGTTACATTTTTCGGTGGTTTCCAATCAACAATGGCTGAAATTTTACTAGGATCAACCCGTATACCATCACCAAATAATATGACCCAAAATCCAACTTCCCGTAGACAAAATTCACTTTTACTAAACTTAGCATACAAATTGCTTATCTCTCAAAGTTTGTAAAACTATCCTCAAATGCTCAAAGATGCTCTGTATCATCTTTTGAATAAATTAAAATATCATCTATAAACACCACAACAAATTTGTCCAAGTATGGTCGAGAATATGCGATTCATTAAATCCATAAACACAAAGCGAGAGCATTTGTCAACCCGAATGGCATAACTAAAAATTCATAATGACCATACCTTGTTCTAAAAGCGCTTTTAGGCACATCCGACTCTTTTACCCGCATTGGTAATACCCGATCTCAAGTCAATCTTTGAAAACCATGTCGCTCCTTTTAGCTGATCAAACAAATCATCAATTCTTGGCAACGGATATTTGTTTTTGATTGTCACCTTGTTTAATTAGCGATAATCAACACACAACCTCATAGAACCATCCTTCTTTTTCATAAATAACACGGAGCACCCCAAGGTGAAAAACTCGGTCTCACAAAACCTTTATCACCAACTCTTGCAATCTGCGACTTTAATTCCTTCAACTCTGCGGTGCCATTCTATACGAGCAATCGAAATCGGAGTCGTTCCTGGTATCAAATCAATACCAAATTCTACTTCCCTAACTGGAGGCAAACCCGGCAATTCTTCTGGAAATACTTCCGCAAATTCACACACAACCGGCACTGATTCAACTTTCTTTTCAACTTCTTTTGTATTAATTACATACGCCAAATAAGCTTCATAACCCTTTCTCAGATATCTTTGAGCCGACATTGAAGAAATCACACTAGGTAATGCCTCTGATTTATCTGATTCAACCCGCAGAGTTTCATCATTTTCACACTTTAATTCTATAACCTTTTCTTTGCAATTTATTTTAGCATCATGCAATGTCAACCAATCCATACCCAAAATAACATCAAACTCATCAAACGACAACAACATCAAGTTGGCCGGAAAGTAATGATCCCGAATCATTAAAGGACATTTCTTACATACCTTATCAACAGTCACACATTTGCCTAACGGATTCGACACTCTAATCATAAATTCTGTGTTCTCAACAGGTATATTCATACTAGACACCAATTTCATGCATACATATGAATGAGTAGAACCGGGATCAATCAAAGCAATAACATTAACATTATAGAGAGAAAATGTACCGGTAATCACATCAGGTGAGGAAGCATCTTCACGCGCTTTAATAGCATAAGTTCTAGCTGGAGCTCTTCCTTCAGTCTAACTGGTGCATCCTCAGCTACATTTTTACTTTGCTGTCTTCGCTCCCACTTTTTCTTGGATATCTTCCTCTCGAATCCGCCCCACTTGTTTTTGTATTCTGAAATTTTTCTTTTCAGCTCTCTCTGGGCAGTCTCTAATAAAATGATCCGGAGAACCACATCGAAAACATTCATTTGCTCTACACGGACCAAAATGATTTCTACCACACCGCTGGCACTCAGGTTTAACAAATCTCGAGTTCCCTACACTGGCTGCCGAAGTAGTCTGGGATTTAGGACCCACATTTTGCTTCTTATAATTCCCATATGATTGCCCAGTTGAAGCTTGGGAACAAGGATTCATATTCCTTGACTTTCCAGGTTGCTGTGAAAATGAACTGCTCATCAGTCTTTTCTTCCAATTTCTAGTCTCAGCCTCTACCTTTTTCTTTTCTTTAAGTAATTCTTTGGCCTTACAAGCTCGATCAACCAACACTACCATTTCTTTTAATTCAAGAATTCCAACAAATACCTTGATGTCTTCGTTGAGCCCGTCTTCAAATCGTTGGCACATCTTGGCCTCTGTAGGAACATACTCTCTGGCATACTTACTTAATCGAACAAACTCTCTTTCATATTCTGTAACCGTCATATTACCTTGCTTCAGCTCAAGAAATTCTTTACGCTTCTGATCAATAAATCTTTCACTAATATATTTCTTCCGAAACTCTTCTTGAAAAATTCCCAAGTTATTTTCTCTTTCGGTACCACCGAAATCAAAGTCTTCCACCAATTATAAGCTGAATCCCTCAACAAAGATATAGCACATTTCAAACATTCTTCAGGTGTACAAGATAATTCATCAAATACCCGGATAGAATTTTCAAGCCAGAACTCTGCTTTCTCGGCATCATCATCAATATTTGCTTTAAATTCTTCGGCCCCTTGCTTGGGAATTCTATCAACTGGAGTTCTGTGAAATTTCATCAGGTCCATACCTTGAGGCGTCGGGGGTACAGGTTGAGGTATTGGGGGAGGTGGGGGAGGTTGTACATTTGGGTTCGTACGAACGAACTCAGTGTACCATGCACTCATCATTTGGAGAAAGGCTTCCCGACCCCTTTCTCCTCCTCCCTGACCAATAGTAGGAGGTGAATTTTCAGTCGGCGCTGCTCTTTCAGCCGGAGCTGGCGCATTACTCTGTACTTCATCTACCACAGCTGCATCGGGATCCATTTACTATAAAAAAATCATTTAAATGGTCAGAAGTCGTCACACTATCACAATTTATACATATGGCATGTATAGCAAAATCCGTACATACAACACGTAGTCCGAGAACTGACTAAACCTACTCTGATACCACTTAATGTAATGCCCTCACGCCCGAGACCGTCGCCGGAGTCGAGTATGAGGTGTTACTGAGCTTAATTTAACATTTTTAGAACTTTGGATTATTTGTTTCTACATTCACAGCTTTTAAGCTACTTGCGTCACAGTCACAAGAAAAATCATATCTTGAGTTACAAAACTCGAAATCAAGATCCGTAAATTTTCCTTGAATCTAGACTCATATACCTATCTAATAATTTTTTTCTAGAATTTTTGGTTAAGCCAATTAGTACAGTTTATTAGTTAAAGTTACCCCTATTTCAGGACTTGACTGGTTTGATCTCTGTTTACTGCAAACCACATTTCTATTTGTAAAAAATTCATATGACTATGAGGTTTATTTATACTAAAACTAGACTCAACAAGAATTTTTAGGATATAAAATACACCACCTAATTATATCTTTACAATTTATGGTGAATTTCTAAAGTTGGAACAGGGGATTCAGAAACTGCTATGACCCTGTTTCACTAAAATTCAAATATCTTTTAACATATAATTCCTTTACCTGTTTCATTTGTTTCATGTGAAACTAGACATAATAAGATAAAATTTTATATGTATTCCATCACCAAATTCAAGTTCTATGATTTTTAGTAAATTTTCAAACTCGTGTCAGTGTTGCTGCAGTATCCTGTTTATGGCAAATTTCATCCCTTTTATGAGTTTTTTATGCACTAAGTATCTTAATAATTTTCCTTAACATCAAACATAATCTAAACTAACCATTTTCATAATTTATCATTATCAAACACTTTCTCAACCATTCCATCACCATATCATAAGATCATTTACACAAAATAGGTATATTGCTATACATGCCATACTTAAATTTACAAGCCATTTACCAAAAGTCTTCCGGATAGTGTGATTGAGCCTTCGACCTATCCCGATTCCTGAGATGGCTTGTCCAAAACTACAATGAGTAAGAAGGAGGGAGTAAGCATAAATGCTTAGTAAGTTCATATGCAAATAATAAGTAACATAACAAACGGTCATACCAATCAACATTAGCATGCATCACTAAAACACATATCACATTTCTAATCATTTTTCATCATCTTATTACCTTATCGTGATTGTATCAATACTCAACCCGAGGGTTAAATACATACCTGTCCAAAATATCCATTTCACATCACTTACCAATACGTCTCTTTACATCTCGAATATTCCTCCATTTGAGTATAACTTTACCCGTTGAACACATCGGAATATAATTCGGATACATGGATAACTTGCACATAAGTGCCATATATGCAATCCAGCAATCATGTAACCCGCCCATAAGCGAACTCGGACTCAACTCAACGAGCTCGGGCGTTCGCATCCATAAGTGAACTCGGACTCAACTCAACGAGCTCGGATGCCTAGTTACATCTCAAGAACTCGGACTCAACTCAACAAGTTCGGACATTCGCATCCATAAGTGAACTCGGACTCAACTCAATGAGTTCGGATGCTCAACCATCCTAGTGACATGTCACTTGTATCCTAATCTATTCCTAAGGTTCAAACGGGATTTTCCTCGAACACATATCCTTGCCATCTTCCGTAAAATATCGAAACCAATACTCGGTAACACTTTATATTTAACAAATAATACAAATAATTTGCATTTTATTCGAAAATAACCACAAAGCATATATTTCATGATAAAAATCAGCATATCATATAATTAACATCAATAATTTAAAAAAAAAAACAATTATACTACATTATTTACACATGAACTTACCTTGGTACCAAAATACAAAGATTTTGCAATTTAGTCCACAATCTTTTCTTTTCCTCGATTGAGGTCGATTCCACGTCTTTCTTGATCTAAAATAACACATTTAGCTTATTTAATACTCACATTATCAAATTAATCCTTAACTCATATTTTGGCAAAATTACAATTTTACCCCTAAACTTTTACATATTTACATTTTTGCCTCTAGGGTCGGGATTAAACTTTATTCCTTATTCTTATGTTTTACAACATGCTGATCACTTTTCTCTTCTATGGCAACATCAAATTCTCACTCTAACATGTACTTGTGACTATTAGGTATTTTTACCAATTAAGCCCTTTTACTCGTTTTTGCTTAAAATCGAGTAGTACAAGTTGTCTAACATAATTTAAAACTTCATATTCTATCATAAAACATCAAAATACACAAATTTCAAATATGGGTATTTTTCCAAATATAAACCCTAGGTTAAATTATTGCTAACATAAGCTTAATCGAGTTATCGGGATCTCAAAAACGTAAAGAACATTGAAAACGGGGCTTGGAATCACTTACTATGGAGCTTGGAAGCTTGAAACAAACCCTAGCTATGGAGAACCCTTGAAATTTCGGCCTAATGAAGAAGATGGACAAAAATTGGCTTTTAATTTTGTTTTCAATTCATTTTAATAACTAAATGACCAAAATGCCCTTACTACTAAACTTTCCAAAAATTCCTTCCATGTCCTAATTTTGTCCATGAACTTAAATTAGTCAAATTGCTATTTAAGACCTCCTAATTAATATTTCAATGCAATTTCATACTAAAAACTTCTAGAATGCAAATTTTGCAAGTTATTCGATTTAGTCCCTACTTTCAATTTAAACACTTTAGGCATAGAATTTCTTCACGAAATTTTCACACAATCATGTAATCATATCATAAACCTCAAAATAATTATAAAATAATTATTTCTATCTCAGATTTGTGGTCACAAAACCACTATTCCGATTAGGCCCTAATTCGGGATATTACAGCTTCCATTCTAAAATAGCCTCGACCTTTTTAGGGTTAACGTAGATCCTTTCAAAAGATACCACATGACTAAGAAACATCACCTCTCGAAGCCAGAGCTCGTAATTACTCAATTTTGCCATACAACTACTTCTTACACAGAATCTGAAGAACAATTCATAGATATGCATCATGATCATCCTCGGTTTGGGAATACACGAGAATGTCATCCATAAAGAAAACTATGAACTGTTCCAGATACTAGTAAAAACCTCAGTTCACTAGGTTTATGAATACTACAGGTGCATTGGTTAACCTAAACGACATAACCAGAAACTCACAATGCCCATATCGAGTCCTGAACGCAGTCTTCCGGATATCAGTCTCTATCACCTTGAGCTGATAATACCCAAACCTGAAATCGATCTTTAAAAACACCATCGCTCCCCTGAAATGATCAATTAGGTCATCAGTCCAAGGTAACAAATACTTGTTCTTGATGGTTAACTTGTTCAGTTGTCGATAATCGATACACAACCTCAAGGTACCATATTTCTTCTTTACAAACCACACAGGCGCACCCCAAGGCGATATGCTCGATCAAATAAACCCTCGATCCAACAAATCTAGTAACTAGATTTTAAATCTTTGAGTTCTTTTTGTGCTATGCGATAAGGTTTAATAGACACTAGTGTGGTAACATGATAAAGCTAAATACAAAACTCAATTTCCCAATCTGGAGACAACTGGGTAGCTTCTCTGAAAACACATCAAGAAAATCCTTCATGGTGCAAATATCCTCAACCATGAAATCCTTACTTCCCGAATTAAACACATAGGCTAAGTATGTAACAACCCATTTTTGGGTCAAATCAAAATAGTGGTTTCAGAACTACAAATCCGAAGTAGAAATATTTATTTTATTATTTCTTTAAGGTCTACAACATGATAGAATAATTGTGTGAAAATTTCATTTAGAAATTTTGTAACACCCCAAACCTGGCCTAGATGTTATGGCCAAATCTGGCGATGTCACATTGAAGTGTCTTTCGAAAAATGTACTTTCGTTGAAAAACCCATTTCATAATAAAAACTCTTTATGATCTTAACGAAGATTTAGGAAGTCTCATTCATTCTTAAAAACTCAAGTCATTTAGAAAAAGGTTAATCCTATTAATTTGTTATTCCATCTTAAAATATTGTTCGTTGAGGAAGCTTTTGAAAACATGTTGCGTAAATGTAATGTTTTGAAAAACATTTATCTTTTGAAAACCCGTATCCTACAGCTAGTAGATATAAATTAATACAAATAAAACCCCAAATTAAAAGTTAAAACCTTAAAGAGGCCTTATTACAGAATAAAATACCCAAATTAAACTATTTATAAATTATAAGTCAAATATGGAAGCGTAAGCTGTTGTGTGGCCACCTTCGAATCCCTCGCGGCACCGATCCGCCTAAGGATTACCTGCGCAGATACGCAGAAGCATAAGTCTATGAAAACTCAGTGTGTAATGCCTTAATAAACAGATAGTCATGCATTTAATGAGTAAATACAGTCTGGGCCTAAGCCCATTTCAGTAACAATGACAATATCAGTTTGGGCTTTAGCCCAACTCAACACAAAAATAGTTTATATGCTAGGGCCTTGGCCCATTGCGATGAATGATAAATATTGCAAGAATAAAGATGCAGCGATGCAGAGGCGATAAACGATGCAAGTCCTACCCATCCAACCTCTAGACTCTATCTCCTTCCAACCCTACGCTCCATGTGGGGATATAATAAGCCCACCCATCCCTACACTCCAAAATTAGCACTGGTTGTGACACTAAACAATAATATGCAGCTGAGCTGCCAGTATAATAGGCTTAAAGCCATTGGTGATTTGCAGTAGAGCTGCCAGAATAGTACACTTCCTTCAGTCATAATAAACTCATCCCCATGCAATGCAACATAATATTAAACATGGTTGCAACATATATATAACGTGGCATGCTCAAATACAATCATACACATCGTAGAACAAATCAGTCATTTTACCTTACAGGGGTATTTCAGACATTCTACCCTATGAGGGTATTTCAGTCATTTTACCCTATAAGGGTATTTCGATCATTTTACCCTATGAGGGTATTTCGATCATTCTACCCTATAGGGGTATTTCAATCATTTTACCCTATGAGGGTATTTCAATAATTTTACCCTATGAGGGTATTTCAGTCATTTTAACACATTAGGGTCTAGGTATACTTACCGACCCAACAAAAGGTCACAGTCGTCTCGCGTGACCCGTGCAACCTTAACAGTCCAATAGTGATAATGGGCCCACAACCCGGCCCATGTGGGCCCACACGCTCGTGTGGCTCACATAGCCCTAAAATGGCCTTTGCCATGTAGATTACACAGCCTGGCCCAAAATTCTCCTTACGTTCGTGTGGTTTACCCATGTAGGGCCCACAAGTTCGTGTGGCCCACAAGGCCTATTTTGGCCCAACAAGGACCAAAACAGCCTAAATCCATGAGATCACCCATGGTGGCCTTTTGTAATCTAGTACCCATGTTTACACGTTTAGGGTTACCACACGAGCGACCGCACGCCTATGTAGCACCAACGGTCATATTATTTAGCTTTTGCTGATTTACGGTTAAGACAGTATTTTACACACCTACTTATGAGAACGTGTCGAAAAGTCCACGAGTACTCCAACCTAAACTCATTCACAAGATCCAGTTATTCTCATACCAACCGATCTATCCAAAACTCCCACCAAGATAACTTGCCCAAAAACTTACCCCTCACAAGAACCAATCAACCGATTATGCCTTACTCCCTGACTCCGCTGTAAAAGACCAATCAAAAGGCCTTAGGCTATCTGTATTCCAAACCACACATATCAACTATCAATCTATGAATAGTTTGTACTAGTCGAGAAGTCACTTACAGGAAACGCAACGTCCGGATACGAGAGAAAGAGAAATTGGCTCTGCTCACCCAATGCCGAAACTACAAAAAGTAATAAAGGCAAAGTGTAACAATCATTTTCTCTATCAACAACAACAGAAAGAAATAGATGCTTAAAAGAAAAGATCTCAATGGTAGACAGAAGTAAAAAGGGAAACATTGAGCACTCACTGATCGTCAGAAGACTCCTACAAACCGAAAGTAAAACCCCAACACAAAGGGATGGAATATTCGGCTAACTTAATCAACAAAAGAAGTGATGTTTGAAGAAAACTACATGAGAGGAGAAGAAAGGTATTCATTCGAGAAACAACAACTGATTGACAAAGCAAAGAAGAAAAGGTTCAGTTTTAAGCCAAGGGCTAGCAACTAAAAGAATAGAAGAAGGGCAATAGGGTATTTGGCTACAATAGCTACAATGAAGAAAGCAACAGGCAAGAAACAATCGATCCACAAAGAGCACAATTACGAAAGAGAGGGAAAAGAGAGAGAGAGTTCAAACCAAAAAGAGGGAACTCAATCGTATGTGAAGAGAAACAATGCCAATTTCAAATAAGCTAAACAACAAGAAACCCGTACGGCACCCCTACCACATTCGGCCTTCAGTAGAAAAGAGCAGCAAAACCTTAAAATGGGAGGCATACCCTACGCCGAATTCACAAGTGCCTACGTTTCTAATTCAGCTCCAACACTCTCTCCACTTCCCAACCCCTTGTTTTCTCCTAATCTCCTCTTGTCCACCAATTCAAACAATCAAAGTCCCCCAAAAACCTCTCCTCAAATTTGGCTAACAACAAACTTATTCAAACTTATTCAAACTCTTGGTGTTTCTGTCAAACACAACTTCCTTCCATGGCCAGCAGCAAAAATAACCTCTATTTGCATAAGCAGGGATTCAAACCTCAAACCACTAGCACACTCTATAAGCCACTTACCACTATACTAGCAAGCTCTTACCAAATTTTATTTATAACCCTACTAGCCAAAGATAGGGTTTTATCCTTAAAAAGCAAAAATGTTGTAGAAGCCAGGGCTTGAACCCATGACTTTCCATACACTTCTAGAGTGCACAACCACTAAGCCAAACACTGAATTGTGTCACTTTCTTGCACAACCAAATATTTATGTATAGTCTCCTAACTGTACCCCTGATTAAAGCCTAATACTTTTAGGCCCAAATTTAGGGCGTTACAAATTTTATTGATTGAGTGCTCAATTTGACTAGAAGGACTAAATTGCAATATGTGCAAAATTTGAATTCTATAAGTTAAAGGTAGTAAATTTTTATGGATATTTAATTAGAGGTCCTTAAATGGCAATTAGACCATTATACTTTAAGGTGGACAAAAATGGGCATACAGTGAGTGAATTTATAAATTTTAAGTGAAGGGTAATTTGGTAATTTGGTAAATAAAGGCAAATTCACTAAATAAAAGATGTCCATCTTCTTCAATTTAGTCCCCCTAGCAAAATTTTTGGGGAGAAGACATAGCTAGGGTGTGGCCAACTTTTAAGCTCGATTGTAAGTCTATTCTTGTCTCGTTTTTAATGATTTCTATATTTTTGAGATCGTGGTAACTTGATCTAGCTATTTCAAGGACTAATTTGAAAGAAAGTTAAAATCTAAAATTTTACCCATGTTGAATATGTTTGTATTTTGATGTTTGATGGTAGAAAATGTATGTTAGTTGTTAGTTAAACAACATTTGTAAAGTGATTTTTGATAAAAATGTCAAATAAGGACTTATTTATAAAATTTTGTAACATGTGTGGTAAAGTGTGAATAAATGAAAAATGTGGGCTCTTATGAGTAAGAGTAAGGTTTTACTAAGCTTGGGTTGTGAAGAAATTGAAAGAAATTCATTTTACGAGCCTAGGGACTAAATCGTAAAATGTTGAAATGTTAGGGGAAAAAATATAATTTCTACCATCATGTGATTTTGGGTTGAATTGAATAACTTGATGATTAAATGAGTTAAATGTGGTATTATAGATCAAGAAAAACAAAGTTTGGGTCTAGATCGGGGGAAAAATAAAGTAATTGACGAATAGATTCCTTTTGCCATTTTTACATTCGAGGTAAGTTCGTATGTAAATAAGCTTTATTATAATTGTATTTTAAATTCTTTAATTTTGTATGAATTTTATAAACGACTCTACGATATGTTCGATGACGTTTTAGCAAGCGAGAAATCCCAATCGAACCTTAGGAATAGATTAGGATACAAGTGACATGTCACTAAGGTATTATGTTATGTGATTTATGTGCTGGTCTTATACATCCTACCGGTGGCTGAGTATACTGGCATATGTTACGATTACTTGACAGCTTGTGTGAGCAGCACCATGTAGCTACATCTTGACTGACAGCTTGTGTGAGCAAGCCCATTGATGGCTCGAGAGCAAGCAGATATGTGTTATGAGAAAGAGGTAGCAATGGCTACATATGTGACACGTTGTATGCAAGGTTTCCCAAGTATCCAACATTATTATTTCTAGTGGTTCATTGGGTATGCCAACGATGAGAATAAGTATGAAACTATTACGAGGTGTTACAGGTATGTACATAAAACTTATGATTATTAAATAAGTGAAATAATGATTTCAAGGTGAGTTTGTGATGGAATGAATTATGGTATGAGATTATGGTAAAATACATTATATTATATTATATTACTTGAATGTTAAATGTATGGTAAGAATTGTTTACTTCTTTCATACGATCTTACTAAGCTATATAGCTTACTCCATTTATTTTTGATGTTTTATAGTGTTACCAAGCTAGCTCGGATTGGAGGTTGTCAGAGATCGCATCACACTATCAAACTGTCATTTTGGGTATCGATGATTTTAAACATTTTGAGAATATGGTATGTATAGGGACTTGGTAATTTTGGGTATATATGTCATTATGAATTTGGCTAAATGTGTTGGCTTATATTTGTTTAAGGTGATTTGGTATTTAGCCATGTAATTGGCTTATTTTGACTAAAATGGTTGTAAGCCTATTTATATAAGTATTTGTGCTAATGCCTTTTGTTTATGTGTTTTGTAATGGTTTGTTATATGTTTGCTTATGGCTATATAGATTTGTTGATAAATGATTGAGTTGGGTTTATTGGTACGCTAGAAGATCTATATGATACAATGTATATTAGTGGTAGCCATATTGGAGCTTCTAGAATGTGAGTTTGGTATGATTTGGATCAGTGAAATATGATGTTGTAAGTATGTTAGGTATTGAAATGACATGTTTTAGCCTTGATTGTGGATGTTTTGGTTGTCTAAGTATGCTATGATTTGTGCCATTTGATGTTGTGTATATGTGTACAAATTAGGGTGGCAAATTGGCTTGGTTGATAGCCTTTATTTTTGTCCACACGGGTGGACACACGGGTGTGTGTCTAGACCGTGTGTGACACACGACCTGCCCCATGGGCATGTGTTTCGGTCATGTGTCCTAGTACACGGCCTAGCACACGAGCGTGTGGCTTAGCCAGGTGACTTCTATTTATTCATGCCTTGCAAAACAGAGAGTTACACAGGTTAGGGACACGGGCATGTGTGGCCACACGGCCTGCCCACATGGGCATTCCCAAACCACACTGGCATGTGACCTGTACATGGCAAAAGTCTTCTAAGTTTTGTAAAAAATTCCTAAGTTCTCAGTTAATTCCCAAACCATTTCCAACGCATGTTATGAGCCTCGTAGGCTTGTATTAGGGACTTTAGGACTGAATGTAAATGGTTTTAATTTGGTGGAAATTTATGACTTAGAATTGTATGATTGTTGTAATGTAAGTCTAGTAATGCCTTGTAACCCTATTTTGGTGCCGAATACGGGTGAGGGGTGTTAAAAAGTAAGCTTCGTAACCTTTACTCAATAGCTTCTCAGCCTTGGTCGCTAATACCACATTGGAGAGGAATTCGGGTCTCTCTCTAACAACTATAATCTCCAACCCATCCTCAACCCTCAATGTAAGTCATTTCGTCTCAAAATCTATCTTTCCCCCATGCTTGGTCAACCAATCCATTTCGTGAATCACATCAAACCCAAAAAATGACAATTCCATCAAATTAATGGGAAAAAATACCCCTGGACTATCAACGGACACTAACAATTGACTCGATCAGCTAGAACACTCTCTCCCAAAGAACTCATCACTATCATACCCTGTCTAATGGTCTCTATTGGAATCCCCAACTTACCAACCAGATCACTCACAATATACGAATGGGTGGAACCCGAATCTAAGAAAATGATCACCATATGAATTTACTTGTAATCACATCTGTCGTCTCACGATTTTGCGGCTCTTTGACAACGTAAACACAAGTGGGTCCACAAGACTTTGGCGATACAAAAACTGTATGGGCAACTGTCTTCTGACCCATCAGTCTCCTGTTACCACCACTACCTCGACTTCAGCCTCGGCCTTTAGCAGGTGTGGTAGTTTGAGCTAACTCATCTCGATTCGAGCTTATAACAGTCCTTTTCAGGGATATCAAAAATAGTGGTTTCGGGACCACAATTTTAATGAGCGACTTATTATTTTATTATTATTTTAATGTCTTCTAGATTATATTAAGGTTGCATTAAAATTTTGTTAAGAAATTTTAAAGTTTACTTGATTAATTAAGAAAAAAGGACTAAATTGTAACAAGTGTAAATTTTGATTTTTATTAGTTAAAAGGGTCAAATGGCTGTGAAACCTTAAACTAAAGGACTTGAATGGTGGTGCATGGCAAGGTTTTATTTTAGTTTTAATAGTTTTTAAATGTTAAATTGGTAATTTAAAAATTTTAAACTTAAAACAAAAGTAAAGAAAATAAGTATCATCTTTTATTTTCACCCCTTAGTCGATTTTAAGAGAAAGAAAACCTCCATTTTTGGTAGCTTGGTTCGGCTAAGCATAAATTGGTGCATGGTAAGTGTTTTCCATCCCGTTTTTAATGATTTCTATATTTTTGATATCGTTTTAGCTTAATCTACCTAGCCCGTGGGTAAATTTGTAAAACTGTTAAAGGTTGAGGGTTATGCCATGGATGTTTTTGAATAGTTTTTTCATGTTAGTTGATAGATTATGAATCTTTGTTGAAAAATAAACATGTTTTGTTAAGTGATTTTTGATGAAATTGCATTTAGGGATCTATTTATGAAAATAGTAAAATTTCATGTTAAATTTATAAAATAATGGTTATAGTGGGTTGATGTGAGTCACGAAGAAATTCAATTAGCTTGTATGGATGATTAAAATGGTTTGATTTCAAGTTATGAGTTTAGGGACTAAATTGTGAAAGTTAAAATGTTAGGCGTGAATTGGTAATTTTGCATAAATATGAAAAATTGATTAAATTGAATACTAGAAGTATTTAATTGATCAAAATTACCTATTTAGATCAAGATAAATCACGTTTGGACTTAGATCGAGGAAAAGCTAAAGCTTCAGACTAGTTCGATTAAACTACTACGCCCCAAGTTATCGTGGTAAGTTCATATGAACGGTAATCATGTTAGTGTTATTTAAATTGAATGTTTACTATATTATTTTTAATGAAAATGAATCAAAATACAAATGTATCATTGCTATGATGAATTGACGGATATCTAGTCCCGGTTGAACCTTAGGAATTCTGAGGATATGAATGACATGTCATTAGGGATTTCATGTGCCAGGTGCTGGTATTTTATGTCCTAGTGATGGCTGAGGTCCTGCATTTGTTGTGGATTCTCCACAACTCATGTGAGCAGCATTGTGTAGCTTATATTCCAGCCCACAACTTGTGTGAGCATTGATGTAAAGGAAATGTGATGGTTATATGTAAATGTACACTTCGTGTGAGCGTTCCTGTGTATCCAATGTAATTCTAGATGGTTCAACGGGTAGAAAAAGGGAATGCAATGGTAAGTATGAAAATGGATTGAATCATGACTTAATGAAAGGTTTGATGAGCTAAATGAAGTTGTACATATAGAAATTTAAATATCTTATGGTTGATTTCATTTATGTTATGGATAAGCATACTAACTTATGAGTTGGTAATGTTGATTAGGCTTTGCTAAGCTTATGGCATTGGTGTTGAATTGTGTTTAATTTATGTATTGTATTATTGAAATGGTAAGTTATGTTTAAGGTTTATACGAGCTTACTAAGAACTTGTCGCTTACGTAGTTTCTTTCTTCTTCTTTTTTTATAGATTATCAGAAGCTCGATTTGGTTGGGAGCTCATCGAAGATCTATTACACTATCCAAAAGTCGATTTGGTAGATTTTGAGTATTTTGACCAAGGTTTATAATGGCATGTATATGATGTTGTAATAGCCCATTTTTAGTCAAATTGGAATAGTGGTTTTGGGACCACAAATCTGAAGTCGAAATATTTATTTTATTATTTTTTAATGTTTACAGCATGATTGAATGTTTGTGTAAAATTTCGTTAAGAAATTTTATCGTTTGATTGTTAATTTGATAAAAAAGACTAAATCGTGTAAAGTGTAAAAGTGGAATTCTATTAGCTAAAAGTATCTAATAGCTATAGAATTTTAAATTAGAGGTCCTTATGTTGTGATTAGACCATTTAAATTGTAAGTTGACAAAGATGAACATGTATAAATGAATTTTAATGTTTTAATTAAAGGATAATTTAGTAATTTATGTAATTAAGTTAATAAAATAAAACAAAATCAAATTTTGGTGCTTTCATCTTCTTCTAGCTGAAACTAAGGGAAGAAAAACTCCATTGTTGCACTTTGAAGCATTCGACCATAGTACCTAGTGCATGTAAGTCAATTTTTATTTGGTTTTCAATGATTTCTATGTTTTTGAGATTATTTCAACTAGGTCTAGCTAGCCCAGGGACTATTTTGTAAAACTGTTTCGAATGATGCCATTGATGAATACATGTGTTTTTTTATGCTTGATGATAGATTATGAATGCTTGTTGATGGATATACAAGTTTTTTTAAGTGATTTTTAGTAAAAATGCAAATTAGGGATTAAACTATGAAATATAGAAACTTTGAGGTTAAAATGTGAAACAAATGGAAAATATGGGCTGCTAGGGACCTAATTGAAATTCGGATAGCATGGGTTTTGAATGAAATGCATGAATTTGTGTTTTTATAAATGACGACTAAATTGTAAAAGTGGTGAAACAAATGAGGCAAATGTGTAAAAGTGCTTTAAAGTGTTTTTGGACTAAATTGAATAGAGGAATTATTAAATAAGCTAAATTTGATATCATATAGATCAAGAAAAGCAAAACTCAGAGTTAGACCGGGGAAAAACAAAGATATCGATTAATCGACTTGTGTCGTCATTTTTACATCTGAGGTAAGTTCTTATGTAATAATCATTTTTATAATTATGCTTTAAATGCTTTGATATTGCATAAATTGTGTATATGAGACTATAATCATGGTTGACGATGATTCGGCTAATTATGTGCACTTAGTGTGCGAGATCGAGATAGTTTTGGCTATATATCTTCACTTAGTGTGCAAGATCGAGATAGCTTCGGCTATATAAATATATATTTGCACTTAGTGTGCGAGACTGATACAACTTCGGCTATTTATTTGGCACTAAGTGTGCGGGTTTCCTGAATATCCAAAAATATTCCATATGGCTTAACAGATATGTCAAAGATATGAATGAGCATGAGTTAAATATGGAAAGGTATAGGTATGTACAGAAAATAAGTAATACACTGAAATGATGAAAATCATGGAAATTACATCTAATTTGGTGGATGCAAATGTGGTCGGTTGATGATTCTTTATGAAATATGTTATGTTATGTTTTTGGCTTAATTTGAATTTATATGATGAGTTGATATAAATGCTATACGAACTTTTTAAGCTATAAATCTTACTTTGTATATTTCTCTGTGTTTAATAGTGAATTCAAAGCTAGCTTGAATTTGGGGATCGTCAGAGACTCCATCACATTATCCTACTATCACTTTGGTACCTTTTGATGCCTATGTTTTGAGTATATGGCATGTATAGGGACTTTGGTCATTTTGATTATGAGATGATAATGATTTTGGTAATTTGAAATGGATTGTAAATGTATATGTTTTGGATTGTATATATGGCCATGTGAGTTGGCTTATATTGGTGATTTTGATGATGTATATAAGTGTGCAAATGACCTTTATTTTGAGTTTGGTAATTGTTCGATAAATGCTAATTGTGATGGGTAGTTTTTGAATTAGTATTTGGAATATGAAATAGTCCATGTTTGAGAATGATATGTTGTGATATTAGGTGAAATAATACATATTTGAATGTATCCATATTAATGATTTGAAATTTTGGGTATTGGTATGAAAATGTTTGGCACAATGTAGATTATCTATACCTTGTTGTGGTTGGTAATAAAATAGAATGATTTATGGTTGGATGAGTTTAGAAGAATGCCTATTAATGCTATGATTTGGTGCCTTTGAGTTTGATGTAGGTGAGCATTAAGTTTGGATAGCAAAATGGTTTGGTAAATAGCCTATTTTTGTCCACATGGGAAGAGACACGGGCGTGTGTCTCAGCTGTGTGTGGCGCACAGTCAGATTACACGGTTATGTGTCCCCTAGTGTTGAATTAGAAATCAAGTCATTATGCTCTACATAGCCTCACACACAGGCGTATGACTTGGCCGTGTGGCATAAGTCAGTATACCCTACAAATTTGGCATAGCCTAGCACACAGCCTGACACACGAGCGTGTATGCCATTTTTAGGGCACACGGGCTAATCACACGGGCATGTGTGTTGGCCGTGTGATCCAAGTCAAAGAGTTACATGGGATCAAACACGGGCTAGGACACGGCCATGTTCTTCCATTTTGAATGTCCACACAGTTTGTGACATAGGCGTGTCTATTGGCCGTGTGAGACACACGGTCGGGCCACATGGTCGTATGTCCCCTATTTTTGAGAAATTTTCTTAAGTGTTCAAAAAGTTTCCAAAGTTATCGATTTAGTCCCGAACCACTCCCAATGCATGTTAAGGGCTTCATAGGCCCGTATTAGGGATAAAATGTTTAATTGTGACTGAATTGTTTATGAATTGATTTACTGTATGAAAGATGTATGTTTAAATGTGTAAATAGTCTGGTAATGCTTTATAACCCTATTCTGGTGTTGAATACGGATAAGGGGTGTTACTGATGTTGTTTAATAGTTCTTTGACATGTTTATGTTTTGAAGATTATGTTTGGTTACTGCATGTTAATGCTTACCAAATTTTGTCATTTTTGGTCACTTGCTAATGCTTGTACATAAGGCTCTTATGGTGTGTTTTGAATGGTTTGAAAATGTTTATATGTCGTTTGTGATCGTGATTTTCTGTGATAAGTTTTATAAATTTATAATTAATCATTCTTGAAACTAACTATTATCACGATGTAGGCAAGTGTACCTATTGAACAGTAGTATAGCTTTAGCAAGACCGGATTGTCAAACCCAAAGGACTAAAAGTACTAGTAATGACCGTCTTTTTATTATCTAGTCTAAGAATAAAGGGGTTTGTTTTAACTAACTAATTAACTAATTTAAGAAGTTGCAGAAAATAGAATTGGGGAATTACTTTTGGGAAAAACGATTGATTTAGGATAATACCTAAGGAAAAATCCACCTAGACTTTACTTGTTATTTTGGCTCCGAACCGGACGATTTATACATTTAACTTGTTCCGTAGAGATCCCTAAGTTATGTTATTATCCCTATTCAAGACTAATAACGTCTAATCCCTAGGTTGAATAATTAAGACTTTTCTCTAATTAACACCCTAAGGTTGCATTAACTCGATCTATGGATCCCCTTATTAGGTTTCACCCTAATCCAGCAAAATCTTGTCACCCTATCTCTAGGTGCGCAATCAACTCCGCTTAATTTTGACAAAGTCAGTCTTAGCCAGGGACTATTCATCCTCCAACTAAGAGCATTAACTTGAATCGATATCCTGAAATACCAAAACAAGAACTAAGAACACATAATTAAGAACAAGTCAAATATTTATCATATGATTTAGAAAATAATAACAAGATTCGTTTTACGTTTCATCCCCCTTAGGTATTTAGGGGTTTTAGTTCATAACTAAATAAGAAAACATCTCAGAATAATAAAGAATACAAAACATAAAGAAAACCCCAAACTCCTGAAGGGAAATTAAGGAGAGATCTTCAGTTTTTATGATGAATCCAACTTCTGAGATGGATCAATCGGCTTCCTTGGACTAATTCCTTACTCCTTATTCTTCTTCTCCCTTTTAGTCTTCCTCTAGGGTGTCTAAATAGGCTTTAGAATGCCTAAAAGCCCTTCAACTTGCCCTTTTTCAAATGGAGCTTAGCTAGGGCTTGGAATGGACACACTCGTGTGACACGCCCGTGTGCGATTACTTCAGGCCGTGGTCGAGGTTGAGATATCAACACACCTGTGCTGAGGTTGATTTGGGCTGTGGTCGAGCCTGTTAGATTGGCACGGGCGTGTGTTCTGCCCGTGTGAGGAAGTCCAGGCCGTGTTGTTTTCCCTTTTCGTCCCATTTTCTCCTTTTTTGGCCCATTTCTCGTTCTTTTCTTCCTCCTATTCTCACCTAAGTATAAAACTTGAAATTAAAGGATTAGGAGCGGCAAATTCACCAAATCTAAGGAGAAATCATTCATAAAACTGTTAAGCGAGCGATAAAAATATGTGTAAATTACGATTTATCAAATACCCCCACACCTAAGCGTTTGCTTGTCCTCAAGCAAAATCTGCAATTTACATTTAAGAATTCCTTTTGCTCAACTTATAATTCCTATCAATAACATCTCAAACTAAATTCATAAGTAATCATACATTGAGAATTCAACTAAAAGATCATTAAAGCTTCAAACATTCCAAGTTGAGTATTTAATCACGAAAAACTTAGGCATCTCCCCTCATCTAAGTAGTTACCATCGATTCGAAGGCATCTCCCCTCATCTAAGTAGTTACCATCGATTCGAAATCTCATAGATTTTAACATCCTCACTAAAGATTCACTCAAATCACTCGAAGTGTTTAAGGACAATGAAATCAGCACTTATCAGTTAATATGAAAAGTTACTACCATAGGCTTGTATGAAAATCAAATCTCCACCACTATAAATTGAGATGATACATCAATCAAAAGGTCTTTAAAGGGTTGTAATGAGGCTTGGTTAGGGGGTGTGGTCACAAGCTGAAAGAAAAGGTTAGAATCGAGATTGAGTTGAAAAATTACTTAACTAGAAAAATATTTAATCATTACTTGCGTACAACAAAGCTTCTTTTCTGACTATGGAATTTGAATACTGAAGCTCACAAACAAAAGATCACTACTAATATGTATACATGCTTTTTTTTAAGAACAAGTCAAATAACATAGATTACTATTAAGAACAAGACATAGCTAAGCGATTTATTCAAATCAACTCTCGACAAAAATAAGGATCAAATTAATTGAGGGGATTTGAATAATAATAGGTTAAGGGTTAATATTAAGGGTAATATAAGGAATGGCTTGTTAAGCTCAAAGGGGTTTACTAAGGGTTAATCGTGGAGGTAGGCTTTTCATGGCATGAGTGGGTTAATCCTAGGTGCCTCTATCATCTTGACATATCAAATCAAATGGTGTGGTCTTGACATGCATAATCAAGCAAGTTCTAGAATAACAATTCGATATTGACACACTCAAAGCGAGCAGAAAGAAATAATAGATGCTCTTAAAGGCTCAATAATCTCACAAAAATTATGGCTTTTTGATGTTTAAACTTGTGGAATTCAATTCAAGATAATACCTAAACTTGGGGAAACAACCTAAAATTTTAAATTCTTAAAAATCAACTTATCATGCTTAATTTTCTAATGTCTTAAAGTTTAAATAATCAATGCATGAATGCCTATGTTTTAATTCAAGATATATCGATAAAAATCATAAATCAATCAAAATTCATTCTAAACATGATATGAGAGATTTACAAGAGAACAAAGCACTATTCAGGGATTTTTCAGATAATGAAATGATTACCCCCTCACACTTAAGATGTACATTGCCCTCAATGTACAAAGATAGATATATAGAAAAATATAAAATCATAAGCTAGGGAGAGAAGTGAAACTTCTTGAGTGTTAAATAAATGACCTCCCTAGTTTGGAGTTGTGTAAGGTGGAGGAGGATACTCCGGTGGTGGTAGAGGTCGGGTGCCACAAGTTCTACGCCAAAAGAATATTATATAAGTGATTGAAGTTCCTACCAATAGAGTTTGAAGTTCCTAAGTGATTGTGAGCTTTGGAGCTCTTTATAATTGTGAGAAAATCAAGAACTTTTTAAGGGATATTAGGAAGAATAATTACTCATAAAGAAATAGCCGAGGTTAAAAATTAATTTATAAACCTAATATATAAGATAGTAACAAAAAGGAAATAAAATTTAAAAGTTAAAAGTGAAATTGATAAGAACATAAAATAAAAATAAAAATAAAAATAAAGATAAAATAAAATTAAACATCATCATCGCTGGATGGTTCTCGAGGTGGTGGTGGCGATGAGATGTGGAAGTGCTGACAGATCTGCTGGAGAGTAGCATCAATTTATCAAATCGTTGAAAACACTGCTGCTCGAATCGGTTGAGGCGTTCAGATATGTTAGCGTATGAAGCCGCCGCATGAACTGGACGATGGGAGCGTGGTGGCTGCAACGGTGGGTCCTCATGTTGTGGAGGGACATGATCAGTAATGTCCTCTAGAGCCTCCTCCTCGATAGATTGGGCGAGACAATATTGGGGAGGGTAGGTTCCTCGGTGTCTTTTGATCATCCTCATGCTAAGCATGCTCGAGATGCCTCGTGGAGACATCTGGCCAATTAGGGTCAGGGATGATTCTTGTGCTGCGGTGTCGAGGAGTATAAAGTGTCGCACCAATCGAGTCACTTAGGGGCCAATGGAGATGACCTCTCTTCGATGTCGCTCCGTCTGGTGGCGAATGGCAAAAGTGATAAAGTAGGCAAGGTTGAAGATGTGCTCGTTTGACATACACCATAAGTAGTAGACGTCGTGGGTAGTGATGAAGCTAATGCTCTCTCCCCGCCCTATTAAAGTGTGAGATAAAATAGAATGTAGATACCTTAAGGATAGAGGGAGAGATGATGCCTTGGTGCGACTGGGGTCGTAGTTGGCCGAACGTGGGACGAGGGCGTCCTAGGAACGTGAGGGAGAATGAGGGATGTGGCAGTTGAGAGCATGTAAGTCATTCTCCTCTCTGAACTCCTCTATATATAAGCCTAATGCAGTGCTGAATTCTGGGACGCTTAGTTGGCAGACTAATCTGCCTAAGCGAAACTAGACCGTGCCGGGATCATCATAGTTCGTTATTACTTTTTGAAGATGGAACGTTGAGCATAGTTCCATCGTGAGCTCTAGGTATGTCGCTTGATGATTGCAAAGAAAATGTCCCAAGGATCGGTGGTTAGGAGGGCCCGAATCACATCAGCCAATTGAACTTGTTCTACCACAGCCCAATTCATATAGTGGCCCGTAGTTAAAGGTCGGGCGCAGAGTATTTGGAAGAGTTCTTCTTGGGGCCCACTGGGAACTGCAAGAAAGGGTGACGAATTTTCGTGGTAGGGCCCAAGGAAGATGACGCTCCCTTCCTTTTCTTTGAGGGAGGGACGACGACTTTCTTTCCTCGTGAAGACGACATGGTGAACTTGCAATTGGAACCATTAATTCGTCTTGGTGAGTGGATAAGGTAAAATGCAACTAAATTTGAAGAGGAAAAGCCATAAATATGTTTAACCACAACTACTAAATTTAACTAAAACAATAAGTTCAATAGCATACTTTTGTGGCATAAGTATGGTGGTATGGATAAAAATGGCAAACAATGAAATGCAACATATTATATGGATGAAAAAGATGTCAACACCAAAGGCATGAATATTTCAACTATCCTAACCATGAATATTCACTTCTACTAGTTAAATGGAGTAGAGAAATCATGCAATGAGTAAGAATTTTAACATGAAAGGGATGATAATTTGTTCTATAAATGAAATTTGAGTGATGGAAAGATGAAAATAACATGAAAAATATAGATTACTATGATAAATTGCATCATAAATCATGAAATAAAAGAGAAAGGAGTAAACAAACGCTAGAAAGGGAAGAATGAGCGTCAAAAAATGGTGTTGGAGGCGGCACATGAGCGTGGCAAGGAGGCCGTGTAGGATTTCAGCGGCTAGGGTTAGGGTTTTTGAGTGGAGAAGACAATGAATAGTGCAGGGATTTATAGATTTTGGGCCACATGGCTAGGGGACACGCCCGTGTTCCCCAATTTTAGCCCCGTGTGTTTCGCGTTTTTCCTATTTTGGTGCGTCTGAAATTTGACCCACGCCCGTGTACCTTGGGCGTGTTGGTCCACATGGTCATGTCGTACAATAGTGTCTAGCTTTGTTCGCTTCTCCCACGCCTGTGTTAATTTTATAGGTTCAACCACGAGTGTTAGACATGGGCGTGTCACATGCCCATGCTAGTTTCTCAATTTCAACCACGGTCCTAAGGCACGGGCGTGTCTCACGCCCGTATTGTTTTGGTAGGTTCACCCATGGCCATGTCCCACGGCCGTGGCGATTTATCATAGCCCATGTTTTGGGGAAATCTTTGCCCTGTTTTCACACGATCCTAAACACGCCCATGTGCTTGCCCGTGTCTCTGTGGTGAACCTGTTTTCAAGAGCTCCGTTAGTAAGTTAGGTGTTAATTACTAAAATTTAAAGAAGTTAATATAGTTAGTGCTCGGGTTGCCTCCCGAGAAGCGCTTATTTATAGTCTAAGCTCAACTTACCTTTCCATCGAATGGTCATGCTGGTTTGAGGATTTTATACTCCTCATTTCTATTATTAATCTCACCAAAATAAGGTTTTAGACGGATGTTGTTTACCTTAAAAATACCGAACTTGGGATGACTTACCTCGACTGTATCGAATGAGAAAATACTAAGTACCGTACGAGGGATTTCTTCATTTGGTTTGGCAGTGACAATGTGAGGATCTGCGGCATCTAGTAAGACTTTGTCTCCAACCTTAAGTTAATTTGGAGAGGTATCAAGCTCGTTTTGGCGTAGTTTTGGTTTATCGTGCGCTCTCGGGTTATGTGTTCACCATTCATCTAGCTCCTCTATTTGCAGCCTTTGTTCTTCATGAGTAGGTCCTATATTGTTGCTGGAATATGGTTCGTGTACTTCTTTCAGACTCATTTCCTGCAAAGTAGGTTGCATCATATTGTCAGTTTTAGTAGAATGGGTTAGACAATTACCTTCAATTTTCGATGTGTTACCAGAATTACGAGCTTGAAGGGTGATTATTTCGTCTCCCACACAAAGTGTGAGCTCACCTATGCCAACATTAATAACCATTTTAGCAGTTGCTAAAAAGGGCCTCCCTAGAATCAAAGGGGTGTTTTTATCCTCTTCTATGTCTAAAACAATGAAGTCAACGGGAAATATAAATTTATCGATTTTAACTAGCACATATTCAATAATACCCCTAGGAAATCTTATAGTTTTATCTGCTAATTGAATGCTCATCCTAGTCTATTTGGGTTTCCCAAGACCTAATTGCTTAAACATTTTATAAGGCATGGCATTGATACTTGCCCCTAAATCAGCTAATGCATTATTAACATCTAAACTACCAATTAAGCAAGGAATTGTAAAACTCCCTTGATCTTTTAATTTTTTGGGTAGCTTATTCTATAGAATAGCTGAGCAAACTACATTTAGCTCCACATGCGACGCTTTATCCAATTTCTGCTTGTTTGCTAAAAGCTCCCTTAAAAATTTCATTGCATTCGGCATATGCGATAGAGCTTCAATAAATGGTAAGTTAATATGTATTTTTTTTCAAAAGTTTAAGGAATTTACCAAATTGTTCGTCTGAGTGGTCTTTCCTTGTTACATTAGGGTATGACACACGAGGTTTATATTCTACACTTACCGTTTTGTTTTCATTATGACTTACTTCACCTTTACCTTTGCTCACCACAGTTTCTTGCCTCGGTTCTGGGTCAGGCTCAACGAATCCTTCTTTATCTTGAACATTAATTGTGTTGAGCTGTTCCTTTGGGTTAAGTTCAGTATTACTTGGCAAGCTACCTTGTGGTCGTTCGGAGATTAGCTTGGGCAGCTGGCCTATCTGAGTTTCAAGCCCTTGGATTGATGCTTATTGATTTTTTAGTGCCGTCTCGGTATTCTGGAAACGGGTTTCTGACACTGAGATAAATTTGGATAGCATCTCCTCAAGGTTCGATTTCTTTTCCTGTTGATAAGGTGGCTGTTGAAAACCTGGAGGATTTTGTGGCCTTTGATTCCCTTGACCACCCAGGAGAAATTTGGGTGGTTCCTCCAACCTACATTACAAGTGATACTGTATGGGTTATTTTGAGATCTAAAGTTATTGTTACCCATATAGTTGACTTGTTCCTCTTTGGCTGTAGGATTGAATGGTTGATATTCCTATGCACACCTCCTCCACTTGAATCACACCTCATCACTGGATGTACCTGTGTAGAACCAAGTAAACAATTAATTTTTTTACTCAGAAGTTCTACCTGATTCGACAACATAATAACCGAATCGACGTTATAAACGCCTGCTATTTTAGTCGGCTTAGTCCTTATGACTTGCCACTGATAGTTATTCAGTGACAGCTCCTCAATAAATTCGTAAGCCTCTTCAAGTGTTTTATTGTTGATGATTCCACCAGCGGCTGCGCCAATCATATGTCGTGTCGAGAGATTCACACAATTGTAGAACGTTTGAACTTGCAGCCATAGAGGTAACCCATGGTGAGGGCACTTTTGCAGTAGGTCCTTGTATCTCTCTCATGCATCGTAAAGTGTTTCTAAATCCATCTGCACAAAAGAAGAGATATCATTACGTAATTTAGCTGTTTTAGCCGACGAAAAATACTTTAATAAAAATTTTTTGGTCATTTATTTCCAAGTAGTGATGGACCCTCGTGGTAACGAGTTCAACCACTGTTTAGCTTTGTTCCTCAGTGAAAAAGGGAATAACTGAAGACAAATGGCTTCATAAAAAACACCATTAATTTTAAAAGTGTTGCAGATTTCCAGAAAATTTAGCAAGTGAGTGTTGGGATTCTCATCCTGCAAACCATTAAACTAAACAAATTGCTGTATCATTGGAATCGTGTTAGGTTTCAGTTCAAAATTATTTGCAGCAATAGCCGGCCTAACTATACTTGACTCAGTTCCTCTTAAATTAGGTTTAGCATAATCATACATAGTATGAGGAGCAGGATTTTGATTTGCTAATTCAGCGGGTATTGCAGGAGGTAGCTGATTGTCTTGATTTTCAGCCATCTCCTCGGTGGTAGTTGAGATATCGTCTTCTTGCTCTTCTTTTGTGTATCTTAAGCTTCGCCTTATTTCTCGTTAGTTTCTACGAGCTGTGCGATTGATCTCTTTATCAAAAAGCAGTGGTCCTGACAGGTTTCTTCTAGTCATAAACTATAACAACCTGCCAGAAGAAAGAAAAAGAAAATTAGTAAAACAAAAATTAAAATAAAATTAATTTTCAAAAAAAAAAAATGGCTAAAGTAATAAAAATTGAGTGTTCCTAATATTTTAGTCCCCGGCAACGGCACTAAAAACTTGATCGTGATTTTTCGTGATAAGTTTTATAAATTTATAATTAATCATTCTTGAAACTAACTATTATCACGGTGTAGGCAAGTGTACCTATTGAACAGTAGTATAGCTTTAGCAGGACCGGATTGTCGAACCCAAAGGACTAAAAGTACTAGTAATGACCGTCTTTTCATTATCTAGTCTAAAAATAAAGGGGTTTGTTTTAACTAACTAATTAACTAAATTAAGAAGTTGCAGAAAATAGAATTGGGGAATTACTTTTGGGAAAAACGATTGATTTAGGACAATACCTAAGGAAAGATCCACCTAGACTTTACTTGTTATTTTGGCTCCAAACCGGACAATTTATTCATTTAACTTGTTCTGTAGAGATCCTTAAGTTATGTTATTATCCCTATTCAAGACTAATAACGTCTAATCCCTAGGTTGAATAATTGAGAATTTTCTCTAATTAACACCCTAAAGTTGCATTAACTCGATCTATGGATCCCCTTATTAGGTTTCACCCTAATCCGGTAAAATCTTCTCACTCTATCTCTAGGCGTGCAATGAACTCCGCTTAATTATGACAAAGTCACTCTTAGCTAGGGACTATTCATCCTCTAACTAAGAGCATTAACTTGAATCGATATCCTGAAATACCAAAACAAGAATTAAGAACACATAATTAAGAACAAGTCAAATATTTATCATATGATTCAGAAAATAATAACAAGATTCGTATTAGGTTTCATCCCCCTTAGGTATTTAAGGGCTTTATTTCATAACTAAATAAGAAAACATCTCAGAATAATAAAGAATACAAAACATAAAGAAAACCCAAAACTCCTGAAGGGAAATTGAGGAGAGATTTTCAGTCTTGATGATGAATCCAACTTCTGAGATGGATCAATCGGCTTCCTTGGAGTAATTCCTTACTCTCTATTCTCCGTCTCCCTTTTAGTCTTCCTCTAAGGTGTTTAAATAGGCTTTAGAATGCCTAAAAGCCCTCCAACTTTCCCTTTTTCGAATGGAACTTAGCTAGGGCTCGGCAGGGACACGCCCGTGTGCGATTACTTCAGGCCATGGTCGAGGCTGAGATATCAACACGCCTGTGCTGAGGTTGATTTGGGCCGTGGTCGAGCCTGTTAGATTGGCACGGGCGTGTGTTCTGCCCGTGTGAGGAAGTCCAGGCCGTGTTGTTTTCCCTTGTCGGCCTGTTTTCTCCGTTTTTGGCCCATTTATCATTCTTTTCATCCTCCTATGCTCACCTAAGTATAAAACATGAAATTAAAGGATTAGGAGCACCAAATTCACCAAATCTAAGGAGAAATCATTCATAAACTTGTTAAGCGAGGGATAAAAATATGTATAAATTACGGTTTATCAGTTTGTTTTGGTACCTAGTTGGAATAGGTTAACATGCATGAAATGGAATAATATTGACATGTTTTGATAGTTGTTGTTTTGATATAATTGTGGTTCCTTTGAATGGCATATTGGTTAGTTGAATTAGGGTCTTGAAATGACATTTTTATGTGTGTTTGGATGATGTTTAAGTCCCTTGGAAGTGTGTAAAAATGGATTGAATGTTTATGCATGATTTGGTCTTGAAATGGCTTGATTAAGGTAAATTTTGAGTTCACATGGCTTGGTACACAGGCGTGTGACACAACTGTGTGAGGCACATAGCCACATGGCTTGGGACACGGGCGTGTGATACAACTGTGTGAGGCACATAGCCTGACGACACTGCCGTGTGTCATCTAAAGAACTCTTAGGGTTCAAGTCAGTGAGTTTTGTAACACCCCTCACCCGTATTCATCGTCAAAAAAGGGTCACGGAGCATTACCAGGCTTATAACACATTTATACATACTTTTCACATACATTTAATCAAATCATATAATCATCATTCAATCTCATTCAATCTCAATCAATTTGTCCATAATACGAGCCTACGACGCCCTAAACATGCATTGGGAGTGGTTCGAGGCTAAATTGATAACTTAAAAAACTTTCACAAAAGAAAATTTTTCTCAAAACAGGGGACACACATGGCCACCAGACATGCCCGTGTCACAGGCCATGTGGAAATCTGAAATGAGAGCACACGGCCGTGTCCTAGCCTGTGTCCAACCCCGTGTAACTCTCTAAATTGGGTCACACAGCCAACACACATGCCGTGTGGCTAGCTCGTATGCCTTAAAAATGGTTACACACGCCCATGTGCCAGGCCGTGTCCTAGGCCATGCCAAACCTATAGGGTATACTGACTTATGCCATACGGCCAAGTCACATGCCCATGTGAGAGGTCGTGTAGAGCATAATGACTTTATTTCAATTTCAATAACAGGGGACACACGGCCGTGTAACATGACCGTGTGTCGCACAAGGCTAAGACATACGCCCGTGTCTCTGCTCTTGTAGACAAAAATAGGCTATTTACCAAGCTAATTTGCCACCCCAAATTGCACACACTTACACAATTCAATTACACCAATATATATAGCATCAATAGGCATTTTAAAACATTCAATTCAAGCCTAATTCATGCATGATCTAAACCACTTTTCTCAATAGACAAATTCTCCAAATACACCATACCATTTGCTCTAAAATTACATCTACAATTCAACTAGCTAAACCTTTCTCAAACATTCATCATTTTGCACCAATTCATAAACAGAATTCATATCTAATATCATCCATTTAACATTCACCATATCAATATCCACAAGCCTCATAATATAATCTATTCACATATCCATTCATAAGCTCACCATAACAACCATATATACACAAATATGCATATAACCAAAATCCACCAAATTAAGCTAAATCTCATGGCTATATTAACAAACCAAACATAAACATTTACAATTCCAATTCATATGGAAAAATTCATTATCAACCTATATTCAAAATGACCTAAAATACCTATACATGCCATATACTTAAAATACCAAGTTCATAAGTACCGAAAGATATGTGGATAGTGTGAAGCAATCTCTGATGATTCCCAAGTCTGAGTTAGCTTTGAATTCACTATAAAACATAGAAAAATAAACGATGTAAGCTATAAAGCTTAGTAAGCTCGTATAAAATTAACTTAACGAAATTTCAAGATTATAACTCAACAAATTGAATATAACAACAATTAGCATATATATATTAGCTAACAAGCCTTTCCATTCACGATTATAATATTAGTTATATTCTTCACAAGTTTCTTCGAACCAGAACTTATACAAATCATGTACGCACCTGTACCATATCATACCATTCTCATATTCAATCATCTATTTTGTTTACCCATTGAACCATTCGGAATAGAAGTCGGATACTCAAGGGTCTTACACTATAAGTACCTATACCGTGGCCCGTAGCCAAATCAAGGTAACTTATCTCTGAGCTACTGATATCATGGCCCAAAGCCAAATCGGTATATCTCGCACCCGAAGTGCTATATCATTGCCCAAAGCCAACTCAACATATCCCCTAATGACATGTCACTAGCATCCTAAACTATTCCAAAGGTTCCATCGGGATTTCAAATGCCGAATCGTCGTCGAATCACTATCATTCATATCCACAGTATCATATTTGCAATTTATGCAATATCAAAGCATATATAAAATACATTTGTATTGAAATTTATCACATACGAACATACCTTGGATGTGAAAATGACGAAATAAGTCGATTAGTCAATAACTTTAGTTTTCCCCCGATCTAGATCTGAATTATACTTTTCTTAATCTAAACATATTAAAAATTAACTTATTTAATCATCTATTTATTCAATTCAATCCAAAATACACATTAGGGCTATTTTACACATTTGCCCCTAAACTTTCAAATTTTTACAATTTAGTCTTTATTACACAAAATCACAAATTCATAAAATTTCTTTAATACCTATGCTAACCGAATTACTATTCTTCCCCTAGCAGCCCATATTTTTTATTTATTCCATATTTTATCAACAAATTTTCAACATTTCTCAGTTTAATCCCTATTTTGCAATTTCACTAAAAATCCCTTAACAGAACTTGTATATCTATCAACAAGCATTCGTAATCTATCAAGAAACTTCAAAATACACATGTATTCATCAATTCCATCATTCAAAATCTTTAACAATTTTGCAAAATAGTCCCTAGGCTAGCTAGTACTAGTTGCAACAATTATAAAATCATAGAAATCATTAAAAACTGAGTGAAAAATACATAGCATACATAAGGAACCATGGCCGAACCTTTAAAGCTCAAAAAATGATGTATTCTTCTCTTATTTTCGGTTAAGGAAGAAGATGAACACCAATTTTGGCTTTCGTTTTGTTTAATTATTATTTATTTGCCCAATTACCCAATTAACCTTACTCATTAACCTTTAAAACAATTTATAACATGTACATAAATGTCCAATCACCAATATAATGGTCTAATTACAACATAAGGACCTTAACTTTAAGATTCTATAGCTATTTGACACCTTTAGCTAATAGAACAACACTTTTGTATTTTACGCGATTTAGTCCTTTTTATCAAATTGAGCAACCAAATGCTAAAATTTCTTAGCGAAAATTTCACACCATCATATATTCATGCTGTAAACATTAAAATAATAATAAAATAAATATTTTGACCTTGGATTTTTTGTCCCGAAACCACTGTTCTGATTTGACTAAAAACGGGCTGTTACAAGTTAGATAGCCTAACACACAACCTGGCACATGGGCGTGTGATATGGCCGTGTGACCCTACTTAATGAGTTACACGGGTGAGGACATGGTCTGTGACATAGCCATGTTTCCCTTGTTTAAAAGTTACATGGCTGGGGTGATTTCACACGACCTGGCCTCGCGGTCGTGTGATCCTTGTTTCTAATTTTTGTAACTTTTTCCTAAACTTCCTATTTTGTAACAAATTAGTCTCAGATTTCTTCTAAGCTATTTATAAGGCATCGATGGCTCGATTTAGGGACGTAATGTATGAGATTGAATGATTTATAATATAGCTGAATTATTGAATGTTATGATGTTTAAATATTTTTTATTGTACAGTAATTCTCCGTAACATTAATCCGACGACAGAGATGGGTTAGGGGTGTTACATTTAGTGGTATTAAAGCTACGATTTAGTCAGTTCTCAAATTAAATGTAGCATGTATGGAGTCTAGAAAGAAATGTCATCATATAACCTGTGATAGTGTGATAACTCTTGACTCAAATTAAACTATGTTTTCATATAGATAAGATGTCATCCAACCGAGCCGACTCTAATGAGGTAGAAAGTAATGCACAAGCCTCCGTTCATGGAGCAGCTAGTTCTAGTAATGGACCCATAGCTGAGGGTTGGGGAGGTGAGGCTAAAGAAGCTTTCTTCTGTGGTTTACAGAGTTCGTGAGAACGGATCTGTTGGCTCAACGACCTCCACCCCCTCTTGTACCCTAACTTGTCCCCGTTATTCCTCAGGGTTTGGAAAAAGTACGTGCAAGTAAGCCTCTAGTGGATAAAATTAAAAAATATGGGGTTAAAAAGTTCTGTGGTATAGTCGAGGCTGATCCAGAAAAAGCTAAGTTTTGGCTGGAAAACACAGTGAGAGTTTTTGATGAATTATCTTGTACACCGGTTGAATGCTTAAAATGTGCTATTTCACTTCTGAAAAACTTAGTGTATCAGTGGCAGAACACCTTGATTAGGTAGTACCTAAAGATCGTGTGAATTGGGAATTCTTTCAGACAGAGTTTAGAAAGAAATATGTTAGCCAGCGGTTTCTCGACGTGAAACACAAAGAATTTATGGAATGGAAATTGGGTCGTATGCCAGTAGCCAAGTACGAGAGAGAATTTATTCGACTCAGCAAATATGCTCGGGAGTGTATACAACTAGAGGTTGTTATGTGTATCCAGTTTGAAGACGGTTTAAACGAAAACATCAAGTTACTAGTTGGGATTTTAGAGCTAAATCAATTTGTGGTTCTGGTTGATAGATCACATAAGGCCGAAGAACTTAGTAAAGCCAAAAGAATAGCATATTATGTGGCTTGTGATACAGGAAAATGACTTATGGAAAAGTCATTCTCATCTCCATCGAAGAAATCAAAAGAATTTCATAGTCGTTCATTAGCTTCAGTAGGTTTCTAGAGGAGAGATAAAGAAAAGCAGCATTCAAGTTTGAGACCTCAGGCTACATCTGTAGTGAGTGTGGGTAGTGTTAGAAACAACAAGCCTGAATTTCAACAAGGTAATAATAATATTTCAGGGAGTGCAGATTAAGAGATAGATTATGTTTCAAATGTGATTCTTATGATCATTTTCTTAGAGACTGCCTTGAAAGGTCTGATAAGGAGAAGGCTCAGAACACTCGTTTGAGTAATACGGCTGTAAGAGGGAGACCACCCCAAAATACTAGAAGTGCGGGTAACAGTCAGAGTGGAACAAAAGGTTCTATTATTAGATCTAAGGCACAGGCACTAGCTAGGGCTTATACGATTTGTGCTCAAGAGAAAGCTTTAGCACTTGATTTGATCACTGGTACATTTTCTATCTTTGATACAAATGTTAATGCTTTGATTGACCTAAGGTCAACACAGTCCTATGTATGCACAAATTTAGTGTTAGATAAGAATATACCTTTTCATTCTACTGAATTTGCGATTAAAGTAATGAATCCTTTTGGTCAGTATGTGTTAGTTGATAAAATCTGTAAAAATTGCCTTTTGATGACTCAGGATTGCAACTTTCCGGCTGATTTGATGTTGTTACCCTTTGATGAGTTTGATGTGATTTTGGGTATGGACTGGTTAACTCTGCATGATGCTATTGTGAACTGTAGATGAAAGCATATTATGTTGAAATGTTAGAATAGTGAAAGGATTCAAATTGAATTAGATAGATTGAATGGTACATCTAATGTTATCTCAGCTATGACGGTACATAAATACATTGAAAGTGCTGTGAACCATATCTAGCTTACATATTTGATTCCAGGGTTTCAGAGTTGAAATTAGAATCGGTTCTGACTATTTGTGAATTCACAGATGTGTTTCTAGAAGAGTTACCACGGTTACCGCTGGGCAAAGAAGTTGAATTTGCTATTGAGTTAGTATCGGGAACTTCTCCGATATTAATAATTTTATATAGAATGACACCGACAAAATTGAAAGAGTTAAAAGAATAGTTGCAAGAGTTAACAAATAGAGGTTCTATTCAGTCCAATTTTTCTCCTTGGGGTGCTCCAGTATTAATTGTTAAGAAAAAGGATGGGTCTATGCGATTGTGTATCGACTATCGAAAACTCAACAAATTCACGATCAAGAACAAATATCCTTTGCCATGCATTGATGATTTGTTTGATAAGCTAAAAAGTGAGATAGTATTTTCAAAGAACGACCTTCGTTCTGGTTATTATCAGTTATGGGTTAAAGAATTGGATGTTCCAAAGACTACTTTCAGAACCAGGTACAAATATTATGAATTTCTTGTTATGTCTTTGACCAATGCACCTACTGTATTTATGGATTTGATGAACAAATATTTAGGCCATATTTAGACATTTTTTTGGTTGTGTTCATTAATGACATAATGATTGATTCTCGAGATCAAACAGAGTGTAATGCATAGGTTTGTGCAAGTGTACACAGTCGTTATCAAGTAATAAGTAAGTACTGGGTTATCGTCTCCACAAGGATTGTATTTGTGCTAAGTCTCTTAATTTGTAAAATTATATTAACAATTTGGTAAATAAAAACACAATTTAGTTGAGAAGTGATGATTAAAATATATTAGACTAAATGCAATGATCCTTAATGCAAATTAACCTAAGTATTCAAACTATATGAATGAAATAGATTTTAGCAAACTTAAACACAATTTGAAACAATTATAACATAAATAAAATAGGAAAATTACTTTAATTAAACTCAATTTATTATCAACATAATAATATTCGTAAAAACATTCCATGGCAACTCTATCTTTCATGAGTTTGGAAACCAAGTTAGGTCCTTTCGGAATCCTTTACTTAGTAAATACGCATTTTAATGATCCTTATTTACTAAGGGTTTCTTAGTATTCGTGCAAGGTAACAACGATGTGTTAGGTTTGAAAAAGTATAGTCACACAAATCTAAAAACTATACAGATAACAGAGCCTGGTTAGGGTTGTTATGCAACTTGCAATTTAATCGGGTTAGGATCTAAATTGAGCATGCACATTTCAATTATACGTCCACTAGCCATTGTCTGGTTAGGATCGCTCAGATAATTCAGGTGCATTTCAATCACGTATGTGTAACAGCCAAACCCAGCCTAGACGTTATGGCCGAATCTGCGATGTCACATTGAAGTGTTTTTCGAAAAACATAATTCCGTTGAAAAATCCGTTCCATATTAAAACCTCACTGTGATCTTTTATGAAAATTTAGAATATCTTGTTCATCGTTAAAACTCAAGTTGATTTAGTAAGGTGTTAATCATATTAGATTGTTATTGCACTTTAAAAACAATGTTTGTTGTGGAAGCTTTTCAAAATGTGTTGCAATAGCGTGGTGTTTTGAAATGCATTTAACCCTTTGAAAAACCGCGGCCTACTACTAACAGACATATTTCAAATTATATAAATCCCAAATAAAAATAAAAACTTAAAGAGGCCTTATTATAAAAAAAATACCCAGATTAAATTACTTATAAATTAAAAGTTTAAAATGGAAGCAAAAGCGGGTGTGTGGCCACCATCGAGTCCCTCGCAGCACCGATCCGCCTAAGGATTACCTGCGCAGGAAAGTAGAAGGGTGAGTTTAATAAAACTCAGTGTGTAATCCCTTAACAACGATCCATACAAAGAGGATGAGCAATCACAATGGGCCTAAGCCCGCTTTGATGCTGATTCACTTTCAATTAGAGCCTTAGCCCATTGCAGTATCAGTATCAATGTGGGATTTAACCCATTTAGTAACAGTAACAGAAATGCAATCAGAAGTCCTACCCATCGATCTCTACACTCCTCTCCGTCCAGCCCTACACTCCATGTGGGGATAAAATCAACCCACCCATCTCTACACTCTAAAATATAACACCGGTTGCAGCACTAAACAGTGTTTGCAGCAGAGCTGCCAATATAGTACACTTCCTCCAAATATATTAAACCCACCCCATGCAATATGTCATGTCATAATATCATACGTGTATGTAAAAGTGTCATGCTCAAATACAGTCATACATATCATAAGGGCATATCAGTCATTTTACCTCATAGGGGTATAACAGTCATTTTATCAGATTGGGGTCAAGGTATACTTACCGACCCAACAGTAGGTCCACAGTTGTCTCTGGCGACCCGTGCAACCTTAACGGTCAAACAATAAAAATGGGCCCAAAGCCCAAAACATGGCTTATGTGGGCCCACACGCTCGTGTGGCCCACAAAGCCTAAAAATGGCCTTGGCCATGTAAACTACACAGCCTAGCCCAATAATCTCCACACGTCCATGTGGTTTACCCGTGTAGGGCCCACACGACCCAACTCGGTCTAACGTGGCTAAAAATGACCCTAGCCTATGAAATCGCTCATGGTGGCCTCTACGATCAAACGCCCACGTCTATGCATTTGAATTACCACACAAGCGAGTGCACGCCCATGTGGCATCAAAGATTATATTTTTTGACTTTTTGCCGATCTATAATTTAGGCAGTGTTTACACACCTTGTTTGCGTGAAGTGCTAAAAATCCACGAGCACCAAACCTTGCTTGAAAGAGTGTGGTTTAGCCCGCTTAAACTGCTAACAAAGGTTGATTACACCCTCCTTGTCAAATAACTTTAATAGAATGCAAAGCGAGATTTGATCGCTTCAATACTAGCGAATAGTCCTTTACTTCTTGAAAAGGTTCCAGGAACTGAAACTGGTTCAATCAAGCAAGAAAGAAAGAAGGGGATTCAGTAACAAGGGAAAAAAGGTATTCGGCCTAAGCAGTGGAAGAGAAGCCTGTCGCAAACTGAAAGAATACTGAGGGAGAAGGAGAAAAGTATTCGGTCAAAGACAAAGGAGAAGTGAATGTCAATGACAGATAGGGAGAGGGAAAAGATGAAGGTTAGGCTAAGGCAAAGAAAATTAAGAGAAGAAGAGTGATGGAGAGAGGAAAGTTGATCAATCAAAGCACAATATTGGAGAACAAAACCAAAGTAGGCCAACACGGAACGTACCAGAATGGTCACAAGTAAAATTCGGCTACCAGACAAGCAACAAAACAAAAGAGTGAAAAGAAGAAGAAGGGGAAAAAGCTACCGAAAAAGAGAGCCAAACTAGAACAATTTCGGCATTAAGTGTCAAAAAGGTCCTATGACCGAATGGCTAGGTATGCCATAACAAGCCGAATGGTTGAGGAGAATCCCACTTCGGCACCACCAATCCCCTACTACTTGATCCACTCCTTAAATCTCTTCCCAAATCTCTCCTCTAATCACTCAACCAACCAATTCAAAACCCTTTCAATCTCCTTAGAGTTTCGGCCAGCCTAGAACACTCCCACCTACTCACAGCAAAATAAAATCCATTGTGAAATCCAAGACTCGAACCCCAAATCTCAGACATAGGTGACACGCCTCTTATCCCCTATACCAGCAGGCTCTTTATTCCATGTTTTATCCATATTTATTTAAGAAGCCTACTATCTAGAGACAGGGTTTATTCCTTTAAAACAAAAATTTTGGACAAGCCAAGGCTTGAACCCAAGACTTCTCAGACACTTCCCAGAACACTTAACCACTGAAAGAGATGCAGATTTGTGTCACAACCATACAAGAATAATTATTTAAGATTTAGGGCGTTACAGTATAAGCAAAATACGACTTGATTTTAATTAAAAACATGATCGATTGAGGCACAAACATTATAAGCATGAATCTAATAAATATTATTTAATCAAAGCAATTATCCTAGCTTAAATAAAATTAAGCTAACATTGTTGTAAACAAGAACAGAGAACACATAGCAAACATCTTTAAATTAAATTAAAGAAAAGAAAGATTAAACCCAATTCAGAGTGGCTGTCACCCAAGACTCTGACTGACGAGGCTCCTTCGTTCCTTTGCTTCGCTCATTTGCTGATGGCTCTCCAAGGTGAGGCTCAAATGCTAAATCTTTATGAAATGACGATAATAGGTGTGGGGAGAAAAGAATAATGCAAGAGAATTTAGAAAGGAGAGAATGATGAATGATAAGGGATGAGTAGAAATGTGAGAATGAGGTCTTATTTATAAGTGAGGAGAGGGGGATAGTTTACTAAAAATAGGAGTTTTCATCTTTTAAAACATCTTCCATGGGTGGCTGACCATAAATTGAGGAAGTTGAGCTGATTTTTGCTTTATTTTTTGTCAATTTGAGTGCCACAACAACTCAGGATTAAGGCTCGGTTAAGTGCAAATCTTCAAGTAAATCTATAATTTCTTCAATTCTTCAAGGACCTTGTGCAATTAAACCAAAAAGTGGTTTATGAATAGCCATGTGCAGCCGAATTTTAGGTTGACTTGGTCCCTAATTTGGACGATTTTGTAATCCTGCAAAGCTATCAGACCTGTCTAAAATAAATCAACAAGTTAGAGGACCAAAGAATAAAATTTATCCAATTTAATTAATTAATTTAAAACCCAAATTATAAATGAAATATTTTTAAAAAGAATTATTAAATATAATTTTATATTTTATTATTTAATTTAATCATGAATGACCCACTTTATGTCTTAAAAAATATAATATATTTAAATTAATATAAAATAAGCCATTTATTGCATGAAAACTATATAATAAAGCATAAAATCACACTTTAATAATTTTATGTCCTAATTTCATATTTTCACATATTTCATTAATTTATTAAACAATTACTTAGGTTTAACAACAATTTTAAGTAAAAATGTGATAAATGACATAGGAAAAATCCTATATATTTTTCCGTTTACACACCCTCAAACTTAAATCATTGCTTGTCCTGAGTAATGTTCATGCATAGCAAAAGGTCTTGCTAAGGCAAAATTGCTAATTGTGTAAGTAGCATCAATTTTTGTCTCATAATCATGCATTAATAACTTCATGCTCATCGATCTTCTTTATTAACAAGTAATTCATATGCAAACATTCCTTAAGATTGTACTAAGCTTCAAAATATGCCAATATGAATCATAGTTTGCATGTATGTCACAGTCATAGATAACATTCTTCATTCAACATAATTTCCTATCAATCAAGCAAACAATCACAAGGCTTATTTATGATTTTTCATATATTGAACTTGGGACTTCCTCTCCACTAATGTAGGTGACATAATCATCAAATCAATAGGTCTTTTATAAGGTTGTAAGGGGGCTCGGTTAAAGGTAAGGATTTTAAGAGATGAGACATTTCAGGTTTAAAAATCTTAGCCTTTAACTTTGTCTTGGTTTTCTCGTAATACAACCTTTTTCTTTAAGTGAACCTTTGGAACACCCCTAAACTTATTTTAAACTCAAGGTCATACATTTTTCCTTTCTAGAGACTAAGCAAACTTTTCTTCGCTCTTTTTTTTTTTTAAACATGAGCACATCCATCTTTATGAAAACTTCCTCAAATGTTGATTATCAAGACAACTTTAGTTAAGATAGGTGCACAAAATTAGGATAACTTTAAAAGATGGTAATGTGGCTTACAATGTAGGTTCATTGCAATAAACAGGCTTTTAAGCTCAAAATTTCAGTTTCAAGGGTCAAATATCATAGGGTTGGCTTGAAATTGCTTAAACGATCCAAAGAAATAATGCCTGTAACACCCCAAACTCGGCCCAGACGTTATGGCCGAATCTGGCGTGTCACATTGAAGTGTTTTTTGAAAACCTTGTTTTCATTGGAAACCCTTCAAGGGAGAAAATTAAGTAACATTCATTTTGTATTTGTTACTTTCAAAGCGAGGTGTATTTAAAGAAAACTATTCCTTCTTGTATAATAATAATTACTTTGTAAAATCTCTTTTCAGTTGTGGAAGCTTTATTTAAAACATATGATTTATGGAAACTTGTCATTTAAAATTTGAGTTACGGAAACGTAGTATTTAAGAACAATTATGGATTAGGAAAACCATGTTCTACTTCTAATAAATATAAAGCATGAAAATAATAGTCCTAGTTGAAATAATAACCAGAGGAAAGGCCTTATTACAATCCGAACTGAAATAACTTAAAATACTAGAATTTATAGGCTTAAGAAAACTAGTCCAAGCCGTCTTGCTAGCTGGCCACCTCTGAGCCCCTCCTACCATTGAACCACCTACTGAGGATCACCTGAGAAAAATAAAAGAGCGGGTGAGTTTTCGAAAACTCAATGTGTACAACCCTCAGCAAATAGAAAAGCATGCGATAGCAAGTCTTTTCGGGCCTGAGCCCAATTCAATATTAGGTTAGATGTAAAGCAATCAAATATGCATGGATCCCACCTATCCAAATGCTACACACCATCTCCATCCTCCAATTCACACCATGTGGGGATATAAATATCGACCCACCCATCCGATACACTCCAATGGTAGCCTAGTTGCGGTACTACCTAACGTTGTAGCAAATCTGCTAATCATATATTAGGCTTAAAAAACCATCGGTGGATCCACGATCGTCAAGCAACCATGCGATCCTCATATACTTCCTCCGTTCCATAATTCCCAACCCATATGCAACCTAAACAGAATATCATATGAGTGCAGGAGGTATACATGTAACATCCATAAACCTTACATTCAACACATAGGGGTATTTTAGTCATTTTCGCCCTTAGGGGCTTTTCAGTAATTTCTCTTTATTATGGTTGTTACTTACCTTAGCCCATTAACAAGTCCTCGTTGGTTAAGGCGAACAGATACTATGCACCAGGTAGTAATCCAAAGAAGATGAGGTGGGTCAATAAGACCGCTTAAGTACCAAGCTCTCCCTAGATCCAATCCTAGACATGCATATACCAATTGCCACACCTTAACCTTATGGCTTGTCCCCGGTCACAATTAATTAATTATTTAAGTTTTATGTCTGTTTAAGTAGTTATCAAATACTAGGCCCAAAACCCCTTATAAAGCCCAAACAAGTCTACATACATGCATATGGCCCATTATGCCCAATCTCATTTATATGGCCCATTAGGCCCAAATCACATTCAGAAGGCCCATCAGGCCTAATCACATTCATTGTCATTCAATCATATGATTTTTCATCACTTAGTAACAAATTGCCAATTTTGCCTATTATGGACCCTACAGCCCATTTGGCCCATTTAGCCCATTCTGGCCTAGTTGGCCAATACACAGACCAAGTCCACAGAATTGCTCATGGGGCCTCTGGTAACCTATCGGTTTCCCCTTACGAGTATTTCGAGATTTGTCGATTTGCTCTATGTGTGCAGTGTATGTACACACCTGATACTAAAAAGTGCTGCGATCTCCTCAGCCACAAACCTACAAATGATGTCACTCAACGATTAATCACACACTTATCAAATACGATCACCGAAAGCTAAAAATCTCACATTTGCCTTACCTTGAACGACAAGCCTTAACAACCCTTCCTTGATCACCAATCACGAGTAGTTCTTAAATCCAAAACCCCAAAACGTCTAAGGAGCTGTAACGCCCCCACGCCCGAGACCGACGCCGGAATCGAGTTTGAGGTGTTACCGAACATAATTTATCAATTTAAGTACTTCGAATCATTTGTTTCTACATTCACAGCTTTCTAGCTATCTGCATCACAGTTACAAGAAAAATCATATCTTAAGTTACAAAACTCGAAATCAAGATCCGTAAATTTTCCCTAAATTTAGACTCATATATCTATTTACTAATTTTTTCTAAAATTTTTGGTTGGGCCAATTAGTACAGTTTATTAGTTAAAGTCTACCCTATTTTAGGGTTCGACTGCTCTGACCTCTGTGTATTACGAATCAGGTATCTCTCTATAAAAAATTTCAATGACTATGAGTTTTGTTTCTCTTAAAACTAGACTCAATAAGGAATCTGTAAATGTAAAGAAAAACTTATAATTATTTTTGTAAAATTTATTATAAATTTTTAAAGTCAGAATAGGGGATCCAGAAATCATTCTGGCCCTATTTTACAAAAGTTTAAATATCTCATAAAATATAATTTATATGCCTGTTTTGTTCAATCCAAATGAAAATAGACTCATTAAGCTTCAATTTCATAACTTACTCATTATCTAGTTCCACTTATACTATTTTTAGTGATTTTTCAAATTCATATCATTGCTGCAACAATATTCTGTTTTAAGGCAAGTTTCATCTTTCCATGAATTTTTTTAATGAACTAGATAACCTATTAAACTTTCATGATATCAAACATGATCTAATTAGCCATCACCATGACTTATCAATATCAAAAATTTTCTCAACCAAACATGGCCATATCATAAAATTATTTACACAAAATAGGTACATTGCTATACATGCCATACTTAAGTTTTACAAGCCATTTACCAATAGAAATCCTTCGGATAGTGTGATCGAAACTTCGACCTGTCCCGATTCCTGAGCTGACTTGTTCAAAACTACAATGAATGAAAAGGAAGGAGTAAGCATAAATGCTTAGTAAGAGTAAGTTCATATGCAAATAACAAGTAACATAACAATACAATTATACCAAACAACCTTAGCATGGCATCACCAAAACATATATCACATTTCTAAACATCATTCATCGTCTTACCACTTTATCATTGTTGTATCTATTTTCAACCCGAGGGTTAAGTACATACCTGTCCAAAGTGCCCATTTCACAACACTTACCAAAACGTCACTTGCATCTTAAGTGTTCTTCCATTTCATAGAAATTTTCACCCGTTGAACACATCAGAATATAACTCAGATACACGGATAATTTGCACATAAGTGCAACATATGTAATCAAGCAATCATGTAACCCGCCCACAAGTGAACTCAGACTCAACTCAACGAGCTCGGGCGTTTGCATCCATAAGTGAACTCAGACTCAACTCAACGAGTTCGGATGCCTAGTTACATCTCACGAACTCGGACTCAACTCAACGAGTTCGAACATTCGCATCCATAAGTGAACCTGGACTCAACTCAACGAGTTCGGATGCTCAACCATCCTAGTGACATGTCACTTGTATCCTAATCTATTCCTAAGGTTCAAATGGGCTTTTTCCCTCGATCTGACATTTGCTGTCTTCCACGGAATATCGAAACCGATACTCGGTAGCAATTCATATTTATCAATTAGTAAACATAATTTGCATATTACTCAACATTAGCCACAAAGCATAATATTTCACGATAAAAAAATCAGCATATCATATAATTAACATCAATAACTTAAAAATAACAATTATGCTACATTATTTACACATGAACTTACCTTGGCACCAAAATATAAAGATTTTGCAATTTAGTCCACAATCTTTTCTTTTCCTCGATCGCGACTTGATTCCCATTTCTCTTGATCTATAATACCAAATTAATCTTATTTAATACATACATCCATCAAAACATCATTTAATACGAACTTTGGAAAATTACACTTTTGCCCCTAAACTTTTGCATAATTACACTTTTGCCCCTAGGCTCGGGAATTAAACTTTATCCCTTATTCTTATGTTTTATGACATGCTGATCATTTTTCCCTTCTATGACAATATCAAATTCACACTCTAACATGTACTTATAACTATTAGGTATTTTTACCGATTAAGCCCTTTTACTCGTTTTCACTCAAAACCGAGTAGCACAAGTTGTCTAACATAATTTAAAACCTCATATTCTATCATAAAACATCAAAATACACAAATTTCACCTATGGGTATTTTTCCAAATATAAACCCTAGGTTGAATTATTGCTAGCATAAGCTTAATCGAGCTACCGGGATTCCAAAAACGTAAAGAACATTAAAAACGGGGCTTGGAATCACTTACTATGGAGAGCCCTTGAAATTTCAGCCTAATGAAGAAGATGGACAAAAATTGGCTTTTAATTTTGTTTTTAATTCATTTTAATAACTAAATGACCAAAATGCCCTTACTACTAAACTTTTCAAAAATTCCATCCATGTCCAATTTTTGTCCATAGACTTTGAAATTGGTCAAATTGCTATTTAAGACCTCCTCATTAATATTCCAAAACAATTTCATACTAAAAACTCCTAGAATGAAAGTTTCACAAATTATTCGATTTAGTCCCTAATTTCAATCTAAGCACTTTAGGCATAGGATTTCATCACGAAATTTTCACACAATCATGCAATCATATCATAAAGATCAAAATAATTATAAAATAATTATCTCTATCTCGGATTTGTGGTCATAAAAACCACTATTCTGATTAGGCCCTAATTCAGGATATTACAGGAGCAATTCGAAACAGATCTGAGATCTGAGATTCAATACTAACCCCATAAGAATCAACCAAAGTAGAGGGAGTAGCGGCGGCACAGAGGGTCTTCAGCCAAAAGAGGTAATCAGCTTTTGAGATTTGAATGGTGAAAGGGTTAAGAAGAAGAGAAGAAGGAATCGGCTAAAAACAAAGGTGAATCAAAAGAGAATTTGAGAAGAGAAAGAATGGAAAATCGGCAAGCAAGGAACAAGGAATTTGACTTTTGAGCACTTAGAGAGAAAAGTGTTTCGGCAACACAAAAATGAGGAATTCAGCTAAAGGAAGAGAAGTAATTTCAGCAATACCCTAGAATTCCCAAAATCGACACCTATATATACTATAGTCGAATTTACCTATCCCTAAATTCCCTATTCGGCTCCACTTCTCTGCACCTCTCATCTCCTAACTTTTCTCCCTGATAACTCCTTAATCCCTTCCTTAAATTTCTCCTCTGATAACTCCCTTCAGAGTTCACATCCAATGCCACTACTGGCCATTTATTGAGCAAAAATAAATCCTTCTTTTGAGGAAGGAGGGATTCGAACCCCAAATCTCCTTACCATGCATGTGATGCCACCTCTAAGCCCCACATGTGACGCTACTTGCCACTCCAACACAAGGCTCCTTGTGTCCAATTCCTCCTTCATTTATTTAAAACCCAAACTACTTGCCATCAAGGTTCTTTTAATTATTAAACTATAATTTCTTTCACCTTAAAGTTCGAACTCAAAACTTAACCAGGCCTAGTATCACATAAATAACACTCAACTAGGAATATTAAGCACACCTTTTATCAAAATCGAAAAAAAAGAAAGTTTGGGATTTTTGGGGTGTTATAGTGCCCATATCATTTTAGATTTTTTTGTCCGCTAGGATTTCACCTCAAGAAAGTTACTAAGTCAATTCTAAAGATATAAACCTTTATGCATGTCTAATCTCAAAAGAAACTAAGCTTTCATGGAAAACATTACTAAGGCTAAGATCATACAAGCATTCTATTCTTCATGATAACATACTTTCACTCAGATAAAATCATTATTCATACTTGCATACAAACTATCTTATTAACAAAAAATGTCTCTAAACATTCATTTATTAGAACATACTTATGAAAGAAATGATTGAAACATACTTGAAAAAAAATTTAAAAGTTTGAGTAATTTTGAGCAATTTATTTGCCTTATCCCCCTTTAAAAAGAAGCAATGTCCTCATTGCAAGAACAAAGTAATGAATGAAAACTGAACACTAGGTAGGGTTGTAAAGAAAGAGAGGTGAGTCATTAAGACTGCTTAAATACCAAGTCTTTCCTAATAACCCAATCCTAGACATGTTCATTCCCATTACCACATCACTTAGTCTTTTTCTTTGAAATGAAGTGTTAAGTTTATTCATGCTTGCTATGTTTTGTTTTGCAGAAATTAAATCCTAATTACGAAAGAAATAAATTCCTAAGGACCTAAAAATAAATAAGTAATAAGACAAGAATCCCCCCTTTTATTTTCTTGACTCATTCCCCTTGTCTTTTTCAATTCCATATCCGCTTGCATCGTCAATATCTTCCATCCATGTCTTAAAGATAGCATCTGGGAACTTAGAAACAAAAGTATTAGAGATATTTTTAAAAGAATTTCGAATTGAATCATATTTAATTTTTGTATATTTCCAGTAAGTTTGTTGTTGATTGTGCATGAACTTGCACATATCCATCAAAATTCACAACTCCGATTTCCTTGAAGTACTTGTAGAAGTCGGCATGGAAGTTGCATATTCAGGTTCAACACTTAGCCTGACTGGTTCTTTTTCTGGCTCAACTCTTGGTTCAGGAATGTTTGGTTCCTTATCAGATTCTTCCTTTTTAGTGTTTGTAACTAAATTAGCTTCAGTCTCATTTTCATCTATTGACTCCTCGGTATCTGGCTTAGTTGGCTCTTCTTGCTCGCCTTGATTCAACTCATGCACCCTCTCTACTAACCTTTTAAGATCATAAGTTGAAATGCACCCTTGAACATATCGCCCCTTCAAATTTGCTTGTGTTTTAACACAGGCCCTTAAGTAAAGTGAACTGATTAATAATAGGAAATAAGCACTTCCTGCCTTCTTTTTAGCACAATCATGAATCTCCTTGAGGATAATTTTCCCAACATTAATGGACTTTTCTGTTAAGATTGCATATAATAAGAGCATCCGTTCCATCGAGATGGTGAAACTATGTGAGATAGGCATAAAACTGTAGAAAACAAAATAAAACCATACCTTTGCTACTGGTTTAAGGTATTCCTTCCGGCAAGAATGGCTCCCATACTTTCTTATAATCCATTGAGATCCCAGATTTGTCACAACATCAAACACTTGTTGAAGAAAATCCTAATTGATATTGTTCATCATAGGGTAGTACTCATCTTCTTCAACATCAGGTAAGTTCAACAAATCATTGATGGACTTAGAAGTAAGAGGTACCTTTTTCTTTCGAACAATGACCTCAGTAGCATCTTGTGTCGTCAAACTTGCATAGAATTCTTGAACTAATTCATCATCCGGAAGTGATCGAGCATCACAAAATTGTTCCCACTTGAGAGCGTTGATTATCTTTCTAATTTGTACAGGAACAACCATCAAGTCATTACTCTTCAAGTTAAAGCCTTTTTTCGGCATCATAGGTTGATGCTTGAAAATTGAATCAACTCTCTCTTTCACTTCTTCATCGATAAAAATCAGGTTTTCAGGAGTAGTCTTCGATGATCTAGTTCTTTGCAAGACATAGTATCTTTTCCCGATAATTTGGAAAAGTTTTTGCTTATTGGGAAGAAGAGAAATCGACAAGTGGGTAGAACTTGCTAGGGCAAAAATCGTGCGACGGCAAGAATGGTGCAATGACAATGACGATGCTTTGGCAATCTCCTTGCATTGGTAATAGGGAATTTTGGAAAAAAGGGAAAGAGAACTAGGGTTTCCTTCAGGATTTAAGGTTGACGGCACAAAAGGGATATTTAGGGATTTTTAGGGTGTAAGCAAATTGCTTTGATGGATATGAAAAATAGTAGAATGAAGAGAGGTTTATATAGGAAAAAATAGGGCAACATGTAATGATCCCTAATGTGATTTATCCTAACATGCTACTATATGAATGAAATAGATTTTAGCAGAATTAACACAATAAGCAACAATTATAACATAAATAATGTAACAGCCCGATTTAGACCCTATTTGAAACTGTGGTTTCGGGACCACGAATTCGAGTCAGAAAAATATTCAAAAAATATTTTTTATGTTTATTAAGCGTGAATTTATATCTATGAAATTTTTGTGTTTTATTTTTGTCGTTTGAGTGGTGATTTAATAAAAAAATAGCTTAATCGCGTAAAATAAAAATTTGATGGTTTTATGTGTAAGGGCCGAATTGTTATTGTCTTTATAATATGAAGTACTTATGTTGCAATTAGGCTATTGATTATATGAATGGACGGTAATGGGATGCAATATATAGTTTTGTTATTAAATCATTAAGGTTAAATATGTAAATTGAATAATAAATTAATATATGTTATAATAAAACATAATTAAAAGCCATAGTGTTCATCTTTTGGTGTTGACCGAATAGAACTCCCAAGTCAAGTCATTAGTAATGGTCCCACTCTTCATTGTATTCCACCAGCAATGAGCTTCACCGCTCATCTGAGCATCCCATCTACTCAAGGATCCTCTCAACACTCTCCAACCAATATTCAGCAATGGTCGGATTAGCTCCTTTAACTCCCCCAAATTCTTTACCACCCAAAGCTTAGAGTCATTCGAGTGGTAAACCTTTGGTAGCTAGGGCAAGGTTCTCACCAGCTATCCCCTAAAATGCCCCAATCATCGCTTGAACCAGGGGCTCAAACTAGTTTCAGGTGTCACTAGTCCTGGGGGTGGTTTCACTTCTGCATTAGCTATCAGTCGCTTGCGTCTGAGAGCCATTTCTATTTACTGTTTGCATAAATTAAAATAAAATGGGAAAGTGAGAAGTGGCAGGTGATCCAAGGCAATTTTTTTAAGAAATCATTTTCAAAGAAGGTAATGCGTTCTTGTTCCTACCCCATTTACTATTAATTTTCTTGCAAGATTATTTTTGTGAAAAAGGTTTAAACATTTCCATCTTTTAAGAATTAATTTTTTGTTAAATCAATTTATTATATTTTTCTCAATAATGCTACTTTGCTGAAGAGTGTGGCTCTGCCCTAGTTTTCTTAAACCTGACTCTGATACAATTAAAAGTGATTCCCCAGACCTGGTCGAGACTGTCTGACCTGAATTTTGAACGTCACATTAACCACCGAGGTGACCCTCTATTGAAAACTTTCTGAACAACACCAACCAACCGTACATACCATACAATTGTAGAATAATTCATGTAGGAAATTAGACCTAAGTGCATGTTTTTCTAAATTAATCATTTCATTCACATAATCAGAAGGCATAGGGTGTACCTTAATACTTAGCGGTCTTCCTTAGCTGCAAAATTTTATTAGTTCATTTAATTATCATCACATTAAACAAGTAATTAAACCATCCAGATTAAAAATCAAGCAAGCAATTATAACGTTCAAAAATCCCCAAAAAAATATTAAATAGTCTGAAAAGTTTGTTTTCAATCTGTTGAAAATTTATTTTAAAAAGTCCAAGTTTAATTCTAATACTAAACCCTTGGAATAACCCACATTGTCTTCACTTCAGAGTTTAAAAGCTCAACATACATACTCTAAAATAATGCTTTACGATGGATCACCGATTTACCACCATCCTCGCTAGCCCGCAAACTATTTATCTGCAAGGCAAAGTAAGGAGTGTGAGGTAAAGCTTAGTGAGTGCACAAAGAATTGCCAAAATTAGACATAAAATCTAAAGTTGAAAGAAGACATACTAAATCATGCGACCATGTTATAACATCAAACATATCACAAAGCAAACACAATGATATATAGGCATAATGTTATACAAAACATATATATAATCAGTAATGCATTAGATAAGTGGATCTCCAAACACTCCTCATGACTCATAAAGTTGTACGCTATCTCCATGTAAGTGTGGCATGAATGCTCACACTCTCCAAACACACCAAGCTATCTACGGTGAATGAAGCTATGCTCAACATTCCCTTATCTCTCCAACACTATCTCTGGGCCACAATACCGTAACACATAATAAAAAGGGTGAGTACTCATAATCCTATGGCATGCCAATGATATCCAATGGTTCCAAACAATCAGAATGCCAACATATCCATTTAAACACATATTCATTCACCGTTTTATACAAACTTTCACTTGTCAAAAATACTTTCTCAACACTTTTAATTCACTCTCAAATGGTATGTTTGTGTAGTGGTGAACGGTGGTTATGTTCATTGGATGCATGTTTAAATGGTTAGATTGGTTAGATGTGAATTGCTTGTAGAATGGAAAATATTGGTATGTTTAGGTATGGTTTGATGCCTTGTTAGTGTGTACAATTTGTTCAAATGGCCATGTATGGATTGATGTTGGGAATGGCTTACTTTTGGTGAATTTTAGGTCCACACGGCCTGGGACACGAGCGTGTGACTTAGCCGTGTATGACACACGGACTAGTGACATGGCCATGTGTCTCTTAAAGGTTTCTTTGTACACAAGTCAATGAGTTAAATAGCCCTAGCACACGGCTTGACACACAGACGTGTGAGGCAATTTCGAGAGTTACACAGCCTAGCACACGGGTGTGTGACACGGCCGTGTGACCCTACTCAGAGAGTTATACGGGCAAGAACACAAGCTGAGACACGACTTGAGACATGGGCATCTGTCTCAATCGTGTGAGGCATACGGCCGTTTGACCACTGTATTCAAATTTTTGTAACGTTTTCTTAGAGTTTCTGAATGTTTTCAATTTAGTCCTGAATTGTTTGTAAGGTATTTCTATGGCCTCGAGGGCTTGATTTAGGGATGGAATGAGCATGTATGATTAATATATGATATATTTATGTTAGTGAATGAAATATTGTTTAAATGTTTCTTATTGTACAATAATGTTTCGTAACCCTAATTCGGTGACAAATATAGGTTAGATGTGTTACATTTAGTGGTATCAGAGCTACAGTTTAGTCAATTCTAGGACTAATGTAGTAGGGTAGAATTAGTATACACATGTTACATTTACCCTGTGATAGTGTGATGCTTTTGATTCATTCTAATATTGTATTTTTTATAAATTCAAGATGTCAGCTGAATTGAACAGGGCTGTAGTTAACGGAGCTAAAAGTAATGTTCAAGCTTCGAATCTCGAAGCAAGTAATAGTGCCTCAATTCCACAGTCTTTTGGTGATAAAATGAAAATTGTATTCCTCAGAATGATGAATCAGTGGTTCATTGAATTCAAGCAAGCGAATCTTGCAACTTCGCCACCTCCACCTCCTAATGTGCCTCCTCCAGCACCTCTGGGTCCTCAAAATCTTATACCAGTGATGATTAACCGCGCATCAGTGGTTAAAGTTTAGAAATACGGAGCAGAGGAATTTAGATGCAAGGTGGATGATGATCTTGGAAAAGTTGAGTATTGACTAATGAATAAAAAGATAGTCTTCACGGGGTTTATGTGCACTCCCGAAGATTATTTAAGATGTGCTATGTCGCTATTAAAAGATGAAGCGTATATATGGTGGGACACTTTGAGCACAATGACATCGAGTGATCGTGTTAATTGGGATTTTCTTTTAGATTGAGTTCAAGAAAAAGTATGTTAGTTGATTATTTATTAACAAAAAAAAAAAAAAAATGAATTTGTTGAGTTAAAATAAGGGAATCAGACTATAGCTGAGTATTAACGTGGATTTGTGCAGTTAAGCAAGTATGCCCGTAATATCATGTGTATTAGATTTGAAGACGGGTTGAATGATGATATTCATATGTCTGTAGCAATATTAAAGTTATGGGAATTTGTAGAATTTTTAGAACGGGCCCAAAAAGTTGAAGAAATTTGTAAAAGTAAACGACAGTCAGAATCAAAATTTCTAGACTTTAACAAAAGAGGTTCGTTCAAGTCTGCTCAACCGTTCCTATTTGTCATGAATGCAATAAAAGGTATTTTGTTGGTGTCGATCAAAGTTGGGAGCTTGTTTCCGTTGTTGGTCTACTACCATTTTCTTTGTGATTGTTCAAAGAAGCAAAATGATTTCGGTAACCAATCAAACAAGCCTCAAGCAACTTCCCAGAGAGGTAGACGATCTGGAAACACTAGGAACACCACTCCTGATCGAGGGAAGAATATCGAGATGAATGAACGGTCCGAAGTAAGAACACTAACTAAAGCTTATGCAATCAGAGCCCATGAGAAAGCTATTGCCCTAAACGTTATAGCAGGTACTTTTTCTCTCTTTGATATTAATGTATATGCATTAGTTGATCCTGGACCAACTCGCTCGTTTATATGCACTGCATTAGTAGACAAAAATAAATTCCCAGTTGAGCTGACTGAAAATACTATTAAAGCTACAAATCCCCTAGGTCAGTGTGTTTTAGTTAACCAGATGTGTATATTGTGTCCACTGAATATACTGTTAGGGGTTACGATTTTCCCACTAGTTTGATGTTGTTACCTTTTGATGATTTTGATATCATTTTGGGAATGGACTAGTTGTCTGGGCATGATGCAATAGTGAGTTTCTGAAGGAAACAAGTTAGTTTGAAGCATTCAGGTGGTGAATTTATTTATCTTAAGGCAGATGGTTCGATTGTATTACAAATTTAATTTCGACATTGACAATTCAGAAATTGATTAAAAGGGGTTATGAAGCTTATTTATCCTATGTTCTTGATTCGAAAATGATTGAATAAAAAATCGAACAAGCGCTAGTAGTCAAGGAATATGCTAATGTTTTTCCTGACGAACTGCCCAGGTTGTCACCAACACGAGAAGTAGAATTTGTGATTGAAATTGTGTCTGGAACAACTTTAATTTTGATAACACCGTACAAGATGGTCCCTACAGAATTGAAAGAGTTGAAAGTGCAGTTGCAAGAGTTGTTAGATAGTAGATTTATTCAACCTAGCATATCATCTTGGGGCGCTCCAGTTTTATTCATGAAGAAGAAAGATGGGTCAATGAGATTATGTATAAATTATCGACAATTGAATAAAGTTACCATAAGGAATAAATATCCGTTACCTCGTATTGATGATTTGTTCGATCAATTAAAAGGAGCAATAGTGTTCTCAAAGATCGACTTGAGGTCCAGATGTTATCAGCTTTGAGTTAAAAAGCAAGATGTACCAAAAACTGTATTCAGAACTAGATATGGTCACTATGAATTTTTGGTGATGCCATTTGGTTTGACCAATGCTCTAGTAACATTCATGGATTTGATGAATTGGGTGTTTTAGTCATATTTAGATCAGTTTGTTATGGTATTCATTGGTGATATTCTAATCTATTAACTGAATGTATAACACCTCTAACTCGAGTCCTGCTGAAACAGGCTTACAGAGCATAAACAGAGATTACAAATCAAGCAGACATAAATTTCAAACATTTCATAACATGTCAATATTCATATAAAAACCAATTCAAAACATACATATTGTCCCTTATACAAGCCCTCGAGGCCCTAAATACGCAATAGAAACAAGTTGGGACTACATCAGAAACTCAAAAAAAATTTTAGAAAACATTGAAAATTTTCAAAGCTGTAGGGGTCACATGGCTGTGTGGCTAGGCCGTGTGACTCACACGGTCAAGAGACACGCTCGTGTCTTAGGCCATATGGGCATTCAAAATGGGGAAACAAGATCGTGTCCCAGCTCGTGTCTGTGCCCTGTAACTCTCTAAATTGGTCACATGGCCAAGCCACACACCCGTGTGCTAGGTCGTGTAATAGCCTAATTGCAACCCTTTGAAAACTACAGGGGACACACGGCCTTGTCACCTGGTCATGCGTCACACACAGTTGAGACACACACCTGTGTCTCTACTCGTATGGACGAAAATAGGCCATTTTACTAGCCATTTTTCTCACCCAAATTGGCATAAACCTACACCCAACATTATGCATATAAGCAAGCCATAATAAGATAGCAAAACCATCCATTTTCTAGCCTTATACAAATGGTATGATCACATACAACCAATATGCCCTTAGGCACCTCAAATGACAATTTATAAACATGACTAACCATGTGTTCAATTATCAAAACATACTATTTGGTACCAATTATACCACTTAATCACTAGCATCAAATGGTCATATAATTCACATATAACTTGTACATTAAAAACACCCATATGCCATTCAAAAAGGTACCAATTCATAACAACTTTACCAAGCTTCAAAGCTTAAACAAAATGCATATTCAAACCACCATTTTACCTTCCATCATTCTATCATATCAAGCCACCATCAACATGATAAGGCTACCTATATACATACCAAAATATAGCAAAACACAAGCCAAAACATATGGCCACAATTACAACAAGACATATAGGCCAACATTAGCCAAAATAACCTATACATTCCATTATAACCAAACTTAAACCAATCGAAAGTACCGAGTGAACCGATGGATAGTGCGATATAGCTCCAACAAGCTTCCAACCCGAATGAGCTTTGAATTCACTGAAAACACAAAAAATACATAGAGTAAGCATTTAAGATTAGTAATTTCGTATAACATAGAATTTAACATACCATTTAAGCACATATTAGGTAAGTAAACAATACATATCCCAGCACAACATGGCTAAGTGTCTAAGCACATATTCAGCAACATGTAAAATCACATATAAACCAAATCATGGATGAGCTCAACAAATAATCAAATTTCCATAAACATGTACAATCTATTTCATTTAACTACATATCATGTAATAACCTTTCCATGTAATTCATGTATATACCTGTAATAGTTCATATCGAACTCATATCAGCTTGTAACACAACATTGCCCGTTAAACCATTTAGAATATCATTTGATACTATAGTGTGCTAAATTGTAACCTACCAATTCCTGTACATGTATGCTCATATGAGCTATGAATCGGTATGCTCTCACGAGCTGGAAATTAGTAAGCTCATACGAGCTGAGAATCGATAAGATCTCATGAGCTGAAACAGGTAAGCTCTCACGAGCTGAAAGTGATAAGCTCATTCGAGCTATGGTGTGTCCAGAAGACATGCAAGACCTCAACCAAATCGGTAACCCAATGACATGCCATTTGTATCTTACGAATTCCTAAGATTCAAACGGGATTCGGTAATCAGCATACATTTTTGGATATGCGATTAGTATTTATATATGGAAAATATACAAATCACACACATATAATTCAAATAAAATATATAAATACTCAATTTAATTACACAAACTTACCTCGACGAGTAAACGTAGATTTGGAGGCGAGTAATCCGAGATTTTCTCTTTGCCTCGATCTAACTCCGTACGAGGTTTGATTGGATTTATACGGATAAATTTAACCCAATTCAATATATTTCACATTCAGTTTAGGCCAACACACATTTTTGGAAAAATTACCATTTTGCCCCTATACTTTTAATTTCTTTGCAATTTAGTCCATAGGCTCAAAAACTGAAATTCATGCAATTTAACCTTTACCCAAGCCTAGCCAATTTTTATACATAATAGTAACAGCCCATATATTTCATAAATTTACAATTTCACCCCATAATATTTTTTATTTTTCATTTTAGCCCCTAATTAATAATTTTATCAAAAATCCCTTTAAAAAAGTTGTTTATCTAGCAACAACCATCAATATTCTATCATCAAACTTCAAAAATTAAGCATGTTCATCAATGGAAAAACACTAATAGTTTAACAGTTTCACAAATTAGTCCCCAGGCTAGCTAGATTAAGCTACAACGATCCCAAAAATATTGAAATCATTAAAAACAAATTAAGAATTCATACCTAATTGAAGGGATTAAGGTTGCCAAATTTTTAACATAAGAATGGCTTCTTTATCTTTAACTTTCAGTTGAAAAATGGTGAAAAGATGATGATGTTTTGTTTTTATTGTATTTAACTTATCATTATTTACTTATTTCCAAAATTAACCTTAATAATTCATTCAAATTTCACTATTTCCAAGCACTTATCATCCATTGTCAACATTAATGGGATAATTACTATATAAGGACTTCCACTTTAAATTTCTATAACTATTTAATACCTTTAGCTAATAGAACTCAACTTTTGCACTTTACGCGATTTAGTCCTTTTTATCAAATTTCTTAACAAAATTTTTATACGGTATTTCTATCATATTGTAGGAAATTAAATAATAATAAAATAAATTTCTTGACTTCGAATTTGTGGTCCTGAAACCACTGTTCTGATTTCACTTAAAATGGGTTGTTACAAAATGAGTCGGATCATGTCGAACATTTAAGAGTTTTAATGCAAACTTTGTGTGAAAAAAATTTATCCGAAATTCAGTAAATGTGAATTCTGGCAATGGGAAGTATAATTTCTAGGACATGTTATTTCTAAGGATGGAATCAGGTTGATCTGAATAAAGTATCTGTAATTGTTGAATGGAAAATTCTAAAGAATGTTCCTGAAGTTCAAAGTTTCTTAGAATTAGCTGGATACTATCGATGATTCGTTAAAAATTTCTTGATCATTGCTTCACCTATGACTAGGTTATTACAAAAAAACGTTGAATTTGCTTCGTCTGATAAATGTCAACAAAGTTTTGATCAACTGAAAAGTATGGTAATAGAAGCTCCAGTATTAACTCAACCTGAATATGGAACGGCATATGTTGTTTACAGTGATGCATCTCTCAATGGTTTAGGTTGTGTGTTAATGCAGACAGGGAAAGTAGTAGCTTATGCTTCTCGACAGTTAAAACCGCATGAAAGAAATTATCCTACTCATGATCTTGAGCTTGCCATGATTGTCCTCGCTTTGAAGATATGGAGACATTATTTATATGGTGAGAAATTTCACGTGTGTACTGATCACAAAAGCTTAAAATACTTAATAACCAAGAAAGAGTTGAATTTGAGAAAACAATATTGGTTTGAACTACTGAAAGATTATGATTTGGTTATTGAGTACCATCTACGGAAGGCTAATGTGGTTGTGGTTGTGGTTGTGGTTGTGGATGCACTCAACAGAAAATCATCATTGTTTGCACTTCGAGCATTGAATACTCATTTAACTTTGAATACCGATAGTTCTGTATTAGCAGAATTAAAAACTAAACCCTTGTTCCTGCAATGAATTCAAAAATTGTAAAATGACGATATGAAGTTGATAATGAAATAGAGCTTGGTTTGGGATAATTTGAATATTGAATATAGTACTGGTGATGATGGTATATTGTATTATCATAATAGAATTTGTGTTCTGAATAGTTCAAATTTGAAACATGATATTCTATCCAAGGCTCACAGTAGCATATATTCCATTCATTCGAGTAGTACGAAGATGTATTGTGATTTGAAATAGATGTACTGGTGGTTGGATATGAAATGTGAGATTTGTGAGTTCGTAGCCAAATGTTTAATTTGCCAGTAGGTAAAAGCAAAGCATCAGGTGCCGTCAAGATTATTGCAACCTATTATGATGCCAGAGTGGAAGTGGGAACGAATCACTATGGATTTCATATCTGGTTTGCAATTAACTCCAAAAAAAGAAAGATTTGATCTGGGTGATTGTTGATAGATTGACTAAGTCTACTCATTTTATTCCAGTCAGAACAAATTACTCACTTGAGAGGTTAGCGAAATTATATGTGTCAGAGATTATAAGGTTACACAGAGTTTCGACATCTATTATTTCTGATTGTAATCCGCAGTTTACATTGAGATTTTAGAGTAAACTTCACAAGGCTTTAGGCACTAAACTCAACTTCAGTACCACATTTCATCCTCAGACGGACGAGCAATCAGAATGAGTAATATAGATTTTGGAGGACATGTTATAGTGTTGTATACTCGAGTTTGAAGGTAGCTGGGAAAAGTATCTACCGTTAGTTGAATTTGCTTATAATAATAGTTATCAATCCAGTATAAAAATGACATCGTTTGAAGCTTTATATGGAAGAAGATGTAAAATGCTGTTGTATTGGTCCGAGTTGAGCGAAGCCAAAATGGTGGGTATTGATTTGATTCAAGAAATTGAAGCTAAGGTGTGAATTATTCGAAAGAGTTTGAAAGTTGTATCTGATCGTTAGAAATCATATGCAAATTTGAAAGGAAAAGATATTGTTGGCAATCAAGTGTTCTGAAAAGTTTCTTCGTGGAAGAAAGTGCTACGTTTTGGCAGGAACGTAAAGCTGAGCCAAAGATTTATCAGACCGTACGAGATTATTGAAAGAGTCACCCTCGTAGCTTACAGACTAGAATTGCCTCTTGAATTTGAGAAAATGCATAATGTGTTTTATGTTTCAATGCTAAGATGGTACAAATCCAACCCATCACACGCGATTTCTTATAGTGAAGTTGAATTACAGTCAAATTTGATGTATTCTAAAGAACTAGTGAAAATTTTAGCTCAGGAAGTCAAAGAACTTCGAAATAAAGGAGTACCGCTGGTGAAAATTTTGTGGCATTGGCATGGTACTGAAGAGGCTACCAGCGAAACCAATGAATCAATGAAATTACAATGTCTGAATCTATTCCTAGGTAACAATTTTTAATAATTTCGAGGACAAAATTTCCTAAGGGGGAGAGTTGTAACAACCTATTTTTCAGTGATATCAGAACAGTGGTTTTGGGACCATAATTTCAATGAGTAAATTATTATCTTATTAATTATTTAGTGTCTATAGGATTTTTTTAAGATCGTATTAAAATTTTGTTAAGAAATTTTAATGTTTAAATGCTTAATTTAATGAAAAGGACTAAATCATAAAAGGTGAAAAAGTTGAGTTTTAATAGTTAGGGGAGTCAAATAGCTTTATAAGTGAATGTCAATGGACTTGATTGGTAATTATACCATATATGTTGATAATGGATGTACATGGATTTGGTATTATTGAAATTTTGATATTTTTTAAAGGGTAAAAAGGCAAATTTATAAATAAAACTAAAAATAACATAAGAAAACATGTCCATCTTCTTCAATTCATCTCATCTACACTGTAATTAACCATAGAAAAGAGCTAGGGCATTCAGTCAACTTGATTTCATTTTATGTAAGTGTATTCAAGCCTATTTTTAATGATTTTTATACTTTTGAGATTGTTACAACTAGGCCTAGCTAGCCCGTACCTTCGTTTTTGAAACTGTTAAAAATTTTAGAAGTTGCCATTGATTAATCTTGAATGTTCTTGATGATTAATATGTGTTTGAAGCTTTAATTGGGATATTTAGTTGTTTTATGAAGTGATTTTTGTTAGATTTTGATTTAAGGATTAAATTGTTTAAATGTCAAAATTTCAAGATTTAGTAGCAAATTTGATGTATGATAGGTACTATTTAGGAGCCTAGAAAATTTTATTTTAAATTAGTTTTTAGAAAATGGTCGAATTTGATGAATATCGGGTTAGAGGATTAAATTGCACAAGTTATAAAAGTTTAGGGAAAATGTGTCATTAATGAAAAGTTAAGGGTTATATGCATTGAATAGAATGTGGAATATGTATGAAATTAATGTATTGCATTTAACTATTATATAGATCAAATTTTGGATCAAAAAGACAATAATTGAAGACAAGGGAAAATAGCGGACTAGCCCCTGTATGTTGTCTAGAGTTGAATATTGAGTAAGTTCATAATGTTTTAATAAGTAAATGAATTTCTATTTTTACTTTTACATTATAGTTCCTTAGTTCAAGATCGATAATTAATTACTAAATGTTTGCACATACATGTCCCTATTTGTACTTTGGTACTCCTGTTTGCACACACGTGCCCCTATTTTTACTTCGATACCCTTGTTTGTACTTTGGTACCCCTAAACGCATTTATGCGTGTTGTTTATACTTTAGTAACCCTAAAATCTAATAATGTATTGACTAAATCTAATTGTGTTAGATTGAATGTAATTCTATAATCTTACCAAGTTACGTAAACTTATCGATTCTTGTGAATTGTTTTGTAGAGTTCTGTTGCTGACAATTTGGAAGGATCAATCAATCGACTCACACTATCCATCAAAGTTGGTATTTCTTATGTTTCTTAGGGTAGTGGCATGTATATGTGGCTAAATATGTTGTTTCGATAAAAATTGATACTTTACTAAACTATGCCAATAGGTATTTTATCATGCTTGTAAATAGGTTTCTTTTGGTATAATTAGAATGGTAAGAAAGTGAACACTTGTGGTATGTCTTGGTATATGATTGAATTAAGTTACTATGCAAGAAATGGATCAATGTTGATAATGGTTTAGTTGTTGATGTTTTGATATGATTGTGGTGTATATGAGTGGCACATTGGTTGGTTGATTTTAGGACATTAAAATGGTATGTTTGTGTAGTGGTGAATGATGTTTATGTTCATTGGATGCATGTTTAAATGGGTAGATTGGTTAGGTGTGAATTGCTTGTGGAATGCAAAATATTGGTATGTTTAGGTATGGTTTGATTGTAACACCCCAAACCCGGCCTGAAAGTTTGGCTCGAATCTGGCGTGTCACATTGAAGGGTTTTTCGAAAACCATGTTTCCATTAAAAACCCTTCTTAATAATTAAAAACTTATACCCTTTTTAAACCTTGTTAGAAAACCTCAGCTGAATAACATTCTTAACAACTTTGTAAAAATCTTGGCAGTTGCAGAAGCTTAATTTAAAAACAATTACGGATACGTGATGTTTTGAAAATAGTAGTTGCTTTGGAAAACCGTGTTCTAATACTAGCAATTATAAGAACAATAAATAAAATTCCAAAATAGAAATCTATAAAATTAATACGGCCTTACAACAACCCACATAAAAACATTTAAAAGCAATAATCAAAACTGTAACATAAACAGTGTGTGTGGCTCCCTCCGAGCCCCTCGCAACTCCGATCCGTCTAAGGCTGGAAATTACCTGAAAGGTTAATAAACGGGGTGAGTTTACAAAAACTCAGTGTGTAATCCCCTACTTTATAAAAGGAACAGTCAGTCATATAAAAGAATTAAAAGTCTGGCCCCAGCCCTCCTTACAGTTTCAGTATCAATTAGGCCTTAGCCCATTATAACAAACAGTACCAGATGGGCCTTAGCCCTATACAGAATTCAGAATGAAGCCCATAGGCCCACAACAGATACAGAACGGATATTTCATGTATGTAGACACCCAACCCATATCCATCCATATACACCCCCGTACCAACCTTACACCATGTGGGGAGACAACTCGACCCACCCATCCGCTACATACCACAGAATTTGCAGCATGGCTGCCAGAACAGATATTGAGATAGAGTCACTAGATACAGATATTGTGGCAGAGCTGCTAGAACAGATATTTGTGGCCTAGCCACCAGAACAGATATTTGTGGCATAGCCACCAGAATGCTTCCTCCATCAATATAACCCATATCCCATGCAACAGATATACATGTCATGGCATACAACATACAGAATCAGAATATCATGCCCATATTTGAATCAAACAATCACAGTCAAGTCATTCATATCACCAACATTTATTCACAATCAAATCCGCCAACCACACAGTCCAAGTCAGTCACTTGCCCACAAGGGCAAAACGGTCATTTAACACCCTAGGGGCAAAATGGTAATTTTACCCCACAAGGGTATCTCGGTAATTCTACCCTACAGAGGTATTTCAATAATTTGGTAAACTAAAGTATTCTAAATAGGGATAACAATACAAATGGGCCTAAGGCCCTTTCTCGGCCCAAATGGGCCCAAACGCTCGTGTGGCCCTTTTAGCCCAAATCTAGCCACAGATATGAGATTCACCTAGCCTAGTCCAATATTTACTACACAATCAAACAACTTATCCAATTGGGCCCATAGGCCTATTAGGGCCACATGGCCCCTTTCGGCCCATCATGGCCCGAAATAGCCATCGAACAGCCAGAGTAGTGAGAAATACACATCTGATAGGAGACTGGAGTTAATCCGCGCTCCGAGCACTCTTAGCCGACGCCCAACCCAAATGAGCACACCATAAAGCGAATGGGATCAGCCAAGAAAGGTACCTTTACCCTCCTCATGGTTCTCTCTATTTAAAGCCAGCTTCGCATCCACTCTTATGTTAGCTTCCCGATGTGGGATCCCTCCATCATTAGAGTTTAAATTCAACACCAACTCTTGCCGCCCCTTGTTAGCAAAATAAATGCTCTTTGATTTCCATGAGTTTCGAACCCTGGACCTCCTTGCCAACTCTATGATGCCACCGTCCTGCCTCTTATGTGGCGTTACTTTACCACTAGACCACAAGGCTTTTTGTGGCACAATTTCTCCAACAATACCTTAAGGGCTATCTACTGCACCCAGGGTTTGATTCACCTTAAACCAAAATTTTTGCTAGAGTCCAGGTTTGAACCCAGGACTTCTCCAACACTTCTTAGCACACTTAACGACTAAAACAAGCCTTCATTAATGAAATTTACATGCAGAACAAAATATTACAAGCTGCCTTCAACCGCTCCCATGCTCAAGGCCCAAAACTTCTAGGCCCAAATTCAGGGTGTTACAACTCTACCTCCCTTAAAGAAATTTCGTCCCCAAAATTTCCATCTAACAGTGTAGTCGTGTAACATCTACCCCACTACGCTACCGCTGCTCACTCTGATCCTACTCAAACCCGGCCTGGAAGTTTGGCTCAAATCTAGCGTGTCACATTGAAGTGTTTTTCGAAAACTATGTTTCCATTAAAAACCCTTCTTAATAATTAAAAACTTATACCCTTTTTAAACCTTGTTAGAAAACCTCATCTGAATAACATTCTTAACAACTTTGTAAAAATCTTGGCAGTTGGGGAAGCTCAATTTAAAAATAATTGTGGATACGTGATGTTTTGAAAACAGTAGTTGCTTTGCAAAATCGTGTTCTAATATTAGCAATTATAAGAACAGTAAATAAAATTCCAAATTAGAAATCCAGAAAAATACAACGGCTTTACTACAACCCACATAAAAACATCTAAAAGCAATAATCAAAACTGTAACATAAACAGTGTGTGTGGCTCCCTCCGAGCCCCTCGCAGCTCTGATCCGTCTAAGGTTGGAAATCACCTGAAAGGTTAATAAATGGGGTGAGTTTATGAAAATTCAGTGTGAGTTTACAAAAACTCAGTGTGTAATCCCCTACTTTATAAAAGGAACAGTCATTCATATAAAAGAATTAAAAGTCTGGCCCAAGCCCTACTTACAGTTTCAGTATCAATTGGGCCTTAGCCCATTATAACAGACAGTACCAGATGGGCCTTAGCCCTATATAGAATTCAGAATGAAGCTCGTAAGCCCACAACAGATACAAAACAGATATTTCATGTATGCAGACACCCAATCCATATCCATTCGTATACACCACCGTACCAACCTTACACCATGTGGGGAGACAACTCGACCCATCCATCCGCTACACACGACAGAATTTGCAGCATGGCTGCCAGAACATATATTGTGACAGAGTCACCAGATACAGATATTGTGGTAGAGCCACCAAAACAGATATTTAGGGCATAGCCACTAGTATAGATATTTGTGGCATAGCCACCAGAACGCTTCCTCCATCAATATAACCCATATCCCACGCAACATATATACATGTCATGGCATACAACATACAGAATCAGAATATCATGCCCATATTTGAATCAAACAATCACAGTCAAGTCATTCATATCACCAACATATATTCACAATCAAATCGTCAACCACACAGTCCAAGTCAATTACTTGCCCGCAAGGGCAAAATGGTCATTTAACACCCTAGGGGAAAAATGGTAATTTTACCCCACAAGGGTATCTCGGTAATTCTACCCTACAGAGGTATTTCAGTAATTGGTAAACTAAAGTATTCTAAATAGGGATAACAATACGAATGGGCCTAAAGCCCTTTCTCGGCCCAAATGGGCCCACACGCTCGTGTGGCCCTTTTAGCCCAAATCTAGCCACAAATATGAGATTCACCTAACCTAGTCCAGTATTTACTACACAATCAAACAACTTATCCAATTGGGCCCATAGGCCCATTGGGCCCACATGGCCCCTTTCGGCCCATCACGGCCCGAAGTAGCCATCCTACAGCCAGAGTAATAAGAAATACACACCTGATAGGAGACTGGAGTTAATCCGCGCTCTGAGCACTCTTAGCTGACGCCCAACCCAAACGAGAATGCTATAAAGCGAATGGGATCAGCCAAGAAAGGTACCTTTACTCTCCTCATGGTTCTCTCTATTTAAAGCCAGCTTCGCATCCACTCTTATGTTAGCTTCCCGATGTGGGATCCCTCTATCATCAGAGTTTAAATTCAACACCAACTCTTGCCGCCCCCTGTTAGCAAAATAAATGCTCTTTGATTTCCATGAGTTTCGAACCTTGGACCTCCTTGCCAACTCTATGACGCCACCGTCATGCCTCTTATGTGGCGCTACTTTGCCACTAGACCCCAAGGCTTTTTGTGGCACAATTTCTCCAACAATACTCTTAAGGCCTACCTACTACGCTTAGGGTTTGATTAACCTTAAACCAAAATTTTTGCTAGAGTCCAGGTTTGAACCCAGGACTTCTCCAACACTTCTCAGCACACTTAACCACTAAAATAAGCCTTCATTAACGAAATTTACATGCACAACAAAATATTACAAGCTGCCTTCAACCGCTCCCATGCTCAAGGCCCAAAACTTCTAGGCCCAAATTCAGGGTGTTACATTGATGCCTTGTTAGTGTGCACAAGTTGTTCAAATGTTCATGTATGAATTGGTGTTGGTAACGGCTTGTTTTAAGTGAATTTTAGGTCCACACGGCCTGGGACACGGGTGTGTGATTGCAACACCCCTAACCCGTATCCATCGCCAAAATAGGGTTACGAGGAATTACTAAACATTACGTATCATTCATATGTATAAAACATACATTTATGCATTCATAAACAAAATCTATTGTACACACCCACATGTCCCTTATGAGGCTCTACGAGACCTTAAAACATGCTTAAAAGAGGTTCGGGACTAAACCGATAACATTTAAAAACTTCGAGGAACTTATAAAATTTTCTTACATTCAAGGGTCACATGCCCTTGTGAATAGCACACGGCCACCAGACACGCCCATGTCACACGCCGTGTGAAAACAGGGCATACATACTGACTTGCACCACACGGCCGGAGACACGCCCGTGTGCCATGGCCGTGGGAAAACTGGAGGGTATACTGACTTAGGTCACACAGCCATATGTCAGCCCGTATGTCTCACACGGCCAGTAGACATGCCCGTGTGTCTAGGTCGTATCAAACCTGTAAGGTATACTGACTTAATTCGAAGTGTTACCCCAGGGGACACACGGCCGTGTACCAAGGCTATGTGTCACACTCGGTCAAGCCACACACTCGTGTGCTCAGCCGTGTGGAGTGAAAATAGGCTTGGTTAAAGCCACATTTCACACCCTCCTCAAGCTTACCTAAAACACCACATTTCATGCTATTTCAATTCATTAATAGGCTGGCAAACCGTGCTAGTTTATACACCAATCTTACAATACCAATTCTATCCATTTCATCAACTCAAATCATACCATTTATAGCCATTCTTTCAACTCATAAATTCCATAACCAAAAACATGCCAAAACAAGTCATAACGTTAACTTCTATATGCATATTCTCACTATCTTATTAACTATTTTATGCTACATAACATACCATTTCATCATCAATAAACAAATGCACAACATACCATGAAAATCATACCAAAACACAAGGCAATTAATACAACACAGTTCCTTTACCAAACTCATAACTTAAGCCAACTTAAATGGCCAAATACATACCAACATTTACATCATAAGCAAGCCAAATCTCATGGCTAAAATCATAACTCAAAACTTATCATCAATTCACTAGCCTATACATGCCATATACCATATATACAAAGCTTCAAAAGTACCAACAAGATGATCGATAATGTGATGACATTTTCCCGATGATCTCAAAGTTAGAGCTAGCTTCGATAATCTCATATTAAGGATTGACGTATCGGGTCGACTATTCAATAACCTTCGATTTCCCTCGATCTAAATCTGATTTCTACCTTTTAGGATCTATATGAATTCAAAATTAACTCATTTATTCATTGATTCATTCAATTCAGTCCAAAAACACATATTTAAGCCAAGTTGCACTTTGGCCCCTAAAGGTCCACATTTATTCAATTTAGTCCTTATTTCATAAAAACACAAATTACACAAAATCTCAATATTCGATGCTTGGCCGAATTACTCTTAAGTGCCTAGAAATCCATATTTATCAACATTTCACACATTTAACCACACATTTTTATCTTTTCACAAATTAATCCCTAATATGCATTTTCATCAAAAACTACTTAACAAAACATATTAATCTTTCAATAATTATTCATTTTCCATCATCAACATTCAAAAACATCAAGCTATCCTCAATGGAACTTCACAAATTCATCAACCAATTCAAAAATTAAGGTACAGGCTTGCTAGAATACGAAACAACGATCACAAAAACATAGAAATCATCAAAAACCAAGCTAAAATCGTATCTTTATCAAGAAAAGAGTTGTCAAACCCTAGATGAGTATAAAAGCTTCCTCTTCTTCTTTAACTTCATTTAAATGATCATAAATCAAAATTTTGATTTTGGTTTTATTTATGTTAAGTTTATTTACCAAACTACATATCTAACCTTTAAAATATAACCTCAAAATCACTTAAACCATGGTCATAATTGTCCACTTAACTTAATTGTGGTCTAATAACATCATAAGGACCTTTGGTTTAATAAATCATAGCAAATAGACACTCTTAACTTATAGCATGATGCTTTTGCATTTTACGCGATTAGGTCTTTTTATCAAATTAAGCATCAAACACTAAAACTATTTCACGAAACTTTCACACATATATAATCACATGCTATAAACATCAAAAATAATATTAAAATAATTTTATGACCTCAGATTTGTGGTTTTGAAACCACTATTCTGATTTAGCTACAATCGAGTTGTTACAACTCTCCCCCTTAAGGATTTTCATCCCCGAAAATCTTACTTGTGAATAGGTTAGGGTATTGATTTCTCATAGCATCCTCGGGTTCCCACATAGCTTCTTCAACCCCATGTCGATGCCACAAGAATTTCACTAATGCTATCATTTTATTTCTCAGCTCTTTGATCTCACGAGCTAGAATTCGGATTGGTTCTTCACTGTACAACAAATCCGACTGAATCTCAACCTCAGTCGGGGAAATGACATGCGAAGGATCAGACCTATATCATCGAAGCATCGACAAATGAAATACATTGTGTATTTTCTCTAACTCAGATAGTAAAGATAGTGGATAAGCAACTGGTCCGACTCGCTCGATAATCTCATACGGTCCTATGAATCGCGACTCAAATTCCCTTTTCGAGCAAACCGCAATATCTTTTTCCACGAAAACACTTTTAGAAACACTCTATCCCCAATCTAAAACTCAATATTTTTCCGTTTCAAATCTGCGTAAGATTTATGTCGATCCGGAGCTACTTTCAAACTATCGTGAATTATTTTCACTGTCTCTTCTATTTCTCTGACCAGATCAACCCCATGAATCTTATTCTTGCTGAGCTCACTCCAATACAACGGTGTTCAGTATTTACGACCGTATAGAGCTTCATACGGTGCCATATTTATACTCGATTGAAAGCTATTATTGTATGCAAATTCAATCAGTGGCAAATATTTTTCTCGCGTACCTTCTAACTCAAGAATACAACATCGTAACATATCCTCAAGTATTTAAATAACTCGTTCGAATTGACCATCCGTCTATGGGTGAAAAGCGGTACTAAAATGTAGCTTTGTATAACAGCCTGGTTAAGACACTAGTCGAAATAGTGGTTTCAGGACTAAAAATTTGATTCAAAAAATATTTTAATATTATTTTATGTGCTATTTATATGTGAATTAGTATGTATGAAAATTTCGTACGAAAATTGTATCATTTGTGTGCTTAATTTGCAAAAATGACCTAATCGCGTAAAAGGTAAAAGTGGCCTTCTATTTCTTAAGTGTGCCTATTTGCTATGTCTTATTAATGTGAGGTCCTTATGTTGCAATTAGACCATTGGAACCATTGAAAGATTTAATGGACATTTATGTTTATTATATTAAGGGCAAAATTGGTATTTGGTAATTTAAGTTATATTAAATAAAAGAAAAACATGGATAAGTGATATATTCATCGTCTATTGCTGAAAACCAAAGAAAAAGGAAGAATAAAATGAGTTTTACGGTTTTGGCACTTTGATTGTTGATTAAGGTATGATTTTGATTTAGTTTTTGATGATTTTTATGTTTTTGTAATCGTTGCTTAGTAATCTTTCAAGCCCATGTCTCAATTTCTGAAATTGTTGATGATTTTTAGTTGAGCCATTGATGAAACTATGAGTTTTATGAAGTTTGATGATAGTATATGGAAGCTTGAAGTTGGGTTAACATGTTTTGTCTTTGATTTTTTGATGAATTTGAGTAATTTGGGTTAAATTGTGAAAATGAGAAATATAAAGACTAAAATGTGAAATAAATGAAATAAGTGGGCTTAAATGAACACTATGAAAATTCGGTTAAGCATGGGTATATGGAAATTTTGTATATTTTGTGATTTTTGTGATTAGGGACTAAAGTGTTAAAATGTGAAAATGTGAAGGTTAATTTGTAAAATGTCCTAAATGTGTGTTTATGGATTGATTTGAATGATTTGTTGAATAAAAGAGTTAACTTTAAATTTATTTAGATCAAGGACAAAAGAAAATGGAATTAGATCGAGGGAAATAGAAAGTCGTCGAGTAGTCGATTTCGTTCATTCGAATCCATACGAGGTAAGTCAATATACAAATTATATGCTATTGAACAATGATGAATGATTATATTAGCTGAGTATGAGATATCCGAGAAAGTATCGACAAAGTTTCGACGTTTGAAAAAGCCCTGTACAAACCATAGGAATAGTTAGGATACATATGTCATGACATAGGATCCGATATGCATTTTCATGTAAGACCATGTTTGGGACGTTGGCATCGATCTATGATTTACGTGTAATACCATGTCTGGGACATTGGCATCATATTTGATTTCGTGTAAGACCCTGTCTAGGACAGTGGCATCGATATTTGATACATGTAAGACCACGTCTGGGACGTTGGCATTGTATGAGCTTTTCGAGTTATCCGAGTATCCTTATTGATTTCAAACGGTTCAACGGGCATTCTGAGAAAATGAATGAGTATGTGAACATGTATTTGATTCAGGTACGTTTGAATTGTATGTTAAGATTGAGAATGAAAGGTAAGCATATGTATTTATGTGTGAATATATGAAAGATGTTTGTATCATGTGGAAATATGATGTACATATGAGAAAATGGTTATAAGTATTTGAGCTAAATGAGAATTATGAACTTGACATTGAGTTATGCCATGATTCATACAAATAATTTGTTTGTAGTTATGATTTGTGATAAGTTTATTTGTGTATGGCTTACTAAGCTTTTGAAAGCTTATATTGTGTGTTTTTTAACTGTTCTTTAGATATTGAAGCTACTAGGAGCTCGGGGATCGTCGAGGATCATCACCACACTATCGAACTCTATTTTTCTACCTTTTGAAAATATGCTTATTGAAGTATGGCATGTATAGGCTAGAAGTATTAGAATATGTTTTGTAATGTGTATATCTAGCCATGTGATATGGCTTGATTATGGATGTGATTATTAATGAATTTGGTATATGTTTTGTGTTAAAAAATGGTATGTTTTGATATGCTTAAATGGCATAGTAAGAAATGCTCAATTTGGTAAGTGGTTATATGACATGAAGGATGTATGTTTTGTGATTGAAATTGGTTGAAATTATAGTGCAATTGTGCTTTGATTTTTGACTTGTAGGTATGATCCAAATGGGTGGCAATTTGGCCTTGCAAATGGCCTATATTTGTCCACACAGTTGGGCACACGGGTGTGTGTCATGACCGTGTCTGTCAATGCTTCTTTTAGAAGCAAGTCAGTCTCGAGCACGACCGAGACACACGGGCATGTCTGGTGGCCGTGTAAGGCACACAGCCTTGGCACATAGGCGTGTGTGGCCATTTTGAAGGGTACATGGGCTTGACACACAGGCGTGTGGTCAGCCATGTGACCCAAGCCAGTTTCGACCATGGCCAATACAAACAGGCGTGTCTCCGGCCGTGTGGATAAGTCAGTATACATGCTTTGTTTCGCCACGGCCTAGACACATCGGCGTGTCTAATGCTGATCGTGATTTTTTATGGTAAGTTTTATAAATTTATAATGAATCGTTCTTGAAACTAACTATTATCACGACGTAGGCAAGTGTACCTATCAAACAGTAGTATAGCTTTAGCAAGACCGGATTGTCAAACCCAAAGGACTAGGAGTACTAGTAATGACTGTCTTTTTATTATCTAACCGAAGAAAAGAGGTTTGTTTTAACTAACTAATTAAACTAAGAACTTGCAAAAAATAGAATTAGGAAATTACTTTTGGGGAAAACGATTAATTGAGACAATACTTAAGGAAAAATCCACCTAGCCTTGTACTTGTTATTTTGGCTCTAAACTGGACGATTTATTCATTTAACTTGTTCCATAGAAATCCCTAAGTTATGTTATTATCCCTATTCAGGACTAATAACGTCTAATCCCTATGTTGAATAACCAAGACTTTTCTCTAATTAACACCTAGGGCTGCATTAACTCAAACTATGGATTCCCTTATTAGGTTTCACCCTAATCTGGAAAAATCTTGTCACCCTATCTCTAGGCGCGCAATCAACTCCTCTTAATTATGACAAATTTACTCTTAGTCAGGGTCTATTCCTCCTCCAACTAAGAGTAGTAACTTGAAGTGATATCCTAAAATACCAAAACAAGAGTTAAGAACACATAATTAAGAACAAGCCAAATATTTATCATACGATTTAGAAATAATAACAAGATTTCGTCATAGGTTTCATCCCCCTTAGGTATTTAGGGGTTTAGTTCATAACTAAACAAGAAAAAATCTCAGAATAATAATAAATACAAAACATAAAGAAAACCCAAAACTCCTGAAGGGAAATTAAGGAGAGATCTTCAGTCTTTCTAGTGGATCCGGCTTCTGAGATGGATCAATCAGCTTCCTTGGAGTAATTCCTTACTCCCTCTTCTCCGTACCCCTTTTCTTCCTCTTTTGGGTGTATTTATAGGCTTTGGAATGCCTTACAACCCTCAAAAGTGGCCTTTTCTAAATTAGACTCAACTTTGGTTCGATAGGGACACGCCCGTGTGCGATAACTTTAGGCTGTGTTCGAGCCTGTTAGATTGGCACGAGCGTGTGTTCTATCCATGTGAGTCGTGCTTCAATTCTGCCAAATTGACATGGCCGTATGAGCTGCCCGTGTGAAGAGATCCAGCCATGTTGATTCCATACCTTGGCCCATTTTCTCCGTTTTTGGCCTCTTTCTTGTTCCTTTCGCTCTCCTATGCTTACCTAAGGATAAAACATGAAATTAAGGCATTAGGAGCATCGAATTCACTAATTCTAAGGAAAAATAATTCATAAAATGCATTAAGGACGGGGTATAAATATGTATAAATTATGGTTTATCAAATACCCCCACACTTAAGCGTTTGCTTGTCCTCAAGCAAAATCCTCAAATCATAATTAAAAATTCCTTTTTCTCAACTTATAATTCCTATCAATAATATCTCAAACCATCTCATAAGTAATCATACATTGAGAATTCAACTAAAAGAACAATAAGGCTTCAAACATTCCAAATTGAGTATTTAATCTTGAAAAACTTAGGCATCTCCCTTCATCCAAGTAGTTATCATTAATTTGGAATCTCACAGGGTTTACCATCCTCACTAAAGATTCACTCAAATCACTCGAAGTGTTTAAGGATAATGAAATTAGCACTCATTAGTCAATATGAAAAGTTATTACCATAGGCTTGCATGAAAATAAAATCTCTACCACTATAAATCGAGACGATACATCAATCAAAAGGTCTTTAAAGGGTTGTAACGAGGCTTGGTTAGGGGGTGTGGTCACAAGCTGAAAGAAAAAGGTTAGAATCGAGATTGACTTGAAAAATTACTTAACTAGAAAAATATTTAATCATCACTTGCGTTCAACAAAGCTTCTTCTCTGACTAATAGAATTTGAATACTAAAGTTTACAAACAAAAGATTACTACTAATATGTATACATTTTTTTTTGAAGAACAAGTCAAATAACATAAACTAACTATTAAGAACAAGACATAGCTAAGCAATTTACTCAACTCAAATCTTGAAAAAAATAGGGATCAAGTTAATTTAGGGGATTTCAACAATAATGGGTTAAGGGTTAACATTGAGGGTCATACAAGGAATGGCTTGTTAAGTTCAAAGGGGTTTACTAAGGGTTGATCATGTAGGTAGGCTTTTCATGGCATGAGTGGGTTAATCCTAAGTGCCTCTATCATCTTGATATATCAAATCAAATGGTGTGGTCTTGACATGCATAATCAGGCAAGTTCTAGAATAATAATTCAATATTGACACACTCAAAGCAATAATAAAAGTGAGCATGAAAGAATTAATAGATGCTCAAAAGGCTCAAAAATCTCACAAAAATTATGGCTTTTTGATGTTTAAACCTGTGGGATTCAATTTAAGATAATACCTAGACTTGGGGAAACAACCTAAAATTTTAAATTCTTGAAAATTAACTTATCATGCTTGATTATCTAACGTCTTAAAGTTTAACAATCAATGCATAATTGCCTATGTTTTAATTCAAGATATATCAATCAACATTATCAGTCAATCAAAATTCATCTTAAACATGATATGAGAGATTTACAAGAGAACAAAGCAATATTTAGGGATTTTTTGGATAATGGAATGATTACCCCCCACACTTAAGATGTACATTGCCCTTAATGTACTAGGATAGATATATGGAAAAGAAAATAAAAAATCATAAGATAGGGAGAGAATTGAAACTTCCTGAGTACTGAATGAATGTTCTAGTTTGGAGTTATGGAGGTGGAGGAGGATACTCCGATGGTGGTAGAGGTTGGGTACCACAAGTGCTGTGCCACAAGAATATTATATCTCCTCATTGAGCAAGGCATGACAGTCGTGGTGAACCTTTTCCAATGGAGTTTGAAGTTCCTAAGTGATTGTGAGCTTTGGAGCTCTTTATAACTGTGATAAAAGTAGGAACTGTTTAGGGAATATTAGGCAGAATAATTAATCGTAAAGGAATATCCGAGATTAAAATTTGTTAGATAAAAATTATAAATCCTAATAAAAATAAGATGAAAGAAAAATAAAAAGTGGTCTTAAATGAAAATAAAAATAGAAACATAAAATAATAAATAAAAGTTTCTAAACATCTTCATCGCTGGATGGTTCGCGAGGTGGGACTGGCGATGAGATGTGGAGGTGCTGACAAATCTACTATAGAGTAGCATCAATGTTGTCAAATCTTTGAAAATACTATTGCTCGAATCTGTTAAGACTCTCAGAGATGTCAGCATATGAAGCCGCCGCATGAACTGGCCGATGGGAGCGTGGTGGCTGAGAAGGTGGGTCCTCGCGTTAGGTGGAGACATCATCAGTAATGTCCTCTGGAACCTCCTTCTTGGCAGATTGGGTGAGACAATATTGGGGAGGGTAGGTTCCTCGGTGCCTCTCGATCATCCTCATGCTAAGCATGCTCGAGATGCCTTGTGGAGACATCTGGCCAATAAAGGTCAAAGATGATTCTTGGGGCGCGGTGTTGAGGAGTCTGAAGTGTCATGCTAGTCAAGTCACGTAGGGGCCAATAGAGATGATCCCCCTTCGATGTTGCTCCATCTGGTGGCGTATGGCAAGGGCGATAAAGTAGGCAAGGTTGATGACGTGCCTGTTTGACATACACTTTAAATAATAGACATCGTGGGTAGTGACAACGCTGGTGCTCTCCCTCCTCCCTGTCAAAGTGTGAGATAGAATAGAATGGAGGTACTTTAGGGATGGAGGGAGAGATAAGGCCTTGGTGCGACTGGGGTCGTAGGTGGCCGAACGTTGGATGAGGGCGTCCCAGCAACATGATGGAGAACGATGGATGTGGCATTCTAGGGCATGTAGGTCATTCTCCTCTTTGAACTCCTCGGTATAAAGACCCAATGCAGTGCCAAACTCGGGAATGCTTAGTTGGCGGACTAATCTGCCTAAATAAAACTAGACTGTGCTGGGATCATCGTAGTTTGTCATCACCGTTTGAAGATGAAACGTGGAACATAGCTAAATTGCCAGTTCTAAGTATGTCGGCTCGATGATTCCAAAGAATAGCTCTCAAGGGTCAGTGGTAAGGAGGGCTCGGATCGCATCAGCCAATTGCACTTGTTTGATAGCAAATTTCAATCGATGCAAATGACCATTGTAAGAGAGTCGAACTCGTAGTATTTGAAAGAGCTCTTCTTGGGGCTCGTTGGAGAATTGTAGGAAAGGATGGCGAATTTTCGCGGCTAGGCCCGAGGAAGATGATGCTTCTTTCCTTTCCTTGGAAGCAGGGACGGTGGTTTTCTTCCTTCACGAAGACGACATAGTGAACACTAGGAAGAGGAGAAAATGCGTCAAAAATGAAGTTGGAGGCGACACACAAGCGTGGCGAGGAGGCCGTGTGGACTTGCAGCGGCTAGGGTTAGGGTTTTTAAGTGGGGAAGATAATGAATAGTACAACCTATTTATAGATTTTGAGGCACACGGCCAGGAGACACGCCCGTGTGTCCCAATTTTAGGCCGTGTGTTTCGTGCTTTTCCTATTTTGGCGCTTCTGAAATTCGACACAGGCCCATGTACCTCGGGCGTATTGGTGCACACGCCATGTCGCACGACTGTGTCTTGCTTCATTCGCTTCTCCCACGCCTGTGTATGCAAGCCCCACGCCCGTGTTAATTTCACAAGTTCGCCCACGGGTGTTAGACACGGACATGTCGCACGCCCGTGCTAGTTTCTCAATTTCGACCATGGTCCTAAGGCACGAGAGTGTCGCACGCTCGTGTTGTTTTGGCAGGTTTGCCCATGGCCATGTCGCACAGTCGTGGTGTTTTATCGTCGCCCGTGTTTTGGGAAAATCTTTGCCCTGTTTCCACACGGTTCTACGCACGCCCGTGTTCTTGGCCGTGTCCCTATAGTGAACCTATTTTCAAGAGCTCCGTTAGTATGTCAGGTGCTAAACACTAAAATTTAAAGAAGTTAATACAGTTAGTGCTCGAGTTGCCTCCCGAGAAACACTTATTTATAGTCTAAGCGTAACTTACCTCTCCGTTGAATGGTCATGGTGGTTTAAGGAGTTCGTACTCCTCATTCTTACTATCAATCTTATCAAAATAAGGTTTTAGACGGGTATTGTTTACCTTAAAAGTGCCGAACTTGGGATGACTTACCTCCACTGTACCGAATGGGAAAATATGAAGTATCGTGAGGGGGGTTTCTTCATTCGGGTTGATGGTGACAATATGAGGGTCTGCGGCATCTAGTAAGACTCCAACCTTAAGTAAATTTGGAGGGGTATCGAGCTCGTTCTGGCGTAGTTTTAGTTTATTGTGTTTTCACGATTTATGTTCTCGCCATTCGTCTAGCTCCTCTATTTATAGCCTTTGTTCTTCATGAATGGGTACTCTATTATTGCTTGAACATGGCTCATGTACCTCTTTCAAACTTAATTTTTGCAAAGCAGGTTGCGTCATATTGTCAGTTTTAGTAGACTGGTGTGGACAATTACCTTTAATATTCGATGTGTTCCCAGGATTAGGAGCTTGAAGGGTAATCGTCTCATCTCCCACACAAAAGGTGAGCTCACCTGTGCCAACATCAATAATTGTTTTAGCAGTTGCTAAAATGGGCCTCCCTAAAATCAAATGGGTGTTGTTATCCTCCTCTATGTCTAGAACAACGAAATCAATGGGAAATATGAACTCATCTATTTTCACTAGTACATCTTCAATAATGCCCCTAGGAAATCTTATAGTTTTATCTAGCAATTGAATGCTCATCCTAGTTTATTTAGGTTTCCCAAGACCTAGTTGTTTAAAAATTTTGTACGGCATGACGTTAATACTAGCCCCTAAATCAGCTAATGCATGATTCACATCTAAACTACCAATCAAGCAAGGAATTGTAAAACTCCCTAGATCTTTCAATTTGAGAGGTAGCTTATTCTGTAGAATAGCTGAGCAAACTGCGTTTAGCTCCACACGCGACGCTTCGTCCAACTTCTGTTTGTTTGCTAAAAGCTCTCTTAAAAATTGCATTGCATTTGGCATCTGCGACAGAGCTTTAATAAACAGTAAGTTAATATGTAATTTTTTCAAAAGTTTAAGGAATTTACTGAATTGTTCATCTGAGCGGTCTTTTCATTAAAAACCCTAAATCGTGCGTCGAATAATTATTTTCATGCTGCTTCAACTGTCTCGAGGCATAACCTATAACTTTGCCTTCCTGTATCAAAACACAACCCAGACCATTCAACGATGTATCACTGAACATTACAAATTCTTTACCCGACTCAGGCTGAACTAACACTAGTGCCTCTGTCAATAAAGCTTTCAAATGATCGAAACTTTTGACATTTATTTGACCACTCAAACTTAACATCTTTTTGAAGCAATTTCATCATCAGAGTTGCAATCATCGAAAATCCTTTTACAAACTGTCTATAATATCCCACTAGTCCTAGAAAACTGCAGACCTCAAAAATATTTCTCGGAGGCTTCCAATCTATAATCGCAGATATCTTACTTGGGTCAACTCGGATACCCGCAACTGAAACAATATGCCCCAGAAAACTAACTTCTCTTAACCAAAATTCACACTTGCTGAACTTAGCAAATAACTACTTATCTTGCAGAGTCTGTAGTACAATTCTCAGATGCTCAGCATGCTCAGATTCATTTCGCGAATAGATCAAAATATCATCTATGAACATAACAACAAATCGATCTAGGTACGGTCTAAAAATTTGGTTCATTAAATCCATAAAGACAGCAGGTGCATTCGTTAGTTTAAAAGGCATAACTAAGAATTCATAATGACCATACCTCATTCTAAATACGGTTTTCAGCACATCAGAGTCTTTAACTAGTAACCATTAGAAACCCAATCTCAAATCTATCTTTGAAAACATTGTAGCCCCTTTTAACTAATCAAACAAATCATCTATTCTGGGCAGAGGATACTTATTCTTGATCGTCACTTTGTTAAGTTATCAGTAGTAAATACACATTCTCATCATGCCATCTTTCTTTTTCACAAACAACACCGGTGCACCCCAGGGAGAGAAACTCGGTCTAGAAAAACCTCTATCCGTCAATTCTTGCAACTGAGTTTTCAATTCTTTTAATTCTGTTAGAGCCATTCTGTACAAACCTATAGATATCGGCATTATACCTGGCACTAACTCCATGCCAAACTCAACCTCTCCGATCGGTGGTAAACCCGGTAAATCTTTAAGAAACACATCCAGATACTCACACACAACTGGCACTGTTTCGATCTTCTTTTCAATCACTTTTGGATCAAGCACATAAGCAAAATAAGCTTCGCAACCCTTTTTCACATATTCCTAAGCTAACATTAATGAAATCACTACTGGTAAACCATTCAAATCATCTGACTCAATCCTAATAATCTTATTATTCTGACATCTTAAATCAATCGTCTTTCGTTTACAGTTTACTATAGCATCATGTAGCGTTAAACAATTACCGAGAATTATATCAAATTCATGAAATGGTAACAACGTCAGATCAGCTGGAACACAAAAATCTCGAATCATCAATGGATAGTTTTTTTGCACACTTTATCAACCAAGACACACTTGCCTAAGGGGTTCGATACTCTAATCACAAATTCAATAGACTCTATAGGTAAAGTCTTAGTAGATACTAAATTCACACATATATATGAGTGAGTTGATCCTGGATATATCAAAGCAATAACTTTAGTATCATAAAGAGTGAAAGTACCGGTAATAACATCTGGAGCTGACGCTTCTTTGCGAGCGCGAATAGCATAGGGTCGTGCAGGTGCTTTGGCCTCGGACCTCACAGCATAATCTTTTTTCGTTCTCTACTACCACTCACATTAGCAGCATTTCTGGGTGGTCTACCTCTAGCTACATTGTTACTCAGCCTCGTGTTTTGTATTGTACCTTGCTCAGCCAACTTAGGACAGTTAATAATAAAATGATCTAATGATCCACATTTAAAATAGGCTCGATCATTTAATCTATAATCACTGATATGTCATTTTCCATAATGTCTAGATAGGGGTGGAGGTTGTTGAGCAGCCAGATTTGTTCAAACGAACTCCATAAACCACTTACTCATCATCTGGAAGAAGGCTTACTTAGCTTCTCCCCCATGACTACTCAAAATCGGCCTAGAATCAGCCGATGCTGCCCCTTGAGTGGGAACAGGTGTACCACTCTCTACATCATCAGCTATAGCTCTTTCGGGATCCATCGCTAAATAAAAACACAATTTAAACAGTCAGGAACCATTACACTATCGTAGAGTATATATATGGCATGTATAGCTAGACTCTTACACGTTACGTTAGTCCTAGAATCGACTAAATCGCAGCTCTAATACCAATTAAATGTAACACCCTTAACCTGTATTCGTCGCCGGTATAGGTTTACGAGGCATTACTGAACAATATGTATCATTCACATACATAATACATACATTTATGCATTCATAAACAAAATCCATTGTACACACCCATATGTCCCTTATAAGGCTCTACGAGACCTTAAAACATGCTTAAAAGAGGTTCAAAACTAAACCGATAACATTTAAAAACTTTAGGGAACTTATAATTTTTTCTTGCATTCAAGGGTCACACACCCGTGCGAACAAGCCGTGTGCTTCACACGGCCACAAAACATGCCCGTGTCATTAGCCGTGTGAAAATAGGGCATACATACTGACTTGCACCACACAGCTGAAAACACGCCCGTGTGCCATGGCCGTAGGAAAACTGGAGGGTATACTGACTTGGGTCACACAGCCGGCCACACGCCCATGTACCAGCCTGTGTGTCTCACATGGCCAGTAGAGACACTCGTTTGTCTAGGCCGTGTCAAACCTGTAGTGTATACTGACTTAATTTGAAGGGTTACCCCAGGGGACACACGGCCGTGTACCAAGGCCATGTGTCACGCATGGTCAAGCCACATGCCCGTGTGCTCAGCCGTGTGGAGTGAAAATAGGCTTGGTTCAAGACGCATTTCTCACCCTCCTCAAGCTTACCTAAAATGCCACATTTCATGCTATTTCAATCCATTAAGAGGTTGCCAAACCTTGTTATTTTATACACTAATCTTACAATACCAATTCTAACTATTTCATCAACTCAAATCATACCATTTATAACCATCCTTTCAACTACTAAACTCCATAACCAAAAACATGCCAAAACAACAAGTGATAAGCTTAACTTCTATATGCATTTTCTCACCATCTTATTAACTATTTTATGCTACATAACATACCATTTCATCATCAGTAAACAAATCCACAACATGCCATGACAATCATACCAAAACACAAGGCAATTAATACAACACATTTCCTTTACCAAACTCATAACTTAAGCCAACTTAAATGGCCAAATACACACCAATATTTACATCATAAGTAAGCCAAATCTCATGGCTAAAATCATAAATCAAAACTTATCATCAATTTACTGGCTTATACATGCCATATACCACATATACCAAGATTTAAAAGTACCAACAAGATGATCGATAGTGTGATGACGTTTTTCCGACTATCCCCAAGTCTGAGCTAGCTTCAATAATCTCGTATTAAGGATTGACGTATCGAGTCGACTATTCAATAACCTTCGATTTCTCTCGATCTAAATCCATAATATGCATTTTCATCAAAAACTACTTAACAAAACATATTAATCTTTTAACAATTATTCATTTTCCATTATCAACATTCAAAAACATCAAGCTATCATCAATGGCTCTTCACAAATTCATTAACCAATTTAGAAATTAAGGTACGGGCTAGCTAAAATACGAAACAACGATCACAAAAACATAAAAATCATAAAAAATCGAGATAAAATCGTACCTTAATCAAGAAAAGAGTTGGCCGAACCCTAGATGAGTATAAAAGCTTCCTCTTCTTCTTTAATTTTGGTTAAATGATGATCATAAAACAAAATTTTGATTTTGGTTTTATTTATGTTAAGTTTATTTACCAAATTACATATTTAACTTTGAAATATAACTTCAAAATCACTTAAACCATGGTCATAATTTTCCACTTAACTTAATTGTGCTAATTTTGCATTTTACGCAATTAGGTCCTTTTATCAAATTAAGCATTCAAACGCTAAAATTGTTTCACGAAACTTTCACACATATATAATCACATGCTATAAACAGTAAAAATAATATTAAAATAATTTTACGACCTCAGATTTATGGTTCTAAAACCATTGTTCTGATTTAGCTAAAATCAGGTTGTTACAGTGACTCAACCGTGTGTGACACACAGCCTGGCGACACCGTCGTGTGTCTCCTGAAGGTTTTTTTGTATGCATGTCAGTGAGTTACATTGTAACAGCCTGTTTCTGAGTCAAATCAAAATAGTGGTTTCGTGACCACAAATTCAAGATCAAAATATTTATTTTTTATTAAAGTTTACAGCATGGTAGAATTATTATGTGAAGGTTTCGTAAAGAAATTTTACTATTTGAATGCTTAATTTGGTAAAAAGGACTAAATCGCATAAAGTGTAAAATAAATGTTCTATTAGTTAAAGGTATTAAATAGCTATGGATCATTAAAATATAACTCCTTATGTTAATAATTAAACCATAATTAAGTCGAGTGGACAATTATGGGCATAGATGGATGAAGTAAATGGTTATTTCATTAAGGTTATTATAGTAAATGGATAAATATATGTTAGTAAATTAATAAAAGAAAAAGTACCATCTTTCTTCCTCATTGTTTTGACCAAAAATAAGAAGAAGAAAGACTCCATTGTTGCATTTTGAAGGTAAGACTCCATTGTTGCATTTTGAAGGTTTGGCCATTGTCTTGCTTGCTTGTAAGTCCATTTTTGCTCGGTTTTCAATGATGTTTACATTTTTGAGATCGTTGGTTCGTAGTCTAGCTAGCATGTACCTTAGATTTCAAAATGGTTAAAGATTTTTCATGTTTCCATTATTGAGTGTTTGAGTAATTAGATGTTTGATGATGGATTTTGAATATTTGTTAATAGTTAAACTAGTTTTGTAAAGTGATTTTTGACAAGAATGCAAAATAGGGATTAAATTGTGAAAATAAAATGTGGTAGTTAAAAGTGTGAAATAATGAAAGATACAGGCTGGTAAGAGTCCTTATGAAATTCAGCTAAGAATGGGTAGTACTAAATTGCATGAATTTGTAATTTTATGTGAAAATGACAAAATTGTAAATAATATGAAAGTATAGGGGCAAATGCGTAAATTTACCAAAATATGAATTATGGACTAAATTGAATAGATTGAATGCTGAATGTACTGAATTTGATAATATAAAGATCAAGATAAGCCAAGATCAAGTTTAGATCGGGGAAAATGAAAGCTTGGTAAATAGCCGATAGTTTTTATCCATATGGTACGTGGTAAGTTCGTATAATTAGAATCGAAATTTTAAATACTTGTATTTATTTGAAATGTATGCATATAATTGAAGAATTGATATACTTGGAATAAGACTGCCTAATTAATATAGATTGATGGTTACCGAGTCTCGTTTGAACTGTATGAATTCGTAGGATACGAGTGACATGTCACTAGGGTTACCGTTTTGGTCGACCTCCTACATTTGTTGCGGACTCACTCAGCTCGTAAGAGCTTACTGTTCTCTGCTCATATGAGCTTACTGTTTCAACTCAATAGAGCTTATTGTTCATCAACTCAGGAGGAGCTTACGGATCCTGGCTCGAAAGAGCAGAAATGATAATGAATTGATGGATTATTGATATATGTCACCCGAGCATCCTTTAAAGTTCAAATAGGTTCAACAGGCATAAATTCTGTTTACGCGGATAAGTACTGTTATTGAATGAATTATTGATTATATGATTGAGAATGAAATGTTGAATACAATCTATATTGAGTGTTGAATTGTGAAAATGGATGATTTCATGTGTTACATGACTAAACTATGGATGAATATGTGTGTTAGGCATTTGGAAATTGTATGGAGTTTACCTTAATTATTTGTATTGATTTGGTATAAATGGTAAGTTTAATTCTAAATTATACGTGCTTACTAAGCTATAAAGCTTACTTTGTTTCTTTTTCTATGTTTTATAAAGGTTTGTTAGTTCACTCGTTTCAGACAAGTCAGAGTTTCACATCACACAATCCAATTGCTGATTGGTACTTTTGAATTGTGGATTGTAACACCCCAAACCCAGACTAGACGCTATGACCAGATCCGATGTGCCACATCGAAGTGTAAAAAAAACATTTTATATTTTAGATCTAGAAAAGCTCACTTAGTGTTTTAAGATCATTATAGGTTAAAGTGAATGGAAGCTGTGCACCAGGTAGGAAACCGGAAAACAGGAGGTGAGTCCGACGGACTCCTTAAGTACCAAGCTCCCTTCGGATCCAATCCTAGACATGCTCACCACCATTGCCACACTCTAACTTAGTGTATATTTTTAAGAAACCAATTCTATTAAGTCCATTTTAAGAAAAGTGATTAATTTTGGAAAATGTTTTCGTTACGGAAGTTTTGCTTTGTTGTCGTGATATTTTGAAATCAATTACTGATTTTGAAAACGCGCCCTAACGTTATTCAAATTCAACAGTTAAAAATAATAACATATCAATTCTAGCAAAACCTATCAAAACCATAAAAAAAATAATTAAAGCGGTCTTATTACAACTTAAAACCCAAAACATTTAAGAAAAAAGAAATCTGTCTAATTCACCGTGTCGGACCCTTATTACATAGAGCCTGCTCTTCAAAATAACGAATCAGGGAGTTCTTTTCATTTTTTGAATGATTCTACTTTTAAAGTTTCAACTAATGCTGAGATTTTTAAAGCTTCCACTAACCATTCCAATTCAACACCAATGACTATTTCTTACTTTAATCCGATTTTTGTAAGTCAAGAGGTTAGTGAAGATGGTGGCCTAGTTCTATCAACTAAGCCAGCTTATTCGTTGTCAGAGCCGGTCGAAGTTCAGATAGTTGATTCCCCTGGTGATTTAAACCCCAATAGACATACTACTGTTTTGTTCAAAGAAAAAGATTCAGTTGATAGTGCTCAACTGAGGGGGGTCACTGTTTCAGCTTTGGGTGTTAATAAAATTCAGAGTTCAGGGAAAATGTTGGGGAGTAAAGATGGGGGCTTTCGGGCTACAAGGAAAATGAACAAAATTACGCATGCCAAAATTTTACAGAATATGTGGCCACTCCGAATCCCTTACAGCTCCAAGCCCACTATGGTTGGGGATTACCTGCATGAATGAAAATAAGGGATGAGTTTGGAAACTCAGTGTGTAAAATAACCCAACCATAGTCTATATCAGCTCAAACCACAGAAATAGATTAAGTTGGCCTTAGCCCAGAACAGATTTCAAAGTGAAGCCCATAGGCCCACAACAGAACAAAACAGATATTACATGTTTATGCAGAAACCCAACCCAAATCCAACCATATACACCCCCGTCCAACCTTACACCTTGTGAGGAGACTACTCGACCCACCCAATCGCTACACGCCACAGAATTTGCAGCATGGCTGCCAGAAACAGATAATGTGACTGAGTCACCAGATACAGATAATCGTGGCAGAGCCACCAGAACAGATAAATATGGCAGAGCCACCAGATCAGATAATTGTGGCATAGCCACCAGGACGCTTCCTCCATAATATAACCCATGTCCCCATGCAACAGATATACAAATCATGGCACACAAAATAAAGAATCAGATTATCATGCTTTTCAGTCAAGATTAACCCTAGGGGTATAATGGTCATTTTGCACCTAGGGGTATAACGATAATTTTCCATGCATATGGGTATTCTAGTAATTTAACTACTTTAGGGTTTTTCATGCATATTTCCACTATTTATGTACTAATAGAAGTACTTACCGAACGTTCTTACAGTATAGGGCTCGTTGGCCCATTAACCCGATTTTGGCCCATCAAGCCCAAAATATCGAAATGCATGAAATCGTGCACTCTGTAGTCTAATCACATTAGTTTGCCATATACGTTAATCGATCTATCTCACGAGCATTCGCGCACTCGTAAGTTCCCAAAAATACCAGCTTTTTGGCATTTTAGCTTTTCGGCTTTTGCCGATCTAGTCTACGAGAGGGTGTCAGTTACACACCTGATTTATAACGGTACGTTGGTGAGATCCTCACACGAACTGCCTTTTTTCGAAATATGGATTAGATCCAAAGATCCCACCGAACAGTCCTCAAGCCCTTAGCTGTATGCCCCCTTGTCCACGCTAACGCTATTGTTGTTCGGCCTAGAGGAGTGCGCCTATCCACGATCCTAACTCCAATCCACCATATGTACGAGAAGAAAAAAATTCCAATAGCCAAAATATCGGCTTCCTATATCATAGGTATGAGAGTTTCGGCTTCTGAAGGAAGAAAAGAATGTGGTTCGGCTATAGCAACATTCGGCTTACTGAAGAGCAACGAAGAAAAGATAAGAACTATGTGAAGAAACAGAAGAAAGAAAAGAGAAGAGTATAGGCTCTATTATGGGGAAAGAAAAGATGGAAGAAAGGGAAAGGTGAGAAGAGAAATAGTATTCGGCTATGGAGAAAATGGCACAATGAGGCTTCTAGGTTCGGCTATTAGCAAAAAGGAAATAGAAACCGTAAGCCAAACCTATTTCGGCAAACCAAAGGAAATAAATGTGAAAAGGAAGGAAAAGGAATTGCTAGGGACGGCACCACTCATCCCAAATGTTGAAATTTCCCCTTTCAAAGACCTAGCCGAATCCCTATACTAGAGACCCTTGGCCGGCCAACTTTTGCTCCTCAAGAGTCCACCATTCAGCCAACACTGCACTCCCTAATCAGCTCCTAAATCTTCTCCCTTATCCCCTCCTTACTCAATCCCTGAACAGCTCAAACTCCTCCTAATAGAGTTCCACTTGAGTTCCATTACATCCCTTTTCTATACATAAAAATAATACCACAATCTGCTTACCTTGTGACTTGAACCTTAGCTCCCTTTAGTCATCCACACGCCACTTTTTAAGCCCACAAGTGGTATCACATGCTACCTTGCCACCTGCTTCCTTGTGGCTTATTTTACCTATTAAAATTTACAAGCCCAAAATACCAGAACCCCTTTTTCTTGTAAAATTAAAATTAGTTAAATCTACCAGCTTTTAACTTAGACTTGGGCCTTCTAAAGGCCCACTAACACAACAAGCAGTCAAAACACAAAAACCTAAAATTCGCTAAATTTTTCAAAAATCCCAAAAATTGGGGTGTTACATGGATAATTGTAAATATGGCATGTATAGGCTAGTTTTAATGGTGTTAATTATGGTTACTTGAGATTATGGATTTGGTACTTTTTGTATATAAGTTAAGCCATGTGATTTGGCTTATTTTGGTATCATGTTTTGGTTGTGTATAAGTGTTCAATTATGATATATGTTTTGGCAAAAATAGATGAAACGAAAATATGCAAATGATGTTTTGATATGTAGTTGACATATGAATGGATAATGTTGATATTAGTTAGGTGATTGAGTACTAAATTGAATTGGTATATTATATGCATGAAATATTATGGAATGGTTGCCAGTTGGTCTATGAAATGTTATTATTTATGTTTGTGTATACTTGTGTATATAGGGTGGCAAAATGGCTTTGCAAATAACCTATTTTGTTCCACACGGGCAGGCACACGAGCGTGTGTCTCAACCGTGTGTGACACACGGTCATGTTACACAGTCGTGTGTCCCCTGATGTTGAAATTAAATTGAAGTTAGTATGCTCCACAAGGCCTCATACACGGGCATGTGACCAGCCGTGTGGTACAAGTCAATATACCCTCTAAAGGGCACACGGGCGTGTGGTTGGCCGTGTGACCCAAGTCAGTATACTCTTCAGTTTTCACACGACTTGGCACACAAGCGTGTCTTCGGCCATGTGATGTAAGTCAGTATGTATGCCTTGTTTCCACATGGTCTATGACACGGGCGTGTCTACCCTCACATGGCCTGTTCACACGGACGTGTGACATTTGAAATGTTAAAATTTTTCTAAGTATCCAGAATTTTATATGTTATCGGTTTAGTCCCGAACCGCTTCTAAAGCTTATTTAAGGCCTTGTAGGCCTTTAAAAGAGACAATATGTTTGTATGAATAGAATTTGTATGATATATATTAAATGATGTGTATTGATCGGTAATACCTCATAATCCTATTCCGACGACGGATACGGGTTAGGGGTGTTACATACATGGCCTAGCACACAGCCTAGTACAAGAGTGTGGGACACAATTTCGAGAGTTACACAGCCCGGCATACGGGCGTGTAACACGGCTGTGTGGCCCTACTCAAATAGTTATACAGGCAAGAACACGAGTTGGGACACGTCCGTGTGTCCTAGTTCGAAGGTTACACGGCCTGAGACACAGGCGTGTGTCTCAGCTATGTGAGGCACACAGCCTGGCCGCACGGCCGTGTGAGCCTTATATTCAAATTTTTATAACTTTTTCTTAGGCTTTTTGAATGTTTTCAATTTAGTTCCAAATAGCTTCTAAGGTATTTCTAGGGCCTTAAGGGCTCGATTTTGGGACAGAATGAGAATGTATGATTAAAATATGATATATTTATGTTTTTGAATGAAATATTGTTTAAATGTTTCTGATTGTACAGTAATGCTTCGTAACCCTAATCTGGTGATGGGTACAGGTTAGGGGTGTTACAGAAGTGGTTAACCATATTTTTCAGCATTTTATAACATCGTGGTCCTAAATACCTCTGTTAGTTCTGTTTATGTGTAATATTCTCGTGATATATTTCGCTTGCACTTTTAATAGTCCTTGTAAGACCTAAAAAATCTTACAACACCAGGCATGTTTCAAAATTTACCTCGAAATCTAGAGTCATGTATTCATCCCACATCTTATACTTATGTTTTTCGATTAAGTCATCTTTCGATAGTTGGATGAACTGAGTGCTAATTTTATCATATGATAAAAAATGGTTGTTGTCTAATTTCTTTCACTCTAAGTTCGTGTTTCTTGGTAGGGTCATTTGGTTAAGAGTAACCACTAAGTTACTCAAATTCTATCAATACATATATGGTCCCTAACTTGATTAATATTGGAAAATTCCTTGGTTTTTGAATTTTTGAGGTGTCTGATTAAGGATTAATATTTTTCAAAGTTTATCCATGTTGAATGGGTATTCCTTCATGTAATTCTCAGTTTCATCTACAAGATTTGAAAGCTTTAGTGATCCCTTTATTGATTCCATAATAGTTAACATCTTACAGAAAGTTTGAAATAGGGTCGAGACATTTACCTCTTCATTTACAACTTGATGTTTTTTATCCTCTAATTTTGATGAAACTGATGTTGTCAAAAGAACAAATTCAGTATTTGAATCAGTTGACAGTTTCACTATTGACTTTATTTTACGTTGGACACCCTTTTGTACCATTGTTTCTTCTTTGAACTCATTGAGAACTTGGTGTAATCGTAGATATGGATTGTTTATGTGTTCGTCAGATTTGAGTTTGTCTACACTTTGTAAGGAAGTAATCTGAGTTATCTGGTATTTATCAAATCTGAATAGTTTTCATGTTATTTATAGAGGCCATTTGGAATCCAAGTTGTTTGTCAAGTTGGCGTTCTCGTTATATGTAACATAGTTGTTTGGAATTCTTTTAGATGATTTAGAACATTTCATTATCAATATAAGATATGATTTGGGGTTGATTTAATATATGACCTAGTTGGTATTATGATAGTTATAAGAATTAGAATGCGAATCTGCCAAAGGTAAGATCAATATGGAGTTCATCTTAAAATATCAGTTAGTTTATTTATCCGCCAAGAATAGTATCTGTGAGTAGACATCTTGGGGGAAATGTATTTTGTTTGAAGGAGAATCCATTGAAGGTAGGTTTTGTATGGATATTCTTCTAAGAAATACATTTATTTTTCTGAGAAGGAAATAAGATATGGAATTAGCCAAAGAGTGAAGTGTGAGTAGATATGTCAAGTATGGAAACTAGCGTATATGAACATGTCTAATATTAGGAAAGTATCCGCCAAAGCTAGAGATGAAATCCAATAATATTCAAGATGGGGAACCCACTAGAAATGCTTGAAGGTAATCTGGGTTAAAACTCACTAAGCTCACTTAAACTTACAAGTGTTTGTTTATGTTTTAGGTTCTACTGTAAGAGTGGGTACTCCAGGAGGGATCAAGTAAGGATTGCACCAAGGTAGCAAAGAGTTGCGATATTATGCATATAGAAGGCATCATAGCAGTATGGCGTATAGTACACTGTTTCATAAAGAGTTTGCTTGTAACAAAGTTTTATGCTATAACGTTGTACACTGTTCAATACTTTAATTTAATTATTTAATATTTTCTTTTAAACTAAAGAATAGTACAAAAGAAATAAAAGTATGTTTAAAATTAGTTTACACTGGATGTATAAATTTTATGTCAAGTGTTTTGTGTTGTAACATCTAATATCCGGATTTGGCGATTCTATGGTTTGGGTCGAGTAGAGGATGTTACAACTCGAGTATAAGCTATACATTTTCGTATTGTCGAGGAAATAGGCTCGCCACTAGCTAAATCACAAAGCAAAAATTTATACATGTTAAAAACAAATATAGTACCATTTGCCAACACATTATTAAAAAAAAAAAAAAAGTGCACATGAATTTTAGTAGGGTCATCATATATTTCTGGGTCATCGGGACTATAATTGTAATCTCTGTCATATTATTTTATTTGCAATAACTACCACCCATAGGGGCAACTTGTGAATGATCTCGAGATAATGTTACTTTATAAGCTACCACTCAACTAAGGGGACTATTGTTTTATCCCCAACTCAACTTGGAACCTCCATTGGGCCACCCAAGACCCATTAAGTAGCATAATTGGGTAAGAACCCTCATTTAGCTATAAATACCTAAAGATATAACTTAGTTAGGGGACTTCTCTCCACTTGAAACCTTAATATACTAAGCGTTCATGCTGAGTCTTTCTACCTATCTAACTCTCAACCCTAGATAAGTTAAACTGACCCCCTTCGACATCGTCCCCTTCTTTTCCACTTCCGTCAATACCATGTATCATCAAATGCAATTTCCTTCTTTTAAAAAATATTAAAATCAATTTTTAGTAGAATTTGTCTCCTAAATATACAATATTTTTATTTTTATTTTTAAGATAAATAAAATATTATATATTGATTGAGATCTACGCAAGATAATTATATTAATATTATAATAGATATGTGTTAAGCTATGTATCCAATTGTTGCAGTTTTACAATTGCACATAAGATTATTTCGTGATAACCTCTGTACCTTGCTTTATAATAATAATAATAATAATAAATATATATTTATGAGATTTCATCAACATTAACCAAGGATACGTATTATCATATTCATTTATACTCTCCACCTATTTGCTCCTCCTTTGTTTAAGTTCCTAATGCCCTTCATAATAAAAAAAAGCAGTACTTTGCAATTTGGAGTGGTGGCATCCCTTTTCTCAGTTTTAATTAATAAAATGCGTATATGCATGTCAATTCCAAATAATATTAAGTAAAAATTAGGCACCTAGATTTCGAAACATTAATATTTTCTATTAATTAAGTTGATATAAATATTGACCAATAATTACGTGAAATAGACATAAATCGGTAACCATCTTATAATATAAGAAGGACCATTAACAAAGTGGAAGTTTTTGTCCTATCCCCAACATTGCTTTGCTTTTTCATAAACTTTATTTTATCAATCAAAGGCAAGGGTTAATTCTAGGCGTGTGACAATCGCACTCATCAATCTTCCACTAGCTTTATTTGTTAGTATCCATATTTTTTATATATTGTTGAAAGCTATACAATATATAAGGAAAAAAGCGGTACCTTTTGAGACAACATAAAGAAAAGGTAAAATACTCATAATAGTTTTTGATTTATTTTCATATTCTTGAACAAGTTTCTATTCTTTATTTTATCTAAAATAAGTCGTCATCTTTTGGTTTGCATCCATATGGCTCATATTTTAAATGAAAATTTGATATAAGTATAAATTAAAGGTTAAAACCTTATTTGGCTACAGATTAGAGGTTTAAGAATTTATTTAATTGCAAATTAAAGGTCATCGGTTTATATGTAAATTTTTTTTTTCTATTGAAAATTTTTATGGAAATTTTAGGTTGAAAAATTATTATTTTTTATTTATAGAAATTAGAGCTTCATCCAATCATATCTGCATATTATATAAAATCAATTCGAGCCATATGAGTTAATAGTTGCATTTTACGTAGTATAAAAAACAATAGGTATAATATAGACATTGTAACTTAATAATTACAAATTTTGTAAAAAATTAATTAGTTTATTTATAAAATTTCAATATTACTATTGTCTTTTAGTTTTTATTTGATTTTTATATAATTTATAATTAAATATATAAGAATTGTTTTTAGTTTTTAGTTAATTATATTTAGGTCATCTTGGTCCTGTAATGCAAGAAAAAAACTTTATTTATAGATCTTAAATTTTATTATGATATATTTTACTCTTTTATTTTATGTATAAATAAATTTATTTATGTAATTAATTTTGTTCTTTTTTAATTAATTATGTATAGGTGCCAGAAAAAATCAATAACATTTTGATTCAAAATTAATTAGGTTCACATTTTAAAATTCTGAATTTCATAGAGTTTACAAACTATTTATATATACTTTAATATTGTTGTTATATTTTAATTCAATATTATGCTTTAATTTTTTATTATTTGGAAATTACTTTTTGTAGCTTTTAATTCGATAGAGGTTACAAACAATCAATTATATATATACATAAGAACACACATACATGCAACTATTCTTTTAATTCGTTTTAAGTGATAATTTTATTTCATTTTTAATGATTGACTTTTCTTTTTCATTTTCACCGTTGCCTCTACAAAAATATCAAATTTAATTTCTTATTATCGATGAGACCTATGGTTTACTGATTATAGAGCTAATATTTGTTTCATTATATTTGTCCTATGAAAAAAAGGAAAGAGAAAGTGGTTCTTAAAACATTGAAAAATTTTCTGATAAAAATTTCACCACAAAAATATATATATTAGAAGGTTTGTCCTCAAATATTATTTTAAAGTTTAATATTTAAATATTTCAATTACACTGATATAATATGGATTATACTTCTACTATGATAACTTTTTTTCAATATTTTATAATTTTGTTTAAAAATTTTATAAGCCACATACCAAATCATTAATGTTTGGTTGTTCCTTCACTCATATATATTTCATTTTGATAAGAAGTTTCATGCTTTTATTTTATTTACTTCAAAATAGAAGGTATTTACTCTTTATGTAACATCCCCAGTTAAGACTTGGAAGTTTTGGCCTCGCCAATAAGGGTTCGCCAAAGGAAGAATATAAGTAAGGAGTTTGCCAAAGATTTGTCGAAGCAATGTGCACCAAAAGTTGCCAGATCCATTGAGAGTTGTGCTCACCAGTTTGTTTGGCGAGTTGGATTCGCCAGTTTATTTGGTGAGCTGAGTGTTTGCCAGTTTAGTTGCAAATTGGGGTTCGCCTGTTAAGTTATGAACTAGGGGTTTGCCAATCAAAGTCAAGTCAGACTCAAATTAGAAATTAAGATATTGTGTATCTAGGATACTTTTCATGCAAGTAACCTTCTTCTAAACCGACTAGGGTTTCCTAAGTCTAGTTGGGTATCCTAGGATCACTAAGACACTTAATGCCTATAAATACAACCTTTATTCCATTAAAATTCTCTCGTCAATACTTTGTTGTCAAGTCTCTGTGCTAAACCAAGTTCGTACCAGTTAAGGTAAGCCTGTCCTGTTAGGGTTGATTGTCCAGAAAGCTAGGTTTGCTTGCATGTGTGAATTTCGTAAGTTTTGTCTATTTAAGTAATCTGTGTGTTTATGTATGTTACGAACCAACCGGACCATCTATCAGCAAGGATAAAGGCAAAGCAAAACTTGTTTAATTTCTCAGTTTTATTAGTGTAACAACCTATTTTTAGTTAATTGGAACAGTGGTTTCAGGACCACAAACTCGAAGTCAAAATAATTATTTTAATGTTTACAGCATGATTGAATGATTGTGTGAAAGTTTCGTTTAGAAATTTTATCATTTGAGTGTTTAATTTGACAAAAAGGACTAAATCGCGTAAAGTGTAAAACTTGAGTTCTAATAGTTAAAGGTATTAAATAGTTATGGAATATTAAAGTGTGTAATAGCCCAAATTCGCCCGGGTTTAATAAACCAAACAGAAAACAGAAAATAAATAAATAAATAATTGTTTATTTAACAGTCCATAAAGTCCAGTTTACACAAGCCCAAACAGTGGGCCCAAAATCAAACATCTCAGACCCGTTTACTACCCAGCAGGCCCACTACCCAAAACCCCAAAGTAGTCCCGTAGCCCAAATACAACAGATCCATCAGCCAAACTTAACCCAATACCTAACCCGGCCTAACAGATTTAAACCATCCCAAATACCCGTTACAGACACAAACACTTAGAGGCCCAAAATTTAGAAGCATTCGGCTAGGGTTAGAAACCCTAGCCCTCTCCTCGCCCCGCAAGCACCAAATAAAGGTCCCCTTTATCTCTGTCGGAGATCTTGTGATTACCTACAAAAAGGAAGAGAAAACAGCAAAGGAAAGAAGCAAAACAAGGCAAGAAACATGATAGATTTTTATACCAAATTTGTATCGGTTATCAGTGGCTATAAAGCCCAGATCTAAACATTGTAACGGGGGACGATAATATACACACATATATCCAATAAAAAGAACATTTTTAAATCGCAGAATAGAGGTGATTCTCATTTTTATATATTCTTGTATCTTTTATTTTCTCTTTTTCATTTTCCAGTATCGAAGCATATGAATATCTTTTACATATACATAAAATATTTCAAAAAATAAAGAGGAAAAGGGGCTACCTGTAAAACGCCTGGAAAAAAAAGGGCTTTTGGCCTTCTGACCGCCGCGAACGGTGGCGCGTATGGTGGCGCGTGCGACGGAGTAACCGTCGGGGGATGGCCGGAATTCGCTTGGCCAGAGAGAAAAGGGGAGGGTTTTCAGATTTTCTTTGAGGAGAAGTGAAGGAATGAAATTTTTTCTAAAAAAAATCGAATTTTATACCCTCCTGAAACGACGCCGTTTAGGGCTAATTTTAATAGCCCTAAAACGGTACCGTTTAAAGGCTGACCCGCATGCGTGTGACCTGACCCGGGGAGGATCCGCATGTTTTCTGTTAAAAGGGATAATTTCAATTTAGGCCCTTCCACATTTCTAGATTCTTGTAATTATGTCCTTAAACATTTTCTTGTTTTTAAAATTTAGCCCGGTAGTAAGGTTATGGTTTCAATTCGATCCCTTAGTCCATTTAAATGCAGGAGACAGAACGTACTCGTTTTAGGAATAGGGCATTTTACCCAATGAGTCCCTTTTGTTTCACACGTGTTTTAATTAGGACCTTAGTTCAGCTTTATTGTTTTAAATTCGCCCCTGTAATTTTGCTAAACTTTAAATTTAACCTTATATATTTATTTCTATTATTATTATATATATAAATTTTATATTGCTATTTGTTGTTTTAAACCTTATTTTTTAACTTATATATTCTATAATTATTTTGTTATATATTATTTATATTATTATTATGCATTATGTATCATTTTTCACAAATTATTATTATTTTGCATTATTATCTATATATTATTATACTATTTATATATTATTATATTTTTACATATTATATATTATTTTCTTACATATACACTTTTATATTATAAATTATAATTTTTGTATCATTATATTTTTAACTCATATTATATACATATTTAATTATTAATTAATTATTTATTATGTATTATTTTGATACTTTTCATTTTATAAATTCTTTTATATACTTTTATTTTATATGTTTTTTAACCCAATATATTTTATATATATAATTATTATTCTTTTATAAATATTTTGTTATTATATTTTATATACTATTTTAAAATTATTATTAAGTATTATGTCTTTATTTGTGTTATATGTATATTTTGTTAACATTAACTCATTTCATTTTTTTTATATATTCCATATATTATGTATTATATGTTACTTTATATTTATTTTTGATATTACATTTCATGAACATGTGCATTGATATTGTGTTACTTTTTTATATATATATCGTGCATTATTTTTAATTATTACTTTGTATGTTGGTATGTATTGTTTATTGATTTTCAATATATGCTATGTATATCTTTGTATGCATGCTGTTAAGATTTACTATATATTATTTTTATATGCATGTATCTAATGCTCGATCTTTATATTATTGCTATCATTTTGTTTAAATGCATATATTATTTACCTACTACAATAATATGTAATTATGTATGATTTATAATGCAATACAATTCCTCACGCACCATTTTTTTAAAAAACGAAACTTCAAAGTTTTCAAAAAAATAAAAAGGCAATGCTTGGTGTTTGGAAATTTCGAGAAAAGTAGTGCCCTAACTTATTGGGTTGCGACTTTTCACATTGAGTTCGAATAATCAAGTACCCTTCTAAGTTTTTAAAGGTTTTCAAAATACGAGCAACTGTCTTGGAATTTCAAAGCAATATGTCCTAACTTACTGGATGTGGCGTTTTGTTGTTTCGAGATAAGGATTTCCAAAAAGCTAACTTAGTGTCAATATTTTGATACAAGTGAACTCCAGTTTTCAAAATCAAAATATTTTAAAGAGGATTATATCTTAAAATTTTTAAATTTCCGACATTAAAGACACTTGATAATCAATTAGGTACCAATTTTTGGGCGTTACAAGGGTGCTAATCCTTCCTTGTACGTAACGACTCCCGAACCCATTCTTTTGATTTCGTAGACCAAAACCGATGATTTTAAAACAAAAATGTTTTAAAGGTGATCCAATCACACCTAAAAAGATTGGTGGCGACTCCTGTTTTCGTTTTTTAAAAGTCGATTCCCATTTTCCAAAACCCAATTTAAAAAAGGTCTCGACAGTTTGGCGACTCCACTGGGGATGTTAAGAGAGTCAAGCCGTGTAATTGATTATCTCTTGTCTTAATGTCGAAAATTAAAAATTTTAAAATTTAATCCTCTTTGCATTACATGTGTTTGTATTATTGCATGTGTTGCTATATTCTGATACGCATTGCATTTGCATGACCGTTATGGTCACACCCTTAAGTGGGAGTAAGAAGCTACGCCTTCGTGAGGTTTTCGCCTCCGTGCAGGATAGTGGATCATTTTCGGGATACATCTGTACCTATGGTTTCGTGGGATTTTCATCTCCGTGTAGCCATAGGGAAATGTATTCCCCTGGACTGAACTTGATTCAAATGAGCCTATAATGGGTGAGGATCGAGGAATCTGCTGGTTCGGGTACCTCAAACTTTAGAACCAACCTCATATAGAAAAAACTGTAAGAGCCCAACTTAGTTAGAGTTAAACTTTAGATATTACCCTTATAAATTATTGTTGAGATTTATTGATATCATGCGATACTGACTATTTCTTTTCTTTTGTTTGCATGACATTTTGCATTTACAAAAGGTATCGATTCATGGTCAGTTTTTAAGTTAGAGAGTTTTGTTATGGAGAACGAACTTCTTGATAGAGTGGAGGGCAACGCCAACGTCCATAGATGGTCTGAGCAAACTCAATTAGAAAAGGGAGATAGTATATCTGTGGGATATATGTCAGAGCTATCAGATTATACTCATATTAGTGTCACACAGAATAATCTCCAAGAGCTTAAGGAAATTTGGGATCAGTGGGACAATAAGACTAAATAGTTATTCTACGGTAATTATGGAGATTTACCTTACTTGCTCGATGTTCAGGTAGATGAGTACTTGTTCTGAGCTCTTGCTCAGTTTTGGAACCCGACGTACAGCTGTTTCACTTTTGGGGAGCTAGACTTGGTACCTACCGTGGAGGAGTACACGGCCTTACTTCGTTGTCCCAGGTTTCAGATGGATAGGATCTATTCTCGAGCCGCTTGTGTCCCAACCTTTTGGAAGAAATTAATGACTATTACGAGGATGAGCAAGTAGTGGATCATGGCTAGAATTAAAGAAAAAGGTGAGTGCAAGTGCATTTCGTGGGATGCTTTGAAGGATCTGATTTTGACGCACCCTAATGAGACGAAGAAGGTAGATGTTTTTGCTTTAGGTTTGTATGGACTGATGGTTTTCCCTAGGGCTTTGGGATATGTGGACGAAGCAACCACGGATCTTTTTCATCGACTTCGCAAAAGGGTCACTTCTGTTCCTGCGATTTTGGCAGAGACATTCAGATCTTTAGGCGCGTGTAGGAAAACTGGTGCAGGCAGGTTTATAGGGTGTGCTCAGTTACTTTTGGCTTGGTTCTACAGCCATTTCCGACTAATAGATAGAGTGGTTTTTCGGGTCTTCTTCGAGGATTATTCACCATTAAAGGACATAGTAGCTTCAACTAGGAGAGTTGATGTTCCAGAAGAGAATTGGATAGCGCTACTTCAGAACCTTCAGTCGAAAGATGTTGAGTGGAGGGCTCCGTGGATGTTTCATGGTGAGATTCTTTACCGATGCGGTAGTTTCGATTGGGTTCCTCTGTTGGGAATTTGGGGTGCTATTGGTTATGCCCCTTTGCTCGTGCTAAGGCAGCATGGATTGAGATAGTTCATACCAGCGACTCATGGATTGGCTCAAAGTGAGTTTGTATACAAAGGAGCCGATTACAAGAGGAAGGTTAGCGAGGTTTCTAGTGCTTGGAACAAGACTTGTCAGTTGAAAAGAGTACCTATTAGCCCTGTTACGACACTGAAATATGATGAATGGAGAGGAAGAAGGATTAATGATAATATCCCTAAGCCAAGCGTGAAAGGAGCTCGACCGATTGAGGAATATTTGTGAGTGATGCCCTTAGAGCTAGAAATCATGAAGCAAGAGTTCAAGAGAAGGAACTTGGAGCTCGAGAAGAGGATAGCAAAACTTGAAGAAGAAAAGATGTATTTGAGCTTAGATGTCGAGGTTCAAAAGATGGAGGTCGAGAAAGAAAGGAAAGAAAAGAGAAAGATCGAGGAGGATAGAGATGATTTGAAAGAACATTACAAAAAGGCACAAGTATCCTTGAGGAGAGCAAAAATAGGAAGATCTTCAGATCAATTGCAGAAGGAGGTCCAAGAGGAAAAAGCTAAGGCTGAGTATTGGGAGAAAAGGTTCCAAGAAATACAGTAGCAGAATCTGGCATTAGAGGAAGAAAATAAAGGGTTGAAGACCAAGGTAACTGAGCTTGGAAAATCTCTTCGTTGGCATCGAAACCATGACTCTACGGTTGAGTTAAAAGAGCTAAAAAGTAAGGTTGAAGGTTTAGAAGTGGCATTACATAATGGTAAACTTTGGATTGAGCAGCTCGAGGCGCGAGAAGGTTATCTGAAGGAAGAGCTTCATCAGTCTAAAGGATAGGTCATAGAAAGGGATCACGTCATGGGTGAAGCTGTAGCCCAGATTCGAGAGGTTGCAGAATATGTGCAAGACTTGGCAATACGAGCTGATGTATTGAGTCTGATGTGTGGATCATCATCGGATATAGGACGAGAGTTAGCCCTTTTATTAGAAAGAGTTAAAACTTTGGGCATTAGGGCGAAAGTATATTTGTAATCCATTTATATGTAAAGATATTCTTTTTCTAAATAAAGTTTTCTAAATGAGATTGAATCGAGATCGATGCCTTTTTGCATTCATGCATTTGCATTACATCACATCATATGCATTCAAGGTTATAGAACCCTATTTAGTTGAAGTTTATTTCTAGAGGTAGAAAAGAAAATCTAGAAATCACACATCCTTACGGCACCTGCACTAAAACTAAGAGTATGGATCAAAGGTTCGAACAGTTGCAAAAGGATATGCAAGACCAATTGCAAGAGCAGTTCGCCAAGATGTAGAATGACATGAGGGAGCAGATGCTGGAGGCTCAGAGGAATATGATGGCTGAAATGGCTCAGCTTTTAAGGGCCACTATAAAGGGAAGGCCCCCATGGCTATCGCTGGTGAGGAGGGTGAGGACCATCCTCCAGGTTTTACTCCGCCTCATGTGCCATTGCAAACTGAAGCACCTCCTAGAAGACAATCGGTCACTATGAGGCCTCAACATGGGCCAATTGATGCTGGAATCCATATGAATTACCCAAGTGGCTTGGTATTCAATTTAGGTGATAACCCTACCAATCCTCTCATCCCTGATCTAGATATGGTGGAAAAGGAGGATTTGAAAGCTGAAGCTGCAAGACATTTAGATGAACGCTGCAGATGGCTGGAAGAAAAATTCAAAACTTTGGAAGGCACCGGCAATCATCATGGGATTGATACCAAAGATTTAAGCCTAGTCCCAGACCTAGTGCAGCCTCACAAATTTAAGATGCCGAAGTTTGAGAAGTACAATGGTACTACTTGCCCGGAGGCCCACATCACAATATTCTGTAGAAGGATGAATGGGTACATAAATAATGATGAACTGTTGATCCATTATTTTCAAGATAGTTTGATAGGAGCGGCAACCAGATGGTATAATCAGTTGAGCCGGGCTAGAATAAATTCGTGGAGGGATCTTGCACAAGCCTTCATGCAATAGTACAATCATGTGACGGACATGACCCCTGATAGGATCACCTTGCAAAACATAGAGAAGAAGCCTAATGAGAATTTTAGGCAATATGCACAGAGGTGGAGAGAGGTATCAATGCAGGTTCAACCACCACTACTGGAGAAGGAGACCACCATGTTATTCATCAACACTCTAAAAGCTCCATTCATTACTCATATGATTGGAAGCACTACCAAAAGTTTTGCGGATATAGTTATGACAGGAGAGATGATAGAAAATGCCATAAAAGGGGTAAATTTGAGGGGGAAGCGACCAAAAGATCGGCCTCAAGAAGAAAAGACAATGAGGTGAACAATACAAGTAGTTTCAATTCGAAAGCAGTCAAGGTTAGTCAGCCTAAAGTAGCCACAGTTGGGCAACAGGGCTCTCAAAAGCAGGAATCTAGCACCAGGCATGAGAGGATGCAATTTACACCTATACCTGTGACGTATCGGAAGCTTTATCAAAACCTATATGATGCACATGCTATAGCCCCTTTCCACTTGAAACCATTACAGCCTCTATATCCTAAATGGTATGATGCAAATGCCAGATGTGAGTATCATGCTAGAATATCGGGGCACTCAATTGAGAATTTTACTGGATTCAAGAAAGCCGTAGAGAGGTTGATCAAGAATGGCGTTTTGAAATTTGAGAGTACCCTAAATACTGAGAATCCTTTGCCAAACTATGACAATCAAGGAGTGAATGCCATTGGTGAAGCTGGTGGAAAAAGGGGGAAGGAAAATGTTGCTGAGGTAAGGATGCCTTTAAGGGAGATTTGGAAAGAGATGGTGAAGAAAGGGATGATAACCTCTGGTAAAGGAAGAGAAAAAACGAGGAACTATTGTGAGTTCCATGGAAAAGAGGGCATGAGACCCAAAATTGTGAAGAATTCAGAGCCTTGGTACAAGGCTTTATAGATAATAAAGAGCTACAAATTTTTGAAGGTAGCTCTTATAAAAGAGAAATAAATACGTTGGAAGGTGAATAAAAAGGAACCAGTTGGCCACGGATCATTATTTCCCTGCCAGGGAATAATGAATTGGGGGCGCAAACCAAGCTCAAGGTCGTCATCCATAAACCTACTCCTTTCTCTTACAAAGATGGCAAGAGGGTGCCATGGAGTTATGACTGCAGTGTGACAGTACCCAAGGGGAAGAATATAGCCAGTGCACCTAGGGATGTGCAAAATGAAGGTTTCTATACAAGAAGTGGGAAGCGTTATGATGAGGGGATATTAGAATAGAGCCCACGGAAACAAAAGATGTTGATGCCAAGAAGAAGAAAGAGACTGAAGTACCCATCAATGAACCAGTGAGGGAGGAGGAGGCTAAGGAATTTTTGAAGTTTCTTAAGCATAGTGATTATAGTGTGGTCGAGTAGTTGAGTAAGCAGCCAGCCCGTATATCAGTATTAGCCCTACTTCTGAGTTCTAAGGTGCATCGGGATGCATTGTTAAAGGTGCTTAACGACATATATGTCACTCACGACATATCTATTCACAAATTAGACCGGTTGGTGAATAATATCAGTGCTGACAATTTCATCTACTTCAATGATGATGAAATTCCACCTGGGGGCATAGGGTCAACCAAGGCCTTGCACATCACTACTCGATGCAAAGGATATACGCTTCCAAGTGTACTCATTGATAACGGGTCGGCTCTGAACGTCCTTCCATTATCCACATTGAATAGACTACTTATTGAAAACTCGCATATGAAAACATGCCACAATATGGTAAGAGCCTTCGATGGAACCGAAAGGAAGGTAATGGGGCGAATTGACATTCCCTTGGAAATTGGGCCAAATACATATGAAGTCGATTTCTTGGTGATGGATATCAAACCCTCCTACAATTGCTTATTGGGGAGACCCTGGATACATTCAGTAGGAGCAGTGCCCTCCTCATTACACAGAAAGTTGAAGTTAGTAACAGATGGGCGGTTAATAACTATCAATGCGGAGAAAGACATTATAACGGCAGTCACTAGCAAGGTCCCTTACGTCGAGGCAAATGAAGAGGCTGTTGAGTGTTCTTTCCGCTCTTTGGAAATTATCAATGCAACCTTTATTTTGGAAGGAGGAGAGGTACCGATTCCCAAAATGTCTGGAGCTACAAGGATAGCCCTGCAAATGATAATGGGGAAGGGAGCATTGCCAAGGAAAGGACTAGGAAGACAGTTGTAAGAAGGGATTCAAATCCCAAAGTTAATTGAGAAGAAAGATCGCTTTGGTTTGGGCTTCAAGCCAGACCATAGGCACAAGAGGCAAGAAATTGAGAAGCGCCAAGCGAGAAGAAAGGCGCTTTTGAATGGAGGAGAAATAGAGTGGGAACCGATGACATTCCCATCTATATCCAAATCCTTTAGGTCAGGAGGGTTACTGGTAGAAGAAAGTCATCAAATTAATGTTGTACACGAGGAGGGATTGGATCAAAGAAGCCTCGAGGGCATTCGCCCTTACGAACCGGGGAGCTCTCTGAACAATTGGACTGCGGAGGACCTTCCTGTAGTCTTTAGGAATTTTTCAGAGTAACACTCGAAACCTATATATTACTCTAAAGCCTAGGAGTAGTAAGATTACATTTGTGAAAATAGGCTTATGTTCATCTATTATTATTTAAATAAAACGTAACTTTCATCAATTTAAACGAGTATTGTTTCACTTTTTATCAACCAATATTCTTTTAAATTTTGGCAATTCTTATTCTTTTATTCATAGCACATAAACAATCATTCTTAGATTCATTCATTCTTTGTATATTCTTTCATACCCCCACAGGTCCCTAGATATCAATGATATGAGCACTGATACTGCCGCTCCTGATTTCTCTTGCGAGCAAGACACGCGTTTAGAGGAACCTCAGGATGTTGAAGATGTTCAAGATTGTGACGTATCTCTCGATCTGTTAAGAATGGTAAAAGTGGAGGAGAAACAAATCATGCCACATGAGAAAGAGGCAATAGAGAATATAGCCCTAGAGGAAGGGAAGGAGTTGAAAATTGGAACATTGATTACCGAGGACACAAGGCGTGGCTTGATTGAGTTGCTTCGAGAATTCAAAGATATTTTTGCATGGTCCTATCAGGATATGCCCGGATTGAGTACTGACATTGTAGTACATCGTCTTTCGATAAGACAAGATTGCAAACCAGTCCAACAGAAGTTGCAGAGAATGCGGCCAGATATTGTTCTGAAAATAAAGGATGAAGTCAAGAAGCAGTTTGACGTAGGATTCTTGGAAGAAGTAAAGTACTCCGAATGGGTATCTAACATTGTGCCTGATCCTAAGAAGGATGGGAAGGTATGAATGTGTGTTGATTACAGAGATCTGAACAAAGCAAGCCCAAAAGATAATTTTCCTTTGCCACACATTGATACTTTAGTAGACAATACAGCAGGGTATTTGTTGTTCTCTTTCATGGATGGTTTCTCAAGATACAATCAGATAAAGATGCATCCAGAAGACATGGATAAAACTACTTTCATAACCTTGTGGAGCACCTTTTGTTGCAAAGTAATGCCGTTTGGATTGAAGAACGCAGGGGCAACCTACTAGCAAGCCGTGGTGAACTTGTTCCACGACATGATGCATAGGGACCTTGAGGTATATGTCGATGACATGATTGCCAAATCTTGAATAGAGAAAGAACAGATTGAGGTCTTAAGAAGACTGTTCTTAAGGTTGAGAAGATTTCAGTTGAAACTCAATCCAGCAAAGTGTACCTTTGGAGCCAGATCAGGAAAGTTATTAGGCTTCGTAGTTAGTGAAAAGGGAATTGAAGTCGACTCAGACAAGGTCAGAGCTATACGGGAGTTACCTCCACCCTGTACTCAGAAGGAAGTTCGAGGATTCCTGGGAAGGTTGAATTACATCACTCGATTCATTTCATAATTGACCGAGAAATGTGATCCTATCTTTCGCCTCCTCAGAAAGCACAATCAAGGTACTTGGGATGAAGAATGCCAGAATGCTTTTGAAAAGATCAAGCAGTATTTGTTGAATGCTCCAGTATTGTTTCCACCTAGCCCAGATAAACCGTTAATATTGTACTTATCAGTGTTCAGTAATTCTATGGGATGTGTGCTTGGTCAACATAAGGAGTCGGGAAAAAAGGAAAAGGCAATTTATTATCTCATTAAAAAATTCACTGACTGTGAAATGAGATATTCACCAATTGAAAAGATGTGTTGTGCGCTGATTTGGACCACCCGGAGATTAAGACAGTACATGCTATACCATACCACTTGGCTTATCTCAAAACTTGATCCATTGAAATACATGATGGAGTCAACAGCTCTAAATGGGAGAATGGCTAGATGGCAAATTTTGCTTTCAGAGTTTGATATAGTCTACGTAAGTCAGAAGGCTATAAAAGGAAGTGCGGTAGCTGACTTCTTGGCCAGTAGAGCTCTAGAGGATTATGAGCCGTTGAACTTTGATTTTCCAAATGAGGAGTTAATATGTATAGCAATGACCGAAGATTCTCCATGGAGGCTCAATTTTGATGGGGCTTCTAATGCAGTTGGGAATGGAATTGGGGCAGTCTTGGTATCCCCTAATGGCGATCATTACCCATTCACGTGCAAGTTGGACTTTAATTGCACGAATAATATGGCTGAGTATGAAGCATGCATCATGGGACTTCAAGCAGCCATAGGACGAGGTATAAAAACCCTAGAAGTATATGGAGATTCTGCGCTAGTAATTTATCAGCTTAAAGGTAAATGGGAGAAAAGAAACCCTAAATTGATCAATTATCGAAAGGTAGTTTTGGGGTTACTTGAGGAGTTTGATGATATCACCTTTAATTATCTCCCACGAGATGAAATCAGATGGCAGATGCTTTAGCAACCTTGGCCTCAATGATTAAGGTAAATAAAGAGGAAGAGGTGAGACCAATTCAAATGAGTGTCTACGAAGCTCCAGCTAACTGTTGTAACATTGAGGAGGAAGAAAAGGATGATGATCCCTGGTACCAGGATATATGGCGATATGTAAAAGATCATAAATATCTAGAACAGGCAACTGAAAATGACAAATGAACTTTGAGGAGGTTAGTTTGTGACTATGTCTTGGACGGGGATATCCTGTACAAGAGAAGGAAAGACCAAGTACTTTTGAGATGTGTTAATGCTGTGGAAGCTAAGCTGATTTTAGAAGAAGTTCATAAAGGTGTATGTGGGACGCATACAAATAGGTTCATGATGGCAAAACAAATCATGAGGTTTGGCTATTATTGGGCCACCATGGAAGGGGACTGTATCAACTATGCCAAGAAATGCCATAAGTGTCAGATTTATGGGGACAAAATTCATGTACCACAATCACCTTTACATGTTATGACTTCTCCATGGCCCTTCTCCATGTGGGGCATGGATGTCATTGGACCAATATCGCCGAAACCTTCGAACAGACATCAGTTTGTTTTCGTGGTAATTGACTACTTCACAAAATGGGTAGAAGCCGCTTCTTACGCAAATGTTACTAAATCCGCTGTAAGTCGATTTTTGAAGAAAAATATTATTTGTCAGTATGGAATGCCTGAGAAGATCATATCCGATAATGCATTGAACTTAAACAACAAAATGGATGTCATTGGACCAATATCGCCGAAAGCTTCGAACAGACATCAGTTTGTTTTCGTGGTAATTGACTACTTCACAAAATGGGTAGAAGCTGCTTCTTACGCAAATGTTACTAAATCCGCTGTAAGTCAATTTTTGAAGAAAAAGATTATTTGTCAGTATGGAATGCCTGAGAAGATCATATCCGATAATGCATTGAACTTAAACAACAAAATGATAGCAGAGGTTTGCGACCAGTTCAAGATCGAGCAGCACAATTCTTCTCCCTATCGTCCAAAAATGAATGGGGCAGTGGAGGCTGCCAACAAGAACATTAAGAAAATAGTGGGAAAGATGACTGAGACTTATAGAGATTGGCATGAGAAGCTACCGTTTGCACTCTTGGCATATCGAACATCTGTCAGAACCTCTACTGGGGCAACCCCATTCTCATTAGTTTGTGGGATGAAAGCAGTGTTGCCTATTGAAGTAGAAATACCTTCTCTCTGTATTTTAACAGAGATAAGGTTGGATGAAGCTGAATGGGTTCAATCCCGGTATGATCAGTTAAACTTGATTAAGGAAAAGAGGCTGAGAGCCATCCGACATGGTCAGATGTATCAGAAGTGTATGATGCGAGCCTATGATAAAAAGGTTCGTCCAAGGGAATTCCATGAGGGGGATCTCATGCTGAAAAAGATCCTTCCTATTCAAAAAGACTTTAGGGGAAAATGGATGCCGAATTGGGAGGGGCCGTACGTTGTGAAGAAAGCTTTCTCTGGCGGTGCATTGATTTTGACAGAAATGGATGGGAAGAGCTTACCCAATCCAGTGAACTCAGACTCAGTCAAAAAGTACTTTATCTAAACGAGAGGAGAATCCAAGGTGAAAACTCGCAAAGGGCGCCTTGAATTTTTGACAAAAAAAATAAAATAAAAAATGGAGAGGCCAAGCTGAAAACCCACAAAGGGTGCCTTGTGACCAAAGGGGTTTTGAGTTGAAAACTCGAAAGGGTAGCTCAAATTTTGAAGGGTATACAGCAATTTGGCTATATTTGACTCAATAAAGAAGTAAAGCACGTTGCATATTGGGGCATCAACAAAGTACTTTAGGTCTTTTAAACACATGTCGAACTTAAGAAAGATTTCATGGAGCTGGTGTATAGACACTCAAGCGGCGATATCTGGAGCATCTAACTTTTATCCTGTTTGCTATCTTTAGATTCTATTTCTTCTTAAAGATATGCTATCAGATTTATTTCCTTTGAATTTTTGACGATTCATTCAAATTCAATTATTCTTAAAGATTTATTCATCTTTTATTTTTCTTTAAATATGTTGCATTAAAATAATGAAAGATGAACTAAAATATTTTCATAAATGAAGTTTTGCATATTACTTTGGAATTTCTAGATAATGCAAGAAACTAAAACAGGACAATTGTTCGAGAAATTCACGTAAGTAAGGGATGAAGGAACTCGAGGAATTTCTTCCTTCCAATCCAAAAGGAAAATGGACAAAACCAATGATTCAATTCTTACAGATATCCTCAGTAGATCGTAGCATTGGAGGAAGGCCTACAGGCTAAGCAAGAATGAAATTTTGAGAAAAGAAAAGACAAATGAAGGAGTGAATGGTGGCTCCTAGGATAGGGGTCATATGCACAACACTTTGCATCATTACATGTTTAATTAGGGACATTCGACTCACTTCGAGCATAGCATCCTAATTATCAGGCATAGTCATTCTACAGGTAATCGAGGACATAGCAGATTTGACTCTCAGATGTTCTCAAGCAGACCTAAGATGATTCAACATCCTTGTGCTTACAAGGAACAAATCAAAAACATAGCTGATTTAGCTTTCACGTGTTTACGATGAAGCAAATCTAAGATGATTTGTCGTCTCTGTATTGTCAGAGAAAAAAATCAAAGTTTGGCATCTCCATTTCGATGGAGAACAGACGCATAGCAGATCTAACCTTCAGATCTTTATACTGAAGTAGATCCAAGATGATTTGGCATTCCGGTGTTTACAAGAAACAAATCGAGGACATAGCAGATTTGACTCTCAGATGTTTTCAAACAGACCCAAGTTGATTGGGCATCCTTGTGCTTACAAGGAACAAATAAAAAATATAGCTGATTTAGCTTTCACGTGTTAACAATGAAACAAATCTAAGATGATTTGTCGTCTCTGTATTGTCAGAGAACAAATCGAAGCTTGGCATCTCCATTTTGACAGAGAACAGACGCATAGCAGATCTAACCTTCAGATGTTTATACTGAAGTAGATCCAAGATGATTTGGCATTCTTGTGTTTACAAGAAACAAATCGAGGACGTAGCAGGTTTGACTCTCAGATGTTCTCAAATAGACCCAAGATGATTGAGTATTCTTGTTCTTACAAGGAGCAAATTGAAACATAGCTGATTTGGCTTTCACGTGTTTATGATGAAGCAATCTAAGATGATTTGTCATCTCTGTATTGTCAGAGAACAAATCGAAGAAGTAAATTTGGTGTCTCTATTAGCAAAGAGCAGATCGAAAATAATAGATTGGTGTTCCCAAGTTTTTAGGAAGTAAGTTGAAGATAACCAATTTGACACTACTGAAGACATCAGACTACCTTTGGAGGTTGAGGATCAAGATTTTGAAACTTAGCCAGACCGGGCAAATTTGGTCCTTTTATAGTCTTTGCTCTATTCCTGTTAAACAGTAATGAGCAAAGAGGGGCAGCTGTAATAGCCCAAATTCACCCGGGCTTAATAAACCAAACAGAAAATAGAAAATAAATAAATAAATAATTGTTTATTTAACAGTCCATAAAGTCCAGTTTACAAAAGCCCAAACAGTGGGCCCAAAATCAAACATCTCAGACCCGGTTACTACCCAGCAGGCCCACTACCCAAAACCCCAAAGTAGTCCCGTAGCCCAAATACAACAGATCCATCAGCCAAACTTAACCCAATACCTAACCCGGCCTAACAGATCTAAACCATCCCAAATACCCGTTACAGACCCAAACTCTTAGAGGCCCAAAATTTAGAAGCATTCGGCTAGGGTTAGAAACCCTAGCCTTCTCCTCGCGCCGCAAGTACCAAATGAAGGTCCCCTTTATCTCCGCCGGAGATCTTGTGATTACCTGCAAAAAGGAAGAGAAAACAGCAAAGGAAAGAAGCAAAACAAGGCAAGAAACATGACAGATTTTTATACCAAATTTGTATCGGTTAACAGTGGCTATAAAGCCCGGATCTAAACATTGTAACGGGGGACGAGAATATACACACATATATCCAATAAAAAGAACATTTTTAAATAGTAGAATAGAGGTGATTCTCTTTTTTATATATTCTTGTATCTTTTATTTTCTCTTTTTCATTTTCCAGTATCGAAGCATATGAATATCTTTTACATATACATAAAATATTTCAAAAAATAAAGAGGGAAAGGGGCTACCTGTAAAACGCCTGGAAAAAAAAGGGCTTTTGGCCTTTTGACCGCCGCGAACGGTGGCGCGTATGGTGGCGCGTGCGACAGAGTAACTGTCGGGGGATGGCCGGAATTCGCTTGGCCAGAGAGAAAATTGGAGGGTTTTCAGATTTTATTTGAGGAGAAGTGAAGGAATGAATTTTTTCTAAAAAAATTGACTTTTATACCCTCCTGAAATGACGCCGTTTAGGGCTAATTTTAATAGCCCTAAAATGGTACCGTTTAAAGGCCGACCTGCACGTGTGTGACCTGACCCGGGGAGGATCCGCGTGTTTTCTGTTAAAAGGGATAATTTCAATTTAGGCCCTTCCGCATTTCTGGATTCTTGTAATTATGTCCTTAAACATTTTCTTGTTTTTAAAATTTAGCCCGGTAGTAAGGTTATGGTTTCAATTCGATCCCTTAGTCCATTTAAATGCAGGAGACAGAACGTAGTCGTTTTGGGAATAGGGCATTTTACCCAATGAGTACCTTTTGTTTCACACGTGTTTTAATTAGGACCTTAGTTCAGCTTTATTGTTTTAAATTCGCCCTGTAATTTTGCTAAACTTTAAATCTAACCTTATATATTTATTTCTATTATTATTATATATATAAATTTTATATTGTAATTGTTGTTTTAAACCTTATTTTTTAACTTATATATTATATGATTATTTTGTTATATATTATTTATATTATTATTATCCATTATGTATCATTTTTCACAAATTATTATTATTTTACATTATTATCTATATATTATTATACTATTTATATATTATTATATTTTTACATATTATATATTATTTTCTTACATATACACTTTTATATTATAAATTATAATTTTTATATCATTATATTTTTATTACTATCATTATATTTTTAACTCATATTATATACATATTTAATTATTAATTATTTATTTATTATGTATTATTTTGATACTTTTTATTTTATAAATTCTTTTATATACTTTTATTTTATATGTTTTTTAACCCAATATATTTTTTATATATAATTATTATTCTTTGATAAATATTTTGTTATTATATTTTATATACTATTTTAAAATTATTATTAAGTATTATGTCTTTATTTGTGTTATATGTATATTTTGTTAACATTAACTCATTTCATTTTTTTTATATATTCCATATATTATGTGTTATATGTTACTTTATACTTATTATTTGATATTACATTTCATGAACATGTGCATTGATATTGTGTTACTTTTTTATATATATATCGTGCATTATTTTTAATTATTACTTTGTATGTTGGTATGTATTGTTTATTCATTTTCAATATATGCTATGTATATCTTTGTATGCATGCTGTTAAGATTTGCTATATATTATTTTTATATGCATGTATCTAATGCACGATCTTTATATTATTGCTATCATTTTGTTTAAATGCATGTATTATTTACCTACTACAATAATATGTAATTATGTATGATTTATAATGCAATACAATTCCTCACGCACCATTTTTTTAAAAAAACGAAACTTCAAAGTTTTCAAAAAAATAAAAAGGCAATGCTTGGTGTTTGGAAATTTCGAGAAAAGTAGTGCCCTAACTTATTGGGTTGCGACTTTTCACGTTGAGTTCGAATAATCAAGTACCCTTCTAAGTTTTTAAAGGTTTTCAAAATGCGAGCAACTGTCTTGGAATTTCAAAGCAATATGTCCTAACTTACTGGATGTGGCGTTTTGTTGTTTCGAGATAAGGATTTCCAAGAAGCTAACTTAGTGTTAATATTTTGATACAAGTGAATTCCAATTTTCAAAATAAAAATATTTTAAAGAGGATTATATCTTAAAATTTTTAAATTTCCGACATTAAAGACACTTGATAATCAATTAGGTACCAATTTTTGGGCGTTACAAGGGTGCTAATCCTTCCTTGTACGTAACTGACTCCCGAACCCGTTCTTTTGATTTCGTAGACCAAAATCGATGATTTTAAAACAAAAATGTTTTGAAAGTGATCCAATCACACCTAAAAAGATTGGTGGCGACTCCTATTTTTGTTTTTTAAAAGTCGATTCCCATTTTCCAAAACCCAATTTAAAAAAAGGTCTCGACAAAGTGGATGTCCTTATGCTGTAAATAGACCATTTGAAATATAAGTGGACATAGATGGACATCATTTGGATGATATTAATGAATTATCATTAAGGTTAAAATAGTAATGAGTATAATAAACTTCAAATAAATAAAACAAAAATCAAATTTGGTGTCCATCTTCTTCATTACCGTGAATTGAAGAGAAGAAAGGAAAAAAATTTAGGGTTTCATTCGGCATTTTCATTTCTATCAATTAAGGTATGATTTTTGTCCCGTTTTTCATGATTTCTACGTTTTTGAGATCGTTGCAACTGGGTCTAGCTAGCTCAAGGACTATTTTGCATAATTGTTAAAGATTTTGAAAGTTTCCATTGATGAATACATGAGTATTTTGATTTTTAATGATAGATTATGAATGTTTGTTGATAGTTATACAAGTTTTGTTAAGTAATCTTTAATGCAAATGCAAATTAGGGATTAAATTGTGAAATATGGAAACTTTATGGTCAAAATGTGAAATAAATGGAAAATATGGGCTGATAGGGACCTAATTGTCATTCAGTTAGCATGGGTTGTGGTTGAGTTACATTAATTTGTGTTTTTATGAAATAAGGACTAAATTGTAAAAGATGTGAAACATTAGGGGCAATTGTGTAAAAATGCCTTAAAGTGAATTTTGGACTAAATTGAATAGAGAGATGATTAAATAAGCTAATTTTGATTACATATAGATCAAGAAAAGCGAAACTCAGGTCTAAATTGAAGGAAAATCAAAGTTCTCGACTAATCGACTAATTTAGCCGTTTTTACATCCTAGGTGAGTTTGTATGTTATAAGCATTGTTATAGTTATTTTTAAATGTTTTGATATTGCATAAACTATGAATACGAGATTACAAACATGTTCAAAAATAATTCGATGATGACTTGGTATTGGAAATCTCGGTTGAACCTTAGCAATAGATTAGGATGCGAATGGCATGTCATTAGGGAATACATTGATTTGGCTTTAAGCCATGATATCGGCACTTTGGGTGCGAGTTACATTGATTTGGCTTCGGGCTATGATATCGGCACTTCGGGTGCGAGTTACATTGATTTGGCTTTGGGCCATGATATTGGCACTTAGGGGGCGAGTTTAACGAGTAAATGAAAGATGTGGTTGAGTAAGTGATTGATACGAGATGGTATAGGTATGTACATGAACCGTATAAGCTTAAAATCGAAGAAATTATGAAGTTCACATATAATCTTATGATTGAATGAGTGAAAGGTTTGTGTATTTATGACTAAATTGAGTTTATTTCATATGAGCTTATTAAGCTATATAGCTTACTTTGTTTAATTTTTTTTGTCTTATAGTGATCTCAAAGCTAGTTCAAATTCAGGGATCATTGGAGACTTCGTCACACTATCCTACTATCACTTTGGTACCTTTTGAGCTTATGTTTTGAGCATATGGCATGTATAGGGACTTTGGTCATTTTTGGTATATTAGGTAATGTGTTGTGCCATTTAAATTGGTTTGTAAATGCTTATATTTTGGTTTGTAAATATAGCCATGAGAGTTGGCTTAATTTGGTTGGTTTGATCATGTATATATATATATATATATATATATATATATATATATCTGTATATGGTTTGTGTGATGTATTGAATGTTGGATATGTGATGCTTGTGGATAATTAATGTTATGGACAACAAATGGTTGGATTATGAATATTGGTATGCTAGTGAATCTAGGCATTAATGCACATTTGAGTTTGGTATGAATTTAGATGGCATATTGTGGTATTGATATGTTTTGTATTGGTCAGTGTTGGAAATGGTATGAAATATGCTTAAGAGAGGTTGATTGAATGCCTATTATATGCTATGTTTTGTGCCATTTGAAATACACGAAGGTTTGCATAAGTTTGGGTAGCAAATTGGCTTGGTAAATAGCCTATTTTTGTCCATACGGGTAGAGACACGGGCGTGTGTCTCAGCCGTGTGTGACACACAATTATGTTACATGGCCCTGTGTCTTGTAACACCCCTTACCCATATCCCACGCTAGAACAGGGTTCCCAGACTTAAACACAAACTAACATACAAAACTGAGACATAAATTTCCATACAAATTTAAAACTTTTCATTTACAAACATATGGTCCCTAAAACAAGCCTACGAGGCCCAAAACATGCATTAAAAGTGGTTCAGGACTAAACCGAGAACTTTAGAAATTTTTAAAACACTTGGAAAATCTTTCATCAAAACAGGGTCACACGCCCGTGTGGCTTGGGACATGCCCGTGTGGCTTGGCCGTATGGTCACACACGCCCGTGTCCCTAACCCGCGTAACTCTCTGTTTATGACATCATGCACCAAAGGAAGTCACACGGCCAAGTTACACGCCCGTGTGCTAGGCCGTGTGGTGAATTTAATTTTCAAAATTTTTCATAAAATAGGTGCAGACTTCACACGCCCTGGATACACGCCCATGCCCCTAGGTCGTGTCCTTCACATGGCTGAGACACACGGTCGTGTTTCTACCCGTGTGGCCAAAATAAGGCTATTTACCAAGCCATTTTTCTACCGTTACTTGCACCAACTTGCACAACATCAAGCATAAGATTTTTTCCACAGAGATACTTTCAAAAAAACTTTATCACTGATCTCAAATTTGATATCTTTTCGTTTTAGATCCGCATAAGATTTCTAACGATCAGAGGCTGCTTTCAGACTATCTCGGATTATTTTCACTTTCTGTTCTGTTTCTTTTATCAGATCTATGTTGTAAATCTTATTCTTACTAAGGTCAGACTAGTATAACGGAGTTCTACACTTTCTACTATATAAGGCTTCATACGGTGCCATTTTAATGCTTGATTGAAAACTATTATTCTAAGCGAATTCAATCAAAGGTAGATATTGTTCCTACGTACCTTCAAACTCAAGAATGCAGCATCTCAACATATCCTCAAGTATCTGAATAATCCGTTTAGATTGACCATCTGTTTGCGGATGAAAAGCAGTGCTGAAATGCAATTTAGCACCTAGAGCATCTTGCAATTTCCTCCAGAATAGCGATGTAAATCTCGGGTCTCTGTCTGATACTATCGAAAATGGCACACTATGCAACCTTACGATATCAGAAACATATAACTCAATTAGTTTATCGAGTGAATAATCAGATCGAATTGGAATAAAATGAGCTAATTTTGTCAATCGATCAACTACGACCCAAATCGTATCTTTCTTTCTTGGAGACAAAGGCAAACCCGAGACAAAATCCATGGTCATTCGATCCCATTTCCATTCTGGAATCATAATTGATTGCAACAGACCAGATGGCACTTGATGTTCAACTTTAACTTGCTGACAGATCAAACATTTAGAAACAAAATCAAAAATATCACTTTTCATTCCCGGCCACCAGTATAGTTGTTTCAAATCGTTATACATTTTAGTATTCCCCGGATGTACTGAAAATCTATTACTGTGAGCCTCACTCAAAATCATCTGAATTAACTCTGGATTTCTCAAAACACAAAGTCTATTTCTGAATCTCAAATAATCATCAACATCAACTCGAAATTCAGAATCACACAGAGCTCGTTTAGCTAACAATTCATTGTTAGATTTTTGAGCCTCGCAGATCTGTTGTATAAACAAGGGTTTTGCTTTCAATTCGGCACAAACCAAGGTATCATCAGACAATGCTAATTAAGCATTCATCGTACGCAATGCAGACAATGATTTCCAACTCAAAGCATATGCTACCACATTTACTTTGCCCAGATGATAATCAATAACTAGCTCGTAGTCTTTTAACAGTTCTAACCATCTTCTCTGTTGCAAATTTAAATCTTTCTGCGTCATTAAATACTTTAGACTTTTATGATAAAAAAAACATGACATTTCTCACTGAACAGATAGTGACGCCAGATTTTTAAAGCAAACACAATAGCAGCTAACTCAAGATCGTGCGTCGGATAGTTTTTTTCATGCGGCTTTATGTAACACCCCTAACCCATTTCTGTTACCGAATTAGGGTTATGAGGTATTACCTATTTAAATATTATTCACAGAAATGTTCATTAATAATTGTACTACGAGATCCAGTTAACATAATGATCGTGATTTTCCGTGATAAGTTTTATAAATTTATTAATTAAACATTCTTGAGACTAACTATTATCATGATGTAGGCAAGTGTACCTATCAAATAGTAGTATAGCTTTAGCAAGACCGGATTGTCGAACCCAAAGGACTAAAAGTATTAGTAATGACTGTCTTTTTATCATCTAGCCTAAGAAATAAGGGGTTTGTTTTAACTAACTAATTAATTAAGCTAAGAAGTTGTAGAAAATAGAATTGGGAAATTACTTTTGGGAAAAACGATTGATTTAGGACAATACCTAAGGAAAAATCCACCTAGACTTTACTTGTTATTTTGGCTCTGAACTAGATGATTTATTCATTTAACTTGTTCTGTAAAAATCCCTAAGTTATGTTATTATCCCTATTCAAGACTAATAACGTCTAATCCCTAGGTTGAATAACCGAGACTTTTCTCTAATTAACACCCTAGGGCTACATTAACTCGATCTTTGGATTCCCTTATTAGGTTTCACCCTAATTTGGCAAAATCTTGTCACCCTATCTCTAGGCGCGCAATCAACTCTACTTAATTATGACAAAGTCACTCTTAGCCAAAGACCATTCATCCTCCAACTAAGAGCATTAACTTGAAGTGATATCCTGAAATATCAAAACAAGAATTAAGAACACATAATTAAGAACAAGTTAAATATTTATCATACGATTCAGAAAATAATAACAAGATTCATCTTAGGTTTCATCCCCCTTAGGTATTTAGGGGTTTTAGTTGATACCTAAATAAGAAAACATCTCAGAATAATAAAGAATACAAAGCATAAAGAAAACCCAAAACTGCTGAAGGGAAATTAAGGAGAGATCTTCAGTTTTAATGATGAATCCGGCTTTTTAGATAGATTAATCGGCTTCCTTGGAGTAATTTTGGCTTCTTTGGAGTAATTTCTTACTCCCTATTCTCGTCCTCCCTTTTAGTCTTCCTATAGGGTGCTTAAATAGGCTTTTGAATGCCTAAAATCCCTAAAACTTGCCCTTTTCCAAATGGAACTTAGCTAGGGTTTGGCAAGGACACGCCCGTGTGACATGGCCGTGTGCGAGCACTTCAGGCTGTGGTTAAGGCTAAGATATCAGCACGCCAACATGCTGGTGCTGAGGTTGATTTGGGCCATGGTCGAGCCTGTTAGATTGGCACGGGTGTGTGTTTTGCCCGTGTGAGGAAGTCCAGGCCGTGTTGTTTTCCCTTGTCTGCCCTTTTTCTCTGTTTTTGGCCCATTTCTCGTTCTTTCGCTCTACTATGCTCACCTAAGTATAAAACATGAAATTAAAGGATTAAGAGCATCAAATTCACCAAATCTAAGGAGAAATCATTCAATAAGGTGTTAAGTGAGGGATAAAAATATGTATATATTACGGTTTATCAAATACCCCCACACTTAAGCACTTGCTTGTCCTCAAGCAAAATCCTCTCTTTATAATTAAGAATTCCTTTTTCTCAACTTATAATTCCTATCAATAATATCTCAAACTAAGCCATAAGTGATCATATATTGAGAAGTCAACTAAAAGAACATTAAAGTTTTAAACATTCCAAGTTGAGTATTTTAATCATGAAAAGCTTAGGCATCTCCCCTCATCTAAGTTGTTACCATCGATTCGAAATCTCAAAGAGTTTAACATCCTCACTAAAGATTCACTCAAATCACTCGAAATGTTTAAGGACAACGAAATCAACACTCATCAGTCAACATGAAAAGTTATTACCATAGGCTTTCATGAAAATCAAATCTCCACCACTATAAATTAAGATAATACATCAATCAAAAGGTCTTTAGAGGGTTGTAATGAGGCTTGGTTAGGGGGTATGGTCACAAGCTGAAAGAAAAAGTTAGAATCGAGATTGACTTGAAAAATTACTTAACTAGAAAAATATTTAATCATCACTTGCATACAACAAAGCTTCTTCTCTGACTATGGAATTTGAATACTGAAGCTCACAACAAAAGATCACTATTAATGTATATACATGTTTTTTTTTTAAGAACAAGTCAAATAACATAGATTACTATTAAGAACATGACATAGCTAAGCAATTTATTCAAATCAACTCTCGACAAAAATAGGGATCAAATTAATTTAGGGGATTTCAACAATAATAGGTTAAGGGTTAATATTAAGGGTAATACAAGGAATGATTTGTTAGGCTCAAAGAGGTTTACTAAGGGTTAATTGTGGAGGTAGGCTTTTCATGGCATGAGTGGGTTAATCCTAAGTGCCTCTATCATCTTGACATATCTAATAAAATGGTGTGGTCTTAACATGCATAATCAAGCAAGTTCTAGAATAACAATTCAATATTGACACACTCAAAGCAATAATAAAAGTGAGCATGAAAGAAATAATAGATGCTCTTGAAAGCTCAAAATCTCACAAAAATTATGGCTTTTTGATGTTTAAACTTGTGGAATTCAATTCAAGATAATACCTAAACTTGGGGAAACAACCGAAAATTTTAAATTCTTAAAAACCAACTTATCATGCTTAATTTTCTAATGTCTTAAAGTTTAAATAATCAATGCATGAATGCCTATATTTTAATTCAAGATATATCAATATAAATCATAATTTAATCAAAATTCATCCTAAACATGATATGAGAGATTTACAAGAGAACAAAGCAACATTTAAGGATTTTTCTGATAATGAAATGATTACCCCCCACACTTAAGATGTACATTGCCCTCAATGTACAAAGATAGATATATAGAAAAATATAAAATCGTAAGATAGGGAGAGAATTGAAACTTCCTGAGTTGTAAATGAATGAACTCCCTAGTTTGGAGTTATGTAGCATGGAGGAGGATACTCCGGTGGTGGTAGAGGTTGGGTGCCACAAGTGCTGCACCAAAAGAATATTATATCTTATTATCGAGTAGGGCATGGCAGTCGTGGAGAACCTTTTCCAATGGAGTTTGAAGTTCCTAAGTGATTGTGAGCGTTGGAGCTCTTTATAACTATGAGAAAATCAGGAACTGTTTAGGGGATATTAGGAAGAATAATTACTCATAAAGGAATAGCCAAGACTAAAATTAATTAATAAAACCTAAATATGAGATAGTAACAAAAGGGAAATAATATTAAATGTTAAAAGTGAAATTAATAACGACTTGAAATAAAAATAAAAATAAAAATAGAAAAAAGAAAAAAATAAAGATAAAATTAAATTAAACATCATCATAATTGTCAGATGGTTCGCGAGGTGGTGGTGGTGATGAGATGTGAAAGTGCTGACAGATCTGCTGGAGAGTACATCAATGTTGTCAAATTGTTGAAAACACTGCTGCTCGAATCGGTTGAGGCGCTCAGATATGTCAGCATATGAAGTCACCGCATGAACTGGACGATGGAAGCATGGTGGCTGGGAAGGTGGGTCCTCGTGCTGGGTAGGGACATCATCAGTAATGTCCTCTGAAGCCTCCTCCTCGGTAGATTAGGCGAGACGATATTGGGGAGGGTAGGTTCCTCGGTGCCTCTCGATCATCCTCATGCTAAGCATGCTTGAGATGCCTTATGGAGACATTTGACCGATGAGGGTAAGGGATGATTCTTGGGCCGCGGTGTCAAGGGGTCTGAAGTGTCACGCCAGTCGATTCACGTAGGGGCCAATGGAGATGACCCCCTCCAATGTCACTCCGTCTAGTGGTGAATGGCAAGGGCTATAAAGTAGGCAAGGTCAAGGACGTGCCCATGCGACATACACCATAAGTAGTAGACGTCGTGGGTAGTGACGATGCTAGTGCTCTCTCTCTGCCCTGTCAAAGTGTGAGATAAAATAGAATGTAGATACCTTAAGGATGGTGGGAGAGATGATGCCTTGGAGTGATTGGGGTCGTAGTCAGCCGAACGTGGCACGAGGGGATTCCAGCACTTTAAGGGAGAATAATAGATGTGGCGGTTGAGGGTATCGAGATCGTTCTCCTCTTGGAACTCCTCTGTGTAAAGGCCCAGTGCTGCACCAAACTCTGGGACACTCAATTGGCATACTAGACTGCCAAGTCTAAATTGGACCGTGCCTGAATCATCATGGTTGGTCAAGACGGTCTGAAGATGGAATGTCAAGCATAGTTCCATCGTGAGCTCTAAGTATGTCGGCTCGATGATCCCAAAGAAGAGCTCCCAAGGATCGGTGGTTAGGAGGGCCCGAATCGTACCAGCCAGCTGAACTTGTTCTACTGTAGCCCAATCGATGCACTGGCCCGCAGTTAAAGGTCGGGCTTGTAGTATTTGGAAAAGTTCTTCTTGGGGCCCGTTAGAGAACTCTAGGAAAGGGTGACGAATTTCCACGGTAGGGCCCGAGGAAGATGATGCTCCCTTCCTTTTCTTTGAGGCAGGGACGGCGGCTTTCTTCTTTCGCGAAGACGACATGGTGAACCTGTAATCAAAACCATTACTTTGTTTTGATGAGTGGACAAGGGAAAATGTATCTAAATTCAAAAAGAGAAAATTCATAGATTAGGACTAATACTTTCAGCCACAACTATCAACACTTAACAATTCTAATTAAACTAATCCATTTTATAGCATACTTTTGTGGCATTGCATGATAGTAGCATGAATAATAAAAAAATGGCAAATAACAAGAAGCATTTGAAAACTATGAGTATTGAGTTAGAATATGTGAAAAAGGCATAAGCATTCCACCTATCCCAACCATGAATATTTTACTTTAAACTAATCAAATGGAATAGAGGAATAATGCAATGAGTAAGAACTTTAACATGAATAAAATGATAATTATCCTAGATATGACATTTGAGTGATAAAAAATATGGAAATAACATGAAAAATTGCATATTATTATGATAAATAGCCTTAGAAATCAATAAAATAGATAAGAAAAGAGTGAACAAACGCTAGAAAGGGGAGAATGGGCATCAAAAATGGAGTTGGAGGCGGCGCACGGGCATGGCATGGAGGCCGTGTGGAATTGCAGCAGCTAGGGTTAGGGATTTTGAGTGAAGAAGACAATAAATAGTGTAGCCTATTTATAGATTTTGGGCCACACGGCCAGGGGACACGCCCGTGTGCCCCAATTTCACCACGTGTGTTTCGCTTTTTTCCTATTTTAGTGCATTTAAAATTCGTCCCATGCCCGTATACCTTGGGCATGTTGGTGCACACGGCCGTGTCGCACAACCGCGTCTAGCTTCGTTCGCTTCTTCCACGCCCGTATATGATGGCCCATGCCTGTGTTAATTTGACAGGTTCAACCACAGGTGCCAGACACGGGTGTGTCGCATGCTCGTGCTAGTTTCTTAGTTTCAACCAGAGTCCTGGGGCACGGGCGTGTTGCACGCCCGTGTTGTTTTGGTAGATTCACCCACGGCCATGTCGCACGGCCGTGGCGTTTTATCGTAGCCTGTGTTTTGGGAAAATCTTTGCCCTATTTTCACACGGTCCTAAGCACGTCCGTGTGCTTGGCCGTGTCTCTGTGGTGAACCTGTTTTTAAGAGATTCATTAGTAAGTTAGGTGTTAAACACTAAAATTTAAAGAAGTTAATATAGTTAGTGCTCGGGCTGCCTCCCGAGAAGGGCTTGTTTATAGTCTAAGCTCGATTTACCTCTTTATTGAATGGTCATTGTGGTTCGAGGAGTTCATACTCCTTATTCCTGCTATCAATCTTATCAAAATAAGGTTTTAGACGGGTATTATTTACCTTAAAAGTGCCGAACTTGGATGACTGACCTCGACTGTACCGAATGGGAAAATACTAAAAACCGTAAGAGGGATTTCTTCATTCGGGTTGGCAGTGACAATGTGAGGATTTGTGGTATATAGTAAGACTTAATCTCCAACCTTAAGTTGATTTGGAGAGGTATCGAGCATGTTCTGGCGTAGTTTTGGTTTATCGTGTGTTCTTGGTTTATGTGCTTACCATTCGTCTAGCTCCTCTATTTTTAGCCTTCATTCTTCATGAATGGGTCCTCTATTATTGCTGGAACATGGCTCGTGAACTTTTTTCAGACTCAATTCCTGCAAAGTAGGTTACGTCATATTGTTAATTTTAGTGTACTGGTGTGGACATTTACCTTCAATTTTCGATGTGTTGCCAGAATTACGAGCTTGAATGGTGATCATTTCGTCTCCCACACGAAGTGTGAGCTCATCTATTCCAACATCAATAGTCGTTTTAGCAGTTGCTAGAAAGGGTCTCCTTAAAATCAAAGGGGTGTTGTTATCCTCCTCTATGTCTAAAACAACAAAGTCAACGGGAAATATAAATTTATCGATTTTAACTAGTACATCTTCAATAATACCCCTAGGAAATCTTATAGTTTTATATGTTAATTGAATGCTCATCCTAGTTTGTTTGGGTTTCCCAAGACCTAGTTGCTTAAATATTTTGTAAGGCATGACGTTAATGCTTGCCCCTAAATCAGCTAATGCATTATGAACATCTAAACTACCAATTAAGCAAGAAATTGTAAAACTCCCTAGATCTTTTAATTTGTTGGGTAGCTTATTCTGTAGAATATCTGAGCAAACTGGGTTTAGTTCCACATGCGACGTTTCGTCCAATTTCCGCTTGTTTGCTAAAAGCTCCCTTAAAAATTTCATTGCATTCGGCATCTGCAATAAAGCTTTAATAAACGGTAAGTTAATATGTAATTTTTCAAAATTTTAAGGAATTTACCAAATTTTTCGTCTGAGCGGTCTTTCCTTGTCGTGTTAGGGTATGACACACGAGGTTTATATTCTACACTCACCATTTTGTTTTCATTATAACTTACACCACCTTTACCTTTGCTCACCACAGTTTCTTGCCTTGGTTCTGGCTCAGGCTCAACGAATCCTTTTTCATCTTGAACATTAATTGCGTTGAGCCGTTCCCTTGGGTTAGGTTCAGTATTACTTGGCAAGCTACCTTATGGTCGTTCTGAAATTAGTTTGGACAGCTGGCCTATCTGAGTTTCGAGCACTTAGATTGATGCTTGTTGATTTTTAAGTGCTGTCTCGGTATTCTGGAAATGAGTTTTTGACACCGCGATAAATTTGGACAGCATCTCCTCAAGGTTCGGCTTTTTCTCTTGTTGGTAAGGTGGTTGTTGGAAGCCTGAGGGTGGTGGTGGTCTCTGATTTCCTTGACCTCCCCATGAGAAGTTTGGGTGATTCCTCCAACTTGCGTTATCGGTATTACTGTAAGGATTATTTCGAGATTGAAGATTATTACCCATATAATTTAATTGCTCGTTCTCCATGTTGTAGCCATAGGGTTGATATTCTGGATTACTAGATCCACCTCCACTCGCTTCACATTGCATCACTGGATGAACCTGCGTAGAACCAAGTAAACTATCAATCTTTTTATTTAGAAGTTTTACCTGATTTGATAGCACAGTAACTGAGTCGAAGTTATAAACGCCTACTATTTTAGTTGGCTTAGTCCTCATGACTTGCCACTGATAGTTATTCAGTGACATCTCCTCAATAAATTCGTAAGCCTCTTCAGGTGTTTTATTGTTGATGGTTCCACCAGCGGCTACGTCAATCATCTGTCTGGTTGAGGGATTCACACCATTATAGAACGTTTGAACTTGCAGCCATAGAGGTAACCCATGGTGAGGGCACCTTCACAGTTGGTCCTTGTATCTCTCCCATGCATTGTAAAGTGTTTCTAAATCTATCTGTACAAAAGAAGAGATATCATTACATAACTCAGCCGTTTTAGCCGGCGGAAAATACTTTAATAAAATTTTTTCGCTCATTTGTTCCCAAGTAGTGATGGACCCTCGTGGTAACGAGATCAACCACTATTTAGCCTTTTTCCTTAGTAAAAAAGGGAATAATCGAAGATGAATGGCTTCATCAAATACGCCATTAATTTTAAATGTATGGCAGATTTTTAAAAAATTCGCCAAGTGAGTGTTGGGATTCTCATCCTGCAAACCATCAAACTGAACAAATTGCTGTATCATTTGAATCGTGTTAGGTTTCAGTTCAAAATTATTTGCAGCAATAGCAGGCCTAACTATACTTGACTTAGTTCATGTTAAATTAGGTTTAGCATAATCATACATAGTACGAGGAGTAGGATTCTGATTTACTAATTCAGCGGGTATTGCTGGAGGTAGCTGATTGTCTTGATTTTCAGCCATCTCTTCGGTTGTAGTTGAGATATCGTCCTCTTGCTCTTCCTCTGTGTATCTTAGGCTTCGCCTTATTTCTCGTCGGCTTCTACGAGCTGCACGATCGGTCTCTTCATCAAAAAGCAGTGGTCTCGATGGGTTTTTTCTAGTCATAAACTATAAGAACCTGCCAGAAGAAAGAAAAAGAAAGTTAGTAAATAAAAGTAAAAATTAAATTAAAATTAAATTGCAAGAAAAATAAATGGTTAAAGTAATAAAAATTAAGTATTCCTAATATTTTAGTCCCCGGCAACGGCGCCAAAAACTTGATCGTGATTTTCCATGATAAGTTTTATAAATTTATAATTAAACGTTCTTGAGACTAACTATTATCACCATGTACGCAAGTGTACCTATCGAATAGTAGCATAGCTTTAGCAAGATTGGATTGTCGAACCCAAAGGACTAAAAGTACTAGTAATGACTGTCTTTTTATTATCTAGCCTAAGAAATAAGGAGTTTGTTTTAACTAACTAATTAATTAAACTAAGAAGTTGCAGAAAATAGAATTGGGAAATTAATTTTGGGAAAAACAATTGATTTAAGACAATACTTAAGGAAAAATCCACCTAAACTTTACTTGTTATTTTGGGTCCGAACCGGACGATTTATTCATTTAACTTGTTTTGTAGAAATACCTAAGTTATGTTATTATCCTTATTCAAGACTAATAACGTCTAATCCCTAGGTTGAATAACCGAGAATTTTCTCTCATTAACACCCTAGGGTTGCATTAACTCGATCTTTGGATTCCCTTATTAGGTTTCACCCTAATCCGGCAAAATCTTGTCACCCTATCTCTAGGCGCGCAATCAACTCCGCTTAATTATGACAAAGTCACTCTTAGCCAGGGACTATTCATCCTCCAACTAAGAGCATTAACTTGAAGTGATATCTTGAAATATCAAAACAAGAATTAAGAACACATAATTAAGAACAAGTCAAATATTTATCATACAATTCAGAAAATTAACAAGATTCATCTTAGGTTTCATCCCCCTTAGGTATTTAGGGGTTTTAGTTCATAACTAAATAAGAAAACATCTCAGAATAATAAAGAATACAAACATAAAGAAAACCAAAAACTGCTGAAGGGAAATTGAGGAGAGATCTTTAGTTTTAATGATGAATTCGGCTTTTTAGATGGATTAATCGGCTTCCTTGGAGTAATTTCGGCTTCTTTGGAGTAATTTATTACTCCCTATTCTCCTCCTCCCTTTTAGTCTTCCTATAGGGTGTTTAAATAGGCTTTTGAACGGTACATTAATGGTTAAACATTCATAAAATGTTTAAAAAGGCATTAGGAACATCGAATTCACCAAATTTAAGGGGAAATCATTCATAAAATGCGTTAAACATGGGTTATAAATATGCCTAAATTACGGTTTATCTCAACTTAAATACCATGGGGTTTAATTACCAAATTGAATAATACAAGCATCCAACATTTTCATTATTAAACACCACACCTACTCATGCAATTATAGATGACTTAAAATATTGTTCCATAACCAGACCTATCAACGAGTCACTTATGTAATATAGTCAATTACCCACTTGAATATCAAGCTCTCATACTAACAACAAATTTGACCATAAGACACAAGCATTATCTACCTCATATCCTTCGAATTAGTCAACATGAACATGACTACCTAACACTTTGATTCATGCAGCATTCTCTTTTTTTTTTTTTCACAACTATTAACATGTAAAATTCAAACATATTTAGCATGCCATTTACAAATAAATTATGCTTACCGCATATCTCTTACCTTTATAGCACACAACCTGTTAACCAAAATTAATATCTAACCTTAATTACTCATAACTCAAATTCTATTATGATAACTTAGCCATTTTCGCATGGCTCATTATATTCAAAACCAAAGTCCAATATTTTAAAACACATTTTAGCCTATACATGCCATAATTAAAATTTACCTAAAAAGATACCAAAATAGTAGATAGTGTGATGAGCTTGGCTGACAGTCCCCGAGTGTAACACCCCCACCCCCGAAACCGTCACCGGAGTCAAGCTTGAGGTGTTACTAAACTTATCTTACCTTTTAAACAACTCTAAACCAGTTACTTTAATTTTCGGAATAAACTATTTTTCTGCATCATGGTTGCTTAAAAATTCATTTCTCGAGTTCCAAAACTCAAAATTAAGATCTGTAAATTTTTCCTGAAACTAGACTCATATATCTATCTACTAATTTTTTTCTAGAATTTTTTACTTAGCCAATTAGTACAGTTTATTAGTTAAAATTACCCCTGTTTTAGAATTCGACTGCACTGACCTCTACTTACTACGAACCACTTTTCTCCCGGTAAAAAATTCATATGGCTATACCGTTTGTTTTTATTAAAACTATATTCAATAAGTATTCTATCCATATAAATTACACCACCTAATTATTTTTGTAAAATTTATGGTGAATTTCTAAAGTTGGAACAGGGGATCTAGAAATTGCTCTGGCCCTATTTCACTAAAACTCAGATATCTTATAAAATACAAAACCTTTACCTGTTTTGATTATTCCATATGAAAATAGACACAATTAGATTTAATTTAATATATTACTCACCATCAAACCATGTCTCTAAGATTTTTAGTGATTTTTCAAAGTCACATTATTTCTGAAACTTGAATCCGTTTTTAAGTTACTTTCACATTTTTCATAGTTTTCATGTGATAGTTACTACTTAATCATACATACTATTAAACATGTAAATCATCAGCCATTCTATTAACTAATCATTAGCAAGTATTTACACATCATTCATTGATCATATCATATCAAAAGAAACCAAGTTCCTATACATGCCATACACAAAACGAAACGTCTAACTATACCAATGTGATTCCTTCAATAGTGTGATCGGGTCTCCGACGTTTCCTTCGATCCCCGAGTGGCTTGATAAAAACTATAAGAAAAAGAAAATAAAGAGAGTAAGCACTAGGCTTAGTAAGCTTACAAGCAAATAAATTACAACATTCAACATAATGAATAATTATACATAATGTCACCTAGCCTCATAAACTTTCTTTACTTCTCATTTTCTACCTTCTTCTTTACTCACTTACCTTCTTTCTTACCTGACCTTTTACTATTCATAAATATAATCTACCTTCCCTTTTGCTGATAATTCACTGTAATTTAACATGTACAATGACCCGTTGAACCACTCAAAATACTAAGGATACTAGGGTCGTTCCTGTCTATCAAAATCCTGCCAATGCCATGTCTTCGACATGGACTTACATGAATTATTCCTGTCTCCAATGCCATATATATATCTCATATGGGCTTACATGGCTCATTCCTGTCTCCAAAGCCATATATCCGATATGGACTTACATGGCTCATTTCTCGTCTCTGCTCATCTGTCAACCCCAATATCCTAACATTCCTAAGGTTCAAACGGGCTTCCTAATGCTTTTTCTCTGTCACTTACTTTTTATTTCGACTTTAAATATTCTCATAAAATAAGTATATAAATGCTGAAATTGACAATAATAATGTAAAATAAAAGAATATTGCATTTATTTCTCAAAACTTACCTCGATACAAAATGTGACTAAACTTTACAATTTAATCCTTTACTTTTTCTTTTCCCCGATCTACTCCCGAATTTCGCTCTTCTTGACCTATAATAGCAAATTTAACTTATTTAATATTCACATTTATCAAAACAGTTCTTTACTCAAACTTTGGAAAAATTACATTTTTGCCCCTAAACTTTTGCATATTTACACTTTTGCCCCAAATCTTGTAAATTAAACTTCAGCCCATTTTCTTATGTTTGACATGCTGATCGTTTTTCCCTTCTATAGTAAAATCAAATTCTCACTCTAACATATACTTATGACTATTAGGTACTTTTACCGATTAAGCCCTTTTACTCGTTTTCACCTAAAACCGAGTAGCACAAGTTGTCTAACATAATCTAAGACCTCATATTCTATCATAAAACATCAAAATAAACATTTTTCACCTACGGGTATTTTTCCAAATATGAACCCTAACTTAAATTATTGCTAGCATAAGCTTTATCGAAAGCTACTGGGACTCAAAAATGTAAAGAACATTAAAAACGGGGCTTGGAATCACTTACTATGGAGCTTGAAAGCTTGAAACAAACCCTAGCTATGAAGAACCCTTGAAATTTCGTGCTAATGAAGAAGATGATGAATTTTGTTTTATTTTTCCCTTTTTATTTCATTTAATGTCCAAATGACCAAAATGCCCTTCCTTATTAAACTTTCAAAAATTTCATCCATGTCCTATTTTGTCCATGAACTTAGAAATTGGTCAAATTGTTATTTAAACCCTCCTAATTAATATTCCAAAGCAATTTCATACTAAAAACTTCTAGAATGCAAGTTTTGCAAATTATTCGATTTAGTCCCTAATCTCAACTTAAGCACTTTATGCATAGAATTTCATCATGAAATTTTCACACAATCATGCAATCATATCATGAACCTCAAAATAATAATAAAATAAAATTTTCTACCTCAAATTTGTGGTTTCGCAACCACTGTTCTGTTTAGGCCCTATTTCGGGATGTTACACCGAGCTTCTAGCTTGACTTCAAAATCTATAAAAGGGTAACGCAATACACAAAGTAAGCTACCATAGCTTATTAAGTTATAAGCAATAAACAACTCAATAACATATTTGATTTTTTTATTAACTAGTCGAAATGCACAAACATTATTTACTAACTAAGCCGAATACATATATAATCACCTAATACACCATAATTCAACTTCCATTTATTCTTTAATGCAATTCAAGAATCATCAAGAGCCATCCATAAATAATTTATATTTAAGTAACCGAATACTCAAAGTAAACATATACACATATCAAATGACATTTTAATACCACACGAATTATTCATCACTAGCCGAAAACACATATCCAAATACCCATGAATTCCTCATTTGCGTTATATGTGATTTATACCACACAACTAAACACTTTCTTACCTTGTCTAAAGTAAATAACAATTAACTCATACCTGAACATTTAGCTCGTATTATACAATTTGCAAGTGGTTTACCTTTGCCCTATGAACCATTCGAAATTTGATAGGACACTCAGATAATCACATAAATCGTACAACGCCAACGTCCCAGACGTGGTCTTACATGTAGCCACATATCGATGCCACTGTCCCAGACAGGGTCTTACTCGTATACACATATCGAAACCACATATCGATGCCATGGTCTTACTCGCACACATATATTGGAATCCTATGATATGAAATATGTATCCTAACTCTTCCTAAGGTTCATACAGGGCTTTCGGACGTCGCAACTCGATCGAATCGGATTCGGAAGTGTAGTAGTCAAATTTAATCATTTTCGGCCATAGCATATTAAAATTATACATTTCATAACCAAATACACACATCTATTTTCTTATAAACTTACCTCGGACGTCGTAAAACGGGACGGGGCTGCTAGTCGACAACTTTTGTTTTTCCCAAATCCAAATCCGTTTTCTTTGGTTCTTGATCTAAACATATCCAAATTAAGATCATTCAAATATATTTTCATTCAATTTAGTCCATAAACACATAAATAGGTAAATTACCATTTTACCCTTAATTTTTACAATTTTTACAATTTAGTCCCTATTGCACAAAACACAAAATACACAAAATTTGGCTACACTCTAGTTAGGCCGAATGTTCCCTATATACATACAAGTCCATAGTTTTCATCAATTTCATAATTTAGTCCCTCAAATTTTTATTTTTACAATTAAGTCCTAATTACTCAAAATCATCAAAAGTTCCAATACAAAATATATTAACCCAACACCTATCTTTCATATTTTACCATCAAACAATAAAAATCACAAGCTCTAGTCAATGGCATAACTCAAAATATTCATCAAAATTAAAAATTTAAGCATGGGTTTTGTAGTACTCGAAGTAACGATCTCAAAAATATAAAAATTATCGAAAACAGAGCTAAACTCGTACCTTAATCAAGCTTGAATACCACCGAACACTAACTTGTTTTTCTTTTTTTCTTTCTTCTTTAAGTTTCGGCAAAGGAAATATATGAGCACTTAGGATAATTTTATGATATAACATATAACATATATTATATAATTTATAACTTGGTTTCCTAAATTACCCCTTTTAAAATTATAAGCAAGCTTTATGTTATAAACCCTTTTTCGTCTCTTAAATAAATTAATGGACATGAGTTGGCTTTCAATTTCATGCATTATAATATAAATATATATATATATATATATATATATATATACATAATATCTTATTATAAAATAAAGCTTAATTTTACATATATGTGTAACTTAAATAAAATAATATAAAAACTATTAAATTTTTACCTACCACCGTACCACTTATAAAGACATGGGCTATTTACAACTTAAGGGCTTCCATTTAAAAAGCCATTACTAATTCAGTCTGTACAATTAAAACTATCAAATTTTCAATTTATGCGATTAAGCCCTGTTTGTTTAATCAGATATCCAAACGATAAAATTAAATCAAAAAAATTCACAGATATAAATTCACACAAAATAAACACGGAAAATAATTTAAAAATATTTTTCTAACTCAGATTCGTGGTCCCAAAACCACTGTTCCGATTAGGGTCTAAATCGGGCTGTTACAACTCTCCCCCTTAGGGATTTTCGTCCCTGAAAATCTTACCGATGAATAGTTTTGGATAACGTTCTTTCATTGTATCCTCTAGCTCCCAAGTTGCTTCCTCAACTCCGTGCTTATGCCACAATACTTTAACTAACAGAATCTTTTTATTCCGCAACTCTTTAACCTCACGAGTCAAAATGCGATCGGTTCTTCCTCGTAGGTCATATCGGGCTAACTTTCAATCTCAAATGGACTACTCATAGCTCAAGGATCAGATCAATACCTCTGAAGCATTGAAACGTGGAATACATTGTGTATCCTTTCCAACTCAGGTGGCAACAACAATCTGTAAGCAACTGGCCCAATACGCTCTAAAATTTCATACAGCCCAATGAATCTCGGACTCAATTTGCCTTTGCAACCGAATCTGAGTATTTTCTTCCACCATGAAACTTTCAAGAAAACTTTGTCTCCAATCTGAAACTCTATATCTTTACATTTCAAGTCCGCATAAGATTTATAAACAATCCGATGCGGCTTTCAAACTTTCACGGATCACTTTCACTTTCTGTTCAGTTTCTCTGATCAAGTCAACCCTGTGTATCTTATTTTCACTGAGCTCAGTCCAGTACAACGGCGTACGGCATTTACGACCATATAAAGCTTCATAAGGTGCCATTTTGATACTCGATTGATAATTGTTATTATATGCAAATTCAATCAGAGGCAGGTATCGTTCCCACATACCTTCAAGCTCGAGAATGCAACACCTCAACATATCCTTAAGTATCTGAATGACTCGCTCAGACTGGCCATTTGTTTGCGGATGGAAAGTAGTACTGAAATGTAATTTTGTACCTAGTGCATCTTACAGTTTCTTCCAAAATCGCGATGTAAACCTCGAATCTCTATCCGAAACAATGGATATAGGCATACCATGTAATCTTACAATCTGAGAAACGTACAATTCAGCTAGCTTATCAAGTGAGTAATCTGTCCGTATCAAAACAAAATGAGCCGATTTAGTCAATCTATCAACAACAACCCAGATTGCATCTTTTTTGCCTAGTGTCAACGGTAGACCAGATACAAAATCCATCGTAACTCTGTCCCACTTCCGTTCTGGTATCATAATTGGTTGAAGTAACCCTGAAGGTACCTGATGCTCGGCTTTTACCTATTCAGAGACTAAACATCTCGTAACAAAGTCAGAGATGTCTCGCTTCATACCATGCCACTAGTAAAACTGTTTCAGATCATTATACATCTTTATACTACCTGGATGAATAGATAACCAGCTACTATGTGCTTTAATCAAAATCATGTGAATCAACTCTAAATTTCTTGGAATACATATTCGGTCCCTGAATCTCAAACAGTCATCCGCATCAACTTTGAACTCTAAATCAACATCCGTCTCACACTAAGGTCGTTTTGCGATCAATTCATTATCAACCTTCTGGCATTACATATTTGTTGAATAAACAACGGTCTAGCTTTCAATTCAGCTACTATCACACCATCATCTGACATATCCAAATGTGTATTCATTGCACGAAAAGTAAATAATGACTTTCGGCTTAAAGCATCAGCAACAGCGTTAGCCTTTCCCGAGTGATAGTCAATTACAAGATCGTAGTCTTTTAGTAATTCTAACCATCTGCATTGTTTCAAATTTAGATCTTTCTGAGTCATCAAATATTTCAGGCTTTTATGATCAGAATAAACATGACATTTCTCCCCGACCAGTTAGTGACGCCAAATTTTCAGTGCTAACACAATGGCTATCAGTTCTAAGTCATGTATGGGATAGTTCTTTTCATATGGCTTTAACTGTCTCGAGGCATAAGCTATCACTCTGCCTTCTTGCATCAGAACACAGCCCAAACCATTTAATGATGCATCACTATAAATAACAAATTCTTTACTCGACTCTGGCTGAACTAGCAATGGAGCTTCAGTCAAAAGGGATTTCAATTGTTCAAAACTTTTCTGACACTTTTCTGACCACTCAAACTTAACATCTTTCTGCAGTAGCTTTGTCATCAGAGCTGTAATCATAGAAAAACCTTTCACGAATCGTCTGTAATAACCAGCAAGTCCCAGAAAGCTTCAGACTTCAGAAACATTCTTCGGAGGTTTCCAATCCAGTATAGCTGAAATTTTGCTCGGATCAACCTGAATACCTGATGTTGATACCACATGGCCCAGAAAACTGACTTCATTTAACCAGAACTCACATTTACTAAATTTCACATATAATTGTTTATCTCATAAAGTCTGCAACACAAGTCTCAGATGTTCAGCATGTTCAATTTCATCACGAGAGTAGATCAAAATGTCATCTATAAACACAACCACAAATCAGTCCAAATACGGTCTGAAGATTCGATTCATCAAATCCATGAAAACAGCAGGTGCATTAGTGAGTCCGAAAGGCATAACCAGAAACTCATAATGTCCATACCTCATTTTGAACGCAGTCTTTGGCACATCTAAATATTTAACTCGCAACTGATAGTAACCTGATCTCAAATCTATCTTCGAAAATACTGTAGCCCCCTTTAGTTGGTCAAACAGATTATCAATTCGTGGTAACGGATACTTATTCTTTATAGTCACCTTATTAAGCTGTCTGTAAACGATGCACATTCTCATAGTTCCGTCTTTCTTTTTCACAAACAATACAGGTGCACCCCACGGAGAGAAACTCGGTCACGCGAAACCTCTATCTATCAATTCTTGTAACTGAGCTGTCAATTCTTTTAATTCTGTAGGTGCCATTCTGTACGGAGCTATAGATATCGGAGTCGTCCCAGGCATTAACTCAATACCAAACTCTACTTCCCGAATAGGTGGAGAACCCGATAATTCTTCTGGAAATACATCCGAATAATCACATACCACAGGTACTGATTTAATGTTTCTTTTAGCCACTTTATTGTCGAGCACATAGGCAAAATAAGCTTCACACCCTTTTCTCACATATTTCTGAGTTACCATCGAAGATATCACTGCTGGTAAACCATACAAATCACTAGATTCAACCCGAATGACTTCATCATTCTGACTCCGTAGATAAATAGTCTTTCTTTTATAGTTCACAACAATATCATGTAAAGTCAACCAATCCATACCCAGAATTATATCAAACTCATCAAATGGCACTAACATCAAATAAGCCAGAAAGCACAGATCTCAAACCATCAAGGGACAATTCTTGCACACTTTATCAACCATAACACACCGGCCTAAGGGATTTGACACTCTAATCACAAACTCAGTAGACTCAACAAGTAGAGTCTTGCTAAATAATAATGTCTCACATACATAAGAATGAGTAGAACCAGGATCAATCAATGCAATTACATTAGTATCATAAAGAGTGAATGTACCAGTAATGACATCTGGGGATAAAGCCTCCTCTCGTGCACATATAGCATAGGCTCTAGCAGCTGCATGAGCCTTAGATATGTTTGCTAAATTTTTATTTCCTCTCTGACTACCACTCGCATTACCCGCATTTCTAGGTGGTCTACCTCGAGCCGCAGTATCACCTAACCTTGTGTTTTGCACTTGATTCTCTTCAGCTAACCCTAGGTAATCTCGAATGAAATGATCTATTGATCCACATTTAAAACAAGCCCGATCATGCAATCTGCACCGATCAGGATGTTTTTTACCACAATGCTCACACTCAGGTTGATTAGATCTAACATTACCCACACTAGCTTCTGAGGTAGCTCTCGAGCTAGTAGATGGTCTATTCTGATCCCTTCTAGAGTAACCCAAAGTGGCTCTAGAATAACTAAAATCATCTCGAGCCTTCTTTGATGTTGACTGGAATGACTTACCGGGTGTTCTTTTACGTGCATCTCTAGCTTCAAAGAAAGCTTTTCTTTTCTCTTTCCCAAGCTCTTCAGCTTTGCAGGCTCGCTCAACAAGCACCTCAAACTCTTTTATCTCGAGTATGCCAACTAACAGTTTGATATCTTCATTCAACCCATTTTCAAATCTTTTACACATTATGGCTTTAGTAGAAACACACTATCGGGCATACCGACTGAGTCTCACAAATTTCTGCTCATACTCCGTCACTGTCATCCAACCCTATTTTAGCTCCAGAAATTCTTTACGCTTTTGATCTATAAATCTCTGACTGATATATATCTTACGGAACTCAGTCTGAAAGAATTCCTAGGTTACTTGCTCTCTCGGAACTACTGATACTAGGGTATTCCACCAGTGATATAATGTGTCTTGAAGTAAAGATATGGCATATTTCAAACACTCATCTAGGGTACAGGATAACTCATCAAACACGCGGATGGTATTATCAAGCCAGAACTCAGCCCGTTCAGCATCATCTTCATCAGTAGCTTTAAACTCTTCAGCTCCATGTTTTCTAATTTTATCGACAGGTGGTCTATTCAATCGCAACGGATCACTTACTTGAGGTACAACAGGCATGGAAGATGGATTAATCGGGGGTGGAGGTTGTTGTGCAGCTAGGTTAGCCTGGATATATTGAGCGAACTAGTCATTCATCATTTGATAGAAGGCTTGTTTAGCCTCATTCCGGATTACTCGAAGTCAGTCGAGAATCATCCTGCGCTGTCCCTTGTACGGGAGCAGGCGCTACACTCTCAACATCATCAGCTACAGCTCTGTCGGGATCCATTTACTATATGAAAACACATTTCAAATGTTAGAAGTCATCACACTATCACAGTATATAATTATGGCATGTATAGCTAGACTCACACAAGTTACGTAGTCCTAGAACTGACAAAATCGTAGCTCTGATACCAATAAAATGTAACACCCCTAACTCGTTTCTGTTATCAAATTAGGGTTATGAGGCATTACCTATTTAAATATTATTCACAGAAATGTTCATTAATAATTGTACTACGAGATCTAGATAACATAAATGTATATATATACTAAGCATTTTATATATACTCAGAACATAAAACACATCCATAACTTAAATATTGAATATTAGACTTGTTTACAAAAGTCATGTGTATATATAAATTGTACATCAATTAAAATAAATAAACATCATTTTCAACCTCACCATTCATTAATGCAGTAGTATCATATGAATTAAGATGAAATTCATTTGTTTCAGAAATAATACAAATTTTCAATGCAAATATTTGAATATACAAATATTTTAACTTAATGCATTCTTTATTCATTCGGCTCACTTAGTTCTATTTTATATATTCATTAATGTAACGAAACTAATAAAATTATAAGACCATGCACGTTTATACATGAACCAAGTATAAATGTGTTTATAAGCATGCTTATATAGACATGTAAGTATCCATTTAATAAATTATATCTGCTTACTAGTACAATACATATTTTTTTTATCTTAATAACAAAGTTTTTCATGCAAAACTTGATCGTCGATTTTCCTGTGATAAGTTTTATAAATTTATATTGAATCGTTATTGAAACCAACTATTATCATGACGTAGGCAAGTGTACCTATCGAATAGTAGTATAGTTTTAACCCAAGGGACCAAGAGTACTAGTAATGACTGTCTTCTTATTATCTAGCCATAGAAAAGAGATTTGTTTTGACTAACTAATTAATTAAACTAAGAACTTGCAGAAAATAGAATTTGGGAGATTACTTTTGGGGAAAGCGATTGATTGAGACAATACCTAAGGAAAAATCCACCTAGACTTTTACTTGTTATTCTGGCTCCGAACCGGATGATTTATTCATTTAACTTGTTCCGTAGAAATCCCTAATGTATATTATTATCCCTCTCGAGACTAACAACGTCTAATCCCTAGGTTGAATAACCGAGAGTTATCTCTAATTAACACCTTAGGGTTGCATTAACTCGATCTATGGATTCCCTTATTAGGTTTCACCCTAATCCGGCAAAATCTTCTTACCCTATCTTTAGGCGCGCAATCAACTCCGCTTAATTATGATAAAGTTACTCTTAGCCAGGGTCTATTCCTCCTCCAACTAAGAGTAGTAACTTGAAGTGATATCCTGAAATACCAAAACAAGAATTAAGAACACATAATTAAGAACAAGTCAAATATTTATCATACGATTCAGAAATAATAACAAGGTTTTGTCGTAGGTTTTATCCCCCTTAGGTATTTAGGGGTTTAGTTCATAACTAAACAAGAAAACATCTCAGAATAATAATAAATACAAAATAATAAGAAAAGCGAAAACTCCGGAAGGGGAAGTTGAGTAGAGATCTTCAGTCTTGATAATGGCTCCGACTTTTGAGATGGATCAATTAGCTTCCCTGGTGTAATTCCTTACTCCCTATTCTCCATCCCCTTTTTTTTCCTCCTCTAGGGTGTATTTATAGGCTTTGGAATGTCTTAGAACCCTCAAAAGTGGCCCTTTTCAAATTGGACTTAACTTGGGCTCGGTAGGGACATGCCTGTGTGCGTTAACTTTAGGCCGTGTTTGAGGTACACAACCGTGTGTTCTGCCTGTGTGAATCGTGCTTCAATTCTGCCAAATTGACACAACCGTGTGAGCTGCCCGTGTGAAGAGGTCTAGGCTGTGTTGATTTCGTGCTTTGGCCCATTTTCTCTGTTTTCGGCCCGTTTTTTGTTCCTTTCATTCTCCTATGCCTACCTAAGAATAAAACATGAAATTAAGGCATTAGGAGCATCGAAGTCACCAAATCTAAGGGAAAATCATTCATAAATGCGTTAAGCATGGGTTATAAATATGTCTAAATTACGGTTTATCAAATACCCCTACACTTAAGCGTTTGCTTGTCCTCAAGCAAAATCCTCGGATCACAGTTAAAATTTCCTTTTTCTCAACTTATAATTCCGACCAATATTATCTCAAATTATCTCATAAGTAATCATACATTGAGAATTCAACTAAAAGAACATTAGAGCTTCAAACATTTTAAATTGATTATTTTAATCATGAAAAACTTAGCTATCTCCCCTCCCCTAGGTAGTTATCATTGATTTGAAACCTCACAGAGTTTAACATCATTCACTCAAATCACTCGAAGTGTTTAAGGACAATGAAATTAGCACTCATCAGTCAATATGAAAAGTTATTACTATAGGCTTGCATAAAAATCAAATCTCCACCACTATAAATCGATATGATACATCAATCCAAAGGTCTTTAAAGGGTTGTAACGAGGCTTAGTTAGGGGGTGTGGTCACAAGATGAAAGAAAGGGTTAGAATCGAGATTGACTTGAAAAATTACTTAACTAGAAAAAATATTAATTCATCACTTACGTACAACAAAGATTTCTTCTTTGACTATGGAATGAGACTTACAAGCAAAAGATAACTACTGATTTATATACATGGTTTTTTTTAAGAACAAGTCAAATATCATATATTACTATTAAGAACAAGACCTAGTTAAGTAATTTATGCAAATCAATTCTCGATAAAAATTGGGGATCAAATTAATTTAAGGGGATTTCAACAATAATGGGTTAATGGTTAATATCGAGGGTGGTACAAGGAATGGCTTGTTAGGCTCAAAGGGGTTTACTAAAGGTTAATCGTGGAGGTAGGCTTTTCATGGAATGAGTGGGTTAATTCTAAGTGCCTCTATCATTTTGATATATCAAATCAAAAAGTGTGGTCTTGACATGCATAATCAGGCAAGTTCTAGAATAACAATTCAATATTGGCACACTCAAAGCAATAATAAAAGTGAGCATGAAAGAATTAATAGATGCCCGAAAGGCTCAAAAATCTCACAAAAATTATGGCTTTTTGATGTTTCAATCTGTGGGATTCAATTCAAGATAATACCTAAATTTGGGGAAACAACCTAAAATTTTAAATTCTTAAAAATCAACTTATCATGCTTGATTTTCTAGTGCCTTAGAGTTTAACAATCAATGCATGAATACCTATGTTTTAATTCAAGATATATCAATCAAAATTATCAGTCAATCAAAATTCAACTTAAACATGATATGAAAGATTCACAAGAGAACAAAGCAGTATTTAGGGATTTTCAGATAATGAAATGATTATCCCCCCCCCACACTTAAGATGTACATTTCCCTCAATGTACAAGGTTAGATATATAAGAAAATATAAGATCATAAGATAGGGAAAGAATTGAAACTTCCTGAGTACTAAATGAATGTCCTAGTTTGGCGAAAGCGAGAATTGACAATAGAACTGAAGGTAAGGCTTGATTCGGAGGAAGAAATAACCTAATAATAATCCTAAAGGTAAGCCACATGAATCAAATAAAATAAAATAAAAATTAAGAATAATAATAAAAATAAGGGAAATAATCTAATTTTGTAGCAGGCACGGTCGCCTCACACGCCCGTGTGAGTCGTGTCCAGCCCGTGTTTGTCGCGGGTTGAAAGTTTATTGCACAGCCTTGAGACACACCCGTGTGTCTTGGCCGTATGGCTTTATGATCGTAACGCACGACCGTGTGCAATGTGGCTAACTTCGCCCACGCCCGTGTACGCAAGCCCCACGTCCGTGTTAATTTGACAAGTTCACCCACAGGTGTTAGACATGGGTATGTCCATGCCCGTGCTAGTTTCTCAGTTTCGACCACGATCCACAGGCACGAGCGTGTCGAACGCCTATGTTGTTTTGGTAGGTTCGCCCACGACCATGTTGCGCAGCTGTGGTGATTTATCGTAGCCCGTGTTTTGGGGAAAATCTTGTCCTGTTTCCACACGGTTTTACACATGCCCGTGTGCTCGGCTGTGTCCCTGTGGTAAACCTATTTTCAAGAGCTATGTTAGATGTTAAACGCTAAAATTAAAAGAAATTAAAAGAAGTTAATACTGTTAATGCTCGGGTTACCTCCCGAGAAGCGCTTATTTATAGTCTAAGCTTGACTTTTCGCTCTGTTGAATGATCAAGGTGGTTTAAGGAGTTCGTACTCCTCATTCCTGCTATCATTCTTATTAAAATAAAGCTTTAGCCGGGAATTGTTTACCTTAAAAGTGCCGAACTTGGGATGACTTACCTCCATTGTACCGAATGGGAAAATATTGAGTACCGTAAGAGGGGTTTCTTCATCCAGGTTGGGAGTGACAATGTGAGGGTCTGCGGCATCTAATAAGACTTGATCTCCAACCTTAAGTTGATTTGGAGAGGTATCGAGCTTGTTTTGGTGTAATTTTAGTTTATTAGGTATTCTCGGTTTATGTGCTCGCCATTCGTCTAGCTCCTCTATCTGTAGCCTTCGTTCTTCATGAATGGATCCTCTATTGTTGTTACTAGAACATGGCTTGTGAACTTCTTTCAAACTTAATTTCTGCACAGTGGATTGTGTCATATCATCAGTTTTAGCAGATTGATGTGGACAATTACCTTCACTTTTCGATGTGTTGTCAGAATTATGAGCTTGAAAGGTGATCGTCTCATCTCCTACACGAAGGTTGAGCTCACCTGTGCCAACATCAATAATTGTCTTAGCAGTTGCTAAAAAGGGCCTCCCTAAAATCAGAGGGGTGTTGGTATCCTTCTCTATGTCTAAAACAATGAAATCAACGGGAAATATGAATTTATTCACTTTCACTAGTACATCTTCAATAATACCCCTAGGAAATCTTATAGTTCTATCTGCCAATTGAATGTTCATCCTAGTTTGTTTGGGTTTCCCAAGACCTAGTCGTTTAAACATTTTGTAAGGTATGACATTGATACTTGCCCCTAAATCAGCTAATGCATTATTCACATCTAAACTACCAATTAAGCAAGGATTTGTAAAACTCCCTGGATCTTTCAATTTGTTGGGTAGCTTATTCTGTAGAATAGCTGAGCAAACTGCATTTAGCTCTACATACGATGCTTCGTCCAACTTCCGCTTGTTTGTTAAAAGCTCTCTTAAAAATTTCATTGCATTTGGCATCTGTGACAGAGCTTCAATAAACGGTAAGTTGATATGTAATTTTTTCAAAAGTTTAAGGAATTTACCGAATTGTTCATCTGAGCTGTCTTTCCTTGTCGCATTAGGGTATGGCGCTCGAGGTTTGTATTCTACGTTTATCGTTCTATTATGACTTATCTCATCATCACCTTTGTTCTCCACCTTTTCTTGCCTTTGTTCTGGCTCGGTCTCAATGCATCCTTCTTGAGCATCAATTGCATTGAGTTGTTCCCTTAGGTTCGGTTCAGTATTACTTGGCAAACTACCTTGTGGTCGTTCAGAAATTAATTTGGATAGCTGACCTATCTGAGTTTCGAGTCCTTGAACTGATGCTTGTTGATTTTTGAGTGCTCTCGATATTCTAGAAATGAGTTTCTTACACTGAGATGAATTTGGATGGCAACTCCTCAAGGTTCGGCTTCTTTTCCTATTGATAAGGTGGTTGTTGAAAACCCTGAGGATTCTGTGGCCTTTGATTTCCTTGACCACCCCAAGAGAAATTTGGGTGGTTCTTCCAACCTGCATTATAAGTATTACTATATGGGTTATTTGGAAATCTAAAATTATTGTTACCCATATAGTTGACTTGTTCCTCTTTAGTTGTAGGATTGAATGGTGGGTATCCCGTGAGCACACCTCCTCCACTTGAATCACACCTCATCGCTGGATGTATCTATGTAGAACCAAGTAAACCATCAATTTTCTTATTCAGAAGTTCTACCTGATTTGACAACATAGTGACTGAATCAATGTTATAAACGTCTGCTGTTTTCGTTGGCTTAGTCCTCATGACTTGCCACTGATAGTTATTCAGTGACATCTCTTCAATAAATTCAGAAGCCTCTTCAGGTGTTTTGTTATTAATGGTCCCACCAGCAGCTACATCAATCATTTGTCTTGTTGAAGGGTTCACACCGTTGTAGAATGTTTGAACTTGCAGCCATAGAGGTAATCCATGGTGTGGGCACCTTCGCAAAAGGTCCTTATATCTCTCCCATGCATCGTAAAGAGTTTCTAAATCTATCTGCACAAAAGAAGAGATATCATTATACAACTTAGCTATTTTTGCCGGTGGAAAATATTTTAATAAAAATTTTTCGGTCATTTGTTCCCAAGTGGTAATGGACCCTCGTGGTAGTGAGTTCAACCACTGTTTAGCTTTGTTTCTCAGTGAAAAGGGGAATAACCTAAGGTGAATGGCATTATCAGAAACGCCATTAATTTTGAAAGCGTCACACAGTTTTAGGAAATTTTCCAAGTGAATGTTGGGGTTCTCATGCTGCAAACCATCAAACTGAACAAATTGCTGTATCATCTGAATCGTGTTAGGTTTCAATTCAAAATTATTTGCTACAATAGCAGGCCTAACTATACTTGACTCAGTTCCTGTAAAATTAGGTTTAGCATAATCATACATAGTATGAGGAGCAAGATTCTGATTTGCTAATTCAGCAGGTATGGCTGGAGGTAGCGGATTGTCTTGATTTTCAGCCATCTCCTAGGTTGTAGTTGAGATATCGTCCTCTTGCTCTTCCTCTGTGTATCTTAAGCTACGCCTGATTTCTCGTCAGTTTTTACGAGCTGTACGATCAATTTCCTCGTCAAAAAGAAATGGTCCTGACGGGTTTCTTCTAGTCATAAACTATAAGAACCTGCCAGGAGAAAAAGAAAAAAAAATTAGAAAAGAAAAAATTAAAGTTAAATTACAAGAAAATAAATGGCTAAAGTAATAAAAATTGAGAGTTCCTAATATCTTAGTCCCCAGCAACGGCGCCAAAAACTTGATCGTAGATTTTCCTGTGGTAAGTTTTATAAATTTATATTGAATCGTTCTTGAAACCAACTATTATCACGACATAGGTAAGTGTACCTATCGAACAGTAGTATAGTTTTAGGAAGACCAGATTGTCGAACCCAAAGGACCAAGAATACTAGTAATGACTGTCTTCTTATTATCTCCTGTGGAAAAACCAACTATTATCACGACGTAGGCAAGTGTACCTATCGAACAGTAGTATAGTTTTAGGAAGACCAGATTGTCGAACCCAAAGGACCAAGAGTACTAGTAATGACTGTCTTCTTATTATCTACCCATGGAAAAGAGATTTGTTTTAACTAACTAATTAATTAAACTAAGAACTTGCAAAAAATAGAATCTGGGAAACTACTTTTGGAGAAAGCGATTGATTGAGACAATACCTAAGGAAGAATCCACCTAGACTTTTGCTTGTTATTCTGGCTCCGAACTGGATGATTTATTCATTTAACTTGTTCCGTAGAAATCCCTAATGTATATTATTATCCCTCTCAAGACTAACAGCGTCTAATCCCTAGGTTGAATAATCGAGAGTTATCTCTAATTAACACCCTAAGGTTGAATTAACTCGATCTACGGATTCCTTTATTAGATTTCACCCTAATCCGTCAAAATCTTGTCACCCTATCTCTAGGCGCGCAATAAACTCCACTTAATTACGACAAAGTTACTCTTAGCCAGGGTCTATACCTCCTCCAACTAAGAGTAGTAACTTGAAGTGATATCCTGAAATGCCAAAACAAAAATTAAGAACACATAATTAAGAACAAGTCACATATTTATCATACGATTCAGAAATAATAACAAGGTTTTCTCATAGGTTTCATCCCCCTTAGGTATTTAGGGGTTTAGTTCATAACTAAATAAGAAAACATCTCAGAATAATAATAAATACAAAACAATAAGAAAACCTAAAATGCCTGAAGGGGAAGTTGAGGAGAGATCTTCAGTCTTGATAATGGCTTCGGCTTCTGAGATGGATCAATCGACTTCCCTGGAGTAATTCCTTACTCCCTATTCTCCATCCCTTTTTTCTTCCTCCTCTAGGGTGTATTTATAGGCTTTGGAATACCTTAGAACCCTCAAAAGTGGCATTTTCTGAATTGGACTTAACTTGGGCTCGACAGGGACACGCCCGTATGACACACCCGTGTGCGATAACTTCAGGCCGTGTTCGAGGTACACGGCCATGTGTTCCGCCCGTGTGAATCGTGCTTCAATTCTGCCAAATTGACACAGCCGTGTGAGCTGCCCGTGTGAAGAGGTCCAGGCCGTGTTGATTTTGTGCTTTGGCCCATTTTCTCCATTTTCGGCCTGTTTCTCTTTCCTTTCGTTCTCCTATGCCTACCTGAGAATAAAACATGAAATTAAGGCATTAGGAGCATCGAATTCACCAAATTTAAGGGGAAATCATTCATAAAATGCGTTAAACATGGGTTATAAATATGTCTAAATTACGGTTTATCTCAACTTTAATACCATGTGGTTTAATTACCGAATTGAATAATACAAGCATCCAACATTTTCGTTATTAAACACCACACCTACTCATGCAATTATAGATGACTTAAAATATTGTTCCATAACCAGACCTATCAACGAGTTACTTATGTAATATAGTCAATTACCCACTTGAATATCAAGCTCTCATACTAACAGCAAATTTGACCATAAGACACAAGCATTATCTACCTCATATCCTTAGAATTAGTCAACATGAACATGACTACCTAACACTTTGATTCATGCAACATTCCCTTTTTTTTTATCAAAAGTATTAACATGTAAAATTCAAACATATTTAGCATGCCATTTACAAATAATTATGCTTACTGCATTTCTCTTACCTTTATAGCACACAACCTATTAACCAAAATTAATCTAAATCGTAATTACTCATAACTCAAATTCTATTATAATAACTTAGTCATTTTCGCATGGCTCATTATATACAAAACCAAAGGCTAATATTTTAAAACACATTTTAGCCTATACATGCCACAATTTAAGTTTAGCTAAAAAGATACCAAAATAGTAGATAGTGTGATGAGCTAGGCTGATAGTCCCTGAGCTTCTAGCTTGACTTCAAAATCTATAAAACAGGGTAACGTAATACACAAAGTAAGCTACCACAGCTTAGTAAGTTATAAGCAATAAACAACTCAATAACATATTTGATTTTTTTATTAACTAGTCAAAATGCACAAACATTATTTACTTACTAAGCCGAATACATATATAATCACCTAATACCCCATAATTCAACTTCCATTTATTCTTTAGTGCAATTCAAGAATCATCAAGAGCCATCCATAAATAATTTATATTTAAGTAACCGAATACTCAAATTATACATAGACACATATCAAATGACATTTCAATACCACACGAATTATTCATCACTAGCCGAAAACACATATCCAAATACCCATGAATTCCTCATTTGCGTTATATATGATTTATACCACACAATTAAACACGTTCTTACCTTGTCTCAAGTAAATAACAATTAACTCATACCTGACCATTTAGCTCGTATTATACAATTTGCAAGCGGTTTACCTTTGCCCGATGAACCATTCGAAATTTTACAAGACATTCGGATAATCACATAAATCGTACAATGCCAACGTCCTAGACGTGGTCTTACATGTAGCCACATATCGATGCCATTGTCCCAGACAGGGTCTTACTCGTAAACACATATCAGAACCACATATTGATGCCATGGTCTGACTCGCGCACATATATCGGAATCCTATGTCATGACATATGTATCCTAACTATTCCTATGGTTCATATGGGGCTTTCGGACGTCGCAACTCGGTCGAATCGAACTCAGAAGTGTAGTAGTCAAATTTAATCATTTTTGGCCATAGCATATTAAAATTCTACATTTCATAAAAGCATATAAATATAACAATTAATTACCAAATACACACGTCTATTTGCTTATAAACTTACCTCGGACGTCGTAAAACGGGACGGGGCTGCTAGTATCCAAATTACAAACTTTCGTTTTTCCCCGATCCAAATCTGTTTTCTTTGGTTCTTGATCTAAACATATCCAAATTAAGCTCATTCAAATATATTTTCATTCAATTTAGTCCATAAACACATAAATAGGTAAATTACCATTTTACCCCTAATATTTACAATTTTTACAATTTAGCCCCTATGGCACAAAACACAAAATACACAAAATTTGGCTACACTCTAGTTAGGCCGAATGCTCCCTATATACATACAAGTCCATAGTTTCCATCAATTTCATAATGTAGTCCCTCAACTTTTTATTTTTACAATTTAGTCCTAATTACTCAAAATCATAAAAAATTCCAATACAAAATATATTAACCCAATACCTATCTTTCATATTTCACCATCAACAATAAAAATCACAAGCTCTCATCAATGGCATAACTCAAAATATTCATCAAAATTAAAAATTTAAGCATGGGTTTTGTAGTACTCGAAGCAACGATCTCAAAAACCCAAAAATTACCGAAAACTAAGCTAAACCCGTACCTTAATCAAGCTTGAATACTACCGAACCCTAACTTGTTTTTCTTTTTTTCTTTCTTCTTTAAGTTTTGGCAAAGGAAGTATATGAGCACTTAGGATAATTTTATGATATAACATATATTATATAATTTATAACTTGGTTTCCTAAATTACCCTTTTAAAACTATAACCAAGCTTTATGTTATAAACCCTTTTTCGTCTCTTAAATAAATTAATGGACATGAGTTGGCATTCAATTTCATGCATTATAATATAAATATATATATACACATAATATCTTATTATAAAATAAAGCTTAATTTTACATATATGTATAACTTAAATAAAATAATAAAAAAATTATTAAATTTTTACCTACCACCGTACCACTTATAAAGACATGGGCTATTTACAACTTAAGGGCTTCCATTTAAAAAGCCATTACTAATTCAGTCCTTACAATTAAAACTATCAAATTTTCAACTTATGCGATTCAGCCCTTTTGTTTAATCGGATACCCAAACGATAAAATTAAATCACAAAAAATTCACAGATATAAATTCACACAAAATAAACACGAAAAATAATTTAAAAATATTTTTCTGACTCAGATTCGTGGTCCCGAAACCACCGTTCCTATTATGGTCTAAATCGGGCTGTTACACTTTAACTGTCTCGAAGCATAAGTAATGACTTTTCCTTCTTGCATTAAAACACATCCCAGACCAATCAACGAAACATCACTGTAAATTACAAATTCTTTACCCGATTCAAGTTGTACTAATACCGAAGCTTTAGTTAACAAAGCTTTCAACTAATCAAAACTATTTTGACACTTTTCAGACCACTCAAACTTCACATATTTTTGGAGCAATTTTGTCAATGGAATCGCAATCATCAAGAAACCTTTTACAAATCTTCTATAGTAACTAGAAAGTCCCAGAAAACTACGGACTTTAGATACATTTCTCAGAGGTTTCCAATCCATAATAGCTAAAATTTTGCTCGGATCAGCTCGGATTCCAGAGGCTGATACAATATGACCCAGAAAACCAACTTCTCGCAACTAGAATTCACACTTACTGAACTTTGCATACAACTATTTATCTTGCAGTGTCTATAGCACTATTCTCAAATGCTCAGTGTGTTCATATTCATTACATGAATAAATCAATATGTCATCAATGAATACCTCAACAAATTGATCTAAATACGGTCTGAAAATCCTATTCATTAAATTCATAAAGATAACAGGTGCATTTGTTAATCCAAAAGGCATAACTAAAAATTCATAATGCCCGTACCTCGTTCTAAATGTAGTTTTCAGAATATCAGAGTCCTTTACTCGCAACTGGTAGTAACCCGATCTCAGATCTATCTTTAAAAACCCAGTAGCACCTTTCAACTGATCGAATAAGTCATCAATCCTGGGCAGAGGATATTTGTTCTTTACAGTCACTTTATTAAGTTGACAGTAATCAATACACATTCTTATTCTGCCATCTTTCTTTTTCACAAACAGAATAGGAGCACCCCAAGGTGAGAAACTTGGTCTAGCAAATCCTCGATCGGACAATTCTTGCAAGTGAGATTTCAATTCCTTTAATTCGGTCAGAGCCATTCTATACGGAGCTATTCAAATTGGAGTAGTACCAAGTACTAATTCAATACCAAACTCAACTTCTCGAATCGGAGGCAAACCCGGTAGTTCTTCGGGAAACACATCAGAGAATTCACAGACAACAGACACTGATTCAACTTTCTTATCATTCATTTTCGAGTCTAACACATAAGCTAAGTAAGCTTCACAACCTTTCTTTACATATTTCCGTGCTTTCATTGTAGATATCACAGCTGGTAGTCCATTCAGATCACTACACTCAACTCGAATTATCTCATCATTCTTACATCTTAAATCAATGACTTTTTGTTTGCAATTCAAAATAGCCTTGTGCAAAGTTAACCAGTCCATTCCTAGAATTATATCAAATTCGTCGAAAGGAAAAAGTATCAGATCAGTAGGAAAATAGATATCTCGAATCAATAACGGGCAATTCTTGTAGACCTTGTCAACCAAGACTCAACCTAAGGGGTTTGATACTCTAATTACGAATTTAGTAGACTCTACAGGCAAAGTCTTACTATATACTAAATTCATACAGATGTAAGAATATGTTGATCCAGGGTCTATCAATGCAATCACAGAAGTATCATAAAGAGTGAAAGTACCAGTAATCATGTTTGGTGACGAAGCTTCCTCACGAGTTCGGATAACATAGGCTCTGGCAGGTGCTCTAGCCTCAAATCTAACAGCAGTGTCCCTAGTAGCTCTTTGATCACCACTTGTATTTCTCGTATTTCTGGGAGGTATACCTCTTACTGAAGTGTTACTCGATCTCAGATTCTATACATTCTCTTGCTCAGTAGGTTCAGAACAATCTCTTACAAAATGATCTAGAGATCCACATCGAAAACAGGCTTGGTCATTCAATCTACAATTTCCCAGATGTCTTTTACCACAGTGTTTACATTCAGGTTTCTCAGATTGGGCATTCCCAACACTTGCAACTGAAGTAGCAGGAACTTTGGAATTCGAATGCAATCTAGCTCGATCTCAGTTCAAATATCTTACATCAGTTTTTGAATGGTTTTGATCATCTCGAAATTTCTTTTACTCAGATTGAAATGCTCTACCCGAAGATCTCTTTCTAACATCTCTAGCTTCGGAATCAGCTTTTCTTTTCTCTTTACTTAATTCTTCGGCTTTACAAGATCGCTCAACGAGCACTACCATTTCTTTAATCTCTAAAATCCCCACTAACAAACGGATATATTCATTTAGTCCATCCTCAAACCTTTTGCACATTATTGCTTCATTTGATACACATTCCCGAGCATACTGGCTCAATCTCACAAATTCACATTCGTATTCAGAAATAGACATACGGCCTTGCTTAAGCTCAAGAAACTCTTTACGTTTCTGATCAATGAATCTCTGGCTAATGTATTTCTTTCGAAATTTAGCTTGGAAGAAATCCCAAGTAACCCGTTCACTCGAAACCATAGATATTAAAATTTTCCACCAATGGTACGTCGTATCTCTCAAAAGTGAAACGGCACATTTTACACACTCCTTAGGATTCAGAGACATTTCATCAAACACCCATATCATACTTTCTAACTAGAATTCGGCTCTTCCAGCATCATCATTCGTTGTAGCTCAGAACTCTTCAGCTTCATACTTTCTAATCTTATCAACTGGTGGTCCACTAGACTGACCTGGATTCACGGAAGTCATAACAGGAATTTGAGAAGGATTAACCCAGGGTGGAGGTTGTGGTACAGCCGGATTGGTTCTAATATACTGAGTGAACCAATCATTCATCATCTGATAGAAAGCTTTCTTAGCCTCGCTATCACGGCTACTCGTAGCCGGTCAAGAATCATCTTGCACCGTCCCTTGCGCGGGAGCAGGCGTATTACTTTCAACATCGTTAGCTATGGCTCTATTGGGATCCATTGCCATCTATAAAAGCACATTTTAATGTCAGAATTCATCACACTATCACTGTAATATCCTGAATTAGGGCTTAATCAGAATAGTGGTTTCGTGACCACAAATCTAAGACAGAAATAATTATTTTATAATTATTTTGATGATTATGATATGGTTGCATGATTGTGTGAAAATTTCGTGATGAAATTCTATGCCTAAAGTGTTTAAATTGAAAGTAGGGACTAAATCGAATAAGTTGCAAAATTTGCATTCTAGAAGTTTTTAGTATGAAATTGCATTGAAATATTAATTAGGAGGTCTTAAATAACAATTTGACCAATTTTAAGTTCATGGACAAAATTAGGACATGGAAGGAATTTTTGAAAGTTTAGTAAGGAGGGGCATTTTGGTCATTTAGATATTAAATGAAATAAAAAGGGAAAAATAACACAAAATAGTCATCTTCTTCATATAGTTGCTGCTGAATTTTGCTCTCTCCATAGCTAGGGTTTCTTCAACTTTCAAGCTCCATAATCAAGAGAAACGGGAATCAAGTCGCGATCGAGGAAAAGAAAAGATTGTGGACTAAATTGCAAAATCTTTATATTTTGGTACCAAGGTAAGTTCATGTGTAAATAATGTAGCATAATTGTTATTTTTAAGTTATTGATGTTAATTATATGATATGCTAATTTTTTTATCGTGAAATATTATGCTTTGTGGTTAATGTTGAGTAATATGCAAATTATGTTTACTACTTGATAAATATGAATTGCTACCGAGTATCGATTCCGATATTCTGTGGAAGATGGCTAATGTCAGATCGAGGGAAAAAGCCTGTTTGAACCTTAGGAATAGATTAGGATACAAGTGACATGTCACTAGGGTGGTTGAGCATCTGAACTTGTTGAGTTGAGTCCGAGTTCACTTATGGATGCGAATGTTCGAACTCGTTGAGTTGAGTCCGAGTTCGTGAGATGTAACTAGGCATCTGAACTCGTTGAGTTGAGTCCGAGTTCACTTATGGATGTGAACGCCCGAGCTCGTTGAGTTGAGTCCGAGTTCACTTATGGGCGGGTTACATGATTGCTTGATTACATATGTAGCACTTATGTGCAAATTATCCATGTATCTGAGTTATATTCCGATGTGTTCAACGGGTGAAAATTTCTATGAAATGGAAGAACACTTAAGATGCAAGTGACGTTTTGGTAAGTGTTGTGAAATGGACACTTTGGACAGGTATGTACTTAACCCTCGGGTTGAAAATAGATACAACAACGATAAAGTGGTAAGATGATGAATGATGTTTAGAAATGTGATATATGTTTTGGTGATGCCATGCTAAGGTTGTTTGGTATAATTGTATTGTTATGTTACTTGTTATTTCCATATGAACTTAGCATTTATCTTACTCCTTCCTTTTCATTCATTATAGTTTTGAACAAGTCAGCTCAGGAATCGAGACAGGTCGAAGTTTCGATCACACTATCCGAAGGATTTCTATTGGTAAATGGCTTGTAAAACTTAAGTATGGCATGTATAGCAATGTACCTATTTTGTGTAAATAATTTTATGATATGACCATGTTTGGTTGAGAAAATGTTTGATATTGATAAGTCATGGTGATGGCTAATTAGATCATGTTTGATATCATGGAAGTTTAATAGGTTATCTAGTTCATAAAAAAAAAATTCATGGAAAGATGAAACTTGCCTTAAAACAGAATATTGCTGCAGCAATGACATGAATTTGAAAAATCACTAAAAATAGTATAAGTGGAACTAAATGATGAGTAAGTTATGAAATTTAAGCTTACTGAGTCTATTTTCATGTGGATTGAACAAAATGGGCATATAAATTATATTTTATGAGATATTTAAACTTTTGTGAAACAGGGCCAGAATGATTTCTAGATCCCCTGTTCTGACTTTAAAAATTTATAATAAATTTTACAAAAATAATTATAAGTTGTTATTTATATGTGCAGATTCCTTATTGAGTCTAGTTTTAATAGAAACAAACCTCATAGTCATTGAAATTTTTTTAGAGAGATATCTGATTCGTAATACACAGAGGTCAGAGCAGTCAGACCCTGAAACAGGGGAGAGTTTAACTAATAAACTGTACTAACTTACTCAATCAAAAATTCTAGAAAAAAATTAATAAATAGATATATGAGTCTATATTTTGGGAAAATTTACGGATCTTGATTTCGATTTTTGTAACTCGAGATATGGTTTTTCTTGTAACTGTGATGCAGATAGCTAGAAAGCTGTGAATGTAGAAACAAATGATTCGAAGTACTTAAATTGATAAATTATGTTCGGTAACACCTCAAGCTCAATTCCAGCGTTGGTCTCGGGCGTGGGGCCATTACATTTGGTGGTATCAGAGCAAGTTTAGTCAGTTCTCGAACTACGTGTTGTATGTACGGATTTTTGCTATACATGCCATATGTATAAATTGTGATAGTGTGACGACTTCTAACCTTTTTAAATGATTTTTATATAGTAAATGGATCCCGATCCAGTTGTAGCAGATGAAGTAGAGATTAATGCGCCACTCATTGAAGAAAGGCGTCGTCGATCGAAAACCCACACCTCCCTATCATTGGTCGGGAGGAGGAGAAAGGGATCGGAAGCCTTTCTCTAAATGATGAGTGCATGGTACACTGAGTTCGTTAAATGCACGAACCCAAATGTACGACCTCCCCACCTCCTCCAATTCCTCAACCTATGCCTCCGATGCCTCAAGGAGTGGATATGATAAAATTTCACGAAAACCTCATTGATAGAATTCGTAAACAAGGGGCTGAAGAATTTAGAGTAAATATTGATGATGATGCAGAGAAAGCAGAGTTACGCTTGAAAATTCTATCCGGTATTTGACGAATTATCTTGTACACCAAGAATGTTTGAAATGTGCTACATCTTTGTTGAGAGATTCACCTATAATTGGTGGAAGACTTTAATTTCGGTGGTACCAAAAAGAGGGCAACTCAGGAATTCTTTCAAGAAGAGTTTCAAGAAATATATTAGTGAAAGATTTATTGATCAAAAATGTAAAGAGTTTCTTGAGCTGAAGCAAGGTAATATGACAAATCTCGAAATATGAAAGACAGTTTGTTCGATTGAGTAAGTATGCCGGGAATATGTTTCTCTGAGAAGCCAATATGTGTTGTGATTTGAAGACGGGCTCAACGAAGACATTAAGGTATTTGTCGGGATCCTTGAACTGAAAGAAATGATAGTCTTGGTTGATCGAGCTTGCAAGGCTGAAGAACTACTTAAAGAGAAGAGAAAGGTAGAGGCTGAGACATGAAATTAGGAGAAAAGGCCAATGAGTAAGGCACCTTCACAGCAACTTGGAAAGTCAAGAAATATGAATCCTCGTTCCCAATTTTCAGCTGGGCAATCATATGGAAATTTTAAGAAGCAGAATGTGGGTCCTAAATCTCAGAATACTTCTACATCCAGTGTAGGGAACTCGAGATTTATTAAACCCGAAAAGCGGTGTGGTAGAAATCATTTTAATCCGTGCAGAGCAAATGAATGTTTTCGATGTGGTTCTCCTGGATCATTTTATTAGAGACGCCTGAGAGAGCCGAGAAAGAAAAATTTCAGAATGTAAAAGCTAGTAGTGCAGACTTGAGGGAAGGTATCCGAGAAAAGTCGGAAGTGAAACAAGCAGTAAGAATGTAGCCAGAGATGCAGCAGTTAGATTTAAAGGAAGAGCTCCGGCTAGAACTTATGCTATTAAAGCGCGTGAAGATGCTTCCTCACCCGATGTGATTGCCAGTACATTTTCTCTTTATGATATTAATGTTATTGCTTTGATTGATCCCAGTTCTACTCATTCATATGTATGCATGAAGCTGGTGTCTAGTATGAATATACCTGTTGAGAACACAGAATTTATGGTTAGAGTGTCGAATCCGTTAAGCAAATGTGTGATAGTTGATAAAGTACGCAAGAAATGTCCTTTAATGATTCGGGGTCATTACTATCCGGCTGACTTGATGTTGTTGCCGTTTGATGAATTTGATGTTATTTTGGGTATGGATTGGTTGACATTGCATGATGCTATAGTAAATTGCAAAGAAAAGGTTATAGAATTAAAGTGTGAAAACGGTGTAACTCTACGGGTTGAATCAGATAAATCAGAGGCATTGTCTAGTGTGATTTCTTCGATGTCAGCTCAGAGATATTTGAGAAAGGGTTATGAAGCTTATTTGGCGTATATAATTAATACAAAAGAAGTTGAAAAGAAAGTTGAATCAGTGCCGGTTGTGTGTGAATTTGCGGATGTATTTCCAGAAGAATTACCGGGTTTGCCTCCAGTCAGGGAAGTAGAATTTGGTATTGATTTGATACCAGGAACAGCTCCGATCTCGATTACTCCATATAGAATGGCACCAACAGAGTTGAAAGAATTAAAGTCACAGTTGCAAGAGTTGACTGATAAAGGCTTTGTAAGACCGAGTTTTTCACCTTGGGGTGCTCCTGTGTTATTTGTGAAAAAGAAGGATGGTTCTATGAGATTATGTGCTGATTATCAGCAGTTAAACAAGGTGACAATCAAAAACAAGTATCCATTGCCGAGAATTGATGATTTGTTTGATCAGCCAAAAGGAGCGACATGGTTTTCAAAGATTGACTTGAGATCTGGGTATTATCAGCTGCGAGTAAAAGAGTCAGATGTGCCTAAAACTGCTTTTAGAACAAGGTATGGTCATTATGAATTTTTAGTTATGCCATTCGGGTTGACGAATGCTTCTGCTGTGTTTATGGATTTAATGAATCGCATATTTCGGCCATACATGGACAAATTTGTTGTGGTGTTTATAGATGATATTTTAATTTATTCAAAAGATGAGACAGAGCATGCTGAGCATTTGAGGATAGTTTTGCAAACTTTGAGAAATAAGCAGTTATATGCCAAGTTTAGTAAAAGTGAATTTTGGCTTCGGGAAGCTGAATTTTTGTCTCATATTGTTTCAGGTGATGGTATACGGGTTGATCCTAGTAAAATTTCAGCCATTATTGATTGGAAACCACCGAAAAACGTAACTGAAGTTAGAAGTTTCTTGGGGCTAGCTGGGTATTATCGGCGGTTTGTAAACGGATTTTCTATAATTGCTGCTCCTATGACTAGACTACTCCGAAAGAATGTTAAATTTGAATAGACGAAAGAATGTCAACAAAGTTTCGAAGAATTGAAAAAGTTATTAACTGAAGCACCAGTGTTAGTACAACCCGAATCAGGTAAAGAATTTGTGGTGTATAGTGATGCTTCTCTAAATGGCTTAGGGTGTGTACACATGCAAGAAGGAAAAGTGGTGGCTTATGCTTGAGGCGCTTAAAACCTCATGAGAGGAATTATCCTACTCACGATTTGGAATTGGTCATGTGGTATTTGCTTTGAAGATTTAGCGACATTATTTGTATGGTGAAAAGTGCCGAGTATATACTGATCACAAAAGTCTTAAATACTTGATGTCACAAAGAGACTTAAATTTGAGACAGCGTAGATGGTTGGAGTTATTGAAAGATTATGAGCTTGTTATTGATTATCATCCCAGAAAAGCGAATGTGGTTGCCGATGCTTTAAGCGAGAAAAGTTGTTGTTTGCTTTGAGAGTTATGAACACTCGGTTGAAAATGTCGATGATAGTTCGATTCTAGCGAGAGATAAGAGCTAGACCGATGTTTTTACAAGAGATTTCTGAAGCTCAGAAAAATGAACAAGATTTGCTAGCCAAGAAAAGACAGTGTGAAGCTGATACGGGATCAGATTTCGGAATCAGTTCTGATGGTAGCTTGATGTTTAAAAATCAAATTTGTGTACCGAAAAATGATGAATTGATTCAAAAGATTTTGCATGAAGCACATAATGGCTGTTTGGCGGTTCATCCGGCAAGATTTAAAATGTATAATGACTTGAAGAAAATGTATTGGTGGAGTGGAATGAAAAGAGATATTTCCGAGTTTGTATCAAAGTGCTTAATTTGTCAACAGGTGAAAGCTGAACACCAAGTGCCTTCAGGATTACTTCAGCCTATATCGGATTACTATGGATTTTGTTTTAGGGTTGCCATTGACTCCAGGAAAGAAAGATGCCATCTGGGTAATAGTTGATGATCGACTAAATCGGCTCATTTTATTCCTGTGCGCATGCATTATTCTTTTAATAAGTTGGCTGAATTGTATATCCGTGATATTGTTAGACTTCATGGAATACCTTTGTCAATCATTTCGGATAGAGATCCGAGATTTACTTCATGGTTTTGGCAAAAGTTGCAAGAGGCATTAGGTACAAAGTTAAATTTCAAAGACCGCTTTTAATCCACAAACCGATGGGCAATCGAGAGAGTAATTCGATTCTTGAAGACATGCTCGGATGTTTGCGTGTTGGAATTTCAAGGTAGTTGGGAAAGGTGCTTACCGTTGGTAGAATTTGCTTATAATAATAGGTATCGACGAGTTTGAAAATGGCACCTTATGAAGCATTATATGGTCGTAAGTGTGAGCACGCTTTGTATTGGATGAACTCAAGGAAAATCAGATTTATGGAGTTGATCTAATAAAAGAAACCGAAGAAAAGGTGAAAGTGATTCGAGATTGTTTGAAAGATGCTTCAAATAGACAGAAATCTTATGCGGATTTGAAATGAAAAGAAATCGAGTTTCAAGTTGGTGATAAGGTATTTTTGAAAGTGTCTCCATGGAAAAAAGTCCTTAGATTTGGACGGAAGGGCAAGTTAAGTCCGCGTTTTATTGGGCCGTATGAAATAATTGAAAAAGTTAGACTGGTAGCATATCGGCTAGCATTACCACCTGAATTAGAGAGGATTCATGATGTGTTCCACGTATCTATGCTACGTCGGTATCGTTCGGATCCTTCACATATAATTTCACCGATGAGAATTGAACTACGACCGGATATGACTTACGAAGAAGAACCAATTAAGATCTTAGCTCGAGAGGTCAAGAAACTAAGAAATAAAAGTGTCACTCTCGTGAAAGTATTGTGGCAAAAGCATGGGGTAGAAGAGACTACATGGGAACCTAAAGAAACTATGAGAAACCAATACCCACACCTATTTACCGGTAAGATTTTCGAGGACGAAAATCCTTAAAAGGGGGGGAGAGTTGTAATATCCTGAATTAGGGCTCAATCGGAATAGTGGTTTCGTGACCACAAATCCGAGATAGAAATAATTATTTTATAATTATTTTGATGATTATGATATGGTTGCATGATTGTGTGAAAATTTCGTGATGAAATTCTATGCCTAAAGTGTTTAAATTGAAAGTAGGGACTAAATCGAATAAGTTGCAAAATTTGCATTCTAGAAGTTTTTAGTATGAAATTGCATTGAAATATTAATTAGGAGGTCTTAAATAACAATTTGACCAATTTTAAGTTCATGGACAAAATTAGGACATGGAAGGAATTTTTGAAAGTTTAGTAAGGAGGGGCATTTTGGTCATTTAGATATTAAATGAAATAAAAAGGGAAAAATAACACAAAATAGTCATGTTCTTCATATGGTTGCTGCCGAATTTTGCTCTCTCCATAGCTAGGGTTTCTTGAACTTTCAAGCTCCATAATCAAGAGAAACGAGAATCAAGTCGCGATCGAGGAAAAGAAAAGATTGTGGACTAAATTGCAAAATCTTTATATTTTGGTGCCAAGGTAAGTTCATGTGTAAATAATGTAGCATAATTGTTATTTTTAAGTTATTGATGTTAATTATATGATATGCTGATTTTCTTATCGTGAAATATTATGCTTTGTGGTTAATGTTGAGTAATATGCAAATTATGTTTACTACTTGATAAATATGAATTGCTACCGAGTATCGGTTCCGATATTCTGTGGAAGAAGGCTAATGTCAGATCGAGGGAAAAAGCCCGTTTGAACCTTAGGAATAGATTAGGATGCGAGTGACATGTCACTAGGATGGTTGAGCATCCGAACTCGTTGAGTTGAGTCCGAGTTCACTTATGGATGCGAATGTTCGAACTCGTTGAGTTGAGTCCGAGTTCGTGAGATGTAACTAGGCATCTGAACTCGTTGAGTTGAGTCCGAGTTCACTTATGGATGCGAACGCCCGAGCTCGTTGAGTTGAGTCCGAGTTTACTTATGGGCGGGTTACATGATTGCTTGATTACATATGTGGCACTTATGTGCAAATTATCCATGTATCCGAGTTATATTCCGATGTGTTCAACGGGTGAAAATTTCTATGAAATGGAAGAACACTTAAGATGCAAGTGACATTTTGGTAAGTGTTGTGAAATGGACACTTTGGACAGGTATGTACTTAACCCTCGGGTTGAAAATAGATACAACAACGATAAAGTGGTAAGATGATGAATGATGTTTAGAAATGTGATATATGTTTTGGTGATGCCATGCTAAGGTTGTTTGGTATAATTGTATTGTTATGTTACTTGTTATTTGCATATGAACTTACTAAGCATTTATGCTTACTCCTTCCTTTTCATTCATTGTAGTTTTGAACAAGTCAGCTCGGGAATCGAGACAGGTCGAAGTTTCAATCACACTATCCGAAGGATTTCTATTGGTAAATGGCTTGTAAAACTTAAGTATGGCATGTACAGCAATGTACCTATTTTGTGTAAATAATTTTATGATATGGCGATGTTTGGTTGAGAAAATGTTTGATATTGATAAGCCATGGTGATGGCTAATTAGATCATGTTTGATATCATGGAAGTTTAATAGGTTATCTAGTTCATAAAAAAAAAAATTCATGGAAAGATGAAACTTGCCTTAAAACAGAATATTGCTGCAGCAATGACATGAATTTGAAAAATCACCAAAAATAGTATAAGTGGAACTAAATGATGAGTAAGTTATGAAATTTAATCTTAATGAGTCTATATTCATGTGGATTGAAAAAAACGGGCATATAAATTATATTTTATGAGATATTTAAACTTTTGTGAAACAGGGCCAGAATGATTTCTGGATCCCCTATTTTGAATTTAAAAATTTATAATAAATTTTACAAAAATAATTATAAGTTGTTATTTATATGTACAGATTCCTTATTGAGTCTAGTTTTAATAGAAACAAACCTCATAGTCATTGAAATTTTTTTAGAGAGATATCTGATTCGTAATACACAGAGGTCAGAGCAGTCGAACCCTGAAACAGGGGAGAGTTTAACTAATAAACTGTACTAATTTACTCAACTAAAAATTCTAGAAAAAAATTAGTAAATAGATATATGAGTCTATATTTTGGGAAAATTTACGGATCTTGATTTCGAGTTTTGTAACTCGAGATATGGTTTTTCATGTAACTGTGATGCAGAAAGCTAGAAAGCTGTGAATGTAGAAACAAATGATTCGAAGTACTTAAATTGATAAATTATGTTCGGTAACACCTCAAGCTCGATTCCGGCGTCGGTCTCGGGCGTGGGGGCGTTACAATCATAGTTTCAGACATATGGCATGTATACTGACTAAACCATAGCTCTGATGCCAATAAAACGTAACACCCTTATCCCGTAACCGTCACCGAAATATGTAAGGGGCATCACCGGACGGACAGAACATTTCAGAACAATACAGAATCACAAATATTATACAACATTAATACATAGGCATACATCAACAATTCATCCATTAAGAAGGTCTATGAGACCTAAAACATACATTTAGGAAAGGTCGTGACTAAACCGAACACATTTAGAATTTTCAGAACTTCTCCAAATCTTTCAAAACTGTTAAAGTCACACGCCCATGTGACTAGGCCGTGTGACTCACACGGGCACCAGACATGCCCATGTGATCCCACATTGCTAAAAAGAGTTCCTATACTGACTTTTTCACACGGTTATATTCTATGATCGTGTGATACTTAGCTAGCTACTGACTTAAGCCCACGGCCATAGGGTACGCCCGTGTTCCCTAGCCGTGTGGCACAAAACAGGCTTAGTTTAAGCCAAATTTGCCACCCCTATTTGGGTCCAATTCTACGTACAATAATATACAACATTCATACCAAAATTTTCAACCAATACCATGCTTAAAGATGACCAAATCACATTAGAACATAGAACATTACAAACATACACCAAAACTATGCACAAACTTATCATTTGCTAGCCAATTCACATGACATAACATATATACATATCAAGCTTATAAACTTAATCATTCTAGCCTATACATGCCATACTTATAAATATGTACACTTCCAAAAGTACCAAAATAATTTTGACAGTGTGGTGACAATCCTCGACTATCCCAAGCCTTTAGTAGCTACGATAACTGTAAAACAGACAGAAATCACACAGAGTAAGCTACAAAGAGCTTAGTAAGTCAAAAACAATTACCCAAACTAATATAGCATATAAGTAAAAGTTAATAGCCAAAATTCACAAATGTCTCATGGAATACTTCATTACTTTATAGAATTCAAGTCTCTTATATTCAGAAATCTAAACCTTTTACAAATAATAGCTTCGGAGGAAACACACTCTCTAGCATATTTGCTGAGCCAATAAAACTCTCTTTCATACTCAATAACTGACAAGCGGCCCCGTTTTAGCTCAAGAATTTCTTTACACTTCTGATCGATGAATATTTCGTTAATATACTTCTTTCGAAACTCCTCTTGAAAGAAATCCCATGTAACCCTCTCTCTCGGAACCACAGATACTAGTGTCTTTTACCAGTGATATGCTGTGTCCCTCAGTAAAGATATAGCACATTTCAAGCATTTATTGGGTGTAGAAGATAATTCATCGAATACTCTAATAGAATTCTCGAGCCAAAATTTAACTTTTTCGGGATTATCATTGACATTTGCTCTAAATTCTTTATCCCCTTGCTTTCTGATCTTATCAACCAAGGTTGTATTCAATCTCATCAAATCCATACCTTTAGGCACTATGGGAACATGTTGAGGATTAAGAGGGGGTGGAGGAGGTTGGGCATTCGGATTTGTTCGAACAAATTTCGTATACCACTCATTCATCATGTGGAGGAAGGCTTCCCTACCCCTTTCTCCCTGACTAACCGTAAGAGGTCTACTATTAGATTGCGCTGCCCTTTGAGTGAGAGCCGGGGCATTACTTTCTACATCATCTGCCAAAGCTCATTCAGGACCCATTACTATATGAAAACATAGTTTAAAATTGTCAGGAGTCGTCATACTATCACAATTTATATATGGCATGTATAGCTAAACTCATACACATGCTATGTTAGTCCGAGAACTGACTAAATCATAGCTCTAATACCACTAAATGTAACACCCCTTACCCGTATCCGACACTGATATAGGGTTTGAGGCATCACCAAACTTAAACACAAACTAACATACAAAATCGAGACATAAATTTCCATCCAATTTTAAAATTTTTCATCTACAAATATATCATCCCAAAAACGAGCCTATGGGGCCCAAAACATGCATTAAAAGTGGTTTAAGACTAAACCGAGAACTTTAAAAAATTTTAAAACATTTAAAAAAATTTTCATCAAAACAGGGTCACATGCCCGTGTGGCTTGGGACACACCCGTGTGGGTTGGCCGTGTGGTCACACACGCCCGTGTCTCTAACCCGTGTAACTCTTTGTTTATGATGTCATGCACCGAAGGGAGTCATACGGCCAAGTCACACGCCCGTGTACTAGGCCGTGTGGTGAATTTAATTTTCAAAAATTTTAATACAATAGGTGCAGACATCACACACCCTAAACACATGTCCATGCCCCTAGGCCGTGTCTTTCACACGGCTGAGACACATGGTCTTGTCTCTGCCCGTGTGGCCAAAATAAGGCTATTTACCAAGCCATTTTGCCACCCTTACTTGCACCAACTTGCACAACATCAAGCAACACCAAATCCAAGCATATACATACAACCAAATCAACCATAAACAAGATGTTAATACATCAACTACACATACTAACATCTATCATGCATAAACATCGCATACTTTCTTTTCCATTCATGCCAATTTCATCTTCATGATAAGCTTCATCACATAAATATACCAATGACCAATAAAATTAATATTTTCCAACTTTCAATAGCCATATACAAAATGAATCATTAACCATTACCATGCCAACACATTTGGCTAAACCAATATGACACATAACAAAATAACCAAGTCCCTATACATGCCATACTTAAAATATTAAAGCTTAGTAAGTTTGCATGTAAGTAACAAGCAACATTAATCATACATTAATCATCTAATTATTCAACATAAGTTAACATAAATATCATCATGTATCTTAGGCATAAGTCACTCATTAGCATTCTTACCAAGAGTTCATCACATACCAAAGTTCATACTCATGAGTTATACATACATACCTGTACGAACTCATAATAAAGTCACATACTTTGTCATCTTTGACATACTCTTTGGATTACCCGTTGAACACTTGGAATACTATCGGATACATGAAAAGTGTTACACGTAAGTGCTACATATGTTGCCAATGCTACCTCATATCTTATAACACTTAGGGCTCACACACGAACTAATCATTGGCCTACTCACACAAGCTGCCAGTCAAGACGTAGCTACACGGGTTACTCACACAACCTGTCAGGTATCTGCAACACATGCCGGACTACCCAGCCACCAGTAGGACGTACATGACCAGCACCTGGATTCACATAGATCACATAACACATGGTTTCCTAGTGACATGTCACTTGTATCCTAAACTAGTCTAAGGTTCAACCAGGATTTTCTCATCGTCGAAACTTCATTGAATATTTCCATAGAAATAATCGTACAATTTATGCAATATTAAGCATTAAATACATAATATAACATTACATTATTTACACACAAACTTACCTCAGCACAAAATAGTAGGAAATGAACCTAATCATCAATAACCTTTTTCTTCCCCCGATCAAGGTCTAAACTTCGTTTTTCTTAATCTATAAGAGAAAATTTAACTTATTTAATTTTCACATTACTCAATGCTGAGCCAAAAAATCACATTATGGCAAAATTATAGTTTTACCCCTAACTTTTCTCATTTTTACAAATTAGTCTTTAGGCTCGTAAAATGAAATGTATCCATTTTCTTTATTACCCAAGCCTAGTCGAACTTAAATCATGCTCATACTAGCCCATATTTTTCATCAAATCACATTTCTACTACCCATTTTTACAACTTTTACAAATAAGTCCTTTTTATGCATTTTCACTAAAAAAATCACTTTGTAAAACTTGTTTATCACACCTTAAACATACAATATCTTCCATCAAACATAAAAATACATGCATGTCACACATGGGTAAATTTTTAAACATGAACCCTACTTCAAAATAATGGTAGAAATAGATAGATCGGATGATAACGACTTTAAAAATGTAAAGAGCATTAAAAACGGGGCTAGGATGCACTTGCAATCAAGCTTGAAAGTTGAAGGAACCTAGCTACGGTCTTCTTAAGGAATTTTGGCTATGGTGAAGAAGATGGACACCAATTTTGACTTTATTTTCCCTTTTTATTCTTTTATTTACCAGATGACCAAAATGCCCTTAATGCATAACTTTGAAATTTTACCTATTCATGTCCATTTTTTTCCACTAACTTATCTAATGGTCTATTACCAAATAAGGAACTCTAATTTAAAATCTCATAGCAATTGGACACCTTTAACAAGTAGAACTCAACTTTTACACTTTTTACGATTTAGTCCTTTTGACTAAATTGAATGCCCAAACGTCAAAATTTTCGAATGAGATTTTCATAGAATAGTTCCATAAAATGTAGACCATAAAAGTATAGTAAAAATGGATTTTTCTACGTCAGATTCGTGGTCTTGAAACCACTATTCTGACTAGCCTCAAAATCGGGCTGTTACATATCCCCTACTGTTGAAATTAAAATCAAGTCAATATGCTCCACACGGCCTCACACATGAATTTTGACTTGGCTGTGTAGTATAAGTCAGTATACCCTACAGGTTTGGCACGGCCTGGCACACGGGCGTGTATGGCCATTTTTATGGCAGACGAGCGAGTGTGCTGGCCGTGTGGCCAAACAGACATGGGCTGGGACATGGTCATGTGCTCTCATTTTGAATGTCCATACGGCCTGCAACACGGGCGTGCCTTTGGCCATATGAGAGACACAACCGAGCCACACGGGTGTGTCATTTATTTTTGGGAAAATTTTTTAAGTGTTCAAAAAGTTTCCAAATTTTTTAATTTGGTCTCAAACCACTCCCAATGCATGTTTTGGGCCTCGTAGGCTCATATTAAGGACAAAATGATTGATTGTGAGTGAAATGTATATGATTTGATTAAATGTATGTGAAATGTATGTTTAAATGTATTACATTTGTTGGTATCAAAGCTACGATTTAGTCGATTCTCTGACTAACGTAGCGTGTGTAAGAGTCTAGCTATACATGCCATATATAACCTATGATAGTGTGATGACTCTTGATAATTTAAAATATTTTTCGTATAGTAAATGGATCCCAATCGAGCTGTAGCTGATAATGTTGAGAGTAATGCGCCAGTGCCCACTCAAGGGGCAGCGCCGTCTGAATCTAGAGATGTATCGAGTAGTTACGGAGGAGTGGCTAAAGAATCCTTTTTGCAAATGATAAGACAGTGGTTAACGAAGTTTGTTCGAACAAATCCAGCTGCTCAATAACCTCCACCGCCACCTATTCCCTAACCTGTTCCCGTAGCTCCTCAAGTTGTGGAACTTCAATGACTGAATAAGCCGCCAGTAGATAAAATCCAAAAACACAAGGCTAAAGAGTTCAGAGCTACCATTGATAATGATCCCGAGCGAGCTAAATTTTGGCTTGAAAACACTATTCGGGTATTTGATGAACTGTCGTGTACGCTAGCTGAGTGTTTGAAATGTGATATTTCATTATTGAGGGACACTGCATATCAATGGTGGAATACCCTAGTATCAGTGGTACCAAGAGCAAGAGTGACTTGGGAATTCTTTCAGACTGAGTTCCGAAAGAAATATATAAGTCAAAGATTTCTCGATCAAAAGCACAAAGAGCTTCTACAATGTGAAACAAGGCTGCATGACTATGACTAAATATGAAAGGGAATTTGTACATTTGAGCAAGTATGCATGGGAGTATGTATCTACTGAAGAAATCATGTGCAAAAGATTCATTGATGGGTTGAACGAAGATATTAAACTTCTAGTTAGAATTCTAGAATTGAAAGAATTTGTTGTCTTGGTTGATAGAGCTTGCAAAGCCGAAGAGCTTAGCAAAGAAAAGAGAAAAGTAGATTTAGAGGTTAGAGACTCGAGAAAAAGACCGATGAATGAACCATATCAATCTTTATCAGATAAATTCAAAGATTCATTCACTCGACCAAATGTTTCAATTGGGTATTCAAGCAGAAATCATGGAAAATAATACTCAAGTCCTAAAGGTTAAGCTACATCATTATCAAGTGTTGGCAGTGTGAGAAACAATAAACCCGAGTGTCAATATTGTGGGAGGCGACATTTTGGAAAATGTTGGAATAAAAGTAATAAAGCTTGTTACAAATATGGTTCACCAGATCATATTATTCGGGATTGTCCTGAGTTATCTGAGAAAGACAAATATCAGAGTGCAAGACCTAGCAATACGACTGCTAGAGGGAGACCACCTAGAAATGTGAGGAATGTGTCTAGTGGCAAAGGTACGACAGAAGACTCTACTATGAGATCTAAGGCTAAGGTACCAGCCAGACCTGATGCTATTCGCGCTCGTGAAGATGTGTCATCACCAGATGCTGTCACTGATACATTTTCTTTTTACGATACTAATATGATTGCTTTGATTGATCCTGGATCAACTCAGTCGTATGTTTGTGAGAATTTAGTGTCTAGTAAGAACTTTCCTGTTGGGTTTACTAAGTTTGTGATTAAAGTACTGAACCCCTTAGGCAAGTACGTTTTAGTTGATAAAGTCTCTAAGAACTATCCTTTAATGAATTCGATGTAATTCAGGTATGGATTGGTTGACACTACATGATGTCGTTGTGAATTGTAGATGAAAGACTATTAAGTTGAAATGTCAGAATAGTGAGATCCTTCGAATTTAATCTGATGAGTTGAGTGGGTTGCCAATTGTGATTTCATCGATGTCAGCTCAGAAATGTGTGAGGAAAGGTTGCGAAGCTTATCTTGCTAATGTTTTAGATACAAAAGTCTCTGAATTGAAGATTGAATCAGTGTCTGTAGTCTGTGAGTTTCCAGATGTGTTTCCAGAAGAATTATCGGGATTACCACCGATCAGAGAGGTTGAATTTGATATTGAGTTAGTATCGAGAACTTCACCGATATTGTAGCTCTGTACAGAATGGCTCTGACAGAATTGAAAGAGTTGAAATCTCAGTTGTAAGAGTTAATAGATAGATGTTTTGTATGACCTAGTTTTTCACCCTGGGGTGCGCCAGTGTTGTTTGTAAAGAAGAAAGATGGGTCAATGAGAATGTGTATTGATTATCAACAACTCAACAAAGTTACAGTAAAGAACAAGTATCGTTTGTCGAGAATAGATGACTGGTTTGATTAGTTAAAAGGGGAAACAGTGTTTTCAAAGATTGATTTGAGACCTGGCTACTATCAGTTGCGAGTTAAAATTCAGATGTGCTAAAAACTGCGTTCAGAACGAGGTATGGACATTATGAATTTCTTGTTATGCCTTTCGAATTGACTAATGCTCTTGTAGTTTTTATGGATTTGATGAATCATACTTTTAGACTGTATTTAGACAGATTCGTTGTTGTATGCATTGATGACATTTTGATCTACTCACGGGATAAGTCTGAGCATGCTGAGCATACTGAACATTTAAAAATTGTGTTACAAACTTTAAGAGATAAGTAACTGTACGCTAAATTTAGTAAATGCGAGTTCTGGGTCCAGGAAGTCAGATTTTTGGGACATATTGTTTTAGCTGAAGGCATACAGGTTGATTTGAGCAAGATTTCTACAATTGTTGACTAGAAACCACCAAGAAATGTATCCGAAGTTAGAAGTTTTCTAGGGTTAGCTAGTTATTATTGATGTTTTGTTAAAGGGTTCTCGATGGTTACTACTTTTATGACCTGTTTCCTACAAAAAGATGTGAAATTTGAATGGTCCGGGAAATGTCAACAAAGTTTCAAACAGTTGACATCATTGTTAACTGAGGCACTAGTGTTGGTTCAACATGAGTCGGGTAAAAAGTTTATGATTTTCAGCGATGTGTCACTCAACAGTTTGGGTTGCATTTTGATTCAAGAAGGAAAAGTCGTAGCTTATGCCTCCAAACAGTTAAAGCTGCATGAAAAGAACTATCCGATGCATGATTTAGAGTTGGCTGCTATTATTTTTGCATTGAAAATTTTGTGACATCATTTGTACGGTGAAAAGTTCATATCTTTACTGATCACAAGAGTTTGAAATATATAATTACTCAGAAAGATCTAAATTTGTGACAACGAAGATGGTTAGAGTTGCTGAAAGATTATGAGTTAGTGATTGATTATCATCTGGGAAAAGCAAATCTAGTCGTTGATGCTTTGAGTAGAAAATCTTTGTTTACTTTAAGAGTGATGAATACTCAACTAACTTTGTCTGATGATGGTTTGATTCTAGTAGAGTTGAAAGCTAAACCGATTTTTTTCAGCAAATTTATGAAGCTCAAAAGTTTGATACCAAATTGCAAGATAAAAGAATGCAATATGAGTCGACTAGTGATTCTGACTATCAGATCAGATTTGATAATTGTTTAATGTTTAGAGATAGAATTTGCGTACCAAAGAATTCAGAGCTTATTCAGAAAGTTTTACATGAAGCATATAGTGGTTGTCTATCTGTTCACCCGGGAAGTACCAAAATGTACAATGATTTAAAACAATTGTATTGGTGGTCAGGCATGAAACGAGACATTTTAGAATTTGTATCGAGGTTTTTGATTTATCAACAAGTCAGAGCTGAACATCAATTGCCTTCAGGATTGCTACAACCTGTGATGATACCAGAGTGGAAGTGGGATAAAGTTAAGATGGATTTCGTATCAGGTTTGCCTCTGTCTCTGAAAAAGAAAGATGTTATCTGGGTTGTTGTAGATCGACTAACAAAATCTGTGCGTTTCATTCCGATATGTATAGACTATTCGCTTGATAAATTAGCTGAATTGTACATAACTAAGATCATTAGATTGCACAGGGTACCAGTTTCGATTATTTCGGATAGAGATCTGAGGTTTACATCGTGATTTTAGAAGAAATTACAAGAGGCTCTAGGTATGAGGTTGAATTTTAGTACAGCATTTCACCCGCAAACTGACAGTCAGTCTGAGAGAGTAATTCAGATTCTCAAAGATATGCTTCAATGTTTTGTTTTAGAGTTCGAAGGCAACTAAGAGAAATGTTTACCGTTGGTTGAATTTGTGTATAACAATAGTTTTCAATCAAGCATAAAGATGGCACCATACGAAGCTTTTTATGGTCGTAAATGTCAAACTCCATTGCATTGGACCGAGCTTAGTGAGAAAAAGATTCACGAGGTTGATTTGATCCGAGAGACTGAAGAAAAAGTGAAAGTAATTCGCAACAGTCTGAAAGTAGCTTCAGATCGACAGAAATCATATGCGGATTTGAAATAAAAAGACATTGAATTTTAGATCGCTGACAAAGTGTTTCTAAAAGTATCGCCGTGGAATAAAATTCTTCGATTTGGTCACAAAGGCAAATTGGGTCCGCGTTTTATCAGGCCATATGAAATCTTTGAAAGAATAGGGCCAGTGGCATATCGGCTAACTTTACCATCAGAGTTGGAAAAGATTCATAATATGTTTCATGTGTCGATGTTGTGACGATATAGATTAGATCCATCACACGTAATTTCTTCGACAGAGATTGAAATTCAACCTGACATGACATACAACGAAGAACCGATTAAAATTTTAGCTAGAGAGGTTAAACAATTGAGAAATAAAACCATAGCTTTAGTAAAAGTATTATGGCAACGTCACGGGGTCGAAGAAGCTATGTGGGAGCCCATGGAAGCTACGAGAAAACAGTACCTTAACCTATTTTTTGGTAAGATTTTCGAGGACGAAAATCGCTAAGGGGGGAGAGTTGTAATAGCCCGTTTTTATTCAAATCAGAATAGTGGTTTCAGGACCACAAATCTGAAGTCAAAATAATTATTTTATTATTGTTTTAATGTTTACAACATGATTGAATGATTGTATGGAAGTTTCGTTTAGAAATTTTATCATTTGAGTGTTTAATTTGACAAAAAGGACTAAATCGCGTAAAGTGTAAAACTTGAGTTCTAATAGTTAAAGGTATTAAATAGCTATGGAATATTAAAGCGGAGGTCCTTATGTTGTAAATAGACCATTTGAAATATAAGTGGACATAGATGGACATCATTTGGATGACATTAATGAATTATCATTAAGGTTAAAATAGTAATTAGTATAATAAACTTAAAATAAATAAAACAAAAATCAAATTCGGTGTCCATCTTCTGCATTTTCGTGAATTGAAGAGGAGAAAGGCAAAAATTTTAGGGTTTTATTCGACATTTTCATTTCTATCAATTAAGGTATGATTTTTTTCCCGTTTTTAATGATTTCTACGTCTTTGAGATCGTTGCAACTAGGTCTAGCTAGCCCAGGGACTATTTTGCAAAATTGATAAAGATTTTATATGCTGCCATTGATGAATACATGAGTATTTTGATGTTTAATGATTGATTATGAATGTTTGTTGATAGTTATACAAGTTTTGTTAAGTAATTTTTAGTAAAAATGCAAATTAGGGATTAAATTGTGAAATGTGGAAACTTTATGGTCAAAATGTAAAATAAATAGAAAATATGGGGTGCTAGGGACCTAATTGTAATTCAGTTAGCATGGGTTGTGGTTGAATTACATTAAATTGTGTTTTTATGAAATAAAGACTAAATTGTAAAAGATGTGAAAAATTAGGGGCAATTGTGTAAAAATTCCTTAAAGTGAATTTTGGACTAAATTGAATAGATAGATGATTAAATAAGTTAATTTTGATTACATATAGATCAAGAAAAGTGAAACTCGGATCTAGATCGAGGGAAAATCAAAGTTCTCGACTAATCGACTAATTTAGCCATTTTTACATCCGAGGTAAGTTTGTATGTTATAAGCATTGTTATAGTTATGTTTTAAATGCTTTGATATTGTATAAACTATGAATACAAGATTACAGACATGTTCAACAATGATTTGACGATGATTCGATATTGGAAACCCCGGTTGAACCTTAGGAATAGATTAGGATGCAAATGACATGTCATTAGGGAATACATTGATTTGGCTTTGGGCCATGATATCTGCACTTCGGGTGTGAGTTACGTTGGTTTGGCTTCAGGCCATGATATCGGCACTTCGGGTGCGAGTTACATTGATTTAGCTTTGGGCCATGATATTGGCATTTAGGGTGCAAGACTCCCAAGTATCCAAATTTTATTTCGAATGGTTCAATGGGTAAATGAAAGATGTGGTTGAGTATGAGATTCATACGAGAAGGTACATGTATGTATATGAATCGTATAAGCTTAAAATAGAAGAAATTATGAGGTTTTCATATAACCTTATGATTGAATGAGTGAAAGGTTTGTTAGACAATATGAGTTATATGTTAATATATTTAATTTGTTGAATTGTGTATTTATGATTAAATTGAGTTTATTTCATACGAGCATACTAAGCTATATAGCTTACTTTGTTTAATTTTCCGTGTCTTATAGTGATCTCAAAGCTAGTTCGGATTTGGGGATCATGGGAGACTTCGTCACACTATCTTACTATCACTTTGGTACCTTTTGAGCTTATGTTTTGAGGATATGGCATGTATAGAGACTTTGGTCATTTTTGGTATATTTGGTAATGTGTTGTGCCATTTAAATTGGTTTGTAAATGCTTATATTTTGGTTTGTAAATATAGCCATGAGAGTTGGCTTAATTTGGTTGGTTTGATCATGTATATATATATATGTGTATATGGTTTGTTTGATGTATTGAATTTTGGATATGTGATGCTTATGGATAATTAGTGTTATGGATAGGAAATGGTTGAATTATGAATATTAGCATGGTAATGAATCTAGGCATTAATGCGCATTTGAGTTTAGTATGAATTTAGATGGCATATTGTGCCATTGATATGCTTTGTATTGGTTGGTGTTGGAAATGGTATGAAATATGCTTAAGAGAGGTTGATTGAATGCTTATTATATGCTATGTTTTGTGCCATTTGAAATGGGTGAAGGTTTGCACAAGTTTGGGTGGCAAATTGGCTTGGCAAATAGCCTATTTTTGTCCACACGGGCAGAGACACAGGCGTGTATCTCAGCCTTGTGTGACATACGATTATGTTACACAGCCGTGTGCCCCCTGGTGTTGAAATTAAAATCAAATCAGTATGCTCCACACGGCCTCACACATGGGTGTGTGACTTGGCTGTGTGGTATAAGTCAGTATACCCTTCAGGTTTGGCACAGCTTAGCACACGGCCTGGCACACGAACATGTATCACCATTTTTAGGGCATATGGGCTAGCCACACGAGTGTGTGTGTTGGCCGTGTGACCCAAGTTAGAGAGTTACACGGGGTTAGACAAGGGCTGGGACACGGTCATGTGCTCCCATTTCGAATGTCAACACGGCCTGTGACATGGGCGTGTCTTTGGCCATGTGAGAGACACAGCTGGGCCACACGGACGTGTGTCTCTTATTTTTGGGAAAATTTTCTAAGTATTCAAAAGGTTTCCAAAGTTATCAGTTTAGTCCTAAACCACTCCCAATGCATGTTTTGGGCCTCGTAGGCTCGTATTAGGGACAAAATGGAATAAAATATATATGATTTGATTAATTGTACGTGAAATGTATGTTTAAATGTGTTATAAGTCCGGTAATACTCCGTAACCCTATCTCAGCGTTGAATACGGGTGAGGGGTGTTATAATCAGTGAGTGCTTATGAATTGTCATATGTGTGCTAACTATCATGTTTTCAGTATGAATGCTTAGGGTTCGTAACTTGTGCCTGAACTATTATGTTTTTCAAGAACTTTTTTTCTAAACTAAGTTCCAAGAGTAAGCTTTCCTATAAAACGTTGTTTTTGAAGTTCTAATACTCTATTTTTGAGATATATTCTCAAGATATTTTTTCAAGCTATATTTTAAAAGTACGGTTTTATAAGCTATGTTTTTGAGAGCTCTTTATGTGAGCTCTAGGTGATAAGTTTTTGTGCGAGCTCCTTTGCGAGCTTATATGTTTGATATATTGGAATACCAACGATTGTGAGTACTCACCTACAGTTCTGTGATTTGGGAATTGAGGCCCTAGGACACGTGGAGAGAAAAGGGAATGTCGAGCTATGCTCCATTTAATGGGACATGTTGGCGTACATGAGAGTGTTTAGCTTATGCTACACTTATGAGACATGTTAAGGACTCTTTGAGTTATTCTGATGCACTATAAAGAGATATGTATATCCAACAGATAAGATAAGTTAAGACAAGTGTGAGAACATGTTTTATGTTCCTTAGTTGTTTTGATAAGACAAGTATGTGAGCATGTTTCATGCTATATAAGATTCGTTTTCAAACAATAACAAGCTAGGTTCTTTAGTATGACTTTTTGTAAGTACACACGAAACTGTTTTCAAAGTTTTATGATTTTATGACAAGCAGATTAAATGAACTGGGTCTCACACCTTCACACCAAACCCAACACGCGATACAAATTTTCAGACTAAGTATTCTTTTTATGTTAAACTTTGTATTTTGAGCGTACATTTTTTTATTATTCACTGAGTTCCCAATGAACTCTCCCACTCCTCTCTCACTTCACAAATAAATTGGTCGCAGATGGCAATAGCGAGGTAGATGACTTGGCGAGGTTCATCCCTGAATAGATATTGGGGAACCTGGAAAATAGGCAATGGAGTTTTATTTATGTGGATTTAGTTTTATTATAAGCTACATCTGTTATTGAAAGAATTTCCTTAAGTTTACTTTGTCTTATTTATTATCAGTTTTTGCGAACGATGTACTAAAATATTTGCTTGATAACCTATTTACTCCTAATATTAATAAAAACTAAAGTTTTCTTATTTCTCCTTGCATGAGCGCTATGTTTTATTATTTTAATTTAGTTAATGACTATTCTATCTTCAAATGTGAGTCAGTTTTCTTAGGAAATATTATTCCTGAGACCTCAGTATGTTTGCGACCACAACATGAATGTAAACTTTAGTAATATTCTTACTACTTAATGAACCCTACCTAAGTCTGAAAACCCCTGCAAGAATGATTTCCATTGTTGTGAAGTCGTTTGTATACCAACCCATGTTTAAATTTGATGTGCGAGCTTAGGAAACATGTGAACCACTATATTATGCAAACTTGTGTTTTTGGTACGAAATCATGCTTCAAGTTGTTATGCAAAGACATATGCTGTATGATATGCAAACCTAAGTTGTGGTGTGAATCTTAATAATAACTTTCATGTACTTATAATTATTTTTTGAATATGCGTACTTTGAATTACATGCGAACCCTTCCTCTATTCTATTTGTTAAGTTCGCATGTTTATACTCTATGTATGATATTATTCCACTGTTGTGTTATAACTTTGAACCTTATATATCGTATTTACACGGTGTATTAGAGGTTAGGTTGGGAGTTAATACAGAGTCATTTCGGTGGCTAATGTAGCTCATCAGATTTAGGTCGAACCTACTCGACTGGGTTAAAAGTGTTACATTTATTGGTATCAGTGCAAGGTTTAGGCTCACTAGGATTGGGTCTGCCAAGAAAAAGCTAGCCAGGTTGGCTCACTAGACTGACTAGACGACAAGTGAGTTTGCCAGAATGATCAAGTGAGTTCGCCATATTTGGCAAGGTAAGCTCACCAGAGCATATAATTTGTAAAATCTCAAAATTTAGGGTTAGAAATTTTGAGGTTTATAGTTAGAAAAAATGAATAGGTTGAGCAATTGGGTTTATTTTCGCGTTTTAATGTCAGAATGAGCCTACTGGTTCGGTTGTGAAGTGTGTTTTTAGTTTGCCTTGGTCTTGTGTTCGAATCAGGATGTGAGAAAAGAGAGAATTTTGTTTTAATTTTGATGTCTTTTTATATTAAATTAACTTTATTTATTTTTCTTGTTATTTTTTTAATTTTTGTTTAAAAATGGGAAGTTTTCTAAAAAGGAAAAAAAAATGGGTCACATTTATTTTTCTCACATCTCATATTTTTACTTTTTTTTTTCTCTTTGTCAATAGGAAAATTCTAGTCTTTTGCTTCTAAAATTTTTGTTCCCTTGTTGTTAAACTGGTGTCTTTTGTGCTACTCAATTTCTGTTATTTGTTCGTCAATTTGTTTTACACTTTCGTGGGTAAGTGTGGTTTTGAGTTATGGATTGATTTTTTTTTCATTTCAATTGGTACTGTAAACTTTATGTTTTGATGGGTTTCTCTATGCGTATTATATTGAGGTTTGTGTTGAGGTTATTGTAGTGTGTCGGTTGATTTTTTGGGTGCTTTATACCGCGAATCAAGTGTGTTTCTGAAATTAAAGTGGTTATGGGTTGATTTGATGGTGAAATGCGTGATCTCCAATTGATTTGGTGTGTGTTATTAGTACTATTGATGTTTGGAATCATTTCGTTGGGGAAATTCAGCATTTTCAGCCTGTTTTAGTATGGTTTCGTGACCACACGGGTGGCCACATTGGTGTGGGCTGCCCGTGCCATGTGACTTTGGGAAACTAGGGTTTTTGACGATTTTTAATGCAACATGGCTGTGTGGCTACTATTTGGAGATTTTTTCAATTTTCACACGAGTGTGTGCCTTGGACGCACAGTCGTGTTCACTAGTCGCATGCGTGTGTGAGTTTTACACAGGACCATGTATACTCTACTCTTAATTTTGCCTATTTTTGCATAAAATGCACATTAAGGTACACGGGCTACTGCCATGGCCATGTAACTCAGTCACACGGGCATGTGTCTTCACCACACAACCATGTGCAACTTTCACACGGGCATGTGCCTTTTTTCACACGGGCGTGTAGACCTCCACACGGCCGTGTGGCCTTGTTTCGAAGATTTTTGTTCTGTGTTAGAAATTGGCTCAACTTATGTTTCTGTGTAATCCAACCCTCGGTTAAGCCTTGATAATTGTATTTGGGACCCCGCTGTGACTTCGATTTAAGTATGTATGTATGTCTGTGTGCGTTAAGTTTAGATAATCGAGAAATTTATTAATGGGTTATGATGAATGATCTTTAGATGCTTACTTGTTGTCGTAATTCTGAAATGTGTACAAATGCTATCGAGTCTGAAATTGTTAGAATGAATATGAATGATTGTTTCTGTGAGTCTGTTAGTGTATAGTGTGCATTCATGCATTTGCATAAAATTGATGTTTTTGGTTACGAAGATAAGGAAGACTGACTGGGCAGTTCAACTGTAATATTTCTATACAGTGATTTACCGGTAGACAGGCTTACTGAATATGAATGATTGTTTCTGTGAGTCTGTTAGTGTATAGTGTGCATTCATGCATTTGCATAAAATTGATGTTTTTGGTTACGAAGATAAGGAAGACTGACTGGGCAGTTCAACTGTAATATTTCTATACAGTGATTTACCGGTAGACAGGCTTACTGTAGCCTTTATATGGTGTGTAGGGTGGACGAAGTGGTGTTTGGTAGGTGGGATGGGATCTTTGACTTGTTGCATTCATTTTACATCTGAATATACATCTGTTTGTGTGAACGTTAGGTTATAAGCAATATGGTTAATGTGATATGATGTGTTCTGATTATTACGTATAGTTGGGACATTATTTATGTGGTTTGGTAATGTAACAGCCTAATTTAGGGCCTAGTCGAAACGATAGTCTCGGTACCACAAATTTAAAGTCAGAAAAATTATTTTATTATTATTTTAATGTTCTAGCATGATTATATTAGTGCATGAAAAATTTGGTAGGTTAATTTTAACGTTTGTGAGCCCAATTGTCAAAAAAGACTAAATCGCATAAAGTACAAAAGTCCTAATTTGATAGCTAAACGTGTTAATTTGTTAGAGGATCAAAATTGGGGGGCTTTAAGGGGCAATTAGACCTTTAGATTATAGCTTGGCCAGCCATAGGAGACAAATTGAAAGGAAAGTCAAAATTAGGTGAAATTTGGTCACCAACTTTGACTAGTTTATTATTATTAAAACAAAAAGAAAAAGCTATCATCTTTTCTCTCTTCACCACTGAAAATCAACCATTGTAGGGGTTTGAAAGCTTCAAAAGTTTTAGCCATTTATTCTTCTCTCAAGCAAGTGATTTTCCTATCCTTTGTTGATGATTTTTGCATTTTTAAACCTTAAAACATGAGCTTTCAAATAAAGGGTCTATTTTGCAAAATGATTGAAAGTCTAGGGTTTTGCCATGAGAGCATTTAGGGTGTTTTCTGAAATTTTATGGAGGAATATGAGTCTTGGGTGTGTTATAAACAACTTTTGTGAAGGAGTTTTCATGGAAAACACCTAAAAGGACTATTTTGTAAAGCTTGTAAAATGACTAAATGAGTGCATTTTTCTACTAAGATCAAGAATTACCAAATCCGACCCTAGACTGGGGGAAGGCCAAGCAAGTAGATTAATTGACGAGTTGTCTACATTTTGTAATCTGAGGTAAGTTGTATGCAAATAATACAACTACATTGTTACTATATGTGTTTGAATTGTCATTGAATTGATATAGCATGAATTGTTTGATTGGGGAGTTGAGAATGTATAATGATAATCGAGATAGAACTCCCTTTGGAACCTTAGGAAGTAAATCGGATATTCATGCCATGACATTTGGGTCACTTGTGTGAGCTAGTATAAGATATGTCTGGGAAATGCATCGGAAACATTATGAGAGCCAGTGTAAGACCATGTCTGGGATATTGTAACGCCCCGTACCCGAGACCGTTTTCGGATTCGAACACGAGGTGTTAATAGACTTAATTCATTACTTAAACCGCTCAAACAATTTTTTTTTTAAATTTCCAGTCAAGCTAGCAATCTGCGTCACAGTCACTTAAAAATTCATATCTTGAGTTTTGAAACTCAAAATCCAATTCTGTAAATTTTACATGAAACTAGACTCATATATATATTTACTAATGTTTTTCTAGAATTTTTGGTCAAGCCAATTAGTACAGTTTATTAGTTAAAGTATCCCCTATTTCAGGGTTCAACTGCTCTGACCTCTGTATATTACGAATTAGATATCTCTCTGTACAGAATTTCAATGTCTATGATGCTTGTTTCTCTTAAAACTATACTAAATAATAAATCTATACATATAAAGAATGACTTCTAATTATTTTTTTACAATTTATTATGAATTTTTAAAGTCAGAACAGGGGATCTAGAAATCACTCTGGCCCTGTTTCACAAAAATTCAAATATCTCATAAAATATAATTCATATACCTGTTTTGTTCAATCCATATAAAAATAGACTCATAAATATTCAATTTCATAACTTACTCATCATTTAATTCCATTTCTACTATTTTTAGTGATTTTTCAAATTTACATCACTGCTGCTGCCAGATACTGTTTTATGGCAAATTTCACTTTACTAAGGATTTTCATGGAACAAAATATCATTTTAAACATACATAACATCAAATATGACTTAGATTGGCCATTCCAATGGCTAATCATTTAAACACCCTTTTCTTGCCAAACCATAGCCATATCATAAGATCATTTACACAAAGTGAGTATTTTGCCATACATGCCACATTCAAAACACACAAGCCATTTTACAAATTTAGGCCTTCGGATAGTGTGAACGAGTCTTCGACCTATCCCGATTCTCAAGCCGGCTTGTCAAAACTACAATGAAAGAAAAGGAGGGAGTAAGCACAAATGCTTAGTAAGTTCACATGCAAATGGCAAGTAACATAATCACACAATCCCACAAAAACATTATTTGCATAAACGACACCAAGACATTCATATTTCATTTGTATTTAATATCTTTCTACGATTTCATCATACCAAGTTCTCAACCCGAGGGTTTAAGCACATATCTGTCAAATTTTCTCATTACCACACTTACCAACATGTCACCTTCATTTTAGGCCTTCTTCTTATTCACTTAAGATTCACCCGTTGAACACATCGGAATATAATTCGAATATGCAGATCTCATGAACATAATAGCCATACCCGCAGCTAGACAAACTCAATAGCCTGCGGAACTTATGTAGCCAAGCTACCATGTAACCCCCCCATAAGTGAACTTGGACTCAACTCAACGAGCTCGGGCGCTTGCATCCATAAGTGAACTCGGACTCAACTCAACGAGCTCAGATGCCTAGTTACATCTCACGAACTCGGACTCAACTCAACGATTTCGGAACTCAATCATCCTAGTGACATGTCACTTGTATTCTAATCTATTCCCAAGGTTCAAACAGGCTTTTTCCTCAATCACACATCTTTGCCGTCTTCCACGGAATATCGAAACCGACACTCGGTAGCAATTCATATTTAACAAGTAATAAACATAATTTGCATATTACTCAACAATAACCACAACGCATAATATTTCATAATAATAATCATCATATCATATAAATATCATTAAGTTAATTAAAATGACAATTATGTTACTACATTTACACATGAACTTACCTCGATACAAAATTATTAGCAATCGAGTCTATTCTTCGTAAACTTTGTTTTTCCCTCGATCGCGACTTGAATCTCGTTTCTCTTGATCTATAATGCCAAATTAATCCTATTTAATACATACATTCATCAAAACAGCATTTAATACAAACTTTGGCAAAATTACATTTTTGCCCCTAGGCTCAGGAATTAAACTTCATCCCTTATTCTTATGTTTTATGACATGCTGATCATTTTTACCTTCTATGGTAACATCAAATTCACACTCTAACATGTACTTATGACTATTAGGTATTTTTACCGATTAAGCTCTTTTACTCGCTGTCGCTTAAAACCGAGTAGTTCAAGTTGTCTAACATAATTTAAAACCTCATTTTCTATCATAAAATACCAAAATACACATATTTCACCTATGGGTATTTTTCCAAATATGAACCCTAGGTTGAATTATTGCTAGCATAAGCTTAATCGAGCTACCGGGATTCCAAAAACGTAAAGAACATTAAAAACGGGGCTTGGGATCACTTACTATGGAGCTTGGAAGCTTGAAACAAACCCTAGCTATGGAGAACCCTTGAAATTTTGGCCTAATGAAGAAGATGGACAAAAATTGGCTTTTAATTTTGTTTTTAATTCATTTTAATAACTAAATGACCAAAATGCCCTTACTACTAAACTTTCCAAAAATTCCATCCATGTCCAGTTTTTGTCCATAGACTTATAAATTGGTCAAATTGCTATTTAAGACCTCCTCATTAATATTCCAAAACAATTTCATGCTAAAAACTCCTAGAATGCAAGTTTTACAAATTATTCGATTTAGTCCCTAATTTCAATCTAAGCACTTTAGGCATAGGATTTCATCACGAAATTTTCACACAATCATGCAATCATATCATAAACATCAAAATAATTATAAAATAATTATCTCTATCTCGAATTTGTGGTCACGAAACCACTATTTCGATTAGGCCCTAATTCGGGATATTACAACTCTCCCCCCTTTAAGGATTTTCGTCCTCGAAAATCTTACCAAGAAAAGCAGTGTGGGTATTGGTTTCTCATAGTTTCTTCAGGTTCCCATGTAGTTTCTTCTACTCCGTGCTTTTGCCACAATACTTTCACGAGAGTGACACTTTTATTTCTTAGTTGTTTGACTTCCCGAGCTAAAATCTTAATCGGTTCTTCTTCGTAAGTCATATCCGGTCGTTGTTCAATTTCTGTCGGTGAAATTATATGTGAAGGATCTGAACGATATCGACGTAACATAGATACGTGGAACACATCATGAATCTTCTCTAATTCAGGTGGTAATGCTAGCCGATATGCTATCGGTCCAACATTTTCAATTATTTCATACGGTCCAATAAAACGCGGACTTAACTTGCCCTTCCGTCCAAATCTAAGGACTTTCTTCCATGGAGACACTTTCAAAAATACCTTATCACCAACTTGAAACTGAATTTCCCTTCGTTTTAAATTCGTATAAGATTTCTGTCTATCTGAAGCAGCTCTCAAACAATCTCGAATCACTTTCACATTTTCTTTGGTTTCTTTTATTAGATCAACTCCATAAATCTGATTTTCCTTGAGTTCAGTCCAATACAATGGCGTCCGACATTTACGACCATACAATGCTTCATAAGGTGCTATCTTCAAACTCGTCTGATAACTATTATTATAAGCAAATTCTACCAACGGTAAATACCTTTCCCAACTAGCTTGAAATTCCAATACGCAACATCTGAGCATGTCTTCAAGAATCTGAATTACTCTCTCTGATTGTCCATTAGTTTGTGGATGAAAGGCAGTGCTAAAATTTAACTTTGTACCTAATGCCTCTTGCAACTTTTTCCAAAACTGTGAAGTAAATCTCGGATCTCTATCCGAAATGATTGACAAAGGTATTCCATGAAGTCTAACAATCTCACGGATATACAATTCAGCCAACTTATTAAGAGAATAATCCGTACTCAACCTAATAAAAAATGAGCCGATTTAGTCGATCCACAACTATTACCCAGTTGGCATTTTTCTTCCCGGAGTTAACGGCAACCCTGATATAAAATCTATAGTAATCCGATCCCATTTCCATTTAGGAACCATGATAGGCTGGAGTAATCCCGAAGGTACTTGGTGTTCAGCTTTCAATTGTTGACAAATTAAGCACTTTGATACAAACTCGGAGATATCTCTTTTCATTCCATTCCACCAATACATTTTCTTCAAGTCATTATACATCTTCGTACTGCCCGGGTGAACTGCCAAGCAACCATTATGTGCTTCATGCAAAATCTTTTGAATCAACTCATCATTTTTTGGTACACAAATCCAGTTTTTAAACATCAAGCAATCATAAGAACTGATTCTGAAATCTGATCCTATATCAACTTCACACTGCTTTCTCTTGGCTTGCAAATCTTGATCATTTTTTTGAGCTTCAGAAATCTCTTGTAAAAACATCGGTCTTGCTCTTAACTCTACTAGAATTGAACCATCATCTGATACCTTTAACCGAGTGTTCATAGCTCTCAAAGCAAACAGTAACTTTCTACTCAAAGCATCAGCAACCACATTCGCTTTTCCTGGATGGTAGTCAATAACAAGCTCGTAATCTTTCAATAACTCTAACCATCTTCGCTGTCTCAAATTCAAATCTTTTTGTGACATTAAGTATTTAAGACTTTTGTGGTCGGTATATACTCGGTACTTTTCACCATACAAATAATGTCGCCAAATCTTCAAAGCAAACACTATAGCAGCCAAATCCAAATCATGAGTCAGATAATTTCTTTCGTGAGATTTTAACTGCCTCGAGGCATAAGCCACCACTTTTCCTTCTTGCATAAGTACACATCCTAAGCCATTTCGAGAAGCATCACTATACACCATAAATTCTTTACCTGATTCGGGTTGTACCAACATTGGTGCTTCAGTTAATAACTTTTTCAATTCTTGGCAACGGATACTTGTTTTTGATTGTCACCTTGTTTAACTGCCGATAGTCAACACACAACCTCATAGAACCATCCTTCTTTTTCACAAATAACACAGGAGCACCCCAAGGTGAAAAACTCGGTCTCACAAAACCTTTATCAGTCAACTCTTGCAACTACGACTTTAATTCTTTCAACTCTGCTGGTGCCATTCTATATGGAGCAATTGAGATCAGAGCTGTTCCTGGTATCAAATCAATACCAAATTCTACTTCCCTGACTAGAGGCAAACCCGACAATTCTTCTGGAAATACGTCCGCAAATTCACACACAACCAGCACTGATTCAACTTTTTTTTCAACTTCTTTTGTATTAATTACATACGCCAAATAAGCTTCATAACCCTTGCTCAAATATCTCTGAGCCGACATTGAAGAAATCATACTAGATAATGCCTCTGATTTGTCTGGTTCAACCCGCAAAATTTTACCACTTTCACATTTAATTCTATAACCTTTTCTTTGCAATTTATTATAGCATCATGCAATGTCAACCAATCCATACCCAAAATAACATCAAATTCATCAAACGACAACAACATCAAGTCGGCAGAAAAGTAATGACCCCGAATCATTAAAGGGCATTTCTTGCTTACTTTATTAACTATCACATATTTGCCTAATGGATTCGACACTCTAATCATAAATTCTATGTTCTCAACAGGTATATTCATACTAAACACTAGTTTCATGCATACATATGAATGAGTAGAACCGGGATCAATCAAAGCAATAACATTAACATCATAAAGAGAAAATAACCAGTAATCACATCGGGTGATAAAGCATCTTCACGTGCCTTTATAGCATAAGTTCTAGCTAGAGCCCTTGCTTCAGATTTAGCTGCTGAATCTCTGGCTACATTTTCGCTGCTTACTTCATTTCTAGCTTTTCTCGAATATCTTCCCCTCGAGTCTGCACCGCTAGCTTTTACACTCTGAAATTTTTCTTTCTCAACTCTCTCTGGGCAATCTCTAATAAAATGATCCGAAGAACCACACCGAAAACATTCATTCGCTCTACATGGGCCAAAATGATTTCTGCCACACCACCGCACTCTCGGGCTTAACAAATCTCGTATTTCCCACACTAGCTGTAGAAGTAGTCTGAGATTTAGGACCCACATTTTGCTTCTTTAAATTTCCATATGATTGTCCAGCCGAAACCTGTGAACAAGGATTCATATTTCTAGATTTTCTGGATTGCTATGAGAATGAACTGCTCGTCAGTCTTTTCTTCCAATTTCTAGTCTCAACCTTTACCTTTTTCTTCTCTTTAAGTAGTTCTTCAGCCTTGCAAGCTCGATCAACCAGTACTACCATTTCTTTTAATTCAAGAATCCCAACAAATACTTTGATGTCTCCATAAAGTGCGTCTTCATCGTCTGTACATTTTAGCTTCTATAGGAATATATTCTCTAGCATACTTACTCAACCTGACAAACTCCCTTTCGTAAACTCCCTTTCGTATTCAGTAACTGTCATGCTCCCCTGCTTTAATTCAAGAAACTCTTTACGCTTCTGATCAATAAATTTTTCACTGATATACTTTTTTCGAAATTCTTCTTGAAAGAACTCCCAAGTTACTTTCTCTTTCGGTACTACTGAAGTCAATGTCTTCCACCAATGATAAGCTGAATCCCTCAACAATGATATAGCACATTTCAAGCATTCTTCAGATGTACAAGACAATTCATCAAATACTCGAATAGAATTCTCGAGCCAAAACTCCGCTTTCTCGGCATCATCATCAATATTTACCCTGAATTCTTCGGCCCCTTGTTTACGGATTTTGTCAACTGGAGTTCTGTGAAATTTCATCAGATCTACACCTTGAGGCATCAGGGATACAGGTTGAGGAATCGAGGGAGGTGAGAGGTGGGGGAGCTTGTGCATTCGGGTTCGTGCATTTAATGAACTCGATATACTGAGCATTCATCATCTGGAGAAAGGCTTCCCGAGCCCCTTCTCCTCCTCCTTGACCGACAGTAGGAGGTGGATTTTCGATTGGGCACTTTGCCCCTTTAGCCGAGCTGGTGCATTACTCTCTACATCATCAGCCGCAACTGGATCGGGATCCATTTACTATAAAAAAATCATTTTAAAGGTCAGAAGTCGTCACACTATCACAATTTATATATATGGCATGTATAGCAAAACCCGTACAAACAACACATTAGTCCAAGAACCGACTAAACCTGCTCTGATACCACCAAATGCAAAGCCCCGTACCCGAGATCGTCGCCGAATTCGAACACGAGGTGTTAGCAGACTTAATTCATTACTTAACCGCTCAAACAATTTATTTTTTTTAAAATTTTCAGTCAAGCTAGCAATCTGCGTCACAGTCGCTTAAAAATTCATATCTTGAGTTTCGAAACTCTAAATCCAATTCCGTAAATTTTACCTGAAACTATACTCATATATCTATTTACTAATTTGTTTCTATAATTTTTGGTCAATCCAATTAGTATAGTTTATTAGTTAAAGTCTCCCCTATTTTAGGGTTCAACTGCTCTGACCTCTGTGTATTACGAATCAGATATATCTCTATACAGAATTTCAAGGTCTATGATGTTTATTTATATTAAAACTAGACTAAATAATAAATCTTTACATATAAAGCATGACTTATAATTATTTTTTTACAATTTATTATGAATTTTTAAATTCACAACAGGGGATCCAGAAATCACTCGGGCCCTGTTTCACAAAAATTCAAATATCTCATAAAATATAATTCATATACCTGTTTCGTTCAATCCATATGAAAATAGACTCATAATATTCAATTTCATAACTTACTCATCATTTAATTCCATTTCTACTATTTGTAGTGATTTTTCAAATTTACATCACTACTGTTGCTAGATTCTGTTTTATGGCAAATTTCACTTAACTAAGGATTTTCATGGAACAAAATATCATTTTAAACATACATAACATCAAATATGACTTTTTGATGACTTAGATTGGCCATTCCAATGGCTAATCATTTACAAACCCTTTTCTTGCCAAACCATAGCCATATCATAAGATCATTTACACAAAGTGAGTATTTTGCCATACATGCCACATTCAAAACACACAAGCCATTTTACCAATTTAGGCCTTTGGATAGTGTGAACGAGTCTTCGACCTATCCCGATTCTCAAGCCGGCTTGTCAAAACTACAATGAAAGAAAAGGAGGGAGTAAGCACAAATGCTTAGTAAGTTCACATGCAAATAGCAAGTAACATAATCACACAATCCCACAAAAACATTATTTGCATAAACAATACCAAGACATTCATATTTCATTTGTATTTAATATCTTTCTACGATTTCATCATACCAAGTTCTCAACCCGAGGGTTTAAGCACATACACATCAAAATTTTCTCGTTACCACACTTACCAACATGTCACCTTCATTTTAGGCCTTCTTCTTATTCACTTAAGATTCACCCGTTGAACACATCAGAATATAATTCGAATACGCAGATCTCATGAACATAATAGCCATACCTGCAGCTAGACAAACTCAATAGCCTGCGGAACTTATGTAGCCAAGCTACCATGTAACCCGCTCATAAGTGAACTCGGACTCAACTCAATGAGCTCGGGCGTTCGCATCCATAAGTGAACTCAGACTCAACTCAACGAGCTCAGATGCCTAGTTACATCTCACGAACTCGGACTCAACTCAACGAGTTCGGCACTCTACCATCCTAGTGACATGTCACTTGTATTCTAATCTATTCCCAAGGTTCAAATGGGCTTTTTCCTCAATCACACATCTTTGCCGTCTTCCACGGAATATCGAAACCGACACTCGGTAGCAATTCATATTTAACAAGTAATAAACATAATTTGCATATTACTTAACAATAACCACAAAAGCATAATATTTCATAATAATAATCATCATATCATATAAATATCATTAAGTTAATTAAAATGACAATTATGTTACTACATTTACACATGAACTTACCTCGATACAAAATTATTAGCAATCGAGCCTATTCTTCGTAAACTTTGTTTTTCCCTCGATCGCGACTTGAATCTCGTTTCTCTTGATCTATAATGCCAAATTAATCTTATTTAATACATACATTCATCAAAACAGCATTTAATACAAACTTTGGCAAAATTACATTTTTACCCCTAAACTTTTGCATAATTACACTTTTACCCCTAGGCTCGGGAATTAAACTTCATCCCTTATTATTATGTTTTATGACATGCTGATCATTTTTCCCTTCTATGGTAACATCAAATTCACACTCTAACATGTACTTATGACTATTAGGTATTTTTACCGATTAAGCTCTTTTACTCTTTGTCGCTTAAAACCGAGTAGTACAAGTTGTCTAACATAATTTAAAATCTCATTTTCTATCATAAAACACCAAAATACACAAATTTCACCTATGGGTATTTTTCCAAATATGAACCCTAGGTTGAATTATTGCTAGCATAAGCTTAATCGAGCTACCGGGATTCCAAAAACGTAAAGAACATTAAAAACGGGGCTTGGAATCACTTATTATAGAGCTTGGAAGCTTGAAACAAACCCTAGCTATGGAGAACCCTTGAAATTTCGGCCTAATGAAGAAGATGGACAAAAATTGGCTTTTAATTTTGTTTTTAATTCATTTTAATAACTAAATGACCAAAATGCCCTTACTACTAAACTTTCCAAAAATTCCATCCATGTCCAATTTTTGTCCATAGACATAGAAATTGGTCAAATTTCTATTTAAGACCTCCTCATTAATATTCCAAAATAATTTCATACTAAAAACCCCTAGAATGCAAGTTTTACAAATTATTCGATTTAGTCCCTAATTTCAATCTAAGCACTTTAGGCAGAGGATTTCATCACGTAATTTTCACACAATCATGCAATCATATCATAAACATCAAAATAATTATAAAATAATTATCTCTATCTCGGATTTGTGGTCACGAAACCACTATTCCAATTAGGCCCTAATTAAAATGACAATTATGTTACTACATTTACACATGAACTTACCTCGATACAAAATTATTAGCAATCGAGCCTATTCTTCGTAAACTTTATTTTTCCCTCGATCGCGACGTGAATCTCGTTTCTCTTGATCTATAATGCCAAATTAATCTTATTTAATACATACATTCATCAAAACAGCGTTTAATACAAACTTTAGCAAAATTACATTTTTGCCCCTAAACTTTTGCATAATTACACTTTTGCCCCTAGGCTCGGGAATTAAACTTCGTCCCTTATTCTTATGTTTTATGACATGATGATAATTTTTCCCTTCTATGGTAACATCAAATTCACACTCTAACATGTACTTATGACTATTAGGTATTTTTACCGATTAAGCTCTTTTACTCGTTTTCGCTTAAAACCGAGTAGTGCAAGTTGTCTAACATAATTTAAAACCTCATTTTCTATCATAAAACATCAAAATACACAAATTTCACCTATGGGTATTTTTCCAAATATGAACCCTAGGTTGAATTATTGCTAACAAAAGCTTAATCGAGCTACCGGGATTCCAAAAACGTAAAGAACATTAAAAAGGGGCTTGGAATCACTTACTATGGAGCTTGGAAGCTTGAAACAAACCCTAGCTATGGAGAACCCTTGAAATTTCGGCCTAATGAAGAAGATGGACAAAAATTGGCTTTTAATTTTGTTTTTAATTTATTTTAATAACTAAATAACCAAAATGCCCTTACTACTAAACTTTCCAAAAATTCCATCCATGTCCAATTTTTGTCCATAGACTTAGAAATTGGTCAAATTGCTATTTAAGGCCTCCTCATTAATATTCCAAAATAATTTCATACTAAAAACTCCTAGAATGCAAGTTTTACAAATTATTCGATTTAGTCCCTAATTTCAATCTAAGCACTTTAGGCATAGGATTTCATCATGAAATTTTTAGACAATCATGCAATCATATCATAAACATCAAAATAATTATAAAATAATTATCTCTATCTCGGATTTGTAGTCACGAAACCACTATTCCAATTAGGCCCTAATTCGGGATATTACAGATATGGCATCGGCATTGAGACGAGTGCTAGTGTAAGACATGTCTGGGATATGCATCGGCCTCAGGACGTAAGCCAGTGTAAGACATGTTTGGGACATGCATTGGTTATGAGTTGTGTCAGTGTAAGACCATGTCTGGGACATGGCATCGGCCTCGATGATGATAGCCAATGTAAGACCATGTTTGGGACATGGCATCGGCACCTTACCTTATGTTTGAGGCTTAATGAATATCTGGTAGTGTTCCGTGTGGTTCAACGGTGAAAGTTATTATTTTGAGTTAATAAGGAAAGCATAACCGTGTTGTGAGTGGTACAGGTACCAAATTTTTTATACATGAGATGTGAGCTCAATATATATATGCTATGTGAATTGTATGGATGTTGATGAGTAAGTAATGCTTATGCCCACTTTATATCATAAGCTCGTTGATGAATGGTTAAGTAGTTGTTGAATATTTATTTATATGCAACTTACTAAGCTATATGCTTACTCTATTTTCTTTCCATTTTCTTATAGTGTCGCCTAACTAGCTTAAAGATCACCGAAAGTTAGAGATATCGATCACACTATCAACCGAAGCATTCGGTATAGTTGGATTTATATTTTTTAAAATGGCATGTATAAAGCTTAGACTTTATTATTTTGTGTCATTAAGAATTGGCCAAATGTGTTGGCTTGGGTTGGAAACCCTTCATTTTTTATTAAGCCTTGAATGATGGCTAATATTCATTTTGATTTTATAAAAGATGCATTTACATGGTTGAATTAATGTCTATTGGGGCAAATTTGGTTGTATGAGTTATGATTGTTTTGGTATTGGCTTGTTTTGTATGGAACTATGTATGTAAGGGTGGTAATGAGGCTTGGTAAATAGCCCTATATTGTCCACACGGGTAGACATACAGGCGTGTGTCTAAGCCGTGTGTGACACACGGCTAGCCCCATGGGCTTATGGATTGGCCGTGTGTCCGCTGCACATCAAAATTTCAAGTCAGTATGCATGGTAATAAACATACGGGCAAAGACACGGCCATGTGTCTCAGCCTTGTGATGGACACGGCTCAGCACACGGGCGTGTGTCTGGCCGTGTGAAAACCCTTGTAGGTTCAAATTAGAAATTAATTCTACACGGGTGTAGGACACAGACGTGTCCTTCTGTGCTTAGGTCGTGTGAGCCACACCGGCCATCAGCACGACCATGTTGAAATGTTCACACGGGCATGTTGCCCTTCCACACGGGCGTGTGCCCTATTTTAAAGACAAAAATTTTCATAGTTGATTTAAGGACCCAGAGTGGTCCCGGATAGTTTCTAATGCTTAATTTGGGGCTCGTGGCCCATAATAAGAAGTTTAAACTAAAGATTGAAAAATTTTTGATTTGGACAGAGTTTTGGTGACTTAAGATTGTTTGTATGCATGAGATCAAGCTAGGTAATGCCTTGTACTCCGCCCCAGCATGGGTTACGGGTATGGGGTGTTCAGGTATAATTTGGGAACATTTTGTATTGTGAATTACCGGTTTGAGATGTTCATAAGTGATTTTCATACATATACTTTTCTAGAATATTTATTGTGTTACTCTGTCTTCTGCCATCTGTTTATGTTTTGGACTCACACTGAGGTCGCGTAGGTCACCCCCTCTCAGTTTTCTTTCTTTCAAGTATTTCGTGAGACTAAGCTATAGACTCGGCACATCGGAGGTCTCAGATTGTTATTTTTTAGAGTTGGTTCAATTTAAATAAGTTCTTCTCGAGCTTAGTATCATTTTTCTTAAAAATGATTTGTAATGGAGTTTATAATGCTGTGGTATGAGTTTTATTTCGGACAATTAGTAAGTCTTGAGTTTATGGTTTGCAAAACTTAAAATTTGTAAAGTCACGCATGAGATTAAAACTAATTATGATTTTCTGTCAAGTTGTTAGTATTGTTCTTTTGATGAAAGTTTTTGACTTAAAGCTCGATGGTTTAGACTTTCAAAATCTATCTTGGGTTGCAAAGCATTTTATAAAATTTAGTTTCAGTAAGGTCGAATGTGACCCTCCAAGATCCGGTCGAAACTTCTAGGTTGGGTTTTGGGGTGTTACAAAAAGAATTTGTGCGACTATTTTAGTACGCAATAGAGATGGTCTGACAAGAAAAGGATCGTAGTAAGAGGTTTCTCTTTGGTCTAGATGATGATATCCAGCTCTACCTGGTGACTCATGATGTTGTGAACTTAGACAAGTTGGTGGAAAAAGCCAAGGCCATTGAGGAGATTAAGGCTCTACAAATTGAAGCTGGAGTAGGAAAGTAAATGTTTGGGCCAGTGGCCAAAGGATATTGTGACTCGTAAAGTTTCAAATTGGACCATTCGCGACAAAGGAACAACACCTAGGATGGAATGGAGAGCTCGCACAAGTCTGTGAGCTGGCCATTTTATGAACATATGAACAAAGACTTCCTTGGAGATTTTGTAAAATGACTGGAGGTTGTTTCAAGTGTGGTTCCAAGGATTACTTGATTAAAGATTTCCTAGAACGTTTGGAGGGATCGCAAACTCAAAATGTGACCCTCACTCAAGTTCAAGGCGGTGCTCATGGTCAAGGAGGAAGAAGAGGTGGCAAAAAAAGAAGTTTATGCTATAAGGGAACCACATGATCAAGGTGTCACTAATGTTATTACAAGTACTTTTACTCTATGAACTATTCCGTTATTTTCCTTGGTTGACTTTAGTTCCACACACTCGTTTGTTTTGAGCAAGCTAGCTAGTAAATTAGAAACCCTAGTAGAAACCATAAATAATGGTGTGATTATCACTAGTTTGTTTGGAAATAGTGTGTTGGTCAATAGAGTGTACTGTAGGTGTCCACTAATGATTTGATGTCATGTCTTCTATGCAAACTTGATAGAATTGACATTTTATGGGTTCGACGTGGTATTGGGGATGAATTGACTGACTGAGCATAAGGCCAAGATTGATTTCGAGCTGAAAAGAGTCACCTTATGAAGCAGTGAAGCAAGGAAGTTGTGGTGGTTGGTGAGGAGCTCAATTCATTTCTAATGTGGTCACAGCAAAGAAAGCAAAAAAGATGCTCGGTAAAGGCTGCGAAGCCTATCTCACTTTTGTGGTGGGTTCGCAAGATAAAGCGAATGGTGTTCGTAAGATAAGAATAGTGAGAGACTTTCCTAATGTATTTCTATCATCGTGTGATTACGTGCAAGTGTACATGGTTGTACAAGTAATAAGTCGTAAGTAAAAGAGTATTGACTCCACAGGGACTGTATTTGCAAAGTTAAATTTAATCATTTTTGTTAAACAAAATAAAGAAAGAATATTGTTGTTGAAAATCACAATTTTAAATAAAGAATAAAATCATATCTCAAATACCCACAAAATAAAACAACATACCTTGCAAAAAATAATCAAAATAGAAATAAACAAAGGAATAATATAACACAACATGAATAAACTAAAATAGAATATTTCACTTTAACAAGAATTTATTGGTAGTCATAAAGAGAATGTCATGAAAAGTTTGTGGCAATATAAAAATCCATTAAACCCATTTTAATTAAGGCATAGTCTTCTCTCGAAGTCCTATTATGTTCCTAAGTTAATTACCATATCCCTATGTCAAAAAACAAACCTAGAGATCACCCTCTCGAACATTTACACAGTTTATGCATACAACAATTATCTTTTGAAATCGACATGATACATACCATTTAGGTCTTTTGTCTATTAACTATTACCTCTTCTAAGATTAAATAGTTAATTCAGTAACTTACAAGTGTTGGCCATGCATTCACAAGTATGATCATGTATTAAGCCTAAATGAATGAAATAATAATTTGCATAGAATATTCAGAAAACAAATAAAAATTAATTCAAATCAAGATTCATATCCATTCTGAATAAACAAATTCAAATCAAGATTCATATCCATTCTGAATAAACAAAATTAAGTCATATCATATTAAACTAAAAACATAAATATGAGATCCAATATTATCTTTCAACATAGAAAACAATAATTAAAAGTAAAGAAAAGGATAAGAAAGAGTAGTCGAGGTGAGTGATCTGTCGTAATTCGGTGTAGCAGATTAAACTAATTAGCGGACTTTAAGAGCTTGAAAACAAGCATTTTCAGTAGGTTTGAATTATTTTTTATTAAGTTTTTAATAAATAAAATAGATGTACAAATTGAGTCTTTTATTGATCTTAAGGGCCAAAAGAGGCTTAAGGGTAAGCTAACGCACTTTGTGAGTGTGCAAGAGACCATTAGAAGGTGTACTAAATGGATACTGATTGATATATGGCAACACAAATGTCTCGATGTCGCAACATAGGGAGCAGAATGGAGAAATCTCAAGACTCCCTTCAATGTCGCGATATAGCTTGAGGGTGTCTCGACATACTTCTGAAGATAGCTCAAGAAGGGCATACTGACTGCCATGTCTCAACACAGGTCTTGGTGTGTTGTGACATCGACTCTGGAATAGAAATTAAATATGAAATAGGGGTGTTTTGGTCCACACAATCAAACTTAAAGCTCGAGAGCGTCAGTCGACCTAAAGCTAAGGACGACAGCCACTTAGAATCTATAAATAGTCTTCTTTGGCACATGTTATAGGCATCATTCACTTAGCCTAGATTTTTTTAGTAAATTTAGTTTAGTTTTACTTTCATTATTACGTTTAAGAATTTATTTCTGTTGTTCTTCGTTGTTCTCAAGAGATCTGAATTGTGGAAAGCATTCAAACTTTGTGGATTAACGATTAATCTCAATATAATAAGGATCTTTCATATACAATATACTATCAATTTAATTAGCATGCTTTCTCTTTACATTGTCTATGAAAACCATGAGGAACTAATCCCTCTATAGGGGATCAGCGGGTGGAGCTATGATCTATTGAATATTTTGTAGGGTTACTCAACGAATCAGCTATTTAAGAAAAAAAGAACGTGAAACAAACCCTAGGCCTGACAACCTCGAAAAGTAATTAGGGTAGGAATTAGCCCAACATTGGTATGGCCAAGCCAGTTTGGACTATGAGGTCGGAAGATAAGTAGTCCTTGTTTACTCTTTATGTTAGTGGAAGGTCAAAAGATCTTGCTGGGGTAGCAACTAGTTAATTGACGAGGAACCCAAAATGATAGTTGATGGGGATTACCGAAGTAAGCTAATCACCCATAATCAAGATTTGATTCATTTTCCTTTTCTATCTCTTGAAGTTTATTCTTTTATGATATTTTGTTTTATTATTATAAAAACCCTAAAACTCATTTATTTTATGTTTTCGTACTATAACTAATTTAAAGTACTAATTAGGTTGTTTACTGTTTAGGTTAGAATTGATTTAGCACTCACCTCCCTTGTGTAGGATCCTTAGAGTACTTAGCTACTCCATTGTAAAACTATATTACAACTCGACCCGTATATTTGCGGATACCACCTCGTATTTCTATAATTTATTGTAGTATTCACACTCTTGACGCTAGTACGTTTGGAGGCGGTCAAGTTGTTGGTGCTGTTATCGGGGAGGCAACGTCACCAGATTGATTTTAATTTTTTCATTTTATTATAGTAATTAGGAATTTTTTGAAGTTATCAACACGATTTCTATATAAACCACTAATAATATGCAGGTTTTAGGGACATTATTTGGGACAAACTGGTTTCGGTCTAGCATTTCTCGACCTGTTATCCAAAGTTCACATTTTGAATTAAATCATGCTTTATTAACATGGATCTCTAATAATGTTAGATTCACCAATCATATAAATGAATATCCCATAGCATTCTTGCAGAAATTCAACCATATACGCAGTACCGTTAGCTACGCAAGAATTCCACCAGAAACTATCAACGTACTATTGATTCCATTTGCGTTAGAGGTGAAAGCAAAAATGTGGTTAGAGACACTTCCTCCAAACACCATCACTATTTGGACCAACTTTGTACAGCTATTCCTTCACCAATTACTGCCTATGACTAAGGTATTCAGTAGTTACAAGCGTGGGAAACAATCCTTAGATCTATATTAGGCAAAGGTATACACTTCGAAGTTCAAATTCTACATTTTTACTATGGATTGGATGGTCAGAATAGACAAAAATTTGATATCATGATAGGGGGAAGTATTTGGACAAAAACCCAAGAGGAAGTAACAAAAATATTGGAAAAATTCAGCATTAATGAATCAACCTGGGGGATATGTCATGAAGTAAAAAGTCAGGAATTGGAACTTGTAAGACATAAAGAACAAGAATATAACCAGTAAGAGTTTAGTATGAAAGCATCGACAGGCAACGAAATAAAAGAAGAATGGGATATTTTGGAACAAGAGAATGATCACTGTGTAAACCAAGTAGACTGGTGGTGACAAAGCAAGGAACAACCAAAGCACATTATCCCAAACTCAGTAAAAATGGTGCCATCTATTGGCGAACCCCTTGAGTTAGAATTAAAGCCATTACCTAACCTATGACAGCCCTAATTTGACCCTAGTCGGAAAGTGGTTTTGGGACCACAAAACCGAGTCATAAAAATAATTAACAGTTACATTATATGTTTATTGTATGTGTAAATGCATTTGTGAAAGTCTCATGCTTTGATTTTGTCATTTGTATGTGAAATTTTTAAATAGGACTTATGTGAGACATTTGTGAAATGTGATAGGTAATTTTTAAAGTGATCTATTAATGCATGTTATCAAAAAGGTGGATTTGCATGTCAAAATACCCATTTTTGGATAGTGGCCGGCCATGATATTGATTAATATATATATTATGTATTTTGATTTAACATTTTATTTACAAAATGAATTAATGAATAAAGAGTAATAAAATAATGGTTAGGGGGAGGAGAAACCAAAGTTGGTTCATCCTTGCTCCTCTATTGCCGTAGCTTGAAGTGAGGGAGAAGAAAAATTTCTTGTTTGATTTTCGGCTTAGATGATGGCTAGAATGAGTATGTATTAAATAATTCTTGAAAATTTATGCATAATTGAGATGATTAGTTCAAATTTTACCTATTCCATGGATTAAATTTAAGTTTTGGAGGTTGGAAATTCGGCCAAGAAGCATGAAACTCTTAGTAGATATTTTTAATGTCATTAAAATGGATGGTAATATAAGATATGATGAGTGGTTAATTGTTTTTAACTTGAAAGTTGAGATTAGTGTGTGTTTATAGGGAGGTGTCGAATGTCGTCATTGAAGATGTCTTAATGAATAAAATGTGTGGCTTGGGTTAATAACATTCGGTTAAGGATTATGTGTGCTAGCAAGTTTGGTATAATGTATAAGTGTAAATAACCTTGTATTCGATGTTTTGAAGGATAGGTAATGGCTAATTAAGATGATGTTGGGTACATTTTGGTTTAGTCATGTTTAAGCATTCGACATTACTTAATAATGTATATGAGAGTGTGAAAGATTAGGAATTATTTTAAGTGAGTTATGATCTTAATATGAGCAAGGTAGAATCGGCTATAAATGTGATGGAGTGATTCGGTCATTGTTTGGCATAGGTGAAACCAAAATGAAATTTGCTACATTGGTCATGAAATTGAAATTTAAAATGGAGGCTAAGTTTGATTAGTTAGGGTCGAATGGAGTTTATAAGATATTAAGGCATGCTATACATATATATATGTGTATAAGTGGTTGTGCATAAAACGAGTAATCGATTAAATTGTGATAGTCACACATAGGTATAAATATATATATATGCCTTATGTATGTACCTTGAGACATAGAGACATTCGGATATACATATATATATTATATATAGTTAAATTCGTGTATATGAAAGCATGGTAAGTTATGTGTATCTTTGTTTGTGTATGCGAATTAGATATTGATATAATAAGCATGAAATCGAGTCATGGCATATTTTATAAAACATAATATGCATTGAAGTTATATGATTGTCAAATGTGACTTTTAAAGAATTAAAGTTGAGTAAGTAATTAAACAAATTCATTTGTTTAAATTAAGCTCAAGAGCAAAGGGGAACTAAACCAGATAGGGGAAAGGAGAAAGCAATCGAGTAGCCTATCCACAACGGTTCAAAATATCTGAGGTAAGCTTTGAGTAATCGCCTTTAGTATAAAATTGATGATGCCTTGATATGTATAAAATAGATGAATTTTGATCTTTTTGGTTCTATTTGAATTAAGTTGTGTGGTAAATAATCTAAGTATATGACCTATAGTTGAATGGTCATTTGGGTTAAGCTTGATTGATGAAAGGTATATTTGATATTTATGTATGATTTTTAAACCGAAATGAAAAGGATGGTGTTCATATGAAACTCATGTCCGAATGTAGCAAATGGCTACTAATGTGAAATGTTCCATAAAATGTGTTAGTATATGATTAAATAGGCATGATATTTGATGTGTGTATCCGAGCTTAAAGACCCGCAGGCTATATGCTGGAATTGCATCCGGGCTTAAAGACTCGCAGGCTATATGCTGGAATTGTATCCGGGCTTAAAGACCTGCAGGCTATATGCTGGAATTGTATCCGGGCATAAAGACCCGCAGGCTTCGTGTTGGAATGGTATCCGGGTTAAAGACCCGCAAGCTTGTACTAGAAATGCTTTTCAAGTTCTAAGACTTGACTAGACTGATGCCAGTAAGTTAAGTAAGATTACGACATTGAATATCCGTGGCAATCATCGCCGAGTAAGTACTATATATATATATATATTACATGTTAAGGTACGTATTATGTACTCATATGTGAATTGATTTCAAAGTGAATTATTAGTATCAAAGAATGATATATATATATATATATATATATATATATATATGTCTGTGGATGAATACGGTATTTAAGAATAAGAGAATGACCTATTCGGTCAATGTATGTCATTGTAAAAGTATATGACTTAAAGTAATTGTATGAGCCATATATTATAGTGAAATATGTACTAGAAAATTGTATTCATATATATATATTCAGCCAATAGGCTTTATAACTAGTGTACTTGTGTGTATTCATCCAAGTAATTTACAATTAGAATACGGGTTTTGTTATACTTAATGTTCAATTTAAATGTCAAGTTTTAATTGTTTGAAATGCTTAAAACTTACTAAGCCTCAAAAGCTTACTCTGTTCTTATTTCTCTGTTTTATAGATTGTTGATTTTGGCCACTGACTCGGGGATAGTCAGCAGTTCACCATACTATCGATCTTGTTGGTACAGTTACATTTTGGCCTTGATATGGCATGTATAGGTTAGGCTGGTGATAGTTATGTTTTGTTTTGTAAACATTTTGGCCATATGAAAATGGCATTTATAACTTATAGATCAATATGTATTCAGCTTGATTTCTGTTTTTGTTTATTGGTAATTTGAATAAAAAAACTAAATGCTTAGCTCGGTAATACCTCTTAGCCTAAAACTGGCGATCAGATTCGGGTTAGGGGTGTTACAAAACCACTTAAGGTATGGATATCTGGGGAGAAAAAAATACTTTGTTAGTGATTTTTTTCGTACGCTTAGACGCAAAATAGGAGGAAGCACTATTGAACATCCTAAAAATGCATAAAAAAAGCAATGGGATGGACAATTGCTAATATTCAAGGAATCAATCTTGCATTTTGTCAGCATAAGATCAGATTAGAAGAAGGGAAAATACCTGTGGTGGCTGCCCAGCGTAGACTTAATCCAGCTATGAAGGAGGCGGTACAAAAGGAATTGCTTAAGTGGTTAGATAAAGGTATTGTGTATGCTATTTCTGATAGTTAATAGGTTAGCCCGACCCAATGTAATCTGAAGAAGGGAGGTCTAACTGTAGTTGAGAATAATAACAATTAGTTAATTCCAACACAAATAGTTTCTAGTTGGAGAGTATGCATCGATTACAGGAAACTGAATGATGTAATGAAATAAACCACTTTCCATTGCCCTTTATCGATCAAATGCTCGATCATTTAGTAGGAAAAGATTATTCTTGTTTCCTTGATGGATATTCAAGGTACCATCAAATCCCAATTCACCCTGATGACCATGAGAAAACCACTTTCACATGTTCATTTGGTACGTATGCCTTTAAAAGAATGCCTTTTGGCCTATGTAATGCTCTAACAACTTTCATGAGATGCATGACTACTATCTTTGCTGATATGTTAGAAGAAGGGTTGGATGTATTCATGGATGACTTCTTGGTATATGGAGACTCTTTTCAAGTATGTCTGGGTAACCTCAAGAAAGTGTTAAAAAGATGCGAGGAGACTAATCTAGTGCTTAAATGGGAAAATGTCATTTCATGCTAAAAGAAGGATTGGTCTTAGGGCATCAGATACCGGGAAAAGGTATGGAAGTAGATAAAGCATAGATTAAGGTTATAAAATATCTTTCATATCTGATAAATGTTAAAGCTATTCAAAAAATTTTAGGCCATACAGGATTTTACTAGAGGTTTGTAAAAGACACCTTTGAATCAGCTCCTTAAGATAGAGACACCTTTCATAGTTGACCAAAACTACATCAAAGCCTTCGAGGTAATAAAAGAAAAACTCATATATACTCTTATAATCATCACTCCAATTGGTCGAAACATTTTATTATTATGTGTGATGTTAGTGACTATGCAGTAGGTGCAGTTCTGGGACAAAAGCAGAATAATCTATTTGGGGCTATTCATTATGCTAGCAAAACGCTAGATCTAGCACAGTGCAACTACACTACAACTGGAAAAAAGATATTGGCGGTAGTGTTTGTAACAGCCCGTTTTTAGTCAAATCAAAACAGTTGTTTTGGGACCACAAATCTGAAGTCAAAATAATTATTTTGTTATTATTTTAATGTTCACAGTATGATTAAATGATTGTGTGAAAATTTCGTTAAGAAATTTCATTGTTTGAATGGTCAATTTGATAAAAAGGATTATAGCTAAAGGTGTCTAATAGCTATAGAAATTTAAAATAGAGGTCCTTATATGGTAAATAGCCCATTAATTAGATAGTGGATGTTAATGGTTTGACATTATTGAAATTTTGAATTAATAATAAGGTTAATTTTGGTATTTAGTAAATAAGGTTAATTAAAATAAAACAAAAACACAAATTTGGTTCATTCATCTTCTTCAAACTGATTCTTATTGAAAAAAAGGGTTAGGAATTTGGCTATCTTCATTTTCTTCAATTAGGTATGTTTTTTTGTTCTGTTTCTAATGATTTCTATGTTTTTGAGATCATTGCAGCTTAGTCTAGCTAGCCTAGGGACTATTTTGCAAAACTGTTAAAGGTTTAGGGTTTTTCCATTGATGACTGTTGTTGTATTTTGATGTTTAATGGTAGAAAATGAATGCTTGTTGTTAAATAAACAACATTTGTTAAGTGATTTTTAGTAAAATATTCTGTAATAAAGACGATTTATATAACACCCTATCTCAGTAACAAATCGCTTAATAGGACGAGACGTTACTGTAAATTAGAATCGGATCGAAATGTGAAATTTTGAACCTTTTCTTAAATAAAAGATCATTTATTTATATAACTAATAGACACAAACAAAGATCGAATTTAAAACTTATAAAAGTAAACTTCTATAAGATGCCATATTCGCATGGCTTATATACAACAGTCAAAATATCATTTTACTTATAGTCTAACCTATAATGCCATAAGCTAAGTCCAAATCACATGATTACCACAATAGTAGATAGTGTGACGAAGTGCTGACGATCCCCAAGATAATAGTAAGAGTCAACGATCTACAAAAATAAATAGAGAAACATAACATTCAAAGTAAGCTTTCATAAGCTTAGTAAGTCTTAAGCAATTTAAACAGTTGAACTTAAAAACAAACCAAATGTTCGAAATCACATAACACTTTCTGAGTACAATACTATTTGGCCAATTATGCACAAACACATATCATTTTACTCCGTTTATACTCAAACTCATATAAACATAGTATTTACAAGCTTCCTGATTAACTTTAATTCTTTCAAATTTCACTAGTGTATCATTTCTTACCCACACTTACTTTCAACATTCATAGTTAAATGGCATATCGAAAACTATCTTGTAACTTTGCATAATGACTGAATGCACACATATACAAATATACATATGAATTTACAACATCTTTTCATATGCTTCTCATTACACATTCTTAATTCCCGTCAGATCAATCTCACATATATAATATGTATATCACATACCTAAATCACTTAATGTGTAATATGAGTTCAATTTATCATCTAAGCATAGGATCTCGTAGTCATATACTTTATCGAATTCACTAGCATTTGGCCTGCGAGGTATAAAACCCGAACATAACACCAGCACGAAGCCTACGGGACTTTAAACCCGGATACAATCTCAGCACAATTTATTTTATATACTTTTTACTAACTTTGGCCTCATCAAATATCTAATAATACCCACTTTTCACAATTGGTCATTCGGCCACATTATATACACATAAGCACATATATAAGATAATGTTTTTATCATTACTTACTAATACATCATATACTTTGCTTTCATTTAAATAACCACTCAGCCATATTACATTTCTAAGTAACCATTCGGCCTCACTATACAACTAAGATAGCACACATTTTCATAAAGGCCATTCAGATAACTTGCACACATTTAATATTAGCCATTTCGGCCTCACCACATATACATATCTTGTACATCAATTTCATCATATCAAAACCACTTATATATCATTTCCTAACATCACAATTCAAAATTCACATATGGTTTTAATCAATATCTTATAAGCAACTCAAACAGTTTTATCAATGTTTACAACATAATCACAAATTCACTACAAGCTGTCTTCCTGAGCAACAGTCATTAAATTATTTGTAACTAGAGCTACGAAACTCCAAATCAAGTGTAGTTAATTTTCCCTGAAAATAGACTCATATATCTTTCATCCATAAAATTTTCAGAATTTTTGGTTTGGCTAATCAATACCAGAGTTTTCTTAAAGTTTCCCCTGTTTCACTGTATGACTAATCTGACCACTCTTTACTTTGAATCAAATTTATCATTGTACAGAATTCAAAATATGTTCTCGTTGATTTCATTTGAAACTAGACTCATTAACCTTTAACTACATAAATTTTTTAGCCTCTAACTCAACTCCAACAATTTATGGTGATTTTCTAAAATCACGCTATTACTGCTGTCCTAAGCAGATCTATTACAATTTACTCTTAAATTTCCAAAAGTTCAAACACTTAAGAACTTACTAAGATCTGAACTTCCCTTCTTCAATTTCCTAATCACATTAGTAGTTTCACTTACTTTGTAACATTAATCCACAATTCATCTCATAATTCATTCGGTAATTTCATCACATAATTTATTAAAATACCATTTCCTTATATTGATTTCAAATACATTCAAGAATTTGAAGCATAATTTCATAGCCAAATGTAATCACTATTCGGCATTTACAAGAAATTCATAGTATTTTACTCGCGTCTTAACTCATGATGCTTCCGGTTATTCCATCTTATTTCATGTATTCAAAATACCATTCACACATATTAGTCCATAAGACATTTGGCTATCACACAAAGTCCTCACTAAATTCATACTCATTCTATTTACCATTACTTAACTGAAAACACGAGATCATATATCATTCTCTAAAACTCTTTTAGCATATACCTCATTTCCATGCACAATTCAATCGAGAAAGTTAGCCATTTTCGGCTCATATTATGAACATTATTAATCATTCGAAAAAATATATATTTATACATCACATATACTAAAACTTTATTCTATATTCATTTAATCTTTACACACATAAATTCAACTTAATCATTTAAAAGCTTACCTCAAAAGTTATCGTACGGCTATATCGACTACACGACTACCTTCGTTTTTTCCTCGATCTGAATTTGTCCCCATAAGCTCCTGATGCTCAATCAACAATTTTTAACTTCAATTTGCAAATGGCAATGTCATCACTTTACATAACAGAAATTAAATTTCATTACTTAAACTATCCACGGCAATCACCTTCCGAGCACCTTAATTTTTCTTTAAGCTAAATCACCTCATAGCATACATATACACATTCAGCTAATTATAAAACAAAATTAGTACTCATAACCGAATCATTAACTAAAATCACATTTGGTAATATGCTTAAATTATCTTCAATATTTAATAACATCTAAAACTAATTTGCTTGAGGTGCCATGAATTATTCAAATTGGCCGAATATCATTGAATTTCTAAAATCATTCTTATAACCACTTGGCCGAATTTCACATATCAAAGCCACTTATATATATTATTCAAAGTATTTAAGAACACTTAAAAATCCAAAACCATAAAACTCAATTCATATAACACCTTCAAAGACACTCAAACAACCCATATATTTCAAAATTTCACATTTTAACCACTAAATCTCCACATTTCACAATTTAATCCAAAATTGAAATTTTTACCAAAATTCACTTAACAAAACTTATTAATCTAACATCAAAGATTTATTTTCTATCATTAAAAATCAAGATACTCAAACATTCAATAATGGCATCATCCAAATACTTTAATAATTTTAAAATTAGAGGTACGGGCTAGCTAGAATACGAAGCAACGATCTCAAAAATCGAACACAAAACATACCTAAATCACTTCATGCAAGTACCGAAACTAAGGAAGCTTCAATGAATTTCTTTTTCTCCTCCATATTCGGCCAAGAAATAAAATTTGCATGGCCATTTTATGTTTTATGTTTATTTAATACATTTGAATATTCCATTTACCTTTTTGTCCTTTATAATAATACATAATTTCATATATGCCAAACCACCAATCTCCACTATCATAAAGTAATGGTTTAATTGATAAATAGGGACTTCTAATTTAGTAAAACATGGAAAATAAACACTTAAACAATTAGAATGCAACTTTTGCATTTTACGCGATTTAGTCCTTTTTGCTTAACTAACTATCGAAACGATAAAATTTTTCAACGAAACTTTAACACCATCTTTTTGCCACTCTGTAAATATTTATAAAAATATTTATGACTCGGTTTATAGAAATGAGGTCCCGATACCTCATTTCCTAAACCCACTTGACCTTAGGGTCATACTACTTGAACTTAATAAATCACTTATAAAACAAATATCACAATATCAAAAACATTTTTAAAATCACAATTAACTCATAAATATTAAATATAATATTTACAAACCTACTCGTCGGATTTGGTGACCCCGAAACCACTGTTCCGGTTAATCCTAAAAACGGGCTGTTACAATTTAGACCCTAGTTGGAATAGTAGTTTTGATACCTCAAATTTGAGGTCAGAAAATTATTTTAATATTATTTTGTGTGTTTATGACATGAGATCAAATATGTGTGAAAGTTTGGTGTGATAATTTTATCCTTTAAGTGGTTAATTTGAGAAAATGACTAAAGCGCGTAAAATGCAAAAGTTGCATTCTACTTGTTTCAAGTGCTTAATTGCCATGGGTTATTAAATGAAAGGTCCTTATATTGTAATTAGACTATTGGATTAATGCATGGACAAATTTGGACATGAGTTAGTGGATTATTAATGTTATAAAGCAAGGGTATAATGGTAAACTAGTTATTAAATGATGAATAATAAAATAAGACATGAATTAGTGCTTCATTCATCCTTTTCTTCCAAAATTAAAGAAGAAAAGATAGGGTTTATGTGTTTGAAGCATTCGACCAACATCTAGCTTGATTAAAGGTCCGTTTTGACTCTGTTTTTAGTAATTTCTATGTTTTTGTGATCGTTGCTTTGTTTTCTATTAAGCCTATGCCTCAATTTCTAAAATTTTTGATGATTTCATGAGATGCCATTGTTGATTTTGTGAGCTTTGTGATGTTAAATGGTGAAATATGAAAGCTTTGTGTTAGATTAATATGTTTTGTACTTGAATTTTTGATGAATTTGAGTAATTTGAGCTAAATTGTGAAAATGAGATTTTGAGGGACTAAAATGTGAAATAAATGAAATATGTGGGCTTATATGAGCTAAAGGAAAATTTGGCTAAACATGTGTGTAATGAAATTATGCATATTTTGTCATTTTATGAAATAGGGACTAAAGTGTTAAAATGTGAAAATTTGAGGACTAATTTGTAAAATACCCTAAATATGTGTTTATGGATTGATTTGAATGAATGTGAGATTGAATAAGTCAAATTTGAAAGTGTTTAGATCAAGAACCAAAGAAAACAAAAATAGGTCGGGGAAAGTTGAAAGTAGTTGAATAGCTGTTCATTTCAATTCATTCTCATACGAGGTAAGTCGATATACAAATAAATTTGTTAAATTGAATTATTATTGCTTATATGATATTTCAATTGTAGCGAATGCATATGAGAGCTAAATATATGGAGTCCGAGAAAGTTTCGATAATGTGACGACATCTGAAAAGCCCCGTACGAACGTTAGGAATAGTTAGGACACATATGTAATAACATAGGATTCTGATATGTGTTATTGTTTAAAACCACATCTGGGATGTTGGCGTCGATTTGAGATTTACGTGTAAGACCATGTTTGGGACATCGACATCGTATTTGATTTCATGTAAAACCCTGTCTGGGATAATAGCATTGATATATGATTACATGTAAGACCACGTCTGGGACATCAGCATTGTACGAGCTTCCCAAGCTATCCTCATATCCTATTTAATTCTGTACGGTTCAACGGGCATTCTGAGAGATACGTGATCGAATGAATGAATAACTGATTCAGGTATGTGAAGATGTGTTCAACATTTGTTAATGTGAGGTAAGTATATGTGCAAGTGATGATATGTGATATAAGTATGAGAAAATATGTCATATGTGCAAATGAATAGGGAATATGTGAAATGTATATAAGCTAAAAGGTTTGTAATAGTATTTGGCTATGGAGTATATGTGTATTTTATGATGCTTATATTCTTAAAGTGATAAGTTTATTTGTATATGGCTCACTAAACTATTGAAAGCTTACTTTGTGTGTGTTTGCATTGTGTTTTAGATATCGAAGCTATTAGAAGCTCGAGGATCGTCGAGGGTCTTCACCACACTATCGAACTTTATTTTGGTACCTCTTTAAAATGTATATATTAAAGTATGGCATGTATAGGCTGGGACTATTGTGGTATGTTTTGAGATGGGTATATCATGCCATGAGATATGGCTTGGTTATGAATGAGATTATGAATAGATTTTGGTATATGCTTTGTGTTTAAAAATAGTATCTTTTAATATACTCATGAATGACCAAATGAAATGGTCAATTTTGGTAAGTTTCATGGTTGAATTGGGAAGTTGATATGATGAGAAATGCTAGGAATTGAAATGGATTAATGTGATGTATGATTCATATGTTTTTGATATGAAGTTAGTACTTTGAATTGGCATGTTTGAGTTCAATTGGTATAAGGGAATGAATGATGATATTCTGGGTCAATTATTACATGATTTGGTATGTTTTTGATTGCCTTTGGGACATGAAATGTGCTTGGTTTGATGCTTGTAGGGATGACCCAAATTGGGTGGCAAATTGGCTTTACAAATGACCTATTTTTGTCCATATAGGCAAAGACACAGACGTGTGCGACACACGGCCATGTGACACGGATGTGTGTCCCTTGGGGTAGTCCTACATTTTAAAGTCAGTCTCGAACATGGCCTAGACACACGAGCGTGTCTGGTGGCCGTGTGAGGCACACAGCCTTAGCACATGGGCGCGTGTGGCCATTTCGAAGGGTACACAGGCAAGACACACAGGCGTGTGGTCGATCGTATGACCCAAGTCAGTTTCGACCACGACCAAGGCACACGGGCATGTCTTCGCCGTGTGGTACAGGTCAGTCTGTATGCCCTGATTTCACACGGCTTCTCACGCTGGCGTGTCTGTTAGCTGTGTGAGGCACACGGCCTATTCACATGGGCGTGTGACCCTTATATGTTTGAAAATTTTCTATGTACCTCAAAGTTTACAAATGTTATCAATTTAGTCTTGAACCTCTTTTAAGCATGTTTAAGGTCTCGTTGACCTAAGAAAGGGACTTTATGTTGATATTTGACTATGATATGATGATGAATGACTTTTGATTGTGAAATGATTGTGAAATGTTCCGATATGTCTAGTAATGCCTCTTAACTCTAGTCTGGTGACGGATATGGGTTACGGGTGTTACATGTTCAATTAGGGATTAAATTATGAAATGTGTAAATTTTGTGGTTAAATTTTAAAATAAATGAAAAATATGGACTACTAGGGACTTAATTAAAATTCGGCTTGCATGGGTCTTGGTCGAATTGCATGAATTTGTGAATTTATGAAATAAAGACTAAATTGTAAAAATGTTGAAAATGTTAGGGGCAAAAGGGTAAATTTACCTTAATGTGTATTTTGGACTAAATTGAATAGAGTGATAATTAAATAAGCTAAATTTGATATTATTTAGATCAAGAAAGGCAAAATACAGATTTAGATCGGGGAAAGAACAAGGTTTCGGATTAATCGACTTATTACGCCACTTTTGCATTCGAGGTAAGTTCGTATGTAATAAGCTTTGTTATAATTGTATTTTAAATGCTTTGATATTGCATAAATTATGAGTTCGACTCTACAGACATGTTCGACGATGATTCAGCAAGTGAGAAATCATGGTTGAACCTTAGGAATAGATTAGGGTACAAATGACATGTCATTAGGGGTTATGTGATTTGGGTCCTGGTCCGTACGTCCTACCAGTGGCTAAGTTATCTGGCATGTGTTGTGGATACTCGCCAGCTTGTGTGAGCAGCACCGTGTAGCTTCGTCATTACCGTTAGCTTGTTGTGAGCAAACCCGTTGATAGCTCGAGAGTGAGCATTATATGTGATACAAGATTGAGATTGTAACACCCTGAATTTGGGCCTAGAAGTTTTGGGCCTTGAGCATGGGAGCGGTTGAAGGTAGCTTGTAATATTTTGTTTTGCATGTAAATTTCGTTAATGAAGGCTTGTTTTAGTGGTTAAGTGTGCTGAGAAGTGTTGGAGAAGTCCTGGGTTCAAACCTAGACTCTAGCAAAAATTTTGGTTTAAGGTGAATCAAACCGTGGGTGTAGTAGGTAGGCCTTAAGAATATTGCTGGAGAAATTGTGCCACAAAAAGCCTTGTGGTCTAGTGGCAAAGTAGCGACACATAAGAGGCAGGAAGGTGGCGTCATAGAGTTGGTAAGGAGGTCCAGGGTTCGAAACTCATGGCAATCAAAGTAGCTTCCCGATGCTTGGAGCGCGGATTAACTCCAGTCTCCTATCAGGTGTGCATTTCTCACTACTCTGGCTGTAGGATGGCTACTTCGGGCCGCGATGGGCTGAAAGGGGCCATGTGGGCCCAATGGGCCAACGGGCCCAATTGGATAAGTTATTTGATTGTGTAGTAAATATTGGACTAGACTAGGTGAATCTCATATCTGTGGCTAGATTTGGGCTAAAAGGGCCACATGAGTGTGTGGGCTCATTTGGGCCGTGAAAGGGCTTTAGGTCCCTTCGTATTGTTATCCATGTTTGGAACCAAATTACTGAAATACCCTTAACTTGTAAAATTACCAAAGTACCCCTGATTTATAGAATTACCGTTTTACCCTCGATTTACAAAACCATTGAAATACCCCTATAGGGTAGAATTACTGAAATACCCCTGTAGGGTAGAATTACTGAAATACCCTTGTAGGGTAGAAATATCAAAATACCCCTGTAGAGTAGAATTATCGAGATACCCTTGTAGGGTAAAATTACCATTTTGCCCCTAGGATGTTAAATGACCGTTTTGCCCTTGTGGGCAAGTGACTGACTTGGACTGTGTGGTTGGCGGATTTGATTGTAGATATATGTTGGTTTTATGAATGACTTGACTGTGATTGTTTGATTCAAATATGGGCATGATATTCTGATTCTGTTGTTGTATGCCATGATATGTATATCTGTTGCATGGGATATGGGTTATATTGATGGAGGAAGCGTTCTGGTGGTTATGCCACAAATATCTGTTCTGGTGGCTATGCCACAATATCTGTATCTGGTGACTTTGTCACATTATCTGTTCTGGCAGCCATGCTACAAATTCTGTGGTGTGTAGCGAATGGGTGGATCGAGTTGTCTCCCCACATGTTGTAAGGTTGGTACGGGGGTGTATACAGATGGATATGGGTTGGGTTTCTACATACATGAAATATCTGTTCTGTATCTGTTGCGGGCCTATGGGCTTCATTCTGAATTTTGTATAGGGCTAAGGCCCATCTGGTACTCTCTGTTATAATGGGCTAAGGCCCAATTGATATGGAAACTGTAAGTAGGGCTGGGGCCAGACTTTTAATTCTTTTTAACTGACTGTTTCTTTTATAAAGTAGGGGATTAGACACTGAGTTTTAATAAACTCACCCCGTTTATTAACCTTTCAGGTAATTTCGAGCCTTAGACGGATCGGAGCTGCGAGGGGCTCGGAAGGAGCCACACACACTATTTATGTTACAATTTTGATTATTGGTTTTAAATTTTTTTTTTATTTGGGTTGTAGTAAAGCCGTTGTAATTTTTTTGGATTTCTAATTTGGAATTTTATTTATTATTCATATAATTGCTAGTATTAGAACACGGTTTTCCAAAGCAACTACTGTTTTCAAAACATCACGTATCCGCAATTGTTTTTAAATTAAGCTTCTGCAACAGTCAAGATTTTTACAAAGTTGTTAAGAATGTTATCCAGCTGAGGTTTTCTAACAAGGTTTAAAAAGGGTATAAGTTTTTATTTATTAAGAAGGGTTTTTAATAGAAACATGGTTTTCGAAAAACAGTTCAATGTGACACGCTAGACTCGAGCCAAACTTCCAGGCTAGGTTTGGGGTGTTACAGAGATAGCTTCGGCTATATATATATGTGGCACTTAGGGTGCGAGATTCTCGAGTATCCGATAGTATTTCGAATGGTTCAACAGGTGTATATGTCAGAGATGTGGTTAAGTATAAGTTTGATATGAGATCATACAGGTATGTACACGAACTGTATGAGCTTTGAATCAAAGAAAACTGTGAATTTTACATCAAATCTTATGAGAAATATGTGAAAGGTTTGTTAGCCAATATGATTTATATGTTAAAATATTCAATTGGTTGAATTGTATAATTGTGGTTAATTGAATTTATTATTATACAAACTTACTAAGCTTTATAACTTACTTTGTTTATTTTTCGTGTTTTATAGTGAAATCAAAGCTAGCTCAGATTCGGGAATCGTCGGAGACAGCATCACACTATCCAACTATGACTTGGTACTTTTGAACTTAAGTATTTTGTGTGTAATATCCTGAATTAGGGCCTAATCAGAATAGTGGTTTCGTGACCACAAATCTGAGATAGAAATAATTATTTTATAATTATTTTGAGGTTTATGATATGATTACATGATTGTGTGAAAATTTCGTGAAGAAATTCTATGCCTAAAGTGTTTAAATTGAAAATAGGGACTAAATCGAATAAGTTGCAAAATTTGCATTCTAGAAGTTTTTAGTATGAAATTGCATTGAAATATTAATTAGGAGGTCTTAAATAGAAATTTGACTAATTTAAGTTCCTGGGCAAAATTAGGACATGGAAGGAATTTTTGGAAAGTTTAGTAGTAAGGGCATTTTGGTCATTTAGTTATTAAAATGAATTAAAAACAAAATTAAAAGCCAATTTTTGTCCATCTTCTTCATTAGGCCGAAATTTCAAGGGTTCTCCATAGCTAGTGTTTGTTTCAAGCTTCAAAGCTCCATAGTAAGTGATTCCAAGCCCCGTTTTTAATGTTCTTTACGTTTTTGAGATCTTGATAACTCGATTAAGCTTATGTTAGCAATAATTTAACCTAGGGTTTATATTTGGAAAAATACCCATAGGTGAAATTTGTGTATTTTGATGTTTTATGATAGAATATAAAGTTTTAAATTATGTTAGACAACTTGTACTACTCGATTTTAAGCAAAAACGAGTAAAAGGGCTTAATCGGTAAAAATACCTAATAGTCACAAGTACATGTTAGAGTGAGAATTTGATGTTGCCATAGAAGAGAAAAGTGATCAGCATGTTGTAAAACGTAAGAATAAGGAATAAATTTTAATCCCGAGCCTAGGGGCAAAAATGTAAATATGCAAAAGTTTAGGGGTAAAATTGTAATTTTGCCAAAATTTGAGTTAAGGATTAATTTGATAATGTGAGTATTAAATAAGCTAAATGTGTTGTTTTAGATCAAGAAGGACGTGGAATCGACCTCAATCGAGGAAAAGAAAAGATTGTGGACTAAATTGCAAAATATTTGTATTTTGGTACCAAGGTAAGTTCATGTGTAAATAATGTAGCATAATTTTTATTTTTAAGTTATTGATGTTAAATATATGTGATGCTGAATTTTATTATGAAATGTATGCTTTGTGGTTAATTTCAATTAATATGTAAATTATGTGAGCTACTTGTTAAATATAATTGTTACCGAGTATTGATTTGGCATTCTACGGAAGACTCGCAAGGATAAGATCGAGAGAAAAAGCCCGTTTGAACCTTAGGAATAGATTAGGATACAAGTGACATGTCACTAGGATGGTTGAGCATCCGAGCTCGTTGAGTTGAGTCCGAGTTCACTTATGGATGGGAATGTCCGAACTCGTTGAGTTGAGTCCGAGTTCGTGAGATGTAACTAGGCATCCGAGCTCGTTGAGTTGAGTCCGAGTTCACTTATGGGCGGGTTACATGATTGCTTGATTGCATATATGGCACTTATGTGCAAGTTATCCATGTATCCGAATTATATTCTGATGTGTTCAACGGGTAAAGTTATACTCAAATGGAGGAATATTCGAGATGTAAAGAGACGTATTGGTAAGTGATGTGAAATAGATATTTTGGACAGGTATGTATTTAACCCTCGGGTTGAGTATTGATACAATCACGATAAGGTAATAAGATGATGAAAAATGATTAGAAATGTGATATGTGTTTTAGTGATACATGCTAATGTTGATTAGTATGACCGTTTGTTATGTTACTTATTATTTGCATATGAACTTACTAAGCATTTATGCTTACTCCCTCCTTCTTACTCATTGTAGTTTTGGACAAGCCAGCTTAGGAATCGGGATAGGTCGAAGGCTCAATCACACTATCCGGAAGACTTTTGGTAAATGGCTTGTAAATTTAAGTATGGCATGTATAGCAATATACCTATTTTGTGTAAATGATCTTATGATATGGTGATGGAATGGTTGAGAAAATGTTTGATAATGATAAATTATGAAAATGGTTAGTTTAGATTATGTTTGATGTTAAGGAAAATTATTAAGATACTTAGTGCATAAAAACTCATAAAAGGGATGAAATTTGCCATAAACAGAATACTGCAGCAACACTGACACGAGTTTGAAAATTTACTAAAAATCATAGAAATTGAATTTGGTGATGGAGTACATATCAAATTGAATTTTATTATGTCTAGTTTCACATGAAACAAATAAAACAGGTAAAGGAATTATATGTTAAAAGATATTTGAATTTTAGTGAAACAGGGTCATAGCAGTTTCTGAATCCCCTATTCTAACTTTATAAATTGACCATAAATTGTAAAGATATAATTAGGTGGTTTATTTTATATCCTCAGAATCCTTATTGAGTCTAGTTTTAGTAGAAATAAACCTCATAGTCATATGAATATTTTACAGAGATAAATGTGGTTCGTAGTAAACAGAGGTCAAACCAGTCAAGTCCTGAAACAGGGGTAAATTTAACTAATAAACTGTACTAATTGGCCCAACCAAAAATTCTAGAAAAAAATTAGTAGATAGGTATATCAGTCTAGATTCAAGGAAAATTTACGGAGCTTGATTTCGAGTTTTTTAACTCGAGATATGATTTTTCTTGTGACTGTGATGCAAGTAGCTTAAAAGCTGTGAATGTAGAAACAAATAATCCAAAGTTCTAAAAATGTTAAATTAAGCTTAGTAACACCTCATACTTGACTCCGGCGATGGTCTCGGGCGTGGGGGCGTTACATTTAGTGGTATCAGAGCAGGTTTAGTCGGTTCTCGGACTACGTGTTGTATGTACGGATTTTGCTATACATGCCATATGTATAAATTGTGATAGTGTGACGACTTGATCATTTAAATGATTTTTATAGTAAATGGATCCCGATCCAGTGTGGCGGATGAAGTAGAGAGTAATGCGCTAGCTCAGGCTGAAGGAGCAAATACCACGATCGAAAATCCACCTCCTCACTGTTGGTCGGGAGGAGGAGAAAGGGTCGGGAAGCCTTTCTTCAAATGATGAGTGCATGGTACACTCGAGTTCGTTAAATGCACGAACCCAAATGTACAACCTCCCCACCTCCCCAATTCCTCAACCTGTACTCAGACGCCTCAAGGTATGGATCTAATGAAATTTCACAGAACTCCAGTTGATAGAATTAAAAAGCAAGGGGTCAAGAATTTAAAGCAAATATTGATGATGATGCCGAAAAGCGAGTTCGGCGGAAATTCTATCCGTATTTGATGAATTATCTTGTACACTTGAAGAATGTTTGAAATGTGCTATATCTTTGTTGAGGATTCAACATAATTGGTGGAAGACTTTGATTTTTATGGTGAAAGAGAAGAGAAAATAACTTGGGAATTCTTTCAAGAAGAGTTTTGGAAGAAATATATTAGTGAAAGATTTATTGATCGAAGCGTAAAGAATTTCTTGAGAGAAAAGCAAGGTAATATGATGGTTCTGAGAATATGAAAGAGAGTTTGTTCGATTAAGTAAGTATGCCGAGTATGTTCCTCAGAGGCCAAGATGTGCCGACGATTTGAAGACGGGCTCAACAAAGACATCAAGGTATTTGTTGGAATTCTTGAATTAAAAGAAATGGTAGTATTGGTTGATCGAGCTTGTATGGTCAAGAATTACTTAAAGAAAAGAAAAGGTAGAGGTGAGACTAGAAATTGGAAGAAAAGACCGATGAGCGGTTCATTTTCACAAAGAACTGGAAAGTCAAGGAATATGAATCCTCGTTCCCAAGCTTCACTGGGCAATCATATAGGAATTATAAGAAGCAAAATGTGGGTCCTAAATCCCGGGCTACTTGGCGACCAGTGTAGGGAACTCGAGATTTGTTAAACTTTGAGTGCCAGTGGTGTGGTAGAAATCATTTTGGTCCGTGTAGAGCAAATGAATGTTTTCGATGTGGTTCTCCTGATCATTTTATTAGAGATCGCCTGAGAGAGCCGAAAAAGAAAAATTTGAGAATACAAAAACAAGTGGGGCGGATTCGAGAGGAAGATATCCAAGAAAAGTGGGAGTGAAGCAAGCGTAGAGAATGTAGCCGAGGATGCACCAGTTAGACTGAAGGAAGGGCTCTGGCTAGAACTTATGCTATTAAAGCGCGTGAAGATGCTTCCTCACCGATGTGATTACTGGTACATTTTCTCTCTATAATGTTAATGTTATTGCTTTGATTGATCCCGGTTCTACTCATTCATATGTATGCATGAAATTGGTGTCTAGTATGAATATACCTATTGAGAACACAGAATTTATGATTAGAGTGTCGAATCCGTTAGGCAAATGTGTGACTGGTGATAAAGTATGTAAGATATGTCCTTTAATGATTCGGGATCATTACTTTCCTACCGACTTGATGTTGTTGCCGCTTTGATGAGTTTGATGTTATTTTGGGTATGGATTGGTTGACATTGCATGATGCTAAAATAAATTGCAAAGAAAAGGTTATAGAATTAAAGTGTGAAAATGGTGAAACTCTGCGGGTTGAATCAGATAAATCAGAGGCATTACCTAGTGTGATTTCTTCAATGTCGGCTCAAAGATATCTCGAGAAAGGGTTATGAAGCTTATTTGGCGTATGTAATTAATACAAAACAAGTTGAAAAGAAAGTTGAATCGATCTTGGTTGTGTGTGAATTTGCGAACGTATTTCCGGAAGAATTGCCGGGTTTGCCTCGATCGAGTAGAATTTGGTATTGATTTGATACCGAACGACTCGATTTCGATTGCTCAGTATAGAATGGCACCAGTGAGTTGAAAGAATTAAAGTCGCAGATTGCAAGAGTTGACTGATAAAGGTTTTGTGAGACCGAGTTTTTCACCTTGGGGTGCTCCGTGTTATTTGTGAAAAAGAAGGATGGTTCTATGAGGTTGTGTGTTGATTATCGCCAGATTAAACAAGGTGACAATCAAAAACAAATATCCGTTACCAAGAATTGATGATTTGTTTGATCACTAAAAAGGAGCGACATGGTTTTCAAAAATTGACTTGAGATCTGGTATTACCAATCTGCGGAAAAAGAGTCGGATGTGCCTAAAAACCGCTTTTAGAACAAGGTATGGTCATTATGAATTTTTAGTTATGCTATTCGGGTTGACAAATGCCCTCTTTGTGTTTATGGATTTAATGAATCGCATATTCAGACTATACTTGGACAAATTTGTTGTAGTGTTTATAGATGATATTTTAATTTATTCAAAAGATGATACTGAGCATGTTGAGCATTTGAGGATAGTTTTACAAACTTTGAGAGATAAGCAACAGTATGCTAAGTTTAGTAAAAGTGAATTTTGGCTACGGGAAGTTGGATTTTGGGTCATATTGTTTGGTGATGGTATACCGGTTGATCCTAGTAAAATTTCAGCCATTGTTGATTGGAAACCACCAAAAATGTAATCAAGTTAGAAGTTTCTTGGGGCTAGCTAGGTATTATCAGCGGTTTGTAAATGGATTTTCTATAATTGCTGCTCCTATAACTAGATTACTCAGAAAGGATGTTAAATTCGAATGGACGGAAGAATGTCAACAGAGTTTTGAAGAATTGAAAAGTTATTAACAGAGGCACCAGTGTTAGTAGTACAACCCGAATCAATTAAAGAATTTTGTGGTGTATAGTGATGCTTCTCTAAATGGTTTGGGGTGTGTGCTCATGCAAGAAGGAAAAGTGGTGGCATATGCTTGAGGTAGTTAAAACCTCATAAGAGGAATTATCCTACTCACGATTTGGAATTGGCTGCGGTGGTGTTTACTTTGAACATTTGGCGACATTATTTGTAGGGTGAAAAGTGTCGGGTATATACCGACCATAAAAGTCTTAAGTACTTGATGTCACAAAAAGACTTGAATTTAAGACAGCGAAGATGGTTGGAGTTATTGAAAGATTACGACCTTGTTATTGATTATCATCCGGGAAAAGCGAATGTGGTTCTTGATGCTTTGAGCGAGAAGTTACCTTTTTGCTTTGAGAGCTATGAACACTCGGTTAAAGGTATCAGATGATGGTTCGATTCTAGCAGAGTTAAGAGCAAGACCGATGTTTTTACAAGAGATTTGTGAAGCTCAGAAAAATGATCAAGATTTGCAAGCCAAGAGAAAACAGTGTGAAGTTGATACAGAGTCAGATTTCAGAATTGGTTCTAATGGTTGTTTGGCGGTTCATCCGGGCAGTACGAAGATGTATAATGACTTGAAGAAAATGTATTGGTGGAGTGGAATGAAAAGAGATATTTTTGAGTTTGTATCAAAGTGCTTAGTTTGTCAACAAGTGAAAGCTGAACACCAAGTACCTTCGGGATTACTTCAGCCTATCATGGTTCCTGAATGGAAATGGGATCGAATTACCATGGATTTTATATCGTGTTGCCGTTAACTCTGGGGAAGAAAAATGCCATCCGGGTAATAGTTGATGAGATCGACTAAATCGGCTCATTTTATTCCTGCAAGTGCGTGCAGATTATTCTCTTAATAAGTTGGCTGAATTGTATATCCGTGAGATTGTTAGACTTCATGGAATACCTTTGTCAATCATTTCGGATAGAGATCTAAGATTTACTTTACGGTTTTGGCAAAAGTTACAAGAAACATTAGGTACAAAGTTAAATTTCAAGATCCTTTCATCCACAAACCGATGGATGATCGAAAAGAGTAATTCATTTCTTGAAGACATGCCCGGATGTTGTGTATTGGAATTTCAAGGAAGTTAGGAAAGATATTTGCCGTTGGTAGAATTTGCTTACAACAATAGTTATCAGACGAGCTTGAAAATGAAACCTTATGAAGCATTGTATGGTCGTAAGTGTCGAACGCCTTTGTATTGGACTGAGCTCAAGGAAAATCAGATTTATGGAGTTGATCTAATAAAAGAAACTGAAGAAAAGGTGAAAGTGATTCAAGATTGTTTGAAAGCTGCTTCAAGAAGAGAAAAGAGATTGAATATCAAGTTGGTGACAAAGTGTTTTTGAAAGTATCCCCGTGGAAGAAAGTCCTTAGATTTGGACGGAAGGGCAAATTAAGTCCGCGTTTTATTGGGCCGTATGAAGTAATTGAAAAAGTTGGATCGGTAGCATATCGGCTAGCATTACCACCTGAATTAGAGAAGATTCATGATGTGTTCCACGTATCTATGTTACGTCGGTATCGTTCGGATCCTTCACATGTAGTTTCACCGACAGAAATTGAACTACAACTAGATATGACCTACGAAGAAGAACCGATTAAGATTTTAGCTCGAGAGGTCAAACAACTAAGGAATAAAAATGTTGCACTTGTGAAGGTGTTGTGGCAAAGGCATGGAATAGAAGAAGCTACATGGGAATTTGAAGAAACTATGAGAAATCAATACCCACATCTGTTTACCGGTAAGATTTTCGAGGACGAAAATCCTTAAAGGAGGGAGAGTTGTAATATCCCGAATTAGGGCCTAATCAGAATAGTGGTTTCGTGACCACAAATCCGAGATAGAAATAATTATTTTATAATTATTTTGAGGTTTATGATATGATTACATGATTGTGTGAAAATTTCGTGAAGAAATTCTATGCCTAAAGTGTTTAAATTGAAAGTAGGGACTAAATCGAATAAGTTGCAAAATTTGCATTCTAGAAGTTTTTAGTATGAAATTGCATTGAAATATTAATTAGGAGGTCTTAAATAAAAATTTGACTAATTTAAGTTCATGGACAAAATTAGGACATGGAAGGAATTTTTGGAAAGTTTAGTAGTAAGGGCATTTTGGTCATTTAGTTATTAAAATGAATTAAAAACAAAATTAAAAGCCAATTTTTGTCCATCTTCTTCATTAAGCCGAAATTTCAAGGGTTCTCTATAGCTAGGGTTTGTTTCAAGCTTCCAAGCTCCATAGTAAGTGATTCCAAGCCCCGTTTTTAATGTTCTTTATGTTTTTGAGATCCTGATAACTCGATTAAGCTTATGTTAGCAATAATTTAACCTAGGGTTTATATTTGGAAAAATACCCATAGGTGAAATTTGTGTATTTTGATGTTTTATGATAGAATATGAAGTTTTAAATTATGTTAGACAACTTGTACTACTCGATTTTAAGCAAAAACCGGGTAAAGGGCTTAATCGGTAAAAATACCTAATAGTCACAAGTACATGTTAGAGTGAGAATTTGATGTTGCCATAGAAGAGAAAAGTGATCAGCATGTTGTAAAACGTAAGAATAAGGAATAAAGTTTAATCCCGAGCCTAAGGGCAAAAATGTAAATATGCAAAAGTTTAGGGGTAAAATTGTAATTTTGCCAAATTTTGAGTTAAGGATTAATTTGATAATGTGAGTATTAAATAAGCTAAATGTGTTGTTTTAGATCAAGAAGGACGTGGAATCGACCTCAATCGAGGAAAAGAAAAGATTGTGGACTAAATTGTAAAATATTTGTATTTTGGTACCAAGGTAAGTTCATGTGTAAATAATGTAGCATAATTTTTATTTTTAAGTTATTGATGTTAAATATATGTGATGCTGAATTTTATTATGAAATGTATGCTTTGTGGTTAATTTCAATTAATATGTAAATTATGTGAGCTACTTGTTAAATATAATTGTTATCGAGTATTTATTTCGGCATTCTACGGAAGACGGCAAGGATAAGATCGAGAGAAAAAGCCCGTTTGAACCTTAGGAATAGATTAGGATACAAGTGACATGTCACTAGGATGGTTGAGCATCCGAGCTCGTTGAGTTGAGTCCGAGTTCACTTATGGATGGGAATGTCCGAACTCGTTGAGTTGAGTCCGAGTTCGTGAGATGTAACTAGGCATCCGAGCTCGTTGAGTTGAGTCCGAGTTCGCTTATGGGCAGGTTACATGATTGCTTGATTGCATATATGGCACTTATGTGCAAGTTATCCATGTATCCGAATTATATTCCGATGTGTTCAACGGGTAAAGTTATACTCAAATGGAGGAATATTCGAGATGTAAAGAGACGTATTGGTAAGTGATGTGAAATAGATATTTTGGACAGGTATGTATTTAACCCTCGGGTTGAGTATTGATACAATCACGATAAGGTAATAAGATGATGAAAAATGATTAGAAATGTGATATGTGTTTTAGTGATGCATGCTAATCTTGATTGGTATGACCGTTTGTTATGTTACTTATTATTTGCATATGAACTTACTAAGCATTTATGCTTACTCCCTCCTTCTTACTCATTGTAGTTTTGGACAAGCCAGCCTTAGGAATCGGGATAGGTCGAAGGCCAATTCACACTATCCTAAGACTTTTGGTAAATGGCTTGTAAATTTAAGTATGGCATGTATAGCAATATACCTATTTTGTGTAAATGATCTTATGATATGGTGATGGAATGGTTGAGAAAATGTTTGATAATGATAAATTATGAAAATGGTTAGTTTAGATTATGTTTGATGTTAAGGAAAATTATTAAGATACTTAGTGCATAAAAACTCATAAAAGGGATGAAATTTGCCATAAACAGAATACTGCAGCAACACTGACACGAGTTTGAAAATTTACTAAAAATCATAGAAATTGAATTTGGTGATGGAGTACATATCAAATTGAATCTTATTATGTCTAGTTTTACATGAAACAAATTAAATAGGTAAAGGAATTATATGTTAAAAGATATTTGAATTTTAGTGAAACAGGGTCATAGCAGTTTCTGAATCCCCTGTTCCAACTTTATAAAATCACCATAGATTGTAAAGATATAATTAGGTGGTGTATTTTATATCCTCAGAATCCTTATTAAGTCTAGTTTTAGTAGAAATAAACCTCATAGTCATATGAATATTTTACAGATAGAAATGTGGTCCGTAGTAAACAGAGGTCAAACCAGTCAAGTCCTAAAACAGGGGTAACTTTAACTAATAAACTGTACTAATTGGCTCAACCAAAAATTCTAGAAAAAAATTAGTAGATAGGTATATGAGTCTAGATTCAAGGAAAATTTACGGATCTTGATTTTGAGTTTTGTAACTCGAGATATGATTTTTCTTGTGACTGTGACGCAAGTAGCTTAAAAGCTGTGAATGTAGAAACAAATAATCCAAAGTTCTAAAAATGTTAAATTAAGCTTAGTAACACCTCATACTCGACTCCGGCGACGGTCTCGGGCGTGGGGGCGTTACATTGTGTATAGGATTATGGTCATTTTGATATATAGTTTGGTAATGAATTTAGTCATTTGAAATGGCTTGTAAATGTTAATGTTTTGGTTTTGTATATAGCCATGAGAGTTGGCTTAATTTGGTTGATTTGGTTGTGGATTCATATGTGCATATGGCTTTGGTTATGTGTTTATTGATGGATATGTGATGCTTGATGATAATTGGTAAATAGGGATACTAAATGTTTGAGGTATGAGATTTGGTATGTTTGAATTATAGGTAAAATAATGCATGTTTGAAATGTAACCATATTGATGATTTAAGAATGTGATAATTTGGTATAAATTGAATGGCATATTGTGATATTGTGTGCCTTGTTTTTGTTGGTATTGAAATGGTATAAATGATGCTTGGTTGAGGTTGATTGAATGCATATTTAAGTCTTGTTTTGGTGCCATTTAGTTTGGTGTAAGTGTATACAAATTTGGGTGGCAAGATGGCTTGGTAAATAGCCTATTTTTCTCCAAACAAGCAAAGACACGGGCGTATGTCTCTGTCCTGTGTGACACACGGTTAGGCTACACGACTGTGTGTCCCCTGGTGTTGAATTGAAAATCAAGTCAGTATGCTCCACACGGCTTAGCACACGGGCGTGTAACTTAGCCATGTGGCATAAGTGAGTATACCTTATAGGTTTGGCACAACCTAGCACACAGCCTGGCACATGACCGTGTGAGGCCATTTCTTAGGACAGCCTGGCTAGCCATACGGGCATGTGACCCAAGTCAGAGAGTTACACGGGGTCAGACACGGGCTGGGACACAGCCATGTGCTTCCATTTCAAATGTCCACATGGCCTGTGACACTGGCGTGTCTTTGGCCATGTGAGATACACGGCCGAGTCACACAAGCATGTACCCCCTGTAGTTTGAAAAAATTTCTAAGTTTTTGTAAAAATCTCTTGAGTTATCGGTTTAGTCCCGAACCACACCTTAAGCAAGTTTTGAGCCTCTTAGGCTCGTATTAGGGATGATGTGAATGATATTGAATGTTGATTACATGATATTGAAAATGTATGTGAAATGGATGTTTATTTATGTTATAAGTTCGGTAATGCTTTGTAACCCTATTTCGATGTTGAATATAGGTGAGAGGTGTTACAATGTTTGCTTGTAAAAAATTTCGGCTATACTTAATAGCGAATCGAGTATATGTTTATACTGATCACTCTTCATTAAAATATGTCATGAAGAAAAAAAAACAAAAGCTAAATTAATGAGATGGGTCTTATTACTTTAGGAATTTAATTTATGGATAATGGGCAGAAAGGGGATTGAGAGCCAAATTGCATATCATTTATCCAGAATCGAGAACAATCTAAAAGTAGAAATTATTGAAGAAATTAAGGAGTCCTTCGTAGATAAGCAATTATTCAGAGTAGACATTAATCAACCTAGACTTGGTAAGCATATAACACCTAGGTATGTATATTATGTTAATTATATTTTAAGAGGGGTCTTTCCAGGATACGTGTTTTGACAATGTATGGACCAAATAGTCTAGCAATATGTAGCAGAGGAAGAGATGCATGATATTTTACAAAGTTGTCACACATCTCCTTGTGGAGGGCATTTTGGTGAAAATGGATAGTCTAGAAAGTTACCTTATCCTTTTAGACTCGCATGGTAAGTTCTCCCTTTTGAACATCAATTAATGTTCTTCCAGTTGCTAAGAAAGGTCTTCCCAAAATGATAGAGACTTCTTTATCTATTTCAAAATCTAAAATAAAAAAGTCAGCAGGAAAAATAAATTTATCAACATGTACCAAAATACCTTCAATTTTTCCTTGGAGACTTGCTATCGATCTATCACTAGCTGTAGTGTCACTCTTGTCAGTTTGGCATCACCAATTCTCAAAATTTGAAACACAGACATGGGCAACAAATTTATGCTTGCTCCCAAATCACACAAAGCCATACCACAATATGAATTACCGATATTACACGGTATGGTAAAGCTTCTAGGGTCTTTCATCTTTGGTGGCAACTTATTTTGAAAGAATTCACTATATTCCTTAGTCAGAGCCACTGTCTCAAATTCTCCTAACCATCTCTTCTTAAATAGGATATCTTTCATGAATTTCACATAATTCGACATCTATTCCAAAGCCTCTACCAACGGAATATTGATATGTTACTATTTAAGTACGTCTAAGAATTTTTTTAACTGTACTTTTTGATGTTGCTTTTGGAATCTCTGCAGGTAAGGAGGTGGTGGAGTTTTTACCTTAATCAGACACCTTTTTGAAATCAATATTTGTTTTGTATCTACCTTTGGTGTTGAATTTTCAAGACTACTCTGCTGTGTTTGTGCCTCTGTAGGGATAACAGGAACAAGATTCAGCACTGTGGGATATTCAACTTCTGATTGAACTTCCATTTGATTATGGACAATAGCAAGCTCATCCTTGGATTCAAAATTGCTGGTTCCAATACCTTTCCACTCCTCAAACTAACAGTTTTACAATGTTTTTTGGTTTTACTTTTGGGATTCTCTGTATCACTCGACAAAGCACCTTGAGGTCTATTTTATAGCTCATTAAGTAATTGTCCCATTTGGTTCTCTAGATTCCTTAACGTCACATTGATTTTAGCCATATATGCTTTCAGTAGGTTCTTTAAACTATTTGAAGACTGGACTAGCTGAGGTTTTTCCATCTGATGAGAAAAACTTGAGAAATAATTTGAATGAGAATTCATATAGGAATTACCTAGATCAGTCCCTTCATTACTCCAGGAAAATTTGGATGACTTTGCCATGAAGGATTATAGTGATTCGATTGTGGACCTGGGCTATTCCTATTTTGTTTTTGGTTTCCCACATAGTAGATAGATTCTAGGTTTGATGGGCATTCTTCAAATGTATGACCATCACCATACTAAACACATGCGATGTTCTCAAACTGACTTGGTGGTTGACCTATCATGCTAGTGCTGTAACTATTAACAAAAATATTCTTATGCATGAAAGTCATAGTAGATACCTGAGCTGCTAAAGATGTCAGAGCATCGATTTCATGAACTCCTTCCACTCTTCTCCCTATGGTTGCTCGATGGGTCAGCCACTGGTAATAATTATTACTCAAAATTCTTCCAAGAATATCATACGCTTCATTATATGACTTTGAATGAAAAGCTCCTGTAATAGCCTATTTTTAGTCAAATCAAAATAGTGGTTTCGGGACCACAAATTCAAGGTTAAAATAATTATTTTAATGTCTACAACATGATAGTATGTTTGTGTGAAATTTTCGTTAAGAAATTTTATTGTTTGACTGCTTAATTTAATAAAAAGGACTAAATCGCGTAAAGTGTAAAACTTGTGTTCTAATAGATAAAGGGGTCTAATAGCTACAGAACCTTAAAGTAAGAGTCCTTAAGTCGTAATTAGACCATTTCAATTGTGAGTGGACAATTATGGACAAGTATTAATTGATTTTATTATTTTATAACCAAGGTTAATTTTGTAATTTGGTAAATAAAGGTTAATTAAACAAAACAAAGCCATGTATCATCTTTTATTTATCCATCTTCAACCGAAACTAGGGGAAAGGAACACCATTTTTATCTTTTTCATTTGGCTAAGGCATTTATGCTTAATTAGGTATGGTTTTTATCCCGTTTTTAATGATTTCTATGTTTTTATGATCGTTGCAACTAGGTCTAGCTAGCCCAAGGACTATTTTACAAAATTTTTAAAGATTGAGGATGTTTCCATTGATGAATAAGCATGTATTTTAGTGATTGATTGTAGATTATGAATGTCTGATGATAGTTACACAAGTTGTGTTAAGTGATCTTTAGTGAAAATGTAAATTGGGGATTAAATTTTGAAATGTTGAAACTTTGTGGTTAAAATGTGAAATAAATTAAAAATATGGGCTTCTAGGGACCTAATTGAAATTTTTCTAGCATGGGTTTGGGTGAAATTGCATTAATTTGTAATTTTATGAAATAAGGACTAAATTGTAAAAGTTGTGAAATAGTTGGGGTAAAAGTGTTAAAGTGGCTTTAAAGTGTATTTTGGATTAAATTGAATAGAGTAATGATTGAATAAGCTAAATTTGATATTATATAGATCAAGAAAAATGAAATTCGAATCTAGATCGAGGGAAAAATAAAGTACTCAATTAATCGACCTATTTCATCGTTTTTGTAAATCGAGGTAAGTTCGTATGTAATAAGTTTTGTTATAATTGTATTTTAAATGTTTTGATATTGCATAAATTGTGAATACGAAATTGCGGATATATTCAATGACAACTCTGCATTGGAAATCCTGGTTGAACCTTAGGAATAGATTAGGATACAAATGACATGTCATTAGGGATAGTTATCGAAATAGCTTCGACTATGTATTGGCACTTCGCGTGCGTTATCGAGATGGCTTCGACTATGTATATTGGCACTTTGGGTGCAAGATTACTGAGATAGCTTCAGCTATATTATTATTGGCACTTATTGTGAGAGATTCCTGGGTATTCGATTTTATTCCAAACGGTTCAACAGGTTTATCGAGGATATGAATTGGTGAGAATAGATACGTATCGGTACAGGAGCATATGAAAGAATTGGGTTTACAGCTAAATAGATGATTGAATATATATTAACATTATTGTTATACATGTTTTTTAGTATATTATATGCATATTTTGAATGTTAACTAAATGGTGAGTTTTGCTTATTATTTTCATACGAGCTTACTAAGCTATAAAGCTTACTATATTTATTTTTTCATATTTTATAGTGATTTCAAAGCTAGCTCGGATTCAGGGATAGTCGGAGATTTCATCACGCTATCACGCTTAAGTATATGGCATGTATAGGAACTTTGGTCATTTTGGTATATAAGTTCATGACGAATTTAGCCATTTGAATTGGCTTGTAAATGTCTAAGGTTTGGTTTGTATATATAGCGATGTAAGTTGGCTTAATTTGGTTAGTTTGATTGTATATATATATATGTGCATATGGCCTATGTTATGTGATTGAGGTTGGCTTTGTGATGCTTATTGATAGTAAGAATTATGGATGTCAAATGGTTGATATTTGAGAAGATGTATGCTTGTAAATTTGAGCATAATGATGCATGTTTGGAAATGTCTAATAAGTTGAAACGTACATGTGAATTTGGTATAAATGGATTGGTCTATTTTGTGACTTGTGTGTATTGTGGGTAATGATATTGAGTTAGCATGAATTAGGCTTGATTTAGTTGGTTTGAATGCCTATATATGCTATGAATTCTGCAAATTGGTTTGTTGTAGGTTTGTGCAAGTTTGGGTGGCAAAATTCCTTGGTAAATAGCCTAATTTTTTCCACATGGGCAGAGACATGAGCATGTGTCTCAGTCGTGTTTGACACACGATCAGGTTGCACGGCCATGTGTCTTATGTTTTTGAGAAAATTTTCTAAGTGCTCGAGAAGTTTCTAAAGTTATCTGTTTAGTCCCGAACCACCCCAAATGCGTGTTTTGGGCCTCGTAGGCTTGTATTAGGGACGATATGAATATTATTGATTGATAATTGCATGAAATTGAAAATGTATGTGTAATTATATAATATGTTCGGTAATGCTCCATAACCCTATTCCAGCATTGAATACGGGTGAGGGGTGTTACAGCTCCATTAGCTGAAGTGTCTACCACCATTCTCGTGTGAGCGTTGAGACCATTGTTGAAGGTTTGCAATTGAATGAAATGAGAAATTCCATGATGAGGGCATTTGCACAATAACAATTTAAATCATTCCAATGCCTTATACAAGGACTCATCATCGGATTGCTAAAACATAGTAATTTCATTTCTAAGCATATTATTCTTATTTGGTGGAAAATACTTCATCAGAAAACCTTCTGCATAGTCTTGCAATGTGGAAACATAACTGGGTGGTAAGGAATTCAACCATTGTCATGTGCGATCTCACAATGAATATAGGAAAAGTTTCAATATTTAGCCGTCTTTAGATACTGACTCAAAAAGATTTGAATTTACGACAATAGAGATGGCTCGAGTTATTAAAAGGCTATGAGTTAGTAATCGATTATCACCTACGGAAAGGTAGTCGCGGATGCTTTGAGTAGAAAATCGTTGTAGCAATGAATACACAGTTGACATTATCTGATGATGGTTTGATATTAGCTGAATTAAAGGCTAAACTAGTTTTTCTTCAACAAATTTACGAAGCTCAGAAATGTGATAGTGAATTGCAACCTAAAAGAGTGCAATGCCAGTTGACTAATGATTCAAAGTACCAAATTGGATCTGATGATTGTTTGATGTTTCGAGATAGAATCTGCGTACTGCAAAACTCAGAGTTAATTCAGAAAATTTTATACGAGGCACATAGTGGTTGCTTATCTATTCACCCGTGGAGTACCAAAATGTACAATGATTTGAAGAAGTTGTATTGGTGGTTAGGTATGAAACAAGATATTTCTGAGTTTTTATTGGAGGGTTTGATTTGTTAGCAAGTGAAAGCCGAGCATCAAGTGGCTTCGAGTTTGCTTCAGCCTGTGATGATACCGATGTGGAAATGGGATTAAGTGACTATGGATTTCGTATCGGGATTACTGCTGTCTCCGAAGAAGAAAGATGCAATTTGGGTTGTCGTTGATCGACTAACGAAATCTGCACATTTCATCCCGGTACACACTAACTTTTTGCTTGATAAATTGTCTGAGTTGTACATTTCTGAGATTGTTAGATTGCATGGGGTACCAGTTTCAATTATTTTGGATACAGATCCGAGGTTTACATCGCGGTTTTGGAAGAAATTATAAGAAGCTCTAGGTACGAAGTTCAATTTAATTATAGCTTTTCATCCATAAACTGACATACAGTCTCAACGAGTAATTCAGGTTCTCGTAGATATGCTCTGATGTTGTGTTTTTTAGTTCAAAGGCAATTGGGAGAAATATTTGCCATTGGGTGAATTTGTGTATAACAATAGCTTCCAATTGAGTATAAAGATACACCCTACAAAGCTTTGTATGGTTAAAAATGTCAAAATCCATTGTACTGGACCAAGCTTAGTGAGAAACAGATTCACAGGGTTGATTTGGTTAGAGAAACCGAAGAGAAAGTGAAAGTGATTCGCGATTGTTTGAAAACAACTTCAAATTATCAGAAGTCGTACGTAGATTTAACATGAAAAGATATTGAATTTCAGATCGGTGATAAAGTGTTTCTGGAAGTATCTCCGTGGGAAAAAATCCTTAGATTTGGTCGCAAAGGCAAGTTGAGTCCGCGTTTCATCGGGCCATACGAGATCATTGAAAGAATAGTGCTAGTGGCATATCGACTAGCTTTACCATCAGAGTTAGAGAAGATCCACAATGTATTTCATGTGTCGATGTTGCGTCGATATACATCAGATCCATCACATGTAATTTCTCCTTCAGAGGTTGAAATTCAACTTGATATTACATACAATTAAGAACCGATTAGAATTCTAGCACGTGAGGTTAAACAGTTGAGAAGTAAATGCATAAATTTGGTGAAAGTTTTGCGGAAACGACACAGTGTCTAAAAGGCTACGTAGGAGCCCAAGGAAGCTATGAAAAATAGTACCCTAACCTATTCACTGGTAAGATTTTCGGGGACGAAAATCCCTAAAGGGGTAAAGTTGTAACAGCCTGTTTTTAGTCAAATCGAAACAATGGTTTTAGAACCTCAATTTCGAGATCAAAAAATTATTTTAATATTATTTTAAGTGTTTATAGCATGATAGCATGTATGTGTGAAAGTTTTGTGAATTAATTTTATCGTTTGAATGCTTAATTTGGTAAAAAGGACTAAATCACCTAAAGCGTAAAACTTGAGTTCTAATAGCTAAAGGTGTCAAATAGCTATAGAACCTTAGTAAGGGTCCTTAAATAGTAATTAGACTAATTTGATGGTAAGTGAACATTATTGGACATGAAATGAATAATATAAATGTTTTATTAACAAGGTTAATTTTGTAAATTGGTAAACAAAGGTTAATTAAATAAAAACAAAATGATTTTTTTTTGTCCGTCTTCATCTTCTAACTAATTTTTGCTAAGGAAAAAACACCATTTAAGCTTGCTAGGTTCGGCCATGGTATCCTTGGGTGTATGGTGAGTATTTTTTATCTGTTTTTAATGATTTCTATGTTTTTGTGATCGTTGCTACTAGTACTAGCTAGCCCAGGGACTATTTTGCAAAACTGTTAAGGATTTTAGATGTTGACATTGATGAAATAGCATGTGTTTTGAAGTATCTTGATAGATTATGAATGTTTGTTCATAGATATGCAAGTTTTGTTAAGTGACTTTCAGTGAAAATGCAAAATAAGGATTAAATTGAGAAATGCTAAAACTTTGTGGTTAAAATGTGAAATAAACGAGAAATATAGGCTGCTAGGGACTAATTGGTAAATTGGCTAGCATGGGTTAGTATTGAATTGCATTAATTTGTGATTTTATGAAATAGAGACTAAATTGTAAAAGTGATGAAACATTAGGGGAAAATGTGTAAATGTGTTTAAATGTGTGTTTTGGATTAAACTGAATGAAGAGAATAAGTTAATTTTGAATACATTTAGATCAAGAAAAGCGAAATTCAGATCTAGATCGAGGGAAAATGAAAGTTATCAACTAAACGACTTATTTTATCGTTTTCATATTTGAGGTAAGTTCGTATGTGATAAATTTCAGTACAAATGTATTTTATATGCTTTGATATTGTATAAATTCTGAATACAAGACTGTGGATATGAACGATAGTGATTCGACGATAAATTGACATTCGAAATCCTGGTTGAACCTTAGGAATAGTTTAGGATGTTAGTGACATGTCATTAGGGGATACATTGAGTTGGCTTCGAGCCATGATATAGCACTTCGGGTGCAAATTATACCAATTTGGCTTCGGGCCATGCATATCGGTTGATTTGGATTCAAGCCATGATATCAGTATTTCAGAGATAAGTTACCTTGATTTGGCTACGGGGCATGGTTAGGTACTTATCGTGTGAGACCCTTGAGTATTCGACTTCTATTCTGAATGGTTCAACTATTAAATGAAAGACGAGAATATGTATGCGATTGATACGAGATAGTATGTTATGTGCATAAACTATTTTAGCGTTGAATCGAAGAATGATGATGAAAGTATAAAATTTTGTGAAAGAGTATTTGAAAGGTTTGTTAGCTAATGTAAGTTATATATTGGTGTATTCAAATTATTGAATTATGTTTATGTGATTGCATTAAGTTTATTTCATGCGAGCTTACTAAGCTTTATAGCTTACTTTGTTTATTTTCCTCGTGTTTTATAATGTTATCAAGCTAGCTCAAATTCAGGGATCGTCAGAGATCGCTTCACACTATCAACGTATCATTCGGTACCTATGAACTTTGGTATTTTAAGTATATGGCATGTATAGGTATTTTAAGTCATTTTGATTATGGGTTGATAATGATTCTGGTTATAACTTGTTAATGAATTTGGCCATATGAATTGGCATTGTAAATCTTTATGTTTGGTTTGTAAATATAGCCATGAGATTTGGCTTAATTTGATGAATTTGGTTATATATATGGTTGATATTTTGAGTTCATGGATGGATATGTGAATGGCTTATATTATGAGACTTGTGGATATTGATACAGTAAATGTTAAATGGCTGATACTAGATTTGAATTGTGCTTGTGAATTGGTGGAAAATGATGAGTGTTTGGTAAAGGCTTAGATAGTTGATTTTTATATGTGTTTCGGTATGTTTTGATTGAGAAAAACATAAGTATAAGCATGTTGGTTGTTAGTATTGGAAATGGTATGAATTAGCCTTGATTGTCGCTAAATTAGATGTTCATTTATGCTTAGAATTGGTGCCATTTGGGTTGTTTAGGTACATGCAAATTTGGGTGGCAAATGGGCTTGGTAAATAACCTATTTTTGTCCACACAGGCAGTGACACGAGTGTGTGTCATAGCCATGTGTGAAGCACGGTTAGGTTACATGGCCGTGTGTCCCTTGGTGTTGAAATAGAAACCAAATCAGTATGCTCTACATGGTCGCACACACGGGTGTGTGACTTGGCAGTGTGGCATAAGTTAATATACCCTATAGGTTTGTCACGGCCTAGCACACGGCTTGGTACACGGGCGTGTGTGGCCATTTTTAGGGCACACGGGCATGTGTGTTGGCCGTGTGACCAAAGTTAGAGAGTTATACGAGGAAAGACATGGGTTAGGACACGGCCATGTGCTCCCATTTCGAATGTTCACACGGCCATGAGCTCGATATGTGATGAAATCCCTTGGTAAGGTTATGATTGTGCAAGTTAGTATGATATTAAGGTTTTAATAATATCCATGCCAAGTTGGACTATGAGATTTATAATGACATATATGTTAATTCACTTCATGTTAATTGCATGATAAATGTGTGTTTATGATGCTTATTATTTGCATAGGAACTTACTAAGCTTTAAAGCTTACTCCCTTTCTTTTCCCTTGTTTTATAGTGTCACCAAGCTAGCTCGGGGGTCGAAGACTATCGGAGATCCATTCACACTATCAAGTTAACATTTTGGGTACCAACGATTTTAATGCTTGAGTTATGGCATGTATAAGGACCTGATCTTTTTGTTATGTGTCATAATTGATTTGGCCAAATGTGTTGGCTTATGTTCGTTGATAATTCATTTTGTAAATGGCCATTGAAATTGGCTAATATTGGTTTAAGTATATGCATATGATGATTCCTTTCATGGATGTGGAAATTTGTATGGTTTAAGTTGAATAGCATGTGATGGTTGTACGTGATAGATGATAGTATGTGAATGATGTGTGGATACCTTGTTTGTGGCTGATTGAGTTGAATGTACATACTTGGATTAGTATTATATGTTGTTGTGTAGGTTGTGCATGGAAGGGTGGCAAAAAGACTTGGTAAATAGCCTTATTTTTGTCCACATGGGTAAACACACGGGCGCGTGTCTAGGCTATGTGTGACACACGGTTTGCCTCATGGACGTGTGATTCGGCCATGTGTCCCCTACACCTTTATTGCTGCAAAACAGAATGCTCAGTATTAAGCACACGAGCAGAGACACGGGTGTGTGTCTCAGCCGTGTGGACAACACGGCCTCGAACACGGGCATGTGCCCTAGCCGTGTGCAGTCTACACCTATTTTATGAAAAATTAGGAAAATTAAATCGACCACACGGTCTAAGCACACGGGCATGTGCCTTGGCCATGTGACTTCATTTTGTTCATGGATGACAAACAGAGAGTTACATGGGTTAGGGACACGGGCATGTGTGACCACACGGCCTGCCTACATGGGCATGTCCCAAGCCACACGGGCGTGTGGCTCTTAAAACATGTAAATTTTTCTAAGTGTTGTAAAATTTTCCAAAGTTCTCAGTTTAGTCCGGAACCACTGCCAAAGCATGTTTTGGGCCTCGTAGGCTCGTTATAGGGACGATTTGAATGTATGTGAAAGGTTTTAAATTTGAACGGAAATTTATATCTCGATTTATATGTTTGCGTACGTTTAAGTCTGATAATGCCTCGTACCCTGTTCCGGCGTCGAATACTAGTAAGGGGTGTTACAGTTAGTGGTATCAGAACTACAGTTTAGTCGATTCTCGGACTAACGTAGCGTGAATAAAAGTCTAGCTATACATGCCATAAATGAACTGTGATAGTGTGATGACTCTTGACAATTTCAAATTGTGTTTTTGTATAGTAATGGATCCCAATCGAGCTGAGGCTGATGAAGTCGAAAGTAATGCTCCGTCAGATAGTAGACCTCCTATAGTTAGTCAGGGAGAATGAGGCAGGGAAGCCTTTCTCCACATGATGAATGAATGGTATACGGAATTTGTTCGAACAAATTCGAATGCCCAACCTCTTCCACCCCCACCTATTCCTCAACCGGTTCCCGTAGCCCTACAAGGTATGGAATTTGTAAGAATGAACACGCCTCTAGTTGATAAAATCCGAAAGAATAGGGTTGAAGGTTTCAGAGCTAATGTGGATGATGATCCTGAAAGAGTCGAGTTTTGGCTCGAAAACTCCATCAAGGTATTTGATGATCTGTCCTGCACACCGGATGAGTGTTTAAAGTGTGCTACCTCACTTCTAAGAGATTCTGTGTATCATTGGTGGAATACATTGGTATCGGTGATACCAAGAGAAAGGGTTACATGGGAATTCTTTCAAAAGGAGTTCCAAAAGAAGTATATTAGTCAACGGTTCATCGATCAGAAACGTAAGGAATTTCTTGAGCTAAAACAGGGTCGTATGACAGTGACCGAGTATGAGCAAGAATTCATCAGACTTAGTAAATACGATCGAGAGTGTGTTTCCACCAAAGCTATTATGTGCAAGAGACTTGAGGATGGATTGAATGAGGATATTCGTGTGTTAGTTGAGATCTTAGAGCTGAAAGAATTTGTGGTATTGCTTGAACGGGCTCGTAAGACCGAAGAGTTAAACAAAGAGAAGAGGAAAGCTGATCTTAAAGCTGGAGATTCGAGGAAAAGACCGATGAGTAAGTTATTTCCATCTCAGTCCAAGAAATCTAAAGAAATGTATTCCCTTTCAAATGTTTCAGTAGGGTATTCACATAGAGATCATGAGAAGCAGCATTAGAGTTTAAAATATCAAGCCAGTTACATGGCAAGTGTAGGTAATGTAAAGTCAAATAGACCCAAATGTTAGCATTGTGGGATGAGACATTCAGGCGAGTGTAGGATGAATGACCGGGCTTGCTTCAAGTGTGGCTCTCAAGAGCATTTTATCCGAGATTGCCCCGAAGGGGTTGAGAAAGAAAAATTTCAGAGTGCGAGGCCGAATAATACTATTAATAGGAGTAGACCACCAAGGAATACTAGAAATGGAGTTAGTAGTAAAGGTGTGACGAAAGACACGCTATGAGATCTGAAGCTCGAGTACCTGCTAGAGCTTATGCCATCCGTGCTCACGAAGAAGCAACATCTCTCGATGTTATCACTTGTGTTTTTTCTCTTTATAATACTAATGCAGTTGCATTAATCAATCCTAGAGCGACTTATTCTTATGTTTGTGTGAAATTGGTAGCTAGTAAGAGCTTGTCTGTTCAGTTTATCGAGTTTGTGATTAGAATGTCAAACCCTTTAGGTAAACATGTGTTAGTTGATAGAGTTTGCAAGAATTGTCCCTTGATGATTCGAGGTCACTTTTTTCTAGCTGATTTAATGTTGTTTCTATTTGATGAATTTGATGTTATTTTGGGTATGGAATGGTTGACACTGCATGATGCTGTGGTAAACTGTAAAGGAAAGATTATTGAACTAAAATGTGAAAATGGTGAAATACTTCGGATTGACTCAGATGAGTCAGGTGAGTTATGTAACACCCCGTACGCATACCCTACGCTGGGGCAGAATACGAGGCGTTACCTAACTTGAACACGTGCATTCCTACGTTTCTGAGTCACCAAGACTTGGTCAAATTTAAAACTTTTTCAAACTTCTTAAATATGGACCCACGAGACTCCAAACATTCATTTAAACATCAATTGGGACCAATTCGGGTCCTTCTATGAACCCTGAAAAATATCACTAGACATAGGGCCACACGCCCATGTCGGAGGGGCAACACGCCTGTGTGACCAATTCGACGTGGTCGTGTTGTTGGCCCGTGTGGCTCACATGACCTAAGCATCTCGGGACACGCCCGTGTCCCATACCCGTGTGAATTAAATTCTAAATCCACACCTACGGGGGCTTTCACATGGCCTAAAACACACACCAATGTCTATGGCCCGTGTCCCTCACACAGCAATGACACGCCCGTGTCTTAGCCCATGTGTAAAAACTTGGACATTCTGTTTCTGATGTCAGCAATCCTTAACGGCCACACAGCCAAGGCACATGCTCGTGTCCTAGGCCGTGCCCTTCACATGGCTGAGACACACAGCCGTGTCTCTACCCGTGTGTTTACTACCATGCAAACTGACTTGCAAATTTTACGTGCAGGGGACACACGACCGGCTCACATGCCCATGTGGCGGACCGTGTGTCACATGGCCTAGACACACACCCGTGTGCCTACCTGTGTGGATAAAATAAGGCTATTTACCAAGCCTCTTTTCCATCCTTACTTACACAACCTGCATAAGATCACTCTATACCAATACAAGGGCACATCCTACAGCTAGAACAACCACAATGGACAACATTTCATTTATGCAATTTACTCATCCATGAAAATAACATCTTCTATATATATATCAAAATGAATATTGACCATTATCCACGGCCTTATACAAAATAAAGGGATTTCTCCCAGGCCAACACATTTGGCTAATTTCTCAATGACACAAAACATTAAAGTCTAAGCCCTACGCATGCCATACTCAAAAACAAGAATCTAACTATATCGAGAGCTTTGGATGATAGTGTGATCGTAGCCTCCGAAATTCATTGGTCCTCAAGCTATTTAGGCGACACTATAAACAAATGGAAAGAGAGGGAGTAAGCATAAAGCTTAGTAAGTAGCATGCAAATACATAACAACAACTTTACCATTCATCAACTTGCTCTTAATATAAAATGGGCATAAGCACAACCTACTCATCACTATCCAATACACATCGTATAATATATATTGAACTCACGTCTCATACATACCGAATAGGTACCTGTATCACTCACAACACGGTTATACTTTTCTCATTAACTTAAACCATAAATCTCACCGTTGAACCATTCGAAACACTATCGGATATTTAATAAGCCTCAAACATGGTGTACAATGCCGATGCCATGTCCCAGACATGGTCTTACACTGGCTCATCTCGTAGCCAATGCATGTCCCAAACATGTCTTACACTGGCTTACATTTCGAGGTCGATGCATGTCCCAGACATGGTCTTACACTAGCTCTCGTAATGTGGCCGATGCATGTCCCAGACATGTCTTACACTAGCTCACAATAACCCATACATCACGGCATGAATATCTGATTTATTTCCTATGGTTCTAACGAGAATTCTACTATCTCAATTATCATCATGCATTCTCTTCTCCACAATCAAGCAATTCATGCTAAATTAATTCAACACATATAATGACAATGTAGTTGTATTATTTGCATACAACTTACCTCGAGTTACAAAATATAAGCAATTGATCGGTTTAATTTACTTGCTTGGCCTTCCCCCGGTCTAAGTTCAAATTTTGTACTTCTTGATCTAAGATAACAAAAATTCACAAATGATTAATCTAGGCACTCAATAATTTATAATTGGAAAAAATGACCATTTTGCCCCTAGACTTTTACAAAGTGACCATTTTACCCTTAAATTCGAAAATCAATTTTTATCAAATTTATTTATATCTTAAGTCTAGCCGAACCCTTTTTGCTCTTATAACAACCCAAAATTTCCATTATTTCTCACATTTATCATCAAATTTTCAACTTATACAAAATAGCCCTTATTAGGGTTTTCTTGAGAAATCCCTTTACAAAAGTTGTTTATTTCACATCTAACACTCATATTCTTCCATAAAATTTCAGAAACCTACATGAACACTCTCATGGAAAAACCCTATACTTCCAACCATTTTGCAAAATGGTCCCCTCATTTGAAAGCTCATGCTTCAAGGGGTCAAAAAATGTAAAAATCAATAAGAAAACTCATCAAAATCACTTACTTGTGAGGGAACTAAGTGGCTAAAAATTTCAAGCTCTCAAAACCCCTATTTTTTTGGTATTTTTGGTGGTGAAGAAGGAGAGGAAAAGATGATATATTTTTCTCCTTATTTTATTTTTATTCTAGTCAAAATTGGTCACCAACCCACCTAATTTTGACCATTTCTCTTTCTTTTGTCTCCTATGGCCGACTAGCACTCTTTCTAGGGTCTATCTGCCCTTTAAAGTCCCTCAATTTAAGTTTCATGACAAATTAAAACCCTTAGCTATCAATTTAAGACTTTTGAATTTTATGCAATTTAGTTTTTTTTCGTAATTAAGCTCACAAACGCTAAAATTACTTTGCCAAATTTTTCATGCTCTCATATAATAATGCCACAACACATAAAATAATGTTAAAAATAATTTCTCTAACCTCCTTTTATTGGTTTCGAAACTAATTTTTTGACTAGGCCCAAAATCAGGTTGTTACAAGTTACCTGTCGTGATTTCTTCGATGTCTACCCAAAGATATGTAAGAAAAGGGTGTGTAGCTTACCTTTCTTATGTGTTGAATACAAAAGATTCTAAATTGAAAATTGAATCAGTGTCGATTGTTTGTGAATATCCAGATGTGTTCTCGGAAGAGTTGCCTAGGTTACCTCTAGTTAGAGAAGTTGAGTTTGGTATTGATTTAATCCCTGGTACTTCATCGATATCTATTGCTCCGTATAGAATGGCTCCAAATAAATTGAATGAATTGAAAGCTCAGTTCCAAGAGCTGACAGATAAGCGTTTTGCGAGACCGAGTTATTCTCTCTAGGGTGCTCCAGTGTTATTTGTAAAGAAGAAAGACGGATCTATGAGACTTTGTATCAATTATCGGTAGCTCAACTAGGTGTCAATAAAGAAAAAGTATCCTTTGTCGAGGATAGATGACCTGTTTGATCAGTAGAAAGGAGCAACGATATTCTCGAAGATTGACTTAAGATCTAACTACTATCAGTTGAGAGTTAAAGAGTCAGATGTACTAAAAATCGCTTTCAGAACAAGGTACGGACACTATGAATTCCTTGTTATGCCTTTCAGATTAACTAATGCACTTGCTACTTTTATGGATTTGATGAATAGAATTTTAGGACCTTATTTGGACAAGTTTGTGGATGTGTTTATTGATGATATTCTGATTTATTCTCGAGATGAGTCCGAGCATGCCGAGCACTTGAGAACTGTTTTGTAGACTTTGAGAGATAAGAAATTTTTTTCTAAATTCTAATAAAAGTGAGTTTTCGCTCCGAGAGGTCAAATTTTTGGGGCATATCCTTTCAGGTGATGGTATTCGGGATGATTCAAGTAAAATTTTGGCAATTATTGATTGGAAGTCGCCAAGAAATGTATCTAAAGTCAGAAGCTTTTTGGGCTTAGCCGGTTATTACCGATGGTTTGTTAAAAGATTTTTTATGATTTCTACTCCTATGACCAAGTTGTTGCAAAAAGATGTTAAGTTTGAATGGTCCGAAAATGTCAGCAAAGTTTTGAGAAGCTGAAAGCACTATTACTGAGGCATCAGTTTTAGTGCAACCTGAATTGGGAAAAGAGTTTGTGATTTATAGCGACGCGTCACTGAATGGATTAGGATGTGTATTGATGCAAGAGGGCAAAGTGATAGCCTATTCCTCGAGACAGTTGAAACAGCACGAGAAAAATTGTTCGACCCATGATTTGAAATTAGCCACTGTTGTGTTTGCTCTAAAAATTTGGAGACATGGTGAGAAATGTCATGTCTTTTTTGATCATAAGAGTTTAAAGTACTTGATGACTCAAAAAGATTTAAACTTGCGACAACGAAGATGGCATGAGTTACTTAAAGATTACGAGCTAGTGATTGACTATCACCTGGGTAAGACAAATGTAGTCGCAGATGCGTTGAGTAGAAAGTCCTTGTTTCCTCTGAGAGCAATGACTGAAAATGGTTCAATTTGAGCTGAGTTGAGAGCTAGACCGTTGTTTCTCCAACAAATTTGTGAAACTAAACAATGTGACAGTGATTTGCAAGCCAAGAGAGTTCATTGTGAATTAGTTAGCGATTCAAATTCTCATATCAGATCTGACGATTGTTTGATTTTCTGAGGTAGAATTTATGTGCCAAAAACTGAACTTATTCAAAAAATTCTTCATGAAGCGCATAATGGTTGTCTATCTGTGCATCCAGGTAGTACGAAAATGTATAATGATTTGAAGAAATTGTATTGACGGTCTGGTATAAAATGGAATATTTCAGAGTTTGTTTTGAAATGTTTGATTTGTCAACAAGTGAAAGCAGAACTCCAAGTTTCTTCAAGTTTACTTCAGCCTATGATGGTATCCGAATGGAAATGGGATAGGATTACAATGGATTTCGTAACTGGTTTGCCTTTGACTCCGAAAAAGAAAGATAATGTGTGGGTCGTGGTAGACAGATTGACGAAATTTGCTCATTTTATATTGGTACGTACTGATTATTCACTTGATAAGCTAGCCAAATTGTACATTTCGAAGATTGTAAGACTGCACGGAGTACCTATGTCTATTATTTCGGATCGAGATCCAAGGTTCACTTCACGATTTTGGAAGAAGTTGCAAGAAGCTTTAGGTACGAAGCTAAACTTTAGTACCGCTTTTCATCCACAAATCGACGGTCAGTCCTGAAAGAATGATTCAAGTACTTGAAGATATGCTCCGATGTTGTGTTCTGGAATTTGAAGGTAGTTGGGAAAAATATCTACCGTTGGTTGAATTTGCATATAACAATAATTTACAATCAAGTATAAAAATGGCACCTTATGAGGCATTGTATGGCTGCAAGTGCCAGATACCTTTGTATTGGATCGAGCTTAGTGAGAAACAGATACACAAGGTGGATTTGGTCAGAGAAACCGAAGAAGAAGTAAAGGTAATTCGTGAGTGCTTGAAAGCAACTTCAGATCGATAAACGTCGTACGCAGATTTGAAAAGAAAAGAGATAGAATTTTAGGTCAGTGATAAAGTGTTTTTGAAAGTATCTCCGTGGAAGAAAGTTCTAAGGTTTGGTCGTAAAGGCAAGTTGAGTCCACGTTTCATTGGACCGTATGAAGTTATTGAAAGAATAGGGTGGCATATCGATTAGCTTTACCGACAGAGTTTGACGGGATTCATAATGTGTTCTATGTGTCGATGTTGCGATGATATTATTCTAATCCTTCACATGTGATTTCTCCTACAGAGATTAAGATTCGACCAGATATGACGTACAATGAATAACTGATTAAGGTATTAGCTCGAGAAGTTAAATCGTTGAGAAATAAAAGTATAGCTCTAGTGAAAGTTTTGTGGCAAAGACACAATGTTGAAGAAGTTACGTGGGAACCTGAGGGGGCAATAAGAAAAAAGTACCCAAACCTATTTTCTGGTAAGATTTTTGGGGACGAAAATCCCTAAAGGGGGGAGAGTTGTAACAGCCCAATTATGGGGCTAGTCGGAACAGTGGTTTCGGGACTAGGGATTTGATGTAGGAAAAACTTGTTTTTATCATATTTTCGTGGTCTACAGTTTTATGGAATGATTTCGTGAAAATTCTGTTTGAAAATTTTGACGTTTGGGCACTCAATTTAGTAAAAAGGACTAAATTGTAAATCGTGCAAAAGTTGAGTTCTACTTGTTAAAGGTGTCCAATTGCTATGATATTTTAAATTAGAGGTCCTTAGTTGGCAATTAGACCACCGGATAAGTTAGTGGACAAAAATGGACATGAATAGATGAAATTTCAAAGTTATGCATTAAGGGCATTTTAGTCATTTGATAAATAAATGAATAAAAAGGAAAAAATAAAGCCAAAATTTTTGTCCATCTTCTTCTCCATGTGCCAAAAATTTAAAGGTCACCATATCTAGGGTTTGTTCAACCTCCAAGCTTGATTGCAAGTACATCCTAGCCTCATTTTTAATGCTCTTTACATTTTTGAAGTTGTTACCATCCGATCTAGCTATTTCTACCATTAATTTGAGCTATGGTTGAGGTCTAGGGTTTGACCCATGTTAGATATTTGTGCATTTTGATGTCTAATGGTAGATTATACAAGATTAATGTTAGATAAACAACTTTTACTAAGTGATTTTTGATGAAAATGTTAAAAGGACCTATTTGTAAAAAGATTTCAAAATGTGTGTAAAAGTGTGATTTAATGAAAAATGTGGGCTGTTATAAGCATGTATAGGGTTCTACTAGGCTTGGGTCTAGATGAAATTGAATAGATTTTATTTTTTGAGCCTAAGGACCAAAATGTAAATATGTTAAAATTTATGGGCAAAATGTAATTTTTCCATAGTGTGATTTTTGGACTAAATTGAGTAATGTGGTTAATAAATGAGTTAATTCTACTATTATAGATCAAGAGAAACGAGGTTCGAACCTAGATTGGGGGAAAAACAAAGTCTTTGACGATTATGTCCATTCCCACTATTTTTGTACCGAGGTAAGTTCGTATGTAAATAATGCATCATTATTTATGCTTTAATTACTTTAATATTGTATGAATTATGATTGAATCCTTGGGCGTAATCGACGAAGTTCGACAAGAGAGAAATCCCGGTTGAACCTTAAGAATAGATAGGATACAAATGTCATTACATTAGGGTCATTTGAGATTACGTGTAAGACCATATCTGGGTTATGGAATTGAGATGAGACTTCGTGTAAGACCATATCTGGGCTATTTTCATCGATATGAGATCCCATGTAAGACCATATCTGGGATATGGCATTGGTATGGTACAATAAGTGTGAGATTTCCCGAGTATCCTTTAGTATTCTAAGTGGTTCAACGAGAATCGTAACGAAAATGTTAATGTTGTGAAAGACCATGGTATGTTGCAAGATAGTACAGGTATGTTGTAACACCAAAATAAGTAAATTTTAATTACTTAATACTCGGTCTCGTGGTCCCGAAACCACTTCCCGACTAGGGTCAATCTAGGGCCGTTACAATTCTCCCCCACTTAAGGAGTTTTCGTCCCCGAAAATCTTACCAGTGAAAAGGTTTGGGTATCTTACCAGTGAAAATATCGTTCCCACGAACCACCAAATTCAAGGATGCAACATCTCAACATATCCTCGAGTATTTGAATAATCCGTTCCAATTGACCATCAGTCTGGGGATGAAAAGCGGTGCTAAAATGCAACTTAGTACCCAAAGCTTCTTGTAGCTTTTTCCAGAATCGCGATGTGAATCTTGGATCTCTATCTGGCACAATAGAAATAGGTACTCCATGCAATTTCACAATCTGAGAAATATACAACTCGGCTAATTTATCAAGTGAATAATCCATGCGTACGGAAATAAAATGAGCCGACTTTGTCAACCTATCTACAATAACCCAAATCGCATCTTTCCTGCTTGACGACAACGGCAACCCAGCTACAAAATCCATTGTTATTCGATCCCATTTCCACTCGGGTATCGTGATCGGCTGAAGTAACCCTGAAGGTACTTGATGTTCCGCTTTCACTTGTTGACATACCAAACACTTCGAAACAAAATCGGAAATGTCTCGTTTCATACGGACCACCAAAATCCCGACATTTTAGGTCGTTGTACATTTTAGTGCTACCGGGATGGATCGACATTCGGCTATTATGAGCTTCATTTAAAATCATCGAAATAAGTTCTGAATTTCTTGGAACACACAATCGGTTTCTGAATCTTAAACAGTCGTCGTCATCAATTTGAAATTCTGATTCCATACCCGTGGCACATTCAGCTCGTTTAGCAACCAACTCACCATCGACTTTTTGAGCTTCACTAATTTGATGAATCCACAATGGTCTAGCCTTTAATTCTGTTACTAACGCACTATCGGATAGAGTGGACAAGTGTAATGTTCATTGCTCGTAAAGCAAAGCGGTGATTTGCGACTTAACGCATCAGAAACTCGTTAGCCTTTCCCGGTGATAGTCGATGACCGATTCATAATCTTTCAACAACTCGAGCCAACGTCTTTGTCGCAAATTCAATTCTCTCTCGAGTCATCAAATATTTGAGGCTTTTATGATCCGAGTATACATGACACTTCTCGCAAAACAAGTAATGTCGCCATATTTTCAAACCGAAAACAATTGCAGCTAACTTTCGAGATCATGAGTCGGATAGTTCTTCTCATGTGGCTTCAAGCGTCTTGATGCATATGCTACCACTCGACCTTCTTGCATCAACACACAACCCAGCCAAAGCAAAGACATCACTCAGAGATGACAAACTCTTTACCGGATTCGGGTTGCACTAGCACTGCTTGATTAGATAAGTTTTCAGTTGATCGAAACTTCTCTGACATTTTTCTGACCAAACAAACTTAACATCTTTCTGAAGTAGTCTTGTCATTGGTGTGGCTATCGTTGAAAAACCCTTTACAAAACGTTTGTAATAACCGGTAAGTCCCAAAAAGCTCCGAACTTCAGTAATATTCCTCGGAGACTTCCAATTAAGTATGGTTGTAATTTTACTCGGATCAACTCGAATACCCGATGCAGACACCACATGACCCAGAAAGCTAACTTCTCTCAACTAGAACTCACATTTACTGAACTTAGCATACAATTGCTTGTCCCGCAAAATCCGTAACACTAATCTCAGGTGCTCAGCATGTTCAGTTTCGTTTCTCGAATAGACCAAAATGTCATCGATAAACACAACTACAAACCGATCCAGATATGGTCTGAAAATCCGATTCATCAAATCCATAAATACCGCAGGGGCATTAGTAAGCCCAAACGGCATTACTAAGAACTCATAGTGTCCATATCTCGTTCTGAAAGCAGTTTTGGGTATATCTGAGTCTCTAACTCGTAACTGATAATATCCCGATCTCAAATCTATCTTCGAAAATACAGAGGCCCCTTTCAGTTGATCGAATAAATCATCAATACGTGGTAATGGATATTTATTCTTTATTGTCACTTTATTCAATTGACGATAGTCGATGCATAATCGCATGGTTCCATCCTTCTTTTTCACAAACAACACTGGTGCACCCCAAGGTGAGGAACTTGGACGAGCGAAACCTCTATCCATCAACTCTTGCAACTGAGTTTTCAATTCTTTCAATTCCGTTGGTGCCATACGATACGGAGCTGTAGAAATCGGTGTTGTCCCAGGTACAAGTTCAATGCCAAACTCTACCTCCCGAACAGGTGGTAACCCCAGTAGTTCCTCGGGAAAAACATCCGGATAATCACAGACCACTGGCACTGATTCAAGCTTCTTTTCTAACTCTTTGTCATCAAACACGTATGCCAGGTATACCTCACACCCCTTTCTCACATGTTTTTGAGCCATCATCGAGGATATAAATGCTAGTAACCCGATCCTATCAGAAGACTTGACTCGGATTATCTCACCGTTTGCACATCTCAAATCAATAGTCTTTCTTTTGCAATTCACTACTGCATCATGAACAGTCAACCAATCCATACCAAGGATAACATCAAATTCATCAAACGGTAAGAGCATCAAATCAGCTGGAAAGCAGGAGCCTCTGACTACGAGAGGACATTTCTTACACACTTTGTCCACAAGTACATAACGACCCAAGGGATTTGACACTCGGATTACAAACTCAGTAGACTCGACAGGTAGAGTCTTACTAGATACTAAAGTCTCACATATATATGAATGAGTAGAACCAGGGTCAATCAAAGCAATGACATCAGTATTAAAGAGAGTAAATGTACCAGTGATAACATCAGGAGAAGATGCTTCCTCTCGTGCACGGATGGCATAAGCTCTGGCAGGAGCACGAATCTCAGATCGATCAGCCGTATCAGAAATCCCTCTTTGTCTCCCATTTCTACCTCCGGTATTTCTCGATGGTCTACCTCTAACTGCTGCGCCGGTCGATCTTGTACCTTGTACCTTATTTTTCTCATCAGGTTCCGTACAATCTCGAATAAAATGATCCCGCGATCCGCATCTATAACAGGCTCGGTTAGTAGACTTACCCCAACATTCACCTACATGTCGTCTTCCACATTGGGTGCATTCAGGTTTCTCTTGTCGGCTGTTACCAACACTAGCAACCGAAGTAACTTGAGAATCCGATGACGGTCGTTCCCTAATAGAAATTCCTGTAGCCGCCTTTGATTTGTTAGTATCGTCCCTGAATTTCTTTGGTGTCGAGAAAGTAGTTTTACCCGCCATTCTTTTTACGAAAATCTCGGCTTGATTCACTTTCTTTTTCTCCTTTCCGAGCTCTTGACCTTGCATGCTCGTTCAACCAGTGTTACAAATTCCTTTATTTCTAAAATACCCACCAGTAGTTTTAAATCTTCATTCAATCCTTCCTCAAATCTTTTACACATAGCGACTTCATCAGCTACACACTCCCGAGCATATCGACTGAGTCTTACAAACTCGCGCTCATATTCAGATACTGTCAAACGACCTTGTTTGAGCTCCAAAAATTCTTTACGCTTTTGGTCAGTGAATCGTTGACTAATATACTTCTTTCGGAATTCTGTCTGAAAGAAATCGCAAGTAACACGTTCCTTCGGAACAACAGAAATCAGAGTTCTCCACCAATAGTAGGCCGAGTCTCGCATTAAGGATATAGCACACTTTAAACACTCTTCTGGTGTACACGAAAGCTCTTCAAAAACACGAATGGTGTTATCAAGCCAAAACTCGGCCCTTTCAGCATCATCAGTAGCTGTAGCTCGAAATTCCTCCGCTCCGCGCTTTCTCACTAAATCTACAAGAGACTTACTCAGCCTCAAAGGATCAATAGTCGTTGGTATGATAGGAACCTGAGGCGAATTATTTAAGTTCGGAAACGGTTGAGCAGCCGGGTTAGTCCAGGCGTATTGTGCGACCCATTGGTTCATCATAGAAAAGAAGGCTTGTTTTGCCCCATCATCTTGATTATTTGCAGAGGATTGAGGTTCAGCAGGCGGGGTTCCTTGTGCAGGAGCAGCCGCTACACTTTCAACATCATCTGCCAAGGCTCTCTCAGGATTAGGTTCCATTTACTAATCAAAACAATAATTTCAACCGTCAAAAGCCATCACACTATCATATACTAACATTAAGGCATGTATAGCTAGACTCGTATGCTCTACGGTAGTCCTAGAACCGACTAAACCGTAGCTCTGATACCAATTAAATTGTAACACCAAAATAAGTAAATTTTAATTACTTAATACTCGGTCTCGTGGTCCCGAAACCACTTCCCGACTAGGGTCAATCTAGGGCCGTTACATATGTACGTAACACTCATACTTAATGAGCTCAATCTATGATGAAATCCCTCGGTAAGGTTATGATTGTGCAAGTCATTATGATATTAAGGTTTTAATAATACCCATGCCAAGTTGGACTATGAGATATATAATGACTTATATGTTAATTCACTTCATGTTAATTGCATGATAAATGTGTGTTTATGATGCTTATTATTTGCATAGGAACTTACTAAGCTTTAAAACTTAATCCCTTTCTTTTCCCTTGGTTTATAGTGTCGCCAAGCCAGCTCGGGGATCGAAGACTGTCGGAGATCCATTCACACTATCAAGTTAACATTTTGGGTACCAATTATTTTAATGTTTGAGTTATGGCATGTATAAGGACTTGGTCTTTTTGTTATGTGTCATAATTGATTTGGCCAAATGTGTTGGCTTATGTTGGTTAATAATTCATTTTAATGGCCATTGAAATTGGCTAATATTGGTTTAAGTATATGCATATGATGATGCCTTTCATGGATGTGGAAATTTGTATGGTTTAAGTTTAATAGCATGTGATGGTTGTACGTGATAGATGATAGCATGTGAATGATGTGTGGATACCTTGTTTGTGGCTGATTGAGTTGAATGTACATGCTTGGATTGGAATTATATGTTTTTGTGTAGGTTGTGCATAGAAGGGTGGCAAAAAGGCTTGGTAAATAGCCTTATTTTTGTCTACACGGGTAGACACACGGGCATGTGTGTAGGCCATGTGTGACACACTGTTTGCCCCATGGGTGTGTGATCAGGCCGTGTGTCCCCTGTACCTTAATTGTTGTAAAACAGAATGCTTAGTATTGAGCATACGGCTAGAGACACGGGCGTATGTCTCAGCAGTGTGGACGACACAGCCTCAAACACGAGCATGTGCCCTGGTCGTGTGAAGTCTGCACCTATTTTATGAAAAATTATGAAATTGAAATCGACCACACGGCCTAAGCACATGGACGTGTGCCTTGGCCGTGTGACTTCATTTTGTTCATGGATGACAAACAGAGAGTTACATGGGTTAGAGACAAGGGCATGTCTTAAGCCACACGGGCGTGTGGCTCTTAAAACATGAAAATTTTTCTAAGTGTTGTAAAATTTTCCAAAGTTCTTGGTTTAGTCCCAAACCACTTCAAAAGCATGTTTTGGGCCTCGTAGGCTCGTTATAGGGACGATTAGAATGTATGTGAAAAGTTTTAAATTTGAACAAAAATTTATGTCTTGATTTATATGTTTGCTTACGTTTAAGTCCAGCAATGCCTCGTACTTTGTTCTGGCATCGAGTACGGGTAAGGGGTGTTACATCTAAAGCTTGCATGCATGCATTTAAAATAATCACAAATCGAATAAAATAGCAATCTACTTAAAATCAGACCATAGGAATTAAAGATAGTAAAAATTATGTCAAATAATTCCAACCCAATGAGATTTAGCTCATAGATTGGACATTCGAATCCAAAATAAAACCATTCAACATCATCATTCAAGTTTACGAATAACAAAATCAGAAAACAAAAGCAAAATTGGAGGAAGCTCTCACTACTCCAGCTTTCACTTTAATACTATAATTTGATGTAAAAATTAGGGCAAATTTCTCTTCCCTTTCCTTGTGTCTGTGATTTTTTTCTCTCTAAATTGCTACCCTCTCTCCTCTTTTCTCTAAAATTTTCCACGAGAATTCGATGTAGAGAAAAAATGCTCTCCAATTCCTCTCTCCCCAAAAATCGTCGTCCCTTTGCATCTTTTTTCTTTCTTCCTTTATAGGGTAGGTCCCTCCCTCGTAGCACACACCTTTTGCTTCCTCTTTTTCAGGGTGGTTTATCTAGTACAAGTATAGCTGGCTAAGAGTGACGTTTGCTGAGTGCTGTATCATCTTCCTGGAATTACCATGGCATTATTGTTGGTAACCTAACCAACATTTTGCCATGACAATATTTCACTTCTTTTATTTTGTTTCTCCTTTCTCTCTTCTTTTCTTCATCCTGCACCCGCTGCCAACAATAACCCACACATTTCTTCCCTAGTAACAAATAATGACATTTATAAGACAATCCAAGCTCTGTTATGCAATGTTCTAAAAATACAAACATATTTACTTAATTACAAACAATTAATTCAATCTAGAGGCCTGAAATATAACTCTTTTCAAGAGATATCAATAATCATCTTGCTTCTATATTAACACTATTAATTTGTGAATCAAGTAGATTAGTAATTATTTCTTGTAATTGGTTTGAGAATAGTTTTCCTTAAACTGGTATCCTTGGGTATGATCATCGGAGTACTTACCTACTTCATTGTAACTATATTACAACCTAACCCTTATACTTGCAGACACTGCCTCATTTATATGTCTTTTGTTGCAATATTCACACTCTAGATGTTAGTATGTCTGGAGTTGGTCAAGTTGTAGGTGTCGGGGATTGCAATAGTGATAATTGTTATTGAATTAATTACTTGCAAAACAATATTAGTCAAAAGAAAAATAAGTTAGATAGTGTCCTAATTTTATTAATTTGCCTTTATTTTTGTTTCTTATTATTTTTGTTATTTCATTATTTTCCTTGTTGATTAATCAAATCTAATCATTATTATAATTAATGGTGATTACAGATGGTATGAAAGAAAGATGTGAGATAATTTATACAGCGATGTGGAATCATGTTGGTTAGATGGGCATTTGATGGATCAATGGGGTTCGTATAGCGAATGTTGAAAAGAACAGTATTCATATAAACCTCAATATGTATTAGATGATAACAAGATTGATATGCCAAAATACCCAATAGAGTCTCTTTCTAATCCATAAGCGGTATTGCTATGCAGAACAATTAAGCTTGACAAACCTTAAACCCAAAACATAGATGCATACATGAATAAGTTTGATACTGATGATGATGATAGCTGGTCTAAGTCAGATGAGTTGACCTTTTTGCACAATAATGATGGATAGATTTTGTTGAACGGAGCTTCGACAACCCAGTAGAGTAATAACAACGAATATAACAAGCCCAAACATCTGGTAGAGCTACTTTATGATGCGTATGGGAGTTATGACTATGAAGATAAAAGTAAGTATTCGAAGGAACCCATTCGTGAACTGAATAAACATCTGTCCAAGTATGATCAAATCTACCGAGCTAACAATAAAACATCCAACATGTCAAATAAGATGACACAAATGATGGCAATGCTTCGAAAGATATTAGAGGCCTTACCTTCACCGAAAGAGGTCATACATGATTTTCTCAACTCAGACCACGATGACCACTGTATTGTCGACAATCATCTAGACTTAGATGATGGAAATCAGTAAGAGTTTGAAATTTGGGACTGTGTTGATGAATTAAACATACCCGAAGGTGTCCCTGATCCAATTAACGTAGAAACAAACATAACAGTAGATGAACTAAAACTTCACGTGACATGGAGGGCAGGAACCTTGAGGCAATAATACCCCAAAAAATAATTTGGGGTTGCCTCATATTCGGTGCTAAATGGCTTGTAATGTGGATCTCGCACTGGTAAAAAATAAGGCAACATCATTGAAATCAACCAAAGGAGTTGGTTCATATAACTTTACAGCGGAACAAATTTCGAATCAAAGTTTTAAGAACCAACTCGAAGATCTTCTATGGTGGCAACACGGATCGTCCCAACTTTTTAAAAACTTGTAATAGCTCGTTTTTCAGTGGTGACGAAACATTGGTTTCAACACCATAAATTTTTGTTGTTTCGGCTCATAAATATTATTTATAGAATATTTACAAAGTCATTAAAGTCGTATTAATTTTTGGTTAAAAAATTCTATCGTTTAGATAGTTAATTAAAGAAAAAGGACTAAATTGAAAAACATGCAAAGGTTGATTTATATAGTTAAAAGGATCAAATGGATGTGGAATCTTAATCTAATGGACTTAGATGGTAATTATACCATATAATATGTTAGTGGATAGCTATGGACAAGGTTTAGTGGAAAATTTTAATTTTTAACAAGGGTAAAATGGTAAATTAGTAATTAAAACATAAAATTAAAATGCCTAAATCATCATCTTCTTCATTTTGGAGAAGGAAAACCAAAACACCATAGAATAGTAGAGGAAAAGCTTCGTTTAAGGCATATTTTCATGCATTGTAAGATTTTAAACCCCGTTTTTAACGAATCTTATGTTTTTAAGATCGCTGCAACTAGGTCCAGCTAGCTTGTACCTTCATTTTTGAATCTGCTAAAAATTTTAAAAGTTTCCACTGATGAATCTTGAATTTTTTTCTGATAATTATGTGTTTGAAGCTTTGATTGTGGTATTTGGTTGTTTTGTGAAGTGATTTTTATTATTTTTTGATTTAAGGATTAAATTGTTAAAGTGTTAAAAATTTTAGGGTCTAATGGTGAATAAAAGGTAATTTATGGAATTTTTAGAGCCCTTGAAAATTCTTCTAGTATGTGAGTCTTTTGAAATGGTTAATTTGATGATTTTCGGGTTAAAGGACTAAATTGTAAAAGTTGTAAAATTTTAGGGAAAATGTGTAATTAATTAAAAGTTAAGGATCATCTGCATTGAATAGGATTTGAAATGTGTATGAGATTAATATATTGTATTTAATTATTATATAGATCGAGATTTGAATAAAAAAAATAGTAATCGAAGAAAGGGGAAAATAGTGAAATAGTCCCTGCTTGTTGACCGGAATCAAATCGTAGGTAAGTCCAAAGTATTTCAATATGTAAATAATGTTTGACTTGTAATGTTATATTATTGTTCTTTAGTTTATATGTTTATAGATAATTATTGTTGAATGCACATACGTGCCCATGTTTGTACTTAGGTACCCCTGAATGAACATACGTGCCCTTATTTGTACTTCGATACCCCTGAATGCACATACGTGCCCCTATTTGTACTTCAGTACCCCTAAATGCACATGTGTGCCCCTATTTTTACTTTGGTACCCATGAATGCACATACTTGTCCCTTTTTGTACTTCGGTACCCTTGAATGCACATACGTTCCCCTATTTGTACTTCAGTACCCCTGAATGAACATATGTGACCTTGTTTGTACTTCAGTACCCCTAAATGCACATATGTGTCCCTATTTGTACTTTGGTACCCCTAAATGCACATGTGTACCCCTGTTTGTACTTCGGTACCCCTAAACTCACATACATGCCCTGTTTATACTTTTGTAACCCTGAATCAAATAGTACATGGACTGTGTCTAATTATATTTAGATTAATTGTTATACTATGTCCTTATTAAGTAATGTAAGTGTATCGGTTCTTGTGGACTATTTTGTAGATAATCATTACTAACATTTTGGAAAGATCAATCAAGTTGCTCACACTATCCATCTAAGTTGGTAGTTTTTGTATCTCCTAAGGCAGTGGCATGTATATATAGATAAATATGTGGTTTTGAAATGTATAGGATGTTTTGTAATGGTGTCTTGGTAGGTTTGGAGTGCTTTAATGCTTCACCAAGTATTTTCATTTTGGGCACTTTCAAATACTTGTTTATAAGGTTCCTTTTTGGTATTTTATGATGACTTGAAAATGGTTATTTATGATAAGTTTTGGTAAGTGTTTGAACTATATTTTATGCATGAACTAAGGTAATGTTGGATTGTTTTGGTATGTAATGTTTGGACGTATTTGTGGTGCCTCTAAATGGCACATTGGTTAGATGAATTAGGTTGTTTGAAATGACATGATTATGTGTATTTGAAAGATTCTTAGGTCCTTTGAAAGTGTATATAAATGGATGGGTTAGTTATGCATGAATTGGTTATCAAATGGCTTGATTTTAGGTAAAATTTTAGGTTCACACGACATGGGACATGGGCTGTCACATGGCTATGTGTCATTTGAGAATTTCTTAGTATCCAAGTCAGTGAGTTACAAGCCTAGCACATGGCCTGGCACACGGGCATGTGGGGTGTAACACCCAAAACCTGGCCTAGAAGTTTAGACCAAATTCAGAATGCTACATTGATCACCGAAGTGATCATGAGAAAATTCTAAAAAAATACACCCTTTATGTAACACCCTTAGCCCGAGTCCGATCGCCAGTTTAGGCTATGAGGTATTACTAAGCTAAACATTTAATTCCATTCACATAATCTATCAACTAAAACAGAAATTGAGCTGAATACATACAAATTCTTGAGTTATATATATATGCCATTTTCACATGGACAAAATATTTACAATTAAAACATATCTATTACCTGCCTAACCTATATATGCCATATCAAGGTCAAAATATAATTGTACCAAAAAGGGTCTATAGTATGATGAACCACTGACGATCCTCGAGACGGTGGCCAAAATCAACAATCTATAAAACAGAGAAATAAGAAATAGAGTAAGGTTTCGAGGCTTAGTAAGTTTTAAGCATTTCATACTATAAAAGCTTGTCATTTAAAACGAACATTGAATATAACAAAACTCGTATTCTAATTGTAATTTACTTAGTCGAATATACACAAGTACACTAGCTATAATTCCTATTGGCCGAATATGTATATATGTATATACTAGAACATTTCTAGCACATATTTCACTATCTACATGACTTATACGATTACTTTTAGTCATATACTTTTGTATAATGACTTACATTGACCGAATAGGTCATTGTCTTATCCTCAAATACCGAATTCAGCCACACACACACACATATATATATAGTTCTTTGATACTAATAAATCACTTTGAAATCAATTCACATATGAGCACATAACACGTACCTTAACATGTAAAATATATATTTTACTTACACAACGATAGTTACCACGGACATTCGATGTTGTAATCTTACTTAACTTACTGGCATCAGTCATGTCAAGTCTTAGAACTCAGAACACATTACTAGCATAAGCCTGCGGGTCTTTAACCCGGATATTTTTCCAGCACGTAGCCTGTGGACCTCAAGTCAGGATATATTTCCAATATATAGCCTGCGGATCTCATGTCCGGATATATTTCCAGCATATAGCCTGCGGATCTCATGTCCGGATATATTTCCAATCTCATACATACTTAGTCTTATTTTAACACATCTCAGTCATCTTATCACGTTAGAAATCATATATTACATTCGGATATAAACTCAATATGAGCATCATCATTGACATTTCGGCTCAAGAGTTATACCTCATATCACACATTCATTTCACCATTCAATCTTAAACTCAAAGTGACCATCAGACTATAAGTCATATACATGCATTATTTATTGTACAACTTTATTCAAGTGCAAGCCAAAGATCGCAATTCATCTAATATACTCTTATAAAGGCATCATCAATTATATATTAAAGGAGACTACTCAAAACTTACCTCGGATGTTGTCGAACGATTTCAATGGCTATTCGGTTACTTTCTCCTTTCCCCTATCCAACTTTGGTCCTCTAAGCTCTTGAGTTAAATCAAACAAATTTACTTCTCAATCAAACACATACATACGACAACCATATACATTTCAAAAACCAATTAATTCGTATCATTTGTCCACTTTAAGTCTATCACCATTTCATTTTCAAATTTATGTACTTTGTAAGTCACATTCGAACACATTCGGCACTATGCATCTTTTCAAATATTTCTTTTAACATTAAACTCAACTTATAACCTTCTTCTAATTAAAAACATTCAACACCAACTGGTCATGCTTATTATATTCACAATTTAACTATATTTAATATATGTATGTATAACCGAATGTCTCTATGTCACAAGGTACTTACCTAAGGCAATATATATATACCTATGTGTGACTGGCACAATTTAATCGATTACTCATTTTATGCACAACCACGTATACACACATATATATAATTATAGCATGCCTTAATATCTTATATGCCACATTCGACCCTAACCACTCAAACTTAGCTTTCATATACAATTTCCATTTCATGATCAATTGTAACAAATTGCACATAGGTTTCAGTCTTGCCGAACAATGACCGAATATGCATATCAAATAAATAGTTTACTTAACACATAACTCACATAGCCAAAGTACATGTAACCCTAATGTCCAAATATGAATATCACCCAAAATTCTTATGACTTAACCTTTAACCCCTTTTTAGCCGAATATGCATTAAACATCTAGTCCACATACACAAACACAATCTCATAAGGCTTATCATATTTTCATGTACACATCAAATCTATATATCCGAATAGATATATACGTATATATATAGCTCTTCAACCCGATATTTATTCCTATTCCCCTAACACAAATGGATCAATTAAACCAAATTCATATACATTTTTTAAATATTCATACAACCTTTATATTTCACATAATTTGTGCACACACACCATTAATCTATTAATTAACTAAACACTTTAGAAATTTTCTTTAACTAAACATGTATTCGGCAATGACCACAACAATTTAACAAACCTTAAAAACAAACCACAAATTTTAAATTCATCTAATTACCCCCAATGACTGAATGCACAATTATATATAAAAACTCAAATAACACAAAATTTTCTTTCCAAAATGCATATATATATAAATACATACGGCAACTTCAATTCATACCTCCCAACAATGAATTCAACTTATTCATTTAAGCTACTTTAACATATAAATAACATCTTCCAAAAACTTATCAAATTAACACAAATTTATCAACTTGTCGAATGGCTATATGTTCAAGGATTCATGAATTTAAACCATGGGTTAACTATACTATGCACTTATCAATTTAATCTCATAATCAATCAAAATAAAAATCACAATACATACCTTTAAATTGGGATAGCCATGGCCGAATGCCTTGGTTTCTTCTTCAATATTTTCTTTCTCAATTTCGGCAATGAAGAAAGAAAGATGAGCATCCCTTATTTTATTATCTTTACCTTATTTTACTAATTATTTTTATTTCAAAATAATGCCATTTCTTATTATAATACTTAAATAAACATATATTATCCAACAACCATTATTATGGCCGGCCACCATAAACAAAAAATGGGTATTTGACATGCAAGTCCAACCTTTTTATGACATGCATTAATAGACCACTTTTAATTTTACCTATCACATTTCACAATTGTCTCACATAAGTCCTATTTAATAATTTCACATACAAATGACAAAATTAAAGCATGAACTTTCACACATGCATTACACATACGATAAGCATAGAATATAACGGTTAATTATTTTTATGATTCGGTTCTGTGGTCCCGAAACCACTTTTCGACTAAGGTCAAATTAGGGCTGTCACACTTTATTACTTAAGAACATTTTTGAAAACCTTTATTCCATTTTCCCAAAACATATATTTTCTTATGAATCCAAAAACATATAAACCTTTAAAATTTCATCCGCAAGTTTAATAGAATAACTGTACAAATAAAAGTTTAAAATGGAAATTATACCACAGTCTTATAAAACTTTACAGTTCAACTTAAACCAAATAGTAATTAAAAATCGAAATAAAACTTATAGTTCATTTCCTCCAAAACTATCTAAGACTTCCGCGCACTGAGCCCATCAATAGAATCCAGAACTGTACCTGAAAGGGAAACAGAAGAAGGGGGTGAGCTACTCGAGCTTAGTGTGAGAACAAACCTGATAAACTACAAAAGAGGAAACAGGGAACTAGAAGTAGTTCAAAAATAGTACATACTTATAGACAGATGCTAGTTGAGCGAATTCGCCCAACATCACACACATACCATATGTACTTTCCAGTCATATGGGTTAATTAGACACACACAGTCCCACATACCATTCAAATCTAGTAGCAGTAGTAATTCTCAACAGTCACAATATTTATCTAGTCAGACAATTGCAGTCAAAGTCTATAAAATTCTCATAGGCACAAGTGCCTTTTAGTTAAACAATCAATCAGACATTTCAGTCAAATAGTCAATTTGATGCATATGAATGCATTTGAGTTAAGAAAAACCCACCCTTCTAGCCAACACACCTCTCCGTCCCCCATCACTCCTCATAAGAGCTTTAAGCTCATCCCGCCAAACACTCCACTCAGGACCTCGTAAGGCCTATCCAACCCTGCACTATCCAACTGATGTCATCCCGGTAGCCCGAGAACGATGGCTATCGGATCGCCCATGACCCTCTGGGTATTGGAACTAATAATATGCGCGATAGATCGCCAATACGTATATTATGCGAAAAAAGTCGGCGTATAAAGTCAGATCTGTGCAATGCGCTAAACCACAAGATGAATATGCAAGATGAATCGCGAGATCAAATAATAGTACGTAGCATAGCTAACGTACATGTGGTACAGTGCAATGTGGTAAACCGCTATACCATTAGGTTGCGATAAACTCGCTAGTTCGATCCAATGATACATAGTGAAGTCGACGTATGTATCTGATGCGGTGCGATCGATGAGTCGCAGACATATCAAATTGTCCACGACCGTTAGGGTATTAGGACTGCCCATGGTCCTCTGGGTATATAAGGCTAATAACCAATAGATCAGCTGCCAGTTCAATTCAGTCAATCTTCCTTCTCTTCAAAAATCCCGCCCAAAATAGTTTATGCATATATATGTATGTATGCAGTCAAATGTACACAATCAGAGTACCAGTCTCAAATAATTAATCAGAGGTAGACATTCACATCCAATCAGTTAGTTACAAAATCAGTCTTGAGGACACTCGTAACTCAAATTTAATAGCAATTACGAAATAAGCTCGCATATCAATGACACATATTCAAACAGTCAGACAAAACTAGTTGCACACACACTCACCTAGCTAACCGGGTTTAGAATCAAACACGTCACATAGCCAATCACAATTAACACATTATCCAAACTCAGATCAGCGTCGTAAATATCCTCACTAGAGCTCAGTCGAGGGTTGGAACCCACAGAGTTGCGATTACACTTAAATTTGACCCAAAATCATTATTTGGCAAGATAGGGCCACATGCCCGTGTGCTCTGGCCGTGTGGAGCAATCTAGGCCGTGTGGGGGCCCAAAATGCCCGTATAAAGGGTAGAACACTACCATGCTACAGAGGCACACGCCCATGTTGTAACACCCCAAACCCGGCCTGGACGTTATGGCTGAATCTGGCGCATCACTTTGAAGTGTTTTAGCGAAAACTGTGTTTTCATTGAAAACCCTTCTTAAAACAAAAGAAACCTTAACTATCATTAAAAAAACTCCTTTCAATCACTTGTTTAAAATATATGATTTTATGAAAACATGTCATTTTAAAATGTAGTTGCGGAAACGTAGAAAAGTCATACTATAGTTTAAGAAACCATGTTCAACTTCTTATAATTGCATCACATAAAAATAATAATCCAAATAATAATAAAGTGGAAGGCCTATTACAATATGATTTGAAAAGTACTTAATAACATAGAAACTGGTAAGCTTTAGAAAGAAAAACAAGTCCAAATTATCCTATTAGCTGGCCACCCAGAGTCCCTCCAAACATCGAACCTTCTACTGAGCATTACCTGAAAATAAAATAAAAAAGGGGGTGAGTTTTCACAAACTCAGTGTGTACAACCCTCGACGAAAACAAGCATTCAAAAGTCATCATACATCAAACATGCAATGCAATACAGTGCAACCCACCCCAATAATGCAACCGGTACACTTCTGCTCCGTCCCTCTTTTCACAACCTGTGGGGATATAAATATCGACCCACCCAACCGATACACATCAATGGTAGCCCAGTTGCGGAACTACCCAAGTTACAGCAAGCTGCCAATCACATATTGGGCTTAAAAGCCATCGATGGATCCACGGTTGTTAAGCAACCATGCGACCCTCATATACTCCCTTCATTCCATAATTCCCAACCCATATGCAACCTAAACAGGATATCACATGAATACATATGAATGCATGTAGCAATCATTAATCTTACACACAACACTTAGGGTATTTTAGTCATTTTCACCCTTAGGGGCATTTCAATAATTTTCTTGTATTACGGGTTTTTACTTACCTTGGCCCGTTAATAAATCCCGTGAGCTAAGATGAATGAACACTATGCACCAGGTAGGGTTCTAGAGAAGAGGAGGTGAGTCATTAAGACTGCTTAAGTACCAAGCTCTCCCTAGATCCAATCCTAGACATGCATATACCTGTTGCCAGACCTTAACTCTATGACTTGTCCATGGTCGTAATATATTAATTAAGTTTTATGTGGTTATCATATACTAGGCCCAAAACCCCTACATACATGAATATGGCCCATTTGGCCCAATCTCATACATATGGCCCATTAGGCCCAATTCACATTCATATCGCCCATCAGGCCCAATTCACATTCATATGGCCCATTTGGCTAGATCCACGTTCATATGGCCCATTCGGCCCAATGTCATTTATATGGCCCATCCGGCCTAAATCACATTATATTCATACTCGCATACAAATTTCCTATCACATAGCATTGCTTATCAAATTTTGCCTATTATGGGCCTAACAGCCCATCGGCCCCTTTTAACCCATTTCGGCCCACTTGGCCTATTCACAACCCAAGTCCATGGAATCACCCATGGGCCTCAGGCAACCTATCGGTCTCTCCCTTACGAGTATTCGTGCACCTGCAAGACTACCGTAGCCATACTTTCGGCTTTTCAGTATTTCGGCATTTCGGCTATTGTCGATTCGTAGGGTGTGTGCAGTGTATGTACACACCTGGTAAGCAAGCGTGATGTGATCTCCTTAGCCCCAAACCTTGCGCGATAAGTATAACAACCCCTTCTTAAATCCCTAACCACGATCAACTCCTAGATCTGCACCAATCTTAACTATTAAAGCAGAATAATAGGTGACTCATATCCAACACAAGTCCCCTTACCTTAATTATGAACATTCGGCCACCTTAGCCAACGGGAGAGGAAAACTTACCAAAATCGCAACACCTAAAGAACTATTTCGACAAAGAGTTAAGATCCGAGATCCGATACTAATTTCCTACCATAGTCGATTAGAATGAGCAAGGAACAATATTCGATACTTACCCATAAAAACTGATTAGAAGAGTAACACTTACACTAGATTCGGTCAAAGAGTATTCGGCTCTAGAGATCTGAATGGTACAATTGCTTATTCGGTACCAAGGGAGAGAGGAAGAAGAATCGACTAAACCCAAAAGTGAAACAAAAAAATCGACACAAGAAAAATAAAAGGAGAATAAGGGTTTTCGACTTTTGGATAAATCGGCAGAAAGAAAAAGAAGAAAACAAAAGGGTTTTGGATAACAGGATGAAGGAAATTCGGCACTAGCCTGGCAACCCTGCATTCGACACTTATTTATAACCCTATAGCCAAATTGCCTAGCCCTCAGTTCCCTATTCGGCTCTATCACTTCCACCTCTCATCTCCTCATTTTTCTCCCTGATAACCCCTTGATCCTTTCCTTAATTTTCTCTCCTAAACACTCCCTTTAGAGTCCATCTTCATGCCACTTCCAACCTTCTAGAAGGCTAAAATTAAACTTTTAAAAATACAAAGCTAGTATTCGAACCTAGGATCTCCTTCCTAGCCACTAACGCCACCTCCCTACACTCTAAGTGGCGTCACTTAGCCACTCCACCACAAGGCTTTTTGATGCCATTTTCCCCTATCTTTATTTAAAAGCCCAACTACTTGCCAACAAGGCCCTTTTAATTATTAAACTTTAATTTCTTCTACCCTTAGATTCGAACTCAAGCGTTGACCAAGACCTACCAACGCGCAATTAACACTTAACTGGGATTGCTAAGCACAAAAAGAAAAATTCACGATTTCGGGATTTTTGGGTTTCGAGATTTTTGGGGCGTTACACATGTGAAGCAAGGACACAGCCGTGTGAACAGGCCGTGTAACTCACTGTCTAAGTTCGCTAAAATAAGGTGCAGGGCAGACACAGCCGTGTAAGGGTCTCACAGGCCCATGTGCCATCAGACACGGCCGTGTGTTCCAAAACACACGCCCGTGTGGGATCCTTAATGCCCAAATTAGTCACACAGTCGTGTGGCCAGGCCATGTGACCTCGAAACTCTGAATCCCTAATTCCCTAACCCAGACGCCTGTGTGCCCAAGGGACATGGCCTTTGAATTCTGACAAAATCCCCAAATCGGCCACACGGCCGTGTGGCACCCAATTTTGACCAGAAACCCTAATACTTAAATCCACATAACCGTGTGCAGTGGCCGTTAGGGAGGCTACAAAACCACCCCAAATCAGTCTCGAAACTGCCATTTAGGCCACCATAATAGTCCCTAACCTTAACCACATCAAGAGTACATCAGATACTAGTGTTTTCCCTTCTCTTACAACATCTCAAAACCCAAAATTGAAGAGACTAATGCCTAGTTATAAAAAGCTAAAATAAACTTGGAAAAGTAGAACAATGTAGTTAAAGTTTGAATCCCACACCTGTTTTGAGATCGGTGGTGACGACAGAGGAGTGGAATTTCCGAAGCCAACAAGCCAAACTGAATTATGAGTGTTATTATCAAAAGCAAAAAGAAGAATAAAGAAAAAACAGAAGAGCCAGAGAAAATAAGAAAATGTGAATAGAAAGAAGAATAGAAATTATAATAGGAAATCTTAAAACAATTAATTAATAATTATAAATGATTATAATTATTAACTAAAACAAATCAAAATAAAGAAGGCACTCTAAAATGTGTACCAAAGACTCGAAGCTAGAACATTGAGATTTACTAACACTCCACTTAACCACCAGACCAGTAGGCCTATTCTGTCACTAAATTGCACGACTAAGCACATATGTGCAACCTCCTCACTGAACCTATGCACAAAACCTAAAACTTATCGGCCTAAAACTTCTAGGCCTCCTTAAAGAAATTTTGTCCCCGAAATTTCCAACTAACAGAACAGTTGTAAAACCAAACTACACCACTATGCTCCCGCTACTCACTCTAACTCCAAATCACTACCGCGCTAAACTTGAACTTGGAACCTCTCACACACACCCTAAACCCTAAACCCTAAACCCAATTCTCCTTAGACCCATATCTGAGACACGCTCCCAACTTCCTCCAACAACCGTCCGGATGGAACCTCTTACAAAGCTCGCAAGATGGTACGCTAGTACCACTACCGGCACTACCTTTGCCATTACTCAGTTGTGTCCTAGAACGCTTCACAGAATGAAGCTCCAACCTCGGGGAACTGCGATCTTTCTTCTTCTCACAGTCCACGCACCTAGCCTCAGAGAGCAAGGCGTTCCAAAATGTGTACCCAAAGACTCAAACCTAGAACCTTGAGATTTACTAACACTCCACTTAAGCACCAGACCAGCAGGCCTATTCTACCACTAAATTGCACGATACGCAACCTTTTTACTGACCCGATGCAGAAAACCCAAAACTTCTAGGCCCCAAATTCTGGGCGTTACATGGTGCTACTCAATAAGTTACACGTGTGAGGATAAGGGTTGGAACACGGCCGTGTGTCCCTTGTTCAAAAGTTACACAACCTGGGGTGATTTCACATGGCCTAAACACACAGCCGTATGACCCCTATTTTCCAATTTTTTAACTTTTTCTTAAAACTTTAGATTTGTTTCAAATTAGTCCCGAATTGCCTCAAAGCTATTTTTAAGGCCTCGAAGGCTCAATTTAGGGGCGAAATGCCTATGATTCAGATGTTTTAAATGTCATGTATTTATTTATTTTAATGTTATATAGATAAATTATTCTCAATTGCTTGGTAATGCTCCGTAACCATAATTTGATGATGGAGACGGGTTAGAGGTGTTACAGAACTTCTATTTACTGCTTTAAATTTAGTTAGTTTATTATTAACATCTTATTATTATCTTTTTCATTTATTTTATTTTTATTAATATTATTTGTGTTTAGTTTTTTTTTCTTTCCATAGCAAGGTAGATATCATGGAGTGATAGAACCAAAAAATAATGAAGAAGCCAGAAACTAGGCTCCATGTCAAGACATCACACCCTAATGTCGCGACATCATACACAAAACAAACCTTGCAACATTGAAAGCCCAAGTTCGTCTGAATATTCTTAGACGTTCTATCATCTATTATCGACACTTCTTTTGTTATTCTCCTTTTTATTTTTATTTTCTTTATATTATATTTCATATTTCTTATTGTAGTAATTTTTTAGGTATCTTTTCATCCACTTGGAGCACACAAACCCCGAGATTATCATAAAAACAAGGATTCAACATACTCTGGGAAGTTTTCTTATTTGCACTTTAATTATTTTTGGTTAAAGGCAATGCATGTTCTAAAGTGTGGGGGAAAAGCATAGGATTAATTTGTGTGTCTTTGTTTATTTGTTTACTTTTCTTTAGTTGATTATTTATTTACAAAAAAAAAGAATATTAGTGTTTTGTTGCATGGTTCTTGGATTATATTAATATTGTGAATAGTGGTTGAAAAATAATAAATCATGTAATGATTTTTGCCAAGCATGAATTTTTTTATTTATATGAGATAATTTGATTATTTTTAAAGAAATTAATTAGGTTACTAAGTTAAATTGCATAATAGACTAGAAGTACCTAAGTAAGAATGTTTGATGATCCCATATGAAATATAAGTCTTATAGATAGTCATAGAGACATGAATGCTTGAATTGTTTATTATTCATTACGTTTAATTTAAATCATGAAAGAAATTGTGTATGGTGGGATGGTTAGGGATGGCCTAAGGTATTGTTTGATTAGTCAGTTCTCAAATGACCATACCTTAATGTTATAAATCCCTAGACTGCTTATTTGGGCCTGATAACTCCTTTTTAATGAACCAAGAAAATTGAAACCCAACGACCACACATAAAACTTGAACTCTTCCCTATCATTGGTCATTTAATACATTACAAAATGAACGTCAGGCCATAGATATTGAAGGTTTAGGTAGATACATTCAGGTAGTTTAAAAAAAAGAGTGAAAAAGGAAGAAACAATGTGATACAATGATTATAGGTCAGGGAAAAATGTGCGAAAGAGAAAATAATCTAGAAAAAAGTGAAAAGTAAAATCTAGTGGAAAAAGTATCAAACAGAAACAACAGCACTATGGCTAAGAAAAGAGTAAAAAGTTAAGTGACAAAACAAAAAGTCAAAAAAGTGAGAGAAAAACTCAGTCATCAGTACACAAAAAATCATTCAGTTGATCATTGTTGCTAGTACTTTATTGTATTTTCCTATATGGAGAGATAAGGTAGGTGATAGACGGAGACAAAAGGCGGTGAGCTTGGATGGGACATTTAGGGGGAAGAGAGGAAACAATATTATGTACCTAACTATTTCTAGTGTTTGAACCATTTTAAGCCATATCTTTGCTTGATCTCATATAGTCCTAAGCCTCAGAACGTTACAAGCCTAGAAGACCAATGTGATTTAAGCATTCTCTGTGCTTAATCTTCCGGAATCACTAACAATTATACTTAACGAATATATTTTTTCACATTATTGTATCTACTACATATCTGTTTGATTTATGTTAATGGTGATATTGTTAAATATTTGGTCATAGGAATTACTTCTATTGTGTTAGTAATGTAACTTTGTAAACTAATCCTAATTTACTTTAAAAAGTTTCAAGGCATTGACCTATCAAGATTAATTTACATATACGAGAAGAATTGTTATACCTTTAATATTTGACAACCATGTTCATAGTAGTAATAAAATAAAAGGGACATATTCTTATTGCATGCTGTGTCTAGACTTGATTTGCTTGAGGAAAAGCAAAAAAGTTAAAGTGTGGGGAAGTTTAGGTTTGAGGTTCTTATTTACACCTATCTTCACTAAGTCTAGCTTGTTTAAATAAAGAAACCAAGTCAAATTTTTTAATTTGCCTTTTTATCTATTTTTATTTAATGTTTTGTCCTTTTGTGTACTTTTATTTGCAACTAAATATTTTCTTTTTATGTTCGTGACTATTTTTCCCTTCTTTAGTTTTTTTTATTCTTATTATATTCTTATATTGCTTCAAGACAAGCAATGACTTAAGTGTAGTGGAGTTTGATCCGCCATAATTCGTTCTAGCAGATTAAACTAGTTTTCGTACTTAAAAAGCTTGAATATAAGCAATCTTATTATGTTTTATTTAGTTTTTCTATTTTAGTTTCCATTTAATAAAAAGTGTGATTTGAGTTGATTTTATGACCTTCGGGGTTGAAAGAGGCCTAACGGAAGACTAAAGTATTTGGTATGCACAATGTATTTTAACATAAAAATGTCAGTCAACCTGGGGTTAAAGACGACTACCAACCCTAATGTTATAAATAGGCTCCATTGTATACAATTTAGAGGGATTCGGAGACACTATTTTCTTAGATTTTTACTTCGTTCTTAGTTTTTCTTATTTTACTTTATGTTCATGTAATTGGAAGATCATATTCGAACGTTAGACAATCGTGAGTAAAGATTGCTTCTGTAACGCCCCTAACCCGTATCCGTTGTCGAAATAGGGTTATGGAGTATTACTAGAGTTTACATTTCAAAACTTTTCAAAAATATAAATCATTTACTTCATAACATTTATCATAGAAAATTTCATCAATAGCATACATATTGTCCCTTATAAAAGCCCTTGAGGCCTTAAAAACACATTAAAAATAAATTAGGACTAAATTCAAAACATATAGAAATTTCAAGGAAATGATGAAAATTTTCAAAATGCAGGGGTCACACGGCCGAGAGCTGTGTGGACATTCAATTTAAGGACACACGGCTGTGTCCCAGCCCGTGTTCATGCCCATGTAACTCATTGACTTGGGTCACACGGCCAAGCCACACGCCCGTATGCTAAGCCGTGTACCCTTTAAAATAGCCTCACATGCCCGTGTGCCTGGCCGTGTGCTAAACCATGTAACTACCTGACTCGCAACACTTTGAAAGCTACAGGGGACACACGGTTGTGTCGCTTGGACCTATGTCACACATAGTTGAGACACACAGCCGTATAGACCAAAAATAAACCACTTTCAAGCCATTTTTCTCACCCAAACATGCATCCACCTACCACCAATTTTTCACATATAATCAAGCACCCAAAGTGCAATAAACCATGCTATAACAAGCTATCCAATCAAGGTACATAAGCATACAAACAATGTGCCCAAAAGTCACCTCAATTACAACCATTAAACAAGTATATCCGTATACATAAATTGGCCAAAAGTTCTACTAACTTATAACTAAACTTATGTCGTAACTTACCACTTTGTTCACATATCAAATTCACATTCAAATATACCAAATTTACCATTTAACAATTAGCATCAATAATCATATATGACAACTACATTTTTCATACCAATATGAACATGTTCAACTTCCATATTAAGACCACATACATATATCAACATATTAACCTATTCAAAGTACCAAATTTACAAGCCAAAACACAATGGCTAAAACATCAACTGAAATGACATATATATATACCAACCTCATTAATTAAACATTCGACATAGTCCACCTATACATGTCATTATAAACTTAACCAAGACATTAAAATCTATTGATATAATTGTTGGATAGTGTGATAATTTTTTGACGAGCTTCCAACCCAATCGAGCTTCCAATAATTTGTAAGGTAAAGGAAAAACAACTACGCAGGCAATGAATGCTTAGTAAACTCATATAAACTTTGATCATATTAATCCATTTCAAATATGAAATTTATACATATCAAAGATAATCCTATACCAATACCGTAAGATTCATGAAACCATATTCAACAACTCACAAATTGAATAAATCCACAACATCACATATACATATCATCTCTAGCATAGTAGGATTTTATAAAACTTTAAACCCTTTCAAATTTTCTTATTTTCATTTGCATTTCATTACTTTTCATTGCATTTACTATCTTTAGCTTAAAAAACAACACCAATTCAACCCATTATTCCCTTTTCCATCATTTTACACTTCAAGTATGAACTTACTATGTCATTAACTTTCCACACCCATTTCATATGCATATCACATGAGACATAAACATATCATTTAACCATAGGCACAAGCTAGTGCATTTAAACATAATTCTTTTTGGAACTAACCACATGATAAACCATTTCAATAGAAATTACATAATTTAAACCTTACCACCCTTTCAAGATCACAAGCATATTTCCATTTAGACACTTACCATTTCAATGCATAACTTATAAGTTTAACGTGGCATAATCCAACCACAACTTGGCCAAAGCCTAAGCATGTACACCAAACATGTTTTCCAAATAAACATATAACATAAGCATTATAAACATGGATGAATGCAACTTTTAATCATGTATCATATACATATATCATCCATTTCTACTTTCAATATACCATGTAATACCTTTTCAATGAAATTCACATGTATCTATATCTTAGTTCATATCAAACTCTTACCACTTCATAACCGAATAATGCCTATTGAACCATTTAAAATACTGTTGGATATCGAGGATATGTAATGCCCCAAAAATTTTAAAACCCAAAAATCCTGAAATCCCGAACTTTTTTTATTTTTAGTTTTGATAAAAATTGTGTTTAATATTCTTATCCAAGCGATAATTTTAGTAGGTCGTAGTTAAGGGTTGAGTTTGAATTAAGTGGTAGAAGAAATTATAATTTAATTATTAAAAGAATCAGGGTTGGCAAGTAGTTGGGCTTTTAAATAAAGCTAGGGGAAAATAGCATCAAAAAGCCTAGTGGTGGAGTGGCTAAGTGACGCCACTTAGGGTGTAAGGAGGTGGCGTTAATAGCTAGCAAGGAGGTCCAAGGTTCGAATCCTAGTTGAGTGTTTTTAAAAGTTTAATCTTGGCCTTCTAGAAGGATGGTAGTGGCGTGAAAGAGGACTCCAAGGGAAGTGTTCAGGAGAGAAAATTAAGGAAGGGATTAAGCGATTATCAGGGAGAAAAATGAGGAGATGAGAAGACAGAAGTGATGGAGCCGAATGGGGAATTGAGCATGGGAAAATTCGACTATAAGGCTTATAAATAGGTGCCGAATGCTAGGGTATGAAGCTAATGTCGAATTTTCTCCACCCTGTTACCAGAAACTCTTTTCTTTAAAAGTCGAAAACTCTCTGCCTTCTTTTCATTTTCTATTTCCTTGTGCCAAATTCTATTTATTCTCTACCTCATTGTTGACTTTTCTTTCTTTTCCTTGGAGCCGAATAACCCTCTTTTACCATACAAAATCATAAAGGGCCGAACCTCTTTGGCCGAATACCCTTGGTGCAATCACTACTCCTTCTACTTCGGTCAAATTGGGTGTAAGTGTTGTTCTTCTAATCGGTTTCTTTGCTGAGTATCATATATTGTCCCTTACTCTTTCCAATCAACTGTGATAGGGAATTAGTATCGAATCTCAGATCTGAGCTCATTGCTGAATTGTTCCTTAGGTGTTGCAGTTTTGGTAAGTATTCCTCTTCCATTGACTAAGGTTGGCCGAATAGCCATAGGCAAGGTAAGGGACTTGTGTTAGATACAAGTCATCTACTATTCGGGTTTTAATGGTTAAGTTTGGTACAGATCTAGGGATACGTGATCAAGGAAAAGCGATTAAGGATTGGGCTCAAGGTTTTGGCTAAGGAGATCGCATCACGCTTGCTTACCAGGTGTGCACTTACACTGCACACACAGGTAGATCGGCAAAAGCCGAAATGCCGAAATGCCAAAAGTTTGGCTACAGTAGTCTTGCGAATGTGAGAATACTCATAAGGGGGACACCGATAGGTTGCTTGAGAGCCTTGGGTGATTTCGTGGAATTGGGTTGTGATTTGGCCATACGGGTCGAAATGGGCTGAATGGGCCCGATGGGCTGTTGGGCCCATAATAGGCAAAAACCAAATATAGATGCTATGTAATGGAAATTTGTATGCGTGCACGAATATGAATGTGACTGGGCCAAGCGGGCCATATAAATGTGACTTGGGCCTAACGAGCCATATATAGGTGATTTTGGCCTAATGGGCCATATGAATATGATTGGGCTTAATGGGCCAGATACAGGTATGTGACTTTGTTTGGGTTTTGTAAGGGGTTTTAGGCCTAGCATACGATAACTACATAAGACTTAATTAATTGAGTCCGTAGGCAAGTCATAGGGTTAATGTGTGGCAACGGGTATATGCAGGTCTAGGATTGGATCTAGGGAGTGCTTGGTACGTAAGCAGTCTTAATGACCCACCTCCTCTTCTCTAGAATCCTACCTGGTGCATAGTACTCGTTCATCTTAGCTTGCGAGACTTGTTAAAGGGCCAAGGTAAATGGAAATATAATTAAAGAAAAATTACCGAAATGCCATTAATGGTGAATATGACCAAAATACCCCTAGGTGTTGAATGTAAGTTTTATGGATGTGCCATGCATACATATGATGTTCTACTTAGGTTGCATATGGAGTGGGAACTATGGAACGGAGGAAGTATATGAGGATCGCATGGTTGCCTGACAATTGTGGATCCACCGACGGCTTTTAAAGCCCAATATGTAAATGAAGGTAGTTCTGGAATAGGAATACCATTGGTGTGTGGGCTGGGTAGGTCGATATTTATATCCCCACATGGTGTGACGGGGGACGAAGTTGGTGTGTAGCGGACAGATAAGTTGGATAGGATTGCATTAGATGTTTGATGATTTTTCTTTGAATGCTTATTTTTCATGGAGGGTTGTCCAAACTGAGTTTGTGAAAACTCACCCCCTCTTTTATTTTATTTTCAGGTGATGCTCAGTAGAAGGTTCGATGTCAGGAGGGACTCTAGGTGGCTGGCTAGCAGGATAATTCGGATTTGGTTTTTCTTAAGCATTTAAGTTTTTATTTCTTTTTAAGTATGCTCAGACCAGATTGTAATAAGGTTTTCATCACGCTATGATTACTTGAATTATTATTATTTTCACTGTAACCACGAGAAGTTGAACATAGATTTCTTAAATTATAGTATGTTTTCTACGTTTCTGCAACTAAACTTCTAAGTGCTTTATTTTCATCTAATCTTATGTTTGAACAAGTTTTTTTTATATATAGTTAAGGTTTCTTTTATTTTAAGAGGGGTTTTCAATGAAAACACGGTTTTCGCTAAAACACTTCAATGTGATATGCCAGATTCAGCCATAATGTCCAGGCTGAGTTTGGGGTGTTACATTTAATGGTATCAGAGCCCAGGTTGCAAAACTCGGGCTGTAAATTAGGCCTTATTACTTGGTTTCTTTTTGTGTTTTAAAAAAAAATTTGAATCACAATGGTTTGGAAAAAAGGAATTCTTGCAGAGCGGCATACTGAGTCTCTGACGTCGAACCAAGTAAGTACTTTTATTCTTAAATTTGTTTGAATTGTTATACAGTAGTTAGCTAGAGGGCTACTTTAGGTGATCTTGTTAGATTGGAACCAAAACCCGCAGAAACTTGAAACTGTAGAGGATTTTTGGAAGCAATATTCTCTTTAATAATTTCCATAAAACATCGGGTTAATTATTAAACTAACTAAAACTTCATAAATTTTTTAATTCAGATAATACGTGAATCAACGATGAGTGCCAGAAGAGGTGCAAGAGGCCGTGGCCGAGGCCGCGAAAATGTTAGGGTTGAATTGTCGGCATCGGGCCATATACCTGATGCTGGAGTAGAAGAGGCTCCGGCCTCAGCTATGCTTGGGAATAGACTGTATGATCGGGCTGCGAGAGAAGATGCATTGTCGCAGGCAATGTTGAGAATTTTGGAAAGGGTCACTGGGCCCAGTAATGGCACTAGAAACCAGGGGTCCATTCTGGAGCAACTTCGTTCGAACGGGGCTGAAATCTTTAAGGGCATGGCTGGCGTGGCTCCTAATGTGGCAGAATATTGGTTGAAGGCTACTGAAAAGATAATGGAGGACCTGGACTGCTCACCTGAGCAAAAGTTGAAAAGAGCCGTGTCACTACTTAGGGAAGAAGCCTACCAGTGGTGGCTGACGGTGAAAGAGGGCACCCAACCGGAGCAGGTCACTTGGGAGTTTTCCAAGGCTGCATTCCAAGGAAAGTATGTGGGTGCAAGCTATGTGGATGCTAGAAGGAAGGAGTTCCTAAATTTGACTCAAGGAAACAAATCGGTGGCGGAGTATAAGGCGAATTTTCTATGCCTTAGTAGGTATGCGAGAGTAATGGTGGCAGCAGAGTATGAGCATTACGTGAGATTTGAGGATGGACTTAGAGATAGCCTTAGGGTATTGATAGCTCCACAAAGGGAACGAGTTTTTTGGAATTTGTGGAGAAAGCAAAGATAGCGGAGGAGGTTAAGTGCACTAAGCGCTTAAATAGGGAAAAAAACGGGTAAGAATAAGAGAGAGGCTGAGACCCTGGGTGTTGGACAGAGGCCTTAGACTAGGGCCAGGAATAACGAGCCAGTTAGAGCAGAGCCCCCTGCTGCTAATCTAGGGTGCCACCTTGTGCTAATTGTGGGAAAAGCCATAGAGGCGAGTGTTGGAAGAGGATAGGAGCTTATTTTGCTTGTGGGTCTTTGGAGCATAGGATCAAGGATTGCCCTCAAACGCTAGGTCGAGAGCTAGCTGTGGGTCAAGGTGGTGCTCAACCACCAAGGGGTGGATAGCTGTTGCCAAGGGGTCGTAGATAGGCCAGGGGCGGTAATGGCAATGGACGTGGACGTAGAGCACCAGGCGAAAATGCAGGCCATGCTGGGACGAGACAGCCAGCTTTGGTTTATGTTGCTCGTCACCGAGAAGACGGGGATGCCCCAAATGTGATAATGGGTATGTTCTTTATCTATGAGTTACCTTACACGGCATTGATGGATATTGGATCGACGCATTCATATGTTGCATGCAATATGAATGAATATTTAGGTGATATGTTTGAAATTACTATGAATGAGATGACTGTGATAAGTCCATTAGGGCAGTCCGTAGGAGTGAATAATTTGTTTAGGAATGTACCCTTAGTAGTCCAAGGGGTTAGCTTTTTAGCAGATTTGATGGAGCTGCTGTTTAGTGAATTGGACTTAATATTAGGTATGGATTGGCTGGTAAAGCACCGAGCCACCTTAGATTGCACTGCAAAGCGAATGGTGTTAAGAACAGCGGAAGATAAGGAAGTAGTGGTGATTGGTAAACGCCGAAACTATCTATCAAACGTGATTTCAGTGTTAAGGGCTGAGAAGTTAGTACGGAAGGGATACGAAGCCTTTTTGGCTTATATTAGTAATACGGAGGCTAAGAGCCCTACTGTCAAGGAGTTGAGAATAGTTAGGGAATTTCCAGATGTCTTTCTGGAGGAGCTGCCTGGGTTGCCACCCAGAGGGAGGTAGAATTTGGAATCGAGTTATTACCTGGGACGGCTCTGGTGTCTATCTCTCCTTACCAAATGGCACCAAAGGAGTTGGTGGAACTTAAGGCAGAGATCCAGAAATTGTTGGATCGAGGATTCATCCGACCAAGTGTGTCTCCATGGGGAGCACAGGTGTTATTGGTGAAGAGGAAGGATGGAACCTTGCGAATGTGCATTGACTATCGACAGTTAAACAAGTTAACTATTAAAAATAAGTACCCTCTACCGAGAATTGACAAACTTTTCAATTAGTTTAGGGGAGCTTTTGTTTTCTCGAAGATTGACTTACGTTCGAGTTATCACCAATTGAGGGTGAAGGAGGCAAATATCCATAAGACGGCCTTCAGAACTCGTTATGGGCACTACGAGTTTTTGGTGATGCCATTTGGGCTGACGAAAGCACCTACCGCTTTCATGGATCTCATGAATCGGGTTTTCCAAGCCTATCTAGATCGGTTCGTGGTACTTTTAATAGATGACATTTTGGTGTACTCAAGAGATGAGGATGACCATGATGCACACTTAAGGATTGTGTTGCAAACTTTGAAGGAGAAACAACTGTATGCCAAATTCAGTAAATGTGAATTCTGGCTAAGGGAGGTTACTTTTCTTGGACATGTGGTGTCAGCCGAGGGGATTAAGGTGGATCCTCGGAAAGTTGAAGCGATGTTAGACTGGAAAACACCCAAGTCAGTATTGAAAATTCGCAGCTTTTTGGGCTTGGCAGGATACTATAGGCAGTTTGTTAAGGGCTTTTCAGTAATTGCTACACCCTTAACTAAGTTGTTGAGAAAGGGGGTATCGTTTATTTGGACGGACAAGCAGCAAGAGAGTTTTAGAAAACTCAAGAAAGCTTTAACGGAGGCCCCTGTGTTGGTTCAGCCAGTGCCTGGGAAGGAGTTTACGGTCTATAGTGACGCGTCGCATGTGGGCTTAGGATGTGTATTGATGTAAGAAGGGAAGGTGGTTGCGTATGCATCTCGGCAACTCAAGACTCATGAGGTGAACTACCCAACCCATGATTTGGAGCTAGCTGTGGTGGTGTTCGTACTTAAAATATAGAGACATTACTTATACGGGGAGAAGTGCGTAATTTTTTCAAATCACAAGAGTTTGAAGTACCTCCTTACCCAGAAGAAGCTAAACCTTAGGAAGCATAGGTGGGTGGAATTATAGAAGGATTATGATTGTACGATTGAATACCACCCTGGTAAAGCAAATGTGGTAGCTGACGGGTTGAGTCGTAGGACTAAGTCAGACTTGAGAGCTATGCTCGACCGTTTAAGCTTGTTGGATGATGGAAGCTTGTTAGTGGAGCTTCAAGTAAAGCCAGTGTGGGTTGAGCAGATAAAGAGTAAGCAATTAGTGGATAAGGCTTTGAGTGTTCGTTTTAGACAAGTGGAGAGTGGGGAGACATTGAACTTTGGGATAAATAATAAATGAGTATTGTGTTTCTGTGGGAGAATGTGTATACCAAAGGACGATGAACTAAAGCAGTCCTTTCTATGGGAAGCACATAGCAGTCTCTATGCAATGCATCCTGGCAGAAACAAGATGTATCGGAATTTACGTGAGCTTTATTGGTGGCCTAGACTTAAGCGCGAGGTTATGGAGTTCATAGGTAAATGCTTGGTTTGTTAAAAGGTGAAAGCAGAACATCCGTTGCCTTCGGGATTACTTCAGCCAGTGAAGATTCCACTCTAGAAGTGGGAAAGGATCACTATGGACTTTGTTAGTGGGCTACCCTTAACGCCAGCTAAGAAAGACTCGATATGGGTTTTAGTGGATCGATTAACCAAGTCTGCCCATTTTGTACCAGTTTGCACCGATTACTCGTTGCAAAAGCTGGCTAGGCTGTATGTGGAGGAGATTGTAAGATTGCATGGAGTACCAGTCTCCATAATATCTAATAGGGACCACGTTTCACTTTGCGATTTTGGAAGAAGTTACATGAGGCGTTAGGTACTAGGTTGAATTTCAGTACAGCTTTCCACCCTCAAACTGATGGACAGTCGGAAAGGGTGATCCAAGTATTGGAAGATATGTTGAGGGGATGCGTGATTGAGTTCCAAGGTAGCTGGGAGGACTATTTACCGCTAGCCGAATTTGCGTACAATAATAGTTATCAAGCAAGCATTGGGATGGCTCCATACGAGGCACTGTATGGGCGAAGGTGTCGAACTCCAACATGTTGGACGGAGTTAGGCGAACGAAGAATTTTGAGCCATGAGTTAGTAGCCAATACTGAGGATAAGGTGAAATTGATTCAGGATCGTTTGAAGGAGGCCTCGGATAGGCAGAAATCGTATGCTAACCTTAAGCATCGAGAGATAGAGTATGCCGTGGGAGACTTAGTCTTTCTTAAGGTCTCTCCGTAAAAGAAGGTGTTAAGGTTTAGACGAAAGGGAAAGCTAAGCTGAAGGTTCATTGGGCCATATCGGGTTGTAAGGTGGATTAGGCCAGTTGCTTATCAGCTAGAATTACCTCCTGAACTGAGCCAGATCCAAGACGTGTTATACTAAGACGGTATCACTTGGATCCTTCCCATGTCGTGGCGATTGAAGAAATTGAGGTCAGACTAGACCTAACTTTCGAGGAAGAGCCCATACAAATAATTGGTCGTTATGTTAAGGTACTGAGAAGGAAGTCCGTTCCATTAGTCAAAGTGCTTTGGCCTAATCACAAGGCTGAGAAGGCTACTTGGGAACCTGAGGAAGCGATGCAACATCAACATCCTCAAATTTCAAGGACGAATTTTCTTTTAGGGGGTAGAGTTGTAACGCCCTAAAAATCTCGAAACCCAAAAATCCTGACATCCTGAACTTTCTTTATTTTTGATTTTGATAAAAATTATGTTTAATATTCTTATCCAAGAGATAATTTTAGTAGGACTTAGCTAAGGGTTGAGTTTGAATTAAGGGGTAGAAGAAATTATAATTTAATTATTAAAAGAATCAGGGTTGGCAAGTAGTTGGGCTTTTAAATAAAGTTAGGGGAAAATAGCATCAAAAAGCCTAGTGGTGGAGTGGCTACGTGACTCCACTTAGGGTATAGGGAGGTGGCATTAATAGCTAGCAAGGAGGACCAAGGTTTGAATCCTAGCTGAGTGTTTTTAGAAGTTTAATTTTGGCCTTCTAGAAGGATGGTAGTGGCGTGAAAGAGGACTCTAAGGGAAGTGTTCAGGAGAGCAAATTAAGGAAGGGATTAAGCGATTATCAGGGAGAAAAACGAGGAGATGAGAAGGGAGAAGTGATGGAGCCGAATGGGGAATTGGGCATGGGAAAATTTGACTATAAGGCTTATAAATAGGTGTCAAATGTTAGGGTATGAAGCTAATGTCGAATTTCCTCCACCCTGTTACTAGAAACTCTTTTCTCTAAAAGCCGAAAACTCTTTACCTTCTTTTCTTTTTCTCCTTCCTTGTGCCGAATTCTATTTCTTCTTTACCTCATTGCTGACTTTTCTTTCTTTCCCTTGGAGCCGAATAACCCTCTTCTGCCATACAAAATCATAAAGGCCCGAACCTATTTGGCTGAATACCCTTGATGCAATCACTACTCCTTCTACTTCGGTCAAATCGAGTGTAAGTGTTGTTCTTCCAATCGATTTCTTTGCTAAGTATCGTATATTGTCCCTCACTCTTTCTAATCAATTGTGGTAGGGAATTAGTATCGGATCTCGGATCTGAGCTCATTGCCAAATTGTTCCTTAGGTGTTGCAGTTCTGGTAAATATTCCTCTTCCATTGACTAAGGTTGGCCGAATAGCCATAGGCAAGGTAAGGGACTTGTGTTAGATACAAGTCATCTACTATTTGAGTTTTAATAGTTAAGATTGGTACAGATCTAGGGATACGTGATCAAGGAAAAGCGATTAAGGATTGGGCTCAAGGTTTGGGCTAAGGAGATTTCATCACGCTTGATTACCAGGGGTGCAGTTACATTGCACACACAGGTTGATCGGAAAAAGCCGAAATGCCGAAATGTCAAAAGTTTGGCTACGGTAGTCTTGCAAGTGTGTGAATACTCATAAGGGGGAGACCGATAGGTTGCTTGAGACCTACAGGCGATTCCGTGGACTTTGTTTTTGATTTGTCCATACAGGCCGGAATGGGCTGAATGCGCCCGATGGGCTGTTGGGCCCATAATAGGCAAAAACTGAATATTGATGCTATGTGATGGGAATTTGTATGCGTGCATGAATATGAATGTGACTGGGCCAAGCGGGCCATATAAATGTGACTTGGACCTAATGGGCCATATACAGGTGATTTGGGCCTAATGAGCCATATGAATATGATTGGGCTTAATGGGCCGGCTACAGGTATGTGACTTTTCTTGGGCTTTGTAAGGGATTTTGGGCCTAGCATACGATAACTACATAAGACTTAATTAATTGAGTCCATGGGCAAGTCATAGGGTTAAGGTGTGGCAACGGGTATATGCATGTCTAGGATTGGATCTAGGGAGAGCTTAGTACTTAAGTGGTCTTAATGACCCACCTCCTCTTCTCTGGATTCCTACCTGGTGCATAGTACTCGTTCATCTTAGCTCGCGGGACTTGTTAACGGGCCAAGGTAAGTGGAAACCATAATTTAGAAAAAATTACCGAAATGCCCCTAAGGGCGAATATGACCAAAATACCTCTAGGTGTTGAATGTAATTTTTATGGATGTGCCATGCATACATATGATGTTTTGCTTAGGTTGTGTAAAGATTAGAATCCTTCTATGTTTTATACATATTTCACATGTTTCAGTTGTATTAACTTAATCAATTGATTGAAAGGTAGAGTTTCTTAACGAATCAGCTATTTGGGAGAGCAAGGAACTTAAAACCTAGGCTTGACAACCCTATTAAGTCATTTAGGTGGGAATTAACCCAAAATTGGTATGGCCTATCTGTGAACACCTTAGCCCCGAACTGGTCTAGACTGTTAGGTTGAGAGATAAGTGGTTCTCACTGACTCATTAGTTTAGTGGAAGATCAAGAGATACTACTAGGGTAACAGTTACTTGATTGATTAGAACCCTAAATCAATAATTAATTAGGCAAAGCAATTGGATCTAGGCTAAAGAACTTGCATAGTCGAAACAAGGGATAAGAGATGCTATGTAACACCCATATCCTGTAACTGTCGCCGGAATAGGTAAGGGGCATTACCGGACGGACATAATATTACAGATAAATACAAAATCACAGATATCATATAACATAAATACATAGGCATTCATCAACAATTCGTTCCTTAAGATGGTCTACAAGACCTAAAACATACATTTAGAAAAGGTCGAGACTAAAACGAACACATTAAGAATTTTTAGAACTTGGCAAAATTTTTCAACTCTGTTAAAGTCACATGCCCGTGTGACTAGGCTGTGTGGCACACACAGGCACCAGACACACCCATGTGATCCAACATGCCAAAACAGAGTTCCTATACTGACTTTTTCACCTGGCCAATAGACACGGCCGTGTGCCATGGCCGTGCGGTACTTAGCTAGCTACTGACTTAAGCCCACGGCCATAAGGCACGCCCGTGTTCCTTGACCGTGTGGCACAATGCAGGCTTGGTTTAAGCCAATTTGCCACCCTTTTTAGGTTCATTTCTACAAGCAATATTCAACAACATACATGCCACAAGTTTCAACCAATTCCATGCTTAAAATTACCAAATCATATTAGATCATAACACATTACAAACATACATCATTTGGCATCACCAACCAAATACCAAAACTATGCACAAACATATTATTTGTTAGCCAACTTTCAAGGCATAACATATTTACATATATAAGCTTACATACATAGACATTCTAGCCTATACATGCCATACTTAAAATAATTACACTTTCAAAAGTACCAAAATGAGTTTGATAGTGTGGTGACAATCCTCGACTATCCCCGAGCCTTCAGTAGCTATGGTACTGTAAAACAGACAGAAATAACACAGATAAGCCAAATACAATTGGTCTAACTACTAAAGCATATATAGTACAAAACAACATTAAGAATTCATATCTGTTTCTCAGAATAGTTCATAAACTTAACCATGCTCATTTGCTTGTATACATGTCATATTCATTTCCATGATTCTGTACATACTTCGCATTCATTATTTCGCAGACACAGAGTCTTTCATATTCAGAAATTTAGTACGATACAAACGTACCTGTATAGTTTATACATTTCATATATTCATTCCCATATCTTGTATTCTATCATCAGATAGTTCAGAAACGATACAGATATTCATAAATAGATACAATGCCGACGTCCCGGACGTGGTCCTATATGTAATTTAGTATCGATACCTCTATCCCAGACAGGGTCTTATACAAAATTGGATATGATGCTGATGTCCCAGACATGGTCTTACATGCAAATCTCAAATCGAGACCTGTGTCCCAAACACGATCTTACATGATAACTCTGATCAATACTAACATTCTTTTCAAGGCATACAGAACTTTTAAAATACTAGCATATTATCCGAGTTTACTCGAAATCTATTCATCAGGCTCTCACGGTCGTCCAATATAGAATACAGTTTATATCTGCAGAATTTATTCAATTTAACATGTAATTGAATTTGACTTACCTCAACTGGATTTCGGACAAAAATGAGTCGACTATTCAACTATTTAGGACTTCCCTCGATCTAAGTCTGATTTTCTTTATTCTTGATCTAATACAATTCAAATTCAATCATTCAGTCATTCATTTCATTCAAAATAATCCATGAACACATATTTAGGGTACTTTGCATTTTAGCCCTTATATTTTCACACCTTGACTATTTAGTCCATTTATCACAAAATCACAAATATGCAAAATTCACCAAGACTATAACTTGGTCGAATATACATAGCTTCCATACAAGCCCAAATAACATATTTATACTAGCCCAAATTTGACCGGGCTTTAAAAAAGGGCAAAACAAGATAAATGGATAAATAAATATTTATTTTTAAAGTCCATTTAACAGTCCAGGTTACAAAGCCCAAGCATTGGGGCCCAAGCCTAAACAAGCCACATAACCTATACCCACGTGACCCAAATACACCCGAAGCCCAATACATATACCAAACCCAATAAACCTATCAGCCCTTAAAATCTATGACCCGATTACAAAATTTAAGTGGCCCAATTGGCCCAAACTATTACACCAAGGCAGGAAACCCTAGGGTTTCTGCCTTGTTTCTCCTCGAGTGCCACCATCGTTTTTCGAAGATTCGGGAGCGCGTCATCGATTCCCTAAAATTGAGACGGCCATCAATGCTCTGTCTCAGGTTTTCAATGCCCCATCAGTGCCTCGTCATCTCAACAGCCACCGATCGTGCACCCATCAAGGCCACGATTCCAGGCTCTGAGTCACGCTGTGATCAACACCTCTAGTAGACCATCGTCAAGCCTTCGTCACCGCCGGATTTCTCGCGAATACCTGCAAGATAGAACAACAAAAACCCACAAACACGAAGCAGAAAAGGAAACTAAACAGTAGCAGATAAACTAAAACCAATAAGGAAAGAAATCAAAGATTTCTTTCCAAAACATGTATAATCTAAAGGCTATAAAGCCTTTCTTCCGATTTGTAAAAACGAGGTTTTTTTTTTTGAGACAGAATATATAAAAAAGAGATCAAAAAGTTTATTGAAGAACAGAGGTGATATATTTAACTTTCTTTTTATTATTTATTTCTTTTATACAACATATACTAGAAATACATTATAAAGATTGTAAAGAGGTTACCCTTTCGAATCACTGCGAAAAATAGACTTTTGAAAACCCTAACCACCAGGCACGGCGGCTCAGACAGTAGTGCGTACGCGCGTGGGTGTTTGTATGCCCGATGACAGGAGCTTGGCCTGACGGAGGCCAGAGCCCGGAGGGCCTTTCCTCTCCCCTCTCTCAGAGAATTTCTTAGTTTTTTTTTTTAAAACAGGTTTCAAAATGATTTTTTAGGCCAAAGTTTGGCTTATATAGCCTAAAAGAAATGGTGCCATTTTGACTTAAGTTAATAAGCTTAGAAACGGCCTCGTTTTAAGACTTGAGGATCCGCGTGTTGACCCGATTACCCGGGAAGGATCCGCGTGTTTTTGTAAAATGGGTTAATTGTCCAATTAGTCCTCTCGCAATTTTAATATTTATAATTCCATTTTATTTATTTTTAATTTAGCTCTAATGTTTTAATTATGTTTCAATTTAGTCCTCTCAGTAATTTTAAAATAGTATTCGGGAAACGGCGTCATTTTGGGATTAGGGTTTAATTACCCAATAAGTCCCTCGGTTTTAACTTGTGTTTTAATTAAGTCCAAATATTTTTATTATTTTGCAATTAACCCCAAATTCTTCAATTAAATTCAATTTTAATCCCTTTTTACTTTTTATATATTTTTTTAATATTAGTTATAAAATAGTATATATTATTTTTATTATCCAATATATTATTATTCTTAAAAAGGATTTGTTTATCATATATTTTTATTATATATACTATTTATTTTGTTATATTTGCATTTTTGCTATATGTTATATGTATTTTTATTATATATTATTTATTTTAGTATACATTTTTAGTTTTTATCATATATTTATATATATATTATTTATATTTTTATTATATGGTTTTAGTATATATCATTTTTATATATTATTAATTATATTATCATATTATTATGCATTCTATTTATAAATTTAGTATATATTATGTATTTTCCTATATGTATTAATTATTTTACTATATTTTTATATGAAATACTTATTAGTTTATTATTATTTTATATATTCTTCATATATTATATTATATATTTTATTACTACATGATTTATATTATTACATATTTTTATTTGTAATTTATATTATTTTTTACCATATTTCCTTATTACCTTTATTTTATCATAAAGTATACATTATTACTTATTAATTATATACATTCTTTTTTAAAGAATAACAACATCTAGTACATTATTTTTCTTATATACTAAGTTATTATATCTTATAATATAATCTATATATGTATATATTCTTTTAAAAAGAAAAAAGGTTCTTTTTTATTGTTTTTACATCGTTTAATATGTTTCTAAATAGCTTACTTTCATATTTCATATATTTAATTTGCTTATCTATTTTTGGATTCTCTTTTATTTTGATATTGTTTAATAGGTTAAATTTACATATCATTTTATTCTTGTTTTTATATATTCGCGTAAAATTAGTTATCTATGATAATTTAGATATATATATTTGCATAGAATGTTGTTATATATATATGTTATACTATTAAATCCATTACACTCTATGTTGTATTGTACATGTAACACTAATTCATCAACATTTATGTTATTTAAGATATATGCAAAGTGATAAATTGTGTAATTTATGCCATTATTTTAAGACATTATACTATATTTGCATGAAAGGATAAAGCATGTACATTGTAATTAGATTTATTTAGTTCTTTGTAATATGCAAAACACATCATTATTCTTAAAACCAAAGTTATATCTCACTTTATTCAAAAGATGAATTTTAAAAGTGAGGCAATGTTTTGATATTTTGGAAATTCAGAAAATAATGCCCTAACATGCTGGGTTGCGATTTCTCTTTTGTCTAAATATCTAAAATATCCTTTTAAATGAGTTTTACAAATCACAAGATGATTTTAGCTACAAAAGATTAAAGATATCGTGTCCAATCATGCTGGATATGATGTTTGTACTCTTTTAAAACAAATGAATCTTGATTTTTTTGTCAAAACATCACGGTTTTAAGGAAATATCACTTTTTAATTTTTTAAAATTTCTAACATTAAGACTTCAATTTGGTACCAACTTTGGGCGTTATGAGGGTGCTAATCCTTCCTCGTACGTAACAGACTCCCGAACCTATTTTCTCAAAATTTCGTGGACCAAAACGTTTATATAGTGATCCAATCACACTTTAAAAGATTGGTGGCGAATCCTATTTTCATTTTTTAAAAGTTGATCCCCGTTTTCCGAACATCGCTTTTAAAAAAAATGGTTTCGACAGCTTGGCAACTCCACTGGGGACTTAAGAGAGTCGAGCCAAGAAATTGATTATTTTATGTCTTAATGTCAAAAATTTGGAAATTTTAAAATTTGATCCTATTTACACGTGTTTGTTGCATATGCTTGTTACCTTATTGCTTTACATTGCATTTGCATGACCGTTGTGGTCACACCCTTAAGTGGGAGTGAGAAACTATGCTTTCGTGAGGTTTTCACCTTCGTATGAGCTAGTGGACTACTTCCGGGATACTGTACCTATGTCTTCGTGAGATTTTTATCTCTGTATGACCATAAGAAAAGTGTCCCCCTGTACTAAACTTGGTTCATATGAGCCTATAATGGGTGAGGACCGAGGAGTCAGCTGGTTCAAGTACCCTTACTTGAGAGCTAACACTCATATAGTGAACCTTTAAGTGCCTAACCTAGGGAAATAGTGATAACCTTTAGAAAATTACCCTTATGAGTATTTGTTTATCATTTTCTTATATATGGTACTGACCTATTCTTATTTTACTGTCATTGCATGTCATTTGGCATTTAAAGATGTCGATTCAAGGCTCAATTTCTAGATTAGAAAGTTTTGTAATGAGGAATGAATACCTTAATAAAGTGGAGGACAATGTTTCTGTCTGTACTTGGTCAGAGAAAACCTAGTCAGAGAAAGGAGATAGTATCATTAAGGGGTATACGTCAGAGTTATGGGACTTCACCCGTGTTAATTCGACGCAGAATGAGTTGCAGGAGCTGAGAAATATTTTGGCCCAATAGGATGATGAGGCTAAGCAGCTCTTCTATCAGAATTATGGAGATCTTCCCTATTTGCTAGACGTTAAGGTAGATAGGCACTTGTTCCGAGCCATGGTATAGTTCTGGAACCAAGCTTATAGTTGCTTTACATTTGCTGATGTTGATCTTGTACCCACTTTAGAGGAATATACGACTTTACTGCATTTCCCGAGGATTCAGGGTTACAAGGCTTATGTTAGGCCTACTAACCTTCCAACTTTTACAAAGAAGTTGGTAACGATTACTGGGATGAGTGAGTAGTGGGCTGTAGCTCGTGTGCAACAAAAGGGTGATAGTAAGTGCATTCCATGGGCTGTTTTGAGGGATTTGATATTGACGCATCCAGATGTGAAGAAAAAAGTCAAGGTCCTAGCTTTGGGTATTTACGGCATGGTGATCTTCCCAAAGGCGTCAGGGCACATAGATGAGGCAGTTGTAGATTTATTTGATCGACTGAGTAAGAACACACCTGTGCCCACAATATTAGCTAAGACGATAAGATCCTTGGGCGCATGCCGAAGAGCCGGTGAAGGAAGGCTCGTTGGATATGCGCAGTTGCTGTTGGTTTGGTTCCATAGCCACTTCTAGAAGCTTGACAAGGTTCCTTGCCGGGTGTTCTTTGAGGGTTATTCTCCCTTAAAGGAAGCAGTGGACAGGCCGAGGAGAGATGACATTTCAGAAGAAAGGTGGATAGATATTCTTCAGAATCTTCGAGAAAAAGATGCTATGTGGAAGGCTCCTTGGTTGGTTCCTAGTGAAGTCCTTTATCGCTGTGGCAACTTTGATTGGGTTCCTTTGTCGGGAATTTGGAGAGCTATTGGATATACACTGTTTCTTGTTCTAAGACAGTATCAAGCGAGGAAGTTCATACCAGCTACACAGGGTTTAGCTTAGAGTGATTTCTCTTATAAAGGACATCACTACAAAAAGAGGATGCGAGAGATTTCTGAGGCTTGGAAGAAGCCTTTCTGTATGAAGATTTTGACTGAAGGCTCAACCTCAACCCTTGAGTATAAAGGGTGGTTTAGTAGGAGAGTCAATGACAATGTCCATAGGCCAACCTTGGGAGTGGCTCGATCATTAGAGGAGAGTTTACGAGTGATTCCATCAGAGGTGGAAGTTATGAAGCAAGAGTTCGAGAGAAAGAATTCAGAGCTTGAAAAGAGGATGGAGAAGCTCGAAGAAGAAAAAATGTGCTTGAGTCTCGATGTCGACGTTCAAAAGATGGAAGTCGAGAATGTGAGAAAGGAAAAGAGAAAGATCGAGGAAGATCGAGATGACCTAAAAATGCATTATAAGAAGGCCTAGGTGACATTGAAAAGGGTTGGATTAGGGAGGTCTTCGGAGCAGTGGCAGCATGAGATTTAAGAAGAAAGAGCTAAGGCCAAGTATTGGGAGAAGAAGTTCTAGGAGATGCAGTCATGTAATCAGACCCTGAAAAAGGAAAATCAAGGGTTAAAATTTAAGGTGACAGAGCTTGGACAATCTCTTCATCATTATCGAAGTTGTAACTCTGCGATCGAGTTAAAGATGAGCTTGGATAAAATCAAGGAAATGAAACATCATATTGGAGGATTGGAAACAGCACTACAGGATTATGAGCTACGGATTGAGCAGCTCTAGGCAAGAGAAGATCAGTGGAAGGGGGAACTTCACCATCTTCAGAATCAAGTGGGGGATAGAGATCATGTCATGGGAGAGGCCTTAGTTCAGATTCGAGCGGTTGCTGAAAACTTGTAGGAGTTGGCAATACAAGCTAGAACGTTGAGTATGATGTATGAGTCATCATCAAATAAGGACAAGAGTTAGCATTATTATTGGATAGGGTTAAGACTCTAGGCCTACGGGCAAAAGTGTATTTTTAATCTGTTTTATGAAAAGATCTTTGTTCCTTAGATAATGTTTTCTAAAATGAAACTGAATCAGAATCGACATCTTTTTGGATTTCATGCATTTGCATCTCATAACATTTCATTGTATCGTTTGCATTCCCAGTTATAGAAAGACCCTAATTAGTTAAAATTACCTCAGAAGTAGAAAAGAAAATCTAAAAATCACGCATCAGTACGGAACTCGTGCAAAATCTAGGAACATGGATCAAAGGTTTGAACAACTACAAAAGGATATGCAGGACCAATTACAAGAGCAATTGGTAAAAATGCAAAAAGATATGAGAGAGCAAATGTTGGAAGCTCAGAGGAACATGATGGCTGAAATGGCTCAACTGCTGAGGGCCACAGATAAAGGAAAGGCTCCCATGGCAATCACTGAAGATGAGGGTCATCCTCCTAGTTTCACTCTACCCCACGTTTCTACACAAACCGAACACTTCCCCGGAGGACATCTGTTACTATAAGGCCTTAACAGGGGCCAGTTGATGGTGGAATCCATATGAATTACCCAACTGACTCGGGATTTAATTTAGGTGATAACCCTACCAATCCTCTCATTCCTGACTTGGATATAGCTGAAAAAGAGGATTTGAGAGTCAAAGCTACAAAATAATTGGAGGAACGTTGCTGATGGCTGGAGGAGAAATTTAAAGCTTTAGAAAGTGCTGAGGGGCATCATAGAGTTGATGCCAAAGACTTGAGTTTGGTCCCAGACTTGGTGCTTCCCCATAAATTTAAAATGTCGGAGTTTGAAAAATACAACGGGACTACGTGCCCAGTGGCCCACGTTACGATGTTCTGTAGGACGATGACCGAATATGTGAACAATGATCAACTGTTGATTCATTGTTTTCAAGATAGCTTAGTAGGAGTAGCAGTCAAGTGGTACAATTAGTTGAGCCAGGCTAGAATAAATTTATGGAGGGATCTCGTGCAAGCCTTCATGCAGCAATACAATCATGTGACTGACATGACCCCTGATAGGGTCACTCTACAAAACATGGAAAAGAAGCCTAATGATAATTTTAGGCAATACGCGCAGAGGTGGAGAGAGGTGGCAATGCAGGTTCAACCACCACTGTTGGGGAAAGAAACCACCATGTTGTTCATCAACACTCTGAAGGCTCTATTTATTACTCACGTGATCGGAAGCACTACCAAAAGTTTTGCGGACATAGTCATGGCAGGAGAGATGATTGAGAACGCTATAAGATGTGGCAAAATTGAGGGGGAAGCAACTAAAAAATCGGCCCCAAGGAGAAAAGATAATGAGGTGAACAACACAAGTAGCTTCAACTCGAAGGCAGTCACAGTTGGTCAACCCAAAGTAGCCGCTGTTGGGCAACAGGGCTCTCAAAGGCAGGAATCTGGCACAAGGCACGAGAGGATGCAATTTACACCTATCCCTGTGATGTATCGTGAGCTTTATCAAAGCTTATACGATGCGCATTCTATAGCCCCTTTCCACTTGAAACCATTACAGCCTCCATATCCTAAATGGTATGATGCAAATGCCAGATGCGAGTACCATGCTGGAATATTGGGGCACTCAATTGAAAATTGTACCGGATTCAAGAAAGCCGTAGAGAGGTTGATCAAGATGGGGGTTGTAAAATTTGATAGCACCCTAAATACTGAAAATCCTTTGCCAAATCATGACAACTAGGGAGTGAATGCCATTGACGAAGCTAGTGAGAGAAGGATAAAAGAAAATGCTGCTGAAGTGAGGATGCCTATGAAGGTAATTTGGGAGGAAATGAAGAAGAGAGGGATGATAACCTCTAGGAGAGAAAGAGAAAAAACAGGGAACTACTGTGAGTTCCATGAAAAAGAGGGTCATGTGATCCAAAGTTGTGAAGGATTTAGAGCCTTAGTACAAGGCTTCATAGATAATAAAGAGCTACAAATTTGTGAAGGTAGCTCTTATGAAAGAGAAATAAGTGTGCTGAAAGATGAGCAAAAAGGAACCAGCCGGCCAAGGATTATTATCTCCCTGCCTGGGAATAACGAAGTCGGGGCACCAGCAGTGCCGGAGGAAGAAAATATAGCCAGCGCATCTAAAGACGTGCAAGTTGAAGGTTCCCATACGTGGAGTGGAAAGCGTTATGATATAGGAGGCGTCAAAATGGAGTCCACAAAAACAAAAGCAGTTGAGGTTGAGAAGGAGAAAGAAACCAAAATGCCCATCAATGAGCCGGTGAAAGAGGAGGAGGCTAAGGAATTCTTAAAATTCCTTAAACATAGCGAGTATAGCATGGTCGAGCAATCGCCTAAGCAGTCGGCTCCCATATCAGTATTGGCGCTACTTTTGAGTTCTGAGGCGCATAGGGAAGCATTGATGAAGGTGCTTAACGAGACATATGTCACCCATGACATATCTGTCAACAAGCTGGATCGGGTGGTAAACAACATAAGTTCGAATAATTTTATCTACTTTAATGATGATGAAATCCCACCGGGGGGCAGAGGGTCGACTAAGGCCTTGCACATCACCACCTAATGCAAAGGGTGCACACTCCCAAGCGTGCTTGTTGATAATGGATCGGCCTTGAATGTCCTACCGTTGTCTACTCTGAACAGATTACCCATTGACGATTCTCACATGAAGGAATGTCAAAATATGGTAAGAGCCTTCGACGGTATAGAAAGGAAGGTGATTGGAAAAATTGACGTCCCTTTAGAATTCGGGCCGAACATATACGAAGTAGACTTCTTGGTGATGGATATCAAGCCTTCCTACAATTGCTTACTAGGTAGGCCTTGGATACACTCAGCGAGAGCGGTGCCCTCGTCGTTGCATCAGAAATTGAAATTAGTAATAGATGGACGCTTAATAACCATCAATGTGGAGGAGGATATTATAGCCACAGTCACTAGCAAGGCCCCTTATGTTGATATGAACGAAGAGTCTATCGAGTGTTCCTTTCGCTCTTTAGATTTCATAATTACAACCTTCATTTCAGAAGGGAAGGAGTTACCGGTGTCGAAGATAGCAAGAGCCACGCGGATGGCTCTACAAATGATGGCGGGAAAGGGAGCCTTACCAGGAAAAGGGTTAGGAAAATACCTACAAAGAGAGACTCAGATCCCAGAATTAAAAGAGAAGAAAGATCATTTTGGTCTGGGTTTCAAGCTAGACTATAAGCAAAGGAGGAGAGAGGTTGAAAAGCGCCAAGAAGGAAGAAGGGAGCGCCTTAATAGAAGAGAAGTGGAGTGGGGGCCGATGACATTCCCTCTATTATCTCGAATCTTCATATCGAGGGGGTTACTCATAGAAGGGAGTCATCAGATCAATGTCATACGTGAGGAAGGATCAAAGTAAGGAAACCTTGAGGGCATCCGTCCTTAAGAATCAGGAAGCTCTTTGAACAATTGGACTGCGGAGGAACTTCCTGTAGTCTTTAGGAATTTTTTAGAGTAATTCTCGAAACATTCTTGTTACTTTAAAGCCTAGGAGTAATAGGATTACATTTGTGAAATAGGCTTACGTTCATCTGTTATTTTTAATAAAACATAACTTTTATCAATTCGAACGAGTGTTGTTTCATTTTTATCAACCAATATTTCGTTAAATTTTGACAATTCTTATTCTTTCATTCATGGTACATAAATAATCATTCTTAAATTCATTCATTCTTTGTATATTCTTTATACTTCATAGATCCCTAGATATCACTGATATGAGCACTGATATTACAAATCCTGATTTCTCTCGTGAGCAAGACATGTGTTTAGAAGAATCTCAGGATTTTGAAGATGTCCAGGACTGTGATGTGTCTTTGGATCTTTTGAGGATGGTAAAACAAGAGGAAAAATAAATCATGCCACATGAGAAAGAGGCGATAGAGAACGTAGCCCTAGAGGAAGGGAAAGAAGTGAAAATTGGCATGCATATGGCTGAAGATACGAGGCAAAAGCTAATCGAGTTGCTACGTGAGTTCAAGGATATCTTCGCATGGTCTTATCAAGATATACCAGGGTTAAATACCGATATTGTGGTATATTGTCTCCCAATAAGACAGGATTGTAAACCAGTCCAATAGAAGTTGCGAAGAATGAGGCCAGATATCGTGTTGAAAATAAAGGACAAAGTCAAGAAGCAGTTCGATGCAGGATTCTTACAAGAGGTGAAGTACTCGGAATGGGTAACTAACATTGTACCAGTTCCTAAGAAAGATGGGAAGGTACGAATGTGTGTTGATTACAGAGATCTGAACAAAGCTAGCCCGAAAGATAATTTCCCTCTACCACAAATTGACACTTTGGTAGACAATACAATGGGATATTCATTGTTCTCCTTCATGGATGGTTTCTCAGGGTACAATCAGATAAAGATGCATTCCGAGGACATGGATAAAACCACCTTCATAACATTGTGGGGTACCTTTTGCTACAAGGTAATGCCTTTTGGATTGAACAATGCATGGGCAACATACCAGAGGGCTATGGTGACATTATTTCACGATATGATGCACAAGGAAATTGAGGTGTATGTTGATGACATGATTGCCAAATCTCGAACAGAGGAGGAACATATTGAAGTTTTAAGGAAATTATTCTTAAGATTAAGAAAGTTTCAGTTAAAACTTAATCCAGCAAAATGTACTTTCGGAGCTAGGTCGGGAAAATTACTAGGCTTTGTGGTCAGTGAAAAAGGAATAGAAGTTGACTCAGACAAAGTTAAAGCCATACGAGATTTGCCTCCACCACGTACTCAGAAGGAAGTTTGAGGGTTTCTTGGAAGGTTGAATTATATTGCTCGGTTTATTTCACAATTAACTGAGAAATGTGACCCTATATTTCACCTCCTTAGAAAACACAACCCAGGTACTTGGGATGAGGAATGCCAGAATGCCTTTGAAAAAGTTAAGCAATACCTGTTAAACGCTCCAGTACTATCTCCGCCTAGTCCAGATAAACCACTAATTCTATACTTTTCGGTGTTTAGTAATTCCATGGAATGTGTGCTTGGTCAACATGACGAGTCGGGAAAAAAAGAGAAGACGATAAACTACCTTAATAAGAAATTTACAGAGTGTGAGATGAGGTATTCACCAATTGAGAAGTTGTGTTGTGCTCTAATCTGGACGACTCAAAGGTTAAGATAGTACATGCTATATCATACTACTTGGCTTATTTCAAAACTTGATCCTTTAAAGTATATGATGGAATCAACAGCGTTGAATGGGAGAATGGCGAGATGGCAGATTTTGCTCTCAGAGTTTGACATAGTCTACGTGAGCCAGAAAGCTATAAAAGGAAGTGCGATAGCGGAATTTCTGGCTAGTAGAGCTCTAGAGGACTATGAGCCATTAAATTTCGATTTCCCAAATGAGGAGTTGATGTGCGTAGCAACTATAGAGGATTGTCCTTGGAAGTTGAGCTTTGATGGGGCATCCAGTGTAGTGGGAAATGGAATTGGAGCAGTCCTGATATCCCCAAGAGGCGATTATTATCCATTCACATGCAAGTTGGATTTTGATTGCACAAATAGTATGGCCAAGTATGAAGTGTGCATCATGGGACTCCGAGCGGCTATAGAGTGAGAAATAAGAACCATGGAAGTATATGGAGACTCTGCATTGGTGATTTATCAGCTTAGGGGTGAATGAGAGACAAGGGATCCTAAATTGATTAATTATCGAAAGGTAGTTTTAGAGTTACTTGAGGAGTTTAATGACATCACTTTCAATTATATCCCATAAGACGAAAACCAAATGGCAGATGCTCTAGCAACCTTGGCTTCAATGATTGGAGTAAATAAGGAGGAGGAGATGAGACCCATCCAGATGAGTATCTTTGAGGCTCCAGCTCATTGTTGTAACATTGAGGAAGAAGAAAAGGATGATAACCCTTGGTATAAGCATATATTGTGGTATGTGAGAGATCGTAAATACCCAGAATAGGTAACTGAAAATGACAAGCGAACTTTAAGGAGATTAGCCTGCGATTACATCTTGGATAGGGACATCTTGTACAAAAGAAGAAAGGACCAAGTACTGTTGAAATGTGTGGATGTTGTGGAAGCTAAGTTAATCTTGGAAGAAGTTCACGAGGGTTTTTGTGGGACACATGCAAATGGTTTCACGATGGCTAGACAAATCATGAGGTTTGGATATTATTGGTCTACTATGGAAGGGGACTGTATCAACTACGCTAAGAAATGCCATAAATGTCAGATTTATGGAGACAAGATTCATGTACCACCTTCGCCTCTACATGTTATGACTTCTCCATAGCCTTTTTCCATGTGGGGCATGGATGTCATTGGGCCAATATCACCAAAAGCTTCAAATGGACATCGCTTTATTTTCATGGTTATTGATTACTTCACGAAGTGGGTAGAGGCTGCTTCTTATGCAAATGTTACTAAGTCGGTTGTAAGTCATTTCTTGAAGAAAGAGATCATTTGTCGGTATGGGATGCCTGAGAGGATCATATCAGACAATGTATTAAACTTGAACAACAAAATGATAGTAGAAGTTTGTAGTCAGTTCAAGATTAAGCATCATAATTCATCTCCATATCGCCCAAAGATGAATGGGGCAGTGGAAGCTTCTAACAAGAATATCAAGAAGATAATGGGGAAAATGACTGAAACCTACAAAGATTGGCATGAGAAGTTACCATTTGCACTCTTAGCCTATAGAATGTCTGTCAAAACCTCTACTGGGGCAACTCCTTTCTCGTTATTTTATGGGATGGAGGCAGTGTTACCTATTAAAGTTGAAATACCTTCTCTTCGAATCTTGTCAGAGATAAAGCTGGATGAGGCAGAGTGCATTCAATCGCGATATGACCAGTTGAACTTGATCGAAGAAAAGACGCTAAAAGCTATTCGTCATGGTCAGATGTATCAGAAGCAAATGATGTGAGCTTACAACAAGAAGGTTCATGCAAGAGAGTTCCATGAGGGGGACCTTGTGCTAAAAAAGATCCTTCCCATTCAGAAGGACTTTAGAGGAAAATGGATGCCAAATTGGGAAGGGTCGTATGTCGTGAAGAAGGCTTTCTCTGGGGGTGCATTGATTTTGACAGAAATGGGTGGGAAGAGTTTACCCAATCCATTAAATTCAGACTTGGTAAAAAAGTACTTTGTCTAAAGGAAAGGAGAATTCAAGGTGAAAACCCGCAAAGGGTGCCTTGTGACCAAAGGGGTTTTGAGTTGAAAACCCGAAAGGGCAGCTCAAATTTTGAAGAACACACAGTAATCTTGCTACATCTGATTCAACAAAGAGTGAAGCACGTTGCATATTGGGGCATCAACAAAGTACTTTAGATCTCTTAAACACATGTTGAACTCAAGAAAGATTTCATGGAGCTGGTGTATAGACGCTCGAGCGGTGATATCTAAAGCATCTAACTTTTATCCTGTTTGCTATCTTTAGATTCTATTTCTTCTAAAAAATATTCTATTAGATTTATTTCCTTTGTATTTTTGACAATTCATTTAAATCTAATTGTTCCCAATATTGAATTCATCTTCCATTATTCTTAAAAGTGTGTTGCATTAAATAATGATAGATGAACTAAATAATTTTCACAGATGAAGTTTCATTCATTACTCTAGAAATTTCTAGATAATACAAGAAACTAAAACAGAACAATTGTTCAAGAAATTCACATAAGTGAGGTTTGAAAAGAACTCGAGAAAATTTCGTCTTGGGTCCAAAATGAGGATTGGACAAATCAAACGATTCGATTTTAAGAGAAGATCATCTTATGAACATTTGGATGGGTCATAGCATTTGAAGAATGATACAAACCCATGGGTTGAGTAAATAAGGATGAGCTTTGATAAAGGAATGAGTAGTGACGTCTGAATAGGGGTCATATTCATAAACATTTTGCATTATAACAAGTTTAATTAGGAGCATTTGATTAATTTCGATCATGGCATCTTAATTATTTGGCATAAGCATAAATTTCAGGAAATCAATTCTATAGGTGGATTCCCCAGTGGATAATGTAGCAAGATTGATTGAAAATTACAAAATTTAGCTCCTTCATTCCCTAAGTAGTAGGGTAACAGGTTAAATGTGCAGATCTTATCTCCCTAAGAAGTAGTGGAGCAGACCGAAGGCTCGCCTTAATCCCCTAAGCAGTAGGTAACAGGTCCAAGATAACATGTCTGGCATCTCCATTTCAACGGAGAGCAGATACATAGCAGATCTAACCTTCAGATGTTTATACTGAAGCAGATCCAAGATTATTTGGCATTCTTGTGTTTACAAGGAACAAATTGAAGACATAGCATATTTGACTTTCGGATGTTCTCACACCAAAGCAGATCCAAGATAACAGATCTGGCATCTCTATTTCAACGGAGAGTAGATACATAGCAGATCTAACCCTCAGATGTTTATACTAAAGCAAATCCAAGATTATTTGGCATTATTGTGTTTCCAAGGAACAAATCGAAGACATAGCAGATTTGACTTTTGGATGTTCTCACACCAAAGCAGATCCAAGATAACAGATCTGGCATCTCCATTTCAACGGAGAGCAGATACATAGCAGATCTAACCTTCAGATGTTTATACTGAAGCAGATCTAAGATGATTTGGCATTCTTGTGTTTACAAGGAACAAATTGAGGACATAGCAGATTTGACTCTTAGATGTTCTCAGACCAAAGTAGATCCAAGATGATTTGACATCCTTGTGTTCAAAAGGAGCAAATTGAAGACACAATAGATTTGGCTTTCACATGTTTACGTTAAAGCAAGTCTAAGATGATTTGGCATCTCTGTATTGTCAGGGAACAAATCGAAGAAGCAGATTTGGCATCTCTATCTTCGACAGGGAGCAGATCGAAGATATCAACAGGACAGTCTTGAAATTTGCAATGAGCAAATTGAGGACCATGATCCGATAAGGCCGGGCAAATTTGGTCTCTTTATAAGTCTTTACTCGATTCCTGTTACACAGCAATGAGCAAAGAGGGGCAGCTGTAATAGCCCAAATTTGACCGGGCTTTAAAAAAGGGCAAAACAAGATAAATGGATAAATAAATATTTACTTTTAAAGTCCATTTAACAGTCCAAGTTACAAAGCCCAAGCATTGGGGCCCAAGCCTAAACAAGCCACATAACCTATACCCGTGTGACCCAAATACACCCGAAGCCCAATACATATACCAAACCCAATAAACCTATCAGCCCCTAAAATCCCTGACCCGATTACAAAATTTAAGTGGCCCAATTGGCCCAAACTATTACACCAAGGCAGGAAACCTTAGGGTTTCTGCCTTCTTTCTCCTCGAGCCGCCACTGTTTCTGGAAGATTCAGGGAGCATCTGTCCATTTCTCCAAAATCGAGATGGCCATCAATGCTCTGTCTCAGGTTTTCAATGCCTATCAGTGCCTCGTCATCTCAACAGCCACCGATCGTGCCCCCATCAAGGCCACGATTCCAGGCTCTGAGTCACGCCGTGATCAACACCTCCTGTAGACCATCGTCAAGCCTTCGTCACCGCCGAATTTCTCACGAATACCTGCAAGATAGAACAACAGAAACCCACAAACACGAAGCAGAAAAGGAAACTAAACAGTAGCAGATAAACTAAAACCAATAAGGAAAAAAATCAAAGATTTCTTTCCAAAACATGTATAATCTAAAGGCTATAAAGCCTTTCTTCTGATTTGTAAAAAGGAGGTTTTTTTTTAAGACAAAATATATAAAAAAGAGATCAAAAAGTTTATTGAAGAATAGAGGTGATATATTTAATTGTCTTTTTATTATTTATTTTTTTTATACAGCATATAGTAGAAATACATTATAAAGATCGTAAAGAGGTTACCCTTTCGAATCGCTGTGAAAAACGGACTTTTGAAAACCCTAACCACCAGGCACGGCGGCTCAGACAGTAGTGCGTGGGCGCGTGGGTGTTTGTATGCCCGATGACCGGAGCTTGGCCTGACGGAGGCCAGAGCCCGGAGGGCCTTTCCTCTCCCCTCTCTCAGAGAATTTCTTTGTTTTTTTTTTTAAAACAGGTTTCAAATGATTTTTTAGGCCAAAGTTTGGCTTATATAGCCTAAAAGAAACAGTGCCGTTTTGACTTAAGTTAATAAGCTTAAAAACGACCTTGTTTTAAGACTTGAGGATCCACGTGTTGACCTGATTCTGGGGAGGATCCGCGTGTTTTTGTAAAATGGGTTAATTGTCCAATTGGTCCTCTCGCAATTTTAATATTTATAATTCCATTTTATTTATTTTTAATTTAGCTCTAATGTTTTAATTATGTTTCAATTTAGTCCTCTCAGTAATTTTAAAATAGTATTCGGGAAATGACGTCATTTTGGGATTAGGGTTTAATTACGCAATAAGTCCCTTAGTTTTAGCTTGTGTTTTAATTAAGTCCAAATATTTTTATTATTTTGCAATTAACCCCAGATTCTTCAATTAAATTTAATTTTAATCCCTTTTTACTTTTTATATTTTTTTTAATATTAGTTATAAAATAGTATATATTATTTTTATTATCCAATATATTATTATTCTTAAAAAGGATTTGTTTATCATATATTTTTATTATATATACTATTTATTTTGTTATATTTGCATTTTTGCTATATGTTATATGTATTTTTATTATATATTATTTATTTTACTATACATTTTTAGTTTTTATCATATATTTATATATATATATTATTTATATTTTTATTATATGGTTTTAGTATATATCATTTTTTATATATTATTAATTATATTATTCATATTATTATACATTCTATTTATAAATTTAGTATATATTATGTATTTTCCTATATGTATTAATTATTTTACTATATTTTTATATGAAATACTTATTAGATTATTATTATTTTACATATTCTTCATATGTTATATTATATATTTTATTAAATATATTTTATTACTACATGATTTATATTATTACATATTTTTATTTGTAATTTATATTATATTTTACCAGATTTCCTTATTACCTTTATTTTATCATAAAGTATACATTATTACTTATTAATTATATACATTCTTTTTTAAAGAATAGCAACATCTAGTACATTATTTTTCTTATATACTAAGTTATTATAACTTATAATATAATCTATATATGTATATATTCTTTTAAAAAGAAAAAAGGTTCTTTTTTATTGTTTTTACATCGTTTAATATGTTTCTAAATAGCTTACTTTTATATTTCATATATTTAATTTGCTTATCTATTTTTGGATTCTCTTTTATTTTGATATTGTTTAATAGGTTAAATTTACATATCATTTTATTCTTGTTTTTATATATTTGCGTAAAATTAGTTATCTATGATAATTTAGATATATATTTGCATAGAATGTTGTTATATATATATGTTATACTATTAAATCCATTACGCTCTATGTTGTATTGTACATGTAACACTAATGCATCAACATTTATGTTATTTAAGATATACGCAAAGTGATAAATTGTGTAATTTATGCCATTATTTTAAGACATTATACTATATTTGCATGAAAGGATAAATCATGTACATTGTAATTAGATTTATTTTGTTCTTTGTAATATGCAAAACACATCATTATTCTTAAAACCAAAGTTATATCTCACTTTATTCAAAAGATGAATTTTAAAAGTGAGGCAATGTTTTGTTATTTTGGAAATTCGGAAAATAGTGCCCTAACATGTTGGGTTGCGATTTCTCGTTTGTCTAAATATCTAAAATATCCTTTTAAACGAGTTTTACAAATCACGAGATGATTTTAGTTATGAAAGATTAAAGATATCGTGTCCAATCATGCTGGATGTGATGTTTGCACTCTTTTAAAAAAATGAATCTTGATTTTTTTTTCAAAACATCACGGTTTTAAGGAAATATCATTTTTTAATTTTTTAAAATTTCTAACATTAAGACAAAATTATTTAATTTGGTACTAACTTTGGGCGTTACAAGGGTGCTAATCCTTCCTCGTACGTAACCGACTCCCGAACCTATTTTTTCAAAATTTCGTGGACCAAAACGTTTATATAGTGATCCAATCACACTTTAAAAGATTAGTGGCGACTCCCGTTTTCATTTTTTAAAAGTCGATCCCCGTTTTCCAAACATCGGTTTTAAAAAAATGGTTTCGAATATACATAGCTTGGTCGAATATACATAGCTTCCATACAAGCCCAAATAACATATTTAATTCACAATTTAGTCCCTCAAAACCTCATTTCCACAAATTTGCCCAAATAGCTCTATTTCATCAAAATTCAAAGACAAAACTTATAAATCATCTACTAATCCTTCATAATTCACCCAAAAACATCACAAAACTCATGATATCAACAATGGCATTTCATGAAATCTTTAACAAAAATAGAAATTCAGACATGGGCTTTGAAGAACACAAAGCAATGATCACAGAAACATAGAAATTATAAAAAACGGACGAAAATTCATACCTTAATTAAGATGAACAAGGGCTGAACCCTAGGAAGCTTATTTCTTTCTTTTTCTTTTGTGAATTTTGGCAATGGTGATGAATATATCACCTAATTCATATTTTTCTTTTATTAATAATACTTTAATAACAATTTTCCCATTTTGCCCTTTCATAAACCATTATACAACCATTTAATGGATGGTTATTTAAGTCCATTAACATTTTCAATGGACAAATAACAACATAAGGACCCTTTCTTTAGAAAGCCAAATCAAATAGCTACTTCAACAAATAGAAGGCTACTTTTACATTTTACACGATTAGGTCATTTTTCATAATTAAGCACAGAAACAGATAAATTAAACCACAGAAACTTCGCAGATATAAATTCACATATCACAGACACGAAAAATAATATTAAAATATTTTTGGGACTTGGATTTGTGGTCCCGAAACCACTATTCCGACTAGGGTCTAAACCGGATTGTTACAAGCTAATACATGAACTTAGGAGTAGATTTAAGTTTAATTCAATTTATTTAGTTTATTAATATTGTTATCATCTTGCTTCCTTATTAACACACCTAATTTGTGACTTTAAATAGATTAGTAATTATTTTTTGTAATTGGTTTGATAATAGTTTTCCCAAAACTTTAATCCTTTAGGTATGATCCTTGGAGTACTTACCTACTATATTCTAATTATATTACAACCTGACTCGTATACTTGCAGACATCACCTTATTTATATAGCTTTTGTTGCATTATTCACACTGTAGACGTTAGTACATCTGGAGGTGGTCACATATTTAATTTTATGTAAATTATTGTATATTTAACTAAATTTTTAGTTTGGATTCTAACTTGTATTGGATTGATGTTTTATTGGAACTAAGACACTCTGGGAATTGGAATTTGGGCCAAAAGAGAGTCGGTGTTGTAACATGACAACCCCGTGTCGTAACACCAAGGTCAGAATTAAAGGAATTAAGAAAGCCAACTTGATGTTGCGATACTAAAGACAATATACCCAGAATTCCAAAATTCTAGGGTGTTGAGACATCACTGGAATTTTCTGCAAGGTTGACCCGATTCGATCGCACAACTCGAATGCATAATGCTTACTCTAACCAGCTTTTAAACCCTAAAACCTTTATTTTTCGTATTAAAACACACTTAACCATCACCTACCCCTAGCCTAGCCACGTTACAACCTATTTAAAAGACCTATTGATTTAAGTTTCTGTGCTACCTACATTAGTGGAGAGAAATTGATATATAACATATGAATGCAAAAATTAAACTTAATGATTGTAGCTTAATCTTAAATTAGAGAATAAAATCAAATTGGTAGGGATTTAACATGTCTTTATTGGGAAAGCATTTAGTTTATTTTTGTTTTTCTAATAATTAATTTGAATGATCTGTATACTTAAGTAGCATAAATCTCAAAATTTTTGTTCTTAAGCATAAGTATACGAAATTCATAATTTTGAGAAGAATGTTTTGTGAAGGAATTTTTTTCAAATGTGTTTCCAAGAAATTCTTTTCAATTTGTGCATTACTCAAGAGGGCCAATGAATTAAGTTTGGGGGTGTCGAAACACAAAAATATATAGAATTTTCCATGCCCTTTTTAACAGAAATTCACACAGTTTTGTAGTAATTCTTATCGAAAAATATAATATAATTATAAAATAATTAAATTATACTTAAATTATTAATATATTGAATTTAATTAATGTTATAATAAATTTTCATAATTTTTTATTTATTTTTGACAGGTTTGCACAAATGGTGAAAATTGGCTCGGTAGGCACTACTGAAAGCTTAAAACTGTGAAACGATTTCTGAAGCATTGAGGTGAATTAAATTTTCAGCCTGAACGGTCCAAAATTATGAATAGTAATGCAAAATATAATTAATTTTAATTTTAATCTAATTTATTTTGGGCTAAATAATTATTATTGATTATATTATGGAAATGATGCCCAGTTGTGCTAATATGAAAGACTGATCCAACCGAGCAATCGAGCTGGCCAAACCTGTCCAAAATGCTGAGAAAATTATCCCTTGAAGTCTCCTTGAAATCGCATTCAAACCCCTCAAATTATTATGCTTTTATAGATTTTCCCCTAGCTAAATATAGCAAGTTGAAATCTTCAACAAATGCATGAGTGGTGACTGGCCAAGGGTATTTGCTATTTTTAGCAGCAAATCTCACCTATAAATACCCCCTTTCACCTATTCATTGAACACACCTCTCATCCCACACATCTATCTCTCTTTCATTCACTTTCTCTCCTTTGTTTTGCATTTTTCCCTTCTACTTTCCTTTGCCAATTTCCCTCTTGGAAAAGAGCCCTTCAAATACCTTAGGTAGTAGCATTAAAGTGCTTATAGAAGCCTCGGTTCAACAAAATAAGCAGAGAAGGAGGAGCGGAGCAAACTAGTCTGGCTTCGGAGAAACACTAGATTTGATTCTAGTTTCCTATCTTTTAACTTTTCTTCTTGTTGTTATAAACATGTCTATGAATATTTGTTATGTTGTTATTCTAAATTTAATTAACATTACTTCAATTTAATTTGTGTTAGGTTGATTGTATTTCGTCTACTTAAGTTATAAAAATTATGTTTGTGTTATTATAGGCCTTGGTAAATTGTTTGATTAAATAAAACCATGATTACGTTATACTTGCATTATAATTGTAAGGTAACTAATGAGTTAATTATTAATCATATTGAAATTTTAATTCATTGACACAATACTTAATCAGTGCATGTTTAATCTTCTAAGGTAGCTGAGGGTTAAATTAGTGGCAGTATTAAATGGTACATTAGCCTTGCATAACTTGCAAGATTATTGTGATTAAATTGTTTCAATGTAGGAATTTATTGTTACTTCACTTAATATTTTACTTTCTTATTTAAATTTATTAATTGTTTAAATTGGCATAGTAATATGTTCAAGAGATTAGCTAATTTAGTAAGTCTGTATGTGCTATAGTTAACAAATTACCAAGTTGCCGTGAATTTATTCGTAACAACATGAACATTGTTTTGGTAATATTAAGTTAAGAAATGTAATTGATCTAACACAATTATGTCATATTGATTAAAACCATATTTTGAAATCGTGCTTTGGAATTTTTACCTTTTAATTTTATGAGTTAAAATCTAGTTTTATTAAACCCTTTTCTTTCAAAACAAAAGATTTTCCTTCACCAAAGTGTTTTTAATTACATTTCATAAATATTTTCTTACACAGTCCCTATGGGTACGAAAACTCGACATTTACTTGTCACTTTATTACTTTTTGCGATTGTGTACACTTGCACATTTACATCGTTTGATATACATAGTACACTAAGCTTCAGGAAAAACAGATAAAGGAATGGAACAAACACTAGAAAGAGACGACAATCACTCTGGCTTTTTTCTCAAAGGAAAGAAAAATTGACCACTCGACAAGAAATTGGCAAGAGCATTCATCCAAAGTTGGATCAGATGATACACTTGATACAGGAGTCAGGCTCGTTATTTCAAGAGTTTGCACGGTAGAACAATATTAGAGTATTGAATTATACATTGGATATGTTTAGGCCAATGCATTCAGAGTAGGAAGAAGAGGAGCTCTAGAGAAAAATGAAAAAGGGAGATGAGGAATGAGAGAAAAATGACGAGATGGATTTTAAGGATGACTAAACCTCTAATTTTTGTTTTTAAAGATTGTATTAAATTTTGGAGGATGGTTTTTTTATTTACATTTTTGAGAATAAGAGTAATAATAGATTATTAGTTGTTTTTTGTTTTGGTTAAATTTTCTATGTAGGAACTATAAGAGTATGCCCAAAGATCAATCACGAGATGGTTGTAATAACATACTTGGTTTATCATGTTTATTAATATAAGGCGTTGTCATTATTATTTCAGTTTCTTTTCTGTGTGCATAAATAAACTGTTTTATAATAATGTCCTGAGAATAATATGATTATTCTTAAAAGATCCTTAGCCAAGTATTATTGTTAGCTAGGACAATAATAATGCATTAAGACTAACATGCAGTTGATTGATGATAAAGAGTTGTCATTGATATGGAGTGTCAGAATCAATGCATGAATATGTGTGTTAGAGAACAACATATTAGACTGACCCGCTATGAGTATGTTTCTTGGATTATTATGTAATTGTCAAACATTACTCATAGTGATTAATATGTGTATGATCCTCATACTTGAGATCATCTTTATCCCAACATCGTGAGTTGTATATTTTGATACAGTCAAACAAACACCGTAACTGGTTGTTCTATAAAGACTGATGTTGGATATACCACAATCTATGTTGAGGGATATAGTTGATCAATATAGGATAAGTCCCTCCTACATAATGGGAGTAATATCTCAGGCCACTTGATTGAGTGAGGCTAGAAATGCATGGCCATGCTCAAATAAGTTGATATGAGATGTCATACTTATTTGTGTATCATAGTCTACTCAAGGTATCAAGAAACATGGGATGGACTATACAAGTGTGACTATTCCATGACTTCTGTCCATTTAAAAGATATAGGACTTAAGGATTAATGCATGAAAGGTTAATCACAAAAGGTTATGTCGAATCATGACTTCTTGTAACGTAGGTAGCATTGATGCATTGCTAGATGCCACTCATTTTTTGTAACATTAGAATCGTTCTAATATTACTGCTAACATTACAAGAACCTATAGGGTCACACGCTATGGTTGAAATGAACGAGGTAAAACATAGTTGGTATATTGCTTGGTTGTCACATGAATTAAATTAATTATAGAATTAATTTAATTGGACAATCAAATTGTTGAACACAATATATGTACACATAATCAGAACATAATTTTATTGATATATGAATTTAGTTCGTATATAAGTTTAAATAAATATAGTTTACCGAAATCTTTATTATAATTAATGTAATTATAATTTTTCGGTTAAACATTATTATATTTATTTGAATGATAATTATTATGTTCGGATTAATTTTAATGAATTGAAATTCATTATAAATATATACCAATTAAGAGGGAGTTATATATAGCAAGGGCAAAAAACCTAAAAAGGATATATAAAAACTAGCCCGAAAATATGCAAGGTGGTCTAGCAGCCGTTTAGCAAAATACTCTCTGAAAATAGTTTTCTGGGATTTCTACCGTTCATTGTCAATTGGGTGGACTACGTATAGGCCGACGTCGGAAAATGTTGCGGCTTAGTTCGATAGTGGTTCAGCATTCCTGTTGCCTAGGCATCGCTTTCTACTCAGATTGAAGTTTCAGTAATTTTGAAACCTTTTTATCACCCTGATTCGTTCCTTACACATGGATCCATGGTTTGGATCGCCGGTTTTTTTTAAAATTTTTCGCTGTGCCTTGGAGGCACCGGTGTTCCAACAGGAACCCCACATGGAAGAGGCACAACGATTTTGAGCTTTCAATGACCAAAGAAGGAAGCACCCACCAATTGCCTACGGAGCTATCATGACCAATCGAGTAACTTCTTTCCTTGTCCTTTTCGGGGTTACACATTGAGGACAAAGTGCTATCTAAAGTGTTGGGGGATAACATAGAAAATTTGTTCAATTTTTATGCTTTTCTTTGATTTTCCTTATCAATTGTGTGCTTGAGCTTGTAGAAATACAAGTGATCGGTTAGGAGCATGTACAAAGGTTGTTTGTATTTACGGTAAATTTGGCTTGATGATAGGTGATTTTAATTTTTTTATTATTAGACTATTAAGTTCTTAATATTACACTTTAAATAGGCATTAAGAAATTGAATGTACATAATAATATAAAGAATAGAAGGAAACAAGCATGCTTTTGGGTTGCTGGGACGCCCTGTGGTGAATCGAAAAATTATTCCGGTGATCCAAACCAGGAATCCATGCACAAGGAATGGATCGAGAAGGATAGGTTTGAAAATATACCTTTCAAAATCTAAAAACTATGAAGGAACCACTGCTGGTTTAATCCCCTTCGTACACTGCAGATCCAAAGCCGCAACAGAATCATCTCGGCCTCTATATAATCCACCCAGTTGCAAACAAACGAACAAAAACTGTCTCTGAACGTTTCAGAGAGTTTTTTTCCAAAAAATGTGGTTGTTAGACCTAGGTTTCTTTTCTTTTTCATGGTTAGATATTGGTAACACTCTCTCACCTTAGGGTTTTATGACTCCCTTTTATTTTAATATCCATATTAAAATCGAAATCATCCCTTTTTGGTGCCAAAAAATATATGGAAAATATCATAATCTAATATCGTTTCCAAAAAAATATTAATTTCCATATATTTTATGTTTGACCAAAATTATTCTAACACTTTATTTTAATAATTTCAGTAAACAATACATCATTAATATTTTATATGAATCAAATTCATACATTTATTTCAACTATGTTATCTATTATTGTACAATGAATTTGTACATATACTGTGTTTATTATTTAACTATCAAATTAATTTAATTCAATAATTAGTATAATTCTCATGACAGTTAAATATAATACCAACTATGTAACACCTCAAACCCGGCATGGACATAATGGCAGAATCCGGCGATGTCACATTGATGTGTTTTTTGTAAAGTGAGATACCGTTGAAAAACCCGTTCTATATTTAACCTCTTATGTGATCTTAACGATGATTTTCGAATGTCTCGTTCATTTGAAAAATACAAGTTGTTTGGAAAAAAGTTGATCACACTAAGACATCATTAATTTTTAAACGTTATTTCTTGCAGAAGCTCTTAAAACTGGTTGCGTATTCGTGGTATTTTTGAATAGAATTTATCTTTTTGAAAACCCGCGTCTTACCCTACTGCTAGCAATTATAAATCAAACCATGTAAAAACCCAATTTAAAGTAAAAATCCATAAAGGCCTTACTACAGTAAAAATACCCAAAATAAAATTAATTATAATTTAGAAACCCAAAAAAGAAAGTATGCGCGATTGTGTGGCCACCTTTGAGTCCCTCGCAGCACCGATCTGCCTAAGACTGAGGATTACCTGTACAGATAAACAAATGGGTGAGTTATGAAAACTCAATGTGTCATCTCATACCAAATAAGCAAATAGTGCATATACAGTCTGGGCCTAAGTCCAATTCAGTAATGGTTCGGGCTCTCGATCGGGCCTTAGCCCATTACAATGATCGATGTCGGTTTGGGCCTAAGACCATCTCAAGAATGATGAGCAACTGAGATATGCAATCAAGAGATCCTACCCTGCCAGCCTCTACACTCCATCTCCATCCAACCCTGCACTCCATGTGGGGATATAATCAACCCACCCATCCCTACACTCCAGATAGTACCAGTTGCGGCACTAAACAGTATATGCAGTAGAGCTGCTAGTACAGTACACTTCCTCTAATCATCATAAAACCCACCCCATGAAACACATCATGCATCATTTCATGTCATGTCATAATACCATACATGTACTTAATGCGTCTAAAATGGCATACTTAAACACAATCATACATCACATAGGGGCAAAACAGTCATTTTCCCACATAAGGGCATAACAGTCATTTTATCATTTAGGGGTCTTGGTACACTTACTGACCTAACAGTAGGTCCACAGTCGTCTCGAGCGACTCGTGCAACCTTAATAGTCCTATAGTGAAAATAGGCCCAAGGCCCATATTACGGGCTTATGTGGGCCCGCACGCCCGTGTGGCCTACATAGCCCAGAAATGGCCTTGGCCGTGTGGATTACACAGCCTGGCCCAATATTCTCCACACGTCCATGTGGTTTACCCGTTCGGCCCAATATGGACCAATACGACCCCAGCCCATGAAATTGCTCATGGCCGGCCTCAACGATCATACGTCCATGTTTAGTCATACGGACACTGCATGAGCGAGCGCACGCCCGTGTAGCGTCGTCGTTCACTTATTCTGGCTTTTGTCGATTTCCATAGTTGGGATTATGTTTACACCTCTGATCTAATGTTTGATATGCAATGCTCCTAAGATCAACCACACCTAAAACCGTGGCAATTCCCATGCCCAACATTAGTCACACTAAGAACCAATACCAATTAAACAACAATTGAACTTCAGTTATGTTGCTTACCCCTACTGCTCCAAAAGGATATAGCCTACATTCCACTGGCAAATCCAGTCTGATGCGATTTGATGCTGTCATATCAACATTCGACACCACAGAGGATTAGGAACTTAACATAATTAATGAATGAAAAATTCCAAATCAATTGGGACACACTTTTTCCCCCTTACCAAAAGACTTACCAACCGAAAGCAGTCCACTATGAACAGAAGTAACCAACGCCAACTTTACCCCCTTTCAGAGAAAAACCAGGAGGCAAAAGAGGGGAAGAGAATAAGTATTCAGTAACCACACAAAAGGAGAAAAGAATCAAGAGAAAGAAAGAGAGGGAGAGTATTCAGCCAAAGCAGACCGATTGAGAGACGGAAGAAGAAAAAGAAGAAGGAATCAGTCAAGAGGGAAAACTGATTGGAAAAAGGGGAAGAAGAAGGAAAATCAGTGGGTAAGGCACTTGAAAGGAAAAGTAAAATTGAAAACAAAACCAAAACCGAATGATACCCAAAGTCCCTAGCAAAATTCAGCTTCCCAACAAAGAAAAGCGTAACCAAAAACTGATGAGTGTGAAGCAAAACCATAAGCAAAAGTTCGGCACCAAAGAGCAAAAAGGGTGAGCTATGACCGATTTTGACAAAAAAAGAGACTACTAAATCAATAAGACCTGTAAAAAATTCGCTCACTTGACTCCTCAAACCTCTCCAACCTCAGCCGAAACTCTTTGAGCAACAGTTCAAAATCGGCACTACATTCCCCCTTCTTTGAAAATCCCACAAATTCCCCCTCAAATCACTCAAAACCGACTGCTCCTCCCTCAACCACCTAATTCAAATTCTTCTCAAACACTTCAGTGTTTCGGTTAAACTAAAACACTTCCACGGTACAGTAGCAAAACAAAACACTCCATTGCGCCCACCATGACTCGAACCTCAGTCCTCAAGTAACAACAACACGCCACCTATCCCTTAGACAAGCAGGCCTATTCTGTTATGCTTTACCCAAATTTATTTTAAAAGCCTACTGACTAGAAACCAGGTTTATTCTTTTAAAAACAAAACTTTTATACAAGCCAAGGCTCGAACCCAAGACTTCTCAGGCTCCTCCCAGGACACTTAACCACTGAAGCAGACATGCATTTGTGTAACACAAACATACAAAAATAAATACTCAGAATTTTAGGGCGTTACAAACTGTGTTTAGATTCTGTTCGTTTCAACCATAGGGTGTGACCCTGTAGGCTCTTGTAACATTGGTACTAATACTAGAACACTTCTAACATTACAAGCAATGAGTGGCATCTAGTAATGCATCATCGCTACCCAAGTTACAAGAAGTCGTGGTTTGACATAACCTTTCCTTGATAAAATTTCATGTATTATATCCTTTTGTCCTTTATATCTTGATTGGACACAAGTCATGGAATATTCACACGTGAAAAGTCTAATCTCATGTTTATTGATACTCAAAGTAGACTATAATAAACAAATAAGTGTAATATCTCATATTAACTTATTTGAGCATGGGCATGCATTTCTAGTCTCACTTCATCAAGTGACCTAAGATATTGCTCCCATTATCCTATTACATAGATTATGGCATACCCAACATCAGTCTTTATAGTACAACCTGTTATAGTAGACGTTTGTCTGTATCAAAATATACGACACACTATGTTGGGACAATAATGATCTCAAGTATAAAGATCGTATACATAGTTATTACTATGAGTAATATTGTGAATATTATATAATAATCCAAGAAACATACTCATAGTGGGTCAGTCCATTATGTCGTTCTCTAACATATACTCATGTATTGATTTTTACATCCCTATGTCAATGACAACACTTTGTCATCAATCAACTACATATTAGTCTTAATGCGTTATTATTGTCCAAGCCCACAATAATACTTAACTAAGGACCTTTTAAGAATAATCATATTATTCACGAGACATTATTTTAAATTAGTTTATTTTACACATACAGAAAGTGAAACTGAAATAACAATGGCAATCTCTTTTATTAATATACAAGGTAGAATAAATATGTGATTACAATATCTCATGATTGGTCTTTGGGCATACTCTTAACACATGCTAGTATGAATGATGGATTGTTGAATTTGTGATTGTTTGGTTGACTAAATTTGTGAATATTGAGATACTTAAGAATGACCTAAGGCATTGTTTGGTATACACTCAGAGCCAAAAAACTAATCCTTGTTCGTTCATCCTTAGTACCTATTTTGAGCTAGAAAACACTTCTTGATGAACCTCTATACAAACACAAGCTAAAAACAAAAATTGGTGCTTACCCTTTTATTTGGTCCTGAATTGCATGATTATAAACATCTAGCCATATATATTGAGGGTTAAGTAGATACATTTTGTAAAAATAGAGTGATAGAAAAGATCATTATAGTATGGTGATTATAAGTTAGATTAAAAGTGCAAAACAAAAAAAAAGAAGAAGAAAATTAAACCAGTAGAAAAAAAGCCGTGAAAAATAAAAGCATTTGTGAGTGAGGTACTGTAAAAAAGAAAGAAAAGTCACAAAGTCACAAGAAAAAAACTCATTCATTAGTGCAACAAAAACTCGTAAGCTAGCCGTAGTTACTATATGATGTTGGGATTTCCTATAAGGAGATATAAGAAAGGTGAGAGAATGAGAAATATGGCGATGAGCGAGAAAGGGTCACTAAGGGAGAGAATAGGGGACAATATAGTGTGGCAAACTATTTTTTTGCTTGAAACTATTTGATGCTTACTGTTCTTGAATTCCATACCTATCCCAAGCCTTAGAACCTTACAAGTCGAAAAGCCCTATGTAATCAGAGTTATTTACAACATGACCTCATACTGAATAATTGCATTTGTGACTGTTTGTATTTTACTAGAATAATAAAATTACTGGTATAATTTATTGATGGATTCTTACATTTGAAACCCTTATTACTTGCATGCTTTGTAATATACTGAACTTAGGTGTTTGATATCAAAAGTGGTCAGTCAACTATATCTTATGTTGAGATTATATATGAATATGAAATGCCTTTTCATGTCCTCCAAAGCTAACATCTATACCATACTTGCTCAAGGTTGTCTTTTCATTTACTATTTTTGTTTGCTTTGCTTGAGGACAAGCAATGACTTAAGTATAGGGGAGTTTGATCTGTCCTAATTTGGCGTAGCAAATTAAACAAGTTTTTCACTTTAGAAGGTTCAATACAAGCACTTTGGTTATGTTTTAGTTAAGTTTTTGTAATTCCATTTACATTCAATAAAATGTGTATTTTGAGTCTTTTATTGACCTTAGGAGCTAAATGGGGCCTAAGGGTGAGCTAATTTTCTTTGCAAGTGTGTTGTAGACCATTAGAGGAAGTGTTGACTCGATACTAGACGTTGTGTTGAAACACGAAGAGTTGGATGTCGAAACGTAGGGAACAAAATAGAAGAATTTCAAGACAGCCTAAGGATGTTGTGACACAGCTTGAGGATGTCGTGACACACCCCTAAAATACCCTAAATAAGAGAATACTACCTTCAATGTTGAGACACAGGACCTGGTGTGTCGCGACATCACCTCTGTACTAGAAATAATTATGAGCTAGGGGCATTTTGGCCCGCACAATCAAACATTAAGCACAAGGATGAAAATTGACCTAGGGTTAAGGATGACCACTTTAAGCCTATAAAAAGGCTCATTTAACACATTTTCTGGACAGCTTTTCATATTGTAGAATTTTCTTCCTAGTTTTGGTCTTTCTCTTTTCTTAGGCTTTAGGTTTATTTCAATTTTGTTCTTTATTGTAACACCTCTAACCTGTTTCTATCACTGGACTAGGGTTACGGAGCAAATCATAACAAATAACTTCAAATCAAATTAATATAGAAATTTAAATAAAATTATTTCAATCTTATACAAATCCAGCAAACATACACATTTGGGCTTTAAATTGAACTTTCAAGGCCCTAAAAATAGCTTAAAATCAAAACGAGACTAATTTAGAACAAAATGAACCTTAAACATCAAGTTTACGAATTCAAGCTTTCTTGGACACCAAGCAATCCAATTACCAGCCCTTAGACCTATGTAAATTATCAGTAAACCTACTCACATCATGCCAAATCAACCAGTTTAAGTGTTTAACCAATGTACCCTCATTAGTACCAAAATTATACATACATGTACAATGATATAAATCATCAACCATTCAAACATACATACTTATCCTATTTTAGAAAATTATCCAACCTCCTAATTTACCAAGTTAAAATCAAACTTATACCAATTGTTATTCTTAGGTAAGCTTACCAAAACCAAACTACAAGCTACATTTAAAAAACTTATGTTTATCACCACACTTAGAAACCATATAATATCTTCACATTATGAAATAGCCATAAATCCAAAGATCAATTAAGCACATGCTTATATATACACTTATCAAACAAGGTCATTAACATAACACCCTATTACATGCCATATAATCCAAAATAAATGTTCAAAAACTACCAAAATCGGATGGATTGTATGACTTGAGTGCTGATCTGGTCTTCTATCCCAGAAAAAGATATCTACAAGAAAATGCAAATCACACAAGTAAGCTTATTGAAGCTGGGTAAGTTTGATAGACAGAAACAATGAATCTTACCTAAATAAATATAACAAATTAATCAAATATTATTCCACAACTAATGTTTCCTGTCATCCACAATTTCAAACCAGTGAATTACATAGATCAATTCAATTCTCAAATATTAATTTTTCAGAAAGCATACATGTACACAACAAAATCAACTCAAGATATCAAGTACAAAACATACCATTCGAAGTCTTTAAACAAGTAATTAATCCAATAATTATAACCTAATGAATGACATATAGATACTAGTACACAAATAGTCCAACCAAAACACACCAAGTGCTCATAAGAGCTAATCCAACCAATATCATACTTCGACACTAAGTGCCTAGCCCGTAGGCCAACATCCCTTAAAAACACACCTCAACACTAGGTGCCAACCCGAAGGCTTTACATCTACCCCCGATAACACGCCAGAATCAGGGAGTAATACACAATGGCTCACAAAAAATGTTGAACCTCAATATACTAAGGAAATATATAATTCATATAACATCTCCTCCTCTTCAAGCCCCGTATAACATGCCATGTAATTAGTCGTACTCTATCCCACGTTCATCCAGCCTGAACATAGAAATTCAATAGGCATTTTTTGTAACACCCCTTACCCGTGTCCAACACCGAATAGGGTACGAGGTATTATCGGACTTAATCGCTCACAAACATGCAAAAACTGGGTTACAAAATTTTGTTCAAATCAAAACTTTTCATACACATGCATAATGTCCCATACACAGACCTACGAAGCCCTAAACATGTATTGAAAGTAGATAGGGACTAAACCGAGAACCTTAAAAAGTTTTAGGAAAACTTAGAAAATTTTTCCATAAAACAAGGTCACATGCCCGTGTGGACATAGGGACATGCCCGTGTCCTCAGGCCGTGTAACGATCTATTTATGATGTCAGCATGCAAATCGAACGACACGGCCAGGCCACATGCCTGTGTCTCCAGGCCATGTCACTCACACGGTTGAGACACACGGCCGTGCCTCAACCCGTGTGGCCAACACTTAATCTATTTTCCAAGCCTTTATGTTACCCATAATCCTTTACAGCCTTATGCGCATCAAAATCTCAAATCATGGCATCATTTTAGTGATTAAACACCCTTTATTAAGACGCATTCATAACATTGACATATCCTCTTACATGTAATGCACCTACTCATAAAATACCAAGTCTAGATTCATTAATTCACATTCATAAGGCCCATCATTTTGATGACCACTTTTACCATTACGCTATGTTACCAACTTATCCCTTGAGTACTTATATTCAACCATCATCATGTTGCTTCTATAACATACAATTACTACATGGCTATGATCACCTCAAATGGTCATAGAGCGTACATCCAACATGCATGTCAAATCACCAACCATGCATGGCAAACAAACATAATCACCTCATAAACATTAGACATGACATGAATAGCTAGATTTACAAGCCATAATCAATATGAGTCACATCTTATGGCCATATACATATAACTCAATATAAGCCAATACATTTGGCCAAAGAAAAATAACACATGTCATAAAACAAGATCCCTATACATGCCACTCACTTGAAATTTCTAATATATGCTTCATTATTCCAAAGGTAGTGACTTGATAGTGTGATGCTACCTCCGATGATCTCCAACCCCAAGCTAACCTGACAACACTAAAGAAATGGAAAGGAGGGAGCAAGCTTAAAGCTTAGTAAGTCCATATTTAAATAATAAGCAATATGCCAACATGATTCTCAAGGTAATACAACCATAGTTACACTTTTACTTATAATCTGGTCATGTTGTTTTCTCGAGTCATAGTTACCAAATCATTTATATCTGGAGCTACGGAACTCAAAATTAAGATCCGCTAATTTTCTTTAAAACTAGACTCACATATATTCTTACCATAAAATTTTTAGAATTTTTTGGTCTAGTCAATAAGTACAATTTATTCTTTAAACTTACCCCTTTTACGTTATCTGATAGTTCCGACCCTTCTTCACTAAAAATTAATTATCTCATAATACGGGACTCGGATGATGTTCCCTTCTATTTCTCTTAAAAATAGACTCATTAATAATTCTATGAATATAAATTTTAACCCATAACCATCTTTGTAAAATTTTCAATGATTTTATCAAATCAGAATAGGGGATTTCGAGATCATTTTGACTCTGTCTCACAACAATTTAAATATTTCATAATATGAAACTCTTTTGCTTACACCATTTCTTCTATGTGAAACTAGACTCATTAGGATTTAATTTAATATTTTATTCAGCCTCTAACTAATATTTAAGTTTTATCATGACATGTTGCTCACGCTTTCATGTATTCATCTTACCCTTTTCTAATCATATATTTACACAAGTGTGATTATATCTAAGTTACTAATCCAAGCATACTCACATACCAAACATGATATAGCCTCATGCATAAATATTAAATATGTTATCACTAGCCATTCCAATTTCTAATTACAACCAAAACATTTACATACCCTTACTTGTCACCATTAGCCTATACATGCCATTATACCAAAGTAAGTTTCCTATTTTTACCAAAACGAGCTGGAGGATAATGTGATGATGCTATGACCGATCTCCAACCTTTACAAGCTTCCGAGTACTATAAACAGAGGAAAGAAAACTGAGTAAGCATTTCAAATGCTTAGTAAATTCGTATAATAGGAGCTTAACTTACCATATATTTTTATTAAAGATAAGCACAGAAAAATGCATCCAAGCAAATTGGCTAATAGCCTAAAACACAACTTCACCAATCATGTCAGTTAAGTAATTCACATAATATCAAGAACATGGGTGAGCTCATCATTTAATGATTTTCATACATATATATATATTTTCCATATCATTATTCCATATTACATGTACATTGCCATGACAAATCATTTCAAGTTCAGTTTAGCCATGTCAGAACTTACTCGTTGAATTTATTTGAAATATCGATGGATAGGCTCATGTAGTACACTTAAAGTGTACAAAACTAAAATCCGTCAATTCATATCCAGGGGTACCCAATTAGGGTACATAATCAAGAAGCGCACTCTCGAGCCATATATTAGGATGCTCAGATTAGCCATGTAACAGGATGCTTATCCGGGCTAAACAGGAAACTACTAAGAGTTTAGAATAGGAAGCTCGTTGAGCTTAACAGGTAACTCCGAAGAGTTATTAACAGGGAGCCCCGGATAGCATAACAGGGATTTCAAGTGAGCCATGTCAAGAAGCTCATAAGAGCCTATATTAGGATGCTCATGAAGAGCTGTGTTTGTGTCCGCAATAAATACTAGATCACAACTAATCGAATCATGTAACAAGACGCTTACAAAGAACTGCGATAGTGCGCAACATATGCAGGATCACTACCGATTAGGACGCTCACAGGAACTATATAACAAGAATGCTTGAGAAGGCTTTTAACAGGATTGCTCGTCGGAGCTATATTCTGTCTGCAGCATATGCAGGACCATAATCAATACGGGGAAAATGTTGTATCCATCGAATTTCATTATTCATACGAGACTTAACATTTATCCAGCTTTATCGATCATGTATTCAATTTCACATCAATAGCATTTACACAATTCATACATACAAAATTCAATTTAAGCATATAAATAAACACGATTTAGTTACACGAACTTATCTTGTTACTTGTTCATATACAAAAATCTATTAATTCGACGTTTTTTCTTTTCCTCGATCTAACTTTGTATTTGAGTTTTCCAGATCTAAATAAATGAATTTAACATCAATTTAATCCATTTCATACTCAAGTGGACTCAATTCATTTCCTAGGCACCCCTATACTTTTCATAAATGATAATTTTGCCCCTAAGCTCAGAAAATGAAATTCATGCAATTTAATCCTTATTTCAAGCCTAACCGAATTTTACATGTTACAATAATAGCCCCTGAATTTCACAAAAATTTAAATTTTTCCATGGGTTTTACCACTTTTCAGTTTAGTGCCTAAATCATAATTTCATCAAAATTCTCTTTGTAAAAGTTGTTTATCTACTAACAAACTTTCATTTTCTACCATAAATTTCAAATTTTCAGCATATTCATCCACGGAAAAATTTCAATACTTTGATAACTTTACAAATTGATCCCCAAAATAGGTAGATTAAGTTATTCAGATTTAAAAAATATAAAAATTACTAAAAATGGGACAAAATTACTTACCCAATTAGGCTTGCTTGATTTTCTTTCTCTTTCCTAGGGTTTCCATAGAATTTGGGGATAAAGATGATATAAATTGATCATATTAAACATTTATTTAATTTATCATCTTTTATTTAATTCCATTTCCAATTTAGTCCTTTTCTTTTCTCTAATTTTCCATGGATGATTGACCAAAAATATCTACTAACTTTTATTAATGGTCTAATTACCATATACGGACCTCAAGTTTTGAATTCCATAGCAATTTGATACTTATAGCTACTAGAACTCAACTTTTTCATTTTATGCAATTTTGTCCTTTCCTCAATTAAACATGAAATCGGTAAAATTTTCTTATCGAAATTTTCATACTTCTTTCCTATCATAATACAGACCATGAAATATTATTAAAATAAATTTTCTTTCTGACTTAGATTTCTGGTCCCAAAACCACTGTTCTGATTTCACTGAAAACAGACTGTTACAAAAATGGGCTAGATACTTTAGTTTTAACACTGAAACCATCCACCAAAAATTTAAAAATTAGGAAATTTGCCTAATGGCCACTCCCACATTTCCCTTACTGTACCATTTAATCCTTGCCCTCGAAAACTTTGAATTTTAAGTTTTATTTGCCATATAAATACTCTAAATTTCCCCTTGTTTTACAATTAAATCCTATTTAATTAATATTTAAATTTTACTCAAATTACCCCCAATAAAAATTATTTTAAAATTCTTTTTCAGCCCAAATTGAATATTTTCACTAACAATTATTTAAAATCTTTAGAATTAATTTTTTGAATATATTTTTAAAATTTTTTGATAATTGTTTAATTGATTTTAGATGAAATTAACCTCCTAAACCAAATTAAAAATTACTAGAAACACTATAAATTCCTAGTTTCACACTCGAAACTCAAAAAATATACCGGAAACTACTAGACCCAGTTTAGAGATATACCAAAAACTGCATCTTCTGACTCCTAAGTGGCTTCCTCAGTCTTGTCATTGTGCCGCAAAACTTTCACCAATGGAGCCGTCGTATTGCGTAGCACCTTGACTGCTCGATCTAGGACCGCAACCGTTTCTTCCTTGTATGAAAGACTAGATCAAACATCGGTCTCCTCAACATGAACAATGTGAGAAGGATCAGATCTATACTTCTGTAACATGGATACATGGAAAACGTAATGTGTACGCTCTACCTGAAGGGGCAACAACAAGGGATAACCAACCTGTCCAATCCACTCAGCGGCCTTACAAGGGCCAATGAACCTCGAATTGAGCTTACCCTTCCACACGAATCTCAATGTAACGCCCCAATTTTTGAGATTCTCGGGATTTCTATAATTTTTGATGAATTTTAGAATTTCTGTGTTTTGACTGTATAATGTAGGTATGAGTATGTTAGTGGGCCTTTAGAAGGCCTAAGAGTAATTTAACCCAAAGCAATTTCAGAATTTTCAATTTTAGGGAGAGAGGGTGCTGACATGATGGGCTTTCAAAATAAAGGTGGTAAAATAAGCCACAAGAAGATCTGTGGTAAAGTGGCATGTGACGCCACATAGGTGCTTGGGGCGTGGCGTGTGGATGTTTAAGGGGAGCCAAGGTTCAAGTCGCAAGGTAAGTTAATTAGGGGATTTATTTTTGTGAACAAGGAAGGTAGGTATTGGAACATAGGTGGAACTTTGTTAGGAAGAGTTTGAGCTGTTCAGGAGATTAGGTAAGGGAGAGATAAGGGAGGAAATTTAGGAGCTGATCAAGGGGCATGGTGTTGCCTGAATATTAAACTCCTGATGAGCAAGAGTTGGCCGGCCAAGGGTCTCTTGTATAGGCAAATTTGGCTAGGTCTCTGAAGTAGCAATTTCGGCATTAGGAAAGTGTTGTGCCGTTTCTTTGTAGCTTTTCCTTTGGGTTTAGGTTTAGTCTTCTTTTGGCTTGCCGAAATAGGGTATTATGCTTAGGGTTTTTCTCTTTTCCCTTCCATTTTGCTAGTATTCAAAACTTGGAACACCTCATAACTCTCTGTGCCATTTTTGCTTGCCATAACCGAATACTACTTTCCCTTCTCACCTTTCTTTCTTTCATCTTTTCCTTTTCCCTATAGCCGAACCTATACTCTCTTCTCTTTTGTCTCTTTTACCATGTTCTTTTCTCCATTGTTCCTCAATTGGCCGAATCTATCATCCCTTTCCTTCTCTTCTTCTCTTCATTTTTTCCCCTCACATCTAGGAGGCCAAACCTTGCTATAGCTGAACCTCTTTCTTTTTCTTCTTTAAAAAGCCAAAACCTTCATACCTGTAGTATAGAAAGCTGAATCTTTGGCTACTTGAACCTGTTCCTTCTCGTAACTATGGTAGATCGGGGTTAATATCATAGATAGGAACACTCTTTTGGGCAAAACAACAATTGGTAAGTATTCAAACAACTTTCGTAGTTACTTATGCTTTAAGGAAAAGCCGAAACCCCCTTAAGGGTTGCTAATGTTTGGACTAAGGGCATATTGGCCTCCTTTTTTTGGTTTTGTGTGCGCTAGTATGGACAAGGGGGCGTACAGCAAAGGGCTTTGAAGGCTAACACGGTTGGACATCTAGATCTAGTCCATATTTCGGCAGGAAGGTAAGAACTTTAGGGACTAAGGCAATGTTGGCTGAATATGGTAAGGAGATTAGTACGTATTTCATTTTTGATATGTAGTCTGACGTTTTAGTAACTCGATTATAGGCAACTCATGTGTGGATCTTGCCAACATATCGTTACAGATTAGGTGTGTAAACGACACCCACTTATAGACTAGATCGGCAAAAGCCGAAAAGCCAAAATACCGAAGAGCTGGCATTTTGTGAACTTACGAGCGTGCGAGCACTCATGAGATAGTTTGTTTGTTAATCCTGGTAATCTCAACCGGTAATATTGCGGAGTGCACAATTTCGTACACTTCGATATATTTGGGCTTAATGGGCCAAAAGCGGGTTAACGGGCCAACGGGCCCAATTCAATAAGAACGCTCGGTAAGTGTTTCTATTAATACGTTAATGGCTATAATATGAATGAAAACCCTAAAATAGTAAAGTTACTAAAATATGCCTAAGTACGAAAATTACCATTATACCCCTAGGTGGTGCAAAGTGATCGTTATACCCCTAGGGTTAATTTTGACTGAAATGCATGATATTCTGATTCTGTATGTTGTATGCCATGACATGTATATCTGTTGTATGGGATATGGGTTATACTGATGGAGGAAGCGTTCTGGTGGCTATGCCACAAATATCTGTTATGGTGACTCTGCCACGAATATCTGTATCTGGTGACTTTGTCACAATATCTGTTCTGGCAGCCATGCTGCAAATTCTATGGTGTGTAGTGGATGGGTGGGTCGAGTTGTCTCCCCACATGGTGTAAGGCTGGTACAGGGGTGTATATGGATGGATATGGGTTGGGTTTATGCATACATGAAATATCTGTTCTTTATCTGTTGTGGGCTTATGGGCTTCATTCTGAATTCTATATAGGGCTAAGGCCCAACTTAATCTATTTTTGTGGTTTGATCTGATCCGGACTATGGTTGGATTATTTTACACCCTGAGTTTTCCAAACTTACCCCTTAATTTTATCTATGCAGGAAATCCCCAACCATAGTAGACTTGGAGCTGTAAGGGATTCGGAGTGGCCACATGTTCTGCAAATTCAGTTTTCTTCATGTGTTTTGATCAGGCTTTACTTACTTTAATTGTGTTGGGTTTTAAGTTGTAATAAGGCCGCTTCTAAGTTTTTATTAAATTTCTTTATTAAACTCGTTCGAAACTGATAGAATTAGGCTGCGCGGGTTTTTGTAAAACTAAACAACGTTTTTAAATGTAACATTCGTAACAAATGGATAACAAAATGACAAACATGATCTAGTAAATAGGATGCTCACAAATTAACCGAAAGTTTTCTAATCAACTTAAATAACGTTTTTGCAAATCACACCTTAATCGCAGTAACTAAGGAACATGACTAAACCTTTGTTGATGTGACACACCAGATTTGGCCGTAACGTCTATACTGGGTTTGCTGTGTTACATTTAGTGGTATCAGAGCTAAGTTGCAACTACTTGGCTGGAATGGGTTTAAAAAAATTATAATAAAACACAGATTTTTGAAAATCGCTTGGGAATTCATTTTTTTTAGATTTTCTTTTTACAAGAAATGATTTCAAAGATTGTAAATCTAGTTTTCTAAAATTTGGATTCTGAGAAGGTGCCACACCGAATCTCTGGCCCAAGTCTGTAAGTATCATTTTGAATTTTTTTGAATGTTCAGCTATATGCCTGTATTGAAACCCTATTATGATACTCTAGTTAGGGTGATACTGAAACTGTAGGAATTTTGATAAGTAGACTAAAACTGTAGCTAGGCTACGATTCCACGGAAAATAAACTCTGAATTACTGTCTGTTTAAAAAAATCTGTAATAAACATTGAAATATTTAATTGATGCATAAAATTCGTAGTCAGATAATACGATATGAGTATGAGAGCAGCTCGTGGAAGAGGCTGTGGATGTGGCTGAGGTAGTGCACGGGCTGGATCTTTGTCTTTAGGACATATACCGGTGGCAGATGCATCGGTACCACCGGTAATAGAAGTGGAGTCTCATGATCGAGGTGCCGGGGATGACACTCTATCTCAGGCAATGCTTTGTGTTCTGGAAAGGGTTGTCGGGGCAAGTACGGGTAACGAAATTTGAGGATCTATTTCTGAGCGACTTCGGGCTAATAAAGCGGAGATCTTTAGGGGCGTATCTGGTGGAGCCCTGAATGTGGCTGAATATTGGTTAGAGGCCACGGAACAGATTATGGATGATTTGGACTGTTCCGTGGAGTAGAAGCTAATGGGAGCCGTATCATTACTATGAGATGAGGCTTATCAGTGATGGCTCACTGTGAGAGATGGGACCCTAGCTGATAGGGTGACTTGGGAGCTGTTTAAGACGGCCTTCAAGGGAAAATATGTTGGGGTGAGTTATGTGGACGCCCGCAGGAAAGAATTTCTGAATTTGGTTCAAGGGGGTAAGACAGTTGCTGAGTACGACGCTGAGTTTCTGAGGCTGAGTCGGTATGCCATTGGGATAGTCGCTACAGAGTATGAATATAGTGTGCGGTTCGAGGATGGTCTTAGAGATGAACTTAGGGTGCTGATTGCTCCGCAGAGGTAGCGTGACTTTGCTACTTTGGTGGAAAAAGCTAAGATAGCTGAGGAGGTGAAGCGTACTGAAAGACAAAATCATGAGAAGGATCAAAACTATTTTTAGAGGGATTCAGGACCTTCGGGTGGTACAAATAGGAATGTTAAGAGAGCAAGAGTGGAAGAGCCAGTTCGAGCAGTTTTGATGAAGGTTGTTAGACCGCAAGTTTGTGGGGATTGTGGTAAGGTACATCTGGGCGAGTGTAGGAGACGTTCTGGTGCTTGTTTTCAATGCGGATCTATGGAGCATAAAGTCAAGGACTGTTCTTAGAAAATAGATCAGGTTCAAGTTACAGAACAGAGGGTTGCTCAACCAGTGAGAGGTGGACCAAAACCACTGAGAGGACATGGACAAGGTAGGGGCAGTAATGGAAATGGACGGGGTCGAGGAGCACCTGGCAAGGGTGCCAGAAATGCTGAGGCTCGTAGCCACCATTAGTGTATGTAGCTCATCGTCGAGAGGAGGGTAATACACCCGACTTCATAACTAGTACGTTCTTGATTTCTAGCATGCCGTACACTGCTTTGATAGATATTGGATCTACTCATTCGTATGTGCCATATCTGGGTCATTCGGTGTGCACTCTGAGGAGATTGTGAGTGAGGTATCGGTACTAAGTTCTTTGGGCCACTCAGTTAGGGTAGACAAACTGTATAGAAACGTGCCTTTAGAAACTCAAGGTAAGATTTTCTCTAGAGGCTTGATGGAGTTACTGTTCAGAGAATTCGACCTCATTCTGGGAATGGACTGGCTTATTAAGCATAGGGCAACTCTGGATTGTGCTGCTAAGTGAATGGTGTTAAAAATCGCAGAGGGTAAGGAGGTTATGGTGATAGGTGAGCGAAAGGATTATTTGTCCAATGTGGTGTCGGATGCGGTGTCGGCGTTGAGAGCCGAGAAGTGGATTCGTAAGGGTTGTGAGGCTTATTTGACATTTGTAAGTCAGTTGGAGGCTGAGGGACTGATGGTGGACAAGGTTAGAACCGTTAATGAATTTCAAGATATTTTTTCAGAGGAACTTCTGGGATTGCCTCCGAACCGAGAAGTCGAGTTTGGAATCGACTTGTTTCCTGGAATGGCACCAGTGTCCATCGCACCGTACAGGATGGCACCGAAGGAGTTAGTGGAGCTGAAAGCACAGATTCAAGAGTTACTGGATAGAGGTTTTATTAGGTCGAGTGTGTCTCCGTGGGGAGCACCAGTGTTGTTTGTGAAAAAGAAGGATGGGACGATGTGGATGTGCATCGATTATTGGTAGTTGAACAAACTGACGATTAAAAATAAGTACCCTCTGCCAAGAATCGATGATTTTTTTGACCAACTTAGAGGAGCTTCAATATTCTCCAAGATCGATCTTCGATCTGGATATCATCAGTTAAGGGTCAAAGAGGTAGATATTCATAAGACGACATTCAGGACTCAGTATGGTCATTACGAGTTTCTGGTTATGCCATTTGGACTGACGAACGCTCCTACAACATTAATGGATCTGATGAATCGTGTATTCTAATCGTTTTTGGATCGATTCATAGTCGTTTTTATTGACGATATTCTGGTATATTCTAAAACTGAAGAGAAGCATGATGAGCATCTCTGCATTGTGCTGCAAGTGTTGAGGGAGAAAGAACTTCATGTGAAATTTAGTAAGTGTGAATTCTGGTTAAGGGAGGTAACCTTCTTAGGTTATGTTGTCTCTGCTGAGGGGATCAAGGTGGACCCTCGAAAGATTGAAGCAATTCTGGAGTGGAAGCCACCTAGGTCGGTGTCAGAAATTTAGAGTTTCCTGGGTTTGGCAAGATACTACAGAAGGTTTGTGAAAGGTTTTTCTGTGATGGCAGCACCATTGACAAAGCTTATAAGGAAAGGAGCACCATTTGTTTGGACCGAGAAACAGCAGAAAGCTTTTGAGGAATTAAAGAAAGTTCTGACCGAGGCACCTATATTAATTCAGCCGGAGTTTGGGAAAGATTTTACCGTGTACAGTGACGTATCACATGTGGGTTTGGGCTATGTGTTGATGCAAGAGGGTAAGGTGGTTGCTTATACATCGCGACAGCTTAATCCCCACGAAGTAAACTATCCTACCCACGATTTAGAATTGGCAGCAGTAATCTTTGCCCTTAAGATTTGGAGACACTACTTGTACGGAGAAAGGTGTGTTATATATACGGATCATAAGAGTCTTAAGTATTGGATGACTCAGAAGGAGCTGAACCTTAGGCAACGAAGATGGATAGAGTTGCTTAAGGATTATGACTGCTCGATTGAGTACCACTTAGGCAAGGCTAATGTGGTAGCTGATGCCCTAAGCCGTAGAACTGTATCTAATCTAAAAGCAATGTTTACTCATCTGAGTCTGTATAGTGATGGTAGTTTGGTGGCTGAGTTACAAGTAAGGCCAACCTGGGTGGATCAGATTAGGGTATAACAGTTGAGGGATGAGTCTTTAGTTTCTCGATTTCAACAAGTTAAGAAAGGGGAAACTTCTGAGTTTGGGTTGAATAGTGAAGGAGTTCTGTTTTTTCGAGGAAGAGTTTGCATTCCGAAGGACTCTGACTTAAGGCAGTCAATACTGAAAGAAGCTCATGGAGGGCTTTGTGTTATGCATCCTAGAGGGAATAAGTTGTATCGCGACTTGTGAGAATTGTATTGGTGGCCTGGGCTTAAACGAGAAGTAACGAAGTTTGTGCGGAAATGTCTGACTTGCCAGCAAGTGAGAGCTGAGCATCAACTACCTTCCGGACTTTTACAGCCAGTAAAGATACCACTTTGGAAGTGGAAGAGGGTAACCATGGACTTTGTGAGTGGGCTACCCTTGACACCAACGAAGAAGGACTTGGTTTGGATGATTGTGGATAGGTTGACCAAATCTGCTCATTTCATACCTATCTGCACTGATTATTCACTTCAGAAGCTAGCTAAGTTGTATGTGTTGGAGATCGTTCAACTTCATGGAGTCCCAGTCTTAATTATTTCTGACCGGGATCTTAGGTTCACATCTCGATTCTGGCAAAAGTTGCATGAGGCGTTAGGAACACGATTGAACTTTAGCACGGCTTTTCATCCTCAGACTGATGGTCAGTCGGAAAGGGTTATTCAAATTTTGGAAGACATGTTGAGGGAATGCGTTATTGACTTTCGAGGTAGTTGGGAGGATTACTTGTCATTGGAAGAGTTTGCGTATAACAACAGTTATCAGGCGAGTATCTGGATGGCACCATATAAAGCGCTGTATGGACATAGGTGTCGTACACCTAGTTGTTGGACTGAATTGGGAGAACGATAGGTTCTTAGACCTGAGTTGGTAGCGAATACTGAAGATAAGGTCAGAATAATCAGAGATCGGTTAAAAAAAGCATCTGATAGGCAAAATTCGTATGCAGATTTGAAGCGTAAGGAGATTGAGTACTCAGTGGGTGATATGGTCTTCTTGAAGGTTTCTCCTTGGAAGAAGATATTAAGGTTTGGTAAAAAGGGCAAGTTGAGTTTGCAGTTCATCGGGCCTTATCGGGTTCTTAAGCGAGTAGGTCCAGTGGCTTACCAATTGGAAGTACCTCCGGAGTTAGATAGGATTCACGATGTTTTTCACGTTTCCATGTTAAGGCAATATCATTCTGACCCTGCTCATGTCGTGTCGGTTGTAGAGATTGAAGTGCAGCCCAATTTGACTTTCGAGGAAGAGTCTGTGCAGATATTAGATCGAGATGTTAAGGTTCTAAAAAGGAAGTCAGTTCCATTGGTAAAAGTGCTTTGGGGTAATCATGAAAGAGAGGAAGCTACTTGGGAATCAGAAGAGGCGATGCGTCAACAATTCCCTCATCTGTTTGGATCAGGTAAATTTCGAGGACAAAATTTCTTTAAGGAGGGTAGAGTTGTAACGCCCCAATTTTTGAAATTTTCGGGATTTCTGTAATTTTTGATGAATTTTAGAATTTTTGTGTTTTGACTGTATAATGTAGGTCTGAGTATGTTAGTGGGCCTTTAGAAATCCCAAGAGTAATTTAACCCAAAGCAATTTCAGAATTTTCAATTTTAGGGAGAGAGGGTGCTAGCATGATGGGCTTTCAAAATAAAGGTGGTAAACTAAGCCACAAGAAGATATGTGGTAAAGTGGCATGTGACGCCACATAGGTGCTTGGGGAGTGGTTTGTGGATGTTTAGGGGGAGACAAGGTTCAAGTCGCAAGGTAAGTTTATTAGGGGATTTATTTTTGTGAACAGGGAAGGTAGGTATTGGAACATAGGTGGAACTTTGTTAGGAAGAGTTTGAGCTGTTGAGAAGATTGGGTAAGGGAGAGATAAGGGAGGAAGTTTATAAGCTGGTCAAGGAGCTTGGTGCTGGCTGAATGTTGGATTCTTGAGGAGCAAGAGTTGGTCGGCCAAGGGTCTTTTGTGTAGGCAAATTCGGCTAGGTCTCTGAAGCAGCAATTTCGGCATTAGGGAAGTGTTGTGCCGTTTCTTTGTAGCTTTTCCTTTGGGTTTCGGTTTAGTCTTCTTTTGGCTTGCCTAAATAGGGTATTGTGCTTAGGGTTTTTCTCTTTTCCCTTCCATTTTGCTAGTATCCGAAACTTGGAACACCTCATAACTCTCTGTGCCATTTTCCCTTGCCATAACCAAATACTACTTTCCCTTCTCACCTTTCTTTCTTTCATCTTTTCCTTTTCCCCATAGCCGAACCTATACTCTCCTCTCTTTTGTCTCTTTCATCATTTTCTTTTCTCCATTGTTCCTCAATTGGCCGAATCTATCATCCCTTTCCTTCTCTTCTTCTCTTCATTTATTCCCCTCACATCTAGGAGGCCGAATCTTGCTATAGCTGAACCTCTTTCTTTTTCTTCTTTAAAAAGCCGAAACCTTCATACCTGTGGTATAGGAAGCCAAATCTTTTGCTACTTGAACCTATTCCTTCTCGTAACTATGGTAGATCGGGGTTAATATCATAGATAGGAACACTCTTTTGGGCAGAACAACGATTGTTAAGTATTCAAACAACTTTCGTAGTTACTTATGCTTTAAGGAAAAGCCGAAACCCCCTTAAAGGTGGCTAATGTTTGGACTAAGGACATATTGGCCTATTTCTTTTGGTTTTGTGTGTGCTAGTGTGGACAAGGGGGCGTACAGCAAAGGGCTTTGAAGGCTAACACAGTTGGACATCTAGATCTAGTCCATATTTCGGCAGGAAGGTAAGAACTTTAGGGACTAAGGCAATGTTGGACAAATATGGTAAGGAGATTAGTACGTATTTGGTTTTTGATATGTAGTCTGATGTTTTAGTAACTCGATTGTAGGAAACTCGTGTGTGGATCTCACCAACGTATCGTTACAGATCAAATGTGTAAACAACACCCACTTATAGACTAGATCGGTAAAAGTCGAAAAGCTAAAATGCCAAAATGCTGAAGAGCTGGCATTTTGTGATCTTGCGAGCGTGCGAGAGCTCGTAAGATAGTTTGTTTGTTAATCTTGGTAATTTCAAGCGGTAAGATTGCGGAGTGTGCAATTTCGTACACTTCGGTATATTTGGGCTTAATGGGCCAAAAGTAGGTTAATGGGCCAACGGGCCCAATTTAGTAAGAACGCTCGGTAAGTGTTTCTATTAATATGTTAATGGCTGTAATATGCATGAAAACCCTAAAATAGTAAATTTACTAAAATACCCCTAAGTATGAAAATTACCATTATACCCCTAGGTGCAAAGTGACCGTTATACCCCTAGAGTTAATTTTGACTGAAATGCATGATATTCTGATTCTGTATGTTGTATGCCATGACATGTATATTTGTTGCATGGGATATGGGTTATACTAATGGAGGAAGCGTTCTGGTGGCTATGCCACAAATATCTGTTCTGGTGGCTTTGCCACAAATATCTGTATCTGGTGACTCTGTCACAATATCTCTGCTCCGCGACCATGCTTTGCAAATTCTCGTGGTGTGTAGTGTGATGGGTGGGGTCGAGTTGTCTCCCCACATGGTGTAAGGCTGGTACGGGGGTGTATACGAATGGATATAGGTTAGGTTTCTGCATACATGAAATATCTATTCTGTATCTATTGTGGGCTTATGGGCTTCATTCTGAATTCTGTATAGGGCTAAGGCCCAACTTAATCTGTTTCTGTGGTTTGATCTAATCTGGACTATGGCTGGGTTATTTTACACACTGAGTTTTCCAAACTCACCCCTTAATTTCATCCATGCAGGAAATCCCCAACCATAGTGGACTTGGAGCTGTGAGGGATTCGGAGTGGCCACATGTTTTGCGAATTGGGTTCTCTTCATGTGTTTTGATCAGCCTTTACTTACTTTAATTGTGTTGGGTTTTAAGTTGTAATAAGGCCGCTTCTAAGTTTTTATTAAATTTCTTTATTAAAACTCGTTCGAAACTGATAGAATTAGGCTGCGCGGGTTTTTGTAAAACTAAAAAACTTTTTTAAACATAACACTCGTAACAAATGGATAACAAAATAACGAACATGATCTAGTAAATAGGATGCTCACAAATTAACCAAAAGTTTTCTAATCAACTTAAATAATGTTTTTCGCAAATCACACCTTAATCGCAGTAACTAAGGAACGTGACTAAACCTTTGTTGATGTGACACACCAGATTTGACCGTAACGTCTAGGCCAGGTTTGGGGTGTGACACTCAAAACTTTTTTCCATGGCGAAACCTTCAATATTACCTTATCACCAACCTCATATTCGATATTTTGATGTCTCAGGTTAGCGTAAGACTTCTATCAATCAAAAGTAGCCTTCAACCGATCGCAAACAACTCTCGCGTTATCCTCAACCTCCTAAACCAACTTCGGACCCAAGTTTCTCTTCTCCTTAATATCAGACCAACACAGAGGAGTTTTACGCCTCTAACCATACAAAGCCTCGAACGGTGCCATATGAAAACTCTTCTGATAGCTATTATTATATGCAAACTCGGCTAATGGCAATTGACGATCCCAGTTACCTTCGAAGTTGATAACATAACTACGAAGCATGTCCTAAAGAACCTAGACCTCCCTCTCTGACTGACCATTAGACTACGAATGATAAGCTGAACTGAAATGAAGCTTCGAACCAAATCCTCATGCAACATGTAACATCCCAGTTTTGGGTCTAGTCGGAACAGAGGTTTTGGGACCACAAATTCGACGAAGAAAATTTTAATTTTATTATATTTTTATGGTCTACGATTTCACGGAATAATTTCGTAAAAGTTTTGTTCGAAAAGTTTGGCATTTGGGCACTTAATTTGGTCAAAAGGACTAAATTGTAAAAAGTGCAAAAGTTGAGTTCTACATGTTAGAGGTGTCTAATTGTTATGAAATTATAAATCAGAGGTGATTAAATGGTAATTAGACCATTAGTTAATTTTTGGACAAAAATAGACATGAAATGGGTGTAATAAAATATTTTTAAGTTAGGGGCATTTTGGTAAACTAATAATTAAAAGAATTAAAAAGGGAAATAAGCCAAATTAGCTATCATCTTCTTCATTCAACCGTTTCTACCAGCAGCAACCATGGTTAGGGTTTGTTCAAACTCCCAGGCTCGATTGTAAGTAATCACTAGCCTCTTTTTTAAAGTTCTTTACATTTTTGAAATCCCGGTAACTTAATTAAGCTTATTCTAGCAACAATTTAACCTAGGGTTTATATTTGGAAAAATACCCATAGGCAAAATGTGTTTATTTTGATGTATTATGTAGAATATGAAGCTTGAAATTATGTTAAACAACTTTTGCTAAGCTATTTTATGTGAAAACGAGTAAAACGACATAATCGGTAAAAATACCTAATGTTCATAAGTACATGTTAGAGTGAAAATTTGATGTTGCTATAGAAGGGAAAAATGATCAGCATGTCATAAAACATAAAAAAATAGGATGAAATTTAATTTACGAGCCTAAAGGAAAAATGTAATTTTGACAAAGTTTAGGGGCAAAATTATAATTCTGCTGAAATATGATTTTGAGTCAATTTGAATAATGTGAGTCCTAATTAGGCTATATTTGTAATGATAGAGCAAGGAAAATTGAAATTCGGGCTAGAATCAGGAAAATACCAAGTTGTGGACTAAAATGGTAAATTGCCGTTTCTGGATCCGAGGTAAGTTCATGTGTAAATGTGGTAACATAATTGTCATTTTAAGTAATTTAATGTTATTTATATGATGTGATGCTTATTATCATGAAATATTACGCTTTGTGGATTATTATTTAGTAATATGCAAATTATGTGAGCTACTTGATAAATATGAAATGCTACCAAGTATTTGTTCCAACATTATATGGAAGACGAAAAAGATATGTTATCGAGGAAAATCCCGTTTGAACCTTGGGAATAGATTAGAATACAAGTGACATGTCACTAGGATATATGAGTTTCAAACTCGTTGGGTTGAGTTTGAGTTCGTGAGATGTAACTAGGCATCCGAGCTCGTTTATTTGAGTCCGGGTTCACTTATGGATGCGAATGCCCGAACTCGTTGAGTTGAGTCTGAGTTCGCTTATGGGCGGGTTACATGGTAGCTTGGCTACATAATTTTCACAGGCTATTGAGTTTGTCAAGCTGCAGGTATGGCACTTATGTGCATGCAATCCGTGTATTCGAATCATATTCCGATGTGTTCGACGGGTGAATCTTAAGTGAATAAGGAGAATACCTAAGACGAAAGTGACATGTTGGTAAGTTTGGTGAATGAGAAATTTTGGCAGCTATGTGCTTAAACCCTTAGGTTGAGAACTTGGTATGATGAATCGTGGTAAGATAATAAATACACATGTAACATGAATGTCGTGGTGATATTTATGCAAATGATGTTTTATGTTGGATTGCATGATTATGTTACTTGTTATTTGCATGTGAACTTACTAAGCATTTATGCTTACTTCCTCCTTTTCATTCTTTGTAGTTTTATCAAACCAGTTTGAAAATCGGGAACGGTTAGAGGCTCGTTCACACTATCCGTGGACCATTTTGGTATAGTGGCTTGTATATTTTGAGTATGGCATGTACAGCATTATAATCATTTTGTGTATATAATCTTATGATATGGCTATTGCGTGGTAAGGAAATGCTTGGTAATGATTAGCCATTGGAATGGCTAATCAAGAACATATTTGGTGTTATGTATGCTTAATGTGCTATCTAATCCATGGAAATTCATAAAGAGGTGAAATTTGCTATAAAATAGTATCATACAGCAGCAGTGATGTGAATTTGAAAAATCACTAAAAATAGTAGAGATAGAATTAGATGGTGAATAAAATATGAAATTGAAGCTTATTGAGCATATTTTTATATGGAGTAAACAAAACAGGTAAATGAGTTGTATTTTATAAGATATTTGAGTTTTAGTGAAACAGGGTCAGAGTAATATCTGAATCCCCTGTTTTGACTTTAGAAATTCACTAAAAATTGTACAAAAATAATTTAGAGTCATACTTTATATATACAGATTCCATATTAAATATAATTTTAAGAAAAACAAATGGCATAGTCATTTGAATTGTTTACAGAGAGAAAAATGATTTGTAGTGAATAGAGGTCAGAGTAGTCAAATACTAAAACAGGGGAAAATTTAACTAATAAACTGTACTAATTGGTCTAACAAAAAATTCTGGAAACCATTTTGTAAATAGCCATATGAGTCTAGTTTTAGGTAAATTTTACGGATTTGAATTTTGAGCTTCTTAACTTGAGATATGAATTTTTAGCGACTGTGACGCAGATGGACAGTTTATTACGAAAGGTGAAATAAATTGTTTGAAATTGTTTGAGTGATAAATTAATTCTATTAACGCCTCATGCTCGACTCCGGTGACGGTCTCGGGTAAGGGGGTGTTACATTTGGTGGTATCAGAGCTACGGTTTAGCCAATTCTCGGACTAACGTGGCGTATGTACCGATTTTGCTATACATGCCATATATATATTATGATAGTGTGACGACTCCTGACCTTTAAAATGATTTTTTTATAGTAAATAGATCCCGTTCCAGCTGTGGCTGATGATGTAGAGCAATGCGCCAGCTCATGCTGAAGGGGCGGTGCCGACTGAAAAATGTCATTGTCCTGATTTGGACGTTGAATGTTGATGAATGTCAATGATATTTTTTTATGAGATAAAGGATTATAATGAAATGAACTTATCTATGTTAAATTGTTTGGACTGAATTATATGATTGTAATGATATGTATATAATGATGCATGAAATGAAAGTTGCGATCGTGATACAAATATCTATGTTTGTTTGGCCCTTATACGATGTCATGAGTATGATTTGTTTGAGTAAATGAATGAGTAAGTAAAGCTATCCAGAAAACATAGAATGCATGCATAAGTATACTTGTCTAAATGGGAAAACTAGAAAATTGGTGTAAACCAACATGAATGACACATTGCCTGAATGAATGACATGATTTTGATGATGTTGCTATGATGATGAAAGTTGTGTCATATGTATATGTATAAGAAAATCGAGTCAGAGGCCCTACAACCCCTCCCCCTTATTGAAGTGGTGCTTATGATGGAATTTTATGAGATTTGTACTGAATAAGTTCCCGGTTGAAGAATCAAAGAGTTCAGTGATAGAATAATTATAAGTATGATTAGAGATTGAGAATGAGTTGATAAGTAAAGTCAGAATAGAAAAGTATCAGGTTGACATAAAGATTATTGGAATTATACACTGTTCCAGTTAGAGAAAAATTTACTTTGGTAAATCGAATTACTCAGGTACAAGGTTGAGAAAAGTGTAAATCAAAATTTATTCAGAACTGGTCTTCTTTAGTGAAAGGTCTAATATGAAATTTGTGATGGCAGAACTAGTTGTGGGAAATGATATTTGAAATCTATAATATCTGAATGTGACAATTATGGCTGCACAAATTTTAGCAGTCTCTTCTAAGATGTTTTATGTGTTTATCCATTCTTAGAAATATTACTATGGCTGTTGATCTTCTAAAGAAAATCTTGTTAGATAGGGATGTTTTCTAATCCTGATGTTAGATGAAAGCATTGGTAGTCTGACTGGTTTAAAATTTGTATTGTTATATTCCCTTGGGCATTCTATTACATTTTGTCTGATAAGAATTGATGAGAGAATATGTATGATATTATGATTCTGTTTCTTCTACTTAAGGCTCCATTTGATATATATATATATATATATATATGGGAACATACATTGTTCTTGTTGCATTTGATTCCAGTGGGATTAATGATGTTTTCTTCTGGACTTCTTTTCTCTGAGAAATTATTGAGGTCTTCTGTATTTTCCTATGGGTTTGGTTTTCAATTTTCTGCCACAGTATCGTATCTTGGGTTTCTTTGTTCTGGATTTCTTTATTTCGGGTTTCTTTATCTTGATTTCTTTACTCAGTTTTCTTAATATCTTTGTTCCATAATTTGTCAATTATGACTCATTTTCGAAGTGCGTTCTCCAGCTCATTATAATCATGTCAAGTGTGACTATACTTCTGATTTGATATTGGTAATGTAGTGATTTTAGTATTGGGAATTTTCCTAATTTTTGTGTAAGGATTTGACATCAGTAAAGGCATAAGTGGTAAAAGCGTAAGTTTCAGTCGGTGTTGTAACACCCCTCGCCTGTATCCAACGTCGAGATGGGGTTCGAGATATTACCTGACTAAAACTTAATCAACTATATAAAACCGGGTCATGAAATCTCAAACAATTTAAAACTTTTCCTTTCTCAAGAAATCTGTCCCAAATATGGGCTTACAAGACCCAAAACATACATCCGAGGTGGTTCAAAGCCTAATCAAGAACCTGTTTAAAACTTAGAAAAATTTCATGCAACAAGGTTCTACACGCCGTGTGGGTATAGAGCACACGACCGTGTGGTTGGGACACGCCCATGTTCTGAACTCATGTTTGAAAACTTGGGCATTCTACCAAAACAACACGGCCCAAGGACACACCCGTGCCCTGCAACTGTGTCCTTCACTCAGTCGAGACACATGGCCGTGACTCTTGCCCATGTGCTACTAGCATACATACTGACTTTATGGCACGGCATGGACACACGCCCGTGTGGCCTACCCATATGCTAAAATGACTTTAAAGTTTTAAGTGCAGGGGACACACGACCATAACACACACCCGTGGACGTGAACCGTGTGTCACACGCGGCCTAGACACACGCCCATGTGTCTTACTCTTATGGACAAACTAGGCTATTTCCCAAGCTCTTTTTGTTACCCATCTTGCACAACCTACACAAGATCATTTCAATATACCCATCTCATCACAATGGACATTAATTCAAGCATAGAAAGGGCATCATATGCATTCATCAATATGAATAATAGCCATTATTCTAGGCTTGATACAAAATAAGGGCTTTTGACTTAAGCCAAAATATATAAACAGATCTCATGATGTAACATCCTAGTCTAGCCCTATACATGCCACCTTCAAAAATATAAATCAAACTATACCGAATGCTGCAGACGATAGTGTGATCGATATCTCTGACTTTAAGGGATCCTCGAGCTAGCTAAATAACGCTGAAAGAAGAGTGAAAGGAAAGAGGGTAAGCATATAGCTTAGTAAGTTGCATATAAATAAATATACAACAACAATCTCACCACAAGATGTCATGCTCAAATGTAAACATAACTCAACTTACTCTTTGTCATCTACTCGTGTAACGCCCCAAAAATTGGGCCTAGAAAGTATTGGGCCTTGAGTCTGGGTTCGGGTAGAAGACGACCCGAATAATTTGGATGTTCTAATAAATTATTGTGATTATTATTATTTAGTATGTTTAGTTTAGTAATTAAATAAAATACGAAGGCTTATAGTGTGGGAAAAAGTCCGGGCTCGGCCATAGCTTTAGGAAAATTCTTAAATTTTGCCTTTTAAGAGAATCTAGGCATAAGGCCTTAAAAATAAGTTGGGCAGAAACTGGGCATGAAGGAGCGCCTGGCCCAATGGTTAGGAATGCTGGACAGTAGGAAAGAAGGTTGGGGTGCGGTCATACCAGTACTAATGCACAAGATCCCATCAAAACTTCCGTAACGAAAACGTTTTCCAAAATTAATCACTTTTCTTAAAATGGACTTAATCGAATTGGTATCTTAAGAATATACACTAAGTTAGGGTGTGGCAATGGTGTTGTGCATGTCTAGGATTGGATACGAAGGGAGCTTGGTACTTAAGCAGTCCGTCAGACTCACCTCTTCTTTTCTGGTTTCCTACCTAGTGCACAGCTTCCATTGACTTTAACCTATAATAATCTTAAAACACTAAGTGACTTTTTCTAGATCTAAAATATAAAATGTTTTTTTTACGCTTCGATGTAGCACGTCGGATTCGGTCATAGCGTCTAGGCCGGGTTTAGGGTGTTATATTTAGTGGTATCAGAGCCCAGTTGCAACAACTTGACTGTGGAATGGGTCTATAAAAACAAAAGTTTTTTGAAAATAAAATTTTTAAAAAGTTATGAAACTCGATTTTCAAAATCTGGATCTTTAGAAGGTGGCATTCCGAATCTCCGGCCCAAGTCTGTAAGTATTTCTGTTACTTATACTACACTGTATTAAGATATTACTGTAGATAGAACTGATACCACATCCTGACATTATAGCTAGGACAATACTAAAAACCCTAGAATACTGAGACTATAGCTAGGCTATGATTCTGTAAGGATAGAAACTTTAAAATACTATCTCTGCATAAAACATATGAATAAGTACTGAAATTTTTGAAACGAGATCTTGATAGTTATTGTTATGCATGCTGATAATGTAGAGTGTTGGTATGGATGCCGAAGGTAAGCAAATTCTGCCAACTTCGAGTGGCGGTAACTCGGAGCTTGGGACTGAGGCATTGGCCGAGCTAGTAAGAAAAGTGGTAGAAGAAGTATTAGAGACCAAGGTTAAGAAAATTAGGGAAACGCTTCAAATAGGGTGCGTGGAGTGTAAGAAGAGAAAGGATTCTAGTTCTCGGACGATCAAGCCTCGTTCTATGAAACATGTTAAGACGCGACCAAACTTTCCAACCTGCAAGAACTGCAACGGGCATCATCTGGGTGAATGTCATAGGAAGACAGCAGCGTGCTTTAGATGTGGGTCCAAGAAGCATCGAGCTCAGGATTGCCAAGCTTATTTTATTTAAGTGTGTGTTACAAGTTGTATGCGTGATTGGTAAATGTTTCTTTGCTTTGGTAATTATATGTTCTGGGTCGTACTATGAATTATTTTTAATCAAAGTGCGCAGTGAAAGCATAGTGGTTTGACTTGAGTAATACGATTAGTTTGAAATTTTGAGGACGAAATTTTTTAAGGGGGATAGAGTTGTAACGCCCAAAAATTGGGCCTAGAAAGTATTGGGCCTTGAGTCTGGGTTCGGGTAGAAGACGGCCTGAATAATTTGGATGCTCTAATAAATTATTGTGATTATTATTATTATTATTTAGTATGTTTAGTTTAGTAATTAAATAAAATACGAAGGGCTTATAGTGTGGGAAAAAGTTCGGGCTCGGCCCATAGCTTTAGCAAAAGTCTTAAATTTTGCCTTTTAAGAGAATATGGGCATAAGGCCTTAAAAATAAGTTGGACAGAAACTAGGCATGAAGGAGCGCCTGGCCCAGTGGTTAGGCATGCTGGACAGTAGGAAGGAAGGCTGGGGTTTGATTCCCAGTATGCGCAAACATGTTTTTTTTTTTTAGGTTACGATTAAGATAGGGGTTAAGAAGTGTAGCGCGGCGTAGTCCAAAGACAAGAAGTACCGTGGCGCGATGGGCAAAGACATGTTTGGGCACACGAAGAGGGCGCAGGTTCGTGTCCCTGCACGGGCAAATTCTGTTTTATTTTTAAATGGGCCAGAGCCGAAGCAGGTAAGGTTTAGAAATAATTATGAGAAGATTGTGTCATGAAAGGAACTTCGGTGCAGTGGCAGCAGCGTGCTAAGGAGACCTAGTGGTCTCGGGTTTGAATGCAGGGGACAACAAAACTTGTTTTATTTTTTTAAGTAGCCCGTGACTGAAGCGAATAAGGCTTATAGGTAAATGCAGCCATATTATAACAGAAGAGAGGTGTCGTAGTGGCAGGCAGTGTAGCTGGGTTTTTGGAGGTTGAAGGTTCGAGTCGCGTGGAAGGCTAAATTCTCCTTTATTTTTAAGCGGATCGAAGCTTCAGCAGGTAAGTTTTATAATTAATTGTAACCATATATTAGTAAAGGAGAAAGCGTGGTGCAGTGGCTAGCAGCTCGGGCGAAGGCGCAAGGGCGCAAGGCGCATGTCCGGGTTCGAGCTTCATCTCGCATGTAAGGTGGGGATTTTCACTTTGCATGCGTGGGAAGGAGTTGGGGTCCGATCGGGACTCTGGCAAAGATCTTTGAAGAGGTAGAAACGGTGGGCTGATCGGTTAGGAGTTTGAACAAAATTCAAACATTGAATGTGGCAACAATTAAGGAGCAATTCAGGGAATTGGAACTAGGAAAGAATTCCTATGCCGAAAGGCACTCATTCGGCCATAGCTAATAAGTGCCGTATATTTTGGCCTTTAGGATTCATTTTTTTCCTTCTTCTATTTTCTTTTCTTTTCTTCTTCTTTTCTCCTCTTTTCATCTACTTTCTCTTCTTCTTCTTTTTCTCTATAGCCTAATCTTCCTATTATTCTACTCATTTCCACTTCCTTACTATTTGTTTCTAAGCCTTTAAGCCGATTGCCATAAAAACGAAATCCTGAAAGACTATTTTCCTTCTGTGCCGATTTCTCCTAGCCAAAACTCTCTGATTCTTCTCCATCTTTTTGGCCGATTCTCTCATCTTCTGAACCCTAAATTCCTGTCGACAGAACCACTACAAAACCTTCATATTTCATCTCTTTCTTCACTATTTCAAAAAGCCGAAAACCCCCTAGTCTTAGGGGCATAGCCAAATCTGTAGATCATTAAAGGTTGGATTTCTGCTAGGGTTTCAGGGTTAGATCTGCATCAGAATTGAATAGGAACTAAAGTGGAATCATTGTCTGAAGGAATCGATGGTAAGTTTTTGAAACTATTCACTATTACGGGATTTAGAAAAGCCGAAATCCCTAAAGGCTTAGAGAGGCTGTCGATTGGGTCTTATGACTCTAAGGGTTGTGATGGTTGTTTTTTTTTTTTTTTTGGTGTTAGTGTGATCTAGAGGTTACTGATCAAAGGCTTGGACAAGCGAAACGACTGGATCTTGGTCTTGTCGCTGGATCTGGCAAAGGTAGGATCTCTAGTGCCTGAAGTGTTAATGGCCGATTATGGTAAGGGGTTCTGTATATAAATTGCGATTGGGTTCATAGTTAATATATTAGTGATTGACTGTAGGCAACTCGCGTGTGGAAATCACCAACAAAACGTTATAAATTAGGTGTGTAACTGACACCCTCTTGTAGACTAGATCGGCAAAAGCCGAAAAGCTGAAATACCAAAAAGCTGGTATTTTTGGGAACTTGCGAGTGTGCGAATGCTCGTGAGATAGATCGATTAACGTATATGGCAAACTAATGTGATTAGACTGTAGAGTGCACAATTTCGTGCATTTCGATATTTTGGGCTTAATGGGCCAAAATCGGGCTAATGGGCCAACGGGCCCTATACGGTAAGAACATTCGGTAAGTACTTCTATTAGTACGTAAATAGTGGAAATATGCATGAAAACCCTAAAGTAGTTAAATTACTAGAATACCCCTATGCATGGAAAATTATCGTTATACCCCTAGGTGCAAAATGACCATTATACCCCTAGGGTTAATCTTGACTGAAAAACATCATGATTTGATTCTGTATGTTGTGTGCCATGATTTGTATATTTGTTGCATGGGGACATGGGTTATATTATGGAGATAGCGTCCTGGTGGCTATGCCACAATTATCTGATCCGGTGGCTCTGCAATAAATATCTGTTATGGTGGCTCTGCCACGATTATCTATATCTGGTGACTAAGTCACATTATCTGTTTCTGGCACCATGCTGCAAATTGTGTGGCGTGTAGCGGTTGGGTGGGTCGAGTAGTCTCCCCACAAGGTGTAAGGTTGGACGGAGATGTATATGGTTGGATTTGGGTTGGGTTTCTGTATAAACATGTAATATCTATTCTGTTCTGTTGTGGGCCTATGGGCTTCACTTTGAAATATGTTCTGGGCTAAGGCCAACTTAATCTGTTTCTGTGGTTTGAGCTGATATAGACTATGGTTGGGTTATTTTACATACTGAGTTTCCAAACTCATCCCTTATTTTCATCCACGCAGGTAATCCCCAACCATAGTGGGCTTAGAGCTGCGAGGGATTCGGAGTGGCCACACATTCTGTAAAATTTTGGTTTACTTCTGGTGAATTAGACAGATTTCTTAAATTTTTTGGGTTTTAAGTTGTAATAAGGCCGCTTTAATTATTTTTTTATGGTTTTGATAGGTTTTGCTAGAATAGATATGTTATTATTTTTAACTGTTGATTTTGAGTAACGATAGGGCGCGTTTTCAAAACCAGTAATTGATTTCAAAATATCACGACAACAAAGCAAAACTTTCGCAATGAAAACGTTTTCCAAAATTAATCACTTTTCTTAAAATGGACTTAATCGAATTGGTATCTTAAGAATATACACTAAGTTAAGGTGTGGTAATAGTGGTGTGCATGTCTAGGATTGGATCCGAAGGGAGCTTGGTACTTAAGCAGTCTATTGGACTCACCTCATCTTTTCCAGTTTCCTACCTGGTGCACAGCTTCCATTCACTTTAACCTATAATGATCTTAAAACACTAAGTGAGTTTTTCTTGATCTAAAATATAAAATGTTTTTTTTACACTTTGATGTGGCACGTCGGATCCGGTCATAGCGTCTAGGCTGGGTTTGGGGTGTTACAACTCGAGTCACATTTTCTAAATTAAGCTCGTTACTCATGCTTATCATATAGGTACCTGTAACACTCACAACATGATTATTCTTTCTTTATCAAGATTGATCTATAACTCTCACCATTGAAACGTTTGGAATACTACTGGATATTCTATGAACCTTTAACATGGGATATATTGTCGATGTGTGTCCCAAGCACGTCTTATACTGGCTATCGTTGTCAAGGCCGATGCACGTCCCAGACATGTCTTACACTGGCACTCATATATGCGTGCTGATGCATGTCCCAGACATGTCTTACACTAGCACAACTCTTTGCCGACGCGTGTCCCAGACACGTCTTACACTGGCTATCTCTGTCGAGGCCGATGCATGTCCCAGACATGTCTTGCACTAGCCCTTGCCTGGATGCCGATGCCATGTCCCAGACATGGTCTTACACTGGCTCTCAGAATTTGGCCGAAGCATGTCCCAGACATGTCTTACACTGGTGCATAATTCACCCAATGCCTTGGCACGAATATCCAATTTGTATCCTAAAGTTTCAACGGGATATCTCTATTATCTCAAATATTACTAGGCATTCTCATCTTATAACTTAGCAACTCATGCAATATCAATTCAAAGCCAATATGAATGCAAGTATTAACAGGGTAGTTGTATTATTTACATACAACTTACCTCGGTTTACAAAAAGTACTTAACTACTCGGTTTTGTCGGTTTACTTGGCCTTCCCCCAGTCTAGGTTCAGATTTGGTAAATCTTGATATATAATGACAATATGCACTCATTTAGTTACTAATTAGGATTAAGCAATCATAAATTCACACCTTTGGTAAAATGACCATTTTGCCCTTAGACTTTGACAAAATGACCATTTTGCCCCTATGCTCGAAAATTGATTTTTATCGAATTTATTTGTATATCAAGCCTAGGTAAACTCTTTTTACTACTATAGCAATCCCAAATTCTCAATATTTCACACACTTAACATCTATTTTGCAACTTATGCAAAATAGTCCCTTTAGGTGTTTTCATGGCAACACCTTTCACAAAAGTTGTTTATAACCCAACTAGGACTCATATTCTTCCATAAAGACTCAATAAACATCTCAAAAACATCCATTCCAAAATCTTAAACTCTTAACCATTTTTCAAGATATCACCCTCATTTGAAAGCTCACGCTTCAAGGGTCTCAAAAATGCAAAAATCATCAACAAATGGTATGAGAATCACTTACTTGTGAGGGCTTTAAGTTGCTGAAAATTTCAAGCTCTTAAAACCCAAATATTTTTTGATATTTTTGACTAATAAGGGAGAAAGATGATAGATTTTTCCTTCTTTTTTCTTTTACTTTTATTTAAAATGAAACTAGTCAAAATTGGTGACATAAGCATCACCAAACTTTGACAATTTTGTCTCCCCTCACACCATGGCTGGCTAGGCTATTCACAAGGGTCTAATTGCCCTTTAAACACCCTAAATTTAAGTTCTCTAGCTATTTAACACATTTGGGTACTAAAATGCAACTTTTGCCTTTCATGCGATCTAGTCCTTTTTCGCAATCGGGCTTGAAAACATTAAAATTAGCTCACCAAATTTTTCATGTACTAATAAAATCATACTATAACCTCATCAAATAATAAAATAATTTTTCTAACTTTGGATTTGTGGTCCCAAGACCACTGTTTCGACTAGGCCCTAAATCGGGCTGTTACAGGTTTGGCGGATTATTTCTCTCAAGTAAGTTAATCATAGTAAATGTCTTCAACAGAGATATTTTGGTTACTTGAGCTAATGCAATTGAGATGGTTTTAGTTAGCATAATGAATGAATAGTAACGGATTGCATGATGAATTGTTTTGTAACTAGAAGAAAGGATTACTTGAAATGTCATTCACTGGTGATTAAGATCGACTCGAGTGTTCAATCTGTGTGAATTATTTATTTGAAAGATTTCATGTGACAATTATGTCAGGATTATTTTTCTCAAGTCTGATAATAGAATTTCATTTCTATACGGATAAAAGACAAATAGTCTGAACGAGAAGTGTATATCACTTAGAAAAATTTTGATATGAGTTAAAGCTACTACGAATGATGAGGTTTTCATCTTGTGAAACCTGAAAAGTTTATTACATGTTGGCAAAGTTCGGATAGAAGAGAATATTGTTAACCGAAGTGTCTGAGCTGGACTAGTCTGTATTGAGTAAAGACTTCCTGATTTTCAGTAATGTATTGCTGTATGAATTGTGATGTGTATCAAGACAATAAGGTAATGTGATAGTATAGAGCATTCGATGCCATAGAGAATCTAAATTATTAATGGGGTTAAAGCCGAGCATTAGGATCTACTAGGATTATCTCTACCAGGATTGATATTAGGATGGAAATGAGAAAGGATTATTTTCGAGACCATACAGAATTATTTCCGTAGCGGAAAGAGGAAAATGTGATGTATCTTATTGTTAAATGTTTGACGGGATCTATAAATCATACTGGTATTTAATGAATTTCTACTCATCAGGTTTATGGATTTCCAGATCTCTCTGATGGTTGGATTACTTGGAATTCTAATCTCCATTAACCAAATTAAGATTTGGGTTTTATGTCATGATATCAGGGGAAACTGAGAAGGCTTTGATAATTTAAAAACAATTGAGAGAGTTGAGTCAGCAAGTTTTCAAATCGTATGAGAAATGAAAAGATGTATTGGAGGCACAGCCTAAGTGGAAGTTCTTCGTTATCAAATATGAGATTGAGAAATCTAAGTAAAAACCACTTTTCCGATAAGATTTTCGAGGACGAAAATCCCTAAAGGGGGGAGAGTTGTAACATCCCGATTTTGGGTCTAGTCGGAACAGTGGTTTTGGGACCACAAATTCGACGAAGAAAATTTTACTTTTATTATATTTTTATGGTCTACAATTTCACGGAATAATTTTGTAAAAATTTCAGTCGAAAAGTTTGACGTTTGGGCACTCAATTTGGTCGAAATGACTAAATTGTAAAAAGTGCAAAAGTTGAGTTCTACATGTTAAAGGTGTCTAATTGTTATGAAATTTTAAGTGGGAGGTCCTTAAATGGTGATTAGACCATTAGTTAATTGTTGCACAAAAATAGACATGAAATGGGCGTAATAAAATATTTTTAAGTTAGGGGTATTTTGGTAAACTAATAATTAAAAGAACTAAAAAGGGAAATAAGCCAAATTAGCTATCATCTTCTTCATTCAACCGTTTCTACCAGCAGCAGCCATGGTTAGGGTTTGTTCAAACTCCCAAGATCGATTGTAAGTGATCCCTAGCCCCATTTTTAAAGTTCTTTACATTTTTGAAATCCTGGTAACTTGATTAAGCTTATTCTAGCAACAATTTAACCTAGGATTTATATTTTGAAAAATACCCATGGTGAAATGTGTTTATTTTGATGTTTTATTGTAGAATATGAAGCTTGAAATTGTGTTAAACAACTTTTGCTAAGCGATTTTATGTGAAAACGAGTAAAACGACAAAATCGGTAAAAATACCTAATGTTCATAAGTACATGTTAGAGTGAAAATTTGATGTTGCTATAGAAGGGAAAAATGATCATCATGTCATAAAACATAAGAAAATAGGATGAAGTTTAATTTACGAGCCTAGGGGAAAAAATGTAATTTTGATAAAGTTTAGGGGTAAAATTGTAATTTTTTCAAAATATGATTTTAGGTCAATTTGAATAATGTGAGTCCTAATTAGGCTATATTTGTAATGATAGAGTAAGGAAAATTGAAATTCGAGCTAGAATCAAGAAAATACCAAGTTGTGGACTAAAATGGTAAATTGCCATTTCTGGATCCGAGGTAAGTTCATGTGTAAATGTGGTAACATAATTGTCATTTTAAGTAATTTAATGTTATTTGTATGATATGATGATTATTATCATGAAATATTATGTTGTTTGGATTATTATTTAGCAATATACAAATTATGTGAGCTACTTGATAAATATGAAATGCTACCAAGTATCTGTTCCAACATTCCGTGGAAGACGGCAAAGATGTGTGATCGAGGAAAATCCCATTTGAACCTTGGGAATAGATTAGAATACAAGTGACATGTCACTAGGATATATGAGTTCTGAACCCGTTGAGTTGAGTCCGAGTTCATGAGATGTAACTAGACATCCGAGCTCATTGAGTTCAGTCCGGGTTCAGTTATGGATGCGAACGCTCGAACTCATTGAGTTGAGTCTAAGTTCACTTATGGGCGGGTTACATGGTAGCTTGGCTACATAATTTTCGCAGGCTATTGAGTTGTCTAGCTGCGGGTATGGCACTTATGTGCATGCAATCCGTGTATTCGAATCATATTCCAATGTGTTCAACAGGTGAATCTTACATGCTGGTAATTTTGGTGAATGAGAAAGTTTGGCAGGTATGTGCTTAAACCCTCGAGTTGAGAACTTAGTATGATGAATCGTGATAAGATAGTAAATACACATGTGACATGAATGTCTTGGTGATATTTATGCAAATGATGTTTTATGTTGGATTGCATGATTATGTTACTTGTTATTTGCATGTGAACTTACTAAGCATTTATGCTTACTTCCTCCCTTTCATTCTTTGTAGTTTTATCAAACCAACTTAGAAATCGGGAATGGTCGGAGGCTCGCTCACACTATCCGTGGACCATTTTGGTATAGTGGCTTGTATATTTTGAGTATGGCATGTATAGCATTATAATCATTTTGTGTATATAATCTTATGATATGGCTATTGTGTGGTAAGGAAATGCTTGGTAATGATTAGCCATTGGAATGGCTAATCAAGATCATATTTGGTGTTATGTATGTTTAATGTGCTATCTAATCCACGAAAATTCATAAAGAGGTGAAATTTGCTATAAAACAGTATCATACAGCAACAATAATGTGAATTTGAAAAATAACTAAAAATAGTAGAGACAGAACTAGATGATGAATAAAATATGAAATTGAAGCTTATTGAGACTATTTTCATATGGAAGAAACAAAACAGGTAAATGAGTTGTATTTGTATTTTATGAGATATTTGAGTTTTGGTGAAACAGGTTTAGAGCAATATCTGAATCTCCTATTCTGACTTTAGAAATTCAGTAAAAATTGTACAAAAATAATTAGGAGTCATAATTTATATATACATATTCCTTATTAAGTTTGCTTTTAAGAAAAACAAACGGCATAGTCATTTGAAATTTTTACAGAGAGAAAAATGATTCGTAGTGAACAGAGGTCAGAGTAGTCTAATACTAAAATGGGGGAAAATTTAACTAATAAAATGTACTAATTGGCCCGACCAAAAATTTTGGAAAATTTTTTATAAATAGATATATGAGTCTAGTTTTAGGGAAAATTTATGGATTTGAATTTTGAGTTTATTAACTCGAGATATGAATTTTTTAGCAATTATGACGCAGATGGACAGTTTATTCTGAAATCTTGAAGTAAACTGCATATCTCGATCTGATATGATCAAAACAGGAACTCCATGAAGACGAACAATCTCTTGGATGTACAGCTCAACTAACTGATGTAGACAAAAAGTCATACAGACTGGCAGAAAATGTGCAGACTTTGTAAATCTGTCCATAATCACCCAGATCAAATCCTTACGTGTTAGAGTCAAAGGCAAACTCGAAACAAAGTCCATTGTAATTCGCTTCCATTTCCACTCTAGAATCTGAATAGGCTGAAGCAAACCTAATGGACACTGATGTTCAGCTTTCACCCTCTGACAAACCAAACATCTCGCAACAAAGTCAACAACATCTTTTTTTCAACCTAGGCCATCAATACAGAACCCGGATATCCTAATACATCTTATTCCTACCAGGATGTATATGGAATGGGAATGCAACATTAAAATTCAAGTTCAAAATAACACTCAACACCGTTTTGATCAAATCTACTCACGGGAGAATAGATTAAGAAATAATGGAAGAACTTAGAAAGATGGATGTCACCAAGTCAATCCATAATCCAGCAGCACAGTGTCCTGTGGTGGCTGAGAGGGACTGCCTTCAGTTTCCTCCTTCTGTCTCTACTCAACCGTTCCCCTTTATTGTTGCCTTCGGATATCCAAAACCTTTGAGTTTCCTCTTTTAGCTTTTTATAAGCTTTTATTCCTAGGGTAACTCCAACAGCCCACGATATCTTCCCCTCTTTTGTAGGCAGATTTTTCTGGTAGAAGTAGAGTTGGGTTGAAACTGGTATGCGTTGAGTGTTGACTTAGTTATCTTCTTGAAATTACCACGACATTCGTGTTGGAAAATTGTCCAGTCTTTTGCCCCAGTAAACCTTCACTTTTTTACTTTTTTCTCTACATACATCACTTGCCAAACCATCAAACACAACCCTTCCACATGCAATTAAAAGTACCTAACATTTAAACACAGTCCAAGCTCCTAATGCAATGATAAAATACCATTGAAATGTCCTAAAATTCAACTAAATATACCATGTACAAGCAATTAGCTAGGTTTAAAGGCATGAAATATAACTCTTTTCAAGAGTTATCACCTATCCAGCTCTCAACACAGGCAACGCAATGTCTTGCAACTACCAAATATGATTGCTTTTGTTTTCTCTTTCTTCTACCGCCCTTGTTCTTGGCCCCTATCGGATACTTTCTGTTTCATCCAAGATTGTTGTCCCAATCTGCTTTAGGTTGCCCCCTTCATTAGAGTTCCTTGCTTGGCTTTTATAAGTTTCACCTTCTAGGATAGATCCACCAGCCCACGATCCTTCCTCTATTTTCTAGATAGATATATCTAGTACACGTACATGTGGGGCTAAGAGCGGTACGTATTAAGTGTTTACTAGGCATCTTCTCAGCACTGTCATGACAAACCTTCAACCTTTGCTATGTTTTTTTTCCTACACTTTGCACCTGCCAAACACTCGCCAAAGAAATCCCTCCCACAAGTAGTTAAAAGCAACATGTAATAATAATCAAGCACAATCCAAGCTCTTCAATGCAATGCCTTAAAAGTGCTAATGCAATATCCTAAAATGCAACTAAAAATACTTAAGTACAGTCAATTAATTAAGTCTAAGGTCATGAAATATAACTTTTTACAAGAGTTATCAGCAAACTACAAGGGATGTCGTGTAATTGCTTGATATTTAGTGGTGTCAAAAATAATGGTTTTGGGGCCACCAAATTCGATGAGTAAGTTCGTAAATATTATATTTAATATTTATGAGTTAATTGTGACTTCAAATAGGTTTTTGATATAGTGATTTTTATTTCATAAGCGATTTATTAAGTTCAAATGGTATAACCTTAAGGTCAAGTGGTTTTAGAAATTGAGGTATAGGGACCTCATTTTTATAAACCGAGCCATAAATATTTTTATAAATATTTATGAAGTGTAATTAAGGTGGTATTGAAGTTTCATTGGAAAATTTTATCGTTTCGATAGCTAATTAAGCAAAAAGGACTAAATTGTAAAAGTTGAAAAATTCAATCGCTACTCGTTTAAATGTGTTAATTAATGAAAGAATTATAATTGGAGGGCCTTAATGGGTAAATCAACCATTCTTAGGTTGGCGGACGGTTAAATCTTTATTTCTTTTAATTTTATATGTGATTTTAATATTTTAATGTTATTATTAAATGAAAAAGATAAAATAAAGAAATAAAAGTTAATAAAATAAGAAAACAAAGATTTTCTTTTTAATTTGACATCTTCATCATCGAAACACAATGGCAAGAAGAACAAGGTTCGGCCATGCTTCAATTCATGCATGGTAAGCCATTTTTGATCCATTTTTAATAATTTTTATGTTTTTGAGATCATTCCAACTAGGTCTAGCTAGCCCGTACCTTCAATTTTGAAGCTGTTAAAGATTTTGAATGTTTCTATTGATGGATCTTGTGATTTTATATGTTATATGATGAATTTGGAATGTTGATTTATATTTAAAAGTACTTTGTTAAGCGATTGTGATGAACTTTTTGATTAGGGACTAATTTTGTTAAATTAATAAAATTACAAGGATTTAACGTGAAATTGTTGCATAAATGGAATGTTTTGAATACTATGAATATTTGACTAGCTTGGGTTTGTATTAAAAATGTTTAATTTAAATGTTTTGGGCTTAGGGACTAAATTGAATAAAAGTAAAACTTTAGGGTAATTTTGTAAAAATATAAAAAAGACCAAATTGTATGAAATGAATTGTTTTATTGTCTAAATTAATATATTGAATGAAATTATTAATTTAGATCAAAATCAAATGGAAAATCGAGGAAATTAGAAAATTACTAAAATGCCCCTGAACTTTGATATTTCTGCAATTTAGCTAGGTAACTTCGTATGAACTGTACTATGTATATTGTTGGTTAAAATTGACTCTTATTATATGAATTTTACTAGAAATGAATCGATATATATATGTTATTATACAATTTATCTTGTAATGAAATGAGGGAAATTCAATGACGTACAATGACTATCGAGTCCCGTTTGAACCTTAGGAATATATAGGACACAAATGACATATCATTAGGGTTACCGTGTTTCGGGTGCATGTCCTAAACGTCTTATCGGTGGCTGAGTTTCTAGCACATGTTGCGGTTACTTGACAGCTTGTGTGAGCAGCACCGTGTAGCTATGTTTTGACCAATAACTTCTGTGAGCAGGCCCAGGTTACCATGTTGCAGGTGTTGGTCTTGAATGTCCTACCGATGGCTGAGGTCCAGGATTAGTTACGGATACTCGACAGCTTGTGTGAGCAGCATCGTGTAGCTTACATTTTGACCGATAGCTTGTGTGAGCAGACCCATTTTACAGCTAGTATGAGCTACGACTATATGTTTAGCACACTTTGTGTGAGCTTTTCCCGTGTATCCGGTATAATTCTAAGTGTTTTAACGAGCATGAAAAGGGATGAACCGGAATGGGTTCTAATTGATTTCACTATGACAATTATAGAAAGGTATGATGTATCAATGATTCAAGTAAGAATATTCATGATTATGAAAAGTATGATTTAAGTGATGCTATGTTTATGCCTTATGTGTTATGCAAATGAAATGGTAAAGAGAACGATATAAATTAAGACATGAAACTATATAAATATCTTTAATATGGTGATACAAGGAAATTATGTAAGTTATGTAACTGCTCGTTTTTAGTCAAATCAAAATAGTGGTTTTGAGACCACAAATCCAAAGTCAAAATAATTATTTTATTATTATTTTAATGTTTACGGCATGATTGAATGATTGTGTGAAAGTTTCGTTTAAAAAATTTATTGTTTGGTTAGTCAATTTAGTAAAAAAGACAAAATCACGTAAAGTACAAAAGTGATGTTCTAATAGCTAAAGATACTAAATGGCTATGGAATTATGTAGTTGAGGGATTTATGTGGCTATTATACCATTGTTTAATTAAATGGGCAAAGATGGACATGAGATTAAGTGCTTTTAATATTAATAGCCAATGTTAAATAAGTAATTTAGTAATAAAATTAAAAATAAGTAAAACCAAAGTCAAAATTTTTTTCATCTTTCTTTCTAATTACCGAAATTGAAGAGGGGAGAAACCATTTTAGGGTTTGAAGCATTCAGTCACTTCGGTGTTCAATTGTAAGTCCATTTTTGTCTTATTTTTAATGATTTCTATGTTTTTGATATCGTTGCAGCTAGGTCTAGCTAGCCCAAGGACTAATTTGCAAAACTATTAAAGATTTTGAATGCTGTCATTGATGAAAAAGCATGTTTTTTTGAAGTTTCTTGATAGATTATGAATGCTTGTTGATAGATATACAAGTTTTGTTAAGTGATTTTTAATGAAAATGCAAATTAGGGGCTAAATTATTAAATGTGTAAATTTAGTGGTTAAAATGTGAAATAAATGAAAATTTTGGGCTGCTATAAGCATGATAAATATTCGGATAAGTTTGGGTTGTGATGAAATTGAATGAATTTTGTTTTACGAGCCTAGAGACTAAATTGTAAAAAAGTTGAAATATTAGGGGCAAAAGTGAAAATTTGCTTTAATGAGTGTTTTGGATTAAATTGAATAGAGAGATAATTAAATAAGCTAAATTTGATATTATATAGATCAAGAAAAATGAAATACAGATTTAGATCGGGGAAAGAACAAGGTCTCAAATTAGTTGACTCGTGTCTTCGTTTTTACATCTGAGGTAAGTTCGTATGTAGTAAGCATTGTTTTATTTATGATTTAAATGCTTTGTTATTGCATAAATGGTAAATACGAGACTACAGACATGTTCGACAATTATTTGACGACGATTAGGCATTCAAAATCCCGGTTGAACTTTAGGAATAGATTTGGATACTAGTGACATGTCATTAGAGGTTTATTGTGATTATGTGATCCGGGTGCTAGTCCTGTGCGTCCTACTGGTGGCTAAGTATACCGGCATGTGTTATGGATACTTGACAGCTTGTGTGAGCAGCACCATGTAGCTACGTCTTGACCCACAACTTGTGTGAGCAGGCCTGTTGATAGCTCTAATATGAGCAATATATGTGATATAAGATTAAGATAGCTTCGTCTATATATGTGGCACTTCAGATGCAAATTTATCATGTATCCGATAGTATTTCGAATGGTTTAACGGGTAAATGAAATGTGTGGATGTATATGAGATTGATACGAGATGGTACAGGTCTGTACATGAACCGTATAAGCTTAAATCAAAGAAGTTGTAAAGTTCATATGTAAGATTATGATAGAAAATGTGAAAGGTTTGTCAGTTAAATGAATTACATGTTGTTATGCTCAAATTGATGATTTGTATATTCATGTTAAGATTAAGTTTATTTCATATGAGCTTAGTAAGCTATAAAGCTTACTTTGTTTATTTTTCCATGTTTTATAGTGATTTCAAAGCTAGCTCGGATTCGAGGATCGTAGGAGATTTTGTCACACTATCCAACTATCAATTGGGTACTTTTAAGCTTATGTTTTGGTTATATGGCATGTATAGGGACTTTGGTCATTTTGATATGTGTTTTGGTAATGAATTTTTTCATTTAAATGGGCTTGTGAATTGCTATGTTTTCGTTTTTATATATAGCCATGAGAGTTGGCTTGATTTGGTTAACTTGGTTATGTATATATTTGTAATCATATATAGATGTATTATAAGTTCATGGATGGATATGTGTATGGCCTATATTATGAAGCTTATGGATATAGAAATGGTAGATGCTAAATGGTTAAAATTAGAGAACATATATGTATGTGAAATTGAGCACCATGATGCATATTTGGAAATGTATAATTGGATGAATTGTATGTATGAATTTGGTCAAAATGGTATGGCTTATTTTGTAACTTGTGTGTAATGAAGATAATGGTATAAAAGATGCATGATTTAGACTTGAATTCGATGGTTTAAATGTCTATTTTTATGCCATTGATTGTGTAATTTGGTTCGGTATAGATTTGTGCATATTGGGTGGCAAAATGGCTTGGTAAATAGCCTATTTTTGTCCACACGGGCGTGTGTCTTAGTCGTGTGTGATACACGGTCATGTACAAGGCCGTGTGTCCCCTGGTGTTGAAATTGAAATCAAGTTAGTACGTTCCACATGGCCTCACACACGGGCGTATGACATGGCCGTGTGGCATAAGTCAGTATACCCTACAGGATTGCCATGGCCTAGCACACGACCTAGTAGACGAGCGTATTTGGCCATTTTTTGGGCACACGAGCTAGCTACACGGGCATGTGTGTTGGCCATGTGACCTAAGTTAGAGAGTTACACGGGGTCGAACATGGACTAGGACACGGCGATGTGGTCCCATTTTGAATGCCCACACGGCCTGTGACACAGGCGTGTCTCTTGCCCGTGTGAGAGACACGGCCAAGCCACACGGGCGTGTGTCCCCTATTTTTGAGAATGTATATGATTTGATTAATTGTATGTGAAATGATATTTAAAATGTGGTGTAAGTTCAGTAATGCTCTGTAACCCTAATCTAGCATTGAATACGGGTGAGGAGTTTTACATTTATTGGTATCAGAGCTATGATTTAGTCGATTCTCAGACTAACGTAGCGTGTGTGAGAGTCTAGCTATACATGCCGTATATAACCTGTGATAGTGTGATGACTCCTGGCAATTTAAAATGTGTTTTTGTATAGTAAATGGATCCCGATAGAGCTGTGGTTGGTGATGTCGAGAGTAATGCGCGAGCTCCTGCTCAAGAGGCAGTGCCATCTGAATCTAGAAATGTATTGAGTAGTCATGGAGGAGAGGCTAAAGAAACCTTTTTCCAAATAATGAACGAATGGTTCACACAATTTTTCTTGTAACACCGCAAACCCGGCCCGGACGTTATGGCTGAATCTGGCGTGTCACATTGAAGTGTTTTAGCGAAAACCTTATTTTCATTGAAAACCCTTCCTTAGAATAACATCTCAGTTACTTCGTAAAATCTCTTTTTCGTTGCAAAAGCTTGTTCAAAACATTTGATATAAGAAAAACTGTCATTTTAGAATTTAGTTGCGGAAACGTGGAAAACATTCTATGATTTAGGAAACCGTGTTCAACTTTCCATGATTACATCACATAAAAATAATAAACCAAATAATAGCAAAGAAGGGAGGCCTTATTGTAATCCAGACTAAAGAAAAGGAAATTACTTAATAAACTAGTAACTTAAATGCTTTTTAAACAAATTCAAGTTGTCTTGCTAGCTGGCCACCTTGAGTTCCTCCAAACATCGAACCTCTTATTGAGCATCAACTGAGAAAATAAAAGAGGGGGTGAGTTTTCGAAAACCCAGTGTGTACAACCCTCATCAAACAAACATACAACAGACAAATCATTTTGGGCCTAAGCCCAATTCAAATACGGTGGCCTTTGGGCCCTAGCCCATTTTGGCCTCAGTAGGGCCTGAACCCATGTCAATTTCCACATATCACATTTAACTAGCCAAGCCCTTTTCATAATCCAATCATGACGTATGTATGCAAATGCTTATATCCCCATCCAATCTGTACACCCTTTTTCCAACCAACACTTACTGTGGGGAGATACTCGACCCACCCATCCTTATTACAACTCGGTGTGGAACCAATGCAGCCCCACTTAAAGGTGCAGCATAGCTGCTTATAAACGGTGTAGCACCGGTTACGACACTACTTAATGGTGCAACAAAGCTGCTCGGTGGCTAAAAAGCCTTCGATGGATCCACAGTCGTCGAGCAACCATGCGATCCTTATACACTTCCTCCAATCATAAACCCAACCCATATGCAACATAATAATGTATGGATGCAGCATATATCATACATAGATCATACTCATAACACATAGGGGTATTTTAGTAATTTCTACACTATAGGGGTATTTTGATAATTTCTTAGCAGTATGGGTCTTAATTACGAACTCTGGCCCGTCAACAAGTCCTCGTTGGCCAAAGTGAACAGACACTATGCACTAGGTAGGATTCTAGAGAAGAGGAGGTGGGTCATTAAGACCGCTTAAGTACCAAGCTCTCCCCAGATCCAATCCTAGACATGCATATGCCCATTGCCACACTTTACCCTTGACTTGTCCAAAGACGAATTTGATAAATTAGTTAAGTTTTATGCTGCTTAAGGATTTATTAGAAACTAGGCCTACAAGTCCATGACAAAACCCTAGCAAGTCTACAGGCTTCCATACATTCATATGGCCTATCAGGCCCAGTTACATTTATACAGCCAATTAGGCTCAATCACACTTATATGGCCCATCAGGCCCGAATCCAATCCAAACCATTCAACAAACTTAATCAGCTCATCACATATTACCAAATTATCAACTTTTGCTTATTTGGGCTCACGGGCCCGTCCGGCCCATTTGGCCTATTTTGGCCCAGTTGGCCAAAACGTGACCCAATCCCATGAGATATCTTATGGGGTCTCTAGTATCGTATCAAATACCCTCTTATGAGTGTTCGCGCACTCGCAAGACTACCGTATCCAAACTTTCAGCTTTTTGGCATTTTGGCATTTCGGAATTTGCCGATCTACTGTGTGTGTGAAGTATGTGTACACACCTGGTAATCGAGTGTGCTGCGATTCCCTTAGTCACAAACCTTGAACACCAATCCCTAATGGCTTCTCCTTGATCACGTATTCCCTAGATCAAAACTGCAAAACACCTAAGGAGCAATTCGGCAGAGAGCTAAAATCCGAGATCCAATACTAATTCCCTACCAAAGTCGATTAGAAAGAGTGAGGGAGAGGAGTAATCGGTATTAACAATACTAGCCGAAAAAGAGATAAGGTACTTACACCAAAAGAGCAATCGGCCCAAGGGAGATTCAGCTTTTCAGCTTTTAAACTAGTGTGGTGAATAAGGTTTATTCAGCACAAATTAAAGAAGAAGAGTAGAAGAAGGAATCGGCTAACCTAAAAGGTAAATCAACAGAGAATTGAGGAGAGAAAGAATGGAAAAAGAATCAGCTACCAAAGATAGAAAAGCCAATTGACACTTAAAAAAAATGAAGAATTTGGCATTAGCCTAGAATCCCAAACTCAGCACATATTTATAGCCTATAGCCAAATTGCCTGACCCTCAACTCCCAATTCAGCTCCATCACTTCCCCCTTCTCATCTCCTTATTTTTCTCCCTGATAACTCCCCAATCTATTTCCTAAATTTTCTCTCTTGAACACTCCCTTTAGAGTCCATCTCCACGCCACTTCCAACCTTCTAGAAGGCCAAAATTAAACTCCTAAAAATACTAAGCTAGGATTCAAACCTAGGATCTCCTTGCTAGCCACTAACGCTACCTCCCCACACCCTAAGTGGCGTCACTTAGCCACTCCACCATAAGGCTTTTTGATGCCATTTTCCCCTATTTTTATTTAAAAGTCCAACTACTCACAACCCTGGTTCTTTTAATAATTAAATTAAGATTCCTCTACCACAAAACTCGAACCCAGAACTTCTCCAACACACCTAGACACTCTAAATTCATTAAACCCTTAAAGCCAACATATCATTTGTCATTTTCTTGCTCACTTAAAAATTTTATGAGATCTAAAGCCCAAAGCCTAATTTCTCTAGGCCCAAAATTTGGGGCGTTACATTTCCAGACAAATCTTGCTGCTCAACAACCTCCACCCCTACCTAATCCTCAACCTATTTCCATAGCTCCTCAAGTTATTAAACTTTAACGATTGATAAGCCGCCAGTAGATAAAATTTGAAAACACGGAGCTGAAGAGGTCAAAGCTACCGTTGATGATGATCCTAAGCGAGCTGAAGTTTGGCTTGAAAACACTATTCGAGAATTTGATGAACTGTCATGTGCTCCAGCTGAGTGTTTAAAATGTGCCATATCGTTATTGAGGGACACTGCGTACCAATGGTGGAATACTCTAGTATCAATGTACCGAGAGAAAGAGTGACTTTGGAATTCTTTTAGACTGAGTTTAGGAAGAAATACATAAGTCATAAATTTCTCAATCAAAAGCACAAAGAGTTTCTAGAATTGAAACAGGGTTGTATGGCTGTAACTGAGTACGAAAGAGAATTTGTATGATTGAGCAAGTATACTCGAGAGTTTGTTTCTACAGAAGAAATCATGTACAAGCATTCATTGATGGGTTGAATGAGGACATGAAACTTCTAGTCGAAATTCTAGAATTGAAAGAATTTATTGTCTTGGTTGATAGAGCTTGCAAAGTTAAGGAGCTTAGTAAAGAAAAGAGAAATGTAGATTTAGAGGCTAGAGAGTCGAGAAAAAGACCGATGAATAAACCATATCAGTCTTCATCAAAGAAATTCAGAGATTCGTTCACTCGTCCAAATGTTTCAATCAAGCATTCGAGTAGAGATTGTGGAAAACAATACTTAAGTTCTAAAGCTCAAGCTACGTCAGTATCAAGTGTTGCTAGTGTGCTAAATTATAGACCTGAATGCAAGCTATGTGGAAGACGTTATCCTGGTGAATGTAGAATGAATAACCGAGTCTATTTTGAATGTGGTTCGCAATATCATTTCATACGGGATTGCCAAGAACTAGTAAAGAAATATAATGTTCAAAATGCAAGACCAAGTAACACAGCCACTAGAGAGAGGCCACTAAGAAATGTGGGAAATGTGAGTGGTAATTTCAATACTACGAGAGATTCTACAGTAAGATCCAAGGCCAGAGCACCTGTTAGAGCTTACGCTATTCGCGCTCACAAAAAGGCGTCATCACCTGATGTTATCACTAGTACATTCTCTCTTTACGAAACTAATGTGATTGCATTGATTGATCCTGGATCAACTCATTCGTATATGTGTATGAATTTAGTGTTTAGTAAGAATCTGCCTGTTGAGTCTACTGAGTTTGTGATTAAAGTATCGAACCCCTTAGGGAAGTATGTTCTAGTTGATAAAAATTGCAAGAACTGTCTTTTAATGACACGGGGTTACTATTTTCTGACTAATTTGATGTTATTATCATTTGATGAGTTCGATGTAATTCTGGGTATGGATTGTTTGACTCTACATGATGTTGTTGTGAATTGTAGATGAAAGACTGTTGAAGTGAAATGTCAGAATAGTGAAATCATTTTAATTGAATCAGATGAATCGAGTGAGTTGTCTGCTATGATTTCATCTATGTCAGCTCAGAGATGTGTAAGAAAAGGTTGTGAAGCTTATCCTGCGTATGTTTTAGATACAAAAGTGTCTGAATTGAAAATTGAATTAGTGCCAATTGTCTATGAGTTTTCGGATGTGTTTTCAGAAGAATTATCAAGATTACCACTAATAAGAGAGGTTGAATTTTCTATTGAGTTAGTATCGAGAACTTCATCGATACCAATAGCTCCATATAGAATGGCTCCGATAGAATTGAAAGAGTTGAAATCTCAGTTGCAAGAGTTAGCACACAGAGGTTTTGCTCGACCTAGTTTTTTACCCTGAGGTGTGCCAATATTGTTTGTAAAGAAAAAAGATGGGTTGATGAGAATGTGTATTGATTATCGACAGCTTAATAAAGTTACGATAAAGAATAAGTATCCGTTATCGAAAATAGATGATTTGTTCGATTAGTTGAAAGGGCAACAGTGTTTTCGAAGATTGGTTTGAGATCTGGCTATTATAAGTTGCGAGTTAAAGATTTAGATGTGCCTAAAACTACTTTTAGAATAAGATACGGACGTTATGAATTTCTTGTTATGCCTTTCAAATTGACTAATGCTCTTGCAGTTTTTATGGATTTGATGAACTGAATTTTTATACTGTATTTAGACAGATTAATTGTTGTGTTCATTGACGACATTTTGATCTATTCACGAGATAAGTCTAAACATGCTGAGCATTTGAGAATTGTGTTACAAACTTTGAGAGATAAGCAACTTTTTGCTAAATTCAAAAAATGTGAATTTTGGCTCTAAAAAGTCAGATTTTTAGGGCACATTGTTTCAGCAGAAGGTATAAGAGCTGATCCGAATAAGATTCCAGCAGTTGTTGATTGGAAACCACTAAGAAATATATCTGATGTTAAAAGCTTTTTGGGGTTAGCCGGTTATTATAGACATTTTGTAAAAGGACTATCAATGATTACTACACCTATGACCAGATTGCTACAGAAAGATGTGAAGTTTGTCTGGTCCGAGAAATGTCAACAGAGTTTTGATCAATTGAAGGTATTGTTAATCGAAGAACTAGTTTTGGTTCAAACTGAGTCGGGTAAAGAATTTTTTTTTACAGCGATGCATCATTGAATAGTTTGGGTTGCGTTTTGATGCAAGAAGGAAAGGTTATAGCTTATGCCATCAGAAAATTGAAACCGCATGAAAAGAATTATCCGACACACGATTTAGATTTAGCCGCTATTATTTTCGCATTGAAAATTTGGCGACATCATTTGTATGGTGAAAAATGTCATATATTTGCCGATCACAAAATTTTAAAGTATATAATGACTTAGAAAGATCTGAATTTGCGACAACGAAGATGGCTCGAGCTATTGAAAGATTATGAGTTGGTGATTGACTATCATCCAGGGAAAGCAAATGAAGTCGTAGATGCTTTGAGTAGAAAATCGTTATTTGCCTTGAAAACGATGAATATGAGACTGACTTTGTCAGATGATGGTCCGATATTGGCCAAATTAAAAGCTAAACCAATTTTTCTTCAGCAAATTTGTGAAGCTCAAAAGTATGATGCTAAGATACAAGCTAAAAGAATGCAATGTGATTCGATTAGTGATTCTTACTATAACATTAGAGCCGATGAATGTTTAATGTTCCAAAACAGAATCGTGTACCAAAGAATTCTGAGCTTATCTAGAAAATTTTGTATGAAGCACATAGTAGTTGTTTATCTGTTCACCCGGAGAGTACCAAAATGTATAATGATTTGAAGCAATTGTATTGGTGGTCAGGTATGAAATGAAACATTTCTGAGTTTGTATCGAAGTGTTTGATTTGTCAGCAAGTCAAAGATGAACATCAAGTGCCTTCGGGGTTACTACAGTCTGTGATGATTCCATAGTAGAAATGGGATAGAGTTATGATGGATTTTGTATCGGGTTTGCCTCTATCTCTGAAAAAGAAAGATGCCATCTGGGTTATTGTTGATCAACTAACGAAGTCTGCACATTTCATTCTGGTATGTGTAGACTATTCACTTGATAAATTAGCTAAACTGTAAATATCTGAGATCATTAGATTGCACGGGGTGCCAATTTCGATTATTTCAGATAGAGATCTGAGTTTTACATCACGATTTTTGAAGAAATTATAAGAAGCATTGGGTACGAGGTTGAATTTTAGTATAGCATTTCATATGCAAACCGACGATCAGTCTGAGAGAGTAATTCAGATTCTCAAAGATATGCTTTGTTGTTGTGTGTTGAAGTTCGAAGGTAATTGGGAGAAATATTTGTCGTTGGTTGAATTTGCATATAATAACAGTTTTCAATTGATTTTAAAAATGGCACCGTACAAAGCTTTGTATGGTCATAAATGTCGAACTCTATTGTACTGGACAAAGCTTAGTGACAAAAAGATTCACGGGGTTGATTTGATCCGAGATTGAAGAAAAAGTGAAAGTAATTTGCGAAAATCTGAAAGCAGCTTCAGATTGACAAAAATCGTATGCGGATTTGAAACGTAAAGATATTGAATTTCAGATCGATGATAAAGTATTTCTGAAAGTTTCTTCGTGGAAGAAAATACTTCGATTTGGTCACAAAGGCAAATTGAATCTGTGTTTCATCCGGCCATATGAGATCATTGAAAGAATAGGTCCAGTAGCATATCAGCTAGCTTTATCGTCAGAGTTAGAAAAGATTCACAACATGTTTTATGTATCAATGTTGCACCGATATAGATCTAATACATCACATGTGATTTCTCCGTCAGAGATTGATATACAACCTGATATGACATATAATGAAGAACCGATCAGAATTTTGGCTCGAGAGGTTAAACAGATGAGAGATAAAAGAATAGCTTTAGTGAAAGTACTTTGCCAACGTTACGGGGTTGAACAGGCTACGTGGGAGCCCAAGGAAGCTATGAGAAAATAGTACCCTAACCTCTTCACTGGTAAGATTTTCGGGGACGAAAATCCCTAAGGGGGAGAGTTCTAACAACTCATTTTTAGTCAAATTGGAAGTCGAAATGATTATTTTATTATTATTTTAATGTTTACAGCGTGATTGAATGATTGTGTGAAAGTTTGGTTTAAAAATTTTATTACTTGGTTAGTTAATTTGATAAAAAGGACTAAATCGTGTAAAGTGCAAAAGTGATGTTCTAATAGTTAAAGATACTAAATGGCAATGGAATTATGAAGTTTAGTGATTTACGTGGCTATTATACCATTGTTTAATTAAATAGACAAAGATGGACATGAGATTAAGTGTTTTTAATATTAATAGCCAAGGTTAAATAAGTAATTTAGCAATAAAATTAAAAATAAGTAAAACCAAAGTCAAAATTTTGTTCATCTTTCTTTTTAATTGTCGAACTTGAAGTAGGGAGAAACCATTTTAGGGTTTGAAGCATTCGGTCACTTTGGTGTTCAATTGTAAGTCCATTTTTGTCCCGTTTTTAATTATTTCTATGTTTTTGAGATCGTTGCAATGTCTAGCTAGCCTAGGGACTAATTTGTAAAACTGTTAAATATTTTGAATGTTTCCATTGATGAATAAGCATGTATTTTGAAGTTGCTTGATAGATTATGACCGCTTGTTGATAGATATAGAAGTTTTGTTAAGTGATTTTGAATGAAAATGCAAATTAGGGGCTAAATTGTTAAATGTGTAAATTTGGTGGTTAAAATATGAAATAAATAAAAATTTTAGGCTACTATAAGCATGATAAATATTCGGCTAAGTTTGGGTTGTGATGAAATTGAATGAATTTTGTTTTACTAGCCTAGGGACTAAATCGTAAAAATGTTGAAATATTAGGGGAAAAAGTGAAAATGTGCTTTAATGAGTGTCTTGGATTAAATTGAATAGAGAGATAATTAAATAAGCTAAATTTGATTTTATATAGATCAAAGAAAAGTGAAATACAGATTTATATCGGGGAAAGAACAAGGTCTCGGGTTAGTTGACTAGTGTCGGCGTTTTTACATCCGAGGTAAGTTCGTATGTAGTAAGCATTGTTATATTTATGATTTAAATGCTTTGATATTGCATAAACTATGAATACAAGACTACGAACAAGTTCGATAATGATTTAATGAAGATTCGGCATTCAAAATCTCGGTTGAACTTTAGGAATAGATTTGGATACTAGTGACATGTCATTAGGGGTTTATTGTGATTATGTGATCCGAGTGCTAGTCCTGTACGTCCTACCGGTGGCTGAGTATACCGGCATGTGTTATGGATACTTGACAGCTTGTGTGAGCAGCACCACGTAGCTGCGTCTTGACCCACAGCTTGTGTGAGCAAGCCCGTTGATAGCTCTAGTATGAGCAATATATATGATATGAGATTAAGATAGCTTCGGCTATATATGTGGAACTTCAGGTGTGAGTTTATCATGTATCTGATAGTATTCCAAATGGTTTAACAGGTAAATGAAAGGTGTGGATGTATATGAGGTTGATACGAGATGGTACAGGTATGTACATGAACCGTATAAGCTCAAATCAAAGAAGTTGTGAAGTTCGTATGTAAGATTATAATAGAAAATGTGAAAGGTTCGCTAGCTAAATGAATTACATGTTGTTATGTTCAAACTGATGATTCGTATATTCATGTTAAGATTAAGTTAATTTCATACGTGCTTACTAAGCTATAAAGCTTACTTTGTTTATTTTTCCATGTTTTATAGTGATTTCAAAGCTACCTCAGATTCGGGGATCGTAGGAGATTTTGTCACACTATCCAACTATCAATTGGGTACTTTTAAGCTTATGTTTTGGTTATATGGCATGTATAGGGACTTTGGTCATTTTGATATGCATTTTGGTAATGAATTTTTCCATTTAAATGGGCTTATGAATTGCTATGTTTTGGTTCGTATATATAGCCATGAGAGTTGGCTTGATTTGGTTAATTTGGTTATGTATATATATGTTATCATATATAGATGTATTATAAGTTCATGGGTGGATATGTGTATAGCCTATATTATGAAGCTTGTGGATATAGATATGGTAGATTCTAAATGGTTAAAATTAGAGAACATATATGTATGTGAAATTGAGCACCATGATACATATTTGGAAATGTATAATTGGATGAATTGTACGTATGAATTTGGTAAAAATAGTAAGGCTTATTTTGTAACTTGTGTGTGCTGAAGATAATGGTATAACAGATGCATGATTTAGAATTGAATTGGATGTTTAAATGTCTATTTTTATGCCATGGATTGTGTAATTTTGTTTGGTGTAGGTTTGTGCATGTTGGGTGGCAAAATGGCTTGGTAAATAGCCTATTTTTGTCCACACGGGTGTGTGTCTTAGCCGTGTGTGATACACGGTCATGTACACGGCTGTGTGTCCCTTGGTGTTGAAGTTGAAATCAAGCACACGGTCTCACTCACGGGCGTTGACATGGCTGTGTGGCATAAGTCAGTATACCCTACAGGATTGGCACGACCTAGCACACAGCCTGGCGCACGAGCGTGTATGGCCATTTTTAGGGTACACGGGTGTGTGTGTTGGCCGTGTGACCCAAGTCAGAGAGTTACACTGGGTTGGACATGGACTGGGACATGACCATGTGATCCCATTTCGAATGCCCACACGGCCTGTGACACGGGTGTGTCTATTGGCCGTGTGAGAGACATGGCCAAGCCACACGGGCATGTGTCCCTTATTTTTGAGAGAATTTTCTATGTACTTCAAAAGTGTTGTTTTTAAAGTTATCGGTTCAGTCTCGAACCTCTCCCAATACATGTTTAGGGCCTCGTACACTCGTATTAGGGACAAAATGGTTTGTTGTGAATGGAATGTATATGATTTTATTAATTGTATGTGAAATGATATTTAAAATATGGTAAAAGTTCGGTAATGATCCATAACCCTATTCTGGCATTGAATACAGATGAGGGGTATTACAAGTTAAGATGAGTAATAGATTCAAGTGATACATGTTGAGATTAAATGGCTATTCATGTTAATGTGCTTTTGATTTGTATCATGTATGCTAACATGTTTGGTGTGAATGCTTAGGCTTTTGTCAAGCTTTAGTTGGATCATGTGATGTTAATTTATAGGTTATGTATTGTAATGGTGAGTGTCCAAATAAAAATATGCTTGTGTTTATGAAAGAGTGATAAGGTTTAAATTATATAATTTCTTATGAAATGGTTTATCATGTGATTAATTCCAAAAGAGCTATGTTTAAATGCACTAGCTTGTGGCTATGGTTGATGATATGCTTATGTCTTGTGTGTTATGCATATGGAATGGGTGTGGAAAGTAATGAAATGAAAATGAAAATAAAGAAATTTGGAATAGTTTAAAGTTGTTTAAAATCCTGCTAGGGATAATATGTATAAGTGATGCTGTGGATTTACTCATTTTGTGAGTTGTTGAATTTGGTTTCATGAATCGTGTGATATCGGTATATGATTATTCTTGATATGTATAAATTTCATATTGGAAATGGATTGATCTGATTAAAGTTTATATGAGCTTACTAACCATTCATTGCTTACATAGTTGTTTTTCTTTACTTTTTAGATTATTGAAAGCTCGTAGGAGATTTATCACACTATCCAGCAATTATATCGGTAGATTGTGATGTCTTGGTTAAGGTTATAATGGCATGTATAGGTATTTTGGCTAATGTTGACATATGTGTTTTGGTTGTAGATATGGCCATTTGGTTTGGCTTGACTTATGGCATTTTGTTAGTGTAATGAATTTAGTTTTGGCATGTAAATATTAGCCTTAAAATGGTGAATGTTTGCATTGCTATATTTGAATGATGGAAGATGAAATGAAAGTCTAAATATACATATTGTAAATGTCTTGTGGCTTATGTAAATGTGGTGAATTGGTACTTTTTTATGAATGAATTATATAACTGTTGATGCTCGGATTGCAACATCTCAACATATCCTCGGGTATCTGAATAATGCGCTCGGATTGATCGTCCGTTTGCTGATGAAAAGCAGTACTGAAGTGTTAATTTAGTACTTAGAGCATCTTGTAACTTCTTCCAGAATCGTAATATGAATCTCGAATCTCTGTCTGACACTATAGACAATGGTACGCCATGTAACCTCACGATATCAGAAATGTATAACTCAGCTAATTTATCAAGCGAATAATTGGATCGAACTGGAATAAAATGAGCTCATTTTGTCAATCGATCAACTACAACCCAAATTGCATCTGTCTTTCTCAAAGACAGGGGTAAACCCAAAATAAAGTCTATTGTCACTCGATCCCATTTCCACTCCTGAACCATAACCGCTTGTAACAAACCTGATCGTGTCTAATGTTCAGCTTTAACTTGCTGATAGATCAAACATTTAGAAACAAATTCAGAGATATCTCTTTTCATTCCAGACCACCAATAATGTTGTTTCAGATCATTATACATTTTCGTACTACCCGGATGCACAGATAAGCGACTACTATGAGCTTCACTCAGAATCATCTGAATTAACTCTGGATTTCTTGGGACACAAATTCGATCTCAAAATCTCAAACAATCATCTTTATCAACCCTAAATTCTTAATCAGATTCTACATCACACTGAGTTCGTTTAGCTAAAATCTCATTATCAATCTTCTGAGCTTCGATAATTTGCTGTAAGAATAAAGGTCTTGCTTTTAATTCAGCTAAAACTGAACCATCATCGGACAAAACCAAATGAGCATTCATCACAAGTAGAGCAAACAATAATTTTTGACTCAAAGCATCAGCAACAACATTTGCTTTACAAGGATGATAATCAATCACAAGTTCGTAGTCTTTTGGCAGTTCTAACCATCTTCTTTGTCGGAAATTTAGATCTTTCAGTGTTATCAGATATTTCAAACTCTTATGATCAGATTACAGGTGACATTTCTCACCGAACAAGTAGTGACGCCAAATCTTTAGAGCAAACACAATCATAGCTAACTCAAGATCGTATGTCGGATAGTTCTTTTCGTGTGGCTTCAACTTCAACTGTCTCGAAGCATAAGCAATGCTTTTCCTTCTTGCATTAAAACACATCCCAGACCGATTAACAAGGCATCACTGTAGATCACAAATTCTTTACCCGATTTGGATTGTACCAATACTAGAGCTTCAGTCAACAAAGTTTTCAACTGATTAAAGTTGTTCTGACACTTTTCAGACCACTCAAACTTCACATCTTTCTGAAGTAGTTTTATTAACGGAGTTGCAATCATAGAAAAGCCTTTTACGAAACTTTTATAATAACCAGCAAGTCCCAAAAAACTGCAGACTTCAGAGACATTCCTCGGAGGTTTCCAATCCAAAATAGCTAAAATTTTGCTCGGATCAACTTGGATACCAGAGGCTGATACAATATGACCCAGAAAACCAACTTCTCACAACCAGAACTCACATTTACTGAACTTCGCATACAACTATTTATCTCCCAAAATCTATAGCACTAATCTCAAATGCTCGGCATGTTCGGATTCATCATGTGAATAAATCAATATGTCATCAATGAATACCACAACAAATTGATCTAAATCCGGTCTGAAAATTCTATTCATTAAATCCATAATGATAGCAAGTGCGTTAGTCAATCCGAAAGGCATAACTAAGAATTCATAATGACCGTACCGCGTTCGGAAAGTAGTTTTCTGAATGTCTGAGTCTTTCACTCGTAACTGATAATAACCTAACCTCAAATCTATTCTCGAAAACACAACAGCTTCTTTCAACTGATCAAACAAATCATCAATTCGGGGCAAGGGATACTTATTCTTGATAGTCACTTTATTCAACTGACAATAATCTATACACATTCTCATCGCACCTTCTTTCTTTTTCACGAATAATACTGGAGCACCCCAAGGTGAGAAACTCGGTCTAGCAAATCTTCTATCGGTTAATTCTTGCAACTGAGACTTTAATTCTTTTAGTTCAGTTGGAGCCATTCTGTACGGAGCTATCGAAATCGGAGTAGTACCAGGTACCAATTCAATGCCAAATTCCACTTCTCTAACCGGAGGTAATCCCAGAAGTTCTTTAGGAAATACATTAGGGAACTCACATACAACAGGCACTGATTCAACTTTCTTTTCTAACACTCTCGAATCAATCACATATGCAAAATAGGCTTCATAACCCTTTCTCACAATACTTAAAGCTTTCATCGAAGATATCACAGCAGTCAATCCATTCAAATCACTAGATTCAATTCTGACTATTTCATCATTCTTGCAACTCAAATCAATAGTTTTCCCTTTGCAGTTCGCAACAGCATTATGTAAAGTTAGCCAATCCATACCCAGAATTATATCAAACTCATCAAAAGGTAATAACATCAGATTAGCCAGAAAACAATTGTCTTGAAACATTAACGGACAATTCTTGTGACTTTTTCAACCAAAACACATCTGCCTAGGGGATTCGAAACTCTAATTACAAATTCAATAGACTCTACAGGAAAAGTCTTACTATTCACTAAGTTCATGCATATATACGAATGTGTTGGTTCATGCATATATACGAATGTGTTGATCCAGTATCTATCAAAGCAATCATAGAAGTATCATAGAGAGTAAATGTACTCGTAATCACATCTGGCAATGAAGCTTCCTTGCGAGCTCAGATAGCATAAGCTCTGGCAGGTGCCCGAGCCTTAGATCTAATAGCTGTGTCTTTTGTTCCTGTAACACCCCAAACTCGGCTAGGACATTATGGTCGAATTCGACGTGTCACATTGAAGTGTTTTAGCGAAAACCTTGTTTCCAACAAAAACCCTTCTTTAAAAGATACATCTCAATTACTTTGTAAAAGCTATTTTCAGTTGAGGAAGCTTTGTATAAAACATTTGATTTAAGAAACTTATCATTTAAAAATTTAGTTGTGGAAACGTAGTATAAAAAACTATGGTTTAGAAAATCCATGTTCGACTTTTCATAATTACAACGCATAAAATTAATAATCCAAATAATAACAAAAATGGGAGGCCTTATTTCAATCCAGACTAAACTACTTAATAAACTAATAACTTATACGCTTTTAAATCAAATCCAAGTTGTCAAGCTAGCTGGCCACCCATAGTCCATCCAAACATCGAACCTCCTACTGAGCATCACCTGAGGAAAATAAAAGTGGGGGTGAGTTTTTGAAAACTCAGTGTGTACAACCCTCGACGAGAAACAAGCATTCATCAATCACCATACAACATACGTGCAATGTAATGCAGTGCAACCCACCCCAATAATCCAACTGGTAAACTTCTGCTCTGTTCCTCGATACACATCCTGTGGGGATATAAATATCGACCCACCCAACCGATACACATCAATGGTAGCCCGGTTGCGGAACTACCTTCATTGCAACATGCTGCCAATCACATATTGGGCTTAAAAGCCGTCGGTAGATCCACGGTTGTCAAGCAACCATGCGACCCTCATATACTTCCTCCGTTTCATAATTCCCAACCCATATGCAACCTAAACAGGATATCATATGAATGCATATGAATGCAGTAGGTATACATGTAACATCCATAAATCTTACATTCCACACACCCTTAGGGGCATTTCCATAATTTTCCTTTATTACGAGTTTTTACTTACCTTGGCCCGTTATCAAATCCTGTGAGCTAATATGAACGAATACTATGCACCAGGTAGGATTCTAGAGAAGAGTAGTTGAGTCATTAAGACCGCTTAAGTACCAAGCTCTCCCTAGATCCAATCCAAGACATGCATATACCCGTTGCCACACCTTAACCCTATAACTTGTCCACGGTCTCAATAAATTAATTAAGTTTTATGAAATCATCATATACTAGTCCTAAAACCACTTATGAAGCCCAGACAAATCCACATACCTGTATATGGCCCACTAGGCCCAATCTCTTTCATATGGCCCATTAGGCCCAATCACATTTATGTGGCCCATTAGGCCCAAATCAAATTCCTATGGCCATTAGGCCCAATTCACATTTACAATCATGCTCACATACAATTTTCCATCACATAGCATCAATTATCAATTTTTGCCTATTATGGGCCCAACAGCCCATTGGGCCCATTTAGCCCATTTTGGCCCGGTTGGCCAATTCACAGCCCAAGTCCATGGAATCGCCCATGGGGCCTCAGATAACCTATCGGTTTCCCCTTTATGAGTGTTCACACACTCGCAAGACTACCGTAGCTAAACTTTCGGCATTTCGACTTTTTGGCATTTTGACTTTTACCGATCTACTTGTGTGTGCAGTGTATGTACACACCTGGTAGTAAAGCGTGCTGCGATCCCCTTTCCACAAACCTACAACCGATATCACTCAATGATTAATTACGTAGACCTATCGAATACCTTACCCAAAAGCCGAAGTCTCACCTTAACCTTACCTGAAACGCCAAGCCTTAATAACTTTTCCTTTGAACACTAGTCACGTGTACTTCTCAGATCTACATTAACCTTTATCGTTAAAACATAATGGGTGATTTTTATCCAACATATGTCACCCTTTTCACTAAAGCTTATTCGGCCAACCCTTATCAAATGAAAAACACTTACCAAAGTCTCTCACCTGAGGAGTAAATCAGTAGGGATCCAAAAGACTGGAATTCGATACTAATCCTACCAAAACTGATTAGAAGAAGTGAGGAATAGAGTATTCGATACTTAGCAAAACCGATTGGAAGTACCAAAACACTTACACCAGGACTGACCGACTAGAAAGAGTAGTGGCAGCTCCAAGGGTATTCGGCCAAAGAGGTGTTCGGCCCTTGCAATTTGTATGGAAAAAAGGGGTTATTTGGCACCAAGGGAAAAAAAGAAGAAGAATTCGGCTAGACTAAAAGTGAATCAAAGATAATTGAGTAAAGGAAGAAGGGAAAATCGGCACAAAGAGAAGGAAAGAAGATCAAGGGTTTTCGGCTTTTAGATCTTGGAGAGAAAAAAAGGGTTTTTAGCAACAAGCTGAAGGAGAATTCGGAACTAGCCTGGCAACCTCACATTCGGCACCTATATATAGCCTTTATATATGAATTTCCTATGCCTAAATTCCCATTTTAGCTCCACCACTTCTTCACTCCTCATCTCCTAGTTTTTCTCCCTGATAACTCCTTAATCCCCTCCTTAAATTTCTCCTCTTATTACTTCCTACAGAGTTCATATCCAACGCCACCTCTATCCATCTCTTAAGCAAAAATAAATCCCTCTTTTGGGCAACGAGGGATTCGAACCCCAGACTTCTGACACTAGCAACACGCCACTTATCCACTTGGCCAGCAAGCTCTTTTCTATCCAATTCTTCCTTCATTTATTCAAAAGCCCACCTACTTGCCATTAGGGTTCCTTTAATAATTAAACTATAATTTCCTTCACTTCTCAGTTCTAACTCCAAAACTAACCATGACTTACTATCACATAATTAACACTTAACTAGGAATACTAAGCACACATTTTTTATCAGAACCGAAAAAAAGATGATTCAGGATTTCAGGATTTTTGGGGCGTTACAGTTCCTCTTTGACTATCGCTTACATTTCCCGTATTTCTGGGAGGTATACCACGAGAAGTGTTACTACTCTGCCTCAGATTCTGAACATTATCATTTTCAGCTAAATCTAGGCAATCTTTTATAAAATGATTTCTTGAACCACAACTATAACAAGCTCGGTTATTACTCTTTCCCCAGTATTCACCAAAATGTTATCTTCCACATTGATCACATTCAGGCTTTTCTTTGTTTGCATTATCAACACTGGCAATATATGTTGCTGAAGTTTTGAAGTTCAATTATGATCTGCCACGATCTCTATTCGAATGTCCTACACTAGTTTTTGAACGACTACTGTCATCCCTAAACTTCTTTGATCTAGATTGAAATGATTTGCCCGATGATCTCTTTCATACCTATCTAGCTTCAAAATAAGCTTTTCTTTTCTCTTTCCTGAGATCTTCAGCTTTACATGCTCGTTCAACAAGCACTACAAATTCTTTAATTTCCAAAATCCCAACTAACAGACGAATATCTTCATTCAAACCATCTTTAAATCTTTTGCACATTATTGCTTCCGTAAATACACATTCATGAGTATATTGACTCAGCCTTACAAATTCTCACTCGTATTCTGTTACAGACATACAACCTTGTTTAAGCTTGAGAAACGTTTCTGATCGATAAATCTCTAACTAATGTATTTCTTTTGAAATTCAACTTTAAAGAAGTCCCATGTAACTCATTCACTAGGAACCATAGGTGTCAAAGTTTTCCACCAATGGTACGCCGTATCTCTCAGAAGTGAAACGACACATTCTATACATTCCTCAGGATTTAAAGATAATTCATTGAATACTCATATTGTATTCTCTAACCAGAACTCAGCTCTTTCAGTATCATCGTTCATTGTAGCTCGAAACTCTTCAGCCTAATATTTTCTAATCTTATCGATTGGTGGTCTACTATACTATACCAGATTCACTGGTGGCATAACAGGAGCTTGAGGAGGATTAACCGAGGGTGGAGGTTGTTGTACAGCCAGATTGGTTCTAATATATTGGGTAAACCAATCATTCATCATCTGATAGAAGCCTTGTTTAGCCTCACCATCACGACTACTCGTAGCCGGTCAAAAATCAGCTTACACCGTCCCTTGCATGGGATTAGGCACTTTGCTTTCAACATCGTCTGCTATGGCTCTTTCGGGATCCATTTCCTATATAAAAGCACATTTCAACATCAGGATCCATCACACTATCACAGTTCATAAATATGGCATGTATAGCTAGACTCACAAACGCCATGGTAGTCCTAGAACCGACTAAACAATAGCTCTGGTACCAATAAAACGTAACACCCCTAACCCATAACCGTCGCCGGAATAGGTTAAGAGGCATTACTTAACCCATAACACAATTTAGAATAATCAAATAACAAATATCAACTTATTACAATAAATGACCTTCCTTCACATTCATTAATAACATAAAATCGAGCATACGATACTTAAACGTGCATTCGGGATTAAATTGATAACAAATAAAAGTTTCATAACTTATAAAAATTTTTAACTTTTCAAAGGTCACATGCCCGTGTGAACAGGCCGTGTGCCTCACACGGCTTTAGACACGCCCATGTGTCTAAGCTGTGGTGAAACAGGACATACATACTGACTTGTCCACACGGCCACAGGACACGTCCGTGTGCCTTGGCTGTGGTCGAGTCTAACTTACAATTTTAGGGTACCCCAGGGGACACACGGTCATGCGTGTCGCACACGGCTGAGACACACACTCGTGTGGACAAAAATAGGCCATTTGAATAGCCAATTTGCGACCCCGAATTGGGTCAACCTACAAGCAAAGAAACAAGCAAATTTGCATAACCAATTCAACCAAATTTGCATAAACATATATCAAAAGCATATCAAAGCATTTCTTTCCATACATCATTCAATCTCATGCCAAAACTCACCATAACTTACCAACATTTACCATCAACTAAACACATACCACAATTGAACATTGGCATAACATAACATTTACCATTATCAAGTTATAAATTCAAACATAAACTAGCCAAATTGCATGGCTAAATATATACATCACAAAACATAATCTTACAACTACTAGCCTATACATGCCATACTTCAAAATATACATTTTCAAAGTACCAAAATGAGGTTCGATAGTGCAGTGACGATCCTTGACGATCCCCGAGTTCACAGTAGCTTCTATATCTATAAAACAATACAAACACACACACAAAGTAAGCTTTCAAAAGCTTAGTGAGCTCGTACCAAACATCATCAATTATATATAAAACATAAAACATTAACACATAAGTACTTATAAATTCTCAAATCATCATCCATTCTATACCAACACAATTCATATGTTCATACCAATTCAATAAACTTCTCATACATAATATCATCTACCACATAGGACCTTTCTGTGCTTATTCCTTTTCAATCTCACCTTCCGTTCGGATATTTTAAGTCTCTCCATAAATTATTCTTGCTTTAAACATCCGCACACTTAGTGCATTAAAGGTTAGCCGAAGCTAAAACAATTTCGCATACTTAGTGCCATCCCAATTAACTGAAACTCTATTGGTATCGCAAACTTAGTGCCTCAAATAACCGAAGCTAGTTTAAATCACACATTTAGTGCCAAATACCACTGATTTATCATCGTATTCATCCAAACCAAACATATATACAATCTATACATAATCAAAAGATCAAAACATACTTATAACATCATATTTTGATTACGAACTTACCTCGTACTCAAAATTGTCGACTCGATCTTCTACTATATAATCTTCGACTTCCCTCGGTCTAAATCCAAATTTCTCTTTTCTTGATCTATACGTATTCAAAACTAACCCTTTTATTCACCAAAACATTCAAAACAATCCATAGACACATACTTAGGGCATTTTGCAAACTAGCCCTCACATTTTCACATTTTGACACGTTAGTCCCTAATTCACAAAATCACAAAATACACATAATTTGAATACTCATGCTCGGCTGAATATTCATAGCACTCATCAAGTCCACACATTTCATTTATTTCACATTTTAGTCCTTCAATTTACAATTTTCACAATTTAGCCCATTTTAGTCAAAATCATCAAAAATCCAAAGACAAAACATGTTAATCCAAAACATATCTTCCATTTATCAACAAATAACTTCACAAAACTCATAGTTTCATCAATGGCGCATTTCAAAATCATCAAAAAAATCAGAAATTGAGACATGGGCTTGATAGAATACGAAGCAACGATTATAAAAATGTAGAAATTGTCAAAAAAAAAAGAACCTTTAATCAAGCTTGGAAGTAGTCGAATATCAAAGTGTAAGAACCCTAGCTTTTATTTCTTAAATTTTGGTGGAATATGGATGAATTAAGTGAATTTTAACCTTTTTTTATTTAATATAACATAATATACTAAATGCCAATTTTGCCCTTAACAAATAACCTTTAAAAACTTATCATGGATGTCCATAATTGTCTATTCAAACTTCCAACGGTCAAATAACCACATAAGGACCTCACAATTAATAAGCCAAATCAAATAGGCACTTTTAACAAACAACAGGCAACTTTTACATTTTATGCGATTAGGTCCTTTTTGCAAATTAAGCACACAAATGATCGAATTTTAATATGAAACTTTCACACATGCTAATTCATATATCATAAGCACGGAAAATAATATTAAAATATTTTTAGACTCGGATATGTGGTCTCAAAACCACTATTTTGACTAGAGTCTAAACCAGACTGTTACAGGTAGACCTTCTAGAAATACAGGAAATGTGAGTGGTAGTCAAAGAGGAAAAAAAGACACTACTGTTAGATCCGAAACTCGTGCACCTACCAGAGCCAAGAAATTTGATATACTTATGCTCAAAGACAAGAAATTTGATATTTATGCTACTTAAGTATACATATTGTTCAAATTAATCTCAACAACTATTATGATAGAAAAAATTAGACTAAATTTCTCCTAATAAAGTCATGTTAAACCTTACCAATGTAATTTTATTCCCTTTATTCAAGATTAAGCTCCAATCATTAAGTTTAACTTATGTCTTCATATGTTGTATGTAGCAATTTCTCTCCACTAATGTAGGTAGCATTGGAATTTTTGAGTCAATAGGTCTTTAACAAGGTTGTAACGTGGCTAGGCTTAAGGTCTTTAGCCCTAGACTCAGCTTGTATCAGACCTTTGAAATAATTACCTTTAATACATCAACTTTCTTTACTTTCACATGCTCTATTTGTATATCTTATTTTAAGAACTCATGCTCTTTTTTTTTTTATATATTCGAGCATTTTGCTGAATATACTACAATTTTAGAGCATTCGATACTTCTTTTCAACTCCCCTAAACTTATTTTTAAGGAATACTTCGAATAGTACTGAGTCTAGTGTTTGGGACAATTTTAAGATAGTTAAGAGAGAAGTGATGGCTAAATTTGCAAGGGTTCAAATAAAATTAGGCTATATAGTTTCAAAGTTAGGTTTCAAAGGATAAAAATTTCATCATGGTTGGCTTGACAGGCTCAAACGGTCCAAACAAAAGTTGCCTAAATCATTTTCAATGTTCCATGCTTCCTAGGATTTCACCTCAAGAAACTACTAAGTCAATTCTAAAGACTTAAACTTTCATGCATACCTAACTATCATAAGGAACTAAAAATTTATGGTATGATTTGCATGCTTTATTAGAAATACATTCATATTATTATTAAGCTAACATTATAATTTATTGAAATAATAGAACTTTATTTATACTGAAGTTTAGCATACTTAACAAAATTTCAAATTATTGAACAAAATATATCCTAATCATAATGAAAAGAAAAAATTATTCTGAGTGGCAATACTTCAAATTCAACTTTTCGGTCCCCCCACTTAAGATGAACAATATCCTCATTGTTTAAAGTGAATAGATCTATACACCAAGTAGGATTCTAGAAAAGAGGAGGTGACTGCTTAAGTACCAAGCTCTCTGTAGATCTAATCCTAGACATGTATATACCTATTGCCACACTTTATACTTTGCGACTTATTCATTATTTATGATTTCCATATCTTGCTTTATTATGCAAAAAATAAATATTCCTAATTAAACTTAATCCTAAAATGACCTAATAACAGAAATATAACAAGGTCAAGATCCCCCCTTTTATTTATTTACAGACCCTTCCGAATTTGACTCATCTTTTGTTCCATCTTTATTGCCTTTGCATGAATCGCTTCGCTCCTTCGTCGATAATGGACTCCATGGTTCAAATATAAAATCTAGAAATTCAGGCACAAAAATAAATGGGTCATTGTAAATTTTATTAAGAGCACTTCTCATCGAGTCATCCCTTATTTTTGAGTATCTTCAGTAAGTTTGTTGTTGCCATTGCATATCCATAAACTTTGACAGTTCATCTTGATGATCTGGGCTAGGCGGTTAAGCTCTGAATATTGAAGTTTCGTCATCCGGCTCAACTTCTGGTTCCATTGGTTCCACCTTATCAGGGACATCAGCCAATTGCATTGGCTCGATCTCTGTGGGATCTTCTTCCTCTTTTTCGGGATCTTTACTTTCTTCCACTCGTTGCTATAGAACAGATTCTCCAGCTACTCAGTAGAGGTCCCAATCTGTCATCGTGCCCTGGCTATAGCCTTTCTTCTTTACATTTACAAGAATTTTAGCTTTCATGCACAGAATTGTTATAGTAAAAGGAAAGTAGGCTAGGCCAGAACGTCTAACGGCACAATTCTGTATTTCTCTTAGGATGATTTTTCCCACATCAATGGTCTTTCCAGTTAAAATCGAGTATAATAAGACCATTCGCTCTAATGAAATTGTAGTTCCATGTGAACTAGGTATAAGGCTGAATCGGATGAAATAGAACCACAAATTTGTGAGTGGTAAAATATGGGAAAAATTATTTTCTCAAAAATTTAATTAATATAAATTTTTAATGATTCAATAAATTGAAAAATTAATTATTAGAATAAAATTAAATTAAGAGAAAATTCGGTCTTACCACCATTTTGGTAAAAATTAAAAGCTCCTAAGGAAAATAATTATAAAACAAAAGTTGGCAAACAAAAATTGGGTCAAAATTGACCTTTTTATTTGAAAAACTAAAAATTTAATTTCCATTTAGGGAATAATTTCTCAAAAAATTATGTTAAAATCAATTCCCGGGAAAGATTGGAGGGGTCACAAGCGGTCCCGCTTAAGTTCCAATCTCCTAGACAGAATTTATTTAAACATACTAATCCCGATAATATACCTTAAATCATTTATTAAAAAGGAACATAAGAAAATTCAAACATCCGATAAAATGAACAAAATTTGATTTCGTTCAGTCTTATCTCCCCAGTAATGTTTCAGACACTGAGCATTAACTTGAAAATTACCTCCCTTACCTAGGAGTTCAACAACTCCGTATAAATAGACGCGATGAATCATAAATGGACCGGACCAACGTGATTTTAGTTTACCTGGAAAGAACTTTAACCTGGAATTAAATAACAAGACTTGCTGACCTGCTTCAAATTCTCGAACTTGAATGTGCTTGTCATGCCATTTTTTAAGTCTTTCCTTGAGTAATTTGGCATTTTCGTACGAGAACATTCGGAATTCCTCTAGCTCATTGAGCTAGAGCATCCGTTTCTCTTTAGCAAGCTTATGATCCAAGTTGAGTCGTCGAAAGGCCCAGTAAGCTTTGTGCTTTAACTCCAAGGGCAAATGAAAGGCTTTCCCAAAGACCAACCTGTATGGTGACATCCCGAAAGGTGTCTTGTATGTTATCCTGTAAGCTCATAAAGCATTATCCAGTTTTTTGGACCAATCTCATCGGTTCGGGCAAACTACCTTCTCAAGTATGCCTTTGATCTCCTTGTTTTCCATTCAAAACGCCCATTCGTGCATGGATGGTAAGTCAGAGCGACCTTGTGTTTCACTCCATGTTTATCTAATAACCATTTCAACCACTTGTTCAGAAAATGGGACCCTTCATCGCTGATAATAGCTTTTGGGCCTCCAAACCTTGTGGACACGTGTTTCTGCAAAAACTTCATCACAACCTTAGCATAATTTTTTGGATAAGCTTCAGCCTCAATCCACTTAGGCACGTAGTCTATAGCTACCAAGATGTACTTGTGACCAAAAGATAGAGGGAAAGGACTGAGAAAGTCAATACCCCAAACATCGAATAATTCTACCTCAATGATGTTTGTTCAAGGCATCTCATTTTTGTTAGTGACATTTCCGACCCTTTGACATTGATCACAACTCTTTACGTAAGCGTATGCATCTTTGAATAGTGTTGGCCAAAAGAATCTGGCTTATAATACCTTGGTTACAGTACGTGTACCTTTGAAGTGTCCCCCACTCGGACCTGAGTGACAATGGTATAAAATCTTATGTACTTCATCTTTTGCCGTGCATCTCCTGATCATTTGATCTGCACATTTCTTAAACAAGTATGGTTCTTTCTAGAAATAGTACTTCACATTGTGAAGAAACTTTTTCCTTTGATGATACGTCTTATCAATCGACATCAAACCACAGGCTAAAAAGTTAGTAATATTAGCAAACCAAGAGGTATTATAGACATGATTTACCTTTAGTATGTGTTCATCTGGAAATGTCTCCTGAATTGGTATAAGAGGAGAATCCTTTCTTGTGGCTTCAATCTGGACAAGTGATCTACTACTTGATTTTCTACTCCCTTTCGATCTTGAATTTTTAGATCGAACTTTTGAAGTAGAAGTAACCACCGGATTAGTCTTGGCTTAGCGTCTTTCTTGGCAAGTAAATACTTATTTACCGAGTGGTCCGTATAGATAGTTACCTTGGTACCTACAAGATAAGATTGAAACTTGTTAAAAGCAAACACAATAGCAAGTAACTCTTTTTCTGCTACCATATAATTTAGTTGAGCTCCTGTCAGAGTTCGACTTGAGTAGTAGATGGGATGAAAAACTTTGTTCCTTCGTTGGCCCATAGTAGCTCTTATCGCGAAGTCACTTGCGTCACACATCAATTCAAATGGCAAATCTCAGTCTAGTGTGATGATTATGGGTGTCGTGACTAACCGAATCTCCAAATCTTTAAAAGCTCTTAAGCACTCTTCATAAAATTCGAACGTCGTGTCCTTCTCCAGTAATTTGCATAAGGGTTTAGCGATTTTGGAGAAGTCCTTGATAAATCTTCGATAGAAACCGGCATGGCCTAAAAAGCTCCTAACACCTTTTACAGAGGTTGGAGGTGGGAGTTTCTCAATAACATCTACCTTTGCTTTGTCTACTTCGATTCCATGTCTCGCTATCTGATACCCTAGAACAATACCTTTTCATACCATGAAATGGCACTTTTCCCAGTTAAGTACTAGGTTTGTTTCTTCGCATTGCCTTAGTACCTTGGCTAGATTGGCTAGGCAATCATCATATGTATCTTCGAAAACTAAAAAATCATCCATAAGAACTTCCAAATACTTCTCAACCATGTCAATAAAAATAGACATGATACATCTTTGAAATGTAGTAGGTGCATTACATAAACCAAATGGCATGCGTCTAAATGCAAATGTACCGTATGAGTAGGTGAATGTTGTCTTGTACTGATCTTCCAATACTACTATAATCTAATTATACCTCGAGTATCCATTGAGAAAACAGTAATAGTCTCGCCCTGCGAGTCTATCCAGCATCTGGTCCAAAAATGGCAAAGGAAAGTGATCTTTCCTAGTCGCCTTGTTTAGCTTCCGGAAATCGATGCAAATTCTCCATCCCATAACTGTTCTAGTTGGTATCAACTCGTTATTCTCATTTTCAATGATCGTGATACCTCCTTTCTTTAGCACGCACTAGACCGGACTTACCCATGAATTGTCTGAGATGGGGTAAATTATACCCCCATCTAACCATTTGATGATTTATTTCTTAACTACGTCCTTCGTAATGGGGTTCAGTCTTAGTTGTTCATCAATTGTCCCCTTTTCGCCATCTCCTAGTATGATCTTGTACATGCATACAGATGGACTAATACTGCGAATATCGGCTATAGTCCATCCGATAGTCTTCTTAAATTGTTTCAACACTGAGATGAGTTTCTCTTCTTGCTCAGTAGCTAATTCTACTGAAACAATCATAGGTAGAGTAGAAGAGTTACCTAACTAAACATATTTTAGATGTGAAGGTAGTACCTTGAGTTCTATTTTAGGTGGCTCCTCGATTGACGCTATTGGTTGGGCATAATCCCTTTTCTCTAACTCCAAAGATTCAAAGCAGAATTGCAGATTAAATCCCCTTTGATTAGCTTCTAACAAAGCTAAGTATCCATCCTCCTCTTCATCATTTGGAGGATTTGATGTCAAAATTTGTTCCAACGGATCCTCAACATGGTTGAGCTCCTTCTCCACTATTAAATCCTCTAAATCGGATACTGCAGAACAATCATCAGTTGTGTCAGAAAATTGCATAGACTTAAAAATGTTAAATGTTACCTGATCATCCTAAACACACATAGTAAGCTCACCTTTCTGCACATCAATAAGGGTCCTTTCTGGTTGCTAGGAACGGTCTTCCTAAGATAATTGGCACTTCTTTTTCTGCTTCAAAGTCTAGAATGACAAAATCAGTAGGGAAAATAAATTTATCTACATGTACCAATACATCCTCGATTTTTCCTTCTGGATGTGCGAAAGATTGATCCGCTAATTAAAATGTAACCGTAGTAGGTCTAACTTCACCTATCCCCAATTTCCTAAATATTGACATATGTATCAAGTTAATACTCAAACCTAAGTCACATAATGTCTTACCACAGTATGTTGCTCCAATGTTGCAAGGGATGGTAAAACATCCAGGATCCTTCAACTTTGGGGGTAGTTTGTTTTGAAAATATGTACTGCATTCCTTTGTCAGAGCTACCGTCTCAAATTCTCCAAGTCTTCATTTTTTGGACAAGATATCCTTCAAGAATTTGACATAGTTCGGCATTTGCTCAAGTGCTTAAACCAACGGGATGTTGATATGAAGTTGCTTGAGTACGTCTAGGAACTTCTTGAATTGAATCTCCTGCTTCTGCTTTTGAAGTCTTTGAGGGTAGGGTGGTTATGGTTTCTTCACTAGAACCGGTTGATTCGTCTTCTGTGGCAAATATACATCTAACAAAGTTGTTAGTTGATCAGAATTATCTGGTTCTGAAATGACCTTGTCGGGTTTTACAGATTCTGGTTCTTGTGAAACTGAAAGTTCAACACTCAGTTGAACTTCCTCTACATCTTGAGCATCAGCTCAATCCTTTTCAGCTTTGATGGTGTTGGGCTCTACTGTCCTTCCACTCCTCAATGTCAACGCTTTACAGTGCTCCCTCCCCAGATTCCTCGGATTCTCCAAATCACTAGGTAAAGCAGCTTGTGGTCAGTTCCTGAGTTCAATTGCAATCTGGCCCATTTGGTTTTCTAGGTTTTTCAATGTAGCTGCTTGGCTTTGGATTAAGGCATCATTCATGGCCATGTATGCCTTCAACAAATTTTCTAAGCCATTGGATGGTTCAAATTGGGTTGGTTTTTGAACTTGTTGAGGAAAACTAGGTGGCTAGGTCGATCTAGGTTGGGCGTAAGTATTACTAGTTCCAACTGTAATATCCCGAATTAGGGCCTAATCGGAATAGTGGTTTCGTGACCACAAATTCGAGATAGAAATAATTATTTTATAATTATTTTGAGGTTTATGATATGATTACATGATTGTGTGAAAATTTCGTGAAGAAATTCTATGCATAAAATACTTAATTTGAAAGTAGGGACTAAATCGAATAAGTTGCAAAACTTGCATTCTAGAAGTTTTTAGTATGAAATTGCATTGAAATATTAATTAAGAGGTCTTAAATAGCAATTTGACCAATTTTAAGTTCATGGACAAAATTAGGACATGGAAGGAATTTTTGGAAAGTTTAGTAGTAAGGGCATTTTGGTCATTTAGTTATTAAAATGAATTAAAAACAAAATTAAAAGCCAATTTTTGTCCATCTTCTTCATTAGGCCGAAATTTCAAGGGTTCTCCATAGCTAGGGTTTGTTTCAAGCTTCCAAGCTCCATAGTAAGTGATTCCAAGCCCCGTTTTTAATGTTCTTTACGTTTTTGAGATCCCGATAACTCGATTAAGCTTATGTTAGCAATAATTTAACCTAGGGTTTATATTTGGAAAAATACCCATAGGTGAAATTTGTGTATTTTGATGTTTTATGATAGAATATGAAGTTTTAAATTATGTTAGACAACTTGTACTACTCGATTTTAAGCAAAAAGCGAGTAAAGGGCTTAATCGGTAAAAATACCTAATAGTCACAAGTACATGTTAGAGTGAGAATTTGATGTTTCCATAGAAGAAAAAGTGATCAGCATGTTGTAAAACATAAGAATAAGGAATAAAGTTTAATCCCGAGCCTAGGGGCAAAAATGTAAATATGTAAAAGTTTAGGGGTAAAATTGTAATTTTGCCAAAATTTGAGTTAAGGATTAAATTGATAATGTGAGTATTAAATAAGCTAAATGTGTTATTTTAGATCAAGAAAGACGTGGAATCGACCTCAATCGAGGAAAAGAAAAGATTGTGGACTAAATTGCAAAATCTTTGTATTTTGGTACCAAGGTAAGTTCATGTGTAAATAATGTAGTATAATTGTTATTTGTAAATTATTGATGTTAATTATATGATATGCTGATTTTTATTATGAGATATATGCTTTGTGGTTATTTTCGAATAAAATGCAAATTATTTGTATTATTTGTTAAATATAAAGTGCTACCGAGTATTGGTTTGGTATTTTACGGAGATGGCAAGGATATGTGTTCGAGAAAATCCCGTTTGAACCTTAGGAATAGATTAGGATACAAGTGACATGTCACTAGGATGGTTGAGCATCCGAACTCGTTGAGTTGAGTCCGAGTTCACTTATGGATGCGAATGTTCGAACTCGTTGAGTTGAGTCCGAGTTCGAGAGATGTAACTAGGCATCCGAGCTCGTTGAGTTGAGTCCGAGTTCGCTTATGGGCGGGTTACATGATTGCTTGATTGCATATATGGCACTTATGTGCAAGTTATCCATGTATCCAAATTATATTCCGATGTGTTCAACGGGTAAAGTTCTACTCAATTGGAGGAATATTCGAGATGTAAAGAGACTTATTGGTAAGTGATGTGAAATGGATATTTTGGACAGGTATGTATTTAACCCTCGGGTTGAGTATTGATACAATCACGATAAGGTAATAAGATGATGAAAAATGATTAGAAATGTGATATGTGTTTTAGTGATGCATGCTAATGTTGATTGGTATGGACTGTTTGTTATGTTACTTATTATTTGCATATGAACTTACTAAGCATTTATGCTTACTCCCTCCTTCTTACTCATTGTAGTTTTGGACAAGCCAGCTCAGAAGTCGGGATAGGTCGAAGGCTCGATCACACTATCCTAAGACTTTTGGTAAATGGTTTGTAAATTTAAGTATGGCATGTATAGCAATATACCTATTTTGTGTAAATGATCTTATGATATGGTGATGGAATGGTTGAGAAAATGTTTGACAATGATAAATTATGAAAATGGTTAGTTTAGATTATGTTTGATGTTAAGGAAAATTATTAAGATACTTAGTGCATAAAAACTCATAAAAGGGATGAAATTTGCCATAAACAGAATACTGCAGCAACACTGACCCGAGTTTGAAAATTTACTAAAAATCATAGAAATTGAATATGGTGATGGAATATACATCAAATTGAATCTTATTATGTCTAGTTTCACATGAAACAAATGAAATAGGTAAAGGAATTATATGTTAAAAGATATTTGAATTTTAGTGAAACAGGGTCGTAACAGTTTCTAAATCCCCTGTTCCAACTTTAGAAATTCACTATAAATTTTAAAGATATAATTAGGTGGTGTATTTTATATCCTCAGAATCCTTATTGAGTCTAGTTTTAGTAGAAACAAACCTCATAGCCATATGAATTTTGTACAGAGAGAAATATGGTTCGTAGTAAACAGAGGTCAAACCAGTCAAGTCCTGAAACAGGGGTAACTTTAACTAATAAACTGTACTAATTGGCTCAACCAAAAATTCTAGAAAAAAATTAGTAGATAGGTATATGAGTCTAGATTCAAGGAAAATTTACGGATCTTAATTTTGAGTTTTGTAACTTGAGATATGATTTTTCTTGTGACTGTGACACAAGTAGCTTAAAAACTGTGAATGTAGAAACAAATAATCCAAAGTTCTAAAAATGTTAAATTAAGCTTAGTAACACCTCATACTCGACTCCTAGCGACGGTCTCGGGCGTGGGGCGTTACATTTAGTGGTATCGAGCAGGTTTAGTCGGTTCTCGGACTACGTGTTGTATGTACGGATTTTGCTATACATGCCATATGTATAAATTGTGATAGTGTGACGACTTGACCTTTTTAAATGATTTTTTTATAGTAAATGGATCCCGATCCAGTGTGGCGGCGATGAAGTAGAGAGTAATGCGCATGCTCACTCTGAAGGAGCAGCGCCCGATCGAAAATCCACCTGCTATCGTTGGTCGGGGAGGAGGAGAAAGGGGTCGGAAGCCTTTCTCCAAATGATGAGTGCATGGTACACCGAGTTCGTTAAATGCGAACCCAAATGTACAACCTCCCCACCTCCCCAATTCCTCAACTTTGTACTCCGACGCCTCAAGGTATGGATCTGATGAAATTTCACGAACTCCGAGTTGATAGAATTCGCAAGCAAGGGGCGAAGAATTTAAAGCAAATATTGATGATGATGCTTGAGAAAGCGAGTTCTGGCTTGAAAATTCTATCCGGGTATTTGACGAATTATCTTGTACACCTGAAGAATGTTTGAAATGCGCTATATCTTTGTTGAGGGATTCAGCTTATAATTGGTGGAAGACTTTGATTTCGGTGGTACCGAAAGAGAAAATAACTTGGGAATTCTTTCAAGAAGAGTTTCGGAAGAAATATATTAGTGAAAGATTTATTGATCAGAAGCGTAAAAGAATTTCTTGAGTGAAGCAAGGTAATATGACGATTCTGAGAATATGAAAGAGAGTTTGTTCGATTAAGTAAGTATGCGAGAGTATGTTCCTACAGAGGCCAAGATGTGCCGACGATTTGAAGACGGGCTCAACGAAGACATCAAGGTATTTGTTGGAATTCTTGAATTAAAAGAAATGGTAGTATTGGTTGATCGAGCTTGTAAGGCCGAAGAATTGCTTAAAGAAAAGAAAAAGGTAGAGGGTTGAGACTAGAAATTGGAAGAAAAGACCGATGAGCGAGTTCATTTTCACAAAGAACTTTGGAAAGTCAAGGAATATGAATCCTCGTTCCCAAGCTTCAATTGGGCAATCATATGGGAATTATAAGAAGCAAAATGTGGGTCCTAAATCTCGGACTACTTGGCAGCCAAAGTAGGGAACTCGAGATTTGTTAAACTGAAAAGCGCAGGTGTGGTAGAAATCATTTTGGTCCGTGTAGAGCAAATGAATGTTTTCGATGTGGTTCTCCTGATCATTTTATTAGAGATCGCCAGAGAGAGTCAAAAAGAAAAATTTGAGAATACAAAAATAAGTGGGGCGGATTCGAGAGGAAGATATCAAAGAAAAGCTGGGAGGCGCGAAGCAAGCGGTAAGAATGTAGCCGAGGATGCACCAGTTAGACTGAAGGAAGGGCTCCGCTTAGAACTTATGCTATTAAAGCGCGTGAAGATGCTTCCTCACCTGATGTGATTACCGGTACATTTTCTCTCTATAATGTTAATGTTATTGCTTTGATTGATCCCGGTTCTACTCATTCATATGTGTGCATGAAATTGGTGTCTAGTATGAATATACCATGTTGAGAACACAAATTTATGATTAGAGTGTCGAATCCGTTAGGCAAATGTGTGATCATGTTGATAAAGTATGTAAGAAATGTCCTTTAATGATTCGGGATCATTACTTTCCGGCTGACTTGATGTTGCTGCCGTTTGATGAATTTGATGTTATTTTGGGTATGGATTGGTTGACATTGCATGATGCTATAGTAAATTGCAAAGAAAAGGTTATAGAATTAAAGTGTGAAAACGGTGAAACTCTGAGGGTTGAATCAGATAAATCAGAGGTATTGTCTAGTGTGATTTCTTTGATGTTGGCTCAGAGATATTTGAGAAAGGGTTATGAAGCTTATTTGGCGTATGTAATTAATACAAAAGAAGTTGAAAAGAAAGTTGAATCAGTGCCGGTTGTGTGCGAATTTACGGACGTATTTCCAGAAGAATTACCGGGTTTGCCTCCAGTCAGGGAAGTAGAATTTGGTATTGATTTGATACCGGGAACAGCTCCGATTTCGATTGCTCCGTATAGAATGGCACCAGCAGAGTTGAAGGAATTAAAGTCGCAGTTGCAAGAGTTGACTGATAAAGGTTTTGTGAGACCGAGTTTTTCACCTTGGGGTGCTCCCGTGTTATTTGTGAAAAAGAAGGATGGTTCTATGAGGTTGTGTGTTGATTATCGCCAGTTAAACAAGGTGACAATCAAAAACAAATATCCGTTGCCAAGAATTGATGATTTGTTTGATCAGCTAAAAGGAGCGACATGGTTTTCAAAGATTGACTTGAGATCCGGTATTACCAACTCATGGGTAAAAGAGTCGGATGTGCCTAAAATCGCTTTTAGAACAAGGTATGGTCATTATGAATTTTTAGTTATGCCATTCGGGTTGACAAATGCTCTCATTGTGTTTTATGGATTTAATGAATCGCATATTCCACCATACTTGGACAAATTTGTTGTGGTGTTTATAGATGATATTTTAATTTATTCAAAAGATGATACAGAGCATCTTTGAGCATTTAAGGATAGTTTTGCAAACTTTGAGAGATAAGCGATTTGTATGCTAAGTTTAGTAAAAGTGAATTTTGGCTACGGGAAGTTGGATTCTTGGGTCATATTGTTTCGTGTGATGGTATACGGGTTGATCCTAGTAAAATTTCAGCCATTGTTGATTGGAAGCCACCAAAAATGTAATCAAGTTAGAAGTTTCTTGGGGCTAGCTGGGTATTATCGGCGTTTGTAAATGGATTTTCTATAATTGCTGCTCCTATAACTAAATTACTCCGAAAGGATGTTAAATTTGAATGGACGGAAGAATGTCAACGGAGTTTTGAAGAATTAAAAAAATTATTAACAGAGGCACCAGTGTTAGTACAGCCCAGAATCAGTAAAGAATTTGTGGTGTATAGTGATGCTTCTCTAAATGGTTTGGGGTGTGTGCTCATGCAAGAAGGAAAAGTGGTGGCATATGCTTCGAGGCAGTTAAAACCTCATGAGAGGAATTATCCTACTCACGATTTGGAATTGGCTGCAGTGGTGTTTGCTTTGAAAATTTGGCGACATTATTTGTATGGTGAAAAGTGCCGGTATATATACCACCATAAAAGTCTTAAGTACTGATGTCACAAAAAGACTTGAATTTAAGACAATGAAGATGGTTGGAGTTATTGAAAGATTACGAGCTTGTTATTGATTATCATCCGGGAAAAGCGAATGTGGTTGCTGATGCTTTGAGCAGAAAGTTGTTGTTTGCTTTGAGAGTTATGAACACTCAGTTGAAAGTGTCAGATGATGGTTCGATTCTAGCAGAGCTAAGAGTAAAACCGAAGTTTTTACAAGAGATTTCTGAAGCTCAAAAAGATGATCAAGATTTGCAAGCCAAGAGAAAATAGTGTGAAGTTGATACAGTCGATTTGAATTGGTTTACGATGGGTGCTTAATGTTTAAAGATCGGATTTGTGTACCAAAGAATGAGGAATTGATTCAAAAGATCCTACAAGAAGCACATAGTAGTTATTTCTCGATTCATCCGGGTAGTACGAAAATGTATAATGACTTGAAGAAAATGTATTGGTGGAATGGAATGAAAAGAGATATATCAGAGTTTGTGTCCAAATGCTTAATTTGTCAACAGGTGAAAGCTGAACACCAAGTACCTTCGGGATTACTTCAGCCTATTATGGTTCCTGAATGGAAATGGGATCGGATTACTATGGATTTTGTTTTAGGATTGCCATTGACTCCAGGAAAGAAAGATGCCATCTGGGTAATAGTTGATAGATTAACTAAGTCAGCTCATTTTATTCCGGTACGTACGGATTATTCTCTTAACAAGTTGGCTGAACTGTATATTAGAGAAATTGTTAGATTACATGGAATACCATTGTCGATTATTTCAGATAGAGATCCAAGGTTTACCTCGCGGTTTGGCAAAAATTGCAAGATGCGTTAGGTACAAAGTTAAATTTCAATCTTCGCCTTTCATCCACAAACCGATGGACAATCGAGAGAGAGTAATTCATTCTTGAAGACATGCTCAGATGTTGTGTATTGGAATTTCAAGGAAGTTGGGAAAGATATTTGCCGTTGGTAGAATTTGCTTACAACAATAGTTATCAAACGAGCTTGAAAATGGCACCTTATGAAGCATTGTATGGTCGTAAGTGTCGAACGCCTTTGTATTGGACTGAACTCAAGGAAAATCAGATTTATGGAGTTGATCTAATAAAAGAAATCAAGAAAAAGTGAAAGTAATTCGAGATTGTTTGAAAGTCGCTTGAGATAGATGTAAATCTTATGCGAGATCTAAAACGAAAAGACATTGAATTTCAAGTTGGTGATAAAGTATTTTTAAAGGTGTCTCCGTGGAAGAAAGTCCTTAGATTTGGACGGAAGGGCAAATTAAGTCCGCGTTTTATTGGGCCGTATGAAGTAATTGAAAAAGTTGGACCGGTAGCATATCGGCTAGCATTACCACCGAATTAGAGAAGATTCATGATGTGTTCCACGTATCTATGTTACGTCGGTATCGTTCGGATCCTTCACATGTAGTTTCACCAACAGAAAATTGAACTACAACCGGATATGACCTACGAAGAAGAACCGATTAAGATTTTAGCTCGAGAGGTCAAACAACTAAGGAATAAAAATGTTGCACTTGTGAAGGTATTGTGGCAAAGGCATGGAATAAAAGAAGCTACATGGGAATCGGAAGAAACTATGAGAAATCAATACCATCACATCTGTTTGATCTGTAAGATTTTCGAGGACGAAAATCCTTAAAGGGGGAGAGTTGTAATATCCCGAATTAGGGCCTAATCGAATAGTGGTTTCGTGACCACAAATTCGAGATAGAAATAATTATTTTATAATTATTTTGAGGTTTATGATATGATTACATGATTGTGTGAAAATTTCGTGAAGAAATTCTATGCATAAAATACTTAATTTGAAAGTAGGGACTAAATCGAATAAGTTGCAAAACTTGCATTCTAGAAGTTTTTAGTATGAAATTGCATTGAAATATTAATTAAGAGGTCTTAAATAGCAATTTGACCAATTTTAAGTTCATGGACAAAATTAGGACATGGAAGGAATTTTTGGAAAGTTTAGTAGTAAGGGCATTTTGGTCATTTAGTTATTAAAATGAATTAAAAACAAAATTAAAAGCCAATTTTTGTCCATCTTCTTCATTAGGCCGAAATTTCAAGGGTTCTCCATAGCTAGGGTTTGTTTCAAGCTTCCAAGCTCCATAGTAAGTGATTCCAAGCCCTGCTTTTAATGTTCTTTACGTTTTTGAGATCCCGATAACTCGATTAAGCTTATGTTAGCAATAATTTAACCTAGGGTTTATATTTGGAAAAATACCCATAGGTGAAATTTGTGTATTTTGATGTTTTATGATAGAATATGAAGTTTTAAATTATGTTAGACAACTTGTACTACTCGATTTTAAGCAAAAACGAGTAAAGGGGCTTAATCGGTAAAAATACCTAATAGTCACAAGTACATGTTAGAGTGAGAATTTGATGTTTCCATAGAAGAGAAAAGTGATCAGCATGTTGTAAAACATAAGAATAAGGAATAAAGTTTAATCCAGAGCCTAGGGGCAAAAATGTAAATATGTAAAAGTTTAGGGGTAAAATTGTAATTTTGCCAAAATTTGAGTTAAGGATTAAATTGATAATGTGAGTATTAAATAAGCTAAATGTGTTATTTTAGATCAAGAAAGACGTGGAATCGACCTCAATCGAGGAAAAGAAAAGATTGTGGACTAAATTGCAAAATCTTTGTATTTTGGTACCAAGGTAAGTTCATGTGTAAATAATGTAGTATAATTGTTATTTGTAAATTATTGATGTTAATTATATGATATGCTGATTTTTATTATGAGATATATGCTTTGTGGTTATTTTCGAATAAAATGCAAATTATTTGTATTATTTGTTAAATATAAAGTGCTACCGAGTATTGGTTTCGGTATTTTACGGAAGATGGCAAGGATATGTGTTCGAGAAAAATCCCGTTTGAACCTTAGGAATAGATTAGGATACAAGTGACATGTCACTAGGATGGTTGAGCATCCGAACTCGTTGAGTTGAGTCCGAGTTCACTTATGGATGCGAATGTTCGAACTCGTTGAGTTGAGTCCGAGTTCGAGAGATGTAACTAGGCATCCGAGCTCGTTGAGTTGAGTCCGAGTTCGCTTATGGGCGGGTTACATGATTGCTTGATTGCATATATGGCACTTATGTGCAAGTTATCCATGTATCCAAATTATATTCCGATGTGTTCAACGGGTAAAGTTCTACTCAATTGGAGGAATATTCGAGATGTAAAGAGACTTATTGGTAAGTGATGTGAAATGGATATTTTGGACAGGTATGTATTTAACCCTCGGGTTGAGTATTGATACAATCACGATAAGGTAATAAGATGATGAAAAATGATTAGAAATGTGATATGTGTTTTAGTGATGCATGCTAATGTTGATTGGTATGACTGTTTGTTATGTTACTTATTATTTGCATATGAACTTACTAAGCATTTATGCTTACTCCTCCTTCTTACTCATTGTAGTTTTGGACAAGCCAGCTCGTGAGAGTCGGGATAGGTCGAAGGCTCAGTCACACTATCCTAGGAAGACTTTTGGTAAATGGTTTGTAAATTTAAGTATGGCATGTATAGCAATATACCTATTTTGTGTAAATGATCTTATGATATGGTGATGGAATGGTTGAGAAAATGTTTGACAATGATAAATTATGAAAATGGTTAGTTTAGATTATGTTTGATGTTAAGGAAAATTATTAAGATACTTAGTGCATAAAAACTCATAAAAGGGATGAAATTTGCCATAAACAGAATACTGCAGCAACACTGACCCGAGTTTGAAAATTTACTAAAAATCATAGAAATTGAATATGGTGATGGAATATACATCAAATTGAATCTTATTATGTCTAGTTTCACATGAAACAAATGAAATAGGTAAAGGAATTATATGTTAAAAGATATTTGAATTTTAGTGAAACAGGGTCGTAACAGTTTCTAAATCCCTGTTCCAACTTTAGAAATTCACTATAAATTTTAAAGATATAATTAGGTGGTGTATTTTATATCCTCAGAATCCTTATTGAGTCTAGTTTTAGTAGAAACAAACCTCATAGCCATATGAATTTTGTACAGAGAGAAATATGGTTCGTAGTAAACAGAGGTCAAACCAGTCAAGTCCTGAAACAGGGGTAACTTTAACTAATAAACTGTACTAATTGGCTCAACCAAAAATTCTAGAAAAAAATTAGTAGATAGGTATATGAGTCTAGATTCAAGGAAAATTTACGGATCTTAATTTTGAGTTTTGTAACTTGAGATATGATTTTTCTTGTGACTGTGACACAAGTAGCTTAAAAACTGTGAATGTAGAAACAAATAATCCAAAGTTCTAAAAATGTTAAATTAAGCTTAGTAACACCTCATACTCGACTCCGGCGACGGTCTCGGGCGTGGGGGCGTTACACCAACCTTTGGTTACTCTAGGAAAATTTGGTGTGATTTCACCACGATGGGTTATAGAAATTGGATTGCAGTCCTTGCCTTCCTCGATTTTGGTTCTGGTTACATATGTAGTACATGGATTCTGGGTTTGATGGACATTCTTCGAACAAATGTCCTTCCCCACAATAAACACAGGTTATATTTTCAAATTCGTTAGGTGGTTGTGCTGCAAAACTGTTAGACCCATTAGTAGTAAGATTTTTAAGCATTGACGATATTAATGATACCTGAGATGCGTGTGAAGTAATAGCGTCTACTTCATGTATTCCAGCAACTTGTCTTCCTGACGCTGCTCGATTAGTTGGCCATTAGTAATTGTTGCTGGCGATCCTCTCAATGATTTCATCAGCCTCATTTTAAGACTTAGAAAGGAGAGCATCATTAGCAGAAGCATTCACTACCATCCTCGTGTGAGCATTAAGACCATTATAAAATGTCTCAAGTTGGATGCAATGTGGGATTCCGTAAGGAGAGCACTTTCGTAATAACTCTTTATACCTTTTCCATACTTCATACAAGAACTCATCACCCATTTGTTGTAAGGCAGTGATCTCGTTCCTCAACTTAGCATTCTTGATAGGCAGGAAATACTTCATAAGGAATCTTTCTACTAACTCTTGCTATGTAGAAATTGAGTTTGGTGGCAATGAGTTCAACCAGGCTCGAGCTCTGTCCCTTAGTGAATATGGGAATAGCTTCAATTGTAATACATCTTCGAGTACTCCAGGTAACTTGAAAGAATCGCTCACCTCCATAAATAGTCCTTAAGTGTAGGTAAGGATCTTCGGTAAGCATTCCACTGAATTGGCCCACTGTCTGAAGCATCTGGAATATGACTGGCTTCAGCTTAAACTATTGTGCCTCAATTTCAGGTCTCCTAATACCCGGATTAAGATCATTACACACTAGCATGACATACTATCTTAAAGCTCTATCCCTACCATCAGTAATAAGGATAGGATTTTGAGTAGGGTTTGCTCCGTTTCCTTAATTCAAATTTTTAAAGTTCATTTCTTTGGTCCTTCTCTGACTTTCTTGTCTTCTTCACTGTCAAAAAGTTCGTTCTATTTCAAGGTCTATCGGGAGTAGTTCAATAATTCGGTCAATACTCATAAACACCTGAAATAATCACAGAAAAATTAATTAAGTTAAAAATTAAACAGAAAAATAAACCAAAATGTAAAACTAACAAATTCACAAATAATTACTTTTTAAAACAGTCCCCGGCAATGGCGCCAAAAACATGGAACGACGGAAATGTGCAAGTGTACACAATCGCAACAAGTAAAGAAGTGACAAGTAAATGTCGAGTTATCGTACCCACAGGGACTGTGAAAAGGATTATTTATGAATGCTATTTAAACACTTTGGTGATTAAAAATATTTTTTTTGAAGAGGGTGATTAAAAACAATATCAGCGTGGGCCTTAGCCCATTATAGTAATAGTATCAGAAATGCAAACAGAAGTCCTACCCATCCATCCTCTACATTCCACTCTGTCCAGCCCTACACGCCATGTAGGGATAAAATCAACCCACCCGTCCCTACACTCTAAATATAACGCCGGTTGTGGCACTAAACAATATTTGCAGCAGAGCTGTTAGTACAGTACACTTCCTCCAATTTTATCAAACCTACCCCCATGCAACATGTCATGTCATAATATCATACATGTATGCAAAATGTCATGCTTGAATACAGTTAAACATATCATAGGGGTATATCAGTCATTTTACCTCTTAGGGGTATAACAGTCATTTCATCAGTATGGAGTCTAAGTGTACTTATCGACCCAACAGTTGGTCCACAGTCGTCTTAGGTGACCCGTACAACCTTAACGGTCAAATAGTGAAAATGGGCCCAAAGCCCATAACACGGTCCATATGGGCCCACATGCCCGTGTGGCCCAATAAGCCCAAAAATGGCCTTGGCCGTGTGAACTAAATAGCCTGGCCCAATAATCTCCACACGTTCGTGTGGTTTACCTATGTAGGGCCTAACCCGTGTAGGGCCCACGAGCTTGTTGGGCCCACACGGCCCATTTCGGCCCAACGTGGCCCAGAACGACCTAAGCCCATGAAATCGCTCAAGGTGGCCTCTACTGTCAAACGCCCGTATTTTATGCATTCGAACCACCACACGAGCAAGCGCACGCTCATGTAGCATCAATAGACATATTTTTCGGCTTTTGCCAATTAACAATTATTGCAGTGTGATTACACGCCTATTGTGATGTCGTAGCCTAACCACTTCCGAGATCAAAACACCTTATAAACCATGAATGTTTCTCTTAATTATTCAGCACCAAACACAACCCTTCACCTTAGACTTTCAGTTGCCCTCACCTGATAACAAAAGATCCCCAGTTACCTTATTACAAATCAAACACTTAACCACCATTAAGAAACATAACACAAGGACAAGATCCTTAATCAACGCTTAAAGCACTTACCAATAAAGGAAAAACCACTTGTAGGGAAGAGCAATCGGCCTAACACCTTGATTATTAAGATCGAGCCTTAGCAACATTCGTATGAATAGAGGTGTTAGATGAATATTTTGCCATGGCAAAAAAAGAGAGAAAAAGAAACCGTTTGGCCTAAGAGATACATAAGCCGAACCTTTGAGAAGAAAGCCAAATAAGATTCGGCTAGGGGAAAATAAGCAATAAAAACTCTTACCAAGAAATCAAAGGGATTTTGGCAGTACCTCAGCAAGAATCGGCCAAGGGAAATAAAGAAGAGAAAGAAGATGATTAGGCTTTAACAAATTCAGCCACAATGTCAGAGGGTATTCGATTTGAAGCAAAGAGAAGAAGAAGAGAAACAACACTCAGCGTATTCGGCCAAACAAAGAAGTAGGAGATAATTCGGCTTAACAATGAACAGAGAAGGTCAGTACAAATAGGAAAAAGGAAGGAAGAATCTAAATGCTAGGAGAAGAAATGACAAAAACTTGAAAGAACCCCCTTTTTCTTTTGCAATAATCAGCTATAGGATAAACAAAAAAAATGAATGTGACCAACCCGAAAAGTTGAGAAAGAAATCGGCAGCAAGGCCAGAAACCAAATCAGCTTTCAGAAACAAAGAGTTAGAAGAACCAAAATTTTGCAAAAACCCGAAATGAAGTGACCAATTACCACTCATAGCTGAATTCCTAAGGGGTCAAAGCCCTATTCGGCTACAACTCCCCCCACTTTCAAATTTCACAAAATCCTCCTAATATCAGTCCACCATTTCCTCCTCAACCACCAAATTCAAACTCCCCTCAACTAGCAGTATTTTAGTCAACTTCCCCTTCATCCACGGTAAAAGAAGCAAAATAAAACTCTTCTTGAGCACAGTGGGACTCGAACTCAAGACCCCTAGTAGTAGTAACACACCACTATCCCCTGGACCAGCAGGCTTTTTATGTCATACTTTGCCCAATTTTATTTAAGAGACCTACTGACCAGAGACAGGTTTAGTTCAAGCAAAAACAAAATTTTGTACAAGCCAAGGCTTGAACTCAGGACTTCTCCAACACTCCTCAAGATGCTCAACCACTGAGGCAGAGATGAATTTATGCAACACAACATACAAAAATAATTACTTAGATTTTTAAGGTGTTAAAAGTAGCTAAAATGATCAGATTAGTAGATTTTTCGTACACGAACAATTGTTGAGGTAAGTTCGTGTAACTAAATTTTATATGTTTTTATGCTTGAATTAAGTGTTGTGTTTGTGAATTGTGTAAATATCACATATGTATATGACATTGAAAATATACCTGACAAAGCCCGATTAACAAAGATGCCCGATAAAGGATAAATGAGAAAAATGTTACTTTTATGCTTAGAATGAATGTGGAATGTGACCATTTAAATTATATGAACGTTATAGATGTATGAAATAATTACATGCAGGGAAATGCTTGAAAATGTTAAATCTCATTGAATAAATGAAAATCTATGGATATGTGATTTCTCGAAGTGAATGAGATCCTGCATTTGTTGCTGTCGGGATTTAGCTCAGACGAGTAATCCTATTGACTTCATTTATGAAAGGATTTAGCCCGGATGGGTAATCCTAATATAAATCCTCTCAAGCATATATTATGAATTGGATTTAGCCTAGAAGGGTAATCCAGATCAAGCTCTTTAAGCCTGGACTGGTAATCCTGTTATATACTTGTGTGGCTCTAGAGTGGACTCTCTGATATAGTACCCTATGGGTACCATTGGACATGAATTGATGGATTTTAATTCATACACCTCGAGTGTACTACCTGTTTAACCATCGATATTTCAGATTAATTCAATAGGTAAAAATCTTGATATGAAAAGATATGGATAAGAAATGAGTTATTACACGTATTCGGCTGAAATACAAGTAAATGATGATACATGACATATGATATATGAAAACATGAGATTATGATATTTGTACATGGACTTTATTTGATAAATATATGTTCATTCTTGATTACAGACTTGTACACCTTGAGTATACTAATCGTGACCTTGATGTTCTAAGTAATATGAGTAAAGTTTTGATGTGAAATGATCTAAACTCGAAATGAACTATTATGAAATTATACTTGAAAGAATGATATGAATTATGCATGTTGAATGAATACATGTTGCAGAAAGCATATGTGCTTGGAAACTTGATTGTTGTTGAGCCCATATATGCTTCGATGTTAATATGGAATATATGACTAACAAGGGCAATGAGAATGTGTGTAGGGCTTGAGATCAAACTGATTGATTATGCCTTACATAGTTACCTCAAAATAGAATAAACGGTAAGTTAAGTACCATGTTATACGAACTTACTAAGCATTTTATGCTTAGTTTTATTTCCCTGTTTTAGAGTAAATCAGAAGCTCGTTAGATTGGAAGCTCGGTGGAGATCACTTACACTATCCATCGGCCCATGCCGATGCAATGTGGTAAATCAATTATGATTGTAATGGCATGTATAGGATATATTGGCCATATTGGCATGTAAATGTAAATGATGCTTGTAATCTAGCCATTGGAATGGCTAGTAATAGTTTGTTAAAATATACTTGTAGTGCCAAAATATGGTAGCAACATATGAAAATTTTGGAAACTTAGAAAAATTTCAACTATACAGGGGTTACATGCCAGTGTGGACAGGCCGTGTACCTCACAAAGCTCCAGACACACCTGTGTCTCAGGCCGTGTAGAAATAGGGTATACATACTGACTTGTATCACACGGCCGAGGACACGCCGTGTGCCAGGCCATGTGAAAACTGGAGGGTATACTGACTTGGCCACACGGCCGACCACAAGCCCGTGTGTCTAGGTTGTGTAACTCACTCACTTGATTTCTAAGCATCATCAGGGGACACATGGCCGTATACCAACACTGTGTGTTGCACACAATTGAGACACATACCCGTGTCTCTGTCCGTGTGAACAAAAATAGGCCATTTGCAAGGCCAATTTGCCACCCAACTTCAATGTACCTACACAAGGCAAAATGTACAATTTCTATACACAAAAGGCAGCCAAATCAATCGCAATTCAAGCACAATTCAAAAGTACCAAATACCATGGCTATAATCATTTACAAGCCAAATCTCATGGCTATAATCATAACCAAAATACCACATCTAGCCTATACATGCCATATACCATAACTGTATAATTCAAAAGTACCAACTTAGTTGTTTGATAGTGCGATGATGTTCCCGACGACTCCTGGATCCAAGCTAGCCTTGATTCACTATAACAGATAGAAAAATAACACGAAGTAAGCTTCATAGCTTAGAATCACATATGTGAATAACTTAATTCATTGAATAAATGCAAATCAATCAATTACACATGACAAAACCACATACACATTAACTACAAACCTTTCTCATATCTCAAAACATGAACAAATACAAACTCATTGAACTTTCACTATGTAATACTCGAATAGGTTCTGTACATACTCATCGAACTTTCACTATGTAATACTCGAATAGGTTCTGTACATACCTATACCGCTTCGTACTAACCTCTTTTTCAACCACATCATTTTTTTACCCGTTGAACCATTTGGAATAGAAATCAATACTAAAAAGTCTCGTACGATAAGTACCTATACCATGGACCGTAGCCAAATCAACGTAACTTATCCAAAGAACTATTATCACGGCCTGAATGTAACACCCTGAATTTGGGCCTTGAAGTTTTGGGCCTTGAGCATGGGAGCGGTTGAAGGCAGCTTTTAACATTTTGTTGTGCATGTAAATTTCGTTAATGAAGGCTTGTTTTAGTGGTTAAGTATGCTGAGAAGTGTTGGAGAAGTCTTGGGTTCAAACTGGACTCTAGTAAAAAATTTAAGGTAGATCAAACCACAGGTGTAGTAGGTAGGCCTTAAGAATATTGTTGGAGAAATTGTGACACAAAAAGGAGTGTGGTGTAGTGGCAAGGTAGCGCCACTTAGGGGACAAGAAAGTGACGCCATAGAGGAAGCAAGGGGTCCAAGGTTCAAGTCTTGGCTCTTGCAATATATTTTGGTTTTTCTTTTCAATAAATCTAGAAGCAAGTAGGTGTGCTTTAAAGTTTAATGTGTTGGATTTATGACACAAATGAGTTGGTGGCCTAGTGGTGGTGGCGTGAGTTGGCATATGGAAGGACTTTGGTTCGAATCCCTTGGCATGCAAAGTTTGATTATTTTGCTATGTTGGGATGGCAAGAGTTGGTGTTGAATTTAAACTCTGATGATGGAGGGATCCCACATCGGTAAGCTAACATAAGAGCGGATGCGAAGATGGCTTTAAATAGAGAGAACCATAAGGAAAGCAAAGGTACCTTTCTTGGCTGATCCCCTTCGCGTTATGGCGTGCTCGTTTGGGTTGGGCATCGGCTAGAAGTGCTCGGAGCGTGGATTAACTCCAGTCTCCTATCAGGTGTGTGTTTCTCACTTCGGGCCGCGATGGGCCGAAAGGGGCCATGTGAGCCCAATGGGCCTACGGGCCCAATTGGATAAGTTGTTTGATTGTGTAGTAAATATTGGACTAGGCTAGGTGAATCTCGTATCTGTGGGTAGGATTTGGGCTAAAAGGGCCACACGAGCGTGTGGGCCCATTTGGCGAGAAAGGGCTTTAGGCCCATTCGTATTGTTATCCTGCTCGAGAATACTTTAGTTCACCAAATTACTGAAATACCATCGACTTATAAAATTACAAAAGTACCCCCGATTTACAGAATTACCGTTTTACCCTTGATTTACAAAATTACCAAAATACCCCTGGTTTGTAAAATTACTTAAATACCCCTGTAGGGTAGAATTATCAAAATACCCCTATAGGGTAGAATTACCGAAATACCCCTGTAGGGTAGAATTACCATTTTTGCCCTAGGGTGTTAAATGACTATTTTGCCCTTGTGGGCAAGTGACTGACTTGGACGTGTGATATAGACAACTTTGGAGGAGCAGTTAGGCTTGGAGTATCGACTTGGATAAGCTTGAATCGTATTATTGGACCCTGTGAAGGTAAGCAACTTACGGTCAATAAGGGTTCTTTGGCCGAATAAGGTAAGGTGGATTTTGAGTTTGTTAAGCATAACTTGTACGCTAAAAATAGGTGATGAATAATTGTAGGACATCGTAAGGGATCTCAGTAGCGGTCATTGCGAAACAGGTGTGTAATCTATACCCTTCTATAGACTAGATCGGCAAAAGTCGAAAAGTCGAAATACCGAAAAGCCGGTATTTTGGGAACTTACGAGTGTGCGAATGCTCGTAAGAGGAAAGGGGTTATTAATTCTGGTATTCCGTGATGGTAAGACTGCAAAGTGCACCAATCCGTGCGTTTTGGAAATTTTGGGCTTAATGGGCCTAAAGTCGGTTAATGGGCCAACGGGCCCAACTCAGTAAGTATGTGCGGTAAGTGGTTCTGAATATACGTAAATAGTGAAAATATGCATGAAAACCCTAAGAATAGATAAATTACTAGATTACCCACATGTATGAAAATTACTGTTATACCCCTAGGTGTAAAATAACCTAAATACCCCTAGGGTTAAATTATGTCTGAAAAGCATGTTGATGATTGAAAAGGAAATACACATTGAGTTTTTCATAAACTCGCCCTTCTACTCTCCTATGCAAGTAATCCCTAAGTGGGTTGGTGCTGCGAGGGACTCAATGGAGGCCACACAACTCTTTCTGCTACTGTTTTAAACTTTTAATCTTTAAGCTATTTAATTTGGGTATTTGCTATGTAATAAGGGCTCTTTAAATTTTTACTTTAATTTGGGGTTTAATTACTTTGATTTATATATGGTAGTAGTAGGACACAAATTTCTAAAAAGATAAATGTTTTCAAAACACCACGCCATTACAATGTCTTTCAAAAGCTTCCATAGCAAATAATGCCTTTAAAGTGTAATAACAACCTAAAATGATTAAGTCTACTTGAGTTTTTATTAACAAGCAAGATACTTAAAGGTTTTGTCAAAGATCACTACGAGGGTTTTAATATAGTACGGACTTTTCGAACAGAACATTGCTTTTCAAAACACACTTCCTTGCGGTCTTAAGCTTAATGCTTTGGCAATTTGCCCCACTTGATTCTCTAAAGCTCTTAAAGATGCAAGTTGACTTTGAATGATAGCATCATTCTTGGCCATGTATTCCTTCAATAGATCTTCTATCGATGAAGAACTCGAAGTTGAATTTTGCTGAACATTTTTCCATGGCATGAGTTGATTGTATCCAAGTGGTGCACCCGCAACATTCTATCGAATAGCATTGCTAGAATTTCCCACCCTTAGATTACTCCAACTGAAGTTAGGATGTTGCTTCTTGGATTATATGTGTTGGAATAGGGGTTGTTGTTGCTGCAATTAAAAATTCCCATAGAATAAACTAAGGTTGGATTTGATGGACATTCGTCAAAAAAATGATCTTCTCCATAGTAAACACATGCTAACTCGGCTACTTTTATTTTCTGCACTGTAGTTGGTCTTTTCAGTGTTTTAATCATATTCGTTAGAGATGATACCTGAGTTGTTATGAAAGTGATTGCATCAAGTTCCATTGCTCCAGAAACTCTTCTGCCAGTCCCTACTCTGGTAGTGGGTATTGATAATCATTATTTGCTATCCTCTCCACAATTTCATATGCTTCATTATATGATTTATCAAGTAAAGTCCCATTGGTGGATACGTCAACCACCATCCTTGTATGTGCATTCAATCCATTGTAAAACATTTCCATTTGCGTCCAATTCTGGAAACCATTCATTGGGAATTTTCTAATTAACTTCTTGAATTGCTTCCATGCTTCATATAATGTTTCATCCTCAGATTGCCGAAAGGATGTAATATCGTTCCTCAAATTGGCATTCATGTTCAGAATATTATATCTCAGCAGAAACCTCTAACAAAGTTCATTCGAAGATGCCACAATTCCAGACAGTAATCCATTTAACCATGCTTTGGCATGATCTTGCAATGAATAAGGGAATAACTTCAGTTTCAGGGCATCTTCAGGAGCCCCCTACTATGTGAATGAATTGTAGACTTCCAAAAAGAGTATTAAGTGCAACCGTGGATCTTCAGTAAGTAATCCACTAAACTTCCCCATAGTTTGTAACATTTAAAACATCACCGGTTTTAACTCGAACTGTTGAGCCTGAATATACAGCCTGAATATTCCTGAATTCAAATCATTTAAGATCGGCACTACATGTTCTCTGATGGGTCTATCTTTGTTATCTACTATTCAAGGAATATCAGTGTGCCTTCCTTCCTAATGTAATGGCTCTTCTCTAACCTAATTTTTTTTAATTCTTTCCATTTCTCACAATTCTTTCCTCATTCTTCTCAAGGATTTCATAATTTTTGGATAACAAGAATACTCTTCAATTGCTAAAATATCACTATTCATGCACCAACAAAAATCCTTAAAAGCAAAAAATTAAAATCAAAAGAACTAAGTAATCTAAACTAATAAAAGTAAAGTGGTAATAACATACCAAATATTTCACCAAAATTGCCGACCCCCAGCAACAGCACCAAAAACTTGTCGGGTGTGAATTTGTAATGTGAATGTGCAAGTATACACGTCGAATCAAGTACTAAAGTGATGAGTGAGTATCGTCTCCATAGGGATTGGAATTGACTAAAATAATTGGTTATGCTATTACTACAAAATTGACTAATTAAATTATACAAAATAAATAGGTGATTAATTGGTAAATAAATGTAATGAATGGATTGATAAAATCAATTATAAACAAAAATATGTTTTATAATAGCCCATTTTCAGTAAAATTCGAACAGTAATTTCGGGATAACAAATTTTATAAGTAAATTATTATTTTATTATTATTTTAATTTCTATGGCATGTTAGTAAGGTCGTATTAAAATTTCATTAAGAAATTTTGATGTTTGCATGCTTAATTACGTAAACAAGACTAAATAAAAAAAAGGTGCAAAAGTAGAGTTTTATTAGTCAAAGGTGTCAAATAGCTATGGAATTTTGATCTAAGGGACTGGGATGGTAAATAGACCAATTAAAGGGTTAGTGGACATTCATGGCTATGGTATTAATGTAATTTTGAATGATTTTAAAGGTTAAAAGGGTAAATGAGTAAATAAGGTCAAAATTAATTAAAACAAAGTATTCATCTTCTTCAAAATAGGATTCCACCGAAATTGAAGGGGAAAGAAGCCATTTTTAGGGTTTGAAACATTCGGCCACTTCTTATTGCTTGCATGGTATATTTTCTAATCTCGTTTTTAGTGATTTTTATGCTTTCGGGATTGTTGTAGCCTAATATAGGTAGCCCAGGGATTCAATTACAGAATTTTTAAATATTTAGGGTTTTTCCATGAATGCTCTTGCATGATTCTTAATGTTTAAAGAAATTTTATGAGTCTTTGTTGATAAATAAACTAGTTTTGTAACGTGAATTTTGATGAAAATTGTGTTTATAAAAGTTCGTGGTAAATTGGTGAAATGTAGGTTTGTATGTATTGATATAGGTCCCTATTGAATTCGGTCGGCATGAGATGGGGATTAAAATCCTTAGATTTCAATTATAGAGCTTAAGGACTAAATTGTGAAAAGTTAAAATATTAGGGGCAAAATTGTAATTCACAAAAATATGAAATGTGGACTAAATCGAATAATAGATATATCAAATGGATTGAATTTATTTATTTAGATCAAGATAGACCAAAAACGGATTTAGATCAGATAAAAGCTAAAACCACGGATTAGTCGATTCCGTTCCTACGCTGTAATTGTCGAGGTAAGTTCGTAGTGTTTTTGATATGTAATGAAGTTTCTATTTGTGTACTTACATTATGATGTTTTAATTATTACGTTATTAGAAGAATAATGGTAAGTTGCACATACGTGCCTCTGTTTGTATTTCGGTACCCTTGAATTGCACATACATGCCCCTGTTTGTATTTCGGTACCCTTAAATTGCACAGACGTGCTTGTGTTTGTACTTCGGTACCCCTAAATTGCACATTTGTCCCCTATTTTTACTTCGGTACCCCTAGATGTACTTTGTACTATGTTTAGGCCTCGGTAATTCTGAATTGAATAATATATGAAATGTATTCAATTTATTGACAGATTAAACAATATGATACGTTCTTACTAAGCTCTATAAGCTTATTTGTTTTTATGGATTGTTTTGTAGATCATTGTTTTTAACACTTTGGGTGGATCAAATCTTTAGCTCACACTATCCATCGACTTTGATAGCTTTTCTATCTCTTCAGGTAGTGGTATGTATAAACTTAAGTAGTTGAATTTGGGGTTGAAACGTATTTAAGATGTTATAAAATGGTATTTGATGAATGTGTATATAATAATTAAATGTGTTTGTGTTTTGATGCCATATATGCACAATAGTTTATGATGCTTACTTTAGAAGGTACTTTTGGTCACTTTTGATAATGAATGAGAATGGTTTATTGGAATCATTTGATGGTTTGAGTCATGAAGCTACTTTAGGTTATATTTTTATTAGCTTTTTGGAATTTGTAGTTGATGAATGTATTTAGTAAAGTTTGCATGATTAGGTAGGTTTTGGTAATTGATATTGAGGTGCATTCAATGACATATTGTTGATTGATATTGGACTACTGATTTGGTTATTTTATGTAGGTTTTGGGTCATGTTTTAATGGCTTGGTATTGTGTACTAAAGACCTTTAGGTAGTTGCATGGTTTGGTGTTGAAAATGGCTTATTTTTGGGCAAATTCATGTCCACACGGCCTGGGACACAGGTGTGTGACTCAGTCATGTGTAACACATGGCTGCGTGTCCTTTGTAGGTTTTAAAGAATGCATGTCAGGCTGTTACATGGCCTAGCATAAGGCCTAGCACACAAGCGTGTGTGGTTATTTCGAGAGTTACATGACCTAGCACACAGGTGTGTGGCTTGGCCGTGTGACCCAACTCAAAGAGTTACACGGGTGAGGACACGGGCTGAGACATGGCCATGTGTCCCTATTCCAATTGTTACACAGCTTGAGACATAGGCGTGTGTCTCAGTCATGTGAGTCACACGGCCATGTGACCCCTGCAGTCAAATATTTCTAACTTTTTCTTATACTTTTTTATTATTTTCAATTTGATCCCGAATTGTTCTTAAGGTATTTTTAGGGCCTCGAGGCCTCGATCAAGGGATGTTATGTATGTGATTGAAAGTATTAGATTATGTTTACAATAATGTATGCAATGAATGTTTTAATGTTACATTTGTATGGTAATGTTTCATAACCCTACTTCGGCGACGGATATGGGATAGGGGTGTTACATTTAGTGGTATTAGAGCTACGGTTTAGTTGATTCTACGACTAATGTAAGGGAGTAAATTTTAGTATATACATGCCACATATACCCTATGATAGTGTGGTGCTCTTGATCTGTTCTAACATTGTATTTTCTTATACATTCAAGATTTCAGCTGAATTGAACTGAGCTATAGTTAATGAAGATGAAAGTAATGTTCAAGCTTCGAATCTTGAAGCAAGTAATACTGCGTCTATTCCACAAACCATTGGTGATGAGATGAAAAATTTATTTCTTGGAATGATGAACCAATGGTTCAACAAGGTCAAGCAAGCAAATCTTGCAACTCCGCCACCTCCACCACCTGTTGTGCCTCCTCTGGCACCCATGAATACTCAAAACCCTGTACCTATGACAATTACCTGAGTATTAGTAGATAAAATTCAAAAATATAGAGCGGAAAAATTTAGAGGTATGGTAAATGATGATCCTTCAAAAGACGAGTATTGGCTAATGAATGCAAAAAGAGTTTTTACGAAATTGTTATGCGCCCCTAAAGATTGTTTGAGATGTGCAGTATCCTTACTGATAGATGAGGTGTATCTATGGTGGGATACTTTGAGCATGATGACGTCGAATGATCGTGTTAATTGGGACTTCTTTCAGAATGAATTCTGTAACACCCTTATCCCATATCTAATGCCAGATAAGGGTTTAAGGTGTTACCGAACAATTCAAAACATTTAACATTCATTTCATAAACATCATAACATCAGAGATCAATATCAGTATAGAGTCCCTTAAATAGGTCAACGAGACCTTAAACATGCATTAGAAAGGGGTCGGGACTAAATCATACTCATACAGAATTTTTCCAAAACTTAAACATTTTCAAAGAAGTACAGGTCACACACCCGTGTGTCTAGCCCGTGTCCGTACAGGGCATACATACTGACTTGCTTACATGGCAACAAGACATGCCCGTGTGTCTTGGCCATGGTCGAGCCTGACTTAAAATCGTAAGGTACCCTAGGGGACACACAGCCATGCAACATAGCCATGTGTCGCACACGGCTGAGACACACACCCATGTGGACAAAAATAGGCCATTTTAATAGCCAACTTGCCACCCCAATTAGGTCAAACCTACAAGCACCAAACAAAGCATATTTGTACACCAATTTTAGCCAATCTCTATACCAAAACATAAATTATACATGGCTTTACATTACCAATAAATTCCAATGTCAATTCATCAACCAAATCATACCAAAGCCTAAACTAAAGTCATATTAAAACATATGTTTCAATACATCATTCAATCTCATGCTCAAAACTTACAAAACTTACCATTTCTTTTAACCATACATAAACATATTAAATATATCAATTGCCTCACATTTCATATACCAAAATCATATCATAATCACAACTACACCAAGCCATATCACATGGCTAAATATATACATCACAAAACATAATCCAAACACTTCTAGCCTATACATGCCATACTTTAATATATGCATTTTCAAAGTACCAAAACAAGGTTCAATAGTGTGGTGATGATCCTCGATGATCCCTGAGCTCACAATAGCTTCGATATTTATAAAACAATGCAAACACACACAAAGTAAGCTTTCATAAGCTTAGTAAGCTTGTACCAAATAACATCTATAGTTTATAAAATATCAAACACTAACACATAAGCACTTATTAGTTCTCAATTCATCTATCAATTCTATGCTAACACAATTTATATGTTTATACCAAATCAATGAACTTCATATACATAATGTCATCTACCACATAGGTACCATACATACCTGAACATTCCTGTATTTATTTATTTTCATTCTCACCTCTCGTTCGTATATTTTAAAACTTTTCGAAGATTATTCATGCTTTTAGCATCCGCACACCTAGTGCTCTAAGGTTTAGCCGAAGCTAGAACGATTCCGCACACTTAGTGCCATCTCAATTAACTAAAGCTATCTCGGTATCGCACACTTGGTGCATCATATAACCGAAGCTATTCAATTTTGCACGCTTAGTGCTATTTATAGGCGAAGCTATTTTGAATCGCACACTTAGTGCCAAATGTAGTTGATTTATCATCATAATCAAACCATATTCAAATATATACACAATTTATGTATAATCAAAGCATAAAAAATATACTTGTAACATCATGTATCACGTACGAACTTACCTCGTACTTGGAATTGTCAACTCGAATTGTCTACTCTATAACCTTCGACTTCCCTCGGTCTAAATCCAAATTCCTCTTTTCTTGATCTATATGTATTCAAAATTAACCCTTTTATTCACTAAATAATTCAAATCAATCCATAAACATTCATTTAGGGCATTTTACAATTTAGCCCTCACATTTTCACATTTTTACAATTTAGTCTCTAATTCACAAAATCACAAAATACACTTAATTTGCATATACTCATGCTTGGCTGAATCCTCCTAGCATTCATACTAGTCCACACATTTGATTTATTTCACATTTTAGTCCCTCAATTTACAATTTTCACAATTTAGCCCATTTTACTCAAAATCATCAAAAATCCAAAGACAAAACATATAAACTCAACATCCAACTTTCATATTTCATCATAAAACCATATAAAGCTCATGAATTCATCCATGGAACATTTCAAAATCATCATCAAAATAAAAAATTGAGACATGGGTTTGATAGTATACGAAGCAACGATCACAAAAACGTAGAAATTATCGAAAACCGATCAAAACACATACCTCAATCACCAAAATAGTTAGTCGAACCCTAGCAAGCTTATTTTTTTTCTTTTTATTTTGTGAATTTTTACAATGGTGATGAATATATCACCTAATTCAAGTTTTTTTCTTTTATTAATAATAATTTTCCTATTTTACCCTTTTATAGACCATTATAAAACCATTTAATGGATGCTTATTTAAGTCCATTAACATTTTCAATGGACAAATAACAACATAGGACCCTTGCTTTAGAACGCCAAATCAAATAGGTACTTTAACAAATAAAAGGCTACTTTTACATTTTACGCGATTAGGTCCTTTTTGCAAATTAAGCACCTAAACATTTGAATTTTCATACGAGACTCTCACACATATCAATTCACACATAATAAGTACGAAAAATAATATTAAAATATTTTTTTGACTTGAATTTGTGATCCCAAAACCACTATTCCGACTAGGGTGTAAACCAGACTGTTACAATTCTCCCCCTTAGGGATTTTCATCCCCGAAAATCTTACCGTTGAACAAATTCGGATATTATTGTTTCATAACATCTTCAGGCTCCCACGTGGCCTCTTCAATACCGTGCCAATGCCACATCACTTTCACTAATGGAATTCTCTTATTTCTTAGTTCTTTAACTTTGCAAGCTAAGATACGGATCGGTTCTTCTTTGTAAGTCATATTAGACTGAATATCAATCTCAGACGGACGAATCACATGCGAAGGATCAGATCTGTATCATCAAAGCATTGATACGTGAAACACATTATGAATCCTTTCTAGCTCTAGTGGCAGCAACAATCTATATGCTACCGGCCCGATACACTCGGTAATCTCATACGACCCAATAAAACTTGAACTCAGTTTACCTTTTCTACCGAACCGAAGTACTTTCTTCCACGGAGATACTTTCAAAAACACTTTGTCGCCAATCTCAAATTCAATGTTGTAACACCCCATACCTGTAACACAAGCCGGGGCAGAGTACAAGGCATTACCTAACTTGATCTCATGCATGCAACCCATCTTAAGTCACCAAGACTCGGTCCAAATTAAAACATTTTCTATTTCTATTTTAAACCTCTTAATATGGGCCTACGAGGCCTAAATCGACCATTGGAAACCATTCGAATCCTTTTCTGGTCCTTATCCAATCTATGCAAACTTTGCATTTAAAACAGGGCACACGCCCGTGTAGAAGGGTAACACGCTCGTGTGACCATCTTAACATGGTCGTGCTGATGGCCCATGTGTCTCACACGGCCTAAGCACCTAGGGACATGCCCGTGTCCCCTAACCATGTGGCCAATTTATTTACACAACTTCACATAATTCAAGTGCAGACTTCACATGACCTGGACATACGCCTATGTCCCTGGCCCGTGTTGCTCACACGGCATTGACATGCTCGTGTGAGAAAACTTGAGTATTTTATTTATGACGTCAGCATACCCAACATGTCACACGGCCATAGCGCACGCCCGTGTGCTAGGCCATCTCCTCCACACAGTTGAGACACACGGCCGTGTCTCTGCCCGTATGTTTATTACCATGCATACTAACTTGAACTTTTTACGTGCAAGGGACACACGGCCTCATCACACGCCCATGAGGCTGACCGTGTGTCACACACGGCCTAGACACAGGCCCGTGTGCCTACCCGTATGGACAAAATAAGGCTATTTACCAAGCTTATTTTCCACCCTTACCTACATCAATTAACACAAATTCAACCAACACCAATTTTAGTCTATACCATACAACAAAATCAGCCACAATAGATATTCATTCATAGGGCAATTTACTCAACCAAGGAAATATCATCTTTGCATATAATCAAAATGAGTATTAGTCAACACCAAGGCTAAATGAAAAGTGTGGGACTTATCCCAAGCCTACACATTTGGCCAATGCTTAAGGACACAAAATAATCAAGCCTAAGCCCTATACATGCCATATTCAAAAATATAAATCCAACTATACTGAAGGTTTTAGACGATAGTGTGATCAATATCTCTGACTCCTAGTGATCCTTGAGCTAGTTAGGCAGCACTATAAGAAAATGCAAAGAAAGGAGGGTAAGCATAAAAGCTTAGTAAGTTGCATATAAATAAATATACAGCAACAAACGCATCCATAATCATCATACTCTTAACACAAAGGTAATTATAAGCATAACTTACTCATTACCATCCCTACAAGTCACATACCCCCTATTGAGCTCATTTCTCATATGTACCAATTTGGTACCTGCACCACTCACAACATAGTCATATTTTCCTTATTAACTCACGATAGTACTTTCACCGTTGAGCCATTCGGAACACTACCGGACATTCTATAAACCTCGAACTTGGGGTAAGGTGCCAATCCTATGTCCCAGACATAGTCTTACACTAGCTCACATCTCAAGTTGATGCCACATCCTAGACATGGTCTTACACTGACTATCACAATCGAGGCCGATGCGTGTCCTAAACACGTCTTACACTAGCACTTGTCTCAATGCCGATGCCATGTCCCAGACATAGTTTTACACTGGCTCTCATAATGTGGCCGGCACATGTCCCAGACATGTCTTACACTAGCTCACACAAGTGACCCAAATGTCACGGCTTGAATATCCAGTTTATTTCCTAGTGTTCCAACGAGAATTCTACCATCTCATTGTCCTTATTCATTCACAATTCACAATTAAGCAATTCATGCTATATCCATTCAATGATAATCTAAACACATATATTATCAATGTAGTTGTATTATTTGCATACAACTTACCTCAGATTACAAAATGTACTCGACTAGTCAGTTTAGTAGATTTGCTTGGCTTTCCCCCGGTCTAGGTTCAAATTTGGAAAATCTTGATTTGTTGATATGATAAGTTGCTAAAATTTCAAAGCTTCAAAACCTCCTCTTTTGCTGATATTTTCGGTGGAGAGAAAGTGTGGAGAAGAAAAAAAATAACAGCTAGGCCTTTAGGTATTATTATAACAGAAAATTATGTTATCAAGTCACCTAATATTGACTTTTTTTACTAAACTTGTCCCCTATGGCCGGCCACTTTGTTTCTAGGGGTATAATTGCTCTTTAAAGGACCCCAATTTTAGTTCTCTAGCTATTTAACACATTTGGGTACTAAAATGTAACTTTTATCTTTTATGCGATTTAGTCCTTTTTCGCAATCGGGCTTACAAACATTAAAATTAACTCATCAAATTTTTCATACACTAATATAATCATCTTATAACCTCATAATAATAATAAAAATAATTTTCCCAACTTCAAATTTGTGGTCCCGAGACGACTGTCCTGACTAGGCCCTAAATTGGGCTGTTACAATTTTTCCCCTCTTAGGGATTTCGTCCCCAAAAATCTTACCTGTGAATAAGTTCGGATACTGATCTCTCATAATCTCTTCGAGTTCCCATGTTGCTTCCTCGACTCCATGTCTAAGCCACAAAACTTTCACATGTTCTATACTCTTATTTCTTAATTGTTTGACTTCCCTGGCTAAAATCTTGACCGGCTCTTCATCATAAGTCATATCTGGATGAATCTCAACCTCTGACGGCGCAATCACATGCGAGGGGTCTAATCTATATCGACGTAACATGGACACATGAAACACGTCGTGAATCTTTTCCAACTTTAGTGGCAAATCCAATCGATAGGCAACTGACCTTACTCTCTCGGTAACCTCATAAGGACCTATGAAACGAGGACTCAACTTGCCTCTTCTACCGAATCTGAGGACCATTCTCCACGGGAAAACTTTCAAAAATACCTTATCACCAACTTGAAACTCAATTTCCTTTCGTTTCAAATCTGTATAAGATTTCTATCTATCCGAGGCGGCCTTCAAGCAGTCACGAATCACTTTAACTTTATTTTTAGTATCTTTGACTAAATCAACCCCTTGAATCTGACTCTCTTTCAGCTCAGTCCAGTATAAGGGCGTTCGACACTTTCGCCCATACAAAGCCTCATAAGGCGCCATTTTCAGACTTGTCTAATAACCTTTGTTGTAGGAGAATTCAACCAATGGTAAGTATCTTTCCCAACTTCCTTGAAACTCAAGAACACAACACCGTAACATGTCCTCTAAAATTTGAATTACTCTTTCTGAATGTCCGTCAGTTTCCGGATGAAATGCCGTGCTAAAGCTAAACTTTGTTCCCAAAGCCTCTTGTAACTGCTTTCAGAACCTCGAGGTAAACCTTGGGTCTCAGTCTGAGATAATCGATAACGGCACTCCATCTCGAAAATATATAAGTCGACTAATTTCTCGAGGGAGTAATCGGTACGCACTAGTATGAAATGTGCTGACTTAGTTAGTCTATCCACAATAACCCATACTGCATCTTTCTTTTTCGGGGTTATCGGCAAACCCGTCACAAAATCCATAGTGATCCGATCCCAGTTCCACTTGGAGACCATGATAGGCTGAAGTAGACCTGAAGGTACTTGATGTTCAGCCTTTACTTGCTGACATACTAGGCACTTAGACACAAACTCTGAAATGTCTCTTTTCATACCCGACCACCAAAATATTTTCTTAAGGTCATTGTACATTTTCACACTTCCCGAATGGACGGACAAACAAATACTATGTGCCTCTCTCAAGATCTTTTAAATAAGTTCACTGTTCTTAGGTACACAAACTCTGTCTCGGTACATTATACATCCATCAGCATCAATACTAAAGTCTGATTCAATTTCTGATTCACATTCAGCCACCTTAGCTTATAATTTCTTATCACCTTTCTGAGCTTTACGGATCTCTTGTAGAAATGTCGGTCTAGCCCTCAACTCTCTTAGAACCGAACCATCGTTGGATACTGCCAACTGAGTATTCAAGGCTCTCAAGGAAAATAACAACTTTCTACTCTCAAGGCATCGGTGACCACATTCGCCTTTCTTGGATGGTAGTCAATAATCAACTCATAATCCTTTATTAGTTCTAACCATCAGCGTTGCCGGAAATTCAACTCCTTTTGAGTCATCAAGTATTTTAAGCTCTTATGGTCAGTAAATACTCACATTTCTCGCCATGCAGATGATGTCTCCAGATTTTCAATGCAAACACAATGGCGGCCAACTCTAAATCGTGCATCGGGTAGTTTTTCTCATGTGACTTAAGTTGTCTAGAAGTGTAAGCTATGACCTTAGCTTCTTGCATAAGCACGCACCCCAAACCATTCAAGGAGGTGTCGTTATATATCACAAACTCCTTGCCCGACTCCAATTACACTAACACTGAGGCTTCCATTAACAAAGCCTTCTATTTTTCGAAACTTTGCTGGCATTTTTTCGTCCATTCAAGCTTGACGTCTTTTTACAGTAGTTTAGTCATCGAGGTAGCTATCATAGAAAATCCATTTAGAAACCGTCTATAATATTCGGCCAAACCCAAAAAGCTTTAGACCTCTGTCATATTCCTTGGTGGTTTTCACTTAACAATAGCCAAGATCTTGCTTGGGTCCACTCGAATCCTGTCACCCGACACAATGTGTCCTAGGAACCCGACCTCTTTAAGCCAAAATTCACTCTTACTGAATTTGGCGTACAACTTCTTTTCTCTCAAGGTTTGCAATATAACTCTTAGATGATCTGTGTGCTTGCCCTCATCACGCGAATAAATTAATATGTCATCGATGAAGACGACGACAAACTTATCCAAATACGGCCTAAAAATGCGATTCATCAGATCTATAAAAACCACCAGGGCGTTAGTCAAACCAAAAGGCATGATGAGGAACTCATGATGCCCGTATCTTGTCTAAAATGCAGTCTTCGGCACATCATGATCTTTAACCCTTAGCTAATAGTAGCCATACCTCAAGTCGATCTTAGAAAACATGGTGGCTCCCTTCAACTGATCGAACAAATCATCGGTCCTTGGCAAAGGATACTTGTTCTTCACTGTCACCTTGTTGAGTTGTCTATAGTCGGTGCATAGCCTCATCGACCTATCTTTTTTCTTCACAAAGTGTACCAGAGCACCCTAAGGGGAATAGCTCGATCTCGCAAAGCCCTTATCCATTAACTCTTGCAACTATGCTTTCAACTATTTCAACTCCGTTAGAGCCATCCTATACGGAGTGATCGAGATAGGAGCCGTATTGGGGACCAACTCAATTCCAAACTCAACTTCCCTCACAGGAGGTAATCCGGGTAACTCCTCCGAAAACACGTCTATAAGCTCGCAGACTACCGGCATTGATTTAATCTTTAACTCAGATACTTGAGTATTCAGCACAAAAGCTAAGTAGGACTCATACCCCTTTCTTAAATATTTCTCAGCAGTTAGGGACGATACTATAATAGGCAGGTTATCTGACTCATCTAGTCCAACTCGAAGAACATTCCTGTCTTCACATCTCAACTCGATTACCTTTCGTCCACAGTCTACTACAACACTATGGGAGGCCAACCAATCCATCCCAAGGATCACATCAAATTCATTAAACTACAACAACATCAAGTTAGCTGGAAAACAATGACTTCCAATTGTCAAAGGACAATTTCTACATACTTGGTCCACTAACACATGTTTGCTTAAAGGGTTGGACACTTTTATCACAAACTCAGTGGACTCTACTATCATGCTCATACAGGGTATCAATTCTATAAAAATATATGAGCGGGTAGATCCCGGGTCAATTAAAGAAACAATAGTTATATCGTGGATAGAAAAAGTACCCGTGATTACATTAGGAGATTCTGCCTCTTCGCAGGCTCGTATCGCATAGGTCCTTGCAGGAGCCCTGCCTTCGGACCCTACTGCAACATCTCTAGGGGCACTTCTACTGTTGGCCCTGCTGCCCGGGTTCTTCTGTGGTCTACCCCTTAAGGGAACACTACTTGCTTTCATATCTTGTTTTCTTTCTCTCATCCAATTCGGGGCAATCACGGATGAAGTGGTCTAGTGACCCACATTTGAAGTAGCCCCTTTCATTTCCTCGGCACTTGCTGAAGTGACATTTCTCATATTACAAACACTCCGGCCTGTTTGGCCGAGCACTGTTGACACTCACGACTGAAGTGGTCTGGGCTCTAGATGCCTTGTTCTGCTGGTTCTTATTTTTCTTTGAATACCCCACCGAAGCATTCAATCGAGTAGAGAATTCTTTTGATCACTTGGATGAGGACTGATGTGATTTCCCCATCTGTCTCTTCTTCGAATCCCACGACTCAAAAGCTACTTTCCACCTCTTTTTAATCAGCTATTTTGCCTTACAGGCTCTCTCAACAAGTGCTACGAACTCTCGTAGCTCTAAGATGCCAACAAACACCTGAATGTCTTTATTGAGACCGTCCTCAAACCTCTTACACATCATGGCTTCTGTAGACACACATTCTCGCGCATATTTATTGAGCCTCACAAATTCATGCTCGTACTCCATTACTGACAATCGGCCTTGCTTTAATTCTAGGAATTCCTTCCTCTTTTGGTCTATGAATCTTTGTCTAATATATTTTTTCTGAAATTTCTCTTGGAAAAATGCCCAATTGATCCTCTCTCTCAGTACCACAGACACTAGAGTGTTCTACAACTGATAAGCCGAATCTTGTAGGAGTGATACAGCACACTTCACGCACTCTTTAGGTGTGCATGACAGTTCATCGAATACCCTTATGGTATTTTCTAGCCAAAACTCTGCCCTTTCTGGGTCATCATCTATACTAGCCCAAAATTCTTTGGCCCCTTGTTTCCAGATCTTATCTACCGGAGGTTTCTCTCTTCTAAATATGTCTGCACCTTACGGAGCCACCGGTGCATACTGAGGAATCAGAGGAGGTAGGGGAGGTGGAGTGTTCGGGTTCGCACGAACGAACTTCATGTACCAAGTGTCCATTATTCGAAGGTAGGCTTCTCTAGCCCCTCCGCCTTGGCCTATATTCACGGGCTCACTCTCCACTGGCACGGTCCCTTCAGCAGGAGCTGGTACGTTACTTTCCACGTCATCCACCGTGGCTCTGTTAGGATCCATTTACTATATGAAAAAAAAACATAAGTTATAATCTTCAGGAATCGTCACATTATCAATACACAATAATGGAATGTATAGCTAGGCTCATACTTTCACCAGATTAGTCCTAGAACCGACTAAACCATAGCTCTGATACCACTAAATGGAATACCCTATACCCATAACCTAAGTCAGGGCGGAGTACAAGGCATTACCTAACTTGATCTTACGCATGCAACCCATCTTAAGTCACTAAGACTTGGTCCAAATTAAAACTTTTTCAATTTCTATTTTAAACCTCTTAATATTGGCCTACGAGGCCTAAAATGACCATTGGAAACTATTCGAAACCTTTTCGAGTCCTTATCCAATCTACGCAAGCTTTGCATTTAAAACAGGGCACACGCCCGTGTGGAAGGGTAACACGCCCATGTGACCATCTTAACACGGTCGTGCTAATGGCCCGTGTGTCTCACACGGCCTAAGCACCTAGGGACATGCCCATGTCCCTTACCCGTGTGGCCAATTTATTTACACAATTTTACATAATTCAAGTGCAGACTTCACACGGCCTAGACACACGCTCGTGTCCCTGGCCCGTGTTGCTCACACGGTATTGACACGCCCGTGCCTTAGCCCATGTGAGAAAACTTGAGTATTCTATTTCTGACGTCAACATACCCAACATGTCACACGGCCATAGCGCATGCCCGTGTGCTAGGCCATGTCCTCCACACGACTGCGACACACGGCCATGCCTCTGCCCGTGTGTTTAGCACCATGCATACTGACTTGAGTTTTTTACGTGCAGGGGACACACATCCTCATCACACGCCCATGGGGCTGACTGTGTGTCACACACGGCCTAGAGACACACCTGTGTGGACAAAATAATGCTATTTACCAAGCCTATTTACCACCCTTACCTATATCAATTAACACAAATTCAACCAACACCAATTCTAGTCTATACCATACAACCAAATCAGCCACAATAGATATTCATTCATAGGGCAATTTACTCAACCAAGGAAATATCATTTTTGCATATAATCAAAATGAGTATTAATCAACATCAAGGCTAAATGCAAAGTGTGGGACTTATCCCAAGCCCACACATTTGGCCAATGCTTAAGGACACAAAAGAATCAATCCTAAGCCTATACATGCCATATTCAAAATATAAATCCAACTATACTAAAGGTTTCGGACGATAGTGTGATCGATATCTCTAACTCCTAGTGATCTTTGAGCTAGTTAGGCGGCACTATAAGAAAATGGAAAGAAAGGAAGGTAAGCATAAAACTTATTAAGCTGCATATAAATAAATATATAACAACAAACTCATCCATAATCATCATACTCTTAACACAAAGGTAAGTATAAGCATAACTTACTCATTACCATCCCTACAAGTCACATACTCTATATTGAGCTCATTTATCATACGTACCAATTTGGTACCTGTACCACTCACAACATAGTTATATTTTTCTTGTTAACTCACGACCGTACTTTCACCATTGAACCATTTGGAACACTATTGGACATTCTATAAACCTCAAACTTGGGGTAAGGTGCCACGTCCCAGACATGGTCTTACACTGACTATCATCATAGAGGCTGATGCGTGTCCCATGCACGTCTTACACTAGCACTCGTCTCAATGCCGATGCCATGTCCCAGACATGGTCTTATACTGGCTCTCATAATGTGGCCGACGCATGTCCCAGACATGTCTTACACTAGCTCACACAAGTGATCAAAATGTCACGGCTTGAATATCTGGTTTATTTCCTACTGTTCCAACGGGAATTCTACCATCTCATTGTCCTTATGCATTCTCAATTCACAATTAAGCAATTCATGCTATATCCATTCAATGACAATCTAAACACATATATTATCAATGTAGTTCTATTATTTACATACAAGATACCCTGAATTACAAAATGTACTCAACTAGTCGGTTTAGTCGATTTGCTTGGCTTTCCCCCGTTCTAGGTTCAGATTTCAGAAATCTAGATTTGTTGATGTGATAAGTTGCTGAAATTTCAAAGCTTAAAAAACTCCTCTTTTGCTGATATTTTCGGTGGAGAGAAAGTGTGTAGAAGAGAAAAAATAATAGCTAGGCCTTTAGGTTTTACTATAACACAAAATTATGTTATCAAGTCATCTAATATTGACTTTTTTAACTAAACTTGTCCCCTATAGCCGGCCACCTTGTTTATAGGGGTCTAATTTCTCTTTAAAGGCCCCCAATTTTAGTTCTCTAGCTATTTAACACATTTGGGTACTAAAATGTAACTTTTATCTTTTATGCGATTTAGTCCTTTTTCGCAATCGGGCTCACAAACATTAAAATTAACTCATCAAATTTTTCATACACTAATATAATTATGTTATAACCTCATAATAATATTAAAAATAGTTTTCCCAACTTCAAATTTGTGGTCCTGAGACCATTGTTTCGACTAGGCCCTAAATCGGGTTGTTACAAATGTCTTTTCTTTTCAAATCTACAAAAGATTTCTGATGATCAGAAGCTATTTTATCAAGCGAGTAATCAGATCGAATCAAAATAAAATGAGCTGATTTCATCAATCGATCATCTACAACCTAAATTGCATCTTTCTTTCTCGGAGACAGGGGTAAACCTGAAACAAAATCCATTATCACTTGATCCCATTTCCATTCCGAAACCATAACTGGTTGTAACAAACCAGATGGCACCTGATGTTCAGCTTTAACTTGCTCAGAGATCAAACATTTAGAAACAAAGTCAGAGATATCTCTTTTCATTCTAGACCACCAGTAATGCTGTTTCAAATCATTATACATTTCCGTACTACTCGGATGCACAGATAACCGACTGTTATGAGCTTCATTCAAAATCATCTGAATTAACTCTAGATTTTTTGGAACACAAATTTGATCTTGGAATCTCAAATAATCATCTTTATCAACTTTGAATTCTAAATCAGACTCTAAGTCATACTGAGCTCGTTTTGCTAAAATCTCATTATCAATCTTCTGATCTTCGATAATCTACTATAAAAATAAAGGTCTTGCTTTTAATTCGGCTAAAACTAAACCATCATCGGACAGAGCCAAATGAGCATTCATCACACGCAGAGCAAACAATGATTTTTGGCTCAAAGCATCAGCAACAACATTTGCTTTACCCGGATGATAATCAATCACAAGGTCATAGTCTTTTAGCAGTTCTAACCATCTTCTCTATCGCAGATTCAAATATTTTTGTATCATTAGATATTTCAAACTCTTATGATTAGAATATACGTGACATTTCCCACCAAACAGATAAGCACGCCAGATTTTCAAAGCAAACACAATCGCAGCTGTCTCAAGGTCATGCGTCGGATAGTTCTTTTCATACAGCTTCAACTGTCTTAAAGCATAAGCAATGACTTTGCCTTCTTGCATCAAAACACATCCCAGTCCGATCAATGAAACATCACTGTAAATCATAAATTCTTTACCCAATTCAAGTTGCACTAATACTGGAGCTTCAGTCAACAAAGTTTTCAATTGATCAAAGCTTTTCTGACACTTTTTAGACCATTCAAACTTAACATCTTTCTAAAGTAGCTTTGTTAAAGGAGTCGCAATCATCGAAAATCCTTTTACAAATCATCTATAATATCCAGCAAGTACCAAAAAACTGCGGACTTCAGAGACATTCCTCAGAGGCTTCCACTCCAAAATAGCTGAAATCTTGCTCATATCAACTCAGATACTAGATGCTGATACAATATGACCTAGAAAACTGACCTCTCATAACTAGAATTCACATTTACTAAATTTTGCATACAACTGTTTATCTCGCAGAGTCTGTAACACTATTCTCTGATGCTTGGCATGTTCAGTTTCATCTCGTGAATAAATCAATATGTCATCAATGAATACGAAAATAAATCGATCTAAATACGGTCTAAAAATTCTATTTATCAAATCCATAAAGATAGCAGGCGCATTAGTCAATCCGAAAGGCATAACCAAGAATTCATAATGGTCGTACCTCATTCGAAAAGTAGCACCCCAAGGTGAGAATAATCTATACACATTCTTGTCGTACCGTCTTTCTTTTTCACAAATTGAACAGGAGCACCCCAAGGTGAGAAACTCGGTCTAGCAAACCCTCTATCGGTCAATTCTTGCAACTGAGACTTTAATTCTTTTAGCTCTGTCGGAGCCATTCTATACAGAGCTATAGAAATTGGAGTAGTTCTATGAACTAATTCAATGCCAAATTCCACTTCTCGTATCAAAGGTAAACCCTGAAGTTCTTCAGGAAACACATCAGAGAACTCACATGCAACAGGCACTAGTTCAACTTTTCTTTTTGACACTTTCAAATCAATCACATAAGCAAAGTAGGCTTCACAACCTTTCCTCACAATACTCAAACCTTTCATCGAAGATATCACAGTAGGCAATCCATTTAAATCACTAGATTCAATTCTGACTATTTCATCATTCTTGCATCATAAATCAATAGATTTTTGTTTGCATCTCACAATAGCATCATGCAAAGTTAACCAATCCATACCCAGAATCATATCAAACTCATCAAAAGGTAACATGTAACATTCCAGTTTAGACCCTAGTTGGAATAGTAGTTTTGGGACCACATATCCGAGTGAGAAAAATATTTAAATATTATTTTTCAGGCTTATGATATGTGAATTAGCATGTGTGAATGTTTTGTATTAAAATTTAATCATATGTGTGCTCAATTTGATAAAAGGACCTGATCGCGTAAAATGTAAAAGTTGTGTGCTAGATGTTAAAAGTGTCTATTTGACTTGGCTTTATAATTGTGAGGTCCTTATGTGGTTATTTGACCAGTAGAAGTTTGAATGGACAAAAAAGGGCATGTGTTAGGTAAATGAATAAATTAATAATAAAGGGCAAAATGGTCATTTAGTTAATATGTTAATATTAATAAAACAAATACATGAATTAGTGTTATATTCATCATCTTGGCCAATTATATCAAAGAAAAGAAGAGAAAAAAATTAAGTCTGGGTTTGACACTTTGACTGTTTGATTAGGGTATAGTTTTGACTCGATTTTTGATAATTTCTACGTTTTTGTGATCGTTGCTTAATATACTATCAAGCCCATGTCTCAATTTCTGACTTTGTTAATGATTTTGAGTTATGCCATTGATGAAGCTATGAGTTTTGTGATGTTAGTTGATGATTTATGAAAGATATGTTTTGGTTTAACATATGTTGTCTTTGAATTTTTGATAAAATTAAAAAATTTGGGCTAAATTGTAAAAATGTTATTTTGAGGGACTAAAATATGAAATAAATGAAATGTATGGACTTGTATGGGAGCCATGAAAATTTGGCTAAGCTTGTGTACAAGCAAATTTTGTGTATTTTGTGATTTTGTGAATTAGGAACTAAAGTGTTGAAATGTGAAAATGTGAGGGCTAGTTTGCAAAATGCCCTAAATATGTGTCTATGGATTATTTTGAATGATTTGGTGAATAAAAGGGTTAATTTTGAATACATATAGATCAAGAAAAGAGGAATTGAGACTTAGACCGAGGGAAGTCAAAGATTATAGAGTAAACAGTCCGAGTCGACAATTCCAAGTATGAGGTAAGTTCATACGTAAAATATGATGTTACAAGTATGTTTTGATGCTTTGATTATACATATATTGTATATACATTTGGTTTGGATGAATATGATGATAAATCAATGGTATTTGGCACTAAGTGTGCGATTTAAACTAGCTTCGGCTATATGAGGCACTAAGTGTGTGATACTGAGATAGCTTCGGTTAATTGATATGGTACTAAGTGTGTGAAATTATTATAGCTTCAGCTAACCCTTAAGGCACTAAGTGTGCGGATGGTTATAGCATGAATAATCTTCGAAAGGTTTAAAATATCCTAATGAGAGGTAAGAATTAAAATGAATGAATACGGAAAAGTTTAGGTACGTATAATACCTATGTGGTAGATGGTATTATGTATATAAAGTTTATTGAAATGGTATAAACATGTGGATGGTGTTGGTATAATTGTATAGATGATTTGAGAATTTATAAATACTTATATGTTGATGTTTATATTTTACACTCAGTTGATGATTTTTAGTACGAGCTTACTAAGCTTTTAAAAGCTTACTTTGTGTGTATTTGCATTGTTTTATAGATATCAAACTACTGTGAGCTTGAGGATCATCAAGGATCGACACCACACTATCGAACCTCATTTTGGTACTTTTGAAAATATATATTTTGAAGTATGACATGTATAGGCTAGTAGTTGTGGGATTATGTTTTCTGATGTATATATATTAGCCATGTGATTTGGCTAGTTTATGTTTGAACTCATAGTTGATAATGGCTTATGATATGTGTTGTTAATGTGTAATTGTGGGATGTTTTAATTCGTCAAAAGAAATGGTAAATGTTGATAAGTTTTGGTAAGTTTTAGCATGAGATTGAATGATGTATGGAAAGAAATGCCTTGATATGCTTTTGATATATGTTTTGACAAAGATTAGTAAGGCTTATGAGTATGGATTTGGGTGACTATTATATGATATGAATGGCTTATGTTTTGGTGTGGAATTTGGCTGAATTGGTTGTCTAAATATGCTTGTTTCTTTGCTTGTACGTTGACCCAGTTTGGGGTGGTAAATCAGCTATTCAAATGACCTATTTTTATCCACACGGGCATGTGTCTCAGCCATGTGCGACACACGGTCACGTTACACGGCTGTTTGTTCCCTAAGGTACCCTACGAATTAAAGGTAGTATACCCTCCAGTTTTGACACGGCCTACACACACAGGCGTGTCTATTGGTTGTGTGTGCCACACGGGTTGGCACACGGGCGTGTGGTTGGCCGTGTGGCCAAGTTAGTAGCCTCCCTAATTTTTACACGGCCTGGCACATAGGTGTGTCTTGCGGTCGTGTGGATAAGTCAGTATGTATGCCCTGTTTCGCCACGACTTAGACACACGGGCGTGTTTAAGCCCATGTGAGGCACACGGCCTGTTCACATGGGCGTGTGACCCTTAAAAAGTTAAAATTTTTTATAAGTTCTAAAACTTTTATATGTTATCGATTTAGTCCTAGATGCATGGATTAGGCCTTGTATGTTCGGTTTAAGTTTGTATTGAACATGAATGACTGGTATTTATGGAAATGAGATGGTATTTGATGTTTGGTTGTTCTAAACTATGTTACGAGTCTAGTAATGCCTCTTAACATATTCTGGTGATGGCTACGGGTTAGGGGTCAGAGCTATGATTTAGTCAATTCTAGGACTACCATACGGTATATAAGTCTAGCTATACATGCCTTGTTTATGAACTGCAATAGTGTGATGAATCCTGACACTGAATTGTGCTTTTATATAGCAAATGAATCCTGAAAGAGCCGTAGAAAAAAATGTCAAAAGCAATGCGCCTGCTCCCGTGCAAGGGACGACGCCATCTGATTCTCGACCGGCTATGAGTAGCCATGATGGTGAGGCTATACAAGCCTTCTATCAGATGATGAATGATTGGTTCACTCAATATATTAGAACCAATCTGACTGTACAACAACCTCCACCCATAGTTAATTCTCATCAAACTCCTGTTATACCACCAGCGAATCTGGTTTAGTTAAGTAGACCACAAGTCGATAAGGTTAGAAAATATAGGGTTGAAGAGTTCCGAGCTACAACGAGTGATGGTGCCGAAAAAGCTGAGTTTTGGTTAGAGAACACGATAAGAGTGTTTCCCTTCTGAGAGATACGATGTACCATTAGCGAAAAACTTTGACATTTGTGGTTCCAAGTGAATGGGTTACTTGGGATTTCTTTCAAGCTAAATTTCAGAAGAAATATATCAGTCAGAGATTCATCAATCAAAAATGCAAAGAGTTTCTCGAACTTAAACAAGGTCGTATGTCTGTTATAGAATATGAGTGGGAATTTGTAAGGTTAAGTCAATTTGCTCGTGAATGTGTATCTACGGAAGCAATAATTTGTAAAAGATTTAAGGATGGCTTAAATAAAAATATTCTACTGTTAGTTAGGATTCTGGAAATCAAAGAATTTATTGTGCTTGTTGAACGAGCATTAAAGCCGAAGATTTGGGGAAAGAGAAAAGAAAACTGATTTTGAAGCTAGAGAGGTACGAAAGAGATCATCGGGCAAGTCATTTCAATCTGGATCAAAGAAGTTTAGAGATGATAATAGCCGTTTAAAGGCTAGTGTGGGACATTGGAATAGAGATCATGACAGATTGCAATAAAATTTTAAAGCTCCAGCTACGTCTGTTACTAGTGTTGATAATGCAAAGAATGCAAAGCCTGAGTGTGATCAATATGGAAGACGACATTTTGGTGAATGCTGGGGAAAGAGTAATAACCGAGCTTGTTACAGTTGTGGTTCATGAAATCACTTTATAAAAGACTGCCCAGATTTAGCTAAAAAAGATAATGTTCAGAATCTGAGGCCAAGTAGCAACGCTTCTCGTGGTAGACCTTCCAGAAATACGGGAAATGTAAGTGGTAGTCAAAGAGGAACAAAAGATATAGTTGTAGATCCGTGGCTCGTGCACCTGCAGAGCCTATGCTATTCGAGCTCACGAGAAAGCTTCATTGCTAGATGTGATTACAGGTACAATTACTCTTTATGATACTTCTGTGATTACTTTGATAGATCTTGGATCAACACATTTGTACATATGCTTGAACTTAGTGAACAGTAAGAATTTGCCTATAGAGTCTACTGAATTTGTAATTAGAGTTTCGAATCCCTTAGGCAGATGTGTTCTGGTTGATAAAACCTGTAAGAATTATCCGTTAATGTTTCGAGACACTTATTTTTTGGCTAATTTGATGCTGTTACCTCTTGATGAATTTGATATAATTCTGGGTATAGATTGGTTAACTTTGCATAATGCTGAATTGCAAATGAAAGATTATTATTTGAGATGCAAAAATGATGAAATAGTCAGAATTGAATCTAGTGATTTGAGTGGATTGCCTACTGTTATATCTTCCATAAAAGCTTTGAGTATTGTGAGAAAGGGGGTGAAGCTTATTTTGCCTATGTGATTGATTCAAGAGTGTCAGAAAAGAAAGTTGAATCAGTGCCTGTTGTGTGTGAGTTCCCTAATGTGTTTCCTGAAGAACTTCTAGGATTACCTCCGGTTAGAAAAGTTGAATTTGGCATTGAATTGGTACTTGGTACTACTCTGATTTCAATAGCTCCATACAGAATGGCTCCGACCAAACTAAAAAAATTAAAGTCTCAGTTGCAAGAATTGACCGATATAGGATTTGCTAGATCGAGTTTCTCACCTTGGGGTGCTTTAATTTTATTCGTGAAAAAGAAAGACGGTACAATGAAAATGTGTATAGATTATCGTCAGTTGAACAAAGTGACTATAAAAAATAAGTATCCTCTGCCCCGAATTGATGATTTGTTTGATCAGTTGAAAAGAGCTGCTATGTTTTCAAAAATAGATTTGAGATCAGGCTATCATCAGTTACGAGTGAAAGACTCAGATATTCCAAAAACTACCGTCCAATGAGGTACGGCCACTATGAATTCTTAGTTATGCCTTTCAGATTGACTAACGCACATGCTATCTTTACGGATTTGATGAATAGAATTTTCAAACCGTATTTAGATCAATTTGTTGTTGTATTCATTGATGACATAATGATTTATTCACGTGATGAATATGAACATGCTGAGCATTTGAGATTATTGCTACAGATTCTGCAAGATAAATAGTTGTATGCGAAATTCAGTAAATGTGAGTTTTGGTTGTGAGAAGTTGGTTTATTGGGTCATATTGTATCAGCATCTGGTATCCGAGTTGATCCAAACAAAATTTTAGCTATTTTGGATTGGAAACCTCTGAGGAAATTCTCTGAAGTTCGTAGTTTTCTGGGACTTGCTAGTTATTATAGAAGGTTTGTAAAAGGCTTTTCAATGATTGCGACTCTGTTGACAAAACTACTTCAGAAAGATATGAAATTTGTGTAGTCTGAAAAGTGATAGAACAATTTTGATCAGTTGAAAACTTTGCTGACTGAAGCTCCGGTATTGGTACAACCCGAATCAGGTAAAGAATTTGTGATCTACAGTGATGCTTTGTTGATTGGTCTGGATGTGTTTTAATGCAAGAAGCAAAGTCATTGCTTATGCTTCGAGACAATTGAAGTTGTACGAAAAGAACTATCTGACACACAATCTTGAGTTAGTTGCGATTGTGTTTGCTCTAAAGATTTGGCTCCATTACCTGTTCGATGAGAAATCTCACGTGTTTTCTAATCATAAGAGTTTGAAGTATTTGATGACTCAGAAAGATCTGAATCTGCGACAGAGAAAATGGTTAGAACTGCTAAAACACTACGAACTTATGATTGATTATCATTCGGGAAAAGCAAATGTTTTTGCTGATGCCTTGAGTCGAAAATCATTATTTTTTTTTTGCGTGCAATGAATGTTCATTTGGTTATGTCTGATGATGGTTCAGTTTTAGCTGAATTGAAAGCAAAACCTTTTTTCTTACAACAAATTATTAAATCTTAGAAGATTGATAATGAGATTTTAGCTAACGAGCTCAGTGTGATGTAGAGTTTGATTCAGAATTCAGAGTTGATAAAGATGATTGTTTGAGATTTCAAGATCGAATCCAGAGTTAATTCATATGATTCAGAGTGAAGCTCACAGTAGTCGGTTATCTATGCATTCGGGTAATACGAAAATGTATAATGATCTGAAGCAGCATTGTTGGTGGTACGGAATGAAAAGAGATATCTCTAATTTTGTTTCTACATGTTTGATCTGTCAGCAAGTTAAAGCTAAACATCAAGTGCCATCTGGGTTGGTACAACCGATTATGGTTCTGGAGTGGAAATGGGATCGAGTGACCATGGATTTTGTTTCGGGTTTGCCCCTGTCTCTGAGAAAGAAAGATGCAATCTAGGTTGTAGTTGATCGATTGACGAAATCAGCTCATTTTGTTCCAGTACGATCATATTACTCACTTGATAAATTACCCGAGTTATACATTTCTGATATCGTGAGATTGCATGGTGTGCCATTGTCTATAGTGTCAGACAAAGATCCGAGATTTACATCATGATTTTGGAAGAAATTACAATATTCTTTGAGCACTAAATTGCATTTTAGTACTGCTTTCCATCCACAAATGGATAGTCAATCCGAACGGATTATTCAGATACTCGAGGATATGTTGAGATGTTGCGTTCTTGAGTTTGAAGGTACGTGGGAACGATATCTGGAAATGCAAAAATTTATATACTTTTTCATACCTAATTTTACTTAATTCATGTAAATCCGGTTAAAATCTTGTCAAAAAAACAATTAAATATTATAAAATAATTAAATCGTGTTAAAAATATGAAACATGGTGAATTTATACTTAATTTTGATTAATTTTGACTATTTTTGACAGATTCGCGCAAAGGGCGAAAATTGGCTCGGCTGACACTACTGAAAGCGCAAAACCGAGAAGAAATTTGAAGTATCGAGGCACTCTAATTTCCAGCCTAAGATGGTCCAGAAATGTGTATTAATTCATAATTTAATTAATTTTAATTTATTCTCCATTTAATTTGGGTTAAATAAATTATTTTTAATTAATTATGGAGAAAGGGCCCAATTTGAACCATGCCTCTAGTCGAACCAAATTGGGTGAACCGAACCAGCCACCAAATGGGCAGCCCAGAACCGTCCATATGCTGACCCAAAGCAGCATTTTATCTGATTAAATATGCTTGCAAAAAGGCCCTCAAAAGATTTCTAAATTGCATTCAAACCCCACCTTAATTTATGGCTTTGTAGATTTGCCCCAAGCCTAAAATAGCAAAGTTGAAACTCTCAACTTTGCCATGTGTGTGGCCGGCCAAGGGAGGACTCTTTGGCTGCTGGAATTTTATATTTTTAGCAGCCACAATCAGCTATAAAAGCCACCCCTTGCTGATCATTCAAAGCATCCCTCAACACCTCTCATTCCACAACATTCTCTCATCCTCTCTTCACTTCTCTTAAAGTTTCCTCTCCATTTTTCCATCCCATTTTCCTTCCCTCTTGTGCCAATTTCCTCTCTTGAGAAAGAGGTGTTCTTCAGCCATCTTGGGCAGCAATCGAGGATTCATAGAAGCCTTACTCGGTGAAGACAACGGAGACAAAAGAACGGAGCAACAGTCAAGCTGCAGAGAAACACTAGATTTGCTTTACTGTTCCCTTCTTTTTAATTTCATTGTTTTTATGATGAACATATCTATGAATAATATTGTTGTTGAAATGGTTATTTTAATCAATTTAGCTTGAATTTAATTCGTGTTGGGTTGATTATATTTTGCCTACTTGAATTGTTAAAATAGTGTTTATCTTTATTATAGGCCTCGATGAAATGCTTGATTAAGTAAAATCATGCTTAGGTTATCTGGCATTATAATTGTTTAGATAACTAAAGAATTAATTGTTTAAGTGGATTGAAATTGCAATTAATGGACTCAGTGATTTAATCGAGGTGCATGTTTAATTATTCTAAGGTAATCAAAACTAAATTAGCATTGTATTTGGCGATACATATGCCTTGCATAACTTGCGATTGTTGTGATTAAATTGTTTCAAGGTATGGCTACTTTGTTACTTCACATGATTTTTACATGTTTATTAAGTTGAATTAATCGGTTGAATCGACATAGGAATATGCTAGAGATAATTTAATTTAATAAGTATGTATGTATGTGATAGCATGTTTACTTTATTAAATCTGTTTAGTCGATTGAATTGGCATAGGGATGTGTCCAAGAGATAAATGGAATTTTAATTAGTAAATATGTTCATAAGTTAGCAAATTACTGGTTTCCATGAATTTATTCATAACAAACATAAGCACGAATTTAATATTTCTAAGTTAAAAAGGTATAATTAATCCAACACAATTATATCATCTTGATTAAATCTTAATTGAAATCGTGCACTAGTACTCTTTTATTTATCTTTTTAAATTGTTTGCTTAGTTTTAAAATCACTCTTTTCAAACCAAAATTATTTTTACCTCACCAAAGTGTTTTAATTAATTTCATAAATATTGCTTTTTACAGTCCCTGTGGGTACGATAACTCCCATTTACTTGTCACTTTATTACTTGTTACGATTGTGTACACTTGCACATTTCCACCGTTCCAATATATACCTTTGATTGAATTCGCTTATAATAATAGTTTTCAATCGAGCATTAAAGTCGCAAATGTCGTACACCTTTGTATTGGACTGAGCTCAGCGAAAATAAGATTCACGGGGTTGATTTGATAAAAGAAACATAACAGAAGGTAAAAGTAATTCGAGATAGTTTGAAAGCAGCTTCTGATCGTCAGACATTGTATGCAGATTTGAAAAGAAAAGACATTGAGTTTGAGATTGACGACAAAGTGTTTTTAAATGTATCTCTGTGGAACAAAAGTGCTTCGATTCGGTAGAAAAGGGAAATTGAGTCCGAGGTTCATTAGGCCGTATGAGATTACTGAGCGTATAGGGCCGGTAGCGTATAGATTATTGTTGCCACCAGAGCTAGAAAAGATTCATAATGTGTTTCATGTATCGATGCTTCGACGATATATATCTGATCCGTCGCATGTAATTCCTCCGTCTGAGATTGAATTTCAGTCTAATATGACTTACGAAGAAAAATCGATCTATATCTTAGCTCGAGAGGTTAAAGAGCTACGAAATAAGAAAGTTCCGTTAGTTAAAGTGATGTGGCATCGACACGGTATTGAAGAGGCCACGTGGGAATCCAAAGATGTTATGAGATAGCAATATCTAAATTTGTTTAACAGTAAGATTTTCGGGGACGAAAATCCTTAACGGGGGAGAATTGTAGCAGTCTGGTTTAGACTGTAGTTGGAATAGTGGTTTCGGGACAAAATATCTGATTCAAAAAATATTTAAATATTTTTTTTCGTGCTTATGATATGTGAATTAGCATGTGTGAAAGTTTCGTATTAAAATTTAATCGTATCTGTGCTCAATTTGATAAAAGGACCTAATCGCATAAAATGTAAAAGCGGTGTGCTAGATGTTGAAAGTACCTATTTGACTTGGCTTTATAATTTTGAGGTCCTTATGTGGTTTTTTGACATTAGAAGTTTGAATGGACATAAAAGGGCATGTGTTAGGTAAATGAAAAATTTTATAACAATGGGAAAAATGGTCATTTAGTTAATATGTTAATATTAATAAAACAAATACATGAATTAGTGTTATATTCATCGTCTTGGCTGATTATATCAAAGAAAAAAAGAGAAAAAGAAACCAAGTTAGGGTTTGGCACTTTGATTGTTTGATTAAGGTACGATTTTGACTCGATTTTTTATAATTTCTACGTTTTGGTGATCGTTGCTTAGTATACTATCAAGCCCATGTCTCAATTTCTGATTTTTTTTTTATGATTTTGATTTATTCCATTGATGACACTATGAGCTTTGTGATGTTAGTTGATGAATTATCAAAGATATGTTTTGGGTTAACATATGTTGTCTTTGAAGTTTTTATGAAATTGTGTAATTTGGGTTAAATTGTAAAAATGTTATTTTGAGGATCTAAAATATGAAATAAATGAAATGTATGGACTTGTATGAGAGCCATGAAAATTCGGCTAAGCTTGTGTACAAGCAAATTTTGTGTATTTTGTGATTTTGTGAATTAGGGACTAAAGTGTCAAAATGTAAAAATGTAAGGGCTAGTTTGCAAAATGCCCTAAATATGTGTCTATGGATTGTTTTGAATGATTTGGTGAATAAAAGGGTTAATTTTGAATACATATAGATCAAGAAAAGAGGAATTGGGACTTAGACTGAGGGAAGTCGAAGATTATAGAGTAAACAGTTTGAGTCGACAATTTCGAGTACGAGGTAAGTTCGTACGTAAAATATGATGTTTCAAGTATGCTTTGATGATTTGATTATACATAGATTGTATATATATTTGGTTTGGATAAATACGATGATAAATCAATGGTATTTGGCACTAAGTGTGCGATTTAAACTAGCTTCGGCTATATGAGGCACTAAGTGTGCGATACTAAGATAGCTTCAGTTACTTGAGATGGAACTAAGTGTGCAAAATTATTATAGCTTCAGCTAACCCTTAAGGAATTAAGTGTGCAGATGGTTATAGCATGAATAATCTTTGGAAGGTTTAAAATATCCTAAAGAGAGGTAAGAATGAAAATGAATGAATACGGGAAGGTTCAGGTACATATAATACCTATGTGGTAGATGGTATTATGTATATAAAGTTTATTGAAATGGTATAAACATGTTGATGGTGTTGGTATAATTGTATAGATGATTTGAGAATTTATAAATACTTATGTGTTGATGTTTATATTTTATACTCGGTTGATAATTTTTAGTACGAGCTTACTAAGCTTTTGAAAGCTTACTTTATGTGTATTTGTATTGTTTTATAGATATCGAAGCTACTGTGAGCTCGGGGATCATCAAGGATAGACACCACACTATCAAACCTTATTTTAGTACTTTTGAAAATGTATATTTTGAAGTATAGCATGTATAGGCTAGTAGTTGTGGGATTATGTTTTGTGATGTATATATATTAGCCATGTGGTTTGGCTAGTTTATGTTTGAACTCATAGTTGATAATGGCTTATGATATGTGTTGTTAATATGCAATTGTGGTATGTTTTAGTTGGTCAAAAGAAATGGTAAATGTTGATAAGTTTTGGTATGTTTTAGCATAAGATTGAATGATGTATGGAAAGAAATGCCTTGATATGCTTTTGATATATGTTTTGACAAAGATTAGTAAGGCTTATGAGTATGGATTTGGATGACTATTATATGAGATAAATGGCTTACGTTTTGGTGTGGAATTTGGCTGAATTTGTTGTGTAAATATGCTTGTTTCTTTGCTTGTAGGTTGACCCAATTTGGGATGGCAAATTGGCTATTCAAATGGCCTATTTTTGTCAACACGGATAGAGACACGGGCGTGTGTCTCAGCTGTGTGCGACACACAGTCACGTTACATGGCCGTGTGTTCCCTAGGGTACCCTACGAATTAAAGGCAATATACCAGTAACGCCTCAAAAATCCCAAAACCCAAAAATCTCAAAATCTAAAAATCCTGAAACTTAAAAAATCCCGAAATTGTGAATTTTTCTTTTTGTGCTTAGCAATTTCGGTTAAGTTTAATTACGCAAAGGTAGGTCTTGGACAAGGTTTGAATTCGAATTAGAAGGTAAAAGAAATTTTAATTTAATTACTAAAAGAATCAGGGTTGGCAAGTAGTTGGGGTTTTAAATAAAGATAGGGGAAAATAACATCAAAAAGCCTTGTGGAGGAATAACTAAGTGACGCAACTTAGAGTGTAGGGAGGTGGCATTAATAGCTAGCAAGGAGGTCCAAGGTTCGAATACTAGATTAGTATTTTTAGGAGTTTAATTTTGTCCTTCTAGAAGGTTGGAAGTGGCGTGAAGATGGACTCTAAGGGGAGTGTTCAGGAGGGAAAATTAAGGAAATGATCAAGGGGTTATCAGGGAGAAAAACGAGGAGATGAGAAGGGGGAAGGGATGGAGCCAAATGAGGAACTGAGGGCCAGGTAATTCGGCTATAAGGGCTATAAATAAGTGCCGAATACAGGGTTGCCAGGCTAGTGCCAAATTTCCTTTACCCTATTACGAGAAACCCTTTTCCCTAAAAGTCGAAAACCATTTTGTTTTCTTCCTTTTCTTTCTGTCGATTTGTCCAAAAGCCGAAAACCCTTGTTCTCCTTTTATTTTTCTTGTGCCGATTTCTTTGTTTCACTTTTGGTTTTAGTTGGTTCTTCTTCCTCTCTACCTTGGTGCCGAATAAGCAATTGTGCCATTCAGATCTCTAGAGCCGAATACTCTTTGACCGAATCTAGTGTAAATGTTACTCTTCCAATCAGTTTTCTTTGCTAAGTATCAAATATTTTCCTTTACTCTTTCTAATCGACTGTGCTAGGGAATTAGTATTAGATCTCGAATCTTAGCTCTCTGCCGAAACTGCTCTTTAGGTGGTCGCGATCTTGGTAAGTATTCCTCTCCTATTGGCTAAGGTGGCCGATTGTTCATACTTAAGGTAAGGGGACTTGTGTTGGATACGAGTCACCTATTATTCTATTTTAATAGTTAAGATTGGTGCAGATCTGGGAGTTGATCGTGGTTAGGGATTTAAGAAGAGGTTGTTATACTTATCGCGCAAGGTTTGGGGCTAAGTAGATCGCATCACGCTTGCTTACCACGTGTGTACTTACACTGCACACACTAGTAGATCGGCAAAAGTTGAAATGCCGAAAAGCCAAAAAGTCGAAATGCCGAAATGTCAAAAAGCTGAAATGTCGAATTGTCGAAAGTGTGGCTACGGTAGTCTTGCGAGTGCGCGAGCACTCGTAAGGGAGAGACCGATAGGTTGCCTGAGACCCACAGGTGATTCTGTGGACTTGGGTTGTGATTTGGCCATACGAGCCGGAATGGTCTAAATGGGCCCGGTTGACAATTGGGCCCATAATAGGCAAAGACTGAATATTGATATTATGTGATAGGAATCTGTATGTGAGCATGGATATGAATGTGACTGGGCCTAATAGGCCATATACAGGTGATTTGGGCTTAATGGGTCATATGAATATGATTGGGCTTAATGGGCCAGATACAGGTATGTGACTTTGTTTGGGCTTTGTAAGGGGTTTTGGACCTAGCATATGATAACTACATAAGACTTAATTAATATTTTGCGATCGTGGATAGGTGAAAGGGTTAAGGTGTGGCAACGGGTATATGCATATCTAGGATTGGATCTAGAGAGAGCTAGGTACTTAAGCGGTGTTAATGACCCACCTCCTCTTCTTTAGAATCTTACCTGGTGCATAGTATTTGTTCAACTTAGCTTGCGGGACTTGTTAACGGGCCAAGGTAGGTGGAAACCATAATTAAGGAAAAATTACTGAAATGCCCTTAAGGGCAAAAATGACCAAAGTACCCTTAGGTGTTGAATGTAAGTTTTATGGATGTGACATGCATACATATGATGTTTTGCTTAGGTTGTATATGGGGTGGGAAATATGGTACGGAGGGAGTATATGAGGGTCGCATGGTTTCTTGACAACCGTGGATCCACCGACGGCTTTTAAGCCAATATGTGATTGGCAACTTGCTGCATCTTGGGTAGTTCCGCAACCGGGCTACCATTGATGTGTATCGGTTGGGTGGGTCGATATTTATATCCCCACAGGTTGTGAAAAGGGGGAGGAGCAGAAGTGTACCGGTTGGATTATTGGGGTGGGTTGCACTGCATTACATTGCATGTTTAATGTATGATGACTTTTGAATGCTTGTTTTCGTCCAGGGTTGTACACACTGAGTTTGCGAAAACTCACCCCCTCTTTTATTTTATTTTCAGGTGATGTTCAGTAGAAGGTTCGATGTTTGGAAGGACTCTGGGTGGCCAGCTAGCAAGATAATTTGGACTTGTTTTTCTTTCTAAAGCTTATCAATTTCTATGTTATTAAGTACTTTTCAAATCAGATTGTAATAGGGCTTCCACTTTGTTATTATTTGGATTATTATTTTTATGTGATGTAATTATAAGAAGTTGAACATGGTTTCTTAAACTATAGTATGACTTTTCTACATTTCTTCAACTACATTTTAAAAGGACTTGTTTTCATAAAATCATATATTTTAAACAAGTGGTTAAAAGGAGTTTTTTTTAAGGATAGTTAAGGTTTCTTTTATTTTAAGAAGGGTTTTCAATGAAAACACGATTTTCGCTAAAACACTTCAATGTGATGCGTCAGATTCGGCCATAACGTCTAGGCTGGATTTGGGGTGTTACATTTAGTGGTATCAGGGCCTAGGTTACAAAACTCAGGCTGTGAATTGGGCTTTATTACTTGGTTTCTTTTTGTGTTTAAAAAAAATTGATTGAATCATAATGTTTTGTGAAAAGGGAAGTCTTGCTGAGCGGCACACTGAGTCTTCGACGTCGAACCAGGTAAGTATTCTTATTCTTAAATTTGTTTAAATTGTTATACAGTAGTTAGCTAGAGGGCTACTTTAGATGATCTTGTTAGAATGGAACCAAAGCCCGCATGAACTTGAACCTGTAGAGGATTTTTGAAAACAATCTTTTCTTTAATAATTTCTATAAAACATCGGGTTAATTATTAAACTAACTAAAACTTTATAAAATTTTTATTCCAGATAATATGCGAATCGGCGCTGAGTGCTAGAAGAGGTGCAAGAGGTCGTGGCTGAGGCTGCGTAAGTGTTGGGACTGAATCATCGGTATCGGGCCGTACGCCTAATGTAGGAGTAGAAGAGGCTCTGGCCTCACCTGTGGCTGGGAACAGACCGTATGATCAGGCTGCGGGTGAAGATGCGTTGTCACAGGCAATGCTGAGGATTTTGGAAAGAGTCGCTGGGCCCAACAATGGCACTGGAAATCAGGGGTCCATTTCGAAGCGACTTCGATCGAATGGGGATGAGATCTTTAAGGGCGCGGCTAGCGTGGCTCATAACATGGCGGAATATTGGTTGGAGGCCACCGAAAGGATAATAGAGGACCTGGACTGTTCACCTGAGCAAAAGTTAAAAGGAGCCATGTCACTACTTAGGGAAGAAGCCTACCAGTGGTGGCTGACGGTGAAAGAGGGCACCCAACAGAAGCGGGTCACTTGGGAGTTTTTTAAAGCTGCATTCCAGGGGAAGTATGTAGGTGCAAGCTATGTGGATGCTAGAAGGAAGGAGTTCCTGAATTTGACCCAAGGAAATAAATCGGAGGCGAAGTATGAGGCGGAGTTTCTACGCCTTAGTAGGTATGCAAGAGTTATGGTGGCAACAGACTATGAGCATTGCCTTAAGTTTGAGGATGGACGTAGAGATAGCCTTAGAGTATTGATAGCCCCGCAAAGGGAGCAAGTTTTCTTAGAGTTGGTAGAGAAAGCAAAGATAGCGGAGGAGGTAAAGCGCACTGAGTGCCTAAATCGGGAGAAAGAAAGGGGTAAGAATAAGAGGGAGGTTGAGACTCCTGGTGTTAAACAGAGGCCTAGGGCTAGGGCCAGAGTTAATGAGCTAGTTAGAGCAGGGCCCCCTGCTATTAATCCAGGGGTGCCACCTTGTGCTGATTGTGGGAAAGGTCATGTAGGCGGGTGCGGGAAGAGGACGAGAGATTGTTTAGCTTATGGATCTAAGGAGCATAGGATCAAGAATTGCCCTAGAATGATGAGACAGGTGCCAGACGTGGGTCGAGGTGGTGCTCAGCCACCGAAGGGTGGTCAGCAACCGCCGAGAGGCCGTGATCAGGCCAAGGGTGGAAACGGTTTGGGTCGTGGAGCACTGGGTAGAGGTGCTGGTCATGCTGAGGCGAGGCAGCTAGCTTTGGTCTATGCAGCACGTCATCAAGAGGATATAGACGTGCCAGAGGCGAATAATGGTACGTACTTACCCATCCAGAGGCAAATAATGGTAGGTACTTACCCATAAGGTGCTATTTACCTAAGCTGGAATTAGAGTGCGCAGCGGAAGTGTGGTGTGGTAGTCTGTGTTAGTAGTTAGGAATTTCGAGGACAAAATTTCTTTTGGAGGGTAGAGTTGTAACGCCCCAAAAATCTCGAAATCAAAAATCCCGAAACCCAAAAATCCCGAAATCGTGAATTTTTCTTTTTGTGCTTAGCAATTCCGATTAAGTGTTAATTACACAAAGGTAGGTCTTGGACAAGGTTTGAATTCGAATTAGGAGGTAGAAGAAATTATAATTTAATTACTAAAAGAATCAGGGTTGGCAAGTAGTTAGGGTTTTAAATAAAGATAGGGGAAAATAACATCAAAAAGCCTTGCGGAGGAATGGCTAAGTGACGCCACTTAGAGTGTAGGGAGGTGGCGTTAATAGCTAGCAAGGAGGTCCAAGGTTCGAATACTAGCATAGTATTTTTAAGAGTTTAATTTTGGCCTTCTAGAAGGTTGGAAGTGGTGTGAAGATGGACTCTAAGGGGAGTGTTCAGGAGAGAAAATTAAGGAAATTATCAAGGGGTTATCAGGGAGAAAAACGAGGAGATGAGAAGGGGGAAGGGATGGAGCCAAATGAGGAACTGAGGGCCAGGTAATTTGGCTATAAGGGCTATAAATAAGTGCCAAATGCAGGGTTGCTAGGCTAGTGCCGAATTTCCTTCACCCTATTACCGGAAACCTTTTTCCCTAAAAGTCGAAAACCCTTTTGTTTTCTTCCTTTTCTTTCTACCGATTTTTCCAAAAGCCAAAAACACTTGTTCTCCTTTTATTTTTCTTGTGTCGATTTCTTTGTTTCACTTTTGGGTTTAGTCGATTCTTCTTCCTTTCTCCCTTGGTGCCGAATAAGCAATTGTGCCATTCAAATCTCTAGAGCCGAATACTCTTTGACCGAATCTAGTGTAAGTGTTACTCTTCCAATCAGTTTCCTTTCCTAAGTATCGAATATTGTCCCTTACTTTTTCTAATCGACTATGGTAGGGAATTAGTATCAGATCTCGGATCTTAGCTCTCTGCCAAAACTGCTCTTTAGGTGTTCGAGATCTTGGTAAGTATTCCTCTCCCATTGGCTAAGGTGGCTGATTGTTCATACTTAAGGTAAGGGGACTTGTGTTGGATACGAGTCACCTATTATTTTGTTTTAATAGTTAAGATTGGGGCAAATCTGGGAGTTGATCGTGGTTAGGGATTTAAGAAGGGGTTGTTATACTTATCGCGCAAGGTTTGAGGCTAAGGAGATCGCATCACGCTTGCTTACCAGGTGTGTAGTTACACTGCACACACTAGTAGATTGGGAAAAGTTGAAATGCCGAAAAGTCGAAATGCCAAAATTCTGAAAAGCCGAAAGTGTGGCTACGGTAGTCTTGCGAGTGTACGAGCACTCGTAAGGGAGAGGCCGATAGGTTGCCTGAGACCCACAGGCGATTCTGTGGACTTGGGTTGTGATTTGGCCATACGGGCCGGAATGGGCTAAATGGATCCGGTGGGCTGTTGGGCCCATAATAGGCAAAGACTGAATATTGATGTTATGTGATAGGAATCTATATATGAGCATGGATATGAATGTGACTGGGCCTAATGGGCCATATACAGGTGATTTGGGCCTAATGGGTCATATGAATATTATTAGGCTTAATGGACCAAATGCAGGTATGTGACTTTGTTTGGGCTTTGTAAGGGGTTCTGGGCCTAGCATATGATAACTACATAAGACTTAATTAATATTTTGTAACCGTGGACAGGTCAAAGGGTTAAGGTGTGGCAACAGGTATATGCATGTCTAGGATTGGATCTAGGGAAAGCTTGGTACTTAAGTGGTCTTAATGACCGACCTCCTCTTATCTGGAATCCTACCAAGTGCATAGTGTTTGTTCATCTTAGCTCGCGGGACTTGTGAATGAGCCAAGGTAGGTGGAAACCATAATTAAGGGAAAATTATCGAAATGCCCCTAAGGGTAAAAATGACCAAAATACCCCTAGGTGCTGAATGTAAGTTTTATTGATGTGACATGCATACATATGATGTTCTGCTTAGGTTGCATATGGGGTGGAAATTATGGAACGGAGGGAGTATATGAGGGTCGCATAGTTGCTTGACAACCTTGGATCCACCGACGGCTTTTAAGCCAATATGTGATTGGCAGCTTGTTGCAAGTTGGGTAGTTTCGCAACCGGGATACCATTGATGTGTATCGGTTGGGTGGGTCGATATTTATATCCCCACAGGTTGTGAAAAGGGGGACGAGCAGAACTGTACTGGTTGGATTATTGGGGTGGGTTGCACTGCATTGCATTGCATGTTTGATTTATGATGACTTTTGAATGCTTGTTTTCGTCGAGGGTTGTACACACTGAGTTTACAAAAACTCACCCCCTTTTTTATTTTATTTTCAGGTGATGCTCAGTAGAATGTTTGATGTTTGAAGGGACTCTGGGTGGCCAGCTAGCAAGATAATTTGGACTTGTTTTTCTTTCTAAAGCTTATCAGTTTATATGTTATTAAGTACTTTTTAAATCAGATTGTAATAGGGCTTCCACTTTGTTATTATTTGGATTATCAATTTTATGTGATGTAATTATAAGAAGTTGAACATGGTTTCTTAAACTATAGTATGACTTTTATACGTTTCCGCAACTACATTTTAAAAGGACATGTTTTCATAAAATCATATATTTTAAACAAGTGATTAAAAGGAGTTTTTTTTTAAGGATAGTTAAGGTTTCTTTTATTTTAAGAAGGGCTTTCAATGAAAACATGATTTTCGCTAAGACACTTCAATGTGATGCGCCAAATTCGACCATAACGTCTAGGCCAGGTTTGGAGTGTTACAATACCCTCCAGTTTTGACACGGCCTAGACACATGGGTGTGTCTATCAATTGTGTGTCTCACACGGGCTGGCACACGAGCGTGTGGTCGGCCGTGTGGCCAAGTCAGTAGCCTTCTTAATTTTCACACGACCTGGCACACGGGCGTGTCTTGTGGCTGTGTGGACATGTCAATATGTATGCCCTATTTCATTGTGGCTTAGACACACGGGCGTTTCTAAGGCCGTATGAGGCACACGGCCTATTCACACGCGTGTGTGACACTTGAAAAGTTAAAAAATTTTATATGTTCTGAAACTTTTGTATGTTATCGATTTAATCCTAGATGCATAGATTAGACCTTGTATGCTCGATTTAAGTTCGTATTGAACATGAATGACTGGTATTTATGGAAATGAGATGGTATTTGATGTTTGGTTATTCTGAACTGTGTTATGAGTCCAATAATGCCTCTTAACCTATTCCGGCGAAGGCTACGGGTTAGGGGTGTTACATAACAGCATCAGATCAGCCAGAAAACAAATGTCTCGAAACATTAACGGACAATTTTTGCAGACTTTATCAACCAAAACACATCTGCCTAGGAGGGCTTGAAACTCTAATTACAAATTCAGTAGACTCTACACGCAAAGTCTTATTGTTCACTAAGTTCATGCATATATATGAATGGGTTGATCCAAGATCTATTAAAGCAATCACAGGAGTAGCATGAAGAGTAAATGTACCCGTAATCACATCTGGCGATGAAGCTTTCTCATGAGCTCGAATAGCATAGGCTCTGGAAGGTGCACGAGCCTCGGATCTAACAGTTGTATCTTTTGTTCCTCTCTGACTACCACTTACATTTCCCGTATTTTTGGGAGGTCTACCACGAGAAGCGTTGCCACTTGGCCTCAGATTCTGAACATTATCTTTTTCAATTAAATCTGAGCAATCTTTTATAAAGTGATTTCGTGAACCACAACTGTAACAAGCTCGGTTATTACTTTTTCCCCAACATTCTCCAAAATGACGTCTTCCACATTGATTACACTCAGGCTTTTCATTATTTGCATTTCCAATGCTCGATACTGAAGTAGTTTGGTCTTTAGGATTGGTATATTGCTTTCCACGATCTCTATTTTGATATCTCGCTGAAGCTGTCGATTGATCATTAACATTTCTAGATTTTTTTGATGACAAATGATAAGATTTATTCATCAATCTCTTTCTCGAATCTCTAGCCTCTGAATCAGCTTTTCTTTTCCCTTTCCCGAGATCTTCAGCTTTACATGCTCGTTCAACAAGCACAATGAATTCTTTTATCTCTAAAATCTTGACTAATAAACAAATATCTTCATTCAAGCCATCCTCGAATCTTTTTCACATTATTGCCTCAGTAGATACACATTCACGAGCATACCGACTCAGTCTCACAAATTCTCGCTCGTATTCTGTGACAGACATACCACCTTGTTTAAGCTCGAGAAACTCTTTATGTTTTTGGTTGATGAATCACTAACTGATATATTTCTTCCAAAATTTAGCTTGGAAGAAATCCCAAGTAACTTGTTCACTCGGAACCACGAATATTAAAGTCTTCCACCAATGATACGCCGTATCTCTCAGAAGTGAAATGACACATTTTATGCAGTCCTCCGGATTCAATGACAATTCATCAAATACTCGTATTGTGTTATCTAACTAGAACTCGGCTCTTTCAGCATCATCGTTCGTTGTAGCTCAAAACTCTTTGGCCCCATATTTTCTAATCTTATCGACTGGTGGCCTACTTAATTGAATCAGGTTCACTGATGGCATAGCAGGGGCTTGTGGAGAATTAACTGGGGGTGGAGATTATTGAACAGCCGGATTGGTTCTAATATATTAACTAAACCAATCGTTCATAAACTGATAGAAGGCTTGTCTAGCTTCATTATCAAGGCTACTCGTAGCTGGTCTAGAATCGGATGACGCCATCCCTTGCGCGGGAACAGGCGCATTGCTTTTAACATCGTCTGCTAGAGCTCGTTCGGGATCCATTTGCTATATAAAAGTACATTTCAATGTCAGGATTCATCGTACTATCGCAGTTCATAAATATGGCATGTACAGCTAGACTTAGATACGCTATGGTAGTTCTAGAACCGACTAAACCATAGCTCTGATACTAATAAAATGTAACACCCTATCCCATATCCGATGCCGGACTAGGGTTTAAGGTGTTACTGGACAATTCAAAACATTTAACATTCATTTCATAAACATCATAACATCAGAGATCAATATCAATATAAAGTCCTTTAAATAGGTCAACGAGACCTTAAACAAGCATTAGAAAGGGGTCGGGACTAAACCGAACTCATACAAATTTTTTTCAAAACTTAAACATTTTCAAAGAAGTACAGGTCACACACCCGTGTGAATAGGCCGTGTGCCTTACACGGCATTAGACACGCCCGTGTGTTTTGGCCGTGGTCGAGCCAGACTTGGGCCACACGGCTAGCTACATGCCCGTTTGCCTTGGCCGTACTCGAGCCTGACTTAAAATCGTAGGGTACCCTAGGGGACACACGACCGTGCAACATAGCTGTGTGTTGCACACGGCTGAGACACACGCCGTGTCTCTGCCCATGTAGACAAAAATAGGCCATTTAAATAGCCAACTTGCCATCCCAATTAGGTCAAACCTACAAGCACCAAACAAAGCATATTTGTACGCCAATTTCAGCCTATCTCTATACTAAAACATACATTATTCATGCCTTTACATTACCAATAAATTCCAATGTCAATTCGTCAACCAAACCATACCAAAACCTAAACTAATGTCATATCAAAACATATGTTTCAATACATCATTCAATCTCATGCTCAAAACTTACCAAAACTTACCATCTCTTTTAACCATACATAAACATATTAAATATATCATATTGCCTCAAATTTCATATACCAAAATCATATCATAATCACAACTGCACCAAGCCATATCACATGGCTAAATATATATATCACAAAACATAACCCAAACACTTCTAGCCTATACATGCCATACTTTAATATATACATTTTCAAAGTACCAAAACAAGGTTCGATAGGGTGGTGATGATCCTCGACGATCCCCAAGCTCACAGTTGCTTCAATATCTATAAAACAATGCAAACACGTACAAAGTAAGCTTTCATAAGCTTAGTAAGCTCATACCAAATAACATCAATAGTTTTTAAAATATCAAACATTAACACATAAGCACTTATTAATTCTCAATTCATCTATCAATTCTATGCCAACACAATTCATATGTTTCTACCAATTCAACGAACTTCATATACATAATGTCATCTACCACATAGGTATCGTACATACCTGAGCATTCCCGTATTTATTCATTTTCATTCTCACCTCTCGTTCAGATATTTTAAGACTTTCTAAAGATTATTCATGCTTTAAGCATCCGCACACCTAGTGCTTTAAGGTTTAGCCGAAGCTAGAACGATTCCGCACACTTAGTGCCATCTCAATTAATTAAAGCTATCTCAGTATTGCACAGTTAGTGCATCATATAGCCGAAGCTATTCCATTTCGCACACTTAGTGCTATTTATAGCCGAAGCTATTTTGAATCGCACACATAGTGCCAGATGCAGTTGATTTATCATCATAATCAAACCATATTCAAATATATACACAATTTATGTATAATAAAAGCATCAAAAATATACTTGTAACATCATGTATCACGTACGAACTTACCTCATACTCAGAATTGTCGACTCGGATTGTCTATTCTATAACCTTCGACTTCCCTCGGTCTAAATTCGAATTCCTCTTTTCTTGATCTATATGTATTCAAAATTAACCTTGTTATTCACCAAATAATTCAAATCAATCCATAAACATTCATTTAGGGCATTTTACAATTTAGCCCTCATATTTTCACATTTTGACACTTTAGTCCTTAATTCACAAAATCACAAAATACACATAATTTGCATATACTCATGCTTGGAAAAATTCTCCTAGCACTCATACTAGTCCACACATTTCATTTATTTCACATTTTAGTCCCTCAATTTACAATTTTCACAATTTAGCCTATTTTACTCAAAATCAAAAAAAATCCAAAGACAAAACATATAAACCCAACATCCAACTTTCATATTTCATCATATAACCACATAAAGCTCATGAATTCATCCATGGAACATTTCAAAATCATCATTAAAATCAGAATTTGAGACATGGGCTTGATAATATACGAAGCAACGATCACAAAAACGTTGAAATTATCAAAAACCGATCAAAACACATACCTCAATCACCAAAATAGTTAGTCGAACCTAGAAAGCTTATTTTTTTTCTTTTTATTTTGTGAATTTTGGAAATGGTGATGAATATATCACCCAATTCATATTTTTTCTTTTATTAATAATATTTTAATAACAATTTTCCTATTCTCCCCTTTTATAAACCATTATAAAACCATTTAATGGATGCTTATTTAAGTCCATTAACATTTTCAATGGACAAATAACAACATAAGGACCTTTTCTTTAGAAAGCCAACTCAAATAGATACTTTAAGAAATAGAAAGCTACTTGTACATTTTACGCTATTAGGTCCTTTTTGCAAATTAAGCATACAAACATTTGAATTTTCATACGAGACTCTCACACATATCAATTCACATATAATAAGTATGAAAAATAATATTAAAATATTTTTTTGACTTGGATTTATGGTCCAAAAACCACTATTCCGACTAGGGTCTACATCGAACTGTTACAAATTCAAGAAAAATTATGTTAGCCGGTTGTTCATTGACTGAAATAATAAAGAGTTTCTTGAGTTAAAATAAGGAAACTGGACTATAGCTGAGTATAAACGTCAATTTGTGAAGTTAAGCAAGTATGTTCGTTACATCGTATCAAATGAGGAGGAAATGTGTATTAGATTTGAAGATGGGTTGAATGATGATATTTGTATGGCTGTAGCAGTATTAAAGTTACAGAAATTTGTAAAACTTTCATAGCAGACTTAGAAAGTTGAAGGAATTTGTAAAAGCGAACGACACTCAGATTTGAAATTTTGAGACTATAACAAAAGAGGGTCATTCCAGCATGCTCAAACGTCTCCATTGAAGAAATTTAGAAATGACACAAGTTGATCAGCTGGTCCTTCAGAATTCGTTGGTAGATAGAAATTAAGGCAAAGCAATTTCCAGTCAGTTAATTCTCTAGTGGCTAGTGTTGGAAGTGTAAGAAATGTTGAGAGAACAGTTCTTGTGTGTGATAAATGCAATAAAATACATTTTTGTGAGTGTAAATCAAAATCAGGAGCTTCTTTTCTTTGCGGGTCTCCTGACCACTTTCTTCGTAACTGTCTGAAGAAGCAAAATGATTTCGAAAATCAATCAAATAAGCCTAAAGCAACTTCTTAGAGGGGTAGACGATCTGGAAACGTTAGAAATTCTACTCCCGATCAAGGAAAGAATAGCAAGATGAATGAATGATTTGAAGCAAGAACACCAGCTAGGGCCTGTAACACCCCTAACCCGTATCTGACGTTGGAATAGGGTTACGGGGCATTACCAATCAATACACATCATTCACATACATAACACATACATTTATGCATTCATAATCAATATCCATTCAACTCATCCATATTGTCCCTTATATGGTCCTACGAAACCTTAAAACATGCTTAAAAATGGTTCGGGACAAAACTGATAACATTTGCAAACTTTAAGAAACTTATAAAATTTTCAATCATTTAAGGGTCATACACCCGTGTGAACATGTTGTGTGAAAACAGGGCATACATACTGACTTGCACCACACAGCTGAGAACACGTCCGTGTGCTAGGCCGTGTAAAAACTAGAGGGGTTACTGATTTGGGTCACACGACCAGCCACACGCCCATGTCCCAGCCCGTGTCTCATACACGGCCAATATACATGCTCATATGTCTAGACCGTGTCAAACCTGTAGGGTATACTGACTTAAATTCGAAGGGTACCCCAGGGGACAAATGGCCGTGTAGCATGACCGTGTGTCACAAACACCCGTGTCTCTGCCCGTGTGGACAAAAATAGGTTATTTGCAAATCCAATTTGCCACCCTTTCCCTATGCACACCTAGCAACCAAAATGATACTATTTCAATACTTTAATAGGCAACCAAAGCATGCTATTTCATACACATTTCATGCCATTTATACAATCAACCATTTCACTACTCAAATCCATAACCAAAACATACAAAATCAATATACCAGAATCATCAAACTTACATAACTTCTAAATGCATTTCCTTATAATCTTATCATCTATTTAATGCTTCAAAACATACCATTTCATCATCTCAAAACCAAGCCACAACATGCCATCTTCCAAACATTAATACACCATTTGTCAACTAGCTACACAAGCAAACATATAACTATCACAAATTATTCCAAAACATAAGGCCATATATATATACATCACATATATCACTTATTAAACACATAATTTAAGCCAACTTAAATGGCCATACACATCACCATTTATAGGACAAATATCATGACCAATATCATAACTCAAAACATATCAAAATGACACTAGCCTATACATGCCATATACCATATATACAAAGATTCAAAAGTACCAACAAGTTGATCGATAGTGTGATGACGTTTCTCGACGGTTTGCTAGTCCGAGCTAGCTTCGATAATCTATAAAACAGGGAAAGAACACATAAAGTAAGATTTAAAATCTTAGTAATCCATATACAAATAAATTATCACATGAATCAATATCATTTCGATCAATAGGCAACCATGAATAAACATTTATAAGATCACAAACCTCTCTCATTGTACACATATTCAATATCATAATTGAATTCATCAAATACTTCCCTTTCATTACTTGTATGAATCTCGTCCATACCTGAGCCATTTAACTCATTCACACATTCTTTCTCAACTTGAATTTTCCCGTTGAACCATTCAAAATCGTTAAGGACACTCGAAAATCACATAAAACTCATACAATGCCATATCCCAGACATGGTCTTACATGTAATCATATATCGATGCCACTGTCCTAGACAAGGTCTTACATGAAATTAAATATGATGCCAATGTCCCAGACATGGTCTTACACGTAATCACAATACAATGCTAATGTCCCAGACATGGTCTTACATGTAATCACATCTCGGTAACCTAATGTCATGACATTTGTATCCTATACTATTCCTAAGGTTCGTACGGGACTTTCAAATGTCGTAACTTCGTTGATTCTTGCTCGTATTTGCTTGTTCAACATTTATAGCAATTCAATGATAATGAAACATTGCATATGAGCTTACCTCGTCGTCGGAATAGAGGGACTGTATCGACTATTCGATAACCTTCGATTTTCCTCGATCTAAATCTGATTTCTTTCTTTCTTGATCTATATACATTCAAAATTAACTCATTTATTCATCGACACATTCAATTTAGTCCACAAAAACATATTTGGGCATTTTTACACTTTAGCCCTAAAGTTTTACATTTCTTACAATTTAATCCTTATTTTAATAAACACAAAAATTACACAATTTATTTATAATTTTATGCTAGCCAAATTTTCATAATGCACATATTTGCCCATATTTATCATTTATTCACACATTCAACCACACATTTTCACAAATAAATTCATATATGACATTTTTGTCAAAAATCACTTAACAAAACTTGATAACCTATCAACAAATATCCATTTTTCATCATAAACTATCACAAAACTCATGGATTCATCAATGACATTTTAAAAAATCACCAACAAACTCAAAAATTAAGGCACGAGCTAGCTAATACTCAAAGCAACGATCACAAAAACATAAAAATCATTAAAAATCGAGGAAAATACATACCTTAATCAAGCCACACAAGTAAGCATTCAAAACCCTATTCTTTTATTTAGTTTCAGTTTAAAAAGATGAGAATAATGAACCATTTTGTTATGTTTTATTATAATTAACTTAATTATATAATTACGATTTTAACCTTAATGAAATAAATGCAAAATTCACATATTATAAGGTCATTTATAACCAACACCACTATCATTGGTCCAATAACATATTAAGGACCTCACATTTAACTTATCAAAGGAAATAAGAACTTAAACATTTAGAACGCAACTTTTGTATTTTACGCGATTTAGTCTTTTTATCAATTAACTAACGAATCGATAAAATTAACTCACAAAATTTTCACACATATATATTCACATGCCGTAAACATCAAAAATAATATTAAAATAATTTTACAACCTCGAATTTGTGGTTCCAAAACCACTTTTCCAAATTAGCTAAAATCGGGCTGTTACAACTCTCCCCCTTAGGGATTTTCATCCCCGAAAATCTTACCAGTGAATACGTTCGGGTATTGTTCTCTCATAGCATCTTCGACTTCCCACGTAGCTTCTTCAACCCCGTGTCGATGCCATAAGACTTTCACTAATGCGATTTTCTTATTTTTTAGCTCTTTGATCTCACGACCTAAAATGCAAATCGGTTATTCACTGTATGAAAAATCTAACTGAATTTCAACTTCAAAAGGAGAAATAACATGTGTAGGGTCAGATCGGTAACGTCAAAGCATCGATACATGAAAAACATTGTGAATCTTCTCTAACTTACTCGGTAAGGCTAATCGATATGCCACTAGACCTATTCTTTCAATAATCTCATACGGCCCAATGAATCTCGGACTCAATTTGCCTTTACAATTGAATCGAAGTATTTTATTCCACAAAGATACTTTCAAAAACACTTTATCCCCAATCTGAAACTCAATATCTTTCCGTTTTATGTCTGCGTATGATTTTTGACGATCTAACGCTGCCTTTAGACTATCACGAATTACATTCACTTTCTGTTCAGACTCTTTAATCAAATCAACCCTAAAAATCTTATTCTCACTAAGTTCAGTCCAGTACAACAGTGTTCGACACTTCTGACCGCATAAAGCTTCGTACGGTGCCATTTTAATGCTCGATTGAAAACTATTATTATAAGCAAATTCAATCAACGGCAAATACTTTTCCCAGGTACCTTCAAACTCAAGAATGCAACATCTCAACATATCCTCGAGTATCTATATAACTCGCTTGAATTGACCATCCATCTGTGGGTGAAATGTGGTACTGAAATGTAACTTTGTACCCAATGCATCCTGCAGTTTCTTCCAAAACCTCGATGTGAACCTCAGATATCTATCTGAAATAATAGAAATAGGTACCCCGTGTAATCGAACAAACTGAAATGTACCACTTAGCAAGCTTGTCAAGCGAATAATCCATTAGTATCGAAATGAAATGGGTCGATTTTGCCAATCTGTCAACTATAACTTAGATTGCATCTTTCTTTGTCAGAGATAGGGGCAATCCCGACACAAAATCCATAGTCACTCTATCCCATTTCTAGTCGGGAATCATAATAGGCTGTAATAAACCTGTCGACACTTGATATTCAGCTTTGACTTGTTGACAAATCAAACATCTAGAAACGAATTCTGAAATATCTCGTTTCATACCATGCCATCAATAAAATTGTTTCAAATCATTACACATTTTCGTGCTTCCCGGATGTACTGATAAATAACTACTATGTGCTTCATTCAAAATCATCTGAATCAACTCTGAATTTCTCGGAACACATAGTCGGCCTTTGAATCTTAAACAATCATCAGAATCAACTTGAAATTCTAAATCAGGGTTCAAATCACATTGAGCTCGTTTTGCTAATATTTCATTACCAACTTTCTGAGCTTCGTAAATCTGCTGTAAAAATAATGGTCTCACTTTCATCTCAGCCACAATCGAACCATCATTACACAAAGCTATTTGAGTGTTCATCGCACGTAGAGCAAATAAAGATTTCCAATTTAATGCATCAGCAACAACAATTGCTTTTCTTGAATAATCGTCAATCAATAACTCGTAATCTTTTAGCAACTCTAACCATCTCCGTTGTCTTAAATTCAAATCTTTTTGAGTCATCAGATATTTCAAACTTTTGTGATCAGAATAAACATGGCATTTCTCATAAAACAAATAATGGTGCCAAATCTTCAACGCAAACACAATGGCTGCTAACTCTAAATTGTGCGTCGGATAATTCTTTTTATGCGGCTTCAATTTTCTAGAGGCATAAGCTATTACTTTACCTTCCTGCATCAAAACGCAGCCTAGACATTCAACGATGCATCACTAAACACTACAAACTCTTTATCCTATTAAGGCTGAACTAATACTAGAGCTTCAGTTAATAAATTTTTTAACTACTCAAAACTTTTCTGACTTCTATTTGACCACTCAAACTTAACATCTTTTTGAAGCAATCTCGTCAACAGAATCGCAATCATTGAAAAGCCTTTCACAGATCGTCTATAATAGCCAGCAAGTCCCAGAAAATTACGGACTTCGGATACATTTCTTGGAGGCTTCCAATCTATAATTGCAAAAATCTTGCTCAGATCGACTTAGATACCCGCGGCTGACACTATATGACCTAGAAAACCAACTTCGCGCAACCAAAATTCACATTTACTGAACTTTGCATATAACTGCTTATCACACAGAGTCTGCAATACAATTCTCAAATGCTCGGCATACTCAATTTCATCTCGTGAATATATCAATATGCCATCAATGAACACAACAACAAATCAATCTAGGTACGGCCTGAAAATCTGGTTCATTAAGTCCGTGAAGACAACAGGTGCATTTGTTAGTCCAAAAGGCATAACTAAGAATTCATAATGACCTTACCTCATTCTAAATACGGTTATTGGCACATCAGAATCTTTAATTCGCAACTGGTAATAGCCCGATCTCAAATTTATATTTGAAAACACTGTAGCCCCTTTTTAACTGATCAAACAAATCATCTATTTTGGGCACAGGATACTTACTCTTGATCGTCACTTTGTTAAGCTGTCGGTAGTCTATACACATTCTCATCGTGCCATATTTCTTTTTCACAAACAATACAGGAACACCCTAAGGCGAGAAACTCGGTCTAGTAAAACCTCTATTTGTTAACTTTTGCAACTGAGCTTTCAATTCTTTTAACTCTGTCGGAGCCATTCTGTACAGAGCTATCGATATTGGCATAGTTCTTGGCACTAACTCAATGCCAAACTCAACCTCTCGGATTAGTGGTAAACCCGGTAACTCTTCAGGAAACACATCTAGTGTAACACCTCAAACTCGGTCTAGAAGTTTAGCTCGAATCTGGTGTGTCACATTGAAGTGTTTTTTGAAAACCATGTTTCCATTAAAAGCCCTTCTTAATAATTAAAAACTTATACCCTTTTTAAACCTTGTTAGAAAACCTCAGCTGAATAACATTATTAACAATTTTGTAAAAATCTTGGCATTTGCAAAAGCTTAATTTAAAAACAAGTGCGGATACGTGATGTTTTGAAAACAGTAGTTGCTTTGGAAAACCATGTTCTAATACTAGCAATTATAAGAACAATAAATAAAATTCCAAATTAGAAATCCAGAAAATTACAACGGCTTTACTAGAACCCACATAAAATAATTTAAAAGCAATAATCAAAACTATAACATAAACAGTGTGTGTGGCTCCCTCCGAGCCCCTCGCAGCTCCGATCCGTCTGAGGCTGGAAATTACCTGAAAGGTTAATAAACGGGGTGAGTTTATGAAAACCCAGTGTGTAATCCCCTACTATATAAAAGGGACAGTCAGTCATATAAAAGAATTAAAAGTCTGGCCCTAGCCCTACTTAAGATTCGGTATCAATTGGGCCTTAGCCCATTATAACAGAGAGTACCAGATGGGCCTTAGCCAATTACAGAATAAGAAACATTATCAGAACTAGAATCAAAATGAGAATCGAAATCGTAACCGTGTGTGAATCGAATTAGAATCGAATCGTGCAATGTAATCGAATCGAATGTGAATGCAATCCCAACCCAATCCATCTGTAACACCCCGTGCCAACCTTACACCATGTGGGGAGACTACTCGACCCACCCAATCGCTACACACCATAGAAATTGCAGCGAGGCTGCCAGATATTGTGATGAAGTCACCAGATACAGATATTGTGGCTAGGCCACCAGAACAGATATATATATATATATGTGGCGAAGCAACCAGATTGTAGCGAGGCTGCAAGATATTGTGACGAAGTCACCAGTACAGATATATGTGGCGAGGCCACCAAATTGCAGCGAGGCTGTCAGAACGCTTCCTCCTTCAATATAAACCCATGTCCTATGTAACAGAAATAATATGTCATGGCATACAACATACAGAATCAGAATACCATGCCCATATTTGAATCAAACAATCACAGTCAAGTCATTCATATCACCAACATATATTCACAATCAAATCCGTCAACCACACAGTCCAAGTCAGTCTCTTGCCTACAAGGGCAAAACAGTCATTTCTCACCCTAGGGGCAAAATGGTAAGTTTACCCCACAAGGGTATCTTAGTAATTCTACCCTACTGGGGTATTTCAGTAATTTTGTAAACCAGGGGTATTTTGGTAATTTTACAAACTAGGGGTATTTTGGTAATTTTGTAAATTGAGGGTAAAACGGTAATTCTATAAATCGGGGGTACTTTGGTAATTTTACAAGTTGAGGGTATTTCAGTAATTTGGTAAACTAAAGTATTCTAAATAGAGATAACAATACGAATGGGCCTAAAGCCCTTTCTCGACCCAAATGGGCCCACATGCTCGTGTAGCCCTTTTAGCCCAAATCTAGCCACAAATACGAGATTCACCTAGCTTAGTCCAATATTTACTACACAATCAAACAACTTATCCAATTGCGCTCGTAGGCCCATTGGGCCTACATGGCCTCTTTCGGCCCATCGTAGCCCGAAGTAGCCATCCTACAGCTAGAATAGTGAGAAATACACACCTGATAGGAGACTAGAGTTAATCCGCGCACTGAGCACCCTTAGCCGACACCCAACCCAAACGAGCACGCCATAAAGTGAAAGGGATCAGCCAAGAAAGGTACCTTTACTCTCCTCATGGTTCTCTCTATTTAAAGCCAGCTTCGCATCCACTCTTATGTTAGCTTCCCGATGTGGGATCCCACCATCATCAAAGTTTAAATTCAACACCAACTCTTGCCGTCCCAACATAGCAAAAATAATCAACCTTTGCGTGCCAAGAGATTCGAACCAAAGTTCTCTCACATGCCAACTCACGCCACCACTACTAGGCCATCAACTCATCTGTGTCATAAATCCAACACATTAAACTTTAAAGCGCACCTACTTGCTTCCAGATTTATTGAAAAGAAAAACCAAAATATATTGCAAGAGCCAAGACTTGAACATTAGACCCCTTGCTTCCTCTATGGTGTCACTTCCTTGTCCCCTAAGTGGCGCCACCTTGCCACTACACCACACTCCTTTTTGTGGCACAATTTCTCCAACAATATACTTAAGGCCTACCTACTACACCCAGGGTTTGATACACCTTAAACCAATTTTTTTGCTAGAGTCCAAGTTTGAACCCAGGACTTCTCCAACACTTCTCAGCACACTTAACCACTAAAACAAGCCTTCATTAACGAGATTTACATGCATAACAAAATATTAAAAGCTACCTTCAACCGCTTCCATGCTCAAGGCCCGAAACTTTTAGGCTTAAATTCAGGGTGTTACAACTCTACCTCCCTTAAAGAAATTTTGTCCCCGAAATTTCCATCTAGCAGGGTAGTCATCTAACATCTACCCTATTATGCTACCGCTGAGCACTCTGATCCTACTATCACTATCACACTTCAACTAGAACTTGAAACATCTCAGACATACAACCCTTATTCACTGAAACAGACACATATTTATCACACATATATACAATTTCTATATCCAAACATCACATCCACATAAAATAAATACCAAATTTAAATTCAGACCAATATCTAAGGAATCTACAGTATTTCAATTTCTAAACAGACAAAAGTATTCAGAAGACTTATGAATTTGATGCCGGAGACTCGGTGTGCCATACTTTCTAAGAGAAATACTTCAAATAAACCACGTGGTTGAAAATAAATTTCTAAATTTCAACCTTTGAAAACCCAATCCACAGCCGAGTTGCTGCAACTTAGCTCTGATACCACTAAATGTAACACCCCAAACCCAGCCTAGAAGTTTGCCTCGAATCTGGCGTGTCACATTGAAGTGTTTTTCGAAAACCATGTTTCCACTAAAAACCCTTCTTACTAATTAAAAACTTATACCCTTTTTAAACCTTGTTAGAAAACTTCAGCTAAAAAACATTCTTAACAACTTTGTAAAAATCTTGGCATTTGCAGAAGCTTAATTTAAAAACAATTGCGGATACGTGATGTTTTGAAAACAGTAGTTGCTTTGGAAAACCATGTTCTAATACTAGCAATTATAAGAACAATAAATAAAATTCCAAATTAGAAATCCAGAAAATTACAACGGCTTTACTAGAACCCACATAAAATAATTTAAAAGCAATAATCAAAACTATAACATAAACAGTGTGTGTGGCTCCCTCCGAGCCCCTCGCAGCTCCGATCCATCTAAGGCTGGAAATTACCTGAAAGGTTAATAAACGGGGTGAGTTTATGAAAACTCAGTGTGTAATCCCTACTATATAAAAGGGACAATCACCATATAAAAGAATTAAAAGTCTGGCCCCAGCCCTACTTACAGATTCGGTATCAATTGGGCCTTAGTCCATTATAATAAAGAGTACCAGATGGGCTTTAGCCCATTATAGAATAAGAAACATTATCAGAACTAGAATCAAAGTAAGAATCGAGAATCGAGAATCGAATCGGTGACGAGAATCGTAATCGAATCGTGTAATGTAATCGTAATCGAATGTGAATGCAATCCTAACCCCATCTATCTGTAACACCCTCGTAGCAGTCTTACACCATGTGGGGAGACTACTCGACCCACCCAACCGCTACACACCACAGAAATAGCAGCGAGGGTGCCAAATATTGTGATGAAGTCACCAGATACAGATATTGTGGCTAGGCCACCAGAACAAATATATGTATGTAGCGAAGCCACCAGATTGCAGCGAGGCTGCCAGAGATTGTGACGAAGTCACCACAACAGATATATGTGGCGAGGCAACCAAACTGCAGCGAGGCTGCCAGAATGCTTCCTCCATCAATATAATCCCATGTCCCATGCAACAGAAATAATATGTCATGGCATACAACATACAGAATCAGAATATCATGCCCATATTTGAATCAAACAAACACAGTCAAGTCATTCATATCACCAACATATATTCACAATCAAATCCGTCAACCACACAGTCTAAGTTAGTCTCTTGCCTACAAGGGCAAAACAATCATTTCTCACCCTAGGGGCAAAATGGTAAGTTTACCCCACAAGGGTATCTTAGTAATTCTACCCTACTAGGGTATTTCAGTAATTTTGTAAACTAGGGGTATTTTGGTAATTTTACAAACTAGGGGTATTTTGGTAATTTTGTAAATTAAGGGTAAAACGGTAATTCTGTAAATCGGGGGTACTTTGGTAATTTTACAAGTCAGGAGTATTTCAGTAATTTGGCGAACTAAAGTATTCTAAATAGAGATAACAATACGAATGGGCCTAAAGCCCTTTCTCGGCCCAAATGGGCCCACATGCTCGTATAGCCCTTTTAGCCCAAATCTAGCCACAAATATGAGATTCACCTAGCTTAGTCCAATATTTACTACACAATCAAACAACTTATACAATTGCGCTCGTAGGCCCATTGGGCCTACATGGCCCCTTTCGGCCCATCGTAGCCCGGAGTAGCCATCCTACAGCTAGAATAGTGAAAAATACACACCTGATAGGAGACTAGAGTTAATCTGCACTCTGAGCACTCTTAGCCGACACCCAACCCAAACGAGCACGCCATAAAGCAAAAGGCATCAGCCAAGAAAAGGTACCTTTACTCTCCTCATGGATCTCTCTATTTAAAGCCAGCTTCGCATCCACTCTTATGTTAGCTTCCCGATGTGGGATCCCTCCATCATCAAAGTTTAAATTCAACACCAAATCTTGCCGTCTCAACATAGCAAAAATAATCAACCTTTACGTGCCAAAAGATTCGAACTAAAGTTCTCTCACATGCCAACTCACGCCACCACTACTAGGCCATCAACTCATCTGTGTCATAAATCCAACACATTAAACTTTAAAGCGTACCTACTTGCTTCAAGATTTATTGAAAAGAAAAACCAAAATATATCGCAAGAGCCAAGACTTGAACATTGGACCCCTTGCTTCCTCTATGGTGTCACTTCCTTGTCCCCTAAGTGGCGCCACCTTGCCACTACACCATACTCCTTTTTGTGGCACAATTTCTCCAACAATATACTTAAGGCCTACCTACTACACCCAGGGTTTGATACACCTTAAACCCAATTTTTTGCTAGAGTCTAGGTTTGAGCCCAGGACTTTTCCAACACTTCTCACCACACTGAACCACTAAAACAAGCCTTCATTAACGAGATTTACATGCACAACAAAATATTAAATGCTACCTTCAACCGCTCCCATGCTCAAGGCCCGAAACTTCTAGGCCTAAATTCAGGGTGTTACAACTCTACCTCCCTTAAAGAAATTTTGTCCCCGAAATTTCCATTTAACAGGGTAGTCATCTAACATCTACCCTATTATGCTACCGCTGAGTACTCTGATCCTACTATCACTATCACACTTCAACTAGAACTTGAAACATCTCAGACATACAACCCTTATTCACTGAAACAGACACATATTTATCACACATATATACAATTTCTATATCCAAACATCACATCCACATAAAACAAATACCAAATTTAAATTCAGACTAATATCTAAGGAATCTATAGTATTTCAATTTCTAAATAGACAAAATTATTCAGAAGACTTACGGATTCAATGCCGGAGACTCGGTGTGCCATACTTTCTAAGAGAAATACTTCAAATAGACCACGTGGTTGAAAATAAATTTCTAAATTTCAACCTTTGAAAACCCAATCCACAGCCGAGTTGTTGCAACTTGGCTCTGATACCACTAAATGTAACACCCCAAACCCAGCCTAGAAGTTTGCCTCGAATCTGGCGTGTCACATTGAAGTGTTTTTCGAAAACCATGTTTCCATTAAAAACCCTTCTTACTAATTAAAAACTTATACCCTTTTTAAACCTTGTTAGAAAACCTCAGCTGAATAACATTCTTAACAACTTTGTAAAAATCTTGGCATTTGCAGAAGCTTAATTTAAAAACAATTGCGGATACATGATGTTTTGAAAACAGTAGTTGCTTTGGAAAAGCATGTTCGAATACTAGCAATTATAAGAACAATAAGTAAAATTTCAAATTAGATATCCAGAAAATTACAACGGCTTTACTAGAACCCACATAAAATAATTTAAAAGCAATAATCAAAACTATAACATAAATAGTGTGTGTGGCTCCTTCCGAGCCCCTCGCTGCTCCGATCCGTCTAAGGCTGGAAATTACCTGAAAGGTTAATAAACGGGGTGAGTTTATGAAAACTCAGTGTGTAATCCCCTACTATATAAAAGGGACAGTCAGTCATATAAAAGAATTAAAAGTCTGGCCCCAGCCCTACTTACAGATTCGGTATCAATTGGGCCTTAGCCCATTATAACAAAGAGTACCAGATGGGCCTTAGCCCATTACAGAATAAGAAACATTATTAGAACTAGAATCAAAATAAGAATCAGAATCAGAATCAGGTGACAGAATCAGAATCAGAATCAGGTGACAGAATCAAAATCAGAATCAAGTAATAGAATCAGAATCAGAATGTGAATGCAATCCCAACCCAATCCATCTGTAACACCCTCGTACCAGCCTTACACCATGTGGGGAGACTACTCGACCCACCCAACCGCTACATACCACAAAAATTGCAGCGAGGCTGCCAGATATTGTGATGAAGTCACCATATACAGATATTGTGGCTAGGCCACCAGAACAGATATATATATGTGGCGAAGCCACCAGATTGCAGCGAGGCTGCCAGAGATTGTGATGAAGTCACCACAACAGATATATGTGGTGAGGCCACCAAATTGCAGCGAGGCTGCCAGCATGCTTCCTCCATCAATATAAACCCATGTCCCATGCAACAGAAATAATATGTCATGGCATACAACTTACAGAATCAGAATATCATACCCATATTTGAATCAAACAAACACAGTCAAGTCATTCATATCACCAACATATATTCACAATCAAATCCGTCAACCACACAGTCCAAGTCAGTCTCTTGCCTACAAGGGCAAAACAGTCATTTCTCACCCTAGGGGCAAAATGGTAAGTTTACCCCACAAGGGTATCTTAGTAATTCTACCCTATAAGGGTATTTCAGTAATTTTGTAAACCAGGGGTATTTTGGTAATTTTACAAACTAGGGGTATTTTGGTAATTTTGTAAATTGAGGGTAAAACGGTAATTTTGTAAATCGGGGGTACTTTGGTAATTTTACAAGTCGAGGGTTTTTTAGTAATTTGGTAAACTAAAGTATTCTAAATAGAGATAATAATACGAATGGGCCTAAAGCCCTTTCTCGGCCCAAATGGACCCACATGCTCGTGTAGCCCTTTTAGCCCAAATCTAGCCACAAATATGAGATTCACCTAGCTTAGTCTAATATTTAATACACAATCAAACAACTTATCCAATTGGGCTCGTAGGCCCATTGGCCTACATGGCCCCTTTTGGCCCATCGTAGCCCGAAGTAGCCATCTTACAGCTAGAATAGTGAGAAATACACACCTGATAGGAGACTAGAGTTAATCCGCACTCTGAGCACTCTTAGCCGACGCCCAACCCAAACGAGCACGCCATAAAGCGAAAGGGATCAGCCAAGAAAGGTGCCTTTACTCTCCTCATGGATCTCTCTATTTAAAGCCAGCTTCGCATCCACTCTTATGTTAGCTTCCCGATGTGGGATCCCTCCATCATCAAAGTTTAAATTCAACACCAACTCTTGCCATCCCAACATAGCAAAAATAATCAACCTTTGCGTGCCAAGAGATTCGAACCAAAGTTCTCTCACATGCCAACTCACGCCACCACCACTAGGCCATCAACTCATCTGTGTCATAAATCCAACACATTAAACTTTAAAGCGCACCTACTTGCTTCCAGATTTATTGGAAAGAAAAACCAAAATATATTGCAACAGCCAAGACTTGAACCTTGGACCCATTGCTTCCTCTATGGTGTCACTTCCTTATCCCCTAAGTGGCGCCACCTTGCCACTACACCACACTCCTTTTTGTGGCACAATTTCTCCAACAATATACTTAAGGCCTACCTACTATACCTAGAGTTTGATACACCTTAAACCAAATTTTTTGCTAGAGTCTAGGTTTGAACCCAGGACTTCTCCAACACTTCTCAGCACACTTAACCACTAAAACAAGCCTTCATTAACGAGATTTACATGCACAACAAAATATTAAAAGCTGCCTTCAACTGCTCCCATGCTCTTGGCCTGAAACTTCTAGGCCTAAATTTAGGGTGTTACATCCAGATACTCACACACAACTGGCACTGATTCAATCTTTTTTTCAATCACTTTTGTATCGAGCACATAAGAAAAATAAGCTTCGCAACCCTTTCTTGCATATTTCTGAGCTAACATTGATGAAATCACTGCTGGAAAATCGTTCAAATCATTTGACTCAATCCAGATAATTTCATTATTATGACATCTCAAATCAATCGTCTTTCGTTTGTAATTCACAATAGTATCATGTGACATTAACTGATAAACCCTAATTTATACATATTATTATCCCATACCTAACACATTTATGAATGAATTCTCCATAGATTTGGTGAATTTGATGCTCCTAATCATATTTTATACTTAGGTGAGCATATGAGAGCAAAAAGAACAAGAAACAGGCGGAAAACGGAGAAAATTAGCCAACGTAAGAAATCAACACAGCCTGGACTTCCTCACACGGGAAGACCACACGGCTGTGTCAATATGGCAGAATCGAAGCACGACTTACTCGGGCAGACCACACGCCCGTGCCTATTTAACAGCTTTGACCACGGCTTGAACCTATCCCACATGGGCGTGTCCCTGTTGAGCCCAAGTATAGTCCTATTCAAAAAAGGCCACTTTTGAGGGCTTTTACGCATTCTAAAGCCTATTTAAACACCCTAGAGGAGGATTAAAGGGGACACACAGAGTAGGGAGTAAGGAATTACTCGAAGAAAGCTGATTGATCCATCTCAAAAGCCGGATTCATCATCAAGACTGAAGATCTCTCCTCAATTTCCCTTTAGGAGTTTTGGGTTTTCTTTATGTTTTGTATTCATTATTCTTTTGAGATGTTTTCCTTTTTAGTTATAAACTAAATCCCCTAAATACCTAAGGGGAATGAAACCTAAGATAGATCTTGTTATTATTATCTGAATTGTATGATAAATATTTAACTTGTTCTTAATTATGTGTTCTTAATTCTTGTTTCGGTATTTCAGGATATTGATTCAAGTTAATGCTCTCTTTCGGAGGATGAATAATCCCTGTTTAAGACTAACTTTGTCATAATTAGGCGGAGTTGATTGCGCGCCTAGAGATAGGGTGACAAGATTTTGTCGGATTAGGGTGAAACCTAATAAGGGGATCCATAGATCGAGTTAATGCAACCCTAGGGTGTTAATTAGAAAGAGATTTCAATTATTCAATCTAGGGTTAGACTTTATTAGTCTTGAATAGGGATAATAACATAACTCAAGGATTTCTACGGAACAAGTTGAATGAATAAATCGTCCGATTCAGAGTCAAATAACAAGTGAAGTCTAGGTGGAGTTTTCCTTGGGTATTGTCTTAATCAATCGAATTTTCTAAAAAGTATTTTCCCCAATTTCCTTTCTCTGATTTCTTAGTTTAGTTAATTAGTTTAGATAAACAAACCCCTTTTATTTTTAGGCTAGATAATAAAAAGATAGTTAATACTAGTACTTTTAGTTCCTTTGGGTTCGACAATTCGGTCTTGCTAAAGCTATAGTACTATTCGATAGGTACACTTGCCTTCATCGTGATAATAGATGGTTTCAAGAACGATTAATTATAAATTTATAAAACTTATCACGAAAGGGCACGATCAGGTTTTTGACACCGTTGCCAAGGAACTAAGATATTAAGAACACTCGATTTTTATTACTTTAGCCATTTACTTTTATTTAATTTTGTTTTTATTTTTATTTACTAAATTCTCTTTTTCTTTCTTCTGGCAGGTTCTTATAGTTTATGACTAGAGGAAACCCGTCAGGACCATTACTTTTGGACGAAGAAATTGATCACACAGCTCACAAAAATCGAAGAGAAATAGGACGAAGCCTAAGATACACAGAGGGAGAGCAAGAGGACAATATCTCAACTACAACAGAGGAGATAGCTAAAAATCAGGAAAATCCGCTACCTCCTGCGATTGCTGCTGATCAAGTAAATCAGAATCAAGCTCCATGCACTATGTATGATTATGCTAAGCCAAATTTAACAGGAACTGAGTCAAGTATAGTTAGACCTGCTATTGCTGCAAAGAATTTTGAACTGAAACCTAACACGATTCAAATGATATAACAATTTGTTCAGTTTGATGGTTTGCAGGACGAGGATCCCAACACTCACTTGGCAAATTTTTTAGAGTTTTGTGACACATTTAAAATTAATGGCGTTTTGAATAATGCCATTCGTCTTCAGTTATTTCCTTTTTCGTTAAGGAATAAAGCTAAACAGTGGTTAAACTCGTTACCACAAGGGTCAATCACTACTTGGGAACAAATGACCAAAAAATTTTTATTAAAGTATTTTTTGCCAGCTAAAACAACTAAATTACGTAATGATCTCGCTTCTTTCGTGCAGATGGATTTAAAAACACTTTATGATGCATGGGAGAGATACAAGGACCTATTGCGAAGGTGCCTTCACCATGGGTTACCTCTATGGCTGCAAGTTCAAACATTTTACAATGGTGTGAACCACTTGACAAGACAAATGATTGATGTAGTAGCTGGTGGAACCATCAATAGCAAAACACCTAAAGAGGGTTACGAATTTATTGAGGAGATGTCACTGAATAACTATCAGTGGCAAGTCATGAGGGCTAAGCTAACCAAAATAGTAGGCATTTATAACGTCGACTCGGTTACTATGCTGTCAAATCAGGTAGAACTTCTAAGTAAAAAGATCGATGGTTTACTTGATTCTACGCAGGTACATCCAGTGATGAGTTGTGATTCAAGTGGAGGAGGCATACATACTGAGTGTCAACCCTTCAATCCTACAACCGAAGAGGAACAAGTCCATTATATGGGTAACAACCGATGAGTTGTGCAACACGCCCGTGCCTAGCACTCGTGGTCGAACCTGTCAAAAGAACACAGGCGTGGGAGAAGTGAAAGAAGCTAGGCACGGCCATGCGACACGGCCGTGTTCATCAACATGCCCAAGGTACACGGGCGTGTGGTGAATGTCAGATGCACTGAAATTTAGAAAAACACGAAACACACGGGCTACAACTAGGGCACACGGGCATGTCCCCTAGCTGTGTGCCCCAAAATCTATAAATACCCTTTACTATTCATCATCTTCTTCACCCAAAATCCCTAACCCTAGCCGCTACAACTCTACACGCCCTCTCTGCCATGCCCGTACGCTGCCTTCAACTCAAATTGTTGACGCCCAAACTCCTCTTTCTAGTGTTTGTTTACTCTTTTCTCTTTTATTTACTGATTTCTAATGCTATTTATCATAGTAATCTACATTTTTCATGTTATTTCCATTTTTCTATCACTCAAATTTCATGTCTAGAGTAGTTATCATCTATTTCATGATGAAGTTTTTACTCATTGCATAATTTCTCTGCTCCATTTAACTAGTTTAAAGTGAATATTCATGGTTAGGATAATAGAATTACTCATGCCTTTTGTGTTGACACTTTTCATCAATAAAATATGTTATATTCATCCATTCTTTGTTTCCATAGAGTTCTTTGCCATTTTTATGAAAGTTATACTATTATCATGTTAATGACACAAAATTATGCCATAAAATTGATTATTTTGGTTAAGTTTGTTAGTGTTAGTAGTTGTGGCTGAAATTATTAGTTTTAATTTATGACTTTTTTCCTTTTTTTATATTTTACCTTGTCTATTCATCAAGACGGAATAATGGTTTTGCTTGCAGGCATACCATGTTATCCTCACGTGGAAAGAAGGTCGCCGTCCTAACTTCGAAGCAAAGGAAGGGAGCGTCCTCCTTTCGTCTTACCCCTGAAATTTGCCACCCATTCCTACAGTTTCCTATTGGACCCTAAGAGGAACTCTTCCAGATACTCTGGGCTCGACCTTTAGTTGCGGGCCGCTGCATCGACTGGGCTGTTGTAGAACAAGTTCAACTGGCTAATGGGATTCGGGCCCTCCTTACCACCGACCCTTGAGAGCGTTTCTTTGAGATCGTCGAGCCGACATATCTCGAGCTCATGATGGAACTATGCTCAACATTCCACCTTCAAACCGTAATGACCAACAATGATGATCCAGGCACGGTCTAATTTTACCTCGGAGGTTTAGTCCACCAGTTGAGCGTTCTAGAATTCAGTACTACTTGGGCCTCTACACGGAGGAGTTTAAAGAGGAGAACGACCTCGATACTCTCAACCCCCACATTCATTATTCTCTCTCGAAGTGCTGGAATGCCCTCGTCCCTCGCTCAGCCACCTACAACCCTAGCCGCTCCAAGGCATTGGCTCTCCCTTCATCTTTGAGGTATCTCCATGCCATCTTGGCCCACACTCTGACAGGGAGATGAGAGAGCACCAGCGTTGTCAACACTCACGATGCCTATTTCCTATGGTGTATGTCGCATGGGCACGTCTTCGACCTCGCCTACTTCATCGCCCTCGCCATTCGCCATCAGACGGAGCGGCATCGAAAGGGGGTCATCTCCATTGGCCTTTATGTGACTAGATTGGCTCAGCACTTTGGGCTCCTCAATACAGCGGCACAAGAATCCTCCCTTACCCTCATTGGCCAGATGTCTTCACAAGGCATCTCTAGCATGCTAAGTATAAGGATGATTAAAAGCGCCATGGAACCTACCCTCCTCAATATCGTCTAGCCCAATCAACCGAGGAGAAGGCTCCTGAGGACAATACTGATGATGTCCCTCCATGACACGAGGACCCACTGTCTCAGCCACCACCCACCTATTGGCCAGTTCATGGGGAAGCTTCATTTCTGACATCTCTGAGCGCCTCACTCAATTTGAATAGTAGTGTTTTCAGTGATTTGATAACATTGATGCTACTCAATTTGAACAGCAGTGTTTTCAGTGTGAAAACAGGTCATACATACTGACTTGCACCACATGGTCGAGGACACGCCCGTGTGCTAGGCTATTTAAAAACTGGAGAGGTTACTGACTTGGGTTACACGGCCGACCACACGCCCATGTGCTAGCCCGTGTCTCACACATGGCCAATGGACATGCTCGTGTGTCTAGACGATGTCAAACCTGTAGGGTATACTGACTTAAATTTGAAGGGTACCCCAGGGGAGACACGATAGTGTAACATGACCGTGTGTCACACACGCCCGTGTGGACAAAAATAGTCTATTCGCAAAGTTAATTTGCCAACCTCTCCTCATGCACACCTAGCAACCGAAATGATACCATTTCAATACATTAATAGGCAACCAAAACATGCTATTTCATACACATTCCATGCCATTTATACAATCAACCATTTCACTACTCAAATCCATAACCAAAACATACCAAATCAATATACCAAAATCATCAAACTTACATAACTTTTAAACGCCTTTCCTCATCATCTTATCATCTATTTCATGCTTCAAAACATACCATTTCATCATCTTAAAACCAAGCCACAACATGCCATCTTCCAAAAATTAATACACCATTTGTTAACTAGCTACACAAGCAAACATATAACTATCACAAATTATGCCAAAACATAACGCAATATATATATACATCACATATATCACTTATTAAACAAATAATTTAAGCCAACTTAAACAGCCATACACATCACCATTTACAAGCCAAATCTCATGACCAATATCATAACTCAAAACATATCAAAATGACACTAGCCTATACATGTCATATACTATATATACAAAGCTTCAAAAGTACCAACAAGTTGATCGATAGTGTGATGATGTTTCCTGACGATTTTCGAGTCCGAGCTAGCTTTGATAATCTATAAAATAGAGAAATAACACACAAAGTAAGCTTTAAAAGCTTGGTAAACCATATACAAATAAATTATCACATGAATCAATATCATTTCCATCAATAGGCAACCATGAATAAACATTTATAAGATCAAAAACCTCTCTCATTGTACACATATTCAATATTATAATTGAATTCATCAAATACTTCCCATTCATTACTTGTATGAATCTCGTACATACCTGTGCCATTTAACTCATTCACATATTCTTTCTCGACTTGACTTTACCCATTGAACCATTCAGAATCGTTAAGGATACTCAGAAATCACATAAAGCTCGTACAATGCCATATCCCAGACATGGTCTTACATGTTATCATATATCGATGCCACTGTCCCAGACAGGGTCTCACACGAAATTAAATACGATGCCAATGTCCCAGACATGGTCTTACATGTTATCATATATCGATGCCACTGTCCCAGATAGGGTCTTACACGAAATCAAATACGATGCCAATGTCCCAGACATGGTCTTACACATAATCACAATACAATGGCAATGTCCCAGACATGTTCTTACATGAATCACATCTCGGTAACCTAATGTCATGACATTTGTATCCTATCCTAAGGTTCGTACGGGACTTTCAGATGTTGTAACTGTAACATCCTGATTTTTAGGTTTATCGTAATTTTTAGAAAATTGGTAGAGTTTTTAAAAATTTGGTATCTGGTGGTGAAACTCATAAATGGAACATGTAAATGGGCATAAGGAAGGCCCATGTGTAGGCCAAAAGTCAGTAGAATTTTTGAATTTTAAGCTTAAGGAGTTAGGGGCTTTGGATAGGTGGCCTTATTAAAAGATATGGGCAAACTGTAACACAAAAAGAGCCTCTGGCAAAGTGGCTAAGTAACACCACTAAGGAGCTATAAAGGTGGCGTGTAAGTGATTGAGGAGAGCTAAGGTTCGATTTATAGAGTTAGCAGTTGAGGTGTTCTTTTTATGACTTGAGCAGACAGGAGTTGGAAGCTGAATGAAACTCTGTTGGGGAGAGTTGGAAATCAGTCAAAAAGCTTGAATTAAGGAGTGATAAGGGGAGGGATTTTAGGGATTTTGAGAGAAGCTAAGAGTTGGACGAATAGTGGGAATTAGAGAGGGGATTTCGGCAGAGGAGTATTAGGTTAGTATTTCGGCACTTAGGGGCTTAGTTGTACCATTTTCTTCTGTTTAAAACACCATAGAATTATTCTTTTCTTCCCTTTTCCTCTCTAGCCGAAATTACCATCCTTTCCATCCATCTTTCTTTCCTTTTCTTTTTTGAAACTAATATACTATTCCCATTTCTCTTCATCACTTTTGCCGAAAACCATAAAAGCCGAAACTTGTAAAGCTTAAAAGGTACCTATTTCTTGTTGACCAGCAACATTTTTCTTTTTCCTTCACTTTTTGGTGGCCAATTTCTTCATCTACTAAAGCTTTAATCGGTGCAAAGAGGAAGATTGCGGTAAGTATTCATACTCCAATCAGTTCAGTAGTAACTATTGACAAAAGTCGAAACCTCTTCTAGAGTAGGGAGGTTGCCGATTTATGATATAGGCCCTATTGGGTTTTCTTTATTTGATTTTTATGGTTTGTATAGTGGAGTAGATACTTTTGAGGAGCAGCAAGGCGTGGGGTATCGATTTGGATAAGCTTGGGTCATATCGTCAGACCCTGTGAAGGTAAGGGAACTATGGCCACTAGGGGTCTTTGGCCGATTTTGGTAAGGTAAGATTTGGGTTTAATTAGCATGAACTATAGAATAAGAATGATGGTGGATAATTGTAGGTTGCCGTGGGAGACTTTGCTAGTGAACGTCACAAAACAGGTGTGTAACGAACCCTCTTTCGTAGCTTAACTCGATAAATGTCTAAAAGCTAAAATGCAAAAATTCTGGCATTTCGAGGACTTATGAGCATGCGAAAGCTCATAGGTTGAGTAGATATATTAAGTTTGGTAATCTAGATCATCGAAACAGGTAAGGGCACGATTTTCTGCATCACGGTAAGTTGGGCCTCGAGGGGCTAAAATCGGGCCAAATAGGCTTCCGGGCCCATTTGGGTAGGTTTGGTAGAAAATGGAATCCTGTTAAATTGCACGTTAAGATAGTTAATACTGTTATGGAATATAGGCTAAATGGGCTTAAAGGACTAAATCGACACTCGTAGGGCCCATTAAGGGTTTAAGGCCCAAAAGCCTAAATTTGCTAAAGTGGTTAAAAAAATCATTGTTTAAGCACTCAGAATTATTGTTAATTGTGAATGAACATGGAAAACCATGGTAGTTGGTAAAGTTACAAAATTACCCTTATAATATGAAAAATGACTATTTTGCCTCTAGGTAAAAATGACTATTATACCTCTAGGGTTTATTAATGAATGTGATGCATAATATGTTGATATGACATGATATGTACATGATATGCTATAAGATGCACATGCTATGCTATTATATGTTCATTATATGCATGGGTTGGGATTCTTATATGAATGAAAGAAGTGAAAAAGGGCTTTGCCCCAGTTTACCGAAAAGGGCTTTTGCCCCAGTTATTAAAAGAGGCTAGGCCTCCAAGATATGATAAAGCGGCTATCTTGCTGCCCAAAGAGAGAGTTTGGTTGGGTGGGTTGAGTTATTCCCCACATGGAGGGCTTGGTTGGTACGGGTGGAGAGTAGCGGTTGGTGGGTTGAGTAGTCTCCCCAAATAGGCTTGCGTTCATGCATTATTATTACATGTGATGTTGAAATGGGCTTATGGGCCCTATCGTTTACAGTTAAGGTTTTGACCCAGTGATATGAATAATTAAAAGGCTCCGGCCCAGTGCTATGAATAATGAAAAGGCTTCGACCCAGTATATGAATAATTAAAAGGCTTCGGCCCAGTATATGTGGTAATCAAATTCGGGCTTAGGCCCAGTAGGCTGATATTGACTTGGGCTCTGAAGGGGATTTGTTGCAAACTGAGTTTCCAAACTCACCCCCTTTCTTTCTTATCTTTACAGGTGAGCCTTGATATGGAGACTTGGAGCCGAAGGGGATTTAGGGTGGCCATGATGATCACGTTTGGACTTATCAATAAATAAACGGTTTTTCTTTCAGTTTATCCTCACTTTTAATACTATTTGTATTTGGGTTGTAATAAGGCCATTTTAACTATTTATTTGGGATTATCTTTAAATAACTCTATATTTTCTGATAATAATCAAAATGGGCTAGACTTAGGACTCGTTTTCAAAGTGATACCTGTTTTCAAAATAACACAACGACACACATAGTTGGTATAACAAAGATAACTACTTAAATGAATTCCAGCTCGTTTACCAAAGTGTGGCAATGGTTGTGGGCATGTCTAGGATTGGATCCAATCAAGAGCTTGGTACTTAAGCAGCCTTCATGGCTCACCTCCTCTGTTTCAGATACCTACCTAGTGCGCAGCTTCCATTCACTTTGTTAACTTAACGAAAGATAATCTTTAAACATTAAAACGAAGCTTGGGTTTTCAAAACTTCGATGTGACACGTCAGATTCGGCCATAACATCTAGGCCGGGTTTGGGATGTTATAGTAACTTTGTCGATTCTTGCTCGTATTTGCTCGTTCAACATTTATAGCAATTTAATGATAATGAAACATATATAATTCAATTCAAAAACATTTATTTGCATATGTACTTACCTCGTAGTCGGAATAGAGGGACTGGATTGACTATTCGATAACCTTCTATTTTCCCCGATCTAAATCCAATTTCTTTCTTTCTTGATCTATATACATTCCAAATTAACTCATTTCTTCATCGACACATTCAATTTAGTCCAAAAAAACATATTTGGACATTTTTATTCTTTAGACCCTAAAGTTTCACATTTCTTACAATTTAATCCTTGTTTCAATAAACACAAAAATTACACAATTTCTTTATGATTTTATGCTAGCTAAATTTTCATAATGCACACATCAGCCCATTTTATCATTTACTCACACATTTAACCACACATTTTCATAGTTTCATAAAAAAAATCCCTATTTGACATTTTTGTCAAAATTCACTTAACAAAACTTGGTAACCTAGCAACAAATATCCATTTTTCCTCATCAACTATCACAAAACTCATGGATTCTTCAATGGCATTTTAAAAAATCACCAACAAACTCAAAAATTAAGGCACGAGCTAGTTAGTACTCAAAGCAACGATCACAAAAACATAAAAATCATCAAAAACTGAGCAAAATACATACCTTAATCAAGCCACACAAGTGTCGAATGGTTTAAGCATTAAAAACCTTGTTCTTTTCTTTAGTTTTGGTTCAAAAAGATGAGAAATAATGAACCATTTTTATAACACCCCTAGCCCAAATTCGATCGCCAGTTTAGGGCTAAGAGGTATTACCGAGCTAAACATTAATTTTTTTTTTCATTCACATTACCAACCAACATAAACAGAAATCGAGCTGAATACATATTGGTTTATAAGTTATAAATGCCATTTTCATATGGCTAAAATATTTACAACACAAAACATAACTATCACCAGCCTAACCTATACGTGCCATATCAAGGCCAAAATATAATTGTACCAAGAAAGATCGATAGTATGATGAACTGCTGATGATCCCCGAGTCGGTGGCCAAAATCAACAATCTATAAAACAAAGAAATAAGGAACAGAGTAAGCTTTTGAGGCTTAGTAAGTTTTAAGCATTTCAAACAATTAAAACTTATCGTTTAAATCGAACATTAAGTATCACAAAACTCGTATTCTAATTGTAAAACACTTGGCCGAATATACACAAATACACTAGTTATAAAGCCTATCGGCCGAATATTTATATATGAATACACAAGAAATTTTCAGCACATATTTCACTATACTATATGGCTCATACAATTACTTTAAGTCACATACTTTCATATAATGACATACATTGACCGAATAGGTCATTCTCTTATTCTTAGATACCGTAATCATCTACACATATATATTGTTCTTTGATTCTAATAATTCATTTTAAAATCAATTCACATATGAGCACATAATACGTACCTTAACATGTTAAATATATAGTACTTACTCGACGGTGGTTTTCCGCGGATATTCAATGTCGTAATCTTACTTAATTTACTTGCATCAATCCTGACAAGTCTTAGAACTTGAAACAAATTTCTAGCACAAGCCTGCGGGAATTTAAACCCGGTATAATACCAGCTCGTAGCCTGCGGGTCTTTAGCTCGGATAGCATTCCAGCACGAAGCCTGCGGGTCTTTAAGCCCGGATAGCATTCCCGCACGAAGCCTGCTAGTCTTTAAGCCCGGATAACATTCTAGCATATAGCCTGCGGGTCTTTAAACCCAGATAACATTCCTCAAGTATCATGCATATTTAATCATATATTAACACATCTCATTGAACATGTCACATTAGTAGTGATTTGCTACATGCGAATATAAGCTCCATATGAACACCATCATTTACATTTCGGTTTAAAATTTATACATAAAAATCTCATATACATTTCATTAATCAAGCTTAACCCGTATTGACCATTCGACTATAGATCTTATACTCGGATTATTTATCACACAACTTAGTTCAAGTAGACTCAAAAGTTCACAATTCATCTAATATACACATATCAAGGCATCATAAGTTTTATACTAAAGGTGACTACTCAAAACTTACCTTGGGTATATTTGAACAGTTGCGGATAGGCTACTCGATAGCTTTCTCTTTTCCCCTATCTGATTTCGACCCTCTTTGCTCTTGAGCTTAATTTAAACAAATAGATTTATTTAATTACTTACTCAACTTTACTTATTAGTAGTCACATTTGACAATCATATATAACTCCGATACATATTATATTTTACAAAATATGCCATGACTCAATTTCATGCTTATTTAATCTCTATCTAATTCGCATGCACAAACAAAGATTTACATAACCTATTATGCTACCTTATACATGAATTCAACCATATATATATGAATATCAACTTATTATGAATCATTTCAAACTAATTAATAGGCAACCATTCATATATTTCTCAAAGTAATATTCAAGCATTATATCCAATGAATCACGACTATCTAATGCTTAACTTATAATCGAGCATATATCAATACATGTATTTCATAAGCTGATTACCGAACTTATTACTTCAATTCATGCACATATCGAATAGAATAATCGATATCACATGGCTTATGGTCCTTTAGCATATTTGGCATAACCCACTTCACAAAATAATCAAGTACAGATTTTAACAACATAGTCATATGTGCATCTAATACTAAGTCGAAACAAAACATAACATATGGCTAAACAAGCATCCATACATGAACCATTAGCCAACCTTACCAAATGGACAAATATGCTCAAGATACCATATATATATATAAGTGCATAGTTACTATGTTACCAATAATTATTTTCTAGCTCAATTGCCGAACCAATATACGAAACTTATGTGCTAAGCAGCTTGTCAACATTACCTATATATATCCAATTCATTTCTCATCAATTCAACTAGCTAAGTTATTCTCACGACACATTATAAAATAACCTTACGGCCACAAAGCATGCTCATTATTTACCACAACCTAATCACATCCATCAGTCATATTTACTTCACTTAAACCGAATTAGCAAGCACATATAGCCCTTGGCCGAATGTCATTAAGCACAAGCCACCATATTATTAATCCTTAAGTCACAACCAAAAACCACATTCGGCACCTCTCATCCACAATTTTACCAATCTTCAAATTCACTTACAAGCTTATTTACATAACATATAAAGCATTAAATAATTTTTCATCAAGAATCTAGTATGACCGATTACCTATTTTTCTCCCTAAATCCAAATTCGGCATATCCTATAAACCAATTAGTAACCTCAACTTTTAATCTAAAATAACAAGCAACTTAACACATCCAACATAACTATCCATGTTAATGACATCAAAGCATCTACTAAAAATTTTTTAAGCTCCTTAGCCGAATCTTAACTCTCCAAATAACCTAAATTCAAACCATGAGATAGGTAGAATCTAAACTAATCGTCCAAATGATGCATAAGTTTCCAAGAGTGACATTGAACATACCTTAATCTAGCAATCACCTTAGCCGAATTTTTCACAAGAATTTTTCTTCTTCCTCTCTTCTAGTTACGGCAATAGAGGAGCAAAGATGAACCAACTTTGATTTCTCCTCCCACTAACCATTATTTTATTACTCTTTATTCTTTAATTCATTTTGCAAATAAAAATGTTAATAGAAAATACATATAATATATATTAATCAATATCATGGCCGACCACTATCCAAAAATGGGTAATTTGACATGCAAGTCCACCTTTTTGATAACATGCATTAATAGATAACTTTAAAATTTACCTATCACATTTCACAAATGTCTCACATAAGTCCTATTTAAAAATTTCACATACAAATGACAAAATCAAAGCATGAGACTTTCACAAATGCATTTACACATATAATAAGCATAGAATATAACTGTTAATTATTTTTATGACTCGATTTTGTGGTCCCGAAACCACTTTCCGACTAGGGTCAAATTAGGGCTGTCACAATTTTGTTATTTTTATTATAATTAACTTAATTATATAATTACCATTTTAACCTTAATGAAATAAATGCAAAATTCACATATTATAAGGTCATTTATTACCAAAACCACTATCATTGGTCTACTAATATATTAAGGACCTCACATTTAACTTATCAAAGCAAATAAGCACTTAAACAATTAGAACACAACTTTTGCATTTTACGCGATTTAGTCCTTTTTATCAAATTAACTAACCAATCGATAAAATTAACTCACAAAATTTTCACACATATATATTCACATGCCGTAAACATCAAAAATAATATTAAAATAATTTTATGACCTCATATTTGTGGTTCCAAAACCACTGTTCTGATTTAGCTAAAACTGAGCTGTTACAGGGCCTATGCAATCTGAACTCGAGAGGAAGCTGCTGCTCCAATTGTGATTGTAGGTACTTTTTCTCTCTTTGATATTAATTTATATGAATTGATTGATCCTGGATCAACTCATTCGTATATATGCACTACATTAGTAGACAAAAAGAAAATACCTGTTTGATTTACTGAATATACTTTCGAAGTTACAAACCCCCTGGGTCAGCATGTTCTAGTTAATCAGTAATGTATATGATGTCCACTAAAAATTAGAGGATACAATTTCCTTGCTATTTTGATATTGTCACCCTCTGATGAGTTTGATGTGATTCTGGGTATGGACTAGTTTACTCTGTATGATGCTATTGTGAATTGTAGAAGAAAACATATTGTGTTAAAATGTAAGGATGGTAAATGGATCTGAAGTTAGTCAGGTAGATTGGATGCTACATCTAATATAATCTAAGCTCTGACGACACAGAAATATGTTAAAAAGGGCTTTGAAGCATATCCCGCTTATATAGTTGATTCCATGGATTCAAAATTGAAGCTATAATTGACTCTAGTGGTATGTGAGTATATAGATGTATTTCTAAAAGAGTTACCAGGGTTACCGCCAATCAGAGAGGTTAAGTTTACCATTAAATTAATGCCAACAACATCTCAGATATCGATAGCCCCGTATAGAATGGCACCTATAGAATTGAAAGAGTTGAAAGCTTAGTTACAAGAGTTGACAGCTTAGTTACAAGAGTTGACAAATAGAGGCTTTGCTCAGCCCAGTTTTTCTCCTTCTGTGTTATTTGTTAAGAAAAAAGACAGATCCATGCAATTATGTATAGATTATCGACAGCTCAACAAAATCACAATCAAGAACAAGTATCCATTGCCACGTATTGATGATCTATTTGACTAGTTGAAAGGTGCAACAGTATTCTCAAAGATCGATCTTCGTTCTGGTTATTATCAATTACGAGTTAAAAACTCAGATGTGCTAGAAACCACGTTCTGAACCAGATATGGACATTATGGGTTTCTTATGATGCCATTTGGTTTGACTTATGAACTTACTGTATTTATGGATTTGGTGAATAGAATATTCAGACTGTATTTAGACAGATTTTTTATTGTGTTCATTGCTGACATTCTGATCTATTCACAAGATGTGACAGAGCATGCCCAGCATTTGAGAATTATTTTCCAAACCTTACGCGAAAAATAACTATTCACTAAGTTCAACAAATATGAGTTCTGGCTCGGAGAAGTTAGATTTTTGGGACATGTGGTACCAGCAAGTGGCATTAGAGTTGATTCGAACAAAATTTCATCTGTGGTAGATTGGAAGCCTCCGAGAAATGTATCTGAAGTTAAATTTTTTTGGGGTTTAACTAGATATTACAGGAGATTCGTCAAGGAATTCTTGATGATTGTTGTACCATTGACGAAACTGTTGCGAAAAGATGTTAAATTTGAATGATCAGAGAAATGTCAGCAACGCTTTAATTAATTGAAAGCTTTGTTAACCTAGGCACCTGTGTTGGTTTAGCCAGATTCTGGTAAAGAATTCTTTGTTTACATTGATGCTTCATTGAATGGTTTAGGCTGTGTTTTGATACAAGAAGGCAAAGTGAAAGGGTATGCTTCTAGATAGTTGAAATCGCATGAAAAGAATTATCTAACTCATGATTTAGAGCTTGCAACTATTGTGTTTGCTTTGAAGATTTGGCGACACCATTTGTATGGAGAAAAATGTTATATCTTTATGGATTATAAAATCCTAAAGTAATTGATGTCACAAAAAGATTTGAATTTGAGACAACACAGATGGCTTGAATTATTGAAATATTATGACTTGATCATTGATCATCATCTGGGGAAGGCTACTGTTGTTGCTAATGCATTGCATAGAAAATCTTTATGCATTTTGCGAGCTTTGAAAACACAACAAACGTTAAGTAATGATGATTCAATTTTAGCTAAATTAAAAGCTAAATTGACGTTTCTGCAGTAGATTTGTGAAGCTAAGAAATGTGATGATGTTTTGTTATCTAAACAGAAACAGATTGAAATGAAACCTAATTTAGATTTCTATGTGGGTTTAGATGACAGTTTGTACTTGAAAGGCAGAACTTGTGTTTCGAGAAAGTTTGATCTCATTAAGCAAATTTTACAGGAAGCTCACAGTAGTAGCTTGTCGATTCATCCTTGTAACAATAAAATGTACGGCGATTTGAAATAGATGCATTGGTGGCCGGGTATGAAACGATAAATTTCTGAGTTCCTATCAAAATGTTTAGTTTGCCAGCAAGTTAAAGTCAAGCATCAGGTACCTTTTGGTTTGTTACAACCAGTGATAATTCTAAAATAGAAATAAGAACATGTCATGATGGAATTTGTATTGGGGTTGCCTCTATCTCTGAGAAAGAAATATGTTGTGTGGGTCATTGTTGTTCGTTTGATGAAATCCACACATTTTATTCCAGTGGGTATAGATTTTTCACTCGAGAGATTGGCAGAGTTGTATGTTACCGAGATCGTTTGGTTGCATGTGTGCCACCTTCTATTATTTCTAACAGAGATCCACAGTTTATGTCTCTATTCTAGAGCAAGTTACACGAAGGTCTAGGTACTTGACTGCATTTTAGTTCAGCATTTCATCCCCAGACAGATTGTCAATTTGAGCGAGTGATTCAGATACTCGAGTATATACTATGCTGTTGTGTTTTGGAGTTCGAAGGTAATTGGGAGAGATTTCTACCGTTAGTTTAATTTGCATACAATAACAGATATCAATTGAGCATTAAGATGGCACTGTATGACGCTTTGTATGGTCGAAAGTGTTGAATTCCATTATACTGGACTGAGCTCAGAAAGAAAAAGCTTTTGGGTGTTGATTAGATACGGGAAACTGAAAAAAAGTTAAAGTGATACGTGATATTCTGAAAATGGCTTTGGATCAATAGAAGTCTTACGTGGATTTGAAAAGAAAAGACATTAAATTTCAAGTCGGGGACAAAGTGTTTTTGAAAGTTTCACCCTAGAAGAAAGCCCTCCGATTCGGACGAAAAGGAAAGTATAACAGTCCGGTTTTAGCTAAATCAAAACAGTGGTTTCAGAACCCCAAACATGAGGTCAAAAAATTATTTTAATATTATTTTTGGTGATTACAACATGTGAATATATATGTATAAAAATTTCATGAGCTAATTTTATCGTTTAATAGCTTAATTTGAGGAAAATAACTTTATCGCGTAAAATGCAAAAGTAGCATGCTATAAGTTAAAAGTGCCTAATTGCTATGGTTTGTTAAATGTGAGGTCCTTATGATGTAATTAGTCCATTGATAGTGGAGATGGACATAAATGGCCTTGAATTATGTGAATTATAATGTTTTAATTAATGGTTAAAATAGTAATTTGGTTATTAAGTTAATATTATTAAAACAAAACAAAATTTCTTTCATATTTTATCATCCTTAGCCAAAAATAACAAAGAAGAATAAGCTAAAATAAGGCTTTGATATTCTACACTTGTGTAGTTAATTAAGGTATGTATTTTGCTCGGTTTTTGATAATTTTTATGTTTTTGTGATTGTTGTATCGAGTACTAGCTAGCATGTACTTTAATTTTTGGATTTGTTGATGATTTTGTGAAATTCCATTAATGAAGCTTGAAAAATGGAAGATAAATGATAGATTATCAAGTTTTGTTAAGTGATTTTGAGTGAAAATGCCTAAAAAGTATTAAATTGTGAAAAGTGTAAATTCAAAGGTTAAATTGTGAAATAAATGATAAATATGGGCTGATATGTGCACTAGGAAAATTCGGCTAGCATGTATTTGAAAAAAATTGTGAAATTTTGTGTATTTGTGAAATAAGGACTAAATTGAATAAATGTGGAACTTTAGGGGCTAAACTGTAAAAATGCCCAACTATGTGTTTGTGGATGAAATTGATTGAGTTGGTGATTAAATGGATTAATTTTGAATATATATAGATCAAGAACGAAAGAAATCGGACTTAGATCGAGGCAAGAACAAAGTACTCGATTAATCGGCTAGCTTCGTTGTTTCTACGACTAAGGTAAGTTCATATGCAAATGAATGTCTTTAAATTGAATTACATGTGTTTACTTGTCATTGAAATGTTATAAATGTTGAACAAGCAATCACGAGCAAGAATTGACAGAGTTATGATATTAGAAAGTCTCGTACGAACCTTAGGAATAGTATAGGATACAAATGTCATGACATTAGGTTATCAAGATGTAATTACATGTAAGACCATGTCTTGGACATTAGCATTGTATTGTGATTACGTGTAAGACCATGTCTGGGACATTGGCATCGTATTATGATTTCGTGTAAGACCCTTTCTGGGACAGTGGCATCGATATGTGATAACATGTAAGACCATATCTAAGATATGGCATTGTACGAGCTTATGTGATTTTTGAGTATCCTTAACAATTCTGAGTGGTTCAACGGGCAAAGACAAATCGAGAAAGAATGTGTGAATGAGTTAAATGACTCAGGTATGTATGAAATTCATATGAATATTGAAAAGTGAAGTAGTTGATGAAATTACATGTGACTTTGAATAAGTATTCATTGAGAAAGGTTTTTGTATATATATATGTGTTTACATGTACTTGGCCTATTGATAGAAATATTGTGATTCATATGGTAAATTTATTTGTATATGGCTTACTAAGCTTTTAAAGCTTACTTTGTGTGTTCTTTCCACGTTTTATAGTTTACCGAAGCTAGCTCAGACATCGGGGATCATTGAGAACCATCATCACACTATCGACAACTTGTTGGTATTTTTGGATACTTGTAAATATGGTATATGGCATGTATTGGCTAGTGAGTTGATGATATGTTTTGAGTTATGATTTTAGCCATGAAATTTAGCTTTTAAACGTTGGTGTATATGGCCATTTAAGTTGGCTTAAGTTATGTGTTTGATAAGTGATATTTGTAATGTACATAATGCCTTATATGTTGGTTTGTTTTGGTATGTTTGCCATAGTTGTTGATATAGCTAAATGGTTGTTCATTTGGTCAGTTATTAGTTGATGTATTAATGCTTAGAAGTTGACATATTGTGGTTTGTTCTTGAGATGATAATATGGTGTGTTTTGTGACATGAAATAGATTATAAGATTATGAGTTAATGCATTTGGAATTTATGTAGCTTTGATGATTTTGGCATAATGATTTGGTATGTTTTAAATATGGAATTTAGTAGTTGAAAAGGTTTAGGATAGATGGCATGAAATGTGTATGAAATAACATGCTTTGATTGCTTATATATGTATAAAATGGTGCAAATTTGATGTGGTTTAGGCATACTTGAGGAGGGTGAGAAATGTGGCTTTTAATAAGCCTATTTTCACTCCACACGTCTAAGCACACGGGCGTATGGCTCGACCCTGTGTGACATATGGCCTTGGTACATAGCCGTGTGTCCCCTAGGGTACCCTTTCGAATTAAGTCAATATACCTGTAACGCCCCAAAATCTAAGTATTTATTTTTGTATGTTGTGTTGCATAAATGCATGCTTGCTTCAGTGGTTAACTGTCCTGAGAAGTGTTGGAGAAGTCCTGAGTTCAAGCCTTGGCTTGTACAAAATTTTGTTTTTGCTTGAATAACCCTTGCCTCTAGCTGGTAGGCTTTTAAATTATTATGGATAAAACATGTCATAAAAAGGCAATTGATCTAGGGGATGGAGGCATGTGTAGTGTTCCAAGGGGTCTGAGGTTCAAGGCTTAGCGATGCAAAAGAGTGTTTTATTTTGCTACTGACACTAGGAAAGTGTTGTAGTTGGACTGAAATTGGGTATTTGAGGAGTGTGGGGAGTTGTGGCTGAATTCTAGGAACTTTTTGGAGAGCGATTGGTAAGGATGTGGATAGGTGGGATATAGTTGAGTGATCTTAGGAGTGATATGGGGAGAGAAATTAGGTGATTTGAAGGGAGTGGAAGAGGGTGTGCCGAATTAGGACTCTCACTCTTTGCATTTTCGGTTTTGTCCAAATCACTATGGGTTTTGTCATTCTTTTTTGTTTCCTTTCTCTATTGAGGCCGAATATTGCATTTTGGTATTCTCTTGTTTTTGTGTTTATTCCCTCTCTTCTTGGGGCCGAGCATAGCAAAAGACAATTCGGGTATCTCCTTTCTATTTTTGCAACTTTATTCTCCCTTTTATTTGTTAAAACCGAATACTCTCTGTCTCTCCTCCTCTCTCAAATCTTAGCCGATTATCCCCTATTTTTGTCCCCTTTCAAATTCTCCCTTTCTTTCAGTGGTAGCCGAATACCCCTTTTCCCTTTTCCTTTTTCTCTCTATTCCTTTAGTTCTTTAGAGTGTCCCTCCTTGCATTGTTAAAACCGAATACTCTTCCTATCATCTTTTTTTGTCGCATCTGTACTTTTTGTGTTAGCCGAATATTCCATATCAGGTTCGAGTGCACATTTATTGTTTCATTCCTCATGCTACTGTAAAAGTCTATTGCTTAACACCCTTTTACGTTGTTGTATTTGCTAGGAGTGTGGTTGTGTTAGGCCTTGCTTTTGTCGAATCGTGTGCTTTCGACTTTTGTTGGGGGTGGAGCCGATTGGCTTTTTCTCCTTTTTAGACTTGGTACTTTCGGTAAGTTACTATACTTTTGGATCAATGGCTTACGGGTGTGGTTTAGCGATTGGGATTCCAAGCGATCTCTTGCAATGGTTTTAGCGTGTGATCGACCTAGACAAGTGATAGGTAATCTTTTGAATATAAGTGTTTTGATTAGCGTTCACTTCGACTCATTTGTTAGCCTATTAACCGAAGCTTCTATTTGAAATAGGTTGGAGTGCTGGTAGGCAAGTTGCATGTTTTTACAAACATGTGTGTAACCACAATGCCCAAATTATAAATCGGCAAAAGCCGTAAAAAGTGACCTTTGATGCCACATGGGCGTGTGCTCGCTTGTGTGGTAACCTGAACGTATAGACATGGGCATTTGATCGTAGAGGCCACCATGAGGGATTTCATGGGCTAGGGCCGTTTTGGGCCACATTGGGCCGTGTGGGCCCCACGAACTTGTGGACCTCACACGGGTAAACCACATAGGTGGACCTCACACGGGTAAACCACATAGACGTGTGAAAAATATTGGGCCAGGCTGTGTAACTCACACGGCCAAGGCCATTTTTGGGCTTTGTGGGCCTCGCGAGCATGTGGGCTTACATGGGCCACATTATGAGCTTTGGGCCCATTTTCACTGTTTGATTGTTAAGGTTGCACGGGTCGCTCGAGACGACGGTTGACCTACTGTTGGGTCGGTAAGTATACTTAGACCTCAATTTGATAAAATGACTGTTATACCCTATGAGGTAAAATGACTTATATGCCCCTATGATATGTATGACTGTAATTGAACATGACACTTGCATACATGTATGATATTATGACATGACATATTGTATGGGGATAGGTTTGTTATATTTGGAGGAAGTCTACTGTACTGGCAGCTTTATTGCAAACACTATTTAGTGTCACAACCGGTGCTATATTTTGGAGTGTAGGGATGGGTGGGTTGATTTTATCCCCACATAGAGTGTAGTGCTGGACGGAGTAGAATGTAGAGGATGGACGGGTAGGGTTTCTGATTGCATTTCTGTTACTGAAATGGGCTAAGGCCCACACTGATACTGATACTGTAATGGGCTAAGGCCCTAACTAAAAATGAACTATTACTAAAACGGGCTTAGGCCCAGATTGTGATTGTCTACTGTATGACTGACTGTTGATAAGGGATTACACACTGAGTTTTCATAAACTCATCCTTCTGCTTTTCTACGCAGGTAATCCTTAGGCAGATCGGTGTTGCGAGGGACTCGATGGTGGCCACACACCCGCACTTGCTTCCACTTTTTTCACTTTTAATTTATAAGTAATTTAATTTTGGTATTTGTTTTGTAATAAGGCCTCTTAAATTTTTTATTTTAATTTGGGATTTATTTACTTTGATTCAAATCTGTTAGTATTAGGCCACGGATTTTCATAAAGATAAATACATTTCAAAACACCATGTTTACGCAACATATTTTAAAAGCTTCTCTATCAAACATTGTTTTAAAGTGTAATAACAATCTAATATGATTAATATTTTGCTAAAACAACTTGAGCTTTAACAATGAACAAGATATCCTAAATTTTTGTTAAGATCATAAAGAGGTTTTGATATAGAACGGATCTTTCAATGAAACTATGTTTTTCGAAACACCCTTCAATGTGACATCGCAGATTCAGCCATAACATTTACGCCGGGTGTGGGTGTTACATTTAGTGGTATCAGAGTCAGGTTGTAAAACTCGACTGTGGATTTTGGCTTTTCCTAAAAACTTGGAATTCCAAAAGAGCTACTCCAAATGATTTGGAAATATTTTAAAATATTTTACCGAATGTGTGGTACACCGAGTCTCCAGTGCCTATTCTGTAAGTTCTCTAAAACTTTTGTTTGTTTAAATTGAAATACTAAAACCACTATAGGTAGTAGACTGTACTGAAATACTCTGCTTAGGGTAAACTAAAATGTAGTAAGACTGCGATTTGCGAAAACAAAAACTCTGAATAACTGATATTGCTTTTCATAAAATATCCATTAATAAACATTGGAACTATAAATTGATGCATAAAATTATTAAAACAGATAAAATGCAAATAGATAATAAGCACCAGAGGTACTTGTGGAAGGGGTACAAGAGGCCGCAACAGAGGCCATGGAGGTGCTCGGGCTAGGTCTTCGGCATCGGGCCCTATGCCTAACGATGAAGCTGGAGAGGCACAGGCTTCACCTATGATTGAGACTGGGTCATACGATCGTGCAGCCAGGGACGATGCACTATCCCAAGCTATGTTACGAATGTAACACCCCAAACCCGGCCCAGACATTATGATCGAATCCGGCATATCACATTGATGCGTTACTAGAAAAGTCATGTTTTATCTAAATTCTTTCTTAGTTTTTAACGAATAACTTCGTTAAAGATTAAAGTGAATAGAAGTTGTGCACCAGGTAGGATGCCAAAAAAGAGGAGGTGAGTCAATTAGACTGCTTAAGTACCCAGCTCTCCGCGAATCCAATCCTAGACATGCACACAACCATTGCCACACTTTAACTGAATGATTGTTCATGGAAAACCAATTCGTTTAAAACCATTTGAAAAGGTTATTAATTTTGAAAACATTTTCATTATGGAAGCTTTGCTTTGTTATCGCGATATTTTGAAATCAAGTAACCTCTTTAAAACACGCCCTAAAACTATTCAATTTCAAACAATTAAAACAATATCATATCTAAGCTAACAAAGCATACTAAAAATAATTAAAAATAATTAAAGCAGCCTTATTACAAATTAAAAACCCGAAAACATAAAGGAAATAATCTAAAATAATAGTGAAGGTATAAATGCTTATTTTAAACAGTCACATGGCCACTCTGAATCCCTCCACTCCAAGTCCACCGATCTAAGGCTCACCGCAAAGATGGGAATAAGGGGGTGAGTTTGGAAAACTCAATTAGTGTAAAGTAAACCCAACTAGAGCCTAAATCGATTCAAGCTTTACAGGCCTAAGCCCTATCCGTAAATAAATTAATCGGGCCTTAGCCCTATTCGAAAATCAGTGTGGCCCTTAAGCCCATTACAGTAACAGAACATAGATTATGCATGTATGCGGAAACCCAACCCATATCCATCCGTATACACCCCCGTACCAACCTTTCACCATGTCGGGAGACTACTCGACCCACCCATCCGTTACACGCCACAGAATTTGCAGCATGGATGCCAGAACAGATATTGTGACAGAGTCACTAGATACAGATATTGTGGCAGAGCCACCAGAACAGATATTTGTGGCATAGCCACCAGAACAGATATTTGTGGCATAGCCACGAGAATGCTTCCTCCATTAATATAACCCATATCCCATGCAACAGATATACATGTCATGGCATACAACATACAGAATCAGAATATCATGCATTTTAGTCAAAATTAACCCTAGGGGTATAACGGTCATTTTGCACCTAGGGGTATAATGGTAATTTTCATACTTAGGGGTATTCTAGTAAATTTACTATTTTAGGGTTTGCAGGCATATTACAGCCATTAACGCATTAACAGAAACACTTACCGAGTATTTTTACCGAATTGGGCCCGTTGGCCCATCAACCCGATTTCAGCCCATTAAGCCCAAATATACCGAAGTGCACGAGATTGCGCACTCTGTAATATTACCGCTTGAGATTACCAAGATTAACAAACAAACTATCTCACGAGCGCTCGTACGCTTGCAAGTTCACAAAATACCGGCTTTTCGGTATTTTAACTTTTCGGCTTTTCAGCTTTTACCGATCTAGTCTATAAGTGGGTGTCGTTTACACACCAATTTTTCGACGAAACATTGAAGAGTTCCACACACTAGTTGCCTACAATCAGTTACTAACACGTTAAACTATGAATCCATAACAACTTATATACAAATCCCCTTACCAATAATCGGCCATTAACACCTTAGACACTAAAGTTCTTACCTTTGCCGGAATATGGACTAGATCTAAATCTAGTCGTTCCAATTATCCAAGCCCTCAATCAGTAGTCTTTAATCGACACTAGAGCAAAACAAATCAAATAACACCACTAAACCCTTTTAGTTTAGTCGGCAGGCACCCTTTGCATATAGGGGTTTTCGGCTTTTATTTAAATTACCAATTAATGGATAGAGAAGGGATTCTGAGAACTTACCAAAGATTTACTTGCCAAAAATGTTCCCAAGTACCTTCTTGTTCCAGATTTGTTGTAGATCAAATCCCCAAAATACAAGGAGAGAACAGATCTAGATGTCCAATCGAGTTAGCCTTCAAAGCCCTTCACTGTACGGCCCCTTGTCCACACTAGCGCACACAAACCAAAAAGAAAGAGGCACAAATGCCCTTAGTCCAAACGTTAGCCACCCTTAAGGGGTTACGACTTTTACCTTAAATCGTGAGTAACTAAAGAAAGATTTGAGCCCTTACTTATACCGTTATGACATTAATCCCGATCTGCTGTAGATCCAACCACCGCATAAGAAGGGAAAAATATAATCAAGGATTCGGCTTCTGCAGTACCTCAATGTAGAAAAGTTTCGATTTTGAAAGAAAGGATGAGAGGTTCGGCTTCAATGGAGATTTAGCTAACCAGTTTTGTTAAGGGTTTATGAGGGAAAAGAAGAAGAGAAATATGGAGGATTTAGGTTTGGCTAAGGTGATTGAATGGGAGAGGTTTTTTTCTTTATGATTGGTGAAGCAAAGAAGATGGGAAGATGACGATAAAAGAAAGGAGAGGAATGGGTTAATGGCCTCGGCTTGAAGAACTAAGAGAGTAAGAGAATGAAAGAAGAGAAAATAAGCCAAAAAGAACAAAAATATAAATTTGAAATAAAACACAACAAGAACCAATTGAAAGGGAAGCAAGATCGGCCAAATTAAAATACCCTAACTAACCCAAAAAGAAAAAAAGAATCATAAAGGCCAAAATAAACGGCATTTATTTGCTATGGCCGAATGAGTGCATTTCGGCATAGGAATTCTTCCTAAATTCCAATTCCACGAATTGGTCCTTGATTTTTTTCCAAATCCAAAGTTTGAATTTCATTCAAACTCCTAATTGATCAGCAGCATCCTTATCCACTCCTTGCACCGCTTCAGCACGCTGCCAAGAGTCCTGATCAGACCCCAACTCCTTCCCCACGCATGCAGTAAAAACCTAACCTTCCGTGCGCGAGGTGAGGCTCGAACCCAGGCCTCTATCCACCCTTGCACCCTTGCGCCTTCGCCCATGCTACTGGCCACTGTACCACGCTTCGCCCTTTACTAATATAGGGTCACAATTAATCTTAATCTATTCTTGCTGAAGCCTCAATTACTTGTGAAATAAAAAGGAAATTTCGCCTTCAATACATCTCGAACCTGCGACCTTCTAAACACACACACACCCTGCTTGCCACTGCACCGAAGTTCTTTTCATGACATAATCCTCTCACAATTAATTTATAACCCTTAGCTGCTTCAGTTCTGCCCGGCTTTAATAAAAGGAAAAAATAAAAAAAATTGGCTTCCCCTAGAATCTAACCCACATCCTCTTGGCATGCCTAGCACGCTACTGCCACTGCACCACAGGCACTCATTATGCTGGATTATGCTCGCAACTCCTCTTAACCCTTATTTTAACCGCAACTTGAATACTAAAAAAAACAACCATTTGGGCGCGCCGTGCCTTGAACCCAGGCACCTCCCACACCCTCCTAGCGTGCTTAGCCACTGGGCCAGGTGCTCCTTTATGCCCAGTTTCTGCCCAACTTATTTTTAAGGCCTTATGCCTAGATTTCCTTAAGAGGCAAAATTTAAGAATTTTGCTAAAGCTATGGGCCGAACCCCGGACTTTTTCCCACACTATAAACCCTTCGTAATTTATTTAATTACTAAACTAAACATACTAAATAATAATAATTAAAACATCCAAATTATTCGGCTGTCTTCTACCCGAGCCCAGACTCAAGGCCCAATACTTCCTAGGCCCAATTTTTGGGGCGTTACAACTCTACCCCCTTAAAAAAAATTTCGTCCTCGAAATTTCAAACTATCAACTAACCGTATTACTCAAGTCAAACAACTATGCTTTTACTGCGCACTCTGATTAAAAATAATTCTTAGTACAACCCAGAACATCTAATTACCAAAGTAAAGAAATATTTACCAAGCACGCATACAACTCGTGACACACACTTAAATAGAATAAGCCTGGCAATCCGGAGCTTGATGCTCCTTGGACCCACATCTAAAGCATGCTCCTGTCTTCCTATGGCATTCACCCAGATGACGCCCGTTGCAGTTCTTGCAGGTTGGAAAGTTTGGCCGTGTCTTTACATGTTTCATAGAACGAGGCTCAGTCGTCTGAGAACTAGAATCCTTCCTCTTCTTACACTCTAAGCACCCTGCTTGAAGCGTTTCCCTAATTTCCTTAACCTTGGTCTCCAATACTTCTTCTACCACTTTCCTTACTAACTTGGCCAGTGCCTCAGTCCCAAGCTCCGAGTTACCGTTACTCGAAGTTGGCAGACTTCGCTTACCCTCAGAATCTATATCAACACTCTACATTATTAGCATGCATAACAATAACTACCGAGATCTCGATTCAAAAATTTTAGTACTTATTCATATGTTTTATGCAGAGATAGTATTTTAAAGTTTCTATTTTCACAGAATCATAGCCTAGCTATAGTCTCAGTATTCTAGTGTTTTTAGTATTGCCCTAGCTATAATGTCATGATGTGGTCTCAGTTCTATCTACAGTAATATCTTAATACAGTGTAGTATGAGTAACAGAAATACTTACAGACTTGGTGCCGAGGATTCAGTGTGCCACTTCTTTGGTTATAAAATTTCAGAAAAGCAAAAAAACTTAAACCATTTTAAGATTGAACCTTAAAACATGTATACCTTGTAAAATATCTTTGAAAAGAACTTTCCAAAACCGTTTCCAAAATACCCTTCTTGGGCCTAAGTTTAGCAAAATTTTTCTAAAAGCTTTTCAAACCCAATCCACAGCCGAGTTATTACAACCGGCTCTGATACCACTAAATGTAACACCTCAAACCTGACCCAAACGTTATGACCGAATCCGGCGTGTCACATTGAAGTGTTAATAGAAAAGTCATGTTTTATTTAAAGTCTTTCTTAGTTTTTAAAGAATAACTTCGTTAAAGATTAAAGTGAATGGAAGCTGTGCACCAGGTAGGATGCCAAAAAAGGGGAGGTGAGTCAATTAGACTGCTTAAGTACCTAGCTCTCCGCTGATCCAATCCTAGACATGCACACAACCATTGCCACACTTTAACTGAGTGATTGTTCATGGAAAACCAATTCGTTTAAAACCATTTGAAAAGGTTATTAATTTTGAAAATGTTTTCATTGCGGAAGTTTTGCTTTGTTATCGCGATATTTTGAAATCAAGTAACCTCTTTAAAACGCGCCCTAAAGCTATTCAATTTCAAACAATTAAAACAATATCATATCTAAGCTAACAAAGCATACTAAAAATAATTAAAAATAATTAAAGCGGCCTTATTACAAATTAAAAACCCGAAAACATAAAGGAAATAATCTAAAATAATAGTGAAGGTATAAATGCTTATTTTAAACAGTCTACATGGCCACTCTGAATCCCTCCAGCTCCAAGTCCACCGATCTAAGGCTCACCTGCAAAGATGGGAGTAAGGGGGTGAGTTTGGAAAACTCAGTGTGTAAAGTAAACCCAACTAGAGCCTAAATCAATTTAAGCTTTACTGGGCCTAAGCCCTATCTAGAAATAGAATTAACTTGGCCTTAGCCCTATTCAGAAATCAGTGTGGCCCTTAAGCCCATTACAGTAACAGAACATATATTATGCATGTATGCGGAAACCCAACCCATATCCATCTGTATACACCCGTACCAACCTTTCACCATGTGAGGAGACTACTCGACCCACCAATCCGTTACACGCCATACAATTTGCAGCATGGCTGCCAGAACAGATATTTGTGGCATAGCCACTGCAATGAGATTAATCTTCACGCCGCCATCGCACCATGCTTCTCCCTTTACTAATATAGGGTCACAATTAATCTTAATCTATTCCTACTGAAGCCTCGGTTACTTGCGAAATAAAAAGGAAATTTTTCCTGCTATACATATCAAACCTGCAACCTTTTAAACATACACACACGCTGCTTGCCACTGCGCCGAAGTTCCTTTCATGACATAATCCTCTCACAATTAATTTATAACCCTTACCTGCTTCTATTCTGGCCTGCTTTAATAAAAGGAAAAATAAAACATAATTCCCCTTCCCTTGGAATCAAACCCACATCCTCTCGGCATGCCTGCTTCTGTTCTGCCACTGCGCCACAGGCGCTCCTTATGCTGGATTATGCTCGCAACTCCTATTAACCCCTATTTTAACCGCAACCTGAATACTAAAAAAAAACCATTTGCAGGCACCGTGCCTTGAACCCAGGCACCTCCCACGCCCTCCTAGCGTGCTTAGCCACTGGGCCAGGTGCTCCTTTATGCCCAGTTTCTACCCAACTTATTTTTAAGGCCTTATGCCCAGATTTTCTTAAGAGGCAAAATTTAAGAATTTTGCTAAACCTATGGGCCGAACCCCGGACTTTTTCCCACACTATAAACCCTTCGTAATTTATTTAACTACTAAACTAAACATACTAAATAATAATAATAATTAAAACATCAAAATTATTCGGGCCATCTTCTACCCGAACCCAGACTCAAGGCCCAATACTTCCTAGGCCCAATTTTTGGGGCGCTACAGCGAATTCTCGATATGGTCACTGGGCCTAACACTTGTATTGTGGGCAGTGAGTCGGTTATGGAATGACTCCGGCCTAATGGGGCTGAGATTTTTAGGGGTATTGCTAGAGTTGCCCCTAATGTGGCTGAATATTGGATTCAGGCCATAGAAAGGATCATGGACGACCTCGACTGCACCCCCCAACAGAAACTAAAAGGTGCAATGTCATTACTGCAAAACGAAGCCTATCAGTGGTGGTTTACAGTTAAAGAGGGTACTCAGCTCGACCGGTTGACCTGGGAATTTTTTAAGACTGCATTCTAAGGGAAATATGTGGGCGCTAGTTATGTGGATTCCCGGAGGAGGGAGTTTCTAAATTTGACTCAGAGGGATAAATCTGTGGCTAAATACAAGGCTAAATTTTTGTGACTTAGTTGCTATGCGCGTGGGATGGTGGCAACTGAATATGAGCATTGTGTTCATTTAGAGGATGGCCTCAGAGATACTCTGCGGGTTTTGATAGCTCCATAGGGGGAGCGAGATTTTGCTGCTTTAATGGATAAGGCGAAGATCGCCGAGGATGTGAAGTTCGCTGAGCACCAGAATCGTGAAAAGGAAAAGGGTAAGAACAGGAGGGATTCAGAGCCCTCAAATTTATTTTTGAGGCCTAAAAAAAAGGTCAGAGTTGATGGTTCAGTTAGAGTTGGGGCCCCTATTCCTGCTACTGGACCATAGCCTTGTGCTGATTATGGGAGATGCCATCAGGGCGAGTACTAGAAATCGATTAAGGCATATTTGAGGTGCGGATCTTTGGAGCACCATATCAGAGATTGTCCACGGAGGGCCAATCAAATGCAAGCTACTGGTATGGGTTATGTACAGCCCTAGATGTTATTACGGGTACGTTCTTTATCCATAATGTACCTTATACTGCATTGATTGATATTGGGTTTACGCATTCTTATATAGCATGCATTATGTCTGAAACTTTGGGTATCATGGTTGAAAACACTACGAGTGAGGTTACTGTGTTGAGTCCATTAGGGCAGTCGATGAGAGTGAATAAACTATTTAAGGATGTACCTTTGGGGGAGCACCGATTTTATTTGTGAAAAATAAAGATGGAACCATGCGTATGTGCATCGATTACCGACAATTGAACAAATTGACTATTAAGAACAAGTACCCCCTACTGAGGATAGACGATCTATTCGACCAATTCTAAGGAGCTTCAGTCTTTTTTAAGATTGATCTCTGATTGGGGTATCATCAATTGAGAGTCAAAGAGCTAACATTTACAAGACAGCATTTAGGACTCGTTATGTCATTACGAGTTCCTAGTGATGCCGTTTGGACTGACGAATGCACCAACGGCTTTTATGGATCTGATGAACCGAGTGTTCCAGCCCTATCTAGATCGGTTCGTAATGGTTTTTATAGATGACATTCTGATGTATTTGAGAACTGAAGATGATCATGATGCATATCTCTGAGTTGTTCTATAGATTCTGAGGGAGAAACAATTGTATGCCAAGTTCAGTAAATCTAAATTCTGGTTACGAGAGGTAACGTTTTTGAGCTATGTAGTATCTGCTGAAGGGATTAGGGTTGATCCTCAAAAAATTAAGGCTATTTTGGATTGGAAGCCGCCTAAGATGGTATCTAAGATTCGAGGTTTTCTAGGTCTGGCAGGGTATTATACACGGTTTGTTAAGGGGTTTTCATTGATTGCTGCACCTCTGACTAAATTGTTGCGTAAGGGTGTGCTGTTTAATTGGACTGGTGCGCAGCAGTAGAGTTTTGAGAAGCTTAAGAAAGTTCTAACTGAGGCCCCTGTCTTGATACAGCCGGAGTCTGGGAAAGAGTTTACTGTCTACAGCGATGCATCACACGTTGGTTTGGGTTATGTGTTGATGCAAGAGGGTAAGGTGGTAGCTTATGTGTCTTGCCAGCTTAGTACTCATGAGGCGAATTATCCAACGCATGACTTGGAGTTGGCCGCGGTGGTATTCACATTGAAAATTTAGAGGCATCACCTATACGGTGAGAAGTGTATCATTTACACGGATCACAAGAGCCTCAAGTATCTCCTCACTCAGAAAGAGCTAAATCTTAGGCAACGTAGATGGATTGAGATACTTAAGGATTATGACTGTTCGATTGAATACCATCCTGGTAAGGCCAATATGGTGGCTGACGCACTGAGCCGTAGGTCTATGGCGGATCTGAGGGCAATGTTTGCTTGTCTCAGCTTATTTGATGATAGTAGTCTATTGGCCGAACTTCAAGTTAAACTGACGTGGATCGAGTAGATTAAGGGTAAACAATTGGAGGATGAGTCACTGGGTCCTCAATTTCGACAGATTGATAGTGGTTGCACATCAGATTTTGGACTGAATAGCGAAGGGGTACTCTGTTTCCGTAGGAGAGTCTATGTACTGAAAGATACTGATCTAAGGCAGTCTATACTACAAGAAGTGCATAGCAGTCCTTATGCTATGCATATTGGCTGGAATAAGATGTATTGAGACCTTCATGAGTTATATTGGTGGCCAAGTCTTAAACATGAAGTTACTGACTTCGTGGGTAAATGCCTTACTTGTCAGCAGGTTAAAGTTGAACACCAGTTACCTTCAGGGTTACTTCAGCCAGTTAAGATTTCGCTGTAGAGGTGAGAGAGAGTGACTATGGACTTTGTTAGTGGGCTGCCCTTAACGCCTAGTAAGAAGGATTCAGTATGGGTCATCGTGGATTGATTGACCAAATCTGCCCATTTCATACCTATTCGTACTGACTACTAGATGCAGAAGTTGGCTAAACTGTATGTGTCTGAGATAGTGCGACTGCATGGGGCACCAGTTTCCATAATATCTGATAGAGATCATTGCTTCACGTCTCGGTTCTAGAAGAAGTTACACGAGGCTTTGGGTACAAGGTTGGACTTCAGTACTGCGTTCCATCCTCAGACAGATCATCAGCCAGAGAGGGTGATTCAGATACTGGAGGATATGTTAAGGAGTTGTGTGATTGACTTTCGAGGTAGTTGGGAAGACTATTTACCATTAGCAGAGTTTGTGTATAACAATTGCAACCAGTTTAGCATACAGATGGCACCTTACGAGGCACTATCTAGTCGTAGGTGTCGTATTCCTTCGTGTTGGACTGAGTTGGGCAAGCGGTGTGTTCTGGGCCCTGAATTGATTTCTAATACCGAGGATAAAGTTAGATTGATTCGGGATCGACTGAAGACAGCATCTGAGAGACAGAAATCATATGCGAATCTGAAGCATTAGGAGATTGAGTATTCTATGGGGGACTTAGTATTTCTCAAGGTCTCGCCATGGAAGAGCGTACTGAGGTTTGGATACAATGGCAAGCTAAGCCCTAGGTTCATTGGGCCTTACCGCATACTGAAGCGTGTCGGACCGGTTGCCTATCAACTTGAGTTACCTCCAGATTTGGACCAGATTCACAATGTGTTCCACGTCTCCACGCTGACGCATTACCGCTCTGATCCTACGCATGTTGTCTCGACTGAAGAGATTGAGGTTAGGCCGGATCTAACTTTCGAGGAGGAACCGGTTCAAATTCTAGAGCGTGATGTAAAAGTGTCAATGAAGAAGTCTATCACACTGGTTAAGGTACTTTGGCGTAATCACAGTTCAGAGGATGCCACGTGGGAACCCGAGGAGGCGATGAGGCAACAATACCCTCATCTGTTTTGACTAGGTAAATTTTGAGGCCTAAATTTTCTTTTAGGGGGCTAGAGTTGTAACGCCCCAAAATCTAGGTATTTATTTTTGTATGTCATGTTGCATAAATGCATGCTTGCTTTAGTGGTTAACTATCCTGAGAAGTGTTGGAGAAGTCCAAAGTTCAAGCCTTGGCTTATAAAAAATTTTGTTTTTGCTTGAATATCCCTTGCCTCTAGCTGGTAGGCTTTTAAATTATTGTGGGTAAAACATGTCATAAAAAGGCTATTGATCTAGGGGATGGAGGCATGTGGAGTGTTCCAAAGGGTCTGAGGTTCGAGGCTTGGCAATGCAAAAAACTGTTTTATTTTGCTACTGACGCTGGGGAAGTGTTGTAGTTAGACTAAAATTGGGTATTTGAGGAGTGTGGGGAGTTATGGCCGAATTCTAGGAACTTGTTGAAGGGAATTTTAGTTGGTAAGGATGTGGATAGGTGGGATATAGTTGAGTGATCTTAAGAGTGATATAGGGAGAGAAATTAGGAGATTTGAAAGGAGTGGAAGACGGTGTGCCGAATTAGGACTCTCACTCTTTGCATTTTTGGTTTTGTACAAATCACTGTGGGTTTTGTCATTCTTTTTCGGTTCTTTTCTCTTTTGAGGTCGAATATTGCATTTTGGTATTCTCTTCTTTTTGTGGCTATTCACTCTCTTCTTGGGGCTGAGCACAGCAAAAGACCATTTGGGTATCTCCTTTTTATTTTCGCAACTTTATTCTCCCTTTTATTTGTTAAAATCGAATACTCTCTGTCTCTCCTCCTCTCTCAAATCTTGGCTGATTATCCCCTATTTTCGTCCCCTCTCAAATTCTCCCTTTCTTTCAATGGTAGCTGAATACCCCATTTCCCATTTCCCTTTTCTCTCTATTCCTTTAGTTCTTTCGAGTGTCCCTTCTTACATTGTTAAAATCGGATACTCTTCTCATCATCTCTTTCTATCGGTTCTCTACTTTTCGTGTTAATCCAATATTTCATATCAGGTTCGAGGGCACATTTATTGTTTCCTTCCTCTTACTACTGTAAAAGTCTATTTCTTAACACCCTTCTATGCTGTCGTATTTGCTAGGAGTGTGGTTGTGTTAGGACTTGCTTTTGTCGAATCGTGTCCTTTCAGCTTTTGTTGGGGGGTGGAGCCAATTGGCTTTTTCTTCTTTTCTGACTTGGTACTTTCGGTAAGTTACTATACTTTGGGTCAATGGCTTGCGGATGTGGTTTAGTTAACAAATGGCGATTAGGATGCAGGTAGTCCTTAAGGATTCCAAGCGATCTCTTGTAACGGTTTTAGTGTATGATCGATCTGGATAAGTGATAGGTAATCTTTTGAATATAAGTGTTTTGATTAGGGTTCGCTTCGGCTCGTTTGTTAGCCAATTAACAGAAGCTTCTGTTTGAAATAGGTTGGAGTGCTCGTGGGCAAGTTACACGTTTTCGCAAATAGGTGTGTAACCACACTACCTAAATTATAATTCGGCAAAAGCCGAAAAATGTGACCTTTGATGCCACATGGGCGTGAGCTCCCTCTTGTGGTAATTCGAATGTATAGACATGGGTGTTTGATCGTAGAGGCCACCATGAGCGGTTTTATGGGCTAGGGCCATTTTAGGCCACATTGGGCCATGTGGGCCCCATGAACTTATAGACCCTACACTGGTAAACCACGGACGTGTGGAAAATATTGGGCCAGGCTGTGTAACTCACATGAATAAGGCCATTTTTGGGCTTTGTGGGCCTCACAGACGTGTAGGCTCACATGGGCCGCATTATGGGCTTTGGGCCCATTTTCACTGTTTGGCTGTTAAGGTTGCACGGATCGCCCGAGATGACTGTGGACCTACTGTTGGGTCAGTAAGTATACCTAGACCCCAATTTGATGAAATGACTATTATACCCTTGTGAGGTAAAATGACTGATATGCCCTTATGATATGTATGACTGTAATTGAGCATGACGCTTTTCATACATGTATGATATTATGACATGACATAATGCATGGGGATAGGTTTGTTATATTTGGAGGAAGTTTACTGTACTGGCAGCTTTGTTGCAAACACTATTTAGTGCCGCAACCGGTGCTATATTTTGGACTGTAGGGATGGGTGGGTTGATTTTATCCCCACATGGAGTGTAGAGCTAGACGAAGTGGAGTGTAGAGGATGGATGGGTAGGGTTTCTGATTGCATTTCGGTTACTATTTCTGAAATGGGCTAAGGACCACACTGATACTGATACTGTAATGGGCTAAGGCCCTAATTGAAAATGAAGTGTTATTGAAACGGGCTTAGGCCCAGATTGTGATTGCCTACTTATGACAAACTGTTGATAAGGGATTACACACTGAGTTTTCCTAAACTCACCCATCTGCTTTTCTGCGCAGGTAATCCTTAGGCGGATCAGTGCTACAAGGGACTCTATGGTGGCCACACAGCTGCACTTGCTTCCACTTTTTCACTTTTAATTTATAAGTAATTTAATTTGGGTTTTTTTTTGTAATAAGGCCTCTTAAAGTTTTTATTTTAATTTGGTATTTACTTACTCTGATTCAAATCTGTTAGTAGTAGGCCACGGATTTTCATAAAGATAAATGTATTTCAAAACACCATGTTTACGCAACATATTTTAAAAGCTTCCGCAACAAACATTGTTTCAAAGTGTAATAACAATCTAATATGATTAAAATTTTGCTAAAATGACTTGAGCTTTAACAATGAATAAGATATCCTAAATTTTCGTTAAGATCACAAAGAGGTTTTGATATAGAATGGATCTCTCAATGAAACTATGTTTTTCGAAACACCTTTCAATGTGACATCTCTGATTCGGCCATAACGTCTAGGCTGGGTGTGGGGTATTACAATACCCTACAGGTTTGACACGACCTAGATACACGGGCATGTCTACTGGCTATGCATGGCACATGGGCTGGCACATAAGCGTGTGGCTGGCTGTGTGACCCAAGTCAGTAACCTCTCCACTTTTCCCACGGCCATGGCACACAGGCGTCTCCTCGGCTGTGTGGTGCAAGTCAGTATGTATGCCTTTTTCTCACACGGCCTGTGACACGAGCATGTTTAGAGGCCATGTGAAGTACATGGTCTGTTCACACGGGCGTGTAACCCTTAAATGTATGAAAATTTTCTAAGTTTCTCAATTTATAAATGTTATCGATTTAGTCCCTAATCACTTTTAAGCATGATTTAAGGTCTCGTAGGACTTATAATTGACAATGTGGATAACTTGAATAGATATTGATTATGAATGCATAAATGCATGTGAATGATGTGTATTATCCGGTAATACCTCGTAACCCTATTTTTATGATGGATTCAGGTTAGGGGTGTTACAGAAAACTTAGTCCGTTGTTTATCAGGCTGTATGAGATCATTGATAGAATTGGTCCAGTAACTTATAACTTAGCTGTACCGTCAGAGTTAGAAAAGATTCATAATGTATTTCACGTATCAATGTTATGGCGATATCGATCAGACCCTTCATACGTGATTTCATCTGTTGATGTCGAGATACATCCAGATATGACTTACAGTGAATAACCGATCAGAATTCTAGCTCGAGAGATTAAATAATTGAGAAATAAAAGTATAGCTTTAGTTAAAGTTCCCTGGCAATGTCACAGAATAGAATAGGCTACCTGGCAACTGGAAGAAGCTATGAAAGTGTAATACCCAAACCTCTTTTCTGGTAAGATTTTAGTGGACGAAAATTTCTTTAGAGGGAGAGTTGTAATAGCCCATTTTCAGTAAAAGCAAAAGAGTGGTTTTGAGACCACAAATTCGACAAGTAAATTATTATTTTATTATTCTTTTAATGTCTATGGGACATTAGTAAGGTTGTACTAAAATTTCGTTAAGAAATTTTGATGTTTGCATACTTAATTACGTAAAAAGGTCTAAATCGTAAAAGGTGCAAAAGTAGAGTTTTAAATGTGTCAAATAGCTATGGAATTTTAATCTAAGGTACTTGGATGGTAAATAGACCAATTAAAGGGTTAGTGGACATTCATGGATAAGGTATTAATGTAATTTTGAATGATTTTAAATGTTAAAAGGGTAAATGAGTAAATAAGGTCAAAATTAAATAAAACAAAGCATTCATCTTCTTCAAAATAGGCTTCCACCAAAATTGAAGGGGAAAAAAGCCATTTTTATGGTTTGAAACATTCGACCATTTCTTTTTGCTTGCATGGTATTTTTTTCAATCTCGTTTTTAATGATTTTTATGTTTTCGAGATCGTTTTAGCTTTTTTTTTAAAGAGAAAGACCCAAAGGCCAACTTCAATTTATTGCATCACTTAAAATAATATCATGGATTTCTAAAGGATAAACCATATCAAAATCCTTAGTACAATTATTAATAGTATCCCATTTACAAAGAAAGTCAGCAACTTTGTTACAACACCTCAGGGCTCAAACAAATTTGAAATTAAAACAGTGGTCCAGTAATTTTAAACTATTTCGAATGCAGAAGCCCATAGTGGACAAGTCAGTTGTCGTCCTGTTAAGCCGGTTCACCAAGCTGACGCAGTCAGATTCAAATTCCAGCTTCAGCCAATTTTTAGCCCGTCATGACTCATGCTTTCTTCCAGCGCATACAACTCAGCCCATTCAGCTTGAACGTTTCTGTCCCAAACACCTGCCTGACTACCAAGGACAAAGCCATCGTGATCCCTCGCCACAAAACCAAAACTCATCTTCTCATTGTTCGTAGAAGTAACGAAATTAATTTTAACCACCCCCTGACCAGGTTTCTTCCACGCTCTCTCTATAGCCGGCTTAGGGAGCATCGGTTTCTCTAAAAGATTAAAAATACGAAAGTCCTGACTTAAAGCAACAGCTCTATCCCAAGTCACTTTGGCCTCATCCTCCACCTCTCAAAAGACTCTATTATTCCTACTGTTCCAGATATTCCATAGAACCGTGATGAAGTCAGAGAATGCCTTTCTATCCAACGAACGAGCCATGTCTTCAAGCCAATCCACACACCGATCATAGTAACCTTCGAGCAGCATATTCTTAAGGCATCCATAAACTAGCACCATCCTCGCCCTCGGACAGTTTTTTAGTGCATGAAGCAAAGTTTCCTTTTCAGCTCCAGATCTAGGACAGGTGCTGTTGACCTCCGTACGAATGCCCGAAATTTTCTCAAGCATAGGCAAGATGTCGTGCCCCAGGTGCTAGCAAAAAATCCTAATTTTTGGAAGAGTTTGCAACTTCTACGTAAGCTTCCAAAAAATCTGATGGGGGCCAAACCCCACATGCTTCAGAATCAGCCAGGAGTAAGCGGATTTAGTGGAAAAAGAGCCAAAAGGGTTATGAAACCAAATACGATAGTCATCAGGGATCAAATTGCAAAACTCTTAGGGTTTTTACCTAGATGCTCTTGCATGATTCTTGATGTTTAAAGAAATATTATGAGTCTTTGTTTATAAATAAACTAGTTTTGTAAAGTGAATTTTGATGAAAATTGTGTTTAAGGACTTATTTGTGAAAATGATAAAAGTTCATTATAAATTTATGAAATGTAGGTTTGTATGTATTGATATATGTCCCTAGTGAATTCGGTTGGCATGATATAAGGATTAAAATGCTTAGATTTCAATTTTTGAGCTTAAGGACTAAATTGTGAAAAGTTAAAATGTTAGAGGTAAAATTGTAATTTCTCAAAAATATGAAATGTGGACTGAATCGAATAGTAGAGATATTAAATGGATTGAATTTGTTTATTTAGATCAAGATAGACCAAGAACGTATTTAGATCGGGGAAAAGCTAAAGCCTCAGATTAGTCGATTAAGTCTCTACACTCTAATTGTCGAGGTAAGTTCGTAGTTTTTTTTATACGTAATGAATTTTCTATTTGTGTACTTATATTATGATGCTTTAATTATTACGTTATTACAATAAATGATAAATTACATATACGTTCCCCTATTTGTATTTCAATACCCCTGAATTACACATATGTGCCCGTGTTTGTACTTCGGTACCCCTAAATTGCACATACGTGCCCTTGTTTGTACTTCGGTACCCCTAAATTCATAGACATACCCCTTTTGTACTTCGGTACCCATGAATTGTATAGATGTGCCCCGGTTTGTACTTCGGTACCCCTAGATGTACTTTGTACTCTATTTAGGCCTCGATAATTCTGAATTGAATAATACATGAACTTTATTCAATTTATTGACAGATTAAATGATATGCTACATTCTTACTAAGCTCTATAAGCTTATTTATTTTTGTGGATTGTTTTGTAGATCATTATTGCTGACACTTTGGGTGGATCAAATCTTTAGCTTACACTATCCACCGACTTTGGTAGTTTTTCTATCTCCTAGAATAGTGGCATCTATAAACTTAAGTAGTTGAATTTGGGATTGAAACGTATTTTGGATGTTATAAAATGGTATTTGATGAATGTGTATATAATGATTAAATGTGTTTGTGTTTTGATGCCATATATGCAGAATACGTTATGATGCTTACTTTAGAAGGTACTTTTGGTCATTTTTTATAATGAATGAGAATGGTTTATTGGTATCACTTGATGGTTTGAGTCATGAAGCTACTTTAGGTTATATGTTTATTAGGTTTTTGGAATTTGTAGTTGATGAATGTATTTAGTAAAGTTTGCATGATTTGGTAGGTTTTGGTAATTGATATTAAGGTGCCTTGTATGGCTTATTAGTTTAATGATCTTGGACTATTTATTTGGTCATTTTATGTAGCTTTTGGGCCATGTTTAAATGCCTTAATATGGTGTACTAAAGACCTTTAAGTAGTTGCATGGTTTGGTGTTAGAAATGGCTTGTTTTTGGGAAAATTCATGTCCATACGGCCTAAGACACGAGCATGTGTGTAACTACCCATTTTCAGTGAAATCAGAGCAGTGGTTTTGGGACCACAAATCTGACGAGTAAAAATTTATTTTATTTTTATTTTTATTTTTATTTTAATGTTTACGGTACATTAGTAAGGTCGTATAAAAATTCCATTAAGAAATTTTTATGTTTGCATGATTAATTAAGTAAAAAGGTTAAATTGAAAAAGGTGAAAAAGTACAATTCTATTAGCTAAAGGTGTTAAATTGCTATGGAATTTTAATGTGAGTGACTTAAATGGTAATTAAACCATTTAATTAATAGGTGGACAATTATGGAGATAGTATTAAGTAATTTTAAAGTTTATAACGAAGGTTGATTTTGTAAATTAATAATTTAACATAAAACAAATTAAAGAAAATTAAGGCTTTATTGTGTTCATCTTCTACACCGAATTTAGGAAGAAGAAAACCCTTCATTTTTGCACCTTGAGCATTTGGTTAGATCTCTCTTGCATGTAAGTGTGTTTTCATCTCGTTTTTAATGATTTCTATGTTTTTGAAGCCATTATAGCTTAATCTAACTATCCCAGGGACAAATTTGTAAAATTTTTAAAGGTTTAGGGTTTTTCCATGAATTTACTTACATGATTTATGAAGTTTGATGAAACATTATGAGTCCTTGTTGTTAAATAAACAACTTTTGTAAAGTTATTTTTGATGAAATAATCATTTAGGGATTTATTTGTAAAAATTGTAAAATATTATGTTAAATTTGTGAAGTTTTCAATTGTATGAGGTTATATAAGTCCCTAGGTAAATTGGCTAGCATGAAGTAAAGATGAAATTGCATAAATTTCCATCTACGAGCTTAAGGGCTAAATTATAAAGAAGTTAAAATATGAGGGGCAAAATTGTAATTTTGTAAAAGTATGAATTTTGGACTGAAATGAATAGAACGAATATTAAATAGATTGAATTTTCTTATTTAGATCAAGTTAAGCCTCGTGCAGATCTAGATCGAGGGAATGATAAAGCCTTAGATTAGTTGATTCTATTTCGACATCTTTAAAATTGAGGTAAGTTCGTATGTTTAAATAACATTTCATTGTTATTTGATTTATATGCTATTATGCTATTTATCAAGCCATGTTACAACAAAAATCCAATGATGCTTCGATGAGTATCGAGTCTCATTTAAACCTTAGGAATATATAGAATACAAATGACATGTCATTAGGGTTACTATGTTTCGGGTGCTGGTCCTGAATGTCCTACCGATGGCTGAGTTCTGGAATTTGTTGTGGATACTTGTCAGCTTGTGTGAGCAGCATTGTGTAGCAATATTCTGACTGTCAGCTTGTGTGAGCAGACCCATTTATGGCTCGAGTAAGCATCAATGTAAAGGAAAAAAGAAAAGGAATGGTTTCGACCATATGTTTAGCACACTTTGTGTGAGCTTCTCGCATATCCGATATTATTCTAAGTGGTTCAACAGGCATGAAAAGGGATGGAACGGTAAGTGTTCCAATGGCTAAGTCATGAACTTATGGAAAGATATAAATTGAGGATGATTAAAGTATGTATAACCATGTTTATAGAAAGTATTAATTTAAATGTGCTATGTTCATGAAATCTATCTTACCATCGGATGATTTTGTTAAGTCACGTGTTTAAGCACTAACTTGTCTTGTTTTTGATACTTATGCTTGTGCCAACCTTATGTTGGATTGGTTCATGTTTAATTTTAAAATTGTGCATTGAAATGGTAAGTTATGTGCATGTTATACGAACTTACTAAGCATTATATGATCACGTTGTTTTCTTTCCTATGTTTTATAGTATACCGAAAGCTTGATCGGTTTGGAAGCTTCTTGGAGACTTATCACACTATCCAGCGATTATATCGGTAGATTTTAATGTTTTGGTCAAGGTTATAATGGCGTGTATAGGTGAATTTCTGTTTAATGGCTAGTTGATGATTTTGGCATGTAAATGTTGTTTTGAATATATGGTACTTTTGGTACCTTATGGTTTTGATGTTAACATGGTTAAGTTGATGCATAGTTTACGACCAAAGTGGTAAGTGTTGGTATATTTGCAATGTGGTCAATAATGGTATGCTTTGATATGGAATTAAACTAAATGTGTTTGGATGAAATATGACCAAATATGTATAAGATTATGTATATGTTCTTGATTGTGATTGAGGTGCCTATATGGCATATTGGTTGGATGGATAAATTGCCTGTTGAATTGGTCCTATTATGCATGTTTTGGTATGTTTTGGCACCTTGATTATATTTGCATATTACTTGTAGGAACATGCTTAAATGGGTGACAGAAATGGCTTGATTTTGGCCAATTTCTTGATATGCAAATACTCATTTGATGATTTTATTTGTATATGGCTTACTAAGCATTTAAAGCTTACTTGTGTGTTCTTTCACTATTTTATAGATTACCAAAGCTAGCTTAGACTCAGGGATTGTCGGGAAATGTCATCACACTATCGATCATCTCGTTGGTACTTTTAGAGCTTTGTATATATGGTATATGGCATGTATAGGCTATCTTGATATGTTTTATGATTTTGAGCAATGAGATTTGGCTTGTAAATGTTGGCATGTATTTGGCTATTTAAGTTGGCTTAAATTATGTGTTTGATAAGTGATATTTGTGATGTATATAATGCCTTATATGTTGGCTTGTTTTGGTATGTTTGCCACTGTTGTTGAAATAGCTAAATGGTTGTTCATTTGGTTAGTAATTAGTTTATGTATTAATGCTTGGAAGTTGGCATATTTTGGTTTTTTCTTGAGATGATATTATGGTGTGTTTTGTAACATGAAATAGATGATAAGATTATGAGTTAATGCAATTGGAACTTATGTAAGTTGTAATGATTTTTGGCATAATAATTTGGTATGTTTTGAATATGGAATTGAGTAGTTGAAATGGTTGAGGATAGATGGAATAAAATGTGTATAAAATAGCATGCTTTGGTTACTTATACATGTATAAAATGGTGCAAATTTGATGTGGTTTAAGTATGCTTGAGGAAGGAGAGAAATGTGGCTTTTACCAAGCCTATTTTCACTCCACACGGCTGAGCACACGGGCGTGTGGCTCGACCGCGTGTGACATATGGCCTTGGTACATGGCTGTGTGTCCCCTAAGGTTCCCTTTTGAATTAATTCGGTATACCCTACAAGTTTGACACAAACTAGACACACGAGCATCTCTACTGGCCGTGTGTGGCACACGAGCTGGCATGGGCGTGTGGCCGGCGGTGTGACCCAAGTCAGTAACCCCTTTAGTTTTCCCACGGCCAAGGCACACAAACATGTCTCTGGCCGTATGGTGCAAGTCAGTATGTATTTCCTATTTTCAAACGGTTTGTGACACTGGCGTTTCTAGGGGTCGTGTGAGGCACACGGCCTGTTCATATAGGCGTGTGACCCTTCAATGTATGAAAATTTTTCTAAGTTTACAATTGTTATCAGTTTAGTCCCGAACCACTTTTAAACATGTTTTAAGGTCTCATAGGACCTTATAAGGGACAATGTGGATGAGTTGAATGGATATTGATTATGAATGTATAAATGTATATGAATTATGTGTATTTTTGATAATGCCTCATAACCCTATTTCGGTGATGGATATGGGTTAAGGGTGTTACATTTCTTAGTATCAGAGCTATGGTTTAGTCGATTCTAGGACTAACGTAGCGTTTGAGAGTCTAGCTATACATGCCATATATATAAACTGCGATAGTGTGATGATTCCTGATAGCTTAAAATGTGTTTTTCATATAGAAAATGAATCCTGATCGAGCTTTAGCTGATGATGTGGAAAGTAATACGCTCGCTCCCTTCAAGGGGTAGCGCTGGCTGATTCTAGGCTGATTTCAAGTAGTTAAGGGGGAGAAGCTAAGCAAGCCTTCTTCTAAATGATGAGTAAGTGGTTCACGGAGTTCGTTCGAACGAATCCGATTGTTCAACAATCTCCACCCCCGCCTATTCCTCAACAAATCCCAATTGTGTCGCAAGTGATAGATCCGATTCGATTGAGTAAGCTGCCAGTAGATATGATTTGAAAACACGGGGTTGAGGAGTTTTGGGCTATAGTTGATGATAATGCTGAGAGAGCTGAGTTTTGGCTCAAGAACACGATTAGAGTATTCGAGGAATTGTCATGTACTCCTAAAGAATGTATCAAATGTGTGGTATTTTTACTTAGAGATAATGCATATCATTGGTGGAAAATGTTGACATCTGTGGTTCCTAGAGAACGAGTTACCTGGGAGTTCTTCCAATCTGAATTTCGAAAGAAATACATAAGTCAGCGATTTCTCAATCAGAAATGTAAAGAGTTTTTAGAGTTGAAACAAGGTCGGATGACTGTCACTGAGTATGAAAAAAAGTTCGTATGTTTAAGCAAATATGCCCGAGAATGTGTCTACTGAGGAGATCATGTGTAAACGATTCGTTGATGGGTCGAATGAAGGTATAAAATTGTTAGTCGGGATACTTGAATTGAAGGAATTTGTCATTTTAGTTGAGAAAGCTTGTAAAGTCGAGGATCTCAACAAAGAAAAGAGAAAAGCAGACTCAAAAGTTAGAGACTCGAGAAAGAGATCAATGAGTAAGATGTATCAATCTTCATCAAAGAAATTCCAAGACTCGTTTAATCATTCTAATGCATCAGTAGCACATTCAAACAGAGATCGTGAAAAGAAACCTGTGAGTTCTAAAGCTCAAGCTACATCTATAACTAGTGTTGGAAGTATGAGACAAAACTGACCTGAATGTAGACAGTGTGGAAAATGACATTTCGTGGATTATAGATAAAATTATCAGGCTTGTTTTAAATGTGGATCATTAGATCATTTTATTAGAGATTGCTCAGAGTTAGCTAAAAAAGATAATGTTCAGAGTACGAAGCCAAGTAACAGTACAGCTAGAGGGAGACCATCTCATAATATTGGAAATGTGAGTGATGGTAGAGGTGCGACACGAGACACTACTGTGAGATCTGATGCTAGAGCACTTGCACGAGCCTACGCTATTCGCATTCGCAAAGAAGCATCATCTCCAGATATTATTACCGGTACTTTTACTCTTTATGATTCTAAATTTATTGCATTGATAGATCTAGGATCAACTCTTTATGATACTGAATTTGTGATTAGAGTATCGAACCCCTTAGGCAAGTGTGTGCTGGTTGATAAAGTGTGCAAGAACTGTCCGTTGATGATTCAAGATTTCTATTTTTTGGCTGATCTGATGTTGTTACCATTTGATGAATTTGATATAATTCTGGGTATGGATTGGCTAACGTTGCATGATGCTATTGTGAATTGCAAACGAAAGACGATTGATCTGAAATGTCAGAATAATAAGATTATCCGTATTGAGTCAGATGATTTGAATGGTTTGCTAGCAGTGATTTCATCAATGTTAGCTTAGAAATATGTGAGAAAGGGTTGCGAAGCTTATTTTGCTTATGTGCTCAATACAAAAGTGACTGAAAAGAAGATTGAATCAGTGCCTGTTGTGTGTGAGTATCCGGATGTGTTTCCTGAAGAGTTATCGGGTTTACCACCGATCAGAAAAGTTGAGTTTAGCATTGAGTTAGTGCCAAGAACTACGCCGATATCAATAGCTCTGTACAAAATGGCTCCAACAGAGTTAAAAGAATTGAAAGCTCAGTTGCAAGAGTTAACAGATGCACCTGCTGTCTTTATAGATTTAATGAATCAAATTTTTAGATCGTACTTAGATCGATTTGTTTTTGTATTTATTGACAACATATTAATATATTCACGAGATGAAACTAAGCATGCCAAGCATTTGAGAATTGTATTACAGACCCTGTGTGATAAACAGTTATATGGAAAGTTCAGTAAATGTGAATTCTGGTTGCGTGAGATTGGTTTTTTGGGGCATATTGTGTTAGCATCGGGTATTCAAGTCGATCCAAGCAAAATTTCTACAATAATGGATTGGAAGCCTCCGAGAAATGTATCTGAAATTTGTAGTTTCTTAGGACTTGCCGGCTATTATAGACGATTTATGAAAGGTTTTTTAATAATTGCAACTCCGTTGACCTACTCCAGAAAGATGTAAAGTTTGAATGGTCTGAGAAATGTCAGAAAAGTTTCGATCAGCTGAAAGCTCTTTTGACTTAAGCTCTAGTGTTAGTACAGACAGAATCGGGTAAAGAATTTGTGGTCTATAGTGATGCATCGTTGAATGGTCTGGGCTGCGTTTTGATGTAGGAAGGCAAAGTCATAGCTTATGCCTCAAGACAGTTGAAGTCGCATGAAAAGAATTACCCGATGCACGATTTAGAGTTAGCAACCATTGTGTTTAGGTTGAAGATTTTGCGCCATTATCTGTTCGGTGAGAAATGTCATGTTTATTCAGATCACAAGTGTTTGAAATATCTGATGACTTAGAAAGATTTGAATTTACGACAGCAGAGATGGTTAGAATTGCTAAAAGATTACGAGCTAGTGATTGATTACCATCCGAGAAAAGCAAATGTTGTTGCTGATGAATTAAGCCAGAAATCTTTGTTTTCTCTTCGTGCAATAAATACTTAGTTGGCTCTATCTGACGACGGCTCGGTTGTAGCTGAATGGAAAGCGAGACCGTTATTTTTACAACAGATTTCCAAAGCATAGAAAGTTGATAATGAAATGTTAGCAAAACGAACCTAATGTGATTCGAACCCTAATTCAGAATTTCAAGTTGATTTCGATGATGGTTTAAGATTCAGAGGCCGAATATTTGTTTCAAGAACTTCAGAGTTGATGTAGATGATTTTGAATGAAGTACATAGTAGTCGTTTATCTATTCATCAGGGAAACACGAAAATGTATAATGACTTAAAACAGTTTTATTGGTGGCATGTTATGAAACGAGATATTTTGAAATTCATTTCTAAATGTTTGATTTGTCAACAAGTTAAAACAGAGCATCAGGTACCGTCTAGTTTATTGCAACCTATTATGATTCCGTGGAAATGGGATAGAGTGACTATTGATTTTGTGTGGGGTTGCCCCTATCTCCGAGAAAGAAAGATGCGATCTGGGTTATAGCTGACAGATTGACAAAATTGGCCCATTTCATTCCGGTAAGAACGGATTATTTGCTTGAAAAGTTAGCTGAGTTGTATATCTTCGAGGTTGTGAGATTACACGGAGCACTTGTTTCTATTGTTTTAGATAGAGATCTAAAGTTCACATCGAGATTTTGGAAGAGATTACAAGATGCACTGGGTACAAAACTACATTTTAGTACCGCATTTCACCCATAGACGGATGGTCAATCCAAGAGAGTCATACAGATACTTGAGGATATGTTGAGATGTTGTATTCTTGAGTTCGAAGGTACGTGGGAAAAGTATTTGTTGTTGATTGAATTTGCGTATAACAATAGTTTTCAATCAAGTATTAAAATGGCACCATACAAAGCTCTATATGGTTATAAATGTCGAACACCATTATACTGGATAGAGCTAAGCGAGCATAAGATTCACGGGGCTGACTTGATTAAAGAGACCGAACAGAGAGTGAAAGTAATTTGTGATAGTCTGAAAGCAGTGCCAGATCGACTGGAATCTTACGCAGACTTGAAACAGAAAGATATTGAGTTTCAGATAGGAGATAAAGGGTTTTTGAAAGTATTGTCGTGGAAAAAGATATTATGGTTTAGCAGAAAAGGAAAGTTGAGTCCGAGATTTATAGGACTATATGAGATCATCGAGAGAGTCGGACCAGTTGCTTATCGACTAGCATTGCCGTCTGAGTTAGAAAAGATACATAATGTATTTCATGTGTCAATGCTTTGATGATACCGATCCGACCCGTCATATGTTATTTCTCTTTTTGAGGTTGAAATTCAGTCAGATTTGTCGTACAGTGAAAAACCGATCCGAATTCTAGCTTGTGAGATCAAATAGCTAAGAAATAAAAGAATAGCGTTAGTGAAAGTATTATGGCATCGAAACGGGGTTGAAGAATCTACGTGGGAACCCGAGGATGCTATGAGAAATAAATATCCAAACCTATTCACTGGTAAGATTTTCGGGGACGAAAATCCCTAAGGGAAAGAGTTGTAATAGCTCGATTTTAGCTAAATTGGAAAAGTAGTTTCAGAACCACAAATCCAAGGTCATAAAATTATTTTTATATTATTTTTTATGTTTACAGCATGTGATTTTATATGTGTGAAAATTTCGTGAGCTAATTTTATCATTTAATAGCTTAATTTGATAAAAGGACTTAATCGCGTAAAATACAAAAGTTGCATGCTACAAGTTAAATGTGCTTAATTGCCATGGTTTATTAAATCAAAGGTCCTTATGTTGTTTATGCCATTGACAAGGTTAATGTACATATATGGACTTATAATAAGGCATTATAATGGTTTATGAATAAGGATAATTTTGGAATTTTACAATTTTGTAATTTAGTTAATAATACATTATTAAATGATAAAATTTTTATTTCATCTTTCTATGTTCATCATCATCAACCGAACATTCAAAAGGAAAAATCCATTGTTTTGTATCTAGGGTTCGGTCACTTTGGGATTAAATTGGTAAGTGATTTTTAACCCGTTTTTTATAATTTCTACGTTTTTGTGATCGTTTCTTTGAGTACTAGCTAGCTCGTGTCTTAATTTTTAAAATTGTTAAAGATTTTGAGATTTTCCATTGATGAGTTACTGTGTTCTTTGGTATTTGATGATGAAATAGGAATTTTTGATGATAGATTATCATGTTTTGTAAAGTGATTTTTAATGAAATTTCATAAAAGGGATTAATTTGTGAAAAGATTAAAATGTATGGTTAAATGTGTAAAATATCGATAACTATGGGCTGTTAAGGAGCCTATAGAAATTCAGCTAGCTTAGGTTTAATTGAAATTATTGTAAATTGTGTTTTTATGAAATAAGGACTAAATTATAAAAATGTGGAACTTTATGGGCTAAAGTGTAAAAATGGTCAAATATGTGTTTTTCAACTAAATTGAATGTGCTGATGAATAAAAGAGTTAATTTTGAATGTATATAGATCAAAAAAGAAAGAAATCGAATTTAGATCAGGGAAAATCGAAGGTTATCGAATAGTCGATTCAGTCCCTCTCTTCCGACTACGAGGTAAGTTCATATGCAAATAAATGTCTTTAAATTGAATTAAATGTGTTTATTTGTCATTGAAATGTTATGAATGTTGAACAAGCAATTATGAGCAAGAATCGATAGAGTTACAACATCTGAAAGTCTTGTACGAACCTTAGGAATAGTATAAGATACGAATGTCATGACATTAGGTTATCAAGATGTGATTACATGTAAGACCACGTCTGGGACATTGGCATTGTATTGTGATTATGTGTACGACCATGGCTGGGACATTTGTATCGTGTTATGATTTCATGTAAGACCCTGTCTAGGATAGTGGCATCGATATGTAATAACATGTAAGACCATATCTAGGATATGGCATTGTACGAGCTTATGTGATTTTTTCGTATCCTTAACAATTTCGAATGGTTCAACAGGCAAAGTCAAGTTGAGAAAGAATGTGTGAATGAGTTAAGTGACTCAGGTACGTACGATATTCATACGAGTATTGAAAAGGGAAGTATTTGATGAATTCAATTATGATATTGAATATGTGTACCATGAGAAAGGTTTGTGAAATTGAATGTATTTAGCTATGCTTAGCATATTTGAATTGATATGCAAATACTCATTTGATGACTTTATTTGTATATGGCTTACTAAGCTTTTAAAGCTTACTTGTGTGTTCTTTCACTATTTTATAAATTATCGAAGCTAGCTCAGACTCTGGGATTGTCGGGAAACGTCATCACACTATCAATTGTCTCGTTGGTACTTTTGGATCTTTGTATATATGGTAGATGGCATGTATAGGCTAGTGTTATCTTGATATGTTTTGAGTTATGATTTTTAGCCATGAGATTTGGCCTGTAAATGTTGGCATGTATTTGGCCATTTAAGTTGGCTTAAATTATGTATTTGATAAGTGATATTTGTGATGTATATAATGCCTTATATGTTAGCTTGTTTTGGTATGTTGGCCATAGTTGTTTAAATAGCTAAATGGTTGTTCATTTGGTTAGTTATTAGTTGATGTATTAATGCTTGGAAGTTGGCATATTGTGGTTTGTTCTTGAGATGATATTATGGTGTGTTTTGTGACATAAAATAGATGATAAGATTATGAGTTAATGCAATTGGAACTTATGTAAGTTGTAATGATTTTGGCATAATAATTTGGTATGTTTTGAATATGGAATTGAGTAGTTAAAATGGTTGAGGATAGATGGCATAAAATATGTATAAAATAGCATGCTTTGGTTAGTTATATATGTATAAAATGGTGCAAATTTGATGTTGTTTAAGTATGCTTGAGGAGGGTGAGAAATGTGGCTTTTACCAAGCCTATTGTCACTCCACACAGTTGAGCACATGGGCGTGTGGCTCGACCGTATGTGACATATGGGCTTGATACACAGCCTTGTGTCCCCTAGGGTACCCTTTTGAATTAAGTCAGTATACCCTATAGTTTGACACGGCCTAGACACACGGGCGTGTCTACTGGCCGTGTGTGGCACACGGGCTGGCACATGGGCGTGTGGCTGGCCGTGTGACCCAAGTTAGTAACCCCTCTAGTTTTTGCACGGCCATGGCACACGGTCGTGTCTCCAGCTATGTGGTGCAAGTCAATATGTATGCCCTATTTTCACACGGCATGTGACACGGGTGTGCATGGTGGTCGTGTGAGGCACACGGCCTATTCACACGGGTGTGTGACCCTTAAATGTATGAAAATTTTTCTAAGTTTCTCAAAGTTTACAATTGTTATCAGTTTAGTCCCGAACCACTTTTAAACATCTTTTAAGGTCTCGTAGGACCTTATAAGGGACAATGTGGATCAGTTGAATGGATATTGATTATGAATGCATAAATGTATATGAATTATATGTATTATTCGGTAATGCCTCGTAACCCTATTCCTATGATGGATACGAGTTAGGGGTGTTACATCGGTTCACCCATAAGAGACTTAAGTCGCCATAGTCGAAAATCTTCAAAAGGTAGGTTGAAGAAGATAATAACCCCAAAAAAGCCTCCCTTTTTTTTTTCTTTTTCACGTGAATATTTATGTTCTTCCAAATAGTACATGTGTCCTTTCATCAGAATCATGCTGTCTCTATACGTACAAGTTAGTTATACCTGACTGGACAGCTCACACATTTTTGTTCTTATCTGGACAGCTGTCAGGTGTGGCGACAATTCTGGGCGCAATCTGGAAATACTCATGTAGTGACATTGATACAAAAATATGAAAAAATTAAGGATAAATAGGCTAAGATCCACTAAGTTATAAAATGCAATTTACTGAACTAAAAATGCTAAATATGTGCAAAAGATAACTAAATAGGGACAATTTAACCAATAAGTAGGGAGAAAACATATGTTCTTTCTAGTACTATCACTTGGGCTTATTTCTATAACATAATAATGCCATGGAAAGTCTTGACCATTCTACTGCTCAAGAAATCACTATTGTAGTCTAGTTCTTTCAAAAGTCAGACTTTGAGCTATCATTCTGAGTTTTTGTATGTCTACCCAAATCAAGAATGATATCTAGATTTTTCTCCCTTTCCCTCTACAAATTGCAACTTCTATGTCTAGAGTACTACAAATATTCTTTCGAATCCTTGCCTATATCAACCGATTATAATCCTATTTAATTTTCATAATTAAATCAGATCAAATATCATATCTTACAGTCATTTATGTTTATAGCTTGCATGCATACATTAAAAATAATCACAAATCGAATGAAACAGTATCCTAGTCAAAATCAAACCATGGGCATTAAAGATAAAAAAATTCACCCAAATAATTCCAACCAAATGAGAATTAGCTCATGGGTTGAACATTCAAATCCATAACAAAACCATTCAACCTCATTTTTTAAAATCATGAATCACAAAGTTCAAATTAGAAAATAAAGGCAGAACTGCAGGAAGGTTCTGTTACTCCAGCTTTCGCTCTAAAAATTAGTTTTGAAGTAAAACCCAGGGTAGATTTCTCTTTCCCTTCCTTTTGTCTATAATTCTTCTGCTCTGTAAGCTGCTACCCTTTCCTCTCTTTTTCTGAGTTTTTTTTTTCATGAAAACTTTCTGCAGAGAGAAAAAATTGTTTTCTAAATTCCTCTCTCTCCCCCCGATTCTCCTTTTCTCTTTCTTTCCTTAGAGGGCAGGTCCTTCTCTTTCAACACACACCTTTTGCTTCCTCTTTTCAGGGTGATTTATTTGGTACAAGTACAACTGGCTAAAAGTGGCGTAGATTGAGTGTTGCATCATCTTCCTGGAACTGTCATGGCATTCGTCATTTTGTCATGGCAATATTTCACTTCCTTCATTTTCCTACTCTTTTTATCTTCTCTTTTTCATAAAGGAACTTGTCGTGCTGATGCCAAAATGGTAGTGGATTTTCTAAAGAGTTATATTTTTTTTAGATTTGGCACATTGCGAGCAATGATCAGCGATCGGGGAATGCATTTTTGTAATAAAGTAATTGACACACTTTTGAATAAATGTGGGGTAGTGCAACAAGTCGCTACAACTTATCACCCTCAATCAAACAATCAAGCGGAAGTGTAACGCCCCAAAAATCCTGAAACCCAAAAATTCTGAAATCTTGAATTTTTATTTTTGTGCTTAGCAATCGCGGTTAAGTGTTAATTACACATTGGTAGGTCTTGGTCAAGGTTCAAGTTCGAATCTAGGGGTAGAAGAAATTATAGTTTAATAATTAAAAGGGCTTTGTTGGCAAGGAGTTGGGCTTTTAAATAAAGATAGGGGAAAATGGCATCAAAAAGCCTTGTGGTAGAGTGGCTAAGGGACGCCACTTAGAGTGTAGGGAGGTGGCGTTAGTGGCTAGCAAGGAGATCGTAGGTTCGAATCCTAGCTTAGTATTTTTAGGAGTTTAATTTTGGCCTTCTAGAAGGTTGGAAGTGGTGTGAAGATGGGCTCTAAGGCGAGTGTTCAGGAGAGAAAATTAAGGAAAGGATCAATGGGTTATCAGGGAGAAAAATAAGGAGATGAGAAGAGGGAATTAAGGGCCAGGCAATTCAGCTATAAGGGCTATAAATAAGTGTCGAATGCAGGGTTGCCAGGCTAGTGTCGAATTTCCTTCACCTTGTTACTGGAAACCCTTTTCCCTAAAAGTCAAAAACCTTTTTATTTTACTCTCTTTTCCTGGTGCCGATTTTCTATTTCTTCTTCTACTTTTCTTCTTTAATCTGTATGAAAAAAACCTTATTCACCATACTAAGTTGAAAAGCCGAATCTTCCAAGGGCCAAATACTCTTCGACTGAATCTAGTGTAAGTGTTTGTTCTTCCAATCGGTTTTGCTAAGAATCTATTACGCTATTCTTTCCTCACTCTTTCTAATCAATTGTGGTAGGGAATTAGTATCAGATCTCAGATCTTAGCTCTCTGCCGAAATTGCTCTTTAAGTGTTTGCGGTTTTGGTAAGTATTCCTCTCTCATTGGCTAAGGTGGCCGAATGTTCGTAGTTTAGGTAAGGGGACTTGTGTTGGATACGAGTCATCTATTATTCTGGTTTTAATAGTTAAGATTGGTGCAGATCTAGGAGTTGGTCGTGGTTAGTGACATAAGAAGAGGCTGTTATACTTATCGCGCAAGATAGGAGAGGTTTCGATTTTAGTAAAGATATGTATTAAGCATGCGATTAATTGAAGGGTGATATCATTTGTAGGTTGGTGACTAAGGGGATCGTAGCACGCTTGCTTACCAGGTGTGTACATACACTGCAGACACAAGTAGATCGGCAAAAGCCGAAATGCCAAAAAGCTGAAATACCGAAAAGCTGAAAGTTTGGCTATGGTAGTCTTATGAGTGCACGAACATTCGTGGGGTGGAAACTAATAGGTTGTCTGAGGCCCCATGGGCGATTCCATGGGCTTGGGTTGTGAATTAGCCAACCGGGCCAGAATAGGCTTAATGGGCCCGATGGGCTGTTGGGCCCATAATAGGAAAAATTTGATAAGCAATGCTATATGATAGGAAATTTGTATGTGAGCATGAATATAATGTGATTTGGGCCGGATGGGCCATAAAAATGAGATTGGGCCGAATGGGCCATATGAATGTGAATTGGGCCCGATGGGCCATAGGACTGAGATTGGGCCAAGAGGGTCATATGCATGTATGTAGGGGTTTTAGGCCTAGTATATGATAACCACATAAAACTTAAATAATATATTGTGACCGTGCACAAGTCATAGAGTTAAGGTGTGGCAACGGGTATATGCATGTCTAGGATTGGATCTAGGGAGAGCTTGGTACTTAAGCGGTCATAATGACTCACCTCCTCTTCTTTGGGATCCTACCTGGTGCATAGTATTTGTTCATCTTAGCTAATAAGATTTGTTAACGGGCCAAGGTAAGTGAGAACCGTAATAAGGGAAAAATCACCGAAATACCCCTAAGGGTAAAAATGACCAAAATACCCCTATGTGTTAAATGTAAGCTTTATGAATGTGACATGTCTATTTGCTGCATACATATGATATTCTACTTAGGTTGCATATGGGATGGGGAAATATGGAACGGAGGAATTATATGAGGATCGCATGGATGCTTGACAATCGTGGATCTACCGACGGCTTTTAAAGCCCAATATGTAAATGGAGGTAGTTCTGCAATCGGGCTACCATTGATGTGTCGGTTGGGTGGGTCGATATTTATATCCCCACATGATGTGACGGGGGACGGAGCCGGTGTGTAGCGAATGGATTATTGGGATGGGATTGCATTGCATGTTTGATGTATGATGATTTTATTTTTGAATGCTTGTTTTTCGTCGAGGATTTTACACACTGACTTTGCGAAAACTCACCCCCTCTTTTATTTTATTTTCAGGTGATGCTCAGTAGAAGGTTCAATGTTTGGAGGGACTCGGGGTGGCCAGCTAGCAAGACAACATGGACTTGTGTTTTGTTTATTTTTAAAAGCATATGAGATTCTATTTTATTAAGTACTTTTCAGTCCAGATTGTAATAAGGCTTCCTTTTATTATTTATATGGTTATTATTTCTATGCGATGTAATTATGGGAGGTTAGACATGGTTCCTTAAACTATAGCATGTTATTCTACATTTCTGCAACTACATTTTAAAATGACATGTTTTCATAAAATCATATATTTTAAACAAGTGATTGAAAGGAGTTTTTTTTTAGGATAGTTAGGGTTTCTTTTATTTTAAGAAGGGTTTTCAATGAAAACACGATTTTCGCTAAGACACTTCAATGTGAGATGCCAACTCCGGCCATAACGTCTGGGCCAGGGTTGGGGTGTTACAAGAAGTGTCAAATCGAGAAATCAAGTTGATTTTGGATAAGACCGTTAAGCCAGATAGGAAAGATTGGAGTTTGTGACTAAATGATACACTGTAGGTGTATTGTACAGCTTATAAAGGACCCATAGGTTTGTCTCCTTATTGACTAATTTTTGCTAAACCGTGTCATCTTTTTGTAGAACTAGAACATAAGGCGTTTTAGGCAGTTAAACAATACAACATAGAGCTAGAAGCTACAGGTAAGTATCGTAAGTTACATATTTAGGAACTTGAGAAAATTCAACGAGAAGCATATGAAAGTGGCCAAATTTATAAGGATAAAATCAAGGCATACCATGATCAAAGATAACCCATAAACAATTTGTGGTAGGACAGAAAGTATTACTTTAGGACCCTACACTAAGAACATTTGCAAGTAAGCTCCGAACTAAGTTGTTAGGGCCTTTTGTTATTACTCACATATTTTCGAATGATGCAGTCGAGGTGAAAAGAGAAGAATCTAGTAAAATTTTCAAGGTCAATGGATAGTGATTAAAGCCTTTCTACGAAAATTTTCAAGTCCACATGGTTAAGGAATTAATTCTCGAAGGGTCGATTGAATAAATTTCTAGGTCATCGAGCTAACGATGTTAAACAAAAACTCTTTTTGGGAGGCAACCCAAATTTATTTTTAATTTATTAAATTTTATAATTTTAGTTTAATTGGGATTGAAAATAAAATTAATAATAACCTAATTATTATTTAATTAGTTAATGTGTTATTTTCAGTACGTAATGGAGGTTGTCAATTTTCCCTATATCATATACTGATGGTGGCATTGGCACGCCGTGCTAAATGCTGACAATTATTTTCCAACGTCGACAACATCGTTAGAAACACATGAGGAGTATTCTTAACCTTTCTCTTTGCTTGTTGTTTGAGTTACTATACTTTATTGCATATAAAACATGCTTGGGGACAAGCATAGATTAAGTGGGGGGTTGAAATGGTAAGTATGCATGGTTGATTGTCTTCTGCTACATGTTTCTCTTTTGCATATGTTCAATCTTATGCAAGATTTATTCGATAATTTGTTTGACATTGAGCCTCTAACTTCATTACTAAGTCAATTTGGACAATTGGGTCATTTTTGAATTAAAGTGTTCAAATATCTAGATTAATCGACATGTGTGTTTTAAAGTTGATATACGTAACTAGATTTTTCATGAAAATTGATTGTTTTGAAAAAATATTTACTTGTAAATAAATAAATAAATAAATAAAAGCTCAAGTTATGAATGAAGGTTTCAAAACAATGACCGAATTTAGTAACCGGGATGAGGTGCTTGGGTTGTCATCTCATCTCGCATAAAAATGATAAAGCAAACATTTCACGAACTAAGCTGTTAAAAAAAAGACCGTTTGAACTGAGTAACCGGGGTAGGGTGCTTGGGTTGTCATTCTAGTTCGCATAAAAAGGTTTTACTACTTCCAAAAATAAAATAAAATAAGATTTACTGTATGAGTAATTGAGAATAATACCTTGCAAATTTTAGTTCAAACTCAATTTAGTGAAATAATTTAGTTTACATGTTTCAATTTTATGGACACCTGTTGATCAAACTAGGTTTTTGGAACAGTTATTTATTTTTTGCCTATATTGTTTGCATTGATTATGGATGCAGAAAAGAGACTTGATTTCTAATAAATTATTGAATAATTTCTATCGTATGAAAGTCCAATATGCTTGAGGGCAAGCATAAGTTAAGTAGGGGGGATTTGATAACATGTTAAATTTACATGATTTTTTCTTTTGTGTTTAAATCGATTAATTCTTGAATTGATCCTTGCTAAATTAGTGATTTTATGTTTTAATCCTGTCAGGAATGAAATTGGGATGCTATGAGTAAAAAATAAGTAGAAAGGACTAATTTACAGCACGGTCAATAAAGTGGGGCCGAATTAGAAACTTGGAAATAGTCAAATACTTATGAGATTTATTTTGACCTTGTAAAAGCTAAAATTAGAGGAAAATATGATTTTCTTTTTATTTAATTCTAATTTTATATAGTGGGTAGTTAGGCCAAATTTAGTATATCATTTGTATATAAATAAGGCATTTGTGGTAGCTTGAGAAACACCTCAAATACTTTAGAAATTGATTGGATTTATTGCAATTATCTATTTTATTCGTTTTGTTCAAAACCCTGTAGCTTATTCTTTTTCATTTTGCCAAATTTTGTTTCAATAGTTTTTAATTTCTTTATTGGCTTAATTGTTTTCCAAGTCCCTTCCATTTTCCATCAATCTCCACTACCATTTAATCATTTGCCATAAACCAACCAAAGCATGATTAAAATCATGCTTCACTAAAATTCTAACTTAGCTTTAGGTCGGTATTATTTTTGGTCAGGAATCGTGAGAAATGTATCATCACTAAAGAATCCTTCAAATCATATTCACTATCTCTCCAGAATATCGAGATTGACAAATTCATCCCTTAAAGTTAGCTCGATTTCAATTCAAAGAGTGCACATTGGGTTGAAGTGGTTTTAGCGTATAGCTAGGAAGACGAGTCAACTATGCTATATTCAGATTTCCGCAAACAAGTTAGGGAAGTTGTGATTGGATTTAATTGTCTCGCACGATTGAGGTCGTTAATCCGAGTTGGGTTATTCAGAACGCAAGGCAGTCGGGATCTTAAATCGCGGACGCATGTATCACAGTTAGACAATCAGTAAAGGTTGGTTTGTAGGGTGTACCAAGATCAACTACGAGAGGAAGAATTGGTGGTTAGGACATTCTTAACCGCTATAACCAGCTTATTGTTTGTAGGAGAAAACTAATTTTTGAGGATCGATTCAAATACTAGAATCCACCGAGTCTAGAGTTAAGGCTTTCTAATTCTGTTTACAAAAATCCAAATTCATTTTCTAATTTAATTTTACATTCGATCTCTTTAATTGCATATTTCTACTATCTTAATTATTTAATTTCTAGACATTTCCAACTCTCTTAATTTATTTAATTTATTTTTCAGCAGGTCTGTTTGGAGTTGTGGGCACGAATTTTGCCATGATAATCGTATCAACCAAAATTCTATTCATAAGAAAAACACTGAAGTTCATCATAATACCCAATCCCTGTGGACTCGACCCTACTACTCTTTACTAATATTTACAGTTATTTTATTGTAGGAATTATTTTTGATGGTTTCGACGCCCATCAGAGCCAAATCCCTACTCCTCAAATAAGCCTAATATTTAGCTTGTTACTGCTAGGCCTGCACCATCTCCTCAGTCAGGTGAAATTGCTGGATTTCAAAAGGGGACATCCTCTACTCTAACTGCTTTAAGGATTGCAATATTTGTTGCTCAAGAGAGCTACAAGAAACTGGAAGTGATGTTGTGGGAGTATTTACAGCAGAGGAGGTGGTGGCATGGCTATGCTAAGTTGCCCTAGCAGCATTAATGCCATGGATCTTGGCAAAGATGGTCTTGGTCAGCCCACCCTTGTTAAGGGTGATATCCTCCTCCACATTGAGAGGGACTTAGGCAGTTCGACATAGAGCATTAATAACTGAAGGGAAATTTAGGCTACCCAAATTCTTCTTAGCACACCTATGTACTTCTTGAAAAATGATCCTCTCGACATTAATCTTTCTCCCTTTTATAATGGAGTGTAGAAAAAGCATTCACTATTTCAAAACTGTGGTATTGTGTGTAGACGGCATAAGTCAACTTCTCAAAAAATGATAGTAAATCTTCCAAATAGTCATTCCGTGATGTTGCTATTATATCTCATGGTTATGGCTACGTTAAAGAATGTCTTTGACTGAGCAGACCAACCCTTGATGATTCGACAATTTTGATGCTAGCCATTGGAGAAAACTGGAAGAAATTGTGGAGAATATAATAGACAAAATTGGAGCTATTGAAGAGAAAAAGTGATAAAATGAAAACTTTAAAAGAATTTTAAGAGACGTGAGTAGTTGAGGAGAGAAAATTAAGGGGATAGTGATGACAGTTCAACAAAATTGAAACGTGTTAGGGAAGTTGAGTGTCGTGGAGGAGGAAAGAATAAAACTAAGAGGATTTTGGAAGGGGGATGTACAGTGCCCTAATCCCAAAAAGTTTAACTTCCTTCCTGTGGGCTCGCTCAATAACAGAATTGGCCCAACTAAAAAAACATCTCTCCCCTTGGACTTATCTGCCTAGTCAACCTCATGTTGTCCACTAAACAATTCGTCTACGACAAACTCCGTTGAAAATCGCAACTACTCAATTCATATTTTTTTATTCTACCTCTAAAAATTGTAGAAAATTTTTCAAAAATAACAACAGAAATGAAAACAATATTACATAAGTACTAAAAATAAAATTATAGTAAAGTAATTAAAGAAAAGAAAGATAAAAGAAATTGTTAGCTCCAACATCTCGGAGAACAATGGAGTGCTTGTCTCGATCCATATGGGCACCCCAGTAGTTCTTTAAGAGTTGCCCATTAACTTTAAATGTGATTCCCATTTTCAAATCCTTGATATTAACAGCTTTATAAGAATACACTTGGGTTACTTCAAAAGGACCTGACCAGTAAGACTTTAATTTTCCTAGAAACAATTTGAGCCTAAAGTTAAATAACAACACCTATTTTTTGGGTTCAAATTTTCATAGCATGATTCTTTTATCGTGCCAACATTTTGGTCTTTTCCTTGTATAGCTTAGCGTTCTCATATGATTATGCTCAAAACTCATCCATTTCATTCAATTCTAACAACCTTTTATGGCCAACAGTGACTCAATCCATGTTCAGCTTTTTAATAGCCCAAAATGCTTTGTGCTCAAGTTTAACAAAAAGGTAACATGGCTTTCCATAGACAAGCTTAAATGGTGAAATCCCCAACAAGGTTTTGTACATGGTACGGTATGCCCATAAAGCTTCATCCAACTTGGTAGACCAGTCCTTACAGGTAGGATTCACCATATTTTCTAAAAAAAATTAATTTATCTGTTTGAAATTTTATCTTGTTCGTTTGTTTGGGGTGATATGTCATGGCAATCTTATGTTTCACCCCATATTGATGCAAAGCATTGGCCACCAACTTGTAGTCAAAATGAGACCCCTCATCACTAATAATGGCTCTAGGTGTACCAAATCTTGTAAAAATGTACTTATGTAATAACTTCATTACTGACCTTGCATCATTGGTAGGAAGAGCAACAACCTCAACCCACTTAGAGACATAGTCCACTGCTAACAGTATGTACACCTTGCCCACTGACGATGGAAATGGACCCATAAATTCTATTCCCCATACATCAAACAACTCAATCTCTAGTATACTTTGTAATCAAATTTCATGTCTCCTAGATAGATTCCCTATCCTCTAACAACAGTCACAAGACTAATAGAATTCATGAGCATCCTTGAACAAACTTGGCCAATAAAATCCTGACTGAAGTACTTTGGCAGTAGTCCCCATCCTTCCGAAATGTTCTCTGTATGAAGCTGAATGACAATGTTGTAGAATGTTATGTATTTCATCATCAGGGACATATTTCCTAATTATTTGATCAGTACAATGTTTACAAAAGAAAGCTTCATCCTAATAGTAGTTTTTGGTATCATGAAGAAATTTCGTCTTCTCTGACTATTGACATCGGGTGGCAACACACCACTTACTACCAAGGTAATATCATGGCAACTAACAGCTGTTTGTCTGGAAATTCTTCTTTAATAAGTGTATCATGACTACGTTCACTTTCAAATTCTATCCTTGACAAGTGATCAGCCACTTAATTCTCAATCCCTTTCCAATCTCTAATTTCCAAGTCAAACTTTTGTAGCAATAGTATCCACCTAATCAACCTCAGCATAACATCTTTTTTGCTCATAAGATACTTAGTAGCTGAGTGATCTGTGTAGACTATGACCTTTATACCAACTAGATACAAACAAAACTTATTGAACGCAAACACCACAACCAATAACTCTTTTCCTGTGGTGATGTAATTAAGCTACACTTCCAAAAAAGTTTTGCTAGCATATTATATTGCCCGCAATATTTTGTCTTTCTTTTGCCCCAACATGACTCCCACAGCATAATCGTTGGCGTCACACATGAGTTCAAAAGGTAGTGTCCAATCTAGAGCTACTACAATTGGTGTTGTTATGATTTTTTTCTTTAACTCTTCAAAGGCTACCAAACACTGTTCATCAAAATTGAAAGGTCTATTTTGCTCCAACAAAGTGCACGAGGGTTTAGATATCTTCGAAAAATCTTTAATAAATCTTCTATAAAAATTTGCATGACTTAAAAAACTTCTAATACCCTTGACATTGGTGGGAGGTGGAAATTTCTCTATCACTTCAATTTTTTCTTTGTCCACTTGAATTCCTCTTTGTGATATCCTATGCCCCAGGATAATTCCTTCACGAACCATGAATTGGCATTTCTCCCAATTTAAAACAAGATTCGTTTCATCACAGTGGCACAAAACCAATTCCAAATTTTTCAAGAAATCTTCAAAATCATTCCTGAACACAGAAAAATCATCCATAAAGACTTTAAGAAAGTTTCCACCATGTCTGAGAATATGGCCATCATGTTAGAGAAAAGTCATCCGTCTGAACACGAAAGTACCATATGGACATGTGGAAGTTGTCTTATCTTGGACATTGAGGGCTTTGGCAATCTAATTATATGCTGGATAACCATCCAAAAAATAGTAGAAAGCTTTCCCAACTAACCTATCCAACGTCTGATCAATGAATGGTAAGGGAAAATGATCCTTCCCCATTGCCTTGTAAAGCTTGCAGTAATCCATACATACTCTTCATTCCGTGACAGTACGAGTTGGTATAAGCTCATTGTTATCATTAGTTACCACTGTGACACCTCCTTTCTTGGGTACACATTGTACAAGACTCACCCATAAGCTATCTAAAATCGAGTAAATAATGTCAGCATTAAGTTGCTTTATAATCGTTTTCTTGATGACTTCTTCCATGATCGGATTTAGTCTTTGCTGCTGTTCAATGGAACTGCTTGGACAATCCTCCAACAAAATCTTATGCATGCAGAATGTAGGGCTAACTCCCTTTATATCAGCTAGGGTCCACCCCAATGCTCTCTTAAATTGTTGAAAAACTTCAAACAACCTTGCCTTTTACTCAGGTGTCAGCTCTACAAAAATTACTACCGACGAAGTACTATTGTCACCCAAATATACATACTTCAAATGTTACAGCAAAGGTTTTAACTCCAGTGTAGAAGGTTTCTATATAGAGGGTTTAGGCGGGTCAAAAGGTGTAGGGGTAGATCGTGTGTAGGTGTAGAGGTCACATGGCCAAGCCACATGCCACACACGGTTGAGACACACGTCTGTGTCTCTGCCAGTGTGGACAAAAATAGGCTATTTTCCAAGCCACATCCTCACCTAATTTATCTTCCTCTTACACCAATACTTTAACATATTCACAAGCCATTTTTAATCAATTGATTCAAGACAAAACTGAGTCTCATGCATGACATAATATCACGTACAACTAATGTGCTCTTAAGCATCTCAAATAACACTTTACCATCATTTAATCAAACATACAAAACTTACTTATCAAATTCACCTATATGTGTATTTTACCAAATATGCTAGAATTAATCATCAATATGTTAACATGATTTCTGTAACACCCCTTTTTAGGTCAAATCCTACAAGCAATAATATACAACAATCATACCAAAATTCCAAACCAATTCCATGCTTAAGGATGACCAATTCACATTAGAACATAGCACATTACAACATACACTAAAACTATGCACAAACTTATCATTAGCTAGCCAATTCACATGGCAAAACATATATACATATCAAGCCTACATTCTTAAACCTTCTAGCCTATACATGCCATACTTATAAATATGTACATTTCCAAAAGTACCAAAATGAGTTCGACAGTGTGGTGACAATCCTCGACCATCCCGAGCCTTCATAGCTTGATATAATCATAAAAATGATGAAAATCACACAGAGTAAGCTACAAATAGCTTAGTAAGCCAAATAGAATTACTCAACTAATATAGTATATAAGTAGCAGTTAATGACCAGAATTCACAACCGTCTTATGGAATATTTCTTTACTTCACAGAAACATAGTCTTTTCTATTCAGAAATCTAATACGATACAAACGTACATGTATGAATTATACATTCCATATATTTATTTCCATATCTCATACTTTATCATCTGACAATTTAGGAACGGAATAGATATTCACAGACAGGTACAATGCCGACGTCCTAGACGTGGTCTTATATGTAATTCGGTATCGAAGCCTCTATCCCAGACAGGGTCTTATGCGAAATCTCAAATCGAGGCTTGTGTCCCAAACACGGTCTTACACGATATTTCAGATCAATATCAACATTCCTTCAGGAACATACAGAACTTCTCATACACTAGCATATTATCAGAGTTTATTCATCAGGCTTTCAAGGCCGTCCAATGCAGACAACAGTTTATATACACAGAATTTAATCAACTTAACACGCAAGTGTAGTTTGACTTACCTTGTACGAATTTCGGACGAACCAAGTCAACTATTCAACTACTTTAGACTTCCCTCGATCTAAATCCAATTTTCTTTGTTCTTGATCTAATACAATTCAAATTCAACCATTCAATCATTCATTTCATTCAAAATAATCAATGAACACGTATTTAGGGCACTTTACATTATAGCCCTTATATTTTCACACTTTGACAATTTAGTCCATTTTTCACAAAATCACAAATATGCAAAATTCACCAAAACTATAGCTTGGCCGAATATACATGGCTTCCATACAAGTCCAAATAACACATTTAATTCACAATTTAGTCCCTCAAAACTCATTTTCTCAAATTAGCTCAAATAGCTCTATTTCATAAAAATTCAAAGACAAAACTTATAAATTATCTACCAAGCATTCACAATTCGTCCAAAAACATCACAAAACTCATGATATCAACAATGGCATTTCATAAAATCTTTAACGGAAACAGAAATTCAGACATGGGCTTTGAAGAACACGAAGCAACGATCACAGAAACGTAGAAATTATTAAAAACGGAACAAAAACGAACCTTGATTCAAGCTTGGACAAGGCCAAACCTAGCTTGCTCTTTTTCTTTCTTTTTCTTATGAATTTTTGGCTAAGGATGAACACAATGGCTTATTTCATGCTTTGTTTTATTTTATTATTCATTATATGCCATTTTCCAATTTTACCCTTAGTATTAACATATAAAAATTCACCTACTAATGTCTATACTTGTCCACCGTTAAAATAAATGGTAAATTTGACATGCAAGGGCTCTTATTTTAAAATCCAAGGCCAAATAGGTACTTTAACAATTAGCATGCAACTTTTGCATTTTACGCGATTAAATCCTTTTTCATATTTAAGCATAGAAACAGACAATTTAAATCACAGAAATTTCACAGATGCAAATTCACATACCACAGGTACAGAAAATAATATTAAAATTTTTTTGGACTCAAATTTGTGGTCCCGAAACCACTATTTCGACTAGGGTCTAAATCGGACTGTTATAATTCACTCCCCTTAGGGATTTTCGTCCCCGAAAATCTTACTGTTAAACAGATTTGGATATTGCTGTTTCATTGCATCTTCAGGCTCCCACGTAGCCTCTTCTACTCCATGTCTATGCCACAGCACTTTGACTAAGGAATTCTCTTATTACGTAATTCTTTAATCTCATGAGACAGAATATGAATCGGTTTTTCTTCATAAGTCATATCAGAACGGATTTCAATATCAGACGGAGAAATTACATGCGAAGGATCAGATCTGTATCGTCGAAGCATCGATACGTGAAATACATTATGAATCTTTTCTAATTCAGATAGTATTCTCAATCTATAAGCAACTGGCCTAACTTGTTCAATGATTTCGTACTGTCCGATGAACCTTAGACTCAACTTACCCTTTTTACCAAATCGAAATAGTTTCTTCTAGGGAAATACTTTCAAAAACACTTTATCATCGATCTCACATTTGATATCCTTTCGTTTTAAATTTGCATAAGACTTCTGACGATCAGAGGCAGCTTTCAGACTATCTCGGATTATTTTCACTTTTTGTTCTGTTTCTTTTATCAGATCTACGCCGTAAATCTTATTCTCACTGAGCTCATACCAGTATAACGGAGTTCTACACTTTCTACCGTATAAGGCTTCATACAGTGCCATTTTAATGCTCGATTGAAAACTATTATTATAAGCGAGTTCAATCAAAGGTGATACTTGTCCACCATTAAAACAAATGGTAAATTTGACATGCAATGGCTCTTATTGTAAAAGCCAAGGCCAAATAGCTACTTTAACGATTAGAATGCAACTTTTGCATTTTACGCGATTAAGTTCTTTTTCATATTTAAGCATAGAAACAGACAATTTAAATCACAGAAATTTCACAGATGCAAATTCACATATCACAAGCACAGAAAATAATCTTAAATATTTTTCAGACTCGGATTTATGGTCCTGAAACCACTATTTTGATTAAGGTCTAAACCAAACTGTTACAATTTCTATCATTCAACCATTTAAGCACACACCAAACATGTTATAGACCCATTAAAACATATCAAAACACGTTCATCACAAGCCAATCCAATGTCTAGTTTTAACCTAAATATTTACATGCCAATATTAGCTAATTAACCTATACATACCATTATAACCATAATTAATTTACCATATGTACCAAGATGGGCCAATGGATAGTGTGAGTGATCTCTACCAATGTTTCGAGCTTCTGATTTACTATAGAACAAGGGAAAATAAAATAGAGTAAGCATAAAATGCTTAATAAGTTTGTATAACATGTTAAATAACTTACCATATATTTATGTTCAAAATAAACTTGCAAGGCATTATCAATCAATTTTATCATAAGATCTAAACACATATCCTCATCAAGTTAGCCAAGTAATCACATATGATAGTTCTTAATCATGGATAAACAAAGTCATCAAGCATGATCCACATTCATGTAGTAGTCAATTCATGCATCATTATATCAAGTAATGTCATTTCCATGTACTTCATGTACATACGGGTAATAATTCGTTTCTAATTCATATTATCTCATATAAACATCAAGAAACATGTATGGGCTCAATAATAACCAAATTCCCATATACATATATTTTCCACATCATGAATTCAAATAACATATACAATTCATATCCCTGTATTTAAAGTACATTTTCATAATAATTCATCTTGATTTCATATTATTTCATATAGGAACTTTACCCATTAAATCATTTGAAATATCAATGTCACACAGGATATACACTCAAGGTGTACTAATCTATATTCATGGATGAACATATTTATTAAACAGATTCTATGTTCATATATCATCAACTTGTATTTCCATAAATCATGTATCATCATTTCATGTATTTGAGGAAGACACTTGTAATAATTCATTTCTTGTTCATATTTTCTCATGTCAGAATTTTTCCAATGAATTATTGAAAACATCAATAGTTACACAGGTAGTACACTTGTAGTGTACAAATCAGAAACCGTCAATTCATATTCAAGAGTATCCAATTAGGGTACATAATTAAAAAGCACACTCTCGAGCCTTGTAGTGGGAAGCTCACATAGAGCCATTTCGGGAAGCTTATCTGGGCTATATAACAGGAAGGTCATAAGAGCTATAATCAGGAAGTTCATAAAGAACCATATCTGGAAGCTCCGGATAGCCAATATTAGGAAGTCCAAGCGAACACTATGGGGAAGCTCACAAGGAGCCAATTTAATGGGAAGTTCACAAAGAACCTTTAATCGGGATGCTCATAAGAGCTAAGGTGCGTCCACAACAAATGTAGGATCACAACCTATCGAGACGCTCCAAAGAGCTATTATCAGGAAGCTCGCAAGAACCTTATACGGGAAGCTCGAGAAGGCTTATAACGGGGTGCTGATAAGGGCTGTGGTGTGCCTATAACATATTCTAGACTACAACCAATACGGGAAATCTTGTATCCATCGACTTTCATTTATTCAAACGAGATTTGACACTTTTCTGGCATTGTCGAATATGTGATCAATTCATATATTTATAACATTTATACAATTCAAAAAATACATTTAATACAAGAATATAAATACACACAATTTAGTTACACGAACTTACCTCGATAAATGTTCGTGTACGTAAAATCTATTATTTCGACATTTTCTCTCTTCCTCGTTCTAACTCTAAATTTGGTTTATCTAGATCTATATGAATGAATTTAAATTTAATTTAATACAACTCATACTCAATTAAGTCCAATTTACATTTTAGGAAAATTTATTGTTTTCCCCTAAACTTTTAATTAATGACAATTTTGTCCCTAGGCTCGGAAAATAAAATTCATGCAATTTAATCCTTATTCCAAGCCTAGCCAAATTTTCCAAGTAACATTTACAGCCCATGTATTTCACTTAATTTAGAATTTTTTCCATAAACTTTACAACTTTATAATTTAGTCCCTAATTCACATTTTCATCAAAATTCACTTTACAAAAGTTGTTTATCTATCAACAACCTTTCATTTGCTACCATAAATTTCAAAATTTTAGCATATTCATCCATGGAAAAATTTTCTATACTTTGATAACCTTTCAAATTAATCCCCAAAATAACTAAATTAGGTTATCCCGATCTCAAAAATATAAAAACTACTAAAAACGGGACTTGAATACTTACCTAATTTGGCCAAATAAGTTTTCTCTTTCTTCCATTCTCCCTGGCTAGGGTTTCCATATTTATTTGGGAAAGATGATGATAAAAATGATGATATTTTCTTTATTTTGTTATTTATCATCTTTATTTTTCATCTTTCCAATTTTGTCCTTTTGTTTATTTTATTTTCCATGGATGATTCATCATCCTTAACAACTAAGTATTTTTAATGGTCTATTTGCCATATAAGGACCTCAAATTTTAAATTTCATAGCTATTTAATCCCTTTAGCTACTAGAACTCAACTTTTGCACTTTGCGCAATTTGGTCCTTTAACAAATTAAACATGTAATCGGTAAAATTTCTTTACGAAATTTTTATATGACATTATTATCATACTGTAGATCATAAAATAATATTAAGATAAATTTCCTTTTCGGAATCAGATTTGTGGTCCCAAAACCACTGTTCTGATTTTATCAAAATCGGGCTGTTACAACTCTCCCCCTTTAAAAATTTTCGTCTTCAAAAATTTTACCAGTAAAGAAGTCTGGATATTTCTTTCACTTCACATGCCAGAATTTCAATCAGTTTCTCACTGTAATTTGTCAAGCTGAATTTTAATATCTATCAAAGAAATATCATGTGACGGATATGATCGATACCTTCATAGCATGTACACATGAATAACATTGTGAATTCTGTCAAGCTCTGGCAATAATGCCAATCAATACATAACAAGTTTGACCCTTCTCAATGATCTCATATGGCCCAATAAGCCGGGACTTAATTTTCCTTTACAGCCAAATTGGAGAATTTTCCTTCCATAACAAAATTTTCAAGGTTATTTTATCGCTAACTCAGAACTCTATTTCTTTTCATTTAAGATCCGCATAAGATTTCTAACAATCAGAAGCTGCATTAAAACTATCTCAGATCACCTTCACTTTTTTTTGATTTCTCGGATCAAATCAACTCCATGTACTCTTTCTCTCACTAAACTCAGTCCATTACTATGGAGTTTTGCTTTTATGACCATACAGAACTTCATACGGTGTCGTTTTACTACTTAATTGGAAACTGTTATTATATGCGAGTTCAACTAATGGAAATTATTTTTTTTTTCCAATTGCCTTCAAATTCTAGAATACAGCACTGAAACATACTTTAAGAATTCAAATCACACGTTCAAATTAACCATCCATCTGAGGATGAAATGCGGTACTTAAATTATAATCATTTACCCAGAACTTCTTGTAACTTGTTCCAGAATCGGGATGTGAATCGTGGATCTCAATTAGAAATAATAGAAACTGGCATACCATATAATTTGACAATCTCAAAAACATATAATTCAGACAATTTACTAAGAAAGATATCCATTCATACCATGATAAAATATGCAGACTTCGTCAAACGATAGACGACCACTCAAATAGCATCTTTCTTTTTCAAAAACAGGGGTAATCCCGATATAAAATTCATAGTAACTTTATCCCATTTCCATTCCAATATCATCACCGGCTGTAACAGTCCTGAAGGTATCAATACCTGATGTTCAACTTTAACTTGCAGACTTATCAATCATTTAAGTACAAATTCAGAAATATCACATTTCATTCCGGGACACTAGCGTATCTTTTTCGAATCAATGTACATTTTATTATTCTCTGGATGATAGACATATTATTATTACAAGCTTCGTGCAAAAATTTCTGTACAAGCTCTGAATTTTTCAATACATGGGCTTTGCTTCTGAATAATAGACAATTATCAAATCCATCCTGAAATTCTAAATCAGAAGTTGACTCACTCTGTACCAATTTAACTTTCAACTCATTATCACTTTTCTGAGCGTCACAGATCTATTGTAAAAACTTTGATTTAACTTTAAGCTCAACTAAAATTGAGTCATTATCATACAATTACAATTGAATTTTCACTGCTCATAAGACAAACAGAGACTTCCTATTTAAAGTATCCACAACTATATTTTCTTTTCCCGAATAATAATCAATTACTGAATCCAAATCTTTCAGCAATCCAAGTCATCTACACTGTCTTAGATTCAAAACTTTTTGTGACATCAGATAATTTAAACTTTTATGATCAGTACATATATGGCATTTTTCACCAAATAGATAATACCGACAAATTTTCAATGCAAAAACAATAGCTGTCAATTCTAAATCATGTATCAGGTAATTATTTTCATGTGGTTTTAACTGTCTAGAAACATAAGCTATTACTTTGCCTCACTACATCAAAATAGAGTCTAACCCATTCAATGATGCATCACTATAAATCACAAATTCCTTACCTGATTCAAGCTGATCCAGAACTGGTGTTTTGGTCAACAAGGCTTTCAACTGATTAAAACTTTACTGACATTTATCAGTCCATTCAAATATTTCATCTTTCTGTAATAACCATGTCATCGTTGTAGCTATTTCAATTATTAACATCAAAGCTTTGAATTATTTCGAAGCCACAATTATCAGATAGATTAAAAACCATAGTGCTATAATAGGACCGATATTTCAATAGTATAGATGGAACAAGATCTCAACATCAATAGTATTCTCCAAAAAGAAGAAGAAAACCAAAAGTAGTCCCAATAACAATCAATGCCATAATACAATTTCTATAATCTGAAATTCATATCACCAAACTCCCATGATCAAGCCAGGGTTTATAACAGTAGTAAATGTAATTACCTCTGGACAATGAATATCTTTCACAATTAAACCATGTTTGATAAATAAGATCAAACCATAAGAATAATAAGAAAACCGAGATAATGAAATCCAAAATGTGAAGCTATACTGAATTTCCAAGAATACAACCCATATTAAATGGTAATGAGATCGATGATATCCTAGAGAAAGTCTAGAAGAATAATATTGCTCATACGCACTAGAAACTGTGTAAATTGCATATTTGGATTTCAAAACTTCAACCAGTAGAAGTAGGAAATAGTATCATATGAATCTTATCATCAAGTCTTCTATCAAACATAATAGTTTAGAAAACCATGGGAAGATAGAGCAATACCACTCATGAATCAATCAGGCTAACAATAATTCCATCTAATATCATGATTCGCCAACCTTTCTATATGATAAATATTGCATCTAAACATGAACAATTTCATATGCCTCTGAGAATAACAGAACATGTAGAATACTCAGAAGAAATTGCTATAATATGCACGATTATAATAGCTACATTCAAATATCTTTGCAATTTCATCACTATTCCACTGACTAATAAAGTCATCAATAATCTCACATTATTCAGTTCACTAAAGAAGTCGATTCGGAAGAAATTTTTAGCTAATCCATTCTGTAGATACCATACCTGAATAAGTCAATTACTCATGAATAACTTCTTCCTTAATAGTGACATTGTGTATCCCGAACAAATCTTTAGAATAATTTGATGTCTCTTTTAAAACCATCTTTATTTACTAACTCATTCTCAGCTCTGACGACATTATTACTCATTCAGCCATTAAACTTTTCAATTTCACACTTGTGAACCGAATTAATATAAATCTTGTGAATTTCATTACTTAAAACTATACTGGTGAGGGGGTGGAGGTCATAAAGCCTCAAAATTTAACTTTCATAAATACACACATATAATATAACATTTATCATCAACATGTTCATTATAAAACATTTATTTCATACATTTATGAATCTCTACTCATCATAAGCAACGTTGTTACTCAAATACTTGAGTATCACTTTCAACATTATCAGAATTAACTTGGTTGGAAAGCATCTCTGTTTATTAGTAAAACAATTCTCATTAGAGTCGGGAGATATCACACTATCACTAGTTATATGATGCCATATAGTTTTAGACTTCACATATGCTATGTTTAGCCCGAGAACCGACTAAATCGTAGCTCTGATACCAATAAATGTAGAACCACTAACCCAAATTCATCGCTAGAATAGGGTTATAGGGTATTACTAAAGTTTACGAGTCAAGTACCAGACATTTCATAAACGTTTAGCATTCATATCATATTTCAATCAAATTTAATCATATAGTCCCTTGCATGAGCCCTCGAGGCCCAAATCATGCATTAGAATCATGTCGAGACTAAACCGGGTATTCAGAAAATTTTTCGTAAAATTTCCAAGTTTTTCCTAAATGCAAGGGTCACATGCCCGTGTGGTTAGGCCAGGTGGTTCACACAGCCAGGGACACGCCCATGTGGTTAGGCCCTGTGGTTCACTCGGCCAGGAACACACCCTTGTGCTAGACCGTGTGTAGGTGTAAGGGCCACATGGCCAAGCCACACTCCCATGTTCTAGACACACGGCCGAGACACACGCCCGTGTCTTTGCCTATGTGGACAAAAATAGGCTATTTTCCAAGCCACATTTCTCACCCAATTTATCTTCCCCTTACACCAAAACCTTAACATACTCATAAGCCATTTTTAATCAATTAATTCAAGACAAAATCGAGTCTCATGCATAACATAATATCACATACAACAATTGTGCTCTTAAGCACCTCAAATAACACTTTACCATCATGTAATCAAACATACAAAACTTACTTAACTTATCAGATTCACCTATATGCGTATTTTACCAAATATGCTAGAATTAATCATCAATATGCTAACATGATTTCTATCATTCAACCATTTAAGCACACACCAACCATGTTATAGTCCCATTAATACATATCAAACACGTTCATCACAAGCCATTCAATATTTACATGCCAATATTGGCTTATTAACCTATACATGCCATTATAATCATAATTAATTTACCATATGTACCAAGATGGGCCAATGGATAGTGTAAGTGATCTCCACCGATGCTTCCAATCCAACGAGCTTCTAAATTACTATAGAACAAGGAAAAATAAAATAGAGTAAGCATGAAATGCTTAGTAAGTTCGTAGAACATGGTAAATAACTTACCATGTGACAACCCGAATTAGGGCCTAATCGGAATGGTGGTTTCGTGACCACAAATCCGAGATAGAAATAATTATTATATATTTATTTTGAGGTTTATGATATGATTTCATGATTTCGTGAAAATTTCGTGATGAAATTCTATGCATTGAGCGCTTAAGTTGAGATTAGGGACTAAACCGAATAAATTGCAAAACTCGTGTTTTAGAAGTTTTTAGTATGAAATTGCTTTGGGATATTAATTAGGAGGTCTTAAATAGCAACTTGACCAATTCCTAAGTTATGGACAAAAGTGGGACATGGAGGGAATTTTTGGAAAGTTTAGTAGTAAGGGCATTTTGGTTATTTATATATTAAATGAAATAAAATGGGAAAAATAACACAAAATTGGCCATCATCTTCATTAGTTGCTGCCGAAATTTGCTCTCCTCCATAGCTAGGGTTTCTTCAACTTTCAAGCTTCATAATCAAGAAAGGCGTGGAATCGACCTCGAACGGGGGAAGGAAAAAGTTTTGGACTAAATTGCAAAATTCTCATATTTTGCATCGAGGTAAGTTTGTATGTAAATAATACATTAATTTCATTTACATTTTTATATTCCATCCTACATTATATATATTAGCTAATGTTGAGGCATAAATAGACTATTGGAAGAATGAAAATAAGTAATAGAGAGAGAAATCCCGGTTGAACATTCGGAAAGATCGAATAAAATACATGGAGCGTAGCTAGGTCACATGTATGGTGCTGAGTGCACATCATGTGTACAAGAAAGCTACGAGATACTATGTGGTAGGTAGGTCACATGTGTGATACGGGATGTATCCCATGTAGACAAGAGAGCTACGGGAGAGATAAATGTAGCTAGGTCGCATGTGTGATTCCAAGTGTAGGACACCATGTGGACAAGAGAGCTACGTAATAAATTGGCTAGGTCACATGGTGGTACTAAGTGTTCACCATGTGTACAAGAGAGCCGAATTATATGAAATATGATGGTGGAGCTGTGTGCTGAAACCATCAAGTATCGGGAATTGATCCGAATTGTTCAACGGGATGGCTTTATGGTGATATTGTAATTATGGACCTATACTTGTGATGTATGAAATGTGGTGAAAATGATTTGTGATATATATATATAAGTTAAAATGAGGTTAATACAAAGAAAGTGTGAAAGAGTGAATTAGCACTAAAACTGTTATGAGATAGTAGCAGTAACGTGATTTTGAAAAATCACCAAAAATAGTAATAATTTAATTAGAGGCTGAATGAGATGTGAAATTAAATCTTAATGAGCCTATTTTCATATAAAAGAAACGGAGCAAGTAAAGGAATTCTATATTTTGAGATATTTATAATTGTGTGAGACTTGCTCAGAATGACTATGTGATACCCTGTTCCAACTTTGAAAAATAATTAAAAATTTTACAAAACAAATTAAGAAACATAGTTTATATGTATAAATTCCTTATTGAGTCTAGTTTTAAATGAAACAGGTTTCATGGTTATTTGAATTGTATACTGAGAGAAATTAAATTCATAATGAACAGAGGTCAGATCAGTCGAGCTGTGTAACAGGGGAAACTTTAACTAATAAACTGTACTAATTGGCTGGACCAAAAATTCTAGAAAAAAATTAGTAATAATTTTTATGAGTCTAGATTCAGGGAAATTTTACGGATTTAAATTTTGAGTTTCGTAACTCGAGTTATGATTTATTTAGTGATCATGACGCAGGAGGGACAGCTTGATCAAATTGGAGTGAATAGTAAAATTTAAGAATATGATATAATTGAGTTATGTTGTAAACATATTAGATTCCTTATTTGTTATTTATATACTTACTTACTAAGCTATAAGCTTACTTTCTTTTCCTCTTTTGTCTTATAGTGTCATCCAAATAGCATGCAGAGTTAGACATCGTTGAAGATCCGCTTTGCACTATCAATTCTTTTGGTATTTGAACTCAACATTTTGAATTATGGCATGTATAGTAGACTTAGTTATTTTGTTACGTGTCATAATTGCCTAGGTCTAAAATATTAATTATAGTATCAAACAAATCTTTTTGTACGAAGTCTTTGAAATTGGCTTGTATTGTTAATGGCATATGTTGTAATGATTCATGATCAAATAGCACGCCATATTTTTGTCTCGGTTTTATTTAATAGTATGTATTATAATTTGTTAATACCTCGTACCCTGTTCTGGCGATGGATACGGGTAAGGGGTGTTACATACCATATATTTATGTTCAGAATAAACTTGCAAGGCACTATCAATCAATTTTATCATAAGCCCTAAACACATATCCCCATCATGTTAGCCAATTAATCACATATGATAGTTCTTAATCATGGATGAACAAAGTCATCAAGCATGATCCACATTCATGTAATAACCAATTCATTCATCATTGTATCAAGTAATGTGATTTCCATGTACTTCATGTACATACGGATAACATTTCAAATTCATGCAATTTGATACACAGGTAGTACACTTGTAGTGTACAAATCAGAAACCGTCAATTCATATTCAAGAGTATCCAATTAGGGCACGTAATAAAAAAGCACACTCTCGAGCCTTGTAATGGGAAGCTCACATAGAGTCATTTCGGGAAGCTTATCTGGGCTATATAACAGGAAGGTCATAAGAGCTATAATCAAGAAGTTCATAAAGAACCACAACAAATGTAGGATCACAACCTATCGAGACGCTCCAAAGAGCTATTATCAGGAAGCTCGCAAGAACCTTATACGGGAAGCTCGAGAAGGCTTATAATGGGACACTCATAAGAGTTGTTGTGTGTTCGTAGCATATGCTGGACTACAACCAATACGGGAAATCTTGTATCCATTGACTTTTAGTTATTCCAACTGGATTTGACACTTTTCTGGCATTGTCGGATATGTGATCATTTCATATATTTATAACATTTATACAATAAACATAAATACATTCAATACAAGCATATAAATATACACAATTTAGTTACACGAACTTACCTCGATAAATGTTCGTGTATATAAAATCTATTATTCCGACATTTTCTCTCTTCCTCGTTCTAACTCCGAATTTGGTCTATCCGAATCTATATGAATGAATTTAACATTAATTTAATACAATTCATATTGAATTCAGTCCAATTCACATTTTAGGCAAAATTATCGTTTTGCCCCTAAACTTTTAATTAATGACGATTTCATCCCTAGACTTGAAAAATGAAATTCATGTAATTTAATCCTTATTCCAAGCCTAGCCAAATTTTACAAGTAACATTTACAGCCCATGTATTTCACAAAATTAAAAAATTTTCCATAAATTTTACCAATTTACATTTTAGTCCTTAATTCACATTTTCATCAAAATTCACTCTATCAAAATTCACTCTACAAAAGTTTTTATCTATCAACAACCTTTCATTTTCTACCATAAATTTCAAATTTTCAGCATATTCATCCATAAAAAAATTTCTATACTTTGATAACTTTTCAAATTAATCCCCAAAATAGCTAAATTAGGTTATCCCGATCTCAAAAATATAAAAACTACTAAAAACGGGACTTGAATACTTACCTAATTTGGCCAAATAAGTTTTCTCTTTCTTCCATTCTCCCTGGCTAGGGTTTCCATATTTATTTGGGAAAGATGATGATAAAAATGATGATATTTTCTTTATTTTATTATTTATCATCTTTATTTTTTATCTTTCCAATTTTATCCTTTTCTTTATTTTATTTTCCATGGATGATTCATCATCCTTAACAACTAAGGATTTTTAATGGTCTATTTGTTATATAGGGACCTCAGATTTTGAATTTCATAGCTATTTAATCCCTTTAGCTATTAAAATAAATTTCCTTTCCGGAATCGAATTTGTGTTCCCGAAACCATTGTTCTGATTTTACCGAAATCGGGCGATTACAATATATTCCTTCAGTAAAGCTTCAATAGATGATGATGATGAAATCAATGCCTAAACTTGTTTGATTTTTGGCCTCAACATAGGTTGAGTATAACTGGGCAGTGCATTGATGGCATATTGTCTTGCCGTATTGGTGAAATTCCCCGCACCTTGATTATACCAACTAAAGTTCAGATGTTGCTTCCACCCAGGATTATACGTATTGGAATAGGGGTTATTATTCCATTTGAAATTACCCATGTAGCACGCAGATGCTGGATTTGATGGGCATTCATTGAACACATGGCCTTCACCACAATAAACACACAATAGTTCAGCTAATTTTAATTCTTGGACTTCAATTGACTTTTTTATTGTTTTAATCATATTAGTCAAAGAAGATACTTGGGCTATCAACGTAGTGATTGTATCCACCTCCATAGTACCTGCAGCTCTCTTTTCCTTCCTAACTCTTGTGGTAGGATATTGATAATCATTGTTGGCAATCTTTTCCAAAATCTCATGTGCTTTATTATAAGATTTATCCAACAAAGTGCCATTGGTCGAAGCATCAACTACCATCCTCGTATACGCATTCAACCCATTAATCTCCATCTGAGTCTAGTGTTGGAATCCATGTATCGGATATTTTTGAATTAAATCTTTGAATCATTCCCAAGGTTCACATAGTGTTTCATCCTCCAATTGCCAAAAAGATGTGATGTCATTTCTAAGCTTAGCATCTATATTGGTGGATTATATCATAGCAAAAACCTTTGGTAAAAATCACTCTATGATGCCACTGTTCCCAATGGCAAAGTATTCAGTTATACCCTTGCTTGATCTCATAAAGAATATGGAAACAGTTTAAGCCGCAGAGCGTCTTCAAGCACACCTTGCTGCCTAAACGAGTCATAAACCTCTAGAAAAAGTCGTAAAAGTAGCCTTGGATCTTTAGTGGGCTATCCACCAAACTGTCCTACTCTTTGTAACATCTAAAACACTAGTGATTTCAACTCAAACTATTGTGCCTGTATTTGTGGTCTTACTATCCCTGGATTTAGGTCATCCAAAATTGGCACAACATGCTCTCGGATTGGTCTATCTCCATCACCTATCACCCTACAAACATGAGGATTAGTGGCTTGCCCATTCAAATTATCATTCATACCAAGTATCACCCTACAAATAGGAGTATTAGCATCTTGACTATTTAGATTATCATTAAGGCCAGGATCATTCCTGTTCCTAACCATTTTTCTTAGTTCTTTTCGCCTTTTTCGTAAAGTTATTTTGATCTCTGGGTCAAAAGGATATTATTTGTTAACAAGAATGTCTCTTCTCACGCACTAATGGAAAATCTATAGAAATTGATTATAACTAAGTTAAATAAAACTAATGGAATTAAGTAAAATAACCAAACCAAATTACACCAAATTGTGGATCCCCGGTAACAGCACCAAAAACTTATCGCGTGTGAATATAATATGCAATTTGTGCAAGTATACACGTCAAATCAAGTAATAAAGTGATAAGTGAGATCGTCTCCACATAGATTGGCTTAGGTACAAAAATGGTAAAGTTATGATAATGATTAATGTTACGGTAAAATTGAGTTAAGTACGTAGTGATAAATTAAAATAATAAGGATGAGTGCGAAAGGTATACTGGCTAATATTAGAAAATGCTAAGGCAAAGCAAGAATAAAAATGCATCTCAATTACAAGAATAATTATGTCAATAAAATGCAAGTGAATAAATAAATAACTAAGAATGTTATGGCAAAGATGCTGCGGCAACTGATTGAAGGCCTACGATGTTGATTTGGAAGGTTGGGACTACTAAGAATCTGCCCTTACTTTCAGTAATTCCTCAACATAATTGTACTTAATCTACTGCTCAGAAGAGACCTAAAGTGACCTACTTCTTTCAAGAGCAAGGTCTCAAGTTACTTAGCCTTTGTCTATAGGCCTTATCATGATACCCTGCACTATTTTTTCTTCATTCTATACAAATTTTGCTCTATGTCTAGAGTCTGCTGTGAGTATTCGGTCAAACACTCACTTGAATCATTCAATTTTGGTCCAACTATTCCAACCTTTTTCAAAATTTGATTCAGTTTATAGGCATGCTACACATTCATCTACGTCTAGAGAATACACACACATTTACAAAATAAAAACAATTGAATGAAGTAGTAGATTAAATAAAATATATACTTAAACCATTAAAGAAAATAAAAGTTTTCATCTTGTAATCCCAACCTTATGAGATTTAGCTCATAGGTCAACGATTAAAATTCAAGTTTGTAATAACATCCAACATCTTTTTGATCAAATTAATTCACAGAGAACAGAATAAGAAATAATGGAAGAACTTAGGAAGATGGTTTTGGCCAAATAAATCCTCAATCCAGGAACACAACGTCATGTGATAGCTGAGAGGGACTACCTTTGGTCTCTCCTTTTTGTCTCTACTTAGCCACTACCCTCAATTGTTGCCTCTGGATCTCTACAGTTAGGGCTTCCTCCTTCGACTTTTTATAGGATTTTTCTTCCTAAAATAGCTTCAACAACCCATGATATCTTCTCATCTTTTTAAGCAGGTTTTTCTGTTACAAGTAGAGTTGGGCTAAAACTAGTATGCACTGCATGTTGACCCGGTCATCTTCCTGAATTGTAATGGCATACAAGATGGCAACTTGTCCAACTTTTTACCCCGGAAAACCTTCACTCCTCTATTTCTTTCTCCATATTCTACACCTACCAAACCACCAAACACAACCCTTCCTCACGCAATTAAAAGTATCTAACACGTAAACATAGTCCAAGCTCCTAATACAAATGATAAAAATACTAATAAAATGTCCTAAAATGCCACTAAGTGTACCTAAGTTCAAATATTTAACAAGGTCTAAAGGCATGAAATATAACTCTTTTCAAGAGTTATCACATCTCTATATGAATTTCCTCTTCTTGTAATGTATGAATTATTGGAGTCATCCATGTTTCCTCTTGATCCAAGCTAAAAATTTGTAGGATGTTGTATCTTGGGGGGTCTCTGTATTCCAACAAAAACTTTCCTTTTTTTTCAATTACAATCGAGGATGCCAACTTAGATAAAGCATCTACGTATGTGTTATCCTTCCTTAAGAGTAGCTTCACCTGTATTTTGTCGAATCTTGTGAGCAGTTGTGTTGCAATTGAATGATACTTCTTCAAAGCTGAATCTTTCACCTCATATTCATAACTCATTTATTTTTCCACTAACTAAAAATCTGTATGCACGACAAGGTCCCTCATCCTAAGTTGGCGAGCTAATTGTAATCCTGCTCTTAGAGTTTCATATTCCGTTGTATTATTAGATGTTTGAAAACTAAAAAATAGCCTTACTGTCACTCATTCTCGCTAGTATCAACTAGGACTACCCCTGGTCATGTACTCGTCTTTGTTGCAAAATAGTAAACATAGACTAACCACCTTTTTAAGCTATCAGTCGCGTTTACATCCTCCTGCTTGACTAATAGGCTTCTCAAAAGAACATTCAACAATAAAATTAGCTATTATTTGCCCATTTATTATAGTTCTCAGTGCATACTCCACACTAAACTCAGCTAACTCGATGCTCCACTTCGCCATCCTTCCTAATGTGTTAGCTTTGGACAATATATATTTTATAGGTTGATTTGTCATGACGACAACAAGATGGGCCTGGAAGTAGGGACACAGTTTGCGAGCTGCAACAATCAGAGCAAAAATAAAATTTTCATTTTTCGATACCTTAGCTCGCCATTCTGCAGCATCTTACTAACGTAGTACACTAGAAACTGGTGAACATCTTCTACTCTAACCAAGATAGTTGAACCGTTTCCTCTGAAGTAGCCAAATATAAGTAAAGGGTTTCTCCCATCCGTGGCGACAACAAGAGCTATGGGGACATGAGGTTCGACTTTAGCTTTCAAAGGTCACCAGACATTCTTCGATCCATGAAAAAGTAGTGTGCAAGGCTTTAAAGAAGGTAATCATTTATCTGCCATTCGTGACACAAACCTATTAAGTGCGACCACTCTTCCTATCAAACATTGTACATTGTTTATCGTCTTTGAATAGTGCATGTCTAGGATGGCACGAATCTTTTCTGGGTTTGCCTCAACTCCTCTTTCTGAGATCATGAAACCCAAAAATTTACTAGATTTCACACCGAAAGCACATTTGTCCAGATTTAATGTCATGTTATAAGCTCACAACTCAACAACCGCTTCAGTCAAATTCTGCACATGTTCACTGAGAGTAAAACACTTTACTAGCATATCATCAACATAGACATCAACGCTTCACCCAATAGGCTCCCTAAAAATTTTGTTGCGCCTACCTTTTTCAAGCCAAAAGGCAAAACAAGGTAGCAGAATAACCCTTCCTCAGTAATAAAAGTTATCTTCTCATGGTCTTCTGGGGCCATGGCTATTTGTTTATATCTACAGAAAGTGTCCATAAAATTCACGAATTTATTACCCGAGGATGCATCGACCAACTTATCAATCGAAAGTAGGGGAAAGTTATCCTTAGGGCAGGCCTTGTTAAGATTGGTGAAGTCGATGCACATTCTCTACTTGCCATTGGCCTTTTTCACTATTACAATGTTTGAAACCCAGTCAGGATACTCAACCTCCCTAATGAACCCTAATGATAACAACTTTCCAACCTCCTGTCTCATGGCTTTAATAACCTGTGAAGTAAATATTCTTCTTTTCTGTTTCACTAGCTTAGCTTCGGGAAAGACATTTAACCTGTGAACAATCACTTGAGGGTCCACTCTTGCCATATCTACGGCTAACCAAGCAAAGACATTAACATTTGCCTTTAAGCACTACATCAAACTATCTTTTTCCTCACTTTCCTATGTGGTTGAAATTTTAACCACTTTGTCTTTATCATCATAAAATAATTGTAAAGTTTCCATGACTTCTGCTACCTCTGGCTTTTTTACCCATTCCTCACTTCTGTTATCCCAACTATCCAAATCTAGCAACTGACCATCTATGCTTATTTGTTGTGAACTCTGCCCTTACTGAACCTGCTCGCATGTTTACTTTACAGAAAGCATATGGCGCTACCTAGCTGTTCTTTGATCTAACAACCTGTACCCTACTCCTGTTCACGTAAGGAAGTTTTTCATCATACAAAATGTTACCACATCATCTTCGCCATCCTCATAATAGGTCATCCAAAGATAGCATTGTAAGCCATAAGATGATCCACTATAAAAAAATTGGACATACTTCATTGTAGCATGCTCACCATCTCTTAAGGTAACTCGCAAAGTAATGCAATCTTTCACTTTGATAGGGTGGTTCATATAACCGTACAACAGGCTTGCCCTCTTCAATGCTTGCTCCTTTAACCCCATCTTTTGGTATGCTTCCCATGTTAGTACCTCAACCACACTTCCACTGTCCACAAGTATTCTCTTGATCTCAAAACCCACAATCGCTGCAAAAAAAACCATTGGATCATTTCCTTTCTCATCACACACTAACTCTTCATCCTCGTTACTAAAATCAACATTTTGCTTCCCTTGCTGACACAATATTTTAGGTATATTAATTGACATTACGCTCCTTATGTGAGCCTTCCTCTTTGTATTGGATGTTGTCCAGTCTTCATTTGTTCTCACAATTACATGTATCGTACCTCTTACCTTTTACTAACCCTTAGCCTCAGTACATGAAATTTGGCCCTGTTGGGTAGTACTTTGAGCCACAAATTCAACGGGCTCATCATTTCTCACTGCTTCTTCAATAACGTCTTTCAAGGAAAAATAATCTTCAGTCGTGTGTCCCCCATCATTATGGAAAACACGCCTATCTCTCGACTTTGACCATCTTGCACTTTGCCTCATAGGGGAAGGGGTAGAGAGGATACTCAAGCTTTTCACCTGATTCAGAATATAAGCACGACTAGCATTCAGGGGGTATAGGCTTCAAACTTACCATGTGGGATGTACCTCTTCATGCGCTCCGGTTGGGCTCTTTGAGACGCCCTATGTGATTCATTTTTTTATTGTGCTCATTTACTGCCTCTCATTCTATACATGCAAAGACTAATGAAGTGGCCCTTGTCTGTTGTGAGCCTCGTCTTTGTTTTTGAATTGGCTATCTTCCCTCTGAGCTGTGCCGCATACTGCTCTTTTTATCTCTTTTGCTTCTACAAACATGTGAGCCCTTTAGGGCCTATTGCTAGTGAAGGAATATTGTACATGCTCGTGCAGTACTCCTATAATAAAAGCATAAATAGCCCATTGATCCTCAAAGTTCTTTATGTATAGTGTTGCCACGTGGAAATGTTTTACATATTATTGTAAGGACTCTCCTTCCCTCTACTTCACAGACATTAAACCCGTGAGAGTGCTCATATTGTCCTGTGTGCTCTGAGCTATTCCAAAAACATCTGACCTAACTGAGAAGAACTTCGAAAAGATCCCTAGGGTAGAGACAAGTACCAACCCTTCGCACTTCCCTTAAGCATTATAGAGATAGCCTTGCACTTCGTAGGATTTGAAGCACCCAACACATTCATGTAGTCATTATACTACCCAACACATTCACGGATCCCTCATTTCTTCAAACATGTCCTTCAGGACCTTGAAAACAACTAGTAAACCTATTATTGCTACCTTTTGAGCCAAAGGATTATTGGAACAAAAAAGCCAATCCATTTCCTAAGACTCAAGATGCAAAGCCCTCACGTCTTGTCACAATGCATCTATCTCACTCTACCATTCCTTTACATGCATGCCTGGTCCTTTCTCCTGTATGGCCACATTATCATGAAAATTGGAGTTGTCAAATTGTACCTTTCTCCTAAGCTCCTCATTCTACTTTAAGAGTTCCTAATGAAATGTTTGTTATTGCTCAAATCTCACATTCTATAGGGCCATCTGATCTTTCAACAACCTCATATGTTCTTAAAGAGCCAAGAACTATTGTTGTGACACTTCTTAACTAGAGGAAAATGGTAACCCTTGGCCAGAAGGAAAGTTTAAGACAAATGTGTTCGAAGCTCCGGCGTAAGTCACGTTACCCAAATTTTTTGGTCGGTCAGCAAACCAACCGGTAAACAAATCTGTCTCGATTGGTTGACCACCTAAACTCGAAGCTCCAGTTTATCTAGATGAAAAGTTAATGAGGTAATTTTCATTTGGGTGAGCCATTTTGATTTTTCAAACTGAAAGAAAATCTGTTGGTCAGAAGTCTGTCCATGCTCACCGCACCAAATTGTTGAGTATTTTTTTGTGTCCTCTTCATGAGGAGAGTTAGGTATTTATATGACATGGTTACTGTTCATGGAAATGACGTCCTAGATAGGCTCCATGCATGTTGACCCGTATGTTGTCCCAAACTTAAGACGTGTTCGCTGGTCCGAGTGTTCGCCAGTTCACTCGTTTTGCTTCACGCTTTCTGCTTACGAGTACCTAGGGACATGCGAACTAGGCTCGTGAACTTTCCCCGTGAGCCCTCCCCTTGAGCCTTTAATGTATTCACCTAGTGGGGCCTATTCTCGAGTCGCAGGTCGATAACCCGACTTATATCTGGATTTCAGGTTGGCAATCGAAAATATCATAATACTATTCATTTTTTATTTTATTTTTTTTTTCAATTTGAAAAAATTTGGTTTTTTTTCAATTTTAAATTTTCTTTCAAAGTTTTTTTCTTTTGAAGTTCTTTTTTAAATATCGACAAGAGAAAAGGAATTTCTTGTCTATTTGTGGTTATACTCTCACCATTGGCTCTTATGATTGTCCCCAATAATCTTAGACGGATTTCAATTTTCTTAGTTTCTTTTTTCTAATTATTCAATTATTTTCATCTTTTAAACAAATTTGTCAGAGTTAAAAGTTGAGTTAGAGAGCATATTAGGTGTGAATGAGGGTATACTAACAATAACATTTTTTTAAAAAGGTTTAGTATATTACATTGTTTTATTAGTAATTAAAAGCCTTTTAACTTTTAGAATAATCTTAATATAGTTATTCTCATTTATTATAGTTTGTGATGGTAATATTAAAAAATTAAAACAATAAAAAGTCTACAAAATAAATAATATAAAGTAATATTGTGCATGATTTATTTAGATAAGTGAAAAAGCGATTTGTGGGTGTGTTTGTTTGTTTTACATTTTTTTACATTTTTTTAACATACATATTACATACTAGAAGCTTAAGAAAAGTAGGAAAGACAAAAGGATATAATTGTTAGTTGTTCTTTGTTGTTGACCTGTTTTAGGTCACGAGTCACGACCTTAATAATTAATAATTTTACTTGGTGTATGATTTCTGTATAATTTTTTAATCAATGTCAAATTTCCACTACAAATCGTGGTCCTTTCAACAACGTAAGAAATGACGACTATGGAATTCTCGTCTAAAACAAAGTTCTTTACTGTCAGTTTTTTTTCGTAAAGGAGGTTATAAAAATTAATTTAGCTGAAATAGTTAATTGTGTACAGCTAAAAAGAAAGTTTAACTGACTAGTTCACTATTAAGCCATTGGCTTGTCTCTGATCAATTGAATTAATCATTAATAATGGTTCCAAAGAGGTGGAGTCTGAAGTGATTATTTGTGTACTATTTGGAATCTTCAACGACGGCAGATGGATATGTCTAAGCTCTCGAGTTGGAACTTTCATCAATGATGCGCAGATTTCCTTCCGGCGTTCCATCTCCTCTCGGTTCTTTCATGTAGGTAGGAGGAAACCAAGCGGCGCATAACCTAGCTTGGTTATACTTGGCTAACTAAAGTAATGACACCCTCTTGTTTCACGGGGTTGTAGAATACTAACTTTTTTGTACTCAATGATGATTATCTTATCTATTTATCTATAATATATATAAAATATATGTTTTTAAGAAAATATTTGAATTGACGGCAGTATTTTTTTTTCATCATATTATTAAATTGATTTTAAAATAATTATTTATTAAATAATTTTTTTATTAATTTTAAAATAGAATTATTAGTTAGATGAAACTTTTAAGTATATATGAAATATAAAAAAATGTGATAATTATAATTATCATTTACATATAACTATTAGTTAAAATAATTTGACCTAAAAAATTGTGTTATTTTTTTTTAAATTATGGTTATTGGTGTAAATTAAAATTATTACTTGAATAGTACTCATCTTATCATCATTTAATTAATATAAGAGTTATATACCCATTAAAATATAATATTAGCTTTATAAATGACATTCACTAATTAGGCATATAATTAAGTAGCATCTAAAAAGAATTATCAATAAAAAGACGGAGATATTTAATTAGTAAGTTAGAATTAAAAAAAAATGGTTATTCAAATAAGTAATATCAAATCATATTTGAACAACAATGATGATGAGGTAATATGATATTATGATATATTTTTAATTTTTTCTATAAGTTTGTACTATGTGAAGTAAGTGGTCTTAAAATTGTTTTTTTATCTATCTATTATTTGGTGTAAGTGAAAAATGTTGTGCTTGTTTTTGAAAAAAAAAAAATCATATTTCAATAATTGTTTTCTAATCACTATTATTAAATATGTTTATTAATTTAGTTTAAATATCTTTCCTCATGACTTTTTTAAAAAATAAACTTAAGAGAAATTATCATTATTAATGTAGACAACAATAATTAAAATACCTTATTTAAAAATTATTTAAAAATTAAATTTAGCAATTTTACATGCAACATACGTAATATTAGAAACTAATTGAATACAAAATAATGCAGTTTTCTCAATAAAAAAAAAGTAATTATAAAACGTTGATATCTGAATTTCAAATCTATTCCTTTTTTATATATTTGAATTTCAAATTTATTCATTTTCTTTTTAAAAAAATCATAATATAAATCTATTGAATTAAGCTTTTCGATGTAATACTCAATCTTATAGATTAGGTTTTATAAAAACAAATTATTGTAGTCAGAAGTGGTAAAAGGACATATTCAAATTCAGTTAATCAATTTGTTGGAACTCAAATTATTTTAAACTCGAATGTTCTTTGAATAAGATATTTTTTTTACGTTATAAAAGTGTTTCGTTAATTTTGTTTAAAACAACTGTGATCTCATTATTTTTATGGTCCAATAAAATCGTTATTTTCCGAGAAAAAATAAAAGGTGTTTCAATGATTAGCTTAGGACTTGTGAAGAAGGACTAATGCCAAGCGAAATCATGTTTCGAATACAAAAGGATCATATTAAACCGTGTACGATTGCTAGTTGAAATCATAATATGTGCTACCAAATTGTTAAATAGTGCAATCATCCCGTCGTCTAAAATTCATCAATTTTCAGTGACAAAAAAGATTTTAAATGTATGAGTTTCAAATTCAAATACAAGTACGAGTTTTCTTTTTTATGAACACAGGTATGAGTTTTCTTCGGTAAAAACAGAAATGAGAAGAAAAATGGATATGTTCTATTTTTTAATTATATATAGGAATATTTTGATGCAAGAATCTCAAGTTTTTTGGGCTCCCCGCTTCATCTAATTAAAGTAAAGGAATTGACCTCTAAACCAAAGAGCTTGAATAATAATTGAGAAACCGTATAATCCATTTATTAATTCATTCTAGCAAATGCCTTTCTTGGTATTCGTTACCCGTACAAATTAATAGGTTTCTTTTATTTTCTTGCTAACCAATGGTGGTGTCTTGCAAGCAGTTCAACCTTATCTACTAATATAATAATAACTGAAACAGATCAAAGAAAGAGAGGAATAGATTAATGCATTAAACTTGAGAATTCATATATTTTGTTATAATTTATAATTATATAATTATAATATATTAATAATTTGTATTATATAAAATTTAAAACATTTGTATATAAATGTCGAATTTAAATTATTTTTATATATCGTATTCATATCGTGTGGATATAATTAGAACATCTGTAATGGAGAAAATTTTTTTAAATTAGGTGGGGGAAAAGCAAAGTTCTTGAAGGGCAGGAATAGATGAATAATATAATAATTGTCCACGAACTACATAGTGGAAAACTCACGTTGCATTGTTTATTGTCTCCCCATATTATTGATCCATCCATCTTAAATCTTATAAAGGCCATTATCCCACGCCCCTTCAGTACCAACAATAAACATAGTCTTTAAATCCGCCAAAATCTCACCAAAGCAAAGAAAAAACAATAAACGGACACCCCCACTAGAGATATGGCTGAGGAATGCACTTCCACCTCGCCTACACTGCACCATTGGTGGGATCTCCACAACGCAAGCTCTCTTTCTTCATGGACTACAAACCCTAGTTCTTGGCATCATCATCAAAACCCTAATTCCAATACTTGTAACTGTGATCAGGATGATGTACTTTCCATCTCTACTTCCTTGACTAATGCTTCCATTCATTCAGTCTTAACTAGCGTTGATGAGTTGTCCGGGGGCGGTAGCGGCACTAGGCGTCAACTTGTTGAACAACCAACTGTGGATCCTGATCCGTCCAATGAGTTGATTAATGGAGAGCATGGTTCCGATAATCATCTTTGGAGCAATGTTTTATCGTAAGTAATTTTTGTTTGTTGCAATTTGCACAAAATATCCCAAAGTTACAGATTTTGAAAATCGAATAGCAACTTTTTTAATCCCCTTCTTAAAAATAATCGTGTATTCAATTGAATTAAACTTGGAATTGAAGCATTTTCCTGTTTGTTTGCTTCCTTTATCTGAACATTTACTTACAAAGAACTCATAGTACTATGCTTTTAGGTCTTAATTACTGTCTCAAAGGGTAATTAAGACAAACTAAATCATATCTTCGTTGATTACTTTTGGAAAGTCTGCAAATCAAATCACATAACATGTTTGATTTGTTTATTTGACTATTTTATTTAGCACTTAATGACATTGGATTGTTTTCGGCAGAAATGTTGGGACCAACGGCGCAGATATTGGAAACAACCTATTAGAGGCAATATCGTCAAAGAGTAACTCATCAGCAGCTGGAATATTTGAACCTGCTTGTGACTACTTAAAGAAAATAGATGGCAATTGGGAATTCTCAAACTCCTCAGTTTTCAACAATTTTATCAAAAACATGAACGAGGGGTTCGATACCAGTAGCACTGATAATAATCAACAAAGCTCAAGGGAAAGTGAAAGGTTAACCAAGTTGTCCAACATGGTCAGCCACTGGTCCATAGCACCACCAGACCCTCAAGTCAACCCCCCACAGTTTATTAATCCAAAATCATTATCCCAAGATCAGACCTCTTTGCAGCCGCCTGCTGCTTTTTGTGGAATGGCAACAGTCAAAAACCCAATTTTTCTATCATGTTATGGAAATGGTAATCATCATCATGATGTGAAAATGGAGACCCAAAGTCTAGATATGGAAGCTCCAAGTTCCTATTTTCGAAGGGCTTTCAAGGTTGGTAACAATAGCAATGGGTATCATATTCACAACAGCCCTATTAACAGTTCAATATCAACGGAAGCTGACAACTTTTATGGATCCATGTCTCATTTTCCATGCACAAGTAGCATTACTTATGGCAGATTAAGCAAGCCATTGATTGACATCCATGCATCATCAAAGCCCGGTTTTATTAGTCCCTTGAATTTATCAGATTGCAAGAAACAAGGGCTCCAAGCTGCAAATTCTCTGCAGGTATATATATAATTAAGCTTAATCATATTTATCAACCTTACTTCTTTTATTTATTACCTTATTTTCATTTGTTAACTGTGAAAACTTTCACATTAATCGTTAAGAATACAAACAAATGCAGACAAGAACCAGAAATGGTAGAACACAAGGGATTGCAAACGAGGGAAAAAAGAAAAGAGGTGAAGAAACGTCCGACAGTACTACAGTGTTGAAAAAGCCTAAGCTGGAAAATTCTGCATCTTCATCTGTAAAGGTACACAAATTAAACAATATATATAACCTAATTTTCGAAATGAAACAAAAATTAATTAGAAAAACAAAGTCATTTGTACGATGCATCTTTGAAGTATGTATAAAAACAACTTTAAAAATATTAAATATCCTTTTTTTTTTTTCTTTCTAAAAGCCTTGCTTATAATTACGGGTGAGAAATTAACTGACTGGATTAAGTTTTTATATAGATGCACGCCCCAAAAGTGAAGCTAGGAGACAGGATAACAGCACTTCAACAAATTGTGTCGCCATTTGGAAAGGTAGTGATAGCACTAAAAATAAGCTTGTTTTCTAGTGAGCCTGACGTCCAATTATATCTTCTCTTTTTTATACTATTTTGTAAATTTGATTTAACATGATCCATTTTGTTGGCTGACTGACTTTCAGACTGATACGGCCTCTGTTTTACTAGAAGCAATTGGATACATCAACTTTCTACAAGAACAAGTGCAGGTGAAAAGTCGCCTCAATTTTTCTTTTCTAAAACATTCAATATATGGAAAGTAAACACCACATGGAATCCGAGTATCTTTTTATTTATTTAAATATTCCGTGTTCAATAAGTTTGCAGTTACCATTATGTATGTTTACAAGATGCTAATAAGCTTTTATTTGTTAATTTGTGTTCTTTTTCAGTTACTGAGTAATCCTTACATGAAGCCCAACTCTCATAAGGTAATTAATAAGAAAAGTTCTATAGTATATTTATGCTTTCAACAGTTAAAATAGAAATATGATATTAAAGTTAATTTTATATGTATTAATTATGTTCGCGGTGATCATATCCTAGGATCCATGGGGCAGCTTGGATAGAAAAGAGCAGAAAGGAGATATTAAGGTTGATCTAAGGAGCAGAGGTTTATGTTTAGTTCCAACATCTTGTACCCCAAAAGTTTACCATGAAAACACTGCTTCAGATTACTGGAGCCCAACATATAGAGGATGTTTGTATAGATGAAGAATTAAATTTCATGCTCGCTTTGACACGCACACTCACACGTGCGTATATTTATATGTATGTATTACTTTTAAAGAAAGCAATTGGAACATTTTGCAGTCAAATGTTTTATATTGACTATATAGTTTGAGCCAGCAGTAAAAGTTTCAACAGTTAAACAGTATATATAGAGTCAAACATGCGTATGACAAACATTACTCGCACTTTGTTAATTATTTATATATATTCAAATCATATACTAAAAGATAACATAATCGGTATATATTTGAACGAGCTGAAATCGATCAAAATAACTCAATATCCAATCTAGAATTGAACAAATTTTGGTTACTACAGTTAGAACAGTACAGCAAATCTGATCCCTTTACCGGAAAATAGGCAATCAGTGATGATTGACGACTGGACATTGTCGATTTTGATGCATCAAAAGATGTGTAAGAAGAATTCTGTTTTGTGAATAATTGGAACATAAAAATTCATTAGTTAGCAGCCTCTTAGCAGTCCATCTTTGAATGGGATCCCTAATAAAGCATCTCATCAAGAAATCTTTCCCGGCCATTGAAATATGCTTAGGAATTACATCTGGTGCTTTCATCGCCATCCCTTCTAAAGGGGTTCACCACACATCTCAGCAATCACGCATCCTAGTGACCATATGATACATGCACCATATATCCATAGCAGCACTGATTTTACCGTTCATCACAGATTCCGGCGATATAATTCAGAATACCTCGACCGTAAGGCGACACTATTGCATCTTCATCTCTTTCTCCAGGTCCTTTGGCTAACCCAAATTCAGTAATCTTCAAATTACTAATTAGAAGGATAAACCAAAACATTTTCTGGTTTGATATCGCAATGAGCATAGCCCTTTTCATGAATACAGGAAAGCCCTTCAACGATCATCTTAGTGTCATGGTATTAAATTGCGGCCGCAACGTAGTGTATCGGCCGCATCGTAACGGTTTTGAAGGTCTCCGTGACGCAATATTGGTGCAACGTGACGAGGGAACCGCATCACAACTTTTGCGGTTTGAAACCGTTACGTAACACCACAACATGTAATATACTGTGCCGCAACAACGCAACACCGCAACACCACAACAAACTTTCAAATTATCCAAAATATGAAATCACACAGATGAAACACTCAAATATTTTTAGACTTCGCAAAAAAGAAAAAAAATAAAACAAATATTTAACTTATGGAACATCCTTCTTTAGTCCTTAGAACATTATGAAAATTGTTTGATCATTGGAACATTTAACAGACTTGCAACGTTATAGACTTCCAACATTATATTTACATTAAATCAACAAATTGCATGTCTATTGTCACTTTTTTCTTAGGAGTGATTATCGGGTAAAGCTTTATTTGTGATTACTTTAGGATTTGAATGGCATACACATTCTTTTCTTTTGAATACACTCAATATATATACACATACTTTCTTTTACATTTAAGTTTTGTGATACAACTTACAATTTTATAGCTTTAAGTATGACTACTTAAGGATTTTAATCGTAGAATCTATTAATGGCATTGTGTTGTTTGGTTATTGTCCTGATTTTGGACTTTCTGCACTGTTATTTCTGCAGTTACTTTTTCAATAATAAAATGAATATTGATTGAGCAAAAAAAAAAAAAGAATTTTTGAAGTTTTTGAAAAACTACGATAGAATTTTTTGGTACAGTCATTCAACAAATAATAAAAAAAAAGGGTAATATGTAAGTAGATGACTAAAGTAAATAGTGTAAATTTTGTTTTGAAGTGTTTGGAAAAATTGGAAAACTGTGATAGAATCTTTTGGTACAATCATTCAACAAATAAATGGGGAAAAAAAGGGTAAAATGTAAGTAAAGGGCTAAAGTAAACTATATAAATTTAGTTTTGAAGCATTTGAAAAAATTGGAAAACTACGATAGAATATTTTAGTACAATCATTCAACAAATAAAGGGAAAAAATTGAGTATGAAATGAACAAGTATATATATTATTTCATTTACTTTTTCTCTTAAAAATAGTTAACAAATTTAAAAGAAAATTTGAAATTTGTCGAAAATAAAAGTTTACACCACTACATAAACCATCAACGAGTGGAAGAGGCAAATAGAAACTTTGAGTTCCAGATTTCACTTATCCTTCTCCACCATTTCAAGAGTTCACTTCTTTTTTTTTTTTTTTGTTGCAAGACTTATTCTTAACTCTATAGTTATTACAACAATTATGATATGAAATTATTATTATTTTATTAAATGCAGTTGATTAGTATAGGCAGCTAATTTAGGGTTTATTACTTAGTTAAAAAAATCTATTTAGTTAAAAAAATCTATTTATCTTAGTTTATTACAAGAAAGTTGAAGAACTAAATAAAAGATACAATAGATTTATAGGGTATTTTTCTGCATCATTTTGTGTTAGTTATAAGTATTATGATTTATGTTTCATTTTTGAATTTTTTTATTATTAGTTTAAAGTTTTATAATTATTATTTTATTTTTGGACACTTTACTATCTGGTTTAATCTCATGTAATGAATAATAATGGTTTATGTGCAGCTATAAAAATGCCACGTTCGTGAAGTAAAGAGGTGAAGCTCCTAGTTATAACAACTTATTTTTAGTCAAATCAGAACAGTAGTTTCGAGACCACAAATCCAAATTCAAAATATTTATTTTATTATTATTTTAATGTCCGTGGCATAATAATATTATTGTGTGAAAGTTTTGTTTAGAAATTTTATCGTTTAATTAGTTAATTTGATAAAAAAAGGACTAAATCACGTAAAAAGTAAAACTTGTGTTCTATTAGCTAAAGGTGTCTAATAGCTTTAGAACCCTAAATTTAAGGTCCTTAAGTGGTAATTAATCCATTTGAGAGTTAATGGATGATAGTGGCTTGATATATGGTGTGAATATTAAGTATTTTAAAGGTTAAATATGTAAATTGGTTAATAAATGATTAGCTAATAAAACAAAATCAAAATTTTGTCATTCATCTTCAACCTTTACCAATTTTTGAAGAAGAAAATAAGCTATCTAGGGTTCTAAACATTCGGCCTCTTCAAGGTTAAATTGTAAGTCCATTTTTGTCCCCTTTTTAATGATTTTTATGTTTTTGAGATTGTTGCAGCTAGGTCTAGTTAGCCCAGGGACTATTTTGCAAAACTATTAAAAATTTTAGATGTTTCAATTGATGAATACATGAGTATTTTGATGTTTAATGAGAGATTATGAATGTTAAGTGATAGTTATACAAGTTTTGTTAAGTAAATTTTAGTGAAAATGCAAATTAGGGATTAAATTGTGAAATGTGGAAGCTTTGTGGTTAAAATGTAAAATAAATGAAAAAAAGGGCTGCTAGGGGCATAATAGTAATTTGGCTAGCATGGGTTAGTTTTAAATTGTATGAATTTGTGTTTTTATGAAATAAGACTAAATTGTAAAAGATGTGAAATATTAGGGGCAAATGTGTAAAAATGCCTTAAAGTGATTTTTGGACTAAATTGAATAGAGAGATGGTTAAATAAGTTAATTTTGATTACATATAGATCAAAAAAAAGTGAAACTCAGATCTAGATCGAGAGGAAAACAATGTTCTCGACTAATCGACCAATTTAGCCCTTTTTACATCTGAGGTAAGTTCGTACGTAATAAGTTTCATTATAAATGTATTTTAAATAATTTGATATTGCATAAATTATGAATACGAGACTTCAGACATGTTCGGCAATGATTTTATGATGATTCGGCATTCGAAATCCCGGTTGAACCTTAGGAATAGATTTGGATACTAGTGACATGTCATTAGGGGATTGTTGTGATTATGTGATCCGGGTGCCGGTCCGATACATCCCACCAGTGGCTGAGTAAACCAGCATGTGTTGTGGTTACTTGAAAGCTTGTGTGAGCAGCACCGTGTAGCTACGTCTTGACCCATAGCTTGTGTGAGCAAGCCCGTTGATAGCTCTAGTGTGAGCAGTATATGTGATATGAGATTGAGATAGCTTCGGCTATATATGTGACACTTTGAGTGTGAGTTTCCTGTGTATCCGATAGTATTCCAAATGGTTCAACGGGTAAATGAAAGACGTGGATGTGTATGAGATTGGTACGATATGGTATAGGTATGTACATGAACCATATAAGCATAAATAGAAGAAGTTGTGAAGTTCGTACATAAGATTATGATTGAAAATGTGAAAGGTTTGTTAGTTTGATGAACTACATGTTGATATATTCAATTTGATGAATTGTATATTTATATTAAGATTGAGTTTATTTCATATGAGCTTATTAAGCTATATAGCTTACTTTGTTTAATTTTCCATGTTTTATAGTGACTTTAAAGCTAGCTCGGACTCGGGGACCGTCGGAGACATCGTTACACTATCCAACTATCAATTTGGTACTTTTGAGCTTATGTTTTAAGTATATGGCATGTATAGGGACTTTGGTCATTTTATTTTGGGTTATGTGTTGGTTGTGAATTTAGCCATTTGAATTGGCTTGTAGATGTATATGTTTTGGTTTGTATATATAACCATGAGTGATGGCTCATTTTGGGTTATTTTGGTATGTTTGAATCATGTATATATATGTGTCTATGACATGTGAAATGTGTTGAATGATGATTGTGTGATGCTTAATGGTAAAGGTATTATGAGTATCAAATGGTTGATTTGTGGATATTGGTTTGCTTGTAAATTGAGCATGCTGATGTATGATTAAATGTGCATAATTGGTTAATTGTGCATGTGTGAATTTGGTATAAATGGTGTGGCCTACTTTTGTGACTTTTCTGTATAAAAGATGGTGATATAGAATATGCATGATTTAGGCTTGAATTGGTTAATGTCTATTTTTATGCCATAAGTTGTGCAATTTGTTTGGTATAGGTTTGTGCAAGTTGGGTGGCAAAATGGCTTGGTAAATATCCTATTTTTGTCCACATGGGCAGAGATAGAGGCATATGTCTCAACCGTGTGTGACACACAGTTTTGTTACACAGCCGTGTGTCCCTTGGTGTTGAAATTAAAAACAAGTCAGTATGCTCTACACTACCTCACACACGGGCGTGTGACTTGGCTGTGTGGCATAAGTCAGTATACCCTACAGGTTTGGCACGGCCTAGCACATGGCCTGGTACACAGCCGTGTATGGCCAATTTTAGGGCACACAGGCTAGCCACACGGGCATGTGTGTTGGCCGTGTAACCCAAGTCAGAGAGTTATATGGGGTCAGACATGGGCTGGGACACGGCCATGTACTTCCATTTCGAATGTCCACACGGCCTGTGACACGAGCATGTCTTTTGGCCGTGTGAGACACACGGTCGGGCCACACGGGTGTGTGTCCCCTGTTTTCAGAAAATTTTCTAAGTGTTCAAAAAGTTTCCAAAGTTATCAGTTTAGTCCTGAACCACTCCCAATGTATGTTTAGGGCCTCGTATGCTCATATTAGGGACAATATGATTGTTTGTGATTGAAATGTATATGAATTATTTAAGTTGTATATGGAATGTATGTTTAATGTGTGATAAGTTTGGTAATGCTCCGTAACCTTATTTCGGCATTGAATATAAGTGAGGGGTGTTACATTTATTGGTATTAGAGCTACGGTTTATTCTATTCTCAGACTAACGTAGCGTGTGTGAGAGTCTAGCTATACAGCCGTATATAACCTGTGATAGTGTGATGACTCTTGACAATTTAAAATGTGTTTTCGTATAGTAAATAGATCCCGATCGAGCTGTAGCTGACGATGTTGAGAGTAATGCGCCAGCTCCTACTCAAGAGGTAGCGCCGTCTGAATCTAGAAACGTATCGAGTAGTCACAGAGGAGAGGCTAAAGAAGCCTTTTTTCCAAATGATGAACGAATAGTTGCCGCAATATGTTTGGACAAATCCAGTTGCTCAAGACCCTTCACCCCATCTAATCCCCAATCTGTTACCATAACTCCCCAAGTTGTGGAACTTTAATGATTGAATAAGCCGCTAATAGATAAAATCTGAAAACACAGGGCTAAAGAGTTCAGAGCTACCGTTGATGATGATCCCGAGTGAGATGAATTTTGGCTTGAAAACACTATATGGGAATTTGATGAATTGTTATGTACTCTAGCCGAGTGTTTAAAATGTGACATATAGTTATTGAGGGACACTGCGTACCAAAGGTGGAATACTTTAGTATCGGTGGTACCGAGAGAAAGAGTGACCTGGGAATTCATTTAGACTGAGTTCCAGAAGAAATATATAAGTCAAAGATTTCTCAATCAAAAACATAAAGAGTTTCTAGAATTGAAACAGGGTCGAATGATTGTGACCGAGTACGAAAGAGAATTTGTACAGTTGAGCAAGTATGCTCGAGAGTATGTTTCTACCGAAGAAATCATGAGCAAGCAGTTTGTTGATGGGTTGAACGAGGATATTAAACTTCTAGTCAGAATTCTAGAATTGAAAGAATTTGTTGTCTTGGTTGATAGAGCTTACAAAGCCAAAGAGCTTAGAAAAGAAAAGAGAAAAGCAGATTCAGAGGCTAAAGACTCGAGAAAAAGATTGACGAATAAACCATATCAGTCTTTGTCAAAGAAATTCAGAGATTCGTTCACTCGTCCAAATGTTTCAATTGGGCATTCGAGTAGAGATCATGGAAAACAATACTCAAGTCCTAAAGCTCAAGCTACATTAGTATCGAATGTTGGTAGTGTGAGAAATTATAGACCTGAATCTCAGCAATGTGGAAGATGTCATCCTGGTGAATGTAGAATGAATAACCGGGCTTGTTTCAAATGTGGTTCACAAGATCATTTCATACGGGATTGCCTAGAATTGGTAGAGAAAGATAATATTCAAAATGCAAGACCGGAAAAATAATATTCAAAATACAAGACTGGGTAACACAGACACTAAAGGGAGGCCACCAAGAAATGTGGGAAATGCGAGTGGTAATCGTAGTACTACGAGAGATTCTACAGTAAGATCTGAGGCCAAAACACTTGCTAGAGCTTACGCTATTCGCGCTCGCGAAGAGGCGTCGTCACCCGATGTTATCACTGGTACGTTTTCTCTTTACAACACTAAATTGATTGCATTGATTGATCCTGGATCAACTCATTCGTATATCTGTATGAATTTAGTGTTTAGTAAGAATTTGCCTATTGAGTCTACTAAGTTTGTGATTAATGTATCGAACCCCTTCGGCAAGTATGTGCTAGTTGATAAAGTTTGCAAGAACTACCCTTTAATGACTCGGGGTTACTATTTTCTGGTTGATTTGATGCTATTACCTTTTGATGAATTTGATGTAATTCTGGGTATGGATTGGTTGACGCAACATGATGCTGTTGTGAATTGTAGACGAAAGACTATTGAATTGAAATGTCAGAATAGTAAAATTCTTTGAATTAAATCAGATGAATCGAATGTATTGCCAATTGTGATTTCATCAATGTCAACTCAGAAATGTGTGAGGAAAGGTTGCGAAGCTTACCTTGCATATGTGCTAGATACAAAAGTGTTTGAATCGAAGATTGAATCAGTGTTGATAGTCTATGAGTTTTCGAATGATGCGAATCCGGTGGCCTCATGTTTCGACCCAATTCGAGCTATCGAGAATGGCCTAAGCTCGAGGGGCCCAAGCACAAAATGAAGCTAGATTTTAGTTCAACAAGCTCAAATCAGCTCATTTCCAGCTCAATGAGCTCGTTTGTTTTTTCCATGAGATTAATTTGGCCCAAACTTAGCTCAATGAGCTTAAGCCTAGCTCGGGTTAATTTAAGCATTTTATTAGTTACTGGAATAAATTAATTGAGTCTAGTTAAATTAATTAAATCAGCTCAATAATTAGGTTGTGTTTGTTTTTTCAAAATCTGGACATTTTAATTATGTTTAAATTTGTTAGTTAAATTAGTTAATTAGCTTAGCTCATAATTATGTTTAGTCTAATACATGGTTTTAATATGTTCCAGCCGAAATTAATATGTCTAAATTAGAACATGTTTTAATTTGTTTTGCTACAGCCATTTAATGTGTCAAGAATAGGACATATTTAATTGTGTTGTCCAGCTGAACATGGCATTGAATTCATCCGAATTGAAGTTGTCTTAAGGCTGTCGAATTTTAATGTGTCTTGAGCTGACTTTGTTTGATTTCCAACGTGCAGGTAATTATAATGCTTGGACCAAATTTAATTAATGTTAATTCAGCTAATCAACAAGGTGCATTGGACGTTATTAATGAGGGAACATGCACTTGCATGTTCATGAACGGTAATTAAGAGAGGCTGCTGATTGGAATTTCCCATGTACCTTTTTCATGCAGCTCAAAAGGTCCTTGAGCAAATTAATAATTCTTTGACTTTCGGTGTGCCCCAAGCTGAGTTATTAAGGCACCAAAGTTGTTCAGCTAACCGAAGCAGCCAATTTCACTTTCATGCACTTTTTTTGGCCGAATTTATTAGAGCCATTTAGCTCAATTTAATGTCCAGCTGCTGGAACCTTCAAAGAAGCTCCAAGGAAACTTCATGAAAATTTCCAACTTATTTGAGCTGATTAAAAAGCTGACCGTTCAGCTCTCCTACTTCATACCTTTGGACGAATTTAATCAGCTTGTTTCAACTCCATAATTGCTCCAATTTATTAAGATGACTTGGGAAACAACATGGGACATTTTTTTTGAAGCTTCTTGGCACCTTCATGGATTAATTCTGGAATTTTTAGCTCATTAAAAGTTGAACTCAAATGGCCAATCAGCTTCACAAGTGCCTATTCAGCTAGCCATGTTGTTTAGCTATAAATACTTAGTTATTTTCTTGTTGTGGGGACTTTTGCTGCTTTTTGAATGTTTAAAACATTTTGTGAGTTTTTCAACTCTCTTATTTTGTTTTAGACTCAGCTTGACTTATCTAGCTTGCTAGTGGCGTCATTCTGTTTCTTTTTGAACTTATCACTCAAACTCGAGTATGGCATTCACCTCATTGATATCTTTGGTTCCTATCTTCCTAGATAGCAGGTCAGGATCCTATCTTCTATATTTCATCCATCTTAAGTGTTGTATAAGTTTCAGGTCAATACTCTCATAGTATTGGTTCTTCCTTGGCCTTAAGACGATTCCATCCATTCGATCTTTCATTTACAAGCTATTTTATTTTCTTTGTTAGCCGAAACCCTACATCTTTCAATTATCCATTTTTCCATTATCACTTTCACTTAACCGAAACTTCATCATCCATTTTCTTCACCATTTCCCTTGTTGTCGAATTCAACCTTAAGCCTAAACCATTTATACTAGTTACCACTTCAAATTATTCCAATCTTTATTATTAGCCATACCTTAGTTTTTACCACCTTTAAAATTCCCAAAATTACTTGTTTTGCACTTATACTTAGTCAAATTCAGCCTTACCCCAAGTAGAAAGATACTTCTCTATTTTAACGATCGGGCAATCTAAACAACTCAAATCATCACCGAGGCGAGTTCGAATCATTTGGTATCAGAGCTAGCCAAAATTGAGTACGGACGTTCCTAAAGTGCCAGAGTAAGTATTTGAAAAAAAATTGAAAAAAAGAAGAAAAAAATTTGAAAAAAAATTAAAAAAAATTGTACATCAAAGTATTCATTTCAATTAGTATTTTGTAATTGAAAAAAAGAAGAAGTTGTGTTGAGAGTGTTCATACTTTATTCCCGATCATCAAGCATTCCTCTACAATCAAAAAACACCCTTCACACCACACTTAGAACCAAACTTGTTTTCTTTCAGCCCACCCAACACCGAAACATCATTACCCTTGTAAACCCATTTGAAGCCGACCCGTAGATTCGTTGTAAGTCTAAACGAGTCTTCTACGAAGTTTGAGAGGCGAAGCAAGCAGTAAAAAACACAAGTGTGTAGTGAGACTAATCGAGTGTGTAAAAGCCAAATTTGTGTGAATTTTTCTTTTGTGAGTGAAACATGAGGTTTGGTTGGTGAGGTATTTATTTTTCTATCTTTTAATTCTTTTCTTTTCCATCCATTAAATCATGAATCAAGAAGTGTTTTCAGAATCAGATTTTCAATATGTCATGCAAGAAATGCGTAGAATCATGAACTCTAAATTCGACAAATTGTATGAACGTTTGGACTGATTGGAAGAAAGAGACCAACGAGAACGACTTTCCCTAAGTCAAAAGATAGAGTCAAGGTCATCACGGAGACATGCATCCGATGAACATTTGAGGAGAGACTCATACTGAGATTCTTATTCATCAAGAAAGCTGAGACAATATGAATCAAACCATGAATTTGAAACCTTTCATGAGTACCAATGAGAAAGTAGAAATTTCTCTTCAAGTGCCTTAAATTGTTCACCTACAGAGAAGTCCTTATGAAGAAGTGAACATGGTTCATATGCATCCAAGTATTCGGCCATGGAAGGTCATTCCCTAAGAGATTCATATCATGATTCCTATTCAACAAGGAATTCAAGACGAAGAAAAGAAAACTTCGAATTTGAAGCCTATTACGGTGACGAACGAGAAGATCCAAGTAATTCTTCGTATGTGCAATGGTATTCACCTAAGAAGATTCAATCTCGAAAAGATGATCATATTTCATATATAGATCTTTCATATCTTTCCCAATGATAGGCTTCTCATTTTGATTCTTTTATGTTATCTTCCTCTTGTAATAAAATTAAAAAAGCATGTGAGAAACAAAAAGAGAATGAAAAAGAGCAAAAAGAAATGAAAGAAAAAGAATTTGATCAAGAAAATAAGATTGAAAAAGAGAGAGAGACTGAAGAAAGAAAAGATGATGAGCCAGAATTGAGATAAGTTGAAAAAGGAAATGAAAGTGAGTTCTCGATAATAAAAGAGATGAGTGAAAAAGATGCGAGTGAACGAGAGAAAGTGAGGAATGTTTCTACTAACTTATATTCAAGTTGTCATCGTATTTTATTTTCTTCTTTTCAGGTATTTAAAGAATCATTCGACAAGTTCAAACTTCAATACTTTCCCGATGTGAGAAGATTCTGAATGATCGAGAAAGGTAAGATCGAAAACGACATTAGTCCACAAATGTTTAAAGGTAAGCGTGGTGAGAAATCTTTGGCAATTGAGTCATGCCAACTTGATTTGAACGATGTTGAAAAAGGTACCGATGACTTGGTTTTTGAATGATCTTCACACCCTATTGCGATTAATTGTCATTCTCTGATTGTTGTTGATGAATTTGCCTCAAGTTTCGTCTCAAAGAGTTTATCTTATGACATGTATTGTTTTGGTATGTCTATTGATGTCAATAGAATAAATTGCCATATACAAAATTTGGTCACATGTGATAGAGAGTTTTTTTGTAAGACCTTCAATCTGTTTGATTGCGAACATAATGTGAAATCTCTAAAGTCTTGTGAGAATTACTCTTGCATTTACATGCTAGTTCGAAAGAGATTTGAAAGACTTGATTGTTTGCATATTTGTCTGCTTAAATCCTTTTCATTTGGCGTATGTGATTTATCGATGAAAACAAAATTCTTGTGGCATTTTGGAACGGGTGACCAAAACTATGTTTTTAAGCCCGAAGTATGCGATCCTAAGTTGTTGCTAAGTAAAGGTGAGCACTGTAATTTTGTTTGGAATAAAAGTGTTGAACGTACTCATCTTCTCGAAATTTTATCACTATGTGTGAAGACAAAGCATGTGAATATTGTTGGCTTGCAAGGTCCAAATTCGATTTATGATTCTGAAAATTGCTCCATATTGTGGTTTAAAGGGTTCAAACATGTTTTGAGTGATAATGACTTAAAATTGTATCGTATCCTTTCTATGTTGCCGGTCTTGAAATTGTCACATCAAATTGCAAAGGCAAGAGAATTGTGCTACATTGACGACATTTTGATCTATTCATGAGATGAGTCTGAGCACGCCGAGCATTTGAGAATTGTGCTACAAACTTTAAGAGATAAGCAACTGTATGCTAAATTCAGTAAATGAGAGTTCTGGCTCTGAGAAATCAGATTTTTGGGACATATTGCTTTTGCGAAAGGTATAAGAGTTGATCCGAGTAAGATTTCAGTCATTGTTGACTAGAAACCACTGAGAAATGCATTCGAAGTTAGAAGTTTTTTGGGTTTAGCTGGTTATTATCAACATTTTGTTAAAGGGTTTTCGATGATTGCTACACCTATGACCAAATTGCTACAAAAAGATGTGAAATTCGAGTGGTTTGAAAAATGTCAACAGAGTTTTGATCAGTTGAAACCATTGTTAACTAAGGCACCAGTGCTGGTTTAACCTGAGTCGGGTCAATAATTCGTGATTTATAACGACGCGTCATTGAATGGCTTGGGTTGCACTTTGATGCAAGAAGGAAAAGTTATAGCTTATGCCTCTAGACAATTGAAGCCGCATGAAAAGAATTATCCAACGCACGATTTAGAGTTGGCTGCTATAGTTTTTGCATTGAAAATTTGGTGACATCTTTTGTACGGTGAAAAATGCCACATCTTTACCGATCACAAAAGTCTAAAGTATATAATGACTCAGAAAGATTTGAATTTGCGACAACGGAGATGGGTCGACGAGCTAGTAATTGATTATAATCCAACGCAAGCAAATGTAGTCGCTGATGCTTTGAGTAGAAAATCTCTATTTGCTTTGAGAACAATAAATATGAGACTAACTGTAACATCTCGAATTAGGGCCTAGCCAGAACAATAGTTTTTGGACCACAAATTTGACGTAAAAAATTTTATTTTTATTATATTTTTATGGTCTAATATTTCACGGGATGATTTCATGAAAATTTCGTTCAAAAATTTTGACGTTTGGGCACTCAATTTGGTCAAAAGGACTAAATTGTAAAAAGTGCAAAAGTTGAGTTCTACATGTTAGAGGTGTCAAATTGTTATGAGTTCTTAAATTGGATGCCCTTAAATGGTAATTAGACAATTGGTTAATTGTTGGACAAAAATAGACATGAAATGGGTGAAAGAGAACATTTTTAATTTAGAAGCATTTTGGTAATCTAATAATTAAAAGAATTAAAAAGCCAAAATAAGCCAAATTGTCCATCTTCTTCATGTACCAACCGAATCTACCATGGAAGCCATGGCTAGGGTTTGGTTCAAGCTTCCAAGCTCATTTGTAAGTGATCCCGAGCCCTATTTTTAATGTTCTTTACATTTTTTAAGCCTCGGTAACTCGATTTACCTATTTCTACCATTATTTTGAGCTAGAGTTCATGTTTAAAAATTTTCTCATGAGTTATATGCATGTTTTTTAATGACTAATGGTAGAAAATGAATGTTGGGTGTTAAATAAATGACTTTTGCTAAGTGATTTTTGGTGAAAATGCTTAAAAGGACCGTTTTGTAAAAGTTATAAAATTTGTCATAAAAGTGTGATTTAGTGGAAATTGGAGGCTGCTATAGTTATGAAAATGAATTGGCTAGGCTTAAAATGCAAGGAAATTGAATAAAAATCATTTTACGAGCCTAAGTGCCAAAGTGTAAATAAGTAAAAGTTTAAGGGTAAAAATACAAATTTGTAAAAGTATGATTTTTGGGTCAACTTGAATAATGTGAATAATAAATCAGCTATAGTTGAAATGTTAGATCAAGAAAACCGAGATTCAGGCTTAAATCAGAAAAGTTCGAGATTATGGACTAAATTGGAATAGTTGGCCGTAATTGCTTTTGAGGTAAGCTCGTGTGATAATAATAATGCAATGTTATATTTGAATTGTAATGTTAAATTACTATTACATGAGTTGTATGAATTGCTACACGGTTGTAGCCGACGAGGATTCGACAAGTAAGTTCGTGTAACTCGAATGTATACTTTTCAATACTTAAATGTATGCTCTTTGATGTTGTGAAATTTTGATATTCATGGTATAATAATTCATGTTATATGAATGTAATGATGAAATAGGAATAAAAGCCCCAGTTGAATGAAAAGGATATCCGATGGATTTTCCTAAAAAGGAATTGACAGTAAAAAGGATCTAGCCCAGACAAATGTTCCTTATGTGATCTAGCCTCCCGAAGAATATGTGTTTAAATGGATTTAGCCCAGATGGGTAATCTGAAATAGGATATGAATTTAGCTTGGACTGGTAATTCTGATCCGAACTCATTAGAGTAATTTTTGTTGCTAGGGATTTAGCCTGGACTGGTAATCCCGACATTGCTCTATGAGTTTATATTACAGGGGATTTAGCCTGGATTGGTGATCCCTCCATAAGAATTGAGGTTCGTGTAACACCCCAAACCTAGCCTGGAAGTTTGGCTCAAATCTGGCGTGTCACATTGAAGTGTTTTTTTGAAACCATGTTTCCATTAAAAAAAACTTATACCCTTTTTAAACCTTGTTAGAAAACCTCAGCTAAATAACCTTCTTAACAACTTTGTAAAAATCTTGGCAGTTGCGAAAGCTTAATTTAAAACAATTGCGGATACATGATGTTTTGAAAACAGTAGTTGCTTTAGAAAACCGTGTTCTAATACTAGCAATTATATGAATAATAAATAAAATTCCAAATTAGAAATTTAGAAAATTACAACAGCTTTACTACAACTCACATAAAAACATTTAAAAGCAATAATCAAAACTATAACATAAATAGTGTGTGCGGCTTCCTCTAAGCCCCTCGCAGCTCCGATCCGTCTAAGGCTGGAAATTACCTGAAAGGTTAATAAACGGGGTGAGTTTACGAAAACTCAATGTGCAACGAGCCCCTTTTAGAGCCCAACTAATATCAGCTTACTGGGCCTAAGCCCTAATTTAGTCTTGACATATACTGGGCCGAAGCCTTTTGTTTAACGGTTACTGGGCCGAAGCCTTTACTGTAAATGGTATGGCCCATAGGCCCATTTCAATTTCACATGAATTACCAATGAATGTATGCAAGCCCATTTGGGGAGACTATTCAACCCACCATCAGCTACTCTCCACCCGTACCAGCCAAGCTTTCCATGTGGGGAATAACTCAACCCACCCAACCAAACTCTCCACTAGCAGCATAGCTGCATTATCATATAACTGGAGGCCTATCCTCATTTAAATAATTAGGGCAAAGCCCTTTCTGGTAAACTGGGGCAAAGCCCTTTTCGCACTTCCTCCATCTATATAAAACCCAACCCATGCATATAATGAGTATATCATAGCATATCATGTGCATCTCATAACATATCATGTGCATATCATGTCATATCATGTATATTAAGATCTCATGCAACAGATATACATGTCATGGCGTACAACATACAGAATCAGAATGCCATGCCCATATCTGAATCAAACAATCACAGTCAAATCATCTATATATTCTCAATCAAATCCGTCAACCACACAGTCCAAGTCAGTCATTTGCCCACAAGGGCAAAACAGTCATTTAACACCCTAGGGGTAAAATGGTAATTTTACCCTACAAGGGTATCTCGGTAATTCTACCCTATAAGGGGTATTTTAGTAATTTTACAGACCAGAAGTATTTTGGTAATTTTGCAAACCAGGGGTATTTTGGTAATTTTGCAAACCAGGGATATTTTGGCAATTTTAAAAACCAGGGGTATTTCAGTAATTTGGTGAACTAAAGTATTCTAAACAGGGATAACAATACAAATGGGCCTAAAGCCCATTCTCGGCCCAAATGGGCCTACATGCTCGTGTAGCCCTTTTAGCCCAAATCTAGCCACAGATATGAGATTCACCTAGCCTAGTCCAATATTTACTACACGATCAAACAACTTATCCAATTGGGCCTGTAGTCCTTTGGGCCTACATGGCCCCTTTCGGCCCATCGCGACCCGAAGTAGCCATACTACAGCTAGAGTAGTGAGAAATACACACCTGATAGGAGACTGGAGTTAATCCGCGCTCCGAGCACTCTTAGTCGACGCCCAACCCAAACGAGCATGCCATAAAGCGAAAGGGATCAGCCAAGAAAGGTACCTTTACTCTCCTCATGGTTCTCTCTATTTAAAGCCAGCTTCACACCCACTCTTATGTTAGCTTTTCAAAGTGGGATCCCTCCATCATCAGAGTTTAAATTCAACACCAACTCTTGCCACCCCCTGTTAGCAAAATAAATGCTTTTTGTTTGCCATGAGTTTCGAACCCTGGACCTCCTTGCCAACTCTATGATGCTACCTTCCTGCCTCTTATGTGGCGCTACTTTGCCACTAGACCACAAGGCTTTTTGTGTCACAATTACTCTAACAATATTCTTAAGGCCTACATACTACACCCAGGATTTGATTCACCTTAAACCAAAATTTTTGCTAGAGTCCAGGTTTGAACCCAAGACTTATCCAACACTTTTCAGCACACTTAACCACTAAAACAAGCCTTCATTAACGAAATTTACATGCACAACAAAATATTATAAGCTACCTTCAACCACTCCCACGCTTAAGGCCCAAAACTTCTAGGCCCAAATTTAGGGTGTTACAGTTCGTGGGAGAGCGCTCGTTGAAAAGGTCACTAATATGAATTGACGGTAAATAAGTTAGTACGCTATCAGTGTACTATGGAATATCGATTGAGAATCTAAGGAATTCAACGGGATTAATATGAGAAATGGAATGCTTGTAATGGTAAGCTAATCTAAGACCATTATTATCATGTATTGTTATGTAACTAAATTGTATGATTAAGTATGCCATGAGAATTAACGACATTTATATTAAGCTCTATTGTGTAATCGAGTATGGGATCCATGAAATGGTGAATTCATGATTAGTTGAAAATGATCTCATGATAGTGATTATTATATTGCACTAAAATAGTTTTGGATAGCAGTAGTCATCAGACTTTGAAAATCCACCAAAAATGGTGGAAATCGAATTAGAGGTTGAATTAAATATTAAATTACAGCTTATTGAGTCTAGTTTCATATAAAGGAAACTTTGTAAGAAAAAAAATTTCACATTATGAGATATTTGAATTTTTGGGAGATAGAGTCAGAATGAGTTCGGAATCCCTAGTTCTGACTTGGGAAAATCACTAGAAATCGTAAAAAAATAATTATGGGTTAGAATTCATATGAATAAGTCCTTAATGAGTCTATTTTCAAGAAAAATAGATGGTAATATTATCCGAATCCCGTACTAAGAGAAAAATAAATTTTAGTGAAGAAAGGTTGAAGCTATCAAACAACGAAATAGGGGAGAATTTAAAGAATAAACTGTACTTATTGGCTAGACCAAAAATTCTAAAAATTTTATTGTAAGAAGATGTGTGAGTCTAGTTTTAGGAAAAGGTACTGGATATTAATTTAAAGTTTCGTAGCTCCAGATATAAATAATTTAGTAATTGTGAATATAAGTAAAAGTGTAATTATGGTCTTGAGAAGCATCTTGGCATGTTGCTTATTATTTTCTTATGGACTTACTAAGAGTAAAGCTTTTTCCCTCCTTTTCATTTCTTTAGTGTTGTCAGGTTAGCTCAGGGTTGGAGATCGTCAGAGGCAGCATCACACTATCAAGGCATCACCTTTGGAGTAGTGACATATGTGTATTAAGAACCTTCAAGTGAGTGGCATGTATAGGGACTTAGTTTTTATGATAGATGTTGTTATGATTAGCCAAATGTATTGGCTTACATTGATTCATTGAATATAGCCATGAGATGTGGCTTATAATGATTGTGGCTTGTAAGCCTAGTTATCCATGATAAGTTCTAATGCTTGTGATGCGATAATGTGTTTATACTTATGGGACATGCATGATTGGTGTGAAGACATGTGTGTATGATAAATGCTTTATGACCAATCAAAATGGTCATAGCCATGAAGTAATTGTATAGTATAGAAATAAGACGATGATGATTGAACATGAATGCTTAATGTTTAAATAAGGTCACTGGACAAGGTTAATGAATATGGATTATTGTGTCTAGACTTGATATTATATGAGTATGTGAAAGTTGTGAGCGATAACATGTTAAAGTTAAGAATACACCTTAGTGAAGTATGCTAAATCATTAAAATGATACCATGATGTATAACTTTGATGTGTGTAAAGATGTACGGGATTAAGGGTAACAAAAGGCTTGGAAAATAGCCTATGTGTTAGCCACACGGGCAGAGACACAGCCATGTGTCTTAGCCATGTGGATAACATGGCCTAGCACACGGGTGTATGGCTTGGCCATGTGGTTAAATTTTGTTTGCTGACGTCATAGTTAGAGAGTTACATGGCCTGAGGGAACGGGCGTGTCCCTGTGCCCACATGGGCATGTGACTCTGTTTCTTGGAAAATTTTCTTGAGTTTTCTTAAATCCTTCTAAAGTACCTGGTCTAGTCCCTAACCACTCTTAGAGTACGGTTAGGGCCTTGTAGGCCCGTTTAAAGGACATCTTGCATATGTATGAATGTTTTTAAAAAGAATAAAATTATATGGCTCAAATTTGCAGGTGTGTTTACAATTATGTCCAGTAATGCCTCGTGCCCTATTCTGACCTTGGATACTGATAAGGGGTGTTACATTTAGTGGTATCAGAGCTATGGCTTAGTTGATTCTTGATCGAACCTAGCGTGCATGAGAGTCTAGCGATACATGCCACCAAACAGTGATAGTGTGATGTCTCCCGACGCAAATGAGAACCATCTTGTTTGGACAGAGGTACTCTCCAACCGAGCTACACCGATCATGTTAAATGTGATGCAAAGGTATCTGAGTAAATTACAGTTATGATGAGTTTAAATTCAAAAATTGTGAGTAAAAGTTCACGATATATGCGTGATAACATGTGAGATGGAAATTCATGTTGCGATGAATACCCATGCTTGTTTGATGCTTATATGATGTTGTACACTTGACTTACTTGATTAAGTAAATGTGTTAAATTGATTGAATTAAGTTACATGATTGTAATGATAGGTATATGATGATGTGCGAGATAAAAGTTTCGACTGTGACATATTTATCCATGTTTGTTTGGCCCTCATATGATGTTATCTGCTTGACTTGTTTAAATTAAGTGAAAATGATAAGTAAAGTTATTTAGAATTCATAGAATGTATGTATAAGTACATTTATTTAAATAAGTAACTGAAAAGTCTGTGTAAAGCGAACCTTAATGTTAACTTGTTTGAAGCGAATGATATGTTGGTAATAGTATGACTATAATGATGAAATAGTGTCATATGTATATGCGTATAAGAGACGAGTTAGGGATCTTACGACCCCACCCCCTTAACAAAGTGGTGTTTATAAAGGATTTTACGAGATCTGTGGGATAAGCTCCCAAGTGTGAAACCAAGAGTTCAGCTGTGGAACGATTATAAGTATGGTTAGAGTTTGTGAATGAATTGATAAGTAAAGACAGAACTAGAAAGGTATCAGGTTGATTTAAAGATTTTTTGGATTACGAAATATCGTAATGAGAGAAGAAATTAACTTTGGTAAACCGACTGATTCAGACATGATGTTAAAAGAATGTGGTAACCATAATTCCTTCTGAATTTATTTTCTTCAGTGAAAGGAATAATGAGAGACTAGTGATGACAAAAAGAGTTGAGGGAATAAATTTTGAGATGTAAGATATCTAAATGTGATAATTACAGTGAGCAGATTATGACTATTCCTGGAAGTGTTATTGCAGCTATCTATCTTCTGATAAATTTTTTTATATGATAATGTTTTCAAATCTCGATATTAGACAGAAACATTGTTTGTCTGATTGGGTTAGAATAGGTATTACTCTATTTCTCTTTGGTATTCTGTTACATTCCACGTATTGGAATTTTGTGAGAAAATGCACATGATATTATGACTTTGTTTCCTTCAAATTGATGCTCTATCCGATGTATATATGGGGGAATTATATTATCTTTGTTGAATCCGTTTCCAGTGGATCTGAATGATATTTTTCTGGGCTTCTTTTCTCTAAGTGACCATTGAAATCGTCTACCTTCTTTTTCTGAACTTTATTCTCAGTCTTTCCAAATGATATAGTATCTTGGATTTCTCTATTCTGGATTTTCTTATTTTGGTTTTCTTGTCATCTTTATTCCGTAAATTATTAATCATGACTTATATCTAAAGTGAGTTCTTTGGCCTGATGACTATGTCAATTATGATTATGTTTCCGGTTTGATTATAGCAACATGATGATTCCAGTATCTGAATTTCTTTTCTCAAGTAAGTTAATCAAGTTAATGCTTTCAGTCGGGATATTCTTGTTATTATGAGTTAATGTACTTGAAGTGGTCTTTTAATTAGCATGATAAGTGAATTTTGAATGATTACTTGTTAAATCATTTTATCAACTGAAAGGGAATATTTCTTGAAATGTCATTTATTGATGATTAAGACTGACTTGGTTGTTCAATCGGAATTGGTTATTGTTTGAAAGATTAAATGGGATATTGATGTCTGAGAATAAGATTTTATTTCTTTTCAGGTAAAAGACAGATAGTCTGAATGAAGAGTGTATATATCTTAGAAGATTTTGATATGATTTAAAGCTGCTTTGAATGATAAAATTTTCGTCTTGAGAAAGTCGAAAGGTCTATTACATGTTAGTAAAGCTTTGAATAGACAAGAACATTGTTAACCGAAGCCTTTAAACTGGTTCAGTCTGCATTGGACAGAGACGTCTAGATTTTCAGCGATATGTTGTTAAATGGTTTATGATGCGTTCTAAAACAAAAAGGTAGTGTAATAGCTCAACATATCTAATATTATATCCAAATTTGAGTTTGTGATAGCGTAGATGACATGAGTTACTTATTGTATGGTCTTTGAGAAAAGAAAAATGTGGTTACAAGTGCTGGGGTAGAAAATCTCAAGCTTATATAGTTAGTTTGCTAGAAAACTCACAGGAGTGATGTATTGGTACTCTAGTTTGGAACTCGACATTTTTGATCCTTGTGTTTGGATACATGAATTGTTATCAGGATTTTTCTTTTCTTTGAAAGAGAAAGATGTTTTGTGGTTTGTTGTTAAACGTTTGATGAAATCTGCAAATCATTGCAGTATGTGTTGAATTATCGTTTAGCGAATCAATGGAATCATGTACCTCTGAGATTGTCAGATTTCTTAGTATGCTAGTTCTCTTTAAGCGGATTAAGATCAAGATTCAGTTGATGTGTTGTATAACAAAGAATTGCTCATGACTTTAGTATGAGAAATTAAAGAGCTAAGGATTAAGCATAGCCCGAGTAAAAGTTCTTTAGCAATGATTATGAGATAGTGGAGTTTATGTGAAAACAAAACCACTCTTCTAGTAAGATTTTTGAGGACAAAAATCCCTAAAAGGAGAGAATTATAACATCCCGAATTAGGGCCTAGTCAGAACAGAAGTTTTTGGACCACAAATTTGACGTAAGAAAATTTATTTTTATTATATTTTTATGGTCTACAATTTCACGGGATGATTTTTTAAAAATTTAGTTCGAAAATTTTGACGTTTGGGCACTCAATTTGGTCAAAAGGACTAAATTGTAAAAAGTGAAAAAGTTGAGTTCTACATTTAGAGGTGTCAAATTGTTAAGAGTTTTTAAATTGGAGGTCTTTAAATTGTAATTAGACCATTTTTTAATTGTTGGACAAAAATAGACATGAAATGGGTGAAAGAGAATATTTTTAAGTTAGGATATTTTTAAGTTAGGGGCATTCTGGTAATCTAATAATTAAAAGAATTAAAAAGCCAAAACAAGCCAAATTGACCATCTTCTTCATGTACCAGCCGAATCTACCATGGAAGCCATGGCTAGGGTTTGGTTCAAGCTTCGAAGCTCATTCGTAAGTGATCCTGAGCCCCGTTTTTAATGTTCTTTACATTTTTGAAGCCCCGACAACTCAATTTACCTATTTCTACCATTATTTTGAGTTAGAGTTAATGTTTAAAAATTTATTCATAAGTGATATGCATGTTTTTTGATGTCTAAGTTGGGTGTTAAATAAACTACTTTTGCAAAGTGATTTTCGGTGAAAATGCTTAAAAGGACCGTTTTGTAAAAGTTATAAAATTTTTCATAAAAGTGTGATTTAGTGGAAATTGGAGGCTGCTATAGTTATGAAAATGATTCGTCTAGGCTTAAAATGCAAGAAAATTGAATAAAAATCATTTTAGGAGCCTAGGGGCCAAAGTGTAAATAAGTGAAAGTTTAGGGGTAAAAATACAAATTTGTAAAAGTATGATTTTTGGGTCAATTTGAATAATTTGAATAGTAAATGAGCTATATTTGAAATTTTAGATCAAGAAAACTGAGATTCGAGCTTAAATCAGGAAAGTTCGAGATTATGGGCTAAATTGGAATAGTTGGTCGTAATTGCTTTTGAGGTAAGTTCGTGTGATGATAATAATGCAATGTTATATTTGAATTGTAATGTTAAATTACTATTACATGAGTTGTATGATTTGCTACACAGTTGTAGCCGACAAGGATTCAACAAGTAAGTTTGTGTAACTCGAATGTATACTTTTTAATACTTAAATGTATGTTCTTCGATGTTGTGAAATTTTGATATTCATGGTATAATAATTCATGTTATATGAATGTAATGATGAAAAAAGGACAAAAAGTCCCAATTGAATGAAATAGATGTCTGATGGATTTTCCTAAAAATGAATTAACGGTAAAAAGGATCTAGCCTGGATGGATGTTCCTTATGTGATCTAGCCTCCCGAAGAATATGTGTTTAAATGGATTCAGCCCGAACGGGTAATCTGAACTAGGATCTGAATTTAGCTTGGACTTGTAATTCAGACCCAAACTCATTAGAGTAATTGTTGTTGCAAGGGATTTAGCCTGAACTGGTAATCCCGCTATAAGAATTGAGGTTCGCAGGAGAGCGCTCGTTGAAAAGGTCACTAATATGAATTGACGGTAAATAAGCTAGTACGCTATCACTGTACTATGGAATATCCATCGAGAATCCGAGGAATTCAACGAGATTAATATGAGAAATGGAATGCTTGTAATGATGAGCTCATCTAAGACCATTATTATCATGTATTGCTATGTGACTAACTTGTATGATTAAGTATGCCATGAGAATTAAGGACGTTTATATTAAGTTCTATTTTGTAATCGCGTATGGGATCCATGAAATGGTGAGTTCATGATTAGACAAAAATGATCTCATGATAGTGATTATTATATTGCACTAAAATAGTTTTGGATAGTAGCAGTCATTCGACTTTGAAAATCCACCAAAAATGGTTAAAATCGAATTAGAGGTTGAATTAAATATGAAATTGAAGCTTAATTAGTCTAGTTTCACATAAAGGAAACGTTGTAAGCAAAATAATTTGACATTATGAGATATTTGAATTTTTCTGAGATAGAGTCAGAATGAGTTTGGAATCCCTAGTTCTGAATTAGGAAAATCAATAGAAATTGTACAAAAATAATTATGGGTTAGAATTCATATGACGAAGTCCATAATGAGTCTATTTTCAAGAGAAATAGACAGGAATATTATCTAAATCCCGTACTAAGAGATAAATAAATTTTAGGGTCCATTTGTTTTGCAGTAAAACATTTTCTGAAAAAGCTTTTCAGCCTTTTCTGGTGTTTGTTTGGCTGAAAACAATTTCCTAAGGTAAAATGATTTACAAAACACGGGAAAACAAAGCCTTAATTTAGGAAAATGTGTTACTATTTTTATTTCTGTAAGACATTTTCAGGAAAAGAAGCAACACCGATCTTCCCTTTCCCTTCCCCTTCCTCGATCCTTTTCGGTAAGAGTTTGCTTTAATTCATGAAAAATTCCCCCAAGTTTCTCATCAAAATTGAAAATTTTCAACCGTCTTCTCTTTTAATCTTCTCAATTTCGAAGCAAGCTCTCGAGTCCAAATCTCTCTTAGAAGGTAATCTTCTCTTTACAGCTTCTTTTTCTATTTCTATTTTGATTTATTTGTTTGTGATTTCTCGTAAATTTTTATTTGGTGTAATTAGGGTAAGGTTTCATCGATTAATTGGATCTATTTCGATAAATATATTGGCACCTGTTTGTAAAGATCTTATTTTTTTTCAGATTTCAAGATCTAAAATTCCATTTTGTTCTATCCAGTCGATTGATTTGCCAACTTTGGTATTATTGATTTTAGGGTTTCATGGGTTAGTTCTGATCTGGCTTAAGAATTTTATGAACTTCATTTATGTTTTTTTATTTAGGGTCTGATTTGTTTAGTCCTTTATGGTTGAATAAAATGGCTTATTGTTTATTTGGTTTGAATTGGAGTTTTAGTTTTCTGGATTATATGGTATAAATTGTTTCCAACAACTCATAAAGTAAAGCATCGACTTCGATATGAACTTGAACAGTTGAACTTGTTTCTTTGTCCATATATATGTATATTAAGTAGTGTATGCTGATATGAACTATTTGAAATCATATTAATGCAGAGTAGTACTATATATTTGTAACACCCCAAACTCGACCTGGACGTTATGGCCGAATATGGCGCATCACATTGAAGTGTTTTAGTGAAAACCGTGTTTTCATTGAAAACCCTTCTTAAAAATAAAAGAAACCTTAACTATCCTTAAAAAAAAAACTCCTTTTAATCACTTGTTTAAAATATATGATTTTATGAAAACATGTCCTTTTAAAAGGTAGTTGCAGAAACGTAGAAAAGTCATACTATAGTTTAAGAGACCATGTTCAACTTCTTATAATTACATCACATAAAAATAATAATCCAAATAATAACGAAGTGGAAGCCCTATTACAATTTGATTTGAAAAGTACTTAATAACATAGAAACTGATAAGCTTTAAAAAGAAAAACAAGTCCAAATTATCTTGCTAGCTGGCCACCCTGAGTCCCTCCAAACATCAAACCTTCTACTGAGCATCACCTGAAAATAAAATAAAAGAGGGGGTGAGTTTTCGCAAACTCAGTGTGTACAACCCTCGACGAAAACAAGCATTCAAAAGTCATCATACATCAAACATGCAATGCAATGCAGTGCAACCCACCCCAATAATCCAACTGGTACACTTCTACTCCGTCCCCCTTTTCACAACTGTGGGGATATAAATATCGACCCACCCAACTGATACACATCAATGGTAGCCCGGTTGCGGAACTACCCAAGTTGCAGCAAGCTGCCAATCACATATTGGGCTTAAAAGCTGTCAGTGGATCCACGATTGTCAAGCAACCATGCGACCCTCATATACTCCCTCCGTTCCATAATTCCCAACCCATATGCAACCTAAACAGGATATCACATGAATACATATGAATGCATGTAGCAATCATAAATCTTACACACAACACTTAGGGATATTTTAGTCATTTTCGCCTTAGGGGCATTTCGGTAATTTTCCTTTATACGGGTTTTTACTTATCTTGGCCCATTAACAAATCCCGTGAGCTAAGATGAACGAACACTATCCACTAGTAGGATTCCAGAGAAGAGGAGGTGAGTCATTAAGACTGCTTAAGTACCAAGCTCTCCCTAGATCCAATCCTAGACATGCATATACCCGTTGCCACACCTTAACTCTATGACTTGTCCACGGTCGTAATATATTAATTAAGTTTTATGTGGTTATCATATACTAGGCCCAAGACCCCTACATACATGCATTTCACCTCTTGGCCCAATCTCATACATATGGCCCATCAGGCCCAATTCACATTCATATGGCCCATCAGGCCCAATTCACATTCATATGGCCCATCAGGCCCAATTCACGTTCATATGGCCTATAATAGCCCAAATTTACCTGGGCCTATGAAATAAGTAAATAAATATAAAAACAAAAAAAAAAAAAAAAAAAGAAATAAAAGTCCTTTTACAAATCCAAACTGATAGCCTATATACATAGCCCAAATTGAGCATTATCTATTGCCCATTTACAGGATATACCGGTAGCCTACATACACTTAAAAGCCTAAAACCCGATTACATTTTTAGCCCAAAATCCTATACTCGGTTGCACCCTAAGCCCTTAACCCATTACACCCAACCCACAAACAGATACGGCCCAAGTGGCCCAATTTATTAATAGAAGACAGAAAGGCCTAGGGTTTCGGAAACCCTAGGCGCCGCAAGTACCCCAAGCTTCACGCCCTTTCGTCTCGCGCCGTTCCATTGGGCTTCACCGGCACCATGACTCCGGCTTCATATCACGCCGCAATCGGTGCATGAATCGACGCCAGCATATTCACTGACGGATTTCTCGCTGGTACCTGCAAAAAGGGAAAGAAGAACAGCAGCAAATATGGCAAGAAAATAAAATCAAAGATTGTAAACTTGTTTTCAGTGGATATAAAAGCCCAAATCAAGAAAAATGTACTGGGGGGTTTTTTTTTTTTTACACAAAGATTCAATAAAAGAACACATTTTACACTAAAAGAAATCAACAGTCGACGAAAGAGTACCGAGGTGATTATTTATTTTTTCTCTCTAAATACGTACTGATATCGTAGAAAATAGAAGGAAAAGGACGTACCTTTGGATCTGTGTTGGAAAGCAAGGCTTTTTAGCCTCCGGCCACCGTTTATGGTGGGGACGACGGTGGCGTGTAAGCGTGTGTAGGCCCTTAGTCGGAGGCTCGACAGAGCTCCGAGGTCGGCCCCAAATCCTTTTTCAGAGGATTTCTTTCATTTTTTTTAAAATCGGGTTTCAAAATGAATATTAGGTTTGATATTTCGCTTTTATAGCCTAATAAAAACGGCATCGTTTAATTTAAAACGATAAGCTTCAAAACGGTGTCGTTTCAAGGCCAGGATCCGCGTGTTGACCCATGACCCAAATAGGATCCGCGCGTTTTCATTTAAAGGGCAAATTGCCCAATCAATGCTTTCGTACTTTTTAAAATTTATAATTGTATTTTATTTATATTTTAAATTGGCCTTCACATTTTACATTTATTTTAATTTAGTCCCAGTGGCCATTAAAACTTATTCTGAAGGACGATATCGTTTTCTAGGATAAGGGCTAATTGCCCAGTGAGTCCCTCTGTTTTAATGCGTCTTAAAATTAGGCCCAAAATTTTTCATTTGTTTATAATTAACCCTATTTTTTAAAATTAAATTAAATTTTAATCCTTTTTATATAAATCCAATTTATTTTAAATACTATATATTTTTTTATAAACATTAGTTATATATAAATATATATATATTGTTTTTCTTTGTATGTTATTATATTATTATACGTTATTATATATTATTACATACATTTTATTATATATATATTATTTTACATATTATTTATTATATTATATTATTATATATTTTGTTTATAAATTTTATTATATGTTATATATTTTACCATATATTATCTCTTACATTACTTTTATTTTATTATAAAATATATTATTTTATCACTCATTAATTACATATGTTTTTTTATTATTTTATTATTAAATAAATATGTGTAATATTAATATTTAGTACATTATTTGTTAATATATTATGTTATTATATCCTATAATTTGGTTTACATATATTAATCATTTTAAAAAAAAAAAGTTCTCCTTTATCATTCTTATATTATTCTAAATATTTCTAAATATCCCTTTTTTATTTTATTTGATTTATATTTTATGTGTTTATAATTTCCTTATTTATTTTTGTTTCCTTGTATTTTGATATTGTTTAGTAGTTTAAATTTTCATAGATTATTTGTTATTATTGCTTTTGTAACACCCCTCGCCCGCATCCGTCGCCGGAGGAGTACGGAATGTTACCAGATAAGCCTTAATTTCTTTTTCTAAATATCATCCATAAAATTAAATAACAGATTCAAGCATTATCGATTCCATCTATAAACACCTACATTACTTATGAAAAACACATGATAACTTAATAAGCCATTTGCGCATGGCTATACATATATACATCACCAAAAGATACTAGGTCAATTTACAAAGTCGATCCTATACATGCCATTATCAAAATTACATCAAGAGTGTACCAAAAAGCTTGGATAGTGTGGTTGACTTCGACTTTGAAACTCCCGAATCCGAAAGATGACGAGCAAAAAATCTATAAAACGGAGAATCAAAGCAAAAGAATAAGCATTTCTATGCTTAGTAAGCTTTAAGTAATGAAATCATCTACAAGATTTGCATAATAATGTCAAGTCTATATGAATCAACCTTTGGCGAATCTAAACATAATAAAAATACTTCCTTAACGATTATAACATAAAGGTGAAATCAATACGCACATCCATTTTCAATTTATAGCCAAAACCTTCATCTCAAATTATCATGCACATCACATGAATATTTATATATATATACATATATATATTATACTAGTGATGTTGGATTTGTCTAATTCGGTACTCATACATCCTAATCAATTCAAAATTGTTCAAATGATCTTAAACAATGGTCTAAGCATACTTATAGACTTTCGTAATGCTGAATTAAACAATTAGTCATATTTCTCAACGAGTAGTTACTTACTTGATCATTTCACGGTAATTCGCACATATGTTTGGAATTAATTTGACATGTATTATATAATTTCATTTATGCATACTTACGGTTCATCAACCCGATTATTAGGCGGCATAGATGTCCTTCCTCGGACTAAACCCAAATCTTAGTACTGCTCGAAGCCCTTTCGAGACCAAGCTCGGTTTACGCTTGCTGGCTTGAAGGCCCTTCAAAACTAAGTTCGGTTATATCATCGGCGTAAGCCCTTCAGAGCTAAGTCCGGTTATGACACCGGCTTAAAGCCCTTCTAACTAAGTCCGGTTATAACACCGCTCAAAGCCCTTCGAGACCAAGCTCGGATTTAAACCTCGATCATCATTCACACATATATGCACATTTAAATATCACTTTGATACTCGAGTACAATTTCAGCATTCTCACTAACTATATTGCGATCAATTCACTAATCATAAATAAATAACATGATTCCGTTTCATTATTCCGAAAGCTTTTTACTAGCATACTGCTACAAACGAATACTATACTTATTTATTTGGTCATGTAACGCAAGCAGAACCACTAAGTCATAAATTATTTATCGCACTCATAATTATATAATTTCCTTATCTAAACATAAGGTAAACTTCAGTTACTCAAAGACTTACCTCGGATATACTTGAACGGTTGCGAAGTGGCTACTCGGCTACTTTTTTCTTTCCCTTATCGTAAATTGTCCCCTATGCTCTTGAGCATAAGTTCAACAAATTTAAACTAGTCATTAATCGACTATTAAAGCATTACTTTAAGAATGTAATACATATAAATTCGCTTTCACACATATAGATTATAGTAAGCTTTATATAATGATAATTAATTCATTAACAAATTTTCTTTAATGTTTACAATATAATTACCATTTCCCTATAAGCTAACTTCCTGAGCAACAGCCAGTAAAGTATTTATAATTGGAGTTATGAAACTCCAAATCGATTGCCGTAAATTTTTCTTGATAGAAGACTCATTTATTTAATATCCATAAAATTTTCATAATTTTTAGTTTAGCCCAACAATACCAGATTTTTCTTAAAGTTCACCTAGTTTCACTGCTTGACTAAACTGACCACTCTTCACTACGAATCAAATTTCTCATTGTACAGAATTCAAAATGTGTTCTCACTTATTTCATTTGAAACTAGACTCATTAAGGAATCTAAGCATATAAATTTTATCTTAAGGCCATTTTTGTACAATTTATACTGATTTTATAAAAACAGAACAGGAAATCTAGTAGTCATTTCGACTCAACCCCACAATATTTCAAATATCTCAAGATCGGTAACTCTTTTGTTTCTGTAGTTTCTTTTGTAAGAAACTAGACTCTTCAAGCTTTAATTACCTAATTTATCCAGCTTCTAACTCAACTCCTACGAATTATGGTGATTTTCTAAATTCACCTTACTGCTGCTGTCCCCAACCAGTTTAATACTAAATCACTCTATCAAACATTCCTAGTATACCTTTTATTCAAGTATGTATATTAACGATCGAATTTTTCAAATAATTATCTATAAAATCCACTTCAACCATCTCAATACAATACAATACATTACCCAAATATCCCAAAACCATATTCGGCCATATACACAACTAAATAGCCGATTCCTTTCCCTGATGCACTTCCAACAATGAAATCAACTTCTTCAACTAGGCTACCTTAACATATCAAACATCCTTCAAAATTCATCAACTAAGCAAATTTATCTACTTGTCAATAGGTTATATATATACACTCAAGAATTCACAAATCTTAACTATGGGCTAACTAAACCATACTCTTAACAACTTAATCTCATCATCAATCAAAAGAAATAACACAAAGCATACCTTTAAATGGAAGTAGCTATGGCCGAATGCCTTGTTTCCTTTTTCAAGCTTTTCTCGAGCCAACGTCTTTGTCGCAAATTCAATTCTCTCTGAGTCATCAAATATTTGAGGCTTTTATGATCCGAGTATACATGACACCTCTCTCCAAACAAGTAATGTCGCCATATTTTCAAAGCGAAAACAATTGCAGCTAACTGAGATCGTGAGTCGGATAGTTTTTCTCATGCGGCTTAGTTGTCTTGATGCATATGCTACCACTCGACCTTCTTGCATCAACACACAACCCAGCCCAAGCAAAGACGCATCACTGAAAATGACAAACTCTTTACTGGATTCGGGTTGCACTAGTACTTGAGCTTGATTAAATAAGTTTTCGATTGATCAAAACTTCTCGACATTTTTCCGACCAAACAAACTTAACATCCTTCAAAGTAGTCTTGTCATTGGTGTGGCTATCGTTGAAAAACCCTTTACAAAATGTCTGTAATAACCGGCAAGTCCCAAAAGCTCAAACTTGATATATTTCTGGAGGTTTCCAATTAAGTATGGCTGTAATTTTACTCGGATAAACTCGAATACCCGTCATGCACACCACATGATGACCCAAAACTAACTTCTCTCACCCGAACTCACATTTCATCGAACTTAGCATACAATTGCTTATCCCGCAAAATCTGTAACACTAATCTCAGGTGCTCAGCATGTTCGACTTCATTTCTCGAATAGACCAAAATGTCATCGATAAACACAACTACAAACCGATCCAGATATGGTCTGAAAATCTGATTCATCAAATCCATAAATACCGCAGGGGCATTAGTAAGCCCAAACGGCATCACTAAGAACTCATAGTGCCATATCTTGTTCTGAAAGCAGTTTTGGGTATATCTGAGTCTCTAACTCGCAACTGATAATAACCCGATCTCAAATCTATCTTCGAAAATACAGAGGCCCCTTTCAGTTGATCGAATAAATCATCAATACGCGGTAACGGATATTTATTCTTTATTGTCACTTTATTTAATTGACAATAGTCGATGCATAATCTCAAGGTTCCATCCTTCTTTTTCACAAACAATACTGGTGCACCCCAAGGTGAGAAGCTTGGTCGCACGAAACCTCTATCCATCAACTCTTGCAACTGAGTTTTCAATTCTTTTAATTCCGTTGGTGCCATACGATACGGAGCTGTAGAAATCGGTGTAGTTCCAGGTACCAGTTCAATGCCAAACTCTACCTCCCAAACAGGTGGTAATCCCGGTAATTCCTCGGGAAAAACATCCAGATAATCACAGACCACTGGCACTGATTCAAGCTTCTTTTCTAACTTTTTGTCATCAAATACGTACGCCAGGTATACCTCACACCCCTTTCTCACATGTTTTTGTGCCAACATCGAGGATATAACTGCTGGTAACCCGATCCTATCAGTAGACTCAACTCGGATTATCTCACCGTTTGCGCATCTCAATTTAATAGTCTTTCTTTTGCAATTCACAACTGCATCATGGACAGTCAACCAATCCATACCAAGGATAACATCAAACTCATTGAACGGTAAAAGCATCAAATCGGCTGGAAAGCAGGAACCTCTGATTACTAGGGGAAATTTCTTACACCTTGTCCACAAGTACATAACGACCCAAAGGGATTTGACACTCGAATTACAAACTCGATGAGACTCGACGGTGAGAGTCTTCTTTGATATACTAAAGTCTCACATATATATGAATGAGTAGAACCAGGGTCAATCAAAGCAATTACATCAGTATCAAAGAGAGTAAAAGTACCGGTAATAACGTCTGGTGAAGAAGCATCCTCACGTGCGCATATAGCATAAGCTCTAGCAGGAGCACGAGCCTCCGATTTAGTGGTGGTATCTTTAGGCCCTCTCTGACCGCCACTAGCATTCCCCGGATTTCTAGGGGGTCTACCCCTTGCTGTAGTATTATTCAGTTTTTCACTCTTATTCACATTCTGATCAGACAATCTCGGATAATCTTTGATAAAATGATCAGTCGATCCACATTTGAAACAGGAGCAGTTACGAACTCTACAGCTTCCCGAATGCCACTTGCCACAATACTGACACTCAGATCTATCCTAACGATCATTGCCAACACTGGCAACAGAAGTAGCTCGTGTACTCATAGGGGGTCGATTACGATCACGTCCAGAAAAACCCGAAGTGTTCTTAGATCTGCTTGGATCATCTCTAAATTTCTTCGATGATTGATGAAAGGGTTTTCCCGAAGATCTTTTACAAAACTCTCTTGCTCCCCAATCAGCTTTCCTTTTCTCCTTACTGAGCTCTTCGGCTTTGCAAGCTCGCTCAACAAGTACTACAAATTCTCTGATTTCTAGAATGCCAACAAACAGTTTTATATCTTCGTTCAGTCCCTCCTCGAAACGTTTACACATTACATCCTCTGAAGAAACGCATTCTCGAGCATACCGGCTGAGCCTCACAAACTTTCATTCATAATCAGTAACCGACATGGAACCTTGTTTAAGCTCAAGAAATTCTTTCCGTTTTTTATCAATAAATCTCTGGCTGATATACGTCTTCCGAAACTCAGTTTGAAAAAACTCCCAAGTTACCCGCTCTCTGGGTACAACCGAAATCAACGTATTCCACCAATAATAAGCAGAATCACATAACAAAGAGATAGCAAACTTCAGGCATTCATCGGGTGTGCAAGAAAGTTCGTCAAGTACCCGGATAGTATTATCCAACCAAAACTCAGCTTGTTCGACATCATCGCTATCTGTTGCTTTAAATTCAGTAGCCCCGTGCTTTCGGATTCTATCAACTGGGGGCTTATTTAACCTCATCCGATCGGTTCTGAGAGTACTAACTTTGTGCAGGGGTGTATTGGTTGGAAGTGGGGGTTGGGGAATAGCCGTGTTAGTTCGAATGTACTGATTGAACCAATCATTCATCACACTATAGAAAGCTTGCCTAGCTTCCTCGTTCTGATTACTAGCCATAGGCTGAGAGTTCACCGGATCGTCCCTTGCGCGGGCAAAGCCACGCTCTCAACATCATCAACTATCGCTCGATTGGGATCGGGATCCATCACTATACATAAACGCATTTTTAACTGTCAGAAATCACCACACTATCAAATCAACACATAATGGCATGTATAGCTAGACCCATTTGCATTACGGTAGTCCTAGAATCGACTAAACCGTAGCTCTCATACCACTTAATGTAACACCCCTCGCCCGCATCCGTCGCCGGAGGAGTACGGAATGTTACCAGATAAGCCTTAATTTCTTTTTCTAAATATTATCCATAAAATTAAATAACAGATTCAAGCATTATCGATTCCATCTATAAACACCTACATTACTTATGAAAAACACATGATAACTTAATAAGCCATTTGCGCATGGCTATACATATAAACATCACCAAAAGATACTAGGTCAATTTACAAAGTCGATCCTATACATGCCATTATCAAAATTACATCAGGAGTGTACCAAAAAGCTTGGATAGTGTGGTTGACTTCGACTTTGAAACTCCCGAATCCAAAAGATGACGAGCAAAAAATCTATAAAATAGAGAATCAAAGCAAAAGAATAAGCATTTCTATGCTTAGTAAGCTTTAAGTAATGAAATCATCTACAAGATTTGCATAATAATGTCAAGTCTATATGAATCAACCTTTGGCCGAATCTAAACATAATAAAAATACTTCCTTAACGATTATAACATAAAGGTGAAATCAATACGCACATCCATTTTCAATTTATAGCCGAAAACCTTCATCTCAAATTATCATGCACATCACATGAATATTTATATATATATACATATATATATTATACTAGTGATGTTGGATTTGTCTAATTCGGTACTCATACATCCTAATCAATTCAAAATTGTTCAAATGATCTTAAACAATGGTCTAAGCATACTTATAGACTTTCGTAATGCTGAATTAAACAATTAGTCATATTTCTCAACGAGAGTAGTTACTTACTTGATCATTTCACGGTAATTCGCACATATGTTTGGAATTAATTTGACATGTATTATATAATTTCATTTGCGCATACTTACAGGTCATCAACCTGATTATTAGGTCGGCATAGATGTCCTTCTCGGACTAAACCCGAATCTTAGTCTCGGCTCGTAAGCCCTTTCGAGACCAAGCTCGGTTTTACGCTTCTTGGCTTTGAAGGCCCTTCAAACTAAGTTCGGTTATATCATCGGCGTAAAGCCCTTCGAAGCTAAGTCCGGTTATGACATCGGCTTAAAGCCCTTCTAACTAAGTCCGTTATAACAACGGCTCAAAGCCCTTCGAGACCAAGCTCGGATTTAAACCTCGATCATCATTCACACATATATGCACATTTAAATATCACTTTGATACTCGAGTACAATTTCAGCATTCTCACTAACTATATTGCGATCAATTCACTAATCATAAATAAATAACATGATTCCGTTTCATTATTCCGAAAGCTTTTACTAGCATACTGCTACAAACGAATACTATACTTATTTATTTGGTCATGTAAAGCAAGCAGAACCACTAAGTCATAAATTATTTATCGCACTCATAATTATATAATTTCCTTATCTAAACATAAGGTAAACTTCATTACTCAAAGACTTACCTCGGATATACTTGAACGGTTGGCGAAGTGGCTACTCGGCTACTTTTTCTTTCCCCTTATCGGAAATTGTCCCCCTATGCTCTTGAGCTTAAGTTCAACAAATTTAAACTAGTCATTAATCGACCATTAAAGCATTACTTTAAGAATGTAATACATATAAATTCGGCTTTCACACATATAGATTATAGTAAGCTTTATATAATGATAATTAATTCATTAACAAATTTTCTTTAATGTTTACAATATAATTACCATTTCCCTATAAGCTAACTTCCTGAGCAACAGCCAGTAAAGTATTTATAATTGGAGTTATGAAACTCCAAATCGATTGCCGTAAATTTTTCTTGACAGAAGACTCATTTATCTAATATCCATAAAATTTTCATAATTTTTAGTTTAGCCCAACAATACCAGATTTTTCTTAAAGTTCACCTAGTTTCACTGCTTGACTAAACTGACCACTCTTCACTACGAATCAAATTTCTCATTGTACAGAATTCAAAATGTGTTCTCACTTATTTCATTTGAAACTAGACTCATTAAGGAATCTAAGCATATAAATTTTATCTTAAGGCCATTTTTGTACAATTTATACTGATTTTATAAAAACAGAACAGGAAATCTAGTAGTCATTTCGACTCAACCCCACAATATTTCAAATATCTCAAGATCGGTAACTCTTTTGTTTCTATAGTTTCTTTTGTAAGAAACTAGACTGTTCAAGCTTTAATTACCTAATTTATCCAGCTTCTAACTCAACTCCTACGAATTATGGTGATTTTCTAAATTCACCTTACTGCTGCTGTCCCCAACCAGTTTAATACTAAATCACTCTATCAAACATTCCTAGTATACCTTTTATTCAAGTATGTATATTAACGATCGAATTTTTCAAATAATTATCTATAAAATCCACTTCAACAATCTCAATACAATACAATACATTACCCAAATATCCCAAAACCATATTCGGCCATATACACAACTAAATAGCCGATTCCTTTCCCTAATGCACTTCCAACAATGAAATCAACTTCTTCAACTAGGCTACCTTAACATATCAAACATCCTTCAAAATTCATCAACTAAGCAAATTTATCTACTTGTCAATAGGTTATATATATATACTCAAGAATTCACAAATCTTAACTATGGGCTAACTAAACCATACTCTTAACAACTTAATCTCATCATCAATCAAAAGAAATAACACAAAGCATACCTTTAAATGGAAGTAGCTATGGCCGAATGCCTTGTTTCCTTTTTCAAGCTTTTCTTTCTCAATTTTAAACAATGAAGAAGAAAAGATGAGCATTCTTTTACTTCTTTTCTTTTTTACCTTATTTTACTAATTATTATTTTATTTCAACAATGTAATTTCTTATTTTAATATTTAATTAGACACATTTTACCCAAAATCAATCATCATGGCGGCCACTAGGCATAAAAAAGGTTCATTTGACATGCAAACCCATTTTTTTCAATATATGCTTAAATAGATCCTTATGGATTTACCTATCACATTTAAAAAGTGTCACACATAAGTCCTATTAATTAAATTCACATGCAATCGACAAAATCGGAATTTAAAACTTTCACATATATATATTCACATATAATAAACATAAAATATGACGGCTAATTATTTTTATGACTCGGTTTTGTGGTCCCGAAACCACTTTTCGACTAGGGTCAATTTAGGGTTGTTACAGCTTTTACATATTCGCATGAAATTAATTATTTATGTTAATTTAAGTTACAATTGCATAAAATATTATCATATATGTATATTGCAATTTATATTTGTTGTATTCATTATGCACTGCGTTGTATTTTGCATGTAACGATAATGCATGTACATTTTTGTTATTTATGATTATATATGCATAAAATGATAACGTATATTGTGTAATTTATGCCATTATTCATTATCTTTATATTATATTTGCGTGGAATGTTAAATAAGGTATTATGTAGGTTAATTAATTTAAATATTGATTCTTTGTAATGTGTTAAATGCATCATCACTTTAAAGAATTTTTATATTGCATTCGACCCAATAGATTTTAAAAAGGATAAGGCAATGTTTTTCGGTAGTTAAAAATTCGGGAAATAGTGCCCTAACATGCTGGGTTGCGATTTCCCCTTTGTCTAAATGCCTAAAATACCCTTCTAAATAAGTTTTGAAAATCACAAGATGATTTTAGTTACGGAAGTTTAAAAATATCGTGTCCAATCATGCTGGATGTGATGTTTATATTCTTTTGAAGCAAAAGAATCTTGATTCTTTTTAACTCAAATTATTACGGTTTTAAAAGAGATCTTATTTCTAAATTCTTTCAAAATTTTTGACATTAAGACAAAATTATTCAATTTGGTACCAATTTTGGACGTTACGAGGGTGCTAATCCTTCCTCGTACGTAACCGACTCCCAGACCTGTTTTCTCGTAATTTCGTAGGCCAAAATGTTTTATAAAGTGATCCAATCACACTTTAAAAGGTTGGTGGCGACTCCCATTTTCAAAATACTCTCCCCACGTAAAAAGGGAGGTTTCGACATGGCCCATTCGGCCCAATCTCATTCATATGGCCCATCCGGCCCAAATCACATTATATTCATGCTCACATATAAATTTCCTATCACATAGCATCGCTTATCAAATTTTGCCTATTATGGGCCCAACAGCCTATCGGGCTTATTTAGCCCATTTCGGCCCACTTGGCCTATTCAGAACCTAAGTCCATGGAATCGCCCTTGGGCCTCAAGCAACCTATCAGTCTCCCCCTTACGAGTATTCGCGCACTCGCAAGACTACCATAGCTACACTTTTGGCTTTTCGACATTTTGGCATTTCGGCTTTTGCCGATTCATAGTGTGTGTGTAGTGTATGTACACACCTAGTAAGCAAGCGTGATGCGATCTCCTTAGCCCCAAACCTTGCGCGATAAGTATAACAACCCCTTCTTAAGTCCCTAACCACGATCAACTCCCAAATCTGCACCAATCTTAACTATTAAAATAGAATAATGGGTGACTCGTATCCAACACAAGTCCCTTTACCTTAACTATAAACAATCGGCCACCTTAGCCAATGGGAGAGGAATACTTAGCAAGATCGCGAACACCTAAAGAGCAGTTTTGGTAGAGAGCTAAGATCCGAGATCTGATACTAATTCCCTACCATAGACGATTAGAAAGAGTAAGGGACAATATTCGATACTTAGCAAGGAAAACCGATTGGAAGTGTAACACTTACACTAGATCCAGTCAAAGAGTATTCGGCTCTAGAGATCTAAATGACACAATTGCTTATTCGGCACCGAGGGAGAGAGGAAGAAGAATCGGCTAAACCCAAAAGTGAAACAAAGAAATCGACACAAGAAAAATAAAAGGAGAACAAGGGTTTTCAGCTTTTGGAGAAATCGACAGAAAGAAAAGGAAGAAAACAAAAGGGTTTTCGGCTTTTAGGGAAAAGAGTTTCCGATAACAGGGTGAAGAAAATTCGGCACTAGCCTGGCAACCCTGCATTCAGCACTTATTTATAGCCCTATAGTCGAATTGCCTGGCCCTCAGTTCCCCATTCGGCTCCATCACTTCCCCCTCTCATCTTCTCGTTTTTCTCCCTGATAACCCCTTGATCCTTTCCTTAATTTTCTCTCCTGAACACTCCCCTTAGAGTCCATCTTCATGCCACTTCCAACCTTCTAGAAGGCCAAAATTAAACTTCTAAAAATACGAAGCTAGGATTTGAACCTAGGATCTCCTTGCTAGCCACTAACGCCACCTCCCTACACTCTAAGTGGCGTCACTTAGCCACTCCACCACAAGGCTTTTTGATGCCATTTTCCCCTATCTTTATTTAAAAGCCCAACTACTTACCAACAAGGCCCTTTTAGTTGTTAAACTTTAATTTCATCTACCCCTAGATTCAAACTCAAACCTTGACCAAGACCTACCAACGTGTAATTAACACTTAATCGGGATTGCTAAGCACAAAAAGAAAAATTCACGATTTGGAATTTTTGGGTTTCGAGATTTTTGGGGCATTACAGTATTAATGAGAAATGATTGGTGGTTTACAATTTGGTTAATAGTTCCAAATTGCTTTATTGTGGTATTGTATTACTATTTTTTGCAGAGCTTCTATGAAATCCATTGATTTTTATTGTGGGAACTTTTTCTTACATATATGTTGGTTTATGGTATTTAAGTTTGAAAGCTTGTTTTGTGATGTTTTAGGTGAGGAGTGGATAGTGTTTGTGGCCAGGCATGAGACAGCTTTGCCTTAGGAAGGGTCTTGTGTATGGCTTTATGCGGTTATTATCAACACCTTTCAAAACCTTGCGTAGAGCAAGTCGGTCTCTTAAGGTTGCAGAGTTTTGCAGTGTTTCAAACATGTCTTCCTCTTTACAAATTGAACTGGTGAGTGCACTGCTTTCTATCTTTCTCAGTTTTGAATGTGCAGTTTTAATCATTTTCACCTTTTTCTCCCTTTCTGGTGCCATCTTTTTTTTTTCTAAATCTTCTGCCATTGTTAACAAGGATGCCTTCAAACTTAGCTTTTATGATCAAAATAGTTCAGTTCACATTTTCTTAGGACCGGAGGGGGTTGAGGATTAGAGCTCATTGATCTATTAGGTTTAGTTCACATTCTTGCTGAAAGTTATTCTTCATGTTATATGATTTTAAATAATAATATTAATATTATTCCGCTTGATTAATCAATAATATTCTTGATGGTTTTTTTTTAAGCTTTTGATAATGTCTTACCGATTTCTTTTCAGTAGGACATTTTCCATCTCCTTCATCCAGGTAAAATTTCTCTCATTCTTCTGTTCTTCAACCTTTTATATTTCTTTCCTTTTTCCTTAGTTCATCGCATATCTCCTCTTCTCAGGCAATACACGCTGCTATTTCATCTTTCTTAGACAAAGCTCTTTTTTAGGTAATTTCCCAAATATCCCCATATTTTTCAATTATCGGTGAAATTTTGTTATTATTGTTCGATTGATGGGGCTTTAAAGGTTATATTGTATCTCTGGGATTTTCCATTTTGTTTCATGTAATACAGATTTTCTTTTAAATAATAATAAAGAAAAATTGAAGCCCTTCGTTTTCAACTTTGTCTTAACCGATCAGTATGAGCTACCAGTTTTTGTTATGATGTGGATATTGAGTGTTGGTTTTAAATGATTGCTTGATCTTAGCTTGGACTCACACTAACTTAAACTCAACTGTTAGTATTTAAGGTGAATTTTTTCTTTAATTTTTCTTTCATTTGTTTTCTTGATCGTAGTTAACCCTTGAAGAAATTATTCCTGAATAAACAAGATTGGTTTAAATCTAAAGCAAAAAAATAAAAGCAACCCTTTTCTTAGCCTTTATTTACTTTTGTTAGGATTGAGCTCTAATTAGAGATTTTGTTTTGGGTTTAATTGTTGATTCATCTTTTTTTTTCTATTATTTCTTCTTCGCCTTTATTTACTTTGTTAGGATTGAACTCTGATTAGAGATTTTGTTTTGGGTTTAATTGTTTATTCATCTTTTTTCTATTATTTCCTGGTAGCTCCTTTGTTAGTGAATCTTGTTTCCATGTTAGTTTATTGTACGTTTTAGAAAGATCAGAAATCAGGGAGCTTGGGTTGTGTTATTTAATCAAGAATTGAGAAAAGAGACTAGAAAATAAGAGAATAAAAGAAGGAAATATGAGTGTGTTCATGTACAGTATCTGATAATAACTCCTTAGCTAATAGCTGAAAGTAATGGCCAATAAGAAATTAAGACTTGGCCAATATACGATCTGTGTGGTTACAAAAGGGAATTTAAGCTAACTTTCATCTCAGCAGGTTGCTATGCTTGATTCTCTCTCCCTTTAGTTCCTTTTGTCAATTTCCTTCTTGTTCTAGGCTGCATTGCCTATAACCTCGGAACCGACAATGGTACATCTGTGCTTAAAATGGTTGCTGCTTTTAAGAAAGCTGCTGGAAAGGCAAATGCTATTTGTCAATTCCCATTCAATATCTATTTGTCAATTCCCATTCAACATTCTCTCTCGGCCTCGCTCTCATTTATGCTAATATAAAACTATTGCTGTTGAAAATATTGTAGAAAATCCCCATTAAACCCAGAAGGCCAGGAGATGCTACAGCTGTTTATGCTTCCACTGAAAAGCTCAAAAAGAACTTGGTTGGAAGTATGTTTACAATCCCATCTTTTTCCTAATAGATTATTCAGTTAACATGGATAATCTTTCAAAAAGAATTTCCAATTAGAGTACAAGATAGGTCCTTTTAATCTTAAGAGTTTGCTATATTGCAGAGCAAAATATGGTATAGCAGAGATGTGAAGAGATCAATGGAAGTGGGCAAGCAACAATCCATGGGGATACCAGTCAAAGCCTTAGGCTTCAACTAAATACTAATTTTCCTCCCCAGTCTTTTAAAAATGTCTCATAGGGAGAATTAAGTGTACAAATACTTGTTTAATTTAAACAAACTGATCTTTGATGATCAAAAGTTAGGATTTATCAAATGTTCAAAGATCTTATAAAATTCCTTTATGTTACATTTATAAGTCTTTGTAAGAGTGATGTTTTTATCATTTCTGGAGTTTAAAAAACAAATGGTTTTAAATTTACCGTAAGGAGTTGACCTAAACAAGATCCCTTTCAACTTTGATCTTCAATCCTATCTCTATTGATTGTCTCAATCTTATCTTTGATCAACTTTTTTTTAAGGATTTTCATATTCACAAAAGTCCAACTTAAAGAAACAAGTCGAATTTTAGTTTAATTGAAACAAGCAAAGGCTTGAGAGGAAGAAGTTCGAACTAAAAAATGGAGTAGGTAGATGAACCAATGAAAGATGAAAGAGAACAACATGTCTAGAAATTATAAAAATTTAAGCTAATTTATTTATAAATAAATCATTGCAATATATGTAAAAATAACTTAAAATATAAATTTATTAATATATATATATATATATAAATTATTAATATATGTAAAAATAGCTTTTCCGGAAAATATTTTCAGGAAATCTGCCAAACAACAGAAAATATTTTACACAGTTTTATCCAAACACCAGAAAAGTAAATCATTTTCTAGAAATCATTTTCCGGAAAACATTTTACTGGCAAAAAAACGGAGCCTTAGTGAAGAAAGGTCGAAGTGTTGAACAATAAAATAGGGGAGAATTTAATGAATAAACTGTACTTATTTCCATCGGGGTGCATAGCATAAGGGCTACTATGCGCCTTCCTCAAAATCAACAATCTCAAATCAAAGTCGTTCGGCACACAAACCCGTCCTCAGAAACACAGAACCCCATAACTATTCAGCCCAAAGTCAGATGTACCACCACTCTCTACTTGACGAAAATGTAGAACCAGTAAATCATCCCCCAACTATTTATCTCGAATCTAATCAATCCAAGTCGGCTTAACTTGCAACTCGACTAGTAGACCCCACTCATCAAACAGGCTTAGGCGAGCAAACATCGCCATCAAATCAAACATTGCTCTACAACTAAGACCGTCGGCCACCACATTGGTCTTACCGGGATGATACTTTATCGTGCAGTCGTAATCCTTGAGTAGCTCAATCCATCTACGCTACCTAAGGTTCAACTCCTTTTGAGTAAGGAGGTGCTTAAGGCTTTTGTGATCGGTGTAGATGATACACCTCTCACTATATAGATAATGCCTTCAAATCTTTAAGACAAAAACCACGGCAATAACCTCAAAATCATGCGTCAGATAGTTCCCTTTGTGTGACATAAGTTGTTAGGACACATAAGTCATAACGTTACAATCTTGCATCAGAACACATCCCAAACCAACATGCGACACATCACTATAAACCATGAACTCCTTACCAGATTCAAGCTGTATCAGAATAGGAGCCTGACTCAAAACAGATTTGAGTTTCTCAAAACTTGATTGTTGCTCATTAGTCTAGACAAAAGGAGCATTCTTACGCAGTAGCTTAGTCAGAGGAGCTGCAATTAATGAGAACCCCTCGACAAACCTACAGTAGTAATCGCAAGACCTAGAAAACTGCGGATCTCAGAAACATTCTTAGCCTGTTTCCAATCAAGTATGGCCTAAATTCTCCTAGGATCAACTCAAATCCCCTCAACAGAAACCACATGCCCCAGAAATGTTACTTCCCTCAGCCAAAATTCACACTTGCTCAACTTAGCGTAGAGCTATTTCTTTCGAAGTATTTGAAGAACCTCTCTAAGATGTTCATCATAGTCATCTTTAGTTTTAGAGTACACTGAAATGCCGTCGATGAAAACAATAATGAATTAATCCAAATACGGCTGAAAAACCTGATTCATTAGATCCATGAATGCAGCTAGAGCATTTGTCAAACCAAAGGGCATGACTAGGAACTCGTTATGCCCATAACGAGTCCTAAAAGTAGTCTTGTGAACATTGTCGTTCTTAACCTTTAGTTGATGATGCCCAGAATAGAGATCTACCTTAAAAAATATCAAAGCCCCACGAAACTGATCAAACAGGCCGCCGATCCTCAAAAGTGGGTACTTATTCTTCGCAATTAGCTTATTCAACTGTCGGTAATCGATGCATATTCTCATGGTACCATCCTTTTTCTTCATGAGCAAAACCAGTCCCCCCTGGGAGACATACTAGGATGAATAAATTTGCAATCCAAAAGTTCCTGAAGCTGAGCCTTTAGCTCTATAAGCTTCTTCGGTGCCATACGATAATGAGCGATGGACACTAGAGTTGTACCAGGTAAAAGCTTGATGTCGAACTCAACTTCTTGGTTTAGAGGTAAACCTGGTAACTGCTCGGGGAAAAACATCCATAAATTCCCTAACTATTCTGATGTTCCTAATAGAAGAGTCCACAAAAGCTGAAACACTTACATAGGCCAGATACGCTTTGTACCCTTTCCAAACAAGTTTTTCGGCCATAAGAGTGGTGATCACATTGGATAAGTAATCCCAATGCTCGTCGATCACAACCATCTCTACATCATTCTCAGATCTCAGAACTACCCTATTAGTAGCACAATCCAAATTGACTCGATGCTTCATAAGTCAGTCCATGCCCAAAATTAAATCAAATTCTCCAAATGGTAGCACCATCAAATTAGCTAGAAACACAACCTCTTGTACTTCCAACGGTACATTCCTATACAGTCTATTTACCCAAATAGATTAGCCCAACAAACTCAAATAGTGGTATACCAAATGTAATATAAGCCTAACCAAAAGGGATAAGGCTAACCAAAAGGGATAAGGCTAGGATAAAAAATAGCCGGAAACACAACCTCTTGTACTTCCAAATGTAATATAAGCCTAACCAAAATGGATAAGGCTAGGATAACAAAAAGCAGAAATTCAAATAGTGGGACTTAAACCCAATACCTCAAACACACACCCATATCACTTAACCACTGAAGCAGATACTCATTTATGACAAAGTTCATAACAACATAGTTTAAATAAATTAGGGCATTACAGATGGTCCCTCTGAAATATCTAAATACATGCTTAATTCTATTCCAATGCCTACGTGTTGGAGAATAACTAGATCTTGCTAACAAAGTTACAGTGAATGCTATATTAGATCTTGTGTTGTTTGCAAGATACATAAATGCTCCTACGACACTTAGATATGGTACTTCAGGACCAAAAAACTCTTTATTATTCTCGCAAGGATGAAATTGATCTTTATTCACATCTAACAATCGTAGAACCATCAGAGTACTTAATAGGTGTGCTTTATCCATGTAAAATTTCTTTAATATCTTTTTCCATATAAGTTGATTAATGAACATGAATTTTATCTTTTAAATGCTCGATTTGTCAACCAAGATAAAACTTTGTTTTTCCAAGATCTTTCATCTCAAATTCTTTCTTTAAACTATTTATTGTATTTTGAAACTCTTCAGGAGTTTCAATAATATTTAAATCATCAAAATAAACAACAATTATCACAAAATCTAATCCAAACCTTTTTATAAAGACACATGGACAAATTAGATCATTTTTGTAACCTTCTTTTAACAAGTATTCACTAAGATGATTGTACCATATACGTTCAGATTATTTTAATCCATATAAACTTTTCTTTAATCTGATTGAGCAATTTTCTCAAGAAACTCTATATCCTTCTGGGATTTTCATATAAATTTAACCATCAAGTGTAACATATAAATAGGCTATAACAACATTCATTAGATGCATGTCAAGTTTTTCACGTACTACTAGACTAATAAGATATCTAAACGTGATTGCATCCACCAGAGGAGAATATGTCTCTTTATAATCAATATTGGGCCTTTGCGAAAATCCTTATGTTACAAGTCGAGCTTTTTATCTTATGAATTCATCAATTTCATTGCCTTTTTGCACAAATACCCATTTATATCCTACCGATTTTACACCTTTAGGTGTTTGGACTACAGTTCCAAAAACTTCACGTTAAGAAAGTGAATTCAATTCTGCTTGAATTTCATCTTTCTATTTTGGTCAATCTTTTCTATTTTTACATTCCTTAAAGATTTAAGCTCAGGATCCTCATTTTCTTTTGTTATTTCAGTAGAAACATTAGAAACAAAATTGTTGTTAACAACTACATTTTTTTCGGTTCCATCTTTTTCTTGTATTGGTATAACTTATTGAGATCTCTTTATTTTCATCATTTCCATTTTCACTTTTAGGTTCCTGAATCTCTTCTTGAGTTTTATAATTAGTTATGTCATGGGTCTCTTCAGGAACCCCCACCTCCATTATATGACCATCTTGAATGTTTTCTCCTATTTTTTACGAAGATTTTTATTTTTGGAACAAACCGGTCTTCCACGCTTTAGGCATGAATTACTTTCTTTTGCGCTAAAAGTTTGCCCTATTAGGATATTAATTCATATTGGAGCATTTTCAGTTGGTATGTGAGATTTAATGAATCTGGCAGTTGATTTGTAAAATGAATTATCTGTTGAGCTTCTGGTTCACATGGCTTTGTACAAGGATTTTATACATTGGTAATTTATTTCAAGTACTTTATTAATCCAACTTTTTATTCTCTCCCCATAATGTTGGGAAAACTGACAACTCATGTCACAGCCAAATATCGAATTAATAGCTCAAAAATATTATAAGGAGACTCATATAAATATAGATTCTCAATCTCTTATGATGACCCATCTTTGTGCGTTGTGGTGGAGCAGTTGGAACATATACCGCACATCCAAAAATTGTAAAATGGGAAATATTTGGCTCTTGACTAAAAATCAATGGTAATGGGAAGTATTTTTATAATTTATTGACTTGATACATACAACATGTAAATCAATACAATCTCATGCTGAAATAGAAAGTTTTGTTCTCATAAGTAATGATTTAGCTATTAGTTGGAGGCATTTGATAAACAATTCAGCTAAATCATTTTGTGTGTGAACATGAGCTACAAGATGTTCAACTTCTATCCCAATTGACATGAAATAATCATTGAAAACTTGGGATGTAAACTCACCAACATTAGCAAAATGAATTGTTTTAATTGCATAATCTGAAATTAATCATTTAAACAAGCAATCTCGCAAATGAAAGGTTGCGAGTTGATAACACATGTGATTATTTTGTAGATGCATCCACCAAAATAATATAATGTCAAAATCATCCAGATGGTGGATTAAATGACCCATATTCATTTAAGAAATGCAAAACATTAAATCTCAACTTTAACCAGTGAGTTTGTAATAATCAATTATCATTGAGAGCAAGCAACACATGAGCCACCATAGCTCTTTGGTATGTTGCTCCTGCATTCTTCAACCCAAAGGGCATTACTTTGTAACAGAAGGTACCCCACCATGTTATGAAGGTGGTTTTATCCATGTCTTCAGGATGCATCTTTATCTGATTGTACCCCGAGAAACCATCCATGAAGGAGAACAACGAATATCCCGCTGTATTGTCTACCAAAGTGTTTATGTGTGGCAAAGGGAAATTATCTTTTGGGCTAGCTTTGTTCAGATCTCTGTAATCAATGCACATTCGTACTTTCCCATCCCTCTTAGGGACTAGTACAATGTTAGCTACCCATTCAGAGTACTTCACCTCTTGTAAGAATCCTGCATCGAACTGCTTCTTGAATTCGTCCTTTATTTTTAATACGATATCTGGCCTCATTCTTCGTAGCTTCTGTTGGACTGGCTTACAATCCTGTCTTATTGGAAGACGATGCACCACAATTTCAGTATTTAACTCTGGCATATCTTGATAGGACCATGCAAAGATATCCTTGAACTCACGTAGCAACTCAGTCAGTCCTTGCCTTGTGTTCTCGGTAATATGCGTGCCAATTTTCACCTCCTTTCCTTCCTCTAGGACTACATTCTCTATTGCCTCTTTCTCATGGGGCATGATTTGTTTCTCCTCCTATTTTACCATCCTCAACAGATCCAGAGACACATCACAATCTTGGACATCTTCAAAATCCTGAGATTCCTCTAAACACATGTCTTGCTCACGAGAGAAATCAGGATTTGTAATATCAGTACTCATGTCATTGATATCTAGGGATCTGTGAAGTATAAAAAATATACAAAGAATGAATGAATTTAAGAATGATTACTTATATGTTATGAATGAAAGAATAAGAATTGCAGAAATTTAACGGAATATTGGTTGGCAAAAATGAAAAATACTCGTAAAAGTTATGTTTTATTAAAAATAATAGATGATCGTAAGCCTATTTTGCAAATGTAATCCTGTTACTCCTAGGCCCTAGAGTAACAAGAGTGTTTCAAAAATTACTCTGAAAAATTCCTAAAGACTACAGGAAGTTCTTCCGCAATCCAATTGTTCAGAGAGCTTCTCGGTTAGTAAGGGCGAATGTCCTTTAAGGTTTCCTTGTTTCGATTCTTCATCGTGTATAGCATTAATCTGATGACTTTCTTCTATGGGTAACCCTCTCGATATGAAAGTTTGGGATATTGGAGGGAATGTCATCGGCTCCCATTCCGCTTCTCTTCTATTAAGGCGCGCCCTTCTTACCTCTTGGTGCTTCTTAATTTCCTTCCTCCTTTGCTTATAGTCTGGTTTAAAGCCCAAACCAAAGCGATCTCTCTTCTCTTTTAGTTCTGGGATTTGAGTCCCTCCTTGTAGGTATTTTTCTAACCCCTTTTTTGGTAAGGCTCCCTTTCCAGCAATTATTTATAGAGCCATCCTCGTAGCTCTTGCTATTTTTGGCACCGGTAGCTCACTCCCTTCTGAAATGAAGGTTGCATTTACAAATTCTAAAGAGCGAAAGGAACACTCAATAGACTCTTCGTTTATCTCAACATAAAGGGCCTTGCTAGTGACTGTGGCTATAATGTCCTCCTCTGCATTGATGGTTACTAACTGTCCATCCATCACTAACTTTAATTTCTGGTGTAACGACGAGGGCACCGGTCCTGCTGAGTGTATCCATGGCTTGCCTAATAAGTAATTGTAGGAAGGCTTGATATCCATCACTAAGAAGTCTACTTCGTATATATTCGGCCCAATTTCCAAAGGGATGTCGATTCTTCCCATCACCTTCTTTTCTGTACCGTCAAAGGCTCTTACCACATTTTGACATGTCTTCATGTGAGAATCGTCAATAGGTAATCTGTTTAATGTAAACAACGACAGAACATTTAAAGCTGATCCATTATCAATGAGTACGCTTGGGAGTGTGTGCCCCTTGCATCGAGTGGTGATGTGCAAGGCCTTAGTTAACCCCCTGTCCCCTGGTGGGATTTCATCATCATGAAAGTAGATGAAATTATCCGCACTTATGTTATTCACCAACCGGTCCAGCTTGTTAACGGATATGTCATGGGTGACATATGTTTCGTTGAGCACCTTCATCAATGCATTCCGATGCACCTCAGAACTCAGAAGTAGGGCCAATATTGATATGCGAGCCGGCTGCCTATGCAACTGCTCAACCACGCTATACTTGCTATGCTTAAGGAACTTTAGATATTCCTTAGCCTCCTCTTCCTTTACTGGGTCCTTGACAGGCATTTCAACCTCTTTCTCCTTCTATGTACTAACATTCTTTATTTTTGTGGGCTCTTCTCTAATGCCTATCGTATCGTACCGTTTCCCACTCCGTGTATGGGAACCCTCAAGTTGTACATCTTTGGACATGTTGGTTATATTCTCCTCCTCCGGCACTGTCACACTACAGTCATAACTCCATGGTACCCTCTTGCTATCTCTATAAGGGAAAGGCGTAGGCTTATGGATAATGACCTTAGGCACCGTTTGTGCCCCTACCTCATTATTCCCAACAAGGAAATAATAATCCTTGGCCGGCTAGTTCCTTTCTGTTCATCCTCAAGCGTACATACTTGTTTTTCACAAGAGCTACCTTCAAAAATTTATAGCTCTTTATTGTCCATAAGGCTTTGTATTAAGGCCTTTAAGTCATCGTATTCCTGGATCTTGTGCCCCTCCTCAGCATGGAACTCACAGTAGTCCCTTGCTCCTTTATTTCTCTCCTTAGAGATTATCATCTCTCTCTTCACCATTTCTTCCCAAATTACCTTCATAGGCATCCTCACCTCAGCAACGTCTTCCTTCATTCTCCTCTCACTGGCTTCACAAATGGCATTCACTCCTTGATCGCTATGATTTGGCAACGGGTTTTTCGTATTAGGGGTATTGTCGAACTTCACTACCCCCACCTTAATAAGCCTCTCTACGGCCTTCTTAAAACTAGTACAATTTTTGATTGAATGCCCCGGTATTCTAGCATGGTATTCGCATCTAGCGTTTGCATCATACCATTTGGGATATGGGGGCTGCAACGGTTTCAGATGAAAAGAAGAAATAGCATGTGCATCGTATAAGCTTTAGTAAAGCTCACGATACGTTATGAGGATAGGTGTGAATTACATCCTTTCAGAATTCTGCCTTGTACCCGACTCCTTCTTTTAAGAACTTTGTTGCTGAACCGCAGCTGTTTTAGGTTGACCAACTGTGATTGCCCTCGTGTTGTAGGTTCTTGTGTTATTCACTTCACCATCTTTTCTCCTTGGGGACGATATTTTGGTTGCTTTTCCCTCGATTTTGCCACCTCTTATGGCATTCTCGATCATCTCTCCTGCCATGACTATATCCGCAAAACTTTTAGTAGTACTCTCAATCATGTGAGTGATGAATGGAGCCTTTAGAGTGTTGATGAACAACATGGTAGTTTCCTTCTCCAACAACGGTGGTTGAACTTGCATTGCCACCTCTCTCCATTTCTGTGCATACTGCCTAAAATTTTCATTAGGCTTTTTCTCCATGTTTTGCAGCGTGATCCTATCCGGAGTCATGTCAGTCACATGATTGTACTGCTGCATGAAGGCTTGTGCTAGATCCCTCCATGAACTTATTTTGGCCCGGCTCAGTTGATTATACCACTTGGCTGCTGCTCCAATTAAACTTTCTTGGAAACAGTGGATCAACAGTTGATCATTATTCACATACCCAGTCATTCTCTTGCAAAACATCGTAATGTGGGCTTCTGGGCAAGTAGTCCCATTGTACTTCTCAAATTTTGGCATCTTGAATTTGTGAGGAAGCACCAAGTCTGGGACCAAGCTTAGATCTTTGGCATCAACTCTATGATGTCCATCAGCATTCTCTAAAGTCTTGAATTTTTCCTCCAACCATCTGCAGCCTTCTTCCAACTGTCTTGCAGCCTCAGTTCTTAAATCCTTTTTTTCAGTAATGTCTAAGTCAGGAATAACAGGATTTGCAAGACTGTCGCCTAAATTAAATCCTGAGTCAGTTGGGAGATTTATGGGGATCCTAGCATCGACCAGCCCTTGTTGAGGCCTTATAGTGATAGATGGCCTCCTAGAAAGTGCCTCGGTTTGTGTGGACACGTGGGGTGGGGTGAAACCAGGAGGATGACCCTCATTACCCTCTTCAGTGATAGCCATGGGAGCTTTTCCCTTATCAGTGGCTCTCAGTAGTTGAGCTATCTCAGCCATCATGTTCCTTTGAGCCTCCAACATTTGCTCCCTCATGTCATTTTGTATTTTTGCCAATTTCTCTTGCAATTGGTCCTGCATGTCTTTCTGTAGTTGTTCAAACCTTTGGTCCATATTCTTTGACTTAGCGCATGTACCATAAGGATGTGTTGCTTCCAGATTTTCTTTCTCTTACTCTCTTTCTCCCTAATAATTTTAACTAATCAGGGTCTTTCTATAAACTTGAATGCATATGATGTGATGAAATGCAAATGCATGAATGCTAAAAGATGTCGATTCTGATTTAATTTCATTTTAAAAAATGTTATTTAAGGAACAAAAATCTTTTCATAAAACGGATTACAAATACACTTTCGCCTGTAGGCCTAGAGTCTTAACCCTATCTAATAACAATGCTAACTCTCGTCCTTTTTCCGACGATGACTCATACATTATACTCGGGGTTCTAGCTTGTATTGCCAAATCTGCAAGTGTTCAAAGAACCTCTCGAATCACGAATTAAGGCTGTGCTCCATGACATGATCTCTATCCCCCACTTGATCTCGGAGATGGTGAAGTTCTCCCTTCCACTGTTCTTCTCTCGCCTCGAGCTGCTCAATCCGTAGCTCACAGTCCTGTAGTGCTACTTCCAACCCTCCAATATTGTACTTCATTTCCTCGATCTTGTTTAGGCTTACTTTTAACTCGGCTGCGGAATTATGACTTCGATGATGATGAAGAGATCGTCCAAGCTCTGTCACCTTAACTTTTAATCCTTGATTTTCCTTTTCTAGGGCCTGATTACGCGACTGCATCTCTTGGAACTTTTTCTCGCAATACTCAGCTTTGGCTTTTTCCTCTTGAATCTCTTGTTGCCACTGCTCTGAAGATCTCCCTAATCCGACCTTTTTCAACGTTACCTGGGCTTTCTTGTAGTACGTCTTTAAATCATCTCGATCTTTCTCTTTTCCTTTTTTACCTTCTCGACTTCCATCTTTTGAACATCGACATCGAGACTCAAACACATTTTTTCCTCTTCGAGCTTCTTCATCCTCTTTTCAAGCTCTAAATTCTTTCTCTCGGACTCTTGCTTTATAACCTCCAACTCTGATGGAATTACTCGTAAGCTCTCCTCCAATGATCGAGCCACCCCCAAAATTGGACTAGGGACATTATCATTGACTCTCCTACTAAACCACCCTTTATACTCAAGGGTTGACGTCAAGCCTTAAGTCAAGATCTTCATACAGAAAGGCTTCTTCTGAGCCTCAGAAATCTCTCGCATCCTCTTCTTGTAGTGATCTCATTTATAAGAGAAATCACTCTGAGCTAAACCCTGTGTAGCCGGTATGAATTGTCTCGCTCGATATTGCCTTAGAAAAAGCAATGGTGTATATCCAACAACTCCCCAAATTCCTGGCAGAGGGACCCAATCAAAACTGCCACATCGGTAAAGGACTTCACTAGGAACCAACTAATGAGCCTTCCACATAACATCTTCCTCTCGAAGATTCTGAAGAATGTCTATCCACCTCTCCTCTGAAATGTCATCTCTTCTAGGAATGTCCACTGATTCCTTTAAGGGAGAGTAACCCTTAAAGAATACTCGGCAAGGAACCTTATCAAGCTTCCAAAAGTGGCTATGAAACCAAACCAACAGCAACTGTGCACATCCAATGAACCTTCCTTCACCAGCTCTTCAACATGCGCTCAAGGATCTTATCGTCTCAACAAAGATTGCAGGCACAGGTGTATTCTGTTTACCAAGTCGATCTAATAAATCTGCAACTGCCTCATCTATATCCCCCAACGCCTTTGGGAAAATCATCATGCCGTAAATACTCAAAGCCAGGATATCGACCCTTTTCTTCACGTCTGGATGCGTTGATATCAAATCCCTCAAAACGGCCCATGGAATGCACTTACTATTACCCTTTTGCTGCACACGAGTTACAGCCCATTGCTCACTCATCCCAGTAATCATCACCAACTTCTTCGTAAAAGTTGGAAGGCTAGCAGGCCTAACAAAAGCCTTGTGACCCTGAATCCTCGAGCAACACAGTAAAGTCGTATACTCTTCCAAAGTAGGTATAAGATCAATATCACCAAATGTAAAGCAACTATAAGCAGGGTTCTAGAACTGTAACATAGCTCGAAACAAGCGCCTATCTACTTTGACGTCTAGCAAATAGGGAAGATCTTCATAATTCTGATAAAAAAGCTACTTAGCCTCGTCATCCCATTGGGCCCAAATGTTTCTCAGCTCATGAAACTCATTCTACGTCGAATTAACACGGGTGAAGTCCCATAACTCTGACGTATACCCCTTGGTGACACTATCTCCTTTCTCTAACTGAGTTTTCTCTGACTAGGTATAGACAGAATCATTATCCTCCACTTTATTAAGGTATTCGTTCCTCATTACAAAACTTTCTAATCTAGAAATTGAGCTGTGAATCAACACCTTTAAATGCCAAATAACATGCAATGACAACAAAATAAAAAAAAAAGGTCAGTATCATATATATAAAAAATGATAAACAAGTACTTACAAGGGTAGTTTTCTAAAGGTTATCACTATTTCCCTAGGGTAAGCACTTAAAAGTTCACTATATGAGTTTTAGCTCTAAAGCAAGGGCACCTGAACCAGCAGATTCCTCGGTCTTCACCCATTATAGGCTCATATAGACCAAGTTCAGTTTAGGGGGACACATTTCCATATGGCCATACGAAGATGAAAATCTCACGAAGACATAGGTACAGTATCCCGGAAGCAATCCACTAGCTCATACGAAGGTGAAAACCTCACAAAAGCGTAACTTCTTACTCCCACTTAAGGGTGTGACCACAATGGTCATGCAAGTGCAAAGTACGGTAATAAGATAACAAACATATGCAACAAATACATGTAAATTTTAAATTTTCCAAACTTCCGACATTAAGGTAGAAAATACTCAATTTCTTGGCTTGACTCTCTTAAGTCCCCAGTGGAGTCGCCAAGCTGTCGAAACCTCCTTAAAAATAGGTTTTTTTTAAAAAAAAGAAGACGGGAGTCGCCACCAACCTTTTAAAGTGTGATTGGGTCACTTTATAAAATGTTTTGGTCTACGAAATTACGAAAAAAATGGTTCGGGAATCAGTTACGTACGAGGAAGGATTAGCACCCTCGTAATGCCCAAAATTGGTACCAAATTGAATAATTTTGTCTTAATGTCAGAAATTTGAACGAATTTAGAAATGAGATTCCCTTAAAACTGAATGTTTTGAGAAAAGAATCAAGATTCATTCGTTTTAAAAGAGTACAAACATCACATCCAGCATGATTGAACACGATATCTTTAAACTTTCGTAACAAAAATCATCTTGTGATTTGTAAAACAAACGAGAAATCGCAACCCAGCATGTTAAGGCGCTACTTCCCGAATTCCTAAATATCAAAACATTGCCTCACTTTTTAAAAATTCTTTTTGAAATGAGATATTTTTGTTTTGAAAATAATGATGTATTTTACATTTTACAAGAAATTAACATTTAATAAACCTAATTATATAGTACATGCTTTATCATTTTATGCAAATATAGTATAAAGAGTAATAAATAATGGTGTAAATTACATAATATACATTATCACTTTATGCATATATCATCATAAATAACATAAATGTTCATGCATTATTGTTACATACAAAACTCAATGTAGTGCATAATGAATATAACAAATATAAATTGCAATATACATATATGATAATATTTTATGCAAATCACCATAAATAATTAATTTCATGCTATTATACAAAAACAAATGATATGTAAAATTTAACCTACTAAACAATATCAAAATAAGAGAAAACCAAAAATAAATAAGTAAATTAAAATGTATAAAAATATAAATCAAATAAAAAATAAAATATTTAGAAATATGTTAAATAATATAAGATTGATAAAAAGAACCCCCTTTTTTTTAAAATAATATATACATATATAGATTGTAGTATAAGGTATAATAACTTAATATATAAAAAATAATGTACTAAATATTGATATTACACTTATTTATAAAAATTTTAAAAATGTATATAATTAATAAGTAATAAAATAATGTATACTTTATAATAAAATAAAGGTAATGTAAGGAAATATGGTAAAATATATAGCGTATAACATAATTTATAAATAAAATATATAATAATATAAACCATATAAAAATATAAAAATATATATAATAAAATGTATATAATATAATATATATAAAAGAAAAATACTAAGGAATAATATATAATAAAATATGATATGTAATAAAATATAAATAAAATATAATGAAATATAAATACTATCATATAAATAAGGATAATATATATACTATTATTTATTAATAAATTTTTTAAAAATTTACAATTTAAAAATTTAATAAATAATAATACATAATATATAAAAAATAATATAAGGAAATATTTATAATAAAATATAATTTATAGATAAAATATATAATAATAAAAATAATATAATGGATAATATATAAATAAAAATAATATATATTATTTTATATAACTAATATTTATAAAAATAAATAATATATAAAAATAAATTAAAAATATAAAAAAGGGATTAAAATTGAATCTAATTAAAGAATTTAGGGTAAAATGTAAAATAATAAAATAAAACTGGGCCTAATTGAAACACAAGCTAAAAGCCGAGGGACTCATTGGGCAAATCGACCCTAATCCCAAAACGACGTCGTCCCAAGATAAACTTTATATTGGTCATTAGGACTAAATTGAAACAAAAATAAAATATAGGGGCTAATTTAAATAAAAATAAAATGAAATTGTAAAAATTTAAAAAAGAGGAAGGATCAATTGGGCAATTTACCCATTTTACAAAAACACGCGGATATTCCCCGGGTAATCGGGTCAACACGCGGATCCTCTGTTAAAACGGTGTCGTTTTAGTGCTTATTGAACTAAGCCAAAACGACACCGTTTTTGTAATGCTATATAAGTCAAAACTTAAGCCCAAAATTCATTTTACACTGGTCTTTAGAAAAAAAGTTTGAAACTCTCTGCAGAGGGGAAGAGAGGAGTCCCCGGCTTCGGCCTTCGGCCACCGAGCAACCCATGCCCACGCGCCACACTCGCCTCTTTACACGACAGTCAAAAGGCTAAAAGCCTTCGTTTTCCCCGGCGAATCATAGGTTATTTCTTATTCCTCTTAAACTTAATCGTTTTAAAAAAAAAATGATTTATGTGCGTTCAAATAGAGAGAAAACAAAATCACCTTTAGGTAAACAACTGCTTCCTCTTTTCTGTAAATATGTGTATGTATATCTGTTATCTTTTGTAAAAAAAAAATCCGTCCTTTACATCGTTCTGATTCAGGCTTTTATAGCCACTGTACATAGCATTTTTACATGTTTAAAATTATTCCCTGCCATATTTGTTTCGTTTCTGTCGTTTCTTTCCATTTTTACAGGTGATCGAGGAGAGTAGACCACCGGCATTGATTTGCGCATTGATTACGGCACGATGCGGGGCCTAGAATCACGGCACCGATGAAGGGTAGCTGGAACGACGGGACACAAATAGACGCGTTGATTGCGGCGCCTAGGGTTTCTGAAACCCTAGGTCTTCCATCCTTGGCTTACAGTTTGGGCCACTTGGGCTTCTTCTGAGTTGGGTCAAGGGTGTTACGGGTTTAGGGCCTTAGGTATACCGAGTGTGGGTTTACTGGGTTGTAACCGGGTGTAGGGCTTTAGGTATTTGGGCTACTGGGTTATGTATTTAATTTTGGGCTTTGTATATGGACTGTTTAAAATAAATAAACATTTATTTTATTTATTTTAAGGCCCAGGCAAAATATAGTTCATACAACGACATTGCTGCAATTTTGTACAAGGGTCAACCTAGCTCGTCTCGTAATCTATCAATTTTTAACCTTATTTAACCTGATTTTTAACCCAAAAATACGAAAATTTTAAACCCAAAACACTTTTAACTTATTTTTAAACATTCTTTAACCCTAAACTCTTTCTAAAACCTTCTAAACCCATAAATCCTTAAAACCCTTATTTTATTTTTCATCTTCTTTTGCTTCATTTTTTTGTATTTTCACTTAGTGCAGGAAAAATGATCCACATCAACAAGGAATTGCAACGAATCTTTACAAGGAATCATGAGCTTTCTGACAAGGTTAAGGGTTCCAACTAGAATTTTACTATTCCATTACATCGATTCTTTTTTACTTTGAAACATATTGCTTGATCTAGCTTAGTTCTTTTATTTAGAATACTATTGAAAATGCCTCTTGTGACACCCCTAACCCGTATTGGTCACCAAAATAGGGTTACAGAGCTTTACTAGAATTTACAGATTAATTATAATTAAATCGTATCATTTACTATTCATATCCAAAATTAATCATATTGTCCCTTGTATAGGCCTTCGAAACCCAATATACATGTTATAATTAGGTCGGGAATAAACCAGAAATTCAGAGAATTTTTCGCTAAATTTTAAAATTTTTCTTAGGTTCAAGGGACACACGCATGTGTAGCCAGGCCGTGTGGCTCACACGGCCAATGACACATCCGTGTCCCAAGCGGTTCATATTGTCACTTGTATAGGCCTTCGAAACCCAATATACATGTTATAATCAGGTCGGGAATAAACCAGAAATTTAGAGAATTTTTCGCTAAATTTCAAAATCTTTCTTAGGTTCAGGGGACGCACGCCTGTGTAGCCAGGCCGTGTGGCTCACACGGCCAATGACACATCCGTGTCCCAGGCCATGTGGGCAATCAATGTGAGGCACATAGCCGTGTCCTTACCCGTGTAACTCTCTGTCTTGGGTCACACGGCAGCCACACGCCCGTGTGCTAGGCCCAGTGGACAATTCAATTTTTGAAAATTAAGTGCAGGTTTTACACAGTCAAGACACACACCCGTGTGTTGGGCCGTGTGTAACGCCCCTAACCCGAATCCGTCACCGGAATAGAGTTATGGAGCATTACCGGAGTTACCGATTTATTTACCAGATATTTCATTTTATCTAACATTCATATTTTGAACCAATTAAAATCAAACATATTGTCCCTTAACGTACTTATTTTTCTCGATATGTTTTACTTGAATTTATTACTCGTCTCAATTTAATTAATTTTCTTATATCAACGTATCAAAAATAATCACCTATTTACATGTCATGATAAATATCATTCTCTTGTCATTTCTTCATAAACATAAATCAGGTAATTCATTATATCGATATTTCATGCATTTAAAAATACAATTCAAGTTACACTAACTTACCTCGTTGCTTGTACATGTTTATAATTTCATTAATCCGATATCTTTTCTTTTTCACATTCAAGTCTCGTATTCGAGTTATCCGGATCTTTATAAAGAAATTTGATCGTCGTTTTCATTTATTTCATGTTGTAATACATTCAACTAATACTCTAAACAAAATTACCATTTTACCCCTAAACTTTTAATTAATGACGATTTCATCCTTAGGTTAAAATAAAATAAAATTATTGCAATTTAATCCTTATTTCCAGCAGTTATTCTCAAACAAATTGATAACAACCCATGAATTCTATAAAATATCAGAATTTTCCATAATTTCAACACTTTTCAATTTAATCCTTAAAACATGTTTTTCCTTGATCTTGAGCTAAAATAATAATTTCATTCAATTTTGTAATTTTAAATAATAAAATAATTTATTTCATGCAATTTTTCATTTCTAACATTTTTACAAAATTGCCCATAAATTTTTACTTTTTTTCAATTTAATCCATGAGCCTAAAACATGCAAATTAGCCAGGCTAGCTGAATATTCATATATATTTTCCTCCTCCTCCTCTCCATTCCACTTCCTTAATTTATATAACATGCAACAAGTAACATTATCAATAATTTCACTATTTACTTATATGTATATTCAAAACTGTCCATTTGCATCATAGTCACTAACTTATTTATATCTTAAGCTACGGAACTCGAAATTCAGATCCGCTAATTTTCCCTGAAACTAAACTTACATATTTTATTACCATAAAATTTTCAGAATTTTTGGTTTAGCCAATAAGTACAGTTTATTCTTTAAAGTTACCCTGTTCTGTTTGTCGATGAGTTCCAACCCTTCTTCACTAAGAATTAATTATCTCATCGTACGAGATTCAGATGATGTTCTCGCTTATTTCTATTGAAAATAGACTCATTAAGAATTCTAAAAATATAAATTTAAGCCCATAATTATTTTTATCCAATTTTTTATGATTTTCCAAATTCAGAACAGGGGAACCCGAAATCATTCTGACCTTGTCTCACAAAAGTTATTGTAGCTCATGATATAAGAAACTAGACTCAATAATATTTAATTTCATATTTTATTCATCCTTTAATTCGATTTATACAATTTTTGGTGATTTTTCAAAGTTAGCCTACTGCTTCTGCCTAAAACAGTTTTAGTGAAAAATATTGATTTCCATTTAGCCCCAAATTTCATAGTTCATACAATTCAATCCTTGCTTAATTAACTCCTCAATTGAGATAATTTTTCTCATTTAATACTTTATTCCATCATTTTAAACTACTTCATAACCCTTGAAAACCAGAACTTTAACACTAGACCTTAATTCCAAACTCTTTCACAATTAGGTCCTAAACCAATTTTCATCAATTTTACTTGATAAAATCACCATATATCAAAATTAAAGCTTCAATTCTATATTTATTCATCATATTATTCCAGTACTCATCCATAAAAACTTCAAAAATTAGCCATGGAATCAAAAACTAATGAAATAGTAAGTTGGACCCAATTGTAAAAGTCCAAAAACATAAAAATTTCAAGGAGAAAGCAAGAATTAAACTTACATGAAGCTAGAGTATGAAAACCAACTTAAATCCTCCTCCATGGCTGTTTTTCAGCTGATGAATATGGAGAGAAAATGAAGAGAATTCTAGATATTCCAATTTAGTCCCATTTTTATTTAGTTAATTTTGGCAATTTTCCAATTTTGCCCTTATTTCACCCATTTTCTGATTTTTCTCATTATTGCCTTAAAATATCTCCTTTAGGCTTATTTGCACTTTAGGTCCTTCCTCATTTGGCAATTGAGCTATTTAATCATTTTAGCAACTTTTACACCTTTTTCAATTTAGTCCTTTTTATTTAATTAGCTATCAGTACTTTAAAATTTCTTGACGAAACTTTAATGCTAACTTATTAACACTTCATAAATATTTATAAAAATATTTATGGCTTGATTTAAAATTCTCGAGGTCTCGATACCTCATTTTTTATTCTAATTATTTTAATATATATATTATTTTTTTCTACACTATTCACTATTTCAAAATTTTTCCTAACTTCACATTTAACTTATACTCACTAAATTAATAATATTTCCTACTCATTTGTCGGATTTAGTGATCTCGAATCACTGTTCTGACACCACTTTGAAAATAGGGTCATTCTGACTCTCCCCACTTTAGGGATTTTCGTCCCCGAAAATCTTACCAGAAGAAGTTACTTTCAACACTCATAAAACACTTTTACTAACTTCTCAGAATCACAATTTGATTTAACCTCGAATATCTTTTACCTGTCACCTTTGAACTCTAGAGCACAATGTTGGAACATACTGTCAAAATTCAAAATTACCCTCTCAGGGACACATATACTCAGTTGATCAGTCAAATGAAAACTCTATACCTACTGAAATAATCATACAAATCTTTCTTTGTCAAATGAACAACCATAAACTAAATAACATTTTCCTTTTCGATGTTAATGACAATCCCAATTCGAAATCTATAGTCATTCTATCTCATAACACACTAGTATTATCACTAACTGTAATAATCCTAAATGTTCTTAATGTTCGGCTTACTTGCTAACAAATAGACATTTGAACATGAACTCAAAAATATCATGTAACGCTCGTGCAATCACTATTACATCTAACTCACAAGAAGATAATAAATATCTTGATAATTTCTCAAAGAAAGCCAGAAGAAAAAACACCGCTTACTGACTCTGGACTTCCATCATAACAGAGAAAATATATTTCCCACATGTATAAAACAAAATCATAATAAGTAGAAACATAAGAATTGTCTCACATAAATTTTTACCATTAACTTCATTTCCAACATATTAAAATAGAATTCCAAAAAGATGAAGAAATGACGATCATAAACCGACTAGACCAATAGGGCTTTCGTCTAACGTCATAATTAACTAGCATTCTCAAAACATCAGAACTCTACAAGAGACTAAATAACCACACACATATCTCTGAGGATAAAAGAATATATAGAATACCCAGAAAAGATAATCATATTCGTTTCAGTTGTAACTATCACACACAAACATCTTTACAACTCAATTATCATTTTTCTGACTAATTCTGTCATCATGAACCCCGTATCATTCCATTCACTAACGAAAACCAATTCGGGAAAAATTTCAGCAAACACATACTTCAGACATCATATATTATCTATATTATCTTTAATCAATTCATGAACCTTTCGAAATCTCACATTTCATTTCAATTGAGAATTCAACTCATAATTTCTTTCTCATATATATTTTTTTAATAGTATGAGCAATCAAATTTATTTAATTTTCTCATTTCAGTTATTCACCCTATTAACAATCCGGACTTTGACGGATACACGGATTCCAACCCAAACACACCAGTACGGTACATAGTGCCTCATTGGCCAAAGTCGAAACAGAAACAGTAACAGTAGCAGTACGGTACACAAAATACCTCATCGGAACAAATTCAAAACAGTAACAGTAATAGTAAGGTACGAAGTACCTCTTCAGAATGAATCTGGAACAGTAACAGTACGGTAACAATATTCGACACACAAAGTGTCTAATCGGTAACGGTAACAGTAACAATATTCGACACACAAAGTGCCAAATTGGTAACGGTAACAGTAACAATATTCGACACACAAAGTGCCGAATCGGTAACGATAACAGTAACAATATTCGACACACAAAGTGTCGAATCGGTAACGGTAACAGTAACAATATTCAACACACAAAGTGCCGAATCGGTACTGATGGCGATGCGCGATATGATAACTTGACACATAAGTGTCTGATCGGTAAAGCCGATAAATCCCATACTCTTCCATTCCTATGGCATGCCAATTATATCCGACTAGCCCGACAAGTTAATAGGGAATTTATTTCTTATTTCAATTTTACTTAATATTCATATTTACCCCTATTAACAAGACTCGGACTTTGGCGGATATGCGGATTCCAACCATACACACCAATATGGCACTCAGTGCCTGAACACTTCCAAATCCTATGGCATGCCAACTATATCCGACTCAGTCCGGCTAGTTAATAGGGTATTCAAATGATTTTTCTATTTCAAATTCGCTTTCAATTTAATCACAATTTCTCATATTTCAATATCCAACCAATACACATTTCAATTAATCATAATTCCATTCCATTCAAATCAAATCAAATCAAATTCACTTTTCCACTTTCTAATCAGTATATAATTCAATACCAATACATATTTTAGATTTTCACATATAATCATACTTCGATTCAATTCCAACCACTTTTCAATCAATACACAATTCACATATTTACACATATTCATAATTTAATTTATTTTTATTCAATTCATATTTTTTTATTGTCCAATCAAATTTAAAATCACTAATTTCTTTTCAATCAATATACATTTCAAATAATCACATTCAATTCAATTTGATTCAATTCCAATCACTTTTCACATTTCAAATCCATTCATTTCCATATCATCGAATCAAAGCCATTCCAATATTAACTTCTCATGTATTCTATTTGTTTCACATTTCCAATCAATTTACATTTTAATTTCAATTTTAATTTCAATTCAATAACAATTCACTTTAAAATTCACTTTCCAACAACATACTATCAAATATTTATCTCAATTCCATTCAATTCAATATTGATACTTACCTTAAAATTTTTACTTACTATACACATAAATTTAAATATAACATTTATTCATACCTTTATGAGTTCGGACTCATCATAATCATCTTTTACTCATATAATTGAGTATTGATTTCAACATTATCAAAATTAGCTCGATTGGAAAACATCTCTATCTTTAAGTAAAACAAATCTCATCAGAGTCAGAAGATATCATACTATCACAGGTTATGTAATGTATTTATAGACTTCACATGTACTACATTCGGTCCAAGAACCGATTAAACCTTAGCTCTAATACCACTAAATGTAACGCCCCTAACCCGAATCCATCACCGGAATAGAGTTACGGAGCATTACCGGAGTTACCGATTTATTTATCAGATATTTCATTTTATCTAACATTTATATTTGGAACTAATTAAAATCAAACATACTGTCCCTTAACGTACTTATTTTTCTCGATATGTTTTACTTGAATTTATTACTCGTCTCAATTTAATTAATTTTCTTATATCAGTGTATCAAAAATAATCACCTATTTACATGTCATGATAAATATCATTCTCTTGCCATTTCTTCATAAACACAAATCAGGCAATTCATTATATCGATATTTCATGCATTTAAAAATATAATTCAAGTTACACTAACTTGCCTCGTTGCTTGTACATGTTTATAATTTCATTAATCCGATATCTTTTCTTTTCCACGTTCAAGTCTCGTATTCGAGTTATCTGGATCTTTATAAAGAAATTTGATCGTCGTTTTCATTTATTTCATGTTGTAATACATTCAACTAATACTCTAAACAAAATTACCATTTTACCCCTAAACTTTTAATTAATGACGATTTCATCCTTAGGTTAAAATAAAATAAAATTATTGCAATTTAATCCTTATTTCCAGCCGTTATTCTCAAACAAATTGATAACAACCCATGAATTCTATAAAATATCAGAATTTTCCATAATTTCAACACTTTTCAGTTTAATCCTTAAAACATGTTTTTCACTGATCTTGAGCTAAATTAATAATTTCATTCAATTTACTAATTTTAAATGATAAAATAATTCATTTCATGCAATTTGGTCATTTCTAACATTTTTACAAAATTACCCATAAATTTTTACTTTTATTCAATTTAGTCCATGAGCCTAAAACACGCAAATTAGCCATGCTAGCTGGATATTCATACATATTTTCCTCCTCCTCCTCTCCATTCCAAATCCTTAATTTATATAACATGCAACAAGTAACATTATCAATAATTTCACTATTTACTTATATGTATATTCAAAACTGTCCATTTGCGTCATAGTCACTAAATTATTTATATCTTAAGCTATAGAATCCGCTAATTTTTCCTGAAACTAGAATTACATATTTTATTACCACAAAATTTTAAGAATTTTTTGTTTAGCCAATAAGTACATTTTATTCTTTAAAGTTACCTGTTTACGCTATTTGTGATCCAGGCCCTTCTTCACTAAGAATTAATTATCTCATCGTACGAGATTTGGATGATGTTCCTGCTTAATTCTAAACATATAAATTTAAGCCCCTAATTATTTTTATCCAATTTTTGATGATTTTCCAAATTCAGAATAGGGGAACCCGAAATCATTCTGACCTTATCTCAAAAAAGTTATTGTAGCTCATAATTTACAATTTCATTGCTTACATAATTTCTTTTATAAGAACTAGACTCAATAATATTTAATTTCATATTTTATTCATCCTCTAATTCGATTTATACAATTTTTGGTGATTTTTCAAAGTTAGACTCTGCTTTTTGCCCAAAATAGTTTTAGTGAAAAATATTGATTTCCATTTAGCCCCAAATTTCATAGTTCATACAATTCAATCCTTGCTCAATTAACTCCTCAATTGAGATAATTTTTATCATTTAATACTTTATTCCATCATTTTAAACTACTTCATAACCCTTTGAAAACCAGAACTTTAACACTAGACCTTAATTCCAAACTCTTTCACAATTAGGTCCTAAACCAATTTTCATCAATTCTACTTGATAAAATCACCATGTATCAAAATTAAAACTTCAATTCTATGTTTATTATTCTATTACTCATCCATAAAAACTTCAAAAATTAGCCATGGAAACAAAACTAATGAAATAGTAAGTTGGACCCAATTGTAAAAGTCCAAAAACATAAAAATTTCAAGGAGAAAGCAAGAATTAAACTTACATGAAGCTATTTCAAGGAGAAAGCAAGAATTAAACTTACATGAAGCTATTTCAAGGAGAAAGCAAGAATTAAACTTACATGAAGCTAGAGTATGAAAACTAGCTTGAACCCTCCTCCATGGCTATTTTTCAGCTGATGAATATGGAGAGAAAATGAAGAGAATTCTAGATATTCCAATTTAGTCCCATTTTTATTTAGTTAATTTTGGTAATTTTCCAATTTTGCCCTTATTTCACCCATTTTCTGATTTTTCTCAGCTATTGCCGCCCAAAATATCTCCTTTGGGCTTATTTGCACTTTAGGTCCTTCTTCATTTGGCAATTGAGCTATTTAATCATTTTAGCAACTGTTACACCTTTTTCAATTTAGTCCTTTTTATTTAATTAGCTATCAGTACTTTAAAATTTCTTGACGAAACTTTAATACTAACTTATTAACACTCCATAAATATTTATAAAAATATTTATGGCTCGATTTAAAATTCTCGAGGTCTCGATACCTTGTTTTTGATTCTAATTATTTTAATATATATATTATTTTTTTGTACACTGTTCACTATTTCAAAAAATTTCCTAACTTCACAATTAACTTATACTCACTAAATTAATAATATTTCCTACTCATTTGTCGGATTTAGTAATCTCGAATCACTATTTTGACACCACTGAAATTAGGCTGTTACACCGTGTCTTTCACACGGCTAAGACACGCACCCGTGTCTTTGCCCGTATGACCAATTTTGAGCATTTTGTTTCTCAATTTTTAATATACAAGGGACACACGGCCGAACCACACGCCCATGCACATGGCCGTGTGTCACACACGGTTGAGACACACACCCGTGTGGACGAAAATAGGTCATTTCCATGGCCAATTTTCTCACCCAAATTATCTTCAACCTACATCAATACTTGCATATATATACTAATCAATTCAAGACATTAAAATCAAGCCAAGATTAACATTATGCATAATTTATCATCACATGTATTTATGTATTCAAACTTACCTTTTGTAAAACATATCTGTTTACCATATTTCAAGCTAACCATACCAAGCACACATATATTAATCATTATATAACATCATATATATATATACACACTAAACATACCATTGCTAGTCATTCCAATGGCTAGATTACAAACAACCATTTACATGCCAACATTGGTCAAGTTAGCTTATACATGCTATTATACCATAATAAGTTTGCTATTTATACCAAAAAGAGCTTAAGGATAGTGTATTGATGCTTCGACTAGTTTCCAACCTTTACGAGCTTTCGAGCACTATAAAACAGGGGAAAGAAAATCTAGTAAGCATTTCAAATGCTTAGTAAGTTCATATAACAGGAAATTAACTTACCAATTATGTTCATATAAAACAAGCACACATAGTACATCCAAATCAAAGAAATCAATACCCTAATCACACATAAATCCTCATCATGCATGTTAGTTATGTAGTTCATATAAATACTAAGAAATATGGATCAGCTCATCAATGTCCATTTCCATATACATGTATTTATCATTTCGAATCTCCAAGGAACATGTGTAAACCACACTTTTGCGTGTCAAATATTGTCATGGTATTTCATTTTAGATTTATATTATCCTTTACCCGGATGTTATCTGTTGAATCATTTTAAAAACTCAATGAATGTATGGGCAATACACTCAAGGTGTACAATATAGTAAATCTGTCAACTCATATTCAGGAGTGCTTATAAAACACATAAACAGGAAGCTTATCTAGGCTAAAACAGGAAGCTTAGTAGAGAAATATTCAGGAAGCTCGTGCGATCCTATAATGGGTAGCTCCGAAGAGCCAATAATCAGGGAGCTCTGGATAGCCATATATTGTGAAGTTCAAGCGAGCCATATCGGGAAGCTCACATAGAGCTAATTAACAGGAAGCTCACGAAGAGCCATAATCGAGAAGCTCATAAGAGCTAAGGTGTGTCCACAACACATGTAGGATCACAACCTATCGGGACGCTCTGAAGAGCTATAATGGGAAGCTCGCAAGATCATATATCGGGAAGCTCATGAGAGCTAATAACAGGATGCTCTTTCGAGCTATGGTGTGTCTGCAACATATGCAAGACCACAACTAATACAGGGGCCGAATATTCAATCGAATTTCATCTATTCAAATGGGATTTAATAATTATCGGGTATTTTCAAAATTATGAATTTATTTCCTAAACATACCAAATTCATAATTCAACATTCACATATACAATATTTCGCTCAAACATGTAAATATACACAATTTAGTTACACAAACTTACCTCGATACTTGTTCGTTTCGAGAATCTACTAATCTGACATTCTATCTAAATGAATTTAACATCAATTTAATCCATTTAATACTCAATTTAATTCAATTCACATCCTAGGCAAAATTACCATTTTGTCCCTATACTTTCAATAAATGACGATTTCGTCCCTAGGCTTGGAAAATTAAAATTAATGCAATTTAATCCTTATTCCAAGCCTAAACAATTTTTACATATAACATTTACAGCCCATGTATTTCACGAAAATAAAAAATTTTCCATGAATTTTACATAGTTTTAATTTAGTCCCTTAATCACAATTTCATGAAAATTCACTTTACAAAAGTTGTTAATCTATCAACAATATTTTAATTTCTACTATAAATTTCAAATTTTCAACATGTACATCCATGGAAAAATTTTAATACCTTAATATCTTTGCAAATTGATCCCTAAAATAGATATATTTGGTTGTAACGATCTCGTAAATGTAAAAATTACTAAAAATAGGACATGATTACTTACCCAATTAAGTTTGCTTGAAGTTCTTTCTCTTAGCTAGGGTTTCCATAAAAGTAATTTAGGGAAGATGATGAAATAAGATGATATTAAGCTATTATCATCTTTATTTATTTCAAATTCCAATTTAGTCCTTTTCTTTTTCTAATTTTCCATGGATGAATCATCATAAAAATCTACTAACTTCTCTTAATGGTCTAATTACCATATGAGGACCTCAAGTTTTGAAATCCATAGCTATTTGATACTTATAGAAACTAGAACTCAACTTTTGCATTGTATGCAATTTGATCCTCTTAATAATTAAACATGTAATCGGTAAAATTTTCTTATCAAAATTTTCATATAACATTCCTATCATAATGTAGACCATGCAATAATATTAAAATAAATTTTGTTTCTGACTCAGATTTGTGGTCCCAAAACCACTGTTCCGATTTTACTGAAAACGGGCTATTACAACTCTGCCCCTTAAAGAATTTTCGTCCTCGAAAATCTTACTAGTAAAAAGGTTCGGGTATTGCTTTCTCATTGTTTCCTCCGGTTCCCATGTAGCTTCTTCTAATCAGTGTCATTGCCATAGAACTTTCACTAAAGTTACTTTTTTATTTCTTAACTCTTTCATCTCACAAGCCAAAATTTTGATCGGTTTCTCACTGTAAGTCATGTAAGGCTGAATTTCAACTTTTGTCTGAGAAATAACATGTGAAGGATCTGACTGACACCGTCACAACATAGACACATGGAAAACATTATGAATTCTATCAAGTTCTGGTGGTAATGCCAATCGATATGCAACAGGTCCGATTCTTTCAATAATTTCATATGGCCCGATGAATCGTGGACATAGTTTTCCTTTATGTCCAAACTGGAGAACTTTCTTCCAAGGTGATACTTTCAAGAATACATTATCACCAACTTGGAATTCTATTTCTTTTCATTTTAGATCAGCATAAGATTTCTGACGATCAGAAGCTACTTTTAAACTATCTCGGATCACTTTCACCTTTTCTTCAGTCTCATGGATTAAATCGACTCCATGTATCTTTTTCTAACTAAGCTCTGTCCAATATAAAAAAGTTCTACATTTACGACCATACAAAGCCTCGTATGTTGTCATTTTAATGCTTGATTGATAACTATTATTATATGCAAATTCAACCAAAGACAAATATTTTTCCCAGTTACCTTCGAATTCCAACACACAACACTGAAGCATATCTTCTAAAATCTGTACCACACATTCGGATTGTCCATCAGTCTGAGGATGGAAAGCGGTGTTGAAATGTAACTGTGTACCCAGAGCTTCTTGTAATTTATTCTAGAATCGGGATGTGAACTGTGGATCTCTATCAGAAATAATGGAAACTGGCACACCATGTAATCTGACAATTTCAGAAACATATAACTCAGCCAATCTATCCAGAGGGTAATCCATACGTACCAAAATAAAGTGTGCAAACTTTGTTAGACGGTCAACGATTATCCAAATGACATTTTTCTTTTTCAGAGATAGGGGTAATCCTGATACAAAGTCCATAAGAACTCTTTCCCGTTTCCATTCCAGTATCGTCACTGGCTATAATAATCCTAAAGGTACTTGATGTTCGGCTTTAACCTGCTGACATATCAAGCATTTAGATACAAATTCAAAAATATCTCATTTTATTCCCGGCTAGCAGTACATTATTTTCAAATAATAGTACATTTTGTTACTTCTTGGATGAACAAACATAGTACCATTATGAGCTTCGTTTAAAATCTTCTATACCAGTTCTGAATTCTTTGGAACACATATTCTGCCTCTCAATAACAGACCCAATTTGAAATTTTGAATCAGGATTAAACTCACATTGTACCCGTTTAACTCATAATTCATCATTATTTTTATGAGCTTCACAAATCTGCTATAAAAACGTCGGTCTAGCTTGTAATTCAGCTATGATTGAATCATCATCAAACAAAGACAACTAGGTATTCATTGCTCGTAAAGCACAAAAAGATTTTCTACTCAAAGTATTAGCAACGACATTGGCTTTTCCCGGATGATAACCAATAACCAGATCATAATCTTTCAATAATTCAAGCCACTTGCGCTGTCTTAAGTTCAAGTCTTTTTTCGACATCAGATACTTTAACCTCTATTGATCGGTGAATATATGGCATTTTTCACCAAACAGATAATGTCACCAAATTTTCAGTGCAAAAATAATGGCTGCCAATTCTAAATCATGTATCGGGTAATTCTTTCCATGTGGTTTTAGCTGTCTAGAAGCATAGGCTACACAACCTAAACCATTCAATGATGCATCACTGTAAATTACAAATTCTTTACCCGATTCAGGCTGAATTAGTACGAGTGCTTCAATCAACAAGGTTTTCAGTCTATCAAAACTCTGCTGACATTTATCAGACCAATCAAATTTCACATCTTTCTACAACAAACGAGTCATCAGAGAGGTTATCATCGAGAAACTTTTTACAAACCTCTGATAATATCCAGAAAACTTCTAACTTCAGACACATTTTTCGGTGGTTTCCAATTAAAAATAACTGAAGTTTTATTCAAATCCACCCTAATACTTTCTGCTGATACTATATGTCCAATGAAATCGACTTCCCGAAGCCAAAATTCACATTTACTGAATTTGGCATACAGTTGTTTCTCACGAAAAGTTTGTAGCACAATTCTTAAATGATCAGCATGCTCATTTTCATTCCGATAATATACCAGGGTATCATCAATGAGTACCACAACAAATCCATCCAAGTATGGTATAAAAATTTTGTTCATTAGATCCATAAATACTGCAGGTGCATTTGTTAAGCCAAATGGCATTACAAGAAACTCATAATGCCCATTCCTAGTTCTAAAGGTCATCTTTGGCACATCTGACTCTTTCACTCGTAGTTGATAGTAACTGGAACGAAGATCAATATTTGAAAATATAGTAGCAACTTTTAACTGATCAAAAAAGTCATTAATACGAGAAAGTGGATTCTTGTTCTTTATTGTAACTTTGTTGAGTTACTGGTAATCAATACATAATCTCAATGACCAATCTTTCTTTTTAATAAATAGAACTGGTGCACCCCAAAGTGAAAAACTAGGTCGAACAAATCCTCTGTCAGTTAATTCTTACAACTTTGCTTTCAACTCTTTTAACTCTGTAGGGACCATTCTGTAAAGTGTTATAGATATAGGAGTTATCCTCGGAACAAGATCTATAGAAAATTCCACCACTTTGACCAGCGATAATTCGGGTAATTCCTCTAGAAACACATTAGGAAACTCACAAACAACTGGCACTAACTTAATCTTTGATTCAGGTACTTTACTGTCCAACATATATGAAAGATTGGCATCATACCCTTTTCTAATATATTTTTGTGCTGACATGGCTGATATCACATTAGACAACCCATCCAGTTTATCAGATTCAGTACGGAGCAATTCACCATTCTGACATTTTAATTCAATATGCTTTTGTTTACAATTTACCACTGTATCATGCTGGGCTAGCCAATCCATTCCTAGAATTACATCAAAATCATCAAATGGCAACAACATTAAATTAGCCGAGAAACAATAACCCAGTACCATTAATGGACAATTTTTACAAATTTTATCTATTATCAGAAACTGGCCCAGAGGGTTTGAAACTTTAACCATGAATTCAGTGGACTCAATAGGTAAATTTTTAACAGATACTAAATTTGTGCATATGTATGAATGTGTTAAACCAAGATTAATCAAAGTAGTAATATCAGTATCAAGAAGAGAAAAAGTACTAGTAATAATGTCAGGTGCAGAAGCCTCTTCATGTGCACATATAGCATATATCCTTACTGGTGCTCGTGCTTCAGATTTGATAGCTAAATCTTTTGTCACTCCTCGGCTACCACTAACATTTCTGAGGTTATGAGGTGGTCTACCTCTCGAAGCAAGATTGTTTGGCTTTGAAGTCTGAACGATATCTTTTTCAAGCTTTTTTGGGCAGTCTCGGAGATAGTGATCAAGAGAACCACATCTAAAACATACCCCGCTTTGCATACAGCATTCCCCAAAATACGGTTTGCTATAATATTTGCATTTAGGTTTAGGGTTACTGACACTTCCTGCACTTACTACTGATGGGGCCGGAGATCTCAGATTAGAACGTTGAGAGCCTCGATCTTTCCCAGAATATCCCATAGATGTGGTAAAATGATCATGATATTTCTTTGATTTCTTTAAAGCCGATAATTGTGACTTACCCATAAATATTTTACTTGAAGTTCGGGCTTCTATCTCTACCTACTTCTTTTCTTTATTTAATTCTTCAGCTTTATGTGCTCGGTCAGCCAGTACAACGAATTCTTTTAATTCCAAAATCCCAACTAACAACTTAATATCTTCATTTAATCCCTCCTCAAACCATTTACACATGGCAAATTTTGTTGGGATACACTCTCTAGCATATTTGCTTAATCTAACAAATTCTCATTCATACTCGGATACTATCATATTCCCCTGTTTAAGCTCTAAAAATTCCTTCATTTTCTCGTCAATGAATCTCTGACTAATATACTTCTTTTTGAATTTTTTTGGAAAAAATCCCATGTAACATTTTCCCTCGGTGCAAAAGAAATTATGGTATTCCACCACTAGTAGGCTGAGTCTTTTAGCAGAGATACATCACATTTCAAACATTCTTCAAGTGTGCAAGACAATTCATCCAAAACCCTGATGGTATTTTCTAGCCAAAATTCAGCCCTTTCTAGATTGTCTTCAGCAATAGCCCTAAATTTTTCTGCCCCATATTTCTGAATTTTATCTACCGGAAGCTTATCATGTAACACCCCTCACCCGTATTCAATGCCAGAATAGGGTTACGGAGCATTACCGGACTTATAAAACAATTAAACATTCACTTAGCATTCATTTTCACATTTTATACGATTATTAATCAATCTCAATCAATATGTCCCTAATACGAGCCTACAAAGCCCTAAACATGCATTGAGAGTTATTCGGGACTAAACCGATAACATTAGAAACTTTTTGAGCACTTAGAAAACTTTCTCAAAAATAGGGGACACACCCTCGTGTGACCCGACTGTGTCTCTCATACAGCCAAAGACATGCTCATGTCACAGGCCGTGTGGACATTCAAAATGAGATCACATGGCTGTGTCCCAGCCCGTGTCTGACCCTGTGTAACTCTCTGACTTGGGTCATATGGCCAACACACACGCCTGTGTTGCTAGCCTGTCTGCCCTAAAAATGGCCATACAAGCCCGTGTGCCAGGCCGTGTGCTAGGCCGTGCCAATTGTAATAGCCCATTTTTCAGTGACATCAGAACAGTGGTTTCAAGACCACAAGTACGACCCAAAATAAAATTTATTTTTATTTTATTATATGGTCCGTATTGTGATAGACATGTCGTGTGAAAATTTTATCGATTTAGTGTTTTATTACGAGAAGGACTAAATTGCATAAAATGTAAAAGTTAAATTCTAGTAGCTATAAGGATTAAATAGCTATGGAATTCAAAACTAGAGGTGCTTATATAGTAATTAGACCATTAAAGAAAAGTATGTAGATTTTTGGTGACTCATCCATGGAAATTTAGAAAAGGACAAGGACTAAATTAGAAATTAAAATAATTAATTAATTAAAAAGATGAGAAAAGATATCATCTTATTATTTTTGTCATCTTCAACCCTAAAATTATATGGAAACCCTAGGAAAGAGAGAAAAAAACTTTCAAGGCTTAATTGGGTAAGTTTCATTGTCCAGTTTTTAGTAATTTTGATATTTTTGAAGCTGGGATATCTTAATCTATCTATTTGGGGGATTAATTTGAAAAGTTATCAAAGTATGGAAAATGGGTCAAGGATGTATATGCTAAAAATTAGAAATTTATGGTAGAAAATGAAAGGTTGTTGATAGATAAACAAATTTTATAAAGTGATTTTTGATGAAAACATGATTTAGGGACTAAAATGTAAACTTGTGAAATTGAAGAAAAATTATGAATTTTTATGAATACATGTGCTGTAAATTTTGTAATGGGATTTTTGTTAGGCTTGGAATAGGGAGTAAATTGCATAAGTTTCATTTTCCAAGCCTAGGGACAAAATTAGAATTTATGGAAAAATTAGGGGCAAAATGGTAATTATGCCTAGGACATAAATTAACTCCAAATAAATATGAAATATGTGAAATTGATGATTAAAGCTATTTATATAGATTTGGACAATACAAATTCGAGGTTAGATCGAGGAAAAGAAAAGGTTTCGGATTAGTAGATTATTTACACGAACAAGTGTCGATGTAAGTTCGTGTAACTTAATCGAGTATGTAATTATGTAAATTGAATGTTGTGTTTGTATGTAATATGAATTATATGGAAATTCATTACTTGAATGCTATAATGGACAATTTAATACATGCTTGAAATGGTGAAAAAGGGTAAGTCCCGATTGAATATTGAACTCCGATGAATATGTGTGCTTTCCTAAAATGGATGAGGTCCTGCATTTGTTGCGAACGGGATTTAGCTCAGACGAGTAATCCTATTGATCTCATTATAGAAAGGATTTAGCTCAAACGGGTAATCCTGATATAATACCTCTCGAGTATAAGTTATGATTAGGGTTTAGCCTAGACTGGTAATCCTAATTGAGCTCTTTTGAGCATACGTTATATAAAGGATTTAGCCTGGACTGGTAATCCTGTTATACTATATGTGGCTTGAGAGTGTGTTCCTTGATTTAGTGCCCTAATGGGTACCCTTGAATAAGAAATTGATGGATTATTGAATCGTACACCTCGAGTGTACTACTTGAGCATCCATTAGAATTTCAATAATTCAACAGACACAACTCTTGACATGGTATGAGAATTATGAGATGAAATGATAATGAATTGAAGGAATATTGCATGATGAGCTCATCTATGTTTACTTGATTGATATGAAGATTTTGGTGACTAACATGTTTGATTGAATTCATGTGTTTAGGAAATTTTGCTAATGGATGGAAAAATGATATTGTATGTTAAATTTAATAAACAGGATTGGTAAGTTTAGTTTTCCGTTATATGAACTTACTAAGCATGTAATGCTTACTCCGTTTTATTTTACCTGTTTTATAGTGCTCGGAAGCTCGCGAAGGTTGGAGATCATTGGAGCATCGTCACACTATCAACTAGCTTATTATGGGTATACTTAGTAAAATCATTTTGGTATAATGGCATGTATACGACAACTTGACCACAAGTGACTTGATAATGATGCTTGTAATCTAGCCATTGGAATGGCTAGTAATGGCTGTTTTGATATACTTGTAATGTCATGCTATGGTAGCCAAATCTATGTTAAGTAGTTGATCAAATTATGTCTAACATATGGAGTATATCAAGGTAAGATTATAAACATGTATGCAAGCAATGATATGCCTCTTTGAATGATGGAATTTGCTTAATTTAAATGTCTGAAATTGTTGCTATTGAATATGAGTTTTAAGTGCAGGCCTTTGGTTTGATTTTGGGTGAGAAATGAAGCTAGACATGGCTTTATTTTGTCTACATAGGCATGTGTCTAGACCGTGTGTGACACACGGCCAAGTACATGAGCGTGTAGTTAGGCCGTGTGTCCCCTGCACCTTAATTTTGAGAAACAAAATGCTCAAAATTGAGCACACGTGCGTGTGTCTTAGCTATGTGTCCTACACGGCCTAGAGCACGGGCGTGTGTCTTGGCCGTGTGTAACCTACACCAAATTTTGAATTGAATTAATTAACCACGCAGCCTAACACATGGGCGTGTGGCATGGCCATGTGCACAAGTCAAAGAGTTACACGAGGTCGAACACGGCCTACAGCATGGGTGTGTCCTAGGGTCACACGAGCGTGTCCCTTGGACCACACCGGCATGTGAGCCCTGCACCTTGGAAAAATTTTAAAAAGTCGTGAAAAATTCTTAGAGTTTTCGATTAAGTCTCGACTTGATTCTAATGCTCGTATTGGGCCTCAAGGGTCTAATTAAGGGACGTTTTAAATGATCTCGATTAATGAATAGTATTTTACATAAATTATTTGAAAAATGTTCTGAAAGTTTCGCTAATGCTCTGAAACTCTATTCTGACGACAGATACGGGTTAGGGGTGTTACATTTAGTGGTATCAGAGTTACAATTTAAATAATTGTTGGATTTGACGTAGCAAACACGAGTTTAGCTATACAAGCCATTATATAAATTGTGATAGTGTGATGACTCTTGATCATTTTAAATGTGTTTTTCATATAGTAATGTCATCCAACTGAGCTAGAGCTGAATCCTGTAGGGTATACTGACTTATACAGCACGGCCATGTCACATGCCCGTGTGTGAGGCTGTGTGGAGCATACTAACATGGTTTCAAAATCAGCACCAGGGGACACACGGCCATGTAACCTGACCGTGTGTCACACACGGTTGAGACCCACGCCCGTTTCTCTGCCCGTGTGGACAAAAATAGGCTATTTACCAAGCCCTCATGCCACCCCAATTTGCACACACCTACACAATTCAAATGGTACTCATACATAGCATAAGTGTGCATCCAATTCAACCACAATCAAGGCTAAAATTTACCATTTCAATACCAACAACTAACATATTTATAACCTCATGCTTTACTCATTCAAATCATACCAACTTCGAATATTCAAATCATCTAATTAAACCTTTCCAAACATGCATCATCATGCACCAATTCACAAGTACATAGCTTCTCAATTATCAACTATTTGACATTCAAATTACCTATTATCAATAAGCATCATGAATCCAACCTTAATCACATAACATAAAGCATATTCACACATATATATAAATACATAACCACATTAACCAAAATAAGCCAACTCACATGACCAAATATATACAAACCAAACCTTAGACATTTGCAAGCCAATTCAAATGGCTAATTTCATAAGCCCCACATTTATCAAAATGACCAAAGTCCCTATACATTCCATATGACCCAAAAATTAATCTCAAAGGTACGAAATGATAATTGGATAGTGTGAAGCGATCTCCGACAATCCCTAAATCTGAGCTAGCTTTGAAATCACTGTACCATTCTGTATCAAACTCATACTCATCCACATCTATGACGTAACCATTGAACCATTCGGAATATTATTGAATATTCGGGAAACTCGCACACTTAGTGCCAAAAAAATAGCCAAATCTGTATCAATCTCATACATGAAGTGCATATATATATAGCCAAAGTTATCTCGACCTCGCACACTAAGTGCAAATATATATATTCGAAGCTATCTCGATTTTGCACACTAAGTGCCCATAATTAGCCGAATCGTCAGCAAACACGACTGTAGTCTCGTATATGCAATTTATGCAATATCAAGAATTTAAAGCATAATTATAACAATGCTTATCACATACGAACTTACCTCGAATGTTAAAACGGCGAAACGAGTCAACTATTCTGTAACTTTGTTCTTTCCCTGATCTAAGTCTGTATTTCGCCTGCCTTGATCTAAATATGATCAAAATTAACTTATTCAATCATCTCTCTATTCAATTTAGTCCAAAATTCACTTTTAAGGCATTTTTACACAATTGCACCTAATGTTTCACATCTTTTACAATTTAGTCCTTATTTCACAAAAACACAAATTAATGCAATTTTACCACAACCCATGCTAGCTAAATTACTATTATATCCCTAGTAGCCCATACTTTTCATTTATTTCACATTTTAACCATAAATTTTTCACATTTCATAATTTAATCCCTATTTTACATTTTCACTAAAAATCACTTAACAAAACTTGTATATCTATCAACAAGCATTCATAATCTATCAAGAAACTTCAAAATACATATTTATTCATCAATGGAAACATTAAAAATCTTTAAAAATTTTGCAAATGAGTCCTTGGGCTAGCTAGACCTAGTTGCAATGATTACAAAAACATAGAAATCATTAAAAACGAAGTAGAAATTACTCACTAATTGAGCAATGCAATGGTTGAATGTTTAAAGCCCTAGCTATGGCTTCTTTTCTTCAAATTTTTGGTCAAAGATTAAAGGTTGAAGATGATACAACCATTTTACATATTTTAATTAATGTATTTTATATTTAATTGCATATTTAACCTTATAAATTAACATCAAATTCACTTAAACAATGCTCATAATTGTACACTTACTAATATAATGGGATAATTGCAACATAAATCCATCAACTATTTAATTTCATAGCTAATAAACCCTTTTAGATTATAGAAATCTAATTTTTTAGTTTACTCGATTTAGTCCTTCTTATCAAATTGACTAATAAAACGATAAAATTTCTTAATGAAATTTTCACACAAACATATTTTCATGCTGTAGACATTAAAATAATAATAAAATAATTATTTTGACTTTAGATTTGTGGTCCCAAAACCACTGTTTTGATTTGACTAAAAACGGGCTATTACATACTAGTTCTAACAGGTTCTATACCTGGTGGCATGTCAGGAACCAGTTAAGTGATAGGAGAGGAAGGTTGTTGTATAGCAGGATTTGTTTTCAAATATTCAGTGAACCGTTCATTCATCATTTGAAAGAAGGATTCTTTTGCCTCCTCACCACAACCCTTAGATACGGGCCTTCTACTACTAGATGCAATTTTTTGAACTGAAGCTTGAGCATTTCTCTCAGCTTCCTCAGATTCAACTCTAGCTCGGTTGGACAACATTACTATATGAAAAAAAATGTTCAAAATGGTAATGAGTTATCACACTATCACAATTTATATAATGGCATGCACAGCTAAACTCGTACTTGCTACGTTAGTTTGAGAATCGACTAAACTGTAGCTATGATACCAATAAATGTAGCACAGCTAACCCGTATCTGTCACTGAAATAGGGTTACAAAGCATTACTAAAATTTACAGATTAATTATAATTAAATCGTATCATTTACTATTCATATCTAAAATCAATTATATTGTCCATTGTATAGGCCTTCGAGACCCAATATACATGTTATAATCAGGTCGGGACTAAACCGAAAACTCAGAGAATTTTTCATGAAATTTCAAATTTTTTCTTAGGTTCAGGGGACACATGCCAATGTGGCCAGGCCGTGTGCCTCACACGGCCAATGACACGCTTGTGTCCCAGGCCATGTGGGCAATCGATGTGAGGCACACGGTTGTGTCCTAACCCATGTTCTTACCCGTGTAACTCTCTGACTTGGGTCACACGGCCAGCCACACGCTCGTGTGCTAGGCCGTGTGGATAATTTAAGTTTTGAAAATTAAGTGCAGGTTTTACATGGCCAAGACACACGCCCGTGTGTTGGGCCGTTTGTCGCACACGGCTGAGACACATGCCCGTGTGACTAATTTTGAGCATTCTATTTCTTAATTTTTAAGATACATGGGACATACGGCTGAACCACATGCCCGTGCACATGGCTGTGTGTCACACATGATTGAGACACACGCTAGTGTGGATAAAATTAGGCAATTTCCATGGCCACTTTTCTCACCCAAATTGTCTTCAACCTACATCAATACTTGCATATATATACCAATCAATTCAAGACATAAAAATCAAGCCAAGATTAACATTATGCATAATATATCATCTATAACACCCCAAAATTCTAAGTATTTATTTTTTAATGTTGGTGTTGCACTGTAACAGTCCAATTTAGACCCTAGTCGGAACGATGGTTTCAGGACTACGAATCTGAGTTAGAAAAATATTTAAATATTATTTTTCATGCTTATTATATGTGATTTTCATGTGTGAAAGTTTTGTACGAAAATTTGATTTTTATGTGCTTAATTTGATAAAAGGATTTAACTGCGTAAATTGAAAAGTAGGTAGTTTATTTTGTAAAGGGCTTATTTGTTAATGGCTTTCTAAGTGAGAGTATTTATGATGAAATTAGTCCATTATATATGATGTTGGACAGTAGTGGGCATGATATAAGTGATTTTATAATTTATTACCTAAGGTTAAAAAGGTAAAATAATAATAATTAATATAAATTTTATAATATATTATAAATAAAACAAAGTGCTCATATTATTATTTCCACCATAGCCGAATATAAACAAAATAAATAGGAGAAGTTAGGTTCAGCCATCTTCCGAGCTAAAATCAAGGTTCGTTCTTTGTCAGTTTTTGATAATTTCTATGTTTTTGAGATCGTTACTTCGAGTACTACAAAACCCATGCTTGAATTTTTGATTTTGATGAATATTTTGAGTTGTGCCATTGTTAATAGTTTGTGATTTTTGTTGTTTGATGATGAAAACTGGAAGATATGTTTTAGATTAACATGTTTTGTATTGGAGTTTTTGATGATTTGAGTAATTAGGATTAAAATGCAAAAATAATAAATTGAAGGGCTAAAATGATAAATAAATGAAATATATGGATTATTATGAGCATAAGGAAGATTCGGCCTAACTATGATGTGGTGAGATTTTGTGTATTTTGTGTTTTGTGCAATTAGGACTAATTTGTAAAAGTATGAAATATTAGGGGTAAAATGGTAATTTGCCCATTTATGTATTGTTGGGTTAAATTGAATAAAATTGTGTTTAAATGAGGTTATTTTGGGATTATATAGATCAAGAACAAAAGAAATCGGACTTGGATCGAGGAAAAGCAAAAATAATTGAATAGCCGATTTATAACGTCCGTCGATATCCGATGTGAGTCTTTAAGCAATTAAACATCGTTTATTTCAAACATAGAATGTTTTAATATGATGATTCGAATATTATAGTTTACTAGTATAATAGCCGGATGTGATTTATCATTGAATTAATGTGGTTGAGTTTATTCGATTGAGTTAAAACCTCTGAAAGTTTATATGAATTACATGGAATATTTGGACGATTCGATATATGAACTATTATGGAATGATTTTATAATTGTGATATTTGGGCTTTGAGCCTAGCAAGCCTTGTGTTGGTGACTTTGATCGGGCTTTATGCCTAACAGGCTTAGTGTCGGTGAACAAATATCAGACCTTGGGTCTAGCAGGCCTGGTGCCGGTGTGTGATTCAGGCTTATGCCTAGTAGGCTTATTGCTGGTGATTTATTTTCAAGTCTATATCTAAAAGATTTCATGTTGATGTGGTAAGTGAACAAGGAAATCGAGCTATATGAACCTTGTATATTCGGTCTTATAGGTATGTAGTTATGAAATGATATAATGAACTTGGTATATCCGGCCATCTAGGTAAGTATTGATGTCGTGTTCAAATTGAATTTGTAAATTTGGCCACATGGGTATATATATTTATGTAAAGATATGTTTGATCTTGCAGATTCTGCTAAATAAGTGATGATGATATATGAAGTCAAATGTGGTTTTGTGAGCTTATATAGATGTGTGAAAGCATACTTTTAATTTATAATGATATTTGGCTTTGAAAGTGGTATGGAAACTTGTAAAATGCTAATCTTATAAGTATTCAGCCAAAATGGTAGGTATGATAATCATGTGTGGTTTTAGATTTGTTAAGTTAAAATTTAATATAAATTGATTTAATAAATTAGTTTATTTGGATTTTTAAGAAGTTGATATATATATATATATATATATATATATAGATATCATTGAGTTGATAATTGCTTAAGGCTTACTAAGCTAAGTTAGCTTACTCTGTGTGTTTTTGTTACTCTATTTTATAGATTTTGTTTGTAAGTTACGAGCTCAGTGATCGTTATCGAAGTCATCCACACTATCGTCAACCTTCGGTACTTTTAAAAGTTTATTTTAGAACTTATGGCATGTATAGGCTAATATGTATTTTGTTCAACCTTAGATATGTATAAATATTGCCATGCGAATATGGCTTAACTTCAAATTTTGAATGTGGTGCTTGATTATATGATATGTATGACCTATAATTAGCTCATTTTGGTAAGCTCGATACATGGTATGATATACATTTATGGATAGTTATAATTCAGCACAAGTGATGTAATTATGGTTAATGGATGTGTTTTGGGTGTGGTGTATTATTGATCCACATTTTGATATATAATTTAAATGTTCTATGAAAGTTAAATTGGATAACCGATTATAAAATAAATTTATTAGTAGAGTATATGCATTTTAAGTATGATAAATGGTAAATTTTATATTGATGAATTGAATATAATTTTTATAGGTTAACTTGCTAGCTAAATAAAGGATAGAATAAGTGGCAATGTGTGCACATGTTTTCTGCTTGAATGGTTGGATATTTAGGTTTGAATTATTAATGGCATATTAGATGGTTTAAAAAGGGTGATGTTTAAAATAAATTTTTAGTATGTGAACTAAGCATGATATGTTTTATTTTTTTATTTTTTTTAGTATTAGAATACCATTAAAGTAATGACCATATGATTCGTGCCATGTATTGATAAGGCATATGTTGTAAGGTTTTGAGGCATGTTTGTTAGTTTGAAAATATGATTATATGCATGATATGGATTCGATTAAATTTTTGAGGTATGAATTATATATGCAATATGATTAATAATGTATGTTTAATATTTAATTAGTCATGATCTTTATATATATGAATATGACTTGTGTGAATATGTGAAAGTTCAGAATTATGCTTTTGTTCAGTAATGCCTCGTAACCCTAATCCAGTGACGGATACGGGTTAGGGGTGTTACATTTTATTAGTATCAGAGCTATGGTTTAGTCGATTCTAGGACTAACGTAGCGTGTGTGAGTTTAGCTATACATGCCATAATTTATACTACGATAGTGTGATGACTTCTAACATTTGAAAATGTGCTTTCATATAGTAAATGGATCCCGATAGAGCTGTAGCTGATGATGTCGACAGCGTAGCGCCTGCTCCCACACATGGGACAGTGTCAGTTGAATCTTGACCTATCTCGAGTAGTCATAAGAGGGAGGCTAAGCAAGCCTTCTATCAAATGATGAACAACTGGTTTACTCAGTATATCCAGACTAATTCGGCTGTACAACAACCCCCACCCCCGAATAATCCATCTTCGATACCTGTGGTACCTCCAATGATTGATCCGACGAGATTTAACAGGCCTCCTGTAGATAAAATCATAAAACACGGGGCTGAAGAATTTAAACCTAATGATGATGATGATGTTGGATGGACTGAGTTGTGGCTCGATAATACCATTCTTGTGTTTGACAAGCTATCTTGTACTCTGGATGAATGTTTAAAGTGTGCCATATCCTTATTACGAGACATAGCATATCACTGGTGGAATACACTAATATCGGTGGTTCCAAAAGAGATAGTGACCTTGGATTTCTTTCAAACTGAGTTCCGTAAGAAATATATCAGCCAGAGATTTATCGACCAGAAACGCAAAGAATTTTTGGAATTGAAACAGGGTCATATGGCCATAACCGAGTACGAGCGAAAATTTGTAAGACTTAGTCGATATGCTCGTGAATGTGTTTCAATCGAAGCTATCATGTGTAAAAGATTCGAAGACAGTTTAAATGAAGACATTAAATTACTGGTTGATATACTTGAAATCAAAAAGTTCGTGGTACTTGTTGGACGAGCTTGCAAAGCCAAAGAACTCGGTAAAGAAAAAAAAAAAGCTGATTTTGAAGCTAGAGATTTCCCGAGTAAGACTTTTCACTCAGCATCGAAGAAGTTCAGAGATGATTCTAGTCGATCTAAAGCTACTTCGGACTTTTCTAGACGAGATCGAGACCGACCTCCTGTGAGTTCACGAGCCACTTCGATAGCTAGTGTTGGCAATGTTCGATAGAATAGAGTCGAGTGCAAGTATTGTGGTAAATGGCATTCTGCAGATTACAGATTACATGATGGATCTTGTTTTAAATATGGATCAAAGGATCATTTTATTCGAGATTGCCCGATGTTAGCTGAGCAAAACGCTGTTCAAAACGCGAGACCGAGTAACATGTTAGCATGAGGCAGACCACCCAGGCATTTGGGTAATGTAGGTGATAGTCAAAGAGGGACGAAAGATACAACAGTTTGATCTGAGGCTCGTGCACCTGCCAGAGCATATGCTATAAGCGCTCGTGAGGATGCTTCTTCCCCAGATGCTATTACTGGTACTTCCACTCTTTATGATACTAGTGTTATTGCATTGATAGACCCTGGTTTGACTCATTCATATGCGTGTGAAACATTAGTATCCAGTAAGACTTTGCCTATTGAGTCTACTGAGTTTGTGATTTGAGTATCAAACCCCCTGGGCCGGTGTGTTTTGGTTGACAAAGTGTGTGAAAATTGCTCGTTGATGATTCAAGATTCATGCTTTCTAGCTGATTTGATGTTGTTACCTTTCGATGAGGTCGATATAATTTTGGGTATGGATTGGTTGACTTTGCACGATGCTATTGTTAATTGCAAAAGAAAGACCATTGATTTAAGATGTCAAAACAACGAGATTATTTGGATTGAATCTAATGATCTGAATGGTTTACCAGCAGTAATATCTTCGATGTTAGCTCAGAAGTATGTGAGAAAAGGTTGTGAAGCTTACCTTGCTTATGTGCTTGATAGTAAAGTAACTGAAAAGAAGATTGAATCTGTACTAGTTGTGTCTGAGTATCTAGATGTGTTTCCTGAAGAATTACCGGGTTTGCCACCTATCCGAGAGGTAGAGTCTGGAATTGAGTTAGTACTGGGGACAACTCCTATTTCAATAGCTCCGTATCGGATGGCACCTACTGAATTAAAAGAGTTGAAAGCACAGTTCAAGAGTTAACAGATAGAGGTTTTGCACGATCGAGTTTCTCTTCCTGGGGTGCCCCAGTTCTATTTGTGAAAAAGAAAGACGAAACTATGAAAATGTGTATTGATTATCGCCAGCTAACTAAAGTGACTATAAAGAATAAATACCCATTGCCACTGTGACAGCCCTATTTGAACCCTAGTCAGAAAGTGGTTTCGGGACCACAAAACCGAGTCGCAAAAATAATTGAATGTTATATCCTATGTTTGTTATATGTGAAATAACATATGTGAAAATATTGTGTTTTGATTTCTGTCATTTGGATGTGGAATTAGTTAAATAGGACTTGTTTAAGAAGCCTTGAAAATGGGATAGGCGAATGTGTAGTGACCAAATAGTTTATGTTTTAGTATTTTGGGGGACTTGCATGTCAAATAGACCATTTTGAGTGTAATGGCTTGATCAACACATGCATGTAATCATGTGTTCTCTTGTCTTCATTTTAATTGGTGGGAATTATGTATAATAAAGATATAAATAAGCATTTTATTTTAAAATGATTTTTATATTGTGATATAATAAATTTATATTAGTAAATGGTGATAAAAACAAAGTTCCATTATCCTTTCTTTCATCTTGCAGAAACCATAAAGAAAAGAAAAGAATAAGGAAGCAAAGATATTCGGCTATGGTGAATGTATAGATTAAGGTATGAAATCATGTGATTCTTTTTGAATTTTTGTGAAGTTGAGTTTGTTTTGATGCTCGTAACATGACCCATGTGTTAATTTTTGAATTTGGGATGCATGAAGCATTCGGTTATGTTCTTATATATATAGTTGAGGATGCTTTGTAGTATGTGATTAGAAAGGGTTATAGGTGAGTATGAAGTAAGTAAAATTTTTTTATAAATGGTTAAAATGGACAAAAATCTTAATTGGCTATTGTGGAGTAAGGTTAAGTGAGGTCAAATTTTTATTTTAACTTAATTGTTGGTAAGTGTTTTTTTTTTATGAATGCCGAATGTGGACTTGAATTGGGAGGTTAATAATTTGTTGCTTTTGAGTTATATATATAAGTGTATATACATTCGGTCATGGAAAACTTGAAATGAATTTAATTATTGTTTTAGCTAGATGATAAGATAGACATGGACAAACTCAATTAGGTAAATTTTAAGCTCTTGGATTGAGTTGGGAGAATTGAAATATTCTAGGGAGTGTTCGGTTAAGGTATAGGAAATGGAATGTGGAAATAAGTCAGTTTGTGTCATTGCCGAATGTACTTAATATTAAACATTGTTTAGTTAAATGAAATTGACATGAAAGGAATTAAGTTGCCATGTATGTGATAGTAGTAAGAGAAAGTAAATTTTACTTGATTAAAATTAGACGAATGTTCAATTGTTAATATGAAAATGTTGTGACAAGCTTGTCGAATTTAAGAACTAGGTGCAGTCAACCATGTTACGTGTATGATTCATTAACGATGAAAGTGCCGTATGATACATGTGTTTAAAATAAATAGAATTTGAATTATGATGAATTATTAAGATGATTGAAATTGTTTAGTTGTTTAAATTAAGCTCAAAATCAAAGAGAATCGAGTTCAGATAAGAAGAAAATGAAGGTCGTTGAGTAGCCGATTGGAGCTGTTCGTTCAACGATAAGGTAAGTTCTAGGCAATTAAAAACTTAGATTACTATGTATGCCTAGAGTACACATAACTTAAGAAGAAAATGAAGGTCGTTGAGTAGCCGATTGGAGAAATGTCGAATTGATAATGTGTTATTGAGCTGATGGTATTGAATAAAAGTACTATGGGTATATATATAAATATGTATGCATAAAAAGGGCACTATGTGTACGAATGGGGAAGAATTATGAGTGGGAAAGAATATATGCACTATGTGTGCGAAATTATTAATCGAGCACTATGTGTGCGAGATCAGGTGTAAGGCGCTGTGTGTGCGAAATGATTAAGGGAATTGGATTGAAGCAAGGTCTGAAATAGATTACTAGATTCTATCATAAGTAATTAGGGAGATGAAATGTGTATGGGATATATATATATGTATGTATCTATTTCAAAAGGTTATGGTATAAGGTCTTTGAGAACAAATAAGAGTATGTGGTTATACGGTATTATGAATAAATAAGGTATACGAATTAGTTTTAAACGAAGTTTGGTTGTTATTTATTTATTAAATTGCTTAGGCCTTATTAAGTATTATCTCATTTGAAATTGTTGTTCATCTTTATTTAGATTTTGGATCCGTTGTGAGCTGGGGATTATCACTGAAGTCATCACACTTATCGTCATCTTTTTGGTATCTTTAAGTAAACTTTAAGTTTTTAAATGTGGCATGTATAGGATAGACACAAAAATAAATTTTGTATTTCTTTTGAGTAATGTAAATATCTTTTGATGAGCCATGCGAAAATGGCACACAACCTAGTTTGATGATCATATAATGTTAAACATTTTGTTATCTATCATGCATATTTATGATATGAACGATATGTTATTTTTTTATATAAGCAAAGTATCATTGTATGTTTAGTAAATCATATTAAAAATCGAAAGTGATTCTTTGAAGTAAGTATAATGGTTTGAATGTCGGTTTTAAAGGTCAAATTGTGACCAGAATTTATACTTGGTAAAATCAGTAAATTAAGTTCTATAATAATAAGTAGAACCTTATGCAATTGGATTCAGATAAGGGTGAGGGTTATATCAAGTGAATAATATAAGTTATATTTGTATGATGCTATTCTATGAGATCTTGATTATATATATATGTGTGCTAACTCTAGTATAGGGCTTATTAAATTTTGGTTATTAGACATGAATATTCAATTATTTTGGGACTGAATAAATTTAGTTTTATAATTTAATTTACCTAATTATATGTATGTGAAGTGTTCTATTGTTGAGTCATTTTTTGTAATACCTCGTACTCCTACTCTGGCGACGATTACGGGCATATGGGTGTTACATTTTATCAGTATCAGAGCAGGGTTTAGTCAATTCTAGAACTACCGTAGCGAGTGTGAGTCTAGCTATACATGCCATAATGCTAGTGTATGATAGTGTGATGACTTCTGATAGTTGAAATTGTTGTTTTGATTAGTAATGGAATCCAATTCAGGGAGAGCCTTAGCGGATGACGTTGAAAGTGTATCGCCTGCTCCCGGGCAAGGGACAGCACCGGTTGAACCTCAATCATCTACGAATAATCAAGACGATGGGGCTAAGCAAGCTTTCTTTACAATGATGAACGAGTGGGTCACACAATATGGGGCATATGGGTGTTACAGCCACGGATTGATGACTTGTTTGATCAGTTAAAAGGGGCTTCAGTGTTTTCGAAGATAGACTTGAGATCGGGTTATTATCAGTTGCAAGTCAGAGACTCCGATGTGCCAAAAACTGCTTTTTGAACTAGGTACGGACATTATGAGTTTCTAGTTATGCCGTTCGGACTTACAAATGCACCAGCTGTTTTTATGGATTTGATGAATCCGATCTTCAGGCAGTATTTAGATCGGTTTGTGGTTGTGTTCATTGATGATATACTGATCTACTCCTATAACGAAACCGAACATGCCGAGCATTTGAGACTTGTGTTATAGACTTTGCAAGAAAAATAGTTGCATGCGAAGTTTAGTAAATGTGAGTTTTGGTTACATAAAGTTAGCTTTCTGGGATATGTTGTTTCAGCATCAGGTATTCAGGTTGATCCGAGCAAAATTTCAACAATACTTGATTGGAAACCTCCGAGAAACGTTTCTAAAGTCTGAAGTTTTCTGGGACTTACCAGTTACTATAGACGGTTTTTGAAGAATTCGATGACGAAGCTGCTGCAGAAAGATGTTAAGTTTGAGTGGTCAGAAAAGTGCCAGAAAAGCTTTGATCAATTGAAAGCCCTTTTGACCGAAGCTCCAGTGCTAGTTCAGCCAGAATCGGGTAAAGAATTTGTTATCTTTAGTGATGCATCTTTAAATGGTTTGGGCTGTGTTTTGATGTAGGAAGGTAGAGTTATAGCTTATGCCTCGATACAGTTAAAGCCGTATGAAAAGAACTATCTGACACATAATCTAGAATTGGCAGCTATAGTATTCGCATTGAAGATATGGCGTCATTATCTGTTCGGGGAGAAATGTCATGTTTATTCCGATCACAAAAGTCTGAAGTATTTGATGACTCAGAAAGATTTGAATTTGAGACAGCGTCGATGGTTGGAATTACTGAAAGACTATGAACTTGTAATTAACTATCACCCGAGAAAGGCTAATGTTGCTGCTAATGCTTAAGCCAAAAATCACAGTTTGCTTTGCGTGTAATGAATGCACATATAGCCATGTCAGATGATGGTGCGATAATAGCTGAGTTAAAAGCAAGACCATTATTTATTCAGCAGATTTGTGAAGCTCAGAAAATTGACAACGATTTGATAATGAAACGGGTTCATTGTGATTCAAATGTGGATTCAGAGTTTTGAGTTGATGTTGATGACTGTTTGAGATTTAGAAACCGAATATGTGTTCCGAGAAATACAGAGTTGATTCAGATGATCTTGAATGAAGCTCACAATAGTCAATTATCTGTTCATCCGGGTAGTACGAAGATGTATAATGATCTAAAACAACATTATTGGTGGCAAAGTATGAAATGAGACATTTCTGACTTTGTATCGAAATGTTTAGTCTATCAGCAAGTAATAGCCGAGCATTAGGTACCTTCAGGATTACTTTAGTCTATCAAAATTATTTTTGAAAGTCTCACCGTGGAAGAAAATACTCAGATTCGGTCGTAAAGGCAAATTAAGTCTGAGATTTATTGGACCGTATGAGATTACAGAGAGGATTGGACTGGTTGCGTATAGACTACTGTTACCACCTGAGTTAGTTAAGATCCATAATGTATTTCATGTTTCGATGCTTCAGCGATATAGATCCAACCCCTCACATGTGGTTAGTCCATCAGAGATTGAGATTCAATCAGATATGTCGTACGAAGAAGAACCGATTCGTATTTTGGCAAATGAGATTAAAGAGTTACAAAATAAGAAAATTCCATTGGTTAAAGTATTGTGGCATAAACATGGAGTTGAGGAAGCAGTGTGGGAGCCAAAGGATTCAATAAAAGAGCATTATCTGAACCTATTCACTGGTAAGATTTTTGGGGACGAAAATTCCTAAGGGGGGAGAGTTGTAACAGTCCGATTTAGACCCTAGTCAGAACGGTGGTTTTGGGACCATGAATCTGAGTCAGAAAAATATTTAAATATTATTTTCCGTGCTTATTATATGTGAATTTGCATGTGTGAAAGTTTCATACGAAAATTTGATTGCTTGTGTGCTTAATTTGATAAAAGGATTTAACCGCGTAAATTGAAAAGTAGGTAGTTTATTTTGTAAAGGGCTTATTTGTTAATGGCTTTCTAAGTGGGAGTATTTATGATGAAATTAGCCCATTATATATGAAGTTGGATGGTAGTGGGCATGATATAAGTGATTTTATAATTTATTAACTAGCATGATATAAGTGATTTTATAATTTATTAACTAAGGTTAAAAAGGTAAAATAATAATAATTAATATAAATGTTATAATATATGATAAATAAAACAAAGTTCTCATATTATTATTTCCACCATAGCCGAGTATAAACAAAAGAAATAGGAGAAGTTAGGTTTGGCCATCTTCCAATCTAAAATCAAGGTTCGTTCTTTGTCGGTTTTTGATAATTTCTACATTTTTGAGACCGTTGCTTCGAGTACTACAAAACCCATGCTTGAATTTTTTATTTTGATGAATATTTTGAGTTGTGCCATTGTTGATAGTTTGTGATTTTTGTTGTTTGATGATGAAAAATGAAAGATATGTTTTAGATTCACATGTTTTGTATTGGAGTTTTTGATGATTTTGGGTAATTAAAAGACTACTGCCTAGAGGCAGCGCTTATTCCTTTAAAAACAAAACTTTTTGCACCTGCCCAAGCTTGAACCCAAGACTTCTCAGACACTTCCTAGAGCCCTTAACCACTGAAACAAACATGTATTTGTGTCACTTCCTTGCACAACTAAACTTTTATGCACAGCCTCCTAACTATTCCCATGCTCAAAACCTAATACTTCTAGGCCCAAAATTTGGGGCGTTACAATTCACCCCTCCTTAAAGAAATTTCGTCCCCGAAATTTCCAACTATCAGATCAGTCGCATAACATAGTCTTCATGTAACACTCCTAACCCGTATCCGTCGCCGGAATAAGGTTATGAGGTATTACTTGACTGAACAAAACTTCTATAAGGTCAAAGATACTTACCAGACATAAATTATCAACAATGTAAACATGTCTCATTGATTTTTCTTAGGAGCTCTTAAATTTCCAAAATGACTCACTATCAAAACATAACCGAATATCTAATAACAATTTAAATACTATCAAGTTATAACTAAAACATTTCACCACATTAGTTCAATTATAAGGCTTCTCTAAACAAAATGAGCAAGCCATCTTCGCATGGCTATAATGTATACAAGTCGAAATATCATTCTACCTATAGTCTATCCTATACATGCCTTAAACCATGATGATATACAATCTTCTCAACTCACATAATGACTCGATAGTGTGATGATATCTCCGGCCCTTCCAACTCGAGCTAAAGTATAAACCTATAAGAAATGGAAAAGAGAACACGGAGTAAGCTTCAATGCTTAGTAAGTTTTAAGCAATGCAAACAATTAATTTACTTATAGATCGATTATTCAAATTTTCAAGAAATCATTCCTAGATAATTTCCATTTTGGCCAAGTATCCATGAACATAATGCATATGTAGCAAATTCACCTCACTTGAATCTGAACTGAATTAAAACCAAATATTGAAATAAAAACAATAAGATCATAAGAACTCGAAAAGCATCTCATTAACAAGTTTTAACCATGTTTGCAACAAAATCACAAATTCACTACAAGCTGTCTTCCTCAGCAACAGTCACTAAATTATTTATAAATGGAGCTAAGAAACTCCAAATCAAGTGCCGTTAATTTTTCCTAAAAATAGACTCATATATCTTCCATCCATAAAATTTTCATAATTTTTGGTTTGACCAATCAATACCAGATTTTTCTTGAAGTTTTCCCCTGTTTCACTATTTGACTATTCTGACAATCTTCACTACAAATCAAATTTCTCATTATACAGAATTCAAAATATGTTATCGTTTATTTCATTTGAAACTAGACTAAATAAGGAGTCTAAGAATATAAATTTTATCTTATAACCATTTTTGTACCATTTATAATGATTTTCTGAAAACAGAACAGGGGACCTCGAAGTCATTTTGACTCTGTTCCATGCCACTTCAAATATCTCATTATTGGCAATTCTTTTGCTTACATGGTTTCTTTTATAAGAAACTAGACTCATTAAGATTTCATGACATAATTTATTCAGCCTCTAACTCAACTCCCACAATTTATGGTGATTTTCCGAAATCACGTTACTGCTGCTGTCCCAAGCAGATTTATTACACATTCTTTGCATTCATATTATTTAACATGTATATCACCAAATCAATCTCATGTAACCTTTCACCATAACCGAATACACACATACACATATGAGATTTTTACATATACTTCTCATTTCGCATTCATGATTCAATTCCGATCAATCTAACATATAAAAGTATATAATACATACCTGACCAACTTAATGCATTGAACATATTCAATGGTAGTTTACTACTTAACATTCAAATCATAATCTTACTCGAATCATCGGCATTAAGTTTGCTAGGTTTAAAACCCAAATCCAATCACCACCACAAAGCATGCGGGACTTTAAGCCGGATGTAATACCAAACACAAAGCTCATGGGACTTTAGCTTGGATATAACACCAAAGATTTAATGCCTTGGGCTTAGCCCTGATATAACACCAAAGATGTACGAATGCCTTCGGGACTTAGCCCGGATATAACACCAGCAGGAATGCCTTCGGGACTTAGCCCGGATATAACACCATTATAAAGTCGTCTCATAAACAATTCATATAATATAGCATGTATACCTGTTCACTTTGCTCTATTTAATCATTCAATATTTTGCACACTAAGTGTCATTCTCAATATCTCGCACATTAAGTGTCATTCTCAATATTTCGTACACTGAGTACCATATTTGATTGCCCCGCACACTAAGTGCCACATTTTGTTGATATGTCGTCAGACATTAAAATATTCACGTATATACAATTTATACTATATCAAAGCATTAGAAACATAAATTTAACAATGTTTATTGCATACGAACTTACCTGGCTAAATTGTAGAGATACCAAAGTTCAGGGGTATTTTGGTAATTTTCTCATTTTCCTCGATTTTCCACCCGGTCTTGATCATGCATTAGCCGAAAGTTGGAAGCTTCTTCCATGGCTTCTCAAGCTTCATATTCGGCTGGTAAAAAGAGAATGAAAAAGATGACACCTTGGTTCTTTTATTTTATTCATTTTATTATTATTTTTAACCAATTTACAATATTAACCTTTATACACTTTATTTATTACACCAAATGCCACGCCATCATATCCCACTATCTCTTTAATGGGCTAATTACCAAACAAGGACTTTCACTTTTAAGTTCTATATCTATTTAATACCTTTAGCTTATAGAACAGAACTTTTGAACTTTACGCAATTTAGTCCTTTTTGCTTAATTAACTATCAAAACGATAAAATTTTTCAACGAAACTTTAATACCATCTTATTGCCACTACATAAATATTTATAAAAATATTTACGACTCAGTTTATAGAAACAAGGTCCCGATACCTCATTTTCTAAACCCACTTGACCTTAGGGTCATATCACTTGAACTTAATAAATCGCTTATAAAACAAAAATCACAATATCAAAAATATTTTTTTAAATCACAATTTGCTCGTAAATATTAAATATAATATTTACAAACCTACTCGTCGAATTTGGTGGCCCCGAAACCACTGTTCCGATTAACCCTAAAAACGGGCTGTTACACTTCACCACTACGCTCCTGCTGTGCACTCTAGTTCAAAATCACTACTACACTTAACTTGAGTGTTTCCAGTACAGTCTATAGATAGATTGGGACAATGCTTCAGTCCAATACTCAGCCGCACGATCATGAGACAAACTCGAGCACCTCCATGGCCTCCGCCGTAGCCTCCTGTACCCCTTCCGTGAGTACCTCTGATGTTATTATCGAGTTGCGTTTTATCTTTGTTAACAGTTTTATGCATAAATTTACAGTTCTAGTGTTTATTAATAGACATTTTATGGAGACAGTATCAAAAGTATAGAGTTTTATTTTCGCACAACGCAGTGTCTATCGGTGTCTACCGGTTTTACTACAATTTCAGTATACACTACCTAAGAGTTTGCAGTATTACCTACAGTAGTCTCAGTAATCCTATCTATGGCAGTTTCACTCAAAATCAAAATACAGTTTTTAGAGAGAACTTACAGGATCGGCACGGAGACTCAGTGTACCACACATTCAGTAAAATATTTCAAAATACTTCAAATCATTTGAAAGTGTTCTTTTAGAAATTCTAAGTTTTTAAAAGAAACCCAAATCCACAGCTGAGTTTTATAACTTGGCTCTGATACCACTAAATGTAACATCCCAAACATGGCCTGGACGTTATGGTCGAATTCGGCGATGTCACATTGAAGTGTTTTTCGTAAAGTACGAAATTGTTAAAAAACCCATTCTATATTAAACCTTTTTGAAAAACCTAGAAGATGATTTCAAGGCTTGTCGTTTAGTTTCAAAATTAAAGTTGTTTGTTGAAAATTAATCATATTAAAAAATCGTTATTTATTTTAAAACAATATCTCTTGCGGAAGCTTTTGAAACATGTTGCGTAACTATGATGTTTGAAAAACATTTATCTTTTGAAAACCAGTGTCCTACTACTAACAGATATAAATAAATGTAAATAAAAACCCCAAATTAAAGTTTAAAGAGGCCTTATTACATAAAAATACCCAAATAAAACTACTTATAAATTAAAAGTCAAATATTGAAGCGAGTACGGTTGTGTGGCCACCTTTGAGTCCCTCGCAGCATCGATCAGCCTAAGGGTTACCTGCGCAGATAAACAGAAGGGTGAGTTTACGAAAGCTCAGTGTGTAATCCCTTAATAAATAGACAGTCAAACATTCATGAGCAGCAAATGCGATGCAGGCCTAAGCCCATATCGATGATCGATAACAATATCGGTTTGGGCTTTAGCCCATCTCACATGAAAAGCTTGATCATGTGTTTGGGCCTTGGCCCATTGTAGTAATAGTAAACAGTGCAGAAACAGTAAACTGTATGCAAGTCCTACCCATCCAGCCTCTACACTCCATCTCCGTCCAACCTTACACTCTATGTGGGGATATAATCAACCCACCCATCCCTACACTCCAGAATTAGCACCAGTTGCAGCACTAAACAGTAATATGTAGCAGAGCTGCCAGTACAATACACTTCCTCCAATCATATATAAACCCATCCCCATGCAATGCATCATGCGACGTGACATGTAATATCATAATATTATACATGTACTCAATACAGTTACAATTAGCATGCTAAAATATAAACATACATCACATAGGGGCAAAATAGTCATCTTACCACATAAGGGCAAAACAGTCATTTTACCACATAAGGGCAAAATAGTCATTTTACCACATAAGGGGAAAATAGTCATTTTATCGATTAAGGGTCCAGGTACGCTTACTAACCCAACAGAAGGTCCACAATCATGCGACCCGTGCAACCTTAACAGTCAAACAGTGAAAATGGGCCCAAGGCCTATATTGCGGGCCTGTGTGGGCCCATATGCCTGTATGGCCCACATAGCCTAGAAATGGCCTTGGCCATGTAAATTACACAGCCTGGCCCAATATTCTCCACATGTTCGTGTGGTTTACCCGTGTGGGGCCCACACGGCCCATTTCGGCCGAACGTGGCCCAGATCGGTCTAAGCCCATAAGATTGCCTATGGGGGCCTCTACAATCGAATGCCCATGTTTATGCATTTGGATTCCTTGCACAACTAAACTTTTATGCATAGCCTCTTAATTGTTCCAATACTCAAAACCTAATACTTCTAGGCCCAAAATTCGGGGCATTACATTCACTATGATGCATGATTTATTTTCATTTTTGGGCTTTAAAATAGCTCAAAAAACATAAACTCAAAGTCCCAATCATTTTTGAGAAATCCTTGTTCATTACATTTTCATTTCCATTTCCATTTTGAGAAAGCCACATTCATTTCAAAATGATTCTATTTTCTCCAATTTCATTTTCATTTTAGAGAAAACCATAATAATTTCCTGAATGTTTCCTATTTCTCCATTTCACCATTTCTATTAATTTGTGTTCATTTGATTCATCATGCAATTTATTTATGGTTTCAACGACCTAGCAGAGAGACCACTTTGACATATGCAATTGAGGCTTAAATGATTTATAATTAAGTTTTAGCTTTTCACCTATTAGTTATAAACTCATTTAGTCATGAAGTCATTCCACTATAGTATCGTGACTGAGCTCTCCCCAATGACATATCATTGCGAAAGAAAATCAATTAATTCTCGTCTAAAGACCTTGTCATAAATGTGTTACCCCCATAGGATATCCTTAATCCTTTTGGGATAATATTGATTCTCCCTATACGATTCTATTTATTTCATGGTAACCACTACATCTTCCTTCATGAAAAGTCAACCACTATCAAATAGTGATCAAGCCATCCATCACAAAGACGAATGTTGTGTGTAAAATATGTATTGCAAATGTAAAAATGTACATATCGATTCAAGTAATATAATGATAAGTGAGTATTGTCTCCACAGGGATCAGAAGTTTATTTGAATTGGTAAGTATTATTGAAGATTTAACGAATGGAGTTGTGCAAAAGAAACAAAGTATAACTTGGTGAAGGGAATTAATTAATGAACTAATAACACCAATTATAACAGAAAAATGACTAAACAATATAAATTTCATGGCAATTCACAAGGAACAAGTTGAGAGTATTTCTACTGTTGAATGATAAAGGATGAAATTACTCAGAGAATATTTTCATAACGTAATAATTCCATGGCAAAGTTGTAACTAAGCTACTGGCCAGATATTTACTACTACAGTCTACTTCTTTTGAGAGTTAAACTTTAATTACTATTTGGAGTTTGTGTATGCCTACAAGACTCACGAATAATAACTCAACTAACGTCCTACACCTATATAGATCGCATCTTCTATGTCGAGAATGTTGCGAATATTCTTTTGAGTACTTGCATGAATCAATCGATTAATAATCTAATATATTTAATCCTTTCAGATTCAAATCCATTTAAGATCATGACACGTAGTCAACTCTATTTAGAGCTTGCATGCATGCATTCCAAATAAACAAGAATCGGATGAAACAATAATCTTAATCAAAATCATATCATGGGCATTACAGATAATTAAATATTCACCCAAATAATTCAAACCCAAAAATAATTAGCTCATAGGTTGGGCAGTGAAATCCAAAATTAAATCATTCATCAACATTTCTCAAGTTTTACGAATCACAGAATTCAAAACCTAACAGAACAAAGGAAGAACTATAGGAAGTTCTCACTGCACTCCAACTTCTTATAAAGATTCTATGCAAAACCCAAGGCAGATTTCTCTTCCCCTTCTTCGAGTCTATGATCTCTCCTCTTTAGCTACTACCGTCTTCTTCTCTTCTAAATTACTCCACTAGATTCTATAGCAGAGAGAGTAATTACACTTTTTCTTTTCTTTTCTCCTCACAATCTATGCGTTTTCTTCTCTTCTCTCTCCTCCTTTTATAGGATAGATTTTTTCCTCTCAGCATACATATTTTGCTCCTCTTTTTCAGGGTGATTTATCTGGTACACGTACAATTGGTTGAGAGTGACGTGGATTGAGTACTGTGTCATCTTCCTGGAATTGCCATGGCATTTCTTTTGGTAATCTATCCCACCATTTGCCATGGCAATGTTTCACCTCTTTCGTTCACTTTTCCTCTTCCTCTTTTCCTTCTTCTTGCATCTTTTATCCTACCTACACCTACTACCAAAAACTACCAAACCTCTTTTCAGCAATTAAAAGTAACATAAATTTACAGTTAAAACATAATTCAAGCTTTAGCATGTAATGCTCTAGTAATAAGTCTAAAATGCAAACATATTTTCTTAATTACAAGTAAATACTTCAGTTTAGAGGCCTAAAATATAACTCTTTTCAAGAGTTATCAACGAACGACCCTTGGTCCCGTTTACTTTTCATCAACCATGTAATTCCAATCAGGGGATATCATTTACGCATGTTTCGAGCTATGAATTCCACTATTGTGAATGGCGCTACTTATTGCAGAAGTTGTAAACCTAGCGCACTAGCTTTCGGTTCCTTATCTATTCGAGCTCAAGCTTTTACTTACATCAAAGTGTATGAGTCATGCATACATAGTTTGTGTTCCATTTAGAATTTAAGTATGCCACACTATGAATGTTAAAGATGAATAAATTGATAAATAGATTCAGGATTTATTCTTCTTGCGTCCAGTCGAATGTATTGTTAGTCCAGTCAATCACATCTAAGCGTCTATCTTTTTGGATTCATCCTCTCTAATGTCCAAGATAAAACATCACCCCAATTGGACTTGATAGATGACATATTAGTCTTTCAATCGATTTGCTCATTTCCAATTAGACTAAGGACATGTTTAGGTTCATCTACTAATACTAGTTTTCTTTTTGTATCATGATTCGACAACATAATACCGCTCAGTATTAGTTTAAACATTAGATAACCAATGAGTAAAATTTGCTTCCATTTTGTTTTTTGTGCAAAAACCATTTGAGGATAATTATACAAATTATATTAATGTAATCAATGAATTTGTTTTATTAATCAATATGTTTAAAAAATTACAAGTGTACATTGATGAAAATACTACATTTAGGGCACCAGATCCAACAGTCTCCTACTTGCCCTAAGGAAGTAGATAAGTCATGTTACACATTCCCATGCTCTGCACGTGTTTTTCAAAACTCCTAGTTAGTATACAAGGTTATCCTCGGATGCGACCTTGACTACGTCCACGATTTCGTCTGCAATTGCCTCTCATATGATGTGAACACTCGATTTTGGTGGGTTCTAAAATCAACAGGTAAGCTGAGTAGTACTATAAGTGGCGTAGTGTTATCCGTCCAATGGATACTTTTAACATGTAAAAGTGGACGCATAGTGGGTATTAGATTATTACGAGGTACTATCATAGAAAAGATGAATTGTTAAGAGAAAGAGCTTATTAATGTAATTCCGGTAATTGGGTTACCGTCGGAAGGTATTATGTGCCGATTTGGTTATTTACAGTCCTGGTCACTTTCTAATGTGATTATTAGGAATAAACAACGGATTGGACTTTAATATATATATGTATAGCGCTAGATTTTTGTACACGTTCCTTTATAGTTATATACCATGAGAACTGCAGATTGAAGAGAATTATGACATGTATGAAATTGAAATTGGGACAAGGGTTGTATATCTAGATAATTAGGATTAAGAAAAAAAGGAGTTTTTTCCTCTTCCTTCTTTAAGAAGTATTTTTAGTCTAGGTCTAAATGAACCTAAGTGTTTCCCCCTCCCACTGAAACTAAGTTGTAGATTTGTATCTCTACATGCAAATGCTCCATGATAAGGTAAGTTTTATGATCTTAAAAATTATGTTGTGAAAGAAAAAATTTGTTTAACTAGGTAAGATGTATTTTTAAGGCTTTTTTGGGGGATTTCTATTAAGTGGAGGTTTTAAAAGGTAATTAAACCTTATTTCATTTTGGTGGACAATAGGTGATAGATTTGAGGTGAAATTTGATTACATAACCAAAGTTAAAATGGTAATTTATTAATTAAATTAAAACAAAGGAAACAAAAGCAACGCTATCATCTTTCTTCATCTATCATCGATTGTAAAATGAAGAAAACACCATTGTTGAATGCTTGGTTTGGCCAAGCTTTGTCTTAGTGCATGGTATGTATTTTCTAACCCGTTTTTCATGATTTTTATGTTTTTGAAATCGTTGTAGCTTAATTTACTTAGCCCGAGTGTCGATTTGTAAAATTTTTTAAATTCCAGGGACTTACCATGAGTGAGGTTAATGTGTTTTGAATTTAGTTGATGAATTATTAAAGTTAGTAGCAATATATTAGTATTTGTTAGATGATTTTTGATGAATTTAATGTGTAAGGATTAAAAAGTTGAAATAGAAAATTCAATGTAAATAGTGTGAAATTAGGAAAATTGTATGTTTTTATAAGACTAAGGGAAAATCAACTATCATGAATTTTAATTAAAAGTGGTTAAATTGCAAGTTTCAAGTTTAAGGACTAAAATGTTAGGGGTAATTTTGTAATTTTATGGAAAGGTTAACTTGTGTAAATTTGATTATATAAGTGTTGAAATTGGCTTAATTAAATAAACTTACTATATATATTAAGAAATGAGAAAGTCAGAGTTAGATTGAGGATAAGCTAATGTGTCGGATTAGTCGTCAGATTAGTCGTCAACTTCGTTTTTACAACTATAATTGTCGAGGGAAGTTCATAGTGTATTGCAATGAACTTATATATACTGCTTGCTATTAAATTATGTTTATATATATACATATGTTGGTGATTCTATGAATTGACATTAACATACTACAAATGATTGCTAAGGTGAGAAAGGACTAAATTAAAAACTGGTAAATACTAGTGAAATATGATACATACGTGTTTATGAATGGGCATGATTTGATTACAATTTCTGTATAGATAAAGTGGGAAATGTTCTTATTTACAAGTGGTATGAATTCTGTTAAAAATGCCCGTTTGAATGTAGTAAACGATTAGGATACGACTGGCATGCCAATAAGGTCAGTTTGTGCGCTTGTACGGGATTGCACTACGGTGCCTCTGTATACACTTCGATGTCTCTATTTGCATTTAGATGCCTCTGAATTGTACACTTGTGCCTCTATTTTCACTTCAGTGCCTCTGATTGCACATTTGTGCCTTTTTCTCCACTTCGGTACCTCTGATACGCATCTTTGATGCTTTTGGTATGGTGTAGCTACCCGAGTATCCAAGTTAAGTTGTTGTAGTTTACCGGGCTATGAAATTATGTGTTTAATGTTGAAATACTGATGTATACCATTTGAATATTGTATCAAGAATGATTCTATAACATGTTTTATATTGATGATTATATGGTTAAACATAGATATTTGTATACATATATGAATTATTTTGGATTGAATTATTATAGTATAGGAAGCATATGATTAACCATGTTTAGTACTAATCCTGTAAGTGCCTCGTAAATGATTGACATGTATGATTAATTTATTTATTTAGTTTTCACATTGTTTAATGGAAGTGATTTACGGAATGATTATGTTTTAAATGTGTAAATGATATGATAAGATGAAATGTCTAAGTGAAATGGTTAAACAGAATGCTTATATGGAAAAATTATATATATTAAATGGTTATATGATTTATACAAAAATATTCATAAGAATATAAATATGGAAAAAAGGGACATTTGAAATGAGTATTTGAATATATATATGCAATGTTACACCAATTAACCATGTGAGGTGGTATGTATAGGGAATGAAAGTTAGCTTATGCTATAATGAAATTATGCTTGGTTGTTTAACTTAAAATGTTCAGTAAGTTAAGTTGCCTTTATACAAACTTACTAAGCATTATTGCTTACGTTAGTCATTTTCATTTCCTGTAGATCATCGAAAAGCTTGATCGGTTGGAATCTCATTGGAGCACCATCACACTATCCATTTGTTATATTGGTAGTTTTTGGTTATTTTGGTTATCGATTATAAATGGCTAGTAATAGGAGTTTACTTTATGTTATTTACAAATGTGATGTGGTTTAAGTTTATTTTCCTAAATGACTTGATGTTGGCATATAAATGTACATATGTAACTATGGGTTTTAGTCACTTGTGAATGCCTTGTGTTTTAGATGGCTTTTGGAACATTAAAGTGTAAATGAAATGGTTGAATGGTAAGTGATGATTGTATGTTTAAGGTATGAAACCATGACATTGAAATTGAATTGTATAGATGTTTATTTGTGGTACCAATGAGGGTACATTGGATAGGCTTTTAAATTGTATGTTATATGTGTGATTTTGACAATTTGATTGATGGATGGAGCATGAATAGATGATTAATGCCATGCAATTGCTTATCTAGCCTAGTTGAATGAATGATCTTTACTTGTGGTATCTTTGAATGGCATATTGGTTAGACATAGAATGAATGAATTTTTGGCATGTAATTAGTGATTTGAATGTGTTTTACCATGGAAATAAGCTAGGTATGGTGTAACAACCTGTTTTTAGTGAAATCATAGTAGTAGTTTTGGGACCACAAATCTGACATAGAAATATTTATTTTATTAATATTATATTGTCTACAGCATGATAGTAGTACCGTATAAAAATTTTGTTAAGAAATTTTATCGTTAGCATCCTTAATTTGATAAAAAGGACTGAATTGCATAAGGTTTCAAAATTAGAGTTCTACAAGTAAAGGTGTCAAATTGCTATGAAATTGGAATATGAGTGGTATTAATAGTGGAAAAATATGGACATCTTTTTAATGGTTTTAATGATTATTACTTAAGGTTATATAAGTAATTTAATAATTAAAACCAAAATAAGTAAAAACAAAATCATTCTTTTTGTCCATCTTCTTCTTGCCAATTTTTCTAAGGAGAAAACACCACCATTTTTAGCTTCAACATTCATCCATCTCTCTCTAGTGCATGTAAGTGCATTTTTGTTTCGTTTTTAATGATTTCGATGTTTTTGGAGTTGATGTAGCTTAATTTAGCTAGCCCGGGGACTAATTTGCAAAACTGTTAAAATTCTACGATTTTACCCTGAATGTATATTAGTTTTTTTTATGCTTGATGGATGAAAATGAATGTTTGAAGATAGTTTAACAACTTTTGTAAAGGGAATTTTGATGAATTTATCAATTAGGAATTTAATTGAAAAATAAAAAATTATTCATGGTGAAATTGTAAAATAAATAAAATGAAGGGCTTGTGAGTGGCTTAACTAAAATTCGACTATAGTGAGTTGGTACCAAATTGCATGAGTTTCATTTTATAAGCTTAAGGACTAAATTGTAATGGATTCAAAATTATAGAGGTAAAAACCTAATTTTTCCAAAATATGATTTTTGGAATTAATTGAATAGAATGAAGTTTGAATGAATTAAATTTGATTATTTAGATCAAGAACAGCAACGTACGGATTTAGATCGGGGAAAGGAAAAAGTGTTGGATTAGTCGATCGTATTATTTCGGTTGTGATCGAGGTAAGTTCGTACATTTAATTAAAGTTGTGTTATGCTCGATTTACATACTTTTATGTTATATTATGATATTACATCTCTACGGAAAAATCCAATGAAGTTTCGGCGACTTTCGGGTCCCGTTTGAACCTTAGGAATATATAGGATACAAATGACATGTCATTAGGGGTTACCGTGTTTCAGGTGCTGGTTTTGTACATCCTGTGTAACGACCCAAATTTTAAGGTCATCAGAAAAGTGAGTTTTTGGGTCTTCGATTCTGAAAATTAGATTCGAAAATATTTATTAGAAATATTTATGAAGTTAAGTGAGAGGTTAATTAGATTTTAATTAAGTAAATTTAGCTTAATTAATGTTAATTAGGTATAAGTATTAAATTGAATAAAGTGTGAAAGTTTAATTATAAACTATAGAAAAGTCAAGGGACTAAATTAGCAAATAAGCCTTATGTGACAAGTGTATGGTAAGTAAAAATACATGTGTATTATTTTAATTGGTACAAATGTATGAATATATATGTATTTACTTATTATTAAGAAATAATAATTATAATTAAAATATAATATAATAATATAAAGTAAAATAAATAAAAGAAATAATAAATAGAAAAAAAAAGAAGAAGAAAGAAAGGGGAGACGAAATAGAACAGGGAAATAAAGAAAGAAAAAGGGAAAGAAAAAGAAAGGAAAAATAGGGTTTTAAGGTTCAAGCTTTAAGTGGTAAGTCAATTTAATCCCTTTTCTTGTAATTTTGGTGTCTATGGAATCTTAGGAAGAAATACTATTTGAGTTATGTTGAAATTTAGAAAGTTATTGATTTTTAGATGTTGATTAAGTTGAATAAATGGAAGAATTATTGGTTTAATTGATAGAAATTCAAGGTAGAAGTGGGAGAATGATTGAATTGTAAAGATAGATATAAGTTTGGTTATAGTAGGGGCTAAATTGTTTAAATTGTAGAATTGATGTTTTATATTGAATATTAAGAGTTGAAACTTGTTTAAAATAGGTATTAAATGAAAATATGATATTTATTTGAAGAGAAAGAATGGTTATGGTGGAAGGACTAAATTGGAATTTATATAAAAGTTACATGGAAAATAGAAGAGTGTGTTATTAAATGATATGTATTGATGATTTTAAAATGTTAATTTTTCCGTAGCTAACGTAGCACCGAAAACGTCATCTAAGAAGGGAAAAGAGAAAGTGAACGAAGATAACGAATAAACTCGAGAACCATGGTTTGTATTTCTATAACCAAACTTAATAGTTATTTGGATACATATTATTGATATTATGTATGGCTGTTGAAATTAAGGAAAGTATTGATATTGTGGTAAAATGTTGACTTATGAATATTAGATTTGAAATGTATATTAGTTGATGATGATGAATTGAAAGTGAAATGAAAACCCTATTAACAGTGTCGGGCTAGTCGGATATAGTTGGCATGCCATAGGATTGGAAGTGTTCTGGGATATTCCTACTTTGTGTCGATGAGACACTATAAGTGTTGCCTTACTGTTACTGTTACTGTTCCGGATTTATTCCGATGAGGTACTCTGTGTACCACTACTGTTACTGTTACTATTACGGTATATTCCGGCTTTGGCCGATGAAACACTGTATACTATCCCGGTGTGTGGGTTGGATCTGTGTATCCGTCCAGGTCTAAGTTATGTTAATAGGGGTAAATTACTGTACTGAACACTGAAAGATACTATTGTTACTATATGTTCTTATTGAATATGATTTTATTAATAAGTGTTACCGTGATATAAGGATAATTGAATGATAAATTTTAAAGTTCTTATTGTTAAAATTTATAGATATGTTTTAAATGCATATTAAGTATTGGTTTATAGAAATACCACTGAGTGTATACTCAACATACGGTTTGTTTCCGTGCGCAAGTTAGGTACAAAGTAAATAACATCTCAGCATCCAAGCCAACTCCCGAACTCAAATACTTGGTGATGTATCTTATCTTGAGAAATGGCATGTACCTAGGTTGTTTTTGAAGTTATATTGTTTATAGTGATGTTGGTGAAGAATGTTAATAGATAGTTAATAAATGTAATGTGTGTGATATAATATAGCTCATTTTGAATTGATTTGAATGGTATTTATGTACAAATTTTGAAGTTGCTTTGTTTAATGGTTATTGAATACATATGTTAGACTATTGTATTGATGGTTTAATGAGTATTAGGTGTGTTTTATCATGTTCTGGATTGGTTGAAAAGTTGTATTTAAATTGTTTATTATTCAAGGTTTGCAGGGTTGGTAAATTTGAACTATAAGGTTCATTTAGAGTCCACACGGCATGTCACACGGGTGTGTGATTAGACCGTGTGAGACACACGGCTTGCACACGGGCATGTTGATAGACCATGTGACCCCTGTATCCTTAAATGTGAAGTCAGGATAGTACATGGGCAAAAGACACGACCGTGTGTCTTGGTCCTATGAAGGACATGGGTTTCAAGCATGGTCGTGTGTCAAAAACATGTGAAAATGGCTTTAAAATAGTGAAAAATTAGTTTACTTAAGAAATTGTAAGTTAGATTTCCACACGGGCTGGCCACACGGCCATGGGATCCCTACAGGCTGGACACACACGGCCATATCCCAGGCCACACGGGCGTATGCCCCTATCTTCAAGGTAAAATTTTTAAAGTTACCGGTTTAGAGCTGAACCATTTCCAAAGCATGTATTGGGCCCTGTAGGCCCATAATAGGGACTTTATGGTGAAATTTGAAAGGTTTTGATTTGGAATGCAAATTTATGACTTGGTTTTGTATAAATGCTAGTGTATAAGTCTGGTAATGCTTCGTAACCCTATTCTGGTGATGGATACAGGTTAGGGGTGTTACATCCTGCCAGTGGCTGAGTTTCTAGCATGTGTTGCAGTTTCTTAACAGCTTGTGTGAGCAGCACTGTGTAGCTACGTTCTGACTGACAGCTTGTGTGAGCAGACCCACTTATGGCTCGAGAGAGAGCATTTATATTAGATAATAGAAAGTAATGGTTTCGACCATATGTTAGCACATAGTGTGCGAGATTCCCACGTATCTGATATTATTCTAGTGGTTCAACGGGTATACAAAAGGAAAAGATCGACAGATATTTTGATAAGTAATGCTATGAAAGTATGAAATAGGTATGAAATCATGATGCTTTAAATATACGTAGCCATATTCTTGAAAGTATGAATGATTATATTATATGTGCATAAAATCTATTATGTTTTGTAATGAGTTGCTAAGTTATGTGGTTATCTAACTTGAAAGATTGTTGCTGCTTAGGCTTGTGCCAAGCTACGTTGGATTATCTCATAAACTGCTTTTAAGCTTATATATATTGAAATGGTAAGCATTGTTTATGAATTATGAACTTACTAAGCATTATATGCTTACTTCGTGTATTTCTCTTATGTTTTTAGATAACTGAAAGCTCCTACAGTTTGAAAGCTTGTCGAAGATCCATCACACTATCCATTGGCTATATTGGTAGATTTTGATGATTTTGAGTCATGGTTACAATGGCTTGTATAGTTGTCTTTGTTTGATGAAATTAGCCATTATGTGTGGCTAGTATATATGTTATTTTGGTTAATGATATAATTGATATGATATCATGTGTATATATATATATATATATATATATGGTATTTTAAAGTGGTTGTCATTTTCACATCTAAGTACTTAGTGATGATAGTTGAATGGATAAACATTAAGGATGCTATGAGATGTTGGTATGATATAGATAGTGCCTTGAAGTGTTAATGGTTAGTTTTGGTAGCCTTGAATGTATATTGGCATTTGTTATAGTTATTAAGATTAATGGTATATGTGAAAATTTTCATAATTGTATTTGTTGTGCATGTAATTAGTATATGAACTTTATGGAATATGTGGAATTAAAGTTGTTCAATTGGTGGTTTGAATTATGAATGAATTTGGTACGTGTTTAATCAAGTTTGATTGTTGAATTTGTGGTGCCATTTTGGCATATTGGTTGAATGGTTAGTTTATATGATGTTCTAGCTTGTATATGTATATATTAAATGCCATTTGAATGCATGAAAATAGGTACATTTGGGTTGTGCAAGTGGCTAGTTTTTGGGTGGGAAAAATGGCTTGAAAATGGCCTATTTTTTGTCCACACGGCGAAATACATGGGCATGTGGCTCAATTGCGTGTGACACACGGCCAAGCGACACGGTCGTGTGTCCTCTGTAGCTTATTAAGCGTTACAAGTCAGGGAGTTACACAGCCTAGCACAAGGCCTAACACACTGGCATGTGAGGCCATTTCGAAGGGTACACAGCCTAGCACATGGGCGTGTGGCTTGGCCATGTTACCCAAGTCAGTGAGTTACACGGGCATGGACACGAGCTGGGACATGGCTGTGTGCCCCTACTTCGAATGTCCACACGGACTGGGACACGGGCGTATCTCTCGGCCTGGTGACCCTTGCAGTTTGAAATTTTGCATCTTTTTTCGTAAAACCCCATATGTTTCTGATTTAGTCCCAATTTGTTTCTAATGTCTTTTTAGGGCCTCGAGGGCTCGTAAAAGGGACTATAAGCATGAGTTATGATATTATTGTTATGATTTATGTTGTGATTTGATTTTGATAAATAAATGTTCGTTGTGTGATGTTATCCTCCGATAATGCTCTGTAGCCCTAATTCGTGATGAATTTAGGTTAAGGGTGTTATATTTATTGGTATCAGAGCTACAGTTTACTTGATTCTCGGACTGAACGTAGTGTGTATGAGTCTAGAAATGCATGCCATTGTATAACCTATGATAGAGTGAAATCTCCTAACTCGTTTTGAAATATGTTTTAATATAGTAATGAATTCCAACCGAACTGACTCCGATGAAGTAGAAAGTAACGTGCAAGCCTCTGTTCACGGAGTAACGTCAAGTGATTGAAGGCCCGTATTTGAGGGCCGGGGTGGAAAGGCTAAGGAAGCCTTCTTCTAGATGATGAGTAAGTGGCTCACTGAGTTTGTTCGAACGAATCCGACTACTCAATGACCTCTACCCCAACCTGTTCCCCAACTGGTCCTCGTTATTCGTCAAGGTTTGGAACCTTTACACATGAATAAGCCACCTGTTGATAAAATTCACAAATAAGGGGCCAAAGAATTCAGGGCTACAGTTGAAGATGATCCTTAGCGAGCAGAATTCTGGTTAGAGAATATGATTCTTGTTTTTGATAAGCTATCTTGTTCACCGACTGAATGTGTTAAATGTAGTGTACCTTTATTGAAAGATTTAGCCTATCAATGGTGGAATACGTTGGTCTCTGTTGTGTCGAGAGAACAGGAAAACTGGGAATTTTTCCAAACTGAGTTCAGAAAGAAATATATAAGTCAGAGGTTTCTTGATCAGAAACGCAAAGAATTCCTTAAGCTTAAACATGGCCATATGACAGTATCTGAATATGAAAGAGAATTTATCAGGTTGAGCAAGTATGCTCGAGAATGTATTCCAACCGAGGTTGCTATGTGTAAATGATTTGAAGACGGGTTAAATAAAGATATAAAACTTTTAGTCGAAATTCTCAAATTGAAAGAATTCATTGTTTTAGTTGATAGAGCACATAAAGCCGAGGAGTTTAGCAAAGAGAAAAGAAAATCTAATTTTGAAGCTAGAGACTTGAGAAAGATAGAGCACATAAAGCCGAGGAGCTTAGCAAAGAGAAAAAAAAATCTAATTTTGAAGCTAGAGACTTGAGAAAGAGATCAACTGAGAAGTCGTATCATTCATCATCGAAAAGATCGAAAGAACATCATAATCATTCGACTGCTTCAGTGGGATATTCTAGCAGAGATTGAGGCAAGTAACATGTTAGTTCTAAAGCTCAAGCCTAATTGTCAGCGACGTGGACGATGACACTATGGTGAATTTTGTATGAAAGATGGGGCTATTTTAGATGGGGTTCGTAGGAACACTTTATTTGGGATTGTTTTGAGTTACCTGAAAAAGAAAAGATTCAAACTGTCTGACCAAGTAATACAGCTGCGAGAGGGAGACTGTCGAGGAACCATAAAAATGTGGATGATAGTCGTAGTGCTTCTAAGGACTCTGATGTGAGGTTCGAGGCACGAGCACCAGCTAGAGCTTGTGCGATCCGTGCGCGAAAGGAAGCTTCTACTCTAAATGCTATTACTAGTACTTTTTCTATATCTGACACTAAAGTTACTACTTTGATTGATTCAAGATCAACCCATTCGTATGTATGCACGAATCTAGTGTGAAGTAAGAGTTTACCTATTGAGTCCACTGAATTCGTTGTTAAAGTATCAAACCATCTAGGTCAATATATGTTAGTTGATAAAGTCTGCAAGAATTTTCCTTCGATGATTCGGGGTTATAACTTTCCAGCTGATTTGATGCTATTGCCCTATGATGAGTTTGACGTCATTCTGGGTATGGATTGGTTGACTTTGCATGATGCTATTGTGAATTGTAGACAAAATTTTATTGTATTAAAGTTCAGAATAGTGAAAAACTTCAGATTGAATCGGATAGTTTGAGCGTGTTGCCTATGGTTATTTTGGCTATGTCAGCACAGAGACACATGAGAAAAAGTTGTGACACTTACCTTGTATATGTACTGGATTCTAAAGTATCTGAGTTGAAACTTGAATCAGTGCCTGTGTTTTGTGAGTATCCGAATGTGTTTTCGAAGGAGTTACCTAGATTACCATCGAGTAGAGAGGTTAAGTTTGATATTAAATTAGTGTCGGAAACATTGCCGATATCGATAGCACCATACAAAATGGCTTCTACTGAGTTGAAAGAGTTGAAAGAGTTGAAAGCACAGCTGCAAGAGTTGATAAATAAAGGCCCTGCTTGACCTAGTTTCTTCCTTGGGGTGCATTGGTTTTGTTCGTTAAGAAAAAAGATAGATCAATGAGATTGTGTATTGACTACCATTAGCTCAACAAAGTTACAATCAAGAATAAGTGTCCATTGCAGTGAATTGATGATTTATTTGATCAGCTGAAAGGTGCAATGATATTCTCGAAGATTGATCTACGTTCTAGTTATTATCAGCTGTCAGTTAAAGATTTGGATGTGCCGAAAACTGCAATTAGAAACATGTATGGGCATTATGAATTTATTTGTGATGCCGTTTGATTTAACTAATGCACCTGCAGTATTTACGGATTTGATTAACAGAATTTTCAAATAGTATCTAGACCGTTTTGTTGTAGTTTGCATCGATGATATTTTGATCTACTCTCGAGATGAGTCTGAGCATGCTGAGCATTTAAGAATTCTATAGCCGACTCTATGTGAAAAGCAACTGTTTACCAAATTTAGCAAATGTGAATTTTGGCTTCGAGAAGATGATTTTATGGGACATATTGTATTAGCCGAAGGCATCAGAGTTGATCCGAGCAAGATTTCAGCTGTAGTTGATTGAAAACCTCAGAGAAATGTATTTGAAGTTAGAAGTTTTCTAGGTTTAGTCGAGTACTATAGAAGATTTGTTAAGGGATTTTCTATGATTGCGACACTGATGACGAGACTATTACAAAAAGATGTGAAGTTTAAGTGGTTTGAGAGATGCCAGTAAAGTTTTAATCAGTTGAAAGCACTGCTGACCGAGGCACCAGTTCTTGTTCAGACCGAATCTGGTAAAGAATTTGTGATCTTCAATGATGCATCTTTAAATGGTTTAGGTTATGTTTTAATGCAAGCAGGCAAAGTGATAGCTTATGCTTCCAGACAGTTAAAGCCGCATGAAAAGAATTATTCGACACATGATTTGGAGCTGGCAGCTATTGTTTTCGCGTTAAAGATTTGGCAATACCATTTATACGGTGAAAAATGTCATATTTTCACAAATCACAAAAGCTTGAAGTATTTAATGTTGCAAAAAGATTTAAATATGAGATAGCGCAGATGGCTCGAGCTATTGAAAGACTATGATCTAATAATTGATTATCATCTGAGTAAAGCGAATGTAGTTGCGGATGCTCTAAGTAGAAAGTCTCTATTTGCTTTGCGAGCATTGAATACGTGATTTACGATGTCTAATGATGGTTCCATTTTGGCTGAGTTACAAGCTGGACCGATGTTTTTATGACAGATTTGTGAAGCTTAGAAATGCGATGATATACTATTAGTTAAACGAAAATTGTGTGAATAGGCTCCTGGTTCAAACTTTTACTTTGGGTCCGATGATTGTTTACTCTTTAGAGACAAAATTTGCATACCAAGGAATTTTGAGTTAATTCAGAAAATTTTGCATGAAGCTCATAGTGGTAGCTTGTCTGTTCATCCAGGTAGCACTAAAATGTATAGTGATTTGAAACAGATGTACTGGTGGCTAGGTATAAAGCGCGATATTTTAGATTTTGTATCGAGATGTTTTGTAACACCCCTAACCCGTGTCCATCTCCGAAATGGGGTTATAAGGTATTACCGAACAAGACACAACTTTCAGACATTCATGGATACACATAGGAATTAATCATTTTATTCACCATATATGAACGTATACTAAACCAAACCAAAACAATACAGGTTGCATGGAAATCAACAAACATACAACCATAAATCATTATCAACTGGCCGAATATAAGCATAGGAATTAAACAACTCATTACTTATTATTCAAAACCAAATATACATGCAACCTTATTATAAATTTTTGAATAAACCAGGCTTACTTATTTGCTATTCCATTAATGCACACAAAAACATCATATAACATATAATTAATAATTAAAGCACAATTAACAAAGCCACTTACTAAACTTGCATCAAACCATCTTGTTTAATAAAAGCATAAGTTACTATTCATATGGTCAATTTCTAAAGCTTTAGTCGAATGCAAATATGCTTAATACTTATGCTTTAACAATTGTCCACTTTTAACTTTATTCAATCATTTTACATGCCTAAACATTTCAAAGAGCTAAACCAGTATATCAAACATAGTTTGCCTTTCACATCAGCACATTATAAATATATATATGCATAATACATAGCAACTATTTGCCTAACACTTTAACATACCAAAACCAAATCTAAACATGCTAATATTACTTATCATGCAATGTAACAAAGGTTATATTCAAGACTAATTCAATGATCACATATTTGGCTAAGTACAAAAATACACATATAACCAAAATTTATGTCATGTTAAACATATTACAAATATATCTCAACTAATGTATAATTATTAGACCAATACATCATATACCTATATATATATAAGTGCTGAATCATGTTTGAATTACTAATATGATTCATATCAATTTCTTCTAAATACCAATACCGAATTAACTAAAATACCAAATCATAGATCCACACTTTAACAAGCTTATCAAACCAATTTCACATATATTCACTTATATACAAGTCATAGTCGAATCACCCAAAACCAAAACCAAACATAACCACTAGTGGATTCAAACTCAAATGCCAAATTTCAATCAACTTACATCTTTTACCTAAATTTAATATCATAGCAGAATTTATTGATCAATCACATATATATAAATATATTATTAGCAACTTCACTTAATCTATATATCACAACCGAATTTATCTTGATACTAAATCACATAACGAAGCATAACCTAAACATCGAAACCAAACATATTCATAATTTGATCAAGACATAAAATCCAACACAACAAAATAATAAGCCATTTTCGCATGGCATATTATATACACAACTTCAAATATATTCGAAAAGCATTATAGCCTATACATGCCATAGGTTCGAAATTTAGCTTTTAAAAATACCGATAAATAAACGGTAGTGTGATAGACTTCGCTGATGTTCCCCGAGCCTGTAACTAGTCTCCAAAATCTATAAAACAGAAGCAAACATACACACACAGTAAGCTATCACAGCTTAGTAAATCATAAGCAAATAAACAACTCAATGACATAATCAACTCAATTTAACCAAACCAATTTATGTTATCATAATCACATTTAATTTCAAGCTTAGAGTTTAATATGCAACATATACTTTCATATATAAACTTTATCTTGGCCAAATATACATATATATCCATTATCAAAGTTATCATTTACTTCCAAGGTCATAATATCATCATATAGACGAATATATATACACATTCATATATGTATACACATGTTTCACACTTTAATATCACATACATATATCATTTTGCCAAATATAGATTTTCATTCAATATACATATAACCAACTTTATAACATGATTCGTATCATCACTTCAAATACCAAAACTTACCTTAATTTCAATACATTAGCTAACACATACCTGAACCTTTTAATTCGATTTTGAGTTCAGTCTTTACTTAACATTACGCGTTGAATCATTCAGAATTAAATAGGATACTCGGATAGTCGCACATATCGTACAATGTAACATCCAAAAATGGGGCTTAGTCAGAATAGTGGTTTTGGGACCACAAATCTGACGTTAAAATATTTTTTTATGATTATTATAAGGTCTAGGATATGAAAATAAGCATGTGTTAAAGTTTCATGAAGAAATTCTAAGTATAAGGTGTCCAATTGGAAATTAGGGACCAAAATGAATAAATTGCATGCATGGAAAAATTTGAAAGTTTTGTAAGGAGGGGCATTTTGGTCATTTGGTAATAAAATCAATAAAAAGGGAAAATGAAAGGAAAAACCAGCTATTATCTACTCCATAGCTACCGAAATTTCTATGGTTCTTCAAGCTAGGGTTTTCAACATTTTCAAGCTCAATAGTAAGTGCTCCCTAATACCGTTTTTAATGCTCTTTGTATTTTTGAGATTCTCGTAACATGCTCTCTCTATTTCTACCATATTTCAAGCTAGGGTTCATGTTTAGAAATTGACCCATGCATGAGGTGCTTGCGTTTTGATGATTTATGGAGGATTATGGAAGTTAGATGTTGAATAAACATCTTTTACTAGGTGATTTTTCATGAAAACACAAAAAAGGGGACCAAATTATAAAAGACATGAAATGTGTGGTACAAATGTGAAATAGAGGAAAACATGGGTTGGTATGAACTTAGAATAGATTCGGCTAAGCTTGGGTAATCAAGAAATTTCATGCATTTCATTGTACGAGCTTAGGGACTAAATTGTAAACATGCGAAATGTTAGGGGCAAAATAGTCATTTTGCCCGAGGGTGAAATTTAGGCCTAAAATAAATAGTGTGAAGTATTAATAATTTTTTTTTACTGATATAGACCCCGAGGAACCAATTTGGGAGGTCGAACATAGAAAATGAAAGGTTTCGGAATAACCAAAATACAAAACCGAAGCATTTACTAGGTAAGTTCATATAACTCAAATGTAAACTATTTTAAATGCATTAAAAATATAAGTTAATGTATGAATTATAATAGTGATGTTCAATGTATGGTAATTCATGAAAATTGATGCTATTATAAAATGTCCCGGTTGAATAAAAAGGGATATCTGATGGATTTCTCAAAAATGAATGATAGTAGAAAGGATCTAGCCCGGACAGGTGATCCTATAGTGATCTGACCTCCTGAAGAATATGTGTGCTATAATGGATTTAGGCCAAACGGGTAATCCAGTTGGGATCTAAATTTAGCTTGGATTGGTAATTCAGATCCGAACTCATAGGAGTATGTGTCATTATAAGGGATTTAGCCTGGACTGGTAATCCCGATAATACTCTGTGAGTTTATGTTACGGGGGATTTAGCCTGAACTAGTAATCTTGCCGTAAGAGTGAGGTTCATGGGAGTGTGTATTTAAAGTGGTCACTTGCACAATTTGACGATAAAAGGGATATCCATCAAGATTCTGAGAAATTCAACAGGACAATAATGAGAAACAAGAATGGAAATAATTGAATTGATGAGCTCATCTAAGACATTAATATAATGTATTGGCATGAGACTAACTTGATGTTGAGTGTATGTGATAGGGAATTTATACTATGCATGTTTGGTATAAATATCTTTTATGGTTGACTGCTAAATAACTGGTAAGTTTACCTTCCCTTTATCTGGACTTACTAAGCAAGTTAATGCTTACCCCCTTTTCTTTCCCTGTTTTACAGAGCTTGAGGACTCGTGAAGATTGGAAGACAATTGGAGCATTGTCACCACTATCAACTTATCTTGCCTTGGTATATAGAAACTTTTATTTTGTTATAATGGCATGTATAGGATTCTTGGTCATTTTGTTATATGTGCCATTTGGTTAGCCAATGTGAGGGCTTAAATGATATGCTTACTCATTTTGTATATGGCCATGAAATATGGCTCATTTTGATGTAGGTTGTAAACCTACTAAATTTGCATGATTATGTTTAAATGTTTCATATGAATTCCTATTGTGATATTCCATAAATGGTCATGTGAAATGTGGCCAAATCACTTGGAAATGATTTAGGTCACAAAAGGGAAAAAGTTATAAAATGAGCCAAGTATGAATTGATGGTTGAAATAGTAACCCTAATACAATGAGGGTAATATTATCATAGGTTAGAATGAGACATGAAGTACATGTACGACCTTGGCCAAGAAGGTTTTAAGGATATAATTATATCATGATAAATGTCCAAAGAACATGTTAGTATGCATGGGTGGTTAAGGGTGACCAAAGGCTTGGAAAATAGCCTTTAAAATGGTCCACACGGGTAGACACACGGGCATGTGTCTAGGCCGTGTGTCACACACGGTCAGCCCCATGAATGTGTGGTACGGCCGTGTGTCCCCTGCACCTAAAATTTTTAAGTCAGTATGCATGGTAGTAAACACACGGGTAGAGGTGTCTCTCAACCGTGTGGAGGGCACGGCCTAGCACACGGGCATGTGTCTTGGCTTTGTGCCCCAAAATGCATGATGACGTCATAAATAGAATGCTCAGGTTTTTGGACACGGGTGTGTCTAGGCCGTGTGAAGAACATGGGCCAGGAACACAGGCCAAGGGCACGGGCGTGTGCTCGACCCTGTGAAAACCCCTGTAGGTTTGAAATGGAAATTAAATTCAAATAATTCCACACGGGTAAGGGACACGGGAGTATCCCAAGCATACGGGCGTGTGCATTGCTTCCACACGGGTGTGAGGCTTGAACATATACATTTTTCCAAAAATTTTCTTAAGTCTTCGGTTTAGTCCCAAGCCAATCTTAATGCATGTTTTAGGCATCGCAAGTCCATATTAGGGACAATATGACTTTGTTTGATTAGTTTTAATTTAGAATGAAATTTTATAACCCGTATTTTTTAAAAATGCCTTATTTATGTGTGGTAATGCCTCGTACCTTGTCCCAATCTCGGGTACGGGTAAGGGATGTTACATACAATGCTAACGTCTCAGACGTGGTCTTACATGTAATTACATATTAATGCCACTGTCACAGGGTCCTACTCGTAAACACATATCGGAATCACATCGATGCCAACATATTAAACGTGGTCTTACTCGCACACACATATCAGAATCACATATCGATGCCAACGAAACATGGTCTTACTCGCACACACATATCGAAATCACATATCGATGCCAACGTATTAAACGTGGTCTTACTCGTACACAAATATCGGAATCACATATCGATGCCAACTCAAAACTGTACCATTATAAAACCGAATTATAAGATCATATAACTTACAAATCATACCACAATCACATTTTTCATTACTCAATGTCGATTCATAACTTAGTAATAATCATTAAAATTATTTATATAACACATATATTGAAATTTAACAACATTTATTTGCTTATAAACTTACCTCATAGAACGATAATCGGAACAGAATGATTATTCGACAACTTTGGTTTTCCCCTGATCTAAATCTGATTTCTTGGTTCTTGATCTAAACATATTCAAAGTAAACTCATTCAAACATAATTTCATTCAATTTAGTCCGAAAACACATAAATGGAAAAATTATCATTTTGCCCCTGAGATTTTACACTTTTTACAATTTAGTCCAAATTGCACAAAACACAAAACATGCAAAATTTGCACACACCATGCTTAGGCCGAATGTTACCCATGCTCATAAAAGTCCATACATTTTATTTATTTTACATTTTAGTCCCTCAATTTATTATTTTTGCAATTTAGCCCTAATTACTCGAATTCATCAAAAGTTCCAATACAAAATATATTAATCCAAAACATATCTTTCATAATTCATCATCTAACATCACAAAGCTCAATTATTCATCAATGACATAACTCAAAATATTCATTAAAATCAGAAATTCAAGCATGGGCTTTGTACATTACACTGACGATCTCAAAAATGTAAAAATTATCAAAAACCAAGCTAGCTACATACCTTAATCAAGCTTTAACAATGGCCGAACCTTAAAGCTTTATTTTTCTTTCTTTCTTTTTGTTATTCGGTCAAACCAAAAAGATGAGCACATTGGTTTTAATTTTATGTTTTATATTATTATAACTTAATAATCATTTTACATATATAACCTTTATATTAAAATTTTAAACCATTATAATTCATGGTTATAACCGTCCATCTTATGCTATCATGGTAATTTTGCATTATAAATACCTCAATTTAAAAAGACAGCAACAATTCGGCACTTTCACATTTAACCATCAAATTTTCATTTTACTTGATTAAGCCCTTTTATTAAATCAGGCACTCAAATGACAAAATTAAAACATGAAAATTTCACGGATATTAATTCACACATAATAAACACCGAAAGTAATTTTTAAATATTTTTTTGACTCAAATTTGTGGTCCTGAAACCACTGTTCCGAATAGGGTCTAAATTGAGCTGTTACATGTTTAGTATGTCAGCAAGTTAACGCTAAACATCAAGTACATTCTAGTTTGTTACAGCCAATGATGATACCTGAATGGAAATGGGAGCGTGTTAATTTGGATTTTGTATCAGGTTTACCCCTGTCTTCAAAAAAGAAAGATGTGATTTGGGTTGTAGTTGATCATCTAATGAACTTTATGTTTCTGAGATTGCCAGATTGCACGGGGGTGCTAGTTTCTATTATTTTGGATAGAGATCCGCGGTTTACATCGCGATTTTGGAGCAAACTATAGGAAGCTCTAGGTATGTGGTTGCATTTTAGTATTGCATTCATCCACAGACCGATGGTTAGTTTGAGCGAGTAATTCAGATACTTAAGGATATGCTTCGTTGTTGTGTGTTAGAATTTGAAGGCAAATAGGAGAAATATTTACCGTTGGTTGACTTTGCGTACAATAATAATTATCAGTCGAGTATAAAGATGGCATCATACGAAGCTTTGTATGGTCGTAAATGCCAAACTCCTTTGTTTTGGACCGAGCTCACTGAGAAAAATATTCATGGGGTTGATTTGATTTGAGAAACCTAAGAAAAAGTAAAAGTAATCCGTGACAGTTTGAAAGCAGTTTCAGATCGACAGAAATCATATAAAGATTTGAAACACGAAGACATTGAGTTTCATATTGGCAACAGAGTATTCCTGAAAGTATCACCCTCAAAGAAAGTTCTTCGATTTGGTCACAAAGGAAAGAATCAGACTAGTAGCATATCGAATAGCTTTGCCATTAGAGTTAAAAAAGATCCATAACATGTTTCATGTATCTATGTTATGACAGTATCGATTTGATCCTTCACATGTTATTTCACTGGAAGATGTCGAGATTCAGCTTGATATGTCGTACAGTGAAAAATCGATCAAAATTTTGTCAGAGAGGTTAAAGATTTGAGAAATAAGAGCATATCGTTAGTAAAAGTTCTTTGGAAACTCATGGTGATAAGGAGGCCACCTAGGAACTCGATGAAGCTATGAGAAAGCAATATCCAAATCTCTTTTCTGGTAAGATTTTCGGGGACAAAAAATTATTAGGGAGAGAGTTGTAACAGCCCGTTTTCAATGAAATCAGAATAGTGGTTTTGAGAGCACAAATCTGACTTTGAAATGTTTATTTTATTAATATTATATTGTCTACAACATGATAGTAGTACCATATAAAAATTTCATTAAGAAATTTTATCGTTAGCATGCTTAATTTGATAAAAATGACTAAATTATATAAGGTGCAAAATTAGAGTTCTACAAGTAAAAGTGTCAAATTGCTATGAAATTGGAACATGAGTGGCCTTAAAGGGTAATTAGACCATTAATATTAATAGTGGACAAAGATGGACATCTTTTTAATGGTTTTAATGATTATTAATTAAGGTTATATAGGTGATTTAATAATTAAAACCAAAATAAGTAAAAACAAAATCATTCTTTTTGTGCATCTTCTTCTTGTCGATTTTTCTAAGAAGAAAACACCACCTTTTTTTAGCTTCAACATTCGGCCATCCCTCTCTAGTGCATATAACTACATTTTTGTCTATTTTTAATGATTTCAATGTTTTTGGAGTCGTTGTAGTTTAATCTAGCTAGCCTGGGGACTAATTTGCAAAATAATTAAAAGTTTAGGGTTTTATCATGAACGTATATTATTTTTTTTTATGTTTGATGAATTAAAATGAATGTTTGAATATAGTTGAACAGCTTCTATAAATGAAGTTTGATGAATTTGTCAATTAGGGATTTAATTGAAAACTAGAAAATTATTCATGGTGAAATTGTGAAATAAATAAAATGAAGGTCTTGTGAGGGGTTTCAATAAAATTTGGCTATAGTTTGCATGAATTTCATTTTATAAGCTTAAGGACTAAATTGTAATGGATTCAAAATTATAGGGGCAAAAGTGTAATTTTTCCAAAATATGATTTTTGGATTTAATTGATTAGGATCTTGTTTGAATGAATTAAATTTGATTATTTAGATCAAGAAAAGCAACGTACGGATTTAGATCGAGGAAACGATAAGGTGTTAGATTAGTCACGTATTTCTTTGGTTGTGATCGAGGTAAGTTCATACATTTAATTAAAGTTGTGTTATGCTCGATTTACACACTTTAATGTTATATTATGGTATTACGTCTCTATGAAATAATCCAATGAAGTTTTGACGACTTTCGGATCCCGTTTGAACCTTAGGAATATATAGGATACAAATGACATGCCATTAGGGTTAGCATGTTTCGGGTGATGGTCTTATACATCCTACCGATGGCTGAGTTTTTGACATGAGTTGTTGTTACTTAACAGCTTGTGTGAGCAGCACCATGTAGCTACGTCCTGACTGATAGCTTGTGTGAGCAGACCCACTTATGGCTTGAGAGAGAATTTATATAAAATAAAAGAAAGTAATGGTTTTGACCATTTGTTAGCACATAGTGTGCGAGATTCTCGCGTATTATATATTATTCTAATGGTTCAATGGGTATACAAAAGGAAAGGATCGACATATGTTTTGATAAGTAATGCTATGAAAGTATGAAACATGTATGAACTCATGATGTTTTAAATATGCTTAGCCATATTCATGAAAGTATGAATGTTTATAAGATATGTGCATAAAAGCTATTATGTTTTGTAATGAGTTGCTAAGTTATGTGGTTATCTAACTTGAAAGATTATTGTTGATTAGACTTGCGCCAAGCTATGTTGGATTATCTCATAAATTGCTTTTAAGCTTATATATATTGAAACGGTAAGATTTGTTTATGAATTACGAACTTACTAAGCATTATATGCTTACTTCGTGTATTTTTCTTATGTTTTTAGATAATCAGAAGCCGTGCGGTTTGGAAGCTTGTCAGAGATCCATCACACTATCTCAGCTATATCGGTAGATTTTGATGATTTTGAGTCATGGTTATAATGACATGTATAGGTATCTTTGTTTGATGAAATTAGCCATTATGTGTGGCTTGTATATATGTTATTTTGGTTAATGATATAATTGATGTGATATCATGTATATATATATATATATGGTATTTTAAAGTGGTTGTCATTTTGGCATCTAAGTACTTAGTGATGATAGTTGAATGGATGAACATTAAGGATGCTATGAGATGTTGTTTTGGTATGATATAGATAGTGCCTTGAAGTGTTAATGGTTAGTTTTGGTAGCCTTGAATGTATATTGGCATTTGGTATAGTTATTAAGATTAATAGTATATGTGAAAGTGGTCATAATGGTATTTGTTATGCATGTAATTGGTATACGAACTTTATGGAAAATGTGGAACTAAAGTTGTTCAATTGGTGGTTTGAATTATGAACGAATATGGTAGGTGTTTAGTCAAGTTTGATTGTTGAGTTTGAGGTGAAATTGTGGCATATTGGTTGAATGGTTAGTTTCTATGATGTTCTAGATTGTATATGTATATCTAAGTGCCATTTGAATGCATGAAATTAGGTACATTTGGGTTGTGCAAGTGGCTAGTTTTTGGGTAAGAAAAATGGCTTGAAAATGGCCTATTTTTTGTCCACACAGCCAGAGACATGGGCATGTGTCTCATTCGTGTGTCCCCTATAGCTTATTAAGAAAGGCGAAATACAAACTTGGATCGGGGAAAGAATAAAGTTACGGAATAGCATACTCATTTTGCTATTTTAGCATTTGAGGTAAGTTCGTATGTGATAAATTTCATTATAAATGTATTTTAAATGCTTTGATGTTGCATAAACTGTAATTATGAGACTAAGGAAATGTTCAACAATGATTTGACGATGATTCAGTATTCGAAATCCCGATTGAACCTTAGGAATAGATTTGGATACTAGTGACATGTCATTAGGGACTAATGTGAGTATGTGATCCGACTGCTGGTCTTGTACGTCCTACCGATGGCTGAGTATACTAGCATGTGTTGCAATTACTTGACAGCTTGTGTGAGCAGCACCATGTAACTATGTCTTGACTAACAGCTTGTGGGAGCAGGCCGTTGATAGCTCTAGTGTGAGAAGTATATGTGATACATTGAGTTGGCTTCGCGCCATGATATTGGCACTTAGTGTGCGGAATTTTACGAGTATCCGATAGTATTCTGAATGGTTCAACAGTAAATAAAAGACGTGATTGTGTATGAGATTGATACGAGATGGTACAAGTATGTACAAAAACTGTATAAGTTTAAATCGAAGAAGTTATGAAGTTATATATATAAGATTATGATCGAAAATGTGAAAGGTTTGTTAGTTACATGAATTACATGTTGACTTGTTCAAATTGATGATTTGTATATTCATGTTTAGATTGAGTTTATTTCATACGAGCTTACTAAGCTATATAGCCTACTTTGTTTATTTTGTCGTGTTTTATAGCGACTTCAAAGCTAGCTCGAATTCAGGGATCGTCGGAGACATAGTCACACTATCCTACTATTACTTTGGTACTTTTGAACTTATGTTTTGGTTATATGGCATGTATAGGTATTTTGAGTCATTGTGGTTATGAATTGATAATGATTTTGAGCAATTGAATTGGCTTGTAAATGTTTATATTATGGTTGTAAATATATAGTCATGAGATTTGGCTTAAGTTTGTTATTTTAGATGTATATGTATATATGTGAGAATGGCCTATGATGTGGTTCATAATTGCTTGCAAATAGTTTGTGGTAAATTAACATTTATGGTAGCTAATGGTTAGAAATGGCTATGGTATGCTGGTGAATTTAGGTAAGGTAAAATGTTTGGTTGAAATAATGCATATAAGTGTTTGAGATTAATGTGTATAGAGAATGTGAGTGTTGAATGTGCATGAATTATGTTTTGTTTGGTTGAATTGATATGCCTTTTGATGCTATGTATTTGTGCCAATTGATGTGGTGTAGGTACATGCAAGTTTGGGTGGCAAATGGCTTGGTAAATAGCCTATTTTTGTCCACACGGGCAAAGACACGGGTGTGTGTCTCAGTCGTGTGTGACACACGGTTATGTACACGGCCGTATGTCCCTTGGTGTTGAAATTAAAATCAAGTCAGTGTGCTCCACACGACCTCACACACGGGCGTGTGACTTGGTCGTGTGGCATAAGCCAGTATACCCTACAGGTTTGGCACGGCCTAGCACACGGTCTGGCATACGGGCATGTATGGCCATTTTTAGGGCACACGGGTTAGCCACACGGGCGTGTGTGTTGGCCGTGTGACCCAAGTCCAAGAGTTACACGAGATCAGACACGAGCTGGAACACAGCCATGTGCTTTTATTTCGAATGTCCACATAGCCTGTGACACGAGCGTATCTTTGGCTGTGTGAGGGACATGGTCGGGCCACACAGGCGTGTGTCCCCTATTTTTGAGAAAATTTTCTAAATATACAAAAAGTTTACAAAGTTATCGGTTTAGTCCCAAACCACTCTAAATGTATGTTTAGGGCCTCGTATGCTCTTAATAGGAACAAAATGATTATTTGTTATTAAAATGTATATGATTTGATTAATTGTTTGTGAAATGTATCTTTAAATGTGTGTTAAGTCTGGTAATGCTCCATTACCCTACTCCGGCATTGAACACGGGTGAGGAGTGTTACAGCCTGGCCACACGGCTGTGTGACCCTTGTAGTTTGAAATTTTGCGTCTTTTTTCGTAAAACCCCATATGTTTTTAATTTTGTCCCAATTTGTTTCTAATGTCTTTTTAGGGCCTCGAGGGCTCGTAAAATGGACTATAATAATGAGTTTGAATAATATTGTTATGATTTATGTTGCGATTTAATTTTGATAAATAAATGTTCGTTCTATGATGTTATCATCCGATAATGTTCCATAGCCCTAATCTGGCGACGGATTTTGGCTATGGGTGTTACATATGACATGTCTTGTTTTGTAAGAAATGGTACATGAATTTGTTTGAATTAGGGGTTAAAATAGAGCACACCACTTAGGACACAGGCTGTCACACGACCGTCTGTATTTATTATTTTTAAAATAGTATCCATACGGCCTAGGACAAGATCGTGTGGTCCAACTTCGAATACACACACGACCTATCACACGGCCTACGAAATGGCCATGTGGCTCTATTTCAAATACTGACACGGGCTTGGACACGGTCGTGTGTCCTAACTTTAAATGTTCACACGGTCTAGGCTATGTCACACGACCTGGCCATACAGTCGTGTGACCCCTGTTTTGCAAATTTTCAATCTTTTTCCAAAAATTTCTTATTTGTTTTGATTTGACCCCATATTATTCTCAAACTATGTATAGGGCCCCATGAGCTTGAATTAAGGCTCACAATTGTATTTGTATCCTGAATTGATTTCTTTGTTATATGTTTGCAATTTATTTGGTTAACTATGTTGAATTAAAGTTAAATGTTTTGTTTAGCTTGGTAACACTCTGTAACTTTAATCCGGCAACGAAGACGGAATAGAGGTGTTACACATGGCACCATATCATGTAAGACCATAGCTGGTGGGCTATGGCATCATATGGAAATACCATATCGTATAAGACCATAACTGGTGGGTTATGACATCATATGGATAGAATTAAAGGGAGGTTATTGCCAAATGGGGTTTCTGCGTGCCCCGAAAGATGAGGGGCAAACCTCACGTAATGTTAGGTTAGGTTAATCTCTATTGTAAACATGTCAGAAAATGGAAGACTTTCTGGTATCTAAGAAGAATGGATACTTTCGTGGCAAAAAAAGGACACCTCTGTGCCGAAGCTTGAGGGAAAAGAAATGATTTCCCTGACATATTCTGAAGGAATGGAATTCTTGACAAAGAAGAAATAGAATGATATGAAAGGCGAATTTTGGACTTGGAGTTTTCACGGTAAGGAATGAAAGATAGGTCCTTGTGGGAAGTTTTGAAGGAACATTCTCTTTGACGAATTCAATAGAGGAAGTTTTCATGACACACCCACAAAATGGGATATGCCTGTGGTGTGAGCTGGAAAGGCTCCCAAGAATAAATCTTGAAGGACGCTACATATGGCGGATTCTAAAAAAATGATATAAGTGGCTAACTCTGAAGAATGGTAAGTATGGAAAATCATGGAAGAATGACATGTATATAGCAAACACTGAAGGAATAGTACGCATGGTGAACTCTGAAGAAATGGTTTCATCTAAAATGTCTTGGTGTGGTTTGCATGGTCTTAGGATATGTACAAAAGAGTTGGAAGTTCCAAGATATGCACCGAACTCAAGGTATGGGTCAAATGGACTCGAAGATCAAGTCGAATAACATTACCTAGTCTGTATAGAACTTAGAATGGGAATATCTAAGGAACCTCGAGAAGGGCTGGGTAAAAAATGTATGCATTGAATCAGGGAAAGAGAAGGGTAAAGCATGATTTCAAGTCAAGGGATGAAGTCTAAGATAAGAAGAATGGAATTCTAGAACTGTACTCGCTATAGGCAAGCTGAAGAATAAAGAACAACGAGAGGATTATTGATTCACTAAATGCATTGCATAGGCACGATGCAGGTAAATAAAGTTTAACACACTAAGTCCTCACAAACTTACCTATGTGTTTTGTGTTACAAGTGAGCTGTTTGAGGGTATGCTAGGAGAGATGATGCCAAGGTTACGCCAAATATGGTGGGAAAGGCTATTATTCATTCAAAATGTGTTGACAACTCAACTATAGTTAGTGTTATCTCTAAAGGCTACTATGCATAAAACAAATCGAATAATGTATTTAAATTATGATATTCACTTGTAAGTCCTCGCTATTGGAAGTCTTGAACCATGGTTTTGATCGTCTACAGTACACCCAGTTGTAAGTTAGTTGGAAAGTACTCATAAATAAGATGTAAATGTTGAAAATTAGCATGTCTTGTTCTAAATAAGTCCATAATAGAAGGTTAATACCTGAGATCTAGATTTGATGAATCAGATCGAGTCGAGGGTGTTACATGATGTGATACTTGTAATCAATATGTTTCGTCCTCTTGTGGTTTATCATCTCCTTAGTATTAGCTATTGCGCACTATAGTGACAATACAATGTGATAGCTTTTCCCATACCAATAAAGACTTCAAGATCTTTAAGGAACTTTCGAAGCCACATTTCTTCCTTAGTAGCCTCAAAAGCAGCCACATATTTGGCCTTCATAGTGGAGTTAGTAGTACAACTCTACTTTGCAATTCTCCATACAATGGACCCATCACTTAGGACAAAAACACAGCCCAATGTCGATTTCCTCAATCCCTATATGATTGGAAGTTAAAACCAGTATATCTAATAGGAGTAAGATCTCCTCCAGAATAAACAAGCATATAATCTCTCGTTCTCTGTAAAAACTTGAGCATATGCTTAACTTCTTGCCAATGTCTTGGCCTCAGATTCGCCTGATATTGACATACCAATCCCAACGCAAAATAGATACTTGGGCATGTGCATAACATAGCATACATGAGACTTCCTACTACTGAATCATAAGGAATCTTTCTCATGTTCTCTCTTTCTTTAGTTGTTTTAGGACAGTCCTCCAAAAAAAGATGAAATCTCGATACGGAGAGTTGATTTCCCTTCTTTGAATCTATCATTGCATAGCACTCCAATATCTTGTCTATGTATGAAGCCTAAGATAGTGTTATCACTTTGTTCTTTCCATCCCTTAGGATTTGAATGCCTAGAACAAAATTATCTTCTTCCAAGTCCTTCATGCTAAACTATTGGGTTAACCACAGTTTAACCTTGCAGTCCCTACATCATTCCTAGTGAGTAGAATGTCATTGATATATAGAATGAGAAATACCACATTTTCATCCCCTAAATGTTTATAAACATAAGGTTTATCTATTTTTTGCTTAAATCCAAAAGTTTTGATAGCTTGATCAAATCTTTGATTCCATGAGTGAGATGTTTGCTTAAGTTCATATATGGATCTATGGACCTAAGCAGTTTGCAAACTTTATACTAGTTCCCTTTAGCTATATATCCAGTAGATTGCATCATATAGATGCTCTTTTCAACATAGTCATTCAAAAACACTATCTTGACATGCATTTGTCATATCTCATAATCTAGAGCCATCGTAATGGATAATAATATGCGGATTGACTTAAGCATGGCAACCAGAGGGAAGGTTTCTTTGTAATCAAAAAGTATAACCTTTTACTACAATTTTGGCCTAATAAGTTTCCACTTTACCATCCATATTTCATTTCTTCTTGTAGATCCACTTACACCCTATGTGTTTTATGCCTTTCGGTAAGTCTATAAGTTCTCACATTGAGTTGGAGTCCATAGAATCCATTTTAGCTTTCTCACACTAAGTTAGAGTCCATGGAATCAGCACTCTGCATCGCTTCGTCATACGTGAGTGGATCATCATCTTTATATTCAATAGACTCAGTGTAACACCCCACACCCAGCTCGTCCTCCGGTTCTGGGTATGGAGCATCACAATGGACCTATACTTAATTTTACTAACTTAACTACTATAAAATATTCTAAAAATAAACTATCGAGTACTAAAATTTGAAAATAATAATTCTTACAACTAAGGGCCTTATGCCGCTGAAAGTTTAGATCCTCACAGTTCAATTTCTAACCAGGCTAATAGTTTACAAAGGAATATTAAAATTTAGCTAAGGATTATCAGTCCTAAAAATCCAGATTCTAGTTGTGTTATCTAGTTTCGCTATTTATGACACTAACGCATAGCCTCTAATAGTACCTCATTCCTATGTCCATGACTCGATTTGATAGCGATCCTCAATCTCCATTCCATCTGGCTTGGTCCCTCCTCCGAGTCCTCTGTAACACCCCAAACCCGGCCCAGACGTTATGGCCAGATCTGACGTGTCACATGGATTTACGACTTAGTATGCCCTCGTTGGTTTAAGTGATTGGGGTGGTCTTTGTAAAAACAGCGGTCGAACGAAAAGCTGGTTTATCAATCTTTAAGCTATCCATTTGTTGTGCTTGTTGAGTCTTGAAAACGTTCATTAGTTTTGAAAACCCGCGCAGCCTAACACTAGTAGTTTCGTCATAGTATAAATATAATCAGAAAATAAAACCATAGCAGAAAAGAAATTTAAATAACGGCCTTATTACAACTTAAAACCCAAAATTAAATTAGAATATAAAAATAATAAAAATAAACTAACTTAGAAAAACCAACTTTGTAGATGATGTGGCCACTCCGAATCCCTCACAGCTCCAAGCCCACTATGGTTGCGGATTTCCTGCAGAGATGAAAATAGAGTGGTGAGTTCGATAAACTCAGTGCGTAACATAACCCAACCATAGCCCAAAACAGATCAAATTTCAGAGTCTGAGCCTTGGCCCAGTACAGAAATCAGAATGGAACCCATAGGCCCATAGCAAATACAGAACAAATATATCATGAATGCATAAATTCCAACCCAGAGCCATCCATAACACCCCCGTACCAGCCTTACACCATGTGGGGATACTCGACCTACCCAACCGCTACACACCACAGAAATTGCAACGAGGCTGCCAGATATTGTGACGAAGTCACCAGATACAGATATTGTGGCTAGGCCACCAGAACAGATATATATATGTGGCAAAGCCACGGATTGCAGCGAGGTCGCGGATATTGTGACGAAGTCACCGTATCAGAATATATGTGGCGAGGCCACCGGTTATAGCGAGGTCGCGAACGCTTCCTCCATCATTATAAACCCATGTCCCATGCAATGAGATAATATGTCATGGCATACGATACGAAAGCGAGAACATCATGCTTTTCAGAAAATAACCCTAGGGGTAAAATCATAATTTTACATGCATAAGAGTATTTCAGTAATTATTACCTATTGCTAAGGTTTCATGCTTATTCTAACGTTTACCAAGTAATCAGACGTACTTACCTCGTCTTTTTACCAAAGTGGGCCTGTTGGCCCATTAGCCCATTTTCGGCCCATTAAACCCAAAAATACCGTTGTGCACGAAAATGCACACTCTGCACCCTAATCATCCAAATGCACCACATTCATTAACAACTATCTCACGAGTGCTCGCACACTCGCGAGTTCACAAAATACCAACATTTCGGTATTTCGGTTTATACCGATTCAGTCTAAGGGAGGGTGTCGTTTACACACCTGGTCGATAACGATTAATGACGATATCTCCCACGCGATAATCCTACAATCAATCACTACCACATTAGACTTAGGAATTAACGATAACTAACATAAATCCTCATAAACTAACCCAATCATCACACAAGTTAGTCATTTACACACGAGGGCAAAATGGTCATTTTACCGTCTAGGGGTAAATCGGTAGTCCTACCTTACAGGTTTATTTTAGTAATTCTACAACTTAACCACTTGGGCCTACGGACCCATTGGGACCACATGGCCCATTTTAGCCCATCGCGGCCCGAAATTGCCGTCCTACTGCTAGAGTTGCGAGAAATACACACCTGCTAGGAGACTGCAGTTAATCTGCGCTCCAAACACTCTTAGCTGATGTCCAACCCAAACGAGCACGTCACAAAGCGAAAGGGATCAGCCAAGAAGGGTATGCCTATTCTCCTCATGGTTTACTCTATTTAAAGCTAGCTCTCCATCTACTCTTATGTTAGCTTCCTGATGTGGGATCCCTCCATCACCAGAGTTTAAAACCAACACCAAGTCTTGCCGTCCCAACATAGCAAAATAATCACCTTTGCATGCCAAGGGATTCGAACCAAAGTCCTCCCACATGCCAACTCACGCCACCACCACTAAGCCATCAACTCATTTGTGTCATAAATCCAACATATTAAACTTTAAAGCGCACCTACTTGCTTCCAGATTTATTGAAAATAAAACCAAAATATATTGCAAGAGCCAAGACTTGAACCTTGGACCCTTTGCTTTTTCTATGGCGTCACTTCCTTGTCCCCTAAATGGCGCCACCTTGCCACTACACCACACTCCTTTTTGTGTCATCTTTTATCCTTTTACTCTTAAAAGCCCAAACGCCAATTGCATCACTTGTTCATAAAATTAAAATTCCAAAGACTACCACAGATTTAACTTAAGTTTGGGCCTTCCAAAGGCCTACTAACCTACTAAAATATATATTTTAACCAATCAGAACACACACAAATTTTAAAAATCACAGAAACACAGAAAACACGAAAATTGAGGCGTTACAACTCTACCATCCTTAAAGAAATTTCATCCTCGAAATTTTACCTGAATCAAACAAATAAGGATATTATTGACGCATCGCCAGTTCTGGCTCCCAAGTAGCTTCCTCTCTGCCATGATTACGCCACAGCACCTTTACTAGCGGAACTGATTTCCTCCTCAAAATCTTAACATCTCGATCTAGAATCTGCACAGGCTCTTCCTCAAAAGTCAAGTCTGTTTGGACCTCCATCTTTGCAACCGGCACAACATGAGTAGGGTCAAAACGATACCGCCTTAACATGGATACGTGAAAGATATCATGAATCCTATCTAACTCTGGAGGTAGCTCCAACTGATAAGCCACTGGACCCACTCGCTTAAGAATCCGATAAGGCCCAATGAACCGCGGACTTAACTTGCCTTTCCTCCCAAACCTTAATATTTTCTTCCAAGGTGAAACCTTCAAGAAGACCATATCACCCACAGAGTACTCAATTTCCTTGCGCTTCAAGTCTGCATATGACTTCTATCTATCAGATACTTCCTACAACCGGTCTCTAATCAACCTGACCTTATCCTTAGTATCTGCCACCAACTCAGGTCCAAGAACCTGTCGTTCACCCACTTGGTCCAACAACTAGGTGTACGACATCATAAGGAGCCATTCGAATACTTGCCTGGTAACTGTTGTTGTATGCAAACTCTACCAACGATAAGTAATCTTCCCAACTGCCTTGAAAGTCGATAACGCATCCCCTCAACATGTCTTCGAGAATTTGAATAACCCTTTCTGACTGACCATCAGTCTGAAGATGAAAGGCTGTACTAAAGTTCAACCGCGTACCCAACATCTTATGTAACTTTTGCCAAAATCGAGATGTAAATCTAGGATCTCGATCAGAAATAATCGACACTGGCACTCCGTAAAGTTGCACTATTTCTGCCACATACAATTTGGCTAACTTCTGAAGTGAATAATCAGTGCGGACAGGTATGAAATGAGCAGATTTGGTCAACCTATCCACAATTACCCAAATCGAGTCCTTCTTCGACGGTGTCAAGGGTAACCCACTCACAAAATCCATGGTTACCCCCTCCCACTTCCAAAGTGGTACTTTCACTGGCTGCAAAAGTCCGGAAGGTAATTGATGTTCAGCTTTCACTTGCTGACAAGTCAGACATTTTCCCACAACTTCCGTTACCTCTCGCTTCAATCCAGGCCACCAATACAACTCTTTTAAGTCGCGATACATTTTACTCCCTCTAGGATGCATAGCACACAGACTCCATGAGCTTCTTTCAGATTGCTTGCCTCAAGTCAGAGTCCTTTGGAATACAAACTCTACCTCAGTAACACAAAACTTCCTCACTGTTCAGTCCGAACTCAGAAGTATCCCCATTCTTAACCTGCTGGAATTGAGAAACCAGGGACTCATCCCTCGACTATTTTTCCTTAATCTCACTCACCCAGGTCGACTTAACTTGTAGTTCTGCTAACAGACTACCGTCGTCGTACAAACTCAAATGAGCAAACATGGCTCTCAGATCAGATACAGTTCTTTGACTTAGGGCATCAGCCACCACATTAGCTTTGCCTGGGTGATACTCAATCGCGCAGTCATAATCCTGAAGAAACTCTATCCATCTCCGCTGCCTAAGGTTCAGCTCCTTCTGAGTCAGCAAGTACTTAAGACTCTTATGATCTGTGTATATAATACAGCTTTCTCCGTACAGGAAATGTCTCCAAATCTTAAGCGCAAAGATTACCACTGCCAACTCCAGATCATGAGTAGGATTTTTAGCTTCATGTGGTTTAAGCTATCGTGATGCATAAGCAGCCACTCTACCCTCTTGCATTAGCACACAGCCCAACCCTACATGTGATGCATCACTGTATACGGTAAAATCTTTTCCAGACTCACGCCTGAATCAAGATCAGTAGTACCTGGTTAGAACTTTCTTCGCCTCAAAAGATTCCTGTTGTTTCTCAGTCCAAACAAACGGTACTCCCTTCCTTATAAGCTTTGTCAAAGGTGCTGCCATCACAGAAAATCCTTCCACAAACCTTCTATAGTACCCAGCTAAACCCAGAAAACTTTGAATTTCCGACACTGACCTCGTTGGATTCCATTCCAGAATCGCTTTAATCTTTTGAGGGTCCACCTTGATCCCTTCAGCAGAGATAACATGCCCCAAGAAAGTTACATCTCTCAACCAGAACTCACACTTACTAAATTTTGCATAAAGCTCCTTCTCCCTCAGCACTTGCAGCACAATACGAAGATGCTCATCATGCTTCTCCTCAGTTTCAAAATAAACCAGAATATCGTCGATAAAGACGACCACGAATCGATCCAAGTATGGCTGGAACACTCGATTCATCAGATCCATAAATGCTGCAGGCGCGTTCGTCAACCCAAATGGCATAACCAAGAACTCATAGTGACCATACCAAGTTCTGAGTGTCGTCTTGTGAATATCCACCTCCTTAGCCCTCAACTGATGATACCCAGATCGAAGGTCAATTTTGGAAAATACTGAAGCTCCTCTAAGTTGGTCGAATAAATCATCGATTCTCAGCAGTGGGTACTTGTTCTTAATAGTCAGTTTGTTCAACTGGCGATAATCGATGCACATCTGCATTGACCTATCCTTCTTCTTTACAAACAACACTGGTGCTCCCCACGGAGACACACTTGGTCTAATGAAGCCTCTATCCAATAACTCTTGAATTTGGGCTTTCAACTCCACCAACTCCTTCGGTGCCATCTTATAAGGTGCAATGGACACCGGTGCCGTTCCAAGCAACAAGTCGATTCCAAACTCAACCTCTCGGTTCAGGGGCAAACCCGAAAGCTCCTCTGGGAAAACATCTTGAAAATCCTTGATAGTTCTAACTTTACCCACTGTCAGATCCTCAGTTTTTGATTGGCTTACAAATGCCAAATAAGCCTCACATCCCTTTCGGATCCACTTCTCGACTTTCAATGCCGACACCACATTAGACAGATAATCCCTACACTCGCCTATCACCAAAACCTCCTCATCCTTTGGGGTCTTTAACATTATTCGCTTAGCATCACAATCCAGAGTAGCCCTGTGCTTAACAAGCCAATCCATTCCTAAAATGAGATCGAATTCTCCGAAAGGTAGCTCCATCAGATCTCCAGAGAAAACTTTTCCTTGAGTTTCTATAGGCACATCTTTATACAGTTTATCTACCCTAACCGAGTGACCCAAAGGACTTAGTACAGATACCCCACTCACGATCTCCTCAGAGCGCACACCCAGCGACCCAGATATAGCACATGCAACATATGAATGGGTATGTGACAACCCTAATTTGACCCTAGTCGGAAAGTGGTTTCGGGACCACAAAACCGAGTTATAAAAATAATTATAAGTTATATTTCATGATTTCGAAGTGAGTAAATACAATTGTGAAAATTTCAAGCTTTGATTTGGTCATTTGCATGTGAATTTATTCAATAGGACTAAAATGTGACACTTTTGAAATGTGATAGGTTAATTTAGAATGAGTAAATAATGCATGTGTTTAAAGGAATGGTTTTGCATGTTAAATTGCCCATTTTTAGATAGTGGCCGGCCATGTCCTAGTTATGTTATAAAATATGAATTTTCTATTAGTTTTATTTAGTTAAATGATATAATACCATGAATAAATGAAATAAAATAAGGAACTAAAATAGAAAGTGGGTGAAAATAACAAAGTAATCACCTTGTTCATCCCAAAAGCCGAAAGTGAAGAAGAGTTGGGGAGAAGGAACCATTCGGTCACTTAGATCTTCTTTAAGGTATGAGATTCATGTGAATTTTTGAAATGTTAGATACATTTGAACTAATTACCAAGTTCTTTAGGTAACCCATGTTAGAAATTTTGATATTAGGATGACTAGAACTTTCGGCCATGGTAGTTTGAGGATTAAGGATTTTATTTCTTGTTAAAATTGGATGAATCTTAGTGTGTGAGTGTTTGAACTAAGGATCAAATAGATGCATAGGTACAAAGTAGGAAGAATCGGCTACTATGGTTGATACTGATGCCGAATGTGAAAATGTTATATTGAATAATGTATGTGATTTGAGTTAATAACATGAAAAGAATATTTAGATGTATTATAATTGATTAAGTATTAAATTAAAAGTTGCTAAAATTGCCATTTCTTTAGCCGAATATGTGTTTGATCAATGAAGAATTTGTTGAAGAATATAGGTGAACTTGGTAAGAGTATTCGGCTTAGTGTATAAATGATATAAAGATTTTAGAAATTATTTTTGGTTAGGTGTATGTATGATTAAGTATATTCGGCAATATAATTAAAGTGAGTACATGATATTATATTATAATTATTGAGCTTAAGTATATGGATATGTGTATATGTGGTCATACAATGACATTTTGGTTTGAAAATTTAATGATAAATTGTTATTTAGGATAGATGAACATTCGGCAAAAAAATAGCCAAAGTATATATATAAAAAAATATATATAATGAGTTTGATATGTGATTGCCGAATGTGATTAATAAATTCATATTATTGGTTTAAATATTGAATACTCCTATTTGTATTCTTTAAGCTCAAGAGCAAAGGGGAACTAAATCCGATAAAGGGAAGGAAAAAGTAATTGAATAGCCATTGAAGTCGTTCGACAACATCCGAGGTAAGTTTTCGAGTAATGGAACTTAGATTATGATTCGATTAGATCATGTTATATAGCGAATCAAAACAATGCTCTTTGTATGTGGCTATTGAGCCGAAAAATGGTAATCGTAGATATGCGCCTTGTGTCTGAGTTCTAGTAATGAAAACGAAATAAAACTGTGTTATGATTTGTGGACATATGTGCATGATTATTCGGATGATAACCGGACTAAGATCCGAAGGCATTCGTGCAAGTTGGTATATCCGGGCCATGTCCCGAAGGCATTTATGCTAATGATTATAACCGGGCTAAGACCCGAAGGCACTTGTGCGAGTTGTTATATCCGGGCTAAGACCCGAAGGCATTTGTGCAAGTCGTTATATCCGGCTAAATCCCGAAGATGCTTGGGTTTGGGAGTGAGCGATCTTGCTGTAATAATTTCAATTAATACGCTCATAAAATCCAAACGATAAGGTATGTTTCGTATATGCATCAGAAAAGTCGATTCGTTTAAATAGTATTCGTTCAATTGATTAACGAATTTTTGGCCTTTAGTTAGGTTTGATATTTTGTGTATGAAGATATAGATTGAAGGGTGAAGTAAGTATGATTATGAGAATGTGCATATATGAAGTTATTCATTTAGCCATATGAATGTTATACCTTAGCCGAAACTAATTGCATTATTCAAAACTTACTAAGCATTAAATGCTTATTCCGTTTCTTTGATTCTCTGTTTATAGATTTTTGGTTCGCCAGCTATCGGACTCGGGAGTGTCAAAGTCGAAGTCGCTCACACTATCAAAGCCCCTTTCGGTACACTTTTGATTGAACTTTGAAATGGCATGTATAGGACTACCCTTTTTGATGTTGGTCATGTACCTTTCGGTATTGTACAAATTTGGATAGCCATGCGAAAATGGCTTATATTTATATTTTGAGCATAATGTTATAATCATCGTGTATGTATATGGTTATTGAGAGGTGTGGATATGCTTGGCAATGATTGACCATTGGGATGGTTAATCACAATCATATTTTGTGCTATATATGCTAAAGGGTTAGTTAAATCATGGAAACTATGTAATAGGTAAAGTCTACCCTAAAGGCAGATGCTGACAGTATCAGTAGTGTAAATTTAAAAAAATCACTAAAAATAGTAGGAATGGATTTAAATAGTGAATAAATTATGTAATCGAACCTTTATGAATCTAATTTCATATGGAAGAAACAAAACGGTCATATGAGTCGGATTTTAAGACGTATTTAAGTTTTCGTGAAACAGGGCCAGAGCGATTTCTGGATCCCCTATTCTGACTTTGGAAATTCACTATAAATTAACCAGAGATAATTAGAAGTCATGCCCTATATGTACAGATTCCTTTTCGAGTCTAGTTTCTTTAGAAACAAACGGCATAAGATTTGAAGCCCTGTACAGGGAGATACCTAAGTTGCAATGCATGAAGGTCTGAGTAGTCGAACAATGTAACAGGGGAGACTTTAACTAATAAACTGTACTGTTTGGCCCGATAAAAAATTCTAGAAAAAAATTTGTAGATGGATATATGAGTATATTTTCAGGAAAAATTTACGGAATAAGTTTTTGAGCTTCGGAACTCGAGATATGATTTTTAAAGTGGCTGTGATGCAGTTAGCCAGCATGTCTGGAATTTTTAAAAATGAACCGTGTAAGTCAATGAAATAAGTCCGTAAATACCTCGTGTTAGACCCCGGTAACGGTCTCGGGTACGGGGTGTTACAGGGTAGATCCAACATCTATCAACGCAGTGTATGGCATACTAGAAATAAAAAACGTACCAGTTATGACATCAGGTGTATCACCCTCCTCTCGGTGACGAGCTGTATACACCAACGCCGGCTGACGAGCCTCAGCAAATCCAGCACCCCTGCCAGGTGCTCCTCTTCCTCGACCATTTCCATTACCACCTCTGCCTTGCCCACGTCCTCTCCAAAACTATGGTCCACCCCTCACTGGTTGAGCGACCCTCTGCTCCATAACTTGAGCCTGATCTGGTTCCTGGGGACAATCCTTAACCCTATGCTCCATAGATCCGCATCTTCTGATAATTTCCACAACCCTGTGGTCTAACAGCATTTATCGGTACTGCTCGAACTGACTCCATTACCTATTCTCTCTTAACATTCCTGCTCATACCACCTGAAAGTCCTGAATCTCTCCTAAAATGGTTCCGATCTTTCTCACGGTTCTGTCTCTTTGTATGCTTCACTTCCTCAGCTATCTTAGCTTTCTCCACCAAAGCAGCGAAGTTACGCTCCCTCTGCGGAGCAATCAGCACCTAGGTTCATCTCTCAGACCATCCTCGAAGCGTACGCTATGCTCATACTCTGTAGTGACAATCCCAAAAGCATACTGGCTCAGTCTTAAAAACTCAGATTCATACTCAGCCACTGACTTACTCCCTTGGACCAGGTTTAGAAATTCTTTCTGGCGAGCGTCCACGTAACTAGGCCCAACATACTTTCCTTTGAAGGCTATCTTAAATAGCTCCCAAGTCATACTGTCAGCGGGAGTTCCATCTCTCACCGTGAGCCACCACTGATAAGCCTCATCCCTGAGTAACGATATGACTCCCTTCAGCTTTTGCTCCACAGAGCAGTCCGGATCATCCATAATCCGCTCTATGGCTTCTAACCAATACTCAGCCACATTAGGAGCTACACTAGATACGCCCTTAAATATCTCTGCTCTATTGGCCCGGAGTCGCTCAGAAATAGACCCCCGAATTCTGTTTCCCGTACTTGCCCCAACAACCCTTTCCAAAACTCAGAGCATTGCCTGGGACAGAGCATCGTCCCCGGTACCTCGATCATGAGACTCTACCTCCGTTGTCGATGGTACAGGTGCATCTGCTGCCGGCACATGTCTTGAAGACGAAGATTCAGCCTGAGGATTACCTCGGCCACGTCTACGGCCTCTTCCACGAGCTACTCGTGTACTCATTTCGTATTATCTGGTTAAGAATTTTATGAATCAATTTAATATTTCAGTATTTATTTACAGAAGTCTTATGAATAACAATAATTCAGAGTTTGAGTTTGTTTCCTTTTGCGGTAGCCTAGCTACAGTCTCAGTCTACTTATCAGAGTTTCTATAGTTCCAGTGTTACCCTAACTAAAGTACCATGATAAGGTTTTGTACAAGCATATAATGAGATATTTCGTAAAACAATCAAAAGGCTCTAAAACTTACAGACTTGGGCCGGACATTCGGTGTACCACCTTTTAAAAAACTTAATTTTAGAAAACTGATTTTAATCTTTAAAATCATCTATTTGCAAAGAGAAAATATTGAAAACAGTCTCGAAAACAATTTATAATCAAGTTCTAAAAAAAATGATTTTCAAAAACCATTATTCAGTGTTTCTTTACAAGCTCCCGTTTTTAGACCCGTTCCACAGCTAAGTTGTTACAACTTGGCTCTGATACCACTAAATGTAACACCCTAAACCCGGCTCAGATGTTATGGCCAGATCTGACGTGTCACATGGACTTACGACTTAGTATGCCCTCGTTGGTTTAACTGATTGGGGTGGTCTTTGTAAAAACAGCAGTTGAACAAAATGTCGGTTTATCAATCTTTAAGCTATCCATTTGTTGTGCTTGTTGAGTCTTGAAAACGTTCATTAATTTTGAAAACCCACACAGCCTAACACTAGCAATTTCATCATAGCATAAATATAATCAGAAAATAAAACCATAGCGGAAAAGAAATTTAAATAACGACCTTATTACAATTAAAACCCAAAATTAAGTTAGAATATAAAAATAATAAAAATAAACTAACTTAGAAAAACCAACTTTGCAGATGATGTGGCCATTCCGAATCCCTCACAGCTCCAAGCCCACTATGGTTGTGGATTTCCTGCAGAAATGAAAATAGAGGGGTGAGTTCGATAAACTCAGTGCGTAACATAACCCAACTATAGCCCAAAATGTATCAAATTTGAGTCGAGCCTTAGCCCAAAGATCTGAAATCGAATGGAACCCATAGGCCATAGCAAATACAGAACAAATATATCATGAATGCATAAATCCCAACCCAGAGCCATCCATAACACCCCCATACCAACCTTACACCATGTGGGGAGACTACTCGACCTACCCCACCGTTACACACCACAGAAATTGCAACGAGGCTGCCAGATATTGTGACGAAGTCACCAGATACAGATATTGTGGCTAGGCCACCAGAACAGATATATATATATATGGCAAAGCCACCAGATTGCAGCGAGGCTGCCAGATATTGTGATGAAGTCACCAGAACAGATATATGTGGCGAGGCCACCAGATTGCCGCGAGGCTGCCAGAACGCTTCCTCCATCATGATAAACCCATGTCCCATGCAACAGAGATAATATGTCATGGCATACGTATACAGAAACAGAACATCATGCTTTTCAGAAAATAACCCTAGGGGTAAAATTGTAATTTTACATGCATAAGAGTATTTCAGTAATTACTACCTATTGCTAAGGTTTCGTGCTTATTCTAACATTTACCAAGTAATCAGAAGTACTTACCTCGTCTTTTTACCAAAGTGGGCTCGTTGACCCATTAGCCCATTTTCAGCCCATTAAACCCAAAAATACCGTTGTGCATGAAAATGCACACTCTGCACTCTAATCATCCAAATGCACCATATTCATTAACAACTGTCTCACGAGTGCTCGCACGCTTGGGAGTTCATAAAATACCAACGTTTCGGTATTTCAGTTTATATCGATTCAGTCTAAGGGAGGGTGTCGTTTACACACCTGGTCGATAACGATTGATGACAATATCTCCCACGCGATAATCCTACAATCGATCACTAACACATCAGACTTAGGAATTAACGATAACTAACATAAATCCTTGTCAACTAACCCAATCATCACACAAGTTAGTCATTTACGCTCGAGGACAAAATGGTTATTTTACCCTCCAGGGGTAAATCAGTAGTCCTAACCTACAGGGTTATTTTAGTAACTCTACAACTTAACCACTTGGGCCTACGGACCCATTGGGACCACATGGCCCATTTTAGCCCATCGCGGCCCGAAATTGCCGTCTTATTGCTAGAGTTGCGAGAAATACACACCTGCTAGGAGACTGCAGTTAATCCGCGCTCCAAACACTCTTAGCTGACGTCCAACCCAAACGAGCACGTCACAAAGCGAAAGGGATCAGCCAAGAAGGGTATGCCTACTCTCCCCATAGTTTGCTCTATTTAAAGCCAGCTCTCCATCTACTCTTATGTTAGCTTCCCGATGTGGGATCCCTTCTTCACCAGAGTTTAAAACCAACACCAACTCTTGCCGTCCCAACATAGCAAAATAATCACCTTTGCGTGCCAAGGGATTCGAACCAAAGTCCTCCCACATGCCAACTGACGCCACCGCCACTAGGCCATCAACTCATTTGTGTCATAAATCCACCACATTAAACTTTAAAGTGCACCTACTTGCTTCTAGATTTATTGAAAAGAAAACTAAAATATATTGCAAGAGCCAAGACTTGAACCTTGGACCCCTTGCTTCCTCTATGGCGTCACTTCCTTGTCCCCTAAGTGGCACCACCTTGCTACTACACCACACTGCTTTTTGTGTCATCTTTTATCCCTTTACTCTTAAAAGCCCAAACGCCAATTGCATCACTTGTTCATAAAATTAAAATTCTGAAGACTACCACAGATTTAACTTAAGTTTGGGCCTTCCAAAGGCCCACTAAGCTACTAAAATGTATATTTTAACCAACCAGAACACACACAAATTTTAAAAATTACAGAGACATAGAAAACCCAAAAATTGGGGCGTTACATCCTCAATCGACTTTGTAAGTCCTATGAACATTATTCAACTCCATAAGTTCGAGAGAACTTAGTGAGTTTCTTTTCTAAGCCACTCACAAATAACAACGTTGCTAGGGGATAATAGATGTAAAATAAACTAAACATAAATTTACTCTTTGCTTCCTCGAGGTAAGGTTCTTAGGACATACTTTCCCTGGAAGACTTCTGTGCTTGGACCAGACCTTAGAGATCTCCCTCTTCCCAAACACACTAGTCTCCATTGACTTGTTGTCACCTCCATGTTATATCGACCTTCAGCAGGCCTCGCCATTCTGGTGAACATATTAGTATTCCACCTTTTTGTTCGCATCGGTGGGATTACTTCCAACAATCCACCTTTCACAGTGACCTTTTCTTGGATACTTTTCTGCTCCATAAGGGAAGGGCAATCTAACTTGCTGAACTAGTAGCTTTTCATTCCTACGACTATACGAGCTTGCCATCGAGCTATCCTCTCTATGGTATACCTGCACTAGACCTTCCTCAAAGAGGAATAGTCTTAATAGACATACTATCTCTTTGACAAAATTCTTATCCTGGAAATGATTTTTTTATTCCTTCCAAAAGGTCTACTTCTCAAGTACAACTTCATTTAGCTCTCCCTTGTGGCTCTTCATGTTGAATCCTTGCCTGCAATCCTCAAAAATTTTCCCTTATTACCTTTTTTATACTTAAGTCAGCTCCCGCACAGTCTTTCTTTCCCTAGTTCTTGTTGGGCCTTCGCCCATGCCTTGTCGATTATCACATCCACCTTACCGCTTTCATCAATATTGGTGTATTCCTTAAGATCTATTTGCCTCTACTTACACTTTCTTTTACCTCTTATTCCACCTGTGTGGTTTCTCATACTTAGCACATAAGCTTATACTCCTCACTAGAGGTTCTGGAGGACTCACTACATCTATTCCATGGCAGACTTTAAGGTTACAATAGTTAAGCTATGGTCTTATACCCTTCTTTCTCGTTCTTTGTGTCCCTTCGAACCTACCTCGTGTTTATTGTCTCGATAGACTTACCTCGTATTTATTGTCCTGGTGAAATTTATCTTGTGTTTACTGTCCTAATGGACTATCTCTATTTTACTATCCCAACGGACTATCTCTGTTTCGTGTTTACTGTCCTGGTGAAATATCTCTGCAGATGCTATGGAATCTTTCATTCGTGGTCTCACACTGGTACACCATCCCGGTGTACTAACTTATGATGCCATGGTGTCTTTCATTTGTGGTCTTACATCGGTTCATCATCCCTACGTACTATTTTATGATGGCATGGAGTGTTTCATCCATGGTCTTACTCATCATACCTGGTTGTCATAGCATCTTTCATCTATGGTCTTACACCATATACTGTATACCTTATACTTGTACCCTACTGCCATGACATCTTTTATCCATGGTCTTACGGTGCGTGCTTGATACCAGACTATCATAGCCTCTTTCATCTATGGTTTTACGCCATACACCATCGTCACGATGTCACCCCGAAGGACCAGTTGATACCATTGTCACGGTAAATACCTTTCCATTATTTTCATTTCTTAAATCCTCCTCCCATTACCTCCTTTACACCACTTAACCCTGATGCTCCAACATCGTAGTGTTCCCTCCATAAGGTCCAAAGCTTCATCCAAGGCAATAACTAATAGGTTCACTCCTCTTTTCCCATCCTAACTTCATCTATCCCCTAGGGTTTATCCCACAGTCATGTAATGCATGCTTATATCATCATATTTAATGCTTATGCAAACATTGCATACCTAAATTGTATAGGTCATAACAGTAGGCTTGGAGTTTGGAACTTACCTGAAACTTCATCGTTTACATAGCTTATTCCTTCTCTTATACGTTAGATCTTCCATTCTCTTGGCAGCAACTTACAACCAAAATCCTATTGGTTAAACTTACACTACATCTTAAAAGCTCAACTTTCATAAAATGCAGAACCCTTAAAACAGTTATGTAGATCCTTATCTTAATTTCTTAACATTTATGTACACAGAAGGATTAAGAACCACACATGTTTACTGGTTTCTCTACTTTTCCAGCTTAATGATAAGTGTCAAAAGTAACATGTTTTAATCTCATTCTTGATGCATTTTTGGGTGATTATTCAATTTTAAAATAGTGAATTTTATGCTCTTAATCCTTCCAATTCATGTTTCTATACTTAGAAGAACATTTGAGAGAAAAAGGAGTGACAAATGAGCGAAAATCAATAAATTAGAGCAAGGTATAAGGGCCACAGGGCTAGGCACATGGATGTGTGAGCAACAGGAGCTGCCATATAGACATGTGCTAGACTGTGTCAATTTCATAAATTACACTCCAAGTATGCAAGAAAGTACGGGTTTTAGGTTTTTCGGGCATTCTAATACCTATATATGACAAAAATAAGAAGAAAGGATGGACTCGTCATAGAATACTCAAGAAAACAACTCAAAAAACCTAATTTAAGCCGACTTTGAAGCAAATTTCTATCAAGATTGAAGATCTCCTTTTGATTTCTTTAAATTTTATTATGAGTTTCTTTGTTTCTTATGGCTATACTGTCTTTAAGATGTTTTTATTTGCTATCATGAACTAATTTTCTAAATACCTAGGGAAGATAAACTCTAGGATGGATTCTGTTATTTGATTTGTATTTTTATGCAATAAACACTTAGATATTGTTCTCAATTATTTGTGCTTAATTCTTGATTTGATATTTCTAGATTATCAATCCATGTTTGATGTGCTTAAATCATAGGAGGAATAGACCCTGTTTAAGAGTAGATATAGTATAATTGAGTGGAGTTGCATGCAATCCTAGAAATAGAACGAATAAATGTACTAGATTAGAGTCAAATCTAATAGGGAAATCCATAGATTGAGTTAATGTGATAATAGGGATTTTAATTAGAAAGAAATTTCAATTAATCAACCTAAAGTCAGTTACTCTTAATCTTGAAGAAAGATATTATCATAATTTAGGGATTTCTACGGATCAAGATACTAAGTGAAGTAATTGCATAATTTAGATTGATAATGATAGATGAAACCTAGGTGAATTCTTTCCTGGGTATTGTCTTACTACTTGGTTGTTAATCGTTTACTTTCCCAGTTTGTTCTTTGATGTGCTCTTTAGTTAATTAATTTATTTAATTTTAGTTTTAATCAACCACTCAAAGTTGTTGGTTAAACAATAGAAAGATGGTAATTACTAGTACTTTTAGACCTCATGGGAATGATATCGTTGCTCACCATAGCTACACTATTAATTGATAGGTGCACTTGTCTTACTAGATTTTTCGTTGGTTTACGACTGCATCAAGTTCTTGGCACCATTTCTGGGGACTAAAATATTAGGAAAACTTTCTTTCTATTAATTTAGCCATATTTATTTTTATTTTAATATATTTTTATTTAATTTTTACATTTTAATTTTTTTCGTTTGTTTGATTCTGACAAGTTCTTTTGGTTTATGACTAGAGGAAACCCGTCAAAACCATTATTTTTTTATAATGAAGTTGAAAAGACTACTAATAGAAATCGTAGAGAGATTAGAAAAGTAAGGCAAAATCAACAAAATATAGTAGACAATCTTTGAGGAAAATGATATTACTGTGGAGATGGGTGATAATCAAAATAATCAGTTACCTCATGCAACTCCTACTCCTCGTACTATGTATGATTATGCTAAGCCCACTCTGATTAGGGCTGAATCGAGTATTGTCAAGCTGATTATTACTGTAAATAATTTTGAGTTGAAGTCGAACATAATTCAGATGGTACAATATTATGTTCAGTCTAATAGGTTACAAGATGAAGATATGAATGCTCATTTGGCTAACTTTCTAGAGATTTGCAGCACTTTCAAGATCAATGGCATTACTGATGATGTCATACGCTTACGGTTGTTGCCATTCTTGTTAAGGAGCAAGGAAAAATAGTGATTAAATTATTTACCATGAGGTTCTATCTCTAATTGGACTCAAATTAAGAAATTTTTGTTAAAATATTTTCCACCGGCTAAAAAAGCTAAGTTGAGGAATTACTTCTCTTCTTTTATTCAGTTTGATATTGAGACACTTTATGAAACATGGGAGAGGTTTAAGGATTTACTGAGAAGGTGTAATCATCATGGATTACCTTTGTGGCTCTAAGTTTAAACTTTTTATAATAGTTTGAACACCTTAACTAGACAGATGATTGATGTAACAGCTAGCGAAACATTGAATAACAAAACACCTGAGGCAGCCTAAGAGTTTATTGAGGAGATAACGCTGAATAATCATCAATGGCAAGTTACGAGAGTAAAACCTGTGAAGGCAGCTAGAGTTTTTGATATGTTGGGAAATTAGGTTGAAGCTCTTGGTAAGAAAATTGATGGTTTGAATTTCTATAAGTAGGTAAACCCGATAATGCAATGTGATGCGAATGGAGCGGAGATGATTACTTCAGAATGTTTACCCTTTGGTTCTAGCATGGAGCATGAGCAAGTCAACTTTATGGGTAACAATTCTGGACCTCAAAATAACCCCTATAGCAATAACTATAATGTAAGTTGGAAGAACCATCCAAATTTCTCTTAGGGTGGTTAAGGAAATGAAAGGCGACAACCCTCTTCGGGTTTTTAGCAACCTTATCAGCAAGAGAAGAAATCAAGCTTTGAGGAGATGTTGGCTAAATTCATTTTGGAGTTAAAAAATCAATTTCAAAACACTGAAACAGCACTGAGAAATCAACAAGCATCAATTCATTGGCTTGAAAATCAAATTGGACAGCTTGCAAAACTTGTTTTGGAAAGACCACAAGGTAGCTTACCTAACAACACTGAAACTAACCCAAAGAAGCAAATCCACGCAATCACTATTTGAAATGCGGAAGGCTTAGTCGAGCCTAAAAAGAATTCGAAGTTAGAAGCTATTGTGAACAGTGATGAGGTTGAGGGGAGTAAGAAAGAGCATAAGCTGATAATCAAAGATTATAAACTATGAGTTCCATATCCAGTAGCACTGAAGAGAGACCACATGAAAGAACAATATGATAAATTTCTTGAACTCTTAAAAAAATTACACATTAACTTATCGCTTGTTGAAGCCCTTTCATAGATGCCAAAGTATGTAAAATTTCTAAAAGGGTTGTTAATAAATAAAATTTAACAACTTGTCGACTATAGAGCTCGATGCAGTTTGCTCGGTCATTCTCTAAAACAAACTACCTAACAAACTTAAAGATCCAATAAGTTTTACTATTCCTTATCTCATTGGTAGTTTAAATGTTGAAAGCATTTTGGCTGATTTGAGAGCTAGTATAAATATTATGCCTTATAAGATGTTTAAACATCTTGGTCTTGGAGAATCCAAACCCACTAGGATGAGTATTCAATTAGCTGACAAATCAATTAGGTATCCCTAGGGGTTTTATATTCTTATTAATTTTGTTATATTAGATATGGATGAGGATATTGAGGTACCTACGATCTTAGGTCAACCCTTTTTAGCCATTGCTAGAACTATTATTGATGTGGGTAATAGTGAACTTGTACTTCGTGTAGGTGATGAAAAGGTTACTCTTTAAGCATGTGATTTTATTAGAGTCCATAGTGAGCAAAATGATGTTAATTATTCTACTAAAGTTAGTAATCATGCAGTTCAATGTTCTTTGCAAGAAATCACTCATGAAAACATGTTGGAGCTATATTTTATTGAAAGTGATAGAACTCGAGGGACAAGTGAAGAGCAAATGGTACAGCTCGACGAACTAGATGAATAATGAACAAAAGCTAATGAGAAACCAAGGAAACATAAGGAAGAAACAAAGCAACTTCAAGATGTGCATGTGAATAGAATGAACCAATTCAAAGTTGGAGACAAAGTGATGTTAGACAAATCGGATCTACAAATTTTTCCTTTAGATTTTAAGTCAAGAGGGTTGAACCCATTTGTGGTACAAAACTTGTTTCCATACGAAACTATTGAGGTAACACACCCTGATTATGACATTCAAGGTAAATAGTCTTTCTCTCAAACTTTATTTTGGTGGTGATATTGACAACGAACAGGAACTTCGGCTCAATATCCTCCTTAACCGTTAGCTAAAAAGGGAAGTCAAGCTTAAACTCTAAATAAGCGCTTCTTGGGAGGTAATCCAAGTGTTTTATTTTACTTTAGGCAATCTAAGTTTTTATTTTAGTTTTTTTATCATTTTAATTTCACGTTATTTTTTTTAAAAATTCAAAAAAATTTAAAAAAAATTTAAATTCAAAAAAATTTACATTCATTTTTATTTTTATTTTTATTACTTAAAACAATTTAAAGCAAACTTCAAAAAAATTACATTCATTTTTATGTTTTATTACTTAAAAAAATTAAAATTTTGAAAAACAAAAGGTCACACGGCCTGGGGTGAATCACACATCCTGGAGACACGGCCGTGTGTAATACATGGCCTGGACACATGGTCATGTGTGATACATGGCCTAGACACACGGGTGAGTCATAGGCTATGTGAAAACTAAAGCAAATTTTTTTCAATTTTAATTTAAACCACACGGGCACAGAGAGTTACACGGGCTGTAGACATGGTCGTGTGAGACGCACGATCTGTTACATTGGCATATGGTGGACCGTGTGACCCATACAGCCTCGCACAGAGCGTGGGAGAAGTGAAGCTCATCGCACACAGCCATGTGTGACACACAGCCTGAACAAATGGGCGTGTCCTAGGTCGTGCGCATATTGAAGGTTAATATTTCTAAAATTTAAATGACACATAGGCGTGTGACATGGCCGTGTGTCCCAACATGGGACATTCACACGACCGTGTCTCCTACTTTAGATCTAGGGTATTCACTTTTGTTAATTTTTTCCTTTACTGCCATTTCACTAAGCCCCAGCCCCAGCCCCACACCATCAATCTTCCCACCTTGTCGCCAGTTTCTTCTTCTCTCTCCAGTCCGAGCACCACACAGCTTCGATCGTCGCTCTCTCCTTCCTACTCCATTCAACCCCAAAACGTCATTGTCCCCTTCCCCATGAACCCTTTCTAATTTTACAAACCAACCTAGATCTAACCCGTGCACACCTATCCCTTCCACCATCGCTCTACTCCCCAATCTCGTAGCAACTGTAACAACTCATTTTTCAGTGAAATCGAAATAGTGGTTTCGGGACCACAAATCCAAGTCAAAATACGAGGTCCGTAATATGTTAGCATGGTCATGTGAAAATTCTGATAAGAAAATTTTATTGATTATGTTATTAATTATGATAATGACTAAATCGGATAGTAGCTACAAGGATAAAATAGGTATGGAATTCAAAACTAGAGGTCCTTATATGGTAATTATACCATTAAAGAAAAGTATGTAGATATTTTGGTGACTCATCCATTGAAATATAGAAAAAGGGCAAGGACTAAATTAGAAATTGAAAAATATTTAATTAATTAAAAGGATGATAAAAGATATCATCTTATTTTTATGTCATCTTCAACCTAAAATACATGGAAACCCTAGAAAAGAGAAAAGAAACTTTCATGGCTTAATTGGGTAAGTTTCCTTGTCCCATTTTTAGTAATTTTGATATTTTTGAAACCGGGATAGCTTAATCTATCTATTTGGGGATCAATTTGAAAAGTTATCAAAGTATGAAATTTCGGCCAAGGATGTATATACTGAAAATTTAAAATTTATTGTAGAAAATGAAAGGTTGTTGATAGATAAACAACTTACAAAGTGATTTTTAATGAAAACATGATTTAGGGACTAAAATGTAAAATTATGAAAATTGATGAAAAATTCTAAAATTTATAGAAAATATGTGTTGTAAATTCTATTTTGAAATTTCAGTTAGGCTTGGAATAGGGAGCAAATAGCATAAATTTCATTTTACGAGCCTAAAGACGAAATTGGAATTTATGGAAAAGTTAGGGGATAAATGGTAATTTTGCCTAGGATGTAAATTAAGTCCAAATGAATATGAAATGTGTGAAACTGATGATTAGAGTTACTTATATAGATCCGAACAACACAAATTCAAGGTTAGATCGAGGAAAAAAAAAAGTTTAGGATTAAGTAGATTTTATACGCGAACCAGTGTCGAGGAAAGTTCGTGCAACTTAATCGAGCATGTAATTATGTTAAATTGAATGTTGTGTTTGTATAGAATGTGACTTATATTGATGTGAATTGTTTGATTACTATGATGAAGAATTGAATACATGTTCGAATATGTTGGAAAAAGGGGTAAAGTCTCGTTTGAGTATTAAATTTCGATGAATATATGTGCTTTCCCGAAATGAATGAGGTTCTGCATTTGTTGCTGACAGGACTTAGGTCAGACGAGTAATCCTATTGACCTCATTACAAAAAGGATTTAGCCCGGACAGGTAATCTGAATATAATCCCTCTCGAGCATATGTTACAATTAGGGTTTAGCCTGGACTGGTAATCCTAATTGAGTTCTTCCGAGCATATGTTACATAAAGGATTTACCCTAGACTGGTAATCCTGTAATACGATATGTGGCTCGAGAGTGTGTTCCTTGATTAAAATCCCTAATGGGTATTCTTGGATAAGAATTGACGGGTTATTAAATTGTACACCTTGAGTGTACCGCTTGAGTATCCATCGGAATTTCAATGATTCAATGGACAAAACCCTTGGCATGATGAGAGAATTATGAGATGAAATAATAATGTCTTGAAGAATATTGCATGATGAGCTCATCTATATTTACTAGATGTATATGAAAATTTTGTGACTAACATGTTTGACTGAATGCATGTGTTTAGGCAATTTTGCCAAATGGATGGAAAACATGATATTGTATGCTTAGATTTAATAAATGGGATTGGTAAGTTTAGTTTCCGTCATACAAACTTACTAAGCATGTAATGCTTACTCCGTTTTATTTTCTCCTATTTTATAGTGCTCGGAAGCTCGCGAAGGTTGGAGATCATTGGAGCATCATCAAACTATCCACTAGCTTATTTTGGATATATATAGTATAATCATTTTAGTATAATGGCATGTATAGGCTAACTTGGCCATAAATGGCTTAAATATGTGGTTCGTAATCTAGCCATTGGAATGGGTAGTAGTGGTTGTTTTTGATATACTTGTAATGTCATACTATGGTAGCTATATACATGTTAATTGGTTGATCAAATTATGCCTATCATATGGAATATACCAAGGTAAGATTATAAACATGTATGTATGTAATGATATGCCTTGTTGAATGATGGAATTTGCTTAATTTGAATGCTTGAATTGGTTGGTATTTTGATGTGAGTTTAAGTGCAGGTCATGGGTGCAATTTTGGGTGAGAAATGAAGCTAGAAATGGCTTCATTTTGTATACACAGGAGTATGTTTAGACTGTGTGTGACACACGGCCTGGTACATGGGCGTGTGGTTAGGCCGTGTGTCTCCTGCACCTTAAATTTGAGAAACAGAATGCTCAGAATTGAGTATACAGGCAGAGACACGGGCGTGTGTCCTAGCCGTGTGTTCTACACGGCCTAGAACACGGCGTGTGTCTTGGCCATGTGAAATCTGCACCTAATTTCAAAAGAATTTAATTAACCACATGGCCTAGCACACTGGCGTGTGGCATGGTTGTGTGCACAAGTCAGAGAGTTAGACGAGGTCGAACATGGCCTGCAGCACGGGTGTGTCCTAGGGTTACACGAGCATGTCCCTTGGACCACATGGGCGTGTGAGCCCTGCACCTTGGAAAATTTTTGAAACGTCGCGAAAAATTCTTAGAGTTTTCGATTAAGTCCTGGTTCAATTTTAATGTTCATATTGGGCCTTGAGGGTCCATTTAAGGGACGTTTTGAATAATCTCAGTTACGTGAATTATCTGAAAAATTATTCTGAAAGTTTCGATAATGCTCCATAACCCGGTTCCGGCGACGGATATGGATTAAGGGGTGTTACAGCAACACCCACGACCAACAACTCCCATCCCCGATCTCTCCTCCCTCTTGCACTTCTGTCAAACCACCACCCTTACACCCTTAGCCCTCACACGTCATCGTCCCTGGTTTATTTTCTCCATTAACCATCCTCGCTTCGTACCACCGTCTGCCACAACCACCCGTCAACCAACCCTACCACCATTTGTTACCCTCCACTTACTTATTGTTCATTTGTTATTATTATTTTATTTTATTTTTATATTGTTATTATTACTAATATTAGTGTTTTATAGTTGGTATTTTGATTGCCATACTATTTTAATTATTGTTGTTAATATTAGTTCCTTCTTAGGTTACTATTAGTGTTAGTTAGGTTCCTTTTGTCTTATTAGTTGTAGTTTTACTTATTAGATTATTACTATATTATTTGAGCATATTTAGTGAATTGATATTTGTTGGGAGGTGAATTGAATTTGGGTGTTTCTGACTTCTACCTTGCGTTAGCTATTTGTTATTCAATTTTTACTGATGTTGAGCTATTCGGTTGTTATTTGTTCTTACAAGTACATTATGACTAATACTAGAGGTAAGACTAAGGCTATCATTCTTGCTTTGAAAAAGTGAAAGACACCGGGTAGGACCTCATCCTCGGGCCATCCTTCTATCGCGAGACACCCGTATCTCCAATCTTTACTAGGTCCACATAAGGACCAATATCTTCACCTGAAGGTGCGGCCATTGGGTTTAGATCGTTGCCTAGATTGGGAGGCACTCGAGGTGGTCCATTTAGCTGACTGGGTTAGATTCCTCATCGACATTGCTCCATAGGATCGATTCTTCTCTATCGTCAAGTCAACTTATTCCAAACTCACACAGGAGTTCTATTCTACATTCTCCATCCAGCACACAATATCACGATTGAATGAGCCAGGTACAGTACCGTTTAGCCTCAGGGTGTTACACACTATCTTAGTGTCCGGGCTTAAGAGTCACCCTTAAACTCTATTTTGAGAAGTTCATGAGTATCCAGATACTTCTCATAACGTCGATCAGTGACCTAATTTCATTTTCTTATTTATTTATTTTTACTTTTGTTTGTACTTTTCTTTTTATTTTTAGTTGTCTTTATGTTATTTATGAGACTTCTTTATTTTTTATTTATTTTTATTTTGAACCTTGCTATTATTTCTATTATTTTAATGGTTGTTTTTGTTCAAGTTTGTAATCTCTTTATCTTCTTATTCTTTTTTATCTTGTTATTAGTTTCCTCGGAAGCATGCACTTCATGTAGATTTGTCCACGATTTCGATTTTCACTATTCTGGCGATTTCATCCAAATTCAGGGCAGTTTCAGTTCTCTCCCTCTCTTATGATATTGTGCTTATTTTTAAAATTATATTTGTTCGTACATTGAGGGCAATATACATCTTAAGTGTGGGGAGGATTTTATATGTTTATGCGATATAGCCCTGAATTATTGTTTGTGTTTAAGTAATCTTTTTGTACTTAACATTAAAGTAATTTTTTTTTTATTTTGGAGTTTTTATTGATGTTGTTTTGGATTAATTTGTGGATTTTTTTACATTGTGTGATTTATACTTTAAGTCACGAGAGAGTCAAGCATGATAAATTGTTTTTTTAGAAATAAATATTTTAGGTTGCCTCTCTAAATTGAAGTATTGTCTTGAAATTTTGAATTTTCAAGTTTTACATCAAAAATACATGTCAAGACCACATTATTGATTTGATATACTGAGATGATAAAGGCACTTAGGATTTAACCCATTTAACCTTTAACCACATTAATTGTTGCGTTAACCCCTAGTATACCCCATTGATCCTAACATTTTTTATTAACTCATTAATGTTAACCTGTAACTCATATCAATGTTGTAAAATTATGCTTTTTATTGACACCCTTTTTGTCGAGATTTGGTTTGGTTAGTTGCCTAACTATGTTTCATTATTTGAATTGTTGAATTTTATTTTGTTTAAAAATTCAATCAAAAAAAGAAAAAAATATATAAAATATATATTTGATTGAGCTTGAATAACTAGTTTCATATTGTGTTGAAAAGCTCATTTTTATTATTTATTTCTTGCTAATGTAAATTTTTTTAATTCAACAACTAATTTTTTTCTAATTTCGTAACTTATCAATTCGACTTTCAATTGTAACCAACATTTCTTGCCTTTTTTGTACCCTTAACCTAAGCCCCATTACAACATTTTAAAGACCTCTTGATTGGTGTGTCATCTAATTTTATAGTAGTGGAGATTTGATTTTTAAGCAAGCTTATGGTAATACCATTTCTCATTCGACTATTGAGTGAACAATATTTGAACCTTAAACACTTTAAGTGCTTTCAGTGGTCTTGAGTGAGGATGTCAATTCTTGTTCATTTTAAATTTAAGGTAATTATTTAGATGAGGGGAGACACCTATGTTTTTGTGCTTTAAAAATTTCGGCTTGAACTACTTGAATCTTTAGTGTTCACGAATTATCTTGAAATATTATTGATGAAAATGAAAAATTAAGGGAAGTTAACTTGAATGAGGGTTGAGGATTTTGCTTAAGGATAAGCAAACACTTAAGTGTTGGGATATTTGATAAGTGTCAAAAGTAACATGTTTTAATCTCATTCTTAATGCATTTTTGGGTGATTATTCGATGTTAAAATGGTGAATTTCATGCTCCTAATCATTTAAATTCATGTTTCTATACTTAAGAGAGCATTTGGGAGCAAAAGGAGCGACAAACGAGCGAAAATTGGAAAATTAGAGCAAGGTACAAGGGCCATACAGGCTGCACTCTCCCACATGGGTTGGGCACACGACCGTGTGTGCTACATGGGCTGTACATGGACGTGTCTCAGACCTTGTCAACTTCACAAATTATTCTCCAAATGTGTAGGAAAGCATGTTTTTAGATTTTTTAAGATTCTAAAACCTATATATGACAAAAATAAGAAGATAGGAAGAGCCGTCATAGAATACTTAAGAAAACAACTCAAAGAACACTACTGAAGCCGACTCTGAAGTAGATTTCTACCAAGATTGAAGATCTCCTTTTGATTTCTTTAAAGTTTATTATGAGTTTCTTTGTTTCTTGTGGTTATATTGTCTTTGAGATATTTTTATTTGCTATCATGAACTAATTTTCTAAATACCAAGGGGAGATGAACTCTAGGATGGATTCTATTATTTGATTTCTATTTTTACATAATAAATACTTGGATATTATTCTCAATTATTTGTGCTTAATTCTTGGATTTGATATTTCTAGATTATCAATCCATGTTTGATGTGCTTAAATCAGAGGAGGAATAGACCCTGTTTAAGAGTAGATCTAGCATAATTGAGTGGAGTTGCATGTAATCCTAGAAATAGGATGACATAAATGTATTGGATTAGAGTCAAATCTAATAGGGGAATCTATATATTGAGTTAATGCGATAATATGAGTTTTAATTAGAAAGAAATTTTAATTAATAAACCTAGAGTCAGTTGCTCTTAGTCTTGAAGAGAGATATTAGCATAATTTAGGGATTTCTACGGATCAAGCTATTAAATGAAGAAATTGCCTAGGTATTATCTCGTTGCTTGGTTGTTAATCGTTTATTTTAGTGATTTGTTCTTTGTCGTGTTCTTTAGTTAATTTTAATTTTAATCAATCACTCCAAATTATCGATTAAATAATAGAAAGATGATAATTACTAGTACTTTTAGTCTTCATGGGAATGATATCTTTGCTCACCATAGCTACACTATTAATTGATAAGTGCACTTGCCTTAGTCAGATTTTTAGTTGGTTTATGACTGCATCACTTAATCCTCAAAAAGTCGGCTCTATGCAGAACCTTCCATGGTTACTTTTCTTCGATCTACCAAAAAGATGAAGAACAAGAGAAAATGAAATAAAGTCGGGAAGAAAATCATCTCTGGGATGTCGCTTCTCAACTATTTATAGCTCTTCCCGTGCTATTACTAATCCTATGAGAACTGTCCATTTTTAATCATTATGTCTCATAATAAGGAACCAACGGTCCATCCTAACTAAACCAGGTTTGGTTCTTAACCATGTCCAATCCAGTTTCCATCTTTCCTATTTCTTCCAATAGAGGCTGCCAACTTACGATCTCTTTCAGTTTAGTCCTCCAGTTATTTCAAATTTTGAGTTTATTGGAAACTGGGTGTTACACTCAGTGTTAAAAACACTTCAACCGGATTGGAAGAACTTAGGCCTATAAGAGACCCTCGCACTGTGATGAAGCACCCTATGTTGCTGGTAGTTTGCCTGTATACTATTAGGAGTTGGTTTTGGAACCGTTTCAGTAAGGTTTTGTATATTTCCCTAAAGTTCCTCGAGTACCTATTTACTCCAAGGTTTGAAGTCATTTATAGAGCTTTCTTATAGGAAAGTAGCATGAGTTGACACTATAAGAGTTTACTCTTTCAAGTTATAAAACAAACCACTATTTGTTTCCTTTGGATATCTTACAAATATGCACAATTCTATCTGTAAGTCCAACTTTCTCGCATATTTATCCAATATGTGGGGCAGGCATCCCAAATACTCAAATGGTTTAGACTTGGCTTTTTGCCATGCCACAATTTTTTTATTACTACTCTATAGCTTCTGAAATAACCCAAAATAAGGTTGTCTCATTACTAAATTAGAAACCAAAAACCTTAACTTTTGACTAATTTTGGTATCTTAAACAAGCATCCATTGAAATTTTTACAGTGAAATCCATAACAAAATTTTATCGTGCCAAACTTAAAACCAAATTCATATTATGACTGGATATCAATTTGCATTAAGACACTCAAAGATTTAAGTATATATCCATATCAGAAATATAACAAGTTTGATGAATGCCCATCAAACCAGTTTGACAAAAAAAATCATAACTTAGTCTATACAAAGTTATCAATAACCTTAATTCAATTCACACAAAACCTAATCCTATCACAATTAACCTAAATTTATTAATCAAATTTGAAAATATGATAAAATATAGTCATTGAACAGTAAGTAATTATCGTTTAATTACTTCAACAACTAAAAGCATTAAGGAAATTAAAAAAAACACTATAATTTGAATGAACATTCCCAAATCTCCATCCAATTGAGAATATAATCCTTCAATTGAATAATTCCTTAAATGTGCTAATTAACCAAATCTAATAAAAGGTTTATCGAAAGAAGGGAAATTATATATTTTCTCAAATATATTTACAATTGGATTTTTTTTCCATTGAAATCTTACCCTGAATCCATTCAAGAATCAAAACTTATTTTTAATAGATTACCCTTTAAAAGTAGATACATATTACTTAAAAGATAAATAAACTATATATATGGTTTCATAATGAAATCAATCACCAACAGTATCAACTTAATGTTCTTTTTCTTAAAAAAAACCTTGATTTTTAAAGTCAACACTTGGACAAATTTGCTTCGGGACTAGTCATTCGTGACTCCTAATGAATGGTTCTGGTTACAAAACAGACACTAAATAATTGTGTAGATTTTCCATTCGCGGCGAAAGGCCTTGCCTATCTATTAGTAGTACGGTTAAGTATCCAGTTGAGTCTCCAGCACGTAGCCATAGAAGGAGATATGAAATCCATCATAAACAAAAGCAAAAGGAGCGTTAGAGACAGATCAAAGGTTTGGGCTATCATCAACGATATACATCAAACAAAGACATCATTTCAACAACTAAAGTTTGCTTATGTGCCTAGATCAAAAAACATTTTTGCTCATAGCCTTGCTACAGAATGTCTAAGAACAGGGAAAGAAAGTTACCTAGACTTAGGAACGATGAACGACATCGGAGCGAGACCTTTGCCCTTCAAACCAAGAGAACCAAATTGATAGTAGAAAGGGGAACGTTTGGGTAGAAAGAAAAGTAAAGAAATTCAAAAGGCCAGTTTTTTGGGAACATTTGTCTTTTAGGAATCTGGCACTGACACAAGCTTCTAGAGTTTACTTTTGAAGAGTGTGTGCCAGCTAAATCTAGGCTGGCTTTTAATTTATTTTCTTTTTCAATTTCGTTTATTATTTTGGTTCTTGTTTTTAATTATATTTGTTTCTTCACTCTCGTAGGCCTATCTTCAATGGGTTAGCTTGTACTCTGATTTGTTTTATTATAAAGTCCAGCCCGATTCATTTAAAAAAAACATAAATATAAATTAACTGATGCGAACATCAATTTCAATAAAACCTAAATACAATGTAATTCATAAAAACTAATATATGTATTATCGAAAATAATAGTATAAACTTAATGCACATATCAGTTTTCTTAAAAACTGAATTCATAAAAACCAAAACTTGATTCTATAGGTATTTAATTGAGTTACCACATCATAACATAAAACTAACAAAATTTAAATATGAATCATTCCAAAAAAAAAAAAAAACTAATCAATTCCCAATAATTCAACATAATTTTGCTTTGATACCATTTGTAAGAATCATAAAACAAGATCTGATATAAAACATAACAAATCATAAACTAAGATCTATCATGTCAAATAATCAAGGATAAATCAAGAACAAAACTAGATGCGGAAGCGTACCTGAATACATCGATCTCTTGAAATATTTGGATATTATGGTTTTCATCTTCCAAATTAGCACACAAGTTGTTTAGAGAAGGTGACTCTCTCTTTTCTAAAGATAGATATCAGAAAAGTTACGTATATGTAATTTGGAGACAATAACACAAAATATATCACATTCACATGTTAACCCTAATTTCTAATCAGTCCATCATATATTAGAAATTAGTTACTAGAGTATCTACACATATTTGTCTCATACTTTATTTAATAACTAAATCCCAATAAACCTTAATCAAATTAGATCACTTTTAATTTGGACTCATCTTTTATGATAGTAAATAATAACATGTAATTACTATTATTATATATGTAATATCCATATTTTTCAACAACTGGTGTTACTAAATTAAGCAGCACCAAATTCAATAAAAGTTTTTACAATAATATAGTAACACTCAATAAAAAGTCAAGTATTATAATAGTATACGTAAATAGATTTTTAGTTTAACCAATATGATTGGTTATGTTATATCGATATTTTATATGTATTTAAAAAAACACGAAAAAAGTGCAATATATAATTCAATTATATATATTATAAATTTTATTACACATATATACATATGAAAATTATGTATTTAGCATATAGGATTGTTTAAAAATAGCATATAATAATTAATGAAATGAATGGTTTGAAGCAAATTAACAATAACACATACAATATGTAGGATACTAAAATGAAAACTAGATTAAATTGTGAGAAACGAAATTTTAGCATGTAAAGACATTAGATTAAAAATATTAAATGCATTATAATTATTTATAATTGTGTTGTCGTCAATCTTAAGTTGATGTCGAGTTAATTTGTGACACCCACTCAATCAGGAACATTATCAATATCTACAAGGAATAAATATAAAAACTATACATAAACTTTGATCCAATTTGTCATTTTATACATGAACCTTGGTTTTGTGCAATTATTGACATTAAACTTTGATTTTAGTTCAATTGTATACATAAACCTTTGCTTTTAATTCAATTGTACACATTTAAAGAAAAAATACATCAATTTTATATTGGATAAGTATAATTATTTGTATATGTAATATGTAAACATAAAATGGTGTTTTATCAATAAAGATGTTAGTTGTTTATGAAAATTGAATCAAATTAAAATAAAATCAAAGTTCATGTATAACATTGCACATTTAACCAAATTTCATGTGTAGTTTTGGGATTTATCTCTATATACAATTGATAAAGGTAATAAAGCGTGCATAATAAAATTAAAATGTATAAAACACATTAAATTAAAGTTTTGGTTGAGTGGTAAAGTTAAAATTTTATCAATCAAAATGTCATTCAAATTACACCATATACAAATTACTTATTCATTTTTTAAGAAAAATAAAAAAGATTAAAGTACCTTAGAATAATATAACTTATTTTAAATATGAAAAGGCATTTTTGTAATTTCTCAAATTAAAATATCCTGTATAAAGTTGTACAAAATCAAAGTTCATGTATAACATTGCACATTTAACCAAATTTCATGTGTAGTTTTGAGATTTATCTCTATATACAATTGATAAAGGTAATAAAGTGTGCATAATAAAATTAAAATGTATAAAACATGTTAAATTAAAGTTTTGGTTGAGTGGTAAAGTTAAATTTTTATCAATCAAAATGTTATTCAAATCTCATCATATAGAAATTACTTATTCATTTTTTAAGAAAAATAAAAAGATTAAAGTATCCTAGAATAATATAACTTATTTTAAATACAAAAAGGTATTTTTGTAATTTCTCAAATTGAAATGTCCTATACAATGTTGTACAAAATCAAAGTTTATGCATAACATTGCACATTTAACCAAATTTCATATGTAGTTTTGGGATTTATCTCTATATACAATTGATAAAAGTAATAAAGTGTGCATAATAAAATAAAAATATATAAAACACATTAAATTATTGTTTTGGCTCGGTGGTAAAGTTAAAGTTTTATCAATCAAAATGTCATTCAAATCTCACCATATACAAATTACTTATTCATTTTTTTAAGAAAAATAAAAATGTTAAAGTACCGTAAAATAATATAATTTATTTTAAATACAAAAAGGTATTTTTGTAATTTCTCTAACTGACTTTTTTAATAATTGAGGGTGGGGATGGGGTTGTTTGAGATCAAACCCAAGCTATTACGCCTCACAACTTAGTGCTCTTGCCCCTAAGATAAGAGGTTGTTGGCAATTTTCCTAACCGAGTTGGTACTTGGTTAACTAATGACACCAACTCAATTAGGAGTTTAAATAATTAGTGAACTGGCATATTTACTGTTGGCATGAACCTGAATTTTTATTCACCCAAATTTTCTATTTACCGATCAAAAGCAAAGAAGAAAGGAATGAAAAAATAAAAGTTGTTAACTCAAAACCAAATCCTGGAAGATTTCGTTGCAATCAATATAGTAAAACAATATAGATTTATAGTAATAGTAAATAATAAGAATAAATAATACAATGATTTCTAACCCTATTTATCAAACCACAGTATAGTATTTTCTTTAAATATGTTGTAAGATACTGTTGTTCCAACCACATTTCTCTTTTCACTCTACTAGTAATTTAAATGGAGCTTGAATTCAAGTTTCGGTGAGGTTGTATCTACTTTTTTCGTTCTACATTCCTTATTTATTTTATCTAATTCTTATCTAATTCTAAAAAAAACTAAAAAACTAAAAATAAAAAGGGGGCGATAGAGTAGTCACAAATATTTAATTTATCTCGGTCTAATCTTTTTCACCCCGTCCCGCGGTAATAACAAGATTTATAAAAAAGGGAATGTTAATGCATCCGAGAAGAAACGATTGATCTCTATCAATAAACCCGCTAAAGAACCGAACCAGAGAGTACTTAGTACTGATGCTACAGAAAGATATGTTTTTAGATTTCGCATTTAAAATCCTCCTTCTTTATCGTATTACAATATGATAATACATATATAATCACATGTATGTATGGTTAAAGACCACTTCGAGTTGTCTATTTGTACCCGAAATTCTTAATTCAAAATTCAAATTAAAATGTACAATGATTCATTGGATAAGATTTTCCCTTTCTTAAAACAGAAAAACAAAATAGGTCCCTTTCTGCTAGAGAATTCCCGCTAAAAATATTCATTTATTATTCATTAATGGTTATTATATGATATGGGACCAAAAAGAGAAAACGGAAAGATCATTTTTTTAATAAAAGTGTGCATAATAAGATTAAAATACATAAAACATATTCAATTAAAACTTTGATTTAGTAGTAAAATTAAAATTTTATCAACTCAATTGCTATAGGTTCAAATCCCATCATATGCGAATTATTTATTAATTTTTAAAAAAAAAAAACTAAAATAACCAAAAATAATATAACTTACTTTAAATGCAAAAAGATATTTTTATAATATCCCTAACCGAGTTGATACACTCAATTAGGAGTTTAAATAATAGTATACATTTTATTAAAAAAATAATAGTATAAATTATTATAATTTAATTCAACTTTATATTTGTTAGCACTTTTTAAATTAAATTTTTAAAATAACCATTAACAAGTTTTTTAAGCCATGAGCTCTACTTCTCTAGAAAATTAAAATAGAACAAGAAAACATCAACCTTTTGGCAGGTTGAAACACACGCACGGGCGCGCGCACACACACATATATACATATTAATAGGGGATAGAGTAGATAATTTAATCTAGTGACGTGATAATCCTTCGAAGGTTATGTTTTCAAATTATAGCAATTAAAGAAGATGATGATGATGGAGATACATTATTGAAAGCCAACATCGTGTTGGCAACTATCATCATCAATACATATAATATATTCGGCTCAGGGATGGATTATTGGCAGCAACATTGATCGTTTGAAGGTTTAACACCTTCAGGGGCTGCCACAGTGTTATCAAATATCTATCATGTTGAAATACTTGAATGAGTTGAGTTAAAGCAAACACTTGATGGCCTGTAAATGTTGGGGTGAAATCGGGATCAACCTTCCAATGTGGGAACCTGTACATCTTGGATAGCTCTCAGGATTGCTTTGCCGCCGTACTCCACTGGCAAAGCTTCTTCACCTATCTCCTCTATAAAGATTTTCTTCTCATCGTCATTGGTCACAATTACAATCTGTATTCATGGCGTTGCAAAATAAGAAGACAGATATATCACATAAATATAATCTAAGAATTCTGCTAATTGTGTCGTACGGATACTCTATTAATATCTTCGCTCGATGTAATGGAACGGATGAATAAAGTTATCAGACTATTCTAATTAACAAAATGTGTTATACTATAAACTACCCTTTAAAAGAGCACTCTACGTTTATGTACAAAGGAAGCAGGGAAAGTAGAGGAAAAAAAGTTCCAGGTGCTGGAACTCAAGAATGACTACATGAACCAACTGATTTGAACTCCGGGATCTCTAAAGATAATCATCAGCAAAAATCTTGATCCAGTAACTATTTTTAAGGTACAAAGATGCAGTAACCTCCATTTAGGAAACATATATTCACCATCATTAAGCAAAAAAAATACATTTGGGACAGTAGGTTCATTACCTATATCTGCTAAGAATCTGAAAGGAAAAAAAATAAAACAATAACAAATACCTTTTCAAGTGTAGATTTCTCAATGAAGCGAGAAACCATCCTCCAAACACTAACAAAAAACCTCGGCATATGCACAATGTAGCACTTTGCCAAGCGCTCTGGGAAATATGCCTGCATTTAAGTGAAGATTGGGGCTAATGAAACATGGAAGAAAAATGTAATAAGTTTCCAGAACGGAATCTAGGGATAAATTCAGTTTACAATGGCCACGATTTAGGAGACTGAGCATAATTTCTTAACTTATTAGCTAATTCCTATATTAAATATGGTACATTTAGTAGCTTAATCCCTTTGGGACAATTTTTAGAAAATGAAGAAGCGGGTTAGAAAGACAACAGGACAAGCTGGGTGAATTGGGAGACAAAATAGCCCAAGTCATGGTTTTAAAGAATGCTACAAATAAATTCTAAAACACGGCCTTGTAAATCATAATCAGATTGTACACCAAGTAAAACAGAAGATAGAAATCATCCATTAGCGTGTCATTTAGAAAGATTTGCTTACTAACCGTTTCTACTTGTTTCTAAGACCTATGTTAATCCGACTCTTCACTTTTTCTCGAAGTACTCCAATCCAACACTCATGTCTAACACGACACATATCTAGACATGGCATGCATTAGCGTGTCATTTGAAAAGATTCAGCTTATCAGCTGTTTCCACTTGTTCCTAAGACTTATTTTAATCCAACTCTTCACTTTTCTCGAATTACTCCAATCCAACACTTATGTCCAGCATGAAAGGATATAGTCCTAAAAGAACTTTCCAGATATATGAAAAAATTACATCCTTGTATCTGAGACATGCCCATATCCGTTACTTAACAAAATTTTAGCAAGATAATCTAAAACGGAACCAAACATTTAGTGAGTAAAAGTATTATAGAAATCTTTATATTAGAAGTTAGATTGTATTTTGCTCTCTACTCAAAAAATAAGTAAATTAATCCCTTAAAGTTGATCAAAGAGCAAATTCGTTATTTTTGTTAAAATTTTCATCAATTTACTAGACAGTTACACTTGTAATGCCAAATGTATCTTATTCTGACGGACATGAATCAATTTTTTACAGTAGAAATGGATGGATTTTTTAACAGAAGAACCAGTTTTCTCTTTAATCTAACGTACTAAAACTAATAATGAGACAAAATGCAATTCAACTCTTAATATAATATCCTTCATAATATTTTTATCACATTTAATTGCATTTGCTTTAAGTATCCATGGTATATTAAGACGGAAGGAAATGTTTCAAGTATTTCATTACTTTCAGCTTACCATAGATTTATTCCATAAAAATGTCAAAGATTCTTACACGCAACAGAGTTAATGAGAATTCAAGTTACGAGGAAAAAAAGAATGCCATGAACTTTCACTTATTTTTTATGAATATATCCCTGGTATATGTAGCCTACATGAAACATATAGCTTGTTTGTACAGTAACTGATATCAAGAACAGCTCAGTAATTCAAATGTGACCTTCTCCTCCATAGAAATGGAGAACATATGCACTAGCCAACCATTAATATTTCAACATCTGTACTTGCACTTCGTGATCTTTTGTTACTTGGTTAGTTATTTCTTTTGTTAGGCAATAATAATGAAAAAGGCTAGACCAGTATACGGTTGAAATATTAAATGAGGCCCTAAGGTGATGTTGAAGTCATTAGGCAGGAAATCTTGACCAACCCAGGTTCTACGCTAAACTTAAACATAGCTCAGGTTCCAGAAGCCTTTAATTCAAATAGAACAGTATGACATAAATCTAAGGGATATGAACTTGAATTTGTAACAAGGTCACAAACTGAATGATATTTCTGATGAAGAAAGCATATATAACTTCCTATCCCTTGAAAGATTGACCCTAAATTTCATAATTAGTTAAATATCAATAAAATGAAACAACAAAAAAAATGGCAATAGTTAAATCTCGGATTTTTCATTTTTCTTGAATTACTTGTATCTGACATCTCTATCTAAAAATAATTTTATACATGGGTGGGTGTATGACCTTCTAAGGCATATTATGAGAAAAAATAGAACTTCTTTGAAAATAATAAATATACCCATATCAGGCAAAAACCCTATCCGACACTTACACAGTAAAATACCTTAAAGCTATGGAGTCAACTCCACAGCCTAGCCTACACTCTTGTCAGTTGTGCATTTCTTTAGGTTATGTAATATGCTCACCTTTTCCCTTCATTTTCATCGAGGGAAGACGGGTGAAGGGCAGAACTCTTCAAACAGCTATAGAAATCAACATAAAATTACAAGAGACATCAAAGTACTTTGAGAAAACTTAACAAGCTCTCTTATTATTATTATTTTTTATTTACCATGCACTATCCTCGTTCTGTTTCTCTTATATAAGACACATGAAACAATGTTCTTTTCAACATATTTCGGAGAACATACATCACCTGTAAGAACTGAAATCCAGTTATTAATCCACGTGCATCAACATTTCTGTATGTAATATTCTGAAAATCAAGAACGCCAATCAACTTTTCATTTCCTATTTCTCTTCCTTTGACGGCACTGAGATTGGTATAACTCAATGAGTCAAAATTATATGAATGTATGTCTTTGGAGCTTGTATCTCAAAAAAAAAAAAAAAAAAAAAAAAAAAAAGCTCCTTTGGTTTTCTTTTTTTTTTTTTTTTTTTTTTTTTTTTTTACTGTCAGAACTCAGAGTACTACCTTGCTATGGTTTTGTCTAGCAGATAAACCACGAACTCTGCATCAAGAGATAGAGAAAACATATAAGAGTAAATTTTGCAATATGAAAAGAAACTTGCTTGCAGCAAAAACAAAAACATGTAAAATAAATAAATCTTGAATAAACTTGTAGTATCTCCTATTTTAATAGTAATTGATGAAGTTCACGAGCAGATATAAAATAGGGTAAACTACAGAAATTATCACTAAAGTATTGCCATGATCTTGGTCACTAAATTTTATCTTTCTTTGTCAACATCTAATATTTACACATTCTATCAATTTGATCCTAAATATATAAAATCAACAAATTTAATACTTAAAGTTATATAATTTGTCATTTTAGTTCAAATTTTTAAAAATTCAATAAATTTATCCCTTAACATTTACAAAATAACAAAATTTAATTTTGTAAAATTCATTAAATTTTAATTCAAACAATAACTTGATGATAGCCAGCTACAAACCACATACAAAAAAAATCATACAACCCTGCTTATTTGTTTTATTTTGGTAATGCAGTCTTCTTCTCTAAATGAACCCCTCCTATGCCAGCTTACCAAGTTATTGATACAAACATCTTGTTTTTCAATAGTTTCAGTTGTTGCAGGGTCCATTCAGCCGAAATCTCAGATTTTGCTGCAGACTTTGCATCCATGGTTATTTCAAGTTGAAACCTTGCTCCCCTTTGGTGGTGTATTGCTAAACTTCCAATTGAATTGACTTGAATTATTAGGCATTAGATTACTTGCTACCTCATTTATCGGAACTTCATCCAAAATTTCTTTCATATATTCTGCGGTGAGCTTTACTTTTTGTTAATCAATGTTACCATCCAGATTTTTTATCTTGGTTGTTCTTGTGAAGAAAATGAAAGAAAGGGTCAAAACTTTTTTAAAAAAAAAACAGAAATTTAAAAACTAAAATTAAATTTGTCCTTTTATAAATGTTGAGGGCTAAATTTATTGACCTTTTTAGAGTTTGAACAAAAATAACAAATTTTATAAACATTGAAAGCTAAATTTGTTTTTTTTTATATTTAGGATCAAATTGATAGAATATATAAAATTAAAAAACTAAATTTATTATTAGACCAATTAAAAAATTCACCACAACATTTCATCAAAATCAAATTTCAAACTGATGTTAAGGTTTAAAAAATAATAATTTTAAATAATTTAATAACTAAAATTAAAAAAAATTAAAAATTTAATGACCGAAATAAAACCACCAACCATTTATCTACTTTACCTATAAAATAAACTAAGCCCATAATGGCAAACCACATCAAGTCCTGGGTTCGATTAACGGATTACCCTATCTATTGCTCTTATTGAGAAAAAAACAACTCTGAGGGGCCACAGATTAAACTTCGACATTTATGAGCTACCTAAAATATTAAACAAGATCTAAAAAGTACAGCATCGCAGATTTATGTGGCTTTCCCATTATGTCCCACCATAATGATGAAACCTTTCTACCATGAGTCTCATGACCAAAAGTTATCATTTCAACAATCGGAAAAGAATCAAATTTCAGGCAAGGCTTATCAACATGCATGAATTATAAGAAAACAAAAAATAGAATATGCTAATTAATCAATCATGAGAAAGCAGAGTGAAAGTAGTGAGGCTGGGCTAACTAATTACTCTTGAACTGGAGATGGTCCTTGGGAGGATAATGCTTGCAAGCTTGGACAATCATCACTGGATATCCTGTCTTTGACCAACCTTGCAAAAAGATCTTTCTGGCTTCTAATTGGTCAGGCACTTCAGATTCTACAACGAACCCATTAGGAACTAAAGAAGACCTCCATTTCAGCCACTGGACAAACATCTTTGAAGCTTTATCTGTGTCCATTGATCTTGCAATCAAGAATCTCATGAGTGTCGGATCCCCGTATTTCTGTAACAAAAAAAGGGGTCAAAAACACTCAATTGAAGTATAAATATACAGGATTTCAGTCACAAAGGGTATTGATAATTTACCTCTGTTGAAAACCCAAGTTTCTCTACTGATTTCCTCATCTGGGTCAGTTCAAGTTCATGGCTTTTCTCCATGTTAGAACAAATAGAATCTGCTTGGGGCCTTTGGCTTGTTAAAGGGAGAGGTTTTGAGGGGGGTGGGGGGAACTTGATTAAAAAATGGAAGAACAACAGGTGAGAAGAAGACGACAAAAGGAAAACCAAAAAAATAAACAGAGAGATATGAGAGAGAGGATGTGAAGTTGGCAGAGAAAATGTGGAAAAAGTCAAGTGATATAAGAAAATAGTTGGCCGTTGCTTGTGGAATTAAGTTCCAACTTGAAAACAGCATCTCTTAAATTTTAATAGATAAATAAATAAATTCTCCCGAAGAAAAAGGAACATAATTTAAAATGATTTAGGACGCGATCCCTTTATGGCCACGAGTCGCATTTGTAATTTAATTAATAATATGATTAAAATATTTTTATAATTTTTATTATTTACAATCAGAAATTATTGAATATTAAAACTGAAAAATAACAAAAATAAATAGGATAATAATTAATTTATAAAAGAGTAAAATTGTTGTTTTATTTAAATTTATTTAATAAATTAAACTTAGAAGGTTATAATGTTTTTATCAGACCTTATGAAGTAAGCGGGTATTGTTCAAAAAAATAAAGAATTTGAAAAAAAAATTTATCACACCTTGCAAGTTTGAATACTTTTTTGCTTATTTGTTTTAACGTTAGTTACATATTCTTTTGTAATTATAAAAAATTTTAATTTTTTATGTCATATTTAGTAATATAAATTTTAGTTACAAACGTAGTTACATAATTAATTATTAAAAAAAAATCAGTACGATAAAAATTTTCTAAACGAGCAATAAAAATTAAAATTAAATCATTGTATGTAACATGTTAGCCTAATAAAGTAGTCGATAATATGATTGCTAATAAAAATAATAAGAAAAATAAATATCATATGTAATTTTATCTAAATACTCTAGCGTTTTATATTTGTCAACTTATTCCCTTTTTAATGTTTAAGATATACCCCTTATTATCATTCGTTGGCCTCTACCTGAGTTCTTCACCATTTGAATATGGATATATATATATCATTAAGATTATCAAAATATCTTTTTTCCGTGTACTCTTCAAAATATGAATTATCCTAATTCAACCTACAAATGGAGTTATGGAGTATGCAAGATGGTAGTAGAATCTAGCCTCTTTTTTTTTGTACTATACTGAGATGGTGTTAGTATGAGAAATCTTTTTTTAGAACAACAAATATCCTATTAATCTCCTTTCGAAGCTTTGAATGTACAAAATTAGAGAGTTCGTGAGTTATCTTTAGTGTTTGTGTCCGATTTCGTTCTCTCAAATGATATCATGCCCCGATATTATGCAAGAAAATATTTTGTATTTGGGATCATGGTGCAAACAATTTGTACCTTTAATTATAAAAACTTATATAAACTTATTTTGGAAAATAACTTATGTTAGGTTATATCATTTTTATAATACGTAAATTAAGTTAACATAATAAAAAATTATAATATATAATCTTTATAAAAAAATATTTTATAAAATGTTGAATAACTCTGTATCACTTTCTTTATAAAAAAATATATTTTTTTATCATAACTTTATAAAATTGTATTTTATAAATAAGTTATGGAAAAAATTATGACACTTTTTTAAAAATAAGTGTATTATTTTTTTTATAATATATAACATGAACACTGTTATATATCAGTGATCACCAACTAGAATTCTAGATAGGACCCAAGTCACCTACTTGTGACTCAGGTAGGTCCCACTGGATGATTGAGTGCGAGGCGAACTACGAGATGACAGCGAGGGGAGTTCGTAGATTTAGCTCGCAAGGTGTGTTCGTGGATCCAACTCGCACAAACCAGGTGAGGTTCACGGTCTCTGTCCGCATATACCCAAGGTATTTGCAGAAGGGGGATCACGTGCTCTGCAGGCAACCCAGAGTGAAACACGTGTCCAGCGGACCTGAAATCGCTCAGAATGTCAGTCCCAAGTACAGAGAGGACCGCGTGCACTACAGAAAACCAGAGTGAGACAAAATAGTAGGGTCGAGAAAAAACAGTGGGGTCAAATCGTGAGCTATAATAGTATAAATACCTGAATGCTCCTCTTAATAGGATCGAGACAAAAATCACTCAACAATTGGTGCGATGAGCATGGAAAAATTTCCAATCATCAGATTTCAACAAGTTTGGTTTTCTTTTCTTCAGTGGGAGAATAGAAATGGCTCACCCAAATGAGAATTTTCCCTTCAACCTTTCATTAGAACAGGCTGGAGCCTCAGGCTCTGGCAGTCAGCATAATGAAGCAGATTTGTTTGTCGGATAGTTCTCCGATAGACTGGAGAACTTTGGCAATGCAATTCATTAGGGAGTTTATGACCCTCTAGACTTGAATGTTTCCGCCGGCCAGGGGTTGTCACTTCTTCCTAACCAAGAGGCACACCGTAATAGTTATTTGCTTTCCAAGAGCAAATGGCCACTTAGGAGGCGCAGTTTCAACAACAGCAAGCTCTTCACCAAGAGCTGCTGAAAGTAGATCGAGGAGTTGGAAGAAAGGTGCATTCTGTTAACTCTAGCTTTCAAGCCAACGTGAACACATAGGACAAGGTCCTAGGCATGCAGATGAAAGAGTGGAAAAATGAGATGGTTGAGTTACGGAGGGATGTAAGGGCATTGCACCCTGAATCTTAGGACATGGACTGGCTGTTCTGCTTTAACAATCCATTGGCCCCTAAGATCGTAGTAGTGAACTTACCACATGACTTCAAAGTCCAGAAAGATATGTTCGAGGGAAAGAGGGACTCACGAGCCTATTTGATGCAATACAACGATCATATGAATGTACTGGGGACATCAGATGTAGCAAAGTGCAGGGTCTTTTCAACGACGCTTAAGGGAGGCTCCAAGGACTAGTATTTGTCCCTTCCCCAGAGTTCGATTAGGAGCTTCTTGCAGTTGGGGAAAATGTTTTTAGGAAGGTTTAGAACCCATAGAGAGATTATGAACACACCTATAGGGTTAGTTTCAGTAAAGTAGATAGAGGGTGAGTCCTTCTGGGATTACGTGAAGAGGTTCCATACAGCAACCCTCAACACGAAAAATTTGAAGGACTAGTGGGCCATAGATGCTTTTATAATGGGAGTACAAAATGATCACGTGTGTAACACCCTTAACCCGAATCCGTCACTGAAATAGGGTTACGGAGCATTACCAGAATTTATAGATCAAATAACAGATATTCCACTTCATACAGTATTTATATCAGAAATCAATCATAAAGTCCCTTATATGAACCCTCGAGGTCCAAAACATGCATTAGAAATGAGTCGAGACAAAACCAGGTACTTAGAGAATTTTTCGTAAAATCTCAAAATTTTTCCTAAGTGTAGGGGTCACACACCCGTGTGGTTCACACGGCCAAGGGACACACCTGTGTCTCAGGCCGTGTAACTCTCTAACTTGGGTCACACAGCCAAGTCACACGCCTGTGTGTTAGGCCAGGTATAGGTGTAGGGGTCACACGGCCAAGTCACACGCTCGTCTGCTAGGCCTTGTGATCAATTATGGGCATTCTGTTTTGACATTTTAAAGATGCAGGGGACATACAGCCAGGCCACACGGCCATGTGCTAGGTCGTTTGTCACACACGAATAAGACACATGTCCGTGTCTCTGTCCATGTGGACGAAAATAGGCTATTTTTCAAGTCACATTTCTCACCTATTTTGTCTTTCACCTACACCAACACTTAAACACATTCACAAACCATATCAAAGCATTCAAAATAAGTTGAAATCATATCTTAAACTTGACATATTATCACATACAACCAATGTACCCTTAGATACCTCAGATGAAAATTTATTATCATGTTAATCTATCATTCATACTTATCTAGTTTCCAAATGCATATATGCATTTTTACATTCATTTTTCAAACATGATAGATTCACTTATAAACATATCAAAATATGTTAAACACAAGCCATTCCAGTGGCTAGTTTCATTCAAAACATTTACATGCCATTATTGGTTAAATAACCTATACATGCCATTATAACCATAATTAATTTACCACATATATACCAAAATGGGCTGATGGATAGTATGAGTGATCTCCGCCAAGCTTCCAATCCAACGAGCCTCCGAATTACTATAGAACAGGGGAAAATAAAACAGAGTAAGCATGAAATGCTTAGTAAGTTCGTATAACATGGTAATTAAGTTACCACTCATTTAAATTCAATATAAACATAAAAGGCACATTCAATCAACTTGATCACGAGCCCTAACACATATTGTAACACCCTTCACCCATATTCAACGCCGAAATAGGGTTATGGAGCATTATCGAACTTACAACACAATTTCACAAACTTTTCACATACATAATATCATTTTATAGAATCATCATTCAAACGCAATCAATTTATCCCTTATATGAGCTTGCGAGGCCATAATCATGTATTGAAAGTGGTTCGGGATTAAACCGGATGCTCGGGAAATTTTTCAACACTTAGTAATTTTTTTCCCAAAACAGGGGACACACGCCGATATGGCCAGATCGTGTGTCTCACACGGCCATCAGACATGCCTGTGTCACAAGTCGTGTGAAAACAACGGGTAGATACTGACTTGGGTCACATGGCCAACCACACGCCCGTGTGTCTAGCCCGTGTGCCCTTTGAAGTGGCCTCTCACGCCCATGTGCCAGGCCGTGCCAACCCTGTAGGGTATACTGACCTATGCAACATGGCTCAGTCACACGCTCGTGTGCTAGGCCGTGTGCAAATTAGGAGGTATATTGACTTGTACCACATGGCCAGTCACATGCCCGTGTGTGAGTGTGGAGCATACTGACTTCATTTTAATTTCAACACCAGGGGACACACGACCGTGCAACATGACCGTGTGTCATAACGGCTGAGACACACGTCCGTGTCTCTACCCGTGTGGACAAAAATAGGCCATTTGCCAAGCCATTTTTCCACCCATTTTGCACATACCTATACAAGCCCAATCGGTACCATTTTAAGACACAAATATGCAACCAAAAGTCATCAACGAATACACAATCATACTATATCCATTTCAACCATTTCAATACTCAATTCAATATCATTTACCTATTTAAGTACCTAACATCTCAACTTGTTTTACTAGACATAATTCACATATATAATTCATATGGTTAAACCATTCCAACATGCATTATCAATTCAACTTAATTCATTCAATATAGGTCAATTACCTAACTCAAAACAAAGCCATTTACACAACTTAATACATTAACAAATTCATTATCACAAGCCAACTTAAATGGCCTATAAATACATGTTCATCAAACATACTCAAAATGACTCAAGCCTATACATGCCATATACCATATATACATAACTTCAAAAGTACCACAATAGATGTTCAATAGTGCGATGAAGTCTCTGACAATCCCCGAATCCGAGCTAGCTTCGAAAGACTATAAAACATAGAAAAATAAATAAAGTAAGCTATAAAGCTTAGTAAGTTCGTATGAAATATACTCAACAAATCATAATACATAAATCATCAATTTGAACTATATAACATATAATTCATGAAAACAACAAAGCTTCCATATGCTTAATCATATGCTTATATGCAAATCCATAACTACTTCTACTTGAATCTTATACTTTACATATACATACCTGTAACACCCCTCACCCGTATTCACCGTCAGAATAGGGTTACGGAGCATCACCGGACTTACAACACTTATAAACATATATTTCATAAATAATTTATCAATGCAAATACCATTCAATCATACTCAATCATAGTATCCCTTAAACAAGCCTACAAGGCCTTAAACATGCATTAAAAGTGGTTCAGAACTAAACCGATAACTAGGAAAACTTTTCCACACTTAGAAAATTTTTCTCAAAACAAGGATCACATGCCCGTGTGGAGACACACGGCCACTAGACACGCCCGTGTCACCGATCGTGTAAAAACAGGGGTACATACTGACTTGGGTCACACGGCTGACCACATGCCCGTATGTCTAGCTAGTGTGCCCTTTGAAGTGGCCACATACGCCCGTCTGCCAGGCCGTGTGCTAGGCCGTGCCAAACCTGTAGGGTATACTGACTTATGCAACACAGCCAAGTCACATGCCCATGTGTGAGACCGTAGACTTCAATTCAATTTCAATACTAGGGGACACATGACCGTGGAACATGACCATGTGTTACACACAACTAAGACACATGCTCGTGTCTCTGTCCGTGTGGACAAAAATAGGCTATTTACCAAGCCATTTTGCCACCCATTACCTGAACAAGCACAATTGGTACCCATTCAAGGCAGTAATATGCATCCAAACACCATCAACCAATGTTCAAATCATACCCTTTCTTTACCATCAATACAATTTACAAATATGCTACAATTTGCCATATAATTTCATACCTAATTCACATATTCAATTTAATCAACTAACCATTCCATATATACATTATCAAGCATCAATTCTTAAGCACATAGCTTTCCAAATTACCTAATATCATGAAGCTTACCAAAATAACCCATATCACATGAGAATATATATACTTTAAACCACAAAACCTATACATGCCATATAACCAATATTGCAAAGCTTATAAGTACCAAATTATAGCTGGATAGTGTGATATGATCTCCGGTGACTTCCAACCCGAGCGAGCCTCTGAATTACTATAAACATAAAAAAGATAATAAAGTAAGCTATAAAGCTTAGTAAGCTCATATGATAATAACTCATCTCATCAAATAAACATATTTTAAGCCATTATAAATACTATAATATAACTTGTATAATTCCACATTTATATTATGTATCCATTCACATAGTTAACCAAGAATTTCACAAGTTTATTCCTTTCAATGCTTATGTAATTTGAATACTTCTTATCCATTCATTCACATTTACATAAACATAAGCAAATAGAAATAAACTATATTCAATTCAATAGCCATCACATTTATATATATAATCAATTAAACCATACAAATTCTCATAATTTTCCACTTACTCATCACATGAAATTCACTTTTAACACTTACTTGTCAATTTCTGCCACGAATACCTCGACTGAGTCATACCATCACTTATAACCACGTTTCATCAACATTTCCCGTTGAACCATTTGGAATACTAAAGGATACTCGAGAATCTCGTACACACAGTACCGTACCAATGCCATATCCTAGATATGGTCTTACATGTAATCTTGTATCGATGCAATAGCCAACTTTGGTCTTTCACGAAGTCTCATATCAATGCCATATCCCAAATATGGTCTTACACGTAATCTCGGTAATCCTAATGTCATGACATTTGTATCCTATCTATTCCTTAGGTTCAACTGGGATTTTCGCTGTATCGAATCTCTGTCGGTTATTTCCATAGTATCGTACTCAATAGCATTCACATTTCATTTAAATATTATAACATTTACCATAATTATATCATTTAAGCATTTATACATAAATAATTTAATGCTCATTAAACATACGAACTTACCTCGTTACTGTAACGACGAATTAGGTCGACTAATCCGATACTTTGTTTCCCCCCGTTCTAGATCCAAATCTCGTTTATCTCAATCTATATAATATCAAAATTTACTTATTTAATCATCATTTCATTCAATTTAACACAATTTACATATTTTGGAAAAATTACATTTTTACCCCTATTATATTATTCACATTTTTACAATTTAGTCCTTATCACATAAAATCACAATTCATTCAACTTAATACAAATTCATGCTGACCGAATATTATCTATTCTCATATCAGCCCATATTTTTCATTTATTTTAAAATTCAACCACTAAATTTTCATATTTCACAATTTAATCCAAAATTAACATTTTTACCAAAATTCACTTTACAAAACTTGTACATCTAACAACAATGATTTATTTACCATCATCAACTAGCAAAATACTCATGCATTCAACAGTGGCAACATTCAAATACTTTAACAGTTTTGAAATCGGAGATACGGGCTAGCTAGATTAAGCTGCAACAATCTCAAAAACATAGAAATTATTAAAAACGAGACAAAAATGGGACTTACAATTGAGCATCAACATGGCCGAACCCTAGCAAGCTTTCTTCCATGGTTTTTCACCTCAATATTCAGCGGAAGATGAAAAATAACAAAGATGACATCTTTGTTTCCATTATTTTATTATACCAAAGTAATGAATTACATATTTATCCATTAATAATAACATCAAATTCACTTGATAAAGTGCCCATAATTGTCCACTATCTTTATAAATGGAAGAATTACCACTTAAGGCCAACATATTTAAAAACCATAGCAATTAGACACCTTTTTCTTATAGAACTCAAATTTTACACTTTACGCATTCAAATGGTAAAAAATTTAAACGGTAAAAAATTTCTTTACGAAACTTTCACGTAATAATTCTATCATGATGTAAAATTTACCAAAATAATAAAATAAATATTTTGAACTCAGATTTGTGGTCCTGAAACCACTGTTCTGATTTGGCCCAAAAGTGGGCTGTTACAATACCTGTACAATTTCGTAACTAACTCATACATTTTTGGAACATTGTCGAATACTCGATATCTCGCACACTAAGTGCTAATACATAGCCGAAGCTATTATAATTTTGCACACTAAGTTCCTTACATACCGAAGCTATCTCGGTCTCGCACATAAGTGTCATATATAGCCGAAGCTATTCCGAATCGCACACTAAGTGCCATATATATATCCAAATTGTCGTCAAACATGACTATAAGTTCATAAACACAATTTATGCAATATCCAAACATTTAAAGAATAATTGTAACAATGCTTATCACATACGAACTTACCTTAGATGTGAAAACAGTGAATCGAGTCGATTAGTCGATAACTTTATCTTTTCCCCGATTCAAGTTCGCATTTCACTTTTCTTGATCTAAATATATTCAAAATTAACTTATTTAATCAGATATTCATTCAATTTAGTCGAAAACACTCTTTAAGGCACATTTATACTTTTGCCCCTCAACTTTCACATTTTTCACAATTTAGTCCATATCACATAAAATTACAAATTCATGCAATTTAGTACAAACCCATGCTTAGCCAAATTTAACTCATGTTACTAGCAGCCCATATTTTCAATTTATCCACACTTTTAACCACTGCATTTCACATTTTCTCAATTTAATCCCTTTTTGACATTTTTGTCAAAAATCACTTTACAAAAACTATTAATCTAACATTAAACCTTCCAAATCTATCATAAATCATCAAATTACTCAAGCATTCAACAATGGCAACATGAAAAATCTTTAAAAATTTCAAAATTTAAGGTATGGGCTAGCTAGAATATGAAGCAACGATCTCAAAAACATAGAAATCATTAAAAATTGAGTCAAAATGACTTACCAATTTAGCTTTCAAATGACTGAACCCTAGATGAAATACTACGACTTCTTTTCTTCTTCTAAATTCGGCTAAGAAGATGAATGCCACCAAATTTTGTGTTTTGTTTTTAATTAAAATGACCTTTAATAGTCAAATACCAAAATTAACCTTTAAATTAATTCAAAACTTCATTTATGCCATGCCATTATCATCCACTATCATAATAATGGTTTACTTTCTATTTAAGGACCTTAACTTTAAGGTTCTATAGCTATTTGACACTTTTAACTAATAGAACACAAGTTTTACACTTTACACGATTTAATCATTTTTACCAAATTAACCATTTAAATGATAAAATTTCTTCATGAAATTGTCACACAATCACATTATCATGCTGTAAATATTAAAATAATAATAAAATAAATATTTTGACATCAAATTTGTGGTTTTGAAACCACTGTTCCTATTTGACTAAAAAATAGGTTATTACACATATCCTCCATAACACCCCTCACCCGTATTCAATGCTGAAATAGGGTTGCGAAGCATTACCAGACTTAACACACATTTAAACATACATTTCACATGCAATTAATCAAATCATATACATTTCAATCATAAACAATCATTTTGTCCCTATTACATTGAGAGTGGTTTGAGACTAAACCGATAACTTTGGAAACTTTTTGAACTCTTAGAAAATTTTCTCAAAAACAGGGGACACACGACCGTGTGGCCCGACCGTGTCCCTCATACGGCCAAAGACATGCCCGTGTCACAGGCCGTGTGGACATTCGAAATGGGAGCACATGGCCATATCCCAGACCATGTCTGACCCCGTGTAACTGTCTAACTTGGGTCACACGGCCAACACACACGCCCTTGTGGCTAGCTCGTGTGCCCTAAAAATGGCCATACACACCTATGTGTCAGTCCATGTGCTAGGTCGTGCCAAACCTGTAGGGTATACTAACTTATGCCACACGGGCAAGCCACACGCCCGTGTGTGAGGCTGTGTGGAGCATTCTGAATTGATTTTAATTTCAACGCCAAGGGACATATGGCCGTGTAACATAACCGTGTGTCACACACAGCTTAGACACACACCCGTGTCTCTGCCAGTGTGGACAAAAATAGGCTTCTTACCAAGCCATTTTGCCACCCAAACTTGTATGTACCTACACCACATCAATTGGCACAAATGCATAGCATCAAAAGGCATTTCAAATCAACCAAATCAAACACATTCATGCACATTCAATACTCCCATTCTCTATACACATTAATCTCAAAATTTATATGCATTATTTCAACCAAACATTTTACCTTACCTAAATTCATAAACTTACAATAGCCATTTCTAGCCATTAGCTACTATAAATGCTAAATTACCATAAACCATTTGCAAGCAATTATGGACCACGTCATAGGCCATTCTCACATATATACATATACATCCAAAATAACCAACTTAAGCCAAATCTCGCGGCTATATATTTACAACCAAAATATAAACATTTACAAGCCAATTCAAATGGCCAAAATCATTATCAACTCATAATCACAATGACTCAAAATACCTATACATGCCATATAACCAAAACATAAGTTCAAAAGTACCAAAGTAATAGTAGGATAGTGTGGCGATGTCTCCGACGATCCCCGAATCTGAGCTAGCTTTGAAGTCACTATAAAATACGGCAAAATAAATAAAGTAAGCTATATAGCTTAGTAAGCTCACATGAAATAAACTCAATCTAAACATGAATATACAAATCATCAATTTGAACATATCAATATGTAATTCATGTAACTAACAAACCTTTCACATTTTCAATCATAATCTCAGATATATAACTTCACAACTTCTTCGATTTAAGCTTATACGGTTCATGTACATACCTGTACCATCTCGTATCAATCTCATACACAATCACTTCTTTCATTTACTCGTTGAACCATTCGGAATACTATTGGATACATGAGAAATTTGCACCCGAAGTGCCACATATATAGCTGAAGCTATCTCAACCTCATATCACATATACTGTTCACACTAGAGCTATCAACAAGCTTCCTCACACAAGCTGTGGGTCAAGACGTAGCTAAACGGTGCTACTCACACAAGCTGTCAAGTAACCGCAACACATGCCAATATACTTAGCCACCGGTAGGACGTACAGGACTAGCACGCAGATCACATAATCGCAATAATCCCCTAATGACATGTCACTAGTATCCTAATCTATTCCTAAGGTTCAACTGGGATTTCGAATACCGAATCGTCGTTAAATCATTGTCGAACATGTCCGTAGTCTCGTATGCACAGTTTATGCAATAACAAAGCATTTAAAATACATTTATAATGAAACTTATTACATACGAACTTACCTCGGATGTAAAAACGGCTAAACTAGTTGATTAGTCGAGAACTTTATTTTTCCCCCGATCTAGATCCGAATTTCATTTTTCTTGATCTATATAATATCAAATTTATCTTATTAAATCATCTCTCTATTCAATTTAGTCCAAAATTCACTTTAAGGCATTTTTACACAATTGCCCTTAATGTTTCACATCTTTTATAATTTAGTCCCTAGGCTCGTAAAATAAAATTCATTCAATTTCATCACAATCTAAGCCTATCCGAATATTTATCATGCTTATAGCAGCCTAAAATGTTCGTTTATTTCACATTTTAGCCACTAAATTTACACATTTCACAATTTAACCCCTAATTTGCATTTTCATTAAAAATCACTTAACAAAACTTGTATAACTATCATCAAACATCAAAATACTCATGTATTCAACAATGGCAACATCTAAAATCTTTAACAATTTTGTAAAATAGTCCTTGGGCTAGCTAGACCTAGCTGCAACGATCTCAAAAACATAGAAATCACTAAAAATCGAGTCAAAACCACTTACCAATTTAACCTCAAATTGATCGAACCCTAAATGCTTAAAAATGGCTTCCTTCCTTGTTGTTTTCGACTGAAGATGAAGAAACAAAAAGATGATGATTATTTTATGTTATTTTTACTTAAGTTATTTCATAATTTATTATTTTAACCTTAAATAATAACCATCAAAATACTTAATAATATGTCCATAAATGACCACTTACTTTAATAATAGGCTAATTACAGCATAAAGACCTCCAATATTTTATTTCATAGCTATTAAACCCTTTTAGCTTATAGAACTCAAATTTTATACTTTACGCGATTTAGTCCTTTTTGTCAAATTCAGCACTTAAACGATAAAATTTCTAAAAGGAACTTTCACACAATCATTCTATCATACTGTAAGCATTAAAATAATAATAAAATAACTATTTCACCTTCAGATTTGTGGTCCCGGAACCACTGTTCCGATTTGACTAAAAACGCGCTGTTACATTCTCATCACCATTGTTAGTCATATATTTCATATAAATATCAAAAAGCATGTATGGGCTCAACAATAATTAGATTTCCATGTACATATACTTTCCACATCATGTATTCATATAACATATACCAATCATATCCTTTTATTTCAAGTACATTTTCATAATAATTTGTCTCGAGTTCAGATTATTTCATGTCGGAACTTTGCCCATTAAATCATTTGAGTCAGTGTCACACGGGTAATACACTCAAGGTGTACAAATCTATAATCATGGGTGAACATATTCATCAAACAAATTCCATGTTCATATATTATCATATCGTATTTCCATATATCGTGTATCATCATTTTCATGTATTTCAGGCAGAAACATGTATTTATTCATTTCATGTTCATTTTTCTCATGTCAGGATTTTTCCCGTTGAATTTATTTGAAATATCGATGGATACACAGGTAGTACACTCGAAGTGTACAAATAAAAAATCTGTCAATTTATAGTCAGGAGTGCTCTTAAAAGCACATAATCGGGAAACCCTCTCTCAAGCCATATAACAGGACAAAGAGCCATTAATCGAGAAGCTCATAAAGAGCCTCTCAGGAAGCTTATCTGGGCTATATAACAGGAAGCTCACACAGCCATAATCAGGAAGTTAACATAGAATTTTTAATCAGGAAGCTCATGAAGAGCCTTTAATTAGGAGCTCCAAATAACCATATATTGAGAAGTTCAAGCGAGCCATATAAGGATGCTCACAAAGAGCTGCGTTTGTGTCCGCAATATATGTAGGATCACAACCGATCATATAACAGGACGCTCACAAAGAGCTGCGGTAGCCCGCAACGCATGCAAGATCACTACCGATTAGGATGTTCGTAGGAACCATATAACGGGAAGCTCAAGAGATCTTATAACAAAATGCTCGAAAGAGCTATGGTGTGTCCGCAAAATATACAGGACCACAACCAATCGGGAAATCCTTTATCCATCGAATTCCATCAAACGGGATTTAATATTTATCGGGCTTTGTCGGATATGTAGCAAATTTCATGTATATGAAATTTATACAATTCATTTACACAACATTCAATTCAAGCATATAAATGTACACAATTTATTTACACAAACTTACCTCGACAAATATTCGTGTACGTAAAATCTACTAATCCGATATTTTCTCTTTCCCTTGTTCTAACTCCAAATTTGGTCTATCTGAATCTATATGAATGAATTTAACATTAATTCATGTTCATTTCAATTAAATTCACATATTAGGAAAAAAATACCATTTTGCCCCTAAACTTTTAATTAATGATGATTTCGTCCCTAGCTCGAAAAATAAAATTCATGCAATTTAATCCTTATTCCAAGCCTAGCTAATTTTTACATGTAAAATTTACAACCCATGTATTTCATAAAATTCAGAATTTTTTCATGAATTTTACATCTTTTCAATTTAGTCCCTAAATCATAATTTCATCAAAATTCCCTATACAAAAGTTGTTTATCTATCAACAACTTTTTATTTTCTACCATAAAATTTCATAATTCATCTATGTTTATCCATGGAAAAACCCTAGTACCTCGATAACTTTACAAATTAGTCCCTGAAATAGCTAGATTAAGCTATTACGATCTCGGAAACATAAAAATCATTAAAAATAAGACAAGAAAACATACCTAATTGATCAAAATAAGCTTGCTTGAGCTACTTTCTCTTAGCTAGGGTTTCCATGGAAATAACTTGGGAAAGATAATGAAAAAGATGATATTTTCATTATTTAATTAATTATCATCTTTTATTTTTTTTCACTTTCCAATTTCATCCTTTTCTTTATTTTATTTTTCATGGATGAATCGTCATCCTTAACCACTAAGCATTTCTAAATGGTCTATTTTCCATATAAGGACCTCCATTTTAAAGTTCTATAGCTATTTAATCCCTTTGGTTATTAGAACTCAACTTTTACACTTTGTACAATTTGGTCATTTATCAAATTAAACATGTAATTGGTAAAATTTCTTTATGAAATTTTTATACGACATTACTATCATACTATAGACCATAAAAGAATATAAAAAAAAATTTCTACCGAAATCGAATTTGTGGTCCCGAAACCATTGTTTCGATTTTATCGAAAACGGGCTATTACAACATGCAATATTCCTTCATCGATAACAGACCCCAGAGTTTGGCTGACTTATATGAACGAGCCCACAAGTTTGCAGAGGCGAAGAAAATAAAGAAGGCATCTCGTGGCACCTTTTAATGGGAAGATAGACAGTCTAGAAACAGGGAAGGACCTCATAGTAGACAAGGCTCTCATGGCCAATCATTGTGAGTGAGAAATGATAGGCCCTAGAGAAATCAAGCTGAAGGTATTTCTCCTAAGGCACCCTAAGAATCTCAACCAGAGCAAGTCAGGAGGTACACTTCCTATGGTAGGTTTGAAGCTTATACCCCATTGAATGCAATCCATACCTACATTCTGAGCCAAGTCAAAAGCTTTGGAATCTTACCTTAGCTATCTCAGATGAGGAATACTATAAGAATATTGAGTTCAAGGGATAGATATGCCTTCCATGATAACATAGGGCATAAAATCGAGCATTGCTTCTTGTTGATGAATGCTATATAAGACACAGTGCAGAATGGCAAGCTTGTAGAGTTCGTGAATTAGAGTGGTTCCCAACAGGGTCAAGGCTCACGTAGTGATCCTAAGAGTAAGCAGATAGTCAGAGGTACCATCCATGTGATTGTGGGCATGGATGAAGAGTGGCTTGCTACGTTTTTCTGGTGAGTTCCTTTTTGCTTCAATGTTTGTGTATTATGTTTTCATTTGTGTTTGATTGAGGTAAGCAGTCTTATCCCATAAGATGAGATGTTTATGTATAAGTAACAAAGGTTTGTGGTTATAAGTTTGAGTTAGATGTCTGTGTAAATGGATTAAGAGCCTTTCCTCGTGTTCAAGCCATCACCCATTATTTCTAGAATGAAAAAAATGAATTGAGTTATGAAAATGAAATCACGGTGATGCCTTCAACGGACTGAGCCTTGAACTAGCAGATCACGATACATGAAAATGGATCATGTAGCCTTTGGTAGGGCACAAGTTTTGAAAACTAGATTGGCAAATAATGCAACTGATTGGCTAGACTCATTAGAACCAGATTCTTTTACCACGTGGGACAATTTGGCAGAAAAATTCCTACACAAATTTTTCCCAATTAGTCAAACTATTCAGCTTAGGCAAGAAATCGCCAAATTTAAGCAATATGAATGTGAGTCCCTATATGAGGCATCGAAATATTTTAAGTCAATGCTCAGGAAGTGCCCACACCATAGATTCCAAGTGTGGTCCAAATTTAAATATTTTATAATGGTGTTGACGGTAACATTAGATAAGCTTAAATAGAGCAGCGGGAGGTTCGATCATGTTCCACACATATGAAAGAGTCTATAAAATCATAGATTACATGGCTATGAATTTCGTATATGTGTCCCAATGAAAGATTCACGTACAAATCAAACCTCTAACGGTAAAAATGGTAAATGAAAATGATTGATAGCAACAAATTTTAGAGAAACTCAATTGTTTGGAGTCGATTGTCAAACCAAAAAAACTAGTGCCATATTCTGATATCCAACCAGAAGAGGTGAGCTACATAGGTAATAAGGGTGGAAATCTTTATTTAAACACCTATAACCCCGATTGGAAGGATCATTCAAACCTCAAGTAGGGAGGCAACCAAGGTGGTGGAAATCAAGTACAAAATCGACCAAACCCTCCTTACCAACCCCCAAACTTATAATAAAGATTCATGGGTATCGACCATGCTGTACGTGGTCAACGATTCAACCGAATAAGAGGGGAGATACAAACAATGAAGACGAACATTCAATAAGTACAAGTTACATGTGGATGACTCGAATCCCAAATAGACACCATCTGAAACCAGATGAGTCAGTTGATGGTGATGTTCCAAAAGCAGAATGGCCAAAGTATCCCTAGTAACACGGAGATCAATCCTTAGAGAAATAAGAAACAGCATGTGAATGCGATCGCTTTACAACCAGTAAAAACACTTGTAAAGCCAAAAACACCCATACATGAATGAAAGAAGGTTCCTAAAGATGTCAATGAACTCATGGAGGAAGATTATCATAATGATCCGATCAAGGAGATAGCAAAACCGGTGTCTGATTTGGTAATCTCAAAGCTGGGAACTGTAAAGGTACCCTTACAGAAACAATTAGAAGAAAAAAAAAAGAGGGATGAGGTAGAATTCATAAATTTTCTCAATTTATTTAAATCCCTAAATATTGGTCTGCCGCTCTTAGAACTAATCGGTAACATGCCAAAATATGCCAAATACTTAAAAGAAATCGTGGCATGGCATAAAAAGATACAAAAGGGTGAGCAAATTGATATTAATGCCTTGTATAGCGCATTAATTGAGAAAATGATACCCCTGAAGTCAAAAGATCAAGGTAGTTTCACGATTCCAATAGAGATAGGGGATCAGTCTTTCAATAAGGCCCTTTGCGATTTAGGGGCCAACATAACCTCAATGCCCTTATCAATGTATCAGAAACTCAGACTCGAAGATCTTAAAAATTCCTCAATAACACTTCAGTTAGCTGATATATCTTTGGAACATCTAAAAGATATTCTCCAGGATGTATTCGTCAAGGTACGAGGATTTATTCCTTGTCAACTTTGTAGTCATTGATTTGGAAGAAGATCAAGAAATAGCCATTATGTTGGGTAGGCCGCTTCTGACCACTTTTAAATCAACCATTAATCTCAAACGAAATGAGCTAATTATGAAAATCGATGGCGAGATAGAAGTGTGCAAGTGTGGTCATGATTCCCACAGTGAGGGACTAGTTAGGGAGGAGTGTTATGTCTTATTCGATTAAATCCTTCACTGCCATGATGAAAGGTATTTTTCGAGTTATGTTATTACAAATAAGTGAAATGTACGAGAGCGGGACAAATGGAGAGACCCTGGCAAGATAGGGAGAGACCCTGGCAGGATAAGTAGCGATTGGGAGAGCCAAAATGGTCAAGAGCATTGGATAAATGTGTAACACCCCTAACCCGTAACCGTTGCTGGAATAGGTTAAGAGGCATTACCGGTCTCGTAACTCAGATCAGAACAAGCAAATATCAAATATCATCTCATTTCAATAAATATAAATCATTCATATTCAATATGAACTTAAACCGAGCATACAAAGTCTAAACCATGCATTCAGGACCAAATCGATAACATATGAAAGTTTCGGAACTTAGAAAAATTTTCAACTTTTCAAAGGTCACATGCCCGTGTGAACAGGCCTTGTGCCTCACACGGCATTAGACATGCCTGTGTGTCTAAGCCGTGGCAAAATAGGGAATACATACTGACTTGTTCACACGGCCACAAGACACGCCTGTGTGCCAGGCCGTGTGAAAATTAAGGAGGCCACTGACTTGGCCAACACCCGTGTGCCAGCCCGTATGCCACACACGACCAATAGACACGCCCATGTGCCTAGGCCGTGTCAAAACTAGAAGGTATACTGACTTTAATTCGCAGGGTACCCTAGGGGACACACGGCTGTGTAACATGACCGTGTGTCGTACATCGCTGAGACGCATGCCCGTGTCTCTACCATGTGGACAAAAATAAGCCATTTGAGTAGCCAATTTGCCACCCCAATTGGGCCAAACCTACAAGCATTAAATCAAGCATAATTCCAACCCAATTTCAGCCAATTTCAATACCTAAAACATACATTATTCATGCCATTACATTATCAACAATTTCCATTCTCAACTCATCAAACAAATCATACCAAGTCCAAACCAAAAATATACCAAAACATATGTTCCATAAACTCCAAACATACAAACACATGTTATGCCAAAACCTTATCAAATTGACCATTTCCTTTGGCCAACTAAAAGCACATCATAAGGCATATTTGCATCAGATAACATATAACAATATCAACCATAAGTTTTCACACAAAATAGCCATATTACATGGCATAATATATATACATTACAAAACATAACCAAGTGAAAATAGCCTATACATGCCATATACCACATATACAACTACAAAATGGTACCAAAATGGATATTCGATAGTGTGAGTGAGTCGCTAATGATTCTTGGATCCGAGCTAGCTTTATAACATTGTAAGACAGAGAACATTTCACACAGTAAGCTTAGAGCTTAGTAAGTTAGTAGTATAATACATTTAACTCAACATTTATAAGCTATAAGACATATTAGCTAACACATAGTAACACTACTCAACCTCATTCATTACCATTTCTCATTTCATACCATTTCCTTAGTTTACATAATCTTGCATATAACTCATACACAATATTATCAACCACATAGGTTCATCTATCTAGTACACCATATTGGTAAACATAAATATTCATTACATACCTGCACAAACTCGTACTTAACTATCACATTACCACTTCAATGCTCGATGCACTAATTCGTTAGACTACCTTTCCACATATAAATACATCGCACACTTAGTGCAAATAATCTAGACGAAACTATAAAATATCGCACACTTAGTGCCATCATATTAAACCAAAACTATTTCAGTATTGCAAACTTAGTGCCACATATAGCCGAAGCTATTCCAATTCACACACTTAGTGCCATTTATAGCCGAAGCTAATACGAATCACACACTTAGTGCCGAACTTAGTCAATTACCATCATACTCAAACTGTACTCAAATATCTATACAATTTATGCATTATCAAAGCATTAAAACATAACTATAACATAATATATCTCATACGAACTTACCTCGTACTCGGATTTGTCGACTCGGACTGTCTACTCTATAACCTTCGACTTCCCTCGGTCTAAGTCTGAATTCCTCTTTTATTGATCTAAATGTATTCAAAATTCACTCATTTATTCATCAAATCGTTCAATTCAATCCATATACACATATTTAGGGCATTTACAATTTAGCCATCATATTTTCACATTTTAGCATTTTAATCCCTAATTTATAAAATCACAAAATACACAAAATTTCATACTTCCCATGCTTGGCCGAATACTCATATAATCCATACAAGTCCAAATATTCCATTTATTCCCTATTTTAGTCCCTCAAAATCTCATTTTTATAATTTAATCCAAATTACTCAAATTTATCAAAAGTCCAAAGACAAAACATGCTTATTTACCATTAAGTTTCCATATAACATCAATTATCATCACAAAGCTCACTAAAGCATCAATGGCATATTTCAAAATTATCATAAAATTTTCAAATTTAAGCATGGGTTTTATAGAACACAAAGCAACAATCTCAAAAACGTAAAAATCATCAAAAATCGATCAAAAACACATACCTAATTGGTGCTTATAAATGGCCAAATGCTAGTTGAGCTCTAATCTTCTTTTTCTTTGGTATTTCCAGCAAGAACAAGATGAATACATTCATCTTTTATTTTTTTATTTAATTATAACTTAAATCATAAATTACAAAATTAACCTTAGCTATATCATTAAAAATTACCAACTACATGTCCATACTTGTCCACCATTAACATTAATGGTATAATTGACATGCAAGGACTTCATACTTAAAAATCCATGTCAAGTGGCACTTTAACAAACAGCAGGCAACTTTTACATCTTACGCGATTAAGTCCTTTTTGTCAATTCGGCACACAAACAATTAAATTTTCACACGAAACTTTCACACATACTGTAACAGCCCGGTTTAGATCGTAATTGGAACGGTGGTTTTGGGACCAAGAATTTAAGTCAAAAAAATATTTAAAAATTATTTTCTGCTTTTATTTTGTGTGAATTTATATCTGTGAAATTTTCATGCTTTAATTTTATCGTTTGAATATCCAATTAAATAAAATGACTTAATCGCGTAAATTGAAAACTTGATAGTTCAAAGCATAAGGGTCGAATTGTTAGTGGCTTTCTAAATTGAAGCCTTAAAGTTGTAATTGAGCCATAAATAATGTAAGTGGACGGTAAAGACATTAGATTTGTGAAAGTATAATTTTATTATAAAGGTTATATAAATAATTTAGTTATTAAACATATATTAGTTACAAATAAAGTTATCAAATTCATTTTTATTTCATTTTTTCTTCTTGTCGAAACTCAAATATAAGAAAATAAATGAACAAAGCTAGGGTTCGGTTGATTCTAAGCTCAATCAAGTTAAGTGTTTAGCTCGACTTTTGATAATTTTTACGCTTTTGAGATCGTTGCTTTGAGTACTACAAAACCCATGCTTAATTTTTGATTTTGGTGAATATTTTGAGTTATGCTATTGTGAGAGATTTTGATTTTTGTTGTTTGATGATGAAATATGAAAGATATGTTTTAGATTAACATGTTTTGTATTGGAGTTTTTGATGATTTTCAGTAATTAGGACTAAATTGCAAAAATAATAATTTGAGGGACTAAAATGTGAAATAAATGAAATATATGGATTTGTATGAGTATGGGTAAAATTCAGTTCAACATGGGTATATTGAAATTTTGTATATTTTGTGTTTTGTGCAATAGGGACTAAATTGTAAAAGTGTAAATGTTAGGGGTATAATGGTAATTTTCCAATTTATGTGTTTTTGGATTAAATTAAATGAAAATATGTTTGAATGAGCTTAATTTGGATATGTTTAGATCAAGAACCAAAGAAATCGGATTTGGATCGGGGGAAAACGAAAGTTGTCGACTAGCTGCCCTGTTCCGTTTTGTATCGTCCGAGGTAAGTTTATAAGCAAATAGACATGCTAAATTGTAGTTAAATGTTAAGTACATATGCTGGTATGGAATGTATGAATTTATACATGCTATGGCTGAATATGAGTAAGCTTGGCCATTACATTTCCGAATTCGTTTCGATCGGATTACGACATCCGAAAGTCTCATATGAACCTTAGGAATAGTTAGGATACAGATGTCATGACATAGGATTCTAGTATATGTGTACGAGTAAGACCATGGCATCGATATGTGACTCTGATATATGTGTGCGAGTAAGACCCTGTCTGGGACAGTGGCATCGATATGTGATTACATGTAAGACCACGTCTGGGACGTTGGCATTGTACAATAAATGTGTGATTATCTGAGTGTCCTATCCAATTCTGAATGGTTCATTGGGCAAAGGTAAATCATGTACGAATGTGTAAAATGAATTAAAATGGCCAGGTATGAATCTACCTTATTACTTAATTGAAACAAGGTAAGTAAGTTTCTTGATATTTATTTGTTGTAAATCTTGTAAGATGCAAATGAAGAAAATATGTGTAAGTGATATGTGTACTTGGCCTTGTGAATGAGTAACTTGTATGTTATGAAAAATCCTTAAATATGTGTATATATGATGTGGTATATTTTGGTTACATAACTAATATGTGAATATGAAATTATATTGTGACATATGAGCTTATGAAACTGTGAGTATGTGAACTAGGTTGTAATGTTTATTTGGCTTGGTAGTTAAATGATAATACGCAAATTTGGTTATAAAAGCAATCGGCCAAGGTTACATATATTAATGTATACATATTTATATATAATATAAACTTATTATGTTTGGATCTAAATGTATTAAGATAATATAATTTGGTTTTGTTAATTAAGTTGTTAATAACAGTGGGACGTACATTTGCTTATGACTTACTAAGCTATAAAAAGCTTACTCTGTGTATATATGTGTTTTTATTTTATAGATTTTGGATTCAAGTTACAAGCTCGGGGATCGTCAGCAAAGTTCATCACACTGTCTACAGCTTTGGTATTTGAATAATTGAACTCGAATTATGGCATGTATAGGCTGGAATGTGTTTTGAAAAGTAGAACTTTGGTTTGTATAATCTAAGCCATGCGAAAATGGCTAATCTTTTATATTGAATTCGGTTATGCTTGGGCTGTGGCTTGAGTTTGTTTTGGCTATAATATTAAGTGCTATGAAGGAATGATGTTTATGATAGATGTTTTATGTTTCAAAAATGGTTAACGATGAATAAATGGCCGATTCTGCTAAGGTATACTTAGGGTAAGGCATATTTGAATGTGGTGGTGGTATTTGGATAGTGAATTATTTATGATTTTGCATTACAGGTTGTTGGCTAAGTTCGAACATAATAATAGCTTGTTAAAATATGGATATTACATGGCATGTAATATTTAAGTTTTGATTATATATTTATTTATGGTTAATGTCTTATTTTTGTGATGCATAAATTGAATTATGAGTTGGTCAGGAAATTGTATGATAATGTATTATAAATTCATTCGTAAGATAAAAATATGTAAATTGATTGTGACTAATTTGTGATTTGGCAAATGCTTATATAAATGTTAATGCATGTGATGAATGGACTTAGTAGTTAACTCACTTGAAGGTATATTGTGTAATAGATAGATAATATGTAAGATTATTTGCGTTTTTAGGCAAAGTTTAGATGACCGAGTGGGTGGTAAATAGATTAGTTGTAACCGAAATTTTGGCATGTGAAATGTGTATATTTTGAATCTGTAACACCCCAAACCCGGCCTAGATGCTATGGCCGAATCTGACGTGTCACACGTATTTAAAAATCCATGTTTCGTTAGATTGACTAGAAAACCGCCTAAAGCTAACTAACCAAAGTGAATGGAGGCTCAGCACCGGTAGGTATCCTAAACGGAGGTGAGCCATGATGAAGGTGCTTAAGTACCAAGCTCCTGGATAGAACCAATCCTAGACATGCCCACAACCATTGCCACACTTTGGTAAACGAGTTGAAATCTCCTCTAAGTGGTTATCTTTGTTAAACCGATTATGTGTGACGTTGTGTTTTTAAAAATAGGTATCATTTTGAAAACGCGTCCTAAGTCTAGCCCATTTTATTTAATATCGACCAATTTAAACAAAGTAATCCGAGAAAAGAAAAGAAATAAAGTTAAGGTTAAAATGGCCTTATTACAACCCAAAAATGAATGATAAATAAAATAAACTTAGTGAAAACCCATTTACTTATTGAAAAGTCCAAAAGCGATCACCGTGGCCACTCTGAATCCCCTCCAGCTCCAAGTCCCCAAGTCAAGGCTCACCTGTAAGATAAGAAAGGAAGGGGGGGTGAGTTTGGGATAACTCGACAGCAACAAGCCCCTTTCAGAGCCCAAAACAATATCAGCTTACTGGGCTAAGCCCAAATTTAATTACCACATTCACTGGGCCGAAGCCTTTTCATAATTCATATCATAATACTGGGCCGAAGCCTTTTCATAATTCATATCATAATACTGGGCCGAAGCCTTTTTATCATTCACATTACTGGGCCGAAGCCTTTTTCTGTAAACAGTATGGCCCATAGGCCCATTTCAATATCACATGTAATATTAATGCATGAATGCAAGCCCATTTGGGGAGACTACTCAACCCACCAACCGCTACTCTCCACCCGTACCAACCAAGCTCTCCATGTGGGAATAACTCAACCCACCCAACCAAACTCTCCCGCAAAGATCATTTGCTTTATCATATAACCTGAGGCCTAGCCTCTTATAATAATCGGGCATAAGCCCTTTTAATAATCAGGGCATAAGCCCATTTCAGAAAGCGGGCGTAAGCCCTTTTTGCACTTCCTCCATCCATATATAAAACCCAACCCAAATGCATATAATGAATTTATCATGAGATCTCATACATATCATGTGCATACCATACATGTCATGTGCATATCATACATTTCATGTGCATATCATATCAATCATGTATATCAAAATCCCATGTGTCAAATTCACAATTAAACCCTAGGGGTATAATGGTCTTTTTACCTAGGGGCAAAATAGTCATTTTCATATTATAAGGGTATTATCGCAAATTTTACCAAATACTACGGTTTCCATACTCATTATCAGATAATATAGCTCATAGGATCAAATGGCGAGTCTGGCCCATTTTTCCGATTGGCCCGAAAACCCAATGGGCCTTACCTCGGCCCCTCGAGGCCCATCTTACCGAATATGCCCGAAATCACACTCTTACCCTTTTCCATTATTTTCGTTCATCGACTCATCGACATCAAACCAATCAGTGAGCATTCGCTTGCTCACACGTCCTCGAATTGCCAGAATTTCGGCTTTTCGGCATTTATCGCTTTAAGCTAGGAAAGAGGGTAAGCTACACACCTGTTTGGCGATTTTTCTCTACGAGATCTCCTACACGATTTCTCCTATAATCAACCGTTAATAAATCAGCTTCCATTAATTTAAACCAAACGAGAACCATCTATTATCAACACTTACACTTTCGGCCACCCACCACAATAGCCTTAAAAAACCTTACCTTGCCGACACCGATTGACTTAGATCTAGCCACTCCAATGATTCAACCGACTCAAGTCGTCACTACGCGTTGCTGCTCCTTCACTATAGAAATCATAAAATTATTAAAAGAATAATCCCATGAGCCTAAACCCATATTCGGCCACCTCCCTAAACTAGAGGGGTTTCGACTTTTCTTAACCTCCATAATACCAAATTGATTAAAGCTACGAGCACTTACCAAGGTTCACCTACCCAAATAGTTCCAATCCCGTGTCAACTCCTATTCAACGCAGTCTCAGCTTCAAAACACTAGCAAAAATCGCACCACAAGGATCCTAAAAATCGGCCACCAAGTTACCCAAGGATGCTTTGTGCTTTAAAACTTCGGATCATCAAGAAGAAGTGGTTATGGACCAAACAGGGTGTTGACAAAAGAGTTGAAAGGCTTCTGACATAACATGAATCGGCTAAAAGAAAAAAACAAGTGCACACCTCTATGAAGAAATCGACTTCTTTTGCCTACTTTGGGATTTGGCTTGTTGCTATTCGGTTAGCAATGAAAAGAATGATAGGATCAGAATCGGCGCAAAGAAAAGAAAAGAGAAGAGGGGAAGAGATGAGAGAAAGAAAGAAAATAGAAAAGGAGAGAATTGTTCAGCTTTTTAAAAAAATAGAAAAAAATATGAGCAAAAGAAATAAGATAAGATTAGAATAAAATAAAATCCTTTTCTAATTTTAATTCCTTCCTTATCTCCTTAATTCATGGCCAAATTCAAAGTTTGAATTTAATTCAAACTCTCCACTGCTGAGCAGCAGTCCACCGCTCAGCCGACTCCTCCTGCTGCTGGTCCTTCCCATGCGCGTACAGCAAAAAGAAGTTCCCTTTTGGGCATAGCACTATTCGAACCTGGGACCTCCAGGTTGCCCAGCACGCTGCTGGCCACCGGGACAGGTCTTCTTCTTTGATATAATAGCGTCGCGTTTACTTTAAACCTTACCTGCTAACGTCCTGAGTTCTTTTAAAAAATAAAACAGAACATACATGCGCCTGGACTCGAACCCAAGCCACCCTGGGACTCCTAACGCACTGCTGCCGCTGTGCCACAAGCCTCTTAGTGGCATAACTCGGTCGCAACTATACTCAAACCTTACTTTAGTGTGATCTGGCTTATTAAAATAAAAACAAGCCTTTGCGTGCGCCAACCCTCGAACCTAAGCACCATACCACACTCCCAATGCCTCTGCCACTGGGCCGAGCTTCCCTTTTGTGTTACCTTTTAACCCCAACTTTATATAACACTTCCCTGTGTCGTTCCCTGATTTAAAGAAAAAAGAAAACTATTTTGCACATGTTGGGAGTCGAACCCCAACTCTCCTTCCCACTACCTAGCATGCTTAGCCACTAGGCCAGGTTCTCCTTTACGCTAAAACTCAGCCCAATTTATTAATAAGGCCTACTGCCCAGATTCCCTTAAGGGGCATAATTAAAACAATTTTTTTCTAGATTTTAAACACCAAAACAACAATACTCTTATAATTATAAATATATATATATAATTTTTCCTATCTAATAATACATTAATTAATAATAAAAATTTTAAAAATATATCTACTAATAAAAAATTTCAAATATCAATAATACAGTAAATAATAATAATTTCCATAAAAATTTAAAATATCCGTAATAATAAATATAGTAAAAATTTTCTAGTGGTAATTTAATTCAAAATGTTTTTCTTAAACGATAATATTTAAAACTTCTTAATTATTCAGGTTTTCTTCTATCCGAATCCCAAATTCAAAACCCAATTCTTCTAGACCCAAATTCAGGGTGTTACAACTCTACCCTCCTTAAAAAAAAATTTCGTCCTCGAAATTTCAAACTATCAACTAACCGTATTATTCAAACCATCATGCTACTATGCTACCGCTGCGCACTCTGATCTAAATAATTTTAATACGACCCAGAACATCTAACTACCGAAATAAAGAAACTTTTATCAAGCACCCATACAACTCGTAACACATATTCAAATAGAATAAACTTGGCAATCCCGAGCTCGATGCTCCTTGGACCCACATCTAAAGCATGCTCCCGTCTTCTTATGGCATTCACCCGGATGACGCCTGTTGCAGTTCTTGCAGGTTGGAAAGTTTGGTCGTGTCTTAACATGTTTCACAGAACGAGGCTTGGTTTTCTCAGAGGACTAGAATCCTTCCTTTTCCTACACTCCAAGCATTCTGCTTGAAGTGTTTCCCTAATTTCCTTAACCTCGGTCTCCAGTACTTCTTCTACCACCTTCCTTACTAACTCGACCGATTGCCTCACCCTAAGCTCAGAAAGTTACCGCTACCCGGTTGGCGGACTTTGCTTACCCTCGAATTCATATCAATACTCTACATTACCAAACACATATCAAATAACTATAAAGATCTCAAAAATTTTACTATTTATTCGTATGTCTTATGCAGAGAGATAGTATTTTAGAGTTTTTATTTTCACAAAATCATAGCCTAGCTACAGTCCCAATCCTCTTGTTTCTGATTTTCTACCCTAACCACAGATCATAGTAGGGCCTCGGTTTAACATTTTATCGAATTTACCAACATAAAAGTAAGGGTACTTACAGGACTTGGTGCCGGGATTCATGTGCCACATCCTTCTTCAAACCATTCAAAAATTAAAACATACCTTTGGTCAAAAATTTTCCAAAATTAATTTATAATACCTCCGTTTTACAATTTTTGATTTTAAACCCATTAAAAGAACAGCAAAATTTGAACATCTTTGAAAAAAAATCTGTCGTTTCCCAAAAATACCCTTCTTAGGCCTAAGTTTTCGAAAAATTTTCGGACCCGATCCACAGCCGAGTTGTTGCAACCGGGCTCTGATACCACTAAATGTAACACCCCAAACCCGGCCTAGATGCTATGGCCGAATCTGACGTGTCACACGTATTTAAAAATCCATGTTTCGTTAGATTGACTAGAAAACCGCCTAAAGCTAACTAACCAAAGTGAATGGAGGCTGGGCACCAGGTAGGTATCCTAAACGGAGGAGGTGAGCCATGAAGGCTGCTTAAGTACCAAGCTCCCGGATAGAACCAATCCTAGACATGCCCACAACCATTGCCACACTTTGGTAAACGAGTTGAAATCTCCTCTAAGTGGTTATCTTTGTTAAACCGATTATGTGTGACGTTGTGTTTTTAAAAATAGGTATCATTTTGAAAACGCGTCCTAAGTCTAGCCCATTTTATTTAATATCAGCCAATTTAAACAAAGTAATCCAGAAAAAGAAAAGAAATAAAGTTAAGGTTAAAATGGCCTTATTACAACCCAAAAATGAATGATAAATAAAATAAACTTAGTGAAAACCCATTTACTTATTGAAAAGTCCAAAAGCGATCACCGTGGCCACTCTGAATCCCCTCACTCCAAGTCCCCAAGTCAAGGCTCACCTGTAAGATAAGAAAGGAAGGGGGGGTGAGGTTGGGATAACTCAGTGTGCAACAAGCCCCTTTCAGAGCCCAAAACAATATCAGCTTACTGGGCCTAAGCCCAAATTTAATTACCACATTCACTGGGCCGAAGCCTTTTCATAATTCATATCATAATATCGGGCCAAAGCCTTTTCATAATTCATATCATAATCTTGGGCCAAGCCTTTTATCATTCACATTCTCGGGCCAAGCCTTTTTCATGTGATGATGGCCCATAGGCCCATTTCAATATCACATGTAATATTAATGCATGAATGCAAGCCCATTTGGGGAGACTACTCAACCCACCAACCGCTACTCTCCACCCGTACCAACCAAGCTCTCCATGTGGGGAATAACTCAACCCACCCAACCAAATTCTCCATTGGCGACATCATTTTTTTATCATATAACTGAGGCCTTAGCCTCTTAAAAAAACGGGCATTAGCCCTTTTAATAAACGGGGCATAAGCCCATTTCGGTAAACTGGGGCGTAAGCCCTTTTGCACTTCCTCCATCCATATATAAAACCCAACCCAAATGCATATAATGAATTTATCATGTATATCTCATACATATCATGTGCATACCATACATGTCATGTGCATATCATACATTTCATGTGCATATCATATCAATCATGTATATCAAAATCCCATGTGTCAAATTCACAATTAAACCCTAGGGGTATAATGGTCTTTTTACCTAGGGGCAAAATAGTCATTTTCATATTATAAGGGTATTATCGTAATTTTACCAAATACTAGGGTTTCCATACTCATTATCAGATAATATAGCTCATAGGATCAAATGGCGAGTCTGGCCCATTTTTCCGATTGGCCCGAAAACCCAATGGGCCTTACCTCGGCCCCTCGAGGCCCATCTTACCGAATATGCCCGAAATCACACTCTTACCCTTTTCCATCATTTTCGTTCATCGACTCATCGACATCAAACCAATCAGTGAGCATTCGCTTGCTCACACGTCCTCGAATTGCCAGAATTTCGGCTTTTCGGCATTTATCGCTTTAAGCTAGGAAAGAGGGTAAGCTACACACCTGTTTGGCGATTTTTCTCCACGAGATCTCCTACACGATTTCTCCTATAATCAACCGTTAATAAATCAGCTTCCATTAATTTAAACCAAACGAGAACCATCTATTATCAACACTTACACTTTCGGCCACCCACCACAATAGCCTTAAAAAACCTTACCTTGCCGACACCGATTGACTTAGATCTAGCCACTCCAACGATTCAACCGACTCAAGTCGTCACTACGCGTTGCTGCTCCTTCACTATAGAAATCATAAAATTATTAAAAGAATAATCCCATGAGCCTAAACCCATATTCGGCCACCTCCTAAACTAGAGGGGTTTCACTTTTCTTAACCTCCATAATACCAAATTGATTAAAGCTACGAGCACTTACCAAGGTTCACCTACCCAAACAGTTCAATCCCGTGTCAACTCCTATTCAACGCATGATCTCGGCTTCAAAACACTAGCAAAAATCGCACCACAAGGATCCTAAAATCGCCACCAAGTTACCCAAGGATGTTGTGCTTTCGACTTCGGATCATCAAGAAGAAGTGGTTATGGACCAAACAGGGTGTTGACAAAAGAGTTGAAAGGCTTCTGACATAACATGAATCGGCTAAAAGAAAAAACAAGTGCACACCTCTATGAAGAAATCGACTTCTTTTGCCTACTTTGGGATTTGGCTTGTTGCTATTCGGTTAGCAATGAAAAGAATGATAGGATCAGAATCGGCAATAGAAAGAAAAGAGAAGAGGGGAAGAGATGAGAGAAAGAAAGAAAATAGAAAAGGAGAGAATTGTTCACTTTTTTTAAAATAATAAAAAAATATGAGCAAAAGAAATAAGATAAGATTAGAATAAAATAAAATCCTTTTCTAATTTTAATTCCTTCCTTATCTCCTTAATTCATGGCCAAATTCAAAGTTTGAATTTAATTCAAACTCTCCATCTGCTGAGCAAAGATCCACCGCTAAGCCGACTCCTCCTGCTGCTGGTCCTTCCCATGCGCGTACAAAAAAAGAAGTTCCCTTTTGGGCATAGCACTATTCGAACACAGGGACCTCCAGGTTGCCCGACCTATTCTTGTGCCACCGGGACAGTCTTCTTCTTTGATATAATAGCGTCGCGTTTACTTTAAACCTTACTCGCTAACGTCCCGAGTTCTTTTAAAAATAAAACAGAACATACATGTGCTGGACTCGAACCTGCCACCACAGGGACTCCTAACGCATCACGCATTGTGCCACAAGCCTCTTAGTGGCATAACTCGGTCGCAACTATACTCAAACCTTACTTTAGTGTGATCTGGCTTATTAAAATAAAAACAAGCCTTTGCGTGCGCCAACCCTCGAACCTAAGCACCATACCACACTCCCAATGCCTCTGCCATGGGTGAGCTTCCCTTTGTGTTACCTTTTAACCCCAACTTTATATAACACTTCCACTGTGTCGTTCCTCGATTTAAAGAAAAAGAAAACTATTTTGCACATGTTGGGAGTCGAACCCCAACTCTCCTTCCCACTACCTAGCATGCTTAGCCACTAGGCGGAGTTCTCCTTTACGCTAAAACTCATTGAATTTATTAATAAGGCCTCATTGCCCAGATTCCCTTAAGGGCATAATTAAAACAATTTTTTTTCTAGATTTTAAACACCAAAACAACAATACTCTTATAATTATAAATATATATATATAATTTTTCCTATCTAATAATACATTAATTAATAATAAAAATTTTAAAAATATATCTACTAATAAAAAATTTCAAATATCAATAATACAGTAAATAATAATAATTTCCATAAAAATTTAAAATATCCGTAATAATAAATATAGTAAAAATTTTCTAGTGGTAATTTAATTCAAAATGTTTTTCTTAAACGATAATATTTAAAACTTCTTAATTATTCAGGTTTTCTTCTATCCGAATCCCAAATTCAAAACCCAATTCTTCTAGACCCAAATTCAGGGTGTTACAGAATCTTTACTTGTGATTTAAATGTTTAACCATAAATAAATGATTTAGTATGATTTTAGTTCGTAATCAAGTTTAGTAAATTTATTATTAATGTTCAGTTATAATTCTTGTCTAAATGGTTAAAATGTGTATAACATTTATTTGTTTACTGAAATATATTTGATTAATTGTGAGAATATGGTTACCGTGTATGCTGAATATTAAAATGCCTTGAGTTAGATTCTATTTGATTTAATTTGTACATATTTTGTAATATGTCCTAAAATGTTTGATGTCTGTTAGATATCCAAATTTTCATTCATATTTGTATATTACGAAATGATAAAATTTTCAATTAATATTTAATTGGAAATTCGTATATACATTTAAATATGAAATGTGTGAATATTTAGAGTTGTGCTTTTGTCTGGTAATGCCTCCGGACCCTAATCCGGCGACGGATACAGGTTAGGGGTGTTACACATACTAATTTACACATAGTAAACACGAAAATTAATATTAAAATATTTTTCTGAGTAAGATTTGTGGTCCCGAAACCACTATTCTGACTAGGGTCTAAATCTGGCTGTTACAACTGTCCCCCCTTAGGGATTTTTGTCCCTAAAAATCTTACCAGCAAATAGGTTTGGATATTGCTTTCTCATAACATCCTCGGATTCCCACGTGGCTTCTTCAACCCTGTGTCGATGCCACAATACTTTCACTAACGCTATTTTTTTATTTCTCAACTCTTTGATCTCGCGAGCTAGAATTTGTATTGGTTCTTCATCATAAGACATGTCTAGTTGAATTTCAACCTCCATCGGGGAAATGACATGCGAAGGATCTAATTTGTACCTTCGTAACATCAATACATGAAATACATTATGGATCTTTTCTATCTCAGGTGGTAACAACAGTCTGTACGTAACTGGCCCAATATGCTCAATTATTTCATACGACCCAATAAATCTTGGACTCAATTTGCCTTTACGACCAAATCTGAGTATTTTTTCCACGGTGAGACTTTCAGAAAGATTTTGTCCCCTATCTGAAATTCTATATCTTTTCGTTTCAAGTCCACATATGATTTCTGACGATCTGATGTTGTTTTCAGACTTTCACGGATCACTCTCTTCTGTTTCTTTGACCAAATCAACCCTATGGATCTTATTCTCACTAAGTTCTGTCCAATATAACGGTGTTTGACATTTTCGACCGTATAAAGATTCATAAGGAGCCATTTTGATACTCGATTGAAAACTGTTATTATAAACAAATTCAATCAGTGGCAAGTATCATTCCCATGTACCTTCAAACTCAAGAATACAACATCTCAATATATCCTCAAGAATCTGAATAATATGCTCGGACTGACTATCCTTCTGTGGGTGAAATGCAGTACTAAAGTGTAGTTTTGTACCTAACGCATCTTGTAGTTTCTTCCAAAAGCACAATGTAAACCTTAGATCTCTATTCGAAACAATAGAAATAAGTACTCCATGTAATCTCACAATATGAGAAACACACAATTCAACTAGCTTATCCAACGAATAATCTGTACGAACTGGAACAAAATGAGCCGATTTAGTTAATCTACCCACAATAACCCAGATTGCATCTTTCTTGCTCGGTGACATCAGTAAACTAGATACAAAATCCATCGTGACTCTGTCGCATTTCCACTCAGGTATCATGATCGGCTGAAGCAATCCAGAAGGTACCTGATGCTCGGCTTTTACTTGTTAACAGACTAAACATTTCAAAACAAAGTCAGAAATATCTCGTTTCATACCATGCCACCAATAAAGCTATTTCAGATCGTTATACATTTTAGTACTACCCGGATGAATAGACAACTTACTATTATGAGCTTCATTCAAAATCGTCTGAATCAACTCTAGATTCCTCGGAACGCATACTCATCCTCTGAGTCTCAAACAACCCTCAGTATCAACTTGGAATTCTGAATCAATACTCAAATCACATTGAGCTCGTTTTGTTAACAATTCATTATCAACTTTCTGAGCTTCAAAAATCTGTCAAACAAATAATGGTTTCGCTTTCAACTCAGCTAAAACCAAACCATCATCAAACATACACAACTGAGCATTCATCGCACGAAGAGCAAATAATGATTTTCGGCTCAAAGCATCACCAACAACATTTGCCTTGCCGAGATGATAATCTATCACAAGTTCATAGGCTTTTAGTAGTTCTAACCATCTTCCCTGTCGCAGATTCAGATCTTCCTGAGTCATCAGATATTTCAAACTCTTATGATCGAAATATACATGACATTTTTCTCCGAACAGATAGTGGTGCCAAATCTTTAGAGCAAACACAATTACAGCTAACTTAAAGTCATGCATCGGATAATTCTTTTCATGCGGCTTCAACTGTCTTGAAGCATAAGTAATGACTTTACCTTCTTGCATCAAAACACATCCCAAACCGATCAATGAAGCATCACTGTAGATCATGAATTCTTTTCTCGATTCGGGTTGTACCAATACTGGAGCGTCAGTCATCAAAGTTTTCAACCGATCAAAACTGTTCTGACACTTTTCAGTTTGCTCAAACTTTACCTCTTTCTAAAGTAGTTTCGTTAACGGAGTTGCAATCATAGAAAAGCCTTTTACAAACCGTCTATAGTAACCGGAAAGTCCCAAAAAACTGTGGACTTCAGAGACATTCCTCGGAGGCTTCCAATCTAAAATAGTAGAAATTTTTCTTGGATCAACTCGGATACTAGATACTGATACAATATGGCCCAGAAAACCAACTTCCTGCAACCAGAATTCACATTTGCTAAACTTCGCATACAACTATTTATCTCGCAAAGTCTATAACGCTATTCTCAGTTGTTCGGCATGTTCAGTCTCATCACGTGAATAAATTAATATGTCATCAATGAATACGACAACAAATCGATCTAAATGCGGTATGAAAATTCTATTCATCAAATCCATAAAAATAGCAGGTGCATTAGTCAATCCAAAAGGCATAACTAAGAATTCATAATGTCCCTACCTCGTTCAGAAAGTAGTTTTTGGAATGTCTGAGTCTTTCACTCGCAACTGATAATAACCCGATCTCAAATCTATTTTCAAAAATACAACATCTTCTTTTAACTTATCAAACAAGTCATCAATTCGGGGCAGAGGATACTTATTCTTGATTGTCACTTTGTTCATTTGACGATAATCGATACACATTCTCATCGTACCATCTTTCTTTTTCGTAAATAGAACCGGAGCACCCCAAGGTGAGAAACTCGGTCTAGCAAACCTCTATCGATCAACTCTTGCAACTGAGCTTTCAACTCTTTTAACTCTGTCGGGGCCATTCTATACGGAGCTATCAAAATCAGTGTTGTTCCAGGCATTAACTCAATACCAAATTCCACCTCTCGGATCGGTGGTAAACCCGACAATTCTTCAGGAAATACATCCGGATACTCACACACAACTGGTACTGATTCAATCTTTCTTTCGGTCACTTTACTATCGAGCACATACGCAAAATAAGCTTCATAACCTTTTCTCACATATTTCTGAGCTAACATCAAAGATATCACTGTCGGTAAACCATTCATATCATCTGATTCGATACGGATAATCTCATTATTTTGACATCTCAAATCAATCATCTTTCGTTTGCAATTTACAACAGCATCATGCTTCGTTAACCAATCCATACCCAAGATTATGTCAAACTCGTCAAATGGTAACAACATCAAATCGGCCAGAAAGTAATTACCCCGAATCATCAATGGACAATTCTTGCTCACTTTATCAACTAATACACATTTGCCTAAGGGGTTCAATACTCGAATTATTATTTCAGTAGACTCTACAGGCAAAGTCTTACTGGATACTAAATTTACACATATATACGAATGAGTAGACCCTGGATCTATCAATACAATAACTTTATTATCATAAAGAGTAAAAGTACTGGTAATAACATCTGGAGATGACGCTTCTTCTCGTGCTCGTATAGCATAGGCTCGTGCAAGTGCTCTAGCATTGGATCTCGCTGTAGTGTCTCGCGTCACACCTCTACCACCACTCGCATTACCCGTGTTTCTTGGTGGTCTACCTCTAGCTACAGTGTTACTCGGCCTCGTATTTTGAACATTATCTTTTTCAGCTAATTCTAGGCAATCTTTTATAAAGTGACCTCATGAACCACAACTGTAACAAGCTTGATTATTACTTTTTCCCCAACATTCTCCAAAATGACGTCTTTCATATTGATTACACTCAGGCTTTCCATCTTTTGCATTACCAACACTCGATACTGAGGTAGTTTGAGCTTTAGGATTGGTATATTACTTTCCACGATCTCTATTCTGATGTCCCGCTGAAGCTGTTGATCAATCATTAAAATCTCTAAATTTCTTTGACAAGGAATGATAAGATTTATTCATTAATCTCTTCCTCGAATCTCTTGCCTACGAAATAGCTTTTCTCTTTTCTTTATTAAGATCTTCGGCTTTACAGGCCCTCTCAACTAGTAGTACGAATTCTTTCAGCTCAAGTATCCCAACTAACAGTTTTATCTCTTTATTCAATCCATCAACAAATCTTTTACATATGATCTTTTCAGTGGACACATATTCTCAGGTATACTTACTCAAACGCACAAATTCTCTTTCATATTCTATTACAATCATTCGTCCCTGCTTCAATTCTAGAAATCTTTATGTTTCTGATCGAGGAATCTCTGGCTTATGTACTTCTTTCGGAACTCAGCTTGAAAGAATTCCCAAGTAACTCGTTCCCTAGGAACCACCAATGTCAAAGTTTTCCACCAGTGATATGCATTGTCTCTAAGTAAGGATACTACACATTTGGTACATTCATCCGGAGTATAAGACAATTTACCAAATACTCGGATAGTGTTCTCAAGCCAGAATTTAGCCCCCTCGGCATCATCATCCACCGTAGCCCTAAACTATTCAGCCCTATATTTATGAATCTTATCAACATGTGGCTTATTTGGTTGAATCAGATCTACTACAGGTGGCATAATTGGAGTTTGTTGAGATACAGGTGGGGGTGGACGTTGTTGAGCAGCCAGATTCGTTCATACGAATTTTGTGAACCACTCAGTCATCATTTGGAAGAAGGCTTGCTTAGCCTCTCCTCCTTGACTACTAGACATTAGCCTAGACTCGGCCGGCACTGTCCCTTTAGCGGGAGAAGGCGCATTACTCTCTACAACATTAGCTATTGCTTGTTCAGGATCCATTGCTATATGAAAACACATTTCAAAGATCATCACACTATCAAAATTTCATATATATGGCATGTATAGCTAGACTCACTTACGGTATGGTTGTCCTAGAACCAACTAAACCATAGCTTTGATACCAATAAAATGTAACACCCCTAACCCGTAACCGTCGCCAGAATAGGTTAAGAGACATTACCGAACTCGTAACTCAGATCAGAACAATCAAATATCAAATATCATCTCATTTCAATAAATATAAGTCATTCATATTCAATATGAACTTAAACCGAGCATACAAAGTCTAAATCATGCATTCAGGACCAAATCAATAACATATGAAAGTTTCAGAACTTAGAAAAATTTTTAACTTTTCAAAGGTCACACGCCCGTGTGAACAGGCCGTGTGCCTCACACGGTATTAGACACGCCCGTGTGTCTAAGCCGTGGCAAAATAAGGCATACATACTGACTTGTTTACACGGCCACAAGACACGCCCGTATGCCAGTCCGTGTGCTACACACGACCAATAGACACGCCCGTGTGTCTAGGCTGTGTCAAAACTGGAGGGTATACTAACTTTAATTCGTAGGGTACCCTAGGGGACACACTGCAGAGTAACATGACCATGTGTCGTACACGGCTGAGACACACGTCTGTGTCTCTACCCATGTGTACAAAAATAGATCATTTGAATAGCCAAATTTCCACCCCAATTGGGTCAAACCTCCAAGTATTAAACCAAGCATAATTCCAACCTAATTTCAGCCAATTTCAATACCCAAAACATACATTATTCATGCCATTACATTATCAACAATTTCCATTTTGAACTCATCAAACAAATCATACCAAGTCCAAACCAAAAATATACCAAAACATATGTTCCATAAACTCCAAACATACAAACACATGTCATGCCAAAACCTTATCAAATTAACCATTTCCTTTGGCCAACTAAAAGCACATCATAAGGCACATTTGCATCACATAACATATAACAATATCAACCATAAGTTTTAACACAAACTAGCCATATTACATGGCATAATATATATATTACAAAACATAACCAAGTGACAATAGCCTATACATGCCATATACCACATATACACCTACAAAATGGCACCAAAATGGATGTTCGATAGTGTGAGTGAGTCGCTGATGATTCCTGGATCCGAGCTAGCTTTATAACACTGTAAGACAGAGAACATTTCACACAATAAACTTAGAGCTTAATAAGTTCATAGTATAATACATTTAACTCAACTTTTATAAGCTATAAGACATATTAGCTAACACATAGCAACTTCATAACACCACTCTACCTCATTCATTACCATTTCTCATTTCATACCATTTCCTTAGTTCACATAATCTTGCATATAACTCATACACAATATTATCAACCATATAGGTTCATCTATCTAGTACACCATATTGTTAAACATAAATATTCATTACATACCTGCACAAACTCGTACTTAACTATCACATTACCACTTCAATGCTCGATGCACTAATTCGTTAGACCACCTTTCCACATATAAACACATCGCACACTTAGTGCAAATAATCTAGCCAAAATTATAAAATATTGCACACTTAGTGCCATCATATTAAACTGAAACTATTTCAGTATCGTACACTTAGTGCCACATATAGCCGAAGCTATTCCAATTCACACACTTAGTGCCATTTATAGTCGAAGCTAATACGAATTGCACACTTAGTGCCGAACTTAGTCAATTGCCATCATACTCAAACCGTACTCAAATATCTATACAATTTATGCATTATCAAAGCATTAAAACATAACTATAACATCATTTATCCTGTACGAACTTACCTCGTACTCGGATTTGTCAACTCGGACTGTCTACTCTATAACCTTCGACTTCCCTCGGTCTAAGTCTGAATTCCTCTTCTCTTTATCTAAATGTATTCAAAATTAACTCATTTATTCATCAAATCATTCAATTCAATCCATATACACATATTTAGGACATTTGTAATTTAGCCCTCACATTTTCACATTTTAGCATTTTAGTCCCTATTTCATAAAATCACAAAATACACAATTTCATACTTCCCATGCTTGGTTGAATACTCATATAATCCATACAAGTCTACATATTCCATTTATTTCCCATTTTAGTCCCTCAAAATCTCATTTTTACAATTTAATCTAAATTACTCAAATTTATCAAAAGTCCAAAGACAAAACATGCTTATTTACTATCAAGCTTCCATATAACATCAATTATCATCACAAAGCTCACTAAAGCACCAATGGAATATTTCAAAATTATCATAATTTTTTCAAATTTAAACATGGGTTTTATGGAACATGAAGCAACAATCTCAAAAACATAAAAATCATCAAAAATCGATCAAAAACACATACCAAATTGGTGTTTATAAATGGCTGAACCCTAGTTGAGCTTTAATATTCTTTTTCTTTGGTATTTCCGGCAAGAACAAGATGAATACATTAATCTTTTATTTTTTATTTAATTATAATTTAAATTATAAATTACAAAATTAACCTTAGCTATATCATTAAAATTTACCAACTATATTACCATACTTTTCCACCATTAACATTATTGGTATAATTGACATGCAAGGACTTTATACTTAAAAAGCCATGTCAATTTGGCACTTTAACAAACAGCAGACAACTTTTACATTTTACGCGATTAAGTCCTTTTTGTCAAATCGGCACCAAACAATTAAATTTTCACACAAAACTTTCACACATGCTAATTCACACATAGTAAAAATGAAAATTAATATTAAAATATTTTTTTGAGTCAGATTTGTGGTCCTGAAACCACTATTCTGACTAGGGTCTAAACCTGGCTGTTATAGAATGTTATGGTGAAATTTAAGGAATTACTGGACAAATCTGGTAGTAGGACATAACTTGGAACCATCAAACTTTAATTGATTCGTAAATATTGTATATTAGTTTGTATTTAATTTTTTTGAATTGGGAATTAGACTTTTCATTTAATGTTATAATTAGAAGGAAACAAGGTTCCGAGAGAAATGAAGGAGCTAGATGTTAGTTGGGTGTAAGTATGGACAACCGAAGGCCTTTAACAAGCCACAGATAAGCCAAATTGAATCCATGTCATCACATAACAATTCATGTAACACCCTTAACCCATCTCTGTCATTGGATCAGCGTTACGGAATGCTACAAAATTTAACAAAATAATAATAAGCAATTTCAATTTAGAATTTACTTTAAAATAATCAATTATAGATAATCATTCAGTAATCATGTTATTCACACAAAAATGGGCTTAAATCGTGCCTACGAAGCTCTAGAATTAATTTAAGAACAAGTAGGGACTAATTCAAAACATAACGTAAAGGCAAGGTAAAAATAGAAAACATGAACCACACGACCATGTGGCCAGGTTGTGTGACAGGATGAGGCCATGTGGTGCTATGGGACATGGCCGTGTTATTCAACTGTGTGTGCGGACTATGATTGTATGGGTGGAGGCACACTATCGTGTCTGCAGACCATGTCAGAAACTGTGGCTGTGTGTGCCAATTGACACCTAAATCAAATAGAGCACACGGTCGTACCGCATGCCCATATGAAGCACATAGTCGTGTGGCAACCCCTATGAACCTAAATGTACCTTCAAATGCAAGTCATACAATTTTATACTTAGGCCACAAGTATACCATTAACCAATCATTCAACCTGTTCAAATCACGCTAAAGACATACTAAAACATGCTATTTACCTAATTGTAACCAATATGGCACCATCACAAACAACATTCCAACTTCATTTCATATCAATTTCACACTTGGCAAAACAATGTCATGTGAAGTACCAAAATGCCATAACCTTTACCATGAACTAACCAAATTACAAACCAAGGCATATTCATAATTACATTTGCCATTAAAGAAACAATACATTCATTAACTATCTTGACATTCAATGTAAATTCCAACCAGGACATCACCTAACCATTTTTCCAACACAAATTACAACTTATAACATTTCATCTCACTCCATATTATACCATACACAAAAACACAAGCAAAATTTCCATAACAATCCATAATCAACCTTACCATTTTGCTATCTACCAAATACAATTTTCACAAACACAAGACATATAGATATTTACATTAACATATAGATACATAAACCAATACTTCTATTACATGCCACAAAACCAAAACATAACGGTTTCAAATCTACCAAAATGAGTCTGGATATTGTAATCTTCTCGATGATCTGATCGCCCAGTCCCGCTAAATGATATCTACAAGGATACAGGAAATGACACGAGTAAGCTACAACTGAGCTTAGTAAGTTCATAGGTTGAACCAATATAACATACCTTATGATTACATTTATAAATTAACAAAATTATTGATCAAATCATAATCTTGTCATCACAACCATGTCAACGGGTGACACCTTAATACGTACAAGTTATAAACCCAAAGTGTTCAAGATCATTTAAATACCAAGTTACGATATAAATCCCTAACCCATTTTGTTGAATACATAACCACCCTTATATAGTTTTCAAATTCTAAAATTTTACATGAAAACCTAGCCAATTTTAACATTTTATCATTTTAGTCCTTAAACTCAAAACTATACAAAATCACTTTATGAAATAGTCCAAATTCATCATCAAGCTTCAAACTAAACCATTAACAAATAAAAAGCTTCAAGAACATCAATGGCAAGTTTTCAAAACTTTGATAGTATTTCAAAATAGTCCATGGGCTAGATAGAGTAAGCTACAACGATTTGAAAAATATAAAATTCATGTAAAACAAGTGAAAATGGACTTACATGTAAGTATAAAAACAAATTCAAAGCTTGGAGGCTTAACAACAATGGTGTTCGGTGAGAAGAAGTCAAAATGAAAAAGATAATGTTTTTACCTTTATGTTTTATTTATTATATTGTAACTTTAATTTAATTAAAAACCATTATAAAACTGAATACAAACCATTCCCTAACAATAGATATGGCATAATTACCATTTAAAACTATCCAATTAATCAATTTAACCCATTTAGTCCATATAAACTCATAGCGATGAACTTTTTCAATTTTTACGATTTAGTCATTTTTCTTTTATTCACTAGCCAAACATCAAAATTATTGGGTCAAATTTCACTATGACACTAATGACCTCGTATATATTAAAAAATTAATATTTACAAACTCACACGTTAGAATTATGGTCTCAAAACCATTATTTTTGACACCATTGGAAAATGGGTTGTTACAATTCCATGGCGCGACACAACCGTCTCAACACTAAAAATTTGGAGATTCATCATTATGTGGTGCCATATACACCCTATGATGCGACACCTACATACCTTGAAGCAAAAAAAAAGCAAAAATTTACCTCGTGTCGTGCCATGCCCCCTCTATGGCGTGACATACAATACATTTTTTGCAACTTTTTGTTCTTGGATCGACGCAATCTTCAAAGATATTCCCCAGGTTTGCACAGCAAGTCAATCCCTAAATGGACTCTATATATTTTCCTTACCAATAGCTACACCCTCCAAGCCGTCCTAATCAACTAAACAACCTTTCACTACCTTTTTTCTTCGACATTCTGCTAATTCTTTACCTTTCACTTGTTCTGTAATCTGAAAATGACGAGGAGCAACCTTTCAAATGTTGAATTGGGATATGATAACTTCAAGGAACTTAGTGAAAGGGAGATCAAAATTCATCTTTGAGCCATTCGACGAAAATCTCTTCCTTAGGAGAGAGGTTTCGAGTTCTTGCTTTCATTAAATAATGAAACGAGGGAGATAATCTAGTTCCATGGATGAGAAACGTTTTGCTCCATCCCCAAGGAATGAGCCTGTATGCTAATTTTCTAGAAACTTTATGTTGCCTTAAGGGAGATCGAGACAACTTGAGAATTAGATGTACCATGGTTGCTAGTCTTTATTCGAGGGAAATAAATTTCCATCTTACCTCTTAAGATAGCGAGGTACTATGACACTCCTTTATTCCTCTATGAATTTGTACAGAAAATTGATCTAATGTATTATCCGAGAGAGAATATGGAGGAGATAATCAACCTCCTAAAGGATGGACAAGGTAAGTTGAGATGCCATCTAGGAACAAATTTCCTTACATTGTTCTCATAGGAATAGCTAACTCCGAGGGCAAGTATATGGTTATAGTTCATCAGTATGCGAATCAGCCTAGCTTCAGACATGTCTAACATAGATACTTTCCAAGCTACGTTACTGTATGCTATATTACAGAAGAAAAATGTTTGTGTTGGAACATGGATCTACAAGAGCATGCTTCATTGCACACAAAAAAGCAAGGTAGAATTGTTTTTTTTTTTCCGTATTTAGTAATTGCTTTGTGTAAACAAGTCAAGGTATTGATGGGACGATCTGGACGCTACTTGCAATGGTCAAGGTATCTAATATGAAAACCTAGTGTAAAGCATTTTGTAGGAAATCAAAAACGAAAGAGGGCTATCAAGATAAAACCACATCTAGGTGAGAAGGTGTTACCTAATTCAGAGGTGTTACGTAATTCAGAATGGATTATTCGGTGGATGCAAGAAGTAAGACAAATCTACAAGGACTATACGAGGAAGAAGATTTAAGGTTGTCGTAGTTTCCAACAGCTAAATATGAAGCAAAGGTAGAATCCAACAAGATAGAGGTAGAAAGAGATCAAGAGGAGGATCTGGAGGAAGACCTAGAAGAAGATCCCGAAGAAAATCCATATTCGAAGGGCAACCCAGACAAAGCGAATTAAGAAGCCGAAGTTTGATTCTAATTTATTATAAAAAAAATTAATTTTTATTTGGAACTTATATTTTCAAGACTTATTTTATTTTTGGGATGATTTTTATTTTTGTTTTGGTTTTTATTTAGTTAGGATTTTAGTATTATATATATAGTTTGTGTTTAGTTTTTCTTTGTAGGAACCTTATATATCTGAAGGCACTATAATTTTGAGTCAAAACCACAAAGGAAGAGTAGTCGCACTAATTCTAGTGCACGTACCACATCAATCGGGTAACCTCTTTCCTTTATATTTTATTGCACATTAGGGACAATGTGCCGCATAAAGTGTAGGGCTAACTTAGGAAATATTTTAAAAATTTTCTATTATTTTTCTTTGTTTTTATTAGTTTTCAATTTTTATTGTGTGTGTTTTATATGTACTTGAGCTTGTAGAAATACAAGTGATTTGTTAAGAGTATGTTAATAGGATTTTGTGAATAAACTATAATTTTAGTTTGATAATAATTGATTCTAGATTATCTAATTTTAGACTAATTACTTCAATTTATTATACTGTGAATAGATTTAAGATGTTAAGTATACCACATGATAAATAGATATATAAATAACATGCATGTTTAATTGAATTATAGGTTGTAGAAATTGATAGACTTGGCTGATTTAGTCCATGTATGGAATTACCTAGGGACGACCTAAGGCATTGTTTGGTACACCATTTTTGAGCCAAAAAGTTATCCTGTATATATTTCTCTTGTACTTATTTTGAAGCCTAAATCCATTTTCTTAATTAACCGTTAATGAAACCTTGAACCTAAAGAATAATTTATTTAATCCTTTATTTCTTGGTCCTTGCATAGATTTAAACGTCTAGTCCTTAATATTGAGGGATTATGTAGATAAATCACGATGGTTTCAAAAGAAAAAAAATGAGTGAACTAAGGAATTGTATGTTATGAGTATAAGATTTTTGAGCTTGTAAAGAAAAAATAGAAAAAAAGGAAAAATGCCAACTGAGAAAATCTCGAAGAAAATAATAATAAAAGCAAAGTGAGTTGGAAAAAGAGTGCGCTCACATTTTTTCAAAAAAATACAAGCTCAAATGATTGTACGCATGAATACTATACTATGCCTTAGTAAATGGATAAATAAGGAAGGTAAGAGAGGTAGATATAAAGTGGTGAGTTTATTTGAATATTGGGGGAGTATAAGGGACAATATAATGTGTCAAACTAGTTTCGTGCTTAGCTATTTTGTCGAGCCTGTTCTTGAATTTCGAACCTACCTAAGTCACAAAATGTTACAAGCTGAAAAGTCCTATGTGACTTAGGTAGCACTTTATATGGACGACATTTTGCCAAGTTTTGATGTTTTTACCACTTATATTCATTTGGACATAATTGTATATTTATATATTTGTTTTGATAGAAACCTATATTTTATATTCTTTTATTTGTTTCCTCTGTAATTTAATAAACTAACCTGTCTAATTTTAGAAGTTGTGAGTCAATTGTGTATCATGCTAGAGTTATGTTTATTTACATTAACTTGTTAATATATTTCTGTCAATTTCTTGTATCAAGCTAGCTCAAGTACATTTTCTTTTCTAGCACGTTTATTTCTTGTTTTCAATTTGTTTTGTTTTCTGCTTTTATTTTGTTTTTTGTTTAGTTTGCTTGAGGGAAGGCAAAGACTTAAGTGTGGGGTATTTGACCTGCCGTTAAATGTAGTAGTAATTTTGGTATATTTTTGCACTTACGGAGCTTGTTCTCTAGCACTTTTATTATTAATTATTTTATTTTTGGTATTTAGTAGTTTAGTATTAAAAGTTATTAAAATAAGTGTTTTTAACACAAATTTGAGTGTTAGTGACCTATTAGGCCAACACCGGGCCTTCGGTGGTTCTAATTCTTGTAATTGAGTGTGCAGGATGCTTAAGCTTCGTTTGTTTCACTAAAATGACTTCCAGAAAATGATTTATTTTTTTGAAAAAGCTAATATTTTCTAGTGTTTGGATGAATCTATGTAAAATATTTTCTTTTGTTTGGTAGATTTGTGAAAAATATTTCATAAAAGTTGTTTTCAATTAAACAAACATATATTTCATATTTTCTTATTTATTCATTGTTTAATTGAATTTATTTTTATCTATAATTTTATATTTTACATTATTTTTGCATATATAAAAAATATAATGTTAAATTCAGGTTTATTACAACGTCATTTTCTAATTACATGACTACTAAGTGAGAATTTTTTATTTAAAAATGTGACATCAACAAAATTGAAAAAAAAATTAACGATGTTAATAATTGGACTTGATTTTCAAATTTGAAAAATAAAGGGACTAAATTCTTGAAAATAAAAGTAAAAAGACTAAATTACAAATTTGTGAAGTGTGCAGAGACTTATGACATATTTTAACCTTTAAACTACAAAACACTTATTATTAATATATTTATCATTGTAATAAATATTTATTATTAAAATATTAATATTGAAAAATTTCAATAATATGTGAATAATATTATTTAAAATTATTATTTTTAAATTTTATTATTAAAATAAAATTGAAATATTAAATAATTTATTAAAATAATAAATTATATTTATTATATTAATAATTTATTATATGACTAAATATAAATAATTAAATATGTATGTTTAATAATATTAAAAAATATAATATTTTAAATTTTTTAAAAATAAAAATAAAATTTATTATCAATATAATAATATTAAGCTTGATTTAATTTAATTTTTATATAAAAATAAAATTATCTATAGATGAGCTCTTTTCCGGAAAATGACTTGCGCTTTTCAAAAAGGTAAGTCATTTTACAGGAAAAAGGGCTTATTTTACATTGACCTGTAAGTCATTTTCCGTTGACCAAACTATTTTCTGTGAAACAAACATAGGAAAATGCAAAAAAAAAAAAATACGTAAAACCTTTTACATGTAAACAGACAGACCCTTAATTTAGGGCCCAATGGACGTAGGATCAAGGGACGAGTGAGGCACAAGCTCTTAAGCCATTAAAGTATGACATGAACCCAAGAATGCACAAAATCATTGTTGTGCTGTGCCATGCATGGTCTATGGCGCGACAAAGGATCGACGGGGTCCCAAGTATTTCAAGGCTATTTTCGTTTGTACAATCAAATTTATACGAAGACTTAGGACGTACCAAAGACCTAATTTGAGTTGCTAACACTCCTATAAATAAATCCTTAAGGGTTTGATGTAACTAAGTCATCTTAAATGCATCCAAAAATCCTCGTAGTTTAGGAGTAGGATTTAGGTTTAGTTTTCCTTTATTTTTCTTGAACGCTTTGTTCTTTTCTCTTGGAATCTACTTCAATTTAAGAGTTCTTTTACGCAATTGAAGTATTTCAGTTTATCCTCCTTTGTAATAGATAAGAATCATTATTCTAATCAAAGATTCACTATTCCGCTCTTAATCGACACAAATTAGGATTATTCTAAATCTTTTTTCTCTATCGGTTTAATTGTGTTATTTACATGTTTATCTCAATTGAGTTTAAGATTATGAATGCCATGAGTAGCTAAATCCCTTAAAGGAGATTAACGAGTGGATGGGGACTTGATTACCGGAGGATTAAAGGTTTGTCATTGGATTAGTTGGTATAAAATTATGCATTCTTAAACCCTAGGCTTGACAACCCTAGGAAGTAATAAAAGGATAAACGAGGTTGAGACATAAGTTTTCCAAGTAAATCATAATTTATCCTGGTTGAGAAAGTGAAGTTAGGAGATAAATGAGTATCAACCAATTAATTAATCAGTTAGAGGTTGGGAGGTAATAATTGGTTAGTTAATAGCTAATCCACCTTAAAACCTAAATTTGAAGTTAATTACAACCCCTAAAATGAGTTAATCTTCCTAATTGGTTTAATTGTTTTAGTCGTTTGTTTGTTTTATTGTTTATTTATTTTTGTTATTTAATTTCTAATATTAATCTCTTTTATGATTTATCATAATATAGTTATTGTAAAGAGATTTTCAATAGATTTAATTCATACTTCCTTGGGTATGATCCTCAAAATATTTCCCCATGTTCTGTTGTAACACATTACTATATTACAATTTGACTCATATACTTACGAACACCGCTGCTTTAATTTCATATATATTTGGTGTAGTACTTTTTAGTCAAATGTTTGAACATTTGGCAGTGGTCAGTTAGTCCACTTATCATTGGGTCAAGAGGAATTATGAAGTCCAATAAGGCTATATTAGGGCGTCCAAAGTTGTACATTTCTAGGCTTGACCTCATCAGTCCAAGGTTATAACAATTTTGCAATATTGAGCATCAACATGTGAATTTAAATTCTTTATTTTCTCTGAATCCACCAACCACCTTCAAGGATGAATAAATCATGTGTTTAGCATATAAAACAATCAAGATAACAAAGTTTCCCTCGTATTATTCAAGAGAACAAAATTATAATAAAAGCTACTAAATTTGTTATCACCCACTCATAGTTTGTATGAATTATTAGTCTAAAAGTACCAAAGATAACTCTATATTCTTGATTTATCACCTATTAATTATAAACTCATTTAGCCACAAAGTCATTCCACTATAGTATCATGACTGAGCTCTCCCTAACAATATACCATTACGAAAGCAACTTAATTAGTGCTCGTCCAATGACCTTTTCATAAGTGTGTTACCCTCATAGGATATCCCTAACCTCTTTAGGATAATATCCATTCTCCCAATATGATCCTATTTTATCTCATGGTAATCATTACATCTTCCTTAATGAAAAGTCAATTACGATCAAATAGTAATCAAGTCATTCATTACAAAGACGAACGACTCATGGCCATGTTTACTTTTCATCAACCATGCAACGCCAGTGAGAGGATATCATTTACCTATGTCTTGGACTATGAATTCCATTGTTGCAAATGATGCTACATATTGCAAAAGTCGTAGACCCAATGCACTAGATTTTAGTTCCTTATCTATTTGAACCCTGGCTTTTACTTCCATCAAAGTGTACGAGTCACACATATATAGTTCATCATGCACTCAAGATTTAGGTATGTCACACTATGAACATCACAAGTGAATAAATCCATAAATGGATTCAGGATGAATTCTTCTTGGGTCCAGTCCGATGTGCTATCAGTCCAGTTAGTCGCATCCATGTCTCTATCTTCTGGAAGTTATCCGCTCTGATAACCAAGACAAAACATCTCTTTAATTGGACTTGATAGACGGCATATTAGTCTTTTAATCAGTTTGATCATTTTCGATTATACTAAGGATGTGTTTAGGTTTATCTACTAATATAAGTTGTCTTTTTGTATTATGATCCGACCACGTAATACCACTTAGTATTAGTTTAATCATTAGACAACCAATGAGAAACATTTGCTTCCATTTTGCTTTGCATGCAAAAACCATATGAGACAGTAATAAAAAGTATATTGATGTAATAAATGAATTTATTTTATTAATCAATCTATTCGAAAAAATTACAATTTTATAAACGAATATGCTACACTCAAGGCACCCAATCCAATAGTTTCTCACTTGCTCTAGTGAAGTGGATGAGTTATATTATGCATTCCCATGCTCTCCATGTGTTTTTCAAGACTCCTAGGTAGTAAAGTCTTGGTAAACAGATTTGTAATGTTGTACTCAGATTTGAATTTGACCATAGACTCCCTTATGGGATGATATTTTTTATCAATATGTTTTATCATTTTGTGGTTTCTCGTTTCCTTGGTATTAGCTATTTTTACACTATTACCACAATACAGTGTGATAGCTTTTCCCATACCAGGAAGGACTTCAAGATCCATGAGGAACTTTAGGAGCCATATTGTATCTTTGGTAGCCTCAAAAGCAGCCACATATTCGACCTCCGTAGTGGAGTCAGTAGTACAACTCTACTTTACACTTTTGCACACAATGGACCCACCTCCTAGGACAAAAATGTAGCCTAATGTTGATTTCCTCAAATCTCAACAAGTTTGGGAGTTCATCAAATTTGTAATAGCAGATTGTCGAGCCAATACAACATGGCCTCCGAGAAAATCCTCCAAATTTGTCATGATCCCTTTAGCAGTACATAGATTCTCATGTTGCTTTTGCAGCACACGTCTCATGCGTGCTAACATAAAACATCGAGCAAGCAAGTCAGAATTTTTCTAGCAATTTCTCTCTTTGGATTGAGCTTTAGGCGGGCAAGATTTGTCAAAGACGGATTTGTGTTTCTTATAGTTGAGGACTACCAACAAGTTCCATTTCCATTCTCGAATGTTATCCCTATTCAATTTATTTTCAGTAAGAATGCTAATAAGAAGAGTAAGAGACATGTTTGAACTGAAAAACAATAAAGATTCACTAATTACTATCTTTGTATTAAGCAAATATTTTCATATCAAGAATGCAGTATGATGCATTGGAAACATGAAAATACGTAGACTTTTTCATGCCTTTTTAAACTCAAATTCATGTAATTTCGGTGTAATTCTTGTCGAAGAATATATAATATTATAAAATAATTGAATAATTATAAAATAATTGAATTGTACTTAAATTATTAATATATTGAATTTTAATTAATTTCATAATTAATTTTGATAAATTTTGATTTATTTTCGATAGATTCGCACAAAGAGTAAAAATTGGCTCAGTAGACACTACTAGAAGCACAAAATCGGGGAGCGATTTTTTAAGGATCGAGGCAAATTAATTTTTTAGCCTAAGACTATCTAAATTATGAATATTAATTCATAATATAATTAATTTTAATTTTAATTTTAATCCAATTTATTTTGGGTTTAATAATTATTATTAATTAAATTATGAAAGAAAGCCCAGTTGTACTGAACCAAAAAGACCGATCCAACCGAGCAAAAGGGCTACCCAAAACTGTCCTACATGCTGACCCAATCAGCTCAAATTAGTTGATTATTTTAATTTTAAATCAACCCTTAATGTTTCCTTGAAATTGCATTCAAACCTCTCCACTTATCAAGCTTTTGTAGATTTGCCCCTAGCTAAATTTAGCAAGTTTGAAAGCTTCAAACTTGCCACTTGTGTGGCCGGCCAAGGGGTGGTCTATGGCTACTGTTTTTTTTTTGCTATTTTTAACAGCCAATCCCACCTATAAAAAGCCCCCTTTTCTACTCATTTCCACAAACCTCTCACACCCTTTGTAGATACCCAAATTTACCCAGGCCCATATATTAAATGAACAGATAAGTAAAAAATAAATAAATAAAAGTTCATTTATTTTAGTCCAGTTTACAAACCCAATTAGCCTAAACCTTAGGCCCAAAATCTATTAACCTGTAAGCCCAAAATGCCTAACTACCCAAAACCCATTTACACCTTGACCCACTAGCAGATACGGCCCAAATAGCCTAATGTGTTAACAGACAAGGAAACCCTAGGCGCCGTAAGCTGAAAGTTCCAGAAGGCAACCCACGACCCTTCGGTTTCCACCGTTCTCGCTACCCGCCATCAGCGCCGTAACTCTGCCTCCGTAATCAGCGCGTGAATCCACACCAGCATATTCACTGCCAGATTCTCCGTTGATACCTGCAAAGAAGGAACCACAGTAGCAAATAAAACAAATATGGAAAGAGATAAACATATTTCTTTCCTAAAAATGTAACAACAAACAGTGGCTATAAAAAGCCCGAATCAAAACGATGTAAAGGACCTTTTTTTTTGGACGGAATAAAAAGATACTTACAGATATTCATTCAAAATATCAACAGTCTCTGAAAAGGTGATTTAATCGCATATCTCATGTTTTATTTTGAGCATATATGAACTATTCTAGCATGCACGAATAAGGATCTAAGGAGAAAGAGATTACCCGTGGAAGGACGAAGGTTTTAGGCCTTCAGACCACTGTGTATGACGGCGCGCAAGGCGCGGGTGCAAGCACTGTACCACGGTTGGAAGCCAGAGCTGAGGGCCTCTCTCTCTTCCCCTCTGCAGAGCATTTCAGGGTTTTTTTTTTTTTAAGACTGATGTTAAAATGATTTTTTAAGCTGTAAAATTGACTTATATGGCATCCTTGAAACGGCATCGTTTCTGCTTAACTTAATAAGCTCGAAACAGTGTCGTATTAAGCCATAGGATCCGCACGTTGACCCGAATACCCGGGAAGGATCCGCGTGATTTTTTAAATTGGGTTAATTACCCAATCGGTCCTTCCAGCTCTTTAAATTTATAATTACGTGTTATTTTATTTTTTAATTTGGCCCTAATATTTTACAATTGTTTCAATTTAGTCCCAACAGTTATTAAATTACATTCTGGGAAACGTCGCCGTTTTGGGAATAGGGAAATTTGCCCAATGAGTCCCTTACGTTTTACATGCATTTTGATTAAGACCTTAATTCAGTATTATTTCCTTTAAATTCGCCCCGTAATTTTACTGAACTTTAAATTTAGCCCTATGTTTACTTTTTCTCTCTCTCTATATATATCTTTTTCTTTTTCTTTTTTTCTTTTTACCTTACTTTCATATTATACATTATAAGATTATTTTATTATATATTATATATTATTTATTATTTATTATTTATTATTTTTCACAAATTATTATTATTATTTTACATCATTATTTTATTATTATATCTTACTGGTATTATATATTTATTAATTATTTATATATATTGTTCTTACATATTTTCGTTATTTTATATTATATATATTATATTTCTTATTTCTTATATATTTAAATTACATTTTATTATATAACGTTTATTGTATTTTTATTCTATATTACTTTTTTATATATCATATATATCATATATTATCTATTATATTATTTATGACTATATTATTCATTATATTATTTAAAATTTTAAAATTTGTAAATTAAATTATATTTTTAACTCATATTATGCACATATTAAATTAATTAGTTATTTATTATATATTATTTTAAAATTATTATTAAATAGTATGTATTTATTTGTATTATATATATATTTTGTTAACAATAACTTATTTCATTTTTATATATTGATATACCATGAGTTATATGTTATTTTAAATTTTGATATTACATTTCATAAACATGCACGTTGATATTGTATCACTCTTTTTGTATATCATGCATTATTTAATTATTACTTTGTATGTTTGCACATTTTGTTTATTCATTCTCAATACATGCCATATATATATATATATATATATATATATATATATATATATATATATATATATATATATCTTTGTATGCATATTATTAATATTTCCTATATATATATATATATTACTTTTATATGTATGTATCTAATGCACAATCTTTATATTATTGCCATCATTCTGTTTAAATGCATGTATTATTTACCTGCTACAATAATATGTTACTATGCATGATTTATAATATAATATAATTCCCCACACATCATTTTATAAAGAAAAAGGCTCCAAAGTTTTCAAAAATATAAAAAGGCAATGCTTGATGTTTGGAAATTTCGAGAAAGTAGTGCCCTAACTTATTGGGTTGCGACTCTTCTCGTTGAGTTCGAATAATCAAATACCCTTCTAAGTTTTTAAAGGTTTTCAAAATGTAAGCGACTGTCTTGGAATTTCAAAGCAATATGTCCTAACTTACTGGATGTGGCGTTTTGTTGTTTCGAGATAGGGATTTTCAAAAGGCTAACTCAGTATCAATATTTTGATACGAGTGAGCTCCAATTTTCAAAATCAATAGTATTTTAAAGAGAATTGCATTTTAAAATTTCAAATTTCTGATCTTAAAGACATTTGATAATCAATTTGGTACCAATTTTTTGGGCGATACGAGGGTGCTAATCCTTCCTCGTACGTAACTGACTCCCGAACCCGTTCTTTTTATTTCGTAGACCAAAACTAATGATTTTAAAACAAAATGTTTTAAAGGTGATCCAATTACACCTAAAAAGATTGGTGGCGACTCCCGTTTTCATTTTAAAGTCGATTCCCATTTTCAAAAATTCAATTTAAAAATTGGTTTCGACACCCTTCATTCTTCACTTTTCTCTCATTTTCTTTATTCCAAACCTTCCTTTCCTTTCCATTTTTCCCTTCCATTCCCTGTCAATTTCATCTCTTGGAAAATAACCCTTCAACCACCATTGGTAGCAGTATTCAAGTGCTTGTAGAAGCCTCAGTTCAACAGGAAGGAGCGGAGCAAACTAGTCAAACTTCGAAAAAACATGAGATTTGATTCTAGTTTCCTATCCTTCAAACTTTTATTGTTATTGTTATGAACATGTCTATTAATACTTGTTATGTTGATATTTTTAATTTAATTAACATGGTTTAAATTTAATTCATGTTAGGTTGATTGCATTTCATCCACTTAAGTTATTAAAATTATGTTTGTGTTGTTATAGGTCTTGGTAAATTGTTTGGTTAAGTAAAACCATAATTAAGTTATTCTTGCATTATAAATTGTAAGGTAACTAATGAATTAATTATTAATCGTGTTGAAATTGTAATTAATAGACACAATACTTAATCAGTGCATGTTTAATCTTCTAAGGTAGCTGTAACACCCCAAACCCAGCCTAGACGCTATGGCCGAATCTGACGTGTCACACGTATTTAAAAATCCATGTTTCATTAGATTGACTAGAAAACCGCCTAAAGCTGACTAACCAAAGTGAATGGAGGCTGGGCACCAGGTAGGTATCCTAAACGGAGGAGGTGAGCCATGAAGGCTGCTTAAGTACCAAGCTCCCGGATAGAACCAATCCTAGACATGCCCACAACCATTGCCACAATTTGGTAAACGAGTTGAGATCACCTCTAAGTGGTTATCTTTGTTAAATCGATTATGTGAGACGTGTTTCATTTTAAAAATAGGTATCATTTTGAAAACGCGTCCTAAGTCTAGCCCATTTTATTTATTATCACCAATTTAAACAAAGTAATCCGTAAAAAGAAAAGAAATAAAGTTAAGGTTAAAATGGCCTTATTACAACCCAAGTATAAATAATATTGAAAGTGAAGATAAACTAAAAGAAAACCGCTTTATTTGTCTGGTAAGTCCAAACGTGATCATCATGGCCACCCCAAATCCCCTCCGGCTCCAAGTCTCCACATCAAGGCTCACCTGTAAGGATAAGGAAGAAAAGGGGGTGAGTTTGGAAAACTCAGTGTGCAACAAGCCCCCTTCAAAGCCCAAGTCAATATCACCATCCTCGGGCCTAAGCCCAAATTCGATTACCACATATATTTGGGCCAAGCCTTTATTTGTTCATATCTTTGGGCGAAGCCTTTTCATTATTCATATCATCCGGGCCAAGCCTTTATTATTATTCATATCATCAGGCCAAGCCTTTTTCAGAAAAACAATGATGGCCCATAGGCCCATTTCAATGTCACATGTAATATTAATGCATGAATGCAAGCCCATTTGGGGAGACTACTCAACCCACCATCCGCTACTCTCCACCCGTACCAACCAAGCTCTCCATGTGGGGAATAACTCAACCCACCCAACCAAACTCTCCACCGGGCAAAGATAGTCGCTAACATATAACCGAGGCCTAGCCTCTTTTAATAACTGGGGCAAAAGCCCTTTTCGATAAACTGGGGCATAAGCCCTTTTCGGTAAACTGGGGCATAAGCCCTTTTTGCACTTCCTCCATCCATATAAAAAAAACCCAACCCAATGCATTTACGAGTACATCATGTGCATATCATATATATCATGTGCATGTCATACCTATCGTGTGCATATCATACATATCATGTGCATGTCATATTAATCATGTATATCAAAATCCCATGGGTCAAATTCACAATTAAACCCTAAGGGTATAATGGTCTTTTTACCTAGGGGCAAAATAGTCATTTACATATGATAAAGGTAATTTCATAATTTTACCAAGTATTAGGGTTTTCCATGTTCATTAACAGTTACTATCAATACATAGGTTTTATACTGCGATTCTGGCCCCTTTTTAGCGAAACCGTGTTATTGGGCCAAAACCCGTAATGGGCCCTATGTCGTCGATTTTGTCATCTAGGCCCATTTAGCCCATAATCCATAATGGTGTCAACAGTCTTAACACGCAATTTAACAGGTTTTCTTTTTCTATCAAATTTACCCAAATGGGCCCGAAAGCCCATTAGGCCCGATTTTAACCCCTCGAGGCCCAACTTACCGTAAATGCCAAACATCATGCTCTTACCTTTTCCAACGTTCACGATCATCGTTATAGAGGATCTAATTAACTGATGAGCGTTTGCTTGCTCACAAGTCCTTAAAATGCCGAAATTTGACATTTCGGCTTTTCTAGGCATTTATTGAGTTAAGCTACAAAAGAAGGTTCGTAACACACCTGTTTGGCGATATTCCTCGACGAGATCTCCTACACGATTTCTCCTATAATCAACCGTTAATAAATCAGCTTCCATTAATTAAACCAAAACGAGAACCATCTATTATCAACACTTACACATTCGGCCACTATCCATAATGGCCTTAGACTCCATACCTTTGCCGAAATTGATGACTAGATCTAATCACTCCGATGATCCAAGCTAATCCAAACCGATACTCCAAACCTTGCTGCTCCTCCAAAGTTGTCTATATCACCAACATACATTCACAATCAAATCCACAACCACACAAATTAAGTCACCACTTGCCCACAAGGGCAAAACAGTCATTTAACACCCTAAGGGCAAAATGGTAATTTTACCCACAAGGGTATCTCGGTAATTCTACCCTACAGGGGTATTTCGGTAATTCTAACCTATAAAGGTATTTCGGTAATTTTACAAACCAGGGGTATTTTGGTAATTTTGTAAACCAAGGGTATTTTGGTAATTTTACAAACCAGGGGTATTTTGGTAATTTTGTAAACCAGGGGTATTTTGGTAATTTTTTTAAATTGAGGGTAAAACGGTAATTCTATAAATCGGGGGTACTTTGGTAATTTTACAAGTCGAGGGTATTTCAGTAATTTGGTGAACTAAAGTATTCTAAACAGGGATAACAATACGAGTGGGACTAAAGCCCTCTCTCAGCCCAAATGGGCCCATATGCTCATGTGGCCCTTTTAGCCCAAATCTAGCCACAGATACGAGATTCACCTAACCTAGTCCAATATTTACTACTCAATCAAACAACTTATCCAATTGGGCCCGTAAGCCCATTAGGCCCACATAGCCCCTTTCGGCCCATCGCGGCCCGAAGTAGCCATCCTACAACTAGAGTAGTGAGAAATACACACCTGATAGGAGAATGGAGTTAATCTACGCTCCGAGCACTCTTAGCCGACGCCCAACCCAAACGAGCACGCCATAAAGCGAAAGGGATCAGCCAAGAAAGGTACATTTACTCTCCTCATGGTTCTCTCTATTTAAAGCCAGCTTCACATCCACTCTTATGCTAGCTTCCCGATGTGGGATGCCTCCATCATCAGAGTTTAAATTCAACACTAACTCTTGCCGCCCCCTGTTAACAAAATAAATGCTTTTTGCTTGCCATGAGTTTCGAACCCTGGACCTCCTTGCCAACTCCATGACGCCAGATTCCTGCCTCTTATGTGGCGCTACTTTGCCACTAGACCACAAGGCTTTTTGTGTCACAACTTCTCCAACAATATTCTTAAGGCCTACCTACTATACCCAGGGTTTGATTCACCTTAAACCAAAATTTTTGCTAGAGTCCAAGTTTGAACCCAAGACTTTTCCAACACTTCTCAGCACACTTAACCACTAAAATAAGCCTTCATTAATGAAATTTACATACACAATGAAATATTATAAACTGCCTTCAACTGCTCCCATGCTCAAGGCCCAAAACTTCTAGGCCCAAATTCAGGGTGTTACAGTAGCTGAGGTTTAAATTAGCAACTCTATTAAACGGTACATTAACCTTGCATAACTTGCAAGATTATTGTGATTAAACTATTTCAATGTAGGTATATATTATTACCTCATTTAATCTTTTACTTGCTTATTTAAACTGATTAATTCTTTGAATTGGCATAGTGATATGTTCAAGATATTAGTTAATTTAGTAAAGTCTTTATGTGATATAGTTAACAAATTACCAAGTTGTTGTGATTTTATTCGTAACAACATAAACATTGTTTTAGTAATATTAAGTTAAGAAATGTAATTAATCTAACACAATTATGTCTTCTTAATTAAAATCATCTTTTGAAATCGTGCATTGGAACTTTTATATTTATTTTATTTTATTTTACTTAGTTAAATTTTAGTTTTTAATCTCTTCCTCAAAATCAAAATATTTTTAATCACCATAGTGTTTTTAATTGTATCTCATAAATATTTTCTTATACAATCCTTGTGGGTAGATAACTCAACATTTATATGTCACTTTATTACTTGTTGCAATTGTGTACACTTGCACATTTCTATCATTCCAAGTTTTTGGCACCGTTGCCGGGGACTGTTCTAAAAGTCATTATTTGTGAATTTGTTAATTTTGCATTTTGGTTTATTTTTCTGTTCAATTTTAACGTAGTTAATTTTTTCTATGTTATTTCAGGTGTTTATGAGTACTGATCGAATTATCAATTTACTTCCTGTAGACCCAGAGATTGAAGGAGCTTTTCAACAACGAAGAAGACAAATAGTTTAAAGAAGGACTGAAGAGATGAACTACGAAAATTCGAATAAAGAAAACGAAGCAAACCTTGCTCAAAATCTTATCCTTATTACTGATGAAAGGGATAGAACTCTAAGACAGTATGTCATGCCAGTGTTTCATGATCTTAATTCGAGTATTAGGAGACCCAAAATCGAGATACAATAATTCGAACCGAAGCTAGTCATGTTCCAGATGCTTCAAACAATAGGCCAATTCAATGGAATGCCTACCGCAGATCCTCACCTTCACTTCAAACTATTTATGGAGGTGAGCGATTCTTTCAAGATAGCCGGAGTACACTATGATTAAAGTTGTTCCCATATTCACTGAGGGACAAAGCTCGAACTTGGTTGAACTCATTGCCACCATATTCCATTACCACATGGCAAGAGTTAGCAGAAAGATTCCTCATAAAGTATTTTTTGCCTAGCAAGAATGCTAAGTTGAGGAACAAGATCACTATTTTTCAACAAATTGATGACGTGCCCTTGTATGAGGCATGGAAAAGGTACAGAGAATTATTACAGAAATGCCCTCATCATGGAATCCCGTATTGCATCCAACTTAAGACATTCTATAACAGTGCTCTCCTTTCTAAGTCTTATAATGAGGCTTATGAAATCATTGAGAGGATTGCCAACAACAACTATCAATGGCCAATCGATTGAGTAGTGTCAAGAAGACGAGTCGTTGGAGTACACGAAGTGGATGCTCCCACTTCACTTGCATATCAGGTATCTTCGATATCCTAAATGCTTAAAAACTTTACTACTAATAGGTTTAATAATCTTGTAGCTTAGCCACTGAATCAATTCAAAAATGTAGCATGTGTTTATTGTGGAAAAGGACATTCATTCGAAGAACGTCCATCAAACCCAGAATCCATGTATTACATGGGTAACCAGAACCAAAATTGAGGAAGGCAAGGACTGTAATCCAATTTCTATAACCTATCTTAGCGAAACCACTCTAATTTCTCTTGGAGTAACCAAAGGGTTAGACCCAGTAACACTTGTGCCCAACCCAGATCGACCCAGCCACCTATTTTTACCCAACAAGTTCAGAAGCAACCTCAAGTTGAATCTTTCAATGGCTTAGAAAACTTGTTGAAGGCATATATAGTGAAAAATGATGCCTTAATCCAAAGCCAAGCAGGCATATTGAAAAATCTGGAAAACCAAATGGGCCAGTTTGCAACTGAATACCTAACCCAGACCGACCTAGCCAACTATTTTTACCCAACAAGTTCAGAAGCAACCTCAAGCTGAATCTTCCAATGGCTTAGAAAACTTGTTGAAGGCATATATAGGGAAAAATGATGCCTTAATCCAAAGCCAAGCAGGCATATTGAAAAATTTGGAAAACCAAATGGGCCAGTTTGCAACTGAACTTAGGAACCGACCACAAGGTGCTTTGCCTAGTGATATGGAGAATCCGAGAAATTTCAAGAAGGTGAATTGTAAAGTGTTGACATTGAGGAGCGGAAAAAAATTAAAGCCCAATGCTATTGAGGTTGAAGAAGAGTTAGCTAATGCTCAAGACTTAGTGGAAGTTCAACCGAGTGTTGAAATTCCAGCTTCACCTGAACCAGAATTTACAATATCCGATAAGGTAACTTTTGAACCAGTCAATTCTAATAAACTAACAACTTCATTAGATGTAGAATTGCCATAGAAGATGAATCAACCAGTTCCAATAGAGAATCCTCCACCACCCTACTCTCAAAGACTTCAGAAGCAAAAGCAGGAAGTCTAGTTCAAGAAATTTCTAGACGTACTCAGGAAACTTCATATCAACATTCCGTTGGTAGAAACACTTGAACAGATGTCGAATTACATAAAATTCATGAAGGATATCCTGTCCAAGAAATGAAGACTAAGAGAATTTGAGAAGATATCCTATCTAAAAAATGAAGACTAGGAGAATTTAAGACGATAGCCTTGACGAAGAAATGCATTGCATATCTTTAGGACAAACTACCCCTAAAGTTGAAGGATCTTAGATGTTTCACCATACCTTGCAACATTAGAGCAACATATTGTGGTAAGGCACTAAGCAATTTGGGTATGAGCATTAACTTGATACCCATGTTTATATTTAAGAAGTTGGGGATAGATGAAGTTAGACCTACTATGGTTACACTTCAATTAGCATATCAATCTTTAGCACATCTAGAAGGAAAAATTGAGGATGTATTGGTACGTTTAGAAAAATTTATTTTTCCTACTGACTTTGTTATTCTAGACTTTAAAGCAGATAAAGAGGTGTCAATCATCCTAGAAAGGCCTCTTTTAGCAACTAGAAGGACCTTTATTGATGTACAGAAGGGCGAGCTTACTATGCGTGTTCAGGACGATCAGGTAACATTTAATATTTTTAAGTCTATGTGATTTCCTAATGCAGTTGATGACTGTTTTGCAGTATCCGAGTTAGAGGAATTAGTCATGGAAAGGGAATTCAACTATTTTGAGGACTCGTTGGAGCAAATTTTGATGTCAGACCCTCCAAGTCTCTGTCTCTTTCTGCTGGTGATGATAAGCTCTTGCTTTTTTTTTTTACCCATTCAAAATGGATATAGAAAGTGAAAGTGAAATGCAATCTTTATCTTAAAATGAAGGAAGCCAATTTCTTCTTCCTTAGCGGGTAGTTAAAGCGGCTCTTCTTCTATCTCTGCTCCGTGGCCTAAGATAAATCTTTCCTATTTGATTGAAAATCATCCACATATCGACTTTCTTGTATGGATACATAGAAATGGCCAAAATCGGGTGGCAGTCATATCCCTACGTGCCTAATGTCACTCCAAAGCAAACCATACAGATTAAGAATAAGAAGCGTAAGCGAAGGAGGCGCTAAGGAATAGGCTTTCATCTACGTCTCTCTCCCATTAGTCTACTATTAACAAGCGGAAGGTGGGCTTGGAAGCAACCATATCTTCCAAAAAGAAAAAGGGAATCTAACATTCAAGAACCTTTCCAAAGCAAAGAATACTTGTACAAACCAACGAAGTAAGGCCATTCCCAATGGTCCACAGATTAAAATCTTTATAATATTCTGAACCATTCATGAACATCACAAAGCAAATAGGATTAAAACATTTATGGCTCCCACATAAATAAGGAGCTGGATAGCAGCTACAAAATGAGAATTTGAGAAAATATAAAATAAGGATATACAAACAAGAACCAATCCCAATGAAAAGGCAGAATAAATTGGATTGGCAAGTAATACCACTCCCAGGCCTCCTAATATAAGACCCGATCCCAGAAAAACTAAAAGAAAATCGTGTATTGGTCTAGGCAAATCCATTCTGTGTAAAATAAGAGATAAATAAATCGAAATGCCTTTCATGTTCTTATTGACCTGACCAGGAAGTTTTTTTATGATACATTCCTAATTGAATAAAATCCTAATCTATTAGGCGTGAATTGCTCTAAGCACAATTATTGGACAGTTTTGTTTTTGATTCTTTTTTGTTTGTTCAAAAGATGTTCGAGCATCATTGACCAACTCCTTATCAATTTCGATTCATTATTAATATGAACAATAGTTCAACAGATTTGATTGACTAGAGTATAACAAAAAAAAAGAATCTATTGGAAATATATCGAAGAAATGAATTTCTATTTTATACACGAGCAATATTCACATAGAATTCAAAGAAAATAGATGCGATAAGACAGAACAAACAGAAAAAGGTTTAATTTTGATTGCTTGCTATTCCTAGTTAGAAAGATTTATTACTGACGAGCCACAGTTGTCGAGTCAAGCTATCACCCCGATTGGAATAGATATGCACAGCCCTTCTACCCCCTACTCTAGTCAGCTTTCTATCTCTTTCTCCAACCTTCGATGATCCTCCAGCAGGCAAATCATAAAAGTCAAGAAGAAGTTATGGGCCTGATCTTCCGATATCGATATCTGATATCCATAAGGTAGCTCTTGGTTAAGAAAATTTTGCTATAAAGAGGGAGTTGGCAGAGGTAGAATCGGCATCTGTATCGCCTGCTGGAAAGCGACTCAAGCTTTTCCGAATGAAAGGCGATAGGGGACGTACCCTAAGGAAGAAAGAAGGGAGGATTTTCTTTATCACTAGTCCTTGATCCGCCCCCTCGTCGACTAGCTTAACTTGCCGAACCTCCTTTCTTGAAGGCGCGCTTTGCTTTTAAGGCAGCTCGACCTTCAGGAAAAAATTCTTTGCTTTATCTCCTTCGCTACTAAAGGCGAGTTTCCGGTCTTAGCTGAATGTTCTTTCCTCCCTTGCCTACTGCGGCTCTCTCTATCTTTCATGGGGTAATCCTCCCTCTGGGAAGCCACTTTCGATCCGCCAAAGAAGCCTTCACCTCCTCTCGCTATCGGTCAACCTGCACGCAATCCACAACAACAAGAGAAAGGCCAGTCACAGAACACAAACCCAGTTGATCCATCTAGCCTGCCTTAAAGGGCTTATGTTCAAGAAGTGACTTTGTTGAGCTCGTTTTTTGAGTGAACAGTCGCTTTCTAATTGAACAATGATGATCTAAAGTCCGAATTGACCTCCAGTTTGTTTTTAGGGTTAATACAAAGAAATAGGAGGTCAATAAATAAAAGAGATGTTAATTAATCAAAGGTCCAAAAGCGGAGGCGCTTCAAATCCTTGTCGCAGCGTAGTAGTGAGTAGATGATCCAACACGAGAGATAAAAGACGCAGATTCATATACTCGACCTTAGTTATATAGATTGTTTACCTAGGTACAGAAATGAGACCCGCTAGTGAGGTCCATATCGGTAATAAAAAGACACGCCACCAAAAGCATTCCGATGGGAGCAGTATAGACCCTTCCCCGCCATAATAGCACCACCTAGCTTCACAGATCGGGATAGTAGTAGCACATATCTTTTTCTAGTGATCGAAATAGGGATAATTAAACCAATGATAGAGTTGACCTATCCTAGCGACATCCATCCCTTGTCTCCGACCGGGAGATAGAGACTACTTCATACGTAACTTCAACATCTCCTGCCAAGGGGTAGGCCTTTTTTTTTCAAGACCCCCTTTTGGAAAACGCATTGGCTTTCAATCAAGTTCGAGATCCATTAAATAAAGCAAAAAATGCACGTTACAGTCAAAAAGTAGATGTTCATTGGCGAATAAAGAGAATGCAAGCTATGCAAAAACAGATTTCACTCCGACATTTCCCTGGCCGAATCCGCTCAATTAGAACGCGAAACGGAAGAAAATGCCTGGGAATGTGATCGCTTACACAATGAGATATTTCAAAAAACTAAAGAAATAGCTCGGGCAGTGAGAGTGGACGATAATCAAAAACTGGAGAAAATCGTCGACGCGGTCAAGTTTCTTTCCAACGTGGAGGACTTGGCCGAAGAGGCGCGAATCCCCTATCTCCATGAGTTCAATGCCAAGATCGAGAACAAAGAAACTTGGTTCGAGATCGATAAGGAAATGAAGCGCTGGGGGGGCCATGTCCTCTGAAACCCAAAAGCGGCAGAATGGAATGGAAAAGGGGTGCTTCGGATCGGGAGTAATCACTAGTTTTAGGGTGAAAATTGGGGGGAAGGACAAATTTTTAAGAAGATCTCGGGCTCGATCTGGTTTAGTATCAAGGTGATTCTGTTTTTGTTCCTAAATATATGGGTCCCTACAGCATTTCCACTCACCTCTCTCTCTATAAAAAAAGCTCTATCCGGAAAGCTTTCAAGCCCCTTTACTTGATGAATTGAATCGCTCAGCGTAACAAACAAATAGCTTAGCTAGAAAAAAAAAGCATTTTTAAATATATGAAAGTGAAATCCATACACTTACTGTATGGATAGTATGGTATGGCGGACTCGGACAAGGTTAAGTTGATAGCCGGAGGAATGCGAGCTGGCGGTCGATCTGTTCAACCATGAACTCAAGATCTGCAACCCCCTCTCACTCGGCGTCTAGCATTTCTATCGGATAGCTATCTCACTTCCATTCCTGCTCCTTCTTTCCTTCGTCGGCCCGACATTTTAGTAGGCGATCAAATCCTGTTCGCTTTTTTGGTTCGCTCTGCCCGATTATTAGGGCCAGTCTTCTCCTCTTTTTAGTTTAATTCACCACTCCGTGAGGTGAAATTGTTGGATGCTAAGGAAGCCTATCGAGGAAAAGACCCTATTTGATTTGATCATTCAAACCGAGCTTGACTACGGATGATAAGCCAATTAAGTTATCGGCGAGGAACAAGTGCAACCAAGGCCAAGACACAAAGGAGTACTACCACTCGCGATGAAAGAAGAAAAGATGCGAGCCGGAAGGACGACGAGAGATGATCGCTCGGAAGAGGTAGCGGCACTAATTAAACAAGAGAGCCTTGGAAAGGGGGACTGGGGCCAAGCTGAGCTTATAAGGGTATGCGGCATGGTTAAATAAATAAAGGAGATTTAATCCACATTCCCGCTTTGAATCTTTGGAGTTAGAAAGTAGAGATTATTTCCAGCCAAAAACGTCAATTGAGGAGCCATCTAAATTAAAATTGAAGGTACTTTCCTCACATTTAAAATATGTTTATTTAGGTAACGCTCCTTCTTTGCATGTGATTGTTTCAGCAGATTTGACCAAAGAGTAAGAAGAGAAACTCATCCTAGTGTTGAAACAATCTAAGAAGGCTATCAGATGGACCATAGCTGATATTCATGGCATTAGCCCATCTGTATGCATGCACAAGATGATCCTGGAAGATGGCGAGAAATTAACGATGGACAACGAAGATTAAACCCCATCATGAAGGATGTGGTAAAGAAAGAAATCATTAAGTGGTTAGATATGGGTATAGTTTACCCCATCCCAGATAGTTCGTGGGTATTTCTGGTCCAATGCATGCTAAAGAAAAGAGGTACTACGGTTGTTGAGAACGAGAATAACGAATTAATACTGACCAGAACGATTACGGGATGGAGAATTTGCATAGGTTACTGAAAGTTGAATAAGGCGACTAGGAAATATCATTTTCCTTTTCCGTTCTTGGACCAGATGTTGGATAGACTCACGAGGTGAGAATATTACTATTTTCTCGATGGATACTCAAGGTATAACCAGATTACAGTAGCGCTAGAAGATCAACATAAGATAACATTCACGTGCCTGTACGGTACATTTGCATTGAGACACATGTCATTTGGTTTATGTAATGCACCTGTTACATTTCAAAGATGTATGATGTCTATTTTTATTGACATGGTTGAAAAATATTTGGAAGTATTTATGGATGATTTTTTTGTATTCGGAGATACATATGATGATTGCCTAGCAAATCTTGCTAAAGTACTAAGGCGGTGTAGAGAAACAAACCTCATACTCAACTGGAAAAAAGTGTCATTTCATGGTACGAGAAAGTATTGTTCTGTGGCACTGAATAATGAGTCATGGAATTGAGGTAGATAAAGCAAAGGTAGATGTTATTGAGAAAATCTTACCTCTAACATCTGTAAAGGGTGTTAGGAGCTTTTTGGGCCACGCCGGTCTCTATCACATATTTATGAAGGACTTCTCTGAAATTGCTAAACCCTTATGCAAATTATTGGAGAAGGACACAATGTTCAAATTGATGAGGAGTGTTTAAGAGCTTTTAATGATTTGAAGAGCCAGTTAGTTACTTGCTATTATGTTTGCTTTTAACAAGTTTTGATCTTATCTTGTAGGTACCAAAGTGACAGTCTATACAGATCAGTCGGTAATTAAATAATTATTCGCTAAGAAAGATGCCAAGTCGAGAATGATACGATGGGTACTTCTACTCCAAGAGTTTGATCTAGAAATTTAGGATCAAAAGGGAGTAGAAAACCAAGGAGCAAACCACTTGTCTAGATTGGAGTCGCGAGAAGGGACTTCTCCACTCAGACCCATTCAAGAGACATTTCCAAGTGAGCACATACTTAAGGTAAATCATGTCCATAATACCCCTTGGTTTGCTAATTTTTCTAACAATTTAGCTTGTGGTTTGATGCCGATTGATAAGACGTATCAACAAAAGAAAAAGTTTCTTCACGATGTAAAGTACTATTTCTAGGAAGAGTCATATTTGTTTAAAAAGTGTACAGATCAAATGATCAGGAGATGTGTGGAAGAAGATGAAGTACATAAGATTTTTATATCATTTCCACGCAGCTCTGAGTGAGGGACACTTCAGAGGAACACGTACTACAGCCAAAGTATTGCAAGCGGGATTCTTTTGGCCAATGATATTCAAAGATGCATATGCCTATGTAAAGAGTTGTGATCGATGCTAGAGGGTTGGAAACATCGCCAATAGAAATGAGATGCCTTGAACAAACATCATTGAGGTAGAATTATTTAGTGTTTTGGGTATTGACTTTCTCAGTCCTTTCCCTCCGTCTTTTGGTCACAAGTACATATTGATAGCAATAGACTACGTATCTAAGTGGGTTGAGGCCGAGGCATATCCGACGAACGATACTAAGGTTGTGATAAAATTTTTGCAGAAGCATATGTTCACAAGGTTTGGAACCTCGAAAGCTATCATCACTGATGAAGGGTCCCATTTTGTGAACAAATGGTTGAAATGGTTACCCGACAAATATGGAGTGAAGCATAAGGTTGCCATAACTTACCATCTGTAAATGAATGGGCAAGTTGAACTGGCGAATAAAGACATAAAAGGCATACTCGAGAACGCCGTTTGTCTGAATTGACGAGATTGGTCCAAAAGACTAGATTATGCTTTATGAGCTTATAGGATAGCATACAAGACACCTTTAGATATGTCACCCTATAGGTTGGTTTTTGGGAAAGCTTGTTGTAACAGCCCGATTTTGGGCGTAGTCAGAACAATGGTTTCGGAACCACTAACCCGAGGTTGGATAAATTATTTTTAATATTATTTTATGTGTTGTGACATGATTATATGAGTGCATGAAAATTTTGGTGAAATAAATTTAGCGATTGTATGCTTAATTGTGAAAAAGGACTAAATCGCATAAAGAGAAAAAGTCCTATTTTGATAGCTAAGGGTGTTAAATTGCCATGAATCATAAATTGGGGGTCTTTAAAGGGCAAATAGACCCTTAGATAAGTGGTAGTCGACCATAGGAGACAAAAGAAAGAGAAATGGTCAAAATTAGGTGAGTTGGTGACTTATTTTGACTAGAATAAAAATAAAATAAATAGAAAAAGATATCATCTTTTCTCACCTTCTTCACCACCAAAAATACCAGCGAAAATAGGGGTTTTGAAAGCTTGAAATTTTCATCCACTTAGTTCCCTAACAAGTAAGTGATTTTGATGATTTTTCTTGATGATTTTTACATTTTTGGGACCCTTGTAGCATGAGCTTTCAAATGAGTGGACTATTTTGCAAAATGGTTGAAATTATAGGGTTTTTCCATGATAGTAGACATGTTTTTTCTGAAATTTTATGGAAGAAAATGAATTATGGCTGTGAAATAAACAACTTTTGTGAAGAGATTTCTCATAAAAACCCTAAAAAGGACCATTTTGCATAAGTTGTAGAATAGGTGATAAAGGTGGGAAATATTGAGAATTTTGGACTGCTTCCAGTGTAAAAAGTAATTGACTAGGCTTAAGATATGAATAAATTTGATAAAAATCAATTTTCGGACCTAAGGGTAAAATGGTCATTTTGCAAAAGTCTAGGGGCAAAATGGTTATTTTTCCCAATTTTAAATTGTTGAGTATCTAGATTAATAAAATGATTAAATTCATGAATTTTTATCATTTTAGATCAAGAATTACAAAATCTGGGCCTAGATCAGGGAAAAGTGAAGCAAGTGGACTAAGCCGAGCTAGTCGTCTACATTTTGTAATCCGAGGTAAGTTGTATGTAAATAATACAACTACATTGTTATTATACGTGTTTGAATTAATATAGCATAAATTGCTTGTTTGTGGAAATGATTATGTATGATGAATATTGAGATAGTAGAACTCCCATTTGATCCGTAGGAAATATATCAGATGTTAATGCCATGACATTTGGGGCATAGGTTTACTAGTGTAAGACACGTCTTGGACATGCATCAGCCACATTATGAGAGCCAATGTCTAGGACATGGCATCGGTATTGAGATGAGAGCTAGTGTAAGACATGTCTGGGACATGCATCGGCCTCGAGATGTAAGCCAGTGTAAGACATGTCTGGGACATGCATCGGCTACATGATGTGTCAGTGTAAGACCATGTCTGGGACATGGCATCAACACGGATACGTGAGAGTCAGTGTAAGACCATGTTTAGGACATGGCAACTGTAACACCCGTGCACTGAGAGACCGTTCACGGGTTTAACACGAGGTATTTACGACTTAATTCATTGACTTACACTTGCTTCATTTTAAAATTTCAGACATGCTTGGCTAACTGCATCACGGCCACTTTAAAAATCATATCTCGAGTTCCGAAGCTCGAAAACTTATTCCCTAAATTTTCCCTAAAACTAGACTCATATATCTATCTACAAATTTTTTTCTAGAATTTTTGATCAGGCCAAACAGTACATTTTATTAGTTTAAGTCTCCCCTGTTACAGGGTTCGACTACTCAGACCTTCATGCATTGAAACTTAGGTATCTCCCTATACAGGACTTCAAAACTTATACCGTTTATTTCTAAAGAAACTAGACTTGACAAGGAATCTGTAAATATAGGAAAGGACTTCTAATTATCTCTGGTTAATTTATAGTAAATTTTCAAAGTCAGAACAGGGGATCCAGAAATCGCTCTGTCCCTGTTTCACGAAAACCTAAATATCTCTTAAAATCCGACTCATTTGGCCGCTTCATTTCTTCCATATAAAAGTAGATTCATCAAGGTTCGATTACATAATTTATTCACTAATTAAATCCATTCCTACTATTTTTAATGATTTTTTAAATTGACACTACTGATGCTGCCAACATCTGCCTTTAGGGTAGACTTTATCTATTACTTAGTTTCCATGATTTAACCAACCCTTTAGTATATATAGCACAAAATAAGATTGTGATTAACCATCCCAATGGTCAATCATTGCCAAGCATATCCACACTTCTCAATAACCATATACATACACGAAGATTATAACAATTTGCTCAAAACATATATATATAAGCCATTTTCGCATGACTATCTAATTTGTACAAAACCGAAAGGTGTAGGACAAACATCAAAAAGGGTAGTCCTATACATGCCATTTCAAAGTTCAACCAAAAGTGTACCGAAAGGGGGCTTTGATAGTGTGGACGACTTCAACTTCGACAATCCCGAGTCCGATAGCTGACGAACCAAAATCTATGAAACAGAGAATCAAAGAAACGGAGTAAGCATTTAATGCTTAGTAAAATTGAATAATGAAATTATGCACAACCGAAGTATAACATTCAAATGACTAAACGAATAATTTCATGCATACATATTCTCAAAATCATACCTACATCACATTACTACCCTTATACTCATGCACAAAAGATCAACTTAGTCAAAGGCCGGTAGTCTATTTATCGACCGAGCGAAAACTACTTGTAAGGGATCAACTAATTCAATGCAAACACGAAACATACCTCATCGCTGGAATTCTACGAGCGTATCAATTGAAACTATTACAGCAAGTTGCTCATTCCCAAGCCAAGTACCTTCGGGATTTAACCGGATATAGCTACTCGCTTGAATGCCTTCGGGACATAACCCGGATATAGTAACTCGCACAATTGCCTTCGGGACATAGCCCGGATATGGTAACTCGCACAATTGCCTTCGGGACATAGCCCGGATATAGTAACTCACACAATTGCCTTCGGGACATAGCCCGGATATAGTAACTCGCACAATTACCTTCGGGACATAGCCCGGATATAGTAACTCGCACAATTGCCTTCGGGACATAGCCCGGATATATCCAAATATTCATGCACATATCCATAAATCATGACATATCTATATTTCATTTTCGTAATTAGAGTTCAAACACAAATCACGTATTAAGCAATCCCATTTTCGGCTCACTAGTCACATACAAACAGCATGGTTTAGTTTGCTTTACGACACGATCTCTATGTACATACGGCTACCCGTCATACGTATAGACTAATTAATTCAACATATAATTCAAGTAGAATCATCATATCGCCATATATTTGTTATGCTCGTACGTCATAACTTAATTAAATTGTAAACTAAGTCTCATTACTCGAAAACTTACCTCGGATGTTGTCGAACGATTCCGATGACTATTCGACCACTTTTTCCTTCCCTTTATCGGATTTAGTTCCCCTTTGCTCCTGAGCTTAATTTAACAAATAAATTGATTTAGTCATTTGAGCACCAAAAAGAGGAACTCAAGGTACTTAGCCCATATATATATACATTAGACATTAGAGTCACTTACATATGAAATCATGAATCAACTCAACATATTAACCCACACTCTCTTTTAGCCGATTGTTTAGGCCAAGATAAAAGCATCAATATGCTTGCCTCTAACCGAATGCATGCAACACCAATCTTCTTCCTATGGCCGAATATGCATGTCTATGTTGAGGCCGATTATATGCTTAATTATACATACACCTAATCAAAAATAATTTCTAACATCTTTATATCATTTATACACTAGGCCGAATACTCTTACCAAGTTCACCTATATTCTTCAACAAATTCTTCATTGATCAACCACATATTCGGCTAAAGAAATGGCAATTTTAGCAACTTTTAACTTAATACCTAATCAATTATAATACATCTAAATATTCTTTTCACATTATGAACTCAAATCACATACATTATCCACATGTAGAATTTTCACATTCGGCATTAGCATCAACCATAGTAGCCGATTCTTTCTACTTGTACCTATGCATCTTTTTGATCCTTAGTTAGTTCAAACACTCACACACTAAGATCCATCCAATTTAACAAGAAATAAAATCCTTAATCCTCAAACTACCATGGCCGAAAGTGCTAGTCATCCTAATATCAAAATTTCTAACATGGGTTACCTAAAGAACTTAGCAATTTGTTTAAATTTATCAAGCATTTCAAAAATTCACATGAATCTCATACCTTAAGAAGATCTAAGTGACCGAATGGTTCTTCTCCCCAACTCTTCTTCACTTTCGGCTTTTGGGATGAACAAGGTGCTAACTTTGTTATTTTCACCCACTTTCTATTTTAGTTCCTTATTTTATTTCATTAATTCATGTTATTATATCATTTAACTAAATAAAACTAATAGAAAATTCATATTTTATAACATAACTAGCACATGGCCGGCCACTATCTAAAAATGGGCAATTTAACATGAAAAACCATTCCTTTAAACACATGCATTATTTACTCACTCTAAATTAGCCTATCACATTTCAAAAGTGTCACATTTTAGTCCTATTGAATGAATTCACATGCAAATGACCAAATCAAAGCTGGAAAATTTCACCCTTGTATTTACTCACTTCGAAATAATGAAATATAATTCATAAATATTTTTATAACTCGGTTTTGTGGTCCCGAAACCACTTTCCGACTAGGGTTAAATTAGGGTTGTCACAGCAACGACTTAACGTGAGAGCCAGTGTAAGACCATGTCTGGGACATGGCATCGGCATTATACCCTATGTTTGAGGCTTAGTGACTATCCGATAGTATTTCAAATGATTCAACGGTGAAGGTTATAGTTTAAGTTAAATGAGAAAAGTATAACCATGTTGTGAGGGATACACGTACCTAAATGAAATGCATGAGATGTGAACTTAGTATATGCTATGTGAATTGTGTTGGATAGTGACGAGTAAGTTTTGCTTATGCCTATTTTAGTGTTATGAGCATGATGATGAATGGTAAATTTGTCGTTATGTTTATTTTTATACAACTTACTAAGCTTTATGCTTACCCTATTTCCTTTCCATTTTCTTATAGTGCAGCCAAAGTAGCTCGAGGATCATCACCTACGTCGGAGAAGCCAGTCACACTATCATCCGAAGCACTTGGTATAGTTAGATCTTTTATTTTTGTTATGGCATGTATAGGATCCCAATCTTTTGAGTTTTGTGTCATTGTTAATTGGCCAAATGTGTTGGCTTACTCTAGTATTTGATTTATTTTGCGTAAGGCCATGGAAATTGGCAAATGTTGAAAGTTGTTTTATGAATACAAGAAGTTCTTTCATGAATGAGTAATTTATTGGTTGTTTAAGTATAAATGAAATGTGTGAAAGCCTTAGCTATGGTTGGCATTAGATCATGTTTCAGGGTGGCAGAAGGCTTGGTAGATAGCCTTATATTGTCTATACGGGTAGACACACGGGCGTGTGCCTAGGCCGTGTGTGACAGACGGCTAGCCCTATGGGCATGTGGCCTGACCGTGTGTCCCCTGCACGTAAAATTTTCAAGTCAGTTTGCATGGTAGTAAACACATGGGTAGAGACACGGCTGTGTGTCTCAGCCGTGTGAAGGGAACGGCCTAGCACATGGCGTATGCCTTGACCGTGTGACCCTTAAGGATTGCTGACGTCAGAAGCAGAATGTCAAGGTTTTTAGACACGGGCTAGGACACAGACGTGTCATGGCTGTGTGAAAACCCCTGTAGGTTCAAATTTAGAATTTAATTTACACGTGCATGGGACACGGGCGTGTCTCTAGATGCTTAGGCCGTGTGTGTCACACGGGCCATCAGCACAGCCATGTCTTAATGACCACACGGCGTGTGCCCTATTTCAAGGGTAATTTTTTAGGGTCGGTTAAGGACTCAAGCTGGTCCCGATTAGTTTCCAATAGACTTTTGAGGCCTCGTAGACCCATGTTAAAAAGGGTTTAGGAAAAGTTTGAAAAAGTTTTAAAATTTGACCAAGTCGTATTAATTCAAAAACGTTGGAGTGCATGTGTTTAAGTGGGGTAACGCCTCATATCCCATCCCGGCGTAAGACTCAGGTGTGGGGTGTTACACCCGTCATCTGCCCTTGGAGTTAGAGCACAAAGCTTACTGGGCTCTCCAACAACTCAACTTGGATCTTAAGGTTGCTAAAGAGAAACAGATGCTTCAATTCAATGAGTTAGAAGAGTTCCAAATGTTTTTATGCGAGAATGCCAAACTATTCAAGGGAAAACTTAAAAGATGGCATGACAAGCACATTCGAGTTTGAAAATTTGAAGCAAGTCAGCAAATCTTGTTATTCAATTCCAGATTAAGGTTCTTTCCAGGTAAGTTAAAATCACGTTGGTCTAGTCCATTTATGATTCACCAAGTTTTTCCATATGGATTTGTTGAACTTTAAGCTAAGGGAGATAATTTTCAAGTTGATGCTCAGCGCTTAAAACATTATTGGGGGGATAAAATTGAGTAGGATAAAGTCTCATTCATTTTATCAGATTCTTAATTTTTCCTCATTTTCTTTTAAATAAATGATTTAGGGTATATTTTCAGGATTAGTATGTTAAAATAAATTCTGTCTTGGAGATTGGAACTTAAGTAGGATCGCTTGTGACCCCTCCAATATTTTCTGGGAATTGATTTGAACATAATCTTCCGAGAAATTATTCCCTGAATAGCAAAATAAGTTTTTAGCTTTTCAAATAAAAAAATCAATTTTGATCCAAGTTTTAATTGCACTTCAATTTTCAAATTTTCTTTAAGTTTAGCTACTTAATTGAATTATTTGAAAATTTTGGTTGTTCTTTTTGTAAATATTAAAAATTAGATTTATCTTTTTGTAAATATTTTCAAATGCATCTAAAATAAAAGTTTTTAATTTAATTGTTAATAAATAAAGTGATAATAATTAATATGTAATTATATCTATTATAATATCTATTAATTATTATCAACTTTATATAGAATTAGGATTAGTTTAAATTTGATCATATTTTAATTAATAGTTTTTATTTCAATAAATTAATAGCAAATAATATTTTAATATGCATCATATTAATTATTAATTGTTATTAACTTTGTGTGAAATTAGGATTTAGAATATTTTAACTATAACACCCTTAACCTATATCTGTCGCCAGAATAGGGTTACAGAGCATTACCGTAAAAATGTAACTCGAATCATTCATTTCCAATCATTTCATAAATCATAACATAATCCATTCAAACACGTGCATATCGTTCCTTATTTGAGCCATCAAGGCCTGAGAAACACATTAGAAACGATTCGAGACTAAATCAGAAACATTTAAAACTTTGAAGAAAAAGTTAGAAAAATTCACACTGCAGGGATCACACAGTCCTGTGGCTAGGCCGTGTTACTCATACTACTGAGACACAAGCCCATGTCTTAGGCCGTGTAACAATCGAAATAGGGACACACGGCCGTGTCCCACCTCATGTCCGTGCCCTTGTAACTCTTTGCCTTGGGTCACACAGCCAAGCCACACGCCCGTGTTCCAGGCCGTGTAACTTTCGAAAAGCAACCTTTCAAACATACAGGGGACACATGGCCGTGTCGCATGGTCCTGCATCACACAGACACATGCCCGCGTCTTAGGCCGTGTGGACAGAAAATTGGCCAATATCAAGCCATTTCCTTCACCCACTTAAAACGTGCACCTAAATATCATTTGCACACTTGACGAATGCATCAAAACATGTTTAAACATGCATAAAATGACCAATTTCAAATGGTCAAATTCCATTCAACCAATATGCCAGATAGGCATCTCAAATGCAGACATACAATTTACCTAAACATATACAGGTACTTAAGACATTTCAATCATAAACCCTTAATTCATTTTCCATCTCAAAACTCATCATAAATTGACCTATATCACTTCAACATAAACTTACCATATTTGACCACATTTAGACTATTACAAATAATTAATATCTTCCTCAAAGCATAACTCCACATGGTCTCATTATAAACATACCAAATATGGTCATTCCAAACATGCATCAATTTAACCATATTAACAACCATCAACAAGCATCAATATACCATAAGTACCTCAAACCCAAAACAATATTACATGCCATAACATCAATTAAACATCAGAAATGAGTCCACCTATACATGCCATTATAACATAACCAGAACATCCAAATCTACCGATATAATATCTGGATAGTATGATAAATCATCGATGGGCTTCCAAACTGATCAAGCTTCCGATAATCTATAAAGTAAGAGAAAGACGACTACGTAAGCAATGAATGCTTAGTAAGCTCGTATAAACTTGAAACATAACTTATCACTTTAATACTATCATACATAGATTAAACATGATTGAACACCAATACTTTAAACTTAATATAAACCTATTGAAGGCCACTCAACTCACAATTGAGTATATTTATAAACATCACATACACCTTCCATTCATAACATAATAAGGTCTCATAGGTTGACTTACATATTTATCAACCTTTCCTTAAAACGATGAAGCATTTCATTTACTTACTTACCATCCCATTTACTTAGCATAAGCTTAATTACATTATTAACTCACGAATTAGTATATTTATTCATGACATAAGTAAACTTACATATAGCATAAGTAAATTTCTTCCTCAAAAGTAAGTCCCTTAACTTAGCAAATCCTTTTCTTTCATCACATTACATCTTAACTATGAACTTATCATTTCATTACCTATTCTCACCTATTTCATTCGCATAACATACAAGATATAAACGTAACATTAATCATAGGTACAAGTTAGTGCATTTAAGCATAACTCTTTTAGAATCAACTGCACAATAAACCATTTCATGAGAAATTACATACTTTGATTCTTACCTCTCTTTCATGCACATAAGCATCTTTCGATTTGGTCACTTACTATTTCAATGCATCTCTTTAAAACTAACATAATACAATCCAACCAATAGCTTGGCACAAGCCTAATCATCATCAACAACACATGTTAATGCATCAATTCATAGTTCACTTGAATAACATAAGATAAGTCATTAAAAATGAATAACCTCACTAGAAATCATCAATTCCATGAACATAGTCATACTTTTATTTAACCTTTCCTTTTCATAGTTTACATAATATAAGTCATTTGAATACTTACTGTTCCTTCCCTTTTCATGCCCATTGGACCACTTAGAATAAAATCAGATATACCGGAAAGCTCACACAAAGTGTGCTAAAAATATAGCCATAGCTCATACGAGCTGTAAAATGGGCCTATTCACATAAGCTGATGGTCGAAATGTAAACTACACGATGCTGCTTACACAATTTGATGAGTATCTGCAACTAATACTGGACCTAAGCCACTGATAGGACATTCAGGACTAGCACCCGAAACATTGTAACTTGGGACTGCTCACACAAGTTGACGGTCGGAATGTAGCTACACGATGCCGCTCACACAAGTTGATGAGTATCCACAACTAATGCCGGAACTCAACCATCAGTAGGACATTCAGGACTAGCACCCAAAACATGGTAACCCTAATGACATGTCATTTGTATCCTATATATTCTAAAGGTTCAACTAGGGCTCGATAGTCCTCGAACGTCGTTGGATTTCCGTCGTCACTTTACTTGATAAATTGAATAATAACATATATATATTGATTCATTTACAATAGAATCACACATTAAACAACCAATTTAATCAACATTTAAGTGATTTTGTTTCATACGAACTTACCTAGCTAAATTGTAGAAATGTCAAAGTACAAAGGCTTTTTGGTAATTTTCCATTCTCCTCGATTTTCCACTCGATCTTTATCTAAATTAATAATTTCATTTAATTTATTAATTTAGATAGTAAAATAATTTATTTATGCAATTTAGTCATTTTTTTACAAAATTACCTCTAACATTTTACTTTTATTCAATTTAGTCCCTGAGCCTAAAACATGCAAATTAACCATTTTTAAAGCAAACCCATGCCAACTGAATATTCATGGCATCCAATGTAGCCCTAATTTGTAATAATTTCACAAAAAATCCTTGTATTTTTACTATTTCAATAATTTAGTCCCTAATCGGTAAATTCATCAAAATTACCTAACAAAATTACTTATAAATAACAACTAATACTTCAAATTCATCATTTAATATATAAAAACACATAAATTCATCAATGGAAACATTCAATATCTTTAACAGTTTCAAAATTGAAGGTACGGGTTAGCTGGACCTAGTTACAACAATTTCAAAAACATAAAAATTAAAAGAAATGGGGCCAATATCACATACCATGCTAGCTTTAAAGCTTGCCAAAAATTCAAGGCATAAAAATGGCTTCCTTCCTTTAACAATTCGGTGAAGAAGACAAATTAAAAGATGATAAAAGCTTTTAGTTTTATTTAATTTAATTAAATTATCAAATTTCCATTTTAAAACTGGTTAATAATTAAATAAAACACCAAATCCATGCCCATATAAGTCCACTAACTCCTTAAATGGTTTAATTACCATTTAATTCCCTTTACCTTTATCCATTAAGCTATTTAATCACTCGAATCAAATAGTGATCAAATTTTACATCTTTTACGATTTAGTCTTTTTTAATTAATTAACTATCGAAACATTAAAATTTCTTAACCAAAATTTAATACAAACTTAATAACACTCCGTAAATATTTATAAAAACATTTACGACTTGGTTTAAAGAAACAAGGTCCCGATACTTCATTTTCTAAAATCACTTGACTTTAGGGTCTTACCAGTTGAACTTAATTAATCATTTATATAATATAAATTATCAAAGAAAAAACCCTCTTAAAACCATATTTGACACATAAATATTAAATAATAATATTTACGAACTTACTTATCGAATTTGTGGCCCCGAAACCATTATTTTTTACAACACTAAAAAACGGGTTGTTACATTAATTATTAATTTGTTCTAAGAATTCTAATTGAACTCTTACACTCTTAAGTATAAATTCCACCAACCTTCTTCGACTATTCACATCAAATTGACCAAGCACACCAACACCCACCATCTGCACACCAGCAGCCCCAACGTGCGCCAACTTGCTACTTCCAACTCTAACTCGCACGCACCAACAACCTATTAGCTATTTCTTGTCGTTGCACCTGCCTGCTACCTGCACACCTGTACACGCACCAACCTACCGGTGCGCCCAGCAACTTACCAGCCTCAGCACAGCACACTCATAGCCAGCAGCTCCCTAGAATCCGTGTGGCACATGCGTGCCCTACTACTCACGGCAGGCTCCACACATTGTTGTTGTCTTTGTCGCACCAAGCTACGCCTAGCATACCTCTGCTCCATTACAGACTGCTGTTACCCTTGCCTCTACTTCATGTGCCCTTCAATCATATTAAGCCATCAATCAATTACCCTTTTAACCAACCCTAAATCAAAACCTTTTGATTCTAATTTTATTTATTGAGTACTTAATTTTTATACAAAGGTGTTAAAAAAAATTCTCCTAAATATCAAATTTGTTTGGTATAAATTTTCAAGTCATTGAATTATTAATATTTTATGCAAATTGAATTTTTGAGAAAAATTTATTTCCATCTTATGTTCAGGTTAGTCATGCCTCACAAAAGAACTCGTGCCTCTGTCCAAATTGATGAATCATAAAACAAATTTCACTATGAAGAAGCCAAAGTGAGATTCGATAGCGTTTTCAAGAAATAAGAAATGCACCCTGGAAAAGGCTTTACACTGAAAGAAAGCAACTATATTGATTTCATGGCACGCATTCGACAAATTGCTGAAGCCCTCAATTGGGAATTGTTTTGTGAGAAAAGACCTATTGTAGATGATGAATTAGTTTGTGAATTCTATGTAATGAATTCTTTGAATTACCTAATTTTGAAGATGACGAGTATTCTTCCTTGATGAAAAATATTAAAGCTAAAAAATTACGAGAACTTCTGGAGGAACTTACAGTTCTAGGTTCTAAGCAGACTGTGTCAAAGAATGGAATTCACACTTGTCGCAAAGAATATATGACACCACCAGTGAAGGTATGGTTCTATTTCATTCGGTTTAGCCTTATGTTGATTTCACATGGAACCACAATTCCTTTAGAGCGAATGGTCTTGTTGTACTCAATTTTAATGACAAAGACCATTGATGTGGGAAAAATCATTCTGATAGAAATGCGAAATTGCATCGCTAGATGTTCTGCCAGCTTACTTTCCATTTACGATAATAATTTTGTGCTTGAAAGCTAAAATTCTTGTAAACATAAAGAAGATAGGTTATAGCCAAGGCACAATCACATATTGGGACCTCTACTGAATAGCCAAGGATTCTTTTCTGCAGCAACGAGTTGAAGAGAGCGAGGTTCCAGAAGAAGAAGATCCCACAAAGATCGGACCAATGCAGTCAACTAAAATCCCTAATAAGGCAGAAATAATGGAACCAGTAACTGAACTTGACATGGCAACCTCAATGTTTAAAACTCAATAGTCTTGCCCAGATCTTCGAGATGAGCTATCAAAGTGGATGGACATAAGGCAACATATGCAGTGGCAGCAATAAGCTTACTGGAGATATTTAAAAATACTGGATGACTTAATGAGAAGCACTCTTACTAAAATATTCAATGACTCGTTTGTTTTTGTGCTTGAGTTTCCAGATTTTATATTTGAACCATGGAGTCCACTATCGAAGAGGGAATGAAGCGATTAATGCAAAAAAAAGATGATAAAGCAAAAGATAAGTCAGATTCTGAGGGATCTGCAAATAAATAAAAAGGGGCGGATCTTTACCTTATGTTATTTTCTTTCCTAGGTTATTTTAGGATTAGGATCTATTAGGATTTTTATTTTTCGGATAATAAAACAAGAGATGGAAATTATGAATAAAAATGAACAAGTTTTAATATAAGAAGTATGGCAATATATATATGTCAAGGATTGGGTCTAGAGAGAGCTTAGTACTTAAGCAGTCAAATTGACTCACCTCCTCTTTTCTAGAATCCTACTTGGTGTGTAGTATTTATTAACTTCTAACAATGAGAACATTGTTCATCTTAAGTAGGGGGACCAAAAAATTGAAATTATTTCCTTTCAGAATAAAATTTTCTTTTAATTATGATTAGGTTATATTTTGTTAAAAAATATAAAATTTTGTTAAATATCTAAATTTCAGTATGAATAAAGTTCTATTATTTCAATAAGTATTATGCTAGCTTAATTATGGCATAAATTTACTCTTAATAAAGTATGTAAATCATACCAATAAATTTTAGTTCCTTAGGAAAGCTAGGCAGGCATGAGAGTTTAAGTCTCTAGAATTGACTTAGTAATTTCTCGAGGCGAAATCCTAGGAAGCATGGAATGTTGAAAATGATTTAGGCAACTTTTGTTTGGACTGTTTGAGCCTTTCAAGCCAACCTTGATGAATTTTTATCCCTTGAAACCCAACTTTGAGACTATATGACCTAATTTTATTTTGAACCTTTGCAATATTTAGCCATCACTTCTCTCATAATTATCTTTAAATTGTCCCAAACACTGATTTAGTACTATTCAAAATATTCTTTGAAAATAAGTTTGGCGGAGTTGAAAATAATTATTAAATGCTTTAAAAAATTACAGTACATACAACAAATGCTCGTAAAAAAAGAGATCATATGTATTGGAAAGAAATAGAAGTACAGAGCATGTGAAAGCAAAATAAGTTGGTGTATTGAAGGTAATTATTCTAAAGGTTAAATTCAAGCTGAGTCTAGGGTTTTAACCTAAATTTATCTATCTTTTACCTACCCTTAGCCTAGCCACGTTACAACCTATTTAATAGACCTATTGAATTCAAGTTTCTATGCTACCTACATTAGTGGAGAGAAATTACTATGTTCAACATATAAAGGCATAAATTAAACTAAATGGTTGTAGCTTAATCTTAAATAAGGGAATAAAATCAAATTGGCAGGAATTTAACATGTCTTTATTGCAACACTCCTAACCCTTATCCGTCACTAGAATAAGGTTACGGAGTATTATCGCAAAAAACGTAACTTAAAACATTCAATCACATGCATTACATGAATCATATCTAAATCCATTCAAACACATGTATATTGTCCCTATTTCGAGCCCTCGAGGCCTTAAAAACACTTTAGAAATGATTCGGGACAAAATCAGAAACATTTAGAATTTTAAAGAAAAAGATAGAAAATTTTACACTGCAGGGGTCACACGGCCATGTGACTCACATGGCTGAGACAAATGCTCGTGTCTCAGGTCATGTGGACATTTGAAGTAGGGACACAAGGCTGTGACTCAGCCCGTGTCCATGCCCGTGTAACTCTCTAACTTAGGTCATACGGCCAAGCCACACGACCATGTGCCAGGCCGTGTAACTCTCGAAATGGCCTCACACGCCCGTGTGCTAGGCCGTGTGACTGCCTGACTTGCAACCCTTTGAAACCCACAGGGGACACATGATTGTGCTGCATGGCCATGTGTCATGCACGACTAAGACACACGCCTGTGCCATTGGCCGTGTGGACGAGAAATAGTCCAATTTCAAGCCATTCTCTTCACCCTAAACAAACACACATCCACAAGCCATTTTGCATATATCACCAAGCCTTTAAAACATACCTAAACATGCTTAATGATGACTAAATCATTAATCCATTAATCTACACAACTAATAAGCCGAAAGGCACCTCAATCAAAAATCATCAAATCAACCAAAGCATAAACACATTTGGCATAAATCAACCACACACAGCTACTTATTTTCATGCCAAGCCATGGCACAATTAAACATATGGCAAACCACATCTAAACATACCAAATTGGTCTTTTAAAAACATACATTCACTTGTCCATTTCAACATTAGCCATCAAAGCACCAAAATGCCAAAATGTCATCAACCATGTAACCACATATTTACATGCCAAACATAACAACTAGATCATCAAACATAATTCACCTACACATGCCTTTATAACCATGACTCAAAATATTAAAATCTATCGATTTAGTCGTTGGATAGTGTGATAGGTCTCCGATGAGCTTTCGAACTGAACAAGCTTCTGGTTATCTATAAAACATTGGAAATGAGATTATGTAAGCATATAATGCTCAGTAAGTTCTTATAACATAAAACACAACTTACCATTTCATTTCATAACATTAAAATTTAACATGGCATAATCAACTTTTCACCAACACAAGCATGTTAGCATTCTTGAACATAATTCATATGAATTTAACATGGATAGCCATTAAACTTGATCATAATTCAATTGGATTTAGCATCCATCATAACGCAACATATTTCCATATAGCTCATTATTTCAATGTATTTCAGACATACGTGTCTTGATTCATACTGAACACTTACCATATCCTTTCAAGTTCATGCCCGTTGAACCGTTAGAATATCATTGGATGCGTGGGATAGCCCACACGAAGAGTGCTAATCATATAATTTTAATCTTTCTTGTCATATATATAGTTGCTCACATGAGTTGTGAAATAGGTATGCTCACACGAGCTGTGAAATGGGTCTGCTCACACAAGCTGTGGTCAGAAAGTAAGCTACACGATGCTGCTCACATGAGCTGTGGAGTATCCGTAACACATGCCAAACCTCAGCCATCGGTAGGACATTCAAGACCAGCACCCGAAACGTGTAAACCCTGATGACATGTCATTTGTATCCTACATATTCCTAAGGTTCAAACGGGGCTTAATAGACATTGTAAAATCGTTGGATTTGCAACAATCATTTACATAACAATCTATAATTTACATATAGCTCAAAAGATAGCATTAAAACACTTCATAGTTACACAAACTTACCTCAATGATTAAGGTGTAGAAATAGAGTCTACTAATCTAAAGCTTTTTCTTTACCCTGATCTAAATTCGTACGAGGTCAATCTTGATCTAAATAAATAAATTCAATCTATTTAAAAACCATTCTACTCAATTCAATCCAAATTCATATTTTTACAAAATTACACGTTTGCCCCTATTATTGTGATTTCATTACAATTAAGTCTTTAAGCTCGTAATTTAAAATTCATGAAATTTCATTCCTACCCAAGCTAGTCCAATTTCATATAGGTCCATATCAACTCATACAATTCATTATTTCACAATTTTCACCATGCATTTTACACATTTTATAAATAAATCCCTCCTTGACATTTTCAACAAAATTCACTTTACAAAAGTTGTTTAACAATCAACAAAGATTCAATTTCTTCTATCAAACATCAAAAACCACATGAAGAAATTCATGGAAAAACCCTAACCTTTTAAGAATTTTGCAAATTAGTCCCTGGGCTAGCTAGATTGAGTTAGAACGACTCTAAAAACATAAAAATCATTAAAATAGGATTGAAATTCACTCACATGCACAAAGTAGTCTTGGCCAAACCTTCAAGCTCCTTTAATGGAGTTTCCTTAGTCTAAATAAGGTGGTAGATGGACAAAACAAAGATGATGACTTTGTTTTAATTATTTTACTATCATATATTTATTAATTTACAATTATAACATTATTACTAAACATTAAAATCACTTAATAATATGTACATAATTGTCCACCCACAATCAAAATGGTATAATTACTACATAAATCCCTTAAATAATTAATATCATAGCCCTTTAGTACCTTTAACTTGTAGAACTCAAATTTTGCACCTTTGGCAATTTAGTCCTTTTTACCGAATAAAGCATACAAACGATAAAATTTCTTAACGAAATTTTTATACGGCTTTGCTAACTTTCCGTAGACTCTAAAATAATAATAAAATAAATATTTTCACATCAAATTTGTGTTCCCAAAGCCACTATTCTAATTTCAGTGAAAATGGGCTATTATAACTCTCCCCTCTAAAGGAATTTTCGTTCCTGAAAATCTTACCAGAAAAGAGGTTTAGATATTGCTTTCTCATAGCTTCTTTTGGTTCCCAAGTGGCTTCTTCTAAACCGAGTTGTTGCCAAAGAACTTTCACTAATGCTATGTTTTTATTTCTCAATTCTTTAACCTCCCGTGCTATAATTATGTTTGGTACTTCGTTGTACGACATATCAGGCTAAATCTCGACATCAATAGGTGAGATAATATGTCAAGGGTCTGATCGGTATCGTCGTAACATAGATACGTGAAACAGATTATGTATCTTTTCTAACCCTAAAGGCAATGCCAATCTGTAAGCTATTGGTCTAATTCTTTCAATAATCTCATACGGTCTGATAAATCATGGACTTAGCTTTCCTTTACGACCGAATCAAAGGACTTTCTTCCAGGGTGACACTTTCAAGAACATTTTATCACTGACTTGGAATTCAATGCCTTTACGTTTTAAACCCACATATGATTTTTGTCGATTTGAAGCTGCTTTCAAACTGCCTCGAATAACTTCAACTTTTTCTTCGATTTCTCGTATCAAATCAACGCCGTGAATCCTTTTCTCACTGAGCTCAATCCAATATAATGGAGTTCGGTACTTTCGACCATACAAAGCTTCGTACAGAGCTATCTTTATACTCGATTGATAATTTTTGTTGTACGCGAAGTCAACTAAAGGTAGAAATTCTCCCAGTTGCCTTCAAACTCTAACACATAACATCAAAACATGTCCTCGAGTATTGGAATCACTCACTTAGACTGACCATCGGTCTGTGGATGAAATGCGGTATTAAAATGCAAATGAGTACCTAGAGTCTCTTGTAATCTGCTCTAGAATCGTGACATAAACCGTGGATCTCTACCAGAAATAATAGAAATTGGTACACCATGCAATCTGACAATCTTAGCAACATATAACTCAACTAATCTCTCAAGAGAATAATTCGTACGCACTGGAATAAAATGTGCAGACTTCTTTAGATGATTAATAATAACCCAAATTACATCTTTCTTTCTCGGAGATAAAGGCAATCCCGATACAAAATCCATTGTGACGTGCTCAAATTTCCATTCCAGAATCATCACGGGCTATAACAAACTAGAAGGTACCTGATGTTCAGCTTTAACTTACTGACATACAAAACATCTTGATACAAACTCAAAAATCTCTCATTTCATACCCATCCACCGGTACATTTGTTTCAAATCACTGTACATTTTGTTGCTATCAGGATGAACAAACTAGCTATTATTATGAGCTTCTCGTAAAATCTCCTAAACGAGATCTGAATTTCTCGAAACACAAATTCTGCCTTTAAAGTATAAACTATCATCAGATCAAATATGAAAATTTGAATCAAAAGTCGACTCAATCTATTTTCGTTTAGCTATCAACACGTCATCATATTTCTGAGCCTCATAAATTTGTTGTAAAAACATCGACCTAGCATCTAACTCCGGTAAGACCGAACCATCATCAAACAACATCAATCGTGTGTTCAACGCTCGCAAAGAAAACAAACATTTTCTACTGAAAGCATTAGCAACTACATTTGCCTTGCCTGAATGATAATCAATGATCAAATCATAGTCTTTCAATAGCTCGAGCCACTTGCGCTGTTTGAAATTCAAAATCTTTCTGCGACATTAAATCCTTGAAACTTTTGTAATCTGTAAAGATATGACATTTTTCACCATATAAATTATGTCCCCAAATATTCAAAGCAAACACAATCTCTGCAAGCTTTAAATCGTGTGTTGGATAATTTTTTTCGTGTGTTTTCAACTGTCTAGAAGCATAAGCTATCACTTTGCCTTTCTGCATGCGGACACAACCTAAACCATTTAAAGAAGCATTATTGAAAATCACAAATTCTTTGCCCATCTCAGGCTAAACTAACATCGGTGCCTTGGTTAACAATGCTTTCAACTGATTGAAACTTTGCTGACATTTTTCTAACCACTCAAATTTAACATCTTTCTGTAATAATCTCGCCACGTAGCAATCATCAAAAATCCCTTAACAAACCTTCTGTCATATCTAGCTAATCCCAGAAAACTTCTAACCTTAGATACCTTTCTCGGAGGCTTCCAATCAAAAACTACTTGTAACACCCCAAACCCGGCCTAGACGTTATGACCGAATCTGAAGTGCCACATCGAAGTGTTAAAAATATTTCTATATTTTTAATCAAAAACTTTCTTATTGTTTAGAGGGTAACTTCATCATAGGTTAAAGTGAATGGAAGCTGTGTACTAGGTAGGATGCCAGAAAAGAGGAGGTGAGTCCATCAGACTGCTTAAGTACCAAGCTCCCTTCGGATCCAATCCTAGACATGCACACCACCATTGCCACACCTTAACTTAGTGAATGTTCTTATAAAACCACTTCGTTTAAGTCCATTTAAAAAGATTATTAATTTTGGAAAATGTTTCCGTTGCAAAAGTTTTGCTTTGTTGTCGTGATATTTTGAAATCAAGTACTATTTTTTAAAACGCACCTTTAAGCCATTCAATTTCAACGATTAAGATAATATCATATCTATTCTAGCAAACCATATTAAAATAATTAAAAATAATTAAAGCAGCCTTATTACAACTTAAAACCCAAACCATAAAAGTAACTGAAAAGATGTCCAATTCACCAGAAGAAAATTGAATTTGCAGAACGTGTGGCCACTCTGAATCCCTCAAAGCTCCAAGCCCACTATGGTTGGGGATTACCTGCGTGGATGAAAATAAGGGGTGAGTTTGGAAACTCAGTATGTAAAATAACCCAACCATAGTCTAATTCAGCTCAAACCTTAGAAACAGATCAAGTTGGGCCTTAACCCAAAACAGAGTTCAGAATGAAGCCCATAGGCCCATAATAGAAACAGAACAGATATTTCATATATATATGCAGAACCCAACCCATATCCAACCATATGCACCCCCGTACCAACCTTACACCATGTGGGGAGACTACTCGACTCACCCAATCGCTACACGCCACAGAATTTACAGCATGGCAGCCAGAAACAGATAATGTGACAGAGTCACCAGATACAGAATGTGACAGCCCTAATTTGACCCTAGTCAGAAAGTGGTTTCGGGACCATAGAACCGAATCATAAAAATAATTAACCGTTATATTCTATGCTTATTGTATGTGTACATGCATGAGTGAAAGTTTCATGCTTTAATTTTGTCATTTGTATGTGAAATTATTAAATAGGACTTATGTGAGACAATTGTGAAAAGTGATAGGTAGAATTAAAAGTGGTCTATTAATGCATGTCATAAAAAGGTTGGACTTGCATGTCAAATACCCATTTTTTTGTTTTTGGTGGCCGGCCATAATGATGGTTGTTGGATAATATATATTTATTTAAGTTTTATAATAAGAAATGGCATTATTTTGAAATAAAAATAATTAGTAAAATAAGGGATGCTCATCTTTCTTTCTTCATTGCCGAAATTGAGAAAGAAAATATTGAAGAAGAAACCAAGGCATTTGGCCATGGCTATCCCAATTTAAAGGTATGTATTGTGATTTTTATTTTGATTGATTATGAGATTAAATTGATTAGTGCATAGTATAGTTAACCCACGGTTTAAATTCATGAATCCTTGAACATATAGCCATTCGGCAAGTTGATAAATTTGTGTTAATTTGATAAGTTTTTGGAAGATGTTATTTATATGTTAAAGTAGCTTTAATGCATAAGTTGAATTCATTGTTGGGAGGTATGAATTGAAGTTGCCGTATGTATATATATATATATATATATGCATTTTGAAAAGAAAATTTTGTGTTATTTGAGTTTTTATATATAAATGTGCATTCGGTCATTGGGGGTAATTAGATGAATTTAAAATGTTGTGGTTTGTTTTTAAGGTTTGTTAAATTGTTGTGGTCATTGCTGAATACATGTTTAGTTAAAGAAAATTTCTAAAGTGTTTAGTTAATTAGTAGATTAATGGTGTGTGTGCACAAATTATGTGAAATATAAAGGTTGTATGAATATTTAAAAGATGTATATGAATTTGGTTTAATTGATCCATTTGTGTTAGGGGAATAGGAATAAATATCAGGTTGAGGAGCTATATATATATATGTATATATATATATTCGACTATATAGATTTGATGTGTACATGAAAATATGATAAGCCTTATGAGATTGTGTTTGTGTATGTGGACTAGATGTTTAATGCCTATTCGGCTAAAAAAGGGTTAAAGGTTAAGTCATAAGAATTTTGGGTGATATTCATATTTGGACATTAGGGTTACATGTAAGTTGGCTATGTGAGTTATGTGTTAAGTAAGCTATTTATTTGATATGCATATTCGGTCATTGTTCGGCAAGACTGAAACCTATGTGCAATTTGTTACAATTGATCATGAAATGGAAATTGTATATGAAAGCTAAGTTTGAGTGGTTAAGGTCGAATATGGCATATAAGATATTAAGGCATGCTATAATTATATATATGTGTGTATACGTGGTTGTGCATAAAATGAGTAATCGATTAAATTGTGCCAGTCACACATAGGTATATATATATATATATATATATATATATGCCTTATGTAAGTACCTTGTGACATAGAGACATTCGGTTACATATATATATATTATATATAGTTAAATTGTGAATATAATAAGCATGACCAGTTGGTGTTGAATGTTTTTAATTAGAAGAAGGTTATAAGTTGAGTTTAATGTTAAAAGAAATATTTGAAAAGAAATATTTGAAAAGATGCATAGTGTCGAATGTGTTTGAATGTGACTTACAAAGTACATAAATTTGAAAATGAAATGGTGATAGACTTAAAGTGGACAAATGATACGAATTAATTGGTTTTTTGAAATGTATATGGTTGTCATATGTATGTGTTTGATTGAGAAGTAAATTTGTTTGATTTAGCTCAAGAGCTTAGAGAACCAAAGTTGGATAGGGGAAAGAAGAAAGTAACCGAATAGCCGTTGAAGTTGTTCGACAACATCCGAGGTAAGTTTTGAGTAGTCTCCTTTAGTATATAATTGATGATGCCTTTATAAGAGTATATTAGATGAATTGCGATCTTTATCTTGCACTTGAATAAAGTTGTATAATAAATAATGCATGTATATGACTTATAGTCTGATGGTCACTTTGAGTTTAAGATTGAATGGTGAAATGAATGTGTGATATGAGGTATAACTCTTGAGCCGAAATGTGAATGATGATGCGCATATTGATTTTATATCCGAATGTAATATATGATTACTAAAGTGATAAGATGACTGAGATGTGTTAAAATAAGACTAAGTATGTATGAGATTTGAAATATATCTGAACATGAGATTCGCAGGTTATATGCTGGAAATATATCCGGACTTGAGGTCCGCAGGCTACGTGCTGGAAAAATATCTGGGTTAAAGACCCGCAGGCTTATGCTAGTAATGTGTTCCGAGTTCTAAGACTTGACAGGACTGATGCCAGTAAGTTAAGTAAGATTATGACATCGAATGTCCGTGTTAACCATCGTTGTGTAAGTAAAATATATATTTTACATGTTAAGGTACGTGTTCTGTGCTCATATGTGAATTGATTTCAAAGTGATTTATTAGTATCAAAGAATGATATATATATGTGTGTGTGTGTGGATGAATTCGGTATTTGAGGATAAGACAATGACCAATTCGGTCAATGTAAGTCATTATATGAAAGTATGTGACTAAAAGTAATCGTATAATCCATGTAGATAGTGAAAAATGTGCTAGAAATTTTCTTGTGTATACATATATACATATTCGGCCAATAGGAATTATAACTAGTGTACTTGTGTATATTCGAATAAGTGAATTACAATTAGAATACGAGTTTTGTTATATTCAATGCTCATTTTAAATGACAAGCTTTTATAGTATGAAATGCTTAAAACTTACTAAGCCTCGAAAGCTTACTCTGTTTCTTATTTCTCTGTTTTATAGATTGTTGATTTTGACCACCGTCTCAGGGATCGTCAGTGGTTCATCATACTATAGACCCTTTTTGGTACAATTATATTTTGACCTTGATATGGCATGTATAGGTTAGGCCGGTAATAGATATGTTTTATAATTGTAAATATTTTGGCCATGTGAAAGTGGCATATATATATAACTCAAGAATCGGTATGTATTCAGCTCGATTTCTATTTTAGTTGATAGATTATGTGAATGAAATTAAATGTTTGGTTCAGTAATACTTCATAGCCTAAACCGGCGATCGGACTCGGGCTATGGGTGTTACATAGAAAATCGTGGCAGAGCCACTAGAATAGATAATTATGGCATAGCCACCAGGACACTTCCTCCATAAATATAACCCATGTCCCCATGCAACAGATATACAAGTCATGGCTTACAACATACAGAATCAGATCATCATGCATTTCAGTCAAAAATTAACCCTAAGGGTATAATGGTCATTTCCATACTTAAGGGTATTCTAGTAATTTAACTATTTTAGGGTTTTCATTCATATTTCAGCCATTTACGTACTAACAGAAACACTTACCGAGTGTTCTTACCGAATTGGGCCCTTTAGCACATTATCCCGATTTTGGCCCATTAAGCCCAAATATATCGAAGTGCATGAAATCACGCGTACTGCACTCTTATCACTTCGATTACCATAATTGTTAATCAATCTATCTCACGAGCATTCACACACTCGCACGTTCACAAAATACCGGCTATTCAGCATTTTGGCTTTTCGGCTTTTGCCGATCTAGTCTATGAGAGGGTGTCAGTTACACACCTGTTTGCGACGAAACGCTGACGAGTTCCACACAAAAGTTGCCTACAGTCAATTACTAATATGTTAACTATGAATCCAATAGCAACTTATATACAAAAACCCCTTACCAAAAATCGGCCATTAATACTTTAGGCACTAGCGATCCTACCTTTGCCGAAACTAGTGACTAGGTTTAGATCTAGTCATTTCGCTTGTCCAAGCCTTTGATCAGCAACCTCTAGATCACACTAACACCAAAACAAATCAATTGTTACAACCCTTTAGAGCCTTAAGCTCTAATCGACAGCCTCCCTATGCCTTTAGGGATTTCGGCTTTTCTAAATCTCGAAAAGAATAGATCTGAGTACTTACCATCGATTCTTTCAGCCAACACGATTCCACTTCAGTTCCTATTCAGTTCTGATGCAGATCTAACCCTCAAACACTAGCAGAAATCAAATCTTAGAGATCTAAAGATTCGACTATATGCCCCTAAGACTATGGTGTTTTCGGCTTTTTGAAACTGTGCAGAAAAAGATGATGAGATATGGGGGTTTTGCAATGATTTTGTTAAAAGAAGTTAGGGTTTACAGGATGAGAGAATCGGCTAAAAAGATGGAGAAGATAGGAGGGTTTGGCTAGAACAAATCGACACAAAACAGGTTTTTGGGAATTCGGCTTTTATGGCAGTCGGTTATGGAGGTTTAGAAAGATTGGGAATGGATGAGTAGAATGGTAGGGATGGTTCGGCTAGAGAGGAAAAAGAAGAAAAAGAGAAAATAGAAGAAGAAAGGAGAAGAGAAGAAGGAAAAGAATTGTCAGGAACCACACTACCCAAATGCCAAAATTCCCCTCTTCCTAGCCGAATTTTCCCAATACTAGAAACCCTTGGCCGGCCAACTCTTGCTCCTCAAGAGTCCACCATTCGGCCAATACCACACTCCTTAATCAGCTCCTAAATCTTCTCCCTTATCCCCTCCTTACTCAATCTCCTGAGCAGCTCAAACTCTTCCTAGCAGAGTTCCACTTGTGTTCCATCACATCCATTTCTGTTCACAAAAATAATACTATAAACTTGAACCTTAGCTCCCCCTAATCATCCACACGCCACATTTTTAGAACCCTAGTGGTGTCACATGCCACTTTGCCACAGGCCTTCTTGTGGCTTATTTCACCCATGGAATTTTAAAAGCCCAATATACCAGAATTCCTTTTCCCTTTAGAATTAAAATTAGTTAAAACTACCAGATTTTAACTTAGACTTGGGCCTTCTAGAGGGCCACTAACATACTCAGACCTACACCAAGCAGTCAAAACACAGGAATTCTAAAATTCGCCAAAATTCACAGAAGTCCCAAAAATTGGGGCATTACAACTCTACCCTCCTCAAAGAAATTCCGTCCTCGAAATTTGCCTGGTCCAAACAAATGAGGGTATTGTTGATGCATCGCCTCTTCAGGCTCCTAAGTAGCTTCCTCTCTGCCATGATTACGCCAAAGCACTTTTACTAACGGAACAGATTTCCTTCTTAACACCTTGACATCTCGGTCCAGTATCTGCACAGGCTCTTCCTCGAAAGTCAAATCAGGCTGCACCTCAATCTCTGTAACCGGCATGACATGAGTAGGGTCAGAACGATAACACCTTAACTAGAGACGTGAAAAACATCGTGAATCCTGTCTGACTCTAGAGGTAATTCCAATTGATACGCCACTGGTCCTACTCGCTTCAAAACCCAATAAGGCCCAATAAACCGCGGACTCAACTTGCCCTTCTTACCAAACCTTAATATCTTCTTCCAATGAGAAATTTTCAAGAAGACCGTATCACCCACTGAGTACTCAATCTCTATACTCTTCAAATATGCATACGACTTTTGTCTATCAGATGCTTCTTTTAACCGATCTCTGATTATTTGGACCTTATCTTCAGTATCAGCTACCAACTCAGGTTCAAGAACCTATCACTCTCCCAGTTCGGTCCAACAACTAGGGGTACGACACCTTCGTCTATACAGCGCTTCAGACGGTGCCATTCGAATACTCGCCTGATAACTGTTGTTGTACGCAAACTCTACCAACGGCAAGTAGTCCTCCCAACTTCCTCGGAAGTCAATAACGCATCACCTCAACATGTCCTCTAGAATCTGAATAACCCTTTCTGACTGACCATCAGTCTGGGGATGGAAAGCCGTACTAAAGTTCAATCGCATTCCCAAAGCCTCATGCAACTTTTTCCAAAACCGAGATGTGAATCTAGGATCCCGGTCAGAAATAAGACACCATGAAGTCGCACGATCTCTGCCACATACAACTTGGCTAACTTTTGGAGTGAAAAGTCAGTGCGGACAGGTATGAAATGAGCCGGTTTGGTCAACCTATCCACAATCACCCAAACTGAGTCTTTCTTTGTTGGTGTCAAGGGTAACCCACTCACAAAGTCCATGGTTACCCTCTTCCACTTCCAAAGTGGTATTTTCACTGGTTGCAAAAGTCCAGAAGGTAATTGATGCTCAGTTTTCACTTCCTGACATGTCAGATATTTCCCCACAAACTCTGTTACTTCTCGTTTAAGCCCAGGCCACCAATACAATTCTCGCAAGTCGTGATACAACTTATTCCCTCCAGGATGCATAGCACAAAGTCCCCCATGAGCTTCCTTCAATATTGACTGCCTTAAGTCAGAGTCCTTCACTATTCAACCCAAACTTAGAAGTTTCCCCTTCTTAACTTGCTGGAAACGAGCAACCAAAGACTCATCCCTCAACTACTTTTCCTTAATCTGATCAACCCAGGCTGGCCTTACTTGCAACTCAGCCAACAGACTACCATCTTCATACAGACTCAGACGAGTAAACATTGCTCTCAGATCAATACAGCTCTACGGCTCAGAGCATCGGCTACCACATTAGCCTTGCCTGGGTGATACTCGATCGAACAGTCATAATCCTTAATTAAATATATCCATCTCCTTTGCCTAAGATTCAGCTCCTTCTGAGTCAGCAAATACTTGAGACTCTTATGGTCTGTGTATATAACACACCTCTCTCTATACAAGTAGTGTCTCCAAATCTTAAGTGCAAATATTACCGCTGCCAATTCCAAATCGTGAGTAGGATAGTTTCCTTCGTGAGGCTTAAGCCGTCGAGATGCATAAGTAACTACCTTACCCTCTTGCATCAACACACAGCCCAAACCCACATGTGATGCGTCACTGTACATAGTAAAATCCTTCCCAAACTCCGGCTGAATTAATACAGGTGCTTCAGTCAGAACTTTCTTCAACTTCTCAAAAGCTTCCTACTACTTCTCAGTTTAAACAAACGGTACTCCTTTCCTTATGAGTTTTGCCAAAGGTGCTGCCATCATAGAACAACCTTCCACAAACCTTCTGTAGTATCCCGCCAACCGTAGGAAACTCTAAATTTCCGACACCAACCTAGGTGGCTTCCATTCCAAAATCACCTCAATCTTTTGAGGGTCCACCTTAATCCCCTCAGCAGAGACAACATGTCCTAAGAAGGTTACCTCCCTCAACCAGAATTCACACTTGCTGAATTTCGCATAAAGTTCTTTCTCCCTTAACACTTGTAGCATAATGCGGGGATGCTCATCATGTTTCATTTTAGTTTCAGAATATACCAGAATATCGTCAATAAAAGCGACTACGAATCGATCCAAAAATGGTTGGAATACCCGATTCATCAGATCCATGAATGCTGCAGGAGCATTCGTCAGTCCAAATGGCTTAACCAGAAACTCGTAATGACCATACCGAGTCTTAAATGTCGTCTTATGAATATCCACCTTTTTTACCCTTAACTGATGATATCCAGATCGAAGATCGATCTTGGAAAATACAGAAGCTCCTCTAAGTTGGTCAAACAGATCGTCAATTCTTGGTAGAGGATACTTATTCTTACTCGTCAGTTTGTTCAACTACCGATAATCAATACACATCCACATCGTCCCATCCTTCTTTTTCACGAATAGGACCGATGCTCCCCATGGAGACACACTTGGCCGAATGAAGCCCTATCCAACAACTCTTGAATTTGTGCTTTTAACTGCACTAACTCCTTCGGTGCCATCCCATACGATGCGATGGACACTGGTGCCGTTCCAGGCAGCAAGTCGATTCCAAACTCGACCTCTCGGTTCAGAGGCAATCCCTAAAGCTCCTCTGGAAAAACATCTTAGAACTCCTTAACAGTCCTAACCTTATCCGCTGTCAGTCCCTCAGCTTCTGACTGACTTACAAATGCGAAATAGGCCTCACAACCTTTACGAATCCACTTTTCAGCTCTCAATGCCGACACCACATTGGACAAATAAACCCTTCGCTTACCTATCACCATAACCTCCTCTCCCTCTATGGTCCTTAACACCATTTGTTTAGCAGCACAATCCAGAGTCGCCCTATGCTTAGCAAGCCAGTCCATTCCCAGAATGAGGTTTAATTCTCCAAATGGTAACTCCATCAAGTCTCCCGAGAAAATACTACCTTGAGTTTCTAAGGGCACATCCCTATACAGTTTGTCCTAATCGAGTGACCCAAAGGACTTAGTATAGATACCCCACTCATAATCTTCTCAGAGTGCACACCCAACGACCCAGATATGGCACATGCAACATACGAATGAGTAGATCCAATATCAACCAAGGCAGTATACGGCATGCTAGAAACCAAGAACATACCAGTTATGACGTCGGGTGCATCGCCTTCCTCTCGATGACGAGCTGCATACACCAATGCTGGCTATCGAGCCTTAGTATTTTCGGCACCCCTACCAGGTGCCCCTCGACCTCAATCATTTCCATTACCGCCCCTACCTTGTCCACGTCCTCTCGGTGGTTGTGGTCCACCTCTCACTGGTTTAGCAACTTGAACCAGATTTATTTTCTGAGGACAGTCTCTGACTCTATGCTCCATAGATCCTCACCGGAACGTTTCCTACACTCACTCAGATGTACCTTACTACAGTCTCCACAGATTGGTGGTCTAACAACGTTCATCGGAACTGCTCGAACTGGCTCCTCCACTCTTGCTCTCTTAACATTCCTATTTGCACCACCCGAAGGTCCTGAATCCCTCCGAAAACGATTTTGATCTTTTTCACGATTCTGCCTCTCAGTACGCTTCACTTCCTCAGCTATCTTAGCTTTCTTCACCAAAACTGCAAAGTCACGCTTCCTCTGTGGAGCAATCAACACCCTAAGTTCATCTCTAAGACCATCCTCGAAGCACACACTACGCTCATACTCCGTAGCGACTATTCCCATGGCATACCGGCTCAGCGTCAAAAACTTAGCCTCGTACTCAGCAACTGTTTTACCCCCTTACACCAGATTCAAGAATTCCTTCCTGCGGGCGTCCACATAACTCGCTCCAACATATTTCCCTTTGAAGATCGTCTTAAATATCTCCCAAGTTACCCTGTCAACTGGGGTCCCATCTCTCACAGTGAGCCACCATTGATAAGCCTCCTCTCGTAGCAACGATACGGCTCCCTTCAGCTTCTGCTCCATGGAGTAGTCCAAGTCATCCATAATCCGTTCTGTGGCCTCCAACCAATATTCCGCCACATTTGGGGCTACACCAGATACACCCCTAAAGATCTCCGCTCCGTTAGCCCGGAGTCGCTCAGAAATAGATCCTCGAATTCCATTGCCCGTACTAGCCGCGGCAACCCTTTCCAGAACACGAAGCATTGCCTGAGACAGGGCGTCATCCCCGACACCACGATCATGAGACTCCACTTCCGTTGCTGGTGGTACCGGTGCATCTGCCGTCGGCATATACCCTGAAGATGAAGTTCCTACTCGAGCACTACCTCGGCCACGTCCTCGGCCTCTCCCACGAGCTACTCTCATACTCATATCATATTATCTAATTACGAATTTTGTGCATCAATTAAATATTTCAGTGTTTATTATAGATGTTTTATGAACAGACAGTAATTTAGAGTTTGTTTTCCCCAGAATCGAAGTCTAGCTATAGTCTCAGTCTATTACCAAAATTTCCTATAGTTTCAGTACCATCCTACTAGATTATCCTAATAAGGTTTCATTACAGACAGATAATTCAGAAAAACATTAAGAAAAGTTTAGAATGACACTTACAAACTTGGGCCGGAGATTCTGGTGCCACCTTTTTAAGGATCCAAATTTAAAAACTGAGTTTCGTAATTTTTGTAAAAATTTTATTTTCAAAATATTTGTTTTTATAGACCCATTCCACAGCTGAGTTGTTGTAACTTGGCTCTGATACCACTAAATGTAACACCCCAAACTTGGCCTAGACGTTATGACCGAATCCGACGTGCCACATCGAAGCGTTAAAAATATTTCTATATTTTTAATCAAAAATTTTCTTATTGTTTAAAGGATAACTTCATCATAGGTTAAAGTGAATGGAAGTTGTGCACCAGGTAGGATCCCAGAAAAGAGGAGGTGAGTCCACCAGACTGCTTAAGTACCAAGCTCCTTCGGATCCAATCCTAGACATGCACACCACCATTGCCACACCTTAACTTAGTGAATGTTCTTAGAAAACCACTTCGTTTAAGTCCATTTAGAAAGGTTATTAATTTTGGAAAACGTTTTCGTTGTGAAAGTTTTGCTTTGTTGTCGTGATATTTTGAAATCAAGTACTATTTTTGAAAAAGCGCCTTTAAGCCATTCAATTTCAACGATTAAGATAATATCATATCTATTCTAGCAAACCATATTAAAACAATTAAAAATAATTAAAGTTGCCTTATTACAACTTAAAACCGAAACCGTAAAAGTAAATGAAAAGATGTCCAATTCACCAGAAGAAAATCGAATTTGCAGAACGCGTGGCCCACTCTGAATCCCTCACAGCTCCAAGCCCACTATGGTTGGGGATTACCTGCGTGGATGAAAATAAGGGGTGAGTTTGGAAACTCAGTGTGTAAAATAACCCAACCATAGTCTAATTCAGCTCAAACCTCAGAAACAGATCAAGTTGGGCCTTAACCCAAAACAGAGTTTAGAAAGAAGCCCATAGGCCCATAACAGAAACAGAATAGATATTTCATATATATATGCAAAACCCAACCCATATCCAACCATATGCACCCCCGTACCAACCTTACACCATGTGGGGAGACTACTCGACCCACCCAACCACTGCACGTCACAGAATTTGTAGCATGGCTATCAGAAACAGATAATGTGATAGAGTCACCAGATACAAAAAATTATGGCAGAGCCACCAGAACAGATAATTGTGGCATAGTCACCAGGACGCTTCCTCCATAAATATAACCCATGTCCCCATGCAACAGATATACAAGTCATTGCTTACAACATATAGAATCAGATTATCATGCATTTCAGTCAAAAATTAACCCTAGGGGTATAATGGTCGTTTCCATACTTAAGGGTATTCTAGTAATTTAACTATTTTAGGGTTTTCATGCATATTTCAGCCATTTAAGTACTAACAGAAACACTTACCGAGTGTTCTTACCGAATTGGGCCCGTTGGCCCATTATCCTGATTTTGGCCCATTAAGCCCAAATATATCGAAGTGCACGAAATCGTGCGTACTGTAGTCTTATCACTTTGATTACTGTAATTTTAATCAATCTATCTCAAGAGCATTCACACACTCACAAGTTCACAAAATACCGGCTATTCAGCATTTCGGCTTTTCAACTTTTGCCGATCTAGTCTATGAGAGGGTGTCAGTTATACACCTGTTTGCGACGAAACACTGATGAGTTCCACACACGAGTTGCCTACAGTCAATTACTAATATGTTAACTATGAATCCAATAGCAACTTATATACAAAAACCCCTTACCAAAAATTGGCCATTAATACTTTAGGCACTAGCGATCCTACCTTTGCCGAAACTAGCGACTAGGTTTAGATCTAGTCGTTCCGCTTGTCCAAGCCTTGGATAAGCAGCCTCTAGATCACACTAACACCAAAACAAATCAATTGTTACAACCCTTTAGAGCCTTAAGCTCCAATCGACAGCCTCCCTATGCCTTTAGGGATTTCGGCTTTTTTAAATCCTGTAAAGAATAGATCTGAGTACTTACCACCGATTTTGTCAGCCAACACGATTCCACTTCAGTTCCTATTCAGTTCTAATGCAAATCTAACCCTCAAACACTAGCAAAAATCGAATCTTAGAGATCTAAAGATTCTGCTATACGCCCCTAAGACTATGGTGTTTTTGACTTTTTGAAACTGTGAAGAAAAAGATGATTAGATGTGGGGGTTTTGCAATGATTTTGTCGACAGAAGTTGGGGTTTAGAGGATAAGAGATCGGCTAAAAAGATAGAGAAGATAGGAGGGTTTGGCTAGAACAAATCGACACAAAATAGGTTTTCGAGAATTCAACTTTTATGGCAATCGATTATGGAGGTTTAGAAATATTGGGAATGGATGAGTAGAATGGTAGGGATGGTTCGGATAGAGAGGAAAAAGAAGAAGAAGAGAAAATAGAAGACGAGAGGAGAAGAGAAAAAGGAAAAGAATTGTCAGGAACCACACTACCCAAATGCCTAAATTCCCCCTCTTCCTAGCCGAACTTTCCCTATACTAGAAACCCTTGGTCGGCCAACTCTTGCTCCTCAAGAGTCTACCATTCGGCCAATACCACACTCCTTAATCAGCTCCTAAATCTTCTCCCTTATCCCCTCCTTACCCAATCTCCTGAACAGCTTAAACTCTTCCTAGCAGAGTTTCACTTGAGTTCCATCACATCCCCTTTCTGTTCACAAAAATAATACTATAATTTGCTTACCTTATGACTTGAACTTTAGCTCCCCCTAATCATCCACACGCCACTTTTTTAGCACCCTAGTGGCATCACATGCCACTTTTTCACAGGCCTTCTTGTGGCTTATTTCACCCATGGAATTTTAAAAGCCCAATATACCAGAATTCCTTTTCCCTTTAGAATTAAAATTAGTTAAAACTAGCAGATTTTAACTTAGACTTGGGCCGTCTAGAGGCCCACTAACATACTCAGACCTACACCAAGCAGTCAAAACACAGGAATTCTAAAATTCGCCAAAATTCACAGAAGTCCCGAAAATTGGGGCGTTACATTACTGAAATTTTGCTCGAATTAACTCTGATGCTCTCGGCTGATACAACAAGTCCCAAAAATTCAACTTCCCAAAGCCAAAATTCACATTTTCTAGACTTAGTGAATAGTTATTTTTTACGCACAGTTTGCAATACAATTCTCAAATGCTCGGCATGCTCAGACTCATCCCATGAATAAATTAATATATCATTAATGAATACCATGTCAAATTGGTCTAAATACGGTCTAAAAATTTTGTTTATCAAATCCATAAATGTTGCAGGTGCATTAGTTAAATCAAATGGCATCACAAGAAATTCATAATGTCTGTACCTGGTCCTAAACATGGTTTTCGACACATCTGAGTCTTTAACTCGCAACTGATAATAACCAGAACAAAGATCATTCTTTGAAAATAGTGTTGCACCTTTCAATTGATCAAACAGATCGTCAATGTGTGGTAATGGATACTTGTTCTTGATTGTGACTTTATTGAGCTATCGATACTTTATTGAGCTATCGATAGTCAATACATAATTGCATAGATCCATCCTTTTTCTTAACAAATAGAACTGGTGCACCTCAAGGTGAGAAATTGGGTCGAGCAAAACCCCTATATGTCAACTCTTGTAACTACGCTTTCAATTCTTTCAACCATGTGGTAGCCATTCTGTAAGGAACTATCGATATCGGAGACATTCCCGGTATTAACTCAATAGCAAACTCAACCTCTTGGATTGGTGGTAACCCGAGCAACTCCTCTAGAAACACATCTTGATACTCACTGTAACAACCTGATTTTGGGCCTAGTGAGAACAGTGGTTTCGAGACCACGAATTTGACGTAGAAAAACTTCTTTTTATTACATTTTTAGGGTCTACAATTTTATGAAATGATTTCATGAAAATTTCGTTTGAAAATTTTGACGTTTGGGCACTCAATTTAGTCAAAAGGAATAAATTGTAAAAAGTATAAAAGTTAATTTTTACATGCTAGAGGTGTCAAATTGTTATAAAATTTTAAATTGAAGGTCCTTAGATGGTAATTAGACCATTTTTTAAGTTAGTGGACAAAAACGGACATGAGGTAAGAGAAATTCCATGCTTTAAGTTAATGGCATTTTAGTCATTTAGCTAATAAATGAATTAAAAATCAAATTAAAACCCAATTTTTGCTCATCTTCTACCCTTGGCCAAAAATTTCAAAGGGGAACAATAGCTAGGGTTTGTTCATCTTCCAAGCTTGATTTTAAGTCCGTTCTAGCCCCATTTTTAATGATTTTTATGTTTTTGAGATCCATGTAACCTAATCTAGCTATTTCAATGATTAATTTGAAAGAAAATCAAAGTCTAAAATTTTACCCATGAATAATATTTGTGTATTTTGATGTCTAATGGTAGAAAATGTATGTTAGATGTAAGATAAACAACTTTTGCTAGGTGATTGTTGATGAAAATGTCAAAAGGACCTATTTGTAAAAAGATTTCAAAATGTGTATAAAAGTGTGATTAAATGGAAAACTTGAGCTGTTATAAGCCTGAAAGAGATTCGGCTAGGCTTGGGTCTTGATGAAATTGAATAGATTTCATTTTACGAGCCTAGGGACTAAAATGTAAGTATGTCAAAGTTTAAGGGCAAAAATGTATTTTTTTCATAATTTGAGTTTTAGACTGAATTGAGTAATGTAATTAGTAAATGAGTTAAATTTGCTATTATAGATCAAGAGAAACGAGGTTCAGACCTAGATTAGGGGAAAATAAAGTATTTGACAATTAGGTCAATTTCCTACTATTTTTGTACCGAGGTAAGTTCTTATGTAAATAATGCATTGCTTCAATTATATTTTAAATGTTTTACTATTGTATGAATTATGATTGACCATTGAGCATATTCGACAAAGTTATGACAAGCGTGAAATCTCGATTAAACTTTAGGAATAGATAAGATACAAATGTCATGACATTAGATTTACTGAGACTATGTGTAAGACCATATCTGGGATATGGCATCATTATGAGATTTCGTGTAAGACCATATCTGGGATATGGCATCGGTATGATATTTCATGTAAGACCATAGCTGGGCTATTGGCATCGATACGAGATCCCATGTGAGACCATATCTGGGATATGGCATTACTGTGGTACTATGTGTACGAGATACCTGAGTATCCTTTAGCATTCCAAGTGGTTCAACGGGAAATGCAACAAGAATGTCAAAGGTGTGAAAGACTATAGTATGTTAAATATTTGTACAGGTATGTACATAAAACTCATTCTTAATGAGCTCGATATGTGATGAATCCCTCGATAAGGTTGTGATTGAGTAAGTTGGATTGTGAGATTTATAATGACATTTATGTTAATTTACTTTAAGTTAATTGTATGTTAAATGTAAGTTTATAATGTTTATTATTTGCATGGGAACTTACTAAGCTTTATAGCTTACTCCCTTTCTTTTCCCTTGTCTTATAGTGTCACAAAGCCAGCTCAGGGATCGGAGATTGTCGGAGATCCAGTCACACTATCAACTTATTATTTTGGGTACCAAAGAATTTAACATTTTGAGTTATGGCATGTAAAGGGAATTGGTTATTTTGTTATGTGTCATAATTGATTTGATTTCTTCTGTGTAATACTAATCGATAGGGTCTCATTGGTAAGTGCTACAAGATCTCGTGCATTGGAACCCACGGTTATGGACCCGAATCTGTTAGTATGGAACATTTTCTTTTCCAAGTGAAATCCCCTAGTATATGAAAGAGTGAAAAAGTGCTTTCGTTGTAGGCCTATATTGGTTGATAATTCATTTTGTGTATGGCCATATGAAATTGGCTAATATTGGTTTAAGTATATATGCATATGACAATGTCTTTCATGGATGTGGAAGTATGCATGATTGAAGTTGATAAGCATGTGATGTTGTATGTGAGAAATGGTAACATGTGAATGAGGTATTGATGTCTTGGTTATGGTTGATTTGGTTGAATGTATATACTTGGAATCGTGATATGTTTTGTTGTGTAGGTTTGTGCATGGAAGGGTGACAATATGGCTTGAAAAATAGCCTTATTTTTGTCCATACAGGTAGACGCACGGGCGTGTGTCTAGGCCGTGTGTGACACACGGCTTGCCCCATGGGCGTGTGTTCTGGCCGTGTGTTCCCTGCATCTTAATTGTTACAAAATAGAATGCTCAATATTGAGCACACGGGCGTGTGTCTCAGCCATGTGGATGACACGGCCTCAAGCACGAGCGTGTGTCCTGGGCGTGTGAAGTCTGCACGTATTTTATGAAAAATTATGAAAATTAAATCGACCATACGGCCTAAGCACACGGGCGTGTGCCTTGGCCGTGTGACTTCAATTTGTTCTTGGATAACAAACAGAGAGTTACACGGGTTAGGGACACAGACATGTGTGACCACACGGCCTGCCACACGGGCGTATGGCTCTTAAAACATGAAAAATTTTCTAAGTACTGTGAAATTTTCCAAAGTTATAGGTCTAGTCCCGAACCGCTTCCAATGCATGTTTGGGCCTCGTAGGCTCGTTTTAGGGACGATGTGAATGTAAAAGAAAAGTTTGAAATTTAGATGGAAATTTACGTCCCGATTTTGTATGTTTGCATATGTATAAGTCTGGTAATGCCTCGTACCCTGTTCTAGCATCGAATATAGGTAAGGGGTGTTACACTCACATACTACTGGAATTGATTCTAGCTTCAACTCAGAAATTCTATAATCAAATATATAAGCAAGATACACATCACAGCCTTTTGTAACATATCTCTGTGCTAACGTAGCCGAAATTACATTAGGCATACTATCCAGTCTATTTGATTCAATCTGAAGTTTTTCACCGTTTTGACATTTTTACACAATAAGCTTTCATCTAAAGTTTACAATAACATCATGCAGAGTCAGTCAATCCATACCCAAAATCACATCAAACTCATCAAATGGCAACAGCATCAAATCAGTCAAAAATTTACAACCCCAAATCATCAAAGGATAGCTTTTACAAATCTTATCAACCAGTAAATACTAACCTAACGGGTTTGTTACTTTAACCACAAATTCAATGAACTTAATAGGTAAATTCTTAATTGACACTAGATTCATGCATACATACGAATGTGTAGATCTCAGATCAATCAAAGTAGTAACATTAGTATCAAAGATAGAAAATGTATTGATAATAACATCTGACGCTGAAGCTTCCTCTCGTGCGTTGATTATGTAAGCTCTAGTCGGTGCTCGTGCCTCAGATCTCACAGCAGAGTCTTTTGTTCCAGTACGGCTATTGCTTGCATTTTTAAGGTTCCAAGGTGGTCTACCTCACGCGGTAGTGTTGCTCAGTTGAACAGTATGAGCCTTTTCTTTCACTGACCTCTCCGAACAATCTCTGAGGAAATGTTCAATTGAACCACATCTAAAACATGACCTGTTATTCAATCTGCACTCACCGAAGTGTTGTCTATTGCATTGTTGGCAATCAGGCCGGTTGTCCCTGACACTACCCACACTCGTTACAGACATAGCCTAAGGTTTTGGACTCGTACGCTGTTTACCTCTATCTCTACTGGAATATTCCACTGAGGCTGTCAAACGGTTATGATGTTCTTCTGATTTCTTCGATAATGACTGATATGACATTCCAGTTAATCTCTTTCTCAAATCTCTAGCTTCATAATCAGCTTTCCTTTTTTCTTTGATAAGCACTTCGGCTTTATGCGCTCGGTCAACTAAAATGAAAAATTCTTTCAATAAAATTATCCTGACTAAAAGCTTTATGTCTTCATTTAACCCGTCTTTAAACTGTTTACACATGGTAACTTCGGTTGGTATGCACTCTTGGGCATACTTGCTCAGTCTAACAAATTCTCTTTCATACTAAAACACTATCATTTGACCCTGCTTAAGCTCAAGGAACTCTTTTCATTTTTGGTCAAGAAATCTCTAACTTATATGCTTCTTTCGAAACTCAGTTTGGAAGAATTCCCAATCTATACACTCTTTTAGCACGACTGAAACCAAATTGCTCCACTACTGATTAGCTGAGTCTTTCAGTAAAGATACAACACATTTTACGCACTCTATCGGTGTACAAGACAACTCGTCTAAAACCTTGATAGTATTTTTTAACAAGAACTCAGCCCTCTCTAGGTCATCTTTCGCAGTAGCTCTAAATTCCTCATCCCCATATTTGCAAATTTTATCAACTGGCGGCTTACTCACTCGCGTTGGTTCCAAACCTTAAGGAACTACGATAACCAATTGGGGAACAAGGGGGCTAGAAGTCGTTGAGCCATTGGGTTCGTTCTTATGAACTCAGAAAACTATTCGTTCATCATATGGAAGAAGGCTTGCTTAGCTTCTCCTCCTTAACCCTGAAATACAGGCCTAGTGCCTCCGTGAATTGAGGCTTGCGATTTACTTTCAACTTCATCGGAGTCAACTTGGTTTGATGTCATTTCTATATGAAAGCATAGTTCAAAACATGTCAGGACTTATCACACTATCAGAGGTTAAATAATGGCATGTATTTCTAGTCCCGTACACGCTACGTTCAGTTCAAGAATCGACTAAACCATAGATCTGATACCGTTAAATATAACACCCCTAATCCATATTCGTCGCTGGAATATGGTTATGGAACATTATTGAAAAAATGTAACTTAAACATTCAATCACATACATTTCATGAATCATATCTAAATTCATTCAAACACATGTATATCATCCCTATTTCAAGCCCTCGAGGCCTTAGAAACACTTTAGAAATGATTCGGGGCTAAATCGGAAACATTTAGAATTTTATAGAAAAAGATAGAAAATTTTACACTATAGGGGTCAAACGGCAGTGTGGCCAGGCCGTGTGACTCACACGGCTGAGACACATGCCCGTGTCTCAAGCTATATGGACATTTGAAGTAGGGACACACGGCCGTGTCTCAGCCCGTGTCCATGCCCGTGTAACTCTTTGACTTACGTCACACGACCAAGCCACATGCCTGTGTCCTAGGTCGTGTGCTAGGTCATGTAACTACCTGACTTGCAACCCTTTGAAACCTACAAGGGGCACACGGTTGAGACACACGCATGTGTCTTTGGCCGTGTGGACGAGAAATAGGCTAATTTCAAGCCATTCTCTTCACCCTAAACAAACACACATCCACAAGCTATTTTGTACATATCACCAAGCCTTTAAAACATACCTAAACATGCTTAACAATAACTAAATCATTCATCCATTAACCCATACAACCAACAGGCCAAAAGGCACTTCAAAAATCAAATCATCAAATCAACCAAAGCATATTTGGCATAAATCAACCACAGAAAACTACCTATTTTCATGCCAAGCCATGGCACAATTAACCATATGCCAAACCAAATCTAAACATACCAAATTGGTCTTTTAAAAATATACATTCACTTCACTATTTCAATATTAGCCATCAAAGCACCAAAATGTCAAAATGTCATCAACCATTTAACTAAATATTTACATGTCAAACATAACAATTAGATCAACAAACATAATTCACCTATACATGTCATTATAACCCTGACTCAAAACATTAAGATCTACCGATTTAGTCATTGGATAATATGATAGGTCTCCGACGAGCTTCCAAACCGAACGGGCTTCCGATTATCTATAAAACATGGGAAAGGAGATTATGTAAGCATATAATGCTTAGTAAGTTCGTATAACGTAAAAGAAAACTTACCATTTCATTTCATAACATTAAAACTTAACATGGCATAATCCAACTTTTAGCTTGGCATAAGCCTACGCACCAACACAAACATGTTAGCATACTTAAACATAATTCATATGAATTTACCATGGATAACCATTAAACTTGAGCATAATTCAATTGGATTTAGCATCCATCATAACATAACATATTTCTATATAGCTCATCATTTCAATGTATTTCATACATACATGTCTTGGTTCATACTAAACACTTACCATATCCTTTCAAGTTTATGCCCATTGAACCGTTAGAATATCATTGGATACGCGAGATAGCTCATACAAAGTGTGCTAATGATATAATCATAATCTTTCCTGTCATATATATAGTTGCTCACACGAGCTGTGAAATAGGTATGCTCACACGAGCTATGGGTCAGAATGTAAACTACACAATGCTACTCACACAAGTTGTGGAGTATAGGAGATTCAAGACCAGCACTCGAAACATGTAAACCCTATTGACTTGTCATTTGTATCCTACAAATTCCTAGGGTTCAAATGGGGCTCAATAGACGTCGTAACATCGTTGGATTTGCATCGATCATTTACATAACAATCTATAATTTATATATAGCTCAAAAGATAGCATTAAAACCTTTCATAGTTACACGAACTTACCAAGATGATTAAGGCGTAGAAACGGAGTCTACTAATCCAAAGATTTTTCTTTACCCTTATCTAAATTCGTACGAGGTCAATCTTGATCTAAATAAATAAATTCAATCTATTTAAAAACCATTCTATTCAATTCAATCCAAATTCATATTTTTGTAAAATTACACGTTTGCCTCTATTGTTTTGATTTCATTACAGTTTAGTCGTTAAGCTCATAATTGAAAATTCATGCAATTTCATCCCTACCCAAGCTAGTTAAATTTCACATAGTTCCATACCAATACAATTCATTATTTCAAAATTTTCACCATGCATTTTACACATTTTACAAATAAATCCCTATTTGACATTTTCAACAAAATTCACTTTACAAAAGTTGTTTATCAATAAAAATAAGATTCATTTTCTTCCATCAAACATCAAAAACCACATGAATACATTCATGAAAAAACCCTAACCTTTTAACAGTTTTGTAAATTAGTTCCTGGCCTAGCTAGATTGAGTTAGAATCACTCCAAAAACATAAAAATCATTAAAAATAGGATCGAAATTTACTCACATGCACAATGTATTATTGGTCAAGCCTTCAAGCTCATTTAATGGAGTTTCCTTGGTCTAAATTCGGTGGTAGATGGACAAAACAATGATGATGACTTTGTTTTAGTTATTTTACTATCATATATTTATTAATTTACAATTATAACATTATTACTAAACATTAAAATCACTTAATAATATGTACATAATTGTCCACCCACAATAAAAATGGTATAATTACCACATAAATCCCTTAACTAATTAATATCATAGCCCTTTAGTACCTTTAGCTTGTAGAACTCAAATTTTGCACCTTTTACAGTTTAGTCGTTTTAACCAAATTAAGCATGAAAAGGATAAAATTTCTTAATGAAATTTTTATACAACTTTGCTAATATTCCGTAGAATTTAATATAATAATAAAATAAATATTTTCACATCGAATTTGTGATTCCAAAACTACTATTTCGATTTCATTGAAAATGGGCTATTACATTTATTGAGAAAACATTTAGTCTATTTTTCTTATCATAATAATAATTTAGATTAATTTGAATGATATATAATAATTAAAAAATAATTGAATTGCACTTAAATTATTAACATATTGAATTTTAATTAATTTTATAATTAATTTTGATAAATTTTGATTTATTGTTGACAAATTCACACAAAGGGTGAAAATTGGCTTGGCAGACACTACTAGAAGCACAAAACCGGGGAGCGATTTTTGAAGCATCGAGGCGAATCAATTTTTCATCCTAAGATGTTCCAAATTATGAAGATTAATTCATACTATAATTAATTTTAATTTTAATTTTAATTCAATTTATTTTTGGTTCAATAATTATTATTAATTAAATTAAGAAATGAGGCCCAGTTGTGCTGAACCGAGAAGACCGATCCAACGAGCAAAAGGGCTGCCCAAAACTGTCCAACATGCTAACCCAATCAACACAAATTAGCTAATTATTTGACTTGCAAATCAGTCCTTGAATTTTACTTAAAAATGCATTCAAACCCCTCCACTTATCAAGCTTTTGTAGATTTTTTCCTAGCTAAGTTTAGCAAGTTTGAAACCTTCAAACTTGCCACATGTGTGGCCAGCCAAGGGGGGTCTATGGCTGATGGCTTTTTGCTATTTTTAGCAGCCAATCCCACCTATAAATAACCCCCCTTTCTACTCATTTCCACACACCTCTCACACCATTCATTCTTCACTTTTCTCTTTTCCAAACCTTACTCTGCTTTCCATTTTTCCCTTCCATTCCCTTGTCTATTTCCTCTCTTGGAAAAGAGAACTTCAACCACCATTGGTAGCAGCATTCAAGTGCTTGTAGAAGCCTTGGTTCAACAGGAACAAGCGGAGAAGGAGGAGCTGAGCAAACTAGTCAGACTTCGGAGAAACACGTGATTTGATTATACTTTCCTAGCCTTTAACTTTTATTGTTGTTATGAGCATGTCTATGAATACTTTTTATGTTGATATTTTTAATTTAAATTAACATGGCTTAAATTTACTTCATGTTAGGTTGATTGCATTTCGTCCACTTAAGTTATTAAAATTATGTTTGTGTTGTTATAAGTCTTGGTAAATTATTTGATTAAGTAAAACCATGATTAAGTTATTCTTGCATTATAAATTTAAGGTAACAAATGAATTAATTATTAATCGTGTTGAAATTGTAATTAATGGACACAATACTTAATTAGTGCATGTTTAATCTTCTAAGGTAGCTAAGTATTAAATTAGCGATGGTATTAAACGATACATTAGCCTTGCATAACTTGCAAGATTATTGTGATTAAATTGTTTCAATGTAGGTTTATATTGTTACCTCACTGAATCTTTTACTTGCTTATTTAAATTAATTGTTTGAATTGGCATAGTGATATGTTCAAGAGATTAGTTAATTTAGTAAGTCTTTATGTGCTATAGTTAACAAATTACCAAGTTGCCGTATATTTATTCGTAATAACATGAACATTGTTTTAGTAATATTAAGTTAAGAAATGTAATTAATCTTACACAATTATGTCATCTTGATTCAAATAATCTTTTGAAATCATGCATTGAAACTTTTTTTTATTTTATTTTACTTAATTAAATTTTTGTTTTTAATCACTTCCTCAAAATCAAAATATTTTTAATCACCAAAGTATTTTTAATTGCATTTCATAAATATTTTCTTATACAGTCCTTGTGGGTACAATAACTCGACATTACTTGTCATTTTATTTCTTGTTGTGATTGTGTACACTTGCACATTTCTATCGTTCCATGCATGCGTCTTGTATTAAAACCTTAAAAACATTTTTTTTTGTTACGATCATTCTAACACCCGTCAATCATGTCGCCTTGGGGTGCCATGATTAACTAGCAAGAACATGGATTACATCTAACCAATTCATAAATCTTTATTCTCAAGACTCCATACGAACCAACAACCATTTAACGTTTGGCCATCATTTCTAGTTTAAATATTGTTTCTTGAGAAACAATTTAATAAGAGATGATCTTGAGTGTGTAACCATTGGCTCAACACACATCATGAACATACTTTCATTTGTGAGTCATCTTGGGACAATCTTACTAAAAATTGTGCATAAGTAGTTGTCCTTAAAAGAGATCTCATCCAGTGAACCCACATGATAAAATTTACCTTGGGGTGTTGCCAGGATGGTAACCAACTCATACCTTTATCATGCTATCACTTAAGGACCATCAATGGAGGTCGTAGGCCTTTTTTAGGGATCTTCTCCCACTCAATATTTTAAAAAACATGCAAGGTTGTTTATCTCAAATTTCAATATGATCATACAATAGTCTTAGTGACATTCTTACCTAATTTATATGACATACTTCCAATATATGCATGGCATGCTATGGTAGTTTTATAATATTTACATTCATTCACTCATAAGAATCAATCAATCATAAAAACAAATAATTTTGATTCTTCACAATTTTTTGTTTAAAGGAAAAATAAAAGAAGTGAAAGTAAATAGTGCATGTGAAGGTGAATCTTATTGACCGCTTAAAAACCAAGCCTTTCCTTGCTAGAGCCAATCCTAGACGCACACCTTCTCATTATCATACTTCTCACAGTAATTGAAAACCTAAAGAAGTGAATGGAACAATACAACACATGTATTTTCGCATTACCACACTTCTTATTTGTTAATCGATCAACTTTGGGTCATCTCATACATATATATCACAATTATATTATTACATAACATAAATATTATATACAATTATAAAACAGATATATAAAGAGATGAGTAATTAAAATAAAACTATCGGCCAAGGTTTCCATGGTTTTATTTTTTCAAAATAAATGAAAAACAAAATTACATAGTTTTTCACCACAATGCATTCCTTGGGTCTTTAACTACCATCGCTCCATCTTCTCCTCATCATGGAATCTTTTTGAAAAAATTACATTTAAGTCCTATGTTCGTTTATGGCTTACAAAAATTCTATAAATTAAAAAATATCTTAGGTGGAGATGATAGTCCATGGTCTATTTCCTAAGAACCACAACCTTAGCAAAAATAACAATTATATAACAAATATATCATATTGCATCCATTCCCATATATAACTCCAAACATGCATAAGATCTAAAAAATGTCATTTTCTATGTAATTGAATCATTCAAGAAGAAAAGAAATCTATTTTTATTACTTCATTATACTCATAGATAAAGCACAACCTGATTCTAATACCAATTGTTGGAAAATCATGTTCGAAAAAATGCAGAAGAAAATAGGTTTAAGAGAACAATTTTTTTTTTCAAAAACAAGAACTTGGTTGTGTTATCTAAAGCAGTAAACACTTAATCAAAACCGTACCTTTATGATTCATCTAGGATGAATGCTTCGACCAAGTAGTCTTATTTGCTATTGTTGAGCTCACATTTACCGAGTGTGCGCTCTATGCGAATTAGAAAAATTTTCACAAAATTACCAATGCAACAATTTTATAATTTCTCTAAACTTCTAGGGTCAAGTTGTAAATAATAAAAATATCTCTAGAAATTTCTGAAATAATTTCTAAACAGAATTTTTTTTTCTTTACAATTTTTCTTGAATTTAAGTGTATGAGAATAATGACCCATGCTCTCTTTATATAGAGAGAGTTTAGAGAGAGTTCAACTAGGATTAGAATTAATCACATTAATATTAAATTAATAAAATATTATCTAGATAAATATTTAATTTAATTTAATATCTCATATTAATATCTAGATAAGTATTAAATTAAATTTAATATTAAATTCATTAAAACAATATTATCTTTAGAAAAGTTAATTTGAAATCAAGTTATCATGTAGAGTTCCAGTATGAGTCTAATTTTTCCACTACTCTACCATTGACAAACCATCGTCGCAGACCATTCGCTGATCACCGGATCACCATCGTCACAAACTATCGTGCCCAACGATGCCATTGCTAGTGCGACTCCCTAGCACCCCTAACTGTCGTCATTTTAGCCAAATGGACCTGGCCAGTTCGGCTATTACTAGTTGGACCATCAGCCCAGTTTCATTCACAGGGCTTAGTTCAACTAGTTTTTTGGTTTTGGTTCTCGAGTCCAATTTCCAAGTTCAATTACCCATTGGGTTAATTGTCTGACTTGAAAATTAATTTCCAAAAATATTATATTTATTTTAATTAAGTCGATTAATTTAATTTTACTGGTCAAAATTAATTTTTCCAAAAAATTAATAAGATTTTCCAAATTAATTTTTCAAGAAATCTCTTTCATCAAATTTTCTAGTTGAATAATTCTCACGACCACATAATTTAATTCCACCTCGAATAAATCAACAAAATTAAATTATTTCCAAAGTCGTAGGATTTTCTTCTGATTTAAATGTCGTCCGATTGAACTTTTGTTGAGCTAGTAGAGGGACCAATCAAACATATACAAGTAGGCCAGAGTAATTGTAGTTATGTCCAAAAACATCATTTCAATAATTTGAAATTTACTTAATCATGGTGTCAGTCCACAAGAAGTAGCATGATTGAAAACTCCTTATTGTATACTCTTTATGAAAGTAATTCATCCAACTACTTTGTCCAATGACTTTGCCATGTGCGCGTTACCCTCATATGATATGATTGATTCCTTTGAGTTAAATCTATTCATTCAATACAATCCTATTTTATCTTATTGTCACCATTATGTCTTCTTAATGATTAATATGACCACTGTCAACTAATGATTGTGATAAATTGCTCATTTGAGAATAAGCAACCTATGGTCACGTTCCATATTTATCAATCCACACAATGTCACTGAGAAGATATCGTTAACTCTTTAATCGAGCTATGAATTCCATTCTTACTAGTAAAGTTATGTCATATACAAGTCATGTACCTAACATATCGACTACCGACTTGGTAATCTTTAGAGCATAAGCCTCCACTTATATCGAAACACATGAGTTACATATGCATAGTCAGTGACTAACTCAGGATTTAGGAAAGCCACACCATGAATGTCACAAGTGAATTAATTCAAAAACAGATTCAGAATTAATTCAACTTGGGTCTAGTCTTCTTCCAATGAATACATTTATGTTTCTACCCATGGAGTCAACTGCTCCGATAGCCAAGTCTAGCCATCTCCTTAATTGGAAATGTAGACGACATAATAATTCCTCTATGCATATGAATCAAATGTTCACTTTGATTCTTTTACAGGATTACAAACTCGTTTAGATTATCTACTAAAGTAAGTTATCTTTCTTGCAATGTAAATGTTATTACAGTGCCACTTATCCTCAGCTTGAACTTAGACAATCAATAAGTTAATATTTGCTCGTCACAATTTTGCTATGTATGCAAAAGATGAAAGACAAAAACACAAAAGATATAATAGTAAAATGTGAAATTAAATTTATTTATTTATCCATTGTTTAAATACATAGAAAACAGTTACATGTTTACTATAATATGGACACATTTCCCAACAAAATATTGAAATGGAATAAACCATCATTATTGAGCCATTCGAGATGGTAACATATTGTATAGTGTGAAACATCGTTGCCTAGCCACATGGGATGATATAGTGAATATAGATAGCAAATGTCATCGTTGCGAGGCCACCCAAGATGATAAGAATAGTATAAGAAGATATGGAATGTTTATGAATTAGTATATTGTTCTTATATGTGTGTTATGATAGATAAGGTGTGTAAACTACTATATGAATCAATTAAAAATGAGCCTTGGGGGTCAAACAATTACGAATGAGTCGATAAGCTCTAGAAAGTGATTGAATGGTGGGTTAGACAATATATATATATTAAATGAAAATAGAATTGAATGAATTGAAATTGGAAATGGTTTAAAGATAAGTAGTTGATAAATGACTTGAATTGATTCTATCATTGATATTATATACATTGTGACAATTTACTAATGCGTATGTTTTTTTATCTTAATTCATAGAATTACCACTAAGTGTTTTTGCTCAACGTGTGATTTATTTTCTCTATGTGCAGGTCCAGTAGATTCTCAAGAGTGCGATAAGTAAATCCAGCATCTAGGAGGCGACCCCCAACTTAGCCAAGTTTGTATAGTTTCGTTTTGTTTCAAGTATAGCATGTACATAGGCAGAGTCAGTTTACGGTCAAATTGATGATTTTGTTGTATTGAGGCTTGAATAGATAGCTTGAAAATGGTTAAATGATGGAGATACATATGTGAATTGGCTTGAATATTTGGTTGTATGAAAGTTGGTTATTTTGGGAACTTATGTATGAATGTATGTATATCAACTTGATTAATATATGGTAGATAGTATAGCTATTTAACTAATATATGTGTTTAGGTAGTTTAAAGACATAAGTGATGAAATATTCTAGGATTGAACCTTTTTAAATGGTATGTTTTGGTTTATTTTGGTGAAATGTAATTGAAAAGAATTGTTGTTTTAGGTGTAACTCATTAGAGCGAATTGGTATCTTGAGAATCAACATGACATGTTGCAACGTCAAGTGTCATCACTGTAATAATCCAAATTTACCCAGGCTTTAAACCAAGAATAAAAAATAAATAAATGTTTATTTATTAAATAGTCCATTCCCGTAGGCCCAAAATTAACTAGTCTAAGCCCTACACTCGGTTACAACCCAGACCCAATTAACCTATTAGCCCGTTCACTCCAATCCACAAACAGGTACGGCCCAAATGGCCCAATGTGTTAACAGATGAGGGAAGACCTAGGGTTTTTGGAACCTTAGGCGCCAGAAATGTAAAGTTCCGAAGCTGCCAAGCGTCACGCCCCTTCGGTTTTCTTCGTTCCAGCTACCCTCCATCAGCGCCGCAAGACAAGGTGCAGTCAATGCTTGGTCCGTCGCCACCATCGTCAAACCCTCATCACCGCCGTGGTTCTCGTGAACACCTACAAAAGAGGAAAGAAGAAACAGCAAAGACGAAACAAATATGGCAAAGAAATAAAAAGGCTGTAAATATGTTTATAAATGATGGATCAGAAAAAGCTCGAATCAAACAATGTAAAGGGACCCCGATTTTTTACAAAAAAAAATACATACACATATTCATAAAAAAGTTCAAGCAGTTTCTTTAAGAGGTGATTATCTTTACTTTTTTTTTCCTTCTCTGTAACATGCAAATATTATTAAAATAAATCAAAGACGAACTTACTGTTGAAATCGCGTCAAAAAATCAAGACTTTTGGGCTTCTGACCGCCGTACGGGGGCGGGGTCGGCGACGGCGCATAGGCGCGTGAGGACGATGACCGGGGCTCAGCTCGACGGAGATCGAAGCCCAGATCTCTCTCTCCCCTCTCATTTCATATAGAATTTTAAAGTTTTTTTTTAAAACTCGGGTTTCAAATGAATTTTGAGCTAAAAATTTGGCTTATATAGCCCTAACAAAACGGTGTCGTTTTGGTCTAATTCAATAGGCACAAAACGGCGTCGTATTGATGCTTAGGATCCGCGCATTGACCCGATTACCCGGAGAGGATCCGCGTGTTTTTGTAAATTGGGATAATTTCCCAATTGGTCCTTCCGTATTTTTTATAGTTTAAATTCCATTTTATTTTTTTTAATTTAACCCTAATACTTTAATTTTGATTCAATTTGGTCCCCACAGTGGTTTTAAAACTAAGTTTGTGAAAACGGTGTCGTTTTGGGATTAGGGCTAATTGCCCAATGAGTCCCTCTGTTTTAATGCGCTATTCAATTAGATCCAATTTTTTATTATTTTTTATTTAATCCTAATTTTTTAAATTAAATCCAATTTTAATCTTTTTTATATTTTAATTTATTTTTAAATACCTTATATGTATTTTTTATATATATATAAATATTAGTTATAAAATAGTACATATTTTCCATTATATTATTATTACATTTTTTAATTTTTTTATCATATATTTTTAATATATATTATTATTTATTCTGTTATATTTATATTTTACTATATGTTATATATTCTTATTATATATTAATTATTTTGCTATATTTTTATATGAAAAATACTTATTATATTATTATTTTATATATTCTTTATTATATTATATTTCATTAATTTTTTTATGTATTTTTATTACATATTATATTTTATTATATATTATTCCTTATAATATCTATCTTTCTTATAGTTATTTTATTATATTTATCTTTATATTATTTATTGTATGATTTATATTATTTATATTTTATTAAGTAAATATTTTTAAAATATATGTATTATATTTTTTAAAATGTTAGTATGTATAAAAATAATAAAATTATTTTTATTATATTATTATATATATTCCTTATAAATTTCATATATATTTATACAATTCATTATATTTTTGTATGAAAATTATTATATATTATATTTTTATATTTATTTTCTTACTATTTTATTATTAACTATTTATTATATATGTTTCTTATAAATTTTATATACATTTTACTTTATACATTACTTATTTCATTATATTTATATGTATATTATATATTATATTATTTTTATATTATTTTATAGATATAGTAAGTTATTAAATCATACAATATATTTATATATTAACCATGTTTTTATTTATATATATTGTTTTAGGGTTATTTTTGTACTCATTTATTTTTTTTGGTATTTAGATTTTACCCTTTATTGCATATATACTTTGTCAACTTATTTTAACATCCTATTCGTATTTATTTAATGTTGTTTTAACATAATAATCTTATCACGTAAATTTTTTATTATTCATTATTTTCATTCGCATGAAGTATCATTGCATATATGATAAAAGATTTATATTGCTCTATTCATTATTCGTTACATTGTACTCTATATGAAATGATAGTATATGTATATTTACATTTTTATGTGCATGAGATATGAATATATATTATTTTAATTATATCACTATTTATCATTTTTTATGTATGCTATACTTGTATAAAATTATAAAGCATGTACTATATAGTTAGGTTTATTAAATGTTAATTTTTTGTAAAATGTAAAGCATATCATTACTTTTAAAACCAAAAGTCATATCTCATTTAATTAAAAAGGAATTTTTTTAAGGCAGTGTTTTGATATTCAGGAATTCGGGAAATAGTGCCCTAACATGCTGGGTTGCGATTTTTCGTTTGTCTAAATATCTAAAAAATCCTTTTAAACGAGTTTTATAAATCAGGAGATGATTTCAGTTACAAAAGTTTAAAGATATCGTGTCCAATCATGTTGGATGTGATGTTTGTACTCTTTTAAAACGAATGAATCTTGATTCTTTTCTCAAAACATTGTAGTTTTAAGGAAATCTCATTTCTAAATTCTTTCATACTTCTGACACTAAGGCAAAATTATTCAATTTGGTACCAATTTTGGGCGTTACGAGGGTGCTAATCCTTCCTCATACGTAATCGACTCCCGAACCTATTTTTCTCATAATTTCATAGACCAAAACGTTTTATAAAGTGATCCAATCACACTTTAAAAGATTGGTGGCGACTCCCGTTTTCATTTTTAAAACCTATTTTTAAGGGGGTTCCGACAGCTTGGCGACTCCACTGGGGACATTAAGAGAGTCGAGCCAAGAAATTGAATATTTTATGTCTTAGTGGTGGAAGTTTGGAAATTTTAAAAATTTGATCCTGTTTTACATGTGTTTGCTACATATGTTTGCTATCTTAATTGTTGTACATTGCATTTGCATGACTGTTGTGGTCACACCCTTAAGTGGGAGTGAGAAGCTATGCTTTCGTGAGGTTTTCACCTTCGTATGAGCTAGTGGATTGCTTCTGGGATACTGTACCTATGTCTTTGTGAGATTTTCATCTCCGTATGGCTATAGGGAAATGTGTCCCCCTGAACTGAACTTGGTCTATATAAGCCTATAATGGGTGAGGACCAAGGAATCTACTGGTTCAGGTACCCTTGCTTTAGAACTAAAACTCATATAGTGAACCTTTAAGTGCTTACCCTAGGAAAATAGTGATAACCTTTAGAAAATTACCCTTGTAAGTATTTGTTTATCATTTTCTTATATATATGACATTGACCTATTTTTTATTTTGCTGTCATTGCATGTCATTTGGCATTTAAAGGTGTCGATTCAAGGCTCGATTTCTAGATTAGAAAGTTTTGTAATGAGGAACGAATACCTTAATAAAGTGGAGGACAATGCTTCTGCCTATACCTGGTTAGAGAAAACCCAGATAGAGAAAGGAGATAGTATCACCGAGGGGTATAAGTCAGGGTTATGGGACTTCACCCATGTTAATTCAATGCAGAACGAGCTACAGGAGTTGAGAGATATTTGGGCCCAATAGGATGATGAGGCTAAGCAACTCTTCTATCAGAATTACAGAGACCTTCCCTATTTGCTAGACGTCAAGATAGATAGACACTTGTCTCGAGCTATGGTACAGTTCTGGAACCCTGCTTATAGTTGTTTTACATTCGGTGATGTTGATCTTGTACCTACTTTAGAGGAGTATACGACTTTACTGCATTGCCCGAGGATTCAGGGTCACAAGGCTTATGTTAGGCCTGCTAGCCTTCCAGCTTTTACGAAGAAGTTGGTAATGATTACTGGGATGAGTGTGCAATGGGCTATAGCTCGTGTGCAGCAAAAGGGTGATAGTAAGTGCATTCCATTGGCCATTTTGAGGGATTTGATATCGACACATCCAGACGTAAAGAAAAGGGTCGATGTTTTAGCTTTGAGTATTTACGGCATGGTGATTTTCCCAAAGGTGTTAGGGCATGTAGATGAGGCGGTTGCAGATTTATTCAATCGACTTGGTAAGTAGAACACTCCTATGCCCGCAATCCTGGCTGAGACGATAAGATCCTTGAACGCATGTCGAAGAGCTGGTGAAGGAAGGTTCATTAGATGTGCACAGTTGCTGTTGGTTTAGTTCCATAGCCACTTTTGGAAGCTTGATAAGGTTCCTTACCTAGTGTTTTTTGAGGGTTATTCTCCCTTAAAAGAAGCAGTGGACAGGCCTAGGAGAGATGACATTTCAGAAGAAAGGTAGATAAATATTCTTCAGAATCTTCGAGAGGAAGATGTTATGTGGAAGGCTCCTTGGTTGGTTCCTAGTGAGGTCCTTTATCGATGTGGCAGTCTTGATTGGGTCCCTTTGCCAGGAATTTGGGGAGTTTTCAGATATACACCATTGCTTGTTCTAAGTCAGTATCAAGCAAGGCAGTTTATACCAGCTACACAGGGTTTAGCTCAGAGCGACTTCTCTTATAAGGGAGATCACTACAAGAAGAGGATGCGAGAGATTTCTGAAGCTTGGAAGAAGCATTTCTGTATGAAGATCTTAACTGATTAACCCTTGAGTATAAAAGGTGGTTTAGTATGTGAGTCAACGATAATGTCCCTAGGCCAATCTTGGGAGTGGCTCGATCATTAGAAGAAAGCTTACGAGTGATTCCATTAAAGGTAGAAGTTATGAATCAAGAGTTTGAGAGAAATAATTCAGAGCTTGAAAAGAGGATGGAGAAGCTCAAAGAGGAAAAAATGTGCCTGAGTCTCGATGTCGATGTTCAAAGATGGAAGTTAAGAAGGTGAAAAAGAAAAAGAGAAAGATCGAAGAAGATTGAGATGACTTAAAGGTGCACTAGAAGAAGGCTCAGATAACATTGAAAAGGGTCAGATTAGGGAGATCTTCAAAACAGTGGCAACATGAGATCCAAGAGGAAAGAGCCAAAGCTGAGTATTGGGAGAAAAAGTTCCAAGAGATGCAGTCGCGTAATCAGGCCCTAGAAAAGGAAAATCAAGGGTTAAAGGTTAAGGTGACAGAGCTTGGACGATCTCTTCATCATTATCGAAGTCGTAATTCTGCAGCCAAATTAAAAGAAAGTCTAAACAAGATCAAGGAAATGAAGCACAATATTGGAGGGTTGGAAGCAGCACTACAGGACTGTGAGCTACGGATTGAGCAGCTTGAGGCAAGAGAAGAATAGTTGAATGGGGAAATTCACTATCTTCGGAATCAAGTGAGAGATAGAGATCATGTCATGGAAGAAGCCCTAGTTCAGATTCGAGAGGTTGCTGAACACTTGCAGGATTTGGCGATACAAGCTAGAACACTAAGCATGATGTATGAGTCATCGTCAGACAAAGGACGAGAGTTAGCATTATTATTGGATAGGGTTAAGACTTCAGGCCTATGGGCAAAAGTATATTTGTAATCCGTTTTATGAAAAGATTTTTTGTTCCTTAAATAACATTTTCTAAAATGAAACTGAATCAGAATCGACATCTCTTTGCACTCATGCATTTGCATTTCATCACATCATATGCATTCAAGTTTATAGAAAGACCCTAATTAGTTAAAATTATTAGGGAGAAGGGAAGTAGGGGAAAAGGAAATCTGGAAGCAACACATCCTTACGGTACACGCGCTAAGTCGAAGAATATGGACCAATGATTTGAACAGCTACAGAAGGATATGCAAGACCAATTGCAAGAGCAATTGCCAAAAATACAAAACGATATGAGGGAGAAAATGTTGGAAGCTCAGAGGAACATGATGGCTAAGATGGCTCAACTACTGAGGGCCACTGATAAGGGAAAGGCTCCTATGGCAATCACGGAAGAGGAGAATGAGGGTCATCCTCTAGGTTTTACCCCACCCCGCATGCCTACACAAACCGAGGCACTTCCTAGGAGGCCATCTATCACTATAAGGCCTCAACGAGGGTTGGCCAATGCTGGGATCCCCATAAATTTCCCAACTGACTCAGGATTCAATTTGGGCAACAGTCCTACAAATCCTGTCATTCCTGACTTAGACATGGCTGAAAAAAAGATTTAAGAACTGAGGCTGCAAGACAGTTGGAAGAACGCTGCAAATGGTTGGAGGAAAAATTCAAGGCTTTAGAGAATGCTGATGGGCATCATAGAGTTGATGCCAAAGATCTAAGCTTGGTCCCAGACTTGGTGCTTCCTCACAAATTCAAGATGCCAGAATTTGAGAAGTACAATGGGACTACTTGCCCAGAAGCCCATATTACGATGTTCTATAGGAGAATGACTGGGTATGTGAATAATGATCAACTATTAATCCATTGTTTCCAAGAAAGTTTAATTGAAGCAGCAGCCAAGTGGTACAATCAATTGAGCCAGGCCAGAATAAGTTCATGGAGAGATCTTGCCCAAGCCTTAATGCAGCAGTACAATCATGTGAATGACATGACTCCAGATAGGATCACGCTGCAAAACATGGAGAAAAAGCCTAATGAAAATTTTAGGCAATATGCACAGAGATGGAGAGATGTGGCAATGCAAGTTCAACCATCGTTGTTGGAAAAGGAAACCACCATGTTGTTCATCAACACTTTGAAAGCTCCATTCATCACTCACATGATTGGGAGTACTTCTAAAAGTTTTACGGATATAGTCATGGCGGGAGAAATGATCGAGAATGCCATAAGAGGTTGTAAAATTGAAGGGGAAACAACCAAAAGATCGTCCCCAAGGAGAAAGGATGGTGAGATAAATAATACAAGCACCTACAACATGAGGGCAATCACAGTTGGTCAACCTAAAACAGCTGCGATTGAGCAACAAAGTTCCCAAAAGAATGAGTCGGGTACAAGGCAGAATGTTGAAAGGATGCAATTCACACCTATCCCCGTGACATATCGTGAGCTCTATCAGAACTTATACGATGCACATGCCATTTCTCCTTTCCACTTGAAACCACTGCAGCCTCCATATCCCAAATGGTACGACACAAACTCTAGATGCGAATACCATGCTAGAATATCGGGGCATTCGATCGAAAATTGTACCGATTTCAAGAAAGCCGTAGAGAGGCTTATTAAGGTGGGGGTAGTAAAGTTTGACAATACCCCCAGTATTGAAAACCCGTTGCCAAATCATGGCGATCAAGGAGTGAATGCCATTGGCGAAGCCAGTGGGAGAATAAAAGAAGATGTTGCTGAGGTGAGGATGCCCATGAAGGTGATTTGGGAGGAGATGATGAAGAGAGGTATGTTAACCTCTAAAAATGAGAGGAACTATGGTGAGTTCCATGAAATTCAAAATTGTGAAGAATTCAAAGCCTTAGTGCAGGGCTTTATAGACAATAAAGAGCTACAGATTTTTTAAGGTAGCTCTAGTGAAAAACAAGTATGTGTCTTGGAGGATGAACAGCAAAGAACCAGTCGGCCAAGGATTATTATTTCCCTGGAGGGGAATAATAAAGTGGGGCACAAACGGTGCCCAAGGTCATTATCCGTAAACCTATTTCCTTTCCTTATAAGGATAACAAGAGGGTACCATGGAGTTATAACTGCTATGTGTCAATGCTAGAGAATGAGGATAAAGCCAGTACGTCTAAAGATGTACAAGTTGAGGGTTCCCACACACGGAGTGGGAAGCGGTATGACACGGTGGGCGTCAGAGAGGAGCCCATAAAAATAAGGAATGCTAATGCAGAGAAGGAAAAAGAAGTTGAAGTGCCTGTCAAGGAGCCAGTAAAAGAGGAGGAGGCTAAGAAATTTCTAAAGTTCCTTAAGCATAGCGAGTATAGCGTGGTCGAAGCGATTCATGTGGCAAACCAGCTCGCATATCGATGATTAGCTTTACTTTTGAGTTCTGATGCACATAGGGAGGCATTGATGAAGGTGCTCAACGAGACATATGTCACCCATGACATACCCGTTAACAAGCTAGACCGGTTGGTGAACAACATTAGCGCAGATAATTTCATCTACTTTAATGATGATGAAATCTCACCGGGGGCAGGGGGTCAACTAAGGCCTTGCACATTACTACTCGATGCAAGGGGTACACACTCCCAAGCGTGCTTGTCGATAATGGATCAACCTTGAATGTTCTACCGTTGTCTACATTGAATAGATTACCCATTGACGATTCTCATATGAAGACATGTCAAAATGTGGTAAGAGCCTTTGACGGTACAGAAAGGAAGATGATAGGACGGATTGACATCCCCTTGGAAATCAGGCCGAATATATATGAAATAGACTTCTTGGTGATGCATATCAAGCCCTCCTATAATTGCTTATTAGGGAGGCCATGGATACATTCAGCAGGAGCGGTGCCCTCATCGTTGCACCAGAAATTAAAGCTAGTGACAGATGGACGGTTAGTGACTATCAATGCGGAGGAGGACATTATAGCTGTAGTCACTAGTAACGCCCCTTATGTTGAGACAAATGAAGAGTCTATTGAGTGTTCCTTTCGCTCTTTAGAATTTGTAAATGTAACCTTTATTTCAGAAGGGAGTGAGCTACTGGTGCCCAAGATAGCAGGAGCTACGAGGATGGCTCTACAAATGATGGCGGGAAAGGGAGCCTTATCAGGAAAAGGGTTAGGAAAGTACCTGCAAGGAGGGACTCAAATCCCAGAACTTAAAGAGAAGAGAGATCGCTTTGGTCTGGGTTTCAAACCAGACTATAAGCAAAGAAGGAAGGAAATTGAGAAGCGCCAAGAGGGAAGAAGGGCACGTCTTAATAGAAAAGAAGTGGAATAGGAGTCGATGGCATTCCCTCCAATATCTGAAACTTTCATATTGAGAGGGTTACTCATAGAAGGAAGTCATCAAGTTAATGTTATACAAGATGAAGGATCAAAGCAAGAAAATCTTGAGGGCATTCGTCCTTACGAATCGGGAAGCTCTCTGAACAATTGGACTGCGGAGGAACTTACTGTAGTCTTTAGGAATTTTTTAGAGTAATTTTCGAAACATTCTTGTTACTCTAGAGCCTAGGAGTAATAGAATTATATTTGTGAAATAGGCTTACGATCATTTATCATTTTTTTAATAAAACATAACTTTTATTAATTCGACCGAGTATTGTTTCATTTTTATCAACTAATATTCAGTTAAATTTTGACAATTCTTATTCTTTCATTCAGAGTACATAAATAATCATTCTTAAATTCATTCATTCTTTGTATATTCTTTATACTTCACAGATCCCTAGATATCAATGACATGAGCACTGATATATCAAATCCTGATTTTTTTCGTGAGCAAGACATGTGTTTAGAAGAATCTCAGGATTTTGAGGATGTCCAGGACTGTGATGTGTCTTTAGATCTTTTGAGGATGGTAAAACAGGAAGAGAAACAAATCATGCCACATGAGAAAGAGGCAATAGAGAATGTAGCCTTAGAGGAAGGGAAAGAGGTGAAAATTGGCACACATATTGCCAAAGACACTAGGCAAGGACTGATTGAGTTGCTACGTGAGTTCAAGGATATCTTTGCATGGTCCTATCAAGATATGCCAGGGTTAAATACTAATATTGTGGTGCATCGTCTTCTAATAAGACAAGATTGTAAGCCAGTACAATAGAAGTTGTGGAGAATGAGGCCAGATATTGTGTTGAAAATAAAGGACGAAATCAAGAAGCAGTTCGATGCAGGATTCTTATAAGAGGTGAAGTACTCTGGATGGGTAGCTAATATTGTACCGGTTCCTAAAAAGGATGGAAAAGTACGAATGTGTAGAGATCTGAACAAAGCTAGCCCAAAAGATAATTTCCCTTTGCCACACATAGACACTTTGGTAGACAATACAGTAGGATATTCGTTGTTCTCCTTCATGGATGGTTTCTCAGGTACAATCAGATAAAGATGCATTCGAGGACATGGATAAAACCACCTTCATAACATTATGGGGTACCTTTTGTTACAAGGTAATGCCCTTAGGGTTGAAGAATGCAGGGGCAACATACCAGAGGGCTATGGTGACCTTATTTCATGATATGATGCACAAGAAAATTGAGGTGTATGTTGATGATATGATTGCCAAATCTCGAATGGAGGAGGAACACATTGAAGTTTTAAGGAAACTATTCTTAAGATTAAGGAAGTTTCAGTTAAAACTTCATCCGGCAAAGTAAACTTTCAGAGCTAGGTCGGGGAAGTTATTAGGCTTTGTGGTCAGCAAAAAAGGAATATAAGTTGACTCAGATAAAGTTAAAGCCATACGAGATTTGCCTCTGCCACGTACTCAGAAGGAAGTTTGAGGTTTTCTTGGAAGGTTAAATTATATTGCTCGGTTTATTTCATAATTAACTGAGAAATGTGACCCTATATTTCGCCTCCCTAGAAAACACAACCAAGGTACTTGGAATGAGGAATGCTAGAATGCCTTTGATAAAGTCAAGCAATACTTGTTAAACGCTCCAGTATTATCTCCACCTAGTCCAGATAAACCACTAATTCTATACTTATCGGTATTTAGTAACTCCATGGGATGTGGGCTTGGTCAACATGATGAGACGGGAAAAAAGGAGAAGGCGATATACTACCTCAGTAAGAAATTTACAGAGTGTGAAATGAGATATTCGCCAATTGAGAAACTGTGTTGTGCTTTAATCTGGACGACTCGAAGGTTAAGACAGTACATGCTATATCATACTACTTGGCTTATTTCAAAACTCGATCCTTTGAAGTATATGATGGAGTTAACAGCTTTGAATGGGAGAATGGCAAGGTGGCAAATTCTGCTTTCAGAATTTGACATAGTCTATGTGAGCCAGAAGGCTATAAAGGGGAGTGCAATAGCGGAATTTCTAGCTAGTAGAGCTCTAGAGGACTATGAGCCGTTGAATTTCGATTCCCCAAATGAGGAATTAATGTGTGTGGCAACTACAGAGGATTGTCCTTGGAAGTTGAGCTTTGATGGGGCATCCAGTACAGTTGGAAATAGAATTGGGGCAGTCTTGATATCCCCAAATGATGATTATTATCCATTCACATGCAAGCTAGATTTTGATTGCACAAACAATATGTCTGAGTATGAAGCATGTATCATGGGACTCCGAGCGGCTATAGAGCGAGGAATAAGAACCTTGGAGGTATATGGAGACTCTACGTTGGTAATTTATCAGCTTAAAGGTGAATGGGAGAAAAGGGATCTTAAATTGATCAATTATCGAAAGGTAGTTTGGGGTTACTTAAGGAGTTTGATGACATCACTTTCAATTATATCCCGCGAGACGAAAACCAAATGGCAGACGCTCTAGGAACCTTGGCTTCAATGATCAGAGTGAATAAAGAGGAGGAGATGAGACCCATTCAGATGAGTATCTTTGAGGCTCTAGCTTGCTGTTGTAATATTGAGGAGGAAGAAAAGGATGATAACCCTTGGTATCAAGATATATTGCGATATGTGAGAGATCGTAAATATCCAGAACAGGCAACTAAAAATGATAAGCGAACTTTAAGAAGATTAGCCTACGATTACGTTTTGGATGGTGACATCTTGTACAAAAGAAGAAAAGACCAAGTACTGTTGAGATGTGTTGACGCCGTAGAAGCTAAGTTGATCTTGGAAGAAGTTCATAAGGGTGTTTGTGGGACACATGCAAATGGTTTCACGATGGCTAGACAAATCATGAGGTTTGGATATTCTTGGTCTACTATGGAAGGGGACTATATCAACTACGCTAAGAAATGCCATAAATGTCAGATTTATGGAGACAAGATTCATGTACCACCTTCGCCTCTACATGTTATGACTTCTCCATGGCCTTTTTCCATGTGGGGCATGGATGTCATTGGGCCAATATCACCAAAAGCTTCAAATGGACATCGCTTTATTTTCGTGGTTATTGATTACTTCATGAAGTGGGTAGAGGCTACTTCTTATGCGAATGTTACTAAGTTGGCTGTAAGTCGATTCTTGAAGAAAGAGATTATTTGTTGATACAGGATGCCTGAGAGAATCATATCAGACAATGCATTGAACTTGAACAACAAAACGATACTAGAAGTTTGTAGTTAGTTCAAGATTAAGCATCATAATTCATCTCCATATCGCCCAAAGATGAATGGGACAGTGGAAGCTGCTAACAAAAACATCAAGAAGATAGTGGGGAAAATGACTGAAACCTACAGAGATTGGCATGAGAAGTTACCATTTGCACCCTTAGCCTATAGAACGTGTGTCAGAACCTCTACTGGAGCAACTCCTTTCTCGCTGGTTTATGGGATGGAAGCAGTGTTTCCTATTGAAGTTGAAATACCTTCTCTTCAAATTTTGTCAGAGATAAAGCTGGATGAGGCAGAATGGATTCAATCGCGATATGACCAGTTGAACTTGATTGAAGAAAAGAGGCTAAAAGCTATTCGCCATGGTTAGATGTATCAGAAGCGAATGATGCGAGCTTACGACAAGAAGGTTCGTCCAAGAGAATTCCATGAGGGGGACCTTGTGCTAAAAAAGATCCTTCCTATTCAGAAGGACTTTAGAGGAAAATGGATGCCAAATTGGGAAGGGCCATATGTCATGAAGAAGGCTTTCTCTGGAGATGCATTGATCTTGACGAAAATGGATGGGAAGAGTTTACCCAATCCAGTGAATTTTGACTCAGTCAAAAAGTACTTTGTCTAAAGGGAAGGAGAATACAAGGTGAAAACCCGCAAAGGGCGCCTTGAGTTTTCAAAAAAAAAAATTAGAGAGGCCAAGGTGAAAACCTGCAAAGGGCGCCTTGTGACCAAAGGGGTTTTGAGTTGAAAACCTGAAAGGGCAGCTTAAATTTTGAAGAGTATACAGTAATCTTGCTATTCAACAAAGAGCGAAACGCATTGCGTATCGGGGCATCAACAAAGTACTTTGATTTTTAAACACATGTTGAACTCAAGAAAGACTTCATGGAGCTGGTGTATAAACGCTCAAGCGGCGATATCTAGGGAATCTAACCCTTGTCCTGTTTGCTATCTTTAGATTCTATTTCTTCTTAAAGATAGGCTTTCAGATTAATTCCCTTTGTATTTTTGACAAATTCATTCAAATCTAATTTATCTCAAGATTAAATTCATCTTCTATTATTCTTAAAGTGTGTTGCATTAAATAATGATAGATGAACTAAATAATTTTCACAAATAAAGTTTTACTCATTATTCTGGAAATTTCTAGATAATACAAGAAACTAAAACAGAATAATTATTCGAGGAATTCACGTAAGTGAGGTTTGAAAGAACTCAAGGAAATTCCTTGTTTGGTCCAAAATGATGATTGGACAAATCAAATGATTCGATCCTAAGAAAGGATCATCTTACAAACATTTTTGATGGGTTATAGCATTTGAAGAATGGTACAAACCCACGAGCTGAGTAAGAATGATGTTTCGAGAGGAATAAGGATGAGCTTTAACGAAGGAATGAGTAGTGACGTCTGGAATAGGGGTCATATTCATAAACATTTTGCATTATAACAGGTTTAATTAGGAGCATTTGATTCATTTCGATCATAGCATCCTAATCATTAGCCATGAAATCATACACATTATACAGGTCATGTCCTTCAAGGGACAATGAATATTGGTGCGCCTTAACCCCCTAAGCAGTAGGGTAATAGGCTGAAGCATAGCAGATTTGACCTTCAAGTATTTACACTAAAGCAGATCCAAGATGATTTGGCATCTCTATATTGTTAGAGAACAAATCGAAGAAACAGATTTGGCATCACTGTATTCGACATGGAGCAGATCGAAGACATAGCAGATCTAACTTTCGGATATTTCCATATCGAAGTAGATCTAAGATGATTTGGCATCTTCGTATTCGACGAGGAGCAAATCCAAGAAGTAGATTTGGCATCTCTGTATTTCAGAGAGCAGATCGAAGATAACAGATTTGGCATCTCTGTATTGTCAGAGAACAAATCGAAGAAACAGATTTGGCATCTCTGTATTCGACAGGGAGCAGATCGAAGACATAGCAGATCTAACTTTCAGATATTTCTATATCGAAGTAGATCTAAGATGATTTGGCATCTTCGTATTTGACGAGGAGCAAATCCAAGAAGCAAATTTGGCGTCTCTGTGTTGTTAGAGAGCAGATCGAAGGTAACATATTTGGCATCTTTGTATTGTCAAAGAACAAATCGAAGAAACAGATTTGGTATCTCTGTATTCGATAGGGAGCAGATCGAAGACATAGCAGATCTAACTTTCAGATATTTCTATATCGAAGTAGATCTAAGATGATTTGGCATCTTCGTATTCGACGAGGAGCAAATCCAAGAAGCAGATTTGGCGTCTCTGTATTGTTAGAGAGCAGATCGAAGATAATAGATTTGGCATCTCTGTATTGTTAGAGAACAAATTGAAGAAACAGATTTGGCATCTCTGTATTCGACAGGGAGCAGATCGAAGACATAGCAGATCTAACTTTCGGATATTTCCATATCGAAGTAGATCTGAGATGATTTGGCATCTTCGTATTCGACGAGGAGCAAATCCAAGAAGCAGATTTGGCATCTCTGTATTGGCAGAGAGCAGATCGAAAATAGCAGATTTGGCATCTCTGTATTGGCAGAGAGCAGATCAAAAATGACAGATTTGGCATCTCTGTATCGTCAGAGAGCAGATCTATAATGCCCCCACGCCCGAGACCGACACCGGAATCGAGCTTGAGGTGTTACCGAACATAATTTATCAATTTAAGTACTTCGAATCATTTGTTTCTACATTCACAGCTTTACAGCTATCTCAAATCACGATTACAAGAAAAATCATATCTCGAGTTACGAAACTCAAAATCAATATCCATAAATTTTCCCTAAATCTAGACTCATATATATATTTACTAATTTTTTTCTATAATTTTTTGTTGGGCCAATTAGTACAGTTTATTAGTTAAAGTCTCCCCTGTTTCAGGGTTAGACTGCTCTGACCTCTGTGTATTACGAATCAGATATATCTCTATAAAAAATTTCAATGACTATGAGGTTTGTTTCTCTTAAAACTAGACTCAATAAGGAATCTGTAAATGTAAATAAAAACTTATAATTATTTTTGTAAAATTTATTATAAATTTTTAAAGTCAGAAGAGGGCATCCAGAAATCATTCTGGCCCTGTTTCACAAAAGTTTAAATATCTCATAAAATATAATTATATGCCTGTTTTGTTCAATCCACATGAAAATAGACTCATTAATATTTAATTTCATAACTTACTCATCATTTATTTCCACTTATACTATTTTTAGTGATTTTTCAAATTCATGTCATTGCTTCAGCAATATTCTGTTTTAAGGCAAGTTTCATCTTTCCATGAATTTTTTTATGAACTAGATAACCTATTAAACTTCCATGATATCAAACATGATCTAATTAGCCATCACCATGACTTATCAATATCAAACATTTTCTCAACCAAACATGGCCATATCATAAAATTATTTACACAAAATAGGTACATTGCTATACATGCCATACTTAAGTTTTACAAGCCATTTACCAATAGAAATCCTTCGAATAGTGTGATCGAAACTTCGACCTGTCCCGATTCCCGAGCTGACTTGTTCAAAACTACAATGAATGAAAAGGAAGGAGTAAGCATAAATGCTTAGTAAGTTCATATGCAAATAACAAGTAACATAACAATACAATTATACCAAACAACCTTAGCATGGCATCACCAAAACATATATCACATTTCTAAACATCATTCATCATCTTACCACTTTATCGTTGTTGCATCTATTTTCAACCCGAGGGTTAAGTACATACCTGTCCAAAGTGCCCATTTCACAACACTTACCAAAACGTCACTTGCATCTTAAGTGTTCTTCCATTTCATAGAAATTTTCACCCGTTGAACACATCGGAATATAACTCGGATACACGGATAATTTGCACATAAGTGCCACATATGTAATCAAGCAATCATGTAACCCGCCCATAAGTGAACTCGGACTCAACTCAACGAGCTCGGGAGTTCGCATCCATAAGTGAACTCGGACTCAACTCAACGAGTTCGGATGCCTAGGTACATCTCACGAACTCGGACTCAACTCAACGAGTTCGAACATTCGCATCCATAAGTGAACTCGGACTCAACTCAACGAGTTCGGATGCTCAACCATCCTAGTGACATGTCACTTGTATCCTAATCTATTCTTAAGGTTCAAACGGGCTTTTTCCCTCGATCTGACATTTGCCGTCTTCCACGGAATATCGAAACTGATACTCGGTAGCAATTCATATTTATCAAGTAGTAAACATAATTTGCATCTTACTCAACATTAACCACAAAGCATAATATTTCACGATAAAAAAATCAGCATATCATATAATTAACATCAATAACTTAAAAATAACAAATATGCTACATTATTTACACATGAACTTACCTTGGTACCAAAATATAAAGATTTTGCAATTTAGTCCACAATCTTTTCTTTTCCTCGATCGCGACTTGATTCCTGTTTCTCTTGATCTATAATACCAAATTAATCTTATTTAATACATACATTCATCAAAACAGCATTTAATACGAACTTTGGAAAATTACACTTTTGCCCCTAAACTTTTGCATAATTACACTTTTGCCCCTAGGCTCAGGAATTAAACTTTATCCCTTATTCTTATGTTTTATGACATGCTGATCATTTTTCCCTTCTATGACAATATCAAATTCACACTCTAACATGTACTTATGACTATTAGGTATTTTTACCGATTAAGCCCTTTTACTCGTTTTCACTCAAAACCGAGTAGCACAAGTTGTCTAACATAATTTAAAACCTCATATTCTATCATAAAACATCAAAATACACAAATTTCAGCTATGGGTATTTTTCCAAATATAAACCCTAGGTTGAACTATTGCTAGCATAAGCTTAATCGAGCTTCCGGGATTCCAAAAACGTAAAGAACATTAAAAACGGGGCTTGGAATCACTTACTATGGAGCTTGGAAGCTTGAAACAAACCCTAGCTATGGAGAACCCTTGAAATTTTGGCCTAATGAAGAAGATGGACAAAAATTGGCTTTTAATTTTATTTTTAATTCATTTTAATAACTAAATGACCAAAATGCCCTTACTACTAAACTTTCCAAAAATTCCTTCCATGTCCTAATTTTGTCCATGAACTTAAAATTGGTCAAATTGCTATTTAAGACCTCCTAATTAATATTTCAATGCAATTTCATACTAAAAACTTCTAGAATGCAAATTTTGCAACTTATTCGATTTAGTCCCTACTTTCAAATTAAACACTTTAGGCATTGAATTTCATCACGAAATTTTCACACAATCATGCAATCATATCATAATCATAAGAATAATTATAAAATAATTATTTCTATCTCGGATTTGTGGTCACGAAACCACTATTCCGACTAAGCTCTAATTCAGGATATTACAAGATCGAAGATAACAGATTTGGCATCTCTGTATTGGCAGAGAGCAGATCAAAGATAACAGATTTGGTGTCTCTTTATTGTCAGAGAGCAGATCGAAGATAGCAGATTTGGCGTCTCTGTATTGGTAGAGAGCAGATCGAAGATAACAGATTTTACATCTCTGTATTGTCAGAGAACAAATCGAAGAAACAGATTAGGAATCTCTGTATTCGTCAGGGAGCAGATCGAAGACATAGCAGATCTAACTTTCGGCTATTTCCATATCAAAGTAGATCTAAGATGATTTGGAATATTCGTATTCGACGAGGAGCAAATCCAAGAAGCTGATTTGGCATCTCTGTATTGGCAGAGAGTAGATCGAAGATAGCAGATTTGGCATCTCTGTATTGGCAGAGAGGAGATCAAAGATGACAGATTTGGCGTCTCTGTATCGTCAGAGAGCAGATCGAAAATAAAAGATTGGTATTCCTGAGTTTTCAAGAAGCAGATTGAAGATAGCCAATTTGACACTCCTGAAGACATCAGAATATCTTTGGGAAGATGAGGATCAAGATTTTGAGACTTAGCCAGACCGGGTAAATTTAGTCCTTTTATAATCTTTGCTCGATTCCTATTATATAGAAATGAGCAAAAAGGGGCAGCTGTAATAACCCAAATGTACCCGGGCTTTAAACCAAGAATAAAAAAATAAATAAATGCTTATTTATTAAACAGTCCATTTACAATACGTGGCCCATTAACCCATAGGCCCAAAATTAACTAGTCTAAGCCCTACACTCGGTTACAACCTAGACCCAATTAACTTATTAGCCCGTTCACCCCAATCCACAAACAGGTACCGGCCCAAATGGCCCAATGTGTTAACAGATGAGGGAAGACCTAGGGTTTTTGGAACCCTAGGCGCCGTAAACAGAAAGTTCTAGAAGCCAAGCTAAGCGTCACGCCCCTTCGGTTTTCGTCGTTCCAACTACCCTCCATCAGCACTACAAGCCAAGGCGTAGTCAATGCCTGGCCCGTCGCCACCATCGTCAAACCCTCATCACCACCGTGATTCTCGTGAACACCTGCAAAAGAGGAAAGAAGAAACAGCAAAGACGAAACAAATATGGCAAAGAAATAAAAGGGCTGTAAATATGTTGTAAACAGTGGCTATAAAAGCCTGAATCAAACAATGTAAAGGGACCCCGATTTTTTACAGAAAAAAACACATACACATATTCATCAAAAAGTTCAACCAGTTTCTTTAAGAGGTGATTATCTTTACTTTTTTTTTTCTTCTCTGTAACATGCAAATATTATTAAAATAAATCAAAGATGAACTTACCGTTGAAATCGCGTCGAAAAATCAAGACTTTTGGGCTTCTAACCGCCGTACGGGGCGGGGTCGGCGACGGTGAGTGGGCGAGTGAGGACGACGACCGGGGCTCGGCTTGACAGAGACCGGAGCCCGGATCTCTCTCTCCCCTCTCATATCAGAGAGAATTTTAAAGTTTTTTTTTTAAACTCGGGTTTCAAATGAATTTTGAGCTAAAAATTTGGCTTATATAGCCCTAACAAAATGGTACCGTTTTGGTCTAATTCAATAGGCACAAAACGGCGTCGTATTGATGCTTAGGATCCGCGCGTTGACCTGATTACCTGAAGAGGATCCGCGTGTTTTTGTAAATTGGGATAATTTCCCAGTTGGTCCTTCCATGTTTTTTATAGTTTCAATTTCATTTTATTCTTTTTTTAAATTTAACCCTAATACTTTAATTTTGATTCAATTTGGTCCCCATAGTGGTTTTAAAACTAAGTTTGTGAAAACGGTGTCATTTTGGGATTAGGGCTAATTGCCCAATGAGTCCCTCTGTTTTAATGCACTATTCAATTAGATCCAATTTTTTATTATTTTGTAATTAATCCTAATTTTTTAAATTAAATCCAATTTTAATCTTTTTTATATTTTTAATTTATTTTTAAATACCTTATATGTATTTTTTATATATATATAAATATTAGTTATAAAATAGTACATATTTTCCATTATATTATTATTACATTTTTTAATTTTTTTATCATATATTTTTAATATGTATTATTATTTATTCTGTTATATTTATATTTTACTATATGTTATATATTCTTATTATATATTAATTATTTTGCTATATTTTTATATGAAAAATACTTATTATATTATTATTTTATATATTCTTTATTATATTATATTTCATTAATTTTTTATGTATTTTTATTACATATTATATTTTATTATATATTATTCCTTATAATTTCTATCTTTCTTATAGGTATTTTATTATATTTATCTTTATATTATTTATTGTATGATTTATATTATTTATATTTTATTAAGTAAATATTTTTAAAATATATGTATTATATTTTTAAAAAATGTTAGTATGTATAAAAATAATAAAATTATTTTTATTATATTATTATATATATTCCTTATAAATTTAATATATATTTATACAATTCATTATATTTTTGTATGAAAATTATTATATATTATATTTTTTATATTTATTTTCTTACTATTTTATTATTAACTATTTATTATATATGTTTCTTATAAATTTTATATACATTTTACTTTATACATTACTTATTTCATTATATTTATATGTATATTATATATTATATCATTTTTATATTATTTTATAGATATAGTAAGTTATTAAATCATACAATATATTTATATATTAACCATGTTTTTATTTATATATATTGTTTTAGGGTTATTTTTGTACTCATTTATTTTTTTTTGGTATTTAGATTTTACCCTTTATTGCATATATACTTTGTCAACTTATTTTAACATCCTATTCGTATTTATTTAATGTTGTTTTAACATAATAATCTTATCACGTAAATTTTTTATTATTCATTATTTTCATTCTCATGAAGTATCATTGCATATATGATAAAAGATTTATATCGCTCTATTCATTATTCGTTACATTGTACTCTATATGAAATGATAGTATATGTATATTTACATTTTTATGTGCATGAGATATAAATATATATTATGTTAATTATATCACTGTTTATCATTTTTTATATATGCTATACTTGTATAAAATTATAAAGCATGTACTATATAGTTAGGTTTATTAAATTTTATTTTTTTGTAAAACGTAAAGCATATCATTACTTTTAAAACCAAAAGTCATATCTCATTTAATTAAAAAGGAATTTTTTTAAGGCAATGTTTTGATATTCAGGAATTCGGGAAATAGTGCCCTAACATGCTGGGTTGCGATTTTTCGTTTGTCTAAATATCTAAAAAAATCCTTTTAAACGAGTTTTATAAATCACGAGATGATTTCAGTTACGAAAGTTTAAAGATATCGTGTCCAATCATGCTGGATGTGATGTTTGTACTCTTTTAAAACGAATGAATCTTGATTCTTTTCTCAAAACATTATAGTTTTAAGGAAATATCATTTCTAAATTCTTTCAAACTTCTGACACTAAGGCAAAATTATTCAATTTGGTACCAATTTTGGGCGTTACGAGGGTGCTACTCCTTCCTCGTACATAACCGACTCCCGAACCTATTTTTCTCATAATTTCGTAGACCAAAACATTTTATAAAGTGATCCAATCACACTTTAAAAGATTGGTGGCGACTCCCGTTTTCGTTTTTAAAACCCATTTTTAAGGGGGTTCTGACAATCACAACAAGATCAGGCCACCATGCCACGATGCGACGTCGAGCATGGATCATTGCAATAAGGAGCCAAGTCAGTATGTGGCGTCGCGACGAGGAACCCCTGATGTCATGACGTCAACCTGGAATTATGAAACATTACAATTTAATCCTAATTTGACCTCAAGTTAGCATTAGAGCTTTTGTAAGCTCGTAGAAGACCCAAATATGAACACTTATAATTTTATATACCTATTTTACTCATATTTGAATGTTTAATGTTATGAATCAAATTATGATTTGTTCGTAGTTGCTCTGGCAACAAATGTAACACCTTATAGTTTGGACTCAGTGATTTGGTCGAGTATAGGGTGTTACAATTTTTGTGTTCTAATGGAACATGAAGTATTCCAAGGATTGAACCTAAAGGATATTGGGTGATACAATGAATTAACTAAATAGAATAGTACGTCAATAGATTAAAGGGTTGAATTGAACTAAAGTATAAACTAAAGGTTGAAATTGCAAAAACTCCAAATTCACAAATATGAAAATCAAAGAATAAAAAAGTAGTTGATTAATATCCATGTCACTAATTAATTCTCGATTTAGGGTTTTAAATTGTTCAATTTACTAATTTATTCAATTTTACCTCTCGATAATTAATTTACCCAATTAGATGATTCAGTCCATGTAACACCCCTAGCCCGAGTCCGATCACTGGTTTAGGTTATGAGGTATTACAGAGCTAAACATTTAATTTCATTCACATAATCTATCAACTAAAACAGAAATCAAGCTAAAAACATACTGATCTTTAAGTTATATATATATACCATTTTCACATGGCCAAACTATTTACCATTACAAAACATAACTAACACCGGTCTAACCTATGCATGCCATATCAAGTCCAAAATATAACTATACCAAAAGGTCGATAGTATGATGATCCGCTGACGATCCCCGAGTCGGTGGCCAAAATCAACAATCTATAAAACAGAGAAATAAGAAACAGAGTAAGCTTTCGAGGCTTAGTAAGTTTTAAGCATTTCATACTACAAAAGCTTGTCATTTAAAACGAATATTAAGTAAACAAACCTCGTATTCCAATTTTAATTCACTTGGCCGAATATACACAAGTACACTAGTTATAAATCCTATTGGCCGAGTATGTATTTATGTATACACAAGAAGATTTCTAGCACATGTTTCATTATCTACATGGCTTATTCAATTACTTTTAGTCACATATTTTCCTATAATGACTTACATTGACCGAGTATGTCATTGTCTTATCCTCAAATACCGAATTCATCCACACATATATATATACATACATCGTTCTTTGATACTAATAAATCATTTTGAAATCAATTCACATATGAGCACGTAATACGTACCTTAACATGCAAAGTATATATATTACTTACTCGACGATGGTTACCACGAACATTCATTTTTGTAGTCTTACTTAACTTACTGGCCTCGGTCCGGTTAAGTCTTAGCACTCGAAACACATTTATAACACAAGTTCACGGGTCTTTAACCCGGATACCATTCCAGCATGTAGCCTGCGAACTTCAAGTCCGGATATATTTCCAGCACATAGCCTGCGGACTTCAAGTCCAGATATATTTCCAGCACATAGCCTACGGACCTCATGTCCGGATATATTCCCAGCATATAGCCTGCGGACTTCATGTCCGGATATATTTCAAATACCATGCATACTTAATCATATTTTAACACATTTCATTCAACCTATCACTTTAGTAGTCATTTAATATGTTCGGATATAAGCTCAATATGCACATCATCATTCACATTTCAGCTCAAAAGTTATACCTAATATCACACATTCATTTCACCATTCAATCTTAAACTCAAAGGGACCATCAAACTATAAGTCATATACACGCATTATTTAATAAACAGCTTTATTCAAGTGCAAACCAAAGATCGCAATTCACCTATTATACTATTATAAGGCATCATCAATTATATATACTAGAGGAGACTACTCAAAACTTACCTCGAGATATTTTGAGCAGTTGCTATGATAATCTACTCATTGCTTTCTCCTTTCCCTATCTGATTTAGACCCTCTTTGCTCGTGAGCTTAATTAAAACAAATAGATTTATTTAAATTACTTACTCAACTTTACTTCTTAGTAGTCACATTTGACAATCATATAAAACTCCAATACATATTATATTTTATAAAATATGTCATGAATCAACTTCATACTTATTTAATCAATATCTAATTCGCATACACAAACAAAGATTCACATAACTTATCATGCTTTCATATGCATGAATTCAACCATACATCTGATTGTCACTATAAGTACATGGTACATGCATAAGACATATATATATATATTCGTACCTATATATGACTATCATCATTTAATCATTTACTCCTAATTATGCACAACCGCATATACACATGCATATATATATAATGCATGCTTTAATATTATATACTTTTAGTTTTAAATTACAGTATAGTTCCAAAACATATAGCTAACTCCGAATGTCATCTTATCAACATTTACCACAATACCAATTTCCATTTATCTTCAATGCTGCACACACAAATACCTACACTCTTATATGCATACAATCCATTTAAGATCATTATATGACCCATTTAGCCCTAACTACTCAAGCTTACTTTCATACACTCTTATCCAATGTCATAAGTAATGCCGAATGTCCAATTTAACCAAACTTAAAAATTTAACCTTCATTACTTTAATTGACCACTACCTATTCTTCACAACTTCAAATACAAAGTAATTAACACCTATACTTTTATACCGAATTAACTAACACTTATAGTCTTTAGCCGAATGTTATTAAACTTTTGTCATCATAGTATTTTTACTTATCACTTTACACAATATTATCAAAATTAACTAATTATACTTATATAAATACTATCAAAGTCGAAACCTATGCATAACACTACTCACATTATTCAAAATTATACCCTTAAAAATTCATATACAATGCCAAACCTCTAATTCATTCATTTCTATCACCCAAACGGCATTTGCTCACATTTTAACATTTAAATACCAAACATTTGTTCAAGTAACTAAACAAGTCCAAATTCATCCATTTCACATATAAATACTAACAACTAAGTATTAACTAGCTCAAACTTCATTAAAATATGAGAACAACAATCTATCCCCTTCAATTTCTCCCATGGCCGAATGCTCAAATCCTTCCCAAAAATTAAAATTTTAATATGGGTTGAATAAAGAACTTGGTAACTAACTTAAAATTAACAAAAATTTTAAGAATTAATTAGAAGTCTTACCTTGATTCAAGCCTAAGGTAACCGAATGGAGCTTTCTCCCCTTTCCTTTCTTACAATTCGGCCAAGAATAACAAAGATGAAGCTTTGTTTTCATCACCCATTTTCTTTTATTTATTCATTAATAATATAAAATTATAAAGCCATTATAATTAAATATTAATATCTATTTCTAATATAAAATCATCATCATGGCCGGCCACTATAAACAAAAAGGGACATTTGACATGCAAGTCCAAGCATTTTATAACATGCATTAATAGGCCACTTTTACATTTGCCTATCACATTTCACAATTGTCTCACATAAGTCCCAACTAATAAATTTCACATACAAATGACAAAACTAAAGTATGAAACTTTCACACATGCATATTCACATATAATAAACATAGAATATGATGGTTAATTATTTTTATGACTCAGTTTTGTGGTCCGAAACCACTTTTTGACTAGGGTCAATTTAGGGCTGTCACAGTCCAAATTATTACTTGATCTCACTAGAATAAATAGGGATGGTCAAATACATGCTTAATAAGGTCTCATATTGGTCTCATTTATCTAATTATTCACCCAGACCTATCAATTCTAAGTTGCTAAGCTTATTAAATTTAGTCCAAATTTTTACAATTTGTTTCCTAAACTTAAGATTAATTAATTGACATTTCAATTAATCAACTACAAGAGAATTTATTTCATGCCTATCATCAAAACCAATAGCCATTCATTTTGATATTAATTTAAAGAATTAAATTGTACGAAAATAAAAAGGTTTTGAACTGCATTGAAAATCGTGGTGAAGTCCTCAATTGATTTGATAGAAATGAGAATAAAATTGAAGTCCACAGCCTTGATTATCGATTTGTAAAGTCAAATTGTAAAAATAGAACTAGAAATATATTAAACTATAAAGAAACACTAAAAAATGTACAAAGGTCCATGTACCTTTTGAGTGCCTAAAAGCTAAAAGTGTATAAATTTCCAAGTGAAAAGCAAAACTAAAAACCTAAAAATTGTCTAATTGAAAAAGCTCTTTGAAAATATGTTTTAAGAGGACTTAAATAGTCTAACTTATTTTGACCTAAAATGGAAAAAAAATGCCCCTATTTAATAACTGACCTAGGCTTGGCTAGACTGAAACTTGCCCTTGTAGAATTCTCCTTGTCACATTTCAGTGTCGTGACACCTAGACCTTAATGTTCTGACATCCTCAATAGTTTGCTCCAAGAATGTTTGTCAGTTTCAATTTTGCAACCCTAGCTTTTAATGTTGTGACTTGTACCTTTGGACAACTTGGCTCCTCAATCTTGGTGGCTACCTATGATGTCACAAACTTGAAGGCTCAATGTTGTGATCTTAAAGGTTGATGTCACAAATTCAAACACAGCCTACCTATATTGCGGTTTCGTTGAAGTTTAAGTCCTCGTGGTGATGGAAGGCTTCAATGTCGCGACACCAAGGATCTGGTGTCGCGACCTAGGGCAAAATGGCAAGATTTCTTCATGTTTTTTCCTTCAGTTCCCATATAAGCTCAAGTTAACCGTTAAACTCCTAATGGCACAATTTTTCCATTTTGGTTCTAAAAAATAAAAATAAAATTAAAACGAAACTCCAATACAAAAAATCTATTAATTATAAAAACATACTAAAGAAAGCCATAAAACACTTGAGAACAAACTCATTAAGTGTCAAGAGAGCTGAATTTGACGTATGGATTTATTGTAGATTAGTACTAATGAATTCTATTTATTTTAAAAAAGATTAAAATGTGTGATAAAATAAGTGTAAAGAATGAGAAGTTAACTAAAATAATAAATAGTGTAAAAGATTCAATGAGAAATGAAACACAAAAGGTATAAGAATTAAGAGAGTAAAATTAATTTATTGACTAAAGAAGAGAGAATACAAAAAAAAAAATTTATGTGAATATAAGGTATTAGATAGTGGACTATTGTCATATCCCAAAAACTGGGTTTGTAGAAATTAGGTTAATGAACCGAGAGTGGTCACATCCGAATTTTTTTTAGATGACCTTAGCACATTTGATAATAAATAAATATCAATTATAGTGATTGAGTAGTGATGGAGCTGTCCTTGATGATCTAATTTTGAATCCGTTCCCTCTCATTAATTTCTATTTAGTGAAATTTTGTTTTAAACCCTTAGCAAAGGTCATACCATGTTTTTAAATATTTTCTATTCAATTAATAATAATGAGTTAATTGGTAAAATGGTTAAATGCTTAGTTAGTTTCTTATAGGTCTTAGGTTCAAGTCTCCTCATTAGCATTTTTTAATCAACTTTTTTTTTTTGTAATTTTTCCCATGTGCTATATGTGTTGCCGTCTAACCTAGCTTGCCATAAAGGAAGGAAGATTCTTTCCTTTTCTTTTAGTCAACATGTGAGGAGACCACGATCCTCTTTTCACTCCATTGTCCCCCTTTGTTGTCTTTTTCCTCCATTGTTGCCTTATGCAATGTACAATGAACCTAGACTAGGTTGACCAATTTTTGCCATCCAAACTCCCATTCTTGTCCTCTCATTGCTGTACCACCCTCCTTTCTTCCCTATTGTCTCTCTTTTTCTCTTTTATTTAGCTCTCAACCTTCCCTTTTTTTTCTTTTCTTTCACTTTTTCCTCCACCATTCTTAGCTGTGCATCACCAATATTTCGCCACCGAACCACCACCCATCACCTTTCCCCTCTCATTTTTTCACTCTGAGCGCTGCCCCTTGTGCTGCCCTCCTTCACAGTGTTAACCACCGCACACCACCACCAAATTCCTCCCTTTTTCTATTTTTTCTTTGTTTTCTTTCTCTTCTCTTCTCCATCAAGAAAGTTACCAAATCATTGTTCATACATTCTCCTCCACCGAATCGCTGCCTCTATTGCTAGGTTGTCGCTGTCGCCACTGCCTTAACACCACCACCAACGGTGGAGATCTTTTCCATTTTCCTTTTCTTATTTTGAGTCCTAATTTGAAACTCTATTTCTTCCTTGGATTTATCTTCGAATAAATCTTCCTCTTAGATTATTCCTTCGCCTTTGATTCGTAACCCATTCGATTTGTTAATCTTTCGTTCCATTAGTGTGAGAGTACGTATAAAGCGTGTACAAAAATATTTATTTTCTCAATAAGTAATGTTTCATATATCTTGTATGTAGAAAGGCCGATTAACATCAACCTGAGAGACAGTTAATAATTGGGTTTTAATCGCTAATTCGAGAGATCTTTTAAGGGTAAGTGATAAGAATAACCAATAATCAATTTATCGTATTAACTCTTAAGACGATAGTCCTAACTCAAGATCATTTGTTGCTCGATTAGGTAATCTAACTGTAGATCCACGTGTCAGGGTTTTGAGAGATTTATTGCACATTGGATCTACTATTACGTGTGGGTTTTAATACTAAATAAGTTAATACTATTATTAAATCGATAAAAATGTTGTTATTAAAATAATGTTGTTTGATGGGGATACTATATGTATCTATAAAGTGAAAAAAGTCATCCTTATAAATTTTTATCAAGTAAGTATTTTTTCTAAACCGTATGCTTGTGAAAAGTATATTGTGTGATATTGATGTTTGCTAATAATGTAAAAAATATGTACATCTCATTCTCTTGTTATGTGATTATATGACATATGCGACATTCGTATGAAAATAAGATCTGAAACTTTGGTACCTTGAGTACGTATGTGATTTGCATGTTAAACATGCCTACACGATTTCGAATGTTTTGGCTATATCACATGCAGGGGGTAGGATATGTGAAAGGTGGAAGTATATGGAAGTTTATTTGTATTAATATGACATTGTTCACGATTTGATTATATGGCAGTTTTTCTGCATTACTATGACACTGTTCACTTTTGTGTGTTGGTTGGACGAGTTCTAGGAAAACTCAATTTTGGCGTGTAGCGAAGATGGGTTGGGCCATTTTCCTAAAATCCGTATCATTTTACAAATAATGCATTGACATAATCATGCATGATATGCTTATGAAATATTGAGATATGTGATTTTATGACTTTGTATCATATATGTTTTATATTGTGAATGAGTTTGTGTTAATCTCACACTGGGCTTAAAAAGCTCACCCTATTAGTGTTTCAATCTCTCAGGTAACACTCAAACATAAGACTTGGATTCAGCACTCAGTGGAGCCTCTCGAAAAATTTTACATCATGGATATTTATTGGATTTTTAACTATTTCGATTTAGGGTTTTGATTTTGTGGACTTTTGGACTTTGGACTTTACCTTTATTTTTGGTTTGTGATTTACATTTTTATGACATTAAAACTATCATGCATGCATGCAAAATTATGGGATTTTAAGTATTTTTGATAATGTCATTTTTCTAAATTAATTATGTTTTGTTAAATTTTAAACGAAATAATAATTCGTAACTTTTCTAAATAGTTTTATGAAAATCCGCTGCGAGCTTCTTTATAAAAATCATTTTTATAGTTATAATATAAGTTCATTCATTTTTAAATGTTTTCAAACAACATTACAAATAAATGACGCTTTTCTTTTTAAAATAAATATATTTTACTAAGTATTTTTCGAAGAGAAAAAATTTGTCAATCTTTGAGTTTTTTCTTTTATGTTTTCAAACTCAAGCATCTATTTTTCAAATAAACAAATAATTTTACACATCGCTAATGTGATTTTCGATATCTGGCCATAGCTTCTAGGTCGGGGTTTGGGCATTACAACTATATGGAATAAAAGACAAAAGTGTAGTGAAATTGATAGACAAGTGATCTTAAGTGAATATTTATTATGTGATATAAGAGAATTAAATAATAAACAGTGAAACTAGTGAAGTGATAAAATAGCAAAAGACATTAAGGTTTGAATAAGTGATTATCATAAGTGAAAAAAATGTGACTAAATTCTATGAATAAATTATAAAGTGTACAAGAAGAGAAGTTTGACATTTAAGTGAATAAAATAGTGAAAGTGATAAGAGAAATGAGAAATTTAATGAAAGAATATTTCATAAGTGAATTAAGTGTTAAACTAAGTGAATTATTTCTGTAAAATGTGTAATACATCTACTAGTGTTGTGTAAAAGTGGACATTGGAATAAAAAGTGCAATTAAGATGAGAAATGAAAAGAAATTTTTAAGTGATTATGATGGTATGAAGGCCCTAGTAAACAAGGTAGAACTAGTAGGATATAATTGGCAAGCCATAAAAAATCTAGCATGTTCATGTGATTAGCACTTTTGAGCTCATAATGTGATTATTAGTACTTATGTACTCATGTTTTCAACACTTTGATACTCATGGTTATTAGCATTTATGTGCTCATGATTTCTTAGTACTTTTGTGCTCGTGTTATTCGGCATATCTTTCTTGTTTTCCATGGTTTACTAAGGACTATGTGAAGAAAATGTTAAATGAAGAATGTGCAAAATGAAATAAAAGGGTAAGTGAAGATTATTATTTAAGATATATTATATTAACTAAAACTTGATATATATCAATAAAGGTATAAATAAGATAAGACATAATGGGAATGAATATGTATGAAATGGATCAATGAAATTTTTATTGAAATTTATATTAAATAGTTAGGATAGAATAGAATTCGTGTGTACTTACTAAGCTTCTATGAAGCTTAACGTGTTATTTTTAAACGCATAGTGTATACGAAGTAATTGTGTGTAGAGAGTTTGAGTTGGGTATATCAAACCACATCTCATCAAAGTAAGGTTTTTGAATTATGCATTTGAAACATTAGTGTGACATGTACTTAAGTATTCAATTGGTATGATAGTGGATGTAACAGCCCATTTTTAGTCAAATCAGAACAGTGGTTTCGGAACCACAAATCTGAATTTAAAATATTTATTTTATTATTACTTTAATGTTTACAGCATGATAACATGTATGTTTGAAAATTTCGTGAAGAAATTTTATTGTTTAAATGGTCAATTTGATAAAAAGGACTAAATCGCGTAAAGTGCAAAAGTAGAGTTCTATTAGCTAAAAGTATCTAATAGTTATAGAACCTTAAATTAAAGGTCCTTATGTTGTAATTTGACCATTATATTGATGAGTGGACATTTATGGACATGTTATAAATTGTTTTAAAGGTTAATTAGTAAGGTTAATTTAGTAAATTAGTAAATAATTAAAATAAGTAAAAAAAAAACCATAATTTGTGTCCATCTTCTTCACCTAGCCGAATTTTAAAGGAAGAAAACATCACCATTTTAGGTTTGAGCTTTCGGCAAGTTCTTCTTGAGCATGTAAGTCCATTTTTGCTCGGTTTTTGATGATTTCTATATTTTTGTGATCGTTGCATCTAGTACTAGCTAGCCTAGGGACTATTTTGCAAAACTATTAAAGATTTTGAATGATGCCATTGTTTAATACATGTGTATTTTGAAGTTTCTTGATAGATTATGAATGGTTGTTGATAGTTAAGCAAGTTTTGTAATGTGATTTTTAGTGAAAATGCAAAATAGGGATTAAATTGAGAAATGTTAAAACTTTATAGTTTAAATGTGAAATAAATGAAAATTATGGGCTACTAAGGGCATTATGGTAATTCGGCTAGCATGGGTTAGTCTTGAATTTCATTAATTTGTGATTTTGTGAAATAAGGACTAAATTGTGAAAAATGTGAAATTTATGGGGTAAAAGTGTAAATGTGTTTTAAAGTGTATTTTGGATTAAATTTAATGATTAGATGATTGAATAAGCTAATTTTGAATATAATTAGATCAAGAAAAGCGAAATACAGACTTAGATCAGGGAAAAGATAAAGTTATCGACTAATTGACTTGATTCGCTATTTTAGTATTCGAGGTAAGTTCGTATGTATTAAGCACTGTAATAATTATGCTTTTGGTGCTTTGATATTGTATAAATTGTATATACAGGGACTCCAGTTGTGTTCAATGACAAATCGGCTATTTGTGGCACTTAGTGTGCGATTCGACATAGCTTCGACTATATATGGTACTTAGTGTGCAATTTGAGATAGCTTCGACTATGTACGGCACTTAGTGTGCAAGATATCGAGTGTGGCACCTAGTATGCAAGATATTGTGTATGGCACTTAGTGTGCGAGGCATTGAGTATTCGACGGCATTCCGTGTATGTATGAACTTATTATGGATTGATACAGGTATGTACATGTATATTATGAGCTTAAAATTGAAGAAGTTATAAAGCTTGTATATAAGCTTGTATATAAGCTTATGATTATGCAGGTGAAAGGTTTGTTAGTAATCATAAAGTACATGATAATATGTTTAGATTGATGAATGTTGTATTTGTGATTAGTTAAGTTATATCATACGAGCTTACTAAGCTTATTAGCTTACTTTTTGTATTTTCCCATGTTTTATAATCATATAGAAGCTAGCTTAGATTCAGGGATCGTCAGAGACTTCATCGCAGTATCGAACATCTATCTTGGTACTTTTGAAGTTATGTCTATATGGTATATGGAATGTATAGGCTTGAGTCATTTTGAGTATGTTTGATGAAAGTGTGTTTTTAGGCCAATTGAGTTGGCTTGTGATTATGAATTTGTTAATGTAGTAAGTTGTGTAAATGGCTTTGTTTTAAGTTAGGTAATTGACCTATATAGAGTGAATGAAGTTGAATTGATAATGCATGTTGGAATGGTTTAATCATAAGAATTATATATGTGAATTATGTTCAATAAGGCAAGTTGAATTGATAGGTAATTGAATAGTTAAATGGCATTGAATTGAGTATTGAATTGGTTGAAATGGATATAGTATGATTGTATATTGGTTGATGACTTTTGGCTGCATATTTGTGTCTTAAAATGGTACCAATTGGACTTGTATAAATATGTGCAAAATGGGTGGCAAAATGGCTTGGTAAATGGCCTATTTTTGTCCACACGGGCAAAGACATAGGCGTGTGTCTCAGCCGTGTGTGACACACGGTCATGTTACACAGCCGTGTGTCCCCTAGTGTTGAAATTGAATTGAAGTCAGTATGCTCCACACGGTCTCACACACGGGCGTGTAACTGGCCGTGTGATACAAGTCAGTATACCCCCTAATTGGCACACGGCTTAGAATACGGGCGTGTGACTTGGCCGTGTTGCATAAGTCAGTACACCCTACAAGTTTGGCACGACCTAGTACACGGCCTGGTACACAGGTGTGTGCGGCTACTTCGAAAGGCACACGGGCTAAACACACAGGCTATGGTTGGCCGTGTGACCCAAATCAATATGTATGCCCTGTTTCCACACGGCCTGAGACACAAGCGTGTTTAGAGCCGTGTGAGGCACACGAGCTATTTACACGGGTGTGTGACCCCTGTATGGTTGAAATTTTTCTAAGTTTCCTAAATTTTTGTATGTTATCGGTTTAGTCCCGAACCATTTCTAAAGCATGTTTAAGGCCTCGTAGGCGCTTATAAGGGACAATGTGATTGTGTTGAATGATTTATGAGAAGGAATGCTTTGTGTATGAGTTATGTGTGTTAAATGTTGTGAATTGATCGAAAATACCTCGTAACCCTACTCCGGCAACGAATACGGGTTAGGAGTGTTACAGTGGAAGTTAATTAGTGCTTTGGACCATAGAAGAGTTGTGTTTAAATGGAAATATTTTGAGAACATGGTGGTCATACGTTAATGAGTGAACATGGATAAACATGTGATGTTTTAAATGATAATTTAGTGTATTTTGAGGTTGAAAAATGATTGAGAATGATTGGGGTTGAATGGAGTATGTTTAGGTAAGTTTTTAGGTGTGTTTAAGCTTGATTTTGGCTCCCCTGCACCCAAACACTGATACTTGGAGGACTTGTATCGTTACAACATCAATAGAATAAAAAAGTAAACAATATTAAGCAAGGGTATTGATACTTTGGAGAGTTTTACTGATACAACTACCTTGTTTTACCCTAATTTGATTGTTTTCTCATCAAAAGGGCCCCAAACGATCTCCGATTGAAGCCGAATCATAAAGCACGCTTAAAACTTATTCAAAATGTCTTAAAAGAACTTGAATAAATTTAAAAGGTGAGTAGAACTGGGATGACATGCTAGATATTTGAGTGTAGTGTTTGGTTTGAAATGTAGTATTCCTTAATCGAGTTTAGGTTTGGACTCGAGTAAGGGGTGTTACAACCCCATTAAAGTCTTCTTCATGCTCTTAACATATCATTTGCTTAATATTTACAAGCCACATATGTTTATCTTAGCTTCAGTGTTATGCATTTGTACTATGTGAGTTGCTCCGGTAATGAGTATGGCGTCATGCATTTGAATCCGTCAACTGGGTTGGGTGTAGCATGTTACATCTATTAGTATTAGAGCTAGTTCAAGTTTGATGATTCTAGGCCCGAATAGTGCTAAAATGTATAGGATTGAGTGTTGTTTAACTAGGGTACATGCCTTAGGAAATGCCGTGTCTACACTAAGTTTTGGGATGCTGAAATTGTTTGTTTGATGTTTGTGTAGTGCGAAATGCCTGCAGAATTTCGTAATGGCGTGGATGAGGAGGTTGAAAGTCGTGCTACCCAAATTTTACTGTTGCAGCAAGCTCCTCATGCCGAAGGCGGAGATGAGAGCCAACCAAAGCACCTGGTATTGGTGGTGCCCGTGCGCAAAATATTTATTTTGTGAACTAAAAATTGAATTATTATAACCATTTATACTAAATAAAAGATGAACTAAAATACGATACAAATGCATACAAAATATAATTAAAATACTACATGACAAAATACACAAACAAGTTAAAATTTAGTATGCAAGTTTATATAACTTGTGAACGTGACTAATTTATATAAACACTATAATACTTCAATTAAAAATATAACACAAAATAAGTAAATCAACATTTTTTACCTCAAAACCATGGCTACCTAAACCTAAATTTTCATAAACCTAAACCTACCCCCAAACATTAATTAATTGCTTAGCTACCTAAACTAACCCCAAAACATTAGTTAATGACATTACTTAGTTATCATAAAACCATCTCAAATTATAAACCAAGCAACCCGGGGATAACTTTATAACTATTATTAGATAATTGCCCGCATTATGTTCTCGATATGCTATTATATTTAAATTGTTAAAACATAAAAAAATTGTAAAATAATTTAGATATTTAATAATATTATTTATATAATATATGACACAAAATTGAGAGTTATTTGAATATGACAATTTCAAACCCATTATAATTATATAACAATATTAATATAGAAATAACAAATATGAAACAACTCAATAAATAATATAAATAAAAAAACTGCTAAAATGTAAAATTTATTGTCAAAATTGTTATCAAATATAATATACTAAATATAACTATGATTATTGACAAAAAAAACTAATATGAAAATAAAAGAAAATACATTAAATGAAAAAAATGAGTTATTGTAGTAGTATTTGCCATGTTAATATATTCATGTTATATTCAAGTTAATTTTTTGGGTTTAAAATAATATAAATACAATTTTACATGTTAATAATTTGGTTTATATAGATTTTGATTTTTTTTAAATGCATGTCATTTTTATGTTATTTTTGTGTTATATTGTATTTTGCATAGGTTTTCGTAACTATTATTTTTAGAGAATAATTTGTGCATTTTTATAATGTTTAAAAGCTATAACATATTTTATATTACTTTTAATAATAATTAAATTAAAAAAATAATATATTTATATTATGTTTGTGCTTTTTTTCATGTTAATAATTATTATATGTAAATTTTGACACGTGTATTTGAACCATTTGTATGTTAGGTTGTGTATTAATTATTCCACATTGTTTCCATATAATTTCTTAATTTATCTCATATTTGCATAATTTGTTATATTCAATTAATTTTAACTCCAGAATCATTTTTGGAGAACTTAAAAAGGTCTAGATATTAAAAACAACCCCTAAGCTATTATAGCTTATTTGAATAAGTTCTAGTAGTTTTCTTTTTACCTAAACAAGCCACATTCTTTATTATATATTCATAAAGGACCTTAGTTTTAATTAATTGGCATTGTTTAATTATAGTAAATTTAAATTGACAAAATTACATGAAAATTATTTCTCCAGTCGGACAAACACACAAGTAATTTTTTTTTTTAATATGATACATTTAATGGTAGACATTCATATGGAATTTCTTACAATCAATAGATTTATGATAAAATATTTTTTTTTTACTTGTGTGTTCGTCCAATTAAAAAAAATGATTTAAAGTAATTTTGTCAATTTAAAGTTCACGCAAACTAATTAAAACTAAAGGTTTCTATAAGTGAATTAAAGAATAGGGATTTATATAAGTGAAAAGAAAGTATAAGGAGTTAATTAAATAAGCTATTAAACTTTATGTACCCGTCTAATATATAAACCATATAATTCGACTGTCTCTTTTTCCGTCAGTTCTGCTTCATTTTGACAATGATTTTTTTTTTTTAATTTTGCAATGAAAATGACTTAATTACCCCCAGCCCATCAAGAAATGTCATAGCCGTCACAAAATTAAAGCCCTTCAAAGTCTCATTCTGGCCTCTCATTGAACGGGATTGCTTTAATAGTATAGTACAGATTATTACATTTGGATGAATGCCAAATATATATATATATATATTGATGTTTGAATTAAAAAAGTCATACTCTTATACCCATGTTCAAATATAACTTTAACACATATTCAATACAAATGCTTTAATAAGAAATAAATTAAAAAATCTAGGCTACGTATTCCCACCATAAACTAAATGCCGGGTACTCGCCCAACCATGAATAATTAGTATATTAACAGTATTACGAGATAAAGAGACTAAAGAGTATAAAAAATGTGCAAAAATACACACAGACTCATTTGAGTATTAAATTAAATTACATCACTACCCAAGTACTCTGCACAATTATGTTGGCAAGAGACCATATTTGGACATAAATTCAAGCTATCATTCTACATAGCTTATTTTTCCTTACGACAAATTACGACATAAAGATTCTAGGCGGCTAGACATGAGAAAAGCCTTCGCCATTGCCCCAAATGTACAAAAGAGAGCAGAATTAAGTTCCTACTATTTTGGAATTCCATATACCAAGTAGCTTCACCGGATTTACTTTCTATAGTAAAAAATAAGACTTCAATTTGAAACTTTCTCAACACCTGCTTCTGCATAATAAGCTCCAACAACACAGAGAACTAAGAAAGGTATTCCTCACTACACAATGCAAGCCTGTAGTACAAGAACATCAGAACTGATTCAGCAACTTCTCGATTATTGAACATCGTCAATATTGTCTATATGCATGCCATTAGTGCTTCATCAAACAACAGCAGACCTACTACCATGTTAGGATTGATAAAACTCCTAGGAAATTTATTTTAGCCATACAAAATGAACACCTATTTATACTTATGTTGCTCAAACTAGTTAGTTTCTTCCAAGATTTCCATGAATTCAGAAGATCCTTCGATATCCTATACCTAAGTCCATATATGCATTAGACACGGGTACTTCACAAAAATGAAGTGTTGGAACAACAAAGAATCATGCATCATCAAGGTCACTAACCTGATGCTAACATAAATCAAATTAGCTCCATAAGCATAACAAGTCAAATGTTGATTCCTAGATTTCAAATGAAAAGATACATTGCTGTGTTGCCTTCAGGATAAGTCAAACAGAGAAATGGTGAATTTTCCTTAGAGACTGAATCAAGTGGCAAGTTACTTTTAGTTAAAGAAAAGCCATAGAGAAGCAACTAAAGGCAAATCAACTTATGCACGTGCATGCTGTTAAGCAAATAAAATTTATTAAAGACCAAAACTGAATACCTATTCAGTGAAAACACTCATGAGATCATTTGGAGGAAATTGTTGTAGCATTGGGATTCCCACTTTTGCATTATCCCCAAACTCCATACTAGGCTCCTGCTTCACTCTGGTACCAATGTTCTCACTAAAAACCTTTCCATGGCTAGAGCTGCTCAAATGTGAATGAAATTCATCAACAGCAAACTTGGGAGGAAGGCAAGTTCCTTTATTAATATATCCAAGATCATTAAAAGGTTCTTGATTGAGCAAATCCCCAGACTTAGTAGAACCATAAGGATCCGGGATATTACTCGTGCTATGGACAAATCCTGGCAAAAGCCTGGATGCTTTAAATGTCATGCTTGAGGTTTGAACTTGCTGACTGGCACAACTGTCAGCATTTACCGAGCAAGATGAAACAGATGGAGAAACAGAAGCAGGGGGTATGTAACCACTAAGAACGCCTGTAGTTTGGAGATTCACATCTGATACTTGCCCAGTATTCAATGAAGGACAATTTGATTGAGATGAAATAAGACTGTAATCAATAACAGCAGTCCTGCTGTAGCTGCCATTTTGGGTCACAGAAACGGGACTATTTCCTGCCTGAAAACTAGCAGATGACTGAGAGGGTACAACATGGCAAGAAGGCTGCACATTGATTGAGCGGCGCAGCTCAGAAACAGTAGATCGCTGCTGTGGTTTCTGGAGTTGTTGCTGTTGTTGCAACAAATCAATAAGCATGTTACCATTCTGAGAACTTAACCCTCCATTATTACTGGGTCCTGCCGTACCAATGTTACTAGAGGGCCATGATCTGAACCCTGAAGCAACATCTTCAACAGGTGCAAAGGATTGTGAGAAGTGTTTGGAGCTACTGGATTCGCTTTTTACTAGATGTTGAACAAATGCAACTCCATGATCAACTTGAATACACTTGGGCCCTTGAGGGGTTGCTTGAAGAAGTGCTGGCTGGTCCATAGCCACAACTAAATTGCCAGCAGGTCGACCTAAGAGCTCAGCATGGAGAGCTGCTAAGGTTTGTGGAGGAATTTGTCCAGATGCAGCCAATGCTTGGATGCTAAAACTTCCAAGTGAACCAATTTTAACATTTGCTTCTACTGGCCCACAAAGTGGATTAGCAATACCACCTTGTTGAGCCACTCCACTTATTCGTTTCAAGTATAGTCTGAATTTCTGCATATGAGATTACAGTATCTTATGTAACCTTAAAGTTTTTAACAAGCACAAAGAAGGAGCTAAATATATCTAGCGCGATTAGGAACTTTGATGCGTATATACTATCAAAAGAATGTAAATAAAGGCTTCAAGCTCCTGAACAGGTTTTATGTTCAGTTTCAGCATGAGCAGCTGACAGGTGGTCCTGCACTGCTGACAAGGACACATATCACAATCATTAATCAAAACTGACTAGCAAAACCAAGGTGAAAGTACCTGCTAGCTCTCTCTATTACATGGACTGGTTCAAATTAGTCCCTGTATCATTAAATGGATCAATTTAGTCCCTATACTAGTAAAAAGATTCAAATAAGGCAAAATTTTAATAGAATTAAGCACACTGTTGAAAGTGACATGGATATTTTTTTTTCTTTTTGAAAGATGATGATGTGAGACTTTATTTTGCAAAATAAGGCACATGGACACCACACCATTTAGCAAATGAAAGGGGCTTTAAAAAAAATTGTTCAAACTTTTGTCTATACACAGTTCAACACCAAACAAAAGATTTTGTTTGCAAGACCATAAAAGCTTTAAAAATATTTTGGTAGAAAATCACAAACCATTCACCGTTTGTTTTTCTTTCCCAACTGTAAAATTTGGCCTTATTTGAATCTTTTTTACTAATATAGATACTAAATTGACCCTTTTAATAGTAGAGGGATGAATTTGAACCAGTCCCCATAATAGAGGTACTTTCACTGCAAAACAAAGTACAAAATATTATCAATGCTACAAGCATCATCAGCCGATATAATTTTTATATGCAAATGGTGTAAATAATAATAATAATTATAACAACGATAATAATACAAGCTTCTTCACCATTGTGGTTCTTTGTTCTTTTAAACTCCATTATGAGACCCACTTTCAATCAGACAGATTTAACTTGACAACAATAATCCTCTTCAGAGAATTCTTTCACAACTTCATCAGATGTCAACCAATTAAGATTATTTTAAATAAGTTAATTATGACTCATTTCACAATAGCTTTACATCGAAATCTCCCCATAGATATTTACCCAACAAAATATTATATTGGCAAGCAAAAAATTTATAAAACTTCAGTCCCTAAGGAAGGGGGAAAAATGTACTTAGCTGTATGTAAAATAAAGTCTTGAGTATAGTTGAGGTCTAATACAAGTTTTTCAATCCATAACTTGCATGAAAGTTGGATGAGGAGCTATAGACTTTACTAAATCAGAAAGTAGAGTAAAATCAAAAAGAAGAAACAGACCATATCTTCTCACTATAAAATAAATAAATAACAGAGCATATAAGAATCAGTAAGGCATGATTTGAAATAATAAGAAATAAAATGACATGCCAACATCAAACCATCAAATGTTTGTTATCAGCCAAAATATAGAAGTTCAAATTGAACAGCGAACTTGCAAGTAAAACAACAATCAAGTACTTTTAGCTAGTTAACTACACACAAAGCTGAGAGCCAATTACCAAATGCTCAAATATATTTACGATCGGTCCAGATTACTAGTTCAAGAAAAGAAAATACATGTCAGATTCACATGGTGAAGAACCAAACCTGCAAATGGCTGGCAACATTTTCTCTAGTTAAACCAGGTACATTCATCAGTTCAAGAATTCTCTTGGGAACAGCCTCTGAAATAGCAGCCACAATGTTTTATCCAGCAATAATAAGAAAAGCAATCAGTATTAACATTTTCTATTTCAGAGATTGCACAGAATGCAAAAGCCTATCCCAGTCTGAATTCAACATGGTAAGAAAAATAAATAAAAGGATCAAATCACTAGAGATCTTACTATCAATCCCTAGCTGGTTTACAGCACTGACAAATTGTTGGTGCAGTTCCACTGACCAAACAACACGTGGTTTCTTTGATGTGGATGGATCGTCATTGTCAATTTCACCATCATCCTCTTCTTTTGAATTGCTCCTCTTTTTCAGAGGTTTTAATGATGTGTCTGTTGCATCATTGACAGAAGAAGCATATTCAGCATCATCATGCCCCCGTTTATGCTGATCAGTATCATCTAAGCTTCCTGAATCTAGCTCCTTATTCTCATTCCATTTCTTCCTCACAACATGCTGCCATATATTCTTTAATTCTTCCTCACGTATGGGCTTAATCAAATAATCACAAGCCCCATGTCTAATTCCCTTCATAACCGCACGTGTGCTCCCATCAGCCGACATCACTACAACAGATTCATCATGTCAGTAAGCAGAAGAATAATATTTACCAAAAGTCTTTATGGAAAATAAATGAATACTTACTAATTACTGGAAGATCCATTTCAAGCCCAACATGTTCGAGGAGTTTATAACCATCCATATCTGGCATATAAACATCACTTAGTATCACATCAAAACACCCTTTTCTCTCCCGTAAAAGGTTCAGAGCAACTTTGGCTTGGGGGCAAGTAGTAACTGCAAAAAAAAAAAAAAAGGAACTTTACTTTTAAAAAGTAATAAAGAAAATTGAACAAACATCATAACATTTCACTGTGCTAAAAAATAAGAAACTAATACGAAACCCTAAAACTAATTAAGACTCTTTCTAGTTGTTAGCGCAGAATCTACCACATGCTTGTGAATGGTACGCAACACATGTTAAGAGTTCAACACTTAAACATGTAATTTTAGCTAAATAAAAAGGCTTCATTTCACTTTTAGGAAGTAATTATGTTTAACTTGCCCTGTATTTTAGTGATTCGATATTCTTTAGTCAAATGCAATTTTGTCTTTCCTCGTTTGCTTAAAAGTAACAACGAAAATATACTAAAAACCAAGCTTAATTCAAGATGGCAGTTTTATAAGCAGAAAATGCATGGAAATATATATAAGTGAATCCATAAAATGCAAAATTAAGCACCGTGATAGCGGCAACGGTGAAGCATCTGCTCGAGGATTTTTAAGCAGGTAATGTCATCGTCCACAACTAGAACCCTCAACCCAGCCGGGAACTGATCAGAGATCACAATATCCGCTGCTTTGCATGACGTCAAGCCGCCGTAGCTGGTGGTGGTAGCGTCGCTCGTACTCACACTGGACTGTACAACTCTACGCATAGTAGCCATAGTCAGAAAAACACAACTCACTCACACAATTAAAAAGAAACCCTAGAATCACAATCCTTCTCTCTTAACGATTCCAATTCACCAAAATAAACCAACGAACTCCACCAAAACGAGAAACAATAGAAACAGAGAGAAAAAAGAGAAACCCTAGAAATGAGGGGTTAAATTGAACGGCTTAAACCGGGATCGGACCGACGAGTGAATAAAACAAGGATAAATTGGAATCGATTTTCTTTGATGTTGAAAAATTCTGGTGATCCAAAGTGAGTTGATTTTTCTTTTTTTCTACAGAAGAAGAAATAAGAGAATTGGTAAATAACGCGCAAAAAAATAGAGAAAAAACAACTTGTCCTTATCTGTTTATTTATTTATTTTGAGACATGCCGGATAATAAAAATAAGTAGAAAACATGCCCAAAAAAAAAAAAAAAAAAGTAGAAAACGGAGGGATATAGTTGGAGAAGCGAAAGGTGGGGCCTATTTATGCAGCGATTGTCAGTCAGGCACAGTGGGTAGCGTGCAATTTCCGGTCCGCTATCCTTTGGTTTCCTCGACTCGACTCATGCCACTGCATTAAAATATTCAAGGTTAATTAGATAAAAGGACTGATTTTAAAAATTAATTATGGATTTAGGATATGTTTTTCCCAAATTTAGGGAAATTGATCAAATTATGGATTTAGGATGGTCTTGCAGGAAGCATTTCTGCTGAAGTGGCAGTCAGAGTCGTATTGACCTTCTACGACCACATTACTCGAGCATTTTTTAACATAAAATTATGTTTTTTTATTATTTATTTACATAGGTGGAAACCAGAGCTAGCAATCAGGAGGGTTAGAGCCGCTCGGATCGAATTTACTTTTGGCTTATATGTTTTTAGACTTGGATCAGCTCAAGTTTAGGTTTTTGCCGGGCAAGGGCTTTTACGGGCTTAGAAAGTTCAAATTTTTTCTAGAATTTTTCAAATTCGGGGTTAGATCAAGTCGCACGGGCTGTGACAGAATTAGATAATTTTAAATTTTTTAAGTTAAAAATATTTTAATTTTGAATGTAATAATTTATTTTATTTTTATAAGATGACAACGCAATTTAAGTTTATCTTATAAAAATAAAAATTATATATTAAATAAAGTTATTTTATATAAAATTATTAAAGTGTTTATTATATGTAAATTTTATTATTTTATAATATTATATGAATTAATCAAAATATCTTTTATTATATTATATTGACAATTGAATAACTTTTTATCTTTCTGATTAAATCTATAAATCTAATACTCATATTCTAAAATATTTATTCCAAGACCTAAAAATATATTATACTAAGCCCAAAGCTAAATAATCTATTTATTATTAGATATGCTCCTGGGTCGGATCGAGTTTGAGTTGGGCTCATGCAAGGTATCTAGATCAATTTTCTAAGTTCGGACCCGATCTAGCCCAAAAAATGAGTTTTTTTTCCCCAAACCTGGCCCAATTTATGAAAGGTAAACATTGGTCTGACTCACTCCGCCCATATTTGATTTTTTTAGATTAATTTTTGTTTAAAAATATTTTTTAAAAAGTATAATACATTAAATGCACTAAAAACCCTTAAATAAAAGTTTTCTACCACATTAAAAATATACCAAAAGGTATTAATATTAAAAAACATTACCGTAAATATAATAAATTTTTTATTATATTAAAAACACAAATAAATGTAAGAAATATTTTATTGTCTTAAATATAATTTTAAAATTTTATATTTTGAGTTGGGTTATTTAGTTGCTAAGTTTTTTTTTTTTAAAGGTTTTGGGTAATGAATTTAATTGTTATTGGGTTAGTAATTTAATATAAATATAAATATAAATATATATAATTATTATTTAGTACATATAATTAATATAATACTTTTTATAACATAATATATTCAGGCGAAGCCGGGCTCAGGCAAAAAAAAATCTTGCCCAAGGCCCGACCCATATAGAAAACGGACCTTAAATTTTACCCAATCCCATTTTTCAAACCTTTTATTTTTGTTCAAACCCTCCCATTTTTCAGGCAGGCCTTCGGGCCCAAGCAGGTGTTCCGGCCCAAGAGCAAGTTTACTCATTATTGTCCAAACTCAAAATAAACTAATTATAGCCTAAATCTTAAGTCTAAAATAAAAAATAATAATAAAACTGTAATGACCTGAAAGTTAGTTGTGTCGAAAACAGTGGTTGTGGAACCCCACTAAACAAGGTTAGTATGAAATTTAATTAAAGTTTGGTATTTTAATTTTGTTAATTGAATAGTTAATTAAGGTAAAAGTGTATCGACCCTAAAGTCAATGATATCGGAAAATGAGGTATCGGAACCTCATTTCTATTAACCGAGCTCAAAATTATTTTTACTAAATATTTACAGACTTACTGTATAGATGAATTGAATTTTGGATAAATAATTTTGTCGAATTAGTAATTAATTGTTGTAAAAAACTAAATCATAAAAGTAATAAAAATTAATCGTTACAGATTTTTATTTGTTAAAAGGTTAATATAGCAATCAGGGCATTATTCATTATAGTTGACGATTGATGACATATACGTGTGTGAAACCATTTAAATTATACTATATTTAAAATTTATAATAAGAAAAACATGTGTCATAAAACAAATTTTTAAAAAAAATCACTCAACTTCCATTCTCATCTTTTTCTTGGCTGAACTTAGGAGGAAGAAAAGAGAATTGAGTTTCAATTTTTCATCCTTTGCATGGTAAGCATTTTTAGTCCATTTTCCGTAAATTTTATGTTTTTGAGATCGTGGTAGCTCGATTTGGTTAACCTGTATATTATTCCCCAAAACTATTAAAGTTTCAAAATGTTGCCATTAAAGTTTCAAAGTTTCAAACTGTGAAATTTGTTAGTTTTAAATATAATGACTAAAGTGTAAATATTTCAGAATTTGTATAAAATTTCTATACTTATAGATAATATAGAGCTGTAGGAGGATAAAATTGAGATCAATTTTGAAACCGAAGCACAAATTCAAAAGTTATAGCAATTTTGGTTCTAAGGACTAAATTGAATAAAATGTAAAACTTTAGGGGACATCCAAAAGATGAAATTGAATTGATACATGCTTAACATAGGCTGTTATAAGGTATTTGGAATTGATAAATTGAAATGAATTATTATTTAGATCGAGAATTGAATCAATAGAAGGATAATCGCGGAAAAGGAAAAATTACAGATTAGTCATCGCTGTTTTGTCTGAAAAGTTTATGTGAAACTTACTATGCAAATTTTATGATATGTTTGATTATATTTAATGTTTATTAGTTAGTTTAATTATAACTTTTATGATATTGACTTATAAGGGACTAAATCGTAAATTATGAATTGTATTGCAAGTACAAATAGGTACATGGATGTTAGCTTAAATTGATTATATGTTTAATATTAGTAGATGGTATGCTAGAATTATATAAGTTTGGAATGGAAATGTGGCATAAATAATTTGTACCTTTTTAAGTTGGGTGAGTTGGAATGATTATACAAATGAGAATGTTGTAAGTTAATGTAACACCCCATGCCTAACCCGTCCACTAGATCTGGGTATGGAGCTTCACAAGCAAACCTATACTTAATTTTTCTAACTTAGTTGTTATAAAACAATTTTAAAATAAAACTATCTAATAATGAAATTAAAAATAGTAATCCTTGCAATAAAAGGCCCTAAGCCACTAAATGCTTGGTTCCTCACCGTTCTAGCTTCTAACCAGACTATCTGTTTACAAGGAATTTCTTAAAACTTAGATAAGAACTATCTATCCTAAAAAATCCAAATCCTAGATATATTATCAGGCTTCGCTAAAATAGTCCCTAAGGCATAGTGTAACATCCCCAAAATTTCTAGAGTCTTGAATAGTGATAAATAACTAATAGATCTGTCAGAATATGAGAAAGTCATAAATTGAAAATTTACAGAGATATGAGACAGAAAAGACAAGTGTAGAAGGTATTTGGAAAAATATAAATATTAAGATAAATTAATTCAAGGCACCGGTTAAATTGTAAGAGAATGGAAAGTATTGTGGCAAAGTGAAAAAAATTAGGTGTTGAAAGGATTAAATTAAATTGATGAAAAAGGAGGAGGGACTAAAGGTGAAAATATACCAGAAGGAAACATGACAAATGGGTGGTATTATAGAAAAAGTGAAAGAGTAAAATGGTAATTAATTGAGAAGATAATTATGAAAAAAAAAGTAATAGCTTAATTGAAATTAAATGATGTTGGAAAGGCAAAATAGTAAATAACATAAAAGAGATATTTTGATAGAAAAGACTAAAGAAATGGAGGAAGAAAGAGATGGGAAGTGGCTATAAATAGCCATCGACCATTTGTGTTTCACATCACCACCATCTTCTAGTATTCCCAAGTTTTACTTATCTTTTAACTTAGTTCTTCTCACCAAATACAGGCCTATTAAACTAGTTTCTTCCAAATTTCTCCAATATTAGTTAGTGAAATCAATAGAGGAAACTATCTAAATGTTATAAGAAATATATTCATGAATGCTTTGGAGGAGAGAGAATAAGGATTAATAGAGAATACAAACAATTGAGATAAGAATCATAAACTTCTCTTAAAATACATGTTAGTTTTGGTTTAAAAACATAGATTATGATATGTTAGAATGATTTTAATGTGAAAATATTGTGTATTTTAATATGGAAAAATGAAGAAAAAAAAAAAGGAAGTTCAGAATAAATAGATACATAAAGCAAGAAAGTGGACAAAAGGAGATGGAGAAGAAGAAGAAGAAAGTTTAATTTCAAGCTTTGAATTGTAAGTACAACTAGAACCTTACTTGTTTTGATTATTTAGCTGATTGTTAGGATGAAAATAATTCTAATATGATATTTAATTAGAAGTTCATATATTAAATAAGTGAAGAATAATGCATGATAATTATTAAGTATAATAAATAATAAATGGATTGTGTTTATTAATTAATATGTGATAGAGAAAATGAAAGAAAAATGAGAAATAAGTTATAAAGTGAATAGAAAGATTAAATTGTAAAAGATGACAAAGTTGATAGAATCATAATTATTATAAGTAAGTGTATATATGTGTACAGTAAAATAATTGTACTTATATGAGTAATGTGATAAATGGTATCGTGAAGTCATGAAAGTGTAGAATAAAAAAAAAAAAAAAAAAGGATTAGTATGTTACAAGTGTAAAATAATATGTAAAAAGAATTAATAAGGATTAGTGATGAATTATGGAAATTATATTAATTGGTGAAATATGTTACATGTATTAAAAAAATTATAAATTCTATTTGTGGATTTGATGACTCAGGGACAATTTAGAAATAAGTAAAAATGACATGTGAATGTGATAATAAGGTATTGTGGTGGAATGTGAAAATTAAATAGATAAATGAAATATGTTATATTAAAAAATTAGAAGGTTTCTAAAGTTACCTTAAAGTTTTGTTAAGGATTTCCAAGGATTTAATGAATTTTCGTGAAAATAGTCATAAACATGTCAAAAATTTTGATACTATGAATTGAGTAGTTTTGTATAGTTTAAAGGTTAAGAATTAGTCGTAGGTGAATAATTAGATTAACGGAATTAGTTTTAGGTGAAAATATTAAGTATAGAGAAAGATATTTGAGCTTTAAGTTTGTTAGTCGAAATTTCAATTTCATGAGGAATATAACTTAGACTTGCGTTTTTGGTTGGTTTAAGTAAGTCTTGGCTGAATATTAATTGCATAAATTGTGTGGTTATTATGTGTGAAGTGCCGAAACCATTAAAACCTTCTTCGAGCAAGGTGATAACTCTTGAAAAGAGTTATATTTTAGGCCTCTAAATGGAATTAATTGTTTGTAATTAAGTAAATTCATCTTCATTTTTAGGATAATTTTAGAACATTGCATACCAAAGCTTGGATTGTGCTATAATGGTCATCATTTATTACTTGTATTACCTGGGGAAGGAAAAGTTATGGTTGTGGTTAGACACAGGTGCAGGTACAAGAAGAGGATGAAGAAGATGCAGAAGGAAAATATGGGAAGTGAAACATTACCGTGGCAAATGGTGAGATTAATTATCAACAGAATTGCCATGGCAATTCCAGGAAGATGACTCAGCACTCTATCCACTTCACTTTTAGCCAGCTGGACGTGTTCTAGAAAAAACACCCTAAAAAAGAGGATAAACAAATGTGTGCTGAGAGGGACGAATCTACCCAATAAAAGAAGGAGAGAGAAGAAGAAAGAGAGGAAGAGAATTTGTGTGAGAAAATTGGTGACTACGGTTTTTCTATCATTTTTTGGAGAATTCCAAAGAAAGAAAGGGTAGCAGCTTAAGAGAGTAGAATACAGGCGTGAAGAAGGGGGAGAGACAACTATCCTAGATTTACGTACAATCTGAAGATCAAAGAGAAACTAGATTGTGGCGAGAATTCATGCATTTTTGCTTTTATTTTCTTGATTTCTATGATTCAAACTTATTTGAGAATGTTGATGAATGATTTTATTTTGATGTTAACTTTTCCACCCATGAAATAAATCTTTTCTAGGTTGGAGTTATTTGGGTTAATTTTTTATCATCTTTAATGCCCGTCATTTGAGATTGTTTATGTCACTGTTTCATTCGATTTATGTTTATTTTAATTACATGCAAGCAAGCTCTAGACATAGTTTTTGTGTGTTGTGTTCTTAAATGTATTTTTAATTCTGAAAAGGTTAAATATATTGAATCTTGAATCGTTTGATGCAAGCGAATACTCGATAAAATATTCGTAGAACTCTAGACATAGATGTTGCAAGTTGTACAGAGAAGAATGTTCATTGTAGTTATTAATCTAGAGTTCTGTAGACATACAACTTATGATCTAACTATCAAAAGGGGTAGGTTATAGTAGTGACTCTCTGAGTAGTTGATTAGACAATATTTTTCCATGGCATTATTTTGATATGAACATTTCACCTGAATAATTCCAGCCCTATTCATTCAACAACAGAAATACTGTTTCTTTTCTCTATAATTTGCCACAGCATTTAATTGCCATATCAATTCTTTATTTTTAGCATTTGATTTCATTACTTCATTATACAAGCATCTTATTCAACTTGAGAGTATTTCCTACTATTTAGTATCGTCAATAGTATTATAATAACTTACTCAATTTCTTACTAATTTCCGATCCCTGTGGAGATGATATTTTATTTTATCACTTTATTACTTTAATGACATGTACACTTGCTTAAGTTTGCTTAATTAAAGGTTAATTAAGTACAATTTTAATTAATTAAAAATTAAACAAGTATATAAACAAAAATTAAAAGAAATATAAAATATTTGTCCTTCTTATTTTTCAACTGAAACAAAATAAAATATAATAAAGAAAGGGTTTCAAAGCTTCAAACTTTTGGCTAAAAATAGGTAAGCTCAATCAAGTCATTTTCTTGTAATTTTTATGTTTTTGAGGTCATAGAAGCTTGATTTAGCTAGCATATGTACCAATTTGCAAAAGTATTAAAAGTTTTTGGATGTTTTCATTGATGATTTCTTAAAGAATTTGGTGTTAAAATGATAGATTTTAAGCTTAGATGGGAAAAAGGACTAGATTGTAAAGTGTAAATTATTAGTTTTGTCAAAAGGACCAAAGTTCAAAATATTAAATATTTGATTTGAAATTTCTATAATTATAGATATTAGAGGGTCCTAAAAGGATGTAATTGAGATCGATTTCGAAATTGAAGCTTAAATTTGAAAGTTATGGCAATTTCGATTTTAGGGACTAAATTGAATAAAATGAAAAGTTTTAGGAGCATTTAAAAACTAAAATTGAACTGATTCACGCATATTAGGGGATGTTATAAATGATTGGTGTTGATAAATTGAATTGAATAATTGTATAGATAAGGAATTGGATCAAATTGGAAATAGTCGGGGAAAAGACAAAATTGTTGAATAGTCTTTGAAGTTTCAACTTAATTTTTTATTTTTCTAGGTAAGTTCATATGGTACAGTTATATTTAAATTTTTATGCATTTTAATTATGAATATTTGTATGTTTTATTATAACTTAAATTGTTTGCGATTTGGTACAAAAAGAGAGATATAAACTAAATTTTAGAGAAATGTTATATGCATTAAATCCCGAGTGAATGTAATAAAGGATAGGATACGATTGGCATACCAATAGGGTTATAGGTGTTCTTGTATAGGATATGTGATAGTATAGGATAATTGGTTGTACGAAGATCATTACTGATTATACAGGGATCCAATTTTTGTTACGGATCATCGAGTATTGAATGTCTCTGCTGAGACCTTGGTGTCGTGGAGGGACGTATTATTATACGATTTTACAGATGATTACCTACGAGGTTTGCACTTCAGTGCCCTAGAGTGGTGTAGTTACTGCTCTTACGAGCAATTTGGTTTGGTGTAGTTACTTATGTATCCGAATCTGTTCACTTATGTTCTTTGAGATAAAAAGTTTAATGAAAATCTAAAAATGGCAACGGAATGTTATGAGCTTTTTATACAATTAGTCAAATATTGATTTGATTATGGGAATCATATTAAATTGGATTGATATATGTTTGAATTGCCATTTAATATCGTTATATGTTAACTTGCCTTATTGATATGTGAATTATTTTGTTTAGGCAAACTTTGCCAAGTTAAATTGCTTGTTGTATCAAATTGTAAATTGAGGTAAGTTGATGTTTAATGCCTATGAACTTACTAAGCATTTGATATACTTACCTTGTTTATTGTCCATTTCCCTTGTAGATCATCTTTTGGAACTCGTCAAGTCATATAAACTCGAAGCTCACACTATCTTATCACCTATTTGGTAGATGTTTAATCATTTTGAACCTTGGGTCTGTGGCATGTATTTAGGTGTTTTAAAACAAACTTGAATGTATGAAGTCTTGATGATGTTTGAAAGTAATTTTGATCCATGGTATTGAACCTGATATATATATATATGATCTAGATGTTGATATTTGTATATGGCTTGAAAATGCATGATTTGGCATTTGTAATACCTAGTTAAATGGTTTGGCATAGGTAAGGTTATGAAATGAAATGAAATAACATGTTTGAACATGGAATTACATAGGTAGGAAGTTGGTATTTGAATGGTTAGTAGGTTGAATGGATGGTATATAATTTAAAGTATTGAATTGGTTTGTTTTGTGATAGATTGAATCTATATATGAGTGATTGACTTGTATTGGTATGAAAAATTATGTGTTTAGATATGTTTTTAGGTGATTATGTTGAATGGTTAATTTGAAGGCCTTGGGGCCAAATGTTGATTAGCATGCTAGGTTGAAGCTTTCGAAAGCAGGGACATAGTGGTCTGTCTGTGGTATCATGATACCATATCCTTGATGTCACAATATCCACCATGTTTTATTTTGTAAAGTTTACAATTTGGTCCTTAGGTTGGGAAGTTTGGCCTTAGATATCGCGATACCCACCTGACATATTTTAATGTTTGGCTACTATCTTCAGGATCGCGATACTAAGCCCTAGATATCAAGATACCCTCTTCTCATATTTTGAAAATTTTTAATTTAGTCTTAATTCAACCTCGGGATGGTACTGAGCTTTCGTAAGCTTGATTAAAACCCGAAAATGATTGTTTAATATGTTTTGAAATTGATTAACACTTGATCATATGTATAAATGCTTGTATGTTGTTTAATTGATTATAGTTGCTTCGAAAATGAATGTGGCATCCTATCGCTCGAACCTGGTGATAGGGTTAGGCGAAGGGTGTTACATACATTTCCAATGAAACATATATTTCATTCCTCAAAGAATATTAATGGAAACAAGATATTTGTTCATAGACAAGTATGTGACCAATTATATTTCATGTCACATTCATAACATAAGTTATCTCTACCCTTTGAAGGGTTATCTTGAGAACTCTTATTATTCTATTATTTATTATTGTTTCCACTTCTTGTGGTTATTATTATGCCACTTATCACATCCATGATATTGTGTCACTTATTACATCCATGATTATATCCTTAATTTTTTTTATATTGAAGGGAACGAAAAAGATCTAGTGGGGTGGACTTCTAAACGTACAAATATATTATTTATTTAAAGGCAACTAGTATCACAAAAACATATCGTGATAATTCGATTAGATTTAAAACAAATAACAATAATCACATATTGATAACTCTTGAAAAGAGTTATATTTCATGCCTTTATGCCTAGCTAATTGCCTGTACTTAGGTACATTTAGTCGCATTTTAAGACATTCCATTAGTATTTTTTTGGTTTCAACATTACATTAGGAGCTTGGACTGTACTTAAATGCTAGTTATTTTTAATTGCTTATGGAAGGGTTGTGTGTGGTGGTGGATTGGCAGGTCCAGGTTGAGGAACGAGAAGTAAATGAGTGAATGTTTGCCAGGGCAAAGGGTTGGACAGTTTGTCAACATGAATGTTGTGGCAATACCGAGAAAATATCTAGTCAGCACTCAAAGCGTAAAGGTCTTAGGCCCAGTTGAACTTGTACTAGATATATCTACATGAAAAAGAGGGAAGAAAATCATGGACTGTTGGATTTACCCTAAGGAAAACGATTATAAAAGCCAAAGAAGAAAACACTAGAAGGGGCGGAGAAAACAAAAAGGAAAACCTTAGGCAAAGAGATAAAGGGTAGTGATTGAGTAGAGACGAGAAGAGGAAGACGAAGGCAGTCCCTCTTAAGCCACCACAGAACATTGCATTGTTGGAGTGTGGGTTGGATAAGTGAAAGCTATCTTTCCGAAGTTCTTCCATTATTTCTTGATTACTCTTCGTGAATTGATTTAATAAAAATGATGTTGAATGATTCTTTGCATTTGAATTTTAATTACCAACTCATGTGCTAGATCTCATAGGGTTGGGATTACTTTATGAAACTCTTATTTTCTTTAATGAATGAAGCGTAGATCTGTTCTAATGCTCTGTTTCATTCAATGGTTTTTATTATTATTATAAAATTACATGTTTGCAAACTTTAGACATAGATGGATGTACAATATATTCATTAAATTAATCTAATTCTGACAAGGTTAGGTTAATGAGATCGAAATTGAATGATATGTGCAAGTGTTTGACCGAATACTTGTAGCAGCCTCTAAACATAGAGTAGCGTTCATACGAAAAGAAAACAAAACAGTGCAAGGTACCGTGCTAAAGGCCTATAGACATATATCGCTTAAGACAAGTTAACTTGAGGTCTTGTTCTCGAAAGAAGCGAACTATTTTAGAACTCTTCTAAGCAGTAGGTTGAGTATGGTTTTGTCGAGGCATTACTATTAGTAAGGGCGGATTCTTAGTAATCCTGACCTTTCAAATCAACATCGTAGACCCGTTATCCTTTACCGTAGTGTCTTTGCCATAGAATATTTTTAGTTGTTTACTTGTTCATTTGTATATTATTCACCTAATTATTCTCAAATTTGCCATTGCATTCTTACTCTTGTCTGGTCGTGTCATAGCATTTTTCATTACTGCATGTATCATTATTCATTCAAATTACCACTACAATCTTATTATTATTTTTGTCATAAAATTAATCATGCCTTACTTTAATAATTTGACCAAATTATACCATTCTAATCCCTATGGAGACTATCTCACTCGTCATTTTATTACTTGTTTAACGTGTATACTTGCACAATTTGCATATCATATTCACAAGTGACAAGTTTTTGGCATCGTTGTCAGGGATTGGCAATTGGTGAAATTTTGTTTATTTTATTTTGTTTTGTTTTCTTAGTTTCATTTAACTTAGTTGTATTTAATTTCTACAGGTTTGCCATCAATTTATGAGAAGAGGCATCCTTGCTAACAAAAAGTATCCTTTTGACTGAGAGATTGAAAGAACTTTGGGAAGGAGAAGAAGGGATTACGTAATATGGCTAGGGAAGGAAATGATCCTGGCCAAAATGATCCTGGTCTCAATAACAATTCCATTATTCAGGATGTTAATCCTTCTATTCATCATGTGATAGATGATCGAAACAGACCAATTTGGGAACATGTTGTTCCAGTTTTGGATGATTTGAATCTAGGATTAGTAAGACCACACATACAAGCTCAGGAATTTAAGTTAAAACCAGTAATGTTTCAAATGTTGCAAATAGTAGTACAATTTAGTGGATTACCAACTGAAGATCCAAGACTACATTTAAGACTTTTTCTAGAAATCTATGATTCATTTAGACAATAGGGTGTTCCTGAAGACTTATTGCCGCTTAAATTGTTTCCATATTCCTTGAGAGATCGTGCAAGAGCGTGACTGAATGCTTTGCCATTGGAAACAGTGGCATCATGGAATGATCTTTTCCAAAGATTTTTGCTAGGGTATAATCCACTAAATATGAATACAAAGCTTAGAAATGACATCACATCTTTTTGACAAGCGGAGGATGAAACGCTATATAAAGCTTGGGAATGATTTAAAGAATTCCTTCGAAAATGTCCGATGCATAGATTCTAGAACTGAATACTGATGGAGATATTTTATAATAGGTTGAATGCGCATACAAGGATGGTAGTTGATGCTTCTGCCAATGGTACCTTGTTGGATAAATCTTATAATGAAGCTTATGAGATTTTGGAAAAAAATTACCAACAATGATTATCAATATCCTATCACAAGAGTTGGGACGGTAAGAAAGTTGCTGATGTAATATCCTGGTTTTGGGCCTAGTCGAAATAGTGGTTTTGTGACCACAAAATCCAAGATAGAAATAATTATTTTATGATTATTTTGAGGTCTATGATATGATTGCATGATTGTGTGAAAATTTCGTGAAGAAATTTTATGTATAAAGTGCTTAAATTGAAATTAGGGACTAAATCAAATAATTTGCAAAACTTGTATTCTAGAAGTTTCTAGTATGAAATTGTTTTGAAATATTAATTAGAAGGTCTAAAATAGCAATTTTACCAATTTCTAAGTCTATGGACAAAAATTGGACATGGATGGAATTTTTGGAAAGTTTAGTAGTAAGGGCATTTTGGTCATTTAGGGGTAAAATGAATTAAAATACAAAATTAAAAGCCAATTTTGCTCATCTTCAACCCCATGGCCGAATATAGCAAGGAGAAACCATGGCTAGGGTTTTTCAAGCTTCCAAGCTCGATTGTAAGTCCGTTCTAGCCCCGTTTTTCAAATTCTTTACGTTTTTGGAATCCTGGTAACTTGATTAAGCTTATTCTAGCAATAATTTAAGCTAGGATTCATATTTGGAAAAATACCCATAGGTGAAATGTGTTTATTTTGATGTTTTATGGTAGAATATGAAGGCTGAAATTATGTTAAACAACTTTTGCTAAGCGATTTTAAGCAAAAATGAGTAAAACGGCTTAATCGGTAAAAATTATTATTGTTCATAACTATGTGTTAGAGTGAGAATTTGATGTTGTCATAGAAGGGAAAAATGTTCAGGATGTCATAAAACATAAGAAAATATGCTGAAGTTTAATTTACGAGCTTTGGGGTAAAAGTGTAAATATGCAAAAGTTTAGGGGCAAAATTGTAATTTTGCCAAAATATGATTTTGGGTTAATTTGAATAATTTGAGCCCTAATTAGACTATATTTTAAATGATAGAGTAAGGAAAACTAAAATTCAGGCTAAAATGGGGAAAATACCAAGTTGTGGACGAAATGGTAAAAGTAGCCATTTTCACATACGAGGTAAGTTCATATGTAAATGTTGGTAACATAGTTATTATTTTAAATGTTTTTATGTTATTTAAATGATATAATAATTATTATGAAATATTATACTCGTGATAATTGTTTGATAATATGTCAAATTATGTGATATACTTGGAAAATGTGAAATATTATCGAGTATTGGTATCGGTATTCCGTAGAAGATGGTTGAGACACATGATTGGGAAAAAGGTCCCGTTGAACCTTAGGAACGGATTAGGATACAAGTGACATGTCACTGGGATATTTGGGCATCCGAACTCGTTGAGTTGAGTCTGAGTTCACTTATGGATGCGAATGTCCGAGCTCGTTGAGTTGAGTCCAAGTTCGAGAGATGTAACTAGGCACCCAAGCTCGTTGAGTTGAGTCCGAGTTCACTTATGGATGCGAACACCCGAGCTCATTGAGTTGAGTCCGAGTTCACTTATGGGCGGGTTACATAGTTGCTTGGCTACATATGTGGCACTTATGTGCAAACTTTCCATGTATCCGAATTATATTCCGATGTGTTCAACGGGTAAAATTATACTCAAATGTAGGAATACTCGAGATGAAAGGGACGTATTGGTAAGTGTTGTGAAATGGATACTTTGAATAGGTATGTACTTAACCTTCGGGTTGAAAACTCGATATAACAACAATATGGTAAGATGATAAACGAAAATGTGATATGAATGTCTCGGTGATGATCATGCAAATGATGTTTATGTTTGCTTATATAGTTGTGTTACTTGCTATTTGCATGTGAACTTACTAAGCATTTGTGCTTACTCCCTCCTTTTCATTCCTTGTAGTGTTGACAAGCCAACTCGGAAATCGGAAACAGTCGAAGGCACGCTCACACTATCCGTATACCATCTTGGCATAATGGCTTGTATATTTTGAGTATGGCATGTATAGCATTATAATCATTTTGTATATATGGTCTTATGATATGGTTATTGAGTGGTATGGAAATGCTTGGTAATGATTAGCCATTGGAATGGCTAATCATGATCATATTTGGTGTTATGTATGCTAAATTGCTAGCTAATCCATGGGAACCATGAAATGGGTAAAATTTACCATAAAATAGATTCAGATACAATGATAGTGACGTGAATTTGAAAAATCACTAAAAATAGTAGAAATGGAATTAGATAATGAATAAGTTATGGAATTGAATCTTGATGAGCCTATTTTCATATGGATGGAACAAAAAAGGTATATGAGTTATATTTTGTGAGATGTTTAAATTTTTGTGAAACAGGACCAGAGCAATTTTTGGATCCCCTGTTCTGATTTGGAAATTCACCATAAATTTTTCAAAGATAATTAGAAGTCATGATTTATATGTACAGATTCCTTATTGAGTCTAGTTTTATTAGAAATAAACGGCATAGTCATTGAAACTCTGTACAGGGAGATATCTGATTCGTAATACACAGAGTTCAGAGTAGTCAAACCCTGAAACAGGGGAGACTTTAACTAATAAAATGTACTAATTTGCTTGACCAAAAATTCTATAAAAAAATTAGGAAATAGATATATGGGTCTAGTTTCAGGGAAAATTTACAGAATTGGATTTCGAGTTTTGTAACTCGAGATATGAATTTTTAAGCGACTATGACGCAGATTGCTAGCTTGACTGAAAATTTTAAAAATAAATTGTTTGAGCTGTTTAAAGTAATGAATTAAGTCTGTTAACACCTTGTGTTCGACTCCGGCGACGGTCTCGGGTACGGGGCGTTACAGCTGATACCATGGAGCTTGATGCAATCACTTCATTGACAGCCCAAGGATCTTCTTTTGCTAGTATGATCAAAACAATGAAGAGGCCTACTGTAGTCGAGGAGATGAAATCAGCTGAACTATCGTGTGGTTATTGCGATGAAGACCATGTGTTTGATGAATACCCATCAAACCCACTATCTGTATAATACATGGGTAATTTTAACCGGAATAATGACCCTTACTCCAACACCTAGAATACAGGGTGGAAGCAGTATCCCAACTTTAGTTGGAATAATTAATGTCGAGACCATTTTTAAATCGAGTTTTGGAAAATAGGAATCGACTTTAAGAAAAAAGAAAACGGGAGTCGCCACCAATCTTTTTAGGTGTGATTGGATCACCTTTAAAATATTTTGTTTTAAAATCATTAGTTTTGGTCTACGAAATGACAGAACAGGTCCAGGAGTCGGTTACGTACGAGGAAGGATTAGCACCCTCGTAACACCCACATTATTGGTACCTAATTAATTATCAAATGTCTTTAATGTCGGAAATTTAAAAATTTTAAGATGCAATCCTCTTTTAATATTTTTGATTTTTGAAAATTAGGGTTCACTTATATCAAATAAATCAAAATATTACATCCAATAAGTTAAGACACAACATTTTTAAGATATTTGACACTAAGTTAGCCTTTTTGGAAATCTCTATCTCAAAACAAAACGCCATATCCAGTAAGTTAGGACATATTGCTTTGAAAGTCCAAGATAGTTACTCGCATTTTGAAAACCTTTAAAAACTTAGAAGGGTACTTGATTATTCGAACTCAACGAGAAAGTCGCAACCCAATAAGTTAGGGCACCACTTTTATCGAAATTTCCAAACACCAAGCATTGCCTTTATATTTTTTTGAAAACTTTGGAATTTTTTTTTTAATTAATGCATGAGGAATCACATTATCGTTATGGAATAGAATATTGCAATAATAAGTGAATAAAACATGCATTTAAACGATACAATGGCAATAATACAAAAATCATATACTAGATACATACATGTTTAAAATTACATAACATCATATATACAAAGATACACATAACTTATATTGAAGATGGATAAGCAAAACATACAAACATACGTAGTAATAATTAAGAAATGATGCATGATACACAATTAAAAAGAAATATAATATCAGTATACATGTTCATAAAATATAACATTAAACAATAATTATAAAATAACATTTAATACATAAATGATATATACAAAATATATCAAAGAATTAGTATATATGAAAATATAAAATAAAGTGAGTTAATTGTTAACGAAATATACTTATAATACAAATATGATATTTAATAATTTAAAAATAGTATCTTATATACAATATATAATCTATAATAACAAAATTTTTTTTTTTACAAAAGAATAATTATTATAGAATACAATATATTTGTTTTTTAAGAAAAATAATATATAAAATAGAAAGTATATAAAATAATTTACAAAATAATTATATAATAAATAAAAATATCGCATAATAAATACTTAATAATGAAATATATATGTAATATGAGTTAAAATATAATTTAATAATAATAATTTACAAATTTTAAAATTATAAACAATATAATGAATAATATAAAACATATATAATATGATAGATAATATATAATATACATAACATATATAATAAATGTTATAAAATAAAATATAATATATATAGGAAAATAATATATGATAAAAGATTTTAAACGTATAAATGGTATTTTTAATAATATATGTATAGTTTTATAAAAAAATAAATTATATATAAAATAAAATAAAAAAATTTAAAAATAATAAAGAAAGGGTTAAAATTGAATTTAAACAAAATTATAAGGCTAATTTGCAAAATAGTATAAATTCTGGGCCTGATTTGCAAGAGTTAAAAAAATGAAAAAAGACTCACTGGGCAATTTGCCCTAATCTTAAACGACACCGTTTCCCAAAATGTAATTTAGTAACCGTTGGGACTAAATTGAAACAATTATAAAATATTAGGGTCAAATTGAAAAATAAAATAAAATCAAACTGAAAATTCAGAAAACACGGAAGGATCAATTGGGCAATTTACCCATCTTCTAAAAACACGCGGATCCTCCCCGGGTCACGGGTCAACGCGCGGATCCTGTGCTTTAAAATGACACCGTTTTGAGCTTATTAGGTTAAGCAGAAACGATGCCGTTTCACTAAGGCTATATAAGCCAAACTTTTGGTTTTAAATTCATTTTGCATCTGGTTCTAAAAAAGAAAGAGTGAAATCCTCTGAATGAGGATTTGGGACTGGCACCAGAGCTCCGTCGAGCCTCTGTTCTCAGGCGTTCACGCGCTCACGCGCCACCGTGAACGTCGGTATACGCGGCGGTCGAAAACTAGAAATTTCCCGTTTCAGCGCAGATCAGAAAAGGTTCGTCTCTCTTTTCCCCTTTTCATTCACAATATATATATGTACATGTATTTAAAAGGAAATTTCACCTTTGTATATTCAATCGATTGTGATGCTTTCTGTATATATGTGCAAGAATAAATTCTTTTGCTGAAATTTTTTATTGCTTCTCTGTGTGTATTTTTAGAAAGTAAGTCCCCTTTACACTGTTTTTACTCGGGCTTTTATAGCCACTGTTGTTATTACATAAACTGGGGAAAGAAAAATTTTTATTTCTTTCTATCTTTGTTTTGCTTGTTTGCTGCTGCAGTTCTTTCCTTTCTTTGCAGGTGCTCGCGAGAAATCCGGCGATGTCGAAGGCCTGACGATGATCTAACGGTGGCGTTAATCTCAGCGTGACTCAGAGCCTGGAATCGTGGTGACGGTGAGGCGCTGATTAGGGAGGCAAAGCCTTGAATGGCAGCCTCAATTACGGAGCTGGACAGACACTCCCTGAACCTTCCAGAACCTGTTACGGCGCGAGGTGAAAGAGCTAGGCTTGGAAACCCTAGCTGCTAATTTTAGGTTTTGTGAAAGAGCTAGGCTTGGAAACCCTAGCTGCAAATTTTAGGTTTTGGGCCTCTGTTATTTGGGTCTGGTTTAGTTCTGGGCTAGGTAGGGTGTAAATGGGTCCGCTGGGTAGTTTTAGGCCTGCTGGGTAGTAACCGAGTACACGGGTAATGGGTCTGAGGTATTTTGGGCCTACTGTTTGGGCTTTGTAACCTGGACTTGGACTGTTAAATAAATAAATATTTATTTATTTATCTATTTTTATTTGGTTTTAAGGCCCGGTTAAATTTGGGCTATTACAATTAAGGTGCGGGGAATTTAAACAATGTTGTGAGATAGAATGCTATAAGTGCACCACCTGGTTATAATCATCCTATGTTGAGCCAAAATGTTTAACAGGGTCAAGCATCATCCTCTACCTTAGTTGAAGCCTTGCTGAAGGAATATATGGCCAAGAATGATACTATAATTTAGAGCCAGGCTATGTCCCTCAGAGCTCTTGAGAATCAAGTGGGACATATAACGAATGTTTTAAATTCAAGGCCACAATGAGCATTGCCAAGTGATACTAAGAATTTAAGAACACAAGGGAAGGAACAGTGTAAGGGAATCACTCTCAAAAGTGGGACACAATTGAATGATGTTGTCCAAGACACCACTATAAAATATGACAACTCTAGACTCAACCATAGAAAGACTTCAGAGTCAATTGAAAAGCATACTCACCTGAAAAGGGTAAATAGAAGAATGTTGTAGCAGAATCAGATCATGTTGCCAACAAAAATGCCACAGCAAAAAAAATCAGCAACCTGAAGGACGACTACCTCTACCTTTTCCTCATCGATTCCTTAATTTCAAACAGGATGTTCAGTTCAAAAGATTTTTGGAAGTCTTAAAGCAACTCCAATTATGGAAGTTTATGAAAGATATACTGTCTAAGAAGCGCAGGTTGGGAGAATTCAAGACTATTGCTCTTATTGAAGGGTGAACAACAATGTTGATGAATAAATTACCTCCAAAGTTCAAAGACCCAAGGAGTTTCACTATCCCATGTTCAACTGGAAATCATTATTTTAGTAAGACATTATGTGATTTAGGAGCAAGTGTAAATCTAATGCCTATGTCTATTTTCAGGAAGCTGGGAATTGGGAAAGCAAGACCTACTACCGTTACGTTACAATTGGCTGATCAATCCTACATACATCCGGAAAGTAAAATTGAAGATGTACTGGTAAGAGTAGATCAGTTTATTTTTCCTACAAATTTCCTTATTTTAAAATGTGAAGCTGACCAAGATGTGCCAATTATCCCTGGAAGACCTTTTCTTGCTACTAGTATGACTTTAAATGATGTGCAGAAAGGCGAACTGACCATGAGGGTAAATGATCAGTAGATTACTTTCAATGTATTTGATTCCTTGAAATATGTTAATGAGAATGAAGAATGCCATGCCATTGGGTTGATAGAAATAGCAGTAGAGGTAGAATTTGCAAAATTTTGCCACAACAATTTTGATAGTGATGGAGACTCACTTGAGCAAAGTGACACAGTAATTTTTGAGGACATTGGTAACCTTATGGAAGCCAAGTAGTTCGTGGGTAGAGTAGGGAAGAAGTTTGAATCCTTGGATTTATCTTATCACTCTTTTAATCCTCCTAAATCTTCTATAGAGGAACCTCCCACACTGGATTTGAAACCTTTTCTATAGCATTTAAAATATGCATATTTGGGAGACAACAACACTTTGCCAGTAGTAATTTTTACGGAGTTGACACCCGGGCAAGAGGTCAAGTTGTTAGAAGTCCTTTGGCGATCAAAGAAGCTATTAGGATGGAACCCTTGCTGATATAAAGGGAATTAGCCCTATTCTCTACTTGCATAACATTTTGTTGGAGGATTTCCGTAGCAATTTTATTGAACAACAGAGAAGACTAAATCCGATCATGAAAGAATTTGTTAAGAAAGAGATTATTAAGTAGCTTGATGCTGACATTATTTACTCGATCTCTGATAGTTCATGGGTAAGTCATGTGCAATGTGTGCATAAGAAAGAAGGTGTCACAGTAGTGAGTAACGATAACGATGAGCTCATTCCGACTCACACTTTCATGGGATGGTAAGTATGTATAGACTACCGCAAGCTTAACAAGGCAACTAGAAAGGACCATTTTCCCCTACCATTTATTGATCTGATGTTAGATAGATTAGTTGGGAAAGCTTTCTACTTTTTTTTTGATGGTTATTCAGGGTATAATCAGACTTTCATCTCTCCTAATGACCAAGAGAAGACCACCTTTACATTTCCTTATAGAACCTTTACATTTAGACGGATGCTATTCGGGTTATGTAATTCCCTGATAACCTTTCAGCGTTGTATGATGGCCATATTCTCGGACATGGTGGAAAACTTCCTTGAAGTCTTCATGGACAATTTCTCTGTGTTTGGCAATGATTTTAAGGATTACTTAAATTACTTAAAAAATCTAGAATTAGTTTTGTGTCGTTGTGAAGAAACAAATCTTATTTGAATCGGGAAAAATGTCACTTCATGGTTCGTGAATGAATTGTCCTTGGGCATAGAATATCGCAGCGAGAGATTGAAGTGGACAGAGAAAAAATTGAAGTAATAGAAAATTTTCCACCTCCCACTAGTTTCAAAGGTATTAGAAGTTTTTTAGGCCATACGGGAATTTATATAAGATTCATTAAGGATTTCTCGAAGATATCTAAGCCCTTGTGCACATTGTTGGAGAAAAATAGATCTTTTAATTTTGTTGAAAATTACTTGGTTGCTTTCAAAGAAATGAAGAAACAGCTAGTAGCAGCACCAATTGTAATAGCTTCAGAATGGACACTGTCTTTTGAACTCATGTGTGACGCCAGTGATTATGCTATGGGAGCAGTGTTGGGGCAAAGGAAAGAAAAAGTACTACGTTCAATATATTATGCAGGCAGAACCTTGACAGGTGCGCAGCTTAACTATACCACTACGGAAAAGGAGTTATTGGTTGTGGTGTTAGCATTCAATAAATTCCACTCTTATCTGGTTGGTACCAAGGTCACAGTCTACATAGATCACTCTGCTATTAAGTATTTGGTGAGCAAGAAAGATGCCAAACCAAGATTGATTAGGTGGATCCTCTTGTTGCAGGAGTTCAACTTGGAAATTAAAGATCGAAAGGGGACTAAAAATCAAGTGGCTGATCATCTGTTGAGGTTCGAATCTGGAAATGAAGATGGCAATGAAAAACTTATTAAAGAAGACTTTCCTAATGAGCAACTGTTAGTTGTCATGGCATTACCTTGGTATGCCGATATAGTGAAATTTTTAGTAAGTGGTGTGATGCCACTTGATCTCAATAGCCAAAGAAGACAGAAATTCTTTCATGATGGCAAGTATTATTATTAGGATGAACCTTTCTTATTTAAGCATTGTGCTAATAAGATAATTAAGAAATGTGTCCTTGATGATGAAATATATAGAATTCTGCAGCATTGTCATTTAGCCCCTTATGGGGGACACTTTGGTGGAATGAGAACTGTTGCCAAAGTACTTCAGTTAGGATTTTATTAGCTGAGTTTGTTCAAAGATGCTCATGAACTTTAATAGCAGTGTGATCGTTGTTAGAGGACACGAAATCTATTTAGGAGACATGAAATGCCACTGCAAAATATTCTAGAGATTAAGTTATTTGATGTATGGGGAATAGAATTGATGGGTCTATTTCTACCATCAGTGGGCAACCTATACATACTGTTGGTAGTAGACTATGTCTTTAAGTGGGTCGAAGCTGTTGCGCTTCCTACTAATGATGCAAAGTTAGTAATGAAGTTATTACACAAGAACATTTTCACAAGATTCGGTGAGCCTAGAGCCATTATTAGCGATGAAGGATCTCATTTTGATTGTAAACTAGTGGCTAGCTTGCATCTGTATGGGGTGAAACATAAGATCGCCATGTCATATCATCCTTAAACAAATGGACAAGCTGAGCTCTCTAACAGAGAAATCAAGAAGATTCTAGAAAAAGTGGTGAATCCAACTCATAAGGATTGGTCCTCTAAACTAGATGAAGCTTTGTGGGCCTATCGTATTGCATTTAAAGCACCATTGCGGATGCCACCTTTTAAGTTTGTTTATGGAAAGTCATGTCACCTACCTGTTGAGCTCAAGCACAAAGCATTTTGGGCTATTAAAAAATTGAACATGGATTGGGTTGTTGTTGGCCATAAAAAGTTGTTAGAGCTGAATGAAATGGAAGAACTCAAGGTATAGGCATATGAAAATGCTAAACTACACAAGGAGAAAACCCAGCAATGGCATGATAATAGAATTATGCTAAGACAATTTGATCCAGGGCAACGAGATTTGTTGTTTAACTCTAGGCTCAAATTGTTCCCTGGTAAATTAAAATCTCGCTGCTTAAGTCTCTTTTGTAACAACCCGTTTTTAGTGAAATCAGAATAGTGATTTTAGGACCACATATCTGATAAGTATATTATTATTTTACTATTATTTTAATGTCAATAGAATGTTAGTAAGGCCGTATAAAAATTTCGTTAAGAAATTTTGACATTTGCATGTTGAATTACGTAAAAAGGACTAAATTGTAAAAGGTGTAAAAGTAGAGTTCTATTAGTTAAAGGTATCAATTAGCTATAAAAATCTAAAGTGCAAGGACTTAATTGGAAATTAGGCCATTCAAAATGTTAGTGGACATTAATGGACACAATTTTAAGTGATTTTAGGTTATAAGTCAAGGTTAAATTAGTAAATTAACAAATTAACTTAAAATTAAACTAAACGAAATATGGTATCATCTTCCTAATGGAATTCACCACCAAAATTTAAAAGGGAGGAAGCCATTTTTAAGGTTTGAAGTTAAGCTAAGCTAAGTTGGTGCATGGTGAGTGTTTTTCATCACACTTTTAATATATTTTATGTTTTTGAAGTCGTTTTAGCTTAATGTAGCTAGCCCGTGGTTCAATTTGTAAAACTGCTAAAGATTTAGGGTTTTGCAATGAATGTTCTTACATGATTCTTAATGTTCAATGAAAGATTATGGGTTATTGTTGTTAAATAAATTACTTTTGTAAAGTAATTTTTGATAAAAATGTCATATAGGTCCCTAGAGAAACCGGCTAGCTTGAAAAAATGATGAAAATGCTTAGATTTCAATTTGTAAGCTTAAGGACTAAATTGTGAAATGTTAAAATGTTAGGGGTAAAATTGTAATTTTTCAAAAATATGAAATATGGATTGAATTGATTAATAGAAGTATGAAATGGATTGAATTTGTATATTTAGATCAAGATAGACCTGGTACGAATTTAGACCGGGGAAAAGCTAAAGCCTCGAATTAATCGACGCCGTTGTTACGCACAAATCGTTGAGGTAAGTTCCTAGTGTTTTAATATATAATGAATTTCTATTTGTGTACTTGTATTACGATGCTTTAATTATTACGTTACTAGAAGAATAATGATGAATTGCACATATGTGCCCCTGTTTGTACTTCGATACCCCTGAATTGTACATACGCACCCCTGTTTAAACTTTGGTACCCTTGAATTGCACATACGTGCCCCTATCTATACTTCGGTACTCCTGGATGTACTTTTGTACCCTGTTTAGACTTCGGTAACTCTAAAATTGAATAATATGTAAATCATATTCAATTTATTGTTAGATTAAATGATATGCTACGTCCTTACTAAGCTTTATAAGCTTATTCGTTCGTGTAGATTGTTTTGTAGACGGTTGTTGCTGACACTTTAGATGGATCAAACCTTCAACTCACACTATCCAACAACTTTGGTAGTTTCTGTATCTCTTAGGGTAGTGGCATGTATAAACTTTTGTAGTTGAATTTGAGATTGAAACGTATTTAGGATGTATAAAATGGTGTTTGATGAATGTGTATATAATAACTAAATGTGTTTGTGTTATGATCTCTTATATGCTTAATAGATTATTATGGCAGGTATAAGTTGTTTTGGTATTTTTGATGCCGTACTAGTATGAATTAATGTGGCAACGTTTTGATGCATGTTTGAATGGCTAAAATGGTATGTGATGAGTTGATTTCAATATGGTCAAGGTATGGTATGTTTTGGAAATGGTATTAAACTATATGTGTATGATTGAGATGTTGTAAGAGTATATGTTTAGATAACTTGGAATGCTATCACCTGAGGTGCCTTGTATGGCATATTGGTTGAATGATCTTAGGTTATCGAATTAGTCATTTCGTATAGGTTTTAGTCATGTTTGGAGGTCTTGATGATATGCATAAAATGCTTTTAAGTACATGCTTGATTTTGGTGATGGAAATGGTATTTTTTGGGCAAATTCTTGTCCATACGGCCTGAGACACGGGCGTGTGACTCAGTCGTATGTCACACACGGCTAGGCGACATGACCGTGTGTCCCCTGTAGGTTTAATACATGCAAGTTAGGTTGTTAGCACACGGGCGTGTATGGCTATTTCGAGAGTTACACGGCCTGGCACACGGGCGCTTGGCTTGTTCATGTGACCCAACTCAGAGAGTTACATGACCGTGTGTCCCTATTTCGATTGTTACACGGCCTGAGACACGAGCATGTGTCTTAGCAGTGTGAGGCACACGACATGACCACATGTCCGTGTGACCCCTACAGTCCAATTTTTCTAACTTTTTCTTATACTTTCTGAATGTTTCCAATTTGGTCCCGAATTATTTCTAAGGTATTTCTAGGGCCTCGAGGGCTCGATTAAGGGACGTTATGTATGTGATTGAGTGTAATTAGATTATGTTTTCAATGATGTGTGAAATGAAGTTTTTACTGTTCCATTTGTACAGTATTACTCCATAACTCTATTCTAGCAACGAATACGAGTTAAGGGTGTTACATTTAGTGGTATTAAAGCCACGATTTAGTCAATTCTAGGACTAATGTAGCGGAGTCAAGTTTTGTATATACATTCCATATATACCCTATGATAGTGTGATGCTTTTGATCTGTTCTAACATTGTATTTTCTTTTAGATTCAATATGTCGTCTGAATCGAACTGAGCTATAGCTAATAAAGCTGCAAGTAATGTTCAAGCTTCAAATTCTAAAGCAAGTAATAGTGCGTCTATTCCACAATCTGTTGGTGATGAGATGAAAAATATATTTATTGGAATGATGAGCCAATTGTTCAATGAGTTCAAGCAAGCAAATGTTGCAACTCCGCCACCTCTACCCCTTATTATGCCTCTTCTGACACCCCTGAATACTCTAAACCCTGTACTTGTAATAGTTACCTGAGTATCAGTAGATAAAATTTAAAAATGTGAAGTGGAAGAATTCAGAGGTACGATAGATGATAATCCTTCAAAAATCGAGCATTGGCAAATGAATACAAATAGAGTTTTTACGGAATTTTTGTGCACCCTTAAAGATTGTTTGAGGTGTGCAACATCATTATTGAAAGATGAGGCATATTTATGGTGGGATACTTTGAGCGATGACATCGAATAATAGTGTTAATTGGGATTTCTTTCAGAATGAATTCAAGAAAAAGTATGTTAGCTGGCTATTCATTGACAGGAAAAAGAAATAATTTCTCAAGTTAAAATAAGGAAATCGAACTGTAGTTAAGTATGAATGTGAATTTGTGCAGCTAAGTAAGTATGCTCGTAACATCGTATCAAATGAGGGGGAAATGTGTATTAGATTTGAAGATGGGTTGAATGATGATACCCGCATGGCTGTAGTAGCATTTAAGTTTCAAAAAATTGTAGAACTTTTAGAGCGGGTTAACAAAGTTGAAGAAATTTGTAAAAGAAAACTATAGTCAGATTCAAACTTTTAAGATTTTAATAAAATTGGGTCATTTAAGCCTGCTCAAACGTCTCCATCAAAAAAATTTAGAAATGACATGTAACGCCCCAATTTTTGGATTTTCTGTGTTTCTGTGATTTTTTAAAATTTGTGTGTGTTCTGGTTGGTTAAAACATATATTTTAGTAGGTTAGTGGGCCTTTGAAAGGCCCAAACTTAAGTTAAATCCGTAGTAGTCTTCGAAATTTTAATTTGATGAACAAGTGATGCAATTGGCATTTGGGCTTTTAAGAGTAAAGAGATAAAAGATGACATAAAAAGGAGTGTGGTGTAGTGGCAAGGTGGCGTCACTTAGGGGACAAGGAAGTGACGCCATAGAGGAAGTAAGGGGTCCAAGGTTCAAGTCTTGGCTCTTACAATTTATTTTGGTTTTTCTTTTCTATAAATCTGGAAGCAAGTAGGTGTGCTTTAAAGTTTAATGTGTTGGATTTATGACACAAATGAGTTGATGGCCTAGTGGTGGTGGCGTGGGCTGGCATGTGGGAGGACTTTGGTTCGAATTCCTTGGCACGCAAAGGTGATTATTTTGCTATGTTGGGACGGCAAGAGTCGGTGTTGGTTTTAAACTCTGGTGATGGAGGGATCCCACATCGGAAAGCTAACATAAGAGTAGCTGGAGAGCTGGCTTTAAATAGAGCAAACCATGAGGAGAGTAGGCATACCCTTCTTGGCTGATCCCTTTCACTTTGTGACGTGCTTATTTGGGTTGGACGTCAGCTAAGAGTGTTTGGAGTGTGGATTAACTGCAGTCTCCTAGCAGGTGTGTATTTCTCGCTACTCTAGCAGTAGGACGACTACTTTGGGCCGCGATGGGCTGAAATCGGCCATGCCCTCGTGCGTAAATGACTAGCTTGTGTGATGATTGGGTTAGTTGACAAGGATTTATGTTAGTTATCGTTAATTCGTAAGCCTGATGTGTTAGTGATCGATTGTAGGATTATCGTGTGGGAAATATCGTCGGGAGATATCGTCATCAGTCATTATCAACCAAGTGTGTAAACGACACCCCCCTTAGACTGAATCGGTATAAACCGAAATACCGAAACGTTGGTATTTTGTGAACTCACGAGCGTGCGGGCGCTCGTGAGACAGTTGTTAATGAATATGGTACATTTGGATGATTAGAGTGCAGAGTGTACATTTTCGTACACAACGGTATTTTGGGTTTAATGGGCCGAAAACGGGCTAATGGGCCAACGGGCCCACTTTGGTAAAAAGACGAGGTAAGTACTTCTGATTACTTGGTAAATGTTAGAATGAGAATGAAACCTTAGCAATAGGTAATAATTACTGAAATACTCTTATGCATGTAAAATTACGATTTTACCCCTAGGGTTATTTTCTAAAAAGCATGATGTTTTGTTTCTGTATACGTATGCCATGACATATTATCTCTGTTGCATGGGACATGGGTTTATAATGATGGAGGAAGCGTTACGCGACCTCATTTGCAATCTGTGGCCTCGCCACATATATACTGATACAGTGACTTCGCCACAATATCCGCAGAGCTCGTTGCAATCTGGTGGCTTCGCCACATATATATATATATATATATATATATATATATATATATCTGTTCTGGTGGCCTAGCCACAATATCTATATCTGGTGACTTCGTCACAATATCTGGCAGCCTCGCTGCAATTTTTATAGTGTGTAGCAGTTGGGTGGGTCGAGTAGTCTCCCCACATGGTGTAAGGCTGGTACGGGGGTGTTATGGATGGCTCTGGGTTGGGATTTATGCATTCATGATATATTTGTTCTGTATCTGCTATGGGCATATGGGTTCTATTCTGATTTCTGTACTGGGCCAAGGCTCAGATAAGTCTGACTCTGAAATTTGATCTGTTTTGGGCTATGGTTGGGTTATGTTACGCACTGAGTTTATCGAACTCACCCCTCTATTTTCATCTCTGCAGGAAATCCACAACCATAGTGGGCTTGGAGCTGTGAGGGATTCGGAGTGCCCACATCATCTGCAAAGTTGGTTTTTCTAAGTTAGTTTATTTTTATTATTTTTATATTCTGATTTAATTTTGGGTTTTAAGTTGTAATAAGACCATTATTTAAATTTCTTTTCCGCTATGGTTTTATTTTCTGATTATATTTATACTATGACGAAACTGCTAATGTTAGGCTGCTCGGGTTTTCAAAATTAATGAATGTTTTCAAGACTCAACAAGCACAACAAATGGATGGCTTAAAGATTGATAAACCGGCTTTTCGTTCAACCGCTGTTTTTACAAAGACCACCCCAATCACTTAAACCAACGAGGGCATACTAAGTCGTAAGTCCATGTGACACGTCAGATCTGGCCATAACGTCTGGGCTGGGTTTTGGGTGTTACATGACACAAGTCGATCAGCTACTCTTTCAGAGTTCATTGGTATAGAGAAACCGAGGCAAAGTAATTTTTAGTCAGTTAATTCTCCAACGGCTAGTGTTTGAAGTGTAAGAAATGTTAAGAGAACTATTCCTGTGCGTGATAAATGTAATAAAAAGCATTTTGGTGAGTGTCGATCAAAGTTGGGAGGTTGTTTTCATTGTAGGTTTACTGACCATTTTCTTTGTAATTGTTTGAAGAAGCAAAATGATTTTGGTAAGCAGTCAAATAAGCCTGAGGCAACTTCTCAGAGAGGTAGACGATCTGGAAACATTAGAAATGCTACTCCTGGTCGAGGAAAGAATAGCAAAATGAACAAACGGTCTAAAGCAAGAACAACAGCTAGGGCTTATGTAATCTGAGCTCGAAAGGAGGCTACTGCTGTAGATGCTATTGCAGGTACTTTTTCTCTATTTGATATTAATGTATATGTATTGATTGATCCTGGATCAACTCATTCATATATATGCACTCCATTAGTAAACAAAAAGAAATTACTTGTTAAGTTCATTGAATATACTGTCAAAGTTACAAATCCTTTGGGTCAGTGTATTCTAGTTAATAAGTTATTGAGATCATGTCCACTGAAATTTAGGGGTTACAATTTTCCTGATAGTTTGATGTTATTACACTTTGATGAGTTTGATGTGATTCTGGGTATGGACTAGTTGACTCTGCATGGTGCTGTTTTAAATTGTAGAAGAAAGCATATTGTATTAAAATGTCAGAATGGTAAACAGATCTGAATTGAGTTAGATAGATTGGACTGTACATATAATATAATCTCAGCTATGACGGCACGAAAATTTGTTAAAAAGGGTTGTGAAGCATATATCACTTATATAGTTGATTCTAGGGTTTTAGGATTGAAATTAGAATCGGTTCCGATTGTGTGCGAGTTACTAAATGTGTTTCCAGAATAATTACCAGGGTTACAGCTGACCAGAGAGGTTGATTTTGCTATTGAATTGATGCTGGGAACATCTCCGATATTTATAGCTCCATATAGAATGGCACTTCTAGAATTAAAAGAGTTGAAAGTACAATTGTAAGAGTTGACTGATAGGGGTCTTGGTCGGCCCAACTTTTCTCCTTAGGGTGCTCCTGTGTTATTTGTCAAGAAAAATAATGGATCAATACGACTATATCTCGACTATCGACAGCTCAACGAAGTCACGATCAAGAACAAGTATCTGTTACCACGTATTGATGATCTGTTTGACCAGTGGAAAGGTGCGATGGTATTCTCAAAGATCGATATTCATTCTGGTTATTATTAGTTATGGGTTAAAGACTCGGATGTGTCGAAAACTGCATTCAAAACCAGGTACGAATATTATGAGTTTCTTGTAATGCCATTTGGTTTGAGTAATGCACCTGCTGTGTTTATGGACTTGATGAACAAAATTTCAGACCATATTTAGACAGGTTTGTTATTGTATTCATTGATGGTATTTTGATTTATTCATGAGATGAGACAGAGCATGCCCAGAATTTGGGAATTGTTTTGCAAACTTTACTCGAAAAACAACTGTTCACTAAGTTTAGCAAATGTGAGTTCTGGCTCCGTGAAGTCAAATTTTTGGGACATGTAGTTCTGGCAGACGGCATTAGAGTTTATCCTAGTAAAATTTCATCTGTGGTAGATTGGAAACCTTTGAGAAATGTATCTAAAGTCAGAAGTTTTCTAGGTTTAGCCGAATATTATAGAAGATTCATCAAGGGATTCTCGATGATTGCTATGCCATTGACGAGATTGTTACAAAAAGATGTTAAATTCAATTGGTCCGAGAAATGTTAGCGAAGTTTTAATTAGTTGAAAGCTTTATTAACTGAGGCATCTGTGTTGGTTCAGCTAGAGTCCAGTAAAGAATTTGTGATTTATAGCAATGCTTTGTTGAATGGTTTGGACTATGTGTTAATACAAGAAGGCAAAGTGATAGTGTATTATTCTCGACAGTTCAAATCGCACGAAAAGAATTATCTGACTGACAATTTAGAGCTTGCAGCTATTGTTTTTGCTTTGAAAATTTGGTGACACCATTTGTATGGAGAAAAATGTCATATTTTCACTGGTCATAAAAGTTTGAAGTATTTGATGTCACAAAAAGATTTGAATTTGAGACAGCGCAGATGGGTCGAGTTATTGAAAGATTACGATTTGATCATTGACTATCATCCAGGAAAGGCTAATATTGTTGCTGATGCTTTGAGTAGAAAACCTCTATTTGCTTTACGAACCTTGAGCATGCGATTGATGTTGATTGATGACGGTTCAATTTGAGTTGAATTAAAAGCTAAACCGACGTTTTTGCAATAGATTTGCGAAGCTTTTAAATGTGATGATATTTTGATTACTAAACGAAAACAGATTGAGATGACACCCGATTCATATTTTCATGTTGGTTCTAATAACAGTTTTTACTTCAAAGGCAGAATTTATGTTCAGAGAAATTTTGATCTCATTTAGACGATTTTATAGGAGCTCATAGTAGTAGCTTTTCGATTCATCCTAATAGCAATAACATGTACGGCGATTTGAAATAGATGTACTAGTGGTCAGGTATGAAACGAGTGATTTCAAAGTTTGTATTAAGATGTTTGGTTTGTCAGCAAGTTAAAGTCGAGCATCAGGTACCTTTTGGTTTGTTACGACCTGTAATGATTCTAATGGAAATGAGAATGTGTCATTGTAGATCGTTTGATGAAGTCTGTGCATTTCATTCCAATGCTTACGATTTTTACCCTCGAGAGATTGGAAAAATTGTATGTCACTAAGATTGTTAGATTGCACGGTGTGCCACTTTCTATTATTTCTGACAGAGATTCACGATTTACATCTCGATTCTGAAGCAAGTTACATGAAGCTCTAGGTACTCGACTACATTTTAGTACAACATTTCATACTCAGACCAATGGTCAGTTTGAGCGAGTAATTTAGATACTTGAAGATATGCTTCGATGTTGTGTTTTAGAGTTCGAAGGTAATTGGGAGAGATTCTTACTGTTAGTTGAATTTGCATACAACAACAGTTATCAATTGAGCATTAAGATTGCACCGTACGAAGCTTTGTATGGTCGAAAGTATCGAACTCCATTATACTGGACTAAGCTCAGTGAGAAAAAGTTGTTCGATGTTGATTTGATATAGGAAACTGAAGAAAAAGTTAAAGTGATATGTGACAGTTTGAAAGCAGCTTCGGATCGACAGAAACCTTATGCAGATTTGAAAAGCAAAGACATTGAATTTCAAGTCGGTGATAAAGTATTTTTAAAAGTGTCACCTTGGAAGGAAGTCCTTCGTTTTGGCCGGAAAGGAAAGATTAGTTCGCGACCAGACCATAAGAAATCATTGAGAGAATTGGGTCAGTAGCACAGATTAGCTTTACTGCCAGAGTTAGAAAAGATTCACAATGTATTTCACATATCGATGTTACGACAGTATCGGTCAGATACTTCACACTTGATTTCACCTGTTGATGTCGAAATACAACCTGACATGGCTTACAGTGAAGAACCGCTCAGAATTCTAGCGTGAAAGGTTAAAGAATTGACAAATAAAAGCATAGCTTTAGTGAAAGTTCTTTGGCAGTGTCACGGAAGAAGAGGCTACTTGGGAACCGGAAGAAGCTATGAAAGTGTAATAACCAAACCTCTTTTCTGGTAAGATTTTCGAGATGAAAATTCTTTTAAGGGGGAGAATTGTAACAGCCCGTTTTCAGTGAAATCAAAACAGTGGTTTCGAGACCATAAATTTAACGAGTATAATATTATATTATTATTATTTTAATGTCTATGGAATGTTAGTATGGTCGTATAAAATTTTCGTTAGGAAATTTTAATGTTTTCATGTTTAATTACTTAAAAAGGATTAAATCTTAAAAGGTGCAAAAGTAGAGTTCTATTAGTTAAAGGTATCAATTAGCTATAAAACTCTAAAGTGGATGGACTTAATTGGAAATTAGACCATTCAAAATGTTAGTGGACATTTATGGACACAATTTTAAGTGATTTTAAGTTATAAGTCAAGGTTAAATTAGTAAATTAACAAATTAACTTAAAATTAAAATAAATGAAATATGGTATCATCTTTCTAATGGAATTCACCACCGAAATTTAGAAGGGAGAAAGCCATTTTTAGGGTTTGAAGTTCGGCTAAGCTAAGTTGGTGCATGGTGAGTGTTTTTTATCCCGTTTTTAATGATTTTTATGTTTTTGAAGTTGTTTTAGCTTAATCTAGCTAGCCCGGGGATCAGTTTGTAAAATTGTTAAAGATTTAGGGTTTTTTCATGAATTTTGTTGCATGATTCTTGATGTTTAATGAAAGGTTATGGGCCATTGTTGTTAAATAAACAAGTTTTGTAAAGTAATTTTTGATGAAAATGTCATTTAGGGACTTATTTATAAAAGTAGTAAAAGTCCATGTTAAATTCATGAAATAAGGGTTTGTTGAGTTGATATAGGTCTCTACAGAAATCGGCTAGCTTGAGAAAAGGATGAAAATGCTTATATTTCAAGTTGTAAGCTTAAGGACTAAATTGTGAAAAGTTAAAATTTTATGGGCAAAATTATAATTTTGCAAAAATATGAAATATGGATTGAATTGATTAATAGAAGCATTAAATGGATTGAATTTTTATATTTAGATCAAGATAGACCCTGTACGGATTTGGATCGGGGAAAAGCTAAAGCCTTAGATTAATCGATTTCGTTGTTACCCTCAAATCGTCGAGGTAAGTTCCTAGTGTTTTTATACGTGATGAATTTCTATTTGTGTACTTGTATTAGGATGCTTTAATTATTACGTTATTAGAAGAATAATGATGAATTGCACATACATGCCCCTGTTTGTACTTCGGTACCCCTGAATTGCACATACGTGCCCTTGTTTGTACTTTGGTACACCTAAATTGCACATATGTGCCCCTGTCTGTACTTTAGTACTCCTAGATGTACTTTTGTACCTTGTTTAGACTTCTGTAACTTTGAAATTGAATAATATGTAAATCATATTCAATTTATTGTTAGATTAAATGATATGCTACGTTCTTACTAAGCTCTATAAGACTATTCGTTCATGTGGATTGTTTTGTAGATTGTTGTTGCTGACACTTTGGACGGATCAAACCTTCAGCTCACACTATCCAACGAATTTGGTAGTTTTTGTATCTCTTAGAGTAATGGCATGTATAAACTTTTGTAGTTGAATTTGAGATTGAAACGTATTTAGGATGTATAATATGGTTTTTGATGAATGTGTATATAATCACTAAATGCGTTTGTGTTATGATCTCATGTATGCTTAATAGATTATTATGGCATGTATAAGTTGTTTTGGTATTTTTGATGCCTTACTAGTATGAGTTAATGTGGCAATGTTTTGATGCATGTTTGAATGGCCAAAATGATATGTGATGAATTGATTTCAATATGGTCAAGGTATGGTATGTTTTGGAAATGGTATTAAACTATGTGTGTATGATTGAGATGTTGTAAGTGTATATGTTTAGATAACTTAGAATGTTTGCATTTGAGGTGCCTTATATGGCACATTTTTTGAATGATATTAGGTTATCGAATTAGTCATTTCATATAGGTTTTGGTCATGTTTTGAAGTTTTGATGATATGCACAAAATGCTTTTAGGTACATGCTTGATTTTTGTGATGGAAATGGTTTTTTTGGGCAAATTCTTGTCCACACAGCCTGAGACACGGGCATGTGACTTGGCCGTATGTGGCAGATAGCTAGGTGACATGACCGTGTGTCCTCTGTAAGTTTAATGCATGCGAGTTAGGCTGTTACACAGCCTAGCACACGGGCGTGTGTGGCTATTTCGAGAGTTACACAGCTTGGCACACGGGCCTGTGGCTTGGCTGTGTGACCCAAATCAGAGAGTTACACGGGTTAGGACACGGGCTGGGGCACAACCATGTGTCCCTATTTTGATTGTTACACGGCCGTATGACCCTTACAATCCAATTTTTCTAACTTTTTCTGATACTTTCTGAATGTTTCCAATTTGGTCCCGAATTGTTTCTAAGGTATTTCTAGGGCATCGAGGGCTCGATTAAGGGACGTTATGCATGTGTGAATGTAATTAGATTATGTTTGCAATGATGTATGAAATGAATGTTTTAATGTTCCAGTTGTACGGTAATGCTCCGTAACCCTATTTCGGCAACGAATACAGGTTAGGGGAGTTACACCTTTGAAACAACTTAAGTATACCCGCATGGAGTTGTTAGTATCAAAGACTTGAAAACAGGGGTCACATTCAAAGTTAATGGACAATGTTTGAAGCACTACTGGGGTGCACATGTGGATTGTGACAAGCAAACCATTGACCTCCGATATGTTTGAGTTAGCAGTTTTGTTTTTATTTTTCCTTTATTTAATTTCTTTACTTTTTGTTTTTATTATTTGTTATCATAAATTATTTAATTTTTTTATTTCTATTTTATTTCTTAGTTTAATGAGCGGTTTTTCTAGATTTTTGGAGACGGAATAAAAGTGTGGGATTATCAGTTGTGATACTAAGAAGACTTTTTCGCTACATCTCAGAAGTAATTATACTGCGACAAAATGGGTAAATGTATGTCTAGGTACGAGGTAACATGGGTTGACCCAAAAGAATAGTCTAATGGGTAAATTCTTCTCAGCATCTCGCAGCTCCATTGAACAGCAAGTGTCGCACTGCTTAAAGTAAATAAAGCAAAGGATTTCCATCTTTAATATTTAGCAGTTTCAACTAGCTAAAGAGATGGTCAAGGCCTAGGAGTAGTTTCAACTAGCTAAAGAGATTTGGATCTTAAATGATCCCTCTTTGCTCCCAATTCCTAAAGAGGCAGAGGAGTCAGCTCAAACTTCTGCTTCCAGAGCAGAATCTACGCATTTGGGTCCACTACTAATGAAGGGGACACTGTTGCTAAGGAGCCTGAAAAGACGACGTCATTAAATCGTGAGAATGAGGAAAAAGAAGCAAAAGATGAAACTACCATTACTACCACCACGAAAGGTAAGGACCCTATTCCACTCACTCCACCAGCTTCCACGACTGCACAAGGCCGTGACATCAATCATCTTATTAATGAGCTCATTTAAGCTGATAAAGAGGGGGACGAAATGAACCCCATGAAGAGGAAGCTGCGGTATAAAGTCAGTGCCAGTAAATCCACTTGCAAGGCTGAATGAAGTAACTACACTCCAGTCTAAGCCAGGAAATTTTTTCTTTTCCTACCTTATGCATTATTTTTTTTTTTTGCCATGACATTTTCTGTACATATCTATATTTTTGTTTTTCTGTTACATATTTGTACATGCAATGAGGACAATGCATCCCCTAGGTTTGGGGGTGTATTGTGCATTTAGGCTGTATTATATATCTACTACGTATGCTCATTCTAGTCTCATTAAATTTGTTTTGCCACTGACATGTAACTACTAAGTACTATTTTGCCTATGCGGAGTATAATATTTACTTATGATGTTTGATGATGAGCTTAAATTCTTCAATACACTTAGAACATGTGATAGGGGATTAGGTGAATTTAGCTTAGGTTAGGTTGCTTAAAGATTACCTCCTAAAAATGAGATGTCCTAGCCTTAGTTATTTTTTGGACTATAGTAAGTATCTTTTAATGAACTTAGAGACTTTTGAAGCCAAATTCAGTCACATTGCCACAACATTATTTAAATAAAGGACAGTAGACACTTCAATACTTAGAATTTCCAAGTAAATCAGCACCACTTTGTTTGCTCCATCGTGCTGTTGACTAGAAAGGTGAGTCCAAGTAAGAGTGCATAATAAAGAAAAGAAAATTAGGGGCACTCTACTTTAGTAACAGGCTGAGTACCTAAGGAGGTAGTTGTTTGCTCCATCCATCTTCTATGTTTGGGGGTGTGATAAATCTTAAAAAGAGTTATATTTCATGCCTTTAGATCTAGCTAATTGAATGTACTTAGGTACATTTAGTGGCATTTTAGGACATTCTATTAGTATTTTTCTTGTTTCAGTTTTACATTATGAGCTTGGACTATACTTAAATGTTAGTTATTTTTAATTTATTGTAGAAGGGTTGTGTGTGGTGGTGGATTGGCAGGTGCAAGTTGAGGAACAAGAAGTAAAGGAGTGAAGGTTTGTTAGGGTAAAGGGTTGGACAGTTTGTCAACACGAATGTCATGGCAATGCTGAGATGATGTCCAGTCAACACTTGAAACGTACTGGTCTTAGGCCCAGTTGAACTTGTACCAGATATATCTACCTGAAAAAGAGGGAAGAAAATCACGGACTGTTCATTTTACCCTAGGGAAAATGATTATAAAAGCCAAAGAAGAGTAACAACCCTAACCCATATTCGTCATCAGAATAGGGTTACAGAGCATTACCAAAAACTTTTAACTTAAAACATTCAATTACAATAATTTGTAAAACACATCATATTCCATTCAAACACATGCATAACTCCCCTTTTTCGTGCCCTCGAGGCCTTTGAAACACTTTAGAAACAATTCAGGACTAAATTGAAAACATTTAGAACTTCATGGAAAAAATAGAAAAATTCATACTAAAGGGGTCACACGGCCGTGTGGCCAGGCCGTGTGGGTATTCAAAGTAGGGACACACGATCATGTCCCAGCTTGTGTCTGTGCCCGTGTAACTCTCTGACTTGAGTCACACGGCCAAGCCACACACCCATGTGCCAGGCTGTGTAACTTTCGAAATGTAACTTATAAAAACCTACAAGGGACACACGGTCGTGTCGTGTGATTGTGTGTCACACACTGTTGAGACACATGCCTGTGTCTTAGGCCGTGTGAACGAGAATATGGCCATTTTCAAGCCATTTCATTCACCTTAAAAATGCTCACACATACAAGCCATTTATACCTATTTCAAACATTCAAAAATGTACTTGAAACATGAATAATGTAGTTAAATCAAAATGACATCTATCCATACAACCAATATGCCTTAAAGGCACCTCAAACACAATAATCAAATTTGACTAAACATTTGCTAAATTTAGCTATAAATCAATCAACCAATTGAACAACTTATATACTACATTTACTGTAATGTTCATATATCATTTTTGTACTCATAACCACCAATATGACTATTCACACAACTCAATCAATACCTTAGCAACTTAGCCATATGCCAACACAACCAAAGCTACCAAAACTAGCCATTTAACAACTCAATGCACTATCTTATTCCACACCACACCAACATTTCATAGCATACCTTTATATTCATCGTTTCAACTATCATCATTTAAGTACTTAGATACCAAACTAACAACCATTAAAGTACCATACATACATGTCAACATAACAACTAGTTCATCACTTAAAATAGCATATTTACAAGCCAAAGTTAATGGCTAATTTCATCAAACAAAGACACCTATACAGGCCATTATAACCATGACTCAAAATCATAAAAATCTACTGATATAGCCAATGGATAGTATGATGGATCTCCGACTAGCTTCCAACCCGATTGAGCTTCCGATAATCTATAAAGTAAGAGAAAGAGAACCACATAAGCAATGAATACTTAGTAAGCTCGTATACACTTAAACATAATATTCCATTTTAAATTTGAACTTTATAAGTCATAAATAAACCTATACTAATGCTTCAAGATTTTTCAAACTATATAACTATCATCTTACAAGTGAATATGTTCATTAACATCCCGGATACTTTCCATTTATAACATAATAAGGTCTTATAAGCTAAATTAGATAATTATCAACCTTTTCTTAAAACGGTGAATCATTTCATTTACTTACTTACCATACCATTTATTTAGCATAAGCTTAACTACGTTATTAATTCACGGATCAGTGTATCTGCTCACAACATAAGTAAATTCCTTCCTTATAAGTAAGTCCTTAACTCAACAATTATTTTTATTTCATCATATTTTGTCACATCTATGAACTTATCACTTCAATATTTTTTCTTACCCGTTTCATTTGCATAACTCACAAGACATAAGCCTAAACATCTACCATAACCACAAGCTAGTGCATTTTAACATAACTTTTTCACATTTAACTAATAGTTATTCAGTAATTCATCATTCGTCTCAAAATTTCCTATAAACATGTTATTCGTGTAACAACCCATTTTTAGTCAAATTGAAACAGTGGTTTCGGGACCATAAGTTTAAAGTTGATATATTTATTTATTATTATTATTTTAATGTTTACAGCATGACTGAATGTTTGTGTGAAAATTTCTTATTGTTAATTTGATAAAAGGACTAAATCGTGTAAAGTGTAAAAGTGGAGTTCTATTAGCTAATAGTATTTAATAGCTAAGGAATCTTAAATTGGAGCTCCTTATATTGTAATTAGACCATGATTAGTGTAAGTGGACAAGTATAGACAAGTATTAAGTTATTTTCATGTTATAGAACCATTGTTAATTTTGTAAATTGGTAAATTATGATAATCAAAAACAAATAAAACAAGCCATCATCTTTTCTTCTTCATTTTGAAACCAAAAATTAGGGCTAAAAGAAGCCATTCCTTTTCTCTTCATTCGGCTATGCTATCTTTGCCAATTAAGGTACGGTTTTTGTCCAGTTTTTAATGATTTCTATGTTTTTGAGATAGTTGCAACTAGGTCTAGCTAGCCCAGTGACTATTTTGCAAAACTGTTAAAGATTTTGAATGATGCCATTGATGAATACATGTGTCTTTGATAATAGATTATGAATGCTTGTTGATGGATATACAAGTTTTGTTAAGTGATTTTTAGTGAAAATAGAAATTAGGGATTAAATTGTGAAATATGGAAACTTTGAGGCTAAAATGTGAAATAAATGGAAAATATGGGCTGCAAGGGACCTAATTGAAATTTGGCTAGCATGGATTTTGATTGAATTGTATGAATTTGTGTTTTTATGAAATGAGGACTAATTTGTAAAAGTGGTGAAAAAAATAGGGCAAATGCGTAAAAGTGCTTTAAAGTGTGTTTTGGACTAAATTGAGTAGAGGAATTATTAAATAATCTAAATTTGATATCATATAGATCAAGAAAAGCAAAATTGGGAGTTAGATTGGGGGAAAAACAAAGTTATCGACTTGTGTCGTCATTTTTACATCCGAGGTAAGTTCATATGTAATAATCATTATTATAATTATGCTTTAAATGCTTTGATATTGCATAAATTGTGTATACGAGACTACAAGCATGTTTGACAATGATTCAGCTAATTATGTGCACTTAGTGTGCGAGGTCAATATAGCTTCGGTTATTTATTTGCACTCAGTGTTCAAGATCGAGATAGCTTCAGCTATATATTTGCACTTAGTGTGCCAGATCGAGATAGCTTCGGCTATATAAATATACATTTTCACTTAGTGAGCAAGATTGATACAACTTTGGCTATTTATTTGGCACTAAGTGTGCGAGATTCTCAAATATCCAAAAATATTCCATATGGCTTAATGGATATGTCAAATATGTGAATGAGTATGAGTTAAATATGGAAAGGTACATGTATGTACAAAAAACGAGTAATGCACTGAAATAATGAAAATTATGGAAATTACATCTAATTTGGTGGGTGCAAATGTGGTAGGTTGATGATTCTTTATGAGATATGTTATGTTATGTTTTTGGCTTAATTTGAATTTATATGATGAGTTGATATAAATGCTACACAAACTTACTAAGCTATAAAGCTTACTTTGTGTATTTCTTTGTGTTTGATAGTGAATTCAAAGCTAGCTCACATTCGGGGATCGTCGGTGACTCCATCACATTATCCTACTATCACTTTGGTATAGGGACTTTGGGTCATTTTGGTTATGAGATGATAATTATTTTGGTCATTTGAAATGGATTGTAAATGTATATGTTTTGGATTGTATATATAGCCATGTGAGTTGGCTTATATTGGTGATTTTGATTATGTATATAAGTGTGCAAATGACCTTTGTTTTGAGTCTGGTAATTGTTCTACAAATGTTAATTGTGATGGGTAGTTTTTCAATTAGTATTTGGAATATCAAATAGTCCATGTTTGAGGAATGATATGTTGTGATATTTGGTGAAATAATGCATGTTTGAATTTATCCATATTAATGATTTGAAATTTTGGGTATTGGTATGAAAATGTTTGGCATAATGTAGATTACGTATACCTTGTTGTGGTTGGTAATAAAATGGTATGATTTCTGGTTGGATGAGTTTAGAAGAATGCCTATTAATGCTATGATTTGGTGCCTTTGAGTTTGATGTAGGTGAGCATAAGTTTGGGTAGCAAAGTGGCTTGGTAAATAGCCTATTTTTGTCCACACGGGTGTGTGTCTCAGCCATGTGCAGCGCACGGCCAGATTACATGACCTTGTGTCCCCTGGTGTTGAATTAGAAATGTAACACCCCTTACCTGTATCCGATGCCGAGACAGGGTTCGAGGCGTTACCGGACTTAAACCTACACAATTTCTTGAAATCGGGCCATAAAATTTCATTTAAATTAAAAATATTCAATCACATGCATAATGTCCCTTACACGAGCTACCAAGGCTCTAAACATGCATTAAAGGCGATTTGGGACTAAACCGAGAACTTTAAAAAGTTTTGGGAAAACTTAGAAAAATTTTCATGAAACAGGGTCACACGCCCGTGTGGACACAGGGACACGCTCGTGCGTCTTCAACACGCCCTTGTCCTCAAGTTGTGTAACTCTCTGTTTATGACGTCAGCAAAACGAATTGAACCACACGGCCAGGCCACACGCCTATGTGCTAGGCCATGTCCTCTACACGGCTGAGACACATGGTCGTTTCTCTACTCGTGTGGCTAGCACTTAGGCTATTTTCCAAGCCTTTTTGTTACCATTAATACCTCACATACTTAAATACATTATAGACACAAAATGCAGCATCAAGTAAATGATTAAACATCCTCTATTAAGACTCAATTGTAACATTCATATGTCATCATACATGTGTTTTTCTTACTCATTTTATACCAAGTCTAAACACACCAGTTCACAAATCAATTGAATGTGTCATTTTGATTATCACTTATACACTTATACCATGCTTGCTTAAGTCATTTCACACCAATTACATGTTCAAGCATTATTGAGTTATTGCCATAACACACTTTTATTCTCTGATTATAACCACTTTGTTTGGTCATAAGACGTCCATCAAGCATACATACTGTAATACTAACCATTCATATCGAAAAATTATAATCACATGACCACATTACAAGGCATCAATACATAGCTTGGGTAAATAGGCTTACAAGCCATGACCAACATAAGCCACATCTCATGGCTATATACAATGTACTAATATAAGCCAACATCTTGGCTAAATCATAAGAACACATATCAATAATATAAGAACACATATCAATAACTAAGTACCTATACATGCCACTCACTTGAAGACATTTAAGATTCATCAATATCCCAAAAGTGATGGCTTGATAGTGTGATGTTGCCTCTGACGATCTCCAATCCCGAACTAACCTGACAACACTAAAAGAAATGGAAAGGATAGGGGTAAGCTTTATAGCTTAGTAAGTCCATATTAAAAAAAGAGCAATTTATTAACATGCTTTTACCAAATTCTTATGACATGTTCTCATTGTAACACAATCGAATTTACACACAATTCCATTATTTGCTCATATTCCAGTCAAGTTGTCTACTCGAATCATAGTCGCTAAAATATTTATAACTTGAGCTACGAAACTCTAAATTAAGATCTACTAATTTTTCTTGAAACTAGACTCACATATCTTCTTACCATAAAATTTTTAGAATTTTTGGTCTAGCCAATAAGTACAGTTTATTCTTCAATGTTACCCCTATTCTACTGTTTGATAGCTTCAACCTTTCTTTACTAAAATTCATTTATCTCTTAGTACGGGATTTGGATGGTGTTCCTGTCTGTTTCTCTTGAAAATAGACTCAGCAAGGATTTAGTCATATAAATTTTAATTCATAATTATTCTTGTACAATTTTTAGTGATTTTCCAATGTCAAGATAGGGGATTTCAAAATCGTTCTGACTCTGTCTCACACAAATTCAATTATATCATAATATGAAATTCTTTTGCTTACATTCATAAGAAACTAGACTCGATAATATTTAATTCCATATTTTATTCAATCTCTAACTCACTTTCTACTATTTTTGGTGTATTTTCAAAGTCGGACTACTGCTGCTGTCCAAAACTGTTTTAGTGTAATATGATGATAACTATCATAAGTTCATTTTCAACTAGTCATGAACTCACCATTTCATGGATTCCATGTTCAATTACCCAAATACATAATAACATAACCATAAAGATTATTCATCAATCAAGTATTTTTGCATACTTATCATATGTTCACATATATACATATATATAAACTTTCTCATCATAAGTCATTCTTCATCAAGGCATTGCTCATGAGTTTAGCGTACATACCTGTACTCACTCGTAGTATATCACATAACCATACCTTCTTTAACATGCCCTCATTCGGTCTTTCATCACATTGTCCATTGCATTACCCATTGAACACTCGGAATACTATTGGATACAAGGGAAGTTTGCACCTAAGTGCCATATAAGTAGCCAGAGCTACCTCATACTATGTAATACTCGCATTTTGAGCTACTCACGAGCCTATTCATCAGTTAGTACCCGGACCCCATAGCACTATCATGTAATGCCCGCTCATTAAGCTACTCACGGGTCTGTATACAAAGTCAGCACCCGGACCCATATAGCGTTGACATGAAATGCTCGCTCAATGAGTTACTCACGGGTTTGGTCACGAAGTCAGTACCCGGACCCACATTACATATAACGTTTATCTCATGAACTCAGACTCACTCATGAGTTCAGACCACCTAATTTCTCATGACTTAACTTTTGAATCCTATACTATTTTTGAGGTTCAACGGAATTTAACCTGATGTTGTCGCACTTGTTCATAATGTAGGTTACTCTTATATCACAGTATTTATACTTCCATGGTATCAAGTAAGATTATGATACATGATAACAATTAAACATTTAAACATATATATATATATCACCTATTTCATATATCACTTGTCATATATCATCGTTTTCTTGCATTTCATGTAACATTCTTCCATGTCATATTTCCACATCATGTACACCATTCCATCAACTTTTCCAATGTATTCAATCATACAATTTATGCAATAATAGTAAAGAATTACAATTCAACATAACATTGCATTATTATTATCATACGAACTTACCTCAAATCCAAGCACGGTAAATTATTCATTTTAGTCCATAATCTCGTACTTTTCAATTTAAGCTCAAATCTCGATTTTCTTGATCTAACATGATGAAATTCACTCATTTAATCATTACAATAATTAAAACATTGTATAATTCACAATTTGGCAAAATGACTGTTTTGCCCTGAGTCTTTACAAAAACTACAATTTTACCCTTAGGCTCGTAAATCAATTTTGATTGAATTTCCTCATTTACCCAGCCTAGCTGAATTCTTTTTATAACTATAGAAACTCACAATTTCAATTATTTCACACATTTACAACTTATTTTACAAACTTTACAAAATAGCCCTTTTTAGGTGTTTTCATGCAAACTCTTTTTACAAAAGTTGTTTATTACACAACCATGACTCATTTTCTTCCATAAAAATTCAGCAACCAACATGAGTATTCACATGGCAAAACCTTAGACTCTCAACCATTTTGCAAAATAGTCCCCTCACTAGCTAGCCTATGCTACAAGGGTCCCAAAAGTACAAAAATAATCAAAACAAGTTATGAAAATTACTTACTTGCAAGAGGATAACCTAGCTGAAATTTTAAAGCTTCAAAAACCCCTTCTTTTCTGGTATTTTCGGTGGAGAAGAGATGAGAAAAAGATGATATCATTCCCTCTTTATTTTATTTTATTTTTAGTCAAATAAGCTACCAAATTCCACCTAACTTTGAAAATTGTCTTATCTTTGTCTCTATGGCCGACCAGCCTATATTTAAGGGTCTATTTGCACTTTAAAGACCTCCAATTATGGTTCTCTAGCTATTTAACACATTTAGCTTGCAAAACAAAACTTTTACCCTTTATACATTTAGTCATTTTTCTCAATTAAGCTTACAATTGCTAAAATTAATTCACCAAAATTTTCATGTACTTATATAATCATGCTATGACGCATAAAATTATATTAAAAATAATTTCTCTGGCCTCAGAATACTGGCTCCAAAACCACTGTTTTGACTAAGCCCAAAATCGGGCTGTTACAAGAAATCAAGTCAATATGGTCCACACGGCCTCATACACGGGTGTGTAACTTGGCCGTGTGGCATAAGTCAGTATACCCTACAGGTTTGGCATGGCCTTGCACACGGCCTGGCACACGGGCGTGTATGGCCATTTTTAAGACACACGGGCTAGTCATACGGGCGTGTGTGTTGGCCGTGTGACCCAAGTCAGAGAGTTACACGAGGTGGGACACGGCCATATGCTTCCATTTCAAATGTCCACACAGTCTGTGACACAGGCGTGTCTATTGGCCGTGTGAGACAAATGGGCGGGCTACACGAGCGTGTGTCCCTTGTTTTTGAGAAAATTTCTTAAGTGTTCAATAAGTTTCCAAAGTTATCAGTTTAGTCCCGAACCATTCCCAATGTATGTTAAAGGCTTCATAGGCTCATATTAGGGACAAAATGTTTAATTGTGATTGAATTGTTTATGAATTGATTTATTGTATGAAAGATGTATGTTTAAATGTGTGAATAGTTTGGTAATGTTCCGTAACCCGATTCCAGTGTTGAATACGAGTGAGGGGTGTTACAATTTAGGAATCTCTTACTTCTACTAAACAAGATTAAAGCTAAATGAATAAATTAATCATAACTGTTGTACGTTTACGAAGCACTTATAGGCTTAGTATTGAAAATAATTCATCGTATGCTTCTTGTACTATAATAATTCATCCTAACCTCATTTATATATGTATATAAACATATATCTTTAACCGAATAATTATCAATATAATGATACTTACATATGATCAAGTAATTCATTGAACATTTAACATTTAACATTTACTAATATCTTGACTATACATTAACCTTTAAAATTAAAATAATTTTATAAATTCCATTCACAGTTAGCCTGACAAACTAGTAACTTGACTCGGTTACTCGAGTAACTACACCACACCAAAGGCATCATAGATGCATAGCAGGGGCACTGAAGTGCAGACAGGGGCACAAATGTGCAAACAAGGGCACCGTAGTGCGAATAGAGACATTAAAGTGTATACAGGGGCACCGAAGTAAAAATAGGGGCACCATATTGGCATGCCAATCTTATCCTAGTGATTACTACGTTTAACCGGGCCTTTCATGTAATCCATTTCCTTTAAACATATTTATCATTCAAGGGCACTTCATCGTTTCCGTACACATGATATAACATCAATAGATATATTCATATTACCTATGTGCCATCACAAAGATCAATATCATCTATTAATCACTTTTATATTTCTCGATAACATGCTGTAACAATTCATAATCATGCTGAAATCACATATATATCATATCTCATAAATATTCAATAGTTTTCTAATAAATCCTTTCTCATCTTATATTCAATTATAATATTTCAAGTTTCAGGTCACATTTTAAACATCATATATAAGTATATACATTCATGAATAAAAATTAACATTATTTATATTTATAGGCATGTGCAATTCTATACCTACGAGCTTACCTGGCTAAATTGCAGAAATATCAAAATATGAGGGCTTTTTGGTAATTCTTCATTCTCCTCGATTTTCCACCCAATCTTGATCTAAATTAATAATTTCATTCAATATATTAATTTAGATAGTAAAATAATGTATTTTATGCAATTTAGTCATTTTTAACATTTTTACAAAATTGCCCCTAAAACTTTACTTTTATTCAATTTAGTCCCTGAGCATAAAACATGCAAATTAACCATTTTTACCCAAAATTGAGCCTATTTGAATACTTATGCTATCCAATATATCCCATTTGTGCAACAATTTCACAACAATTCCTTGTATTTTTACTATTTTAACAATTTAGTCCCTAATCGACAAATTCATCAAAAATTACTTAAGAAAATACTTTTAAATGAAAAATAATATTTAAAATTCATCATTTAACATCTAAAATCACAAGGTTCAACAATGACAACATTCAAAATCTTTTACAATTTCAAAATCGAAGGTACAGGTTAGCTGAACCTAGTTGCAACGATCTAAAAAACATAAAAATTATTTAAAAAAAAAAGGAGCCAAAATCACATACCATGCAATAGGAAACCACCATGGCCGAACCTAACTGATCAGATGTGTAATGCCCCAAATTTTATATTGCTGCTTCTGCAATTAATTGACACAACTGTGTATCCGCTTCAGTGGTTAAATGTTCTGGGAGTGTGTGAGAGATCCCAAGTTCAAGCCTTGTCTTGGGAAAATTTTGCTATTTTTCTAAAATAAAGCCTTGACCTTGATCAATAGGCTTTTTTTTGGGTTGTTTGTAAAGACATAGCAGAATGGGCTTGCTGGTCTAGTGGTTAAGATGTGTGTTGATGTGTTGGAGGTCTGGAGTTCGAATCCCTGCGCGAGCGGAGGAGTTTATTTTTGCTTGTTTGACCGAGGGAGTTTCAGTCAAACAAAAATTCTGGGGAGTTGGTTGTTAGTGGGAGTTGAGGGAGAAAAATAAGGGATTTTGAGGTTTTACAGTTGTGGTGAAATCTTTTCGACATTTTTTTTCTTCCCAAAAGTTCTGCTTTTCTTTCTCTACCGATTCTTTCTCTCATCTTGCTGCTAAATTTTTATTTTTTTCCCCCCTCTTCTCTTTTCTTTCATTTTGCTAAACCCATTTCTTCCTTTCCGTTGTGCAATATTGATTGATTTTCACACGAGTTGGCAAGTGCAGTAAGTGAGTTTTTGGGGAATTTTGATATAAAGTAGAATCATTGTTTAATGGGGTTGTAATTCAAGTTTAGGAGGGCAATAAGTGGCTGTGGATTTCCAATTGGTGCTGAAGGAGTGCCAATTCGTCAGTGATCATTCAAAGGTAGAGGTTACCAGTAAGATCTAGGATTGTTTGTTTGTAACAATTTGACTTGGTATCGATTTAGGTAACTGAAATTGGGCTTTGGATTGTTAATGTTAGGTACTGGAGTGCTTAGGAGTGGTTTCGCAGAGAAACGACACCAGGTGTGTACCCAAAATACAGAAAACGGGGTTTGGCAAAAAGCCAAAAAAGCTTACTGTCAACGCCACAGGGGCGTGTGGTAGGCAGTGTGAAGAAACACGGGCGTGTGATTGACGAGCCAGGCCGTGCGCACATGACACGGCCGTGTGATGGCTAAGTAGGCCGTCTGTGACACATGGGCCAGACTAATTTGGGTCGTGTGGGCCACACAGACGTATGGGATTTTAGGCCCACACGGGCAGGCCACATGGGCGTGTGAGCCCGTGTTCCCAAAAAGTTGTCTAAGGTTGTACAGGTCTCCTAAGTCAATTATGGACCTACTAAAGGGTCGGTAAGCTCTATTTAGACCCTTATATGAGTGATCTATCTGTCTGATTTCTGTACCGAGCATGATTTATGTTATCTGATTATATAGACTGAAATTGCATAATAGCATGACGTATTTTGTATGTTGCCTTGCATTGTTGTGGGTTATTGATGATATTTGGAGGAAGTGTCTAAAAGGCTATTAAGCTTGTTATCTGCCAGCTCTACTGCAAATTCCTCAATATGTGTCGTATTTCAGTACAGCATAGTGTGTAGGATGGGTGGGTTGATTTAATCCCCACATGGTGTGTAGGGATGGACAGAGATAGTGTGTAGAGGCTGGTGGGTAGGATTCTGATTTCTGTTATTGCGTACTGTATCTGAGATGGGCCAAGGTCCTGATTTATATCTAAAACTGTATCTAATTGGGCTAAGGCCCAAACTGAATCGGTAATGGGCTCAGGCCTAGGCTATATTTGACTATATTCTGATGTGTATTTGTATGCAAGTTTTTTGTGGGGATTCTCACCCTTTTTTGTTAATCTGTACAGGTAATCCCCAATCTTAGATGGATCGATGTGGCAGAGGACTCGACGGTGACTACCATTGTTTCATACTATTTTGACTCAGTTTTTGAATTTATGTTATTTTGGGTATTTGTTGTGTAAATTTTTGGACTTTGGACTATTTTGATTTTAAACTTTGGACTTTTAACTGCTTTACAGTTTTAGTACGGTTAAACAGTGAAAACTTGATTTTGCTTAAAACAACGGTTTCTTTCAACACAAATGGTTTTCTAAAAATAAACGTTTCCAAAGCTTTCGCTAAAAAGATACGATTTTAGACATAACAAAAAAAAATGCAATTTACTCAGAATTAAGATAAATGCTAATTAACTGGAACGGTTTAAACTTGACAAACTTGTTTTCAAATTTCATTTCAGGTGACATTGCCAGATTCGACCATAACGTCCAGGTTGAGTTTGGAGTGTTACATTTAGTGGTATCAGAGCCAGGTTACAAAGCTCAGCTGTAGATTTGGGTCTTAAAATTTGGTTTTAAAGAAATGTTTTTTTTTAAAATGGTTTGAAATATTTTTGACCGACTATGTGGTACACTGAGTCTCCAGCTCTGATCCTGTAAGTGTTCTGAAAACTCTGATAAATTTTTAAAAAAATGATTAGTACATTCTGAAGCTACTATAGGTAGTATACTGTACTGAAAACACTTTAGTTAGTGTATACTGAGACTGTAGCAAAACTAATAGGGACTGCGAGTTACGAAAATCACTCTGAATTACTAAAATTGTTTGCATAAAACATCTGCTAATAATTATTGAATTGTAACTGATTCATAAAACTGTTAATGTAGATAAGCTTCGAATCTACAATGAGTGTATGAGGTATCTGTGGACAGGGTACTAGAGGCCGTGGAAGGGGTCGTAGAGGGACTCACGCTGAGTCTTTAACATCTGACAGCATGCCTAATTTAGACACGAGTGAGACGCTGATGTCACCTGTGACTGAGACTGGGTCTCAAGATCGCATGGCTGGGGGCGACGCATTGTCCCAGGCTACGTTCAGGATATTAGAAAGGGTCGCTAGGCCCAATACTGGATCTAGGGGCCGAGGGTCGGTTACGGAACGACTCTAATCCAACGAGGTTGAGTTATTCAGGGTTGTCACTAGGGTGGCCCCTAACGTGGCCAAGTACTGGGTGGAGGCCACTGAAAGAATTATGGAAGACTTGGATTTTACTCTCGAGCAGAAGCTGAAGGATGCTATCTATTTGCTTCGCGACAAAGCATACCAGTGGTGGTTGACCATTAAGGAGGGCACTCAGCCCGAACGACTGACATGGGATTTCTATAAGTCTACTTTCCAAGGTAAATATGTGGAGGAAAGTTACATTGACGCTAGGAGATGTGAGTTTCTGAATCTTACGTAAGGGGATCGTTCAGTGGCCGACTATGAAGTTTAGTTTCTGATATAGAGCCGTTATGCCTGAGGCATGGTGACGACTAAATATGAGCTTTGTGTTTGGTTCAAGGATGGACTCAGGGACAGTTTGAGAGTTCTGATGCGAAGGTGAATATCGTCGAGGAGGTGAAGCGCACTAAGCGTCAAAACTGGGATAAGGAGAGAGGCAAGAATAAGAGGAATTTAGAGACCTCGAGTTCTGTTATGAGGCTTAAGAAAAAGGCCAGATCTGATAGGCCAGTTAGAGTTGGGCTCCCTGTTGCACCTATAGGGATATTGCCTTGCAGGTATTGTAGTAGACGCCATCCGGGCGAGTGTTGGAGGATGATTGGGGCATGTTTGAGATGTGGGTCTACTGAGCACCGCGTTTGAGAGTGTCCACTGAGGGCCAATCAGATGCAATCTTCAGGTTCTGGTACTATGCAGCCATCGAGGGTAGTTCAACTGCCACCTAGGGGCCGAGGTCAAGATAGGGGTGGTAATGGCATGGGCCATGGACAGAGAGCATCGGGCAGAGGTGCTGGGCATACTGAGGTGAGGCAGCCTGCTCTTGTTTATGCTGCTCGTCGACGAGAGGATAGATATTGGCTAGGCATACTGGGCTACGGGTACGTTTTTAATTTATAATGTACCTTATCTTGCACTGATAGATATTGGCTCTACACATTCATACGTAGCTATTACTATGTCTGAAACTTTGGGGACTCCAGTTGAGAGTACTGATAGTAAGGTAACTATATTAAGTCTTTTGGGGCAATCTATCCAGGTTAGTAGACTGTATAGAGACGTTCCGTTAGAGGTTCAATGAACATTATTTGTAGTTGATCTAATAGAACTTCCGTTCGAGGAGTTTGATTTAATTCTAGGGATGGACTGGTTGGTCAAGCATCGTGTAAGTCTAGACTGTGCGACTAAGAGGGTCGTGTTGAGAACTGAGGAGAACGACGAGGTAGTTGTGATTGGGGAACGTCAGGATTTTCTAACTAATGTGATCTCTGCGTTGGTGGCGGAAAAGTTGGTTCGAGAAGGATATGAGGCATATTTGGCCTATGTAAGCGTTTCTGATTCTGGGGATTCTTCGATAAAAGACATCAGAACTGTTAGGGATTTTTCGGATGTCTTTCCTGAGGAACTACCAGGTTTGCCTCCGAGTCAAGAAGTGGAATTTGGGATTGAGCTTATTCTGGGCACAACTCCGGTGTCGATTGCCCCTTACCGAATAGCACCGAAGGAGCTTATGGAGCTTAAGGCTTAAATTCAGGAGTTGTTGGATCGTGGGTTCATTCGTCCCAGTGTGTCTCCAGAGGGAGCACCTGTGTTATTTGTGAAAAAGAAAGATGGGACAATGAGGATGTGTATCGACTATCGATAGCTGAACAAGCTAACGATTAAGTATAAGTACCCACTTTCGAGGATTGATGATTTATTCGACCAGTTCAGAGGGGCTTCTATATTTTCCAAGATTGATCTACGTTTGGGTTATCATCAATTGAGGATTAAGGAGGCTGATGTGTATAAGACGGCATTTAGGACTCGTTATGGTCATTACGAGTTCCTAGTTATGCCATTTGGTTTAACTAATGCACCAGCGGCATTTATGGACTTGATGGACGAAGTATTCCAGCTCTATCTGCATCAGTTTGTGGTAGTGTTCATCGATGATATCTTGGTGTATTCTAAGTCTAAGGACGAGCACGATGAGCATCTAAGAGTGGTACTACAGATTCTTCGTGAGAAAAAACTATATGCGAAGTTTAGCAAGTGAGAGTTTTGGCTCTGAGAAGTTACATTTTTGGGACATGAGGTTTCTGCTAAGGGGATATGAGTCGATCCTCGTAAGATTAAGGTGGTGTTGGATTGAAAATAGTCAAAGAATATGTCTGAGATCTGTAGCTTTCTGAGCTTGGCGGGTTACTATCGGTGCTTTGCAGAAGGGTTCTCCTTGATCACAGCTCCGTTGACTAAGCTTCTGCGTAAGGGAATTCCTTTTGTGTGGATTGATGCATAGTAAGAGAGCTTCGAGAAGTTCAAGACTGTTTTAACTCAGGCCCCTGTTCTGATATAGCCGGAGTCTGGAAAGGAGTTCACCATTTATAGTGATGCATCACATGTAGGCTTGGGATGTGTGTTGATGCAGGATGGTAAGATGGTAGCCTATGCGTCTCGTTAGCTTAAGACACATGAGGCAAATTATCTGACGCATGACTTGGAGTTAGCCGCCGTGGTATTCGAACTGAAGATCTGGAGGCATTATTTGTATGGTAAGAAGTGTATCATCTACACTGATCACAAAAGCCTCAAGTACCTCATCACTTAGAAGGAGCTGAATGTAACACTTCACACCCGAGTCCTACATCGGGACAGGATATGAGGCGTTACCCCACTTAAATACATGCACTCTAACATTTTCAAATTAATACGACTTAATCAAATTTTAAAACTTTTTCAAACTTTGCCTAAAACCTCTTTAACATGGGTCTACGAGGCCTCAAACGTTTATTGGAAACTAATTGGGACCAGCTCAAGTCCTTAACCGACCCTAAAAAATTACCCTTGAAACAGGGCACACACCCATATGGATGGACAACACACCCGTGTGGTCATTAAGACATGGTTGTGCTGATGGATCGTGTGACACACACGGCCTAAGCATCTAGGCACACGCCCGTGTGAATTAAATTCTAAATTCAAACCTACAGGGGTTTTCACACGGCCTGACACACGCCCATATCTATGGCTGATGTCCCTCACACGGCCATGACACGCCCGTATGCTAGGTCGTGCCTTTCACACGGCTGAGACACACGGCCGTGTCTCTACCCATGTGTTTACTACCATGCATACTGACTTGAAATTTTTAAGTACAGGGGACACACGGCCGGACCACATGCCCATGGGGCTGGCCGTATGTTACACACAGCCTAGACACACGCTCGTGTGTCTACCCGTGTGGACAATATAAGGCTATCTACCAAGCCTTCTACCACCCTGAAACATGATCTAATGCCAACCATAGCTAAGGTTTCACACATTTCATTTATACTTAAGCAACCAATAAATTACTCATTCATGAAAGAACTTCTTGTATTCATAAAACAACCTTCAACATTTGCCAATTTCTATGGCCTTACACAAAATAAATCAAATACTAGAGTAAGCCAACACATTTGGCCAATTAACAATGACACAAAACTCAAAAGATTGGGATCTTATACATGCCATAACCAAAATAAAAGATCTAACTATACCAAGTGCTTTGGATGATAGTGTGACTGGCTTTTCTGACGTAGGTGATGATCCTCGAGGCTACTTTGGCGACACTATAAGAAAATGGAAAGGAAATAGGGTAAGCATAAAGCTTAGTAAGTCGTATGAAAATAAACATAACGACAACTTTACTATTCATCATCATGCTCATAACACTAAAATAGGCATAAGCAAAACTTATTCGCTGCTATCCAACACAATTCACATAGCATATACTAAGTTCACATCTCACGCATTTCATTTAGGTACCTGTATCACTCACAACATGGTATACTAACCTTCACCGTTGAACCATTTGAAATACTATCGGATAGTCACTAAGCCTCAGAAATAGGGTATAATGCTGATGCCATGTCCCAGACATGGTCTTACACTGACACATCATGTAGCTGATGCATGTCCCAGACATGTCTTACACTAGCTCTCGTCTCAATGCCGATGCCATGTCCCAAACATCGTCTTACACTGGCTCTCATAATGTGGCCGATGCATGTCCCAGACATGTCTTACACTAGCACACATATGCCCCAAATCTCATGGCACGAACATCCAATATATTTTCTACGGATCAAACGAGAGTTCTACTATCTCAATATTCATCATACATAATCATTTCCACAAATAAGCAATTTATGCTATATTAATTCAAACACGTATAATAACAACGTAGTTGTATTATTTACATACAACTTACCTCGGATTACAAAATATAGACGATTAGCTTGGCTTAGTCCACTTGCTTCGTTTTTCCCCGGTCTAGTCCGTATTTTGTAATTCTTGATCTAAAATGATAAAAATTCACAAATTTAATCATTTTATTAATCTAGATACTCAACAATTTAAAATGGTCATTTTACCCCTAGATTTTTACAAAATGACCATTTTACCCTTAGGTTCAAAAATTGATTTTTATCAAATTTCTTCATATCTTAAGCCTATTCGATTACTTTTTACGCTAGAAGTATCCAAAATTCTCAATATTTCCCACCTTTATCACCTATTTTACAACTTATGCAAAATGGTCCTCTTTAGGGTTTTCATGAGAAATCTCTTCACAAAAGTTGTTTATTTCACAACCATAGTTCATTTTCTTCCATAAAATTTTAGAAAACAACATGTCTACTATCATGGCAAAACTCTAGACTTTCAACCATTTTACAAAATAGTCCCCTCATTTGAAAGCTCATGCTACAAAGGTCCCAAAAATGTAAAAATCATCAAAATCACTTACTTGTGAGGGAACTAAGTGGCTAAAAATTTCAAGCTTTCAAAACCCCTATTTTTGATGGTATTTTCGGTGGTGAAGAAGGTGAGAAAAGATGATATCTTTTTCTCCTTATTTTATTTTTATTCTAGTCAAAATAGGTCACCAACTCACCTAATTTTGACCATTTCTCTTTCTTTTGTCTCTTATGGCTGGATACCAGTTAACTAAGGGTCTATTTGCCCTTTAAAGACCCAATTTATGATTCATGGCAATTTAACACCCTTAGCTAACAAAATAAGACTTTTGCACTTTATGCGATTTAGTTCTTTTTCACAATTAAGCATGCAATCACTAAAATTATTTCACCAAAATTTTCATGCACTCATATAATCATGTCACAATACATAAAATAATATTAAAAATAATTTCTCTGAACTCGAGGTAGTGGTTCCAAAACCACTGTTTCGACTAGGCCCAAAATCTGGCTGTTACATTGAATCTTAGGCAGCGTAGATGGATCGAGCTGCTTAAGGATTACGAATGCACCATTGAGTACCATCCTGGGAAGGCAAATATGGTGGCTGATAAATTGAGTCGTAGAGCTATGACTGATCTAAAGACGATGTTTGCTCGTCTTAGTTTATTTAATGATGGTAGTCTGTTAGCTGAGCTTCAGGTTAAACCAACATGGATTGAACAGATTCGAGGTAAACAGTTGGGGGATAAGTCTCTTGAGTTGCATTTTCGTTAGGTTAAGAATGGTGGCACTATTGATTTTGGGGTAAATAGGGATGGGGTACTTTGTTTCCACAGTCGGATTTGTGTACCGAATGATGAGGATTTAAGACAGTCGATTCTGAGAGAGGTGCATAGTAGTCCATATGCTATGCATCCAGGCAGGAATAAGATGTACCAAGATCTTCGAGAGTTGTATTGGTGGCTAGGATTGAAGCGAGAAGTTACTAATTTTATGGCTAAATGCCTGACATGCCAGCAGGTTAAGGCTGAGCATCAATTATCTTTAGGTTTACTACAGCCGATTAAGATTCCCCTTTGGAAGTGGGAACGTGTGACGATGGACTTCGTTAATGGGTTACCCTTAACACCCACTAAGAAGGATTCGATTTGGGTCATCGTGGATTGAATGACCAAGTCAGTGCACTTCATATTGATTCGTACTGATTATTCTCTGCAAAAGCTGGCGAAGCTTTATATTTCTGAGGTAGTGAGACTACATGGGGTACCAGTTTCATTATCTCTTATAGGGATCCTAGCTTCACGTCTTGATTTTGGGGGAAGTTGCACGAGGCTTTGGGTTTGATATTGGACTTCAGTACTGCTTTCTATCCTCATATCGATAGTCAATCTAAGAGGGTGATTCAGATACTGGAGGATATGTTGAGGAGCTACGTGATTGATTTTCAAGGTAGTTGGAAGGACTATCTGCCGTTAGCTGAGTTCGCCTATAATAACAGCTTCCAGTGTAGCATCTAGATGGAACCTTACGAGGCACTATATGGTCATAAGTGTCGCACTCCTTTATGTTGGACTGAGTTGGGTGAGCGACATATTCTGGGTCCAGAGTTGGTTTTCGAGACTGAAGATAAGTTTCAACTGAAGGCAGCTTCTGACAGGAAGAAGTCTTATGCTAATCTGAAGAGATGTGAGATTGAGTATTCTGTGGGGGACTTCGTGTTTCTGAAGGTCTAGGTTTATTCGGCCTTACCGTATCCTAAAGCGAGTAGGACCTGTCGCTTATCAGTTGGAGTTACCTCCAAAGTTGGACCGTAATCACGATGTATTCAATGTCTCGATGTTGAGGTGCTACTGCTCTGATCCCACGCACATTATTCCTGTTGAGGAGATTGAGGTTAGGCTAAACTTGACCTTCGAGGAGGAGCCAATCCAGATTCTGGATCGCAACGTTAAGGTTATGAGGAGGAAGTCCATTCCTTAAGTGAAGGTGCTATGGCAGAATCATAGCACTAAGGAGGCTACATAGGAGCCTGAGGATGTGATGCGTCAGTAGTATTCTTATCTATTCTGATCAGGTAAATTTCGAGGATTAAATTTTCTTTTAGGGGGTAGAGTTGTAACGCCCTAAATTTTATATTGCTATTTCTTCAATTAATTGACACAATTGTGTATCTGCTTCAGTGGTTAAGTGTTCTGGGAGTTTGTGAGAGGTCTTAAGTTCAAGCCTTGTCTTGGGAATATTTTGGTATTTTTCTAAAATAAAGCCTTAACGTTGATCAATAAGCTTTCGTTGGATTGGTTATAAAAACATAGCAGAATGGGACTGCTGGTCTGGTGGTTAAGCTGTGTGTTGATGTGTTGGAGGTCTGGAGTTTGAATCCTTGCATGAGCGTGGGAGTTTTTTTTTGCTTGTTTGGCTGAGGGAGTTTCGATCAAACAAAAATTCTGGGAAGTTGGTTGTTAGTGGGAGTTGAGGAAGAAAAATAAGGGATTTTAGGGTTTTGCAGTTGCAGTAAAATCTTTCTGATATTTTTTTTCTTCCCAAAAGTTTTGCTTTTCTTTCTTTTCCGATTCTTTCTCCTGTCTTGCTGCTGAATTTTTATTTGCTTTCCATCATCTTCTCTTTTTTTTTCATTTTGCTAAACCCATTTCTTTCTTTTCGTTCTACAATATTGATTGATTCTCACACGAGTTGGTAAGTGCGGTAAGTAAGTTTTTGAGGAAATTTGGTATAAAGTAGAATCATTGTTTAAAGGGGATGTAACTCGTGTTTAGAAGGGCAATAAGTGGCTGTATATTTCCAATCGGTGCTGAAGGGGTTGGAATTCGTCTGTGGTCGTTCAAAGGTAAGGGTTACCGGTAAGATCTAGGATTGTTTGTTTGTAACAATTCGACTTGGTATCGATTTAGGTAACTAAAATTTGGTTTTGGATTGTTAATGTTAGGTATTGGAGTGCTCGGGAGTGGTTTCGCAGAGAAACAGTACCAGCTGTGTACCCAAAACACAGAAAATACGGTTTGGCAAAAAGCCAAAAAAGCTTACTGTCGACATCATATAGGCGTGTGGTCACCCGTGTGGTAGTCCGTGTGACGAAACACGGGCATGTGATCAACGAGCCAGGCCATGCGTGCATGACACGGCCGTGTAAGACACACGGGCTAGACTAATTTGGGCCATGTGGGCCACACGGGCGTATGGACCCACACGAGTAAGCCATATGGGCATGTAGGATTTTGGGCCAAGCCGTGTGATCCACACGGCTAAGGCTAATTTGGGCCAGGCCGTGTGATCCACACGGCCAAGGCCAATTTGGGTCGTGTGGACCACACGGGCATGTTGGCCTACACGGGCAGGCCATATGGGCGTGTGAGCCCAAGTTTCTAAAAAGTTGTGTAAGGTTTCACGGGTCGCCCAAGTCAACTGTGGACCTACTGAAGGGTCGGTAAGCTCTATTTAGACCCCTATATGAGTGGTCTGTCTGTATAATTTCTGTACCGAGCATGAATTATGTTATCTAATTGTGTAGACTGAAATTGCATAATAGCATGACACCTTTTGTATGTTACCTTGCATCGGGGTGGGTTATTGATGATATTTGGAGGAAGTGCCTGAAAGGCTATTAAGCCTGTTATCTGGCAGCTCCGCTGTAAATTTATGAGTATGTATCGCATTTCGATACAGCATGGTGTGTAAGGATAGGTGGGTTGATTTAATCCCTACATGGTGTGTAGGGATAGACGGAGATGGTGTGTAGAGGCTGGTGGGTAGGATTCTAATTTCCGTTATTGCATATTGTATCTGAGATGGGTCAAGGCCTTGATTTATATCTAAAACTGTATCTGATTGGGCTAAGGCCCAAGCTGAATCGGTAATGGGCTCAGGCCTAGGCTATATTTGACTGTATTCTGATGTGTATTTGTATGCATGTTTTCTGTGGGGATTACATACTGAGTTTATGAAAACTCACCCTTTTTTTGTTAATCTGTATAGGTAATCCCCGATCTTAGATGGATAGGTGCGGCGGAGGACTCGACGGTGGCTACCACTGTTTCATACAGTTTTGACTCAGTTTTTGAATTTATGTTATTTTGGGTATTTTTTGTGTAAATTTTTGGACTTTGGACTATTTTGTTTTTAAACTTTGGACATTTGACTGCTTTACAGCTTTAGTACGATTAAACGGTGAAAACTTGATTTTGCTTAAAACAACGATTTTTTTCAATACAAATGGTTTTCTAAAAATAAGCATTTCCAAAGCTTCCGCTAAAAAGATACGATTTTAGACATAACAAAAAGAACGTGCAATTTACCCAAAATTAAGATAAATGCTAATTAGCTGGAACGGTTTCAACTCAACAAACTTATTCTCAAATTTCATTTCATGTGACATCGCCAGATTTGGCCAAAACGTCTAGGTCGGGTTTGGGGTGTTACAGGCTATTTAACGTCACAGCAATAATCTACAAGCATGCACTGTCAATGCAAGTATAGTAGACAGATGTCAGTGCATTAAATAGATAGAAATGAAATAAATTGTCACAGTAGTTGTCGAACCAATAACTTGAAAACAATAAGATAAAATATGATAATGATAAACTGGGATCCCGAACGTGAATATTCAATAGAATACTAAGTGTCGCAAGTGATAAAAGGATAGGTGATTGTCGATGCATTAAATTGAAATCAATATCTTACCAAGCTTAACTTCTATATTTAATCTAGGACTTAAACATGCACTTTAACCACACTTTCCGATGATGGCAATGGAACACTATTAAGAACAAGTGGATTAAATTCCTCTAATCCTCAAGCAACTTCCATTTTCATGCTTGTTAGCTTGAACTGTTGCTATACCTTCCAGTGTCAGTGACCGCAATAACACTTCCATGCTAAAAACATTCAAACCTAAAGATTAAATAGTAGAAGCAAGATTGAATAAAAGAACATTTAATCCAAAAACCATGTATGCTTCCTTACAAACATGAAATAGAAAGTAATCACCAGCGTTTAGAAAATAAATATAAAAGAGACAAGTGGAGAGTACTATTCCTAGAAAATCTCAACTTAATCTCTCAAATCCCTCTTGTGTTGAACTCAGGGCTCCTCGTCAAGAGCTAATCTGCATCCCTTTCACGTCGGCTCACCCGTAAGAGGCTTAAACAACCATAGTTGAAAAGCTTCAAAAGATAGGTTGAAGAAGATAATACCCCCTAAAAAGCCTCTCCTCCATTTTTCCTTTTCACGTGAATATTAATATTTATCCAAATAACACAGGTGTCCTTTCATCAAAATCATGCTACCTTTGTACGTACAAGTTTGTTGTACCTGACTGAACATCTCACACATTTTTGTTATCCGGACAGCTGTCAAGTGCGGTGACAATTTTGGACGCAATCTGGAAATACTCATGTAGTGACATCGGTACCAAAACATGACAAAATTAAGGATAAATAGGCTATGATCCACTGAGTTACAAATTTAAGGATAAATAAGCGTGTACCGTTGTCATCGATGTTCTTCAACATGTTGATTCGGTATTGAAGAGTGTTGTGGCTACATCTGATTCTGGTGTGGATGCATCTGGCTTTGTTGTGGATGCATCTGAGTGTGCTTATTGTAGTTCTATTGTTGTTGATTGTAATTCCCTTGTCTTGAATTATAATTTCCTTGAGTAGATAAATTTCCATATTGGAATGTCGCAACATTTTTTCCAGTATTCAGAGTTCCTCAAGACTGTTGATTACGTGCAAAATTATTATAAGAGGTGCCATAAGAATTGTTGCAGATGTTACTAACACAAAAGGCATTCTCTGCATGTTGTGGACAATCTTCATAGTTGTGGTTGTCACTGCAAATCTCACGAGAAAAGGTAGGAACATCAACTTGTTAAGCGATTTGTATAGGTGCAACGTCAGTAGTCCCTTGCATATTTTTTATCATATTTGCAAAAGAAGAAACTTGAGCACTAAGTGCAAATATTGCGTCCAATTCAATAACTCCCGAAGTAGCTTTTTCTTGTGCAGTTCTAGAGATAGGACATTGATAATCATTCTGAGCAATTCTCTCAAGAATTCCAACAGCATCATTATAAGTACAATCCAGCAAAAGACCATTGGTTAATGTGTCGACAAGATTCCTCGTGTGTGAATTTAGCCTATTATAGAAAATCTCAATTTGTGTTTCCTATTGAATGTCGTGCATGGGACAATATCGAAGCAAAGATTTATAGCCTTCCCATGTGGTGTGAAGATTCTCATCATCTAGCTGATGATAAGCTGTAATATCATTTCGGAGACGAGCATTCATTGTCGGTGGGTTAAATTGTAAAAAAATTATGCTACTAGTGCATTCCAAGAAGTAATTGATCCGGAAGGTAGCCCAAGGAACCAAGTACGAGCTCTTCCCTACAAGGAATAAGGAAATAATTGCATTTTCAAAGCATCATCAAGAATGCCTTGTTGACTAAAGGAAGCACAAATCAATAAAAATGATTTAAGAAGTTCTCGTGCATCTTCATGTGGTAGTCTAGCATATTGCCCATTAGAATTCAGCATTTGAAACATTACTGGCTTGAGTTTAAAATTTCTAGCTTGGGCTTAACAACTCTCGGTTGTAAGTCATCCAAGACAGGTACTACAAAATCTCGTATAGTCCAGTTTTGTATTTGAGCATCTTGCGAAAATGGTGGGTCATTAGCATTTTAGTGTTGCATCGGGGTTATGACTTCATAGTTTCTTGGTAAAGCCATATTACTTTGTTCTCTAAGTCTTCTTCGAATGGTTCTTTCAATTTCTAGATCAAAATTAGCAATAAACTCTGAATTGCTTCGGGTCATACAACACCTAAAATAAAATGTGAAAATAGCGACAAAAAGAAAAGAAGTTAGTAACAACTAAATATTATGAAATAAAAACAAACAAAAATAAACATCAAACAAATGCCATCCCTGGCAACGGTGCCAAAACTTGATTGGTTGTTTAACGTCATAGTAATAATATGCAAACATACACTGTCGATGCAAGTATAGTAGACAGATATGAGTCTATCGGATATCGATCCCACGAGGATGGTTGTCTTTTGTCTATCAATGTCAGTGCAATAAATAGATAGAAACGAAATAAATTATGGAGTATGTAGCACCCCTTACCCGTGTTCGACACCGGAACAGGGTATGAGACATTACTGAACTTATACATAAGAAAACATACAAAATCGAGACGTGAATTTCCATCCAAATTTAAAACTTTTCATTTACATTCACATCGTCCCTAAAACGAGCCTACGAGGCTCGAAACATGCATTAGAAGTGGTTTAGGACTAAACTGAGAACTTTAGAAAATTTCACAACACTTAGAAAAATTTTCATGATTTAAGAGCCATATGCCCGTGTGGCTTGGGACACGCCCGTGTGGGTAGGCCGTGTGGTCACACACGCTCGTGTCCCTAACCCGTGTAACTCTCTGTTTGTCACCCATAAACAAATTGAAGTCACACGGCCAAGGCACACGCCCGTGTGCTTAGGTTGTGTGGTTGATTTAATTTTCATAACTTTTCATAAAATAGGTGCAGGCTTCACACGCCCAAGGCACACGCCCATGTCTCTGCCCATGTGCTCAATTCTGAGCATTCTGTTTTGCAATAATTAAGGTGCAGAGGACACACGGCTAGATCACATGCCCATGGGGCAAGCTGTGTGTCACACACGGCCTAGACACATGCCCATGTGTCTACCCGTGTGGATAAAAACAAGGCTATTTACCAAGCCATTTTGTCACCCTTCCATGTACACACCTATACAACAAAACATAACACCAATCCAAGCAACTATATTCAACCAATTCAGCCAAAAACAAGACATCCACACATCATTCACATGCTACCATTTACCACATACAAGCATCACATAGTAACCAACTTAAACCATGCAAATTTCCACATCCATGAAAACATCATCATATGCATATATATACTTAAACCAATATTAGTCAATTTTAATGGCCATTTACAAAATAAATTATCAACCAATATAGGCTAACACATTAGGCCAAATCAATTATGACACATAAAAAAATAACCAAGTCCATAGACATGCCATAACTCAAAATGTTAAAATCATTGGTACCCAAAATAATAAGTTGATAGTGTGACTGGATCTCCGATAATCTTTGATCCCCGAGCTGGCTTGGTGACATTATAAGATAAGGGAAAAGAAAAGGAGTAAGCTTTAAAGTTCAGTAAGTTCCCATGCAAATAATAGGCATCATGAACACACATTTAACATATAATTAACATGATGATATTTAGCATAAATATCAATAAATTCTTATAATCATAACTTATTCAATCAAAATCTTACCGAGGGTTCATCACATAACGAGTTTATTTCACATGAGTTTCACGTACATACCTGAATCATCTCGAATTGGATTTACACACAATTCATCTTTGACATACTCGTTAATTTACCCATTAAACCACTTGGAATACTAAAGGATACTCGGGAGTCTTGTACACTCGGTACCATACCAATGCCATATCCCAGATATGGTCTTACATGTAATCTCATATCGATGCCAATAGCCCAGCTATGGTCTTACATGAAATCTCATATTGATGTCATATCCCAGATATGGTCTTACACAAAGTCTCATACTGATGTCATATCCCAGATATGGTCTTACACATAAACTTAGTAACCCTAATGTCATGACATTTGTATCCTATCCATTCCTAAGGTTCAACCGAGATATCACGCTTGTCGTAAATTTGTCGAATACTTCCATGAGTCCATCACAATTCATACAATAATAAAGCATTTAAAACATAATTAAAACAATGCATTATTTACATAAGAACTTACCTAGGTATAAAAATAGTAGAAAATGGACCTAATCATCAAATACTTTGTTTTTCCACCGATCTAGGTTTGAACCTCGTTTCTCTTGATCTATAATAGCAAATTTAACTCATTTATTAATCACATTACTCAATTCAGTCCAAAACTTACATTATGGTAAAATTATATTTTTGCCCTTAAACTTTAACATATTTACATTTTAGTCCTTAGGCTTGTAAAATGAAATCTATTCAATTTCATCAAGACCCAAGCCTAGCCGAACCTCTTTCATGCTTATAACAACTCACATTTTTTGTTTAATCACACTTTTATACAGATTTTAAAATTTTTTTACAAATAGGTCCTTTTGACATTTTCATCAAAAATCACTTAGCAAAATTTGTTTATCTAACATTAAACTTCCATAATCTACCATTAGACATAAAAAAGCATAAATATCTAACATGGGTCAAACCCTAGACCTCAATCATCTCTCAAATTAATGGTAGAAATAGATAGATCGGGTGATAACAACTTCAAAAATGTAAAAAAGCATTAAAAACGGGGTAAGAACGGACTTACAATCGAGCTTGAAAAGTGGCTAAACCCTAGTTATGTCTCCCTTGCAAGTTTTGGCCAAGCATGAAGAAGATGGACTAAATTTTGGCTTGATTTTTTTATTTTTAATTCATTTAATTACCAAATGACCAAAATGCCATTTCCTCAAAACACTAAAATTCTCTTAACTCATGTCTATTTTTGTCCAACTTAAATTAAAATGGTATAATTATCATCTAAGGACCTTCAATTTAAAATTTCATAACAATTAAACACATCTAACATGTAGAACTCAACTTTTGCGCTTTTTATAATTTAGTCCTTTTTGCTAAATTGAGTGCTCAAACGTCAAAATTTTCGAACGAAATTTTCACGAAATCATTCCATAAAACTGTAGACCATGAAAATATAATAAAAAAAGTTTTTCCATGTTGAATTCATGGTCTCGAAACCACTATTCTGACTAGGCCCAAAATCAGGTTGTTATAAAGTAGTTGTCGAAGCAATAACTTGAAAATAATAAGATAAAATATGATAATGATAAATTGGGATCCCCAACGTGAATATTCGACATAATACTAAGTGCTCACAAAGGATAAAAAGATAGGTGATTGTCGATGCATTAAATTGTAATGAATATCTTACCAAGCTTAACTTCTATATTTAATCTAAGACTTAAACATGCATATTAACCACACCTTCTGATGATGGCAATGGAACACTATTAAGAACAAGTGGATTAAATTCCTCTAATACTCAAGCAACTTCCATTGTCATGCTTGTTAGCTTGAACTGTCATTGCACCTTCTAGTGTCAATGACCGCAATAACACTTCCATGCTAAAAACATTCAAACCCAAAGATTAAATAGTAGAAGCAAGATTGAATAAAATAACATTTAATCCAAAAATCATGTATACTTCCGTACAAACATGAAATAGAAAGTAATCACTAACTTTTAGAAAAGAAATATAAAAGAAACAAGTAGAGAGTACTATTCCTAGAAAATCTCGACTTGATCTCTTAACTCCCTCTTATGTCGCACTTAGGGCTCCTCGTCAAGAGCTAATCTGCATCCCTTTCATGTCGGTTCATCCATAGGAGGCTTAAGCCGCCATAGCCGAAAAGCTTCAAAAGATAGGTTGAAGAAGATAATACCCCCCAAAAAGCCTCTCTTCATTTTTTTCCTTTTCACGTGAATATTAATATTTATCCAAATAGCACAGGTGTCCTTTCATCAGAATCATGCTACCTCTGTACATACAAGTTGGTTGTACTAGATTGGACAGCTCACACATTTTTGTTACCCGGACAGCTGTCAGGTGCGACAACAATTCTAGACGCGATCTGGAAATACAAATGGAGCGACATCGGTACCAAAACATGACAAAATTAAGGATAAATAGGCTAAGATCCATTGATCTATAAAATGCAATTTACTAAACTGAAAATGCTAAAATATGTGCTAAAGATAACTAAATAGAGAGAAATTAACCAATAAGTAGGGAGAAAACATATGTTCTTTCTAGTACTATCACTAACTTAAAACCTCCATGGATATTCGGTTCTTGAAGAAGAAACTAAAAAGATGATAACCAATTAACCTTTTATTTTATTTTATTTTATTTTAATAAATCAAATTACCATTTTAACCTTGGTTAATAAATAATTAAAACACCAATTTCATGCCCATAATTGTCCACTAACTCCTTAAATGGTCTAATTACCATTTAAGTCCATTTTCCTTTATTCAATAAGCATTTAATCACTCAAATCAAATAGTGATCAAATTTTACATCTATTACGATTTAGTCCTTTTTAATTAATTAACTATCGAAACGTTAAAATTTTTCAACGAAACTTTAATACCACCTTAATGACACATTGTAATTTTTTATAAAACTATTTATGGCTCGGTTTATAGAAATGAGGTCCCTATACCTCATTTTCTAAATCCACTTGACCTTAGGGTCTTACCACTTGAACTTATTAAATCATTTATATAAAAAAAATCACTATATCAAAAACCTTTTTAAAAACATGTTTGAATCGTAAATATTAAATAATATATTTACAAACTTATTCATCAGATTTGGTGGCCCCAAAACCACTATTTCAGACACCACTGAAAAATAGGCTGTTATAAGAAGGAAACCCTAAAATGGGCAGAGAGAACAAAAAGGAGATCCTTAGGCAAAAGAGATAGAAGGTGCAGCTGAGTAGAGATAGGAAGAGGAAGATGAAAGCAGCCTCTCTGAAGCCACTACAGACACTGCATCGCTGGAGTGTGGGTTGGATAAGCCAAAGTTATCTTCTCGAAGTTCTTCCGTTACTTCTTAATTACTCTTCGTGAATTGATTTAATGAAAACAATGTTGAATGATACTTTGGATTTGAATTTTAATTGCCAACTCATGTGGTAGATCTCATAGGGTTGGGATTACTTGATCAAACTCTTATTTTCTTTAATGAATGAATCGTAGATCTACTTTAATACTCTGTTTCATTCAATGGTTTTTTTTTATAAAATTACATGTTTGCAAACTCTAGACATAGATGGATGTACAACATGTTCATTAAATTAATCTAATATGAGATCGAAATTGAATGATATGAGCAAGTGTTCGACCGAATTCTTGTAGCAGCCTCTAGACATAGAGCATCATTCATACGAAAAGAAAATAAAATAGTGCAAGGTGCCGTGCTAAAGGCCTATAGACATATATCGCTTAAGGCAAGTTAACTTGAGGTCATGTTCTCGAGAGAAGCGAACCATTTTAGAACTCTTTTGAGCAGTAGGTTGAGTATGGTCTTGCCGAGGTATTATTGTTAATAAGGGCAGATTCTTAGTAATGTCGACCTTTCAAATCAACATCGTAGACCCGTTATCATTTGTCGTAGTGTCTTTGCCATAACATTTTTTTAGTTGTTTACCTATTCGTTTGCATATTATTCACCTAATTATTCTTAAATTTGCCATTGCATTCTTACTCTTGTATAGTCGTGTCGTAGCATATTTCATTACTGCACGTATCATTATTCCTTCAAATTACCACTGCAATCTTATCATTATTTTTGTCATAACATTAATCATATCTTACTTTAATAACTCGACCAAATTATACCATTCTCATCCCTGTGGAGATGATCTCACTCATCACTTTATTACTTGTTTGATATGTATACTTACACAATTCACATATCATATTCACAAGCGACACATATATACCTCAATAAAAATACGCCGAATCTCCTTACCAATCTAAATTTTACCTGATAAATCCAAGCTCAATGTTGAGATTAAAATTTTCACCATCCTTGAAAAGATATAAATAAAACAAGTTAATCAAATCAATCACAATTAATCATGAATTAAAATTATTTTTAAAATATTAATAATATGTGAATATTAGATAAAAGAAACTTCCTGTAAAATGTTCCATCTTGACCTCTAAGATCTTGGATGAAAAAATTGAGGATAAATTCGACTGTCTATTTGAGTGGACCATCACTTCTAAGAAAGATATACTTTTATATAAAGTTCTTACCAAAAGTAATTTAAAATTCTTGGAAAAGTCGAGTGGTTAAAGGTGTGAAGGTTCATAAAAAATTGCAGGTTTGAAACCCCCTAATGTATTTTCATTTTATTTTCTTCTCTCTAGAGGAAATTGGTTTTATAATTTTCTTCGCATATAGGTAAGGGAATAAAGGGTTTTCTATTGTGGTGTAAGCATTGGTTCAAGCTCGACGAGAGGTGCGATGCTTTTCCAAAGTCTATATTTATTTACATAAAAAGTATAAATGAAATAAAACTCTATTTCAAATGAATACTAGAATCCTAAAGTACATCAAACTTATCTTGATCTTGATGGACATCCACTTAATAATAAAATATTTTTAACAGACATGTTTTTTTAATCAAGCTTGGATTTTGAAAATTTCAAGTTTTAAAATGGATTTTGAAGTCCAAAATTTAACTCTTATGAAGTTAGACTTGGATTTTCCCGAATTCAACCCAACTTTTTATTTCTTATCCAAACAAAAAATTTGATTTTTCAAATCCAAATTTTTTTGCCCAAATTCAAGTATCTAAACAGGGCATTAGTAATTTGTTTAAGGTATAAATTTGAACATCTTTATATAATAATTTATTTAAATTTTGTTGTCTTTAATTATTAGGTATCTTAGTAAGAGAAAGGACACTTTAGATCTTATTAATCTTGAGAATATTGACATTATGCAAAATTGGATTGCTGAGGAGCTAACTCTTCTTAACAAAGACGAATTTGATATGGATTGGGAAGCCGTTGAAGAACCTATGCTCAATCCTTCAAAAAGCAATTGATGATGAAGAAGATGTTTTTCTATGAAGATGATGAAATCAATATTCCACCAAATGAAAGTCAATGGGAGTGGGCTAATATTTATGGAGAACTTGGAAATGTGAATGATGGTGGTAAATGAACTTGTGTAGGCTAATATTTTATAGAACTTTAATCTTATATGTTTAGTAAGTTAGTACAAGGTAATCTTATGGTTGATTGTATAGGATTTTTTTTCTTATTTATCTTTTATTTATGGAATGGTGGATTGTTATATGCTTAGTATGAAATGATCATTTTTCTTCAAATTGATTCTCATCTCTTCTCTAAACACAAGGGACTCTCAGATCAATTTCATCATAAGTATCATATCCAGATTCCTCAGACATTTTTCAAACTATATAAACAAAATAAATGAGTTCAACATCCAATCTCAGCTCAAACTTGACACATCCGAGTTGGCATATGTAATACCCTAAATTTCTATAATTTTTGACTTTTATGACTGTTGAGCATGAAAATGTTCGAACATTTGACTCCGTGTTATTTTTGGCCTTAAATGTGTTGGATTAAGTGGTTATGTACTATGGGGTGTGTTTGGAAGGTCCCAAGTTCAGGCTTTAACTTAGGCTAAATTTTGGTTTTTATTTGAGTAAAGCCTGACTTTAGATCAGTGGGCTTATAAGGAATTGTTGGTAAAAACTTAATAGAATGGGCCTGTTGGTCTAGTGGTTAAGTGGAGTGTCAGTTTGTTCAAGGTTCTGAGTTCGAATCTCTGCGGTGGCTATGGGATTATTTTTGCTGCAAGTTTCGGCTAAGAGTTAGGTTTTATCAGAATTCTGAGTTGAGGGTTTTTAGGAAAAAATTAGAGGTTTTCCTCATTTCTTTCTTTTTGGCAAGATATTTTCTCTGCCATTTCTTCCTCTTCTAAACCTTTACCGCTGAAAATTCTTTCTTTTTCCTTTCTTCTTCATTTTCTTCTCCTTCAATTACTTGTGGCGTGTTACTAGTGATTTCGTCGGTTCAGTAAGTTTGTTTTTAATAAAGTTAAGTAATTTTCTTGGATATTATTTAAAAAGGATTTTGGTTACTGTTTAGGGAATATTCAAGGTTCTGTGGATCATGAATCGAGCTCTTAACAGTGAGAAATCACAGTTATTCGTTGAAAGTTCTACTCTCATTTCGGGATTTGCCTATTCTTAATAATCTGACTTAAGAGACTGATTTTAGGTTCGATATGATCGATTTTAGGCTTTGGAGTGTTCGTGGCTGGATTAGTAGCGAAAATAAACTAGGTGTGTACTCCAATTGCGTAGAAAAGGAGTTTCGACGAAAGTCGAAATGCAGTCTGTCGACACCACACAGGCATGTGGTATGCCCGTGTGGTAGCCCGCGTCGCGAGACATAGGCGTGTGACTGACGAGTCAGATCATGTGTACGCCACACGGGCGCGATAGACACGGCCGTGTAAGGCTGGCGAGGCCTTGTGCGAAGCACTGGCTTAACTATTTGGGCCGTGTAGGCCACGCGGGTGTGTGGGTCACACAAGTGAACTATACGGGCATGTGGGATTCTGGGCCAGGCCGTGTGACCCACACGGGCAAAGCTATTTTGGGCCATGTGGGCCACACGGGCGTGCGGGCCTACACGAGTAAGGTACATGGGCGTGTGAGCCCAATTTTTATGAGATGTTTTGTAAGGTTGTACGGGTCTCCTAAGTCGACTGTGACCTGACTATAGGGGCAGTAAACGTTACTTAGTCCCCATACTCTGATTGTTTACTAAATTGTATGCAAAAGTATGTTAATATAAGCATGTGTATCTACTGATCTTGTATATTCGCTCTGACATGATGTTGATATGATTTGATATCTGCATAATATTATGCCATGATATTTATGATGCATTGCATTGGGCTGGGAATGTTATGAAGAGAAGGAAGTCTGAGAGGCGAGCAAATTATTATTTAGCAAATGATGTCGCATATATATATCTCGCTATGTAATCGCTTTACTGGTACCGCTTGGTGTGTAGGGTTGGATGGGTTGATTAAATCCTTATACTTGGTGTGTAGGGTTGGGTGGGTCGATTCTATCCCCACATGGTGTGTTGGGTTGGACGGAGATGGTGTACGGGGTTGGTGGACATGTTTATCTGTAAATCTAATCTGTTATGCATATGATATCTGTATGGCTAAGGCCGAAATATCTATATTCTGATATCTGTTTGTATACATGCTGTTAGTAGGGATGTACACACTGAGTTTACGAAAACTTACCCCTTTTGTTTAATTTATCTGTCAGGTAATCCTCAGCAGTAGATGGATCGGTGCGACGGAGGGCTCGATGGTGACCACTGGTAGACACTTATTGGTTTTATGAGTAACATTTATTTTATCTGTTTTACTTTAATATTTTTTTTTGGGATTGATTATGTATTCGGACTCGAACTATTTTTTTGTTTATTTTGGGATTTTAAATTGTTAAGTTTATTGATTTATAAACGGCGACACAAGAAATATGTTTTGAAAACTTAACTTATGGGTTCATATAAATGCTTTTCCAAATGTTGTTTTAGCTTTCGCGTTAATGAAATGTTTTCACGTAATAATGGGAATAGAGATTTCACGACTTAAGTAAAGATAACAAATTGAACGATTTTTCACTTGATAAGGTTTCCTAAAAGTTTTTCTAAAAGTATTCTCATGTGACGCCACTAGATTCGGCCATAACGTCTAGGCAGAGTTTGGGGTGTTACATTTAGTGGTATCAGAGCCAGGTTTGCAAAAACTTGGTTGTAGTTTGGGCAGTAAAAAGAATACTTTTGAAAAATCAGTGGTAAAATAATTTGAAATATTTTTGGTAAACAAGTGGTTCACTGAGTCTCTGGCACCGATCCTGTAAGTTCTCTGAAACTCTGATATGTATTTTTTAAAAGCATGCTTATATTGAAATTTTATCTGTATCTGTCTGAAATGCTATGTATGTATATTGAGACTACTATAGGTAGTACGTTACTGAAACACTTAGGTAGTGTAAACTGAAACTGTAGTGAACTTATTACTGCGATAACTAACTCTGAAACTCTAATACTGTTTTGCATAAAACATATGTTAATAATTATCGAAACTGTAAACTACTGTGCATAAAACTTCTAAATACATATTAATTCGATAGTTACGATGAGCGCACGTGGTACACGTGAAAGGGGTACTAGAGGTCAAGGTAGAGGCCGTGGAGGGATTCGAGCTGAGTCATTCGCATCTGATACGATCCCTAATTTGGACTCTAGCGGGACACTAGTATCACCTGCTACAGAGTCTGTGTAGAGTCTTATAACCGTGCAGCTGGGGATGACGTACTGTCCTAGGCTATGCTACGAACTCTGGAGAGGGTCGTTGGGGCTAATGTTAGATCTGGAGGCCGTGGGTCAGTTATGGAACGACTCCGCTCGAATGGGGCTGAGATATTTAGGGGCATCGCTGGAGTTGCTCTGAGTGTGGCTGAGTATTGGATAGAGGCCACAGAGCGCATAATGGATGATTTAGACTTTACTGATGAGCAGAAGCTCAGGGAGGTTGTATCTTTGCTTCGCGATGAGGCATATCAGTGGTGGTTGACTATTATGGAGGGTACTCAGCTTGATCGGTAGACTTGAGATTGTTTAAGGCCACTTATCAGAGTAAGTACGTGAGAGCCAGCTACACTGATGCTAGGAAATGAAAGTTCCTGAATTGCACCTAGGGTGACCGTTCAGTGGCTAAGTACGAGGCTGAATTTTAGAGACTGAACCGTTATGTGAGGGGCATAGTGGCGACAGAGTATGAGCGCTGTGTCCATTTTGTGGACGACCTTAGGGATAACTTGAGGGTTCTGATAAATCCGTAGAGGGAGCGTGAGTTTGCCGTGTTGGTCGAGAAGGCCAAAATTGTGGAGGAGGTTAAGCACGCTGAGCGCCAGAACCGTGACATAAGGAAGGCTAAGAGGGATACAGACTTTCGAATACTGGGGTGAGGCCTAGGAAAAAGGCCAGATCTGATGGGCCCGTGAAAGTTGGGCCTACTGTCGCACCTACTGGGGTGGCGATCTGTCAGCTTTGTAATAGACGCCATCCGAGCGAGTGTTGGAGAACTACTAGGGCTTGTTTGAGGTGTGGGTCGACTAAGCACCGAGTTAAAGATTGTCCACTGAGGGGTAATCACATGTAATCTCCGATTGCTGAGACTGCACAGCTGCCGAGAGTAGTACAGCAGCCACCTAGGGGCCGAGGATAGGCTAGGGGTGGTAATGGTATCGGTCGAGGTCAGAGAGCACCTGGCAGGGGTGCTGGGCTGACTGAGGTGAGGCAGCGTACACTTGTCTATACTTCACATTATTGTAAGGATGGAGATGCTCTAGACGTCATCACGGGTACGTTTTTAATTTTTAATGTACCTTATGTTGCACTGATAGACATAGGCTCTACACATTCTTATGTTGCATGTTCTGTGTTTGATACTTTAGGAATTCTGTATGAGAGCATTTCTAGTGAGATTTCTATGGTGAGCCCATTGGGGCAGTCCATTAGGGTTAGTAAGCTATTTAGGGATGTTCCGTTGGAAGTCTAAGAGACAATATTTTGGGCTGATCTGATGGAACTTCCGTTTAGGGAGTTTGACTTAATTCTAGGCATGGACTGGTTGGTGAAGCATCGTGTAAGTCTGGATTGTGCTGAAAAGAGGGTTGCTCTGAGGACCGAGGAGGATAATAAAGTAGTTGTGATTGGAGAACGACGAAATTATCTGAGTAATGTGATATCTGCGTTGGTAGCAGAGAAGCTTGTGAGAAAGGGATGTGCGGCATACTTGGCCTACATCAGTGTTTCTGATTCTGTGGACACTTCGGTTAAAGACATCCGTACTGTGAAGGACTTTCTAGATGTTTTTTCAGAGGAACTACCAGGATTGCCTCCGTGTCGTGAGGTAAAATTTGGGATCGAGTTGATTCCTGGTACAGCTCCGGTATCTATCGCCCCTTATCGTATGGCACCGAAGGAGCTGACTGAGCTTAAGGCTCAAATATAGGAGTTGTTGGATCGTGGATTTATTCATCCCAGTGTGTCTCCGTGGGGAGCACCTGTTCGGTTTGTAAAGAAGAAGGACGGTACGACGAGGATGTACATCAACTATCGTCAGTTGAATGAATTAACGATCAAGAACAAATACCCACTTCTGAGGATAGACAATTTATTCGATCAATTCAGAGGAGCTTCAGTGTTCTCTAAGATTGATCCGCAATCAGGGTATCATCAGTTGAGAGTAAAGGAGGCCAATGTGTATAAGACGGCATTTAAGACTCGTTATGGACATTTAAGACTAATGTACTAGCGGTATTTATGGATCTGATGAACTATGTATTCCAGCCCTACTTGGATCAGTTCGTTGTGGTATTTATCGACGACATTCTACTGTATTTTAAGACCGAGGATGAACATGATAGGCATCTCAGGGTTGTTTTACAAATTCTTCGTGAGAAGCAGCTTTATGCAAAGTTCTCTAAATGTGAATTTTGGCTTCAAGAGGTAACCTTTTTGGGATATGTGGTGTCTGCTGGGGGGATTCATGTTGATCCTCATAAGATTGAGGCTGTGTTGGATTAGAACCAGCCGAAGAGTGTGTCAGAGGTCCGCAATTTTTTAAGACTGGTAGGATATTACTGACGATTCGTAAAAGGGTTCTTATTGATAGCAGAGCCGTAAACTAAGTTACTGCGTAAGGGAGTCCCCTTCGTTTGGCCTAACGCTCAATAGGAGAGCTTTGAGAAGCTCAAGATAGTTCTGACTCAGGCTCCAGTTTTGATACAACCTGAGTCTGGCAAGGACTTTGTAGTCTACAGTGATGCGTTACATGTAGGTTTGGGTTGCGTGTTGATGCAGGATTGTAGAGTGGTTGCTTATGCATCTCGTCAGCTTAAGACTCACGAGGCTAATTATCCGACGCATGATTTAGAGTTGGCAGCGGTGGTTTTTGCTCTTAAGATCTGGAGGAATTATTTGTACGGTGAAAAGTGCATCATTTACACTAATCATAAGAGCCTCAAGTATCTCTTCACTCATAAGGAGTTAAATCTTAGGCAGCGTCGATGGATTGAGCTGCTTAAGGATTATAACTACGTTATCGAGTACCATCCAAGTAAGGCCAATGTGGTGGTAGATGCATTATGCCATAGGGTTATGATTGACTTGAGGGCGTTGTTCACCCGACTGAGCCTTTATGATGATGGGAGCCTCCTAGCTGAGTTGTGGGTTAGACCGACGTGGTTGGATCATATTAAGGATAAGCAGTTGGGAGATAAGTCTCTTGAGTTGCGATTTCGTCAGGCTGAGGCTGGAACTACTACTGAGTTTGAGATTGATAGTAATGGGGTATTGCGTTTTCGAGGTAGAATCTGTTTACCTAATGATGAGGATTTGAGATGGTCGTTTTTGAAAGAGGTGCATAGTAGTCCTTACGCTATGCATCCTGGTGGGAATAAAATGTATAAGGATCTTCGAGAGTTAACTGGTGGCCAGGGTTGAAATGTGAGGTGACAGACTTTGTTACTTGTTGTTTGACTTGTCAGCAGGTTAAGGCTGAGCATCAGTTACCTTCGGGTTTGCTACAGCCAATAAAGATACTGATGTAGAAATGGGAGCGAGTAATGATGGACTTCGTTAGTGGGTTACCTCTGACACCCACTAAGATGGATTCTGTTTGGGTCATCATGGATCGATTGACCAATTTTGCACATTTCATTTCAGTTAGGACAGACTTTTCCTTGCAAAAGCTGGCTCAGCTCTACATTTCTGAGATAGTGAGGTTGCATGGGGTTCCTGTTTTGATCATATCCGATAGAGCTCCTCGTTTTGCATCTCGGTTATGGCAGAAACTTCATGAGGCTTTGGTTTCTCATCTTGACTTCAGTACTGCTTTTCATCCTCAGACAGATGGTCAATCAGAGAGGGTGATTCAGATATTGGAGGATATGTTGAGGGGTTGTGTCATGGATTTCCGTGGTAGTTGGGAGGAGTACTTGTCGTTGGCAGAGTCCGCTTACAATAACAGCTATTAGTCTAGTATATAGATGGCACCATACGAGCCACTTTATGGTCGTAAGTGTCGTACTCCTTTGTGCTAGACTGAGTTAGGTGAGCGACGTGTTCTGGGTCCGGAGTTGGTTTCAGAGACTGAGGATAAGGTTCGTTTGATTCAAGATCAACTGAAAGTGGCTTCTGATAGACAGAAGTCCAATACGGATTTGAAAATGAAGGACATCGAGTATTCTGTGGGAGACATAGTTTTTCTTAAGGTCTCGCCATGGAAGAAGGTTCTGAGATTTGGTCGTAAAGGTAAGCTAAGTCCTCGATTTATTAGGCCATATCGGATTCTAAAGCGAGTGGGGCCAGTCGCATATCAGTTGGAGCTACCTCTAGAGTTGGATCGTATACATGATGTATTCCATGTATCGTTGTTGAGACGCTATCGCTCTGATCCTACTCATATTGTACCTGTAGAGGAGATTGAGGTTAGGCCAGATCTGACGTTTGAGGAGGAGCCAGTTTAGATTTTAGACCGCGACGTCAAGCTTCTGCGTAGGAAATTTATCCCTTTATTGAAGGTGCTGTGGCGGAATCATGGCACTGAGGAGGCCACATAGGAGCTGGGGATTCGATGCTTCAGTAGTATCCTCACCTTTTCTGATTAGGTAAAATTCGAGGACGAATTTTCTTTAAGGGGTAGAGTTGTAACGCTCTAAATCTCTATAATTTTTGGCTTTTGTGATTGTTGATCATGAAAATGTCTGAACATTTGGCTCCGTGTTATTTTTTACCTTAAATGTGTTGGTTTAAGTGGTTATGTGCTCTGAGGTGTGTTTGAGAGGTCCCAAGTTAAGGCTTTAACTTGGGCTAAATTTTGGTTTTTATTTGAGTAAAGCCTGCCTTTAGGTCAGTGGACTTATAAGGACTTGTTGGTAAAAACTTAACAGAATGGGCCTGTTGGTCTAGTGGTTAAGTGGAGTGTCAATTTGTTCATGGACCTGAGTTAAAATCTCTGTGGTGGCTATAGGATTATTTTTGTTGCAAGTTTCGGCTAAGAGTTGGGTTTTTTCAAAATTCTGAATTGAGGGTTTTTAGGGAAAAATTAGGGGTTTCCCTCATTTCTTTCTTTTTGGAAAGATATTTTCTCTGCTGTTTCTTCCTCTTCCAAACCTTTGCTGCTGAATTTTTTTTCTTTTTCCTTTCTTCTTTGTTTTCATCTCCTTCGATTAGTTGTGGCGTGTTGCTAGTGATTTTGTCAGTTCGGTAAGTTTGGTTTTTAATAAAGTTAAGTGATTTCCTTGGAGATTGTTTAAGAGGGATTTTGGTTACTGTTTAGGGAATATTCAAAGGTCTGTGGATCATTATTCGAGCTCTTAACAGTGAGAAATTATCGTTATTCATTGAAGGTAAGTAGATCTCTCGTTTCGGGATTTGCCTATTCTTAATAATCTGACTTAAGAGACTGATTTTCGGTTCGATATGATCGATTTTAGGCTTTGGAGTGTTCATGGTTGGATTAGCAGCGAAAACGAACTAGGTGTGTGCTCCAATTTAGTAGAAAACGAGTTTCGGTGAAAGCCAAAATGTAATCTGTCGACACCACACGGGCATGTGGTCTGCCCATGTGGTAGCCTGCGTCGCGAGACAAAGGCGTGTGACTGACGAGCCAGACCATGCACGTGCCACACGGGCACGACAGACAAGGCCGTGTGAGGCTGGCGAGGCCGTGTGCAAGGCACGAGCTTGACCATTTGGGCTGTGTAGGCCACACGGGCGTGTGGGTCACACGGGTGAACCACAGGGCGTGTGGGATTCTAGGCCAGACCGTGTGATCCACATGGGCAAAGCTATTTTGGGCTGTGTAGGCCACATGGGCAAGGCATACGGGCGTGTGAGCCCAAATTTGATAAGATGTTCTGTAAGGTTGCACAGGTCGCCTAAGTCGACTGTGACATGACTGTAGGGGCGGTAAACGTTACTTAGTCCCCATACTCTAATTGATTACTAAATTGTATGCAAAAGTATGTTAATATAAGCATGTGTACCTATCTGATCCTGTATATCTGCTCTGACATGATGTTGATATGATCTGATATCTGCATAATAGTATGCCATGATATTTATGATACATTACATTAGGTTGGGATTGTTGTGAAGAGAAGGAAGTCTGAGAGGCGAGTAGCCTGTTATCTGGCAGCGATGCTGCATATATATATCTGCTATGTACTATTTTACGGTACCAGTTGGTGTGTAGGGTTGGATGGGTTGATTAAATCCTCATACTTGGTGTGTAGGGTTGGGTGGGTCGATTCTATCCCCACATGGTGTGTTGGGTTGGACGGAGATGGTGTACGGGGTTGGTGGGCATGTTTCTCTACAAATATGATCTGTTATGCATGCGATATCTGTATGGCTAAGGCCGAAATATCTGTATTCTGATATTTGTTTGTATGCATGCTGTTAGTGGGGATGTACACACTGAGTTTGCGAAAACTCACCCCTTTTGTTTACTTTATCTGTCAGGTAACCCTCAGCAGTAGATGGATCGGCGCAACGGAGGGCTTGATGGTGACCACTGGTAGACACTTATTGGTTTTATGAGTAACATTTATTTTATCTGTTTCACTTTAATATTTGTTTTGGGGATTGATTATGTATTCAGACTCGAACTTTTCTTTTTGGGTTTATTTTGGGATTTTAAATTGTTAAGTTTATTGATTTATAAATGGCGACACCACAAATACGTTTTGAAAACTTAACTTATGGGTTCGTATAAATGCTTTTCCAAATGATGTTTTAGCTTCCGTGTTAATGAAATGTTTTCACGTAATAATGGGAATAGAGATTTCACGACTTAAGTAAAGATAATAAATTGAACGATTTTTCAATTGATAAGGTTTCCTAAAAGGTTTTCTAAAAGGACTCTCCTGTGATGCCACCAGATTCGGCCATAACGTCTAGGCCGAGTTTGGGGTGTTAGAGCATATACCTATTAACGCAAGTTGAGACTTGGTTTAGTTCGAGAATTGATTAACTCTAGCTCTAATACCACTAAACATGACACCACACACTTGATCCAATCATCATATCCAAATGCGTGATGTCACATTACGTTGTTGGAGCAACTTAGACTAACTCGAACTGTTTATAGAATAATTACACTCATAATCATGACATAATTCAAACCAACTTAATTACAAACATGCTCATGCATGATAGATGTCCAAAAAATCTCATTCAAAAAGTCTCAGGGTTATATGGGGTCAAGCTCAGAGCTGAGATTCAAGTTCAACTCAATTTAAAAAAATTCAGCAATGTGTCTTAAGACTTGAAGGCCATGTCTCAAGGTAATGTCACCTTTTACAAAACCCTAGCTCTGATGTTTTCCTGTCTTGAGACATAGGGTTCACGTCTCGAGACCTAGCTCACCTATTTTGGACTCTTACATTTGATGTTTAGATGTCTCAAGACAAAGGAGTTCTTGTCTTGACACTTGAAACAAGGCAAATATATTTTAGCTTCGATGTTTGCTTATCTTGAGACAAAATAAAATTTTTCTAGAGACTTGGAAATTGGTGTCTCGAGACACGTTTAACATATCTCGATACCATTTTTTGGAAATGCTTAAAAAGGTCATATATATATAACCATTATATTCTTCAATCATAAGAAAACAATTTAACATCTAAAGACACATTGTTAACACATGAAATCATCGCAGCTAACGCATCATATAATGATATACATAATTATCTATATAAAAATACCTAAATTCATTTTTTCCAGAGCTACAAGCTATTATCAAAAGTCACAAAATGACTAAAATCTACTTCTAACTATGGAAATACAACAACACATATCTTAGCTACCTAAGCACATGCCATTACGACTTAAAAAAACACAATAAAACTTTACATAGAAATGGTTGAGTTGAGATATGGGATTTGGATCGTCAGCTGCGCATGGAAACAAGCAATCCGCACACTGAGCAAAAGAGCTCAATGGTGCTTACAATCTAATAACAATGCATATACACATTAAGCAATTATCATGCTACTAAATCAATTATAAACAAAACTATTTTGTAAATTATTATTTCACATTTTTATTTTTTAGTGCTTTCTCAAGATCGTCGTAATTCGATGTGTTTCTCATATAGTACATACCAATACACCCTTAGGGCTCTCATCTTATAATCTCGTATAGTCTTTCACATGCTATTTGAGTTTCAACATCAATATAAATATCAAGTAAATTGGTTTTCATTTTCACATTTACATCACATATCTTTTATTATTATACAATATGTCATACTTGTTTATCACCCTTATTAATTGAACACAGATTCAAGACATATAGATCAAACTACCTGTAACACCCCAAACCCGGCCTAGACGTTATGGCCGGATCCGACGTGCCACATCGAAGCGTTCAAAACATTTTATATTGTTGATCTAGAAAAACTTACTTAGTGTTTTAAAAGATAATTTCGTTATAGGTTAAAGTGAATGGAAGTCATGCACCGTAGGAAACCTAGGAAAGAGGAGGTGAGTCCATCTGATTGCTTAAGTACCAAGCTCCTTCGGATCCAATCCTAGACATGCACACCGCCATTGCCACACCTTAACGTCATGTATATTTTCAGAAACCAATTTGATTAAGTCCTTTTTAGGAGAAGTGATTAATTTTGGAAAACATTTTCATTGCGGAAGCTTTGCTTGTTGTCGTGTTACTTTAAAAATAAGTAACTTTTATAAAACGCGCCCTAAAGCTATCCAATCTCAGCGATTAAGATAATATCATATCTATTCTAGAAAAAAAACATATTAAAACAATTAAATAATTAAAGCGGCCTTATAACATTTAAAAACCTATAACCTTAAACGTAAATAAAAGGATGTCCAGTTCACCAGAAGAAAAATCAAATTTGCAGAACGTGTGGCCACTCCGAATCCCTCACAGATCCAAGCCCACTATGGTTGGGGATTACCTGCGTAGATGAAAATAAAGGGGTGAGTTTGGGGAAACTCAGTGTGTAAATTAACCCAACCAGAGCCCAAATCAGTTCAAGCTTTACTGGGCCTAAGCCCTATTCAGAAATCAGTGTTAACTGGGCCTTAGCCCATATCAATATTAATCTGGGCCATAGCCCCTTACAGGATCAGAGTATATTGGGCCTAGCCCATATCAGTATCAATCTGGGCCGTAGCCCTATTACAAGTCGAGATATATTGGGCCTTACCCATATCAACACAGTTGGGCCCATTTCAATACAGTTGGCCCATAATAAAATAATCTCATATGATTAATGCATGTTAACCCCATCCAACCCTGCACTTGCCTCCGTCCATCCCTACACTTCCTGTGGGGAATAAATCACCCACGCCATCCCTACACTTACAGTGTTAGTACCGGTTGCGGCACTAACTATAATCAGCAACAAAGCTGCTTATATCAGAATATGTGGCACAGCCACCAGAATGGGTTCTTCCTCCATAACAAAACCCAACCCCATGCAACAGATATACATGTCATGGCATATAATAAACAAAATCAGAATATCATGCATTTCAGTCAAAATTAACCCTAGGGGTATAACAGTCATTTTGCACCTAGGGGTAAAACGGTAATTTTCATACTTAGGGGTAGTTTAATAAAATTTACTATTCTAGAGTTTACATACATATTCTAACCATTAACACATTAACAGAAGCACTTACCGAGCGTTTTTACCGAATTGGGCCCGTTGGCCCACTAACCCGTTTTCGGCCCATTAAGCCCAAATATACCGAAGTGCACGAAATTGCGCACTCTGCAATCATACTACTTGCGATTACCAAAATTAACAACCAAACCACCTCACAAGCGCTCGCATGCTCGTAAGTTCACAAATGCCGGCTTTTCGGCTTTTCGGCTTTTGCTGATCTAGTCTATGAGTGGGTGTTGTTTACACACCTATTTTTCGACGAAACGCTAACGGGATCTCCCCCACGATTAACCTTGTTGATCTTCAACTATTAGATCTAGATCTCGACCGCTTTGAACCTATTGATCTTGCTAGCCTCCAAATAGATCTTGATCGCTAGCCTTCGATGCGCACATAAAAAAAACCGAATGAAAAATACTTAATTTTAATCTTGGCAAAAATCGATAGTCTCCCAAAAGTATTTAGGGGTTTTTAGCTTATCCTCGAATTACTAAATAAAGAAAAATAAGATCTGAATGCTTACCACCAAAGACGTTCTTGTTAGAAGCGTTTCCAACACTTTTCAAATCTTAGATCCACTGTGAATCTATCTTAATCGCAAGTAGGAAATAGATCTAAAAATTAATTCCCGAATCACTAAAGTATGGATGTTTCGAATTTTAGTATAATGAAAAAGAGAAAATAGAAAAATAGAAAAGAGGAGATGACAGTACAGATTCGGCTTTGAAGGAAATTAAAGAAGGAAGAGATGAGATAAAAGAAAAGAAAGAAAAGAAGAGTAGAAGAAGATAGGTTCGGTTATTATCGATGAAGGAAAGATGAACAAAAAGGGAATAATTCATAAAAGCCAAAATTAAAAGAACAAATACAGTACTTAATGCTTAATAAAAATTCTTTCTAATTTCAAATTCCCTTGCTTTACTCCATGAATTAAGCATTTGAAATTCATCCAACCACCTAGCAGCCTTATCCACCGTTTGACCGCTTCAGCCTACTGCCTGGGAAGAGTTTTGGTCCAACTCTACTACTCTCCCACACGCATGCAGCAAAAAGAAGCACCCTTTAGCGCACAACGCTGCTCAAAACTGGGACCTCCAGGTTGCCCAGCACACTGCTGGCCACCGGGACGCGCATTTGTTTTCAATAATATACCGTCATATTTTATCTTAGAGGTTACCTGCTGAAGTCCCGTTCATTTTATAACATTAAAACATACATTCGCCTGGACTCGAACTCGTACCCTTGTGAAACTCCTAGCACCTTAATGCCACTGCGCCATAAGCTCTTTTTGTGTATTATACTCGCAACTCCTCTTAACCCTTATTCTAGCCGCGATCTGCATATTAAATAAAAACACACAAATTGCGCACGCTGTGCCTTGAACCCAGGCTCCTCCCACGCCCTCCTAACATACTTAGCCACTAGGCCAGATGCTAGCTTCTGACATAAATTAGCCTGAACAATTAATAAGGCCTACCTGCGGCAGGCCTTGGTTTTTCTAAAATAAAAACCCACATTTACGCACGCAGGGAATCGAACCCCTGCTCCTATCTGACTACTTAACACGCCTAACCACTAGGCCAAACTCCTCCTTATGTCCAATTTTAGCCCAACTTATTAATAAACCTTAATGCCCAGATCCCATAAAGAAACAAAAATAATTATTTTTGCTAGAGTCTTGGATCGAATTTTTCCCACACTTTAAATACTTCTAAATTTATTTAAAAAAGTTAAAATGTTGGTAATAACATAAATATTTTATCAATATATATATATATATTTTTTTAAACACTAGTAATGTTTAAAACTTCTCAATATTCAGATTTTCTTCTATCCGAACCCAGACTCAAAGCCCAATTCTTCTAGACCCAAATTCAGGGTGTTACACTACCAACACACCAATATCAAATGCACCCAATGCTCGTTGGTACATTTGAAGAATATGCGTCCAGTTCTCATCGGTATAAATCAAAGTAATATGTGCCTAGCACTCATCAGAGTGTAACTGAAGTTATATGTGACGGCACTAACGTATTATGCAACCAGTGCTCATCGGTATATATCCGATGTAATATGTGACTGGCGCTAAAAGATCTCCCTAACATAAATCCTATGGCATGCCAACTATACTCGTAACTCTATTCGATACCATTTAATAAGGCATTCATAATGTCAATATACATATATTAAATATCATCCATTTTTTTTTTAATACTAAGATACTCGTGCCTATGTTATAAGCATAACACATATGGACATACATTCAATATTTCAACAATTCAACGAATCATAAGGTAACTTACCATTCATGAGATCAAGCACTATTATTACCTAGTCAAGTTAACTACTTAATAAACTACGAATTGAAAACAAATAATGGAAGCACAAACTGAATATGCTACTTGTCTATAGCCTTAGTCTTTTTTTATCCCTTAACGTCCCAGCATCATCTTTAGCTACGTATGATAAAGTCAATTACAAAAAAACTTATCAGATTCACATATCAAGCATAGAAGTACGCAAAATTAAATATGAAATGCAATCCATTCAATTTGGTCCCTCAAAACATTAATATTTGAAAACTCTGTATCTTTCAATTTTCCTGATCAAATCAAAATTTGAATTTGTAATAATAGTAAAGAAACCTTCAAGAATCAATAAACAACCTTTTCTTTCAAAATTCTCATAATTCTATTACTAACTTTAAGCATTCAACCATGGAAAACTATACAAAACATTAACTGATTCTTCTTATAATTAAATGGGCTTTACTTATATATCATCTTAGTTTAATAATCTAACCAAAAATTGAAGAAGAAAAGAGCTTCTTACCTTGTTGAATGTTCACGATTATGGAGGTAAAGATGGAAATGAGAAGTATCTCTTTTCTTCCCTCTTGTATGGTTGGAAAAGATTAGAACGAACCATCTAATTGTTTATTCTCTCACCCACTAGCCAAATAATTAAACTTAATTTATTTTTAATGAAATTAATCAAAGTTCATAATTTGGTTTGGGAAAGGATAAGTGGAAATGGATGGATCAGATCACATCCATCCACTTACCATAGTTTAATTATGGCTTAATTGCCATTAGGGACTTGCCTAAATATCAAATTAAAGGCGGGATTAATATTCAATCAAAATTTTCTTGTTTTAGTCACTTTAAAATTTAGTTTTTGTATTATAAACTTAATCATTTAATTAATTAATTACTAAATAATTTTATTCCTAATCTCATACTCATCTCATGGACTTCTCAAATAAAATTTTCCAAATGACCTTGTTTGAAAAACTCGATCCTGAATCGATTTTTCTAACATCAATGAAAATTGTGTCATTACAAAAAAAAAGCCACTATTAAATCTCACGATACAAACAATGGTTTAATCTCAATATATACTAACCATTAGATAATTGTGGCATCATCCAACTATATTTAGTATGAACTCTCCCTCACTTACCTTATCTACTAAAAGTAAAAACTAAATCACACAAAAGTGAATTACAAAAAACTTAAAAGGCTCCTCTCAATATGAATAGAATAGTGCACTCATTCTATGCCTTAATACCTCCAAACAAGCTCCCTCTTAATAGGCTACAAAGTCTTAGTAAATTTATCATTATATGCACAACATATAGGAAAGATAATTGTTCAATTATTTCTTTAATTGTTGATATTCAACCTTTTTATCAGTATAAACAAAGTAAGTTCATATATTTTCTTTAGATAATTCAATCAGAGTAACTATCTCTTATTAGCCAAAGAAGTTTCAGTGAAATTATTTAATGAGTTCCACTGCTTTGATCAATTAGAAATACTTTTTTTTATATATTTACTTGAGAAAGGAAAATTATCTTTAAAGAATAGTAGATAAATTACAAAAAATTTGTTCCTTAAATAAAATAGAATAAATCACCACCTTAAAGTAACCAACTTTGCATAGCATGACACAGACTGCCTTCAAGGTGGGGAAATGATGTGCCAACACTTCAACCAACACTATAAAGCACACAACTAGTTGGGCATCAACAACACCCATAGGTTTCGAGTTTTTTTTCTAACAAAAAAAAAGCCTAAACTTAACACCAATGAGGTCGAAGTCTTGTACACCAAGTCAATACGTCTATAACAGCAAAGTACAAGATCTTTTACAAAAATCATAAAAAATATTTAGATGGGTTTTGAAGGTATAGTAAATTTATTTCATCAAAAGAAAATAATCAGACAATAAATTTTACAATTACTATTTAACACTCATAACGAAACTTGATACTTATGAATGTCAAGCTACCTCTAAAAAATATACTATATGTAACACCTTATACCTGACCGATTGTCAAGTCCATATACTAGATGATACAATTGTTAGATTTGTAAAATAAATCTAAAATAAAACTGAATAAACCAGGATCTACTGAATAAACCAGGATCTATCATGTCAAATCATTAGGAATAAAACTAAATGTGGAAGCATACCTGAATCCATGAATTCCTTGAAGTTTATCCCGATCTTGGGAATTTTATCTTCCAAATTAGAACACAAGAAATTCAAAGAATATTTACTCTCTCTTTCCTAAGAATGGGATATTAGAAAAGATATCTTGTGTGTAATTTGGGGACTATAACCCTAATATTTATAACCTTGGCATATTAGTTCTAATTTCTAATTAGCCCATCATTAATTAGAATTTGATTAGAACTTAATTACTAGAGTATCTACACATATTTGACCCATAATTTATTTAATAATTAAAGCCCAATAAAACTTTAACCAAATTAGATCACTTTTAATTTAGACTAATATATCATGATAGTAAATAATAACATGTAATTACCCTTATTATATATGTGATGTCCATATTTTCCAACAATCTCCTACTTGGACTACATATATATACTAATTACTCTATAATTACATGTCATTATATAACCTTATGAGCTCAAAATTTTACTATCATATCCAAAAGGTATTCTGAACAATCTCGTCCATTAATTATGTTAACAAAGAACCAAGGCGACTTTCATTACATATATCATAACTAAATCCATCCATGATCACATATATTAACACAACCAAATGACATAGATCAAGTATGGATGTGTAGCATGGAAATTACATGCAATATGATCTAAACATGTCTATTTCCAACTTGTCCTCTTAAACCTTAGTGAGATCAAACCTTAACAAAATCAAAGTGTACATAAACTTTATTTCAGCAGAAAATAAACTTAATATTTGTAAACTAAAATAACTAAAAATTTATCTATAACATAAAAGCATTTAAAAATAAAAACTCCCACTAAAACCAAATATCCTTAAATGACATTACACCCATATGAGCAGTGTGCTCTTATAAAACCTTAGGTATAGTCCTTAGTAAGCAGATCCGCAATCATGGAGTGTGTCCTAATATGCTTTATAGGCACCTAACCACACTGAACTTTCACTTAAATAATCAGGAGCTTAAAGTCTATGTGTTTTAACTTTGATGTGCTCATGTTGCTATTGGAATAAAAGACTACAATTTGTTTTCACAATTTGCACCTTAGTGACGAAATCTTGTTTTCATAATCCATCAAAATCGGAGTCTGTATACCTGATGATCTCCAACTGATTAGACCTCTGATATGTGAGCATGTAATCTTTTGTTCTTTGAAAATACCTTATAACCCTCTTGGATGCTATCCAATGGTCCAAACCAGGGTTGTTTAAAATATCTGCCTAACATCCCAACATTGTACATAATATTTCAATGTATACAAACCTGAAAATACATTAGACTTCTCACTACTAAAATGTAAAAAATCTTATGCATTTTTGTAATCTCAAAATCATTCTTACGGCATTGATTGAGACTATACTTATTATTTACAAGCAGTATGTCATTAACATATAAAACCAGATATAGAACCTTACTCCCACTAAACTTATGGTATACACAATTATTGACAAAATTTATCTCTAAACCGAATGAGATAATCATTTGGTAAAATTTGTAATATTATTGACGAGAAGTATGCTTAAACCCATATATGAAGTTCTTTAATTTGCAACTAATTAACTTTGCATCATCAGACACAAAGTTTTCTAGTTACACCATATAAATGTATGATCAATGTTACCACTGAAAAACCATTAACTTAATATTCATCTGATGCAGCTTAAGGTCAAAATATTCCACTAAAGTCATTATAACCCTTCCTCTAGTGGACCTTTTTAATGACATTCATTCTTGAGGTTGTTGAGTTTGTTCTTCTGGAGCAATTACCTCATCTTGAATAGGGAGTTGTTCAACATTGTCTTATTGAGGTTCTAGATTCACTTCTTAATCAATAACATGTATGAGAACCTAAACATCATCAAAAGTGATAGTAGGAACTGAGTTAGAATTCAATTCCTCCTTAAAAGCAATTTCTCTAACCTTATTTCCCCCTCCAAACTCAACATCCTAAAAGAATGTTACAATTCTCGTCTCAAAAATATTCCTAATTGTGTGATCATAAAACTCATAACCCTTAGACTGCTCAGAATTTCCATGACCTTATACTTTATAGACATCAAAGAAGTCAGAAATGATGTCATTTCAACCTTATCATTTTTAGCAAAATGTTTCTCAATTTCGTCAAGGAAACCTTGGCCTGAGTAATCTTTTTAGATCTGTGCCCCTAAAAGCTTCTGAAATGTTGTGTTTCATGATCAATAGACTCATGCAATTTGAACGATCCCACCTCTCAAAATCTCTTTTAACATAAGGGGTGTTTTCCGTAGTGAGAGCTGCGGGTTGTTCTTTCCTTTGTGCAATGTCTATGTTCATACAACCAAGCACTATAAGTAAACTAATCTACACAAAAGAGGTCACTTTGGTGGCATTTTGTTTCAACTAATCTATTTAAAATATTAGACATCCTTAATTAAAACCTAAAGCCAAAATCAGAATTTATTTGTTTCAAAATATTTCTTTTAATTTCATCTTTCAATCAAATTAAAAGATAATGGTTTATATATATATATATGAATATATATTTATCCCAAAACAACATATAATAATGTTGGCAAATATAATAATAGTTGAGTAAATCATAAACCATAAATAACCTCACATAAGACTTCAAATTTAAACTAAAATAATTTGAATAAATGTAAACCTCATCTCAAGATATCAGACACTCCATTAATATCTTATCTTTGGACAAAATATTAACTTGTAAATGATATATTGGTGTAATAATCAAACATTGACAATAAGAACATGTCGAACCATAAATCTTCCTTGGGTCAATTTATTGCTTACATGTAAAACCGAATAACTGTCACATGTTTATTACCATAGTCGCACATGTAATATTGTTAACCTTCATTTTGGCCAATCAATATTAACATAACTTAAGTTACATGCACACAACCTTTTATATTTAAAAAAAAAAATCACTTCGGTGACTTATTGCTTCAATTAAGTTATTTTAAAAAAATACATAAACATGCCATTATTCAAATTTAAAATTTACCCAATAGTCAAATGTCAATACTATTTCTTTATTGCTTTATAAACTCCGAAATAACCCAAAATAAGGTTGTTTTAATAATGCAATAAAAACCAAAAATCTTAATCTTTGACTATTTTTTTTTTTCAAAATCATATGTATGAAAACCAAACAGAAATAATGTAGTGGTTCAAAGCTTGAATTTAACCAGCATTTACATAACTATAGTTTACACGAACTTAGCTAGCTAAATTGCAGAAACATCAAAGTACAGGGGCTTTTTTGGTAATTTTCATTCTCCTCGATTTTTCACTCGATCTTGATCTAAATTAATATTTTTATTCAATCTATTAATTTAGACAGTAAAATAATGTATTTTATGCAATTTAGTCATTTTGACATTCTTACAAAATTACCCCTAAAATTTTACTTTTATTCAATTTAGTCCCTGTGCCTAAACATGCAAATTAACCATTTTTATTGATATTATACACTAGAAAATATTCATAGCCTCCATTTCAGCCCATTTTTGCAATAATTTCACAACAAACCCTTGTATTCTTACTAATTCAACAATTTAGTCCCTAATCGATAAATTCACCAAAATTACTTAACAAAATGCTTTTAAATATCAATCAACATTTCAAATTAATCATTTAACATCTAAAAGCACAAATATTTATCAATTACAACATTCAAAATCTTTAACAGTTTCAAAATCAAAGGTACAGGCTAGCTGGACCTAGTTGCAACGATCTCAAAAACATAAAAATCATTAAAAACGAGTGCAAAATGGACTTACATGCATAAAATGAAACATGGCCAAACCTAAATTCTCCATATCCATGGCTTTCGGTTGAAACAAAGAAACTTAAGGTTGAAGATGGCCACTTTTGTATTATTATTACTTTATTAACCTTTTACTTTATTATAATAATAAATTAACTTATAAAACATATAAAATTAAAAGATTTTAAAGCTTAAAATAGTCCCACCACCTTAGGTATGGGTAAATTACCCATTAAGGTCATCCAACTATAATTCTTTAATCAATTTACACCTTTAAATTAATAGTGATTGACTTTTTTAACTTTTACGATTTAGTCCTTTTTGCTTAATCAACTATCGAAACGTTAAATTTTCATAAATAAAACTTTAATACAACCTTAATGAAACTCTGTAAATATTTATAAAAATATTTATGGCCTGGTTTATAGAGGTCCTGATACCTCATTTTCTAAAACAACTTAACTTTAGGGTTTTACCACTTGAACTAATTAATCACTCAAATAGCATAAATTACCACATCAAAAACCTTTTAAAAACCATAGTTGACTCGTAAATATTCATAAATAATATTTATAAACTTATTTGTCGAATTTGGTGGTCCTGAAACCACTATTTCCTACATTACTGAAAAACGGGTTGTTATAGTGACTGTCATTTTTTTTCTTTTTCAATACATCTCACTCACGAATTCTTTTACTTTTCAAGTACTTTTTCACTCATTTTGATTTTATTTTTGAATTTCTCCTTCTTATTCTTTTTTGCACTTTAGGCTAACCTATAATTCCTATATCATACTGATCTTTCCTATTTCACTCTGCTTTTACAAAATCTGTCATAATGTATCTACTTAACCCTCAATACGTATGGCTAGACATCTATAGCATTGCAATTCAAGACCAAAGAAAGAGGGAAAATACAAATTAACATTTCTAGCTCAGGTTTTGAAATAAGGTTCATCAAGATGTGTTTATAGGCTCAAAATAGGTACTAAGGGTGGATAAGTACAAGTCAAATTTTTGGCTCTGGATATGTTCCAAACAATGCCTTAGGCCATCTCTAAATATCTCAATATACACAAATTTAATCAACCAAACAAACTTAAATTCAACCATTTATCATTCATACTAGCATGCTCATTTCCTTGTATTTCTATATCATTTGGTACAATTGATTGTTTAATGCCTATTTATAATGTAATGTGAAGAACTTAGTAGTTTAATAATTAAAAATTTAAAATCACCTATCATCATACCAATTTTATTTGTAAACACAAACAACCTACGCACATGCTCCTAACCAATTTTTCTTTGATATACACTTTAGGCTAACCTATGGTTCCTATATCACCCTAATATTTCCTATTTCACTCTATTTTTACAAAATCTACTGTGATGTATCTACTTAACCCTCAATACGTATGGCTAGGCTTCTATAATCGTGCAATTCAGAACCAAAGAAAGAGTGCAAATACAAATTAACACTTCTGGCTTACGTTTTGTAATAAGGTTCATCAAGAAGTGTTTACAGGCTCAAAATAGGTACAAGGGTGAATAAATACAAGTCAGCTTTTTGGCTCTGGATGTGTTTCAAATAATAAACTCAAATTCAACCATTTATCATTCATACTAGCATGCTCGTTTCCTTGTATTCTCTATATCATTTGGTACAGTTGATTGCTTAATGCCTATTTACAATGTAATGTATAGAACTTAGTAGTCTAGTAATCAAAGATTTAAAAATCACTTATCATCATGCCAAATTTATTTGTAAATACAAGTAACCTATGTACATGCTCCTAGCCAATCACTTCTATTTCTACAAGCTGAAGCACACAAATGACAAGAAAAATCGAGAAAAAACATAAAAGTTTAAAACAAAAATTTTCTATCTTACCCCCTCCACACTTTAGAAAACACATTGTCTTCAATGTGTAGCCCTAAAAACAAAATAAGGAAGGTAGTTACCCGATTAATTGTGATAATTCCGTAGGTTATTGGTGGGTTTTTCATCCTTGTTTATTCTTGGGATGTTTTTGATGTGCAAGGGTATATATGAAAATAATTAAAGAATTTTAATTCAGTAATTTAAAAAAGTAATTTAATTTTCCTAAATCCATTTATTCCTAAAAAAATAAAATCCTACTAAAATAGCTCAAAATATTATTCATCATCTTCTTGAAATCCTCTTTTCCTCTTTTCCTCCTTTCCTCCTTTCATATTTTATGCAGAAGAATGAAATACATTTCATAGAATGGTCTAGTTGCTTCCCTTTATTTCAATGCTAGATAAAATTCCTGCACTATAAGAATTATTGTAGGCTCTTTAGACGGCAAACAAAAATTGGTCCATTCTCTTTTTGCTGTGTTCTTCCATACACCTTTATAATTCTGAATTAAAAGATCAAATCCTTGCTCTTGGATGAAAGTATACAGACTGAAACTGGCCATTCAGTAATCTCTTTTTGTTGAATTCTCTTGTACAACCTTATATGTCCGCAAATTGATATTTCTTTCCAGTAGTGGTAAAAATAAGAGGATGGATGTGGCCTATTTATGCTTTAAAAGAAAATAATAATATATTCATGAGTTATAATTTATTTCTACTTAGCAAGAAGTGAAAAAACTAGAAACATAGTACAATTAAACTACAAAAACGTTAGCAGTTAGTGCTAGTTCAGAAAGCAGAGTTACGCAGGGGTGTCATGACATCCCTTAATGGTGTAGCAACATCGAGAGCAATTTCCCTATTTTGAATGTTGTCTACTATCGCCACAATCAGTATGGCTGTCACGATATGTAAGTCAGATTCCATTATGTTCTGGTTGTGTTGTGAAATCAACAATTTGGTCGCTTTCTTCATTATCACCCTTTTCGTTTGTCAATATCCCATTGTTTCCTTCTGAATCCTATAGTGTGTTTCATTGTAAAAATTATTTATCAACTACCGTGTTCCCCCAAAATAATGTTTTATTCTTTGGCCATTTACAAGAAAAAGCTGCCATCCTTTTCCGATCAACTCTATTTCCCTATGAGGTGTCACCTGGTTATAGTGTACAGGCCTGCCCATCTCAAATTAAGCTTGCTAGGAAATTCACTTGACCAAAAGAGAATATATATATGAATGAGGTGGTGTATATTGTACTGATTCACTTGACCAAAAGAGAATATATATATATAAATGAGGTGGTGTATAGTGTACTAACATCCTGAGTGTGAATATTGTAGCAAAAGATACATATAAATGAGGCAGTGTCCGCAAGTATACGGGTCATGTTGTAATATAGTTACGATGGAGTAGGTGAGTACTCCGAGGATCATGCCCAAAGGATACTAGTACTAGATCAATTTAAACCTAAACACCAAAAGATCTAATTAGTACTTGAAATAGGTTATATTATGAAAATATAAATAATAGGGATTTTGGGGGTTTATAATAATAGTAATAATAAGAATAAGAACAGCAAATAACATTGGGAGTTTGAAAAGTAAAATTGATCAAATCTAATTAAGGGTGATTAGCTCGCTTTGATAATATTGATCAACTATCACTTTGGGCTCCTCGTCAATCAACTAGTTGAAACCCTAGCAAGAGCTTCTGAAACGTCTACTAGAATAACGAGTCAGCAAAGACTACTTATCTTCTGACCTCACAGTCCAAATTGACTCAAGATTAAGGTGTTCATGGATAGACCATACCAATGTTGGGTTAATTCCTACCTTAATAACTTCCTAGGGACTTCAAGCCTAAAGTTTAGGTTCTCCCTTTCCCAAACAGCTGATCTGTTGAGTAACCCTGTAAAATAGTCAATCCATCATACCCCCACTCGCTAATCCCCTATAAAGGGATTAGTTCCTCATGGTTTTCGTAAACAATATAAAACTGATATAAAACATAAACATAATAAATGAATCGAAAGAACAAAGTTTAGGAATAAGCCTAAGAATAAAAGTGAATCCACAAAGTTTAATCGAATCCACAAAGTCTAATCGCATCCAAAAACTAGATTTTTCGAGATAAAACAAAGAACAAATTGAAATAAATCTAAAACTTAAGAAAATATAAAAACTAAACTAAAAGTAAAAAGAGATATTCTTAGCTAAGTAATTCATGTCCATAACATGTGCCAAATGAGCCTATTTATAGACTTGAGGTAGTCGTTGTCCTTAACCCTAGGTTAGTTGACACTTCCGAGCTTTAAATTGGATTGTGCAGATCAAAACACCCCTATCTCGTATTAATTCTCGTCCAGAGTCAATGTCATGACACATCAGGACCTGTATTGCGACAAAAAAGTCAATAACTCTTCTTTAGAATGTCTTTAGGGGTATGTCACGATACCTTTAGGCTTTGTCGTGACATCGAAGGTAGTCTAGAAATTCCTCTATTTTGCTCCCTATGTTGCGACATTGAAACCTCCGTGTTGCGACATAGTGACTAGTATCAGTTTAGCACGCCTTCTAATGGTCTCCTGCACACTCACAAGGTTCATTAGCTCACCATTAGGATTTATTCAGCCCCTAAGGTTAATAAAAGACTCAATTTACACACTTTATTGAATTGAACTAAAATTATTAAAACATAATTAAAACCTAATGATAATGCTTATTTTCAAGCTCCTAAAGTGAGAAAACTAGTTTAATCTGTTACACCAAATTACGACAGATCAAATCCCCTACTCCTTCTCTAGTGACCATGACAATATTCCCAACATCTGACTCTAAAAAACGCCCTTTGTTCCTTTGTCTAGTCCTTCTCAAACCCTCTGTTGAGTCGGCCAATGTTGCGGACCCACCAACTACCACCTCGACTCCACTTTCCACGAATTCTAACACTCACTGAAAAGCACCCGATACTTCTCCAATTGGCACCCTCTATTATACTCCCCTTTTAGTAGAGGTCCAAACCTTCTTCCCCTGGTGGAAACATATCGGTGCGGGCCAATTCCTTTTCTCCTTCGGCTATCCAACAAAGACAGGACAGGGATCTATCCTAGGAATTGAAAAAGTTCGTTTACCCTTCCTCCCCTTCTTTTGACGTTCAAAAGTCCACTCTCCTCGAGTTGGCGAGTTCCTTCTCCATGTTATCACCAGAGTGTGGCCTCACGAGCTGGGCCCTTCAAAAGGCTTGTATTGAAACTGAGGCTAAGTAGGCAAAGTCTGAAAGGGCCTTTCTCTCTAGTAAGCAGTCTCTTACCCAGCTTTGCCAATTGTATGAATCCTCTATCCAACAAACTACTAAGCTTACAAAGTTTGTCTCCACCTGGAATGCCAAGTATCTGTCCCTAGAGACCTAAGCAAAGGAGTTGAAGGAGAGAGTTTTCCAAATGGAGACCTTCAAGGAGTAGCATCTCACCAATAAGGAACGTATTCAGAAGGAGAATAATAAGGTCTTGAAGAAGTATAATGTGGACACCTAAAAAGGCATTCAGGCTTATCTGCCTAGGTTAAGGGCTAACATAATCCTACACGCAGAGGTCATCGCAAGTCTACTTAACTTAAGTCAAGTAAACTTCAGCTGCATGCACTAGTTTACCAATGTGAACCTTGGCTTCAACGTTTTCAATTCCTTGGGAGCTAGCTGAAAAGAATTTCAGAGGGAGTGGAAAGAATCTGGGGAACTCTATCATGCCAGAGACTTGGAAGTGTCTAACCCTGATTCTCTAAAAGAATCCGTTCAAGGGGACAATTAAAGTTTTCATTGTATCTTGTAAAAATCCTTCTTTTTATTTTTAATGAAGATTACCTTTACTTTTTTTTCTTCGTCTTTCACATTTTGCTTCATTTATCTTTCCTTCGGCTATTGTATACCAAATGTCGGCTTTTAATGATTCTCATAACTCCATCCACTTCCATAACACACATTAATCTTATATAATAATGAGGGACTAAGTGAGACCTATCGTAACATGCCTGTAAGGGCTATTTCTTAATTTCCTATGTCTAAAGGATCAGCTAAACTGAAGCTTTGATACCACTAAATTTGTAACACCATATACCCAACCTGATGGCCAAGTTCAGGTACCAGATGATACAATAACCCAATAACTTAATGATATTTTTGATTCTACTTTAATTACATTCTTATACAACTCAACTTTCAAATTTTAATTATTATTAAAACTCATACAAACCTAGTGTTAAATTCCTACAACTCTGATCCCAACAATTACTTACAAATTTTAAATTAAGACTCGATTGAAAATATAATCAACTTAAACCCTGAGGCGTTGCCTCTAAGGATGCCCCTCTATACACATGAATGACTTTCACACCCATCCCTCAAATTTGGCGGTGTTTGGCTTGGTCCCTCCACTCGATTCTTGAGTCAAAATATTTATCCTACAAACAATAAGTAAATTTGTAAATTCAAATATACTTGGGGCATAAAATAATGAAGCAGAAATTCTAAACTCCCTGTATATACTTGGGCATTTCTTGTAATAGCCCAATTTTTAGTGGTGTCAAAAATAGTGGTTTTGGGGCCACAATTCTGACTATTGAGTCAGTAAATATTATTTATTTAATATTCACAAGGTTATCAAAGTGTTGTATTAAAGTTTGGTTCGGTAATTTTGACGTTTGGATAGTTAATTAAGGAAAAAATGCTAAATCATAAAAGCTGTAAAAGTTAATCACTATTAATTTATATGTGCTAATTAATTATAAAATTATAAGTGGAGGGTTTTATGAGGAAATTAGCCCATGTTAGCTATAGTGGACGGTTTAGGTATAGTGTTTTAATAAATTTAAGTTATTATTAAAAATTAAAATAGTAATTTAATAAATAAAACATAAACTAAAACAAACAAATATCATCTTCCTCATTTGATCTTACCAATCAAAAATCACCATTTTTAAAGGTTTAAGAATCGGCCAAGCTTAATCTTCTTGCATGTAAGTCATTTGGAAACCCGTTTTTAGTATTTTTATGTTTTTGATATCGTTGTAGTTTAATCTAGCTAATTTAGGGGCAATTTTGTAAAACTGTTATAGGTTTGAAAAATCACCATTAATGAATTTGAAGTTTTTAGACGTTATTGAGCTTGAAGAGTTGTTTTGATAGGGGATTGTTTTGTAAAGTGAATATTGTTAGTTTTAAGTTTAAGGACTAAATTGATAATATATTGAAATTAGAATGAAATTCTTGTAAAATTTCATTCATTATGGGTTGTAAATGAATAAAAGTAAAGTCGGATAACATGTTTTGGGCTTAATTGTGATAAATGTGTAAGTTTCGGTTTTAGGGGCTAAATTAAATAAAAGGTAAAAGTTCAGGGTAATAATGTAAAATTTTATTAAAGGTTCAATTGCATGTATTTATATATTTTAAGGTATTTTAAATGGTTAATTGAATTAAATGATTATATAGATCAAGAAACAAATCAACCGATCGATAATCACGGAAAGAAGAAAATTACTGAGTAGTCATTGGTGTAGTGTTTATTGTTGTCTCGTTTAGTTAAGTTCATATTAGGTTTATTCTTTTAATAATTTCTTAAATTCATATTATGTATGTGAATATAAGTATATGTTGATATGATTGATTGAAAAAAGAATTGAAAGTAGAAATGAGGGATTGAAGTGTAAAGTATGGCAGTTGTACGTGTTTGAATTAAATTGTATTATCATATAAAATGTTTATGGTCATGTTGAACATGGTACTATGATGTAAAGATGGAAAGAGTATGAGAATTGAATTAAGGCTTGTGTGAGCTTAATGAATGATTAGGATGTGACACGTCATTAAGGTTTATCAAGCACTATGCGTTAGTGATTATATTTATCAGGTACTTTGTATCGGTGTTATAGTTATCAGGCACTATGTTTTGGTTTTATATTTATCAGGTATTATGTACTGATGGTGGATACCATACCGATGGCTAGAATCTAGCATTTTTTGCAGATTATCGATAGCTTGCGTAAGCAACATCAAGTAATGGTTAATGTCCAGATTGTCAACTTGTGTGAGCAAAGTTATCCCGAGTATCCAAAGTTAATTTACTATAGTTCTTCGAGCAAAACAAGATAAAGAAATGAATGGAAATGTTGAATATGAATAATGTGCCTATCATGTTAATAGATTGTATGAAATGATGTAGTAACATATTTGGTTATGTTGTAAAAGGTGTAAGTGACTATGCAATGATAAGTATGTATGTTAATTGCATTAAGTGAATTATGAAATACCAGGTACATTGTGTTTAAGTTTTATATTAACTTACTAAGCTTTAAGTAAGCTTACCTCTTTTTGTTTTCTTCCTTGTAGATTGTCAGATTTGTGTAGTAGATTGGATCATCTTGGGAGATCACACTATCCGTCAACTCTTTTGGTAGCTATTTTCTCATTTTGGCCTGGTTATAAGTGGCATGTAAATAGGTTAATGACAATGTATTATTATAAGTAGTTGAAGTATGTTTTGTGCCATCTTGAAAGTAAATTATGTGTTTTGGATGTAAACATGGTGGTTGTTTTGGTTGATTGTGGCCTGTGTTGATATAAGCATATTTTGGTACTTATAATGCTATTTTTCTTGATCAATTGGTACTATTGTCTTAGGTCATTTGTTGAATTTTACTTGATGATATTCTAGCAATTAAAATGATGATGATATGTGATTGTTTAAGTATGAACATTATGTTATGATTGGTAATGAATGCTTAATGGTTAATGGTTGAATTTAGGTGCCAATTGTGGCATATTGGTTAGGCACTTAGGATGATGTTATATGGCATATTTTGGTAGGTTTTGATGCTTTTGAATAGCTTAAATGGTTGGTATATTGCATGAATTGTGGCTTAAATGAACCTAGGTTGTGATTGCTTGTTTTGGAAGATATTTTAAGTATACAAGGTCTGGTACACAACCTGGCACATGGTTGTGTGCCATACATGGGCATAGGGCATAGCCATGTAGTCTGTTTAATTTAGGTGCATAATGATCCGAACGGCTACAGTCTGTTACACAGCCTAACGACACGGCCGTGTGACCCAGGACTACATGGCAATAGTTTGTTACAAGGTTTGGCAACACAACCATGTCATTGGCTTTACACGGCATTAGCCTGTCACACGGCTCATGTTTCACCTTATCATCTCATTATCACCCCTAAAACTGGTTTACTCGCCAAATACCGACAGACTCATACCAGCAGATGCTTCATACCTCGAATAATTTATCCCTCCTATTTCCTTTACTTTATTAAGAATCATATATACCAAATTCCTTTTTCTGTAACAATCTGGTGGATTCCCCCATTAACAAGCTTGCCCGCATTCTTATACATTACTACTAGCTTTTCTTATCTTCGTAGTTCGGCGAATTCTTTAACTATCCCACTTACTCGTGTTCTCAAACGTGTCGTATTCATCCAATCATGCTACTCTCCATGCGATTCATACAATGATCTCCCTCCGCTTTTTCTGTCAACTTCTTAGATTGACATTTTGGCGAACTTTATCTGACACCATAGCCCAACTATGGTCTTACAATGTATGAACCCATGTTTAATATTTTGGTAGACTCCATATGTTGCCATAGCCTAGGTATGGTCTTACATAGTATGAACCCATGTTTAATGTTCTTGCGAACTCCATATGTGTAATGCCCCGAATTTGGGCCTAGAAGTAGTAGGTCTTAAGCATGGGAATAGTTAGAAGGTTGCACATAAATATTTAGTTGTGGAAGGAAGTGACACGATTGAGTGTCTGCTTCAAGGGTTATGTGCTCTGGGAGTGTCTAAGAAGTCTTGGGTTCAAGCCTGGGCATGTGCAAAAATTTTGTTTTTTAAAGAAAAAACCCTGTCTCTAGTCAGTAGGCTTTTAAATAAAAATAGGTGAAGTATGACATAAAAGGCTTACTGATCTAGGGGATAGGGGCATGTGAAGTGTTCCAAGAGATCTGAGGTTCAAGTCCTGCTTAACGCAAGGGAGTGTTTTATTTTGCTAAAAATGTTGTGGAGGAGTTGTGGTTTGACCGAAACACTGAGATGGTGGAGTGGAATTCAAACTGAGTAGTTAGGAGAGGTGTGATCGGTTGGAGAGATTAGAGGAGGGATTTTAGGAGAGAATTAAGGGAGGAAAAAGTGGGATTTGAATGTGGAAGAGTTGGTGCCGAAATGGTAAGCTAACCCATTCAGAATTCGGTTTTGGTGGGATGACTCTCCTTTTCTACTGAAAGGAGCATTTTAGGGTCATTTTCTCTTCTTTGGGAGCCGTATTGTGCTTGAAGAATTTTGGGCAGTATTTTTTGGGGTTTGTATTCCATACTTTTTCCCTCTTTTACATCTTTTTCTATGGCTGATTCTCTCCTCTTCTCCCTCTCAAATCTTTTTCCCTTCCACCTTGTAACCTTAGCCGAATACCTCATCACCCCTCTCTATTTTCTTTTATTTTTTTGTTTTGGCAAGTGCTCATTGACTCCTCTTCTCTTCTCTACTCTTTCGGGTATCGACATCTCCTTCTCCTTACACTTTGATACTTGTACCGTATACTTTTTCCCCTCTTTGTCCCCACTCTTTCGGTTTTTGGGATATTTCTCCCTTGTTGTTGTGGTGTTTCCTTCTGGCCATCGAATCCTTGGCTTATAGCTGAACACCCTACCTTTTTCGCCATCTTTCTTTAGGCTTGCAAGGTGCAATTATTACATCTTGTGCCTCGGTTCAAGTGTGTACTTTTGAGGGTAGGCCGATCACTTCTGTTCCCTATTCTAAGTTTACACTTTCGGTAAGTTACTATACACTTGGTCCAATGACTTGCGTGTATGGTAATAGTAACAAGTTGTGATTGGAATACAGGTAGTCTTTAAAAGTTGTAAGCGATCTCTTGTAACGGTTTTAGTGTGATCAATCAAGCCGAGTGATAGGTAATCTCTTAAACAAGTGTTGGCTAGGGTTCTTTTCAATTCTTTTGATAGGTGATTAACCGAAACTTCTGATTGTGATAGGTTTGGAGTACTCGTGGGCTAGTTGCACACTTTTGCAATCAGGTGTGTAACCACACTGCCATAATCGTAAATCAACAAAAGCCGAAATAGGTGATCGTCGACGCTACACCAGCGTGCACTCGCTCGTGTGGTAATCTAAATACCTAAACGTGGGCGTTAGATCATAGAGGCCATCATGAGCGATTTCATGGGCTTAGGCCGTTTTGGCCCATGTTGGGTCGAAATGGGCCGTGTGGGCCCCACACGGATAAATCACACGAACGTGTGGTAATAATCGGGCCAGGTTGTATAATCTACACGGCCAAAGCCATTTTTGGGCTATGTGGGCCACACGGGCGTGTGGGCCCAATGGGCTCGCAATATAGATTTTGGGCCCATTTTCACTGTTTGACTGTTAAGATTGCACGAGTTGCTTGAGACGACCGTGGATCTACTTTTGGGTCGGTAAGTTTAACTAGACCCCTATATGTGACAAAAATGACTGTTTTACCCTTATGAGCTAAAATGATTGTTTTTCCCTTATGAGGTAAAATGACTATTTTGCCCTTATGAGGTAAAATGTTATGTGATAAAATGACTATTTTACCCTTATGTGGTGAAATGACTGAAATACCCCTACATGGTAAATTGACTGTTTTGCCTCTATGTGAAGTATTTATATATATATATATATGTACATGTATGATTGTATTTTAGCTTGCTATTTAAACTGTAATGGATACATGTATGATTCTATGATATGACATGACATGACTGTATGATGCATTGCATGGGGATGGGTTTATTATGATTGGAGGAAATGTACTGTTCTAGCAGCTCAGCTACAAATCACTGATGGCTTTAAGCCTATTATACTAGCAGCTCAGCTACATATTACTGTTTAGTGTCTCAACCGGTGCTAATTCTAGAGTATAGGGATGGATGGGTTGATTATATCCCCACATGGAGTGTAGGGTTGGACAGAGATGGAGTGTAAAGGCTGGATGGGTAGGACTTGCATATTGTTTCTTTGTTTCGTACTATTTATTTCTTTCACATCGCATCATTATCAGCATCGCAATGGGCCAAGGCCCAAGCATATGGTTGTTTCTGTATTGAGTTGGGCTAAAGCCCAAACTGATATTGTCACTATTACTGATATGGGCTTAGGCCCAGACTTTATTTGCTCACTGAATGTATGATTGTTTGTTTATTAAGGGATTACACACTGAGTTTTCATAAACTCACCCTTCTGCGTATCTGCGCAGGTAATCCTTAGGCGGATCGGTGCTGCGAGGGTCTCAAAGGTGACCACACAAAAGTTTACCCTTCCTTATTTAGCTTTTGATTTATAAATAATTTTAGTTTGGGTATTTTTGATGTAATAAGGCCTCTCTAAATTTTTAATCTTTAATTTGGGGTTTATTTGATTGGGTTTATAACTGCTAGTGATAGGAAAACGCGAGTTTCTAAGAGAAACAATGTTTTTACAAAGTAAACGCAAGTACGCAACTGTTTTAAAAAGCTTCCGCTATAAAATGACGTTTTTGGAAATGAATAATGATTTTAAGTAAATACCCTTTTGATTGGATTGCAAGTTTTAATTGAACGACTCATTTTATAAATCATCATTTAGATTACACAACAAAGGTAAACATGGAAAAGGTTTTCAACAACAACACACTTTACGAAAAACACTTCAATGTGACACCACAGATACGGCCATAACGTCTAGGCCAGGTTTTGGAGTGTTACAATATATTGTCATAGCCTAACTATGGTCTTACACATTATAAACTCATGTTTTGTAACACCCCTTACCCGAGACAGTCGCCGGAGTCGAGCACGAGGCGTTAACAAACTTAATTTATCACATAAACAATTTCAAATAATTTATTTCACCTTTCGTAATAAACTATCCATCTACATCACAGTCGCTAAAAAATTCATATCTTGAGTTACAAAACTCGACATTCAAATCCGTAAATTTTTCATAAAACTAGACTCATATATCTATTTAAAAAAAATTTTCCAGAATTTTTGGTCAGGCCAATTAGTACAGTTTATTAGTTAAAGTTTCCCCTGTTTCAGTATTTGACTACTCTAATCTCTGTTCACTACGAACCACTTCTCTCTCTGTACAGAATTCAGATGACTATAATGTTAATTTTTCTTAAAAATAGACTCAAAAAGGAATCTGTACATATAAATTATGACTCCTAATTATATTTTTACAAGTTTTAGTGAATTTCTAAAGTCAAAATAGGGGATTCAAAAATTGCTCTGACCCTGTTCCACTAAAACTCAAATATCTCATAAAATACAACTCATTTACCTGTTTTGTTTCTTCCATATGAAAATAGGCTCAATAAAATTCAACTTCATATTTTATTCACCATCTAATTCTATCTCTACTATTTTTAGTGATTTTTCAAACTCACATTATTTTTGTTGTATGATACTGTTTTATAGCAAATTCACCTTTTTATGAATTTCCATGGATTAGATAGCACATTAAACATACATAACTCCAAATATGATCTTGATTAGTCATTCCAATGGCTAACCATTACCAAGCATTTCCTTACCACTCAATAGCCATATCATAAGATCATATACACAAAATGATTATAATGTTATACATGCCATACTCAAAATATACAAGCCACTATACCAAAATGGTCCACGGATAGTGTGAGCAAGCCTCCGACCGTTCCCGATTTCCGAGCTGGTTTGATAACATTATAAAGAATGAAAAGGAGGGAGTAAGCATAAATGCTTAATAAGTTCACATGCAAATAGCAAGTAACATAATCATGCAATCCAACCTAAAACATCATTTGCATAAATATCACCAAGACATTCATGTTACATGTGTATTTACTATCTTACCACGATTTCATCATACCAAGTTCTCAACCCGAGGGTTTAAACACGTACCTGTCAAACTTTCCCATTCACCACACTTACCAACATGTCACTTTCGTCTTAGGTGTTCTCCTTATTCACTTAAGATTCACCCGTTGAACACATCGGAATATGATTCAAATACACGGATTGTATGCACATAAGTGCCATACCCGCAGCTAGACTAACTCAATAGCCTGCGGAAATTATGTAGCCAAGCTACCATGTAACCCGCCCATAAGCAAACTCGGACTCAACTCAACGAGTTCGGGTGTTCGCATCCATAAGTGAACTCGGACTCAACTTAACGAGCTCGGATGCCTGGCTACATCTCACGAACTTGGACTTAACTCAACGAGTTCGGAACTCAAATATCCTAGTGACATGTCACTTGTATTCTAATCTATTCCCAAGGTTCAAACGGGCTTTTTCCTTGATCACACATCTTTTCCGTCTTCCATGGAATATCGAAACCGATACTCGGTAGCAATTCATATTTAACAAGTAGCACACATAATTTGCATATTACTCAATAATAACCACAAAGCATAATATTTCATGATATTAATCAACATATCATATAAATGTCATTAAATTACTTAAAATAACAATTATGTTACAACATTTACACATGAACTTACCTCGGATCTAGAAACGGCAATTTACCATTTTAGTCCATAACTTGGTATTTTCCCGATTCTAGCCCTAATTTCAATTTTCCTTGCTCTATCATTACAAATATAGCCTAATTAGGACTCACATTATTCAAATTGACCCAAAATCATATTTTGAAAAAATTACAATTTTGCCCCTAAACTTTGTCAAAATTACATTTTTGCCCCTAGGCTCGTAAATTAAACTTCATCCTATTTTATTATTTTTTATTACATGCTGATAAATTTTCCCTTCTATAGCAACATCAAATTCTCACTCTAACATGTACTTATGAACATTAGGTATTTTTACCGATTTTATCGTTTTACTCGTTTTCACATAAAATCGCTTAGCAAAGTTGTTTAACACAATTTCAAGCTTCATATTCTACCATAAAACATCAAAATAAACACATTTCACGTATGGGTATTTTTCCAAATATAAACCCTAGGTTAAATTGTTGCTAGAATAAGCTTAATCAAGTTACCGGGATTTCAAAAATGTAAAGAACTTTAAAAACGAGGCTAGAACTGACTTACAATCGAGCTTGGAAGCTTGGAAACCCTATCCATGGAATCTCCATTGGTATACAAGACCATGGTGAAGAAGATGAGCAAAATTGGCTTTTAATTTTGTATTTTAATTCATTTTACCCCTAAATGACCAAAATGCCCTTTTTACTATTCTTTAAATTTTTACCCTTCCAAGTCCATTTTTGTCCAAATTTTTAGAACTTGGTCAAATTACTCTTTAAGGACCTCTAATTAATAATCTAATTCAATTTCATACAAGATGCTTCTAGAACACAAGTTTTGTAGCTTATTCAATTTAATCCCTAAAGTCCAATTAAGCATTTTTCACATAAAATTTCTTCATGAAATCTTCACACAAGTATAGAAATATATCATAGACTTTATAATAATCATAAAATAAATATTTCTATCTTGGATTTGTGGTCTCGAAACCACTATTCCGACTAGGCCCAAAATCAGGATATTACAACTCTCCCCCTTTAGAGATTTTCGTCCCCGAAAATCTTACCGAAAAAATGGTCTTCACTTAGATTCCTCAATCTCATATTCGATACCGAAGAACTTTCACTCAGGCGGTGCCTCCAATATGTTTCTTTAATTTCTCATATGATCTGAAAGCTTACAAACTTAACCATCAACTGTTCTTAAATTTTCAACCTTTTTCAGTTTCCCTTAACATCAAGACATAAAAACCCAGATCTCAATTTGATTTATGGAGACTAGAATTCCAAGAAATCCAACAATCAAAGGGACCTGCACTCTTCCGAAATAATCATATAAATTTTCATCATCGATAAATCACAATCCAATAACATCTGAATCAAATTACAGTACACGTCATTACTCTCTGAATGAATAGGCAAATTTTCACTGTGAGCTTCGTACAATTCTTTTCGTATAGGCCTCGGAATAATAATAATACCATGAATCAGATCCAATCTGAAATTCAACATCAGAAGTCGATCATTACTGTACTCTTTTAGTTTACTACTCATTATCACATTTTCCTCTTTTCGCTACGGAAATAATTCTGATATAGCCTCGAAAATAATCCTTCTCATTCTCATCCTAATAAAGATAATTCTGGTAGATCCTGATGCTCGGCTTTAACCCCATCAACAACTCAAATTTTCTGTGGCATCAAATGCTCTAAACTATCACATTACCTTATTTTCTTGAAACACATCACCATCCATACAACAGTGCATTACTGAAAATTAGGAAATCTTTATTCAATGCAGACTAGTCCAGTTCAGACACTTCGGTCAACAATATTCTCATCTATCTAAACCTTGCTAACATGTAATAAACTTTTCAACTTTTACAAGACGAAAACTTTATCATTCTTAGTAGCTTCAACTCATATCAAAACTTTTCTAAGAGAATACACTTCTCGTTCAGACCATTTGTCTTTTACCTGTAAGGAAATGAAATTCTATTATTAGACTTGAGAAAAATGATCCCGACATAATCGTCATATGAAATCTTTCAAATAAATAATTCACACAGATTAAACACTCGAGCTGATCTTAATCACCAATGAATGACAATTCAAGTAATCCTTTCTTCTAGTTACAAAACAATTTATCATGTAGTCCTTTACTATTCATTCCTTACGCTAATAAAAACCATCTCAAGTAACCAAAATATCTCAATTGAAGTCATTAACTATAATTGACTTACTTGAGAGAAGTAATCCACCATGCCGATTAAAACTCGCACTTTTATCACCTATGCCCGTACTGATGTCAAATCCTTACACGGAAATTAGAAAAATCCCAATACTAAAATCACCACATTACCAATATCAAATCATAATTATAGTCATACTTGACATGATTATCACGAGCTGAAGAACGCACTTTGAACATGAGTCATAATTGACAAATTATGGAATAAAGATAACAAGAAATCCGAATAAAGAAATCCAAGATATAGAGAAACCCAGAATAAAGAAATCCAGAGTAAGGAAATCCAAAATAAAGAAACCTAAGATACGATACTATGCCAAAAAATCAAAAATCAAACTCATAGTAAGATATGGAAGATCTCGCAAATTCCTCAGAGAAAAGAAGTCCAGAAGAAAACATCACTTAATCCCACTGGAATCAAATATAACAAGAATAATGTATCTTCCCACATGTATATATATCAAATGAAGCATCAAGTAGAAGAAATAGTATCATAATATCATACATATCCTCTCATCAATTCTTATCAGACGAAATGTAATAAAATGCCTGAGGAAATACGGCAATACAAATTATAAACCAGTCAGACTACCAATGTTTCCATCTAACACCAGGATTAGAAAACATTCTCATATAACAAGAATTTCTTCAAAAGATCAACAGCCATAGAAATTTTTTTCTGAAAACAGATAAATACATAAAACATCTCAGAAGAAACTGTTAAACCTGTCCAGCCGTAACTGTTACACTCAGATATTACACATTTCAAATATCATTTCCCACAACTAGTTCTGCCATTACGAATTTCATATTAGACCTTTCACTAAAGAAGACCAGTTCTGAATAAATTCTAATTTACACTTTTCTCGACCTTGTACCTGAGTAATTCGATTTACCGCAGTAAATTTTTTTCTCTAACTGGAATAGTGCATAATTCCAATAATCTTTATGTCAACCTGATACTTTTCTAGCTCTGACTTTACTTATTAACTCATTCTCAATCTCTAATCATACTTATAATTATTCTATCACTGAACTCTTTGATTCTTCAACCGGGAACTTATTCAGTACAGATCTCATAAAATTCCATCATAAGCACCACTTCGATAAGGGGGAGGGGTTGTAGGGCCTCTGACTCGACTTTCTTATACATATACATATGACACAACTTTCATCATCATAGCAACATCGTCAAAATCATGTCATTCATTTCAGGCAATGCAACATTCATGTTGGTTTACACCAATTTTCCAATTATCCCATTTAGACAAATATATTTATGCATGCATCCTATGTTTTCTGGATAGCTTTACTTACCCATTCATTTACTCAAACAAATCATACTCATGACATCGTATAAGGGCCAAACAAACTTAGATATTTGCATCACAATTGCAACTTTCATTCGTGCATCATCATGTACATATCATTACAATCATATAATCTAATCCAAACAATTTAACATAGATAAGTTCATTTCATTATAATCCTTTATCTCATAAAAATATCATTGTCATTCATCAACATTCAACGTCCAAATCAGGACAATGACATTTTTCAGTTTATTTTTAGTCGGCACCGCCCCTTCAGTAGGAGCTGGCGCATTGCTCTCTATATCATCAGCCACAGCTGGATCGGGATCCATTTACTATAAAAAAATCATTTTAAAGGTCAGGAGTCATCACACTATCACAATATATATATATGGCATGTATAGCAAAACCCGTACATAAGCCACGTTAGTCCGAGAACTGACTAAACCGTAGCTCTGATACCACCAAATGTAACACCCCCTTACCCGAGACAGTCATCGGAGTCAAGCACGAGGCGTTAACAGACTTAATTTATCACTTAAACAATTTCAAACAATTTATTTCACCTTTCGTAATAAACTGTCCATCTACATCACAGTCGCTAAAAAAATTCATATCTCGAGTTACAAAACTCAAAATTCAAATCCGTAAATTTTCTCTAAAACTAGACTCATATATATATTTAAAAAAAAATTCTAGAATTTTTTCTCAGGCCAATTAGTACAGTTTATTAGTTAGTTTCCCCTGTTTTAGTATTTAACTACTCTGACCTCTGTTCACTATGAACCACTTTTATCTCTATACAGAATTCAGATGACTATACTGTTTGTTTTTATTAAAAATAGACTCAAAAAGGAATCTTTACATATAAATTATGACTCCTAATTATTTTTGTACAATTTTTAGTTAATTTCTAAAGTCAGAATAGGGGACTCAAAAATTGCTCTGACCTTATTCCACCAAAACTCAAATATCTCATAAAATACAACTCATTTACCTGTTTTGTTTCTTCCATATGAAAATAGGCTCAATAAACTTCAACTTCATATTTTATTCACCATCTAATTCTATCTCTACTATTTTTAGTGATTTTTCAAACTCACATCATTGTTGTTGTATGATACTATTTTATAGCAAATTTTACCTTTTTATGAATTTCCATAGATTAGATAGCACATTAAACATACATAACACCAAATATGATCTTGATTAGCCATTCCAATGGCTAATCATTACCAAGCATTTTCTTACCACTCAATAGCCATATCATAAGATCATATACACAAAATGATTATAATGCTATACATGCCATACGCAAAATATAAAAGCCACTATACCAAAATGGTCCACGGATAGTGTGAGCGAGCCTCCGACTGTTCCCGATTTTCGAGCTGGTTTGATAAAACTACAAAGAATGAAAAGGAGGGAGTAAGCATAAATGCTTAATAAGTTCACATGCAAATAGCAAGTAACATAATCATGCAATCCAACCTAAAACATCATTTGCATAAATATTACCAAGACATTCATGTTACATGTGTATTTACTATCTTACCACGATTTCATCATACCAAGTTCTCAACCCGAGGGTTTAAACACATACCTGTCAAACTTTCTCATTCACCAGACTTACCAACATGTCACTTTCGTCTTAGGTGTTCTCCTTATTCACTTAAGATTCACCCGTTGAACACATTGGAATATGATTCGAATACACGGATTGCATGCACATAAGTGCCATACTCGCAGCTAGACAAACTTAATAGCCTGCGGAAATTATGTAGCCAAGCTACCATGTAACCCGCCCATAAGAGAACTCAGACTCAACTCAACGAGTTCGGGCGTTCGCATCCATAAGTGAACTCGGACTCAACTCAACGAGCTCGGATGCCTGGCTACATCTCACGAACTCGGACTCAACTCAACGAGTTCAGAACTCAAATATCCTAGTGAATGTCACTTGTATTCTAATCTATTCTCAAGGTTCAAATGGGATTTTTCCTTGATCACACATCTTTGCCGTCTTCCACGGAATATCGAAAACGATACTCGGTAGCAATTCATATTTAACAAGTAGAACACATAATTAGCTTATTACTCAATAATAACCACAAAGCATAATATTTCATGATATTAATCATCATATCATATAAATATCATTAAATTACTTAAAATAACAATTATGTTACCACATTTACACATGAACTTACCTCGGATCCAGAAACGGCAATTTACCATTTTAGTCAACAACTTGGTATTTTCCCGATTCTAGCCCGAATTTCAATTTTCCTTTCTCTATCATTACAAATATAGCCTAATTAGGATCAAATTATTCAAATTGACCCAAAATCATATTTTGGAAAAATTACAATTTTGCCCCTAAACTTTGTCAAAATTACATTTTTCCCCTATGCTCGTAAATTAAAATTCATCCTATTTCCTTATGTTTTATGACATGCTGATCATTTTTCCCTTCTATAGAAACATCAAATTCTCACTCTAACATGTACTTATGAACATTAGGTATTTTTACCGATTATGTCGTTTTACTCGTTTTTACATAAAATCGTTTAGCAAAAGTTGTTTAACACAATTTCAAGCTTCATATTCTACCATAAAACATCAAAATAAACACATTTCACCTATGGGTATTTTTCCAAATATAAACCCTAGGTTAAATTGTTGCTAGAATAAGCTTAATTAAGTTACCGGGATTTCAAAAATGTAAAGAACTTTAAAAACGAGGCTAGAACGGACTTACAATCGAGATTGGAAGCTTGGAAACCCTAGCCATGGAGTCTCCCTTGGTATACACGGCCATGGTGAAGAAGATGAGCAAAATTGGCTTTTAATTTTGTATTTTAATTCATTTTACCCCTAAATGACCAAAATGCCCTTTTTACTATTCTTTAAATTTTTACCCTTCCAAGTCCATTTTTGTCCAAATTTTTAGAACTTGGTCAAATTACTCTTTAAGGACCTCTAATTAATAATCTAATTCAATTTCATACAAGATGCTTCTAGAACACAAGTTTTGCAGTTTATTCAATTTAATCCCTAAAGTCCAATTAAGCATTTTTCACATAAAATTTCTTCATGAAATCTTCACACAAGCATAGAAATATATCATAGACTTTATAATAATCATAAAATAAATATTTCTATCTCAGATTTGTGGTCTCGAAACCACTGTTTTGACTAGGTCCAAAATCAGGATATTACATGTTTAATGTCTGGGAGGACTTCATATATTGTTATATCCTAGCTACGGTTTTACACGTTATGAATCCATGTTTAATGTCTTGGCAGAATTCTGATTTCGAGGAATCAATAAACCTCTTTTGAGGTGTTGCCTTGAAGGATATGATAATCATTTCCATGGTGTCACCTCGAAGGACCTTACCACCGTCGTGGTATTGCTCCACAGAGTTTATAAACCGTCATCATGGTGCCGCTCTAGTACGCCAATTGATAACGTTCCACGACATTGCCAAACTCCCTTGTATTCCCTTAACAATCTGCCCATTCTTCCATTCCACTAATTATTCCTAACTTCATCTACTCGTCAAAAGTAAGATACTTATTACAGAATACACAATACGCCAATTACTCAATCACCTTGTAATTACCACTGATCATTCAACAATCATACTTATACAAAGTTATGCATCCACAACATACTCACTCACCATTTTAACACATAACAACAGATTCAGGTAACTCAGAACAGTCAGAACACATTTTCATCAACCACTCAAAGGTAGAGTACAAAAACTCACTTGAATTCCTTTATCCTTGTCAACTTAGCTTGTTCAAACGTTAGAGCCTCTTTTGTCCTAAAAGCTAAGCATGACAACTATTATCGATTAAACCGAAGGTATTCAAACCTTAAAAATCCAGAATCCATAATTATACAGTAAATTTCGAGAATTCTTACTTCTCTTTCCCATAATCCATGAGTACAGGGAGGCTTAGGGCTTACAAATTTATCAAATTCTCGGCTTCCCGGACTTCGAAACCCATATTTACCACCTTATGAAAAGCTTTCTTGAACTTCTTTTTCTGAGCAACCAAAGTAAGACGTTGCAGACGAGAAGGAGATTACCAATTAATTCAGGAGAATTCTTTTCTCTCCACCCATATATATATATATCCTAATTTGCACAATCTCCTTAGTCCTTTTTAGCCATTCACAGCTAATTATTTTGTCTCCCATTAAAGAGATAGTTGGTTCCAATCTAACTAAGTCAGAATTGAGATCCAACTACTCACAATTCAACCACTAAAATTTTTAATTCCCAATGAAACCCGCCAATTTGCCAATCCATTTAATTAGGTCTTAATTTTCCTTTAATTTCGAGACATAATAGAAAATCAAGTGTGACTTTTCCCTATAGATATTTTGAATTTTTTGGAATATGGAAAAATCCAAAATTAGAGGTTTTTGAACTTACTGGAAAGTAAGTTTCATTTTTTTTGTCAATTAGTATAGATTACGGTGTCCAAATTCATTTTGGAAAAAAGTGTAATGTCAAATTTTGCTTTTCACATTTATTATTTTTTTTTGTTAGTTTGAGTCTTCTTTTTTTTTAAGTTAAATTTGGTCCTCAATCTTAAAAAAAAAAAAAAATTAAATTTAACCATCAATCTTTCAAAAAAAGTTGAATTGTTATTTTTATAATAAAAATACTAACTAAAATGTGTTATTTTTATACATGAAAACTCACATGATAATCCATACATACTTCATACTAATTTTTTTGAGTTTTTATGAGCTTTTTTTTTATTTTTTTACATGTGAATTACCAAGCGAGCTGCCATGCCAATATTATTAAAAGATTGATGTTTTAGTTAGTATTTTTGTTAAAAAAATTATTTGACTCTTTTTAAAAAATTAATAATTAAATTTAACTGAAAAACAATTAAATTAATAAAAAATATATAAATACTAAGAGTTAAGTTGATATTATACCAAAAATGCGAACATGAGAGTTTTGGATGGACGCGAATAAAAATCAACACGATACATGTCATGTTCTTCAGTTTAGACGTGTCCATTACGGCATTACCTTATAATTATTTTATTGAGGACTTGGTTCCTGTTTAAAATAAATTGACATCCTGTTAATGTTTAAATCATAAATTATAAAAAGGTAAAATAAATAAACATGTAAGACTTCTTCGTTCAAGCATAAAATTAAAAAGATGATAATTAGAAATTTTAAATTAAATAATAAAAATGATAAAGAAAATTATATACATTCTTTTTAAAATATCCTATGCAAATCAAGGTTTTTATCCTTTTGTGCAAAAAGTAATTCGAGGTTAATATTGATTTTTGGAAAGCTAGGATGAGCAAAGAAAAATAGTAGGAAGATTGGGAATTATTTTGTTATCTCTATTAAAAAATAGATAAATTAATTTTTATATGTTAGATCAAAGAATAAATTAATTATTTTGTTAAAATTGTTATCTCTATTAAAAAATAGATAAATTAATTTTTATATGTTAGATCAAAGAACGAATTAATTATTTTGTTAAAATTTTATTCATTTTTATCATTAAGTGATGACATAGTTAACATAGTAATTAAGCATTGACGTACTATGTGTATCTCATGCTACCATAATATTTTTTCATGTCAATAAATATTTAAAAAATAAATAATTCTAAAAATAAATATTTTTTATTAATTTTTTGAAAACCCAAGTACACGGCAAAGAACGGTTATCCAAATTCAAATGTGTGACTTTTCAAATAATTATAAAAATATATTTAAAATTTGTTAAGAATTGTAAATTTATTTAAAATTAAAATAAGTATTAGAATTATAAATTAATTATCATTATTGAGTTACAATTTACTTAAATATTTAAAAATTATTGTGATGAATTACTATAAAAAAAAATTGAAATGGCAAATAACTAGCAAAATAATGCAATTTTAATGGAAGTGAAAGCATGTGTTTTTATTTATAATTTTTATAATTTTTAAATAAATTATTTATTTTTTTAATAATTATATGAAAAATCACGTTGAAGATCAACCTGTAGAAATTATTGTTCAGGATTTTTTTTTTTTACTTTTAGCATTTTTTTTTAATTTTTAAATATCCATGAGGTACATTTAGTTAGGAGTGTTTAAATTTCGTTTAAAATCAAATTAATCGATCGAATCAATCTAATTCGGTTAATCAGTTGGTTAACTGATCTAATTCGATCAGAAGTTGGTTAATGATTTTTTGAAAGTTCGATTATCGGTTAATTCGATTCAAAATCGAGTAATTAACTGAACTTAATAATTAATAATACAAATTATATGTAGTTTTAATTTGGTTAATTAGGATAATTCGGTCAAATGAACATTATCAATTTATTTTTTATATGTTTTATACTTGTTTTAACCAAAAACAAAAATATATAAATTTCGGTTCGGTTATTTTTTTCAACAAATTTTGGTTTGGTTAACGGTTAAAGGATTAAAAAGTTTGGTTAATTCAATTAATACTAGTTCGGTTCGGTTAACAATTTAAACACCTCTACATGTGACATGCCACGTGTGGGTGCCTATTTACTCACTCAATCACATCGTCACTTAACGATAGAAATAAATAAAAATTTTAATAGAAAAACTAGTTTACTTTTTTATCTAACGTATAGAGTCTAATTTGCTCACTTTTCGAATAGAAAGGATAAAATACAATACAACTCCTAGCGGAGGGGTCTTCATACTACTTTACTACAAAATCCTTGCAAAAACATATGTTTTGTTAAAAAATATATATTTTTGAAAATATAGTTTAAAATTTTAAAATAGTTAATATTTGCGTAAAAAAATATTGGGTAGAAAGACATGAAAGAGTTATAAAAGTAATAAAATCAAGAGTAAACTAAATCAAGAGTCACTAAATTATTAGTAAGTTTACATTTTGGTCATTTAATTTTAAAAAGTTATAAAATAGTTATTGAACTATTTGAAAGTTTTCTTTTAAGCCACTGTATTGTTAAAATCGCTATTGTATGGTCTTCTCTGTTCGCACCGCCTACACTAATCGAATGCTCTCTTTCCCTTATTTTTTACTCTTTTTTTTTATAAAACAGCTTTAAATGTTACAAATTTATGAACCAAAATTTAAATAACTTTCTTCTTCAATCTCCTATACTGACCATCATATCCACTTGAATCTAAAGCATGTTCTTTTACTCGATGGGTATTGATCCATCGTACCGATTATCAAATCGTCGCTTGAAGCTTACTAATTAGACTTAAAAAAAAAACAACATTAACAACACAATGACTTAAATAAATTTTTTAAAATAGTTTAGTGACTTAAATGGAAACTTTTAAATAATTCAGTGACATTTTATTACTTTTTAAAATTAAGTGATTAAAATTAAGTGATAGTAGTTTACTCTAAAATCAATTAATATTTAAGGAGTGTAGTGAATCATAAAAATCTCAAAGTATTATAAAATAAATAAAGTTGTAAAGGTAAAGTACTATGTTTGAACTTCAAAAACCGTATTACGGCACAAAAAACGCAGCGCTTTAACGGAAAAATAGAAAACGCAGCGGTAATAAATATGGTTGGGTAAAGAAAAAGCCAAAAAGACTGATAAATGTAAAAGAAAAAAAGCGCGAAAGAAAGTGAAAAAGGAAAACATATTACATACATAGCACACTGTTTTTATCTTTTTAGGAAACAAAAATAATAGAGCAAAGCAGAATCCGACAGAAAACAAAATAAAATCAATAAAAGCATCTAATTAACAGTGAGGAGGGCAGTTCCGTTTTAAAGCGAAAACTCTTTAATCCAAACCAGATATTCCCTTCTTTTTCTTATTTTCAACAAATATGGTTTTTATTCTTGCTAATGTTAATACTCCAATTATGTGTTTCTTCTCTTTGTGAGTTCTCCCCAGATTTCTGAAAACCCCGAAATCAAAAAGGTGTTTTCTTTTTGTTTGTTTGTTCACATCTTCATCCAAAGCAACCATGGCGGCGTCTGATCCTCACGCGCCTCTCCTCCGTCCGCGTCAACCTGATGGCTCGGCTGCTCGCCCTGTATCGTTGGCGCATTTATTGGGGCGAGCCACGGGACGGCGTGGCGCTTCCATGCTGGTTAGGGAGACAGCGGCACGTGAGTTGGAGGAGCGGAGGGCCGACTGGGGGTACTCGAAGCCCGTGGTGGCACTGGACATGCTGTGGAATACAGCGTTCGTGGTGGTGTCGGTAGTGATGTTGATAAGTACGGCGGATGAGACGCCCAATACTCCTATTAGATTATGGATCTGTGCTTATGCTTTGCAGTGCTTGCTTCATGTTGTTTTAGTGTGGTTGGAATACAGGCGAAGGAACAGTAGGAGAATATCTGTTACGGATGAGGAGAGAGGAGAAGCAGTTTCTGGGGATGTTAGTGATAGTGAAGATGAAGAAGACAGCGGTCTTTTTGGTTCAAATGAATCAAGGTCAGTTTCTTTTAGTATAATTTGACTTAAAATTTGATGTGTTTTTTTTTTTTTTTTGTGTGTGTGTGTGTGTGTGTGTGTGTGTTTAAGCTTAAAATGTTGATTTTTTTTGTTTAATTTTAAATTTTAGTGTTTATTGTTCTTTAGTTTAATTGAGATAAGGATTCAGGCTTTCTTTAAAACCGATTTGTATTGGAGCATGAACTATTTATGTTCTGAAGTTAGAATTTTGATGGAAGTATTGCTCATTTTCTGTGTTAAACTGGATGAGGATTTTAGTTCGATTTGGCGTTTTATTGGATTTTCAAGATGAATTAGATTAGGGTTTGAGGATTTAGGGGATTTGGGTCTATGGTTATTCTCAAGGAATTGGAAGGGCTTTGTTTTGGTGTTGACATTTATTTTGGCTATGGCACTGTTTTGTATGGTTTGCATGAATATAATTGGCTGAATTATCATTATCCTTTAGTCTCCCTTTCAAGAGGAGTGGAATGTCGAAACTTCGGGAATATTCTGGGCGGGTGGATTAGGCTGCATTGTGTTTTTGTATACTTCCATGGTTCAAATACAAGAACTAGAATCATAGGCCATAGGACTAGCGTTGAGCTTTGAATGATGGTAGAATAATTTAAATTTACGACACTTTTTGGCCCACGTTGTGCATGATAAGGAAGTTTTGGAATTTGATGTGTCTTATCTTGTAACCAACCAATTACTGCAATATGTACTATTATAGGGAATTTTATTTTGATTATATAGATCAATGCAGTCGACCAAAGCTATGAAATTGTTACCAAGCTATCATTTGAATGGATTTTTCTTGTATTGTTCATCTAGATTTGCATTTATTTCCTGTTGTAGAAACTTTAACTTGGGATGATCAATTTATTATTATTGTATTGATTTGATGATGTAATGGGCAGTATAACTAAACGATGCGAAACAGTGAATACCATGGCATCATTTCTTTGGTGGATAGTCGGCTTCTATTGGGTAGTTTCTGGTGGTGATATCCTTCTGCAGAATGCCCCACGGTTGTACTGGTATGCTGTTAGCCAATCTATTTTTTAACAAGCAGCTTATTCTTCAGTTTAGGGTTACATATTTTTTAATAACATATTGATTTCCAACCCCACGGAAACAAGAAATATGTAGAAGAGTTTCTACCTTTAATTGCCAAGTTATTGAAAAGTTGTACACCGGATATTATCTCATTCTTTTATAATTAATCTATGGTGTTCTCCTTCAGACACAGTCACAATCAAGCTGTCACCATTAGAATATCTTTCTGTTTCTCAATCTGTTGCATAAAAAAAAGTTGATATTTTAGTTAAGCCAAAGAAAGGAAATGGTAGAATGCTTTTACCTGTTAAGCATTTTGGATTTTCAAATACCTTTTTCCAAAAAGACTGTCTAGTGTTTTCTTGTCTTTTCTTTTATTTTTTTTATTTTTTTTTTTTGCGGGTATATTATATGGAAAAGCTTTAAAAAGAAATTGAGATACACATTAACCCCTATTCCGAGTAAATTAGGTTTGTGGCATGGGTACCATGGTGTTTGTAAAGAGACTTGGATCTCAAATTTGTGACTTTTGCAGGTTGGCTGTGGTTTTTCTGGCATTTGATGTGTTCTTTGCAATCTTTTGTGTTGTTTTGGCGTGTTTGATTGGGATTGCTCTCTGCTGCTGCTTACCGTGCATCATTGCAATTCTTTATGCTATTACGGAGCAGGTATGAAAAACTTATGTTATATTGACTGAAATCTAGAATGGATCTGCAGTAGCGCTTAACAGGATTTTCATTCTTGTGGTATTGATCAGGAAGGTGCATCAGAAGCAGATCTTAGTATCCTTCCAAAATATAGATTTCAGATTATAAACAACCGTGAGAAGCCTAGTTTGGGAGCTGGAAAAATGATCCCCATAGAAACAAGCAGTGGATACTTGGCAAATGAGCGCATACTCTTACCTGAGGATGCAGTAAGTTACAAAGCAATCTGACTCCCCTTTGGGGTGATTGCTTTGCTGAATATGACTCTCTAAGATGACTGCTTTGCTATTATAATTGCCCGTGTTTTCTTTTTCTGTTTTTGCAGGAATGTTGTATATGTCTAAGCTCATACGAAGATGGCGTGGATCTTCATGCTCTCCCTTGCAACCATCATTTTCATTCAACGTGTATTGTGAAATGGCTTAAGATGAATGCAACGTGTCCTCTCTGTAAGTACAATATTTTGAAGGGAAATGAGCAAGTATGAAAGAACAGGAGAGCAAGCCTTGAACATTGTCAGATTAAGTTGTCGATGATGCTGTGTATGCACAGAAAAAACGGAAGTTATGAAGAGCTGAAACTGAACTATGAAGACCGACATGCGGTAATACATTCTTAGCTTCATTTTTTTTTTTTGTTCAAATGACCTTTTGGGGTTGACCTGATTCCTCTGGGGCTGGGCCCTCCATGTGCGAGTTTTTCCACCGTCTTTAATGAAAATAGAGATGGTTTTCATGCTTCAAATGTTATCAGTATTTTATTTGCTTCATCATAATTGGTAAGAGTGAAAGATTAGTGGCTTATTGTATATTTGTTTGTTGCAACAGTGACTCAATGTTACCTCCCAATCATAACCGGTATATCCTCTTCACATTGCATTTCCTACATGGTTGTTTTGTTCAGTTGAACTTCATTACGAATATATTTTTTCTATTTTCTTTTTAATTTTTTTCTTTCATTAGAATAAAAATCGATATTATTTTATTTTACCATTATAGCACAAATGAAGCTAAAAAGCAAAGACAAAGAACAATAGAGAATTCACTTTTTCATTAAATGAATGGCAAATTTGAAATGTGATACAATTTGTTTATTATTCATACAACAACAAAACCAAGTTTTAACTTTGAACCGAACAAACTATCAAAATCGGTCAAAAGAAAATGGGGCAATTAAAGATTCTTCAAGTTCCCGAAATCCTCTATAAACAGTCTCAGTCCGACTCTGTGGAAGTGGCAATCTCCTCACCTCCGTCATGTACCTGCAAAATACCAAACCAAAATATACTATTTTATGAGTCCAAAACTAAGTATTCGCTCAAGGACACCGTTATTGGAAAGGATACATTTAAGGCTTCACAGCTCTTGCTCAACATATGGAACATGAAAAACTTGACCTGTTTGCTGCACTAGTGATCTTGTCGCGAATCCCCTGGTTTAGAACCATTGTTTGTTCTGGCGAGAATGCTCCACCTAATATTAAAGAAGCACCAGCAGCAGTCGTGCCCATCCTCTGTGCAAATACAGACATTGCCCATTCGCGAAGTACCACTAGCACTGATTGAAGAAGGCGTAATCTGAGATTCGGTGATGACAAAATAGCCCCATTTGATAATAGTTGATCGTAAGTGTTCAAAGTAGGTTCAGCTGCACCCTTGCAAGCAGCCAGAAGAGCCCTTGCCACATCTTCATCCCCAACAGATTCGGTTCCAGATTCCACCCTCTCCTACCAAGTCGATCATGTTACGAAAAAGTTCAGTATTCAACAAAACAAGAACCAATTCCTTTCAACAAAGCTACTGTAATGAGAATAAAATAAATTCTTGCTTTTCTTCCATTACTTTAATTGAAATTGTAAGATAAAAATATACCAATGCAGCCTTCTCTAGATGAAGGCATAGAGTATCCAGAGGTAATACAGCTCCATCTCCCGGATAAACTTTAGAACCAACCCGCTTCAAAACGGAGCAAGCCTCAGCAATTCCACCGCTTAAAAGAGCTTGATCAATAAGTCTAGCCCAAGTTTCTCGGATAATGCTACTATCAGCATCACCTGAATAGTTTGCGAAGTACAACATTTCCAGGCATATCTAAAAGCAGAAATGAGAAGGCAATGAATCTCATTATTAACAAGAATAATGATATAGGAGCACAAGTTAGCACATGATTAGGTAAAAGGAAATAATAGGGTACTCAGCTAAGTTCATGGAAGCGTTATCCAAGAAAAAACCTTACTAACCTAAAAAAGCCATAATGTAAAACAACTCCTAACAACATGCAAAAACATTTGAAAACACAATTCAGTTTAACAAAAATTCAAGTACTACATAGGAGAGAAAATTCTCTCTCCACTCCTCATTTTGATACCAGCTTGTCCCTTGTCAGATCCCAAAATATATGTGCATATATAAATATATTCTTTTACCTTTCTTTTATATGCAAAATTCTACTAGGAATATGAAAACAGAGGATTAAAAGCCAGAAACCGCACCTCCCAAAGTTCAAAAGGAACTGCATATTCATTATACAACTGAGTAATGCTCTTCAAATCTGAAGATAACTCCTTGGCCTTCTCTCGTGCAGCGTTTGCTAAATTGGCATCACCATTAAACCTGCTATCAGCAGCAGATCCATTTTGAACAGATTCTGATGTACCAGGTGTAGCTTCTAACCTGGTAGCCATTGCCTCCAGTTCCTCTTTTACTTTAATCTGAAACTGAAGGACAGCAAGTTTCCCTTCTAGTAAGTCCAGCAATCCACTGTCAAAAGCACCCCGGTTAGAAGCTACCAGACCATCATTGTTACTAGCACTCTTGGCCTGGAGAACAGCATTACTTAGGTATTGACGCCTGGCATTGACAATGATAAAAATTATTAGACAAATCATAGTGACGTTCTTTTTTTTTTTCTTTTTTCTCTTACAACCACATTTAAAGCTCATTCAACAACTTATAAAACTAGAGCTGAAAACTTCAAACAGTACATTTGGATATAAGGAATAAGAATATATCTGGATTTTCAAAGGTTATAGAGATGAATTTGCTGATATTCAACCCACAAGTCCCTCTAAGAAGGATATTGATAAATATTGATAAAACAAAAAATGTCTACCTCTGTTCAAGACTAGGAGCATTGCTCCCATCAATTGAGCGTCTTTCAGCCAGCCTCAACAATACATGAGCTGCAAGCAAATGCTGTCGCTTCAAGACATAATATCGAGCCAAAAGATCAAAGTATTTAGCTTGATTAGAATGAATAGGAGCTCCAGGTTGACCCACTGAAGGGGTTGCTGATGTCAATGCAGAGAGAGCTCGAACCTATATGGAAGATAATAAAAATGAGGAAAAGCTAAAGGAAAAAGTTACTATAGCAATTCATTGTCTAAGCCCTGCAGAAAGAAAACTATGTACACAGGTTACAACAGTCAAAACTTTAAAATAAGACATGAAAGATCACAGCAAGAAAAATAAGCACCTCTTGTGCAGGTTCACAACCAGCAGTCTGCAGAAAAGGCACCAAATCAGGACCCCCATATTCCAACAGCTCATTCTCAAGACCTAAATCGATCATAGTTCTGTACAAGTACTCATGAAACAATCTGTCAGGTGATTGAACACTAAGCTGAACAATCTGGCATATATAGTTTCTTCTTGAAGCATGATCAAGGACAGATCGCACTGCAACAGGCCTAGCAGGAGATCCAAATTCCCTCTGTGAGCCCTCACCTTTCAGAGAACGTAAAGCACTAGCAATTATCTCATAGCACTGTTCACGCTGAGCAATTGCATAATCTCTGATTGCTTGATCAATTTGTTCATTGAAAGCATCACCTGCAGGATCAAGTGCCTGAGCTTTCTGTAGGGGCAAGCGAACCACAGCCTCATAAAATCTGCAGCAAGGACTCAAGTTAAAGATGAGATAATCTGATTTAAAATTATATTGTCAAAGAAATCCTATGCTAGCCTTGTAATTGAATGATAAAATCACCTTAAGTCCTCAAACCGTTTGCAAACAGTTCTTAAATCAGCAGATTCTGGAACTTTACTTAGGAAATCAAAGGCTTCCCTGGCAAGATTTTCCTTCACATCAGGATCAGGAGTTACAGCAGCTCTTTCAAGACATTCCACAGCCAAGAAAAACTTATAATCGGACTCCTTGAAATAGCTTGGACATCCCTCATGTAATTTACCACTTATGTCATCCACTGTCCCCCTGCCATCAGGGCCAGTATAATACTGGAGCAAGAAACAACATTTATTAGTGCAATCCTTCAGAAACTCTAATAAACATTTAGAAGAGAAAATCTTGAGACTTAAGAAATGACCTCATTTAGTGAACTTATACTTTAAATAAGATTTACCTCCATCAAAGCAGAAATAAGTCTTGTAGCAAGGCGGTCACCCTCCTCAGAACAAACAAGTTGATGGAATGTCAACTGAACCAATTCCTGGCGGATGTTAGCATCAAATCCCTGAACCAAGCGTGTTACATGATGCTGAGAAACAAGCTGTAGTAAAAACAGAGCTTCAGCAGACCTAAGAAGCAACTGCCGGATGCATTCCATCGCTCTCACCTGTAGCACAAGACTTATCAGAAACAGATATGATGCCTAGTACATAATAAATGGATGCACCAAGAAATTCCACCCCACCTCCATAGCAGCCAATTCAGCGGGACTATATGGTAACCGCTGTCTTTTATTGGACGTTCCACCACCATTAGACTCCACACTCCGGAAATAAGCACCAAATAAGTTTCTAACCATGCTCCTATCACTAGCACCTAATTCTGAACCAGTTCCATAGAGAATAGAACCAGTCATGTCACCTAAACCAGCTACACATCCATAAAGCCCTCTTCTTTTGTTCCTTCTAGACCTTAAGAATATCTCCAAAGCACGAGTCTTGTTCTCAAGGACTTGCATAACCCCAACAGAAAGTCTGCATGCAATCAACCCATTTTCCGATGCTGCATCATAACCACCTTTCACAACCATAACAGGGAGCTCCCAAACAGGAAATAGCAACCTTGATGAGCACAGGCAGAGCCCTTCATGAGCACCTGAGAACACTGGCTCAGCCTCCTGAACAACCTGCCCCATGCTGAAACCCCCAGCAGCAGTTCTAGTATTTGATAGTCCACTGGTACCTTCAACTTGTGGCACTCCAACAATTCTTGGGTCCTCAAATGCTTCAGCTGCCTTTTCAGCAACAACATTGCTTATAAGATTTTCAGAATGAACTATCCTTGCAGCTAGCATCAAACACATTGCAGCTGCTTCACCAGCACCAAAACGATTAAAGAAATCCTCTAGTATTGGTCTTGGAGAGTTTGACTCCAACAATCTTCTCAGAATATCAACGGGCCGATTGAAAACTACCTCCATCATGCCCATGGTGCTGAAAATAACAATTCTCCTCCTTGGCAATATATGTTGAGTTGAAAGGTCACCTCTAGCCCACAACTTCCCTGATGCTTTTTCACAAGACTCAACTGAGCTTTCAGATCCACAAAATTCAAGCTCGGAATACAGTGATAACACAGTGGCAGCTGTATCTGGTAAAGGAAGAACATCTGCCACAAAGAGCATTCGGCCTTCAACGGGCAAGGAAGAAACAGATTCTCGTAATGCTCGGGAACTCCGAGCACTTGCTCCTAAATTACCTGACAGAGATGACTGGGAGCTTGAATCTCTGCTCAAAATGAGAAGAGAAGACATGGTTGGTGGTGAAGAATCAGAAAGGACAAGAGTTCCAGTAGAATAGTACGCTGTTTCTACCTTCAGTGAAAGATCCTCGGTCTGAGTCCTACCAGCCAAAGACATTGCGCCAAAGGTAAGTCCACCACTGACGCCTAAAGGAGGGGAAGGCCTAGTTGTTACAACTTTTAAACAGCTTGGCCTGTGGTGATGATTGTTAAATCCACCCAAACCTCCAACAGTACTATTACTTCCACTAGATGTGGAGGTAGAAAGGTACATTCGCCTACCATCTGATAAAATAGCAACAAGATGCAGCCACTTTGATTCTAACGTGGATAAAGGGGAAATTGAAACAATGGATGGTTTTGCTGATCGATTTGACGCTCTCGATGCTGTTGTTTGTCTACCTCCATAATGTGCATCTTTCTGATTTAACAAATTCCTTTCTTCAGCCACTTTTTTCAATGGACTGTCTCCACTTGGCCCCATAACAAAAACCTGAATTTTCATCTCTTCAGTTCTTGCATATAGAATCTGCCTTTCGTTATCAACAACCATTTCAACAATGGGATCTACAGCTCCAAACTTAAACATATTTGGTATAACCCACCTGGAAAACCAACAAAGTTCTCTGTTCTGAAAGCATATCTAAATACTTATCAAACCAGAAGTACTCAAGATCCTCATTGTGAGGTTGCATCACACTTTTATAATCAGAAGGGGACAAATCATGCAGATAGAGAGAACTTTTAAATATATAGGTGAAATTATAGGATAAGCAAAATGATCACACAAGCCAGCAAGATTAAGTAGCAGAACACACCTTGAAATAACACTCCCTACACCTGCAGTGAGGCAAACTTTCCGACAACGCTTATGCCAGCCTGAACCGGTCGTGTAATGCAGCTCATATATGTGGCCATCTCGGCCAGCCATGAAAATACGACCCTTATCAGTACAAGAGATACAAGTCATAGTAACTCCGTCAGAAGGTATTGTATACTCTGGCAAAGGCTGCAGTGAAACCTCTGCATAAGGATCACTATTATCACCCCCTCCAGAGCAGCATACTCCTACAAGAATCAACTGATAACAAGGAAAGCTGATAAGAAAATATAATTTCATTAACCTACAAGCCAGGAAAAATTAGAGAAAAGTCAATAGCAAAAAAAAATGATGTTAAAACTGCAATGAAACAGATAAAATCAGTGTTGTCAGCACCCAAAGAGTTAATGCTTCTAGACCCTCCAAATGAGGGCAATTTGATGAGATGAGGGCTTTTTGCACCTAAGTTCACTTTTGAAAAGGGGCGAAGCCAGAGATTTTTCTTTTTTTTTTTGGGGGGTAGTTACTAAATTGTATATTTTTACGATAGTAAAAATGCAATTTCACCATTTTAATAGCCTATATCTTTTTAATTTTTAAAGAATTAAATCAAATTTTATCATTTTGAGGGTTAAAGTGCAATTTTACCATTGCTAATTTAAAATTTTATAAATTATTAAGGGGCCTAAATGGAAAATTTTCCAGTTTAGGGGGGGCCGGGCCCCTGCAACCCCCCCAGGGGCTCCACCACTGCTTTTGAATAAAATTTTTGAATGCTAAAATCGGCATGCTAGAGTAAAAAGCCTCTTCGATTTCTGTTTTTTTTCTTTTAAATTTTTATCAGTCACTATAGAAGTCAAAAGCAGACCCACAATTAATCTTCATAAATAAAATAAGGCATTATATTCTATTAAAAAGTTTTCTTAAAAAATAGAGCCACAGCCCCAAAATTTATAGGGTAAAAAATATCTTCAGTAAAGCAGCTAGAAATCTCAACATGCAATACTTCTAAGAGAATCGGGACCACTTTCCACTCTCGACAATGTTTCAGAGACAGATAAAAAACCAGTAGTTAGCTGCTTCTATAAAAAGTATGATAATAAATGTCTACTCTTTTCTTATTTGGCTCTCAATTTTCTGTTATGATAATAAATGTCTACTCTTTTCTTATTTGGCTCTCAATTTTCTGTTCTTTTCTCGATTTCTACTCTTTCATTCTCTCTTCTTCCTTACTTTGCTAGTGCAGCCCGTGCTCTGTTTTTCATTTATGAAACAGAGGACAAATGCTGGTATGGAAGTAAAAATAAAGCAAGCATTACTAAGTTTTTGTGTTAAAAAACAGAAAGCCTTGCCATTATTTTCTCCTTCATAACAAGGCATTTTCCTTTCTTTTTTAGCCAAAAGCCAGAAAATTTTTTATATAGATTATGGAAAGGACTAGACTTCAAACAATCTTTTCAACTTATTATAAGAGCTTTATTAAATCCTAGTTTATCACATATGATAATTAAATTTTCTTTGATACTATTTATGTATGTATGGCTTACTTCGCTCAGTCAAGTGCTTTTTTGCACATTGCACCTCGGCAATAAAGGGGAAATTGCACCTATTCTTCTCCTTATGCTCTTGCCAACATTAGATGCAATTGAAAAAGGAAATATCCATGTCCACAGGAATGATTTAGAAAGAGGATACTTTATCAATCCTTTATTTGAAATTATAAATAGGATATTCAGAATAAACATCTTCCAAAGGCATATAAAAAAAGCCAAGTCTTTACCTCAACAGGAGTTGCTAATATTAAAAGATACTGAATAGCTTCAATGAAAATGCCAGGCCTAGATTTGGCGAGGCCAACAGCACATATAGCTTGTTCCTCCACATTGTATTCAGGGCATTGGCCATCCCTAATGAAAAGAAAGATATGACAAAGGGGAAACAAATAAATACCAAATAAATGTTTTAGACAAGATAGAAAAGGACAAAGCACTTTGTTTCTAAAAAGTTATTAACTCTGAATTTAGCTCTGGTTGTTCAAGTGCCATCTCTTGAGGGGTGAAGTATGGCAGGTCCTAGACTCAAATGATCAAAGGATGGCTCCTGGGATTGGGATCCCCCAAAAAAAAAGGTGAAGGCTATCCATTGTGGTGCAGCCAAGCAATTGAATAACAAAGAAGTACTAGGTGAACTAAATGCTGGATATATCAAACTGTGACCCAATAAGGGCCTTAATATTTCATCCAACAAGTGATTTGACTTAACTGCATTTGTAGATTGCCTTTCATATAAATTGGCAATATTTTAGAAAGCAAGATTCAATGAGAAAACATTATATTTTATAGACATTACTCTGATAAACAACCCCTTACCTAGATAGCAAGTTCACCTCTTTATAACAAAGCTTAAATAAAATATTTATTTTACATCTCTGCACAGTTACCCTAGAACATTATGTAAAGATTTGTTTTCAATTTATAAAATTATGTAAAGATTTATTGCTGCCTTCATCTAAGTTACTTCTCTAAGTCCATGATATTCATTCCATAAAAATTGCTTATCATTTTATAGATATGCAACAAGCAGCAAACCAAAACTCACAATAGATGAAATGGGTGAGCTCATAAATGATAAATTACAAATCATAAAATCAAAACCAGTAACAAAAATCTCACCATTTGTCAAAACGCCAAAGAAACATAGAATTATCCACAGATGCCCACGCCCTACGTATCTCCGGAAATATTCCACATAATGCAGTTCCTTCTCCACCAGCTGCATTATATCTTTCTATGAGTACCGGAGGTAGCTCCCAAGTATCTTCCACCTCGATCAAAGGAGGCCACTGTAGTAGAATATGAAAGAAAATTTCATTAATAAGTAGGGTAACTCATCTCAAACCATCCAACCTATTTAGACATGTCAATTTTGCCATCAAAATGCTGTGACTGCAAAGTATGCTTAAAAGAGACGAGGAAAGGACATGCCATGGGCTCAAAATAAGGTGAAATGAAAATTAGCACAAGGCATCTATGCTGACCAACTGAATGCGGAACATTATATGGATTACTGAAACTTAAAGATAGCACTATTAGTTTAAGACTAAATTAATTGCACCCAGAAAAATGACAAATGTGAAATGAAAAAGAGAAAGCATTTTAGAGTCCCAATGAATGCTTAATACCTTCATAGAAGAACATAAGACTGAACATATTTGAAGCATTGCAATTCAACAAAAAATGGAAAAAGAGCTAACTTCATATTCTTAAGGGACAGAAGACGAAAACCATCTGGTCAAGTGAATGAAAGCAAGAGTCTTCAGATAAATGTCAAAGACTTCGTTTTTAGGGGAGAAATTGAGTAAAACTTTACCTCTCTGGGGTGTGTGGAGTAGGGATGACTGGCGTATCTGGAAGCTTCCAAAGCTTCCTCAAGGTCCAACTGAGCCGCCACTTCACGGCCAATACGGTCGCTAACGACGAGTCCCGCATTGGTGACATCGCGCAATACAACCTCCTCCACCCACGACATCGTAAAAACCCTAGAATCAGAAAGGGGGAGAATGTGGTTGGATTCAAAAAGAAGAGCCCCAAGGTTTTCTTCTAGGGGCTGTCAAATTGAATGCAACCCTAGCTTAATTATGGTTATCGATTTTGGTTTTTTTTTTTTTTAAATGAAATCGGGGAGGCAGAAGTTAGTGAAAGTACAGGAAATAAAAAAAGAAAGGAAAGAAAGCGTTAAAGCGTAAGCATATAAAATAGGGTTTATTCAGGGGTTTTCCAGTGGCGGGCAAATTAAGCAATTTTTTTAGAGAGCGGGCCTTCAAGTTTTGAGTTTTCATCTTCCGTTCTCTTTTTCTACAATATGAATTCAATTCTTCGAGTGTTTTTACGATTAAAAGATTGTAATAATATATGTTACGTGGATAACTCTAACATGGCTTTATTTCTATTTTGTTAGCTAAATTTCTTTATTAATTTAATCACTTTAATTAATATAATTATTTCAATAGGTTGTTGTTAAAAATTCAATTAATTCATTAATAAATTATTGACATGATATATTAACTAATTGAATAAAGATATGTGATTTTTATTTTTTACTTTTGATAAAAGTTTAAAGACCTGATTGTAATTATTTCAAAACATTTTTCCGTTCCAAAAGTAAGTTGTAGACCCAATTTTTAGCCCGGGTCCATACCCATAAAAAAAACAAAAAAAATAAAAATTAAACAGTCATTAAAATACACCAGGCCCAAAACAAAAATGGGTCCAATTGAACAAGCTCAATAGCCTAAATTAGAAACATGGAAAACCCTAGGCTACTTTCAGCCGCTGCATCCCCCATGGCCTTCGCGCCCGTTCCACGTTCGCACCCAACTCGCGTGTTGCACTCCCACGTCCGGCTCTCCTCCACGTCCTCACGACCTGCAATTTGAGCAAGAGAAATAGCAGAAAACTGCTTGTATTTTGGCTATAAAGCCTTCAATTTTTTAATTTAGGGGGGTTCTTTCTTTTTCAGAGAAATTATATACAAAATACATACAAAGATCAATAAAAAGCAATCAAAAATATACTTCAAAGGTGATTTTTAGCAATTTGTTATGTTTTTTTGTTTTTATTCGGGTTTACAATACCAATACAAAATATAATGGAGAAAGGGGGAAGCTCACTAGAGTCGCATGCACGCACTACCATCATGTGAGCCTTGGTCGTCGAGAACGAAGGCACAGGCACTAGCCTTTCGGCCGAAGAGTAAAGGGAGAGTGAGGGAGATGAGAAAACATAAAGCATTTAGGTTTTTTTTTTAAAAAAAAAAAGGTCAAAACGTTTGTTTTTTTAAAGCAAAATTTTTAAAACAGGTTTTAATAAAATGAAATAGCATTTTGGGGGCGGGGAAGTTTGTCCGCGTGTTTTGGCTATGAGTGGGGGATTTGCGCATTTAGTTCCCCACTTTCGTGCCAATGTTCATTTCGATCATTAATTTTGCATTGTTCTCATTATTTTTTTTATTCGTTGCATTTTGCGATTTATTTGTTTAAAATTTTCTTTCATATATTTCTATGTTTAAAGATCTATAAATGTTCAACTCAATACTATTATACATGTATATACGTAACTTATACTAAATTATTTTTACTCTAAGTATACACTGTTGATTTCCTATTATTTTATGTAAATATTTCCTTTTTATTTTTTATGTATATATATTATTGATTTTATGCTATTTTATGTATATATATTTTCTTCTAAGGACCCTATTTTAAATGGTATATTTTATTTATTTTAAATACTTTCATATATTAATATCTTTGTTCTTATATATAAAATTTTCATTTCATGTATATTATTTATTTAGATTGACAAATACTATGTTATTTATTACTTACTTTTTTTATATATACATTACGTATTTTGAAATTTCATTTATATGTTATTATTTCATATATGATTTTTATTTTTATTATTTTTTATCTATTTCGAACTTTCATGTATGTTATTTTAAGATTTTTATATATGTTTGTTTGTTTGCATATTGGTGATTCCAAATTGCATTTCCTCTATATCATTTATTTGTTTATTAGTTTTGAAATTTGCCACATGTTATCTGTGTTAATTTGCTTGGAACTTCTTTAAATTTGCTTTTAATTCATTAGCATTCAAATGTAAATATTGGTATTTTTATAATATATGGTATGTCGCTTTTGCATGTATCCTAACTCATTCCTTTATATTTTCTCATTATTTATCCATGTCATATTACTGTTTTTACTCTAAAGTGAACCAAATGAATATACTTTGAGCCGGTTTTGCAATTGTTTTTTTCAAAAATTCCGAAACGAAGGTAATATTTGGCGTTTAGAAATTTGGGAAATCGTGCCCTAACGTGCTGGGTTTCGATTTTCTGCTTGCCCAAAATAGTCAAATATTCCTTTAAAATTTCATTCATGTTTTCTAAATTTTAAAACAAGGCAATGTTCTATGTTTGGAAATTCGAGAAATCGTGCCCTAACGTGCTGGGTTTCGTTTTTTCGTTGGACCAAATAATTGAATACCCTTTTCGTTGCATTTTGGAAATCATGAGGTGAACTCAGTTTTAGGAGGCTTAAAACATCGTGTCCTAACATGTTGGATGTGGTATTTTATTCCTTTGAAATGAGTGAATCTTAAGATCCAATTCGAGTTGTTCACACATTTTTAAAGGAATCATATTTTAGCATTTTTCCTTCAAATTTTCAACAATAGGACATTAAATAATCAATTGGTACCAATTTTAGGCGTTACGAGGGTGCTAACCCTTCCTCGTGCGTAACCGACTCCCGAACCCTTTTTCTCGATTTTCACAGACCTAAAATTATTGTTTTAATAAATCAAATGTTTTATTAAAATGATCAATCTCAAGGTGATCCGATTACACCTCGAAAAAGATCGGTGGCGACTCCACAATTTGTTTTAAAGTCGACTCCCGTTTTCTTAAAAAATAAAAAAATGGTTTCAACACAAGTTACTTCCTTATTACACATGTTCAAACCCCAAGCATGATAGGATTGAAAATTTTTGCAATTGAAAGTGTGATTCGAACCTCCCCTACTTGGATTATAAAGCCACCACTTATGATTGCTTCAGAGTATTGATACTTCTCGCTATTCAGTAAGAATCACATCTCTAAGGTCTCAATTAAGTAATAAGGATTAGTCAAGATTCTTGATTTCTCACTTATTTCTTTCTTCGTAATGGAGGCTAAGACGATCTTTAACACATGTAAGGGTGAAACTAGGGGCTGGCAAGGGCCCTGATCTCCCCTAAAATGGAAAATTTTCCATTTAGGCCTTTTAAATTTTTTAAAATTTTAAATTAATAAAAGTAAAATTACACCTTTAGCCACCTAAAAATATAAAAATTTGATTTAATCCTTTTAAAATTATAAAGATATAGGCTATTAAAATGGTGAAACTACATTTTTGCTATCGTAAAAATTACAATTTAATTTTGGTCCCCTTAAAAATTTTTCTAGTTTCACCCCTAAGCACGTGACCATGAATTTTTATCTGCAGCGCAAGAGATTGAAAATGCTCGTGTTTCAAGGAAGGTTCCAATGTTTCATGCATTTGTTCATTAGAGTATTTTCAAGTTTGAGTGGTAAGTGTTTGACTTCTTATTTGTTTGGAACATAGCCCATGTTTATGCTAAATTGTTCATGGGTTTATGCAAATTATTTGCAGAAGTTATGAGATGATGGAACAAATACTCAAAGTTTACACATACAAAGTAGTAAAGCCCATATTTCATGAGCTAAAGATGAAAAGAATTTATGCCTCAGAAGGATAGTTTATGAAACTCATGGAAAGTGTTGAATGTTTTCCTCTAACTCCCTCAGGTAGTGGTATATGCATATTTATATGATATGGATACTATTTATTGACATGACATGCTAGGTAGGCTTCATGCATATAGATACGTATCCTACTCTAGACTCAATATATGTTTATACGGTCTTCTGTACGTGTAACCTCTCAGGAGAGCGAGCTCGACCTATGAACTTGGCCTACGAGCTCATCCCGTGAGCTCATTAGGATCCGACCCAAATCCATTCGGGTTTTAGGCTGACGATGGTAATTATCCTAATAATTTGTTCCCCATCTAGTTGAGAAGAGAGTCATAAAGTGACTCTGGTTGAAACCTGATTTGGCTAAAATAGGGGTTACATAAATGAAGCTTATCAAGTATGTTTTACAGTTCATCATACACCATATAGCTTACCACATGTAGAAAAAAAACAATACAGACAATATAATTGTTTGTAACTAATTATTATTTTTTACACTTGGGCATTTGAACCGTTGAAGTGTGTGGGAAACCCCTTTTAAAAGGGGGGTTAATTGAATCCTAAAAATCATATTACCCCAATTCAAAATTTTGAAGAAGAGTCACAACCAAGAAGGATAACTTCAGAGGTAATCTTTCTAAAATTTTCTTTGCATTCTCAACTTTCTTTCTATTTTCACTTGTAAATCATGGCTAGAACCAGAGGTAGTAGACCTTCAAATCGTGGGGAATCCTTCACAACATTAGGATACGAGGGACTTTGTAGAAGCCAAAGAGTATGTTTGCACGATAAAAGTAAAAGAGATGAATCGAATCCTAGTTGTGCAAGGGATTCAAATTCCCAATTTTGCGTATGATTTTTCAATTCCTAAAAGATCACACCGATCGTGCGACACTAGTGACAACAGTTTCTTACTTCCATTACATGTGTTAGAAGTAGGTTTTCATTTACGCCTCCATCCCTTTGTTCGCTATCCCCTTGATGATTATAGGATAGCTCCCGACTGATTATCTTGTTTTTCTTGGTGGTTGGCTCTAGCATATTTCACCAAATGTAGTCAACACAATGAAGTACTGTTGATCGTTGTATTTCAAGGTTTATACCAACTAAAGGCTCATAACCAAGTGGGCTCGACTTCACTCCTCATGAAGGTGCGAAATCCATTGTCACCAACAAGTGTACCAATCTTTGTCTCAATCTTTGTAAATATTTACAAGTCAAATAGAAGCTTAACAGTGGATTTGATTTCCCAACTAAGTGGTCATTTCCAGATAAAAATATATGCATGAGAAGGCAATATATAATATCAGAAGAAGGCTGGGGACAGTATTATAGCTTCGCCAGTGTGGTTTGCTTGATTTGGAAGAAATATTGACAACTAGAAATGTTTTTCAATATTGCCTGTTAAACTTGAGTCCTAATGGATGGAGACAAGCTGATGCAGATGTTGGGGCAGACACCATTAATCTTGTTCTTGCATAGTTCACATGGCCTAATGAGGCAATCGATGAATTGGCTCTTATACTATACGAGAATAAGGATGAGCCTAGGAATTATTTTTATACTTTTGGTAAACAAAAGCCTCGTTCATGGTCTTCGCAACCTTTAACAAATATTGAGTGTGATACGAATCCCCTTATGCTAACTTTTGGTGATGATAAAAGAATTGCTGGTGATGCAGGCATAACTAAAGGTATTGAAGATAATTATGAGGAATCCACTAGCTTATCAAGAGAAATTGGCGAATACATGGACGTACGCTCATATATGCAAAGTGTGCAAAGTGGTCCTTCTGGTGTCACTACTAGAGATGACAATGCGAGTAGTAAAAAGAAACAAAAAAACTACTGCCAGAGCTACTAACATTGTTCTAAGTAGCAAAAACGAAGGTAGTCCAAGAGTAGATCTCCGCAGAAAGAGAAGAGGGGTTCGCACTAAATTTCTTAATGATGTTAATCCTACCTCTATAGCTTCTACTGTAAGTTTGTCTCCTGGTACTTCCCCTATTAACTACTCATCACCACCAAGAATAATTATCGACAATACTTTTGGAATTACTATTTATCATGGCCCCCTGGTGGTTCTGTGAAATTCAATATTCCTAGTGGTGGGATAGGGACCTTATTCCCTTGGCACGAGTAACTTAATGTAAATAAGTTTCCCTTCAGCCCTAGTGAAGTAGCAAAGCAATGGAACTCTCTCTTACTTGAGGAAACAAAAAGGTTTTTCTATCTAAGTGAATCATCTACAAACTAAGGAAACCTTCACTGCAAGAGTTTGCAATCTCTTTGCAAGTGGTGTTAAATGAAGCTTGCATTGCTAGCTTGGGCCTCATTGAAGGTATCAACAAGAAAGAAACTAGAAAGAGGGAGAATGAAAATATATATTAGTTCACTATGGGAGCACTGGCACAGACACACAAACGTTATGCTACTTTGGCTAAAGAGAATAAGAGATTGTCAGAAGAAAACCAAAGGCTGGGAGAACAACTTGCTATTACTGAGAATGATGTAGAGAAATTACATAGAGTGATTGCTGGTGAGCGAGTGGATAAACTAGCAATGGAAGCTGGCTTAAGGAAGTGGATGAAGAATGTAAAATTGTGGTGGTTGACTTAAAGAAGAGCCATAAGGTAACTATAGAGAAATACAAGAAGAAAATTAGTAAAGCCTATAGGAATATTCGCCAGATTTGAAAGCCAATTTTTTGTTACATGCTTAAATAGTTGGCGGCCCTTTTGATGCTCAAATAGTAAATTTCAATGCTTTTAACGAGCTAAGTGGTAGTCATCTAGATTTCGACATCTATTTTCTCTCTGGAATAGCTTAGGAGGAATTTGTAATAGAATGGAAAAACTCACCAAATTTTTTCCTTGCTGGTGATCCTACCAAGACAAACTCTACTTCTAAAAATCCCACTGGTGCTAGTGTTACTCCCGTAAACAAAGGCGAAGGCAATGAATGCAAGGGGCATGATGAGAAAGAAGATGAAATGTTAGCTGACCCTTTAGGAACAAATAGTAATTCATGATTTGATTGTTCTTTGTTGTATTTTGCTTGTTGCCTTTGAATAAAAAATGAAAATCTTAGTTTGATTCTCGTTAATGTAGTGAAGTGTTTAGTTGTTGATTTATTTTAAATCGTTGCATAGTTATATTACTAACATAAATACACTAAGTAACAAAAGTTACCAAGATGATTAACTTTAAGAAAATCATTCATAACTTTGAACCCGTTATACTTGGGTTATGATTTTAGATAATTGAATCCTTAGCTAAATAAACGTATGTTAAGAAACTATTTAAGGGTTGCGTTCTTAAAGCAACAAATTCAAATAAACTTAGGTTGTGATTTTAAATCAGCTAACCTTTATCATATCAGTTATGAACTTAGGTCAGCAAGCTATTTTAGGAGTTGCAATCTCAAATCAGCTAACTCAAAGAAACTTAGGTTGCGATCTTAAATCAGCTAACCTTTATAATATCAGTTGTGAGCGTAGGTCATTAAGCTATTTTAGAAGTTACGATCTTAAATCAGCTAACTCAAAGAAGCTTAGGTTGCGATCTTAAATTAGCTAACCTTTATAATATCAGCTATGAACGTTGGTTAACGAGATGTTTTAGGAGTTGCAATCTCAAATTAGCTAACTCAAAGAAACTTAGGTTGTGGTCTTAAATAAACTAACCCTTATAATATCAACTGTGAATGTAGGTTATTAAGCTATTTTAGGAGTTGCGATCTTAAATCAGCTAACTCAAAGAAACTTAGGTTATGATATTAAATTAACTAACCTTTATAATATCAGCTGTAAACGTAGGTCATCAAGCTGTTTAGGAGTTGCGATCTTAAATCAACTAACTCAAAGAAACTTAGATTGCGATATTAATTCAGCTAACCTTAATCATATCATCACTTGTAAATAATACTTATTTATTGAAGAAAAGAATTTGTATATCATCACTTGTAAATAATACTTATTTATTGAAGAAAAGAATTTGTTCATACATAATACTTATTCAAATAGTGTGCATTCCATGTTCGTGGTTGAATAGAACCCTTCATTTTTGCTAACTTGTAGGCTCCATAGCCTATTTTTTCTATCACCATGTATGGCCCTTCCTAGCTTGGAGCCATCTTTCCTTGCTGCGCTGCCAACTAGCTTCAATATTTTTGAGAATAATATCACTCACTTGAAACTGCTTGTTTTTCACTTTAGAATTATAATAGCAAGCTACTTGTTGAGTTCGCACAGCAGCTTTAACTTTTTCTATTTCTTTAACTTCATCAACGAGATCCAGGCTGAGTCTCATAGCCTCTTGGTTAGCACTTTCATCAAAATGTAATGTTCTATGCGAACGCATAAATATCTCAACAGGAATCACTACTTTCGCTCTATACACAGGTGAGAACGCAGTATCCCTAGTCGCCGTGTGAGGCGAGGTTCAGAAGGCCCAAATAATTCCTGACAGTTCCTCTAACGAAGCACATTTGGCATCATCAACCTTCTTTTTTAGAGTTGTTAGAATTTTCTTATTCATGGCCTTTACTTAACCATTTGTTTGGGCAGTATTGACAGAACTTTGGGCCAGAGCAATTTGTAAATCCCTAAAAAAATGTTAAATTTCCTTTGGAATTATGTTCCATTATTTGTTATGGTTAGGTGAGGGATACCGAATTTGCACACAATAGACTTCCAAAGAAAGGATTCCATTTATTTTTCTGTAATTATAGCTAAGGCTTCAACTTCTATCTATTTAGTAAAATAATCTACGACCACCATTATGAACTTCTTTTGCGCTATAACTATTGGAAATGGGCCCAGAATATCAATTTCCCAGGTTGCGAATGGCCAAAGGCCCAACATAATTTGCAAAGGCTTTGCTGGTAATCATTGTACTTGAGCATACCTCTGACAAGAATCGCAAGTACGAAACATATGATATGTATCATTTTGCACTGTTGGCCAGTAGTATCCCTGCCTAATAATTTTTTGGGAAAGGAATCTACCACCCAAATGGTCGCCACAAATTTCTTCGTGAATCTCCCTCATCATATAGTCAGCCTCTGAGGGTGTTAAGCATCGCAACAATGGTTGGGAATATCCCTTTTTATAGAATACACCCTATAAAAGGTATACCTAACAGTTACACAGTAAAGCAAATTGTTTTAATCAACCAAAAATGGAATAATTCACTAACTAATAGGCATTAGTCAACTAGCATTGGGATAATTTACTAATTAATAAATATTCAAGATATAAATAATAACTTCATACCTTGCAACCTTACGTTGTAATTTGGCGAGCTCTTTCTTGTCAAGATGATTTTCTTCATCTTGCAATGTTTGGATAATGAGAGTTATCCACGTTTCTTCTTGATCCAAACTAAAAAATTGCGGCCTGTCCTAGCTCGAGTGATAGCAGTAGAAAGAACATAGGTTTTTCCCTTTACTTATTGGTTAAATTGTTCCCATTTAATTATTCTTAGCATACATTTTAGCATTTTTAGTTTATTAAATTGCATTTTATAACTTAGTGAATCCTAGATTATTTTATTCTTAATTTTGCTATATTTTTGCGTTAATGTCATTGCATGAGTTAATTCCAAATTGCGTCTAGAATTGTCGCCGCACCTGGCAACTGTCCGGATAAGAACTAAAATTGTGTGAACTGTCCAATCTAGTATAACCAAACTGTACGTACAAGGACAAAATAATTTTGAGGAAATGACACCTGTATTGTGGGAGGATGACATAAAAGGTGGACGTGAGAAGAAAAAGAGAGCTTTTTTTAGATCATCATCTTCATCATCATCCTACCTTGAAGCTTACGGCCGTGGCACCTTAAGCCTCTCAAGGGTGAGCCAACTTGAAAACCAGATGCAGACTAGCTTCTAATGAGGAGACCTAAGTGCGAGGCAAGAAGGAATAGAGAGATTCAGTCGAGTTATCTAGGAATAGTATTCTCCACTCGATTCTTTATTGTTTCTTTCTAAATGCTAGTGATTATTATCTATTTTCTGTTTGTATTGAAATACACATGAATTCTTGGTAAATGTTATCTTATTTAGTCTTGCTTTTATTTTTTTAATTTTGAGATTTGAATTTTTTAACACGGAAGTGTTATTGTAGTCACTGACACTAGAAAGTACAGTGACAGTTTGAGCCAACGAGTATTAGAACAGAAGTTGAGTGAGGATTAGAGGAATTTAGTCGCCATTATTAGAAGGTGGGGTTAATGTGCATGTTTAAGTCTCAGATTAAATAGAGGAGTGACGCTGGGCAAGATATACATTGAATTTTATTACCTCAACAATCACCTATCTTTTTATACCTTGTGAGCACTTAGTATTCTGCTGAAGATTCATGTTGGTGATCCCAATTTAGCATTATCATATCTTATTTTATTATTTTCTAGTTATTTCACTGAAAATTGTCCTAACAATTTATCTTGTTTATATCTAGTTATTGCACCGACATTAATAGACAAAAGACTACCATCCCTGTGGGATCGATATCCGACAAACTCACATCTGTCTACTATACTTGCATCGACAGTGTACGCTTGCACATTATTGCTATGACGTTAAACAACCGATCAAGATTTTGGTGCCGTTACCAGGGATGGCGTTTGTTTGATGTTTATTTTTGCTTTTATGTGTTTTTGCACTTTATTTTCCTTATATAATATTTTCACTAACTGGTTTTTCTTTGTTGCTAATTCTTTAACTTCAATTTAGGTGTTTTATGACCCAAAGTAATTCAGATTTTCTTACCAGTTTTGATCCAAAAATTAAAAGGACTGTTCAGAGTAGACTTTGAGAACAAAGAAATATGGCTCTACCAGGGAACAATACAACCATACCCCCGATGCAACAGCAAAATGTTAATAACCCATTGTTGCCGCAAGATGCTCACATACAAATTATGACTATACAAGATTTTGTAGTACCTGTCTTGGATGATTTACAATTAGGAGTTGTCAAGCCAGCAATCCAAGCTATGAATTTTGAACTCAAGCCAGTAACGTTTCAAATACTGAATTTTAATGGACAATATGCTGGACTGCCACACGAAGATGCGAGAGAACATCTTAAATCCTTTTTATTGATCTATGCTTTTTTTAGTCAACAAAGCGTTTTTGACGATGCCTTGAAGATGTAATTATTTCCTCATTCCTTACAGGGAAGAGCCCGTACTTAGTTTTTTGGACTACCTGCCGGATCAATTAGTTCTTGGGATGCACTAGTTACACAGTTTGTTTTGTGATTTAACCCGCCGACAATGAATGCTTGTCTTCGAAATGATATTACTACTTATCATCAGCTGGATGATGAAAATCTTCACACCATATGAGAACGTTATAAATCTTTACTTTGACGTTGTCCCATGCACGTCATTTAACTAGAAGCACAAATTGAGATTATTTATAATGGGCTGAATTTACATACAAGGAATCTTGTCGACACATCAGCCAATGGACCTTTGCTAGATTGTATTTATAATGATACTATGAGAATTCTTGAGAGAATTGCTCAGAATGATTGTCAATACCCTATCTCTAAAGCTGCACAACCAAAATCTACTCCAGGAGTTATTGTATTGGATGCAATAACCGCACTAAGTGCTCAAGTTTCTTATCTTACAAACATGATTGAAAATATGCAAGGGACTAGTGCCGTTGCACCTACACAGGTCGCTCAGCAGGTTGATGTTCCTACGTTTTGTTGTGAAATCTGTAGTGATAACCATAGCTATGAAGATTGTCCACAACATGTAGAGAATGCCTGTTATATTAGTAACATTCGCAACTATTCTTATGGTAATTCTTACAACAACTCTGCACGCAACCAACCATTTTAGGAAACTCAGAATGTTGGAACAAAATGCTACGACATTCAGATATGGGAATACATCTACTCAGGGCAATTATAATCCCAGACAAAGAAATTACAATCAACAATAGCAGAACTACAATCAATACATTCAGATGCATCAACAATAAGGCCAGACACATCCACACTAAAATCTAATGCAGCCGTAACACTCTTCAATACCAAATCAGTATGTTCAAGGACATCGACAGCAACCGTACACTCAAGCTTCTACTTTTGACCCGTTAGCAACTCTTGAGGCGTTAATGCGAGAGCATATTACTCACACGGAAGCTATCGTACAAGGGAATTCATCTTTCATTCGAGCATTGGAGGCACAATTAGGACAATTTGCTTTAAATCTGAATACTCAACCACCAGGCTCATTACCTAGTGACATGAAAAATCCTAGTCCGAGGGAGAAAAAACATTGTAAGGCTATCACTCTTAGGAGTGGTAAACAAACTGGCAAACCGTTTATCGAATCTACTGTAGCACCTCAAGATATGGATGGAGTGATCACTAGTGAGAAGGTTGAATCTGAAGAATTTGTTGATGCATCAGATTAAGAAGTTCCACACATTATCACTCATTTACCTAATGTTCAACCTTCAAAACTGTCGACGCAATCAAAGGTGTCAGCGTAAGCAGATATATCTCTACCTTTACCCTTCCCACAAAGATTCAGGAAGAATAAGCATTACAAGCAGTATTAGCAGTTCCTGGACACACTGAAGCAACTGTAAATCAACATTCCTTTAATAGATGCTCTGGTACAAATTCTGAGTTATGGGAAATTTATAAAAGACCTCTTGTACAAGAACAAGAAGCTCAAGCTATTGCACTTACAAAAGGCTGTAGTGTTGTTTTGGCAAACAAGTTGCCTTCTAAATTGAAAGATCCTGGGAGCTTTACCATCCCATGTTCAATTGGCAATCATTATTTGGGTAAGGCTTTATGCGACTTGAGAGCTAGCATTAACCTAATGCCACTATCTACCTTCAAAATGTTGGGAATTGCTTACATGAAATCTACTACAGTGACATTACTACTAGCCGATCTATCCTTGGATCAACCTGAAGGGCAAATTAAAAATGTCTTAATTCATGTGGACAAATTCATTTTTCTGGCTGATTTCATCATACTTGACTGCGAGGCAGGCAATAAGGTTTCTAGAATATTGGGACGACCATTTTTAGCCATCGATCGAACTCTTATTGATGTTTATAAGGGTGAACTAACCATGCGACTTAATGATGAGCAAGTCACCTTTAGTTTTTTTGAATCTGTTCAATGCAAGGACATAGAAGAATGCCATACTGTTGATGTGCTAGATGATCTAATTGAGGAAGAATTCAATGACCAAAGCACATTACTTTCTGAAGAGTTGCAGTCTGATGCCGAATCCTCAGGCGATTGTGACAGCATGGTTGAAGCTAATAATCTTGAACCCAAGCATGGATGGCAAATTGAATCATTAGACCTAGCCAATGAAACAACAACAATTTTCAAACTATTTATTGAAGAAGCTCCTATTCTGGAATTGAAACCACTACCTCCTCATATTAAATATGTCTTTCTAGGTTACCACAATACTTTTCCATTTATTGTCTCCGCAGCACTGGATGAAACTCAAGAAGAGAAATTGGTCCATATTCTCAAGCAACACAAACAAGCTATCGCTTGGAGTATTACCGATATTCAAGGTATTATTCCTTCCTTTTTCATGCATAAGATCAAGTTGGAAGATGAAGGCAAGCAATCGATTGACCAGCAAAGAAGATTAAACGAGAAGATGAAGAAAGTTGTCAACAAGGGAATCATAAAATGGCATGATGCTGGAATTATTTACCCAATTTCTAATAGTAATCGGGTAAGTCTAGTGTAATGAATGCTTAAAAAGAGTGGCATCACTGTGCTTCATAACGATAAGGACAAATTAATTGCTACACACATTCTCATGGGATGGCGAGTTTGTATGGATTATCGCAAATTGAATGCGGCCACAAAGAAGGATCACTTCCCATTTCCTTTCATTGACCGAATGCTGGATCGGCTTGTTGGAAAGGCCTATTATTACTTTTTAGATGACTATTCTGGATACAATCAAATTTCTATTGCACTGGAGGATCGGGAGAAAACAACATTCACTTGCCCTTTTGGTACTTTCACTTTTCACCGTATACATTTCGGTCTTTGCAATGCATTAACCACATTTCAAAGGTGCATTATGGCAATATTCTCAAATATGATAAAAGACTCTTTAGAGGTGTTTATAGATGATTTATCAGTCTATGGGAATGATTTTTATCATTCTGCTGACAATTTAGATAAAGTACTGAAGCAATGTAAGGACACACATCTTGTCTTGAATTGGGAAAAATGTCATTTCATGGCAACTGAAAGCATTGTGTTAGGACACCGCATATCTAGTCAAGGCATTCAAGTAGACAAAGCTAAGGTGGAAATCATTGAGAAATTACCTCCAGTAACAAACATGAGTGGTATTCGTAGTTTTCTTGGACATGCGGGGTTTTACCGAAAGTTTATTAGAGATTTTTTAAAAATTTCGAAGCCCTTATGCTCATTGCTGGAACAGAATCAAAAATTCTTCTTTGACGATGCATGTTTGGATGTCTTTATTTAGTTAAAAAAGAAGCTAGTGAATGCACCCATTATCGTTGCACCAGATTGGTCTCAACCTTTTGAAGTTATATGCGATGCAAGCGACTTTGCTGTGGGTGCGGTTTTAGGAGAATGAAAGGGAAAAATATTTCATCCCATCTATTATGCTAGAAAAAATCTTACAGATGCTCAACTCAGTTATAGTACCACAGAGAAAGAATTGTAGGCCGTAGCCTTTGCTTTTGACAACTTTCATTCCTATCTTGTCGGTGCAAAGGTTACTGTATTCACTTATCATTCGGTGTTGTGATATCTCTTTGCGAAGAAGGATGCCAAACAAAAACTTATACATTGGATATTACTGTTGCAAGAATTTGACATCGAGATAAAAGATTATAAGGGTTCAGAAAATCAAGTTGTAGACTATCTGTCTCTATTGGAAGTTGGGAGTGAAGATGGAAACATACTTTAACTTGTCTACGCATTCCCAGATGAGCAGTTATTTACTATAGATGTAACTCCTTGGTATGCAGATCTTGTTAATTATCTAGTGTGTGAAAAACTCCCATTGGGTGTCACAGGCCATAAAAAAGAAAGATTTCTTCGTGACATAGTGAAGTATCATTGGAACGAGCCATATTTATTCAAGGTATACAATGACAACATCATTTGACGTTGTGTTCCAAAAAAAGAGATACTTTCAATCCTGAAGCATTGTCATGATACTCCTTGTGGAGGTTATTTCGGTGGTATGAGAACTGCTGCTAAAGTTTTCCAATCAAGATTCTACTGGCTGACATTATTCAAAGATGCCCACAATTTTGTGAATCAATGCGATACGTATCAGCGTACCAATTCTATATCCGGACGTAATGAAATGTTGTAGCAACTAATTATGGAAATTGAATTATTCGATGTTTGGGGTATGGATTTTTTGGGATTGTTTCTGAGTTCATTGGGAAATCTTTATATATTAGTAGTTGTTAACTGCGTCTCAAAGTGGGTTGAAGCTGTTGTAGTCCCAAGAGATGATGCAAAGACAATGCTAAAATTTTTTCACAAGCATATACTCACCCGCTTTGGCACACCAAAGGCATTGATTAGTGATCAGGGTACAACTTCCATTGCAACCAAGTGGTGACCGCATTGATAAGATATGGAGTTAATCATAGAATGGCTACTACATATCATCCGCAAACCAATGGACAAGCTGAAGTATTGAATTGACAAATTAAGAACATTTTTGAGAATGTTATAAACCCTTCGAGAAAAGATTGGTCTTTCCAATTGGATGACGCTTTATGGGTATTGCAGACATCATACAAAACTCCATTAGGGATGTCACCGCATCAATTGGCTTTTGGGAAAGCATGTCACTTGCCAGTCAAACTAGAACACAAAGCAATGTGGGTAATTAAGTAAGTGAACATGGACTATCAAGCAGTTGGAAAGAAAAGATTGTTGGATATCACTAAACTAGAAGAGATTAGGAGAAATTGTAACACCCCATACCCGTAATCTGTATCAGGGCGGAGTACAAGGCATTACTAATCTTGTTCTCATGCAAGAAATCGTTATCAAGTCACCGAGACTTAGTCCAAAATTAAAACATTTTCAATTTCCACTTTAAACCTCTTAATATGGGCCTACGAGGCCTAAATCGACCATTAGAACCCATTCGGAACCTTTCCGGGTCCTTACCCAATCTATGCAAGCTTTGCATTAAAGTAGTGCACACACTCGTGTAGGAGGTGACACGCCCGTGTGATTGTCTTAACATGGCCATGTTGGTGGCCCGTATGGCTCACACGGCCTGGTGTCTATCGGGACACACACATGTCCCTAGCTCGTGCAGAATTTAATTTTAGTTCAAGGTGCAGTGGTTTTCACACGGCCTGGCACACACCCGTGTGCCTGGCCTGTGTCCCTCACACATCCTTGACACGCCCATATCTTGGCTCGTGTCCAAGAACTGGGGTATTCTGTTTCTAACGTCAGCATACCTAACATGTCACACGGTCATAGCACATGCCCGTATGCTAGGCCATGTCGTCCACACGGCTGAGACACACGGCCGTGTCTCTGCTCGTGTGTTTATTACCATGCATACTGACTTGAAATTTTTACGTGCTGGGGACACACGGCTTCACCACACGCCCATAGGGCTGACCGTGTGTCACACACGGCCTAAACACACGCCTGTGTGTCTGCCCGTGTGGACAATATGAAGCTATTTACTTAGCCTCATTGCCACCCTTGCATACGTACTTTCATGCAAATACCAATCAATGCCAAAACAAGCATAAATTCTCTAATCAAATCAGCCGCAATAGACATTCATTCAACCATAAAGATGCATCTTCTATAACTCAAAATGAATGTTAGCCATCATTTAAGGCTTAACGCAAAATGATGGGTTTCTAACTCAAGCTAACACATTTGGCCAATTCTCAAAGACACAAAACATTAAAGCCTAAGTCCTATACATGCCATTTTCAAAAATATAAATCCAATTATACCGAATGTTTCGGATGATAGTGTGATCGATATATTTGATTTCTGGTGATCCTTAAGCTATGTAGGTGATTGTGATTTTTCATGATAAGTTTTATAAATTTATAATTAATTATTCTTGAAACTAACTATTATCACGATGAAGGCAAGTGTACCTATCGAACAGTAGTATAGCTTTAGCAATACCGGATTGTCGAACCCAAAGGAACTAAAAGTACTAGTATTTACTGTCTTTTTATTATCTGGCCTAAAAATAAAAGGGGTTTGTTTATCTAAACTAATTAACTAAACTAAGAAATCACAAAAAGGAAATTGGGGAAAATACTTTTTAGAAAATTTGATTGATTAAGACAATACCCAAGGAAAAATCCACCTAGACTTTACTTGTTATTTGACTCCGAAACGGACGATTTATTCATTCAACTTGTTCCATAAAAATCCCTGAGTTATGTTATTATCCCTATTCAAGACTAATAACGTCTAACCCTAGATTGAATAATTGAAATCTCTTTCTAATTAACACCCTAGGGTTGTATTAACTCGATCTATGGATCACCTTATTAGGTTTCACCCTAATCTGGCAAAATCTTGTCACCCTATCTCTAGGTGTGCAATCAACTCCACTTAATTATGACAAAGTTACTCTCAAACAGGGACTATTCATCCTTCGAATGAGAGCATTAACTTGAATCAATATCCTGAAATACCGAAACAAGAATTAAGAACACATAATTAAGAACAAGTTAAATATTTATCATACAATTCAAATAATAATAACAAAATCCGTCTTAGGTTTCATTCCCCTTAGGTATTTAGGGGATTTAGTTCATAACTAAAAAGGAAAACATCTCAGAAAAATAATGAATACAAAACATAAAGAAAACACAAAACTCTTGAAGGGAAATTGAGGAGAGATCTTTAGTCTTGATGATGAATCTGGCTTCTGAGATGGAACAATCGACTTTCTTCGAGTAATTCCTTACTCCCTACTCTGTATGTCTCCTTTAGTCCTCCTCTAGGGTGTTTAAATAGGCTTTAGAATGCCTAAAAGCCCTCAAACTTGCCCTTTTCCAAATAGAACTAAACTTGGGTTTGGCAGGGACACGCCCGTGTGCGATTACTTCAGGCCGTGGTCAAGGCTGAGAAATCAAAGCGCTTGTGTTGAGGTTGTTTTAGGCCATGTTCAAGCCTGTTAGAATGGCACGAGCATGTGTGCTGCCCGTGTGATGAAGTTTAGGCTGTGTTGTTTTCTCGCGTTGGCCTATTTTCTCTGTTTTTGGCCCTTTTCTTGTTCTTTTTGCTCTCTTATGCTCACCTAAGTATAAAACATGAAATTAAAGGATCAGAAGCATCAAATTCACCAAATCTAAGGAGAAATCATTCATAAATGTGTTAATTATAGGATAAAAATATGTATAAATTACGGTTTATCAGTAGGCAGCACTGTAAGGAAAATGGAAAGAAAGAGGGAGTAAGCACAAGAGCTTAGTAAGTTGCATATAAATAAATATACAACAACAATTCATCAATAATCATCATGCTCATAACATAAGGGTAAGCGCAAGCATAACTTACTTATTACCATCCATACAAGTCATATACTCTCTAATAAGCTCATTTCTCATATGTACCATTTAGGTACCTGTACCACTCACCACATCGTTATATTTTCCTTGTTAACTCACAAACATACTTTCACCATTGAATCATTCGAAATACTACCGGACATTCTATAAACCTCAAACTTTGGGTAAGGTGCCAATTCTATGTCCCGGACATAGTCTTACACTGGCTCACATCTCAAGTCGATGCCATGTCCCAGACATGGTCTTAAACTGGCTAATATCATCGAGTTTGATGCGTGTCCCAGACATGTTTTACACTAGCACTCGTCTCAATGCCGATGCTATGTCCCAGACATGGTCTTACACTGGCTCTCGTAGTGTGGCCGATGCATGTCCCAGACATGGTCTTACACTGGCTCTCGTAGTGTGGCTGATGCATGTCCCAGACATGTCTTACACTAGCTCACACAAGTGACCTAAATGTCATGGCTTGAATATCCGGGTTATTTCCTAATGTTCCAACTGGAATTCTACTATCTCATTGTCATTATGCATTCTCAATTCACAATCAAGCAATTCATGCTATATCCATTCAATGACAATTTAAGCACATATATTATCGATGTAGTTGTATTATTTACATACAACTTACCTTGGATTACAAAATGTACTCTACTAGTCGGCTTAGTCGATTCGCTTGGCTTTCCCTCGGTCTAGTTTCAGATTTGGTAAATCTTGATCTATAATAGCAAAAATGCATTCATTTAGTCACTAGTTGCAATTAGGCAATTATAAATTCACATTTTTGGTAAAATGACTATTTTGCCCTTATATTTGGCAAATTGACCATTTTACCCCTATGCTTCAAAATTGATTTTTATCGAATTTCCTCTTATCTTAGGCCTAACCGAACCCTTTTTACTCTTATAGCAACCCCAAATTCTCACTATTTCACACACTTATCACCTATATTGCAACTTATGCAAAGTAGTCCCTTTAGGTGTTTTCATGCTAACACCTTTCGCAAAAGTTGTTTAGAACTCTTCCAAGACTCATATTCTTACATAAAGTTTCAGAAAATAACATGAACATGCACATGGTGAAACCCTAGACTTATCACCATTTTGCAAAATAGTCCTTTCATTTGAAAACCCATGATGTAAGCATTCCAAAAATGTAAAAATCATCAAGAAAATCATCAAAATCACTTACATTATGAGAGGATTAGGTTGCTACAAATTTTCAGCTTTCAAACCTTCATATTTTCTGATATTTTTGATGGAGAGAAAAAAAGGAGAAGAAGAAAAATAATAGCTAGGCTTTTAGGCATTATTTTATCACAAAAGTATGTCATCAAGTCACCTAATATTGACTTTTTGACAAAACTTGTCTCCTATGGCCGACCACCTTGTTTCTAGGGGTATAATTTCTATTTAAAGGCCCCCAATTTTAGTTCTCTAGCTATTTAACACATTTGGGTATTAAAATGAAACTTTTACCTTTTATGCGATTTAGTCCTTTTTTGCAATTGGGCTCACAACCGTCAAAATTAACTCATCAAATTTTTCCTGGACTACAATATACATGCTATGAGTCTAAAATAATAATATAAATAATTTTCCTAACTTCAGATTTGTGGTCCCGAGACCACTGTTCCGACTAGGCCCTAAATCGGGCTGTTATAGAAATGCTTATGAAAACACTGCAATTTACAAGGAAAATACCAAATGATGGTATGACAAGATTATTTTACAGCGATAATTTATTTTGGGATAACAGGTTTTATTATTCAGTTCTTGACTCAAATTGCACCTAGGTAATTGTGTTCACATTGGTCTAGACTTTTTAAAGTTGTTGATGAATTTCCTCATGGTACAGTCACAATTCAAGATTTATGTGATGGACACCAGTTCAAAGTAAACGGATAGAGGTTGAAACACTATTTTGGCAACGATGTTCAAAATCAGGTAGAGACCATTAAATTGGTCGAAAATGTTTAATTTTTTATTAGTATTTCGTGATTTTAGTTTATTTTATTTATGTTTTGTTAAAGTTTGTTTTCCTTCCTTTTTGCAGATTAATTAGGTACCATTGTTGATGCATTGAAATCTTACTGTCAACGCATTCCATAAGTTTGTACTACCATTTATAACTTATCAGAATTTAGGGAAATTCAAATCTCACCGTTGGATAAAAAATCACTCAGCCGTTTGATCCTTTTGAGCGGGCATAATTTCTATTAGACACAACTCTTCCCCCCAGCCTTATATCTCTCCACAAAACAACACGCCTCTACATCTTCCTCTTTCACTCACTATAAATCCTCTCCTACTGTACCGACTATAATGCATTCAAGCAACCATTTTTATTTCTTTTCTCTTCTTAAGATCATATCTTTTTAACTTTAAACCATTATCCCTCAACAAAAGATGGGAGAAACAAGAGGCTCAGTCAAGAAAGCCACCAAATCTGCTGGAGAACATACGTCCTCTACTACCACAATTCGTAAATCGAAATCCCTCAGGCCAATGTAGACAAAGGAGCCATCAATCTTTTTAAATAAATCGACAAATGAATGATTTCACAACAACATCTTGAAGTGAAACTTCTATCCTGAATAGGGTATTTCTCTTTCGCCACAACAAGCCTTGGGTAAGCAAGTCTCAAAAACCATCTTGAAGTTAAAGTGAAAAACTTTTTGCACCCATCCTGGCAGCTACTCTCATTCACTGATACGTGAGTTTTATGCTAATCTCTACGATCATAAGTTAAAGTTCATTTTCGTTCGAGAGGGCTTAATACCATGGGACACTGAAAAAATCAATGAGCTGTACAACACCAAGGTCGATGTCGACAAACACTAAGTGTTCATCGAGTACATCAAAGATGAAAAACGACACATGTTAGTGAGAGACTTGTGTATTGAGGGAGTAGTGTGGACGGGTTCCCATTAAAAGAATTATACAATGCATCGTTGCTTCCTGACGCTGCAAGGCAAAATTTGGTTTCATTTTGTCAACTGCAGACTAAAGCCTTCTACTCATAGCACCACAATCACCCTCGAAAGAATGTGTCTGATACATTCTACCGTCAAGAGTAGAAAAATTGATGTAAGTGCAATTGGGATATTGGTTTTCCCATCACTGGTAATGTTACTTTGCGAGCAAAGAGGAATTGTACCCCATGCTAATAAGGAAGTCTTGGAGAATAAGGGCCCAATCAATGAAGCCTTTGTAGAAAGAATGACTCGTGGTAAGGACACACCGATACTAAAGGAGGCAAAAACCAGTAAGACAAGAAAGGGAAAAGCCAAAGCCAACAGTAATGGAACCAACCTGAATGTAGAGACATCATTATGGTGCAAACTGAAGGATGTCGAAAAAATGGTCAATTCCATCAACAATAGGCAGATCAGGCTTGTCGCTACAGTAGAGGATATGAAAAAATCCCAGAATTTGTTTTATGCTTATACCAGAGCCTGGAACAGTTCTATTGTAGCCATGTTAGGCCAACTGAGCCCATCCCTACTACCGGCATTTCTAGTGTTTCCACCAATCATTTAAAATTATGACCTCTCTTTCGCGGATGACGACTTCGAAGACCAAGACAGATCGGTGGCATCCCCACTCATTGTGCAGGTTTTTTATAATGAGAAAGAAGAGGAATCTAGGGACATTGAAGAATGCCTATGAAAAATTGATATCTTGTTTGAGGATGGTATTTTTACTGATCAAGAGGTTGATAAAGAAGTTGTTGCTGAAGAAGAAGAAGCTGATGAAAATGAGAAAGAAAAAGAAGAAGAAGATTCTATTGAGAAGATTGTCACCGCACCCGAGTTTATAGGTGCAAATATTGATAATTTGGTGTGAGCTGAAGTGAGACCAGTGGAAGTAACTGAGGTAACCAGTGAGGAGCAATACAGTTCATTGGCAATAGTGGTCTACACTGGACCACTCCAGGTGGCCTATCCTATACAAGAAGCAGCCGATGATGCTGGGGCAGAGCAGGGAACTGAGGAGCAATCTGAGGACCATGCAAAGCCCAAATAAAGGAAAAAGAAATGCTCCAAGGATAAAAAACAAAAGAAGGAGGAGAAGAAAAGAAGGAGAAATAAACATCATGCAGCCACATTGACGGCTATGGATAACTGAGTTAGTTTATTTTAAGTTTTAGTTGTAGTATTCATGCATTACATGTAGCTGTAGGTTTTATTTTGATAAGTATATAATGTCATTACATTTTTATTGTCATTACATTTTCATGTTAGTGCATTGGGGACAATGCAAAATTTAAGTTTAGGGGAATGCACATAGGACTTGGAAATGCACCCACATTTCAAATTTTTTTTTCTGACATGAAGCATGCAAGGTTTAATTATAGTTAATGAAGATTGTTCAAAAATTTTTGTTACATTCGATGCTTAATTCTTAAATCATGTGAATTATCAATGAATGAGTTGGATAAATTTGACAGAATGTTGTAGCTTCAATTCTTTAATGAATGGATTAGGCTGCATTAGTAATGGATGAGTGCTATCATTCCTTAAATCTTGAATGAATATGCTTTTTACAGTTGCTTATATATGTATATATAGTTATAACTTAGAGACACTCCAAAGTGGGTGTAGTATAGAATGTTAAAGAGGGAACACTATAATACTAGTGTTAGAAAAATCAATCTGGCCAAAGGCTGTCGCTGCATGAGTGTGTGTTAGCGCAATTACATATTCTCTGGGGGTTTGTTGCACCCCATCATTATTTCTCAGGAACAAGGGTACGGTAATGCAACGATATCCCTTATTCTGAAAAAAATGTATAGATAATGTATAAATACTTAGTACTGTACAATAAATGCTGCAATGGTAGATAGAACTTAGGGTTTGAAGCATGATGCTAGCATTGATGAAGTTGCAACCTTATTCATTCATGCTTATGAATTGTCGATGCAATATTCTTTCATCTGAATGTGATTCATTCATTGGGAATTTAGAGGGTTCAAGTTGCTAGAATGATCATTTGCCTTAGTAAAAAATTCTTTAGCCTTACTAGTTTTTATTTTACTTGAGGACAAGTAAAAACTCAAGTTTGGGGGTGTGATAGCACTAGAAAGAACATAGGGTTTTCCCTTTACTTATTGGTTAAATTGTTCACATTTAGTTATCCTTAGCATACATTTTAGCATTTTCAGTTTAGTAAATTGCATTTTATAACTTAGTGAATCCTAGCCTATTTTATCATTAATTTTTCTATCTTTTTGCATTAATGTCGTTGCATGAGTTAATTCCATATTGCGTCTAGAATTGTCACTGCACCTGACAGCTGTCCGGATAAGAACTAAAATTGCGTGAGCTATCCAATCTGAAATAACCATCTTCTACGTACAAGGACAGAATAATTCTGAGGAAAGGACACCTATACTATGGAAGGAGGACATAAAAGGTGGATGTGAAAATAAAAAGGGAGCTTTTTTTTTCCAGATCATCATCTTCATCATCCTACCTTGAAGCTTGCGGCCATAGCAGCTTAAGCCTCTCACGGGTGAACCAACGCTAGATTTTGATGAGAAGACCTAAGTGCGAGATAAGAGGGAATAAATAGATTCAGTCGAGTTATCTAGGAATAGTATTCTCCACTCGATTCTTTCTTTTTTCTTTCTAAATGTTGGTGATTATTCTCTATTTTCTATTTGTATGGAAGTACACGTGAATTCTTGGTTAAATGTTGTCTTATTAAATCTTGCTTTGATTGTTTAATCTTGGGGTTTGAATGTTTTTAACATGGAAGTGTTATTGCAGTCACTGACACTGGAAAGTGTAGTGATAGTTTGAGCCAACAAGCATTACAACGGAAGTTGAGTGAGGATTAGAGGAATTTAGTCCACTTGTTCTTAATAGTGCCATGCTGCCATTATTGGAAGGTGGGGTTAATGTGCATGTTTAAGTCTCAAATTAAATAGAAGAGTGACGCTGGGTAAGATATATATTGAATTTTATTGCCTCAACAATCACCTCTCTTTTTATACCTCGTGAGCATTTAGTATTCTACTGAAGATTCATGTTGGGGATTCAAATTTATTATTATCATATTTTATTTTATTGTTTTCCAGTTATTGTATCGACAACTGTCCTCACAATTTATCTTGTTTATATCTAGTTATTGCACCAACATTAATAGACAAAAGACTACCATCCTGTGGGATCGATATCCGACAGACTCAGATCTATCTACTATACTTTGCATTGATAGTGTATGCTTGCACATTATTGCTGTGATGTTAAGAAGCCAATCAAGTTTTTGACAAGACATTTACTCTATATTCCAACAAAATTTTCCCATTTGTTTGATAATAATAAATGATGCTAATATTGACAAGAAATTTGCCTGAGTATTATCTTTTTTTGATAGTTATTTTACTTGTACTTTATTGAACCCTGTGAGTAGTTGAGCTTCTATGGAATGATAATTTTTCAAAATTGATTCATTTACTTCATATCCACCACTCATTTACTTAGCAACTAACTGTGAATCTATATCTACAATCAGCTCCTTCACCCCAAGCTGGCGAGCTAACTATAATCCTGATATTAGGGCTTCATACTCTACAACATTATTGGATGTCTGAAAACCGAAAGAGAGTCCATATTGCCACTCATTTTTATTAAGGTCAATTAGTAGCACTGTTACCCCTGACCCCGTCTTTGTTGTAGAGCCATCAACGTAAACTATCCAACTCTTTAAGCTATCAACCACATTTACACACCCCTGTGATGAACTAACTATTATATTTCACGTAACAAACGAACAAAGAAATTTTGGAATAGAATATGTATTTTTCATAAGTTACCATAGACGAAAGTAAATTGAGCATATAATTGTTATGAGTCTTCTTAGGAGATAATAAACACCATAAAAATTTAAGTTCATTAACTGTTCATGAATTAATATTTCAAATTATAGGTTACTTGTAAGAGCAGTAGACTTCTCAAAAGAACATTCCACCATAAAGTCGGCTATAATCTTGCCATTTATCACTGTTATTGGAGCGTACTCCACACCGAATTCAGCTAACTCGATTCCCCACTTTGTCATCCTTCCCAAAATGTTAGCTTTTGTGATACAGAATGAGGTGGATGAATATGGAAGAGGATCGTAAAGCTTGTTCAAGTCGTGGATTTGACTTAGGGTCTAGATGTTGGGAAAGAAACTTAGATTTTGACAAAACCTGAAGTACAATCAAATCCAAGTCAAACAAAAAAATTAAAATAACTAACTAAGATAGTTAAAATAGAATAATAAATCTATGATTAGAATAATAAGGAAGAAATTAAAGTAGATTGATGGAAAGATAGGACGTAGCATGTAGAAGTCGTAAGAAGCCTTGGAAACATGAAGAATCTACAAACCCCTTAAGCGGCTCTAATTTCCCCTCCAAGAAAGAAAAATTGGCAAGAAAAAGTTTGAAGATGATCTCTATAATCTGAAAACATTGTTAAAACTCTTCTAAAAGAAACTCATGAGAAAGTAAAGAAAACTTAAAGGGGATTTATTAACTCAAAAAAGAAGTTGAATAATAATCAATTGTGTGATTTGTGTACAATGCAAAGGCCTATATATAGGCTAGCTAAACAAATCTAATTAAAACTCTTAAGTATCCTAGAACTCTAATTAATCTAAATAAGAAGTAGTTTTAAACTAAAATTTCATGTTGACATAAAAATCCTAAATAACTTAAATTACTTAATAATGATTAAAAATTAGGAATAATAAAATAATAAAATAATAAGAGCTGATAAATAAAATATTGGGCTTATATAAGAATTAATCCCAAAACCTGAACCCAATATGATTTAAACTCAAATTAAAAGCTCGAAACTAGTAATTCCCATCATAATCACGTTTAGAAATTCTACTCATGCAGTCTTTATGAAAATGGTTACAACTTGAGCTATCGAACTCGAAATCGAGTGATTCAAAGTGAGTTTTGAATATAAGAGATAGACCTTAAAACTCCATGAATACATCTCAACCCAAAAAATGCTTGGATCTCATCCAAAATGTCATTGAAATTCTGTTGATTTCCTAAATTTAAAAATTGGCAGCTTTAGTGAATGAAATTTAATAAATTTCAATCATCCGTGCTTGTATCTTTTTGACAGTATATCCTTAATAGGTTGATTCGTTATAACAACAATGGGATGAGCTTGAAAGTAGTGATGCAATTTGCGAGTTGTAACAATTAGAGCAAAGATAAGTTTTTCTATTTTTGAATACCTTTGCTCTGTAACGCCCTTAACTTGCATCCTTGGCCAGATTAGAGTTACGGAACGTTACCAAAAAATTTGTAACAATTAACATCTTTAGAAGCATTTACCATCATTTTAAACACAACAATCAAGTCAGTATTTTATCATGGCGAAAACATAGTTACAAATTCCTAATTTAACATACAATGTCACAAAAATATATTTGGAACATCTAGGGACCAAATTGAAACAAGTTAGAAAGTTTTAAAGAAAATTAAAACTTTTTAAAAAAACAGAGGTCACACGGCCGTGTGACATAGGCCAGTCTATGTGGCCTAACACATAGGCATGTGATTGACTCATACGTTTGTGTGGCTATTACACACACCTGTGATCCAAAACCGTGTAATCACTGACTTGAGTCACACGCCTGTGTCTCAAACCGTGCACTAGGCCATGTAACTCACTAACTTGGGCCACACATCGTGTCTTAGCCCATGTGTCCACCCATGTAGAACCTGCGTCTATATCTTTAAATGGCACATGGCCGTGTGATAGCTTGTGTGCAGCATGATTAGCCCCTTAAACAAGCAAGTCCATACATTATTTCTTTCACAACAAGATACACCATAATTAGATAAAATCCTATATTTCAATACACATTTAAAACATCAATATGCCAAAACAACCTCCATCCCAAGCCTAACTGATATGACATTCAAATGCACCTCAAAAAAGTTTAAAACAATCAATTAAGGAAGTTAAGTACATGCATAACTCAACCTTATCATTCACACTCAAGTATCCACCAAATGAACAAATATAGATAAGCATTCATTTGTAATACCATTCACTAATGATAACTAAGCCTAGATTAATGATTATACTTAACCACCTCAATTGCATACATATCAAACCAAACATTTCAAAAGTCTAACCATCATATAATAACATTTACATTATTATTGTCCCAAAGAAACCATATACAAGAATTTATCTAATTTAACACATCATTCACAAGCTTACAAAAAAACATTCCACACAAGTAGCTTTCACTAGAAATTAACTAAAATCAAAAGTTCATCACTCAAAACATTGACATCCTAGGTACATGCCAAGACTCAAAAGTAAACATCACCAACTTGAGTTCTGGATTGACCTGGAATACTGAGTCATCAGTCAAAATAGGTACCTAACCTGCACACAAAAGAATGATCAAATACTGAATTCACTTAATTCAAGAATTACTATTATACTCTATAATCGTAACTATATGAAACACATCATGCAATATTCATTCCATTTGTTCTATCATCGAGTTCAACATGAACATACATAACCTTTTCATAATAACATTCATTTACAGTATTGATTAATTTAGTAATGGCACCCGGAGCCTAGCAGATAAACTGTAACACATTCTTGCGCCCAACGCTAGTCGGATAATCGATGATAGATGTGCCCAACACTAGTCGAACTAATCGATGATGTTTTGCGCCCAGCGCTAGTCGGGTAAACCTACAAATAATTGTGCTCTGCACTAGTTGGATGTACCAACAATGTGTTGCGTCCAGCACTAGTCGGATACACCGTTGATTTCGATTGCATAATTCCACATTCCTTCAATTCTTTATCAATCTTTTGCATTAATCAGTTATGCTATATCCCATGATCAAATTTCATATCATTCAATATAATTCTGTAATATTTCATTCAAAAAATTTAAATTCTAATAATTCATTGATTCATTTCATGATGCCACATTCCATATATTTATAATTCACAATTTCTCATTTCATAATTTAATCATTTGCATATATATAAATATAATTAAGATATCAAAGTAATAATTAAGTATTTAATTTAAATAAATAGAGTTCGAGTTCAAAGACTACGAACTTACTGAAAGTTACGTTACTTTTGATATTCGATGTTGATTATTCGACTACTTTCTCTTTCCCACGGTTAACGATTACTCTACTCATTTCTTGATCTAATTATGATAATTAAATTTAATTAACTAGCTCATAATGACAACAATTCAAATTAACAATTTATCTTAATAATATAATTTTCACACATTTACCCTCAACAATTTAAACTCACTCGGTTTAATCCCTACTTCAAATTTAATCAATTAACATCTTAAAATTTAATCTCTATCTAACCAAAATTACCGGGTCTCAAAATAGTTCCATAACAACAAATCTTTAGTTTGAACCATGTTATTTTCAATTTATAGTATTTCAATCCTTGGAAGCTAATACAAGCAAAAGTCACTACTCAAGATAAACATTTTTCAAACCATCAAACTTAATAACTCAACCAACAATTTCAGCACAAAGAATAGTCATAAAAATCAATCCCTATAGTTATTGTAATCTATAATATAGTCCCCAACTAACTTAATTAAGCTAAAACGGTTCCAACAGCTTAAAAATTAATAAAAATGAAGCCCAACAACACATGCATGCAAGGAAGGAACTTGATCGAACTTCAAAAGCTCTCCAATGGTTTCTTTCTCTCCTCATTTCGATATGCAAGAGATGAGTTCTAAATTTTATTTTTTTGTTTCTCCCCACCATCTTATTGGTTTCTTATATTTTATTACTTCATTTTCTGTGTACTTTATTATTTATTTATTTTATTAGTTAACTAACATATTATAATTATCATATCTCGTCCACTTATAACACTAATGGTATATTTATTTAATAAGTCCCTTTCACTACTTTCTCCATGTAATTTGATATTAACCACTATTTTTTTCACATATTTAATGTAATCCCTATACTTTAATTGAACACTTAATAATTAGAAATTATCTAACTATCATTCAATTCCCTTCCAAGAGAACTCTATAAATATTTAATAAAAATATTTATAAACCCGATTAACGAAAACGGAGTCTTCGAAGTACGTTTTTGATACCCCTAAATTTCGTGTCGTTACATGCTCCCCATTATGCCAACTTTACTGACGTAGTGAATCGGGTACCGACAAGCTCTTTCTACCCTAATTAAAATAGCCACAATCGTCTCCTTCGAGGTTGCCAAATAAAAAAATAGAGCTTCTCCTACGCGAGGTGACATCAATAATGGTGGGGATGTGAGGTATTCTTTTAGTTTTTCAAAGACACTCTTCAGTCCAAGAAAAAGAAATTCTCAGGGCTTTGAAGAAGGGCAAACATTTATCAACCATTCTGGAAACAAATCTGTTAAGTGAGACTACTCTCCTCGTTAAATGTTGTATGTTTTTAATTGTTTTCAGGGGAGGCATATCTAGGATAGCATGAATCTTCTCCATATTAACTTCAATTCCCCTCTCTAAGACCATGAAACCCAAAAATTTGCTAACTCTAACACCAAAAGCACACTTTTCGATATTAAGCTTCATGTTGTGAGCTCGTAGAACTTCAAATGTCTTTAACAGATCTCTAACATGCCTTTCCAAATTAGATTTTTTACTAACATATCATCAACATAAACCTCAATATTCTGTCCGATTTGCTCCTTAAAAATTCTATTCACCAACCTCTAGTAGGTCGCACCTGTGTTCTTCAAACTGAAAGACATAACCCGATAGTAAAAAAATCCTTCCTTAGTAATGAAGGTTGTTTTTCTTGATTTTCCAGGGCCATAGGTATCTAATTATAGCTTGAGAAAGCATCCATAAAAATCAAAAACCTATGCCCCGAGGATGCATCAACCAACCTATCAATTGATGGTAAGGGAAAACTATCTCTAGGGTAAGCTTTGCTAAGGTTGGTGAAGTCAATACATATCCTGCACTTACCATTTGCCTTCTTCACAATCACTACATTCGAAACCCAATTAGGGTACGCCACCTCTCTTATGAATCTTGCTGACAATAGTTTTCCTACTTCTGGCCTTACAGCTTCAACCACTGGCATAGCAAACTTTCTTTTCTTCTGTGTAACCAGTTTAATCTTAGGGAGAACATTTAACCTGTGAACAATTACTTGAGGATCTACCCACGGCATATTCGTAGCTGACCATGCAAAAACATCAGAATTTGCCCTTAATGAGGTAATTAGACAATGAGCTAAATCTTCCTTTTCTTCTACTGCTATTGTTGAAAAAATTCTCACTATCTTATTTGTATCATCATAAAATAATTGTAAAGTTTCCATAGCTTCTATTGCTTCTAGTTTCTTAACTTTCTTTGTAACACCCTATACCCAGCTTAGTCGCCGAGCCCAAATATAAAGATGCCACACCACAATCTCACTACTTGTACGTTACAATGTTCACTATTTTAAAGCCGACACAAGGAATTCATAGCATTTGCACAAGTTTTAAGACATACATGCATTAAACATCATTAAAACATGCTGGACATGCATCAATGTAACTAACCGTGTTAAAAATTGAAGCTTTTGGACCACTTAGAAAAAATTCCAAGACAATCACATAGGTATTGATACTGACTTTAGGGTACCGAATTTTCTTTAAGTGGTATCAATACCACTTGGAAAATTGATACCAAACTTGCATTTTGTTTCTCGCATAAAAATCAGACTGTCAAAAATTACCGGTACCTGTCATAGAGTATCGATATATTTACCCCAAGTATCGATACTCGAGCAAAGGTATTGATACCAAATCTCTAAACTGACTTCCGTGTACGTTTCAAAACATAGAGGTATCAATTTTAGAACTCGATTATTGATACCTTTGCTACAGACCTCAAAAATACAACATACAAAAGTATTTAGTCTATTTTAATTTAGTTTCTAAACATCATGCATCAAATACTTTGACAACTAATCATCCAAACGGCTAAATTTAACAGTTCAAAACATCAAAAATGTGTCCAAGCAAAAAAACATCATCAATGTTTATAAACCTAAGCATATTTATAACTCATAAGCCGCATAAACAAAAGCAAAACCAGCAAAATGTTCAAAACTAACATGGTCGACCATATTGCTTTATTCCCCCTAACGTAAATAAATAATTAATGAACACCTACGGAACACTAACAAGTCTTCATTAGACTACTCCCGCAGAAAAACCACACCGCCCATACCGAAACGCCACTAATATGCATATGTTGAAAAGAGTGGGTGAGCTTAACAAGTTCAGTGAATGATTAGAATAATCACTACACAAACATGTCATCATGTATCCACAACACCACTATATATACACAAATACAATGTTCTTATGTCTAGTGTCATATAATACCTATTCATGCATTATCTATTAGTTCATTTACATAGCATTTACATACTCATTCAAGCATATATCATATAACACAATCCATTAATCATGTATCACATTTCACACAATCACGTATTATGATAAATTGACTCTTGAGGTTTGAAACATAAAGTGAGCACTATCACTACACATCGAATACACGGATCTCCAATCACACCAAATGACTCATAAAGTCAAACATATCCCATAAGTGAAGCATATAGCTAACACTCACTTTATTTCACTTCACATGTCCCGTTGAACGGAGCTTAGCTCACATTCCCTTACCCCTCCAACATGTCCCAGGGATTCAACACCCAAAATCACTGTACATATAGGTGAGTACTCACAATCCTATGGCATGTCAACTATATCCAATGATTTCAAGATCACAAGGCCAAAATATGTGAAACAAACACATATCACTTACCAATTATTCATGCACTATCATTACATATTTGCATTTTGAGCAAAACACTGTCACTAACATTTAACATATACATAACATGTACACATTTACACTTTCACAATAGTTATCACAATCACATATCACATGTTATAACATCTTGTCCCAATTCACATATTCACATTCACATAAACACATAATTCACAAGATAAACATAGGTATGAGAAAGCTTACACTCGGAATATAAAGTAGGGGTTTAGGCTACTACTGAATTCTCAAATAACACATGACTCGTGTCTACGAGCAATGATTCCAAACACTTACCAATATGCTTTCGCAGAGAAGTCAAAAGCTCAATTAATACTTTCCTAGCTTATAGATGGTCCTCGCGAATCCGAAGCTTTAACATAATAAATTCACACATCATTATATTCAAAAATTAGCCAAGGACTCACCACAAGCAATAAAAAACATAAGCCTAAACTAAGTTATCATGTAATCGAAACCTTTAACATAACAAGCTTTAAATTAGAATATCTCGGTCTATACTCAGTCTTTTCACCTAAAACCAGTTTTGTTCATCTTATAATTCAACCACGGCTAATTCTTAACTTTTAAACTACAATAAAATACTCAATTCATGGTATCAACTTTTTCGACATGTTTTATGGATATTTTTTAAAAATTCATTAAAACTTAAGAAATCTTTATAAGAACTTTAAAACAAGTTTACAAACCTCTTAATCATGTCAAAACTAATTGAAAACACTTTGAAACAATGTTTTTACTCAAAATCCTGAAATTCACCATTAATGACTCTATTTTTGGCTTTTAATCAAAATATGCGATTTAATGGCTAATAGTTCAGTTTTAAAGACTAATTAACATTTAAAAATAATGGGTAGACGTATGGTTACCTTTGATGGAAGAAGAACAGAGATTTTTCGAAAACCCAGAAAACTCACACGTGAAGAATATGGTGAAATCTATGGTATTTTGGAATGTTTTCTTCGAGAGTTATGAAGGTAAATGGTTTGGGGAATGATAGAAATCAATAGGATTAAAGTTCGAAAATAAAAAATTAGTTGGGGAAGACTTGGAAGAGTAAGGACGGCAAAACAATGCTATGGGGAAAAGCTTTCGTGAAAAATTGTAGGTGGGGGTGATATTAGGTTCAATTTCAGAATTTGGTAAAATTGCAACATAAATGCTCACAATTTTGACTCTATTACAATCAATAATTTTTATAAAATTAAATGTTTCCAAAACACTTTTTTCAAAAATTGATTTAATTTTGTAAAAACCATAATTGAAAACATTATCGATATGCCATGTTGTAAAAATTCCGAACACTCTAAAGCTAAAATTCCTAAAATATCCCTAAAATTCCTAGGCCCTATTTTAGTGACTTTTGATCATGAATTGGTAAGTGATTTCAAGCTCTTTTCTTATAGTTTTTATGGATTTGAGGTCATGGGAGATTAATTTAGGTAGCCCATGTACCAAATTATGAAACTGTTAAAGTTTTAGAAAGTTGTCATTGTTAATTTCTTGAAGAATTAGGCTTGAAATTGTTAGATTTTAAGCTTAGAATATGAAAAGGACTAGATTATATAATTAATTTAACTTTTTTGTTAACTTTGTTACATTAGGAATCAAATTGAATAAATGTAAAACTTTTCATGAAATTAGGTTAGAAATAGAAAGTATAAGGTCCTTAATGAGAATATATGAAATTAGATTTTAATCCGAAGCTAGTACTCTAAGGTTATGTTTATCTCGAGTTTAGGAACTAAATTAAATAAAATGTAAAATATGGAAATTTTAAAAAAGGGAATTATATATGATTATACATATCATGGCATAATATGAAAAGGTTTGATATTTATTGGTGGTATAAAATAATTGTATAGATCAAGATTTGGATCAAAGTGGAGTTAATCGAGGTAAAGTTGAAATTGTTGATTAACCCCTGAAGAATCAACTCGTTTTGGTGTTTTGAATAGGTAAGTTCACATTGAAATTACTAACTCATCTTGTGTGGTATGCATGCTTGTATTTAATTTTCTATGTAAATGTATATGTATGTTTGAGTATATAGTTATATACTAGTAGTTCGGCACATATTATGGCTAGAAAGGATTGAATTGAAACATGTGAGCAATTATAGGGTATAACGTATGAAAATGATTTATTATAGGTATGATATTGAAATATATGTAATTGATGCACATACGAACTTAGTAAAAGCTTAGGATACGATTGGCATGTTAATAGGGTTATTTGCGCGCTTGATAAGAGATTTTACATGTTAATAACGAGACCTAGCATTTGTTGCAGATTCTCGGATTATTTAATGAGATCTAGCCCTATTGTAGATCCTCAAGTGATTTAATGAGATCTAGCCTTGTTACAGATTCTAGAGTTACAAGTAACATAGGTTTGGCCAGGACGGGTAACCTGATGTAATTTTAGCTCTAATGAGCAACTTAGTTAACCCGTTTATCCGAGTCTATTTTACTAAATTTCGATTGGGCGATATACATTATAATTGAAATGGAAATGTTTGAAAATGTATCAAGTATGAAATGCTATATGCTTATTTAATGATATGAGGCATGTAGTACTTCAATATTAAGTGATGTTATTCATGTTATGAAAGCATGTCTAACCTATTTTAATGTTAATGTTGGCATTTGATCATTGAGTCCAATCTATAGGATGTCATAACCCAACCTATGATTTAATTTACTCTTTCAACCACGTTTATCCTCAATACTGAAGGAAAGATGATAAGAATAAAACTATTATTTTTACTAATTAAATTCAAAACTTTTAAAATCTATGTCAATGAATAAACTTTAATTCAGTATACAACCAAGTCACCAATTAGTCATTAACATAATTAAAATAGTCACTTGTAAAAATTTTTTTATCCCAACAATTAAATTTCATTTACAACAAAGACTTTGAGACTTTGGCTCTAGGTCACCTGGTTGTACGCAAGTTACAATTAAGGAACAAATTTGTCATTGCACGGCGAGCTCTAGCCTAGTCCCTTCTCGAACTTCCAAATCCCCCTCTGTACCTATAAGTTATAATAACACTAGTGAGTTCTAAAAAAACTTATTGAATAGAGTATTGTGCTAATTTTTGACCGCCTCTGAATTTACTAATGTTCAGAGTGTAAATACTGTAACTAAAGATATAAATTTGAGGTTGTGTCCACAAGTATATGGGTCAGATTGTAATATAGTTTATTTAAAATGTAAACTTGGTAAGTATTCCGAAGATCGTACCTGATCTGTTGTAATTCGGTGTAGAAGATTAAACTAGTTTTTATCGTAATATAGTTTATTTAAAATGAAAACTTGGTAAGTATTACGAAGATCGTACCTGATCTGTTGTAATTTGGTGTAGCAGATTAAACTAGTTTTTACATTTAAAGAGCTTGGATACAAGCATTTTCGTTATGTTTAAGGTAAGTTTTCATAGTTTTATTTACATTTAATAAAATGTGCAAATTGAGTATTTTATTGACCTTAAAGGCCAAATGAGGCCTAAGGGTGAGCTAACGCACTTTGTGAGTGTGCAGGAGACCGTTAGAAGGTACAATAAATGAATACTGGCCGCTATGTCGTAACACGGATGACTCGATGTCGCAACACAGGAAGTAGAGTGGAAAAAACTCAATATTACCTGCTATGTCGCGACACAGATTGAGGGTGTTGTGACATACCCCTGAAGATAGCTGCAGAGGAGTATACTAATTGCTATGTTGTGACACAGGTACTGGTGTGTCCTAGCATCTACTCTGTGACGGAAACAAAACACGAAGTAGGGGTATTTTGGTCAGTAAAATCAAACTTTAAGCTCGGGAACGTCAATTAACCTAGGTTTAAGCATTCCAACTACCTAAAAGCTATAAATAGGCTCCTTTGGCACATGTTATAGACATAATTTCTTTAGCCTAGATTCTCTCTGTAAAATTTAGTTTAGTTTTCTTTCATTATTAGGTTTTAGATTTCTTTTATTTATTCTTGTTGACTTCAAGAGATATGAATTGTGGAAGCATTCAAACTCTGTGGATTCGTGCTTAATTTCAATACAATTAGTTTTAAGCATGCTTTCTCTTTATATCGATTTCATATTGTCTATGAAAGCCATGAAGAACTAATCCCTCTATCGGGGATTAGCGAGTGGAGGTATGGTCTATTAATTATTGTATAAGGTTACTCAATGGATCAGTTGTTTGGGAAAGGAAGAACGTGAAACAAACCCTGGGCCTGACAACCCCGAGAAGTCATCAAGGTGGGAATTAACCCAAAATTGGTATTGCCTAGTTGTAAACACCTTTACCCCAAGCCAGTATGGACTATGAGGTTGAAAAATAAGTAGTTCTTGTTGGCTCATTATGTTAGTGGAAGATAAGAAGAGCCTTCTAGGGTAGCGACTAGTTGACTGATGAGGAACCCAAAGTAACAGTTGATGTGAATTACTGAAGCAAGCTAATCACCCATAATCGAGATTTGATTTACTCTACTCTTCTATCTCCTGAATTTTATTTATTTTATGTACTTTATTTTATTATTCTAAAAACTTTAAAAACCTTTCTTTTATGTTCTCGTACTATAATTTATTTAAAGTACTGATTAGATCTTTTAGTGTTTAGGTTAGAATTGATCTAGCGCTCGCCTTCCTTGGGTACGATCCTCGAAGTACTCACCTACTTCGTTGTAAAAATATTTTACAACTTGACCATTATACTTGCAGATACCGCCTTATCGTTCTATATTTTATACCAGTATTCACACTCTGGACGTTAGTACGTTTAGAGGCGGTCAAATTATTAGCGCCGTTGTTGAGGAGGCAACGCCACTAAGTTAATTTTAACTTTCACACTCTGAAAGAATAATTAGAAAATTTGTAGGTTATAGATATGATTTTATTTTATTTATTATTACTAGTCTCCTCTTTTTGGGTGTAGTGCATGGCTTGCAGTAGGGGCACACTTATTGTAGCAGCCACCAGTCCAAAGAGAATAATCAGAAGAAATTACCGACAGTAATAATAGTAGTAGATGCAAGAGTCAGCACCACTGCATAGGTAACGTACCACGAGAAAACCCACTGTTTGATGACACTGACGATAACGCCCTAGGAAACCCACCAACACCACAGCTTTCAAAAACGTACATATGGCTCAGAACAAGAAAACTTTAAGGGATTATGCCTTACCAAGTCTGGACATGGTCTAAGAAAGTATAACAAGACCGACGATTACAGCTAATAATTTTGAGATAAAATCAGAAATGATTCAGATGATTCAGAATAATATGCAGTTTAGGGCCACTATGACAGATGACCCTAATAAGCATTTAAAATGGTTTCTCCAACTTTGTAATACTTTTAGGTATAATGGGGTCACTGAGGTGGTTATTCGTCTTTGGTTGTTCCCCTTCTCCTTGATTGATAACGCTTTTTCTTGGTTAGAATCGCAAGCACCAGGGTCTATCATGACATGGGATGAACTCACTGGAAATTTCTTACAGATGTTTTTCCCAATTAGCAAAGCAATTCAGTTAAGAAGAGAGATCGCTGTCTCTAGATAGATGGAAGGAGAAAGTTTCTATGAGGCATGGGAATGTTTCAAAATGTTGATTCAAAAATGACCATATTGCATGTGGTTAACATCTGGATAGAATTGAGGAAGAGATGCAGTCAATGAGGACGGATGTCAAGCAGGTGTAGTGTGAGTGCACCAAATCAACAAGAACATTGACTAAACTTGAGAGTCAATTGATGAGCATGATGGGTGAAATTAAAAGAAAAATTGGTACAGGTATTCCCAGCAACACGGAAGATAATCCACGGAGAGAAGGTAAGGAGCATGTGAAAGCGGTTGCGCTCCGCTTGAGCAAAGTATTGGGTAGCTTAGAAGCTACTACTCTGAAGACAACTACAGAGAATAATGATGATTCTCAAGCGGTATCCCTGGAGGTAAAAGATGAGCCAGAACCAGAAGAGGTAACCATACCAACAACAGAGATAGAGAAGGAAATAACTAAATATTCTTTCATTGCAAAAATGCTATTCCCTTCAAGACTAGAGGAAAAAAAAAGTGGGATGAGGATGAATTTGTAAGTTTTCTGAACTTGTTCAAAACATTAAATGTTAACCTGCCATTAATCGAGTTAATAGAGAAAGTTCTTAAGTACGCCACGTTTTTAAAGGAAATTATGTCTAGGCATAGGAAAATTAAGGTAGGTGAACAAGTTAGTATAATCACTTCTTGTAGTGCCATTATCTCAAGAAGAGTTCCTTGAAAATTAAAAGAGCTGAGAAGTTTTACTATTCCTTTAGAGATAGGGAGCATTTATTTTAATAGAGCTCTATGTGATTTAGGAGCTAGTATTAATTTGATGACTTTATCTGTGCTTGAAAAACTCAAGTTAGGAGATCTTAAAAATGCGTAAATAAACTACAGTTGGCCGACAGATCTTCAGTTCATCCAAAAGGGGTACTAGAGGATATGTTACTCAAAGTGTGTAGTTTCATTATTTTGGTAGATTTTTTGGTGCTTGATTTTGAAGAAGATCGTGAAATACCGATCTTATTAGAAAAACCCTTTCTAGCCACTTTTAGATCCACCATTGATTTAGAGAAAAATGAATTAACTATGAAAATTAATGGGGAGACTGGAACTTTTAAATGTGACCATCAGCTGAGAAAGGAAGATAGGAGGAAGTTAGGGGAGCAATGTAAAAAACTATTTATTTCTAATGTACCCGAGTCAAGGGACACGCTTCTTTTTATGCATGCAGAAAGAATAAATAGGTTTAAGGAATGGAACAAACGAGTACAGATGGAATGGTATGATGGACAATGGATTAATACAGATAGAACAGAAAAATCATCCATCGATGAACTGATGACACTGTCGGATGAATTCGATAGTAAAACTTAAAAAAGTTTAAATTGCTTAACTATTGTAAATTATTGTCTATTTAACTAACCGTGGAATTTTGATATTAACATTTATTTGATACATATTTAGACCAAGACATCCTTAGGATAGAATTTTGGGTTGAAACAAAGTCGGTGCCGTGACACAACAACCCTTTGTTGCGACACCATGCACAAAATACATATATTGATGAAGAACACAACAATGTCGCGACATGGTACCAGCGGGTTGTGACATGGCAAACAGTTCCTCTAATACCTCCAAAGTGACAGATACATCATGACACAAAACTCCTGTGTCGTGACATAGGTAAACTGCCAGGGATGTCGTGACATGGAACCCTTGTGCCGCGACATCGCTGTAATTTTCTGCAAGGTTGACTCAACCCATTCGAGCAACCCGGTGACATGCCCTTTATTTAACTCAATTTTTTACCCTTTAAAACTCTATTTTATAACTTAAAACCATATTTACTTCTAGTTAAAATACCTCTTAACCCCTAATCCCTCAAACTCTCTCAAATATCTCAAAACCTCTTGAACCCTAAAATCCCAATTCCACCACTCTTCAATCAATTAGTGTGAAATCCCTAATCATGTATAATTTCTCGGTGAGGCAAACAAAGGAAGCACTTAAAGGAAAAATCAATCAATGCGCAAGGAAAGAACTTCAAAGATAGCTTTAAGGTTAAGAGTTCCTAACTCAACCTTTTTAATGTTCTATTGAATATTGCTTGATAAATTAATTTTGTTCATAGTTTAATCATTCCTCTAAGAAAAGTTAGGCAAACCAATAAACTAGAATCATCAACGGTTCCAAACCCCTACAATTTTGCAAACCCAGATACTGGAAAATATTTTACTGAGCTACAAGGAAAAGCTTTTATCCAAGAAAGGGGATTGATCTGTTGATGATCTTATGTAAGGAAATATGGCCTTTAGTAAGATATCATTGGTGGGAACATTTTTTGACGATCCCAAAAGAGAATGTTGTGGTCCTTATTGTTCAGAAGTTTTATTCATCTTTATGGGACCAAGAGTCTAGGAATACTGAAGGCCATATGTGGTACCATATGTGGTATGTGGTACCATATGTGCGGGGGAAAAAACTGCGAGTATCCCCTCGAATTATTTGCAACTTTTATAATGCTCCGTATTATGAGAATGATTTTATTGCTGAAACTAATTTAGAATATTTCTGAGATATATATATGGATAGTATTATAAACTTTTTGATTGAAGGAAGGGGTGAACGGGAATATTGCGCAGGCACCAATATCCCAATATCTTTTCATCAAGCAATTATGTTTCATAAGGCTAAGATGTGGATTCAATTTGTATGCACATGAATAGTTCCTACTTTAAATGTTTTTAATGTTAAGACTTTTAGGCCAGTTTTACTTTGTGCTATTTTACAAAAAAAGAAGGTCTGCATCAGTAAATGGATTCACCAAACCATGAAGTGATGCATTAGTGGCTAGAAGGTAAGAGTTTTCTTTCCCCATCTAATGACAACCTTATGCAAAAAAGCAGGTGTACCTATGACATCCATTGAGTAGTCGTTGAATCCTTCTAGAAATATCATTAAAGACACCTGTAGTAGCCCATTTCTACCCGGGCCCATAAAATAAATAAACAAAGTTTGCCAAAACTAAAAAACAGTCCATTCAATAAGGTCCTTTAAACAGTCCATTTACAAATCCAGATTACATTTAGCCCAATTACAGTTTATTGACCCAAATATCTAAACCCTATACCCGATACACCCTTAACCCAAGAACGGACGGGGCCCAAGTGGCCCAACTTGTTAGCAGAAGACAGAAAGGCCTAGGGTTTCAGAAACCCTAGGCGCCGTAAACACCCCAACAGTCACGCCTCTTCGCCTTACCTCGTAACTCCGGCCCTGAATCACGCCGTAGTCAACATGCAAATCAACGCCAGCATTATCGCCCCAATCTCGCCACCGGTAGATCTGCGTCATCAGCACGATCGTCGCCTATCTTCTCGCTATTACCTGCAAAAGGAGAAGGAACCACAGCAACCAAAGAAACAAACAGGGAAAGAAATCAAAAGATTCTTTCCTAAAATGTAATAGAGGGTTACAAAACCCCTTTTTCGTTCTAATTTGTAACTACGGTTTTGATAAACACACAATAAAAATACAGGCAGTTATCATACACATAAAAATATCAACAGACTATCGAGGAAGTAGAGGTGAATAGTTTTTTTTTTATTTTTTCTCATTTCGTTACAAACAAAAACAAGTATCGAAAAATAAAGTAAAAAACTTACTGTCGAATTTGCACTAAAAAAGAAGCTTTTCAACTTCCGATCGCTGTACATGGTGGGGTCGGTGACGGCGCGTGGGTGCGTGTGCCTGATGACCAGGGCTTGGACTGACGGAGCCCGGAGCCCGGAGGTCCTTTCTTTTCTCCTCTTTCAAAGGATTTTAAGTGTTTTTTTTTAAAAAAACTAACTTTGAAAATGAATTTTAGGTTAAAATTTGGCTTATATAGCCTTATTAAAACGATGTCGTTTAGCTTAAAACAATAAGCTTCAAAACGGCGTCGTATCAATGCTGAGGATCCGCGTGTTGACCCGTGACCCGAGGAGGATTCGCGTGTTTTTGGAAAATGGGCTAATTGCCCAATTAGTCCTTCCGCATTTTAATCTTTATAATTTTATTTTATTTTTATTTTAATTCGGCCCTAATCTTTTATATTTTTTTTCAATTTAATCCTAACGGCCATTAAAATCCATTCTGAAGAACGATGTCGTTTTGGGATTAGGGCAAATTGCCCAGTGAGTCCCTTGTAGTTTTGAATGCTTTCCAATTAGGCCTAAATTTCTTTTTTTTTTTTTATTTTAAAATTAGCCTAGAACTTTAGTTTTATTTAATTTTAATCCTTTTAAATATCTTTGCATAGTTTATTTATTAAATACCTTATATATTATTTATTTTTATAAATATTAGTTATATAAAATAGTATATATTTTTATTTATTTTTATTATTATACATTTTATTTATAAATTTTATTATACATTGTATATTTTACTATATATATTATTCCTTGCATTTTTTTATATTTTATGTATTATTTTATTATTCATTAATTATGTAAAATTTAAATTATTTTTAAAATTATTATTTAATAATAGTATATATTATCCTTATTTATATGATAGTATTTATATTTCATTATATTTTATTTATATATTACATATCATATTTTATTATATATTATTCCTTATAATATCTTCCTTTTATTATAGATATTATTTCATAATCTATTATTTATTGGTATATAAAAATTAACATTTGTAAATTATTATAAACTAATACATATATTATTATTATATATTTAATGTTTAGTATTTTAAAATTTACTACAAAATTTTATTTCGATTTAACATATTATTATTTTTATAAGTATATTAAGTTATTACATCATGTAATGTATTATATATATATTAATCATCTCCAAAAAACTCACCTTCATCATTTATACCTTGTTTTAAATATTTTATTAAATACTTCATCTATTTTTTTTTAAATTTTGTATTCATTTTCTTATCTTCATTTTTTGATTTGTATGTTAATAATTTTGTTTATTTATTTTTTTGTATCTTATTCTATTTACTTAATATTATTTTAAAATGGTAATAATATCTCACCACCTAATTGTTATTTTTATATTTATTGTTTACCGTATTTACATAAGAATTGATTGTTTATGTTGTTTTAAGTTATATTTTCATAGAATATTGTTATATATTATGTAATTTATATATTACTAGATTCATTGCTTTCTATGTTATATTTTGTATGAAATATTATTATGTATGTATTATGTAATCTATATTGTTATTCTCATTGTTTTCTATGATTATAACTGCATGAAATGATAATGTATATTATAAATTATGTCGTCATTCATCATTTACCTTGTTATATTTGTATGAAGTGCTAAAGTATGTAGTTTATACTGTTAGTATTGATATCGTAGTATGTTAAATGCATCATTGTTTTTCTTAAAGAAATTTTATTTCGTCTAATCTAAAATTTTTGAAAATGAGGCAATGTTTTGATATTTAGGAACTCGGGAAAAAGTACCCTAACATGCTGGGTTGCGGTTTCCTGTTTGTCTAAATACCTAAAATATCCTTCTAAATAAGTTTTGAAAATTACAAGATGATTTTAGTTACGAAAGTTTAAAAATATCGTGTCCAATCATGCTGGATGTGATGTTTAAATTCTTTGAAGCAATGGAATCTTGATTTTTTAAAACAAAAAGTCAAATTATTACAGTTTTAAAAGAGATCTTATTCTTTCAAATATTTGACATTAAGACAAAATTATTCAATTTGGTACCAATTTTGGGTGTTACGAGGGTGCTAATCCTTCCTCGTGCGTAACCGACTCCCGAACCTATTTTCTCGTAATCTCGTAGACCAAAACATTTTATAAAGTGATCCAATCACACTTTAAAAGATTGGTGGCAACTCCCATTTTCATTTTTTTTTTAAAAATCGCTTTTAAGGAGGTTTCGACAACACCTTGGTTCAATAATACATTGAGCTACGAGCCAAATAGATAAAAGATTGGAATAAGCGATAGGAAGAAGAGACAACTACACCAGCTTCATCTCAGAGGTTGACACAAGATCAATAAGAAGTTAGTGAGAGTAGTCATCTAAAGCTAGATTGGATGATTCGGTGGATGCAGGAATCGAGACCAATTTTTCAATAATTTTCTAGGAAAAACACCTTCTGGGTCCCCAATTACACACTTGACATGTTTGGGCCAACAAATATAGAACAAGAAGAAGAGGGGCAATATAGCGAGGAGGATGATGAGGATGATGGAAGTGAGGAGATGGGTTTTGAAGAGGATGATTAAACATTTTTATTTTTGAAAACTTGTATTAATTTTTGGATACTCTTAATTTTAACTTAGTAATAGTAGGATTGATAGTATTTTTTTTTATTGTATCTTGTTTAAGTTTTCTGTGTAGGTACCCAACATGAAGGAAACACAAACAATTTGAGCTTAAGACGATCAAAGGAGGAAGCTCCCATCATTAGCAGTTGGAGTGACCACAATCAATTGGGTAACTTCTTTCCTTATCTATTTATGGGCTACACAATAAGGACAATGTGTCAACTAAAGTGTGGGGGGTAACATAGAAAACTTGCTTATTTTTCAATTTCTACATTTTTCTTCTATATTTTCTTGTCTTTGGTGTGCTTAAGCTTGTAAAAATAAAATTGATTGGTTAGGAGCATGTACATAGGTTGCTTATGTCTACAAATAAATTTGGCATGATGGTAGGCATTAAACAATCAACTGTACCAAGTGATATAGAAAATACAAGGAAACGAGCATACTAGTATGAATGATAAATGGTTGAATTTGTAATTGTTTGGTTGATTAAGTTTGTGCATGTTGAGAAATTTAGGGATGACCTAAGGCATTGTTTGGAATACATCCAAAGCCAAAAGGTTGTCTTATGTATATTTCACCTTTAGTACCAATCTTTGAGCTTATTGACACTTCTTGATGAAACTTATTTCAAATCACTGAGTTTTAAATGTTAATTTGTATTTACCCTTTTTCTTTGGCCCTACACTGCACAACTATAGACGTCTAGCCATACATATTGATGGTTAAGTAGATACATTACGGTGGAGTTTGTAAAAATATAGTGAAATATGAAAGATTGGTCTGATATGGGAACTATAGGTTAGCCTGAAAGTGAAAAACAAAAAAAAATCAATAAAAAAGAAATACAAATTGAAAAAGTTCATGAAAAGCAAAAAAAATTCTTGAGTGAGATGTATTGAAAAAGAGAAAAGTCACAAAACAATAAGAAAAAAATCGTTCCTGAGTGCAGAAAAAACTTGTAGGCTATGATTTCCTATATATGGAGAGACGAGAAAGGTGAGAGAATGAGAAATAAGGCGGTGAGTGAGTAAGGGTCATTGAGGGGGGAAAAATAGGGATCAATGTGATAAATGCCAAACCATTTTTGTGTTTGTAACCGTCTTGATGTTTACTATCTTTGAATTTCATACATATCTTAAGCTTTAGAACATTATAAGACAAAAAGTCCTATGTAACCTAAATATCATTATACACGAATAGACATCATACTAAACATATGCATAAAGCGACTATTTGTATTATGCTCAGATAATCAAAGTACTTTTAGAATTTATTGATGGATCCCTACAGGTGAGACCGTTAATACTTGTATATTTTGTAACATACTAAACTTAGATGTTTGTAATCAAAAGTGGTAAGTCAATTATTCATCATATTAAAGTTGTTAGTAAGCATGAAATTCCTAAGTCAAATACTTCGAAGTCAATGCTTGTATGATATTTTCTCAAGGGTCGTCGCTTTTATTTCTTATTTTTGTTTATGTTGCTTGAGGACAAGCATAGACTTAAGTGTGGGTGAGTTTGATTTTTTGTAATTTGGTGTAACAAATTAAATTAGTTTTCACATTTAAGGAGCTTAGATACAAGTATTTTCATTATGTTTTAGTTAAGTTTTCATAGTTTTACTTACATTTAATAAAATATGTAGATTGAGTCTTTTATTGACCTTAGGGCCCCGAATGAGGCTTAAGGGTGAGCTAATGCACTTTGTGAGTGTGCAAGAGACCATTAGAAGGTGCACTAAATAGATATTAGCCACTATGTCACAACACGGATAACTCGATGTCACAACATAAGGAGCAGAATGGAGAAAAATCAAGATTGCAATCGATGTTGTGACACAGACTGAGGGTGTTGCAACATACCCCTAAAGATAGTTGCTGAGGAGTATACTGATTGATATGTCATGACACAGATCCTGATGTGTCACAGAAACAACACGCGAAGTAGGGGTGCTTTGGTCTACAAAATTAAACTTTAAGCTTGGGAATGTCAGCTAACCTAGGGTTAAGGACGACGACCACCCAAAAGCTATAAATAGGTTCTTTTAGAACATGTTATAGACATCATTCCTTTAGCCTAAATTCCACTCTATAAAAAATTAGTTTAGTTTTCTTTCATTCTTAGGTTTTAGATTTCTTTTATTTGTTCTTGTTGACTTCAAGAGATCTGAATTGTGGACGCATTTAAACTCTGTGGATTCGTGCTTAATTTCAATACAATCAGGATCTTTTCACTTTATCTTGTCGATTTAATTAACATGCTTTCTCTTTATATCAATTTCATATTGTCTATGAAATCCATGAGGAATTAATCCCTTTGTGAGGGATTAGCGAGTGGAAGTATGATCTATTAATTGTTTTATAGGGTTACTCAACGGATCAACTATTTTTGAAAGGAAGAATGTGAAACAAACCCTGAGCCTGACAACCTTAGGAAGTTATCAAGGTGTGAATTATCCCAAAATTGGTATTGCCCATTCATGAAGACCTCACCCCAAGCAAGTCTAGACTGTGAGGTCGAAAGATAAGTAGTTCTTGTTGACTCGTTATGTTAGTGGAAAATTGGAAGATCCTGCTAGGGTAACAACTAGTTGATTGATGAGGAACTCGTAACAACAGTTGATGGGAATTAATGAAGCAAGCTAATCACTTATAATCAATATTTGATTTACTTTACTCTTCTATCTCTTGTATTTTATTTATTTTATGTTATTTTATTTTATTATTCTAAAAACTTTAAAAACCTTTGTTTTATTTTCTCGTACTATAATTTATTTAAAGTATTAATTAGATCTTTTACCCACCTAATTCGTTGTAAAACTATATTACAACTTGACCTGTATACTTACGGATACTGTCTTGTCGTTCTGTATTTTATTGTAGTATTCACACTTTGGACATTAGCACGTCCGGAGGTGGTCAATACCCAAGGGATTAGAGTTTAGGGAAAACTGCTATTAACCCAATTACCAAAAATAATTACTAATCTACTTGAGTCACAAAATAGATGGTAATAATAAACTAAATAAATTTAACTAAACCTAAATATACTCCTAGGTTCATATATCGACCTTTCTTATTTCTTGTTTTGACTTCTCAAGTTCCTTTTAGCCTAGATCCAATTGTTTTACTAATTAATTATTGATGTAAGGTTCTAATCAATCAACTAGTCGATACCCTACCAAGATCTTCCGATACGTCTACTAGAATAACGAGTTAGCAAGAACTACTTATCTTCCGACCTTACATTCGAGACTAGTTCGGGGTTAAAGTGTTCATGGATAGGCATACCGATTTTGGGTTAATTCCCACCTAAATGACTTCCTAGGGTTGCCAAGCCTAGGGTTTAATTTATTCCTCTCCCAAACAGCTGATCCGCTAAGAAACTCTATCCTTCAATCAATTAATAAGATTAGAACAATTGAAACATGCATGATATCTATAAAGTATAAATTGATTCTAATCTTTACATAAACATTCAATTAAACAATGTTTAAAGAAAGAGATATAAAGAATAGAATAAAGGAAAAAAGATGCTCATGTATTTATCGATAAAAGCATGGCTCCAAAACAGTCTTCACACGCGAGAGTCTCACTTCGGAATAGGTGTAAAATTGAAATTATCTAGGATTTTTCTATATATTTTTACCACCTTTTGACCTAATAATTATATTAATCTTGAGTAATTGTTAATAAATTAAGTGGATTTTGCTTAAATGTTAATATGAGACATGAATTTAGGAAGTATGCGAAATTATGCTTTATTACATGATTTTTGTGCATAAATTATATTATTTTCATGTTAATTATTAATATGTGATTTTTATTATGTAGTGGGTCCATGGAAGATGAGATTACCATAAGGATACATGGACATGGACACACCCACCTTACTTGGATGGTAATACCAAGCAAAATTGGGTCATAAGCATGCTAATTTGACCTAGTTAAAGTGTGTTACAAAGTGGACATGTCTGATTAATTTTTGGATCATGAAAGCTTCCAACAAGGGGGAGTCAAGCCCAATTTCAACACAAGTATATGGCTGCCCAAAAATCAGCTTTGGGATATTTCATTTTAGGTCTCTGCAATTTCAATTTAATCAAAAATTGGAACACAAACAATGCTTTTGAAACCATCCAATCTATGCTAATTATAGTATGATTTTATGTTTGAAATAATCAACCAAACCACCTCCATTTCCACAATTTGTGGCCGACCTTGCTATAATAACCCGTTTCTGCCGGGGCCCATAAATAAATAAAACCAAAAATAATAAAATAAAATAAAATAAATGAATGTTTATTTTAAACAGTCCATTTACAAGCCCAATTACATTTTATTGACCCAAATACCTAAGACCCTAAACCTTATGCCTGGTTACAACCCAAGACCCAAAACTCAACGGCCTAAATATCCAAAGACAGACCCAAACTAACAAGGCCCAATGCCTAAACAGAATCTGGAAACCTTAGGGTTTCCAGAAGCTTCGCGCCGCAAGCACCCCAACAGTCACGCCATTTCATCTCGCGACGTTTCAACTACCTTTCGTCGGTAGTGTGATTCCAGGCCCTGTATCGCGACGTAATCGATGTGCAAATCAACGCCATGATCAATGCCACCGGTAGATCTACATCGCCAGCACAACCGTCGCCGGATTTTCTTCGGTCACCTGCAAAAAAGAGAAAGAAACGACAGAGACGAAACAAATATGGCAAGGAAATAAAATAAAGATGTAAATATAGTGTAAACAATGGCTATAAAGCCTGAATCATTTCATTGTAACAGAGAACCAATTTTTACAGAAGAGAAAAGATATACATACACATATTCATATAAAAGAAGTTCAAGCAGTTTCTTTAAAAAATGTGATTTAAGTTTTATATTCTATTATTTACTTTTCAACGAGTATACGAATCGATCTTTTGCAGAAAACTGATAATATTGTAGAAAGGGGAAGAGGGTTACCTATGTTTTACCCAGAAAAATGAAGGCTTTTAGCCTTCTGAACCACTGTGCATGGCGGCGCGTGAGCGCGTTAGAGGTCGGGGACGGAAGCTCAACGGAGCTCCGAGAGCCCCTTCCCGGTTCCTCTTTCAGAAGATTCTTTAGTTTTTTTTTCTAAACAAGGGTTAAAATGATTTAAAACCAAAATTTGGGCTTATATAGCCCTACAAAAACGGTGTCGTTTTGCTTAATTCAATAAGCACTAAAATGACACCGTTTAGATAGAGGATCTGCGCGTTGACCCGTGACCTGGGGAAGGATCAGCGTGTTTTTGGAAAATAGGAAAATTGCTCAATTGATCCTTCCGTTTTTTAAATTTTTTAATTTCATTTTTATTTTTATTCTAATTCGGCCCTAATCTTTTATATTTGTTTCAATTTAATCCTAATTATCATTAAAATTCACTCTGAAGAACGACGTCGTTTTGGGATTAGGGCAAATTGCCCAGTGAGTCCCTTGTAGTTTTGAACGCGTTTCAATTGGACCTAAATTTGTTTTTTTTTTAAATTAACCCCATATTCTTTAATTAAATTTAATTTTAATCCCCTTTTTTATATATATTTAATTTATTTTAAATACCTTATATATATATATTTTTATAAAAAAGGTATTAGTTATATAAAATAGTATATATTATTTTTTACTATCCATTATATTATTATTGCACATTTTTTTATATTTTAATTATATAAATATATATTATTTATTCTATTATATTTATATTATATGTTATATATTTAGTATATAATATTTATTTTACTATATTTTTATATGTAAAATACTTGTTATATTATTATTATTATTTTATATATTCCTTATCATACTATATTTCATTATATTTTATCTATATATATTTTTATTACATATTATATTCTATTATATATTATTCCTTATAATATCTTTCTTTCTTATATATATATATATATATATATTATATTATACGCATTTTATTATTTATAAAAATATATATTTTTATAATATTTACCATATGATTATATATTTTATTTGTAAATTATGTTATACACTATATATTTTACCATATTTTAAAGTATACATTATTTTATTAATTATTATTCATGTACATTTTTAAATTTTTTTTATCAATATTTAGTATATTTTTATACCTTATAGTATAACCTATATATGTATATATTATTTTAAATAAAGAAGGGGTTCTCTTTTATCAATCTTATATTATTTAATATATTTCTAAATATCTTATTTTTATTTGATTTATATTTTATACATTTTAATTTACTTATTTATTTTTCTCTTATTTTGATATTGTTTAGTAGGTTAAATTTTACATATCATTTGTTTTTGTATAATCGAATGAAATTAATTATTTATGGTGATTTGCATAAGATATTATCATATATGTATATTGCAATTTATATTTGTTGTATTCATTATGCACTACATTGAGTTTTGTATGTAAATGCATGAACATTTATGTTTTTTATGATGATATATGCATAAAGTGATAATGTATATTGTGTAATTTACGCCATTATTTGCTATTCTTTATACTATATTTGCATAAAATTATAAAGCATGTACTATGTAGTTAGGTTTATTAAATGTTAATTTCTTGTAAAATGTAAAATACATCATTATTTTCAAAACCAAAATATCTCATTTCAAAAGAAATTTTTAAAAAAAGTGAGGCAATGTTTTGATATTTAGGAATTCGGGAAATAGTGCCCTAACACGCTGGGTTACGATTTCTCATTTGTCTAAATATCGAAAATATCCTTTTGAACGAGTTTCACAAATCACAAGATGACTTTAGTTACGAAAGTTTAAAGATATCGTGTTCAATCATGCTGAATGTGATGTTTGTACTCTTTTAAAACGAAGGAATCTTGATTCTTTTTAATTCAAAGCATTACGGTTTTAAGAGAATCTCATTTCTAAATTCTTTCAAACTTCTGACACTAAGATAAAATTATTCAATTTGGTACCAATTTTGGGCGTTACGAGGGTGCTAATCCTTCCTCGTACGTAACCGACTCCCGAACCTATTTTCTCATAATTTCGTAGACCAAAATGGTTTATAAAGTGATCCAATCACACTTTAAAAGATTGGCGGCGACTCCCGTTTTCATTTTTTAAAAAAACCCATTTTAAAGAGGTTTCGACAGCTTGGCAACTCCACTGGGTAACTAAGAGAGTCAGGCCAAGACATTGAGTATTTTATGTCTTAATGTCGGAAGTTTGGAAAATTTAAAATTTGATCCTTTTTACATGTGTTTGTTGCATATGTTTGTTACCTTATTGCTGTACATTGCATTTGCATGACCGTTGTGGTCACACCCTTAAGTGGGAGTCAGAAGCTACGCTTTCGTGAGGTTTTCACCTTTGAATGAGCTAGTAGATTGCTTCCGGGATACTGTACCTATGTCTTCGTGAGATTTTCATCTCCGTATGGCCATAGGGAAATGTGTCCCCCTGAACTGAACTTGGTTTATATGAGCCTATAATGGGTGAGGACCGAGGAATCTGCTGGTTCAGGTGCCCTTGCTTTAGAGCTAAAACTTATATAGTAAACCTTTAAGAGCTTACCCTAGGAAAGATAGTGATAGCCTTTAGTAAGCTACCCTTATAAGTACTTGTTTATCATTTTTTTTTATATATATGATACTAACCTATTTTTATTTTGCTGTCATTGCATGTCATTTGGCATTTAAAGGTATTGATTCACAGTTCAATTTCTGAGTTAGAAAGTTGTGTAATGAGGAACGAATATCTTAATAAAGTGGAGGACAACGCCTCTGTCTGTACCTGGTCAGAGAAAACCCAGTTAGAGAAGGGAGATAGTGTCACCGAAGGATATACATCAGATTTATGAGACTTCACTCGTATTAATTCGACATAGAACGAGTTTCAGTAGTTGAGAGACATTTGGGCCCAATGGGATGACGAGGCTAAGCAGCTTTTCTATCAGAATTACGGAGACCTTCCCTATTTGCTAGACGTCAAAGTAGATAAGCATTTGTTGTGAGCTATGGTACAGTTTTGGAACTTTGCTTATAGTTGCTTTACATTTGGTGATGTTGATCGACTTTACTGCATTGCCCAAGGATTCAGGGTTACAAGGCTTATGTTAGGCCTGCTAGCCTTCCAACTTTTATGAAGGAGTTGGTGATGATTACTGGGATGAGTGAGCAATGGGTTGTAGCTCGTGTGCAACAAAAAAGTGATAGTAAGTGCATTCCATGGGCCGTTTTGAGGGATTTGATATCGACGCATCCAGATGTGAAGAAAAGGGTCGACGTCTTGGCTTTGAGTATTTACGGCATGGTGATTTTCCCAAAGGCGTTGGAGCATATAGATGAGGTGGTTGCAGATTTATTCGATCGACTTGGTAAACAAAATACACCTGTGCCTGCAATCTTAGCTGAGACGATAAGATCCTTGAGCTCATGTCAAAGAGCTGGTGAAGGAAGGTTCATTGGATGTGCACAGTTGCTGTTGGTTTGGTTTCATAGCCACTTTTGGAAGCTTGATAAGGTTCCTTGCTGAGTATTCTTTGAGGGTTATTCTCCCTTAAAGGAAGCAGTGGACATGCCTAGGAGAGATGACATTTCAGAAGAGAGGTGGATAGATATTCTTCAGAATCTCCGAGAGGAAGATGTTATGCGGAAGGCTCATTAGTTGGTTCCTAGTGAAGTCCTTTACCGATATGGCAGTTTTGATTGGGTCCTTTTGCTAGGAATATGGGGAGTTTTTGGATATACACCATTGCTTATTCTAAGGAAATATCAAGCGAGATAGTTCATACCGGCTACACAGGGTTTAGCTTAGAGTGATTTCTCTTATAAAGGAGATCACTACAAGAAGAAGATGCGAGAGATTTCTGAGGGTTGGAAGAAGCCTTTCTGCATGAAGATCTTGACTGAAGGCTCGACGTCAACCCTGGAGTATAAAGGGTGGTTTAGTAGGAGAGCCAACGATAATGTCCCTAGGCCAATTTCGGGAATGGCTTGATCATTGGAGGAGAGCTTACGAGTGATTCCATCAGAGTTGGAGGTTATGAAGTAAGAGTTTGAGAGAAAGAATTCAGAGCTTGAAAAGAAGATGGAGAAGCTCAAAGAGGAAAAAATGTGTTTGAGTCTCGATATCGATGTTCAAAAGATAGAAGTCGAGAAGGTGAAAAAGGAAAAGAGAAAGATCGAGGAAGATCGAGGAAGATCGAGATGATTTAAAGACGCACTACAAGAAAGCCTAGGTAACATTGAAAAGGGTCGAATTAGGGAGATCTTCAGAGTAGTGGCAACAAGAGATTCAAAAGGAAAGAGCCAAAGCTGAGTATTGGGAGAAAAAGTTCCAAGAGATGCAGTCGCGTAATCAGACCCTAGAAAAAGAAAATCAAGGATTAAAAATTAAGGTGACAGAGTTTGGACGATCTTTTCATTATCATCGAAGTCGTAATTTCGCAGCGAAGTTAAAAGCAAGTTTAAACAGGATTTAGGAAATGAAGCACAATATTGGAGGGTTGGAAGCAGCACTATAGGACTGTGAGCTACGGATTGAGCAACTCAAGGCAAGAGAATAGCAGTGGAAGGGAGAACTTCACCATCTTCGGGATCATGTGGGGGATAGAGATCATGTCATGGAACAGGCCTTAATTCAGATTCGAGAGGTTGCTGAACACTTGCAAGATTTGGCAATACAAGCTAGAACCCTGAGTATAATGTATGAGTCATCGTCAGATAGAGGACGAGAGTTAGCATTGTTATTAGATAGGGTTAAGACTCTAGGCCTGCGGGCAAAAGTGTATTTGTAATCCGTTTTATGAAAAGATTTTTGTTCCTTAAATAACGTTTTCTAAAAAGAAACTGAATCAGAATCAACATCTTCTTACATTCATGCATTTGCATCTCATCACATCATATGCATTCAAGTTTACAGAAAGACTCTAATTAGTTAAAATTATTAGGGAGAAGGAGAATAAGAGAAAAAAATCTGGAAGCAACACATCCTTACGGTACACGTGCTAAGTCAAAGAATATGGACCAAAGATTTGAACAGCTACAGAAGGACATGCAAGACCAGTTGCAAGAGCAATTGGAAAAAATGCAAAACAACATGAGGGAGCAAATGCTAGAGGCTTAAAGAAATATGATGGCTGAAATGGCTCAACTGCTAAGGGCCACTGATAAGGGGAAGGCTCCTATGGCTATCACTGAAGAGGATAATGAGGGTCATCCTCCTAGTTTCACTCCACCTCACATACAAACCCAACCTCAAGCATATCCCCGAGGGCCGTCTGTCACAATAAGGCCTCAACAGGGTCAAGTCGATGCTGGGATCCCTATAAATTTCCCAACTAGCTCAGGATTCAATTTGGGCGACAATCCTGCAAATCCTGTCATTCCTGACTTAGACATGGTTGAAAAAGAGGATTTAAGAATTGAGGTTGCAAGACAGTTGGAAGAATGCTGCAAATGGTTGGAGGAAAAATTTAACGCTTTAGAGAATGCTGATGGGCATCATAGAGTTGATGCCAAAGATCTAAGCTTGGTCCCGGACTTGGTGCTTCCTCACAAATTCAAGATGCCAGCATTTGAGAAATACAATGGGACTACTTGCCCAGAAGCCCATATTACGATGTTCTGTAGGAGAATGACCGGGTATGTGAATAATGATCAATTGTTGATCCATTGTTTCCAAGAAAGTTTAATTGGAGTAGCAGCCAAGTGGTACAATCAATTGAGGCGGGCCAGAATAAGTTCATGGAGGAATCTTGCACAAGCCTTCATGCAGCAGTACAATCATGTGCCTGACATGACTTCAGATAGGATCACATTGCAAAACATGGAGAAAAAGCCTAATAAAAACTTTAGGCAATATGCACAGAGATGGAGAGAGGTGGCAATGCAAGTTCAACCACCGTTGTTGGAGAAGGAGACCACCATGTTGTTCATCAACACTCTGAAGGCTCCATTCATCACTCACATGATTGGGAGTACTACTAAAAGTTTTACAGATATAGTCATGGCGGGAGAGATGATCGAGATTGCCATAAGGGGTGGAAAAATAGAGGGGGAAGCAACCAAAAGATCGGCCCCAAGGAGAAAGGATGGTGAAGTGAATAACACAAGCACCTACAATACGAGGGCAATCACAGTTGGTCAACCTAAAACAGCCGCGGTTGAGCAACAAAGTTTTCAAAAGAAAGAGTCGGGTACAAGGCAGAATTCTGAAAGGATGCAATTCACACCTATCCCCGTGACGTATCGTGAGCTCTATCAAAGTTTAGACGATGCATATGCTATTTCTCTTTTTCACTTGAAACCATTGCAGCCCCCATATCCCAAATGGTATGATGCAAATGCCAGATGTGAATACCATGCCGGAATACCGGGGTATTCGATCGAAAATTGTACCAGTTTTAAGAAAGCCGTAGAGAGGCTTATTAAGATGGGGATAGTGAAGTTTGACAATACCTCTAGTACTGAAAACCCGTTGCCAAATCATGGCGATCAAGGAGTGAATTCCATTGGTGAAGCCTGTGAGAGAAGAATCAAGGAAGATGTTGCTGAGGTAAGGATGCCTATGAAGGCGATTAGGGAGGAGATGATGAAGAAAGGTATGTTAACCTCTAAAAATGAGAGAGGAGAAATAAGGAACTATGGTGAGTTCTATGAGTTCCAAGGACATGAAGTTTAAGATTGTGAAGAATTCAAGGCCTTGGTGCAAGGCTTTATAGACAATAAAGAGCTACAAATTTTTGAAGGTAGCTTTCGTGAAAAATAAGTATGTGTGCTGGAGAATGAACAGAAGAATCAAAACCGGCTGAGGATTATTATTTCTCTACCAAGAAGTAATGAAGTTGAAACACTAACGGTGCCCAAAGTCATCATTCATAAACCTGTTTCCTTTCCCTACAAGGATAACAAAAGGGTACCTTGGAGTTACAACTACCAGGTGTCAATATCGGAGAAGGAGGATATAGCCAGTACGTCTAAAGATGTACAAGTTGAGGGTTCCCATACACGGAGTGGGAAGCGGTATGATACAGTGGGCGTCAGAAAGGAGTCCACAAGAACAAAGAATGCAAGTGCGGAGAAGGAGAAAGAGGTTGAAGTACATGTCAAGGAGCCAGTAAAAGAGGAGGAGGCTAAGGAATTTCTAAAGTTCCTTAATCATAGCGAGTATAGCGTGGTCGAGAAGTTGCGTAAGCAGCCGGCTCGCATATCAGTATTGGCTCTACTTCTGAGTTCTGAGGTGCATCGGAATGCATTGATGAAGGTGCTCAACGAAACATATGTCACCCATGACATATCCGTTAACAAGCTGGACCGGTTGGTGAATAACATAAGTGCGGATAATTTCATCTACTTTAATGATGATGAAATCCCATGGGGGCAGGGGGTCAACTAAGGCCTTGCACATCACCACTCGATGCAAGGGGTACACACTCCTAAGCATGCTTGTTGATAATGGATCGGCTTTGAATGTTCTGCCGTTGTCTACATTGAATAGATTACCTATTGACGATTCTCACATGAAGATATGTCAAAATGTGGTAAGAGCTTTTGACGGTACAGAAAAGAAGGTGATGGGAAGGATCGACATCCCTTTGGAAATTGGGCCGAATATATATGAAGTAGACTTCTTGGTGATGGATATCAAGCCTTCCTATAATTTCTTATTAGGTAGGCCATGGATACACTCAGCAGGAGCGGTGCCCTCGTCGTTACACCCGAAATTAAAGTTAGTGACGGATGGACGGTTAGTAACCATCAATGCAGATGAGGACATTATAGCCACAGTCACTAGCAAAGCCCCTTATGTTGAGACAAACGAGTAGTCTATTGAGTGTTCCTTTTGCTCTTTAGAATTTATGAATGCAGCCTTCATTTTAGAAGGGAGTGAGCTACCAGTGCCAAAAATAACAAGAGCTATGAGGATGGCTCTACAAATGATGGTGGGAAAAGGAGCCTTACCAAGAAGAGGGTTAGGAAAATACCTACAAGGAGGGGCTCAAATCCCAGAATTGAAAAAGAAGAGAGATCGCTTTGGTCTGGGCCTTAAGCCAGACTATAAGCAAAGGAGGAAAGAAGTTGAGAAGCGCCAAGAGGGAAGAAGGGCGCGCTTTAATAGAAGAGAAGTGGAGTGGGAGCTGATGACATTCCCCCCAATATCTCAAACCTTCATATCGAGAGGGTTACTCATAGAACAAAGTCATCAGATCAATGCTATACAACATGAAAAATGGAAACAAGGACCTTGAGGGCATTCGCCCTTACGAACCGGGAAGCTCTCTGAACAATTAGACTGCGGAGGAACTTCCTGTAGTCTTTAGGAATTCTTCAGAGTAATTCTCGAAACATTCTTGTTACTCTAGAGCCTAGGAGTAATAGAATTACATTTGTGAAAAAGGCTTATGATCATCTATTATTTTTAATAAAACATAACTTTTATCAATTTGAACGAGTATTGTTTCATTTTTATCAACCAATATTCCATTCTTATTCTTTCATTCATAGTACATAAATAATCATTTTGAAATTCATTCATTCTTTGTATATTCTTTATACTTCATAGATCCCTAGATATCAATGACATGAGCACTAATATATCAAATCCTGATTTCTCTCGTGAGTAAGACATGTGTTTAGAGGAATCTCAGGATTTTAAAGATGTTTAGGATTGTGATGTGTCTTTGGATCTCTTGAGGATGGTAAAACAGGAGGAGAAACAAATCATGCCACATGAGGGAGAGGCAATAGAGAATGTAGCCCTAGAGGAAGGGAAAGAGGTGAAAATTGGCATGCATATTGCCGAAGACACAAGGCAAGGACTGATTGAGTTACTACATGAGTTCAAGGATATCTTCGCATGGTCCTATCAAGATATGTCGGGGTTAAATACCGATATTGTGGTGTATCGTCTTCCAATAAGATAGGATTGTAAGCCAGTCTAACAGAAGTTACGAAGAATGAGGCCAGATATTGTATTAAAAATAAAGGAGGAAGTCAAGAAGCAGTTTGATGCAGGATTCTTACAAGAGGTGAAGTACTCTGAATGGGTAGCTAACATTGTACCAGTTCCTAAGAAGGATTGGAAGGTACGAATGTGCGTTGATTACAGAGATCTGAACAAGGCTAGCCCAAAAGATAATTTTCCTCTGCCACACATAGACACTTTGGTAGACAATACAACGAGATATTTATTATTCTCTTTTATGGATGGTTTCTCGGGGTATAATCAGATAAAGATGCATCCTGAAGACATGGATAAAACTACCTTCATAACATTGTGGGGTACCTTCTGTTATAAGGTAATGCCCTTTGGGTTGAAGAATGTAGGGGCAACATACCAAAGGGTTATGGTGACCTTATTTCACGATATGATGCACAAGGAAATTGAGGTGTATGTCGATGATATGATTGCCAAATTTCGAACAGAGGAGGAACATATTGAAGTTTTAAGGAAACTATTCTTGAGATTAAGGAAGTTTCAGTTAAAACTTAATATAGAAAAGTGCACTTTCAGAGCTAGGTCAGGGAAATTATTAGGCTTTGTGGTTAGCGAAAATGGAATAGAAGTTGACTCAGACAAAGTTAAAGCCATACGAGATTTGCCTCCACCACGTACTCAGAAAGAAGTTCGGGGTTTTCTTAGAAGGTTAAATTATATTGCTCAGTTTATTTCACAATTAACTGAGAAATGTGACCCTATATTTCGCCTCCTTAGAAAACATAACCAAGGTACTTGGGATGAGGAATGCCAGAATGCCTTTGATACAGTCAAGCAATACTTGTTAAATACTCCAGTACTATCTCCACCTAGTCTAGATAAACCATTAATTCTGTACTTATCGGTGTTTAGTAATTCCATGGGATGTGTGCTTGGTCAGCATGACGAGTCGAGAAGAAAGTAGAAGGCGATATACTACCTCAGTAAGAAATTTACAGAGTGTGAGATGAGATATTCGCCAATTGAAAAATTGTGTTGTGCTTTAATCTAGATGACTCGAAGGTTAAGACAGTACATGCTATATCATACTACTTGGCTTATTTCAAAACTTGATCCTTTGAAGTATATGATGGAGTCAACAGCTTTGAATGGGAGAATGGCGAGGTGGCAAATTCTGCTTTTGGAGTTTGACATAGTCTATGTGAGCCAGAAGGCTATAAAAGGAAGTGCGATAGAAGAATTTCTGGCCAGTAGAGCTCTAGAGGACTATGAGCCATTGAATTTTGATTTCCCAAATAAGGAATTGATGTGTGTAGCAACTACAGAGGATTATCCTTGGAATTTGAGCTTTGATGGGGAATCCAATGCGGTGGGAAATAGAATTAGGGCAGTCTTGGTATCCCCAAATGGCGATTATTATCCATTCACATGCAAATTAGATTTTGATTGCACAAACAATATGGCCGAGTATGAAGCATGCATCATGGGACTCCGAGCGGCCATAGAGCGAGGGATAAGAACCTTGGAAGTATATGGAGACTCTGCGTTGGTAATTTACCAGCTTAGAGGTGAATGAGAGACAAGGGATCCTAAATTGATCAATTATCGAAAGATAGTTTTGGGGTTACTTGAGGAGTTCGATGACATCACTTTCAATTATATCCCACGAGACGAAAACCAGATGGTAGATGCTTTAGCGACCTTGGCTTCAATGATTAGAGCGAATAAAGAGGAAGAGATGAGACCCATTCAGATGAGTATCTTTGAGGCTCCAGCTTGCTATTATAATGTTGAAGAAGAAGAAAAGGATAATAATCCTTGGTATCAGGATATATTACGATATGTGATTGATCGTAAATACCCAAAATAGGCAACTGAAAATGATAAGCGAACTTTAAGGAGATTAGCTTGTGATTCCGTTTTGGATGGGGACATCTTGTACAAAAGGAGAAAGGACCAAATATTGTTGAGATGTGTTGACGCCATGGAGGCTAAGTTAATCTTGGAAGAAGTTCACGAGGGTGTTTGTAGGACGCACGCTAATGGTTTTACAATGGCTAGACAAATCATGAGGTTTGGATATTATTGGTCTACTATGGGAGGGGATTGTATCAACTACGCCAAGAAATGCCATAAATGTCAGATTTATGGAGAGAAGATTCACATACCGCCTTCACCTCTACATGTTATGACTTTCCCATGGCCTTTTTCCATGTGGGGCATGGATGTCATTGGGCCAATATCACCAAAAGCTTCAAATGGGCATCGCTTTATTTTTGTGGTCATTGACTATTTCACAAAGTGGGTAGAGGCAACTTCTTATGCAAATGTTACTAAGTCGGTTGTAAGTCGATTCTTGAAGAAAGAGATCATTTGTCGATATGGGATGCCTGAGAGGATCATATCAGACAATGCATTGAACTTAAACAACAAAACGATAGCAGAAGTTTGTAGTCAGTTCAAGATTAAGCACATAATTCATCTCCATATCGCCCAAAGATGAATGGGGCAGTGGAAGCTGCTAACAAAAACATCAAGAAGATAGTGGGGAAAATGACTGAAACTTACAGAGATTAGCATGAGAAGTTACCTTTGCACTCTTAGCCTATCGAACGTCCATCAAAACTTTTACTGGGGCAACTCCTTTCTCGCTGGTTTATCGGATGGAGGCAGTATTACCTATTGAAGTTGAAATACCTTCTCTTCGAATTTTGTTAGAGATAAAGTTGGACGAAGCAGAGTGGATTCAATCGCGGTATGACCAGTTGAACTTGATCGAAGAAAAGAGGCTAAAAGCTATTCGTCATAGTCAGATGTATCAGAAGCGAATGATGCGAGCTTACAATGAAAAAGTACGACCAAGAGAATTCCACGAGGGGGATCTTATGCTAAAAAAGATCCTTCCCATTCAAAAGGACTTTAGAGGAAAATGGATGCCGAATTGGGAAGGCCATATGTTGTGAAGAAGGCCTTCTCTGGGGGTGCATTGATCCTAATAGAAATGGATGGGAAGAATTTACCTAATTCAGTGAATTCAGACTCAGTCAAAAAGTACTTTTTCTAAAGGAGAGGAGAATCCAGGGTGAAAACCCGCAAAGGGCGCCTTGAGTTTTCAAAAAAAAAAAATGGAAAATTGAGAGGCCAAGGTGAAAACCAGCAAAGGGCGCCTTGTGACCAAAGGGGTTTTGAGTTGAAAACCCGAAAAGGGCAGCTCAAATTTTGAGGGTATATAGTAATCTTACTATATCGGATTCAACAAGGAGCGAAGCACGTTGCATATTGGTACATCAAAAAAAGTACTTTGACTCTTTAAACACATGTTAAACTCAAGAAAGTCTTCATAGAGCTGGTGTATAGACGCTCAAGTGGCGATATCTAGGGCATCTAACTTTTGTCCTGTTTGCTATCTTTAGGTTCTCTTTCTTCTCAAAGATAGGCTTTCAGATTAATTTCCTTTGTATTTTTGACAAATTCATTCAAATCTAATTATTCTCAAGATTAAATTCATTTTCCATTATTCTTAAAGTGTGTTGCATTAAAATAATGATAGATGAACTAAATAATTTTCACAAATGAAGTTTTACTCATTACTCTGGAAATTTCTAGATAATACAAGAATCTGAAACGGCATAATTGTTCAAGGAATTCACGTAAGTGAGGTTTGAAAGAACTTGAGGGAATTCTTTCTTTAGTCCAAAATGATGATTGGACAAATCAAACGATTTGATCTTAAGAGAGGATCATCTTACAAACATTTTTGATGGGTCATAGCATTTGAAGAATGGTACAAACCCACAGGCTGAGTAGGAATGATATTTCGAGAGAAATAAGGTTGAGCTTTGACGAAGGAATGAGTAGTGACGTCTAGAATAGGGGTCATATTAATAAACATTTTGCATTATAACAGGTTTAATTAGGAGTATTTGACTCATTTTGATCATAGCATCCTAATAATTAGACATGAACTCATACACATGATACAGGTCATGTCATTCAAGGGAAAATGAAGATTGATGCGCCTTAACCCCCTAAGCAGTAGGGTAATAGGCTAAAGCATAGAAGATCTAACGTTCGGATGTTTTTTGCATCGAAGAAGATTCAAGATGATTTGGCATCCTTGTGTTTACAAGGAGCAGATCGAAGAAAGTAGATTTGGCATCTCTGTATTGTCAGAGAGCAGACTGAAGATGATAGATTTGGCGTCTCTGTATTGTCAGAGAGCAGATCGAAGATGACAGATTTGGCGTCTCTGTATTGTCAGAGAGCAGATCGAAGATGACAGATTTGGCATCTCTGTATTGTTAGAGAGCAGATCAAAGATGAAAGATTTGGCATCTCTGTATTGTCAAAGAGCAAATCGAAGATGACAAATTTGGCGTCTCTGTATTGTCAGAGAGCAGATCAAAGATGACAGATTTGGCATCTCTGTATTGTCAAAGAGCAGATCAAAGATGATAGATTTGGCGTCTCTATATTGTCAGAGAGCAAATCGAAGATAGCAGTTTTGGTGTCTCTATATTGTCAGAGAGCAGATCGAAGATAGCAGATTTGGCATCTCTTTATTGTCAGAGAGCAGATCGAAGATAACAGATTTGGCACCTCTGTATTGTCAGAGAGTAGATCGAAAATAGCAGACTTGGTGTCTCTGTATTGTCAGAAAGCAGATCGAAGGTATCAACATGGCATCCCTGAGGTTGCAGGGAGCAAGTGAAAGATAACAAATATTGCCTTCCTGAAGTTACAGTGAAAGCAAATTGAAGCTATCATATTTATGGTCTAATACTTCTGAAGTTGCAGATAGGTTGAAGACTATTTGAAGAAAGGATCTCAAAGACTGGGCCAGACTGGGCAAAACGGGTCCTTTTATAGTCTTTGCTCTATTATAATTACATGACAATGAGTAAAGAGGGCCAGCTGTAATAACCCGTTTCTACCCGGGCCCATAAATAAATAAAACCAAAAATAATAAAATAAAATAAATGGATGTTTATTTTAAACAGTCCATTTACAAGCCCAATTACATTTTATTGACCCAAATACCTAAGACCCTAAACCTTATGCCTTGTTACAACCCAAGACCCAAAACTCAACGGCCCAAATATCCAAAGACAAACCCAAACTAACAAGGCCCAATGCCTAAACAGAATCTGGAAACCCTAGGGTTTCCAGAAGCCTCGTGCCGCAAGCACCCCAACAGTCACGTCGTTTCATCTCGTGACGTTTCAGCTACCTTTCGTCAGTACCGTGATTCTAGGCCCTGTATTGTGTCGTAATCAATGCGCAAATCAACGCTATGATCAACGCCATCGGTAGATCTACATTGCCAGCACAATCGTCGCCAGATTTTCTTTGGTCACCAGCAAAAAAAGAGAAAGAAACGACAGAGACGAAACAAATATGGCAAGGAAACAAAATAAAGATGTAAATATACTGTAAACAGTGGCTATAAAGCCCGAATCATTTCATTGTAACAGAGAACCGATTTTTACAGAAGAGAAAAGTTATACATACACATATTCATATAAAAGAAGTTCAAGCAGTTTCTTTAAAAAATGTGATTTAAGTTTTATATTCTATTATTTATTTTTCAACGAGTATACAATCGATCTTTTGCGGAAAACTGATAATATTGTAGAAAGGAGAAGAGGGTTACCTGTGTTTTACCCAGAAAAATGAAGGCTTTTAGCCTTCTGAACCACTATGTATGGCGGCGCGTGAGCGCGTGAGAGGTCGGGGACGGAAGCTCAACGGAGCTCCGAGAGCCCCTTCCCCATTCCTCTTTCAGAGGATTCTTTAGTTTTTTTTTTCTAAACAAGGGTTAAAATGATTTAAAACCAAAATTTGGGCTTATATAGCCCTACAAAAACGGTGTCGTTTTGCTTAATTCAATAAGCACTATGTAATAGCCCAAATTTGACCGGGCTTTAAAAAGGGCAAAACAGATAAATAGATAAATAAATATTTATTTTAAAAGTCCATTTACAGTCCTTTTACAGAACCCAAAATACGAACCCACCAACCGCAGCCCAAAAGTTAAAACCCAACTAGCCTAAACCCAAACCCAAACAGACCGGTTACAACCCAATAGCCTAAACTACCCTATACCCGTTCACCCTAGCCCAAGACCTAATCGGCCCAATCAGTCTCCAGCTTCAGAGAACCCTAGTCAGGGCTTGCGCCTCAGTCAACGCGTCTCTTCAGTCCCAAGTGACGTGACCTTTCGGCTCGTGACGTTCCATCTACCCCTATTAACGCCGTGATTCCAGACCATGATTCCAGGCCTCAAATCTAGCCATAGTTGAAGCCTAATCAACGCCGGTGCTGTTGAAAGAGTCCGTCCATCACTGATTTCCTTGCTAGATACCTGCAAAAAAAAAGAAGAAAGAACTAACAGCAACCAAGAGATAGATTTGGAAAGAAATCAAAGGATTTCTTTTCCTAAAATGTAAAGGGTTATAAAAACCCCTTCTTTTTCTAATCTGTAACTACGATTTTTGATAAATACAAAATAAAAAAAATCAAGGGAAAAACTGAAGAACAGAGGTGATATTTTAAATTTTTTTCTTTTCGATATTTATTGTCTTTTGGTATAGCATATAGCAAAATACATTTTAAAAACAGTAAAAGGGGTTACCTTTTGATTCACTGCAAAAAGAATAGGGCTTTGAAAGCCCTAACCGTCGTGCACGGTGGCTCAGATAGTGGCGCGTAAGGCACATGTGGTCGAAGGCGGTGGTGCTCCGGGATGAGCTAGGATGGCCACAGGCTGGAGCTCTGAGAGAATTTTAAACCTCTCTCTCTGTTTTTTTTTTTTAATGAATGTTTAAAATGAAGATTTTAAGTTTATTTTTTACTTTTATAACATCGGTAAAACGACGCCGTTTTAGCTTAATTCAATAAGCCTAAAAACGAAGTCGTTTCGAAGCATTAGGATCCGCGCGTTGACCTGTTCACCCGTGGAGGATCCGTGCATTTTTGATAAAAGGACTAATTGCCCAATCGATCCTTTTGTATTTTAGATATTTTTAATTTCATTTTATTTTTATTTTAATTTATCCCCAATCTTTTATATTTATTCCAATTTAATCCTAGCGCCCTTTTAAAAATCAATTCCAGGGAAACGGCGTCGTTTTGGGATTAGGGTTTAATTACCCAATGAGTTCCTCGGCTTTTAGTTTGTATTTTAATTAAGTCCAAAATTTTTTATTAGTTTGCAAATTAACCCTAGATCTTAATTAAATTCAACTTTAATCCTTTCTATCTTAAATACTTTATATATATATTTTTAATATAGGTTACATAAAATAGTATATATTATTTATTAGATTATTATTATACATTTTTTAAATATATTTATATTATATATTTTATTATAATATTTATTTTATTATTTTTTATATGTTATATATTATAGACTATTTATTTTACTATATTTTTATATGAAAAATACTTATTATATTATTATTATATCCCTTATCATATTATATTTCATCATATCCTATCTATATATTTTTATTACATATCATATTTTACTATATATCATAATATTTTTCTTTTATATATATATATATTATATTATATACATTATATTATATTATATTGTTATATTATATAATTTATATTATTATATACTTTTATTTGCAAATTATATTATACACTATATATTATATTATATTTCCTTACATTACCTTTATTTTATTATAAAGTATATATTTTATTATTTTATTAGTTATATACATCTTTAAAATTTTATAAATAAATGTAATATTAATACCTAGTACATTTCTATATATAGTTATTATACTTTATAATATAACTTATATGTAGGTATCATTATTTTAAAAAAATGGTTTCTCTTTTATCATTTTCATATTATACTTTTAAATGTCTTATTTCTATTTATTTTTTATTTTATACATTTTTTACTTATTTATCTTTGTATTTCCCTTATTTTGATATTGTTTAGTTGATTAAATCTTACATATCATTTATAATGTTATTTTATAATTATTGTTAAAAGTTGTATTTTAGAATTGACATGTATGTTGGTATTATTTTAGGCATGTTTATGTTAAATTGTATGCTATGCATCGTTTTTTTTTTGTCTATTGATTTATTAAAATGTATATAGAATTATACCTTATAAGTTTATATGCTTCCTTATTCATTTTTAATGTATGTCGTATATTTTTTTTATGTATGTTTTACATGTTTTAAATCTGCCATGTTCGTTGTTTAAAATTTGTTTAAATCCATGATTTTACTTACCTATTATGATAATATGTTATCTTGTATGTTATTTTATAATGATAATATGATACCTCATGCATTAATTAAAAACGAGACCTCAAAGTTTTCAAAAATAAAAAGGTAATGCTTGGTATTTGAAAACTTCGAGGAAGATAGTGCCCTAACTTATTGGGTTGTGACCTTTCTCGTTGAGTTCGAATAGTCAAGCACCCTTCTAATTTTTTAGATTTTCAAAACACGAACGATTGTCTTGGAATTTCAAAGCATTGTGTCCTAACTTACTGGATATGACGTTTTGTTATTTTGAGATAGGGATTTCAAAAGGGGTTAGCTTAGCTTCAAATGTCTTAAAAATATTACTTCTTAATTTATTGGATGTAATATTATGATTCATTTGATACAAGTGAACCTTAATTTTCAAAATTAAAATATTCTAAGGAGGATTAACATTTTAGAAATTTCAAATTTCCGACATTAAAGACACTTGATAATCAATTAGGTACCAATTTTTGGGCGTTACGAGGGTGCTAACCCTTCCTCAACGTAGAATCGACTCCCGAATCCGTTTTTCTGGACTTTCTTAGACCAAAATTAATGTTTTAAAACAAAACATTTTATAAGGTGATCCAATCACACCTAAAAAGATTGGTGGCGACTCCCGTTTTTGTTTTTCTTAAAGTCGATTCCCATTTTCCAAAACTCGATTTTAAAAATGGTTTCGACACACTAAAACGGCACCGTTTAGATAGAGGATCCGCGCGTTGACCCGTGACCCGGGGAAGGATTCGCGTGTTTTTGGAAAATGGCCAAATTGCTCAATTGATCCTTCCGTTTTTTAAATTTTTTAATTTCATTTTTATTTTTATTCTAATTCGGCCCTAATCTTTTATATTTGTTTCAATTTAATCCTAATTGTCATTAAAATTCACTCTGAAGAACGACGTCGTTTTGGGATTAGGGCAAATTGCCCAGTGAGTCCCTTGTAGTTTTGAACTCGTTTCAATTGGCCCTAAATTTGTTTTTGTTTTTTTTAAATTAACCCCATATTCTTTAATTAAATTCAATTTTAATCCCTTTTTTATATAAATTTAATTTATTTTAAATACCTTATATATATTTTTTATAAAAAAGGTATTAGTTATATAAAATAGTATATATTATTTTTTACTATCCATTATATTATTATTGCACATTTTTTTATATTTTTATTATATAAATATATATTATTTATTCTGTTATATTTATATTATATGTTTTATATTTAGTATATATTATTTATTTTACTATATTTTTATATGTAAAATACTTGTTATATTATTATTATTATTTTATATATTCCTTATCATACTATATTTCATTATATTTTATTTATATATATTTTTATTACATATTATATTTTATTATATATTATTCCTTATAATATTTTTCTTTCTTTTATATATATTATATTATACTCATTTTATTATATATATTTTTATAATATTTACCATATGATTATATATTTTATTTGTAAATTATGTTATACACTATATATTTTACCATATTTTAAAGTATACATTATTTTATTACTTATTAATCATATACATTTTTAAATTTTTTTATCAATATTTAGTATATTTTTATACCTTATAGTATAACCTATATACGTATATATTATTTTAAATAAAGAAGGGGTTCTCTTTTATCAATATTATATTATTTAATATATTTCTAAATATCTTATTTTTATTTGATTTATATTTTATACATTTTAATTTACTTATTTATTTTTCTCTTATTTTGATATTGTTTAGTAGGTTAAATTTTACATATCATTTGTTTTTGTATAATCGCATGAAATTAATTATTTATGGTGATTTGCATAAGATATTATCATATATGTATATTGCAATTTATATTTGTTGTATTCATTATGCACCACATTGAGTTTTGTATGTAAATGCATGAACATTTATGTTTTTTATGATGATATATGCATAAAGTGATAATGTATATTGTGTAATTTACGCCATTATTTACTATTCTTTATACTATATTTGCATAAAATTATAAAGCATGTACTATGTAGTTAGGTTTATTAAATGTTAATTTCTTGTAAAATGTAAAATACATCATTATTTTCAAAACAAAAATATCTCATTTCAAAAGAAATTTTTAAAAAAGTGAGGCAATGTTTTAATATTTAGGAATTCGGGGAAGTAGTGCCCTAACACGCTGGGTTGCGATTTCTCGTTTGTCTAAATATCTAAAATATCCTTTTGAACGAGTTTTACAAATCACAAGATGACTTTAGTTACGAAAGTTTAAAGATATCGTGTTCAATCATGCTGAATGTGATGTTTGTACTCTTTTAAAACGAAGGAATCTTGATTCTTTTTAATTCAAAGCATTACGGTTTTAAGAGAATCTCATTTCTAAATTCTTTCAAACTTCTGACACTAAGATAAAATTATTCAATTTGGTACCAATTTTGGGTGTTACGAGGGTGCTAATCCTTCCTCGTACGTAACCGACTCCCGAACCTATTTTCTCATAATTTCGTAGACCAAAATGTTTTATAAAGTGATCCAATCACACTTTAAAAGATTGGTGGCGACTCTCGTTTTCGTTTTTTTTAAAAACCCATTTTAAAGAGGTTTCGACACTTGCAATGGGGAAGATAAGGGGTTTTTAACTCTATTTTTAGTTAGCTTCACCCTCACCTTCACCTATAAATACCACACTACCCATTCTTTCATTCATAACACATCTCTCATTCTACATTTTTTTCTCTCATTCCATTTCCCTTTCCTTTTTCCCCATGCTTAGCCACTCCATTTTCCCTTCTATTATTTAGCCAATAAAAAGCCTTGACAAGACGATCTCTTGGCCAGCCACCTTGAAAAACCCTTAGCAAAGGAGCAATGGGAGGATTAGAGAAACACCTCAGTTAGAAAAATCTGAAAGGCTGTTGAATTGAATTAGAGTTTACTCTTTCCTCCTTGTTGTTTAATTTAAACATGTTTGCTAAGTGTTTATTGATCTTGTAATAAAAAATGATAGCCTAATTTCATTTAGCTAGGATGATTATGTTAATTCAATAATATTTGTTTGATTCATGTTTAACGTGTTTGTGCCTCAGTCAATCATGTTTTCAATTAAAATTAAGATGTATTTCACTCATACGTAATTGGATGCATTCAGACTAGCTGAGTGATCCTAACCAAATGATAGCAAGTAAACACATAATTGAAAAGTGTAATGCTCAATTTAGATCATTAAATCCGACTAAATTAGAGGTTTATAATATCTTTAATTAGTTCTATTATCTTGCATAGTTTTTAGGTTAATGTGATTAAATTGTTTCAAACTTAATTGTCCCTCTTACCTTGCATAAATACTAAAAAACCCTTTGTTTAATATGATCAGTAAAATGCATGTTTCACTAAGTAAAAGATCTGAAATAACTTAATTTGGTTTCTAAACTCATGAAAGATCAAGTTGCCACGGAATGTTTTTCAAACACTGTTAAGCATGATGAAAATGAATTAAGTTTAGTAATGTAATTATCCTAGCCTATACATGTTAATTATTTTTGAAGTTGTGTTTCTGTTGCTAAAATCCATTCATACATTTAGATAATTTTGCATATCTAGTTTAAAATTGCATTAGGGATCAATTTTGCATCTAGTTAAATCATCATCACTCAAATTATTGTGTTTTCATACCAAATTGTGAATTTATAATTTTGAAAATAATCGATTAACAGACATAGACCTTGTGGAGATGACAACTCATTTTACTTACTTATTACTTGAACGACTATTTACACTTGCACAAAAATCCAGTTACAAGTTTTTGGCGTCGTTACCGAGGACTGTTGCCTTAATCATTCTTTATGAAATTATTTTTGCAGTTTGGTTTTTATTTAATTTCTAACATTAATAATTTATTCTTTATTTTTTATTTATTTATTAGGTGTTTATGAGCATGGATTGAATCATCTATCTATTACCTATAGACCCTGAAATTGAGCGGACATTTAGACAGAGAAGACGCGAGAGGTTAGCTCAAAGACAAACCGAGATGTACCTTGGAAATAAAAATGGCAGGCAAGGTAATGGAGTCAATCATGTACACAACCAATCCTTATTACTGGTGATAGGAATCGTGCCATAAGATAATATGTTGTACCACTCTTCAATGAGTTAATTAGGAGGCTGGATATCAAGGTACCCCAATTTGAATTAAATCTAGTGATGTTTCAAATGCTCGTGTTATGCCTATGAAAGATCCACATCTTCACCTTCGATTATTCATGAAGGTGAATGATTCGTTTAAGATAGCTGGTGTGACTAAAGATGCGTTAAGGTTGAAGCTATTTTCGTACTCATTATGGGATTGAGCACGAGCATGGCTGAATTCGTTGCCACCAAGTTCAATTTCTACATGTAAAGAATTAGCAGAAAGGTTTTTGGTAAAGTATTTTCCACCAAGCAACAGCATGATGTTGCGAAAAGAGATAACCACTTTCCAGTAATTAGATGACGAGTCTTTGTACGAGGCGTGGAAAAAATTCAAAGAATTGCTTCGTAAGTGTCCTCATCATGGGATTCCTCATTGTATCTAACTAGAGAAATTTTATAACAGTCTCAACACACATACAAGATTAATGGTAGATGCTTCTATGAATGCTGCGATTTTGTCTAAGTCTTATAATGAGGCTTACGAGATCATTGAAAGGATTGCTAGTAACAATTACCAATGGCCGACAAATTGAGCAATTTCTGGAAGACAAGTAGCTGAAGTGCATGGAGTGGACGCACTGACTTCACTCTTTGCTCAAGTATATTATATTTCCTCAATGTTAAAACATTTTACCATTAATGGTTTGAATAATTTTGTAACTCAATCACCAAGTCAGTATGATGTTGTTTCTTATGTGTATTGTCGGGATGGTCATTCTTTTGAGAATTACCCTTCAAACCCTGAGTCTGTTTGTTATGTAAGGAATCAATATCAAAATAGAAGTGGACAAGGACCACAATCTAACTTATACATTCCATCATGGCGGAATCATTCAAACTTTTCCTTGAGTAACCAAGGAAATAGATTGAACAATTGTATGCAGTATAGACCCAATCAATCCCAAGAGTTTAGTCAACAAGCTCCAAAACCACCTTAAGCTGAGTCATCAAACATTTTCGAGGACCTGTTGAAGGCATACATGATGAAAAATGACACTTTGATACAAAGTCAAGTAGCAACACTGAAAAATCTGGAGAACCGGATAGGTCAGTTAGCTACTGAGCTTCGTAGTAGGCCGCAAGTAGCCTTGCCGAGTGATACAGAAAATCCAAGGAGTTTGGGTAAGGAGCATTGCAAGGTAGTTGCATTACGAAGTGGTAAGATTTTAGAACCCAAGGAGGTTATGGTTAAAAATAAGCCTATTCAAAAGGAGGAAAGTCAACCAACAATTGGAGTTCCTACACCAGAAAAGCCGGATGCTGAAAAATCTTATCAGGTAAATTATAAACTAGTGAATTCTGAAAAGCTAACACCTTTTGCAGATTTTCTTCTTCAGTAAAGTTGTCTATTTTAACCTAAAATTCCATATCCTCAAAGATTTCAGCAACATAAGCAGAAACATGAGGTGCAATTCAAGAAGTTCTTGGATGTTCTAAAGCAACTGCACATCAATATCCCGTTGGTGGAGGCTTTAGAGCAAATGCCCAACTACGTAAAGGTTATGAATGATATTTTGTCCAAGAAGAAAAGACTTAGTGAGTATGAGACTGTTGCTTTAATGAAAGAGTGCGGTGCATTCTTACAGAATAAGCTACCCTCGAAATTGAAAGACCATAGAAGCTTAACGATACCCTATAACATCGCAGAATCTTACTGTGGTAAAAATTTGTGGGACTTAAGAGCAATCATCAACTTGATGTCCAAATCTATTTTTAAGCTGTTAGGAATAGGTGAAGTAAGACCCACTATTGTGACGCTTCAACTTGAGGATTGATCTTTAGCATATCCCAAAGGAAAGATTGAGGATGTTTTGGTAAGAGGTGATAAGTTTATTTTTTCTACTGACTTTATTATGTTTGAATTTGAAGTAGATAAGGAAGTTTCGATTATCCTAGGGAGACCTTTTCTAGCCACGGGAAGAACGTTGATAGATGTGTAAAAAGAAGAACTCACAATAAGAATTCAAGACAACCAGGTAAGATTTAACATTCTGAAGGCCATGAAATTTCCCGATCCGATGAAAGAATTTTCAATAATGGAGGAATTAGAAACCTTAATTTCTATAGAATGAGAGAGCAATCTTTAAGAAGACCTATTGGAAGATGAAAAAGGTAATGAAAACATGGCTTTGATGGAAGCCAATCCAAGAAGTTATGTTCAACCATTGCTGTTCGAACTACTAGAGTTGGAAGTTTAGGAATTTACACAACCCAAGTTGTCAATCGAGGGACTGCCTAAGCTTGAACTAAAGGTACTTTGGTCTCATTTAAAATACGTTTATTTAGGTAACTATTCTACTTTACCTGTGATTGTTTCAGCAGAACTAACAGAACACCAAAAGGAGCAACTGATTGCTGTTTTAAAGAAATTTAAAAAGGTAATTGGTTGGACCATAATTGACATACGAGGTATAAGCCATTCCTTCTGCATGCATAAGATTATTTTATAGGAAGGTGAGCAAGGTAGAATCGATGGGAAAATGAGACTTAATCCTATCGTGAAAAAGGTAGTACGGAAGGATGTGATCAAATGGTTAGATGCGGGAATTATCTACTCTATCTCAGATAGTTCTTGGGTAAGTCTGGTAGAATTTGTACCAAAGAAAGGTGGAATCACGATTGTTGAGAATGAACGTAACGAGTTAGTCCTGATGAGAATTGTCACGGGTTGGAGAATTTATATTGACTGCAAAAAGTTGAACAAAACTACTTGTAAGGATTGTTTTTCATTACCTTTTATAGATCAAATATTAGATCAACTCGCAGGTAACAAATTTTATTGCTTTTTAGATGGATATTCGAGATATAACCAAATAGTTATAGCCTCGAAAGACTAGCATAAAACTACTTTTACGGTACATTTACTTTTAGGTGAGTGCTTTTCGACTTATGTAATGCACCTGCCACATTTCAACGATGTATGATGGCAATTTTAACTAATATGGTTGAAAATTTTGTTGAGGTTTTCATGGATGATTTTTCTATTTTTGGTAACACTTATGATTTTTGTTTGAGTAATTTGGCTAAGGTACTAAAAAGCTGCGAGGAGACAAATCTTGTCCTTAACTGGGAGAAATGTCATTTTATGGTTAAAGAGGGAATTGTATTACGACATAAAATTTCCAAAAACAAAATTGAAGTGGATAGAGCAAATGTGGACATAATTGAAAGATTACCACCTCCAGTTAGTGTGAAAGGAGTTAGAAGTTTCTTAGGCCATGCTAGTTTTTACCGTATGTTTATTAAAGATTTTTCAAAAATTTCTAAACCTTTGTGCAAGCTTTTAGAAAAAAGATATTGTTTTTTATTTTATTTTAACAAAGCATGTTTAGAAGCTTTTGAAGAATTAAAAAGTCGATTAATCTTAGCCCCAATAATTGTTACACCTAATTGGAACTCACCTTTTGAGTTGATGTGTGATGCAAGCGATTTCCCTGTTGGGGTTCTGATGGGTCAAAGAAGAAACAAAGTGTTTCATCCTATCTACTATCCAAGCAAAAATTTGACAGAAGCCCAGTTAAATTATACGGTAACTAAAAAAGAACTCTTAGCTATAGTTTTTGCTTTTGATAAGTTCCGTTCATATCTTATACGTACCAAAGTTACAGTGTTTACCGATCATGCGACCATTAAGTGTTTACTCACAAAGAAAGATGTTAAATCGAGGCTAATTTGCTCCATACTTTTACTCTAAGAATTTGACCTTGAGGTCTAAGATAGAAAAAGTGTTTAAAATCAAGTAGCTGATCATTTATCGAGGCTGGAACAAAATAATGTAACTTCTTCACTTGCTTTAATTAATGAGAATTTTCCTGATGAGCATATCTTCAAGGTAAGTTGAATTCATGAAACACCTTGGTTTGCTGATTTTGCCAAATATTTAGCATGTGGAATAATTCCTTGAGAAATGACAGACCAACAAAGGAAGAAATTCCTTCATGATAGTTAATATTATTTATGGGAGGATCTATTTTTGTTTAAACAATGTGCAGATAACTTAATCAGAAATGCGTAGCTGGAAGTGAAATTGACGAGATTTTGTACCATTGCCATTCATCTCCAAGTGGGGGACACTTTGGTGGTTCCCACACTGCAGCGAAGATTTTACAAGTAGGATTCTTTTGGCATACAGTGTTTAAAGATGCATATGCATACGTGAAAAACTGTGATTGATGCCAAAGAACTGGAAACATATCAAGGAGGAATGAGATGCCCTTGACAAATATTTTAGAGGTTGAACTATTCGACGTATGGGGCATTGATTTTCTAGGCCTGTTTCTTTCTTCTTATGAGAACAAATATATTTTGTTAGTTGTGGATTACGTATCCAAGTGGGTTAAAGCCAAGGCATACCCAACAAATGATGCTAAGGTAGTCATGTGATTCCTACATAAGCATGAATTTACATGGTTTGGGACTCCTAGAGCTATAATTAGCAATGAAGGATCTCACTTTGTAAATAAATGGCTTAAATGGTTGCTTGACAAATAAGACGTGAAACATAAAATTGCTACTGCCTATCGCCTATAGTCAAATGGGCAATTTGAAAGGGTGAAACATGAAATTAAAGGTATTCTTGAAAGGGTAGTGTGCCCTAATAGAAAAGATTGGTCTCAAAGGCTTGATGATGCTCTATGGGCCTATCGAACTGCTTTTAAGACACCATTATAAATGATTCCCTATTAGCTAGTTTTTGGAAAGGCATGTTATTTGCCGCTTAAGTTGGAAAATAAAGCTCACTAGGCCTTGAAACAATTAATTTTGGATCTTAAGCAAGCCGGTGAGAGAAGGATGCTACAACTTGATGAATTGGAAGAGTTGAGGTTATTTTCATATGAGAATACCAAAATGTGTAAAGAAAAATCTAAGAGATGGCATGACAGTCGTATACAACCTCGTGAATTCAGAGAAGGTTGAAAGTGTTGTTGTTTAATTCGAGGCTAATGTTATTCCCTTGGAAGCTCAAATCCCGATGGAGAGGACCTTATACCATGTACAAATTTTATCCATATAGAGCTGTAGAATTGTACGACAGCCGTGGAGGTAAGTTTAAAGTTAATGGTCAACTCTCAAGCACTATTGGGATGGTGAAGTTGAGCGAATTAAAACCTTGTTCAAATTAATATACCCTTAATTTTTATGATCTTACTTTTTAATAAATAATTAGAAATTATTTTTCTTAAAATAGTACATTTAATTAATTCTGTCTAAGGAGATTAAAACTTAAGCAGGATCGTTGTGATCCCTCCAACCTTTCCTGGAAATTAATTTAATGTAATCTTTTGAGAAGAAATTTTCTAATTACTTTGAAATTTTTTTTCCATTTTAATATTTGTTTTAATGTTAATTTTATTTTATTTGTTTAATAAGGGGGTCAAATTAGCCCAAGTACTAACCAATTTATTTTATCTTAAGCAGCCTAGTTTGTAAATATAGTTTGGCTCAAGGCTTGAAAAAGAAAAGAGGAGAAATTTACCCCACATTGTCGTCCAAGGGTTCCCTAAAAACCCTAATTTTGCTGCCATTTATTCCCTTCGTCTATACTTGCTGCCCAAGTCACCCTTGTAGCTAAATTTTTATTTTGCCCTAATTCACCACTATATAAACCCCTTTCTACCACCATAATTTTCACAACCCTTCAAGCAATTAGCTTAAACCCTAGCCACTCATTCTTTTTCCTCTTAGCCATTGACCTAAATCCCGAATAATTTCCCTAATTTCCTTCTCTTATCGTAAAACCCTTATTATTTGCCGCCGCACGTCTACTACCGCCGCATGCTTATCGCCATCGCAAACATCTTGCTACCAACCCTAGTCAATTTCTTTTCTCTTCCTTTTGTCGAAATTCTACCTATTTTTTGGGAAAAATCACCATGTTTCACAAAAGAGCTAGATCTTCTAAGAATTCTGCCAAAAATCCAATTTTGATCCAAGATAAGGAAGCAAAAGAAAGGTTTTATTCCATCTTCAAAAGTCAACCCATGATGCCAGAAAATGGTTTCAGCTTGGAAAGCAATGATAAGATGGTTAGGCCATGGCCAATATGAAAGATAATTGATGCCCTCAATTGAAACTATTTTTGCGATGCACGATCATTGTCCAAAGAGGAGTTAGTTCAAGATTTCTATGCCAACTTAACTATGCCAGATGCTACTGAAGTTATTGTTCACAAGAAGAAGGTACCCCTAACTTCTAAGTGCATTAATGATTTGTTTAACCTACCTAATGTTGAAAAAGATGATTACTTTTCCATGATGACAAATATAAATTGGGATTTTCTTCAACAAGTGCTTAATGTTGTAACAAATCCAAGATCCAATTGGATTATACGAAAGCATGGTAGTCATTCTTGCCAAACAAAATATCTAAAACCAGTGGATAAGGTATGGTTCTACTTTGTTCGATATAGTTTCATGCCTATCTCACATAGTTCCACCATCTCAATGGAGCGAATACTTTTGTTGTACGCAATTATGACAGAAAGGTCTATCAATGTTGGGAAGTTTATTCTCAAGGAGATCCACGATAGTGTTAGAAAGAAGATAAGAAGTGCCTACTTTCCATCATTGATAACTTCACTTTGCTTAAGGGACCAAGTTAAAACAAAAGCAAACTTGAAGGGCCCGTATGTTCAAGGTTACATCACAACCCATGATTTTGAAAGGTTAGTGGAGAACGTCCATGAGCTAAACCTAATTGAACCAAGTGAACCAACCGAACTAGAAACTGATGAGTCATCGACCAAATCCAAATCGGAAGTTGATCCAGTTAATGAGATAGAAGAAATAGAATATGAAGAAGAACCAAACAATCCAAAACTAATAAAGGAACTAGAAGTTTCTAAACCAAGAGAGGAGATGAATGTTGATGAGCCCATTGAACCAAGTGTTGATCCTGAGTTGACCATTCCTATGCCCATTTCTTCAAATAGTATGAAGAAATCAAAATTTTCAATTATGATGGATTTGATGAAATTTATGCATAACCAACAACATGCTTAATGGAAATATGTGAAGATTAGAGATGATTCTGTACGAAATGCTTTTAAAAATATCTCTAACAATTTTGTACCTGAGTTCCCAGATTGAATCTTCAAGTCATGGAAGGAAGATGAGGATGAAAGCGAGAATGAAGCATCAAAGGAGGAAGACGAGGAGGATAAGTCAAATAAATAAAAGAGGGGAATTTCTTGTCTTTATTATTTATTTGTTTTTAGGTGTTTAGTTTTATTTCCTAGTTAGAATTTTGCTTTCACATAATAAATTACAAGCATGAATAAAATAAGCTCTATGCCTCTTTGTTAGGAAAAGCAAAGTGATGTGGTAATGCGAATGAACATATCTAGGATTGAATTTTTGAGAAAGACTTGATATTAAGTAGTCTTTATGACTCACCACTCTTCTCTTACAACTCTAACTGGTGTTCAATTTTCATTCATTACTTTGTTTTCATAATGAGGACATTGCTTCTTTTTAAAGGGTGGTAAGGCAATATTTTGCAAGAATTTTTAAAATTTGCAAGTATGTTTCAATCTTTTCACCTAAGTATGCTGGAATAAATGAATGTTCAAAAAGAATTTTTGTTCATAAGTTTGTTCAAATGCAAGCATGATTTTTGATTTTATCAAAGTTATTTTTATGTTATCTTGAGTGATGGAATGCTTGTACGTTATTTTTATTTAGTATTTGCCATGAAATTTTAATTTCTTTGGAAGTTGACATGCATGAAGGTTTAAGTCATTAGAGTTGACTTAGTAACTTTCTTGAGGAAAAATCCTAAGAGGTATAAGAATCTAAACATGATATAGACACTCTTCTTTGGATCATTTGAGCCTTTCAAGCCGACCATAATAAATTAACCCTTGAAACTTTACTTTTGAGCTTAATGGCCTGTTTATTGCACATTACCTACACCATGAGCCATATTACCATCTTTTTAATTTTATCCTATTTTTTGTGCACCTATCTTAACTAAATTTGTCTTGGTGATCAAAGTTTGAGGAAAAATACAAGAGATGTACATGCTCTTCACATGTGTAAAAAAAAAAAAAAAAAAGAAAGAAAGATGAAAGAACAAATGAAAGTTTGTTCAAAAGAATAAAAAGAAAAGAAAAGTTTGCTCAAATTTTGAAAAATAAAGGTTGAGCATGAGCTCAAAATAAGTTTGGGGGGGGGGGGTTCCAAAGATCCATTTGTATGAAGGTTTTGATGAAAAAGGATCCAAGACAAAGTTAGGGTTAAGATGATTCACTACAAGAAATTAATCTTTTAGTGGCGTTTGCACTAAAAACACTGCAAAAGTTATACATTGGCGCTAATCGAAAAACATCGCAAAAGGTTAGAGCAGTAACGGCGTTTATGAGAAAAAAGCCGCAAAAGATCTAGCATTAGCGGCGTTTATGAGAAAAACGCTGCAAAAGGTCTGGCAGTAGCGACGCCGCAAAATGTCAAGCAAACGTCGCAAAAAATCATTATATTAAAAACAAAATGGTGCCGTTTTGCTCCTTGTATTCTCACCCATGCATGCACTATTTCATCCTCTTCTATTTATTATTTAACTAGTTTCTTTATATTAATTAAAATACAATTTATTTTTAATTTAATATTTAAAATCTTTAGAAAAATTAATGACACGGAAAAAAATTGAAAGTAAAAACATAGAAAAATATATGTTAAAAATGAAAAAAAAATTAAAATACTATTATTTAAAATAATTTTAAAGTTTTTTTGGTATATGACTGATTGTTTTTTAATTTATATATTAAATAATTTCTTATATAATTGTAAAAGAGATAATATTAATTTTAATATATTAAAATTATCATTATAGTTTAAATTATTTAAGAGATAATAGATAAAATTTATAAATATTAAAATTAAAAAAATTGTTAACCCATGCATTTCTAGAGAAACAAAATTAATTAGTAAACTGAAAATGTTAATTTAATTTCCTAAAATATTGAAAGAATATATAATTACAAAAGAGAAAAAAAAAATTTAAAGCTTTTTTTTTTTCATATTTTGTTTTTGTTTTCTTACATAAAAAATTATATAAAAATTTATAATTTTATCTATTTTTTTTTGAAAATTACTTAGATTTTAAAAAATTATTTATTTAAAATTTATATGAAAGATACAATAATTCAATATAAAAATTGTAAAAAAGATAAGCGCTAGTGGCGTTTATGAGAAAAACACTACAAAAGGTAAGTAATAGCGGCGTTTTTGTTCCAAACGCCGCAAAAAGTTGAGCAATAGTGGCGTTTTTGGTCCAAACGCCGCGAATATGTATTATTTTTTGCAAAACGGCACCGTTTTGTTACCCCAAAATGCCTTAGTCTTTTTCCCAAAATTGGTCCTCCCCCCCGAAATCTCAAATTTCACCTGAAATATCTTCTTCTTTTTTTCCCCATTTTATTTTTCCCAAACCATTTCTCCCCTACCCCAATTCCCTTTATTTTTCCCCCCAATTTACCCAAATCGGTAGCCCTCTACATCTTCGTCGGCAGCTCGCTGCTGCATCTCCATCGGTAGCCCTCTGCTACTTCTCCTTGTAAGTTTATTAACTGTAATAAATTACTATTAGTTTAATTATATTTAATTATTTGCCCTAATTTGATTCGTTCCCCCTTAAGTTTGTTCTTTAAATTTATTTAAAACGCTATTCATTACTTGGATTTGATTTCGATTGCTCCACTCTGCAAATTTTTTTTCATTTTTTTTTCTTATCATCTTCTTTTATAAAAGGCAATTTATGAAGTTCATGGATTTTGTTACTATTTATTTTTTGTTAGTTTACAGTTGAAATTAACCTTTTTTTTTTTTTTTGCAGAATTACCTTCCATCGTTCATTTCTCACTTTGTATTGTATATTAAGACCCGTTGTACATTCTTTTATCATTGGACGTGTCAGTTTGCACCATTTGGTAATTTCTTTTTCTTTTGATATTTCTAGTAACTTTTGTCGAGACCATTTTCAAATCAAGTTTTGGAAAATGGGAATCGACTTTAAGAAAAACGAAAACGGGAGTCGCCACCAATCTTTTTAGGTGTGATTGGATCACCTTATAAAATGTTTTGTTTTAAAACACTAATTTTGGTCTACAAAAGTCGAGAAAATGGATTCGGGAGTCGGTTACGTACGAGGAAGGGTTAGCACCCTCGTAACGCCCAAAAATTGGTACCTAATTGATTATCAAGTGTCTTTAATGTCGGAAATTTGAAAGTTTTAAGATGCAAACCTCTTTTAATTAGAAGGTCTCAATTTTGAAAATTAAGTTTCACTTATTTCAAACAAGTCAAAACATCACATCCAGTAAGTTAGGATGCAACATTTTAAAACCTTTGAAACTAAGCTCGTCTTTCGAAAATTTCTATCTTGAAATAACAAAACGCCATATCCAGTAAATTAGGACACTATGTTTTGAAATCTCGAAATAATTGTTTAGGTTTTTGTTAGAATTAAGTGACCCTAATTCTTATTTAAATAAAATACGATGGAAAATAAAATAAAAGTAAAATCCATATAGAACTAGACTTCTTTTATTTTATTTTAGAATAAGGTTTTTTAAACCTTATTAAACTCCATCTATTTTATATTTACTAGGATAAGGTGTTTCAATCCTACTAGAATATGGCTTTACAAGCCTATAAATAGACATAGTCTATTCCTTTTGTATTGATTCAAATTTTCGACATAGTGAATTTTCTTCTCCTCTCGCCCGTGGTTTTTTCCCCGAAAGGGTTCCACGTTAAATTTTGTGTTCTTTATTTTTATTTTATTTTATTTTTTCACAATTGGTATCGAGCTTTGGGTTGTTCATCTCGATCACGGTAATGGCGTCTTTGAAATATGAAATTCGTTGTTGGATCGCAACACCGATTTGCGTTGTGGCGATTAAGATGCAAGCAGCTCTTGCGCGAGATGGATCTAGAGGATGCCCCGCTAGGGATAGATAAGATGCCTTCGACATTAACAGATGAAGAGAAGAAGCGTAAGGATCGCAAGGCATTAACACAATTGCATCCGCATTTGTCCAATGAAATTTTGCGAGATGTGATGAAAGAGAAGATCGCCACGCATTATGGAAGAGGCTAGAACAAATATGTATGTCGAAAACTCTAACAAGCAAGTTGCATATGAAGCGGCGTCTTTATGCTCATCGTTTGGAGGAAGGTGCGTCAGACACGAACACTTAACAGTGTTTTTAAAGAAATTCTCTCAAACTTGGAGGCCATGGAGGTTCGATGATGATAAGGAAGATCTAGGGTTGATTCTACTTTGTTCGTTGCCTCCGTCTTATTCAACCTTTAGAGACACGATTTTATATAGCAGCGAGTCTCTCACAGTTGATGAGGTTTATGATTCTTTAACCTCGTATGATAAGATGAAACATCTTGTGGTTAAACCCGACTCTCGGGAGAGGGTCTCATTGTTCGTGGGAGACAAGATCGAATCACTGATGATGATCGTGGTAGGACACAGAAAGAAATCATCGTGGTAAATCTAAGGGTAGATCAAGTCTTCAAATAGAGGTAAAACTTGTAACTTCATAGAAGAAAAAGGGCACATTAAATCTGAGTGCTATAAGCTACAAAATAAGATTAAAGGGAGGCTGCGAATCAAAGGGAAAACAACCGAGAAAATCTCGTGAAGGCGATGTTGTAGAAGACTACGATGGTGAACTTCTAGTCGCTCACAATGATTCTAAAGTAAGTGAGGAGTGGATACTTGATTCAGCCGCACCTTCCATATGAGTCCCAATCGGGATTGGTTTACAACTTACGAAACAATTATCTCAAGGTGTTGTTTTAATGGGAAATAATGCTTCGTGTAAGATCGCAGTGTTGGAACAATTAAAGTTAAGATGTTTGATGGAGTTGTCGAAACACTTAGTGACGTGCGGTATGTTCCGAATTGAAAAGAAATTTAATTTCGTTGAGTACTCTTGATTCAAAAGTGCAGATACACAAACAAAGTGGGGTTTTAAAGATTTCCAAAGGTTCCCTTGTTGTGATGAAAGGGCAAAGAAAAACTGCCAAGTTATATGTTTTGCAGGGTTCTACTGTTACTGGTGATGCAGCTGTCGCTTCCTCTTCCTTGTCAGATGATGATATTACTAAACTTTGGCATATGCGCCTAGGGCATATGAGTGAGAATGGCATGGTAGAATTGAGCAAAGAGGACTTCTTGATGGGTAAGGAATTTGCAAACCGAATTTACGTGAGCACTGTGTGTTTTTGGGAAGCAAAAGAGAGTTCGATTCACTAGAGGAATCCATAACACGAAGGAAACGTTGGAGTATATTCATTCTGATCTATGGGGACCATCCAGAGTGCCTTCGAGAGGTGGAGCTAATTATATGCTAACCTTTATTGATGATTTTTCCAGAAAAGTTTGGGCGTTCTTCTGACGAAGCGTAAAGCGATGTGTTTTCCGCATTTAAGTCTTGGAAAATTATGATTGAAAAACAGACGGAAAAATGTGATAAAATACCTCCGCATGCACAATGGCTTAGAGTTACGTTCGATGAGTTTAATAGATTGTGCAAGTCGGCGAAGGATCGTGAGACACTTGACGATTCGTCATACTCCACAACAAAAACGCGTTGCGAACGAATGAACGAACGATCATGGAGAAGGTTCGATGTATGTTGTCAAATGCCAACTTACCAAAGTCGTTTTGGGCGACGACCTCTCATCATGTTTTTTGATCAACCGATCTCCATCCGTTGCCATTGAGAAAAAGACTCCACAAGAGGTATGGTCTGGTAATCCTGCTAATTATTCTGATTTAAAGATCTTTGGGTGTCCTGCGTATGCTCATGTTAATAATGGAAAATTGGAACCGAGATCCATTAAATGTGTTTTTCTTGGTTATAAAGTGGTGTAAAAGGGTATAAGTTATGGTGTCTGAAAATAGGAAAGTTGTGATTAGCAGAGATGTTGTTTTTGATGAAACTGCTATGCTTCCTAACTTATCTCTTAAAGACTGTTCCAATAAAGAAAATCAAAAGCAGGTGGAGCATCAGATTAATACAGAGTCGACTCCTCAAGTCAGTACAAAAATTGAGAATTGAGTTGCTTCTTCGCCTCAATACTCTATCGCCAAAAACAGAACTAAAAGAGAAATTAAACCTCCAAAGAAGTATGTTTGAGGATCGATCTAGTTGCTTATGCTTTAAATGTGGTGAAGATATAGATGCGAATCAAGAGCCATCAAATTATTCTGAGGCGATTAGCTGTGAAGACTCAGAAAAATGGATGTTTGCTATGCAAGAGGAGATGGAATCACTCCACAAAAACAAAACATGGGATCTTGTGAAACTTCCTAAAGGTAAGAAGACTGTTCGTTGTAAATGGGTGTTTAAAAAGAAAGAAGGGACTCCAGGAGTTGAAGAACCTAAATATAAAGCAAGGCTTGTTGCAAAGGGTTACATCAAGTTCCAGAGTGGACTTCACAGATGTGTGTTCTCCCAGTTGTGAAGCATAGTTCGATTCGAGCTTTGCTTGGTATTGTGGCCATGCATGATTTAGAGCTTGAGCGATTAGATGTAAAAACTACATTTTTGCATGGAGAACTTGAGGAAGATATTTACATGCAACAACCTGAGGGTTTTACATTTTGAAAAAAAGAGGATTATGTTTGCTTGCTTTGAAAAGTCCCTTTACGGTTTGAAAACAATCACCAAGGCAAAGCGGTGGTACAAGAGGTTTGATTCCTTTATGACTTCTCACGATTTCAAAAGAAGTAGTTTTGATGATTGTGTTTACTTTAAGAAAAACAATGATGGTTCTTTTGTGTATCTACTTCTTTACGTTGATGACATGTTGATAGCAAAAAAAAAGACAAAGGAGAGATAAGAAAGGTCAAAGCCCAACTAAGTGAAGAATTTGAGATGAAAGATTTGGGACCAAAGAAAGAAGATACTTGGTATGGAGATTCTTAGAGATAGAAAAACAAGTAAATTGTACCTAAGTCGGAAGGGTACATTGAGAAACTTCTTTGCGTTTCAATATGCGAGTGCTAAGCTCTGTTAGTACTCCTTTAGCGAACATTTTAGACTTTCATCGGCTTTGTCTCCACAATCGATGATGAGATTAAGTACATGTCACATGTTCCATACTCTAGTGCAATGGGATCTCTCATGTATGCTATGGTTTGTTCACGCCCGCATTTATCATATGCGATCGATGGAGTTAGCGGATATATGGCGAATCCCAGAAAGAACACTGAAAGCGATTCGGTGGATTTTAAGATACTTACGAGGTACTACTGATGTTTGCTTACAGTTTGGAAGAACTGAAGATGGAGTTATTGGATATGTTGATGCTGATTTTGCTGGAGACCTTGATAGAAGAAGATCTCTCACAGGTTACGTCTTTACAATCGGAGGTTGTGCAATAAGTTGGAAAGCCACTTTGCAAACTACAATCGCTTTGTCTACCAATCAAGCCGAGAGTACATGGCGATTCATCGAGGCTTGTAAAGAAGCTATTTGGTTGAAGGGACTCTTTAGTGAACTAAATGAAGACCTTCAAATCAGCCATGATATTTGTGACATCAGAGTGCCATCTTTCTTACAAAAGATCAAATGTTTCATGAGAGAACAAAACACATTGATGTTCTGAGATCATTTTGTTCGTGATATTATTGCTCGTGGTGATATTGTTGTGAGCAAAATTAGTACTCATGAAAATCCTGCAGATATGATGACCAAGTCACTTCCTATAACCAAGTTTGAGCATTGCTTAGACTTGGTTGGTGTTCATTGTTGAAGTTAAACCCTTAAGGGGTTTTATGGAAGAGGTGGAGAACTTGTTCGCGATTAAGAACTTGTTCATTGAGAATTTGTGTCAAGGTGGAGATTGTTAGAATTAAGTGACCCTAATTCTTATTTAAATAAAATACGATGGAAAATAAAATAAAAGTAAAATCCATATAGAACTAGACTTCTTTTATTTTATTTTAGAATAAGGTTTTTTAAACCTTATTAAACTCCATCTATTTTATATTTACTAGATAAGGTGTTTCAATCCTACTAGAATATGGCTTTACAAGCCTATAAATAGACATAGTCTATTCCTTTTGTATTGATTCAAATTTTCGACATAGTGAATTTTCTTCTCCTCTCGCCTGTGGTTTTTTCCAAAAGGGTTTCACGTTAAATTTTGTGTTCTTTATTTTTATTTTATTTTATTTTTTCACACAGTTTGAAAACTCAAAATCACTTAGAAGGGTGCTTGACTATTCGAATTCAACGAGAAAAGTCGCAACCCAATGAAGTTAGGCACTACCTTTCTCAAGTTTCCAAACATCAAGCATTGCCTTTTATTTTAAAAAAAAAACCATGGAATATTATTTTAAATGACATTTTAGGATGACATATTAATGCATCATGAAGCATAGATGTACAAAATATTCTAACATTTCCATACAAACATAAATAATATCATTAAGACAAAACTAAATAACATGAACATACGTTTAATGAAAAAAATCATACTAGGGTAAATATAAGATAATAAACAAATAAAAACATGAGTAAACTAAAAGAAAAAAATAATACATGCAAAAATTATACAACAATATATATCATAAAATAGCACATAAAAGAAATAATTAAACATAGCATATAAAAAAAATGAATTATGCACAAATAAGATAAATGACATACACTAAAAAAATGAATAAATAGAACATTTACAAATTATAAAAATATAATGCAATAATTCAAAATACATGAAATGATAATATAATATATATACATGCATAGAAAATATATATTTGAAAATAAACTATATAAAAAGGTTAAATATTGTAATATATAAAATACATAATCAAATGTATAAAAGATAGGAATAAATATACATATTTGAAAAATGAAGAAATAAAAAAAAGGTTGAAAAACTAAGATAGACGAAGAATAAAATAAGAACAAACCATAGAGAGTAAGAACGCAAGAGGGAGAGAAATTTGAGTGAATGCTCTCAAGAATCCTTATTGCTTCCCAAAACTCAAGTGTGTTTACAATGAAGGGAGAGGCCTCTATTTATAGTTGAACCTCCTCAAACTGACAGTCTGATGCATCAATTACATCAACGGTTAAGATTAAAAGGTATCTACAAATTAAATCTCTAAGATTACAAAATCATATCTTCTAAGATTGCATATCATATCTAAGATTGCAATCATATCTAAGATTGTATCATATCTAAGATTGCATCATATCTAAGATTGCATATCACATCTAAGATTGCATATCATTGAAGATCATATTTCCATATGAGTCAAGCTTGTAGATGGACCTTAAATCTTTTCAAGTAATGGGCCATTCCGATCGGGCCAAATTATATTTGTAATGCTGGACTGAACTTGGACATCGTTTTTTTTTGGGGTTTATTATTTTTTTTTGGACTTATTTCTGGGCCCGGGCAAAATTGGGTGTCTCATACTGCCCTCTTTTTGCTCATTCTTTGTGTAACAGAATAGAGCAAAGACTATAAAAGGACCAATTTTGCCCGGGCTCGCCGAGTCTTGAGTTCTTGATCCTTGATCTTCTTTAAATGGCCTCTTGACTGCTTCAATCTGCTTCACTGCAACTCAGGAAGGCGATATCTACTATTTTGATCTACTCCCCGTCTAATATAGAGATGCCAAATCTGTTATCTTGGATCTGCTTTGGTGTGAGAACATCCGAATGTCAAATCTGCTATGTCTTCGATTTGTTCCCTGTAAACACAAGAATGCCAAATCATCTTAGATCTGCTTCAGTATAAACATCTGAAGGTTAGATCTGCTATGTATCTGCTCTCCGTCGAAATGGAGATGCCAGATCTGTTATCTTGGATTTGCTTTGGGGTGAAAACATCCGAAAGTCAAGTCATCTATGTCTTCGATTTGTTCCTTGTAAACACAAGAATGCCAAATTATCTTGGATCTGCTTCAGTATAAACATCTGAAGGTTAGATCTGCTATGTATCTGCTCTCCGTCGAAATGGAGATGTCAAATATGTTATCTTGGATCTGCTTTGGTGTGAGAACATCCGAAAGTTAAATCTGCTATGTCTTCGATTTGTTCTTTGTAAACACAAGAATGTCAAATCATCTTGGATCTACTTCAGTATAAACATCTAAAGGTTAAATCTGCCATGTGTCTGCCCTCCGTCGAATATGGAGACGCGAAACTTCGATTTGTTCTCTGACAATACAGAGATGCCAAATCATCTTAGACTTGCTTCAACGTAAACACGTAAAAGCCAAATTAGCTATGGTTTCGATTTGTTCCTTGTAAACACAAGGATACCAAATCATCATGGATCTGTTTGAGAACATCTGAGAGTCAAATCTGCTATGTCCTTGATTTGTTCCTTGTAAACACAAGAATGGCAAATCATCTTGGATCTGCTTCAGTATAAACATCTGAAGGTTAGATCTGCTATGTGTCTGCCCTCTGTCGAATATGGAGACGCCAAACTTCAATTTGTTCTCTGACAATACAGAGATGCCAAATCATCTTAGACTTGCTTCAACGTAAACACGTAAAAGCCAAATCAGCTATGTCTTCGATTTGTTCCTTGTAAACACAAGGATACCAAATCATCTTGGATCTGTTTGAGAACATCTGAGAGTCAAATCTACTATATCCTCGATTTGTTCCTTGTAAACACAAGAATGCCAAATCATCATGGATTTACTTCAGTATAAACATCTGAAGGTTAGATCTGCTATGTGTCTGCCCTCCGTCGAATATGGAGACGCCAAACTTCGATTTGTTCTCTGACAATACAGAGATGCCAAATCATCTTAGACTTGCTTCAACGTAAACATGTGAAAGCCAAATCAGCTATGTCTTCGATTTGTTCCTTGAAGCACAAGGATACCAAATCATCTTGGATCTATTTGAGAACATCTGAGAGTCAAATCTGCTATGTCCTCGATTTGTTCCTTGTAAACACAAGAATGGCAAATCATCTTGGATCTGCTTCAGTATAAACATCTGAAGGTTAGATCTGCTATGTGTCTGCCTTCCGTCGAATATGGAGACGCCAAACTTTGATTTGTTCTCTGACAATATAGAGATGCCAAATCATCTTAGACTTGCTTCAATGTAAACACGTGAAAGCCAAATTAGCTATGTCTTCGATTTGTTCCTTGTAAGCACAAGGATACCAAATCATCTTGGATCTGTTTGAGAACATCTGAGAGTCAAATCTACTATATCCTCGATTTGTTCCTTGTAAACACAAGAATGCCAAATCATCTTGGATCTAGTTCAGTATAAACATCTGAAGGTTAGATCTGCTATGTGTCTACCCTTCGTCGAATATAGAGACGCCAAACTTCAATTTGTTCTTTGACAATACAGAGATGCCAAATCATCTTAGACTTGCTTCAACGTAAACATGTGAAAGCCAAATCGGCTATGTCTTCGATTTGTTCCTTGTAAGCACAACGATACCAAATCATCATGGATCTATTTGAGAACATCTGAGAGTCAAATCTGCTATGTCCTCGATTTGTTCCTTGTAAACACAAGAATGACAAATCATCTTGGATCTGCTTCAGTATAAACATCTGAAGGTTAGATCTGCTATGTGTCTGCCCTCCGTCGAATATGGAGACGCCAAACTTTGATTTGTTCTCTGACAATACAGAGATGCCAAATCATCTTAGACTTGCTTCAACGTAAACACGTGAAAGCCAAATCAGCTATGTCTTCGATTTGTTCCTTGTAAGCAAAAGGATGCCAAACCATCTTGGATCTTACTTCAGTATAAACATCTGAAGGCCAGATCTGTTATGCTGCGGCTATTATCCTAATTAAACATGCTATGATGCAAAATGTTGTGAACATGAACCCTATCCTAGACGTCATCACTCATTCCTTCATTTGTCTTTTCTTTTCTCAAAGTATTACTCTTGCTCAGCCTGTAGGCCCGTACCCTTCCTTAAACGCTATGATCTACTGAGGATGTTTATGAAATGATCCTTTCTTAAGCTCAATATTGCTTAAAACGTCCAACCACCTTTTAGACTGAAGAAAAAAATCTCTCGAGTATCTCCAACCCATACATATGAGAATTCCTTAAACAATTGTCTTGTTTCAGTTTCTTGTATTATCTAGAAATTTCTAGAGTAATATGCAAAACTTCGTTTGTGAAGATATTTTAGTTCATCTATCATTATTTCAATGCAACATGCTTTATGAATAATAGGAGACAAATAAATTGATCCTGAGGATAATTAGACTTGGACAAATTATTGGAAGGAATGCAAAAAGATTAACCTGAGAACATATCTTTACAAAGAAAAAGAATCCAAAGATAGTAAATAGGATAGAAATCAGATGCCCCAGATATCGCTGCTTGAGCGTCTATACACTAGCTCCATGAAGACTTTCTTGAGTTCAACATGTGTTTAAAAGATCCAAAGTAATTCGTTGATGCCTCGATATGTAACATACTTCACTTCATGAATCCAAATATAGCAAGGTCATCAGTATGACTTTCCAAATTTGAGCTGCCCTTTCGGGTTTTCAACTCAAAACCCCTTTGGTCTCAAGGCGCCCTTTGCGAGTTTTCACCTTGGCCTCTCCATTTTTTCTTTTTTTTCTCTTTTTCTTTTATTTTTTTTCCTTTTCTTTTTTTGAAATAGAAGTCCCAAAGTGCCCTTTGCGGGTTTTCACCTTGGCTTCCCTTCTCTTTCAGACAAAGTACTCCTTAACCGAGTCCGAATCCACTAGATCAGATAAATTCTTCCTATCCATTTCTTGTCAAAATCAGTGCACCTCTAGAGAAAGCCCTCTTTGCAACATATGGCCCTTCCCAATTTGGCATCCTTTTGTATGGAAAGGATCTCTTTCAACACAAGGTTTCCTTTATGAAATTCTTTTGGATGAACATTCTTTGTCATAAGTCTGTGTCATCCATTCTTGGTACATTTGCTTAGGATGAATACTTTCAAGTTAAGTTTACTATAGGTATTCAATTCTTGACTCCATCAAAGCTTGGAGGAAAAATCTTGATTCATAAACCCATGAGAAAGGGATTGCCCTAGCAGTAGTCCTGGCTGTTGTTTGTCAAACCCTACAAAAAGATGGTTCAATAATTCTCAGTAGACAAGAATGAAGTCACTGACTTTATCCTTCAACCTAGAAAGCTGAGGTATAGAGATTACTCCTGGAGCATACATCCCACCATGACTCGATGATGTTTCTGAAGCACCCCTAATCTTCATAAATTGCCCCTAACTATGAAGCTGCCAAATGAGCGTAGCAAATAGAAGCCACAACAAATATGGTTGTGGTGCTCCTTTGATACATATAAGATAGAGAATGAACAAACTCTTGCAGATCATCAGCCGAAAACCCAGCCTGGTCTAAGAGAACATGATAGTGCGTCTACCTCGTGATTCCAATCATTCCAGCATGGGTACCAAGGTAAAAATCATTGTTCTTTAGATGGCATACTTTGTTGTCAATAACAGTACCATGTAGCACATTGTCAGAAGATCCCTGCTAAAAAAACTTGGTATGATGGTTTTTCGTACAACAATGACCACAATATTTAGGGTTCCGCTTTTCGTCAAGGAACTTGCAAGCCTCAATAACTTGATCAAAACTTGATTGAATTGAGACTCGCTAACCCTATCCCTGAAAATAATGATTTGATCAGGTTTCCTCTTCCCTGAACTTGTATAGAAGTCTAAGAGAGCTTCCTTCATGATACCGAATCATCCACTTTGTCGAAACTGGTTTTGAAGAAAGAATCTATCATTTTAAGCTTTAGAGATCGTATGCGGCTTTGATGTCCCATAGTTGGAAATCAATGGCCACCGCTTTGAGCTAACCATTGCATATATTAACACATCACATCGCTCGCTTCAGAAAGCCAAACAATGCACCCATTCCAAGGATGATGGTTGGAACCTTTGAAACAACTGGAATTGAAGGTGTTTGCCCTAGCGTAAGCATAGAGAGTAGGCGGTAGTTTCTTATGCCAATTTTTACCAGTCTCGGTCATCTTCGTAATTTATTTTTTCTTCTTTTTCTTTTCTTTTGGCAACCTTTGTTGTACTTGTGGTATGGCGCATTATCTTTGAAAAAGATCTGCAAACTTTTGGCATTGTGCGATTATATATAATCTTTTTTTTTTTTTTTGAATAGATGACTTTTGACTTTGTAATATTGGCATATGAAGCTATCTCTCCCTCTTAATGGAGTAGTTGACGTCCACAAAGATGAGTCATTGTCAGCTTGAAACTTTTGACGAGCTCGGGCCCATAACATACATGCCACGTAAGTTTTGACTCCTTTAAATTTGGCATTCATTGTACAACTGATGCGATCCCTTTCCATGGTGGGCCAACAGTACCCCAAAACCTCATGTTTATCCTGGCAATTACAAATCCTCCTGCATGCGTTTTTGGACCACATTTTTGAATTCCCATAATAGTCTCAACAAGGTCTTGTTTTGTCTCCTCAGCTAATTCTAATTTCACAATCTTTCCTTCCTCTAAGGCTATATTTCCTACCACCACTTTATGGGGTAAAAACCATTTTCAACAAATTCAGAAACAAGTCACAATTTCTGTCACCTTCAAAGTACTGAGATTCCTCTAAACACATATCACACTCAAAAGGAACTCTGAATCTGTAGTATCGTTGTAAATGTCATTGATATCTAGGGATCTATGATAGGTACACAAAAGAATATACAAGGAATAAATGAATTCAAGAATGACTATTTACATGAAATGAAAATTTATAAAGAATGTCAAAGGTCAAAATAATCAGAATGAAAGAATATTTACTCGGATAAATAATAAAAGTATGTTTTATTGAAAATAAAAATGTCTGAACATGAGCCCACTTCTCAAAAGAAATCTCATTACTCTTAGGCTTTAGAGCAACAAGAGTGTTCTGAATATTACACCGTAAAATTCCTAAAGATTATAGGAAGTTCTTCTGCAGTCCAATTGTTTAAAGAACTTCCCGGTTCATAAAGGCGAATGCCCTCAAGGTTTCTTTTTTCAGTCCCTTCCTCATGTATGACATTGATGGGATGATTTTCATTTCCAAACACCCCCTTCTCCGGGTAAGCTATCCCTCCTGACACAAAAGTCAGGGATATGTAAAGGAACGTCGTTAATTCCCATTCAACTTCTTTTTCACTTAGCTGTGACCCTCTTCTCTCTCTCTCTTTTTCTTTCTCTTTTTAATAACTTTAACTAATTAGGGTCTTTTATAATTTTGAATGCAAATGATGCAATGAAATGTTATAAGATGCAAATGAATGCAAAAGGTATCGATCTCGATTCAATCTCATTTAGAAAACTTTATTTAGAAAAAGAATATCTTTACATATAAATGGATTACAAATACGCTTTCGCCCTAATGCCCAAAGTTTTAACTCTATCTAATAAAAGGGCTAACTCTCGACCTACATCTGACGATGACTCATGCATCATACTCAATCGTCGCCACCAAATCGCTAAGTCTCGAACGTGTTCAGCTACCTTTAGGATCTGAATTATGGCTTCTCCAATAAGGTAATCTCTATCTCTGACTTGTTCTTTAGACTGGTACAGTTCTCCCTTTAAATGATCCTCTCGTGCCTCAAGCTGCTCCATAAAAAGCTTACTATCTTACAATGCTGATTCCAACTCCTCAACTTTTCCTTTTAGCTTCTTTACCTCTACCGTGGTATCATGACTTCATTGCAGATGAAGGGATCGCCCAAGCTCAGTCACCCTAATTTTTAACCCTTGATTTTCTTTCTCTAAGGTCAAATTCCGTAATTGCACCTCTTGGAACTTCCTCTCCCAATATTTGGCTTTGGACTTTTCCCCTCGGACCTCTTTCTGCAACTGATCTGAAGACCCTCCTATTCCTACTCGCTTTAAAGATACTTGTGATTTCTTATACTCCTCTTTTAAATCATCTCGGTCTTCCTCCATCTTCCTCTTTTCCTTCCTAACTTTTTCAACTTCCTTCTTTTGCAGGTCAACATCTTGACTTAGGTAATTCTTCTCCTCCTCAAGCTTTTCTATATTCTTTTCAAGTTCCAAGTTCTTTCTCTCAAACTCTTGCTTCATAATTTTTAACTCCGAGGGTGTCACTTGTAAATATTCCTCCATCAGTCGAGCTCCTTCCACGCTTGGCTTAGAGATGTTATCATTAATTCCTCTGCCTCTCCACTCGATGTACTCCGGAGTCGTAGCAGGGCTAATAGCTACTCCCTTTAATCGACAAGTTTTGTTCCAAGCACTAGAGATCTCACTGACCTTCCTCTTGTAGTCGACTCCTCTATACGCGAACTCATTCTAAACCAACTCGTAAGTTGCTGGTATGAACTGTCTCAATCCATGTTGCCTCAACACAAGCAAAGGGGCATAACCAATGGCACCCCAAATTCCCAATAAAGAGACCCAATCAAAACTACCGAATCGGTAAAGAATCTCACCAGGAATTATCCATGGAGCCCTCCACTCCACATCCTTTGACTGCAGGTTCTGAAGTAGCGCTATCCAATTTTTTCGGGAACATCAACTCTCCTAGTTGAAGCTGCTATGTCCTTCAACGGGGAGTAATCCTCAAAGAAGACCCGACAAACCACCCTATCTATCAATCAGAAGTGACTGTAGAACCAAGCTAAAAGTAACTGGGCACAACCAACAAACCTGCCTGCACTGGCCCTCCTACATGCATTCAAGGACCTGAATGTCTCCGCCAAAATTGCAAGAACAGAAGTGACCCGTTTGCTAAGTCGATGGAAGAGATTCGTGGTTGCCTCATCCACATATCGCAAGGCCTTGGGGAAAACCATCAATCCGTATAAGCTTAAGGCAAAAATGTCTACCCTCTTCGCCTCGTCTGGATGTGTCTGGATCAGATCTTTCAAAGTTCCCCACGGAATGCACCTACTCTCACCCTTTTCCTTAATTCTAGCCATGATCCACTGCTCGCTCATCCCCGTAATGGTCATCAACTTCTTACCAAAGGTTGGGACACAAGCAGCTTGAGAATAAATCCTATCACATTGAAATCTAGGACACCGAAGTAAGGCTGTGTAATCCTCCACAGTAGGCACTAAATCTACCTCCCCAAAGGCAAAACAACTATATGCTAGGTTCCAAAACTGAGCGAGAGCTCGAAACAAGTTCTTATCAACCTGAATATCAAACAAATAGGGCAAATCTCCGTACTTACCGTAGAATGATTGCTTGGTCTCATTGCTCCACTGATCCCAAATCACCTTAAGCTCCTGCAGATTATTCTGTGTGACACTGATGCGAGTGTAGTCTGATAGCTCCGACATATATCCCACAGTTATGCTATCCCATTTTCCTAGCTGAGTTTGCTAGGACCATCTATGGACGTTAGCGTTTCCCTCCACTCTATCAAGAAGTCCGTTCTCCATAATAAAACTTTCTAGCTTAGAAACTAACCGTGAATCGATAGCTTTTAAATGCAAAATGACATGCACAAAACAAAGAAAACAGTCAGTATCATATAATATTAATAAACACAAAGATAACCTAAGTATAATTCTATCTATATTGAGCTCTTACGGTTTTTCTATATGTGGTTTATTTATAAAGTTTGAGGTACCCGAACCAGCAGATTCCTCGATCCTCACCCATTATAGGCTCATTTGAATCGAGTTCAGTTCAGAGGAATACATTTCTCTACGGCTACACGGAGATGAAAATCTCACGAAACCATAGGTACGGATGTATCCCGAAAATGATCCACTATCTTGCACGGAGGCGAAAACCTCACGAAGGCATAGCTTCTCACTCCCACTTAAGGGTGTGACCACAACGATCATGCAAATGTAATGCGTATCAGAATATAGCAACATATGCAATAATACAAACAGATGTAATGCAAAGAGGATTAAATTTTAAAATTTTTAATTTCTGACATTAAGACAAGAGATAATCAATTACACGGCTTGACTCTCTTATTCATCCCCAGCGGAGTCGCCAAGCTGTCGAGACCATTTTTAAATCGAGTTTTGGAAAATGGGAATCGACTTTAAAAAAAACGAAAACGGGAGTCGCCACCAATCTTTTTAGGTGTGATTGGATCACCTTATAAAATGTTTTGTTTTAAAACATTAATTTTGGTCTACGAAAGTCGAGAAAATGGATTCGGGAGTCGATTCACGTCTGAGAAAGGGTTAGCACCCTCGTAATGCCCAAAAATTGGTACCTAATTGATTATCAAGTGTCTTTAATGTCAGAAATTTGAAAGTTTTAAGATGCAAACCTCTTTTAATTAGAATGTCTCAATTTTGAAAATTAAGGCTCACTTATTTCAAACGAGTCAAAACATCACATCCAGTAAGTTAGGACGCAACATTTTAAAACCTTCGAAACTAAGCTCGTCTTTCGAAAATTTCTATCTCGAAATAACAAAACGCCATATCCAGTAAGTTAGGACACTATGTTTTAAAATCTCGAAATAATTGTTTAAGTTTTGAAAACTCAAAATCACTTAGAAGGGTGCTTGACTATTCAAATTCAACGAGAAAAGTCGCAACCCAGTAAGTTAGGGCACTACCTTTCTCGAAGTTTCCAAACATCAAGCATTGCCTTTTATTTCTTTTTAAAAAAACCTTGGAATATTATTTTAAATGACATTTTAGGATGACATATTAATGCATCATGAAGCATAGATGTACAAAATATTCTAACATTTCCATACAAACATAAATAATATCATTAAGACAAAACTAAATAACATGAACATACGTTTAATGAAAAAAATCATACTAGGGTAAATATAAGATAATAAACAAATAAAAACATGAGTAAACTAAAAGAAAAACATGATACATGCAAAAATTATACAACAATACATATCATAAAATAGCACATAAAAGAAATAATTAAACATAGCATATAAAAAAAATGAAATTATGCACAAATAAGATAAATGACATACACTAAAAAAAATGAATAAATAGAACATTTACAAATTATAAAAATATAATGCAATAGTTCAAAATACATGAAATGATAATATAATATATATACATGCATAGAAAATATATATTTGAAAATAAACTATATAAAAAGGTTAAATATTATAATATATAAAATACATAATCAAATGTATAAAAGATAGGAATAAATATACATATTTGAAAAATGAAGAAATAAAAAAAAGGTTGAAAAACTAAGATAGACGAAGAATAAAATAAGAACAAACCACAGAGAGTAAGAACGCAAGAGGGAGAGAAATTTGAGTGAATGCTTTCAAGAATTCTTATTGCTTCCCAAAACTCAAGTGTGTTTACAATGAAGGGAGAGGCCTCTATTTATAGTTGAACCTCCTCAAATCCGACGGTACAGATCAATTACATCAACGGTTAAGATTAAAAGGTATCTACAAATTAAATCTCTAATATTACAAAATCATATCTTCTAAGATTGCATATCATATCTAAGATTGCAATCATATCTAAGATTGTATCATATCTAAGATTGCATATCACATCTAAGATTGCATATCATTGAAGATTATATTTCCATATGAGTCAAGCTTGTAGATGGACCTTAAATCTTTTCAAGTAATGGGCCATTCCAATCGGGCCAAATTATATTTGTAATGCTGGACTGAACTTGGACTTCATTTTTTTTTGGGTTTATTATTTTTGTTTTTGGACTTATTTCTCGGCCTGGGCAAAATTGGGTGTCTACAACTTTGGTGGTAAAATTCATTAGACGGTTGATTTTACTTCTTTCTATTAGGTATACGATATATTAGATAATGTTGTTGATGAGGCTTAAGAAAGTTTTGCAACACAAATAGATGTTGTTTTACATTCAAATGGTTCCGTAAGCATAATTGATAATGGGTATGGGGTATGCAACTTAAATTATTTCTAGAGAGAGCATTGGCTGCGGCTGAGAGTAGACCTTTGCCTTCCTTGTATAGCAGTGCTGACATTCATTCCCTGAAAATGGATGATCTTAAATATGTACATGAGCAGGTAACATGGCCATAAATCATTTATATATTTAGATGATATTGAATAAATGCTGAAATTTTTTATGTTTGGAATCTAGAAATTTGGAGTGCTATATACTGTAAATTATGATGTCTGAATGGTAAATAGATGATGTTCGAATGCTGAAATTTATTAAGTTTGAAAGTTGGAAACTTAGAGAGTTATATGTTGTAAACCATGTTATCTGACTGTTGAAACTTTAGGCATTTAAATGCTGCAAATTATCATGTCTGAAGCTGATATTTGGATAACTAAATATTGTTTTTTTTTTTTTGGATAAATGAATTTAGCTTGACAGACTTGATCAACAGCTCGTTTGGAGCTTGGTATTCTCCTAAGTTCTTATACCTTTCCTTTCATTTGAAATTAATGTATGTGCTATTCAGGATAAAAGAAAAACTTAAGAGATTAAATATTGAGTTAATTGTTGATGACTATTGTTAAGAATGCTTAATTTTAAGGATGAAATTGCTGAACTGAATATACTTAGATTTGTTGAGGAGATGGGCTGCTACTGATTGAAATAATAGGGAATTATGAAAGGTTAAATGCCAACTTTGGCCTCTGTCCAAATGTTGGACTTTCAACATTTAATTTCTCTGTTTAAAGATGTTTTAAACTTGCTAAAAATGTAACAATTGCATATGTTATTTATTTAATTAAATAAATGATACTGAGTTCTTTACCTTTTCTTCCTTGGTTGTTTTGTTGCATCTTTATGCTAGTATGGGTGATGGAATTAAGTGAAATTTTTAGCTGTCGAGGGACCTACTAAAGCATGCAGTTTGCATGCATGCTGTCTAATTTCTTACCAATTTAGGTGGTCTGATCGATGGTTGTTTATTGTTGTCCATATAATAATTAAAGAATATCATTCTAGTGATCAGGAAATTAAAATGGTCTGAACAATATGAAACTAAATTGTTAAATGTTAACTAATGATGTCCAAATGGATATGAATTTATGATGTTACTAAGCTGAAAATTTAGGTGTTAAATCCTACAATTTATTGTGTCTGAAAGTTGTGATTTATGATATTCGAATGATGTATTTTAAGTTGTTCGAATATGTTAAAGAGTTGATTTATTATAATGCCTAATGGTTGTTTATTGTTGTTCAAAGCATAATGAAATAAACATGTTAGGCATGGTTTAATACATGCCTTGCTGATCTGTAAGGTTGCCCAAAACAAGACAAAATTTAGTTATCTTTAAGATGTTCGAATGTGGTTGTTCGAATGGTTCTTCAAATTTTCCAAATGTGTCTTTAAGGTGCTCGAAAATGTCATATTAATGTTGTCGATATATGATTTTGAGTGCTAGAAATTTCCAGCATTTAATTCCCTGCTTGAAGTTGATTAAACCATGCTATAAATGCAAAACATGTATATGTTGTTCACATTCGAAATTAACCATTAGTGAGCTTAAAATTGATCTATTCGAATGTGTTAAATTCATTGTTCAATGTGATGTTATTTATGCTAATGTATTGAGTATATTAAGCTGTGCAATTTGATGTTATATGTGGCATTAATGTTGACTTGTTAATTGCATATTTTATTATTAATCTGATTTGTGGTTTTGAATTTAGAAGAACCTTATCTTAGATAAGTTATCTACTTTCATAATAATTGGAATTTGATTATGCTATTTTGGTTGGTTCTTGCCTTCATATGTCTTTCATTAACTTTTGTTTCTTTTTTCTCAGAACCGGTATGTCATTCATTTGCCTTCTTATGCTGGGCCAACAAGTTGTTCAAGCACTTAACTACAATCCTAGTGATTATCAGATAGCTGGAGGTTACCCAAGCAGCAATTACAATCATCAGACTACCACATGGAATGGGAGCAATTATGCAAATTATACTACTCAGCAATTATACTACCATTGTTGCAGGTTTGAGTTTTGGTTGGATGCATGGTCCACGATTAGCTGAATTCATGCATAGTGACGACTTGTTTAAGCTAACTGTTGATCTTAAAGTGTGCATTCTATCATTATCTTGTTTTGTTTGTATTTTGTTAGATTTAAGGTGTAGTATGATAAGTGTGATATTTTGTTTGATTGTTATTGATCAACTTTCTATTTGATGGGATATATATTTATATCATGGATATTCTTCTTCTTTTTAATATTTTGATAATGAATTTTGGATGCTTCCACCAGGTAAGATTTCATTATTCCTAAGATGAAGGGGTTTTGGAACTTTATAAAATATACTTCCTTTCTTTGAAATGAATTAGAGCATGCTATGCATGACATATTGGGGTAAGTTTGTTCTTTTCAATACTCTACTAGTGGAATCCCACTTCTGCTACATTCTCTAACCAAAGAATGGAGTGATGTATGTACTGATAACAACATTTCTATAGGATTTGCTTAAGCGGGTAGAGGGATACGAATGGATTTGTGGCATTTTTATAATATTTTAATTTTTTTTATTTTTCATGACTTTTAGTGGCGTTTTTGGGAAAAGCATCGCTAAAGAACATGACTTTTAGCGGCCTTTATGGGGAAAGCGTCGCTAAAGGTCATGGTCTATAGCGGCGTTTTTCCATATAAACGCCACAAAATTTATTGGCGTTATCTATAGCGGTATTTTTTGCGGCACTTATCAAAACGCCGTAATTTGCCACTATAGACCCAAAAAAATGACACTAAAAACCTGTTTTGCTGTAGTGATCAAACCTAAAAATTCACTTCTCTTTATCCCTACCTTTAGCCTAGCCAAGTTACAACCTAATAAAAGACCTATTGATTTGATGATTATACCGACTACATTAGTGGAAAGGAATTGCTAAGCTCAACGTATGAATACCACTAATTAAACCTTGTGATTTCTATGTTTAGATTGATAAGGAAAGCTTATTGATTGGTGAATGTTATATATGACTTTGAAATGCATGCATACTCTGACTCATATTGACAATATTTTTTTACTTAGTATAAAGTTTGGAAATAATATTTGCATTTGAGTTACTTATTAATAAAAATAATTTGTGAGCATGATTTTATTGATGCATGATTATGTGCAAAGACTAATGCTGCTAAACCATATTGCAAAATTGCCTTAGCAAAAATTGTGTTGTGCCTGAACATTACTCCAGACGAGAAAAAGTTTAAGTTTGGGAGTGTTTAACCTTGAAATTATATAGGATTTTTTTAATTTTTTTACAATATTTTGACTTAATAATTATATTAATATTGAGTAATTGTTAATAAATTAAGTGGATTTTGGTTAAATGTTAATAGGAGACATGAATTTAGAAAGTATGTGAAATTGTGCTTTATTACATGATTTTTGTGCATAAATTATATTATTTTCATGTTAATTATTAATATGTGATTTTTATTATGCAATGGGTCCATGGAAGATGAGATTACCATAAGGATGCATGGACATAGACACATCCACCTTACTTGGATGGTAAAACCATGCAAAATTGTAAGGATGCTAATTTGACCCAGTTAAAGTGTGTTACAAAATGGACATGTTTGATTAATTTTTGGATCATGAAACCATCCAACAAGGGGGAGTTAAGCCCAATTTCGGAACAAGCATATGGTTGCCTAAAAATCATCTTTGGGATATTTCATTCGAGGTCCCTGCAATTGAAATTTAATCAGAAATTGGCACACAAACTATGCCTTTGAAACCATCCACTCTATGCTAATTATAGCATGATTTAATGTTTGAAATAATTAACCAAACCACTTTCCTTTCCATAATTTGTGCCCCACCATGCAATGGAGAAGATGGAGGGATTTTTAACTCTATTTTTAGTTAGCTTCACCCTCACCTTCACCTATAAATACCACACTACTCATCCCTTCATTCATATCATATTTCTCATTTTACATTTTTTTCTCTCATTCTATTTCCCTTTTCTTTTTCCCCATGCCTAGCCACTCCATTTTCCCTTCCATTCTCTAGCCAAAAAAAGCCTTACAAGATGACCTCTTGGTCAGCCACCTTGAGAAACCCTTAGCAAAGGAGCAATGGGCGGATCAGAGAAACACCTCAATCAGAAAGATTTGAAAGGCTGCTGGATTGAATTAGAGTTTACTCTTTCCTCCTTGTTGTTTAATTTAAACATATTTGCTAAGTGTTTATTGACCTTGCAATCAACAATGCTAGCTTAATTCCGTTTAGCTAGGAGGATTATGTTAATTCAATAATATTTGTTTGATTCATGTTTAACGTGTTTGTACCTTAGTCAATCATGTTTTCAATTAAAATCAAGATGTATTTCACTCATACGTGATTGGATGCATTCAGACTAGCTGAGCAATCCTAACCAGATGGTAGCTAGTAGACACATAATTGAAGAGTGCAATGCTCAATTTAGATCATTATGTAACAGCCTAATTTCAGTGGTGTCGGAACAATGATTCGAGATCACTAAATCCGACAAATGAGTAGGAAATATTATTAATTTAGTGAGTATAAGTTAAATGTTAAGTTAGGAAAAATTTTGAAATAGTGAATAGTGTACAAAAAAAATATATATATATTAAAATAATTAGAATCGAAAATGAGGTATCGAGACCTCAAAATTTTAAATCGAGCCATAAATATTTTTATAAATATTTATGGAGTGTTAATAAGTTAGTATTAAAGTTTCACAAGAAATTTTAAAAATCTTGATAGCTAATTAAATAAAAAGGACTAAATTGAAAAAGGTGTAAAAGTTACTAAAATGATTAAATAGCTTAATTGTCAAATGAGGAAGGACCCAAAGTGCAAATAAGCCCAAAGGAGATATTTTGGGCGGCAATAGCTGAGAAAAATCAGAAAATGGGTGAAATAAGGGCAAAATTGGAAAATTGCCAAAATTAACTAAATAAAAATGGGACTAAATTGGAATATCTAGAATTCTCTTCATTTCTCTTCACATTCATCAGCTGAAAAACAGTCATGGATGAGGGTTCAAGCTGGTTTTCATACTCTAGCTTCATGTAAGTTTAATTCTTGCTTTTTCCTTGAAATTTTTATGTTTTTTGGACTTTTACAATTGGGTACAACTTACTATTTCATTAGTTTTTGATTCCATGGCTAATTTTTGAAGTTTTTATGATGAGTACTGGAAGAATATGATGAATAAACATAGAATTGAAGTTTTAATTTTGACATATGGTGATTTTATCAAGTAAAATTGATGAAAATTGGTTTAGGACCTAATTGTGAAAGAGTTTGGAATTAAGGTCTAGTGTTAAAGTTCTGGTTTTCAAGGGTTATGAAGTAGTTTAAAATGATGGAATAAAGTATTAAATGAGAAAAATTATCTCAATTGAGGAGTTAATTGAACAAGGATTGAATTGTATGAACTATGAAATTTGGGGCTAAATGGAAATCAATATTTTTTACTAAAACTGTTTTGGGCAGCAGCAGTAGCCTAACTTTGAAAAATCACCAAAAATTTTAGAAATCAAATTATAGGATGAATAAAATATGAAATTAAAGCTTATTGAGTCTAGTTTCTTATAAAAGAAATTATGTAAGCAATGGAATTGTAAATCATGAGCTACAATAACTTTTGTGAGACAAGGTCAGAATGATTTCGGGTTCCCCTGTTCTAAATTTGGAAAATCATCAAAAATTGGATAAAAATAATTATGGGCTTAAATTTATATGTTTAGAATCCTTAATGAGTCTATTTTCAATAGAAATAAGCGGGAACATGATCCAAATCTCGTACGATGAGATAATTAATTCTTAGTGAAGAAGGGTCGGAACTGTCAGACAGCAGAACAGGGGTAACTTTAAAGAATAAACTGTACTTATTGGCTAAACCAAAAATTGTGAAAATTTTATGGTAATAAGATATGTAAGTCTAGTTTCAGGAAAAATTAGCGGATCTTAATTTCGATTTCTGTACCTTAAGATATAAATAATTTAGTAACTATGACGCAAATGGACAGTTTTGAATATACATATAAGTAAATAGTGAAATTATTGATAATGTTACTTGTTGCATGTTATATAAATAAAGGATGTGGAATGGAGAGGAGAAGGAGGAAAATATGTATGAATATTCAGCTAGCATGGCTAATTTGCATGTTTTAGGCTCATGGACTAAATTGAATAAAAGTAAAAATTTATGGGCAATTTTGTAAAAATGTCGAAATGACCAAATTGCATGAAATGAATTATTTTATTATTTAAAATTACAAAATTGAATGAAATTATTAATTTAGCTCAAGATCGGGGAAAAACATATTTTAAGGATTAAATTGAAAAGTGTTGAAATTATGGAAAATTCGATATTTTATAGAATTCATGGGTCGTTATCAATTTGTTTGAGAATAACGGCTGGAAATAAGGATTAAATTGCAATAATTTTATTTTATTTTAACCTAAGGATGAAATCGTCATTAATTAAAAGTTTAGGGGTAAAATGGTAATTTTGTTTAGAGTATTAGTTGAATGTATTACAACATGAAATAAATGAAAACGACGATCAAATTTCTTTATAAAGATCCGGATAACTCGAATACGAGACTTGAGCGTGGAAAAGAAAAGATATCGGATTAATGAAATTATAAACATGTACAAGTAACGAGGTAAGTTAGTATAACTTGAATTGTATTTTTAAATGCATGAAATATCGATATAATGAATTCCCGATTTTATGTTTATGAAGAAATGGCAAGAGAATGATATTTATCATGACATGTAAATAGGTGATTATTTTTGATACGTTGATACAAGGAAATTAATTAAATTGAGACGAGTAATAAATTCAAGTAAAACATATCGAGAAAAATAAGTACGTTAAGGGACAATATGTTTGATTTTAATTGGTTCCAAATATGAACGTTAGATAAAATGAAATATCTGATAAATAAATCGGTAACTCCGGTAATGCTCCATAACTCTATCTCGGTGACGGATTCGGGTTAGGGACGTTACATTTAGTGGTATCAGAGCTAAGGTTTAGTCGGTTCTCGGACCGAATGTAGTACATGTGAAGTATGATTATATGTGAATATCTGAAATATGTATTGGTATTGAATTGTATACTGATTAGAAAGTGGAAAAGTGAATTTGAATTGAATTGAATGGAATGGAATGGAATTATGATTAATTGAAGTGTGTATTACTATAATTCAAATTTTAATTATTATTGATTGCTGAATTTTTAATTGTTATGTATGGTAAGTAAGAATTATTGTGTTTTGCAATTGAAATAGATTGATATAGTATGTGATGAATTTATTGAATTTATATTGATTGAATTGGTGTATATATATATATTGAATATATATTGATTATTTGAATTGAATTGAATTATGAGTATATTTGATTATTTGAATTGAAATATAAATTGTTTGAAAATTTTAAATATGATATTTGTGATATTTGAATATTTGTTATTGAAAAGTGAATTGAATTGTATAGAATTATGAATTTCTGTAAATAATTGAAATATATTTATTGAATTAAATGAAAATGTATGAAATTATGAAAATGTGTGAATATATATGAATATTAGATTTGTATATTGATAAAGGAATTATTAAATTGAGAAAGTGAATCAAATACCCTATTAACAGTATCGGACTAGATTGGATACAAATGGCATGCCATTGGATTTGTGATGTGATGAGGAGATTTGTAGTTCGTTGAGAAGATGTTTACATTATTGTAACCGGTTTATCAGAAGAGGCATTAAATGCCTTTACAGTGTGTTATGGAGGATTTATAATATTCTGGTGTGTTTGGGTTGGACATTCGGTGTGTTTGGGGATATGATATCTTGGTGTGTTTGGGAGGCTATATTATACTGGTGTGTTATGGAGGATTTATAATATTCGGTGTGTTTTGGGCTGGATATTCTAGTGTGTTTGGGTGAAATCCGCATATCCGCCAAAGTCCGAGTCTTGTTAATAGGGGTAAATATGAATATTAAGTAAAATTGAAATAAGAATTAAATTCCTATTAACTTGTCGGGCTAGTAGGATATAATTGGCATGCCATAGGATTGGAAGAGTGCGGGATTTATCGGCTTTACCGATCAAGCACTTATGTCTTTGATTCTTATTATCAGATAACGATTCGGCACTTTGTGTGTCGGATATTGTTACCGCATCTTTATTCTTTATTCTTGTTTCGGATTTGTTCCGATGAGGTACTCTGTGTACCGTGCATCGCATCTTTATTCTTTGTTTACTTTTTTTGGCCGATCGATGAGGCACTATGTGCCGTCTTTGGTGTGTTTGGTTTGAATCAGTGTATCCGTCAAAGTCCGAATTGTTAATAGGGTGAATAACTGAAATGAGAAAATTAAATAAATTTGGTTGCTCGTACTATTAAAAAAAATATATATGAGAAAGAAATTATGAGTTGAATTCTCAATTGAAATGAAATGTGAGATTTGGAAAGGTTCATGAATTTGTTAAAATATTGAATTATTGATATTGAAATCAGTTAAATAAATGAAATGAGAAAATCAAATGAATTTGATCGATTGAACTTTTGAAAGTATGAAAAAAAAAGTGGAATTAAAAATTGAAATGTGAATTGAAATTGAGATATGAGATTGAAAGCTTGAACCAAAGGTTCATGAATTGATTAAAGATAGTATAGATGATATATGATGCTATTTGATGAAAGACTATTGTCGAGATATGAAATTAAAGCATAATTAACACATATGACTTATATTGTTACATGTTTGATGTTTATTATTTATTATATTTTTATAATTTGAATTATGGCAATACCACTCGAGTATAAACGCATACTCAACGTATGGTTGTATTACTATAATTCAAATTATTTATTATTAAATGTTAAATGTTAAATTATGTATATGGTAAGAGAAGTATGAGTTAGTGATATTGAGATAATTGAAATGTGTTTATGATGAGAAGGAACTTAGAAAGGTATGAATAGAAGTTCATGATATGTATGTGATAATGTACGAAATGAGATAATCAAAAGTTGAGAAATGATGAAACGTGAATGAAATGAAAGTTTAAATTGTGATAAGCTTATCTATGTTTGTATGGCATTCATATGATATTATGTGTCTGACTTGTTTGGTTAAGTAAATGCTATGAGTAAATTTACTCAAAATTCATGAAATGTATGTTTAATTACACTAGTTTGAAATGGATAACTGAAAAGTTCGTGTAACATAATTATGTATGTTAATTTGTTTGAAGTGAATTATGTAATTGTGATGATATGATGTTGATGATAAATGCTAAGTTATATGTGTGTATTTATGAGAGCTCGATTAGAGGCCTTACGACCTCACCCTCTTACCAATGTAGTATTTTATAACGAAAATTTACAAAAAAAAATAAAAATAAAAAAAAATTGTTGAATAAGTTCACAAATGGGAAACTAAAGAGTACAGTAATGGAATAATTAATAATGTAGTCGGAGTTGAAAATAGTTTGACAAGTAAATACGATTTTGAAAAAGATATCGAGTTACTCTAAAGATCATTCAGATTACGTGTGTACGGTTAAAGAAAAAGTTAACCTCGGCTAGTCGATTTATTCGGATATGATATCCGAGTATGTGTTTCTTGAAATTTTTCCCGAATTGGTTTTCGTTAGTGAATGGAATGATGCGGGGTTCATGATGACAAATTAGTCGAAAAAATGATAATTGAGTAGTAAAGATGATTGTGCGTGATAGTTACAGATTGAAACGAATATGATCATCTTTTAGGGTATTCTATATATTCTTTTATCCTCGAGAGATATGTGTGTGGTTATTCAGGTCTCTCGGTGGAGTTCGATGTTTTGAGAATGCTAGTTAATTATGATGTTAGACGAAAAGCTCTATTGGTGCAGTCGGTTTATGATCGTCATTTCTTCATCTTTTTGGAATTCTATTTTAATATGTTGGAAATGAAGTTAATGGTAAAAATTTATGTGAGACTATTCTTATGTTTCTACTGATCATGATTTTGTTTTATACATGCGGGGAATATATTATCTCTGTTATGATGGAAGTCCAGTCGGTAAGCAATGTTTTTCTTTTGGCTTTCTTTGAGAAATTATCAAGATCTTTATTATCTTTTTGTGAGTTAGATGTACTAGTGATTATATGAGCGTTACATAATATTTTTGAGTTCATATTCAGATGTCTATTTGTTAGCAAGTAAGCCGAACATTAAGAACATTTAGGATTATTGCAGTCAGTGATAATACTAGTGTGTTATGAGATAGAATGACTATAGATTTCGAATTGGGATTGTCATTAACATCGGAAAGGAAAATGTTATTTAGTTTATGGTTGTTCATTTGACAAAGAAAGATCTGCATGATCATTTTAGTAAGTACAGAGTTTTCCTTTGTGGATCAAATGAGTATATGTGTCCCTGAGAGGGTAATTTAGAATTTTGACAGTATGTTCCAACATTGTGTTCTAGAGTTCAAAGGTGACAGGAAAAAGATATTCGAGGTTAAATCAAATTGTGATTCTGAGAAGTTAGTAAAAGTGTTTATGAGTGTTGAAAGTAACTTCTTTCTTGTAAGATTTTCTGGGACGAAAATCCTAAAGGGGGAGAGTTATAATGACCTAATTTGGTGGTGTCGAACAATGATTCGAGATCACTAAATCCGACAAATGAGTAGGAAATATTATTAATTTAGTGAGTATAAGTTAAATGTTAAGTTAGGAAAAATTTTGAAATAGTGAATAGTGTACAAAAAAAATATATATATATTAAAATAATTAGAATCGAAAATGAGGTATCGAGACCTCAAAAATTTTAAATCGAGCCATAAATATTTTTATAAATATTTATGGAGTGTTAATAAGTTAGTATTAAAGTTTAGTCAAGAAATTTTAAAAATCTTGATAGCTAATTAAATAAAAGGACTAAATTGAAAAAGGTGTAAAAGTTACTAAAATGATTAAATAGCTTAATTGTCAAATGAGGAAGGACCCAAAGTGCAAATAAGCCCAAAGGAGATATTTTGGGCGGCAATAGCTGAGAAAAATCAGAAAATGGGTGAAATAAGGGCAAAATTGGAAAATTGCCAAAATTAACTAAATAAAAATGGGACTAAATTGGAATATCTAGAATTCTCTTCATTTCTCTTCATATTCATCAGCTGAAAAACAGTCATGGATGAGGGTTCAAGCTGGTTTTCATACTCTAGCTTCATGTAAGTTTAATTCTTGCTTTTTCCTTGAAATTTTTATGTTTTTTGGACTTTTACAATTGGGTACAACTTACTATTTCATTAGTTTTTGATTCCATGGCTAATTTTTGAAGTTTTTATGATGAGTACTGGAAGAATATGATGAATAAACATAGAATTGAAGTTTTAATTTTGACATATGGTGATTTTATCAAGTAAAATTGATGAAAATTGGTTTAGGACCTAATTGTGAAAGAGTTTGGAATTAAGGTCTAGTGTTAAAGTTCTGGTTTTCAAGGGTTATGAAGTAGTTTAAAATGATGGAATAAAGTATTAAATGAGAAAAATTATCTCAATTGAGGAGTTAATTGAACAAGGATTGAATTGTATGAACTATGAAATTTGGGGCTAAATGGAAATCAATATTTTTTACTAAAACTGTTTTGGGCAGCAGCAGTAGCCTAACTTTGAAAAATCACCAAAAATTTTAGAAATCAAATTATAGGATGAATAAAATATGAAATTAAAGCTTATTGAGTCTAGTTTCTTATAAAAGAAATTATGTAAGCAATGGAATTGTAAATCATGAGCTACAATAACTTTTGTGAGACAAGGTCAGAATGATTTCGGGTTCCCCTGTTCTAAATTTGGAAAATCATCAAAAATTGGATAAAAATAATTATGGGCTTAAATTTATATGTTTAGAATCCTTAATGAGTCTATTTTCAATAGAAATAAGCGGGAACATGATCCAAATCTCGTACGATGAGATAATTAATTCTTAGTGAAGAAGGGTCGGAACTGTCAGACAGCAGAACAGGGGTAATTTTAAAGAATAAACTGTACTTATTGGCTAAACCAAAAATTGTGAAAATTTATGGTAATAAGATATGTAAGTCTAGTTTCAGGAAAAATTAGCGGATCTTAATTTCGAGTTCTGTACCTTAAGATATAAATAATTTAGTAACTATGACGCAAATAGACAGTTTTGAATATACATATAAGTAAATAGTGAAATTATTGATAATGTTACTTGTTGCATGTTATATAAATAAAGGATGTGGAATGGAGAGGAGAAGGAGGAAAATATGTATGAATATTCAGCTAGCATGGCTAATTTGCATGTTTTAGGCTCATGGACTAAATTGAATAAAAGTAAAAATTTATGGGCAATTTTGTAAAAATGTCAGAAATGACCAAATTGCATGAAATGAATTATTTTATTATTTAAAATTACAAAATTGAATGAAATTATTAATTTAGCTCAAGATCAGGGAAAAACATATTTTAAGGATTAAATTGAAAAGTGTTGAAATTATGGAAAATTTTGATATTTTATAGAATTCATGGGTCGTTATCAATTTGTTTGAGAATAACGGCTGGAAATAAGGATTAAATTGCAATTATTTTATTTTATTTGAACCTAAGGATGAAATCGTCATTAATTAAAAGTTTAGGGATAAAATGGTAATTTTGTTTAGAGTATTAGTTGAATGTATTACAACATGAAATAAATGAAAACGACGATCAAATTTCTTTATAAAGATCCGGATAACTCGAATACGAGACTTGAACGTGGAAAAGAAAAGATATCGGATTAATGAAATTATAAACATGTACAAGTAACGAGGTAAGTTAGTATAACTTGAATTGTATTTTTAAATGCATGAAATATCGATATAATGAATTCCCTGATTTTATGTTTATGAAGAAATGGCAAGAGAATGATATTTATCATGACATGTAAATAGGTGATTATTTTTGATACGTTGATAAAAGGAAATTAATTAAATTGAGACGAGTAATAAATTCAAGTAAAACATATCGAGAAAAATAAGTACGTTAAGGGACAATATGTTTGATTTTAATTGGTTCCAAATATGAACGTTAGATAAAATGAAATATCTGATAAATAAATCGGTAACTCCGGTAATGCTCCATAACTCTATTTCGGTGACGGATTCGGGTTAGGGACGTTACACATTAAATCTGACTAAATTAGATGTTCATAATATGTTTAATTATTTCTATTATCTTGCATAGTTTTTAGGTTAATGTAATTAAACTATTTCAAACTTAATTGCCTCTGTTACCTTGCATAAATATTAAGAAACCCTTAGTTTAATATGATCAATAAAATACATCTTTCACTAAGTAAAAGATCCGAAATGACTTAATTTGGTTTCTAAACTCATGAAAGATCGATTTACCATGGAATGTTTTTCGAACACTGTTAAGCATGATGAAAATAAATTAATTTGATTAATGTAGTTATCCTAGCCTATACATGTTATTGATTGTTGAAGTTGTGTTTCTGATAAACCGTAATTTATACATATTTTTATCCCATACTTCAAACATTTATGAATGATTTCTCCTTAGATTTGGTGAATTTGATGCTCCTAATCCTTTAATTTCATATTTTATACTTAGGTGAGCATAGGAGAGCAAAAAGGACAAGAAACGGGCCAAAAACGGAGTAAATGGGCCAATGTGGGAAAATAACACGGCCTGGACTTCCTCACACGGGTATCACACATGCCTGAGCCATTCTAAAAGGCTCGAACATGGCCTAAAACAACCTCAACACGGGCGTGTTGATCTCTCAGCCTTGACCACGGCCTGAAGTAATCACGCACGGGCATGTCCCTGCCAAACCCTAGTTAAGTTCTATTTGAAAAAAGGGCGGTTTTGAGGGCTTTTAGGCATTCTAAAGCCTATTTAAACACCCTAGAGGAGGATTAAAGGGGACACGCAGAGTAGGAAGTAAGGAATTACTCGAAGAAAGCCGATTGATCCATCTCAGCAGCTGGATTATTCATCAAGACTGAAGATCTCCCCTCAATTTCCCTTCAAGAGTTTTGGGTTTTCTTTATGTTTTGCATTCATTATTCTTCTGAGATGTTTTCCTTTTTAGTTATAAACTAAACCCCCTTAAATACCTAAGGGGTATGAAACCTAAGACGAATCTTGTTATTATTATCTGAATTGTATGATAAATATTTGACTTATTCTTAATTCTAGCTTCGGTATTTCAGGATATTGATTCAAGTTAATGCTCTTATTTGGAGGATGAATAGTCCCTGTCTAAGAGTAAATTTGTCATAATTAAGCGGAGTTGATTGCACGCGTAGAGATAGGGTGACAAGATTTTGTCGGATTAGGGTAAAACCTAATAAGGAGATCCATAGATCGAGTTAATGTAACCTTAGGGTGTTAATTAGAAAGAGATTTCAATTATTCAGCCTAGGGTTAGACATTATTAGTCTTGAATAGGGATAATAACATAACTTAGGGATTTCTATGGAACAAGTTGAATGAATACATCGTCCGATTTAGAGTCAAATAACAAGTAAAGTCTAGGTGGATTTTTCCTTAGGTATTTCCTTAATCAATTGAATTTTCTAAAAAGTATTTTCCCTAAACCTATTTTCTGTGCGTTCTTAGATTAGTTAATTAGTTAATTAAAACCCCCATTATTTTTAGGCTAGATAATAAAAAGAAAGTTAATAGTAGTACTTTTAGTTCTTTTGGGTTTGACATCAAGTCTTGCTAAAACTATACTGCTATTCGATAGGTGCGCTTGCCTACGTCGTGATAATAGTTAGTTTAGGTACGATCATTTATAAATTTATAAAACTTATCACGAATAATCACGATCAAGTTTTTAGCGCCGCTGCCGGGGAACTAAGATATTAGGAACACTCGATTTTTATTACTTTAGCCATTTACTTTATTTGCAATTTTAATTTTGTTTTAATTTTCTTTACTAAATTTTCTTTTTCTTTCTTTTGGTAGGTTCTTATAGTTTATGACTAGAGGAAACCCGTCAGGACCATTACTTTTTGACGAAGAAATTGATCGCATAGCTCACAGAAACCGAAGAGAAATAAAACGAAGCCTAAGATACACAGAGGAAGAGCAAGAGGAAGATATCTCAACTACAACCAAGGAGATGGCTAAAAATCAGGAAAATCAGCTACCTCCTCCGATTGCCGCCGATCAAGTAAATCAGAATCAAGCTCCACGCACTATGTATGATTATGCTAAGCCAAAATTAACAGGAACTGAGTCAAGTATAGTGAGGCCTGCTATTGCTGCAAATAATTTTGAACTAAAACCTAACACGATTCAAATGATACAGCAATTTGTTCAGTTTGATGGTTTGCAGGATAAGGATCCCAACGCTCACTTGGTAAATTTTCTGGAATTCTACGACACATTAAAAATTAATGATGTTTTTTATGATGCCATTCACCTTCGGTTATTCCCTTTTTCATTGAGAAATAAAGCTAAACAGTGGTTAAACTCGTTACCACGAGGGTCAATCACTACTTGGGAACAAATGACCAAAAAAATTTTATTAAAGTATTTTCCACTAGCTAAATTACGTAATGATATCCCTTCTTTTGTGCAGATAGATTTAGAAACACTTTACGATGCATGGGAGAGATACAATGACCTATTGCGAAGGTGCCCTCACCATGGGTTACCTCTATGGCTGCAAGTTCAAACAGTTTATAATGGTGTGAACCCTTTGACAAGATTGATGATTGATGCAGTAGCTGGTGGAACCATTAACAACAAAACACCTGAAGCAGCTTATGAATTTATTGAGGAGATGTCACTGAATAACTATCAGTAGCAAGTCATAAGGACTAAGCCAACCAAAACAACAGGCGTTTATAACGTCGATGCAGTTAACATGTTATCAAATCAGGTGGAACTTCTAAATAAAAAGATTGATGGTTTACTTGGTTCTACGCAGGTACATCCAGTGATGAGGTGTGATTCAAGTGGGGGAGGCATACATATAGAATATCAACCTTTCAATCTTAAAACCGAAGAGGAACAAGTCCACTATATGGGTAAGAATAACTCTAGACCTCAAAATAACCCATATAGTAATACTTATAATGTAGGTTGGAGGAACCACCCAAATTTTTCATGGGGTGGTCAAGGAAATCAAAGGCCACAAAATCCTCCGGGTTTTCAACAACCACCTTATCAACAGGAAAAGAAACCGAACCTTGACGAGATGCTATCCAAATTCATCTCGGTGTCAGATACTCATTTCTAGAATACTGAGACAACATCTAAGAATCAACAAGCGTCGATCCAAGGGCTCAAAACTCAGATAGGCTAGCTGTCTAAATTAATTTCCGAACGACCATAAGGTAGCTTGCTAAGTAATACTGAACCTAACCCAAGGGAACAACTCAATATGGTTGACATTAGAAATGAGGAAGGGTTAGTTGCATCTAAACCAAAACCAAAGCAAGAAACTGTGGTAAGTAAAGATAAATGTGAGGTAGGTCACAGTGAGAAAAAACCGGTAAGTGTAGAATACAAACCTAGTGTGTCATACCCTAATGTGACAAGGAAAGACCGCTCAGATGAACAATTTAGTAAATTCCTTAAACTTTTAAAGAAATTACATATTAACTTACCGTTTATTGAAGCTCTCTCACAGATGCTGAATGCAATGAAGTTTTTAAAGGAGCTTTTAACAAATAAGCGAAAGTTGGACGAGGCGTCGCATGTGGAGCTACACGCAGTTTGCTCAGCTATTCTACAGAATAAGCTACCCAACAAGTTAAAAGATCCAGGGAGTTTTACAATTCCTTGCTTAGTTGGTAGCTTAGATGTTAATAATGCATTGGCTGGTTTAGGGGCTAGCATCAACGTCATACCTTACAAAATGTTTATACAACTAGGCCTTGGAAAACCGAAACAAACTAGGATGAGTATTCAATTAGCAGATAAAACTATCAGATTTCCTAGGGGTATTATTGAAGATGTACTCGTTAAAATTGACAAATTTATATTCCTAATTGATTTCGTTATTCTAGACATAGAGGAGGATAGCAACACTCCTTTGATTTTAAGAAGGCCCTTTTTAGCAACTGCTAGAACAATTATTGATGTTGGCACAGGCGAACTCACACTTCGTGTGGGAGACAAAACAATCACCCTTCAAGCTCACAATTCGAGTAACTCATCAAAAGTTGAAGGTGGTTGTATAAATCATTCTACTAAAACTAACCAATTGGTGCAACGTACTTTGCAGGAAATAAATTCGAAGGATATACATGAGCCATGTTCAAGTAATAATAAAAGACCTATTCATGAAAAACGAAGGCTGCAAATCGAGGAGCTAGATGAATGGCGGACACATAAACTGAGAACATACGATAAACCAAAACTACGCCAGGACGAGCTCAATACCTCACCAAATCAACTTAAGGTTGGAGATAAAGTATTATTAGATACCGCAGATCCTCGCATTACCACTGCCAAACCGAATGAAGAAATTTTGCTTACGGTACTTAGCATTTTCCCATTCGATACAGTCGAGGTAATCCATCCCAAATTCAGCACTTTTAAGGTAAACAATACCCGTCTAAAACCTTATTTTGATGAAATTGACAGCAGGAATGAGGAGTGTAAACTCCTCGAACAACCATGACCATTGAATGGAGAGATAAGTCGAGCTTAGACTATAAATAAGCACTTCTTGGGAGGCAACCCGAGCATTAACAGTATTAAATTTTTTAAATTCTAATGTTTAACACCTAACTTACTAACTGAGCTTTTGAATACAGGTTTTCCACACTCACACGGCCAAGCACACTGGCGTGCTGTAGACCGTGTGAAAACAGGGCAAAGATTTTTCCCCAACACGGACTGCGATAAATGGCCACAGTCGTGCGACATGGCTGTGGGCGATCTTGCCAAAACAACACGGGCGTGCGACATACCTGTGTCTTAGAACCGTGGTTGAACCTGAGAAAATAGCACGAGCGTGCGACACGCCCGTGCCTAGCACCCGTGCTCGAACCTGTCAAATCAACACGGACGTGGGAAAAGCGAATGAAGCCAGACACGGCCGCGCGACACGGCCGTGTGAACCAACACGCCCAAGGAACACAGGTGTGGGCTGTATGTCAGAGGCGCCGAAATTTGAAAAAACACGAAACACACAGGCTAAAATTAGGGCACACGGGCTTGTCCCCTGGCCGTGTGCCCCAAAATCTATAAAAACCCCTCACTATTCATCATCTTCCTCACCTAAAATCTCTAACCCTAACCGCTGTAACTCCACACGCCCTCTCTGCCACGCCCGTGTGCCGCCTTTAACTCCATTTTTGACGTCGAACCTCCCCCCTTTAACATTTGTTTACTCTTTTCTCATCTATTTTACTCATTTTTAATGCTTATTATCATAATAAACTTCATTTTTCTCATACTATTTTCATTTTGTTTATTGTTCTATCATTTAGTTGGCATTCTTTGGTTATTTATCATACATTTCATGTTGCATCGAATTGTTAGGAAAGCCTCGTTCTATTGTCATACCCATACTATTACCATGCCTATATTCATACTATTACCATGCTAATACCACGAAATTATGCCATCAAATTGATTATTTTGGTTAGGTTTGTTAGTGTTAGTAGTTTTGGCTGAAATTATTAGTTTAAATTCATGGCTTTTTCCTTTTCAAATTCATTTACCTATTATTTTTTTTCCATTTATTAAGAAGAAATAGTAATTCTCCTTGCAGGTATATAATGTCGAGCTCACGTGGTAAAAAGGCCGCCATCCCCGCTTCAAAGAAAAGGAAGGGAGCGTTATCTTTCTCGGGTCCCATCGCTAAAATTCGCCATCCCTTCCTTCAGTTTCCTGTTGGACCTCAGGAAGAACTCTATCAGATACTTTGAGCCCGGCCCTTAGATATGGGCCGATGCATCAACTGGACCGCATTAGAACAAGTCTAACTGGCTGATGCGATTCGGGCCCTCCTCACCACTAACCCATGAGACCTTTTCTTTGCGATCATTGAGCCTACGTATCTCGAGCTCACGATAGAACTCTACTTAACATTCCATCTTCAAACTATAATGACCAACTATGATGATCCTGGCACGGTTCAATTTTGCCTCGGTGGGTTAGTCTGCCAGTTAAGCATCCCAGAGTTCGGCACCACATTGGGCCTCTACACAGAGGAGTTTAAGGAGGAAAACGACCTTCACGCTCTCAACTGCCACATTCATCATTCTACTTCACGGTGCTAGGATACATTAGTACCACGCTCGGCCACCTACGACCCTAGTCGCTCAAAGGTATCGGCTCTCCCTCCGTCCTTGAGGTACCTATATTCTATTTTATCCCACACTCTAACAGGACAGAGTGAGAGCACCGGCGTCGTTAACACTCACGACGTCTACTTCCTATTGTGTATGTCACATGGGCACGCCTTCGACCTCACCTATTTCATCACCCTTGCCATTCGCCATCAGACAGAGCGGCTTCGGAAGGGGGTCATCTCTATTGGCCCCTATGTGACTCGACTGGCTCGGCACTTCGGGCTCATTAACACCGCAGTACAAGCATCCTCCCTTACCCTCATTGGCCAGATGTCTCCGTAAGGCATCTCGAGCATGCTAAGTATGAGGATGATCGAAAAGCGCCGTGGAACCTACCCTTCTCAATATCGTCTCACCCAATCAACTTAGGAGGAGGCTCTTGAGGATATTACTGATGATGTCCCTCCACGACACGATGACCCACCGTCTCAGCCACCACCCACCCATTGTCCAATTCATGCGGCGGCTTTATATTCTGACATCTCTGGGCGCCTCATTCGATTTGAGCAGTAGTATTTTCATCGATTTGATAACATTGATGCTACTCTACAGCAGATTTACCAGTACGTCCACATTTCATCGCCGCCACCACCACCTCGCGAACCATCCGACGATGATGATGTTTAAATATTTTATTTTATTTTTATTGTTATTTTTATTTATCAATTTTATTATTATTTTCACTTCTAACTTTTAATTTTATTTCCTTTTTGCTACTATTTTATTTTTAGGTTTTATAAACAAATTTTAGTCTTGGTTAATTCTTTATGAGTAATTCTTCTTCTTTATATCCCTTAAAAAGTTCCTGATTTTATTACAGTTATAAAGAGCTACAAAGCTCACAATTACTTAGGAACTTCAAACTCCATTGGAAAAGGTTCTCCATGACTCCCATGCCCTGCTCGACCACGAGATATAATATTCTTTTGGCGCAGCACTTGTGGAAGCCAACCTCTACTACCACTGGAGTATCCTCCTCCACTCTACTCCAAACTAGGGAGTTCATTCATTTAACATTCAGGAAGTTTCACTTCTCTCCCTATCTTATGATCTTTTATCTATAATTGCCACTAACTTTATCTTTGTACATTGAGGGCAATGTACATCTTAAGTGTGGGGGGTAAATTATATCACTATCAGAAAAATCCCTAAATTTTGTCTTGTTCTCTTGTAAATCTCTCATATCATTTTTAGGATGAATTTTGATTAATTTATGATTTTTATTGATATATCTTGAATTAAAAGATAGGCATTCATTTATTGACTATTTAAACTTTAAGACATTAGAGAATTAAGCATGATAAGTTGATTTTTGAGAATTTAAAATTTTAGGTTATTTTCCTAAGTTTAGGTATTATCTTGAATTGAAATCTACAGGTTTAAACATCAAAAAGCCATACTTTTTGTGAGATTTTGAGCCTTTAAGAGCATCTATTACTTCTTTCATACTCACTTTTATTGTTGCTTTGAGTGCGTTAATATTGAACTGTTATTCTAGAACTTGCTTAATAATGCATGTCAAGACCATACCATTTGATTTGATATGTCAAGATGATAGAGGCACTTAGGATTAACCCACTCATGCCATGAAAAGCCTACCTCCATGATTAACCCTTAGTAAGCCCCTTTAAGCATAACAACCCATTCCTTGATTTACTTTTAATATTAACCCTTAACTCATTATTGTTGAAATCCCCTCAATTAATTTGATCCCTATTTTGTCGAGATTTGATTTGAATAAATTGCTTAGCTATGTCTTGTTCTTAATAGTTAGTCTATGTTAGTTAACTTGTTCTTAAAAAAAATACATATTTACATATTAGTAGTGATCTTTTGTTTTTGAGCTTAAGTATTTAAATTCCATATTCTGAGAAGAAGCTCTGTTCTATGCAAGTGATGATTAAATATTTTTCTAGTTAAGTAATTTTTCAATTCAATCTCGATTCTAACCTTTTCTTTCAGCTTATGACCACACCCCCTAACCAAGCCTCGTTACAACCCTCTAAAGACCTTTTGATTGATGTATCATCTTAATTTATAGTGGTGGAGATTTGATTTTCATGCAAGCCTATGGTAATAACTTTTCATATTGACTGCTGAGTGCTAATTTCATTGTCCTTAAACACTTCGAGTGATTTGAGTGAATCTTTAGTGAGGATGTTAAACTCTATGGAATTTTGAATCAATGGTGACTACTTAGATGAGGGGAGATGCCTATGTTTTCCGTGATTAAATGTTCAACTTGGAATGTTTGAAACTTTAATATTCTTTTGGTTGAATTCTCAATGTATGATCACTTATGGATTAGTTTGAGATATTATTGATAGGAATTATAAGTTGAGAAAAAGGATTTCTTAATTTTGAATTGAAGATTTTGCTTGAGGACAAGCAAACGCTTAAGTGTGGGGGTATTTGATAAACCGTAATTTATACATATTTTTATCCCATACTTAACACATTTATGAATGATTTCTCCTTAGATTTGGTGAATTTGATGCTCTTAATCCTTTAATTTCATATTTTATACTTAGGTGAGCATAGGAGAGCAAAAAGAACAAGAAACGGGCCAAAAATGGAGAAAATGGGCCGACGTGGGAAAACAACACGGCCTGGACTTCCTCACACGGGTATCACACATGCCCGTGCCATTCTAATAGGCTCAAACACGGCCTAAAACAACCTCAACACGGGCGTGTTGATCTCTCAGCCTTGACCACGGCCTAAAGTAATCACACATGGGCGTGCCCCTGCCGAGCCCTAGTTAAGTTCTATTCGAAAAAGGGCAGTTTTGAGGGCTTTTAGGCATTCTAAAGCCTATTTAAACACCATAAATGAGGATTAAAGAGGACATGCAGAGTAGGAAGCAAGGAATTACTTGAAAAAAGCCGATTGATCCATCTTAGAAGCCAGATTATTCATCAAGACTGAAGATCTCCCTTAATTTCCCTTCAGGAGTTTTGGGTTTTCTTTATGTTTTGCATTCATTATTCTTCTGAGATGTTTTCCTTTTTAGTTATAAACTAAACCCCCCTAAATACCTAAGGGGTATGAAACCTAAGACGAATCTTGTTATTATTATCTGAATTGTGTGATAAATATTTGACTTGTTCTTAATTCTTGCTTTCGTATTTCAGGATATTGATTCAAGTTAATGCTCTTATTTGGAGGATGAATAGTCCCTATCTGAAAGTAAATTTGTCATAATTAACCGGAGTATATTGCACGCCTAGAGATAGGGTGACAAGATTTTGCCAGATTAGGGTGAAACCTAATAAGGGGATTCATAGATCGAGTTAATGCAACCTTAGGGTGTTAATTAGAAAGAGATTTTAATTATTCAACCTAGGGTTAGACATTATTAGTCTTGAATAGGGATAATAACATAACTTAAGGATTTCTATGGAATAAGTTGAATGAATAAATCGTCCGATTCAGAGTCAAATAACAAGTGAAGTCTAGGTGGATTTTTCCTTAGGTATTGCCTTAATCAATTGAATTTTCTAAAAAGTATTTTCCCTAAACCTATTTTTTGTGCATTCTTAGATTAGTTAATTAGTTAATTAAAACCCCCATTATTTTTAGGCTAGATAATAAAAAGAAAGTTAATACTAGTACTTTTTGTTCCTTTGGGTTTGACATCCGGTCTTGCTAAAACTATATTGCTATTCGATAGGTGCGCTTGCCTACATCGTGATAATAGTTAGTTTAGGTACGATAATTTATAAATTTATAAAACTTATCACTAATAATCACGATCAGTTTCTGTTGCTAAAATTTATTCATACATTTAGATAATTTTGCATATTTAGTTTAAAATTGCATTAGGGTTCAATTTTTCATCTAGTTAAGTCATCATCACTCAAATTATTGTGTTTTTATACCAAATTGTGAATTTATAATTTTGCAAATAATTGATTAACACACACAGTCCCTATGGAGGCGATAACTCATTTTAGTTACTTATTACTTGAACGACGAATGACTGTGTACACTTGTACAAAAGTTCCATTACAATAGGATCTTCTGATTACAATAACATAAAAACCCTAAATAGAAACTAAGAGTGAAATAAAAACCCCAAGTATAGTTTCTGTCTCCATAAAATTGTGTTTAAACTAATTACAATGTCTTTTATATAGTTTAAAATCTGAATATTAAAATGCGTAAAATATTCTTGAAGTCCTTAGAGTTCTACTAGGACATATACTTCTAATTCCCCTAAAAAAATGTAATTAAAACATGCAGGAGTTTTTGGGTTGCACAGGGGCTTGGTTGCAAAATAGACCTATGATGCTACAACCAACCTCGAGAGTATGTCATGACATAGGAGGGCCGTGTCATGACATCGAGGGCAGTTTTGCTCCAAAACTTGTTTTTGGCTTCTATCTTCAATGTTGAGACATCAGTGTCTTGGTGTCGCGACGTAGGCATTAGTTTTGGCCCGAATAAGCATCTTTAGCTCCAGATTTGACCTACAAGAACATGTAACCTTATTTAGATATATAAAATGTAATTAAAAAACTAATAGAAAGCATAAATTACTACTTTAAGTATGAAAATCTAAATATATTCTAATATGCTTTCATTAAACTATCAAACAAGCTAAAGTTATGTGTAAAAAGGATGTAAATAATAGTGTATTTCATGGCAGATCAGTTATATTATAAGTAATATGGTTAGAAATCAATTGGATAGCCTAATTTGATAATTGTGAATGTAGGGTGCTCATTTATGTTTTTTCTCGGTAACTGTAGACCATTAAGAAGGTAAATTCTGACATACGTAACACTTTTCAAGTTCCATTAAATAGGTTGGGTTGTATATATATGTGAAATGGTTCTGAAAAGGGGTTTCCTTCTTCTCCTGGAAAATTTTATTCTTTGATTCTTTTTCATAAACAAATGGTAATTCCTTCTTCCTAAGCTGGAAGCTAAGGGTCTGGAACTAATCAGTGGTTATCCCATCCTTGGTTAAGCATGATAGTTCTGCATGTTAGATTCTAAAAGAGTAAATCTGTAATGAGTGTATGAACAGTAAGATGTATGTATAAGGCTTTGCATGAAGGTTGTAAGTATTTTAGATGATGGTAAATTGTATACGAGTAAGTCTTTAATGGTGTTTCTATGTTCTGTAAACAGTTGTTGCTACTAAATCGTATTAGATGTTCAAGTATGAAGCTTCGAAATACTACAGTAGGTGAAAATAAGGCGAGTCTTCAACCTGACTCTTTTACATGAACTATTCAAATAAGAAAAATACTTGTATACATACAAAAATAAAGTGAAGATGATGTTTACAGAAATTGGTAAAGATGAGAGATGTGTTATAATAAAATGTATAAAGTTTAGTTAAAGGAATGATGTTTGACAGCAGACAGGTAAGGTCTAATATAAGAGATGGACAAGCCAGTAAAGAGCTGATCATCTAGGTAAGTGAATGCTAAACTAAAGTTTTATTGTGAAGCCTTTGGTAGGGCAGTTTTAGTGCTAACCAGACTGGCATGTCATAGTTTGAAAACAAGGGTAAGACCATGTAATAGAGTTTCATGGAAACTTGGCATGATTGGGAACCTTTCATGGTCTAGCCTTCAGTAAAATGAAATTGAAATGGCAGAACATGATACATGAATGTGTGTAAGATCATGTGTTAAGGCCCATGGCATGATATGATATGATTGTATATATGTATGTTCATGTTATAGCCATCGATGATGTATGAATAGAAGTGGTAGATCACGATACTTGAATTTATATGAAAGTCCGCTAGGACAGTAAACACGAGAGTATGTATGACGCCTCTGTGGCATATTTTGTGTGAAGCCCCTACGACATATTATGTTTGGCCATTGTAGCTTGATCTATCATATATGTATGGTAAGATTTCTATATCTATCTTTATGGTAAGATTTTTATATCTATCTTTGCGATAAATTATGAATAAAGTTTGTCAGTTTTGTAAGATGTATAGCTAGATAAAGTATTGATGCTCTCAAGATTAAGGGCTGAGTAAGATCAGTGAAATAAATGAATAGTTCTAAGAATGCTATTGAAAAGAACTATGTATCTGGATGACAGAGAATGTATTCATCGTGATTATATGACAATGTTAAAATTAGACTTATTCGTACTATGTATGACCTAAGATATCAACGTGAATTTGTTATGGTATGATTTAATCAAAGTTGTTTGGAATACTCCAAATTTGAATTGAATAATGACTTCGCCTAAAATCTTATGAAAACTGAATATTGATTATCATGAACACTTTGGATTTTGAAATATTGTTGTGGATGTTACTAGATTGATTTGTGAAGTACTCTACCGATATGAGTTGTATGGTATTAATTCAGGATATGATTGGTTTAATAATTTGATGGTGCTCAGATCTATATGAGTAGTTGCCAAATGTGTATGTATCCGTCTATGGTTAATGATAGGAACAACTATTTTGATATAAGTGTAAGAAATATGATATGATCTATATGAAACGAATTCTGAAGATAAGTTTGATTTGGTTGCATATATGTAAATGAGGGACTTAATTATTATTTCAAAGAATATTTAAATAATCATGTGAGAAAGAATTAGAATATTATGAATATAAAATTTGGCGCGTATGTGAATCAAACTATATTAGTACCCGTCCGATAGATAGTTCTGAAAGTTAGTTGGCCCATAAACTAATAATCAAATAATACAAAGAAACCATCAAGATTCAATGAAATTATGTTTATTAATTACTCATGAACTTACAAGACTAATAATTTGTTTCAAGTTTTGATGATAAGAGATTACATCTAGAGGGATGATGCCAAGATTACACTAAGGAAGAGGCATGTTGGGTTATTATGCATACATAGTTGTTGGGGCGGTGTACTGTAGGAGGTCTTAAATGAATTTGTATTTAGTACATGATTGTTTTAGATAGGTTTATTGAGAAATTTTGTAATAATTAATGTTTAAGCACCATATTTGTTTCTTGAAATTTAGTCTTGAATAATTTAAAAGAGTATGTATTAAATATAATGCTATCCGAGATGGTTTAGTGAGTTTGGCTAAGTGTTTTTTGAGTAGTAATACCTAAGATTTGGATCCGACGAATCAGATAGATTAAGTTAATTAGAGTTGGGAGGAAATAATTGTTTAATCCATGACTAATCCACTTTAGACCCCCAATCTGAAGTTAGTTGTAAGCCCTAAAGTAAGCTAATCTTCTTGATTGGTTATCGGTCTAATTCATTTGTTTATCTTTATTTATTTGTTTGTTTTTGTTAGTTGTTTATTTTTAGTCCTCTTAATCTATTTTGTGATCCATCGTAATATAAGAATTAGCTATTACTGCTTAGACTTAGTATTGTAAAAAGTATTTTCATTATTTGTTCCATCCTCCCTTGGGTACGATTCTCAGAATACTTTCGGTATTTCATTGTAAAACTATATTACAATTTGACCCTGCACTTGCGGACACTGCCGTTCTTAATTATGATATTTTGGTGTTATATTTATTTTATAAATGGTAACTCGTTTATAGGCGGTCATTTGTCATCTATCAATTCCAATTGGGGAGATGTCTTGTCTTGGGAATCAGAGCTAATAACTTCCAAAAGATAGAGACATATATATGACTGACTGGAATGACAGTACATCATACTGGACCCAAGAAGAATAGATCCTAAATCTGTTTATGAATTTATTCACTTGTGACGTTCATAGTATGGCATACTTAAATCCTAAGTGGATGGCGGACTATGTATGCATAACTCATATACTTTGATGTAAGTAAAAGCCTGAGTTCAAATAGATAAGGAACTGAAAGTTGGTGCGTTTGGTATACAGCTTCTTCAGTATGTATCATTAGTCACAGTAGTAGAATTCATAGCACGGGACATGGGTAAACGAGATCCTCTCATTGGCATTACATGGTTGATGAAAAGTAAAACATGGCCATGAGCCGTTCGTCTTTATGATGAATGACTTGATTACTATTTGATAGTAATTGAGTTTTCATGAAGGAAGATATAATGGTTACCATGAGATAAAATAGGATTATATTGAGAGAACGGATATTACCCCAAAGAGATTAAGGATATTCTATGAGGGCAACACACTTATGACAAGGTCATTGGACGAGCACTGATCAAGTTACTTTCGTAATGGTATGCAGTTGGGGAGAGCTTAGTCACAATACTATATTGGAATGGTTTAGTGACTAAATGAGTTTATATTTAATAGGCAAAAAGCTAGAACTTAATTATAAATCATTTGAGCCCCAATCACATATGTTTCATTGGTCCCTCCGCTAGCTTGTTGAAACTATAAATGAATTGCATGTTGAATCAAATGAACAAAAATGGATAGAAATGGTGAAAAATGAGAAATAGGAAACATTTGGAAATGATTATAGTTTTTTCAAAAATGAAAATTAAAATAGAGAAATGGAATCATTGTAAATGAATGTGGTTTTCTCCAAAATGAAAATGACCTGAAAATGAATTTATATTTTTCGAATTAAATGAAGTTCGAAAATGTAAATAAATCATTTGGTTATAGTGAACTATTGAACGTACAAAAATTAAATATATTTTATGATAGATTCTTTTACGGTAAAGTCGTCATGATATTAACAGAATTAGAATTGGGTTAAGACTATATAATTGGAAAAAAAATATTGAGATGTTTATTTTGAGAAATAGAAAAGTGAATATCTGGTTGAATCGAATTATAAAGTACTAAGTTAAAAGTCCAAGAAATACTTGTAATTGGACTAAATATGGAAGAAGCCCAAAAGCTTCTCATGTTAATGAAGGGGATGACAAACCCTAGTATTATTAACTAGGGTTTTCGCCCTCTATACTTCTAGTTAGACTAGGAAATCTAGTTGAAATAAACTTCTGCAACTCAACAAGGGTTCTACTTCTTCTCCTATAAATAGATGGCACAGATAGGGTTAAGAACATAACTTTAAAATATTGTTACTCTAGCCGAAAATAAAGAAAAATTATTCTCAACTATCAAATCTATTTTCGCAAATAACATTTTTTTGTCGATTTTTATTGACAAGACATTTTTCTTTTTCACACTTAAACAAAGAAAACCATTTTTGGTTATGTGTTTGATTTGAATCATTTGAGCTCACACTCGAAGTAGTTCGTGGTATGAGAATAGTGGAGAAGGTTGTTTGGTTGAAAGTCGAGAACGATAAGGATCCATCTATCCGTAAACACATGTGTGAATTCAGTTAAGGGTTTATTGTTATAATTATCACAAACAGACTTAGATTTAAATTATTTTTTTCTATACAAGAAAATCGTTTTCAAACTGGACTTTTTCCAACTTGGTGATGTCAATGGAAGGGTAAGTCGGTGATGGTGTTGGCCAAGGTGGGCAAAGTGTTAGATGTGCATTGGCTGCAGGTTGGATTAGGGAAAGGGTAATGTGTGTGCAAGGCATTTGGATTGATGGTTTCATACAGCGGCTATAGCAAGCAAGTTGTCTACTATTAGTGGTGGTGTAATAGTGTGTCAACTAAGGGGCTGCTAACAATGTAGGCTCAACAATGATGATGTTTGGTCCAATTGATTTTAGTTCTAGAGGCTGGCCTTAGTTTATCATAACCAGCTAAGTTTTTCTATTCCTTGGTAGGGCCCGAGCTAACTAAAATAATATTGGTCCAAAACTTGATCAAAACATGGACAACATTCCATCACTGCACATGTTGCACTAATTGCTACGCCAATCTTTCAAAATTCATTGCCTTCAGAACACGAAGTGTGAGATTGTCCTCCTCTATTGCTATATCAGTAAGGGCAAGCAAGTTCATAAACTATACTTTTTTTCCATATTTTTTAAGTATTCACCAGTTGACCTATCTTTATGCCTGGTCTGTATATTTATTTTTAAGATTCAAACTATCAAACAAGTTCTAATGGCATACATATGAATTCCTCTTCAAAATTCTGTAGTGAGACTATGAAAGCCATTATTGATTCTGAAGTGGAAGCAAAGATTGCATGGAGAATATAAAATTTAACATAAGTGCAATGTGCAGAAAAATACTTGCCTGAGTGAATTAAGACACATGTAAAAAAAAAAAAAAAAATCAAAGAAAAATTATTTATTATATGTAATAAACTAGGCTTTAATAAATTTTATTTAATAGGGATAAAATATTTAACTTTAATAAAATGGTGATTAAAGATCTTGTCAAGCATCCATTTGAAATGGGTTCAAACTGAGTGACCCTCATCTCCTACTAAAGCTGCAAAATAGGCGAGCTCAGGTTTCTCAACCTCGGATTAGCTTGAGCTCAGGCTTTCTCGAGCTCAGGCTTTTTCAGGCTCGTATTTGTTATGGACTTGAATTTTCTTGGGCTTGGGTTTTTTCAGACTCGAATTTTTTTGAGCTCAGATTTTTCTGATTCGGGTTCGAATTGAGTCAGTTGGGCTCTAATGGATTCAAATAATTTTGAATTTTATAAGTTATAAATATTTTAATTTCAAATGTAATAATTCACTTTACTTTCATACGATAACAACGTAATTCAAATTTGTCTTATAAAAAGCATAAATTATATATATTTGACAAAAATTATTTTATATAAAATAATTAAAGTGCTTATTGTATGTAAAACTTATTTCTCTATGATATTATTATGATTAACAAAAATATCTTTTATTGTTCATTATTATATTATATTATCAATTGAATAACTTTTTTTTTATCTTTCTTATTAAATTTATAAACCTGATACTCATACTCTAAAATATTTATTTTAAAACCCAAATATATTATACTAAATCCAAACCCAAAATAACATATTCATTATTACCCAAATTCAATATAAACTAATTATGTGTAGCCCGAATCTCAAGTCCAATATAAAAAGAAATTAAACTCAATGCTCAAATACAATTTGTAAAAGTTAAGCCTAATTCAAAATCTAATTTAATAAAAATAATATTCTATTAAGATATTAAATTATTAATAATATTTTATGTTTTGCTATTTATAATTATAAACATGTATTTTAATATACTTTAAAATATACTAAATTACACTTAACTATTGATGATATATCTTTTATTATAATTTATAATATAATAATAGTTATATAATTAATACTTATAAAATATGTTATTTTATTAGATAATATTATATCACATATAAATACATAATATGTTAATTATTATCATATATATTATTGTTTATTATTATACTAGTTGAAATATGCTCGAGTCCTTATACTCTTTCTAAATTTGAAAGTTAACTCTCCTATTATATTATATAATTTATTTCATATAGTATATAATATATTAATAGTTTATATATATACATTAATGATTAAAACATTATAATATTATGTAATATTACATCTTTTGTTATAATCTATAATATAATAATAGTTATATATATAATAGCAGTACATTTATATATTATTGTTTATTACTATACTGGTTGAAATATGCTCTAAGTCCCTATATTTTTCGTAGATTTAAAAGTTAGCCCTCCTACTATATTATATAATGTTATATCATATCATATCATATAGTATATAATATATTAATAGTTTATATATATGCATCAATGATTATCATGTAATATTATATCTTTTATTATAATATATATTATAATAATAGTTCTATATGTATTAATATTTTTAGTAATAGTTATATAATATATTATTACATTACCATTAAAGTTTAATTTTATAGATTTTAAGTTGATTGAGTACTAGCTCGATTGGCATGAGCATTGTTACCAATGCAGGAGGACGTTGGTTCAAGTGCGCTAAAGCACATTTATCCTTCTATTTATAGGTTGGGGATGTGTTATGAGTAGTTTTAGGTATTATGTTAAAAAGAATATTATCTCATAAGCTATTGTGAGATTATTCAAAAAAAATATATAGATTTTAATAACTATGAATTTTATATATTTATTATACATATATAATTATAGTATTTAAAATATTTTATATTAAATTAATGTTTTTAAATATTTATTTCACTTTATAATTTAACATAAAAAATTATTATTAATTATTTTTCTGATTAATAAAATTTTAATATAAATATGCAAAGCTTATAAATACATTTTCAAAAAATAAAAAATTATCATTTATTTAATTTTTATTTTTATTTTAAGTAATAACATAAAATTATATTAATTATTAATGTCTTTTATGATTGTTCAGTTATAAATTCGGGCTTTAGATCAGATTTATCTCAAACCAAATCAATCTTAAATCTTAAACTTAAATATGTTACCAGCTCGAACTTCTTGAATTCATATTTTCTCTAATTCAAATCTATTATAAATTTTAACTTTCAAACTCGAAGCTATCCCTAACCCTTAATATTGTATAAAATGCAATGGAAAATGCTTTGATTACGGAGAGTTAGTTTTATTCGAACCTGTACTGTATTTATTTACGTAAATAAATTATTCATTTACATTTTCGAAAAATAGTGATAAAAAATGTGGGTAACTCACCTTACTATTAATAATTTGCAGCCTTAAGTAATTTCCCATTGCTAAAAAACGTAGAAGTTAAAAGGTTTATATATATATATATATATGAATGATGTTGTTTAAATTTAAATTACTTGAGCCGACCTATGGTGTGTTATTTGTCGTAACCATTTCTTGAAAAAAGGGAATCGATTTGGATTTTGAAAATGAAAGAACTTAAAACTGGAGTCGCCACCAATCCTTTTTTGATGAGGTGTGATCGGATCACCTTAAATTAATCATTTTAATAAAAATTAAGATTTACTAAAACGATAATTTTTGGTTCGCGAAAATCAGAAAATGAGTTTGGGAGTCGGTTACGCACGAGGAAGGATTAGCACCCTCGATACGCCCAAAATTGGTACCTAGTTGATTAATTAATGTCTTAGTGTCAAAGATTTGAAAACTTTGAAAGAATTTAAAATACAATCCCTCTTTGTATTAAAGCTAATTTAAAAAATGATTGGATAAATTAAAATGGATGTTAAGGACTCTCTCATCTCGAAGTAATAAAATATTATGCCCAGTAAGTTAGGACACGACGTCTCGAACTTTGAGATTGAGCTCGCCTCTTATTTAAAATTAATGTATTTTAACTTTTTTTTAAAAGGATGTTCGGTTAATTAAGGTGAACGAGGAAAATCGAAACAAATCTAAATATATTGTTAGATTAAACTCGAAGCATCTCTATTGTGCACTACCCTATGGAAGAAAAATAACGGATTCTTATAGTGGATCTCTTTGTATGTTTTATTTGTTTTATTAAAAGTAGCACTCATACTTTTCTGCACTTATTCATACTTTTCTAGTATTTTTTTTTATTTGATTAAAAGATGGATTCAGTTAATTGAGTTGAGTTTATCAATTTAATTATTTATTATATTTTGATTTTTTATTTAAGTATATTTAAACCACATCCTCTAAATTGTTGTAAAGTAATATGATTAACTTAATTAAAAGTCAGACAACTAATATTTGTAATTTTTTATTTTAATTCTAATTGTTTGTAAGTTGATATATATATATATATATAAATATATTTGATGCATCGTCAATGTATAAATTTCATATACCAGCAATGACTAATATAACATGATATAACATCAACAAATTAAATAAAAAAAATAGAGGACTTGTAAATAAATATTAATAAATATTATTAATTATTAATTATTAATTATTTATAATTATTTATTATTCAATTATGTTTAAATGAAATTATTAGTATATATTTATAAATCTATTACTATTATTGTAGGTACTTATCCACCTGCATTTGAATTGTGATTATAAGTTGTATTTGGAGAATCCAACCCAATTAGGCTTTTAAAAAGGCGAAAAAGGAAAGTCCTTCGTTCCACAATGTAGAGCGAATCATCAACACGTCTACTTGTCAATCACACATTTCGAATGCAAATTTTTCTTCCCACACTCGGGAGGGGTTAACAATTAACCGTTCTTCTATATAAGGCTATCCCCCGAGTCCTTGCTACCAGACGATCCATGGCTCAAATTAGGAGGATGGATTGCAAGGTTGAGGTCAAGTCCTCAGCTGATAGGTTCTTTGATGCTTTCAACACCAAAGCTCACCTCATGCCAAAGATGTCCACTCGTCTTATTTCTGATGTAAAACTTCTTCAGGGTGATTGGAATTCTCTGGGATCTGTCAGAATGTGGTATTATGCTTCCCAAGGTATTAACCTAAACAAATATTCCCATTTTTATTTTTATTTGTACATTCATGTTTTGTTGCTCTCTTTTAGGTAAGTCTGCGGCTTGTAAGGAAGCTCGAGAAAACGTGGACGAAAAGAACAGGACGATTGTTTACAGTATGTTGGAGGGTGAAATCTCGAATTACTACAAGACCTGGAAGTCCACCCTTAATGTCACACCGAATGGAGAGGGAAGCTTGGCGGAATGGACCATCGAATATGAAAAGCAAAATGACCACGTCCCTGAGCCTCTCAACTACTGCTATTTCTACGCCATCTGGTCCAAGGATGTTGATGCTTACCTTCTCAATGCCAAATGAAATATATATACATAAATATATATAAATAAATCAAAGCACTTAAAAATTGTAAAATAAATTCGCTTTCTCTGTACGTACTAGAAAGCATGATTGTGAAGCATGGTGTCGCCATAATGGCCGCTGGGTTTTCAAAACATTTGCCAAAGAGAGCTGAAAGAAAGGGGTTTGCATCTTTAAATGTGGACTGGAAAATGAGAATATATATAGCCATGCATTATTACTGCTTAAAATGATCTCTTTCTTTCCTTTTCGTTTCTGTTGGGAAAATGAAAGTGATTCTTGAAGCATATACGATGCTAAAATTGAATATTCATATATAACATACTGGAACATATCTATCCAGCAGCAGTTGAAAACATATAAAACCTTCCTAACAATAATTAAAGCCATCAGCAAAAAAGCATAGAATTTCAAGAAGCAAATCATCACATGCAAACCTAACTGGATGCTTCAACAAATACAACAACAATGAAGTAGCCGTAATCTACCAACATAATTAATCTTTACAGATCAATTTCAGGCATTGAGCGTTACTGTGCTCTATATTCTGATGAACAGAAGTCAAAAGTTTTCATGATCTTTTATATGCTTCTTGACACCATGAAACAACAATCATGGAATCGGCTTGATAAAAAAGAAAAAAGAAAAAACCATGGAATCCGATTCAATCTTTACTCATTTCTTAATTGGATTTTAGTTACGTAACAGTACTTAAAGTTTCATTCGGAACCATAAACATCGATATGGGCCTAATAGTGTATATAAAGCGTATAAATTGCAGAATATGAGCATGAAAAGGACTAGCTCCCACTTGGCACTTGCACTTGCACTTGCCCCTTTTATTCGTCTCCGATCGAGGGTCGCTGCGAACCATCCGAAAATGCTGTCGAGACATGAAATAGCAAGAAAAGTATCGACGCAAAGACCGCAGCTTCTCTGTGGCGTTTTCTATAATTTCCTCGCCAGTACCATACACTCTTCAGCATTGTTTATTTGTTTTTTACGCTTATTAATAATAGGTTAAATTATTGTTTACCGCTCTTTACTACACTCAACTAAGGATTCAGTTCATTTACTTCAATTTGAATATTTATTCTTCCTACTATCATTAATGTTATGTATTACTCCAAATCATTAAAACTCTTACAAATTCAGATAGTTAGCGGATATAATATTTTGTTTTCAAAAAAATCAAACTCAAATTGCTTATGTGAATTAAAATGTAAAGAAATGATTGTATTTTTAAAGCTGATTGTGTGAATAATGAAGGATTCAATTATTGTTGTATGAGATATAAAGAGGAGATTATATATGCCAGTCAACTGAATCAAGTGAAAGGGTCCACAAAGAGTTGGAGAAGACGGACACAACTTTTATGGTCTCCACCACCGATGGGAAAATGGAAAATTAATGTAGATGGTGGTCAGAATTTGGAATATGGAATATGTATGGTTGGTGGTGTGATCTGAAATGCAGATGGTTTCTGGTGTTTGGGATTTGCAATGAACATAGGGTTGTGTAGAACTCTAGGGCATACTTGATGGTCTTGAACGGGCTTGGAAGTTTGGTTGTCGAGATATGTTGTTAGAATCAGATTATTTGGAAGCGTTGCTCCATATTGAGGGGAACCTGACAATTAATCAACCAAAATCACACGTCGTAAATGCGTTTCGAGATTTGTTGAGGCATGATTGGAATGCTCGTTTAACTCATATGTATCATGAATACAATAAGTTAGTTGATTATTTAGCAAAGGCTGCAGAATGAATGGACATTGGCTTTCATCTTTGGTCTCGACTCCTTAATCTTACTCTAAATATGCAGCGTGAAAACCTTGTCGATTTATCTATTCCTAGATTAATTATTACGTAATATTCTAGAATGCTATTTTCTTTTAAAAAAATATAAAGAAATTTTTTACCCAATTTGATAGCTCGACTTTCATTTCCTCCACCATGAAGAAGAAGAAGAAGAAGAAGAAGAAGAAGAAGAAGAAGAAGAAGAAGAAGCAGAAGGAGAAGGAGGAGAAGGAGAAGGAGAAGGAGGAGAAGGAGAAGAAGGAGAAGGAGAAGAAGAAGAAGAAGAAGAAGAAGAAGAAGAAGAAGAAGGAGAACAAGGAGAACAAGAAGAAAGAGAATAAGAAGAGGATGGGAAGAAGAAGTAGATATGTCGGTCATGATTTCGGTGTGGGTAGTAAAAGAAAAAGAAGAAGAAAAGAAAAAGAGAAATCTCTGAGCACTTCTAGCCATCGTCCTCCTCTGCCACCACCAACTTCTGGCCACTTCTGGAAATTATGTGTTAATTAGCAAACAGTAAAGGGATTAAGATTGCAATATCATATGGGAATTAACTTTCCCTTAGTTAATTAAACGAAAAACAAAAATAGCCCCAATTTCCAATAGAACCTAACCCTAGATCTAGAAATCGTTAAGGAAATCTATAAAATTGTGGCTGATTCATAGATGGAATATCAATTCCTAACAAATTCAATCCAAAAGGTTAACAAATTTATAGATCAAACAATCTTTTAATGAATTGAAACCTAGCAATCAACTAAACCTAAAGTTTTATTTTTAAAAACTAATTTCTAATCAAACCGAAATCCAAATCCAGAAAACTGTAACTCCAAAAAAGATGAATGAAATTTACATATCGATAAGAAAAAATTAGCCTTATTAATAGATCTTAGAAATGAGAAGAAAAATAAAATAAAATTGGATAGGTTAGTGGAGAATGAAGAAAATTAATGGGAATTGGTAGTGTGACCTATCGTCCTCTTCCACATCATAAGAATAGATTGCTTTTAGAATGCGTTGATAGGGAATGCTCCAATACGTCTCAATTTCTTTCATCTTTCGCCCCCCATCAGTCGAATAAGCATATTGACTTGCCGTCAAATGTAGTAGTCAGTTCGGGTCAATTCCACACTTAAGGAGCTTGTTTTCTAAGCAGTTTAGGATTTTAAATTACGTTTTCAATATTTAGGCTTTCGGATAGAAAGTTTAAGAAAAATAAGTGCTTTTAACACATTTTGTAAGTGTTGTGACCTAATAGGACGGCATGGACATTAGGTTGTGCTAATTGGTTTAAATGAGTGTGTAGGATGGAGATATAAATGCCCAATTGACGTGGAAGCAAATGTCAAATGATGCACAAGCTTCCTGGGCCATAAAGCACTAAAGGAACGACACAAGGCAATATTTAGGTGTTGCATTGCACCATGTAAGGGGTGTGGTGCGATACAAGGCCGACATGTTGCCTAAGTTATAGCCTCTCAAACCCAACCTAGACGTTATTGCTGAATCATGAAGATTACATTGGCTTGGATTAGATTTAATGTTTGAATTGGCTGGTATATACTTGTAAGTTTTGGTGTAGGTTATTGGCAAATTTGGGTGAGAAATAAAGCTAGGAAATGAGCTTATATTGTCCACACGGGTAGACACACGAGCGTGTGTCATGACCGTGTGTGACACACGGCCTGGTACATGGGCATGTGGTTAGGCCGTGTGCCCCCTGCATCTTAAAATTAAGAAACAGAATGCTCAGAATTGAGTACACAGGCAGAGGCACGGGCGTGTGTCTCAATCATGTGTGCTACACGGCATGTGTCTTGGCTATGTGAACCCTGCACCTAATTTTTGAAAATTAAATTGACCACACGGTCTGGTTTTACTCGTTTGAAATATTTACAAATTTATCTTCTCTATATATTTATGATTTAGATTTAATCCCTAAAATTTGAAAAAGCTACCCTAAAATTTCCCGTTTTACCCGTTTCATATATATAATAGCTAAAATGATAATAATAATTAAGAAAATTAAGAAAAGATAATTAATTAAATTTTTATTTACCAAAACTTCTCATATTCACTCTCAATAAAAATTTTATTAAATTGAAAATTTAACGAAAATTATAAAAGTATAGATATTTAATTAGCTTTTTTTCAAAATAATCCTATTAATATATTTAAAATACTTAAATTACTATAATACCCTATTATATGTTAATGACTCTTAAAGGAGTTAATTTTATATTGTAACAGGCTATTTTTTAATGGTATCGGAAACAGTGGTTTCAGAACCCCATTTCTAATGAGTGAGTTCGTAAATTTTAAAATAATATTTATGAGGTTAGTATAAAGTTCAATTAAATTTTGGTCCTTTAATATTTTCAAATAGATAGTTGATTAAGATATAAGGACTAAATTGTAAAAGTGATAAAAGTTCATTGTTAAGGAATTTTAATTAACTAAAAGACCAATTGAGCATTTTAGCCCTTTTTAATATAGTTGACGGTGGTGGATGATCACTAACTATGTTAATTAGGATTAGTAATTAGTTAATTAAGCTTTAGTTAATAATAATTAATAATAATTAACTTTAGCTAAAGTAAATATATTCAAAAAATAATAATAAAACATTCTTCTTCATCTTCTTCCTTCCACAGTTTCCAAAGGAAATAAAAAGGTTTTTAAGCTTTCAATCATTCGGCCTTATGTTGGTAAGGTATTTCAAGTGCTTTTCTTATAAATTTTATGTTTTTGAGTTCTCAAGAACTTGATTTAGCTAACTCATGTACCAATTTTTGAAACTGTTGAAGTTTTTAAAAGTTACCATCGATAATTTCTTGAAGTTTTTATGTTATTTGGTTAGATTTTAAGCTTAGAAATGAAAAATGGCTAATTTATAAAGTGAAAATTGTTAATTTTGAACATAGAAACTAAAGTGTAAATATTTCAAATTTAGTAAGAAATTTATTTAAATATAGGAATTAGAGGGATGTAGAAGGATGAAATTGAGATCGGTTTCGAAATCGAAGCTCAAATTTGAAAGTTATGGCATTTTCAATTTTAGGGACTAAATTGAATAAAATGAAAAATTTTAGGAAACATTAAAAAATTGAAATACAATTTTCATAAGCATATAATAGGTTGATATTAAGTATTTGGAATTGATAATTGAAATGAATTATTATTATAGATTGAGATTTGGACTAAACTGTAGATAATCGCAGAAAAGGCAAATTAGCAAATTAGTCATTGACGTTTCGTTAATTGTTGATTTTGTCTGATAAGTTCATATGATAAGTATATGTATATTTAATTGATAAAATCTTGTTTTGTGAATGTATGTATGTTTATTATTTTTTGAATTATGTACAAAATGGTACAAAATGTGAGATTTGAATTAAATTGAAAAGAAGTGTTAAAATCTGTATAAAGTGATGCCCGAGTGAGCGCAGTAAAGAATAGGACACATTTGGCGTGCCAATAGAGTTAGTTGTGCGCTTGTACGGGTTTGCACTTCGGTGCCTTTCCTTACATTACAGTGCTTTTGCATAACACTTCGGTGCTCTCTAGTGTGGTGTAGTACCCGTGTATCCGAATTTATTTACTAAAGTTCATTGGACTAAATGACCAATATGAATTGAGTAATGATATTGATATGGTATGAGTTTGATAAGAATGTGGTTTAATATCAGATTCGTTACATGATTTATATCGAAATATCATTTAATGATAAATGTGTATATATATATGTGTGTGTGTGTGTGTTAACTTATCGTATGGAATGCAAATGAGAATTCACCTTGTGGAATTGAATTGGCATGTTAGGTCTAAATGTTGGATTATTTATGTTATCGTATATAGTATTAAATGAGGTCAGTTTATCGTTTTATGATTATGAACTTACTGAGCATTCAAAATGCTTACTTGGATGTTGTTTTCTTTTTTTGTAGTTTGTCTGTTTGCCAAACCTGTCAATCGGATCACCTTAGAGCTCACACTATCTAGCTGTTGATTTGGTAGTCTTGTTCATTTACATTCGGTTATGTGGTATGTAAATAGGTGTCAGTAAGTGATAATTTGGACCTAGAGTATGTGTATATATGATTGTTTATATTACTAGTTGGATATGTTGGTTTGAATTAGTTAATGTTTGAGGTTATGCATTATTTGCTAAGTAGTTCATGTTGATTTTGGTTTTGAATTAATGTCTTTGAATGTTATTTGAATGGTTAAAAGTGGTAAGAATGAATTGGTAATCTGTTGTGTTCTTATGAACATTATTTAAATGATATTTTGAGTATGATAATGCATGACAAAATGATGATTTTGGATGGTTATAGACCAAGGATTGGTTGGTTGAATTGGTATAGCTTTGATGGACTTGTTTTAACAAATTTATGGAAATGTTAGAATGGAAGTTTAGAAATAGTTGAATAAATGTTTAGACATGCTTTTGGACTGGTTTTGTGTAGGTTTAAGTGTGTATTTATGCACCAAATAAACTAATAGTCTGGATTGGCATGAAATAGGTACCAAATGACTTATTTTTGCACTAAACAGAATCTTAGTCTCAACAACGACCAAAAGCTTGTAACGTCCCGACATCAAGTGGTCCGACGTCATGACGTGGCACATTGTTTGGCGACGTCACGACATGGATGAAGTCACATGGTGACGTCGTTTGGAAATTTTGAATTCTTTGAAGTGTAGTCCTTATTTGATCTTAGGTCAAATTTAGAGCTTACGTAACCTCACATAAGACTCGGGAAAAGTTTTAGATTGTATTGAATGATTTAAATTATTGGGTTCTGATTCGTTTTATTTGTTGGATGTCTATAATTATTCCATTATCAACTGTACCATCCTGTAACTCAGATCCCGCAATCGAGTTGAATGAGAGGTGTTACATATATTATATGCTTAAATTACTATGATACCTGTATTAAGTTTTAGTGACTCTTAAGGAACTAATTTTATGTTAAATATAGATTTTAATAGCTGTACTTTTAAAATGAAATAATAAAACTTTGTATGATAGATAAACAAGCAAAATAGACATATTTGTAAGAAACATAGATTCATCAATTTAAAATATGATGTGATTTTTTTTTTTATTAAAAGAAAGGGACCAATTTACATCAAGGTAGAACAATTTTCACAAAAGCCAAATCATTCTCATCCTCAAGCAGAATCTATTCTATCTCAAGAGGAGGTGAGTCAAATAGATGAAATCCCACGCTCATACATGTTGTTAGATTTGCCACAGTGCCTGTGACTCTATTACCTTCCCCATAAGTATGTTGGACAGTAACCTCCCAATCGCGAATTTCGAATCCATCGAACTAATGTATTGGAGTAGTCTTCATTTGAGTTGTTATTGATAAGATTGGCAGTAGCAAGACTGTCCATTTCCAATATAACACGTTGCAAGTCAAGTGATCCCAAAAGCCGAAAGTGCGTCCATGGCACCCTAAACATCGGCATCCAATACCGAAGAACGACCGACTATACAAGTAAAGCCTGCCATCCAATTTCCACGATCATCTCTAATCATGCCTCTTGAAGTAGCAACATTTGAATTCAACTTAAGCTCTCCATCAGAATTGATCTTAAACCATCCTTGAGGAGGAGTGTGCCAATTGACCATCTAATGCTAATAAGTCTCACTATGTCTTCTGTTGACTACTTCGGTTGTTAGGGACTACCGCACCTCAAGCCAAACTCGCTTACTTCTTTCCCAAATGCCTTCTGTTTCAGTGAAATATGAATCAAAAACTAATTTATTCCGTCTGTTCCATAAACAACAAGAGAAAATCTCAAATCTCATATCCTGATATTCATTATCCTTGGCAAAGCAACCTGAGTTAGAAAGTTTAGCAAAGATCTAATCTTTAGTCTCCATTGGCGTAAATTCATCAATCTTTTCAACCTTAACCTGAACGAGTGATCCAAAGCAGAGTCTAGTTACATGTATAATATCTTCAGTTTGAAAATTGTAAATCGAGCAGTGGCCATGTTCACTTAATAAAAAAATAAAATCCATATTTGATTTCATACCTTAGATTCATTGGTTAAATGCAATTGCTTTAAGTATTTCTAAGTTACAACGAGTTAGGTGAAACATGTAATGTTATATATATTAAAATAATACCACATCATCTAGTTAAATTAATAAAAATTTTGCAATAGCTAAAAAACAATTTTCTATTTTTCCAGTGTACATGAATTTTTTTCCATTTTGTAATATAATTCATAGACATATACAATACGGTTGTTATAAAACAAAGTCGACAAAATCTAGTGGAAATAATAATAGTATTTCAACATCCGTACGAGCATTCCAAATATCACGATCTGACACAAGTTAAAGCCGAAAGACATGCTTCCAAGTTTGTTGTTTCTTTTCAAACAAACTCTCAATACAAACCAATCGTGCCTAAATTCCCTCTCTAGCAACCAACAGAACCTACCGATCCAAAGCAAAAAGAGAAAAAAAACAAATACCTGAATCTCCATTTTTTTCTAACCAATATTGTGCTTTATTAATTTCTCATGGCCTGTTTTTTTCTTCAACCAAAAGAATCTCTCATTGCTTTTCCATTCATTTCTCATCTTTGAATCAAAGTGATAGCAATCCAATGGGGTTTGGGTCGATTTTGAGTAGGGAAAAGAAGCAAAATCCCTCAAATCCAGTTGCTTCTTCATCTCCGATGCGAACCCAACTTGAAGAACTAGAACTAGTTTTCAAAAGGTTCGACATCAATGGCGACGGTAAGATCTCATCTTCGGAGCTTGGTTCCGTCTTGGGTTCTCTCGGCCTACAACCCTCCGAAGATGAACTCCAGAAAATAATCAAAGAAATCGACACTGATGGTGATGGGTTCATAGATTTCAAGGAGTTTGTGGAGCTGAACACCAAAGGAGTGGACTCAAACAAGGTTCTGGAGAACCTGAAGGATGCTTTCTTGGTGTATGATATTGACGGGAATGGGTTTATTACGGCCGAGGAACTTCACCAAGTTTTCAAAAGCCTCGGAGATGAATGCTCGATCATGGAATGTAGGAAGATGATAAGTGGAGTGGATAAGGATGGAAATGGGATGATTGATTTCGAAGAGTTTAAGGTTATGATGATGGCCGGCGCTAGATCTTAACTCCATGGAACCTCGGACTCAATGAAGATGATGGTGTTTCCTTTTTATTTTGGAGGGTTACTCGGTCGTGCCATGTTTTTATATATCCATGAAATATTATGCAAATCACTACCAAAAAAAAAAAAAAGAAGTCCAAATGTTCTTATACAATCCATGAAATATGGACGTGCTAAAATTATAGTTTTTTTTTCTTTTTTTCTTACAAATGTCATATGGGGTATCCAACGTAGGTGACATGAGACATATCAAATACCTTGCTCATCAGAAACAATAAAATATCAACTCTCTTTCCTCAACCAAAATAAAAACGGATTGTTCTTTCAAAAAAAAAAAAAAAGAAGAAGATTAAACCCAAAAATAATCGAGAAATCAGTGACCAAAATGTCAAGCAAGGCTATACATCATACGACACCAACGACACAGCTATAGTAAAACATAATCGCTCCCTAAAAATCAACAAAACCACATACCATAACAAGCCAAAACCTACTCAATACCTGCATTACAAGAACCCATATAGGCACCTAAAACAACATATATCACACGTCCAATGCACCCAAAACAGCACCCTTACAAACAATCCAGTAAGGACCTATAACAGCTACAAAAACTCCATCAAAACCCAGTTCAAGAGTCTCTCCCTTCGACAAAATCAACATCGTCCAAGGCCACCAACATTTCAAAGCATCACCTACTGCAATATTCTTAAACAACCCTTTAACCCCATGACAGAACAAAATCCAATCATTTCACCTTTCATTAGCCATCAATTAATAATTCGAGTCCAGCAAAATTCAACTTGAATACGGTGAGGGAAAAGATATTTGAGAACGTTGACAGCTGCCAAAAAATTGAACGACAAAGCCGAATGCAATTGGTCGGGTTGGGTCGAGTCAATCACTAATCCCATTTTAAAAAAAATTAAGCTAGGCCTATTTTTGGGTCAGTTTACCCATTTTACCGTTCAATAAAAATAAATATATATATATATATACACTTCAATTTTCCAATAATAAACCCTGTTAACTTATTGGAGCATTTGAGCTCACCTTACTGGTGAGATGCAAAGGGAGCTAAAATCTCCTGTTGCAATTTTTTTCATCTATAAAATTGTAAAACATAGCTTCTTTTGCATACAAAGAGAACTACATTTGAGAAAATAACTCCACCAATTGAGAATATTTCCTTACTTTAAACCCCTTGACCTCCTCTAAATGTGTTATTGTTTATAGTAAAAATATCACTCCAAAAATATAAAAAATTAAATTGGCGGTGCCCGCAAGTATATAAGTCATAGAAATGTTACAACGAAATACCGATAAGTATTCCAAAGATCGTACCTAAGGGATTGCAGATTGGAGAAATTATTATTAAATCAATTACAAAAAATAACTACTAATCTAATCGAGTTATGAATTAGTAGCGTTAATCCAAATTAAAATATTAATTAAACTAATTAACCTAATGGAATTTTCTATTCCTAGTGTCAACAATGCGAGCTTCTAGCCTATGATCGGTTAAATCCCTAATTATCTAATTAAATAATTAATTATCCTCGATTGAGCTATTTATCAACCTTAGCTATGAACACCCTTTCGATCTCATCTTCACTAAGGATTACCACCTAAGTCACCCTTCCAGTCTCTTCCGAGGCATACGAATACCCTTCCAGTCTCACTGCTTGGCACAAGTTATACACGACAGGATACCTTTCCTGTCTCACCTGTCTATATATTCTATCAGGGGCATCACTCCTTAATAAACTAAGTACTTTTGAATAAACAACCAATTTTACATAAATAATTACTTAACAGATGAATCACTTTAATAACCGAATCATGCAAGATATAAGTAAAGCACAATAATCTATTCTAATATTGATACAACGATTAATTGGCTAAATCAACGAAATATAAATAAAAAAATAGAAGAGAAGAGTAAAAAGAATGTTCATTGATAATATATTAAAATGCGAATTCGAAGCAATCTCCGCTCGCAATTGTCTTCACATTGGAATAGAAAAGTTTAGACTAAGCAAATATGAAAAGAAAATACAAAGAAAACTGAATGAGAAAAATTATGTTTGACGGATGGATACCCTAATTTGTGTATAGAAGCCTCTTATTTATCGGCTAAAATATGTGCACTTTATGCCCGATATGCCCCGATACTAATAATTGTTTGCTATCAAACGATATCTTAAAATTTGGACAAACACAACTACTGATGTCATCATTGCTTGTGACCCACATTCAGGCTATGACTCAACATAGGAGCTACTATGGCTCAACATAGTCCATTATGGCTCAACACAGGCTATGTGTTGTGCCATAGACATTGCATGTCTCACCATAACAATCTTTTTGTGGCTTTGGACGTTCATGTCATTCTTTTGCGGCTTAGGAAGCTTGTGCAACACTCGTCCCAAGTTCCTACATCAATTGGGCCTAAAATTAAGCACCGTGCACACTTAAATACACAAATTAAACCTACTTAAGGCTTGTATCGGCCTAATAGGTTACTAACACAAAAAAAAGTGTCAAAAACACTTATTTTATTAACTTTTACTACTTAGCTACTAACTAACAAAAATGTAATAATAAATTATAAAACGCCTAGAAAATACCCTCCTTAAATGCAGAAATATACCAAAATTACTACTACATTTGAATTTAGGTCAAATACTCTCATATTAAGTCTTTACTTGCCCTCAAGCAAACTAAAAAAAAAACAACAAGAAAAAAAAAAACAACTAAACCGAAAACGAGAAATAACATACAATAAAATAAAATGTACTTGAGCTAGCTTGATACAGGAAATTGGATAAAAATATATTGACAAGATAATGTAAATAAACATATAACTCTAGCATGATATACAATTGACTCACAATTTCTAAAATTAGACCAGTTAGTTCACTAAATTACAAAGAAAACAAATAAAAGAATGTTAAGTATAGGTTTCCATCAAAATCGATATATAAATATACAATTATGTTCAAATGAATATAAGCGGTAAAAATATCAAAACTTGACACAATTTCATCCACATAAAGTACTACCAATTTCATCCACATAAAGTACTACCTAAGTCACATAGAACTTTTTGACTTATAACATTCTACGGCTTAGGTATGTTCGGATTTCAAGAATAGGTTCGATAAAATTGCTAAGCGCGAAAGTAGTTTGGCACATTATATTGTCCCCGATATTCCCTCGAGTATACATATAGCTCACCACCTTAAATTCACTTCTCTCACCTTCCTTATTTCTCCCTTTACTAAGGCATAGTATAATATTCATGAGTACAATCATCCGAGCTTGATTTTTTTTTAACAAATGTGAGCTCACTTTTTTTCCAACTCACTTTGTTTTTATTTTTTTATTTCTCGAGATTTTCTTAATTGGCATTTTGCCTTATTTTCCTACAAGCTTAAGAAATCTTATACTCACTATACCATACAATTCCTTAGTTCACTCATTTTTCTTTTCTTTTGAAATCCCTGTGATGTATCTACCTGATCAATATCAATGGTTTAATGTCTAAATCTATGCAAGGACCAAGAAATTAAAGGATCAAATAAAATATTTGTTAGGCTAAAGGTTTCAATTATGGTTCATTGAGAAAAAGGATTAAGGCTCAAATTAGGTACTAGGGAAAATATTTAAGGGATAGCTTTTTGGCTCGAAATTTGTCTACCAAACAACGCCTTAGGTCGTCCCTAGGTAATTCAACGCATGGATTAAATCGGCCAAGTCTATCAATTTCTGCAACCTATAATTCAATTAAACATGCATGCTAGTTATATATCTATTTATCATGTTGTATACTTAACATCTTAAATCTATTCAAAGTGTAATAAAACAAACTAATTAGTCTAAAATTAGAAAATTTAGTATTTCTACAAGCTCAAGCACGTGAAAACACACAATACAAATGAAAATTTTTAAAACTATTGAAAATAAGAAAAATTAAATAAAATAACAGAAAAAATAAACAATTTTCGTAAGTCACCCTGACACTTTATTCGGTACATTGTAATAAAAATTAAAGGAAATATGTTACCTGATTGGCATGATTAGTGCAGCAAAATTGGTAGGATTGAATCTTCCTTCAGGTGTTGGCTTGAGATTGTATTACCGTCAAAAGTATGGGGTTCCTACAGAGAAAAATTAAGCACAAACTATATATATAATAAAATAAAATACTAATTTAACTAACTAAAAAAATAAAACTAATTCAAAATTAAAATAAGTCTTAAAAATATAAATCACAAATACAAATTAAAAATGTTTAGAACTAGTCAGAATCAGGCTCCGACTCCTTATTAGCTTCGCCTGAGTTGCCCTCCAAATCTGGATTTTCTCGGGATCTTCTTTCAAGTCTTCCTTCGGATCCTCCTCTGGATTTTCTTTTACCTCTATCTTGCTGGATTTTGTCTTTGTCTCGTATTTTTCTGTCGGGAATTGAGGCAGCCTCAACCCACTTTTTGGTGTATAGTCCTCATAGATCGTTCTTGCTTCTTGTATCCATTGAACTATTGACCTCCTTCGGACGTACTAATGTCTAGAGTGTGAATACTAATATAAAATATAAAGTTATGAGGCGGTATCCACAGGTATACGGGTCGAGTTGTAATATAGATTTTACAACGAAGTAGGTGAGTACTCTGAGGATCATACCTAAATGAGGCAAATACTAAACCAATCTTAACCTAAACAATTAAAGTTCTAATTAATACTTTAAGTCAGTTATAGTACGAGAGTAAAATAAGAAATATTATTTTAAGGTTTTTAAATTAATAAAATAACATAAAAGAATTAAAATTACAAGAGATAGAGAGAAATAAATTGAATCAAATCTGATGATGGGTGATTAGCTTACTTTAGCAATCTCAATCAACTGTTGTCTCGGGTTCTTCATTAATCAACTAGTCGTTACCCTAGCAGGATCTTCCGATCTTCCACTAACATAATGAATCAGCAATAACTACTTATCTTCTGACCTCATAGTCTAAACTGGCTTGGGGTAAAAGTGTTCACGAATGAGCAATACTAATTTTGGGTTAATTCCCACCTTAATGACTTCCCAAGGTTTTCAGGCCTAGGGTTTGTTTCACATTCTTCCTTTCCCAAACAGTTGATTCATTGAATAACCCTACAAAACAGTTAAAAGATCATGCTTCCACTTGCTAAACCCCCATAGAAGGATTAGTTCCTTAGGGCTTTCATAAACAACATGGAATAGATGGAAGAATTAAACATAGATAATGGATTGAAATAAATAGTTTAAGAAAAGCTTGATTGATATTGATAATAATCGCGAATCCACAATAGTCGATCTTGTTTATTACTCAAAACTCTTGAAAGAAACAAAGAAAAAATAAACTAAAACTATAAAAACCTAAAGAAAGTAAGAAAATAAAACTTAAACTTAAAGAGAGAATCTAAGCTAATGGAATGTATCCATAATGTGTGCCAAAAGAGCCTATTTATAGCCTTCAGGTAGCCATCGTCCTTAAACCCTAGGTTAGCTGGCGTTCCTGAGCTTTAAGTTCGATTGTGCAGACCAAAATGCCTTTGCTTCGTATTCTATTCTCATCACGGAGTCTATGTCGTAACACACTAGGGCCTGTGTTGCGACATAGCAAGCAGTATGCTCCTCTACAGCCATCTTCAGGGGTATGTCTCGACATCGAAGGCAGTTTCTCACTTTCTCTATTCTACTCTCTTTGTTGTGACATCAAATCTCCCATGTTGCGACATAGTGTCCAGTATTGGCCCAAAATGCCTTATAATAGTCTCCTCTACACTCACAAGGTACGTTAGTTCTCCCTTAGGCCTCATTCGGCCCTTAAGGTTAATAAAGGACTCAATGTGCACATTTTATTAAATGCAAATAAAACTAATGAAACTTAATTAAAACATAATGGAAAATCTTGTATTCTATCTCCTTAAATTTGAAAACTATTTTAATCTGCTACAAAGTGTTTTATGTCGGTTCGAATCACGGCAGATCAACTATCCATTTCGAATCTAACAATAATGTCTCACCTAAATATGATTGTCTTGATGGTCCTATTTTGTTTTCGATTTCCCACAAAGTGTTTTATGCTCGGTTCTCATATCAGATGTTTCGTTGGTTGTAGGTTGTGTTCCAGTCATCCAATTAGTACCCTCGCTTGTTTACAAAAGGTCATTACTAAATGTGGAAAGAAAAAATTGACTTTTTTTTCCTAACACAAAGCAACATGCCCCGGTAGATCTATGTACTGACACATATTCTTTCTTTCTATGATATAACATATGGTAATGTATCTTGGAACGTATCTATGTTAGACATGTCTGAGGCTAGGCAAACTTGAGTGTTGATAAATTGTAACCACATTCTTACCCTCGGAGTTAGTTGTTCTTACGGGAACGATGTTGGGAAATTTGTTCCTAAATGGCGTCTCGATTCTTCTCATTCATACATTAGGAGGTTAAGTATCTCCTTCATATTCTCTCTAAGGAAATACATTAGATCTGTCTTTTGTACAAAATCATAGAGAAATAAAAGGATATCATAATACCTCACTATCTTGGGAGGTGAGATGGCAATTTCTTTCCCTCAAATGAAGACTCGCAACCATGGTACATCAAATTCTCAAGTCATCTCGATCTCCCTTAAGGCAGTGTAAAATTCCTGCACAACTAGAATATAGGCTCATCCCTTTGGGATGACACAAAACCAAATTATCTCTCTCATTTCACTGTTTAATGAAAGTAAAGACTCGAAACCTTTCTCCTGAAAAGGAGATTTCTGTCAAATGGCCCAAAGATGAATTTCAAGCTATTTTTCACAAAGTTCTTTAAAGTTATCAACTCCCGATTTAGCATCTGAAAGGTTGCTCCTCATCGTTTTAGGACTATGGAACAAGTGAAAGGCAGAGAATTCATGAAATCTCAAAGACTAGAGTAGCGAAGGGTGTTCGATTGCTTGTGGAGGCTTGGAAGATGCGTCTTCTGCTAAGGACAATATATAAAGGCCATCTAGGGCTTAACTTGCAGTGCAAGCTAGGGGAATATCTCTGAAGATTGAGTCAAAGTAAGAATGAAAAGTTGCCAAAAATAGGTTTGCATTTCTTGATGTAGAAAAGGCATCGTATGACACGAAATAAATTTTTGCCCTTATGTTTTCTTCAAAGCGTGTATGTTACGCCATAGAATGTGTATGGCGTGACACAATAATGTATTCTCAAATTTTCTGGTTCAAGATGGGTGTGTTGCACCATGGGATTGTTATGTGATGACATAGCTTTGATTTGGCCTCTCTGGGACTTATCAAAGGCCTTCGGTTGTCCGTACTTGACCTCAAATTGTTTCTAGCTCCTCCGTTGCTCCCGGAAACATGTTTTCTTCTAGTTCTAACATAAAATTAAAAATCTAAATCCTAAAATATAACTAACAATAAAAACAACGAAAAATAAAATTTGAAATAAATAAAATTTAAAAGCGTAGTGTTTTTTCGGAGTTAGGACGATCTGTATTGCCCCTGAAGAACTTCCTGTTGGTTCTCGACACTTTGATCTGTCGTTTGTTCCACTGTCGAAAATCTAAACTAGAAGCTTTGGTCTATCCAATGATATTGCTTATCTTTGATTGGTGCAACATCCACATCATGAGCCACTTAGTGTCGAATCAGAGCCAACCACAAATCATTTTTCGGGTTATTATTGTCTCAAGCTTCCTTCCCTCCATGTCACGAGAAGCTTTTGTTACCCAAGCTTTATCTTTATCATCGAACAAGAATGATATGAACTCATCGATTTCTTCGGCTGACACCTCCTTTGTTATGGCCAAAAGGTATATCGACTCGTTTATAATTTCTTTCATAATTGATTAAAGCTCCTTTACCTCTAATTCTATTGCTACTTATACTACTACATTTACAATTATGTTAATTGGATCGGAGATGTCTTTGACTATATTCAATTTATCACCATCTCCAATTCCAAACTCTTGTTGACTTTTAAGATTCAATTTCGGATGGTTGTTTGTAAAACATTGGTTCTTTGGATCGAAATTGGAGACATCATGTATCACCTCTTTCAATTGAGTACTTTCTTGGGATCTTTGCTAGAAGAATTCCTCTAATTGATCCAATTGTTGTTGTATTCTTTTTTATTTAGCTTGGAATTCTCGCTCGTAGATTTCTTGTTCAGGCGTATAGTCATACGAATCACAAGGAGTTTTGATTAAAAATTAGGATTTCCTCACTACAGTGTATACTGCCAGCGTGCCAAGTATGAGAAAACCATGCAGATAGAAGAGGATTTAAGAGAAAGCGTAAGTATGACAAGCGAATAATAAGAAATCTGCCAAAAATGACAAAAGTGGTAAGGATAAATGTGAAAGATGGCAAGGCATGGGCAAAAAACCGATAAGAATTAGAGGAAGATCAGTCATGCAAGAGCTAGCCTAATTATGGGAAAGTAAAAGGGGAAAATAATTTGATGATCACAAGCATGAATCCTTCATGAAGAGCCACTAGGGGTGGCTCAAAGGAGTTGTACGTAAGAGGCAAATCTCATGGAAGAGATGAAAATTTTACTTCCAAGATAAGGATTCTATCTAGGGGATAGAATATCTGTTAAAACTATTCCTCTTTGATGAAAGTCTAATGCGGGTACACCACCGCAATGGTAGGCCTTAAGGAGGAAACAAGAAAGTGGGACAGCAAGCTCATATTGTCGTAGGGATGATAACTTGTTGGTTTAGCGAGTTAGACCAATCTTCATTTATGGGATAGAAAAGTTCTCAAGTAAGCAATAGTGTGGGACAGATTACTGGAAGTAATCCCACCACTGTTTCCAATAGAATGGTACAAGACTTGGTTCACCAGAGTGGAAAGGTCCACTATGAGTCAGTATAATATGGAAACGTTAATGAGTCCTTTAGGGATATGGAATGGAAAGAGGTAGTCTGCCAAGGACTGACCCCACCAGGAAAGCCCATCAAGGTAGGTATGACCTAAGGATCCTTAAACGGGGAGCAAGAAAGGAGCAAGGATAAGACTCGCTGATATGAAGAGGTGTCTAGATTACAGACAAGTAGAGAGTTCGACCAGAGGAAGGCCTTATAGTAATCCAAGTAGCTTAAAGAATCAAGTTGAATTCACCACCCTTATAAAGAAAACTCTCCTTGAGCGAGTAGGGAGTGAATTTATGTTTATTTTAATTTACAATTGTTACCCACGTGCGATAGGGTCAATTCATGGTGTCGTATAGGAACTCACTAAGTTCATTTGAACTTACAAGAGTTGACTGATGTTCACAAGACTTGCAAGGATGATCAAGGACTCAGAGGAGGGACCTAACCAGATAGTGATGAGATCAGGGATTGCGAATAGTTAGAGTCATGCACATAGGAAGAGAGTACTATTAGAGGATTCTGTTGGATTTGGTGCCCTCAGTGTAATATATTTGTTTGTAAACTTGTAATTTTTTTGAACAGATTGGTTAATATAACAAATTAATTGAGTACATAAATATACTTTGTATAATTATCCTAACATGGTTTTTGCACGCAAAGAAAAATAAAAGCAAATGTTGCCTATTGGTTGTCTAAATGTTTAACTAATACTAAGTGGTATTACATGGTTGGATCGTAGTACGGAAAGACTTGTATTAGTACATGAACCTATACATTTCCTTAGTCTAATCAGAAATGAGTGGATGACTTGAGGAGATGCCTTGTCTTGGGTAACGGAGCGGATGACTCCCAAAAGGCAGAGACATAGATATGACTGAATGGACTGGCAGTACATTGGATAGGACCCAAGCAGAATAGATCCTGAATCTATTTATGGATTTATTCATTTGTGACGTTCATAGTATGGCATAGCTAAATCCTAAGTGGATGGTGAACTATGTATGCATGACTCGTACACTTTAATGTAAGTAAAAGCTTGAGTTCAAATAAATAAGGAAATGAAAGCTGGTGCATTGGGTGTACGGCTTTTGTAGTATGTAGTGTCATTCAAAATAGTGGGATTCATAGCCTAAAAACATGGGTAAATGATATCCTCTCATTGGCATTACATGGTTGATGAAAAGTAAACGTGGCCACAGGTCGTCCGTCTTTATGATGGATAACTTGATCACTATATGATAGTGATTGACTTTCTTGAAGGAAGATGTAATGGTTACCATGAGATAAAATAGAATCATATTTATAGAAAGGATGTTATCCCAAAGATATCAAGGATATCCTATGAGGGTAACACACTTATGACAAGTTCATTGGACGAGCACTGAGTAGTTGCTTTCGTAACGGTATGTCGTTAGGGAGAGCTCAGTCACGATACTATAGTGGAATGAATTCGTGAGTAAGTGAGTTTATAATTAACAGGTGAAAACTCAAAACTTAATTATAAATCATTTGAGCCTCAACTACAAATGTCCAACCAGTCCCTCCGCTCGCTCGTTGAAACCAGAAATGAATTGCGTGTTTGAATATAAACGAATGGAATGCATATGAAAAGAGAAATTAGAAACATTTAAAAATGATTACGGTTTTCTCTAAAATGGAAAAATAGAATCATTTGAAAATGAATCTAGGTTTGCAAAAATGGAAATGGAAATGAAAATGATCCATTTGCGATCTTATATGGATTAGTTAAAAAATGATCGGAAGAATGAGTTTATGTTTTTTAACTGTTTTGAAGCACAAAAATGAAAATAAACCATTCGATCATACTGAACATGTTGAGTTTTAAATTATCAAACATATTGTCTCGAAATTTTACTAGGGGTAAAATTGTTAAAATTTTGTTGGCGGTAAAATAAGGATAAGAAAATTGTTTTATATATAAATATTAAATTTTATTTTGGGAAATAGAAAAACTAGATCAAGTTTGATAACATTACAAGGTATTGGGTCAAAAAGGCCCAAGAAGTACTCGTAATTAGACCCAATGTGAGAGAGGCCCAAAAACCCCTCATGGATATGAAGGGGGTGGCAAACCTAGTAGGAATACTAAGATGTGTCGTCCTCCCTATTCCTATTCTAAGTAGGATGTTATTTTTCTATTTGAAATAAACCACTACAACTCAACAAGGGTTCCACCTTCTCTTCCTATAAATAGATGGCACTGGTAGAGCTATTAACACAACTTTGAGAGATTGTTATTCTATCAAAAAATAGAGAGAATTTATTCTCAACTATTACATATATTTTTCTGGAATGACAATTCTACCGGTTTCTATTAAGAATATAGAATTTTCGTTTTCACTCTAATATGAGAGAAAACATTTTCTAGTTATGTGTTTCAATTCAATTGGTTTGAGCCCACACCTGAAGGAGTTCGTGGTACGAGAATACCAGAGGAGATCATTTGGTTGAAAGCTAAGAACAACAAACGTTTGCTAAATTGAAAACATAAGTACGAATTTGGTTAAGGTTTATTGTTATAAATATCACAAATCAGGTCTATTTTTAAAAAAAATATAAATTTTAATTTTGCAAGAAAACCGTTTTCAAACCAAGATTTTTCCAATAGCTTCACTTCAGGAACAAAAACAAAAAAGCCAGCTAATGTCCCTAGAATCTGGATTTTTAGCACAAATAACCCTTAGCTAAATTTTTAGAGTTATCTTGTAAACAAATAGTCTGTATAAAGATAGAAACCTTGTGAGACCAAGCTTTTAGATAAACTTTAGGCTTTTGCAGCAAGAAGTGTTACTGTATCTATATAATATGTTTTATAACAGTTAGCCGGTAGAATTTAGGATGACTTAATCAGGTCTATTTGTGACACTTTGTACCCGGATCTAGCGGATGGGTCAGGTTAGGGGTATTACAGACATCAGCAACTTGATTGCCTCTAAACATGTTATCATTTATGGTAAAAATATCACACAAAAAATATAAGAAATTAAATTGGCGGTGTCCACAAGTTTACAGATCAAATTGTGATATAAAAGTGTTACAATGGAATACTAGTAAGTATTTCGAGGATCATACCCAAGGGATTGCAGATTGAAAAAATTATTATTAAATCAATTACATAAAATAATTACTAATATAATCGAGTTATGAATTAGTAGCATTAATCCAGATTAACATATTAGTTAAACTAATTAACCTAAAATTAACCTAATGGAATTTCCTATTCCTAGTGTCAATAATGCTAGCCTCTAGCTCATGATTGATTAAATCCCTAATTATCTAATTCAATAATTAATTATATTCAATTGAGTTATTTATTACCCTTAGCTAAGAATACCTTTCTGGTCTCATCTACCTTTCTGGTCTCATCTTCACTAAGGAATACCACCTAAGTCACCCTTCTGGTCATTTCTTAGGCATACGAATAACCTCCGAGTCTCATCGCTTGGCGCAAGTTGTAAACGACAGGATACCCTTCCGACCTCACCTGGTTAGATATTCTATCAGGGGCGTCACTCCCTAATACACTAAGCACTCTTGAATAAACAATCAATTTCAGATAAATAATTAGTTAACAGATAAATCAGTTTAATAACCAAACCATGCACGATATAAGTAAAGTACAATAATCTATTCTAATATTTATACAACGATTAATTGGCCAAATCAATGAAATATAAATAAAAGAATAGAAGAGAAGAGTAATGAGAGTTCTCATTGATATTATATTGAAGCGCGAATTCGGAGAAATCTTCACTTGCAATGGTCTTCACATCGGAGTAGAAAACTTCCAACTAAGTAAACATAAAAAGAAAATACAAAGAAAACTAAATGAGGAAAACTATGTTTGATGCATGGACGACCTAATTTGTGTATAAAACCCTCTTATTTATAGGCTAAAATATGTGCACTTTATACCTGATATACCCATGATACTAATAATTGCTTGATATCAAACTATATCTTAAAATTTTGTCAAACATGGTCGCTGATGTCATTATTGCTTGTAACCCACGTTAAAGCTATAGCTCGATCCACATGTGCAGGTACTGAATGTCACGAACCACGTATAACTTAACAAACTCTTTGACTATCATATTTAAATATTTTAGTTTCTACATTTTATGAAATTTAACTTCATTAATTAACTACTTCAAGCAAACTTTAAAATTTTTACAAATTCACTATGTTGGTAATTTCTGACATTGTTCGCCAATTTGATTTATGTCTACTACACTAATACATCCAATTTAATTCCCAAGGTGTAGCCTATAAGGAGTGCCCCTCTATACGCATGTTACGATTATCGTGCCTTTCACCTCTAGCTGGTAGAGTCTGGCTTGGTCCTCTCCCATAATGGTTATATTAATCTTTAACCCTGCAACCAAGGTAGTACAATCATAAGTTCAAATGAACTTAGTGGGATTCAGTAAAATAATGTAATAATCATATTTCGAATGTCTTTAAAGGACCAAAATTTTAAAGTAGAGATTTTAACTTCCTGAATATTCTTAGCCTTCTATAGATTTCACTAGCGAGGTCGATTCCTTGCCCTACTTCGTAGCCCGTAATTGGCAGACTTTATTCATTGTTTTAGCAACAAGTGCGTTCTTTACAATAAATATTCTCAATGGTATTGGCCTGATTTTGCCTCATTCCATTTTCTTTTTTGTCTTTATCAACTCTACATTCACAATTCTTTCTATAACACCCCACACCCGAGCCCTACACTGGGACGAAATACGAGGTGTTACCACACTTAAACACATGCATACAAACAATTTCGAGTTATAAGAACTAGGTCCAATTTAAAACTTTTCCTTTTTTTTTAAATCTAAAAGCTCTAATATGGGCTTATGAGGCCTAAATCATGCTTTGGAATTGTCCCGGGATTAATCCCAACATCTTTTAAAAACTTTTGAAAAATACTACTTGAAGCAGGGCACACGCCCGTGTGGAAGGGCAACATGTCCGTATGGCCATTATGACATGGCCGTGCTAAATGCCCGTGTGGTTCACACGGCCTAAGCACGAGGGGACACACCAGTGTGAATTAAATTCTAATTTCAAACCTATAGGGGTTTTCACACAGCTTGACACACACCAGTGTCCATGGCCCGTGTCCCTTACGCGGCCATGACACGCCCGTGTCTTAGCCCGTGTCTAAAAACCTTGACATTCTGTTTTTGATGTCAGCATCCAATTAGGGGCACATGGCCAAGGCACATGCCTGTAGCCAGAGGCCGTGTCCTCCACACGGCTGAGACACACGGCCGTGTCTCTGCCCGTGTGTTTACTATCATGCATACTGACTTGCAAATTTTACGTACAGGGGAGACACGGCCGAACAATATGCCCATGGGGCTGACCGTGTGTCACACACGGCCTAGACACACGCCCGTGTGTCTACACGTGTGGACAATATAAGGCTATCTACCAAGCCCTTTGCCATTCTGAAACACAATCTAACACCAACTAACATATCAAAGTCTAACTTATTATGATCTCTTAGCCAAACAACCATAGCTAAGGCTTATATACATTTCATATATCCAACCATGCCAACAATTTCACATTCATGAAAGACTATCTTGCATTCATATAATATCTTTCAATATTAGCCATTTTCCATCGTCTTATACAAAATGAATCAAATATTAGATTAAGCCAACACACTTGGCCAATTAACAATGACACATAACTCAAAAGTCATGGTCCTATACATGCCATAATCAAAATAAAAGATCTAACTATACTAAGTACTTCAGATGATAGTGTGACTGGCTTCTCCGACGTAGGCAATAATCCTCAAGCTACTTTGGCGACACTATAAGAAAATGGAAAGGAAATGAGGTAAGCATAAAGCTTAGTAAGTTGCATGAAAATAAATGTCAACTATTTAACACAAAACAACATGCTCATAACCTTTTATGGCTTACTCATGAATACCACAAATAGACGTAAGTACAACTTACTCATCATCATCCAATACAATTCATATTGCATATGTTGAGCTCACATCTCATACATTTCAAATAGATACATGTACCACTCATCACATGATCATAACTTTTCTCATTTCGATATAAATCATAAATCTTTTGTTGAACCATTTGGAATACTATCAGATACTCCATAGCCCTAACAGGGGTTAAGAAGCTGATGCCATGCCCCAGACATGGTCTTACAGTAGCTCTCATCTATCGGTGTCGATGCCATGTCCTAGACAAGTCTTACACTAACACACAACAAGCTAACTCCATGTCCCAGACAGGTTTTACACTAGTTTGTCTATCGCGAGGCCGATGCATGTCCCAGGCATGTCTTACACTAGCTTTCATCTCGATGTCGATGCATGTCCCAGACATGTCTTACACTAGCACACATATGACCCAAATATCATAGCATGAATATCCAATGATTTCTAAGGCTCAACCGAGAGTTTTACTACCTCAATTCTCATCATGCTTAGTCATTTCCACAATTAAATAATTTATGCTATAACAATTTATTCATACATGAAAATAATGTAGTTGCATTATTTACACACAACTTACTTCGGATTACAAAATGTGGACGACTAGTTCGACTTAGTCCACTAGCTTTACTTTTCCCCGGTCTAGGCCTGGGTTTTGTAATTCTTGATCTATAATGATAAAAATTCACAAAGTCAATCATTTTATCTATCTAGGCATTCAAAAATTTATAATTAGGCAAAATGACCATTTTTCCCCTAGACTCGAAAATCGATTTTTATCACATTTTCTCATTAACCAAGCCTAGCCGACTATTTTTTATACTAGGAGCAGCTCACAATTCTCATTATTTCACACATTATCACCTATTTTACAACTTATGCAAAATGGTCATTAGTTAGGGTTTCCATGAAAATTACTTTACAAAAATTGTTTATTTCACAACCATGATTCATTTTCTTCCATAAAATTTAGAAAAAAAACATGAACACTCTCATGGTAAAACCCTAGACTTTCAACCATTTTGCAAAATAGTCCCCTCATTTGAAAGCTCATGCTACAAGGGTCCTAAAAATACAAAAATCATCAAGAAAGACCATCAAAATTACTTACTTGAGAGGATTACAAGTTGCTGAAATTTTCAAGCTTTCAAACCCCTTTTTGTGTTGAAATTTTTCGTGGAAGAAGGAAAGGCAAAAAGAGATGACATCATTTTTCTTTTATTTTATTTCTAGACAACATTAAGTCATCAATTCACCTAACCCTTTGACTACTTTAATTTCCTTGTCTCATGGCCGGCCAAGCACTATCCTAGGGTATATTTTCCCTTTAAAGACCTTCAATTTTGGTTCTCTAGTTATTTGACACCCATAGCTAACAAAATAGGACTTTTGCACTTTATGCGATTTAGTCTTTTTTCGCAATTAAGCTCTCAAACGCTAAAATTAATTCACCAAAATTTTCGTGCACCTTTATAATCATGCCATCACACATAAAATAATATTAAAATAATTTCTACGGCTTCAGAATAGTGGTTTCGTAACCACTGTTTCAACTAGCCCCAAAATTGGGCTGTTACAATTCTCCCCCCTTAAGGATTTTCGTCCCCGAAAATCTTATCGGTGAATAAGTTTGGGTATTGGTCTCTCATAGTCTCATCAGGTTCCCATGTGGCTTCCTCGATTCATTGTCTATGCCACAAAACTTTCACAAGTACTATACTTTTATTCCTCAATTGTTTGACCTCCCGAGCTAGAATTTTAACCTGCTCTTCGCCATAAGTCATATCCGGTTGAATCTCAATCTCTATTGGCGTGATTACATGCAAAGGATCCGGTCTATATCAACGTAACATGGACACATGAAACACATCGTGAATATTTTCCAACTATGAGGGCAAAGCCAAACGGTAGGCAACATGCCCTACTCTCTCGGTAATCTCATAAGGTCCTATGAAACGAGGACTCAGCTTACCTTTTCTACCAAATCTGAGGACTTTCCTCCATGGGGATACTTTCAAAAATACCCTATCACTGACTTGGAACTCAATTTCCTTTCATTTTAAATCCGCATAGGATTTCTATCTATCCGAAGCGGCTCTCAAGAAGTCACGAATCACTTTAACCTTCTCTTCGGTCTCTCTGACCAAACCAACCTCGTGAATCTGATTCTCTTTAAGTTCCGTCCAATAAAAGGGCGTTTGACATTTATGCCCATACAAAGCCTTATAGGGCACCATTTTCAAACTCAACTGATAACTATTGTTATAGGCGAATTCAACTAGCGGTAACTACTTTTTCCAACTACCTTGAAACTCGAGAACGCAACATCGCAACATATCTTCTAAGATCTGAATTACTCTCTCTGACTGACCGTCAGTTTGCAGGTGAAATGCTGTACTAAAATTCAGTTTTGTTCCCAATGCCTCTTGCAGCTTCTTCCAAAACTGCGAGGTAAACCTCGGATCTCTATCTGAAATAATTGACAAAGGTACTCCATGAAGTCTCACGATCTTGGAAACATATAGATTGGCCAATTTCTCAAGGGAATAGTCGGTACGCACTAGTATAAAATGTGCCGACTTAGTAAGTCTATCAACGACCCAAACTGAATCCTTTTTCCTTGGTGTCAAAGGCGACCCTGACATAAAATCCATGGTTACTCGGTCCTATTTCCACTCGGGAACCATCACAGGCTGAAGTAAACCTGAGGGTACTTGGTGTTTAGCCTTCACTTGTTGACAACTAGACACTTAGAAACAAACTCAGAAATGTCTCTTTTCATCCCCGACCACCAGTACATTTTCTTCAAGCCGTTATACATTTTCACACTACCCGGATGGATAGACAAGCAGCCACTATGTGCCTCTTGTAAAATCCTTTGAATAAGCTCATTATCCTTGGGTACACAAATTCTATCTCGGAACACCAAGCATCCATCGGTGTTAATCCGAAAATTTGATTCAACACCCGACTCACACTGAGCTCTCTTGGCTTGCAATTCACTATCGTTATTCTGAGCCTCAAAAATCTCTTACAGGAACATCGGTTTAGCTCTCAACTCTGCCAAAACTGAACCATTATTAGTCACGGTCAACTGAGCATTCATAGCCTTTAAAGTGAACAACGACTTTCTACTCAAAGCGTCAGCGACTACATTCGCCTTCCCCGGTGGTCGTCAATCACTAACTCATAATCCTTTATCAACTCTAGCCACCTTCGTTGTCATAGATTCAACTCCTTCTGAGTCATTAGATACTTGAGACTTTTATGGTCGGTGAACACTCAGCATCTCTCACCATACAAATGGTGTCACCAAATTTTCAATGCGAACACGATGGCCACCAACTCTAAATCATACGTCAGGTAATTCTTCTCGTGTGGCTTTAGTTGTCTCGAGGCATAGGCTATTACCTTGCCTTCTTTTATGAGCACGCACCCTAACCCATTCAAGGATGCATCACTATACACCACAAACTCTTTTTCCGATTTTGGTTGCACTAAAACTGGCGCTTCGGTCAACAAAGCCTTTAGTTTCTTGAAACTCTATTGGCACTTCTCTGTCTATTCAAATTTGACATCCTTTTGTAAAAACCTTGTCATCAAAGTAGCTATTATCGAGAACCCATTTACAAATCTTCTGTAGTATCCAGCCAAACCCACAAAGCTTCGAATCTTTGACACATTCTTCGGCGATTTCCACTCAACAATAGCCGAGATCTTACTTGGGTCAATTCTAATTCCATCTTCCGACACGATGTGTCCTAGGAATCCAACCTCTTTAAGCCAAAATTCACTCTTACTGAACTTGGCATATAACTGCTTATCCCTCAAGGTTCGTAAAACCGTTCTCAGATGCTCCGCGTGCTCACTCTCATCACGTGAGTAAATTAGTATGTCGTCGATAAAGACCACCATGAACTTATCCAAATACAGCTAAAAAATACGGTTCATCAAATCAATAAACACTGCAGGGGCATTTGTTAAATCGAAGGGCATAACAAGAAACTCATAGTGCCCATACCTTGGCCTAAATGTGGTTTTCGGTACATCTTGCTCCTTAACCCTTAGCTGGTAGTAGCCAGACCTTAAGTCGATCTTGGAAAGCATGGTAGCTTCTTTCAACTGATTAAACAAATCATCGATCCTTGGCAAGGGATACTTGTTCTTCATAGTCACCTTGTTGAGCTCTCTATAGTCTATACATAATCTCATCGATCCATCTTTTTTCTTCACAAATAGTACTCAGGCACCCCACGGAGAAAAACTCGGTCTCGTAAAGCCTTTGTCAGTTAACTGTTGTAGTTGAACTTTCAACTCCTTTAACTCCGTAGGAGTCATCCTATACAGAACGATCAAGATGGGTGTCGTACCAGCGACTAACTCGATTCCAAATTTAAATTCCCTCACTGGAGGCAATCCAGGTAATTCTTCCGGCTCAAAGTCTAACTTATCATGATTTCTCAACCAAACAACCATAGTTAAGGCCTATATACATTTTATATATCCAACCATGCCAACAATTTCACATTCATGAAAGACTATCTCGCATTCATATAATATCTTTCAATATTAGCCATTTTCCATGGCTTTATACAAAATGAATCAAATATTAGATTAAGCCAACACACTTGACCAATTAACAATGACACAAAACTCAATAGTCAAGGTCCTATACATGCCATAATCAAAATAAAATATTTAACTATACCAAGTGCTTCAAATGATAGTGTGACTGGCTTCTCCAATGTAGGGAATAATCCTGAAACTATTTTGGCGACACTATAAGAAAATGGAAAGGAAATAGGGTAAGCATAAAGCTTAGTAAGTTGCATAAAAATAAATATCAACTATTTAACACAAAACAACATGCTTATAATCTTTCATGGCTTACTCATGAATACCACAAATAGACATAAGTACAACTTACTCAACATCATCCAATACAATTCATATTGCATTTGTTGAGCTCACATCTCATACATTTCAAATAGACACATGTACCACTCATCACATGATCATAACTTTTCTCATTTCGATATAAATCATAAATCTTTTGTTGAACCATTTGGAATACTATCGGATACTCCATATCCCTAACATGGGTTAAGAAGCTGATACCATGCCCCAGACATGGTTTTACACTGGCTCTCGTCTATCGATGTCGATGCCATATCCCAGACAAGTCTTACACTAACACACAACAAGCTGACACCATGTCCCAGACAAGTTTTACACTAGCTTGTCTATCACGAGGCCGATGCATGCCCCAGACATATCTTACACTAGCTCTCGTCTCGATGCCGATGCATGTCCCAGACATGTCTTACACTGGCTTTCATACTGTGGCTGATGCATGTCTCAGACATGTCTTACACTAGCACACATATGACCTAAATATCATGGCATGAATATCTGATGATTCTTAAGGCTCAATCGAGAGTTCTACTACCTCAATTCTCATCATGCTTAGTCATTTCCACAATCAAATAATTTATCTATAACAATTTATTCATACATGAAAATAATGTAGTTGCATTATTTACACACAACTTACCTTGGATTACAAAATGCAGACGACTAGTTTGACTTAGTCCACTAGTTTTGCTTTTTCTCAGTCTAGGCCCGGATTTTGTAATTCTTGATCTATAATGATAAAAATTCACAAAGTCAATCATTTTATCGATCTAGGTAGTCAACAATTTATAAATAGGCAAAATGACCATTTTGCCCCTAGATTTTCACAAAATTACCATTTTACCCCTAGACTCGAAAATCAATTTTTATCATATTTTCTCATTAACCAATCCTAGATGAATACTTTTTATACTAGGAGCAGCTCACAATTCTCATTATGTCACACATTTATCACCTATTTTACAACTTATGCAAAATGGTCCTTAGTTTGGGTTTCCATGAAAATTACTTTACAAAAGTTTTTTATTTCACAACCATGATTCATTTTCTTCCATAAAATTTTAGAAAACAACATGAACACTCTCATGGTAAAACCCTAGACTTTCAACCATTTTGCAAAATAGTCCCCTCATTTGAAAGCTCGTGCTACAAGGGTCCTAAAAATACAAAAATCATCAAGAAAGACCATCAAAGTTACTTACTTGATAGGATTACAAGTTGCTGAAATTTTAAAGCTTTCAAACCCTTATTCTTGCTAAAATTTTCAGTGGAAGAAGGAAAGGCAAAAAGAGATGACATCATTTTTCTTTTATTTTATTTCTAGACAACATTAAGTCATCAATTCACCTAACCCTTTGACTAGTTTAATTTCCTTGTCTTATGGATGGCCAAGCACTATCCTAGGGTATAGTTGCTCTTTAAAGACCCTTAATTTTGGTTCTTTAGTTATTTGACACCCTTAGCTATCAAAATAGGACTTTTGCACTTTACGCAATTTAGTCATTTTTTGCAATTAAGCTCCCTAACGCTAAAATTAATTCACCAAATTTTTCATGCACCTTTATAATCATGCCATCACACATAAAATAATATTAAAATAATTTTTACGACTTCAGAATAGTGGTTCCGTAACCACTATTTCGACTAGCCCTAAAATTGAGCTGTTACACTATCTAGTGGATAAGCCATCTGAATGGATGCCTTACCACCGTGGTAGCTTCGCATTATACTATCTAGTCTTGGCTAACTTTTTATCTTACTCCTAGTCGTCATAAAAAATGATGTTAATAGATAAATCCCTATCAAGCCATAATTTCTTTTGCCTTTTGACAAAATTTCTGCCCAATTAACCCTTGGCGGACTTTCATGAGGTTTATTCAGTGTCACATAATCCTAGTTAACTTATTTCCCTATTGGTAAGTGTAAAGGCATCTTCTACCACTGGATCATCCTGGCAACCGTTATCTCTGTGAGGACCTTGACAGCCTTTCCAGGAACTAGATACCCTATTTTTACCCACAGATCCTTAGTTTGAGGTTCCGCTTCAACATCTTATTATCATTATCCATTCTAGTTTATTAGCAAAACCTATTGACTTGTACCCGAGTTCTCAAGCGCACCAATTCCATCAAATAATGTTACTCTTTGCTTGAGTTGTACCCAAAATCTTCTTTTCCTCATCATGACAACTTTCGGGTTTAGTGTCCTAGCGGACTTCTACTTATTTCCATAGCCGAACTATGGTCTTACACAATCTAGCCTCTAAATTAATGTCCTGCCAGAATTTTATTGATGCCATAATCGAGCTATAGTCTTACACATTTATTCTCATATTTAATGTCCTAGCGGACTTTTTATGATGTCAAAGTCGAGCTATGATCTTACACGTTAAACCTCTCTGAGGTGTTGCCTGAAGGACTTTACCGTCATTGTAGTGTAACCCTGAAGGACCTTATCGCCTTCGCGGTGTCGCCCTTAAAGCCTGCTGATAGTCGAAGTGATGTTACTCTATGGAACCTAATAACCATCATCACAGTGTCACTCTAGCAATTTAATCGGTATAATTCCGTTTCATATTAAACTTGATGCTCAAACACTACAGTGTCCCCTCTGCAAAGGTCAGAGGTTTGCACATCACATTAGTGCCCAACAACATCGGATTGTGGAACCTAACGAAAATTTCATTTCCCTATCTGTAACGTCCCACCCGACAAAGTCCTAATGATCAAACGATGTTGTTGGAAGCAAGGCACAAAGAGTAAGGTTTGAACGAGTAAGACATAAGGATTTGGCTAAGTATAATAAATTCCTCGAAAATGCCTATACTACCTAGCTCGACAGGTTATAAAAAAAAAGCTTCGTAAGAAGTGTTATGGCAAACCGAAAGTATTCTATATGTGAAGCCCTCTATAATAGGAATAGTTAAGGGAAATAATGAAAGGAATAAGGTATGACCAAACATGGAATAATGGTATGAATGTATGAATATATGGATATGAGGCATAGTCATAGAAGTGTATGATTTGTAAAATAGTATTCATCCAAATGCAGTTCTTGGTGTTTAGAATGGGCGAACTCCAATATAAGAATAAAGTAAGTAAGGATTTCATGTCTGATTGCTATGAGTGGTGAAATTAGACTTATGGTTATGTAAAATGACCACGCCAGTGGTGTAGTACACCCTATAACCATTATGGTCCTGTGCAAATTAAATTGTGAGGAAAGTTGGTTAGAAATTAACCAAACGTGAACTAGAATGGTAAAAGGCTAAAGAAGTAACCAAGTAAGTTCTTAGAGGGGCCAAGTCTTGATAAGGCCACTCAGCCTTGATGTGATGTTCACCAAGTTCCCATAAAGACTTGGGTTAAGTTAAAAAGGTCATTTCAGTTGGGCTAAGAAAACGGTTATCTTATTTCCTTTTTTCCTCTAAAAAATAAAAAAAAGATTTAAGGCTAAAGAGAGATAGAAACATTACTCTGAGCTAAGTTTAGAATCTTGGATATTTCTAGTGATTTTCTTCACTACAATGTATGTTTCCTGACTCTGTCTATCAAGGAAACATACATTTGTAAGTATGATTGAAGAAATTTAGCTTTAAGAGATGTTTGGGTTTAAAATGATGATAATGGTTACCTGAATGGGTTTTAATGAAGTGTTTCTATTCTACAAGGCAGAAAAGGATGTATCACCCTACTGAATGATGGATCTGAAGGTTAAGCTACCCTTTTGAGGTCATCAGGTGAGTCCCTAAGCTCATTCTTGCATGCAGTATGTATGTTCTAGAAAGTTCTATGCTAAGTGACCAAAGCATGATATTGAAACTAGAAAACTATGAAGTAATAACTTTTTTATGAAAGGAAAGGTTCATGATCTTACATGTATAGAATGTATGAAGTTTGATGGACTAAGTGTAGGACATGAACTTGAATGTGTATGGTATGTACATGACTCTGAAAGCGTGAATGTGTCTGCCATAAGTATGTCATTGTATGATAGGTCAATGCATGATGAGTTTATGTCTATCTCTGGAGTTGTAAAAAGGGTTCGTCAGGACTAAAAACATGAATCTTTGAAAGGACAAGACCATGGCCATGATGCTAAAAGAAAATCATATCGTGTAAGACCATAATTGGTAGGTTATGGCATCATATGGAAAGAAAACCATATAATGTAAAATATTAATTGGTGGCTTATGACATCATATGGGGAAGTTTAAGGAAGGTTATTACCTATTGTAGTTCTCTATGTGTCCCAAAATGATGAAGAGCAAACCTCACTAAGTGTGAGTTTAGGCAAATCCCTATAGTTTAAAACACTAATAATGTAACAGCTCATTTTCAGTGGTGGCGAAAATAGTTGTTTCGGGACCACAATTCTGTCCAGTGAGTCAGTATTTTTATTTTTATTTATTTATAATTTATGGGGTTATTACAAGGTCGTATTAAAATTTGGTTAGAAAATTTTAACGTTTAGATAGTTAATTAAGTAAAAGGACTGAATCGTAAAAGCTGCAAAAGTTAATTGCTATTAATTAATTGTGTTAAATGGTTGTGAACCAATGTTTTGAAGGCCTTAAATAAAAATTAAACCATTAATAGTTATAGTGGACGGTGTGGGTCATTATTTAGTTAAACTTTATGTCTAAGTAAAAGGGGTCATTTAGTAAATTAATAAATGGAAAAACAAAAACAAAAATAAAACAAAAACATCATCATCCTTATTAGCTCTCACCACTAAATTTTGTCAAGCGAAACTCCATGGGAGAATCAATTCTACCTTACATGTGAGTAAAATTTTAGTCCATTTTTAATAATTTTTCACGTTTTTGAAATTGTTATAGTTCAATTTAGTTAATCCAAAGACTAAATTGTGAAACCGTCCAATATTTAGAAGTTTGCCATGGTTTATATTGCTTTTTTTTTTATGTTAAATAGTTTAGTATTAAGCTTTTTGTTGAGTTTAGATTGTTTGAGTTGTAATTTTGGTTGGTTTTAAGTTAAGGACTCATTTGTTAAAATAGTAAAGTTAGCATGAAATTCTTGGGAAAATATGATAAATATAGACTACATAAGGACCCCAGAAAATTCGGTTAAGCTTGGAATTGTTTTAATTGTGATAATTTTGAAGTTTTAGTTTTAGAGGGTAAATAGTATAAAGGTAAAAGTTTGGGTAAATGTATAAAATATTATTAAAGAGTTAATTACATAATTTAAAGTGTTATAAGATGTTAAATTGAATTAATTGAATTGAATTGTCATACTTAGATCAAGAAATGAGTAAATCGGTCGATAATTGTGGGAAAGGAAAGGTTATTGAATAGTCGTCACCAATCACCAGTAGCCACGTCATAGATAAGTTCGTATTATGTAATTTAAGGTTTAATTAGTTTTTTTTTACCTATTTATTGAAGTAATAGGTGTTATTGTGATAATTATTGAATGCTTAGTTTTATGAAAGATTATTATTAAGATTAAAATGTATTGGAAATGTACGAGAGGCCCGTGTGAACTTGGTAAATAGTTGGAATACAAATGGCAAGTCATTAGGAAGAAGCAAGCTTTGAGCCGATGTATTTGTAACCTTGGGCCTAGCAGGCTTTGAGCTGGTGAATAATTATATTAGGTACTTCATACGGTTAATGGATACTGTACTGAAAGCTTGAGGTCAAGCATGTGTTGCGAACTCCCTAAAGCTTGAGGTGTCGATTAATTTCCCAGAGTTGACCTGTTTAGATATTACTCTTCTGCATATTCAGAAAGATTTACAATTTTTATCCAAGCCAATTGATTGTTTACATATCATATCACAATTTAATAATATGGTGAATTGATGGTGTGAATGCTATAAGTTATATTGTCTTGGTTGGTTAAGATAGGTGAATTATGATCATTGATCTTACATTATGTTATTGTATTATTGAATTTAAATTGTTAGGTATGATATGTTGAATTTCACGAACTTACTAAGCTTTATATGAGCATACCTCGTTTTGATTTTATTCTTGTAGATTTGTCAGGATCGTGACATCGATTGGATCAACTCAAGAGATCACACACTATCCGTTATCCTTTCAGTAGTTTTTTTTATTGTTTTGAAATAGTTAAAAGTGGCATGTAATAAGGGTATCCATATGTATATATTTTAAACCCTTAGCCGATAAGTAACTTATTATGGAATGGAAGCTTTTAATTGACATTTTTGTGCTTGTTTAATGTGGTTGGTGTAATATGTTAATTAATGGTAGCTAGCATTTGGTGTTTTTGGTGAATTTGAAATGGTCATTATATGTGTTTGAGTAAGAATGTCATGCTTGTAGAATGGATATTAGTGAATTGGTATGTTAAAGTTATTATGAAATAGGAGATTGTGGTACATGTTTATAGTTTAAATTGATGTTTGAATTGTGGTGCCAATGAAGGCATAATGGTTAGGTACATAGGTTGATTGTGAATTTGTATGTTTTGGTTTGTTTAGGCACATTTTGGATGAGTTTGATTGTTGGTCATTGCCTAGCTTGGAGCCCAAGCATTTGGATGTAAAATGGCTTATTATTTGAAGGTAATTTTGGGTACACACGGCCTGTGACACGGGCTACCACATGGTTATATAACACGGGCATGTGATCCTTTAATATTGGTGCATGAGTTTTCTATACGTAACATTGAGTTACACGACCTAGAAACACGGCCCTGTGACCCTAACTTCGAATCTTACACGATTAGACAATACGGGTGTGTGGAGTAGTCACACGGCCATGTTTGGGGCCACATGGGCTGGCCTCTGTCGCACGACCTAGCCTCTATCACATGACCTGGCCACATGATTGTGTGACCACTTTTTACATTTTTTCGTCACAACTTCATAAAAGTTACAATTTAATCCAGAATTGATCCCAATTTGTTTTAAATGTGTCGTAAGCTCAATTTAGGTCTCGATTTGATTAAAAAGCATGGAAATGATTATTGATGATGTATATTTGATTATGTTTGATATGAAATATGTTTTAGATTAAAGTTTTACAGTTATAATACCTTATAGCTTGGGACGATGACCGGACCACGTATAGGGCGTTACATTTAGTGGTATCAAAGCTACGATTTAGTCAGTTCTAGGACTGAATGTAGCATGTATTGAGTCTAGATATACATGCCACTTTATAACATGTGATAATGTGATGGCTTTTGATCTATTTGAATTATTTTTATATAGACAAAATATGAAGTCTGGATCCAATTGAGCAGATTCTGAAGAGATAGAGAGCTTTATTCCAGCCACCAATCAGGAGGCTACTTAGAATGAGCCCGAGTCACAAGGGCTCAGAGATATGGCGCTAAACACCTTTCTTTGTATGATGAATGACATGCATGATGCTTATTTGAAAATTAATTCAGTAGCTCAACAACCTCACCCTCTTCATCCTCAAAGCTCGACCCAACAGAATGTTAAGAGAGTTACCATTGAGAAAGTTACAAAAATGTGAGACAGTAGAATTTTGTGCTAATATGAGTGATGACCCAACTAGAGTCAAGTACTGGTTAGAGCATACTCAAAGGCTGCTCGATGAAATGTTGTATTCACCTGAATACTTTTTAAGATGTATTGTGTCATTGTTAAAAGAGGAAGCATTTCAATGGTGGTCCATGTTAAATGTAGTGGTACAGAAAGAAAGAATTAGTTGGGATTTCTTTAAAATCAAGTTTTGAAAGAAGTATATCAGTAAATAATATTTGGAGAGAAAGAAGAAAGAATTTCTCGAACTAAACCCATTACGGTCACTATGAGTTATTGGTTATGTCATTCGTGTTGACTAATAATCCAGTAGCTTTTATAGACCTGATGAATTAAATTTTTTAGTTGTATCTCGATATATTTGTGGTTGTTTTTATCGATGATATTTTGATTTATTCTAGAGATCAATCCGATCATACCCAACACTTAAAAATTGTATGACAAACTTTACATAAAGAATGATTATACCCAAAGTTTACTACATGTGAGTTTTGGCTCAAAGAGGTTGAATTTCTCGGTCATGTATTTCAGTTGAGGGAGTAAAAGTTGATTCGAGCAAGATTTCTACTATTTTGAATTGGAAGCCTCTGCGGAATGTCTCGAAAGTACACAATTTTTTGGGTTTGGCAAGATATTATCAACATTTTGTCAAGAATTTTTCGATAGTAGCTTTACCATTAACAAAGTTATTATAAAAAGATGTTAGTTTTGTGTGGTCCAACAAAGTTTTGACCAGTTGAAAAGTATGTTGACAGAGGCACCAATTTTAACTCAGCTTGAATCAGGTAAAGAGTTTGTTGTGTTTAGTGATACTTCCTTAAACAATTTGGTATTTTTTTTATACAGGAAGGAAAGGTAGTTGTGTATACTTCCCGACAGTTTAAAATATACGGGAAGAATTATTCGACTTATGATCTCGAGCTTGCTGCAGTGGTGTTTGCATTTCCGTGTTACTATTTGTATGGTGGGAAATGTCATGTCTTTACGGACCATAAAATTTTGAAATATCTGATGACCCAAAAAGAGTTGAATTTGCATTAACAAAGATGGATTGAATTACAAAAAGATTATGATCTGGTAATAGATTATCTTTCGGGTAGAGTGAACATTGTTGCTAATGCTTTGAGCCAAAAATCCTTTTTTTCTCTTTGATCAATGGATGCTCGACTTAGTTTAGAATATGACGAATCCATTTTAGTTGAGTTGTGGGTTAAGCCTTTATTTTTGCATAGAATTCGGGAATTACAAACTAAAGATCCGAACTTGTTGGCTAAGCGGGAAATGGTCGAAAATGGTCAGGTAGCTGATTTCAGTATTAGAGTTTATGGTAGTTTGTATTTTTGTAATAGATTGTGTGTACCGGATGTCTGCAATTGAAACAAGATATCTTAAATGGAGCTCATAAAAGTTCTTATTCAGTACACCCGGGTAGCACGAAAATGTATTACGATTTGAAGCAAAGATACTGGTGGCCAAGAATGAAACTAGAAATTTCTAAACTTGTGTCAAAATTTCTTGTGTGTCAACAGGTAAAATTCGAACACCAAGTTCCATATGATTTTTTATAGCTGATCATGATTCCCGAGTGGAAATGAAAACGTGTTACTAAGAATTTTGTATTAGGATTATCGTTAACGTCGAGAAAGAAAAATGTGATTTGGGTTATCCTTGATCAGTTAATGAAGTTTGAGCAATTTATACATGTACGAACATATTAACCGCTTGAAAAATTAGTTGAACTATATGTCTCTGAAATTGTCAGATTGCACAATTTTTCGTTGTCGATTATTTCAGACTGCGACCTGATATTTACCTCCATATTTTGGAGTAAGTTACACGAGGCCTTGGGTACCAAATTAAACTTTAGTACAGCTTTCTATCCACAAATTGATGATCAATTAGAATGAGTGATTTAGATACTCGAAGACATGCTTCGATGTTGTATACTTGAATTTAAGAGTAGCTGGGAAAAATTTATTTCGTTAGAAGAATTTGCTTATAATAAAAGTTACCAATCGAGTATTAAAATGGCACCGTATGAAGCTCTATATGGTCGAAAATGTAGAACTCCATTATATTAGATAGAGTTGAGTGATAGAAAGATTTTTGGCATTGATGCAATTCGCGAGACTAAAGATAAAGTCAGAATTATTCGAGATTGTTTGAAAGCTGCCACAGATCATTAGAAAACATATGCTGATCTAAAAAAAAAAGACATCGAGTTTCAGATTGGCGAGAAAGTATTCTTGAAAGTTTCACCGTAGAAGAAGATTTTTCATTTTAGACGAAAGAGGTTTATTGGCACATATAAGATTATTTAAAGAATAGGTCTAGTTGTATTTTGTTTGGCATTACTGACAGAACTTGAAAAAATCCATAATGTTTTTCTTGTGTTGATGCTGAGACAATACAAATTAGATCATTCGCATGTAATTTGTCTAGTTGAGATAGAGTTGCAGCCTGATATGTTGTACAGTGACGAACCAATTAGAATATTAGCTTGGGAAGTTAAAGAACTTAGAAACAAACAGATATCTTTAGTAAAAGTTCTCTAGCAAAGTTAGGGTGGTGAGGAAGCCACTTAGGAACCCAAGGAAACTATGAGAATGCAATACTGAAACCTTTTTGTCTAGGAAGATTTTTGGGGACGAAAATTCCTTTAAGGGGAGAGTTGTAACAACCCATTTTTAGTGGTGTCAAAAATAGTGGTTTCGGGACTAGAACTCCAATGAGCGAGCCAATATTTTTATTATTAATTATTAATTATTTATAAGGTTATTACAAGGCCGTATTAAAACTTGGTTAGAAAGTTTTAACATTTAGATAGTTAACTAAGTAAAAGCTACAAAATTTAATTACTATTTGTTAATTGTGTTAAATGGTTGTGAACCAATATTTTGAAGGCCTTAAATAGAAATTAAACCATTAATAGTTATAGTGGACGGTGTGGGTTGTTATTTAGTTAAACTTTTTGGCTAAGTAAAATGGGTCATTTAGTAAATTAGTAAATACAAAAAAAAACATAAACATAAACAAAAATAAAACAAAAACATCATCATCCTCGTTAGCTCTCACTACTAAATTTTGTTAAGAGAAACTCCATGGGAGAAGCTTGAGGTTTGATTACCAATTCTACCTTGCATGTGAGTGAAATTTTAGTACGTTTTTAATAATTTTCACGTTTTTGAAATTGTTATAGCTCAATTAGTTAATCTAAGGACTAAATTGTGAAATCATCCAATATTTAGAAGTTTTCCATGGTTGATATTGAATGTTTTTTATGTTAAATAGTTTAGTATTAAGCTTGTTGTTGAGTATAGATTAGTTTGAGTTGTAATTTTGGTTGGTTTTAAGTTAAGGACTTATTTGTTAAAATAGTAAAGTTAGCATGAAGTTCTTGGGAAAATGTGATAAATATGGATTGTATAAAGACTCTAGAAAATTCAGTTAAGCTTGGAATTGGTTTAATTGTGATAATTTTGAAGTTTTGGTTTTAGGGACTAAATAGTATAAAAGGTAAAAGTTTGGGTAAATGTATAAAATATTATTAAAGAGTTAATTACATGATTTAAAGTGTTATAAAATGTTAAATTGGATTAATTGAATTGAATTGAATTATCATATTTAGATCAAGAAATGAGTAGATCAGTCGATAATCGTGGGAAAGGAAAGGTTGTTGAATAGTCCTCGTCAATTACCAGTAGCCACATCATGGGTAAGTTCGTATTATGTAATTTATGGTTTAATTAGTTTCTTTTTACCTATTCATTAAAGTAATAGTCATTCTTGTGATAATTATTGAATGCTAAGTTTGATGAAAGATTATTATTGGAATTGAAATGTATTGGAAATGTACGAAAGGCCGGTGTAAACTTGGTAAATTGTTGGAATACAAATGACAAGTCATTAGGAAGAAGAAGACTTTGAGTATATGTATTTGTAATAGGCCTTGGGCTTAGCAGGCTTTGAGCCGGTGTATTTGTATCAGGCCTTGGGCTTAGTAAGCTTTGATGGTGTAAATGTTATAGGTTAAATTGTCTTGGTTGGTTGAGATAGGTGAATTATGATCATTGATCTTACGTTATGTTCTTGTATTATTGATTTTAAATTGTCGGGTATGATATGTTGAATTTTACGAACTTACTAAGTTTTGTATGAGCTTACCTCGTTTTGATTTTATTCTTGTAGATTTGTCAGGATCGTGATATCGATTGGATTAGCTCAAGAGATCACACACTATCCGTTGTCCTTTCGGTAGTCTTTTTATTGTTTTGGAATGGTTAAAAGTTTCATGTATTTAGGGTATCCATAAGTATATATTTTAAACCCTTAGTGAATAAGTAACTTATGGTGGAATGGTAACTTGTAATTGTTATTTTGGTACTTGGTTGATGTGGTTGGTGTAATATGTTAATTAATGGTAGTTAGCATTTGGTGTTTTTGGTGAATTTGAAAAGATCATTATATGTGTTTGAGTAAGAATGTTGTACTTGTAGAATAGACGTTAGTGAGTTGGTATGTTTAAGCTATTATGAAATAGGAGATTGTGGTACTTGTTTATTGTAAAAATTGATGTTTGAATTGTGGTGCCAATAAGGGTATATTGGTTAGGCACATAGGTTGATTATGAATTTGTATGTTTTGGTTTGTTTAGGCACATTTTGGATGAGTTTGATTGTTGGTTATTGCTTGGCTTAGAGCCCAAGCATTTAGATGTGAAATGGCTTGTTATTTGAAGGTAATTTTAGGCACACACGTCCTGTAACACGGGTTACCACATAGCTGTGTGACCCACACGGTCATACGACATGCCCGTGTGATCCTTTAATTTTGGTGAATGAGTTTTCCACACAGTCATAGTAAGTTACACGGCCTAGCGACATGACTATGTGACCCTAACTTTGAATAGTGTACACGGTTGGAGAACACGGGCGTGTGGAGTAGCCACATGGCCATGTTTGGGGCCACATGGGTTGGCCTCTGTCATACAGCCATGTGACCCCTATTTACACTTTTTCATCAAAATTTCATAAAAGTTACAACCATAATTGATCCTGATTTGTTTTAAATTTTTCGTAAGCTCGATTTAGGTTCCGATTTGATTGAAAAGCATGCAAATGATTATAGATGATTTATATTTGATTATGTTTTATATGAAATATGTTTTAGATTAAGGTTTTATAGCAATAATACCTTATAGCTCGGGACGATGACCGAACCGGGTATAGGGTGTTACAAGTAAATGATATCTTTGTAGCAAAACTCTGGAAAAGAAAACCTTTGTGGCGAGTACTGGACGCAAAGGATGCCTTTGTGGAAAAACTCTAGATAGGAAAGCCTTTGTGGCGAGTATTGGATGTAAATGATGCATTTGTGGAAAAACTCTAGAAAGATAAGCCTTTTGTGACAACCTCTGTTTAAGAATGCCTTTGTGGCAAATCTCTAGACAGAAAAACCTTTATGGCGAGTACTAGATGTAAAGGATGCCTTTGTGGGACAGGAAAGCCTTTGTGGCGAGTACTGGATGTAAAGGATGTCTTTGTGGCAACCTTTGTTTAGGAATGCATTTGTGGCAAATATCGAAAAGGAAATGCCTTCGTGGCGATCTTTGTCAAAGGAAAGCCTATGTGGCAATCTCTGTAAAGGAAGTCTTCATGGCTATATCCAAAAAGAAACGTCTTCGTGGCGCAACCTAAGGACAGGATGCCTTGGTGGTAACTCTGTAAAGGAAAACCCTTGTAGCGAATACAAAGAAAGCCTTTGCGGCTATTTAAATAAAGGAACGCCTTTACGGAAAATTTTAAATGAATGACGTGTAAGGAATTAGGAAAAAATGGCACGAACAGTCCTCTGAAGGTAAAGTAAAGATAGGACTCTGAAGGTAAGGTAAGTGTAGAGGATAATGTATGGACAAGTAGAAGAAACTAAGTATCTAGCAAACTCTAAAAGAAAGACACCGTATGTAAATGAAATAAGGAACCCCACATAATAACAAGAAAAGAACAGTGAAGCTAGAGCTCGTCGGAATAGATGGCGAATTTAGGATATGTGTTATTGGCATCTATAGACAGCACCTTGAAGTAAGTAAGATCTGGGCGAACTCTGTATTAAGTAATGGGCGTAGTTTACCTTACCCAAAGGTAGTGAAAAAATCAGTAAGTATAAAATAAGATTTTATGTTTATTAATAATGTAAACGAAATGATTAAGGACTATGTAAATATAAGATTTAAGAAGGGATATAGAAAGTGGAGAAATTTTAAGTATAATACGTTCAAAGGAAAGAAACAACCATTTGAGTTTGGACCTCAAAACTGGAGCTTAGTAGAGTAAAGGTTTAATGAACATGAAAAGAAGATAAGTTCTTAAAGATCCTGAGAGGAAGAAAAAGGTTTAAAATAGAGAGGAGTAATTTTAGTCTGTTAAAGGAAATCTTAATGAAGTAACCGCTAGATGGAATAAGGAAAAGTCAAAGGACACATGAAGGATATGTGAAGCATCTATCACACTTTGATATATTGAATCAGGTATTTAAGGTTTAACTCACTAAGTTCTTCTGAACTTACAAAGGTGATTTCATGTTTCAGGTTGTAAAGAAGTATGCTCCAGGAGGGACGACATCAGGGCTACGTTAAAAAGAAGTGTCGCGATGGGCTAATATGCATACAGAGGAAGTTATGTGGCGAGTTCAAGTTAGAGCATAAGTTGTTTAAGAAATGTTCCAATGTGTTTACAGTAGATTGAGGGATAAAATAGAGAATACTGAAATTTTATTATCATGAATTGTAAATGTAACCATACAATGTACACTCATAAGAGACTTTGTCACATTCATAGATAGAACTTTTACACAGGAAAAAAAGCTTAAGTTACATCTGTTATGGACGTAACACCCAATACTCGAGTTAGGTTTATCGGGTCAGGTGGAGGGCTTTACACTATCAATCCACCTATTCTTCCATTTCGCCATTTCTAACCTTGATGCTCGAACACTGCAGTGTCCCCTCCGCAACGTCCATAGCTTCGCACATCATGATTTGCACTCTGCAAAGTCTAGATGGCGGTATACAGAAACTCCATTTCTCAAATCCTAACCTCACCTAACCTGTCAATAATTTCCCCTCCGTACTTAGCTTTTATAACACCAGAGCATCTTTCGACCTGGAAGCTAAGAGAGACAACCATTTATTGATTAAACTAAATGGGGTTAGTCATTAGAAACCCAAAATCTTAAATTATACAGAAGCTTTGAGAGTCCTTACTCTACTTTTTCCTTAAATCCACGAGTTCAGAGGGGTAAGGAAGCTTACCAGTTCCCTAATTTCTCTGCTTCCAGACATCAAATCACACGACAGCTGCAACACACAGAGCTTCCTTCAGCTACATCATTTTCTTCTTTAGGGTGACCTAAGAAGATGATGCTTTAGAGAGAGAAAAATTGGTAAACAGAATTGAGAAAAATTATGTTTTCACACACACTTATATATATACACCATTGGCATGGTCTCCACAAACCAATACCACCACTTAATCTTAATCATTTTGTCTCCCACTATGGAACCAGTCGGTTCCATTCTAACTAAACCAGAATTGAAATCCAACTATTCTCAACCAGCTACTTAAGTTCCTAAATATCTCAATAGAGCTCGCAAATTTCTATTTCTATACAATCAGCTCCCAGACTCTTCCTTAAATTCGGGCCCTGAAGAGAGTCGGGTGTGACACTATGGCTTAACATAGGCTGCTATGGCTCAACACAAGATGCGTGTGGTGCCATAGTAGTCTTTTTATGGCTTTGGACATTCCTGTCACGCTTTCGCCGCTCAGGATGCTTGTGCAACACTCATCCCAAGTTCCTACATTAATTGAGCCTAAAATTAAGCATACTGCAACTTGAATACACAAATTAAACCTACCTAAGGCTCGTGTCGGCCTAATAGGTTACTAATAGCAAAAATTGTATCAAAAACACTTATTTTATTAACTTTTACTACTTAGCTACTAACTATTGAAAATGCAATAATTAATTATAAAATGCCTAAAAAACAAGCTCTTTAAGTGCGGAAATATACCAAAGTGACTACTACATTTGACGTCAGGTCACCCCTTACAATCGTTAATATGCATTAAAAATTTAGATATATCATTTAATATGAATATAGATTTAATAGTTATGGTAAGTAAATATATTATATATTTGGCAAATTAGGTTGTCAATCATTTATTCTTTCTTGAAAATCATTCTTGTAGAATTTTCAATCACATACAACACGTCATAATTCAAAGGTAAATAATGTAAAAAGGTTATGCTCAAAACAATATTAGAGATAAGCTTGAACTTTAATTTTTTTTCCCTTTTGCTTGTAAAGATTCATAAATATTATGATAAAATTGAATTCTCAATTCATACATAGAAGAAAAGAGAAAAAAAATAGAATATAATATTTAAACGATATAATATATAGATGATTCCTTTGAATAATTCTTTGAAGTAGTAAAGAAAATCAAGTAGCAAGGAGGAGGAATGAGGCAATAGCTTCTTTTTCTTCTTCTTTCTACCTTTATTAATAGATTAATATCCTAAACTAATATAAAATGAGAATAATTACTTGGAAAATGATTGTATTCCATCACTAAATACTACCTAAGTGTTGGAAAGAATGGTAAGATAAATTATACTCCCTAATAGATAATGCATATCCAAACCTTGAAAATAACATTATTGAGAGAAATAGTTACGGACCCCGAATGTGGACAATAAAACAAAAATAAAAGATACCAAAAAATAAAATAATTCAAATGCATTTTATTATTTAATATGAATATATATTTTAAGAATAATATAAATATAATTTAAAACTTAATATTGTATGATTTTAATATTTTTTATTGATTATTTAATAAAATATAATTTTAATTTATGTTTTATTGTTTATTCTAAAAATATTTTAATTATTTAATATTTAAAAAAATATTTTAATGGGTTTTTTCTTTATTCTAATATCTTTCGGTTGCGTTTAAATTAAAAACGTATACCACCATGGACTCTAAAAGAGTCTTATCCCATCTTTCAGTTCACTCAGTTCCAGTAGGGAAGGTGGGCTTGCGCAGGAGTAAGTGTCAGAGAAGATAGCCCAGCCCACCACCCACGGGCTACGACTTGTTGGCTGTCGCTCTGGTGAAGTCCCAAAAGGATCCGATCATATCGCTTCCCCTGGTCGGGTTCCCTTGAAGTTTCAATCAGATCAAGACTCAGCCTTGCACCGTTTGGCTAACCGAGTTCATGGTATGCGTTTTTCCCTTCAGGTTTTAGGACTCCCGTTTTTTTTTTTTTTTTTTTTTTTTGTTATATTATAACTTTGGTGAGTTGTTTGGGCTCTTTACAGAATTGGAATTGCTCTTAATTCATTTATGCTTCGTGCAGAAATTGAAATTTAGTGATTCACAGTGTAGGTTTTCTAAATTGGATCATTGAAGGCTTGAGCTTATAAGAAAGGGCCCAACTATCATGTTTAAGTTCTGACAGGTTCATTCATACCAATTCACTTAAATATGGAGGTTCAAGCAGTTCAATATGGAACTGAAATAATCTATTTCCTAATGTGTAAACAATTCCTTTGTGAAACTCCTCAAGGGATGAATGGATTAATATATTGAGCTGAAAAATACATGATTATATTTGTTACTATTATCTCTAGGACTGTCAAGTTACTTTCAACTGAAACTTTATATCGCCCGTTCTATCAACCCAGTAAATCTCTAATTAGCGCTATCTGAACGTATTTTTGAGTTAGCCAACGAGTCTTATGCTATTTTAGGGCAGACTGGGATTAATCTGGATGATGCATAAAGAGTTGCCAAAAAGGAGTAGACCATCAAGAGTGAGAATAGAGAAGCATATCCTGCTTCTTGTTCTGTTAACTAGTGAGCCCAGTATAACGTTAATGCCATTATAAGCTGGTGACAGTTCCCTATGTTGGATTGGGATTAATGTGGATGACGCATAAAGAGTTGCCAAAAAGGAGTAGACCATCAAAAGTGAGATGAGGGAAGCATATCCTGCTTGTTCTATAAGTGGGCTGCCGAGGAATCAGTCCCTTCCTAATGTCATTGGAGTCTCGTATTAATACTTTAAAAAAGAAAAAAAGGAGTCAAGTATAATTTAATGTTATGACTCACAAGAGGATTAACTATCTCCATATAATGGAATAGTTGCATGTGCATGCATACACAGGGTTTAAATGATAATTATCCTTAGTAATTATCCCATCTGGTGGATTCGACAAAGTACCATCTGGCTACATGGTTATGATAATGGAAGCATTGTCCCCTTTTTAGAATTTGATGCTCTTTTCTAGGAAATAGATTCTGAATTGTTTCTCTAAGCATTCTTTTAATGCCTTTTATTTTGCTTGGTTCAACCCCAAATGGTTCTCCCATCTTCAATTTATAGCAAACAAGAATGCTTTGTTTCAAAGTGGTTGTTTGTTGTTGCTATGTTGATTTCCTTAAATTCTCTTTAATTGTAAGAACATTTGGACTTCTCGAAATATACTTGAATAGGCTACTTGCTTGTTTCTTGGGGTTGAAACTTTGTTTGACCATAAATTTGACGAGTACAAGTGCTCTCCAAGATTGCTTTTATTCTTTTTTTTTAGGTCTGTGACAGATTTTTTTTTTTTTTTTTTGACAAAGCTTATATTGTTAAGACTTCTAATGCCAAAGTAGGTAAAGATAAGTAACAAAAAGAAATTATCCCTATTTAAGATCATATCATCACTCAGTAAACTTGAAACGGTCTTGTACTGTTCCCATCCATCTCTGATTTTGTCTTCATCACTGTACTTGACATGCATATCATCTGTTAAATCACAGCTCTTGAGGGATATTTGTAATTATGTCTTGCTCATTTGTCATTCGAAGGGGTGACATACTACATTTGACAATGAAAAACAGAAGATGATAGATTAGGTAAAACAAAAGAGTTTGACATATGAACATAGGGAAGGGAATAAATAGAATTATTTCAAATGAATCCTTCAAGATTATAACACTTGTAATAGAGGTTTAGGAGGTAATACATGGTAGAACTATATGTTCTACATAATTACAAGTGTTATATAGTAGAACTATATGTTCACACATGGTGGATGTTTTTGGAAGAACAGAATTGTATTTAACTTGAAACATCTCCAATGGTCAAAGGCCAATTACACATATTTGATCATCATCATCATCATGCTAGGAATCCAAGCCTTTCCCCATTCTTTTTGGCCAGTTTATCGATCCTTGCTTCTGTTTAACATCAGGGATTGCAGAATTCACTAATTACCTAAAATAAATAACAAAAGATGAATTCAATAACACCGTCTCTTCTATCCTACAAGGTGTCTCAATGTCGCTAATTTAATTGGTTTTCTGTAGTGACTTGAGCAAGAAAAAATAGAAACAATGGTTTCCTTCTTATCAGTCTCAAAAATGCAATAGAGACTAATTTTCCCAATAATTTACTCAAATCAGAGGTTTGAGAAAACCTAAAAAAGAATATTTAAATGCCAACTAGACATTATTTTGATGACATTTAACAAATGCACCGAATTAAAGTGTATCTCATATTGGTTGATAACTACCAAGCTTTGATAATTGGATTTTGTGGGAGCATTTGACAGGGTAACATTATAGGCAACGAAGTAGGTTCTGGTGCTTTTGCAGGAAAGAGCAAAAGGTTGATCATTTCGGCGACCATGCATTAGCAATACTCTTCTTCTTTGTAGAGGATATAAAGAACCTGATACATGCTCCTCTGGTTTACCATGTGTATCTTTTGAATTCATAATGTAATTTACTGGGAAGGCAGCATCTTATCTTCCTTGTGTGAACAAACTACATTGACTCAAACTAATAGAAGCCAGTAGGACCCCAAAAAATGATGGAAGTCGGTATCTCTTCTAGGCTAATGGTTTTATAAATCAAATTGTGCTATGTGTTGAGATTGAGATTTGAAAATGTTCAGTAGTCACATTCTTTTGCCCATTTTGGATGTATTCCCCTGTTTTTGTTTGCAAAATTTGTTGATTTCTGCACTGAGCTTTGAAATTAATTATGATTTTCTTCCCCAATAAGGTGAATGAAGGGTGCCCTTTTCTTCTGGATTTTGAGGAAAATGTTAAAAGTGCTCTCAAAAATCTGAAAGCAAGTAAGCACCCTTTGGTGGCCGAGATGTAGATGCACCCTCTCAAACATGGGCAATGTCAGCAGTCTCATCCAAAACATTTGGTTTATTCGGAAGAACCTACTGTGACATCCTAGTAATGCTTCCTCTGGTTGATATGTGCAACCATAGCTTCCATTAATGCCAATAAAATAAATTACCTTTATTTTCATAACTTCAATTAGTTTTGATTTGATGAAAAGCTCCAATAGGCTATAGTTTTCTCATACATCTCTCATATGAGATTGTAGCTGAATGCAAGATCAAACAAAATGATCTTTTATAGCTGTCAAGCGATTTAGTCTTTCCTGCTGGGTAATGGATTTGTTATACCATCAAATCCATATGACTATATTTAGCTCAAGCATGAGGGCTGTCATGGATGCTAGATTATGTCTGCTGGTGTTTCTTCACCCAATTTCTCCTCTCCAGCTCCATGGCAGCAACAAGTTTTGGCTCAGCTTGATTTAGATGGAGAACCTCCAAATCTCAAGGTTATTTCTTCCCTTCATATTATTTTAAATATTATCCTCTTTTGGATTCTTTTCAACAAATTGAACAGTAGTGTAATGCCTTCTAATGCTGAACAGTTTATGATTTGTAATGAATCACTCGTCAATTTTAAGTTTCGCTGTTAAATGGCACAGCTAAGAATTATTAAAATTCAAAAATTGATCGATTGGTTACACTTTGATTGGTCTGTTTCATGTTGTTGACACGGTAGAACCTCTACTCTCTTTGAATCTATTATAAAAAAATTGGAGTACATCTGACTTGATAAAGTATACAAGAAGTAAAGTACCTTTTGTGGTATGTGGCTTGCAGAAAGATGAAGAAAACTGCCCGTGTTACTGGCAGTTAAATCCCCTGATATTATGCTTCTAGGCCCTTTCAGTTTCATGAGTCTGAAGTTGTACCAACTTCAGCTAACAGTTAATTTTTAGTGTTAGTTTTAATAGTTTAGGTCAATTTAATATTTTATTGCACCTTTTTGTTTATACCTAATAGGTAGCCATAGGTGACAGTTTTTGGCCGCTTAAAGAATTATACCACTAAATGACATGGAATGCAATCGTATAAAGATATGATTTGAATATCCTAAAACCTTTATCAACTGGAACTTCCCTTGGAATTGCCAAGAGTAGGTGCTTTTTGCACTGTTATTGCAGTGGAGCAAAGATAATGGATGATGAGTCTATTGAAACAAGGTGTTTCCATCAAACTCAGATTTTGAAGCTTCTGTCATCTAAGGAGACCACTGCTTGAGACCAATTTCTTATGTTATAAGTCATAGAACTGCAGTCTTTTAGGTCTTTTATATTTTTGGGCTGATTTTTTCATCTATGTTCTTATGACCTCTATATATCTTATATAGGTTGTACAATTTCCTCCACGTATGCAAAATTTTCACTGCGTTTTTACCTGCTGCTGATATTTGGTGCCAACCACTCATTATATCATAGTTATGGTGTTGTCCCTGTTATCCTTCTATCTTTGCAGGCAATGTGTAGTGAAAATGATATTAATAAAAGAAGTTTCGATAAATAGGAAACTGGGGCGTCAAAAGCCAGATACGTGATTTGCTACAATCAAACTAGAGAAGGAAACAGAGGAAGCTGGTTTAATCTATACAAGAAGCTCTTAGATATTAATGGAAGAAAAACTATTATGAACGGGGCAAAAGAAGAAGAAGCCGAAGAGAAGAAAGAGAAAAGGTTTTCTCCATAAACATGTTGGAGGATACCTACTGCAGATAGAACAAAGATCCAGAAACTGGCGGGGAGAAAAAAAAACTTGAAACAAGACTAATCCTAAAAACCTGCTGCCATGAGACTAACCATTTCTCTTTCTTCTCTTCTACAGGTGTATTATGGTAGCTCCTATGAATTCCCAACTGATATGGGTCTTTCAGCTAATCCTAGAGGGGATCGGGACCGTTGCCTGGTAATCTCTCGGAGAACCCTTCTCATATCTGGCTGCTGCAGTGATGGATGCTTGATCTTCTCAAACTCTTGCTTTATCTTCATGACTTGGCTATGAATTGGTACACCTTTATATTCATCCTCATCTCTTATACCTGCGTTGTTGCTGCTGCTGCTGATCTTCTTTTGCTCCATGTTCTCAACTTCTAAAGCTAAGCTCAAACCTGATTGAAAAATTGCTAATCCTTCACACCAAAGGCCTTGCATACCTGTTTTGTGGATAGTTTTAAGGGTTTATATATATGGTGGGAATAATGAAAAAGACACGATTTCTTCATGAATAGTGAGGAAAAGGAAGCTGGTAGGCAAAGTGCGTGCAAATTTCTCCACTTGTACTTATTTAGAAGAGTTTTAAGATGACTCTTTTGAAAGCTTGAATATCCAAGATTGCCCCTCTTAAGTAATTGGACCGTCTTCTCTTTGAATTTTGATGGAAATAATTGATATTGATGTCACCTGTTCATATTGTTTAATATATGTCTTTCACATATTAATAATTCCTGCTATATTGATTTAAACGTATTTATGTTCCATGACATTTCTATTCTTTTTTCCTTACCGGATAATTATTTCGTGTCTGAAATTGGCAGTGTAATATAAATAGGATAGGTGGATGGAGTTGCCCAACTGCTGCTTCACATTTGGTAAGCGACTTTGCTTATTTGACTGGTTTGTAATTAAAAAAAAAATTGTTTAAAGGTTTTCATATATTCAACTTCATAGAAAAAATTGTATGTACCCAAAATGGTTGGGAGAATGCTGCAATTAAAAATCTTTGGACCGGATCAACTCTTAATAAAGAAGCAAATATCATGGGACTCGTTAGGAAAGTTATTTCCCAAATATTCTTTGGAACTTTCCTGAGCTTTAATTGGTCAACCTGGAAAAAGCAAGGAAATTTTTTCAAAATATAATGTTTCTTCCTCATAAGCACTCTAGAAAGTTAGGTGAGTGGCAATAGTCTCTTACCTTTAATTTGTGGTTGAAAATTTGATGTTTGTTTTCAGCATGGAGTCAATTTTAAACTTATAGTTAGTATCTACCTTTTTAATGTTATTATATAACATATTATTGAAAAAAATGTTTTAAAAATCAGGAATATATATCTTTTTCCCGTTGGCTATTGTAACAATTGTACACCTTGGAAAAGGTAACCTACTTCCTTGCATAGAGATACCATAAGCACCTAAAAGGATTTAAGGTATCTATAATTGACAATCAACTTTGCATATTTATTTTCAAATTCATAGTCTTTTTAATGAAAGAATTTAGATTAAACATTAGTATTTTCACTGAATATGCCAAGAAAATAGTTTTTAATAATCACCTTTTAAAAAAATTCATTTAATAATCTTTTCTATTTTTATATGATTATTCACAGGGTTGAAATTCAACTTTAAGTTGAAATAATTGATACCCAATACCCTAATTTTGTTTTCTTATTCTTATTTCTATGCCAGTCGTGTGTTTAACGTTTAGATGGAGTGGAATGAGAATTTTCATGAAATCTCCTATATTGAATTTAAACGTTGTGATCACATGATTAATTTCAAGTAAATAAATATATATATATTAATTAAAACTTAACAACAACAAAAATAATAATTAAAGCACCAATTCAATTATAGCATGTGTAAAATTGATATTGATGGCAAATATATATTATAAAAGTATAGAGATGCTGCCACTTGGTCAAAAATCTTTGCTCTAAAATATTAATGTCGAGTAAACACATTATACCCGTTACTTAGAATCATGAAGTTAAATAGCAACAATTACATTTATAATTACACTAAATTCTTAACTTCAAGTTCAAGTTGCCCAATCAATCATTAGATGTTGATTTTCCCTTAATGTAATTAAAACAAAAGTATAGTCATATTTCGTTTTTGGGTCCACAAAAATTGCATCCTAGTAATAAGATTTAACCTTCGATTACGCTTGCTTTAATCATTGGATATATTATGGAGGTCGTTAGCTTAAGATCTTTGGTTATTAGTTGTAAAGTTCACTTTTTTGTAAACCGTTTTATGTTTATCAGGTCAACTTCAACTTTCATTTGCTAAATTTTTTCACTAATCATTTTGATTTAACTGATTTTATGTTTGGACTTTCCACGTTATTAACATTGTAATGCCAAACATATATGTTCTTTATACCATTTTTAGAACTTTAGATGAAACAACAGTATCTTAGGCATTATTAAAACTTTAGCCCCTAATATTTACTTCTTTTATCATTTTGGGCTTGATTTTTTTTTCTAGATCACTTTTACCCTCAACTTTTATATTTTAGTCAAATTGCATTTTATTGGATAAAAAAATTGATTAAATTGTTAAAATCTTAGCGATATTAATGTGACAACCTGTGTGGTTGTTTGTATTAATCAAATAGTAAGTTTCAGTAAAAATAAATTAGCAGAGCCATAGATTAGGGGCAAATAATGGCCTTGGCCGAAAAATAATAAATCTGTCCTTTAATCCCTTCAAAATTTATAAAATTACAATATGATAGAATAATAAAACATATTTTACCCTTTCAAATTTATAATAATTTATCTTTCACCTCTAAAGTAAATTTCTGAATTCGCCTAGAGGTGTGAGCAGCAAATTTAGGTCGTATATCTACAAGGATTTTTTTTATTTTTTATTTAGTAAGAATAGAAGGCAAAGGTATAGATGTAAAATTAATGAAGCTAAATGGGAGGTTAAAGTAATAGAAGCGTAAAGGTGGTGACTAGCAATTAGCAATTTGTTATCTAGTTAAGAGATGTTGGCCCGCCAGCAGCAGCCGTTGCGTGAAGCATGAGACTAATGGCTGCCACCAGGCGGACCAGGATTTGCTTCTTTTATTGCCTAAATTATATCATTTACTTTAGAATTTTTTACATTATTTTATTATTGTAATATAAAACAAGAGTAGCAAAATACAAATTTCCTGCTATCATTGGGGTTTTCATGGTGTAAACATTGAAGACGGTGAGCGATGACGTGGCTGAAGTGAGAATTTGCGGTGTCCTCTTCACCAATAGGAATTCAACTCGTGTTCAACCAAGCTGAATCCAATGAGTTGACTAAATCCTTTCTGATTTTTATTTTTCATGATTTTGTTTTAATCTGATAGAACATTCTACATTTTCTAGATAAGTATCGTTGTCGTCACACCAGCTTTCACCTCTTGGTAAGCTTTGATGAACCACACTTTGTTAATCATTTGTAAATTCCTAAAGAAACATTTTAAAATAAGTTTATATTTTTTTAATTTTAAAAAATTAAATTGTGATGTCACAATTACATCATTATTTTCACGCGTTGCCTTTTAAAAGCGTCACATGTAATCATATTTAATACCATTACAAAAAAATACCATAATTCTTGATGGAATAAAAATTTGAATGCCAACTTGACACCAAAAAACTATAATACCAATTTGAGGAAAGGTGACAAATTCAGGAATCAAAAGTATATTTAAGCTTTTATAGAAATTTGAAAATAAAATATACAAATCATAAATAATTATTTCATTTTTAATATAAATAATTTTCTAACTCCAACAATAGTACTTCGTTATTGTAGAATTCACATGCTCAATTTAAAAGAGTATTGAAAGGGAATAAAATATAGTGGTAAATACTAAACTAAATATAAGATAATAGGAATTTGAAATACAATTTAGAAAAGAAAAAAGAAAATCAATCAATTGAACTAGATAATAGGAAATACTATTTTCACGGGTTAGAATTTTACTCTTGTAAATCGTGCGACCTTAGGCAATTTTTTGGTTTCAAATCTGCCTAAGTCAGCCTAGTTTTCGAAAAGTGAGAATTCTCGATAGAAAATCTCCAAAGCACCGAAAATAAAGCAAAAACAACTCAAAGACAAAAGAGCAACAAAAGAATAGAAAATGCCATAAGAAAGCAACACACACAAGGTGTTTGAGTAAATGCTTTTAAAGTATCTCTATTACTTTGAAGGATTATAATTGAGTGATTACAAATGAGGGAGAAGACCTCTATTTATCTTTGAGCTCCCTCAAATCCACCGGTACAGTTTGCTTTACATCAACGGTTAAGATTAAAGCCTATCTACAATTGAGATTCTTAAATGGTTGACTCCATCCTTTATTATTACAAAATAAAATCTTATAGATTACAAATCTTTTAAAATTACTTTCCATATCTACTAATGTAGCCCTAATTTTCCTTAAGTGCTTCATTTGGCTATTGAAGCTTCAATAGATAGGCTTCTCCACATGTTCCATGAATCAAGCTAGTTCAAGTGGGTCGAATGAGCCCCATTTAATCGATTGACCTCTATGGGACACTCTTTGCGCAATCGTCACAGGCTTTGATCTGCGGCCCATGACATTTTCCCCCACCCATTCTCACAACACCCTTATCGTGTCTTTGAAATGACGGTGGTTTGATTTGCTTCGAAACTTTCTCGATACCTCGGCTATTTCCTAACTGGTCTCTTTGTTGGGTAGTTTTGCCACTTAGAACACTTTCCTCGGCTTCCGTCGTCACCTAACTCAAATAGTTTAGCTCCTTGGTACATCTCGTTTGCGAGAGTCCACCGCTCTTACTTGCCCACATTGTGACTTGCTTCGATTAGGATCATCTTGACCTTCACAAAAGGCTTCAACACACCCACATTGGGTTAAATGTCGCAAATTTTCTTATAATGTGCAAGTGTGTACACAGTTGCTAGCAAGTAATATAGTAGTGATACTAGAGTTATCATCTCCACAGGGACTGATTTTAAAACATAGATTGCAAAATTAACGAAAACTTGGAAAATAAATAAAAATTTGAGTGAATGTAAGGAATTATACCAAGAAATTTGAAAACAATGACACAAATTAATAGCAATAAGATGAAGAGCTACAATAATTATTTCTCCCTGATATGGAACTATTAGTAGCAATGTTGTAGCAATGCTGGGCTAATACAACGATTTATTAATATGGAATCAACAAGTTATAGTCTTTTCTCGAAGTCACTACGTTTAATCTCTAATTAATTTAACATATATCTATTGCAAGTTAATATCAAAATTACAATTGCAAGCACTGTTACTACAAAGATTATGCACGACAACAATATATGTCTATACCGTTACAAATTTAACATCAAAGAAATTAAACATGCACCATTCAAATTTTATGTCCATTAATCACAACCCATTCAAATTTAGCAAATAACTCAATTACCCACTAATGTTGATCAAGCAATAGCAAGCATTAAACATGAAAATCACTTGAATGAATAAACATAAAATTGCATCAAACATCCTTAGCGAAGTACCAATAATCCCATATTAGGGTTCCATAATCATTCTAGCTAATAACTTTTAGCCCATAATCATCATCAAATTAAAAAACACTCAAACAAATTTTAGCCAAGGTTTCAAACAATAGAAAAAAAAAATAAAATAACGGGTAAAGAGAAAGGCGGAGAGATGCGAGTTGAATGTCGGTATTTTTTCGCAAGTCATTCGTATCTCATTCTTCTTCCTCTTCTCTGCTTATTTTCCAGAGCTCTTGCTCTGAAAGTTTCTATTCTATTTGTTCAACTCCGACGTCTACCTCCTATTTTCTGAAAATACGATATTTATATCCCCCCAAATAAGATAGACTAGGTCAACTCCCTTTCCTATTCTATTTTTGTCCTATTCGAAGTGTTTGGGCCTTTACATTTCTTGCCTAGCCTATTCTTTCTGGTTCTTGATTATTATTAGCACTGGATTAAGAGATGGGTTAAGCCCAAAAGCTTATGTGATTCTCTTTAAGGATGAAGTCTCCAATCTATTCCTATTAGGCTCTATGCTATCATATTACTGTAGTATTGAGGTTTCAGTTGTGAAATTCAACATATTATTTTCTCCACATTTCCAATGTTCTACTAGCCACCTTCAAGAATAAAAATTTACATTTTTAGTATCTATATTGGCAGGAATACATTATTAAAATAAAAGCTTCAAAAATTAACTACTTAATATAAACATAATTAAAATCACTACTAAAACACTTTCAACCACTCTTAACTTGAATGAAATATAAGCTTAAAAGTAATAAAATAACTCTATATCCTAGAGTTATCATTAACTTTGAGTATTCCCGCCAACTCTGGTTTGTAAGCCCTTTGACTTACCCATTTTAAAGCTTTGAAAGGGCCCTTATGTCTATGCCAAGCCAACAATAAGTCATAATGAATAGCACTAAATAAGTGTTTGATATTTACCTCGCTGTTGCATTTACTCACTTTAACTTCTTAGTTTGCATTACTACTTTTTCCCCAAACTATGATTCACAACCAACCTCTCTTATAGGTGGTAGCTTCACTAATGACTTAACACACCGATCTACTGAGTCAATTTTTTTTCACCATGAACATCATTGGTTAGTTCGTTTGCCAACAGTACCTTAGTTCCGCCCTTCTCATCACAACTTAGCGGCACCACGCATGGTCGTAGACAAGTATCCAAGATATAAATACAATCAGCAAAAAGGACCAAAAGAGCATTAATTCGGGTAAGGAAATTCAAGCTAAGAACAAATTCATAATCATCTAAATAAATTACCTCGAAGTCTTCATTACCTTTGCACTCGTCGATTTGTAGTTCAACTCCTTATGCTACTCCCACAATTGGGACATCCTTCTTTGGAATTAACCGTCTTTGTAAGACTTTAAACCAAAAACAGTCAACCAAACCATATCGCAAAGTGAACAATCAAATCTCTAGCAAGTTTAATTAACAATCGCTTGTTATAAATAAGTAACGTTAAAATTATCAGACATACGTTAAACATATTAGCATAGCTTAAATTTCTATAATTTGAGTGTTAAAAATGTTTTAAAAAAATCGGGATTAAGTCTGGATTAAAATAAAAGAATTACAAAATTTTAAAGAAAAACTGCAAACAGGGGTCACACAGCCATGTGACCAAGTCGTGTGTCCAGGGTTAGCCCGTGTTGAACCCTACACGGCTATGTAACAAATTCACATGCCCATGTGAACTGACTTACACGCCCGTGTCAACAAATCGTGTAACTCACTGACTTATAACACACAGCCGTATCCAGGTTTGTGTGTGCATTCGATGTTGGGTCACACGGCCGTGTCGCGAGCCATGTATGCAACCATGTAATATACTGACTTGGAACACACACCCATGTGAGCAGACCGTATGTTACACATGGCCGTGTGGCAGCCTGTATGCCAGACCGTATGCCCCTAAATGTAACTTGAAAATCAAGTTTACCATTTCTAAATTACTTGAGACATAGGCAATATTTTAACCAACCATTTAGCTTACAAAAAGCACCTACTAACAACATCAAAACAAAATAAAACATTAATCTGAAGTACGTAACCGATGTGCCCTCATTGACACCATAAATAAAGCATAATTCATGAACCACTCAACAAGTAGAAAACATATTTACCATTTCCATATTCATACCACTTTTAAAATTGCCACCTCCAAGGTTTACAAGTACATCAGCTAAGCCATTTAACCATTCCACATGACCATTTATACCATTAGTTCAACTAGACAAAAATAAACTTTGTTAACATAATACCAAAACACCCTATTTACTTGCCACTCTTAACCTACTTCCAAAATTAACAAAAGATATCTACCAAAAGTGTGGATGATAGTTTGGACTCCCGAATTTATCCAAACGATGCCAAGAGTCCAAGAGACCTACATTCATGAAAAACCAATCATATAAGTTTGATATGACTTAGTAAGTTCGATGAGCAACTTAATGATCATAACTCAATTAAAATTTTATGATGTAATTTTAAGAGTCAATTAAATAGTCCCATTAAACATCGGCACGAAGCCTGCTAGGCACATAGCCCGATAACATCAGCACGAAGGCCTGCTAGGCACATAGCCTGATAACACTGGCATGAAGGCCAACTAGGTATATAGCCTGATAACACCTTATATACAATCATACATTTCTAAAAATATATATATACTTAATAAGTTAACATATATTAACCAATATAGAATTTAAAGATCAATCCATTGACAAACAACTTATACAACATACAAATTAAATAAAACGAACTTACCTGGACTGAATTGTAATAGTTGTAGAAGTTTAAGGACTATTTTAAAATTTTCCTTTTTCCACGTAAGTCAAAAAGGTCTTGATCTAAAATGTAAAATTTTCCTTTTACTAGCTCATACACCACTTAATTCTACATTTTATATCCTTTTATTTTTCCAAATTACACAATTGCCCTTAACTTTTATAACTTTTGCAATTTAGTCCCTTAACTAGAAAATCATCAAATTGAGCATTTTCAATAAATCAACGTACAGCTGAATATTCAAGGCCTTTGAAAGTCCCAAACACAATTCATTTTCACTATTAAACCATGCAATTTTAACATTTTAATAATTTAATCCTTATATTAAAAACTAACTAAAATCACTTTACAAAATAACAAAAATCACAATCAAAGCTTCAAACACATATTTGTCATAAAAAAATCAAGATTCATTAATGACAACTTCTAAAATTTTTAACAGATTCAAAAACGGAGGTACAGGTTAGCTAGACCTAATTGTAACGATCTCAAAAACCTAAAAATGACAAGAAAACGAGCCAATTTCCATACCATGCAAAGCCAAGGAGTTGACCGAAGCTTCTTAGGTTTTCAATGGTGATTTCGGCAAATGATAAAGAAAGATGAAGAAGAAAATGTCTATTTCTTTCAATTTGTTTTGTTTAATTTTGATTTATTTACAAAATTGCCATCCAATATGCTTTAATTAATTAATTTTGTTCCTTTTGCCATCCACTAACCTTTAACAAGGTTTAATTACTTCATTATCCCTCCCACATTTATTAGTTAAGCTATGAAGTCATCTAAATGCAAAAATTACTAAGTTTTGCACCTTTCACAATTTAGTCTTTCTTCTTTAACTAGCTATCTAAACTTTAAAATTCTTAACCAAATTTTAATACGACTCTAATGACTCCGTAAATATTCTATAAATAATATTTACGAGTCAACACAAATAAAATTTGTGATCCCAAAACCATTGTTCTGTCACCACCAAAAAACAGGTTGTTAAAACTCTCTCTCTTTAGAAATTTCATCCACGAAATTGTTACTTGAAAATAAACTCGGATGCTGTAATTTCATCGATTCCTCTGTTTCCCATGCAACTTCTTCAGTACCATGCTGATGCCACAGAATTTTTACTAACGAAACTCGCTTGTTTCATAATTCTTTTACTCCCCAGGCTAAAATCTTCACTGGTTCTTCAGAATATGTCAAGTATGACTGCAATTCAATCTCACTGTGAGGAATTACATATGAAGGATTGGATCTATACCTTCTCAACAAAGATACGTGGAAGACATTATGAATCTTCTCAAGTTCAGGAGGCAAAGCCAATCTGTAAGCTACATGACCAATTCTTTCAGTAATCTTATACGACCTGACAAACCTCGGACTGAACTTCCCTTTTCTGCCAAAACGTAGTATCTTCTTCCACAGAGAAACTTTTAAAAACACTCGATCGCCAACAGTAAACTCAATATCCTTATGCTTCAAATCTGCGTAAGATTTTTGACGATTTGACGTGACTTCCAAGTTATCCCTAATTGTTCTGACTTTGTCTTTAGTATCTCAAATTAAATAAAACCCTTCCAACTTCCTTTCACTTAGCTCTAACCAACATAATGAACTTCTACATTTTGTGCCCATCTAATGCCTCATATGGTGTCATTTTTAAGCTCACTTGATAACTGTTATTGTAAGCAAACTCAACTAATGATAAATATTTCTCCCAACTACCCTCAGACTCAATAATACAACATCGAAGCGTGTCTTCTAAAATCTAAATTACTTGTTCAAATTGGCCGTCTGTTTGTGGATGAAAAGCCATACTAAATTTCAATTTAGTACCCAACGCCTTATGTAACTTACTCCAAAATCTTGAGGTAAACCTCGGATCACGATCTGAAATGATTGATAATAGAACACCATGTAATCTAACACTTTCTTCAACATAGAGTTTGACTAATTTTTCCAACAAATAATCCGTTCGTATAGGTATGAAATGTGCAGATTTCTTTAGTCGATCCACAACAACCCAAATTGTATCTTTCTTCCTTGGCATTAACGGCAATCTTGTGACAAAATCAATTGTAACTTGGTCCCACTTCGACTCTGGAATCATGATCGATTGTGATAACCCAGACAGGACTTGATGCTCAGCCTTTACTTACTGACACACCAGACATTTTGATACAAAATCAGAAATTTCTCATTTCATTCTCGGCCACCAATAAAACTGTTTCAAATCACAATACATCTTCGTACTTCCCAGATGAATAGAATACACACTACTATAAGTTTCTTTTAACAAAATTTTTTTAAGTTGCAAATCATCAGGCGCACACAATCTTTTGCGAAAGTACAAATTGCCATTATCACAAATGCTAAATTCAGTATCCTGACCAGTCTCAACCATATTCCGTTTGGCTACTAAATTCGGATCAACAAGTTGTAATTCCTGTATGCTTTGTAAAAACAAAGGCATAACCTTCAACTCGGCTAAGATAGAACCATTGTACTTCATCTGTAATTCTGTATTCATCGCTCGAAGGGTGAAAAAAGATTTATGGATCAAAGCATCGACAACCACATTTGTTTTACTAGGATGGTAATCGATTAAAAGCTCGTAATCTTTTAACAATTCTAACCACCTTCGTTGTATCAGATTCAACTTTTTTTGGGTCATAAAATATTTCAAGCTCGTGTGGTTAGTGTACACATGGCACTTTTTACCATAAAGATAATGATGCCAAAATTTTAAAGCAAATACAATCACAGCTAACTTCGGATCGTGTGTTAGATAATTATTTTCATGAATTTTTAGTTGCCGAGAGGCGTACGCGATGACCTTTCCCTCCTACTTTAGAAAACACCCCAAACCATTTAGAGAGGCATCACTATAAACAAAATATTCTTTCCCCGATTCAAGTTGTGTCAAAACTAGGGCTTATGTCAATAAACTCTTCAATCTTTCAAAACTCTGCTGACACTTATCTGACTAAATGAAACAAACATCTTTTTGCAATAGTTTCATCATAGGTGAAGCTATAATTGAGAAATTCTTTACAAATCGACGATAGTACCCAACTAATCCTAGAAATCTTTATACTTCAGATACGTTTCATGGGTTTTTCCAATTCAAAATAGCTGAAATTTTACTCGAATCTACTATTATCCCATTTCTCGAGATCACATGATCGAAGAATCTGACTTTAGTAAGCCAAAATTCACATTTACTAAATTTGACATATAGTTTCTTTTCCCGCAAGGCCTGCAATACAATCTTCAGTTGTTGAGCATGTTCGACTTCACTTTTAGAATAAATCAGAATGTCATCAATGAAGACAATAACAAATCGATCTAGATGGGGCTGAAAAACTCTATTCATTAAATCCATAAATGTTGTCGGAGCATTTGTCAACCCAAACGACATAACTTCAAACTTATAATGTCCATAACGAGTTTTGAATGTTGTTTTTGGTAGATCGACATCTTTCACTCGCAACTGATAATATCCCAATCAAAGGTTAATTTTTGAAAACACTAAAGCTTCCTTCAATTGATCAAAAAGGTCATCGATACCAAGTAACATATACTTGTTCTTTATAGTCATCTTGTTAAATTTTCAATAGTAAATGCACAACCTCATTGACCCATATTTCGTTTTAACAAATAACACAAGTGCATCCCAGGACAATACACTTGGTCTAATAAAACCTCTGTTTGTTAGTTCTCGCAACTGTACTTTAAGTTCTTTAAGTTTAGTTGGAGCCACTCGATACGGCACAATCAAGATTGGAGCAGTACCAAGCACTAGCTCAATAACAAATTCAACCTCTCGCTCTGGTGGTAAACCCAATAACTCCTTAGGAAAAATATCTAAAAATTCACAAATTATCGGCACTTGATCCATTTTCATCTCTGAAACTTTTGAATCTAAAATGTAAGCTAAAAACGCATCACAACCTTTCCACACTAACTTGTGTGCTTTCATTGTCAAGATTTTATTTGAAACATAATCCGATTGATCAGATTCAATAGAAATTACTTTACCATTCGGACCTTTCAACTCAACTCTTTTCTGTTGACAACTAACCATAGCATCATGCACATTTAACCAATCCATACTAAGAATAACATCAAACTCTTTGAAGGGTAACAACATTAAATCAGCAAGAAAGTTGTAGCCTTAAATTTTCAATGGACACTACTTGCAAACCAAATCAACTATAACACAATGGCCTAAGAGGTTCGTGACTTTAACAACACAATCAGTTGACTCTACAGGTAAAATTATTTTCATCACTAACGTAGTGCATATATATGAATGCGTTGACCACGAGTCAATTAATGCATACATACTAACATTAAAGATAGAAAAGGTTCCACCAATAAGTTATCCACTTTCCTAATGACCTTGCCCCTTTAAACTTCTCCAGTTTGGGGACATTAATCTCTCAATTCAATGTTGCATTCAACACCCCTTTACCCATAACAACTTAGCACATAGCAAGCTCTATCAAGCTCCTCAATTCTTGTGCTCAAAGCCCTCATTGTAGACTTAGTTTCCTCCTTTAAAGCCATCATCATATCCTTGAGAGCATCACCCCTTATTGCAGGCTTATTCGTAGTGGAATTTAGCACCATTTGCATCTGTTCCATAGTGGAACTAAGAGAATCCAATACAATTTCCCTGAGTTGCTCTTCCATTTAGTCCAACTCTACAGTGCATTTCTGTGACACCCCAAATCTGACAAGGATGGACTGGCCCGAATTCGAAGCGTTACATTAGCCACTTAAGTGACTTTCCAACTAACGACCACCCAAGACACACCCTGACCTTATAACACATCAATCTTATCTAATTATTAGTTATTTATTAATGCGAAAGTAAATTATGAGCCAATTTTAAACTTTTCGTAGGTAATTTAACCTAAGGGTATTTTTTTCATTTTACCACCTATGGTAAAACTAACCCGATTTTAGATCTAAGTGTTTACCGACCTTATTATAGTCAAAATTATGCAAGCCTAAAAAGTTCAGCTTAATTAGAGTACGTTTACTATGTCTAATTCAAGTTTTATTATTAGGGACTAAATTGTAACACAAAAAACTATCAAGACCTATTCCAAATTATAAATTAAGTGCGTTTCTATCAAGTTTTACCCATTATGAGACTAATCCTAAAATTTTATCAAGTTTCCTTATCATCTAAGGCTTTAATTAGACTAATCAATTTTCAGGACTAAGTTGTAACTTAAACAAATTAGAATACCAATTTAAAAAGATAAAAATTCAAACCCCTAAAACCCACACGGCCGTGTCCCCCAAACTATGTGTCATAATTGACCGTGTTTGTATGTGAAAAACTTGTAGGCTGATTGCACATGCCCGTGTGTGATAGCTCTAGTCTCCACACGCCTATGTCACTTACCCACACATCCGTGTGGACAGGTTGGAAACACATAAATATACACACTTTTTCATGCCCTTTTTAACTCAAATTCATGTAGTTTCAGTAAAATTATTGTCGAAAAATATATAATAATTATAAAATAATTGAATTGCACTCAAATTATGAACATGTTAAATTTTAATTAATTTTATATCAAATTTTGATTATTTTCGATAGATTTGCTGTAACATCCCAAACCCGGCCCAGACGTTACAGCCGAATTCAGTGTGTCACATAGAAACATTACTAGAGAAGTCATGTTTTATCTAAAACCTTTCTTAGTGTTTAAAGAATATTTTCGTTTTAAATTAAAGTGAATGGAAGCTGTGCACCAGGTAGGATGCCAGAAAAGAGGAGGTAAGTCTATTAGACTGCTTAAGTACCAAGCTCTCCATGGATCCACTCCTAGACATGCACACCACCATTGCCACACTTTAACTGAGCGATTGTTCAATGAAAACCATTTCGTTTTAAATCATTTGAAATCACTTATTAATTTTGAAAACGTATTCATTGCGGAAGCTTTGTCTCGTTTCGCGATGTTTTGAAATCAGGTAATCTTTTTAAAACGCGCCCAAGAGCTATTCAATTTTAAACAATTAAAATAATATCATATCTAAGCTAACAAAACATACTAAAATAATTAAAGCGGCCTTATTACAAATTAAAAACCCGAAAACATAAAGGAAATAATCTAAAATAAAAGTGAAGGCGTAAACACTTATTTTAAATAGTCCACATGGCCACTCTGAATCCCTCAGCTCCAAGTCTACCGATCTAAGGCTCACCTGCAAAGATGGGAAAAAGGGGGTGAGTTTGGAAAACTCAGTATGTAAAGTATCCCAACCAGAGCCCAAATTAGTTCAAGCTTTAATGGGCCTAAGCCCTATTCAGAAATCAGTGTTAACTGGGCCTTAGCCCATAGCAATATTAATCTAGGCCATAGCCCCTTACAGTATCAGAGTATACTGGGCCTAGCCCATATCAATACAGTTGGGCCCATTTCAATACAGTTGGCCCATAACAAAACAGTCTCATATGATTAATGCATGATAACCCCATCCAACCTTGCACTTGCCTCCGTCCATCCCTACACTTCCTGTGGGGAATAAATCACCCATGCCATCCCTACACTTACGATGTTAGCACCGATTGCGGCACTAACTATAATCCGCAACAAAGCTGCTTATATCAGAATATGTGGCACAGCCGCCAGAACGGGTTCTTCCTCTATAACAAAACTCAACCCATGTAACAGATATACATGTCATGGCATATAACAAACAAAATCAGAATATCATGCATTTCAGTCAAAATTAACCCTAGGGGTATAACGGTCATTTTGCACGTAGGGGTAAAATGGTAATTTTCATACTTAGGGGTATTTTAGTAAAATTTACTATTCTAAATTTTACACACATATTATAACCATTAACGCATTAACAGAAACACTTACCGAGCGTTTTTATCGATTTGGGCCCGTTGGCCCACTACCCCGTCATTAAGCCCAAATATACCGAAGTGCACAAAATTGCGCACCCTGCACTCTTACCGCTTATGATTACCAAAATTAACAAACAAACCACCTCACGAGCGCTCGCATGCTCACAAGTTCACAAATGTCGACTTTTCTGCATTTCGGCTTTTCGGCTTTTGTCGATCTAGTCTATGAGTGGGTGTCGTTTACACACCTGTTTGCGACGATACGTTGACGAGTTCCACACACAAACTGCCTACAATTGGATTACTAACACGTCAATCTAAATATCGAAATCAAACTACGTATTTAACCCCTTACCATATTCGGCCAATACAGCCTTAGATCCCAGAGTTCCTTACCTTTTGTCGAAATATGGGTTAGATCCAAAGATCCAACCGAAACAGTCTTCAAGCCCTTTTTGCTGTACGCCCTCTTGTCCTCGCTAATGCTTACACATTCAAAAAGAAAGAGGCATAATGCCCTTAGTCCAAACGTTAGCCACCCTTAAGGGTTTCAGCTTTTCTTAATTCCCGAAATAAAGAAATATATTTGAAAACTTACCACCAGTTCCTTCAGCCAACGAATCCACTTTAGTTCTTATTTAATTATGATGTAGATCTAACCCTCAAACCCTAGCAGAAATCGGTCCTTTACTGGTCTAAAGATTCGTCTGTAAGGCTTAAAAGTAATGGTAAGAAAGTGGTGTTGAGTAGAGTGGTAGAAGAATTCGGCTATGGAGAAAAAAGAAGAAGAGGAGAAAGTATATGGAGAGAAAAAGAAAAGAAAAGAAGAAGAAAAGAAGATGGAAGAAGAGAGGAGAAACAATGAAGGTCGATCTAAAAAATAATAGTAGCTATGAATGGCCCCAACCTAAATCGATTAATTACTTAAAAATACCCAAGACTAAATAAATAAATAAAGAAAAGAAAGACAACCCATACACCAAAATTTTAAGAGTTTTTCGGCATTTAATTGCCTATAGTCGAATTGGTACTCTACCATAAATCTTATTTCGGCATAAATTCCTTCCCAAATTCAAATTCCATACTTTTCTCCTAAATTTCAGCCCCCACCAATTTAAATCCCATCCAACCTCTTTGCACCACCAGCAGCAGTCCACCGCTTGACCGACTCAAGCCAATGCTAGGAGAATTTCGGTCAAACTCTAACTCTCCCCCACGTAAGCAGCAAAATTCCCAACCTTACGCGCGAGATGAAGCTCGAACCCCAGACCTCCGTCCGTCTTGCGCCCTTGGACCTTCGCCCGAGCTGCTGGCCACTGCATCGCACTTTCCGAGCTGCTGGTCACTGCATCGCGCTTTCTCCTTTAGTAATATATGGTTACAATTAATTATAAACCTTACCTGCTGAAGCTTTGGTCCGCTTAAAAATAAAAAAGAATTTCGCCTTCCACGCGACTTGAACCTGCGACCTTCTAACCGCCCACACACCTTGCTTGCCACTGCACCAAAGTTCCTTTCATGACATAATCCTTTCACATTTAATTTTAACTTTTACCCACTTCAGTTCTGGCTCGCTAAAAATAAAACAGAATTCGCCTTCCCTTGGAATTGAACCCATAACCTCTCGGCAGGCCTAGCACACTGTTGCCACTGTGCCACAGACGCTCCTTGTGTTAAATTATACTCGCAACCCCTCTTAACCCTTATTCCAACCGTGATCTGCATACTAAAAAAAAAACTCTAAAATTGCGCGCGCCGTTCCTTGAACCCAGGCACCTCTCAGCCTTCCTAGCATGCTTAGTCACTGGGCCAGGTGCTCCTTTATGCTAATACTCAGCCCAATATATTAATAAGGCCTACTGCCCAGATTCTCTTAAGAGGCAAAATTTGAGAATTTCGCTAAAGCTATGGGCCGAGCCCGGACTTTTTCCCACACTATAAGCCCTTCATATTTTATTTAATTACTAAACTAAACGTAATAATAATAATAAATTAATTAAAACGTACTAATTATTCGGGCCGTCTTCTACCCGAACCCAGACTCAAGGCCCAATACCTCCTAGGCCCAATTTTTGGGGCGTTACATTTGCACAAAGGGCGAAAAATAGCTTGGCAGACACTGCTAGAAGCGCAAAACTGAGAAGCAATTTTGAAGCATCAAGGCGAATTAATTTTTTAGCCTAAGACGGTCCAAATTATGTGTATTAATTCATAATATAATTAATTTTAATTTTAATCCAATTTAATTTGGGTTAAATAAATTATTATTAAGTGATCACGAAAAGGGGACTAGTTGAGCTGAACCGAGAAAACCGATCCAATTGAGCACTGGGCAGCCCAAAACCGTCCCATATGCTAACCCAATCAGCTTGCTTGGCTGATTATTTGGCTTGCAAAATTGCCATTGAAGACTCCTTCAAATTGCATTCAAACCCTCCACTATTTATGCTTTTCTAGATTTGCCCCTACATTAAAATAACATGTTTGAAATCTTCAAACATGCCACATGTGTGGCCGGCCCTGGGGGGAGTCTTTGGCTGATTTTGGCTACTTTTAGAGCCTTCTCAACCTATAAATACCCCCCTTTTCTGCTCGCTTCAAACACATCTCAACCCTTCTCATCTCTTCACTTTTCTCTCATTTTTCTCTCTTCATTCCCTTCCATTGTTCTTCATTTTCTTCCCCTATTCCCTTGCTGATTTCACCTCTTGAAAAAGAGTCAATCAACCACCATTTGGAGCAGCATTCAATTGTTCGTAGAAGCCTCGGTTTAACAATAACAAGCAGAGAAGGAGGATTGGATCAAACTAGTCAAGCCACGGAGAAAACACTGATTTGATTCTTGTTCCCTATCTTTTTAATTTTTGTTGTTATTATGATGAACATGTCTATGAATATTTGTGATGTTGATATGTTGAATTCAATTAGTATGGCTTAAATTTAGTTCGTGTTAGGTTGATTGCATTTTGTCTACTTGAGTTATTAAAATTGTGTTTGTGTTGTTATAGGCCTCAGTAAGATGTTTGATTAAGTAAAACCATGACTAAGTTATTCTTGCATTACAATTGTAAGGTAATTAATGAATTAATTATTTAAACGGATTGAAATTGTAATTAATTGACACAAAACTTAATCAGTGCATGTTTAATCATCTAAGGTAGCTAAGGATTAAATTAGCAACAGTATCTAACGATACATTAGCCTTGCATAACTTGCAAGATTTTTGTGATTAAATTGTTTCAAGGTAGAAATACATTGTTACCTCACGTAATCTTTTATGTGCTTATGAGATTGAATTAATTATTTGAATTGGCATAGAGATATGTACAAGAGATTATTTTAATTTCATACGTACGTATGTGCATTAACACATTTGCTTATTAAAATTTGTTTAATTGGTTGAATTGACGTAGATATAGTCAAGATATAAATGGATTTTGGTAGGTAAGTATGTTCATACATTAACAAATTATTGAGTTGCCGTGAATTTATTCGTAACAACATCAACATGAGTTTAATAATTCTAAGTTAAGAAATGTAATTAATCTAACACAATTATGTCATCTTGATTAAAATCATCTTTTGAAATCATGCATTGGAACTTTTATTTTCTATTTATTTATTTTACTTGGTTAAAAGTCTTAGTTTTAATCACCTCCTCAAATCAAAATATTTTTCTTCACCAAAGTGTTTTAAATTGTATTTGTAATAGGCCAATTTTGGCCCAGATTAAAAAATAATGAAACCAAATTTTTAATATTCCAAGTCCCTTTATTACACTAGTCCAAATCTGCCAAATAAAACAAGCCCGAAACAAAACTAACTCTAAGGCCCAAACGACCCAAAAAACTAAAACAAATTCAGCCAAAACCCTAGCCCCTATCTGCCTCGCGCCGCTCCCCCACATACGGCCTCCATTGCACCTACGTATGCCAGTGCACAGCCTCTGTACGCGCTCCACGTACACTCCATACTTACAAGCAAATGCAAAAACACCAGCATAGCAAAGAGGAAAAACAAGAAATTTGCATTTTCTTTTTCGTTTTTCTCAGTTTCGGCTAAAAAAGCCATGTAATAGTCTATGTATTTTGATTTTTTTTAGAGGCACACAGAACAGAGAAAGAGAAATCAAAAAATAGTAAAGGTGATTTTCAAGTCTGTTTATTCCTTTGTTTTTCTTCTCATTTGCTAGCGATTTTAGAAAGAAATTTTTGAGACGATACCAATGAAGTCCCGAATATCTCAGAAACATTGAGATACGGATGAGGGTCGGGTGATATTAAGTGTTTTTTTTTACATTCGGCTTCATCTTTCTTATTGAACAGTATTAGATCTAGGTTTTTTTTTAAAAGAAAAAGGAAAAATAAAATAGCATACCAGGTTTCCTCGAATGGTGCCTTCGTAGGTGGAATATGGTCGCTGCTCGTGCATTGTTGGCGGCCGAATAAAATGGTGGGTCGGCGGTCACTGGAATGAGCCTTAACAAATTGATTTTAGGGCTGAAATTAGGGTTGAAAGGGTGGCTGCATTTGAAAAGAAGGAAAAAAGGTTTTAAAACCTTTGTTTTAAACGACGCCGTTCCAAAAGGGGGGAAGGATCCGCGTGTTGACCCGTTGGGTAGGCCGGATCCGCGTCTCTTTGTTTTAAAGGGTTAATTGCGCACTGGGTCCTTCCCCTTTGCGCGGTCGTTCAATCGCATACCATTTGTTTTATTTACTCTTTTAATTTAGCCCTCTAATTTACGCTTGTTTGCAAATGGATACGCGCCTGAGCACTGCGTTTTGGGAGCTGGGTTATTTCCAGGTTGAGTCCCTACGCATTCGCGCGCACGGCATATTAGTCCTTTTTATTGTTATTGTTTTATTTTCAAATTATCCCTCTTATTTTAATTCAATTTTAATTTAGTCTTCTACTAGTATAGCCTGTTATTCTACAATATGTCTAACGTTTGTACATGTGTTGATTCATTTTAATATTTGTACAATTATTTTAAGATTTTTTTATCTTATTATTTTCACATTGTGCATCCTATTTCTTTAAATGTTTTATATATCTTTGTATATACATCATTCTTATTAACTTTTTAATTCATGGTAACCATTATTTTGAAGTTAACAATATTCTTATTTATTTTTTTTTACAAGACCATCGTTTTAAAATTCTTTTTACATTAAATTATTTTAATACCTTATTATAAAGTTTTGTTTAAATATTTTTATATATTGATATATAAATTATTTTAATAGAGTTTTCTATTTAAAATCTTTCTTGATTCATGATTCACTCAACATTTTTATGTATATATGACACCATTTTGGGAACTTCATTTTCATGTTTATAAAATTATTATTTTTAAATGTCTTCTCTATATTATATTATCCTAGTATCTTATTTAGTATCTCTTTTGGAATGTTTTCAAGTATAACGGTACGTATATAATTCATAAGCTAACTAATTTCATATGCATTATTCATTTTATGCCATTTTCACAAATGATCATTCTTAAACCAATTTATATGTATATATGCTTTGTAAACCTATTATGTATATTTACTAAAATTATATTTTACCACGTCTTCTCGCTATTCTTTTATATATATATTATTCAAAATTTTTCTCTATTGAAGATATTTTAATAAATGTTTTCAACATTTCATAATTCAAAAAATATTTATACTATAATACATTTTCTAATGATTTCGTGTGTATATTTAGTTTGTTTTTACAAATATTTTCTAATTTATCAATTCGTCAATGCATATATCGTGTTCATCATTATTTTAAATTTGTCTTAAACCATAGTCTTTTTTATTGTTATTTTATTTTGGATATTTTATATTGATTGTAATGTACTAGGCTATGTATGTTATTATGGCACATTATTTTCGTTTCTGTATTACTATATCAATTATTTTTCACGCATGATTGAAATTGGGTCATATTTTTAGGTTAATTATATTTAATTACCTATTTTGTTATTTGATTAAATAAGACATTACCCTCATTCATCAAGTATTGTATCTTATGTGTGTACATTATCCCATACCATTGTTTTTCACTTGGATTGCGAAATATGGTTTTATAAGGTCCAAATCTTTAAGATTAATTTCGTTTTATTTCAAATAAAATTAATACGTTTTGAGCTAGTTCTACAATTGTTTATTTGAAGATTCACTAAAACAAAAGCAATATTCGGTGTTTGGAAATTCAGGGAATAGTGCCCTATCGTGCTGGGTTTCGATTTCCCGCTTGTTCAAAATGATCGAATATTCTTTTAGAATTTTACTCGTGTTTTTTCCAAACGCTAAAACAAGACGATGCCCGATGTTTGGAAATTCGAGGAATCGTGCCCTACTGTGCTGGGTTTCGGTTTTCCGTTGGACTAAATAATTGGGCATCCTTTTGTAATTTACAATATATGAACTTTTGGAAGTCGAAATTTATCGTGTTTTCGAGGGTATAAAGGATCGTGTCCTATCGTGCTGGGTGTGATGCTATATTCCTCTGAAACAAGAGAATTTTGATGACCAACTTTGGCTATTCAAATGTTTATAAAAGGAACCACATTTCAAAAACATTTTTAAATCTTAGACATAAGGACAATGTTTAATCAATTTGGTACCAATTTTGGGCGTAATAAGGGTGCGAATCCTTCCTTATACGTAACTGACTCCCGAACCCGCTTTCTCAAATTTCGTAGACCAAAATCGTTATTTTAGTAAACCAAAATGTTTTATTAAAATGACCAAACCTTTTGGTGATCCAATCACACCTAAACAAAAGATTGGTGGCGACTCCACATTTGGTTTTCAAAAAGTCGATCCCCGTTTTGTTTTGAAAAAAAATGGTTTCAACAGCTTGGCGACTCCACTGGGGACTGAACAAGAGAGTCAAGCCATAAAATTGATTAATTTCTGTCCCTTTGTCTAAAATTTAAATTTTGATTTGATTATTTGTTGCATTCGTTTGCATGATTGTTGTTGTTCGAGTTTTGTAGTATACTCTTGCATTGCATTGCATGACCAGTATGGTCACACCCTCTAAGTGGGAGTAAGAAGCTATGCCTTCGTGAGGTTTTCACCTCCGCATGGGCTAGTGGATTACTTCCGGGATACATCCGTACCTATGATTTCGTGAGATTTTCATCTCTGCATGGTCATAGGGAAATGTATTCCCCTGAACTGAACTCAATCCCTATGAGCCTATAATGGGTGAGGATTGAGGAATCTGCTGGTTCAGGTACCCTCTCCCTAGAATCGAGCCACATATAGTGATCCTTGAGAGTCCACCTTAGGTAGAACCTTGCCCAAATTTAGTGGTCACCCGAATAGGTACTTTATTTGTTATTTATTTCTGTACTAACGTGTTTTGTTTTTGTTTGTTTATGACTGCATTGCATTACATCATCATAGAAATGAGGTGTTGATTCATATTTGATTGCTAAATAGAACAGTTTGTCATAAGAAAATGAATTTCTTGATAAAGTGGATTACAATATGGTTGTCTGAATATGGTCCAAGTAAACACGACAGAAGAAGGCTAACAGTTCGCGGAGGAAAACAAGACTTTACCTAAGAATTCAAGCTGATAAAGATTATTCAAAAGCCATCGCATCCCGACTTTCTTAAAGGAGCTAATCAACATTGCGAAAATAATAAATCGCGACCTGGATCAAGCAAAAAAGAGCTAGTAGAGGCAGTTATTGAAAGCTTGCGATATTTGACTTTCACGAAGAAAAGGATCAGTGTCTTCGCCCGGAATATGAAAGCAAGGCCGTATACGTAATCCATTTTATGTAAAAGAATTTGTTTTCTAGAAAAGTTGTTCTAAGGGAATTGAATTCAAAATCAACGTCTTTCTTTCCTTTGCATTCATCCCATGCATTTGTATTTCATTGTATCATTTGCATTAGATTTGCCCAAAAGGACCCTAACTAGGTAAAATTATTTCAAAACCGACAAAGGATATAGACCAAAGGCTAGAGAGAATAGAGTAAAGGCAAATACAGATGCAAGAGCAATTGATCAAAATTCAACAAGTTATGCGAGAACAAATGCTAGAACTTCAAAGAAATATGATGGGCTAGTTAACCCAATTACTGGCCGGAGAATTTGAAAAAAGGAGTGGCCCAGTGGTCAATAGTGAGGATGATAATGAAGAGATCATCTATTCCCTAAGTTTTACCTCAATAAGCATCCTGACCCAACCAGACATGCAAGGGGTACCCGTCATTATTGGACCCCAATATCAGGCTGATACCTCGGCACTGTTGAACTTTTCGATAGGTTCAAGTTTTAATCCGAAAGATGATCAAGCCAAACCGGTTGTTCTGGCAGGAACGAAGGAAAGGAGAGAGTGGACCCTAAAGGCCCCGAAGAAGAAGGAAAAGAAAGCAAGTAGTGTGAGTAGGTATAACAAGGGTTTTTTGGAGCTGATTATAGTAAGCCAGCCAAGGACGGTAACTACCAGTCGTCAGGCCTCCCTAAGGAAAGAACCTAATTGAAGACCGAACTCAAAAAAACCCCAATTCACGCCCATCCCGATCACGTACATGGATTTTTACCACATTTTGTTCGACGCGCATGTTGTATTCCCTTTTTACATAGAACCAATATAGCCTCCATACCCTAAATGGTATGATGCAAGCGGCCAATGTGAATACCATGCGGGAATCATGGGGCATTCCATCGAGAACTGTACCCCTTTTAAAAAGGTAATCGAAAGATTTATCAAATTGGGTATCGTGAAATTCGATGATCCCTCTGGAGCAAGAAATCTATTATCTAACCTTTCTGTTAAAGGGGTGGACATTATGAGTTCCATGATGGATAGGGGCATGAGATCCAATGGTACATCGAGCTCAGGACTCTAGTGTAAGACCTGGTATTGGGGAAGCTGAACATTAACAACGTATTAGAAGAGGAACCCGGGAATAAAATTTTTTCGAGCAACTGCCCTTTACATACTTGAGAATGTTTTGAACGATGGGACTGTAGAGGAAATCCTTGTACTTTTAGAGCTAATCTAGAGTAATATTCAAAACCCGCTTGTTGCTTTAAGCCTAGAAGCAACAAGAATCCTTTGGTGAAATAGGCTTATATCCAAAATCCTTATTTCAATGAAATGCATGTTTGTTATCTTTTTGAGTAAATATTCTTTTATTCTTTCCATTTCATACTGTTCTTAGATTCTTTCATTCATGATCATACCATACAAATAATCATCCTTAGAATCATTTATTCTTTAGAATCTGCCTCCGTACCTACAACAGGTCTCCAGATATCAATGACGTGAGTGATGCTGTCACTAACTCTTAGTCTCTTTTTGAGTAAGATATGTGTCTAGAGGGATCTCAGGACCTTGAAGATGATAAGAGATTGTAGCCTATCTCCTGATTTGTCAAGGATTGTAGAACAAGATGAGAAATAGATCCTACCTTACAAAAGGGGCAATAGACATTGCGAACCTAAGAAAAGAAAAGAGGTAAAGATCAAAGCTTAGCTCACCACAAAGGCAAAGTGAGACATCATTGAGTTATTCCCAATTCAAAGATGTTTTCACATGACTGCATCAAGACATGCCTAGGCTATTAAGACGTGAGGATGTTGCAAGGTATTTGAATAGCATATGCTAATGGTTTTATGATGGCCAGGCTAATCATGAGATTTGAGTTCTGCTGGCCCACCGTAGAAGGGAATCGTATCAATTATGCCATAAATGCCAGTGGGAGGAAGACAAGACTTATGTGCCTCCATTTCTTCACAGATTTTCTATATGTGGGGCATGAATATTATGGGGCTGATCTCGTTAAAAGCTTCTAACCGATATCGATCCATCTTTAGGGTCGTCGATTACTTCGCGAAAAGGGTGAAAGTTGCTTCATATGCCAATGTTACTAAGTCGACAATCATCAAATTCCAAAAAAAATATATGTATATATAAAACATATAAAAAAACAAAAACAAAAAAACAAAAAGATGCCAAAAAGATTATATCTAATTGTACAATGTCAAAAGTTCGTAGTTTGTTCGAAGATCAGACGCTATATCACAGTGCAGCAAAAGAAAAAAAATAAAAAAATTAAAAATTAAAAATTAAAAATTAAAAATTAAAAATTAAAAATTAAAAATAAAAAAATCGTGGAAGGTAATCGAGGCTTGTAAAGATTGGCATAAAGAAGTTACCATTTACCCTCTATACTTATCGAACGTCGGCCAGAACTTTTGCCGGGGCAACACATTGCTCGTTTGTGATAGAAACGATTTTGAAGACGAGATTTTTTTTGGCCAAGTCTTGTCAAAGTTGAAGTTGGATCAGGCAGAATAGATCCAATCCCAATATGATCAGTTGAATTTGAAGAAAGGAGGTTGAAAGCCATCTGTCATGGTCCAATGTACCAGAAATGGAGGATGCGAGCTTGCGTCAGAAAGGTTCATCCTAGAGAATTCCACAAAGGGGACCTGGTGTTGAAAAAGATCATTTTTATACAAAAGAACTTCAGAAGAAAGTGGATGCCAAACTAGGAAGGAACTTATGTAGTGAAGAATGCCTGATCTAGGAGGAGCATCGATTCTAGCCATTGATGGCAAAGATTTGCCCAATCCAGTGAATTCAGATCCAGTTGAGGAGTATTCTACTTAAAAGGAGAGTCTAAGGTGAAAACCTGTAAATGACGCCTAAAAAAAAAAGGGGAGAGGCTAAGGCGAAAACCTGCAAAGGGTGCTTTGAGACCAAAGGAGATTTGAGTTGAAAACCCGAAAAGGGCGGCTCAAATTTGGATCAAAGTGGGGCATACAGCAGTCTTAATATGCCTGAATTAACAATGAAGAAGTATGCTACGTCTTGGGGCATCGACAAAGTACTCTGGATCCCCTAAACAATATTGAGATCAGAAGGGTCTTCAAGAAGTTAGTACAGAGAAGCTCAAGCTGCGATATCTAGGGCACCTAGTTTTCCATTTTATCCATTTTTAATTTGCTATATTTGATTAACTTATTAATTTTGAGTTAATTTCCTTCCTATTGCATTTGTAATCTTTAATTAATTCATTCATTTCGAGATATTCTCCCAATTTCCTTGTTCATTGTTATGATCTTTTTCAAGCATTTTGCATTGAAATAACTATTAATGGACCAATAATACTTTCATAAAAGAAGTTCTGCATATTACTCTGGAAGCTTCTAAATAGTATAGGAACCTGAAATAGGACCATTATTTAGAACTCACCAAGCCTAAAGGTTGGAAATATTTGAGAGATAGGAGTCTAAATTGTGGCTACCTTTCCAGATTCTTTGTTAAAGATGTTAGTTGCACAAAAAACAAGGTATTGTGTCAGTGACGCCACCTCGACAAATAGTGAGCAATGTCAATCCAAGTGTAAAAGGGGATCATTCTTGGGAAAAGAAAAATGATATTCTGCATTCATGCAAATATCAGGCATATACACAGGGTCATTACGCCCAAGGAATGGTGTAACAAATCAAATTGATTGAAAACGATACAAATCCTATACCTCTGAGTTACAGCAAAAAAAATAATAAATAAAAATCCTGAAGTCGTGGTAGGAAATGCAAATTTTATGTTCCAGAAGGTACGGTGGAGGGGACTCTGAAATTATAGTGAGTCAAACTTGCTGAGAAAAACGTGATTGTTTCTTTGACGTTTTTGTCAAGAATGCCAGCCGAACAAGATGACAGCGTAATACGTCAGCGATAATAATCTTATGAATAACGAGTGATGACACTTTAAGATTTTAGGAAAGAATCATTCTCATGACATTTCTACATTCATAACACATCTAGTTAGGAGTATTTGATTTATTTCGATCATAGCATCCTAATTATTTGACATAAGCATCACATCTAGTTAGGAGAATTTAATTCATTTTAATCATAGCATCCTAGTCATTTGGCATAAACATAGGCATACAGGACATGTTCCCCAGAGGACAGTGTAGCGACATTGGTGAAGATTATAGATCTTGTCTCCCTAAAAAATAATAGAGCAGATCGAAGAAGCAAGCCTCAACCCCCTAAGTAGTAGGGTAACAGGCTGAAGATTATAGATCTTGTCTCCCTAAACAGTAGTGGAGCAGATCGAAGAAGCAAGCCTTAACCCCCTAAGTAGTAGGGTAACAGGCTGAAGATTGCAGATCTTGTTTCCCTAAACAGTAGTGGAGCAGATAGAAGAAGCAAGCCTCAACCCCCAAAGTAGTAGGGTAACGGGCTGAAGACTGTAGATCTTGTCTCCCTAAACAAAGTAGTAGGGTAACGGGCTGAAGACTGTAGATCTTGTCTCCCTAAACAGTAGTGGAGCAAATCGAAGAAGCAAGCTTCAACCCCCTAAGTAGTAGGGTAACGGGTTGAAGATTACAGATCTTGTCTCCCTAAACAGTAGTGGAGTAGATCGAAGACGCAAACCTTAACCCCCTAAGTAGTAGGGTAACAGGATGAAGATTGCAGATATTGTCTCCCTAAACAATAGTGGAGCAAATCGAAGAAGCAAGCCTTAACCCCCTAAGTAGTAGGGTAACAGGCTGAAGATTGTAGATCTTGTCTCCCTAAATAGTAGTGGGGAAGATCGAAGAAGCAAGCCTCAACCACCTAAGTAGTAGGCTAACGGGCTGAAGACTGTAGATCTTGTCTCCCTAAACAGTAGTGGAGCAAATCGAAGAAGCAAGCCTCAACCCCTTAAGTAGTAGGGTAACGGGCTAAAGATTGCAGATCTTGTCTCCCAAAAGTTGCAGTGGAACAGATCAAAGACAGTGAGCCCTGACCCCCTAAGCAGTAGGGTAACAGGCTGGATTACAGATCTTATCTCCCTAACCAGTAGTGGAGCAGATTTAAACCACCATCCTAACCCCCTAAGTAGTAGGATAACAGGCTAAAAATTTAGATCTTGTCTCCCTAAGCAGTAATGGAGCAAATCGAAGACAGTGAGCCTTAACCCCCTAAGCAGTAGGGTAACGGGCTAAAAATTACAGATCCTATCTCCCTAAGTAGTAGGAGAATAGACTGACTACCAAATTTTATCCCGTTTAAGTTGCAGTGGAGCAGATCGAAGCTACCATCCTTATCTCTCTGAAGTTGCAGTAGAGCAGGATAAAAACACACAAATCTCTTCTCCTTGAAATTACGTCGGAGTAGGTCAAAGCACTAATTCCTGTACCTCTGAAGATACAGTGGGTTCGAGCGAGGTTATTTGAAGAAGAAGAAAAGAAGCGCGAAGACTCAGCAAGTCCAGGCAAAATTGGCCCTTTTATAGTCTTTGCTCCATTCTCGTTACGCAACAATGAGCAAAGAGGGGCAGCTGTAATAGGCCAATTTTGGCCTAGATTAAAAAATAATAAAACTAAATTTTTAATAGTCCAAGTCCCTTTATTACACTAGCCCAAATCTTCCAAATAAAATAAGCCCGAAACAAAATAAACCTAAGGCCCAAACGACCTAAAAAACTAAAACAAATTCAGCCAAAACCCTAGGCCCTATCTGCCTCGCGCCGCTCCCCCACGTACAGCTTCCATTGCACCCCCGTACGCCAGTGCACAGCCTCTGTACGCGCGCTACGCACACTCCATACCTGCAAGCAAATGCAAAAACACCAGCACAGCAAAGAGGAAAAACAAGAAATTTGTATTTTTTTTTTCGTTTTTCTCAGTTTCAGCTATAAAAGCCATGTAATAGTCTATGTATTTTGATTTCTTTTAGAGGCACACAGAACAGAGAAAGAGAAATCAAAAAATAGTAAAGGTGATTTTCAAGTCTGTTTATTCCTTTGTTTTTCTTCTCATTTGCTTGCGATTTTAGAAAGAAATTTTTGAAACGATACCAATGAAGTCCTGAATATCTCAGAAATATTAAGATATGGACGAGGGTCGGGTGGTATTAAGTGTTTTTTTTTTACATTCAGCTTCATCTTTCTTGATTGAACAGTATTAGATCTTGGTTTTTTTTAAAGAAAAAGGAAAAATAAAATAGCATACCAGGTTTCCTCGAATGATGCCTTCGTCGGTGGAATCTGGTCGCTGCTCGTGCATTGTCGGCCACGGAATAAAATGGTGGATCGGTGGTCGCTGGAATGAGCCTTAACAAATTGATTTTAGGGCTGAAATTAGGGTTGACAGGGTGGCTGCATTTGAAAAGAAGGAAAAAGGGTTTTAAAACCTTTGTTTGAAATGACACCGTCCTAAAAGGGGGAAGGATCCACGTATTGACTCGTTGGGTAGGCCAGATCCGCGTCTGTTTGTTTTAAAGGGTTAATTGTGCACTGGGTCCTTCCCCTTTGCGCGGTCGTTCAATCGCATACCATTTGTTTTATTTACTCTTTTAATTTAGCCCTCTAATTTACGCTTGTTTGAAAATGGATCCGCGCCTGAGCACAGCGTTTTGGGAGCTGGGTTATTTCCAGTTTGAGTCCCTACGCATTCGCGCGCACGGCATATTAGTCCTTTTTATTGTTATTGTTTTATTTTCAAATTATCCCTCTTATTTTAATTCAATTTTAATTTAATCTTCTATTAGTATAGCCTATTATTCTACAATATGTCTAACGTTTGTACATGTGTTGATTCATTTTAATATTTGTACAATTATTTTGATATTTTTTTATCTTATTATTTTCACATTGTGTATCCTATTTCTTTAAATATTTTATATATCATTGTATATACATCATTCTTATTAACTTTTTAATTCATGGTAACTATTATTTTGAAGTTAACAATATTCTTATTTATTTTTTTTTACAAGACCATCGTTTTAAAATTCTTTTTACATTAAATTATTTTAATACCTTATTATAAAGTTTTGTTTAAATGTTTTTATATATTGATATATAAATTATTTTAATAGAGTTTTCTATTTAAAATCTTTCTTGATTCATGATTCACTCAACATTTTTATGTATATATAACACCATTTTGGGAACTTCATTTTCATGTTTATAAAATTATTATTTTTAAATGTCTCTCTATATTCTATTATCCTAGTATCTTATTTAGTATCTCTTTTGAAATGTTTTCAAGTATAACGGTACGTATATAATTCATGAGCTAACCTAATTTTATATTTATTATTCATTTTATGCCATTTTCACAAATGATCATTCTTAAACCAATTTATATGTATATATGCTTTGTAAACCTATTATGTATATTTACTAAGATTATATTTTACTACGTCTTCTCGCTATTCTTTTATATATATATTATTCAAAATTTTCCTCTATTGAACATATTTTAATAAGTCAAAATAACCCAAAATAAGCCATTATTCTTGACTATATAAACAAAACAAAACATATACATTTACAAGCCATTTCAAATGGCCAAAATGATTATCAACTCATAACCAAAATGACCATAATCCTATACATGCCTTATAACCAAAACATAAGCTCAAAAGTACCAAATTTATAGTTGGATAGTGTGATGGAGTCTCCGGCGATCCCCGAATCTGAGCTAGCTTTGAATTCACTATAAAACATGAAAAAAAAACAAAGTAAGCTTTATAGCTTAGTAAGTTCGTATAGCATTTATATCAACTCATCATATAAACTCAAATTAAGCCAAAAACATAACGTAACATATCTCATAATGAATCATCAACCTACCACATTTGCATCCACCAAATTAGTTGTAATTTCCATAATTTTCATCATTTCACTGTATTACTCGATTCTTGTACATACCTGTACCTTCATGCATTTAACTCATATTCATTCAAATCTTTCACATATCCATTAAACCAATCGAAATATTTTTGGATACTTGGGAAACTCGCACACTTAGTGCCAAATAAATAGCTGAAGCTGTATCAATCTCGCACACTAAGTGCCAATATACATATATATAGTCGAAGCTATCTCGATCTCGCACACTAAGTGCAAATATATATATAGCTGAAGCCATCTTGATTTCGCACACTAGGGCACATAATTAGCTGAATCATCATCGAACACGGCTGTAGTCTCGTATACATAATTTATGCAATATCGAAGCATTTAAAGCATAATTATAATGATGCTTAAACTTACCTCAGATTTAAAAATGATAACACGAGTCAACTAATCTGAGACCTTATTCTTTCCCTGATCTAACTCCGAGTTTTGCTTTTCTTGATCTATATGATATCAAATTTAGCTTATTTAATAATCTCTCTATTCAATTTAGTCCAAAACACACTTGCCCCATTTGTTTCACCACTTTTACAATATTTATTTCATAAAAACACAATTTCAAGTAATTCAACCACAACCCATGCTAGCGGAATTTTAATTAGGTCCCTAGAAGCCCATATTTTTTTATTTATTTCACATTTTAACTACAAAGTTTCCACATTTCACAATTTAATCCCTAATTTGCATTGTCACTAAAAATCACTTAACAAAACTTGTATAACTATCATCAAACATTCAAAATCTATCATTAAACCTCAAAATACTCAATGTATTCATTAATGGAAACATCTAAAATCTTTAACAATTTTTCAAAATAGTCTCTGGGCTAACTAGACCTAGTTGCAACGATCTCAAAAACATAGAAATCATTGAAAACGAGACAAAATACATACCAATTTAGCCAAATAAAGTAGCCAAAACTTTAAAAGCTTTAAAATGGCTTTTCTACACCCTAATTTCGATTAGAAGAAGAAGATAATGAAGAAAATGGCTTTTGGTTTTATTAAATTATCATTTATTAACTAATTTACCTATTAAACCTTAGTTAAAAACCATCAAAATACATGATAATATGTCCATATATGTCCATCCACCTTAATAATGGTATAATTACAACATAAAGACCTCCACTTTAATTTTCCACAACTATTTAATACCTTTAACTATTAGAACATTACTTTTACACTTTACGCGATTTAGTCCTTTTTATCAAATTGACCTATCAAATAATGAAATTTCTTAACGAAATTTTCACAAAAATATATTATCATGCTGTAGACATTAAAATAATAATAAAATAATTATTTCAACTTTAGATTTGTGGTTCCAAAACCACTATTTTGATTTGACTAAAAATGGGCTGTTACAGCCCCGAAGTATATGGTAGAGTGATACAAAAAATTTGAGAAGCATGAGCAAAGAGCATTGCAAAACCGTCACTTTACAAAAAGAGAAGATATGGGAACCCAAAGCTGTCGAGGATGAAGCTAAGCCTATTGTAGCTCAAGGCAAAAAGGAAGTTCAACTGAGTGTTGAAACTTTTATTCCACAAAACTTAGATACGGTGATCCTTGATGAGGTAAACTCTAAACCAGTTAGTTTTATTACCTAACACCCTTGTTGGATACAGAAAAATCTCCACATAAGAGTTTTTCGGTTAAAGCTAAGTTTCTACCACTGTCATATCCTCAACGTTTCTAGAAGAAACAAAATGATACTCAGTTGAAAGAAATCTTTGGTGACGAGGTGACTTTGAATGCCTTCGATGCTGCTAAATCCCCAGATATTGTTGAAGACTACTCTACTATTTACACGATGGAATCACTGGCTTATACAGAATTGAAGTTCAATTCTTTAAACAATCCATTAGAACATATTCTACTGGAGGATTCACCAAGTGATGATGAAGACAAGAAATGTTTGGCTTGGTTAGAAACTAATTCGAAGGAATTCACACAAGAAGTTCCACTCGAATCATTAGAGTTATCATCTCAAGAGTATATGCAACCAAAGTCGTTGATTGAAGAGCCAGCTAAATTGGAAGTGAATATTTTGTCTCCTCATTTGAAATATGACTATTTGGGTCTTCTTCGACTTTACCTGTCATTATTTCAGTTGAGTTCACCAAAGATCAAGAAGAAGAGACACTTGTAATTTTGGAAAGGCACAAGAAGGGTATTGGATGGATTATTTCACATATTCGAGTCACGGGTTGGAGGATTTGTAGGAATTATAGGAAGTTAAACAAGGCCACCAGGAAAGATCATTACGGGTTTTCTTTCTCTAATAAGATGCTGGACATATTTGATGAGAAAGAATATGAGTACTTCCTAGATGATTATGGTTGGTATGACAAATGGCCATCTGACACCACCATGGTCAATGACGATCCTAAACAAAATAGAGGGAGTTCTCTTCACTTTCTCTATCATTATTTTATATTTTTAGTTTTTTTCTCATTTGAATAAAATGGTAGAGTTAGATAAAATTTTCTTTGGTTCATTTCATATTAAAACTCTGTCTAGGAGATTGGGACTTAAGCAGGACCATCTGTGACCCCTCCAGTCTTTCTTAGGAGTTTAATTTAATGTAATTTTTTGAAAAATATTTTCCTAAGTAGGTTGAAGAATTTAGGTATTTGTTTTGTTAAATAATGGGTCAACTTTTAACCCAAGCATTAATTTCTTTCATTTTTTTTTTAGTTTACTTTCAGTACATGAGCTTAGGATCCAAAAGGAGCTTCCATTGGGCTTAAGATACTGCTAGGAAGGGAAATATTCAACCCTTTTCTGCAAAACCCTATAGCCCTTGTCTTCCTCCATTGCCACTCCTAAGTAGCCCAATGGTGCCTCTCACTTAACCCCTTAATGTTGCAGCCCTTAACTCCTTGGATCACCAACCCAAACACCTTCATTCAAAGTCACCAATTATCGCACCTAAACTATCCTTAAAATCGCCACCCTCTTCAACTCTAAACCTTACCCTCAGCTACTCAGCCACCTGCCCAAAACTGAAACCACCCTTAACAAATTTCCTGAGTTCAATGCTGAGAGTCCCTTTATCTAGCACCATTCCACGAAGTGAACAGTTTGGTATAATGGCTATGCTGCAACACATGTAGTTATAGTAACAAGATTACTAGAGATACTCAAGAATATGGGATGACTCAATTAGATATACATTTAAAATATATATTTCATAACACTTTTTTTTTGTGCCTAAATTTCCAGACTTTATACTCGAACCATGGACTCCAATGTTGAGGACAAAAAAGATAAGTTAGATTCTGAGGGATCTGCAAATAAATAAAAAGGGGGGATCTTTACTTTATTTCATTTTCTTTCCTAGGTTATTTAATGTTTTAGGATTAGGTTCTGTTAGAATTTTTATTTTTCGCATAATAAAACAAGAGGTGGAAATCATAAATAAAAATGAACAAGTTGCAAAGTACAAAGTGTGGCAATAGATATATACATGTCTAGGATTGGATCTAGAGAGAGCTTGGTACTTAAGCAGTCAAATTGACTCACCTCCTCTTTTCTAGAATCCTACCTGGTGTATAATATCTATTCACTTCTAGCAATGAATACATTGTTCATCCTAAGTAGGAGGGACCAAAAAATTGAAATTATTTCCTCTTAGAATAAATTTTTCTTTTAATTATGATTATGATATTTTTTTTCAAAAATTTGAAATTTTGTTAAGTATGCTAAACTTCAGTAAAAATAAAATTCTATTATTTCAATAATTGCTATGTTGGCTGAATTATGTCATAAATTTACTCTTAATAAAGCATGCAAATCATACCATAAATTTTTTTAGTTCCTTAGGAAAGTTAGGCATGCATGAAAGTTTAAGTCTCTAGAATTGACTTAGTAGTTTCTTGAGGCAAAATCCTAGGAAGCATGAAATGTTGAAAATGATTTAGGCAACTTTTCTTTGGATCGTTTGAGCCTTTCAAGCCAACCTTGATGAAATTTTATCCCTTGAAACCCAACTTTGAGACTATATGGCTTAATTTTATTTGAACCCTTGCAATATTTAGCCATCACTTCTCTTTTAATTATCTTTAAATTGTTCCAAACACTAGACTCAGTACTATTTAGAATATTCTTTGAAAATAAGTTTGGGGGAGTTGAAAAGACGTATCAAATGCTCAAAAAAATTGTAGTACATACAGTAAAATGCTCGTGAAAAAAAAAAGAAGAAAAAGAAAACAAAAGAAAAGAAAAAGAACAAAAAAAGAGAGCATATGTACTTGAAAGAAAATAGATGTACAAAAGAGCACGTGAAAGCAAAGTAAGTTGGAGTATTGAAGGTAATTATTCCGAAGGTCCGATTAAAGCTGAGTCTAGGGTTTTTAGCCTAAATTTATCTATTTTTTACCTACCCTTAGCCTAGCCACATTACAACCTTTTTAAAGACCTGTTGAATCAAATTTCTATGCTGCCTACATTAATGGAGAGAAATTTCTATGTTCAACATATGAAGGCATAAGTTAAACTTAATGATTGTAGCTTAATCTTGAATAAGGGAATAAAATCAAATTGGTAGGGATTTAACATGTCTTTATTTGGAAGAATTTAGTCTATTTTTGCTATCATAAGAATGATTGGGACTAATTTGAATGATATGTATACTTAAGTAGCGTAAATCTCAAAATTCTTGTTCTTGAGCATAAGTATACTAAAATCATAATTTTGGGAAGAATGTTGTTCTGAAGGAAATTTTTTCAAAGGTGTTTCTGAGAAATTCTTTTCAAATTTGTGCATTACTCGGAACAACCAGTGAATTAAGTTTGGGGGTGTGGAAACACGAAAATATACACACTTTTCAAGCCATTTTTAACTCAAATTCATGTAGTTTCGGTTAAATTCTTGTTGAAAAATATATAATAATTATAAAATAATTAAATTTCACTCAAATTATGAACATGTTGAATTTTAATTAATTTTATATCAAATTTTGATTAATTTCCACAGATTTGCACAAAGGGCAAAAAACGGCTCGATAGAAAAGAGAAAGCAAGTTTTCTTACCTTGATTAGATCCGAAAAGATCGAATAAAGAGTTAGATCGAGGAAAAGAAAAGGTGTTGGATTAACAGATTTACCTACACGAACAAGTGTCGAGGTAAGTTCATGTAACTTAATTATGTGTATTAATATGTTTGAATCGAATGTTGTATTTGTGTGAATTTGCATAAATGTTATAAATGTATGAAATAATCACATGTTTGATAATGTATGAAAAATGTAAGTTCCATTTGGAAAATGAAATTAGATGGATACATGATTTCCCATATTGAATGTGGTCTTGCATATGTTGCGGACAGAATATAGCTCGAGCGAGCAATCCTGTTATAAGCCCTCTCGAGTGTCCTGTTATATAGTTCTTATGAGCATCCTGATCGGTAGTGATTTTGCATGTGTTGTGCACTACCACAGCTCGTTGTGAGCGTCTTGTGACATGATTCGATCGGTTGTGATCCAGCATCTATTGCGGAGACAAATGCAGCTCTTCGTGAGCGTCCTGATATAGGCTCTTATGAGCTTCTTGACATGGCTCGCTTGAACTCCCTGTTATGTTATCTGGAGCTCCCTGATAATAACTCTTCAGAGTTACCTATTAAGCTCAATAAGCTTCCTATTCTAAATTCTTATGAGTTTCCTGTTTAGCCCGGATAAGCATCCTATTACATGGCTCATCTGATCATCCTGTTATACTGCTCGAGAGTGCGCTTCCTGATTATGTGCCCCAAAGGGTACCCCTGTATATGAATTTATGGGTCACTGATTTGTATACCTCGAATATACTACTTGGGTATCCATTGATATTTCAACAATTCAATGGATAAAACTCTTGATGAAAGAAAATATGAACTAAATATGAGTTAACTCTCAGATACCTTCAGATACTTGGAAATTTTTATATGATGAGCTCATCTCTATTTTCTTGATATTCATGAGAATTATAAGACTAAGTTGTTTGATGAGAACTTATGCTTAGGCATTTGGCTAAAATGTTTTGGGATGCATGTTATATATATTTATTTATACGAGCATGATTGGTAATTTAAATTCTTGTTATGCAAACTTACTAAGCATTAAATGCTTACTTTGCTTTATTTTTCTTTATTTTATAGTACTCGGAAGCTCGTAAAGCTTGGAGATAGGTCAGAGCATCATTACACTATCCTCCAGCTCGTTTTAGTATAGATAGAAAACTTACTTTTGTATAATGGCATGTATAGGCTAATAATAAATAAGGGTATATAAATGTTTTTGTTGTAACTAGCCATTGGAATGGCTAGTAATAGTAAATTTAATACATACTTATGCATGAGGTTTATTATTTTTAGTATATGAATATGTTTGGTTTAATATATTAGATGCAATTAAGTTTGGGTAAGTATATAATTTTAATGTAAAGATAATACTTGAAAGCATGAGTAAATGTGTCATGTATAAAACTTGATCATTAGATTGATTTATATGCCTTGATTTGGTTGGTGAATATATTGAAGTGTTGATATAGGTGCAAGGTAAAAAGGGTGAGAAATAAGGCTTGGGAAATGGCCTTATTCTGTCCACACGGGCAGACGCATGGGTGTGTGTCTCAACCGTGTGTAACACACAGCCATGCACACGGGCGTGTGGTTTGACCGTGTGTCCCCTGTATCTTAAAATTTGAGAAACAGAATGCTCAGAATTGAGCACACGGGTAGAGACATGGGTGTGTGTTGCAGCCATGTGAGTCACATGGCCCAGCACATGGGTGTGTGTCCTGGTCGTGTAACCCCTACACCTAATTTTTGAAAATTAAATTGTCCACACTGTCTAGCACACGAGCGTGTGGTTGGCTATGTGACCTAGGTTAGAAAGTTACACAGGTAAGGACACGGGTTGGAACACAATCGTGTGCCTCACATCGAATGCCTACACAGCTTGACACACGGGCGTATGTCCCTGGTACCTAAGAAAAATTTTGAGATTTCGCGAAAAAATTTCTGTGATTTCGGTTTAGTCCTGACTTGATTCTATTATGTATTTTAGGCCTTGAGGACCCATGTGAAGGACATTTCGATTGATTGTGATTGATTTTCGAAAATAAATAGTAAATGACATGAATTAACTATAATTGAATTGTAAACTCTGGTAATGCTTCATAACCCTGTTTCGATGATGGATACGGGTTAAAGGTGTTACATTTATTGGTATCAGAGCTACGATTTAGTCGATTCTCAGACTAACATGGCAAGTACGAGTTTAGCTATACATGCCATTATGTAATTTGTGATAGTGTGATATCTCCTGATCATTTTAAACATGTTTTTCATATAGTAATGTCATCCAACCAAGCTAGAGCTGAATCTGAGGAAGCTGAGAGCACTGCTCAAGCTGCAGTTCAAAGAGCTGCATCTAGTAGTAGTAGAATCCCCGTATCTGAGGGCCGTGGTGAGGAGGCAAAAGAAGCCTTCTTTCAAATTATAAACAAGTGGTTCACAGAATTTTTAAGAACAAATCCTGCTGTACAACAACCTCCCCTTCCTGCTCCTCAACTGGTTCCTGACATGCCACAAGGTGTTGAACCTATTAGAATTAGTAAGCCTCCAGTATATAAAATCTATAAAAATGGAGCCGAAGAATTTAAGACTACTGCCAAAGATGATTCGAAAATGGCTGAATTTTGGTTAGAGAATACAATCAGAGTGTTGGATAAATTATCACGCACACCATCTAAGTGCCTAAAATGTGTTGTATCACTGTTGAAAGACACAACTTATCAGTGGCAGAATACCTTGATTTCTGTTGTGCGAAAAGAAAATGTTACATGAGAGTTTTTCCAAATAGAATTCAAAAAAAAGTATATTAGCCAGAGATTTTTGGATCAGGAAAAGAAAGAATTTCTAGAGCTTAAACAAGGAAATATGACAGTATCTGAATACGAGTGGGAATTTGTTCAGTTAAGCAAGTATGCCAGAGAATGGGCTCCAACTGATGCTGATATGTGTAAACGTTTTGAAGAAGGATTAAATGAAGACATCAAACTGTTGATAGGATTTCTTGAATTAAGGAAGTTTGTAGTACTAGCTAATAGGGCACACAAAGCTGAGGAATTAAACAAAGAGAAGAGACAAGCAGAGAGAGAAGTCTGAATTTCTAGTAAGAGATTTATGGGGAAGTCACAAGCATCTACTTCAAAGAAATCAAAGAAATACCATGATCGTTCTACCACATTTACAGGGTATTCTAAAAAAGAACGAGGCTTTCAACGATCTAATATGAGATCTTCGTCTCTATCTGTAAATATTATAATAAATTTTCTTTTGGGGAGTGCCGTATGAGAAGTGGAGCTTGCTATAGATGTGGTTCTCTTGGCCACTATCTTAAAGATTGTCAAGAAAGAATTGAAAAAGATACTGATCAGATTTCGAAACCAAATAACCCTGGCTCAAGAGGTAGACCACCCCGTCACTCTGGAAATGTTAGTGGTAGCCAAGGTGCAACAAAAGATTCAATAGTTAAGTCTTAAGCACAAGTACCGGCAAGGACATATGCTATTCGTGCATGAGAGGATGCCTCTGCACCAGATGTCATTACTGGTACATTTTTTCTTCTTGATACTGATATTACCGCTTTCATTAATCCTGGTTCAACACATTTATACATATACACGAATTTAGTGTCTGTTAAAAATTTATCTGTTGAGTCCACTGAATTTGTGGTTAAAGTCTCGAACTCCCTGGGCCAGTTTGTGATGGTAGATAAAATCTATAAAAAAATGTCCATTAAAGGTAAAAGGTTATTATTTCTCTACTGATTTGATGTTGCTGCCTTTTGATAAATTTGATGTAATTTTGGGAATGGACTGGCTAACTCAACATGACGTGGTGGTGAATTGTAAACAAAAATACGTTGTGTTGAAGTGTCGGAATGGTGAATTACTTCATGTTGAATCTGATAAATGGGATGGGTTATCTAATGTGATTTCAGCAATATCAGCATAGAAATATGTTAGAAAAGGGTATGATGCTTATCTTGCATATGTGTTAGATACTAAAGTATCAGAATGAAAGATTAAGTTACTACCAGTTGTTTGTGAATTTCCTGATGTGTTTCCGAAGAATTACCCAGATTATCACTAGTTAGAGAGGTGGAATTTTCTATAGATCTTATTCCGGGAACAACTTTTATAACTATAGCACCTTATAGAATGAACCTAATGAAATTAAAAGAATTGAAAGCACAATTACAAGAACTTACTGACAGAGGATTTGCTCGACCCAGTTTTTCACCTTGGAGTTCACCGGTTTTTTTTGTAAAGAAGAAAGATAGATCTCTAAGGTTATGTATTGATTACAGGCAGCTCAACAAGGTTACAATCAAGAACAAGTATCCATTGCCTCGAATTGATGACCTGTTTGATCAGCTGAAAGGTGCCACTGTGTTTTATAAAATAGATCTCCATTCTGGATACTATCAGTTGTGAGTGAAAGACTCAGATGTGCCGAAGACAGCTTTCAGCCAAGTATGGACACTATAAGTTCCTTGTGATGCCGTTTGGTCTAACTAATGTACCTGCAGTATTTATGGATTTGATAAATAGAATTTTCAAATCGTATTTAGATAGATTTGGATTGGTGTTTATTGATGATATTCTGGTATACTCCTGATAAACCGTAATTTATACATATTTATAACCCATGCTTAATGCATTTTATGAATGATTTCTCCTTAGATTTAGTGAATTTGATGCTCCTAATGCCTTAATTTCATGTTTTATCCTTAAGTAAGCATAGGAGAACTAAATGAATGAGAAACGGGCCAAAAATAGAGAAAATGGGCTAAAGCACAAAATCAACACGACTTGGACCTTCTCACACGAGCAGATCACACGGCTGTGTCAATCTGGCAGAATTGAAGCACGATTCACACGGACAGCTCACACGCTCGTGCCAATCTAACAGGCTCAAACACGGCCTGAAGTAATCGCACATGGTTGTGCCACACGGGCGTGTCCCTGCCAAACCCTAGTTAAGCTTCATTCGGAAAAGGCCAAATTTGAGGGCTTCTTAGGCATTCCAAAGCCTATAAATACACCCTAAAGGAGGAAGAAAAGGGAGACGGAGAATAGGGAGTAAGGAATTACTCCGAGAAAGCCAATTGATCCATCTCAGAAGCCGGAGCCACCATCAAGACTGAAGATCTCTCCTCAACCTCCCGTTCAGAAGTTTTGGGTTTTCTTTATGTTTTGTAATTTTTATTATTTTGAGATGTGTTCTTGTTTAGTTATAAACTAAACCCCTAAATACCTAAGGGGGATGAAACCTATGACTAAACCTTGTTATTATTTCTGAATCATATGATAAATATTTAACTTGTTCTTAATTACGTGTTTTTAATTCTTGTTTTGGTATTTCAGGATATCACTTCAAGTTACTACTCTTAGTTGGAGGAGGAATAGACCCTAACTAAGAGTAACTTTGTTGTAATTAAGCGGAGTTGATTGCGTGCCTAGAGATAGGGTGACAAGATTTTGTCAGATTTGGGTGAAACCTAATAAGGGAATCCATAGATCGAGTTAATACAACCTTAGGGTGTTAATTAGAGATAACTCTCGGTTATTCAACCTAGGGATTAGATGTTGTTAGTCTCGAAAGGGATAATAATATACATTAGAGATTTCTACGGAACAAGTTGAATGAATAAATCGTCCGGCTCGGAGCCAAAATAACAAGTAAGAGTCTAAGTGGATTTTTTCTTAGCTATTGTCTCAATCAATCGTTTTCCACAACAGTAATTTCCCAATTTCTATTTTTCGCAAGCTCTTAGTTTAATTAGTTAGTCAAAACAATCCTCTTTTATTCGGCTAGATAATAAAAAAACGGTCATTACTAGTACTCATAGTCCTTTGGGTTCGACAATCCGGTCTTGCTAAAGCTATACTACTGTTCGATAGGTACACTTGCCTACGTCGTGATCATAGTTAGTTTCAAGAATGAGTCATTACAAATTTATAAAACTTATCACACGGAAAATCGACGATCAAGTTTTTGGCGCCGTTACTGGGGACTAAGATATTAGGAACGCTCAATTTTTATTACTTTAGCCATTTATTTTCTTGCAATTTAACTTTAATTTTTACTTTACTAATTTTCTTTCTTTTTCTCCTAGCAGGTTCTTATAGTTTATGACTAGAAGAAACACATCCGGGACCATTAACTTTTCGATGAGGAAATTGATCGTACAGCTCGTAGAAACTGACGAGAAATAAGGCGCAGCTTAAGATACACAGAAGAAGAGCAAGAGGACAATATTTCAACTATTACTGAAGAGATGGCTGAAAATCAAGACAATCCGCTACCTCCAGCCATACCCGCTAAATTAGCAAATCAGGATCCTGCTCCTCGTACTATATATGATTATGCTAAACTTAATTTTATAAGAACTGAGCCAAGTATAGTTAGACACGCTATTCTTTGTAAATAATTTTGAATCAAAACCTAACACGATCCGGATGATACAAGAATTTTATTCGGTTTGATGGTTTGCGGAGGCGAGAACCCCAACACGCATTTGGCAAATTTCCTAGAACTGTGCAACACTTTCAAAATTAATGGTGTTTCTGATGATGCCATTCGCCTTCGGTTATTCCCTTTTTCACTGAGGAATAAAGCTAAACAATGGTTGAACTCACTACCACGAGGGTTTATTACCACTTGGGAGCAAATGACCGAAAAATTTCTATTAAAATATTTTCCACCGGCAAAAACAGCTAAGTTACATAATGACATTTCTTCTTTTGTGTAGATGGACTTAGAAATGCTTTACGATGCATGGGAGAGATTCAAGGACCTTTTGCGAAGGTGCCCACACCATGGGTTACCTCTATGGCTGCAAGTTCAAACGTTCTACAACGGTGTGAACCCTTCGACAAGACAAATGATTGATGCGATTCTTAGGTGGAACCATCAATAACAAGACACCTGAAGAGGCTTCTGAATTCATTGAGGAGATGTCATTGAATAACTATCAGTGGCAAGTCATGAGGCTAAGCCAACGAAAACAGCAGGCGTTTATAACGTCGATTCGGTCACTATGTTGTCAAATTAGGTAGAACTTCTAAATAAAAAAATTGATAGTTTACTTGGTTGCAGGTACATCCAGCGATGAGGTGCGATTCAAGTGGAGGAGGTGTGCCTACAGACTACCCACCATTCAATCCTACAACCGAAGAGGAACAAGTCAACTATATGGGTAACAATAATTTCAGATCTCAAAATAACCCATATAGTAATACTTACAATGCAGGTTGGAAGAACCACCCAAATTTCTCTTGGGGCGTCAAGGAAATCAAAGACCACAGAATCCTCGGGGTTTCCAACAGCCACCTTATCAACAGGAAAATAAGCCGAACCTTGAGGAGATGCTATCCAAATTTATCTCAGTGTCAGAAACTCATTTCCAGATTACCGAAACAGCACTCAAAAATCAACAAGCATCAATTCAAGGGCTCGAGACACAGATAGGTCAGCTGTCTAAGTTAATATTAGAACGACCACAAGGTAGTTTGCCAAGTAATACTAAACCAAACCCAAGGGAACAACTCAATGCAATTGATGCTCAAGAAGGATGCGTTGAGACTGAGCCAGAACCAAGGCAAGAAAATGTGGAAAGCAAAGGTAATGGTGAGGTAAGTCATAATAAAATGGTGAACGCAGAATACAAACCTCGTGTGCCATACCCTAAAGAAACAAGGAAAGACCACTCAGATGAACAATTCGGTAAATTCCTTAAACTTTTGAAAAAATTACATATTAACTTACTGTTTATTGAAGCTCTGTCACAGATGCCAAATGCAATGAAATTTCTAAAAGAGCTTCTAGCAAACAAGCGGAAGTTGGACGAAGCGTCACACGTGGAGCTAAACGCAGTGTGCTCGGCTATTCTACAGAATAAGCTACCCAATAAATTGAAAGATCCAGGGATTTTTACAATTCCTTGCTTAATTGGTAGTTTAGATGTGAATAATGCATTAGCCGATTTAGGGGCAAGTATCAATGTCATGCCTTACAAAATGTTTAAACAACTAGGTCTTGGGAAACCTAAACAAACTAGGATGAGCATCCAATTGGCAAATAAAACTATAAGATTTCCTAGGGGTATCATTGAAGATGTACTAGTAAAAGTGGATAAATTCATATTCCCCGTTGATTTCATTGTTTTAGACATAGAGGAGGAAACCAACACCCTTTTGATTTTAGGGAGGCCCTTTTTAGCAACTGCTAAAACAATTATTGATGTTGGCACAGGTGAACTCACCCTTCGTGTAGGAGACGAGACAATTACCCTTCAAGCTCGTAATTCTAGCATCACATCGAATATGGAAGGTAATGATCCACATCATCTTACTAAAACTGACAATACGGCGTAACCTACTGTGCAGAGATTGAGCATGAAAGAAGTACACGAATCATGTTCCAACAACACTAGAAGACCTATTCATGAAGAAAGAAGGCTACAAATAGAGGAGCTAGATGAATGGCGAGCACATAAATCGAGAACACCCGATAAACCAAAACTACACCAAAATAAGCTCGATACCTCTCCACATCAACTTAAGGTTAGAGATCAAGTCTTATTAGATGCCACAGACCCTTACATTGTCACTCCCAAACTGGATGAAGAAACCCCTCTTACGGTACTTAGTATTTTTCCGTTCGGTACAGTAGAGGTAAGTCATCCCAAGTTCAGCACCTTTAAGGTAAACAATTCCCGGCTCAAACTTTATTTTGATAAGAGTGACAGCAGCAATGAGGAGTACGAACTCCTTAAACCACCTTGACCATTCAACAGAAAGGTAAGTCGAGCTTAGACTATAAATAAGCACTTCTCGAGAGGCAACCCGAGTACTAACTGTATTCACTTATTTAAATTTTAGTGTTTAACACTTTCAATGACTAACGTTACTCTTGAAAATAGTTTACCACAGGGACACAGCCAATCACACGGGCATGTGTAAGACCGTGTGGAAATAGGGCAAGATTTTCCCAAAACACGGGCGACGATAAAATGCCACGGCCGTGTGACATGGCCGTGGGCGAAGCTGCCAAAACAACATGGACGTGCGACACGCCCGTGTCTAAAAAGCATGGTAGAAACTGAGAAACTAACACGGGCATGAGACACGCCCGTGTCTAAACACCCGTGGTCGACACTGCCAAAATAACACAGGCGTGTGCATAGGAACATGGGCGTGGAAGAAACGAACCATATCGCATAGGGGTGTGTCTGAAGGCCGTGTGACGAACTCCCAATTCACGACCCACACGGGTGAGTGCGATGGCCGTGCCACTTAAAAAATTATAGTATTTCTTTTACTTCCACTTTTATTCTTAATTCTTTTTTTATAATTCATGTATTCTCTAAACACAGCTTCTCTTTATGATTACTACCAGCTTATTTCTTCCTTAACATCATGCCCTACTCTATTGTCAATCATCGTTCTCACCAAACTAGGACATTCATTCAGTACTCAGGAAGTTTCAATTCTCTCCCTATCTTATAATCTTATATTGTCTTATATATCTAAACTTGTACATTGAGGGCAATGTACATATTAAGTGTGGGGGGTATTTATTTCATTATCTGAGAAATCCCTGAATATTGCTTTGTTCTCTTGTGAATCTCTCATATCATACTTAAAATGAATTTTGATTGACTGATAATTTTGATTGATATATCTTAAATTAAAACATAGGCATTCATGCATTGATTGTTAAACTTTAAGACACTAGAAAATCAAGCATGATAAGATAATGTTTAAGGATTTAAAATTTTAGGTTGTTTCCCCAAATTTAGGTATTATCTTGAATTGAATCCCACAGATTTAAACATCAAAAAGCTATAATTTTTGTGAGATTTTTGAGCATCTATTAATTCTTTCATGCTCACTTCTATTATTGCTTTGAGTGTACCAATATTGAACTGTTGTTCTAGAACTTGCCTGATTATGCATGTTAAGACCATACTATTTGATTTGATATATCAAACTGATAGAGGCACTTAGGATTAACCCACTCATGCCATGAAAAGCCTACCTCCACAATTAACCCTTAGTAAACCCCTTTGAGCCTAACAAACTATTCCTTGTATTACCCTCAATAATAACCCTTAACCCATTATTGTTGAAATCTCCTAAATTAATTCGATCCCTATTTTTTGTCGAGAATTGAGTTGGATAAATTGCTTAGCTATGTCTTGTTCTTAATAATTAGTTATGATTATTTAACTTGTTCTTAATTAAAAAAACATGTATACATATTAGCAGTTATCTTTTGTTATAAGCTTCATTATTCAAATTCCGTAGTCAGAAAAGAAGCTATGTTGTACGCAAGTGGTGATTAAATATTTTTCTAGTTAAGTAATTTTTCAGTTCAATCTCGATTCTAACCTTTTCTTTCAGCTTGTAACCACACCCCCTAACCAAGCCTCATTATAACCCTTTAAAGACATTTTGATTGATGTATCATCTCGATTTATAGTGGTGGAGATTTGATTTTCATGCAAGCTTATGGTAATAACTTTTCATATTGACTAATGAGTGTTAATTTCATTGTCCTTAAACACTTCGACTGATTTGAGTGAATCTTTAGTGAGGATGTTAAACTCTATGAGGTTCCGAATCAATGATAACTACTTAGATGAAGGGAGATGCCTAAGTTTTTCATGATTAAATATTCAACTTGGAATGTTTGAGGCTTTAATGTTCTTATAGTTGAGTTCTCAATGTATGATTACTTATGAGATGATTTGAGATAATATTGATCGAAATTATAAGTTGAGAAAAAGGAGATTTTAACTATGATCTGAGGATTTTGCTTGAGGACAAGCAAACGCTTAAGTGTGGGGGTATTTGATAAACCGTAATTTATACATATTTATAACCCATGCTTAACATATTTTATGAATGATTTCTCCTTAGATTTGGTGAATTCAATGCTCCTAATGCCTTAATTTCATATTTTATCCTTAGGTAAGCATAGGAGAACGAAAGGAACGAGAAACCGGCCAAAAATGGAGAAAATAGGCCAAAGCACGAAATCAACACGGCTTGGACCTCCTCACACAGGTAGATCACACGGCCGTGTCAATCTGGTAGAATTGAAGCACGATCCACACGGGTAGCTCACATGCCCGTGCCAATCTAACAGGATCGAACACGGCCTGAAGTAATCGCAGACGGCTGTACCACACGGGCGTGTCCCTGCTGAACCCTAGTTAAGTTTCATTTGAAAAATTCCAAATTTAAGGGCTTCTTAGGCATTCCAAAGCCTACAAATACACCTTAAAGTAGGAAGAAAAGGGAGACGGAGAATAGGGAGTAAGGAATTACTCCGAGGAAGCCGATTGATCCATCTCAGAAGCCAGAGCCACCATCAAGACTGAAGATCTCTCATCAACCTCCCCTTCAGGAGTTTTGGGTTTTCTTTATGTTTTGTAATTTTTATTATTCTGAGATGTGTTCTTGTTTAGTTATGAACTAAACCCCTAAACACCTAAGGGGGATGAAACCTATGACTAAACCTTGTTATTATTTCTGAATCATATGATAAATATTTAACTTGTTCTTAATTACGTGTTCTTAGTTCTTGTTTTGGTATTTCAGGATATCACTTCAAGTTACTACTCTTAGTTAGAGGAGGAATAGACCCTGACTAAGAGTAACTTTGTCGTAATTAAGTGGAGTTGATTGCGCGACTAGAGATAGGGTGACAAGATTTTACCAGATTAGAGTGAAACCTAATAAGGGAATCCATAGATCGAGTTAATACAACCTTAGGGTGTTAATTAGAGATAACTCTCAGTTATTAAACCTAGGGATTAGATGTTGTTAGTCTCGAAAGGGATAATAATATACATTAGGGATTTCTACAGAACAAGTTGAATGAATAAATTGTCCGGTTCGGAGCCAGAATAACAAGTAAGAGTCTAGGTGGATTTTTCCTTAGGTATTGTCTCAATCAATTGTTTTCCACAACAGTAATTTCCCAATTTCTATTTTCCGCAAGCTTTAGTTTAATTAGTTAGTCAAAATAATCCTCTTTTATTCGGCTAGATAATAAAAAGACTGTCATTACTAGTACTCATAGTCCTTTGGGTTCGACAATCCGGTCTTGCTAAAGCTATACTACTGTTCGATAAGTACACTTGCCTACGTCGTGATCATAGTTAGTTTCAAGAATGAGTCATTACAAATTTATAAAACTTATCACACGAAAAATCAACGATCAACTCCCGAGATGAAAATGAACATGTTGATCATTTGAGAATTGTGTTGCAAACTTTGCATGAGAAACAATTATATGCCAAATTCAGTAAATGTGAATTTTGGCTTGGGGAAGTCAGTTTCCTTGGGCATATAGTGTCTACAAAAGGTATCATGGTAGATTCGAGTAAAATCTCAGCTATTATTAATTGGAAACTACTTAAAAATGTGTCTAAAGTCAGAAGTTTTCTAGGACTAGCTGGTTATTATCGGAGTTTTGTATAAGAGTTCTCAATAATAACTTCTCCAATGACTTATCTGTTGCAAAAAGATGTAAAATTCAAGCGGTCTAATAAATGTTAGCAGAGTTTTGATAAATTAAAAACGTTGTTAACTGAAGCACCTGTGTTAGTTCAACCTGAATCGGGTAAAGAATTTGTAATTTATAGTGATGCATTGTTGAATGGTTTAGGCTGTGTTTTGATGCAAGAAGGTAAAGTAATAGCTGATGCTTCTAGACAGCTAAAACCACATGAAAGAAATTACCTGATACATGATTCGAAGTTAGAAGCTATTGTATTTGCATTGAAAATCTAGCTGCATTACTTATTTGGTGAAAAATGTCACATATTTATAGATCACAAGAGCTTGAAGTATTCGATGTCGCAAAAAGACTTGAATCTGAGACAGCTCAGGTGGCTTGAGTTATTAAAAGATTATGATCTGGTTATTGACTATCATCCAGGAAAAGCCAATGTGGTTGTTGATACTCTAAGCAAAAAGTCTTTGTTTGCTTTGGTAGCAATGAATACCCAGTTGTTATTGTTAAATAGTGGTTCAATCATAGCTAAATTAAAAGCTAAACCAATATTCCTGCAACAAATCTCTGAAGCTCAGAAGAGTGACGATGAATTACAAGCTAAATGGGTATAGTGTGAGTTAAATTCTGATTCAGAATTTTAGATTGAGTCTGATGGTTGTCTGTTATGCAGGGGTAGAATATGTGTACCAAGGAATTCAGGACTGGTACAAAAGATTTTACATGAAGCTCACAATAGTATTATGTCTGTGCATCCGATGAGTAATAAAATGTATAATGATTTGAAAAAGATGTACTGGTGGCTGGGAATGAAACGGGGTATTTCTGAATTTGTATCTAAATGTTGGGTATGTTAACAAGTTAAAGCTGAACATCAGGTATCTTCGTGATTATTACAACCAGTTACGATACTGGAATGGAAATGGGAAAGATTTACAATAGATTTTGTGTCAGGATTATCCCTCTCTTCGAAAAAGAAAGATGTCATTTGGGTAATCATCGACCGTTTAACGAAGTCTGCACATTTTATTCTGGTATGTATGAATTTCTCCCTAGATAGATTGGCTAAATTATATGTTTTCGAGATTGTTAGACTACATAGAGTGCAAGTTTCCATTATTCAGACAGAGATCCTCGATTTATATCTCGATTCTGGAGTAAATTGCAAGAAGCCTTGGGTACGCAGTTACATTTCAGTACCATATTTCATACTCAAACAAATGGTTAATCAGAATGTGTGATACAGATTTTAGAAGATATGCTTAGGTGTTGTGTGTTATAATTCGAAGGTAATTGGGAAAAATACCTACCTTTGGTTGAATTTGTATATAATAATAGTTATCAGTCGAATATTAAAATGGCACCGTATGAGGCTCTGTATGGTAGTAAATTAAGAACTCTATTGTATTGGATAGAGCTTAGTGAGAAAAAGATACATGGAGTTAACCTAGTTCGTGAAACTGAAGAAAAGGTAAAGGTAATTTAGGATAGTTTAAAAGCAACTTATGATCGTCAGAAGTCTTATGCCGATCTTAAACAAAAAGAGATAGAATTTCAAGTCGGTGACAAGGTATTCTTGAAAGTATCACCTTGGAAGAAAGTTCTCCAGTTTGGTCGTAAAAGAAAACTGAGTCCACGGTTCATTAAGCCATATGAAATTATTAAAAGAATCGGTCCTATTGCTTATCGATTGCCATTACCACCAGAGCTTGACAAAATTTATAATGTTTTTCATGTGTCCATGTTACGATGGTATCGGTCAGATCCTTCACATGTTATGTCTCCGACAGAAGTTGAGATTCAACCTGACATGACCTACAATGAGGAACCGATCAAAATTCTGGCACGAGAGACAAAAGAGTTAAGAAATAAAAAGGTGGCTCTAGTAAAAGTTCTTTGGCAACGACAAGGTATAGAAGAGGCTTTCTGGGAATCAGAGGATGCCATAAGAAAGTAATACCCGAACCTTTTTACTGGTAAGATTTTTGAGGACGAAAAATTTTAAGGGGGGAGAGTTATAACAACCCGTTTTCAGTAAAATTAGAATAGTGGTTTCAGAACCACAAATTCGAGTCATAAAGAAAATTTATTTTAATATTATTACATGGTCTGCATTATAGGAAAGACGTATGAAAATTATGATAAGAAAATTTTATCGATTTCATGTTTAATTATTGAAAGGACCAAATTGCATAAAATACAAAAGTTGAATTCTAGTAGCTATAAGGATTAATTAGCTTTGGAATTCAAAGCTTGAAGTCCTTATATGGTAATTAGACCATTAAGAATTGTTAGTAGATATTTTTGGTGAATCATCCATGGAAAATTAGAAAAAGAAAAAGACTAAATTGGAATGTTGAAAAATTAAAGGATGATAATAAATTAAATAGAAATATCATATTATTATTATCATCTTCTTCCCCACAAATACTTGGAAACCTTAGGAAAGAGAAAGCAAGTTTTCTTGGCCTGATTAGATCTAAAAAGATCAAATAAAGAGTTAAATCGAGGAAAAGAAAAGGTATCGGATTAACATATTTACCTACACGAACAAGTGTCGAGGTAAGTTCGTGTAACTTAATTATGTATATTAATATATTTGAACCAAATGTTGTATTTGTGTGAATTTACATAAATGTTATAAATGTATGAAATAATCACATGTTCAATAATGTCTGAAAAACGTTAAGTTCCGTTTGAATAATGAAATTTGATGGATACATGATTTCCCATATTGAATGTGGTCCTTCATACTCGGACGAGCAATCCTGTTATAACCCCTATTGAATGTCCTGTTATATAGTTCATGCGAGCATCCTGATCGGTAGTGATTTTGCATGTGTTGCACACTATCGCAGCTCTCTGTGAGCGTCCTGTTACACAATTCGATTGGTTATGATCCAACATTTATTACGGACACAAACACAGCTCTTCGTGAGTGTCCTGATATAGGCTCTTATGAGCTTCTTGACATGGGTCGCTTGAACCCCTATTATGTTATCCAGAGCTCCCTGATAAAAACTCTTCGAAGTTACCTATTAAGCTCAATGAGCTTCCTATTCTAAAATCTTATGAGTTTCCTGTTTAGCCCGGATAAGCATCCTGTTACATGGCTCATCTGAGCATCTTGTTATACGACACGAGAGTGTGCTTCCTGATTATGTGCCTTAAAGGGTACCCTTGAATATGAATTGACGGGTCACTGATTTGTATACCTTGAGTATACTACTTGGGTATCTATCGATATTTCTAAGATTCAAAGGATAAAACTACTGATGAAAGAAAATATGAGCTGAATATGAGTTAACTCTCAGATACCTTGAAATACTTGGAAATTTAGATATGATGAGCTCATCTCTGTTTTCTTGATATTCATGAGAATTATAAGACTAACTTGTTTGATAAGAACTTGTGCTTAGGCATTTGGCTAAAATGTTTTGGGATGCATGCTATATATTTTTACTTATACGAGCATGATTGGTAAGTTAAATTCTTGTTATGTGAACTTACTAGGCATTAAATGCTTGCTCTGCTTTATTTTTCTTTGTTTTATAAAACTCGGAAGCTCGTAAAGCTTGGAGATCGGTCGGAGCATCATCACACTATCCTCCAACTTATTTTGGTATAAATAGAAAACTTACTTTGGTATAATGGCATATTGGCTAATGATAATAAATAAGGGTATGTAAATGTTTTGGTTGTAACTAGCCATTGGAAAGGCTAGTGATAGTGAATTTAATGCATACTTATGCATGAGGTTTATTATATTTAGTATATGAATATGTTTGGTTTTATATATTAGATGTAATTAAGTTTGGGTAAGTATATAATTTTAATGTAAAGATAATACTTGAAAGCATGAGTAAATGTGCCATGTATAAAACTTGATCATTTGATTGATTTATATGCTTTGATTTGGTTGGTGAATATATTGAAGTATTAATGTAGGTGCAAGGTAAAAAGGGTGAGAAATAAGGCTTAGGAAATGGCCTTATTCTGTCTACACGGGCAGACACATGGACATGTGTCTCAACCGTGTGTGACACACGGCCATGCGCACAGGCGCGTGGTTTGGCTGTGTGTCCCTTGCATCTTAAATTTTGAGAAACAGACTGCTTAGAATTGAGCACATGGGTAGAGACACAGGTGCGTGTCTCAGCTGTGTGAGTCACACGGCCCAGCGCATAGGCATGTGTCCTGGCCGTGTAACCCCTACACCTAATTTTTGAAAATTAAATGGTCCACACGATCTAGCACACAGGCGTGTGGCTGGCCGTGTGACCCAAGTCAGAGAGTTACACGGGTAAGGACACGGGCTAAAACACGACTGTCTGCCTCACGTAGAATACCCACACGGCTTGAGACACAGGCGTGTCATTGGCCGTGTGAGCCACACGACTTGGCCACACGGGCATATGTCCCCTGTACCTAAGAAAAATTTTGAGATTTCACAAAAAACTTTCTGTGATTCTGATTTAGTCCCGACTTAACTCTATTATGTTTTTTGGGCCACGAGTACCATATGAGGGACATTTCGATTGATTGTGATTGATTTTCGAAAATGAATAGTAAATAATATGAATTAATTATAATTGAACTGTAAACTCTAGTAATGCTTCATAACCCTGTTTCGGTGATGGATACCGGTTAGGGGTGTTACAAATACCACCCTTTGTTGCTCACTTCAAACATATCTCAACCCTTCTTGTCTCTTCACTTTTCTCTTATTTTTCTCTCTTCATTCCCTTCCATTGTTCTTCATTTTCTTCTCCTATTCCCTTGTCGATTTTACCTCTTGAAAAAGAGTCAATTAACCACCATTTGGAGAAACATTCAAGTGTTCATAGATGTAACGCCCAAAAATTTGATAAACTTGTTTCTGTGAGTTTCTGACACACAACTGTGTATTTGCTTCAATGGTTATGTGTTCTGGGTGTGTGTGAGTGGTCCTAAGTTCAGGCCCTGCATTTGGAAAATTTTGGCTTTTTTCTTAAATTAAGCCTTAACTTCTAGTTAGCAGGCTTATACTAAATTATTTGTATTTCCATAACAGAATGGGCCTGCTGGTCTGGTGGTTAAGGTGTGTTGGTATGTTGGGGACAGGAGTTCGAGTTCTTGCTTGAGCAAGGGAGTTTATGTTTTTGCTCGTTTTTATAAAGGAATTTTAGTGGTTTACAAATACTGAAGAAGTTAAGATTGGGTAGTAATGGGTAGTTGGGGGAAAAATCTGATAGAGTTCTATTTTTGTTTTCTCTCTTTTCCCAAAATCCCTCTTTTCTTTTACTTTCTCTGTCGTTTTCTTTTCCCTAATTTGCTGTCGATTTTTCCTTTAAAGTTTTCTTTTCTTTTTACTTTCATTCCGTATCTTTTATGTATATCGCGGGTATGGTAAGTAATATTTTTGGTTGGCATCATTTTTAGATGATTGTTATCACTTTTGTGAGTCTAATTTCTGGGTTTTGGCAGTAGCGTATCGTGGGGAGTAAGGCTTTCACTGTATTATTGCGTAACAAACTAACTCGAAGTGTTGGGGTAAGTTTTAATCGCTCTTTGGATGAGTAATCTGGTTTCGAGTTCGGTTTAGTTCAATTGTTAAATGATTTACTGAGTGGAAATTGGTCGAATATAGGTCTTGGTAGGCTCGGGGATCGTTTTAGCTTCAACCGAAACCAGGTGTGTACCTGGAAACACAGAAAACGAGAATCGACAAAAATTGAAAAACGAAACTGTCGACGCAGTACATACTTGTGGTCACTCGTGTGGTAGGCTGTATGGCAGTACACAAGCGTGTGATCGACGAGCCAGGCTGTGCGCACAAGATACGGGACATGACATGGCCGTGTAACGGCCAGTGGGGCCGTGTGCAAGACACGGGCTCGACCTATTAGGTCGTATGGGCCACACGGGCGTGTGAGATTTCGGGTCAGGCCGTGTGATCCACACGACCAAGGCCAAATTGGGTCGTGTGGGCCACACGGGCATGTGGGCCCATACGGGCAAGCTACATGGGCGTGTGAGCCCATTCTTCTGAAATACCCAAAAGGTTGCTCGGGTCGCCCAAGTTGACTGGGACCTACTGTAGGGTCGGTACGAGTTACTTGACCCCTGATTTCGTGATCTGACTATGTGATATATTGCTCTAGCATGTTACTCTTAGCATGTAGACCGGTTTGTATGTATGATTTGTTAATTGCATACTTGCATGTCATGTATTGTATGCCGCATTGCTTCGGGGTTGGGTTAATGTATATGGAGGAAGTATTTTGAAAGGCTCCTAAGCTTGATATCTTGCAGCACAACTACAATTATCTGATTATGTGCCACATTTTCGGTACAGCATGGTGTGTAGGGATGGGCGGGTCGATTTTATCCCCACATGGTGTATAGGGTTGGACGGAGTTGGTGTGTAGAGGCTAGTGGGTAGGACTGTATTATTCTGCTCTATTATGCATGATATATCTGAGATGGGCTAAGGCCCAATTCGTATCTAATTCTGTATCTGAGTAAACCAATGATCACCCTAGTTCTGTAAAGGGTTCAGGCCCTAATTATCTGATATTTGGATATATGACTGATTTCTTCTATTGTGTATATTTTCTGTGGGGTTTACACACTAGGTTACGAAAACTCACCCTTTTTCTGTTTAATCTGTGTAGGTAATCCCTAGACTTGACGGGTCAGTGCAGCGGAGGATTCAGCGGTGGCCACACGGTATTCCACTTAGACTTTCTTTTTACTTATAATTTAATTATTATTTGGGGAAAATTTGATGTTTAAGGCCTTTACGGATTTTTGCTTAATTTAGGATTTTAAAATGTTTTATGGATTTTACTGCTAGTAGTAGGAAAACTCGGGTTTTCAAAAGAACCGAATATTTTAAAAAACTATCACGCATACAAAAAGGGTTTTAAAAGCTTCTGCGTAAAAGCATGTTTTAAATCAGATCAATCAGAACGCATTTTCTCAGACTAATTACAAGTTAATAAATGGAACGATTTTAAGGTCAGTGCAGTTTCAAAATGACTCTCATTTGACATCGCCAGATTTGGCCATAACGTCCAGACCGGGTTTAAGGTGTTACATTTAGTGGTCAATCTATTAATAAATACTGAAACTGTAACTGATCCATAAAATTTGTAACACATTAATTTTGAAATTTACGATGAGCGCACGTGGTACTCGTGGACGGGTTACTAGAGGCCGTGGTAGAGGCTGTAGAGGGGCTCAAGCAGGGCCCTCATCATTTGGGAATCTGCCTAACTTGGATACTAGTGAGACACCGGTATCACCTGTTACAGAGACTGGGTCTCATGATCGTCCTGCTGGGGGCGACGTATTGTCCCAAGCCATGCTACGGATTTTGGAGAAGGTCGCTGGACCCAACACTGGACCTGAGGGCCGAGGGTCAGTTACGAAACGGCTCCGATCCAATGGGGCTGAGTTATTTAGAGGCATCACTAGAGTCGCCCCTAACGTGGTCGAGTATTGGATGGAGGTCATGGAGAGAATTATGGATGACCTTGAGGGAGTTGTATCTCTGCTTCATGATGAGGTGTACCAGTGGTGGTTGACGGTTAAGGAGGGAACTCAGCTTGATCAGTTGACTTGGGAATACTTCAAGATAGCTTTCCAGAGTAAGTATGTGGGGGCCAGCTAAATTGATGCCAGGAGGCGTGAGTTCCTTAATCTCACCCAGGGAGACCGTTCAGTAGCCGAAAATGAGGTCGAGTGTCTGAGGTTGAACCGTTATGCGCGAAGCATGGTGGTGACTGAGTATAACTGCTGTGTTCGATTTAAGGATGGCCTCAGGGACAGTTTACGAGTCCTGTTAGCTCCATAGAGGGAGTGTGATTTCTCTGTTCTAGTTGAGAAGGCGAAGATCGCCGAGGAGGTTAAGCGCACTGAGCGCCAAAATCGAGAGAAATGGAAGAATAAGAGGGAATTGGATCCCTCAAGTTTTGCGATGAGGCCTAAAAAAAAGGTCAGATCTGATGGACCAGTCAGAGTTGGGGCTCCTATTGCATCTACTGGGGTGGTGTTGTGTGGGCACTGTGGTAGACGCCATTCGGACGAATGTTGGAAGACTATTGGGGCATATATGAGATGTAGGTCGACTGAGCACCATGTTAGAGATTGTCCACTAAGAACTGATAAGATACAAGCTTCGGTTACTGGGACTACACAGCCGCCGAGGGTAGTTCAGCAGCCACTTAGGGGTCGAGGTTTGGCCAGGGGTGGTAACGGCATGGGTCGAGGGCAGAGAGCACCGGACAGAGGTGCTGGATCGACTGAGGTGAGGCAACCTACTTTGGTTTATGCTGTTCGTCACCGTGAGAACCGAGATGCTCTAGACGTCATCACGGGTATGTTCTTAATTTATAATGTACCTTACCTTGCATTGATAGACATAGGTTCTATACACTCGTACTAGCTAGTACTATGTCTGAAACCTTGGGAATTCTGGTTGAGAGTACTTCTAGTGAGGTAACAGTGGTGAGTCCGTTGGGGCAGTCAATCCAAGTAAGTAAACTGTTTAGAGACGTCCCGTTAGAGGTTCAAGGGACAGTATTTCTGGCTAATTTGATAGAGCTTCCTTTTGGGTAGTTCGACTTGATTTTGGGTATGGACTGGCTAGTTAAACATCGGGTGAGCCTGGATTGTACGACAAAAAGGGTTGTCTTGAGGATCAAGGAGGACAGTGAGATAGTGGTGATTGGGGAACGACGTGACTACCTGACTAATGTGATCTCAGCTTTGGTAGCAAAAAAGTTAGTGAGAAAAGGGTGTGAGGCATTCTTAGCCTATATCAGTGTTTCTGATTCTAGGGACTCTTCAGTTAAAGACATCAGAACAATGAGGGATTTTCCAGATGTGTTTCTTGAGGAGCTACCGAGGTTACCTCCGAGCCGTGAGGTGGAGTTTGGGGTTGAGTTATTTTTTGGCACAGCTCCGGTGTCTACGCCCCTTACCAAATGGCACCAAAAGAGCTTACAAAACTTAAGGCTCAGATTCAAGAACTGTTAGACCGTGGATTCATTCGTCCCAGTGTGTTTTCGTGGGGAGCACCTATTCTATTTGTAAAGAATAAGGATGGGACAATGAGGATGTGTATCGACTATCGGCAGCTAAACAAGTTAACAATTAAAAATAAGTACCCACTTCCGAGGATTGATGATTTATTCGACCAGTTTAGAGGGGCTTTTGTGTTCTCCAAGATTGACTTGCGTTCTTGGTATCATCAATTGAGAGTAAAGGAGGTTGATGTGCGTAAGACGGTATTTAGGATAAACATTATGAGTTCCTAGTTATGCCTTTTGGTTTGACTAATGCACCAATGACATTTATGGATTTCATGAACCGTGTGTTTTAGCCTTATCTGGACCAATTTGTGGTGGTTTTTATTGACAACACTTTGGTGTATTCTAAGTCTGAGGACGAGCACAATGAGCATCTCAGAGTGGTTCTACAGATTCTTTGTGAGAAGCAGTTGTATGTGAAGTTTAGCAAGTGTGAGTTTTAGCTTTGGGAAGTGACATTTTTGGGACATGGGGTTTTGGCCGAGGGGATTCATGTTGATCCTTGTAAGATTGAGGCTATGTTGGGTTGGGAACAGCTGAAGAATTTGTCGAAAATCTACAGCTTTCTAGGGCTGGCAGGATATTATCGATGATTCGTAGAGGGGTTCTCCTTGATCACCGAGCCATTGACTAAGCTTCTGCGTAAGGGAGTTCCTTTCATTTGGACTGATGCACAGTAGGAGAGCTTTGATAAGCTCAAGACTGTCTTAACTCAGGCTCCTATTCTGATACAGCTGGAGCTTGGTAGAGACTTGGTGTTATATAGTGATGCGTCACATGTGGGTCTGGGTTGCGTTCTGATGCAAGACGGTAAAGTGGTTGCTTATGCATCTCGTCAGCTCAAGACGCATGAGGCTAACTATCCGACACATGATCTGGAGTTGGCAGCGGTAGTCTTCGCTCTAAAAATTTGGAGGCACTATTTGTATGGTGAGAAGTGTACTATTTACATTAATCATAAGAGCCTCAAATATCTCCTCACCCAGAAGGAGTTAAATATTAGGCAGCGTAGATGGGTTGAACTGTTTAAGGATTACGACTACACTATCGAGTACCATCCTAATCAAGCCAATGTGGTGGCCGATGCGTTAAGCCATAGGGATATTACTGATCTGAGAGCAATTTTCGCTCGACTGAGTCTTTTTGATGATGGGAGTCTACTAGCTGAGCTTCAGGTGAAACTGACATGGATTGATCAGATATGAGATAAACAGATGAGGGAAAAGTCTCTGGAGTTGCGTTTCTGTCAGGTGGAGAGTGGTGTTACTACGGATTTTGAGATTAATAAGGATGGGGTATTGTGTTTTCGTAGTCGAATTTGTGTACCAAATGATAAGGACTTGAGACAGTTGATTCTGAGGGAAGCGCATAGCAGCCCTTATGCTATGCATCCCAGCGGGAATAAGATGTACCGAGATTTGCAAGGATTATAATGGTGGCTAAGGTTGAAGCGTGAGGTTACTGACTTCGTTGCACACTGCTTAACTTGTCAGTAGGTTAAGGCTAAACATCAGTTACCTTCGGGTTTACTGCAGCCGGTTAAGATACTGATGTGGAAATGGGAGCGAGTAACGATGGACTTTGTTAGTAGGTTACCTCTAACACCCACTAAGAAGGATTCTATCTGGGTCATCGTGGATTGATTGACCAAATCTGCTCACTTCATCCCGGTTAGGATAGACTTCTCTCTACATAAATTGGCTAAACTCTACATCTCTGAAATAGTGAGGCTTCATGGGGTACCTGTCTCGATCATCTCTGACAGAGATCCTCGCTTCACATCTCGGTTCTGGAAGAAGTTGCATGATGCTTTGGGTTCAAGGTTAGACTTCAGCACTGCTTTTCATCCTCAGACTGATGGTCAGTCGGAGAGGGTGATTCAAATACTAGAGGACATGTTGAGAAGTTGTGTTATCGATTTCTGGGGCAGTTAGGAGGAGTACTTGCCATTGGCGGAGTTCGTTTACAATAATAGCCTCTAGTCTAGCATCCAGATGGCACCTTATGAGGCACTATATGTTTGTAGGTGTTGTACTTATTTATGTTGAACTGAGTTGGGCGAGCGGCATGTTTTGGGTTCGGAGTTAGTTTCAAAAACTGAAGATAAGGTTCGACTGATTAGGAATCGATTGAAAGTAGCTTCTAACAGGCAGAAGTCTTATGCTGATTTGAAGAGACCTGAGATAAAGTATTTTGTGGGGGACTTTGTTTTTCTCAAGTTCTCGCCATGGAAGAAGATTCTGAGGTTTGGTCGTGAGGGTAAGCTAAGCCCTAGATTTATCGGGCCGTACTGGGTTTTGAAATGAATAGGGCCAATCGCCTATCAGTTAGAGCTACCTCCAAAGTTGGATCGGATTCATGACGTGTTCCACATCTCTATGCTGAGGCACTACCGCTCTGATCCCACGCACATCGTTCCAGTTGAAGAGATCGAGGTTAAGCCAAATTTAACATTTAAAGTAGAGCCAGTTTAGATTTTAGACCGCGACATTAAGGTTCTGCAAAGAAAGTCTATCCCTTTAGTGAAGGTGTTGTGGTGAAATAATAGCACTAAAGAGGCGACGTGGGAGCCTGAGGATGCGATGCATCAGCAATATCCTCATATGTTCTGATCAGGTAAATTTCGAGGCCCAAATTTTCTTTTAGGGGGTAGAGTTATAACGCCCCAAAATTTGATAAATTTGTTTCTGTGAGTTTCTGACACACAACTGTGTATCTGCTTCAATAGTTATGTGTTCTAGGTGTGTGTGAGTGGTCCTAAGTTCAGGCCCTACATTTGAAAAATTTTGGCTTTTTCCTGAATTAAGCCTTAACTTCTAGTTAGTAGGCTTATATTAAATTATTTGTATTTCCATAACAGAATGGGCCTACTGGTTTGGTGGTTAAGGTGTGTTGGTATGTTGGGGACTGGAGTTCGAGTCCTTGCTTGAGCAAGGGAGTTTATATTTTTGCTCGGTTCTGCAAAGGAATTTTAGTGGTTTTCAAATACTGAAGAAACTGAGATTGGGTAGTAGTGGGTAGTTGGGGGAAAAATCTGATAGAGTTCTATTTTTGTTTTCTCTTTTTTCCCAAAATCCATCTTTTCTTTTGCTTTCTCTGCCGTTTTCTTTTCCCCAATTTACTGTCGATTTTTCTTTTGAAGTTTCCCTTCCTTTTTACTTTCATTCTGTATCTTTTACATATATCGCGGGTGTGGTAAGTAATATTTTCGATTGGCATTGTTTTTAGATGATTGTTATCACTTTTGTAAGTCTAATTTCTGGGTTTTGGCAGCAGCGTATCGTGGGGAGTAATGCTTTCACTGTATTGTTGCATAACAAACTGACTCGAAGTGTTGGGGTAAGTTTTAATCGCTCTTTTGATGAGTAATCTGGTTTCGAGTTCAATTTAGTTCGATTGCTAAATGATTTATTGAGTGGAAATTGGTCGAATATAGGTCTTAGTAGGCTCGGGGATCGTTTTAGCTTCAAGCGAAACCAGGTGTGTACCCAGAAACATAGAAAACGAGAATCAATAAAAGTCGAAAAACAAAACTATCGACGCCACACGGGCGTGTGGTTGCCCGTGTGGTAGGATGCATGGTAGTACACGGGCGTATGATCAATGAGCCAGGCCGTGCGCACAAGATACGAGTGCATGACACGGCCGTGTGATGGCCGGTGGGGCCGTGTGCTACACACAAGCTCAACCTAATAGGTCGTGTGGGCCACATAGATGTGTGGGATTTTGGGTCAGGCCGTGTGATCCACACGACCAAGGTCAAATTGGGCCGTGTGGGCCACACGGGCATGTAGGCCCACACAGTCAAGCCACATGGGCGTGTGAGCCTATTCTTCTGAAATACCCAAAAGGTTGGTCGGGTCGCCCAAGTCGACTGGGACCTACTGTAGGGTTGGTAAGAGTTACTTGACCCCTGATTTCGTGATCTGACTATGTGATATATGTGCTCTAGCATGTTAACCTTAGCATGTAGACCGATTTGTATGTATGATCTGTTAATTGCATACTTGCATGTCATGTATTGTATGCTGCATTGCATCGGGGTTGGGTTAATGTATATGGAAGAAGTATTCTGAAAGGCTCCTAAGCCTGATATCTGGCAGCACAGCTGCAATTATCTGATTATGTGCCGCATTTTCAGTATAGCATGGTGTGTAAGGATGGGTGGGTCAATTTTATCCCCACATGGTGTGTAGGGTTGGACAGAGTTGGTGTGTGAGGCTGGTGTGTAGGACTCTATTATTCTGCTCTGTTATGCATGATATATCTGAGATAGGCTAAGCCCAGTTCATATCTGATTCTGTATCTGAGTAAACTAATGATCACTCTGGTTCTGTAAAGGGTTCAGGCTCGAATTATCCAATATTTGGATATATGACTGATTTCTGCTGTTGTATATATTTTCTGTGGGGTTTACACACTGAGTTGCAAAAACTCACCCTTTTTTTGTTTAATCTGTGTAGGTAACCCCCAGACTTGATGGGTCGGTGCAGTGAAGGATTCAGCGGTGGCCACACGGTATTCCACTTAGACTATTTTCTATTTACTTATAATTTAATTATTATTTTAGGAAAATTTGATATAATTAAGGCCTTTACGAATTTTTGCTTAATTTAGGATTTTGAAATGTTTTATGGTTTTTACTGCTAGTAGTAGGAAAACTCAGGTTTTTAAAATAACTGAATATTTTACAAAACTATCATGCATACAAAAAGGGTTTTAAAAGCTTCCGTGTAAAAGCATGTTTTAAATCAGATCAATCAAAATGCGTTTTCTTGGACTAATTACAAGTTAATAAATGGAACGATTTTAAGGTTAGTGCGGTTTCAAAATCACTCTCATGTGACACCGTCAGATTCGGCCATAACATCTAGGCCGGGTTTGGGGTGTTACAATAGAAGCCTCGGTTCAACAAGAACAAGCAGAGACGGAGGATTGGAGCAAACTAGTCAAGTCATGGAGAAAACACCAGATTTGATTCTTGTTCCCTATCCTTTTAATTATTTTGTTGTTATGATGAACATGTCTATGAATATTTGTAATGTTGATATGTTTGATTTAATTAATATGGCTTAAATTTAATTCATGTTAGGTTGATTGCATTTCATCTACTTGAGTTATTAAAATTGTGTTTGTGTTGTTATAGGCCTCGGTAAGATGTTTGATTAAGTAAAACCATGACTAAGTTATTCTTGCATTACAATTGTAAGGTAACTAATGAATTAATTATTTAAACAAATTGAAATTGTGATTCATTGACACAATACTTAATCAGTGCATATTTAATTATCTAAGGTAGCTGGGGATTAAATTAGTAACGGCATCTAACGATACATTAGCCTTGCATAACTTGCAAGATTATTATGATTAAATTGTTTCAAGGTAGAAATACATTGTTACCTCACGTAATGTTTTATGTGCTTATGAGATTGAATTAATTGTTTGAATTGGCATATAGATATGTACAAGAGATTATTTTAATTTCATAAGTATGTATGTGCATTAACACATTTGCTTTTAAAATTTGTTTAATCAGTTGAATTGACGTAGAGATATAGTCAAGAGATAAATGGATTTTGGTAGGTAAGTATGTTCATAAGTTAGCAAATTACCGAGTTACCTTGAATTTATTCATAACAACATGAACATGAGTTCAATAATGCTAAGTTAAGAAATGTAATTAATCTAACACAATTATGTCATCTTCATTAAAATCATCTTCTGAAATTGTGCATTGAAACTTTTATTTTCTATTTATTTATTTTACTTAGTTAAAAATCTTAGTTTTTAATTACCTCCTCAAATCAAAATATTTTTCTTCACCAAAGTGTTTTAAAATGCACTCATAAATAATTCTTTTCACAGTCCCTATGGGTACGATAACTCGACATTTACTTGTCACTTTATTACTTGTTGCGAATGTGTACACTTGCACATTTCCGTCGTTCCACAGGCACACGCCCGTGTGAAAATCACTGCACCTATTTTTGTGAAAAACTCATTTTAAAACACGATTTTGCATATTTTGATGGCTAATTAAACCCGATTTAAGTACAATTAATTAACATACATATACATACACCTTCAATTGAATTTATTAAAATCAAATAAACCTCAATTATATAGAATTAGGAAAACAATTCCATGCATAACAAGCACCGAATAAATGAAACAAGTAGCGTACCTTAGTCACTAGTAAACCCCTCCATGAAAGCTTTATTTAAACAATATTTAGTATAAATTTCATGCCTCACACACCGTGTTATCAATCACTGTGTTATCAAGCAACAATACACCATAAATCATTCAATAATTAAACTCAAACATGCCTCAAAATTATTATAAAACCATTCAAAATAAATGTCCAATGTCCAAAGTCCAATTACAACCAAAATTAGGCTAATTCCTAGGAGTTCTACAATGCCCAACTACAGTCTCTAAAACATGTAATAAGGTCTCTACCAAGACTAATTCTCTTGGTACTCTCTTACTTGGCTCCTCAGCTCCTTAAGCCCAACGATTATCTGCATGAATTGTGAGGGTGTGAGCTTTAAAAAGCTCAATGAATGTTAATAAAAATGACTTGTAAATCAACATCCAAATCTTGCTTAAATCACATCCAATCAATCACCAATTATCAGCCATAATAATGAAACATGTCAATTTAATTTCCATATGCTTTATCAATAACAAGAATCAATTATTCATGGCTTACAAACATTGAATGATATAGCAACAATCACATATGAATATATATTGGCATACACTTCCTATGGCTTAATGGGTGATCATACATCGGATAAACAGATCTCTGAACTCCAACAAATATCAAATACAGTCCACTGAGTTGAGTGGGTTGAAGCACACACTCCCTTATATTGCGTCAAATAACCTAATGAGTGGAGACTCATACTCAACACTCCCTTATCTATTCCAAATAAATCAGTCCACCTAGAGTCATATGTTGACAATGTCACAAATAGAGGTGAGTGCTCACAAATCCTATGACATGCCAACGATATCCAATGGATCCACCATGCATGTTGCCAATATATTCAGTCAAACATAGCATATAAATTAGTCATTATTGTGCTTAATTTAATGTGACAAAATGCTTATGTGTAACATGTAACATAGCCATTTAACATCCACTTTAATCAAGCATTTCATTTGCCATTTCCTAATGTTAAATTACCAAATTGTAACACAAATATATCATGATCAAAAACTCCAATAAACATGCTTTAATTATCAATATAATTAGCCTAATTAAATAGCACAATACCACCCAAAAGCTTACTTACCATTATTCAACAAAAATTCAATTCTTGTGCATTTAATATCAATCCTGCAAAAATCAATCATTCAACTATAAATAATCAATTGAAATAATCAATTAAGCTACTAATTAAACATAAATGTAGGTCAATTTACCAAATTTCCCTTAGAAACACTCACCACATAATTTATTCTACCACAAACAAGTGATCAACCAAGCATATCCAAGCTTTAATTCTGGTTATCTCGGTCCTCTTCAAGATTTAGAGCTTTAACAAAGATAAAGTAGACATTACCACCTTTCCAATGGTATAATAAACACGAATTCAAATTAACTATACTAATCAAAATCCTCTCACAAAGATAACTTACCAGATTTGTGACATCAAGTCGAAAACTCGATTCCTCACAAAATCAATCTCTCCAGCCCTCCTAAACACTTTCAATCATCAATAATAGACCAAGTACACTTATACTAAGCATCAATTTCATCTTTATATCATTTTCACAAAATTCTGGAAAATCAGTTTATAAAGATGATGAAATTTAGATTTCTTTAAATTACCTCACAAATCATGTTTAATCTTGATAAATAAGATCAAAAACCTTTTAATAGATCCATTTTGAGTTGGAACATCCATTGATTTGTGGATTTCCTCTCAAAATTCAAGATCCACCATTAAAGAACCATGTGTTCTTGGAAGAAGATGACATTGATAAAAAACATTTAATTGACTCTCAAATCATGTAAAAATGTTTCTAATCATCATAAAAACAAGTTTAGGATTGAAGATTACCTTTTGTTTACTCTAAATTCATTGATTGAAAATTTTGATTCAAGAAACTTAAGGAATTTCAGAATATATTTGGCTATTTTTTAGAATAATTTCGGGTGAATTAAGAGGATATTTTGAGAAGGAAATTGGTTGGATCTATTATTTGATGATAGATCTTTAAAACCATGCAAAGAAAATAAATTTTAAAGCTTTCTAATTTGATGTAAAATGTGTGAAAAGTGGGCTAAATACATTAGTTTTAAAACTGAAACCACCTACCAAAAATTTAAAAATCGGGAAATTTGCCTAATGGCCGCTCCCACATTTCCTTTTACCATTTAATCCTTTCCCTCCAAAATTCTGAATTTTAAAGATTATTTGCCATATAAATACTCTAAATTTTCTCTTGTTTTACAATTAAATCCTATTTAATTAATATTTAAATTTTACTCAAATTACCCACAATAAAAATTATTTTAAAATTCTTTTTCAACCAAAATTGATTATTTTCACTAATAATTATTTAAAATATTTAAAATTAATTTTTCAAAAATATTTTCTTTAATTGTCTGAATTATTGTTTAATCGATTTTAGATGAAATTAACCTCCTAAATTAAATTAAAATTTACTAGAAACCCTATAAATTTTTAGTTTCACACTCGGAACCCAAAAAATATACCTGAAACTACTAGACCCGGTTTAGGGATGTTACAGCCTTTCAAATACCTCGAGTGTCTCCCTCATATCCCCTATAGACTTATTGAGATTGACAACTTAATTTTCCAAAGCTAACAGCATGTCCCTCGACCAGCTAGCATTCTTGGCCTCCTACAAGTCTCCGTTGGCTCAATTTGACCGTCGACTCCTTTCGTCATGTCGATCGGTGACTTGGAAACCTTAGATCTAATATCAACTGTCAATGGGCTAGAACTTTAGTCTCACAAACCATGTGGCCTTAGGTAATTTCTTAGTTTCAAATTCGCCTAAGTCAACCTAGCTCTCGAAAAGTGAGAATTCTCGATAGAAAACCTCCAAGACGCTGAAAATAAAGTGGGAGCAACTCAAGGACAAAAGAGCAATGAAAGAACATAAAATACCACAAGAAAGCAATGCATACAAGATGTTTGAGTAAATGCTCTCAAAATATCTTTATTACTTTGAGGGACTGCAATTGAGTGATTACAAAGTAGGGGGAAGGTCTCTATTAATAGTTGAGCTCCTCCAAGTCCAGCGATATAGTTTTCTTTACATCGATAGTCGATATTAAAGCCTATCTATAATCTGCCACAATTCGTTATGGCAAATTAGAGTCTTTCCAGTACTTAACAAGCTTGTTTTCTAGCCGTTTTACGTTTATTTATCGCATTTTTAGTTTTATTAGCTTAGATTTATTTTATTGCAAAATAAGCATTTTTATGTAGTTTTTAGTGTTTTAATGACTTGTGAGGACAACTCGGGCCTTAGGAATGACTAATAGGCTAATTGAATGTGTAGGGTATCAATTTAAGCCCAAGAATACAAAGGACAACGCCAGTGTCGCAACACTGAACATCAAAGCTGTTAGGGCTAAAATAGGGATGACATCGTGATGTGGGCTTCTTGAAGTCGCAAAGAGGCGACAAAATCATGGAAAAATATAGCTGATTCCTTGGATGAAAATATCAAGCTATTTCCTTATTTATACCTTAAGCATTCAATAATATATTATATGAATTAATATTAAAGGGTATCTAGCGTTGTGTGGGCACTAAGCAACAATTGAGCCTATATAAGTCGTCTTAGAGTCACTTGAGAAGGAGGTTAGATTGAGTTAGACCTAGATTAGATAGAAAATTTTATTTACTTCGTTTTCCCTTAGTCTTATTTTTATGTTTGCTTAGTCAGACTCTTTCTATTCTGATGTGAAGACGATTGTGAGTAGACATTATTCTAGAATCGCGCTTCGATGATTTATCGATGAGCATTCTCTTTTCCTTTACTCTTTTTTTTCGTTATTTATATTTCATTAGCCTCATCAACTAATGTTGGTATGAATAGTGGAATAAATTATTGTGCATATTCTATATCTTGCATGTTTTGGTTATAGATCTGATTTATTAATTAATGAGTTAGTTATCTACAATTGAGTGTTTATTTGAGAATACTTAGTGCATTAGGGAGTGACGCCCCTAGTAGAATATCAAAATAAGTGAGACCAAAAGGGTATCCTATCGAGTATAGCTTGTACCAAGCGGTGAGACCAAAAGGGTATCCGTATGCCTGGGAAGAGACTAAAATGGTCACTTAGGTGGTAATCCTCAGTGAAGATGAGATTAAGAGAGTATTAATAAGTGACTTAGGTATCTGAAATTGAGTGTTTATTCGAGAATACTTAGTGTATTAAGGAGTGACGCCCCTAGTAGAATATCAAAATAAGTGAGATCAAAAGGGTATCCTATCGAGTATAGCTTGTACCAAGCAGTGAGACCAAAAGGGTATCCGTATGCCTGGAAAGAGACTGAAATGATGACTTAGATGGTAATCCTCAGTGAAGATGAGATCAAGAGAGTATTCTTAACTAAGGGTGGTAAACAACTCAATAGAGGGTAATTAGTGATGTAATCGATCATAGGCCTAGAACTTATATCGTTGACACTAGGAATAGGAAATTCCATTAGGTTATTCTAGTTTAATTAATTTAATTAGTTTAATTAATATTTTAATTTTGCATCAACATTAATAATTCAAGACTCAATTCTATTAGTAATTATTTTCTATAATTAATTTAATAATAAATTTCTCCAATCTACAATTCCTTAGGTACGACCCTTGGACTACTTCTTAGAGTGTTTCATTGTAACACTTTACTATATTACAATTTGATTTGTATACTTGCGGACATCACTACTTAATTTCATTATCTTTTTGCTGCGGTATTTTCAGTCCAATCGTTTGCACGTCTGGCGGCGGTCAATCTACAATTGAGATTCTTAAAGGTTTACTCAATCCTTTAAGATTACAAAATAAAATTTAATCAAATTACAAATTTCTAATATTACTTTCCATATTTACCAAGGTAGCCCTAATTTTCCTTAAGTGTTTTACTAAGCCATCAAGGCTTCAAGTAGATGGGCTTCTCCTCCTGTTCTATGAATCAGGCCAGTTCAAGTGAGTCGAATGAGCCCTATTTAATTGATTGACCTCCATGAGACGCTCTTTGCGTAATTGTCACGGGATTTGATCCCTGACCCGTGACACTATCACATCCTCTGTTACCCTCGACAGTTTGGTGATGATATCAACACCAATCAACTCATTGAGTTTGCAGAAACAAACATCACGTGGAAGCAGTTTTAATAGGATATGTAATGATTCTATTTTTAATGATATCAAAAAATACATTTTCAAAACCTAATTTCTATAAATCGAGTCTATAAGGATGAAATATAAAGATTAATGAAGTTATTATGAAAATATATTAAAGTTTGATTAAGTAATTTAACAGAGAAAATAGTTAATTAGAGCTAATGGACAAAATTGTAAAAGTCCAATCGCTATAAATTTTTAATTTAAAAAATACTTGGGGACCTAGATAGCAATATCTAAAGGACCATAATGGTTTTTAAACCATTTTTCTTTTAAATTTAGTGGATAATGATGATAATGGCCATTATTTGGTAAAATTATAATTAAATAAATGTAAATAAGATTAATTAAATAAGTAATTATAATTAACTAAGTTTAATTACTTCCTAATATAACTATATATATCATTTTAAGTGGATGGAGAGATGAAATTCATTCATATTCTTCTTCCAACGATTTCTATTAAAGAAAAAGAAAGAAAGAAAGTTATTCATTCAACATTCGACCATTTTCATCAAATTTTTATAGATTTTTTTTTATCACGGGAACTCGATTTAGCTAGACCGTGCATCAACTTGTCCAATTAGCTAATAATTAGCAAGTTACTATTAAAAAGAAATTGATAAATTAAACTTGAATTTGATAGTTAATAAATTTAGATCATGATAGTGACTAAATTAGAAAGTAAATTGAACTTGTTAGATAGCTTTTGTATCATTAGGGACTAATTGAATAAATTAAAAACTACGATGAGATTGTACTGTGAATAGGAAGCATAGGGCCCCTAATGAAAGAATGTAAAATCGAATTTTGATCTGATGCTAGATATAAAAAAATATGTATATCCTAAGTATATAGACTAAATTAAATAAAATGTAAAATATGAATGACTATTTATTTGGATGGGAATTGAATGTAATATGATATATTTATTATTCAAGTATCGGTCAGCTAAAGACGATGCCGGGCTGTCTTGAAAGAAGGGAAAGACAAAAATCATTGACGAGTAGCAAACAATCTCGTTTTGTACTTTTATGATTTGAGCTCAATATATGCATATACATGATATGTTACAAATTAGTTTTGGGAGGTAAATATTTTACTTGTCTCATGGTTCAATTGACATAGATGATATAAAATGTCGAGAACTGAATTGAACTGAATTGAGTTGAACATAACATAAACAAGCATGATATGAAATGTGACATGTAAATATGAACATAGATGTTTTTGATTCATTGGTTACCCTATTAATTGTCGGGCAGAGTTGAATGTAGTTAGCATGTTGACCTCTTATAAATGAATTATCATTTATAAAATAAATATAACACCAAAATATAAGAATTAAGAACGATAATGTTTGCAAGTGCACGAGTCAAATTGTAATATATTTTGTACAAAAAAATACTTAGAAGTATTTCGAAGATTGTACCCAAGGAAGGATGGAATAAATAATGAAACTACTTTTACAATAACAAGTCTAAGTACCAATAATTATTTCCTATATTACAAATAACCATAAAATAGATTAAGAGGAATAAAAATAAATAAATACCAAAAAGAAATATATAACGATAAATAAACAAATAAACTAAATCAATAAACAAATCAAGAAGATTAACTCGCTTTAGGGTTTATAACTAACTTCGAATAATGGTTTTAGAGTGGACTTGTAATCGATTAACTAGTTATCATCTCCCAACCTCTAATTAACTAATCGATTGGTTGATGCTCCTTTATCTCCCGACCTTACTTTCTTAACTAGGATAAATTATGATTTACTCGATTTGACTTATCTTCCGACCTCGTCTAGCCTATGATAACTTCTTAGGGTTGTCAAGCCTAACAGTTTAAGAACACATAATTTATAACTAATCCATATTGGGAAACCCCAAATCCTTCGTTAATCACATTCCATCCACATGTTAACCTCTCTTAAGGGATTTAGTCACTCATGTTATTCATAATCTCAACTTCGATTAAATAAACTATGTGAGAAACACGATTGATTTAGGGAAGAAAAGAGATTTGAATAATCATGGATTAGATCTCGAATGGGGAACGGAGTGGTAAATCTTTTTATTGGAATAAAGAAATAAAACAAATGCAAAAGAATATAAACTAAAAATACTTTAATTATATAAATAAAATTTTGAACCAAAACTGATTTAAGAACAAAAACATGAAAGTCATGAAAAGTCAAAAAGAAAATAAATTAAAACTACTTCTAAACTACGATGGTTTTTTGAAGGCATCTAGGATGACTTAATTACATTCAACCCTTAATGTCTTATTTATAGAGGTGTTGGTTGCCCAAATTAGGTCTTCAGTAAGTCCTAGGTCTTCGAATAAGTTTGATTGAGTGGACAAAAATATCCCTAAAGTACTTGGACAGCATGTTAGCCTTGTGTCGTGCCATGCCCCTTGCATAGCACCACACGACACCTAAATAATGCCTTGTCTCGTTCATTTGGTGCTTTGACATCCTAGGAAGCTTGTGTATCACTCGACCTTTGCTTCCACGTCAGTTGGGCCTTTATATCTCTATCCTACACACTCAATTAAACCAATTAGCACAACCTAAGGCCTATGTCGGCCTATTAGGTTACAACACCTACAAAATGTGTTAAAAACACTTATTTTTATTAACTTTTAATCCTAAGGCCTAAATACTGAAAACGTAAATTAAAATCCTAATTTGCTTATTAAACAAGCTCTTTAAGTGCAGATTTGACCCGAATTGACTACTACATTTGACGACAAGTCACATGCCATAGGATTAGATTAAGTACGGGTTTATACACTTCGTGTGTCAAGATGCACTTTGTGTGCCAATATGCAGTTTATGTGCCAGTTTATTTGCTTTGACTTGTCCGGTGATGCACTACGTGTGCCAGTATATTTGCTTTGGCTTGTTAGATGATGGATTTCATAAATGTCAATTTACTCATTAAGGTGTTACAAAAAGTCTTTTAAAAGTCTCAATTTGAGCATTAATGGCTTCCATATAATCTTTGACATTCTTACAATTCCATATTGATGCTTAAACAGTTGGATCTCTCTAACCCTTTATACAAAAAAATCTCAACTTAGGCTTTTGTTTCTCATATTGCTTATCAAAAGTGCTTTTGGAGCTATAAGCAATGCTAAAAAGCCAACTTTTAAATTCAAAATCGCTTTTGAAAAGTGTTTTCGAACTATGCTTTTGCTTTTGGAGCCAAATGACATTTTTAATACTTATGTATAATCCAATATAATTTATGTAATATTTCTATTAGGTATACAATTATTTTCCTATTGAAATTTATTTCAAACATATAATATTATATATTTAAATATGTAATGGTTATATTTTAATAATATTTAATACATAGATTATATATTCAAATTAAATTTTAGAAATAACTAATATTACTTAATTACAAATATTTAAAATTTATGTTTCATATATCAAAATATTAATAATAAGTTACAATAAATTATTTTTTGTATTCTTGCTAAAATATCATAATATTAACAAATTTAAACATTATTTAAAAGCATATTTTTACTTCACTACATCATGTCTAAAATAGATATTTTATTTCTCAAAAATACTTTTTGAAAGCAATACCAAACACTTAAATCTTAAACCAAATTTTTCAAAAGCAATGAGAAACTAACATTTACTCTCATTAGTGGTTAAGTTTAAACTTGCCTTTCAAAATGAATAGTCAAGGTCATTGCACACAAGATGTAGAATGACAACCTCTTTCCATTTCTTTAGTTGTCACCATTAAAATAAGGAGCCTTATTCTCTGTTATCTACATAGTTGGTTAAAGTGTATATATATATCAAAAAGCATGCTTAGTAAATAATTTTGAAGAACAATCTAAAAAAAAAAAATTGAGTTTACTAATGTAAAATTGCGTGATTAATAGTAAATGAGTTTACATATAATGACATCAACTTGTTCACAAAAATATCACATAGTATTATTTATTTTCCTTTATTGATGAAACTAGAAATTATTCATATTTCACGACGCTTGTGGGCTAATTAAGAAACAAAGTAAGCATCTATTTCATTCTAATTAATCAAGAAACTATAATCATCCACTATGGGTAAAATGACTATATTAATATGATTAACTACAATTATGTCATTTATCTCATGATCACAAGATTTTTAGAATATCACTACTTAATGCATATGTTTTTCATAATTTAGATATTGTGGCTAATTCTAAATTACTTAAGCATGCATGACCATATGACATATGATAATAACGCATATAACATTACATAAAACATTGCATAATACTATAATTCAGCGAGTAAATTTACACAAAACACCAACTTATTCATAATGTGAATATAAAAAAAAAATCACACGAGCCTTAAAATGTTTGAAAACACCCTACATGTTCTCTCATGACTATAAAACCTCTTGCATGAACATTTACCCATCAAAATGAGGCCTATATGCACCTTCATATGCTGCCAACCTTTTTCACACACTTTCATAGGTCAATCAAACTTTGACCAATTATATGTCAATGTTTAACTATTAAATTTGACATTGATTGGTTCGATTTTCCTCTTAACCTAGTTTGATTATTTTGATCATTGATCTCAGATGATTCAAGCTAACTTGATTCTTCAAACTTAATCAATTTGGTTTACCATGCTTTCTTGATGGGTTGGCTTTATTGGGCTTTATGGATTAGGTTTACTTATTGGTGTTATGCACCCTTTATTAAATGGATAATGGGCTAATTCTTCATGGGTTGGATTAGAGTGTCTCAAAATAATGGATGCTTTATTAGATTTTCCAACTGGGTTGAAAATAAGTTAGGTGATGAGTGGTAATTTGATATATGTAAATATGCTTATTTCATGCCCACTTTAGTGTGTTTTCAAGTAGAATCGAACCTTTTAAGTACTTAATACTTTGTGTATTGAATTTAGGTTTTGTTGTGTTCTTATGTTTAATCTAGTGTTTTTAATATTGTTTTGGTTTTAGAAAGAAAATGGTGATTGATAAGTGTTAAATGGTTATGTAGGTGAACCAAGATACTGAATGGACTCAAGTGGTTGAACAGAGGACAACATCGAGATGAGGGGATTTCTGAGGTCGCGACGTTATGCAACGGAAGCATGGTAGAAGGATTCGACAGTGAGTCACGTCGCGACATGGGATGACTTAATGCTACGACGTGCCTACGCTGAGGTCACGATGTTGACAAGAACCTAAGAGAAATTGTTTGTTAATGTCACGACACCGCGATAGAGGAAGTTGTGACATTACCCTATAGACTTAGATGTGGAGATGATTATCAAAGTAATTTTAGGATCATTTTGAATTTCCAGTCTTTGTAAAGTGACTTTTTAGTAAGGGTAAAAGGTTTCTTTGGTTCATTACTATATAAACTTTTTTTCTATAAGATTTTTAATATATAGAGAGAACTAGAGTAGATGAGATTTGTAAAGAGTGTTTTAAAATGTTTTTAGATTTCTTTGTAGAGATTTAATAGAGGGATAGTTTGTCATAGCTTTGTATTCTTTCTTATTGATGGTAATATAAATGGAGCTCAAGTAAGTTTCAGCTCTAGAATTGGAGTCTTTTCCATTAATGAGCATTCCTAACTCTTGTTCTTATTCATTTTTTTATCAATTGAATGTTAGAATGGTTACTTATACTTTGAACTTCATGTTGTTCTAAATTCTCTTAATGGTTACTTATGATGCTAGCTGCTAATCGAGGTTGATGTGCATGTTCTTGATTATTTGATTGTTCAATTGTGCCAAATTGCTTAGTAAACTAGAATTGACACTTCTAGTGGAAGTCCTAGAGAGATGGAACCGATAGGAGATTTTATCATGTAGAATTTTGATATAATTGTGATGAATAGCGGGACAAAAAGCGTAAGCTATGAACTAGTTGACCAATTGATCATCGCTTTGATTATTTTCATAGTCTAAGATAAGAAAGAGGGAAGGTAGGTTAGTATGCTTAATTCACAAGATAGGTTAGTTCTTTTATGATTTCCAATCGATTTGCATTAATAATCTTTGAATCAAGTAGACTAGTAGTTACTTTGTGAGTAGGATAATCGATTAGCACATCCCCTTATCAATCCTTGTGGAAGAACAATCCTTGTGAGTAGGATAATCCTTATCAATCCTTAACACTACTTACTTAAGTGTTCCATTGTAACTACTATATTAGAATTTGGCACAATCATACTTGCGATAATGCCATGTCTACACTATTGATATTATTGATTTTATTTGGTATTTTTTTAGTAAGTGTGCTCAGGTGGATGATTAAGAAAACTTAAATTTTGACTTTTCTTTTTTTCTAAAAAATATAAATTTCTAGAATATCAAACGTTGAAATGACTGAATTTTTCCTCTAATGGTAGAAAAAGCCTAATACTACAAAAAAAAAAGACAAAGAAAAAAGAAGATATCATCAAATCTCACAATAACCATCATAAAACAAAACTAATAGATAAATTTTAGCATGAAATTTCTAAATTCTCAAATAAATTATAAACCCTAAGCATGTTTCAATTTTAAAAATTAAAATTGCATAATGTATAATCCACAAAAATTCAAAGGTATAATGATAAATTTGACCCTCAACCTTTAAAAATAGTCGAATTTGACCATCAACCTTTCAAAAAGAGTCTAATTGCTATTTTTTTAATGAAAATACTAACTAAAATATTAAATTTTTAAACATGACAGCCTGCATGGCAATCAACGTATGCTTTATGCTACTTTTTTTAATTATGCTTTTTTTGAATTTTGAATTTAGTTATTTTTTGAATATTTTATAATTTTTAAATCATTTGTTAATGTGTCATATAAGACAAATAGTATCATGTCAACATGAAATAAATGTGGACTACCATGCTTGTCACGCTAACATAGCTGAAAAATTAATTTTTAGTTAACATTTTTATTAAAAAAATGAATTAACTCTTTTTGAAAGATTAATGGCTAATTTTAACTCAATAAAAGAATAAATGCCAAATTGACAAAAAATATAAACGTTGAGCGCTAAAATTATCATTATTCCAAGTTCAAACAAACATGCTCAACAAAAGTTAAATTAAGCTCTTATACCAAATATAAAATCTGAAAAAAATAATCACGAATATTTTTTTTTTATAAAATCACAATATCAAATATACAAATTATAAACAATTATTTCATTGTAAATATAAATAATTTTCTAACATCCAGCCATAGAATTTAATTATACTAGAAATTGTATGGTCAAAAAACTTCCGATAAATTACAAACACAATAAAGATGGAATTGGTTAAAGGTTTATGTCTATTAGAGAGTAGAGCTGATCATGGTCATGGCGCGGCCCCCGCCTTTGAAGGCCCGCCGAAAAATGGGAGAGTTTGGGTAAAAATATAGGCCCAAAATGGGGCTGGGCAAAAAAAACGAGGCCCGTTTAGAAAATGGGCCGGCTCGGTAAGAGTTTTTGCCTGGGCCGCCCGGCCCGAATTATATATAAATATATATTTTTATTTTATTTTTAATTATTTTAAATTTTTAATGCAATTATTTTTTATTATATTGTTAATTTGTGTATTGTTTTAAGAATTGTTTTAGTATTATTTTTATTTGTTTTAATATTTATTTTTATGTTTTTAAATATATTTGATTTATTATATTTTTAAATTTTTTTATTTAATGAAATAAGAAAAAAAATTTAATATGGGTCGGGCCGGGCCGGGCTCGGGCTTAGTAATTTTATTTCGGGCCGGGCTTGGGCAAAATTTTAGGCCCATATTTCGGGCCGGGCCGGGCCCGGGCCTAGTAGACGGGCCTAAAATTTTGTTTGAGCCCGGCCCGAACCCGACCCGGCCCTGCCCATGATCACCTCTATTAGAGAGTCCAAATTTTTTATATGAATATTTCAAAGAATGGAAGAATCATAGAAGTTACCATCAAACTCAACCTTTCTAATTTAAAACCAACATAATTAATAAAGTGATTAGCCAAAACTAATAACCACTTAAAAGCAATTACATATAGTAGAATTCATCACACTCGTTATGTTGATGAAAACAATTTTAATTAAAATTTTAAAGTATTTAAATTTTTAAAAAATAAATGTTAAACGAATAGTTACTATTTAATAATTAGCTATTTAATTAAAATTAAAACACTTAAATAAATTATATTCTATTTTATTAGTCACTTGCACTAATTAAGTTGATATCGACTCTATTAACCCTTTTATAATAGTATAGAAATAGTCATTAAATGTTATAAAATTAAAGATAAATAGAATATTCAATGTTGTTAGAACTGGACCGATTAGTTAGATTAAAATTACTGAGTATAGTGGTGCGGACGAAGTGATTGAACCAACCTTTGAACAAACCATTTGAAATGGATAAAATATTAAAAACCAAGATAAAAAAATTAGTGGTTGAATTGGGTTATAATTTTTTTAATTGATTTATTAATTTTTAAATTATTAAATTAATTATTTTTGAATCGACAGTTAAATTGATTAAACTAAAATCATTATCTAATTGATTTTGATCACTAATCTATTTTTTAAAACATTGAGAATATTTGTTCTAATAATAAATATTCTAACATTTTTCACTCTTCTGCTAAAGATTACTTGAAGCTATATAACCAACCTCGTGATAAAAAAAAATTGATAATCTATAATTCGAATATCAAATTTTAATTCTCTTTTGAAAGAAAACACACTTTCAGGTCATCTACAATTTTTTTTATTATTGAAGTTTATGGCGTACAAAATTTTATAATATATCATACATGGATTTGTAGTGGAATATAATATAGGAGACCCTAATCCAATGGGCAAGGGCCGAGGATCATCTTTCAGCTCTTCTACTGGGCTTTCTTATTCAACACCCAAATTGAAGCATAAGTGGGTTTTAATCGTAAGCCTACATTATTAAATTTGTTATAAGCTTGGATGCAATTATACATATATGTGATATATTTGGACAATCACTATAATTAATTGGTTTTGATATAATTACATATATATATATATGGCATGTTTGGACAACCCTAGAATTAGTTGGTCCATTAAATTGAGTATACCTTAATTACACTTATTAGTTCTTGAAAAATGAGAATTAAAATAATTAAACAAGTAATTACAAATAATTACGGTCAAATTCGTTTATCTTATAACTTTTTAAATATGCTCGTTCATGATTTACATCTTAAAAAATTATTTTTATACAATAATAATATTTTAATTTTAGAATATATATTTATTTTTAAATATAATTATATCATTTTATTGATCTGATTTAAAGAGTCTGAAGTATTTTATTACGAGAGAATTTTTTAAAATTTTAACTTGTTGTCTAATTAACTAAATTACATATTATATACTATAAATTATTTATACTAAATTTAAGTAAATCACATAGTATTTATTGTTAATTATTTATACTTGGTGGAAAACTAATCGATAAGATGATTTGACTTTAGTAATTGTATTAATACTTTCTTGGACTAGCATATTATATAAGATGATTTGATTTTAGGTTTTGTCACTTGGAGATTCATTTTTAAGTATTATTGATAATTTTATAAAAATTAATATTTTTAAGATTTAAAATTATATAATTGTGTAATTATAATTTATACAGTCAAATATGACAATAAAAAATTATAATATACTTGCATACCATCAATCAAAAAAGTCTAAAAATTAAATAGAAAATTATAATGTCCTGGTAAACTTTCAACTTAAATATTTTTGAACTGGAGAATAAGATGGTGTTTGAAACAGGGATAAAGGACTAGGATAATGCCTTAATATCATAAGACAACAAAGGAGAAGTAAACGACAAAGGAAGAGATGAAGAATTGCAAAATAGGCAGTGACAAACAGCATTATGGAGTCCTTTAAGACATTAAAGAGGTCAGTTGAAGGAGAATTAGAAAAAGAAGCCAAAAAGAAAAACAAAGCAAAGGAGGAAACAAGCATAGTGAGAGAACAAATTGCTTTTGAAACTAGCATGTTAGGCCAACAAGTAGAAAACATGAAAATGGAAGGAGTTAGGACCCTAGTAGAGCGGTTCAACTCAGACAACCCACAGTGGTAGTCAACAGAAGTGAAACATTCACTTTCGAAATCAAACAAGAAGAAGCAAGCGAGAGAAGAAGCATAAAACGACATAGAGTTGGACAATAATTCACAGAGATAATGCTTGGAACTTTTGGATGAAGGCTCTGAGATTGGTCCAAGGGTGTTCGAGTGGACTATCCCAAAATAGTCCCCGCAAGTACCATGATCGTTTTCAGTTGGAACGTTAGAGGATTGAGGCATCCCTAGCGTTTTGGTATCTTAATAATCAAATCAATAAATATAAGCCCCATGTTGTCGACTTAATGGAAACTAGGAAATCCAAGTCGCGTATGTCAAAACTAGCTAGTAGGTTGGGGTATCATGGTTGTGTGGGTACCGATTGTAAAGGTAAAAGTGGGGGTTTTGTCTTTAGTGGGATGAATCTTGTATTTCGACATTATGTCATATGTTAGTGAAAATCTTATCCAAGTTTGTTTCTACGATGTAAACTCTAAACTAAGTTGGTTCACCGAATGTTACGGACACCCAGTTTTTCAAAAGAGAAGACAAGTCTGGAACCAAATTTTGGAGATTACTAAACCAGTCAACAGGGACCCATGGCTCATCATTGATGACTTTAATCTAGTGTTGAGAGAAGAAGAAAATTTCTCAATAAATCATAAAGAGATCAAGGGATATGAAAGCTTCCAAGAATGCATAACTGAAAGCAATCTAATAGAGATCCCCATGCATGGAAGAAGGTTTACATGGACTAATAATAGTAGGAAGAACGTGGTATGGGTAAAATTAGACCGAGCATTCGATAATATGACATGGATAGACATGCATACTAGAACTCACTTAGCTAGTCTTCTCATCATGGAATTGGACCATAGTCTACTAATCCTCGACATGGATAACAAAACAAGCTTCAAAAGAAGACCATTCCGATTTGAATCGATGTGGTTATGGAAACCACAATGTAATGATATAATAAAAGAATCTTGGGAAGTAAACGTAAATTGTTTCTTGACGAACAAACTTCTTTCCAAGTTAAATGTCATTAGGGACAAACTAAAGGAATAGAACAAGGTAAGCTTTAGAGACATACATACGAGGAAAGAAGCCTTAATGAAGCAGCTGGGAAATGTACGAGCTAGTATCAAGGATTTCAAATCCATTGAAGAGGAAAGACATATAAGATTAGAATTGGAGAAGGTCTTAGAAGAAGATAAAAATCTGTGGCTTCAGAAATCAAGAACAAACAAGATCATTAAAGGAGAAAGGAACACTAGGTATTTCCATCTTATAGCTAACAAAAGAAGAATCAAGAATATGATTAGGGATAAGGAAGGTAAGCTATAGAAGAAAATCTTTTGAAGATTATTTTAAAAGCATCAATAATTAATTTGATCCAAAAAAATATGCATGATATTGAAAACTTTCTTATTGAGCTGGAGATTCCAAAGATACTAGAGAATTTAAAATTTTATTGAATTCCTCGTGGAAATTCAAAAAGCAATTTTCCAACACAACTAGGATGTGGTTAACCCTTTGGTAATTGAATCATGCCTCAACATCCTTAGCTCAGGCAAAATGTTGGTGGAACTAAACAAAATATTCATAGTTCTAATTCCAAAAGGAAAATGTTCTGAGAAGGTAATTCAATATCATCTTATAAGTTATTGTAATATGGTTTATAGGCTTGTCACAATGGTTTAAAGACTCAAGCCTCATTCAAAAGAATTATGTCCCCGTTCCAAAATGTGTTCATTAGAAGTAGGTAAATTAGTGATAATGTTATCTTGGCATTGAAATTGTTAAATTTTATCAATAAGAAAACCAAGGGTAAAGGGAGCATAGAGGCTCTAAAACTCGACATGAAGAAGGCCTATGATAGATTAAGCTGAAATTTCATTCGAGTAATCCTGTGTGCTTGTGGCTTAGAGGAAAAGTGGATTGAGCTAATCATGCAATGTATTTCAGTGGTGTCCTACCAGATCATACTTAACGGAGCTTCTACGAGTAACTTTAGCATTGAAAGAGGATTGAGACAAAGTGACCATTTTTCACCATACCTATTTATTTTTATCCAAGGTATTCTTTCATTAATGATCAGTAAATTAGAATGAAAAAGGAAGATATAGGGACTCAAAATGGGAAGGAGAATCTTGATCTCTCACTTACTTTTTGTATATGATAATTTTCTATTCTTCAAAATTAACAGCAAATTATTGCATGTAGTTAAAAGTATACTGGATTAATACAGCTCATTCTTAGTGTTGAGTATTAATTACAATAAATCAGAGCTTAGGATCAGCAAATCATCCAAATTTTAAAAGAATGTTCAGAAGAATTTTACAGGTGAAGATGACAACAAAAGCCGACAAATACTTGGGAATGGAACTTTACATGCTAAACAAAAAAAAGTAGGGCTTTCCAACCCCATCCTAAACAGAATGGAGTCAAAACTCTCTTTGTGGAAAGCCAAGCTACTCAGCCAAGAAGGTAAACTTACCTTAATTAAGTCAAAATTAAAAAGCTTACCTATGTACCTATTATCTTTCTTTTAAGCCCCCAAAGTATATTTGCAAAAAAAATGGATCTGGTAATACAAAAATTCTTGTGGGGAAAAGAAAAAAACAAGAGGAAACTTCATTATCTAAATTGGAACCACCTTTGTTCGAGCACAAATTCTGGGGACCTTGGCATAAGAAATATACAAATCATGCACAAGGCTCTACTTACCAAAATAGCATAAAAAATCATGAACAACCAAAGTTGGCTCTTAAAAGAAACCTTGGTCAAGAAATATTGTTCAAATGAAAGCTTCTTTACAAGAAAGGAAAACTGAAAGATTCTTGGGCAGGGAAAAGCATATTGAGGAGGGAAAGAGATTATCAAGAATAACATCACCTCGCATAATGTTAACAAATGGAAAGAATTGTATCAGACAGAGACACCTAGTTAAGGAATAATTAGAAATGAGATACCAATATGGATATGCAAAGTTCGTGCGAAATAAAGACCATTTTTGTAACACCCCTTACCTTAGTCGATCGTCGGGTTCAAGCTACAGTATGTCACATTCGTTGCCGAAGTAACCACAATCATTTACAATAAAATTATACCATTTCTACATGCTAGAAAGTATAAAATACATTCACAATATGTGATATAATTATTTATGGGTCTTATATGAGCTTACGAAAGTTCTTTTGCTAACCCGAGGTCGAATCAAGACCAAATTGTAAAATTTTCAAACTATTGAGTTGAATTGCAACTTTGGGGGTTCCAAGTCGCGATGCAACTGACTAACTTCCCTCGTCGTGACACCATGTGTATCACATCACGACCTTATCAAACAATAAATGTCGTCACGACTTTATAAGCTTGAGGTCACGAGGCCACTCTCTGTCAATTTAAGTCACGATGTTTGGATGTTGTTCATCATGATGATACCCCTTGATTTCACATTAAGAATTTTGGTACAAGTTCAATACTTCCAAACCAATTCATATTTGTACATAACGGTGCATCCCAATTTTAACAAGTCACCACATCATGAACACTTATAATGCTTATAAAACTTTTAAAATCAAATAGTTTAAGCGGAATTAAACATATAACCCCAAACTAGACCTTTCCAACATTAACTTGCCAATAACGAACCTTAACAATCACCATACAAGTAAAAACCACATTGAGACACACCTTTTATACATGCCACAATAATATGTGCGAAAATGAACAAAAATTTTCATTCTTGTTGATAGTGTGGTATCCGCACAGAGTTGATTTTAAGATTTTTTGATACCTAGGGAATCTACATGTAAGAAAAACAATGATAGGTAAGCATTCAAAGCTTAGTAAGTTCAAATAAAATTTACTACAGTTACCTTGCTCATAGATGAGCGTGTTAAGTACCAAATGAACTAGGCACACATTTAGCTAATATCGCAACATGGTATGTAACACCCTAACCCCTCTCCGTCGTCGAACTAGGGTCACGGGTATCACTAACGAATCATACACTTAATCAATCATAATCAACATGTACACTAATCAATATCATTATAATATACAGGGGCAGGTCACGACAATCTAATACGTTCATACTAGAATCTTAAATAATCGAACAACTAATCATGCTATGTAATGCTAAACTTGGTTTTCCACTGTCAACACTCTTATCAATATTTATCCCCATTTGAGTGCTAGAAGTTGGTTGCACATAAGATTATTCCAATTATTAGCATCAGAGTATAGGTCAATACTCCGACTATTTATTTTCTTCATCTTCGATGATGTTAGTAGAATGCAATAAGTATAGGTTTACTAATCCATTGCAATTCAGAGTAAAAGTTACTCTTACAGCCCCTATTTCAAGTCCACGGAACCCTAAAAATAGTTTAAAAATAGGCAGGGACTAATTTAGAATAATTTTGGAAGTTTAGGGTCATTTTTAAAAATTCATAAAAATAGGGGACACACGCCCATGTCAAGCCGTATGGAATGCCCCAGGCAGTGTGACTCTCGAAGTTGGGACACATGGCCGTGTCCCAGCCCATGTAATTCATTGCTTGAGACACACGCACGTGTCTCAGCCCGTGTCTCTACCCGTATGACTCATTGACTTGGGTCTTACGCCCGTATGTGTTTCTCGTGTGTGACACATGCCCGTGTAGCCAAGTGATGGGTGTCGAAACCACCAAATATAATTCCTACAAAATAACTCTTATTAGTAGTAAGAGTGGTAGTAGGGTCGAGCCCACAAGGATTGGATGCTATAAGCTACTTCCGTGTATAGCTTATGATTAGACTGTTTGTCGTGTCGTAGGTCGTGGCAATAGTCGTGCCCACGACTCCAATCGTACCTGCAAAAATTAGAAATAAAAGTAAATCGAGGGTTTTTGAAATGTTTAGAAACTAGATAATTGAAACAACATAAGTTAAATAAATTAAAAAATAAATTCAGAATTTTGCAACAGATAAAATAAGTCTTAGCCTTAGACTCGGTAAATTTCGTATCAAGAATCAATCGTTGAAAATTAATTTTCTCCTCCAAACGATAAGCTGATTATAGCAATTAAAAACTTCCTAACCACCAATTCCTCCTCAAGTAGCTGGTTCCGGTACGACCTACAAACCAACCCTTACTGATCATCTAACCGAGATACACGTGTTCCCGATTCAAGATTCTGGCAGCCTTGCGTTCTGAAGAACCCAACTTGAATTAACGTCCTCAACCGCGTGGGTCATTTAAATCCGATCACTTCTTCCTCGATTTGTTCTCAAAGATCCGAATACAGCACGGCCGACTCGTTTCTCCAACTGTCAGCTAACACGACTCCAACCCAACGTGCACTTTTTGACTTGTAATCGAGTTAACTTTAAGGGATGAGTTGTCAATCCCGATACTTAGGAAAAGGACGAATACCGATTGGACGGATTTTAGCACGGATACGAATATCATGATTCCCGATCGGAGAGAATACCGACCTAAAGCTAAGATGAAATTTAGTTGAGCATGAAATTATTCACGCTTGTAAGTTGTGGAAGATGATTGAATTTGTATGATAATGGAAGAAACTGAGGTATAAAAGGGCTTGGAAAACAATTGGACGAATTTAGAAAAATCAAAGAAATTGATTTCCAAAGAACAAAATACAATTATTTATATACATGGGGTTTACTAAAAATAGCCTAACTAATTTAATAAAATAAAATAAAACAAAAATAAAAACAAAAATAAAAAAAAAACAATATCTTCCTAATTTTGGCTTTTTACAAAGTCAACAAAATTTGATAACTCCTTAGCTTTCTCCATCTTTTTGATTTGACCCCAATTTAATGATTGTCTTTCAATTTGTCCCTTTTGGCTTGTTTTCGACCGATTGCATCCCTGACAAGATTATATCATAAAAGCACTTAATTACCAGGGTTCAATTCAACAATAAACGAAATTAAACACAAAAAATATGTAAATTAACATGTTTATCAAATCCCACCTACTGAGCTCATGCTTGCCCTCAAGCATGTCGTTCTTTCAAACATTAGAATTCATTCTATAATTTATTAAAAATCGAGCCTCTTTTTCGCATCCTCAATCAATGCAAACAACATAGGCAAAAAAATAAATGAATGTTCAGAATATATAGTTTGATCAACAAGTGTCATAAAACTAAAATATGTGGACTAAACAATTTCATCAAATTGAGTTTGAATCTAATAATTTGCAAGACATTGTTAACTAACTATGCATTAGAAAAAAAAAATTTAGACATGGTCAAACCTTCTTACGCGAACTAGGATGACAACCCAAGCACCCTATCCCGGTTACTCAGTTCAAACAGTCTCTATTATTATTATTTTATCAACATTTTTTTAATTTAACTTTTGAAGGCTCAGTTAGCGGAATGTTTGTAAGTTATCGACTTGTCACTCGAACCTTTTTATGCGAGATAAGATGACAACCCAAGCACCTTACCCCGGTTACTCAATTCGGTCACATTTTTGAAACTTCACTCATAACTTGAGCCTTAAAATTTTTTATTTTATTTATTAATGCACAAGCAAATTTTTTTTCAAACAATCAATTTATACGAAAAGTCTAGCTACATATATTAACCTTAAAACAAAAATGTCGACTAATCTATACACTTGAACATTTAAAATAAAAAATTTACCCAATTGTCCAAATTGACTAAGTATGAGAGTAAAAGCTCAATGTCAAATAAACTATCGAATAAATTCAATGTAAGATTGAACACATGCAAAAGAAAAACATGCAGCAAAAATCGTGCAAAAATCATGCATATTTACCATCAATTTCAACCCCCCTCACTTAATATTTGCTTGTCCTCAAGCAGGTGTTAAATGAAACAAAAAAAAGCAGCTCAATAAGTAAAAGAAAAGTTCAGAATACTCCCCATGTGTCTTTTAACGATTTTGTTGGTGTTTGGGGTAATGACTTTGTAGGATGTTAAGGATTGTTGAGACTTGGTTTTCCATTGTTCCAAGTCGAGGTTCGATCCAGCTTAAACGTGCCTCCACAGATAAAGGTTTCTCCTCCTGCTCCCTAGCATTGATGTGTGGACGTTGGCGAAAAACCATATTTCCGCGAGTAGTCTGTGTACCTGGAGGAACAAAATAACACGAAGTAGGGGTGCCGGCAAGCAATACCAAAGAATCCAAACAATATTTATCTAAACTGTCCATACTATATGCACATGTTAAGGAAGATAAATCAATTTCAGAGGGAAAAAGTCGAGATGCCAAATTCATAATATATGACCCAAGTATTAGTGGACGATTACATCATAAAACGGCATGAAGATTTCATGCAAACTAATATCCTAAATTAACCGTAAAACCAGAATGCATACACCACAAAAAGAGCACTTCAATTTTAGTTAGAATAGATGATGAATCATTTCTACCTGAAAAACTAAAGGCTAAAAATCAGTGAATATATCTTAAAGCCGGTTCATGCACCAATAAGTCTTTTGTGGTTTTCAGATTATAACACTGATTAAAATGAGTTAAAACACAATAAACATCTTGAGCATCAAAGTTACTTAGTACATCTAACAGAGCAGTATGATATGAATCGGATTGAATGTTGTTAGGGTCAACGAAACCCATGGCAATGTTAAAGTCAAAAATGGACATCCGAAAGTCCTTACTAAGCAAACGAAAATAGATAATGCCTTGTGTTTCAACATTATGTAATGCATTAATATTGAAGTTAAATGTGGTGTAGAATTCATAAATCAACTCATAATAGGCAGGACAGGAAATATTAGCAAATGAATTCCAACCAATAGCATCAAAATAACCAGTCACAACATCGTGAATATGCAACATATCAAGAGTAGAGAGATCGATTCGCTTACAAATCGGGAGTGAACGTTGTCAGATGTCGTCGTACCTTGTGCGATGCTCCGAGGTCGTAAAGTTTAAAAACACTTTCAATCGTCCTTCGGTAGGAATGGTGTTTGCACGACCTCATCTATTACGTTGACCATTTTGTATTGGTCAAAAGTATTCATTGGTTAAGTCAGGTGGACTTGAATTTTTAGCAGCGTCAGTACTGCTGCTCGATGGTGTCGGTGGCTCACGTGTAGATTGTCGATAGCTTTGAGTAGACCGTGTTTGGTGTTGAGTGGCACGTTCATTCGTGGTCAAAGGAGCCTCGACATGGTCATTAGAATTTCGAGCCTCGTCAGAATCACCTGCATAATATGTCAGTAAAGGCAAAGTAGGTTGAGGATCAGTAATCGACCTTTCGAGAGTAACGAGGTTGCTGTCTGAGTGTTCTGTATTGACTGGAGTCGGGCTTCATTGGCGACGAGTCTTCATTGGGCCAGTCGTTCGGCGTGGAGGAGGTGGAGAAGGCTCAAAGTCGTCGTCGGCTATATCGACGACTGGAGGTGCCGAAAATTAATGTCGACTTCGATTGAGTGAAACCGGGATATTGACTGTCATTTGGTTCTGAGTTTGAACCATTATGTCTGTGTAGATAACACAAATAATCAGCTCTGTTGGCTATGGCGACGGAGGCGGTCGGCGAGTACGATGGCGTCGACGGCAGGAGCGGTGACAGCTAGGTTGGGCCTATTTTTGAAAGGGTATTTTGGGGGTTTTGATTTTGGAGCTGGTTTAAGTAATGGGGGTTTGGTTTTTGTTTTGCTGAGAGAGAAGATGAAGGAAAAATAGGGTTTGGGAAGGGAATGAGCGGCGACGCACGGGTGAGGGTCCGTTCGGCAATGATGGTGCGATGCAGTGGTGAGGACTCCGTTCGGCAGTGGCTCGGCAGTGTCGTACGACATGGGGGACGAGGGAAAAGAAAGAAAAAAAATAGGCATATGGGTTCGAGTCCGTCGAAAGCTACGTGGGGTGGCAATGGGCTTGCGACAGCGTAAAGTCAGCAATGGTCGTGATGTCGGTGATGGGTGGTGACGGCTGCGTGGGGTGGTTTAGGGGTTGGGTTTTTTTTTGTTTTTGAAGAAGATGGAGAAAAAGTTGGGGAATTAGGGATTTGGGTGTCTAAAGTTTTTTATTTTTGTTTATTTTTTGTTGGGTTATTGGGTCATGGGTTTATTTGGGTAGGTAAGTTAATTGGGTTGGGTTGTGGGTATTGGGTTAATGGATGGGTGTTAGATGTGGGCTTTGGTGGGTAATTTGGTAGTTGGGTTTAGGGTAAGTGGGTTAAATGAGGTGGTGGATGTTTATTGGACTTAGGTTTTGGGTATTTTGGTATGTGGGTAAGTGGGTTTGGGTAGGAATTTAGTGGATGGGTGTTTGGATATTGGTTTTTGGGAATTCATGAAGGTTAGGTAATTTGGGATTTTTTTTTTATAGAGATCTGTCACCAAATTAGCAAGTCGTACCCATGCCACCATCATTATCCAAGAAAATTCATATCCTTCATTACGTTCCTGAAAACATCAAATTAACTAAATTAAAAATTTATTTATTTAAATCCTAAATCTTATTTAAAAAATTGCAATTAAATAAATGAAAATAAATTTGGGTTGCCTCCCAAAAAGCGCTTTTGTTTAACGTCGTTACCTCAACGACCTGGGAACTTATTTATTCGGCTCTTTGAGGGCTAACTCCTCAACCACGTGGACTTGAAAATTCTCGTAGAAAGGCTTTAATGGCTGTCCGTTGACTTTAAAATTTTTTCTGGATTCCTCACTTTTAACCTCGACTGCACCATATAGAAATATGTGAGTAACAACGAAAGGCCCTAACCACTTAGTCTGAAGTTTACCTATAAAAATTCTTAATGTAGGATCATAAAGTAACACTTTTTGTCCTACTACAAATTGTTTACGGGTAATCTTTTGGTCATGATATGCTTTGACCTTATCTTTATAAATTTGGGCGACACTCTCATACGCTTCTCGTCAAATTTCCTCAAGTTCCTGGATATGTAACTTGCGATTCTTACCTGCATCTTCCAACTCCATGTTGCATTGCTTAACCGCCCAAAATGACTTATGTTCTAGCTCAACAGGGAAATATCACGGTTTACCGAAAATTAGTCTATAAGGAGACATACCTATGGGTCTTTTCTAAGTTGTTTGGTATGCCCACAGTGCATCGTTAAGTTGCAAACTCCAATCTTTTCTATCGAGCTTAACGGTCTTCTCTAAAATCAACTTGATTTCTCGATTCAACACCTCTGCTTGACCGTTTGATTGAGGGTGATAAGCCGTAGCGACTCGTTGCACTACCCCATATTTTTTCAAGAGTGTGTCGATTACCTTATTGCAGAAATGCGTTCCACAATTGCTAATCAGTGCTCACGGTGTGCCAAACCTGGAAAAAATATAACTCTTTAGAAAATCGACTACCGTTTTAGCATCAGTATGAAGAGTGGCTTTTGCTTCCACCCACTTTGACACATATTCAACTGCAAGTAGAATATAGACGTTACCGTAAGACGAGACAAAAGGTCCCATAAAATCTATGCCCCATATATCAAATATTTCACAAACATGTATTGGGGTTAGAGGCATTTCATTTTTTCGGCTCAGGTTTCCTAACTTTTGTCACTTTTTGCATGTTTTGTAGAACAAATATGCATCTCAGAAAATATGTGGCCAATAGAGTCCACATTCAAGCACTTTATGTGCAGTTCGTTCAGGGCCAAAATGTCCACCACATGCATAAGAATGACAAAAAGATAGAATCGATTTTACCTCAGTCTCTGCGACGTATCGTCAAATTACCTGGTTGGAACAGTATTTCCAAAGGTAGGGGTCGTCCTAAATGTAATATCGCGACTCACGTTTGATCTTATCTTTTTTAGATCGCGATAAGTTAGAAGAGACTATACCTATAGCAAGGTAATTCACTATGTCTGCATACCAAAGAAAAATCGTTTGAGCAGCAAGCAAGCTTTCATCCAAAAAATAATCTTTAAGTGGTGTTACATCATTCGAGGGAGGAATTCGGCTCAGATGGTCAGCTACCAAATTTTCGCATTCTTTTTTATCTTTTATTTCGATATCGAACTCTTACAAAAGTAGTATCCACCTTATAAGTCTCGATTTTGCTTCCTTCTTCCCGATCAGATATTTAAGAGCTGCATGATCAGAAAAAATGACAATCTTAGTTCCTAATAAATATGAACGAAATTTTTCTAAGGCAAAGACTACAACTAGAAACTCTTTTTTAGTGGTCGAATAATTACTTTGGGCAGCATCCAAAGTTTTAGAAGCATAAGAGATGACGTGCGGTTCTTTCTCGATTCTTTGTCCAATGACTGCTCCTACGCTTTGGTCACTAGCCTCGCACATTATTTCGAAAGGATAACTCCAATTGGGTGGTTGAACGATAGGTGCTGCAACGAGCTTATGTTTGAGTGTGTCAAACGCATCTCTGCATGGTTGGTCAAACTCGAATTCCTTGTCCTTCTGTAAGAGATTGCAAAGCGGTTGCGCAATTTTTGAAAAGTCTTTAATGAACCACCTATAGAAACATGCATGACCAAAGAAAGAACAAATTTCCATCACAGTTGTAGGGTATGATAGTGAGTTTATGATGTCAATTTTTACTTTATCGACAGAAATTCCTTCAGCAGAAATGATATGACCTAAAACTAATCCTTTGTCTACCATAAAATGGCATTTCTCATAATTTAGAACAAGATTAAATTCTAAGCATCTTTCCAAAATTTTTGTAAGATTTGACAAACATACCTCGAAAGACTCACCATATACAGTAAAGTCGTCCATGAATACCTCAATTATTTTCTCGACGTAGTCGAAAAATATACTTACCATGCACCTCTGAAATGTAGCTGGTGCATTGAAAAGTCCAAACAGCATCCATCTGTCAGTGAACGTGCCAAATGGGCATGTAAACATCGTCTTTTCTTGATCCTCTGGTGCCACTGGGATCTGGAAAAAACCTGAGTAACCATCCAGACAACAATAATGAGACTTTCCAGCTAAACTTTCTAACATCTGGTCAATAAAAGGAAGTGGAAAGTGATCTTTCCGAGTTAAGGAATTCAACTTCCTGTAATCAATGCAGACTCTCCACCTGTTTTGGACTCGAGTGGGAACCATCTCACCTGCCGAATTTTCAATTACAGTTACGCCGGTCTTTTTGGGTACTACGTGGACTGGGCTAACCCAATTGCTGTCAGAAATGGGATAGATCATCCCAACATCAAGTAGCTTTTGGACCTCTTTTCTCACCACTTCCATCATAGGAGGATTGAGACGTCTTTGAGCCTCCCTTTTGGGAACAACATTATCGATAACCTAAATTTTGAGCATGCAAGTCAAGGGGCTTAACCATTTAATGTCAGCTATCGTCCATCCAATTACCTCTTTATAGTCCCTAAGAACTCGCACTAAGTTTTCCTCTTCTACCCTCGAGAGTTTACTAGAGATTATTACTGGTAAGGTATTTCCTTTACCGAGAAAAGCATACTTCAAGTGGCTTGAAAGGGGTTTGAGTTCCAACTCTGGAGCCTACAAAATGGATGGTACAAGCTTGGTTTGTGAAGGAGATAATTAAAAAATTTTACCTAAATTTTTCCGCAATTGTGACACCTCCAAATAAGCCACTGTTTCGTGAACAGACTTTTCAAAGTTTATCCACTCCTCTTGTTCCTTTATGGCATCAAAGTCTAGACTTTTGCATAGAATAGTTCGTAATTCATCCTCGTCATGATATTCTAAATGTAACTCAGTTAAAGGATCAATTATATCAATTTTAGAAACATTAGAAATCAGGCTAGGACGGTTCATGGCCTCATAGACATTGAATTTCACCACCTCCCTATCGAACTCCATAGTGAGTATCTCACTTCGTATGTCAATCTTTGTTTGAGCGATACTCAAAAATGGCCTCTCAAGAAGTATGTCAGATGAATTGGCCAAATTTTCATCCTCCATGTCGATAATGTAGAAGTCTGCAGGAAATATTAGCTCGTTTACCTTGACAAGGACGTCCTCCAATACTCCCTCTAGATGTACCACAGATCTATCTGCAAGCTGGATAATCACACATGTTTCCTTCAAAGGACCCGCATTAAGTAGTTTATAAATTGACAAAGGCATAACATTAATTGACACGCCTAAGTCCCACATTACTTTTTTAATACCGACACTACCTATTTTACAAGATATGAAAAACATACCATGGTCCTTGCATTTGGGTGGTATTTTTCGTTGCAAAACGTTGGAGACATTTTCTCCGACACTTACCTTTTCATTGCCCAAAAGTTTCCTTTTACTCGTGCACAACTTTTTTAGGAATTTTGCATATCGTGGGATCTACTTAACCGCATCGAGAAGAGGTATGTTGATTTCCACCTTTCGAAAGGTGTCGAGGATCTCCTTCTTGTCTCGCTCCTTCTTGCATTGGACAAGTCTTCAGGGAAACGGAGGTGGTACTACAAATGACTTTTGTGGTACTAACTCTACTGGAGCCTTTGTGTCAAGTTTCTCCTTATCTTGACTAGTGTCGTGGCCGCGACTAGTGTTGTGGTCGCGACTTGTGTTAGGTACGGGCTCCAAAACCTTCCCACTCCTCAGTGTCATAGTGCTTACATTGTGTCCAGGGTTTGGCTCAGTTTGGGATGGCAGCTTACCTTGGGACTCCAAACGGCTAACCGTGAGTGCGAGTTTGCTCACTTGCTTGTCTAACTCCTGTAAATGCATGTCAGTTTTTTGTTGGAATTTCTCAGTACTGTTAGCTAGCCTTTCCACTATGGCTTCCAAAGACGACTTCGAGGGTGGTATCAGTTGATTCTACGGTGACCTTTGTTGAAACGGTTGATTAAAGCACGGATTTGTCCCATAACTGAGATTCGAGAGATCTTTCCACCCCATATTATACGAGTTGAAGTAGGGGTCATACTGCTTTTGAGGCGGTCCTAGAAAGTTTCTGACAGCATTCGCTTGTTCTATCAAATCCTCATGTAAAATCGGACAGGAGTCCGTCAGATGGTCTGGCTTAACGCAAATTTCGCACAACTGTGTTGGGCTCGTCTTATATGCAAGCAACGTTTGAACAACATTAGTTAGCTTATCAATTTTATCCTCTAAAGATAAAGAACTTAACTTATGAACCCGTTTTGTGGGTTCTATGGCCGTTTGGATTTATTGAGAGTTAGCAGCCATGGTCAAAATCAACTCTCTCGCTCTTTAGGGCGTCATATTAACGAGTGGCCCCCCACTTGCAGCATCTATCATCTTCATTTCCATCAGAAGTAATCCCTCAAAAAAATACTGCAAGAGTGACTGTTCAGTCAGTCCATGTTATGGGCAACTTGCACACAACTTTTTGTATCGCTCTTAGTAATCGTAGAGTGATTCAGCGTCTTTTTGATGAATTCCAACAATATCCCTCCTTAGTTCGGCTGCTCGAGCTGTAGGGAAGAACCTGTCAAGAAACAAACAAGACATGTCAGACCATGTGTTGACAGATCCCGGAGGTAAATAAAATAACCACTCTCTAGCAGAGTCGGCTAATGAAAAAGGGAAAGCACGAAGTTTGATTTGGTTTTGTGTTACTCCCTAAGGCTTCTTGCTTGTGCACACCATATGGAATTCTTTAAGGTGGGCGTGTTGATTCTCATTCTGTAATCCAAGGAAAGTGGGTAGTAGGTGAATTAAAACAGATTTTAACTCGAACGGCATTCCTCCTGCCGAATAGGTTATACATAAAGGTTGTTGTTCATTCGGTGCCGCAGCGAGTTGGCGTATCGTCTGTTCAGCCATCTCGTTTGGTTTGTCAAACGAGAAAATTTCTTCAGTATACGATATAGTTTCGAATCCGGGGCTTGGTCGTTTACCACGTCAAATGGCTTCTTTTCGTAATTTTTGGGCCAATTTCTCAATTTCTGGTTCAAATTCTAAAGTTCCCAGATCTGATATGGTCATAAGGGAAACAAACAGAAATTAGAGGAATATCTCCAAATTCACAATATGTTATATAATTATTTATGGGTCTTATATGAGCTTACGAAAGTTCTTTTGCTAACTCGAGGTCAAATCAAGACCAAATTATAAAATTTTCAAACTATTGAGTTAAATTGCGACTTTGGGGGTTCCAAGTCGCGATGTAACTGACTAACTTCCCTCGTCGCGACACCATGTGTATCACATCACCACCTTATCAAACAAAGAGTGTCGTCACAACTTCATAGGCTTGAGGTCACGATGATACCCCCTGTTTGCACATTAAGAATTTTGGTACAAGTTCAATACTTCCAAACCAATTCATATTTCCACATAACGGTGCATCCCAATTTTAACAAGTCACTACATCATGAAAACTTATAATGCTTCTAAAACCTTTAAAATCAAATAGTTTAAGTGGCATTAAAAATATGACCCCAAACTAGACCTTTCCAACATTAACTTGCCAATAACGAACCTTGACAATCACCATACAAGTAAAAACCACATTGAGACACACCTTATATACATGCCACAATAATATGTACCAAAATGAACATACATTTTCATTCTTGTTGATAGTGTGGTATCCACATAGAGTTGACTTTAAGATTTTTGATACCTAAGGAATCTACATGTAAGAAAAACAATGATAGGTAAGCATTCAATGCTTAGTAAGTTCAAATTAAATTTACTACAGTTACCTTGTTTATAGATGAACGTGTTAAGTACCAAATGAACTAGGCACACATTAAGCTAATATCACAACATGGTATGTAACACCCCTAACCCCTCTCTGTCGTTGAATTAGGGTCACAGGTATCACTAACGAATCTTACACTTAATCAATCATAATCAACATGTACATTAATTAATAACATTATAATATACAGAGGCAGGTCACGACAATCTAATACGTTCATACTAGAATCTTAAACAATCGAACAACTAATCATGCTATGTAATGTTAAACTTGGTTTTCCACTGTCAACGCTCTTATCAATATTTATCCCCATTTGAGTGCTAGAAGTTGGTTGCACACAAGATTATTCCAATTATTAGCATCAGAGTATAGGTCAATACTCCGACTATTTATTTCCTTCATCTTCGATGATGTTAGTAGAATGCAATAAGTATAGGTTTACTAATCCATTGCAATTCAAAGTAAAAGTTACTCTTACAGCCCCTTTTTCAAGTCCACGAAACCTTAAAAATAGTTTAAAAATAGGCAGGGACTAATTCGAAATAATTTTAGAAGTTTAGGGTGATTTTTAAAAATTCCTAAAAATAAGGGACACACGCCCGTGTCAGGCCGTATGGAACACCCCAGGAAGTGTGACTCTCGAAGTTGGGACACATAGCCGTGTCCCAGCCCATGTAATTCACTACTTGAGACACGCACGTGTCTCAGCCCGTGTCTCTGCCCGTATGACTCGCTGACTTGGGTCTTACGCCTGTATGTGTTGTCCGTGTGTAACACACGCCCGTGTGGCCAAGTGATGGGTGTCGAAACCACTAAATATAATTCCTACAAAATAACTCTTATTGGTAGTAAGAGTGGTAGTAGGGTCGAGCCCACAAGGACTGGATGTTATAATCTACTTCCGTGTATGGCTCATGATTAGACTGTTTGTCGTGTCGTAGGTCGTAGCAATAGTCGTGCCCATGTCTCCAATCGTACCTGTAAAAATTAGAAATAAAATTAAATTGGGGGTTTTTGAAATGTTTAGAAACTAGATAATTGAAACAGCATAAGTTAAATAAATTAGAAAATAAATTCAGAATTTTGCAACAGATAAAATAAGCCTTAGCCTTAGACTCGGTAAATTTCGTATCAAGAATCGATCCTTGAAAATTAATCTTCTCTTCCAAACGATAAGCTGGTTATAGTAGTTAAAAATGTCCTAACCACCAATTCCTCCTCTAGTAGCTGGTTCTGGTACGACCTACAAACCAACCCTTACCGATCATCTAACCGAGATACATGTGTTCCCGATTCAAGATTCCGGTAGTCTTGCGTTCTGAAGAACCCAACTCAAATTAACGTCCTCAACAGCGTGGGTCGTTTAAATTTGATCACTTCTTCCTCGATTTGTTCTCGAAGATTTGAAAACAGCATTGCCAACTCGTTTCTCCAACTGTCAGCTAACACGACTCCAACCCAATGTGCACTTTTTGACTTGTAATTGAGTTAACCTTAAGGGATGAGTTGTCAATCCCGATACTTAGGAAAATAATGAAAACCGATTGGACGAATTTTAGCACGGATACGAATCTCACGATTCTCAACCGGAAAGAATACCGACCTAAAGCTAAGATGAAATTTAGTTGAGTATGAAATTATTCATGCTTGTAAGTTGTGGAAGATGATTGAATTTGTATGATAATGGAAGAAATTGAGGTATAAAGGGGCTTGGAAAGAAATTGGACGAATTTAGAAAAAACAAAGAAATTGAAATCAAATGGACAAAATTCTCACGTCAAATTGAAAGAGAAAAGAAAATAACTCAATTCCAATGGAAATAGGAAAAGAGAGAATAATCCAATTCCAAATTGAAGTAGGAATAAAAAAATTAATAGATGATTTTCAAAGAACAAAATACCCTTATTTATATACATGGGGTTTACTAAAAATAGCCTAACTGATTTAATAAATTAAAATAATTGAAAATAAAATAAAAATAAATAAAAACAAAAATAAAAATAAAATAATATCTTCCTATTTTTGGCTTTTTACAATGTCAACAAAATTTGATAACTCCTTGACTTTCTCCATCTTTTTGATTTGACCCCAATTTAATGATTGTCTTTCAAGTTGGCCCTTTTTGACTTGTTTTTAACCGATTACATCCTTGACAAGATTAGATCTTAAAAGCACTTAATTAGCAGGGTTTAATTCAACAATAAACCAAATTAAACACAAAAAATATGGAAATTAACATGTTTATCACCTAACCATGTGCACCTATTAAAACTCAAGTTTACCATTTCCTACTTGCTTGGACACTAAGCAACTCAATTACCAATCATTTAACCTACTCAAAACACGATTAAACATGCCCAAAATATATCAAATTCATAACCTAATATGCCTAACCAATGAACCCTCATTGGTACCACATTTTATAGGTTCAAATATATCAACAAGGCATTAATCATTTAAGACTTCCATCCATATCAAATTTACCTATATAGAACTAATATTTAGCTATTTAAGCTATCAAGCTTTTAACCAAAAACATACCAAGCATTAGGCTAACATACCAACATATATAAACATTTAACTATCATTTCACTGGCAACTAAGATAACAACACCTTATAACAATATCAACAAAAGACTTCCTAGGTACATGCCATTACAAAATAAGAGATTACCACACTTAAGCTTGAGATTTTTTGTTTGATGCTGAGTCGACGCTATGTCAAAAAGTACCTAGCCTGTGCACGGAAAACATAACCGCTTGCTGAGTAAAACTCAATGATATTTCTATAATCCAAATGATATAAACTTGATATAAGAAATTAAAATGCAATATGTAACAAATATGCTATGTTCATGTGCTTCAATTCAATAGTATAATTTTTGCTCGTTCGTTATTCACGTCTACTAAGATTTTACAATGTTCAAACATATATTAAAGGCATTTCACATATCATTTGTATATTACAACTCATGCAATGGCATGATTCATTTTTTTGTTCAATACTTGAATTCTTTTCAAGTTCCACATCTCATTTCATTATTTCAATATTTTCTCATCTCATTTGCATTTCTCAACCATATCATTTGACTATCAAACACATCAGTTTTATCATTTATTTTCCCTATTAACAACTAGGACTCGAAAAAATACATGGATCCAACCAACACACCAGTTTGGCATTAGTGTCTCATCAGTTAAACTGAAGCAAATTGGCACCCAGCGCCTCATCGACTTGAGGTCGAAGTAATCCCTTAACTCTTCCTATCCTATGGCATGCCATTTATATCTGACTTAGCCCGAACAGTTAATAGGGTTTCATTTCACTTTTCAATACAATCGATGTCTCAATTTCACATATATACACATTATCACATATAATCAATTCAATATTCATTTAGTCCACATATTTCATAATATAGAAAATTAATCTATTTCCAGTCTGTAACAGCCTAATTTTCAGTGGTGTCAGAACAGTGATTTGAGATCACTAAATCCAACAAATGAGTAGGAAATATTATTAATTTAGTGAGTATAAGTTAAATGTGAAGTTAGGAAAAAAAAAATTTAAAATAGTGAATAGCGTACTAAAAATAAATATTAAAATAATTAGAATCGAAAAACGAGGTATTGAGATCTCGAGAATTTTAAATCGAGCCATAAATATTTTTATAAATATTTATGGAGCGTTAATAAGTTAGTAGCAAAGTTTCGTCAAGAAATTTTAAAGTTCTGATAGTTAATTGAACAAAAAGGACTAAATTGTATCAAATGCAAAATTGTGGGAAATGATTAAATAGCTTAAATGATAAAAGAAAGAGGGTTTAAAAGGCAAATAGACCCAAGGTCTCTTTGGGCTGGACGGCAAGGCATGAAATCAGCAAGAAAATAAGGAGAATTAAGGGCAAAATTGAAAAATTACAAAATTTACTTAATAAAGCTAGGACTAAAGTGGAATTATCTAGATTTCTCTTTATTTTTCTGCATTCTCATCAGCAAAAACACCATGGAAGAGTTCCTTCAAGCTGGTTTTTCATATTTTTACTTCAAGTAAGTTCAATTCTTGATTATTTCTTGAAATTTTTGTGTTTTTGTGACTTTTACAACTAGGTCCACTTGTTGAATTCATTAGTTTTTAATTATATGAAAGAAATTGAAAGTTGCTATGAATATGTGCTGGAACTATATGATGATTTGGCATGGAATTAGAGCTTTAAATTGTTTATATGCTGATTTTATTGAAAGAATTGAATAGAAAGTGAATGTTTAGGACCTAATTGTAAAAGAGTTTGAAGTTTGTGGAAATTCTGAATTTCAATAGTTATGAAATAACTTCTAATGTCTAGGAAAAGTATTAATTGAGAAAATTATCTTAATTGAGGGGTTAATTGAGTAAGGACTGAATTGTATGAATTGTGAAATTTGGGGAAAAATGAAATCAACACTTTGCACTAAAACTGTTTTGGACAGTAGCAGTAGTCTAACTTTGAAAAATCACCAAAAATTTTAGAAATGGAATTAGAGGATGAATAAAATATGAAATTAAAGCTTATTGAGTCTAGTTTCTTATAGAAGAAATTATATAAGCAATGGAATTGTAAATCATGAGATATGATAAATTTTGTGAGACAAGGTCAGAATGATTTCGGGTTCCCCTGTTCTGAATTTGAAAAATCATCAAAAATTGGATAAAAACAATTAGGGGCTTAAATTTATATGTTTAGAATCCTGAATGAGTCTATTTTCAAGAGAAACAAACGAGGACATCATTCGAATTCTGTACGAGAAGATAATTAATTTTTAGTGAAGAAGGGTTGGAACTGTCAGACAGCAGAACAGGGGAGACTTCAATGAATAAACTGTATTAATTGGCCCAACCAAAAATTATGAAATTTTTATGGCAAGAAAACATATGAGTCTAGTTTCTGGGAAAATTTATGGATCTTAATTTTGAGTTCTGTAGCTCAAGATAAAAATTATTTATTGACTGTGACACGGATGGACAGCTTGAATATTCACATAAGTAAATAGTGAAAATTATGGATGATGTTACTTACAAGTGTGTTATTTATACTAAGGATGTGGATGGAGAGGAGGAGGAGGAAAAGTAAATATATATATATGAATGACTTGATCACATGCCCGATTATAATCGATAAATGTTGAATTAGAAATGATATAATGTTTTATTTGGAATATTTATTATGAAATTATGAATATCGTTATAATACAAAAATCGTACTTGTGAGTTTGTATAACTAAATTTTAATGACCATTTGTTAATTTTATGAATTTCATGATGTGTTATTTTATATGTATTGATGATAAAATTGCGAATAATGTAAAAACATGAAAATTGAATAAATGATCAAATTGAGCATTACAATTCAGTGACAAGATGAATTGAAGGAAAAGACCATGGTTGGACCATGGCAACAAGTGATAAGTGATAGCTTCGGCTACACTTATCTGATCAATGACAAATGAAAGTGATAAGTGATAGCTTCGGCTACACTTATTTGATCAAGGATAAGTGAAAGTGATAAGTGATAGCTTCGGCTACACTTATCTGATCAAGGACAAATGAAAGTGATAAGTGATAGCTTCAGCTACACTTATCTGATCAAGGACAAATGGCAAGTAAAAAGTGGTAGCTTCGGCTACCTGATCAATGAGAAGTGGTAGCTTCGGCTACCTGATCATCGGCTACTTGATTAGTGAAAAATGGTAGCTCCGGCTACCTGATCAGTGAATAGTGATAGCTTCGGCTACAAGTGACAAGTGATTTCTGTGTAAGACCATATCTGGGATAAGACATCGGTGTGATATGTGTATAAAATGTAAGACCATAGCTGAGCTATGGCATTCTAGTGAAAAGACCATAGCTATGCTATGGCATCAGTGATTGTCAGTGAAATTCAGTGCATACCGGTGCAGACCAATTCCGTAAGATGTTCACTAATTTGAAAAAGTTTGGTAAGTATTACATGGAATTATGTGACATAAGGAAATACGAGTTGATGAGACATGAGCATAAAACCCGATTGATGAATGAGTTCATTTGTGATTATATATTTCTACGCCTTGAGTGTATTATCCGTATGAATTTGTATTCCAAATGAGTTAATGAGAAAACCTCTATTATGAAATAATCTGAGTTCGAAATGAAATATCATGAAAACGTACCTGAAATACATTGGTATGTCTTGTATATGCTATTTGAATTTATGAATGTGGAAAGTAAATGTATGTGGAAATAAGAGATGATGATATCTGTACATGGAATTTATTGATGAATACGTACATCCAAATTTATATGATAGATTTTAGTGTACATTGAAATTGGGCTCAATAAGTGATTTGGCAATTTAAATCGTGATTGGCAGGAAGAGTTAGTGAATTGCATATTTATGAATTGTTACACGTATTTGTCTGAAATACGAGGAAGTGATGGTAATTGATACATGTAAATTTGAGACTATGATATATATATATATATAAAAACATGGAATATGTTTGATAAATGTGTTCATTTATAACTACAGAATTATGTACCTCATGTGTGTTATTTGCATAAAGATGATATTTCAAAGACTTTAGTGAATAAAGCTTAAATACGAAATAGTATGAAATCGAGACAAGTTGTTATGAAAATGTATTTAAATTATCTATAAGTGTTTCGTGCTTCTCGGTAATGCCTCGTACTCTATTCCAGCGACAGATACGGGTAGGGGTTGTTACACAGTCCACTTTGAATTCAATTCAAACTCAAGTATCAAGTTCTCACCTCAAATGCTCACCATATGCAAACAATTTAAATATGGAAAAATCTACTATTTACTTTGGATTATAGAAACACAAACCGTAAATTCTGAACTATTCGACATCGATATTATCCTTCCCCTTCTTACTCGGGATTCCAGTACGACATTACCCATGGAATAAAACAATTAAATCACATTAATATTACACATTTCAATTTCACATAAAATTTCAATTTTCATACTATATTTTACTTATTCATCAATTTAGTCCCTAAACCGAGACTAGTTTTTAACCTTCACATTTAACTTTATAGTTTTATACTAATTTCACTCTAACTAAATTTAACTTCCTTTTTTCCAATTCGGCCCCTTAATTTTAAATTTTTCACAATTTAGTCCCTATTTCTCAAAATCAATAATTTATTCTACAATGTAGTCATTTTCCATTTTCAACTTAAAAATCTATCGATTTAATCCCTAACACTTAAACTATTTAACAATTTAACATCTAAAATCTTAAACAATACTAAAAATTACAACATGGGTCAGGTAACCCTAGGTACCAGGATTCCAAAAACGTAAAAATTACAAGTATGGGGACTATATTGCACTAACTAATTTGGATTTGAACTTCAAACCCCCTTAGGCCGCTTCTTCTCCTTTTTTTTCTTTCTTTCCTTTTTTTCGTGAAATTTCTAATCCAAAATTTAACTCACTACTAAACTAACCTAATATAAATTTAAAAATAATATTTATGGCTTCATTTTATGGGAACAGAGTCCCAAATCTCACTTTTTGACACTCCTGACTATTAGGTCATTACAATTCTCCCCCACTAAATAAATTTCATCCTCGAAATTCACCTGAAAAGATTTAGGGATATTGAGATCTCATCGTCTCTTCTGGCTCCTAAGTCGCTTCCTCAACACTATGTCTAAGTCACAGGACTTTCACTAGCGGGACACGTTTATTACACAATTATTTCACCTCGCGAGCTAAAATTTCGACCGATTCTTCTTCATAAGACAAGTCAGGTTGAATTTCAATTTCTTCCATCAAAATAATGTGAAACGGATCCGATCGATACCTTCTAAGCATTGATACATGGAAAACATCGTGCATTTTCTATAATTCTTCTGGCAAAGCTAATTGATATGCCACTAGTCCCACTCTTTCAAAGATTTCATACGATCCAATAAAACGAGGACCCAGCTTCCCTTTTCTACCAAATCGCAGAAGTTTCTTCCATGGTGAAACATTTAGCAACACTTTATCACCAACTGAATACTCAATATCTCGATGTTTCAAATCTGCGTACAATTTCTGTCTATCAAAGGATGCTTTCAATTTATCTCGAATTATCTTAACAATATCTTTCCAGCCCAATCACTTTTCTTTCACACAATTCTATCCAACAAATAGGTGTTCAACACCTACGACCATATAAGGCTTCATATGGAGCCATTTGAATACTTGATTGGAAATTGTTGCTGTATACAAATTCTGCCAAAGGTAAAAAAAGTTCCCAGCCTAATTCGAAATCAATTACACAAATGTGAAGCATATCTTCCAAAATCTGAATAACACGTTTAGATTGTCCATCTGTCTTTGGGTGAAAGGCCGTGCTGAAATTGAGTCTCGTACCGAGAGATTCATGCAACTGTTTCCAAAATCTTGAAGTGAAACACGGATCTTGATCAGAGATAATTGACATAAGGATGTCTTATGATCTCACAATTTCTTGAATGTAAACTTTAGTAAGTTTTTGAAGTGACCAATTAGTCCTGACTGCAATGAAATGAGTTGATTTCTTAAGTCAATCAACTATTACCCAAAAAAATTTTCTTACTCGAAGATAACAGTAATCCCGTTACAAAATCCAGCATAATACGTTCCCAATCCCACTTTGGAATAGAAATAAGCTGAATTAATCATGTGGGAACCTGATGTTCTACCTTAACTCATTTACATGTTAAGCACTTAACTACAAACACTATTTCTCTTTTAATTTCGGGCCACCAATACATTTCTTGTAGGTCGCGGTACATTTTCGTTCCTCCAAGATGCAAAGTAAAAGGACTATCGTAAGCTTCGCGAAGTATCAACTATTTTAATTCTATAACATTTGGACCACAAATTCGATTTTGAAATCTCAAACAACCACAATCATCAATACTGAAACTTTATTTTATGCCATTTTGAACCATGACTCTTTTCTTTGCTAACTTGACATCATCTAATTATGCTTCCTTAATCTGATCAAACAACACCGGCTTGACCTTCAACACAACCAACAAGCTTCCATCATCATTGATACTAAGTTGAGCAAACATTGCTCGCATTTCAATGGTTATTTTCATGCTCAATGCGTCAGCTACGAAGTTAGCTTTACCAAGGTGGTAATCAATAACGTAGTCATAATCTTTTAAAAGTTCAACACAATGTCGTTGTCTCAAATTCAACTCCTTTTGTGCTAGGAGATATTTAAGACTCTTGTGATCGGTATAGATGTGACACTTTTCACCATACAGATAGTACCTCCAAATTTTTAGAGCAAAGACCACAACAACTAACTCTAAGTCGTGCATCAAATAGTTACGTTCATGCATTTTTAGTTGACAAGAAGTATATGCGATCACTTTTCTGACTTGCTTCAAGACACAATCGAGGCCACTCAACGAGGCATCACTATAGGCAATAAAATATTTTCCCAATTCAGGTAAAGTTAAAACTGGTGCCTCAGTCAACATCTATTTTAATTTCTCAAAACTCTCTTGACATTCCTTGCTCCAAATGAACTGAACGTTTTTGTGCAACAAATTCGTCATAGGCAAAGCTATCTTTGAAAATCCATTTACGAATCTTCTATAGTAACCAACCAAACCAAGAAAACTACGAACCTCTGAAAAATTCCTCAGTGCTTTCCACTGAACAATGGCTTCAATCTTTTTCGAATCAACTCTAACTCTATCTGCCGAGATAACATGTCCCAAAAACACAACTTTTGATAACCAGAATTCAAACTTGCTAAGTTTTCCATATAATTGTTTCTCTCGTAACATTTGTAAAATAATTCTGAAGTGTTGCTCATGCTCAAATTCAGATTTTGAATAGATCAAGATGTCATCAATGAAAACTACTACAAATTGATCCAAATATGGTTGGAAAATATTATTCATGAGATCCATTAATGTTGTCAGAGCATTAGTCAACCCAAAAGGCATCACTAAGAATTTATAATGGCCATAACACGTATGAAACCCTGTCTTAGGTACATCACTATCTTTCTCTTTCAGCTGATAGTAACTCGATCTCAAATCAATCTAAGAAATGACAGCAGCTCCTTTTAGTTGATCAAACAAGTCATCTATCAATTCTTAATCGTCAACTTATTCAATTGCTGATAGCCTATACAAAGTCGCATCAAACCATCTTTCTTTTTTACGAATAACACCGGAGGCCTCTAGGGCAATATACTAGGCCGTATAAAGCCACGATCCAGTAAATTCTGCAATTGCACCTTCAATTCTTTCATCTCTGTGGGTGCTATACGATAAGCCGCACCAGGAAACACTTCAATTGCAAACTCAACCTCCCGATCTAGTGGTAATCCTGGTATTTCCTCGGGAAACACATCAAGGAATTCACAAACAGTTCAAATCTTACTGCTATGACTATTACCAGAATTTGAGTTGACAACATAGGCTAGAAAAGCTTCACAGCCTTTATTGAGAAGTTTATTAGCTTGAATTGTTGAAATGATATGATTGGAACATCATTCACTTAAATTATGTTACCATCTTCACTCTGAACCACAAATTTCTTTTTACAACAATCTAGAATCACTTCATGTTCAGTAAGCCAATCCATTCCTAAACTTAAGTCAAAGTCGCCAAATGACATTATCAACAAATCAACAGAGAAAGTTATATCCTGTATTTCTAATGGACATCGCCTACACAGCCGATCCACTATTACGGACTGTCCCAAAGGACTTGACACAACTATCGATACTCTAGACGTCTTGACTTTAAACTTCTTGATTTTACTAACTCAGCACTAACATATGAGTGTGAAGATCCCAGGTCTATCGAAGCACAAATTGGTTCTGAATGTAATAAAAAGATACCTGCCACAACATCGGTGTATCACCATCTTCACGTGTCTGTATAACAAAAGCTCGTGCTGGAGCTCTAGCCTTTAACTGGTGAGTAACAATATCATTTCCCTTCCTAGCATCGCATCTAGGAAAAGAACCACCCTTACCTGATCCGCAACCCCTAGATACAGGCACATACCTCTATGAAGTAACAGGAGTAGCATTCTCATTCTTCGAACATTCTCGAGGAAAATGCTTTGTAGATCCACAACGGAAACAAGCCTGAGTCAGCTTCTAACATTCACCACCATGCTTTTTCCCATAGTGCTCACAATTCAGAATATTAGTATCCTTGGACGGACCTCGTACACTACTCGTGGACACAGTCGATTGTCGATCATGATTTGTATCAGATTTGTCAGACTTAAAAGTCAATTTTCAACCACCGCAAAATTCCTTAGTTTGTTTTGTTTGTAGATGAGAGCTGGCAGCTCTAAACTGGTTCCCAGAAGTGCGAATAACCTCAAGATTTTTATCAAGTCCCAAGGCTTGTTCTACCATCTTTGCCCATTCAACTAGATTAGCAAATTCTATAATTCAACGCGATACCAGTTGTACCTATAGTTCATCACGTAGCCTACATAGAAATCGCTTACAACTTTCATTTTCAGATGGTATAAATTTAGTAGCGTACTTATTGAGTTGTACGAACTCCAGTTCATAATTAGCCACTAACATCCCACTTTGGTTTAACAGCAAAAACTCTTGCCTTTGATCTTCAATGTACAATTCCCTGACGTATTTCTTTTGGAATTCCCTTTGAAAGAATTCCCAATTAGCTTGTTCAATAGTTACATGACATGTCACTGGCTGCCACCAAGTATATGATTCTCCTTGCAGTAGAGAAATAGCACAAATCACGCTTTTGTGCAGGTTGCATTCAAGTTTTTGTAAAACACGTTTAGTGGATTCAATCCAAACTTCTGCTGCTAAGGGATCAACCCCTTTCAACCCTAAAAACTCGATTGCACCGTATCTCCATAAAATTTTTATCGGAGCTCATCAAATAGTAGGTGCAGGAACTGTAGCAGATGTAGCTCCTGCAACACGGTGATGTGCATCAACGATAGCTTCAAGTAGATTCGAATCACCTACTCTGTCATTATTATCTTGCTCAACATTAGGTCATTGAGCACCAGTTGGGTTAACATTCGAAGTTATCGACTCTGTTTCCTCATAATCATCAGCATGCTCATCATTCGAGTAAAACTCTTGTTCAATTTATTTATTAGATTTGATTGCCATCTTTTAACTATAAAACAAAAACAATTATAATCATCATCCAAATCCCGACTCAACTCGACTCAACATTGACATGTACATCTAAACCCAAATTTGAGCTCGATTTAGTTCGAGAATCAACTAAACTTGTAGCTCTAATACCACTAAATGTAACACCCCTAACCCCTCTCCATCATCAAATTAGGGTCACGGACATTACTAAAAAATCATTAACTTAATCAATCATAACCAACATGTACGCTAATCAATAACATTATAATATACAAGGGCATGTCACGACAATCTATTATGTTCATACTCGAATCTTAAACAATCGAATAACTAATCAAGCTATGTAATGCTAAATTTGGTCTTTCAATGTCTACACTCTTTTCACTATTTATCACCTCTTGAGTGGTAAAAGTTGGTTACACACAAGCCTATTCCAATTATTAGCATTAGAGTATAGGTCAATACTCTGACTATTTATTTTCTTCATCTTCGATAATGTTAGTAGAATGTACTAAGTATAGGTTTACTAATCCATTCCAATTCAAAGTAAAAGTTACTCTTACAGCCCCTATTTCAAGTCTACGGGACCCTAAAAATAGTTTAAAAATAGGTAGGGACTAATTTGGAATAATTCTGGAAGTTTAATGTCATTTCCGAAAATTTTTAAAAATAGAAGACACACGCCAGTGTGGCCAGGCCGTGGGGAACGCCCCAAACTGTGTGACTCTCGAAGTTGGGGCACACGGTCGTGTCCCAGCCCATGTCCTTGCCTATGTAATTCACTGACTTGAGACACATGCACGTGTCTCAACCTGTGTCGCTACCCGTGTAACTACTGACTTGGGTCACACCCGTATGTGTTCCTCATGTGTGACACATGCTCGTGTGTCCAAGCTGTGTGCACTAAAAAGTACCTTAAAACTCAAGTTTACCATTTCCTACTTGCTTGGACACTAAGCAACTCAATTACCAATCATTTAACCTACTTAAAACACGATAAAACATGCCAAAAATATACCAAATTCATAACCTAATATGCCTAACCAATGTACCCTTATTGGTACCACATTTTATATGTTCAAATATATCAACAAGGCATTAATCATTTAAGACTTCCATCCATATCAAATTTACCTATATAGAACTAATCTTTAGCAATTTAAGCTATCAAGCTTTTAACCAAAAACATACCAAGCATTAGGCTAACATACCAACATAGCCTCAAACACAAGCATATACACATTTAACTATCATTTCACTAGCAACTAAGATAACAACACCTTATAAAAATATAAAAAAAAAATCCCTAGGTACATGCCATTAAAAATAAGAGATCACCAGACTTGAGCTCGGGATTTGTTGTTCGATGTTAAGTCAGCGTTACGTCAAAAAGTGCCTAGCCTGTGCATGGAAAGCATAATCGAACGCTGAGTAAAACTCAATAATATAAACTTCATATAAGAAATTAAAATGCAATATGCAACAAATATGCTATCTTCATGTGCTTCAATCCAATAGTATAATTTTTCCTTATTCGTTATTCACATCTACTAAGATTTTCATAAGTTCAAACATATATTAAAGGCATTTCATATATCATTTGCATATTACAACTCATGCAATGGCATGATTCATTTCTTTGTTCAATACTTGAATTCTTTTCAAGTTCCACATCTCATTTCATCATTTCATATCCCATTTCTCATAATTCAATCCATATTCACAATAATATACTATTTCATATTTCATTTCTCATCATTGTCATTTCAATATTTTCTCATCTCATTTCCATTTCTCAACGATATCATTTCAATATCGAACACATCAATTTTATCATTTATTTTCCCTATTAACACGACTCAGACTTGGACGAATACATGGATCCAACCAACACAGTAGTTTGGCACCCAGTGCCTCATCGGATATATCCGAAGTAATAACTGCACCCAACGCTATATAAATTAACATCCAGTGTCTCATCGGTAAAACCAAAGCAAATTGGCACCCAGTGCCTCATCGACTCAAGGTCGAAGTAATCCCTGAACTCTTCCTATCCTATGGCATGCCATCTATATCTGACTTAGCTCGAACAGTTAATAAGGTTTCATTTCACTTTTCAATACAACCAATGTCTCAATTTCACATATATACACATTATCACATATAATCAATTCAATATTTATATAGTTCACATATTTCATAATATAAAAAATTAATCTATTTTTAGTCCACTTTGAATTCAATTCAAACTCAAGTACCAAGTACTCACCTCACATGCTCACCATACGCAAACAATTTAAATATGCAACAATCTACTATTTAATTTGTATTATAGAAACACAAACCGTGAATTCTGAGCTATTCTGCGTTGACTTTATCCTTCCCCTTTTTACTCGAGGATTCTGGCACGACATTAGTTACGGAATAAAACAATTAAATCACATTAAGATTACACATTTCAATTTCACATAAAATTTCAATTTTCACACTATATTTTGCTTATTCATCAATTTAGTCCCTAAACCAAGACTAGTTTTTAACCTTCACATTTAACTTTATAGTTTTATACTAATTTCGCTTTAACTAAATTTAGCTTCCTCTATTCCAATTTGACCCCTTAATTTAAATTTTTTTACAATTTAGTCCCTGTTCCTCAAAATCAATAATTTATTCTACATTTTAGCCATTTTCCATTTTCAACTTAAAAATCTATCTATTTTCCCTAATACTTAAACTATTTAACAATGTCAACATCTAAAATCTTGAACAATACTAAAAATTACAACATGGGTCGGGTAACCCTAGGTATCGGGATTCCAAAACGTAAAAATTGCAAGTATAGAGATTAAATTGCACTAACCAATTTGGATTTGAACTTCAAACCCCCTTAGGTTGTGCGCTTCTTCTCCTTTTCTTTCTTTCTTTTCTTTGTTTAATTTGCATGCAACCACTATCATTGTTTTTTCCTTTCTTTTATTACAACTATTATTATTATTATTATTATTATTATTATTATTATATTCTAACATATATAGTATATATATGCATATAATTTAGCCCATGGTCGGCCACCTATACAAAAATGACAATTAAGTGGAACAACCTCATAAATATTTAATAATAATATTTAACCTCATAAATATTTAATAATAATATTTACGGGTTCATTTTACAGGAACAGAGTCTCGAAACTCACTTTCTGACACCATTGGCTATCGGGTCGTTACATGGTAAGCATAAAAAGCCTACGTATATATGTTCATGTGTATCAAACATCATAAACATTACCAAAACATCATAAAAGTGTATTGATTCTTGTAAGATCATTATATTCTTCATTCCATTCATTAAGCTACTCCTCCATACCATTACGATTATAATTACATACATATACAATGTAGCAAATCAAGTTCACCTTCTGTTACTCGATTTCAAGATTCGATTTAATGTTTCGCTCAATGCGACCTTAGTAAAAACAAACTTGGAGACGAGAGTTAACTACACCACACCAAGATAGCTCATATTAGCAAAAACTACATCACACTAAAGAACCAAAGTGTCAAGCTGATAGGCATAAAATGTATACTCATATGCAAATACATCCCTCCACCACACCAAAGTCTCCAAAGAGACAATGAATACTCGATAATCCAAAACAAATGTTGGATCCTGAATGACATGTCATAATCTCTACATCGTCAACAAACCCATAAAAAAGCACGCATTGGCCCTATTGGCATACCAACTATATCATAGACTTTCTACTAAGTTCATATGGGCATCAATTGCTCATATATGCATGAACATAAGTTGTGACCATCACATGTCAATTTCCAAAATTCATCTATTGTATTTGAGTATGAATCATACATGCAACTAGTGATACATTCAAAAATATTTTTTCATTATTATAATTACAAATCAACAAATATAGCATCATTCAACTTATCATAACGCACCTCAATTCATTTATGTTTCCTAGTGAAATATGTAAATTTCCACTATAATCTTAGTATAAGTTCAATCGTAGATGAAATAAAAAAAAATACAAGCATACCTATCAAATAAGGAAGGGTAGTACGTTCCATAAGAGAGCACATTTCAAAACACTAAATGAGTAGCCAATTCTTACTCTATACAAATATATATATACATACCAAATCAATATCATAAATTAAAATATAATAGTTATTCAATGGTTCACCAAAAATGATGCCATAAGATGCATGACCCTAATCAATCCCCTTTTTTAATACACTCATATTTTGCATTTTATTCATTTTCATCCTTGTACTCGGGATATGCATATTTTTTATATTTAGCATCGGATCAAAATTTGATTTCACATTATTTCATTATGGACTCTATACTTCCTATTCATAAAATATTTTCATGATAGGTTTTTTGTTTATTCAATTTAATCCCTAATGTTACAAAGTTAACTAACAAGCTTAACTAACTTTACAATTTAGTCCTTATAATGATCTAAGCTTAATATCTATCAACTCCAAGCCTAATTCATCAGTTCCTCTACAATGATATCTTGTTGAAAACTTAACAATTGAACAAATTAATACATGAGCTAGCTAATCAAGTTCCCATAATCATAAATATATAAAAATTACATGAAATTAGCTTAATTACCTTCCAAATGTTGGTGGTCAAATGTTGAAACAAAAGAATGGTTTTTCTTATTTTCTTCCTAAGGTGGGATAACTAGCATAGATGAAAAAGATGATGGTTTCTCTTTCTTTCCGTTAAAGCAATTTGATTAGGGTCAAAGTATGGTTTTTTGCACAAAAAACCATAGTATAACTTTTATGAAGGACCGGTTAATACAGCTCATGGCAATGACTTAGGAAGGCAATATTTTCGTGATGGATGATCTTATTTGCTTTACAATCATCTTGTGGAAAATTTAGTTTTATAGAAGTAAAGTTCTAGACGAAAAAGTCAGCTCAAATCCAACTATAGTGATCAAAGAGGTAGAGGAGTATATCAAACAAATCCAAAATGTACACTCAAAGTGGGATATCTGTAGATTAGAAAATAGAGATAAAGAAACAAGCTTAGAAAGACTTGCAATTATCAATCTTTATAATAGTTACCTTGATTGGTGTAGAAAAAGTGAGATTATCGCATGAATAATTATCATTAAAGGACCAGATGAATGTACATTGGCAACTTTTGAAGGAATAATTCAACATGAAGATAGGGTGATGATGAAGTTACTAACGTTCCGATTTTTACTAGTAATGATTTCACAAAATGGCACAAAGTCATACATATTTAAAGTGGAGGATAAGATGATAAGTAAAATCATTTAGAGGAAACATAGTTCGATACACTAGTCATTCAAACCAATTTCAGGATGGCATTTGTAGTTCCTCAAATTTGAGGTTAGAATTATTCAAGTTAGTTGGTTTGGACAGCGGTTCAGTGGGACTATTAAGTTGATTTTCATGTTTTAGTATCAGAATGAGCCTTCTAGTTCAGTGACTAGGTATTTGGTAGCTTAGCCTTTAGTTTAGAGTTCGAGTCCACGTGTGTGCAATGCGGGGATTTTGTTTTTAAGTATTTTTTGTTTAATTCATTAAAAATGTTTGTATTTAAAATCTGAAGGGTTTTGGTAAATTTGATATTAATTAATTTTTTTTTGAATTTATTTTATAAGAAAATAATAATAATAAAAAGATAAAAAATTCCTAAAATTTTTCTTATGTTGACATTTCTTCTCACGTTAGTTTTGGTTTTTCCCCAATTTTTAGAACTGTGCTCTTTTGGCTTCCATACTCGTTTGTTTCAACATTTTTCTTTTCTATTTTTATTTCTAATTTTTCTTTCCCCTTTTGTTCTTCAATTTTTCTTTTTCTTTTTATTTTAAAATTATCGTCGTTAGTTATTGCTTCTCAAAGTCATTCCTTGTTCCATTGAGTGTTGTATTGGGTAAGTGTTGTCTTTTGGGTTTATTGATTGATTTATTTTTGTTGCTACTTTCATATTATCTAGTTGAATTCTTATAGACTAGTATGATTGTGGAATTGAGATTTCAGTTTGGTGGGTCGTAACGTTTCGATCTTTTTGGATGCTTTAGATCACAAAATCAGGTGTGTTTCTGAAATTGTTTAATTTAGGTATTGAATTGCTATTGAATTACATGAAATTCTGCAAATTTTGATGTATTTTTGAACTACCAATGGTTAGGGACCATTTCAATGTCAAAAAACATGATTTTTAGCCTGTTCGGTGTGGCTTCGTGACCACATGGGTAGCCACACGAGCGTGTGTCGCAAACGGGTTGTCCACATGACCGTGTGTCACTGTGAAATTAGGGTATTTTTAAGTCACATGGCCTAGGTTGTGCCACACGAGCTGGCCACACGACCGTGTAACCACTGTTTAATGATCTTATTATTTTTCACACTGGCGTGTGCTTTTGACACATGGCCGTGTTCCTTAGTCACACGGGCATGTGAGGTGGCCACACGGCCGTGTCTACTCTACTTCCCAAACTTTGCTAAATTTTGCACAATTGCACATTAAGTTACATGGGCTACTCACACGGCCATGTAACTCTATCACACGAGCGTGTGTCTTTACCACACAGCCGCGTGCCTCTTTCACACAGGCGTGTCACTCTTTCACACGGCTTAGATTCTCCCACATGGCCGTGTGGCTCTGTTTTATAGATTTTTGTTTTGTGTTGTAAACTGACTCGTTTTAGTTCCTATGTAATCCAACATTCGTTGAGGCCTCTGTAAATGTGTATGGGACTGTATTTCAGCTTAGACTCATGTGTGTATTTGCAATTATAGGATTAAATCTAATTGTTTGTTTATGCATTAATGTGATGTGATAAATGGATTTGAGATATTACCAAGTAATGGAATACAAGTAAAACTGATTCTGAATTTGATCGACTGAATATGTGTATTTCTGTTTTTGTATGTTTGCCTGCATGTAGTGGACATTTTGCATTTGCATAAAAATGTTGGGATTTGGTTATGGAGAGAAGGAAGTCTAATTCAGCAGTTTAACTGCAAAATTTTGTTATAGCGATAATACCGCAATGTATATATACATATGTCAACTCAGCTGCATATTTTTATTCGAGTGGCTTAGTTCCACATTTGTGGTGTGTAGGGTGGATGGACCACCCATGGTCCTTTGTGGTGTGCAGGGTGGATGGGCCTACCGTAGCCCTAGTGTGGTGTGCAGGGTGGACGAATTATTAATGGATTGCGAATAATTTATACGAACTGTGGTACGACGTTTATTTTGGACTCTCATAGAGTTTTATTTGAATTGAACTTTAGAAACTTTGAATGTTACACTGAACTTAAATTTTGAGAGTTCTCGCATGGTTTTTTTTTTTTTTTCACAACAATAAAACAATATGAATTTTTGAGACTGTGATGTTTTAAACGCTCCAACTTGAAATGTCAAATTTACGAATTTTGAATCACAGTCAAACGACGAATCTTTAACTACAACGTTTTATTTGTACCAAAGATAGTGTTTGTTTTGTGCCATTTTGGTGGTCAATGTAACCTCCAAAATTCAATCGAAACTTTTAGGCTAGATTTCGGGGTGTTACAGCATTCACATATTAAGAGATTAAATGCAAGTAATATGATTATTCAAGGAAAACGATGAGGCACTATCCTAAGCAAATCGGAAAGCAAGATACAATATTAAGAATCTGAAGGACACTAGAGCGTAACAGGAATTGCTAGTACACTTTAATATTGTAACTTATAGTAGTTAGCTTTGTCTGTGACTTTAATATTGTAGTTTATTGTTGTTAGGGTAAAGAAACAGTTTTGTAGTGCTTCGAAACTTAATCTCAACATATAAGAACGGGTTAGGTTGAAATTTGTGTCAAATTGTTTATTGTTTTGTCGTGTCTTTGCAATAGTAATTAAATAAATGATTATTTTATTAAAAACATATATTAAAATTTATATAAATATAAATTTTAAATATTAACATATATGACTATATAATAGTAACTATATATAAAATAAAGCCTAAGGCCTTCCTCCTTTGACATGTGGACGCACCAATTCATGGGTGTTTTTTTTAACATTATAAAAAGTGTTGAAATTTTAATTTTGGTTTTTTTTTAATATGTTTAAATTTAAGATTTAATTTTTATATTTTAATTTTTAACATAATTTTATCTTTATACTTTTATGTTATTAGTTAGTCCAAAAAGTTAATATCATTAACCTTTCAATTAAAATGTTACTTGATTTTATATAATTTGAATGCTTTAAGAATGTATGTAGTTCACTAAATCTTAGATTACATTCCATAATAGGATTAGGGGAATGTAAGATTACCGGTGAAATTTGAGATTATCTTATTTGGTTTATTTGCCTGAAATGTAATATTTAGGTGTTTGGTTGACGGAATATAAGATTACTTAAAAAAATAAAATTTTACTATATTATCCTTTTTATAAAATATGGACTCATTAACCAATTAATTAAGTCAGCTGCTAAAAGAATGCTAAAGAGCAAATTAGTCCAAATTGATATAATCCTAATAGCTAAAAAAAAAAACTTAAAATCCTGTAAAGAAAAAAAGAATTTGATTAAAAGCTATGACCTGAATGAAATTTTCTATTGAAACAACAATTTAAATCACAAACAATAAAGCAAATAAACTTCAAATTTCAATCTATAACAATAATATTAAATTAATCGAATAAGTGTTAGCAATTATTCTTGATAAAATAAATTAAACTCATAACAAAAAAAAAATTTGGGATTTAAAAATTAAAAGTTGATTGAACTTACAAACTATACAACAAACACAAAGGCTATAATAGATATTGGAAAAAAATGAAAAAAATCTCTCAATGCAATAAACCACAAAGCAATATGAAGACACAACTAGAAATTGAAAATATGAAACTTACCTAACTGAAAACGGGTGAATGTCCAAGAGAGTATGGAGTTAAAATTGGGAGGAAAAGGTTCGGAATTTTAATTTTTGAACTTACAAGAGAAAAAGAGGAAAAAAAAGAAGCAGAGATAATTTAGTTTTTGTCTTAAAATAATAAAAAGGATTATATTCATAAATATAATAGAAATAGAAAGTAATTTTGTCTCAAAATTCAAATTCCACCTATAATCTTAGATTACCTAAGAAATAGGTCGGTAATGAGATTACACTCTATATTACAGGATGGTTATAATGTGATATTACAGGATGGCTGGAATGTTGAAACCCAAACACCTAATTTCATTTCAGGATGTAAGATTATGGGTCGTAATGTTATATTTGGTGAACTAAACGCCCATTAATAGTTTTAGAGACATGTGGCTTCCCATTTGTTTTAGGTTTAAGTTTTTTTTTTTTTTCATTATAAGGCAATGGTTAAATTTCAATTTTGGCCTCAAGATTGTTGTGAAACTTGAGATTTAATCTATATACTTTAAATTTTTGCATAATTTGGTCCCTCTACTTTTATAATATTATTAGTTAGTTTAAATGATCAATATTGTTAACTATTTCAATCAAAATGTTGGCATCAATTTTTCTTAAAAGCATTATTCTAACAAAAAAAAATTATTTTATCATGACAAATTTGAATAGATGTTTTAAGGAGAAAAAATCCACGTCAACATTTTCAATGCTCTTTTTGTTACATGACTACCAAGTAAATTTTTTTCTATTCCAAAATGTCATGCCAATGAATGTAATGAAAGAATTTCAACTGTGGTAACAACTGGACCTAAATTTTTTAAATCTAAAAAGAAGAAGGGCTAAATTCTTGAAAATAAATGTACGGAGTATATAGGGACTTAAAGCATATTTTATATAGGGACTTAGAGCATATTTTAACTTTTAAATTCTCTCTCTCTCTCTCTCTAAAAAAAAAGTTAAATTTTTAGTCCTCTATTATGACTAAATGTTGATATTTAATCTCTATATTTTAATTTTTAACATAATTTGTTCCTTATATTTTTTATGATGTTATTAATTAGTCAAAATAGTTATATATTAATTAATATCATTAATTTTTGGATTAAAATATTACGTGGTTATATATAATTTGAATGCCTTAACAATTGTAGAGATTGACACGTAACTTTCCATTTTTTTTCAGTTTGCATTTTTTTTTCATTATATGATGCTAGTCAAATTTAAATTTTGGCCCCTAGATTATGCTAAAACTTGAGAATTAATCTATATTTGACATAATCTGATCCTTCTAGTTTTATAATTTCATTATTAACTATTTCAATTAAAATACTAATATCAAATTTTCTTAAGAGCACTATTTAAACAAATAAAAAATTATTTTATCATGATGATTTTGAAAGGACATTTGTAAGAAAAAAAATTCTAGCCAACATTTTCAACGTTACTTTTTTTGTCACATGATTATTAGCTAATTTTTTTTAATTTCAAAATATCACATTAGAAAATTTAATAAAAGTACTTTTAAATCCAAACAATAAAAAAATTAAATTAGTAAAAATAAAAATAAAAAATTAAATTTCAACTATTCAAAATATATAAAACCTTAAAATATATTTGAACTTTGAAAAAAAAACTTTGTAATTTAATATAAACAAATAATCTATCAATGGAGCGGAACTATATATATATATACGGTGATGAAAGCCGCAAAAATATTTTCCAAAATTTCAACAGCCAATCCAATTTGATAAATAAGAGGCGCTTAATTTACAAGACAAGATGTGATCAGGATGAGTCAGTTTCCATTTTCATTTTCCACATCAGGGCCTCCAAATTTTCCAAGTAGCGTGCTACAGCTTCCGTCGTCAGTTTTCTTTTTGGCTTACATTTTATAGCTCACGAAGAATGCATTCATGATGAAATTTTTAATCTGATAAAAAGATAAAACATTTAAAATTTTATTAAATTATGCCACAACCACATTTTAAAAAAAGAGTTATAGAATAAATATATAAAATATTGTATAAAACTAATTGTCACTAGTTAAAATGATAAAGTTAATAGTTTAAAAATTATGATGTTCTAGGTTAAATCCTTGGTTCCTTAATATGTATTATTTTTCTAAATTTAACAAAATAAAAAATAAAAAATACCATCAACATAAAATATATATATATGAAAATGTAGCTCTGGTTGAAATAGTAATTTAATATTGTAAAAATTAAGATTTTTAAAATTAGACCAACATCAATCAAACTATCAGTTCTTGATTCAATTGGTTGGACTGGTTTAATTAAATAAATTATTAAAAATAATAAAAAATTAATAAAAGTATTCAAAATAGAAAAAATTGATTCCACCATTGTTTCATATCAATTCATGATTTAACTGGTCTGACCGACCAGTCCGATTCGGTTATCAAAATAGTGGTAAAATTATGATATTTTAAGTTTAAATCTTGTGATTCTCATAATATGCATGTATTTTTCTAGATTTATCAAATATAAAAAGATATAAATATTCTCACAATATTATTTTTTACTTTGTAAAAAGAATAAAATGTAGTAATTTTACAACTGAGTCCTAACTCAGTTGATACGTGACAATAACACTAATTCAATCAAACACATTATAATATAGTATATATAAATGTTTCAAGAAGGTTAAAATAATTAAGTTCTTTTGTTACTCCATCCTCCATTTTTAGTAGAAACCCACATTATCAAGTTTTTATATTCTGGCTATGATACATTAATTCAAGGGCTAATAACTAATTTGATCCTTAAACTATAGTTAAATTTTCAATTTGGTATTTTTACAAATTTGAAGGATACATTTTTTTAAAAATCTAAAAATATCATAATATTCTATAAAAGAATCTAAAAATTAGTTATTTTTTTTTCTAAAATTATAAAAAAAAAACTTTAAATTTATATTTGTTTTCTAAAATTTTTTAAACACAAAGTTGAAACTTGCAAGAAGATATTTACAAAATAGAGTTGAGCATTGAAAGCGCAGTGTTATGAGCAATGGCCACTAAGTTTTGCATTGTGAGAAATTAAAGATGGACACCATGCAATTGTTTACGTAGTTTGGTTTTTCTATCTTTTAACCTCGTAAACAAGTGATTTCATTCTTAAAACACAACGGTTTAACAACCTCACTTTTGTACCTAAAGATCTAGATCACTCACTTCTAAGTTTCTCCTCTGAAAACCTAGTGTAACATCCCGATTTTTAGTGGTACCGAAAAATGAAGTTTTGGAACCCCGTTTTCATAAATCGAGTCTGTAATTATAAAATATGAATATTTACAGAGTTAGCATAAAAATATATTGGAAATTGGTCGAGAAATTTTTTTAATTAAATAGTTAATTAAGGTTTTGAGACTAAATTGTAAAACTCCAATAGTTATAAATTTTTAATTGACAAAAGACTTGCAGATTAAAATAGAAGTTAGCTAAAGGTCCAAAATGATTATTAAACCATATATAATTGAAAGTTAGTGGATGATGATGTCAATTACCATTAATTACAATTAATAGAGAAATTAGATTAATTAAGTTAAGTTATGCTAATTAAGTTAGCTTAATTAGTATTTAATTAAGGTATAAATATTAAGTAGGTGAGAAAAGATGATAGCCATAGTCATCTTCCTCAACCCACCAACCCAAGTAGAAATAAAAATAAAAGGAAAAACTTTAAAACCCTTGAAGTATTCAACCATAAATTAGAAGGTAAATTCAAATCATTTTCTTGTAATCTTTATAGATTTGAGGTCATGGGAGCTTGATTTAGCTAACCCATATACCAATTTGTAAAACTATTAAATTTTTAAAATGTTTCCATTGTTGATTTCTTAAAGAATTAGGCTTGAAATTGACAGGTTTTAAGCTTAGATTATGCAAAGTACTAAATTGTAAAGTAATTTAGCTTATTAGTTAACTTTGTTAGATTAAGGACTAAATTGAATAAGCGTGAAACTAGTCATGAAGTTATGTTAGAATTAGAAATTATAAGTTCCCTAATGAGAATATGTGAAATCAGATTTTAATCTGAAGTTAGGAATTGAAAGTTATGACTATCCTGAATTCGGGGACTAAATTGAATAAAATATGAACTTTTAGGGATATCAAAAAATGAGTTCATATTGGATCTTTCATATGATGGCATAATACAAAAATGTTTGGTATTTATTGGTTAAGTAAAATAATTGTATAGATCAAGATTTGGATCCAAGTTGAGCTAATAGGGGAAAAGCTAAAATTGTGGATTAGTCCCTAAAGTATCCACTCTTTTCACATTTTGAACAAGTAAGTACATATGGAACTATATTGGAAAAAATCCAATTCAAAAATTATTTTCTTGCACAATAGAAAATTAAAATTATGAAAACTGAGCCAGTTTGTGATATTTGTACCAATAAACCCTTTTATCGAAATCACACCTATGTTTTCAACTAGACGAATCTTTGTCATTCCCAACTTTCAACCGAACGAACTCTTCCGCTATTTTCATACCACGAACTACTTTGAGTGTAGGACGAATGAATTTGAATCAAACATAGAACCATAAATTCTTTATTTTACTTTCAGAAGGAAAACAAATCTCTCTTTAATAGAACCGGCAGAATTGTTATTTCGAAATAGAGAATTTATTTTTAGAATTTATACTTAGAAAATAAATTCTCACTATTTTCAGGTAGAATAACAATATCTTAAAATTGTGTATTTAGCCCCATCGATGCTATCTATTTATAGAGAGAAGAGGTGAAACCCTTTTTGAATTGTACAAGTCTATTTCAAAAGAAAAACAAAATCCTAGCATTAATATGAGGGGCTTTTGGGTGTCTCCCATTTTAGGTCTAATTACAAGTATTTCCTGAACTTTTATGTAACACCCCCAAACCCTCTCCGTCGTCGAATTAGGGTCATGGGCATTATTAACAAATCATCACATTCAATCACATCATAAATAAAAATGCAAGCTAGCCATTAACATTATAATATACAGGGGCAGATCACGACAATCTATTACTTCCATACTAGGGTCCTATACAATCGAATAATGAATAATGCTATGCAATGCTAAACTTGGTTTTCTACTGTCTACACTCTTTCATTATTTATATTTGCTAAACTTGGTCTTCCACTATCTACACTCTTATCACTATTTATTCCCTCTTGACAGCTAGGAGTCAGATACATAAAAGACTATTCCAATTATTAGCATCAGAGTGTAGGTTCATACTTCGACTATTACTACCTTTGATGGTGTTAGTAGAATTCACCAAATTCAAGTTTGCTAATTCATTCAAATTCAGAGTAAAAATCACCCTTACAACCTCTATTTCGAGTCTACGGGGCCCTAAAAGTAGTTTAAAAATAGGCAGGGACTAATTTGGAACAATTCTAAAAATTTAGGGCCATTTTCAAAAATGTTGAAAAGTAGGGGACACACCCGTGTGACTTTCGAAGTTAAGAAACATGGCCGTGTCTTAGCCAGTGTCCTTGCCCGTATAACTCACTGACTTGAGACACACGACTGTGTCTCTGCCCGTGTGGAAACTAAACCTATACTATTTTTCAACACGCCTATGTGTGTTGCCCGTGTGTGACACACAGCTGTGTAACAGACCGTGTCTCAGGCCGTGTACACCTAAGTGTACCTTAAAACTCAAGTTTACCATTTCCTGCTTGCTTGGGCATTAAGCAACTCACATACCAACTATTTAACGTATTCAAAACACAATTAAACATGCTCAAAACATGTCAAAACAACCATCTTAAGTGCTACCCTCATTGATACCACATTTTATATCTTCAAACACATCAACAACAACATATCAACCATTCAAGACTTTCATTCATATCACATTTACCATAATTAAACTAACTTTCAACTCCAAAAGTTACCAAATTTGAAACTAAGCACATGCCAAGCATTAGGCTAAACTATCATACCAATATTGCCTCAACTATAACCACATATATGTATACAATTATCCATTATTTAACTAAGAAACTAAAATATCATCATCATAAACATATCCACAACGACTCTCTCGGTACATGCCATTACAAAAAAATATATTACCACACTTGAGCTCAGGACTTTTTTTTTATGTTGAGTCGGCGATAAGTTGAATTGTACCTAGCCTGTGCACGGAAAATAAAACCGCATACTAAGTATAACTCAGTTGTATTTCTATAATCTAAAAAATTTAAACTTGATATGAGTAATCAAAACATGAGAATGCAACAAGAAATATTATCCACTTATGTTTCAAATCAGTAATACAAACTTTCTCATTCTTTATTATATCCTCTAAATTCCACATGTTCAAGTATATGTCAATGGCAATTCATATAGCATTTGGTAATCCAACTCATGCAATGGCATGATTCAACATTTTGATAAATACTTGAATTCATTTCAAGATTCGTATCTCATTTCATCATTTCATATCTCATTTCTCATCTCATGTTCATTTCTCAACTTTGCCATCTAAATATCAAACACATAAATTTATTATTTATTTTCCCCTATTAACATGACTCGGACTCGGACAGATACACGGATCCAACCAACACACCAGTTTGGAACCCAATGCCTCATCGGATAAATTAAAAGTAATAACTGTGCCCAGCATTATATAAATTAATACCGAGTGTCTCATTGGTTAAATCGAAGCAAATTGGCACCTAATGCCTTATTGACATGAGGTCAAAGTAATCCCTGAACTCTTCATATCCTATGACATGCCATCTATATCCGAATCAGCCTGAATAGTTAATAAGGTTTCATTTCACTTTTCAATACAACCAATGTCTCAATTTCACATATATACACTGTAACATTCCGAAATAGGGCCTAAACGGAATAGTGGTTGTGAAACCATGAATCCGAGGTCAAAAAAATTTATTCTGATTAAGTTTTAAGGTTTATTAATTGATTGAATAATTTTTTGAAAATTTCGTGAAGAAATTTTATGTATAAGTGCCTAATTTGATAAATAGGACTAAATTGTAAAATTAGCAAAATGTGTGTTCTAGAAATGGGTTCTTAAAGTGGAGGTCCTTATTTAGTAATTAGACCACTATACTTAAGTTTGGACAAAAATGGGCAAGAATAGGACAAATTTGAAAGAAAAGCCTTTAAGGGCATTTTGGTCATTTAGTAATAAAAGAATTAAAAAGGAAAAATAAAGCCAAAATTGGTCCATCTTCTTCATGGAGGCCGAATATAGAATGGGGGAAGCCATGGTTAGGGTTTCCAAGCTTTCCAAGCTCAATAGTAAGTCTGTTCTAGCCTCGTTTTTAATGTTCTTTACGTTTTTGGAATCCCGGTAACTTGATTTAGCTTATTCTAGCAATAATTCATGCTAGGGTTCATATTTGGAAAAATACCCATAGGTTAAATATGTTTATTTTCATGTTTTATGGTAGAATATGAAGCTTGAAATTATGTTAAACAACTTTTACTAAGCAATTTTAAGTAAAAACGAGTAAAACGACATAATCGGTAAAAATACCTAATGTTCATAAGTACATGATAGAGTGGGAATTTGATGTTGCCATAGAAGGAAAAAATGTTCAGTGTGTCATAAAACATAAGAAAAATGGATAAATTTTAATTTCTGAGCCTAGGGGCAAAATCGTAATTCTACAAAGTTTTAGGGGCAAAATTGTAATTTTTCCAAAGCTTGAGTTAGGGAATGTTTTGAATAGTAAATTAACTAAATAAGTGAAATATGATTTTTAGATCCCAGAAAGTGAGATTTGGACCTAAAACGGGAGAAAAACTGAAAATCGAGAAAGTTGGTAAAATGGTCGTTTTGGTGTCTAGGTAAGTTCATATGTTTAATAAGCATTTAATTATGCATATTTGAATGATAAATTGATGTTTTGGCCATAAATACTTTAGTATTGAGTTTCAGATATAATGATTAATGTTTGATAATAATTCGATATTGGAAAGAGAACTTGTATAATTCATATGTAAGACCATATTTTGTATTATGGTTTTGTATGATAACAAGAAAGTATTGACTGGAATAGTTTGATGAGAATAAGTTAAGTTGATGATATAATGAGATTGAGAATGTAAGTATGTAAGTTGAGTAGCATTTTATTATTATTCAATTATTGTTATTAGTATTATTATTGAGTTATGCAACTAACCTTGAGAATTTGAGCAAGTATGTTTTAGCTATGACTTGACAAGGCATTGATATCTCAAAGTCCATGGTTGTACCATGGCAATTAAGGAAGAATTGAAGGAAAAGTCCATGTTCATAACATGGCATTTAAGGAGGAATTGACGATTAAGGATACCTTGTAAGACCATGTCAAGACATGGCATTGGTAAGGCAAGGATCCCGTGTAAGACCATGTCAAGACATGGCATCGGAATTGATTAAGGACTCCATGTAAGACCACATCAAGATGTGGCATTGGCACTAAGACAAGGATACCATGTAAGACCATGTTTGGAACATGGCATTTGGTAAGATAAGGATATCATGTAAGACCATGCCAAGGCATGGCATTGATAAGTTCTATATGGCAAGGAAATCATGTAAGACCATGTCAAGACATGACATTGATGAGTTACTATAAGGCAAAGGTCCCATGTAAGACCATACCAAGGCATGGCATTGGTGAGTTCATAAGGCAATGATACCACGTAAGACCATGTCAAGACATGGCAATGGCAAGTTCAAAAAGAAAAAGGTTCCCAAGTAATCCAAAGAGTAAGTCAAAGAAACGAAAAGGTGAGAACATGAAGAAAGAGTACAGGTATGCATTTAAGGCTTATTTAATATTGAGATTGTAAGTAATTGAGATTATCAAGTATTAAGTAAGTGATGAGTTTTCAGTTATGCTTGTGACACTTATGACATGATTGGCAATATGCCTATAATAGGAAAGAGTACTCATGTGTTAAGTGAGATGTTGCAGGTATGTAAGCAAGCTATTAAGTAATGTGCCTTTTGTATTCTGAGCCTTTGGTAAGGTTATCGATGAGTAAGATGGGAAAGTAAGAACTAAACATTATTTAAGCAAATTATGACAGCATAGTAGTAAGCTAAATTGATTGCTAATGCTTATTATTTTATATGTAAACTTACTAAGCTTTATAAGCTTACTTCTTTCACTTTCCCCATGTTTCAGAGTACTTAAAAGCAAGCTCGGGTTGGAGGTTGTCGGATATCACTTCACACTATCGACTATCAAGTTACCAAATGGGTATCTTCGTTTACAAACGTTCTAGTTTATGGCATGTATAGGGACTTAGCCATTTTGTGTGTATGTCCTTATGATATGGCTAAATAATGGTATGTGAATATTTGACAATGATTAGCTATTAAAATGGCTAATGAAGAACATGTTTCGATGTTATGTATGCCTAAATGGTAGTTAATATAAAGAAATCATGAAAAAGTGAAATTAACATTAAAACAGTATTGAACCGCAGCAGTGACGTGATCTTGAAAAATCACCAAGAATAGTAGAAATGGAATTAGGTGATGAATGAGATATAAAATTAAATCTTATTGAGTCTATTTTCATATGAAAGAAACATAGCAAGCAAAAGAAGTGTATATTAAGATATAATTGAATTTTAGTGAGACAGGATTAGAGCGACTTTTGAATCCCCTATTCTGATTTTATAAATTCACTAAAACTTTTACAAAAAGAATTATAAGTTATAGTTTATATTTCTAGATTCCTTAGTGAATATACTTTCAAGAGAAATAAACGGCATGGTTATTTGAATTCTGTACAGGGAGAAAATTGATTCGTAGTGAGGAGAGGTTAGAGTAGTTGAACAGTGCAATAGGGGAAACTTTAACTAATAAACTGTACTAATTGGCTAGACCAAAAATTCTGGAAAATAATTAGTAAGAAGATATATGAGTCTAGTTTTAGGGAAAATTCACAAATTTAAATTTGATTTTTTTGACTCGAGTTATGATTTATTTAGTGACTATGATGCAGGTGGGCAGTTTTATAAGAAATAATGAAATAAATTGTTTTGATTTGTCTAAGTATTCAGAAAAATTTTAATGTTCCCGGTTTGGTCCCAAACCATTTCAATTGCATGTTTCAGGGTCTCGAGGGCCCTTTTTAGGGACATATTGAATGAATGTAAATAAATTAATTTTAAAAGTAAATTTTATGCCCCGAATTAATAAGTTAAGTCAAGTAACGCCTCGTGCTCGAGCCCGACGACGGTCTCGGCTAAGGGGTGTTACACATTATCACATATAGTCAATTCAATATTCATATAATCAACATATTTCATAATATACAAAACCAATCCATTTCCAATTCAATCTCAAGTACCAAAGTACTCACCTCAAATGCTTACCATATGCAAACAATTAAATATTCAACAATCTATTATTTAGTTCGAATTATAGAAACACAAATTGTGAATTCCAATGTATTGACATCGATTTTATCCTTCCCCTTTTTATTCGAGGATTTCGGTACGTCGTTAGCTACAAAATAAAACAATTAAATCACATTAATATTACACATTTCAATTTCACATTAAATTTCAAATTTTACACTATATTTTGCTCATTCTTCAATTTAGTCCTTAAACCGAGACTAATTTTAATCTCCACATTTAACTTTCAATTTTTATACTACTTTCACTATAAGCTAAATTTAACTCCCCATTTTTCACTTCTACCCCTTAATTTTGATTTTTTTTCACAATTTAGTGCATATTGCTAAAAATCATTAATTAATTCCACAATTTAGTCCTTTTCCACTACTAACTTAAAAATCTATCTATTTAATCTCTAATATTTAAACTATTCAATAATGGCAACATTTAAAATCTTGAACAATACTAAAAATTACAACATAGGTCGGGTAGCCTTAGGTACCGGAATTCAAAAAACTTAAAAATTACAAGAAAATGACTAAATTGCACTAATCAATTTGAGCTTGAACCCTAAGTTCCCCAGTGCCGTGCATGTTCTCCTTTTCTTTTCTTTCTTTCTTTTTCTAATTTTGCATGCAATTCTCTTTCCATTTTCCTTATTCTTTCTTTTATTATATTTTTATTTTATTATTATAACATATATAATATATATAATAAGTTAACATATAAAAATATATTATATACATATAATAAATGTTTCATTATGACCGTCCACTTCAACTGAAACAAAGGTATAATTCCTTTCTTAGTCCCTTTAATTTATTTCAATCTATAATTTAACTTTTAACTAATATGCGATTTAGTCCCTGTACCTTAACAACTCCTACTTTCACGAAATTTACTAATCCAAAAATTAATTCATCTCGAAACTAACCTTGTAAATATTTAATAAAAATATTCACGAGTTCATTTTACGGGAATGGAGTCCCGAACCTCACTTTCTGACATCCTTGGCTATCGATTCGTTACATTTTAACCCAGTACTTTATAATTCAATCCAAATCAATAGTTTTTTTTCTATTTCCCAAAATAAACATCTTATGTTGATTTAAATAAATAAATAATTTTCTCAATTAAATAATTTTCTTAGCCCAATTCTAATTTTGTTAAAATCATGATGACTTTACCGCAAAAAAATCTATAAGAAAATATATTTCATATTTCTACATTCAACGAATTCACTATGACAAATTAATTTATTTTCATTTTTGAACTTTAATTAATTAATTAATTAATTAATTAAGTAATAATTTGAAAAACCGTAAATTCATTTTTCAGGTCATCTTCATTTTGAGAAAATCATATTCATTTCCAAATGTTTCTTATTTCTTCAGCTTTACCATTTTCTTCCATTTATGTTAATTTGATTCAACGTGAAATTCATTTCTGGTTTCAACAAGCTAGAGGATGGGCGATTGGACATATGTGATTAGGACTCAAATGATTTATAATCAAGTTCCAGCATTTTGCCCATAAATTATAAACTCATTTAGTCATGAAGCCATTCCTCTATAGTATCGTGATTGAACTCTCCCAAATGGCATACCATTACGAAAGCAATTCAATAAGTGCTCGTCCAATGACATTGTCATAAGTGTGTTACCCTCATAGGATATATAAGATCCTGCATGGTAAAGCCATAGCGCTCAAGTGTTGTTTTTAGAAGTAAGAATTTCTAAATAGGTTTTGAGTAAGTAAGGTGTTAGATTCAACCAATAGATTGAATTTTATGGGGGCATCCTTGGGCGATGTCTTTCCTAAACGAAAAAAGCCAGGAAAAAATAAAGTCGCGTTGTTCTACTCGCTCGAACGATGCCTTTGGCGGATAGATTGGGCGAACAGTCAATATTGGAATATTGAGTGAAGACATCTTAGAAAATGAGAAATTACTGGGAAGGAACTCGGTAAAGTGTTAAGGAATTTCAAGTTTGGCTAGTTATGGTACTGGTTTTGTTCCAACAAGAGGATTATGAACAAATGATGGACTTGGCTCGGAAGTGTTTATCTATATATATAACAATGGATTGTATGGATTGTATCATACGTCTCCTTACAATTGTAAACCACTCATATGGTAGATGGAATAGGATTGTGACGCGTGTCAAGTTCTCATAAGGAGAAGGGTGGTATATTTAGGTAATCAAGAATTGAAAAAGGAGTTTTCCTCCTCCTTTCTTAAGAAGTAGTTCTTTGTTCTAGATATAAAGAAATCTGAAGTACTTTCTTCCTTTACGAAAGTTTAAGATTGGTCTAAATTCCCACCGAGGGGTGCTTCATGTCAAGTAATTGTTGCTAATCATTCAGTGGAAACCTAGATCTAGAGTTTGAAGCTGAAAGGGGGTAAAAGTCAGGTAAGTCCCTAAATTAACTCTTGCATGCATAATATGCCTTTTAGGAATTCCTATGTTAAGTGATAAAATTGTGAAACTAAAACTAGAAAAGTATAAAGTGAAGATTTTGACATGGATTATAAGATTCACGAGCCTAAAATGCATGGATTTCAAGAAGTTCGATGGGATAAGTATAGGACATGAATTTGGAAGTTAATGAATGATTATGTGTATATGTGGTTGAAAGCATGAATATACCTGTTATAAATAAGTCATTGTATGATGACTTTATATATGTTTGATTAGCCCGAGTCTATCTCCTGATTCATCTAAAAGGTTCTGTTAAGACTTTAAACACGAATCTATGAAAGAAAAAGTCTATTGCCATGTCATTTCAAGTAAAAGGATCATACCATGTAAGACCATAGCTAGACTATGGCGTCGTATGGAAAGAACTAAAGCAAGGCTATTACCTAACATGGTTCTCTGTGTGCTATAGGACGATGAGGGGCAAGCCTCACAAACTATGAGTCTAAGCTAATCTCTAATGCCTAGAACACAAGTAAAGGATGCTTTTGTGGCAATCTCAGTAAATGACGTCTTTTTGGCCATATTTGTAACGGAAGCCTTCATCGCAATCTCTAAAACAGAAGCTTTTATGGCAATCTCTGAAACAAAAGCCTTTGTGGCGATCTCTGATGAAGGAAGCCATTGTGGCAACCTATGGAAAGAAACACATTCGTGGCACAATCTAAAATAAAGCCCTTGTGACTATCATCTGAAGGGAATGCCTTTGTGGCGGACCCTAAAGAAAGAAATGGTGAGTATGGCAAACCCTAAAGAACTAGGATGTTTAGTGAAATCGTAAAAAATGACTCGGCAGCGGATCTAAAGTATGAGCTAAATGGACTTATAGAACAAATCGGTCAATAGTGTTCTATTTGTGTAGTTTTCTGAAGTAGGAATGGTTAAGGAATCATGAAAGGATAAGTCGAAGAGCATGAATGAGGTATCGAAGATGTGAAAGGCAAGTTATGATCTCGGCGCGAAGTGTAACACCTATGGAAAAATGAATGGAATCTTATAGATGTATCTGCCATAATCAAATTGAAGAATGGAAACAATGAGATAGTAGAAAATGGAGTTCTCGAACAAGATTCAGGTAAATTATGGCTTACTCACTAAATTCTCATGAACTTACCTCTGGGTTTTTATGTCACAAGTAAACTGAGACCAGACTACGCTTGGAGGGACGACACTAGGGCTACACCAAAGCTGGCAAGATAGACTATTATTCATATAGAGTGAGTAAAGTGGTGTGTTCGAGGTTGAGAGAATATAGTGAATATGCTATGAATTTTTTTATAAGTCTTATAGAGCGAACAAAATATAATGGCAATAATACGTAGCAAGTAATATTGATTAAAGGCAGGTTAAATAGAGTAACGTAAATGAATGTGATATCTATATACTTGTAAGACCTCCCCAGGAGAAAAGTTTTGTTCAGTAGTTGTAAGTACCCATTGTATACCCAGACATAAGTTAGCCATTTAGTATTACTAAATATGACATATATATGTTTTGAAAGTTTGCATGTTTTATTTATGTATGAATTTGTAATAGAGTGGTAACATTTGAGATTCAAATCCGATGAATCGGGTAGGGTTAAAGGCGTTACAAGGTTGATATCAGGGCCTAGGTTCAGTTGATTCTCGGATCATGGAGATGAAAGAGCCTTGTATGCATAATGCGCCAACCCTGGCTTAGTCTCTCAGCTATGTTAAAATTTCTTTACTATGAGGTTAATGTAGAACTAATTGCCAATAAAATGAGAATAATGACGAAATAAAAAGACAAAGGAAAGACAAAGGATCATTTCATTCATAAGGGGATGTCTTATAAAAGGGAAACAATAAAATGAAAATACAAAACAAAATACAAGAACATCTCATTTTCCTCCTTCAGTTGGCTAGTTGGTGGGATCAATTGAAGCCTCACCTAGTTGAGGATGTCCTTCAGGGTTTTATTCTGCGGCTGCCAAGTCCTCTTCTTCATCCTCAACTCTTAGGGTAATAGGGGTAGTAAGGACAATGAACTGTTCCAACTCTACTTTATGCCTCTCCACTTGGGCCTTATACCTTTCATCGAAGGTAGCTTTTTCATCCCCTTAATGGTTGATCTTATCTTTAAGCTGATTAATTTCAGTTTGAGCATACCCATGTTCGCTCTTCAAAGTTGTGAACTGGGCAGATAACGTTGCCATCGTATTACCCAAGTCTTGGTACTTTCGATGGATATCGACCAAGGCATCTATCTTAGATTTTATAGATCTTTTCAAAAATGCTATTTTGCATTTATAATGCCTACTAGCCTCTCAAAAAGCCTACCCCTAAGGTTATGCTCGAAAGACGAGATATATGAAATTTGAGCCATTAGGGCACAAGGATCCTTAAAGGACTGGGAAGAAAGATAGGAGGAGAAGGCTTCTCTTAATTGTTGTAGCAGCAAGCTTAGTCACTGCTGAATGATTGAATCAAAAGGAGTAGGAAAGGGAACTGACTCTATGAGGCCATGCCAAGGAAAGTTATTGTTTGATCTTGTAGGGGTTACACCTTGTGTTGAACAATGAAGGACAGTCAACTGAATTGGAGAGGTTGCCTCCGTGGAATTTTATGATGAAGAAGGATTAGGATTATATCTGGGAGAGCCTGTTCAAGGGGAAGAGTCTTCTAGCATGAAGGAATTTTAGGAGGAACTAGAACAGAAGGAGAGTGAGTAATGGTTACAGCAGATTTCTTACTTGATTAATGCCCCATCGAAGGGGGCACTCACTGCTTTTAGGTTCCTCAGTGTCTTCGACAGACGTGGCCCTCTTTCTTGCTATCAATTTATGCAATGGCGCAGTAGTGACCTTTCCCTAGCCCGAATTTCCCTTAAGAATCGAAGAAATATTCATGCCTCAAGGTTAAAAACTCAATAAAGATCCTGCACCAATAATAGGTGAATTAGCTTAACCTAAAGATATAATTAACCAATTTCTTCGATGCAAATTACAGATGCGATAAAAGTATGAAGCATGCTCTTTGATGCGCCTCTATAGGACATGCACCAATTCACTATCCGAGTTATAGCACCAAGCTTGAAGGTGGATGGCACAAAAGAATCAATTCTTGGGCTTGGGCCGATGGAAAATGTCAAACATAATCATTAGGACTTCAGTTCTTTAAACAATGTTGGAACACATCCCTAACTGAAACCATATCTATTAAATTAAGAAGACGACCAGCTTTTAGCCTTTGGTATTGTCTTTCAGCCTCATAACCTTCCTCTAGTTGGGATGCATCGAAGACACTTTCTTGAGGAATGGACCATTAGGTGGGGAAACTGAAACCAGAACTGAGCTTGCTCACCACCCTTATGAATTTGTCATTCCCTAAATGAAGGTTAGAAATATTGTTTTTGATAAGAGGTATGCAGTTGAACTCACAATAAAGTTGGCAGTGCCAACGAAAGCTTTGATCCTCTATAGCTTAAGCTAGTAAAATATTTGGAAGACCCCTAGTTGTGGGTGTTCATCGTATATAAAATAGTCAACGAAGAATGCCATAGATGTCCACCATGTAACACCTCTTACCCGTATCCGACGTCGAAACAGGGTACGAGACATTACCGGACTTAAACACAAGCAAACACACATTTTCGAGCCATAAATTTTTGTCCAAATTAAAACTTTATGCAAATACTCATAAAGTCCCTAATACGAGCCTACGAGGCTCAAAACATGCTTTTGGAAAAGTTCGAGACTAAACCGAGAAACTTTAGAAAATTTTGCAACACTTAGAAAATTTTTCCACTAAATAGGGGTTACACGCCCTTGTGGCTTGGGACACGCCCATGTGGGCAGGCTGTGTGGTCACACACACCCGTATCCCAACCCCGTGTAACTCTCTATTTGTCACCCAAGAACAAATTGAAGGCACGCGGCCAAGTCACACGCTTGTGTACTAGGACGTATGGTCGATTTAAAATTTATGATTTTTCATAAAATAGGTGAATACTTCACACACCCAGGACACAAGCCCGTGCCTGAGGCCGTGTCATCCACACGACTGAGACAGACACCCGTGTCTCTGCCCGTGTACTCAATTCTGAGCATTCTGTTTTGCAAGAATTAAGGTGTAGGGGACACACAGCCGTTCACACGCCCATGGGGCTGACCGTGTGTCACACACGGCCTAGACATATGCCCGTGTGTCTACCAATATGGACAAAAAGAAGGCTATTTACCAAGCCATTTTGCTACCCTCACTTGCACACATCTACACCACATCACATGGCACAAGTCCTACCATGTAAATGCAACCAAACAACCACAACCAAGACAATAACATGTCTTTCTTATACCATTATTTACCATGGTTAAACATCATACTTAGCCCATTAGAAACATGCTAATTTCACATTCACAAGAGGGCATTGACATATGAATAAACTTATAATCAGCATAAGCCATCATTCATGGTTATATATAAGATGAAGCATTAACAATTACAAGTCAACACATATGGAAAAATTAATACTGATACATATAACAATTTGACCTAGTCCCTATACATGCCATAAACTCAAAATGTTTGAATTCATTTATACCCAAAATGATAGCTTGATAGTGTGATAGGATCTTCGGCGATCTCCAACCCGAGCTATAATCCTATAAGATAAGGGAAAATAAGGTGGTAAGCTATATAGCTTAGTAAGTCCGTACAAAAATAATAAGCAACTTTTATTAATCTTTTATCAAGTCCAACAATTTAAACACAAAATAATAAAAATTGCTATGAATCTCACAGTTATAATTTTTATTCAGCCACAATGTTTACTCTATCAACTTACAAGCATAATTTAACATGTCTTGACATTAGCCTAACAACCATTGTAACACCCTAAATTTGGGCCTAGAAGTTTTGGGCCTTGAGCATGGGAGCAGTTGAAGGCAGCTTATAATATTTTGTTGTGCATGTAAATTTCATTAATGAAGGCTTGTTTTAGTGGTTAAGTGTGCTGAGAAGTGTTGGAGAAGTCTTGGGTTCAAACCTGGACTCTGGTAAAAATTTTTGGTTTAAGGTGAATCAAACCCTGGGTGTAGTAGGTAGGCCTTAAGAATATTGTTGGAGAAATTGTGCCACAAAAAGCCTTGTGGTCTAGTGGCAAAGTAGTGCCACATAAGAGGCAGGAAGGTGGCGTCATAGAGTTGGCAAGGAGGTCCAGGGTTCGAAACTCATGGCAATTAAAGAGCATTTATTTTGCTAATAGGGCGGCAAGAGTTGGTGTTGAATTTAAACTCTGATGATGGAGGGATCCCACATCGGGAAGCTAGCATAGGAGTGGATGCGAAGCTGGCTTTAAATAAAGAGAACCATGAGGAGAGTAAAGGTACCTTTCTTGGCTGATCCCTTTCGCTTTATGGCGTGCTCGTTTGGGTTGGGCATCGGCTAAGAGTGCTCGGAGCGCGGATTAACTCTAGTCTCCTATCAGTTGTGTATTTCTCACTAATCTAGCTGTAGGATGGCTACTTCGGGCCGCGATGGGCCAAAAGGGGCCATGTGGGCCAATGGGCCTACGGGCCCAATTGGATAAGTTGTTTGATTGTGTAGTAAATATTGGACTAGGCTAGGTGAATCTCATATCTGTGGCTAGATTTGGGCTAAAAGGGCCACACGAGCGTGTGGGCCCATTTGGGTCGAGAAAGGGTTTTAGGCCCATTCGTATTGTTATCCCTGTTTAGAATACTTTAGTTTACCAAATTACCGAAATACCCTCAATTTGTAAAATTACCAAAATACCCCTGATTTGTAAAATTACCAAAATACCCTTAGTTTGTAAAATTACCAAAATACCTCTAGTTTATAAAATTACCAAAATACCCATGGTTTGTAAAATTATCGAAATACCCCTGTAGGGTAGAATTATCGAAATACCCTTATAGGGTAGAATTATCGAAATACCCCTGTAGGGTAAAATTACCGAGATACCCTTGTGGGGTAAATTTACCATTTTGCCCCTAGGGTGTTAAATGACCGTTTTGCCCTTATGGGCAAGTGACTGACTTGGACTGTGTGGTTGACGGATTTAATTGTGAATATATGTTGGTGATATGGATGACTTGACTGTGGTTGTTTGATTCAAATATGGGCATGATATTCTAACTGAAGGGGTAAGTTTTCGGTTACGCCTCTCGAGGGTAAATAATCGTTCTTACGCTTATAATCATCGCCTTTACGAACATGCCTTGCTAATTATGTATATTCTGCATACATGTCATACTGCATGGGGGTTGAGTTTTGTTATGGAGGAAGAACCCGTTCTGGTGGCTGTGCTACATATTCTGATATAAGCAGCTTTGCTGCGGATTATAGTTAGTGCCGCAACTGGTGCTAACACTGTAAGTGTAGGGATGGCATGGGTGATCATGCATTAATCATATAAGACTATTTTGTTATGGGCCAACTGTATTGAAATGGACCTAACTGTGTTGATATGGGCAAGGCCCAATATACCTCAACTTAGTATAGGGCTACGGCCCAGATTGATATTGATATGGGCTAAGGCCTAGTTAACTCTGATTTTTGTATAGGGCTAAGGCCCATCTAGTACTGTCTGTTATAATGGGCTAAGGCCCAATTGATACTGAAACTGTAAGTAGGGCTGGGGCTAGACTTTTAATTCTTTTATATGACTGACTGTCCCTTTTATATAGTAAGGGTTTACACACTGAGTTTTCATAAACTCACCCCGTTTATTGACTTTTCAGGTAATTTCCAGCCTTAGACGGATCGGAGCTACGAGGGGCTTGGAGGGAGCCACACACACTGTTTATGTTACAGTTTTGATTATTGCTTTTAAATTATTTTATGTGGATTGTAGTAAAGCCGTTGTAATTTTCTGGATTTCTAATTTGGAATTTTATTTATTGTTCTTATAATTGCTAGTATTAGAACATGGTTTTCTAAAGCAACTACTGTTTTCAAAACATCACGTATCCGCAATTGTTTTTAAATTAAGCTTCTGCAAACGCCAAGATTTTTATAAAGTTGTTAAGAATGTTATTCAGTTGAGGTTTTCTAACAAGGTTTAAAAAGGGTATAAGTTTTTAATTATCAAGAAGGGTTTTTAATGGAAACATGGTTTGTGAAAAACAATTCAATGTGACACGCCAGATTCGAGCCAAACTTTTAGCCCGGGTTTGGGATGTTACAACCATAATCTCTCCATTACAACAGATTACCACAACCAACAAGTCATTTCAAGCCTCATAATAAGCATTGACATTAATTACGAGTATTCACATTTCAAGCATATATTTTAACATCTTTCACTTGTTTAAAGCTCATCTCTTCTCATACTTCCATAGTCAGTTTAATAGGAAATTATGCCAATCTTTTCTTTTTCTTATATCCAATAAATCACAATTTGTGTGAATAAAACATGCTATATCATAACTCAATTTGGCCCTAAAGCCAATCACATGATCCTCAACCAAATTTACCATGAATTTCATACGTCACAAGTATAGACCAATAATCACAAGGTTTTCACAAAATCATTCTCGTGGAAATCATAAACTCACAATTTTATGAAGTCAATGCATATAGACTTTACGTACATACCTGTACCAATTCGTAATACTTGCATACTTTCTCTCTTCTTTGACATACCCATTGAATTTCCCATTGAACCACTTAGAATACTATCAGATACACAAAAAATCTTGCACATAAGTGCCACATATGTAGCCTATGCTACCTCATATCTCATAATATATATAGGCTCGTTTTTGAGCTATTCTTGGGCCTGCTCACACAAGCTGTCAGTCAAGACGTAGCTACTCAGTACTGCTCACACAAGCTGTTAGGTATCCACAACATATGCCAAAGTACCCAGCCACCGGTAGGACCTACAGGACCAGCACCCGGAATCACATAAGTCACATGATCTCATGGCTTCCTAGTGACATGTCACTCGTATCCTAATCTATTCCTAAGGTTCAATCAGGATTTTTCTCGCTTATCAAAACTTTGTTGAATTCGTCCATAAAGTCAAACATACATTTCGTGCAATAATAAAGCTTTTAAAATACAATATAACGTTGAATTGTTAATATACGAACTTACCTCGATATAAAAATAACGAAAAGGGTCTAACTGTCAAATACTTATTGTTCCCCCGTTCCAATTTCGAACCTTGTTTTTCTTAATCTATAATATCACATTTAGCTTATTTAATCTTTATGCTATTCAAATCAACCCAAAATCACATTATGGTAAAAATTATATTTTTGCCCCTAAAGTTTGACATTTTTACATTTTAGTCCCTAGGCTCGTAAAATGAAATGTAATCAATTTCTTCAATACCCATGCCTAACCGCACCTTATACATGCTTATAGCAGCCCACATTTTTCTTTTATTCACATTTTAACACCTATTTTATAACTTTTTACAAATAGGTCATTTTTTTACATTTTTACTGAAAATCACTTAGCAAAAGTTGTTTTTCTAACAACAAACATGCATTTTCTACCATTAGACATCAAAATACACAAATATCTATCATGTGTCAAACCCTAAACCTTAATCATTTCTCAAATTAGTGCTAGAAATAGATAGATTAGGTTGTAAGGATCTCAAAAACATGAAAATCATTAAAAACGGGGCTAGAACGGACTTACAATCAAGCTTGGAAGCTTGAAAAACCCTAGCTATGTCTCCCTCTTGTAAATTTCAGCCATGGGGTAGAAGATGAGCAAAAATTGGCTTTTACTTTGGCTTTTTAATTCATTTAATTACCAAATGACCAAAATGTCCTTTTCTTAAAACACTAAAATTTCTCACCCCATGTCTATTTTTGTCCACCAACTTAAGTAATGGTCTAATTACCATCTAAGGACCTCTAATTTAAAATTTCATAACATTTAGACACCTTTAGCTTATAGAACTCAAGTTTTGTACTTTTTACAATTTAGTCATTTTGACCAAATTGAGTGCCCAAATTTTAAAGTTTTTGGACGAAATTTTCACGAAATCATTCCATAAAATTGTAGATCATAAAAAATATAATAAAAGTAAGTTTTTCTACGTTAGATTTGTGGTCCCGAAACCACTATTCTGACTAGACCCAAAATCTGGATGCTACACACCAAGATACGGTTGACAACTGACCCAAAGCAATCTCGTAACTATTTAGTATGAAACAAAAGAATGAGTGAGGAGGCAGATGAAACCCAACATCCAACAAGATGAGTGGAAAAATGAAGCCTAGAGAATTGTCATTAGGATGACACCGATGGGGACATTGGAAATCATAAGCAAAGTTGGTGTTCTGGAGGCCTTGGGCGTCCAGGTAATGATTCATTTCTTCCCAAGAAGTAGAGTAGTCGCACATCTTTGTATCCATAATCGAAGGAGTTCTATGAATGACATTTCGACTAGCCTAGTCATGGTCCCTCCCTCGGATGGTGGTTTTTCACATGATTTAGGTTTAAAAGTTCAAAAGATGAAAGAAGAAAAGAGTTACCTTTGAAGAAAATTGAGACCGAAGAATAAAGATTTTAGAAGGACTTATCAAAGGAAAGTTAAGGTCTTGAATAATTTTGCAAAGTAACCGATGAAGAGTCTCAGTTCCTATTTAATGGAAACAACTTGTTTAAAAAGTTTATTCAAAAAACAGAAGCAGTTCAAATTCTCCATTGAGTGATTAACATCTGTCCTAAGGGGATAAGTGAAACATTTAGGAAATTTAGGATGACAGTTGAAATTCAAAACTACTCAACTCATAGTCCACGTCAGACGAGAAGATCAGTAGTTAGGTACATAAGTTTAGTTTACAAGTGTAAACTTCCAAGCTAGAAATTGCGGGGACGAAATTTCTTAAGTGGGGGAGAGTTGTAAATTCTGTCGAACAAAGCCGTAGTGGTGAAGTGTTATTTTTATAAGTACAATTTTTTGAATAGGTTTTGAGTAAGTAAGGTGTTAGATTCAACCAAGAGATTGAAGTTTATAGGTGCTCCCGTAGGTGAAGTATTTGTTAGATGAGCAAAGTCAGAAGAAAATAGAGTGGCGTAGTTCTACCTCCCTGAACGATGCCTTTGGCGGATAGATTGGGCGAACAGTCAACATTGGAATATTAAGTGAAGATATCTCAAAAAATGAGAAATTATTGGGAAGGAACTTAGTAAAGTGTTAAGGAATTTCAAGTTTGGCTAGTTATGGTACTGGTTTTGTTCTAACGAGATAGTTATGAATGAGTAATAGACTTGACCCGGAAGTGTTTATTTATATATATATAGCAGTGGATTGTATCATATGTCTCATTACAATTGTAAACCACCCATATGGAATATGGAATAGGATTGTGACGCGTGTCAAATTTTCATATGGACAAGGGTGGTATATTTAGGTAATCAGTAATTGAAAAAGAAGTTTTCCTCCTTCAAGAAGTAGTTCTTTGGTCTAATTCCTTCACGAAAGCTGAGGGCTAATTTGGATTCCTACCAAGGGGTGACTCATGTCAACTAATTGTTGTTGATCATTTGATAGAAGCTTGGATCTAGAGTTTGGAGCTGAAAGGGGGTAAAAGTTTGGTGAGTCCCTAAATTGGTTCTTGCATGCATAAAATGCCTTCTAGGGATTTCTATGCTAAGTGATAAAATTGTGAAACTAAAGTTAGAAAAGTATGAAGCAAAAATTTTGACGAGGATTGTAAGATTCACGAACTTGAAATGCATAGATTTTAAGAAGTTCGATGGACTAAGCATAAGACATGGATCTGAAAGTTAATGAATGATTATGGCCTATAGGTGTTTGAAAGCATGAATATACATGTTATGCGTAAGTTATTGTACGATGAGTCTATCTTCCAAGTCATCTAAAAGGGTCAGTTGGGACTTTAAACACGAATTAATGAAAGGAAAAATCCATGGACATGAAATTAGCTAGGCTATGGCATCGTATGGAAAGATCTAAAGGAAGGTTATTACCTAATTAGGTTCTCTGTGTGTCCTAGGACGATGACGGGTAAACCTCACGAACTGTGAGTCTAGGGAAATTCCTATGCCGAAAACACTAGTAAAGTATGCCTGTTTGGCCATCTTTGTAAAGGTAGCCTTCGTTGAAATCTTTGAAACAGAATCCTTTGTGGCAATCTCTAATGAAGGAAACATTTGTGGAAACCTATGGCAAGAAACACCTTCATGGCGTAGTCTAAAGAAAAGCCCTTGTGGCTATCATCTAAAGGGAACGCTTTCATGGCGGACCCTAAAAGAAAGAAATGGTGAGTATGGCAAACCCTGAAGAAATAATATGTATGGCGAACTCGTAAGAAATGACTCAGTATGAAATGTGTGCAGCGAATCCAAAGTATGAGCCAAATGGTATTATAGAACAAATCGATCAACAGTGTTTTGTCTGTGTGGTTTTCTAAAGCAGGAATGGTTAAGGAATCATGAAAGGATAAGAAAAAGAGTTTGAACAAGATATAGAAGATGTGAAAGGCAAGTTATAATCTCGATGCGAAGCGTGATACCTATGGCATAATGAATGGAATCTTAGAGATGTATCTACCGGAGTCAAATTGAAGAATAAACAAGGAGATAGAAGAAAATGGAGTTCCTGAATAAGATTTAGGTAAATCAGGGCTAACTCTCTAAATTCTCGTGAACTTACCTCTGGATTTTTATGTCACAAGTAAACTGAGACAAGACTAGGCCTGGAGGAACGACGCCAGGGCTACGCCAAAGGTGGCAAGACGGGCTATTATGCATACAGAGCAAGTAAAGTGGTGTGTTCGAGGTTGAGAGGATATAGTGAATAAGCTATGAATTTTTTTTATAAGCCTTGTAGAATGAACAAAATATGATGGTAGAAATACATAGCCAGTAATATTTTGATTAAAGGCAGGTTAAGTAGAGTAATGTAAATGAATGTGATTTCTATATACTTGTAAGACCTTGCCCTGAGAAAAGTTTTGTTCAGTAGTTGTAAGTACTCATTGTATACCTAGACATAAGTTAGTCGGTTAGCATTACTGAATATGACATATATATATGTTTTTAAAGTTTGCATAATTTGTGTAAATATGAGTCTGTAATAGAGTTGTAACACCCGAAATCTGGATACGGCGAATCGGATCAATTTGAGGACGTTACAGGATATATTTAATCTCTTTCAAAAAAATTCGTTCTCTCAATATGATCCTATTTTATCTCATTTTATCTATTACACCTTCCTTTATGAAAATTCAATTACTACCACATAGTAATCAAGTCATTCATAATGAATACGAATGACTCGTGGCAATGTTTACTTTTCATCTACCATATAATGCCAATGAGAGGATATCATTTACTCATATCTTGGGCTATGAATTCACTATTTATCATGATGCTACATACTACAAAAGTCGTATACCCAATGCACTAGCTTTCAATTCCTATTTATTTTAACTCAGGCTTTTACTTACATCAAAGTATACGAGTTACACAAACATTGTCCACTATCCACTCAAGATTAAGGTACTTCACACTTTGAACATCACAAGTTAATAAATCAATAAACAAATTTAGGATCTATTCTTCTTGGGTCCAATTCGATGTACTGCCAGTCCAATTAGTCACATCTATATCTCTATCTTCTAGGAGTCATTCGCTCTGATGCCCAAGACAAGGCATTTCCCTAATTAGACTTGATAGATGACTTATTAGTCTTTTAATTAGTTTGCTAATTTCCAATTAGACTAAGGATATGTTTAGGTTTGTCTACTAATATAAGTTGTTTTTCCACATTACAATCCAATCACGTAACGTCGCTTAGTATTAGTTAAACATTTGACAACCAGTAAGTTAATATTTGCTACTATTTTATTTTATATGCAAAAATCACGTGAGGACAATACAAAAAGGGTAGTAATGTAATTATGAGTAATTTTATTAACCAATCTATTCAAAAAACTTAAAAGTGTACATAGACAAAATGACTACACTTAGAGCACCAAATCCGACAACTTACTACCCATTTATATATGTTTGTAATAAATTAAAACAATAGTGAATTTGGCATGTTTGGCTAGCTTGGATTTAATTGAAATATTATGTGATATTTGGTTTTAATGAAATAGTACAAGGTACAAATATGAATGTCTGAATGTATACATGACACGTAATAGAAACATGTGATCATATACAGGGTACATTATGAAATGTGGATGATTATAGGGATGATATTGAAATAAATGAAGTTGATGCCTGTGTGAATTTAGTAAAAGGTTAGGATACATTTGGCATGCCAATAGTTTCTTGTGCATGCTTGTACGGAGAATATCATAGATTTTAACGGGAACCAGCATTCGTTTGGGTTCTCAGGTATTATCTGACACAGGTTTAGCTCAAACAAGTAACCTAATGTGTCATGATATAGGTTTAGCCTGAACGGGTAACCTAATATGTATATTCAACTCAGACGTGCAACTTGGTGTGGTGTAGTTCACTCGTGTATTCGAGTCCATTTTACTAGGGTTCCATCATGCGAAATGGTATAAATGAAATTGAAAACTTGAAACATAATGAAATTGCAACAACCCGATTTTGGGCCTAGTCGAAACAGTGGTTTTGGGACCACAAATCTAATGAGAAAAATTTTATTTTCATTATATTTTTATGGTCAACGATTTCACGGGATGATTTCGTGAAAATTTCGTTCAAAAATTTCGTCATTTGGGCACTCATTTTAGTCAAAACAACTAAATTGTAAAAAGTGCAAAAGTTGAGTTCTACATGCTAGAGGTGTCAAATTGTTATGAAATTTTAAATTGGAGGTCCTTATATGGTAATTAGACCATTGGATAATTTTTTGGACAAAAATGGACATTAAATAGGTGAAATAAAAAATTTTTAAGTTGGGGGCATTTTGGTTATTTAGTAATTAAATGATTAAATAAACAAAATAAAAGCCAAATTTTGCTCATCTTCAACCCTTGGCTGAATTTTTGAAGACCAACATGGCTAGGGTTTTGTTGAATCTTTCCAAGATCGATAGTAAGTTCGTTCTTGCCTCATTTTTAATGATTTTCACGTTTTTGAAATCCTTGTAACGCGATCTAGCTATTTCTACCGTTAATTTGAGATATGATGAAGGTCTAGGTTTTGGCCCATATTATAAAATTTTTTATTTTGATGTTTAATGGTAGATTATGCATGTTTATGGTTAGAGAAACGACTTTTACTAAGTGATTTTCGGTGAAAATGCCTAAAAGGATTAAATTGTAAAAGTTATGAAATTTGTTATAAAAGTGTGATTTAGTGGAAATTGAGGGCTGTTATAGTTATGAAAATGGTTTGGCTAGGCTTGTAAGTTAAAGATATTGAATAAATTTCATTTTTCGAGCCTAGGGGTAAAAGTGTAAATATGTGAAACTTTAGGGGCAAAACGTAATTTTTTCATAATGTATTTTTGGATCACATTGAACAATGTGACTAATAAATAGGTTAAATGTGATGTTATAGATTGAATAAAATGAGATTCGGGCCTAGAACGGGGAAAAATGTGAAATTGACGGTTAGGTCCCTTTTTGCTATTTCGGTATCGAGGTAAGTTTATGTGTAAATAATGCAACCTTATGTTATGTATTTAATATTTCGATATTTCATGAATTGTATATATTTGTTTCTATGAATTTGTTTAATGACGATTTTGACGAAGTTTTGAGAAATGAGAATTCTCAATTTAACTTCAAGGGTAGAATACAAATGTCATGATGTTAGGGTTACCGAGGTTTCGTATAAGACCATATCTGGGATATGGCATCGGTATGTGATTTTCGTATAAGACCATATCTGGGATATGGCATCGGTATGTGATTTCGTGTAAAACCATGTCTGGGACATGGCGTTGATATGATATTTCATGTAAGACCATATTCGGGATATGGCATTGATACGGTACTATGTGTATGAGATCCCCGAGCATCCTTAGTATTCCAATGTGTTCAACGGGTATGCCAAAGATGAAAAAGTACAACGGGTATGCCAAAGATGAAAAAGTAAGTGGTTTTGTTACGAGATGGTACAGGTATGTACATAAAGGTTATAAGTATTAACTTCATGATATTGTGAGTTATGATCACTATGAAAGTGACTTGTGATAGCCCTGTGATTATTGATTTATGGATATGATGTATAAATGCATGGAAATCCGGTTGATGGCTTTATGTTAGGCCTTGGAGGCCTAATTGATTGGTGAAATAATAAATATTTTTCATTTGAATTGTGATTTATCAGTTATGAGTGAAGGGAAATATTGGCACAATTGGCTATTAAATGGTTAAAAAAGTATGGAAGGAAAGGGTTTAGACAATTTGAAATATGTCGAGCTATATGCATGAAAACATGAATATATATAAGTAATGTGTATTTTTTTTAAGATGTTTGAAATGATTTGCTAATTATGAATCATATTACAACAAAGAGATTATGGCTGCTAGACTAAATCCAAATAAAGTTAAGTTATGTTGATAGAACAAAAGAGAGTAAACATGTGAATAGGTTATAATACAACCTTCAGAATTATAGCTATTTTATATTAACTTGAGCTTATATTGTAAAGCATGGTGTATGACTAGCATGAGTTGCTCATTATTTACATATGAACTTACTAAGCTTTGTAACTTACTTCCTTTCCTTTCTCATGTCTTATAGGGTTATTAAGCTAGCTCGGGTTGGAGATTGTCGGAGATGGTATCACACTATCAAGCTGTCATATTTTGAATGTGTCATATTGGTTTAGCCAAATGTGTTGGCTTATGACGGTATTATGATTCATTTTGTATAAGGCCATGAGATATGGTTGGTAATGATTATTGGGTTGTAAATCTATTTATCTATGCATGTATGTGCCAATGACATTATGATTTGGCCTATGGTTATTAATGGTTGAATGATGATGAAAATTTTGTGTGTGTGTGCAAGTTGGTATGAAAATGCATGCATGCAATCTAGGAAATATTACTTACTTGTATATGTGTGTTGGTAAAATTGGATTTGTCATAATATGGAGTCTTAATCAAGTATAATATGATGAGAAGTTGTCATGCATGAGACATGTTTATGAATGTTTAAGTACCTTTGAAGCCATGAAATGTGTTTGTGCAAATAAGGGTGACAATTCGCTTGGAAAATAACCTTAAATTTATCCACACGGGTAGACACACGAGCATGTGTCTAGGTAGAGTGTGACACACTGCTTGCCCCATAGGTGTGTGGTCTGGTCGTGCGTCTCTTGCACCCTAATTAATGCAAAACAGAATGCCCAGTAGTAAACACATGGGCAGAGACACGACCATGTGTCTCAACCGTGTGCAAGACACGGCCTTGGGACACGGGCGTGTGCCTTGGCCGTGTGACCACATTTTGTGCATGACATCATAAACAGAGAACTCCACGGGCTAGAGACACGAGCGTGTGACTCTCCAAAATAGAAAAATTTTCTAAGTGTTGTATAAGTTTCGAGAGTTCTCAGTTTAGTCCCAAATCACACCCAATGTATGTTTTGGGCCTTGAAGGCCCATATAAGGGACGATATGCATGTGAATGAAAAGTTTTAAATTTGGACGAAAATTCAGGTCTCAATTTTGTATGATTGGGTGAGTTTATGTCCAGTAATGCCTCGTACCCTGTTCCGGCATCGAATACGGGTAAGGGGTGTTATAGAAATGGAGTTGGATACCATTTTGAAATGTCATTAAAAAAGGCTTAATTATAATTTACTCATATTATGCTTTGATGATAGAACTATGTTGCTATGAACAAGAATACTTTATACAACCTTATGATTTGTTTATTAAATGTGTTTTTGTAATATGTGGTTGATATGTCATGTCACACCTGATTACCTTTAAACCCAAAAATTAGGGACTTTTTGGGGATTAATTTAAAAGAGACAGAAAGCTGGCAATCTTTACTGAAAAATCAGGAAAAGATAGTAACCAAAATTGGACAGTGTTGGGAACCAAATCTGGTTCAGTTAGATTAGAACTAGCCAGCTCCTTAGTGGGGCAATAAATGATTGTGAATGGGAGAAGGGCTATTAATAGCCAATAAATGACTTCTCGTGAGAATTCTTCTCTAGTTTGTTTCATTTTCCTTCTTCAACTTCTTCCTAAGTAACTCCTAGTGGAGAAAGTTCTGTATGGAGTAATGATCGAGAGGTTTAAGTTGGAAAAGTAAAGAAACTAGTAATCTAGTAAGGTTTTAAGGCCTTCAGTATATGTAAGACTTAGAAAACAAAGTTAAGAGTTTTTAGAAACCATTTTCAAAATTCTACATGCTTCTGAAAAATTGAGGTTTAAAGTGAAAGCTTTGGGTTTAACACATGATTTGTAACGCCCCGTACCCGAGACCATCGCCGGATTCAAACACGAGGTGTTAACAGACTTAATTCATTACTTAAACCGCTCAAACAATTTATTTTTTTTTTAAATTTCTAGTCAAGTTAGCAATCTGCGTCACAGTCGCTTAAAAATTCATATCTCGAGTTTTGAAACTCTAAATCCAATTCCGTAAATTTTAACTGAAACTAGACTTATATATCTATTTACTAATTTTTTTTCTATAATTTTTGGTCAAGCAAATTAGTATAGTTTATTAGTTAAATTATCCCCTATTTCAGGGTTTGACTGCTCTGCCTCTGTGTATTACGAATCAGATATCTCTCTGTACAGAATTTCAATGTCTATGACGTTTGTTTTTATTAAAACTAGACTCAATAAGAAATCTGTACATATAAAGCATGACTTCTAATTATTTTTTATAATTTATTATGAATTTTTAAAGTCAGAACAGGGGATCCAGAAATCACTCTGGCACTGTTTCACAAAAATTCAAATATCTCATAAAATATAATTCATATACCTGTTTTGTTCAATCCATATGAAAATAGACTCATTAATATTCAATTTCATACCTTAATAATCATTTAGTTCCATTTCTACTATTTTTAGTGATTTTTTAAAATTTACATCACTGTTGCTGCCAGATTCTGTTTTATGGCAAATTTCACTTTACTAAGGATTTTCATGCACTAAATATCATTTTAAACATACATAACATCAAATATGACTTAGATTGGCCATTCCAATGGCTAATCATTTACAGACCCTTTTCTTGCCAAACCATATCCATATCATAAGATCATTTACACAAAGTGAGTATTTTGCCATACATGCCACATTCAAAACACACAAGCTATTTTACCAATTTAGGCCTTCGGATAGTGTGAACGAGTCTTCGACCTATCCCGATTCTCAAGCCAGCTTGTCAAAACTACAATGAAAGAAAAGGAGGGAGTAAGCACAAATGCTTAGTAAGTTCACATGCAAATAGCAAGTAACATAATCACACAATCCCACAAAAACATTATTTGCATAAACAACACCAAGACATTCATGTTTCATTTGTATTTAATATCTTTCTATGATTTCATCATACCAAGTTCTCAACCCAAGGGTTTAAGCACATACCTGTCAAATTTTCTCATTTGCCACACTTACCAACATGTCACCTTCATTTTAGGCCTTCTTCTTATTCACTTAAGATTCACCCGTTGAACACATCGGAATATAATTCGAATATGCGGATCTCATGAACATAAGAGCCATACCCGCAGCTAGACAAACTCAATAGCCTGCGGAACTTATGTAGCCAAGCTACCATGTAACCCGCCCATAAGTGAACTCAGACTCAACCCAACGAGCTCGGGCGTTCGCATCCATAAATGAACTCGAACTCAACTCAACGAGCTCAGATGCCTAGTTACGTCTCACGAACTCGGAGTCAACTCAACAAGTTCGGAACTCAACCATCCTAGTGACATGTCACTTGTATTCTAATCTATTCCCAAGGTTCAAATGGGATTTTTCCTCGATCACATATCTTTGCCGTCTTCCATGGAATATCGAAACCGATACTCGGTAGCAATTCATATTTAAGTATTAAACATAATTTGCATATTACTCAACAATAACCACAAAGCATAATATTTCATAATAATAATCATCATATCATATAAATATCATTAAGTTAATTAAAATGACAATTATGTTACTACATTTACACATGAACTTACATCGGTACAGAATTATTAGCAATCGAGCCTATTCTTCGTAAACTTTATTTTTCCCTCAATCGCTACTTGAATCTCGTTTCTCTTGATCTATAATGCCAAATTAATCTTATTTAATACATACATTCATCAAAACAGCATTTAATACAAAACTTGGCAAAATTACATTTTTACCCCTAAACTTTTGCATAATTACACTTTTGCCCCTAGGCTCGGGAATTAAACTTCATCCCTTATTCTTATGTTTTATGATATGCTGATCATTTTTCCCTTCTATGGTAACATCAAATTCACACTCTAACATGTACTTATGACTATTAGGTATTTTTACCGATTAAGCCCTTTTACTCGTTTTCGCTTAAAACCGAGTAGTACAAGTTGTCTAACATAGTTTAAAACCTCATTTTCTATCATAAAACACCAAAATACACAAATTTCACCTATGGGTATTTTTCCAAATATGAACCCTAGGTTGAATTATTGCTAGCATAAGCTTAATCGAGCTACCGGGATTCCAAAAACGTAAAGACATTAAAAACGGGGCTTGGAATCACTTACTATGGAGCTTGGAATCTTGAAACAAACCCTAGCTATGGAGAGCCCTTGAAATTTCGGCCTAATGAAGAAGATAGACAAAAATTGGCTTTTAATTTTGTTTTTAATTCATTTTAATAACTAAATGACCAAAATGCCCTTACTACTAAACTTTCCAAAAATTCCATCCATGTCCAATTTTTGTCCATAGACTTAGAAATTGGTCAAATTTCTATTTAAGACCTCCTCATTAATATTCCAAAACAATTTCATACTAAAAACTCTTAGAATGCAAGTTTTACAAATTATTCGATTTAGTCCCTAATTTCAATTTAAGCACTTTAGGCATAGGATTTCATCACGAAATTTTCACACAATCATGCAATCATATCATAAACATCAAAATAATGATAAAATAATTATCTCTATCTAGAATTTGTGGTCACGAAACCACTATTTCGATTAGGCCCTAATTCGGGATATTACATGATTTGGTTATCTTACTTAGCTGTCAGGAGAATGGAAACTCTGGCATACAAAAAAGCTAAGCAGACAAGCTGAAAAAGCACCAGGTGAGTTTCTGCACTCAACCCTTCAAATGCTAAGTATGATGCATAGTTGCCTGAGTTACCAAGTATCCGCGATTTTAGATAGTATGTATGATTAGAGCTTGCATAACATAAAAGGGATAACTAAGGGTTAGGCAAAGATAGGAACGGGAAAAATGGGATGATTTTGTTGGATACCACCATACTGTCTTACTGAGTGCAAATTATGATGTGCGAAGCTCTGGACCTTTCGAAGGGGAAACTACGGTGTTTGAGCATCAAGTTATAGGGTGGTGAAATGGAGGAATGGATGGAACAAAATGAGACAAGTGAACAGGAAAGATCATGGCTAGGCCTTGGGATGGATCGGAGGCTATACACCTACAATGCGTAAGACCATAGTTGAAAGACGCTATAGTTGAAAGAAGCTATGGCATCATAATAGAAATGAGTAAGACCATGGTTGAAATATGCTATGGCATCATGATATAAATGAGTAAGACCCTGGCTGAAAGACGACATGACATCATGGAAACAAGACAAAGACCGTGACTGAAAGACACTATGGCATCCTGGTAGTCCGTCGGGATAGTAAACATGGGGAATATAAGGTGTAAGACCATTGTTGGACTATGGCAAACCTAGGTAGTCCACTGGGACGATAAACACATATGATATTGTGTAAGCCCATGGCTGAAACACGTTATAGCATCAAAAAATGATTTAACAGTATAATGAGTAAGACCATAGTTGAAAAACACCATAACATCGTAAATAATTCAATAGGACGTTAAACACGAGGATTAGGGAGGTAAGACCATAGTTCGGCTATGGCAACCACTGGAGTCTGCCAAAATGAAAAACGTGAAAATGTATGGCGTAAGACCATAACTTGGTTATGGCAGCACAAGTGGTCCACTTGGACAATAACATGGGGAACCGATTGGATTAGCAATTGTGGAACAACCAACGAATAAGGAAAAAGAGTTTGAAAGGAGAATGGAAGTATGGACAAGTATCAATTAAGTAGAAGGTCTATAGAAGCTTAAGGGCAAAAAGGGGTGGTAACCCAACTAGAAACAAACATGAAAAATGAAGCCATTGATGTTTAGGGTACAAGGAAATAAACGAAGGTTTAACCAGGGTTTGTGGATAAGGATCCACCATTAATGATATTCTGAGGGTTCTTAAGGAACCTAAAAAGTTGGTAATTGATTAAGAGTACGTCGACTAATCCATAAGGAATAGAGGGGTTAACTATAACCCTAATGATAATAGAAAAACCCCAAAAGGGGGAAAGCTTAAAATGATAGACTTACTTTTCAAAACTATTCCTCTCCAAAGGGGAAAAACTGGCGTAAGGGTATCTGCCAAATGGGTTGTTCTGTGAAAACCAGTAAGGTAAAGATAACTAGAACAACTAGATAGGCAAGAATACAGTAAGAGAGAACTTATGAATTTGGATAGACTTAAAGACAGTGACTATATGATTTAGGCCTTAGTGACCAATAACTAAAAGATGTGTTACGTTGATAGAATATACAATCCACAGGGATGGCAAAGCGGTTAGAGAATCTATCAAGGTTGATCAAAGGCTGATAGAATAGTTGAATAGGAATTCCTCAGCAATCTATCACCATTTGAAGGAAGTGAGGACAAGATCAAGTCCACTACAACAAAATAAAAGGGAATTTTCCCAAAATAAACAGGGAGTTATCGTACTATTATTACTATTAGTTTCAATTACCTTAATCTTCAGGAAGGTGGGGAGTTCCTTGCGCATTAAAGGAACTCAATAAGTTCATTTGAACTTACAAATGTTGTTCTGTGAATGCATGGGGTATAGGATAAGAGACTCGAGGAGGGACTAAGCCAAATATTGAAGAGACACGGGGAGGTGCAAAAGAAATGTCATGCACATAGGATAAAATTCACTTTTAGAGACTTTACCAAGAGGGAGAATAAGTTGTTACCAGTAAGATTCTTTATAGCCCCGGAATTAAAACAATAGACTTTTATTTTAAAAACTATGTGGTACATTACTTAAAAATAGAAAATTTAATTTGGTTGATTTTTTTAATTTAGTGAAATAGGAGTATGTACAATAACCCAATTTAGGAGTGACACCTGCACCCATATCCGATGATCGGGTCAGGTGAGGGTGTTACATGTTATATGACTTGGCATGTTTAAGTGTTGAGAAATGTGAGCATATTGTAGTAAACATGTAAGTATTTTCTATGTTTTTGAATTATGAATAAATAAATTTAATTTCACATTTCACTGTTATATCATTTGTATTTTTGTATTTCATGTTTTGCATACGTAGAGAAACTATGACAAGCAAATATTAGCTTATTGATTCTCTAAGTTTAGACTGATGATAAGCGGTACTGTAAGAACATTTACATTGCAAGAAAGACAACTTACTTCAATAGATAATCTAAACGAGTCTATAATCTCGTAAAAGAATCAAAGTGAACAATTTATTCAAATGCTTAGAATGATTGTTATGTCATCTACAATTCCAATTGGAGAGATGATTAGTCTTGGCTATCGAAGCTGTTGACTCAATGGGTAGAGACATAGATGTATTCATTGGAAGAATGATACATTGGATTAGACTCAAGATGAACTAATTCTAAATCTATTTGTGAATTAATTCACTTCTAACGTTCATGGTGTGATTTACCTAAATCCTGAGTTAGCCAGTAACCATGCATATGTAACTTGTGTGCTTTGATATTAGTGGAGGTTTATACTCTAAAGATGATCGAGCCCATAGCCGGTATTTTGGGTACATAACTTGTGTATGGCATGGCTTTACTAGTAACAATGAAATTTATAGCTCGATTAAAGAGTTAATGATATCCTTTCATTGGGATTGTATGGATCGATAAATATAGAACGTGACCACGGGTTTCTTGTTCTCGAACAAGAAATTTATCAGTCATTTGTTGACAGTGATCATGTTAATCATTAAGAAGACACAATGGTGACAATGAGATAAAATATGATTCTATCGACTGAACGGATTTAACTCCAAAGAATCAAGGATATTATATAAGGGTAATACACACATGATAAAGTCATTGAACAAAGCAGTTTGATGGATTAATTTTGTAAAGAGTATACCATAAGGAGTTTTCAATATTCGTACTTCTTTTGGACTGACTCTATGATTAAGTAATTGCGAATTATCAAAATGATGCCACTGGACATAATAGCAATTACCAAAGGCTAATTGTATATGTCTGATTGGTCCTTCCATTAGCTCAACAAAAGCTCGATTGGACTGCATTTGAATCAAAATAAAAATTCTACTACTTTGAAAATAATTTAGTTAAGTCGATTTATTCGATGTAAAATTAAATTAGGCGATCATGAGGATTGTTCAACTAGAGAATTTGATTAAAGAATTTTCTTGATATGATATTTTTGAAAATTAATTTCAAGTCAAACAATTGGTCCAATGGGTAATTGAACTTTAAAATTGGACCTGAGATTGAAAATTGGGACCATAACAAAAAATAAGACTCAAACCCAAAACTGGTCAAACCGAGTCCAGTATATGAAATGGGGGCGACAGTCCAACCGATGACTGGACCGAACGGGTCGAGCCGTCACTAGCCTGGACCAAATTGACAATAGCCAAACTAGGTCGGGGTGCTGTGAGGGTGTTGCACCTGCGATGGCACCACCGGACACGACGGTGCCGAAGACTGCTGATCGTGATTTTTCGTGATAAGTTTTATAAATTTATAATTAATTGTTCTTGAAACTAACTATTATCATGATGTTGGCAAGTGTACCTATCAAATAGTAGTATAGCTTTAGCAAGACCGGATTGTCGAACCCAAAGGACTAAAAGTACTAGTTATGACCGTCTTTTTATTATCTAGCCTAAGAATAGAGGGGTTTGTTTTAACTAACTAATTAACTAAACTAAGAAGTTGCAGAAAATAGAATTAGGGAATTACTTTTGGGAAAATCAATTGATTTAGGACAATACCTAAGGAAAAATCCACCTAGACTTCACTTGTTATTTTGGCTCCGAACCGGATGATTTATTCATTTAACTTGTTCCGTAGAAATCTCTATGTTATGTTATTATCCCTATTCAAGACTAATAATGTCTAATCCCAAGGTTGAGTAATTGAGACTTTTCTCTAATTAACACCCTAGAGTTGCATTAACTCGATTTATGGATCCCCTTATTAGGTTTCACCCTAATCCGGCAAAATCTTGTCACCCTATCTCTAGACACGCAATCAACTCCGCTTAATTATGACAAAGTCACTCTTAGCCAAGGACTATTCATCCTCCAACTAAGAGCATTAACTTGAATCGATATCCTGAAATACCAAAACAACAATTAAGAACACATAATTAAGAACAAGTCAAATATTTATCATACGATTTAGAAAATAATAACAAGATTCGTCTTAGGTTTCATCCCCCTTAGGTATCTAGGGGTTTTAGCTCATAACTAAATAAGAAAACATCCCAGAATAATAAAGATTACAAAACATAAAGAAAACCCAAAACTCCTGAAGGGAAATTGAGGAGAGATCTTCAGTCTTGATGATGAATCTGGCTTCTGAGATGGATCAATCGGCTTCCTTGGAGTAATTCCTTACTCCCTATTCTCCGTCTCCCTTTTAGTCTTCCTCTAGGGTGTTTAAATAGGCTTTAGAATGCCTAAGAGCCCTCAAACTTGCCCTTTTCCGAATGGAACTTAGCTAGGGCTCGGCAGGGACACGCCCATGTGTGATTACTTCAGGCCGTGGTCGAGCCTGTTAGATTGGCACAGGCGTGTGTTCTGCCCGTGTGAGGAAGTCCAGGCCGTGTTGTTTTCGCCTGTCGGCCCGTTTTCTCCATTTTTAGCCCGTTTCTTGTTCTTTTCGTCCTCCTATGTTCACCTAAGTATAAAACATGAAATTAAACGATTGGGAGCATAAAATTCACCAAATCTAAGGAGAAATCATTCATAAACGTGTTAAGTGAGGGATAAAGATTTGTATAAATTACGGTTTATCAAATACCCCCACACTTAAGCGTTTGCTTGTCCTCAAGCAAAATCCTCAATTCACAATTAAGAATTCACTTTTCTCAACTTATAATTCCAATCAATAATATCTCAAACTTAATCCATAAGTAATCATACATTGAGAATTCAACAAGAAGAACATTAAAGCTTCAAACATTCCAAGTTGAGTATTTAATCACGAAAAACTTAGGCATCTCCCCTCATCGAAGCAGTTACCATCGATTTTAAATCTCATAAAGTTTAACATCCTTACTTAAAGATTCACTCAAATCACTCGAAGTGTTTTAAGGACAATGAAATCAGCACTCACCAGTCAATATGAAAAGTTATTACCATAAGCTTGCATGAAAATCAAATCTCCACCACAGTAATTTGAGATGATATATCAATCGAAAGGTCTTTAGAGGGTTGTAACGAGGCTTGGTTAGGGGGTGTGGTCACAAGCTGAAAGAAAGGGTTAGAATCGAGATTGACTTGAAAAATTACTTAACTAAAAAAATATTTAATCATCACTTGCGTACAGCAGAGCTTCTTCTCTGACTATAGAATTTGAATACTGAAGCTCACAAACAAAAGATCACTACTAATATGTATACATGTGTGTTTTTTTTTTTAAGAACAAGTCAAATAACATAAATTAATTATTAAGAACAAGACATAGCTAAGCAATTTATTCAAATCAAATCTCGACAAAAATAGGGATTAAATTAATTGAGGGGATTTCAACAATAATGGGTTAAGGGTTAATATTAAGGGCAATACAAGGAATGGCTTGTTAAGTTCAAAGGGGTTTACTAAGGGTTAATCGTGGAGGTAGGCTTTTTAGGGCATGAGTGGGTTAATTCTAAGTGCCTCTATCATCTTTACATATCAAATCAAATGGTGTGGTCTTGACATGCATAATCAAGCAAGTTCTAGAATAACAATTCGATATTGACACACTCAAAGCAATAATAAAGTGAGCATGAAAGAATTAATAGATGCTCTTATAGGTTCAATAATCTCACAAAAATTATGGCTTTTTGATGTTTAAACTTGTGGATTTCAATTCAAGATAATACCTAAACTTGGGGAAACAACCTAAATTTTAGATTCTTAAAAATCAACTTATCATGCTTAATTTTCTAATGTCTTAAAGTTTAAATAATCAATGCATGAATGCCTATGTTTTAATTCAAGATATATCAATAAAAATCATAAGTCAATCAAAATTCATCCTAAACATGATATGAGAGATTTACAAGAGAACAAGATAACATTCAGGGATTTTTCTGATAATGAAATGAGTACCCCCCACACTTAAGATGTACATTGCCCTCAATGTACAAAGATAGATAGATAGAGAAATATAAATATAAGATCATAAGATAGGGAGAGAATTGAAACTTCCTGAGTGTTAAATGAATGAACTCCCTAGTTTGGAGTTATGTAGAGTGGAGAAGGATACTCCAGTGGTGGTAGAGGTTGGGTTCCACAAATGATGTGCCAAAAGAATATTATATCTTGTGATTGAGTAGGACGTGGCAGTCGTGGAGAACCTTTTCCAATGGAGTTTGAAGTTCCTAAGTGATTTTGAGCTTTGGAGCTCTTTATAACTGTGATAAACGTAGGGACTTTTTAGGGGATATTACGAAGAATAATTACTCATAAAGAAATAGCTGAGATTAAAATTAATTTATAAATCCTAAATATAAAATAGTATCAAAAAGGAAATAACAATTAAAAGTTAAAAGTGAAATTGATAAAAACATAAAATATAAATAAATATAAATATAAAACATGATTTAACATCATCATCGCCGGATGGTTCGCGAGGTGGTGGTGGCGATGAGATGTGGAAGTGCTGACAAATCTGCTGTAGAGTAGCAAAAAAAAAAGAGTGAAAATGATAACAAAATAAACCTAGTGTGAGATGAATAAAGATAATAGCATTAAAGATGAATGAAATTAAAAGGAAAAGAGTGAACAAACGCTAAAAATGGAGGAATAAGCGTCAAAAATAGAGTTTGGAGGTGGCACACGGGCGTGGCAGGGGGGCCGTGTGGGATTGCAGCGGCTAGGGTTAGGGTTTTTGAGTGAAGAAGACAATGAATAGTGCATGGTATTTATAGATTTTGGGCCACACTGCTAGGGGACACGCCCGTGTGCCCCAATTTCAGCCTGTGTGTTTTGCGTTTTTCCTAATTTAGACGTGCCTGACATTCGCCCCACGCCTATGTGCCTTGGGCGTGTTAGTGCACATGACCGTGTCGCACGACCGTGTCTGGGTTTGTTCGCTTCTCCTACGCCCGTGTTAATTTGACAGGTTCGACCACAGGTGTTAGACACGGGCGTGTCGCACGCCCGTGCTAGTTTCTCAGTTTCAACCATGGGTCTCTAGCACAGGCGTGTTAAACGCCCGTGTTGTTTTGGCAGGTTCACCCACGGCTATGTCGCACGACCATGGTGATTTATTGTAGCCCCTGTTTTGGGGAAATCTTTACCCTAATTCCACAGGTCCTAAGGACGCCCGTGTGCTTGGCCGTGTGGATATGGTAAACCTGTATTCAAGAGATCTATTAGTAAGTTAGGTGTTAAACACTAAAATTTAAAGAAGTTAATATAGTTAGTGCTCGGGTTGCCTCCCGAGAAGCACTTATTTATAGTCTAAGCTCGACTTACCTCTGCATCGAATGGTCATGGTAGTTCGAGGAGTTTATACTCCTCATTGCTGCTATTAATCTCATCAAAATAAGGTTTTAGACGGGTGTTGTTTACCTCAAAAGTGTCGAACTTGGGATGACTTACCTCGACTGTACCGAATGGGAAAATACTATGTACGGTAAGAGGGATTTCTTCATTTGGGTTAGCAGTGACAATGTGAGGATCTGCGACATCTAGTAAGACTTTATCTCCAGCCTTACGTTGATTTGGAGAGGTATTGAGCTCGTTTTGGCATAGTTTTGGTTTATCGTGTGTTCTCGGTTTATGTGTCCGCCATTCATCTAGCTCCTCGATTTGTAGCCTTCGTTCTTCATGAATGGGTCCTCTATTATTGCTTGAACATGGCTCATGTACATCCTTCACACTCATTTCCTGCCAAGTAGAATGCTCCATATTGTCAGCTTTATTAGAATGGTTTATACAATCACCTTCAATTTTAGGCATGTTGCCAAAATTGCGAAATTGAAGGGTGATTGTTTCGTCTCCCACACGAAGTGTGAGTTCACCTGTGCCAACATCAATAATTGTTCTAGCAGTTCCTAAAAAGGGCCTTCCTCAAATCAAAGGAGTGTTGATATCCTCCTCTATGTCTAGAACAACGAAGTCAACGGGAAATATAAACTTATCAATTTTAACTAGCACATCCTCAATAATACCCCTAGAAAATCTGATAGTTTTATCTGCTAATTGAATGCTCATTCTAATTTGTTTAGGTTTCCCAAGACCTAGTTGCTTAAACATTTTGTAAGGCATGACATTGATACTAGCCCCTAAATCAGCTAATGCATTATTAACATCTAAACTACCAATTAAGCAATGAATTGTAAAACTCCCTGGATCTTTCAATTTGTTGGGTAGCTCTGCAGAATAGCTGAGAAAACTATGTTTAATTCCACATGCGACGCTTAGTCCAACTTCCGCTTATTTACCAAAAGCTCTTTTAAAAATTTCATTGCGTTCGGCATCTGCGAGAGGGCTTCAATAAATGGTAAGTTAATATGTAATTTTTTTTAAGAGTTTAAGGAATTTACCAAATTGTTCATCTGAGCAGTCTTTCCTTGTCGCATTAGGGTATGGCACTCGAGGTTTATATTCTACACTCACTGTTTTGTTTTTATTATGACCTATCTCACATTTACCTTTGCTCACCACAGTTTCTTGCCTCGGTTTTGGCTCAGGCTCAACGAATCCTTCTTCCCCTTGAACATTAATTGCGTTGAGCTGTTCCCTTGGGTTAGGTTCAGTATTACTTGGCAAGCTTCCTTGTGGTCGTTCGGAGATTAGTTTGGATAGTTGGCCTATCTGAGTTTCGAGCCCTTGGATCGATGCTTGTTGATTTTTAAGTGCTGTCTCGGTATTCTGGAAATGGGTTTCTGACACCGAGATGAATTTGGATAGCATCTCCTCAAGGTTCAGTTTCTTTTCCTGTTGATAAGGTGACTGATGAAAACCCAGACGATTTTGTGGCCTTTGATTCCCTTGACCACCTCAGGAGAAATTTGGATGGTTCCTCTGACCTGCATTATAAGTATTACTGTATGGGTTATTTTGAGATCTAAAGTTATTGTTGCCCATATAGTTGACTTGTTCCTCTTCGGTTGTAGGATTGAATGGTTGATATTCCATATGTACACCTCCTCCACTTGAATCACACCTCATCACTAGATGTGCCTGCGTAGAACCAAGTAAACTATCAATCTTCTTATTTAGAAGTTCTACCTGATTTGACAGCATACTAACTGAATCGACATTATAAACGTCTACTATTTTAGTTGGCTTAGTCCTCATGACTTGCCACTGATAGTTATTTAGTGACATCTCCTCAATAAATTCGTAAGCCTCTTCAGGTGTTTTGTTGTTGATGGTTCCACCAGCGGCTGCATCAATCATCTGTCTTGTCAAGGGATTCACACCATTGTAGAACGTTTGAACTTGCAGCCATAGAGGTAACCCATGGTGAGGGTACCTTCGCAGTAGGTCCTTGTATCTCTCCCATGCATCGTAAATAGTTTCTAAGTCCATCTGCACAAAAGAAGAGATATCATTACGTAATTTAGCCGTTTTAGCCGGCGAAAAATACTTTAATAAAAAAATTTTAGTCATTTGTTCCCAAGTAGTGATGGACCCTCGTGGTAACGAGTTCAGCCACTGTTTAGCTTTGTCCCTCAGTGAAAAGGGAATAATCGAAGAAAAATGGCTTCATCAGAAACGCCATTAATTTTAAAAGTGTCACAGATTTTCAGAAAATTTGCCAAGTGAGTGTTGGGATTCTCATCCTGCAATCCATCAAACTGAACAAATTGCTGTATCATTTGAATCGTGTTAGGTTTTAGTTCAAATTATTCGCAGCAATAGCAGGCCTAACTATACTTGACTCAGTTCCTGGTAATGTAGGTTTAGCATAATCATACATAGTACGAGGAGCAGGATTCTGATTTGCTAGATCAGTGGGTATCGCAGAAGGTAGCTGATTTTCTTGATTTTCGGCCATCTCCTCAGTTGTAGTCGAGATATCGTCCTCTTGCTCTTCCTCTGTGTATCTTAGGCTTCGTCTTATTTCTCGTCAGTTTCTACTAGCTGTGCAATCGATTTCTTCATCAAACAGTAATGGTCCTGACGGGTTTTTTCTAATCATAAACTATAAGAACCTCCCAAAATAAAGAAAAACAAAAATTAAAATAAAATTAATTTTCAAGAAAAATAAATGGCTAAAGTAATAAAAATTGAGTGTTCCTAATATTTTAGTCCCCGACAACGAAGCCAAAAACTTGATCGTGATTTTCCGTGATAAGTGTTATAAATTTATAATTAATCACTCTTGAAACTAACTGTTATCACGATGTAGGCAAGTGTACCTATCAAATAGTAGTATAGCTTTAGCAAGACCGGATTGTCGAACCCAAAGGACTAAAAGTACTAGTAATGACCGTCTTTTTATTATCTAGTCTAAGAATAAAGGGGTTTGTTTTAACTAACTAATTAACTAAACTAAGAAGTTGCAGAAAATAGAATTGGGGAATTACTTTTGGAAAAAATGATTGATTTAGGACAATACCTAAGGAAAAATCCACCTAGGCTTCACTTGTTATTTTGGCTCCGAACCGAACGATTTATTCATTTAACTTATTCCGTAAAAATCTCTAAGTTATGTTATTATCCCTATTCAAGACTAATAACGTCTAATCCCAAGGTTGAATAATTGAGACTTTTCTCTAATTAACACCCTAGGGTTGCATTAACTCGATCTATGGATCCCTTTATTAGGTTTCACCCTAATCCAGCAAAATCTTGTCACCCTATCTCTAGGAGCGCAATCAACTCTGCTTAATTATGCTCTTAGCCAGGGCCTATTCATCCTTCAACTAAGAGCATTAACTTGAATCGATATCCTGAAATACCAGAACAAGAATTAAGAACACATAATTAAGAACAAGTCAAATATTTATCATACGATTCAGAAAATAATAACAAGATTCATCTTAGGTTTCATCCCCCTTAGGTATTTAGGGGTTTTAGTTCATAACTAAATAAGAAAACATCTCAGAAGAATTAAGATTACAAAACATAAAGAAAACTCAAAACTCCTGAAGGGAAATTGAGGAGAGATCTTCAGTCTTGATGATGAATCTGGCTTCTGAGATGGATCAATCGGCTTCCTTGGAGTAATTCCTTACTCCCTATTCTCTGTCTCCCTTTTAGTCTTCCTCTAGGGTGTTTAAATAAGCTTTAGAATGCCTAAAATCCTTCAAACTTGCCCCTTTTCCAAATGGAACTTAGCTAGGGTTCGGCAGGGACACGCCCGTGTGCGATTACTTCAAGCCGTGGTCGAGCCTGTTAGATTGGCACGGGCGTGTGTTCTGCCCGTGTGAGGAAGTCCAGGCCGTGTTGTTTTCCCCTCTCAGCCCGTTTTTTCCATTTTTGGCCCGTTTCTCGTTCTTTTCGTCCTCCTATGCTCACCTAAGTATAAAACATGAAATTAAAGGATTAGGAGCATCAAATTCACCAAATCTAAGCAGAAATCATTCATAAACGTGTTAAGTGAGGGATAAAGATATGTATAAATTACAGTTTATCAACTACAACTGCGACATTCTGGTGGTCGGCGGATGGTCGACCATGATGGTTATTTGGTGGTTGAACAATTGGAATAATTACACTCCTATTGGTACTCTACCAAAGAATTTGATTTTAGATTAACTATTCCAAAAATAATATTATTTCAATAGATTTAATATTAAATTAAATTTAATACTTATCTTAATAGTATTTTATTAACTTAACATTAAAGTGATTAAGTTTCATTATAGTTGAACTCTCTAAACTCTTCATATATAAAGAGAGTCATGGGTCATTATTTTTCACATACTTAAATTCAAGAGAAAGTTGTGGACAGAAAATTCTCTGAAAAAATTATTTCAAAAAATTTCTATATATATTTTTCTTATTTGCAACTTGACTCTAAAGTTTAGAGAAATTATGAAATTACCCCACTAGTAATTTTATGGAATTCTTTTTTTACTCGAATCAAGTTCACACTTGGCAAATGTTACCTTGAAGATAGCAGAGAAGACTATTCAGTCAAAGCATTTATCCTAGACGAATCGAAAAGGTACAATTTTGATTAAGTGTTTATTATTTTAAATATCACAACCAAGTTTTTATTTTTGGAAAAAAATTACAATTTTTTTTTTGATAAAGATATGTATAAATTACAATTTTGATTAAGTCTCTTAAACTTATTTTTCGTTGCGTTTTCAAACCCGATTTTCCAACATTAAGTACTTGTATTATATAATGATCATGGTTGTAAACATATGTTCACCATGTTAATGTTTCGATTGCCATGTTCTAGCCAATATTACGTCAACTAAGGTTCGTTATTAAACTTAAATAAGACGAATGTAAGCACAGTGTACCTTTTTGAACTTACTAAACGTTCTGTATGCTTACTCTAGTCATTTTTTTCCCTTGTAGATCGTCACCTTGCAGAACTCCTGAGTTGGATGACGAGAAGCTCACACTATCATCAAATCGGTAGAGTTGTGCTCATTTTGCTAATAGTGTTGTGGCATGTATTTAGGGTCAATATGTTACTTGAAATATAAACTTAATGTGTGCACCAAGAAGGTTGTTTTGGTAATGTTTGTGTATGCACTTGCTAATTTGTCATGTGACTAAGTTGATACTTGTTTTTCGATGTTAAGTTGATAAATTACTTAGATGATGCATGTCTAGCTATGTTTGATTTTAGTGAAGAGGGTGATCAAGAATTTGCATAATTTGTTAAGTTATGAATTGAAAAGTAAGGTAGTTAAGGTATGATAAGTTGGTATATAAGTTAAAACTTGTTATGTTTAGGTGTAAAGGTGAGTTGGAACTCAATTGAAGATTTTGTGGTAATTGGCATATTCAATGCTTGATTAAAATGGTTAAGTGGTTTTATTGACATGAAATGGTATGGAATTGAGATGTTTTTGATGATATAAATGATGTATGAATCATTTAAATTGAGTTACAAATTATTGAATTGGAAAAAATGGTATTTTTACCAAAAATATGGGCATCATCATGACTACCAACACCCAACGTCACAACGTGAGTCGATAGTGAGTGACGTCGCGACATCGATATGCATGAAGTTGCGACGTGATTTACTGAGTTGGTGGTGTCACAATGCGAAGATTGTAAAGTCGCGACGTCAGTCTAAGAATTTTTAAAACTTTAAAATTTGGTCCTAATTCATACTCGGTTAACAAAAAAGCTTTCGTAACCTCATGTGGGACGAGGAAATGATTGTGATGCATATTTAGAATGTGAAAGATACTTGTTTGTATATGTGATTGGTTGAATGTTGTAAAATGGTTTGAAGTTGCTCCGATAGCAAATGTAGCATCCAATAACTCGGACCCGATGATCGGGTCGAGTAAGGGTTGTTACACTTAGTTTGTAAATCAAGTGACTCACTTGGTTACTTACAAAATACACTCAAAAAATGGTTCAAAAAGAACATATTAAAATGCTAAGTCACTCCACCCTTCTAACTTACACAAGCCTATAATATATAAGAGTTTAAGGTTTGCTAAAATAAAGACCAATTACAAATAATATCTCACTAAAATAGCTTTATAAAAAGGGCTTTCCAAATATCCTCATAAAGTTCAAACTAAATCAAATATCTCCAAGATACATGTTCAAAATAATCAAGTCAATTTCCACGAAACAAGGGACCTGATTTACTTGGTTTAGATTGATTCAACCTTCAAAGGTTTGTTGCTCTACAAGATGGATCTTCAAATATGGGTTAGTACACGTCCACAAAATTATTCAAGTCATTGCCCAACTAATTTGGTTGAAAATATTTCCAGCTTGAAACAAGGCAAGTTATGTGACCTGCATAGTGCCAATAATAGTGGACAATGCTTGTGGCAGTCCGTGACACACTGCTCACATTATTGCCCCAGCAGTTACTTCTTACAAGGTTGAACAAGGATTCCATATTTATAGCATCAATCCAGCTTTACGAAGTAACCTTTAATCCAAATCTCATTATTCAGGACCTTTAAGAAATTTTCTCATTATTCAAGATTTGGGAATTACTCAATTTCTTAAAAGCCCTTTTAATGTTTTAAGTAACATTTAAGAAATTAAGTAATTTTCTCATTATTTTTCAATTAGTTAATTTCTTAAAAGCCCTTTTAATGTTTTAAATAACATTTAAGAAATTAAGTAATTTTCTCATTATTTTTCAATTAGTTAATTTCTTAAAAGTCTTTTAATGTTTTGAGTAATGTTGAAGAAATTAATTCTACATTTGATTGGAGTATTAGTTTTTACGCATGTTTTAATATATGAATGATCAATAAGCTAATTCAATTTGTAATATTTAATCATTTCCATGACTTATTGTAAGCAAAGAGAAGGAAAATTATTACTTAATTTGAAGAGGTCTTATTTTTTACAAGAGTTTTTACTTATCTTTTTAATTTTAAGTTTAAATTGTACTCATCGTTTTACAAGAGTTTTAAGTAATGATTACGAAGTTAAGTAATTGATGGGCGTCGAAATCACCAAAAATAATTCCTAGAAAATAACTCTAAATAGTAGTAAAGACTGGTAGGAGGGTCGAGTCCACAAGGATTGGTATTTTAATCAACTTTCGAATTTAACTTTTTATCAGAATTTCTGTCGTGTCGATAATCATGGCAATAGTCGTCCCCATGACTCCAAACAGACTTGCTAAAAAATAAAAAAATAAATCAGGGGAGTTTTGAAATGTTGAGAAATTAAATAATTGAAACAACATAAATAAACAATTAAATAAATTGAAAATTAAATTAAATTGGGAAATAAATTCGGATTTTGTAAATAGAGCTAATAAGCCTTAGCCCTAGACTCGGTGGATTTCGAATTTTGAATCAATCCTTGAAAATTAATTTTCTCCTCCAAACAATAAGTTGGTTATAGCAGTTAAAAACGTCCTAATTGTAAATTCTTCCTCTCGTAGTTGATCCCGGTACGACCTGCAAACCAACCCTTGCTGATTATCTAACTGAGATAAGCGTGTTCCCGATTCAAGATTTTTGCAGTCTTGCGTTCTGAAAAACCCAACTCGAATTAACGACCTCAACTGTGTGGGTCGTTTAAACCCTTTCACTTCTCCCTTGATTTGTTCTCAAAGATTCGAATATAGCATGACCAACTCGTTTCCCCAACTGTCTGCAAACACGACTCCAACCCAACGCGCTTTTTGATTTAAAATTGAGTTAACTTTAAGGGATGAATTTCCCGATATTTAGGAAAATAGTGAATACCGATTGGAAGGATTTTTAGTATGGATACGTATCTCATGATTCTTGACTGGAAAGAATACCGGCCTAAAGCTAAGTTAGAATTTAGTGAAGCATGGATTTAATCATGCTTTGGTTGGCTATGGAGTGGATTTGAATGAAAATGGTGGAAATTGGGATAGGAAGGGACTTAGAAAGCAATTAAACAAATTTTGCAAAAAACAAGGATATGGAAATGGGGTAGCAATAACGCTACTGACGAAATTGGAAGGAAAAGAATAATTTTTATCTAATTCCAAGTAAAATCAAGTGTATTTTCCAAGCTACTATAAAGGCCCTATTTATACACATATGACTTACTAAATTTGGCCTAACTATCCACAACATAATTAAAATTAAATAAAAAATAAAATCAGATTTTCTTCTAATTTTAGCTTTTACAAAGTCAAAAGAAATCTGATGAGTCATTGACTATTTCCACATTTCTAATTCAACCCCACTTTATTGACTATGCTGCAAATTGCTCCTTTTCTGCTTGTTTTTAACTCGTAACTTCCCAATTGCATTCCTGGCAGGATTAAAACATAAAATCACTAATTTAGCAGGGACCAATTCAAGAATTAATCAATTTAAACACAAAAAAAATCATGCAAATTTAACATGTTATCAAATTCCCCTACTTAGCTCATGCTTGCCCTCAACTATGTTATACTTTCATACATTACAAATTATTCAACAATTTATTAAAAATCAAGCCTCTTTTCTGCATCCATAATCAATGTAAACAATATAGGCAAGAAATAAATAAATGCTCAAAGTACCTAGTTTGACCAACAAGTGTCATAAAACTGAAACATGTAAACTAAATCGTTTCACTAAATAGAGTTTGAACCAAAATTTGCAAGGTATTATCCTTAATTAATCATGCAGTAATAATTTATTTATATATATATATATATATATATATATATAGACATGGTCAAACATTTTTTTTGTGAACTAAGATGACAACCCAAGCACCTTACCCCGATTACTCAGTTCAATCTTCTTTTTTTTTTTTTTTGAAAAGCTCGTCCTACCACAAATTGTTTACGGGTTATCTTTTGATCATGGTATGGCTTGATCTTATCCTTATAAATTTGGGCACTGACATATGCTTCGCTTCGCATTTCCTCAAGTTCCTGAATATGTAACTTACGATACTTACCTCCAGTTTCTAGCTCCATGTTGTATTGCTTAACCACCCAAAATTCTTTGTGTTCTAATTCTACAGGAAGATGACACGGTTTACCAAAAATTAGTCGATAAGGAGACATACCTATGGGTCCTTTATAAGCTGTATGATATGCCCACAGTGCATCATTTAGTTGCAAACTCCAATTTTTCCTATCTAGCTTAATAGTCTTCTCCAAAATAAACTTGATTTCTCGATTTGACACTTCTGCTTGATCGTTTGATTGAGGGTGATAAGCCATAGCGACTCGTTGCACTACCCCGTATTTTTTCAAAAGTGTGTCTATTACCTTATTACAAAAATGAGTTCCCTGATCGCTGATCAATGCTTGTGGTGTGCCAAAGCTGGAAAAAATATAACTCTTTAGAAAATCCACTATCGTTTTGGCATCAACACGACAAGTGGCTTTAGCTTCTACCCACTTTGACACATAGTCAACTACAACTAAAATACAAACGTTATCGTATGATAAGACAAAAGGTCCTATAAAATTGAGACCCCATATATCATATATTTCACAGACATGTATAGGAGTTAGAGGCATTTCATTTTTTTTTACTCCAATTTCCTATCCTTTGACACTTTTCGCATGTTTTACAGAACAAATATGCATCACGAAAAATATGTGGCCAATATAGTCCACATTCGATTACTTTATGCGTAGTTTATTTAGGGCCAAAATATCCACCACATGCGTAAGAATGACAAAAAGATAGAATCAATTTTACCTTAGTTTCTGCAACGCAACGTCAAATTACCTAATCGGAACAATATTTCCAAAGGTAGGGGTTGTCCCAAACATAGTATCATGATTCACGTTTGTTCTTATCTTTTTCAGATCGTGATAAATTAGAAAATACTATACCTATAGCAAGGTAATTCTCTATGTCTGCAGACCAAGGAAAAATTATCTGAGTAGCAAGCAGACTTTCATTCAAAAAATCTTCTTTAAGTGGTGTGACATCATTCGATGGAGGTATTCGGCTCAGATGGTCAGGTACCAAAATTTTCGCGTCCTTTCTTATCCTTTATTTCACGATCGAATTCTTGCAAAAGTAATATCCATCTAACAAGCCTTGGTTTTACTTCTTTTTTCCTGATCAGATATTTAAGAGCTACATGATAAAAAAAAAAAAGCAATTTTAGTCCTTAATAAATATAAACTAAAATTTTCCAAAGCAAAGACTATAGCTAGAAACTCTTTTTCAGTGGTCGAGTAATATCTTTGGGCAGCATCCAAGGTGTTAGACGCATGGGAGATAACATGTGGTTCTTTCTTTATTTTTTTGCCCAAGGACTACTCCTATGCTATGGTCACTTACGTCGCGCATTATTTCAAAAGGATAGTTTCAATTTGGTGGTTGAATGATGGGTACCAAAATAAGCTTATGTTTGAGCATGTCAAACGACCTGCATGATTGGTCAAACTCGAACTCCTTGTCCTTCTGTACGAGATTATGAAGCGGTTGCGTAATTTTTGAAAAGTCTTCAATGAATTGTCTATAGAAACCTGTATGACCAAGGAAAGAACGAATCTCCCTCACAGTTGTGAGGTATGGAAGTAAGTTAATAATGTCAATTTTTGCTTTATCAACAGAAATTCCCTCAGCATAAATGATATGACCTAGAACTAATCCTTTATCCACTATAAAATGGCATTTATCATAATTTAGAACAAGGTTAAATTCTAGGCACCTTTCCAAAATTTTTGCAAGATTTGACAGACACACCTCAAAAGACTCACCGTACATAGTAAAGTCGTCCATGATTACCTCAATTATTTTCTCAACGTAGTCAGAAGATATACTTACCACACGCCTTTGAAACATGGCTGGTGCGTTGCAAAGTCTGAACGGTATCTATATGTAAATGAATGTGCTGAATGAATACATAAACATCGTCTTCTCTTGATCCTTGATGTCACTGGAATCTAGAAAAAACCTAAGTAACCATTAAGACAACAATAATAAGAATTCCCAACTAAACGTTCTAACATCTGGTCAATAAATGAAAGTGGAAAATGATCTTTCCAAGTTAAAGAATTCAACTTCCTGTAATCGATACAGACTCTATACCCGTTTTGGACCCAGGTTAGAACCATTTCACCTGCTGAATTCTCTATTACGATCACACCAATTTTTTTGGTACTACATGGACTAGGCCGACCCAATTACTATTAAAAATGGGATAGATCATCTCAGCATCAAGTAACTTTTGAACATCTTTCCTTACCACTTCCATCATAGGCAGATTGAGATGCCTTTGAGCCTCTCTTTTGGGAATTACATTCTCTACAACTTGAATTTTGTGCATTCAAGTCGAGGGACTCAAACCCTTAATATTGGCTACCATACGTTCGATCACCTCTTTATAATCTCTAAGAACTCGTACCAAATTTTCCTCTTCTACCTTTGAGAGTTTACTTGAGATTATTACCTGTAAGGTATTTCTTTCACCGAGAAAAGCGTACTTCAAATGGTTCGGAAGTGGTTTGATTTCCAACTCTGGGGACTACAAAACAGATGGTAAAAGCTTAGTTTGTGAAGGGGACAATTCAAAGGTTTTACCTAAAATTTTTAGTAATTGTGGTGCCTTCATGTGAGCCACTATTTCGTGAACATACCCTTTAATCGTTATCCATTCCTCTAGTTCTTCCATGGCATCAAAGTCTAAATATCTGCAAAGAATAGTTCGTAATTCATCTTCGTTATGATATTCTAAATGTAATTCAGTTAAAACTCAATTATATAAATATTAGAAACATTAGAAATCATATTAGGGTGGTTCATAGCCTTATAAATGTTAAATTTCACCACTTCCCCATCAAACTCCATAGTGAGTATCCCACTTCATACATCAATCTTTGTTTGTGCAATACTCAAGAATGGTCTCCCTAGAAGTATGTCAAAACAATTGGTCGAGTTGTCATCCTCCATTTCGATAATGTAGAAATCTGCAGAAAATATTAACTCATTTACCTTAACAAGAACGTCCTCCAGCACTCCCTCCTGATGCACTAAAAATGCATATGTAAGATGAATAATTGCACATGTTTCCTTCAAAGGGCCAGTGTTACGTAGTTTATAAATTGACAAAGGCATAACGTTAATTTATGTGCTTAAGTCACACATGGATTTTTTAATACCAACACTACCTATTTTGAAAGATATGGAAAAAATACATTGGTCCTTACATTTAGGTGGTATTTTCCTTTATAAAACGGCGAAGACATTTTCTCTGACACTTACCTTTTCATTACCTAGGAGTTTCTTCGTACTTCTACATAATTTTTTTAAGAACCTTGCATATCATGAAATCTTCTTAATCGCATCAAAAAGAGGTATGTTAATTTTTACCTTTCAAAAGGTGTCGAGGATCTCCTTCTCTTTTCGCTCCTTGTATTGGACAAGTTTTTCAGGAAACGGAGGTGGTACTGCAAATGATTTTTATGGTGTTGACTCCACTAGAGCCTCTGTGTCAAGTTTCTCCTAATCTCGACCAGCGTCGTGCCAAGTACAGGCTCCAAAACCTTCTCACTTCTCAATATCATAGCACTTGCATTGTGTCGAGGATTAGCCTCAGTTTGGGATGACAACTTACCTTGGGACTCCAAACGGCTAACCGTGAGCGCAAGTGAGGCTTGCTCACTTGCTTATCTAACTCCTACAAATGCATGTCAGTTTTTTGCTAAAATTTTTCAGTACTATTGGCTATCCTTTCCACTATGGCTTCCAATGATGACTTTGAGGGTGTAATTGTTGATTCGGAAGTGGCCTTTGTTGGTGGGCTTGATTGAACTGAGGATTCGACCCATAACTTAGATTTGGGTGATCTTTCCACCCCACATTATATGAGTTTCAGTAGGGCTTATATTGCTTTTGAGGCGATCCTAGAAAGTTCCCAACAACATTTGCTTGTTCTGTCGAATCCTCATGTAAAATTGGACATCAATCCGTCAGATGATCTGGCTTAGCGCAAATTTCGGACAATCGTGTTGGGCACGTTTTATCTGTAAGCAAATTTTGTACAATGTTAGTCAACTTATCAATTTTGTCTTCTAAAGATAGAGAACTTAACCCATGAATTTGTCTTGTGGGTTCTATAACCAGTCAGAATTGCTGAGAGTTAACAACTATTGTCGATATCAAATCTCGTACTCTCTAAGAAGTCATGTTAACAAGTGTCCATCCACTTGCAGCATCTATCATTTTCATTTCCTTCGGGAGCAACCCCTCATAGAAATACTATAAGAGTGATTGTTCAATCAGTCCATGTTGTGAGCAACTTGCAAACAACTTTTTGTACCGCTCTCAGTAATTGTAGAGCGATTCAGTCTTCTTCTAACAGATTCCTACAATGTCCCTCCTTAGTTCGGCCGTTCGAGCTGCAGGGAAGAAGCTATCAACAAACAAATGAGACATGTCAAACCATGTGTTAATAGATCCCGAGGGTAAATAAAATAGTCACTCTTTAGCCGAGTTGGCTAATGAGAAAGGAAAAGCATAAAAGTTTAATTTGGTCTTCGGTTTATCCCTGATACTTCATGCTTGTGCACACCATATGGAATTCTTTGAGATGGGTGTGCGAATTTTCATTCTGTAGTCCACGGAAGGTGGGTAGTAAATGAATCAAACCTGAATTTAACTCAAACGACATTCCTCTTGTAGGATAGGTTATACATAAGGTTTATTGTTCATCTGGTGCCGCTGCGAGTTTGCGTATAGTTTGTTCAACCATCTCGCATGGTTCGTCGAACAAGAAAATTTCCTCGACGTAAGAGATGGTTTCGAATACGAGATTTGGTCATTTATCACGTCGAATGACTTCTCTTCGCAGTTGTCAAGCCAATTTCTTATTTTTTTTGTTCAAACTCTAGAGTTCCTAGTTCTGATCTGGTCATAAGGAAAACAAACAAAAATTAGAAAAATATCTCTGATCCTTGACAACAGCGCCAAAATATGATGGGCATCGAAACCACCAAAAATAATTCCTATAAAATAACACTAAACAGTAGCAAAGTGTGGTAGTAGGGTCGAGTCTATAGAGATTGGTATTTTGATCAACTTTTGTGTTTACTTGTGATCAAAATTTATGTCATGTCGATAATCGTGGCAATAGTCATGCCCACGACTCCAAACTGACCTGTTGAAAAATAAACAAATAAATCAGGGGAGTTTTGAAATATTGAGAACTTAAATAATTGAAAAAATAAAAATAAACAATTAAATAAATTGGAAATAAATTAAATTGGGAAATAATTTTGTATTTTGTAAATAGAGATAATAAGCCTTAGCCCTAGACTCGATGGATTCCGGATTTTGAATCAATCCTCGAAAATTAATTTCTCCTCCAATTAATAAGTTGGTTATAACAGTTAAGAACGTCCTAACCGTCAATTCTTCCTTTCGTAGTTGATCCTGGTATGACTTGCAAACCAACCCTTACCAATTATCTAACCGAGATACACACGTTCCCAATTCAAGATTTCGGCAGCCTTGCATTCTGAAGAACCCAACTCAGATTAATAGCCTCAACCACGCGGGTTGTTTAAACCTCATCACTTCTCCCTTGATTTGTTCTCAAAGATCTGAATAAAGCATGGCCGAGTCATTTCCTCAATTGTCCACAAACATGACTCCAACCCAACGTACTTTTTGATTTGAAATCGAGTTAACTTTAAGGGATGAATTTGTCAATCCCGATAATTAAGAAAATAGTGAATACCGATTGAAAAGATTTTTAGTACGGATACGTATCTCACGATTCTTCACCAAAAAGAATACCAGCCTAAAACTAAGTTGGAATTTAGTGAAGCATGGATTTAATCATGCTTTGGTTGGCTATGGAGTGGATTTGAATGAAAAGGGTGGAAGTTGTGTAACACCCTTAAGTTATAACCATCACCAGAATAGGGTTATGGAATGTTACCTTAAAAATGTAACTTAAAACATTCATTTCCAAACATTAGATAAACCATATCATAAATCATTCAAATACATGCATATCGTCCCTTAATCGAGCCTTCGAGGCCCTAAGAATATAATAGAATCGATCCAGGACTAAATCGAAAACATTTGAAAAGTTTAGGAAAAATTTGAAAATTGTAGACTACAGGGGTCATACGGCTGAGACACACGCTCATGTCCAAGGCCGTGTAACTCACTGACTTACATGCCTTTAACTTACACGGGACACACGGCCGTGTCGCATGGCCGTGTGTCACACATGGGTGAGACACATGCCTGTGCCTCAAGTCTTGTGGACCCAAAATGAACCTTAAAACATAAGACATTAAAAAAAACAAGTAAGCTTAATGAAGCTTAGTAAGTTCAACGTATTAAATGATAAATCGTACCAGAGTAAATACAACAGTTCAAACAATAATAATCAACCATGAGAATTCCCTATCATCCACAACTTCAACCGATGAATTCATCTATGCTCATATCAATATTCAATAAATAACAAATCTTTCAAATTCATTAAACAAATTACCTTACGAGATTTTTTATTCAAAGAACGACTTACGGATAATAGTACATCATCAGATCAATCGAACACACCAGACAAAAGCTCAAAAGAGGTAATCCAATTAAAACACACTAGACAGAAGCTCATAAGAGCTAATCCAACCGAAACACACCAAAAAAAGAGTATAACATGAGAGTTCACAATAAATGTTGAACCTCAGTTTACTCAGACAATATATAGATATCTCCCTCCAATACCATCTACACTCCAAACCCCCGAAACACACCAAATCATGATTGTACTCTATCCTGCATTCAATCCAGACCGAGCATCAAATTTAATATTATATTTTAAATTACCATTAATTATCAACAATTAAAAATAAATATATAAGTGATAGCACTAGAAAGAACATAGGTTTGAAGCATTAATTATCAACAACTAAAAATAAATACTTAGTATTGTACAATAAATGTTATATTGGTAGATAGAACTTAGGGTTTGAAGCATGATGCTAGCATTGATAAAGTTGCAACCTTATTCATTCATGCTTATGTATTGTTGATGCAATATTCTTTCATCTGAATGTGATTCATTCATTGGGAATTTAGAGGGTTCAAGTTGCTAGAATGATCATTTGCCTTAATAAAATTTTTGTAGCCTTGTTAGTTTCTGGTTTACTTGAGGACAAGTAAAAACTCAAGTTTAGGGGTGTAATAGCACTAGAAAGAACATAGGTTTTCCTCCTTACTTATTGGTTAAATTATTTCCATTTAGTTATCCTTAGCATATATTTTAGAATTTTCAGTTTAGTAAATTGCATTTTATAACTCAGTGAATCCTAACCTATTTTATCCTTAATTTTTCTATCTTTTTGCATTAATGTCGCTGCATAAGTTAATTCCAAATTACGTCCAGAATTGTCGCCACACCTAATAGCTGTCCGAATAAGAACTAAAAATGTGTGAGTTGTCCAGTCTGGTATAACCAACCTGTACATAAAAAGATAGAATAATTCTGAAGAAAAGACACTTGTATTGTTGGAGGAGGAGATAAAAGGTTGAAGTGAGAAGAAAAATAGGGGAGGAGAGCTTTTTCTTTACCATCATCTTCTTCATCCTACCTTGAAGCTTGCGGTTATGGCCGTTTAAGCCTCTCACAGGTGAGTCAATGTGAAAATTGATGCAGATTAGATTCTGACGAGGAGACCTAAGTGTGAGACAAGAGGGAATAGAGAGATTTAGTCGAGTTGTCTAGGAATAATATTCTCTACTCGATACTTTCTTATTTCTTTCTAAATGCCGGTGATTACTCTCTATTTTCTATTTGTATGGAAGTACACATGAATTCTTGGTTAAGTGTTACCTTATTGAATCTTGCTTTTTATTGTTTAATCTTAGGGTTTGAATGTTTCTTGACAGGAAGTGTTATTACAGTCACTGACACTAGAAAGTGCAGTGACAATTCGAGTCAACAAGCATTACAATGGAAGTTGAGTGAGGATTAAAGGAATTTAGTTCTCTTGTTCTTCATAGTGCCATATTGTCATCATCGAAAGGTGGGGTTAATGTGCATGTTTAAGTCTCAGATTAAATAGAGGAGTGATGCTTGGTAAGATATACATTAAAATTTATTGCCTCGACAATCACTTATCTTTTTATACCTTGTGAGCACTTAGTATTCTGCTGAAGATTCATGTTAGGGATCCCAGTTTATCATTATCATATTTTATTTTATTATTTTCAAATTGTTTCTCCGACAACTATCCTCACAATTTATCTCGTTTTTATCTAGTTATTGCACTGACATTAATAGACAAAAGACAATCATCCCTATGGGATCGATATTCAACAGTCTCACATCTGTCTACTATACTTGTATCGACAGTGTACGCTTGCACATTATTGCTGTGACGTTAAACAGCCAGTCAATAAGTTGTACCATGTTAATCTACTCAACAATTCATATTGATGTTAAATTTTAGCCGTACAAACTTACCTAGCCAAATCGCAGAAATGTCGAAGTATATGGGGTTTTTGGTAATTTTTCATTCTCCTTGATTTTCCACTCGAACTTGATCTTTCATTCAATTTATTAATTTAGATAGTAAAAAATTTTATTTTATTCAATTCAGTCATTTTTGACATTTTTTTAAAATTACACCTAATATTTTACTTTTATTCAATTTAGCCTTTGAGCCTAAAACATGCAATTTAACCATTTTTATTGCAAATTCCTAACAGCTGAATATTTTTAGCTTCCATTTTAGCCTATTTTTGCAACAATTTCACACCAAGTCCTTGTATTTTTACTATTTCAATAATTTAATCACTAATCGACAAATTAATCAAAAAATCACTTAATAAAATACTTACAAATAAAAACTAATACTTCAAATTCATCCATTAACATCTAAAATCACAAAGATTCATCGATGGCAACATTCAAAATCTTCAATAGTTTCAAAAACGAAAGTATAGGCTAGCTGGATTTAGTTACAACGACCTCAAAAACATAACAATTAAAAAAAAACGAAATCAAAATGAGCTTATATGCAAGAATTAAAAATGGTCGAACCTCCCAAGTTGAGTTGCCATGGTGTTTCGGCATGGTGAATTGAAAAGATGAAGAAGAAATTACTAATTTCTTAAAATTTACCATTTTGCCATTAAAACATATAATATTTTATAATTTTAATACATAGTGCCGTCCAATGTCAATACTAAGGACTATTTACTACCTTGGTCCTTTTTAATTTAATAATCAAGCCATGAAACCACTAAAATGCTATATTTACTATATTTTGCACATTTTACAGTTTAGTCCTTTTTACTTAATTAACTATCGACACATTAAAATTTATTAACAAAACTTTAATACAACCTTAATGGCACTCCATAAATATTTATAAAAATATTTACGGCTCGATGTATAGAAACGAGGTCCCGATACCTCATTTTCTAAAACCACTTAACCTCAGAGTCTTACCACTTGAACTTAATTAATCATTCGAATAGCATAAATTATCATGTCAAAAAATTTTTTAAAACCATATTTGACTCTTAAATATTAAATAATAATATTTACGAACTTACTCGTCGAATTTGTGGCCTCGAAAGTATTGTTTTTGACACCACTAAAAAATGAGCTATTACAACTTGAGAAGGGAAGGGACTTGGAAAGCAATTAAACAAATTTTGCAAAAACAAATAAATGTACTGCTACCCATGAAATTGGAAGGAAAAGAATAATTCTTATTTAATTCAAGTAAAATCAAGTGTATTTTCCAAACTACTATAAAGACCCTATTTATACACATATGACTTACTAAATTTGGTCTAACTACTCACTACATAATTAAAATTAAATAAAAAATAAAATCAGATTTTCTTCTAATTTTAGTTTTTACAATGTCAAAAGAAATCTGATGAGTCATTGATTATTTCCACGTTTCTGATTCGACCCCATTTTATTAACTGTGCTGCAAATTGGTCCTTTTCTGCTTGTTTTTAACTCATATCATTCCAGTTGTATTCCTAACAGAATTAAAACATTAAATCACTAATTTAGCAGGGATCAATTCAGGAATTAATCGATTTAAACAGAAAAAAAATCATGCAAATTTAACATGTTATCAATAATTTTCTCATGATTTAGGAATTATTTAATTTCTTAAAGTGCCATTAAGGATTTAAGTAACTCTTAAGAGTATTTTTTTTCTTGGTTTAGGAATTACTTAATTCCTTAAAACTCTTTAAGGTTTTAGTGACCTTTAATAAATTAAGTATTTTTTCCCCTGATTTGAGAATTACTTAATTTCTTAAACACACTTTAAGGTTTTAAGTAACCCTTCATAAATTAAGTACTTTTTACTTAATTTCTTAAAGATATTTTAAGGTTTAAATCACCTTTATGTAATTTCCCTTGAGTTAGGAATTACTTAATTCCTTAAGATTTTTAAGGTTTTAAATAACCCTTAAAAAATTAAACAAATTTGTCATTATTTATGAATTACTTAACTTGTTAAACATCATTTAAGATTTTACATAACATTTAAAAATATATGTAATTTTGAATCACGTAATTTGTTAAAGCCCCATCAAGGTTTAAAGTACCCATTAAGAAATTAAGTGTTCCATGATTTCTTAAACAACCATTAAGGTTTTCAGTAACCCATTTTAAATTAAATAAATTTCTCATTGTTTAGGTTTCTACTTAATTTCTTTAAAAAAAAAAAAAGTTCAAGGAACAGTAAGAAATTAAATAATTTTCGAATGATTTAGGAATTACTTAAACATCAATTAAGATTATAGGTGATGTTATTAAGTAACTTTCTCATAGTTTAGGAATTATTTAATTACTTAAAAATCAGTTAATGTTTTAGGTGGTGGTAAAAGAAATTAAGTAGTTTTCTCATGATTTAAAAATTACTTAATTTCTTAAAACATCATATAAGATTTTAAGTAAGGTTAAAGAGTTAAGTAACTATCCAATATTTTATGGAATTCTTAATTTCTTAAGGACCAATTACGGTTTTAAGTAACATTAAAGAATTTAAGTAATTTTCCGTTGATTTCTTAAAATAATTTTGTAACCCTTAAAGAATTTAAGTAACGTTTTTTTTAGTCACAAGGTATTCCCGTTTCTCTACCCTTTATGTTTTAAGTAAGTGTTTAGATTTGAAGATTTGAAGAGGATGTTAAGTTTTAAGTAAGCGGGTTTCTTTAGAATTTTCGACCATTGAGATTAGAAGTGTAAAATTCAAATAGATTATCGTCTAATAGTTGGATTCACGCATTTTAATTCTATGACTCGAGTAACTCTCAAATTTAATCTCTTTTTTTTTTTTAAATAATATATTTTATTTAATTATATTGAAAATTTTAAATTTGAACTTGAAAATGAGCTTGACTATAAAATTTATGGAGTCAGATCTTCTCTATAATATTATGTAAGTGTGTCAGTAAATTGGTGTCACGAGTCAATTTGATACTAATCTGATCAAGGGAATTACAAAAATAGCATTATATATTTCAAACAAGTTATATTATTGCGAGAATAGTTTTGTCTTATGTTATAAAAAGCCATAAAAAATTACAAATGTTAACATTTAAACTCATGCATCTAGTACCTATAAAATCTTTTTATTTATCACTTCAAGTAAAAAGATAAATAAAATAAAATTTAAAAAATACATAATCTTCGCTTTAAATTCGTAACAAAAATTATGGATGGAACTAGAACTTTCTATTGAAAGATTTTGTCCTTTAATTGCACCACTATATGGAATAACTTACTCGCACTTGGATATTATGTTCAAAGGAAACTAATTTATTCTCTATTTGGGATAGTCAATTATCCATAATCTTGACATGTTAAATGATCCAAAAAAAAAAGGACATTTTTTTTCTAAATCAAAACAAATTAATGATGCATGTGACCTACATTGACTAAGCCGACAATATAAATTTAAGTGTTCTCATTTTTTTTGGATATTTAATCCTTCAAATTTGACATCCCCAACCAACCATCAATTAATAATCTCCCACTCCCAACTATATTAAATATTAATAATAATTTCTTTTAAATAAAGGTTGTCAGGGTCTCCAAATATTAAATAAATTATATCCCAAAAGAAGAATAGTCACTAAAACTATTTAATCTAAATTCGATTCATAAATATTTAAAAATTCAAATATCAATATTTAGTGTTTTTTTCAAAGAAAAGCTAAAAAAAAAGAAAAAAAAGGTATTATTAATTAAAAATTTGAGGTGGGGAACTTAGAAGAGTCGTCCAAGTTATTCTAAATTTTGTATAAATTTGAAAAAAATAATAAAAAAAGAAGGGGGGACAAATAAAGAGGCAGAGACGAAATAAATTCTCAAGAAGTGGGCGCCATGCACCATTTTTCCACTGCATGTGAAGTCCGACCATTTCAAACCCAAAAGGATCAGATCAACTCTTACCTTATAGCCCACTTATTTCCATTATTTTATTTCTAGTTATTGTTTTCATTTTTTATTTTAATTAAAAAATAATTACCTTTGGGAAGAAGTAGCTAAAAAGAGTTTTTAATTGGAGACTTTTTTTTACTGAACAGAAAAATAATACTAAAATGGGAAAATTTTCAATATAATTCCAAATCCCGAACATCATCATCTTTATTAATTAAATATAAGATAAGCATCATGGAATATGTTAAAAAGTAAGGGTGGTTTTTTCAACTTTACTCTCTATTTCTTATTTTGTGTACACCGAAAGGTCACTATAATTCAAATTAGATTATGCATGAAGTTATCTATGAGTGAAGTCGATAATTTAACCTATTACTTGTGCTTTGATCCCATGGATTATTAAATTATTTTTCACTATTTATGAAAAATTGAAAATCCTTTTCACTAGAAGCTTAACAGACCATATATACTTTTGTTGACTAGGTTGTATTAGTGATGTTTCATACATTAACCTACTCTTCCTCCCACAGAAAACATAAAAGAATGGATCAAGATTCTAATAAAAAGGGTGTCAGAAACTTGAGGTTCAATGTTCCCCGTGTATTGCATAGAAATTTTCAAAAGAAATTTTCTTTTTCCTTTTTTGGGTAATGATGAGTTGGTGTCATATTTTTACAATGTTAGAGATAATTTTCTTTTATATAATATTAGGGATAAGAGATATGGGTAATACAATTTAAATCTGTGCTAAACAGATATCTAATAAGAGTTTTAATTGTCCCTTTATACAAGTTAAGACAAAGATAAAAAAAATTTTAAATTGTGATTTTGATGTGTGAGAAAATTATTTTTCTTTATAAGGCTTCGAAGATACAAGAAAATTAAATGATCTAGGTAGTTTGAATTGTAAAAATTATATAATTGATATTTCAATAACAATGACAGAAAAAGAGTTTTACTGATATTAGTAACTTGTCTTTCAATATAAGTTGTATTGTTATACAATTCTTTTAGTAAGTTATTGTTAAATTATTACATGACAACTTTTTTTTGGCGAATATTAACAGAAAGTGCTATAGTGTCTAAGTTGCCATATATTCATATGTAATTCGAGAAACAACAACGGAAAGTAACTAAGTTATAAATGGTGTACCATTGACCTTCAACAACCATCTTTTGTTAAGTGGCATTGAGTTTCTCATACTTCAAATTCATGACCTTCCACCAAGGTTTTTTCTAAGAATATCACAAAGCAAATTGGGAATTTCATTGGAGAATTTGTGGATTATGATGCAAAACAGTCGAACTGGGGCTATAAAAGTTATTTACGAATCTGAGTTAAGATTGATGTTCGAAAGCCTTTGAAATGTTGTAAGAAAATCACGTTCACTTCAACAAATTTTACCTATGCCAGATTTCAATATGAAAGGTTATCCTTGTTCTATTTTTTGTGTGGGTGTCTTGAGCATAGTGATAACTTCTATCATGTTTGATTAACAGCAAACAAAAAGGACATGGAGTTAGGTTGGAATCTGACCTTGCATGCGCTGATAAAGAGGGCAACCATTGGAACTAGCATTTGGCTGAGAGAGGATGGTAACAGTGTTGTTCTTGGAAACAAATTTGGAATAGGCAATCAGGGGAATAACTTTTGGTAGGAAAATCAATCTGGACAATAGGCGGATTGGATTTACAAACTTGATCAAATTCGTGGCTTAAAATTGGAAGGAAAATCAATTGTAATAGATAACAAACAAGGGGAATATCCCAGTAGGGCCAAGTCAATTATGATGGAACATGACATGTAAGAAAATTCATTAGAATATATGAAAGGAAAAAAGAGACCACATGTCTCGATTCATGTGTCAAATGTTTCTCACATTTTTTATTTAATGGTGCATAGTGATGGGCACACATTAATTGCTCAATAAAGGATATCAGTGGCTGTCAACAGACAAGCCAATCGAACGCAATAAAGCTCCTGTGTTGGAATGTCCATAGGTTGAGGAGTACACAAGAAATTAGAATACTTCAGTATATACTAAAGATTTATCGTCCCCAAATTATCTTCTTCATGGAGACAAAAGTCAATACAAGAAAAATGGAGAAAATCCAAAGAAAATGTGGTTCTTTAAATGGGATTAGTGTAGCTGCTGATGGTATATGGGGTGGTTTTTGTTTGGGAGGAATACATATAATACCATAATTCTTAAAAGTTACTCAATATAATACCATAATTCTTAAAAGCTACTCAATATAATACCATAATTCTTAAAAGTTACTCAATAAATAGTATTAATGTTGAAGTACAGAAAAAGGACAATAATGCGAATTAGGATTTATAGGGTTCTATGGCTAACCAGATGTGTGTTTTAGAGAAGATTCTTTGAATATTTTTAAAGAACTTGGACGACATCAGGGCCTACAATAGATGGTTAGTGGAGATTTCAATGAAATCATGTATTCTTTTGAGAAAAATGGAGGATTGCTGTGGGAAGAGTGATGTATGAGGGTCTTCTGTGAAAATTTAATTGAATGTCAATTAGAGGACTTGGGATATATAGGTCCTTGGTTTACTTGGGAGAGGGTAACCGACCCGAAAATAATATTCGAGGAAAGATTGGATAGGAGAGTCATGAACTCGGCATGGTTTTTAGTTTTCCCAGATTTCTCAGTCAAATATTTACCACATTCATTCTCTGATTACTATCTACAGCTCATACACACCAATCAAGAGGAATAGAAATCGATGAAACGTGGTTTCAAGTTTGAAACGTGGTGGACTAAGGATGAATCATGTAAAGGAGAAATTAGGTGATTGTGGGAAAACAACCATAGACATATAGCAGATCGTCTCAATACAATGGAGGGTTTGCAAAAATGGGCAAAATGGTTAAGGAATGAAAAAAATAAAGTTTCAAAGAGGCTTTACTAGCGTTTGGAACAGTTGAATGGGGAAGACCAAGATGATTAGACAACTAGGGAGATGATTGACATAAAACTATTTTTTTAATATAAATATCGAAAAATAGGAAATTTATTGGGAGCAAAGGGCCTGTGTTAATTGGTTAAAGCTTGGCGATCGAAATACAAATTTTTTCCATATATTTGCTTCTCAATGGAGAAGAACAAATCAAATTCAAGGTTTGAGAGGATTGGATGATCAACTTGCTACCACCAAGAAGGAGTTGCATAAGATTGCAATAAAGTACTTTCAAGGATTATTTACCATAAAAGGTATGGGTAATCCTGAACGTATTTTGTTAAGAGTTAAATGAAGCATTACGGACAACATGAATCAATTCCTCATGACGGAATATAGTTTGAAAGAAATTTATATGCCTCTGAAGGATATGGCCCCAATAAAAACACTAGGAGTTGATGGCCTACCTGCTCTATTTTTTCAAAGGTACTGGCATATTGTGGGTCTTAATGTTGGCCAAATTTTTTTGGATGTTCTTAATAGAGGAAGACTAATTACAGATGATTTTTTGGTGACTTATGAAATTCTCAACGTCTTCAAACAATGAAGAATGGGAAAAAATGGATATATGGCTCTCAAGCTAGACATGAGTAAAGCTTATGACAAAGTTGAGTGGGCTTTTTTACGAGACATGATGTTAAGAATGGGCTTCGAGTCATCATGGGTAGATTTTATTATGCAATATGTTTCCACGACATCTTATTCGATTTCAAATTATGCAATGTGTTTCCACGACATCTTATTCGATTTCAATAAATGGGGAGCGAGGTTCATTATTCAAATAGAAAGAGGTCTTTGACAGTGAGACTCACTTAGTCCTTATCTCTTTCTAATTTGTAGTGAAGGGTTTTCATCTCTGATGAGGTTAGTGAAGGAGGAAGGTTTGGTTAGGGGTACAAAAGTATGCCGGAGGGGACCTAAAGTTACCCATTTACTCTTTGTATATGACTGCATCTTTTTTGGTGAAACAACTGAAATAGGTGTTAATGTTTTGCAAGAGATTCTAAAAGAATATGACGTACGCTATGGACAATGTGTTAATTTTGATAAGTCTCTTTTATTTTTCAGTTCAAATGTTACTAAAATGTCAAGCAAAGAGTGTCACAAAGGTTGATGGTTTGATTTTTATCTAACCGAGAAAGATATATTGGGCTTCCGTACATGGTAGGCAGGAATAAGAAAATGGCATTTCAAGTGTTGAAAGATAGAATGGTTAAGAGAATTAATAGTTGGTGTGTTAAATCCCTTTCACAAGGTGAAAAAGAGGTGTTTATTAAAAGTGTACTTTAGGCCATACCAATGTATTCAATGTCATGTTTCTTAATGCTTGTTTCTCTATGTACGGATCTGAAGCATATTATCAATAGATATTGGTGGAAAAACTTTAAGGGGACAAGGGGTATACATTGGTGTGAATGGAATAATCTATGTGACTTAAAGGAGGATGGGGGATTGGGATTCAGAAATCTAACAAAGTTGTTGCTTTGCTTGCGAAGAAAGAATGGCGTTTGGCAAAAAATCCAAATTCTCTACTAGCATAGATTATAAAGGCTAAATAATATCCAAAGACTACCTTTATGAGATCAAATCTAAGAAATAGTTCATCCTATACCTAGAAGAGTATATGCCACTAAGTGAGTGTTGCAGGAGGGGATGTGCTGGCAAGTGGGGCAGGGACTAATATTTCAATTTGGGAAGATGCATGGTTACCGAGATTTATGGATTCCAAAGTTCACAACAGTGACAGGATTAGTTATCTTAATACAATCTCAAATTTAATTGATCAAGAAAATAGATGTTGGAAGAGAGATTTTATTACCAGACATTTCTCCCCAGATGAAGTAGATCATATCCTTTGCATTCCACTATCCCAGCACAAACAGGAAGATAGGTTGATCTGAAGAGGGGGAGGCAATTTGAGAATACACTGAGGAGTAGTTACAAAAGACTATTACAAGGAGAGGATACAATTGAGCTTAGGAACTACAATAATAATCACACCACATTCTACAAGAAGTTGTGGCAGATAGATTTGCCATAAAAAATTAAGATGACAATTTGGAGGTTATTTAACAATTACATTCCAACATATAGTAATCTTCACTACAGAAGGCTTCGGAGCTCATTATTTTGTCCTCAATGCTCAAATATAAATGAAACAATAGAACATATTTTCCGTGATTGTATAGCTGCAAAAAAATTATGGTAGCAGTTAAAAGTAACATGGAATCTGAATATCCTTTAGATTGGATTTAAAGACTGGCTTATACATGTTGTGTCTACCTGTTCAGCACGCAAATGTAGAATGGCTTTCTTTGGGTCATTTGAATAGTAAGAAATAAAAAGGTACATGAAGGGGCTAAAAAACCTTCACATGAATCAGTTATTTCTATAAGAACATACCTCAATGAAATTGATGATCTAGCAAAAAATCTACCTACTCAAAAGATGATGAAGGAAAGATGGTGCCCACCAGATCCAGTATTTATTAAAATAAACCTTGATGCAGCCTTCAAAACTCAAACAAAAGAATCATGTTCGAGTTTGTAAGCACAAATATCGGTGGGCAGATGATGAGCTCAAAAATCATTCTAAATAGACATATTCCTTCTCCCTTTGCAACAGAAGATTTGGCATGTTTACATGCAATACAAATGAGAAGCGATCTGGGTTTTTGAATTGTGATAATCAAAGGGGATGTCCGATAGATTATTAGGTAACTACAAATAGACCAAGATGATAGATCTGTTATAAGTGCCTACATTAAGTATTCGAAGGAGATGATAAATAAGTTTTATATATGTTATTTTGAACAGGCATGGAGGATAACAAACAAATTAGCACATATCATTACTACAGAATGAATGAAAAAAGGGAAAGACACTTATTTGGAAGGAGAAGTCCATGATTTTACAGATACAGAAATGAAGCAAGAGAGAAGACAGTAAGAAGCTGCAGCATCGAGAAACCAAGATGTTGAAAGAGTTGTGATGGAAACTGTGGAACTTGTTTTGATCATCTCGACTTTCATTTTTCTTATTAGAAGAGACGATAGGTTTTCTGAATGGTTTTTTTTTTTTTGTTCTGTAATGTATTTGTAAAATGGGGAAGAAAACCCATCTTCAGGCTTGACTATTAGGCTTCTTTAAGAGTCACTTATTGTGTTAGTTACTTTCACATTTTTCTGTATGCTTTTTCAGATCAATAAATGAGTCCAACTATTTTTCAAAAAAAAAAAAAAGATCTCCACCAACTACACCTAGTTTGTTGCTCGTACAAATTGAAGGTGTTGTATTTGTTAAGTAATTGTATATCCAGTAGTAATTTGAGAAATAATAAGTGAAAGTAACAAGAACCATTAAACATAAGAAGATGTTTATGTAATTCGGTTCAACAACCTATGTTTGTGGGATTACCAATGAGAAATTCCCTATAAATTCTCAATATAAGCTATGGTTTAAGTGTCGAAACCTAATTTTTAAAGGGATGTTTGAAAAAAATGGAGATCGACTTTTGAAAAACGAAAACGAGAGTCGCCACCAACCTTTTTAGGTGTGATTGGATCACCTTATAAAACGTTTTGGTCTACGAAAATTAAGAAAATAGGTTCGAGAGTCGATTACGTACGAGGAAGGATTGGCACCCTCGCAACGCCCAAAATTGGTACCAAATTGAATAGATTTCTGTCTTAATGTCAAAAATTTGAAAGGATTTAAAAATAAGATCCCTTTTTTAAAACCGAAATTATTTAAGTTGAAAAATTGAGATTCCTTAGCTCCGAAAGAATACAAACATCACATCCAACATGATAGGACACGATATTCTTAAACTCTCGTAACTGAAATCATCTCGTGATTTACAAAATCTATTTAGAAGGATACTTTAGGCATTTAGACAAACGGGAAATCGCAACCCAGCATGTTAGGGCACTATTTCCCGAATTCCTAAATATGAAAAACATTGCCTCATTTTAGAAAACCTTTTGAATAAAATATGACAATTAAATGAAATATATTTTTTTAAATAATGATTTGAGTAAAATTTAAAAAAAATAATTTTCTAAGAGTAATACTAAAAAAAATTATTAAAAATGAAATAGTTTGATATGATACTAAAATTATTAAAAAATTAAAATATATAAAAAAAATCAGGGAAACATAGATTAAATCAAAATAAAAAGGGTTGGAAAACGAAGATGAACAAAGAATAAAATAAAAACAAACCGTAGAAAATAAGAACATAAGAGGGAGAGAAATTTGAGTGAAAGCTCTCAAAAAATTTTATTGTTTCCCAAAACTCCAATGTGTTTACAATGAAGGGAGAGGCCTCTATTTATAGTTGAACCTCCTCAAATCCAACGGTACAGATTAATTACATTAACAGTTAAGATTAAAAGGTATCTACAAATTAAATCTCCAAGATTACAAAATCATATCTTCTAAGATTGCATATCATATCTAAGATTGTAATCATATCTAAGATTGTATCATATCTAAGATTGCATATCATATCTAAGATTGTATATCATTGAAGATTATATTTCCATATGAGTCAAGCTTGTAGATAGACCTTAAATCTTTTCAAGTAATGGGCCATTCCGATCGGACCAAATTATATTTGTAATTCTGGACTGAACTTGGACTTCATTTTTTTGGGGTTTATTATTTTTGTTTTTAGACTTATTTCTGGGCCCGGGCAAAATTGAGTGTCTATAGCTGCCCCTCTTTGCTCAGTGCTGTGTAAAGGAATAGAGCAAAGACTATAAAATGACTAATTTTGCCCGGGCTCGCCAAGTCTTGAGTTCTTGATCCTTGATGGCCTCTTGACGACTTCAATTTGCTTCACTGCAACTCAAGAAGGTGATATCTGTTATCTTTGATTTGCTCCCCGCCTAATACAGAGACGCCAAATCTGTTATCTTCGATCTGCTCCCCGTCTAATATAGAGACGCCAAATCTGCTATCTTCGATCTACTCTCTGAGAATACAGAGACGTCAAATCTGTCATCTTCGATCTGCTCTCTGACAATACAGAGATGCCAAATCTGTTATCTTCGATCTGCTCTCTGCCAATACAGAGACGCCAAATCTGTTATCTTCGATCTGCTCTCTACCAATACAGAAACGCCAAATCTGCTATCTTTGATCTACTCTCTGACAATACAGAGATGCCAAATCTGCTATCTTCGATCTGCTCTCTGACAATACAGAGACAGCAAATCTTCTTCTTAGATTTGCTCCTTGTTAAATACGAAAATGCCAAATCATCTTGGATATACTCTCTGACAATACAGAGATGCCAAATCTGTTATCTTCGATCTGCTCTCTGCCAATACAGGGACGCCAAATCTGCTATCTTCGATCTGCTCTCTAACGATACAGAGACGCCAAATCTATTATCTTTGATCTGCTCTCTGCCAATACAGAGACGCCAAATCTGTTATCTTTGATTTGCTCTCTGCCAATACAGAGATGCCAAATCTACTATCTTTGATCTGCTCTCTGACAATACAGAGACGCCAAATCTGCTATCTTCGATCTGCTCTCTGACAATACAAAGATGCCAAATTTGCTTCTTGGATCTGCTTCGATGTAAACACATGAAGGTCAGATCTGCTATGTCTTCGATCTGCTCCCCGTCTAATACAGAGATGCCAAATCATCTTGGATCTACTTCAATGAAGGTCCAAACTGTTATGTCTTCGATCTGCTCCCCGTCTAATACAGAGATGCCAAATCATCTTGGATCTGCTTCAATGAAGGTCAGATCTGCTGTGTCTTCGATCTGCTCGCTGTCTAATACAGAGATGTCAAATCATCTTGGATCTGCTTCAATGAAGATCAGATCTGGTATGTCTTCGATCTGCTCTCTGACAATACAGATATGCTAAATCATCTTGGATCTACTTCAATGAAGGTCAGATCTGCTGTGTCTTCGATCTGCTCCTTGTCTAATACAGAGATGCCAAATCATCTTGGATCTACTTCAATGAAGGTCCAATCTGTTATGTCTTCGATCTGCTCCCTGTCTAATACAGAGATGCCAAATCATCTTGGATCTACTTCAATGAAGGTCCAATCAATTATGTCTTTGATCTGCTCCCCGTCTAATACAGAGATGCCAAATCATCTTAGATCTACTTCAATGAAGGTCAGATCTGCTGTGTCTTTGATCTACTCCTTGTCTAATACAGAGATGCCAAATCATCTTGGATCTGCTTCAATGCAGGTCAAATCTGTTGTGTCTTCGATCTGCTCTCCGTCGAATATGGAGATGCCAAATCTGTTTCTTCGATTTGTTCTCTGACAGTACAGAGATGCCAAATCATCTTAGGTCTGCTTCAGCGTAAACACCTGAAGGTCAAATCTGCTATGCTTTAGCCTGTTACCCTACTGCTTAGGGGGTTAAGGCGCATCAATCTTCATTGTCCCTTGAAGGACATAACCTGTATAATGTGTATGAGTTCATGCCTAATGATTAAGATGTTATGATCGAAGTAAGTCAAATGCTTCTAATTAAACCTGTTATAATGCAAAATGTTTATGAACATGACCCCTATCCCAGACGTCACCACTCATTCTTTCGTCGAAGTTTATCCTTATTTCTATCGAAGTATCATTCCTACTCAACCTGTGGGTTTGTACCATTCTTCAAATGCTATGACCCACCAAAAATGTCTGTAAGATGATCCTCTCTTAGGATCAAATCGTTTGATTTGTCCAATCATCATTTTGGACTAAAGAAAGAATTTTCTCGAGTTCTTTCAAACCTCACTTACGTGAATTCTTCAAACAATTGTTCTGTTTTAGTTTCTTGTATTATCTAGAAATTTCCAGAGTAATGAGCAAAACTTCATTTGTGAAAATTATTTAGTTTATCTATCATTATTTTAATGCAACATACTTTAAGAATAATGGAAGATGAATTTAATCTTGAGAATAATTAGTTTTGAATGAATTTGTCAAAAATATAAAGGAAATTAATCTGATAGCCTATCTTTGAGAAGAAAGAGAATCTAAAGATAGCAAACAGGACAAAAGTTAGATGCCCTAGATATCGTCGCTTGAGCGTCTATACACCAGCTCCATGAAGACTTTTTTTGAGTTCAACATGTGTTTAAAAGATCCAAAGTATTTTGTTAATGCTCCAATATACAACGCGCTTCGCTCCTTGTTGAATCAGATATACCAAGATTACCGTTTATTCTTCAAAATTTGAGCTGCCCTTTCAGGTTTTCAACTCAAAATCCCCTTTGGTCACAAGGCGCCCTTTGTGGGTTTTCACATTGGCCTCTCTATTTTTTTTTTTGAAAACTCAAGGCGCCCTTTGCGGGTTTTCACCCTGGATTCTCCTCTTATTTAGACAAAGTACTTTTTGACTGAGTCTGAATTCACTGGATTGGGTAAACTCTTCCCATCCATTTCTGTTAAGATTAATGTACCCCCAGAGAAGACATTCTTCACGACATACTGCCCTTCCCAATTTGGCATCCATTTTCCTCTAAAGTCTTTCTGAATGGGAAGAATCTTTTTCAGCACAAGATTCCCCTCGTGGAATTCTCTTGGTCGCATTTTCTTGTCGTAAGCTCGCATCATTCACTTCTGATACATCTGACCATGACGAATGGCCCTTAGCCTCTTTTTCTCAATCAAGTTCAACTGATCATATCGCGATTGTATCCATTCAGCTTCATCCAACTTTATCTCTGACAAGACTCGGAGAGACGGTATTTCCACTTCAATGGGTAACATTGCTTCCATCCCATAAACCAACGAGAAAGGAGTTGTCCCTGTAGATTTTCTGACAGACGTTCGGTAAGCTAAGAGTGCAAATGGTAACTTCTCATGCCAGTCTCTGTAGGTTTCAGTCATTTTCCCCACTATCTTCTTGATGTTTTTGTTAGCGACTTCTCATCGCCCCATTCATCTTTGGGCGTACTGAGAAGAGTTATGATGCTTAATCTTGAACTGACTGCAAACTTCTGCTATCGTTTTGTTGTTCAAGTTCAGTACATTGTCTGATATGATCCTTTCAGGTATCCCATACCGACAAATAATCTCTTTCTTCAAGAATCTACTTACAGCCGACTTAGTAACATTCGCATAAGAAGCAGCCTCTACCCACTTCGTGAAGTAATCAATGACCACAAAAATAAAGTAATGCCTATTTAAAGCTTTTGGTGATATTGGCCCAATGACATCCATGCCCCACATAGGAAAAGGCCATAGAGAAGTCATAACGTGTAGAAGTGAAGGTGGTACATGAATCTTGTCTCCATAAATCTGACATTTATGACATTTTTTGGCGTAGTTGATACAATCCCCTTCCAAAGTAGACCAATAATATCCAAACCTCATGATTTGTCTAGCCATCGTGAAACCATTAGCGTGCGTCCCACAAACACCCTCGTGAACTTCTTCCAAGATTAACTTAGCTTCCACGGTGTCAATACATCTCAACAGTACTTGGTCCTTTCTTCTTTTGTACAAGATGTCCCCATCCAAAATGTAATCACAGGCTAATCTCTTTAAAGTTCACTTATCATTTTCAGTTGCCTATTCTGGGTATTTACGATCTCTCACATATCACAATATATCTTGATACCAAGGGTTATCATCCTTTTCTTCTTCCTTAATGTTACAACAGCTAGCTAGAGCCTCAAAGATACTCATCTGAATGGGTCTCATCTCTCCTTCTTTATTCGTTCTAGTCATTGAAGCCAAGGTTGCTAGAGCATCTGCCATCTGGTTTTCGTCTCGTGGGATATAATTGAAAGTGATGTCATCGAACTCCTTAAGTAACCCCAAAACTACCTTTCGATAATTGATCAGTTTAGGATCCCTTGTCTCCCATTCACCTTTAAGTTGGTAAATTATCAATGCAGAGTCTCCATAAACCTCCAAGATTTTTATTCCTCGCTTTATAGCCGTTCGGAGTCCCATGATGCACGCTTCATACTCAGTCATATTGTTTGTGCAATCAAAATCCAACTTGCATGTGAATGGATAATAATCACCATGTGGGGATACCAAGACTGCCCCAATTCCATTTCCCACTGCATTGGATGCCCCATCAAAGCTCAACTTCTAATGATAATCTTTTGTAGTTGCTACACACATCAACTCCTCATTTAGGAAATCGAAATTCAATGGCTCATAGTCCTCTAGAGCTCTACTAGCCAGAAATTCCGCTATCGCACTTCCTTTTATAGCCTTCTGGCTTACATAAACTATGTCAAACTCTGAAAGCAGAATTTGCCACCTCGCCATTCTCCCATTCAAAGCTGTTGACTCCATCATATACTTCAAAGGATCAAGTTTTGAAATAAGCCATGTAGTATGATATAACATGTACTATCTTAACCTTCAATTCGTCCAGATTAAAGCGCAACACAATTTCTCAATTGGCGAATATCTCATCTCACACTCTGTGAATTTCTTGCTGAGGTAGTATATCACCTTCTCCTTTCTTCCCGACTTGTCATGTTGGCCAAGCACACATCCCATGGAATTACTAAACACCAATAAGTACAGAATTAATGGTTTATCTGGACTAGGTGGGGATAGTACTGGAGCGTTTAACAAGTATTGCTTGACTTTATCAAAGGCATTTTGGCATTCCTCATTCCAAGTACCTTGGTTGTGTTTTCTAAGGAGGCGAAATATAGGGTCACATTTCTCAGTTAATTGTGAAATAAACCGAGCAATATAATTCAACCTTCCAAGAAAACCTCGAACTTCTTTCTGAGTACGTGGTGGAGGTAAATATCGTATGACTTTAACTTTGTCTGAGTCAACTTCTATTCCCCTTTCACTAACCACAAAGCCTAGTAATTTCCCTGACCTAGTTCCAAAAGTGCACTTGGCCGGATTAAGTTTTAACTGAAACTTTCTTAATCTCCAGAACAATTTCCTTAAAACTTCAATATGTTCCTCCTCCGTTCGAGATTTGGCAATCATATCATCAACATACACCTCAATTTCCTTGTACATCATATCATGAAATAAAGTCACCATAGCCCTCTGGTATGTTGCCCCTGCATTCTTCAACCCAAAGGGCATTACTTTGTAACAGAAGGTACCCCATAATGCTATGAAGGTGGTTTTATCCATGTCCTCGGGATGCATCTTTATCTGATTGTATCCTGAGAAACCATCCATGAAGGAGAACAACGAATATCCCGCTGTATTGTCTACCAAAGTGTTAATGTGTGGCAGAGGGACATTATCTTTCGGGCTAGCTTTGTTCAGATCTCTGTAATCAACACACATTCGTACTTTCCCATCCTTCTTAGGAACTGGTACAATGTTAGCTACCCATTCAAAGTACTTCACCTCTTGTAAGAATCCTACATCAAACTGCTTCTTGACTTCGTCCTTTATTTTCAACACAATATCTGGCCTCATTCTTCGCAACTTCTGTTGGACTGGCTTACAATCCTGTCTTATTGGAAGACGATGCAGAGAATATCAGTATTTAACCCTGGCATATCTTGATAGGACCATGCGAAGATATCATTGAACTCACGTAACAACTCAATCAGTCCTTGCCTTGTGTCCTTGGCAATATGCATGCCAATTTTCACCTCTTTCCCTTCCTCTAGGGCTACAATCTCTATTACCTTTTTCTCATGGGGCATAATTTGTTTCTCTTCCTATTTTACCATCCTCAAAAGATCCAAAGATACATCACAGTCCTGAACATCTTCAAAATCCTGAGATTCCTCTAAACACATGTCTTGCTCACGAGAGAAATCAGGATTTGTAATATCAGTGCTCATGTCATTGATATCTAGGGATCTATGAAGTATAAAGAATATACAAAGAATGAATGAATTTAAGAATGATTATTTATGTGCTACGAATGAAAGAATAAGAATTGCAACAGTTTAACGGAATATTGGTTGATAAAAATGAAACAATACTCGTTCAAATTGATAAAAGTTATGTTTTATTAAAGTAATAGATGATCGTAAGCCCATTCCACAAATGTAATCCTATTACTCCTAGGCCCTAGAGTAACAAGAATGTTTTGAGAATTACTCTGAAAAATTCCTAAAGACTACAGGAAGTTCCTCCGCAGTCCAATTGTTCAGAGAGCTTCCCGGTTCGTAAAGGCGAATGCCCTCAAGGTTTCCTTAACCAGTCCCTTCTTCATGTATGGCATTGATGGAATGATTTTCATTTCCAAACACCCCCATCTCCAGGTAAGCTATCCCTCCTGATACAAAAGTCTAGGATATGTAAGGGAGCGTCTTCTTTTCACTCAACCGTGACCCTCTTCTCTCTTTCTCCCTTTCTTTCTCTTTTTAACCTTACTAATTAGGGTCTTTTATGGATTTAAATGCATGTGATGTGATGCAATGCAAATGCATGAATGCAAAAGAAAAGGAGATGTTGATCTTGAATTCAATTCCATTAGAATAACTTTTTTAGAAAACAGATTTCTTTACATAAAAATAGATTACATATGCGGTCTTGCCCTTCATAGTCCAAGTAAACGCTGATCTTTTCTTCATGGTCGAATCCTGTAAATTCTCCAAAAGATGCCTTTGCTACTCCTTGCTGCTTAATCTGAGCCTCAGTCTCTTGCTCGCTTATCTCCATGATACTCATAAAAAAGTGTCGGCCCTTGGATAATCTTTGTTGGCAATTAAATCAAGTAACGTATTCCTTAGTGGACTTCCGGCTTTCTCTCGTCATGCTCTTGGATAACCTTTGTTGGCTTGAATCTCTGGCAATTACATCATGTATTCCTCCGTGGACTACCAGCTTTCTCTCGTCGTGTTTACTTGGACTATATTCAGACGACCGCACTATAATATACTTTATCAAGAAATTCGTTTCCTTATGACAAACTATTCTATTTAGAAATCGAATTTCGAATCAACACCTTCTTTTCTTTAATGTAATATAATGCAAATGCATGAATGCAAAAAGGTATCGATCTCGATTCAGTTTCATTTTAGAAAACATTATTTAAGGAACAAAAGTCTTTTCATAAAACGGATTACAAATACGCTTTTGCTCGTAAGCCCAGAGTCTTAACCCTATCTAATAATAAAACTAACTCTAGACCTCTATCTGAACTGCCCTGCTTTATATTGCCTTAGGACGAGTAATAGTGCATAGCCAACGACTTCCCAAATCCTAGGAAGAGGTACCCAATCAAAACTGCCACAGCGATAAAGGACTTCATTAGGAGTCATCCAAGGTGCTTTCCACAAAACCTCCTCCTCTCGAAGATTTTGAAGAATATCCATCCACCTTTCTTCTGTAATATCGTCTCTCCTTGGTGTAGTTGCTGCTTCCTTTAAGGGGGAATAACCCTCAAAGAACACTCGACAAGGAACATTCTTAAGCTACCAAAAGTGACTATGGAACCATATTAACAACAACTGTGCGCATCCAATGAATCTACTTCACCGGCTCTCCGACATGTACTTTAAGGATCTAAACATCTCAGCTAGGATTACTAGCACCGGTGTGTTTTGTTTACCAATACGATCAAACAAATCTGCGACTGCCTCATCTATGTGCCCCAACGCCTTTGGGAAAATCACCATGCCGTAAATACTCAAAGCCAGGACATCGACCCTTTTCTTCACGTCTGGATGCGTCGATATCAAATCCCTCAAAACAACCCATGGTGTGCACTTACTATCACCCTTTTGCTGCACACGAGCTACAGCCCACTGCTCACTCATCCCAGTAATCATTACTAACTTCTTTGTAAAAGTTGGAAGGCTAGCAGGCCTAACATAAGCCTTGTGACTCTGAATCCTCGGGCAACGCAGTAAAGTCGTATACTCCTCTAAAGTAGGTACAAGATAAACACCACCAAATGTAAAGCAACTATAAGTAGGGTTCCAGAACTGTACCATAGCTCGAAACAAGTGCCTATCTACCTTGACGTCTAGCAAATAGGGAAGGTCCCCGTAATTCTGATAAAAGAGCTGTTTAGCCTCGTCTTCCCATTGGGCCCAAATATATCTCAACTCCTGCAACTCATTCTGCGTCGAATTAATACAGGTGAAGTCCCATAACTCTGACGTATACTCTTCGGTGACACTATCTCCCTTTTCTAACTGGGTTTTCTCTGACCAGGTACAGACAGAGGCGTTGTCCTCCACTTTATTAAGATATTCATTCCTCATTATAAAACTTTCTAACTCAGAAATCGAACCGTGAATCGATATCTTTAAATGCCAAATGACATGCAATGACAGCAAAATAAAAATAGATCAGTACCATTTATATAAGAAAATGATAAACAAGTACTTACAAGGGTAATTTTCTAAAGGTTATCACTATTTCCCTAAGGTAAGCACTTAAAGGTTCACTATATGAGTTTTAGTTCTAAAGCCAGGGTACTTAAACCAGCAGATTCCTCGATCTTCACCCATTATAGGCTCATATAGACCAAGTTCAGTTTAGGGGGACACATTTCCCTATGGCCATACGGAGATGAAAATCTCACGAAGACATAGGTACAATATCCCGAAAGCAATCCACTAGCTCATACGAATGTGAAAACCTCACGAAAGCGTAGCTTCTCACTCCCACTTAAGGGTGTGACCACAACGGTCATGCAAATGCAATGTACAGCAATAAGATAACAAACATATGCAGCAAACACATGTAAAACATGATCAAATTTTTAAATTTTCCAAACTTCCAACACTAAGACATAAAATATTCAATTTCTTGGCTTGACTCTCTTATATCCCCAGCGGAGTCGCCAAGCTGTCAAAACCATTTTTTAAAGGGATGTTTGAAAAATGGGGATCGACTTTTGAAAAATGAAAATGGGAGTCGCCACCAACCTTTTTAGGTGTGATTGGATCACCTTATAATATGTTTAGGTCTACGACAATTAAAAAAATAGGTTCGAGAGTTGGTTACGTACGAGGAAGGATTAGCACCCTCGCAACGCCCAAAATTGGTACCAAATTGAATAGATTTCTGTCTTAATTGTCAAAAATTTGAAAGGATTTAAAAATAAGATCCCTTTTTTAAAACCGGAATTATTTAAGTTGAAAAAAAGATTCATTAGCTCCGAAAGAATACAAACATCACATCCAACATGATAGGACACGATATTCTTAAACTCTCGTAACTGAAATCATCTCATGATTTACAAAATCTATTTAGAAGGATACTTTAGGCATTTAGACGAGCGGGAAATCGCAACCCAGCATGTTAGGGCACTATTTCTCGAATTCCTAAATACGAAAAATATTGCCTCATTTTAGAAAAACTTTTGGATAAAATATGACAATTAAATAAAATATATTTTTTAAAATAATGATTTGAGTAAAATTTAAAAAAATAATTTTCTAAGAGTAATACTAAAAAAAAATTATTAAAAATGAAATAGTTTGATATGATACTAAAATTATTAAAAAATTAAAATATATAAAAAAAATCAAGGAAACATGGATTAAGTCAAAATAAAAAGGGTTGAAAAACGAAGATGAACAAAGAATAAAATAAAAACAAACCGTAGAAAATAAGAACATAAGAGGGAGAGAAATTTGAGTGAAAGCTCTCAAAAATTTTTATTGTTTTCCAAAACTCCAGTGTGTTTACAATGAAGGGAGAGGCCTCTATTTATAGTTGAACCTCCTCAAATCCAACGGTACAGATTAATTACATCAACGGTTAAGATTAAAAGGTATCTACAAATTAAATCTCTAATATTACAAAATCATATCTTCTAAGATTGCATATCATATCTAAGATTGCAATCATATCTAAGATTGTATCATATCTAAGATTGCATATCATTGAAGATTATATTTCCATATGAGTCAAGCTTGTAGATAGACCTTAAATCTTTTCAAGTAATGGGCCATTCCGATCAAGCCAAATTATATTTGTAATTCTGGACTGAAATTAGACTTCGATTTTTTTGGATTTATTATTTTTGTTTTTGGACTTATTTCTGGGCCCGGGCAAAATTGAGTGTCTACATTAAGCTCAATCAATATTTAAATTGTTGCAACTTCACTTTTTTACATTCACAATGAATAAACTCGCCAAATAAGTCTTTCCCTAAAAAGCTTATTTTCCAACTAATAAAATAATCTAATACATAGTAATTGCACTCAAAATATGTTCCTCTGAATTTGTGCACGTCTAATTATATATAATAGATAATATAAATGAAGGGATGAGAGCATATATAAAAATATAAAGTTCTGGCTTAGTTCTTCGAGTTTCAAAAGTTAAATAGGTCATGTTTTTATAATTAAGTTTTAAATATGATTTTCTTGTCATTTTTAATTAGAATATATTTACGACTTATGATGGTGGCAGATAATTATATTAATGAGACATTTAAATATATCAATTTAAACTCATAATTATATTTATTTTATTGATGGTGTATTAACACATAAAATGACACATCAATCGATAATAATAATTACATTTGCTTTTTTGATAATATATAAATCATATATTAACAATATAATTTCTTTTTTAAAAATGCTCTCATTAATCAACATAGGTATTAAACATCATATGATAATTACGAGATATAAAGGGCTCAAAATTGCAATTAATACAATATATCATTATCGATTAATTATTATCAATTTTATATTTCTTAACCTGTCAATCAAATATAATTACCTTATACGAGTTTATAACCTATTTTTGAAATTGTTTTTAAGTTTTTTAAATTATTAAGAAAATATTTTAAAAATAACTTATAATGTTAATAAACTAAATCAACTATGTGCATAGCATGAATAAAGAAAATTAGTATATATATACAAGGTTTAATATTCGAGCCTTAACTGACACGTGAACAAATTTCTCTTGATTTTTATTAAGGATATTATACTTTCAAAACAACATGTTTGAAATTTTATTGTCCAACCACGTAATTTAAAAAAAAAACAAATTTATATTAATTTTAGAACTGCTAATCTCGTAGAGCTCTATCAGATAAGTTTTGAAGTTCTTTAAAAAAAATTATATTCTTTTCGAATTTTTTAAAATTATCCTCGTTATAATTTTATTCATAAAATTTCATTTCTCACCCACTAATATTTACGCAATTTATGCATTAAATTTTATATCATCAAAATTATTTTTGTTAATAATATTATTATTTATTTTAGTATTTAAATTTCTTATCATTAGATTTTACAATTAATTCAAAAAAACTTAAGAAAATGTATTAAATTGAATAAAATATAACTTTTAATTAATGATATAAAATTAGTTAATTTTAGTGGATTTTGATGGAAGAAAATCTTGCAATAGATATAAACTAGCTAAAATTTCTTACTCACATAAAAAAATTATCATAAAGATAAAATTAGAAATGATATTTTATCATCAACATTTTTATAAATTGAAATTGATAAATTTAAAATTTATCTAAATTCCTGATTTTACGTATTTAATTATAAATATTAATTTTCTTCCTAATCATCTTTTCTTTAAAATTTAATTAATTGATTCAATTAGTATTTTCTTTTTCTTTCCTTCACAACCCTAGTGGTTGTCATATGTCATCGTCGTCTACGCCTTTCTCCAACTAATCTTGACGTCGGATTGAAGCCCTTTCTCATCTTCTTCTTTGTTTACCAAAGAAGGCTGTTGAATAGCCGGAATAAGGAGGTGATGACACAGAACTAAAGAGAAGAGAAGTTTTTATTTTTATTTTATAAAAAGTATATTACTATAAAATTATAAACTATTAAATATAATATATAAACTTATACATGCATGTATTATTTAGTTTATTATTTAATGTCAACACTTAAATGTATAAATCTGATTTAGGAGGAGAAGTTAAGTGTTATTAATATCATATTTTTAATGACATTTTACTAACGTTTTTAATCTTTAATTTTACTTTTATATTTTATCATTAGATTTTTAAAAAATATATCATTTAATTATTCAATAGATAATAGTTAAAAAAATTATAGAAAATTTAATTTAAATAATATGTTTTTATTTATCCTTAAAATTGTTGTTTAAATTTCAAATTTCAAAAATATAATATAAAATTATCATAAATATAAATAATATTTATCGTAATATTCAAATTTCTTTTTTTTCTGATATTATGCATGTCCATTTTACGGTCCATGTTCGGGATTCATGGTTGTCCCACCCGACAATATTGTCTCCAAGGTTTGAAGCTACATTTTCCAATTGAGAGTGCAACGTGTCTTATCATTGCACTAATTGTTGGTGTTTAGAATTTTATTTTAAACTATTTATTAAATTTAAAAATCATCATAAAATATGTATTATATATCTTAATATTTTTATTATTTAATTTAAATTTAAATTTAAGATAATTAGACATATAAATTTATTATTTTTTAAAAATATAAATAAATCTATATTTTTTATTTGATACAATAAATAAATCTATATAATTTACCACAACTATGGTATAAAAATCATTTTAAATAATAGTATTTTAATTTCTTCTTTTCTATCATATCTTTTTGTATCCTCTTATTGTTTATTTTTTTTGAAAAAAATGAAATATTAAATTAAAAATAAATTATATTTTAATTAATACATAAAAAAAAACTATTTTTAATATATAAGAAAAGTTAAACCAGGGATATTTTGAAGTCTAATACAATCAAATTTCCTTTAACAAAATATAGTAATAAAGATTATAACTTTTCTACATTAAAAATATTAAAAAGGCTAAAAAAAAATCAATTTAAAATATAATATTATCGAGACTAGTTGCAATGTCTAACTAAACAACCAACTGGGCGAGTAACATTAGCATATTTTAATGCAATTGATCACTAATCAAAATAATTATTTGGATTTATTTTATACTTAATTTATACAAAATAAAAATAAAGATGAAAACCGAAAACAATTGTATTCAGAATTTCAATTCTTAAAATAAACTGTTTTAACAAAATAAAGTTGAAAAAGAAAAAACTAAACCATCATCTTACACTTTTTTTCAAATAAATCATTTTTTTAATGCTGAACTATTTCCATGAATTAGATACATAATAGCTAAATTTTTTTCATTAAACTAGTTTTTATATATTAGATCAAAGAGAAATTCATTTTTTTGTTAAAAAATAATTTATTTCTACTGTCAAAAATTAATATAATTGACAAAATAACCAGGCAATTATATATGACGTGTCACATATGTCTCATTTTGTTATAGTAATAAAAATAGATAAATATTTTAACAAAAAGATAAATTTACTCAACAATCTAACATATAAAAAAATAAAATACAACCTAACCCTAGATAATAATTTAAATGGATGTATGTAGTGTGGGTGTTAGAGGTAGGAATCGAATATATGTAAGATGGAGTCTTTAAAGCTAATTTCTTGGAAGTTTCATTGAATTAGTGGGGCATTTTCTGCGTTTTAAAAGCTTGGCAAGTCTCCGGAATCCTTTCAAAAAGTTGTCACCACCCTTTTCCAATGTGGTGGCTGACTAAGCCTATAGCTAGGCTCAGATTTGGAATTTTAATTTCTTCAAACTTAATAATATCATCTCTCAAGCATTAGATGATATAAACTTGTGGAGAGGTTGTTTTTCTTAATTGCATGCGTAAGATTTGGACGGTAGCTGCCTAATGTGATTTTTAAATTTTTCTAACTTTATAACTATGAATAACATAAGTAATTATTCAAATGCTAAACTCTATATAATTCATTAATTACATTCTAATAAGTGATAAGCCTGAATAATGAAATTTGATTTTTTTGTGATTTTATATCAACTAATAAATGAAAGGAAAATGATTAGAGTCCACAGAATTTGAGCAATTAAAATCTCACAATTACCCTTATAGTATTGTAAAACAAAAATCTAATTTGTGTTTTCTTATATAAACTTATTCTCTCTATTTTTCCAATAAACTTAACGGATGCTTTAGTATTATTTTTAAAAAAGTGATTCTGACAATACTTTTACAAAAGTTGGATTAAGATTTAAGTATTTAATAGTACTGTAAAAAAGTACTTTTAATAAATAAAATGTCTATTTTAAATATAGTGTTATAAAGTAACAAATAAGTATTTAAATAATTTTTAAATTAGTTAATATTATGATATTTTAATAAGAATGTAGAAAATAATTTATTATATTTTTTGTTAATATTTTAATATATAAAAAATAAATTTTAAATATTTTTAAACAATTAACGAGAGAAGAGAAAGTATCATGTGTTGGAGGAGTGAAAACGTAATTAAACTATCAAAAGTACTTTTGGGGGAGAAAAGCTAAAAATTTTAAGTTCTCAATTTGGGGAAAACTGCTTTTGAATAGCCAAAATTTTCCTTCAAAAGTTTTTTGTTTAGCATTCTTTTTGCTTCAAAAGTGTTTTTCATATCAAATGTGGTTCTAAAAAGCACTACTAAACACAACCTAACTCTACATTAACAAACTTATTTCTTCATTCTCTTAACACTTTTTCACAATTTTTGTAACACCCTGAATTTTGGGCCTAGAAGTTTTGGGATTTGAGCATAAGGACAGTGAGGAGAGTGCACTTATGTGTTTAGTTGTGCACTTTAGTGACAAGAATAGGTCTGCTGGTCTAGTGGTTGTGTGTGTGTTGGTTTGTCTTTAGGTTCTATGTTTAAGGCACGATGGCGGCGTTTTGGAAAACATTGCATTTGTTTTTGCTTTAATAATTATTTAACTGAATTTATTTATCTTTTTTTATTTTTTTATTTTTTAATTATTTTATTATCTTATTATCATTATTATTTTTGTTTTTAATTTTTGGTTTTCCCCTTCTCTTTCAAATTCTACCTTTTTGTTTTTCTTTTCTTTGGTTTTCACTTTTGATAAAAAATTATTAAAAGATTGGTTTTGGTTTTTGGCATCGGGGATATTTTGGTCCTCCGTCATTTCCTTCGTCGTCGAAATATGTGTGGGATCCGAACCTTGTCTACAGTTTCCTTTTCTGTTTATCTTGATTTGCAAACATCTGCTTTTAGCTTTTGTTGACGGTATGTTAAACCTATTGATTTTGAGTTTATAGACGTTGGAAGTGTGGGAAAACTTTACTTTCTGAGGTACTTTTGATAGGGCAATGGTTTGGGATGGTTTTGGTGGTTAACATGGTGGTTTTGACATTGTTTTGAGGTGGTTTTGTAACCTCTCCGACAGCCACACGGCCGTGTACCGAGGCACACGGCCGTGTGGATTTGAGAATTAGGGTTCCGGGCTATTTTTGGTGCCACACGGCTGTGTTGCCGATTTAGGAATTTTATTGAAATTCACACGGCCATGTCCCTTGGCCACACGGGCGTATGAGTTTGGGAATTAGGGATTTGAGATTTGGAGTCACACGACCTGGCCACACGACCATGTGACTGATTTGGGGAGTAGGGATTCCACACTGGCGTGTGTTTCGGAACACACGGCCGTGTCTAGTGGGCACACGGGCGTGTGAGATCCTTATATGGTCGTGTCTGCCCTGCACCTTATTTTAGCAAATTTGGACAGTGTGTTACACGGCCTGTTCATACGATCGTGTCCCTGCCTCCCACGGGCGTGTGCCTTTGACACACGGCCACGTACAACCCTTTACATGGGCATGTGGCCCTAACTCGCCAAACTTTAATTTTAGGGCAATTCAAGTGCAATCACAATTTTATGTGTTCCAACTCTCGACTAAGCCTACAGAGGGTAGATTTGACTCTAGACTGACTTCGAATTATGTATTGCTTGTAATTGAATGTGTGATATGTTAAGTATCGAATCTGATTAGATAAGTATACACGTTTCTATAACTAATTGACTGATTGCAAGTGATCTCTTCTAAATGACTGTCTAAAATTGTGTTCTGAATTGGTGCATCTGCCTTCATACATTTGCATACATCCATTTGCATAAGTCATTTTTGGGGTTGGGATGTTGAAAAGAAGGGAGATTTACGATTTGGCAGTTTATCTGTATACTGAAGCCCCTAATACCCAGAAGGTCGTGGGCAGTCCCAATACATAGAGGGTCGTGACGATTTGACTAATCTGGTAGTTTTACTGCAAACCGTCGGTATAGCATATTACCGCATTGCACTGTACCGCATGTACGCTAGCTACGCTACGTACTATTATCTGATCTAACAGTTCGCACTACATGTTTGTACCACGATTCACCGCATTGCACGGTACAACTCATACGCTAGCATGGCTACGTAATATATGAGGCTGACAGTCTATCTGCACACTGATAGCCCTAATTCCTAGAGGGTCGAGGGTGGTCCTAATTCCCTGAGGGTCAAGGACAATGCTGATAATCATCGTTACCGGGCAACCCGGGATGACATCCTCTGGAGTATAATGTTGGATGGGCTTTTCGAGGTCCTACTCGGAGTGGAAAGATAGGTGAGTTGATTAAATCCCCACATAAAGTGTAGGGTTGGACGGAGATGGTGTGTTGGCTGGATGGGTGGGTTATTTTATAGCTCATTTGCACTCATATGCATCTGATTGTATTTGTGTGACTGAATGTGACTGTACTATTCGATAGAGATGTCTGAATGATATGTTTGATTGAACGTGATTCTGTATTTGGATGTGATTGACTGATCGACTGAAAGGCACTTGTGCCTAAGAGAACCTCATAGACTTGACTACGACTGTCTAAATAGATAGTTAATGTGATGGGCTAAGGCCTTACTGATATTAATTCTGGAAAGGGCTTAGGCCCAACCTGTAACTATTAGAAATTTCTGCTACTGTGACTGATTCGGCCACATGATTGTGAAGTTACTTACGGGGTAAGTTGATTACAGGCGTATATACTCGACTATCATCTGATGATAAGGTTTGTTTTGCATATACTGATCGATTTCGTGTAGTTCGGTAGGTTGGTTCTACTTCGCCATTTAACCTGAACTATTCTAAAGCCTTTATGTCTCTCGTTACTTTTTCTTTTAGGACTTTCATCGGGTTTTGATCTCATCATCGAGCTCGAGTAGCTCACCCCCGCTTCTGTTTCCTCTTTCAAGTACACTTCGAAATTTTAGTTGCTGGGCTCGGTGTGCGGAGGACTTAGGTAGTCTTAGAGGGAAATAAATTATAAGTTTGTGATTTCAGTTTTAATTTGATATTCAGTTTTGAAATGTAAGGTTTTAATACTGTAGTACAAACTTTGTTTTAAGACTTATTGCCTTATTTATTCCAATTTTAAATACATTAATATTAAGCTTTCGAAAAGGGAATTAAGGGCAACTGGTTTTATAAGATTTTCTCACGATCACTTCGGTGATCAATGTAGCATTCCGAATTCGATCTAAATTCCTAGGCCGAGTTTGGGGTGTTACAATTTTAATGTAAATTTTATAATTTCTCACTTTGAATATCCTCTTTCTTCATCTTTTTCCCCATTCTTATATTAACCCAAATATACATGTCATGGATTTACAACATTATTTGAATATATTTTTTCTGTTTAATAGTTCCAAAAAAAATTTTTCTTTCTAAAAACAATAACTACCAGCATTAACATTAACATTTTTAAAATATGCATTTTGAAACATATTTATTTTTTATTTTAAAATTTGTTATCCAAAACAACTTAAAAGTGCAACATTTTCAATAAACATAATTAAAATAAAAATATGTAATTTAATCTTAAATTATTATTATAAAAATATTTAAAACTTTATATTCGATGATAAAAAATTAAAATAAAAATATATTGCTCTGGATTGACTCTATGTATATTGGTTATTTTTATTGTTGCTCTACATTAATCGATGTTGCTACATTATAGCTTTTTTTACTAATAATTTTTAATTTAATATTGTATAGCATATTTATTTATTTATTAACATGATTTTAGTATGTATATATATATATGATATATATATGATATTCATCTATACATTATTTTGGTATATTGTATATATTTGGCATAAAAATAGATATAATTATTAATTCCATCCCTATTTTACTAAATTTTCAAAATTTAATCCTCAATACTTTACAAAAAAATTGATAAGTTAGTCCAATTTATAACGTCATTGAACATTACTTTAAATTGTTGATCTAGAAATTAATAGATCAACAATTTATATGTAATGAATTAACGAAAATCCATATTTCAACAATTTATATGCAAAAAACTAGCAAAAATTAATAGTTAAAGTTCATGTATTTACCAACAACTAGAGTAACTTCTCAATTATCTTAAAATGCTATGATTAAATTCTAATAAATTAAAGTAAAAGGACTAATTTTTAATTTTTGTAAAATAAAGAGATGAATTTCATAATTAAAAAAATAAAACATGGGTAACATGAAAATAAGTTATGAATAAACCATAATTTTAATTTATTTCACAAATTAATAATCTTACGCAACACAATATATATATATATATAACAAGGTTTTGGTGCAATTCTAGACCACTGCATGGTTTAGCAGTTGTCACTAATAATAAGCTCACACATCATCAATTTTTAAAACAAATTAATGTATACAGCTATTGAATTTCCATGTCAAGAAATTTATGTATAGATGTATAATTTCCAAATGCATAGATAACTCATATTTAATTTTTAGTAATTCCGATTGCATTAAAAAGTCAACATCAAATAATTTCCAAATACTTCAATTTTTGAAGTGGGACTTCAAGCTTATCTAATCATATATTTTGATCAAGCTTGTCGTTCTCAAATCACTAAAATGTCCCCTCCCCCCTTCCCCAATCTATTATCCATTAAATAAGGGATAAAATGATCTTCTTTAAAAGCATATCTCTGTCTATTCGAATGTATGTCTAATCAAAGTCCCCAATAATTTCATTGGGGAATCAACAAATTATGGTGATCATAAACCACTTAAAAGAACAAGCAAGCAAAAAAAAGAGAAAAAGAAAAAAGGTCATTCTTAACAGCCACGCGGCGGAAGCAAATGTCATGATTCAACAATGGAGTTCAATTAGGAATAGTAACATTAAGCTTATAGTAGAGCATCATAATTTGTTATTTTTAAACTAGCTTTTAACTTATTTCAATTGGTTTTTAATCAATTCGATAGAATTTTAAAGTTTCAATCGATTTTTATATATTTTGGTATCGGATGAATCAATTGGACTACTGATTTCTGGTTCAATTGACAATCTAATCTGATTCTGACAATTATGGGCTAGTGATCATATACATACATATATACTAGCTTATTTGATTTGTTTTTTTTTTTTTTGAGAAAATATATTGGAATTTTATTCAAACAGATCAAATACAAGGCACAATCAACAAAATATCCATAAAATTGGGCCAAAACAAATCTAAATACCAGCAACAGAAACGAAGAAAGGCTCTAGAAGCACCTAAGCCTCAGCCAATGAAATTAAAGTATTTCCTCTCCTGAAAAGCAACAAAAGGTGTTTATGGCCCATCAGTAGAAGATTCATTTCCTTTTTCCAATAACCTTTAACCATTTTAACTCTTGCAACAGTTTTCTTTCCAAACTCTTCCCCTACCCAAACTCCCTACCTTGAAACAAAAAAAGGAAATAAAAAGCTCTCCCTCCTTCGATCCCTGTCCACTTCCTCTCTGGAAAAGCAGCATCTTGTAGACAATATTGTACCCCTTGTTTTAGGCCTTCAATAGCCAACAAGTGGGCAACACCATTCGTTGATCTCTAAACATATTGAAACTTGCAAGTATGAAAACTTTTGCTTAGACCTTTTCCATCCCTTATGAAAGCCCCGATCTCAAATTTATCCTCATCATCTCTTTTTAATTTTCCGATAATAGAGAGAGCATCTCTTTCGACTTCAACCTTCACAAACCCTACATCTAGGCCTAAAAGGATACTTTGGATACATGCAAGGGTTTATGCAGCAAAAGTAGAAGGTACATTTTCATTTATAACCACTTTAGAACCCAAAACTTTACCCTCTGAGTCTCTGATAACAATTCCTTAAAAATATTTAATTTTATTTTTCTTGTAAGATACATCCAAGTTTATTCTAACGAACGAATTCTCCAAAGGCCTCAATTTCTCTGTCTTCATTCTGCTAGAAAGTTTGGAACTGGAAATCCCATCAATTTCACATACATATTTTTTTATAGAGTTTACTACTGCTAATCCCGATCTCCTTTGCCCCTCATGTAGCCATTTGTTTCACTTAATCTATATAGCCCAACTCACACAAACAAACAATGGGCACTAAGTGATCGAATCATTTTCAAAAAACCAGGTAACCTATTCCATGAACTCCATATCTATCACCAAACCTATCTATTGAAAATTCATCATATCCTAAATTTCCTTTGACACAAGGAAATCACTTAAAACATGTTCTCTGGATTAAATCTCACTTGTGCATCGCGGGTATAGAGCTGAATTAACTAGTCTTTTGTACTATGGATTACAAAGAGTAGGTAGATTTTTTTTTAAATCTCTAGAATGTAATATTTAGTTTTGAGGGAAGTTTCATAACCCACAATTTTTTGTAAAAATTTCCATGCTCCATCTGGTCATTTGTGTGATTAGTCTCAATAGGATACTGTAATAGAAACTTATAGGCACTACGAACAGTAAACTCCCCAGACTCCTACCCTTTCCAAACTAAGAAGTCTTCATGCTAGAAATTTGATAGTAGGATGTTTAGGATTCAGCTAGCATCCCTATCACTAATGGTTTTTCTTATCAAATCCTCTTTCCAACTTCTTGTATTATTGTCAATAAGTTCAGCCACCATAAGAGTATTAGGACATCTATTACTATTTTGAATTTTGTAATTCGCAGTTCCTTAAATCCATGCAGCCTCCCTTGCTAAGATTTAAGATCCAGTCCCTACTCGCCAGCATAAGCCATCCTGAAGAATTCCTTCGATTGCTCAGATGCTCTTCTAGGTATATAAAGGTATATTTCCTAACCTTGAATTCATAAAATTCGTATTTGGATAACATTTAGCTTTCAAAGTGCGTGCAAGTAATGAATTCAAAAAATTAATCAATTGTCATCCTTGCTTCACTAATAAAGATAAATTGAATTTGGCAAGACTACGAAATTCCAATCCACCATTCTCTTCTAACTCACAAAGCTTCTTCCATTCACACCAGTGGATCCCCATTCTAACTTACCCTTTTTGCCACCGAAAATTCACACAAATATTCTCCATATCATAACAAAGCGATTTTGGTAATAAAAAACATGACATTGGGTAGGTAGGAATAGCTTGTAGAACTAATTTTATGAAAACTTCCTTACCCCCTTGTGATAAATGTCTAACACTCCAACTGTCTATCCTGCTCTCCATGCGGTCTTTTAATAGTTGAAATGTAAATCTCTTCCCTTGCCTCACCATGTTAGGCAACTCGAGATATCTTTTAGGATTTGTAGAATTTTGAACATTCAAGACTTGTGAGACCAAATACCTCATTTGAGCAGTTGTATTTGAACTATAAAAAGCAGTGGACTTTTCATAATTAACACATTGTCCAGACGCCTCTTCATATTCCTTTAGAATCCTTTTAAAAGTTTGTACCCCCTTCAGTGAAGCCTTTCTAAATAAGATGCAATCATCAGCAAATAGTAAATGGGAAATCTGTGGACCTCTGCGACTTACTCTAAGTTCCTTACCCAACCCTTCTTCCATAGCCAAATGCATTAATGACAATAGACCTTCACTGCACACCAGAAATAAATAAGGGTTCAATGGGTTTCCTTGCCTCAAACCTCTAGTAGGACAAAATTGTTCCCCCTATCTTCCATTAATCACAATTGAGTAAGATACTAAACTTATACAATGAATAATGAATTCCACCCATGAATTAACAAAGCTTATTTTTTGCAACATTTGGCGTAAAAGGTACTATTCTACCCGATCATATGCTTTGCTCATATCTAACTTCAACACCAAAAGCCCTTTTCTTCTTGTTCTTTTTTGTTTATATGCACGAAGGACTTCATAAGCAAGAAGAAGATTATTAGTAATCAGCCTGCCCGGAACAAAAGCACTTCGGGCCTCATCTATACAACATTCTAAAACTTGTTGGAGACGATTTGCAACAATTTTAGAAATAATTTATCAGCATTGCACAAAGACTCATAGGCTTAAAATTAGACAGATTCATAGGTTGAACAATTTTTGAAATTAACATAATATTTGTAACATTTAGAAGTTTTAGTGACATACCTACATTCAGTATTTTAAGATAGAAATTGCTCACATCAAGCCCAATAATGTGCCAAAATTATTGGTAAAAAACTATAAAAAACCATAATTTCTTGTTGCTTTTGTTGGCCCCATACCTTTCAGAATAGCAAAAACCTCATCAGCAATATACCATGCCAATAACATTTGATTCATATCCTCCATTATTCGTCGCTCCACTCCAAATAATATATGCTCCACTTCTCCCACATCTTTTGTAGAAAAAATATTTTCAAAATATTTTCGAGCAATATCCTCCATCTCACTCTCTATATTTGTAATTTCTCCCACTTCATTTTCCAAACTCCTAATATGATTGATATGTCTCCTTTGCGATAAAAATTTATGGAAGAATACAGTATTCCTATCCCCCATTTTTCAACCAGTTTGCTCAAGCCCTTTGTTCCCAATACACTTAGGCTTTGTTTGTTTACTTGTATTTGATTTTTCGAAAAATGTTTTCCTCATTTTAAGGTGTTTGGAAGCCTAAAAATAATTTACATTTGGAAAATATTTTCCAAGACATGGGTAAAATTAACACTGTTTTAGGGAAAATGCCTTACAGTTTTTTTTCGTAAGACATTTTCCATCTCCTCTTCATCCAGGTAAATTCCTTCTCCCTTCCTTTTGTTCTTCATCTTCTTTCTCTCTTTCTCTCTTTTTGCAAATCTAATTCCTCTTTTTCTCTCTTTCTCAGGCAAAGGCAAATCTCTCTTTCTAAGGTACGACATCTTCTTGTTCTTTTTTTTTTTTTGGGTTTGGGAAAATTTCGTTATTTTTAATGTGCTATCTTTGAAATTCTTGGGGCTACAGTGGAGAAAGACATGAATGGAGAAAAAGGAAATAAATTGTGGTGGATGATAGGAGTCATCTTTTGGCTAAATTGGGAACATCCACCACTGTTGGTGTGCTTTAGAAATATTACTATCATTAGGCATTAAGCATTTGACTTTTGATCTACACACGATAATATTACTATCGTCCTTTTGTGATTCTTTCTGCAGGCTATGTTTTCTTAGTTGATAATGCTATATATATACCCAAGGAAATATCTTTTTTGAACTTTTGGGTCATTTTCATTCGTGATTTTCATGATAAAAAGCATTTAAATTTGTTTCTAATACTGGAAATACATCTCTTGGCCTTTATTTTTACTTTGATCTGAGTTCTGGAAATGATTCGACATTAACTTTGAATAGAAAATGCATATCAAAGTAAACAGGAACTTGAAAATGCACAATTCGGTCTGGAAACACTAATCTAAGAATTTTTTTGTCAGAGCAGGGGATTTCACCTTTTTAGTGTATGAATTATGGGCCAATGTTATTTATCCATTATTTTAACCCAATAGTTCTGCAGCGGTGAAATTTACTGTTAATTTTCTAGCTGCAGGTTTTTGTCATTGATATTAGCTGCAAAAAACCACATTCAAGATAGGCTTAAGGCTATAAATAGAAGATTTAAACAAATTTCTGGTTGTTTCAGGTTGCCAAATTTTTTAGCTTAGAATTTTACTGGTTGTTTAATTGGAAGTTATCGGTTGCCTCAAATTTACTGGTTTGACTCTACCGCCATTGTTTTGTCTTGGTTGTGACTTTAAGAAGGTGAATTATTCTAGTGGCATAAAAGTTTCTTTATTGCAATATTTGTTCTTGTCAATATTTTCAAGGTTCACAAGATGCTTAATGCGTGTGTTGATCATCTCTCAAGCATTTGGCAAAATGATGTTTTTGAGAAATTTTGAGATGCTTAATGCATAAATTTTGAGAAAGGTGAACATCCTAATTCTAGTGAGAAATAGTCGTTATATGGGGCTTAGGCACTGCAAAAATATTAATATCATTATCTAAGCAAAATGATGTAGAAGAAGACGGACCCAAATTAGCCAAAAGATGACTCCTATTATCTTGAGAGACATTGACTTTTGATTAGAATTAGAACAGACGTGACAGTTGGATTATTTGTATAATCACAAATTGTATCCTCATAGTCAGCAATGGAGTGGTCAATTTTCATACAAATTGAGATGTGTTTAATAAATATTAATCTATGAAAGCTGTCTATTTTAGTTGGATGATATCAACATGTTTGATCCATTTCCTTTTAGTAGGAAAAAGACTTAGCTGTCTATTTTAGTTGGATATCAGCATGTTTGATCCATGCTTTATAATCTCGTTAAAACCCATGTTGAATGACTTATTTACTTGTTTATTTTCTTTTCAGTCTATCTTTTCTTCGAAAAATACATTCAAATCTTTTACATTATAAGTCTACAGTTAACCTAAACTATAAGTTACTTTCAACAGACTTTGCTTCATCTCTCACGTCTCAACTATATATCTAATATCTTCCATTTACATTTTCATGGGGCCGACGTTGAATGACTTTGATAAATTATGAAAATTGTATTTAAGTAGGTTGTACACCGAGTGGAAACTGAAGGCACATTTCAGATTAAGATTGACTTTTGCTTTTTGTGTAGTTGATTTGGGATTTGCTCCATTTTAATTTCAAGTATACTCGAAAGGTTTTGGGGTGTATGTCTTTTCGTTTATCGTCACATTTTATGTGTATTTGTACCAAGTTAAAATCTGATTTATTTTATAATTCATGTAAATTTGATGATTTTGTTATTCAAAATATGTTTTGTTAAGTGTACCTTGATCATTTGTCGACTATTTAAAATCTGACAATTCTACAGTGGACTCTTATCATGGTTTCTTAAAATATATGCACTCAGGACTAAAAAGCTAAAATTAAAAAAAATTATCTTTCATTAGTGTTTTTTTTTATCATTAAATAGTTTATATTACAATTTTTAAAACGAACTTTAAAATGAATGAGTTAAAGTGGGATTGTCAATATTTGGGTGTGACTTTGAATCAACCTATGTTAATTTAATATATACTTTTTTCCAATAGCATGACTTTTACATAATTTATTATTATTGATTTGTTGAAATTTGAAGTAAATGGTTTACATGAATGGAAAAATTATATATTACAATAAGGATTTTAGGATATTAAAGTGCCTTTATACTTAAACAATTGAGATATTTTCGAGTAAAAATGTAAATGGGACATGAGAATTTAAAAAAGAAAAATAGTGAAAATAAGTGGCATGATGATCATTTAGCTAGAACATACGAGAATTTAAGAAATAGTTAACTGGCATGATGATGTTTGAGACCAACAGAATAGAAATGAAGATCAAACTACCCTGTACATGTACCATTATCTATGCAAATGCAAATCGAGATTATAAAAGAGAAAATTATATTAATAGTATTTTATATAGTGGTGACCAGCATTGTATTGATATGATAAGGATGAGACTAATAGCCTTTTTTAATTTGTGTGATATTCTTAGTAGGAATAATTTGTTACAGTCAACTAAATCGGTGAATATTAGGGAGCAAGTAGTTATATTTTTACATATAATTGGTCATAATGTAAGGTTTCGAGTGATTGGGTCTAGATATTATAGATCAATTGAGACAATTCATCGTTACTTTAGGGTTGTATTGAGAGCTATTTTGAAATTGTATAAGCTAGTTATTAGATTACCTAATGAGTCAACTCCTAGTGAAATCAGAAACAATCCAATGTTTTATCCTTATTTTAAAGATTATATTGGAGCATTAGATGGAACTCATGTTCGTGCATCCGTTCCACTTAGCATTCAAGGAAGATTTCGTAACCGTAAAGGGGGGACGACACCAAATGTATTGGCTGCCATTACATTTGATTTGAAATTTTCCTATGTTCTAGCTGGTTAGGAAGGTAGTGCACATGATTCTCGTATTTTAAGTGATGCACTTTCACGCCCAAGAGGATTAAGAGTTCTGGAAGGTAAGAATTATAAAACATTAAATACCAAATAGTTCTAGTAAGCTCATAATTTATTAGTAATAATTATGTTTTGTCTAATTGTAGGTAAATATTATCTTGTTGATACTGGATATGGCATCCGAAATGGATATATTACCCCATATCGTGGTGTCCGATACCATTTAAAAGAGTTTAGTGATTAGGGGCCTGAAAATGCAAAGGAACTCTTTAATCTTCGTCATTCATCATTGCGAATCACTATTGAACGAGTTTTTGGGATTTTGAAGAAACGGTTTCGTGTATTAGATGCTGAACCATTTTGGAATTTTCAAACTCAAGTAGATATAATTTTGGCTTGTTGTATCATTCATAATCATATAATGAGAGTTGATCCTAGTGATTTACTTAATCAAAGATTATACGAGGAGCCTGAGTCTGATTTGATAATACCAACTCTTACGGAGCGAGAAGAAAGAGAAGAAGTAAGAGAATGGTCTGCTGAGATAAAATTGCACAAACTATGTGGACTGATTATATGGCTAGAAATATTATATAGGTTTAGGGCGTAGGGTTATTGTTTCTATGTTATGTATGTTTTAGTATTAAAATTATTTTTTTTTTGTTAATGTTGGTTGGATAATGATATTGAAATTTTAGTTTGCTGGATTTTGAAAATATTATGTCTTGAATTTGTTACATATTGAATTTATTATGTTTTAAGCTTATTGGATATTGAAATGATTGACAATGACAATTATTAATGTAGAATGGGTAAGGGCAACAAATAAGGGACCTCTAAGCAATTCAGGTGGACAAAACCGATGGAACATCTTTTTCATGAAATTTTAGCAGAGGAGGCCCAGAAAGGAAATAAGCCTTCTAACTCTTTCAAAGCAGTTTCTATTAATTGAGTTGCCGAAGCTATTTCAGAAAGATATCAAGTTCAATGCAATGCGAAGCATGTGGAAAATCATTTGAGGACTGTAAAAAACCAGTGGCAGATTATATGCACAATTCGAGTTGAAAGTGGCTTTGGATGGGATGATAACATGAAAATGATCACATGTGATAGAGCGACATATGATGTAGCAGTGATGGTAATATATGTATATATATGTTAAGTATATTTCAATTGTTTTTTTACTTGTTATTCTAATTGTGTATAATATCCAACAGTCACAGAAGAAGTATGAACCATTTTTGAATAAAAGCATTGATCATTATGATGAAATGGCTTTGGTTGTTGGCAAAGATATGGCAACAGGGAGTTTTGCCAGAACATTTGCTGATATAGATTTGGATGATGATAACCAAGATTCAGTGCCTATAGACTGCGATAATGAAGAGATTAAAGAGGTAAGAACAAAAGTATCTTCATCTGGCACATCCAAGTGTAAAAGAAAAAATGCTCAAGAAAGTGTCGTTGATGAACAAATTAAATTTGTGGGTGAACAACTTGGCAAAATTGCTAATGCTTTAGAACAATTTACTGCGGATAAGACACTACATCTTTACGAAGAAGTGATGTCGATGGAGGTAGAAGGATTTGATGATGACTTCCTGTGTTCTGTATTTGATTATCTAGTGAGTCATGAATCCGAGGCCAAAGCTTTTTTAGTTAAAAGTAAGAAGCATAGAAAAATTTGGCTTCAAAAATTTTCTCAAGGTTGAAGATATTGATACTTTTAATGTGGTGTAATATTAGTTATGCACTTGGACAATGTTGTTGTTATTATGTGGTGTACTACTAATTATGTATTTGGATAATATTATTAATTTCTAGTATTAATTATAGTTTGGAAGCTAATTTATAATTATTCAATCCTTGTTCTTTATTTTTTATAACACAATTACAAATAATTTATTTGACTTTGGTTGTTTTCAATTTATGACGGTTAATATTCTAGCTTAATAATTGAGTATTATTATATATTTAATTTGATTTATTTATTTATAAATAAATTATGGCAATATATGTAAAAACAGTTTAAAATATAAATTTATTAATATATATATAAATTTATTAATATATGTAAAAACAGATTTTTCGAAAAATATTTTCAGAAAATCTGTCAAACAACAGAAAATATTTTACTCAGATTCATCCAAACACCAGAAAAGTAAATCATTTCCAGAAAAGTAAATCATTCTCTAGAAAAGTAAATCATTTTCCAGGAATCATTTTTCGGAAAATATTTTACTGGCAAACAAACAGAGCCTTATTATTACTCAATCTCCTAATTAAGATGAAGTTTCACATCAATAATTTCGAAAAGCTTATCATCATCCCTTGCCGCTTTAGTTAATTTAATTTTTGATTCAAAACTTTTGTTGCCCCAACCCACTTCTCCTTAATGTTCCTTTCCCATACCAGCAAGGCATTTTTAAGTGCATCCAATTTTGCTAGGACATCACCCATAATTGAATCCCATACACGTCGCACCAATTCTTCACAAGAATCTTCGAAAATCCATTAAGCTTAAAATCTAAATTTTTTACATTTTCTCCCCATTTCTATGACTAATTTGTTTGAATTAAAAGAGGGTAATGATCCGAAAAAGAGTAAGGCAAATGTTCAATTGAAAAATCAGGAAAACTATTCAACCACTGAGAATTTACCACCCCTCTATCCAATCGCTCTCTTATATTTGTTTATGGTAGATTCCCTCTTTCCCAAGTAAGCCAAGAACCCAAAAAGCCCCTATCCACTAACTCACCAACTCACATTCCTCCAAAGTCTTACAAAAATTCTCTATACATTTTTTCTCCCTTGGCATTCCTCTAGACTTTTAATGAGAATATAAAATCTCATTGAAATCTCCACATACAATCCATGGTAAGTCATGATTTCTCCTTATTCGCCGAAGAATTTGCTAACTTTCCTCCTTGTTTCTGACATTCGGAGCCTTATAAAACCCCGTTAATCTCCATTTCAAATTTGCTTCTGCTTCTTGAATATTTGCATCTATATGATTCCTCGAGAAACTACAAATATTAACCAAGTCATTACCATTCCATGCCAAATTAAGTCCCCCTAAAGCCATCCGCACTCACATCCATCCCATTATTGAAACCACATTTTTTACGAACTTTCTTCATTCTCCTTCCATCCAATTTCGTCTCCGTTAAGAAGATAATTTGGGGATTAATAGCCTTCATCATAAACTAAAGTCGTCAAATAGCACGAATACTTCCAAATCTGCAGACATTCCAACATACAATTTTCATGGCACTCGGCTGGCATGCCCCTTGGCAGCTATCGATAAATGGTTAGAATGAGCATTTTGTTGCTCAATCGGGGCTCCTATTGAATTAGCCACTTCTGCAACATTGGGGACCACTAAATTTGTTCTAGGTCTTTTCTTCCCTTCCACGTTTCCAATTGGATCTTCTTCAAAATCATGTTCCATACTATTGCGGCTTAGTCCATCAAAAAATCTAGTTGATTCCCCGTATCATGATCTGGATGTCCTTCCAAATTGAAACCCAACACTGAATTAATATTGCTCCATGTATCACTCCTAAAATCATTCTTTTCATTACTCTTTGATCCATGCACGTTCCAATTTCTTTCCTTAGAAACGCCATCCCCTTCCTCATGCAGCCATACACTACTCACGGTTGTGGCTTTCCTCATCTGCGCTTACAAGGACAAATCCCATCCAAAATCCGTAACATCTCCTCTCTAATGCAATCAAACTGGACAAAACTTATCATTGTCGCTCAAATAGCCACATAAGAAATAGAAAAGAGTAAGTTTCTCATACTGAAAATTCAAATAAGTGAATTTCAATGATGGGAGCACAATCTTCTTCCTTGTCTTTAGTGACTTCCTTACATCAAGCTCTACTTGGATCCTAAGATAATTCTTCAATACTTGATTTATCTGCTTAGAATCATATTCCATAAATCTACCAATAAAATTTCGCAATTGCATCGCCACTGTCTCTGAAAAGAAGCCCGAAGGTAAATCATGGATTTGCACCCAAAAAGTTCAAAAAACTAGAGGAACCTGTAATGGATCTTCGCCATTCTCCAAACAGGAATTATCAAATAATGGTTGTTAAATGCCCGAGGAGATCCTTGACCACCTGATCAATATCCATTTCATGGAAAAACTTAAATAAGAATTTCTTCACACCCAGATTCGATATCTGAACCCCACCTAATGAATGCCACAAATTTGCCATTGTGTTTTTCATTGCCTGAAAATGAACAATGCTTGCTGCTAGAAACTAGCTTACCAAACAATGTTCATATGTCAGTTTTTGTAACCTCAGATCAATCGACAATAACAACGCATCTTATTCTTCCCTATTCTCAAAATTTAGCCCCGTCATCTCTTCCTCCATGGCAGAAAATCTCACACAGTAGATATCCAATTCCTACTTTCTTAGAAAAGTGCCTTGAGAGATCCAGACAAACAATAAAAAACAAAAGACAAGAAGAAAAAAGCAGGACCTGCTACAATGAGCAAAGAAAATTCACTTATTTGGAAAATTAAATTAAATATATTAAAAGAAAGAAATTGTTAAAATTAAGTTAAAAAGGAAATTAAGATAACAACATAACATAAAACTTATAATTGAATAAACTAAATATTAACTCAGTTGAAAATGTCAAAAACAACTTTATTCAATTATAACACACAGAGATATAAAATTTTAAATATTTTAGTTATTTTCTTTAAATTTGAAATTTTTTTGTCGACTTTAAAATTGAAAGTTATTTTATATGCATGATAATATACATGCTTATCTATATATACAAACTAACTTAATTTTTAAACCCATCCCTCATCCTTTCAATTTTTTTTTCTTTTATAATTATCCTTTTACATCATATTTTATAATATATGATGTGATCATAAATTCAACCCTTAATGATTAAAATTTAATATTTTCTACTAAAGTCAATAAAAAGTACAGTTTAATAAAATATATTTTGTAATGGGAAGTAAATTTATATTAATTAATTAACGAAAAAAATATGTTTATATTAATTATCTTATGAAAAACAAATTTTACATTAAGTAGATAATGAAAGAAAAAAATGGAGAAAAGCCGTAAATTCTATCAATAAAAGTATCCATGTAATGTTATATGTTGTGGACATATAACCGCCCCCTAAATGAAAATAGCTATAAGTTGTTAATGTATATACTTTATAGCCGTCAATCTTAGTTTTATATTATTAGAAATATAAAAGCGTTATTTAAAATTAAATAATATTAAACTTTAATAAAAAAATTATATTGGAAATATTTATAAGTAATGTGTTAACCAAAAATATAATCCTCTAATAACAATTTAATAAATACATATAAACACTCATTAATTGAACTCTAGGCTTATTTGGAAAGTCAGTATAATTATTTCTTGTATAGCAGTTTTGGTAATCACTGGATTGAGTGTAATTAAAACATTCTATTATGTTTGTACATAATTTTATTTTTAAAATTTATAATTTTAGGATATACATTTTATTTTTAAATATAATTATATGTTATATTGCTTAAATAATATGAAAATCTTATTGATGAGATAATTTCTTATACATTTGGAGCTACTAAATAATTAACTAAATTACATAGTATTTATTATAAATTATTTATACTTGTAGTAGCCCATTTCTGCCCGGGCCCATAGAGTAAAATATAAATATAAATATAAAAATTAAAAAATAAAAAAGAAATAAAAGTCCTTTTACAAAGTCCAAATTAAAAGCTGATATACATGGCCCAAACTGAGCATTGTTTATGGCCCATACCGGTAGCCCACATACAAAACTTTTAACCCAATACCCAAAACACCCAGCAGACCCTTTACACCCAATTCTAAGCCTACCCTTAACCCAAACGGGGCCCAAGAGGCCCAAACTGTTAACAAAGGATGGAAGACCTAGGGTTTCTAAAACCTTAGGCTTCGCAAAAAGGAAGGTTCCAGAATTCGCGCCGCAACCATCCCAAGCGACGCGCCTCTTCGACTCGCGCCGTTCCAGTGGCCCTCTGTCAGCGCCACAAGCCAGTGCACAGTCAATGCCTGGTCCGTCACCACCATCGTCAGGCCTTCATCACCGCCGGATTTTTCGGCATTACCTGCAAAAGAGGAAAGAAAAATAGCAGCGAACAAGGCAAGAAATCGAATAGGGATAAACCAAACTTGTAAATAGAGGCTATAAAAGCCGAATCATTCCATTATAACGAGGACAGATTTTTGAACAGAGAATAAAAAGATACACACAAATATTCACAGGAGAAATAAGAAACAGTTGTTCATTTTCCAAAAGGTGATATTCTGTTATTTATTTTTTTTATATATACAAACATACGAATTGATTTTTTTTGCAAAAAACTGTTAAATATTATAAAGGAAAGGGCTACCTGTGTTTTACCCAGAAAAGCAAAGGCTTTTAGCCTTCTAAACCGCCATGTATGGCAGTGCGTGCAGCGCGTGGGCACGAACGACCCAGTGGTCGGAGGTCGGAGCCGAAGGGCACCCCTTCTCTCCTTTTCAGAGAATTTTCAATTTTTTTTTTTAAACGGAGTACTAAAATGAATTTTGGGTTAAGGTTTTAACATTTATAGTACTACGAAAACGGTGTCATTTTGGCTTAGCTCGATAAGCACTAAAACGGCATCGTTTCAGCTGAGGGGATCCGCTTGTTGACCCGATTACCTGGGGAGGATCCACGTGTTTTCATAAAGTGGGATAATTTCACATTTGGTCCTTCTGTGTTTTTTAATATTTACAATTTCATTTTATTTTTATTTTTAATTCGGCCCTAATCTTTTATAGTTGTTTCAATTTAATCCCAGTGGCCATTAAACCCTATTTTAAGGAACGACGTCGTTTTCTGGGATAAGGGCTAATTGCCCAGTGAGTCCCTTTAGTTTAAAGCGCCTTTCAATTAGGCCCAAATTTTTATTTATTTTGTAATTAATCCTAAATTCTTTAATTAAATTCAATTTAATCCTTTTTATATATTTAATTTGTTTTAAATACCTTATATATTATTTTTTATAAATATTAGTTATATAAAATAATATATATTATTTTTATTTATATATTATCCATTATATTATTATTATATATTTTATTTATAAATTATATTTTATTATATATATATTATTTTATTTTATTTTTATATAAATTACGTATTATTCATTAATTGTGTAAATTTTTTTAATTGCTATTAAATAATAGTATATATTATCCTTATCTATAGTATTTACATTTCATTATATTTTACTTATATTTTATTACATATTACATTTTATTATATATATTTATATTATTTATCATATGGTTTATATTATTATATATTTTGGTTATAAATTATATTATATATATTTTACTATATATTATCTCTTACATTACTTTTATTTCATTATAAAATATATACTATTTTATCATTCATTAATTATATAGTTTTTTTATTTTATTATTAAATAAATATGTGTAATATTAATATTTAGTACATTATTTTGTTAATATATTAAGTTATTATACCTTATAATATGGTTTATATATATATATATATATATATATTAATCATTTTAAAAAAAAAGTTTTCCTTTATTATTTTCATATTATTCTAAAAATTTATGAATATCTTTATTTTTTTTATTTTTATATTTTTTATTTTTATAATTTGCTTATTTACTTTTGTTTCCTGTTATTTTGTTATTGTTTAGTAGGTTAAATTTTCATATAATATTTGTTATTGTTTTTTTATTTGCATGAAAATTAATCATTTATATTGATTTAAGGTACATTTGCATGAAATGTTGTTATATATATGTGTTATGCAATTCATACCATTAAATTCATTATACTCTATGTTGTATTTTGCATGTAACGATAATGCATGTATATTTGTGTTTATAATAATATGTATATAAAATGATAACGTATATTATGTAAATTATGCCATTATCTATTACTCTTTATACTATATTTGCATAAAATAATAAAGCATGTATTATGTAGCTAGGTTTATTTAATGTTAATTCCTTGTAAAGTGTAAAATACATCATTATCTTCAAAACAAAAATATCTCATTTAATTCAAAAGGAATTTTTTAAAAAAAGTTAGGCAATGTTTTGATATTTAGGAATTTGGGAATTAGTGCCCTAACATGCTGGGTTGCGATTTCTCGTTTGTCTAAATATCTGAAATATCCTTTTAAATGAGTTTTACAAATCACAAGATGATTTCAGTTATCAAAGTTTAAAGATATCGTGTCCGATCATGCTAGATTTGATGTTTGTGCTCTTTTAAAACGAATGAATCTTGATTCTTTTCTCAAAACATTATGGTTTTAAGGGAATCTCATTTCTAAATTTTTTTGAATTTCTGACATTAAGGTAAAATTATTCAATTTGGTACCAATTTTGGGCGTCACGAGGGTGCTAATCCTTCCTTGTACGTAACCGACTCGCGAACCTATTTTCTCATAATTTCGTAGACCAAAACGTTTTATAAAGTGATCCAATCACACTTTAAAAGATTAGTGGCGACTCCTGTTTTTATTTTTTTTAAACTCGTTTTTAAGGAGGTTTCAACAGCTTGGCGACTCCACTGGGGACTTAATAGAGTCAAGCCAAGAAATTGAGTATTTTCTGTCTTAATGTCAGAAGTTTCAAAATTTTAAAATTTGATCCTTTTTATATGTGTTTGCTGCATGTGTTTGTTACCTTATTGCTGTGCATTACATTTGCATGACCATTGTGGTCACACCTTTAAGTGGGAGTGAGAAGCTATGCTTTCGTGAGGTTTTCACCTTTGTATGAGCTAGTGGATTGCTTCCGGGATACTATACCTATGTCTTCGTGAGATTTTCATCTCCGTATGACCATAGGGAAATGTGTCCCTCTGAACTGAACTTGGTCTATATGAGCCTATAATGGGTGAGGACCGATGGATCTGCTGGTTCAGGTACCCTTGCTTTAGAGCTAAAACTCATATAGTGAACTATAAGTGTTTACCCTAGGGAAATAGAGATAGCCTTTAGTAAGCTACCCTAGTAAGTACTTGTTTATCATTTTTTATATATGATACTAACCTATTTTTATTTTGCTGTTATTGCATGTCATTTGACATTTAAATGTGTCGATTCACGGCTCAATTTCTAGACTAGAAAGTTTTGTAATGAGGAACAAATACCTTAATAAAGTGGAGGACAATGCTTCTGTCTGTACCTGGTCAGAGAAAACCCAGTTAGAGAAAGGAGATAGTGTCACCGAGGTGTATACGTCAAAGTTATGGAACTTCACCCGTATTAATTCTATGCAAAATGAGTTTCAAGAGCTGAGAAATATTTGGGCTCAATGGGATGACAGATCTTGTACCCACTTTGGATGAGTATACGACTTTACTGCGTTGCCCGAGGATTCAGGGTCACAAGGCTTATGTTAAGCCTGCTAGCCTTCCAACTTTTACGAAGAAGTTGGTAATGATTACTGGGATGAGTGAGCAGTGGACTGTAGCTCGTGTGTAGCAAAAGGGTGATAATAAGTGTATTCCATGGGCTGTTTTGAGGGATTTGATATCGACGCATCCAGACATAAAGAAAAGGGTCGACGTCCTGGCTTTGAGTATTTACGGCATTGTGATTTTCCCAAAGGTGTTGGGGCACATAGATGAGGCGGTTGCGGATTTATTTGATCAACTGGGTAAACAGAACACACCTGTGCCCGTAATCCTAGCTGAGACGATAAGATCTTTGAGCGCATGTCAAAGAGCTGGTGAAGGAAGATTCATTAGATGTGCACAGTTGCTATTAGTTTGGTTTCATAGCCACTTCTAGAAGCTTGATAAGATTCCTTACCGAGTATTCTTTGAGGGTTATTCTCCCTTAAAGGAAGCAGTGGACATGCCTAGGAGAGATGACATTTTAGAAGAGAGGTGGATATATATTCTTCAGAATCTTCGAGAGGAAGATGTTATGTGGAAGGCTCCTTGGTTGGTTCCTAGTGAAGTCCTTTACCGATGTGCCAATTTTGATTGGGTCCCTTTGCCAGGAATTTAGGGAGTTGTTGGATATACACCATTGCTGGTTCTAAGGCAATATCGAGCGAGGCAGTTCATACCAGCTACACAGGGTTTAGTTCAGAGTGATTTCTCTTATAAAGGAGATCACTATAAGAAGAGGATGCAAGAGATTTCTGAGGCTTGGAATAAGCCTTTCTGTATGAAGATCTTAACCGAAGGTTCGATGTCAACTCTTGAGTATAAAGGGTGGTTTAGTAGGAGAGTCAACGATAATGTCCCTAAGCCAATTTTGGGAGTGGCTTGATATTGGAGGAGAGCTTACAAGTGATTCCATCAGAGTTGGAGGTTATGAAACAAGAGTTCAAGAGAAAGAATTTAGAGCTTGAAAAGAGGATGGAGAAGCTCGAAGAGGAAAAAATGTATTTGAGTCTCAATGTCGATATTCAAAAGATGGAAGTCGAAATGGTGAAAAAGGAAAAGAGAAAGATTGAGTAAGATTGAGATGATTTAAAGACACACTATAAGAAGGCTCAGGGAACCTTGAAAAGGGTCGAATTAGGGAGATCTTCAGAGCAGCGGTAACAAGAGATTCAAGAGGAAAGAGCCAAAGCTGAGTATTGGGAGAAAAAGTTCCAAGAGATGCAGTAGCGTAATCAAGCCCTAGAAAAGGAAAATCAAGGATTAAAAGTTAAGGTGACAGAGCTTGGACGATCTCTTCATCATCACCGGAGTCGTAATTCTGCAGCCGAGTTAAAAGCAAGTCTAAACAAGATCGAGGAAATAAAACAAATATTGGAGGGTTGGAAGCAGCACTACAGGACTGTGAGCTATGGATTGAGCATTTCGAGGCAAGAGAAGAACAGTGGAAAGGAGAAATTCACCATCTTCAGAATCAAGTGGGAGATAGAGATCATGTCATGGAAGAGGCCCTAGTTCAGATTCGAGAGGTTGCTGAACACTTGCAGGATTTGGCGATACAAGCTAGAACGCTGAGTATAATGTACGAGTCATCATCAGACAGAGGACGAGAGTTAGTATTGTTATTGGATAGGGTTAAGACTCTAGGCCTACGGGCGAAAGTGTATTTGTAATCCGTTTTATAAAAAGATTTTTGTTCCTTAAATAACGTTTTCTAAAATGAAATTGAATCAGAATCGACATCTTTTTGCATTCATGCATTTGCATTTCATCACATCATATGCATTCAAGTTTATAGAAAGACTCTAATTAGTTAAAATTATTAAGGAAAAAGAGAGTAAGGGAAAGAAAATCTGGAAGCAGCACATCCTTACGGTATACGCGCTAAGGTGAAGAATATGGACCAAAGGTTTGAACAACTACAGAAGGACATGCAGGACCAATTACAAGAGCAATTGGTAAAAATGAAAAAGGACATGAGGGAGCAAATGTTGGAGGCTCAAAGGAACATGATGGCTGAGATGGCTCAACTACTGAGAGCCACTGATAAGGGAAAGGCTCCCATGGCAATCACTGAAGAGGATAACGAGGGTCATCCTTCTGGTTTCACTCCACCTCACGTACAAACCCAACCTGAGGCATATCCCCGAGGGCCGTCTGTCACAATAAGGCCTCAACAGGGTCAAATCGATGCTGGGATCCCCATAAATTTCCCAACTGGCTCAGGATTTAATTTGGGCAATAATCCTGCAAATCCTGTCATTCCTGACTTAGACATGGCTGAAAAAGATGATTTAAGGACTGAGGCTGCAAGACAGTTGGAAGAACGCTGCAAATGGTTGGAGGAAAAATTCAAGGCTTTAAAGAATGCTGATGGGCATCATAGAGTTGATGCCAAAGATCTAAGCTTGGTTCCAGACTTGGTGCTTCCTCACAAATTCAAGATGCCAAAATTTGAGAAATACAACGGGACTACTTGCCCAGAAGCCCACATTACGATGTTCTGTAGGAGGATGATCGGGTTTGTGAATAACGATCAACTGTTGATCCACTGTTTCCAAGACAGTTTAATTGGAGCAGCAGCCAAGTGGTATAATCAACTGAGCCGGGCCGGAATAAATTCATGGAGGGATCTTGCACGAGCCTTCATGCAGCAGTACAATCATGTGACTGACATGACTCCGAATAGGATCACGCTGCAAAACATGGAGAAAAAGCCTAATGAAAATTTTAGGCAGTATGCACAGAGATGGAGAGAGGTGGCAATGCAAGTTCAACCACCGTTGTTAGAGAAGGAAACTACGATGTTGTTTATCAACACTCTAAAGGCTCCATTCATCACTCACATGATTGGGAGTACTACTAAAAGTTTTACGGATATAGTCATGGCGGGAGAGATGATCGAGAATGCCATAAGAGGTGGCAAAATCGAGGGGGAAGCAACCAAAAGATCAGCCTCAAGGAGAAAGGATGGTGAAGTGAATAACACAAGCACCTACTACACGAGGGCAATCACTGTTGGTCAACCTAAAACAGCTGCGGTTGAGCAACAAAGTTCTCAAAAGAAGGAGTCAGGTACAAGGCAGAATTCTGAAAGGATGCAATTTACATCTATCCCCGTGACGTATCGTGAGCTCTATCAAAGCTTATACGATGCACATACTATTTCTCCTTTTCACCTGAAACCATTGCAGCCCCCATATCCCAAATGGTATGATGCAAACGCCAGATACGAATACCATGCTGGAATACTGGGGCATTCAATCGAAAACTATACTGGTTTTAAGAAGGCCGTAGAAAGGCTTATTAAGATGGTGGTAGTAAAGTTAAATAATACCCCTAATACGGAAAACCCATTACCAAATCATAGTGACTAAGGAGTGAATACCATTGGTGAAGCCAGTGAGAGGAGAATGAAGGAAGATGTTGCTGAGGTGAGGATGCCTATGAAATTGATTTGGGAGGAGATGATGAAGAGAGGTATGTTAACCTATAAAAACGAGAGGGGAGAAACAAGAAACTACGGTGAGTTCCATAAAATTCAAGATTATGAAGAATTCAAGGCCTTGGTGCAAGGCTTTATAGACAACAAAGAACTACTAATTTTTGAAGGTAGTTCTTGTAAAAAATAAGTATGTGTGCTGGAAGGTGAGCAAAAAGGAACTAGCCAGCCAAGGATTATTATTTCCCTACTGGAGAATAATGAAGTGGGGGCACAAACGGTACCTAAGGTCATTATCCATAAGCCTATGCCTTTTCCTTATAAAGATAATAAGAGGGTACCATGGAGTTATGACAGCAATGTGATAGTGCCGGAGAAAGAGACTATAGCCAGTACGTCTAAGGATGTACAAGTTAAAGGTTCCCATACACGGAGTGGGAAGCGGTATGATGCGGCGGGCGTCAAAGAGGAGCCCACAAAAATAAAGAATATTGGTGCAAAAAAGGAAAAAGAGGCTGAAATGCGTGTCAATGAGCCAGTAAAGGAAAAAGAGGCTAAAGAATTTCTAAAGTTCCTTAAGCATAGCGAGTATAGCGTGGTCGAGCAGTTGCGTAAGCAGCCAGCTCGTATATCAATATTGGCTCTACTTCTGAGTTCTGAGGTGCATCGGGATGTATTGATGAAGGTGCTCAATGAAACATATGTCACCCATGACATATCCGTTAACAAACTGGACCGGTTGGTGAATAACATAAGTGCAGATAATTTCATCTACTTTAATGATGATGAAATCCCACCGGGGGGCAGGGGGTCAACTAAGGCCTTGCACATCACCATTCGATGTAAACAGTATACACTCCTAAGCGTGCTCGTCGATAATGGATCGACTTTGAATGTTTTACCGTTGTCTACATTGAACAGATTACCCATTGACAATTCTCACATGAAGACATGTCAAAATATGGTAAGAGCCTTTGACGGTACAGAAAGGAAGGTGATGGGAAGGATTGACATCCCCTTTGAAATTGGGCCAAATATATACGAAGTAGACTTCTTGGTAATGGATATCAAGCCTTCCTACAATTGCTTATTAGGCAGGCCATGGATACACTCAGTAGGAGCGGTACCCTCATCGTTGCACCAGAAATTAAAGTTAGTGACAGACGAACGGTTAGTAACTATCAATACGGAGGAGGACATTATAGCCACAGTCACTAGCAAGGCCCCTTATGTCGAGACAGATGAAGAATCTATTGAGTGTTCCTTTCACTCTTTAGAATTTATAAATGCAACCTTCATTTCAGAAGGGAGTGAGCTACCAGTGCCAAAGATAGAAAGAGCTACGAAGATGGCTTTACAAATGATGGCAGGAAAGGCAGCCTTACCAAGAAAAGGGTTAGGAAAATACCTACAAGGGGAGGCTCAAATCCCAGAATTGAAAGAGAAGAGAGATTGCTTTGGTCTGGGCTTCAAGCCAGATTATAAGCAAAAAAGGAAGGAAGTTGAGAAGCGTCAAGAGGGAAGAAGGGCGCCCCTTAATAGAAGAGAAGTGGAGTGGGAGCCGATGACATTCCCTCTAATATCCCAAACCTTCATATCGAGAGGGTTACTCATAGAAGGAAGTCATCAGGTTAATGTTATACAAGACAAAGGATCGAAGCAAGGAAACCTTGAAGGCATTCGCCCTTACGAACCGGGAAGCTCTCTGAACACTTGGACTGCAGAGGAACTTCCTGTAGTCTTTAGGAATTTTTCAAAGTAATTTTTGAAACATTCTTGTTACTCTAGGGCCTAGGAGTTACAGGATTACATTTGTGAAAAAGGCTTATGATCATCTATTATTTTTAATAAAACATAACTTTTATCAATTTAAACGAGTATTTTTTTTTATCAACCAATATTCTGTTCTTATTTTTTTATTCATAGTACATAAATAATCATTCTTAAATTCATTCATTCTTTGTATATTCTTTATACTTCACAGATCCCTAGATATCAATGACATGAGCACTGATATTACAAATCCTGATTTCTCTCGAGAGTAAGATATGTGTTTAGAGGAATCTCAGGATTTTAAAAATGTCCAGGACTGTGATGTGTCTTTGGATCTTTTGAGGATGGTAAAATAGGAGGAGAAACAAATCATGCCACATGAGAAAGAGGCAATAGAGAATGTAGCCCTAGAGGAAGGGAAGGAGGTGAAAATTGGCACACATATTACCGAGGACACAAGGCAAGGGCTAATCGAGTTGCTACGTGAGTTTAAGGATATCTTCGCATGGTCTTATCAAGATATGCCGGGGTTAAATACCGATATTGTGGTGCATCGTCTTCCAATAAGACAGGAGTGTAAGCCAATCCAACAAAAGTTGCGAAGAATGAGGCCAGATATCGTATTGAAAATAAAGGACGAAGTGAAGAAGCAGTTTGGTGCAGGATTCTTACAAGAGGTGAAGTACTCTAAATGGGTAGCTAACATTGTACTAGCCCCTAAGAAGGATGAGAAAGTGCAAATGTGCGTTGATTATAGGGATCTGAACAAAGCTAGCCCAAAAGATAATTTCCCTTTACCCCATATCGACACTTTGGTAGATAATACAGCAAGATATTCATTATTTTCCTTTATGGATGGTTTCTCAGGGTACAATCAGATAAAGATACATTCTGAAGACATGGACAAAACCACCTTCATAACCTTGTGGGGGACTTTTTGTTACAAGGTAATGCCCTTTGGGTTGAAGAATGCAGGGGCAACATATCAAAGGGCTATAGTGACCTTATTTCACGATATAATGCACAAAGAAATTGAGGTGTATGTCGATGATATGATTGCCAAATCTCGAACGGAGGAGGAACATATTGAAGTTTTAAGGAAACTATTCTTGAGATTAAGGAAGTTTCAGTTAAAACTTAATCCAGCAAAGTGCACTTTCGGAGCTAGGTCAGGGAAATTATTAGGCTTTGTGGTTAGCGAAAAGGGAATAGAAGTTGACTCAGACAAAGTTAAAGCCATACGAGATTTGCCTCCACCACGTACTCAGAAGGAAGTTTGGGGTTTTCTTGGAAGGTTGAATTATATTGCTCAGTTTATTTCACAATTAACTGAGAAATGTGACCCTATATTTCGCCTCCTTAGAAAACATAACCAAGGTACTTGGGATGAGGAATGCCAGAATGCCTTTGATAAAGTCAAGCAATACTTGTTAAATGCTCATGCTCCAGTATTATCTCCACCTAGTCCAGATAAACCATTAATTCTGTACTTGTCGGTGTTTAGTAATTCCATGGGATGTGTGCTTGGTCAACATGACGAGTCAGGAAGAAAGGAGAAGGCGATATACTACCTCAGTAAAAAATTTACAAAGTGTGAGATGAGATATTCTCTAATTGAGAAATTGTGTTGTGCTTTAATCTAGACGACCCGAAGGTTAAGACTGTACATGCTATATCATACTACTTGGCTTATTTCAAAACTTGATCCTTTGAAGTATATGATGGAGTCAACAGCTTTGAATGCGAGAATGGCGAGATGGCAAATTTCGCTTTTAGAATTTGACATAGTCTATATGAGTCAGAAGGTTATAAAAGGAAGCGCGATAGCGGAATTTCTGGCTAGTAGAGCTCTAGAAGACTATGAGCCATTGAATTTTGATTTCCCAAATGAGGAGTTGATGTGTGTGGCAACTACAGAGGATTGTTCTTGGAAGTTGAGCTTTGATGGGGCATCCAATGTAGTGGGAAATAGAATTGGGGCAGTCCTGGTATTTCCAAATGGCGATTATTATCCATTTACATGCAAGTTGGATTTTGATTGCACAAACAATACGGCCGAATATGAAGCATGCATCATGCGACTCCGAGCGGCTATAGCACGAGGAATAAGAACCTTAGAAGTATATAGAGACTCCGCGTTAGTAATTTACCAGCTTAGAGGTGTATGGGAGACAAGGGATCCTAAATTGATCAATTATCGAAAGGTAGTTTTGGGGTTACTTGAAGAGTTTGATGACATCACTTTCAATTATATCCCACGAGATGAAAACCAGATGGCTGACGCTCTAGCAACCTTAGCTTCAATAATTAGAGCAAATAAAGAGGAGGAGATGAGGCTCATTCAGATGAGTATTTTTGAGGCTCCAGCTTGCTGTTGTAACATTGAGGAAGAAGAAAAAGATGATAACCCTTGGTATCAGGATATATTGTGATATGTGAGAGATCGTAAATACCCAGAACAGGCAACTAAAAATGATAAGCAAACTTTAAGGAGATTAGCCTGTGGTTACATTTTGGATGGGGACATCTTGTACAAAAGAAGAAAGGACCAAGTACTGTTGAGATGTGTTGACGCCGTGGAGGCTAAGTTAATCTTGGAAGAAGTTCACGAGAGTGTTTGTGAGACACACGCTAATAGTTTCACGATGGCTAGACAAATCATGAGGTTTGGATATTATTGGTCTACTATGGAAGGGGATTGTATTAACTACGCCAAAAAATGCCATAAATGTCAGATTTATGGAGATAACATTCATGTAGCACCTTCACCTCTACATGTTATGACTTCTCCATAGCCTTTCTCTATATGGGGCATGGATGTCATTGGGCCAATATCACCAAAAGATTCAAATGGGCATCGCTTTATTTTTGTGGTCATTGATTACTTCACAAAGTGGGTGGAGGTCACTTCTTATGCAAATGTTACTAAGTCGGCTGTAAGTCGATTCTTGAAAAAAGAGATTATTTGTCGGTATGGGATGCCTGAAAAGATCATATCAAACAATGCATTGAACTTGAACAATAAAACGATAGCAGAAGTTTGTAGTCAGTTCAAGATTAAGCATCATAATTCATCTCCATATCCCCCAAAGATGAATGGGGTAGTGGAAGCTACTAACAAAAATATCAAGAAGATAGTGGGGAAAATGACTGAAACCTACAGAGATTGGCATGAGAAGTTACCGTTTGCACTCTTAGCCTATATAACGTCCATCAGAACCTTTACTGGGGCAACTCATTTCTCGCTGGTTTATGGGATGGAGGTAGTATTACCCATTGAAGTTGAAATACCGTCTCTCCGAGTCTTATCAGAGATAAAGCTGGATGAAGCAGAATGGATTCAATCGCGGTATGACCAGTTAAACTTGATCGAAGAAAAGAGGCTAAAAGCTATTCGCTATGGGCAGATGTATCAAAAGCGAATGATGCAAGCTTATAATAAGAAAGTGCGACCAAGAGAATTCCACGAGGGGAATTTTGTGCTAAAAAAGATCCTTCCCATTCAGAAAGACTTTAAAAGAAAATGGATGCCGAATTGGGAAGGGCCGTATGTTGTGAAGAAGGCCTTCTCTAGGGGTGCATTGATCTTAATGGAAACGGATGGGAAGAGTTTACCCAATCTAGTGAATTCAGACTCAGTCAAAAAGTACTTTGTCTAAATGGAGAGTAAAATCTAGGGTGAAAACCCGTAAAGGGCACCTTGAGTTTTCGAAAAAAAAATTGAGAGGCCAAGGTGAAAACCTGCAAAGGGGACCTTGTGACCAAAGGGGTTTTGAGTTGAAAACCTGAAAGGGCAGCTCAAATTTTGAAAGGTATACAGTAATCTTGCTATATCTGATTCAACAAAGAGCGAAGCGCGTTGCATATCAGGGCATCAACAAAGTACTTTGATTTTTAAACACATGTTGAACTGAAGAAAGACTTCATAGAGCTAGTGTATAGACGCTCAAGCGGCGATATCTAGAGTATCTAACTTTTATCCCGTTTGCTATCTTTAGATTCTATTTCTTCTTAAAGATAGGCTTTCAGATTAACTCCCTTTGTATTTTTGACAAATTCATTCAAATCTAATTATTCTCAAGATTAAATTCATTTTCCATTATTCTTAAAGTGTGTTGCATTAAACAATGATAGATAAACTAAATAATTTTCACAAATAAAGTTTTGTTCATTACTCTGGAAATTTTTAGATAATACAAGAAACTAAAACAGAACAAATTGTTCAAGGAATTCACGTAAGTGAGGTTCGAAAGAACTCAAGGGAATTCTTTCTTTAGTCTAAAATGATGATTGGACAAATCAAACGATTCGATCCTAAGAGAGAATCATCTTACAAACATTTTGATGGGTTATAGCATTTAAAGAATGGTCTAAACCCACAGGCTGAGTAAGAATGATATTTTGAGAGGAATAAGGATGAGCTTTGACGAAGGAATGAGTAGTGACGTCTGGAATAGGGGTCATATTCATAAACATTTTGCATTATAACAGGTTTAATTAGGAGCATTTGACTCATTTCGATCATAGCATCCTAATCATTAGACATGAACTCATACACATTATACAGGTCATGTCCTTCAAGGGACAATGAAGATTGATGCGCCTTAATCCCCTAAGCAGTAGGGTAATAGGCTAAAGCATAGCAGATCTAACGTTTGAATGTTTTTGCATCGAAGAAGATTCAAGATGATTTGGCATCCTTGTGTTTACAAAGAGCAGATCGAAGACATAGCAGATTTGGCTTTCACGTGTTTACACTGAAGCGAATCTAACAGATTTGGCGTCTCTGTATTGTTAGAGGGTAGATCGAAGATAACAAATTTTGCATCTCTGTATTGTCAGAGAGCAGATCGAAGATAGCAGATTTGGCGTCTCTGTATTGTAAGAGAGCAGATCGAAGATAGCAGATTTGACGTCTCTGTATTGTCAGAGAGCAGATCGAAGATAGAAGATTTGGCGTCTCTGTAACGTCCCCACGCCCGAAACCGTCACCGGAGTCAAGCTTGAGGTGTTACTAAACTTATCTTACCTTTTAAACAACTCTAAACCACTTATTTTAATTTTCGGAATAAACTATTTTTCTGCGTCATAGCTACTTAAAAATTCATTTCTCGAGTTTCAAAACTCGAAATTAAGATCCGTAAATTTTTCCTGAAACTAGACTCATATATCTATCTACTAATTTTTTTCTAGAATTTTTGACTTAGCCAATTAGTACAGTTTATTAGTTAAAGTTACCCCTGTTTCAAAATTCGACTGCACTGACCTCTACTTACTACGAACCACTTTTCTCCCTATAAAAAATTAATATAACTATACCGTTTATTTCTATTAAAACTAGATTAAATAAGGATTCTAACCATATAAATTACACCACCTAATAATTTTTTTACAATTTATGGTGAATTTCCAAAGTTGAAACAGGGGATCTAGAATTTTCTCTGACCCTGTTTCACTAAAACTCAGATATCTCATAAAATATAATACCTTTACCTGTTTTTCTTATTCCATAAGAAAATAGACATAATAAGATTTAATTTCATATATTATTAACCATCAAAACATGTCTCTACGATTTTTAGTGATTTTTGAAAATCACATTATTTCTGATACTTGAATCTATTTTTAAGTTACTTTCACATTTTTCTTAGTTTTCATGTGATAGTTATTACTTATTCATACATACAATTAAACATGTATATCATCAGCCATTCTATTAGCTAATCACTAGCAAGTATTTACACATCATTCATTGATCATATCATATCAAAAGAAACCAAGTTCCTATACATGCCATACACAAAACTAAACGTCTAACTATACCAATGTGATTCCTTCGATAGTGTGATCGGGTCTCCGACGTTTCCTTCGATCCCCGAGTGGCTAGATAAAAACTATAAGAAAAAGAAAATAAAGAGAGTAAGCACTAGGCTTAGTAAGCTTACAAGCAAATAAATTACAACATTCAACATAATGAATAATTATACATAATGTCACCTAGCCTCATAAACTTTCTTTACTTCTCATTTTCTACCTTCTTCTTTACTTACTTTACCTTCTTTCTTACCTGACCTTTCACTATTCATAAATATAATCTACCTTCCCTTTTGCTGATAATTCACTGTAATTTAACGTGTACAATGACCCATTGAACCACTCGGAATACTAAGGATACCGGGTCGTTCTCGCCTATCAATATCTCGCCCATGCCATGTCTTCGACATGGACTTACATGAATTATTCCTGTCTCCAATGCCATATATATATATATATCTAATATGGGCTTACATGGCTCATTCCTGTCTCCAAAGCCATATATCTAATATGGACTTACATGGCTCATTTCTGTCCTGTCCTGTCTTGTCAACCCCAATATCCTAACATTCCTAAGGTTCAAACGGGGCTTCCTAATGCTTTTTCTCTGTCACTTCGCCTTTAATTCGACTTTAAATATTCTCATAAAATAAGTATATAAATGCTGGAAATTGATGACAATAATGTAAAATAAAATAATATTGCATTTATTTACTGTAAACTTACCTCGTATGCAAAAATAGCTACTTTTACCATTTCGTCCACAACTTGGTATTTTCTCCATTTTAGCTTGAATTTCAGTTTTCCTTGCTCTACCATTTAAAATATAGCCTAATTAGGACTCAAATTATTAAAATTGACCCAAAATCATATTTTGGCAAAATTACAATTTTGCCCCTAAACTTTTGCATATTTACACTTTTGCCCCAAAGCTCGTAAATTAAACTTCAGCCTATTTTCTTATGTTTCATGACATGCTGGTCATTTTTCCCTTCTATGGCAGCATCAAATTCATACTCTAACAAGCACTTATGACTATTAGGTATTTTTACTGACAAGTCCTTTTACTCGTTTTTGCTTAAAACCGAGTAGTACAAGTTGTCTAACATAATTCAAAACCTCATATTATATCATAAAACACCAAAATACACAAATTTCACCTATGGGTATTTTTCCAAATATGAACCCTAACTTAAATTATTGCTAGCATAAGCTTTATCGAGCTAACGGGACTCAAAACGTAAAGAACATTAAAAGCGGGGCTTGGAATCACTTACCATGGAGATTGAAAGCTTGAAACAAACCCTAGCTATGGAGAACCCTTGAAATTTCGTCCTAATGAAGAAGATGGACAAAAATTGGCTTTTAATTTTGTTTTTAATTCATTTTAATAACTAAATGACCAAAATGCCCTTACTACTAAACTTTCAAAAATTCCTTCCATGTCCTAATTTTTGTCCATAGACTTAGAAATTGGTAAAATTACTCTTTAAGGACCTCTAATTAATAATCTAATTCAATTTTATGCAAAATACTTCTAGAACACAAGTTTTGCAATTTATTCAATTTAGTCCCTAATTTCAAATTAAGTACTTTATGCATAGAATTTCTTCACGAACTTTTCACACAATCATGCAAACATATTATAGACCTCAAAATAATAATAAAATAAATTTTTCTACCTCGAATTTGTGGTTTCGCAACCACTATTCTGTTTAGGCCCTATTTCGGGATGTTACAGTCTCTGTATTGTTAGAGAGCAGATCGAAGATAATAGATCTGGCGTTTCTGTATTGTCAGAGAGCAGATCGAAGATAGTAGATTTGGCGTATTTGTATTGTCAGAGAGCAGATCAAAGATAATAGATCTGGCGTTTCTGTATTGTCAGAGAGTAGATCAAAGATGACAGATTTGCCGTCTCTGTATTGTCAGAGAGCAAATCGAAGATGACAGATTTGATGTCTCTGTATTGTCAGAGAGCAGATCGAAGATATCAACTTGGCGTCCCTGAAGTTGCAGGGAGCAAGTTGAAGATAGCAAATATTACCTTCCTGAAGTTACAGTGAAGCAACTTGAAGCTATCATATTTATGGTCCAATACCTCTGAAGTTGCAGACAAGATGAAGACCATTTGAAGAAAGATCTCAAGACTAGGCCGGACCGGGCAAAATGCATCATTTTATAGTCTTTACTCTATTACCGTTACACGACAATGAGCAAAGTGGGGCAGCTGTAGTAGCTTATTTCTACCCGGGCTCATAGAGTAAAATATAAATATAAAAATTAAAAAATTAAAAAGAAATAAAAGTCTTTTTACAAAGTCCAAATTAAAAGCTTAGATACATGACCCAAACTGAGCATTGTTTATGGCCCATACCGGTAACCCACATACAAAACTTTTAACCCAATACCCAAAACACCCAGCAGACCCTTTACACCCAATTCTAAGCCTACCCTTAACCCAAATGGCGCCCAAAAGGCCCAAACTATTAACAAAGGATAGAAGACCTAGGGTTTCTGAAACTTTAGGCGCCGCAAAAAGGAAGGTTCTAGAATTCGCGCCGCAACCATCCCAAACGACGCGCCTCTTCGGCTCGCGCCGTTCCAGTGGCCCTCCGTCAGCGCCGCAAGCCAGTGCGCAGTCAATGCCTGGTCCGTCGCCACCATCGTCAGGCCTTCATCACCGCCGGATTTTTTGGCATTACCTGCAAAAGAGGAAAGAAAAACAGCAGCGAACAAGGCAAGAAATCGAATAGGGATAAACCAAACTTGTAAATAGAAGCTATAAAAGCCGAATCATTCCATTGTAACGAGGACGGATTTTTGAACAGAGAATAAAAGGATACACACAAATATTCACAGGAGAAATAAGAAACAGTTGTTCATTTTCCAAAAGGTGATATTCTATTATTTATTTTTTTTATATATACAAACATACGAATAGATTTTTTTTGCAAAAAACTGTTAAATATTAAAAAGGAAAGGGTTACCTGTGTTTTACCCAGAAAAGCGAAGGTTTTTAGCCTTCTAAATCGCCGTGTATGGCGGTGCGTGTAGCGCGTGGGCACGAATGACCTAGTGGTCGGAGGTCGGAGCCGAAGGGCACCCTTTCTCTCCTTTTCAGAGAATTTTTAATTTTTTTTTTAAACGGAGCACTAAAATGAATTTTGGGTTAAGGTTTTAACATTTATAGTACTACGAAAACGGTGTCGTTTTGGCTTAGCTCGATAAGCACTAAAACGGCATCGTTTCAGCAGAGGGGATCCGCGTGTTGACCCAATTACCCAGGAAAGATCTGCGTGTTTTCATAAAGTGGGATAATTTCCCATTTGGTCCTTCTGTGTTTTTTAATATTTACAATTTCATTTTATTTTTATTTTTAATTCGGCCCTAATCTTTTATAGTTGTTTCAATTTAATCCCAGTGGCCATTAAACCCTATTCTAAGGAACGACGTCGTTTTCTGGGATAAGGGCTAATTGTCCACTGAGTCCCTTTGGTTTAAAGCGCCTTTCAATTAGGCCTAAATTTTTATTTATTTTGTAATTAATCCTAAATTCTTTAATTAAATTCAATTTTAATCCTTTTTATATATTTAATTTGTTTTAAATACCTTATATATTATTTTTTTTATAAATATTAGTTATATAAAATAATATATATTATTTTTATTTATATATTATCCATTATATTATTATATATTTTATTTATAAATTATATTTTATTATATTATATTATTTTTTATATAAATTACGTATTATTCATTAATTGTGTAAATTTTATTTTTTTTAATTGCTATTAAATAATAGTATATATTATCCTTATCTATAGTATTTATATTTAATTATATTTTACTTATATTTTATTACATATTACATTTTATTATATATATTTATATTACTTATCATATGGTTTATATCATTATATATTTTGGTTATAAATTATATTATATATATTTTACTATATATTATCTCTTACATTACTTTTATTTCATTATAAAATATATACTATTTTATCATTCATTAATTATATAGTTTTTTTTTATTATTATTAAATAAATATGTGTAATATTAATATTTAGTACATTATTTTGTTAATATATTAAGTTATTATACCTTATAATATTGTTTATATATATATTAATCATTTAAAAAAAAAGAGTTTTCTTTTATTATTTTCATATTATTCTAAAAATTTATGAATATCTTTATTTTTTTTATATTTCATATGTTTATAATTTGCTTATTTACTTTTTGTTTCCTGTTATTTTGTTATTGTTTAGTAGGTTAAATTTTCATATAATATTTGTTATTGTTTTTTTATTTGCATGAAAATTAATCATTTATGTTGATTAAGGTACATTTGCATGAAATGTTGTTATATATATATGTGTTATGCAATTCATACCATTAAATTCATTATACTCTATGTTGTATTTTGCATGTAACGATAATGCATGTATATTTGTGTTTATAATAATATGTATATAAAATGATAACGTATATTATGTAAATTATGCCATTATCTGTTACTCTTTATACTATATTTGCATAAAATAATAAAGCATGTATTATGTAGCTAGGTTTATTTAATGTTAATTCCTTGTAAAGTGTAAAATTCATCATTATCTTCAAAACAAAAATATCTCATTTAATTCAAAAGGAATTTTTTAAAAAAAGTGAGGCAATGTTTTGATATTTAGGAATTTGGGAATTAGTGCCCTAACATGCTGGGTTGCGATTTCCCGTTTGTCTAAGTATCTGAAATATCCTTTTAAATGAGTTTTACAAATCACAAGATGATTTCAGTTATGAAAGTTTAAAGATATCATGTCCAATCATGCTGGATGTGATGTTTGTGCTCTTTTAAAACGAATGAATCTTGATTCTTTTCTCAAAACATTATGGTTTTAAGGAAATCTCATTTCTAAATTCTTTCGAATTTCTGACATTAAGGTAAAATTATTCAATTTGGTACCAATTTTGGGCATTACGAGGGTGCTAATCCTTCCTCGTACGTAACCGACTCCCGAACCTATTTTCTCATAATTTCGTAGACCAAAACGTTTTATAAAGTGATCCAATCACACTTTAAAAAATTGGTGGCGACTCCCGTTTTTGTTTTTTTTTTAAAACTCGTTTTTAAGGAGGTTTTGACAATACTTGACTAAGGACCAATTGATCACAATGAATATATGTTTAATGTTAAAGAGAAAATAACACAAAAAACATTGAATGTTAGAGTAATTAAATAAAATTGCATTAGAATATCTATTTTCTTATTAATTTTATTAATAATCGTATTACGAAATACTTTTTTAGATTAACATATTATATAAGATGATTTGATTTTAAATTTTGTGCTTGCATATAAAAATTTGTGCCTAAGTATTAGCTCACCATTTCTATAATAAATAATATTTTCTAAAATTTATATTATATAGTTGTATAATTATAATTTGTATTACTAAATATGATAAATAAGATTATTTTAATTTTTTAAACCCAAAATTTAACTTTATTAATGACATATACAATATTGAAAATAGAAAATCCAAGATGTACAATCTTATCTATACAATTAAACTGCGGCATAAAACCCAGATAAGACCAAATAAGACGCATACACAGCCGTTTTCCACTTTTTCCTTTTTCCTTTTTTTTTTTTTTTTTTTGTGTTTTTCTCAAAGAAAAACAGCCAACATGCATAACCAATGATCGCACACGTGAGCCAGATGCTTGCTAAAGGAAGTCAATTCCTTTTTACATCAGATCAACCGTGTACGTGTTGGCTACAACACCTTATAAAAACTCTCTCTTTTTTTTTTTTTCTAATAAAATAATATTAAACAAAGAAAACTCTAAACCCTTGTTAACGAAACGGCACCGAAGCTTATAGAAGGAGACGCGTCTCAACACCTACCCTCTTTTCGAATCATAAACATCATTTTCATCATCTACTACTACTATTATGCACTAACTTTGTGTTTAATTAATTAATTTTGTTTACTCTCTCTCTCTCCCCCTTTTTTTCTATAAATACCCAATTCCATATCTTTACATTTTCAGCTTATCTCTCAATTATCTTTCTCTTTTTGTTGCCTTTTTACCTGAAAATATACTCCAATTTTACGATTATCAGTTTCTTTATACTCCGAAGAGGCCTATCTCCCAGGATTGTTTCTATAATTTACAAAAGAAAAATAATAATAACTGGTTAATTTCGTCAGGGGCTAAGCTTATATGCTTCCATAAATTGTTCTATTTGCTTCTTCTTTCAATTTATTGGTTCTGGGTATTCTTGGTTCTTGTTCGATCGCTTATTTTCAATTGGTTTGAGGATGGTTTGCATGGTTTCTCGCACTGGAAGGCACTTGCAGCGATACGATAACCTAGGCCGCCGCCAAGTTGTTGGGTGAGTATTTTCATGATGAAGAGAGTTTGATTTGCTTCATCTTTTTTTTCTTTTTCTCGTCTTCAGAAATTTTATTTGTTCCCTTATCTTTAATTTTTCTGGGTTCCTGTTGAAAATTTTGTTCTTTTCTGAACTGGGGCCTGACATTTTTGGTCAGAAATTTCATGCTAGGAGCCTTGGACTGTTTCCATTTTATTGTATAAAGAGAAAAAAAAAATCTTTTCTCTTGGGATGAATGATGGCAAAACTCATTTCTTCAATTTCGACGATTGCAGGTGCATTCCCTATAGATACAAATCTAGCAGTGATGGAACCATGACTGATGACTTGGAGGTACTTGTGATCTCCTCCCAGAAATGTCAAAAAATGATGTTTCCCAAGGTATAAAGATTCAGTAATGTTTCAAAAAAGTTAATTAAAACTCTTGTTTGCTCTGTTAAATCATGCATTAATAATTATTGTGGGGGTGTTTGGTTTTAATTCTTAGGGTGGTTGGGAGCTTGATGAATCTAGAGAAGAAGCGGCATTAAGAGAGTCACTTGAAGAAGCTGGTGTTCGAGGCAATGTTGAGGTTACTATTTAATTCAACTGTTCCTTAATCATTGTTTAAAAATCCCAACGTTTCTCGAACTGAAATTCTTATTAATATTTATATATACTTTTAAAACAGTGTGAACTGGGGAAGTGGGACTTCATAAGCAAAAGCAATGGCACATTTTATGAAGGTTATATGTTCCCTTTGCTTGTGAAAGAAGAACTTGATTTCTGGCCTGAGCAAAATCTGAGACAAAGGACATGGGTAAGCTTTTGTTACTGTTCTTCACTTCTTCCATTGAACACTTGAAAAATGACTTCCGAGTTTCAGTTCATTGATTTGCTTTTTCCTTTGATTGTGTTCAGATGAATGTTAAAGAAGCCAGGGATGTGTGCCAGCATTGGTGGATGAAGGAAGCTTTAGACATATTGGTTGAAAGACTCAACTCATTGAAGCAGCAAAATGAACAAAATTATCCCAACATCTGCTCTGATTTAGTGGCAAAGATTAGTAGTTTGTAAAATATGGGGGGCATTTTTCTGAGGCTGTTTAGATTTGAATCTTCTGTTGAAAACAAAGGAGGACCAGCAACCAGCAGTGGTTATGGCCAATTATGTTGGCTACCAAATACAGTCACTCACAGCTGGGTAAAATGTTAGGAAAATAACTGTAAATTTTTGGATGTTGGGTGCACTGCTAGTTGCAGCTTCTTAGGAAGCAATTAATATGAGAAATTAGTGGGAAAAAAGAGGGGAAAGAACCCTAAATGAAGAGATTTTGTATCAAGTTGTATATTTGGCCCTTGAAGTTTAATCTACTTGAATGTAAATCAGTTATCAATTATAACATCTTTGAAAGTTCAATAATTTAATCGCACAAATCTTTGAACTTTTTTAGTACAAAAAGAAGAAAACTGGACTAATTAAATCGCACAAATCTCAAGGCTGGTACAAGTTCAATAATTTTCAAGCATTTAAGGGACCACTTGGGGGCAGCACGTTCTAACCATGTGAGGTCCCCAATTGCTTGGCTTTTGAAAGAGCAATCGCTTTCATTTCAGAATTAGCTGAGTGGAACCTTATCTTATTTATGTGACGTTTGGTTTTAATATGCCCAGAATTGCTTGGCTTTTGAAAGAGAATCGCTTTCATTCCGGAAGTTCCAAAACTAAGAAGCCATCAAGGCCAAAACGTCATCTCTCAAGACAACCAACATGCTCGTCTTTCATTGGAAGGCGATACCATCACAAGGACCCCCTAAGAAGACACCAATAGCCACTTCAGAAATTTGGATGGAGCTTGAAGGGGATAGACACCAAACCTTCTCAAGTAGAGGCAGCCACTGGATTTGAGTTACATGGTCCCTCCATACTGTAGCATCCAAGGAAATAGTAGAAAGTTGGGGAGTGTACACGCTGGAGGACCCGTTTAAATTCATAGCTGGAATCCAATCGGATTGGTCAGCTGGAATTGAAACCCGTTGGTATACATATCAGAATAAAGAGGTTGAATTGGTTGGACCATGAATCACTCTGAACTGGTTGGACCAAGTTTTATATTTTTTAGTATATATTTATTTTACTTTTTAAAATTTTATGAATTTTTTAATAATTTATTTAATTGAACTCAATTAACGGTCAAATCGGTTGGACAACGAACCATGGCTTGTCTGGTTCGACAATTGCTACGATTCTAAAAACCATTTTAATGCATTCATGGATGGGTTGAAACTCATTAAATTAATTTCACTAAAGTTGTCAATTTCCAAGTTAAAAAGATCAATCGTCTTGCGACGAATTTTTGGATGAGATTTAGATACTTATAGGTTGAGATGTCTTCATATGGATGAAAAACTAGTCTCTTAACTTTGAAACGCACTTTAAATCACCTTATTTTGACTTCAGAAGCTTAAGATATGATCATTTTAGTGAAAACTACGCTAGCAGAATTGTTTGGACGTGATTAAAGTGGGAATAACAAGTTTTTAGACTTTACTTAATTTTTAAATAATATTGGGTTCAATTTTAAGGCTTAAATTTGATCATATATAAGCCCAATAATGTATTTATTAAGTTTTATATTTTTTGGATTTGTTTATTTCAATTTTTTTAAATATTTTAGATTAATAAGAGTTTATGTAACTTACTTTGCAAGATAGTTGACTAAGTCTTGGGAGATTCAATATTTACTTGGGGTTCAAGTAAGACACATGCTTATAAATAGCTAAGCATGGCTAGCCACCATAATATGTATTTTTCTTGATTTTTTTATTATTAAAATATTCTAAGGGTGATTTTCTTACAAGATTAGTTTATTATTTCTTTCTTGATAGAACTTTTGCTTTAATTATTCAAGATTGTGGAGGTTGTCTAATTCAAGTCTACTAGAAGTTGATTAAAGGCTAATATGGTTTTTTGTTGGTGTAAGTTCACCAAAGGAGGCTGGTTATCTATTCAACTATTTGTCATCAACACCATTCATCTTCTTTTTTCTTTTCATCAATCCATCTATCATCTATTTTTTTCTTTTCTTTAGTTCTTCAATTATTTATTTTTCATTATTTTATCATTTAATTCTTGTTGAAAATGTTCAAATTTGAATTCAAGAACTTTGGTCTAAAAGCTACTCTTGCAAGAAGTTACTTAGGTTGCAAAAAAAAAAGTCATAAACTTCGAGTTGATTGCTTGAGATCTTAAAATTCAATCTCGAGCTTCCGCATTACATTTCTAAATCATCACTAACAAAATAAAACATGAAAAGAAAAAGGAAAGCCTGAAAAATATGAAAAGAACATTGGGATTTTGGTATTGAACTCACCTTATTGTGATTTGCCATGTTAGGTAATCTTCACCAAATTATTTAATTGAAACGTTATTTTAAAAATTGAGGTTTTTGCCATGTTAGGTAATTTTCACCAAATTATTTAATTGAAATGTTATTTTAAAACTTGAGGTAAATTTACCGTTTTAATACATTTGAACTTACTAAGCATTTGAAATGCTTACTTAGTGTTTTCCCTCCTCTGTAGATAGTCAGTTGGGGAACTTGTCAACTGGATTTCTTAAAGCTCACACTATCCCTTTACCAATCGGTAGAATTTTATTCGTTTAAGCTTGGTATTGTGGCATGACAGCTTGTGTATGTGTTAATTTTGTGATAAAGGGTTAGTTTGAACCTTGATCAATGTTTGAGTTTGAATCTAATGATCATATATGTGTCAAGATATGTTTTGGCAATATAGTAAACTTATATATATGGTGTGGCATGAATTGGTTATATGTGAGGCCATATGAGTAGTGTTTAATGACAAGTTTTGAATGGTTAAAATGATATACTTGAATGTATGATTGGTTGTTGGATGAAATTGGTATGTTTGAATGAGGAATGGTGCCAAATTGTGGCATATAGACTTGGTTGATTCATTTGATTGGATAAATAAATGTTTGGATTTGTTTAATGTAGGTTTACAATGTATTTAAAGGCATCAAATGTGTATGTTTTTGGTTTATGCACGAAAAGGGACTAAAAGTGGGAGTTTTGACATTTTTGGCTTTAAGGTATCGATACTCTGGTGAAGGTGCTGATACTTAGCATATTTCAATCAACTTTCAAACAAACAGAACGCCAAAATGGAATCAATACCAGATTAAAGTATCAGTACTTTGGATCAGGGTATCGATACACTTGGATTTTGCTAAGTTTTTATAAAAAAAAATCTCAAAACGGTGTCGATATTAGAATTTGAGTATCAGTACCATAATTTACGTCTCGATACTTGTTGATTTTAAGATGAATTTTTCAAACATCGAAACTAAAAATGGTATCAATACCTTTTCAGGGGTATCAATACTTATTTTAAAAACTTTAAAAACCTAAAAATTTGACCTTGTTTCATGTTCGGTTTAGCTCACGAGCTTTCGTTAATTCGATTAAGTTTCGAAAAAAGTTTATTCACCATATAATGATTGTAATTATGAGACATGTGAATGTTTAAATGATTTAAGTTCAATATTCTGATGATAATTGTTCCACTAACTGTTGCAACGTTCCGTAACTTGGACCTGACGATCGGGTTGGGTGAGGGGTCTTACATTATCCATATAGGGGATCCTCTAGTTGAGAAGATCTATTGACTTGAGATGAAGAGAAAGGTTTATCTATTTTATTCAGTTATTCAGTTAAACCAATGATTCATTATTAGAGTAGATAACAACAATCATTTCATCCAACATGCGTATTTTTTATTTTCCAATAGATTTACATTTTTCATTAATGGAAATTTTTTAATGTATTGAGTCATAGCTCTGGTTGTTCGCTATTCAAGAATTCTTGTTTAGGCTGTTCATACCATCCATACATAATGTTTTGATCGAAAAAGTAATTTCAGTTTCTTATAATGTGCCCTGTAAAATCTTTTGGTACAACAAAGCCTTTGGGATGCTTTGGATGAAAGAAAGCCCAACAAGATTAAAGAAAGAGAGTGCTAGTTATGTTAGGAATGTAATGCCCCAAATTTTTTGTTTTTGCTTTTGCTATTAATTAACAAAAGTGTGTATCTACTTCAATGGTTAAGTGTTCTGGGTGTGTGTGAGAAGTCCCAAGTTTAAGCCTCACCATTAGCAATTTTGGTTATTTTGGAGTTAAGCCTTATACTAGTTAAGCAGGCTTATATTCAATTACTTGTAAATTCATCTCAGAATGGGCTTACCGGTCTGGTGGTTAAGTAGAGCGTTGGAGTGTTGGAGGTCCTGTGTTTGAATCCATGTGTTAGCAAGAGGGTGTTTTATTTTTGCTCGTTTGACTAGAAGAGTCCCGATGGTACTGAAAGACTAAGAGTGGGTGGTTAAGATGTGAATTAGTGGGGATTTATCAAAATATTTTATTTTGATTTTGTTTTCAAAATTTATTTTTCTCTCTGCTGGGAAAAATCCTGACATTCATTCTTCTCATTCCGCTGTTGCCCCCTTTTCTTTTTCCGTCATCATTATACTTTTGTTTTTCGAATCTCTGTTTCACTGTTGCTGTGCTTGTTCGTTTGGGTAAATGGTGGGGTTTCTTTTTCGGCTTGAGTAAGAAGTGCTTTTTATTATCATTAGAAATAGTTTTCCTTTTCGGTTTAGTGACGAAATTTTTGTTTTGAGCAGCAGCAAATCGAGAAGGTCGTGACATTACTCTCACTGAATCATAGTCAACCGTTCGAGGGCTGGGGTAAGTATAGAACGCTTGAATCAGACTTTTGTGATTTCGCAACTTCAGTTTATCGTGTTTTAAGACTGAGTTTGGGATTTTGGATTATCGATTATATGTTCTGGTGGTCTCAGGATTTATTTGGCAGTGAATCGACACAAGGTGTGTACTCGAAAATGCAAAAAATGAGGTTTTGGCGAAAGCCAAAAACCATTTTGTCGACGCCACACGGGTGTGTAGTTTTTCGTGTGGTAGGCCGTGTGACGGAACACGGGCGTGTGATCGACGAGCCAGGCCGTGCGTGCATGGCACGGCCGTGTAATGGCCAAGTAGGCCGTGCGCGACACACGGGGTCGACCAATTTGGGCCGTGTGGGCCACACGAGCATGTGGGCCCACATGGGTAAACCACACGGGCGTGTGGGATTCTAGGCCAGGCCATGTGGAGGCCAATTTGGGCCGTGTGGGCCACACGGGTATGCCACATGGGCGTGTGAACCCATGTTTCTGAAAAGTTTCTTAAGGTTGCACGGGTCACCCAAGTCGACTGTGAACGTACTATAGGGTCAGTAAGTATTACTTAGACCCCTGATTGTGTGAACTATCTGCATGATACCTGAACTGAGCATGTATGCTGATTTAAATGTATGGACTGTAATTGCATCATAGCATGACATCTTTTGTATGTTGCATTGTATCAGGGTGGGTTAAGGTTATTTGGAGGAATTGTCTGAGAGGCTACGAAGCCTGATATCTAACAACTCTACTGCAAATTTTTGATTATGTGCCGCATTTCGGTAAGCATGGTATATAGGGATGGGTGGCTTGATTTAATCCCCACATAGTGTGTAGGGATGGACGGAGATGGTGTGTAGAGGTTAATGGGTAGAATTCTGATTTCCTGCTATTACATACTATATCTGAGATAGGCCAAGGCCCTAACATTATATTTACAGTTGTATCTGATTGGGGTAAGGTCCAAATTGAATCTGTAATAGGCTCAGTCCCAGCCTGTACCTGACTATATTCTGATGTGTATCTGTATGCATGTTTCTGTGGGGATTACACACTAAGTTTGTGAAAACTTACCCTTTCTGTTTAATCTGTGCGGCAGAGGACTCGGCAGTGGCCATACGTAAATTTTGGACTGCTTTCTATAAATTTTTAGATTTTATTACTTATTTGAGGGTCTGATGTAACTTTTGGACTTTGGACTGTTTAGTTTTAAATTTTGGATTTTTAACTGCGTTACAATTTTAGAATGGCTAGATGGTAAAAACTCAATTTTTTCTTAAAACAAGGGTTTCTTTTAACACGAACGATTTTCCAAAAATAAGTTCTTTCCAAAGTTTCCACCAAAAAGCTATAATTTAAACATAACGAGGAACGTGTGTTTTACTTCAAACTAAGATAAAGGCTAATTAACTGGAACGGCTTTAACTCGACAAACTTGTTTTCGACTTTCATTCCATATAACATCACTAGATTCGACCATTACGTCTAGGCCAGGTTTGGGGTGTCACATTTAGAGGTATCAGAGCCTAGTTGCAAAACTCGACTGTGAATTTTGAGTTTTAAAAAGTTTGGTTTCAAAGAACTGATTTACAAATGGTTTTAAATAATTTGACTGAGTATGTGGTACACCGAGTCTCCGGTGCCAGTCCTGTAAGTGTTTCGAAACTTTGATAAGTTTTATCTAAAAAATACTATTAGTATACTGTGAAAATACTATAGTTAGTGTGCTTTGAGACTGTAGGAAAAACTGATAGGGACTACTGTTCGCGATAACAAACTCTGAACTTCCAATATTGTTTTGCATAAAATATCTGCTAATGAATATCGAAACTGTAACTGATTCATAAAACTGTTAATGTAGATAAACTTCGAATATGCGATGAGTGCACGAGTTATCTGTGGACAGGGTACTAGAGGCCGTGTAAGGGGTCGTAGAGGGGCTCGAGCTGAGTCATTGTCATCTGGCAGCATACCTAATTTAGACACGAGTGAGACACCGGTTTCACTTGCTACAAGGACTGGGTCTATGACCGCATGGTCGGGGACAACACATTGTCCTATGCTATGTTAAGAATTTCAGAGAGGGTTGGTGGGCCCAATACTAGATCTGGGGCCCAAGGTTCGGTTACAGAACGACTCCGGTGTAACACCCCTATCCCGTAACCGTTGCCGGAATAGGTAAGGGGCATTACCAGACAGACGGAACACTACAGATCATTATAGAATCATCAATATCACATAGTATCAATACGTAAGCAAATCAACAGTTCATTCATCATGGAGGTCTCAAATACCTAAGACATACTTTTAGAAAAAGTCGGGACTATACCGAACATATTCAAAATTTTCAGAACTTAGAAAAATCTTTCAAAATTGTTGAAGTCACACACCCGTGTGACTAGACCGTGTGGCACACACGGGTACCAGACACACCCATGTGATCCAACTATGCCAAAACAGAGTTCCTATACTGACTTTTACACACGACCAACAGACACGGCCGTGTGCCATGGCCGTGTGATACTTAACTGGATACTGAATTAAACCCACAGCCATATAACATGCCCATGTGCCTAAACCGTGCGATCTTAAGTGGTTACTGCCAAACTTACATGGCCACCAGGCACGCCCGTGGTCTCTGTCCGTGTGATACAATGCAGGCTTGGTAAAAGCCAATTTACCACCCCTTTTTGGGTCAATCCTACAAGTAATAATAAACAACATTCATGCCACAATTTTCAGCCAATACAATGCTCAAAACATGCTTCATTATAACTAAATCATTATCATTCAATAACATATTCAAATCCATACCAAAACACATTGAGAATCTTATTTCAAGAACATACCAAATGCTTATTTCATAGTTCAATTATGGTACCTTTTAACTCAAACTTAAACTTACAACTACTTCATCTTAGCATTACAAATCATTTACCAAAACTAAGCACAAACATACCATTTGCTAGCCAACTCTCATGGCATAACATATATACATACCAAAGCTTAAATACATAAACCTTCTAGCCTATACATGCCATACTTAGAAATATTTACACTTTCAAAAGTACCAAAATGAGTTCGATAGTATGGTGACAATCCTCGACTATTCCTGAGCCTTCAGTAGCTACAATAATTGTAAAACAGACAGAAATCACATAGAGTAAGTTACAAAGAGCTTAGTAAGCCAAATACAACTATCTTAACCATTAAAGCATATAAAATAAAAGGCAATAACAAGAATTCACAAGCATCTCGCAGAGTATTTCATTATTTCACATAAAATAGAGTTTTTCCTATTCAGGTATCGATGCTTTTGTCCCAGACAGGGTCTTACACAAAATCTCAAATCGAGGCTTGTGTCCCAGACACGGTCTTACACAATATCTCAGAACAATGTCAACGTTCTTTTAGAAGCATACGGAGCTTTTCAGATACTAGCACATTATTGAAATTTACTCGAAATTTATTCATCAGGCTCTCAAGGCCGTCCAATACAGATTACGGTTTATATACGCAGAATTTAGCTAATTTAACATGTAATTGTAATTTGACTTACCTCGTACGGATTTCAAACGGAAACGAGTCGACTATTTAACTATTTTGGACTTCCCTCGATCTAAGTCCGATTTTCTTTGTTCTTGATCTAATACAATTCAAATTCAACCATTCAATCATTCATTTCATTCAAAGTAGTCCATGAATACATATTTAGGGCACTTTGCATTTTAGCCCTTACATTTTCACACTTTGACAATTTAGTTCATTTTTCACAAAATCACAAATATGTAAAATTCACCAAGACTATAGCTTGGCCGAATATACATAGCTTCCATACAAGCCCAAATAACATTTTTAATTCATAATTTAGTCCTTCAAAACCTTATTTTCCTAAATTAACCCAAATAGCCCTATTCCATCAAAAATTCAAGAACAAAGCATGATAATCTCACATATATCTTTCACAATCCACATAAAAACATTACAAGGCTCATAAAATCATCAATGGGACATTTCATAATCTTTAACAGAAATAGAAATTCAGACATGGGTTTTGAAGAACACGAAGCAACGATCACAAAAACGTAAAAATTATCAAAAATAGATGAAAATTCGTACCTTAATAAAGGATCAAAAACCCAATTTAACTTTTTTTATTTCTTCATTCAGCCAAGAGAATGATAAAATGAATACCATTTTTTTGTTGTATTAATTTAACATATGTTTAATTTACAATTGACCAATATACCCTTTAGTTATAAATCATTAAAACTTACCTAACATGTCCATAATTGTCCACCATTAGCATAAATGGTAAATTTGACATGCAAGGACCCTTATATTAAAAGCCAAGGCTAATTAACCCCATTAACAAATAGTATGCAACTTTTGCATTTTACGCGATTAAGTACTTTACAAAATTAAGCACAGAAACAGACAAATTAAATCACAGAAACTTCTCAGATATAAATTCACATATCACAGACATAGAAAATAATATTAAAATATTTTTCAGACTCAGATTTATGGTCCCAAAACTACTATTCCGACTAGGGTCTAAATCAGATTGTTACATTCGGTCTAACAGGGCTGAGATATTCAGGGGTGTCACTGGAGTCGCCCCTAACGTGACTGAGTACTGGATGAAGGCCACAAAAAGAATCATGGATGATCTAAACTTTACCCCTAAATAGAAATTGAAAAGGGCTGTTTCTTTGCTTCGCTATGAAGTATACCAATGGTGGCTGACTGTTAAGGAGGGCACATAGCCCGAACGATTGACATAAGATTTCTATAAGTCTACTTTCCAAGGTAAATATGTGGGGGAAAGCTACATCGATGCTAGGAGACGTGAGTTTCTGAATCTCACGCAAGGGGATCATTCAGTGGCCGAGTATGAGGCAGAGTTTCTGAGATTGAGCTGTTATGCGCGAGGTATGGTGGCTACTAAAAATGAGTGTTGTGTCCGCTTCGAGGATGGATTTAGGGACAGTCTGAGAGTTCTGATAGCTCCTTAAAGGGAGCGTGATTTTCTCACACTGGTATAGAAGGAAAAGATAGCTGAAGAGGTAAAGCACACTGAGCGACATAACAGAGATAGAGAGAGGTGTAAGAATAATAGGGATTCGGAGCCCTCGAGTTCTGTGATGAGGCCTAAGAAAAAGGCTAGATTTGATGGACCAGTTAGAGTTGGGCCTCCTGTTGCACCTACTGAGATCTTGCCTTGTGGGCATTGTGGTAGACGCCATCAGAGCGAATGTTGGAGGACGATTGGGGCATGTTTGAGATGTGGGTCTACTGAGCACCGCATTCGAAAGTGTCCCCTGAGGGCCGATCAGATGCAAGCTCTGAATTCTGATACCACGCAGCCGCCGAGGGTAGTTCAGCAACCACCTAGGGGCCGTGGTCAGGCTAGGGGTGGTAACAGTATGGGCCGTGAACAGAGAGCACTGGGTAGAGGTGCTGGACAAACTGAGGTGAGACAACCTACTCTTCTCTATACTGCTCATCGACGAGAGGATAAAGATGCTCTAGACGTCATCACGGGTATGTTTTTAATTTATAATGTACCTTATCTGACATTAATAGACATAGGTTCTACACACTCCTATGTAGCTAGTACTGTGTCTGAAACTTTAGGGATTCTGGTTGAGAATACTTCTAGTGAGATGCCTGTTGTAAGCCATTTGGGGCAATTTATCTGAGTTAGCAAATTGTATAGAGATGTTCCGTTAGGGGTCCAAGAGACAGTATTTTTTGCTGATCTGATGGAGCTTCCGTTCGGGGAGTTTGATTTAATTTTTGGGGATGGATTGGTTGGTCAAGCATCGAGTAAGTCTGGACTGTGCGACTAAGAGGGTTGTTTTGAGAACTTAGGGGGACGACAAGGTAGCTGTGATTAGGGAACGTCGGGATTTTCAGACTAATGTGATTTCTGCGTTGGCAGAGGAAAAGTTGGTCCAGAAAGAATATGAGGCATATCTGGCCTATGTAAGTGTTTTTGATTCTAGGGTTTCTTCTATAAAGGACATCTGAACTGTAAGAGATTTTTCGTATGTCTTCCCTGAGGGGCTACCGAGTTTGCCTCTGAGCCGAGAAGTAGAATTTGGGATCGAATTTATTTTAGGTATAGCTTTGGTGTCTATCGCCCCTTACCGAATGGCACCGAAGGAGCTTACGGAGCCCAATGGTCAGATTCAGGAGTTTTTGGATCGTGGATTCATTCGTCCCAGTGTGTCTCCGTGAGGAGCACCTGTGTTGTTTATGAAAAAGAAAGATGGGACAATGAGGATGTATATCGACTACCGACAGCTGAACAAACTAACGATTAAGAATAAGTACCCACTTTCGAGGATTAATGATTTATTCGACCAGTTTAGAGGGGCTTCTATGTTTTCTAAGATTTATGTACATTCGGGTTATCATCAATTGAGGGTTAAGGAGGCTGATGTGTATAAGACGACATTTAGGACTCATTATGGTTACTACGACTTCCTAGTGATGCCCTTTGGATTGGCTAATACACCAACGACATTTATGGAATTGATAAACCGAGTGTTCTAGCCCTATTTGGATCGATTTGTAGTGGTGTTCATCGATGATATCTTGGTGTATTCTAAGACTGAGGATGAGCACGATGAGCATCTTAGAGTGGTACTACAGATTTTTCGTGATAAACAACTGTATGAGAAGTTCAACAAATGTGAGTTCTGGCTCCGGAAAGTAACATTTTAAGGACATATAGTTTCTGCTGAGGGGATACGAGTCGATCCTCATAAGATTGAGGCGGTGTTGAAGTGGAAACGACCGAAGAATGTGTTTAAGATCCGCAGCTTTCTGGGGTTGGCGGGTTACTATCGGCGTTTTGTAGAAGGGTTCTCATTGATCGCAGCTCTATTGACTAAGCTTTTGCGTAAGGGAGTTCCTTTTGTGTGGACTGATGCACAACAAGAGAGCTTTGAGAAGCTCAAGACTATACTGACTGAGGGCTCTATACTGATACAGCCGGTGTTTAGAAAAGAGTTCACTATTTATAGTGATAGGTCACATGTCGGTTTGGGATGTGTGTTGATGTAGGATAAAAAGTCATTGCATATATATCTCATCAGCTTAAGACTCATAAGGCGAATTATCTAATGCATGACTTGGAGTTGGCGGTGGTAGTTTTCACACTAAAATCCTGGAGGCATTATTTGTATGGTGAGAAGTGTGTCATCTACACAGATTACAAGAGCCTCAAACATCTCCTCACCTAGAAGGAGTTGAATCTTAGGCAGCGTAGATGGATTGAGCTACTTAAGGATTACGACTGCACCATCGAGTACCATCCTGGCAACGCCAATATAGTGGCCGATGCTTTGAGCAGTAGGTCTATGATTGATCTGAGGGTGATGTTTGCTCGCCTTAGTCTATTTGATAATAGTAGCCTATTAGCCGAGCTTCAAGTTAAGCCGACATGGATTGAGCAAATTAAGGGTAAACAGTTAGAAGATGAGTCTTTAAGTCTTCGGTTCCGACAGATTGAGAGTGGTAGCACCACGAATTTTGGGTTAAACTCTGAAGGGGTATTGTGTTTCTGAGGCTGGATATGTGTGCCGAATGATTCTGATATGAAAGAGTCTATACTGAAAGAGGCATATAGTAGCCTTTACGCTATGCGTCCTGGTGGGAATAAGATGTACTGAGATCTTCGGGAGTTGTATTGGTGGCCAGGATTGAAGCGAGAGGTTACAGATTTTATGGCTAGATGTCTGACATGCCAGCAGGTTAAGGTTGAGCACCAGTTGCTTTCGGGTTTGCTATAGTCGATTAAGATTCCCCTTTGGAAGTGGAAACGTGTAACGATGGACTTCGTTAGTGGGTTACCCATGATACCCACTAAGAAGGATTATGTTTAGGTCATCATGGATCGATTGACCAAGTCAGCACACTTCATACCGGTTTGTACTGACTATTCACTACAAAAGCTAACAAAGCTTTATATCTCTGAGATAGTGAGACTGCATGGGGTACTAGTTTTGATTGTCTCTAATGGGGATCCTCGCTTCACGTCTCAGTTTTAGGGGAAGTTGCATGAGGCTTTGGGTTCGAGATTGGACTTCAGTACTGCATTCCATCCTTAGACCGATGGTCAATCTGAGAAGGTGATTTAGATATTGGAGGATATGTTGAGGAGTTGCGTGATTGATTTCTAAGGTAGTTGGGAAGACTATCTGCCACTAGCCGAGTTCGCCTATAATAACAGATTCTAGTCGAGTATTCAGATGACACTTTACGAGGCTCTGTATGGTCGCAAGTGTCGCACTCCCTTATGTTGGACTGAGTTGGGTGAACGACGGGTTCTGGGTCCCAAGTTAGTCTTTGAGGCTAAGGAGAAGTTTCAACTGATTAGGGATCATTTGAAGGCAGCTTCTAGAAGATAGAAGTCTTATGCTGATCTGAAGAGATGTGAGATTGAGTATTCTGTGGGAGACTTCGTGTTTCTGAAGGTCTCGCCATAGAAGAAGGTTCTGAGGTTCGGTCGCAAGAGCAAGTTGAGCCCTAAGTTTATTGGGCCCTACTAGATTCTGAAATGAGTGGGATTGGTCACTTATCAGTTGGAGTTACCTCTAGAACTAGACCGCATTCATGATGTGTTTCACGTCTCGATGTTGAAATGCTACCGCTCTGATCCCACGCATATTGTTCTTGTTGAGAAGATTGAGGTTCGGCTAGATCTGATCTTTGAAGAGGAGCCAGTTCAGATTCTGGATTGCGATGTTAAGGTTCTGAGGAGGAAATCTAGTCCTTTAATGAAGGTGCTGTGGAGGAATCATAGCACTGAGGAGGCCACGTGGGAGCCTGAGGATGTGATGCGTCAGCAGTATCCTTATCTATTCTGATTAAGACAATTTTGAGGCCGAATTTTTTTGTTAGGGGGTAGAGTTGTAACGCCCCAAATTTTATGCTTCTACTTTTGCTATTAATTGACACAAGTGTGTATATACTTCAGTGGTTAAGTGTTCTGGGTGTGTGTGTGAGGTCCCAAGTTCAAGCCTTACCATTAGCAATTTTGGTTATTTTGGAGTTAAGCCTCATACTAGTTTAGCAGGCTTATATTCAATTATTTGTAAATTCATCTCAGAATGGGCCTACTGGTCTGGTGGTTAAATAGAGTGTTGGAGTGTTGGAGGTTCTGTGTTCGAATCCCTGTGTTAGCAAGAGGGTGTTTTATTTTTGCTCGTTTGACTAGAAGAGTCCCGATGTACTAAAAGACTAAGAATGGGTGGCTAGGATGTGAATTAGTGGGGAGTTATCAAAATATTTTATTTTGATTTTGTTTTTAAAATTTATTTTTCTCTCTGCTGGGAGAAGACCTAACATTTTATTCTTCTCATTTCGCTGTTGTCCCTTTTTCTTTTTCTGTCATTATCATACCGTTATTCTCTGAACCTCTGTTTCACTGTTGCGGTGTTTGTTCGCTTGGGTAAGTGGTGGGGTTTCTTTTTCGGCTTGAGTAGGAAGTGCTTTTCATTATCATTAGAAACAGTTTTCCTTTTCGGTATAGTGACGGAATTTGTGTTTTGGGCAGCAGCAGAGGGTCGTGGCATTACTCTCACTGAATCGTAGTCAACCATTCAGGGGCTGGGGCAAGTAGAGAGCGCTCGAATAAAACTTTTGTCATTTTGTAACTTTGGTTTATCATGTTTTAAGACTTAGTTTGGGATTTTAGATTGTCGATAATAGGTTCTGGTGGTCTCAGGATTTGTTTGGCAGCGAATTGACACAAGGTGTGTTTTCAGAAACGCAGAAAATGAGGTTTCGACGAAAGCCAAAAACTATTTTGGTGACGCCACACAGGCGTGTGGTTTCCTATGTGATAGGCCGTGTGCCAGGCCGTACGCGCATGACACAACCATGTGATGGCCAGAGAGGCCGTGTGCGACACACGGGCTCGACCAATTTGGGCCATGTGGGATTCTGGGCCAGGCCGTGTGAATCCATGTCTCTAAAAAGTTTCTTAAGGTTGCACGAGTCGCCCAAGTCGACTGTGAACCTACTATGGGGTCGGTAAGCATTACTTAGACCCCTAATTGTGTGAACTGTCTGTATGATATCTGAACTGAGAATGTATGCTGATCTGAATATATGGACTGTAATTGCATAATAGCATAACATCTTTTGTATGTTGCATTGCATAGGGGTGGGTTAAGGTTATTTGGAGGAAGTGTCTGAGAGGCTACTAAGCTTGATATCTGGCAGCTCTGCTACAAATTTCTGATTATGTGCCGTATTTAGGTACAACATGGTGTGTAGGGATGGGTGGGTTGATTTAATCCCCATATGGTGTGTAGGGATGGATGGAGATAGTGTGTAGAGGCTGGTGGGTAGGATTCTAATTTCCTGCTATTACATACTATATCTGAGATGGGCCAAGGCCCTAACATTATATTTGCAATTGTATATGATTGGGGTAAGGTCCAAACTGAATCTGTAATGGGCTCAATCCCAACCTGTACCTGATTGTATTCTGATGTGTATCTGTATGCATGTTTTTTAGAGGATTACACACTGAGTTTGTGAAAACTCACCATTTCTGTTTAATCTGTACAGGTAATCCCCAGACTTGACAGATGATGTGGCGAAGGACTCGGCGATGGCCACACGTAAATTTTGGACTGTTTTTCGTAAATTTTCAAATTTTATTACTTATTTGAGGGTCTTATGTAACTTTTGGACTTTGGACTGTTTGGTTTTAAATTTTGGATTTTTAACTGCGCTACGGTTTTAGTATGGCTAGACGGTAAAAACTCGATTTTTGCTTAAAACAAGAGTTTTTTTTAACACGAATGGTTTTCCAAAAATAAGTGTTTTCCAAAGCTTCCGCTAAAAAGTTATGATTTAAACATAACGAGGAATGCGTGTTTTACTTCAAACTAAGATAAAGGCTAATTAACTGGAACGGTTTTACTAGACAAACTCGTTTTCGACTTCCATTCCATTTGACATAGCCAGATTCGGCCATAACATCTAGGCCGGGTTTGGGGTGTCACAAGAAGAGTTATAAGTAGAATCAGGTTTGCTTTTACTCTTATAGTTAAATATAATGTGTTAAATGAGAAAACACCTACTACGATCTGAAAAAAAATTGGAGGAAATTTATATGTCAAAATCACTAACCGATCATCTATGGACTTATATATATTTGAATGGACTAAAAAGATAACCTAGATATTATATTAATGGTTTTAAACAACTAGTTTATTTTCTATTGAATATAGGAAAGGAACCAAGTGATAAAGAGCAAGAAATTGCTTTATCAGTTCAATGCAAAAACCTTATAGATCATTGGTGAAAACATTGTTAATTAGAAAAAATACCATCAATTTGATTTAAACATTGCGAGGTTTCTTACAAGGGAAAATCTATGCTTTTTTTGGAGTACCAGAGTTGCTTTAAGGTTTGCATTAAGTGAAGGAGAACAGCATCGATGTTTATCCCCAACATACTATGCATAGATGTTGATGCTTCTACAAAAAAATTATTATCTTAGGGATTAAGTGCTTTTCTTATACTTGTTGTGAGGTTGGGGTCATGTTAACTAAGCTAGAGTGGCTCTACTTCACTAATTGGTTGTGCTTCGAGTTGTACATTCTGTAACAACCCGATTTTTAGTGATTGTAACCTCCCTAACCTGAACTAGACGTTATGGTCGAATTCTGAAGGCTACATTGGCCACTGAAATGGCCCAATAAGAAAAAAAAGATTAGATTCTTAGAAACTTCCTTTTAAAAACATTTGCTTATTTTTCAAAAAAACAGTAATAGGCTTCTCCTAATCTGTTTAAAATCTAGTTATAAAAGTTCTTATTACTTTTAAAAACATTTTTTATTTTTAATGTACTTTCTAGATATTCAAGTACAGATTTGTAGCAGAAAAAAATGATGACCTTAGTTTATTATTAAAAAAAACATTTTTACATGCTTATAATCACCAATGTGTAGGTTAGTTCAATTGTTTAATTTTACCAGTTTTAACGATAATGCATGCAAAATATTAAAATAACCCAAAATATCGAACCCATACTACAATCTGTATGAAAATCTTTATAGTCCCGAATAGTAATTATAATTTTAAACTCAAAATCTGAGACAAGACCTCCACATGCTGAGTCCAATCCTATCATTGAAGGTTATTTGTAAAAGCAAATTAAAGGGGTGACCTTAAAAGCTCAATGTAAGTCTTATTCATAAAAAATCAGTATACCAAAGATTTTAAAAGCATGCAAGTAAACAGAGATAACAGTAATAAGTGTCACAAATCACAGTGTTTCAGAATATATAGAATTACAGAGTTCTCAGAATGTATGTACTTGTCCATGAATGTTAGTGCAATTTCCTACCCATCCATCCGTTACACACCATGAGTTTCTTAGAACTCATCCATCCGTACACACCATAACAGTAAGAGTCATAGCTCATTGTGGATAAACTAGCAGTAATAGTAAATATTCGCAGATAAATTGCCATTAATTTACATTCAACCCTTGAATACATCCTAAAGAAGAGTATACTGACTTCTTTGTCGCGACACAAGGTCTTGATGGGTCACGACATCGACTATAGATGAGAATTAATACAAGCCTAGGGGAGTTTTGGTCCACACAATCCAACTTAAAGCTCGAGAACGCCAGCTAACCTAGGATTAAGGACAACGACCACCTCAAATATATAAATAAGCTCATTTGGCACATATTATGGACACCAGTTACTAAGCTTAGAACTTCTCTTTTAATTTTAGTTTAAGTTTTTCCTTCCTTAGGTTTTACATTTATTTTCAGTTTGTTTTTTGTTTTATTTTGAGAGATCTGATTTGTGGATGCAATCAAACCTTGTGGATTCAATTTTCATTCCTAATACAAATCAGGCTTTTTCTTAAAATTTATACTTTCGATTCAATTATCATGTCTATGCTTTATATCAATTTTGTTTCGTTTATGACAACCATGAGGAACTAATCCCTCTATGGGGGATTAGCGAGTAGAGATATGACCTATTAACTGTTTTGTAGGGTTACTCAACGGATTAACTGTTTGGGAAAAGAAGAACTTAAACCCTAGGCTTGACGACTCTAGAAAGTTATCAAGGTGGGAATTAACCCAAAATTGGTATAGCCTATCCGTGAACACCTTAACACCAAACCGATTTGGCTAATCCATGACTTTTTGGCTCATTTTAAGCCATTAAAACTCAATATTCTTTCAAAAATTTTGTGGTTTTATGAATATTAATTTAAAGATAAAATGTAATTCTAAAACTACAAATTTCATTTCATGAAAAAGCATAACCAAAAGCCTAAGATATTGGGGCTCAAAACATTGAAAATCGTCACAACTTGCCTAGAATTTATAAGTTTTATATTTCAAGTAGGCTACTTTGGGAGCTTAATTCTTTTAACACGTAACTTAATTTGGCTAGAAAAACATACCAATAAAGAAAACAACATTTTATGCAAGACAAATCATCTAAAGATCGACAAGAATGGGTAACAATAGATGGTTTTAAAAAGCCTTAAATTTAGTTACCCATATATGTTGAAAGCTTTAAGTTTAAGGTTTTGACTTAGGTTTTAGTTTAAGGTTTCAGTTTGGGGTTTTAGATTTGATTTTGTTTTAGAGTTTTGGTTTCAATGTCTGATTTCATTTTGGTTTGGGGTTTTGATTTCATGTCATTTCAGTTGTGCATTAACCACTTGTGTAACTAACCTAGTGTGGTAATTCTACAGTTTTGAAATACATATAAATATGAAAATTCTAAAAAAAATTAAAAATTAATTTAATATGATGTTAACCTTTAATAAAACTTAATTTGGCCAAAAATAATATTAAAATGAGTTAAAAAAAATGTATTCTATATTTCAAAATTTCCATGACTTTTTGGCTCATTTTAAGCCATCAAAACTTTATGCTTTTTCAAATATTTTATTATTTTAAGAATATAAATTTAAAGATCAAATGTAATTCTAAAGCTAGAAATTTCGTTTAATGAAAAAGCGTAACCAAAAGACTAAGATATTAGGGCTTAGAACATTGATAATCATCACAACTATCAAAGTTTTCTATTTCAAGTAGGCTACTTTGGAGGCATCGTTCTTTTAACATATAACACAATTTGGCTATAAAAACATACCAATGAAAAGATTGCATTTTATACAAGATGAATCATCTAAAGCTCCACAAGAATGGACAACAACAGATGGTTTTAAAAAGCCTTAAATTTAGTTACCTAAACATGTTGGAAACTTTAAGTTTAGGGTTTCAACTTGAATTTTAGTTCAAGGTTTCAGTTTGGGGTTTTAAATTTGATTTTGCTCTATCAGATTTTGTTTTGGTTTTGGGTTTCGATTTCAAGCCATTTCGGTTGTGCAATAACCTCCTAAGTATCTAACCTTGTGTTGTAATTTTACAATTTTGGAACACTTATAAATATACAAATTCTAAAAAATTTTGAAAATAAATTTAATATGATGTTAAGCTTTAATAAAACTTAATCTAGCCAAAAATAATATTAAAATGAAATAAAATAAAAATTTTTGTAATCTATATTTTAAAATTTCCATGGCTTTTTGTCTCATTTTAAGACTTAATAGATATATTTTTATCTTTTTTAAATTAAAAGATTGAAATAATATTGAGATCATAAATTTGAATAAAAGGATAATATATATATAAACGTAACATATACAAGAACATATAATAAATGGAAAAAAAGATAAAATTATTTTTGTTTATTATTATTTTTCAATAGAAAATATAATATATGAAACTTTAAATGGCTAGATATACACTTTCCCCTTTTTTTTTCTAATATTTCTTTTTCATATCTGTCTGTTAATTGGGCCTTTATTATCTCCTCATTACTTTTTTTTTCCTAATGTCTCTTTTCTTTCTATGTTTGTTAATTTCCCCCCAAAAAATTAGTGATTTAAAGAAGGTATTAATTACCATAAATGTTACCGTTGCCATTTAGAAAATCTATTCTTCTAAAACTCCAAGCCGAAAACCTAAATTGAAATCCAGGTTAAAATCGTAAACTTAAGGCTTTTAACATATTTTGGTAACTAAATTTAAGGCATACTGAAACCTTCTATTGTTGCTCATTCCAGACAAACGTGAGATGAATTCTGTTGTATGAAACGCGATATGTCCATTGGTATGTTTTCCAAGCCGAATTTTGTTATGTGGTAAAAGAACCAAGCTCCCAAAGTAGTCCACTTGAAAAAGAAAATTTTGAAATTATGGGTAAGTTGTGACAATTTTCAATGTTTTGAGCCCAAAATTTTAGGCTTTAGGTTACTGATCAAACAAAATTTCTTATCTTAGAATTACATTTCAACTCTAAATTAATATTATTAAAACCACCAATTTTTTGAAAGAGCTTAGAGTTTCAATTACTTAAAATGAGCCAAAAAGTCATGGATATTTTGAAATATGGAATACAATTTTTTTTTATTTTGTTTCATTTTAATATTATTGTTGGCCAAATTATGTTTTATTAAGGTAAACATCATATTAAGTTCATTTTGAATTTTTTTGTTGATATTTTATATTTATATATATTACAAAATTGTAGAATCTTCACACTTGTTTAGTTAGTCGAGATGTTACCGAACAATCGAAATGCCTTTGAACCGAATCTTCAAACCAAAACTGAAATTGAATCCTTGAATCAAATCCAAATCTAAAACCCTAAATTAAAACCTAAGATAAAACCCCAAATTTAAGGCTTTCTACATATTTTAGTAACTAAATTTAAGGCTTTCAAAAACCTTTATTATTGCTCATTCTAGTCGAATGTGATGTATAGTATTAAATGTGATTTGTTTATGGGTATGGATTGCTGGGTGTAAGTAATTAGGTTAGTGCTCGAGTTGGATCTCTGTTTCCTTGAACTGTGTCAATCTTCTTTACGTTTGATTTTTTTATTATTTATTATTATTATTTAGTTTCTATATGTATTCCTTATTGGCCCTCCAGCACCAACATCTAGTCATTTCTTGAGTGGAGAAATAAATAAAATTGAAGCTCCTTTCCTAGTTAGTCTGAAATGTTCAAGAACCGTCTCAAATTTTGTCCTTCTATTTGTTAGTCACCACCTTTAGCATCACTAACCTACCACATTTTGACTAACCTTTTTAACGCTTTAAATATTCGATAAAGTAAATAGTATTATTTTAAAAATAAATATAATTGTTTGAAATTCATTAGACTAGGCTTTTATTTAAACCAAACATATAAGAACCTAAACAAATAGTTGGGCCCAAGTCTCAAAAACAACTGGAGGAAAAACTTCAAAACAAACTTGAAAAAAAATGGCCCACGAAAACAGACATCCCAAGGCCCAAAAAAAATCAACTAAAGAAAAATATAGAAATAATTAACATATAATTAGACTTTGAAAATATAAAAAAACGAGTGTACTAAATAAAGTTTTGAAAGGTAGACAACTTAGCTATTACTTCGTTAAATGAGTGCATTAAATAGCATAAGTTATTGCTGGCAGTGACGGGTAGAGGTGTGCATGGCCGGGCCCGGCCCGAAGGCCCGCCCGAAAAATGGGAGGGTTTGGGTAAAAATATAGGCCCGATTTTAATATTAAATTATTTTTAAATTTTTTTATTTTAAATTTTAAGTAACTTTAGTTTTTTTTACTTTAGGTTTTTTTTAATTGTTTTTAATGTTATTTTGATATTGTAAAATTTTTGTTATTAATATAATTTAGTTCTAATTTATTTCAATTTTTTAATTTTAATATAATTATTTTTTATTATATTTTTAATTTATATATTATTTTAAGAATTATTTTAGTCCCATTTTTTTTAATATTTATTTTTATGTTTTAAATGCATTTGATTTATTATATTTTAAAGTTTTTTATTTAATAAAAAAAGTAAAAAAAAATTTTAATATGGTAGCAGTGCAGTAGGGCAGGGCTCTCGGGCCTATCATTTTTTTCTCGGGCCGGGCTTGGACAAAATTCTAGGCCCATATTTCGGGCCGGGTCGGGCCCGTGCCTTAAAAACGGGCCAAAAATTTTTTATGGGCCCGGCCTGAATCCGGCCCGGCCCGGCCCATGCACACCTCTAGTGTCGGGCAGGAGAAGAGCCTTTTCCTCAGTCTTTTCAAATCCCCTTCCTTCCTCATAATTGAAAATTTAAATGCTCTCTCCATAGCTTCCCCATTTCTTCACCATATCTCTCTCTCTCCCTCTTTAACTTTTTGCTCTCATTCGTTTTTGGCTTTTTATAATCAGAGGCGAAAACAATACATATACCCCATTTGTCTCTCTCTCTCTCTCTGTTTTCAAAATTTTTATCATTCTTTTTCAGTTTTGGTTTAACCAGAGGAAAAAAAAACACATACACACGCTACAGTAGAAATACAATTTTCGTGAGAGAGATAAATCTTAATTTTTCTCAGTCGTTTCCTTTTTTTTTTTGTAATATTGAAATTCCCTACTTCATCGGAAGGTCATTTCAGGTATGGATCTTTATTTCAACTGTCTTTGCCTTTTCATGTCTTATTTAGTTTCAGATCTATTCTTTTCTACTTGTATTTCTGTGGTTTTTTTTTTTTTTCAGCTTTAGAACAAGTTTGTCTTTGCCTTTTAGTCTGTGTTGTAGTTCTCAGATCTATGCTTCTTTAAATGTATTTCATTGGGTTATTTTAGGTCTTTAGCCTTAGGAAATATTATTCTGGTTCGTCTTTTCAAATCTATGGATGTCGATGTGGTTGTTCTTGTTGTTAGTTTATCGTCTACTATGTATTTTATTTTTCTGTTGTTTGTTTCCCTTTGTATTTAAGATTATTGCTTTTTTTGTTATGGTCACTATCTTTGAAATCATTGAGTGCTATTTATTAGTCTTTATTACTGTTAGATGTGTTTTTAATAACTATTTAAGTATCTACAACGAAGATAACATGAAATCATAATTGATTTTATGACACAAAACTCTCTGCTCTATCTTTAATTTTTAGTGCTCATATGCTAATTACATAAATATTTTGTTTTCTCTTCGGGTTCGGTCTGGTCCTGGGTATGTTTACTTCTCTTGTTGATTTGCAAAGAAAGGTGAGCAAACATATAAATGGAATTGCATCCCTTCGGCTGCTTGGGGAATGAAAGAAACTATGGTTCTACAAGAGTTGGATTTGATTTGAATTTGGGTTTTCTGAATTTCTCTTTTTTATCTCTGTATTAGAAAAAAAAGGGGTCTTGCTCTTGCATATCTAGATCTGTGAGCAGCATGTGCTTAAATGGTGTTGTGGTTGCTCTTTTATTTTTTTTACAAATCTATTATTTAGATTTAGTTTGCTTTTCTTATTGCTAATATGCTTGGGTTGCGAATAGATCAAACACAGATTTGAAGTCGAAAACATTAGATCTGATGTTTCTTCATCTTGTAAACTTGTTGCATGAGTTGTTTGTATTAGCTAAGTTTGACATTTGAAAAGAAGTATTTTCATGCCTTGATGGTGATATTTTTTTATGTTTTATTGAGTTGTTTGTGTTTTGTTGGTATTTCCAAGAATATGTTATATTTTATTTATTGGATGAATTTCAAACAATTATTTTTTTGTTTGTTCGTGATATTTGATTATCTTGTTTTGTATTTTATGTAAATTTTGGTTTGTATACAACAATGGATACTTCAGAGACTAAAGTGAGAAGCTTGATCCTGCTAGGTCAAAATTGTAAGTGTTAGTTTATGTACTATTTTTTTATTTTGTTAATTTCCAAATTGACTTCTTATGGCAATAGGACCTACCTTTACCTTAATGTTGAATAACCAAGCTTTTGAAACTTTAAGTCACTAGATATATAATAAATGAAAGAATCTTTCATATTTATTTCCCCTTTATTATCTCTTATTTCACCTATTTTTTCTAACGTTTCTTTTCTATTAATTCCCCCCAAAATAAAGAATTAGTGATATAATGAAGGAATAAAATGTTAACGTTTAAAGTGAATGGGTATTGAAAGCGTGGCATGTGAGAGGATTCAAAAATTCAAAAATTTGCCTGTTGTCTTTCCCCTATCCTGCTTATGTCTTTTCATATCCCTCTCATTTGGGTACGATCCTTGGAGTACTCACCTATTCCGTTGTAGTTATTACAACTTGATCCGTATACTTGTGGATACTGCCTTATTTATATATATCTTTTGTTGCAGTATTCACACCTTGGACATTAGTACGCCCAAAAGTGATCAAGTAGCCACATGGGCTGATCTCATTCACATGACCACTCGAACCCTGTTTACACAAAATTTCGTAGAAGTTTCAAATTAGTCCAAAATTTATCCCGACTTGTTTTAAATGTTCCGTAGGCTCAATTTAAGGCCTATTTTCATATATATATATATATATATATATACACTATGAATGTTAACTAATTATGAATAATTGATTTTTAAATTTAATTTCGAATAGTAGAAGTCTGTTATTGAATTGGTTATCTATCATAATTCTCCGTAACTCTAATCCGACAATAGAGACAGGTTAGGGGTGTTACAATACATATAAAACAATTACATGTTTACTAAAATATGGGCACATTTCCCAAAAAAATTGAAGGAAGTAAACTAAGGGGGTGAACTTGAAAGTAGTATACCAAATATGTCAAAAGCATGCAAGTAAATAGAGATAATAATAATAATAGTGTTATAGATCACTGTGTTTCAAAATATACAGAATCACAGAGTTCTCAGAATGTATGTACTTGTCCATGAATGTCAGTGCAATTTCCTACCCATCCATCCTCTACACACCATGAGTTTCCCAAAACTCATCCATCTGTACACATCATAATAGTAAGAGCCGTAGCTTATTGTGGATAAGCCACTAGTAACAGTAAATATTTGTAGACAAACTACTAGTAATTTGCGGTTAAACCTCTAGTAAAAAGTTTGTGGATGAACCGCCAAAACTTCAAACAATACTCTAGTGTTGTAGATATACCACCAAAACTCTAATTTCTGCGGATTAATCACCAGAACTCCCATATTTGTGGATAAATCACCAGAACTCCCATGTTGTGTATAAATCGCCAGAACTCCACATAACTCCTCTGTCACCAATCTTCCCAACCCCATGCAACAAAATGGCATAACAAGCATGACAGAATCAGACACAATGTAGAACCATGACATAATTTAACATGCGATCAATATATCAGTAGCAATGGCATACCTTTCATGCAATTGATAAATACAGGAACAATGGCATGCTTTTAGTCATGCAATCGGTAGACACAGAAGCAAAAACATGTCTTGATGCATTCAGTAAACATGTGATAACAATACCATATCATACATTAGCGGTCTATACATAGTCATAACAGACAAACCCTTAGGCACATTCAACCAACTACAGAACAAACACAAACACATTCAACAAGCATTCCAAATTAATAGATATCACATTTGACTACTTCAAAAGACACTATAAATTCAGCCAAAGCTTAAAGGAACACAAACACAAATTCGATTTAACATGATTTGTATACACATGCATTCAGTTATCATCAAATCACGCAATTCACTTTTGAATAGGACATACACCTCAATGTACTTCTAAAAAGCATTAACAATTGTCTGAAACATCTCTACGATTCAGATCTGAATTGGTAGCTACCATATCTATATCTAGAATAGTGAAAGACATACAAAATAAGAGGTGAGATTAGACCTTTCACACTAATAAGTTTGGTCAATAGAAGAAAAAGAAAGGAAATACGAGATTTAATTTATTTACTATCAACTTACACTATACCATAGTATGATAAATCAGTGGAGATCTTGAGTAATCATATGATTTGGCCAAGGATGATGATTCAAATTTGATTATCAACAAATAATGTTAATGAGAATATAAAAATTAAAAGAAAAAGAATTCAAAAAAGAAAATATGTTGCGATAATGGTGAATCAAAAGGAAGAGGGTAGTGATGGTGCGACACAATGGATAGAAGTTGGAGGAAAAAGGAGGCAGAGATTTGACCAATATGGTACAAAGTAGAGAAAAAAAATAGGGAGTAAAGGGATGAGTTGAGGGTGTCACAAAACGAAGGAAGGAAACTATGGTTTAGAGAAGCAATAGGGACCAATAATGGCGAAAGAAGAAGAAAAATTAGAGAAAATGAGAGAAAGAAGGAGAGAGGCAATAATAGGGAGCAAAAATGATCAAAAAAGGCTGAAAACAACAACAAAAATGTTATATACTAGGGTTTCAATGCAAGGGGTGGCACATTTTGGGCAAAAATATTGTAAATAAAAATTATACGAGAGAGGGGAATCAAACTCTGGTTTTAAGGGTAAATTCACTAACTCTTAGCCATTAGACCAATTACTCATTCTTATTACAAATGCTTAAAGATAAGCTTCAAAATCGGGGTGTGGCTACTCTCTCGATTTACAAACCTGATTCTACTAACCTGATTTTTAGGATGTGACAGTGGTACCGAAAAAGATTGTTTTAGAACTCCATTTCTATAAATCGGGTCTATAAATATTAAATTAAAATATCTACAGAGTTGGTGTAAAAGAAGACTAAAGTTTGGTCCTTTAAATTTACCTATTAATTGCTTAATTAGGGTACAGAGACTAAATTGTACAAGTACAATTGCTATAGATTTTTAAATAGCTAAAGGTTCAAAATGGTAAATAGACCATTTTATTTCATCAAATGGTGGTGGATGATGTTAAAATCCACTAACTTTGGCTAATTAAGATTAATGTTTGGTTAATTAAAGTTTAATTGATTAATTTTGATTAAATTTAATCAAAAGTATATAAGTTAAAATTAAAGAGAGAAAAACCATTATTTTCTATTCATCTTTTTCTCCACCAAACAAAGAAGGCAGAAAACTTTTAAGGAAGCTTCAACCATTCAACCCCTAATGTGTCAGTTCAATTAAGTTTTTTTTTTTTTTTTTGTAATTTTTATGTTTTTAAGGTTATGAGGGCTGGATTTAGCTAGCTTATTTACCAATTTGTAAAACTGTTAAAGTTTTTGATAATTTCCATTGTTGGTTTCTTGAAGAAATTAGTGTTCAATTGATAAATTTTAAGCTTAGATGTGAAAAATGACTAGATTGTAATGTTTAAATTATTATTTTGTTCAAAAGGACTAAAGTGAATAAAATTTGAAATTGAAGTAAAATTATGGTAAGAATAGATGGTATAAGGCCTATAATGGATGTGATTGAGATCGGTTTTGAAATCGAAGCTCAAATTTGAAATATTGTTATTTCGGTGTTAAGGACTAAATTGAATAAAATACAAAACTGAAGGGGCATTTAGAAAATGGTATTAAATTAGTTCATGCATATCCTGAAATGATGTTTCGTATTAATGAATTTTCTAAATAATTGTTTAGATCAAGAATTGAATCAAGCAAAGATAATCGGGGAAAAACCAAAATTATCGATTAGTTCCTCGAGGTTCAACTTGTTTGTTGGTTTTTCTAGGTAAGTTCATATGGTATTTATAACTTGGATTGTATGTATTTGAATTATATATGTATGTTTAATTGTAAATTGAATTGGTTGTGAATTGGTACGAAAAGGTGAGAATTGGACTAAATTGAAAAGTGATGATTATAAGTGTAATAGATGCCCATGTGAACTTAGTAAAGGTTAGGATACAATTGGCATGCCAATAGGGTCTTATGCGTGCTTGTATAGGATATGTGTTTGTACGGAGGTTGTCACAGGTTAAACCGAGATCCAGCATGTTGTGGATCATCGAGTATTATATATTTCTACAGAGACCTTGGTGTGGTGGAGGGATGTATTAGAATGAGAATATGCAAACAATGCCTATGGGCTTTGCACTTCGATTCCCTTGAGTGATGTAGTTTCAGCTCAGATGAGCAACCTAGTGTAGTGTAGTTACCTTAGTATCCGAGTCCATTTACTAGATTTCATCAAGCTAAGTAGATAATGTAAAAAGAAAAATTGAAATGAATGATATGAGATTGATGTTCAAATGGATAAATGTTGAACTGAACATGAGCATGGTATTAAAATGTTGATTCTAAAATGAATTGGATAGATATATTTTGAGATACCATATGGTTTGATTATATGTTAAATTCACCTTTTTGATGTTGTGTTTTGTCATGTCTAGCTAATTGTGCCAAATCATGGTAGCATATTGTATTTGATAGTATGATAAGATAAGTTTTTGTTTAATACCTATAAATTTACTAAGCATCGTTTATGCTTAACCTGCTTGTTTTCCCTTTCCCTTATAAATCATCATTTTGCAGAATATGTCAAGCCAGATCGACTCGAAGTTTACACTATCCTTATTTCAATAGCTATTTTGATTATCTTGATTCAAGGAATTGTGGCATGTAAATAAGTGTTCCAATACATCCTTTAATGTATAAATGTCTTAATAAGTTTAGTATCTTGTGATGAACTTGATATATGATGATTTCTCATGTTGTTCATAGCAAATGGATTGGTTAATGTATAAATTACCAACGTTTGATACGTGTGCAAAGTAGAAATATGAATTCCCTTGAATTTGGTAAGTTTGATTTATGTGTTTGAAATATATGTTGGTTCAATTGTATAACACCCTATACCCGGCCCGATCGTCGAACCATAATATTAGGATGTCACATCACCATCACACATCATACATATTATAAAATGTCACATTAATAGGCAATTGATGGTCGTGAAACTAACTAAAAATTCAACTAAGGCGAGTGCACCTATCGAACAGTAGTATAGTTCTGGTGAGACCGAAAATATCGTATCCACGAGGACTAAAAGTACTAGTAATTACTATCTTTTTATTATCTAGCCTAAGAATTAAAGGGTGTTTTTAAACTAAAACTAATTATCTAATTAACTAAGATTATGACAGATATGAAAATTGGAAAATACTTTAGGAAAACCGATTGAGAAGACAATACCCAAGAAAGAATCCACCTAGACTTCACTTATTATCTTTGAATTAGACGATTTATTCACTTGACTTATTCCGCAGAAATCCCTGATTTATGTTAATATCTCTTTCGAGACTAAAAACAACTGACTCTAGGTTGATTAATTGAAATCTCTTTCTAATTAAAACCTCTATTATCGCATTAACTGGATCTATGGATTCCCTTATTAGATTTGACTCTAATACGATAGATTTATGTCGTCCTATCTCTAGGATTGCATTCAACTCCGCTTAATTATGAATGATCTAATCTTAAATAGGGACTTTTGCTCCACTGAATAAGCACATCAAAACTTGGATTAATACCCTGAAATATTAAAACAGGAGTTAAACTCACAATTAAGAATAAGAACAAATATTTATCATATAAATCAAAGGATAATAAGAGTTATCTTAGGTTTCATCTCCCTTAGGTATTTAGGGATTTTAGTTCATACTAATGGAAAATATCTCAAACTATGGAAAGTAACAAAATATAAAGAAAACCCGAAAGAACTTCTAGGAATTTGGATGAAAATCTTCAGTCTTGATGTAGATCCTTGCTTCCGAGATGATTATGATGGCTGACCTTAGGTATTTTCTGCTTTCAACTCCCTGTCCCCCTCTAATCCTCCTCTAGGGTTTTTAAATAGACTTTCCAATGCCCAAAATAGCCCAAAATTAGCCTTTTCCGAGTAGAACTAAACTTGGGCTCGATAGGGACACGGCCGTGTGCCATGCCCGTGTGAAGGTGGCCAGGTTGTGTGCAATTCTGACTTGGATTAATGTCGACACGGCCATGACAAACGGGCGTGTGGTCTACCTGTGTGTCACACACGGGCATGTGGATAACCCGTGTGAAAGTGCCTAGGCCGTGTGAAACACTATTTTAGGCCTATTCGGTCTGTTTTTGGCCCGTTTCTCGCTCTTTTTGCTCCCCTAAGCTTTCCTGAGAATAAAACATGAATTAAAAGGATTAGGAGCATTGAATTCAATAAAATCAAGGAAAAATCATCCATAAATATGCCAAGCATAGGGTAAAAACATGTATATATTATGGTTTATCAAATATTCCCACACTTAAGCATTTGCTTGTCCTCAAGGAAAATTCTCAACTCACAACTAAAATAAATCCTTCTTAACTTATAACTCTTATCAATATTGTTCGAAATAATCCACAAAGAATCATACATTAAGAACTGAACCAAAAGAACATTAAAGTTTCAAACAATCCAAGTTGAGCATTTTAATCATAAAATCATAGGTATCCCCCTTTATCTAAGTAATTACCTTTAATTCCAAATTGACAAGGGTTGACATCCTCACTAAAGATTCACTTAAATCACTCACAGTGTTTAAGGTTTTAACAATTAAGCACTCAATAGTCAAACATGAAAAGTTATTACCATAAGCTTGCATGAAAATCAAATCTCCACCACTATAAATGAGATGATACACAAATCAAAAGGTCTTTAACAGGGTTGTAATAGGGCTTGGGTTAAAGGTAGGGATAAAGGCTGAAAAAAAGGGTTAGAATCGAGATTAATTTAATAGCTTACCAAATTTAGAAAAACAAATCTAATCACTGAATTACAAACAAGTGCCAGAATTAACACTACCCAAAACTAATGAGGTGAGCTTTTCTCTCAATGTCTTTAACTTATCCGAACTCTTTAGAACAATATATAACTAAATATAGCAATACATTTTGTTTTTTTTTAAGAATAAGAACAATAATGGAAAATGCATAATAAGAAATAATTCAGTAACTAGGATGAACTAATAAAGTGAGGTAATTAATCAAATTAAATCTCGATAAAAAAAGGTGTCAATAAAAAGGTAGAAATTCTTAATGAATCAAAAAGAGGTTAAGTTGTGAGTTAATATAAAGGGGAAAATAAAAAAAAATGATAGTCAATGCTCAAAGGAGTTCATTAGGGGTCAATTATATGGGTAGGATTTTTGTAGGGTAAGTGGGTTAAAACCTAAGTGCCTTTATCATTTTCGTATATCAAATCAAAAGTGTGGTCTTGACATGCATAATCTAAGCAAGTTTTAGAATAAAAAATCAATGTTGACACACTCATAACTAATAAAATTAGTGAGCAAGAAAGATATATGCTCTAAAAGGCTCAAAATCTCACGAAGATTATGGGTATTTGATGTCAATCCTGTAAATTCAAAATTTTAAGGTAATACCTCAATTCAGAGAAATAACTTAGTAATTTTACTTCTCAAAAGTCAACTTATCATGCTTGATTCTCTAATGTCTTAAAGTTTAAACAATTATTGCACAATTACCTATGGTTTAATTCAAACCATATCAATAAAAGATCATAAGTAAATCAAGATTCATTCTAATAGTAATATGAGAAAATTATTTGAGATAAGATAAAAATTCAGGGATTTTCTAATGATCATATAAATGATCTCCCCACACTTAAGATGTACATTGTCCTCAATGTTCAAAGATAGTAACAATATAATCATAATATCAGAAGATAGGGCGATAAGCAAAACTGCTCTGAATTGGAATGTAATCCTTAAAATAGTAGAAACAAGTTTAGAGGCATTGAAGTTGATGTGTATGTAGACAGAAGTGAAGGTGGAGGTAAAGGTTGGGTTCCACAACCACAGTTCCCAGCGAAGAGGTTATTGTGGTGGTCGGTGTTGTGGTGGCTGTGGTTGTGGTCGAGCAGGACATGGCCGTCGTGGAGTGGGTGTTTGTTTATTCCTGAGTAGCTCCCATCGACTGAATCTTTGGAAACTAAGATGCCATTAGTAATGTTTAGAGTATTTAAATTTATAAGGTTATAATAGTTAGTAATAAAGAAATAACTAGATAAAATAAAATTCAAATTAAACTAATAAAAGTCTTGGAGGTAATTGATAAAAAAGTTCAAAATAAATGTAAAAATAAAGATAAAATAAAAAGAAAAACAATTTAAAAATTAAATGGACTTAAAAGTCCTCATCGACAACTGGATCTTGAGGTGGTGGTGCTAGATGTGATATGTGAAAATGTTGGCAAATTTGTTGTAGAGTCGCCTCGATGCTGTCGAATCTCTGAATGCAGTATTGCTCAAAGCGATGAAGGTGGTCTAAAACTTCAGACACTGAAGCAGCCGCATGAACTGGCCGGTGTCGCGGTGGTGGCTGAGAAGGTTACTCATCCTGAACTAGAGGGATATCATCAGGAATATCCTCGTTGTCATCCTCATCGGCGGCTCGTGCAAGTCGATACTGAGGAGGGTCGAACCCACGCTGACGCTAAATCATTCGCATATAGAGCATACTTTGGATGCCTTGTGGGGACATCTGGCCAATGAGCGTGAGTGAGGAGGACTGTGCCACCGTATTCAGGAGCCTAAAATAGCATGCTAGACGAGTCATATATGGGCCGATACTGATGACTCCTTTTCGGTGTAGTTCTGTCTGATGGCGAATTGCAAGGGCGACAAAGTATGCGAGATCAAAGATGTGCCCTTTCCTCATGCTCTAGAAGAAGTATGCGTCGTGAGTGTTGATGACGCCAGTGCTCTCTCGCCTCCCCGTTAATGTGTGTGCTAAAAGGGCATGGAGATAGCGCAGAGCTGGAGGTAGTGCCGATGCCATTGAACGACTAGAATCATAAATTCCTGTAGCAGGCTGGAGTTCATTCCAGCATACAGAGGGTGAACGATGGATGTGACGGTGGAGGTTGGGGAAGATGTCAGCGTCCATGAACTTGTCCGTATAGAGTCCCAGGGCAGCTCCAAATTCGGGGACATTCAACTGACGTACTAGACCGCCAAGGCGGAATTGAATTGTTCCTGGGTCATCGTGTTCTGCCATCACCCTCTGTAACTGGAAGGTCGAGCCTAATTCTGAGGTGAATTCTAAATATGTCGGCTCGATGATGTCAAAGAATCAGTCCCACGGAGCGGTGGCTAGGAGGGCCCAAATTGAGTCAGCTAGGTGGTCCTGCTCTAGTGCAATCCAATCAATGCAACGGCCCATACCAACGGGTCGAGCCCGTAGAATCTGGAACAGTTCTTCTTGGTTTCCTGGTGGGAATTGGAGAAAAAGGTGGCACACTTCAGTGTTTGCACTCGTGGAGGTCGTACCTGACCCCTTTATTTTCTTAGAGACTGGGACGGCATTCTTTTTCCCACGAGTATTTATCATGATGTACCTGAAAAAAATAGAACAGTGATATGATTAAATTCAGAATACCAATCAAATACATCGTGGGATAGGATATGTGGATAGGACTAAATGTGTGAAAAAAATGAATACTAAAAAAAATGATCAAAGTGTAACATCGAGTCCTATATGTGCTATTGTCTAAGCCAACAGTATACTAATTAAATTAGCCATAATAAATGATTAGTAACTAGACTAAACTTAACCTAAAAATTCAAAGCACCTAATAAGCAACATGGTAGAATAAAACATGGCAATGAACCTAAACTAATAAAATTAATAAGAATAATCAGTTAAACTAAATAAGAATCACATAATCAAGTGAAAACAAATGGAAATAAATAAAGGATGAATAAAAGAGAAATAAAATTAAAATAAAAGAAAATATAAAAGAAAATGAAGGAAAAAGAAAACAAAAAAAAAAGAAGAGGATGATATAAGGAGTAACCAATGAGGGTTGGTGGTGGGTTGGCTAGGGGGAAGAAGTGGCGCGACGACAGAGGTGTACGGTGGGGGTGGCGCGACTTAGGAGGGGTGCGGCGTGGGTTTGGGTGGCGAAAAAAAAGGATAAAGTGGAGGGGAGGAGAAAATAAAAGAGGGAGAAGGGGAAAAGGGGGAAAAAGGGAAAGAAAGATGAAGAAAAAGAAAGGAGAAAGAAGGGTGGCTGGAGGAAGAATATGATGAATAGTAAAGGGAATAGGAAAGTTTAAATAGGAAAGGGAAAAATTAGGGTTGGGGGGTTTAAATTGGGGGTTACGGTAGTGTAAGCCCCGTGTCAGGCCACACGGTTGTGGCCCACGCCCGTGTGGTACGCTCCCAGCCCGTGTTTTTCATGTTTTCGTAATCAGGTTCACACACGAGCCCTTGGACATGCTTGTGTGTCTAGGCAGTGTGGTGCGCATAGCTGCGTTACACAAATGTGTGCACGTTCGTTCACTTTTCCCACGCCCGTGGTAGTCCTACACGCCCGTGGTCATGACTTATGCTTGTGGCCTTATTTTTTAAGTCAGTATGGCACATGGCCTGTGGACACGCCCGTGTGTCTAGGCTGTGTGGCCTACACGGCTACATCGCATGGCCATGTAGTGCTCCCTTCGCTTCTCCCACGCCCGTGTAAGGTTCAACACGCCCGTGTTAATCAATTAGTATTGCACATGGCTTAAGAGCACGGCCGTGGCATAATCTCGTGTTCTATTCTGACCTTGTTCGAACATTTTGATCTTTAGGCAAGTTCGCATACGGTCTTAAGCATGCCCGTGTGTCTCCCACGGTCGCCTTGCACGGCTGTGTGGATTTATCGTAGGCCGTGTCTCTGCTGATATGTTTAGAAATTAAGGTGCAGTTTTACCACGCTTTGGGACACGCCCGTGTCTTGTAATGTGTGGCTCACACGGCCGTGTCGCACGACCGTGGCTATTTATCACAGTCTGTGTCCCGTCCTGTCTTAGGAAAAATATTTTTCCTATTTTAGCATGGTTATGGCCACACCCGTGTCTCCTACCCGTGGGAGTCCCACGCCCTTAAGCACGGTCGTGTGCTAGGCCGTGTGTGCTAAGTATACCTGCATTTAGATTGTAAAACAAAAAGGAAAAATAAACTAAGTTATTTAGTAGGGTTAGTGCTCAGGTTGCCTCTCGAGAAGCGCATATTTAGAGTCTAAGCTCGACTCTACCTTGTGGGTATATTTAGGGAAGTTCATGGAGCCATAGCTCCTCTTTATCGTCTTTAAAATTCTCACCGTTATAAATTTTGAGACGATGTCCATTTACCTTGAAAGTGCATTGTGATGGGTGACTTACCTCTATTGTGCCATATGGAAAGACAATTTGGACTACGAAAGGACCTGACCATCGTGATTTAAGCTTTATAGGAAATAATTTGTGCCTCGAGTTATATAACAGGATAAGATCTCCAACTTCAAATTTCTTGCGTTGCCTTAAACGAGCATCGGGGCGGCGCTTCGTTGCTTCCTTGTATAGGCGTGAATTCTCATATGCATTAGTTCGCCACTCATCTAACTCGTTCAATTGCATCAACCTATTTTCACCCGCAAGTTTGGGATCAAAGTTTAGAAATTTTATAGCCTAGAATTTCTTGTGTTCTAATTCAAATGGTAGATGACAACTTTTTCCATAAACAAGTCTGTAAGGGGATGTTCTTATGGGGGTCTTAAAAGCAGTTCTATAAGCCCATAAAGCATCATCTACTTTCATTGCCTAATCCTTCCTGTTTGATTCTACTGTCTTTTCTAGGATACGTTTAAGCTCTCGGTTTGCTACTTCAACTTGCCCACTAGTTTGAGGATGGTAAGGGGTAGCTATTCTGTAGTGAACTCCTTATTTCTTAAAGGTCTTATCAAATTGTGCGTTACAAAAATGAGTACCCCTATCACTGATAATTACTCTAGGTGCTCAAAATCTGGAGAAGAGTTTCTTAAAGAATCTTACTACCACTCTAGCATTATTAGTAGATAAAGCTTGGGCTTCCACCCATTTGGACATATAATCGATGGCTACTAAGATGTATTTATTCCCAAATGAACTAGGGAATGGACCCATAAAGTCGATACCCCAAACGCTAAATATTTCACATGAACGTATATATGTTTGAGGCATTTCATTACATTTGGAGATATTACCTGTCTGTTGGCATTTATCACAATTAGCAACATACCTGTTGGCGTCTTTGAATAGTGTGGGCCAATAAAAACCTGATTCAAGCATTTTATGTGCAGTCGTAGTCCCATTGTAATGTCCTCCAGTCGGTCCTGAGTGGCAATGTTCCAAGATTTTCGATGCTTCTGACCTTGTAACGCATCTCCTAATGACTTGATCTACACATATACAGAAAAAAAGGGTTTTCCCAAAAGTAGTTTTTCACATCAGTAAAGAATCGCTTCTTTTGCTGATGTGTCAACCCTTTTGGGATAACGTTAGCAGCTAAAAATTTCGCAATGTCTACAAACCAAGGTACCTCAGAATCAGATATATCAAAGAATTGTTCTTCAGGAAACGAATCATTTATTTCAACTTCATCAAGCTCTTTGGTTCTTAAATTTTCAAGCCTGGAAAGATGATCAGCTGCGAGATTCTCAGCTCCTTTCTTATCCTGGATCTCTAAGTTAAATTCCTACAATAATAGAATCCATCGAATGAGTCAAGGTTTTGTATCAGTCTTGGTTAAAGGGTAGCGAAGAGCAGAATGGTCAGTATAAACGATAACTCTAGACAATATTAGATATGGTTTAAATTTATCAAATACAAAAACCATAGCTAGCAACTCTTTCTCCGTGGCAGTGTAGTTTTCTTGTGGGGCTGTCAGAGTTTTGCTAGCATAATAGATAGGTTGAAAATGCTTGTCTCTTTGCTATCCCAAAATTGCACCTACTGCAAAATTACTCGTATCGTACATTAGTTCAAAAGTCAAATTCCAATCAGGTGCAATTATAATTGGAGCATTAATCAATTTACCCTTTAAAGTATTAAATGCTTCAAAACATTCCTGATCGGAATTAAAGGACACATCTTTTTCTAGTAATTTAGTTAAAGGCTTACCTATTTTAGAAAAGTCTTTAATAAATCTTCTATAAAACCCAGCATGTCCTAAAAAGCTTATAATAGCCTTAACCGAACTAGGGGGAGGTAGTTTTTCGATGGTTTCAATTTTAGATTTATCAACTTTAATCCCTTTACTAGAAATTTTATGTCCTAACACAATACCTTATTGAACCATAAAGTGACATTTTTCCCAGTTAAGCACAAGGTTCGTTTCCTCACATCTTATTAAAACTTATTTTAAATTTTTAAGGCAAAGATGGAAGGAGTTACTGAATACCGAGAAATCATATATAAGTACCTCCATGATGTCTTCTACGAGTTCGTCAAAAATGGCCATCATACAGCGCTAAAAAGTAGCAGGAGCATTACATAATCCAAAAGGCATTCTACAATAAGAAAACGTACCATATGGACATGTAAATGTCGTCTTCTATTGATCTTCAGGAGTTATTGGGATTTGAAAATAACCAGAGAGTCCGTCTAGAAAGCAGTAATACATGTGCCTTGGTAATCTTTCCAACATTTGGTCAATGAATGACAGGGGAAAGTGATCTTTTCTCGTGGCATCATTCAGCTTCCTATAGTCAATGCAAACTCTCCAACCTGTGTCTGTCCTTGTTGGGATTAATTCATTCTTCTCATTGGCTACAATAGTCATACCCCTTTTCTTAGGAACAACCTGCACTGGACTTGCCCAAGAACTGTCAGAAATAGGATAAATAATTCCAACATCTAGAAGTTTAATTACCTCAGCTTTAACCACTTCTTTCATGTTGGGGTTCAGTCATCTTTGAGCTTGCACACGTGGTTTATATTCATCTTCCATTAAAATTTTGTGGGTGCAAAAAGAAGGGCTGATCCCTTTAATGTCAAAAATTTTCCATGCTATGGCCCTTTTATGCTCCCTTAATACTTGGAGTAATTCCTCTTTCTCCTTGGGTTGCAAGTTAGAAGCAATAATCACTGGTAATGTAGAATTATTTCCAAGAAATGCGTATTCCAAGTGATTTGGCAATTGTTTAAGTTCTAATTTGGGAGGTTCTTCAATAAAGGATTTTTGCTTAATTTCATTGTTTGCCTTAATACCCTCATATTCTGCTTGCCTTGAGAATGATTCATTGGAGTTTAGTTCAATATTCACCTTACCTATCTCAGAATCATCATCATCTACTTCCTCTCCTTGGGTAAGACACAGTTCCAACGTGTCCTTATGTACGATTTCCTGAAAAGAATCTTGAATAGCATGATCAATAGAGTCAATAAAATAACATGAGTCATCCTGTTCCCTAGAAAATCTCATGGCATCATAAATTTTAAAAATAATCTTTTTGTCACCTACTCTAAGCACAAGTTTACCATCGCCCACATCAATAACAACCCTAGTAGTGGCTAAAAATGGATGACCTAAAATTAAAGGCACTTCAACATCCTCATCCATGTCAAACACAACGAAATCAATAGGGAATATAAATTTATCTACTTTTACAAGTACGTCCTCTATAATACCCCTAGGATATTTAACAGATCTATCAGCTAGTTGAATACTCATCGTAGTGGGTTTAGGTTCCCCAAGACCAAGTTGTTTAAACATTTTATATGGCATCAATTTAATGTTAGCGCCTAAATTAGATAGTGCCTTCTCAACATTCAAACTACCAATTAAGCAGGGAATAATAAAACTTCCTGGGTCTTTCAGTCTGGTTGGCAGTTTATTTTAGAGTATGGTCGAGCACTTCTCATTGAGTTCTACTGTAGATAAGTCTTCAAACTTCCTTTTATTTGTTAGAAGCTCTTTTAAAAACTTTGCATATGTAGGCATCTGTGACATAGCTTCAACAAAAGGTAAGTTGATATGCAATTATATAAAAAGTTCAAGAAATTTACCGAATTGTGCATTCATGCGGTCTTTCTTCAACTTTGCTGGATATGGGATTGGTGGTTTATATTCCTTTGGCACTGGATTGTCATTGTTGTCGGGTTTTACCTCCTCTCCTTCGTTTCTGTCAGCTTCTTGTGGTGGCTTCTTTTCAGATTCAGCTAACACTTTCCCACTCCTTAGTGTAACTATTTTCACATGCTCTTTTGGATTGGATTCAGTGTTACTATGTAAACTTCCCGATGGTCTCTCTGAAATCATCTTAGCCAGCTATCCAATTTGATTCTGAAGCCCTTGGATTGATGCTTGCTGATTTTTAAGTGCAGTTTCAGTGTGCTAAAAATGGGTTTCTGCTACTGAAATAAATTTTGTCATCATCTCCTCAAGGTTCGACTTTTTCTCTTGCTAGTAAGATTATTGTTGGAAGCCTGAGGGGTGGTGGCCTCTAATTCCCTTGGCCTCCCCATGAGAAATTTGGGTGGTTCCTCCAACCTGCATTGTAAGTGTTACTATAAGGATTATTTTGAGGTCGAGGATTATTACCCATATAATTCATTTGCTCGCTCTCTATGTTGTGGTCGTACGTTGGATATTCTGGATTGCTCATTCCACCTCCACTCACATCGTACTGCATTACTGGATGTACCTGCGTGGAACTAAGTAAACCATAAATCTTTTTATTCAAGAGTTCTACCTGATTTGACAGCATAATAACCGAATCGACGTTAAAAACGCCTGCTGCTTTGGTCGGATTAGTCCTCATAACTTGCCACTGATAATTATTCAGTGACATCTCTTCTATAAACTCATAAGCATCTTCAAGGGTATTATTATTGATGGTTCCACTAGCGGCTGCATCAATCATTTGTCTAGTCGAGGGATTCAAACCGTTGGTGAAAGTCTGCACCTGTAGCCAGAGGGGTAATCCATGGTAAGGGCACCTTCTCAACAGACCTATGCATCGTAAAGTGTTTCTAAATCCATCTGTACAAAAGAAGAAATATCATTCCTTAGTTTAGCCGTTTTAGCCGGTGGGAAATATTTAAGTAAAAATTTTTCGGTCATTTGTTCCCAAGTAGTGTTTGGCTCTCGTGGTAACGAGTTCAACCACTGTTTACCTTATTCCTCAGGGAAAAGGGAAATAATCGAAGGCGAATGGCATCATCAGAAATGCCATTAATCTTGAAAGTGTCGCAGAGTTCTAGAAAATTTGCTAAATGAGTGTTTGGATCCTCGTCCTGCAAACCATCAAACTGAACAAACTATTGTATCATTTGAATCATGTTAGGTTTTAGTTCAAAATTATTTGTAGCAATAGCAGGTCTAACTATACACAATTCAGTTCCTGTTAAACTAGGTTTAGCATAATCATACATAGTACATGGGGCAGGATTCTGTTCTACTGGATTTACAGCAATCGCAGGAGGTAGCGGATTATTCTGATTATCAGCCATCTCCTCGTTTGTAGTATGGATATCGTCCTCTTGCCCTTCCTCTATGTCTGTAGGCTTCGCCTTATTTCTCTTTAATTTCTGCGAGTTGTGCTTTCGATCTCACTATCAAAAAGTAAAGGTCCTGATGGGTTTCTTCTAGTCATAAACTATGAAAGCCTAGTAGAAGTAAATAAAATAAAATTTAGTAATTAAAAATAAAAACAAAATTAAATAAAAAAATAATGGCTAAAGTAATAAAAATTAAGTGTTTCTAATATCTTAGTCCCTGGCAACGGTGCCAAAAACTTGATGGTCGTAAAACTAACTAAAAATTTGACTAAGGCTAGTGCACCTATCGAACAGTAGTATAGTTCTGGTGAGACCGAAAATATCGTATCCACGAGGACTAAAAGTACTAGTAATTACTATCTTTTTATTATCTAGCCTAAGAATTAAAGGGTGTTTTTAAACTAAAACTAATTATCTAATTAACTAAGATTATGACAGAGATGAAAATTGGAAAATACTTTAGGAAAACCGATTGAGAAGACAATACCCAAGAAAGATTCCACCTAGACTTCACTTATTATCTTTGAATTAAACGATTTATTCACTTGACTTATTCAGTAAAAATCCTTGATTTAAGTTAATATCTTTCTCAAGACTAAAAACAACTGACTCTAGGTTGATTAATTGAAATCTCTTTCTAATTAAAACCCCTATTACCGCATTAACTCGATCTATGGATTCCCTTTTTAGATTTGACTCTAATCCGACAGATTTATGTTGTCCTATCTCTAGGATTGCATTCAACTCCGCTTAATTATGAATGATCTAATCTTAAATAGGGACTTTTGCTCCATTGAATAAGCACATCAAAACTTGGATTAATACCCTGAATAAGAACAAGAATAAGTATTTATCATATAAATCAAAGGATAATAAGAGTTGTCTTAGGTTTCATCTTCCTTAGGTATTTAGGGAGTTTAGTTCATACTAATGGAAAACATCTCAAAGTATGGAAAATAACAAAACATAAAAAAAACCCCAAAGAACTTCTAGGAATTTGGATGAAAATCTTCAATCTTGATGTAGATCCTTACTTTCGAGATGATTCTGATGGCTGACCTTAGGTATTTTTTGCTTCCAACTCCCCGTCTCCCTCTAATCCTCCTCTAGGGTGTTTAAATAGACTTTCCAATGCCTAAAATAGCCCAAAATTAGCCTTTTCCGAGTAGAACTAGACTTGGGCTCGACAGGGACACGGCCGTGTGCCATGCCTGTGTGAAGGTGGTCAGGTCGTGTGCAATTCTGACTTGGATTAATGTCGACACAGCCATGACACGTGCGTGTGGTCTACCCGTGTGTCACACACGGGCGTGTGGATAACCCGTGTGAAAGTGCCTAAACCATGTGAAACACTGTTTTAGGTCCATTTGGTTCGTTTTTGGCCCGTTTCTCGCTCTTTTTGCTCTCCTAAGCTTTCCTGAGAATAAAACATGAATTAAAAGGATTAGGAGCATCGTTCAATAAAATCAAGGAAAAATCATCCATAAATATGCCAAGCATAGGGTAAAAACATGTATATATTACGGTTTATCAGCAATTATCATCTTTATTAGTGTTCTTACAAATTTTTAAGTCAAGCTGAAATAGCCCAAATTTCAGCGATGTCGGAAATAGTGGTTCAAGACCACCAAATCCAAAAAATGAACTCGTAGATTATATTATTTAATATTTATGAGCCAAATGTAGCTTTTAAAAGTTTTTTGAAATAGTAAATTGTATTTTAGAAAGATTTATTTGGTCAAGAAATTGAGAAAAAAAGTATTGAGATCTCGGCGTTATAAAATGAGCCATAAATATTTTTATAAATATTTACGAAGTGTTAATAAGGTAGTATTAAAATTTCGTTGGAAAATTTTGACGTTTGAGTGATTAATTAAATAAAATAGACTAAACTGAAAAAGGTGTAAAAGTTGCTAGAAGGATTAAATAGCTCAATTGTCAAATGAGGAAGGACCTAAAGTGCAAATACACCCAAAAGAGATATTTTGGGCGGCAATAGCTGAAAATAATCAAGAAATGGGTGAAATAAGGGCAAAATTGGAAAATTGCCAAAATTAGCTAAATAAAAATGGGACCAAATTGGAGTATCTAGAATTCTCTTCATATTCTCTTAATTTTCATCAGCTGAAAAACAACCATGGATGAGGGTTCAAGCTGATTTTTATACTCTAGCTTTATGTAAGTTTAATTCTTGCTTTCTCCTTGAAATTTCTAAGATTTTGGACTTTTACAATTGGGTCCAACTTATTATGTCATTAGTTTTTGATTCCATGGCTAATTTTTAAAGTTGCTATGGATGAATCCTGGAAGCATATGATGAATAAATATAGAATTTAAGTTTTAATTTTGATATATGATGATTTTATTAAGTAAAATTGATGAAAATTGATTTTAGGACCTAATTATGAAAAAGCTTGTAATTAAGGTCTAGTGCTAAAGTTCTGATTTTCAGGGGTTATGAAGTAGTTTAAAATGATAGAATAAAGTATTAATTGAGAAAAATTAGCTCAATTGAGGGGTTAATTGAGCAAGGACTGAATTGTATGAACTGTGATATTTGGGGTAAAATGGAAATCAACATTTTGCATTAAAACTGTTTTGGACAGCAGCAGTAGTCTAACTTTGAAAAATCACCAAAAATTGTAGAAATCGAATGAGAGGATGAATAAAATATTAAATTAAATCATATTGAGTCTAGTTTCTTATAGAAGAAACAATGTAAGCAATGAACTTGTAAATCATTAGATATAATAAATTTTGTGAGACAAGGTCAGGATGATTTTGGGCTCCCCTGTTCTGACTTTGGAAACTCATCAAAAATTGAAAAAAAAATAATTATGGGGCTTAACTTTATTTTTTTAGAATCCTGAATGAGTAGATTTGCAAGAGAAACAACCGAGAACATTATTCAAATCCCGTACGAGGAGATAATTAATTTTTAGTGAAGAAGGGTTGGGACTGCCAGACAGCAGAACAGATGTGACTTTAAAGAATAAACTGTACTTATTGGCTAAACCAAAAATTTTGAAAATTTTATGGTAAGAAGATATGCAAGTCTAGTTTCAGAGAAAATTAGCAGATCTTAATTTGGAGCTCCATAGCTCAAGTTAAAAATAATTTAGTTACTATGACACGGATGAACAACTTTGGAATATAAATATAAGTAAATAGTGAAATTATAGAATTGTGCAACTCAAGTGTACTATTTGTATAAAGATAGTATTTCAAATGATTTGATGAGTAAAGCTCCAATGTGAGATAGCCTGAAATCAAGACAAATTGTTATGAAAGCGTATTTAAAATACATAGATATGATTGTTATAAGTTATGTGAATAAATGATGTGTAAAAGTATATCCATATGAGAAATTTAATGAAAGTTTAGCCCATACATGTTTGTTGATATTTATATGAATTATATGACTAACAATGTGATAAGAATAGGTATTAGGGCTCATGATCAATTCGAATAATTATGCTTTGCATAATTATGTTGAATATAGAGAAGCGGTAAGTTAATTACCATGTTATACGAATTTATTAAATATTACTTGTTTACTTTGTTTTACTTTTTCCCCTAATTAATAATGATTCGATAAGCTCCGATAATAACTCGTACCCTGTTCTAATGACAGATACGGGTAAGGAGTGTTACATTTATTGGCATCAGAGCTACGGTTTAGTCAGTTCTCGGACTGAACGTAACATATGTGAAGTCTAGAAATACATGCCATTATATAACCAGTGATAATGTGATATCTTCTAACTCTGATGAGATTTGTTTTACTTAAAGATAGAGATGCTTTCCCAACCGAGCTAATTCCGATAATGTTGAAGGGGATATTCAAATATATGAGTTAAAGTTGATTATGATGTGTCAGAACTCATAAAGGTATGAATAAATGTTATATTTAAATTTATGTATATAGTAAGTAAAATTTTAAGGTAAGTATCAATATTGAATTGAATTTGTATGAATTCATGTGATTGATGTAGAGATAGAATATTAGATATATGTTATATTTGAAAAATTTATTAATTGGGAATGTGATGAAATTGATATGAATATGTGATTATTACGAAATTTGAAAATTTGTTATTGAAAAATGAATTGAATTTTATTGAATTGAGAATATATGTGATTAATTGAAATGTGTATTGATTGGAAACTAGAAAGTGAATAGAATACCCTATTAACTGTACCGGGCTGAGTCGGATATAGTTGGCATGCCATAGAATTGGAAGTGTTCAGGGATACTTCGACCTTGAGTTGATGAGGCACTATAAGTGTCGTACTGTTACTTTGACTTTGAGTTGATGAGGCACCTTGTGTGTCGTACTGCTACTACTACTTCGGTTTAATCCGATGAGGTACTGAATACCATACTGTTACTGTTTTACTTCGACAAAGCCGATGAGGCACTGAGTGCTGTATTGGTGTGTTGGTTGGATCCGTGTATTCGCCAAAGTCCAAGTTTTGTTAATAGGGGTAAATATGAATATTAATTAAAATTGAAATGAGAATTGAATTCCCTATTAACTTGTCGGGCTAGTCGAATATAATTGGCATGCCATAAGATTTGGAAGAGTACTGAATGTATCGGCTTTGCTGATCAGGCACTTTATGTGTCGTATTTCAGGCACCTCGTTGTCATATCAGACACCTCGTGTATCGTTTTAGGAACTTATGTGTCGTATACTGATCAGGTATTATGTACCATTTTAGGCACAATGTGCTGTACTGGTGTGTTTGGTTGGATCCGTGTATTCGTCTGAGTCTGAGTTATGTTAATAGGGTTGAATAAATGAAATGAGAAAATCAAATGAATTTGATCGATTGAACTATTGAAAGTATGAAAAAGTGGAATTATGAATTGAAATGTTAATTGAAATTGAGATATGAGATTGAAAGCTTGAACCCAAGGTTCATGAATTGATTAAAGATAAGATAGATGATATGTGATGCCCTTTGATGGAAGACTATTGTTGAGATATGAAATTAAATACAAATTAACACATATGACTTATAATGTTACATGTTTGATGTCTATTATTTATATAGTTTTTATAATTTGAATTATGGTAATACAACTGAGTATAGACATACCCAGCATACGGTTGTATTACTATAATTCAAATTATTTATTATTAAATGTTAAATTTAAATTATGTGTATGGTAAGTGAAGTATGAGGTAAGTGTTATTGTTGAATTGAATGGAAATTGAATTGAGTGATAGATAAATATTAGTATTGAATTGTATATTGATGAGAAAGTGAAATTAAATTGAGTTGCAAATGAATTGAAAGTGAAATTGGAATTGGATAATGATATATGAAGTACATGATAAGAATTATTAGTAAATTACGAATGACTAGTGAATTTTGAAATATATTACATGTATTAAAGATAGAGAATATATAAATATACGGATTATTGGTACAAGGATTAAATTGTAAAGTATTTAAATGTATAAAATTCAATTTTAATGCTCAAGTAGATGGAATTTAGAACTACTAGAATATTAGCGGCATACCATTAAGGAACTTTAACGCGCTTTTTGATTATTAACACATTAGTGCTCTCTGTTTAGCACATCTGTGCTACCTGTATAACACTTTAGTGCTCTCTGTTTAATAGTGCATAATAATGCACCTCTATATCAGTTTTGTATATTCTAAGTGTTCTGTTTAGTCTAGTGGGCCTCTGTTGAAAAGGTAAACAATTTTTGTTACGAGGTAAAGTATTATCTTTGATATGTGTTTAAAAGATTGAATTAAAAATAAATTGTAACACCCCAAACCTGGCCTAGAAGTTTAGACGAACTCGGAATGAGACATTGATCACCGAAGTGATCGTAGGAAAATATTCAAAATAGTTTATCTTATCAAACCAAATCATTCAAAATGTTTATTAACAAGTCAGCTCAAATCCTAAAGTAAGTTCAGTGTAAAATCAGTTCAAATTATACGAATTGAAACACAAATAAAAAATTGTACCACAACACTATAAATCCTCACAATTTAAACTTTAACCAAATAATGAACAAAACTAAAAACATAAACATAATCCATAGAATATCCACCAAGACTGTCCAAGACCTCCGCATATTGAGTCCAGTGTCCAGAATCCAGAACTGTACTTGAAAGGGGAAATAGATGAGGGGGTAAGCTATATGAACTTAGTGTGAGATCAAACTAACTAACTGCTGAAACAGAAACAAATACAGTAAACCTGAAAATAGTTCAATAGTTGAACATACTTACAGAGCGACTTAACAAAACAGACCATATGTAACTTTACAGTCATATGACTCTATTAAACACAATACATATAATTCTTACGAGTCACAAACTGGGCCTAAGCCCTTTTCATGAATCCGAGTCGATTGGGCCTTAGCCCATCACACAAAATACCTTTAGGCATGAGTGCCTTCTAGTCAGTTATTACAGTCAGATTTCCCAGACAATCAGACAGAAATGTTTCAGTCAAATAGATATAGCGGCAACAGAATCAAACAAATGCATATGAGTGCGAATGAGTTATAAAATAACCCACTCATCCAACCAACACACCATCTCTGTCCCCCATCAAACCTCAATAGAGATGTAAGCTCATCCAACCAATCACTCCAAATAGGACCTCGAAAAGCCCATCCAACCTTATATCCCCTATACATTGTCCACAACCCTCAGGGAATAGAGACTATCAGAAAGCTGTACAGTGCCATGCGGAAGACTGCGGTATAGATATGCAGTATAAACTACCAGATTGTATATATATATCATGCAGCAAGGCTAGCGTATGAGCTGTACTGCGTAATGCGGTAAACTGCAGTACAAACATGCAATATGACTGCCAGATCAGATAATAGTGTGTAGCGTAGCTAACGTACATGCGGTACAGTGTAAGGCAATAAATCGCTATACCGTTAACAGAAATGTCCATAACCCTCAGGGTATTGGGACTGCCTATGACCCTTCAGGTATTACTAAGGCTTTTAGAATGCAGATAAACTGCCAGATCGTAAATCTCCTTTCTCTTCAACATCCCACCCAAAAGCTTTGTATGCAGTTGTAGATACGCAGATGTGTGTATGCAGATGCACCAACAGAGGACACAGATTCAGACAATCATTTAGAGTAGACACATACAACCAGACAATCAGTTACAAAAACATGCACACTTGTGCACTCAAATTCGGTACCTAACATGTCACACTTTATTCACAACAAGTACATAAATCGAAGTCAGTACAGAGTCGTAATCACCCTCAGAAATCTTAGTCGAGAGGTTGGAACAAACAGAGGTCACGATTACACTTAAATCGACCTAAAATCAAACTTGGTGAGATAGGGCCACACGCCCATGTGCTCCAGCTGTGTGGAGCACTTCACACTGTGTGGGGGTCCATACACCCGCGTAAGGAGTAGCATAAGACCGTGTGTTAGAGGCACACGCCCGTGTGGTGCAAAGGCACGGCCATGGGAGTAGGCCGTGTAAGATACTATCCAATTTCACTAAATTCAAGTGCAAAGTCGACATGGCCGTATGCAGGTGTCACACGCCTATGTGGGAATTAGACACGGCCGTGTGTCCCACAGCACACGCCCGTGTTGAATCTCTAGGCCCTAAATTGGCTACACGGCCGTGTGTCCCGAAACATATGCCCGCGTGAGAACCTTAAAATTCTCAATTTAGTCACATGGCCGTATGGCCAGGCCATGTGACCCTCAAATCTACAATCCCTAATTTCCAAACTCACACGCCCGTGTGCCCTAGAGGACATGCCCATGTGGTTTTCGAAAAAATCCCCAGTCACGAAACCACCGCTTAAGCCGCCAAAATGATCCCTGAGCCTTTCCCTATCAACAGTACATTAGAAAGTGGCAATTCCTCACCACCTCTATCGACTAACATCCCAAAAACAATGAGTTAACATCTAACAAGAAAAGCCAAAACAAATACTTAAAACAAAAGGGAAAGTAGTCATAGTTCAATCCCACACCTGATTTCGACGACGAAGGAATGACAGAGGAGCAGAATTCCCAAAGTCCACAAGCCAGACCGAATTTGAGTATATTTAGAAAATAGCAAAAAGGTAGAAAACGAAGAAGAAGAAAAGAGAACCGAAACGTTGAAAAGAGAAGAGATAATAGAATACCAATCCCCAAAATAAAAATAAACAAATAAATATTTAACTAAAACAAATCAAAAATCAAAAATTAAAAATAAGAATAACTCGTGCACCCAAAGACTCGAACCTCAAACCTCAAGGTTAACTAACACTCCTTTTATCCCCTAGACTAGCAGGCCCGTTCGGACACTAAATTGCACATCTAAACACATATATGTGGCCTTCCCTGTGACCCAACCACTGGATCCTAAAACTTCCAGGCCCAATATTCGGGGCGTTACATAAATTGTGAAATGAAAGGATAGAGAGTGGATTAGTAAGTAAAAATGATTATAACTGTGATATCAGACAATTTTTCTGAGGATTATTCAAAATACGCAATGTTACTGTTAAGAAAAAAGTTATTTGTAACACCCCAAGCCCGGCCTAGACGTTACGGCCAAATCTGGTGTGTCACATCAACAAAGGTTTAGTCACGTTCCTTAGTTACTGCGATTAAGGTGTGGTTTGCGAAAACGTTATTTAAGTTGATTAGAAAACTTCCGGTTAATTTGTGAGCATCTTATTTACTAGATCATGTTTGTCATTTTGTCATCCATTTGTTACGAGTGTTTTGTTTAAAAACGTTGTTTAGTTTTACAAAAAACTGTGCAGCCTAATTCTATCAGTTTTAAATGAGTATTAATAAAAAAAATTAATAAAACTTAGGAGCAGCCTTATTAGAAATTAAAAACCCGAAAACATAAAGGAAATAATCTAAAATAAAAGTAAAGGTATAAATGTTTATTTTAAACAGTCCACATGGCCACTCTGAATCCCTCCAGCTCCAAGTCCACCGATCTAAGGCTCACCTGCAAAGATGGGAAAAAAGGGGGTTAGTTTGGAAAACTCAGTGTGTAAAATAAACCCAACTAGAGCCTATATCGGTTCAAGCTTTACTGGGCCTAAGCCCTATCCAGAAATAGAATTAACTGGGCCTTAGCCCATATCAATATTAATCTGGGCTGTAGCCCTATTACAAGTCGAGATATATTGGGCCTTGCCCATATCAACACAGTTGGGCCCATTTCAAAATAGTTTCATATGATTAACGCAAGACAACCCCATCCAACCTTGCACTTGCCTCCGTCCATCCCTACACTTCCTGTGGGGAATAAATCACCCACGCCATCCCTACACTTATAGTGTTAGCACCGGTTGCGGCACTAACTATAATATGTGGCAAAGCTGCTTATATCAGAATATAGCCACCAGAACGGCGTTCTTCCTCCATAATAAAACCGAACCCCATGCAATATAACATGTATGTAGAATATATATAATTAACCAGGCATGCTTCAGAAAGGTAGTCAGATTATAGCGTAAGAATAGTTATTTACCCTCGAGGGCGTAATCGTAACTTACCCCTTTAGGGTATTACGGTAATTCTACCTTACAGAGGTATTTCAATAATTTTATTAGTCTTTTTAGGGTTTCATGCTTATTACAGTTATTAACGTGTCTTCAGAATACTTACCGGACGTTTTTACCAAAATAGGCTCGTTAGCCCATTACCCAATTTCGGCCCATCAAAGCCCAAATTCACTGAGGTGTACAAAATTGTGCACTTTGCAATCTTACCATTGAAGTTACCAAAATTATCAATACAAACAATCCCATGAGCGCTCGCACGCTCGCAAGTTCTCGAAATGTCAGCTTTTCGGCATTTCGGCATTTCAGCTTTTCGGCTTTTGCCGATCTAGTCTACTAGTGGGTGTCGTTTAAACACCTGTTTGCGACGACTGCCAACGAAATCTTCCACGGTATCCTACAATAAATCACTATGCTATTAGTTTACAAATCGATTATAACCTTACGAAACAACCACTTACCACATTCGGCCACAATAGGCATCCTTAACCACTTACCTTCGTCAATCCTCAACTACTAGATCTAGTCTTTCCAAAGATATTAACCTCCAACTGCTCCTTGATTGATATCCTTTAGGCCACCTTACTCATAACAGAATAATAAACAAAACCAATAACCCTTTAGTCTTAGTCGATAGCCACCTTACGTGAATAGGGGTTTCTGGCTTTTCTTAATTCCCGAAATAAGGAACAGAGAGATGAGATCTGAGCACTTGTCAAAGATTCACTTGCCAGAAACATTTCCAAGTACCTTCCTATTCCCGATTTGATGTAGATCAAATCCCCAAAATACGAGTAGAGAACAGATCTAATGATTCAGCTTCTAGAACCTATTCTGAGGTATGCTTAATTCAGTTTAAGAAGAAAATAGAAGAATGGGTTACCAAAATAGAAGAGATTATCGACAGATGAGAGGGTAAGGTTCAGCTTTAATATAAAAGAGATTAAAAGAAGTTTTATGAAGAAGAGGAAATAATCGGTAATGGATAAGAGAGTTGAGGGTTTTCGGCTCTTGAAAGATTGGAATAAAGAGGGTAAAAGATTCAACCAAGAGGAACAATCGGCTTTCAAGGAAAATTGGGTTTTGGCTTTTAAGGGTAATAGGCTATCTTTAATCGAGAGAAAGGATGAGTAAAAAGAGAAGAGAAGAGTAGAAGAAGATAGGTTCTGTTCTTGATGAAGAAGAGATGAACAAAAAGGAAACAACTCATAAAAGCCCAAAATTAAAAGAACAATTTCGGCACAATTCCTTCCTGACTTAAATTCTATATTTTGCTCATTGATTCTTGGACAAATTCAATGTTTGAATTTCATTCAAACTCCTAACCGATCAGCAGCCTTATCCATCGCTTCATCATGCTGCTAAGAAGAGTTTCGGTCCAACTCTACTACTCTCCCTTACGCATGCAGCAAAAAGAGAGTCCTTCATACAAGACACAGCTCCTCAAACCAGGTCCTCCAGGCACACCTACACGCTGCTGGCCACTGGGACGCAACCTTGTTTTCGATATAATACTGCCACAATAATTTATAACCCTTACCGCCTGAGCCCGCTGCTTTAAAAAAAAAAAAAAAAATGCACTCGCGCGCAAGGACTCGAACTCGCGCTCTCCGTGTGCCCAAAGACGTCACTGCCATCGCACTACCGGCCACTCCTTGTGCTAGGTTATGCTCGTAACTCCTCTTAACCCCTATTTTAACTGCAACCTAAATACCAAAAAAAAACAACCTTTTGCGCGTGCCATGCCTTGAACCCAGGCACCTCCCACGCCCTCCTAGTGTGATTAGCCATCACAGTGCTTGTTTATGCTAAAACTCAGCCCAAATCACTTATAAGGCCTCTTCGCCTGCATCCCTTTAAGAATAAAAAAATGCTCAAATTTTTGCGAGCCCTGGTCGAGCCCAGACTTTTCCCCAAGACTATAAACCCTTCGTAATTTATTTAATTACTAACTAAACATACTAAATAATAATAATAATAATTAAATCATCACATTTATTCAGGCCTTCTTCTACCTGAACTCGGACTCCAAACCCAATATTTCTAGGCCCAATTTTGGGGCGTTACATTATTCATGAGTAATCGATTTATTCAGGTATGGTATCTACAAAACGAATTTACAGGAAATTTCTTCTGAATTAGTTTTTTTAGTGAGCTGTATAATGTAGAATTATTGATGATTTTAGTAGTAAGTTGCACAGTGATATAATGGAAAAGATATCTGAGTACAACTGTTATGATTATATATCTTACAACAATCTTTTCTGGGTATTCTACATGATTTGTATATATATAGAAATATATGTAATTGTTCATTTTCAAATCTGATTACTATTTTATAGAAAGGTTGACTAATCATGATGTTAAATGGAATTGTTGAAAGTCTGATTAAAATATGAGCGGTACTACTTATCTCTTCTCTAGTTTTCTAATAAATTATACTTGAGAGAAGATTTGATAAAAAGATTCATATGATGTCGTTTTCTTCTTCTATTGATTGAAGCTCTGAATTGTAAATATAATATATTATATATATTCGAGAAAGATATTTATTAGTCGAAGACCATTACATTTACTGTTATAACTCCTGATTCGAATATGAGAGTTTAGTAATATGAATCACAGGTTGTGGATATCATGTTATTGCATTGGTTGTTATTGGGACTATTTTTAGTCTTTTCTTTTCTGTTTGGGAAGTACTATTGATATTGAAGTATTTTTTTATTTCTAAGGTTGAGACGCTAACCTTATTATGGTACTATGGTTTCAATTGGTATGATGGTTACAACTTCGGGAAATTTAAAGCTTCGGTGTTAATAATTGATAGCTATATTGATGATACAGCTATTACAGAAAGATTTAAGATTTGAATGGTTTAATAAATGTTAGCAAAATTTTGACCAGATAAAAGTTCTGTTGATCGAAGCATCAGTTCTGGTTCAGCTAAATCGGGTAAGAAAGTTGTGATTTACAGTGATATATCATTGAGTGGGTAAACTGTGTTTTGATGCAGTAAGACAAAGTAATAGTCTACACTTTTAAACAATCAAAAATCGTATGAAAAGAATTACTTGATATATGAGTTACAAGTGGCAGTTAATGTTTCAGCTTTGAAAATTGGTGATACTATTAGTTAGTGAAAAGTATTTGAACCTCTCCTTTGAAGGAATTTTCGAGGACGAAAATTCTAAAAGGGGGAAGAGTTGTAATAGCCCAAATTTCAGCGATGTCGAAAATAGTGGTTCGAGACCACCCCATCTGAAAAATGAACTCGTAGATTATATTATTTAATATTTATGAGCCAAATGTAGCTTTTAAAAGTTTTTTGAAATAGTAAATTTTGTTTTATAAAGATTTTGAAATAGCTAAATAAAAATGGGACCAAATTGGAATATCTAGAATTCTCTTCATATTCTCTTCATTTTCATCAGCTGAAAAATAGCCATGGAAGAGGGTTCAAGCTGGTTTTCATACTCTAGCTTCATGTAAGTTTAATTCTTGCTTTCTCCTTGAAATTTCTTAGATTTTGGGACTTTTACAATTGGGTCCAACTTACTATGTCATTAGTTTTTGATTCCATGGATAATTTTTAAAGTTTCTATGGATGAGCGCTGGAAGCATATGATAAATAAATATAAAATTGAAGCTTTAATTTTGATATATGATGATTTTATCAAGTAAAATTGATGGAAATTGATTTTAGGACCTAATTATGAAAGAGTTTAAAATTAAGGTCTAGTGCTAAAGTTCTGATTTTCAGGGGTTATGAAGTAGTTTAAAATGATAGAATAAAGTATTAATTGAGAAAAATTAGCTCAATTGAGGGGTTAATTGAGTAAGGACTGAATTGTATGAACTGTGATATTTGGGGTAAAATGGAAATCAACATTTTGCATTAAAACTGTTTTGGACAGCAGCAGTAGTCTAACTTTGAAAAATCACCAAAAATTGTAGAAATTGAATGAGAGGATGAATAAAATATTAAATTAAATCATATTGAGTCTAGTTTCTTATAGAAGAAACAATGTAAGCAATGAAATTGTAAATCATTAGATATAATAAATTTTGTGAGACAAGATCAGAATGATTTTAGGTTCCCCTGTTCTGACTTTGGGAACTCATCAAAAATTGAAAAAAAAAATAATTATGGAGCTTAACTTTATTTTTTTAGAATCCTGAATGAGTAGATTTGCAAGAGAAACAACTGAGAACATTATTCAAATCTCGTACGAGGAGATAATTAATTTTTAGTGAAGAAGGGTTGGAACTGTCAGATAGCAGAACAGAGTTGACTTTAAAGAATAAAATGTACTTATTGGCTAAACCAAAAATTTTGAAAATTTTATGGTAAGAAGATATGTAAGTCTAGTTTTAGGGAAAATTAGCAGATCTTAATTTGGAGCTCCATAGCTCAAGTTAAAAATAATTTAGTTACTATGACACGGATGGACAGCTTTGGAACATAAATATAAGTAAATAGTGAAATTATAGAATTGTGCAACTCAAGTGTACTATTTGTATAAAGATAGTATTTCAAATGATTTGATGAGTAAAGCTCCAATGTGAGATAGTCTGAAATTATGACAAATTGTTATGAAAGCGTATTTAAAATACATAGATATGATTGTTATAAGTTATGTGAATAAATGATATGTAAAAGTATATGCATATGAGAAATTTAATGAAAGTTGAGCCCATACATGTTTCTTGATATTTATATGAATTATATGACTAGCCATGTTATAAAAAAAGGTATTAGGGCTCATGACCAATTCGAATAATTATGCTTTGCATAATTATGTTGAATATAGAGAAGCGGTAAGTTAATTACCATGTTATACGAATTTATTAAATATTACATGTTTACTTTGTTTTACTTTTGCCCCTAATTAATAATGATTCGATAAGCTCTGGTAATGCCTCGTACCCTGTTCCGATAACGGATATGGGTAGGGGGTGTTACACAAGCATATATTAATCACCATTAAAACATGCCAAACATACTTTAAACTAACTTATAATATCAATTAAACATGCATTAGAGCCACTTAGCAAAATTTCAAAACAAGTTACGCTAGTATCAACACTAAAACAAGGGTATTGATATTTTCCTTACATGGTATCGATACTCTTTGAAAAGTCAATACCAAAAAAGCATTTTGTTTCTCGTCTAAAAATCAAATCCCAAAAAATATTTTTACATTTATTAAAATGTTGATTATTTTACCCTGAGTATCAATACTCGTGATAAGGTATCGATACCAAACTAAAATACTAACTTCCTGCATAATGAAATATCACAAAGGTATCATTTTTAAAACCCGAATATTGATACCTCTGCTCTAGACGCCAAAAATACAACATATTAAGGCAAATAATCCATCCCAATCATAAACCATTCAACATGTAACTAATACCTTGTCAAATAAACATCAAAATGACCACAATAATAGTTCAATTATCAAAAACATGTCCGCGTAACCAAGCAACATAACAAGAGCAGTATCCATAAATCCTAAGAATTAATAAGCTATGAAAATAACCAAAACATCATGGCAACATTTATGCAATAGTTCTACCACATTGCCTTTATTTCCCAAATCTAAAAAAATAATAAATCACCTATTAATAATTACTAAAGTCTAGCTTGGATCAATCCATTGGAACCACACCGCTCACACTGAGACGCTACTAATCTGCAATGGATTCAAAGAAGTAAGTGAGCTTAACAAGCTCAGTGAATGTCTAGAACAACTACCACACAAATAGTTCATCAAGCATTAATGAAACATCCATTTAGCATAATTACAACATCTCAACTTTATTTTCATATTACTTATTCATGCATCTTTCAATGATTCGTTTACATAATAATCACATATCATTTAAGCATACACCATAATACTTATAAACATATTCTTTGATAATTTAAGAGTTTAGCCATGAAACGTAAAAGTGGGCTCTTTCACCACTCATTAGATAGACGAATCTCCAACACACCAAATGACTCATAGAGTAGAACATATCCAAAAAAGTGAAACATATAGCTAACACTCTCTATCATAGCAAACATACGATTTAATGACTAAAAACTCAATTTAAAGGATCAAATAACATAAAAAACTAATAAGCAATCAAATCGTTACCTTAGTTGACGAAAAACCAAACATTTGATCGAAAATTTGAAAAACCCAAAAATTTAACAATGGAGAAATCTATGGTGCTATTGGATGTTTTTCTTGAAATACTATGGATATTTATGGCTTGGGGAATGATAGAAATCTAAGGAATTAAGTTTGGGAATCAAAATTGAATGAGAGGAGCTTTGGAATGCAATAGACGACAAAAAAAAAATATGGAGAAGAGACTAATGTGGGATTTATAAAGATGAAGAGGGAAAATAGGGTGGAAATTAAAATTTGGTTTAATTGCCTTTTAAAAACTCATAATTTAGACCATTTTAAAAATCAGTCCTTGTTTCAAATTTGAAAATCTTTTGAACATTATTTTCAAAAATTAATTGGATTTTCTAAATATTATAAATGAGAACATCTCCAATTACCATGCTTACGAAATTCCCCAGCTCACTAGAGCTAAAATCCCTAAAATACCCTTAAAACTCATAGGTCCAATTTTGGGGTGTTACAAATCGATTTAAGTTTAAGCCTTTAAACTATTATGGTATATTAAGTATATATATGTAGGAAATGGAAAGTTTTAATTAAAGCATAGGTAAGATTGGTAAATGGAAAAGGTTAGTTGTTGGATAAAATGTTGTGAAATTTGGATGTTTTAGATGAATATATTAAATGATTGGTTGGAGCAATTGAAATAGGTACCAAAATGACTCATTTTTACCAAATACAAGGTCATCGTCCCGACAAGCAACTTCCCTGTTGCAACATTGACCAATAGTGAGTCACATCACGACGTCGAGTGGCCTGAGGTCACGACGTGACAAACTATTTGGTGACATCACGACGTGGAGAAATTGACGTCTTGACATTGATCCTAAAATTTTAAAACTTTACAATTTGGGCCTATTATGTGCTCGAGTCAACAAAAGAGCTCTCGTAAGCTTGATTGAGGTCTTTGAAGGTTAACACTTGTTTAGAAATAACTTTGATAAGGCTGTGCGACATTCATTTTGCAACCTTTTGATCAGATTTCATCAATTGTACTCCAAAAAGAGTATGTAAATTTACTATGTGAAAATATATAAAGGTGACCATCTTATCCTATTCTATAGGAAATCTTTCGAAGATGGCATTGTACGTTAAAAATTAGCCTACAATTAAATTCACCACAATTACCAAAGTGTGGTCATCATCTCCCATATGGATGAAAATAGTAAGCCTTTGACTAGTATTAACTGGTTGGAAAATCAAAAGATATGCAATGAAAGATTCAAGTCTTTCTTAAAAAGTTCTAGCTTGCGAATTCAAGTCTCCCACTAAAAAGATATCTATCACACAATTATTGTCAAAAAGAATCCTCTAATTGTATAATTTCTTACTATCACAAAAACTACTATCGTGTCACCACCATCATTGGTAACTAACTCGTCGTCATTTTAATTAAAGGAGATGAGCTTGTCATCTAGTTGTCTTATTGTGAACAAGTATCCATTGGTGCGAATAGATTATTTGCATGACTAGTTCAAGTGAGCTTCAATTTTCTCTAAGGTCAATTTGAGATCGGGGTATTATCTATTAAAAGTGAAGGGGTCAAACATGTCTAAGACTATATTGAAGCTTAATATAGACATTATGAATTTTCGGCCCAAACGGAAAGAAAAGCCAAAAAAAAAAGAAAAGAGTCAAAAATCAATTGGTTCAACCCAACCCAAGCATTAAAAATAATGAAACAAGAACCCCTAAAATTACTTAAAGACAATCGAGGAAAAAAAGAAAAGCCAAAACTAAAGGCTAAAGCTTCTGCTTTTAAACTTTGAATCTCTCATTTCCTCTTCCTTTCCAACTTCATCAAGCATTGTTTAATACAAAAGTTATGGTAATAATATAGAATGGAAAAGAAATTAAATTTAAAATTAAAAAGTACGAGAAAATTGAAAAATTAAATCCCGTCCAAGCTAAATCCCGTCTGAACTAAATCCCGTCCAAACTAAAGGCTAAATCCTTTCTATAACAAGGTTAATGGGATTACTCGTCTCAGCTAAATTCTGTAACAGCCCGTTTTTAGTCAAACCAGAACAGTGATTTTGGGACCACAAATCTGAGGTCAAAACATTTATTTTATTATTATTTTATTTTTTTCTACATGATCGAATGTTTGTGTGAAAATCTCGTTTAAAAATTTTATCGTTTCATTGGTCAATTTGTTAACAAGGACTCAATCGCGTAAAGTGAAAGAGTGTCATTCTATTAGTTAAGAGTGTTAAATAGCTTTGGCTTTTAAATATGATAGTCTTAAATAGTAATTAAACCATTATTATTGGTAATGGACATTTATGTGCTTATAATAAGTAATTTAAATGTTTTATAACAAAGGTTATTAAAGTAACTTAGTGAATTAATAAGTAAAATAATATAAAAAATAAGGTTTTCATCTTTGTTAAGCCATTTCTACTGTAATTTTAGAAGAAAGAAACCCCATGGATGCATGTGTATTTGGCCAAGCTTCCTAGTTCATTAGGTGAGTGATCTTTGATCCGTTTTTAATAATTTTTACGTTTTTGAGATCGTTACTTCGTATTCTAGCTACGCCATACCTTAAATTTCAAAAGTGTTAAAGATTTATCATGTTTCCATTGTTTAATTCTTGAGTAATTTGATGTTGATGATAGATTATGAAAGTTTATTGATAGATTTTCTAGTTCTATAAAGTGATTTTTGACAAAAATGTCAAAAAGGGATTAATTTGTAAAAATGTAAAATTATGTGGGTAAAAGTGTGAATCAGTAAAAGTTATATATGTTATACATGTTACATGAATTTGGTATGGTATAATACATTGATGTATGAAATTGAGATAAAGGTTGATTATATGTACTTATGAGACTAACATATTGATGAATGTTTGTGTGTAGGCATTTGGCAAGTGAATTTGATGTACTTTGTTTAATTGTTTGATTATGTATAAATGGTAAGTTTAATTCTGAATTATACGGGCTTACTAAGCTATAAAGTTTACTCTGTTTCTTTTTTGTGTTTTATAGAGGTTCGATAGCTCGCTCGATTCGGATAAAGTCAGAGATACACATGACACTATCCAGTTGCTAATTGGTACCTTTGAACTTGGATATATGTAAATATGGCATGTATAGGCTAGTTATAAAGATGATAGTGATTTTGCTACAAGTTGTGGTTTATGATAAAGCCATGTGATTTGGCTTAACTTGGTATAATGCTTTGGTTGTGTATATATATTCAAATATGGTATCTTTTGGAAAATAGTAGATGGAATGGAAAATTGTAAATGTTGTCTTGATATGTGATAGGTATATGAATGGAAAATGCTTGATTATAATTAGGTATTTGAATACCATGTTTGGTTGTCATATAGTTTGAATATTGAATTTATGAAGTGTGTGATTTATGGTGTTGAAGTAGGTTGGTAAAGCAATGATTGAAATTGGTATAATATGTGTATGAAATGTTATGGATTGGCTGCCTTTTAAGTTATATAATATTGTAAATTATGCTTGTGCATAAATGTATAAATAGGGTGGCAAAATGGCTTTGCAAATAGCCTATTTTTGTCCACACAGACAGAGATACGGGTGTGTGTCTCGGTCCTGTGTCTCCTAGTGTTGAAATTAAATCAAGTCAGTATACTCCACACGGGCTCAAACACGGGTATGTGTGTTGGCCGTGTGACCTAAGTCAGATAGTTACACAGGTTAGGACACGGGCTGGGACATGGCCATGTGCTCCCATTTTGAATGTCCACATGGCCCATGAGACGGGCGTGTTTGGTGGCCGTGTGAGACACACGGCCTACCACACGGGCGTGTGTCCCCTGTTTTGAGAAAAATTTTCTATGTGTTCCAAATGTTTTAAAAGTTATTGGTTTAGTCCCAAACCAATCCCAATGCATGTTTAGTGCCTCGTAGGCTCGTATTAGGGACAAATTGATTGATTTTAAATGATGAATGTATAAAATGATTTTATGTATGCTAAATGGATATATAATTGGTTCGTAAGTTCGGAATGCTCCGTAACCCAATTCCAACGTTGAATATAGGTGAGGGGTGTTACATTTATTGGTATTAGAGCTATGGTTTAGTCGATTCTAGGACTAACATAGCGTATGTAAGTCTAGCTATACATGCCATATATATATTGTGATAGTGTGATGACTCCTGACATTTTCAAATGTGTTTTAATATAGTAAATGGATCCTGATCCAACTGTAGTTGATGAGGTTGAGAGTAATGTGCCTGCTCCCGCTCAAGGGATAGTGTCGTTTGATTCTAAACCCGTAACGGGTAGCCAGGGAGGAGAGGGTAAAAAAGCCTTCTTCCAAATGATGAACGAGTGGTTCACTTAATATATTTGTACAAATTCGACTGCTCAGCAACCTGCACCCCCTCCTAATCCCCAACTAGTTCCTGTAGCTCCTCAAGAAGTCGAGCTTTTAAGATTGAGTAAACCTCTAGTAGACAAGATTTGTAAGTACAGAACTGTGGAATTCAGAGCTACTGTTAGCGATGACCATGAGAGAGTTGAGTTTTGGCTTGAGAATGCGATTCGGGTATTTGATAAACTTTCTTGCACACCTAAAGCATATTTAAAATGTGTTGTATCACTAGTGAGAGACATTACGTCTTAGTGGTGGAATACCTTGATATCTGTAGTTCCACGAGAAAGAGTTACTTGGGAGTTCTTTCAAGTTGAATTCAGAAAGAAATACATCATCCAAAGGTTCATTGATCAGAAATGAAAGGAACTTCTTAAATTGAAATAGGGTCGTATGTTGGTAACAGAATACGAAAAAGAGTTTGTGCGACTCAGCAAATATGCTCATGAATGTGTTTCTTTCGAGGCTATAATGTGTAATAGGTTCGAAGATGGATTAAATGAAGAAATTAGATTGTTAGCTGGGATTCTTGAGCTGAAATAGTTTGTCGTTCTAGTTGGCAGAGCTTGCAAAGCTGAAGAACTTAGCAAAGGGAAAATAAAAGCCGATTTTGAGGTTAGAGACTTTAGAAAGAGACTTGCGGGCAAATCACATCAGTCAGCATCAAAGAAATTTAGAGAATATCATCCTAGTTCCGCTGCTTCTGTGGGGATTTCGACCAAAGATAGAGATACGAGACATTTCAGCTCTAAACCTCAGACGACGTCTGTTGCTAGTGTGGGTAGTGTTAGAAATGTTGGACCTGAATGTAAGCACTATAATAAGTGACATTTCGGTGAATGTAGAATAATGAGTGGAGCTTGTTTTAGATGTGGATCTCTTGATCATTATCTTCGGGATTGTCTAGAAAAGTCTATAGCTAAAAGAGATCAACCGATGAAAGCGAGTAATACAGCTACTAGAGGGAGACCACCCCGAAACACTGGAAATACAAGTGGTAACTTAGGTGCTATGAGAGATTCTGCTGTGATATCTGAGGCACGAGCACCGGTCCGAGCTTATGCTATCCGTGCATGGGAGGAAGCATCATCGCCAAACATTATTACTGGTACTTTTTCTCTTTTTGATACTGATATAGTTGCATTTATAGATCCTAGATCAACCCATTCATATGTCTGCATGAATTTTGTGTTTAAAAAGAGTTTACATGTTGAATCTACAGATTTTGTAATTAAAGTATCGAACCTCTTAGGCAACTCTATTTTAGTTGATAAAATTTGTAAGAATTGTCCTTTGATGACTCGGGGTTACTATTTTTCGGCGGACTTGATGCTTCGACCATTTGATGAGTTTGACTTGATTCTGGGTATGGACTGGCTGACGATGCATGATGCAGTTGTGAATTGTAGATGGGAGAGTATTGTATTGAAATGTCTGAACGGTGAAATTCTTTGGATTGAGTCTGATGATTCGAGTGAGTTACCGACTATGATATCGTCCATGTTAGCTCAGAAATGTATGAAAAAGGGCTGTGATGCATATCTTTCATATGAACTGGATACAAAGGTGTCTAAATCAAATATTGAATATGTACTTGTTTGTAAGTTTTAGGATGTATTTCTAAAAGAATTACCGGGTTTGCCATCGATTAGAGAGGTTGAATTTGGTATTGAATTAGAACCGAGAGCAACACCAATATCGATAGCTTCATACAGAATGGCTCCAACAGAATTAAAAGAGTTGAAAGCTCAGTTTCAAGACTTGACAGACAGAGGTTTTGCACGACCGAGTTATTCGCCCTAGGTGCACCAATATTGTTCGTAAAGAAAAAAGATGGCACTATGAGAATGTGTATCAATTATAGATAGCTGAATAAAATGACTATAAAGAATAAATACCCTCTACCGCTGATTGATGATTTATTTGATCAGTTGAAAGGGGCTACAGTATTTTCAAAGATTGATTTGAGATCGGGTTATTATCAGTTGCGAGTTAAAGAGTCGGATGTACTGAAAACTATATTCAGAATGAGGTATGGACATTATGAATTCCTTATTATACCTTTCGGATTAACTAATGCACCTGCAGTTTTTATGGACTTGATAAACCGTATATTCAGACCAGATTTAGGTAGATTTGTTGTTGTATTTATTGACGACATTCTGATCTATTAGTGAGATGAATCTAAACATAACAAGTACTTGAGAATTGTGTTACAGAATCTACGTGATAATCAATTATTTGTAAAGTTCAGCAAATGTGAATTTTGGCTACGAGAGGTTGGATTTTTGGGACATATTGTTTCAGCTGAAGGTATTAGAGTTGACCCGAGTAAGGTTTCTATTGTGATTGATTGGAAAGCTCTGATAAATGTGTCTGAAGTCCGTAGTTTTCTAAGCTTAGTGAGTTATTACCGAAGATTCATGACAGGATTTTCGATGACAGCGACACCAATGACACGACTGCTTCAGAAAGATCTAAAATTCGAATGGTCAGAAAAATGTCAGCAGAGTTTCGAATAGTTAAAAGTACTGTTAACTGAAGCACCAGTTCTAGGTCAACCTAAATAGGGGAAAGAGTGTGTGATTTATAGTGACGCATCATTAAACGATCTGGGATGTGTTCTAATGCAAGAAGGAAAAGTTATAGCTTATGCTTCCCGACAATTGAAATCGCATGAAAAGGACTATCCAACACATGACTTAGAGTTGGCTGCAATTGTGTTCACATTGAAAATTTGGCGACACTACTTATAGGGTGAAAAATTTCACATTTATACGAATCAAAAAAGCATAAAATATGACAACGAATATGGCTCGAGTTATTGAAAGATTATGAATTTGTGATTGATTATCACCTGGGAAAAGCTAATGTTGTTGCTGATGCCCTGAGCCAAAAATCTTTGTTTGCATTAAGAGCAATGAATACCAAATTGATGATTTGTGATGATGGGTCTATTTTACCTGAATTAAAAGCTAAATCGGTATTTATTCAACAAATCTATGAAGCTCAGAAAGATGACTGTGAATTGCAAGTTAAATGAATTCAATGTGAGACTATCCCTAATTCAGAGTTTCAGATTGGAGCTGATGATTGCTTAAGGTTCCGAAATAGAATTTGCATACCGAGAAACCTAGAACTCATTCAGAAGATTTTGCATGAAGCGCACAGTAGTTGTTTATCTGTTCTTTCGAGGAGTACAAATATGTACAACAATTTGAAACAGTCTTATTTGTGGCAAGGCATGAAACGAGATATCTCAAAGTTTGTTTCTAAATGTTTGATTTGTCAACAAGCCAAAGCTGAACATCAAGTACCATCGGGTTTACTACAACTTGTGATGATACCGGAATGGAAATGGGATAGAATAACAATGGATTTCGTATCGGGTTTACCATTATCTTAGAAAAAGAAAGATGCTATTTGGGTTGTCGTTGATTGACTAACGAAATCTGCTCATTTCATATCGGTACGTACAGATTACTCACTTGATAAAATAGCTGAATTGTACATTTCTGAGATTATTCGATTACACGGGGTGACACTATCTATTATTTCTGATAGAGATCCGAGATTTAGGTCGCGATTCTGGAAGAAACTGTAAAAAGCTTTGGGTACGAATTTAAATTTCAGGACAGCTTTTCATCCTCAGACTGACGGTCAGACCGAGAAAGTTATTCAGATTCTCGAAGACATGTTGAGATGTTGTATTTTAGAGTTTGGGGGCAATTGGAAAAAATACTTAGCGTTGATTGAGTTCGCGTATAATAACAGTTTTCAGACGAGTATAAAGATGGCATCGTACGAAGCTTTATATGGTCACAGATATCGAACACTGCTATACTAGACTTAACTGAGTGAGAAAAAGATTCATGGGGTTGAATTGGTCAAAGAAACTGAAGAAAAAGTGAAAACGATTCGTGACAGTTTAAAAGCAGCTTCAGATCGACAAAAATCATACGCGAATTTGAAATGTAAAGAAATTGATTTTCAAGTCGAGGACCAAGTGTTTCTAAAGGTGTCACCATGAAAAAAGGTTTTTCAATTCGTTCGTAAAGGAAGGCTAAGTCCGTGATTTGTTGGACCGTATAAGATCGTCGAAAGAATAGGGCATGTAGCGTATCGACTAGCTTACTCTGTTTCTTTTTTGTCTTTTATAGAGGTTCGATAGCTCACTCGATTTGGATAAAGTCAGAGATACTCATCACACTATCCAGTTGCTGATTGGTACCTTTGAACTTGGATATATGTAAATATGGCATGTATAGGCTAGTTATAAAGATGATAGTGATTTTGGTACATGCTGTGGTTTATGATAAATCCATGTGATTTGGCTTAACTTGTTATAATGGTTTGGTTGTGTATATGTATTCAAATATGGTATGTTTTGGAAAATAGTAGATGGAATGGAAAATTGTAAATGTTGTCTTGATATGTGATAGGTATATGAATGGAAAATGCTTGATTATAATTAGGTATTTGAATACCATGTTTGGTTGTCATATAGTTTGAATATTGAATTTATGAAGTGTGTGATTTATGGTGTTGAAGTAGGTTGGTAAAGCATGATTGAAATTGGTATAATATGTGTATGAAATGTTATGGATTGGCTACCTATTGAGTTATATAATATTTCAAATTATGCTTGTGCATGAATGTATAAATAGGGTAGCAAGATGGCTTTGCAAATAGCCTATTTTTGTCCACACAGGCAAAGACATGGGCATGTGTCTCGGCCGTATGTCTCCTGGTGTTGAAATTAAAATCAAGTCAGTATGCTCCACATAACCTCACATACGGGCGTGTGTGTTGGTCGTGTGACCCAAGTCAGAGAGTTACACAGGGTAAGACACAGGCTGGGACACAGCCATGTGCTCCCTTTTCGAACGTCCACATAGCCTAGGACACGGGCGTATCTGGTGCCATGTGAGACACACAGCCTAGCCACACAAGCTTGTGTCCCCGATATTGAGAAAAATTTTCTATATGTTTCAAATGTTTTAAAAGTTATCGGTTTAGTCTCGAACCAATCCCAATGCATGTTTAGGGCCTTGTAGGCTTGTATTAGGGACAAATTGATTGAGTTTAAATGATGAATGTATAAAATGATGTTATGTATGCTAAATGGATGTTTAATTGTTTCGTAAGTCCGATAATACTCCGTAATCCAATATTGGCGTTGAATATGGGTAAGGGGTGTTTCAAATCCCATCCACAACAATTGCAGGACCTTATTAGTTTCGGGAAAGCACATATAATCATTGGAATTCAACATTTAATCGGGAATTAACCTCTTATTACCATTTAAAGCATGTATTAAGTTTCTCATTATAACATTCAAGTAATGTAGATTAATATAAGTTACATTCCATACCACACAACATACAATTAAACATATTTGCATGCCCGATTAAGTTACACGAACTTACCTCGACACTTGTTCGCGTTAGAAATCTACTAATCCGAAACCTTCTCTTTTCCTTGATCTAACCTCGAATTAGTGTTGTTCGGATCTATATAAATAACTTAAATAATCAATTTCATACATTTTATACTCGTTGGGACTTAATTTTACGTCCTAGGCAAAATTACCATTTTCCCCTAACTTTTCCACAAATTTTGGTTTCGTCCCTAGGCTCGAAAAATGAAACTTGTGGAAATTACTCCCTATTCCAAGCCTAATCAAAGCCCCATTACAAAATTTACAGCACATGTACTCATAAAAATTGAGAATTTTTCATCAAATTTTACAACTTTTCATTTTAGTCCCTAAATCATGTTTTCATCAAAAATCACTTTGTAAAAGTTGTTTATCTATCAATAATATTTCATTCTCTACCATAAATTCCTAATTTCCAGCATATACATCGATGACCCATTTTTCTTACCTTGATAACTTTTCAAATTAATCCCTCAAATAGAGAGATTAAGCTATCCTGGTTTCAAAAATACCAAAATTACTAAAAATGGGACAGGGAAATTTACCCAATTAGGCCTTGAAAGTTTCTTATATTTCCATGGATGAGTCACCAAGAATCTACGTACTTTTCTTTACTGGTCTAATTACCATATAAGGACCTCTAGTTTTGAATTCCATAGCTATTTGATCCTTATAGCTACTAGAATTCAACTTTCGTATTTTATGCGATTTAGTCCTTGTAATTAAGCACTAAATCGATAAAATTTTCGTATCAAATTTTTCACATGACATGTCTATCATATTACGAAATATATAATAAAATAAAAATAAATTATACTTTGGGTCGGATTTGTGGTCCCTGAACCATTGTTTCGATTTCACTAAAAAATGGGTTGTTACAACTCTCCCCCCTTTATGGATTTTCATCCTCAAAAATCTTACGAGTAAAAAGATTCGGGTATTACATCCTCATAGTATCCTCCGGATCCCAAGTAGCTTCTTCAATACCATGTCATTGCTAAAGAACTTTTACTAAAGCTACCTTTTTATTTCTTAACTCCTTTGTTTCCCGAGCTAAGATTTTGATTGGTTCTTCATTTTATGTCATATCAGGCTAAATCTCTACCTCTGTCGGAGAGATAACATATGAAGGGTCGGATCAGTACCGTCATAGCATATACACATGAAAAACATTGTGAATCCGATCAAGTTCTGGTGGTAAAGCTAACCGATAAGCAACCAGTCTAATTATTCCAGTAATCTCATATGGTCCAATAAACTTTGGACTCAGTTTTCCTTTGCGCCCAAACCGGAAACTTTCTTCCAAGGCGACACTTTCAAGAATACTTTTTCACTGACTTGAAATTCTATTTCTTTTCGTTTCATATCAGTATATGACTTTTGACGATCATAGGCTGCTTTCAAACTATCTCGAATTACTTTCACTTTTTCTTCGGTCTCTCAGACCAAGTCAACTCCGTATAACTTTTTCTCACTGAGTTCTGTCTAGTACAATGGAGTTCTACATTTACAACCATACAAGGCTTCATATGGTGCCATTTTAATGCTAGACTGATAATTGTTATTATAAGCAAATTCAGCCAAAGGCAAATACCTTTTCCAATTACCTTCAAACTCAAGTATACAATACCGAAGCATATCTTCCAAGATCTGTATTACCTGTTCAGATTGACTATCTATCTGGGGATGAAATTACAGTGCTAAAGTGTAACTGAGTACCCAGAGCTTTTTGTAATTTGCTCCAGAATCGAGATGTAAACTGAGGATCTCTATCTGAAATAATTGAGACAGGCACTCCATGCAATCTGACAATCTCATAAACATATAATTCAGCCAATCTATCCAAGGAATAGTCTATGTGTATCGGAATAAAGTGTGCAGACTTTGTCAATTGATTAAAAATTACCCAAATGACATATTTCTTCCTTGGAGACAAAGGTAATCCCGTTACAAAATCCATAATAATTCTTTCCCATTTCCATTCTAGTATCGTAATTGGCTGTAATAGTCCAGAAGGCAACTGATGCTCAACTTTTACTTGCTGACATATCAAACATTTAGATACAAATTTAGAAATATCTCGTGTCATTCCCGACCACCGGTATATCTTTTTCAAATCATTATACATTTTATTACTACTAGGATGTATAGACATATTACCATTGTGGGCTTCATTCAAAATCTTCTGTACTAGTTCGAAACTTTTCGACACACATACTCTACCTCTGATTAACAAACAATCATCAGTCTCGATCTAAAATTCTGAGTCAGGTGTCGATTCACTCTGTACCCCATTTTGGTTGCGACTTATTATCAATTTTCTGAGCTTCAGAAATCTGTTGTAAAAACATTGGTCTAGCTTTTAACTCACCTATGATTGAACCATCATTAGACAACGACAATTGGGTATTCATTGCTTGCAAAGTATATAGGGATTTTCTGCTCGAAGCATCTGCCAGTATGTTGGCTTTTCCCAGATGGTAGTCAATAGCAAGATTATAATCTTTAAATAACTCAAGCCATCTACGCTATCTTAAATTCAAATCTTCCTATGACATCAAATATTTCAGACTTTTATGATCAGTGAATATGTGACATTTTTCACCAAATAAGTAGTGCCGCCAGATTTTCAGTGCAAACACTATAGCTGTCTTAAAGCATAGGCTACTACTTTACAGTCTTGCATCAAAACACAATTTAAACCATTCAATGATGCATCACTATAAACTATAAATTCCTTACCCGATTCAGGCTGAACTAACACTGGTACCTCTGTTAACCTCTGTTAATAAAGCTTTTAACTTGTCAAAACTTTTCTGGCATTTCTCAATCCATTCAAATTTCACATCTTTCTGTAACAAATGAGTCATCGAAGAAGCTATCATTGAAATTTTTTTTACAAATCTTCGATAGCAACCAACTAGTCCCAGAAAACTTCGAACTTCAGACACATTCTTCAGTAGCTTCCAATTAACAATGGCAAAAATTTTATTCGGGTCTACTCTGACACCTTCAGCAGATACTATATGCCCAAGAAAACTAACTTCTCGTAGCCAGAATTAACATTTACTGAACTTGGCATACAATTGTTTCTCAAATGCTCAGCATGTTCATTTTCATCTCGGGAATAAACCAAAATATCATCTATAAACACCACCACAAATCTATCCAAATACGGGCTTAAAATTCTATTCATCAAATCTATAAACACTGCAGGTGCATTAGTCAAGCCGAATGGCATCGCAAGAAACTCATAGTCTCCATACTTGGTTCTAAAAGCTGTCTTTGGCACGTCCGGTTATTTACCCGTAGTTGATAGTAACCAGAACGGAGATCAATCTTTAAAAATACAGTGGCACATTTTAATTGGTCAAACAAGTCATCGATTCGAGGCAATGGATACTTGTTCTTTATTGTAACTTTGTTGAGCTATCCATAATCAATGCACAGCCTCAACGATCCATCCTTCTTATTTACAAATAGAACCGGTGCACCCCAAGGTGAGAAACTAGGTTGAGCAAAACCTCTGTCAATCAATTCTTGCAACTGTACTTTCAGCTCTTTCAATTCAGTAGGAGTCATTCTATAAGGTGCTATGGATATCGGTATTGTACTCAGAATAAGATCTATAGAGAATTCCACTTCTCTATCTGGTGGTAAACCAGGTAATTCTTCTAGGAATACATCAGGAAATTCACATGCTAGTGGTACCGATTGAATCTTTGACTCAGATACTTTGGTATCCAACACATACGTAAGATAAGCATTATATCCCTTTTTAACATATTTATGTGCTGATATTGCTGAAATCACATTAGGTAGTCCATCTAGTTTATTAGATTCAACACGAAGCGATTCACCATTCTAACATTTCAATAAAATATATTTCTACTTACAATTTACCACTGCATCATATCGTGTTAACCAATCCATTCCCAAAATCACATCAAATTCATTAAATGGCAATAACATCAAGTCAGCTGAAAAGCAATAACCTTTTACCATCAATGGACAGTTCTTACAAACTTTATCCACCATAACACACTGGCCCAGGGGGTTTGAAACTTTAACCACAGATTCAGTTCAACAGGTAAATTTTTAACAGACACTAGGTTCGTGCATATGTATGAATGTGTGGAACCAGGATCAATCAATGCAGTAATATCAGTTTCAAGTAGAAAAAATGTACCAGTAATGACGTCTGGCGCAGAGGCATCCTCTCTGGCTTGAATAGCATATGTTCTTGTAGGTGCTCGTGCCTCGGATCTAACTGTAGTATCCTTAGTAGTACCTTGACTACCACTAACATTAACGAGGTGATGGGGTGGTCTGCCTCCGCAATTAGATTACTAGGCTTTGGAGCCAGTTCTATTTCTTTTTCAACTCTTTCGGGATAATCCCTGAGAAAATGGTCAAGTGAACCACATCCAAAACAAGCTCCACTTCTAGACCAACATTCCCAATGATGAAATTTGTTACAGTTTTTACATTTTAGTTTGGGATTACCAACACTACCCACACTAGTCACAGATGGTGATGAAGACCTCGGGTTAGAACGTTGAGAGCCCCGCTCTCTTTCAGAATATCCCGTAGAGGTGGTAACACTATCATAATACTTCTTTAATTTCTTAGAAGCAAACGATTGTGACTTAGTCATAATTTTTTTCCAGAAACTCGAGCCTCTCTTTCAGCTTATCGCTTTTCTTTACTCAATTCCTCCGCTTTGTGTGCTCGATCGGCTAACACGCAAATTCCCTTATTTTGAGAATTCCAATCAATAACTTGATATCCTCATTTAAACCCTCTTCAAAGCGTTTACACATCTCAGCCTTGGTCAAAACCCATTCTCTGGCATATTTACTCCGTCGAACAAATTCCTGTTCATATTCAGATATAGTCATGTCTCCTTGTTTGAGCTTTAGAAATTCTTTCTTTTTCTGATTCATGAACCTCTGACTAACATACTTCTTCCTGAATATAGCCTGGAAGAATTCCCATGTAACATTCTCTCTCAGTACAACTGAAGTTATGGTATTCCACCAATGATAAGTTGTATCTTTCAATAGGGATACTGCATATTTTAGACATTCAGCAGGTGTGCAGGATAATTCATCAAAAACCTGAATAGTATTTTCTAACCAAAACTCGGCCCTTTCTGGGTCATCATCTGCGGTAGCTCTAAATTCTTCTACCCCGTGCTTGCAGATTTTAACTATCGGAGGTTTACCAATTCTAATAGTTTTGACACCCTATGGTACCTTAAGAACTGGTTGGGGAACAAGTGGGGGAGGCTGTTGTACAGCAGGGTTTGTTCTCAGGTGCTGTGTAAACCATTCATTCATCATTTGAAAGAAGGTTTGTTTTTCCTCCTCACTTCGTCCCTTAGACACGGGCCTTTCAATGCCAGACATAGAGGCAACTCTTTGAACTAAAGCTGAAACATTGCTCTCAGCTTCCTCGGATTCAGCTCTAGCTCGGTTGGATGACATTACTATATGAAAAACATATTTAAAATGATCTGGAGTCATCACACTGTCACTATTTATATAAAGCTAAACTCATGTTTGCTACGTCAAATCTGAGAATCAGCTAAACCGTAGCTCTAATACCACTAAATGTAACACCCGTAACACTCCCATGTCTCTGCCCGTGTGCTCAATTCTGAGCATTTTATTTCTCAAAATTAAGGTGCAGGGGACACACGGATTAACCATATGCCCATGTTACCAGGCCGTGTGTCACACAGGTCTAGACACACGCCAGTGTGTCTGTCCGTATAGATAAAATGAAGCCATTTCTAGCTTCATTTCTCACCCAAAATTTCACCCAAGACCTGCACATGAAACACACAACCAATACCAACCATTCCAAGCACTCAAAATAAGCAATTTCATCATTCATTATGACATATCGTTGCAAGCATACATAATCACAAGCATACCTTAGTTTAACTTAGGCATTCACAACATTTGATCACATATTCTTAACATAACACATGTGTATGTATGTATATCATAATAATCTACTTAGTCATACCAAAATGAACCATTACTAGCCATTCCAATGGCTTGGTTACAAAATAACATTATCAAGCTACTAATGGTCAAGTTGTCCTATACATGCCATTATGCCAAAATGATTTCACTATATATACCTAAAATGCTAGTTGATAGTGTGACAATGCTCCAATGATCTTCCAACCTTCACGAGCTTCCGAGCACTATAAAACAGGGATAAATAAACAGAGTAAGCATTACATGCTTAGTAAGTTCGTATAACAGAAACTAAACTTACCAATCCTGTTTATTAAATCTAAGCATACAATGTCATGTTTCCATCCATTTGGCTAAATTTCCTAACCACATGCATTCAATCAAACATGTTAGTGATCAAAATCTTCATATCAATCAAGTAACATAGATGAGCTCATCAAACAATATTCTTTTAAGTCATTATCTTTCCATCTCAAGGTTCTCATGCCATGTCAAGAGTTTTATGTCCGTTGAATCATTGAAATTTCGATGGATGCTCAAGTAATACACTCGAAGTGTACAATTCAATAATTCATCAATTTCTTATTCATGGGTACCCATTAGGGCACTTAACCAAGAAACACTCTTTCGAGCCACATATTGTTTAACAGGATTACCAGTCCAGGCTAAATCCTTTATATAACGTATGCTCAAAGAGTTCAATTAAGGTTACTAGTCCAGGCTAAACCCTAATCATAACATATGCTCGAGAGGTATTATATCGGGATTACCTATTCGGGCTAAATCCTTTCTATAACAAGGTTAATGGGATTATCCTCCGAGCTAAATCCCGTTCGCAACAAATGCAGGACCTTATTAGTTTCGAGAAAGTGCATATAATCATCTGATTTTAACATTCAATCGAGACTTAACCCCTTATTACCATTTAAAGCATGTATTAAGTTTCTCATTATAACATTCAAGTAATGTACGTTAATATAAGTTACATTCCATACCACACAACATACAATTAAACATATTTCCATGCCCGATTAAGTTATACGAACTTACCTAGACACTTGTTCGCGTTAGAAATCTTCTAATATGAAACTTTCTCTTTTCCTCGATCTAACCTCGAATTAGTGTTGTCCGGATCTATATAAATAACTTAAATAATCAATTTCATACATTTTATACTCGTTGGGACTCAATTTACGTCCTAGGCAAAATTACCATTTTTCCCTAACTTTTCCACAAATTTTGGTTTCGTCCCTAGGCTTGGAAAATGAAACTTGTGGAAATTACTCTCTATTCCAAGCCTAACCAAAGCCCCATTACAAAATTTACAGCACATGTACTCATAAAAATTGAGAATTTTTCATCAAATTTTATAACTTTTCATTTTAGTCCCTAAATCATGTTTTCATCAAAAATCACTTTGTAAAAGTTGTTTATCTATCAATAATCTTTCGTTTTCTACCATAAATTTCTAATTTCCAGCATATACATCCATGACCCATTTTTCATACCTTGATAACTTTTCAAATTAATCCCTCAAATAGAGAGATTAAGTTATCCCGGTTTCAAAAATACCAAAATTACTAAAAATGGGAACATGAAACTTACCCAATTAAGCCTTGAAAGTTTCTTTTCTCTCACCTAGGGTTTCCATGTATTTTAGGTTGAAGATGATGAAAATAAGATGATATATTTTCTTTTCATCTTTTAATTAATTAAGTATTTTGCTATTTTCAATTTAGTCCTTGCCCTTTTTCTATATTTCCATGGCTGAGTCACCGAGAATCTACATACTTTTCTTTAATGGTCTAATTACCATATAAGGACCTCTAGTTTTGAATTCCATAGCTATTTGATCCTTATAGCTACTAGAATTCAACTTTCGTATTTTATGCGATTTAGGCCTTCTCGTAATTAAGCACTAAATTGATAAAATTTTTGTATCAAATTTTTCACATGACATGTCTACAATATTACGGACTATATAGTAAAATAAAAATAAATTATATTTTGGGTCAGATTTGTGGTCCCGAAACCACTATTCCGATTTCACTGAAAAATGGGCTGTTACAGCCTATCTGGGGATCCTACGGGGTCTTAGGAGCTAGGGTTTTTTCTTTATTTAAGCATATTAATGTCTTAACCTAAGCTAAAATCTTATGGAAATATTAAATAAAAACTCTAAAGAAAATGTCTCTGGTTTACTTGTAACTCAATTAAGATGTGTTCACCAAGCTTATCCAATTTGAAACTTAATTTAGAGATTTTTAGTTTTAACGGGAACCCTAAAGGATACCTAAATAATTCTAGTAAAATACATTCAATTCCTAAAATTAATTTTATTTTAGAATTCAAGAAAAAACCTAGAAATTACCAATGAGTTAAGAGAAATATTAAAATACATCTACAACTTACTCGATCTTTTATTATTTTTATTTTTTAAAATATTTAATTAATAACGTTGAACCTATCAAGATATTACGAAAGTATCCTATGACGGGTTTATGATTGACCTTACTTTAAAATTCTTGATCTAAGGTTTAAATTCATCAAAATCCCAAAAAAATATATCTTAAATAATATTTATTAGTGTCTTAAAAAGTTTCTAAAATAAAATACTTAGAAAGACCTACTCATGATTTACAATTCACCTACAAAAAATTTTAGTTTTAATCTTGAATAAAGTCTGAAAAAATATTTACATATTAATTTAAGATTCTAAAGAGGAATCCTATACGATATTTAAAATTAGTTTAACACCCTAAAAAATCCTACATATTATTTATAATTTTGCTAAGGTAAATGGTAGATAAGATTTTAAAGACTAACCAAAATCCAAAGATAAAAACCTTATTGTTTCATTAAAATGTAACACCTACTTAACAAATTTCATGTCAACAATTAGAGGATGAAAAAATGACCTAAAGTTCCCTCTTTCAAAACGAATAGCAATAAAATAGGAAAATTAATTAAATTGGATAAAGTTAATGAAAAGTTAAAACTCTTTCAAAAATGAAAATAATAAAAAGAAAACTTAAATAAATGAAATAAATAAGACCTTGGCATGATGATGATAATAATAACAATAATACACTTTATTCATAATACAATAAAACAATCAAAGTAACATAAACAAATAATATAAATATAAATATAAATATAAATAAACATGAAAATAAATAAAGACGAAATAAGAATAAATAAAAATTATACAAGTGCAAATAAATATAAAACATTAAAATAAAGTGCATAATTGACATTAAATATATAATGTATAAATGCAAATGAAAGGAAAGATATAAGTGTAAATAATTTATTAAAGATGAAAACAAAATGACAGCTTGATTTTGGGACTAAAAGATAAAAAAAAATGTGGAAGATAGAGGACTTATGTAGCAATTAATTTACTTTTAATTTTAAAATTTCTGTAACACCCCAAATCTTACCTGGACGTTATGGCCGAATCTGGCAATGTCACATGGTAGTGTGTTTGAAAACTGTAACTCGAGTTGGAAAACTGTAACTCTGCTTAGAACACTTCCTGTTTAGCATCTTTCATTATTACTTATTAATTCTAATGTTAATTAATCATCCGAAAGCTTTCAAAACGTTTATTCTATGCAGAAGCTTTTAAAACAGTTTGCGTATTCGTGAGTATTTTGTTAAAAATGTTTGGTTCTTTTGAAAACTCGAGTTTTCCTAAAAACTAGTAATTATAATTCTTAACTAATAAAAATCTCAAATTTAAAAAAAATCCATAGAGGCCATAGTTACAATAAAATTCCCTAATAAAATTTAAAATCATGAGTAAGTACGAAACAAAGTCAAATAAGGTCGTGTAGCCACCGCTGAGTCCTCCGCCGATCCGATCCGCCCAAGCCTAGGGATTACCTGTAGAGATAAATCAGAAGGGTAAGTTTTTGAAACTCAGTGTGTAATCCCCATATAAATAGGCAGTTAGAATGCAATCATAGTCTAGGCCTAAGCCCATTCCAGTAACAGTTTCAGTTTCAGTTAGGGCCGATTACCAATTTTCAATGTTGTGATTACACACCTGGTTACGAAAAATTCACACACAGTCCTTGAACACTCCAAAACCTATGTTCAACCGTAACCACTCGATTAATCGCATAACAATTGTATTTATTTAACTCGAAACAAAGTAAACCTTTTTCGAGTGACAAGCTAATGCCTTCTATCAATGAACCGAAACTCCCACACACTAAGGTTTCAACAGGGGATTACATGCCTACTTACCCTTACTTACCCCAGACCTTCAGCCACTTAACGCTCCACTTAACCACCAAACCAGCAGGCCCATTCTGACGTATTTTACCAACATTTATTTATAAGCCTACTGATTAGAGATAGGGGTTTATTCATTTAAAACAAAAAAATTCCCCAAGCTAAGGCTTGAACTTGGGACCTCTCACACTCACCCAAAACACTCAACCGCTGAACCCGATACACAGTTGTCACAAACATACGAAAATAAATACATAAGAGAATTTGGGGCATTACAACTCTACCCCCTAAAAGTAAATTTCGGCCTTGAAATTTTACCTGATCAGAATAGATGAGAATACTACTGTCGCATCGCATCCTCAGGCTCCCACGTGGCCTCCTCAAAGCTATGATTATGCCAGAGAACCTTAACCAGTGGGATGGATTTTATTTTTAGGACTTTTACATCACGACCCAATATCTGAATCGGCTCCTCCTCGAAAGTCAGATCTGGCCTAACCTCAATCTCCTCCACTGGAACAATATGCATGGGATCAGAGCGGTAACGCCTCAATATCAAGATACAGAATATGTCATGAATCCGATCCAACTCTAGAGGTAGCTCCAACTAGTAGGCAACCAGTCCCCCTCGCTTCAGAATACGGTAAGGCCCAATAAACCTAGGGCTCAATTTACCCTTACGACCAAACCTTAATACTTTCTTCCATGGCGAGACCTTAAGAAAAACGGAGTCTCCCACAGAATACTTGATTTTATGATGCTTCAGGTCTGCGTAGGACTTCTGTCTATTAGATGCCATTTTCAGTCAGTCTCGAATCAGTCTAACTTTATCCTCGGTATCAGAAACCAGTTTAGGGTCGAAGACACGCTGCTCACCCAACTCAGTCCAACATGAAGGTGTGCAATACCTACGACCGTATAATGCCTCGTAAGGTGCAATCTGAATGCTAGACTGATAGCTGTTGTTATAAGCAAACTCTACTAACATGTCCTCCAGTATCCGAATAACTCTCTCTGACTAGCCGTCCATTTGAGGATGGAACGTAGTACTGAAGTTCAATCTTGTACCTAGAGCTTCATGTAGCTTCTTCCAGAACCGAGACGTGAATCAAGGATCTCTATCAGATATTATTGAAACTGGTACCCCATGTAGTCTCACTATCTCAGACACATACAGCTTAGCCAGTTTCTGCAGAGAGTAGTCAGTACGAACAGGTATGAAGTGAGTGGACTTGGTCAATCGATCTACAATGACCCAAATAGAATCCTTCTTAGTGAGTGTGAGGGGTAACCCACTAACGAAGTTCATAGTCACTTGCTTCCACTTCCAAAGTGGAATCTTCACTGGCTATAACAATCCCGAAGGTAACTGATGCTCAGCTGTAACCTGTTGATATGTCAGACACTTAGCCACAAATTTAGTAACCCCTTATTTAAGACCTGGCCACCAATATGACTCACGAAGGTCGCGGTACATCTTATTTCTGCCAAAATGCATAGCATAAGGGCTACTATGCACCTCTCGCAGTATGGACTGCCTCAAACCAACATCCTTTGGAATTCTTTCATGGAAACTGAGCACCCCTTCGCTATTCAGTCCAAAATCCATAGTATCACCACTCTCAACCTATTGGAATCGAAGACCCAGTGTCTCATCCTCCAACTGTTTACCCTTAATCTGCCCAATCCACGTGGGCTTAACTTGAAGTTTGGCCAACAGACTACCATCATCAAATAAACAGAGACGAGAAAATATCACCCTCAGATCAGTCATAGCCCTATGGCTCACTCAATCCAAGCTCACTCAATGTTTAACCAACCAGTCCATTCCCAGTATTAAATCGAACTCCCCAAATGGGAGCTCCATCAGATCAGCCAAAAAAATAGCCCCTTGAACCTCTAAAGGGACATTTCTAAACAGTTTTTTAACTCTTATTGATTGCCCCAACAGACTCAGTATAGTGACCTCACTCGTAGTGCTCTTAATCAGTATACCCAAGTTTTCAGATACGGTACAAGCTATATGGGAGTGGGTGGATCCTATATACATCAGTGCAGTATAAGGTACATTATAAATAAAGAACGTACCCGTAATGACGTCCGAAGCATCTCTATCCCATCGGCGACATGCAGCATAAACTAGAACCAACTGCCTTGCCTCAATATATCCAGCACTTCTTCCAGGTGCTTTCTGACCATGGCCTCTCGGTGGCTGCTAAACTACCCTCGGTGGTGGTGCAGTACCCATGCCAGAAGCTTACATCTGATCGGACCTCTGTGGACACTCTCTAATACGGTGCTCTAATGAACCGCACCTCAAACAAGCCCCAGTTATTTTTCAACACTCGTCCTGATGGCGTCTACCACAGTAGTACACGGAGGCTGTCCAGTAGCAGCAATAGGAGCCTCAACTTTGACCAGCCCATCAACTCTGGCATTTTTCTTAGGCCTCTGAACGAAACTCGAGGGCTTCAAATCCCTCTTGCTCCTATCTCTCTCTCGATCCTGGCGCTCAGCGCACTTCACTTCCTCGGCGATCTTTGCCTTATCAACCAAAGTAGCAAAGTCTCGCTCCCTTTGTGGAGCAATCAGAACCCTCAGATTGTTCCTAAGGCCATCCTCGAAGTGAACACATCGCTCATACTCAATGGCCACCATACCTCGTGCATAGCGGCTCAGTCTCATAAATTCGGCCTCATACTTAGCCACTAATCTATCCCCCTAAGTCAAATTCAAGAACTCTCTCCTACAGGTATCCACATAACTGGCACCCACATACTTCCCCTGGAAGGAAGTCTTAAAAAACTCCCAGGAGAGTCGATCCAGCTGAGTGCCCTCCTTAACCGTAAGCCACCACTGGTAAGCCTCATCTCTCAGCAGTGACACTGCACCCTTTAGTTTTTGCTCAGTGGTACAGTCTAAATCGTCCACAATCCTTTTTGTAGCCTCAATCCAGTACTCAACCACATTAGGGGCAACTCTAGCAAGACCCCTAAAAATATCAGCTCCATTAGACCGGAGTCATTTTGTAATCGACCCTCGGCCTCTAGCTCCAATATTGGGCCCAGCAACCTTTTCTAAAATTCTCAACATGGCTTAAGACAGTGTGTCATCCCCAGCCACTCAATCATGAGACCCAGTCTCTGTAACAGGCGACACCGGTGTCTCGCTAGTGTCTAAATTTGGCATATTGCCTAGTGAAGAGAACTTATCTCAAGCCCCTTTACGACCTCTACCACGGCCTCCTGTACCTCATCCGCGAGTACCTTTTGTGCTCATCGTCTATTCGCATTTTATTTGTATTAATAGTTAGTGTTTATTAATAGATATTTTATGAAAATAGTATCAGGAGTGTAAAGTTTGTTTCGAATATCTTAGTATCAATCAATGTCTATCGGTTTTACTACAATATCAGTATATACTATCTTGAGTGTTTTCAGTCCAATCTATCTATAGTAGTCTTGGTACATACTATCTATAATATTTTTAGTTTTTAAACAGATAACAGTTCAAAGGACTTACAGTATCGGCGCTGGAGACTCGGTGTGCCACATATTTGGTAAAAATATTTTATATCATTAGAAAATAGTTCTTAAAAAATCGAATCTTAAAAACTTAAAACCACAGCCGAGTTTTGCAATCTAGCTCTGATATCACTAAATATAACACCCCAAATTCGGCCTGGATGTTATCGCCGAATCTGGTGATGTCACACGGTAGTGTGTTTGAAAATCATAAGTCGAGTTGGAAAGCTGTAACTCTGCTTAGAACACTTTCTGTTTAGCATATTTCATTATTTCTTATTAATTCTAATGTTAATTAATCATCCAAAAGCTTTCAAAATGATATTCTATGCGGAAGCTTTTAAAATAGTTTACGTATTCGTGAGTATTTTGTTAAAACGTTTGGTTTCTTTTGAAAACTCAAGTTTTCCTAAAAATAATAAAAATCCCAAATTTAAGAAAAATCCATATAGGCTATAGTTACAATAAAATTCCCTAATAAAATTTAAAATCATGAGCAAGTACAAAACAGAGTCAAATAAGGTCGTGTGGCCACCCCTGAGTCTTCCGCCGCTCTGATCCGTCCAAGCCTAGGGATTACCTGTACAGATGAATCAGAAGGGTGAGTTTTCGAAACTCAGTGTGTAATCTCCATATAAACAAGTAGTCAGAATACAATCATAGTCTGGGCCTAAGCCCATTTCAGTAATAGTTTCAGTTTTAATTAAGGCCTTAGCCCATTACAATACAGAAGCAGTCATGCATTTGGGCCTTGGCCCATCAAAGTATCAATATTCACTACAGTAACAGATATACAGTATCAAATGCTACCCAACCAGTCTCTACACTTCAACTCCGTCCAACCTTACACTCCATGTGGGGATATAATCAACCCACCCATCCCTACATTCCAAAAAGTACCGAATGCGGCACTAAACAGTAGTTTACAGCTGAGCTGCCAGTAATTTAGGCTCGAGGCCTTTCAGTACACTTCCTCTGAATAATATAACCCCACGCTAATGTGATGCAATATACATAAATGGCATGCTAAAACATAATATCATGCATAAAATCAGGGCATATAGTATCAAACCAGTGGAACATCATCAAGCTTAATAACATGCATAATCGTATCAGTCACACAGTCATTTCAGTCAATTAAGGGTCTAAATAAGCTTATCGACCCTACAGTAGGTCCACAGTTGACTCGAGTGACCCGTGCAACCTTAGCAGTCAAACAGTGAAAATGGGCCCACAAGCCCATGTTGTTTGCTCGTGTGGGTCCACACACTCGTGTGGCCCACGCGGCCCAAAATGGCCTTGGTCGTGTGGATCACACGGTCTGGCCCAAAGATCCCACACACCCGTGTGGCCCACACGGCCTAATACGGTTCAGCCCATGTATCGCACACGGCCAACCTCGTCGACCACACGCCTGTGATTACAGACCTGGTTACGAAAAATACGCACACAGTCCTTGAACACTTGAAAACCTATGTTCAACCATAACCACTCGATTAATCGTATAACAATTGTATTTATTTAACTCGAAACAAAGTAAACCTTTTTCGAGCGACAAGCTAATACTTCTATCAATGAATCAAAACTCCCACACACTAAGGCTTCGACAAGGGATTACGCGCCTTTCAGTCCTCCCCTAATTGGCAGAAACGAATCATATCAGCGAAGAATTACCAAATGGAAATAAATCGCTTAACCAAAAACTTACCAAATGAACGAACTAAGTTGCACAACAAAGAAGAACGGAACGCGCACTAGAGCAAAAGAGGAGAAGTAAGGGAAAACCCAAGAAGAATTCGGCAGTAACAATAGGAGATAGGAGGGAAACGACAGCAAAGTGGAGAGGAAAAGAAGAAAATTCGACAGAGGATTCTTGGGAAAAAGTTGAAAAAAAATGAAATCGAAATTTGGGAAAAGAATTAATCAAAATCGGATATTCCCTCAATCCCACATTTTTCTCCTAATATCACTCCCTCACTCCCATAACCGTCCACTAGAATCAAAATTTTACTAACACACAAACACCTACATAGCACAAGCAGTAAAAATAAATCCCATTGATTGCACAGAGATTCGAACCCCAGACCTCCAGCCACTTAACACTCTACTTAACCACTAGACTAGCAGGCCCATTCTGACATATTTTACCAACATTTATTTATAAGCCTACTGATTAGAGATAGGGGTTTATTCATTTAAAATAAAAAAATTTTCCAAGCTAAGGCTTGAACTTGAGACCTCTCACACACACCCAGAACACTCAACCGCTGAACCCGATACACAGTTGTCACAAACATATGAAAATAAATACATAAGAGATTTTGGGGCGTTACAATTTCGGATTAAACTGAAGGTTTGAATAAACAAAAGAGTTACGGGTGTAAATAGGCCAGAGAGTGAGGGCGGTGCTACAAAAAATGGGGTATTTTTTGTATATTTAAAAAGTAAGGGGATGAGAATATATTACTCATTTTTGGCACCTATAAATGGGAAAAACTATTCATTCTTCCATTTTTAACCTCATTTAAAAAAAAACAAACTCTTCTTCCTTCTCTTCCTCCTATGTTGGCCATGACTCCACCACCAGAGAGCATTTGGGCTCTATGGTGATGGAGCAGCCGCATACGGTGGCTGATTTTTTTTTGCAATATTAAAATTTTCTTTAAAAAAATCACTAATTTTCCTAAAAATCAAAGCTTTATTTCGAAATAGTTGAGAAAGATCAAAACTTTGTTTTAAAAATTTAAACTTTTCCTTTAAAATGACTAAAAATAAAATTTCATTTTAAAAATCTAAACTTTCTCTTTTAAAAAAAAACTATTTTTCTTAAAATTCAAAGCTTTATTTTGAAATAGTTGAAAAATATCAAAACTTTATTTTAAAAAATTTAAGATTTTCTTTTAAAATGACTAAAAAATAGATTTTTATTTTAAAAATCTAAACTTTCTCTTTTTAAAAAATAATCAAAACTTTTTCCAAGATCAAACCTTTAGTTTTTTTTTTTTAAAAGAAACTTTTATTTTAGAAAGGGGAAGGGAAAAAAAAAAGGATTTTTTGGGCTCCTAAGGGTGAAGGACTGACAGTCTGGTGACGTCCCCTTCATCAAAGCCTAAAAATCGATCCCTTATGACATGTCTAAGGAAAAAAAAAAAAAAAAAAGAAATAGAATGCTTGTTGTTGATGTTGTTGTTTTTTTTTTTTTTTTGTTGATGTTTTTTATTTTACCTTTTTTTTAAGAACAAAATATGAAAAACCTCTTTTTTTTATTTCATTTCATGTATATATACTACTTTTCAATCTTGTGCATTTGTAAAAAAAAAAAAAAAAATTTAATAATAATAGTAGTAGTAATTACAATAATAATTTGGGCCCTTGGTAGGCCCAAAAAGGAAAGAAAAAGAAAGGAAAAACAAAAGCCTCCAATTGGGATTAGACAAAAATGGGTGTATACAATAGTTATATATTAATTATTATCATATATTATTGTTTATTATTGTAGTGGTTGAAAATATGCTCTAAGTCTTTATATTATTCGTACATTTGAAAGTTAACACTCCTACTATATTATATAATGTTATATAATATCATATAGTATACAATATATTAATAATTTATATCTATTCATCAATGATTTAACATTTTAATATCATGCAATACTATATCTTTTGTTATAATATATAATATAATAGTTATATATAATAATAGTACATTAGATATTAATTATTATACATTATTGTTTATTATTATACTAGTTGAAATAGGTTTTAAGTCCCTATATTTTTCATACATTTGAAAGTTAACCTTCCTACTATATTATATAATGCTATATCATATCATGTAGTATATAATATATTAATAGTTTATATATACATCAATGATTAAACATTACAATATCATGTAATACTATAACTTTTATTATATTCTATATTATAGTAATAGTTATATATAATAGTAGTACGTTATATATTACTTATTATCATATATTATTCGTTAGTATTATACTACTTGAAATATGCCCTAAGTCCCTATACTTTTCGTGCATTTGAAAGTTAACCCTCCTATTACATTATATAATGTTATATCATATCATTTAATATGTAACATTATATCTTTTATGTGATACGAATGTCTATGTGCTTTGTTCTCTCATGATGCATTTGACCTTTGGTGAGATGTATGACACTTTGACTATCACAATATACAACAGTTGCCCCTTTTTCACGTACAAGTTCATTATATAGGCTCTTTAACCAAATTGCTTCTTTTACTGCTTCAGTAATTGCCATGTATTCCATATCATTAGTCCACAAAGCTATTGTAGCTTGAAGCATCACTTTCCAACTAATGGCACAATTCCCATAAGAAAATAGGTAACCTGTGAGAGACCTTCTTCGATCTAAGTTTCTTGCATAACCAAAATCAACATATCTAACTAAACCCATTTAAGTTTTTTGGAACTCTAAGCACATGTTAAAAGTACCCGGAAATATCTAAAAATCCACTTAACTGCATGCTAGTGTAACTTACCAAGATAGGCCATGTATCAAAAAACAACAGTAAGAGAATATGAAATATCGAGACGAGTGCACACCATTGCATACATCAAATTTCCAACTATACTTGAATAAGATACTTTTGACATGTACCTTTCATCTTCTTCATTCTGTGGGGAATCTGAAATTGAGAGTTTAAAGTGTGCAGCTAAAGGAGTACTTATCGGTTTTGTATCTTGCATCTCAAATCAGTTAAGGATATTTTTTATGTACCTTTGTTGCGACAAAAACAATTTCCCAAAATGTCCATCTCTCAAAATTTCATCCCCAAAATTTTATTTGCTGCACCTAAATCCTTCATCTTGAACTTAGAGTTAAGCATGGTTTTAATACAATTCTGTTCTTTAAGCTTGACAGTAGCTAAAAGCTTGAACTTCAAGCATTTTTCCTTCACATTTTATCCGGGTATAATACGTTGCTGCTGGTTCAATTTCAGATGGATTTTTAGCCACAATCAACATATCATCAACATAAAAAAACAAATGCATAAAAGAACCATCATCAAGACATTGTAGGTAAACACAATTGTCATACTTACTTCGAGAAAAACCAATACTCAACATGGAGTTGAATTGTTTATACCACTGTCGAGGAGACTGCTTCAAATTGTACAAAGACTTTTGTAAGAGACAAACATAATATTCTTTACCTTCAAATTTGAAGCCTTCCGGTTGTTGCATGTATTTGTCCTTCGCAAGTTCACCATGAAGGAAAGCAGTTTTTACATCTAATTGTTCTAACTCAAGATTGTTTGATGCAATAAGAGCCAAAAGCGCCCGAATGGACGTATGTTTCACAACAGAAGAGAAAACATCATGAAAATCAACTCCCTCCACTTGACTGTAGCCTTTTGCAACCAATCTTGCCTTGTACCTAGTGCCGTAAGAGCTCGAACCTTCTTTTTTTTTTTTTTAAACACCCATTTGTAGCCAACGATTCTTTTACCAATGGGCAGTTTAACTAGCTGCCAAGTCTCATTCTTTTGAAGTGAATCCATCTATTGTTCCATTGCAACAAGCCATTTGTTAGAATCGAAGGCCTCAACTGCCTCATAATAATATGAAGGATCGGTTGAATCAATGCTCTCAGTAACACTTACAACGTAAGCCACTAGATTTCCTTCACAATATTTCTTTGGTGGTTGAATTTCTCACATTTTCTTGTCACGAGCCAACTTATAATTAGCTAACTGAGATGGTGAAGGTACCAGAGGGTCAGATGAAGTCCCAAATTGATCCAAAACAACTTCAATTTTGCAAGAATTGAGATTTTGTTGCATCAATGATGTCACTTTCTTTCTCGTCGAGACAACAATCATGTTTGTCATGACATTGCAACGAGGCTCTTCGTGTCATTGCGACGTTGCCTGTTGTTTTGACTTTTCCCTCCACCTTGCTCGAGATGCTCTAATTTGTTCTATATTTAAAAGTAAAAGACCCATTTTTTTATAGAAACATGGCAGATTCATCGAATGTAAAATCTCTGCTAACAATTATTTTGTCATATTCCGATCACCACAACTTAAAACATTTTGTACTGGTGGAGTATCCCAAAAAGATGCATTCAACAACCCTTGGGTCAAGCTTTCCTTGGCTAACTGTAGCATAAGCAGGATAACCAAAAATTCTAATATTAGAATAATTGGGAGGATTATCTGACCATATCTCCTCTGGAACTTCACCGTTCAATGCTCAATTAGGAGATCGATTCACCAAATAACTTGTCAAGTTTACGGCTTCTACCCAAAATTCCTTTCCCAAGCCTGCATTAGAAAGCATGCATCGGGCCTTTTCCAGCAAGGTTTTGTTCATTCTTTTTACAACTCCATTCTCCTGTAAAGTTTCAACAACGGTTCGATGTCTTTCAATTCCTTCACATTTGTAAAAATATTTAAACTCTAAAGAATAGAACTCAAGGCCATTATCTTTTCTCAACAGCTTCACAGATTTTCTAATTTGTTTTTCTAACAGTGTCTTCCATTGTTTGAGGATTTTGAAGACTTCGCTTTTCTATTTCAAAATATAAACCAAACTTTTCTGGAATGATCATCAATAAGAGTTAGGAAATATTTATTACATCATTTTGAGATGTCAAGAGACGAACCCCATAAATCGAAATGAATGTAATGAAGAGTCACTTTTATTCTGTGCACTGTTGAATTAAAGGTTACTCAAGTTTGCTTCCCAAAAATGCAATGCCCGCAGAAACCTAACTTACACACTCCAGTGTCTTTGAGTGTCATACCTTTCTCACTCATATGACCCAATCACATGTGCCAAAATTTGGTTGAATCAGAATCAGTGAAGAAAGAATCACATCTCATCATCGGGACATGGAGAATATCATCACCAAGACATTGCGTCATCACAATGTTGGGGTCTTTCTCGTCTTGACATGGCAACAATTTCAATTGTTCTTCAGTAATTGTAGTCGCACCAATTACCATTGACCCTTGCAGAACATATAGCCTACCTTTTTTTTGTCCTCTCATCACAACGAGAGCTCCACGAGAGACTTTTAAGCCATTTGATTCAATAACTATCCTACAACTATTAGAATCTGAAATTCCCAATGAGATGAGATTTTTCTTTAAGTCAAGTACATACCTGACATTTGAAATTGTTCGAATAATTTTATCATGCATCTTAATTTGTACGGTTCCTACGCCGGTTATCTTACATGGAGAATTATTCCCTATCAGCATAACTTCAGCTTCAACTGAATTGTACGTGGAGAACCGGTTCCTATTAGGACACATGTGATAGTAGCACCTTGAATCTAGGATCCATTCGGAAGAAAGATTAGAGCTTTCACTCGTCGACACCAATAAGAAATCATCACATTTATCTTCAGCTACACTAGCATCAACAACTTTAGCTTTCTACTTATCTCTCTTATAATTTATTATCCCTCTTAAATTTATTATGAAGTTTCCAATATTCTGCCTTAACGTGGTCCACAACATTTTTCACGGTTCCTGGATTTAGATCTCGCTTTAGACCTGTTTTGATCTATTTTTTTAGATTGTTGTCTACCTCTTGTAACTAAAACTGAGGCTTGCTCATCTGACATTTGTTTGGGCCTAACTCGTTATTGAGTTTATCCTTACTCAGTAGATTCCCTTTCACGTCTTTGAATGAGAGATGATCTTTCCCATAAATTAGAGTTTCTTTGAAAGTTTTATAACAAAATTGCAAAGAGCATAACAACAACATAACTTGATCCTCGTCACTAATCTCTACTTCGAGATTCTTTAAATCATTAAGAAGGGTAACAAAATCACTAATATGAGCTCTAATAGACTCACATTTGGTCATTGTGAACGTGTAGAGAAGTTGTTTTAATACTAACCTATTGGCCAAGTATTTCATCAAGTACAAGGCTTCCAGTTTCTTCCCTAATGAAAATGTTGTTTTCTACTTCAAAACCTCATGTAACAAATTATTTGTTAAACATAATTGAATTACGGATAGACCCTTTTTGTCTAACCTATCCCATTCTGACTGTTCCATTTCCATGGGTTTCCTCTATACAAGGATCTTCTCAAGATCACTTTGGATCAGTATTGCTGACATGCGAACTTGCCACAAACTAAAATTTGTGATGCCATCAAACTTGTAAATACCAAACATTGATATTGTCATCTCTGAATGGGTTTCTAGCTTTGATACCAGTTTGTAGAAAATTAACATGAATAATGCAACGAACAAGTAAAAAAACTAAAATTGAACAAATCAAACAAGCAAATTTTACATGAAAAAACTCCTCAAATGAAGATAAAAAATCACGGGCAAAATAACATTTCACTATAATAAAGGAGAGTATAAAAAATGGAGAGAATTAAAGGAAAACCTAAAACCCTACACGAAAAACCCTTCAAAACAAATAACAACATTCTCTCAAACTAAATATTTCTGTTGTATTAAACCTAGAGTAGCTAAGACCTATTTATATGCTGAAACTCGTAGCATATTTGACTACAATAACCCTAGGTTAATTAGAGTTTAAGTGGGAAACTAAAAACAAAGTTTAACTGGGAGAAGAAAAGTTGAAAAACTTGAATTGTACGTCGCCACATCATGACGTCGAGACAAAGAATACTTCCTCATTGCAACTTCACACACGGTTTAGTCCAAAATATGAGTCATAACTCCACATTATTATAGATTATTATTTATTATTATATTAGTTGAATATGTTCTAAGTCCCTATAGTTTTGGTACAATTAAAACTTATCATTGCTACTATATTATATAATGTTACGTCATATCATTAGTGTATAATCTTAATCTTGTGTTTCTAATAATAACAAAATCATCTCTTAGATAAGGGATAATATGCTTTGTGACCCCTGAAAAAGTTCTCTTTACTACCTGTATTTTTGTTTTGTTCACTTTGGTACCTGAACCTAGCAACTAGATCTAATTTGATCCATAAACTTGGATTCCGTCAAGATTTGATTATGTGACTAATGTTCTTAGAAGATGTTTGGATTGGTCGATCGGATTGATTGGACTGAGAGCCAATCGATATACTAGTCTAAACAAAGGGGTTGAAGTAATTGAATAAGAAAACTGCTTGAAACCAACAAAAACCGAAAACTAAGACAAAAACTTGTAGTTGAACTAGTTTAATAAAACTTTTATTTTCAAAAGTTTCATGAATTTTTAATTATATATTTAATTATTGTAGGTTAAGCAGTTGAACAGATCAACCTGGTTGAATTGGAAATCGATGGTCTGACCTATTTAGCTAGTGGTTCGATTATTAGAACATCGTATATGACACTTTAAGATTATGCCATGTTATCAACTGAAAAATTATATCATTTTTTAGTTTTCAAGTGATAGTGGTGCACAATTTTAGAGTGTCACATCATTAAACTTTATGTTTTTTAAGTTTAAGGACCAAAAAGAATTTAATTACTAAGTACTAAAGATGATAAAATAAAATATATATGTACAAAAGTGAACCTAATTACCAAATTAGGGGCCAAAAATCATATTATCCTTTGATAATGAAAACTATATATTGTTTCCCTTGTCCGTTTGTTGAGTGGAAAAAAAGCATGAAATATGTTGGTGAAAAAGCAAGTTCTGTTGAATCAATCATTTGATTCTGGGTATCGTATTCTTTATTTTTTTTTTTAAAGAATTGTGGGTATCATATTCTTATTTTGTTTCTTTAACGACATTCTTATTTGATATTCCCATTTCTTATGATGCTCATAGTTACCGTCAGATAAATATGTTTATTAATTGGATCACTGTGAAATTTGTGTAACAGCCTCCAAAATCATTCATCGTAAACCATGATTTTAATCTATTGGTTTCCCACATAAAACACAAATAATTTAATGAACCATCCAGACTGGTTTTTATGTTCAACACAATCCATAGAACTCTCTGCCAATTAAATTTGTTATTTACTAAAATAGCCTTTATTACCGCCTTTTCTCTTAAATTTGAATAATTTAGTTTTATTCTTAAATAAATTTTTTTAATTTAGAGATTATTTAATAAAATATTTAAATTTAAATTGCATAAAAATCCCTTAAATCTTTAATAAATGAAATTAGTCTATAAATTTTTAACAGACTTATTTGGCTCTTTCAACTTAAAAAAAAAAAAAGAAGAAGCTATTTTAGTCCTTCATTTTTTTTTAATCTTTTTTAGCCCTTAAATTTGCAATATTTATCATATCATCTTAAAATGGATGAAAAATTTAATGTTTATTAACTTTACTAACGTGGCATAAAAGTGATTAATATGTGGATGACACTTTAACAATTAATTCATTTATAAAAATTTAAAAAATTTATAAAAATATTTTAAAAAATTATTTTTTTTAGTATTTTAATTTTTTTTAAAAATTAAGTAATTACTGATGTATCATCCACGTGGACTACCAAGTCAACAAACGTTAACTTTTTCATCCATTTTGAGGTGATTTAACAAATAATATAAATTTAAGTCTAAAAGATGTGAAAATTTAAACAAATAGCAAAAATGACATTTCTTTTGTAAATTTGAAAGACCAAATAAGTCATTATGCCTAAATTTTATTAAAATCTATTCTAAATCTCACTAATTAATCTTATCATACATCATATATATATATATATATATATATATATATATATATATATATATATATAATATAACAAGGTACACGAGTCCATACAAGTGACAGATTATCTCTTTTTCTATGGTTTTTAAAATAATTTATTTAATTTTAATTATACATTTAATTTCTATACTTTTTAAAAATTATTTTATATCTTTCTAATCAAATTATCCTTTTAAAATATTAAATTACAATAACAAGATAAAGTCCGAATAACAAATACGATTAGCGCAACTCGAACCCAAACCACACTTGAGACAATAAATACCCTTGATTATCAAGCCATCACATGGGGTTTACTTGGTATATATTTTTAAAATTTGGTTCCTATTTATTTGAAATGATATCCTATATAAATATTAACTATTTTATCATTATGCATGGGATTATTGCATCCAGTATAACTTATAACATGAAATAGGAAAATATATTTTATTTAATTTAAGTAAATAAAATGTAAATAAATAAATGAAATCTTCATTTTTCAGGGTATTTGGTAAACAAAGTTTTGAGTATTTGAGCACAAATAGAGGATTGGGTAGTCAAATCCTCTAATTGTAATGTTTGGTGAATGGAGGTTTATAAGAACTTGTTGAGCTAAAACGTCCAAAACAAAAACAAAAAAAAAAAAAAAAAAGTTAAGATTAGCAACTTTTTTCATAACTGTTTGGAAATGAGATATAGGGAATGACATATATGATCATACTTACTAAAAAATTACCCCCTTTGCCACATTTATCTATTTCTTGAATATTTATGTACTCTTAATTAATTTTTAATTTACTTGTGTAAAATTATTTTTTATGCAACTTTATATTAATTGAAATATGCTACTTGACAAATTTATTCAGAGTGTAACATAATTATCATTAATTTACAGACTAAGAACATGATATAATTATCACTAAGAATATAACTTACAATTATATTGATACATTATTAATATTTATCAATTTTCACAAGGTTAATATTTGCAAATAAGGAACTTAAGAAATTTGTTTATTTAAATTTTCAAAAAATATTCTATAACACCCATTAGCCCATCAAGAAGACATGACGTATATCATTCAACCAGACAGTCCGCCCGACGGTCTGGGGCATTACTAATGGATTCAAACCCTTCGGCTTAACATAAAAATTTTAGAAAAACCATTATGAAGATTTTACTTAGTGTAAAATTCATTTCTCTTCTTTCATTTGGTAACGCATCTTTAGAGAAAATAATAGGAGTTATAAAAGAAAAATCTATTACTGAACTACTGTATAGTTATGGTATCTCTAAATCATTATAATTCATAATCAACAAATCAAGAGTGTTTGACATACACTTTCAAAAGATGGGGCAATTTTCTTTTAAGATAAAATAATACAAACGGCGTAGTTAATTGAAAAAGTTAACTACAAAACATATGTACACACCATCCGCCACAACCATGCATGATACAAAAATAAACAAGTAGCTCTCTCGCAACTGCAACTCTGGCATAGTGCCCTTCAGGAAATCCTTATTTTATAATCAAAATGCCTGAGAATGAAAAGTAATAGAGTAAGTTCATTTGAACTTAGTGAGTTCCAAAAATAGACACAATTAGTTTTACAAGAACTTCGATAATAAAAAAGCATCAGTACTCGTAAGAAAAGAACATCAGACTTTTTTGTGAGACTCTGTTATACAAACATAATACGCTAATTGCCATCGACAGTACCTTGGCGGCAATACTACGCCAACATAACATGACAACACTCAGGCGGGCACATTCCGCCAACAAATACACATCTTCCACAACTCTGCATGGTTAGCAATGACCCATCTTTGTGCCAGCCTCGGACTCATACCTCAAAAATTAGAATCACATGCCGGTCATATTTATTCTCATTTCATATCCTTGTTAAGTCGAACACGTGTTCTCCCGCAAGGTCGACTCGTGATTTGTCAGTCTGGTTTACAATATAGCTACCCTAATGGAGGCATCACATATAGATTTCCTTTCCACAATTTTCACATTTCATAAATTTTCTAGCACTTGGCTCGTACAACAAGGATGGTGTTTTTGCAATGGCCATATTCACACACACGTCCAGACACAACACATAGACTCATTTACAGTAAGAGCAACTTACCACACACAACTCACTTATCATAGAAGTTTCATAACTCTAAGGAAGTAAGAAGGAATTCACCAGCAAACTTCAGAACAGAATCTACCCTACTGGTTTTTTGCCTCGATTGCTCGGATCTTCACTAGCTTCTTGAGTTAAATAAGAAACAGTTATAACCATCAGACTATCTATTTGCTTTAATTATGCATGCACTAATGCAGAAACGTAAATCCCTTCGATAACAACCTAAGGGCTTTCCAGAAATTACTAGTAAGCTGGTACTAAACAAGGGTGTTTTGACTAGCTACTAGAAACCTTCATCATCTTCTCTAACGAAGATACCTCAAAACTTTCTAGAGACTCAAAAAAGAACACAAAAAAGGTGAAACATGCCGACTAATGGCATCCTTATATAGCATAGACAAAGGGACAAAGCTTGCTAGGAGGGTCAAAAAATTCCACTATAGCTCCTGAAACCCAAGAATGGAACGTTGCTTGTACACTAAAATAAGCCAACTAAACAAGTCATTCATCTACCTAAGCACATCAAGTTGTCATCTAGAGTACCCTAGTTCAATGCCAACTAGGTCTCAACTAAACTCTAACAATATTCACCTAGATATGCTAAAACACGGAAAACAAGTCTACCTATCCGCGAACTAACGAGTTTGCCCTCAGTATTTAGGGTTGGTGAATTGTCACACAAAGGAGTTCGCCAAACCCTAAAGTTTGCCAAATGGCGAATCCCAACAAGGCGCCACTCAAAAGGGCATACTGTCGAATCCACGCAATATGCTACCCCAGGCACTTAACGGATAATTCACCATTTTTCTGCCCTGGCTTACTCAACTATACGCCAAACAGTATATCGATACGGTCTACGCCTGTCGGGTTGTTACATATTCACTAATTATTTTTCATAATGGATGTTTTAATTCCTTGATAATAGTATTTTATTTCAATAATTTCACCCAATAAAGACTAAAATATTATAAACAAATAAATATTTAACAATAAAATGTGTCATGCCCTTATTTGTCATTTTACACATATCTACTTTCAGCTATCAGCTAAGTTTTACCAAATACTTTTAAATTAAAATTAATAGAACAAATTCATCAAATCAGTTAATAGAATCAGTTGATCAAACCAGCCACTGCGATCACCAATTAACCAATTACCAAACAGGGCCTAAGTATTCAGTTACAAGTTAATTTAGATTTACTATTAAATTATAAATACTAATTTAACTTCAATATTTTTTTAAATTTATTTAAACTTTTTCTAAACATATCTAGTATAATTTCATACAATTAAAATTGATAAATTTAAATTTTATTTCAATTCCTCATTTTACTGATTAAATTACTGACTGATTTAGGTTTATTTCAATTATGCATATTGATTTAAGTAAAACCATAAACATCCATATAAGCTTATTCAGCTTCGACAGATTCAAGGCTATACGCTTATGGCAAATCCATTGGTGAAGGCATTTTTTGCTCTTTTCTTGTATCAGCAACCACCGTCGTTAGTGACTCCCCCCTTCATCAATGCTCACAAGAAGGCATCGCTCACCAGGCTCAAATCTGGCTCTAAATGCATCTCTGTCTCTACCGACATCTACAATCAAGGCTTCTCGACGACATATGATGTGAGTCTCGTGGATTCTAGTTGGCTCCAAGTTGCATCTGATGTTACCAGTGGCAATATTTCACAGTCATGAGAGAAACTTGATGCTGGTGTTCTTCTATCACGTCCATTTGAATTAAAGGCCAAAAACAAGGCATGCTTTAAAATATACAATGAAGAGATTGTAACGACGGTAATGACGAAATCCTAAAATGATTATGGTATTTCAATTTAGTTTGTGGATTTGGTACTGTTAGATTTTAATTTATTCAAATTGATCCTTTATTTAAATTATTATTTCTTTAATTTTTTTTATTTATGCTATTCCACGTGGTGAATTAAGATTTGATTATTTACATGATTTAGTTTCTTGATTTACTTTGTTTACTTTTGTTATTTTTATTACTTTAATTATTTACATTGGATATATATTATTTAATTTTTTATTAGTTAAATTATTCACATTATTTAAACTACTTATTTTTAGGGATTGGTTAGCAATATCTAAAGTGGTTAGATAAATCTAATCTTTCAAGTTATTGCTTACAATTTTTAAATATTAATAAATAAAAAAGCGTTTAATTGAAGACAAATAAAGTGTTTAAATAATTCTTTTATAATAATTATTGACTTAAACAATTTTTAATTACAAAAAATCAATATTTTTAAAGGTTAAACTTATCATTATCAATTTATATTTTTAACATTATTTTAACTTAATCTTATACATATGAATTTTAATTTTTAAATAATTTTGTTATTAAAATTCAAAAAAGTTCAGTTATTTATAAATTAATTAATTTAAAAATATTTTTTAATAAAATCTAACCATTTAAGATGAAATTTTATCTAATAAACTTTCTTATTGTATTTATCCAAAGAAAAATAAATATTTCTTACATGTTACTTAAATCCATTCAATTAAACATGTATTAATTGATTAGATTTTATTGTCAGCTTAGTCTAATAGTGACAAAGCTAATCGTTTAAGATGATGCATTTAAAAATAAAAATAATTATGTATTTATATTAAATTCATTAGATAATTTATTTATTCATTGGGTTTTATCATTATTATTTATTATATTTTAAATTTATTAGATTTTAAAGAATGAATTTAATATATTATTTTTAACGTAATTGATCTATTATCTTAAATATTTAATTATATAATTAGAATGTTTAAAATTCTGATAAATATTTAATTAAATAAAAAATTAATTAGGAAATTTATCGACCATTTTACCAATAAAGGCCCATTTCCTACTTTATTTATGGAAATGGACCACTTTTTTCATTATTTATCGGAATGGGCCGAAAAACTAAAACACGTCCGCATATGAGCATTTTAAGGAGAAATTCCATCAAAACACGTCCCTGAGGGAGCAATTTTGCCATTTTAGCACAAAATGCGTTGATGTGGACACGCTTTGCTGACATGGCAAAACGCTCCCTCAGGGATGCGTTTTAGCCCGTATTTTATAGGGTTAGGGCTATTTGCATGTTTAGTATCTAGGGTTTAGGGTTAGTGTTCTGTTAAAATAATTTAGGGGTTTATTTGTTTAGGGTTTAGAGATTTTAAAAAATAAATCAAGGTTTAGAATTCTTTTAAAAATTAATTAAATTAGGGTTTAGATTTCTTTAAAAATAATTTTATGTTTAGCTTTTAGGGTCTTTTGTAAAAGGGTTTAGGTTTAGGGTTTTGGAAAAATTATATTGACAAGAAGGATTTTTTTCTATAGTAGTTTCTGAAAAATTAATTTTGAGAAGACAGTTCTGAAAAGATAATGTCAAAAACGCTTCAAATAGGATGCACTATCAGTAAAATTATTGAAAAAAATCCCACGTGGATGCTCTTTTTCTACATAGTTCCTGAAAAAATAATTTTGAGAAGAAGGTTCTGAAGAAATAGTGTAAAAAACGCTTCAAGCATGATGCACTGTCAGCAAATTTACTTAAAAAAGCTCCCACGTGGATGCTCTTTTTCTACAGTAGTTCTTGAAAAATAATTTTAAGAAGACGGTTCTAAAAATATAGTGTCAAAAATGCTTCAAGCAGGATGCACTGTCAACAAAGTTACTTAAAAAGCTCCCACATGGACGCTCTTTTTCTACAGTAGTTCTTGAAAAAATAATTTTGAGAAGACAGTTCTAAAAAAATAGTGTTAAAAACGCTTCAAGTAGGATGCACTGTCAGCAAAATTACTGAAAAAAGCTCCCACATGGACACTCTTTTTCTACGGTAGATCTTGAAAAAATAATTTTGAGAAGACTATTCTGAAAAATATAGTGTTAAAAACACTTCAAGTAGGATTCACTGTCAGCAAAATTACTGAAAAAACCTCCCACATGGATGCTCTTTTTCTACAGTAGTTCCTGCTTGGCCTTAGGCTATAAATGAGTCAAATTTCATTCTCATGTTACATAAGTTATAGCAAGAAAAATTAGAGAGGCTAAGCAGAATAGAAATTGAAGATGAATGAACGTATTAGTGTTGTTATTTACTATGATGGTGAGGTTCGTGATACCGAGAATGACGTTATTTTTTTATCGAAGAACACGGCGTGACTAGTTTTTAACCAGAACATAGATTTGACAGAACTTCGTAAAAGACGCCAATGAGAGTTTCGTCTATTAAGTATCGATTTTTTGCTTCAGTTGATCCCGTGACATATGACTCATTTGATATCAAAGATAGTCATAGCTTGGAGGCGATGGTGCAGACTCATCTCGCAAGTGGATCACCCTATCTTGAGTTATATGTACAATTTTCGTTGCTAAATAAAGCATTTATGACTTCAACATCTACTGCTGTTCAAGAGGAATACACGACCCCTGCCCGACATTCCGTTAGTGGGAGACAGAACACAAAAGCGCCTGTGTTTGGTGGAAGTATGAAATACACAACTCCTGCACGATACTCGGTTAGTGGATGGGACATGCACCTTAGTGGGTCGATGTTTGATGCTGGAAATACGTATTGGGGAATGACATCAACTTATAGTGGTTAGTAATCCATATCTGATTGGGGACGTTACGAAATGTCCACAAGAAGGGATGATGTACTCCTTACGACGTTCAAGAGCGAGGAGACCTCGTATGTTACATATGATGGTGGGTTGGATGATGAGTCCAATGTGGCTCCACCTCGAGAGCCCGACCCCGATGGTGTAGAAGTTCCACTATTTCTAAACCGGAGCCTGTTCCAGCCGAACCTAAAGACGGTGAAGGGGGTAGATGAATAAAAAGATTCACGATTCACGGCGTACTCGCCTCCAGCCCATATGCATAATGTCGATCTATTGGTAGATAATGTATTGAAGTTTCTAGATCTACCACACAGAAGGCATGACAGTACAAGTTCATCATTGGATTCGGGTGAATTGAAAGTTGGTAAGGAGTTTTCCAATAAGGATAGTTTTCTTGGTGCATTGAAACAATATAGCATCATGAACAGGGTTAACTACCATGTGGTTAAATCCAAATCTGAGAAGTTCGAGGCCAAGTGTGCAATGTAAGATGGTACATGTTCATGGAAAATCATGACTTCGGTTAGGAAAAAGACAGGCTTATGGGAGATAAAGAAGTACAAAGGTCTACATACCTGTGTTGCAGGTACAGTATCACTAGGTGTTTAGGGTTTTTGAATAATACCATTATTACTTAATGTTGTATTATTTAACGTACTTTGTTGATAGGTGTTCCACAAGATAATCCGAAGATGAATTCAGATATGATAGCTACCTTAATACTACCAATGGCGAAGGTGAATCCTAGGACTTCTATGTCGGTTTTAATTGTTAATATTCGTAGCCAATTGAGGTACATGCCCTCTAACCGCAAGGCTTAGATAGCTAAGCAGAAGGCGTTTGAAAATATACATAATGGGTGGGAAGCTTCATATAATGAGGTGTTGTAACATCCCGAATTAGGGTCTAGTCAAAACAGTGGTTTCGAGACCATAAATCTAAAATATAAATAATTATTTTATGATCCAAGATATGAATGCATGTTTGTGTGAAATTGCCTAAAGTGTCCAATTTGAAGTTAGGGACTAAATGAATAAGTTGCAAAATTTGAGTTCTAGAAGCTTTTAGCATGAAATTGCTATGGATTATTAATTAGAGGTCCTTAACTAACAATTTGACCAAGTTCTAAAATTTTGGACAAAAATGGGCATGAATAGGAAAATTTTGAAAGAAAAACCTTAAGGGCATTTTGGACATTCAGTAATTAAAAGAATAAAGAGGGAAAAAGAAGCAAAATTCATGTCCATCTTCTTCCCTAAGTGCCGAAATTTTCATGCTCTCCATAGCTAGGGTTTTTCAACTTTTCAAGCCTGATTGTAAGTACTTCCAAGCTCGTTTTTAATGTTCTTTACATTTTTGAGATCCTTGAAGCATGATCTATCCATTTCTACCCTTATTTTGAAGTAGGGTTTATGTTCAAAAATTTACCCATGTATGACATGCATGTATTTTGATGTTTAATGAAGAATATGAAAGTTTGATGTGTGATAAACATCTTTTACAAAGTGATTTTGCATGAAAACACCTAAAAAGGACCTATTTGTAAAAGTAGTAAAATAGGTAGTAAAAATGTGAAATAAAGAAAAATGTGGGCTGCTAGGAGTAGGAATATGAATCAGCTAGGCTTGGGTAACAAAGAAAATGCATGCATTTCATTTTACGAGCCTAAGGACCAATTTGTAAATAAGCAAAAAGTTCGGGGTAAAAAGGTAATTTTACCAAAGTATGTGTTATGGGTCGATTTGAACAATGTATGTATTAAACAAGTTTAATTTGACATTATAGATCAAGGAAAACGTGATTTAGGTCTTAATCGAGGGAAAAACATGGTTTACGAAGAATAAGCTCGTTTTCATCATTTTGTACCGAGGTAAGTTTATATACAAATAATGTGATGTTATGTTATATTTTCGATGCTTGAGTATTATGTGAATTTAAATTCTTTAATGCTATTATGATTTATGCTTTGATTGCTCCATGAATAAGTGATTGGTATTATGGACATTGAGATTGACATTACGAGCAAGCTTGACAGAGATGTGATATCGAAGAATCCCGTTTGCACCTTAGGAATAGTTTAGGATACAAGTGACATGTCACTAGGAACCATGTGATTTATGAGCTCATAAGATATGTGATATATGTTTATGTGGTTTCAGGTGCTAGTCTTGTACGTCCTACCGGTGGCTGCGTAGTCCGACATGTATTGCGGATACCTGACAGCTTGTGTGAGTAGCCTGTGTAGCTACGTCCTGACCGACAGCTTGTGTGAGTAGACTCGTGAGTAGCTTGAGAATGAGCTTTTATGTGTTATGCAATATAAGGTAGCTTTAGCTACGTATGTGGCACTTATGTGCGAGCCTTCCATGTATCCAATAGTATTCCGAGTGTTTAACGGGTAAATTATTGAGTAACTTGATAGAACCCAAGGGGTAAGTCAATGAGAATAATGAGTAAGAGATTATGTTATAAGTTGATACAAGTATGTATACCGAACTCATGAGTAATGCCTTGGTATATGATGAACTTATAACAAGATTGTTGATGTGATGAGTAAGTTTAAGTGATTTGATGAAATACAAATTTATGTTCATTATGTTAAATGTATGTTAAATACTTGTTTAGATTGCATATTATTTACATATGGACTTACTAAGTTTTAATGCTTACCCCCCTTCCTTTCCATCTTTTATAGTTTCACCAAGCTAGCTTGAGGATCAAAGGATGTCGAAGACTTTATCACACTATCAATTGGACATTTAGGTATAGTTAGTCTCAACATTTTGAGTATGGCATGTATAGGTGACTTGGTTATTTTGTGATATGTTCCATATTGATTAGCCAAATGTATTGGCTCATGATGGTATTATGATTATTTTGCATATGGCCATGAGAGGTGGTTCATATTGATTATCGGGTTGTAACCCTAATTAATTATGTATGCATACAAATGTATTATGCTTGATGTGGTTGCTTATGGATTATATGTGAGATAAATGGCCTATGTGCTTGATGAATGAATTGGGACTAATAGGTATGACCATAGCTATGGTACAATTGAGTACATTGAAGGTAGGTTTATAAGGATTAATAAATATGAAATTGGTGTGGAATGCCATATAAAAGCATGATGATTTGAGCGTATGATATGTTGACATTACAAAGTCATGGATTAATCATGATTGTGAGTATTTGGGTGACTAAATATGCTATGTTTCATGCCATCAAAAATGTATAAGTGAGTGAACATTTGAAGGTGGCAAAGACTTGGAAAATAGCCTCAAAGTTATCCACACGAGTAGAAACATAGGCATGTGTCTAGGCCGTGTGTGACATACGGTCTGCCTCCATGGGCGTGTGATCCGGCCGTGTGTCGCTTGCACCCCAGTTAGGCAAAATAGAATGCTCAGTAGTAAACACACAAGCTAAGACATGGGCGTGTGTCTTGGCCGTGTGAAGGACACGGCTTGGAGACATGGCATGTGCCCAGGCCATGTGAAGTCTGCACCATTTTATGAAAAAAATTATGAAATTTTAATAAACTACACGGCCAAGTCATACGAGCGTGTGACACGGCCGTGTGACTATATTTTGGTGCTGACATCATAAACAAAGAGTTACACGGCCTGAGGACACGGGTGTGTCGAGGGCACACGGGCATGTCTCCTAACTCCATACGGGCGTGTGCCCCTGTTTCATGAAAGTTTTTCTAAGTTTTCTCAAAGTTTTTTAAAGTTCTCGGTTTAGTCCTGAACTACTCCTGATGTATGTTTTGGGCCTCGTAGGCCTATATAAAGGACAATTTGCATATGTATGAATTAATTTGATTTGAACAAAATTTTATGGCCCGGTTTTGTATGTTTGCTTGTGTTTAAGTCCGATAATGCCTCGTATCCTGTCCCGACATAGAACACGGGTAAAGGGCGTTACATGTGTGGCATTGGTGTTAGGTGTTGGAGAGGTACGTCCCAGGTTGCGTAACAGACCTTGAAAAGGGCCCTGCGTACTACAACGACCGCTTGCTCGGTAGGTGCCAAGTGTTCAAGCATCTGTTCTAGAGCTTTAAGCAATGTCGGGATGCATTTGTGTCCTGCAATTCATTGGTACAAATTGACGGTACCTTTATGTATGGTAGATATACCCATCAGCTATTGCTAGCTGTGGCACAGGATGGCAGTGGGAGAATCCTTCCAATTGCATTTGCAATAACACTGAGGGAGTCAGGTGATGACTGATATTTCTTTCTTTCGAGGTTGAGGAGGCATGTTGCCCCTAACTTGATATCTGTGTTATATCTAATCGGGGCACTGGAATACTAGCCGCAATTGAGCGACAAGGAAGCCTATAGGATCGTACACACCATCGGTATTGTCTAAGGCATGTTGCGTCCAACTATTACAGACAATATCGATCTACCACTGAATAACGACAAGTGACCAACATGAATATTTAATCTCTACTAATATAATTTCGTTTGTAATATTCAATTTATTTTGAATGGAAGAATGGTATGTAATTTTCTCTATCAACTTATATTGACAGGGTATGAGATCAATAAGGATCATTTTCATGAGATGTTAGTGATTTTCTAGTCAATTAACGATCAAGGAGCACACTACCTCTGTAACATACCTTTCAATCAGTAGACATAAGCATACGACGACGGGCTACGATATGGTCATATGACCTCAAACCTGGCTGAATGCATAAATTCTGTTCTAAAAGGAACGCGTCATTTGCCGATAACCTAGGTTGTACAGGATACATATTTTTATTTGGTGGCACTATTTCCACGACAAGCAGCAAGTTATAAAGGCCAAATGTAGGGAGGTCATGTATGGTGTCGGAAGGTATTGTAAGAAATTAACAACGCGAATGCGCGGGCCAACACCATGCATATAGTGTGTCACGATCGCGACAACCTATGGTTTCGTATGACGGAGTTCGACAGACCGAACTGAGGTATTATCGGCGGGCAATATCGTATACACATGAGAAATAAGACTTGCGATTGTGGGACGTTTGACGCACTTCATTATCCATGCACTTATGCAATTGCATCTTGTCAGAATCTCCGTTTGGATCCCATGAGCTATGTCGATGAAGTGTACAAAATAGAATACACGTACAATGCGTGGAGACACGTATTCCCATCGGTCCTAAATGAACATAAATGACATTTGTATCGCTTGTTCCGTTTAAGTTGTTACCAGATAGAGAATTGCGTCACAAACTAAAAGGTCGACCTTTTTCAAATAGAATACGTGGTAATATGGATATCTGGGAAAGAACGAACCAACAGAAGTTGTGTAGATGGTGTAGGAACCTAGGTCATACAATTCGAACATATCCAAATCAAAATAGTTGATAATTGCTTAAATGAAACTATGTTGCATTATTTCTATTGTCTTACTCAAAAAAACTTATATTTTATTAAATAGGACAAAATATAAAAATAATTTAAAATATTCAAAAAAATTACTTTATTAAATGAAACAATATAAAAACAATTTGTACAAATATATTAAAAAAATCAATGTATGTGCCAGTCAGAATTAGTGCCACAAGGGGGTGGTCGACGGTTACGCGCTGGATTCCTTCTTGGTTAAGCTTCCAGCGGGGGTTGTGGTTGTTCTGGTTGTGAGTGTTGGAAGGATGACCCACCTTGAGAGAATACAGAATGCAGAGGTGTTTGCATTACCCACGGCGGAGGTGTTTGAATCCCATAAGGCGATTGGGATTGGAAATGAGATGAGCTCCCCGACGGTGCCTCGTTTGATCCGTCCTGCGACGATGGCCTATATATCGTCGATTGAGTCAGAGTCATCGAGAAAGAAGATACACAGGGCCATGCATTTCAACCTAGCATAGGACTGGGAAAAGGAAACATATAAGGGTTAGGATACATATAAGGGCTAGGATACGCACTTGGGACAATCTGAAGGGGCTATGGCGTGAGCGTTGTCGCTTGAGGTGTTCGGCCCGGTGATTGTGCGGCACTGTTGATGGGCACGTCCTGTCATCCATTTTCCTTATATTTAAAGGGCCCCATCGTTCCCTTTTGACACAGATTTGTCGACACGTCTACTCTTTCGAGAGCAAATATGGCTTGCCATGGATCCTAAACCGTGGCATGTAATCCGGTGCGCACGCTAACTCTAGAACGATGATCAATTTTTGAGTAGGTATATACTCATATTGATTTTCCTAAATTTTTATATATTCCAAGAAGAATACCGACCATTCGTATTCAATTGCCGTAAGTCAATTTTGTGCTCATCATCGAGCATATCAGGTGTCACGGGAATAGGTTGTCGAAATCCAAATTGCCGCAACACTCTATCCATCTAGTTTATCTCGACAATAGCATAATTGACCAATGGGACCTTAACAAGCCAAATGTTTGGATTTTGAAAGAATTCATCTGCAATTACTGCTCGAATTTCTGGATCCTCGTATGGTGCCCATTGAAACTATATGAATGTGATAAAAATATTAGTTATGTAATACCCCTGACCCGTATCCGTTACCGAAATAGGGTTACAAAGTATTATCGGAGTTTATAGAATAACTACACAAAATTATTATCATTTATCATTTATAATCGAGACTAATCACGTTGTCCCTTAAATGGACACTCAAAGCCCAATTTAAGTATCATAAACAAGTCGAGACCAAATTGGGAACTCAAAAAATTTTTCGCAAAATTTCAAAATTTTTCCTAGATACAGAGGTCACACGCCCGTGTGGCCAAGGGACACACCCATGTGGTCCTGATCGCTTGATTCGTAACAAGTAATAAATATTTAGAATAAAGATCAAACCTAGACTAACTATTATCATGACGAAAAGGCAAGCGCACCTATCGAACAATAGTATAGTAATGGCAAGACCGGGATATCGTACCCAAAGGAACCAAAAGTACTAGTAATAACTATCTTTTTATTATTTAACCTAGGAATAAAAGTGTTTGTTTATTAAACTAATTATCTAAACTAATTAACTAATTTAATTAAAGCGAAGAGAAAATTTGGAAAAAGACTTCAAGAGAAGCAATTGATAAAGACGACACCCAAGGAGGAATCCACCTAGATTTCACTTGTTATCTGACTCTGAACCAAACGATTTATTCACTTGACTTGATCCGTGAGACTCCCTAACCTACATTATTATCTCTTTCAAGAGTAATAATACCTAACCCTCAGTTGAATTAATTGAAATCTCTTTCTAATTAAAAGCCCTAGGAAAGCAGTAAATCGATCTATGGACTCCTAAATTAGGTTTCACCCTAATTCGGTAAAATCTCGTAACCCTATCTCTAGGCGTTCGATCAACTCCGCTTAATTATGCCAAATCTACTCTTAGGGAGGGTCTATTCCTCCTCTGTATAAGCACATTAAATCATGAGTCAATACCAAGAATATTAACTCAAGCATTAGAAACACATAATTAAGAACAAATTAGGTATTTATCATATAGTTCAAATAATAATAACAAGATCCATCATAGGTTTCATCCCCCTTAGGTATCTAAGGGGTTTAGTTCATAATGAAATAAGAGTACAACTCAAAAGTATAAAAATAACAAAACATAAAGAAAACTCTAAAACTCCTGAAGGGATTCTGAGAGGGATCTTCAGTCTTGGAGTAGCTCTGACTTTTTGGGATGGATCGTCTGGCTTCCTTCAAGTAATTCCTGGCGTGTCGTTCTCTGTTCCAGAAAAGTTCTAGAAGCCCCTCTCAGTAAGTCATACTTAGGGTGTTTATATAGGCTTTGGATTGGCTTTCTTCTTCCCTAAGTATTCTTTTTCCGTGTAAAATACAACTCTTTGAAAAACAGATACGCCAGTGTGCCACGGCCGTGTGACGTGTTTGCCAGGTCGTTTTCGTTCCGCTAAATTTCACACGGTCGTATAGGTCAATGGCCAGGCCGTGTGAATCGTGAAATCCTTGGACGACACTCAACAGACACGGGCGTGTGAGCAGCCGTGTGGCAAGGCTTAGGCCGTGTGATCTTCTTGATTTGGTCCTATTTGTCTTTTTTAAGCTCTTTTTTGGATCCTTTTGACTCTTGGTGCTCTCCTGAGTACAAAACATGAAATAACCGGATTAAGAGCACCAAAATTCACAAATCTAATAGTAAATATCCATAAATATGCTAAGTATTTGGGGTAACAATATGTATAATTTGGCGTTTATCAAATACCCCCACACTTAAGCATTTGCCTCTCCTCAAGGAAAACTCTCATTTACTGCTAGAATTCATTCCTTTCAATCACATGATCATCACCGATAATGTTACAAATTATTCCACGGAGAATCATACAGTGAGAATTCAACCATAGGAGCATTAAAAACCTCAAACAATCTAAATTGATTATTTTGATAATAAAATTATAGGTAATCTCCTTCCTCTAACTAATTAACTTTAGTCCTAAATATACAAGAGATGACATCCTCATTAAGGATTCACTCAAATCACTCAAAGTGTTTAAGGTTCAAAATTAAGCACTCGATTGTCTAATATGAGGTGTTATCTCTATAGGCTTGCATAAAAATCAAATCTCCACCACTTGTAAATGATATGATACACAAATCAAAAGGTCTTTGCATGGTTGTAACAGGGTTTAGGTTACGGGTATGGATACAAGCTAAAGAAACAAAGGTTAGAATCGAGATGATTTCAATATATCACCCCACTATCAAAAACTTAATTACTGAATGACAACAAATATCTAGAACTAAATTACATGAGCTCTCTTTTTCATGACAACTTTAGCTTGCTAAGAATTACAATAATAAAACTGAGGTTTTTTTTTTTTAAGAACAAATCAAGTCAATACAATATAAAAGTTATACTCCATGATTCAGTAACAAAAATTGGTGATCATAGTAAGGTAACAATATTAAAATCAATCTCGATAAAAAGGTTTAAATTAAGTAAGGGGATTTTAATACGAATGGGTTAATGGGTTAATTATGAGGGTTAATCAATAAAGAAAAAGGGTTAATAGGCTCAAAGGGGATTCACTAAGGGTTTAATTATGTGGGAAGGCTCTTTATGGAGTACGTGGGTTAAATCCTAAGTGCCTTTATCATCTCAGTATATCAAATCATACGTGTGATCTCGACATGTATAATTGAAGCAAGTTCTAGAATAACAGTTCAATGTTGACACACTCAAACCACAAAAGAAGTGAGCAAGAAAGAAAGCTATATGCTCAAAAAGGCTCAAAAATCTCACCAAAAATTTGGGTTTTTGATGTCATTCCTGTATACTTAAGATTTCAAGATAATACCTCAATTTAGGAAAATAATCTAAAAAATTTTAGTTCTTAAAATATCAACTTATCATGCTTGATTCTTTAAGGTCATACAATCAAATAATCATGCATAATTCCCTTGGTCTAATTCATGACATATCAACTATAATTATAGATTAATCAGAATTCATTCTATCAATATTATGAGAAAATCACTTAAGCACAAAACCACATTCAGGGATTTGAGAATAATGCAAAAAGTTAGGTTTCATGTTTATGTTCACCCCCCACACTTAAGATGTACATTGCCATCAATGTACAAAGATAGACTATTAAAAATAAAGAAAATCATAAGAGGGAAGGAGGTGAAACTCCCTATTCTATGGGTGCAGAGCTTGATTCTGAGGCTGTAGTGTTTGGGGGAAGTAGTAGCTACCATTGTTTTTAGCTAGATGAAGAAATTGGGTCATTGAACATGGCATTCGTTTTGTATTGTTCCCTGTTTGTTTCTTCATTCCGTAAAATATTCCTAGTAGCTTGCTTGGAAATCTGTAGAATCATGAAGAGCTGATTAAGAGTTGGTGTGGAAGAGAGTGTAGTGGGATTACTTGTTAGAAATACTAGAAAAAAAATGAAGAAAGTAAAATTTACTAATATAGATATGTCTTTTATAAGAAAATAATAAAATTGAAATGAAATTAAAAATTAAGAATAAAAATAAAAATAAAGATAAAAAGATAGGAGGATTCAATGATCCTCGTCAGTGGGGGCCTCAGGTGGTGGTGCTGGAGTGGCGATGTGAAAGTGCTGGCACAGCTGCTGCATCATGGCCTGCATGTCCTCCATCTGTCTATCGTGTCGTCGATCTCGCTCGTGGATCATCTCGAACTGTGTAGTGCAATACTGCTCGAAGTGAGTGAGTCGGTCAGAAAGGTGTGCTAATGAAGCAGCCTCATGAACTGGTCGTTCCCTTGGTGACGTGGTCGAAGGTTCCTCATTCTATGGGGGGACATCATTAGGAATGTCTTCAAAATCCTCCTCGTCAATGGCATGAGAGAGACAGTACTAAAGAGGATCAGTCCCGCGACGGCACTCGATCATCCGCATGTGTAACATAGTCGTGATACCCTGTGGGGACATCTGACCTATCAGTGTAAGCGCCGATGACTGAGCCACTATGTTGAGGAGGCCGAAGTGTCTGGCGAGGTGCATCACATAGGGGCCGGTAGATCATTCCCTTCCGATGTCACTCGGTCTGATGGCGAATGGAGAAGGCGATGAAGTATGCCAAGTCAGTCACCTGTGCATTCGCCATGCACCATAAATAGTAGGCGTCGTGTGTATTGACCACATCAGTGCTCTCTCTCCTTCCGATCAAGGTGTGTGCCAATATGACATGGAGGTAATGTAGGGAAGGGGCGAGAGCTGAGGCCTTCGAGCGGCTGGGGTCGTAGGTCAAAGAGAGTGGTGCCAAAGGATGGAGAAATGTGGATATTGCGTGGTAGTGCATTCATGTCCTCCTCCTCCATAAATTCATCGATGTAAAGTCCCAGAGCGACTCCAAATTCTGGGACACTCATCGCACGAACTAGACTACCTAATTGGAAGTGGATGGTGCCTGGGTCGTCATTGTTCGTCATCACCACCTGTAATTGAAAACTAGAGCATAATTCTAAAGTTAGCTCTAAATAAGTGGGCTCAGTAATAGCGAAGAACCGTTCCCATGGGTCTGTGGATAGGAGGGCATGGATGGCATCAGCTAGCTGGACTTGCTCTATGGCGGCCCAGTCAATGCAGTGACCTGTAGTGAAGGGTCGCACGTATAGTATATAAAATAGCTCCTCCTACGAAGCTTACGGAAACTCGAGGAATGGGTGCCGAACTTCGGCTGTAGCACGTATCGAAGATGAACCCGGTCCCCTACGTCTCTTTGAGGAAGGGACCGCGGCCTTCTTGCCTCTTGATGATGACATAATGTACCTGAAGATTCATGAGCATTGATGGAATCCAAGAGACATCAGTAGTTAAGCAACATGCCTAAAATTAGTATATGCTATTTAGTAGTTTAAACAAGTCAAATATAGAAGATTCTAAAGCAAATTCCTAACTTGTCTAAAACATATTTGTAATAGTAACAATATCTATGCAAAGCATGTAGAATACTAATATAGCAACACAAATTGGAAATCAAGGTTAAGAAAGTGAACCGAGAGCTACTGTAGGGTGGTGCACGGGCGTGTTGGTAGCAACCACGGGCGTAGGACACGGAAATACAGCCGTGTAGAGGAAAACTGGACGAGAAAGAGAGGAGAAAGTGGGGATAAATGCAAGGGGAATGGATTTTAGGGTGGTTTGAGGGTTGGGAAAGTAAGTATCTGGGGAATGGTAGCCGAAATAGAGATTAGGGAGTAGGGGAGGGGAGATTTTAGCTAAGGTTTTGAAAAGAGGAAGAAGATGAACAGTGCTTTGCTTATATAGGGGAGGGTGTCACGGCCTAGGGACACGCCCGTGTACTTTGAGAGTGAGCCCGTGCTTTTTGAATTTTTTTCAATTTGGGTCATGCCCGGCTACTATCCCACGCTCGTGTGTCTTGGGCGTGTGTGGTACACGGCCATATCGCACAGCCGTGCTTAGCTTCGTTCGCTTCTCCCACGCCCGTGTATATAGTACCACGCCTGTGTATCGTTCTCCACAGTTTAATGGCACGGGCACAGAATCGAGCCTTGCCCCTGGCACGCCCGTGTTTTTTCCATTCCCACGCCCGTGTTCATCTATCAACCTCACCCACGGCCATGTCGCTCGGCCATGGGGATTTATTGCATCCCGTGTTTTGGGAAAATATTTGCCCTGTTTCCACATGGCCATATCGCACGGTCGTGTCATTTCCCCTGTTTTGCCACGACTATAGGCACTCCCGTGTGGGTGGCCGTGTGTTCTAAAAGATTGTGCAATTCCAAAAATTTAATTATTTAAAGTGTTAGAAGAAATCAAAATATGTTAGTACTCGGGTTGCCTCTTGAGAAGCGCTTGTTTATAGTCTAAGCTCGACTTACCTCTCCGTTGATTTATCATGGTGGTTTGAGGAGTTCATACTCCTTGTTCCTGCTATGAATCTTAAAATAAGGTTTTAATCGGGTGTTGTTTACCTTAAAAGTGCCAAACTTGGGATGACTCACCTCAACCGTACCGAATGGGAAAGTACTGAGTACCGTAAGAGGGATCTCCTCATTTGGTGTGGTAGTGACAATGTGGGGATCTGTGGCATCTAGTAAGACTTTATTGCCTACCTTAAGTTGATTAGGAGAGGTATCGGGCTTGTTTTGGCGAAGTTTCGGTTTATCATGTATTCTCAGTTTGTGTTCTCGCCATTCGTCTAGCTCCTCTATCCGTAGCCTTCGTTCTTCATGGACGTCTATGTTTTCTTTATGATAGTAGCGCACTGTCTCTGTTGTCTTGGTTCGAGGAGGTTCCTGCAAGGACGATTGAATATTAGTTTTATCATCGACAGGTTTTATAGTATTATCCTGAGTCTTAGAGGTTTTGACTAAGTCGCGTGCTTGAAGTGTTACTGCGTTGTCACCTGCACGAAGTGTTAGCTCTCATGTGCCGACATTAATAATTGTTCTGGCAGTTGCTAAAAAGGAAAGGTACCTCGTTATCCTCATCCATATCTAGGACGACAAAGTCTACTGGGTAAATAAACTTATCAATTTTAACGAGAACGGCTTTAATAATACCCTTAGGAAATCTAACTGTTTTGTCAGCCAATTGTATGCTTATCCTAGTCTGTTTGGCTTTACCGAGACCTAGTCGTTTAAACATTTTATAGGCATAACATTTATACTTGCCCCTAAATCAGCTAAAGCATTATTCACAGATTAAGCAAGGAATTGTAAAACTCCCTTGATCTTTCAACTTGTTAGGTAGCTTATTCTTTAGAATAGCTGAGCAGACTGCACTGAGTTACACATGCGACGTAGCGTCTAATTTTCTTTTATTAGTCAGAAGTTCCTTTAAGAATTTTGCTGAGTTGGGCATTTGTGAAAGAACTTCAATAAAAGGTAAGTTAATATGTAATTTCTTTAAGAGTTTGACGAACTTACCGAATTGTTCTTCCGTTCTATCTTTCGCCATCGCTTTAGGATATGGCACACGAGATTTATAATTCGTACTTACCGTTTTATTATGACTTACCTCACCATCACCATTGCTTTCCACATTTTCTTGCCTTGGTTCTGGCTCAGTCTCATCGCATCCTTCTTGAGTATCAATTGCATTGAGCTGTTCCCTTGGGTTTGGTTCAGTATTACTTGGCAAACTACCTTGTGGTCATTCAGAAATTAATTTGGATAGTTGGCCTATCTGAGTTTCGAGTCCTTGAATTGATGCCTGTTGATTTTTGAGTGTTGTCTCAGTATTCTGGAAGTGAGTTTTTGACACCGAGATGAATTTGGATAGCATCTCATCAAGGTTTGGTTTCTTCTCTTGTTGATACGGTGGTTGTTGAAAATTCTGAGAATTCTGTGGCCTTTGATTCTGTTGACCACCCCAAGAGAAATTTGGGTGGTTCTTCCAACCTGCATTATAAGTGTTACTATAGGGGTTATTCTGAGATATGAAATTATTGTTACCCATATAGTTGACTTGTTCCTCTTCGGTTGTAGGATTGAATGGTGGGTATTTTGTATGCACGCCTCCTCCACTTGAGTCACACCTCATTACTGGATGTACCTGCGTAGAACCAAGTAAACCATCAATTTTTTTATTTAGAAGTTCTACCTGATTAGAGAGCATGGTGACTGAATCGATGTTATAAACGCTGGCTGTTTTCGTTGGCTTTGTCCTCATAACTTGCCACTGATAGTTATTCAGTGACATCTCCTCTATAAATTCATATGCATCTTCCGGTGTCTTATTGTTGATGGTTCCGCTAGCAGCTGCGTCAATCATTTATCTTGTCGAGGGATTCACACCATTGTAGAACGTTTGAACTTGCAGCCATAGAGGTAACCCATGGTGAGGGCACCTTCTTAATAGATCCTTGTATCTCTCCCATGCATCGTAAAGTGTCTCTAAGTCCATCTGCACAAAAGAAGAAATATCGTTACGCAGCTTAGCTATTTTTACCGGTGGAAAATATTTTAATAGAAATTTTTTAGTCATTTGCTCCCAAGTGGTAATGGATCCTCGTGGTAGTGAGTTCAACCACTGTTTAGCTTTATTCCTCAGTGAAAAAAGAGAATAACCGAAGGCGAATGGCATCATCAAAAACACCATTAATTTTGAAAGTGTCGCACAGTTCTAGGAAATTTGCCAAGTGCGTGTTGGGGTTCTCATCCTATAAACCATCAAACTGAATAAATTACTGTATCATCTGAATCGTATTAGGTTTTAGTTCAAAATTGTTAGCAGCAATAGCAGGTCTAACTATACTTGACTCAGTTCGTGTAAAATTAGGTTTAGCATAATCATACATAGTACGAGGAGCAGGATTCTGATTTGCTAATTCAGCAGGTATGGCTGGCAATAGCAGATTGTCTTGATTTTCAGCCATCTCTTCAGTAGTAGTTGAGATATCGTCCTCTTGCTCTTCCTCTGTGTGTCTTAAGCTGTGCCTGATTTCTAGTCAGTTTCTACGAGCTGTACGATTAATTTCCTCATCAAAAAGCAACGATCCTGATGGGTTTCTTCTAGTCATACACTACAAGAACTTGTGAGGAGAAAGAAGAAGAAAGTTAGTAAAATAAAAATAGAAATAGAGTTAAATTGGAAGAAAAATAAATGGCCAAAGTAATAAAAATTAAGTGTTCCTAATATTTCAGTTCCCCGGCAATGGCGCCAAAAACTTGTTCGCGTGATTTGTAACAAGTAATAAATATTTATAATAAAGATCAAACCTAGACTAACTATTGTCACGACGAAAAGGCAAGTGCACCTAACGAAAAATAGTATAGTAATAGCAAGACCGGGATATCGTACCCAAGGGAACCAAAAGTACTAGTAATAACTATCTTTTTATTATTTAACCTAGGAATAAAAGGGTTTATTTATTAAACTAATTATCTAAACTAATTAACTAATTTAATTAAAGCGAAGAGAAAATTTGGAAAAAGACTTGAAGAGAAGCAATTGATAAAGACGACACCCGAGGAATCCACCTAGATTTCACTTGTTATCCGACTCAACTGCATTTATTTATTCACTTGACTTGATCCGTGAGACTCCCTAACCTACATTATTATCTCTTTTGAGACTAATAATGCCTAACCCTCAGTTGAATTAATTGAAATCTCTTTCTAATTAAAACCCCTAGGGAAGCAGTAAATCGATCTATGGACTCCCATATTAGGTTTCACCTTAATCCAGCAAAATCTCGTAACCCTATCTCTAGGCGTTCGATCAACTTCGCTTAATTATGCCAAATTTACTCTTAGGCAGGGTCTATTCCTCCTCTGCATAAGCACATTAAATCATGAGTCAATACCTAGAATATTAACTCAAGCATTAGAAACACATAATTAAGAACAAATCAGGTATTTATCATATAGTTCAAATAATAATAACAAGATCCATCATAGGTTTCATCCCCCTTAGGTATCTAAGGGGTTTAATTCATAATGAAATAAGAGTACAACTCAAAAGTATAAAAATAACAAAACGTGAAGAAAAATTTAAAACTCCTGAAGGGATTCTGAGAGGGATCTTCAGTCTTGGAGTAGCTCTAACTTTTTGGGATGGATCGTCTGGCTTCCTTCAAGTAATTCCTGGCTTATGGTTCTCTGTTCCAGAAAAGTTCTAGAAGCCCCCCTCAGTAGGTCATACTTAGGGTGTTTATATAGGCTTTGGATTGGCTTTCTTCTTCCCTAAGTCTACTTTTTTCGTGTAAAATACAACTGTTTGAAAAAGGGACACGCCCGTGTGCTACGGCCATGTGACGTATTTGTAGGCCGTGTTTGTTCCGCTAAATTTCACACGGCCGTGTGGGTCAATGGCCAGGCCGTGTGAATCGTGAAATCCTTGGACGACACCTTTCGGCGGACACGGGCGTGTGAAGAGCGGCGTGTGTGTGTGGCAAGGCTTAGGCCGTGTGATCTTCTTGATTTGGTCTTTTTTGTCTCTTTTAAGCTCGTTTTTGGCTCCTTTTGACTCTTGGTGCTCTCCTGAGTACAAAACATGAAATAACAGGATTAAGAGTACTAAAATCCACAAATCTAATAGTAAATATCCATAAATATGCTAAGTATTTGGGGTAACAATATGTATAATTTAACATTTATCAGGTCCCATGACATGCCCGTGCGTGTCTTACCCCGTGTAACTCCCTGACTTGGGTCACATGGCCAACCATACTCCCGTGTGCTAGGCCGTGCGGCCAATTTATTTTCCTAAATTTAAGTATAGTTTTCACACGGCAAAGCCACACACCTGTATGCTAGGCCGTGTGCCTCACACGGCTGAGACACACGCTCATGTCTCTGACTGTATGCTCAATTTTGAGCATTCTGTTTCTAAATTTTAAAATTTAGGGGACACACGGCCAGACTACACACCCATGTGCATGGTCGTATGTCACACATGGCTGAGGCATACGCTCGTGTCTTTGCCCGTGTGGAAAAAAATAGGCCATTTAAAGGCCAATTTTCTCACCCTTTACATAATCAACCTGCATACAACACTGTCATATACCAATATAACCCAATCAAGCAATCAATGCAAGCCAAAATCAAGTTTTAGACTTAATATGTCATCACACAATTCATTTGCATAAACTTACCTCATTAACTCCATTCATTGATTACTATAAACTATTACTAAGTACATGCATACAAACATACATATATGTTTATATGCCACTCTCAACCATATTACAAGTTTACTTCTTTTCAATTTAACCCTATACATGCCATATAAACCTTAAGATACATAACAAAATCTACTAGAGTTATATGGATAGTGTGAACCGATGTGTTAATCCGATCCTCCGAACTTCTTGAAAATCTACAAAGAACATTAAACAACTAAAATAGGCTTAATGAAGCTTAGTAAGTTTATTGGCTTAAAACATAAATCTTACCGAACATACTAAAACAATTCATTTAAGTAAATCATTCAATATACTATTCCTGCCAAACACAACTTCAATTGATGAATTCACTTATTTCAAATTGATATCAAAATAACCTTAAATCTTTAGACATTAATTTCATATATCACTTACCAACCTTGTCAAATTAGAAAATGTCTTACGGATATGAGTACATCATATAAAGAAGCCTGAAGGCTGCACAGAAGCACATAAGTGATAAACGAAAACCCGTAAGGGTTGAACAGAAGCTCTTAAGAGCTGAACGGAAACCCATAAGGGTTAAAATGAAACTCATACGATTTGACTGAAGCTCATGTGAGCTAAACGGAAGGCAAACACAGAAGTTCGCAACAAATGCTAAACCTCGGTTTACTTGGATAATTTACCGACAATTCTTTTCTTGTACTAAACGAATCTACTCAATCCTGCATTCCAATCGCTTTGTACTTTCACTTTAATATACATAGTTTAGCAATAATTTTATTTTCAACAATAAACGTAAATATCTATTATCAATTAAATAAATAACATTAAAATTTAACCATGCAAACTTACCTGGACTAGTTTGTAAAATTTGTTGTAGCTTAAGAACTATTTAGATAATTTCTCTTTCCCTCTATTTTCTTTGGACTCTTGATCTATAATATAAAATTATTCTTTCATTAGCACATATATTTCAGCCTCATTCCACTTCACAATTTATACCCATCAATTTTTGAAATTACACGTTTACCCTAAATTTTACAGTTTTTACACTTTAATCCTTAATCAATTAACCTATCAATTGAGTTTATTTTTCTCAATTAACACTTTATTCCATCATTTTAAACTACTACACAACCTTTGAAAATCAAAACTTCAACGCTAAACCCTAATTCTTTTCACAATTAGGTACTAAAAATAAATTTCTACTAAATTCACTTGATAAAATCATTATATAATAAAATTAGAGCTTCAAATTCATGTTAATTAATCATAAACTTTTAGCACCCATCCATGATAACTTTAAAAATCACTCATAGAATCAAAAACTAATGAATTCAATAGTTGGACCTAGCTGTAAAAGTATCAAAATCACAAAATTTACAAGAAATAATCAAGAATTGAACTTGTAGGAAGATTATGAAAAACCAACTTAGAAAAACTCTTTAATGGTGTTTGGCTGAAGAAAAATGAAGAAATGTCTAGAGATTCAATTTTGTCCACTTTTATCTATTAAATTTTATTTCTTTTTACAAATTTGCCCCTTGTTCACACTAGTTTTGTTCTTTTCTTCTCCACACATGCTGTCCAGCCTATTCCATGGGTGTCTAATTACCCTTTTGGTCCTCCCTTGCTAAGCTATTTAATCCCATTTCTTTAATTGACAAGTTTTACACCTTTTTCAATCTAATCCTGTTTATTTAATTAACTATCAAAACGTTAAAATTTTCTAATGAAACTTTAATACTAATTCACTAACACTCCGTAAGTATTTATAAAAATATTTACGGCTCGATTTATGAAATTGAGCTCTCGGATTATTTCTAAAACACAAATCACCATTTCATAGCTTTCCTAAATTCTCAATTAGCTCATAAACACTAACTAGTAAAATTTACGAGCCTACTGGTCAGATTTTAGTGGTCTCAAATCACTGTTTCTGGCACCACTAAAAATTTGGCTGTTATAAGTTATATACATAATAATAAATAATAAATACGAAACGACTATTTTATGTGTATATATTTCATTTAATACTTACATGCGTTTTCGATCGTTAGTCTAATAGAAGCTGTATATGTTCAAGAGCGATAGGTATTCCAACATAACTCGCCGAATGGTTCCACCTAACTCAATAAATTTTTAGCATGAAATTATATTTTAAATCTATGTAATAATTAAAAAATCTAATATAAATTTTACCTCGTTTTGAGTGGGAATGTATATAGCTAGTTCACTCGAGGACGTAAAAATGGAAAGCAAAACCGAGCCCATGATTGTAGTAGTGATAGGCAACCTCTGATTTTGGGTTTATTTGGTTTCGTCGCCCCTCACATCTCCCAGTACAATGTTTCCAATATGACAGACCCCCAACTAAGTTCGCCAGCTGCTCCAAAATCAATGAGTTTCAGCAGCCACCTCAGATGTACGAGGTTTCTTGACAAGTCCAGCATCAGATAACCTTTAATGATCTTAATGATATATGCCTGAGCATATCGTATTCTTTCTACTTCAGTCGAATCATTCCCTGGCTCAAGGAATGTGCCTCGTAACCAGCCCTGTAACAGCCCCTTTTTCAGTGAAATAGGAACAGTGGTTTCGGGACCACAAATCTGACCCAAAAATAAAATTTATTTTTATTTTATTAAATGGTCCGTATTATGATCGACAGGTCGTGTGAAAATTTTGATACGAAAATTTTATCAATTAAGTGTTTAATTACGAGAAGGACTAAATCGCATAAAATGCAAAAGTTGAATTCTAGTAGCTATAAGGATTAAATAGCTATGGAATTCAAAACTAAAGGTCCTTATATGGTAATTAGACTATTAAAGAAAAGTATGTAGATTTTTGGTGACTCACCATGGAAAAATTAGAAAAGAGTAGGGACTAAATTGGAAAATGAAATAATTAATTAATTAAAACATGATAAAAAAAATATCATCTTATTTTGTCATCTTTGACCTCAAAATTCTATGGAAACCCTAGGAGAGAGAGAAGGAACTTTCAAGGCTTAATTGGGTAAGTTTCCTTGTCCCATTTTTAGTAATTTTGATATTTTTTGAAACCGGGATAGTCTAATCTATCTATTTGATGGATTAATTTAAAAATTTATCAACGTATGAAAAATGGGTCATAGATGAATATGCTAAAACTTAGAAATTTATGGTAGAAAATGAAAGGTTGTTGATAGATAAACAACTTTTACAAAGTGATTTTTGTTGAAAACATGATTTAGGGACTAAAATGTAAAGTTGTGAAATTTGATGAAAAACTCTGAAATTTTATGAATACATGTGCTGTAGAATTTGTAATGGGATTTTGGATAGGCTTGGAATAGGGATTGCACAAGTTTCATTTTCTGAGACCAAGGACAAAATTAGAATTTATGGAAAAGTTAGGGGCAAAATGGTAATTTTTCCTAGGACGTAAATTGAGTCCAAATAAATATGAAATGAGATAAATTGATGATTAAATTCATTTATGTAGATCCGGATAACACAAACTCGAGGCTAGATCGAGGAAAACAAAAGATTTCGGATTAGTAGATTATTTACGTGAACAAGTTCGAGGTAAGTTTGTGTAACCTAATTGAGCATGTAAGTATGTTTAATTGAATGTTGTGTTTGTTTGGAATGTGATTTACATTGATGTACATTATTTGAATGTTATAATGAAAATTTTAATACATGTTTGATATGGTGAAAAAGGGTTAAGTCTCGATTGAATATTAAATTTCGATGATTATATGCGCTTTCTCCAAACTAATAAGGTCCTACATTTGTTGCGTACAAGATTTAGCTCGGACGAGTAATCCTATTGACCTTGTTATAGAAAGGATTTAGCTCGGACGAGTAATCCTAATATAATACCTCTCGAGTATACATTATGATTAAGGTTTAGCCTGGATTGGTCATCCTAATTGAGCTCTTTGAGCATACGTTATAAAAAGGATTTAGCCTGGACTGGTAATCCTGTTATACGATATGTGACTCAAGAGCATGTTCCTTGGTTAAGTACCCTAAGGGGTACTCTCGAATAAGAATTGACGAATTATTGAATCGTACACCCCGAGTGTACCACTTGAGTATTCATCAGAATTTCAATGATTCAACGGACATAAAACTCTTAACATGGCATGAGAATTTTGAGATGAAATGATAATGTCTTAAAAAAGTAATGCATGATGAGCTCAACTGTCCTTACTTGATGTATAGTAAACTTTGTGACTAACATGTTTGATTGGATGCATGTATTTAGCCAATTTCGCCAAATGGATGAAAAACTTGTTATTGTATGCTTAGATTTAATAAATGGGATTGGTAAGTTTGGTTTCCGTTATACGAACTTACTAAGCATGTAATGCTCACTTCATTTTATTTTTCCTTATTTTATAATGCTCGGAAGCTCGCGAAGGTTGGAGATCACTGGAGCATCGTTACACTATCAAATAGTCATTTTGGGTATACTTAGTAAATTCATTTTGATATAATGGCATGTATAGGACAACTTGACCTATAGTGGCTTGAAAATGATGTTTTGTAACCTAACCATTGGAATGGCTAGTAATGACTTATTTTGGTATGATTAAGTAGGTTATGATGATATATTCATATGTGATATGTTATGTATATGTAATCAAATGAAGTTAATGCCTAAATTAATCCAAGGTAAGTTTTTAGACACATATGCATGTAACGGTATGCCATGTTGAATGATGAAAATTGCCTAATTTGAATGCTTGAATGGTTGGTATTGGATGTGTGTTTCGAGTGCAGGTCTTGGGTGAAATTTTGGGTGAGAAATAAAGCTAGAAATGACTTCATTTTGTCCACACGGGCGTGTGTCTAGACCGTGTGTGACACACGGCCTGGTTACCTGGGCATGTGGTTAGGCCGCGTGTCCCCTGCACCTTAATTTTTGAGAAACAAAATGCTCAAAATTGAGCACACCGGCAAATACAAGGGCGTGTGTCTCAACCGTGTGTGCTACACGGCCTAGCACACGAGCATGTGTCTTGGCCGTGTGAAACCTGCACCTAATTTCGAATTGAATTAATTAACCAGACAACCTAGCACACGGGTGTAGCATATGGCTCCCAATCAGCAGATTCAGCAGACCAGGTGAGTACGAACCCGTCCACCGGTAATCCCATCTCTATCAACGCGCTGATGAGTTTCGAGTCCAACTTGCACCCCCGACATATATTGGTCACGTTCCAAAAGCCTGCTTCCCTCAAGTAATTTTCTATCAACAGTGATGGAGGACTAGACATATTACGAATATAACATTGTAACACCTGATCTACAAACTTTTATAAAAAATTATGAAATAAAAATTAATTAAAATTACATAAATGAAAAAAATATTAAATATTATTCAAAAATTGAAACTAGCCCTTACCATTTTCATTTGTTCGACAGAGATATGTTTATGATCGAGACGAATTAATTCCCCGTCCATTGGAAACACGATAAAATACCTTTGAAATTATAAAAAAATAATACTAATTTAGAAAAAAAAATTAAAGGAAATAATTAACTAAAGAGAGCTTTGAGAAATTTAAGGAGAAATTTGAGAGCTATTTTTAGAATTTTGGAAGAAATGTTTGTGAATAAAATAGGAGGGGGGTTTTATAGTTTTTTTTTTTTACCGTTGAACCCCCCAGCGGTCAAAAAAATGGTCAAAATTTTGAATGACCGTTGGGGGTCAAAAACACGGGCTAAAACGCATCCCTGAGGGAGCGTTTTGCCACGTCAGCGCGTTCTGTGCTAACATGGCAAAATTGCTCCCTCAAAGGCGCATTTTGCTAAATTTCCCATTAAAACGCTCCTACGTTGACGTGTTTTAGTGTTTTCGACCCATTCCGGTAAATAATGAAAAAAGTGGCCCATTTCCATAAATAAAATAGGAAATGAGCCTTTATTGGTAAAATGGTCAAATTTATCTAATAGATTTAAAAATTAATTATCACATTTTAAAAAAAGGGGTTTTTTTTAATTATGTAATTTATCTATTCATTAGATTTTATCATTATTTTCAAATATTTTATTTTAACTTACGTAATTTATATATTCATTAAATAATCTAAACTATTTAACTTAAATAAATTAGATTATATTATATAGATAATATTTTTTAAAATAAATTACATAAATATTTAATTATATAAGTATAATTTCTAAAATTTATATAAATATTTAATTAAATAAAAATTTAATTAGATAATGTATCCATTTGTTTTAACTTAAATATTTATTTATATGTTATCTATATTAGTTCTATTTTAAATTTTGATTTCAATATATAATTTTTAAAAAATTAATTCATTATTTTAATTATTAAAAATAATTTTAATATATTTTAATTGATGTATACAACTAATACATACATGGTCGAGTAATAAAACTAGTTATTAATATATTACACTTTTTAAGTTAAAAAACTTTGAATTAGATTTAAATTTAAAATACTATTATAAGTGCATAATAGCCCGCCAAAGTATTGGCGGTCACATGAGGATGATATAGACATGTTGAAAGTAGGCTTGACTCATACGGACTGGACCTACTTTAAATAATGTATTTTTAAATTTCAAAATAATCTTGATCACCAAAATTAACATATAGAAAAAAAATAAGTTAAGTACTGAACTTGTATTATATATTATAATTATATAAGAATTAATTATTTTACCAACTTAACATTTAGATATACATTTTATTAGTGTACTAAATTAAACAAAAATGTTATTAAATTTATCATAAAAAAATTATAAATTCTATAAAAAAATTAAATTAAAAGAAACTTTGGAAATCTTTGGGAGAACACAAATTTATCCAATTTTTAAGCATTAATTATATGGTCAAAATAAAAACTTTTAAAACTTAAAAGGGCTAAATTAAAATTTATCAAAACGTAGGGGGCGGGCCTTGCTAGCCCCTTAAATCCGCCTTGGATATAGATGGGGCTGATTGTACTTTATATCCCTGTACAACTTATACAAAATTTTGTTTTCCCATCCAATTCCTTTGTGAAGAACCTTCTCATGCAGTCATTATATGTAAACTGACGATAAAGGACTAGTTTCACCGGTGAAGTAAGTTCAGAAAATGGTCCATATAAGGATTCCCTGGCACTTTGATTGAAGAAAACAACAATCCACACTCAGGATTCTTGGGAAGGATTAGCCAGCACTCTGTGCTCCTCACTTCTATACTCATAATTCGACATTATCTGGAAAATGCTGCAAACACAACTTCAGAAACCACCATTCATAGCAACTAATAAAATCATTAACAGTTCCAATAATTACAAAGACAACAATGCTTTAGGGTTCTAATAGGCTCATATTTTACTTTTAGCAGATTGTATATTCACCCAAAATTCACGGTTTGATTCAGATGAGAAGTTGCATTGATGTTCTCACTCACATGCTGATTGCCTTAGGGTTCGATGCATGTAAAATTTATCAGAAACCATTCTTTGTTATTTATCTTCTGCAGACATTATAATAGAACATATTAAAATAGAACCCAACAGAACCACAACATTAAATTGAATGGAATCACAAAAAGGGTGGTTCTGTTGAAATATAATTTCACAACACAGTTTTTATCCTAGCACATCAAAAATTCGAACATTTGCATACTGGTGAGGGCAGGATTTAACAAAACTAGAAAATTAAAATATTTAAGATTAACATTAGAACTGAGAACTTCGTCTTTTTATTTTAGTTTACTTAATGAATAATATGAAGAGGAAATATAGAACTCTTTCGTAGATCCATCAAATTATTGGAGTTTTTGGAGAAAACATTAGGTCCAATGCAATAACCATTACTAGCCTAAAGGTGCCAACCCGATAACCCATTCGGATTCCCATATCTATGTATGGGGAATATGGTTATGGTTCAAATTTTTGTTGTTGTTTGTGTAACGCATTTTAGCTTTTTTGGATGTTCTTTGGTGATTCCTTGGGTCAAAACTAGAATAAGAGAGGAGAATGCTACTGTGCAACATGAAGATTGTTCTTGGTGTGATATTAAAAAAAAAAACACGTATTCTTTTTAATTGTAAAAAGAAGGGATAGACTGACCCGTTTGGGTACTCTTTTAGTAGTTAGGGCTAGACTTGGTCATCAAATTGTTATATTTCAGGACAGACGGGAAATGTGTAGACACAAATGCTCATGTCTAGACTTGAACCAAAGCCTAGCTTCTACATAAGTTCTAAAATGTCTCAAAGTTTTAAAAGGCAATGCTTCAATGAGACAATGAAATGGATAGACAAATTCTAGAATCATACAAACCATTCTACCAAATGGACCTTGAAAGGCAACAGGATGTGACATCTTGCATTCAGGCTGGTCCTTCGAGATAGGTGTGGGGTGCCACAAAATTGTCCCATCACATTGTACAAAATGAATATTCAAAGGAAGTTGAGAATATATATTAGTTATGAGTCTCTTTTTATTATTAGATATTTTGAACAAATTGGAGATTTAATTATGATATGATTTGTCATTACTATTTTGATTTGATAGTTTTCGTAATACCCTATACTCGACCCGATCGCTGGGTCCGGGTACTCAGTGTCACTATTAACTCGAATATCTTAACAAAATTTCTAACCTGATTTACTTTCAGACTTAGGCAAAACCAAATTATACAAACATTTCTACTATTCAGTATTACACAATTTCAAGAATAATATCAGATTCCAAAATTCAAGCTCCTATTATATTCCTTAACAATCAAGCTCTAAGTTCGTATAGACATTCTACCTTGTTAAGCATGAATAATTATTTAAAAATTTTAATTTGAGACTTTGCTAAAACCATACTAAATCAATCCCCTAGGCATGGTTTAGTGGTGACCCTCTATATGCAAGACACAGTTATGGCGTCGTTCACGAGAGCCTGACAATATCTGGCTTAGTCCTTTCACATGAGCCTTAAGTCAAACCTTAACCCTACATAAAAGGTAGAACAATTGTAAGTTTGAAAGAACTGAGTGAGATTCTATACAACAGTACTCATAAAAGGCTCTATATCTATTTTCCGGAATAAACATAAAAGTTCAAAGTTTAAAACTCCCTGAGTATCACAAGAGGTTCCGTCGGTTTTCTAGTGTAGTCGATGTATTGCAATCTATGAGCCAACCGATGGTGGACATATCCCCCAATTTAGACCTAGGCATGCTGTTCAAATAACAATTTCTCCTAGGACTTGGCCCTGTCTCGCTTCATATCATATTCCCAATTTACCTTACCTCATCATTCCATACTAACTTAATATGGACTTACTGCATTACTCCATCAATTACCTTCTTAAGACTTACTCTATTGCATAGAACTATCCTTTTTAGGACACCCATTTAATGATACCTTCATTAGCAGCCTTGAATATGATAGTTGACTGATGTTTAAGCACCTCCTTCCTTTGTGAACTTGTACCTATAAGACAGTTCCATAATACCTTTCCCATGTCATATTATTTTCCAAAGAGACTCTCATTATCAGATAGTTCCTAGCGAGCTACCTTTTTCCTAGATCGTCTCTGGCATATTTCCATATTTGATAGTACCCAATAGACCTTCTCATACTAGATAGCCATGATGGATATCTTTCATCTTTATAAATCCCTGGCGAATTTTAGACCCAAGAAAATCCTTGGCAACTCCTCTTTTTATGAAGGTACTAAACGGACTTTTCTTATTTCTAGTGACCTATTTACCCACGGGTTCTTAGGATTAAAGTTTGTCTAATCATATCACTTTATCACTCCCAATACTAGTTTACTCGCCAAACATTGGCATATACTTGAATACTTTGAAGAAAATACCCCTTTCTTTACATATGTCAAGTTTAATACACTTACACCCGTTCCTCTTACCTTCGTATTTTGGCGAGTTCCACTATTTAACACGCTTACTTGCATGTTCAAATGCACCACGATCATTTTTTTAGCCTACTCGCCACACGAGTCATACTGTAACGTCCCTATTTATTCCCTAATAGGCTTCCTGTTCATCATCCTGGCGAACTCCATTTTTGTCCCAAGATGTGCCTATTCGCTACTAGATCATGCTATGTCTAACCATGGACTTCTTATTTCGAAAAGTCAATAAACCCCTTTCGAGGTGTCACCCCGAAGGACTAATAGATAATCGTTTCAAGATGCTGCCAAACTTTTGTATATCCCCTTTTGGTTAACCTATCCCTTCGTTTTACCAAAAATTCCTATCTTCACGAACCAATCAAAGTAACTCCTTCCATACTCTGCATATAACAAGCATGCATTTCATGCAAGTCATTGTGCATATTACTATAACATACAGTATGCCATTGTAACGCCCCAAAAATATTTGCTTCTGTATCTGTAAATATTTGACACAACTGTATATCTGCTTCAGTAGTTATGTGTTCTGGGTATGTGTGAGAGGTCCCAAGTTCAAGCCTTATCTTTGGAAAGTATTGGTATTTTTCTAACTTAAGCTTTATACTTGCTCAATGGGCTTACATTTAATTATTGGTAGAATCATATCAGAATGGGTCTGCTGGTCCGGTGATTAAGTTGAGAGTTAGTTTGCTAAAGGTCTTGTGTTCGAGTCTTTGTGCAAGCGAGATTACAATTATTTTTGCTCTATTGGTTTGTAGAGTTTCGGTGGAGTAGGGTTTTTGGTAGTGGTTGTTAGTGGGATTAGTGGAGAAATTTGAGGGATATGGGGAGTTGGGAATTATCCTCATTATTTTTTTTTCAAAATTTTGGTGGCTTTTCCCAAAAAATTTTGACGTGGTTTTCTGCTTCTCTACTGAAATTATGTTTCCTTTTTTTCTTGTAACACCCCAAACCCGACCTAAACGCTATGGTCGAATCTGGCAGCGTCATATGAGAGTGCTTTTAGAAAACCTTAGCAAGTTAAAAAAAATCGTACAGTTCATTATCTTTACTTAAATCGTGAAATCACTAATCCAATTATTAGGTGAACACATTGCATTATCGCAGAATTTAAAACATCATTAATTCATAAATCGATAACTTAATAATTTGAAATCCCAAAATAACTTAGAAATAGTTCAAGTCTGAAAACATTTCAATCTCAAGAATAAATATTTTATATAAATCAAACGAAATAGAATGTTACTCAAAAATTCATAAGTGTCTATCAGTGGTCACCATCGAGCCCTCCGTCGCACCGATCCATCTACTGCTGAGGATTACCTGACAGACAAATAAACAAAGGGGTGACTTTTCGCAAACTCAGTGTGTACATCCCCACAAACAGCATGTATACAAACAAATAACAGAATACAGATATTTGGCCTTAGCCATACAGATATCGCATGCATAACAGATCAGATATCAGAAATCAGAAACCATGCCCACCAACCCTGCACACCATCTCCATCCAACCTAACACACCATGTGGGGATAAAATCGACCCACCCAGCCCTACACACCAAGTATGGGGATACAATCACCCATCCAGCCCTACACACCAAATGGTATCGTAAAATAGTACATAAAAGATATACGCAGCTTAGCTGCCAGATAACAGGCTAATCGCCTCTCAGACTTACTTCTCTTCACAACAATCCCAACCCAATGCAATGTGTCATAAATATCATGGCATGCTTATATGTAGAGAACGGATCATATCAATAACATGGCAGAACAGATATACAGAATCAGACAGACACACATGCTTATAATAACATGCTTTTGCATACAATTCAATAACCAATCAGAGTATGGGGTCCAAGTAATGCTTACCGCCCCTACAACCAGGTCACAGTCGACCTAGGCGACCTGTGCAACCTTACAGAACATTTCACACTAAAGGGGCTCACATGCCCGTATGCCCTGTTGTGTGTGCTCACACGCCCGTGTGGGTCACACAGCCCAAATTGCCCTTGCCCGTGTAGATAACACGGCTTGGCCCAGATTCCCACACGCCCGTGTGGTTCACCAGTGTGGGCCACACGGCCCATTTGCCTGAGCCTGTGCCTCGCACACAGCCTACAAGCCATCATACGCCCATTTTCGTCGTGCCCGTGCGCCACGCGCACGGCCTGGCTCATCGATCACACAGCCGTGTATAGCCACACGGCCTCCACACGGGCAGTCCATACACTCGTGTGGCGTCGACAGTTTCAGTTTTGATTTTTGCCGAATCTGTGCAACCGAGGTACACACCTAGTTTATTTTCATTGCTAATCCAACCACGAGCACTCTAAAGCCTAAAATCGACAATACCGAGCCCAAATCAGTCACTTGAATCGACTTACATAAGAATGGACAAATCCCAAAACGCAAGATCTACTTACTTTCGACGAAAAACGGTATTTCCTTGTTTGCTAAGAACTCGATTACTAATCTACCGAGCCTTGATTAATCCCTAAACAGCAACCAAAGTCACTCTTAACAATCTCCAATAGAAAACACTTAACTTAATTTAAACGCTACTTACCGAATCGACAGAACCGCTTGAACACGCCTAAGCTTATCGAAAAAGAAAAACAAAATGAAGGAGAAGGGAAAGGAAGTAGAGAATTTTTGGCATAAGGGAAATTGAGAAAAAAAAAGAAAAATGGCAGAGAAAGCGACTATTGATAGAAAAGAGGAAAAGAATAAAACCCTAGGTTTTCCCTTAAGCCTACGACTTAGAATTTACTAAAGCCCATCACTTACTAGAACTTGCAGCAAAAATAATCCCATCGCTACTACAGGGAATCGAACCCCTAACCCTAAGCATAATCTCTTGCCACTTAACCACTAGACCAGCAGGCCCATTCAGTTAAGTCTTTACCAACAACTCCTTAAAACCCCACTAATCTCAAGTCAGGCTTTATTCCAATAAAACCCAAATTTAGTCCAAATTACAGCTTGAACTTAGGACCTCCCAAACACACCCCAGAGCTCAAAATTACTTAACCCAACACATATTTAAGCCAGAAATAACATTAACAACCAATTCAGACACTTTCCAAGCCCAAAAATCGCAAAAAACTGAAAATCAAAAATTTGGGGCCTTACATTCCTCTTTTTTTTGAATCCTGCTTCAATTCATTTTCTTTTCGCACATCGTCTGATTTTGCTGATTCACGACAAATTGTGAAGTTTGGGGTTCTCCTCTAGCAAATTTATAGTCAAAATCGTACCGAGTGTTGGGGTCGATCATAGGCTTTGGAAGGCTTAGGAGTAGTTTCTACATCAGAACGATACCAGGTGTGTACTCGAAATGCAAAAAAAAAGATTCGAAAAAAGCTGAAAAACTTCACTATCGATGCCACACGGGCGTATGGTCGCCCGTGTGGTAGGTTGTGTGCGACAACACAGCCATGTGGTCAAAGAGAGCCGAGCCGTATGCTAGACACGGCCGTGTGATGGCCAGGTAGGCCGTTTACGACACACAGGCTTGACCAAATTGGGCCATGTGGGCTACACGGGCGTGTGGGGCCACACGGGTAGTCCACACGAGTGTGTGAGAATTTGGGCCAGGCTGTGTGATCCACACGGGCCAAGGCCAATTTGGGCGTGTGGGCGCACATAGGCAAGCCACATGGGCGTGTGGGCCCATTTAGCTAAAATGTTTCCTACAATTGAACGTGTCGCCCAAGTCAACTGTGAACCTACTGTAGGGTCAGTAAGCGCTACTTAAACCCTAAATCGTGTGACCTGAATATACAATGTATGTGTTGAGCATGTTAAATTTATGTATGTTTACTGATCCGTATGTATGACTGATAACTAAATTTTAGTATGTAAATATGTATTTCTGTATGTCTGCATTAAGCATGTTTAGTTGCATTTGCATTGGGGTGGGATGATGGATTATTGGAAGAAGTGTACTGAAAGGCTTTCATGCCTATTATCTGGCAGCTTAACTGCAATATTACTGATATGTGCCGCACTCGGTACAACTTGGTGTGTAGGGCTGGGTGGGTGGTTTAAACCCCACATGGTGTGTAGGGATGGTTAGAGATATTGTGTAGAGGCTGGTGGATAGGATATTGATTTCTGTTACTGTATACATACTGTATCTGAGATGGGCTAAGGCTTAAACTGTATTTGAATCTGTAATGGGCTTAGGCCCCAGACTGTATTTGACTAATATCTGTTGTTTGACTGTATACATATCTTCTGTGGGGATTACACACTGAGTTTATGAAAACTCACCATTTCTGTTTTATCTGTACAGGTAAGCCCCAGACTTAGACGGAACGGTGCAGCGGAGGACTCAACGGTGACCTTATGTCTATTGAACTGTATTAATTTCATTTATGGTTTTTATTTCCTATTTGCTTTCTGGGGTATTTTGATATAATTTGAGACTTTTGGACTGTTTGCCTTTGTTTTGGATTTTAACTATTTTCATGGACTTTTAAACTGCAAAATTCAATGAAAACTCAGTTTAATTAAACATAACATTTTTCCTAAACGCTAACAGTTTTCTTTAGCTATCACGGTTTTAAAAGCTTCCGCTATAGAATATGTTTTTAAACGAATCAAATTAACGAGAAAATAATTTTGAAATTGACGAGAGATAAAAAGAAGCTAATAAACAGAAACAGTTTTAACTTGATAAATTCGATTCAAATCTCATTCCATGTGATATCGCCAAATTTAGCCATAACGTCTAGGCCGGGTTTGGGGTGTTACATCAATTGATTACTTTGTAAATCCATAATCATTTGACATCCAGTGTACATACTCACACAATGTTATGCATACTCAGCATGCTCATTCACCATTTTAATACACATCAATAAATTCAAACAACTTAGAACAGACACAAACACAAATCATTCAAACATCATAATATCATCAATCACCCAAAGTCAGAGTACATAAACTCACCTTAAGTCCTTCGTCCTTGCTAACTAGCTTGTCCAAATGCAAAAGTCTCCTTCGTTCTGGAAGCTAAGCATGATAACTATATATATCAGTTAAATCAAAGGTATTCAAACCTAAAATCCAGAATTCAGTATTATTCAAAAACTTCCTAGAGATTTCAGAAATCCTTACTCCCCTTCTCAATCCATAAATACAAAAAGGTAGAAAGGCTTACCAGTTCCTTAGTTCTTTACTCCCTAACCTCAATCCCCAAGATCACTGCCCCATGTAATGTTTCCTAAATTTTCTCTCCTTCAGATCAACCAAAGAAGACAATAGAGAAGGCAGGAAAGTAAAATAGAAATTAGGAGAATCCTACCTTCAGAAAATCCTCCTCTCACGTCTATATATAATTCTTCGTACATACGATTCAAGGCCCTAAGTAACCATCCATCGACATTCATTTTGTCTCCCACTAAGGAACCAGTCGGTTCCAACATAACCGAACCAGAATTGGTTCTCGACTAATTACCAGTCAACCACTAAAATATCCCAAGTATTCCAGTAGAGCCTACAGGGTTATTGTTTATTCAATTTACTCCCATCTTTCCTCTAAATTCGGGACCTTAAAGAATCTCGGATGTGATAGTTTCCACAACATTAGGATGAGAGAAATAACAACTGGATGAATAAATTACGTGAATTGAATTATTATATAAATCCTCACAGAAAGTGATTTTAATCAAAAGTTCTAAAGATAATCCACTTTATTGCAAGTTAATTGTTACCTCCCTAACCAAGCCATAACAGATGTCACACTCTCATGAGGTAGAATCTCACGAATATGCAAGACTATCACTAAGTAACTAAAATTTGATTTAGCCAAAACTTTTTACATAAACTTTTTTTTGAACAATCTCATTATAGGTTTTGATTATATCTGCTCTTTTTCACATAATGCCTAAAACTAACCATAGCCCCTCCCCAGCCCATAAATAGGAGGATAGTGTGCTTCAGCGCACTTGAACCCACGTCCTCTTGTATTGGCAACAATGCCCATGCCAGTCGAGCTAAGACTCAATAGACACTTTTTAAATAAAAATTATAGTCATAATTCCATGAACAATTATAAATTCCAATTTTGAAAAGTAAGCTTCAAGATATATAAAAAGTAAGAAACCTTCAAATATAACTTAAAATTTTAATGATCTGTTAGTATCAAAAACGTAAAATTTTGAAATGTCTAAAAGTTCTAAAGAAATGCAATAATATTTTAAACAACACTCCCCAAATTCCCCCACATTCACAAGCAAAGTCAAAACCTATAAAAATATTAAAAGATGGAGTGAGTTTAATTACACAGTAAGTAACTAGCATTTCCCTTGGTTGGGTTAAGCAAGCACAAAAGCATTTAGGTTAAATATTTAGTAAAAAATCCATAATTTTAAATTTTATGATTATACCATAATAAATATTTCAAAGCATATCCCGTGTCAAAACTGTGATAAAGACAAATCAATAATTTCTGAAATATTGATAGATAAAAAAATAACAACTCCATTTTTTATCCCTTAACCCCAATGACAAATGTCAAAAACCATAATTAACCCCAGTGGCAATGGGTCGAAACAAAAACCACAATTAACCTCAATGGCAATTGGTTGGAACAAAAGTATTAAAAGATGGAGTGAGTTTAACTACACAATAAGTAACTATCATTTCCCTTAGTTGAGTTAAGCAAGCACAAAAGCATTTAGGCTAAATATTTAGTAAAAAATCCATAATTGTAAAATTTATGATTATACCACAATAAATAATTCAAAGCATATTCCGTGTCAAAACTATGATAAAGATAAATCAATAATTTCTTAAATATTGATAGACAAAAAAAATAACAACTCCCCTTTTTTTATCCCTTAACCCCGATGAAAAATATCAAAAACCATAATTAACCCCAGTGGCAATGGGTCAAAATAAAAACCACAATTAACCCCAATGGCAATTGGTTGGAACAAAAATATTAAAAGATAGAGTGAGTTTAACTACACAGTAAGTAACTAGAATTTCCCTTGGTTGAATTAAGCAAGCACAAAGCATTTAAGCTAAATATTTAGTAAAAAATCCATAATTGTAAAATTTATGATTATACCACAATAAATAATTCAAATCATATTCTGGGTCAAAACTGTGATAAAGACAAATCAATAATTTCTGAAATACTGATAGATAAAAAAATAATAACTCCCTTTTTTTATCCCTTAACCCTGATGATAAATGTCAAAACCACAATTAACCCCAGTGACAATGGGCCGAAACATAAACCACAATTAACCCCAATGATAATTGGTTGGAATAAAAACCACAATTCAACCCAGTGCCAATGATTCAAAAACCACTATTCTAAACTAATGGCACGATTGAAGTCTATTTCTAAGCATAGAATACATGTCAACATGACCAATGTTTAACCCTTATTGGTAGGGTTAGAACACAACATACTAGGAGCAAATTCAAAATAAATAAAAATTGGGTTTCCAAAAATGTCTCAAATATATATACAAAGCATACTTCATATACAAAAACATAATTCGATATTATACTTCCTCAAAACATATAATATATTAATATACCAAAACATAATTTGAGTAGCATAAATATACCAAAAGCATAGTTCGAAAAGATATTTCTAAAATATAATCACATAATCCAATTTAAGTATAGAAAAATACAATAGTTAGATAATTCAAAATTTTACATCGTAAATTTAAAATCATACTAGCATGCTTTGTGGGTAATGCAAAAAAATCTCACATTGGTCGTGTATAGGCTAATGAAAGGGTTTAAATATAGTCTTACTCCTTTCCCTCATCGAGTAATTGGGCTAAAGGCCTAACACACACATGTCGTCGTTGCCGTCGTCCGACTCGGTCCATGTCCATTTTATATTTTTTGGATAAAAATTTTGTGTCCATGTTCGTGTTATATTTTTTGGATAAAAATTATGTATTATTTTTTAGAAAATAAAGAAAAATTTGGTCAGCAGAAAATATCTTTTTTGAACTATTTTTAGAAAGCTGTATCTACCATATTTAACTTTTTGCCCTTGCATTTTTACTATTTTGCCCTTCAGCTAATAGTATAAATAAGAGGCTATCTTCCTCATATTTCACACAAAAAAATATAGCTTCTATCATTATTCTCGTCTCCCTCATTCTTCTTTCTCCAAAAGCCTTGTTAATTTACTAAAAATTATATTAGAGGAAGTTCTATCTAGGAATTTGGGTTTTACGCGGAACTATTTGTGACCCCTTCAAACTTTCTTGGAAATTGATCCTAGTGTGGTGTTTCCGACCACCTTTAAACTTATGTTAATCTTATTTCCTATTCGGGTGTGGAAATTTGGAAGCATTGTGTTAACCTTGGGGGGCGACGTCCATTTCCAATTACACTAATCAAGGCAAAATCACTTCTAAGGTAGTGGTTCTCCATGGTGTAGTATTTATTTATTTGTTAGTTTGTTTATTTTTCCTTTATTATTTGTACTTGTCAGTGCTAATGTATTTGTTTTACAGTGGTAATTTTCCAACAATTTAGAAGCGATTTTTACTACTGTAGAAATAATATCTCTCGCTATTAACAAATGTATCATTGATCTATCCAAACTCAAACCACTAGTGCACCTGATTCAAGATCCATACGAGGTGATTGCCGCTATGGTCTCCGAGGTCAACCTGGTATAAAATGACACTGAATGGATACTAAACATATGTGCTTCTAAACATTTCTATGCCAACAGAAAGATGTTCATCAAATTTGAGAATGTAGCCGAAGGTGAACAAGTCTACATGGGTAATTCGAGTAGTCCAGAAGTATTCGATAAAGGTAATATTTTACTTAAGCTTACTTCTGGAAAAATACTTGCTTTAAATAATATTTTATATGTTCCTGCTTTACGTAGAAACTTGATTAATGGTGTACTTTTGAATAAGGAAAGCATTAAAAAAGTCTTTGAATCCGACAAAATTGTACTTTCCCTTAATGGAAATTATGTGCGATAAGGTTACCTGAGTGGAGGGTTGTTTTTGATCGAGACTTTCTAATGCTTCTAGTTCTAATTACACAGTTGAGTCTCTCGATTTGTGGCATGCTAGATTAGGACATGTGAAATTTCACTTCCTTAAAATGCTTAAAGATGAAATTGCTTCCTAATCTAGATAGCAACAGTTAATAAACATCAAATCTATGTTGAATCAAAGCATACTAGACCTCACTTCAAACCTATTGCTGATAAGAAGACTGTACTTTTAGAGTTGATTCATACAGATCTAGCATACTTTAGAAACACAGAGAGTAAATGAGGAATACACTACTATATTACCTTTGTAAATGATTTTTCTAAATACACAAAGGTTTATCTCTTAAGGTCAAAAGATGAAGCTGATAAATCATTTCTTCTTTATAAAAAAAGAAATAGAAAATCAACTTGATAGGAGAATAAAATGGGATAAATTCGATAGAGGCGGTGAATATAACACTAATTTCCAAAACGAAATATGTGAGAAACACGACATAATACATGGGACCACTGCCCCTTATACTCCACAACAAAATGACATAGCTAAAATAAAGAATAGAACTTTAAAGGAAATGATGAATGCCCTACTTCTAAGCTTTAGCTTGCTTGACAATATGTGAGGGTAGACCATTCTTTCTACAAACCACATTCTTAATAGAGTGCCTAATAACAAATAAGACTGCACCCCATATGAATTATGGGAAGGTTATGCCCCAAATCTGTAATACTTGAAAGTGTGGAGTGCTTAGCTAAAGTAGGTCTACCTGCTTTTAGAAGGAATACAATCGGGCCTAAAACTTTTGATGTAGTTTTATTGGTTATGCATTAAACAGTGCTATAGATTTATGTCCTTGCATGATCATTCTATTTATGAATCTGGAGATGTTTTCTTTGAAAAATTTTTCCTTTAAAGAAATTTGTTGTAATGCAGACATACGGTTAGATGAACATGCTTCTTCCATTCTAGTAAACATGCTAGGGATGCTCAATATGATGATGAACCTAAGAGGAGCAAAAGGCAAAAACTGCAACTAGTTTTGGTCCTGACTTTCTTACTTCTTTTACAGCTAAAATTGTTTACTTAAACTCAATAAGTGATTTCATTGTTATATTTTCATAATAGATGAGGATCCAAAAACATATGATGAAGCTGTAAAATTAGTTAATGCTAGTTTTTGGAGAGATGTTATTAACGATGAGCTAGAATCTATTATGTCTAATCATACTTAGGAGTTAGTGTACTTAAAGGTTGTAAACCTATTAGTAATAAATGGGTTTTTAGAAAAAAATTTAGATCAGGCGAATCAACTCAAAGGTATAAGGAAAAACTAGTTGCAAAGGGATTTACTCAAAAATTTGGAGTTGATTTTTTCGATACATACTCTCCTTTTACTAAGATATCAAACCATTCATGTTGTCACATCCCAAAAATCAGGTTAGTAAAAATTGAGTTAATGAACCGAGAGAGATCATGCCTCAATTTTCTTTAAGGTTGTTTTCGTGCTTTTGATAAATGAAAATCAATTATAGTAATTGAGTAGTAGCGGAGCTGTCCTTAATAATCTGTGTTCGAATCCCTTCCCTCGCACTAATTTCTATTTGGAGCAAATTTGTTTCAAACGCTTAGCAAAGGTAATCCCATGTTTTTAAATTTTTTCTATTAAAATGATAACAAGCAAGTGAGTTGGCTTAATGGTTAAGTGCTTAATTAGTTTCGTAAAGGTCTTAGGTTCAAGTCTCCACACTCCCTATCTTTTTATTTAATTTTTTTTCCAACTTTCATGGTCAACACCCCTCAAAACCATCCATTCTAGTTGCCATGCATGGGGAAAGATTCTTTCCTTTTGTGTGAGTCAACCTTCACTTATTAAGCCCATTTTCACTCCTTTATCCCCTAACTTGCCATTCTCTTCACCCTTACCATAAGTGATGTTCATTGAACCTAAACATGTTTGACAAAACCCATTTTCATCCATCTTTTCATTCTTCCCCTCTCATTGTTGCACCTCCCTTAAGCTCCTTTCCATTCTCTCTTTTTTTTTTTCTTTTGTTTAGCCATCAACCACCTATTTTCTCTCTAATTCCTCCTATCCTCCACCGTTCTTTGGTTTTGAACCACTTTCACCACCATCGAACCTTCATTGCACAGACATTTTTCTTCTTCTTTTTGTTTCACTACCACCTTTAGCAGCGCCCCTCACCACCATGATAACCACCACGCACCATTATGAAACATCAGCCTTTTTCATTATTTTATACTCTTCTTTTTTCTCCTTTTTTAATCTAGTGACCGAAACCCTACTCATTTCTTTCTCTTCCGCTGGACTACCATCTTCGTCGCTAGACCACCATCATCATCACCGTCGTAGCACCACTACCAACGGTTGTGTTTCCTCCTATTTTCTTTATTATTTTTCAACCTACGTCATTTCTTTTAGTAAATAAAATTTTGCACTATTTATTTCACTTAGTTTCTTAAATTCTAAGTCTTTATTTCGTAAACATACTCTTAATCAACCCCTCTGTAAATCATTCAATTTTCCCAGATCGAAATCAAGACGATCCATTGATCTCTTCTTTTTGATCGAAGTAGAGTAAGTACAAGGGTTGAATGAGAACCACTCCTCACTCATTGTTTCTTTCTTGACCGAATATTCATAAGAGTTATGGTGAATTTTTCCCTCGTTTAATAACTTTTAGTTATGATGTCTTTTTGAATGGCCGATCGACATCAACACGGAAAATCATCAAACTTGTGAAAGGATTCTTAGTTCACAAGGGTAAATGTTAAATGGGAGATCTGTTTAATAAAATTATCTCTTATGATGATCATGGTAAACTTTAATGAAAGGCTACCTTTGTGTGACTAGGTTATCCGTGGACAGATCCAAGTGTAGGCGTCTTAGAGAGTTGTAACACACCGGATATACAATCAGTTGTGGGTTCTACATTAATTAAAAACTATATGAAAATATGTTTCATGTTGTTAAAGATTTATTAGTATTATTAAATGGTGCTTATCAAGAATACTTATACATTCGAAAAGAGGAACAAAAACTCATTGAATTGGAATATCCAAGTAAGTGAAAATAAATCATTGTTTTTGTAATTTGTATAATGTTTGATCTTGATTATTATTGATATAAAATGTATGAAAATCTCATTCTCATGTGATGTGATGTTATGAAATATGTGAGTTTCGTATGATTTAAAAAATGTGAAATATTTATATATATATATATATATATATATATATTATGTAAATATATGATTAGCATATTAAGCATGCCTATGTGATTTTAATTGATAAGTGATATAATGAGCATGTCTCACATGCCAAAGTGAAAAACTGATTTTTTTTTTAAGTGAAAAAGTGATTTTTTTGGTCAAATCACATGCATGGGGTGGAAAATGTGAAAAGAAGAAGAAATGGCAGTTTATATACAAAAGTGGTGGCTTGTCCACAATTTTATTAAGTGGTAGTTTATCTGGAAAAGTGGTGGCTTGTCCACAATATTATTAAGTGGCAGTTTATCTGTATTACTGTGACACTGTTCACAAATTAGAGTGTTTGGATGGAAGATTTCTGGGGAACTCAATTGTGGTGTGTAACGGTGATAGGTAGAATGTTTTAAATAAATTTGCATAAGTATTTTATAAAACAACATCGCCATGATCATGTACATAAAGTGAAATATTTACTTGATTGATGATTATGTATTTATTTATAGTTATTTGTTAAAAGACTCTGTAACACCCTGAATTTGGGCCTAGAAGTTTTGGGCCTTAAGCATGGGAGCTGTTGAAGGTAGCTTATAATATTTTGTTATGCATGTAAATTTCGTTAATGAAGGCTTGTTTTAGTGGTTAAGTGTGCTGAGAACTGTTGGAGAAGTTCTGGGTTTAAACCTGGACTCTAGCAAAAATTTTGGTTTAAGGTGAATCAAACCCTGGGTATTGTGCCACAAAAAGCCTTTTGGTCTAGTGGCAAAGTAGAGCCACATAAGAGGCAAGAAGGTGGTGTCATAGAGTTGGCAAGGAGGTCTAGGGTTCGAAACTCATGGCAATTATAGAGCATTTATTTTGCTAACAGGGGGCGACAAGAGTTGGTGTTAAATTTAAACTCTGATGATAGAGGGATCCCACATCGGGAAGCTAGCATAGGAGTGGATGCGAAGCTGGCTTTAAATAGAGAGAACCATGAGAAGAGTAAAGGTACCTTTCTTGGCTGATCCCTTTCGCTTTATGGCGTGCTCGTTTGGGTTGGGCGTCGGCTAAGAGTGCTCGGAGCGTGGATTAACTCTAGTCTCCTATCAGGTGTGTATTTCTCACTACTCTAGTTGTAGGATGGCTACTTCGGGCCATGATGGGCCGAAAGGGCCATGTGGGCCCAATGGGCCTACAGGCCCAAGTGGATAAGTTGTTTGATTGTGTAGTAAATATTGGAGTAGGCTAGGTGAATCTCATATCTGTGGCTAGATTTGGGCTAAAAGGGCCACACCACGTGTGGGCCCATTTGGGCCGAGAAGGGGTTTTAGGCCCATTCATATTGTTATCCCTGTTTAGAATACTTTAGTTTACCAAATTACTGAAATACCCTTAATTTTTAAAATTACCAAAATACCCTTGGTTTGTAAAATTACCAAAATACCCTTGGTTTGTAAAATTATCGAAATACCCCTGTAGGGTAGAATTACTGAAATACCCTTGTAGGGTAGAATTACCAAAATACCCCTGTAAGGTAGAATTATCGAAATACCCCTGTAGGGTAGAATTACCGAGATACCCTTGTGGGGTAAAATTACAATTTTGCCCCTAGAGTGTCAAAATGACCGTTTTGCCCTTATGGGCAAGTGACTGACTTAGACTGTGTGGTTGACGGATTTGATTGTGAATATATGTTAGTGATATGGATGACTTGACTGTGGTTGTTTGATTCAAATATGGGCATGATATTCTGACTGAAGCGGTAAGTTTTCGATTACGCCCCTCGAGGGTAAATAAGCGTTCTTACGCTATAAATCATTCGCTTTTCAAGCATGTCTTGTTAATTATGTATATTCTACATACATGTCATACTGCATGGGGGTTGGGTTTTGTTATGGAGGAAGAACCCGTTCTGGTGGCTGTGCCACATATTCTGATGTAAGTAGCTTTCTGCGGATTATAGTTAGTCCGCAACCGTGCTGCTAACACGTATAAGTGTAGGGATGGCGTGGGTGATTTATTCCCCACGAGGAAGTGTAGGGATGGACGGAGGCAAGTGCGGGGTTGGATGGGGTTATCATGCATTAATCATATGAGATCGCTTTGTTATGGGCCAATCAGATTGAAATGGACCCAATCGTGTTTGATATGGGCAAGGCCCAATATACCTCGACTTGTTGAGGGCTACGGCCCGATTGATATTGATATGGGCTAAGGCCCGCTTAACTCGATCTTTGTATAGGGCTAAGGCCCATCATCCGTATCTGTCTGTTATAATGGGCTAAGGCCCAATTGATCTTGGAAACCGTAAGTAGAAGTGGGGCTAGACTTTTAATTCTTTTATATGACCGACTATCCCTTTTATATAGTAGGGGATTACACATCGAGTTTTCGTAAACTCACCCCGCTTTATTAACCTTTCGGGTAATTTCCAAATTAGACGGATCGGAGTCATGAGGGCTCGGAGGGAGCCACACACACTTATTTATGTTACGCTTTGATTATTGCTTTTAAATTATTTTATGTGGGTTGTAGTAAAGCCGTTGTAATTTTCTGGATTTCTAATTTGGAATTCTATTTATTTCTCTTATAATTGCTAGTATTAGAACATAGTTTTCCAAAGTAACTACTGTTTTCAAAACATCACGTATCCACAATTATTTTTAATTTAAGCTTCCGCAACTGCCAAGATTTTTGCAAAGTTGTTAAGAATGTTATTCAGCTGAGGTTTTCTAACAAGGTTTAAAAAAGGTATAAGTTTTTAATTATTAAGAATGGTTTTTAATGGAAACATGGTTTCAGAAAAACACTTCAATGTGACGCGCCAGATTTGAGCCAAACTTTCAGGCCGGGTTTGGGGTGTTACAAACTCACATTGGGCTTTAAAAGCTCACCCCTTTAGTGTTATAACCTTTCAAGTAATACTCGAACATAAGGCTTGAATTCAACATTCGGTGGAGCCTTTCGGATGGTTTATTTTATGGATTTTTAATAATGGATTTTTAAACTACATGGTTTCTGTTTGTGAACTTTGGACTTTGGAGACTTCTTTTATTTTTTGGGTTGTTGGTTATTTTGATAACTAAGAACTACTATGCATGATGAAAAATTTATGCGATTTCAAGTATTTTAAAATATGGAGTTTATTTAAACTATTTACGATTTTACGTGGTTCAAAATAAAATTATAATTTGTAATTTTCTAACTAGTTTTATGACAGTCCGCTACGAAGGATTTCTACCCAAAACCTTTTTAATAAATAATTATAATACAAAATCTTTATTTTAAATAACTTAAAATGACAATATAATATAATGTCGCACTTTACTTCCAAAAGATTATATTTTTAATAAGTATTTTTTTTCACATAAACAAAATCATTAAATATTCAAATTTTTAAGTTTTCACAAAACACCTCAACCCTAGTCTATTTCAAAAAGTAAATAAATTCAAGCATTGTTAATATAACTTCCAAGATTCAGCCATAACGTCTAGGCTAGATTTGAGGCATTACATGTGTTTTGTTTGCTTTAGCTTCCATGCACAACTTATTTATGCATCAGATGGATGTGTAGACTGCTTTATTGAAGGCGGTTTAGATGAGGAAATATATATGGAGCAAACTTTAGGCTTTGTGGCAACTGGGAAGGAAGACAAAGTATGCAGACTTAAGAAGTCTCTGTACGGTCTCAAATAAGCTCCAAAATAATGGTATGATAAATTTCACAAAACTATCCTTAGTTATGACTTTGTTGTCAATGGTGCTGATACATGTGTGTATTCAAAAATGTTTGGTTCAGATTATGTTGTCATAAGTCTATATGTGGATGACTTATTGATTTTTAATGCACACATAGAAGCCATCAAGGAAACAAAAAATTTCTTATCAACCAAATTCGAAATGACTGACTTGGGAGAGGTAAATGTAATTGTAGGGATTAAGGTTACTAAATCAGATAAGGGATTTTCCTTAAACTAGTCTTATTACATTGAGAAAGTGTTGAATAAATTTAACAATTTTGATGTAATCCCTGTGAAAACTTCTTAGGACCCTAACATACAACTGAAAAAGAATAAAAGAAAAAGTGTATCAGAATCTGAGTATGCTAAAACTATTGGGAGTCTTATGTTTTTAATGAACCATAACCGACCAGATATTGCCTATGCTATTAATAGACTGAGTAGATATACCCATAATCCAAGTAGTGAACATAGGAATGCTCTTAAGCATCTGCTGAAGTACGTCAAAGGTACGATGAGTTGGGGATTACAATTTGTTGGATACCCTACAGTCCTAAAGGGACATTTTGATGCAAACTGGGTATCTGATAATAACTAGGTTAGCTCTACCAGTGGTTATGTGTTTACTTTAGGTGTAGCAGCCATTTCTTGAAAGTCTGCTAAATAGACATGTGTTGCTCACTCCACCATGGAATCAGAGTTTATAGCTCTTAATTTAGCCCAGAAATAAGGCAAGTGGCTCAAGAATCTGCTTGCAAAGATTACTTTATGGGGGAAACCTACACCTCCTATGTCTTTATTATGTGGTTCACAAGTCGTCATTTGTGTTGCTCAAAATCAGGCTTACAATGGCAAGAAAATGCATATTCGAATAAGATATGAATGTGTGAGACACTTCATAAAGAATAGAGTAGTCGCCATAGAGTATGTAAGATCTGAGAGAAACCTAGCTGATCCACTAACTAAAAGGCTATGTAGGAAAATGGTTTTTAATTAGTCTAGGGGGTGGATCTTAAGCCAATTAGTTGAGGAATTCATGGTAGATACCTAACTTAGTCTTTTAAGTTCAATGTGGTCAAACGAAACCATGTAAAGACTCATAGTGTACATCTTTACCTACCCTTATTGCGTACAATATACATGCATAAGGATGAGCTCCTTGCTCTTAATGAGTTCATAACCTAGAGTTTGGGTGGTCCTAGTGAGATGAACTTGATGAATTCATCAAATTTTTAAACCAAGAGGTTGAGCTTATTAAATGCTCTAAATGATTCCATAGCCTTGGTCCGGGTGGTCTATACTAAGATAGACTTGATGGAGTCATCTATGTAAGTGTGAAGGATTAGCCACCTTCTATGAAAGACGTTAGGCCATTTTTTTTAGATCACTTACTAACATCCTGAGGTATATTGGCTAAATTGTTGATCTATCGTAGAACTCAATTGGACCTGAGATTAGTCATGTGTTATGAGTTTACGCTTTTTTAACAAGTTTCAGATTCATTCACTTGTTAAGAGAAGAATTGCTCATTTCACTATGTATTTGTGTCAATCTAACAAATACTAGTACTTAAGTAGCTAATTTCACTATTGCTCTTTTTCCCTCTTTTTTTTTTAAAAAATCTTTATTTCTTTGCATTAGTGGGGGAATGTGGGTAATGCAAAAAATTTCCGCATTGGTTGTGTATAGGTTAATGAAAAGGTTTAAATATAGCCTTACTCCTTACCTTCGTTAAGTAATTGGGCTAAAGGTCTAATACAAGCGTGTCGTCGTCGCCGTCCGGCCTGGTCTGTGTTCGTTTTTGTGTTTTATTTTTTGGATAAAACTTCTGTATTATTTTTCAGAAAATAAAGAAAAATCTGGTCAACCAAAAATATCTTTTTTTGAACTATTGTCGCATCCCAAAAACAGAGTTAATAAAAATTGGGTTAGTGAATCCAGAGTGGTGACGTTTCGTTTTTGAATTAAGGTTGTAGGAATTTTGTCAAGTGAAGTGATTTGGTTTAGTGGTTAAGTGTTGTGCTTGCGTGTGTGAGGTTTTAGGTTCAAATCCTTTCTATAATGTGCTGATAGTCAGTTGTATCGAAAAGTGTATTTTCAGGGCTTTGTTTCCATAAAATGAACTCGTAAATATTTTTATTTAATATTAACAGAAATTCATTGGAAGTGAATTGAATTTTGGATAAGTAATTTTTATGAACTAGTGTTTAATTAGAGTAGAAGGACTAAATCAAAAAATGGTCAAAAGTCTAATTATTAAGGAAATATAATTAGAATTGAATTTATAAGACTTGTTAAAGAAATAAACCATTATGTATAGTCCTAATGGTGGCCAATTAAGATTTATAGTAAATGTTATATATATATATATATATATATATATATATATATATATATATGTGTGTGTGTGTTAAAATTTAAGTTATTATTAAAATAAAATAAAAATAAAATGGTTAGTGGATGGAAAGAGAATGAGACAATTCTCTTTTCAATTTTGTTTCTTCTTTCGAAACAAGAAAGAACAGGGAGAAAAAGAAACGCACAACTAGGGTTCTTAAATTTCAAGTTCTAAATTGGTTAGTTCAATTTAGTCATTTTTTTGTAATTTTTATATCCTCGGAGTTCCCGTAGGTCAATCTAGCTGACCCATGTTGTAATTTTTGATACTGTTAAAGTTTGATAATGTTGCTATTATTAGATAGTTGAAGCTTTTAGTTATTTATTTATAAATTATTATGGTTATTTTAATTCTTAGCTAACGTCGACCCGAATTCCTTGAAAAAGAAAAGATAAAATCATCGACGAATAGCTTGGAGTTTACGGTTTGTGTTTCTATAATTCGATCTAACTTATAGAATGTTGCATATTAATTTATTTATTCATGGTAAGATTATAAAGTAAGATTACTTGGTCATTTATAATTATTTGAGTTGATTGATGATTATGAGGATTAAATTGAGTATATTTGAAAAATGTATGTATTCTTTATAAATGTGAAAATTGAACATGATTTGGGATAATTGTGGTTGCTATATATGTTGAATCAATGTTTACTTAATATAGATAAATGTGAATTGAGACATTGGTTGATATTGAATAATGAAAAGGAAACCCTATTAACTATTCGGGAAGAGTCAGATATAGTTGACATGCCATAGGATAGGAAGAGTTCAGGGATTCTTCGACTACGAGTCAATAAGGCACTGGGTGCCAATTTGCTTTGGTTTAACCGATGAGACACTAGGTGTCAATTTATTTATAGCGCTAGGCACAACTATTGCTTCAAATTTATCCGATGAGGCATTAGCTGCCAAACGGGTGTGTTGGTTGGATCCGTGTATCCATCCAAGTCCGAGTCCAAATCATGTTAGTAGGGGAAGAAAATGATAAACTCGAAATAATAATTTTGATATGGCAAATGACAATGAAATGACAATGCTAATGAAATACAAAATGTTCAGAAATGAAATGAAATGTGAATTGGAAATTAAAATAGTGAATGAATATGTGAATAAGGAATGGTGTTGATTTATGTATGAAATGAACTGAATTATGGTTGATGTGATCATGGTATATATGGAATTAGGCTTGGATACTATATTATATGTGAATTGAATTTGTCCTGTACTATTATTAGTAAAATGTATTTTATAAATTAATGCATATATTAATTTGCACGTTCGATATGACATTAGTATAGCATTATCTAGTTTTAACTTGAGCAATTTAATGTATTATATTATGCTTTTAATGTTTAGATTATAGAAATACCGCTGAGTTATACTCAACGAACGAATTATTTTCCTATGCGCATGTTAAGTACTTATCGATTTGATTATTGACTCAGCATCTAGCGACAATCCCGAACTCAAATGTTAGTGAATTGTTCATTTTGATCTTGGCATGTACCTAGGATGTTTAATGATTAAATGGTTATTTTGTATTTAGTTAGCCTTTTTGAGATTATGTTAATATATATAAATGTGATGGCAATGGTCATGCAGTTGATAATTTGATAGGTTGCTTTGGGTAATATGCTTAATGTTTTCTTAGTTAAGAAAAATATTATGCTAGGCAACGTGGTTGGTTGATGCTTGATTTTGGTTTGATAGATGATATGCTTAGATTACAAGTAAGAAATGCTTTAGTAAGTTTAATACTTAAATATGTGATGGTTGAATGATTGAATGCATACATGTGTAGCTTGAATATTTAAGATGCCATTAAAGGTATATTGGTAAGAATGAATGTGGTCATTGGCTAGTTTTGAATTGTTGAATGAGGTTCCAATTGAGGCATATTGGTTAGGCACTTAGGATGGTTGTTTAAAATGATGATTTTTTTTCTGACTTGAATTGAATGCTTTTGAATATGTTGAATTTGGTATAAATGGTGGCTTGTAGCATAAGTGTTTTATAGGTAAATTGCTTGTTTTGAAAGGCATTTTCCAAGTACACACAGCCAGAGGGCATAGCCGTGTGTCCCCTGTATACAAGTTTTCCTTACATTTTGTTTTTGTGTTAATTACCAAATTGTTTTTAGGCTTTGAATACTCAATATGTTATTGAATTAGATTGAATAATGATCATATACATGCTGGTATATAATTATTTAATATTTGTTCATGATTTTGAATTGTAAAATGTTTGTTATTATGTGATAATTGTTCGTAACACCTTATTGCTCAGGTCCGACAACCGAACCAGGTAAGAGGTGTTACACTTTCCCTTAAATTTTTGTTATTTTTGCTCCAACCCTTTTCTTTAGGTATCAAGCTTATATTTTATTTTCACTCAACTGATAACAAAAATGAGTCTGTTGGTTCAATGGTAAGGCTTTAGCTTACCTAGAGGTTCCATGTTCGAATCCTATGTGTGCAAAGTGGAAATTATTTTTGTTTTAAACTCTGAAGAAAAACATGATGTGGATAATTGATTAGAGTTAGCAGGTTGTTTTTTTAAAAAAATGATGAGGGATTTTCTCCTAATTCTTCTCATCTCAATCGTCTCTCTCCCACTCTCCTCACTAGTGACGTCCTCTTTTCTCTCTCCCTACTCTTCCATTCTTGTTTTTACGTAGCTGACTGTTAAAAATTTCTTTAATTTCTTTCTTTCTTCTCTTCCTATTTTCTTTTTTTTTTTTTCATCTATTTTCTTTTCTACCAAAACTTCCCTTCATTTTTTTTGTCATATCTAGGCGTTCTGCTTTAAGTTGTCACTCTCTCTCTGGGATTTGTTGTTGTGCGGATTCTAAGCATTTTTTTTGTTAAGTTTGTATTTGGGTAAGTGATTTTGGATTCTAGTTGTGGTGCTATTCATCTTTTTCTTTTATTTCACGAAAGGTATGAGAAGGTTTGGTTTGATCTGTGATTTCGAACTTATCAGTTTCGGTATCTTTTGAATTAGGTGAACATCCAGAAGTAAATAATTTGCCAACGAGTTAAGATTCTTAGGAACTATTTATTTGTTGGGGTAAGTGACCGAGTGTTTTGGTGTTGTAGTTGAATATCTATAACCAAGTAAGGGCTGGGTTTGTTTAGAGTTGATGTGTTTATGCTAACAACTCATTTGGGTGTTGTTTTAGGTTTTAGGTTTTGGAGTTGTTGCTTTTGTTTTGTTAGCATCGTAAACAGTTATGTGTGTAACAGAAAACTCAAAAAATAGCAAACAATGTGATGCCAAAAAACCCACTATCAATGTCACACGACCATGTGCCAAGCCGTGTGCCAGATCGTGTGGGCCATTTGGGTTATTTGGGTCGTGTGGGCCACATGGGCGTGTGTTAGGCCATGGGGCCACACAGGCTTGTGTTAGGTCGTGGGGCTACACGGGCATGTGGGCCCATTTGTCTTAAAACTTTGTTAGAGCCATGTTTGAAGTGGGATTTGAAATTTGTCACTTCGTAGGTTCCAAAATGTGTTATGTAGGTATTATGGACATGAAATCTGGTATTTTTCCTTTGTTAATGCGATTTCTGAAAGTGTGATAGTATGTTCTAATATGTACAGAATGTGTGATATAAATACATTTGTTATCTGATTAGTGTTTGCAAATGAAACCTAAAATCTAAAATACTGATATTGCATGTGTAACATTCGAGAGTATTTCTGTAGTATAATCTCTACTTATGATCTGTAATTTAAGAAATTTATATAAGCATGACTCATTTATGTGCATCTGAATATGTAATATGTTTGGACATGTGCATTGGGGTAGGCATGTTGTGATGGAGAAAGTGTTTCGGTTGTTTGACTGCATACTGATATTAGTAAGCCATCGTTGCTAAGCAACCCGGGGTGGCGGGTCATCGTTGCAGATGTAACAGCCCATTTTTTAGTGAAATTGAAACAGTGGCTTCGGGACCACAAATCCTATCCAAAAATAAAATTTATTTTATTTTATTACGAGGTCCGTAATATGATAGAAAGATCACGTGAAAATTCTGATAAGAAAATTTTATTAATTATGTGTTTAATTACGAGAAGGACTAAATCACATAAAATATAAAGGTTGAATGCTAGTAGCTACAAGGATTAAATAGCTATGAAATTCAAAACTAGAGGTCCTTATATGGTAATTAGACCATTAAAGAAAAGTACGTAGATATTTTGGTGACTCATCCATGGAAATTTAGAAAAAGGGCAAAGACTAAATTAGAATTTAAAATAATTTAATTAATTAAAAGATGAAAGAAAATATCATCTTATTTTCTCATCTTCTTGCCCAAAAATACATGGAAACCCTAGGAGAGAGAGAAGAAACTTTCATGGCTTAATTGGGTAAGTTTCCTTGTCCCATTTTTCGTAATTTTGATATTTCTGAAACCGAGATAGCTTAGTCTATCTATTTGGGGGAACAATTTGAAGAGTTATCAAAGAATGGAAATTAGGTCATGGATGTATATGCTAAAAATTTAAAATTTATGGTAGAAAATGAAAGGTTGTTGATAGATAAACAACTTTTAGGGACTAAAATGTAAAGTTGTGAAAATTGATGAAAAATTTTAAAATTTATAGAAAATAATTGTTGTAAATTTTAAGTTGAAATTTCAGTTAGGCTTGGAATAGGGAGTAAATTGCATGAATTTCATTTTCTGAGCCTAGGGACGAAATTGGAATTTAAGGAAAAGTTAGGGGCAAATGGTAATTTTACCTAGGACGTAAATTGAGTCCAAATGAATATGAAATGTTTGAAATTGATGATTAAAATTTTTTATATAGATCCGGACAACACAAATTCGAGGTTAGATCGAGGAAAAGAAAAGGTTTCGAATTAGTAAATTTTATACGTAAACCAGTGTCGAGGTAAGTTCGTGTAACTTAATCGAGCATGTAAATATGTTAACTTGAATATTATGATTGTATGCAATATGCATTATATTTATGTGAATGTTATAAATGTGTGAAATGATTACATGTTTGGAAATGTTGGAAAAAAGGGTAAAGTCCTGTTTGAATATTGAATTTCGATGGATAAATGTGCTTTCCTGAAATGAATGAGGTCATGCATTTGTTGCTGACGGGATTTAGCTCGAACAACTAATCCTATTGACCTCGTTATGAAAAGGATTTAGCCCAGACGGGTAATCCTAATATAATCTCTCTCAAGCATATGTTACAATTAGGGTGTAGCCTGGCTGGTAATCCTAATTAAGCTCTTTTGAGCATACGTTAGATAAAGGATTTAGCTTGGACTGGTAATCCTGTAATACGATATGTGGCTCGAGAGTATGTTCTTTGATTAAGTGCCCTAATAGGTACCCTTTAATAAAAATTGATGGTTATTGAATCGTACACATCGAGTGTACTACTTGAGTACCCATCAAAATTTCAATGATTCAACGGACAAAACTCTTAGCATGATGAGGGAATTATGAGATGAAATGATAATGTCTTGAAGGAATATTGCATGATGAGCTCATCTATGTTTACTTAATGTATATGAAAATTTTGTTACTAACAATGTTTGATTGAATGCATGTGTTTAGGTAAATTTTGCCAAATGGATGGAAAACATGATATTGTATGCTTAGATTTAATAAACGGGATTGGTAAGTTTAGTTTCTATTATACGAACTTACTAAGCATGTAATGCTTACTCTGTTTTATTTTCCCCTATTTTATAGTGCTCAGGAGCTCGCGAAGGTTGGAGATCATTGGAGCATCATCACACTATCCACTAGCTTATTTTGGTATATATAGTAAAATCATTTTGGTACAGTGGCATGTATAGGCTAACTTGGCCATAGATGGCTTAAATATATGGTTTGTAATCTAGCCATTGGAATGGCTAGCAATGGTTGTTTTTGATATACTTGTAATGTCATACTATGGTAGTCACTTACATGTTAAATGGTTGTTCAAATTATGCCTAACATATGGAATATACCAAGGTAAGATTATAAACATGGATGAATGTAATGATATTCAATGTTGAATGATAGAGTTGCTTAATTTGAATGCTTGAATTGGTTGACATTTTGATCTGAGTTTAATTGCAGGTCATTGGTGTGATTTTGGGTGAGAAATGAAGTTGGAAATGGCTTTATTTTGTCAACACGGGCAGACACACGGGCGTGTGTCTAGACCGTGTATGACACATGGCCTAGTACATGGGCATGTGGTTAAGCCATGTGTCCCTTGCACATTAAATTTGAGAAACAGAATGCTCAGAATTGAGCACACGGGCAGAGACACGGGCTTGTGTCTTAGACGTGTGTGCAACACGGCCTAGAATGCGGGCGTGTGTCTAGACCGTGTGAAACCTGCATTTAAATTTGAAAAATAAAATAAACCACACAGCCTAGCACACGGGCGTGTGGCATGGCCGTGTGCACAAGTCAGAGAGTTACACGGGGTTAAACACAGCCTGTAGCACGGGCGTGTCATTTGGACCACACGAGCGTGTGAGCCTTGCACCTTGGAAAATTTTTGAAATGTCGCGAAAAAATTTCTTAGCCGATTAAGTCCCGGCTTGAGTCTAATGCTCGTATTGGTCCTCGAGGGTCCATTTAAGGGACGATACGAATAATCTTTGTTAATGAATAGTAATTTACATGAATTATCTGAAAAATGTTTAAAAAGTTTCGGTAGTGCTTCGTAACCCTGTTCTAGTCACGGATACGGGTTAAGGGGTGTTATAGTCAAGAAACCTGAGATGACTTAATTTGTGGTATAACCACATATCTAATCGAGTGACTTGACCATACTATTTGGCTCTGGCGGATTACCGCATATTTCTGGTAGCTTGACTACACTATTTTGAAAAGTGACATACACTCACTTATTGGTGTGACGGATGAACGGGCTTTTGTAGTCCTATTTGGTGTGATTGGTGGGACGAAGATGGTGTGTAGCAAATGGGGGTAAGATCTATTACTGTGTCTATTTTTGCATCTGTGATTGTATTTGCATTTGATTCTGTATATGAAATTGCATATTGAAATTGAGGTTGTATCTGTATCTAAATTGCATATGTTTCTATAACTGTTACTATATTTGAGTTTAATCTGTTTGTTTGGGTTGTGTAACGCCCCAAAATTTTAACTTCTGATTTCGTGTATGTGTGACACACAAGTGTGTATCTGCTTCGGTGGTTAAGTGTTCTGGGTGTGTGTAAGAGGTCCCAAGTTCAAGCATTACTTGGCAAATTTTGGTATTTTTATAAATAAAGCATTAACCTTGTACAAAGGGCTTAAGTTTAATTATTGGTAAGTTTATATCAGAATGGGTCTACTAGTCTGGTGGTTAAGTGGAGTGTTGGAGTATTAGAGGTCTTGTGTTCAATTCTTTATGATGGCGTGGAGACAGTATTTTTGCTCCAATTTCAGCTAAGAGTTGTGTTGGGGCAAAATTCTGAGTAGTTGTATTTTAATGGGTTAATAGGGAGTGATTTTAGGAGATAATTGGGGAAAGGTTATCAGAAAATAATATGATTATCTTTTTCGTTGTAAAAAAAATAGAGTTTTGATTTTCTCTCCAATTCCCCAAACTTTTTCTAACGTTTTCTTCTTCTTCTTTTTTCTCTCCTCTGCCGATTCTTTCCCCTAGTTGATGCTGAAATTTCCATTATTTTTTACCCTTCCGTTTCTTTCTTTTTTTCCAATTGATTCAGTTGTTCATCATTGGTTGCGCGTGTTCGGAGTTAATCAAAGGCTAGTGGTTTTGAATCGACGCTGTGGTTGTGCGAAGTCATGGTTACTCAAACGAGGTTCTAGAGGCTTAGGAGTGCTTACGCATCAGAAACGATACCAGGTGTGTACCCGAAATGCAGAAAACAGGATCCAGAAAAAATTCGAAATTGCTTGCTGTCGAGAAATAAGTGAAAATGATGCGAAAAGAATTGTAGAGAAAGGAAATAAGGGTGTTATAAACTTCGAAATCAACATTTTGCACTAAAATAGTTTTAGACGGCAATAGTAGTCTAACTTTGAAAAATCATCGAAAATAGTAGAAATTGAGTTAGAGGTTGAATAAAATATGAAAATAAATTTTATTAAGTCTAGTTTTCATGGAAGAAATAGTGTAAGCAATGGAATTTTAAATTATGAGATATAATAATTTTTTTGAGATAAGGTCAGAATGATTTCAGGTTCCCCTATTCTGACTTTGGAAAATCATCAAAAATCGTAAAACAATAATTAGGGGCTGAAATTTATATGTTTAAATCCTTAATGAGTCTATTTTCAAGAGAAACAAATGGAAACATCATCCAAATTCTATGCTAAGAGATAAATAATTTTTAGTAAGGAAAGGTTGAAGCTATCAAACAGTAGAATAGGGATAAATTTGAAGATTTTACTGTACTTATTTGATAAACTTTAAATTCTGAAACTTTTAGGATAGAAAAGAATTTGAGTCTAGTTTCAAAAACATTAAGCAGATCTTAATTTGGAATTCTTTAGCTTAAGATATAAATAATTTAGTGATAATGACTCAAGTAGACAGCTTTGGATGAACATATAAGTAAATAGTGAAAGCATATATGAATATTTAGCTAGCATGGGTTACATTAAAAATAGATCACACGGCCAAGGCCAATTTGGGCCTAGTGGGCCGCACGGGCGTGTGGGACCACACGGGTAGATCACATGGGCGTGTGAGACCATTTTTACCGAAATGTTTCTAAGGTTGCGCGGGTCGTCCAAGTCGACTGTGAACCTATTGCAAGGTTGGTAAACGCTACTTAGACCCTAAATGTATGAAATTGACTGAATGATATTTGTACTGAGTATGTTAATATCTGAACTGAATATATGCACTGAAATTGCATAATAGCATATCATCAATTGTATGTTGCATTGCATTGGGTTGGGGGTTGTTATTCGGAGGAAGTGCACTGAAAGGCTTTAAGCCTAATTTACTGGCAGCTCAGCTACAAACTACTATTTTGTGTCGCATTTTGTACTACTTGGAGTGTAGAGATAGGTGGGTTGATTATATCCCCACATGGAGTGTAAGGTTGGACGGAGATGGTGTGTAGAGGCGGGTTGGGTAGGATTTTGTTACTGCTACTAATACTGTGATGGGCTAAGGCCCTACTGCATTTTTGACGCTGTACTGAGATGGGCTAAGGCCCAAACTGTCACTGATACAGAAAAAGGCTTAGGCCCAAGACTGTTTACCTTTTTACCTTTACATTTTTACTATTTTTCTCTTCAACTAATAGTATAAATAAGAGATTATCTTCCTTATATATCACACAACAAAAACATAACTTCTATCATTCTTCTTGTCTCCCTCATTCTTCTTTCTCTAAAAGCTTTGTTATTTTACTAAAAATTACATTACAAGAAGTTCTGTCTAGGAGTTTGGATTTTGAGCTGGACCGTCCGTGACCTCTTCAAACTTTCTTGGGAATTGATCCTAGTGTGGTTTTTCTGACCAAATTTTATGTTTTAATCAACACTCCATCAAGTACAAAGATTATTTTAGATGTTCTTTTTGTACCTGAAATTGATTAAAATATGCCAAGTGTTGGTCAACTGCTTGAAAGAGGTTATTCAAATGTGTTTAAAGTTAAAGAATGTTTGATTCTTGATCCATGTGGGTGTGAACTTGTATCAGTTGCTATGTCTGACAGAAGTTCTGTTGTAGACTGGAAATTAGCAACTTTTAAAGCATATGCAAGCTCAGTAGATGAAACTAAGTTATGAAGTAAGAGAATGGGGCATGTTAATTACAGTTCTCTAAGTCAATTGTCTAGAAATGATTTAGTTGAAAACCTATCAAAAATAGTTGAGCATGAGGATGTTTGTAAAGTGTGCCAACTTAGAAAGCAAACAAGACTTCCATTTCTAGTTAGCTAAGCTTGGAGAGCCATTGATAAATTATATTTGGTCCATATTGATATATGTGGACCTATGAAGACATCTTCATTAAGTGGCAACATGTACTTTGTTTTGTTTATTGATTATTGCACAAGCTTTTGTTGGGTATATTTCTTGAAGTTGAAGTCAGAAATAGTAGAAGTCTTTTGGAAGTTCAAAATAGTTGTTGAAAATCAAGCTAGCTGCAAATTGAAGATACTCAGATCAAAAAATGAAATTGAGTATACATCAAACAGGTTCAAGAGTTTGAGAAACAATATTAGTGTTTGCAGCATAGAGGCTGAGGAGTGTTACAAGTTGACCAACCATGAAGCAGCTCGAACACATGATGAGCTGTGAAGTGGCAAGTTGCGAGATACTATAGCATTCAATAAGCTAATTTTAGATGAAAAGTCTTCAGATTATTCATAAACTAACTAATAACTATCACTTCATATGCTATACTCAGTTATTTCTAAGACAAATAAGTCTTCCAACTAGTCATTGAAATAAACATTACATGACTTTATTAAAATTTATAAAAGTTGATTTCTTTTTGTTAGGATATTGTGTTTTGATTTATTTTGAATTCTTGTTAGTTGAGTATTATTCTATAAATACTCTAATTTCAATAAATGAAAGTATGTTTCATTCTACCTTATTATCAATTTCTTTATGGTATCAAAGCCTTCAAAGCTCAAACAAGCAAAATTTGATTTTTTTTCCTTTCTCTTTGACCTTTTTTTTCTTCCTTCCTACTACCTCACATAAAAATGATCGATACTACAATTATTAATGTCGATAACACAACTACAACAGATACCATTATCCAATTCAATCATGCTTCTTATCTACCGACAACATAGTCTATTGTAGCATCTCCTTTTCTTTCACAAGTTGAAGATTAGGATTTATGGGAATAATTGCTAGTTTGCATATTGTTCTGTAACATGCTTCTGTTGAGAGATAAAAATTCTTTTCTTAGAATGAGTGACCTCAATCCTAAGAAAATACTTGGAATGTCTTCGTCATAGGATATAATGGTTGCTTTATGCATTTTCTGATTCCTTTCCTACGGTCAATCAGAAGATCTTGGTCATTATGAGATTCAATTTTACCTTTAAATGGATAGTTAGAACTTGTTACCTCATTCAAAGGATTTGAGTTGGACTCTTACACCTGCATAGGTTTATAAACAACATCTTCCTCGCGAATACATTACCAAATATTACATTTTAGGCACAAGTTCAAGAATGAGTTCAAGTATAGCTACAGGATCAAACATGGGTTTAAAGGGACCTTTAGGCACATGGTTGGAACAAGATGAATAAGAAGCTGCAAAATTGGACGTGCGAATAGATGACAAGTTAAGCAAAAAGTAACACAGACCAATTTTCTTTGATGAAGGGCGGTAACACTTACTCTTTTTTGAGTTGAGGGATATCCCACAAAAACATATTTTAGAGCCATGGAATTTAATTTCAATTGTTTTGATTATGAATATAGAAAAATGACAAATACTCGAAAATTTGAATGGCAAGGATGTTTTTAGTGTTAAAATTTAGGGAAAAAAATGTTGAGTGACCACCTTTAAACTTATGTTGATCTTATTTCCCATTCGGGTGTAGAAACTTGGAAGCACAGTATTAACCTTGGGTGGCAATGTCCATTTTCGATTACACCAATAAGGGCAAAATCACTTCTAAGGCAGTGATTCTCCACGGCGCAATATTTATTTATTTTTTTGTTTGTTTGTTTATTTATTTTTCCTTTATTATTTATACTTGTCCGTGCTAACGTCTTTGTTTTGCAATAGAAATTTTCCAGCATGCTTAACCCAAATTTCATAAAACACGGATAATATATCATATATTACATAAATAACATAGAAAGTTTGGAGCTGATTTTTTGGAAATTAAATATCAAAGGAATGCTGAGTCACTTACTTGGTCTACTGAACCGACACATGAGCAACGTTTTTCACAAATATCCTAGTAACCTAAAATTTAAGAATGGAACTTGAAAATTAGAATTGGATTAACAAACTAGAGGCTTTGATGGTATGACTTTCCGTGGAAATCCTAAGACATTTCGATTGTGTGACAATCCCTTAACAAACTAAGACATAATTGCACAATTTAATAAAACTTTTACCTCAAAATTAAATAAATCAAATTTAATAAAATACATGCATATTATAAGAAAAATTGATAAATTAATAAAAATCAGTTTAGAATGGTTTCCAACCATATATAAGTATTCAGATCGAAAATATTTTTAAAAACAATTAAACATCAAAATTTTGGAAAATCTGAACATTATGATCGTTTGGTTTACTTGAAGCCATTCAAGATCAAAATTTACTTGAATTTCCGCAATGTAAAAACATGGATTTGAAGAATAAATGTAATACTAAAACTTAAAAAATTGTTGTGTCAAAATGGTTACCGAAAATTTGAAAGCTAAACATAAGAAATTATTATAATCTGCCGAAATTTTCTGGGTTAATAGTTTCAACTAGCTTACTTTGAGGCATTGTAATTCTTAGCACATGAGTCATAAGACCAAGATAGAAATACTAAATGAAATTAAAAACTTCATATAATGTAAAACATCCAAATTTCAAAATAAATAAACATATATAGATAGATTTCTAGTGAGTCAAATTCGACTGCTTGAAGCTGTCAAAAACCCACGCATCATAAATTTCAAAAATTGTTTTACCCTAAATTACCCTATTGAAATGAATGCCACACATATCATTTTGAAAGATCTTGAAGAGAACTTTCATTTGGCACCAACAATGTCATCATTATCTCACAGAATTCTGACAAACTATTACACTACGCCAAACAAATATGTGTTTTATGAAAATTAGCTTAAAATAAAAAGATTTCAAGAAAGTTAAAGTAAAACTAACCTTAATCATTAATATTTACCATTGATTTGCACTCCTCTTCCTTACTATTAACTTTTCTCAAATTGTCAAAAACCATCGTCTAAAAATATTGCAAGTATCCTTTTTTTTTTCTCCTTCATCTATTCTTTTATAATAAAAAAAACCTATAATATATACTAAGTTGGGCTTTATAAAAAAAAATGTACTACTGGACCACAAAATTATTAGGAATTTAAAATAATACTCATTTAAAATTTGTGGGTATTACATAATTAATTATTATATGCATTTTTTCACTTAAGTAGAACAACTTGTTAGAATAAAAAAAGTAATGTATGTTTGAAGTATGGTAAATTAACTGATTCTAAAGATAAAATTATTGTAAAAGAGAATCTAGATTGTCATATAGTGGGGCCGATGCTCTAAAAGAGATCCATGACATAACTAATCATTAAAATTTCAAAAGAAATTCAAGTATCTAAAGATGAAAATAGTAAAATGAAGAGATCTCAATAAGTTGTGTCACTACAAGAAAATATGGAACCGATATGAAAATTTTTTGTAAATAGTTTTGCATGTAATATTATTGTTAAAATTATGAATGAGAACGAAGATATTGAATAAATTTGTCAAGAAATATAGACATAAAATAGATTGATCAAGTAGAAAAACATAATTCAATTCGAATTAAATTCACTTTCAACTCGTGAAATTTTTGGGCCAATAGTCCAAACATCTAAAGGTGTAATGTCAATAGGGGTAAAAATGATAGTCTGGTAAATGCAAAGTCCTAACATTGATTATAAAAAGATATAATATTTTTTTTGTGGTGGATACAATAACCTTTAAATAACTTTTTAGTCTAATGATCCAATAAAATTTGACATGCGTCTAACAGTTATTGTTACAACCTTTTATATAAATAATTATATTGTGAAGTTTATTTAAAATCCTTGAAGGATTTAGAATGCTAAAAGCATATAGTAATTCTTGTGAAATTGTTCAATATGTTTAGATAAATTTTTATATTAATTGAAATGATTTGGACATATGTATTTTTTATAAAATGATCAAGATCAAAGTTTGTTATGATTATTGTTGGAACTCCTACAAATTCTTCACCACTTATGGCTATCAGAAGAATGTTGACTAACGCTTAGCATATCTATTCAAGTGATCATTTGAAAAGTTAGTATTCAAGCTTGAAATATATATAGAATCTTAGATATCATATGATGTTCAACAAAATTTTGTCCCACTGAGTTTGAGGCAACAAGTTATGCATATTATAGATATGTGTACTCTTTTCATTCATTAAGAATATTTTTCTTTCAAAGGTTTTTATCTTATTAAAGTTTTAACGAAACATATTATCTATCAATGAGTATTCAAGAGAAAGTGCTATAAATATATTTATTACATAAAGTGGATGTACATTAGGATAAGATGTTGGTTGAAGTTTAAGACTCAAATGTCTATTAAGAAGATGGATAACTCTTATGTTTATAAATACAAACTTTAAATATTATGAATAAATTATTATCTTATTTCTTATTTCTTCTTCCTTTTATTTTATTGCAGTTTGCTTATAATTCCAACGGTAGTAATTTGATAAGTATTTATTTTATTGGTGGTACATTTTTATTTGTGAGGAATTGAATTAAACCCAACAACAGTAGTCTTAGAGAAAGTGTTGTTAATGTTGATGTCCAAAAAAAAAAAAAAAAACAGAGGAATCAATCCAAGATGTAACAGAGCAGATGGGAAGGCAGGTGTCTGCTAATAATAACCATAAAATTGTTAATACTTTCAACTCATAGGACATTAATTTTCAACTAGCAACCATAACTTTCAATCACTAACAGAAACACAGTATGGTGATGTGAAAACTACAATTATCCAACTTTCTTATTGTACATTGACATAAAAATAGAAGAATCTAATATTGCATAATAGTCTTACATTAAAAGCTACAGAGTATATTATATATATATAATCTCTTATAGCTTATAGAAATTTGTCAAAGTTTTCCCATCCAGTTCCTTGGTGAAGAACCTTCTCATGTAGTCATTATATATAAACTGACGATAGTGGGCTGGTTTCTCTGGTGAAGTAAGTTCAGCAAATGGTCCATATAAGGCTTCCCTGGCACTTGGATTGAAGAAAACAGCGATCGACACTCGGGCTTCTTCGGAAGGATTTGCCAGCACTCTGTGCTCCACACTTTTATACTCATCATTCGACATTATCTGGAAATTGCCGCAAAGCACCACCATTCGTAGCAACAAATAAAATCATTAGCAGTTCCAATAATTACAAAGACAACAATGCTTCAACTTCTAATAGGCTCATATTTTACTTTTAGTAGAATGCATATTCACCCGGCTTGATTCAGACGAGAAGCTACATTGATTTAATCTTATAGCTAGGTTGATTTTTCTCACTTACAGGCTTGCCCTAGGGTTAGATGCATGTAAAATTTATCACAAACCATTCTTCTGCAAATATTGTAGTAGAAAAGATCAAACTCAGCTCAACCACAAAATTAGGGTCCGTTTGTTTACATGTAAAAAGTTTTATGGAAAATATTTTCTGCATTTTCCTGTGTTGATTTAACAGAAAATAGTTTGGTTAACGGAAAATGACTTACAAGTTAGAGGTAAAATAAGCTTAATATTATTATATTGATAATAAATTTTATTTTTATTTTTAAAAATATTTAAAATATTATATTTTTAATATTATTAAAATACATATTTAATTATTTATATTTATGCATATAATAAATTATTAATATAATAAATATAATTTATTATTTTAATAAATTATTTAATATTTCAATTTTATTTTAATAATAAATTTTAAAAATAATAATTTTAAATAATATTATTCACATATTATTGAAAATATTCAATATTAATATTTTATAATAAATATTTATTACAATTATAAATATATTAATAATAAATATTTTGTAGTATAAAGGTTAAAACATGTCATAAGTCTATGTACACTTCACAGATTTGTAATTTAGTCTTTGTATTTTTATTTTCAAGAATTTAGTCCCTTTACTTTCAAATTTAAAAATTAAGTCCAATTGTTGACATCGTTCCTTTTTTTGTCAATTTTGTTGATATTACATTTTTAAATAAAAATACTCACTTAGTAGTCATGTAATTAAAAAATGACGTTGTAATGAATCTGAATTTAACATAATATTTTTAATATATGTAAAAACAATGTAAAATATAAAATTATAGATAAAAATAAATTCAATTAAATAATAAAAAAAGAAAATCTCAAATGTATGTTTGTTTAATTGAAAATAAATTTTATGAAATATTTTTAAGAAATTTACCAAACAACAGAAAATATTTTATACAGATTCCTCTAAACACCAGAAAATATTAGCTTTTTCAGAAAAGTAAATCATTTTCTAGAAATCATTTTTCGGAAGTAATTTTTAATGAAACAAACAGAGCCTAAATTGAATGGAATCACAAAAAGAATGGTTCTATATTTTATGTTGAAATATAATTTTTTTAATTTTTTATTGATTTCTTGAATTTTTATAAATTTTCATGATTTTTTTGGGTTTTAATATTTTTTTACAATTTTTTATTAAAAAGTAAAAAAAATTAAAAGTTTTCAAGTTATTAAACTTTGAAAGGGCAATGCTTCAATCAGATGTTGGGAGGGTAAGAATTATCAATTCTCCAAGTTGAAAGCAGAACTAACTGCTACCATTTTATCCAATGGAACTTCAATAATGTAAATTTTATTCTCTAATGTTGTAAATTAGGCTTTCAGCCTCTAAAAGGCCTTACCTGAAGAATATCTGCAATGTTTATAACAAGAGCTCCATGAACAGGCTTGACATCCACCCACTGCCCTTCATGCTTAATCTGCAGCCCACCAGTGTGATCCTGCAGCAACAACGTTAACACTCCCGGATCTGTATGTGATGCGATGCCCACTGTCAGATCAGGCTGGGGGCAGCATGGATAGTAGTGCCCAACCATTACTCTTGCATCCAAACATGTAGTATTCTTGATGGTATCCTTATCCAATCCCAGCCCTTCCGACAACAACCCCATCAGCTGCTCTGCTAATGTTGTCGAATGTAAGTTCCATTGAACCACTTCGTCTCTACAAACCTCCGGAATGTGCTCAAGCTCCGGGAGAGTTGGTCCTAGTCTTATCTGGAGTGTATCCCTATCATTTCACCCAAAATTTTCAATTTTCAATGTGTGAATCCTATCCAGAATTATTTTGGTAAAAATTGGGTTTGTTTTGCTCTTTAATTTTGCTTGAATCTCTTCTAAAAAAAACCTAATTTTCAATCAAAGTCAAACACTATTATCTACTATTGATACGAATATATCAATCAAAATTGGGAGGAAAAGATAACCCAATTCCACAAAACACAAATGGATAAGATACCTCCAGCTAGCGGCTTTAGAGTGGAACAAGTCAACGTTGGAAATGAAGGATACACCGGTTCCGGCGTCACGGCGGTAGAACCTGGCCTTGACGTCGGTGGGCAGCTCATGGAAGGCTCTGATGGAAGCGATCATACGGTCAAGAACCTGGACGGGAATTCCATGGTTTACAATCTGAAAGAACCCAAAGGATCGAGATGCAGCGGCTACTTGCTCCACGACCGTCGAACGGGGCCCCGAGAGGTCGATGGTGGGTATGGCAACCGACTTGGGTTTGGGATTGGGTTTGAGGTCGGATAAAGTTTCGGGTGGGTGAAGGAAGATGCGAGGGATAGTGGTGAGACCAGAATCGACTAGCCCTTTTACTCCAATTTTTGAGTCATCGAATCTTTTTACTTCTTCGGCTCTATCGTACTGGTTTCCGGAATCCACAGTGGTCGCCATTCTTTTTCTTCTGCTAACAAGTGAAGTGAAGCTGTGGGAAGGAAGATTTGTAACTTAAAAGAATTAAGTTTATAATATAGCAATTAGCAAGATACATCTCCACGCTATTGTACTTGATTGCCCCACGTACCTTGTCTTTTCTTTCAAACTTTCCATCCTGGGTCACACCAACTATATTAGGACTACACTACGGATAATTAATCTCCAGTTTTAATATTTAAAATTATATTCAATTATTGGTTGTTGTTAAAAATTTAAAATAAATTTCGACAAATTAATATAGTAATAAATTTAGTTCTTAAATTTTAAATATTTTGTTAATATGGTCTCTATTTAATAAATTTAATCTGTGTAAATGTTAAGATTAAATTTGTTAGAATTTTTATAATTAAAACTAAATTGACAAAACATATAAACATTATGTGTTAAATTTATTGCTATACCAATCAAAACTATATATAATTAGTGAAAAATATTAACATTGTAATTAGTTATTCACTTTTAAATTTTATATAAATTAAATTATTCCAATTTTTTCAAAGAAATCAACATACTCAATTTCGAATTTGAAAACTACAAAACAACATTATATGTAAATTTTGGGTTTTATCTTAGTTGATATATGTGACTTTGGTTTTATAATATTTTAATTTTTCATTCGTGTTTTATGTCATTGAATGAAAGGTAAAGGTATTGAAGAGAAGTTATATGGTAATGGTAGCGAGAGTGAGAGTTTTTCTTCTCTTCTTCTTTTTAAAGGTTAACCCACAATTTAGCTCTTAAAATTATATCATTTTGGTATTTAAATAGTGTTCAGAAAGTTACCTAATAATTAAATTTAGGTGTAATTACTTGTAATTACATAACGGTAGCATGTTAGGATAATCATTATAATTTATGGATCCCATCAAATTTAGTGTAATTAAAGCATCTCAATTATACTTTCCAATTCTAAGGGGATGGTGAAAATTGAAGTAATTACACATATAATTATACCCAAACCCATTTAATTGAAATTATATTATAAGCATGACATGTATGAGTGTTTGGGATTATTATGGCAAAAAATTTCTTATATTATAAATACTAAAAACTTATATCATAAAAACAATATGTATTTCATAAAGTTGTAACAAAAAATTATATTATTTTAAATCCTAAAAAAATATAAAATTATAGCAAAAAAGTTTATAATAAAAATTAATTTACATGTTATAAAAATTTTATAATATATTTATTTATAAAAATTGATAGCCAAGTATGTAAATAACTTATTTATGTGTTCATGTTATATATTATAAAAATAATATATTTATTCATAAAAAATGTTATAGTTTTTTTTATAATAACTTATTTATGAAAATAACTTTTTAAAGTTATGGCAAAAATTATATTATTTATAAAAAGTATATACTATGAAAGTTGTCGAAACCTCTTTAAAACGGGTTTTAAAAAAACGAAAACGGGAGTCGACACCAATCTTTTAAAGTGTGCTTGGATCACTTTATAAAACGTTTTGGTCTACGAAATTATGAGACAATAGGTTCGGGAGTCGGTTACGTACGAGGAAGGATTAGCACCCTCGTAACGCCCAAAATTGGTACCAAATTGAATAATTTTACTTTAATGGCAGAAATTCGAAAGAATTTAGAAATGAGATTCCCCTAAAACCATAATGTTTCGAGAAAAGGATCAAGATTCATTCGTTTTAAAAGAGCACAAACATCACATCCAGCATGATTGGACACGATATCTTTAAACTTTCGTAACTGAAATCATCTTGTGATTTGTAAAACTCGTTTAAAAGGATATTTCAGATATTTAGATAAACGGGAAATCGCAACCCAGCATGTTAGGGCACTAATTCCCAAATTCCTAAATATCAAAACATTGCCGCACTTTTTTAAAAAAATTCCTTTTGAATTAAATGAGATATTTTTGTTTTGGAGATAATGATGTATTTTACACTTTATAAGGAATTAACATTAAATAAACCTAGCTACATAATACATGCTTTATTATTTTATGCAAATAGAGTATAAAGAGTAATAGATAATGGCATAATTTACATAATATACATTATTACTTTATGCATATATTATCATAAATAACATAAATGTTCACGCATTATTGTTACATGCAAAATACAATGTAGTGCATAATGAATACAACAAATATAAATTGCTATATACATATATGATAATATTTTATGCAAATTACCATAAATAATTAATTTCATGCGAATATATAAAAATAAAACAAATGATATGTAAAATTTAACCTACTAAACAATAAAAGAAAACCAAAAATAAGCAAATTAAAATGTATAAAATATAAATCAAATAAAAATAAGATATTTAGAAATATATTGAATAATATAAGAATGATAAAAGAGAACCCTTTTCTGTTTAAAATGATATATACATATATAGATTATACTATAGGGTATAATAACTTAATATATATAAAAAAATAATGTACTAAATATTGATATTATATTTATTTTTATAAAAATTTAAAAATATATATAATTAATAAGTAATGAAATAATGTATGTTTTATAATAAAATAAATGTAGTATATATAGAATAATGTATGGTAAAATATAACATGCAATGAAATTTATAAACACAATATATAATAATATAAACTATATGATAGATAAAGTATAAAATAGTAATTATGAGATTATGAGTAATTTTATAAAAATGTAGTAGAATAATTAATATATATACATAATAAAAATATATATAATAAAATATAATGTGTAATATATAAATAAAATATAATGAAATATGAAATATGAATATTATTACATAAATATAAATAATATATATACTATTATTTAATAATGATTTAAAAATTTGTAATTTACACATTTTATAAATAATAATACATAATTTATAAAAAATAAAAATAATATAAGGAATAATATATATAATGAAGTATATAATAAAATATAATTTAAAAATAAAATATATAATAATAAAAATAATATAATAGATAATATATAAATAAAAATAATATATATTATTTTATATAACTAATATTTATAAAAATAAATAATATATAAAGTATTTAAAATAAATTAAATATATAGAAGGATTAAAATTGAATTTAATTAAAAACTTTGGGCTAATTAAAAAAAATAAAAAGAATTTGGGCCTATTTGGAAAGCGCATTAAAATCGAGGGACTCACTGGGCAATTTGCCCTAATCCTAAAACGACACCGTTTCCCCGAATACAAATTTAAATCACTGTGAGGACCAAATTAAAAAAAAATAAAATACAAAGGCTAAATTAAGAAATAAAATAAAATGAAATTGTAAATATTAAAAAAGAGGAAGGATCAATTGGGCAATTTACCCATTTTACAAAAACACGCGGATCCTCCTCGGGTAATCGGGTCAACACGCGGATCCTTTACTGAAACGGTGTCGTTTTAGTGCTTACTGGACTAAGCCAAAACGACACCGTTTTTGTAATGCTATATATGTTAAACTTAAGCCCAAAATTCATTTTGTTATTAGTTTTTTTTAAAAAAAAAACTTTGAAAACTCTCTGAAAGAGAGTAGGGGGTTGTCTTCCGGGCTCCGGTCTCTGTCGAGCTGAGCCCCAATCATTGGACTCACGCGCCCACGCGCCGTCGTCATCACCGCCCCGTACAGTGGTCAGAAGCCAAAAAGTCTTGATTTTTCAACGCGATTTCTACGGTAAATTCGTTTTCTGATTTATTTTAATGGTATTTGCATGTATTTAGAGAAGAAAAAATAAAAAGGTAAAGGTATATCACCTTTAAGAAACTGCTTGAACTTCTTTTTTATGTTAATATATGTGTATATCCTTTTTGTATATCTGTAGAAAATCGGTCCTCCCCTTACATTGTTCTGATTCAGGCTTTTATAGCCACTGTTTACAATATATTTACATCTTTATTTTATTTCTTTGCCATATTTGTTTCGTCTCTATCGTTTCTTTCCATTTTTGCAGGTGATCGAGGAGATTTAGCAACAACGAACACCGGCGTTGACTCAGGCTTAGACCACAGCATGATTCGAAGCCTGGAATCGTGGCCTGGAATGACGGCACTGATGGTGGGTAGCTGGAACGACGCGAGACGAACTGACACATTGATTGCAGTGTTTAGCTTCTGGAACCTTCCGTTTGCGGCGCCTAGGGTTTCTGAAACCCTAAGCCTTTCCGTATTCAGTAAATAATTTGGGCCTCTTGGGCCTTGTATGTTTTGGGTCTGGGTGTAACGGGTACTGGGTAGTGGCATAATCGGGTGTGGGTTATAATCGGGCATAGGGTTTAGGTATTTGGGTCAAATGTAAACGGGTAACGGGCTGTAAATGATTTTTGGGCTTTGTATATGGACTGTTTAATAATAAATATTCATTTATTATTTTATTTTTCATTTTTTGGTTTTAAAGCCCGGGCAGAAATGGGCTACTACAAAAGTTTTGGACAATTTATAAGACTTTTTTTTTATAAAAGTTAAATATTATAAATATTATATTATTTTTTTACTTAATTTACGAACTATAAAAAGGAATATTGTAACACCCCCTACCCGTATCCTTTGACGGAATAGAGTACGAAGCATTACCGAGTAGTACGAAACACTTACAGGTAATTTAAATATATTTTCATAACAACTTGTCTCGATTTCATACTATTTCATATTTAAGCTTTACTCACCAAAGTATTTGAAATATCATCTTTATGCAAATAGCACACATGAGGTACATAATTCCATAATTATGAATGAACACATTTGTCAAACATATTCCATATTCATATACCAGTGTCTCATGTCTCCATATATCAATAATCATCATTTTTCTTGTTTTTCAGATAAATATGTGTAACCATTCATAAGCATGCAATTCACTGTTTCTTCCTGTCAATCACAATTTCAAATGACAATTTCATGTGAATGAGCTCAACCTCATTAGCTATTTAAATTCTGTCACTTTGATTCACATACTCAAAATTTACTAACATAACCTGTCAAACACAATCTCTAAATGATGAAATCACATAATTGAGCTAAATTTCAATGTTCACTAAAATCTGTCATATAAATTCAAATAATAATTACCAAAACTTTGTCAAATTGGAGAACGTCTTACGAAATTGAGTATGTCGTTACTCAGTGCTACGATTCATAACTCAGTATGGTCTTCCTCATTGAAATACCATACCTGCATTTCACAACTCGGTATGGATGATACCATACCTACGTTTTACTCACAACTCGGTATGGATGATACCATACCTACGTTTCACAACTCGGTATGGTTAATACCATACCTACGTTTCACAACTCGGTATGGATGATACCATACCTACGTTTCACACTTTGCCATGGACCAACCATTGTCTTTTCCATCAATTCATCTTGTCACTGAAAGTGCTCAATTTGATCATTTATTCAATTTTTATACTTTTACATTATTCACGATTTTATCATCAATACATATGAAATAACACATCATGAAATTCATAAAATTAACAAGTGGTCACTAAAATTTAATTATACAAACTCACAAGTACGATTTTTGTATTATAACGATAATTATAATTTTATAATAAATATTCCAAATAAAATATTATATCATTTCTAATTCAACATTTATCGATTATAATCGGGCATGTGATCATTTATACCAAGTCATTCATATATATATATATTTACTTTTCCTCCTCCTCCTCCTCTCTATCCACATCCTTAGTATAAACAACACACTTGTAAGTAACATTATCCATAATTTTCACTATTTACTTATGTGAATATTCAAGCTGCCCATCTGTGTCATAGTTACTAAATTATTTTTATCTTGAGCTACAGAACTCCAAATTAAAATCCGCTAATTTTCTTTGAAACTAGGCTCACGTATCTTCTTACTATAAAATTTTCAGAATTTTTGGTTTAACCAATAAGTACAGTTTATTCTTTAAATTCACCCCTGTTCTGCTGTCTGACAGTTCTGACCCTTCTTCACTAAAAATTAATTTTCTCCTCATACAGGATTCGAATGATGTCCCCGTTTGTTTCTATTGAAAATATACTCATTCAGGATTCTAAAAATATAAATTTAAGTCCATAATTATTTTTATCCAATTTTTGATGATTTTATAAATTCAAAACAGGGGAGCCCAAAATCATTCTAACTTTGTCTCACAAAAGTTATTATATCTCATGATTTACAATTTTATTGCTTACATAATTTCTTCTATAAGAAAACTAGACTCAATAAGCTTTAATTTCATATTTTATTCATCCTCTAATTCGATTTATACAATTTTTGGTGATTTTTCAAAGTTAGACTACTGCTGCTGTCCAAAACAGTTTTAGTGCAAAATATTGATTTCTATTTTGCCCCAAATTTCATAGTTCATACAATTCAATCCTTTCTCAATTAACCCCTCAATTGAGTTAATTTTTCTCATTTAATACTTTATTCTATCATTTTAAACTACTTCATAACCCTTGAAAACCAGAACTTTAACACTAGACCTTAATTCCAAACTCTTTCACAATTAGGTCCTAAAACCAATTTTCATCAATTTTACTTGATAAAATCACCATATATCAAAATTAAAGCTTCAATTCTATGTTTATTCATCATATTATTATAGTACTCATCCATAAAAACTTCAAAAATTAGCCATGGAATCAAAAACTAATGAAATAGTAAGTTGGACCCAATTGTAAAAGTCCAAAAACATAAAAATTTCAAGGAGAAAGCAAGAATTAAACTTACATGAAGCTAGAGTATGAAAACCAGCTTGAACCCTCCTCCATGGTTGTTTTTCAGCTAACGAATATGAAGAGAAATAAAGAGAATTCTAGATATTCTAATTTAGTCCCATTTTTATTTAGCTAATTTTGGCAATTTTCTAATTTTGCCCTTATTTCACCCATTTCTTTATTTTTCTCAGCTACTGCCGCCCAATATATCTCATTTGGGCTTATTTGCACTTTAGGTCCTTCCTCATTTGACAATTGAGCTATTTAATCCTTTTAGCAACTTTTACACCTTTTTCAATTTAGTCCTTTTTATTTAATTAATCACCCAAACGTCAAAATTTTTTGACGAAATTTAATACTACCTCACCAACACTCCATAAATATTTTTAGAAATATTTATGGCTTGGTTTATGAAGTCGAGGTCTCGATACCTCATTCTCGACCCAATTTACCTAATTAATTCTTTTAAATCACCAAATTCACTAATTCAAAAATACTTCTATATTCACATTTGACTCATAGGTGTTAATTTATTAAATTTTCAACTCACCCATCGGATTTAGTGATCTCAAATCTCTATTCCCGATATCACTGAAAATTAGGCTGTTACAAATATAACCTAGTATAAGTTTTTATAATTAAAACTACAGACTAATTGGACTGTGAACTCAAATATTATAAGTTCAATACTAATTATGCAAATAGAAAAACTTTTCTTGCACCATATCGTGGGGGTATGAGACCATTTGAGAAAATGGTGCCAGGCACAAGCACCACGGACAACTCACGAGCTCTTTAATTTGACACACTCAAGGCTTTGAAATATGGTTGAAAAGACATATGTTGTTCTAAAAAATACTTCCCATATTAACAACATAACCATAGGACGTTGCATATTTCATAACTTCAATTATAGATGAAATTGAGATGATCCATATACTTCGAAGAGTGTATGAAAGAAGAAGAGATAATCTTATAATGCAAATTCAAATTCTGATGATGATGAACTCGGTCAATGACTAATAGATGATTATAATGAGCATATATTAAATATTAAAGATGGAATAGAACAATTAGAATAAATTTCATATGATGTTTATTTTTCTCGCTATTTTTATTAGTAATCATATTATCTTCTACTTTTTCAGACTAACATAATACTTATGATGATTTGATTTTAATTTTTTAGAAATTACTTTTATCATGCTAATCATTTTTATAGTAATCAATATTTTTTAAATATAAATTATATAACTGTGTAATTACAATTTCTATTATCAAACATGACATAGGAAATTATGATGTAATTACACTATGTTAGCCAAACGTGCTTAGAAAATTACAAGAAGGTGTAATTAGTAAATTACACTTTCATCAATTATTTTATGTTATCTAAATAGAACTTCAAGATTTTTTTGCATCACTTAAGTACCTAAAGTTTCCAAACAATATGCTAATTACTCCAAAGCCTAATTCAGTTAAAAAACTTGACGTGGCACACTCCTAGTGGGACATATCACTCAATTTTTTTAATTAAAAAAATTAAAATAAAAAATATATAAAAAATTCAGAAATTATATATATATATTTAAAAACACATTATTTAAAAAAAGAGTGAAATTAAAAAAAGTAAGAAAATAAAAAAATAATTATTTTAAAAACACATGAAACATGATATATTGCTAAATTAAAATAACACTTACAGTATTTTGAGGCTAAAATTATAAAATTATAAAAATATATAATAATGTAATTTTAAAAAATAAATCTTATAAAAAAATAAAATCAAAGGAAGCAAAATTTCAAAGGAAAAAAAAGTACCATAGATATTTATATATCTATATTATTTTTTGCTTTTTTCTATTTTTATGAATCTTTCATTCTTTGAATTTTATGCATTTTTTAAAAAAATAATTTGATTTTTTTTGGGTCAAATAGTCCATATATGCCAAAAAAAAAAGTTTATTAGCTAAATAGGTCGATTTTTGAAAATTTAAAGAAATAATTTGTTTTTGAAGAGAGAACGTTGGGCTTGTTTTCTCTTTAAGTTGTAATTTTTGACTGCTTTAATACAATTAGTTTTTTTTTATTTGATGGTTAAATGTTAGTAGTCTTGTCCTTATCCTAAGTTCAATCCCTCTCCTACTCACATTTGAACTTTTCATTTTATGCTGTTTTAAACATTTTTTTATTTTTAATATATTAACTTCTTTAGTTAAATGGTTAAATAATAATAATTTTATCCTTGAGACCCAGGTTCAATTCTCCTTTTCTAAATACATTTGTAATTTTTATTTCATATTGTTTCAAGCTTTTTTATTTTATGTTTAATTAATAAATATATTATTTTCAAATTTTTTTTATTTCAATTCATCTTTTTAATTAATAACTTTTTTACTCATAAAATTAAATAATTATTAAAAATATATTTATTTTTAGTAAATATAATTTTTATATGTGTGATATTTATTTTCCAATCCATATAATCAGTGCAGTAAATTTTAGTATTATATATTTTTGTACGGATATTTAATATATGAACATATGAACATAATGATATTTGAAATAACTAATTGAAATATTTCACTTATAAAAATATTTGAAATATCATACACATAATGTAGATAAAAACAATGACTGTAATGCCCCAAAATCAGCCCAGAAGTTTCTGCCGAATTTCAGAGGTCACATTGATCACCGAAGTGATCATAGAAAAATCTTAGTTTAACAAGCCGAAAAACATTGCAGTATTTAAGTTATGTAAAATTCTTAGTTATAAAATCCCAATATTTCAAAAGAAAATACAGTCCCAATGACGCTTACATGTGTAAAACACAAAATTCCGTACCATAGTTTTCAAAACAGTACTTACAATTCAAGGTGTTTAATTATAAACTCAAAAATTATTAAAATATTATTAAAGCCTGTTTTTAACCGTGACTGTCCAAGACCTCCACATACCAAGTCCAGCATCAGAATTTGAAAATGTACCTGTAAGGGGAAACACTAAGGGGTGAGCTACATGAGCTCAGTGTGAGTTCAAAATGTATCTAACAAAGGAATTATAGATCAGAAACCAAACAGTCGTTCGATAACAAAAAGTACTTACAAAGATACGCAGAAACATAAAGCAAACTCAGAACCAATGTCCCAAAAATACACAACAGTCAAAGCACACCAAATCACACATAGAATACTCAACAGATAAACTCGTCAACAGGTCGATACAATAATACTTATCATCACAATCCAAAATGTCACTACGCTAACACCTCAATGCGCGTAGAATCAATCATAAATGTTATGACGAACAAACAAATTACAGACAAGTAGCTCACATCCAGATGCATATGAATGCAGACAAGTATTAAAAACTCATCCATCCAGCCAAAATACCTCTTCGTCCCCCGATCACACCCCAAAAGAGCTGTTTAACCTCATCCAACCAAACACACCACATAGGACCTCGAAAGGCCCATCCAACCCTACACATCATGTATGTGGACTAAGCCACTCAGATAATAATACGCAGCAAAGCTGGAGTATATGTAGTACAGTGCATTGTGATAAACCACTGTACAGACATGTTGTGGTTTAAACTGCCAGATCAGATAATAGTACGAAGCAAAGCTAACGTACATGAGGTATACTGCGGTTGTAACACCCCAAACTCGGCCTAAACGTTATGGCCAAATCTGAAGATGTCACGAGGAATAGGTTTTGAAAACAGAGTTGTTACGTTAAGTCATCCTAGTCTGTTATCTTGAAATATTTTATAATAAGTGCCAAAACTTATTTTACAACGGAAGTCTAAAAAAATCGACACATTTTTTTAAATCCGATTCGTATTTTTAGGAAAATAACTTTTTGCGTAAAATCCATCAATTTCATAAGATAATTTAATCAGTCATGCAAAATACCAACAAACCCAAAATCAAGAGTTTAAAACCAAAACGTCCAGAAAGTCTTAAATAATACAAACTCTCAAAATAAATACCGAAAACATAAATAAAACCATAATTTGCTAAGTTTAATCGATTTACAGTCAAGTGGTCACCGTTGAGTCTCTGTAGCACCGATCCGCCTAAGTCTATGGATTACTTGACAAAACAGACAACAGATGTGAGTTTACAAAAACTCAGTGTGTAACCCAGCAGAATTAAGCATGCAAACATACAGAATTATATGCACAGTCAGATACAGATCCAGATTCAGATAACAGTCTCAGATAACAGATTCAGATTTCAAATATGCAAAATCCTACCCGATCCTCTACACACCAACTCCGATCGTCCCATCACACCATGTGGGGTTAAAAACACCCACCCATCCCTGCACATCACATTGTGCCATTACAACACATATCAAAATATATGTAGCTAAGCTGCCAAAATATAGGCGATTAACGCTAAATAGAATACTTCCTCCTCATATACAAATCCCACCCCCAATTAGATATCGAAAATAGTTACAGACATACAGATTATGCATGCTCAACATGCTTATATACAGATAACGAAAATATCAGACATGCATAGCATTTCCATACTCAGAACAAAATATCAAACTATCAGATCCACAGTTTTAGGGTTGGTTAGCCCTTACTGGCCCTATGGTAGGCCCACAGTCGATCGTAACGACTTGTGCGACCTTAGGGAAAATTTTAAAATTATAGGCCCACATGCCCAGATTGACTTTTCCCGTGTGGCCCACACGGCATGGCCCAAAATTTACATGCATGTGTGACATGCTCATGTGAGCCCATACGCCCAACTTTGCCTGGCTCGTGTGGCCCACACGACCACACTCGAGCTACTACACGGCTGTGTGCAGCATACGGCCATGCCTTCGTCGACCACACGGCCATGTCTCGCACACGTCTATCCACATAGGCGACCACACGCCCTTATGGCGTCGACAGAATCGTTTTTTGACTTTCGTCGAAATCTCATTTTCTGCGTTTGGGGTACACACCTAGTTTGTTTTTCACAGCGAACAAATCCCAAAACTCCCAAAACCTAAGAACAACACTAAAAACCCGATCAATTCCAACTATCGAAGCCAAACCATCCATAACCCCTAAACGACAACTCGAGAAACCACTTCAAATGAAGGTTCGATTACTTACCACAATGGACACAATAGCTTGAACACATATTACATGCTAGAAAACACGTTTTAAATCCCTTGAGCAACACCTAAACAAGAAAACGGCACATTACCAAACCCGATATCGGTTCCCATAAATCCAAAACTTAAGAGGACCTATCTTCAGTACCTAAACACGATGATTCGTAAGATAGAATAGCAACAGAAATCAAAGAAAAGGTGATCAGAAGTGAAAGTTTGGAAGAGGAAAAAATTTGGAAAATAACATCAAAAGTGCTTAAAAATTTTTGGCAGGAGAGAAAAACAAAATAGAAACTCAATTGAATTTTTTCCCCAACCTCCCACTACTACACAATCTTAACCACTTTAACATTTAACTCTAATCGAAACTCTATCAGTCAATTGAGCCAAAAATAATATCCACGCTTGTGTAGGGATTTGAACACAAGACCTCCAACACACTAACTCCCTTACCACTCAAACCAGGAGGCTCATTCTGATATGAATTAATAGACAATTTAATAAAAGCCCACTGAACAGGAATAAGGCTTGGATCCAAAAATAACAAAATTAACAGAAGTAGAACTTGAACCCAAGACCTCCCACACACTCCCAGAACACTTAACCACTGAAGTAGATACACAGTTGTGTCAAATATTCACAGAAGTAAAATTAAATTATTTAGGGCGTTACAGTGGTAAACCGTTGTAATAAGTTACAGTTAAACTACCGGATCAGTTCAGAATCAGTCTTCCTTTTCTTCACAACCAACCTAAAAAATTCTTTATGCAAGTGCATGTATACTTACAAGCTCACAGAAACAATGAACACATCAACAAATATTCATATAGAAATAGGCATGCACACACCCAATTAACCGGGTTCAGAATCAAATACGCCCGTGTGAGCCAGGGATATGGCCGTGTGAACAGGTCGTGTAACTCTTTATCCATTTACGCTAAAATAGAGCACAGGGCAGACACGGTCGTGTAAGGGTCTCACAAGCTCGTATGCCCACCAAACACGACTGTGCGTCCAAAACACACATTCATGTGGGATCCTTAAATCCCCAAATTCGCCACACGGTCGTGTGGCACCAAATCATTAAAACCCTAATTCCCAAACACACACGCCCGTATACCCAGGGGACACGGCTATGTGAAAATTGACTAATTTCCCAAAACAGCCACAAGATCATGTAGCCAGGTCGTGTGGCACCCAAATTAGCCCAGAAACCCTAAATCCCAATTGCACACAATCGTGTAAACTGCCCGTGTGGCCACCTATGTGGTCACGAAACCACACCAAAATTTACTAAAAGTCTCGTTGTTCAATCACTAAAACGACTCCTAATCAAATTATTTCAGAACCCATCCATAATCCACCCATTTTTAGATAATTGCAAACAGCACAAACCTCAAATGCTCAATTAACCGGACACACCCAAAGAGATCGACAAGTTTTTACAGCAAACTCTTACCAAATTACACTGAATTGAATTAAAAAAAAATCATAAAAGAAAATGAAAAGTTTTGAATCCCATACCTGATTCGCAATCAAGACGCTTAGAAATCAATCGACACACGTTGACGACCTCGATACGAACCCGACGCTTTTCGAAACCAAAAATAAAACCGTTCTCTTATTTTTCTTTTCAAAAGACACAAGAAAAGCCAAACAGAAAAAAAGAAAAAAAAAGAGAAAGAAAGAAGAAGGAAAAGAGAGAAAAAAATAATGGAGAACGTGCCAAAAGAAAAGAAAAGAAAAAATAAAATAAAAATAAAATAATCAGAATTAAATAAACGAATGAAAATTCAAAACAGAATTTGTACTATAGCTTAATAAAACCTTATAGTTCAAAAACTGAATAACAAAATAAATCTAAAAACACAACTGATAATTTATTTTTTGCCAAGACTGTTTGAAACCTCCTCATACTGAGTCCAGCGTTGGAATTTAGAAAAGTACCTGAAAGGGGAGACACTAAGGGGGTGAGCTACTCAAGCTCAGTACTAAAAATAAAATCACGGAATTCAATTTAATAAAGCAAAAAATTTACAGATATTCACTGAGTTAGAAAGGAAACTTGGAACTAACGTCCCAACAAAACATAACACTCAAGCACACCAAATCACAAAACGGACAGACATAATATAGTCAGATAGTCTAGCACCCAGGATACACAAATAGACGCGTATGAAATGCAGTCAAGTAATAAAACCCACCCATCCAACCAATACACCTCTCCATCCCCTAATCATACCCTAAAAGAGCTGTTTAAGCTCATCCAACCAAACAGACCACATAGGACCTCGAAAGGCCCATCCAACCCTATACACCATGTATATAGACTAAGCCACTCAGATAATAATACGCAGCAAGGCTGGAGTATATACAGTACATAGAATTGCGGTAAACCGCTATACAGACATGTTGTAGTTTAAACTTCCAGATCAGATAATAGTACACAGCAAAGCTGACGTACATGTTGTACAGTGTGGTAAACTATTGTACCGATAAGTTGCAGTTAAACTGCCAAATCAGATTAGAATCAATCTTCCTTTTCTTTACAACCAACCCCAAAAAATCTTTATGCAAGTGCATGTATGCTTATAATCTCACAAAAACAATGAACACATCGACAGATAGTCATGTAGAAACAGGCATGCACACACCTAGCTAACCGGGTTCAGAATCAGATATCTTGCACAACAGTCACAAATAACACATAAGCCGAAGCCCAGATCAGAGTTTTAATTACCCTCATTAAAGCCTAGTCAAGGGTCGCAACACACAGACATATTTTCAGATAAAAAACATACATATAACTAAAATTGGTGGCTTAGGGCCACACAACCATGTGGAAAAGCTTAGGCCGTGTAGGGGTCAACACACCCATATGGTCACGAAACCATACCAAAATTGACTGAAAGTCTCGTTTTTCGATCACTAAAACAACCCCTAATCAAAGTATTTCAGAACCCATCCATAACCCACCCACTTTCAAATAATTGCAAATAGCACAAACCTCAAATGCTCAATTAACCGGACACACCCAAAGAGATCGAAAAGTTATCACAGCAAACCCATACCAAATTACACTGAATTAAATTAGAAAAATCATAAATGAAAACGGAAATTTTCGAATCCCACACCTGATTCGCAATTAAGACGCTTAGAAACCAATCGACACACGTTGACGACTTCGATAAGAACCGGATGCTTTTCAAAACCAAAACCAAAACCGTTCTCTTCTTTTTCTTTTCAAAAGACACAAGAAAAGCCAAAAAGAAAAGAAGAAAAAAAAAAGAGAAAGAAAGAAGAAAGAAAAGAGAGAAAAAAAAGGATGGAGAATGTGCCAAAAAATAAAAATAAAAGTAAAAGTAAAGTAATATGAACATTAAAAAGAATAATTATTTTTTAAATAAATCTAATAGTTACAAAATAAAAATACCTCTCCAGAACACACAAACGAGGAATTGAACCCAAAACCAAAGGTACATTAACACTCAACCAATCACCCGGCTAGCAAGCCCATTTTAACACTAAAGCGGGGGCACTATCCCAAATGAACGACCTACTCGCTGACCCTTACTTAGAATCTCAAGCTTCTAACCCAAAAGTCAGGGTATTACAATGACATTTTAAATAATTTACATATAAAAATTATAATTATATTTGAAATAATTGTTTCATTTTATAATATTAGAAATCACCATACCCACAATACACATGCAGAAAATAAATATTTGACATATAAATATTATATATAAAAAATATATCAAAAAATTTAATTGATGTTTATATTATATATAAATGAGTTATTAATTTCAAATATTTTTAACATAACTATAAATGTAAAATATATATTTTTATTATATAATTACATATTTATTATTTAATTTTATGAATAACAGAGTTATTAATTAAAAATATTTAAAAAGATGAATTAAAATAAAAAATAAAAAAATATATTTATTAATTAAAAATAAAAAAAACTTTGAAACAGCATAAAATAAAAAATACAAATATATTTAGAAAAGGGAAATTGAACTTGGATCTTAAGGATGAAATTATTTTATTTAACCATTTAAATAAGGAAATTGATATATTAAAAATATTAATTAAAAAAATAATAATAAAACTTAAAACAATATGAAATAAAAAATTACTAACATGAGTGGGAGAGAAATCAAATCTAAGACTCAAGGACAAAACCTCTAACATTTAACCATATGACCAAAGAAATTGATTGTATTAAAATAGTAAAAAATTACAACTTAAAGGAAAAACGAGTCCAACTGGGCGTGCTTTCTTGCCAACTGGCAAAAAGCTACCCAGCTAGACATTCTTTTAGGCACTCTTTTCAAAAACAGTCTATTTCCTTAAATTTTGTTGGCATATATGACTAATTTAGCTTTTTCTTTTTGCTACTTTTTTTTTTAAATTTATTTTGAAAAAAATAAAGTGATATGGCATGTTATCCGCGTGCCGTAATAGCATTTTTTAATGGATCTTAGTCTTGGAATAATAGATATAACATTTGGAAACTTTAGGTACTAAAGTGAAGCAAATTTAAATTTTTAGGTATCAAACTGATAATTGTGTTATAATTTTGGGTTAAGTTATGGGTTAACCTAAAAAGATAAATTATTTTTAGGCATAGTGATATATTTAGCCTTAAATGTTTATATTTTTTTACCAATTTGACCCTTATTTATTTTTTAGCTAAATTTAGTCATTCACCTTTCAAAAAGTAGCAAAATAATTTTTTTTACAGAAATGTTGATTGGAACATTAATTTTTTAACTATGTTGGCGTGGTAACTTGCGTAACAATCCACGTATGCTTTATGCTGACATAACACTATTTATTTTTTATGTCACGTTAACAAATAATTCAAAAATTATAAAAATAATAAAAAATAATAAAACAACTCAAAATTTAAAAATATAAAAAGAACTCGTAAAAATTTAAAAATTAGCATGAAATACGAATTGTCATATCTAAAAATTTTTATTTAAAAAAAGTAATTTAACTCTTTTTAAAAAAAGTTAATAGTCAATTTTGCCTATTTTTAAAAAAAAATTAAAGATCAAATTTAAGTAAAAAAAGAAGAAGATTAAATTGACAAAAGAACGTAAATATTAAGGGACAAAGTTATGATTATGCCTATATTTATAAAAGATAAATCACATTATTTTATGATTGTAGCCCTACTACATTTTAAACCCAAAAGAATGAAAACAGTCCTTTAACCCATTTTTTAAAAATAATAATTGAAATAATTGGTGATAATAAGGTAATAAAAAAAATTATAACACATAATTATGTATAACCATAATAAAAACCTTTCACATGTCCTGTTTCTTTCTACTAATGTTTTGATTTTAAGTGGAAAGAAAATAAAATAAAAATATGAAAAGTCTCGCATGGTGGGGTAGTTAATATTAGTATCCACAAAATCAGCATACATATCCTTTTTTTTTAATTTTGTGTTATATATTATTATAATTTTATATCAACTTTTAGGTATTAATTTATATATATATTTTAATTTAAATAATGTATTCAAAGTTTATACTATTTTAAATGATGACTTTTTTTTTCGAATGATGGGTTTATTTCCAAGTAATAAAAAAAATTATTGATATTATATATTTTTTGGTTCACAAAAATGAAGATGCGTATCCAACTCACTTTTGTTGCTTGAAAAAACATATGTTCTTTTTCGGTGCTCCCAAACCTTACCAATTACAAAATTTTCCAGATCAGTCTCCCATCACATTTTAGTGTTTCTAACCCTCACACCATAAAACACTAACCTAAAATAATATTAAGCATAAAAAAAGAAGAAAAAAGAGTCATTTTGTTGGATTTTTCTAAATACAGGTATGGCTTTCTAAACCAGTAAGAATAACTGGAAAACGGTGTTTTTTTTATTATTATATATTTTAAAATTATAAAAAAGTTGTTTTAAATAATTTTTAATAATCTCATTCTAAAGATTCTATTCTTAAAATTACAGAATTTTAAAAAGATTATAAACATTTTTTTTTATATTTTAAGCAACATATTTTAAATTTAATAGTTTTTGATACATCCGTTGTTTAAAGTATCATCATATAAATTACTTTTTAAAAAAAAATTATTTTATGCAATTTTCTAAAATACTACTTCAAAATAATTTCATAATATTATTTAAATAATATATAAATAGTCGATTGAGTCTTAATTCGATTGATATGAGTATTATTGTTAATATAGGAGGATGTGGGTTCGAGTGCGTTGAAACACATTATCCTCCTATTTATGGGTTGATGAGGGGTTATGTGTAGTTCTAAATATTATGTCAATAAGAACATATATAATTAAAACATATAATGAGATTGTTTAATATAAAAATAATATTTATAACTAGAAAATAGTTCATAAGAAATACAATTATTAACTAAAAAACAATATTTGTTTTAATATTTTGTAATGATATACAAGCAGGGTTTATTAACATTGAAAATCAATTTTACAACTTGACTAAAAACTAGTACAATCTAAACTAAAATAACTGGAACCGCATATGGTAAAACTTCGAGACCTAGCATAAAATTACGAATGGTAAGTCTCAAACCTGAGTTAAGACCTCTACTTTTACCAACTGAGTCAAGACTTTTAATAAAAACAGTATTTACATTTAAACAATATACATAATCCGTTTTAATGCTTATACCTTATATAAAATCAATATTTTAAAAAAATAAAACTTTTATATTTCAAACATAATTTTTAACTACTGTTTTTTTATTAAAATAATGTTTAAATATTTTAAACCAATATTAACTTTATTTCAAAAATACTAATAAGTTTGTGTTAATAATGTAATATTTTTATTCAAAAACTACTTCCCACTTTAAAAAAATGTTGTTTTTTTTTATAAAGAAATTAACTTGAAGTCTAAACAATATTTTAAAATAATTTTAACTAAATTACTAATATATATATATAATGTTAATACTTCTTAAATTACAATATTACCGTTCAAAAGATTAATTTAATTATTTTACAAATGCATTACACTGTTAAACGTATAATTCTGTTTAAAAAATATATGCAACAACTATTAAATGCTTTTTAAAAAAATTATAAACCCCGGATTATTATTAGTATATGTAAGTTTAAAATTTGATTTTAATCGGACATACTTTATTTGATTTCATTTTAAAAAATAAATATTTCTATTTAAGTTTTTGAGGGTTAATTTTAACATACATCTTTAAATTATGACTCGAATTCTCTAATCGAGTCATAGTAAGTAATTGCATTTTATCAATAAGGTGATTCCGTCAACTTAGCTACTAGTTTGAGTATTAAATACAAGCTCAAACTTGAAGTGGATCATATTTAAAAACACGTGTATTTATTAGACAATTTAGATATGCAATTCTTAAAAGAAAAAATAAAACCCTCCGTTTTTCATATATTAAAGTTCTCATGTGATAGATACACACGTATTTACGAAAATATTTTATTAACATTTTGGAATAATGTGAAAGAAGAGAAGAGGATTGAGTTCATTTTTCTTTGATGCTAAAGTCAAAAAGATGATTGTAAAAACGTTGTGGTGTTGTTGAGCAAAATGGAGAGAAGAAGAGAGTTTTGAGTTGGAAAATACTAGAAAGACATTTGTTGGAGTTTATGGGGCAATTTTAAACGTCCACGGCAAATGTTCTGGTTGAGATAAGCCCAGGCCCGTTTTTTTACCTAATAATTGCCACATTGATATACATATACACACACTAATTTTGTACTTTAGTAGTATCCTCTTATTTGTACCAAAAAAAAAAAAAAAGAAAAAAAAAAGAAAAGAAGAAGAGTATAGTCTTGTAAAAATGATTGTTCAAAATCAATTTAAATAATTTTGGACAATAGTTGTGGTCATTAATATAGATTTTTTTAGATTTTAAAAATTAATAAATTTTTATATCTAATCATCTTAAACTTAAATTAAATAATAAAAATGTTAAGATAAATAACATATATGTTAAAATTACTCAAATATTTGAAAATAATTTTTAATCAAAATTAGATATACATAGATTGATGGTGTATGTTTAAATATTTTAAATTTAATTAATTTTATGCAAATATTAAGATAAATATGATTTATCTTTATATTTGAACTTTGAACTATATTTTAAGGATAAATAAAAATATTATTTAAATTAATTTTTTTTATAAATTTTCTAACTATAATCTCTTGAGTAATTAAATTATAATGATAATTTTTAATCTATATAATGATATGAAATTTAAATAAATGGGGATATATAAAAAAAATTAATGTCACGTTTTGTATAAATTAAAAAAAAATAGTTCATTAATAACACTTCAACTTCTCACTGTAAATCAGATTTATACATTTAAGTATTGAAATTAAAGAATAAACTAATTAATACATGCATGTATAAGTTTAATCATTATGTTTAATAGTTTATAATTTTATACACTTTTTTATTATTATAATTTTGTGCACTTTAACTTGTACGATATTTATATCATGATTGTAAATATAAAATACATGCATGTATAAACTATTCATAAACACTAATATATTTAATGTCCAATAACACTATAATGCTTTTTTATTTTACAATACACTTTAACATATTTATAAAAAAATTGATTGTAATCTATGATGTGATATGAATTTAAACAAATTAAACTTAAGAACGAAGGGATTGAGAAGAAAATACAACCCAAAGTGTCTAAGAATTGAAGAATAACTTCTCAAATTTTCAAAGTTCACTTTCTCTTTTTGTTTCACTTGTTTCTACAATGTTACCTTCTTTTTCACCGTTTCTTTTCTCCCCCCTCCCCCCTACTTTTTTTTCTCATTTTTCATCTTCTTTTTTATTAAAAAAAAGATAAAAGCGCTTTCTTTTAAACCATAACATTTCTTTAGTTCCTTCTTCCTTGCTCCCACCTCCTTATTCTAACAATCTAAGAGACACACTAGAATAAGGAGGTGGCGGCGATAAACTAAAGAGGTGTTAGGGTTTGCTTGTTTCCTCTTAACTTGAATATGGCCTTTGTTTGCTTGAGTCTAACCCGAATTTCTCCAAATCTAAAGCTAAAGCCGTGAACTGTCGCTCATTCAGTCTCCATCGATGTCCATTTAACCTACTTAAGTCTAACCAATGCCGCTTCTCTCCTCGGTGGCTATTTCTTCACCACTCGGATTGTCGAACGAAGCCCTAAAACATCATGAAATAGTTCTCCAAAACCAACATTGTTTCTATTTGTTGCCGGTCTTCTTCAAGCTATACTTTAGCATTGTCTCCATCGGAGAAAAGGTTACCCACTTCTTCTTGTTCTTCTTCTAGGTAAATACCCAATTGCTCACCTAACTTTTATGGAGCTTTCATTTTGGTCACAAAAAAAAAAATCCTTGCAATTTCGCCACCTCCATTAATGAACACTTTCATTTTAGTTACCTAAATATTAAACCTTTAACGACGATTTACTATACATGCTACATCATATTTACACTTTCATTATGGTCATCTAACTTTTAGATTGTTTTCATTTTGTCACCCCAAAAATATCTTCTTCTTTTTTTTAAGTATTGATTTAGGTAAATATTTAAAGATTAAAATGAAAAGTGGTAGAAACTAAAATAATGCATTAAAAAATTATTAAATTGTACTTGTTTACTCCCATTCAGAAAGTTATATATTTCTTAGAATAGGAAAAATTATCAAATTGTACAAGGAAAAAATTTAAAATAGGAAAGCTGAAAAATTATTCTTAAAACTTCAAGGATAAATGTTCATACTCGAACATGGATTTGATTCATCCTCCTATTTCTGAAATGACATTTGGGCATTAGTCCAGTACCATGTGTAACACCCCAATCCTTAAAGGTCGACTAAGGTTTTACACGGAAAGCAAACTTAAACTTAGTTCCTAAGCTTAACAATTGAACTAGGCGATCACTCAGAAAATGTAACAACCCAAACCCGGCCTAGACGTTATGGCCGAATCCGAAAATGCCACATGAAATGGGTTGATAAACCATTGTCGTTAAGTTAAAACCTTTCCAGTACATTAGCCTTTAGAGTTATTATTAATTTCAAAGCTTTCTTTCATTTAATCATTTAGAGATAAAACATGTTTGTTGCAGAAGCTTGTAAAACCGTTATGTCCAAAAAATCCGTTCAAGATTTTAGAAAACCATCACAGTTATAAATAAGTAAAACCAAAAACCCAAAACCAACGTCAAAATTTTAAAAGAGTCTATAGTCCCAGAGAATACAACTTTAATGCCAAAACTTAATAACCCCAAAACAAAATAAAATAGTAAAATAGGTGGTCACCGTCGAGTCCTTCGCTGCACTGATCCACCTAAAACTATGGGTTACCTATATAGACAAACAGAGAAGGGGTGAGTTTACGTAACTCAGTGTGTAACCCAACAGAGTTAAGCATGTACGCATACAGAATATCACAAACCAGACAGATTCACAATCGGGCCTCGGCCCATGTCAGATATAGATACAGATTCGTGCCTGAGCTCATTTCAGATGCAGATACAGTTACAGATATGCAAACCAGATATCAGAATCCTACCCCCATCCTCTACACACCATTCCAACCATCCCTACACACTATGTGGGGTTTAAAACACCCTACCCGATTTCTACACACCATGCTTTGTACCGATCGCAAATACATATCGTATATAATGCAACCATGTCACGCGGATATTAGGCATAATCTACCTTTCAGAACACTTCCTTCAATATACATCATCCCACCCCAAACACAGTAATAGAACATGCATATAGAATTAATAGATAAATCATGCTTAACATGCTTTCATAAATAGATAACAGATAAACAAACATAGGCATGCTCATAACCATATTTCAGTCTAACAGATTATTTGATTATAGAGTTAGATAGCATTTATCGACACTACGGTAGGCCCACAGCCGATTAGGATGACCCATGCGACCCCACGGAAAATTTCAGTATTATGGGTCTACACGCCTATGTTGGTTGCCCATGTGGGCCCACACGCCCAATCTGGCCTAGCCCGTGTGGCTCACACGTCCACACTCTGGCCATCACATAGCCATGTCTTATGCACGGCTTGGCCTTCGTTATCATATGGCCGTGTCGTCACACACGGCCCACCATACGACCGTGTAGCGTCGACAGATTATAATTTTAGCTTTCGCTGAATTTTGTTTTTCTGCGTTTTGGGTACACACCTAGTATCAATTTGATGCGAAATCACATCTGAGGCCTTGAAACCTAAGAAAAGAGCAACCAACAGCCGTTTTAGCAGTCAATTTTACAAATCGCTACAAAACCCCAACTAACGCTTAAAATTTACCGGCGTCAAAACACCCACTTAAATCGTTCGAGAAACCGGTGGAAAGACTCACTGTTCACAGCCTTCTCCTACACCTAAAACAATCGTAGAAATTCAATCCCATGATTTTCCTAATAGACCTAACACAAAAATAAAATTATCTCGAGGACACATCGAAACCTTTACTTACTCAACAGCACGAAGGAAAATGAAACGTCGACGTACCACAGTTAGGAAGGAAAAAGAATTAATGAGAATAAAAAATAGAAAGCTAAAAAAATATTAGAAGTGGAAAAATAGAGGGAAAACGCCAGAGAGAAAAAAAGTTTTGGAAAAAGAAAACTACCAGCAAAACCCCTAATTTCTTTCCACTAACCCACAACCAGCAACCACTCAGAATCCTAACTCCACCGGAACTCTATCAGTTAGCAAAGTAAAAATATAATTCCCCCTTACTAACGCCAAGATTCGAACACAGGGCCTCTAACACACTGACTCCCTTACCATTTGAACCAGGAGGCTCATTTTGATATCCAAAAGCAACAAATAAAAATAAACCCATTCACCAAAGGTAAGGTTTAATTCAAAAAATATTAAATTTTGCTCAAGGTAAGTATTGAACTTGGAACCTCACACACACACCCAGAACACTTAACCATTGAGTAGATACACAGTTGTGTCAAGATTTCACAGAAATAAAGATAGAAAATTTTGGGGCGTTACAACTCTACCCCCTAAAAGAAATTTCGACCTCAAAATTTACCTGGTTAGAACAGATGAGGATATTGTCGTCGTGTCGAGTCCTCGAGTTCCCACGTGGCCTCCTTAGTGCTATTCCACCACAGAACATATGAGGATAAGCGACCGGTCCCACACACTTTAGAATCTGATACGACCCAATAAATCTAGGGTTTAGCTTGCCCTTACGACCGAACCTCAATATCTTCTTCCATGGAGAAACCTTAAGAAATACAAAATCCCCCACAGAATACCCAATCTCATGCCTTTTCAGATCTGCATAAGACTTTTATCTATCAAAAGTCACTTTCAGACGATCCCAAATCAGTCTAACCTTATCATCAGTCTCGAAAACCAATTTAGGACCCAAAACTCGATGTTCGCCCAACTCAGTCTAACACAAAGGAGTACGACACTTACGACCATATAGAGCCTTGTAAGGTGCCATCTGAATACTAGCTTGGAAACTGTTATTGTAGGCGAACTCAGCTAGCGGCAGATAATCCTCCCAACTACCTTGAAAATCAATCACGCAACTCCGAAGCATATCCTCCAGTATTTGAATCACCCTATCAGATTGACTATCGGTATGATGATGGAACGCAGTACTGAAGTCTAACCTTGAACCCAGAGCCTTGTGCAATTTCTTCTAGGACTAAGAAGTGAAGCGAGGATCTCTATAAAAAATGATCGAGATAGAGACCCCATGCAATCTTACAATCTCATAAATTTACAACTTCTCTAGCTTTTGCAGAGAGTAATCAGTTCGAACCAGAATGAAGTGAGCAGATTTGGTCAATCGATCCACGATGACCCCAATGGAATCCTTCTTAGTGGGTGTCAGGGGCAACCCACTAACGAAATCCATAGTCACTCGTTCTCATTTCCATAAGGGAATCTTAACTGGCTGCAATAAACCTAAAGGCAACTGGTGCTCAGCCTTAACTTGCTGGCACATCAGGCATCGAGCCACAAAGTCAGTAACCTCACGCTTCAAACCCAGCCACCAATATATCTTACGAAGGTCGCGATACATCTTATTACCGCCGGGATGCATAGCATAAGGGCTACTATGCGCCTCCCTCAGAATAGACTGCCTCAGATCAGAATCATTCGACATACAAATTAGGCCTCGAAAACAAAAAATACCATTACTATTCAATCTAAAATTTGTAGTCGTACCATTATAAACCTGACGGAACCACACACCCAGAGTCTCATCTATTATCTACTTATCTTGAATCTACTCAATCCAAGTCGGCTTAACTTGTAACTCGGCCAATAAACTCCCATCATCAAACAGACTAAGGCAAGCAAACATCGCTATCAGATCAGTCATCGCCCTACGACTCAGAGCATCAGCCACCACATTGGATTTACCCGGATGATATTCTATCGTGCAATCGTAGTCCTTAAGCAACTCAATCCATCGACACTGTCTAAGATTCAACTTCTTTTGAGTGAGAAGGTACTTGAGGCTTTTATGATCGGTGTAGATAATACATCTCTCACTATACAAATAGTGCCTCCAAATTTTCAGTGCAAAAACCACAGCAGCTAACTCAAGGTCATGCGTCGGATAGTTGGCCTCATGCGTCTTAAGCTGATGGGATGCATAAGCCACAACCTTACCATCCTGCATCATAACACAACCCAATCTAACATGCGACGCATCACTGTATACTACAAACTTCCTTCCAGATTCAGGCTGTATCAGAACAAGAGCTTGAGTCAGAACAGATTTGAGCTTCTCAAAGCTTGATTGCTGCGCATCAGTCCAGACAAACGGTATGCCCTACGCAGAAGCTTAGTTAACAGTGCAGCAATCAAAGAGAACCCCTTAACAAAATACCGATAGTATCTCGCCAAACTTAGAAAGCTACGAATCTCATATACATTCTTAGGCTATTTCCAATCCAACATTGCCCCGATCTTTCGAGGATCAACTCAAATCCCCTCTGTAGAAACCACATGCCCCAGAAAAGTTACTTCACGTAGCCAGAACTCACACTTGCTGAATTTAGCGTACAGCTGCTTCTCACGTAGAATCTAAAGCACTACTATAAGATGCTTATCATGCTCATCTTTAGTCGTAGAGTATACCAGAATATCATCGATGAAGACCACGATGAACTGATTCAGATAGGGCTGAAATACTCGGTTCATCAGATCCATGAATGCAACCGCTGTAATCGTCAAGCTGAAAGGCATAACTAGGAACTCGTAATGTCCATAATAAGTCCTAAATGCAGTCTTATGCACATCAGTCTCTTTAACTCTCAACTGATGATACCCTAAATAGAGATCAATCTTAGAGAACACAGAAGCCCTCGGAACTAATCAAATAAGTCTTCTATCCTCGGAAGTGGATACTTATTCTTAATAGTCAACTTGTTCAACTGACGATAGTCAATGCACATCCTCATGGTCCCATCCTTTTTTTTAACAAACAGTACTGGTGCTCATCACGGAGACACACTGGGACAGATGAAACCATGGTCCAGAAGTTCTTGTAGTTAAGCTTTAAGCTCAGATCTGGTCTTTTTCTTAGGTCTCAGAACAGAACTAGAGGACTCCGACTCCCTCTTGTTCTTGCGTCTCTCTCGATCCCTATTCTGGTGCTTCATGCGCTTAACATCCTCAGCGATCTTAGCCTTCTCCACCAGTATAGCAATCTCTCACTCCCTCTGTGGAGCAATTAGAACCTTCAGATTATCCCTCAGTCCATCCTCAAAGTGAATACACCTCTCATATTCTGATGCCACCATACCTCGAGCATAGCGGTTCAGCCTCAGAAATTTGGCCTCATACTCGGACACAGATTGGTCACCTTGTGTAAGGTTCAAAAACTCACACTTGCAAGCATCAACGTAACTGGCCCCCACATATTTACTTTGAAACGTAGTCTTAAAGAACTCCCAAGTCAGACGCTTAGGCTGAGTGCCCTCCTTTACCGTCAACCACCACTGGTAAGCCTCATCGCGAAGCAAGGAGATCGAACCCTTCAATTTTCGCTTAAGGGTACAGTCCAGATCATCTATAATCCTCTCAGTAGCCTACAACCAATACTCAGCCACATTAAGGGTGACTCCTGTGACACTCCTAAACAACTCGGCTCCATTAGACCAGAGTCGCTCAGTTACTGACCCTCGACCCCCAGATCCAGAATTGGGTCCAATGACCCTCTCCAATATCCTCAACATGGCTTGAGACAGTGCGTCGTCTCTAGGTGAACGACTTTGAGACCCAGTCTTAGTAGCAGGTGACATAGGTGTCTCACTAGTGTCCAGATTTGGCATGCTGCCCAGAGATGAGGACTCAGCTTGAGCCCCTCTATGGCCTCTACCTCGACATCGAGTACCACGTCCTCAGATACCTCGTGTGCTCATTATAATTTTGAAGTTATCTACATTAAGAGTTTTATGCATCAGTTCAATATTTATTAATAGATATTTTATGCACAATATACCAGAAATCTAGAAGTGTTTTCAGATGTTTTGGTCTTCTAACTATCTTAGTACAATTTCAAAGAGTATTAACTATAGTGTTCTAGAATAGTTTAACCAAGTACAGAAATACTTACAAGATCGGTGCCGGAGACTCGGTGTACCACATACTTAACCAAAATATTTTTAAACCATTTGCAAACCAATTCTGTAAAACAGATTCTAGAACCCAAAATTTACAGCTGAGTTTTACAACCTGGCTCTAATACCACTAAATGTAACACCCCAAACCAGGCCTAAACGTTATGGTCGAATTCGAAAATGCCACATGAAATGGGTTGATAAACCATTGTGGTTAAGTTAAAACTTTTCCAGTTCATTAGCCTTTAGAGTTATTATTAATTTCAAAGCTTTCTTTCATTTAATCATTTAAAGATAAAACATGTTTGTTGCAGAAGCTTGTAAAAATGTTGTGTCCAGAAAATCCGTTCAAGATTTTAGAAAACCATCACAGTTATAAATAAGTAAAACCAAGAAATCAAAACCAACGTCAAAATTTTAAAAGAGTCTAAAGTCCCAAAGAATACAACTTCAATGCCAGAACTTAATAACCCAAAAATAAAATAAAATAATAAAATAGGTGGTCACCGTCGAGTCCTCCGCTGTACCGATCAGCCTAAGACTGTGGGTTATCTGTACAGACAAATAGAGAAGGGGTGAGTTTACGTAACTCAATGTGTAACTCAGTAGAGTTAAGCATGTACACATACAAAATATCACAAATCAGACAAATTTACAATTGGGCCTGGGCCCATGTCAGCTATAGATACAAATTCAGGCCTGAGCCCATTTCAGATGTAGATATAGTTACAGATATGCAAATCAGATATCAGAATCGTACCCCCATCCTTTATGCACCATCTCCGACCATCCCTACACAACATGTGGGGTTTAAAACACCCACCCAGCCCTACACACCACACTGTACCGATGCGACACATATCAGATATAATGCAGTTGTGCTGCCAGATATTAGGCATAATCTGCCTTTTAGAACACTTCCTCCAATATACATCATCCCACCCCAAACATAGTAACAGAACATGTATACAGAATTAATAGATAAATCATACTCAACATGCTTTCATAAACAAATAACAGATAAACAAACATAGGCATGCTCATAACCATATTTCAGTCTAACAGATCATTTAATTATAGGGTTAAATAGAATTTATCAACCCTACAGTAGGCCTATAGCCGATTAGGATGACCCGTACGACCCTACAAAAAATTTCAGTATTATGAGCCCACAAGCCTTGTGGGTTGTCCGTGTGGGCTCACATGACTGTGTGGGCCACAAGCCCAGATTTGCCTTGCCTGTGTGGCCCACATGGCCTGGCCCAGTAATTGACACTCCCGTGCGACCCACAAGCGCAATCTGGCCTAGCCCGTGTGGCTCACATGGCCACACTTTAACCATCACACGGTCGTACTTTACGCATGGCCTGGCCTTTGTCGATCACACGGCCGTGTCGTCGCACACGGCCTACCACATGGCCCATCAAACGACTGTGCGGCGTCGACAGATTCCAATTTCAGCTTTCGTCAAATTCTATTTTTTTGTATTTCGGGTACACATCTGGTATCGGTTTGATGCGAAATCACACCCGAGGCCTTGAAACCTAAGAAAAGAGCATCCAACAGCCGTTTTAATAGTCAATTTTACAAATTGTTGTAAAACCCGAAGTAACGCTCAAAACTTACCGGCGTCAAAACACCCACTTAAATTGTTTGAGCAACCGGTGCGAAGACTCACTGTTCACAGCCTCCTCCTACATCCAAAACAACTTCAGAAAATCAACCCCACGATTTTACTAATAGAACTAACGCAGAAACAAAATTATCTCAAGGACACATTGAAACCTTTACTTACTCAATAGCATAGAGGAAAACGAAACGTCGACGTACCACAGTTAGGAAGGAAAAAAATTAATGAGAATAAAAAATAGAAAGCTAAAAAAAAATAGGAAGTGGAAAAACAAAGGGAAAATGCCAGAGAAAAAAAAGTTTTAGAAAAAGAAAACTGCCAGCAAAACCCCTAATTTCTCTCCACTAACCCACTAACCAGCAACAACTCAGAATCCCAACTCCCCCGAAACTCTATAGTTAATAGAGTAAAAATATAATTCCCCCTTGCTAACGCAAAGATTCGAGCACAGGACCTCCAACACACTGACTCCCTTTCCATTTGAACCAGTAGGCTCATTCTGATATCCAAAAGCAACAAATAAAAATAAACCCACTCTTCAAGGGTAAGGCTTAATTCCAAAAATAATAAATTTTGCTCAAGCTAAGGCTTGAACTTGGAACCTCACACACACACACCAGAACACTTAACCACTGAAGCAGATACACAGTTGTGTCAAGATATCACTGAAATAAAGATAGAAAATTTTGGGGTGTTACATAAAATAATTTCGAAAACACAAGTAACCAAACTGGTATATGCCATATTGTATACGCAGTTGAGTTTTAAACTTTCAGCAGAAAATCTTTCTTTTGAAAATATAGTATTTTTGGCTGTGGTCATAACATATAAAAATGTTAGCATATACAAGCAAAAAACACTTAACATAATTCATAAAATTCATTCAATCGTTGTAGGGGTAACTTTCAAATAAAATTGTAGTTAGATAAAAGGTACTTTATTAGAGATTCAGATTCAAACAAAAATACACGCCACCCCCAAAGGTCATATGCATGTTACAAAACAAACACAGGCGAAGCTCACTATAGAGGTCATTTTTTCTGGCTGAATCCTTTCCTCAACCTATTATAGAATACCACTTGGAAGAGGGGAAAAGAAAAGAGGGGTAAGTTTATAAGAACTTAGTGAGTTCCTGAAAAGAAAACACTAAACCCTTTACATGAAATACAAAAGTAAGAATGATATTACAACTGTAAACTCATGCACATAGACTAATACACCAACTATACACGCCGAGAAATTCGGGCAGACACTCCCATATCATTGGCGGATATTTAACCACGGCGAATAACATTTCCAGGTGGACTCTAAGACTATGCTGGGTGGAGTGTTACAACTCTTCCACCATAAAAGCAATTTTGCCCACAAAATTCTTACCATCAAGCACAACATCATCTTGATTTCTCAAATAAAAAACACTGGCTTATACTCTCGAACGGGTCTTAGTATAGCTTTTACTTGAAGTTCCCAGGGCAGAGTTCGATCTCCCAACAATCCTTATTATCATATCACTTTGACTGTTACTAAATGCTTGGTTGTTTGATTATGTTAGCATCCAATTCTTGATGGACAATTTCGTACCAAATGATCAGGTGTCCCACATTCATAATAGACTTTCTTCGCATTCCAACAAATTCTCACATGGTTCCTTCTACAAGTATTATAGACAGGAGTCTTCATCTTTTTCGATCTAACAGAACTCGTCTTAGATGTAGTTCGATTTTCACTATTACCACTACAACTTTTCATCACTTGAGACTGCTTTTTTGACTCATAAGAGGAGTTTCTAACATCATTAAGCTTCTCAAAACTTGTAATAGGAAATGGTTTAGCATTCTCATGTTCACTTCTTTCTCATTCCTGACTTTTACTTTTATTCTGTACAATCATTTCCATCTTGTGAGCCTTAGCTATCATAGCTACTAAACTCTGAACTTCTGAAGCTACTACCAAAGCACTGATTTCATCTCTTAAACTCCATTCAAACTTGTCACACAGAGCTTTTTTGATTTAGAAAATATCCCTTACATATTGAATAAGTCTAAAAAACTCTCTCACATATTCCATTATTGACATTTGCCCTTGTCTAAGATATAAAAATTCATTCTTCATCTGCTTTACATACATCGGATTCGCATATTTCTCTTTGAATTATGTTACAAAGAAATCTTAATCTACGAGTTCTTCTAATGTTACACTTACTAAAGTTTCCCACCATTGATAAGCCTCACCTCCCAATATAGAAATAACACATAACAAACTACTTTCTGGCGTATGCTTCAATTGTGCAAACACTCTTCCCAAGTGACATAACCATGGCTCTGCTAGTGTAGGATCATTATCTTCATCCCCTAAAAATTATTTAGTACCACACCTGTGTATCTCTTTCACATGGTCTCTTCAAAACTGATTTGCAGCTGGCACAGCTGGAGCAGTCAGTCCTTGTGGTATAGCTTCTAACTGAGACTGAGGTTACGACATATTAGTGGTTCCCATAAATTGATCATACCATCGCTCTATCATCTTAAATACATATCTTTTGCAGTATTATCAGTTGCTTTTAAATCAATCGAAGGTTTTGAACCATGATATTGAAGATTATTTCTCTCCAATCGTTTATCAATGACATCATGCAAATTTGAAGACATTATAAACTACATGCACAAACACAGTTTAGCAACTATAAGAGACTAGCAAGAAACATGTAACATGCATATTAGGGCGTGACTCAGCTTAAGTTTTTTCAAGAATCGACTCAAATTAGGCTTTGATACCAACTTGTAACACCTTAATCCCCAAAGGTTGACTCAAGTGTTACACGAAAAGCAATCTTGAACTTAATTCCTAAGTTTAACAATTAAACTGGGTGATAAATTAGAAAATAATTCTGGAAACAAAAGTAACCAAATTGATATACGCCATAATGTATACGCAATTGACTTTTAAGCTTTCAGTTGAAAATCTTTCTTTTGAAAATACAATATTTTTGGCTGTGGTCATAACATATAAAAAGTTTAGTGCATACAAGTAGAAAACACTTTACATAACATAATTCATAAAATTTAGTCAATCTTTCAAGGGGTAACATTCAAATAAAATTTTAGTTAGATAAGATGTACTTTATTTCAAATTTAGATTCAAAATAGAAATACACGTCACCCCCAAAGATCATATGCATGTTACAAAATAAACACAAGCGAAGCTCACTGCAGAGGTTGTTCTTTCTCGCTAAGTCCTTTCCACAACCTATGGTAAAGTACCACTATAACACCCTTTATCCGTATTCAATGCCGAAACAGGATACGAGGCATTACTGGACTTACGAAGCAAGCAAACATACAAATCGAGCCATAAATTTCAACCAAATTAAAGACCATTTGCATTCAATTATATAATCCCTAATACAAGCCTACGATGCCCAAAACATGCATTGGAAGTGGTTCGGGACTAAACCAATAACTTAGAAATTTTTTTCAAAACTTATAAAAATTTTGCTACGAACAAGGGTCACACACCCGTGTGGGTAGGCCGTGAGGTCACTCACGCCCGTGTTCCTAACCCGTGTAACTCTCTATTTTGCAAAGCATGAACAAATTGAGGTTACACGACCAAGTCACACGCCCGTGTGCTAGGCCGTGTGGTTAATTTGATTTTCATAAAATAGGTGCAGACTTCACACGGTCGGGACACACGCCCGTGCTTGAGGCCATGTCCCTCATAGGGCTGAGATACACTCTCGTGTCTCTGCCCGTGTGCTCAATTCTGAGCATTCTGTTTCTCAAAATTAAGGTGCAGGGGACACACGGCTGAAACACATGCCGATGGAGTAGACCGTGTGCCACACACGGTCTAGACATACGCCCGTATGTCTACCTGTGTGGACAAAATAAAGGCTATTTACCAAGCTATTTTTCACCCTCAATTACACCTACACACACACAAGTTCAATGGCATAAATCATGGTATACTTAGGCAACCAAAACATCCATAATCAAGGTTAGACCATATCATTTCATTATCAAGCATAACATACAACATCATATTCTACCAAGCCAAATCATACCAAATTCATATCCACAAGTACCAACACAAATACTTTTATCATGCATAATTCTTCTTATATTTCCTAGCATGCCAATGAGCCAATCTCAACTATTCAACAACAAAACCATTAAGTCACATTCAACCATTCACCAATCATTTATAGACCACATCATAAAAGAGATATTTGTACATGTACGAATATAGCTATGCTTACAACCAATTTAATCAAATGAGCCAATTTACATGGCCAAATACCAAATCAAGCCTTTGACAATTACAAGCTAATACATTTGGCTAAAATCATATTGACACATATAACAAAATGACCAAGTCCCTATACATGCCATATACTCAAAATGTTAAGATCTTCAATACCCAAAATGACAAGTTCATAGTGTGATGCAATCTCCGACGATCTCCGATTCGAGCTAGCTTGGTGACACTATAAAACATGGAAAGTAAAGAGGAGTAAGCTATATAGCTTAGTAAGCTAGTATGAAAGAAATAAGCAAGACTTACCATACATTTAACAGTCAAGTAATACAATATAAGGCGATGTAATTTACTATAGCCTCATAACCATAATTCGTTCCATCACAAACTTACTTTGAATTCATGATTTCGTGAATTTAATAATAATAAGTTTTAAGCACATACCTGTACCAACTCATAATGGTTTCATACTTATTCTCATCTTTGACATACCTAATGAACCACTCGAAATAATAATGTCGGATACTCAGGAAATCTTACACACAAGGTGTCACATATATAGCCATTGCTATCTCTATCTCATAACACATATATGCTCGCTCACGAGCCATCAACGGGCCTACTCACACAAGCTGTCAGTAAAGATGTAGCTACTCGGTTTTGCTCACACAAGCTGTCAAGTAACAACAACATATGCTGGTATACTCAACCACCAGTAGGACATATAGGACCAGCACCCGAATCACATAACATAAAACCTAGTGACATGTCACTTGTATCCTAATCTATTCCTAAAGTTCGATTGAGATTTCTCGCTTGCCAGAATGTCACCAAATGTGTCCGTAAATTCGATTACACAACTCATGCATAAATTAAAGTATTTAAAATATAATTTTAACAAAGCTTATTAACATACGAACTTACCTCGGTTCCAAAAACGACAAAAGGATCTATTCGTCAATTAATTTGTTTTTCCCTCGATCTACGCCTGAACTTTGTTTTTCTTGATCTATAATACCACATTTAACTTATTTAATCATCAAGCTATTCAATTTAGTCTAAAATCACATTATGGCAAAAATTACATTTTTGCCCCTAACATTTTAACATTTTACAATTTAGTCCCTAGGCTCGTAAAATGAATTTCTTTCAATTTCATCACAACCCAAGCCTAGCCAAATATTACGAGTAATCATATCATCTCACATTTTTCAATTATTCACACTTTTCTACCCATTTTATAACTTTTTACAAATAAATCTCTATTTGACGTTTTTACTGAAAATCACTTTACAAATGTTGTTTAACTAACAATAGACATGTATTTTATACCATCAAACATCAAAATACAAACATATTCAACATAGGCAAAATTTTAGACTTTAACTTTCTTTCAAATTAATCCTTGAAATAGCTAAATCAAGTTACAACAATCTCAAAAATATAAAAATCATTAAAAACGAGACAAGAACAAACTCACAGTCGAGCTTGGAAGCTTGGCCAAACCCTAGCTATGTCTTCCCTTGTAATTTTCGGCTATGAGGGACTAAATTGAAGAATATATACACTTTTATTTGTTAATTTTGTCTTTATTTACCAAATCACTAAAATACCCTTAATGCATAATTTTAAAATTTTACCTAACCATGTCCGTTTTTGTCCATCCTAAAGTATAATGGTCTAATTACCATTTAAGGACCTCTAATTTAAAATTTCATAGCAATTAGACACCTTTAACTTATAGAACACAAATTTTGCACCTATTGCAATTTAGTCATTTTAGTCAAATTGAGCACTCAATCGATAAATTTCTTAAGGAAATATTCACACAATTATTCTATCATGCTGTAGACCTTAAAGAAATAAAAAAAATAAATATTTCTACTTTAGATTTGTGGTCCCAAAACTACTGTTCTAATTTGACCCAAAAATAGGCTGTTACAACCACCTCGAAGAGGGGAAAAGAAAAGAGGGGTAAGTTCATAAGAACTTAGTGAGTTCTAAAAAAGAAAAGACACAACCCTTTAGATGAAATACAAAAGTAAGAATGATACACCAAGTTTACACACTGAGACATTTAGGTAGACACTCCCATATCATTGGCGAATACTTAACCATGGCGGATAACATTTCCAGGTGGACTCTAACATCGGCTACCAACCTAGTTAAAAACTAGCATGTCCTACCAGTGGCCTAACATACACGCCAACCTAGTTAGCAACTAACATGTCCTACTAATGGTCCATCACATCTGTCATTCTGGTTTGCAAGTAACGTTCCCTACTAGTGGTTCTTCATCCTTAGATACCGAATTTATATATCAAGGAAGTCATATCCATTTCATGCCACAAACATGCACACAAAAAAGATTACATGCAATAGATTCACAAGGTTCCATGCCATTTGGTTCACCTAAACTCTAAACTATAACAACTACAATTATTGACATACATAAGATAGAAGAAAACCCAGAGAAGAGAAAAACAAACTTCTCAGCAATTTTGTTTTACTATTATTATTGCTACAGAACTTACACGTTAGTTGTTAATCACAAAACAAACTTGTTTCATGCCAACGACGTTTGTTTTGCTATCATTATTACTACACATATAACCCTTTCTTACTAATCGATCACTTGTTGATTCCTCTCTAAAAATAACTCTTCCTTAAGTAAGATATTGGAGTATAATAGAGTGAGAAAAGAAGGAAGAAGAACCCTTACTACAAAAGTTTCACTGACATAAATATAGCTCACATAACTCTCACACAACTTACACGTGACTAACATGTAAAGCTAACTCATACTCTATTGTGGCCAACATAATCATTCTAGGTTTATCATAAAATGAAATCATCGTTAAACTTTAGTTAATTCTTAACTCTTTTTTTAACAAGGACTTGACTAAAATTGAATGGTAAACACATGTGTTCAAGCAGAAAGCAAATGGGTCCATAATCCCACAATCCACAACTGACGTATACTAATAGAAGGATCTATTACACATCTTACCAAGAGAAAACGCTAATTGGAGAATGCCCACAATGACTACGCCAAAACACAAAACCAAAAACCTAAAACTTTGCTAAAGGCGAACCCTTCAATCAAAATCAGTATAGACCTACTAGATTAATCAAACAGCCTGCCACTCATGGCGCAACAAACATCACAAAACTTCAACATTGACAGATAGAACACCAATCAACCTTTCCTTACCTTAATCTAGCTAACTATCCGCCCACAAAATCTATCATCTAAGTCTATGTCGAGGGGAGTATTACACCACGGGTGGTACGATTTTTGCCTCTTTGTAAAGAAAATCGCTGTCATTCTCATTATATTAGAATTTAACTCAAATTTGAAATATACAAAGAAAAATAAAGTGTTAGTTTGGAATAAGAAAATTGATGTCTCTCCTAATGTTATTTGTAATCATAATGGTGTTCTATATTTTGAACATGAGATATTTCTGAAACGGATTTGAATTATTTCACTAATGTTGATATAGACACCGTAATGAATTTTGTAACAGAAAATAAGAAATTATGAAAATGAAGGGCATATTTTGATTTTAGTCTATCTTTTAATCAAGCGATAATGTATCCAAATGCGAACATGTGGATGAAACTAATCTGTATTCAGGTATGCTCACGCTAAACATTAACACTGTTAATTTCTTTTAAAAAATTTTCCAAAACAAGATCTTGATTATGTATATAAAATAATAAAAAATTAATCAAAATTGTACCTTTTTGATTTGTTTAGGATGAACGCTTCGACCGAGTATTCTTCTCTACTACCCTCAAGCTTACCTCTGCTAAGTGTGAGCACGCTTCGAATTAGAATTTTTTTCACGGGTAATTTTGCAATTTCACTATATTTTTAGGTCAAGTTGTAAATAAAAAAAATATCTCTGAAAATTTTCTGGAATAGTCTCTTTAGAGAATTTTCTCTCTATAGTTTTCTTTTGAATTCAAGTGTAGTGTCAATAATGACCTAAGGCTTTCTTTATATAGGGAGCGTTTAGACAGTTCAACTATGATTAAACTTAATCACTTTAATATCAAATTAATATAATATTTATCAAGATAATTTTTCAAGAAAATTCTTAGATTTTCTAAGAAAATTCTATAATATTTATCACTTAGATTTTTCAAATTAATTTTTCAAGAAAATTCTTTAATAAAATTCTTTAGTTGAACAATTCTTATGACCACCTAATTTAATTCCATATCGAATAAATCAAATCAATTAAATTATTCCCAAAGTCGTAGAATTTTCTTCTGATTCAAATGCAGTCCGATCGAGCTTTTATTGAGCTAGTAGAGGGACCAATTGAACATATACAATTAAGCTCTAGTGACTGCAATTATGTCCAGAAGCATCATTCCGATAATTCGCAATTACTTAATTATGGAGTCAGTCCACAAAAAGTACCATAATTAAAAACCCCTTACTGTATACTCTATGAAAGCAATTCATCCAATTGGTTTGTCCAATTACCTCGTCATGTGTGTGTTACCCTCATATGATATCCTTGATTCCTTTGAGTTAAATCCGTCCACTCAATACAATCATATTTTATCTCATTGTCACCATTGTGTCTTCTTAATGATTAATATGACCATTGTCAACAAATGATTGTAATAAATTTCTCGTTTGAGAACCAGCAATCCGTGGCCATGAGGATATCATCAACTCTTTAATTGAGTTATGAATTCCACTGTTGATAGTAAAGCTGTGCCATACACAAGTCATGTACCCAACATACTGGCTATGGGTTTGATCATTTGAGAGCATAAGCCTCTGCTTATATCAAAGCACATGAGTTGCATATGAATGGTCAGTGACTAACTCAGGATTTAGGTAAACCACACCATGAATGTCCCAAGTGAATTAATTCACAAACGTATTCAGAATTAATTCATCTTGGGTCTAGTCCAATGTATCATTCTACCAATGAATACATTTATGTCTCTACTCATGGAGTCAATTGGTCCGATAGCCAAGATTAGTCATCTTCCCAATTGAAATTGTAGATGACATAATAATCCTTCTCAATATTTGAATCAAATGCTCACTTTGATTCTTTTACAGGATTACAGACTTAGTTAGATTATCTACCAGAGTAAGTTGTCTTTCTCACAATGTAAACGTTCTTTACAATGTCACTTATCTTCAGTTTGAACTTTAGACAATCAATAAGCTAATATTTGCTTGTCACAATTTTGCTATTCATGCAAAATACAAAAGACATAAAAACAAAAGATATAATAATGAAATGTGAAACTAACATTATTTATTTATTCATCATTCAAATAAATAGAAAATAGTTACATGTTTATTACAATATGAGCACATTTCCCAATAATCTCCCTCTTGCCCTTGTGATGTAAATGTTTCATGTTTCATATTAAAAAATATCTATAATTCCTTCGGCTACTGCCTCTCGTATCAAGTGATACTTTCGATTAATGTGTTTTGTCCTCTTGTGACTTCTCATTTCCTTAGTATTAGCTATTGCAACACTGTTTTCACTATAGTGTTATAGCTTTTTCCATACTAAGAATAACTTTAAGTTCGTTTAAGAATTCCAAAGTCATATTGCTTCTTTTGTTCCTCAGAAGCAACCACATACTCGGCTTCCATAGTAGAGTCAGTAGTGCAAGTTTGTTTTACACTTCTCTATACTATGACTCTACGACCTAGAATGAATACATTTTCTGACATTGATTTCCTCGAATCTTTACTAGTTTGGAAGTTTAAGTTTGTGTATCCATCAAGAGTAAGGTCCCCCCATAATACATAAGCGTATAATCCCTGGTTCTTTTAAGATACCTTAATATATACTTTACAGCTTGCCAATGCCAGATATCTAAATTCACCTGATATCAACTAACCATTCCTACTACGAAACAGATATTTGGACGTGTGCAAAGCATCGCATACATAAGGCTTTCAACTACCGAAGCATATGAAACCTTACTCATATGCTCTCTTTCTTCCGCTGTCTTAGGACATTCATATAAAGAAAGATGAAAACCTCATGCAGTCAACTGAACGTCTGGCTTTGCATCAGTCATTGCAAAATGTTATAGTACCTTATCGATGTATAAAGCTTGAGATAGAGCTATCTTTTTATTCTTTCGATCCTTAAGGATTCGAATTTCAAGAATATAATTAGCTTCACCCAAGTCCCTCATGCTAAATTGTTGAGCTAACCATAGTTCAACCGATGACAATTCTCCTACATCATTTCTAGTAAGTAGAATATTATCGACATACAAAACGAGGAATACCATGTTTTTGTCCTTTATACGCTTATAAACACAAGGTTCATCAATGTTTTACTCAAATCCAAAAGTTTTGATCATTTGATTAAATCTTTTATTCCATAAGCGGGACATCTACTTAAGGCCATAAATGTATCTTAGTAGTTTGAAAACTTTTTGCTCATTTCCTTTGACAACATAGTCAGTGGGTTGAACCATATAAATGGTCTCATCAAGATGTCATTCAAGAATTCTATCTTGACATCTATTTGCTAGATCTCATAATCAAGAGCAGCAACAATGGATTAGAGTATGCGGATAGACTTGAGCATGGCTATTGGAGAAAAGGTTTCATCGTAATCGATGCCTTTTTTCTGTCTGTACCCTTTTCCTACAAGTTTAGCTTTGTGTGTTTCCACTTTCTCTTCCGCATTTCTATTCTTCTTGTAGATCCACTTACACTCTATGGGTTTAATCTCAATTGATAAGTCTACAAGTTCCCGCATCGTATTGGATTTCATGGAATCCATCTTGGCATCCATGGCCTATTTCCAGAGCTTGGAATCAACGTCCTACATAGCCTCCTCGTAAGTGAGTAGATCATCATTCTCATGATTGGCCTACGTATTATAAATACTACCATTATAGATGAAGAAGTGTGATTTCTTAGAATCTCTCCCACTATGACGGATTCTCTTATGCTGTTGATCGTTTACGGGTTTTTCTACAACTTTCTTAAGAATTGAACTTGTTGATTGTTCTACCACTTTCGAAAGTTCCTCAAGTACCACTTTACTTCGAGCTTTAAAGTTATCCATGTAGCTTTCCTCGAGGAAAGTAGTATGAGTAGAAACTTTAATCATATTATCTTTTAGACTGTAGAATAATCCTTCATTTGTTCTTTTTGGATATCCGACAAACATGCACAATTTTGTTTGCCTATCCAACTTCTTTGCATCCTTATCTAGAACATGTGCTGGACAACCCCATATTTTAAAGTGATTTAGAATGGGTTTCATTCGATACCACAGTTCATAAGATGTCTTACAAGAAGACTTGGTTGGCACATCATTTAGAATATAGCAAGCCATTTGCAACGCATATCACCAGAAGGAAGTAGGAAGTTGTGAATAGCTTAACATCAAACGAACTATGTCAAGCAAGGTTCTATTCCTTCTCTGAGCTACGCCATTCTGTTGTGGAGTGCTTGGCGTAGTCAATTGGGATAAAATCCTATTCTCTATGAGGTATCCTAAGAACTCATCAGACAAATATTCTTTATCTCAGTCAAATCAAAGATTCTTTATGGATAAATCTAATTGCTTTTCCACTTCTGTACGAAACTCTCAAAATTTATCAAAGGTTTTGCTTTTGCGGTGTATTAGATACACATATCCATATCAAGAATAGTCATAGACAAAAGTCATGTAATAATCGTAACTTCTTCGGGCACTGATGCTCATGAGACCACATACATTAGTGTACACAAGTTCTAAAGGTTGGTTGGCACTTGTACCTTTCGTATTAAAAGACCTCTTAGTCTTTTTACCTTCCAAGCAAGATTCATAATGTGGAAGACTAACTTCCTTAAGCATACTTAAGGGACTATCTTTCTCAAGTCTAGTGATTCTTTCTTAATTAATATGACCAAGTCTTAAATGCCATAGGTACCCCTCATTAGAGTGAGAAGTTTTAAGCTTTTTATTCACTATTTCAATTTGAAGCATCGAGTAGTTATTTGGTTTGATAAAGTGGAGATTATTTTTCATCCATCCATTACAGATCAAAGAACGATTTCTATGAATAGTAATCTATTTATTAAATGCCACGCTATAACCGTTATAAAAAAAACATGCTACAGAAATTAAATTCCTCTTAAAATGATGTACATAAAACATGTTCTTTAAAACAATCTTCCTAAAATTATCAAAGTGTAAAATAACTTTTCTCACTACTTCGGCTAAAACATAGCTCCCATCTTCGGTTTGCAACAAGAGGCTCCTATCATGTAGACTTCTCGTTTCACTGAACCCCTGTAAAGAAACACACACATGGCTAGTGGCTCCAGAATTAATAACTCAATTGTCAATTAATTCTTCCAATAAGCAAGCTTCAACCATAAAAAGTTCCATACCTTTGCCCTTTTTGGCTAGGTAACCCAAATACTCTTTGCAGTTTGATTTGAAATGCCATTTTTTGTTGCAGAAAAAACATTTGATCTTTTTAGGATCTTTTGACTTCTTAGCCTTTTTCTTATCCATACGAGATGGAACCGAAGACTTAGTCTGTTTCTTCTTTCCCTTAACTTTCTATTTCCCCTTAGAGGGCAAGGGGTCCACAGCTAAGTTTGCTTCAGGTTTCTCTTAAACCGGCTTACCACCATTAAACATCAACTATAGGATTGTAATTCCTTCATGAGCTAAGTCAAGGTAAGCCCCTTGTTCCCTAAGTTGTAAGCAGCCCTAAAACTAACAAGCTCATTGGTTAAGGATTTGAACACTATTTCAATTTGAGTGTTCATGTCTAGTTCAACCCCATTGTCAATAGATTTCACAAAGAATCTCATAAGCTTAAGCATATGTTTTTTGACCGGAGTGCCGGTTTTCTATTATGAATTCATTAAATTTGTAATAGTGGATTATCGAACCAATACAACTTGGTCTCTTAGCAAATCCTCCAAATTTGTCATGATCTCTTTTGCAGTACGAAAATTCTCGTGTTGCTTTGGATTGAGCTTTAGGAGGGCACGTTTCGTCAAGAACGAATTTATGTTTCTCACAGTTGAGAACTATTAGCAAGTTTTTTTTCCATTCTCGAAAGTTATCCCCATTTAATTTATTATCAGTAAAAATGCTAATAAGAGGAGTAGGAGACATATTTAAACTGAAAGAATAAATATTTCACTAATTACTATCTTTGTATTAAACAAATAATTTTCAGTTCAGCAACATATCAAGAATGTAGTATGATGCATGCGTCTTGTATTAAAACCTTGAAATTTTTTTTTTCATTACTACAATTATGCTCACACCCATCAACCATGTCACCTTAGGGTCCCATGATTAACTAGCAATAACATGAATTACATCCAATCAGTTCGTAAATCTTAATTCTCAAGACTCCACATGAATTAATGATCGTTTAATGTTTGATCATCATCTCTAGCTTAAATATCGTTTCTTAGGAAACTATTTAATAATAGATGATTTCGAGTGTGTAACCATTGATTCAACACCCATCATGAACATTCTTTCATTTGTGAGTCATCTTAGGACAATCTCTCTGAAAGCCATGCATGACTAGTTGTCCTTAAAAGAAAATCCTATCTAGTGAACTCACATGACAAAGTTTACCTTGGGGTGCAGCCAGGGTAGGAACCTGGTCAAAACTTTATCATGTTATCACTTAGGGACCATCAATGGAGGTTGTAAGTCTTGTTCAAGGACCTTCTTCCACTTAATATTTTAAAAACATGCAAGGTTTTTTATCCCAAATTTCAAGAATGATCATACAATAGTTCTAGTGGTATTCTTACCTAATCTAATTGACTTGTTTCCAATATATACATGGAATGATATGAAAATTTTATAATATTTGCATTCATTCACAATAATCAATCAATCATAAAAACAAACAATTTTAATTCTCCACAGTTTTTATTTTAAGGAAAACACTGAAGAAGTGAATGCGAACTGTGCACCAGGTAGGGTCCCAAGAAAGAGAGGGGATTTAGATTTGACCGCTTAAAAACTAAGTCTTTCCTAGCCAGAGCCAAACCTAGACATGCACCTTCTTATTACCACATTTCTCATAGTTATCGAATAACCTAAAGAAGTGAATAAAACAATACAACACATGTATTTTCTTATTACCACACATATTATTTTTAATTGATCAACTATGGATTGATTGGCTGTTTAATGTCACAGCAATAATGTACAAGCATACACTGTTTATGAAAGTATAGTTGGCAGATATGAGTCTATCGGATATCAATCCCAGGAGGATGGTTGTCTTTTGTCTTTCAGTGTTAGTGCACTAAATAGATAGAAACGATATAAATTGTGAGAGTAGTTGTCGAAGCAATAACTTGAAAACAATAAGATAAAATATGATAATGATAAAATAGGATCCCCAACATAAATATTCAACAAAATACTAAGTGCTCATAAAGTATAAAAAGATAGGTGATTGTCGATGCATTAAATCGCAATGAATATCTTACCAAGCTTAACTTCTATATTTAATCTAAGACTTAAACATGCACATTAGCCACACCTTCTGATGATGGAAATGGAACACTATTAAGAACAAGTGGATTAAATTCTTCTAATCCTCAAGCAACTTTCGTTGTCATGCTTGTTAGCTTGAACTATCGCTGCACTTTCCAGTGTTAATGACCGCAACAACACTTCCATGCTTAAAATATTCAAACCCAAAGATTAAACAGTAGAAAAAAGATTGAATAAAATAACATTTAACTTAGAAATCATGTATACTTCCATACAAACATGAAATAGAAAGTAATCACCAGCGTTTAGAAAAGAAATATAAAAGAAACAAGTGGAGAGTACAATTCTTAGAACACCTCGACTTGATCTCTCAACTCCCTCTTATGTCACACTCAGGGTTCATTGTCTAGAGCTAATCTGCATCCCTTTCATATTGGTTCACCCGTGGGAGGCTTAAGCCACCATAGCCGAAAAACTACAAAAAATAGGTTGAAGAAGATAATGCCCCCCCCAAAAAAACATTTTCCTTTTTTCCTTTTCACGTGAATATTAATATTTATCCAAATAGCACAGGTATTCTTTCATCAGAATCATGCTGCCTTTGTATGTACAAGTTGGTTGTACCAAACTGGACAGCTCAAACATTTTTACTCTTATCTGGATAGTTGTCAAGTGCGACGACAATTCTAGGCGCAATCTGGAAATACTCATGCAGCGGCATCAGTACCAAAACATGACAAAATTAAGGATAAATAGACTAAGATCCACTGAGTTATAAAATGCAATGTACTGAATTGAAAATGCTAAAATATGTGCTAAAGATAATTAAATAGGGAAAAATTAACCAATACGTAGGGAGAAAACATATGTTCTTTTTAGTACTATCACACCATCAAAATTCAATTTTTACTTGTTCTCAAGTAAAATAGAAACTAGCAAGGCTATACAAGAATTCACTAAGGCAAATGATCATTCTAGCAACTTGAATCACCTAAAATCCTAATGAATGATTCATATTCAGATGACAGAATATTACATTGACAATACATAAGTATGAACGAATAAGATTGCAACTTCATCAAAACCAGCATTATGCTTTAAGTCCTAAATTCTATCTACCATTACATCATTTATTGTACAATATATGTCTCTCTATCTCTCCTTTTTTGTGAATAAGGGATATCATTACATTACTGTACCCTTGTTCCTGAGAAGTAACGATGGAGTGTAACAAACCCCTATGAAGTACGTAATTGCGAGGACACACACTCATGCAGCAACAACCTTTAGCCAGATTCATTTTTCTAACGATTGCATTGGAGTGTTCCCTCTTTAACATTCACAATACACCTACTTTGGAGTGTCTGTTATTCATAACTATATATATATATAAGCAGCTGTAAAAGGCAGATTAATTCAAGATTCAAAGAATGATATTAGTCATCCATTACTGATGCAACCTAAATCATTCATCAAAGAATTAAAGATACAACATTCAGTCAAATTTATCCAACTTATTCATTGATAATTCATATGATTCAAGAATTAAGCATCGAATGTAACAAAAATTTTCAAACACATTTGCATTAACCACAAATAAACCTTGCATGCTTTATTAAAGTAAAAAAAAAATTGAAATGTGGGTGTATTTCCAAACCCTACATGCATTCCCCTAAACTGAAAGTTTGCATTATTCCCAATGCACAACATTAAAATGCAATGACAATAAAAATTCAACGACAATGTGCACTAACAAAATGAAAATTACATCTACATGCAATGCATGAATACTACAGCTAAAACTTAAAATAAACTAACTCAGTTTGCCTAGGCCATTAATGTGGTTGCCTGATGTTTTTTCTTCCTCCTCTTTTTCTCCTCTTTCGTGCGTTTTTTTGTCTTTGGAGTGCTTTCTCTTCTTTTCTTTGGGCTTCGCATGATCCTCGGGTTGCTCTTTAGTTTTCGACGCTGCCCCGGTATCACCGACTGCTTCTTGTGTAGGAGGGGTCACCTTGAGTGGTTCGATATAGACCACTATCTCCAATGAGTTATGGTGCTTCTCGCTGGTTACCTCTACAACTTCCACTAGTCTAGCTCCATCTCGCTCTAGATTATTAGTAGTTACACCCACAAACTCGGATACATTGATAATGTTCTCAGTAAATTCTTTCTCAGCAGCTTCTTTCTCAATATTTTCTTCCTCGGCCTTCTCATTCATAACGGCAACGCGAACTTCTTGTAACACCTCACACCCATACCCTTTTTCGGGATGGAATACGAGGCGTTACTTAACTCGGTCACATACATTCACACGTTTCTTAGTCATCAAAATTTGGTCAAATTTCAAACTTTTCCAATCTAAAACAAAATCTCCATACTAAGGGCCTACGAGGCTCTAAACATTTATTTAAAAACCATTCGGGAATGGTCCGAATCTTCCCATGAACACAGAAAAATATTACTAGATACAAGGGCACACGCCTGTATGAAAGGGGCAACACGCTCGTGTGACCAATTCAACATGGTCGTGCTGTTGGCCCGTGTAGCTCACACGACCTAAACGATACAGGGACACGCCCGTGTCCCTTACCCGTGTAGAATTAATTCTAAGTTTACACCTATAGGGGTTTTCACATGGCCTAACACACACTCGTGTCCTTAGCCCATGTCTTTCACACGGCCATGACACGCCCGTGTCCCTGGCCTGTGTCCTTCACACGGCCATGACACACCTGTGTCCTAGCTTGTGTACAAAAACCTGGACATTCTGTTTCTAACGTCAGCAATTCTTAAGGGCCACACGCTAGGCCGTGCCTTTCACACGGCTGAGACACACGGTCGTGTCTCTGCCCATGTGTTTACCACCATGCATACTGACTTGGCATTTTTACGTGCAAGGGACACACGGCTGGACAATACGCCCATGGGGCTGGCCGTGTGTGAGACACGTGCTCGTGTGTCTACTCGTGTAGACAAAAATAAGGCTGCTTACTAAGCCTCTTTGCCACCCTTACTTACACAACCTACACAATAGCAACCAAAACCAATACAAGATTATTTCATGCAACCAAATCAGCCACAATAGGCAACATTTCATTTGTGCATTTTACTCATCCATGAAAATAACATCATTTGCATATATCAAAATGAATATTAGCCATCATTTGAGGCTTAATACAAAATGAAGGGGAATCAACCCATGCCAACACATTTGGCCAATTTTTCAAAGACTCAAAACATCAAAATCTAGCCCTATACATACCATTCTCAAAAATAAATAGTCTAACTATACCGAGTGCTTCGGTTGATAGTGTGATCGTTGCCTCTGACGTCCAATGCTCCTCGAGCTAGTTAGGTGGCACTATAAGAAGAAGGAAATGAGAGGGAGTAAGCATAAAGCTTAGTAAGTTGTACATAAATAAATATACAACAACAATTTTACCATTCATCAACATGCTCCAAACAAAAAAGTGGGCATAAGCATAACTTATTCATCACTATCCATAAAAATCTCATAGCATATATAGAGCTCATAGCTCATACATTTCAAATAGGTACATGTACCACTCACAACACGGTTATACTTTCCTTTCCTCATTAACTTAAAGTCATAACACTCACCGTTGAACCATTCGGAACACCACTAGATATTCATTAAGCCTCAAAAATGGGTAAGGTGTCGATGCCATGTCCCAGACATGATCTTACACTGGCTATCATCATCGAGGCTGATCCATGTCCCAAACATGGTCTTACACTGACACATCTCGTAGCCGATGCATGTCCCAGACATGTCTTACACTAGCACTCGTCTCAATGCCGATGCCATGTCCCAGACATGGTCTTACACTAGAACTCATAATGTGGCTAATGCATGTCCTAGACATGTCTTACACTAGCCTAAAATAACCCATATGTCATGGCATAAATATTTGATTTATTTCCTAGGTTCAAATGGGAACTCTACTATCTCTATTATCATTGTACTTTCTCAATTCCACAATCAAGCAATTCATGCTATATTAATCCAAATACAATTCAACACATACATTAGCAATGTAGTTGTATTATTTACATACAACTTACCTCGGATTACAAAATGTGGCGACTAGTCGATTTAGTCGATCCACTTGGCTTTCCCCCGGTCTAGGTTCAGATTTGGTAATTCTTGATATATAATAGCAAAATGTACTTATTTAGTCACTAAATAGAATTAAGCAATCGACAATTCACATCTTTGGTAAAATGACAAATTTACCCTTAGACTTTGACAAAATGACCATTTTACCCACAGACCTGAAAATTAATTTTTATCGAATTTCTTCATATCTTAAGCCTAGTCGAACCCATTTTCCTCTTATAGTAACCCCAAATTCCCACTATTTCACACATTTATCATCTATTTTACAACTTATGCAAAATAGTCCTTTTAGGTGTTTTCATGCTAAAACCTTTCACAAAAGTTTTTTATAACACACCCAAGACTCATTTTCTTCCATTAAAACTCAAAAAAAAATACAAATAATTTCATGGAAAAACCCTAAACTCTTAATCATTTTGCAAAATAGTACCCTCATTTGAAAGCTCATGCTTCAAGGGTCTCAAAAGTACAATAGTATTCAAGAAAAGCCATTAAAATCACTTACTTGTGAAGGCTTACTGAAAAATGAAATTTTTCAAGCTTTCAAACCCCTATTCTTGCTGAAATTTTTAGTGGAAGAAGGAAAGGTAAAAAGAGATGACAACATTTTTCTTTTATTTTATTTCTAAACAACATTAAGTCATCAATTCACCTAACCCTTTGACTAGATTAATTTCCTTGTCTCATGGTCGGCCAAGCTAAATATTAGGGTATATTTTCCCTTTAAGGACCCCCAATTTTGGTTCTCTAGCTATTTGACACCCTTAGCTATCAAAATAGGACTTTTGCACTTTATGCGATTTAGTCCTTTTTCGCAATTAGGCTCACAAACGTTAAAATTAACTCACCAAATTTTTCATGTACTCTTAATATCATGCTATAACATCAAAATAATAATAAAATAATTTCTCTAACTTTGGATTTGTGGTCCCGAGACCACTATTCTGACTAGGCCCAAAATCGAGTTGTTACATTTCTCTCCCCTTAGGGATTTTCGTCCCCAAAAATCTTACAGATGAACAAGTTCGGGTATTATTCTCTCATAGTCTCCTCGGGTTCCCATGTGGCTTCTTTGGCTCCATGTCTATGCCACAAAACTTTCACGAGTGCTATACTCTTATTCCTTAACTGTTTGACTACCCGAGCTAATATCTTAACTGGCTCTTTGCCATAAGTCATGTCTAGATGAATCTCAACTTCCGTTGGTGCAATCACATGCAGAGGATCTGATCTATATAGCGTAGCATGGATACATGAAACACGTCGTGCATCTTTTCCAATTTTGATGGTAAAGCCAATCGATAGGCAACTGACCCTACTCTCTCGGTAACTGATAAACCGTAATTTATACATATTTATACCCCATGATTAACGCATTTTATGAATGATTTCTCCTTAGATTTGGTGAATTCGATGCTTCTAATGCCATAATTTCATGTTTTATCCTTAGGTAAGCATAGGAGAGTGAAAGGAACGGGAAATGGGCCAAAAATGGAAAAAATGGGCCAAAGCACGAAATTAAATGGCCTGGACCTCCTCACACAGGCAGCTCACACGGTCGTGTCAATTTGGCAGAATTGAAGCACGACTCACACGGGTATAACACATGCCTGTGCCAATCTAACAGGCTCAAACACGGCCTGAAGTTATTGCACACGGGCGTGTCCCTGTCGAGCCCAAGTTGAGTCTAATTCGAAAAAGGCCACTTTTGAAGGTTTTTAGGCATTCCAAAGCTATAAATACACCTTAGAATAGGAAGAAAAAGGAGGACAGAGAATGGGGAGTAAGGAATTACCCTAAGAAAGCCGATTGATCCATCTCAGAATCTGGATCCACTATCAAGACTGAAGATATCTCTTCAATTTCCCCTTTAGGAGTTTTGGGTTTTTTTTATGTTTTGTATTTATTATTATTCTGAGATGTTTTCTTGTTTAGTTATGAACTAAACCCCTAAATACCTAAGGGGGATGAAACCTATGATAAAATCTTGTTATTATTTCTGAATCGTATGATAAATATTTGACTTGTTCTTAATTATGTGTTCTTAATTCTTGTTTTGGTATTTCAGGATATCACTTCAAGTTACTACTCTTAGTTGGAGGAGGAATAGACCCTGACTAAGAGTAACTTTGTCATAATTAAGTGGAGTTGATTGCTCGCCTAGAGATAGGGTGACAAGATTTTGCCGGATTAGGGTGAAACCTAATAAGGGAATCCATAGATCGAGTTAATGTAACCTTAGGGTGTTAATTAGAGAAAAGTCTCGGTTATTCAACCTAGGGATTAGACGTTGTTAGTCTCGAGAGGGATAATAATATAACTTAGGGATTTCTACGAAACAAGTTAAATGAATAAATCGTCCAGTTTGGAGCCAGAATAACAAGTACAAGTCTAGGTGGACTTTTCCTTAGGTATTGTCTCAATCAATCGTTTTTCCCCAAAAGTAATTTCCCAATTCTATTTTTTGCAACTTTTTAATTTAGTTAATTAGTTAGTTAAAACAAATCCTTTTATTTTTAGGCTAGATAATAAAAAGACGGTCATTACTAGTACTTTTAGTCCTTTGGGTTTGACAATTCGGTCTTGCTAAAGCTGTACTACTCTTCGATAGGTACACTTGCCTACATTGTGATAATAATTAGTTTCAAGAACGATTAATTATAAATTTAATAAACTTATCACGGAAAATCACGATTAAGTTTTTGGCACCGTTGTCGGGGACTAAGATATTAGGAACGCTCAATTTTTATTACTTTAGCAGGTTCTTGTAGTTTATGACTAGAAGAAACCCGTCGGAACCATTACTTTTTGACGAACAAATTGATCGTACAGCTCGTAGAAATTGACGAGAAATCAGGCGTAGCTTAAGATGCACAGAGAAAGAGCAAGAAAATGATATCTCAACTACAACTGAGGAGATGGCTGAAAATCAAGACAATCCGCTACCTCCAGCCATACCCGCTGAATTAGCAAATCAAAATCCTGCTCCTCGTACTATGTATGATTATGCTAAACTTAATTTTACAGGAATTGAGTCAAGTATAGTTAGGCCTGCTATTGCTACAAATAATTTTGAACTGAAACCTAACACGATTGAGATGATACAGCAATTTGTTCAGTTTGATAGTTTGTAGGATGAGAACCCTATCACTCACTTGGCGAATTCCTAGAACTGTGCGACACTTTCAAAATTAATGGTGTTTCTGATGATGCCATTCGCCTTCGGTTATTCCCTTTTTCACTAAGGAACAAAGCTAAACAGTGGTTGAACTCATTACCACGAGGGTCCATTACCACTTGGGAACAAATGACCAGAAAATTTTTATTGAAGTATTTTTCGCTGGCTAAAACGGCCAAGTTACGTAATGATATCTCTTCTTTTGTGCAGATGGACTTAGAAACACTTTACGATGCATGGGAGAGATACAAAGACCTTTTGAGAAGGTGCCCACACCATGGGTTACCTTTATGGCTGCAAGTTCAAACGTTGTACAATGGTGTGAACCCTTCGACAAGACAAATGATTGATGCAATTCTTTGGTGGAACCATCAATAACAAAACACCAAGAGGCTTCAATTTATTGAGGAGATGTCACCAATAATTATCGCGGCAAGTCATGAGGACTAAGCTAACGAAAACACAAGGCGGGCGTTTATAACATCGACTCGGTTACTATATTGTCAAATCAGGTAGAACTTCTGAATAAAAAAATTGATGGTTTACTTGGTTCTACGCAGGTACATCTAGTGATGAGGTGTGATTCAAGTGGAGGAGGTCTGCATACAGAATATCAACCGTTCAATCCTACAACCGAAGAGGAACAAGTTAACTATATGGGTAACAATAACTTTAGATCTCAAAATAACCTATATAGCAATACTTATAATGTAGGTTGGAAGAACCACCCAAATTTTTCTTGGGGTGGTCGAGGAAATCAAAGGCCACAAAATCCTCAAGGTTTTCAACAGCCACCTTATCAACAGGAAAAAAGACCAAACCTTGAAGAGATGCTATCCAAATTCATCTTGGTGTCAGAAACTCGTTTCCAGAACACCGAGACAGCACTTAAAAATCAACAAGCATCGATCCAGGGGCTCGAGACCCAGATAAGTCAACTTTCCAAGCTAATATCCGAATGACCACAAGGTATCCTGCCAAGCAATACTGAACCAAACCCAAAGGAACAGCTCAACGCAATTAATGTTCAAGAAGGATGCGTTGAGCCTGAGCCAGAACCAAGGAAAGAAAATGTAGAGAGCAAAGGTGATGGTGAGGTAAGTCATAGTAAAAAGGAGAATGCAGAATACAAACCCCGTGTGCCATACTCTAATGCGACAAAGAAAGACTGCTCAAACGAACAATTCGGTAAATTTCTTAAACTTTTAAAAAAATTACATATTAACTTACCATTTATTAAAGCTCTGTCGCAAATGCCGAATGCAATCAAATTTTTAAGAGAGCTTTTAGCAAACAAGCGAAAGTTGGACGAAGCGTCGCATGTAGAGCTAAACGCAGTTTGCTCAGCTATTCTACAGAATAAGCTACCTCACAAATTGAAAGATCCAGGGAGTTTTACAATTCCTTGCTTAATTGGTAGTTTAGATGTGAATCATGCATTAGCTGATTTAGGGGCTGGTATTAACGTCATTCCTTACAAAATTTTTAAACAACTAGGTCTTGGGAAAACTAAACAAACTAGGATGAGCATTCAATTGGTAGATAAAACTATAAGCTTTCCTAGGGGCATTATTGAAGATGTACAAGTGAAAATAGAAAAGTTCATATTTCCCGTTGATTTCGTTGTTTTAGACATAGAGGAGGATAACAACACCCCTTTGATTTTAGGGAGGCTCTTTTTAACAACTGCTAAAACAATTATTGATGTTGGCATAGGTGAGCTCACCCTTATGTAGGAGACGAGACGATCACCCTTCAAGCTCGTAATTCTGGCAACACATTGAATATTCGAGGTAATTGTCCACACCAGTCTACTGAAACTAACAATATGACGCAACCTACTTTGTAGAAATTAAGTTTGAAAAAAGTTCATGAGCCATGTTCCAGTAACAACATAAGACTCATTCATGAAGACCGAAGGCTACAGATAGAGGAGCTAGACGTATAGCGAGCCCATAGAACACACGATAAACTAAAACTACATCGGAATGCACTCAATACGTCCCCAAATTTACTTAAGGTTGGAGATAAAGTCTTACTAGATGTCGCAGACCCTCACATTATCAGTACCAACACGAATGAAGAAACCCCTCTCACAGTACTTTGTATTTTTCCATTCAGAACAGTAGAGGTCAGTCATCCCAAGTTTTGCACTTTTAAGGTAAACAACACCCGTCTAAAACCTTATTTTGATAAGATATATAGTAGGAATGAGGAGTACGAACTCTTTAAACCACCATAACCATTCAACGGAGAGGTAAGTCAAGCTTAAACTATAAATAAGCTCTTCTCGGGAGGTAACCCGAGCACTAACTGTACTAACTTCTCTAAATTTTAGTGTTTAACACCTGACCTACTAACGGAGCTCTTGAAAACAAGTTCACCACAGGGACACAGCCAAGAACTCGAGCGTGTTTAGGACCGTATGCAAACAGGGCAAAGATTTTCCCATAACACGGGCAACGATAAAATGCCATGACCGTGTGACATGGCCGTGGGCGAACCTGCCAAATCAACACGGACATGTGACACGCACATGCCTTAGGACTGTAGACGAAATTGAGAAACTAGCACGGACGTGCGACATGCCCGTGTTGAACACCCATGGTTGAACCTCTCAAATTAACACGGGTGTGGGGCTTACATACACGGGCGTGTGAGAAGCGAACGAAGCTAGACACGGTCGTACGACACAGCCGTGTGCACCAATACGCCCGAGGTACACAGGCGTGTGTCGAACTTCAGATGCGCCAAAATAAGAAAAATGCGAAACACACGGGCTAAAATTGGGACACACGGGCGTGTCCCCTGGCCGTGTGCCCCAAAATCTATAAATAGGTTGCACTATTCATTGTCTTCCCTACTCAAAAACCCTAACCCTCGCCGCTACAAGTCTACACGGCCTCCTCGCCGCACTCGTGCGCCGCCTCTAACTTCGTTTTTAATGCATTTTCTCCTCTTCCTAGTATTTGTTTACTTTTTCCTTGTCTATTTTACTGATTTCTAGGGCTAGTTATCATGATAATATGCAAGTTTTTTATTTTATTTCTATATTTCTATCATTTAAATATCATAATCTAGAATATCCATAATCTTTTTCTTAGTCATTACATGCATTCTCTACTCTATTTGTCAAGTTAGAAGTAAAATTTTCATGATAAGGGTAGTTAAAATTTTTCATGCATTTTGTGTTGCCATTTTCTTATCTATTTAATTTATTACCTCACATTTTTTTTCATTTTTGATTCATACCACAAGGCCACAAGAGTATGTTAATGAACACATTATTTTAATTTTTTTGTGGTTGAAATTATCTATGCCTCTTTCCTCTTACAATTTAGTTCTATTTTCCTATGTTTATTTTTCAAGACGATTCAATGAATTTTACTACAGGTTTACAATGTCATCTTCACGAGGAAAGAAATCCGCCGTTCCTGCTTCCAAGAAAAGGAAAGGTGCATCATCTTCCTCGGGTCCTATCGCAGAAATTCGCCACCCGTTCCTACAGTTTCCCAACGGGCCCCAAGAGGAACTTTTTCAAATACTACGGGCTCGACCTTTAACAGCAGGATGCTGCATTGATTGGGCTACAGTCGAACAATTACAATTGGCTGATGCGATCTGGGCTCTCTTTACCACCGATCTTTGGGAGCTATTCTTTGGGATCATCGAGCCGACATACTTAGAGCTGATAATGGAACTATGTTCCACATTTCATCTTCAAACGGTGATGACAAACTACAATGATCCTGGCACAGTCCAGTTTTGCTTAGGCAGATTAGTCTGCCAACTAAGCGTTTTTGAGTTCGACACTACATTGGGTCTTTATACCGAGGAGTTCAGAGAGGAGAATGACTTACACGCTCTCGACTGCCACATCCATTGTTCTCCATCATGTTGCTGGGACGCCCTCGTCCCACGTTCGGCCACGTACGACCCCAGTCGTACCAAGCCATCATCTCTCCCTCCATCCCTAAGGTACCTTCATTCTATTTTATCTCACACCTTGACAGGGCAGAGGGAGAGCACCGACGTTGTCACTACCCATGACGTCTATTATTTATAGTTTATGTCAAACGGGCACGTCATCGACCTCGCTTACATTATTGCCCTTGCCATACGCCACCAGACGGAGCGACATTAGAGGGGGTCATCTCCATTGGCCCCTACGTGACTCGACTGGCGCGACACTTCAGACTTCTCAACACCGCAGCCCAAGAATTCTCCTTGACCCTTATTGGCCAGATGTCTCCACAAGGCATCTCGAGCATGCTTAGCATGAGGATGATAGAGAGGCACCGAGGAACCTACCCTCCCCAATGTCGTCTCGCTCAATCTACCGAGGAGGAGGTTCCCGAGGACATTACTGATGATGTCCCTACCCAACACGAGGACCCACCTTCCCAGCCACCACCACCTTCTCGGCTAGTTCATACGGCGGCTTCATATGCTGACATCTCTGAGCACTTTAACAGATACAAGCAGCAATGTTTTCAAAGATTTGACAATATTGTTGCTACTCTAAAGCAGATTTGTCAGCACCTCCACATCTCATCGCCAGTCCCACCTCGCGAACCGTCCAGCGATGAAGATATTTAGAAATTTTTATTTATTATTTTATGTTTCTGTTTTTATTTACATTTAAGACCACTTTTATTTCATCTTATTTTTATTAGGATTTATAATTTTTTTCTAATAATTTTTATTCTCGACTATTCCTTTACGAGTAATTATTCTTCCTAATATCCCCTAAACAGTTCCTGCTTTTATCACAGCTATAAAGAGCTCCAAAGCTCACAATCACTTAGGAACTTCAAACTCCAATGGAAAAGGTTCCCCACGACTGCCATGCCCTGCTCAATGGGAAGATATAATATTCTTTTGGCACAGCACTTGTGGTACCCAACCTCTGCCACCATCGGAGTATCCTCCTCCACCTTTATAACTCCAAACTAGGACATTCATTCAACACTCAGGAAGTTTCAATTCTCTCCCTATCTTATGATCTTATATTTTCTTATATATCTATCCTTGTACATTGAGGGCAATGTACATCTTAAGTGTGGGGGGGTAATCCTTTCACTATTTGAAAATCCCTGAATATTGCTTTGTTCTCTTGTAAATCTCTCATATCATGTTTAAGATGAATTTTGATTGACTGATAATTTTGATTGATATATCTTGAATTAAAACATAGGAAATTATGCATTGATTGTTAAACTTTAAGATGTTAGAGAATCAAGCATGATAAGTAGATTTTTAAGAATTTAAAATTTTAGGTTGTTTCCCCAAGTCTAGGTATTATTTTCAATTGAATCCCACAGGTTTAAACATCAAAAAGCCATAATTTTTGTGAGATTTTTGAGCCTTTTGAGCATCATTAATTCATTCATGCTCACTTTCGTTATTGCTTTGAGTGTGTCAATATTGAATTATTATTCTAGAACTTGCCTGATTATGGATGTCAAGATGACGCCATTTGATTTGATATATCAAGATGATAGAGGCACTTAGAATTAACCCACTCATGCCATGAAAAGCCTACCTCCATGATTAACCCTTAGTAAACCCCTTTAACCTAACAAGCCATTCCTTGTATGACCCTCAATATTAACCCTTAACCTATTATTATTGAAATCCCCTAAATTAACTTGATCCCTATTTTTTTTCGAGATTTGAGTTGAATAAATTGCTTAGCTATGTCTTGTTCTTAATAGTTAGTCTATGTTATTTGACTTGTTCTTAAAAAAACATATATTTATCTTTTGTTTGTAAACTTCATTATTCAAATTCCGTAGTCAAAGAAGAAGCTTTGTTGTAAACAAGTAATGATTAAATATTTTTCTAGTTAAGTAATTTTTCAAGTCAATCTCAATTTTAACCTTTTTCTTTCAGCTTATGACTACACCCCCTAACCAAGCCTCATTACAATCCTTTAAAGACCTTTTGATTGATGTATCATCTCAAATTATAGTGGTGGAGATTTGATTTTCATGTAAGCCTATGGTAATAACTTTTCATATTGACTAATGAGTGCTAATTTCATTGTCCTTAAACACTTCGAGTGATTTGACTGAATCTTTAGTGAGGATGGTAAACTCTATGAGATTCCGAATCATGATTAAAATACTCAATTTGGAATGTTTGAAGCTCTAATGTTCTTTTAGTTGAATTCTCAATGTATGATTACTTATGAGATGGTTTGAGATAATATTGATAGGAATTATAAGTTCAGAAAAAGGAAATTTTAATTATGATTTGAGGATTTTGCTTGAGGATAAGCAAACGCTTAAGTGTGGGGGTATTTAATATACCGTAATTTATACATATTTATACCCCATGCTTAATGCATTTTATGAATGATTTCTCCTTAGATTTGGTGATTTTGATGCTCCTAATGCCTTAATTTCAAATTTTATCCTTAGGTAAGCATAGGAGAGTGAAAGGAATGGGAAACGGGCCAAAAATTGAGAAAATAGGCCAAAGCACGAAATCAACACGGCCTGGACCTCCTCACATGGGTAGCTCACACGGCCATGTCAATTTGGCTGAATTGAAGTACGATTCACACGGGTATAACACACGCCCGTGCCAATCTAACAGGCTCGAATACGGCCTGAAGTTATCGCACACGGGCGTGTCCCTGCCGAGCCCAAGTTGAGTCCATTTCGGAAAAGGCCACTTTTGAAGGTTTTTAGGCATTCCAAAGCCTATAAATACACCCTAGAAGAGGAAGAAAATGAAGGACGGAGATGGGGAGTAAGGAATTACCCCAAGGGAGCCGATTGATCCATCTCAGAAGCCAGATCCACTATCAAGACTGAAGATCTCTCCTTAATTTCCCCTTCAGGAGTTTTGGGCTTTCTTTATGTTTTGTATTTATTATTATTCTGAGATGTTTTCTTGTTTAATTATGAACTAAAACCCTAAATACCTAAGGGGGTGAAACCTATGACAAAATCTTGTTATTATTTCTGAATCGTATGATAAATATTTGACTTGTTCTTAATTATGTGTTCTTAATTCTTGTTTTGGTATTTCAGGATATCACTTCAAGTTACTACTCTTAGTTGGGGGAGGAATAGACCCTGACTAAGAGTAACTTTGTCATAATTAAGCGGAGTTGATTGTGCGCCTAGAGATAGGGTGACATGATTTTGCTGGATTAGGGTGAAACCTAATAAGTGAATCCATAGATCGAGTTAATGCAACTCTAGGGTGTTAATTAGAGAAAAGTCTTGGTTATTTAACCTAAGGATTAGACGTTGTTAGTCTCGAGAGGGATAATAATATAACTTAGGGATTTCTACGAAACAAGTTAAATGAATAAATCGTCCGGCTCGGAGCCAGAATAACAAGTACAAGTCTAGGTGGATTTTTCCTTAGGTATTGTCTCAATCAATCGTTTTTCCCCAAAAGTGATTTCCCAATTCTATTTTCTGCAACTTCTTAATTTAGTTAATTAGTTAGTTAAAACAAACCTTTTATTCTTAGGCTAGATAATAAAAAGACGGTCATTACTAGTACTTTTAGTCCTTTGGGTTCGACAATCCGGTCTTGCTAAAGCTATAATACTATTTGATAGGTACACTTGCCTACATCGTGATAATAGTTAGTTTCAAGAATGATTAATTATAAATTTATCAAACTTATCACGGAAAATCACGATCAGTAACCTCATAAGGTCCTATGAAACGAGGACTCAACTTGTCCCTCCTACCAAATCTGAGGACTTTCCTCCACGGGGATACTTTTAAGAATACTCTATCACCGACTTGACATTCGATCTCTTTCCACTTCAAATCCGCGTAGGATTTCTGTCTATCCGAGGCTGCCTTCAAACAATCGTGAATCACTTTAACTTTCTCTTTAGTCTCCTTGACTAAATCGACTCCGTGAATCTGATTCTCTCTGAGCTTAGTCCAATATAAGGGCGTTCGACACTTTTGCCCATACAAGGCCTCATAAGGCATCATGTCCTTTAATATATGAATTACTCTTTCTGACTTACCGTCGGTTTACGGGTGAAAAGCCGTGCTAAAACTCAACTTTGTTACCAATGCCTCTTGTAACTTTTTCCAAAACCTTGAGGTAAATCTCGGGTCTCCATCCCAAATATTCGACACAGGCATCCCGTGCAGTCTCACAATCTTAAAACTGTACTCTCTCAAGGGAGTAGTCAGTACATACTGGCATAAAATGTGCCGACTTTGTTAGCCTATCCACAACAACCCAAACGACGTCTTTTTTCTTCGGGGTTACCGGTAAACTCGTCACAAAATCCATAGTAATCCGATCCTACTTCCACTCGAGAACCGTGATAGGTTGAAGTAGACCCGAAGGTACTTGGTGTTCAGAATGCACTTGCTGACACACTAGGCACTTGGAAACAAACTCTGAAATGTCTCTTTTCATTCCCGCCACCAGTACATTTTCTTTAGGTCGTTGTACATTTTCACACTACCCGGGTGGATAGACAAATAACCACTATGTGCCTCTTGTAGAATCTTCTGAATATGCTCATTGTCCTTGGGTACATAAACTCTATTTTTGAACATTAAACATCCATCAGTGCAAACCCAAAAGTCTGATTCAATCCCTGACTGGCACTGAGTTCTCTTGGCTTGCAACTCCTCATCACCTTTCTGAGCTTCACGGATCTTTTGTAAAAATACCTGTCTAGCTTTCAACTCTACTAGAACCGAACCATCATTAAACACAGTCAACTGAGTATTCATGGTTCTTAAGGCGAACAACGAATTTCTACTCAAAGCGTCAGCGAGTACATTCGCTTTACCCGGATGAAAGTCGATAATCAATTCATAATCCTGTATTAGCTCTAACCATCGTCGTTGCCGTAAGTTTAACTCATTTTGAGTCATCAAATACTTAAGACTCTTGTGATCCTTAAATACTCGGCATTTCTCACCATACAAATGGTGTCTCCAAATTTTCAATGCGAACACGATGGCTGCCAACTCTAGATCGTGCATCGGGTAATTTTTATCATGTGGCTTCAGCTGTCTCGAAGCGTAATCTATAACCTTACCTTCTTGTATAAGTACGCACCCTAAACCATTCAAAGAGGCATCGCTATATATCACAAACTCCTTGCCCAACTCCAGCTGTACTAAAATTGGGGCTTCGGTCAACAAAGCCTTTAATTTCTCGAAACTCTGTTGGCACTTTTCTATCCATTTGAACTTGACATCTTTTTGCAGCAGCCTTGTCATCAGAGTAGCTATCATAGAGAATCCATTTACAAACCATCTATAGTATCTGGCCAAACCCAAAAAGCTTCGAACCTCAGTCACATTCCTCGGCGGTTTTCACTCAACAATAGCCGAGATCTTTCTTGGGTCAACTTTAATCCCATCACCCGACACAATATGTCCTAGAAATTTGTCCTCCTTAAGCCAAAATTCACTCTTACTGAACTTAGCGTGAAGCTGTTTATCTCTCAAAGTTTATAGAACCGTTCTCGAATGCTCCATGTGCTCACTCTCATCATGCGAATAAATCAATATGTCATCGATAAAAATGATGACAAACTTATCCAAATACGGCCAGAAGATGCGATTCATTAAATCCATAAACACCGCTGAGGCATTAGTCAAACCAAAGGGCATGAGGAGGAACTCATAATGCCCTTATCTCGTCCGAAACATAGTCTTCGGTACATCTTGCTCTTTAACCCTTAGCTGATAATAGCCAGACCTCAAATCAATCTTAGAAAACATGGTGGCTCCCTTCAACTGATAGAACAAATCATCAATCATTGGTAAAGGATACTTGTTCTTCACAGTTACCTTGTTGAGCTGTCTATAGTCGATACATAACCTTATTAACTCATCTTTCTTTTTCACAAAAAGTACCGGGGCACCCCACGGGGAAAAACTCGGTCTTGCAAAGCCCTTACCCGTTAGCTCTTGCAACTGTACTTTCAACTCTTTCAATTCCGTCGGAGTCATCCTATACAGAGCGATCGAGATAGGTGCCGTACCAAGGACCAACTCGATACCAAATTCAACTTCCTTAGTTAGAGGTAATCTGGGCAACTTTTCCAGAAACACATCTATAAACTCATAAACCACTGGTACCGATTTTATCTTCAACTCAGACCCTTGAGTTTTCAGCACAAAAGTGAGATAAGCTTTATATCATTTTCTCAAATATTTCATTTCCAACATAGACGATATCACCACAGGCTATTTATTCGGTTCATCTGGTCTAACCTGAAGAACATTCCCATCTTCACGTTTCAACTCAATAACTTTTCTCCCATAGTCCACTACAACACTATGAGAAGTCAACCAATCCATCCCAAGGATTACATCAAATTCATTAAACAACAATAACATCAAGTTAGCCGGAAAATAATGACCTTTAATTGTCAAAGGACAATTTCTACACACTTGGTCAACAAGTACATATCTGCCTAAGGGGTTGGACACTTTTATCACGAATTCAATTGACTCTACTATCATGTTCATACGGGGTATCAATTTTATACAAATATAAAAGTGGGTCAACCCCAGGTCAATTAAAGTAACAACAGATATATCATGGATAGAAAAAGTAACCGTGATCACATTAGGAGACTTTGCCTCTTCTCGGGCACGAATAGCGTAAGTCCTTGCAGGCGCTCTGCCCTTGGACCTCCCCGCAACATCTCTTGGTATGCCTCTACCACTAGTCCCACTTCTGAGGTTCTTTTGTGGTCTACCTTTCAACGGAGCACTCTTGCCTTCACTTCTTACTTTTTCTCTCTCTTCCATTTCGGGACAGTTTCAGAACTGATCCACACTTGAAACAGCCCATTTTATTCCCTCGGCACTTGTCAAAATGACGCCTACCACATTGTGAACATTCTGGCCTATTTGGCCGAGCACTACTGACACTAGCGATAGAAGCAATCTAGGCTCTAGATGTCGTCTTCTGCTTGTTTTTGTTTCTATTCAAGAACCCTACCAAAGCATTCGATCGGGTCGCGAACTCTCTTGATCTTTTAGATGAGGACTGATGTGATTTCCCCATCTATCTCTTCTTTGAAGCTTGCGACTTAATAGTCGCTCTCCTCCTCTCTTTAACCAATTCTTCTGCTTTGCATGCTCTCTCAACGAGCACTACAAATTCTCTTAGTTCTAGGATGCCAACAAATACTCGGATATCTTCATTTAGGCCGTCCTCAAACCTTTTACACATGATGGATTTCGTAGATATGCACTCTGGCGCATACTTGCTGAGCCTCACAAACTCACGTTCATATTCTGTTACTAGCATACGGCCTTGCTTTAACTCTAGAAACTCCTTCCTCTTTTGATCTATGAACCTCTGGCTAATATACTTTTTTCGAAACTCTTTCTGAAAGAATTCTCAAGTTACTCTCTCTCTCGGTACAACAGACACGAGAGTATTCCACCACTGATAGGCCGAATCTCGCGAGAGCAACACTACATATTTCACGCACTCCTCAAGCGTGCACGATAGTTCATCAAATACCCTAAGGGTATTTTTTAGCCAAAACTCTACTCTCTTTGGGTCATCGTCTATATTAGCCCAGAATTTCTTAGCCCCTTGTTTCCGAATCTTGTCTACTGGAAGTTTCTCCCTCTTAACCATATCCGCGCCTTGCGAAGCTACTGGGGCATACTGAGGAATCGGAGGAGGTGGGGGAGGTGGAGTGTTTGGATCTGCACGAACAAACTCTGTGTACCAAGTGTCCATCATTTGAAGATAGGCTTCTCTAGCCCCTCCGTCTTGGCCCATAGTCACGGGCTCGCTCTCAACTGGGGCGACCCCTTCAGTGGGAGTCGGCACATTACTCTCCACGTCATCCGTTGTGGCTCTATCAAAATCCATTTACTATATAAAAATACACTTTATAATTGTCAAGAGTCGTCACACTATCAATATACAGTTATGACATGTATAGCTAGACTCGTACTCATGCTAGGTTAGTCCTAGAACCAACTAAACCATGACTCTGATACCATTAAATGTAACACCCCACACCCGTACCATTCGTCTGGACGAAATACGAGGTATTATCTAACTCGGTCACATACATTCACACGTTTCTTAGTCATCAAAATTTGGTCAAATTTAAAACTTTTCCAATCTAAATCAAAATCTCCATACTAAGGGCCTACGAGGCTCCAAATGTTCATTTAAAAACCATTCAGGAATGATTTGGATCTTCCCACGAACACTGAAAAATAATACTAGATACAGGGGCACACGCCCGTGTGAGAAGGGCAACACGCCCGTGTGACCAATTCGACATGGTCGTGCTGTAGGCCCCGGGTAGTTCACACGACCTAAGCAATACAGGGACACTCCTGTGTCCCTCACCCGTGTAGAATTAATTCTAAGTTCACACCTACAAGGATTTTCACACGGCCTAGCACACGCCCGTATCCCTAGCCCGTGTCCTTCATACGGCCATGACATGCCCGTGTCCTAGCCCGTGTGCAAAAACCTGGATATTCTGTTTCTGACATCAGTAATTCTTAAGGGCCACACGGCCAAGGCACACTCCCGTGTGCTAGGCTGTGCCTTTCGCACGGCTGAGACACACGGTCGTGTCTCTGCCCATGTGTTTACTACAATGCATACTGACTTAAAATTTTTACGTGCAGGGGACACACAGCTGGACAACTCGCCCATAGGGCTGGCCGTGTGGACAAAAATAAGGCTATTTACAAAGTCTCTTTGCCACCCTTACTTATACAACCTACACAATAACAACCAAAACCAATATAAGACTATTCTATGCAACCAAATCAGCCACAATAGACAACATTTCATTTGTGCATTTTACTCATCCATGAAAATAACATTATTTGCATATATCAAAATGAATATTAGCCATCATTTGAGGCTTAATACAAAATGAAGGGGAATCAACCCATGCCAACACATTTGGCCAATTTTTCAAAGACTCCAAACATCAAAGTCTAGCCCTATACATGCCATTCTAAAAAACAAATAGTCTAACTATACCGAGTGCTTCGGCTGATAGTGTAATCATTGCCTCCGATGTCCAATGATCTTCGAGCTAGTTAGGCGGCACTATAAGAAGAAGGAAAGGAGAGGGAGTAAGCATAAAGCTTAGTAAGTTGTACATAAATAAATATACAACAATAATTTTACCATTCATCAACATGCTCATAACACAAAAGTGGGCATAAGCATAACTTACTTATCACTATCCATATAAATCTGATAGCATATATAGAGCTCATATCTCATACATTTCAAATGGGTACATATACCACTCACAACAAGGTTATACATTCCTCATTAACTTAAATTCATAACACTCACCGTTGAACCATTCAAAACACCACTGGATATTCATTAAGCCTCAAACGTGGGTAAGGTACCGATGCCATGTCCTTATATTGGCTATCATCATCGAGGCCGATGCCATGTCCCAGACATGGTCTTATACAAGCTCTCACATATCCATGCCGATGCCATGTCCCAGACGTGGTCTTACACTGGCACTTCTCGTAGTCGATGCATGTCCCAGACATGTCTTACACTGACTTATGTCTCGAGGCCGATGCATGTCCCAGACATGTCTTACACTAGCATTTGTCTCAATGCCGATGCATGTCCCAAACATGGTCTTATACTGGCTCTCATAATGTGGCTGATGCATGTCCCAGACATGTCTTACACTAGCCCACAATAACCTATATGTCATGGCATGAATATCTGATTTATTTCCTAGGTTCAAACGGGAACTCCACTATCTCTATTATCATCGTACTTTCTCAATTCCACAATCAAGCAATTCATGCTATATTAACTCAAATACAATTCAACACATACATTAGCAATGTAGTTGTATTATTGACATACACCTTACCTCGGATTACAAAATGTGGCGATTAGTCGATTTAGTCGATCCGCTTGGCTTTCCCTCGGTTTAAGTTCAGATTTGGTAATTCTTGATCTATAATAGCAACATGTACTTATTTAGTCACTAAACATAATTGAGCAATCAACAGTTCACATCTTTGGTAAAAATGACCAATTTGCCCCTAGACTTTGACAAAATGACCATTTTACCCATAAACTCGAAAATTAATTTTTATCGAATTTCTTCATATATTAAGCCTAGAAGAACCCATTTTTCTCTTATAGTAACCCCAAATTCCCACTATTTCACACATTTATCATCTATTTTACAACTTATGCAAAATAGTCCTTTTAGGTGTTTTCATACTAACACCTTTCACAAAAGTTGTTTATAACACACCCAAGACTCATTTTATTCCATAAAAACTCAGAAAACATTACAAATCCTTTCATGGAAAAACCTTAAACTCTTAATCATTTTGCAAAATAGTACCCTCATTTGAAAGCTAATGCTTCAAGGGTCTCAAAAGTACAATAATATTAAAGAAAAGCCATTAAAATCACTTACTTGTGAAGGCTTAAAGTTGCTGCAATTTTTCAAGCTTTCAAACCCCTATTCTTGCTAAAATTTTTAGTGGAAGAAGGAAAGGTAAAAAGAGATGACAACATTTTTCTTTTATTTTATTTCTAGACAACATTAAGTTATCAATTCACCTAACCCTTTGACTAGATTAATTTCCTTGTCTCATAGCATGCCAAGCTCAATCTTAGGGTATATTTTCCCTTTAAGTACCCCCAATTTTGGTCTTCTAGCTATATGACACCCTTAGCTATCAAAATAGGACTTTTTCACTTTATACGATTTAGTCCTTTTTCGTAATTGGGCTCACAAACGTTAAAATTAACTCAACAAATTTTTCAAGTACTCTTAATAACATGCTATAACATTAAAATAATAATAAAATAATTTCTCTGATTTTGAATTTGTGGTGCCGAGACCATTATTCTGACTAGGCCCAAAATCGGGCTGTTACACTTCCTCTCCTACATCAACTTACTCCTCAACAACAGGTGCCTCTTGACCAGCAATGAAGTCACCCTTGACCAAGCTATCAATCCTTCATATGCACTCTTCAGTTTCCCTTGAGTATTCTTCCTTCTCATCATCAGAGATATGCATAATGGGAGGGGATTCCATCGATCTGCCTCGGTCCCCTAAATTATCTTCCTTAGATGAGGGTTCATAATCTCGGATGATCAGTAGGAGCACTATAAATTTTGGGAGTGAGGCCGAGCTTAACTAATTAATGCAGCTATAATAGAGTTGTTAGAAGCCTTGGTATAAGTGTAGAACAAATTTTGTGGTCTTTTCGTATCCTCTGTTGTAGAGACAAGCCTAATCTGCTTATTGCTAATGGAATTAGCCAACTTCTCAATATCTTGCCTTTTGCTCAACAATGATGTGTCTACAGTTAGGTTTGTTCCCTTGCTTTTCGCCTTAGTTTTGCCCTTCTTTGTCTTGCTGGTCTCTTTCTCCTTCATTGTTAGTGTATCTTTGCCACGAGTCATTTTTTCAAAAGAGTCTTCATTTATCTAGCCCTTATTCCCCAAGACCTCTTCATAGTCATGGGGTACAATCCCTTTCTGCTGGCACAGTAGCATCACTAATGATAGGAAAACCAAAAATCTAGTTTACCTTGCGGCACAGTCAGCAATTTCCTGGTGGAGTATTGCGCCGACATCAATCTTTCTGCCCTTGACATTTGAATATATCAGGCACGTTTTATTGAGGTTGACTGTGGTGCTGTGAGTAGAAGGTAGTAGCCTGCAGTTGACAAAATGAAACTAGATTTTGCTTTACAGTGTCAGGAAGCGGTGGTGCATCATATGATTCTGTTAATGTGAACCCGTCCACAATGCTCCTTCGACACATAAATCCTTCACTAACAAGTCCCTTTTTTCGTCTATGATATCCTCAATAAACTTGGAATGTTCATCTACATCCACTTTAGTGTTGTACAACTCATTGATTTTTTTAGCATCCAATGGGATTAAGCCTTCTCGAACAAAGATAAACTCTAACTCATGGTCATAAAGGTTAGCATAAAGCTCACGTACCAATGAAGGAGAATAGCTTCCAGGATGAATGCAGAAAGTCTTCCACTTCAGCTTAGAGATGGTTTTGTAGACTTGCTTGCCCAAGTCTTGCTGTTGCGAAAGGAGAATACCTTGTTCTGGGTGAAAGTTTCACTTTAAAATGTTGTCTTGATCCTCCGGTGCAATAGCAATTTGATTGTACCCAGAATAGCAGTCTAAGAAGCAGTAATAGGTTCTTCCAACAAGCCTATCCAACATTTGGTCAACGAAAGGAAGTGGGAAGTGGTCTTTCCTTATGGCAGTATTAAGTTTGCAATAATCTATACAGACTCGCCATCCCGTAGGAATGCGTATAGGAATTAATTTGTCTTTGTCATTGCTAACCATAGTGATGCCACTCTTTTTAGGAACGAATTGCACTGGATTTACCCAATTGCTATAAAAAATAGGTAAATAATTCCAGCATCAAGCCATTTTATAATTTCTTTCTTAACAACTTCCTTCATCTTCTGGTTTAATCTTCTTTGTTGCTCAATCGATTGCTTGCCTTTATATTCCAATTTGATCTTGTGCATGCAAAACGATGGACTAATGCCTCGAATACCAGCAATACTCTAAGCAATAGCTCGTTTATGTTGCTTAAGAATATGGACCATTTTCTCTTCTTGAGTTACATCTAGTATTGCGGAGACAATAATTGGGAGAGTATTATTATCACCAAGAAAGATGTATTTAAGATGAGTAGGTAGTGGTTTCAATTCTAGAGTAGGACCTTCGTGGATAGATGGCTTAAAAATTGGAGCTGTTTTGTTAGCTACGTCTAAGGACTCAATCTGCCATCCATGCTTGAGTTCAATATTATGAGCTTCAACTATGCTGTTGCAATTATCTAAGAATTCATCATTAGATGTCATTGCAAACTCCTCAGAAAGTATTGTGCTTTGGTCATTGAATTCTTACTCAATTATATCATCTAGCACGTCGATAGTATGGCATTCTTCTTTATCCTTGCAGTGAATAGATTTGAAAACACTGAAGGTAACGTGTTCATCATTAAGTCGCATGGTCAGTTCACATTTTAAACATCAATAAGAATTTGTCTAATGGAGACAAATGGTCGTCCCAAGATTATAGGAACCTCCTTGTCTGCATTGCAGTCAAGTATGATAAAATTAGTCGGAAAAACAAATTTATCCACACGAATTAAGATATCTTTGATTTGCCCTTCAGGTAGAGCCAATGATCGATTAGCTAGTTGCAATGTCACTGCAGTAGGTTTCATGTGACAAATTCCTAACTTTTTGAAAGTAGATATTGGCATTAGGTTAATACTAGCTCCCAAGTCATATAAAGCCTTGCCCAAATAATGGTTGCCAATTGAACATGGGATAGTAAAGCTCACAGGATCTTTCATTTTGGGAGGCAACATATTTGTCAAAACAACACTACAGCCTTCTGTGAGTGCAATAGTTTCTATATCATTGAGCTTCTTCTTCCTGGACAAAAGCTGCTTCATAATTTACCATAATTCAGAATTTGCACAACAGCGTCTACTAAAGGAATATTAACCTGAAGTTACTTTAGGGTGCTCAGGAACTGTGTACTGCTTATCCTACTCATTCTCCTCAAATCTTTATGGAAAAGGTAAAAGTGGAGATACATTTGATTGCGTCGAACCTTTGATTGCGGTCGAACCTTTGATTGCGTCGACAATTTCAAGGGTCGGACATTAGGTATATGAGAGACAATTTGTGGAACTTCTTTTTCTAGTACATTGACAAGCTTTTTAGATTCAACCTTCTCACTAGAGATCACTTTTCCAGTATCTTGATGTACTACAGTAGAGTCTGTAGTCAGCTCGCCAGTTTTTTTACCACTCCTAAGAGTGAGAGCCTTGCAATGTTCTTTCCCCCTCGGACTAGGATTTTTCCTGTCACTAGGTAATGTGCCCGATGGTCGAGTATTCAGATTCAAAGCAAGTTGTCCTAATTGTGCCTCCAACGCTCAAATAGAAGATGAATTCCCTTACACAATAGCTTCTTTGCGAGTCAATGCTCCCGCATTAAAGCCTCAAAAGTTGTTAACGGGTCAGAATGAGAAGCTTGCGTGTACTATTGTCGTCAATGTTCTTGAACATGCTGATTCAACATTAAAGAGTGTTGTGGCTGCGTCTGATTCTAGTGTGGATGCACCTGGCTTTGTTGTGGATGCATCTGAGTGTGCTGATTGTAGTTCTGCTATTGTTGAGTGTAATTCCCTTGTCTTGAATTATAATTGCCTTGAATAGATATATTCCCATATCTGAATGTCGCTGCATTTTTTCCAGCATTTTGAGTTCCTCAAGACTATTGATTACATGTAGAATTATTATAAGAGGTGTCATAGGAATTGTTGTGGATGTTATTGACATAAAATACATTCTCTTCATGTTGTAGACAATCTTCATAATTGTGGTTGTCACTGCAAACCTCATAACAAAATGTAGGAACATCAACTTCTTGAGCGACTTGTTTAGGTGCAATGTTACTAGTCCCTTACATATTTTTTTATCATATTTGCAAGAGAAGAAACTTGAGCATTAAGCATAGATATTGCATCCAATTCAATAACTCCCAGAGTAGCTTTTGTTTATGCAGCTCTAGATATAGGATATTGATAATCATTTTGAGCAATTCTCTCAAGAATTCCAATGGCATCATTATAAGTGCAATCCAGCAAAGGACTATTGGCTGATGTGTCGACAAGATTCCTCATGTATGAATTCAACTTGTTATAGAAAATCTCAATTTGTGTTTCCAATTGAATGTCGTGCATGGGACAACATCGAAGTAAAGATTTATAACGTTCCCATGTGGTGTGAAGATTCTCATCATCTAGTTGATGATAAGCTGTAATATCATTTCGAAGATGAGCATTCATTTTTGGCAAGTTAAATTGCAAAATAAACTATGCTGTTAGTGCATTCCAAGAAGTAATTGATCCAGCAGATAGCCCAACGGACCAAGTACGAGCTCTTCCCTACAAGGAATAAGGAAATAATTACATCTTCAAGGCGTCATCAAGAACACCTTGTTGACTAAAGGAAGTACAAATCAATAAAAATGATTTAAGATGTTCTCGTGCATCTTCATGTGGCAGTCCAGCATATTGCCCATTAGAATCCAGCATTAGAAACATTATTGGCTTGAGTTAAAAATTTCTAGCTTGGATTACTAGCCTAACAACTCCCGGCTGTAAGTCATCTAAGACAAGTACTACAAAATATCGTATAGTCTTATTTTGTATTTGAGCGTCTTGCAGCAACAGTGGGTCATTAAAATTTTGGTGTTGCATCGGAGGTATGACTTCATAGTTTCTTGGTAAAGCCATATTTCTTTGTTCTTGAAGTCTCCTCTAAACGGTTCTTTTAATTTCTAGATTAAAATCAATAATAAACTCCCGAATTGTTTCGGGTTATACAACACCTAAAATAAAATGTGAAAATAGCGACAAAAATAAAAACAAGTTAGTAACAACTAAATATTATGAAATAAAAGCAAACAAAAATAAACATCACACAAACGCCATCCCTGGCAATGGCACCAAAACTTGATCGGTTGTTTAACGTCACAACAATAATGTGCAAGCATACACTGCCGATACAAGTATATTAGACAGGTATGAGTCTGTTGGATATCGATCCCACAAGGATGGTTTTCTTTTGTCTATCAATGGCAGTGCAATAAATAGATAGAAACGAGATAAATTATGAGAGTAGTTGTAATGGCCTAAATTTAAGGTTATCGGAACAGTGGTTTCGTAACCACAAATCTGATTTAAAGAGAAATTATTTTAAAAAAATTACTATTGCATGAATATTAATATAATAGGAAAATAATATGAAAATATCGATAGAAAAATTTTACCGATTTAGTGGTTAGTTAGAAAAAGAAATTATTGAAGGAATTAGGTAAAAACAAGGTATCGAGACCTTGATCTCGTAAAATTGAGTAGGAAATATTTTTATAAATATTTATAAAATGTTAGTAATGTGTTATTAAAATTTCGTTATAAAATTTTAACGTTTGGGTAGGCAATTAAATGAAAATGACTAAATTGGAAAAGGTGTAAAAGTTGCTAGAATGATTAAATAGCTTAAGTGTCTAATGAGAAAGGATTTAGAAGGAAATTAGACCCAAAATTTATTTGGGCTGGACGGCAAGGGCATGAAATCAGTAGGAAAATTGATGATTTAAGGGCAAAATTGGAATATTGCAAAATTAACTAAATAAAGATAGGACTAAATAGGAAATATCTAGATTTCTCTTCATTTTTCTTCATTCTCATCAGCCAAAACGCCATAGGAGGGGTTATTTAAGCTGGTATTCCATAATTTTTGCAACAAGTGAGTTAATCCTTGCCTATTTCTTGTAATTTTTGTGTTTATAAGACTTTTACAACTAGGTCCTACTATTAAATTCATTAGTTTTTGATTTCATGGATGAAATTGAAAGTTTCCATGTTTGAGTATTGTAATTTTATGATGAAATAGCATGAAATTTAAGCTTTAATTTGTTTATAAGATGATTTTATTAGGTAATTTCAATAGAAATTAATTTTTAGGACCTAATTGTGAAAATGTTTGGAATTAAAGTCTATTGCTGAAATTTTGATTCCTAAAGGTTATAAAGTAGTTTAAACTGATAGAATAAAGTATTAATTGAGAAAAATCAGCTCAATTGAGAGGCTAATTGAGTAGGGACGAAATTATTATTTATTAAAAGCTTAGGGGAAAAACGGTAATAAACAGCTTGCACTAAAATAGTTTTGGACAGCAGCAGTAGACTAAATTTGAAAAATCACCATAAATTGTAGAAATCGAATTAGAAGATGAAAAAAATATGAAATTAAATCTTATTGAGTCTAGTTTCTCATAGAAGAAACGTGTAAGCAATAGATCTATAAATCATGAGATATAATGAATTTTGTGAGACAAGGTCAGAATGAATTCGGATTCCCTTGTTCTAAACTTTAGAAATAATAAAAAAATTAAAGAAAAATAATTAGGGACTTAAATTTATATTTTTAGAATTATAAATGAGTCCATTTTCAAGATAAATAAACGATAACATCATCCAAATCTTGTATGAAGAGATAATTAATTTTTAGTAAAGAAGGTTCAGAACTATTAGACAGTAGAACAGGGGTGATTTTAAAGAATAAACTGTACTTATTGGATAAACCAAAAATTATAAAAATTTTATGGTAAGAAGATATGTGAGTATAGTTTCAGGGAAAATTATCAGATCCTAATTTGGAGTTCTGTAGCTTAAGATAAAAATAATTTAGTGACTATGACTCAAGTAGACAACTTTGAATGAACTATAAATAATAATGAAATTATAGAGACTGTTGCATATGAACATGATATGTATTAAATTGATAATTAAATTTATTTATTTAGATCCAGAAGATTTAAATACGAAGCTAGATCGAGGAAAGGAAAAAGTTCGGGATTAGTAGATTTTTGTACACGAACAAGTATCAAGGTAAGTTCATGTAACTTGAATTATATTCTTAAATGCTTGAAATGTATGTTTTTTATATGAATATGATTTGAATGTTCATTGTATGAAAATTGATGAAACATAACATATTTGATAAAAGGGAAAGAAATCCTGGTTGAATGAAAGGAAAATTCGATGGATCTTTGAAAAGGAATTGACGGTAAAAAGGATCTAGCCTGGACGGATGATCCTATCCTGATATAGCCCTCCCGAAGAATATGTGGAAAATGAATTTAGCCCGGATTGGTAATTCGAATTAGGATCTGAATTTAGCCTGAACTGGTAATTCAGATCCAAGCTCATTAGAGAAATTGTCGTTGTAGGGGATTTAGCCTAGACTGGTAATCCCAACAATACTCTATGAGTTTATATTGCAGGGGATTTAGCCTGGACTGGTAATCCCGCTACAAGGTTGAGGTTCGCGAGAGTGTGCTATTTGAAATGGAAATGTGCGCACATGAATATGAATTGACGGGCCCGGAATTGTACACTAAAAGTGTACCTCTGAAAATCCATTAGAATTTCGAGAAATTCAACGGGATAAATATGGAAAAATAATAAGGGAATGGAAATCATGGTATTGATGAGCTCATCAATCATAGTATATATTATTGACACATGGAAATTGTTGGATTAACTTAAATGTTTAGTTGTGCATGTTAGGGTAATAATGTATTGAATGGATATATGAATGTTTATTGCATTGTATTGAAAATATTAGGTAAGTATAATTCTTGTTACATGAGCTTACTAAGCACAAAATGCTTACCCTATTTTCTTTTTCCTTGTTTTGTAGTGTTAAGAGCTCGGAGGTCGGATTTGGTCAGAGACACATCACACTATCAATCTCAGGATTTTGGTATGTAAAGAAACTTTATTTTGGAAATGAATGGCATGTATAAGCTAATAAAGTAAATGATACTGTAGAATGAATGTAAAGTCAGCCATTGGTATAGCTAACAAATCTTGGTTTTGGTGTATGATGAGGTTATCTTATAAATATGCATAAATCTATCTTGAAAATAAGTTGAATTGGATTGGTTGACGTGGATTAGTCTCGGTTTAAAATTGCAGGGAAGGTTAGATATCTATAAACAGGTTATATTAAGTTTTTTTTTAAAAATTAATTCATAAACTCCGGAAATGCCTCGTACCCTATTCCGGCAACGAATACGGGTAGGGGGTATTACAGTAGTTGTCGAAGCAATAACTTGAAAACAATAAGATAAAATATGATAATGACAAACTGGATCCCCAACATGAATATTCAGCAGAATACTAAGTGCTCACAACCTATAAAAGGATAGGTGATTGTCGATGCATTAAATTGCAATGAATATCTTACCAAGCTTAACTTCTAAATTTAATCTAAGACTTAAACATGCACATTAGCCACACCTTCCGATGATGGAAATGGAACACTATTAAGAACAAGCGGATTAAATTCCTCTAATCCTCAAGCAACTTCCGTTGTCATGCTTGTTAGCTTGAACTATCGTTGTATTTTCCAATGTCAGTGACCGCAATAACACTTCTATACTAAAAGCATTCAAACCCAAAGATTAAACAGTAGAAGTAAGATTGAATAAAATAAAATTTAACCCAGAAATCATGTATACTTCCATACAAACATGAAATAGAAAGTAATTACTAGCGTTTAGAAAAGAAATATAAAAGAAACAAGTGGAAAGTACTATTCCTAGAAAATCGCGACTTGATCTCTCAACTCCTTCTTGTGTCGCAGTCAGGGCTCCCCATCAAGAGCTAATCTGCATCCCTTTCTCATTGGCTCACCCATGGGAGGCTTAAGTCGCCATAGCCGAAAAGCTTTAAAAGATAGGTTAAAGAAGATAATGCCCCCCCAAAAAAACCTCTTCATTTTTTCCTTTTCATGTGAATATTAATATTTATCCAAATAGTACAGGTGTCATTTCATCATAATCATGTTGGCTCTGTACATACAAGTTGGTTGTACCAGACTGGACAACTCAAACATTTTTGTTCTTATCCAGACAGCTATCAGGTGCGGCGACAATTCTGGGCATAATCTGAAAATACTCATGCGGCAACCTCAGTACCACAACATGACTGTAACACCCCTAAACCCGGCCTAGACGCTATGGCCAAATCTGGCGGCGTCACATGTCAGTGCTTTTAGAAAAACTTAGCAAGTTAAAAATTATTTAGTTTGTTATCTTTACTTAAGTCGTGAAATCTCTACTCCAATTATTAAGTGAAAACATTTCATTAACGCGGAAGCTAAAACATTATTAATTCATAAATCAATAACTTAACAGTTTAAATTCCCAAAATAAACCCAAGAATAGTTCGAGTCCAAATACATATTAATCCTAAAAGTAAATATTTAAACAAAGCACACAAAATAAAGTGTTACTCAAAAATCCGTAAATGTCTACCAGTGGTCACCATCGAACCCTCCGTCACACCGATCCATCTACTGCTGAGGATTACCTGACAGACAAAATAAACAAAGGGGTGAGTTTTTGCAAACTCAGTGTGTACATCCCCACAAACAGCATGTATACAAACAGATAACAAAATACAGATATTCAGCCTTAGCCATACAGATATCGCATGCATAACAGATCAGATATCAGAAATATCATGTGCACCAACCTTGCACACCATGTAGGGATAAAATCGACCCACCCAGCCCTACACACCAAGTATGGGGATATAATCAACCCATCTAACCCTACACACCAACCAGATACCAGAAAGCGATTACATAATAAATATACACAGCATGGCTACGAGATAACAGGTTAATCGCCTCTCAGACTTCCTTCTCTTCACAACAATCCCAACCCAATGCACTGCAACATAAATAGTATGGCATGCTTATATGCAGTTACCAAATCATAGGTCATGTCAGAACAAATATACAAGCTCAGACAGATATACATGCTTATATTAACATACTTTCGCAAACAATGTAGTAATCAAACAGAGTATGGGGTCTAAGTAACACTTATCGCCCCTACAGTCAGGTCACAGCCGACTTAGGCGACCCGTGCAACCTTACAAAACATTTCAAACAAGATGGGCTCACACGTCCGTGTGCCCTGTGTGGTCCACACTGCCCAAGTTAGCCTTGCCCGTATGGATCACACGGCCTGGCCCAAACTTCCATACGCCAGTGTGGCCTACACAGCCCAAATGGTCAAGCCCATGCCTCGTACACGGCCTTGCTAGCCTCACATACCCGTGACCGTCGTGCCCGTGTGGCGCACGCACGGCCTGGCTCATCAATGACATGCCCGTGTCTCGCGACACAGGCTACAATACGGGCAGACCCATCGCTTGTGTGGCATCGACAGGCCACTTTTTGGCTTTTACCAAAACTTATTTTCTGTGAATTCGAAGTATACTCCTAGTTCGTTTTCGCTGCTAATCCAACTAGGAGCACTCCAAAGCCTAAAATCGACAATATCGACCCCAATATCAGCCACTTAAATCGACTTCCTTAAGAACTGCCAAATCCTAAAAGAGAGATCTACTTACCTTCAACAAATACGGTCATTCTTCGCTGTTTAGAACCCCGATTAATGATCCATAGAATCTTGAATATCCCCTAAATAGCAAACAAAAACCCTCTTAAATGATCTCCAAAGAAAATCACGCAACTTAATAAAGGGATACTTACCGAATCAATAGAACCGCTAGCAATATGCCTAAGCTTATCGAAAGAGAAGAAAAATGAAGGAGAGGGGGAAAAAGAGAAAAGAATTTTTGGCAGCAAGGGGAATTTAGGGAAAATGAGAAGACGACAGAGAAAAGCTTTTGTTAAAAGAAGGAAATAAGCCCTAATTTTCCCTAAAACCCCAACTTAGAATTCTGATAAAACCCAACTCTTAACCAAAATTTGCAACAAAATAATTCCAAAGCCACTGCATGGATTCGAACTCAGGACCTTGAGCAAACTGACACTCCTCTTAACCAATAGACCAGCGGGCCCATTCTGTTAAGTTTTTACCAACAACTCCTTAAAGTCCCACTGACCTAGAGTCAGGCTTTATTCAAATAAAAACCAAAATTTAGCCCAAGTTACAGCTTGAACTTGAGACCTCCCAAACACACCCCAGAGCACATAACCACTTAAACCAACAATATTTTAAGTCAAAATATCACAAAACAAGAGTTCAGATACTTCCATACCCAACAATCACAAAAGACAAAACTATAGAAATTTAGGGCGTTACAACTCTACCCCCTTAAAGAAAATTCGTCCTCGAATTTTACCTGATCAGAAAAGGTGAGGATATTGCTGACGCATCGAATCCTCTGGCTCCCAAGAAGCCTCCTCAGTGCTATGATTCCGCCACAGCACCTTCACCAAGGGAATAGATTTCCTATGCAGAACCTTGACATCGCGATCTAAAATCTAAACTGGCTCTTCCTCAAACGTCAGATTTAGTCTAATCTCAATCTCCTCCACAGGCACAATATGAGTAGGATTAGAGCGATAGCATCTCAACATCGACACGTGAAATACGACATGTATATGATCCAACTCTGGAGGTAGCTCCAACTGATATGTGACTAGCTCCACTCGCTTCAGAATTTGGTACGGCCCAATAAATCGAGGACTCAGCTTGCCCTTACGACCGAACCTCAGAACCTTTTTCCATGGTGAGATCTTAAGAAAAACCATGTCTCTCACAGAATACTCAATGTCCTTCCTTTTTAAATCCGCATAGGACTTCTGTCTATCAAAAGCTACTTTCAGTCGATCCCGAATCAAATGGACCTTATCCTCAGTCTCTGATACTAACTCCGAAGCCAGAATACGTCACTCACCTAACTCAGTCCAGCACACAGAAGTGCGACACTTTCGACCATAAAGTGCCTCATACGGTGTCGTTTGAATACTAGACTGATAGCTGTTATTGTAAGCGAACTCTGCCAATGGCAAATACTCCTCCCAACTACCACGGAAATCCATGACACAACCCCTCAACATATCCTCCAATATCTAAATCACCCTCTCTGACCGACCATCTGCCTGAGGATTAAAAGCGGTGCTGAAGTCTAAATGAGAACCCAAAGCCTCATGAAGTTTTTCCCAAAACCAAGACGTAAAACGAGGATCCCTATCGAGATGATCGAAACAGGAACCCCATGCAACCTCACTATCTCGAAAATGTAGAGCTTAGCTAGCTTTTGCAAGGAGAAGTGCATCCTAACCGGAATGAAATGTGACGACTTGGTCAATCGATCCACGACGACCCAAACAGAATCCTTTTTAGTGGGTGTTAGAGGTAACCCACTAACGAAGTCCATCGTTACTCGCTCCTATTTCCACATCGGTATCTTTACTGGCTGTAACAAACCCGAAGGTAATTAATGTTCAGCCTTAACTTACTGGCAAGTCAAACAACGAGCAACAAAGTCTGTCACCTCACGCTTCAACCCTGGCCACCATTACAACTCTTGGAGATCCCTATACATTTTGTTTCCACCAGGATGCATAGCGTAAAAGCTACTATGCGCCTCCCTCAGAATCGACAGCCTCAAATCCTCATCACTAGGTACACAGATCTTATCTCGAAAACGCAACACCCCATCACTGTCAATCTTAAAAACAGTAGTAGTTCTAGCCTCAACCTGATGGAATCGCATCTCAAGAGACTTATCTTCTAACTGCTTATCCTTAATCCGATCCAACCATGACGGTCTGACCTGCAACTCAGCCAGAAGACTCCCATCGTCATAAAGACTCAGTCTAGCGAACATCGCCCTTAAATCGGTCCTAACCCTACAGCTCCATGTATCTGTCACCACATTGACTTCACCTGGATGGTATTCGATGTATAATCCTTAAGCAGCTCCACCCAGCGGCGCTGTCTAAGATTTAACTCCTTCTTAGTGAGGAGGTACTTAAGGCTCTTGTGATCTGTGTAAATGGTACACTTCTCACCGTACAAGAAATGCCTCCAGATCTTAAGAGCAAAAACCACCGCTGCCAACTCCAAATCATGCGCCGGATAATTAGCCTCGTGAGTCTTGAGCTAAAGAGATGCATACGCGACCACTTTACCATCCTGCATCAAGACGCAACCCAAACCCACATGCGACGCATCACTGTAAACCACAAAATCCTTGCCAGACTCAGGTTGTATCAGAATTGGAGCCTGAGTCAAGACTATCTTGAGCTTCTCAAAGCTCTCCTGCTGTGTGTCTTTCCAAATAAAGGAAAATCCCTTACGCAGTAACTTAGTCAACGGCGCTGCGATCAATGAAAACCCTTCTACGAAGCGTCGGTAATATCCTGCCAGACCCAAAAAACTGCGAACCCCATACACACTCTTTAGTTGTTTCTAACTCAATACAGCCTCAACCTTACGATGATCCACTCTAATCCCCTCTACAGAAACTACATATCCCAGAAATGTCACTTCTCGAAGCCAGAATTCACACTCACTGAACTTCGCATATAGCTGTTTCTCACGAAGAATCTGCAGAACCACTCGTAGATGCATATCATTCTCATCCTCAGTCCTAAAGTATACCAAGATGTCGTCGATGAATACTACCACAAACTAATCTAAGTAGGGTTGGAACACTCGATTCATTAGATCCATGAACGTCGCTGGTGCATTAGTCAACCCAAAAGGCATAACTAAGAACTCGTAATGTACACACCAAGTCCTAAATGTCGTCTTATGCACATCGGCCTCATTTACTCTCAACTGATGATATCCTGGCCGCAGGTTGATCTTAGAAAACACTGAAGCTCCCCTGAACTGGTCGAATAGATCTTTTATCCTCGGAAGTGGGTATTTATTCTTGACCGTCAACTTATTTAACTGATGATAGTCGATGTACATCCTCATCGTACTGTCCTTCTACTTTAAAAAGAAAACCGATACTCCCTATGGAGACACACTGGGCCGAATAGATCCACGATCCAACAACTCCTAAATTTGATCCTTAAGTTCAACCAGCTCCTTCGGTGCCATACGATAAGGGGCGATAGACACCGGAGTTGTACCAGGAATCAATTCTATCCCAAAATCTACCTCACGACTCGGAAGACATCCTAGTAATTCCCCTGGAAAAACATCTAGAAAGTCCCTCACAGTATGGATGTCTTTAACTGAAGAGTCCACAGAATTAGAAACATTGATGTAGGCAAAGTACGCCTCACATCTTTTCCTCACAAGTTTCTCTGCTACCAATGCAGATATCATATTACTCAGATAATTTCGTCGTTCTCCAATCACGACTACCTCATTATCCTCCTCGGTCCTCAGAACCACCCTCTTTTTAGCACGATCCAGACTTACACGATGCTTCACTAACTAGTCCATACCTAGAATTGAGTCGAACTCCCCAAATGGAAGTTCCATTAGATCAGCCAAAAAAATTGTCCCTTGGACTTCCAACAGAACGTCCTGAATAGTTTACTAACCCTAATGGACTACCCCAACGGGCTCACCACAGAAATCTCACTAGAAGTGCTCTCATACGAAATCCCTAAGGTCTCAGACACAGAACTTGCAACATAAGAATGCGTAGAGCCTACGTCTATCAGTGAAACATAAGGTATATTAAGAATTAAAAATGTACCCGTGATGACAAATAGAGCATCTCCATCCTCATGACGACTTGTAGCATAGACAAGTAGAGGCTGCCTCGCCTCAGTCGGCCCAGCACCCCTGCCAGGTGCTCTCTGACTTCGACTCATACTGTTACCACCCCAATCTTATCCTCGGCCCCTAGGTGGCTGTTGTACCCCTCTCGGCGGCTGCGCAGTCTCTGCAACTGGAGTTTGAATCTGATTACCCCTCAGTGGGTAATCTTTAACCCGGTGTTTAGTTGATTCACACCTCAAACAAGCCCCAGTAGACCTCGAACACTCGCCTGGATGGTGTCTCTTACAAAGCTGACAGATCGCCACCCCAACAAGTGCAATAGTAGGCCCAACTCTCACGGGCCTGTCAGTCCTGACTTTTTCTTAGGCCTCATCCTAGAACCAGAAGACTCAGAATCCCTCTTAACCTTTACATTTTCACAGTTTTAGCTCTCAGAGTGCTTCACCTCCTCTGCAATCTTGGCCTTCTCGACCAAGACTGAGAAATTTCGCTCCCTCTGGGGAGCTATCAAAACTCGCAGACTATCACGAAGACCATCCTCAAATCAAACACAGTACTCATACTTAGTCGTCACCATGCCCCTCGCATAGCGACTCAGCCTCAGAAATTCGGCCTCATACTCGGCCACTGAACGGTCTCCCTGAGTAAGATTCAGAAACTCATGTCGCCTAGCATCAGTATAGCTAGGTCCCACATACTTACCCTGATAGGTGGTCTTAAACAAATCCCAAGTCAACCTATCAGGCTGAGTACCCTCCTTAACGGTCAACCACCACTGATATACCTTATCGCGAAGCAAAGACACAGCCCCCTTGAGCTTCTGCTCATCAAAAAAATCCAAATCATCTATTATGAGCTCTGTGGCCTCCATCCAGTACTCGGCCACACTTGAAGCAACTCTAGCGAAGCCCATAAACATCTCAACCCCGTTTGATCAGAGTCATTTCGTAACTGACCCATGGCCTTCAGATCCAACATTCGCCCTAGCAACCCTCTCCAGAATTCACAGCATAGCCTGGGACAGTGCGTCATCCCCAGCTGCACGGTCAATAGACTCTGCACTAGTCTTAGCAGCAGGTGATACTGGTGTCCCACTAGAGTCCAAATTAGAGATCGTATCAGATATGAAGGACTCAGCTCGAATCCTTCCTCGGCCTCTACCTTGGCTTCTAGTACCCCTTCTACGAGTACCTCGTGCACTCATCGTAACTACCAAATTAATCTGTATTTTAGAAGTTTTATGCATATCAGTTTATAGTTCTGATAATTATTAGCAGATATTTTATACAGAACAGTATCAGAGTTTCAGAATTAGTTATCGTGTGTAATAGACTCACTATGGTTTCCACTTTACACTACCTAAAGTGTTTCAGTAAGGTACTACCTATAGAGGTTTCACAATACATACATAGTATTTCAGAAAGATACATATAAATTTCAGTGTAAGCATACTTTCAAACAGCACATATCAGGGTTTCAGAGAACTTACAGGATCAGCACCGGAGACTCGGTGAACCACTATTTTATCAAAACATTTCAAATTACTTTACCACTTACTTTTCAAAACTCATTCTTTTTACTGCCCAAATCCACAGTAGAGTTTTTGTAAACCTGGCTCTGATACTACTAAATGCAACACCCACAAATCGGGCCTAGACGCTATAGCCGAATCTGGCGGAGTCACATGTCAGTGCTTTTAGAAAAACCTTAGCAAGTTAAAAATTGTCCAGTTTGTTATCTTTACTTAAGTCGTGAAATCTCTACTCCAATTATTACGTGAAAACATTTTATTAACGCGGAAGCTAAAACATTATTAATTCATAAATCAATACTTAACAGTTTAAATTCCCAAAATAAGCCCAAGAATAGTTCGAGTCCAAATACATATTAATCCCAAAAGTAAATATTTAAACAAAGCAAACAAAATAAAGTGTTACTCAAAAATCCGTAAATGTCTACTAGTGGTCACCATCGAGCCCTCCGTCACACCGATCCATCTACTGCTAAGAATTACCTGATAGACAAAATAAACAAAGGGATGAGTTTTCGCAAACTCAGTGTTTATATCCCCACAAATAGTATGCATACAAACAGATAACAAAATACAGATATTCGGCCTTAGCCATACAGATATCGCATGCATAACAAATTAGATATCAGAAATATCATGCCCACCAACCCTGCACATCATCTCCGTCTAACCCAACACACTATGTGGGGATCAAATCGACCCACACAGCCCTACACATCAAGTATGGGGATATAATCAACCCATCTAACCCTACACACCAACTGGTACCGTAAAATAGTACATAATAAATATACACAGCATGGCTACCAGATAACAGGCTAATCGCCTCTCAGACTTCCTTCTCTTCACAACAATCCCAACCCAATGCACTGCAACATAAATAGTATGGCATGCTTATATGCAGTTACCAAATCATACGTCATGTCAGAACAAATATCCAAGCTCAGACAAATATACATGCTTATATTAACATACTTTCGCAAACAATATAGTAATCAAACAGAGTATGGGGTCTAAGTAACGCTTACCGCCCATAAAGCCAGGTCACAGTTGACATAGGTGACCCGTGCAACCTTACAGAACATTTCAAACAAAATGGGCTCACATGCTTGTGTGGCCCACATGGCCCAAGTTTGCCTTGCCCGTATGGATCACACGGCCTGGCCCAAACTTTCACACACCCGTGAGGTTTACCCGTGTGACCCCACACGCCCGTATGGCCTACACGGCCTAAATGGTCAAGCCTGTGCCTCGCACACAACTTCGCCAGCCTCACACGCCCGTGTCCATCGCGTCTGTGTGGCGCACGCATGGCCTGGCTCGTTAGTGACATGCCAGTGTCTCGCGATGCAGGCTACCACACGGGCAGACTAGACGCTCGTGTGGCGTCAACAGGCTACTTTTTTGCTTTTGTCGAAACTCGTTTTCTGTGAATTCAGAGTACACACCTGGTTTATTTTCGCTGCTAATCCAACCACGAGTATTCCAAAGCCTAAAATCGACAACATCGAGCCCAATATCAGTAACTTAAATCGACTTCCTTAAGAACTGTTAAATCCCAAAAGAGAGATCTACTTACCTTCAATGAATACGGTGATTTCTCGTTGTTTAGAACCCCGATTAATGATCCACAGAATATTGAATATCCCTTAAACAGCAAACAAAAACCCTCTTAAACGATCTCTAAAGAAAATCATGCAACTTAATAAAGCGATACTTACCGAATCGACAAAACCACTAGTAATACGCCTAAGCTTATCGAAAAAGAAGAAAAATGAAGGAGAGGGGGAAAAAGAGAAGAGAATTTTACGTAGCAAGGGGAATTTAGGGAAAATGAGAAGACGGCAGAGAAAAGCTTTTGTTAAAAGAAGGAAATAAGCCCTAATTTTCCCTAAAACCCCAACTCAGAATTCTGATAAAACCCAACTCTTAACCAAAACTTGCAGCAAAATAATTCCAAAGCCACTGCATGGATTCGAACTCAGGACCTTGAGCAGACTGATACTCCTCTTAACCATTAGACCAGCAAGCCCATTCTATTAAGTTTTTACCAACAATTCCTTAAAAGCCCACTGACCTAAAGTCAGACTTTATTCAAATAAAAACCAAAATTTAGCCCAAATTAAAGCTTGAATTTGGGACCTCCCAAACACACCCCAGAGCACATAACCACCTAAACCAATAATCTTTTAAACCAAAATATCACAAAACAAGAGTTCAGATACTTCCATGCCCAACAATCACAAAAGCTGAAACTATAGAAATTTGAGGCGTTACAATGACAAAGTTAAGGATAAATATGCTAAGATCCACTGAGTTATAAAATGCAATTTACTGAACCGAAAATGCTAAAATATGTGCTAAAGATAACTAAATGGGGACAAATTAACTAGTAAGTAGGGAGAAAACATATGTTCTTTCTAGTACTATCATAGACCATCTCATATATATATATATATATATATATATCACAGTTATAACATTACATAATATAAATATTATAAATAATTATAAAACATATATTTATTGTGATAGGCAATTAAAATAAAATTGTTAGCCAAGGTTTCTATGGTTCTATTTCTATAAAATAAATGGAAAAATAAAATTACATAATTTTTCACCAAGGCATTTTTCGGGTCTTCAACCGCCATCGCATCTTTTACTAGTCATGGGCTCCTTTTAGGAAAATTATATTTAAGTCCTATATCCGTTTTCGACTCACAAGAATTCTATGAATTTTTAAAAAATATAGCCCTACGTGGAGATGATAGTCTACAGTCTATTTCCTAAGAACTACAACATCGACAAAAAACAATTATATAAACAATATATAATATCACATCCATTCCCATATATATCTCAAAACATGCATAAGATCTAAAGAATGACACTTTCTATGTAATCAAATTATTTAAGAAGAACAGAAATTTATTTTGATTATCTTTTTATACTTATAGATAGAACACAACCTGGCTCATGATACCAATTGTTGGAAAAACGGGTTTGGAAAACACATCGAAAAATAAATTTAGAGAAAAACCAGAGTTTTAAATTTTTTTTTCAAAACAAGATCTTGGTTGTGATATCTAAAGTAATAAACACTTAATCAAAATTGTACCTTTTTGATTCGTCTAAGTTAAGTGCTTCGGCCTAGTAGTCTTCTTCGCTATCCTCAAGCTCACGTCTGCCGATTGAAGGCTCGCTTCGAATAAAAAAACATTTTACCAAAATTACCAGTGGAGTAATTTTGTAATTTCTCTAAAATTTTAGGTCAATTTGCAAGTCAAAAAATATCTCTAAAATTTTTCTAGAATAGTCTGGTAGAGAATTTTCTCTCTACAACTTGCTCTTGAATTCAAGTGTGTGTAAATAATGACCCAAGGCTCTCTTTATATAGAGATAGTTTAGAGAGTTCAACTATGATTAAACTTAATCACTTTAATAATAAATTAATTTAATATTTTAATTTAATATTAAATATTATTAAAATAATAGAATATAAACATTAAATTTATTATTAATATAATCACTTTAATATTAAATTAATAAAATACTATTAAGATAATTATTAAGTTTAATTTAATATTAAACTATTAAAATAATATTATTTTGGGAATAATTAATCTAAAATCAAATTCTCCGGTAGAATTCCAGTAAGAGTGTAACTCTTCCACTGCTCAACCATCGATGACTAACCGTCGCCGGCACAGGGATGACACCGTCGCAGCCATCGGCACCCTTACAATGGCACCCTGAGCCAATTCAGCTACTAATGGTTTGATCTGGGTCAATGAAAACCCAACCAATCCGGTCTAGCCACCAAGTTGGACCGTCGGCCCGGTTTCACATACCAAGCTCAATTCGACCAGTTTTTGGATATTGGTCTCGGTTTTGGGCTCTCGAACCCAACTTACAATCTCAGGTCCAATTTTCAAGTTTAATTACCAATTGACCTAATTGTCTAACTTGAAAATTAACTTCTAAAAATATCACATTAATTTTAATTGATTTGATTAATTTAATTTTACTTGATCAAAATTAATTTTTCCAAAAATCACTTAGATTTTCCAAATTAATTTTTCAAGAAAATTCTTTAATCAAATTCTCTAGTTGAACAATTCTTACGACCACCTAATTTAATTTCACATCGAATAAATTAACTCAATTAAATTATTCCCAAAGTCGTAGAATTTTATTCTAATTCAAATGCAGTCCGATCGAGCTTTTATTGAGCTCGTAGAGGGACCAATCGAACATATACAATTAAGCTCTAGTGATTGCAATTATGTCCAGAAACACCATTCCAATAATTCGTATTTACTTAATAATGGAGTCAGTCCACAAGAAGTACCATGATTGAAAACTCTTTACTGTATACTATTTATGAAAGCACTTCATCCAACTGTTTTGTCCAATAACTTCGTCATGTGTATTACCCTCATATGATATCCTTGATTCATTTTATTTAAATCCATTCACTCAATACAATCATATTTTATCTCATTGTCACCATTGTGTCTTATTAATGATTAATATGATCACTGTCAACAAATTATTGTGATAAATTGCTCGTTCGAGAACTAACAATCTGTGGTCACGCTCCATATTTATCAATCCACACAATACCAATTAGAGGATATCATTAACTCTTTAATTGAGTTATGAATTCCACTGTTACTAGTAAAGCCATGCCATACAAAAGTTATGTATCCAACATACCGACTATGGGCTTAATCATCTTTAGAGTATAAGCCTCCACTTATATCAAAGCACATGAGTTGTATATGCATGTCAGTGACTAACTCAAGATTTAAGTAAATCACATCATGAACGTCACAAGTAAATTAATTCACAAACGAATTTAGAATTAATTCATCTTAGGTCCAGTCCAATGTATCATTCTACCAATGAATACATCTATGTCTCTACTCGTTGAGTCAACTACTCTAATAGTCAAGACTAGCCAACTCCCCTATTGGAATTTTAGATAACATAATAATCCTTCTCAGTATTTGAATCAAATACTCACTTTGATTCTTTTATGGGATTACGGGCTCATTTAGATTATCTACTGAAGTAAGGTGTCTTTCTCTCAATGTAAACGTTCTTTATAATGTCACTTATCTTCAGTTTGAACTTTAGACAATCAATGAGTTAACATTTGCTTGTCATAACTTCACTATGCATGCAAAATATAAAAGATATAAATACAAAAGATGTAATACGCCATAACTGGTCTAGATGACAAGGCCAAGCCTGAAGAGTTACAATGAATGACAATAAAAACACACTCTACAATTTATATTAAAACTCCTTTAAGGTCATATAAAGTTTTAATAAAGACAAACTAGTACTTCGTAACTATCATCCAACTAACTGAAACTACAAAACAACTAATATTATTAATAATACTAAACGATGTAAACGTATAACCGAGTTCCCCATCTGTCAACTCGTTCAAGCCTATGATTTACCTGAAATCCATTCAACAATAATAGAATTAATATAGATTAAAAGAAATCAACTATTTACATATTTAATAAGGTATCGATAAAACTAAGATATCCAAGTGCAAATGTTAATTCAGAATTAGAAAACAGTTCATTCAGTTACAGATCAGAATCATACAGAGAGATAATAATTCAGATTGTAGTCAGTTGCAGAATAGAATAGAATAGAACAGATGCAATTACTTAATAATAGCCGCTACACACCATCTCCAACCAACCCAACACACTAAATAGGGTATTTATTACCCTTCCAAATTTCACACACCACATAGTGTCGATTCGACGACACGTTTTAGAGAATGCGATCTAGCCGCCGGATCGAATCTGAGATACGATGAGTTATTCACTATTTTAGAATAGAATACTTCCTCCTGATTCAATTCTCACCCGATGCATATGCAGACTTCACGTAATAGTTAATACAGAGTTTTATTCGATTACTCAAATACTGCTTATAATCGAATTCGGTAAATCAATTCCATTAACATTAATTAAACACAATATACGTTGATAATCAGTACTCAAGTTTTAGATTACAGAATATCAGTTTATATAGTTTAATTTAGTTCAAATGGCCTCATAAAAGGTGTAACACCCCAAACTCGACCTAGACGTTATGGCCGAATACGAGAGTGTTATATGGAGGGGTTTTGAAAACAATGTTATTTCAATAAAGCTTTGTATAGTTGTTCGATAAATCATCCAAGTTTTATAACTATTACTGAAAGCGTTATTTAATTAAATCATTTATCAAAACATAATTTACAATGGAAGTCTTAGAAACTGTTATATTTTGGAAATCCAGTTCGTATTTTCAGAAAAATCTTTATTTTCGTAAAACCATGATTTTAGTTAAACGTCGCAATAAAAGTTAAAATGCATCCAAAACCAAAATAAAAATCAAACAATCCAGAGAGTCCAATAATTACAAACCCTCAAAAAAATCCTTAAATTAAATAAAAACTATTATTTAAAATAGTTCACGAACTTGTGGTCATCGTGGGACTCCCTCGCACCGATTTGCCTAAGCCTGTGGATTATCTGAAAGAACAAACAAACAGATGTGAGTTTTCGTAAACTCAGTGTGTAACCAATAGAAATAGACATATAGCTACCAGAATCAGATAAACAGAAAAGATATAATGAGTCATACCCCCATCCTCTACACACCATCTCTAACCATCCCATCACACTATGTGGGGTTAAAAACACTTACCCATCCCTACACACCAAATAGTGTCGATGCGACACATTACAGATAATATGCAGTCAAGCTACCAGAATATAGGTGAAGTGTCGCCGTACAAATCACTTCCTCCACATATTCAAACCCACCCCAATCATTGATACAGAATACAGACACAGAAATAATGTATTTGTCATGCTCAACATGCTTGTATATAGATAACATGCATACTTAAACAGTACAGTCAGACATACATTTAATATCCTACTCAAATCAGTCTATCAAATTATCATAGCACACAAAATAGGGTTTGGTTAGCCCTTACCGACCCTACAGTAGGCCCACAGTCGATTGGAACAACCCATGCGACCCTAGGGAAAATTTCAGAATTATGGGTCCACATACCTGTGTGGCCCACACGACCTGGCCCAAAACCCATATGCCTGTGTGGCCCACACACTCAATATGGCTTAACCCGTGTGGCCACACGGCTATACTCACACCATCACACGGTCGTGTCCTATGCACAGTCATGCCTTCGTCAACCACACGGCCATGTCTTACATACGGCCAGCCACACGGCTAGACACACGCTCGTGTAGAGTCAACAGTATGCTTTTTCGGCTTTCGTCGAGGCTCAAGTTTTCGTGTTTAGGGTACACACCTAGTTCGTATATGCTACGAAAATAATCTCGAGACCCCTGAAACCTAAGAAACAACATTCCAACAACAAGTTTAATAGCCCACTCACAAATTCCCCAACTAAACCAAATAATACGCAAACACTTACCACCGAAAAATATGAACACTCGCACAATCAGACCGTTAAAGTGAAAATAGATACTTCACCGCCTTAACTTATGCATCAAATTGTAGAAAATTAACTTCCCTAACTACACTACTATGCTAATTTAAAAAGAAAGAAAGCAACCAAGACAAAACATCAAACCTACCAAAACGGATGGAAACCACCGGGATAACAAATCAAACATTAGGAATAACCAGTTGATGAACAGAGTAGAGGAAAGAATCAAAAAAGAAAAATCGTAGAGAGGAGGAAGGAAAGAGAAAAGTTAACGTCAAAAGCATAGGAAACTAGAGAAGAGAGAAAAAACAATAAAAATTTGAAAAAAAATAGAAAAATAAAAGATATAACAACATATCCCCTATTTTTCTCCCACAAACTCACAACTATCTCAAAATTTTAGCTCTACCGAAACTCTATCAAACAACCGAGCAAAAATTAACATCCACGCTCATGTAGGGACTCAAACACGAGACCTCCAATGCACTAACCTTCTTACCACTCAAACCAGCAAGCTCACTCTGATATGAATTAACAGACAATTTTATATAAGCCCACTTAGCAAGGATAAAGTTTGGATCCAAAATAAGAAAAATTTTCCAAAAGTGGGAATTGAACCCAAGATCTCACACACACCAAAACACTTAACCACTGAAGCAAATACACATTTATGTCAATTTTTACAAAACAGACATGAAAATATTCAGGGCGTTATAGAAGGCTTGTATTCGGTTCGAGCGATACTCGGGATATGACAAAATTTTGTAAACTAGCTCACACGCCTATATGGTCTCACACGGCCTGGGTAGCTGGCCCATGCGGCCCCACACGACCTACACACGCTCGTGTGATCCTTAGTTTGTAAATTGTAAGCTACACGGCCTGAACACACGCCAGTGTCCTTGGCCCGTGTGAACCCTGCACTATCAGGGCCACACACAGTCTGGACACACGCCCGTGTCCCTTACCCATGTGGCTCTTACTTGGTGGACAGTGAGTTACACGGCCTACCACACGCCCTAGCACACGACTGTGCAGCTCACACGGCCTGGCACACGACCGTGTGGCGTCGACAACCATGTTTTTTGGCATCTGAAATTCGTAAAAACTCAAGTTTTCAGTACGCACTTAAAGTAGTTTCAAAGCCAGAACAACGTAGAAGATTCCCAGGACCTAAAATGAACAGTCTATAACCAATTAAGCGGTAATTCGAAACAACACTAAGCTTATCACACAACCAACCCGTCGAAACGTTTCGACAACAAAAAATTCTAAATCGCGTAATAGCTACCTCCACACCACTGCAATCATGAATCTAGGACGTTAAAGGGATCGTTATCTTCGAGACCCTCTCCTAAAGAACAACATTTAAACTTATAAACAAAGGATTTGAACAGTTTAAGCAAGAAGTCAATTTTTGCCACAGTGCCAACAATCAACAACGATTTCAGAAATTGAACAACCGAACTTACAAAATTAACGAAATGAACTTACCCGATAATAGTAGCAAATAAGAAGTACAAATCTAAGCCGATAGTAAAGAAGAAAAAGAAAATAAGAGAAGAAGGATAAAAAGAAAAAGAGAAAAAGGAAAAAGAAAGAAAAAATGAAAAGAGGAAGGAAAGAAGAACGTTTAATTCTTGTTTTAAAACTACCGATCAGGATTCTGACAATTAACAAAAATATTTCTGTACAGTGTGCATCACGACTCGAACACAAGACCAATAAGGGAACCGATACTTAACCTTAAACTAGAAAGCTCATTTTTGACACAAATTTATAAAGAATTGAGCTTAAGCCAACAAGTCAATGATAGAGGTTAGTTTAAAATAAAATAGCAAAAACTTTCTTAAGACGCGACTCAAACTCCTAACCTCGAACACAAAAACAGAGCACATACCCATAGATGCAGAGACGTAATTACTACAAAATTTCACAATTAAACATTCAAGTTTTGGGGCATTACAAAAGTCATAATAGTGAAATATGAAATTAATTTTATTTATTTATTCATCGTTCAAGTAAATAAAAAACATTTACATATTTATTATAATATAGACACATTTCCCAACAACATTAACACTATTACTTGGTGAAGGCCAAATATAGATACCAAATATAAAAATATGTTAGATAAAAAAAAATAATTTGGTTCTTATAATTTTGAAAGTTGCATGTTGAATTGCAATTAGTAGTAGGAACTAAAATAATAAAAATTGGAGATACACGGAGAAATTGATTTCGCAGCTTTGAAAACGAAGGAAAAAAACATTACTTGTGGCCAAGATGAGTTAGGTGAGGTAGGTGTAAAATTCAAACAAGTCATGGAAAGAAAAACTTACTGTGGTTTTGGTGAAGAGAGTAAATGTCCGCAGGTTGTTGCTATTAATGTTTTAAAACTAAGCGTACGAAATTTTGTAGAATCTTTACTGCTTTTTAATGGATAATTCAGGAAACCCGCCCACTTTCTATTTACGTGTACCCTACCAACCAAATCACATGGACACTAGTGAAGTTGCGAGTTTTCTACCATTTTTATTTTTACTATTAAATGATTATTAGTGTTGGATTAGTCTTTTTATGTACTATTAATATAGTGTTTTTGTTATATATATATATATATATAAAACAGTGCCTCGGCAAACCTAGGCTGGATTGATGTGTGAAAGATCAACGTGCAGTGGTGGTGAGCAGGAGACATGATCGACGTTGCTGGCGCTTGGTGGTTGTGGGATGGGTTTAGGGCAGGATTTTGGTATGAAATTAGGTTATTAGCCTAAAATTTTGAATTTTTATATATATTTGACATATAATTATTTTTTTAAAAAAAATTCTACAAGTGGAACTAAAACTTTTCAACGCTAGAAAGTTTGTAAAATTTTCAGGAATGGTAACATGTTCAAAATAAACTTACTTTTAGGGATGGGTTCCAAATTCAGAATTGAATCCCGTTCTTTATTTGCTAACCGACATCCTAAACTTTGTGGGGCAAATTTCAGTAGTTGCTGCTTTTAGTAAAATAATGTGGTGACAATAAAATTGAATGCATGTGGAGTTATTCATTAATTTGATACAACAGCTACTACCAATTTCTCATCTTATATTTATTGAAGAATAATTGAACTAAAAAAAAAAAGGTGCCATTCAAGGATAAACCTTCTACTCCGATGAAGATAAAATTAAATCTCTTTTTCTCTTAACCATGCTAAATTAATGACTTTTGTGAGTAAAGTAATTTAATTAGTGCATTTAAGTTGGATCATAAATGGTCAAGTCTGTTGATTTTTTTTAATATCTTAAATTTTATATCTTTTTATTCAAAACCTATTTCAACCCAACATTTTTTATTTAATATATTAATAAATTTGATCGAAATTAATGTTCAGGTGAGTACTTACTCGAATTTAACTGCTCTCCTTAATCTTTTCGCGTTACTTTTCTTTAACAAATATTGCTTATTTCAATATATATATATATATATATATATATATATATAAATTAAATTTTCAAATTTCTTCTACACTATTTAATAGGTAAATACAGTGACTTGATTAAATTAGTCTCCTTTTATTAAATGGATAAATTTAGTCCATTTACTATTAAAAAAATCGAATAATGAAAAATTGAAATAGAGTTGATATTTATTTTTTAAAATATTATTTATTATTTAACAAAGTTAATATTTTTAAATTTTTTGAAATTTTTTGTTTGAAATTGAATTGCAAATAAAAAAATAATTTTCAAGACATTTTTTATATAATACATATTAATTTTATTATAATTTAAATTTATTTGATTTTTTTTAACAATATAAAAACTAAGTTAATAATAGATTAACTCATTTAATCTAGTCCATATAATACAACCACGTTCTAAAAACTCTAACCTTATTTAATACTAGTCACACTATATGAGGGTTGCTACAACGAAATTGGGAAGTTGAGATTTTACATATCTATATATAGAAAGGGAAACAAGGTGCCAAGCTTGGCTACCACTCTTCCTTTGGGATTGCATGTTCTCACAACATCATAGCCGAGTTCATGAGGTAGGTAGGGTAATAAAAGATTTCAATTTAACTTATTTAGATATAATAAAATTATAAATTAATTTATAATAAAATTACATTTTAACCACCTCAAGATTTTAAGAAAAATTATGTTCATTCTTAAATTATAGATTAATACATAATAAAATTACATTCTAATTTCTCAAATATTTTATAACTCAATTTCAGCCTTAAAAAAAAAAAAAAATCCTCGCCCCTGCACCGAATTTTATTTTAAGACGTCTTCATGATGACTATAAAGGCCCTGCAGATTCAAGGCAGGTAACTTTGTAATTTGCTTTTAAAAACAGTATTTTATATATAAATTTACATTTTGAAAAATGATAATAACTTTAAAAAAAAAATCGAACGGATAATTTTTTTTCAAGTAATGAAAAGTAACATAAATAATAGTGGGTGGTTTATTCTTTTCTGAAAGAAATTTAAAATCATGGACAGGTATAGAGGACTGGATAATTTTCTAAAAAAAATTATCGATTTTATAAAATAATTTTAATGATTCAATAAAAAATTTACTATAATATAGATAATGTAGATGCATAAGTAAATAAATTTAACTAAAATATAAATTGATATATATATATATATATATATATATACCAACCCTATCAAACTGATCTTATTTGTCACACATTAATCCAAACTATATTACATATAATTTTTTTATTCAAGTAGGGAAGGCGTGTGTAGTTTTTATTTATTTTACTTTTTTATTACAACATTAAAGGCAAACATGGGCAGGGGCATAGCAAATCACAGTGAAAATTTAAGAAGCTCCAATATCTAAGGAAGAAGCTTAAGTAAAGCAGCTACCTCCATTATTGTATAATAGATGATAGAATCATACGTGTTTAAAAATAACATATAATAAAATAATAGAACATAAAGTTTAAAATTAATAATACTAACACATAATAATATGTACAAAATTAAAATAAGAATTAATTCAAATTGTGAATAAAAAATTTTTAATAGATAAATTTATGAGATTGAGAATATTAAATGCACTCCAATTATTTATTATGTTATTATTATTTTTATAGAACTGATATTGAGTTAATTTATGACACCAACTTAATCAGTGACATTATCAATACTAGATTACAACACACCTCAATGTGAGTGAAATATATTTATTAAGAATCAACATAAAAACCAAATATTGCTTTAGTTCAAATAGAAAAGTTGAGAGAATGTATTTTTTATGGCTTGGATTCAAATCCCATCATTAGTGATAGGGACAACGGAGCAAGATAGTATTCAAATTGACAAAGAAAAAATTGAATTGAAGAGGGAAAACCTAACTTGGCAAATAAGCAACTTGAAACATAACAAGGAAGCCAATAAGAGTTAGATGAAATTAGCAACAATTAAACAACTAAAAGAATAAAAAATTCAAGATCAAAGAATAAATATTAAAAACAATAAATAAAGAAGACGAAAATTAAAAGGTGGAGGATGAATCGAATAAACCAATGGATATGGATAGAACGATAAATGTTCAATTGAACCCTTTGAGGAAGATTTCCCGACAAGCTCAACCAATGTCTCTAACCAACCCCCTAAGGTTGAACCCTAATAAATTAGAAGGTGAAGAGTTCTCTCACGGCTTCAAAGAGAAAACCAAGAAAAAAATCTACTTGTAAAATAAATAAAAGATAAATCTCACAAAGAGAAATAACCTAAAGAGTTAAATTTATTAATCAAGGTGTATGTGAATGGATAATGAAGAGGTCTTTATATAGGCTAGATAATTACATCAAAATAAAACTATTAAGTATAATGAAACTCTAATTAATCTAAACAAGAAGTAGTTTTAATGGAACTAAACTGTCTTGTTGACTAAGAAACATAAAACTCCTTAACAACTTAAAATACTTAAAAATATCCTAAAATTCAACACAGGCTATTCTTTTCAGAGTTCGCCACAAAGACTATTCTTTTCAAAGTTTGCCACAAAGACTATTCTTTTCTGTCATGTTTATGGTATGGATTTTCCTAAACTCACATTACGTGAGGTTTTCCCATCATCATCCTAGGACACGCAAAAAACCCCATTGGGTAATAACCATTCCTTAGCTCTTTTCAAATGATGTCATGGCCATGGACTTTTCCTTTAGAATTCATATCAGAATTTGTGTTTTTAGTTTCGACGGACTCTATTAGACACCATTGCGATGAGCAGACACAAACTCACTTGACAAACTCTTCATGCATTCACACAATCTAACTTCAACATTTTACTTCACTGACATACACCCAAATAAAACACACACATCTCATAACATACATTTCATAAATATACATACTCAGCCATACTTCAATATTTCAATACTCATACACCAATCATCACATACTATACTCTTCATGACTTCAGATCTATAGTTCAATCAATTTTCTATAGATGACTCACAATATGAACAATACTCATGCAAGAGTTAGTGTAGAATTCACCTGGCACCCACGTACAATAGCTAGAACTCCAGATTCAAAACTTCCACCATTAAACCGTAACAGCCACTGCTTACAAAACATAGGAAAACCATTACTACTCTTACACATACTGTAACACCCCCTAACCCCAAACCGTTGCCGGAACGAGGTTATGAGGCATTACCGAACATATCAGACAACTTACGAATAATTTACAATTAATATAACTTTTATAGTATAATATAATAATTTAGTCCCTATATTGAACTCTCGAAGTTCAAACACGTATTAAAAGTAGAACGGAACTTGTTCGAGTATTCAATTTTTTTATAAAAATTTCTACAGACATTTCTTATTTTTACCCAAAACCTCCTGCAAATTCAAACTAAAACAACCAACATCAATGTTTCACATTCATATAACTAATAATTATATCATTAACAAAATTTTAACTTAATAACTATCATAGCTTCATTCCAAATTGATTAAAAACTTCATTCATTTAACAACTTAATATTCATGTATCAAAATATCATATACTTTCCTTACCATTTCATTTAACCATCTAAATCTTATAATTCAACCTTCACTACCTAAAGTAATATACATATTCAAGTGACTAAACAACACCTATGTACATGCCACCTTTACCCAAAAGAAAATATATACATCACCAAATTTGTGTTGGAGTCGGGAATGTTCGGATCTTTGAGCCGGGACACTTGACTTCTACTAACTCATGCACGAAACAACGTGACACTGAGTATGGATATACTCACGGTGGTATTACCATAATTCAAATTATATCAACAATAGTAAAAACATAAATATTACAATACCTAACAATTAATGTCATATGTACTAATTCATAAATCAGTGTATTTTCTCAAACTTAAATTTATATCACTTATGAACATACATTTCATACTTTTCTCTTACTATCACAATTCCAATTTCAATTGTAATTCAATTTCTTTTTCTCATTTCAATGCCTCAAATTCACATTTCAATTTTTCACCCTATTAACGTAACTCGGACTTTGGCGGATACACGGATCCAACCAAACACACCAATATGGCACCCAAAGTCTCATCGGATAGTTCAAGTAATAGTTGACACCAGTGTCTCATCGGCCTAGCCAAGTAAAGTTGGTACCCAGTATCTCATCGAATCTATCCAAGAAATATAGTGACACCCAGTGTCTCATCGACTGAGTCAAGTATCCTCTGAACACTTCCAATCCTATGGCATGCCAACTATATCCGACTCAAACTTGCCGACTAGTTAATAAGGTATTCAATTCACTTTCTCAATTCTGTATCACTTTCAATTCACAATTCAAATCACCATTCATTTTTCAATCAATACACTTTTCAAATAATCACATATTCCATAATTCACTTATTCAATTCAATTTGATTTAATTTGCATCACTTTCATTTTCACTCAATATTCATATCGATTTCACATACTTACCTCAAGTCTTACTTACCATACATAACAATAAAAAAATTCAGCAATCAATAATAATTAAAATTCGAATTATAGTAATACACACCGTAATTCTCCCGTTTTAGTCCTCGATGACTTTCTCCTTTCCTTTTGATGCTGATGCTTCAGGTTCTTTGTTGGCTACGAAAATAATAGTAATTTACATTATTATTTACGGCATTAATTATAATAAATAATTAAATTTCTAAACAATTCCTACCTTATTCCCAATTTAATCCTAACTAATCTTAATTATTTTCTTAATCCAATTCACTCTCTTTTTCTATTCAAATTTTGTCTAAACTTATATCTAACTATAAAATTTCCAGCATATTTCTCTAATTTTGAAATTTCTTCAATTTAGTCCCTACAACATAAAACTTACAGCCTAGTTTACAATTTAATCCCTTAATCAATTCTAACTTAGAATTCATTCAATTAAATCCCTAATTCCATAATTTGTCCAACATGAACCATATTTGGAAACATATGAACTCTTGAACTATCAACTTAATTTCATCAAAATCTTGTTTTAAAGCTTCTAAAACATCAAAATTAACTAAAAGGACTTAATTAACTTACCAAATTAACTCCAAGCTTCAAATCCTTAGTTTTCTCTTTTATTTTTCTTTCCCTTTTTCTTTCTCTTTTTCTCCCCTGCTTCCCGTTTTCAATTCTGTTTCTTTTGTTTTGTTTCTTTGTTTCTTTAATTCTTTTATGCTTTATTATTTTTATTAACATAATATAATATTAATATCATATATTAAAATATCTTTTACTTTAATATTATGTAAATTAATAATTATATAACAAGTGTACATATTTATATTATCACAAATGTCATTATCTAATTTGCTTATCAAATAAAAATCTCATGATTTAATTAATACAATTAATAATTATAAAATATCTTTATACTTAAATTATAAGTAATTAAATATTTAAAATACAAAAGTACCAATATAATTCTTACACATGTATATTTTATTACCATACAATTGTCTTCTATTTAATTTATTTATAATATATTATCAATTAAATAATCATAATAATTTAATATAAAACTATAATAATAATCATTATAATATATAAAACCTAAAAAAAATCTTTGATTTTATTTCACCAATATGCCGCCTCATTTGTAGTCAATGGCTTAATTTCCATTTTAATCCTTTTTATTTTCTATTGCTTTATAATTAAACTTTTACCCTTTATTCAATTTAATCCTTTTTACTAATTACTCTAAATTAAGCTAAATTCACCTAATTAAATCCTAATTAGACACACCACTAGGCTCATAAATATTTTTAATAATTATTTTCGAACTTATTTCACTAAGACGGAGGCCCTATAACTCACTTTTTCGGTGCCCGTGAATTTCGGGTCATTACACATACAAGTTGCTTATCAATTCAATCACTGCCAATTCCATGCAGAAACCTTATACTTACAGTTTCACTATCCAGTTACCAAATGCAGATTTACTCATTCAGAGCTTAACATGCAGAGCTAAAATACTTACCCTGATGCGAAGTAACTATTAATCATAAAATAACCTTAGCTTCTAGATCATCGAGGTAGGATACATTCAGATTGTAGGAAGGTTTCAGTAGATACCACTTAAGGAAGAGAAAGAAGAAGAAAGAAGAACCTTTTTCCAGAACACATTCTCACATATAATATGACTCATCTTGCTTAGTAAAATTTAACAAGTGTCATACATATTAGAACTTGTCTTCTTATTGACCTACAATTTTTGAGGAAAGTATAAGTAGTTTCGCTTAATCAAACTTACCAGGTTATTTGAACAAAATCGATGAAAATAGTTTATTTAGAACAAGGAAACAACACAAAAATTCCCAAAAACTAATACCAAATGATAGGGGCAACAGACCAAGATTATATTCAAGTTGTTTGGACAAGTGAAAACCCTAACTTGGCAAATAAGCAACCTGAAATGCAACAAGGAAGCTAAGAAAAGTTAGATGAAATAGACAACAATAAAACAACTAAAAAAAGAAAATCAAGAAAAAAAATAAAGATTTAAAAAATAAATAAATAAAAAGCAAAAAGCAAAACATGGATCGAATATACTGATAGATATGGATAGAAGGATAAATGTTCGATTGAACCCTTCAAGGAAGATTTCTTAACAAGCTCAACCAATGACTCTAACCAACCTCTTAAGGCCAAACCCTAGTAAATTAGAGGGTGAAGAGTTCTCCCACAGCTCCAAAGAGTAAACCAAGAAGAAAAACTACTTCTAAAATAAAATTTTCAAAAAATCTCACAAAGAGAAATAACTCAAAGTGTTGAAATTTATTAATCAATCTGTATGTGAATGAATAATGAAGAGGTGTTTATATAAGCTAGCTAATTACTTCAAAATAAAACTCTTAACTAGAATGAAACTCTAATTAATTTAAACAAAAAGTAGTTTTAGTGAAACTAAATTTTCTTGTTGACTAAGAACCATAAAACTTCTATACAACTTAAAATGCTTAAAAATATCCTAAAATTTGGAATAAATAATAAAATAATAAAACCTAATAAATACAATATTGGGCTCATATATAATTAAAATTAAGCCTAAAAATCGAATCCAATATGATTTAAACTCGAATTAAAGCTCGAAACTCGTAATTTCTCCTAATAATTCCATCTAGAAATTCAACTCGCAAAATATCCATTAAAACTGTCATAATTTGAGATCCAAGACTTGAAATTAAGTGATTCAAAGTGCGTTTCGAAGCTAAGAGATAGCTTTTTGAACTCTATGAAGACATTTTAACCCAGATATCCTTAGATCTCATTCAAAAAGTCGTTGTAAGTGGACTGATTTTCCAAACTTGAAAATTGGTAGCTTTTGGTGAATTAAATTTAATAAATTTCACTCCATCCGTACATGTATAAAAAAGAAAGTGTTTTTTTTTAGGATTTTATATAAAAAGACAAAAATATCCTTAGATTAATATTTAGTACTTTATTAAAATAAGGGCCTTTTGATAATTTAACAACTAAGTTGAGACCTAGTTATGGGTGGCATTAACTCAGTCAAAAACTTTATATATGGTACTAGAAATTTTATCACACATGTATACATGTGAAAACTATACCTTTAAAACACAAAGGTGTGTTTGGTTAAAAAAATCTATTATACTTATAAATAAGAAAATTAATTTTATTAAATTATTTATTTAAAAAATTTACTCGATAAGAAAATTTATCATACTTATAAATAAGAACTATAATTTCATTAAAAGACTTTTATTAAATAAATTTACATAATTGTAAATAAAAAAAGTTAGATTTTATATTGAATTATATTTAAATTATTATGTTTTCATTAACAAAAAATAAAAAAAGTATATATTAATTTAAATTTAAATAGTAAAATTTAATTATTTATATAATAAGTAACTTTATATTGTATTATTGAATATTTAAAATTTTAGAAATAATACATTTATATAATTCAATCAAATGTATTATACTTACTTTGGTTATATATTATCTACAAACAGAGGCAAATTTAAGGGCTGGCAGGGTCCTTGACCCCGACCTCCTTAACATGAAAAATTACTATTTAGGCTTCTAAATTTTTTTAAAATTTTAAATTAGTAAAAGTAAAATTACACTTTAGTCCCCCTAAAATTATAAAAATTTGATTTAGTCCTTTAAAAATTATAAAGATATAGACTATAAAAATTAAAATTTCATTCGGCCCCCTTAAAAATTTGTTCTGGCTTCGTCACTGTCTACAAATTATGGTAAATTTATTGTCAATTAAAAAAGAAAAAGTAAAAATTGAATAGTGAATAGTGAATAGTGAATAGTGAATAGTGAAGAATTTAATTTACAAACTAGAAATCCTATCACATGCATATGCGTGTGAAAACCACAAATTTAGAATATAAATGTGTGTTTAAAAATAAAATACAATAATTAATGAAACTTCTGATTTAAAACTAATTAATAACAACACATGAAATATGTACGTTATTAAAATGAAAAAATAGATTAAATAGTTTATCATGGCAATGTCATCAATCTTAAGTTGGTGTCGAGTTAACTAATAGAGGTAACAGAGTGTGCATAATAAAATTAAAATATATAAAAACATAAAAACAAAACTTTAGTTCAGTGATAAATTAAATGCTTTACTAATGCAATTAGCATGGGATTGAATCTCACCTTATGCATATTTTTATTGGTTTTTTTAAAGTGAAAAGACTAAAATACCTTCGACTAATATTACTTACTTTAATTACAGAAGCGCATTCTCGTAATTTCATAACAAAGTTGGTGCCCGTTGACTCGTGACACCAACTCAGTTAGAAGTTTAAATAATAATATAAATATATCAAATTTTTGTAGTATGTCCAAAGGATTTAATAATACTTAGAAAAAGTCTTTATTAACACTATATTTAATTGATCAAATTAATTTATATAGATTAATTATGATTATTAATTATTATTTTGATTAATGTTGCTTTATATTAATTATATGGAGTAAACTATGTTTTACATGGAACATGATAAAAATGATTTAATTATGATTTAAAAAATGTTCATTATTTAATATTTGATTTTTTAAATAAGTTGATATAATTTAATTATGTTCAACAATTGAAATAGCAGATATTTTTTTACCTTAATTATTGTAATTAAAATTACATTATTCATATTATAATATTTAAATTGTTAAATAAATAAAAAATTAACAAGTAAATTTATTTAACCAAATTAATTATATTAACTAAACTATGTTTTACGTATGTGCTACTAAAGTTTAGTTTTATTAATGTAGATAATAAAGTATGTATAATAAACTTAAAATTTCTAAAAATATAAAAATAAAGTTTTAGTTGACTGGTAAATTAAAAGTTTTACTAATTTAACTGGTATGACTTCAAGTCTCACTACATGCATATTTTTATTTGTTTTTTTAGTAAAAAGATTAAAATATCCTCGAATGATATTACTTATTCTAATTATAAAGTGCATTCCCTTAATTTCCTAACTGAATTGGTGTTCGGTTGACTCATGGTACTAGCTCAATTAGGAGTTTAAATAATAATATAGATATATTAATTTTTTATAATATGTACAAATGATTTAATAATAATTAAAAAAATTATTAACACTATATTTAATTCATCAAGTCAATTTATATAGATTAATTATGATTAGAGCTTCTCATGGGCCAGGCCACTCGGCATGGCCCGAAGGTCCACTAGAAAAGTGAGAGGTTTTGAGTAAAAATATAGGCCTAAAAAATAGGCTTGGCAAAAAAAAAAAAAGCCTATTTAGAGAACAGGTCAGGCCTCGGATAAGGCTTTTTTGATCCAGGCCCTACCCAATCTAAATATGCAAAAAAAAAACCGTAATTTTTTTTTGCTGTTTTTTACTCTCTCTTTTTTACTATTTTCTTCTTCTTTTTTCATTATTTTGCTACCATTTCACTATTATGTTACTATTGTATAACTCTTATTTTATTGTTATTTTTGTTACTATTTTAGAGGTATTTACTTGTTAAGTTGCATCTATCTTAGTGTTATTTAAGTATACATATTTTTTAAAATTTATTTGTAATTTTTTGGGAAACATTTATTTTAAAGTTTTTAGTATTTTTGATATATTATTTTTTTTTAAAAATATAAAAAATTAATATGGGCATGCCCATATTTTAACATTTTATCCGAGCCAGACTTGTGCAAAATTTTAGGCACATTTTTCAGGTCAGGCCAAACCTGGACCTAGAATTAGCACATACAATTATGATTATTAATTATTATTTTGATTAATGTCGCTTTATATTAATTATATGAAGTAAATTATGTTTTGCATTGAATATGATAAAAATGTTTTAATTATGATTTCAAATTGTTCATTATTATAATATTTGAATTGCTAAATAAATTAATATATTTTAATTATGTTCAAAAATTAAAATAGCGGATATTATTTTATCCTAATTACTATAATTAAAGATATATTATTTAATATATTATAATATTTCAATTGTTAAATAAGTTTAAAAAATTTAGCAAGTAAATTTATTTAACCAAATTAATTCTATGAAGTAAACTATGTTTTACATATGTGATATTAGAAACCATCTTTAATTAGAGCCAAATTAATTTGTAGCACCAACTCAATCAATAATATTATCAATATGTATAATTGATGGAAGTAATAAGTATACATAATAAAATTAAAATGTATGAATTAAATTAAATAAAATTTTAATTGAGTGGTAAAATTAAAGTTTTATCAACTCAACTGGTATGGGTTTGAATCCCACAATATGTAAATTTTTTATTGGTTTTTAAAAAAAATTAAAAAGACTAAAGTACACTCGAATAATATAACTTATTTTAAATATGGAAAGATATTTTTGCAATTTTTCTGATCAAGTTGTTGCCTGGTTAACTCATGTCACCAAATCAATTAAGGGCTTAAATAATAGTATAGTATAATATGGATACACAAACAATGGGCGAAATAATTTGTGTAACAACATTAAAATTTATAATAATAATAATAAGTCTAAATAAAGGTTTGGTTGGATTGGTAAAGAAAAATTTTTATAGATGCTAGTGGTATGATTTCAAATATCTAACATTTATAAAAAAAAATTTATTGGTTTTTAGAAAATAAGAAAAAAAACACATAATGACCCTTGTAATAATATAATTTATTTGAAATATGTAAAGGTATTTTAGTAATTTTCCTTGATTGAGTTGGTGGGTTGAAATCTCTACTGTTGTAAATTTTTCATTTGTTTTCTCAAAATAAAAAAAAAAAAGATAAAAATATCCTCATAATATAATAGTATAGATATTACCCACCAAAAAGAAAAAAAAAAAGTTATATTATATAGGTTAAAATATGTCACAAGTCATTGTCCTCTTCACAAGTTTGGAATTTAGTTTCTTTTCAAATTTTAAAATTCAAGTTCAATAGCCAAAACACAAATTTTTTTGTTAAATTTGTTAATATGACATTTTGAAATTAAACATACTCATTTGGTAATTATGTAAGTAAAAAAATGACGTTGTAATAGATTTAAATTTAACAAAATAATTTTAAAAGTGTTAACAATTAGACCTAAATTTTAAAATATAAAAAATAAAAGTATAAGGACTAAATTCTAAATTTGTTAAGAGTAGGAGACTTATATCGTATTTTAACCTATTATATTGTATTATATTATATTATTTTAGAAGGTGATAGGTATGTGGATGACAAAGACGGTGACCAAAAACGTCAGAATCTTGTCCAAAAACAAAAGAACAGCATGAGAAACAACTTAGCCTTCCATAGATTGCATGAACCCAAAACCCAACAAGTAAGTACCATCAACAAAAAAGAAAGTGTTGTTAGTTAGAGGTTTCATTTTCATAAATTATGTAGTTTCCATTGTTGCAGAGGAGTAAATCTGGAGTGGTGCCGCCATGGGTGATTGTTATGTATAACTCTGTCTTCTTTAACAACTGTGTTCACCACCCAAACGAGAAGAAGAAGGAAGTCGACAAGTTCTGCATCGACTGTCTTCAATCTTTTTGCTCTCATTGCCTTCCTTCTCATGCTTTTCACAAGCACATCAAGGTTGCCTTTCTTCTCCAAAAACCTCCCACCATTTTTAATCCTTTTTATTTATAATTGCATCAATAATGGAATAACAAGTTGAGTTCTGGACTAATTATTGTTATTATCTAATATCGAAATCAAGATTCGAAGATACATCTACAGCGACGTGATCAACCGACAAGATTTGTGTAAGCTCTTCAATTGTTCTGGCATCCAGGTCAGATCATCTCTATAAGTTTTCTTTCTTTTTTCCTACTAATTTTATCAATCATTTTCTTTTATGTTAATTAATTCTCTTTTATGATATTTTAATTTCATGGAATACTCTTATCATAAAAACATTGATTCTCCTTTCAATTTTTTTTTTTATACTTTGTGTTTACAAATAATTTAGTAATTTTATGTTTTCATCACTTAATTTTAAAAAGTTATAAAATAGTCACTGAATTATTCAAAAGTTTTCATTTAAATCATTGAGTTATTAAAGTTGTTGTTATATCTCTTTCTTTATTCGAATTGCCTACACCAATTGAAAGCTCTTATTCTCTTTCTCTTTTACAATTCATTTTTTTTCATGAAACTACTTTGAACATCACAAATTTGCAAACCAAAATCTAAACAACTTTCTTCTCCTATCTCCGACACTAACAATCAGATCGAATTGGATCTAAAGTATGCTTTACTTGTAGATGGATATTGATCCCCCATACATATCATCGACTCATCACTTGAAGCTCGCTAATCATATATTTTTAAAAAAAATTAACAAGTGACTTCAAAAAATTTCAAATAGTAGTTTCATGATTTGAATGAAAACTTTTAAATAGTTCAATAATCATTTTGTAAGTTTTTGAAGTTGAATTACCAAAACATAAATTTATTATAGTTCGATGACCTAGAGTGTAGTTATAGAAGCTTTTATTCTATTTCTAAAATAAATAAAAAAATAGTAATAACGTAATATGTATAATTCATTGAGTATCAGCTCGATTAATATAGGTATTATTGTTAATTTAACAAGACGTAAAAAGAATTATAATGTTAATAAATGACATATGCTAGACCCATTTATGTATGATAATAATTTTTCAACAAAAAATAAAGTAGTATACTTAATGAGACACCTACCCTCCAAATACATTATAACACAACGTTCATACCAATATTATCATACTGAGAGAAATAAAAAAAAGGGAATTCACAATCCTTGGATGCAGGCATATCATACAAATAAAGCAAAGGTGCTATTCTTGAAGCAAAGGACTCAATCTCATCAACAACAAAGTAGTTCAAGGGACTATAAATGTTCCATTTGTGGCAAAACTTTACAAGATAATGCTTCTCTTTATTGCAGTATCGCATGCAAGGTTCTTTATTTCCCCCAACTCTTTTTTGAGTTTGTTTTTTTCAGCGAATTGTGGGATTAACTATTATTCTATATTTATTTATTGACAGGTGTTAAACATATACAGAGATGAAGAAATATACGTCGGATTGCCATTAACAAAGAAACCAAGGTTAAGGCAAACAAGAAAAGGCGTCCCCCTACGATCCCCCTTGTTCTAATACATTATTTATCTCCTTATTTGTTATTTTTAATTTTAAATTAGTATCAAATTAAGACTTAAATATAATTTTCTTCGAGCACTAATTTAAATTCAAATTTTAAAAATGGAGGCTTTTAAGAAAATTCCTTGTGTAATTTAGTCCTTAATATTTACATCTTTTTATCAGTTTTGTCTTTATTCTTTTTTTTAGTTAAATTTGACCTTCAACATTTAAAAAAGAGTCAAATTTGACCATTAACATTTCAAAAAGAGTTAAATTGTTGTTTTTTAATGGAAATACGGGCTAAAACTTTAAATTTTAAACATGGAAATATACATGTACTTCATGCTATTTTAAAAAAAATTATAAACTTTTTGAATATTTTTATAATTTTTCAATTATTTGTTGTTGTCACATAAAATAAATAGTTTCATATTAGCATAAAATACACAAGAATTGCTACGTGGATTGTCACACTAATATTATTAAAAAAACAATATTTTAGTTATCATTTTTGTTAAAAAAGCAATTTCACTTTCTTTCTTTTTTCTTTTTTTTTTTTTGAAAACTTGTGAGTTAAATTTAGCTTAGAAAAAGAATAAGGACCAAAATGAAAAAAAAGTTATAAACAGGGAGGACTAAAATTGATATTATACTTTATATATACTTAGATATGGTTTCTTCTAAAACTTGCATCGAACTAATCTCAACTTATTTAAGTACAAATTATTTGTTGAGTCCAATAGGTTAAACTCGCCAGATTTGGAATAGTTTTTCATATGATTGAAAATTCTGAATATTATTGTTTATTATTATGAATTTGAAAAAGAGATGAAATTAGCAAAATTTGATTCCAATTTTTTGTATGAATAGTTAGTTTAAGTAGTTAAATCGAAAATTAAAACAAATTAATAAACTGGTTTATCAGCCCAAAACTGAACGGCCCAATCCCAATAAATAGAAACCCAGTCTAAAAAATTAATATGTAAAAAAAATAAAACCTAAATTGTGATATATTAAACCATGAAGCATTTTATATTTGGGTAACAAGCATGTTTAAGAAAATAACAAGTGCTTTTTTTTTTAAATTATCTTTTTATTATTTAATATATCCTAAAAATAAGTTACATGAACTCAAATCTATAACACCCCCTAACTCTTATCCGTCACTGGAACAGGTTACAGAGCATTACCGAACTTTTCAGATCAAATACAAACATTTTATAATCATCTAACATACACATCATAACTTAATCATATTATCCCTCTTTTGAGCCATCGAGGCCTAAAATATGTGTTAGAAACAAATCGGACTTAATCGGATACTTCAAAAATTTTTCGTGAAATTTCAATTTTTTTCCCAGGTGCAGGGGTCACACGCCCGTGTGATCAAGGAACACGCTCGTGCCTCAAGCCGTGTTCAACCCCATGTAACTCCCTGACTCCGGTCACACGGCTAGCCACACGCTTGTGACACACGCCCGAGTCTCTACCCGCGTGAAATTACCTGAGCATTCTGTTTTGAAATTTTAAGTTGCAGGGGACACATGGCCAAACCACAAGCCCATGTGTTAGCTGTGTGTCTCACATAATCAAGTCACATGCCCGTGTGTCTGACCGTATGGACTCAAAATGAACCTTAAACATCAAGTTTACCAACCCTGCAATCTTAACCAACAAGCAACTCAAAAACCAATCATTCGACCAATCCAAAACATATTGAAATACATCTAAAACATGTCAAAACATTCAATCTTATGACCTATTTAAAGTATATTCATAAGTACTTTGCATATATTATCTAAACAATCAATTCAAAACACCATTCAAGCCAATCCAAATTTTCATACCATTTTCAACACCAATTTGCCTATATCATTCTCATTTATGCACCAACTTAAACATACCATATTTAATCTCCATATAACTCACATAATATATAAGTATCAATTTCATCTTGAAATATCATTTGTAGCGATGTAAAAATTTCATTCGCTTTGGTCACTAATTGAGGCGATTATTTGAAAATAGAATTTCGATTTTAAAAAGAAAAGGAGTAACCACCGATATTTTTTCTAAGTGTGATCGGATACTTAATAACTCCTCTTTTTCTTTTGAAAGAAAATTTATTCTTGAACAAAAATGAAGGCCGAATTTGGGTCTACGTGAAAATCCAGAGGAAAATAGGGTTCGGGAGTCGTTTACGCACGAGGAAGGTATTAGCACCCTCGCGACGCCCAAAATTTGTATCTTGTTAAACACGCATTGTCTTAATTCTCAAAAATACAAGTTTAATTTAATATTTAATTGCGATCCGATTGAACTACGAGAATTTGAAATTTTGGTTTTTTAGAAGGACGTCTCGTTTTAACACGAGCCAATGATATTCACCCAATATAGCGATGAAATCAGTGACTTAGTGTTAAAATCGGTACGTTACCTTATTTATTAAAATTAATTAAAAGCATAAAAATAATATTATTCGCAACAGGAATTTGTAAATAATGCACACGATGATACAATTAATGAAAAATATTAAAATAAAAATATTAGAATAAAAAATAACAATAATATTAATATATACACGAATAATGACAGAAATAATAATAATAATAATGACACGACAAGTCAAAGTAGAAAATAATAAAATATTATCAATAGTAACAATCATAGATTAATACAATGATGACATATTAACAAGGACAATAATAAATAATAATTAATAATGCTAAATTAGTTAATAATAAAACAATAAATAAATAAACACAAAAAGGAGGACATATAATATAATAATAATATTAAAATAAAATAATTAAAAATAATACTATATAAATATATATATATATACACATATAATAAAAACATACACTAATATTAATAATGATAATAATACTAACAATAATAATGAAATACAAAAAGTAATATAATATAATAATAATATTAAAATAAGTTATTAAAACTAATACTATATATAAATATATATACATATACATACATATATAATAAAAATATACACTAATAATAATAATAATAATAATAATAATAATGATAATAATAATATTGAAATACAAAAAGCAAATATAATATAATAAAAGTATTAAAATAAAGTAATAAAAAAATAATACTATATATAAATATATATACATATACATATATAATAAAAATATATACTAATATATAATAATAATAATAATAGTAATAATATTGAAATACAAAAAAAGCAAATATAATAAAAATATTAAAATAAAGTAATAAAAATAATACTATATAAAAATATGTATACATATACATACATATAAGAAATATACACTAATATATAATAATAATAATAATAATAATAATAATAATAATAATAATAGTAATAATATTGAAATACAAAAAAAAAAAAAAGCAAATATAATAAAAATATTAAAATAAAGTAATAAAAATAATACTATATATAAATATATATACATATACATATACAATAAAAAAATAACTAATAATAATAATAATAATAATAATAATAATAATAATAATAATAATAATAATAATAATAATAATAATAATAATAATAATAATAGTGATAATATTAATAATATTGGAAATAATAATAATAATAATGTTTAATAAAGAAACGAAAATAAACAAGAAATGACTAAAATTGAACTAAAAATAGAGTTTTGGGGCAAATTTAAAAGAGATAAAGGGAAAAGGATCAAAATGCAACAAGCGCGCAATCTGGAAGGACCGAAACAACAATTATTCATTTCCCTCAAAACGCAGCGCAGCATGGGGGACCAAATTGCAGAGCATAACGAATTTCGGGGCCAAATTAAAATAAATAGAAACTTGATTGCAGAACATAAAAAACGGAAGGGCCTAATGTGCAAATAGACCATTAATTAAAAAACCCGCGAATCCTGAGGTGGGTTCAGGTCGGACGGATTGGGTCATGGGTTAAGGGCCAAAAAGACGTCGTTTTGGGGCTTAAGGAGGCCGGCCAAAACGACGTCGTTTTATGTAGCCTATTTAAAACAAATTTTTTAACAAAAAATTCATTCTTTCATCTGTTAAAAAAAAAAACTCATCTTTCTCTTTTTTTTTTCTCTGTAGGGGGTTCTGCTCCGGTGAGATCCAGCCAGTCACCACCGTCAGCCACCGTCGCTCGGTGGCCGGAAATTAAAAAAGGTAAAATTTTTATTATTTTTTATTTTATGTTTATATATAAATATATATATATACTATTTTTTGAAAAAAAATAGGAAAAAATATATGTATGTGCAGTCGAATATTAAAAATAAAAAGGGAAAAAAGATGGGACCTTAGCCTTTTGAATCTGTTTTTTTCCTTCAATGCTTGCTGTATTTTCTTTGTTTTTAGACTATTCTGTGCTAAAAAAATGAGATTTATTTTTTGTATTGCTTCCTCAAAAAATCCAACCTCGTACATGATTTTTTTTGTTCCCCTTATATGGCCGTTTACAATGCTTTTTTAATCTATTGCATGCGTATTTGTTTCATTTTTGCAGGCTAGTTGATGGCAATGGAGCAGGTGGTGATGGCAGACGGCATGGGGCGATGGGACAGGTGCGGCTGGTGGCAGCAACTAGGTTGATTTAGGGTTTTTTCATTTGTTTTGTTTTTGGGCTAGTTGGGTTAGGGTTTAAGTTTAGATTGGATTTTGGGATTGGGCTGTTAGTTTGATGGGCTAGTGGGTTTTTAGTTGTAATTGGGTTTAATTGTGTGGGTTTTATGGGGTCAAAATTGGCCTACAACATCATTTACATTCACTTTTCAAAATGACATACATAAGACATCCTAGGTACATGCCATTATCAAAAACTAATATACTTCACCACGTTTTGAGATTGGGATTGTTGATGGATGCTGAGTCGATGACCAAATCAAGTACCTAACCTACGCGCGAAAAATAACCTTACGCTAAGTATATACTCAGTGGTATTTCTATAATCCAAATGCTTAAAGGTAAAATATTGAATCATATACATTATAACATACAATATGCATAATCATATAATTAATCATTTCATAAATAAAACATTTATAACTCATTCAACTCTTTTCAATTGGCTCTCCCAGATAGCTTCTCACAATATGAACACAATTCATATGTCACGATCTATATTTCAATTCATCATTCAAATTCAATCATAACTATGTTTTATTCAATTACCCTATTAACATGACTCAGACTCTGACGGATACACGGATCCAGCCAAAACACACCAATTTGGCACCCAGTGCCTCATCGGATAATTCGAAGTAACAAGTTGACACCCAGTGTCTCATCGGCCTTGCTAAAGTAAATTGGTACCCAGTACCTCATCGAATTTATCCAAAGTAATAATGTGACACCCAGTGTCTCATCGACTCGAAGTCGAAGTATCCCTAAACTCTTCCAATCCTATGGCATGCCAACTATATCCGAGTTAGCCCGATATAGTTAATAGGGTTTCAATTCACTTTTCAAAATCACATTCATCCAATATTCAAATATCACAAAATCGCATACTTTCAATTCAATGCCATAATGATAATTACTTACCTTATTTACTTATCATAACATTTAATCAAAATACAACAAATATTAATTACTAGATTTGAATTATAAAAATACAAATCAGAATTTTTGAACTACTCCTCGTCGACTTTTTCTTTTCCCTTCTTAGCTGAGGTTTCCGGCACAACGTTAGCTACGGAAATTAAACAATTAAAAATCATCAATACAACACAATTTCACATTGAATATTTCAATTTATATTCAACTTTTTCCTAAATTCCAATTTAGTCCCTAACCAAAACTATCTTTATTTTCTTTACAATTTATTCTATATTTTCATTCAATTTCCACTTAAAACTAAACTTAACTCTCTAATTTCACCATAAAACCCCAAATTTCAAAAATTTCTCAATTTAGTCTCTATTACTCTATTTTACAATTCAATCCCTTTTCCATTTCTAACTTAAAATTCTATCAACTTAGTCTCAAACACTTAAATTATTCAACATGAACATCATCTAAAAATCTAATAATTTCTAAAATTTCAACACAAATCAAGTAGTATTTTGTTCTAGGATTCTAAAAACATAAAATTTGCAAGAAAAGGGATTAAATAGACTTACCAATTTTGAATTTGAACCTTAAAACCTATTTTTTCTTTTTCTTTTCTTTCTCCCCTTTTCCTTCTCTGTTTCGTTTCTTTCTTATGTTCTTTCTTTTTCTTTTTGTTCTTTTATTTGTTTATTATTTAGTTTAATTATAATATAATATAATATAATATAAATAATATTTTCTTAAATAATAAGTAAGTATATATATTTATTACAAGTATATGTATAATATTATTACACATGTAAATTACCATTACCTTACAATTGTCAATTTATGGTTTATTTGCTTAATTAGTCTCTTAACTTTTTCTTTAATCTATAATTAAACTTTTACTATTTATTCAATTTAATCTTTTCACCTAATTATCCTTATTTCAATCTAATTCACTTAATCAAAACCTAACTGACCACGCTACTAACTTCATAAATATTTTTAATAAATATTTACAAATTCGTTTTACAAAAATGGAGACCCGAAACACACTTTCCAATACCCGTGATTATCGAGTTATTACATTTCTCCCCCTTAATAAATTTTGTTCTCAAAATTTACCTGAAAAAAGGAGGGAGTACTGAGATCTCATTGTTTCTTCTGGTTCCCAAGTCGCTTCATCAATACTATGACTACGCCACAACACTTTTACTAACGAAACTCGTTTATTTCGCAATTCTTTTACTTCTCGTGCTAAAATCTCAACTAGCTCTTCTTTATATGACAAATCAGGTCGGATTTCAATATCTTCCGTCAAAATAACATGAGAAGGGTCTGATATGTATCTTCTGAGCATCGAAACATGAAAAACATCATGAATGTTCTGTAGTTCCCGAGGCAAAGCTAAACGATAAGAAATTGGTCCAACTCTTTCCACAATCTCATACAACCCAATAAAATGAGGTCTTAGTTTTCCCTTTCGACCAAACATCAAAAATTTTTTCCATGGCGAAACTTTAAGAAATACCTTATCACCGACAGAATACTCAATATCCCGACATTTTAGATCTGCATATGATTTTTGTCTATCGAAAGCTACCTTTAATATATCTCAAATTTTCTTAACAGTGTCCTCTATTTCTTGAATTAATTAGGCTCAATTATTTTTCTTTCATTCAATTCCATCTAACACACAGGTGATCGACATCTACGACCATATAAAACTTCATATAGAGCCATTTGAATACTCGATTGAAAACTATTATTATATACAAATTCAGCCAACGATAAATAACGCTCCCAACCTGATTCAAAATCAATGACACAAGCATGGAGCATATCTTCTAGAATCTGAATAACTCGTTCAGCTTGTCCGTCAGTTGTGGATGAAAAGCTGTACTAAAGTTAAGTCGAGCTCTAAGAGATTCATGCAAATGTCTCTAGAATCTTGAAGTAAATCGCGAATCCCGATAAGAGATTATCGACATAGGAATACCATGCAATCTCACAATTTCTCGAATGTAAACCTCAGTAAGTTTTTGAAGTGACCAATCAGTCCTAACTGTAATGAAATGAGCTGATTTTGTAAGTCGATCAACAATCACCCAAATAGCATTTTTCTTACTTGTTGACAATGGTAACCCCGTTACAAAATCCATCGTAATACAATCTCATTTCCATTCAAGAATATTAATAGGCTGAAGTAGTCCAATAGGAACCTGATGCTCTACCTTAACTCGTTGACAAGTCAAGCATTTAGCCACATACTCAACTCTATCTCTTTTCATTCCAGGCCACCAATATAATTCTCATAGATTTCGATACATTTTCGTTCCTCCAGAATGCAAAGCAAATGGATTGTCATGAGCTTCGAGAAGTATCAACTCTTTTAATTCAGAAACACCTGGAACACAGATCCGATTACAAAATCTCAGGCAATTATATTCATCAATACTGAAATTCTCTAACATGTCATTCTGAACCATTTCTTTTTTCTTTATCAACTTATCATCTTCTAACTGTGATGACCTGATCTGATCAAACATTACCGATTTAACTCTTAATCCAACTAACAAACTGCCATCATCGTTGATACTGAGCTGTGCAAACATTACTAGCAATTCAATTGTGGCTTTTCTACTTAATGCATTAGCCACCACATTAGCTTTACTAGGATGATAATCAATAACACAATCATAATCTTTTAAAAGTTCTATCTAATGAAGTTGTCTCAAATTTAACTCTTTTCGAGATAGGAGATACTTGAGACTCTTATGATCAATATAAATATAACATTTCTCACCATATAAATAATGTCTCCAGATCTTTAGAGCAAAAATCACATCTACTGACTCCAAATCATGCGTCGGATAATTGCGTTCATGCAGTTTCAGTTGACGAGATGCATAAGCAATTACTTTTTCGTCTTGCATCAATACACAACCCAAACCACTCAAAGAAGCATCACTATAAATGAGAAAATCCTTTTCTAATTCAGGTAATGTCAAAATCGGCACTTCAGTCAACATTTGCTTCAATTTCTCAAAACTTTTCTGACACTGATCATCCCAGACAAACTGAACACTCTTTTGCAAAAACTTTGTCATCGACAAAGCTATCTTTGAAAATCCATTTACAAATCTTCTGTAATAACCAGCTAGTCCAGGAAAACTACGAACCTCTGACACATTTTTCGGTGCTTTCCACTGAATAATTACTTCAATCATCTTCGTATCAACTCTGATTCCATTTGCTGAAACAACATGTCCTAAGAAAACAACATCTGATAATCAGAATTCATATTTACTAAGCATCCCGTATAACCATTTCTCCCGTAATATTTGTGAAACAATTCTGAGATGTTGCTCATGTTCAAATTCAGACTTCGAATAAACCAGAATATTATCAATGAAAACTACCACGAATTGATCTAGGTACGGTTGGAAAATACGGTTCATGAGATCCATAAATGTGGCTGGAGCATTAGTTAATCCAAAAGGCATTACTAAAAATTCATAATGTCTATACCATGTTCGGAATGCCATCTTTGGTAGATCATTTTCTTTCACCTTCAATTGATAATATCCCGATCTCAAATCAATCTTTGAAAAGACAGAAGCTCCTTTTAACTGTTCAAATAAATCATCAATACGGGGTAACGGGTATCTATTTTTGATCGTTACTTTATTTAATTGATGATAATTAATACAGAGTTGCATTGAACTGTCCTTATTTTTAACAAAAAGTACTGGAGCTCCCCAAGGCGAAGTACTAGGACGTATAAAACCACGATCCAATAAATCCTGCAGTTGCACCTTTAATTCTTTCAACTCTGTAGGTGACATATGATACGGGGGTATTGACACCGGAGCGGTACCAGGATATACTTCAATTGCAAATTTAACTTCCTAATCTGGTGGTAATCCTAATAATTCTTCAAGAAATACATCAGGAAATTCACAAACTGTTCGAATTTTACTGCACTGACTTTCAACAAAGTCTAATTTATAACATAAGCCAGAAAAGCTGCACAACCCTGATGAATAAGTTTATTAGCCTGAATCGCTAAAATAATACGAGTTGACCCACTGGTTTGAATGCCATTCACCTCAATCTTACCCCATTTTCACTCTGTACAATAAACTTCTTTTTACAACAATCTAAAATCACCCCGTGCTCTGAAAGCCAATCCATTCCCAGAATTATGTCAAAATTACCAAATGGCATTATCAACAAATCAACAGGGAAGATTATGTTTTGTATCATTAACGGACATCTCTTACACACCTGATCCACTAACACTGTTTGCCCCAATGCACTAGACACTGCTATTGATACTCTAGACATTTCAGATTTTAAACTTCCCGACTCAACCAATTTGGTATTAACATATGAGTGTGAAGATCCCGAATCTATTAAAGCATAAACATGTTTCGAATACAATAAAAATATACCTGTCATCACATCATTTGTATCACCCTCTTCACGAGTTTGTACAACATATGCTCTAGCTAGTACTCTGGCTTCTGATTGTTCAGTAGCAATATTACTTCCTTTTCTAACACCACCCTTGGAAAATGAACCACTTCGACCTTATCTACGACCTCTAGAAGCAAGCACAGGTCTCTGTGAATTGACAGGTGTAACATTTTCATTCTTCGGGCAATCTCTAACAAAATGTTCTATAGATCCACAACGGAAATAGCCTCGAGTCAATCTCCAACACTCACCCAGATGCTTTTTCCCACAATATTCACAATTTAGAATTTTAGTATCTCGAGATGGACCTCTTACACTACCAGTAGAGACTATCAACTATCTTTCACGGTTCCTATCACCTCTATCTAATTTAAAACTTGATCTCCAACTACCACGAAATTCTTTTGATCTTTTGGGTTGCGGTTTTGAACTAGCAGCTCCAGAACATTTTTCAATCGGACGAGGATTCTCAGCCCTTTTATCAAGACTTAGTACTTTTTCAACCATTTTCACACTTTCAATTAAATATGCAAATTCTGTAATCTTGTGCGATACCAGTTGCACTCGTAATTCATCACGTAATCTCCGTAGAAATCGCTTGCAACTATCAGCTTCTGTAGGCACAAATTCAATTGCATATCTACTGAGTCGTGAGAATTCCTGTTCATAGTCAACTACTAACATCTCACCTTGTTTTAACATCAAGAACTCTTGCTTTCTGTTATCAATGTACAACTCACCCACATATTTTTTCTAAAATTCTCATTGAAAGAAATCCCAAGTTATCTTTTCTGCAGGTACATGACATGTTACTAATTCCCACCAAACATATGCCTCTTCTTGTAATAAAGAAACATCACATAATAAACTTTCTCGTGGAGTACATTCAAGTTGTTGCAGAATTCTTTTTGTAGCTTCAATCCAGTTTTCAGCTGTAAAAGGATCAACTCCTTTTAAACCGAGAAATTCAATTGTACCATACTAACGAATTATTTAATCGGGCTCGACGGACAGTAAAGGCAGATGCAGTCCCTACTACTCGCTAAAAAGCATCAGTTATAGCTCTAAGTAATTGTGAATCATCCCTTTCTCTAACATTACCTCTTGCAATATTAGGAGGTTGATTACCCGCTGGGTTAGCACTCGATGTTGCCGACTCAGTTTCATCTAATTCATAAGATTCATTGTCTCCAATATCCATTTCTTGATCAGTATTATCAATATATTCATTCGACATGTTTAACTATAAAACAAAAACAAAAACATATATCAGCATCCAAATCCCGACTCAATTTGACTCATTTATGGCATGTACCTCTAGACTAAATTTTGAGCTCAATTTAGTCTGAGAATCGACTAGACCTACAAAGCTTTGATACCAATAATTGTAACACATTCTAACCCTTATCCGTCGTCGAAACAAGGTTACGGAGCATTACCGGACTTTTCAGATCAAATACAAACATTTTATAATCATCTAACATACACATCATAACTTAATCATATTGTCCCCTTTTTTGAGCCATCGAGGCCCAAAATATGTGTTAGAAATAAATCGGAACTTAATCGGGTACTTCAGAAATTTTTCATGAAATTTTAAAATTTTTCCTAGCTGCAAGGGTGACAAGCCCTTGTGATCAAGGAACACGCCCGTGCCTCAAGCCGTGTTCAACCCCATGTAACTCCCTGACTTAGGTCACACGGCTAGCCACGCACCCGTGTGCTAGGCCGTATACCTCACACGGCTGAGACACACGCCCATGTCTCTGCCCGTGTGAAATTACCTGAACATTCTATTTTAAAATTTTAAGTTGCAGGGGACACACGGGCAAACCATACGACCATGTGTCTCACACGATCAAGTCACACGCACGTGTGCCTGGCCGTGCGGACTCAAAATGAACCTTAAACATCAAGTTTACCAACCCTGCAATCTTAACCAACAAGCAACTCAAAAATTGATCATTCGACCAATCCAAAACACATTCAAATACATCTAAAACATGTCAAAACATTCAACCTTATGACCTATTTAAAGTATATTCATAAGTACTTCACATATATTATCTAAACAACCTATTCAAAACACCATTCAGGCCAATCCAAATTTTCATACCATTTTCAACACCAATTTGCCTATATCATTCTCATTTATGCACCAACTTAAACATACCATATTTAATCTCAATATAACACACATAATTAAGTATATAAGTACCAATTTCATCTTATAATATCATTTACATTCACTTTTTAAAATGACATACATATGACATCCTAGGTACATGCCATTATCAAAAACTAATATACTTTACCACGTTTTGAGATCGGGACTGAGTCGATGACCAAATCAAGTACCTAACCTGCGCACGGAAAACTACTATATGCTGAGTATATACCCAATGGTATTTCTATAATCCGAATGCTTAAAGGTAAAATATTGAATCATATACATTATAACATAAAATATGCATAATCATATAATTAATCATTTCATAGATAAAACATTTATAACTCATTCAACTCTTTTCAATTGGCTATCCCAGATAGCTTCTCACAATATGAACACAATTCATATGTCATGATCTATATTTCAATTCATCATTCAAAGTCAATCATAACTCTGTTTTATTCAATTACCCCTATTAACATGACTCGGACTCTGACAAATACACGGATCTAACCAAAACACACCAGTTTGGCACCCGGTGCCTCATCAGATAATTTGAAGTAACAAGTTGACACCCAATGTCTTATCGGCCTTGCCGAAGTAAATTGGTACCCAGTACCTCATCGAATTTATCCGAAGTAATAATGTGACACCCAGTGTCTCATCGACTCGAAGTCGAAGTATCCCTGAACTCTTCCAATCCTATGGCATGCCAACTATATCTGAGTTAGCCCGATATAGTTAATTGGGTTTCAATTCACTTTTCAAAATCACATTCATCCAATATTCAAATATCACAAAATCACATACTTTTAATTCAATGCCATAACGATAATTACTTACCTTATTTACTTATCATAACATTTAATAAAAATACAACAAATATTAATTACTAGATTCGAATTATAGAAATACAAACCAGAATTTCTGAACTACTCCTTGCCGACTTTCTCTTTTCCCTTCTTAGCAGAGGTTTCCAGCACAACGTTAGCTACGAAAATTAAAAAATTAAAAATCATCAATACAACACAATTTCACATTGAATATTTCAATTTATATTCAACTTTTGCCTAAATTCCAATTAAGTCTCTAACTAAAACTAACTTTATTTTCTTCACAATTTATTTTATATTTTCATGCAATTTCCACTTAAAACTAAACTTAACTCTCTACTTTCACCATAAAACCCTAAATTTTAAAAATTTCCCAATTTAGTCTCTATTACTCAAAACTTATAATTTATTTTACAATTTAATCCCTTTTCCATTTCTAACTTAAAATTCTATCAATTTAGGCTTAAACACTTAAATTATTCAACATGAACATCATCTAAAAATCTAATAATTTCTAAAATTTCAATACAAATCAAGTAATATTTTGTTCTAGAATTCTAAAAACATAAAATTTACAAGAAAATGGATTAAATTAATTTACCAATTTGAGTTTGAACCTTAAAACCCTAATTTTTCTTTTTCTTTTCTTTCTCCCGTTTTCCTTCTCTGTTTCGTTTCTTTCTTATGTTCCTTCTTTTTCTTTTCTTTTTTATTTGTTTATTATTTAATTTAATTATAATATAATATAAAATAATAAAATAATAATATTTTCTTAAATAATAAGTAAGTATATGTATTTATTACAAGTATATGTATAATATTATTACGCACGTAAATTACCATTACATACAATTTTCAATTTTTGGTTTATTTCATTAATTGGTCCCTTAATTTTTTTCTTTAATCTATAATTAAACTTTCGCTCTTTATTCAATTTAATCCTTTCACCTAATTATCATTTTTTTAAACTAATTCACTTAACCAAAACCTAATTGACCACACTACTAACTTCGTAAATATTTTTAATAAATATTTGCAAATCCATTTAACGAAAATGGAGACTCGAAAATGCACTTTTCGATACTCGTAATTATCGAGTCGTTACAAAATCTGCTTGTAAAGTTTTTTTTTTCTCAGCTAACAATATATAGGATAATAATCTCTTGTATTTTTATGTATTTCGTATGTTAAGAGAAAGAAAAAAAGTTAATTGGTATTTCAATTTTGATTAAAAATGGTAATGTTAATGTTTTAATTGAATTTTGAATGTTTAATTGATTTTTATGTCATTATTGTTATTTATATATTTGTGTTTTAAATTTTTTTAAAGAAAGTTGTCTAGTTTTTTTTTAAAATTATTTTTAGCAATTCAACCAACATTTTAACGAGTTAAATCATAAATCAATAATCTAATCAATTCAACCATCGGTATAGTTATGAAAACATTATTTTTTATATCAATATACTATAACTTATCACCCTTTTTTTTTTCCTTTTCTTTTTGCCGGAATAAATTCTCATTCTAAGGGTAGGTTTAGATGGACAATGCATTTATCTACGGTTAGTGTAAAAATAGCAGTCGTGGTGATATTAAATACTATAGGGATACTGCAGCAGTAGGCCTTTATTTTAGCACAGCTCCCTTTGGATGTAGTGTGTGTGGTGTTGGTATGTTGCCTTTCAAACCTTAACACTTTGTTGTTAAGTTCAAGGGTTTATATTTATATTAACCGTATATTTTAAAAAGTTCATAAATTTTTTAAGCTTTTCAATCCATTAAACTTTGACCAAATGTAAAATTTTAAGGTAATCTACACTAGTAATTATCCAACTATTCAAATTTATCTTCTTCTTTTTTATTCATTTCTGTTAATTACATAACTGAAAGATGATATGGCAGTTATAAAATTGGCATGATAACAAATTTAGCCCTAACATTTTACACATTGTATTAGTCCTAATTCTAAAAAATGTGGCTATCAACATCTATGCATTGTGTAATTTAATTTTGATCCTAGAAAAGCTATAAAAAATTTAAATATATATTTCATAAAGCAGTTTTAAAATTTCAAATAATATTAAAAATTATTTAAAAAATTCATTCAAGGAGTCGACAGCCCATCTCCAGCTCTCTCTTGGTTATTTCAATCTTGTTCAACTATAAACATGTTAAAACTTCTCCAAGCTCCAAAAAAAAAAAAAAACACCTTAACAATTGGAATTCAACATGAAAAAATAACAAAATATTACAAATTTTCACTCGAAACATAATCATAGTAGTCTTATTATAGATAAAAAATAGAATAACAAACTAATTTATTAATTCAAAGACATGGTCAAATGCATAACCAATTTCTCGACAAAGAAATCCAATAGAAATTTTCTTTATACCTTAAAAGCTCCGTATCTCTCTTGTAACCTCCCCAACTAGGCCTAGACGATAGACCCGAATTCGGGAGATTACATTAACCACCGAAGTGGTTCAGTCTTTATCCAAATCAATTTTCCTTTTAAAACTCATGTTTGTTCAGGTGATTTACAATTTATATTCTAGTTAAACTTAATAGAATTAGTAGCGGAATTAAAAAAAAAGTCTTTTTAATAAAACAATATGGTTTTATCACATGTTAACAAATAATAACCTAAATTTCATAATCTATACTGAATGAGATGCATCTAACAACTAAATTAAAACTAAATTCCGAACCACAGTTCATAATAAAAGAAAACAAAAAATAACTCTACCTCTTAAGGAATTTAAAATAATAACACTAACGGAAATAAAGATAAAACAAAAGCCAAGACCCTCCAAGTGTCGTGTCCGCATCCTAGCCTAAAGGATTATCTGTAAATATGGAAATTAGGGGGAGTGAGCTATGGAAGCTCAATAGGATCCTTTTACAATAAACCAAATCATATAGTTATTTTTAAACATTAAATAACATCATACATCGTTATCAGGAATAACAATCAGTTATAATTATCTGTCAATTTCAAATACGGTAATTCGATGTTGCTACTTTAGTCAAGCAATAATAATATTCTCAAACATAGTCAATCAGCTAAATCAGTTTCAGAGTTATTCATACTATTCACAAAAAATATATGCATATAAATCATACCAATCATTTTATCAAGTAAATTCAGTCATGTATGCATAAATTGTCAAATATGCCATACAAAAATAAGTTTAAAAAATTGGTTTCCTACCCCCAACCACTAGCACCCTAAAATTGGGAGTTCCCCTGAACTTCCTTCACCATCACTCCAATTTGTGGACTTAATACCACAATCGGATTCAGGTAATTGTAGATAAAAGCTACCGGTAATTCCAAAAACACGTCCATCTTGTAGATAAGAGCTGTCAGAGGGACCGTGAGAGCACATTGAAAATGTTGCTAGGATCTGCTGTAACTGTAGGCACACAGCAAGACCATCGCAATTGAAATATGCTATAATTGTGAGTATACAACGAATAATTAAATGCAATTATACTGCCAATTCTTCCTCCGATCATATCAACCCAACCCATGAAAATGCAATACAAATACAATCCAAGACATTCAATCAAAATATCGCTTACTTTTTATCTCGTTACCAATCAATGAAAATCATGAATAAATTAGGCATCCAATTTTGTCAACAATTTAGGCATTTAGATCATTCAATCAAGTATTCTTAAAATACATGTAACATTATTCACTATTCAGGCAATCAATCAAGAGTATTTCAATCAATAAATCCAATCATCCATATATCTCGTTGTTCTATTCCTAATCCAAGGCCTAATTGCATAATCTAGTTCTCTAAATGCCATTAAAAACCTAATCAAGGATTGATTTGAACAAAATAATAAAAGTTAAGAAACTATAATTTTAGAGTTTCAGGGGGCATATGATCGTGCGATTGGACCATGTGCGAAGCCCCAAGCTGTGTATGATTCGAATAGGTGAGGTGTAGGGGCTACATGGCCATGTGACCCGAACGTGTGCGAAGCTCCAGGCCGTGTGCGATGAGAAGATGCGATGGATTGCAAAGGGACATGGACGTGTGATCCACACGGGCTAGCCGCACGCCCCTGTGGTAGGTTGTGTACGACTGGGCAGTTTCAAATTTTGACTCAATTTTTCATAAAAGAATACACACCTGACTTTAGGGGTCTAATACAATCATTCTCATGTCCAAGTATGATCTGGATTACCTACACTGGTCTTTCTATTGACAAAACGCAAGAATTAATAATGGGTTTCAAAATTTAGGGGGTTTTCGATAATATCATAAAAGATTCTTAACGGATGAAAGATCTAATGAAAATAATTATTTTCCAGAATTGATGAGATCTAGCTATTGGGAAATGAGAAAAGCTTACTGATCTTGATAGAAATTTTGAAATTGATGGCATGAAACTCAACGATTGATGATAAACGATTCGATTGGGACTTAATTGCAAATTTAATATTCAAGAATTAAATTTCTAGGAAGAACTTTGAGAAAATTTTAAAAAAGAGGTTTTAGAGAAAATTAAGAAGAAATAGGGAGAATGGGGTTTCAATTTGGGTTAGAATCAAATAGGAAATCCTAATTATGCTAGGAAGTAGTTTATTAGTTGGACTTTGGAAAAAAAAATAAGGGTTGTTTGACAAGTAACCCTTTTGGCCGAAATCAAGGAAAAAAAAAAGGAAAGGAAATGATACAAGCATGACTTGAACCTAAGATTAGGGAATAAAAAAGATGAAGCTTAGTCATTGGGCTAATACCAATTCTATAGCCATATTTTTATCACAAATAATATATAAGCTACTTTAATCTTGGTTCCTTAAGTGCAAAAAAATAGAAGGGTAAAGTGAAAAAGGTGGGATTTAAAATTTGGTTCTCTATAGATTTTACTAAGCTCTTAACCACTAATTCTAGGATCTAGTTTATGTAAATTTTAAAATTCCAACTTCTAATTTTTTTTTAGGTGTTACATCTCTTTCTCTCAATTTTCATAAAAGTACCTTAGAAAATCAAGGCATATTACAATGTCTTTTTAATAATTTAATATCGACTTTAAAGATTGACTGTATTATGCTAGGTGTGTTCAAATGGTTAATCGAACCGAACTAGCATTAATTGAATTAACCAAAATTTTTAATCCTTTAACTGTTAGTTAAACCGATATTTTTTCAAAAAAAATTAGCTGAACCAAAATATTTCGGTTAATTCGGTCAGTTAACCGAATTAACTAAAATTTATATGTTTTTTTTTTTGTTAAAACAAATGTAAAACATATAAAAAAATTAGCCGATTTAACAAAAATTAACTGAATATTTAAGTTTATCACTACATAATTAAAAATACTACATAAGTCTTAAAATTAACACATAATTAAAATGTAGGTCTTTAATATTCTCCATTTGCATCCATTTCTTCTCTCCAAATGATCTCTATTTGCATTATACCTACAAAATATATGTGCAAAAAATGAGCATATAATAGAAATATACGCATTTAAAAAAATCAAATAATATAAACAAAGGAATAGATTATGAGTTAACAAGAATAAGATAGTAAGCATACCCTTCAACTCACAAAAGCTTATGAATTTAGAGTAGACTTTGATGCATTCTAAGAAAAGTCTACACATTAAATTGATTAAATAAGTTAATGTAGGAGTGATGTGGTAAAAAAATTGAAACTATTAAATTAAAAATAAATATATCATTTTCAATCATGTCAAGCTCTTGGATTTGTTCTTCAATTTTTTTGATGTCTTCTTGTGATGATGATTTCCAAATCGAATCTTTAGTACACACAAGAGCCTGTACATGCAGACTCTGAAGCAACCATAGAAACCTGTATAGCTAACACATCTTTGGCCATCTTTGGAAGAGTGGGAAATCTAGGGCTATTCACTTTTCACCATAATAAAATATCAAAATCTTCAAAAAAAATTTCTCATTAGCTTTAGCTAGATATTTATCCAATTTTTATGTTTTGTCGTCACCACCATTTTCCAACTCACGCTTTTTATACAAAGCTTGCATACACCTTTTCATTTTTTTTGTTGTGGTTCACCGAGAGAAACATGTGCTGCCATACTCGATTGGCTACAAGTACTATGAAGTGGGGGCTTATACTCATCAAACAATTCATACAAAGCTTCCTTCAATTTTTGCATCATTTCATAAGCTTTTTCAGCATTAGACATTTTACTAAATGCAAATTCAAGACACTTTATTTTTTTATCTAGGATCTAAAACACAAGTAACAAACATAAGCAAATTCATCTTATCAATATCACCCCAATACTTGACATTTTTGGCTTTCATCTTCATGGTCATTACACTAAAATCAACATCAATATTTGACTGAGCATCTCATAAAAGGATATCAATTTTAGAAAGCTCATAAAAAAAATTATTGGATGTGACATATGATGTGCCAGAAATACACAAAGTGACTTTATAAAAATGTTCTAAGAAATCTCTCAAGTTTCTAACACTAGCCCAATCATCCGCACTAGGCCAACCTCCCCCCCTTTCAATTTCAACGCTAAAGTTTGTAGCTTGCTCCTCAAATCTCTCAAAAGCTCTCTCAAAGTTTTGAGTAGTGTCTAACATTAAATAGGTTGAGTTCCACCAAGTACAAACATCAAGACATAACATCTTATTGCACTTTATCTTTTCCACCACAACACACTCCTTAAACTTTTGTAATCTAGTTGGAGATTGTCTCACATATGTAACAGCCCCCTAACACATTCAATAGATTTATTCATTTCCTTTGTGCCTTCAACAACAATCAAATTCACAATGTGTGCCATGCATCTCATGTGAATATTTTTACCATTTTAAACTAAACCTCCTCGAGAGCTAAATTTCTTTCTCAAATAACCAACAACAACATCATTTGAACTTGCATTATCAACAATGACAGTAAACAACTTATCAATCCTCCAATTCAACAAGTATTTCTCAATCATCATCCCAATGGACTCACCCTTATGACTAGAAATTGGACAAAAGTTTAAAATCTTTTTATTCAATTTCCAATTGTTATCAATAAAGAGAGCAGTGATACACAAATAATTAACTCTTTGCAAAGAAGTACATGTGTCAGTAGTTAAGCAAACTCTAGAACAAGAACTTCTTAAAAGTTGTTTTATCTTGGCCCTTTCATCTAAAAACAATTGATAAACATCTCTAATCATAATAGTTTGTGAAGGAATATGAAACCTAGGACATGCCACAAACATAAATTTCCTAAAGCCTTCACTTTTAACGAACTTGAAAGTTAATTCATCAATCACAATCATTTATGCTAACCCTTTCCTACATGCTTCTTGATCAAATCTCCAAGTTGAAAGATGCCTTTCCCCCCTTCAACTCCCTTTCTAGGTAAAACTAGTTGTCCTTGGCTAGTGCCAACAACATTACTAGGATTTTTCTTACACGAACCGATATGATATTTTAATGACCCTATACCATTCTTTTTCCCATCTCAACAAAATTCATTTTCACAATAATTACACTTAGCCTTACTTGCACTTTTACTATTAATAATCTTAGTGAAGTGAGACCAAACTTCTGACCTTTGAGGAATGACTTTTCTTTTTCCAGCAGTCCCATTTGTTTGGCTTCAAGCTTGACCTACCAATTTTTCAGAACCTATCAAACTAGGATATGTAACACAACCTTTAACAGATGTTGGTTCAGTGGACATTTTGTAAGAAAAATATTATACAATAGATTAAAATACATTTATATACAATATATAAATGGATTAAAAATCAGTTAAAAACTTGAAGAACTTTAAAAGAAAAATTAGTTTCAAAAATGATTTTTTTTTCATTTAAACTCTTTCAAAAATTAGTTTCTACTTCTCTGAATTTTCAATTACACAAAAGTCTTTGATAAAGTTTTGAATAAAGTGCTTTTGTGTGATTAAAGTCAATCCAATCCATAAATATCGATATTAATATAATTTTATATAATTTTAAATACTAAATATCAATATTGATTCATGTATTCTCTTACTCAAGGGTTAGCACACAACATGGATTAAAAGGTAAAAAATACTTACAAAGTGGTCATATCTATATGATGACAAAAACAATTACAAAGTAGTCAACAACTTAAAGTACTTTCTACCTAGTTGAGATGAACCCAAAATCAATATCGATAAAAGATCATACAAACATACATACATACATGCATACATACACACATATATCTGAAAAAGTATCAGGTTATTACATAATCTTACTACAACCATCTTCCCATTATACCGAATATAATGTAACCATCTTCGTCTCTTAAACAGGGCCATCTTATAAAAAACATGATAAGTAACACAACTATTAGTTGCCAATCACCAACTCATAGCAACACCATGCCATGATCTGTTACAATGGATCCTATTAAAATCATTAGTCAATCATACTGCTATAGGTGTACATTTAGTCACATGGAACCATTAAAATCATGACCATAAGTTTGGATTAAAACATTTCTACTCAATCACATTCACAAACACACATGTGCCACCTGCTGCTTGATCACATACAGACATTATGTTTAGATAAACTGCTTATCACAATAGAAATATTTACTATGGATAAATTTTCGAGACCAACATGATTACAAAATGAGAGTGTAAAACTCAAGATGATGAGTAACTTTTTATTTATCATCACAGCCATGAGCATGGTATCACTTTTGAATCTAGGAAAATAACTACCTGCATATTTCACCAAAAATTCTAATAATGTGTATGATATCCACAAAAATGTTGTATTGATTGCTAATAACACGACATTATGAAAGCCCCAACTCTCATTTAGAGTAATCACAGAAATAAATGGCGAGGAAGTGAACAACAGTAAAATCAATTATCCCTAAGGACAAAGCACGTTACATAACAGTGCAAGTTCAGAACAAACAGTTGAAGGACCACATGAAAGTAGGACGGTATTGTTCAAAAAAGGGATTTGGAAAACGAACATAAAATAAATTTAGGGAAAACAGAGTTTTAAAAAATTTTCAAAACAAGATCTTGGTTGTGATATCTAAAGTAATAAACACTTAATCAAAATTGTACCTTTTAGATTCATCTAAGATGAGCGCTTCGATCGAGTAGTCTTCTTCGCTATCCTTATGCTTACGTCTGTCAAACGTGAGCTCGCTTCGAATAAAAAAAATTAACAAAATTACCAGTGGGGCAATTTCACAATTTATCTAAACTTTTTGGTCAAGTTGTAAATTAGAAAAATATTTCTAGAAATTTTCTGAAATAATATCTTCAGTAAATTTTCTCTCTACAACTTTCTCTTGAATTCAAGTGTGTGTGAAATAATGACCCAAGGCTCTCTTAATATAGGGAGAGTTTACAGAGTTCAACTATGATTAAATTAAATTTAATATTAAGATAATTACTTTAATATTAAATTAATAAAATACTATTAAGATAAATATTAAATTTAATTTAATATTAAACTATTAAAAAACTATTATTTTTGAAACAGTTAATCTGTGTTATAGTATCTAAATAACACATGTGATTAATGTGTGATTAGCTAAGTTGTTAGGCAGTTACAAAGTTGGTATATTGTTAATAGCACTTAAGGTTTCTCTTGTATATATAAGCTTATATATGAGCTGATCAAAGTAAGCAATAATAGATGGTTACCTTGTGAGTATTTCTCGTTCACTGTGTCTATAGTTTTTTCTTTAAAGAATCACTTGATTCCTAAAATTCTATCAATCTGAAATCAAATTCTCTGCTAGAGTCCCAGTAGGAGTGTAACTCTTCCACTACACTACCACCGAAGACCAACTGTCGTTGGCCATAGTGATGCCGCCGTCGTAGCCACCAACACCATTCTGTCCAGTGATGCAGGTGTGACACCCTAACAGCACCCCAAGCTGATTCGACTGTTGCCGATTTGGTCTGAGTCAGTGACAACCCAGTCGATCCAGTCTAGCCACCAGTTGGACCGTCCATCTAGTTTCACATATCGGGCCCGATTTGACCAGTTTTTGGGTCTTGGTCTCAGTTTTGGGCTCCTGGCCTCAATTTAAGATCTCAAGTCCAATTTTCAAGTCCAATTACCTATTGGGCCAATTGTCTAACTTGAAAATTAATTTTCAAAAATATCATATTAATTTTAATTAATTTGATAACTTTAATTTTACTTGGTCAAAATTAATTTTTCCAAAAATCACTTTGATTTTCCAAATTAATTTTTCACGAAAATTTTTTAATCAAATTCTCTAGTTGAACAATTCTCACAACCACCTTGTAATAACCCAAATTTACCCGGGCCTTAAAACCAAAAACTTAAAATAAATAAATAATTGTTTATTTATTTAAACAGTCCATATACAGAGCCCAAAAAAAAATTAAAACCCAGCAGCCCAAATACCTAAACCCTATGCCCAGTTACAACCTGATAGCCGATACCCAATTATACTACCACCCAGTGCCCATTACACTCAGATCCAAAATATACAAGGCCCAAGTAGCCCAATTTGTTAACGGAAAGCAGAGAGACCTAGGGTTTCAGAAACCCTAGGCGCCGCAAAAGGAAGGTTCCAGAATTCGTGCAGCAACCATCCCAAACGACGCGCCTTTTCGAATCACATTCCAGTAGCCCCCATCAGCGCCGTGACTTCAGTTCCGAATCGCGCCGTGATTGGCGCACGAATCAAAGCCAGAGTACTCGCCACCATTCTCGTGAACACCTGCAAAAAGAGAAAGAAAAGCAGCAGAAACAAACATGGCAAGAAATGAAATGGAAATCTGTAAAAATACTGTATAAGGCTATAAAAGCCAAATGAAAGCATTGTAAAGTGAGGATTCTTTATGGAGAGATTCAATAAAAAACAGGATACCTTTTTATACAAAAAGAGAACCACAATCGATTGAGAAGCACAAAAGGTGAATATTTTTTAAAATATATATATTGCAAATAGTAAAAAGGGAGAAGGGAACGTACCATTTTTGATTCACATCGGAGATAGGAAACTTTCTAGTTTCCGACCGCCGTATGTGGCGGCATTGACTGGGGCGCGTGTGCGCGTGCAAGCCCCTGGACGGAGGTTCGGTGACACTCCGAGAGCCTCTCCCCAACTCTCTTTCAGAGAGTTTCCTTATTTTCTTTTTTGAAACAGATTACAGAAATGATCTTTAGACTTAAAATTTAGCTTATATAGCCTAAACGAAACGGTGCCGTTTTGGTTTGATTCAATAAGCACAAAATGACGCCGTTTCAAGGCTTAAGATCCGCGTGTTGACCTGATTACCCGGGGAGGATCCGCGTGTTTTTGTAAATTGGGTTAATTTTTTAATTGGTCCTTCTGTATTTTTAATATTTATAATTTCATTTTATTTATTTTTTTAATTTAGCTCTAATGTTTTAATTTTGTTTCAATTTAGTCCTCACAATGATTTTAAAACGGTATTTGGGAAACGGTGTCGTTTTGGGATTAGGGCTAAATTGCCTAGTGAGTCCCTCTGGTTTAGCGAATCTTTTAATTTGGCCCAAAATTTTAAGTTTATTTATAATTAACCCTAAAATTTTAAAATTAAATTAAATTTAAGATTTGTTTTATAAATTCAATATGTTTTAAATATTATATATATATATATATATATATTCTTTATATTATTTTATTTATATTATTTATAATATTATATACATTTTTTATAAATTTTATCATATGTTATATATTCCATTTATATTTTATTATATATTTTTATATTATATATATTAATTATTTTATTATATGTTTTTATGTAAATTTCCTTAATATATCATTTTTATTATTTTATATTTCATTTATTATATAATTTATATCATTACATATGTATTTTGGTTTGCAAATTTATTATATTTTATAAATTTTACCGTATTTCCTTATATTATCTTTATTTTATTAAAAATTAGGTATTATTTTATTACTCATTAAATGTCTAAAATTTCAAATATTTTAAAATTTATTATTAAATAATAGTATGTATATATTATCCTTATAATATTTATTGTATTATTCATGTTTCATGATACTTTATTTATGTATTTTTTATCATATATCATATATTATTATATATTATTTTCTATATATTATTCCCTTATTTTTTATTTGTATACAAAATTGAATTTATAAATATTTATAAGATAATCCATATATTATTATTATATTTTTAATTTTTAGTATTTTAAAATTTACTACAAATAACATATATTTTTAAGAGTATATTAAGTTATTGTATCACGTGATGTGTTTTATATATATATTAATCATCTCTAAGAAAACTTACTTTCATCATTTATTCTTAATTTTAATACTTTATTAAATACCTCATTTTTAAAATTTTTTGTGTTCATTTTCTTATTTTCATTTTTGATTTGTATGTTCATAATTTTATTTATGTTATGTATTTCATTATATTTATTCAATATTATTTTAAAATAGTAATAATATCTCATCACTTATTTGTTATTTTTTATATCTATTAAGAATTGATTATATTGTTTTAAGTAGTATTTTCATAGAATATTGTTACGTAATAACTAGGTTCATTGCTTTCTAAGTTATATTTTATATGAAATGTTATTATGTATGTATTCTATAATCTACATTGTTATTCTCGTTATTCTCTATTATTATAATTGCATGAAATGATAATGTATACCATAATTTATGTTGTCATTCATCATTTACTTTATTGTATTTGTACGAAATATAAAAGTATGTAGTTTATATTGTTAGTATTGATGTCATAATATGTTAAATGCATCATTATTTTTAAAAAAAAAACCTTTATATTTCATTCAATCCAAAAGATTTTTAAAAAATAAGGCAATATTTTTTATAGTTAGGAATCCGGGAAATAGTGCCCTAACATACTGGGTTGCGATTTTCCGTTTGTCTAAATATTTAAAATATCCTTCTAAACAAGTTTTACAAATCACAAGATGATTTCAGTTACGTAAGATTAAAGATATTGTGTCCAATCATGCTGGATGTGATGTTTGTACTCTTTTAAAACAAACGAATCTTGATTCTTTTTAATTTAAGACATAACAGTTTTAAGGGAATCTCATTTCTAAAATCTTTCAAACTTCAGACGCTAAGACAAAATTATTCAATTTAGGTACCAATTTTGGGCGTTACGAGGGTGCTAATCCTTCCTCGTACGTAACCGACTCCCAAACCTATTTTCTCATAATTTCGTAGACCAAAGCATTTTATAAAGTGATCCAATCACACTTTAAAAGATTGGTGGCGACTCCCGTTTTCGTTATTTTAAAACCCGCTTTTAAGGTGGTTTCGACACACTAATTTAATTCCACATCGAATAAATCGACTTAATTAAATTATTTTTAAAGTCATAGAATTTTCTTCTGATTTAAATGCAATCCGATCGAGCTTTTGCTGAGCTAGCGAAAGGACCAATCAGACACATACAATTACACTTTAGTAATTGCAATTATGTCCATAAGCATCATTCCGATCATTCACAATTACTTAATCATGAAATCAGTTCACAAAAAGTACCATGATTGAAAACTCATTATTGTATACTCTTTACAAAAATAATTCATTAAACTGTTTTGTTCAATAACCTCGTCATATGTGTGTTACCCTCATATAATATCATTGATTCCTTTGAGTTAAATCCGTTCACTCAATACAATCTTATTTTATCTCAGTGTCACCATTGTGTCTTTTTAATGATTCATATGACCACTATCAACAAATGACTGTGATAAATTGCTCGTTCGAGAACAAACAACCCATGGCCTCGTTCCATATTTATCAATCCACACAATGCCAATGAGAGAATATCATTAACTCTTTAATTGAGCTATGAATTCCACTGTTGCTAGTAAAGCATGCCATAGATAAGTCGTGTACCTAACATAACGGCTATGTGCTTGATAATCTTTAGAGCATAAGCCTCCACTTATATTAAAGCAGATAAGTTGCATACACATGATCAGTTACTAACTTAGGATTTAGGCAAATTACACCATAAACGTCATAAGTTAATTAATTCACAAATGGATTCAGAATTAATTCATCTTGGGTCCAGTCCAATGTATCATTCAACCAATGAATACATCTATGTCTCTACCCGTGGAGTCAACTACTTCAATAGCTAAGACTAGCCATCTCCCCAATTGGAATTGTAGATGACATAATAATCTTTCTCAGTATTTGAATCAAATGCCCACTTCGACTCTTTTACGGGATTACGAACCTATTTGGATTATCTATTGAAGTAAGTTGTCTTTCTCGCAAAATAAACGTTCTTACAATGCCACTTATCTTCTGTTTGAACTTAGGCAATCAATGAGCTAATATTTGCTTGTCACAATTTCGCTATGCATGCAAAATATAAAAGGCAGAAATACAAAAGACGTAATAGGGAAATGTGAAATTAACTTTATTTTTTATTTATTGTTCAAATAAATAGAAAATAGTTACATGTTTACTACAATATGGGCACATTTCTCAACAGGTACCACACATGTTATACCCAATTTCATAATTTCAAATAAAGAAAGAGGAAGGGAAGAATGAAAATTTTGTCATAAAAAAATACGATATCTTTAATCTTAAAGATTAATAGTAGAAAAGTCCCTTTTAGTGAAAACAAAAAGAAGATACCTTTGACAAAAAACACCTGAAAAATCTAAGACGAGTGCCAAATGATGGAGAGTAAAGTTGAAATCGAAGGTGTGTCACTGTGTTGGGTTAGGGATTTTGGGAGATTTCAAATTAGGGGTTTTGGAATTTTGGGTGAAGTCGAAGTAGATGGCAGACAAACGTCGAATGATGATGGTGACCTGGTGGACGTTGGACGGTGTGACTGGTGGACGTCGAACAGTGTGACTGGTGGACACTGGACGGTGGTGACTAGTAATAGGGATTTTTGAAAATTTTAGATTAGGTATTTTCAATTAAAGGTTAGAGATTTTTTTAGTGAGTGTGCACTATTTTTAGACTTTAGTTTTTAGGATTTTATTTTTTTTATTTTTAGTTTTTAAGATTGGGTTGGATTTATAGATATATATTGGATTGAGTTTATTTTAGGAATGAGTCGGTGTTTAGGGCCTGATTTTGGGTAGACAGTGGGCCAATATATAATATTAATTATTAAGTTCGATTAATTACCTAATTTCGAACTGAATTTACCATTAACCGAACTTCTAAAAAATTATTAATCGGTGTCTGACCGAATTAGATTGATTAATCGACTGATTAACTGAATTAAATCGATTCAATCAGTTAATTCAATTTTAACCGAAAATTTAAAACTGCTAATTAAGCCACGATTTACACATTCTCAAAAGCAAATACTCAAACTTTATTGTTTAAAATCCTAATTATATGAATATTGTTAAAATAAGCAAATACAAAGATAGAAACAATCACAAAATTAAGTAAAATGATAACCTAAACAATAACCATCATGAAACAACAACAAAAGAGGACAAGTAGAAAAACAAAAACACAAAAGCCCATCATGGTTAGATTCGAGCAATGTGATTTCTGAACTCTTCAATTCTTTTTTTAATGGTGAGGGGTATTTGAATTTAGAATCTAATCTTTTTTTTTTGATTTAATTAGTCATAAATAAAGTTAATACTTATTTTAATTATAGAAACACATTCCTATAATTTCATAATAGAGTTGGTGTCCAATTGACTCATGACACCAACTCAATTAGGAGTTAAATAATAGTATAGATATATCAATTTTTTATAGTATGTACAAAGGATTTAATAATAATTAGAAAAAGGTTTTATTAACACTATATTTAATTGATGAAATTAATTTATATAGATTAATTATGGTTAGTAGTTATTATTTTGATTATGTTATTTATATTAATTATATGAAGTAAACTATGTTTTACATGGAACATGATAAAAATGATTTAATTATGATTTAAAAAAATGTTAAGTTGATATATTTTAACTATGTTCAACAATTGAAATAGAAGATGTTATTTTACCCCAAGTACATTATTCATATTATAATATTTGAATTGTTAAATAAGTAAAAAAATTAACAAGTAAATTTAATACGTATGTGATATTAAAAACTAGTTTTACCATAATATTTGGCTAAATAAATTTATTTGTTAAAAAAATTTATCATACATATAAATAAGAATTTTAATTTTAAATGAATTTATATAATAATAAATAAAAATTTATATATTTATATATTTAAATAATTAACCAAAAAAAAGTAAAAATAATATACTATTTTTTTAAATAACAAATTTTAATTATTTATACAATGAGTAATTTTGTATTTCATATATAAAAATTTACAAATAATAAATTTATATAATTTAATATATTATAATTATATATCATTTACGAATTATTATGATCAATTTATTGACTATTAAAAAAGTTAAATAGTGAAGAGTTTAATTTAAAACATATCAATTTTGTTTTATATAATTTGTGCAAATGCTTTAGTAATAAATATGAACTTTTTATTAGCAGTATATTTAAATGATGAAAATAATTGTAAATGTTAATTATGTTTATTAGTTATTATTTTAAATAATGTTGCTTTGTATTAATTATACAAAGCAAAATTATATCGTATATTGAATATGATTTGAATTTATTATTATATAATGTTTGTATTGTTTAATAAATTAATTTATTTTAATTATTTAAATAATTAGAATAATAAATATTACTTTGCACTAATTATAGTAATTAAAAATATATTACTCAGTCTTATTAAATCTTAATTGAGAGATTATTATTTGTCACATTCCGACATCATAGAATACAATTGTTAACCATATGGCTAAGTATATGGTGACAAAATTCACAGGGATTCAATGGTTTGCAGATCCTCCAAAGTCAGTTCAAAATTTAGTCAAAGTGGACTATGTTAACGCTTTGAGAAATTAATGTAATCTTTGGTTTTCGTTTTAGGTTGTTTTTATCTACAAAAAAAAAAAAAAAAATCACATGAAACACATGTGATATTAGAAACTAATATATGTAAACACGACATTACTAAATAATTAAAATATAATATATATATATATTTTTGAAAGTTTACAAATATAATCAAAATACAAATACGAGGACATATCCCAACAACCACAAAGTGTAGGATCACATAATTACAATACAGATAGACTAAAAACTGGATTAAAGTGTAGAATTAAATAATTACAACACAAATAGACTAAAATTGATCAACTGAACTAAAATCCACAAATGACAATAAAGGGACAAATCTCAAAACTATATATGAACTTTGTTTCAATGTGTAATGCTATACATAAACTTTGATTTTGTGCAATTTTATATATGGAGTATTAATTTAGGAGAAAATATTTGGTTCTTTACAAGTGGAGTTTTTAGACTCCACAAATAGGGTTACGGGATTAATAAATGTTCTATAAAAATATAGTAAAATATTAAAAAAAAAAAGACACATGACAATTTTTTAAAGACTTCTTTTTAATTCAATTTTTACAAATTAATAACATACTTATCGATATGGCACCATTTTAAGTAGACATTAAGACAAGTAATTATATATCTAATATAAAATTAAATTTATGTATTTATTCTTTTAAATATGTACAATTGGATTAAAAGTAAAGTTTCATGTATACATTTAAACTACAATCAAAGTTCCAAGTGTATAATTGCACCAAATCAAAGTTCATATATCAAATTACACATCGAACCAAGATTCATGTGTAGTTTTGAGATTTATCCATGACAACAAACAACACATGGTGAGACTTGGATACATGGTGAGACTTGGATACACATACATATAATTGAGTTTGATGGATCTCGAAACTAGATGCTAAGAACCTTTGCCTTTACTGACTATATAAAATAATATATATATATAAGAGATAGTGTTAAAATATATTAATTTATCAAGAAATGGCAAAAAAAGAAGAAGTTATCTATATTATATATAAAATGTTGGATTGAGTTAGCATCATAAGTCAAATTGACACAATTCAATTGTAAAATTATTAAAATATTTTTATTTTAAAGGAGGCAAATAATATATTTATAAAGATATTTTTATCTTTTCATATTTTTATATTTTTTAAAATAAAACAACTAAAATTATTATTTGAAAATCAAATACAAAACCAATTAATTCATATAAAAATCTCTTACCATTTCACCTATAATCATTTATTAAAATAATTTTATAAATTTATTTTTTAATATAAAATATTTTTCACTCATATAACTTTTTTAGACAAATATTTAGAACAATTTATAACTCTTTTCAAATTCTTAACTATGAAATAAACACACACATCTAACACGCGTTAAGGACAGAAATAACGAAGTTAAGGACAGAAATAACGAAATTAATACTAATCAAATTAAGACTTAATTTAGAGATTCTAAATCTTGTAGAATCTAATATATATATATATATAAAATAAGGTTTTACTGGCTCCGAGTGGACCTTTGGGAGATGTGAGCTGTAGGAGGAGTTGGACATTCAGGCACTATAAAGTATAAATCTCTCTCTCTATCTAATCATTCCCCTTTTACTGTTTTACTCTTTACAAATTTTCCTCTCCTTTTTCGTGTTTTTCCTCTTAATTTTGCTTTTTGGTTTTGGATTGTCTCTTCTGAATCAGAGAAAACCCTACCTTTTTTTTTTTCTCTTTTATTTCTTTGAATTGGAACGATCAAAAGAAGGAATGGGTTCTGAAGGATCGAGGGTTGTTGGTAAGTCTTCGATTTTCGAAGCCCTAGATTTTCCTCATTTATTTCCCAATTTTCCCCATATTTTTCGATTATCGGTGAAATTTTGTTATTATTGTTCGATTGATGGGGCTTTGAAGGTTATATTGAATCTCTTGGATTTTTCTTTTTGGGACAATGTTTGGATTTGGTGGAAAAGGGTTTTAGCTTTGATTATTGGTGCTCTTTTGTTTAGTTCGAAGTACTGTTTCGAAATGCTTGAGAATGGATTTGTTGTGCTTGGCTTGATATTCAAGGTGAAACTCTTACGGGCTTTTCTGTTGGAAATTTTTACAAGATTTTTATTTTCTTAATGGATTTTATTGCCAGTGTTTGATGGGGCTTCTTTAGAAGTATGAATGATTGAGTTTGTATCCTTGTGTGTGTGGAGAGATTGAGATATTGTAGGAACGGAATCAGTGTAGCCAGGGTTTAAATTGCTTTTAGATTTAGTCTCTTTTCATTTGCCCTACGGTTTGTAATCTGTAAAATGCTAACGCGAACACAGATTAAAATATGTTTGTTCTTTGTTATCTTTTTTGCGTTCTTTTATTTAGTGTTCTTAAGTTATCTATAGTTCTAGCTGTGGCAGAGCCATTACAATATACTATTATAACTAGTTAGATCTGGCAACACTCTTTCTTGTACCTTATTACAAATAAGGGATATTGATGTTGATTGAGTGCATTCTGGAAAAAAAAGAAGCAATAACCCTTAAACAGGTATTACTTTGTTTTCCATGCCTAGGACTTGTAGTATATGGCAGCTATATATAATGCATGGAATTTTTCCAAAACGGCCAATTTTGACTCTTCATATGGGATGCATATGAAACTGTTGATAAGGTGCTAGCTCTCTTAAAAAGGTATTATGTTACCTTCACCACATTTTTTGACCTTAAAGGTGTACTTGTATGATTCCAAAATCTAGGACTTCTTTTCTCCAACCATCTAATGGGATAGCTTCCAATTATATGATTATTGCTCGTCATTCAGATGTGAACTTTTTCTAGGTATCGATGCTTTCTAGAAGCTTCAAGTTATGCAGTGGCATTTGGCCTCAGAAGGCTTTGGGTCTAATCTTTATTCTGAAGCCAACTTGAGAGTTTTGCTAATTTGTCCTTCAACTGAAGACTTCATAGTAGAAAAGTTTCTCATTGACTGAGTGATGGAATTGAAACATATGGAATTATGGAACCAACCTTATGATATTTATTAGGGGAAGTGGTAATTTTGTCTCTTTTTTTTTTTTTTTTTTTTTTGTGCTCATTCATTGTTATCATAAACCTTGTTAATGATGAACTTCATGAGTGGAACTTGTGGCATAGGCTATTTTATGCTATCAAGGTTACTTTAGTTATTTCTGGGTCTTCACTGACTACTTTACTGTATTTAACATAACATGCAAGCATTTCTTTTGCTCTTAAATTTTAGTTTTTTTTATATGTTAGGAAACTGCATTTGATAGCAATAAACTTAATTCAGATTTCTAGAATGACTTTGCTATACTCCTGACCTAGGGACTAAAATATCTGGTCTTTGCAGTGCCAAGGAATTTCAGATTGCTTGAAGAGCTTGAGAGAGGTGAAAAGGGAATTGGGGATGGAACTGTTAGTTATGGAATGGATGATGCTGATGATATTTACATGCAGTCATGGACTGGGACTATTATTGGCCCACCTAACGTGAGTCTCCCTCTATCTCTTCCTGCTGTGCTCTTTCCTGTAGTCGTTGTACTCATGTCTCTGAATTGATGTGGTTAAGTGGACTGACAAGTGTAAGGCTGTAATCAGAACTTGGAGTTGATATGTACTTCTAACTATGCTCTTCTTCACAAGTTAGTGTAGTTATTGAGACAGTCCACTTTGACTGGTTAGTTATAAGACTAAACCAATTTTTTTTAATGCCTGTGTTAGAAATTGGAGGCATGAGAAGATTTTATGGTTGAGGTAAATTATGTTCTAGCTAGAATACAATCACCGCTTTATTATTTTCTTTTTACCATGGGGTAGGCTGCAGACTGACATATTTTCCATATTGTGGCAATTAGAGCTTGTGAAACATATGAGACGAGAAAATTGCCTTTTAACAGCTGAAATACTTCTGTGTAGGTTGCTTAATTAGTTTCTACCATCGAAGTTTGATGATAATTGATCACATAATTTATGTGCTTTATTCCAAACACTTGTTGAAAAATTAAACTATTGCCTGCAAACCTATTGGAGCTTGCTTGGAACTGTTGCTTAAAACATACAGTGCTTTGCGATCATAAGACTTCTGTATAGGACTTCTGCTAGAAGGAATTGTATGATTTATTTTACACGGTACTTCCTGTTGGTTGTCAAACAGTAATTAACAATATTTCCTCTTAAAACTATTCATTTCTTGAGATGAAAAATGAGTTAATAACTTGATTATTGTTTATGCATGTTAGACCGTTCATGAGGGACGCATCTACCAGTTGAAACTATTCTGTGGCCTGGATTATCCAGATAATCCACCAAGTGTGAGGTTTCAAACCCGGATAAACATGACATGCATCAATCAGGAAACTGGAGTGGTAGGTGATGTCACTCTTAGGACCTTTTTATGCTATGACAAGATACTTATGGCTGCTAAATTGCCAGGTCGAACCTAGCCTTTTCCCCATGCTTTCTAATTGGCAGAGGGAGTATACAATGGAGGATATATTGACTCAGCTGAAGAAAGAAATGATGTCTCCACAGAATAGGAGGCTGGCTCAGCCTCCTGAAGGTGAGTAGATCTTGTGTTTTTCTTGCCGTATCATAATCCTTTTTTATCTGTGCTGGTGGTATTTTAAGCTCATCTCTTTTATGAAATGAGTTACTTCCTAGGATAGTGGAATTTTAATGGAGAAAAAAGTTATTGTTGCATGGAATGATAGATTATGGCTATTTATAATGTAGGTTAACTAATGATATTATTTGTGAAAGTTAGGATGTAGATGTAGATCTTCTGTGCATAAAATTTCTCTCTGATGCATGTTATGTAAAAGTTTAAACTGTGATATTAATGTTGTCCCAGGCAATGAAGAAGTGAGGCTCGATCAAAAGGGTTTAGTGGTGAAGTGTTGCATCGTTTGAAGATCATCAGAGTTGTATGAACATAATGTATATACAATCTATACGCTAGATAAATCCAGCGACCGGCTTAGCACCATCAATATATATATGCTTCCTCTGTATGGGAAAGATGTCCCTGGCTCCACCTAATGGTGGTTGAATAAAGCGAACTTCTTAAGGAATTGATGACATTTGAAAATTTGACTTGTGCTCACTGCTGGTATCGATGATATGTTAGTTGGCGAGCATTTTGTTTTTCTTGTTTCCTGTGTTTTTGTTTCCATTTGATGTAATTTAGAATGTAGTGGAGGACAACATGAGTTTGTTAAAACCCTTGCGTTTCTTCCATTACTTTTTGATATTGGTTTGCAGAAAGTCTGAATTTCATTTCCATGCTCATTTTGGACATGTCCTGGTTTCGAATTTTTCTTGCTTTAATTACCTCAAATTGGGTTTATGATTTGGAAAAATTATTATAATCAACGGCTTAAACAACAAAATTGTAAATAGTTTGACACTCTTTATCAATAAACCATTTTGTTAGTATTGGATGCATCACTTCCATGTAAGTAGTTTCTCCCCATGTAAGTTGGATTTCTATTTACAAATTTAGTGCTGTTTCTATATCTTCCCACTAAGAAAATCCCATATCCATCCACAGTTGAATTAATTTCTTTCTGTGTCGCAAGGCCCTTTTCTGAATTTTGTAAAAATGTAATTGTTTATAAAGTATATAATTTTTAATCTGTTGTTCACCCATTTTGACCGTCTATTGCTTTGAAACAAATGTTTGTAATTGGTTTTTACCCTCTATCCCCTATTCTTTTTGGCTAGGTAATCCTAAGTTTAACTATTGATTTAGACTTTTAAAATCTGTTGTTAGCATTAAAATTTATAAAATACCATTTCTTCAAATGTATTATTATTGTTGTTTTTAATGAATTAGATGAATATATTATATATAGAAGTCAAAGCATTGGTTAATAAAATCCAAAATTTAATCATGATTTCAATGCTAATCAAATATCATCGTCACATTTGAGCGAGGAATTAGCGATGGCAATTATGATTAAGGTGGGTTGTTCAAAAGTGGAACAAACTTGGTGTAGCATCCTTTTATTCAACTTCTAAATCAATCTTATCTTAGACCAAACTAATTGTGTCATTACATACGAAATCAACCTACAACCATTCAAAACATGTATATGCATATTTTTGTCTTCCAATTACAATTCCATATTCCCATGATTTCTGTCGTTAAGTTTACTTAACACCGTTTGCAATAGAGGAAATAAGGAGAGGAGGAAGTGATGGTGTAACAAAGGTCGATTCACCTAAACAAGTGAAGGGTTGGAGAAAGGAGGTAAGTAAGGGGGAGGATAAGGTAGCAAAGGAGGCTAAATGCTAACTACTCAGGGTGCTGAATTGCTAAAGGATCTTTCCCTTTTTCTTCGTTCTACATGGTATTTATAGGGAAGGAGGTTTCATGCTCACTGAGGCTATGCCACCGATAAATCTGGGACATGGTGATTGTGCAGTTGACCAGGTGGTAAGGCCGTTGTATGTGACTTGTCCTCATGTATGATACTGTTATGACATTCCCTTGGTCGAGGTAGCATGAGGTTCTTATGCCTTGTGGTCCCTTGGTGGTCTCCTTTTTGGAGGTGATTGCGCACCCGCTAAAAGCTGGTGCCCTGGAGGATGTGTTGTTCGGGTGGTTGGTCATCTAGTGACCAGCTGAGCAGTAGAGGATTGTCTGGGCCGCTGTAGGCAGGGAGGTAAGCGAAAGACCGTCCATGAGTGTCTCTCAAGTATGCTCTTGTGATGCCACATGTCGCGCCAAGTGGGAGAGTATAACACATATATGTCGACCATTGGGTCCTAATCGTGAGTAGGACATTGGGAAATTAAAAGAAAAAACTACCTATTAATATACAATTACCTTTTAAATTTCTATACTATTATTTATGTATTTAACTAAGTTGATATTACCCATCAATCAGGCCCTATGTATGTGTTTGACTAAGTAGATGTTACCTATCAACGAGTCTTAACTCAGTATGAAATTATCAAAAACTCATTTATTTTACAAAGTAAAAACATTATTATGGAGATATTTATGTTTTTTTCATATTAAATACATACATAATAAAATTTAAATATAAGACAAGTTATAATATTTCAACTTTACCATTTTAACAAAAACCTTATTTGTTTTTTGTATCAATTTTTCTATAAATATATTTGTTACATAAATTTTCACTTACATTATGGATGTGCTATAATCTAATATTTTTTGTCCACTTACAAAATGAATGTGTCATAATCTGATATGATATAAATAATTTTATATGCAATATTTATAGTTGAGTTTATAATTTTTTCATGTTAATTTTTTAATTAATTAATTAATATCTAATATTTAATTAATTTATTGATATTAATTAAGTTTTATTTTGTGATATTTTTAGTTACTTTCAATGTTATTTTCATATTTCACTTTATTCTATAATTTACATAATTTTAACTTTAATTTGTTTATTTAAAAATTAAATTTTTATATTTGACATATATTAACATAAATATCACATTAAAAAATTTAATCACATTAAAAAATTTAATCCTATTTTAGGAAGCATAATAACATATTTTAGTATTAAAGAAAAAATAACAATCAAGCACAATATTGGAGAAACTTTTAAACTAATCAATATAATTTTTACTGCTAATTATATTATCGATTTTAAATATTATTTTAATTATTTACAAATAAAAAAAATTAGTTTTACTGAAATATTTGGTTAAATAAGTTCACTTAATAACAGAATTTATCATATATATAAAAAAATAATTCTAATTGTTAAATATGACTCCTATTTCCAGTCAAATTTAAGAAATAATCTTCTAGTTAAACTCTATTTATTTGTTTCAATTAAACTCTGATTAGTCTAGATTATTTTATTATTATTTGACTTCTGAATTTAGCCTATAAATAGGCTCTTTTACAACCTTAGAAAATACACTCATTAGAGATTAGAACTCATAACAAATTTAGAGAATTTTGTGTTTACGTTTCGAGGATTCTTTGTTTTCGGGGTTTAGTTTTTATCTCCATCTTTTATACTCTTCGTTCTTTTGTCATCATAGTAAAATTGAACTAGCTCTGATACCACTTGTTCGTTGCTTAATCGGGTCGGTTCCTAACAAGTGGTATCAGAGCTAGTTCAATTTTCATAAATCAGCCGATTCAGATATGGCAGCAACAAGGTTTGAAATTGATAAGTTCGATGGTGAGACAAATTTCAATTTGTGGCAAGTTCGGATGATGGCAATTCTAGTACAATCCGGTTTGAAAAAGGTTGTTACCGGGAAAAATCCTGAGAATCTAAATAAAACAGAATGGGAAGAGCTTGATGAAAAGACTTTGTCTGCAATCCAGTTGTCCCTCGCGAATACGGTATTGCAGGAGGTATTGATGGAGAAGACCTCATCTGCCTTGTGGAAAAGGTTAAAAACTATTTATGCGACTAAGTCTCTGGCTAACCGTTTAGTGTTGAAACAACGTCTATTTACATTTCGCATGAACGAAGGTGAGCTTCTTAGAGATCACATCAGTCAATTCATTACTACTTTAAATGATTTAAAGAATGTTGAGGTTTATATTGACGATGAAGATCATGCTATACTATTATTGTGCTCTTTACCCCCTTCATTCAAGTCTTTCAGGGAGACCCTGAGTTATGACAGAGACAAACTCTCGTTCGAAGATGTGAAGGGTCATTTGTTGAGTAGAGACAAACTCGAAAATGAGCTTCATTTGGATAGCAAGGCAGATAGGCAAGCTTCCGTTTTGATAGCATCAAAAAAACAAGATAAAAGGTGTCGCTATTGTAAAAAGTTAGGTCAAGTCAAAGCAGATTGTTATAAACTATGAAATAAAAGAGTTGATGAGAGTAACGAGGAAGATGTAGCTGGTGCTAATTTGGCCGATGAAAGCGGTGATGATTTCTTGTTAGTGTCAACGAGCAATAACTCCAAGCTCACGTCCAAGTGGGTTCTAGATTCGGGATGTTCTTTCCACATGTGTCCCGATAGAGAATGGTTCTCCACACATAATTCGGTTGAAGGTGGAGTTGTGCGCATGGGGAACGATTCATCTAGTAAGGTAATTAGTATTAGTACTGTTAAAATTAGGATACACGATGGAACGATTAGAACACCCTCAGATGTCTGGTATGTACCTGATTTACGAAAGAATCTCATCTCCTTGAGTATTTTAAACTTGAAAAGATGCAGAATCAACATCGAGTCGAGCGACATTAAAGTATCTTGTAGAGCTCTCATTTTGTTAAAAGGTAAAAGAACTGGCAATCTTTATATTCTGGAAGGTTCTACAGTGACCGGTGAAATCAGACATCCCTCGTCCATTACAGAGTCGAAGTCAACACGTTTGGAGTGGAGGCAACTTGGTCATTGGAGGGAAAAATGTATGACTGTTTCATTGAAGAGAGGTTCTCTTTTGGATGTAGGTTTTGAAAAGTTAGGGCACTGAGTTTTGAAAATTAGACCCGGGTTAGTTTTGATTTGGCAGTGTACAAGTCGAAGGCTAGAAGTCTTCCAGTTTCTAAGCATAGATTCGACTCAGGTAATTCTCTGCATGGTTCAAGATAGGCTCGTGGCGGGCTTTGGCAAAGATGCCATTGTGAAAATATGAGTCAAGATAGAGATTTGTTAAATATGACTCCTATTTTCAGTCAAATTTAAGAAATAATATTCTAGTTAAACTCTATTTATTTGTTTCAATTAAACTCTGATTAGTCTAGATTATTTTATTATTATTTGACCTATGAATTTAGCCTATAAATAAGCTCTTTTACAACCTTAGAAAATACACCCATTAGAGATTAGAACTCATAACACATTTAGAGAATTTTGTGTTTACGTTTTGAGGGTCCTTTGTTTTTGGGTTTTCGGGGTTTAGTTTTGATAAACCATAAAAGTAACACATTTTAATCCCATAGTTAGCATATTTTTAGATAATTTATCATATAATTTAGTGAATTAGATGCTCCTAATCCTTTAATTTCATGTTTTATACTTAGGAGAGCGTAGGGGAACAAAATGAGCAAAAAATGGGCAAAAAAATAGACGAAACGGGCTGATTTAAAGATCCACACGGCCAAGACTAATTCCACACGGACTGAGCACACGCCTATGTGAGCCACATGGGCTGGCCACAAGCCCATGTGGCAGCCCGTGTCGATATCACTCCCTGTTTCCCAAACACGAGAAAAAAGCCAATTTTTAAAGTTTCTGAGCATTCTAAAGTCTATAAATACATATAGAAGAGTACCTAAAGGAGACACACAGAGCAGAAAGTAGAAATTACTTGAAGGAAGCCGTTGGAATCATCTCAGAAGCAGATCCACTTCAAGATTGAAGATCTCCATTCAAATTTCTCTCGAAGTTTATTTGGTTTTTTATGCCTTGTTTTTTTTCTAAATTTGAGATGTTTTCATATTACAGTATGAACTAAACTCCCTAAATACTTAAGGAGGATGAAACCTACGATGGATCTTATTATTTAATTATCTGAATTACACGATAAATACTTGTTTTTGTTCTTAATTATGTGTTATTAGTTCTTGCCTTAATATTTTTAGGATATTAATTCAAGTTTGATGTGCTTATTCAGTGGAGCAAAAGTCTATGTTTAAGAGTAGATCTAGCATAATTAAGCGGAGTTGATTGCAATCCTAGAAATAGGACGACATAAATCTGCCGGATTAGAGTCAAATCTAATAAGGGAATCCATAGATCGAATTAATGCGATAATAGGAGTTTTAATTAGAAAGAGATTTCAATTAATCAACCTAGAGCTAGTTGTTCTTAGTCTCGAAAGAGATATTAACATAATTTAGGGATTTCTACGGATCAAGACAAGTGAATAAATCGTTTGATTCAGAGTCGGAATAATAAGTGAAGTCTAGGTGGATTCTTCCTTGGGTATTGTCTTTATCATTGGTTTATTCGATTATTTCCTTCACTCTCTGTCGCGTTCATTAGTTAATTAGTTTAGTTAATTTTAGATTAAAACAAATTCCTTTAATTATAGGCTAAATAATAGAAATTTAGTTATTACTAGGACTTTTAGTCCTCGTGGATACGATATTCTCGACTCACCGTAACTATAGTTGCCTTAGTTGTGATCGTAGTCTAATTTAGTGAATCATAAAACGATCATCAAGTTTTTATCTCCATCTTTTGTACTCTTCGTTATTTTGCCATTATAGTAAAATTATCTTTGCCCGTGGTTTTTTATCCTTGTAGTAGCCAATTTTGGCCCATACCAACAAACAAACAAAAAAAAAAAAACCCAAATACAATAAATAAAATAAAGTCCAAGAGTCACCTAGCCCAAATTACAAACTACCCAAACCCCATCAGTCCACTACTAAACCAAACCCAAATTATTAAAACCCTAATAGCCCACTTGCCTAAATTTTTTCAGCAACAAACCCTACCCCAAGCCTCTAGCCGCCGCACACTAGGCCAACCAGTGGCCACCTCGCACAACCACCACCGCTCGGGACACCAACCACCGGCCTTCCACGCTCACGTCACCTACAAAAGCAAGTCCAACACGCAAAATACAAAGAAACAAAGAAGAAACAAACAAAAGAGGCAGAAAACAAAGAGCAAAAAACAAAAAAGAAATAATAAACAGAGAATAGAAAGAGAACGAGTCGGTTTTCGGCTATAAAAGCCATTCTCAATCCCTTGTAATCGGTTACAAACACCATTAATCAAAAACTGAACAAGAAGTTTCAAAAGATGGATTTTTTTATCTATTTTTCGTTTTTGCCTCTTTTACTTTTATTTTTTTCCTCTATTTCATAACTAAAATCTTTCAAATTAAAAAGAGAAGAAATAAATGTACCTTGGTAGTCTCACGTCCTCCATCGTCGTGGGTGCGTCATCGGCGCCAAGGGCCACATAACCATTTAAGGTTTGGCTAAAAGGACCGAAAGTCCTCTTTTATTCGGATTTTTTCTCGCAAAAAAGAGGCTAGACCTCTAGATCCGGCCAAAACGAGGCTAAAGGGACCATTTTGCGTCTCCCCGACCACCGTCTATGGTGGAGGAGCGGTGGTCCGGCGATGATGGGTATATTACCCTAGCCAAATGAGAAGATGGAGAAGGGAGAGAGAGCAGGAAGGCTCTCTGCCTTTTTTTGAAAGAAAATGAAGTTCAAATAAAAAAAAAATAAAAATTTTTGGCTTTAATAGCCATGCAAAACACTACCGTTTTGCACACACACACTTGGGTTTGGGATATTGTCCCATTTAATTCCCTCGAGTTTAAGCATGTTTCGAATTAGCCCCCAGTGGCCTTCTCTTTTCATTTGCAATCGATACCCTGAATTCTGGCCCACTTTCAATCACGTCCTGCATCCTTTTTACTACTTTTATTGTTTATTAATTTTAGAATATTTTATTATGTACTATTTCAAATATTTTACATACTGTTTACTACTAGATTATTTATGTATATGATTTATTTTAACTTGTTTTAACATTGATTATTAAAAATTGAGTTATTATCTATTTTAAATGTTTATTTATATATATTGAGTGTACTAAGCTATTTTGTTATATTATATGTTTTTGATACTTTTCACATATCATTCATATAGTTTATTTCCAATTATTTTTATACATATTATAACAAAGTGATAGTTTTGTATATTATTATTACTATTATTATTTTCTTTAAGCTCCCTTTTATTTCAAGTTTTTATCTCTATGTATATATGTATATTTTTAAATTAATCTATATACACATCATTCATTTTAAAATTGTTTTCATGCCTTATATAACCTTATTTATTTATTTTAAAATATTTTGTTATTATTATTTACTTTAAATTTTTATATATATTTTTCATACTTTTGTATGTATATATATTATTTACTTTAAAATTATTCGTATGAATCTTTTTCAATTTGCTTTATGTAATATAGATTTGAAAATTCTCTACATTATATATTTTACAAATTCGCTTCGTGCATCATTCGTTTTAAATTGTTTATTGTAAAATTTTATATGTATTATCAATTTCAAATCGTTATATCTATTTTGTACACATATACATACAAGTTATTTCTTAGATGTCTTCAGTATTACATATTTTAAGTTTCTTTTACATAATATTTATTTTATACTTGTTTATGTATCATTTATCTTAAATTATTTTACACATTATTCATTTTTAAGCTTTTCCCGTATATTATTTATTTCAAATTTTGGTCTGTAGTATCTATTCTAAAATCTCTTATACATATATTCTTCTTTTAAATTGGCTTGCACATTGTTGATATTAAACTTCTTCTTATTAGTTATTTTAAATTCATTGCTTGTCATTTTTAAATTTGCTTTACGTTTCATTCATTTTAATTTGCTTTATAATATTTTTATTCATTTGCCTTTGATTATTCATGATTAGTATCTAAGTGATATATGTTATGTGAATATTACCATTGCGTGTATTATATTTGGTCTATTCGTATTTTCATCATTGTCATTTACTTGTATAACATTGTATTCATGTTGTATTATCCCATGCTTTACGATATATCTTTGTTTTATCTAGCCTAAGTCATATCATACATTAAGCCCAATACATTTATCTAATAAATCATTTTATTTTAATCTAACAAATACACGTCGTTTAAATATCGTACTCGTTACTATTCAAAAATGAGATTTCACAAATAAGGCAATGTTTTGCATTTCGGAACATCAAGGAATTGAGCCCTACCTTACGGGGTTTCGATTTTCTCGTTGTTTCTAAATAGTTGAATATCCTTTTCGAGTTTTGAAACACATGAAATTCTATTTTTAAATTAAAGGACGACCTTGCGCTTGAGAGTTCACAGTATTGTGTCATAACTTACGGGATGTGATACTCCGATATCTCGAGAGAAGGAAATCTTTAACGATCGTTCTTAAGCTAATTTAAAGATTTTAAAATCCACGCTAATAAAAAAGGATCGCATTTTAAATTCGTTCTCGATTTTCAATTTTCAACATTAAGACACTAACTAATCAATTCGGTACCAATTTTTGGGCGTGTCGGGGGTGCTAATCTTTCCTCGCATGTAACCGACTCCCGAACTTGTTTTCTTGAGTTTCGTAGACCAAAATGCTGTTTTAGTAGACTAAAATTGTTCTATTAAAACAAAGATGATCCGATCACACCAAAAAAGATCGGTGGCAACTCCCGTTTTAATTTTCGTTTTCAAACAAAGTCGATGCCCGTTTTCAAAAAAATGGTTTCAATAGCTTGGCGACTCCCCTGGGGAAATACCGAGAGTCGAGCCATAAATTGATTATTTTTGTCTTTTGTCAAAAATTAAAAATCTATTTTAAACTTACGGTCAGTTCATTGCACTTTATTTTTGTGTTATATTTGATTGGCTTCTGGTTTGATTCTCTTAGTATATTTTTTTTGCGCATCATACTGCATTATTGGTCAATTTTACCCTCTTAAGTGGAAGTGAGAAACTACTTCTTCGTGAGGTCTTCACCTCCGTATAGGATAGTAGATCGCTTTCGGGATACATCCGTACCTGTGTCTTCGTGAGATTTTAATCTCCGTATAGCCGTAGGGAAATGTATTCCCCTGAACCGAACTTGGTCCGTATAAGCCTATAATGGGTGAGGATCGAGGAATCTGTCGGTTCAGGTACCTTTACTTTAGAACCAAACTACATGTAATGAGCCCTAAGAACCTACCCTAGGTAGAGCCACGCTAAACCCTAGTGATTACTCGATTAGGTGCTTGATTATTTCTTGATTGCTTTTATCTCTATTCTTTGTTTTAATACTGACTTGTTTGTGTTTTGTTGTTGTTGCATGACATCTCATCATAAAAGGAGTGTTGATTCACGATTCGGTTACTAAATAGAAGAGTTTAGCATGGAAAAAAGGGTTTCTTGATAGAGTGGAGGATAATGCGGTCGTCCGAGTGTGGTCCGAGAAGACACAGCAAGAAAAAGGTGATAGTTTGGCCTAGGGATACAAGTCAGAAATGTGGGATTTCACTCGCATCAGCACAACCCAGAATGACCTGCGAGAGTTAAAGGATATATAGAATAGTTGGAATAGCGAGGTCAACCAACTCTTTTACTGTAACTACGGAGACCTGCCTTAGTTGCTCGATGTAAAGGTAGACAAACACTTGTTTCGAGCTTTTGCGCAGTTTTAGAATCCCGCTTACAGTTACTTCACCTTTGGAGGAGTCGATTTAGTACCTACTGTGGAAGAATACATGGCGTTACTTAATTGCCCGAAGATTCAAGCCGACAGGGCCTATTCAAGACCTGTCAATGTCCCCACATTTTTGAAGAAATTGATAAGTATTACGGGAATGAGCGGATAATGGGTTGTAACCCGTATCAAGCAGAATGGGGATAGTAAGTGTATTCCTTGGGGGAATTTGAGGGACTTGATCTGGGCACACCCGGATACGAAGAAGAGGGTTGATGTTTTCGTCTTGAACATCTACGGTTTGATCGTCTTTCCCAAGGCATTAGGACATGTAGATAAAGCCATTTCAGACTTATTCGACCGACTTGATAAAGGTATTACACCGGTCCCGGCAATCCTAACAGAAACTTTCAGATCCTTGAATGCATGTCGGAGAGCGGGCGAAGGAAGATTTATTGGTTGTGCACAGCTTCTTTTGGCTTGGTTTCATAGCCATTTTTAGAAGGTAGAAAAGGTCTCCTATCGGGTTTTCTCCAGGGACTATTCCCCACTAAGAGAATTAGTGGCTACACCGAGGCGAGACGATATCTTAGAAGAAAAATGGATAATTATTCTCTAAAATTTATGAGTTGAAGATGTTGAATGGAGGGCTCCGTGGTTGATCCCCGACGAGATCTTATATCGATGCGGTAATTTTGACTGGGTTCCTCTAGCTGGAATATGGGGAGCTATTGGATACGCTCCACTACTAGTGTTAAGACAATATCGATCAAGGCAGTTTATACCAGCAACACGAGGATTGGCCCAATGTGAGTTCTCTTATAAAGATGACGGTTATAAGAAAAAAGTTCGTGAGATATCAAATGCTTGGAACCAAACCTGAAGAACGAAAGGATTCACCACGGGCCCGATGATAACCCCCGAGTATGAATGGTGGTGGGGTAAGAGAATCAACGACAACATTCCTAGGCCGACTCAAGAGAATACTCAACCAATAGAAGAGCATTTACGAGTAGTCCCGTCGGAGCTAGAAATCATCAAGCAAGACTTCGAGAAAAGGAGATCAAAATTTGGAAAGAAGATAGAGCAATTGGAGGGAGAAAAGATGCGGCTACGATTAGACGTCGACATCCATAAGCTAGAGGTCGAGAAGCTAAGGAAAGGGAAGAACAAAACCGATGAGGACTTGGATAGTCTGAAAACTGATTATAAGAAACTGCGTATGTCAATAAGAACTGCTGGTTTGGGCAAAACGTCGGAGCAATGGCGTCAAGAGATTGGAAAAGAAAAGACTAGAGCCGATCAGTGGGAGAAGAAGTTCCATGATGACCGAGTGTGGGAGGATGTTTTGAAAAAGAGTTTGTTGGAAAGCCAAAATGAAAAAGAGAGGCTACAAGCTCGGATAGTTGAATTAGAAAAATCATTGCATCACCATCGTAGCCGTAACTCTATGGTTGAGTTAAAGACCATTCTAAGCAAGATCGAGGGGTTAAAAGAAGAAATACGGAAGCTCGAGACCGTACTCCAAGATAGTAAAATTCGAGTGGAACTCCTTGAGGCAAATAATGAACATTATAGAGAACAACTTTTCCGCTCTCAAGATCATATCAGAAATAGAGATTATGTCATGGGCGAAGCTGTGGCTCAGGTTCGGGAGGTAGCCAATCACTTGCAAACCTTGGCAGTTCAGGCTGATGTATTGAGCTTAAAGTACGAGTCGGAATCAGATCGAGGCCGAAACTTAGCTTGGCTTCTTAGGAAAGTTAAGGCTTTGAGCATTAGGGCAAAGTCGTATATGTAGTCATCCGTTCTATGTAAAGAAAATTTTCTTCTATTGAAGTTCCTCTAATAAAATTGAATTAGAATCAACGCCTCTTTTTGCATTCATTCATTTGCATTACATTTCATCATATGTATTAAATTTCACGAAAAGACCCTGATTAAATAAAATTATTTCAGTTAATCTGGAAACCAACAAGAATCAACCGACCGAACACAACTACAATACCCGCCATAAAACCAAAACAATGGATCAAAGACTAGAAAGATTAGAACAAATGCAAAGGGATATGCAAAAGCAATTACAAGCGCAGATGCAAGAGCAGTTAGCAAAAATCCAACAAGATATGAGGGAACAAATGCAAGAATCCCAGAATAATATGTTAGGACAGTTAGCGCAGTTGTTGGCTAAGGAACGCGAAAAAGGGAAGAGCGTTGTGGGGAATGATAATGAAGACCTTGTCTATCCTCCAGGCTTTACCCCAACCAACACCCAACCACAGCCAGAGGTATATCCACGAGAGGTACCTGTTACTATCAGGCCACAGCAATATCAGGCTGGCGCTTCAGTACCGATGATTTTTCCAACAGTCTCGGCTCCAATCCGGGAGATAATCTGACTAATCCAGTCGTTTCAGACCTAGATGATATGGCAGAAATGGAGAAAGAAAAAGTTGATTTGGAAAAGCAACTCGATGACTGATGTAAATGGCTTGAAGAAAAATTTAAAGCAATAGAGACTGCTGATTACCATTGCGGGATCGATGCTAAAGACTTAAGCTTGGTCCCAGATCTGGTGCTCCTACCAAAATTTAAAACCCCGGAGTTTGAAAAGTACAACGGGACTAGCTGCCCTGAAGCTCACATAACGATGTTCTGTCGAAGGATGACAGGATACATTAACAATGATTAGTTGCTAATTCACTGCCTCCAGGACAGTCTGATCGGGTCAGCGGCCAAGTGGTATAACCAGCTAAGTCGTGCCCAAATTGGTTCGTGGAAGGACTTGGCTCAAACTTTCATGAGACAATACGATCACGTGACAGACATAGCACCCGACAGAATTACATTACAAAATATGGAAAAAAAGCCAAGTGAGAGCTTCAGGTAGTATGCCCAATGATGGAGGGAGATAGCGGTGCAAGTTCAACCACCTCTCTTGGAGAAGGAAACAACCATGCTTTTTATCAATACCCTGAAGGCCCCATTCATTAACCATATATTGGGAAGCGCTACTAAGAGCTTCTCAGACATAGTGATGTCTGGAGAGATGATAGAAAATGTAATAAGATGTGGAAAAATTGAAGCGGGGGAAAGTGCCAAGAGAACGGCTCCTAGAAGGAAAGAAAATGAGGTGAACAATGCAAGCGTATACAATAAAAGTTATTCCAAGCCGATTATCGTAAGCCAGCTGAAGACGATGACTACTAGCCATCAAAGCCCTGCAAGGCAAGATTCCAACCCGAGGCCTAACACAAAAAGAGTTCAATTTACGCCAATCCCGATGACATATAGGGAGTTGTACCAAAATCTGTTCGATGCGCATATGGTATCCCCATTTTACCTAAAACCCATGCAACCTGCATTCCCTAAATGGTATGACGCGAACACTCAGTGCGAATATCATGCAGGAATCTCGGGACACACGATTGAGAACTGCACGGCCTTCAAGAAATTAGTCGAAAGGTTCATAAAGATGGGCATTGTGAAGTTCGATGAGCCTACAAGACCTAATATGGTAGGAAATCCATTACCCAATCATTCAGATGAAGGGGTAAACGCGATAGTTGAAAATGGAGGGAGGAGAACCAAGATGAATGTATCAGAGGTAAAGACTTCGTTGAGATGGGTTTGGAAGAAAATGGTAGAAGAAAGTTTACTTACACAAGATTTAGGGGAGAAGCCTGAAGGAGCAAAATACTACTGCGAGTATCACAACGAAGAAGGTCATGAGATCCAAAGGTGTAATAAATTTAGGACACTGGTACAGAGATTGATGGAAAATAAAGAGATTGAATTCTTTGAGTATACTGAGGGCCTGGAAGGAGAAGATGTATGCGCTTCAGAAGGAGGGTCAACCAATAAAGTCCCTGGGGTCAATCACCCAGTAGTAATCATATCACGACCAAGGATCAGTGAAGTGGGAGTACTAATTGCACCAAAGGTCATAATCCAGAAGCCTGTTGCTTTCCCTTACAAAGATAGCAAGAGTGTGTCTTGGAACTATGACTGTAACGTGATAATTTCGGGAAAGGAAAACCCGGCTGGCACTTCAGAGGAAGGTCAAGACGAAGGTTTCTATACACGCAGTGGAAGACGCTATACCCCAAACAAAAAAACAGAATCAGTTAAAGGAAAATCTGTGATTATTGAACAAAAAAAAGAGAAGACGATCAGGCCTGAGTTACCTATTAATGAGCCTGTAACGGAAAAAGAGGCTCAGGAATTCTTAAAATTCTTAAAACATAGTGAGTACAGCGTTGTGAAGCAATTGCACAAACAGCCAGCTCACATATCGGTACTAGCCTTACTCTTGAGCTCAGCGACGCACCGCAGTGCATTGATGAAGGTGTTAAATGAAACATATGTGGCGGATGATATCTCTGTCAACAAGCTCGATCGTCTGGTCAATAACATCAGCGCTGATAATTTTATTTTCTTTAATGATGATGAGATACTACCGGGGGGTATGGGATCTACAAAGGCCCTGCATATCACCACTAATTGCAAAGGACACACATTACCAGGGGTGCTGATTGATAATGGATCAGCGCTGAATGTTCTGCCCTTGTCCACACTAAATAAGCTGCCAGTGGATAGCTCCCACATGAAGACATGTCAAAATGTCGTGAGAGCATTCGACGGTACTGAAAGAAAAGTGATGGGAAGAATCGAGATACCTCTCTTGATTGGCCCAAATACATACGAGGTGGACTTCTTGGTAATGGACATCAAGCCATCATACAATTGCCTGTTAGGGAGGCCGTGGATCCACTCAGCGGGAGCAGTGCTGTCTTCATTACACTAAAAATTGAAGTTAGTGACTGAGGGTAGATTGGTAACGATAAACGCGGAAGAAGACATCATTGCATCTGTTACCAGTGACGCCCCATACATAGGTGCGGATGATGAAGTGATAGAATGTTCCTTTCGATCGTTAGAATTCGTCAATGCTACATTCATTGTCGAAGGGAACAAGGCCCCAATGCCCAAAATATCCAAAACCACGAGGATGGGCCTGCGATTGACAGCCGGCAAAAGAGCCCTGCTAGGAAGAGGACTTGGAAGATGCCTCCAAGGAAGGATCGAGGGACCAGTGTTAAGGGAAAAACAAGACCGCTTTGGCTTAAGATTTAAGCCAGATACGAAGCAAAAGAAGAAAGAGCTGGAAAAAAGGCAAGAGATGAGAAGAGCGCGTCTGCGTGATGAGGGGGTCAAGTGGGAGCCGATGACCTTTCCTCATTTATCCAAAACATTCGTGTCAGGAGGGACTATTTACTCCAAAAGAAGATCGACAAGGAAAGAATCTGTCAAAGAAATATTAAACAGTGTGAGCATTAATGTCATATCCGAAGGAAAAACTGAAGAGAATGTAGCTGGAATTCGCCCTTACATCCCGGGAAGTGTTTTGAACAATTGGACCATGGAGGAGATCCCTGTAGCTTTTAGAATTAACCCAAAGTAATGTTCAAAGCAAGCTTATTTCTCTAAGCCTATGAGCAATAGGAATCCTTTTATGAAATAGGCATATGTCCAAATATCGTTATTTCAATAAAAAATGTATTTTTTCGTATCATCTTGAGAGAATATTCTATTATTCTTTCCAATCCATTCATAATCATACCACACAAATAAAATATTCTTTGATTCTTTTGTTCTTTGGATTACTTTCTTTATCCATAACAGGTCTCCAGATATCAATGATAGGAGCAATGTTGCTACTGACTCAGAGACTCATTTCGAGCAAGATTTGTATATGGAGGATACTAAGGATTTTGAAGATGACCGGAATTGTAACCTGTCTCCTGATTTGTTAAGGATGGTAAAACAAGAGGAGAAACAAATCCTACCTCACAAAGAGTCGGTGGAAATTGTCAGCTTAGGGGAAGGAAAAGAGGTGAAAATTGGAGCTAGTATCACTGCAAGAACAAAACACGACCTTATCGAATTACTACAAGAATTCAAGGATGTCTTCGCATGGTCATATTAAGATATGCCAGGATTGAATACTGATATCGTGGTACATCGACTCCCAATAAAGGAAGAATGCAAACCAGTTCAGTAAAAACTTTAAAGGATGGGACCCGATGTTTTGTTAAAAATAAAAGAAGAGGTCAAGAAGCAATTTGACGCCAGTTTCTTACAAGTGGTCAAGTACTCAGAATGGTTGGCTAATATTGTTCTAGTTCCTAAGAAAGATGGGAAGATACGAATGTGCGTGGATTATCGGGATCTGAACAAAGCTAGCCCAAAAGACAACTTTCCGTTGCCTCACATTGATACACTAGTGGATAACACGGCGGGTTACTCACTTTTCTCGTTCATGGACGGCTTCTCGGGATACAACCAGATAAAAATGCATCCGGCAGATATGGAAAAGACCACGTTCGTAACCATGTGGGGAACATTTTGTTATAAAGTGATGCTATTCAGGTTGAAAAACGCAGGAGCGACATATCAGAGAGCCATGGTAACTTTATTCTATGATATGATGCATAAGGAGATCAAAGTTTACGTCGACGACATGATTGCAAAATCCAGAACAAAAAATGAGCATGTGCAAGTCCTGAGGAAACTATTCTTAATGTTAAGGAAGTTCCAACTAAAGCTCAATCCCGCGAAGTGTACTTTTGGAGTCCGGTTAGGAAAACTGTTGGGATTCGTGGTTAGTGAAAAAGGAATTGAGATTGACCCAAATAAAGTCAGGCTATACAAGAATTACCTCCACCACGTACTCAAAAAGAAGTTTGGGGTTTCCTAGGAAGACTGAATTACATTGCTCGGTTCATCTCACAACTGACAGAGAAATGTGATCCGATATTCCGTCTCCTTAGGAAGCATAATCCAGGTGTTTGGGATGAGAAGTGCCAGAAAACTTTTGACAAGGTCAAGCATTACCTATCCAATGCCCCAGTACTGATGCCACCTTGCCCGGATAAGCCATTGATACTATACTTGGCAGTGTTCAAAAATTCTATGGGATGTGTGCTAGGCCAACACGACGAGACGGGAAGGAAAGAAAAAGCTGTATACTATCTCAGTAAGAAATTCACCGAATGTGAGACAAGATATTCGTCGATCGAGAAGTTGTGTTGTGCCTTGATTTGGACAACCCGAAAACTGAGACAATACATGTTGTACCACACAACTTGGCTAATCTCAAAACTCGATCCTCTGAAGTATACGATTGAGTCAAATGCTTTGAACAGAAGGATGGCTCGTTGGCAAATTTTGCTTTCTGAGTTTGACATAATATACGTAAACCAAAAGGCTGTAAATGGGAGTGCGATACAGATTTTCTGGCCAGTAGAGCCCTAGAAGATTATGACCCGTTGAGCTTTGATTTTTCGAATGAGGATCTAATGTATGTTGCGAACAGGGAAGAAGACTCTCAAGAAGGCCACCCTTAGAAGCTGAATTTTGAAGGAGCTTCAAATGCTATGGGTAACGGAATCGGGGCAGTTTTAGTATCCCCAAATGGAGATCATTACCCTTTCACCAGTAAATTGGATTTTGACTGCACAAACAACATGGCAGAATACGAGGCGTGTATTATGGGCATTCGTGCAGCCATTGAATGTAAGATTAAAGTGCTAGAGGTATATGGAGACTTGGCATTAGTGATTTATCAGCTTAAAGGTGAATGGGAGACAAGAGATCTGAAGTTGATCAATTACCGAGGGTTGGTTCTTGAGTTAATCGAGGAGTTTGACAATATCACTTTCTGGTACCTCCCACGAGATGAAAATTAGATGGCTGATGCTTTGGAAACCTTAGCTTCTATGACCAAAGTGAACAAGCAAGAGGATATGAAGCCTATCCAAATGAGTATTTATGAGGCTCCGGCTCATTGCTGCAACATCGAAGAAGAAGAAGAGAAAGATGATCATTTTTGTTATCAGGATATTTTACGATATGTGAAGAGTCGTGAATACCCAGACCAAGCAACTGAGAATGATAAAAGGACATTAATAAGGTTGGTTAGTGACCATGTCTTGGATGGAGAGATCCTATACAAAAGAAGGAAGGATCAGGTACTCTTAAGATGTATAGACGCTGTCAAGGCTAAGCAAATCCTGGAAGAGGTTCATGAGGGTGTCTGCGGAACACATGCTAATGGTTTCACCATGGCCAGACAGATCATGAGATTCAGATATTATTGGTCTACTATGGAAGGAGATTGCATCAACTATGCCAAGAAGTGCCATAAATGCCAAATTTATGGAGATAAAATTCATGCACCTCCTTCACCCCTTCATGTCATAACTTCTCCATGGCCTTTCTCTATGTAGGGCATGGATGTCATAGGGCCAATCTCGCCGAAAGAATTTAATGGACATCGATTCATCTTTGTGGTTATAGATTACTTCACCAAATGGATAGAGGCCACCTCTTACGCTAACGTCACAAAGTCAGCAGTCAGCAAGTTCTTGAAGAAAGAAATCATATGTCGATATGGGATGCCTGAGAGGATCATATCAGACAATGCACTGAACTTGAACAATAGTATGATAGCAGATGTCTGTAGCCAATTCAAGATCAAAAACCATAACTCGTCACCATATCGCCCAAAGATGAATGGTGCGATGGAAGCAGCCAATAAGAATATAAAAAAGATTGTGGGAAAAATGACTGAGACTTACAAAGATTGGTACAAGAAATTACCATTTGCCCTCTACGCCTACCGAACATCTGTCAGAACCTCTACCGGGGCAACGCCTTTTTCTTTGGTTTATAGAATGGAGGCGATTATACCTATTGAGGTCGAGATTCCCTCGCTACGGGTGCTATCAGAACTAAAGTTAGATGAAACAGAATGGATTCAATCTCGATATGATCAGCTGAACTTAATTGAAGAAAAAAGGTTGAGAGCTATTCGTCACGGGCAAATGTACCAAAAACCAATGATGCGGGCTTATAATAAAAAGGTCTGCCCTATGGAATTCCATGAAGGAGACCTCGTGTTGAAAAAGATCCTCCCCATACAAAAGGACTTTAGAGGAAAATAGATGCCAAATTGGGAGGGACCTTATGTGGTGAAGAAGGTCTTCTCTGGAGGAGCTCTAATTTTGACCGAGATGGATGGAAAAAGCTTACCTAATCCCGTGAACTCAGATTCGGTCAAGAGATACTTCACCTAAAAAAAAAAGGAGAGGCCAAGGCAAAAACCCGTAAAAGGGCGCTTTGAGACCAAAAGGGGTTTTGAGTTGAAAACCCAGGAATGGACAATTCAAATTTTGATCAAAGTTGGGGCATACGGTAGTCATGTTTTCTTTGAATTGACAAGAAGGAGGAATGCTACATATTGGGGCATCAACAAAATACTCTTGGTCTTCCAAAAACATACCAAGTTTAAAGGGTCCCCGAGAAATTTGTACAATGAAGCTCATACTGTGATATCTGGAGCACTTATTCTTATCTCATTCACTTTGTATTTTTTTAGCAGAATGTGCTATCTTGATTAATTCGTTAGTTCTCATTTTGTATCTTAGCAAATTTGCTATCTTGATTACCCTATTCATTTTGAGCTTTGCTCTTAAATAAAATTCCATCTTGTCTACTGCAATAATCTTTTTCAAGCATTTTTCGTTGAAATGATGATTAATGGACTAATAATATTCAAAAAAGAGTTCTGCATATTACTCTGAAATGCTTCTAAATGATACAAGGACCTGAAATGGGACTAATTAGTTTGAATTACCCTAAACTCAAGGGTTAGAAACGTTAAGGGAAGAATAGCCCAAATTGTGATTATTCTTCGAGTTTTCTGCCAGAGATACCAGTCGGAGAAAAAGGCAGAGTAATACGTTGATGATAAAATCTCGATGAACAACGAATAATATCAAATTAGGCATTAAAAAATGACATTTTCATTCATATATCATTCATAACACATCTAATTAGGAGCATTTGATTCATTGCGATCATAGCATCCTAGTTATTTGACACATTCATAACACATCTAGTTAGGAGCATTTGATTCATTTCGATCATAGCATCCTAATCATTTGACATAAGCATAGATACATAGAACTGATTCTACAGGTCATATCCCTAAAATCAGTGAATTCACAAGCTTTAACCCCCTAAGCAGTAGGTTAACAAGCTGTATTTACATATCTTGCCTCCTTGAAATGGCAGTGGAGCAGATTAAAGACGGCGAATCTTGCCTTCTTGAAGTTGCAGTAAAGCAGATTTAAGCCACCTTCCTATCCCCCTAAGCAGTAGTGGATTAGGCTGAAGATCGCAGATCTTGTCTCTTTGAAGTTGCAGTGGAACAGATCGAAGACGGTAGATCTTGTCTCCCTGAAGTTGCAGTGGAGTAGATCGAATACAACGAATCTTGTCTTCCTGAAGTTGCAGTGAAGCAGATTGAAGTCACTAGTCTTATCTCCCTGAAGATGCAGTGGAGCAGACTGAAGATAGCAAATCTTATCCCTCTGAAGTTGCAGTAGAGCAGATTAAAGCTATGAATCCTATGCCTCTGAAGTTGCAGTAGGTCAGATCGAATCTATCGTGGCGAACCTCATCTCCCTGAAGATGCAGTGGAGCAGGTTGAAATTATCAAATTATCCCTTTGAAATTCTAGCGGAGTAGATCGAAGCTACATGTCTATTCTCCTTGAAATTATATTGGAGCAAATCATAGCACCAGTCTCTATACCCCTGAAGATGCAGTGGGATGGAACGAGGCTTTTAGAAGAATAGAGGTACCAAGAAGCCAAGACTCAGTGAGACTGAGCAAAATTGGCTCCTTTAAGGTCTTTGCTTCATTCTCGTTACACGACAATGAGCAAAGAGGGGCAGCTGTAACAGCCAATTTTGGCCCATACCAACAAAAAAAAAAAAAACCCCAAATACAATAAATAAAATAAAGTCCAAGAGTCACCTAGCCCAAATTACAAACTACTCAAACCCCATCAGCCCACTACTAAACCAAACCCAAATTATCAAAACCCTAATAGCCCACTTGCCTAAATTTTTTCAGCAACAAACCCTACCCCAAGCCTTCAGATGCCGCACACTAGCCAAACAGTGGCCACCTCGTACAACCACCACCGCTCGGGACACTAACCACCGGCCTTCCACGCTCGCGTCACCTGCAAAAGCAAGTCCAACACGCAAAACACAAAGAAACAAAGAAGAAACAAACAAAAGAGGCAGAAAACAAAGAGCAAAAAACAAAAAAGAAATAATAAACAGAAAATAGAAAGAGAACGAGTCGATTTTCGGCTATAAAAGCCATTCTCAATCCCTTGTAATCGGTTACAAACACCATTAATCAAAAACTGAACAAGAAGTTTCAAAAGGTGGATTTTTTTATCTATTTTTCGTTTTTGCCTCTTTTACTTTTATTTTTTTTCCTCTATTTCATAACTAAAATCTTTCAAATTAAAAAGAGAAGAAATAAATGTACCTTGGTAGCCTCATGTCCTCCGTCGTCGTGGGTGCATCATCGGCGCCAAGGGCCACATAACCATTTAAGGTTTGGCTAAAAGGACCGAAAGTCCTCTTTTATTCGTTTTTTTGTCGCAAAAAAGGGGCTAGACCTCTAGATCTGGCCAAAATGAGGCTAAATGGACCATTTTGCGTCTCCCCGACCACCGTCTACGGTGGAGGAGCGGTGGTCCGGCGATGATGGGTATATTACCCTAGCCAAATGAGAAGATGGAGAAGGGAGAGAGAGCAGGAAGGCTCTCTGCCTTTTTTTGAAAGAAAATGAAGTTAAAATAAAAAATAAATAAAAAATTTTGGCTTTAATAGCCATGCAAAACACTGTCGTTTTGCACACACACACTTGGGTTTGGGATATTGTCCCATTTAATCCCCGCGAGTTTAAGCATGTTTCGAATTAGCCCCTAGTGGCCTTCTCTTTTCATTTGCAATCGATACCCTGAATTCTGGCCCACTTTCAATCACGTCCTGCATCCTTTTTACTACTTTTATTGTTTATTAATTTTAGAATGTTTTATTATGTACTATTTCAAATATTTTGCATACTGTTTACTACTAGATTATTTATGTATATGATTTATTTTAACTTGTTTTAACATTGATTATTAAAAATTGAGTTATTATTTATTTTAAATGTTTATTTATTTATATTGAGTGTACTAAGCTATTTTGTTATATTATATGTTTTTGATACTTTTCACATATCATTCATATAGTTTATTTCCAGTTATTTTTATACATATTATAACAAAGTGACAGTTTTGTATATTATTATTACTATTACTATTTTCTTTAAGCTCCCTTTTATTTCAAGTTTTTATCTCTATGTATATATGTATATTTTTAAATTAATCTATATACACATCGTTCATTTTAAAATTGTTTTCATGCCTTATATAACCCTATTTATTTATTTTAAAATATTTTGTTATTATTATTTAATTTAAATTTTTATATATTTTTTCATACTTTTGTATGTATATATATATTATTTACTTTAAAATTATTCATATGAATCTTTTTCAATTTGCTTTATGTAATATAGATTTTAAAATTCTCTACATTATATATTTTACAAATTCGCTTCGTGCATCATTCGTTTTAAATTGTTTATTGTAAAATTTTATATGTATTATCAATTTCAAATCGTTATATCTATTTTGTACACATATACATACAAGTTATTTCTTAGATGTCTTGAGTATTACATGTTTTAAGTTTCTTTTACATAATATTTATTTTATACTTGTTTATGTATCATTTATCTTAAATTATTTTACACATTATTCATTTTTAAGCTTTTCCCGTATATTATTTATTTCAAATTTTGGTCTGTAGTATCTATTCTAAAATCTCTTATACATATATTCTTCTTTTAAATTGGCTTGCACATTGTTGATATTAAACTTCTTTTTATTAGTTATTTTAAATTCATTTCTTGTCATTTTTAAATTTGCTTTACATTTCATTAATTTTAATTTGCTTTATAATATTTTTATTCATTTGTCTTTGATTATTAATGATTAGTATCTAAGTGATATATGTTATGTGAATATTACCATTGCGTGTATTATATTTGGTCTATTCGTATTTTCATCATTGTCATTTACTTGTATAACATTGTATTCATGTTGTATTATCCCATGCTCTACGATATATCTTTGTTTTATCTAGCCTAAGTCATATCATACATTAAGCCCAATACATTTATCCAATAAATCATTTTATTTTAATCTAATAAATACACGTCGTTTAAATATTGTACTTGTTACTATTCAAAAAAGAGATTTCACAAATAAGGCAATGTTTTGCATTTCGAAACATCGAGGAATTGTGCCCTAACTTACGGGGTTTCGATTTTCTCGTTGTTTCTAAATAGTCGAATATCCTTTTCGAGTTTTGAAACACATGAAATTCTATTTTTAAATTAAAAGACGACCTTGCGCTCGAGAGTTCACGGTATTGTGTCCTAACTTACGGGATGTGATACTCCGATATCTCGAGAGAAGGAAATCTTTAACGATCGTTCTTAAGCTAATTTAAAGATTTTAAAATCCACGCTAATAAAAAAGGATCGCATTTTAAATTCGTTCTTGATTTTCAATTTTCGACATTAAGACACTAACTAATCAATTCGGTACCAATTTTTGGGCGTGTCAGGGGTGCTAATCTTTCCTCGCATGTAACCGACTCCCGAACTTGTTCTCTTGAGTATCGTAGACCAAAATGCCGTTTTAGTAAACTAATTGTTCTATTAAAACAAAGGTGATCCGATCACACCAAAGAAGATCGGTGGCGACTCCCGTTTTAATTTTCGTTTCCAAACAAAGTCAATGCCTGTTTTCAAAAAAATGGTTTTGACAATCCTCTTTGGAGGAGTTTTTCCACGTTAAATTTGTGTGTTCAATTTCTCAATTTCTTTTGCTATTTTTACTTGTTCGTTGCTTAATCGGGTCGATTCCTAACACCAATTTTGTCAAAAGGCTTTTGTTTAAATGAAATTATATAATAATAAATAAAATGTTAAAAAAATTTTATTGAATTAATTTATAATTAAATTATTATCTTTCTATTAACAATTTTTTTTAAATGACTTTAGTTTCAAATAGTAAGAGCATTAGTTTGAAGAGTAATCAAATAATATTAAATTTTTTTATTAGCTTACAGTGTACAAAAAAAGAAACACTGGTCTGTGGGATACAAGTTAAGTTGCATGTAAGTCATATAACAAACACCGACATAAAAATCTTTTAACTTATTTTGTATTCACTGTCTGGCTATTTCATTCATATAAACTACTAATTTATTGAGGACAAATGTTGTTTTATTTGGTAAAAAAAGAATCAGAACAAGGGAAGGATTGAAATTGAAAATGTGAAATTATTAGAGTAATTTAGGAATAAAATTATAAAATAAGGAAACCTTAAATTTGTTGGGCAAAACCATAAATAAATTGGTTCAAGAGACTGAGATCAATGATTGGGAAGGAAAAGGATTTGAGGTACATAAAAGAACTGCTTTATTTATTTGCCAGCTCCAAAGTCGAGACATTGCATGATCCAAAAGGCATGGGGGCTGCTTTTAGACATTTTATCTCATATAATAGCTAAATGACAAATTAAAAAGTGCTGTGGGCACATCAAAGCAACACATAAAAATTAAGTTTAATCCAATCCCAGTCTTACCATATCTGTGTGTCCTTATATTCGGATTGTGGTTATTGAATGGGACATTCCCTTTTCTCATTTCATGGATCATCACAAATTTTGGTGTGATGGCACATCCAGGTCTTGGTCGACCACAACCCTATAGTAAAGCCAAAGTCGCCCATCCCCTAGAGAGATGGCAAAGATAGGGAGCATTCTTTGTTTTACTTTGTTTTGTGGCTTCATTTGATGACAAATGAGAGCACATATCATTTCATAATTTGCTCACTTACCCCACTTTCTCTACTTTTAAGAGCTCATTCAATTCCAACAGCAACAATGATTTTTCATTGGTAGTAAGCCAAAATATATATAGAATTTAACTATAAAATATATTATATTAACTTATAATTTATTCAAACTCTTAACTTTTTAGGGGCTTTAGGATGCTCTTGAATAGTATGTGTATATATATATATATATATATATATATATATATATATATATATGAATTTGACACTTTTTTTTAAGTATAGTAGATATGTTTTTTATTTAATATAGTGCTTGAATTTGGCAAAATTTATACATTTTGGTGTTCAAAAGTAACGATATTAATTTTTTAGTGTTTAGTTAAGGGTTTAGAATTGATTTGATAAAAGTTAATTGCTAATATTATTGGGTTGGAATTTTCATAATTTTGTTAATAGAATAATTTTATTGTTGATTGTGAATATATTTAATTTTAAAATATAATCCGGTGGCTTTGCTTTCTTTTTTGAGTTTTAGGGTTGACTTGATAAAATTTAATTGCTAAAATTATTAGTTAATTACTATTTGTCATTAAATCAACCCTAAAACTCAAATTAAATATTAAACTGTTAATATTGTTACCATCGAGTATCAAATTGTATAACTTTTGTCAAATACAGGTACCAGATTGGACCAAAAAACACGCATGTGTCACATTAAAAAAGAATGTCAAACTTAGATATCAAAATATATATTAAGCCATATTTTAAGCTTCTAACTGAGTTGACACTAACTCAATTAGGAAATTACTAAAAACCATTATTTTTATAAAATAACAAATATTAATATAATGATATTTTTGTCTTCTAAATTTTCATATAAAATATTTTATAAAAAATATTACTATGAGAAATTTTGAATCTAAGACATCATGTTCTTCAAATCTTCAACTTAATTATTTCGCCAAAACCTCACTTAATTTTACATAATTTTGTCAACCAAAAAATATTACCAATGAATTAGATGATGTCATCTTATTAAAAAAATCAACCAATAAGTTGGTACATTGCACTCTTGAAGAAAGAATATAGGGTCGAACTTTGGAGATAACATTATTGCGAGGGATAACTATGAACCCCAAACATAACATATAAAATTATATATACTTACAATTTATATTACCAAACATAAAATACATTTTAAATTTAAAACTATACTTACAATTTATATTACAAAAATATAATTTATATTTTATCAGTTTAAAAAATTTCTATCTTAAATTCAAATTAAATTAACTGCAAAAACAGTTTGTGGAAACTAATAAACTATTGACTACTGATAAAAAAATTTCCATTTCCTTTAAAAAGGTAGTAGGATTTAAAAAAAAAATACATTTTGCATCAACATCTCCTTTTATTAATCTTAAATAAATAGCGTTCATAATTGTTTATAATAAATAATATTTTATTAAAGAGAAAATTTCTTAGGGTTAATATAGGATATCGTCTGGAGCCCGACCCACCTAAAATGAAATAATTTTCATTTAAATTCTTTAAAAATTTTAAAATAGTAAAGAAAAAATTATATTTTGGCCCTCCCATAAAAATAATAAGAATTTAATTTAATTCTTTAAAAATTATAAAAATATAGACTCTTCAAATGGTGAAATTGTATCTTTACTATCGTAAAAATTATAATTTAATTTTAGCTCCCCCTAGAAAAATTTATTGGCTTTACCCCTGGTTAATATATAATTTACTCCTTGAATTTGTCAAAAATATTTAGCTGGTACTTGAACTTATCCAAAAAAAGTATATATTTTTTAAAAGTATCCTGAGAGGCTACTATGTGTCACTATGGTATTGACCATCAATGTCACATCAGCAGAAACTAACTGTGTTAATATGGAGGTACCAACCTAGGTGATGGAATCCAAGTTTATATATCGAGTAAGTACAAAAAAATTCAGGTATCAATTAAGTACTCTTAGATAAATTCAAGGAACAAACTACGTATTAACCCAACTTCTTATTACAATTTTCTTTTTGTTTTGTTCCTAGATTTATATAAAAATGGTAAAAAAAAAATTCATTTGTACAAGAGGGACATTCAAAAGAATTAGCAAAAAATATCCGTTTTTAAAGTTAATTAGTAAATTCGATCGTTTTCCTCAAAATTTAGGGAAATAGGATATTTTTAGAGAGAGAAATTAAAAATGCATCTTGGGAAAAGTGCTTTTTGAAAAATATTTTCTACAAAACACATTTTCTTTACATATCAGCTCTTCTAGTTAGATGGTTAAATAATAGTGATTTCATTCTTGAGTTTTAGGTTTAATTCTTTTTCTAACCACATTTCTATTTTTTATTTCATGTTTTTTCAAAAAAAATTTAAATTAATGTTTTTAATAATAAATATATTTTCAAGATTTTTACTTTTAATTCATCTTTTTAATTAATAACTCTTTTATTTATATAAATAAAATAACAAAAATGTAATTATATAATAAAAATATAAATTTTATATATATCATTATGTTAAAAATATTTTTAATTAATAACTTCTTTATTTATATAAATAAATTAATAATTATATAATTATATAATTATATAATAAAAATATATTTTTTTATATTTATCATTATGTTGAAAATATTTTATTTTTTAAAAACATCAACTAATTTTATTATATATTTTTCTTTATATATAATATTTATATGTCAAATATTTATTTTCTCCACCTACATTGTGGGTATGGTGATTTCTAATACTATAAAATCAAGTAATTATTTCAAATACACATACAAAAATACATAATACTAAAATTTACTACAGTCATTATATGGATTGAAAAATAAATATTTCACATATAAAAACTATATTTACTAAAAATAATGATATTTGAATTAATTAATTGATTTTATAAAATAAAAATAAAAATGTAGTTAGAAGAGGTATTGAACTTGGGACTCAATTATGAAATTGCTATTCTTTAATTGTCTGGCCAGGGGTGCTGAAGTGTCAAAAGAAAACGGGTTTCATAGAAAGCGCTTTTCCCAAGATGCCTTTTCAGTTTTTTTTCTCTCAAAAAATAGCTTATTTTCCTAAATTTCGAGAAAAAAAGTCTAATTTGCTAATCAACTTTTAAAAATAACATTTTTTTGCTAAATCTCCCGGCGCATTCTATATTTATGGAGATACCAAAAAGGCAATATATGAAAGAAATAAGTCTTAAGTCTTACTATTTATATATATGAGAGAGAAACAGAAGGTTACTATTTACATATTTTTAATATATATTAAAAATTTTATTACATACGTATATGTGTGAAAATCACGTATTTAAAATATATATGTGTGTTTAAAAAAAAAACACATAATAAATCATAAAATATAAAATTTGAAACTAGTAATAATAGCAATACTTACGCAATATGTACGAAATTAGAATAAAAAATAGTTTAACTTTGTGAGTAAAATGAAAACTGAAATAGGTAAATTCATTATATTAAAAATCTTAAATGTACTTCAATTGTTTATCATGGTGTTTTCACTTTTCTATAGCATGTTAAAAAGTAAATGAAAAGAAAATTCAATATTAAAATTCTACTTTTAAAAAATTAAATATCGAGTTACCTTATGACATCAACACAATTAATGACATTATCTATAAATCAGTGACATTATCTATATACACAAATTTGATTGTTGAAAACATTTTATGTTAAAAGTTAATTTTTTAAAGTTTATTCAAGAATTATTATTGGTATAGTGATAAAGAATTTGTTTATAAATCCATTAGTTTATTCAAAAACTATATAAAAGTAAGGAAAACAAAAAAGGCCATCAAAATAATAATAGCAATCATTTAATAAAAGGCTTAATTCCCTATTTGACCCTTAAAGTAAACTTATTTTCTCGCTTTAATACCTAATTTTTTTTATTCAATCTGTTATCTAAAATATTATAGTTTTTAGTTTTCTTTAAGGGAGGTTAGAAAAAAAATCACATTTTATATTTTTATTTTTTTACTTAAAAAATTTATTAAAATTAAAATTAAATAATTCCCTCTCGCCCCCCTCTTCTTTGTCTTCAAAAATTAAATGCATTGTTTTCCAGGTTTGCATATTAAATGCTCATAATCGTTGAAGATGTGTAATATGTTGATTAAGAGTATGTAACTAAAGAATATTGTTTGTTGGCTTGTTTATTGTCCCAAGTGAAACTTAAGTTCAAGTTGTGCCAATGATGTTGTTGCTAAAGCTTTATCTTCTTCTTTGCAATTCGCTGAAAAGAAATATCTAACTAAAATTGATTCTAAATCCATCTTCTACAGAAACCATGGCTATTTTAGTTGCGTTTTGACTACCATAGCTGGTTCTTTAAGAATAATTTGGCTTTATATTAATTTTATGTAGGTGCAAAGGCAACATTTTGAATTGAAACTCTGGAGCATATGGATGAAACAGAGACAATGTCCAATTTGGTCATCTCTTGCTCTCACCATAAACCATCTCTCCGAAATGCTATCAAAACTGAAAACTTTTGCTTGGAGTTTGTCAAGTATCAAAACCATATAATCTTTTAAAACTAAACATTTTCATTCATGTCTATTTACATAAGAATATTTGAAATACATTATAATAAACGCCAATAATGGCGGTAGAACGATTGCAAAGCAATAGAAAAAGAAAAATAAGAACACACAAATTTTACATGGAAGCCCTTTCGGGAAAAAACTATGAGCAGATGAGAAGATATTCACTAATGTTAAAAAACGAATGACACAAGAGGAGTCTCGACTACATCTATCTAAGGGTTGAAAAACCCTATTCTAATCAAAGTCAAATGGTAGAAGTACTATATGGACTCAACTTGTGCGGTATGGTCTGTACTGCCCGGTCATAACCCCAATCCAATTTTGTGCTTAATAGGGATTTGTGGTGGGCTAAGGTCTTGGGCCTTTCGCCCCTACAGATCCCAATTTTGCCACTATATTTATTTTTTTCAACAAGTGACGGGATTCGGGTCACACAATCTCTAGCACATAAACATTTGTAAGTTTAAAGTGGGTAAAAAAAACAATACCCAATCATGTTTTATGCTGCTATTTATTTTCTTTAGGAGTTTCTTTACTAAGGGCCGAAGCATCCAAGCTTCACTAACTTAGCCAGGATTTTTATTAATAATATAGATATCTAAGAAAGAAATAAAACAAAACCGAAAGAAAAAGAAAGAAATAAAACATGTCTTAATTTCTTAATCTTATTTGTAAAATTAAAAAAAAAAAAGGTTCATTGTTAAAACATATAGATGGTCGAAGAAACAATCATATTCACGTGTATTTTTGTATATGGTCAGTCCTCTTTATAACAACCACCCGTTATAATAGCATTTCACTATAACGACTAAGTTTCTAGTAGATACAATTTTTTATGTTTTATTTTAACCCTTTATAACAACTTTTTCACTTATAGCAACAACATCCATAGGAATGAAGTACATTCTTTATTAAATTAGTTCTTTATATCGACATATTCTCCAAATTTTGAAGTAAAATTATAGCTATTTTGTATAAGCAAGCATATTAATTTTAATTTATTAAATAAAGATGATATTTATTAAAATATTGTTTCAATAAATTTGTTAAATTTTACATAAAAAAATCTATTAATTATATTTTATTAAATGAAAATAATCTTCCTTTAGTGAAATTAAATATATCAATTCAATAAACTATTAAGTTTCTTATGGAGTGTGCCTAGCATTTATTGGACAGTTTGTAGGCACTTATTGGAGATAGATGCAACCAGTCACAAAGTAGGGGCGGCGTCACGATGAGGTGACTCGTGATGTCGCGACGATTTCTCCAATTAAGCAGCCGTGTTTTGACAGCTTAGCAGGACTCTTTCCCCCAATCGAACTCTGATTATATCAGTGATATTTTAGTATGATTAGAACTCCAATCTTAGCCTATTTAAAGGGGTCATTGTATCTATGTTTTGACAGGCCAATTAAGAGGCGACAAGATATAGTCACAGGATGAGTTTTAGAAAGAGTTTTGGAATAACTATAGGGAGAACTTTGTACCCTAGTTAGGGCTTTGTATTTGGGGTTTAAGTTTTGTACATCTAGTACATTTAGGTTTATTTTCTACATATTGTACTATTGTTTGTTTACTCATCTAGTGAAAAGCTAAAGCCTCCTTTGCTCGTGATTTTGTATCCTCTTCATCGGAAGAGTTTTTCCAATATTAATTTGAACATAATTCTCTTTTTTCTAATTTGATGGAAATTAACAATATTAATTCTATGGCAGATTTACAATAATTATCTCTCTATAACAACATGCTATGGGTGTATAACAGTCACCTCTCTATAATAGACAAAATCTTAATAGACAAATGAGGTTGTTATAGAGAGGGTTGACTATATTATACATAAGTTATGAATTTAATATTTATATTTTAATTTGGTTACTTTTAGTCTTTTTACATTTTAAAATTAGAAATTCCAATCCTGGCCCAAACGATAACAATTAAATCAATTAGGTTAAATTCTATTATTAGTTCCATACTATGCATAAGTTTTGGTTTTAATCTATGTTTCCAATTTGATCATTTTTAGTCCCTATACTTTTTCAAACTTTAAAATTTCAGTCTTAATTCAAACGAAAGTTATTAAATCTATTACCTAAAATGATAATTTTTGTACAAATAATATATAAAAATAACAAGCTAACATGTCATTACATATATAATAATATGTCTACCGCATAAAATTTTAAAAATAATAAAAAATAATTTAATGAATTCAATGGCTACATTTATTCATTATTGAAATTTTAAATTAAAAAAATACAAAAAACTAAAAATAATGGAATTAAAATGTTATCACGTATAATATAAATATTAATAGCAAATTTTCAACTTAGAAAAAATATGAGTAATTTTTAATACAAAATATGATAGCTATCAAAAAAATTATATGAGTGATGAATAGTTATTAGAAAAGATATATGGGTAATTGTTAAAAGATTTATCAGTTTTATAATTTCTACGATTAATATTTTAACAATTTAATTGTTGATTTTATGATTACATTCAAATAGATTTTGGTATAAATTTAAAATTTATAACCATTCATTTTAAGTAAAAAAAAAACTTATAGATAATATTTTAGATCAATATGAGATATAAATTCTTTATTTTTTTTTTTGGTCGAGTCATGATAAATTCAATAATTAAATTTTTAATCATATAAAATTACGAAAAATAAAAAAGCATTATAATTTTACATGGATAAAAATATATCATGAAAATCCATCTAAAATATATATAATTTTGGAGGTGGCAAATTATTGATGGAATCTGCGTTATGAACCACTAATAGATAACTTTTACCAACTGTTGATGAACGGCGTTGTAATTATGGAGGCCTTGAGCCGCTATTAATATAATTTTACTTGCTTTATTGAAAAAGAAGGAGAAGCTTCTTCTTCTGGAATTAGTAAAAGTTGTGGTATTCGACAACTGTCTACATACCCTTGGCTTCTTATCGGCCTTCAAATTAGACTTTTGGGCTTCCAAACAAATATAATCAAACCTAAGTTTAACGCATTGACTCCTTGAATCCTCTACATACTTCCTCTCTATTTCTTCAACATTCTCCGTTGATTTCAGAGTCAATTTGTTTTTAATTTTACACCATACATGTATTATCTTTTTCGTTTTCTACTCTTTCCTTATCTTATATTTCACATTTTCTTTTTTAAATTTTTTGGTTACCCCTTCAAACAATATCTTTTTCAAGAATTTGTGATTGTCCCTTCAAATAATATTATTTTCAATATTCAAAATTGTGTTTTGATTTACTGGAACTACAATTGTCTTATATAATTCCTGCTACTATCCACAATCCCTCAAAATTCTTTAATCCAAAGGTTGTAATTACTACCACATTAGTGGATACACCATTTTTCTATTAAAACTGGTGCATACTGATATCAGTCTATTTTAATATACCTTTTTAGATTTATCAATATTTTTGAAAAAAATATTTAATATATGTATATAACAATATTTACAAATATCAAATGAATGAGATTAAATAAATTTCAAATATAAAATATTCATACACAATGTCTTGCTAAAAGTTTTTTTTATTATTTATTATAATTTTAGTAAAAAGTTAATATACTTTTTAGTATCATTCATGCACCAATTTATGCATAATGTTTCGGTGAGGCGATTGGAATTGAACAAAATACGCTGGAATGACTAACAAAGATTGAAATTTCAATAGGTAAGAAAAAAGAAATTAATTGCATTGATTTATTATTGGAATGATATTTATTGACTTAAACACATTCGAATTTATATCATCTTATATGTTACAACTACAATAATAATAACAATTGAGTTGAATCTCAATCCGCATCAATTTAGTGGGTCCTATGTGTTTAGCGTCAACCAAGTACTACGCCTGATGGCATGAAGGTTGGCGACAAATGACTAAAACTTACGGAGTGGAAAAGGGGTTAGATGTGTAAAATGAAAAACAGAAGTGATTGTATCACCTGATTTCGCCCCAGTCAATATAAGGCATTCAAAGTCTTAGTCACAGCAAGCTTTGGGTGATTTTCCTAGAAATTTCATATTGTTAAAAACATAGATTGGTCCCATTCCTCAATGTCGGACCTTTCTTCAGTTTGTCCTAAACTTCCACAGTTCTTTCGCCTACATATATTACATAACGTAGGAACTAATTGCCACGATTAATATTTTTTTCGCCTACCAAAAAAGGGAAAAAAAAATTTCATTCATCGCATTCAATTGAGATTTTATCGTTAATCAAAATAGTTAGTTATTTTTATTATCATGTTAATTGTTAAAATCAGTTGGTAGACTAATCAAATGGCAACACGTGATAGTTTCAAATTTAATCTTATATTTTTTTTTTCAAATAATCAAAAAAATTATTTAAAAAATATTAAAATTAAAAAAAGTAATAGAAATAAAATATTAAAAATTTATTTAAACCTACAAAAATTATAAAAATTCATAAAAACTTAAAAATATTTTATAAATTATAATAAATTATAAAAAATAAAACATATTAAAAATAATTATAAAAAAATCATAATAAGTTCTAATAAATTATATAAATTATAATTTTTAATAAAATTAAAAGATATGTAAAAATTCATTTATTGATTCCTCATTTTAGAAATTAAACCCTTAAAATCAAAATGAACATGTAACATTAGATCAACCGTTAGATAATGAGACTAGTCATTATAATCAATTTTGTTTGAATTGGAATGGATCAATCGGTTAGATCGGTTGAACCGGGAACTGAAAGGGTACTGGTCTAGAGAAAACCATTAGACCAGTTGACCCAGGAATCGATACGGATCGATTGAACGATGGTTAAACTAGACTTTGTTTTTATTTATTTACTATTTTTTAATGATTTATTTAACTAAATCGGACAAGCCAGTCAAACTTGTCAAATTGGTGAACGTGTGGCCTAATCGATTCGACCACTGATCCGGTTCTGCAAACCTTGGTCAGAATACTTCATGCTAACATATGCTACTATTTGCAACCGTTGGATAATAAAATTCAATAGTTTGGACTTTGAAATGTTGAAAATTTTTCATGCTAACATATGCTAATATTTGCAACCATTGGATAATAAAAGAATTGGACCAGCCTGCAAGTGAATCGTTCTGAACCATTAAAAAATAGAAAATCGAAAAAAAATTGATGGTTGAATTGGTTTATAGATTTAAATATTTTTTATTAATTTTATGGATTTTTTAATTGTTTGTTTAGCTATTATTAGATCAATTATCAAATTGGTTTAACTGGCATGCGATAGTCTAATCGATTCGACTGCCAATATTGTTTCTAAAACACTAGATAAATCTTAAAACTACATATAAACTTCAAATTAATATACTTTGTGACCCCTGAACTTCAATTTTGTACAATTGTCTGTATGATATTTTGATTTTATTCAATTTCACAAATCACTAATACTATTATTGATATAGTATCATTTTACATTTCATATTACATATAAAAATATTTATATTAGTTAAACATGAAAATAAATTGATGTATTTGATTTAAAACATGTATAGATAAACCAAAATCAAAATTTTATATACATAAATGAACACAAAATTAAAATGTTATTGTAATGACCCGTTTTTGCAATGGTGTCGGAAACGGTGGTTTCGAGACCACAATTCTAGCGAGAGAATCCATAGATATATTTAATTATTATTTATGAGTTAATATAGTATAATAATGAATCGTGATTTAATAGATTTTATTAATTGGTCAGTTAGTCAAGATACAAGTGGTGGTGTGTACCGAAATTCGGTGGTTTTGAAAAATGAGGTATCAAGACCTCATTTTTATAAATAGAGCTATTATTATTGAATATTAATGGGTTTATTATAAAAGTGAATTTAATTTTGGTCTGGGAATTTTAATGATCGGATGGTTGTTTAGAGTACAATGACTAAATTGTAAAAACTGTAAAAATTGATCTATTTTAATTTTTGTGAACTAAAATATTTAATTAGTAATTATTAAAGGTCTAATGTATCAATTTAACACATTTTAATTTTTTTTTATGTTAAATAAGGTTATAATAATATTAATAATGGTTAAAATAATAAAACATAAACATCGGGATCTTCATTTATACTTTTTATCGAAAAGAGAAACATTAGAACATTTTTGAAACTCTAAGGTCTGGCCAACTTGTGTTCTTGTATGTAAGTACATCTAAGCCCATTTTTAGTAATTTTTATGTTTTTGATATTGTTGTAATTAGGTCCAACTAACTCATATCTCCGTTTTTAAAAATTTTAAAGTTTTAAAATGTTGTCATTGATGAAAAGTGAATATTTTTATGTTTAATGGTATGTTTGTGAGCTTAGTTGTAAATAGGGACTAATTTGTTAACTAATTTTTGTTAGCTTTGTGTATAAGGACCAAATCATAATAATGTAAAATTTATCATGAAATTTCTGACATTTAGGTTTTTAGAGGGCTTTACAGTGATGAATTTGTAACTGGATTGAAAATTAAAGCTTGAATTTGAAAGATATAATAGTTTTAGCTTTAAAGACTAAATTAAATAAAATGCAAAACTTTAGGGAAATTGTGCAAAATGAATAAAAGATATTATATTCATGAATTTAAATTTTTTAAAGTGTTAAAAGCTAATAATGTGAAATGAATTATTATATAGATCAAGGATTGAATCGCATGGAGGAAAATCGAGAAAAAAAGGGAAAATTGTAGAATAATCCTTACAAATTAACTTGTTATTCGAATACATTAGGTAAGTTCATAGTGTATAGCAATGTATATATACATATTGTTACTATTGAATTTCATATATATATATGTTATTAATATTGTGAATTGGAATTGAAATGTTATGGTGAGTAAGGACTTAATTGAGAAATGCTGAATATTGGTGAAACATGATTCATATGGATTCAGAATGAATGTGACTTGTTTACATCATGTATACTAAGAACATGGAAGTGACCCTGATTTATAAATATTATGCCCATGATTTATAAATATTTTGAATCCTGTTTAAATGCCAGATTGAACGTAATAAATGATTAGGATACGATTGGCATGCCAATAGGGTTATATCGTGTGTTGTATGAGTTTGATATGAGATGTGATTTTCACTTTGAAGAAGTTCTCTAAACTTAAGTTTTTCAAAGACTTTCAGAGGAAATCAAGAAAGAAGAAGAAGAAGAAGACGTAAAAGGTATTCAGAAAGATCTTCGCTATCCTTATATACTTAAGAATGGAGACAATGATTAGTGAAAAAATCAAAAAATTCCGCTAACTCTCTTGATTCACGTGATTAAGTGCACGTAACAAAATTTAGGTCTTATCATCTATAGTAGTCTAGTTCTATTCTAACTAAACTTTAACTTGACTAACTAAATCACCATACAAAGATAATAAACAAATCTAAAAAACTGCAAACTTAGCAAGTTCGCCTAAAGCTTCTAGGTTAGATGGATACTTAACAAAAGAGTCCACCAAACCTTAGAGCTCGCCAAACTGGGATTTTTCCAAATGGTGTAGTACATAGAATTCTATACTTAGATGGAAAAAATACTTTGCTTACTCAAATCTATCATTAATTTACCATCTATACACCAAACAGTAACCAAATACGGAGACTTTGTTAGGCGGGTTGTATAAAGAACTTATATTTTGACAAAACTCTGTTTTTACAATATTTCTATTAAGTATCAATGTTTGGATTTGAATTTTTGCATTCTGTTTAATGAAGCTATTATATTTGAACTTATACCCAAATAGCTAGAACGTTATTTCAAATTACAGGAAAATCACAACTATCATATGTTTATATTTAAAACTTTGTAATAATTTTATAAAGCTTCCACAAAATTGTTTTGCTAAAGTTAGTTTGATTTTGAGTAGTGACATATCAAGCTTAGATCATATCAAATGGTCGTGTTTGGCGTGTTACAGCCTAGATGTGTTTATGGAGGGATGTTAGCCTTCGAGCTAGACGTTTTCTTGGTTGGATTAGCTCATTTGAGCATTTTGTAGTGTTCAGGGTAGATAACTGAGTACCCAAATTATTTTTCTATAGTTCATCGGGCTAACTGGTAAAAGAAAGTATAATGATTGACTTTATAAGTCGCTTGGAAATGATATGTTTGTACGACTATTGAAATGTTACCGGATGAAATTGAATGAATGATGAGTATGTGTTTGAAAGTTGTTTGAAAGTAACATAAAAATGACTGGAAAGTTTATAGTTTATATGTATGAAACGCTCGCTTTATAAATGTGATATGTGGTGACAGGACTATATGTTTAAAAGAAATGGTATTTGATTGTGAATATGAATTGGTTCAATCAATTGGTTAATATGATTCATATGTTGGATCTTTCCTATTGAATGATACGAAAATATGTCGTACTAATTGATTGAGAGATTATACGATTGATACATGACCCTTTTTTTTAGTGGTGTCAAAAACAATGATTTTGGGACCACAATTCTGATGAGAGAATCCATAGATATATTTAATTAATATTTATGAGTTAAATATAGTATAATAGTGTATCGTGATTTAAAAGATTTTATTAATTTGTCAAATAATCAATGTACAAGTTGCGCATATTAAAAGTCAGTGGTTTTGGAAAATGAGGTATCTAGACCTCATTTTCACAAATCAAGCTCATAAATATTATTGTTGAATATTTACAGGGTTATTATAAAAGTGAATTGAATTTTGATCCAGGAATTTTAATGATCGGATGGTTATTTAGATTACAAGGATTAAATCGTAAAAACCATAAAAGTTTGATTTTTGTGAACTAAAATGTTTAATTAATAATTATTAAAGGTCTAATGTAGCAATTTAACTTTTGTACAGTTAGTGCTTATTTTCCTTAATTATTTTATGTTAAATCATGTTATAATAAATTAGTACTGGTTAAAATAATAAAATATAAACATCATCATCTTCATTTAGATTTTCCACTAAAAAGAGAAACATTATAAAACCATTATTGAAACTCTAAGGTTTGGCCAAAATTTTTTTTATCTTGCATGTAAGTCCATTCTAAGCCTGTTTCTAGAAATTTTTATGTTTTTAAGATCGTTGCAACTAGGTCCAACTAACCTATGTCTCCGTTTTCAAAACTATTAAAGTTTTAAAATGTTTCCATTGATGAAAATGGATGCTTTTGATGTTTAATGGTATGCTTGTGAGCTTAGTTGTGAATAGGGACTAATTCGTTAAGTAAATTTGTTAGTTTTGTGTATAAGGACCAAATTGTAATAATATAAAATTTTTCATGAAATTTCTAAAATTTTTATTTTTAGGGGGCTGTATAGTGGCAAATTTTTAATTGGATTGAACATCAAAGCTTGAATTTGAAAGATATAATAGTTTAAGCTTTAGGGACTAAATTGAATTAAATGTAAAATTTTAGGAAAATTATGCAAAATGAATAAAATATATTATATGATGAATTTAGATGGTTTAAAGTGTTAAAATCTGATAATGTGAAATGAATTATTATATAGATCAAGGATTGAATCATATGGAAGAAAATCGAGAAAAATGGAAAATTGCAAAAGTCTCTACAAATCAACTTGTTATCCGAATACATTAGGTAAGGTCATAGTGTATTGAAATGTATATATACATATTGTTGATGTTAAATTTTGAATATATATGTTATTAATATTGTGAGTTGGAATTGAAATGTTATAAATTAATGTTAAGATGAGTAAGGACTTACGTGAGAAATGTTGAATTCTAGTGAAACATGATTCATATGGATTCGAAATGAATGTGACTTGTTTACAACATGTGTACTGATAACATGGAAGTGTCCCTGATTGATAAATATTACGAATATTGTTTACATGCCCAGTTGAACATAGTAAACAATTAGGATACGGTTGGATGTCAATAGGGTTATATTGTGCGTTTTATGGGTTTGATATGAGATGTGATGATGAGAAATGATATGTTTATATATTCACTGAATGTATCGAAATCCACCATTTTTTGTGGATTACTAAGTTACATTTATAGTGATTCAAATGTGTTTCCGGGGGAGGATATGTAGCCTTCAGGCTTGGCATCAGTGCTAAGGCGTGTTCTTGGTTGAATTAGCTCGTTTGAGCTTTCTGGCGTGTTTAAGGTGGATAACTGAGTATCCTAATTATTTTTCTATAGTTCATCGAGCTAATTTTTAAAAGAAAGTATATTGATTAACTTTATGACTTGCTTGGAAATGATATGTTTGTACGACTATTAAAATGTGAGCTGCTGAAATTGAATGAATGAGGAGTATGTGTTTAAAAATTATTTGAAAGTGATATCAAAATGATTGGAAAGTTTATAGTTTATGTGTATGAAACGCTTACTTTATAAATGTGATATGCGGTGACATGACTATATGTTTAAAAGAAATGGTATTTGATTGTGAATATGAATTGGTATGATCAATTGGTTAATATGATTCATATGTTGGATCTTTCCTATTAAATGATACGAAAATATATCGTACTGATTGATTGAGAGATTATACGATTGATACATGAAATGCTCATTGTAATGCCCCAAAATTTTAAGAATTTAATTGTAAGATTCTGCAGTAATTAATTTCTGTATCTGTGGTTCTGTGTTCTGCAACTGAGTTTAAGGTCTGGAGCTCGAGTCGCCTCATTAAAAGTTTTTGGTTAGTTTTGAAATCAACCTATAAGCACGCGTTACCCGCTTAAGTTCGATTCAGTGTGAAATTGTGACAAGAATGAGCCTGCTGGTTCACTGGTTAAGCATCTGTTTGTATTTTGTCTAGTTCCGAGTTTGAATCCCATCATATGCATAAGGAAATATTTTTGCTATATGTTAGAAATCTGCTTGGATGTTAAGAATTTAATTTTAACGATAGTTCTTCTTCTTCCTTTCCTCTTATTTTTTATTTTTTGTTCTTCTTCTTATCGTTTTTATATTTTTTGTTGTTAACCGGAAGTTCTGAGGGGATTCGAAATTAACGGAAGTTCTGTTGTTGGTCACTGGTTAGAAGGCTGTAGCAGGCAGGGCTATTAACAACAAGGAATAGCAACAAGACAATCTCTATGATTGTTGCTGAAGTTTTGGCTTCGAGTATCTTTAGGGTTGTTGTCACTTTGAAATCTTTTCAATTGCGTATCAGAAACCTCTGTTTTTGCAAGTTTTGATCGTCAAAAAATGGTGGCTATCGATGCCACATAGGCGTGTGGCAGGCCGTGTAACTCACTGTTCATCAAATTAGGGCCACATGGGCTGGCACACAGGCGTGTGTCCAGGCCGTGTGTGGCCATATTGGTGCAAGGTTTACACGGGCATGAGAAACGGGTGTATGTCTAGACCGCGTAACTCACTATTTATGACTTATGACCACACGGGTAAGCACACGGGCGTGTGCCCTGACTGTGTGAGTCACATGGGCAAGGACACGGCCGTGTGTCCAAGCAGTGAAACTCCCTGTTTACAGGTTAGAACCACACGGGCAGAGGGCATGGGCGTGTGCCCAGGCCGTATGAGCCACGCGGACAAGGACATGGTCATGTGTCAAGGCAGTGTGGCAGTATAAAAGAGGCCCGAAACCCATTTTCGAGGCCGTAAGTGTGGTCTATGACTAATAATGATTTCTCCATTGTATGAAGGATCTGAACTTGATTGAGTGATGCTCTGTAACTGACACATGAATGTTATAACTGTAAGTACATCACGAATATCTGTACTCTGCATATGCATGGGTTGGGATGTTGTGAAGAAGGAAGTAACCTACTCTAAATCAGTGGTTAAGCCACTATGTGAATAATTCTGATTCTGGCGCTTTGACGCATTAAGATCTAGCAACTAAGCTGTGTTACTGTAAACGTGTCAAATAGACACTTTGCGGTGTGTAGGGTTCGATGGGCATTGAATGTCCTTAATGGTGTGATGGGATGATCGAAGATGTTATGTAGCGAATGGGGTTTAGGAATATATGCATTTGAATCTGATCTGCGATATATATATATGAAATTGCATATATAAATATCTATCTGTGTACAACTGATCTATTCTGAATCTGAACTGTAAATAGTCCTTTATCGAATCGAATATCTGAATATAACTAATTTATAAATGAATATGACTGAATAACTTAACTTCGGTTACGCACTGAGTTCATAACTCATTCGGTTTTTAGTTAGATTTCAGGTAATCCCCAGTCTTGATCAGGTCGGTGTCGTGGGAGCTCGGTCAAACTTTTATCTTTTCTTTTAAGCATTACCACTAGGGATTTATGTTTTATGGAATTTATGAAGATTATATGTTTTAACTATTTTTATCACAAATGTTACGTATGAATGGTTTAGTTCGACTGTGTTATGATAGTATGAATTTTAGTACGGGTGACGTAACTCTCCAAACTTGGTCTGTACGTCTAGACCGGGTTTAAGGTGTTACACTCATCTTGTTGTTGTAAAATTTTTGACAGAAAATCATATTAAATTAGTTATATCTATTTACTTAATTGTAAACTGAAGTAAGAGTTTTGTCTAAGTACCTCTGAATTTACTAAGCATGTTAATGCTTACTCCTTTTTTTTTTTTTTTTTGTCTTTTGTAGTTGTATCTTTTTGAAACTTGGCTATCGGATCACTTGCAGAGCTCACACTATCTAGTGTCTCTGTTGGTAATCTTTGGTTCATATTGGTTCGATTATAAGTAGCATGTAATAGGTGTGTTATAAATATATATGTGCTTGGTGTTCAAATTTATGAACTTGCCCATTTTGGTATGTTTATTTGGGTATTGTTTTAAAGCAAGTTTATGGGATTGTTCCGATAAGTTGAACTATACTTATGCTCATATGATATGAAGATGTGTATGACTAGCTCGAATGTGTGCTAAGTGATTTAGAATGTGATAATTGGATGAATGCATAAATTATAAGGGAATGGATTGATATAATTTAGTTGATTACTGTGCAAATTGTGACATATTGGTTAGACATTTAGGAATGCTTTATAAGTTATATTTTGGGCATGAAATTTGCATATTTGAACAGGTGTTGATGTTAGTAAAGGAATTCATTATAGGTCCTTGTGTAAGGTTGAGCTAAGTTGTACATTAGGTGTCTTTTCCTTCACACACGATTTGCCACATGGTCGTGTGTCTAACATGGTTGGTTGACACGTTCGTGTGCCAGTGGTAATTTAGGCGCATGAATGTTGACACAATCTTAGTCTCTCACATGGCCCAACCACATAGCCGAGTGAATGTTTACAAAGTTTTACAATTTGGTCCACACAACCACAATTTATTATACAGCTTGGCAACATGGCCTTGTGACCTTGCATTACACGGCATTAGTCATGCAAATGGTTGAAGTACACGGCTGTGAGGTTTAGCACTACATGGTCGTGTAACCCCTGTTTACTAAAATTTTCATATTTTTTGTTAAGTTTACAATTAAGTCTCTATTTATTTTCGGGATGTTTTAAGAGCTTTCGTAAGCTCATTTGGGACTTAGTTGATGTGTAAATCATTGCATACTTGATTTATGAATGTTTAATGATTTTTTATTGCTAAATGTCGGATTTACATGTATTTGTTCTATTATCTTCTATAATATCTTGTAGCTCGAATCTAGTGATCGAACTGGATATAGGATGTTACAGTTATATGTATGTTTACATTAAATTAAAATTTGTACATCATATTGCATATTGAATTAAAATTTATGTGTAAATTTTATATTTATCCGTTGTATAATAAGTTATAATGTATATGTAAAGCTAATATAAGTAGGACCTTGCTATATATAACAAGAGTCTACTTTAAAAAACTAAATTAATTAAACTCTATATGTTTCTGACAAATTCTTAAAATTTTAAACCAATATAATTTATTGAGTCCTATGATTAGATTTGAACGAGAGGTGGTCTTCCCAAAATTTAATATGTTTTAGAGTCTCAATTCCAACTCGATTGATTAGATTCATTTAGAAAAACTTAACTTTTTTTTAAAAATGTTTTTATTAAAATTTAATTATAAAATATTAATATAATTTTTAAATTTTTTTGGATGAGATGAATGGAGCTCAAATCTAAACTTTAAAATTAGACCTTGACTCCAACACCCCAACTCATTTGAGGACACCTTTATTTGTGATCAACAATTATTTTATATTTTCAATAGGTAGGTCAATAAAGTTAGTGGAATGGAAATATTAGCTAAAAAAACTCTATTGCTTGTTAAGATTTAATCATAAAAAGGATTTTGGACCTTGTTAAGTCTAATCTCTTTTTCTTTTTTTTTTTTTTCTAGGTTCTGTATCACCCACTTTATTTATTGTTGTAATCAGTAGAACCCTATATCCTACTTTTGCTTTAATTTGTGCCTTTTTTCTAGAACAAAAAATGGCTAGCTATATGCAAAGTCACCCTAAATGGAAGATGGTTACAATGTCTAGTCACTAAATAAAGGAACATCTTGCTTTACAAAAAAGAAATTATCAAATCAAACTAATTTTGTTCTATCATCCTACTAAGTGTTTAATCATATATTTGATTATGACACCGAGTAAAAATTAAAATTTATTATAAAAATATTGATATAAATAATAAATGATATTTCAGTTGAATGATTAAGTTTAAATATTTAAAATTGTAAAAGTTTGGGTTCAAATCTTATTATGTGTGAATATTTTTTATATAATTCGATAAAAATACCTTCAAATATACAATTTACTTTATAAAGTAAAAGATACTTTTATCATAATCAATTGGGTTGATGCCAAGTTGAATTTTTCTCTTTAAATTATTATTAGGAGGGATAATCATGAATCTCAAATATATACTATAAAATGAGCATATCATCTATTAAAAATCATATCTATTTTATATATTTAAAGGAATTTTAAAATTTTATTTTCGTGAAACAAATAGACATTTATCCCAAATACAAACTTCTAGAAATAGTTTTTTCTCATACATAAAATTTCTAGAACAGCAAAGAAGAATCCTAGTGTTTGAATAGGATGGATGGGAGTAAAGATGATTGATTTAGCCCCATCCTTATATTCCTTGAACTAATCTCCCTTGGAAGATTTAACCAGTTAATTAATTTGTAAGAATGATTTTGAAAGATCAATTATATGTAATGTGTCCAAAATATAAATTATCATATAAAACGTGGGTGGCAGAACATAGTCCCCCACCATCTTTTAATGTGATATATATGGTCAACCATTTACCGGTCCCTCAATCACACTTTAAACCTCACCAACTATCTTCCACATTTTCCTAACCCAAATATTATGTCATTTTGCAACAAAATTTATACTACTTAATAAATTTTTTTAAGGTTGTAAGTATAAATATAAATGCATGTCTGGTCAACTAAAATCAATTGAATAAAATACAGATAAAGATAAAAAAAAAAAAAAAAAAAACTCAAGCATAAAATAAGGTAGAAACTCACACAACACAATATTGTATATGATGAGATTCAAACCTAAATCTTAAGCTTCGCTCTAACTAACAAGTCAAGGCCTCGTTAGCTACTACTTATTAATTCTTAAAATATTACTAACTATTAATATAATATTTATATAAGAAAAATAAGAATTAATATTTAATGCATTAATGTTACATAATTTTAATAAAATAATTATTATATGATTTAAAATTTTAAAAGGAAGTCACTTAACTAAATAAAAATTGTGGATTGAGCAGTTGTAAGCATAATATAAAAAAATTAAATAAATTAAAGTATAATTATAAAAATAAAATAAAATCAAAAGTATTTAAGTCCTTTGATTAAAAATTTATGCTATCCAATAAAAAAGATAAATTTTTACTAATGTAATCACCTCCACCAATTAGAAAAAGAGAGAAGATTTTAATCTCTAAAGAATATATGTAATTAAAAAATTACTTATTTTCCTATAATTTGAATTATAAAATGTAGAGTAGGAAAAAGACTGAATGTGAAGCTAGTGTCTTCCTTTTCTTTACGTAAATTTCCAACAAAGCAATAATCGGGTTTCCATACATTGCTAGTGGTAGCCGCTTCTTTAAGCCATCTCTCACTCTGCCTTCCGTATCCTCCTCCAATTCTCTCTCACTCTTCACCTTCCATGGCTTTACCTACGAAAAAGGCCTCGTTTTTCCCTTTTCTTCTTCTTCTTCTCGTTACGATATCAATATTCTTGGTTACCCCATCAAACTCAGCCACTGATACCTTCGTTTTCGGTGGGTGTTCCCAGCTCAAGTTCATTTCAGGCTCCCCTTATGAATATAACGTCAACTCCATCCTTACTTCCCTAGTCAACTCAGCCATGTTCACCTCTTACAACAACTTCACCATCTCAGCCTCTCAGGACACCGTCTACGGCCTCTTCCAGTGCCGCGGCGACCTCGAAAACGGTGACTGTGGCCGCTGTGTTGCTAAAGCGGTGAGTCAACTCGGCACTCTTTGCCTTGACTCCACGGGTGGCGGGTTGCAACTCGAAGGGTGTTTCGTTAAATACGATAACGCAACGTTCTTGGGCGTGGAGGACAAGAGTGTGGTGGTGAAAAGATGTGGGCCGTTGATCTCGACTGACTCCGACGCGTTGGCTCGGCGTGATACGGTGTTAGATTTCTTGGGAGCGAGTGACGGGACATACAAGCCGTTTCGGGTTGCCGAGTCAGGGGATTTACGAGGTGTGGCACAGTGTGTAGGGGATTTGAGTCCGACCGAGTGCCAAGATTGCTTATCAGAGGCAATCGGACGGCTCAAAACAGACTGTGGGGCATCCAAGTGGGGTGACATGTATTTGGCCAAGTGCTACGCCCGCTACTCCCAAGGCGGAGACCACTCCCACGGCGGAGACGGTAAGCGGTTTCGCCGTCCCGATTTGCTTAATTAAATATGAATTTGCATGAAATTTACCATAACTGATTATATTTTTTTTTTCATTTTTGGATTTTCTTTCTCATGCCATGTGAATTGCATGGTTTTATCCTTGGTAGGTCCAAATTATTCAAGATGCTTGTATTATTTTTAACAAAAGTTTAACTAATTCATATAAGGGTGATTGAGTAAGTTGATGGAATGCAGTAAATACATGATAATTAAAACCATATTCAATATCAATTATTTTATTTATTTTTTTTCATATAATTCATTAATTGGAATTATTCCGTGTAAATGATGGAAAAGGCATTTAGTGATACATAAATTAATGGAGATTTAGAGAAAAAGTCCTTAACTTTGCACATTTAGTATTACTTTGTTGTGCTAAATGTGGTCAAATATGTGGTAAAAGTAAACGGAAATGAAAGACCAATAGTTTTGATAAATTATATATATATATATATATATATATATATTGTTTGACTACTTGTGGGGATCGAGATAGCTAACATGTTAAAAGCACCTTCATAGTTGATAGTAGTTTATGTTTGCATGCAATTTAGGCCAATATGGTCCTACTTTTGAATTAAGGTCCCATTTGAAATTAAGAAAGAATCCAATGTTGTCACCTAAAAGGTAATTCTTTTTTAAATTAGTATAAAATATGAAAAAATTAAAACAAATTAATTCTAATGTTTTCTTACATTGTGCTCTGGGTGGAATGTAGATACAGATAACGATGATGATGAGATTGCAAAGACATTAGCAATTCTAATTGGACTCATTGCTGGAATTGCCTTGATCATAGTATTTGTATCAGCCTTGTCTAAAGCGTGTGAAAAAGATAGCAAAGGTAATCAAATTAAATTTATTATTTGCTTTTCTTTCATTTATTTGTTATTAGTTTTACAAAAATCCCAAGTTTAATTTTTTTTTTCTCCAATTGCTCTCATTTTGCAGGTGGTTAAATAAACTTATTTTTGCTTACATCCTCTCAGGATTAAAAAAGGTGTTGATAGAAAAGATGTTTATGCAAACAAATGTATGTAAAGAAGATGAACATTAAAGCCCAAAACTTCAATCATATCTTAAGCTTGTTTCTGAGTCTATAATTAGTGAACACTTCTGTATTACAATTTATATATATATATAGTTGTTCAATTTTAGTCAAAACAGTGAATTTTGCCCACAAATGTTGCAAGAATGTTTTTCATTGTTCTTTAAGATATAAAAATTTCAGAAAGGGTATCTTTAGGACATTTGTTATATAAAATTCGATAATGAGTAGCTTTAATAAAGGGAGTCGAAAAAAGAAAAAGGAAGAAAGGTAAATGAAAGGTGAGGAAAGGCAAAAAGTTTTCCAATTGTATGTTAAAGAATGTGATGAACATCATTTGGGGTTTGCAGCATAGAATGTGATCTATCAAATATGATAGCACAGCAGTAAGTTACGGGTTAATCATTTATCAGTCGTCACCGCAAAGTAACAAAGAAAGTGTTACTTTAAACATGTGATGTGAAGTTTCCGAAACTTGTTTTTTTTCAGTCCCCCACGCAAACCTTTTTCTTTTCTTTTATAGAAAACAGAAGGCGAGTTTTATGATCTTTCCTTTACACAAGCTTATTTCTGACTTTAATGAATAGTATGCGAATAAATACGTAAAATATGATATATATTATAAACAATAATAATAGATAAAAGATGGATATGAGAATATGAGGATTTCTATTGCATTCTCTTATTCTTCATCATCATTACAAGTAGTATACTCCCCCCCCCCCCTCTCTCTCTCTCTATATATAGGGAGATTAGATTTATCATTTTCTAATACATAAATAGGAAAGGAGTTACGAGGAGATGAAAGGTGAAAGGTTGAACATCTACTGAATAGCATTCATAACACTCTTTATTGGATGTTCATTGTATAAAGGATATGCCTCATTAAAAACCTTATTAGTAAAAACTCTGTGGGACAATAACCTAGTGAAAGAAAAAAGAGTACACAATCTTTTGATACATAGTATATCACAAAAAAAAAAAAAAATTGTAGTACAAATTTACTCCCCCTCATGTAAGTATCACTTAAAGATCTTTGAGACAATGCAATCCAATGTTGAAAATTAACTTTTCAAATGTAGCAATAGGGAGCGCCTTAGTAAAAAGATTTGTCAAATTCTCACTTGAACGAATCTATTCATGAGTGAGTACAATCTTTTGATACATAGTATATCACAAAAAAAAATTGTAGTACAAATTTACTCCCCCTCATGTAAGTATCACTTAAAGATCTTTGAGACAATGCAATCCAATGTTGAAAATTAACTTTTCAAATGTAGCAATAGGGAGCGCCTTAGTAAAAAGATTTGTCAAATTCTCACTTGAACGAATCTGTTCATGAGTGAAGAAAAATTTTGGTGATATATGTTTTGTTCTATCACCCTTAATATATCATTCTTTAAGTTGTGCAATGCAAGTTGTATTATCTTCGTATAAGATTATTAGAGCTTCTTTTTTAGAGCATAAACCACAATCTTTTCATATGTGATGAATTACAAACCTTAGCCACACACATTCACGTCTAGCCTCATGGATTGCCAAAATCTCATGATTAGAAGAAGTAGCAGGAATTGTTTTTTTCATAAAGCGCCAAGAAATTGCAGTACCACCATATGAGAAAACATAACCAGTTTGTGATCGAGCATTGTGAGGATCAGATTGGTACCCTGCATCTGCAAAACCAACCAAATCTGTTGTGGGTAGGTTAGGGAAGAACAAACCTATATCTCTTGTACCTTGAAGATAACAAAAAACATGCTTAACCCCATTCCAATGTCTTCGGGTTGGACAATATCCAAATCTTGCTAATAAGTTGACAGCAAATGATATATCAGGTCGTGTATGACTAGCAAGATACATCAATGCACCAATAGCATTTAAATATGGTATTTCAGGACCAAGAAAATCTTTATCATCTTCCTAAGAACGGGACCTAACAACCATTGGGGTGCTCAACAGATGCGTGTTATGCATGTAAAATATTCTTAGTATTTTTTCTATATATATTGTTTAATGCACAATGATTCCTTTCTTTAGCTGCTTAATTTATAATCCTAAACAAAATATTGTCTTTCCAAGGTCTTTTAGTTCAAATTCTTTCTTTAAGCACTCCATTATCACTGAAATATCTTTGGGAATCCTAATAATATTTTAATCATCATACACAACAATTATAACAAATCATGATCCAAACCTATTTATAAGAATGCATGGGGAAATAGGATCATTCTTATAGCCTTCCCTCAATAACTACTCACTAAGGCGATTATACCACATGCGCCCATATTGTTTCAATCCATAAAGAGATCTATATAAATTGATTAAGTAATGTTCTTGAGAACATGAATTAGCTTTTTTTGGCAGTTTAAAACCTTCTAAGAGTTTCACGTAAATGTTATTATCAAGTGGGTCATACAAATAGGCTGTAACTACACCCATTAGGCGTAAATCAAGTCTTCTCTTATTGCCAGACTAATTAAGAACCTAAAAGGAGTTGCATCCACCAGAGGAGAGTATATCTCTTCATAATCAATACCAGGTCTTTGTGAAAATCCTATGCAACCAAACACGCGTTATGTCTCACAATTTCTCCCTTTTCATTTCTTTTTCTCACAAAAACTCATTTATATCCCATAGGTTTTAATTAACCAACCACCAATCGATTTAATCTATTCTAGTCGATTATATAATCGATTTGATCATAATAACTGACTACTTTGAAACCCATACGATACATAAATATTCAAATATGCAATTATAACATTACTAATAAGCTTTGTACAAATATATTTTTTTATGTAAAATAGATTAATAAATTTTGATAAATAAAAAAATTAGCATCAAGTATGTATCAATATTTTTTTTTTGAATGTCTTACATTTTATATAATATTACAAAGGCTTGATTGTAAATTTTACCTTAATATTTATCTATTTTTCAAATTGCACCTTGATTTCTTTTTTTCTATTGCACCCTTATTGTTGCAATTTTATTCAAATTATTCATTTTTGGATGGAAAAGATAACGTGATAGTTAAACCCTTAACTGCTAGAAGTTGGTGTTGATGTGGCATCCATATCAATTAAAATGTTGGTGTTTAAATAACGTGCACAACGGTTAGGCCATTTCTCCATCCTTATTTGCTTATTCATTAGAGTCATCATCATCTTCCTTTTGAGTTGTTGATTTGAGGGCTTTACCAATAGTTTTGGAGCTTCTTTGGCCTCTTGCTTGTGATTCATCTTCATCTTATGAGTAGAGAACTAATTAGCTCATCAAGGGAGAGCTTGTCCAAATTTTTTTATTCTTCAAAAACCATTACTTTTGCCTTTCAAGATTTTGAAAGACTATTGAGCATCTTTTTCATTCTTTGTTGGTATAAGTTTTCCCATAAGCTTTAAGAACATTGATAATGTCAATGAATCTATTAGACATGTCTTTAATCCCTTCATCCAATGTGACTTATCTTTAACTCTTAAACTCTACTTGTGCCTTCATGAGCAACATATCTCTTTGGCATCGTTACAAAGAGACTTTGTTGTACTCATTTGGTCTAGTAGCACCAAATAGAGTATTCAAAGCTTTTGCATTTAACTAAGCTATCTTCATATCAACTTCATCCTATTCATCTTCTTCCTTTGGCACAATAGAGTTTAATACTCTTTTCTTGGGATTGAGGTGTCCATTTTTTATGACTCTCCACACTTCATATCATTAGTTTGGATGGATAGCTCCATTTAGTCCTCTAAAAAGAATAGTTGATACCAGTGAAGAATTTTGATCTCATTGATGAGTGGCATTCTTCTAACATAATTGAATTTGACTCAAAAGCCATGAGATAAACTTCCTCCATGCAAGCAACTCTTTTTTTTTTTATTTTCATTTTGAGCTTCTTGTAGATCTTTTCGCTTGGTTGTAAAACCATCACTAAAGTTCTAGCTTTGATGCCAGCTAAAAGTTTAATAGTACCAAGAAATCTCAAATAAAAATCTAAGAAGATCATAAATCAACAGACACTAATATTTATAGCGGTTCAATCTCAATTACCTTCTCTTTGTTAAAATTTTTTCAAATTCTCTCTATTTGAATCGAACTTTTAAAGGGCAAGGTATAACTTTTGCAAACATTGTATCTTTTGAAGGGAAAGATATAACCTCTAAAATCCCCTTAAAATTTTCTACCCACTAATCTTTAGTAATCTAAAAAATAAAGGAAATAAAATAGCAACAATAAAAGGCTTTCACAAAAGTATTGGTTTGCAAGATTAAACACTTTTGAATCAAACTAAACATTTGCACAAATACTAAGAACTCAATCCAATGAGTAATTACAAATGAAATTTGAATATAAGAAGAATAAAAGATGAAATCTTTGAATATTTGCTCTTTCATATTTTTAACTTTGTTTCTTGTCTTCTTTTTAGTGTTAGGAGACTTTTTATTTATATTCTCTAATCATTAAAGCATTAAATGCGCACATTAAAGTATTGATCCACAAAGAGAATCTATCCTTCAAGATAATAATAATAATAAACTAGCCATTTACAAAAGGGGATCAGTCGGAGGATCAATGTCTTGCCCTTCTAGAAAAAGTTATTAGACGACCAATCCTACCTTAGCAGGGATCGATCTTGGGCCTGAAAATGCTTTTAGGTTATCTCAAAAATGATATAAAGCAACATGATTTTGAGTATTTGAAAGTCTTGAAAATATTTTAAAAGCATTTTCGTTTGGATTTTATAGAAAGTATATAAATATTAATTCTTAAATATTCTTGTATCAAAGTCATAATAAATGGAAGCTAACACCAGGATATCCTACCAATTTATATCATATTAATATAATTATAAGGCAATAGTATAAATTTGAATATAAATAAATTAAATTGGTTACGTCTAATTGATAGTTGAAATTTCAATTAAAAAAATTTATTTTGTGAAATTAATTGAAAGAATAATTTGAAAATTTGTGTGATAGCATATATTTTAGTCTTTATATTGATTTTTCAATATAAAGAAATCACACCATTGTCTTTGTATTTTCATTTGTGAATTAAATAATAAATCAAATGGTAAATCAATTACTAAATTAAACTATACATCAATTAGAAGTATATTACATACATCACACATCACTAATTTTAATATATAGAGATAAATAACAAAACTATACATGAACTTTGATTCAATGTGCAACATCATATATGAACTTTGGTTTTATGCGATTTTATACATGAAATTTTTATTTGATTTATTTTTCACAAATCACTAATAACATTATCGAATTAGCACCATTTTATATGTTGATATATTGCATACACAAGCCATTATATTAATCCAACATGAAAATAAATATATGTATTCATTTCTTTAAATGTGTACAATTGAATCAAAACCAAAAGTTCATGTATACATATGAACCATAATTCAAGTTTCATGTGTATAATTGCACTAAACCAAAGTTCATATATCAAATTGCACATTAAATTAAAGTGTGTATATAAAATTGATATTTATCCCTACGATAAAGAGTTTTTTTATGGGAAAAAGTAAATGATTGTCAGTAAATAATGATAAGTTATAAATCTATAGATGCTAATTTAAAAAGATATTAATATATATCAAACAATTTTCATATAACCGTATAAATGTTTTTCGAAAGAAAAAAATAATCATATAAAATTGAGGGTAAACTACTAAAATAGTCACTTTTGTTTACCTCGGGTTACATTTTATTCACTTATGTTTGAAATATTACGTTTTAGTCACTTACGTTAATGTGTTGTAACATTTTAGTCACTGAGCCATTAATTGCCATTAATGATGTAACAGTAAGCTGAAGTCGCATGTTAAATCATCATTTCAAACAAAAATTTCAGGTTAAATTATACAATTGATCCCCATATTTTTCGTTTTGAGCAATTTAATTTTTTTTCTTTTGTGTTCTTTTAACTTTCTTTTTTTTTTCATTCTCTTCTACTTCTTCCTCTGTTTTCCTCCCTTCTCCATCTCTTTTAGTGTAGTTTTTCAATGTTTTCCATTTGTTAAAACTAAAGGGGAGGAAGAAAAGAAAAATAATGAAATAAAAAAAAATTAAATTGTTAAAAAAAAATAAAAGTATAGGGACTAGTTTTAACAAATGGAAAACATAGAAAAACTAAGTTAAAAGAGATGAAGATGGGAGGAAAACAAAAGGAGAAGTAGAAGAGAATAAAAAAATAAAGAAAGTTAAAAGAAAATAAAAGAAAAAATTTAAATTTGCTCAAAATGAAAAAATATGGGGACCAATTGTATAATTTAACCTAAATTTTTTTGCTTGAAATGATGATTTAACGTGCTACGTTAGCTTACCGTTACACCGTTAACGGCAATTAACAGCTCAGTGACTAAAATGTTACACCGTGTTAACGTAATGAACTAAAACATAACATTTCAAACATAAATGAATAAAATGTAATATGAGGTAAACAAAAGTGACTATTTTGTTAGTTCGCCCTAAAAGTAAATGATATAATACATGACAAAACTTTAAGCTATTTATACGTCAAAAATTAGGTCTTCCACGTAAAAGTATTTTTATTTTTGCAGATGATTTGGTTTAAATATATATAAAGATTTAATTGAAATTGGGAAAATCGTAAGTATGAATTAAATCACAACTTTTATTCACCCTACTGCTTTATATGCATATCTTCTTCTATCATGCTGGTCGTCCTTCTTTACATGCATATCTCACCCCTGCAAATTTGATGGAACGGTTTGAGATGTTGTTATCAGAGGAATCTTTGCACCTTCAGATGTGGACAGAATTTTAAAGCTTCCACTTAGTATTTCAAACCTTCTAATGGGATGAATAGAGTGTAAAGTCGGGTTATAGGGTAAATGTTAATAGCTTACTGCTGTTCCGAATCTGTCTGTTACGGTGTGTTGGCAAAGCATTTGGAATTGTGACTTGGCTCCTAAGGTGAAACATTTTTGCTGGAGGTGTTTGACAAGTTTTATCACGTGTGAGGTGTTGCTTGATTGGAAGGGTATCCATGTGAGCTGTACAGGTTGCCGGAGGATATTGAGCATGTACTATTGCATTGCTGTCTGTGTTGACAATCTATCTCTCTCTGGTTTTATAATAGGTTACTTTGATGGGAGATTCAGTGGCGCTAGGAATTGACTCATCACCTCTCTATGGGTATGGCAACACAAAGACTTCAATCATGATCATCTTCTTGCTTTTGTTGATAACTTTTTGCAGTTTTCTAGTTCTCCAAGAAGCGGGCTTTGTCGCATAAGGAGCCCCTTGACAGGGCATTTGGATGCTCAGCTTGTTGAATCAATAGCGTTTTGCTTGGATTAAAAACATAGGATTTGAGCTTGACTCCAAAGCAGTGTTAGTGTTAATAGGAGATTGGATTCGGGTGAAAAATCACTTCCTTTTATTATATGTAAATTATTTTGTTATGATGGTTCCCCTCACCCGCATTTACATCAATTATAAATCCAAAAGTTATTGACTTGAATCCAAGTGCTTGTTCATTATCCTATTTTTTTATTTGAAGTATTTCTTCCTTTAAATATGGTACACTTAGAAAGTCTTTAAAAGGGCCCAAATTCTTAACCTTTGAACGTGAATTGGGCCTAATCATCTGAATTTCCATATGTTATTGCTTCCCACACACACTGCCACAACACTCCACCTGTCCCTCCTTTCTCCATTTCTGCCCACTTCCCCCAAGGCAAAGAAAAGGACATTCCTAAACTGCCCAACCCCTAAAGCCACCTCCGCTTCCTCAATATCAGATCTAATCCCCTCAAACTGAACATGGCGCTAGAATGGGTAGTGCTTGGCTACGCCGCGGCTGCAGAAGCCCTCATGGTTCTCCTCCTCACGCTACCTAGCCTCGACGGTCTCTGTAAGGGCTTGATCGCTGTCACTCGTGGCCTCCTCAAACCTTTCTTATTGGTGGTCCCATTTTTCCTCTTCCTTCTGATGGATATTTACTGGAAATACGAGACACGACCTAGCTGTGAGGGCGATTCTTGTACTCCTTCCGAGCATCTCCGTCACCAAAAATCCATCATGAAGAGCCAACGCAACGCGCTTCTCATAGCCGCCGTTCTCCTTTTTTATTGGCTTCTTTACTCTATTACTGGCCTTGTTGTTAAGGTCGAGCAGTTGAATCAGCGCCTTGAGAGGCTTAAAAATCGAGATTGAGTGAGATAAGTGCCTTTTTTTTTTACAACACTTGTGTTTGGGCTAAACTTTTTATTGTGATGCTTTAAATTTAGAATTCCCTCTCTGTTATGTTTGGCTACTATGAAGGATTTTATTATCTTACAAGAATTACATGGTCATATTATTTAATATATGTTTTCTCAAGTTGTAATTTTTAAGCTTTTGGTCAAAATTATGCTCTCTTATGAATTTGTTTTTGATTCAACATAGATGATAGCTGCTTTTTGAATTGGAATTGAGGTTTTGGTAATATGTAAATACAATTTTTAAGTAAGAACTAGTTAATTATCATTTGGGAGTGGGTGTAGTATTCATATGATCGAGTTCAGTGCCATTTGTGTATACTAATTGAAGCTGAAGTTCATAGGTGGTTACTGTTCAATCTGACTATTTTCAGAACCTAGTGTGTAATTAGAAGCATCAAATCCATGTCAAGATGATCTAAGTAATCTATTCTTTATGTTGTCATTTTGGTGCTTTCTAGTTTGTTCCATTAAAATAAGTAGCAAGTTTAGGAATTTGGTGGTCGAACATGAGTTTAGTAAGTTGAAAGAAATTGAGCATCACTATGTGAACTGAAGTGTTGGAGATTGTGGCTTAAAATCTGTCCATTGTGGTTGGTGGTAAGTGGTAAAAGAGGGAATCCAACATAGGGAACTTGCTTCTATAATGCATGTCATACCAAATGGACAAACTTGAGGCTGACTTTAGATTAATATTAAATATTAGTTTGTTTGAATGATATCCAAATAATTTAATATAAGTTTTTAAGTATTTTAGATATAATAAATCAAATCTTTCATCTTCGAATCAGCTTGTGTCCTTGTAAGCGATTCTATCATTTTAATGTTTTACTCAGTTTTTTCCTTAAAAACATTACTATTTCTTTTATAGGATTCTACTTACTATTTTTCCTTTTGAGTTCCTTCATGCCAAGTTCCACTTATTTTTTTTTTTTTGAATAATAATCGACTAGAAATTTATTAATAAAAAAAGTAAGAAAACATAACTGAATCCAAAGACTGGGTTCAGGCTTGTTAAAAAATTAACACACTTTCGGCCTTACTATTTAAAAATAGAGAAAAATTCAAAAGACAACCCTAAGTAAAAAAGACAGCGCATTTAATACTAAAGAAAAAGGACACCTAATGTAATTATTCTAGTCGATTTCAAATAGCTGGACGCCTTATTCTATTGTCTTTTCACATCACTTGTCCCATCTGTTCTGTCGATAGCCTTTCCAATATTTTCCTTTGCCTGCTATCTGGTTCTTTTCTTTCTTCCCAAAACGAGTTTCAGTCTGGGTTCTGTCTCCATCGTCCTTCCGGATTCGAATGGTAAAGATCTAGAGCCGCTCTCACCAGGTGTGTTTCCTCTCTCTTGAAGTTTCTTTTGTAAGTTTGTGGGCATAGACATTTTCTAATCTGTTAATAAACTGAAACTGATTTCATGAAAACAAATCTTTTTGCTTTAAATATCTCTGATGATTGCCCCTATGACTGATTATCTGATTTCATTGTTTGGCATTTTCTTTGATAACTATTCGAGAGCCCTCCATTATCGTTACTAAGAGGAGATCCAATGAGAGTCCTAACTTTATAGCCTGTAATCCTGCATAAGCTTCTACTGCAAACGAAGATGGAACGTTTATGTTCAAAACAGTCTTCGTTGTTAGGAGTTCCCCCGTCCGGCCCCAAACAACTAAGCCTGATGCCGATTTGAAATTTCTTTTGTCAAAAGCTACGTCAATCTAAATCATTGCCCTGGTATTTACACCTCGTTGGCTGTGGTTTCTATCCGTTTTTAAGGTAATCGTCCTTTCTGCCAAGCCTTCAAGTTCAACCATGTATCTTTGGATTTTTGTGATAACTCCCTTCCTGTCTTTAACTTCCTCTCATGAATAAGTTTATTCCTCGAACTCCAGATGAACCACAATCTGCAGCAGAACATTCAACACTGTTTAGAATTACTCCTCTTAAAGATTCGGTAAGCCAATCCCATAAACTTTGAATTATGCTATTAACAACCCAAGAAAGATCTGCCATACCTATATTATTATAGGACATTACCGAAAAAAATGAGTGCTACCTAACATAATACATTATTAGTTACTCGTTTATGCTTTAGGTTTACTAGGGTAGGGATATAGTTGTAGGATATTTTCCATATTGTAACTATAATTTTTAAAGGTAGCTGTAGATTCAAGAGCTTTTTGTAGAATTCTTTTATATCGGCCTGTATAAAATAATTATTAGGACCCAACCGAGCATCTTGTAATGGTTTGTAGACACTTCTAACTGAGAATTCGCCAGATGGTTCTCCTTTCCACACTTGAAAACCATCATGAGATGTTTCTACTAGAGGGATTTGTAAAATTTTTAGAGCTATATTTGCTTGAAAGGTACTATTAACTAGCTAATAAGGAAAATCTGAATGCGGGTAATATTTAGCCTTAAGAACTCTAGCTAATAAGGAATTTGGATGATTAATGAGGTGCCCTTGCTTAGCTAATAATGCAATATTAAATTGGCTAATATTTCAAAAACCAAGACCCCTATTCTCTTTTAAAGTACAGAGGTTTCTCCATGCACACTAGTGTATTCCCTTTTTACCACGTCCCTTCTGCCATAAAAAATTAACAATAATACTCTCTAGCTCGGCACATAATGATTTAGGTAATAGGAAACAAGCCATTGTGTAAGTTCGAATGGATTGGAGAATAGCCTTAATAAATACTTCCTTCCCTCCTTGAGATAAATATCTAGTACTCCAATTATCAATACGCTTCTTAAGTTGATCTTTTAAATTCTGAAATGACTCTCTTTTCTTTCTTCCAACCATGTTAGGCAATCTAAGATAACGTTCTGGATCGCTTGGGCTGCGCATCCCCAAAATATTTACAATCGTCTGTCTGTCATCTTCTGATGTGTTTCTACTAAAAAAGACAGTTAATTTATCCAAATTAACACATTGGCCCGAACAAATTCTATATTCTTTTAGAATTCCCTTCAATAAAGTAGCTCTTCTATTTTTAGCCTTACCAAATAAGATGCAATCATTTGCAAATAGCAAATGTGATACTTGTGGACCACTCCTGTTGACTTTTACTCCTTTCAGTAGTCCTTCTCTAGTTGCGAGTCGTATTAAACAAGATAAATCTTCTCTACATATAAGAAATAAAAAAGGACTCTGCAGGTCTCTTTGTCAAAGTTCCCTTGTTGGTCAAAAGTTCTCTCCTGCATATCCATTAACCACTACTGAATAAGAAATTGTGGTTAAACATTTCAAAAGAGTTTCAATCCAATTTATAGCAAAGCCTATTCGTACCATTATTTCCTTGATAAAGTTCCATTCAACTCTATTATATGCTTTACTCATATCTAATTTCACTGTCATAAACTTTTTTTCCCCAACCTCTTCTGTTTAAGTGTATGTAGCATTTTATAAGCCAATAACACATCCGAAATCAGTCTGCCTGGTACAAAAGCACTCTGAGCCATATCAATACATTTTTCAGTAACTCTTTCAAGTCGATTTGCAGTAGCTTTTGCCAAAATTTTATAAATCACATTGCATAAACAGATAGGTCGAAAATGCTTCATATTAGAGGGATTAACAATTTTTGGAATGAGTACTATATGAGTAGAGTTAATCTGTTTAACCTTCACACTTTCATTTAGGATTTGTAAGCAAAAATTGGTGACATCATCCCCAATAATGTGCCATTACTTTTGATAAAGTAAAGCCGGAATCCATCTTCTCCTAGTGCTTTTATGGGTTTTATCTCAAACATCGCTTCTCTAATCTCCTCTTTTGTGTATAGTGCCGTAAGCCTTTGATTGCCCTCCTCAGATACGCATCTATTAATACCCGACAACAAAATATCATATTTTTCTCGTCTTTGACGTAAATAAATTCTGAAAATAAGAACTCGCAATACCTTCCATTTCCTGTATGATCTTCGTTTTTCTCCCTTCTCATCTTGCAATTTATGAATAAAACTTCTCCTTCAGTGTTGGGTCGCTTGGTTATGGAAAAATGCAGTGTTCCTGTCCCAAAATTTCAGCTAGTGTATTCGAGCTCTTTGTTCCCAATAGCGTTCATCCTTTTCAATTTCAAAATTCAGTTGAATCTTCGTATTAATCATCTCAGCCAAATTAATATCATCTCCTTCAGCTCTTGTAAGTTCTGATAACCTAGTTGTAAGGAATTCTTCTCCTTCTATTTATTTAAATCCATCCAGGCCATCTTTTCAAACCTTTCTTTAAATTATCTAATTTTTGCAATAAATTTCTGGATGATGTCTCCCAAATGTTTTTAACTTCTTCACAAATGACTCTTCCATTATCCACCAAGCTTCAAACTTAAATACTCTATCATTCAATCATTTTTCAACCCTTCTCGTATTAATTAAAAGAGGACAGTGATCTGAGAAAGAGTGAATTAGGTGTCGAATTGTTACCTCAGGAAATATGGTCATCTATTTGTAGTTTGCAACTCTTTTATCTAGTCGTTCGTGAATGTTTGTCACGGGTATATTTCTTCTCTCCCATGTAAACCAATTTCCGGAGAACCCCACATCTATTAATTGACAATTTGCCAAAACATGGCAGAAAATTTTCATTTTTCTTTCATCTCGAGGCAACCCTCCCTTTTGTTCAAAATCATACATGATTTCATTAAAGTCTCCACAAACAAATCAATGAATCTCCTCACCATTATGTAGATTTTTCAACACAACATAAGGAGTTCCATAGAAACCACTGAATCTGTATTTGCGTCTTACTTCATTATCTTTAACCATCGCATAAACATGTCTTTTTGAATAATTTCAAAGTGTAATGCAGACCTCGTTTCTCTATTCCAGATATAATCCTTCTTTAGTACCATCCGAATCAACTTCAATCCCGTTTGCATAACCACAATTGTAACGAACTCTTTCCATCTGACTTATATAACTTTGTCTCCATAAAGAAGACCGCTTGGGGATTATGTATTTTCAGTAAATGCCAAAGTCTTCGAACTGTTCATTGACTCCCTGATCCACGGACATTCCAGCTTAAGATTTCCATTGCGTCCGGTTGGCTTGCCTTTTGGCAGCCGCCGTTGATAAATGATTAATTTTCGATTATCTCTTATTCCTTACCGTCGAAGTGTTAATCTCTTCCATTGCTATTCACCCCTGAATCTCCCCACTAGCTCTCTTTTTCCTTTCCTCTCCGATTAAGGCTCCATCTTCCAAATCGTGCTCCATATCAGTTAGGGCTTGATCTATTAATAGTTTTTCCCACGAATGACTTAAAAAGGCTGACGTCCCTTCCAAATAGAATCCCAAAATTGGATCAAAAGCTTGTCCATATCCTGGTTTGTTTTCAATAGTCTACAAATCATTTCCTTTTATTCGACTATCCTCTCGGTTACCACCCAAATTCTCTTTACCTTCTTCTCGCAGCCAGACACTTTTCATTCCTAAAGCCCTTCGAGATTGAGCTCGCAGCGATAAATCCCAACCAATTTCAGCAATTTCTACACCTAGCGTTATTTTTGCTTCGTAAAAAGAGTCACTATGTCTCAAACGACCATAGTAGAAGTAGAATAGTGATAGTCTTTCATACTTAAATCTTACATATGTGCAGTTTCCATAAAACATGATCTGCTTTTTCCTTTTCAAAGGGTGCCACGCGTCAATCTGGACTCGTATTCTCATATAATTCCTTTTCTCTTTCCCTAGATTCGATCCATCATATTCTATAAACTTCCCTATAAAATTTATCAATTGCACTGCTAAGTTCTCAGAAAAAAGGCCAATAAGGACATCATGGATCTGCACCCAAAAAAGTGTCAGAATCAAAGGAACTTTTAATGGATCCTCCCCCCACTATAATTTGCGCGACACTAACAAATGGTTATTAAACGTCCATAGTGACCCTTTTATAACCTTATCCATATCAATGACATGAAAAAATTGAAACAGAAATCTTTTTTCTACCAGATCTCGAATTTGAACACCCTGAACAAGATGTTATAGATTTGCCACGGTACTTTTCATTTCTAGGAAATGAATAATACTAGCTGTTAAGAAACATCCCACTAACCTGAAAAACCCCGCTTTTCTTTTCGTATTCGGCTCTATTTGTATTTGTAGGACTGTTTCTTCTTCTACATTAAACGTTAATCCGACTAATTTAGTTTTCATGATTGCAGGCGAAAGTCCCGGTTTTGATTACCACTTTGCTATACAAGAAACAAAAGAGTTCTAAAGGTTCGCCGCCATCAAACAAACAAACGACAAAACAAAAAGGAAAACCTAAAAAAATGTACCAAAGAGGGCAGACTATTTCGTGCTAGGGTAGCAGACTAATGTTAAGTTCCACTTATTGTTTTTTTCTGTGTGTTTAGTTTGTTTCGTTCTCAAATTAGGTCAAATTTGCTTGGCCATCATTCTCTTTTGAAATCAATATTTTGTCTATTGCCAAAGATAAATATATACATATTATTGTTAACCTCTTATCTTATATTGCTCTTGCCTTTCACCTTTAGATCTTCAACAAACATAACACTTTGCATCTTCATGTTAGAGTAGAGTAGGTAAAAATAGAAATGGAAAAGTTGGCATGATCACATGTTACATATTAGCAAAAAATCAATATTAGAGGAGACTATCTAAAAATACAGTATTGGATTGACATACTGCAATCTCAACGCTAAACTAGAACCTCACCAATTCTACTTTGATAAGGGTTTAAGCCTACTAAAATATAGAATTGAGCTCTTACAAAAATATGCAAATGAAAGATGAAAACAAATAAATCATTAATGAAATTTTCCGCCATCTCTTCATTCTTGCTTTTTGGGTAAAAATTGTATTTAAGTTTAGAATATATAATTTTAAAAGGGATGTATCCTTTACAAAAACTAGTTGTTAGGAGGGAGAAAGGATCCATTCTCATGGGTCCCTTTTTTTATTATTAAGGGATTGATCTTTTGCCCTTTGCCTATTAACTTGAAGGAGGCGGTCCTTCTAAAGAGCTATTCATCTTATGTTTTTTTTTTTGGTGAAAAATAATTACCAACTAAAAAATCTAACATTAAGAGTAAAACATGGAGATGGGATCCTCCAAGCTTAAACTAATTTTTCTATTACATACTGATTTGATAATTATGTCTGCGATTTTTTTTTTGTGGAATATACTTGATACTCCAGTGACTTAGAAGTTTCAATAGTAAATGAATTCTTCTTACCAAGTCTAAGTTGGAATCGACCTAAACTCTTTAAAATGATTTTAGCTTTAACTCAAAAAGTAATATATAACATAAATATTTTTTAAAAATATTTCTTTTCAATATAAATGAGTTAAATAATAATATTAAAATTAATCTTAAATATTGTTGTAGACATTTGCTGTTATCAAATTCCTAACATCAATTTATTTTATGGATCTAGGAATATATATATATATATATATATATATATATATATATATATATATATATTAGTTTTTACCAATGTAAGAATCTACACAATATTTTATTAAACTTAAAAAAAAAATCAGTAATTATAAAAATAATGTTGCACTGCTAGCCAACAAATGGTTGCTCGATACATCTTTATCGAGATAACAATATGTCCAAATCTAAATTTTTGATAATTTTATTTTTTAAAATTTTTTTTAATAAAATCTCAGTTTTTAAGTTATTATTAAATATATAAAACCTAAATTTATAAAAATATTTAAGCCTATAATATATATAAATATATAAAAACGTATAGGTTTATAAAAATATATATATTTATAAATTCTCACTTCAAAAGCAAAATAATTTAAAGTTAGGTTTTATTAAATTAAAAAAAAAAAGGATATCAGTAATTAAATGGTTTTGCAGAATGTTTCTAATTGCAAAAGTTAAGTGCGACAATCATTTTTGTTGTCTCAGCGTTTCAAAATCATTTAAATCTAAATGGGTAATATTCTTTAAATGGGGATCTATTCAATTAAAAATTATTAAAATTAAAAAAGGGTAAATTATATCAACAGTCACTCAATTTTGAGGGAGCTAGCAAAATAATCACTTAAGTTTTATTTTAGTCACTTAACTTTTGAAAAATAACAAAACAGTCACTAACGTTTTAAAAAAGTAACAAAACAGTCATTGATTAACAGTTTCTATTAGTGTCTTAACAGAACCATTGATGTGGCCAGTTAACTTGTCATGTTGGATGTCTACAGTGGAAATCCACCCAATTTAAGAAAAATTAAAAAAAAATCCTAAAAAAAACCCTTAATAATAGAGGAGGAGGAAGAGGAGAAGAAGAAGAAGAGACTATAAAAAGAAAAGTCTTCTTTGCCTAATTTGGCGGGGTCTAGTTCTTTGCCATTGAAACACCATGTCTTTGCTCTTCTTCTTGGCTCTCTTCCTTTGTAACTTTCCACCATTGAAACACCATGTATTTGCTCTTCTTCTTCTTCTTGGCTCTCTTCCTCTATAACCTTCCACCATTGAAACACCATATCTTTCCAAGATGTAATGCAACCACCAAATAGATAAATCTCAGCTTCACTAAAACACCCAAAAACAAAAACAGATAAAAAAATTTTAGACCCAAATCAATGAAAAAGAAAAAAATTGACCCATCGATTGAACCAGTAAGAGAGTTGAATAAATTTGAAAAAAACCCAGAAAAGAAAATCTTGCAAAAAGTAGGTCATTTGAAGATTTGAACATTACCTGTCATGATCAGGAGTGAGAAGAAGCTTGGGTAAATTGCCTTCCTTTTGTGTTCGTGTGACCCCCAAAGCAACAACATTCTAGTTTGAAGTTACAACAACCATACCTAAATAATTGCAGAAGAATATGAAGCAATTGAGTTAAACCTTTGGCCCTAGATCATTTACCTTTGAAGTTTGGAGGAATCACTTGCAGAGATGCAGTATGGGATTGATTTGAACAGTGGAGGCATCTCTATTTTTTCTCTTCTCTTCTTTTTCTTCTTCTTCTTCTTCTCCTCCTCTTCTTCTTCTTCTTCTTCTTTTTCTTTTTCTCTTCTTAAACCCTAAATTGGTACTGATATGGCTATTAAATTGGTGGTAATCGGCCAGTTAGAAGATTTTTTGACACCAAGCACGCCGTCATGTGTCATGTCACTTTGTCGTGAAAAACGGCAAAAAGAACTATTTTGTCACTTTTTCAAAATTGAGTGACTGAAATAAAATTAAGGTGACTATTTTATCAGCTACCCCAAAATTGAGTGACTGCTAGTATAATTTACCCTTAACAAAAATATAAAAAAGTTGATCTAATTAAATTTCAATTTAAACAGATTAAAGTCACTTGTTGGAAGAAGACTGTAGGTGATGTTGGTTAGATATGAAAGTAAGCATTCCTGGAGGAAAAAGAAAAGAAGAATGTGTTTGTAAAATTGGTTTTGCATATTTCCCCCCTTAAAAACATATTTTGTTTGTTGAATTTGAAGGTGGTAGGGAGATGAGTAGAGCAGCGTAAGCAGTAAAAGGGCAGCCAAGCCAATACCTAAACACCTCTACCCTGGTTCCGTCCGATATAACTCTTCTTATTAAATTAAGCACAGACTTAATCCGCGGTTGAATAGCGTGAGAAGAGACGGACTATTATTCCTTTACGACCGGCATTAACATCCATCTATCTTAGCCATTAAGATCTCTCTAATTCCAATTTTCTTCTTCCCAGGTAAACATTCTCCTTTCTTCTCTATATCTCTCCCCCCTTTTTCTATTTTCTGCTATGTTTTTTATGCCAACCTTCATTCTTGATTCCTGATCTTATATTATTATTATCGTTAATTCAGTTTGGAGTGAGAACAGTACCCAGAAAGCAATCATGAGTGAGATGAAAGATAAATTGAAGGGCTTCATGAAGAAAGTCAACACCCAGTTCTCTTCTTCTTCTTCTTCTTCTTCTTCTTCTGGTAAATTCAAGGGCCAAGGTCGAGTCTTGGGTTCCTCTTCTTCTTCTTCTGGACCTGTTAACCCCATCCTTACCCGTCCCTCTCCTACTCCCAACCCTGCCCCTTCTTCCTCCTCATCCAATTCTAAGCCCGTTTTGCCTTCTAAACCACCGGTTTCTGATCAAAACAAGCCCAGTTCCAACTCTAATCCTGAACCAAATCACAAAACGGGAAGTGGGTTTGATCCCTACGACTCATTCATCACTTCTAGTAAGGTATCCAAAAATGGTTTCACTTTATATGTATTCGAGTGTCCGATTTGTGGCGCTTCTTATAGGTCTGAGGAGGAGGTGTCTATACATGTTGAAACTTGTGTCAACAATACCAATTCATTGGATAGAAAAGGAGCTGATGATGAATCAGGATCCAATGAGACCGCTTTGGAAGAGTCAAGAGGTGAAGTAGAGGTTCGTGTTAGTTCATTCCTTTCAGGGAAACCAGCAGAAGGCTCGATTGACGTAGTTCTCAAGTTGTTGAGGAATATAGTTAAGGAACCTGGGAATGACAAGTTTAGGAAGCTTCGAATGAGTAATCCGAAGATAAGGGAGGCAATTGGTGAGGTAGCAGGAGGGGTTGAGCTGTTGGAATTTGTTGGATTTGAATTGAAGGAGGAAGGAGGGGAAATGTGGGCAGTCATGGATGTTCCTAGAGAGGAGCAGATTAGTGTGATCAGTAAGGCAATAATGTTGTTGGAACCAGGAAACATGGAAAAATTTAAGAAGAGTGAAAATATTTCCCCTGCGGCTCCACCTGAGAAAGAGGAAACTGTTGAGTCAAAGAAGATAGACAGAAAGGTAAATGAACTGTTTGCTGATGTTTCTACTATTTCATCAAATCCACCTGTTCATTTTGGTATCTAGTTCTAAATCTTAACTAGGATAAACTTATGATCTGTAACTGACTCTTTAAGTGGTGCAACTGACTGCTGCTATATATAAGGTTATATGTGTGTATCAAAATAATAATTGTTGTCCTAGTGGATTATTATCATGTCCATTGCCAGGAGTAAAAACAACACCAGCTGATCTAGGATGATACTATGGCTTTAGGGTGTAATATATAAGATGTTAGTTTATACAGTGCAAGTGTATATATGATTAGATGCAAGATTTCAGTTTATTTATAATGGACCTAGTGGATCACTGTATTGTGTTCATACAGACTGGTAATATTGGGTTATTGAAATGAATATGGTTAAATAATCGGTCATTGTGGCCCTTCTGCAGAAGGTCTTCTGTTGAAATGATAAAAATAGCTATCCTGATGGTAACTTGTTTGATAAAGTTTCTAGAAATGTTTTGCGTAAATCACACTGCTGTTCTATATGTATGAGATCCCTGTCCTGCTACATTTCTAAAATATTACTAAAAAGAGTGAAAGATGCTTTTTGTTTATGGAAAAGTTCAACTTGCTTAAGATGCTTTTTGTTTATGGAAAAGTTCAACTTGCTTAAGATGCTTTTTGTTTATGGAAAAGTTCAACTTGCTTTCTGTTCGATCGTTTCATTTTTGCAATTGTGCGTGTCATTTTACTCATTCTTTCTCCTTTTATCTGGTAGAACATTGATATTTAATGATCATGCACAATTTTTATACTGTTGCGTGAGTAAAATATGTGATTAATCATGATATTAGATATTCTTTATCACCTATCTCTCATTCTTCTTAATAGATAAAATTCATTCATTTACATTTTATTAAGTCTTGAAGAATATATCCTAATTCAGAACATGAATATTGTTGTAGATCCGGGTGTTCTTCTCTGTACCTGAGAGTGTAGCAGCAAAAATTGAGCTACCGGATTCTTTCTATAACCTATCAAGTGAAGAGTTGAAGAGAGAAGCGGAGATGAGAAAGAAAAAGATTGCAGACTCCCAGCTTTTAATCCCTAAGTCTTACAAGGAAAAGCAAGTGAAAGCAGCCAGGAGAAAGTATAGAAGAACAATTATTCGCATCCAGTTTCCTGATGGAGTGGTGCTTCAAGGTGAATTCGCTCCTTGGGAACCAACTAGTGCTCTCTACGAGGTTAGTCCACTTTGTCTAGCTGTTTGTGTTATTCCCTATCTGTTACGCTAGTATGGTTAAAAATTCATTTCCTTTTATATATTTAAACAATTTTTGAAGCCTTGTTTCATATTTGATATCTTTATCTACGGGTATATTGAAGGTCAGCTATGGTTACGATCATAAGTCTTAATTTCACACTGACATCATCTTTCTAACAGGATACTTTTGTTAGTATTTAACAGAGAAGGTTAGTTGCACTTTGGTTACAACATTGGAATATTTCACATGTATCCTATGTCTTATCCATATGATGTCCATTTTGGTTTGCATTTAGCAAAAGTGCTTTTGGTTTTTAGCACATATCCCGGATCCTAAAATGATGAATGGTCAGTGTTGTCATTGAATGCTAACCTTGATGTCCTCCTGCAAAATTTAACGTGGTTACCATTGCTTTGGAGATTGTGGTTTTTGGTCTCATCCCTCACTTATTTCAGGGGTTGTGATTTTCCTTGGAATCTTATACATGTGTATATGCGCTTTTACATTTTTTTTAAAAATCTTTTATGCATGTGATAATTCCTGATCTTTGCATAGTTTTGAATCTTGAAAAAAGAACCTCTCTACTCTTAAGCTTAAACATATATTAGCTTGTTTAGAGAATTAAGTTCTTTATATCCCAAGATAGAAAACTCAAAAAAGATTGTTTATGTTAGGAAATGAGGCTAAGAAAGATAAAGAAATATTATATATGGGAGCATGAGAATAATAACAAAGTAGATTAGCTTACAATGAATATAGTCAAAACTAAATCTGAAGACCCGTCAGTAGGGAGGGAGCAAGATGGTTTTTCATAAATGCTGGCTTCATCCCATTCCAAGGTGAAATGATTTGTGCTGTTTGTGATGTTCAGTTTGTGAGCTCAGCACTGAAAGAACCGTGCTTGGAGTTCGAGCTGTTAGATCCGGTAATTGTTAAACGACGAGTGATCCCATCATTTCCTGCAGCAGGGGAGAAAGGAAGGACGCTGGAGGAGGAAGGTTTGGTTCCCTCAGCACTTATTAAGTTCAAGCCTGTTGAAACTGATTCTGTCGTCTTCACTGGCCTTTCTAATGAGCTCCTGGAAATCAGTGAGCCCCTTGTAACTAATTGACTAAAACCCTTCATCTCTATTTATTGGGAAAATACACCCAACCAATTATTATATGCTTCGATTTTTAAAGCTGTGTGGATTCTTAGTGTTACATAGCCGGAATTTTCTCCCCTTTGTAAATCATCAAAATATTGTTGATTGGTTGTGTTTTGATAATAAATTCATTTCGAATATTCTAAGCCTTTGTAAATGTATATATGAATTTAAAATATTATTTATTCTAATATATAATATTGTTTCTCCGTTATATAGCCATAATATATAATATAATTGAGGGAGGAAATGCGCGTCCTTGTGATTGAATTCAACTTCTCATACTTAAAATACATTACTTTAATTTTGTTTTATTGTATTTGAATTCAATACCTAACTTTTTCAAGTTCAAATTAGTTTGGGCTCAGGCTTTTTAAGGCTCGGGTTCTTTCATACTCGGACCATTTCGAGCTCGGATATTTTTTGGATTTGGACTCGGATCGAGTCGAGTGTGCTTTTATAGATTCAGATGATTTTGAAATTTATAAGTTATAAATATTTTAATTTTGAATATAATAATTCATTTTACTTTCGTACAATGACGACGTTACTCAAATTCACCTTATAAAAAGCATAAACTATATATAAAAATAAATTATTTTATATATTAATTGAAGTGCTAATTGTAAGTAAAATTTATTTTATGAAATCATATAAATTAACGAAAATATCTTTTATTGTTCATTATTATATTATATTGACAATTGAATAACTTGTTATTTTTCTTATTAAAGTTGGGGTTAAGTCACATTTTGAGTTTTGAACTTGGCAACTCTTCACACTGGGATTTGAACTTTTTTTTGTCTCATTTAGGTCCAAACTTAGCAATTGTTCTCACATTAAGGCTTGAACTTATTTATTTATTTATTTATTAAAGTTAGTTCTTGAAAACCTTAAAGATTAAGCCTCAAAGTGGAAACAATTGCAAACTTCAAGGCCTAATGCAGACAAAAAAATGTTCAGGCCCCATGGGGAAAAGTTGTCAAGTTCAAGCCTCAATATAAGAACAATTGTTAAGTTCAGGACTTAATTTGAACCAAGAAAAAGGTCAAGCCCTAATATGAGAAAAGTTGCCAAGTTTAGACTCTAAACAGTTATTTAACCCATAAACTTATGAACATAATGCTCAAATATATTATACTAAGTCCAAACCCAAATAACATACTCATTATTTCCCAAACTCAAAATAAACTAATTCTAGTCTAACTTTTAAGTTCCACATAAATAAATAAAAATTAAACACGATACTCAAATATAATTTGTAAAAGTTAAAGCCCAATTCAAAATTTAATTTAAAAAATAATATTTAATTAAGATATTAAATTTTAGTAATATCTTATGTATTATTAGTTATAATTATAAACTTGTATTTTAATATACTAAATTACACATAACTATTATATCTTTTATTATAATCTAAATATAATAATAGTTATTATATTAATACTTATAAGATATATTGTTTCATTATATAATACTATATCACATACTATAATAATAGAGTAATATATAATATATTAATTATTATAAAATATTATTGTTTATTATATTGGTTAAAATATGCTCTAAGTCCCTATAATTTTCATATATTATATAATGTTGTATTGTATCATATAGTATATAATATATTAATAGTTTATATATATATATGCATCAATGATTAAACATTATAATATTATGTAATACCATATCTTTTATTCTATTCAATAATATAATAATAGTACATTATATATTAATTATTATCATATGTTGTTGTTTATTATTATATTGGCTGAAATATGCTTTAAGTTCCTATTTTTTTTGTACATTTGAAAGTTAAACCACCTACTATATTATATAATGTTATTTCATATTATATAATATATTAATAATTTATATATATGCATCGATGATTAAACATTGTAATATCATATAATATTATATCTTTTATTATAATCTATATTATAATAATAGTTATATATGTATTAATATTTTTAGTAATATTCACTACAAGAAAATAGACTTTTAGCGGCATTTTTTTTGCCTTTAGCGGCGTTTTTAAGCGCCGCTAATACTTTTAGCGTCGCTTTCCCAAGCGCCGCAAAAAACATCGCTATATGCAACTCCGCTAAGACCAGGACCTTTCGCGGCGCTTTTATAGAAACGCCGCTAAAGACCAGGACTTTTCGCGGCGCTTTTTTAAAAAACGCCGCTGAAGACCAGGACTTTTTGCGGCGCTTTTATAAAAAAACGCCGCTAATGACCAGGACTTTTCGCGGCGCTTTTTTAAAAAACGCCGCTAATTTGCCCAGTTTTGCAATATGTATTTTTGCACCTATATCCAACCCTCCTGCAAGAAATTCAATTAAAAACAGCAAATATACCATGAAATCCAACCAAAACCCATAAATTTAAAAAAGACAAAATTATACGAAAAATATATTATATAAATTGTAAATGAATATTCAAAATATTCTTAAAATAATGTTAAAAGTTACAAGAAAATAAATGTTTAAGATGACGGATTTTGAAATTGCTGGAACATAGTCATCATAGATCAAGTCGTAAATGGAGTTCATTGTATTTTACTGCTCGCTCCCTCACCTCCTCATTGCGCTCCGCTCTAAGTTGAGAAATTTGCTCATCTGTGCTAGCTTGTTTCTGAACTATCTGATCTTTTAGCCTTTGAACTTCAGCTTGACTTTGACTCCCGGAAGGCATGTATTGGTGCGAGGTGGATCCAAAATATTGGATTGGGTTAACACCAGATCCTTGAAATCTAACCCGACCATACCTTTCAGGACCCAAAACTTCATTAATAATTACATTATCAATATCCTCAAAATTAACAGAACTATCGATCGATTGAAGCGATGCGCTTCATACTCGCTTTTCTTATCTTTTAGTTTCTCCTAATAAATCACCAAAGAGTTAGAAACGAAATATACAATAAAAAGGAATACAACATAACATTATTTAAATTAAACTAATAAAACGCATTTAATTAAAACATTATAATTAAATATTATAAATATTTATAATGAATCAATTTTTATTAAGTAAATATACCATAATTTCTGCAACCTCGGATGTCATCGGAGTTCCATCTTTTTCACATGCGTAATGTCAAAAAAGTCAAGCGCCCAACTTTTGACCAGACGAGGCTTCCTACAATATAGTAGTAAAAATATTATTTAATAGTAAAAAGTCATTAATACTTGATAGAATTAATAAATCCATAGTACTGCATGGCTTTGAGCTACACAAGCAAAACTTCTCGACTCTGCTGCAGCGTAAATTTTTATTTTTCCTCGCTGCTTGTTCCAACTCGCTCACGGTCCTACATAATGAAATTATTATTACGTATATAGTAAATACTATAAACCGAAAAATTTATAAGAGTTTGCAAGTACATAATACCTCTCCTTTCTTCGAATTCCAAAATCGAACCGCATCTTCCCATTGGTACCTCAGCATTCCCAGTGGGATATTTTGCAATTTTTCTTCGAGGCTTATGAGTTTTTTAAAATATTTTTTTTTCAAAATGCTTTTATTGTCTCTCCATTTTTTACCCAATTCCTTCTTGATATAGGCATCAAAGACCTCTAAAGCAAACCTATCCTAAAAAACACAAGTTTAGGAAGTAAATATAAATGAAACTTAAACTAAAGTATTATAATTACATTAACGTTTTGTTACCTTAATATTAGAGAGAGCTTGATTTTTATTGCTATCAGGCATGTTATGCCATGATTCGTAGTTGATGGGCAACATATTGGCATTTCGTGCTATAATGCCCAAATAGCCTACTAAAAGTCGAGCTTCTTGTCCAACAGGCTGACCATGGCTGTTTCTACTTACTTTGACACGCTCGACAGAATTTAAGTTATATAACTCTGTTAGGAGCGTACGTCCTCGACCTCTGCGCGTCCCACCATTTTCAGCTGAAAAATAATATATTATTACTATATTGAAATTTAAAAATAAATCAGTAATAAAATTTAATACAATTTGTAAAATAAACTTAACATTACTTTGAAATTCCACAGACTCGTCAAGTGTTTCGGCACGCTTGAAGATCCAACAACCGCTCTGTTGCATTGATGCCTACTTCTTCCGATTTGTAGTATTATCAGATACAATACTAAGATCTCTTAATCTTCTTCTAGGCATTTTTCTTGCAACACATAAAATAGTTAAAATTTTACTAAGAAATAACAACAATAGTAAATATAAAATAGTTAAATTATATAACATGACCAATGTTAAAATTATAACATTACATATAAATAAAAAATCATAAAATCTTACTACATCATAAATTGTAAATATCTTCGTCCATATCCTGACGAACCCATTGAAATTGTGTACTAGTACTAGGGATATTTTCATCTAAGTCTTGTTCTGGAAAAGGCAAAGTTTCTGATCTTTCAACGATGTCATCTCTACTTCCATTCCCCATGTCAAACAAGTCTCTAGGGGTGTTTCGGAGTACAACGTACCAACCCTCATCAATTGGATCTTTCGAGTAAAAAACTTGTTTAACTTGAGAAGAAAATACATACGGCTCGTCTATTAAATGTTCTCCAGTGTGAATTAATCGAGAGGAATTCACCATTGTAAAACCAAACTGATCATTTTTAATTCCGCGAGCAGTATTAGCATCAGCCCAATCACATCGAAATAAGACAACTTTCCATTTTCCATAATAATCCAACTCAATAATGTCGGTTAGAAGTCCATAATACTCCACATTTCCTTTGACAGGATTACTGTCCCTAGCACTAGCGTAACTTGTAATTAAAGAATTAACAACTACTCCACAATTTTGAGTTCTCCTCAATCTCTCGCGATATTTGGTATGAAATCTGAATCCATTCATGATGAAGCCACTATATCTTTTTACTACTCGATTCGGACCTTGAGAAAGCCATTTAACTTCGTCATTAACGACATTCCCACTCCAAACCTATTGAATCGAAAGTAAATTGAGTAATTATAAATGTTATGAGAAAACATTATTATTTGTCAATAAAATGTTGAGTTGCATACCATTTGGCTTAACCATTCATGAAAAGATTCTGCGAATAACCTATTAATCTCGCGATGTTGTAATCTTCGTGAGCGTGGACGAGATCTTAAGATTTGTCTGTACTCACTATGTTAAACACATGTTTAATTCGTTAAAAAATAAACAAATAAAAAAAAGAAGAATATTTATCATATTCTAGAACTTACTTGCGTAATTGTTCAAGTGCATCGTGGTGGAAAAGAACATATCTATGTGCTTGTATCCAAGATCGGTCATCTAATTCTGCAATTTCAACTTTGCCGATTGGTTCTCCATAACTTTGAAATAAATAAGTTTCGGCCAAGTTAGGATCATTGAGTCCGGCATTTCTACTTGGTCTATTCAATCTTGTTTCAACATCTTCTAAATATCTAGAACAGAATGTCATACACTTCTCTGCCAAGTAGCCTTCAGCAATTGATCCTTCCGGATAACGCTTGTTACGGCAATAAGACTTCAATTTGCTTAGGAACCTAAACACCATATACAACATTATCAAAACTGGTAACTATAGGTATAAAGGTGAATGCCTTTGAAATAAATTAGCACCTTTCAATTGGATACATCCAACGATAGAAAACCGGCCCACCAATTATTGCTTCACGAGGGAGATGAATGACAAGGTGCACCATAATAGTGAAGAAGGAAGGTGGAAAGATCTTCTCCAAATTGCATAATGTCAAAGCGGCTCGATCTTGTACTTTTTGAAGTTCTTCAACATTCAGAACTTTGCCACAAATTGCTTTCATTATATTGGACAGTTCAATTATACAGGACGTTACCTTCTTTGACATACAGCACCATAAAGCAACTGGAAGTAGATCTTGCATCAGGATGTGATAGTCATGTGATTTTAATGAATATAGTCTTCGATCTTTAAGACTTACACATCGAGATATATTTGATGAATACGCATCCGGAACCTTTATATCCTTCAACACCGTGCAGAACATTTCTTTCTCTTCCTTTGACATTGCAAAACATCATAATATATTGAGTCTCGCTGCAATTTACTATATCCAATATAAGCTTGCCATTCTAAATACCATTATCAGTGCCATTTTCTTCCTTCACTATAGCATTTATTACCTTCAATCGACATCTCATTTTATAATTAGAAATTGAAAAGCATTTTCAAACAAAATATAACAATTTTTTATATAAAACGTGAGCAACAAGACAGCATTAAACTATTAAATCGATCTAAGTCCACACTAAACACATAAGTTGGATAGAAACATGAAAACAGACCAAAAGAACATCTAAAAAACCAAAATGGAATCACCATTATTATGTAAACATGAAAATGCACAGCTTTAAACAAACCAACTTTGCATGTGTAGAATCATACTCCACAAAACTTATAAACATTAATTTCTCCTAACCAGAATACCAACTTTATGTTTACAGAGGCCTTGATGAAAACTAACATAATCATTGATATATAACTTATCTAATAAGAATCACGAGAATATGTAGAAAGTACACGAGTATTTAGTATCAAGAGAACCATGTATTCAAAGGAAAAGAGCAGAAAAAATGATCAATGTATGCAAAACTTGATCTATATTTCAAAAGCTGAGTAAAGCTTTCATCTAGTACCAAATACATACATATATAGAGACACAAACACACAGCATACATCTTCCATTACCTAAATCTGCTTTCTTGCAAATAAAAGATAAGTAAGCTTCTACAGAAACTTAACGAAGGAAGCCAAATTGAGACAAAACACAAAAAATAGTGGATGAAATAAGCTTAAAAATTTAGGAATGTAATTACAATGTTAATTAAATAAAATTCTAAAATAAAAAAATAATTTTAATAAATATTGTAAACCATTCTTCAATAACATACCAAAAACTTCTAATTCAACCTTAGTTAAATTGACAACTAGGATGGCATGAATTTAAACACCCAGAATTATGATTAGAAGTAGGAATTATCCATCTAATGGCTGTGCACCAAAGTCAAGGTTTCAACACTTTCATTCTATAAATTCAAATGTCTACATTCTCACTTTCCAAAGGAACCAAGGCCTAATAATAATCATTTACATACATTGTATGATTATTCCTTTGATGGATCCATGCATTTACCACAGTATAATAATCGTAGTTTATTTAATGCATTTACCAATACTTATTCATACTAGATTGCTAATCCTAGCAGAAAAAATGCATGATTCAGTCTCTAGAGATGTTGAATCTTTCATCATAAACATTAAAAACATAAAAGGAAAAACATGTTGAAAGAAACATAAATGTTAGGGAAGACAATGTTTACCTTGATTGAATTGGAAATGTTTTCTTGAGGGTTTATTTGGAGATGCTTGGGATTGATCTCTAATAATGTCGACAGACTTCCCTACTCATTGCATTTGAAGAACAGAAGTCTGTTTTTGGTCGACAAAACAATCAAATGAGTTCTAAAGATAAACAACATTTAATGATTGGTATAATATTAATTATATTTGCTAATAACAGGTGGGAATAAACAAATAAAATGATAAAAAAAAAATAGAAGCTACAAGAATTACTAAAAATAAAGCTACGTCAACAATGGTTTCATGAGAACGAAAATTAAAAATCTGAATTAAGTAAAAAAAGAGAGAAAAATATAAAGGAGAGACAAATGAGGGGACAAAGGGCTAGTTTTGTTGGAATAACTGAAGTTGCCAGATTTTTCCACTAAAAATCAGAGTTAAAATTCTAGGGAAAGACAGTAAGTAACAGTCACCCTAATGAAAACCATTGTAAGGAGAAATAGGACCAAGCTCAATACCATTAAAAGAAACAAAATATTTAACCAAGGAAACCTAGAGCACCATCCAATCAGCCTAACCTTTATGGAACTTCATACGTTCAACAATGAACATAAGCTTATGTATTTGTATTTGTATTTGTAAACAGAGACTTAGAAATTAAAAGAAACAGAAACTTAGAAATTAAAGTTACCTGACCTTCTGTTTGCTAGTGAAGGAAAAAAAACCACCACTCCCCATGAAAATAAATGAAAGTAACAGGATTAGGAGTGTTAATAGAACTTCAGAAACCAAATAACTGCGCATCAATTAGGATTTAAAGCAACACTTACGATGTATATTGCCGTAGACAACAAGCAGATTGTTCAGCAGCACAATGAAGGCTCATCAGATTGGTCTGTGTTAAAATAGTCATAAATTTTGACATATTATTGATAATGAATTTCTACAACAATTCAAAATTTTAAGATGAAATAAAAACGAGAAAGAAGTGCAAACTGAAAAGATGATAAATTTAAAGAATAATAGAAAAAAAAACGAAAGAAAGGTTTGAATATTACCTGGGGAGATCTGAAGAGTGAAGTGGAATCGAGGATTTGAGAGAGAAAGAGAGTTAAAAAAAAATGAAGATTGATTGAGAAGAAACACCAAGGTCAGGCCTTGAATCGGTGAAATATGGAGGAAAGCAACTTAGGGTTTCGATTTGGGGAAACTGAGGGTATAGGGGAAACTTTGTTTTGGGAAAAAATACTAAGTATCGGGGCTTACCTTGGGGATAAAGAGGATGGAAAAAAAACGACGCCGTTTAACCTATTAAAACTCAAATATTTGCGGCGTTTTTTATTACAAACGCCACTATAGCTCATTTTTTGTGGCGTCTTTTCAAAAACGCCACTAGTGCACAATTTTAATATTTTTTTCATTTTTAACATATATTTTTCTATGCTTTTTTATTTCAAATTTTCCTGCTGAGATTATCATTTTTTTAAATTTTTTATTTAACTTTCTAACTAAAATATTAAACTTTAACTTTTTAAGTTTTTAATTCTAAAATTAAACCATAAACCCTAAACTCTAAACCCTAAACCCCAAAAAACCAAACCCTAAACCTTAAACCCCAAACCCCAAACCATAAAACCCAATCCACAAACTCTAAACCCTAAAACTCTAAATCTCTCTAACCCAGTATAACCCTTAAATATTAAACATGTATACTCTTAAACCCGCTAACCCCTAAACACTAAATATAACCCTAAACCCATAAACCTTAAAACCTTAAAATGCTAAAAATAGAATCTTATTGCTTACCAGCTAAAACCTTAACCTTAAACTCTGATAGCATAACCCCTAAATCCTTGAACAGTGCCAAGACCTTGACCCTATACTATAAACCCTAAACCCTAAACCTTAAACCCCAAACACTATACCCTAAACCCTAATTAATCCTTAAAGTATAAATCATAAACCATAACCTCTAACCCCAACCTCTATCCCTTAAACCCTAAACCACAAAACATAATTCATAAATCATTGACCCTTAACCCTTAAACTCTTAACCCCTATCCACATAACCCTTAAACCTTAATATCGCTAAACACTAAGATCTTAGACCCTAAATACTAAACCCTAAATAAAAAACTTTAAACACTAAACCCTTATCCTCTAGCCTCTTAACCCATATAAACCCCTAACGCCTAACCCATAAACCTTAAACCCATATATATCCCTTAATCCTAACCACTAACCACTAACCCTTAACCCCTAAACCTTTAACCTTCTAAATTGCAAACCTCAAACCCTAAATCATAAAACATAAATCATTAACCTTAAATCATAACCCTTAAACCCATAACCCCTAAACCTATAAAAATATTAAATTTAAAAATTAGTTTAAATAGAAAAATTTAAATTCACTTAAAAAATAAGTTAGACTGAAACATTTAATACCTGAGTTTGGTCTAATCCGTTTTTAACTTCATAATATTTTATATATATACTATGTAATTTTATAATTTATAAAAAAATAAATTTATAGTAAATGTATAATAGTAGTCTAATATAAACATTAAAATAATATTAAGATAACTATATAAAAAAATTAAATAAATAAAAAATATTAAATTAAAATGACATAATTATTACAAAAATTAAAAATATAATATGATTGGACTTAAAATAGACTTAGGTTAATCATTTGCAAGTATTAATGGGCTTTAACAAAATGTTAAACCTATAATTTAAACCCTACTAAAAATAAATTCAAACAAATATAAAATATATGATATTATATTTAAACAAATATTATATTTAGCACCCATAAACACCTATTATTGAGTAATAAAGAACTAAAAAATGTAATGATTTTGTTGTCTTTTACTTTGTTAAAGAAAGAAAATGTGTCTGCCCCATAAACTTTAGCGGCGTTTTTCGAGAAACGCCGCTAATGCCATTGAAGTTCAAACAAAACGATGTCGATCTGCTTAATGTTTTAGCGGCGTTTTTACAAAAACGCCGTTAAAGATTGATATATAGAGGCGTTTTTAGTAAAGCGCCGCTAATGCCATTGAAGCTAATTTAAAACGACGTTGTTTTGCTTAACCTATTAGCGGCGTTTTCCAAAAACGCCGCTAATGGAGCAAGCTATAGCGGCGTTTTTTACAAAAATGCCACTAAAGTGCGAGCTATTGCGGCGTTTTTAGGAAAGCGCCGCTAATGTCATTGACGCTCATATAAAATGACGTCGTTTTGCTTAACATTTTAGCGGCGTTTTTTCAAAAACGCCGCTAAAGTTTGATCTATTGCGGCATTTTTGGGAAAACGCCGCTACTGCCAATGAAGCTTATGTAAAACGAGATCGTTTTGCTTAACCTTTTAGCGGCGTTTTGGTAAAACGCCGCTAAAGGTCGAGCTATAGTGGCGCTTTTTTAAAAAACGCAGAGAAAGCTCGATCTATTGCGGCGTTTTTAGAAAAACGCCGCTAAAACTCCATCTATTCGTTTTTTTCCGGCGTTTTCTTTTAAAACGCCGCTAAAAGTCTGTTTTGGTGTAGTGATTAATAGTTTATATATGTGTATCAATTACTAAACATTATAATATTATGTAATATTGTATCTTTTATTATAACCTATTGTATAATAATAGTTATATATATTATAGTAGTACATTATATATTACATATTATTATTTATTATATTATTGTTTATTATTATACTAGTTGAAATATACTCTAAGTCCCTGTAAAACCCCATTTGCCCATCTGACCCACGAACAACGACATTATCGGAAAGTAGAGAACATTTCGTAATGGAAAATTCTTAGATTTAGTAGTTAAGAAAATCAATAAGATTTTAATAAATCAATCTTACAAATAATGTTTAACAGAGTAGTGTTTTAAAAATGAAACAAGAAAAAGATAAGGGTGTACGCTTTTGGGATTAAAAGTATTAAGGCATAAATCAAGGGAAGATAAGAGTGAGTCGTAATTGACATAACATAAAAGTTAGTAAATTGGCAAAGAGCCAACATTCATTAAATACAGATGGCTGTATAAAAGAAGTTCAAATTCTCTTTTATAGAGTTCCATTTCAAGAGACTTTAACTACAAGCTACCCCGAATTGATACACATGTTACAACAAAACGATGAAAAACTCACAAAAGAGCCCATTGGCTGGTTGGGTCCCTTCAAAAGCCCACATTCTCAACAAATCCTAAAATGGTAAGGGGAAAACTAGGTGAGTTCATAACGAACTTAGTAAGTTCCAAAAATAAACAATAAACATTTGGATAAGGTTTTCAAGAAGTGAAATTTAGCTAGACTTTTACCACACTTAGTAATACCAATAATTTACACACAGACACGCCAATATAATTGTGTACAATCTATCGGCGGATTCATATTGTAACACTCCTCACTCTTCTTCATCGCCAGATTAGGGTTACAAGATGCTACGGTAAATAACAGAACAGAATCATGCTATATCAATTCAAATTTCTCTAAACAATCTTTAATCATCAATCATAAAGTCAAAAATAGGTTATTCATAAAATATCAGGGTTAAATTGAGCTTACAAAAGCTCTAAAAATAATTCAGAACAAAACATGGACTAATATGAAACATTTCAAAAAATATGGCAAAAATGCTATACAGGAATCACAGGACCGTATGGCCAAGCTGTGTGTCAGGCTGAGGTTGTGTGGGACTGTTGTTGAAAAATCGAGTTTGGAAAACGTAGCGGAAAATAAATTTAGTGAAAAACCAGAGTTTTGAATTTTTTCCCACAAGAACTTGGTTGTCATATTTAAAGTAATAAACACTTAATCTAAATTGTACATTTTCGATTCCTCTAGGATGAACACTTCGACCGAGTAGCCTTCTCCGCTATCCTCAAGCTCACGTTTGCCAAGTGTGAGCTCATTTCGAATAAGAAAATTTTTCACAAAAATTATCAGTGGGATAATTTCGCAATTTCTCTACATTTTAGGCAAAGTTATAAATAAAAAATATCTAAATTTCTCTTTAATTCAAGTGTATGTAAATAATGACTCAAAGCTCTCTTTATATAGAGAGAATTCAGAGAGTTTAACTATGATTAAACTTAATCATTTTAATATTAAATTAATAAAATACTATTAAGTTAGGTATTAAATTAAATTAAAAATTAAATCTATTAAAATAATATTATTTTTGAAATAGTTAATCTGAAATCAAATTCTCTAGTAGAAGTGTAATTCTTCCACTGCTTAACCATCAAAGACCCACCTTCGCCAACCATTTTTCGGCCACCAGAATGCCACCGTCACAACTGTTGACACCTCAAGCTGGTTCAGTTTCCAATGATTCGGTTTGAGCTAGTGACGGCCCGACTGGTTCGGTCTAGCCGCTGGTTGGATTATCGACCAGATTTCACATACTAGGCCCAGTTCAATCAATTATTGGGCCTTGGTTCGATCAATTTTGGGCTCTTGAGCCCAATTTACGATATTAGATCCAATTTTCAAGTTTAATTACCCATTGGGCCAATTTTCTGACTTAAAAACTAATTTCCAAAAATATCATATTAATTTTTAATTAATTTGATTAATTTAATTTTACTTGATCAAAATTAATTTCACCAAAAATCACTTAGATTTTCCAAATTAATTTTTCAAGAAATTTCTTTAATCAAATTCTCTAGTTGAACAAGTCTTACGACTGCTCAATTTCATTCCATATCAAATAAATCGACTCAATTAAATTATTTTCAAAGTTGTTGAACAGTCCGGTCAAACTTTTGTTGAACTAGTGGAAAGGCCAATCGAACATATACAATTAGGCTCTAGTAATTGCAATTATGTCTAAAAGCATCATTCAGATAATTTGTAACACCCCAAACCCGGCCTAGACGTTATGGCCAAATCTGGCGAAGTCACATGAGAATGTATTCAAAACCGAATTTACTCTGAACCGTTCCAGTTATTATCTTTTACTTAACTCAGAAAACGTGTACTGACTGATTGATTTGCTTGAAACCATTTCTTAATACACGGAAACTTAAAAACAAATAAAATTATTGTTATATGTTGCAGTTTCAAAAACCATAAACAATAGTTCAAAATCCCAAGTTAAAACCAAAAAGTTTAGCTTCAGAAATTACATAAAAGTCCTCAACATATCAGTTAAAACGGTAAATTCAATTAAACCTTAAAACCAGAGTATATAAGGCGGTGATCACTGTCGAGCCCTCCTCTACACTGATCCATCTACTGCTGAGGGTTACCTGACAAATAAAACAATAAAGGGGTGAGTTTTCGCAAACTCAATGTGTACGTCCCCACAGTAAGGCATGCATGTAAACAGATAACAGTCAAGCAGTCATAATTGAGCCTGAGCTCCTAACATAATCAGTGTAAGCTTTAGCCCACTCAGAGCAGTATCAGATACACTCGGGCCTTAGCCCACACAGATATACATGCATATCAGGCAGTACAGTGCATGCCCACCAACCCTGCACATCATTTCCGTCCACTCCTACACACCATGTGAGGATAAAATCAACCCACGCAGCCCTACACACCAAGTATGGGGATAAATCAACCCACCCAACCCTACACACCATAAGGTACCGTGTAACGGCACATATCAATAATTGCAGTGAAGCTACCAGATAAACTGCTAAAGAGCCTTTCAGTCTTCCTTCTCTTCAATATCAAACCCAACCCAATGCAATGCACATAAATAATGTCATGACATGCTTTCAAACAGTAAACAGGTTGTACGTACTATACTCAGGTCAGATCAACATTTATACACATGCTAAGTATAACATGCTAGCATACATCTCAATATCATGCCACAGAACAGGGCCTAAGTAACGCTTATCGACCCCTTTAACAGGTCACAGTCGACTAGGACGACCCGTGCAAGCTTCCAAAACAAATCAGATTATTGGGCTCACACGCCTATGTGGCCTGCTTATGTGAACCCACACGCCCGTGTGGCCCACACAACCCAAATTAGCCTTGCCCGTGTGGATCACACGGCCTGGCCCAGATCCCCACACACCCGTGTGGTTCACTCGTGTGGCCCGTATAGGCCGCACGGCCCAATTGGTCTCGTACCTCAAGCACGGCCTAGCCAGCCTCACACGCCCGTGTCTGTCGTGCCTGTACGGCACACGCACACCCTGGCTCGTCGATCACACGGTCATGAATCACCACACGGCCTCCACACGGGAAGTCCACACGCCCGTGTGACGTCGATAGTTTCAGTTTCGACTTTCGTCGAAACCCATTTTCTGTGCAATCGAAGTACACACTTGGTTTTGATTGAAGTCTAATGCAACCTCGAACACGTCTGAACCTATTATTGTCAATCGTAAGCCAAAATTTCAGTCTCTTGATTCGAATAGTTCAGATAAACAAATCCCGAAACGAGAGATCTACTTACCTTCAACGAATAACGGCGATTATTCACTATTTAGAACCCTGATTAGTGATCCACAGAACTTTAATTGTCCCTGAAAAAACAAATTAAATCCCTCTTAAATGATCTCCAAAAGAAACCACATAATTTAACAAAACCATACTTACCGAGCTGGCGGAACCACTAGCAGTACGCCAAAATTAATTGAAAGAAAGAAAAATGGAGGAGAGGGGTAAAAGAAATAAAATTTTGGCAGCAAGGGTTTAGGAAAAGAAGAAAACAATAGAGAGCAAAAAGAAAAAGGAAAACAGGTTAGGCAAACGTCTGATAAACCCTACCCCCCCTTTTAGTGTTTTAGTCTAACTCAAAAGTCCGCACAGCTTAGTAGTAAAATAATGCCACACTCATGACTCGAACTCGGGATCTCAGGCATAATACCTTGCCACTTAACCACTAGACCAGCAGGCCCATTCTACTAAGTTCCTACCAATAAATTCTTATAAGCCCATTAACCAAAAGTCAAGCTTTATTCAAATAAAAACCAAAACTTAGCCCAAGTTAAGGCTCGAACTTAGGACCTCCCAAACACACCCCGGAGCACATAACCTCTTAAACCACATATATTTTATGCCAGAATAATTCAAAACAAAAGTCCCGATATTTCCATACTCAACAATCATAAAAGCCGAAATTACAGAAATTTGGGGCGTTACAACTCTACCCCCTTAAAAAAAATTCGTCCTCGAATTTTTACCTAATCAGAAAAGGTGAGGATGCTGCTATCGCATCGAATCCTCTGGCTCCCAAGTAGCCTCCTCAGTGTTATAATTTTACCACAACACCTTCACTAAAGGAATGGACTTTCTACGCAGAACCTTAACATCGCGGTCTGCAATCTGAAGTGGCTCCTTCTCGAACGTCAGATCTAGTCTGATCTCAATCTCCTCCACAGGTACAATGTGCGTAGGATCAAAATAACGTCTCAACATCGAGACATGAAATACGTCATGTATGCGATCTAACTCCAGTGGCAGCTTCAATTGATACGCAACTGGCCCAACTCGCTTCAGAATCTGGTACAGCCCAATAGACCGAGGACTCAGCTTACTCTTGCGTTTGAACCTCAGACCCTTCTTTCATGGCGAAACTTTAAGAAATTCCAGGTCCCCCACAGAATACTCGATGTCCTTCCTTTTCAAATTAGCATAAGACTTCTGTTTATCAGAAGTCGATTTCAAATGCTCTCGAATCAATCGAACCTTATCCCCAGTCTCTGAAATCAACTCCAGACCCAGAACACGCCGCTCACCCAACTCAACCCAGCACAAAGGAGTATGACACTTACGACCATAAAGTGCCTCATACGGTGCCATCTGAATACTAGAATGGTAGCTATTATTGTAAGCAAACTCTGCCAAAGGCAAATACTCCTCCCAACTACCTCAAAAATCCATAACACATCCCTTCAACATATCCTCTAGTACCTAAATCACCCTCTTTGACTGACCATCTGTCTAAGGATGAAAAGCAGTACTGAAATCCACACGAGAACTCAAAGCCTCATGAAGTTTCTGCCAAAATCGAGACGTAAATTGAGGATCCCTATCGGAGATGATCAAAATAGGAACCCCATGCAACCTCGCTATCTCAGAAATGTACATCTTAGCTAGCATTTTTAGGGAGAAGTCCGTCCTAACCAGAATGAAATATGCCGACTTGGTCAATCGATCCACGACGACCCAAACAGAATCCTTCTTAGTGGGTGTTAGAGGCAACCCACTAACGAAGTCCATTATTACTCGCTCCCATTTCCATATCGGTATCTTTACTAGCTGTAGCAAACCTGAAGGTAACTGATGCTTAGCCTTAACCTGCTGATAAGTCAAACAACGAGCAACATAGTTTGTCACCTCACGTTTTAACCCTGGCCACCAGTACAACTCTCGAAGATCTTTATACATCTTATTTCCACCAGGATGCATAGTGTAAGGACTACTATGCGCTTCCCTCAGAATCGACAGTCTCAAACCCTCATCATTAGGTACACAGATCCTACCTCGAAAACATAGTACCCCATCACCATCAATCCCAAAATTAGTAGTAGTTCCAGCCTCAATCTGATGAAATCGCAACTCAAGAGACTTATCTCCTAACTGCTTATCCTTAATCTGATCCAACCACGTCAGTCTAACCTGCAACTCAACCAGGAGACTCCCATCGTCATAAAGGCTCAGTCGAGCAAACATCGCTCTTAGATCGGTCATAGCCCTACGGCTTAATGCATCGACCACCACATTGGCCTTATCAGGCTGATACTCAATACTGCAGTCGTAATCCTTAAGCAGCTCAACCCATCGATGCTGCCTAAGATTTAACTCCTTCTGAGTGAGGAGATACTTGAGGCTCTTGTGATCAGTGTAGATGGTACACTTCTCACCGTACAGATAATGCCTCCAGATCTTTAATGCAAAGACAACTGCAGCCAACTCCAAATCATGTGTTGGATAATTATCCTTGTGAGTCTTAAGCTGACGAGATGCATAAGCAACTACCTTACCGTCTTGCATCAGAACGCAGTCCAAACCCACATGTGACGCGTCGCTGTACACTACGAAGTCCTTACCAGGCTCAGGCTGTATCAGAACTGGAGCCTGAGTTAACACGGTTTTGAGCATGCCAAAGCTCTCCTACTGTGTATCAGTCCAAACAAAGGGAACTCCCTGACGCAGTAACTTAGTCATTGGCACTGCGATCGAAGAGAACCCTTTTATGAAATGTCGATAATATCCTGCTAGTCCCAGAAAACTACGAATCTTAAACTTATTTTTTGGCTGTTTCCAAACCAACACAGCCTCAATTTTACGATCATCAATATGAATCCCCTCAGTAGACACCACATGTCCCAAGAAGGTTATTTCCTAAAGCCAAAACTCACACTTAGAGAACTTCACATAGAGTTGTTTCTCAAGAAGGATTTGCAGAACACCCCTGAGATGCTCATCGTGCTCGTCCTCAGACTTAGAGTATATCAAGATGCCGTCGACGAACACCACCACGAATTGGTCTAAGTATGGCTGAAACACACAGTTCATCAAGTCCATGAACGCCACTAGTGCATTTGTCAACCCAAAAGGCATAACTAGGAACTCGTAATGTCCATAACGAGTCCTAAATGCCGTCTTATGCACATTGGCCGCCTTGACCCTTAACTGATGATAACCTGATCGCACATCAATCTTTGAGAACACTGACACCCCTCTGAACTGGTCGAACAAGTCGCCAATTCTTGGAAGTGGGTATTTATTCTTGATCGTCACCCTATTCAATTAATGGTAGTCGATACACATCCTCATTGTACCGTCTTTCTTCTTTACGAATAGAATAGGTGCTCCCCATAGAGGCACATTAAGAGGAATAAACCCACGATCCAATAGTTCTTAAATTTGAGCCTTAAGTTCTGCCAGCTCCATCGGCGCCATTCGATATGGGGCGATAGACACCGAAGCTGTACCAGGAATCAACTCGATACCAAATTCTACCTCGCGACTCAGAGGCAATCTTGGTAATTCCTCTTGAAAAACATTTGGAAAATCCCTCACAGTACGGATGTCCTTAACCGAAGAGTCCACAGAATCAGAAACACTGATGCAGGCAAAAAATGCCTCACATCTTTTCCTCACCAGCTTTTCTGCCACTAACGCAGATATCACATTAGACAAATAATTCTGTCATTCCCCAATCATGACTATCTCGCTATCCTCCTCGGTCCATAAAACAACCCTCTTTTCAGCACAATCCGGACTTATACGATGCTTCATCAACTAATCCATGTCCAAAATTAAGTCGAACTCCCCAAACAGAAGTTCCATCAGACCAGCTAAAAAATATCATCCCTTGGACTTTCAACGGAACGTCTCTAAATAATTTATTAACCCTAATGGACTGCCCCAACGGACTCACCATTGAAATCTCACTAGAAGTGCTCTCATGCGAAATTCCCAAAGTCTCAGACACAGAACATGCAACATAGGAATGTGTAGAGCCTATGTCTATCAGTGCAACATAAGGTACTTCAAGAATTAAAAATAGACCGGTGATGACGTCCGGAGCATCTCCATCTTCACGACGGCGTGTAGCATAGACAAGTGCAGGCTGCCTCGCCTCAGTCGGCTCAGTACCTCTGCCTGGTGCTCTCTGACCTCAACCCATACCGTTACCACCCCTAGCCTATCCTCGGACTCTAGGTGGCTACTGTACCCTTCTCTGCGGCTACGCTGTCTCAACCACCGGAGCTTGCATCTAATTACCCCTCAGTGGGCAATCTTTAACACGGTGCTCAGTCGAACTACACCTCAAACAAGCTCCAGTAGCCCTCTAACACTCGCCTATGTGGCGTCTATTATAGAGCTGACAAATCACCACCCCAGTAGGTACAGCAATAGTAGGCCCAGCTCCCATGGGCCCATCAGTTCTAGCCTTTTTCTTAGGCCTCAACCCCGTGCTCGTGGGCTCAGAATCCCTCTTAGCCTTCTTTTTTTCACGGTTTTGGCGCTCAGAGCACTTCACCTCTTCGGCTATCTTGGCCTTCTCGATCAAGATGGAGAAATCTCACTCCCTCTGTAGAGCTATCAGAACCCGCAGACTATCATGAAGATTATCCTCAAATTAGACACAGCGCTCATACTCGGTCGCTACTATGCCCCTCGTATAACTGCTTAATCTAATGAACTCAGCCACTGAACGGTCTCCCTAAGTGAGATTTAGGAACTCACGCTGCCTAGCATTAGTGTAGCTGGCTCCCACATACTTACTCTGATAAGTGGTCTTAAACAGATCCCAAATCAGCCGATCGGGCTGAGTGCCCTCCTTAACGGTCAGCCACCACTGATACGCCTCATCTCGCAGTAGTGACACGTCCCCCTTGAGCTTCTGCTCATCAGAAAAGTCCAGATCGTCCATGATACGCTCCGTGGCCTCTATCCAGTACTCGGCCACACTCGGAGCAACTCCTGCGCTCAGCCCATTCGGCCGGAGTCATTCCGTAACTGACCCACGGCCTTCAGACTTAGTATTAGCCCGAGCGACCCTCTCTAAAATTTGCAACATGGCCTGAGACAGTGTGTTGTCCCTGGCTGCATGGTCCTGAGACTCAGCACCAGTCTCAGTAACAGATGACACCGGCGTCATGCTAGTGTCCAGATTAGGGATCGTATCAGATGCGAAGGACTCAGCTCGAATCCCTCTACAGCCTCTGCGTCGGCCTCTAGTACCCCGTCCACGAGTACCACGTGTGTTCATCCTAACTATCGAATTAATCTGTATTTAGAATTTTTATGCACATCAATTTACAGTTTCGATAATTATTAGCAGATATTTTATGCAATATAGTAATAGAGGTTCAGAGTCAGTTATCGCGAGAAGCAGTCTTACTACAGTTTTAGTCCACATTACCTATTGTGTTTCAGTAAAGTACTACCTACAGTAGTCTTATAACACACACACAGAGAGAATATTTCAGACTGATTCAGGCAACATTTCAGGATGAACATGCTTTCAGACAATACATATCAGAATTTCAGAGAACTTACAAGATCAGTGCTGAAGGCTCGGTGTACCACAAACTTGTTATTAAAATTATTTCAAATTATTTTTCAAATCATTTTACAAAAACTTTTTTTTTGAAACCCAAATCCACAGTTGAATTTTGTAACTTGACTCTGATACCACTAAATGTAACACCCCAAATCTGACCTAGACGTTATGGCCAAATCTGGCGAAGTCACATGAGAATGTATTCAAAACTGAATTTACTCTAAACTGTTCTAGTTATTATCTTTTACTTAACTCAGGAAACGTGTACTGACTGATTGATTTGCTTGAAACCATTTCTTAATACGCGGAAACTTAAAAACAAATAAAATTAACGTTATACATTGCAGTTTTAAAATCCATAAACAATAGTTTAAAATCCTAAGTTAAAACCAAAAAGTTCAGTTTCAAAAATTACATAAAAGTCTTCAAACATATCAGTTAAAACGGTAAATTCAATTAAACCTTAAAACCAGAGTATATAAGGCGGTGGTCACCGTCGAGCCCTCCTCTGCACCGATCCATCTACTACTTGGGGTTACCTGACAAATAAAACAATAAAGGGGTGAGTTTTCACAAACTCAGGTATGTCCCCACAGTAAGGCATGCATGTAAACAGATAACAGTCAAGCAGTCATAATCGAGCCTGAGCTCCTAACATAATCAGTGTACGCTTTAGCCCACTTAGAGCAGTATCAGGTACACTCGGGCCTCAGCCCACACAGATATACATGCATATCAAGCAGTACAGTGCATGCCTACCAACCCTGCACACCATCTCTGTCCACTCCTACACACCATGTTGGGATAAAATCAACCACCCAGCCCTACACACCAAGTATGAGGATAAATCAACCCATCCAACCCTACACACCATAAGGTACCGTGTAACGGCACATATCAATAATTGCAGCGAAGCTGCCAGATAAGCGGCTAAAGAGCCTTTCAGTCTTCCTTCTCTTCAATATCAAACCCAACCCAATGCAATACACATAAATAATGTCATGGAATGCTTTCAAATAGTAAACAGGTTGTACGTACTATACTCAGGTCAGATCAACATTTATACACATGCTAAGTATAACATACTAGCATACATCTCAATATAATGTCACAGAACAGGGCCTAAGTAACGCTTATCGACTCTTTTAACAAGTCACAGTCGACGAAGGCGACCCGTCCAACATTTCAAAATAAATCAGATTATTGGGCTCATACGCCTATGTGGCCTGCCCGTGTGAGCCCACACGCTCGTGTGGCCCACACAGCCCAAATTGGCCTTACCCGTGTGGATCACACGGCCTGGCCTAGATCCCCACACGTCCATGTGGTTCACCAATGTGGCCCGTGTGGGCCGCATAGCCCAATTGGTCTAGCTCGTGCCTCGTGCCCGTGTAGCACGCGCACAGCCTGGCTCGTCGATCACACGGTCTTCACACGGGAAGGCTATACGCCTGCGTGACGTCGGTAGTTTCGGTTTCAACTTTCGCTAAAACCCATTTTCTGTGCAATCAAAGTACACACCTAGTTTTGATTAAAGTCTAACACAATCCCGAACACTCCAGAACCTATTATTGTCAATCGTAAGCCAAAATTTCAGTCTCTTGATTCGAATTTTCAGAACAAACAAATCTTAAAACGAGATATCTACTTACCTTCAACGAATAACGGTGATTACTTACTGTTTAGAACCCTGATTAGTGATCCACAGAACCTTAATTGTCCTCAAAATAGCAAATTAAATCCATCTTAAATAATCTCCAAAAGAAACCACACAATTTAACAAAACCATACTTACCGAGCCGGCGAAACCACTAGCAGTACGCTAAAATTAATAGAAAGAAAGAAAAATGGAGGAGAGGGGTAAAAGAAATAAAATTTCGGCAGCAAGGGGTTTAGAAAAGAAAAAAATGACAGAAAGTAAAAAGAAAAAGGAAAATAGGTTAGGCAAACATCTGATAAACCCTACCCCCCTTTTTAGTGTTTTAGTCCAACTCAAACGTCCGCACGGCTTAGCAGTAAAATAATTCCACACTCATGACTCGAACTCGGATCTCAGGCATAATACCTTGCCACTTAACCACTAGACCAGTAGACCCATTCTGCTAAGTTCCTACCAATAAATTCTTATAAGCCCATTAACCAAAAGTCAGGCTTTATTCAAATAAAAACCAAAACTTAGCCCAAATTAAGGCTCGAACTTGGGACCTCCCAAACACACCCCAGAGCACATAACCTCTTAAACCACATATATTTTATGGCAGAATAAATCAAAACAAAATTTTCGATATTTCCATGCTCAACAATCACAAAAGCCGAAATTACAGAAATTTGGGGCGTTACATAATTTGCAATTACTTAATCATTGAATCAGTCCACAAGAAGTATCATGATTGAAAACTCCTTATTGTATACACTTTACAAAAGTAATTCATCAAACTGCTTTGCCCAATGACCTCGACATGTGTGTGTTACCATCATATGACATTCTTGATTCCTTTGGGTTAAATCCGTTCACTTAATGCAATCTTATTTTATCTCATTGTTGCTATTATGCCTTCTTAATAATTAATATAATCACTGTCAAGAAATGACTGTGATAAATTGCTCATTCGATAACAAGCAACCCGTAGCCACGTTCCATATTTATCAATCTACACATGCCAATAGGAGGATATCGTTAACTCTATAATTAAGTTATGAATTCCACTATTGATAGTGAAGCCATGCCATACACAAGTCATGTACCCAACATACTGGCTATCAGCTCGATCATCTTTAGAGCATAAGCCTCCACTTATATCAAAGCACATAAGTTACATACGCATGGTCAGTGACTAACTCAAGATTTAGGTAAATCACACCATGAATGTCACAAGTGAATTAACTCACAAATGGATTCAAAATTAATTCATCTTAGGTCTAGTTCAATGTATCATTCTGCCAATGAATACATCTATGTCTCTACCCGTAGAGTCAACTGCTCCGATAGTCAGGACTAGCCATCTGCTCAATTAAAATTGTAGACGACATAATAATCATTATTAGTATTTGAATCAAATACTCACTTTGGTTCTTTTACGGGATTACAGACTCATTTAGATTATCTAGTAAAGTAAGTTGTCTTTCTCGCAATGTAAACGTTTTTACAATGCCACTTATCATTAGTTGGAACTTAGACACTCAATGAGTTAATATTTGCTTGTCACAGTTTCACTATGCATGAAAAATATGAAATACAAAAATACAAAAGACATAACAGTGAAAAGTGAAATTTATTTATTCATTGTTCAAATACATAGAAAACAAGTACATGTTTACTACAATATGGGCACATTTCCCAACAACTGTAACACACAACTATGCCCCAAATCGTGTTGCAAACTAAGGCCGCATAAAATAAGGTCACACAACCGTGTCAATAGATTGTGTAACTAACTGTGGCTGTGTAGACCTAATTGTAAAACTTTGCAAACATTCACACGGCCGAGTACCAGGTCGTGTGAGAGACTGTGCCCGTGTGTACTCAAAACTAACCTGATTATACAGAGCACACGGTCGAGTCACTTGCTCGTGTGTGACACACGGTCATGTGTGTCGAAACCTCTTTTTAAATTGTGAGGGTATTTTGAAAAACGGGAGTCGTCACCAATCTTTTAAAGTGTGATTGGATCACTTTATAAAACGTTTTGGTCTACGAAGTTACGAGAAAATAGGTTCGGGAGTCGGTTACACACGAGGAAGGACTAGCACCCTCGTAACGCCCAAAATTGGTACCAAATTGAATAATTTTGTCTTAATGTCAAAAGTTTGAAAGAATTTAGAAATAAGGTTTCTTTTAAAACCGTAATATTTTGAGTTAAAAAGAATCAAGATTTCATTGCTTCAAAAGAATATAAACATCACATCCAGCATGTTTGGCCACGATATTTTTAAACTTTTGTAACTAAAATCATCTTGATATTTTCAAAATCTATTAAAAAGGATACTTTAAATATTTAGACAAACGGGAAATCGCGACTCAGCATGTTAGGGCACTATTCCCCGAATTCCTAAATACAAAAGGCATTGCCTTTTTTTTGAAAAAAAAATTCCTTTGGATTAAATGAAACTTTTTTTTTAAAAAACGATGATGCATTTAACCTATTACAAAAGAATCAATATTGGATTAATTAAACTACGTACTTTAACATTTCATGCAAATATAATGTAGTAAATGGTAATTATGACATAAATCACTCAATACTTTAAAATTTCAAGCATATATAATCACAAATAATATGAATATACACATTATTTCATGCAAGAATACAAAATGGCAAAAATAATGAATACATCAGTACAAATTAAACATATATAATAATATTTCATGCGAGAATACAACATAGTAAACAATGAGGATAAGATGTATAATCATACTTCATGAAAATATAACTTACATAAATAAATAATTTTTATGTAAACATATAAAATCAATGATAACAAATAACTCGTGCAATGAATTTACATATTTAAGCAATTAACACAAATATATTAATAACATATGAACATATATAAAAATAAAATAAAACTTAGGAAGAATCACATATTTGGCACAATGAATAATAAAGGGAAATTTTAAAGTGCTTAATACATACTAAAAACAATGTATAATATATATATATATATATATATATATATATATATAATAATAATAATAAAACTTTATAATAACATACATACTACATGTTTAATACACATAAATGTAATACTTAATAATAATTTATAAATTTCATAATAGTATAATAATATATATTAATAATATAAATAAAATAACGTATAAAATATAAAATAATAAAATAATGTAATGATAAATGAATTTTAAATATTTAATAATAATATATATATAAAAAATAATGTTTAATAATAATTTATAAAATTTTAAAATTATACATGATAATATGTAATAAGATATAAATATAAAATAAAACAATATAATATATAATGTATATTAAAACATAAGATAATATAACATATATACAATAATATAAAAATATAAAATAATATATATTAATAAATAATATAATGTATAAATATACTTGAAAATAATTAATATCTAAATAAATAAATTTTTATATGTATAAATAAATAATAAATAATATTTAAAATAAATAAATTTAAGAAAAAAGAATTAAAATTAGCAATGATCAAAACTTTAGGGCTAATTTAAAAATAAAAAAATAAAAAAAATGAATTTCGGGCTTTCTGGAACGCGCGTTAAAAGTTGAGAGACTCATTGGCAATTAGCCCTAATCCCAAAACGACATCATTCCCAGAATAGGCCTCAAAAGAGCTGCTGGGACTAAATTGAAATAAAATCAAAATGTTAGGATCAAATCATAATAAAATAAAGTGAAATTGAAAAAAAAAATAGAAAACACAGAAGGACCAATTGGGAAATTATCCCATTTTACGAAAACACGCGGATCCTCCCCGGGTAATGGGGTCAACACGCGGATCCTGGCCTAAACAATGACATTTTGAAACTTATTGTTTTAAGCTATACGACGTCGTTTTCTTTAGGCTATATAAACTAAATTTTAACTTTAAAATCATTTTACAACCCGGTCTTTAAAAAAAAGAAAGAAAACTCTCTGAGAGGGTTAGGAAAGATGCCTCCGGAGTTCTATCGAGGCTCCGTCTGGGGCTTGCACGAGCTCACGCGCCCCCGCCAACGCCCCCATGTACAGCGGTCGGGAACTGGAAAAATTCCCTTTTCCGACATGGATCAAAACGGTGCGTTCCCCTTTTCCATTTTATTTTTTATTGTTACAATATTTGTATATATATTCAGAAAAGAAAAACAAATATTCACCTATGTGTTCCTCGATCGACTGTGATTCTCTTTTCTGTATAAAAGGGTACTCTATTTTTATTGAATCTCTCTGTAAAAAAAACCCTGTATACAAATTGGAACAAAAAGGGTTTTTATAACCCTCTGTTACATTTTTGGGAAAGTATCCTTTGATTTCTTTCCATGTTTATTTCCTTTGCTGTTGTGGTTCTTTCTTTCTTTTGCAGGTATAAGCAAAAAATCTGGTGGTGAATGCACTGATTACGACGCGATATGGCGCTGGAGTCACGGCGCTGATGGAAGGCCACTGGAACGGCGCGAGTCGAAGAGGCGTTACGCTTGGGATGGTTGCGGCGCCTAGCGTTTCTGAAACCCTAGGCCTCTCTGTCTTCCATTAACAGATTGGGCCACTTGGGCCTTGTGTATCTTGGGTAGCATACGGGCTTGGGTGTAATTGGGCACTGGTAGTTTTAGGTATCTGGGCTAAGACAGGTAATGGGCTGTAAATGTTAATGAGTTTTGGGCTTTGTACATGGACTGTATAAACTTTATTATTTTTTAAATTTATATTTTTTTTTTATTCATTTATGAGCCGGGCGAATTTAGTTATTACAGCTGCCCCTATTTGCTCATTACTGTGTAACAGGAATAGAGCAAAGACTATAAAAGGACCTAATTTATCCGCCCTGGTCAAGTCTCGAAATCTTGATCTTCATCTTCCTCATAGGTATTCTGATAGCTTCAAGAATGTCAAATTGGCTATCTTCAACCTGTTTCTTGCAAACTCAGGAACGCCAGATCTGTTATCTTCAATCTGCTCTCTGATAATACAGAGACGCCAAATTTGCTACCTTCGATCTGCTCTCTGACAATACAGAGACGCCAAATCATCCTAGATCTGCTTTAGCGTAAACACGTGAAAGCCAAATCTACTATGTCTCCTCTCCACCGAATATGGAGATGCCAAATCTGTTTCTTCGATAGAAACGCCAAATCTGCTATCTTCGATCTGCTCCCTGACAATACAGAGACACCAAATCTACTATCTTCGATCTGCTCTCTGACAATATAGAGACGTCAAATCTATCTTTGATCTGCTCTCTGAAAATACGGAGATGCCAAATCTGCTATCTGACAATACAGAGATGTCAAATCTATTATCTTCGATCTGCTCTCTGAAAATACAGAGACGCCAAATTTGCTATCTTCGACCTGCTCCTTGTAAACGCAAGGATGCCAAATCATCTTGGATCTGCTTCGATGCAAAAAATCCAAAGGTTAGATCTGCTATGTCTTCGATCTGCTCTCCGTCGAATATGGAGATGCCAAATCTATTTTTTCGATTTGTTCTCTGACAATACAGAGACACCAAATTTACTATCTTCGATCTGCTCTCTGACAATACAGAGACGCCAAATCTGCTTAGATCTGCTTCAACGTAAACACCTGAAGGTCAGATCTGCTATGCTTTAGCATGTTACCCTACTGCTTATGGGGTTAAGGCGCATCAATCTTCATTGTCCCTTGAAGGACATAACCTGTATAATGTGTATAAGTTCATGTCTAATGATTAGGATGCTATGACCTAAGTGAGTCGAATGCTCCTAATTATACTTATTATAATGCAAAATGTTTATGAATATGACCCCTATTCCAGACGTCACCACTTATTCCTTCGTCGAAGTTTTTTTTTTTATTTCTCTCGAAATATCATTCCTACTCAGCCTGTGGGTTTGTACCATTCTTCAAATGCTATGACTCACCAAAAATATCTGTAAGATGATCCTCTCCTAGGATCGAATCGTTTGATTTGTCCAATCATCATTTTGGACTAAAGAAAGAATTTTCTCGAGTTCTTTCAAACCTCACTTACGTGAATTCCTCGAACAATTGTTCTGTTTTAGTTTCTTGTATTATCTAGAAATTTCCAGAGTAATGAGCAAAACTTCATTTGTGAAAATTATTTAGTTCATCTATCATTATTTTAATGCAACATACTTTAAGAATAATAGAAGATGAATTTAATCTTGAGAATAATTAGATTTGAATGAATTTGTCAAAAATACAAAGGAAATTAATTTGATAGCCTATCTTTGAGAAGAAAGAGAATCTAAATATAGCAAATACGACAAAAGTTAGATGCCCTAGATATCGCCGCTTGAGCGTCTATACCTCAGCTCTATGAAGACTTTCTTGAATTCAACATGTGTTTAAAAGATCCAAAGTACTTTGTTGATGGACTGATATTTAACGCGCTTCACTCTTTGTTGAATCTGATATAGCAAGATTACCATGTGCTTCTCCAAAATTTGAGCTGCCCTTTCGGGTTTTCAACTCAAAACCCCTTTGGTCACAAGGCACCCTTTGCGGGTTTTCACCTTGGCCTCTCTATTTTTTTTATTTTTTTTATTTTTGAAAACCCAAGGCGCCCTTTGCGGGTTTTCACCCTGGATTCTCCTCTCCTTTAGACAAAGTACTTTTTGACTGAGTCTGAATTCACTGGATTGGGTAAACTCTTCCCATCCATTTCTGTTAATATCAATGTACCCCCAGAGAAGGCCTTCTTCACGACATACGGCCCTTGCCAATTCGGCATCCATTTTTCTCTACAGCCCTTCTGAATGGGAAGGATCTTTTTCAGCACAAGGGATTCTCTTGGTCGCACTTTCTTGTCGTAAGCTCACATCATTCGCTTTTGATACATCTGACTATGACGAATGGCCCTTAGCCTCTTTTCCTCAATCAAGTTCAACTGGTCATACCACGATTGAATCCATTCTGCTTCATCTAGCTTTATCTCTGACAAAATTCGAAGAGAAGGTATTTCAACTTCAATGGGTAATACTGCCTCCATCCCATAAACCAGCGAGAAAGGAGTTGCCCCAGTAGAGGTTCTGACGGACGCTCTATAGGCTAAGAGTGCAAATGGTAACTTCTCATGCCAATCTCTATAGGTTTCAGTCATTTTCCCCACTATCTTCTTGATATTTTTGTTAGCAGCTTCTACTGCCCCATTCATCTTTGGACGATACAGAGAAGAGTTATGATGCTTAATCTTGAACTGACTACAAACTTCTGCTATCGTTCTGTTGTTCAATTCAATGCATTGTCCGATATGATCCTTTCAGGCATCCCATACCGACAAATGATCTCTTTCTTCAAGAATCGACTTACAAGTGACTTAGTAACATTTGCATAAGATACCCACTTTGTGAAGTAATTAATGACCACAAAAATAAAGCGATGCCCATTTGAAGCTTTTGGTGATATTGGCCCAATGACATCCATGCCCATGGAGAAGTCATAACATGTAGAGGTGAAGGTGGTACATGAATCTTGTCTCCGTAAATCTGACATTTATGGCATTTCTTGGCGTAGTTGATACAATCCCCTTCCATAGTAGACCAATAATATCCAAACCTCATGATTTGTCTAGTCATCGTGAAACCATTAGCGTGTGTCCCAAAAACACCCTCGTGAACTTCTTCCAAGATTAACTTAGCTTCCATGGCGTCCACACATCTCAACAGTACTTGGTCCTTTCTTCTTTTGTACAAGATATCCCCATCCAAAACGTAATCGCAGGCTAATCTCCTTAAAGTTCACTTATCATTTTCAGTTGCCTGTTATGGGTATTTACGATCTCTCACATATCGCAATATATCCTGATACCAAAGATTATCATCCTTTTCTTCTTCCTCAATGTTACAACAGCAAGCTGGAGCCTCAAAGATACTCATTTGAATGGGTCTCATCTCCTCCTCTTTATTCATTTTAATCATTGAAGCCAAAGTTGCCAGAGCATCTGCCATCTGATTTTCGCCTTGTGGGATATAATTGAAAGTGATGTCATCGAGCTCCTCAAGTAGCCCTAAAACTACCTTTCGATAATTGATTAATTTAGGATCCCATGTTTCCCATTCACCTTTAAGCTGGTAAATTACCAACGCAGAGTCTTCATATACTTCTAAGGTTCTTATTCCTCGCTCTATAGCCGCTTGGAGTCCCATGATGCACGCTTCATACTCGGCCATATTGTTTATGCAATCAAAATCCAACTTGCACGTGAATGGATAATAATCGCCATTTGGGGATACCAAAACTGCCCCAATCCCTTTTCCTATCGCGTTTGATGCGCCGTCAAAGTTCAGCTTCCAAGGATATTCTTCAATAACTGCCACATACATCAACTCCTCATTAGGGAAATCAAAGCTCAATGGCTTGTAATCTTCTAGAGCTCTGCTAGCTAGAAATTCTGCTATCGTGCTTCCTTTTATAGCCTTTTGACTCACATAGACTATATCAAATTCTGAAAGCAGTATCTGCCACCTTGCCATCCTTCCATTTAGGGCTGTTGACTCCATCATATACTTTAATGGATCAAGTTTTGAAATTAGCCAAGTTGTATGATATAACATATATTGCCTCAACCTTCAAGTTGTCCAAATCAAAGCACAACACAATTTTTCAATTGGCGAATATCTCATTTCATACTCAGTAAATTTCTTATTGAGGTAATATACCGCTTTCTCCTTTCTTCTTGACTCGTCATGTTGACCAAGCACACATCCCATGGAATTACTAAACACCGACAAGTACAGAATTAATGGTTTATCTGGACTAGGTGGAGATAGTACTGGAGCATTTAACAAGTATTGCTTAACTTTATCAAAGGCATTCTGGCATTCTTCATCCCAAGTACCTTGGTTGTGTTTTCTAAGGAGGCGAAATATAGGGTCACATTTCTCAATTAATTGTGAAATAAACCGAGCAATATAATTCAACCTTTCAAGAAAACCCCGAACTTCTTTCTGAGTTGTGATGAAGGCAAATCTCGTATGGCTCTAACTTTGTCTGAGTCAACTTCTATTCCTTTTTCGCTGACCACAAAGCCTAGTAATTTCCCCGACCTAGCTCCGAAAGTGCACTTTTTCGGATTAAGCTTCAACTGAAATTTCCTTAATCTTAGGAAAAACTTCCTCAAAACTTCAATATGTTCCTTCTCTATTTGAGATTTAGAAATCAGGTCATCAACATACACCTCAATTTCTTTGTGCATCATATCATGGAATAAAGTCACCATAGCCCTTTGGTATGTTGCCCCTGCATTCTTTAGCCCGAAGGGCATTACCTTGTAACAAAAGGTGCCCCACAATGTTATAAATGTGGTTTTATCCATATCTTTAGGATGCATCTTTATCTGATTGTACCCTGAGAAACCATCCATGAATGAGAACAACGGATATCCTGCTGTGTTGTCTACCAAAGTGTCTATATGTGGCAGAGGGAAATTATCTTTTGGGCTAGCTTTGTTCAGATCTCTGTAATCAACGCACATTCGTACCTTCCCATCCTTCTTAGGGACTGGTACAATATTAGCTACCCATTCAGAGTACTTTACCTCTTGTAAGAATCCTGCATCGAACTGCTTCTTGACTTCATCTTTTATCTTCAATACGATATCTGGCCTCATTCTTCGCAACTTCTGTTGGACTGGCTTACAATCCTATCTTATTGGAAGACGATGCACCACAATATCGATATTTAACCTTGGCATATCTTGATAGGACCATGCGAAGATATCCTTGAACTCACGCAGCAACTCAATCAGTCCTTGCCTTGTGTCCTTGGCAATATGCGTGCCAATTTTTACCTCTTTCCCTTCCTCTTGGGCTATATTCTCTACTTCCTCTTTCTCATATGGCAGGATTTGTTTCTCCTCCTGTTTTACTATCCTCAAAAGATCCAGAGACACATCACAATCCTGGACATCTTCAAAATCCTGAGATTCCTCTAAACACATGTCTTGCTCCCAAGAGAAATCAGGATTTGTAATATCAGTGCTCATGTCATTGATATCTAGGGATCTATGAAGTATAAAGAATATACAAAGAATGAATGAATTTAAGAATGATTATTTATGTGCTATGAATGAAAGAATAAGAATTGTCAAAATTTAACAGAATATTGGTTGATAAAAATGAAACAATACTCGTTCAAATTAATAAAAGTTATGTTTTATTAAAAATAATAGATGATTGTAAGCCCATTTCACAAATGTAATCCTATTACTCCTAGGCCCTAGAGTAACAAGAATGTTTCGAAAATTACTCTGAAAAATTCCTAAAGACTACAAGAAGTTCCTCCGTAGTCCAATTGTTCAGAGAGCTTCCCAGTTCGTAAGGGCGAATGCCCTTAAGGTTTCCTTGCTCCGATCTTTCATCGTGTATAACATTAATCTGATGACTTTCTTCTATAAGTAACCCTCCCGATATGTAAATTTGGGATATTAGAAGGAATGTCATCGGCTCCCACTCCACTTCTCTTCCATTGAGGCGCGCCCTTCTTCCCTCTTTGCTCTTCTTAACCTCCTTCCTCCTTTGCTTATAGTCTAGCTTGAAGCCCAGACCAAAGTGATCTCTCTTCTCTTTCAGTTATGGGATTTGAGTCCCTCCCTGCAAGTATTTTCCTAACCCTCTTCCTGGTAAGGCTCCCTTTCCCACCATCATTTGTAAAGCCATCCTCGTAGCTCTTGCTATCTTTGGCACCGGTAGCTCACTCTCTTCTGAAATGAAGGTTGCATTCACAAATTCTAAAGAGTGAAAGGAACACTCAATAGACTCTTCATTCGTCTCGACATAAAGGGCCTTGCTAGTGACCGCGGCTATAATGTCCTCCTCCGCATTGATGGTTACTAACCGCCCATCCGTCACTAACTTCAATTTCTGATGCAACGATGAGGGCACTGCTCCCGCTGAGTGTATCCGTGGCCTCCCTAATAGGTAGTTGTAGGAGGGCTTGATATCCATCACTAAGAAGTCTATTTCGTATATACTCGGCCCAATTTCTAAGGGGATGTCAATCCTTCCCATCACCTTCCTTTCTGTACCGTCAAAGGCTCTTACCATATTTTGACATGTCTTCATGTGAGAATCGTCAATGGGTAATCTGTTCAATGTAGACAACGGTAGAACATTCAAGACCGATCCATTATCAACAAGCACGCTTGGGAGTGTATACCCCTTGCATCGAGTGGTGATGTGCAAGGCCTTAGTTGACCCCCTGCCCCCGGTGGGATTTCATCATCATTAAAGTAGATAAAATTATCCGCACTTATGTTATTCACCAACCGGTCCAGCTTATTAGCGGATATGTCATGGGTGACGTATGTTTCGTTGAGCACCTTCATCAATGCATCTCGATGCACCTCAGAACTCAAAAGTAGAGCCAATACTGATATGCGAGCTGGCTGCCTACGCAACTGCTCAACCACGCTATACTCGCTATGCTTAAGGAACTTTAGAAATTCCTTAGCCTCCTCCTCCTTTACTGGCTCCTTAATAGGCACTTCAGCCTCTTTCTCCTTCTCTGCACTAGCATTCTTTATTTTTGTGGGCTCCTCTCTGATGCCCACCGTATCATACCGCTTCCCACTCCATGTATGGGAACCCTCGACTTGTACATCCTTAGACGCTCTGGCTATACTCTCTTTCTTCGATATTGACACATGACAGTTATAATTCCAGGGTACCCTCTTGTTATCCTTATAAGGAAAGGAAACAGGTTTATGAATGATAACATTCGGTACCATTGGTGTTTCAACTTCATTATTTCCTGGTAAGGAAATAATGATCCTTGGCCGGTTTTGATTCTTCGGTGCACCTTCTAATGTGTATATAGGTCCCTCATTTGTCCCAGCTTCATAAAATCCTAGCTCTTTATTGTCCATAAGGCTTTGTATCAAGGCCCTAAACTCGTCGCATTCCTGGATCTTGTGCCCCTCTTCAGCATGGAACTCACAGTAGTCCCTTGCTCCTTTATTCCTCTTTTTAGAGATTATCATGTCTCTTTTTACTATTTCTTCCCAAATCATCTTCATCGGCGTTCTCACCTCAGCCATGCCTTCCTTCATTCTCCTCTCACTGGCTTCGCCAATGGCATTCACTCCTTAATCGCTATGATTTGACAATGGGTTTTCAGTATTAGGGGTATTGTCGAACTTCACTACCCCCATCTTAATAAGCCTCTCTACGGCCTTCTTAAAATCGGTACAATTTTCGATTGAATGCCCCGGTATTCCAGCATGGTATTCACATATGGCGTTTGCGTTATACCATTTAGGGTATGGGGGCTGCAGTGGTTTCAAGTGAAAAGGAGAAATAGCATGTGCATCGTATAAGCTTTGATAAAGCTCACGATACGTCACGGGGATAGGTGTAAATTGCATCCTTTCAGAATTCTGGCTTGTACCCGACTCTTGCCTTTGAGAACCCTGTTGCTCAACCGCAGCTGTTTTAGGTTAACCAACTGTGATTGCCCTCGTGTTGAAGGTGCTTGTGTTATTCACTTCACTATCTTTTCTCTTTAGGCCGATCTTTTAGTCGTTTCCCCCTCGATTTTGCCACCCCTTATGGCATTCTCGATCATCTCTCCCGCCATGACTATATCCGCAAAACTTTTAGTGGTTCTCCCAATCATGTGAGTGATGAATGAAGCCTTTAGAGTGTTGATGAACAACATGGTAGTCTCCTTCTCTAACAACGGTGGTTGAACTTGCATTGCCACCTCTCTCCATCTCTGTGCATATTGCCTAAAATTTTCATTAGGCTTTTTCTCCATGTTTTGCAGCGTGATCCTATCCGAAGTCATGTTAGTCACATGATTGTACTGCTGCATGAAGGCTTGTGCAAAATCCCTCCATGAACTTATTTTGGCCCGGTTCAGCTGATTATACCACTTGGCCGCTGCCCCAACCAAACTATCCTGAAAATAATGGATTAATAATTGATCATTGTTTACATAACCAGTCATTCGTCTGTAGAACATGGTAATATGGGCTTTCGGGTCCCATAACTCTGATGTATACCCCTCGGTGACACTATCTCCCTTCTCTAACTGGGTTTTCTCTGACCAGGTGCAGACAGAGGCATTGTCCTCCACTTTTTTAAGATATCCGTTCCTCATTACAAAACTTTCTAATCTAGAAATCAAACCTTGAACCAACACCTTTAAATGTTGAGTGACATGCAATAACAATAAAATAAAATAGGTCAGTATCATATATAAAAAAATGATAAACAAGTACTTACAAGGGTAGCTTACTAAAGGCTATCTCTATTTCCCTAGGGTAAACACTTAAAGTTTACTATAGTGTTTTAGCTCTAAAGCAAGGGTACCTGAACCAGCAGATTCCTCGGTCTTCACCCATTATAGGCTCATATATACCAAGTTCAGTTCAGGGGGACACATTTCCCTATGGCCATACGGAGATGAAAATCTCACGAAGACATAGGTACAGTATCCCGGAAGTAATCCACTAGTCATACGAAGGTGAAAACCTCACGAAAGCATAGCTTCTTACTCCCACTTAAGGGTGTGACCACAACGATCATGCAAATGCAATGTACGGCAATAAGATAACAAACATATGCAGCAAACACATGTAAAAAGAATCAAATTTTAAATTTTCCAAACTTCCGACATTAAGACATAAAATAATCAATTTCTTGGCTCGACTCTCTTAAGTCCCCAGTGGAGTCGCCAAGCTGTCGAAACCTCTTTTTAAATTGGGAGGGTATTTTGAAAAATGGGATTCGCCACCAATCTTTTAAAGTGTGATTGGATCACTTTATAAAATATTTTGGTCTACAAAGTTACGAGAAAATAGGTTCGGGAGTTGGTTACGCACGAGAAAGGACTAGCACCCTCGTAACGCCCAAAATTGGTACCAAATTGAATAATTTTGTCTTAATGTCAAAAGTTTGAAAGAATTTAGAAATAAGGTTTCTTTTAAAATCGTAATAATTTGAGTTAAAAAGAATCAAGATTCCATTGCTTCAAAAGAATATAAACATCACATCCAGCATGTTTGGACACTATATTTTTAAACTTTTGTAACTAAAATCATCTTGATATTTTCAAAATCTATTAAAAAGGATACTTTAAATATTTAGACAAACAGGAAATCGCGACCCAGCATGTTAGGGCACTATCCCCCGAATTCCTAAATACGAAAGGCATTGCCTTTTTTTTTTTTAAATTCCTTTGGATTAAATGAAACTTTTTTAAAAAAAAAAACGATGATGCATTTAACCTATTACAAAAGATCAATATTGGATTAATTAAACTACGTACTTTAACATTTCATGCAAATATAATATAGTAAATGGTAATTACGACATAAATCACACAATACTTTAACATTTCAAGCATATATAATCATAAATAATATGAATATACACATTATTTCATGCAAAAATACAAAATGGCAAAAATAATGAATACATCAGTACAAATTAAACATATATAATAATATTTCATGCGAGAATACAACAAGTAAACAATGAGGATAAGATGTATAATCATACTTCATGAAAATATAACTTACATAAATAAATAATTTTCATGTGAACATATAAAATCAATGATAACAAATAACTCGTGCAATGAATTTACATATTTAAACAATTAACACAAATATATTAATAACATATGAACATATATAAAAAAAATAAAACTTAGGAAGAATCACATATTTGGCACAATGAATAATAAAGGGAAATTTTAAAGTGCTTAATACATACTAAAAACGATGTATAATATATATATATATATAATAATAAAACTTTATAATAACATACATACTACATGTTTAATACACATAAATGTAATACTTAATAATAATTTATAAATTTCATAATAGTATAATAATATATATTAATAATATAAATAAAATAACGTATAAAATATAAAATAATAAAATAATGTAATGATAAATGAATTTTAAATATTTAATAATAATATATATATAAAAAATAATGTTTAATAATAATTTATAAAATTTTAAAATTATACATGATAATATGTAGTAAGATATAAATATAAAATAAAACAATATAATATATAATGTATATTAAAACATAAGATAATATAACATATATACAATAATATAAAAATATAAAATAATATATATTAATAAATAATATAATATATAAATATACTTGAAAATAATTAATATAAAAATAAATAATTTTTTATATGTATAAATAAATAATAAATAATATTTAAAATAAATAAATTTAAGAAAAAAGAATTAAAATTAGCAATGATCAAAACTTTAGGGCTAATTTAAAAATAAAAAAATAAAAAAAATGAATTTCGGGCCTTCTGGAACATGCGTTAAAAGTTGAGGGACTCATTGGGCAATTAGCCCTAATCCCCAAAAAGACATCGTTCCTAGAATAGGCCTCAAAAGAGCTGCTGGGACTAAATTGAAATAAAATCAAAATGTTAGGATCAAATTATAATAAAATAAAGTGAAATTGAAAAAAAAATAGAAAACACAGAAGGACCAATTGGGAAATTATCCCATTTTACGAAAACACGCGGATCCTCCCCGGGTAATCGGGTCAACACGCGGATCCTGGCCTAAACGATGACGTTTTGAAACTTATTGTTTTAAGCTATACGATGTCGTTTTCTTTAGGCTATATAAACCAAATTTTAACTTTAAAATCATTTTACAACCCGGTCTTTAAAAAAAATAAAGAAAACTCTCTGAGAGGGTTGGGGAATATGCCTCCAGAGTTCTATCGAGACTTCGTCTGGGGCTTGCACGAGCTCACGCGCCCCCGCCAACGCCACCATGTACGGCGGTCGGGAACTGGAAAAATTCCCTTTTCTGACACGGATCAAAACGGTGCGTTCCCTTTTTCCATTTTATTTTTATTGTTACAATATTTGTATATATATTCAGAAAAGAAAAAAAAATTCACCTATGTGTGCCTCGATCGACTGTGATTCTCTTTTCTGTATAAAAGGGTACTCTGTTTTTATTGAATCTCTCTGTAAAAAAAACCCTGTATACAAATTGGAACAAAAAGGGTTTTTATAACCCTCTGTTACATTTTTGGGAAAGTATCTTTTGATTTCTTTCCATGTTTGTTTCCTTTGCTGTTGTGGTTCTTTCTTTCTTTTGCAGGTATCAGTGAGAAATCTGGTGGTGAATGCGCCGATTACAGCGCGATATGGTGCTGGAGTCACGGCGCTGATGGAAGGCCACTGGAACGGCGCGAGTCGAAGAGGCGTTACGCTTGGGATGGTTGCGGCGCCTAGGGTTTCTGAAACCCTAGGCCTCTCTGTCTTCCGTTAACAGATTGGGCCACTTGGGCCTTGTGTATCTTGGGTAGCATACGGGCTTGGGTGTAATTGGGCACTGGGTAGTTTTAGGTATCTGGGCTAAGGGTTTTAGGCCTTTGGGTGCAAATGTAAACAGGTAATGGGCTGTAAATGTTAATGAGTTTTGGGCTTTGTACATGGACTGTATAAACTTTATTATTTTTTAAATTTATGTTTTTATTTTTATTTATTCATTTATGGGCCGGGCGAATTTGGTTATTACAGTGTGTTAGACCTTGTATAGCATTATAGACCACCTAAAGAATAACATTGTAAACTCTAAAATATATAGATAATTTTAGTACTCTTTTATGTTTATTTTATGTTAATTCCTAGTAAATAAATAATACTTTTTGTGGTTTTTCACTTAATTTCATGATAATTTATAATCTCCATAGGAATGTGCTAAGTTTGTAAAATTTATGATAAACACATGTTATTTTATTTTTTGGGGGGGGTGGGGGAGGGATAAATGGGCTAAGGGAAAGGATGGCATAATTTTAGTTGTATTTGAGTCTTAAAAAGGAACAAGTTGGAAGATCCAAGATGTAGTCACGTGGGCTTCAAGAGGACTTCGTTCCAGATTCAATTGCATCGGGGCCCAGTATTGTTTAATTAGAGGCCCAAAATCGTTCCAGTTACACACTTTTCCACGAAATAAAAATGACAACATTCACTACTAAAATTAGCAGTCTATAACTGACCACTCATCTCCAAAAATATCATATTTGACCCCAATCTCCATCAAATAAAAATCAAAAACCATTCCCCTTAATCCAAGCCTCAAACCGTTCACTCATCTGCTAAAAATAGCAGTCAAACCTCCCTTTTTACTATTCAATGGTCGGCCATACAAGGAGGAAAATAAGCCAACTTCCTAGCTAAAATTGGCAAGTCACCACCCACTATTTCTCATATCAAGGGACAACAATAAAGGGAAAGAGAATCAAGGATTCCCTTGCTAAACATAGCAAGGGACGTTAGGGCTTAGAAGATTATAAAAGGAGTATTTATTTCATTCATCAAAACACACCATTGAACACCCAGTTCTATACTAGTTTTTAGAGAAAAATCTCTTTAGTGTTCTTGTCTTTCTCATGGTTTGTTAAACACTCGTTTGCCATATAATAAGGCAATTCATTTGCCAAAAATTAGAGCAGTCAGAGAGAGAAACTTAAGAGTATTTTGATGATTTAATGTAAATACAAGGAAGAGAGCCATTATGGGAAGCCGCAAGGAGCAATCGCAAATAACCCACTGCAGTTCAAATGTTTTCTCTTCTTATTGTGAATTGGCCTTGGATAACCCCCTTCGACTACTCTTCTTCCTTTTCTCTTTATTATTAATTGATGTTTTCTATGTTAAAAGACAAGTTTGCATCTCATCTTTATGCTTTCAATTTAATATTACATGAATTAATTTTGTTTATTCAGAATAGGTATGAATCATGATTTGAGTTAATTGGTTTTTGTATTATGAAGATTTTGTGCAAATGGTTATTTCATTCATTTAGGTTTAATTCATGTTAATACTTGTAAATGTATGACCAACATTTGTAGGTTAATGAATTAACTATTTAATCTAAGAAGAGGTAACAGTTAATAGACAAAAAACCTAAATGGCGCATATCATGTCTATATTGAAAGATGATTGTTGTATGCATAAATGTATAAATGCCCGAAAGGGTGATTTCTAGGTTAGTTTTGGCGTAGACATATGCGGAATAACTTAAGGACATAATAGGACTCCAAGAGAAGCCTATGCCTTAATTAAAATTTGGTTTAATGAATTTTCATATTGCCACAACCCTTCGTAATATTCCTTTTATGATTACCAATGAACTCTTGTTAAGTGAAATATTTGTTCTAGTCTATTCATATTATGTTTTATTAAATCTTTTGTCTAATCTTTCTGTTGTGATTATTTTTCTACAAGGTATGTTGTTTTATTTTGTGGGAATTTGAAATTTGACTACATCATTAACATTATTTTCAAATGTCATAAACAATATTTTTCTTTACTTATTTTCTACCAAATTGTTTTATAATTAACTTTGCAACTAATTTACACAATAGTCCCTATGAAGATGATAACTCTTTACTTACTCCTTTTTGCTTGTACAATCATGTACACTTGCACGTAATCACGCAACACAAGCACAAACCAACCTTACCAAAATGACTTATAATGTGATCAATATCCAATGTAAAAATTATCCCAAAACTTGATCAATTCATGATATATCATAGCATAAACTCTTTCCTAAACATACAACCAATACACCCTCATTGTCACCAACACAACATTAGACTCAAGTCATTACAATTCAAACCAAAGACCTTAACCATTTCATACCACATTCTATTTCATATTCATACCAACATCTAAACTTTTCCATTACTATTAACCTTCTAAATACCAAACTTGGCATCAAACCATTTATCACATAACAAGTTACCACATAAAATTTTATACAAGCATAACCATACCAAAACACATTCATCCACTTATACAAGTTTAAACATCCTATGTACATGCCACAAATAACCAAACTTGAAACATCAAAAGTCTACTGAATCGGGAGACGAAGGTGTGTGCTTCTCGTTGATTCGATCAACACGTTCCAAACATCCAAAATCTACAGGAAAGAAGTAACATAGGTAAGTATTTAAAATACTTAGTAAGCTCATACAATATAAATAATTACTTACCTCAATTACTTATCACACATTCAATTCATTATGCAAAAAAAGAATCCCTATCAAGATACAATGCAACAACATCAAATACATAAGGCTTTGAGCTCAAACCATACATATAATCATAATCCAACTTATACCTTATATCCAAATCATATACATTACTTTTTCCAACATCCAATGGCATATCATCACATTTTTATTCACAATATTACCCAATGAAATTTCGTAAAAGAACTCCGTACATAGGTGAAAGTAATAGTTTGGTTACCTATTTGGGTTAAACCTAAACGAATTGGATAATAATGTCTAGTCATCCATTAGGTTTGAACCAACACGGATTGGATAATCGTGCCTGGTCACCCGTTAAGGTTGAACTTACATAACATATAGCTTGGCCAGGGCTTAATAAACCTCTATTCTCGAGTCTACGATACATGCTGGAGCTCAAAACTTGTGGGCAATAACTCGTAACCTCATATACGAGATTTTTATTAATTTCATTGGGGTTTAATATCGTATTATACCTTTTCGCAACAGTCATTTCAATCTGATTCAATTCTCAATTTAGGTACTAATTCATAGCCAATTCAAGATATCAATAGGACATTAATGAACATACAAATGAAACTCAATAGCAATTTAAACATGTTTATACTATATGAACTTACCAGGGGCTAACAACAAAAGCAGGAGTGTTAGGGACTAGTGTGTAAATTTCCTTTCTTCCTCGATACCGTCTTGTTTAAATCTTGATATATAGTATTTATTTATTTCAATTTAATCACTGACGTATCATATATTAGCTTGTTACAAATATATGTAAGCTCAATTTTATCTTTTGATTATTTCTTTAGGTTTTACATTTTATTCAATTTAGTCCCTAAAATCAAACTTATCATAACTTTCAAATTTGGACTCCAAATTCAAATATATCTAATTACAACATCCTATTATAAAAAAAAATACATGTCAATTTCATGATATTAACAATTTAGTCATCATGTTCAAAATTAACAAAAAAAACCACTTTATAAAATAGTCCTATTTTCCATTAAAGCTTCAAAATCTACCATAAACATTCAAAACTTCAACTAACATTTATGGAAACTTTAGAAATCTTTAACAAATTTGAAAACAGTGATACGGGTTAGCTAGACCTAGTTGCAATGATCTCAAAAACATAAAAATTATAAGAAACAAGACCCCGAAACTTTACCATGGAAGGGCCGAATAGTTTGATATCTTAAAGCTTTTCTTTCTCTTTAAAAATGGTGTATTTTATGTTTATTTACTTTTTGTTATTAATTTAATATTATAACTAATATATATTTCAATTAAAAATCCCACACTAACTGTGTATCACATTTAAAAGTGGTCAAATTTCCACTTATATTCTTGCACAAATATTAATTAATCCATTTAACTAATAAAATTTAATATTGATTGACTTTTATAGTTTTTATGATTTAGTCCTTATACATAAATTAGACAATTAATCACTAAAATTTCTGAACCAAAATATAATACACCAATATAAAAACTCTATAAATATTTAATAAAAATATTTACAAGCTTGGTTTATGGAAATGAAGTCCCAAAACCTAGGGGTGAGTATTCAATCGAGTCGACTCGAATCGAGTCAAAAAATTTCGAGTTAGTCGAGTTGACGAATCCTACTTTAGCAACCGAATTCAATTTAAATTTTTTTCTTGAATCGAGTTGAATCAAGTCAAAAAATTTCGAGTCGAGTCGAGTTAACAAATCTTATTATTTATACTTAATGTTGCATTTACATGTACCGATTATTTAACTAGTAGACAAAGTACAAACTTTTAAATTAATTTTGAGTAAAGGAAAAAGGGAAAGTGGGGTGATTAGGGAAGGAAAGTAAGACTACTAGGTAAACATTTATCAAAACGACATAGTTTTACCTTTTCTTATTTGGATTTTTGAATAACTTGAATTAACTGTGAGCGTTCGGTCGAATCGAGTGAAATTGTTCGAGTTAAATTAGAAAAATTAATAATGTCAAACTAAAATCTTGTTACAATATAACTATTTCCATGGTAGAATACATAAATTTGAAACCATATATATTTGAAAAAAAATTTAAAGCATAATAATAATAATAATAATAATAATAATATATTTTAGTATAATAAACTTGAATCATTAATCACTTATTTAGATTCCAAAATTATTATTTTATAAAATTTTTAAATTTTTAAATTTTCAACTTATTTTTTAGATTTTTTTTAAAAATTTTATAGATTTTAAAAATACAAATTTTAGAATTTTTATAAATATTTTGAATTTTAAAAGTTATTTTTAATTTTTGAAAATTATTTTGATTTTTTTTGTAATTGTTGTTAAGAGAGAGACCAATTTGCCCATTTTCAAAATTGATAAGGACCAAAAAGGTATTTATACTAACCTGTTATTCGAATTATTCGAATTGTAAAAATTCAACTCAACTCAAACTCGAAATCTGAAATTTCTTTTTTGCGTTGACTCGAATAATTCGAATAACTCGATTCGATTAACTCAAAATTTAATTTTTTTTCAATTTTTTCGAATCGAATCAAATTTTGCTCACCCTATCGAAACCTCATTTCCCAAAACCACTGACTTTTAGGTCAAACCACTTGTACTTTAATTAACCATCTAATTAGCAAAACTTATCAAATCAAAATTCACTATATCATTATATTTGACTCATAAATATTAAATAATAATATTCATGGACTTATTCATCGAAATTGTGGTCCTGAAACCATTATTTCCGATGCCATTGAAAAACGGGTTGTTACACATACCACCACACAATTTGGGTTCGTTGGCGAATACAATCCGCCTCCAAATGACATCACCAATAACTTAAATTTTCAGGAAACTATTATTTATGTTTAATCACAGTCGCATTGAATTTCACATTACACCCAAAGTTAGCTCACATGCAGATAGCTCACATGCAGATACTTTCCACTATTAAGCACAAATCATGCGTATACCCATTCATCTAAGCACTATTCACGTCCAGGAACTTTACATGACACTCGTATGCTTTCATGGACTATTCACGGACCCCTTCCTTGCGTTATCTTCTGATCCACATATCGCTTCGAAAAGCCACTATTTCATATTCATGGTAATGCTCCATTGAGACAATATTTCATATATCTAACCAAACCTCTGCAAATTCTGTTTGTTAATTCGAACACTTACGTGTTTTTTCGCCAGGCCGAGGCATTCACTAATTGCGATTTGCATTTTTATGTCCTACTAGAGGTAAATCTAATTTCATATCAAAACCTCCATACATTTCTTCCACCACATCTCATCACTTACCATCATTTCCCTCTCCCACCATTCTGGATACGGAGCTTATGCTCCAAAGAAGAGTGTTCCATTTACAACCATTCATGCATATACTGCAATCAACATTTTAGATAGTTAACATAGACATGCACCGCCGATTTTCAAATAAATTTACTTACCTGAAAGACAACATTATTAAGAAATTAGCTGAGATTTAACAAAAACACAAGTGAAACGAACTCACCAAAGATTACAAAGAAGAGTTTTGCCTAATCTACGGGTTCTTTTCCCTCTACACTCGGGCCTTCTCCTGTTTCTTTAGCTAAATAAGATTAAACACTCTATTAAGTATAGAAACAATGGAACTTTAATGAAAAAACAAGAATCGAAAACATGTAAATGTTAACTAGTAGGGAGTTTCCTTCCCTCCTACCTCTAGTAGATACCTATATAAATAGTTCCAACAACACTATTATTCCTTGGATATTAACTAAAGAAGGACGCAAGAATTTACCAATAGTTGGCTTGAAAAAGTTAGTTACTAATCAAGCTAGAGGCTGGTACCCTTTTCACACAGCAAAGAACACACAAGGTTTCTTCTAAAAAAACAAGGATGAATAGAGAAACAAAAAATAAAGTCCTCCGTTAAGCTTTCATCCTATTTATATAGGAATTAGCACATAATTCCACTATAACGAGTTACCTAATCAATTTACATGGACACATGATTCCACTAATCTCACTCGGTTCCACTAATCAGATACAATTCCACTAATCAAACATCATTAATGAGACTCTACAAGTGTCATGCAAAATGCCTCATTTCCTACATAAGACTTGACACGTCACTAGTACGTGTCCTACAAATTGCAAATTCTAAATTAATAGGTAACTCACCAATGACGAGTTCACAATGAAAAAGCTCGCGAAATGCAGAATAAGAATCCACAGAAATGGCGGAACCTAGCAGAACATTCCGCAAGAAAAACTTAGCCAAATGAAACAAATCAGTTCTCGCGAATTTGACTATCTTATACGCGAGTCACCACCAAGCTCACTTTGTCAACCAACCCAAAGCGTGGACAGGAAATACTAGGGGCGTGACAATCCCTATATCACATTTAAAATTTAGCACCCTAACTATATTACATAATGTTGTATAATATTATATCATATATTAATAGTTTATATATGCATCGATGATTAAACATTATAATATCATGTAATATTATATCTTTTATTATAATCTATATTATAATATATTTTTAGTAATAGTTATTTTATAATATTACTTTATGGATTAGTAATACTAATGCATTATAATATATTATTATTTTATGTATTAGCAATATACTAACTTAGTATATTGGTTTAAGGTCAGGTTAGGTAATTGACTTCGGTAATAGTTAAATAATATATTATTAAATTATCATTAAAGTTTAATTTTTATAGACTTTAATAATTATTAATTTTACATATTTATTATACATATATAATTATAGTATTAAAAATATTTTAAATTAAATTAGTGTTTTTAAAAATTATTTCACTTTATAATTTAACATAAAAATTATTTATTAAATTAGTTTTCCTATTAATAAAATTTTAATATAAATATGCAATACTTATGAATACATTTTCAAAAAAAATAAAGAATTATCGTTTATTTATATTTTAAGTAATATCATAAAATTATATTAATTATTAATGTCTATTATGCTTGTTCAGTTATAAAGTCGAACTTTTTTGGGCTATGAGTTGGATTTATTTTAGGCTCGAGCTAGATCAGTGTAACACCCTAGATTTTGGGGTTAGAAGTTTTGAGATTTGTAGTTAGGGGCAGTGGTTAGGTCAAACAATTGGGTTGGTTTCCGCATTTTAATGTTAGAATGGGTTTGTTGGTTTAGTGGTTGGTTGTGTGTTAGTGTACCTTTGGGTTTTGGGTTTGAATCCTCATGTGTGCGTTTTGAGAAATTATTTTTATCTTAAGTTTGCTTTTAGTTTTAAAATATTATTTATTACCTTTATTTATTTTATTTATTTTATTTTATCTCAAAAACTCAACTTTTCCCACGTTCATGTTCCTCTCTCCCCTTTTTCTTTGACGTTCCTTTTTTCTTATTTTTGTCAGTTTCTTCCTTCTTTTCTTGTTCCTCCATTTCTTTTCCCTTTATTCCTGCTATTATGTTCTGATTATTTTTGGTAGTCATCATTAGTTATTGCTTTACACTTTCGTCGAAAGAAGTTCCGGGTAAGGGTGATTTGAGATTTGGGTTGTTGTTTTCAATTAAATTGGTATTGCAATTTAATGTTCTGATTTTTTTTTTTAATGTGAGAGTTGTTTTGAAGTTAGGATTGAGGCTATTGTCGTGTTTTAAATCGAGAAGTTAGGTGTGTGTTCAGAGAACCTTTCTTTTCATATCGAATTTCTGACTTGTTTTTGCGAAATTCGACATAAATTGTGTGTTTTTGGAATTGACTAATGGAAGGGTCGATTATCGTGGAATGGCTTGAGAATATGTGTGTTTTTGGTACATTTCTGAGTTGTCGAGGGTTGAGGATTGTTTCGACAACAAAAGCTTGTTCTACAGGCAATTTCGGTGTGGTTTCGTGACCACACGAGTGGCCATACGGGCGTGTGCCCCACATAGGTGGTTCACAAAGCCGTGTGCAGTTAGGAATTAGGATTTTCTGGAACGAATTTGGTGCCACACGGCCATGTGGCTGATAGTTGAGAATTTTGGGATTTTAGTCTATTTTTACACGAGCATGTGTTCTGGATAAGCAGTCGTGTCCATGGGCACACGAGCGTGTGAGACTTCCACATGGCCGTGTCTGCCCTGCACTTTATTTTAGCACAAATGGACAAAGCCACGGGCTGTCCACACGGCCATGTTCCTGGGTCACACGGACGTGTGTCATAGTCACATAACCGTGTGCCTCCCTTCATATAGGCATGTGCCACCATCACATGGGCATGTTGACCCCCACACGACCTAGGCGCTTCCACATAGCCCTTGTTTTGCAAATTTTTATTTCGAGCCGGATTGTGACTGTTTCGTGTCCCTATGTGTTCCAACCTTTGGCCAGGCCTTAGCAAGAGTAGTTGAGACTCCGTTTGGCTCGAATTTACGTGTTAATTGTTAGCATAACACTAACTTAATGACTTGCCTAAGTGATGTTACCTAGTAGTTAGGTACCGTGACCTTTGATTCTGAATTTGGTCATTTGATCATGTGCATTTCTAATTCTGTTTGATTGAAGTATAATTGTTCGCAAGTTGTGTGTATTGTTTTTGTAAGTCAGTTAATAATCTATTTGCATACAAGCATTCGCATAAAATTTCTGATTCTGTATTTTGTTTCTATATGTCTGCCTTCAAATGGTGTGCATTTTTGCATTTGCATTAAAATTTTGGGTTTGGTTGCGAAGAGAAGGAAGTCTAATATGTTATGTTTTAACAGTTTTAACTACAACTCATCAATATTGCGGTTTACCGTACTGTACTACACATATGTCAGCTCTGCTGCATATTATCATCTGAGTGACCTAGTCCACATACGTGGTGTGTAGGGTTGGATGGGCCTTTAGAGGTCTTATGTAGTGTGCATGGTTGGTTGAGCTTCTTATAGCTAATTCGTGGTGTGAACGGGGGATGGAGAGGTGTTTGCCTGGATGGGTAGGATTATTTTTTGACTTGTTACATACCATTTGCATCCGTTTACATGTTATTTGTCTGAACATTGGGGTGCATGTATTGTTTTGTATCCACTAAGGTACTTAGTCTTGTGTGGTTAAATGTTGTGTGTGATTGGAATTTTGTAAACACAGCTTGTGAATTTTGTATTCGTATTTTGTACTTTTGATCGGTTGTTCAGGCAATGTTTTAAGAGCATTCTGGTTTGTTTCTTCGTCTTTTGCTTCTTACGTTTGGTTTCGGACTCACACTGAGCTCGTTTAGTTGACCCCCTTAGTTTTCCCTTTTCAAGTACCCTCATGTTCTGAAGCTTGGACTCGGCAGTTGGAGGTCTCAGACGGATAAGTTTCAAATTAGCTACAATGAGGGTTCTGGTTAAATTTTTAGTTTTTTTCTAAATTGCTTTATACTATATGAAAATATCTAGAGAGACTATGGTACAACTTAATTTTGGTTTTTCGTAAATTTCCTTTGGACTGAATTTTAGAAACGGTGGAACTCTATTTCTGAATGTCTATAACACAACTTAAATTTTATATTTTAAATTCTAAATGGTTTCATGATTTCGTATGAATCAAGAAAACTGCGTTGAAATGAAATTTCGACAAGTTGTTTTGTAAATTACTTTTAGATCACTTCGGTGATCAATGTAACCTCCGAGATTCGGTCTAAACTTCTAGGCCGGGTTTTGGGGCGTTACAATCAGTCTCGATCTTGAGCTCCGGTCTATTACGAGCTTAGATTTTCTCGAGTCCAAGTACTATTGGGCTCGGATTTTCCCAAGCTCGAGTTTTTCCAAACTTGAATTTTCTCGAATTCGAATTTGTTACAAGCTCGAATCGACATGGATGAACTTTCAAGTTCAGACCTATTTTGCCAACTCTAATGGTTAAGTCATGGCTTTCTTTATTTTTTTTTTTAAAAACAATGTTCTTCTAAAATATAAGTTGAAATTCAACCCAATTATAGATTTTAAAAAATATATTTAGGATGAAGGTTGGAAAAATGCTTGACGAATAATGAAAAAGAAAAGCCATATCAAGTAGCTACTGTTTTTATTTGAGGCCGGAGATTATTGGCTAGGAGGTTGAAAAATAAACCATTTCAAAGCCGCAAATAATAAACATTAATACTGTTATTGTTATAGTAATTTAAAGGTCGTGAATTCCAATTTGCCTATAATATCCCTTCCAATTTAGAGGTTTTACAAGTAATTTAAGAATTGTATAATAAGAAATGCATCAACATTTTAGTTCATTTTAATGGAAAATATATATATAATAAATTATTTAACCTCTCAACTTTAAGAAAAAGATTATTTTGATTTATTATTTAATTTTTCTTCTTTTTCAACTCTTAAATTTGAGCTATTTGTCAAATCGTTCAAAATGAATGAAAAAGTTAAACACACAGATTGCTACGTAAATATTATGTTAACAATTAATTAATTTTTTAAATTTAAAAATTTTAAAACTAAAAATTATTAAAAAGTATAAAAATATAAAAAATATGATATTTTTAATTTTTTAAAGAATTAATTAATTGCTAATGTGATATCCACATGTATGACTCAAAATTATTAGTTAATAAAAATTAATTTTTCAAGTCATTTAGAAGTGATTTGACACAAACAATATAAGTTCAAGAGTTAAAAGAAATGAAAAACTAATTAGAAAGCTAAAATAACTTTCTTTTTGTATGGGTGGAGTATTAAATAAGCTAGTATGCCTAAAAAAAAGAGCAGCAATTCGTATAAATATGACTCGTTTTTATTTTATCTTTTAGTAGTTTATTTGAATAAGGGAATTATTTTTCCAATTAAGTTATGACTCTTAAGTTTAGTTCTTTAGTTAATAAAATATAAAATAGTTTTATTAAATGCTCTCTTGAAAACTTTCATGGCATCTGAGCTAAGTTAAATCTCTAGCAACATCATGGTTAAAACAACCTTCACTGGAGATAAGAGATCCAGCAATCAAACAGAGGAAGAAAGTTCTACCATTGAAACAACTATCGAGAGTACAATGACTCAAGGGACAGAGGCGTTTCACCTTTCTTTTCAGCTGACATCTCACAAGCTGAATTGCAAGAATTACCTGGAATGGTCGCAGTCCGTAAAATTAGCAATTGATGGGCGCGGCAAGCTAGGTCATTTAACTGGAGAAGTCAAGTAACCATAGGTAGGCAATCCAAAGATAAGCAAGTGGAAATTAGAAAATTCTATGACAATTGCGTGCTTATTAATTCCATGGAAGCATCCATAGGTAAACCTTTTCTTTTTCTCCTGACTGTTAAATATGTTTGGGAACTTATGAAAGACACCTATTCAGATTTAAAAAATGCTTCACAGATCTTTGAGTTAAAAACAACTCTGGAAAGCTAGAGAAGGGGAAAAAGAAGTTACTTTTTATTATAACGAGATGATGTCTCTTTGGCAAGAACCGGATCAATGTTATAATGATGAATGAGAATGTCCCAGAGATGGTGTAAAAGCTATGAGAAAAGAAGAGAATGAACGAGCTTATTTGTTTCTAGCTGGTTTAAATAAAGAATTTGATGCAATAAAATCTCAGATCTTAGGAAAAAAAACCACTTCCAAGACTCCGTGAGAATTTTTATGAAGTTAGAAGAGAGGAGACAAGGAGAAAGTAATGTTAAGACCAGAGTTTGAAGCTAATGATGACAATTCTGCTCTTATAACTATTAAAAATGATGATGATAGTGAAAAAAAAAAACATTGGTGCGATCACTGTAAAAAATATTGGCACACTCGAGAAACATGTTAAAAGCTCCATGGAAAACCAACATATGGAAGAAAAAATAGTGGCAATGGTCGTGGTTCACAATCAGGGGATAGCAGAGCTTTCCAAACAACTAATGAAAATTATGAGGGCCAAAGTTCTCTAGAAAGATCTCCATTTACTAAGAAAAAATTAGAGCATCTACACAAGCTTTTTCAATTACCACAGTTTCGGATGAATTCTTTTGTTCCTAACTCATCCAATAATCTTTTTTTCTCTTTTGCCCAATCAAGTACTGATTTTTCTATTTTTTTCAGTGTCAAGCCTTGTAAAACAAACACGTGGATCGTTAATTCTGAAGCTAGTGATCACATGACTAGTAGTCATTTTCTTTTTTTCAACTTACACACCTTGCGCAGGAAAAAAATATCAAAGTAGTAAATGAATCGTTCTCGTCTTCCTCGGTTTTACATGATGTTTTACATGTGCCAAATCTAGCTTATGATCTTATATCAGTCAGTAAATTATCTCAGTCCTCGAATTGTCATGTTCTCTATGTGTAAATTTCAAGACATGATCTCGGGGAGGATGATTGGTAATGCTAAAGAATCTAGTGGAATTTACTTTCTTCACAATGACAATCTAAGTCAACCAACAACTACTTCATGTTTAAATTCTGTTTTTGGTTTTGTTAAGGTTATGATTTGACATTATAGGCTTGGACATCCTAATTTTTACTATTTAATATATTTGTTACCTGGTCTATTTAAAAATAGAAGTCCTTCTTCATATCACTGTGAATTTTGTGAATTGGCTAAACATCATCGGCCATTCTTTCCACCTCAAAAATATAAAGCTTCCAAACCTTTTTTTGTCAATTCATAGTGATGTTTGAGGACCTTCAAGAGTCTCAACTTTTCAGGAAAACGTTGGTTTGTCACATTTATTGATGATCATACTCGTATTTGTTGGGTGTTTTTATTAAAAGATAAGTCTGAAGGTAAAAATGTATTTCAGTCTTTTTATGCTATGGTGAAAACACAATTTGGTGTGCAAATAGAAGTATTTTGGAGTGACAATGGTGGGGAATTTTTCTAGTGACCAATTAGGTGTTTTCTCAACCAAACATGGAATAGTCCACCAAAGCTCTTGTACAAATACACCATAATAAAATGAGATTGCAGAAAGAAAAAACTGACATCTTTTGGAAGTAACTAGAGCCTTGATGTTCACTAGTCAGGTACCACGTTATCTTGAGGGCGAAGCCTTATTAACAGCTACATATCTTATTAACAGAATGCCCAGTAAAACTCTAAACTATAGAATTCCTTTTCGTCTCTTTAAAGATAACTTTCCTATTTCTAAATTGATCACAGATTTATCCCTTCAAGTTTTTGGGTGTATTGTTTTTGTTCATCTTCACAACCAAGGTAAACTAGATCCTAGAGCAAAAAAATGTGTCTTTGTTGGCTATGCTTCTAATAAAAAGGGTTACAAATGTTATGATCCAATTGATAAGAAGATTATTGTTACCATAGATGTCACATTTGTTGAAACACAATCTTATTTTGATTCTAATCTTCAGGGAGGGAATTATAATAAAGAAGATTCTATAACTGATCAAGAAAAGACTAGGAATATGCAACATAAGGATTCTAATAATGGGGAAGGCGAATTTATGACAGAAATTAATGATGTTAATGTTATTAATAAAAAGGAGTATGAAGGTGTAGAGTCTGATCATGAGAATAAAGAACAAACAAAAGAGTTAATTGTTTACTCAAGAAGAAACCGAAATTAAGAAAGTGGAATCCACCAGATTCATCACCAAGAATCCGACCCGCAAGATCTTGTTAAAAGTCCAAGTAAAGCTCATAATTTAGTCAATGAATTTTCTGATTTAGATATTCCAATTGCTAAAAGAAAATGTGTTAGAAATGTTGTCAAATATCCCATGTCTAACTTTGTATCTTATAAAGCCTTGTATTCAACATTCTCAGCCTTTGTTTCGTGTCTCAATACTGTGAAAATACCAAAAAATGTGAAAGATAATTTACAGGTTCCTGAATGGAAGGAGGCTATTTTAAAGGAGATGTGCGCTCTTGATAAAACAAGTACATGGGAAACAGTGGAATTACCTGTAGGGAAAAAAATAGTGGACTGTAAATGGGCACAACCAAATTCAAACCTAATGGATCTTTAGATAGATACAAAGCCTGGTTGGTGGCTAAAGAGTACACTCAAACATACAGGATAGATTATCTTGAAACATTTGCTCCAATAGCCAAATTAAATTCCATTAGAGTTCTTTTATCAATTGTTGTTAGTCTTGATTGGTATTTACAGCAGCTAGATGTGAAGAATGCTTTCCTAAATGGGAAACTTAAAGAAGAAGTTTACATGGATCCTCCTCTAAGTTTTGAAGAAAAATTTGAAACTTGAGTATGTAAGCTCAAGAAATCTTTGTATGGTCTAAAGCAGCCTCCTCGAGTTTGGCTTGAATGGTTCACTCATGTTATTAAAAAATAAGGTTATTCACAAGGGCAAGCTAATCACACAATGTTCTATCGACACTCACAAAGAGGTAGAATAGCAGTCATTATAGTTTATGTCGATGATATCATTCTTACAGGAGATGATGTGGATGAAATAAGGTGTCTCAAGAAAAAATATGTGATTGATCTTTTAAAAAAGATTGGGATGAGTGGTTGTCGCCCAGCTAACACACCAATTGATTCAAATGTAAAATTTGGAAATAAAGAAGGTCGATTAGTTGACAAAAGGTAGTACCAAAGATTAGTTGGTAAGCTAATTTACTTATCACATACAAGGCTAGACATAGCTTTTGCAATGAGCTTAGTGAGTCAATTTATGCACTCCCCAATGGAGGAACATAAAGAAATAGTGTTTCGAGTTCTGAGATACTTGAAGAGTTCACCTAGAAGGGGCCTATTCTTCAAGAAATCCGAACAAAGAGGAATTGAAGTTTATACAAATGCAAATTGGGCAGGCTCAATAACAGATAGAAGATCTACATCATGATACTGTACATTTGTTTGGAGAAACCTTGTGACTTGGCGAAGCAAAAAACAAAATGTTGTAGCAAGAAGTAGTGCAAATGTTGAGTTTAGATCAATGGCTCAAGGAATTTGTGAAATGATGCAGTTAAAAAGAATGATGGAAGAATTGAGGAAACCAATAACTTCACCAATGAAGTTGTATTGTGATAGCAAAGCTGCCATTAGTATTGCTCACAACTCAGTCCAGCATGATAGAACTAAACATGTTCAGATTAATAGACACTTTATCAAGGAGAAGATTGAAAAATGTCAAGTGTACATGTCATTTGTTCCTTTAAAACAACAGATTGCTTACATACTCACCAAAGAGCTCTATAAGACAAGTTTTGGTTTTCTTGTAAGCAAATTGAGCATAATTAATATATATGCACTAACTTGAGGAAGAGTGTTGAAATATGTGAAACCCATATATTTTGGAGATATATTTTAAATTTATTTAGATAGATAAATCTTATTTAGATAAATCTTAGAATAAATCATTTGAGATATTGTAAAAATATTTTATCTTATCTTTTAGTAGTTTATCAAAATAAGGGAATTATTTTCCCAAGTTATGACACTTTTCTCTGTTTAAGTTCAATTTTAGTTAATAAAATATAGAAGAGTTCTATTAAATGCTATCTTGAAAACTTTCAAAAACAATATTGATCTACAAATTAAGTGGTTCTATAAACTGACAGTTTTAACTCTTCTTTTACATTAGTATAGAATAGTAGCCCCATTTTGAAGGGGGAAAAGAAAAGATAAGCACCCAACCACGTCAGGCTCCTAGCTAAGCAAAAAAAAACCTATATATAAATTTCATGGATGGCTTTTGGCCCAAACCCAGTGATTTTACATGCTTGCTGTATCCACACATCTCAAAAAACTTACTTGAATGGAGGATGGATGGGTTGAGAATCAGGAGGAGGGATTCTGAGCTATCTTTGGATGCGTAGCAGCATATATTGAAGAGTTAACGTCAGGTTTCAAGTGGGATAAAAGATGCTGTACATCTGGCCGTAGACTTTCTGCAGCTCTCCCACAAATACTCAACACCTCCGGCCTTGGCTTGCTGTTGGCTTGCACTGGCCCTGCCTGTCCTTCGTAGTGGATGATATGGTGACTGAAACAACATTATGTCAACATCAATGCCACTCATACCTTGCCTACTTTTATTTCCAATATCAAATGAAATCATCAAACCGGGGTTACTTACAGGTAGTCGATCAGATCTGCTATTTCTGATGCTTCCACAGGGACTGGCGGTTGAGTGTTTTTTCCAAATACGTCCACCAGTGTATTCAATAGTAACGATAGAATCTGAAAGATATTTCATAAAAAGTAAGCACAGGACAATCAATCATGCATTGGTTAAATGTTATAAACCTTATATCAGTCATGGTTTCCTCTTTCCCTTTCTTTTTTATGCTAAAAATTCTATACGAAACTCTAAGTTACCGTATAACAGACCATGTCAACATCCTATTGCATGTTCTCTTTGGAGCATAAGCCTTTTTCTCTAAAATCATCTTTGCCACATCATTTTTTCTTTGAAACACCAAAATCAACCTCTTTTAGGTCGATGCCCCAACGTTTCGAGGTTTCCAGTTCTTCTAAGACCTTGAGTTTTTCATGCACTCTTATCTGCATGTGCTTCTTTCTCCAATATTCCCCTTTCACATTCTATATACATTTGGTTATCTGATTAGTAATATTATCATATCTGCCAACATGCCAAACTCCTAACAGCCACTCAATAAGATTAAATCATAGTCATCTGTATGCTGGAGATGGAACCAATAAGAACTAGACATGAAACAGGTAGATGCAATTAACCGTCATTTACCAGCAAAAGAACAAGTTTGCTAACTTATGATCTCCAAAGTGGACAACTGAACATCAGACTCCATATATGACGTGATGTTACTTTCATATTCAAAATAAAATCTCAACCAGAAATTCGTTAGGTCTTAGGTAAGCAATGCAGAAGAGTGATCAACAAAAGGGAACTTCCAGCAAAACAAAAAACTGTCTCATCTGGAGAAAAGCATTCTATTAGATATAAAATAATTGACTGCTATACCTTGTTAAAAAGATTGTGAGCAGTAACAAGTCTTGGAAGCAAGGGGCCCATTATCCGGAATGCTATTCTCAACATAGCAACCGATGTTACCGGCCGGAGCTGTTGAATAATGACATGTGTTCCTTCTAGCCATTCTTGTGGGAGGTTACTGAAGAAAGAATGAAGTAATGCAACTATATTACCTGATACAACAATGGAATAATCACATTAGAGTGCAAGTCAGCAGACAATATATGTCACTGTTTTGGAACTGACCCTGGCATTATTAAGAAATCCTAAAACACCCTAAACGCCTTAATAATTCTTCAAAATCCAAAATACTAAATGAACACTTCAAAAAATATATAAGAACCAACAAAGCAGAAGTCTAATAGTTTGACCCCTCAATAAGCATAAATTAACTTAGCCAGGCAAGGAATCAGTATTATTTTTGCTAGCCTCAATTAGGTCACTTATGAGAAATTCAAGTTAGTTATCCTCCCTAACCTTGAAAACAATTAAATGCTAGATCTTCATCCATACCCTTAGAGGAACTTTTGTATATTCTGTAATTTTAAAAACAGTTTCAGACTTGCATAATTGCAATTCAGCGAATCATGAAGTCCTTAAGTCAATTATGGCATATAAAAAACATTAAATTTGGTTCACACTAATATTCTCAATTCAAAGACTAAGAAAAGAAAATAAACATGGAAAGATCAATAAAAATGAGTTCCATAAATGATACAATACCTATGGCCGTAGAGGTATTATCTTGGGAAGCCCATGTTGGATCCAACAAAGCATAGCTAACAGCAGAGTCTAGTTCACTCAGTGATCTCTTCCCATCAGTTAGCCACCAACTCTCTTTAATTATTCGTGAAGCTTCCATGTAAAGCTGTAAGTGGAACTCAGGAGGGAGTTGAGCCAACAACAAACCACAAGCTTGGATAAATAAGCATGAAAGCTGTTGGCAAGTGTAACCACTTCGGGAAACAAAACTAGAGGTGTTGATCCCTGACACTGAAGGAGTAGATCTGCCAGCACTATCTGTACTGCCTCCTGAAGGGGATGTTGGTAAAACTGAACCTTGCATGGCACCACTAGAAGCTCCATGCAATCCATTGCTGGACTGAATCAGAGTTGGTTGTATGTTGACAACAATTTGAACAAGAGATGACACAATCTGAGAAGCAGAAATGGGAAGAGAGAGGATCTCTATGACGGCTGTTTCCAGAACCAGCTGAGTATATGTTCCTGGGTCCTGAATTTGATAGAATGCCTTTTGACCTTCAGAAGCATTCGCTGGCCCAGACTGAGGTGTTGCAGGGGTTTTATTATGAGGACCACGCACTGAATTATTAGAAGCATCCCCCATTGATCCAGTTCTTGAGTTACTGTTTAATGGGGGTATGACATTATTCACTAGAGCCAATAAAAGAGTTGCAAAATATTCTAGTGGGGGGCATATTGCAGGATTTGTTGAACTAATGTGCTGAGGGAACGACTCAGAAAACGGAATCTGAAACATATTTTAAGCCAATAAGTTTCAACAAGAGAAAGGTTTGAGAAAAACAAGTTTAATTGAGAAGAGCAGGGAACAAGAAGTGTACTACCTTGCTGAGATCTAGTACATTCAATATTCGAACAATTAACTTTCCAGGTAGATGACCATAGAAATATGCAAGAATGTCACGAACAAATGTAAATCTCAAAGGGTGGTAAGCTAAAAATAGAGAATACATGCCCAAAATCCTGTCAGCAGATTCTATAGCATCATTCTCAATGAGTCTGTAAACAACTAAGGGGATGACTGGAAGCAGACGTGCCACAATATCATCGAAGAATGTAGGATACCTGTTGTCAACAATAATGATAAATATAAATAATTGACAAAACACAAAACATATAGCTCATACTCTACTAAGAATCTATCCCAACAAGGCAAATAGCATATTTTACTCCAAACCAAATATATCAATTTAACAAGAGAGCTCTACTATCACTGGATAAATTAAATTTCAGCTTTAATTGGAGTGTTCAATTAAACAAAAAAAATCACCTCTCCTTCCATGAGAGATGATTGCCAAGGGCTTTTTGCAAGTCACTGCGCTTAAATATTCCAGTGTAAAGCCAATGCTCAGGGGGGCCACGGTTCATACAGTATAATTTCACCCTTTGTTGAAGCTCTTGCCTGTCAAGTAAGCTTATCTGCAAGTTTTAATTGAATTATCTGAACATTAATGCAGATACAAATCTCAATAACAACTCAACAGTTTACCTTAAAACAGAAGTAGTAAGCATTTTCTGCATTAAACTTCATAAATTCTAGATAAACTCAAACAAGACAATAATTAAGTTTTTCAATAATATCCAAGATGATATCAAACGAAGAATCAGGAAGGTATAGAAGAGCAAGAAAATAAAATAAGAATCAAAGAGAGAAGATAAAAGAAAAATACATTTAAGTAAGCAAAGTGCTACTAGAACTTCATGTGTTCATGATAATCTAACTAAATGTCATTTTTGAGGACAACAAAGGAACCTATATTAGGCCAATTGTTATGCACAACAACGAATTTAGTGAAGAATATGTAAGAACAAAAGTTTAGCGAGAATAGTAGAAAAATATTTCAAAGGGGCATACCACAATACGCAGTGCATGGGGATCATCGTCGCGGTCAATGAGTGCTAGAAGCAATATATCCAAAGGAATCAGCTCATGGGTCCAAACAAAAAAGGCCAGGTTTGCACAAGTTTTCAGTAAAAGGTCCTGAAAAGGGCAAACAAGATGAAGTGCTTAACAAAGGCGACAATTTAGTTAATGAATCTACAGAGAAGATGGCTACAACCTGCAAGGAACGCCCATGCTGCAGCTCTATCTGAATGTGATGAAGTAATACATCCACCATTGTATAGATATTGAATGTCACGTCTTCAGGTGAAAATTCTCTCAATACCCGTGCCTGACTCAATATTTGCAAAAGATGATGATCTTTAACATTATAATGAAATATTTAGGAAAAAAGGGAGCATAGTAGCTATCAGAAAAGTCACAACATAATTCCATTCAAGTGATCTTTCCAGAAAAGACGAGATAAACATACCAAGTTTCCACTGTTAATGTTTTCAGGATGCCCTTGCATCAATATCCATGCACCAGCACACAGATATTGGCGGTGTTGAGGGAAACTGTGATTGATATAGGTCATGACATAATTTGGTTCAGCAGATGATGAAAGAAGTTGTGTGCATTGGTTAATCACTGTTGTTTCTGACTGTAAAAAAGTAAGAACATGTTCCACTATTAGCTGCTGCAAGAAATCTAGGCAAGCAAGAAACAATGAGGATAACACAAGGCAAACAACTATTATTAATAACAAAACCATGCATTGAAATTTGAAACAATACATAGAACATTTCAACAGAGTGATGAATAACTGCACAGAAGACGAAAATTTTCAGGTTCCTTTAAGTTCATGAGAAACATGTATATATCAGTGTCCCCGCGTCTAATATAATCCATTCACTCTCAAAGTATGATTGGAAATAAGCACTCAGCAACAAAATTAAATAAATATAGCTCCAAAGAATATTTTTTCATCGTGTTAGATTTCTCCTTTTTATCTAACAAACCCTTTCATGAAAATTCTCTAGACATCTGAAGTTTGAGGCATTAACTATTTCTTCCTTTTTCTTCTTACACTCATCTTGCATATTTGGTAAGCAATGCCCTGTGTTTTTTATTGGGATCATTTATCCCACAGGAGATATCAAATAAAATTAGAATAAGGAAAAGGAATTTTGATTCTTTTTTTTAAAGAAACATCAGTTGAACCTGTAGCCATTCTTGAATTGCAAGTCCTCTTTTGTCTGTCCGTGTCATTAAGAGATCTCGAAGAATAGAGGGAAAATAACGTAGTGTTTTCTCTGACCATGTATGCTGGCTAGTTGCCAATATCTGTTCCAACATGGTTTGAAGGTAAAGTAGGTGATCAGCATCTGCAATTCCGCGGGTTTTAATGGTGATGGCAAGAGTGATTATAGTTATCCGATTTAAGGTTTCTGTGAATTCAGTGGGCCCCTGCAAAAGTCAGTTTCAAAATTTTACCTAAATTAAGCAAGGGGAAAGAGAGAACAAAAAAATTTGTTGGAGATAGCCATTTTTACCTTCCCTTCCCTTTTCACCGAGAAAAAGTCTCTCAAAGACAAAATCAGATTTATGCACAAATTCTCTGCCAATCTAAATACACGGTGATCCCCCCGTTTTCCTTTTAAAGCAGAAATTATTTTTGTAACATCATACATCAGAGGTTTGCATTTTCCTTGGTACCTATAAAAATAGATTGCAAATCTCATATATGATATCATCAAATTGCAAATAAGAAAGATCAAATCCCAAGGCTTTCAAGCTGCCAAAGTCTTAAGAGTGAGGCTAATCTTGAGCATTTATAACAACATATTAAGTAGTGCCAGAAGTATAAGAGTAATAAAAAAGTAAACAAGGGCAAAGGGCACAGAAATCCTTGGGAATCAGAAAGCTCAATCTGAAACTGCAAATTCCATTCTAAACACTATCACATGCTATGAGCAGCAAAAGGGAAAGGAGTATCTTTGCTGAATGAACCATGCAGAAGATCACCTATACAGTGGAAGCAGACGATAGTTGACAATTTCAAGCACCAGAAGTGTCACCGCAGGCTTGCTCAATAAAGAAGCATTCCTCTGTGCCAAATGCTGCAAAGAAGGCATTTTAAAGAAATCCTATTATTCTATTAACAAGTGACAATATATTTTTGTAAACCCATAAAAAGAGAATAAGGAAATCAGACTTTAGCTTTGGTCTAAATTGAAAAAAATCAGCAGTCAGACAACAACTAAGCCTTGTCCCACTACGTGGAGTCATCTATTGATCATAAATCATCATTGGCTCTTATATAAGTTGCCAATGGATGGTTCAACGGGTTTGGAAAGAAATTTCCAAAGTGCAATTTTCTAAATTAAATGATTTAATAAAGGGTGAATTGTTACATTTAGTCAGTTAGTTGGTTTGGATGAAAAGTAGCATGATCTTGAACAGATGTCAGGAAATCTGAAAAACACATTATATTGACAGATAAGTCATTATAAGTCAAAATTTGTTTTTCCAAATTAGTAGGATGATTGACTTACTTTCAGCCAGTAGCAAGAATGAGGTTACAAGTATATTGAAAGTGGCAATTACTTCTTAAGACTTCCATTAAAAATGATATGGAATAACTTTTCCAATGGACAAAATTTATACCACAAATCTCGAAAACTGCATGACACTATTCTTTTACTAAGAAATCTTCTAAAAGATAAGAAATAATAACATTAGATGGGAAGCAAGTTACACTGAAATGTGAACGAAATAACGAATGAGGTGCAATGAGCAACAATCTGGTGTATGTTTCAACCATAGCAATACTAGGAACAACCTGCGTCAAAAGAATCAATAACAAGCATTAGAAACAGTTTGAAAATCAGTAGTGATCCGTCAAAGACCAAATAAAAATTAATTAAGCCTACAAGAAAATAGTGGTCAATTTATAAATTAGATTACATTACTCTATTTAGGATAATACCTGCCCAGCAAATAAAGATTCTTCCATTTGAAAGACCAACTTCAAATAAAGATTCATCGAAAAGCCAGATAACAGTGAAATCGGCAATGGACTAACTTCCCGCATCACCATGAATCTCTCATTGGGCTGTACATTTGCTCCGGGTAACAACTCTGTAACTCCACCAGAAGATAACCAATTCATGACCGTTTCACAAGCTGGCTGCGCCATCGTGTAGGAGACAACCCAAAACATCCCAATTGATTTATCATCCATACTCATATAATCCATCATGCGTTCCCCTAAAAACAATTAGAACATTTTAAAACTGTAAAAACTTGAGCTATACATTATGGTTCATTCAAACAGTATGAAGCAGGTTTTGATGAATTTTACAAGCAGTTAGAAGATCAGACATGTCAATGGAATTTGACCATGTTAATGATAAGGGGGTTGTAGGTTGTAACAGTGAAAAAGAAATACAAGCAATAAACTGTGCATATAGGACACAATTGTATTTAGCTTCACCATGAAACTAGCTATAATGGCTGCATATTTAAATTTATTCAATCTATGATATCACACGCATGATATGTACCTTTGCTCACTTGTCTCCACCACTCATCTATTTGCTTCCCTTTCTGCAACTGTTCATTATTCAAGTATTCTCTGGTTGATGTATTCAGTGACCAAATGCGTAAGTTTTGACAACTGCTAATAAAATCGAGCAGGATGCTTTGGGGATTATTAGGATCAGAGCTCCTATCTTCTCTGTGAAATGATAGAATCTTCCTTGTTGTCTCCACCTACCAGCAGAATTGCAAGGCCTAAGTTGAAGCAATTGATTCATCTAATTACTCAATCACTAACTAGTAGCTATGGCAATATTAAACACAATATGATCACATATCAGGAAAACGATAGGAAAAAATAACTAAAACATGAGACACTCCAAAAAATAATAATAACATAAACACAACACGAATATACAAATGTCTCCAAACCTATTTAATACAAATTAAATGTGTTAAATTTTATATAAATAAAAAATACCTTAACCACGATTATAACACCACAAAATACACAACAGAACATGAAAACATGAATTACCAGATCTACTAATAAGTAGTGGGCACAGAAAATCATAATCCTTAGAATGAAAGATGCACATATTTTGTGAGACAATGACTAAGTATCTCCTAATATTTGAACAAGACCTAAAAGTTCATCAAGTTGTACCAAATTGAACAGAAGAAAGGCAATGAAAATTTCCATTTAGAAGCAACCTTTCTAGAATCAGTATTCAAAGCAGTCATGACATGCTCAACTCGAATGATTTGTGCAAGAAGCCAGGTAACATGATTTGTATTAAGAATGTGGTGATCACTTGCTGAAAGGCGTGAGCCCAGCTTATCAATAAAATCAACAAAATCTATACATCCACTTTTCATAAGAAAGAAGAATATATCTGAGAAGACAAGCCACTCCTGCCAGCAATTTATTTCTGCAATTAGATAAGAACCAAATGCGAAAAAATCAGGAAAATTGAAATTCAACTGCTTCATATTCCCACAGCTATTTTGGAAACTAGAAATACTAGGAATGCTAATGGTAAGATAATGATTAATGACTTTTTAAATTGAGAAATCAAAAGAACAAAAAGTAAATAAATAAAGAGAAGAATTCATTGCCTGAATTTGTCAACTTCAAAAGCTCAACAATTCTATCAATTGTTGCCTCGCAAATCATATCACATGTAAAAACAGCACCAGGAGTAGGCACTGAACCTCGATAAAAAGGTGCCACAACAAGCACACGTTTCCACCAATCAGGAGAAGGAGTAGAGCGTATAGCATGCCTTATACAACGTAAGGCTCTCTCCCAGTCCAAACTACCCCTCTGGATAGAAGCTGCAAGATCCTACATAGATATAAGCAACTATTAATACATTCTTAGTAAATAGCAACCTAATATTAGCAAGTATAGTTCTTCCCCCAATTCACACATAACACATTTACAAATCATATATAAAGAGGAAAAGAAAAAGAAAACTTATATATAATATATACACATACGCGGGTACACATACACATAACCACATTAGCTGATAAATATATTTGTTGATTGCCACAAAACTGCTATAAGCATACATGCACAAAAATGTTTTCTTTCCTTAACTGGGAGCTGAACTTATCAAATAGAAGCAAACTAGAAGGTTATGGAAAAATTGACAGCCTCTCCCCATTTTGTGGAAGAGATTTAGCATGAATCAAACTCAAGACAGGAATGGCACATTTTAACATGTACCCTTCAGCTAGATAAAGAAACTCAACAATTCATACCTAAGAATGATTCATTAAAGAGGACAAAGAATGATGCAAACAGACACCAAGAGAAACCGATTAGAAGGCCTCAAATCAAATAATTTCAAGAAGGATTTAACGAAAAATAACATCAAAATAAAACTTAAGAGATTCCTTAAAAAGGGTTCATAATAAACCAGCTGACCTATATGATGATAGGTCATAAATGGCATTTCTTAAAGCAACATTGTGGAATTCTGAACTCTGATAATAAAACAGGAAGAATACAGGTTTGCCAAGGTATTTTATTCTCTCCTCCCCCTTCACACCAAATCTACTCTCCACTAGGATAACATATCAGAAAGGTTGGCTCTTGGCTGTTCGAATGTCTGCCTCGCAGAAGTAGGGTATCTGAAGAAGATTTTCTCTCTTAGCTGATCCTACAACCTACTAAGACAGCAGATGCAGAAGCTTCATAAACCTCCTCCTTTCTTTTGTGCTAGCACTTTCCGTGGGTGAGTCAGAATTCACTAGAAGCAAGTAAAAGCTCAGAGGCTCCTACCCAATAAGTCAATGGAAGAACTGAGTTATGGCTCTAACAATCATACCATTGCAATCAAAAGAGTAGATTAAAAAGAACCTCCAAGACATAACATTGAATCACACTATTACTTGACAAACAATTGTATTATAGATTCTATCTTTTTAACAAAAGCTGCCAAAAGCTAGGTTACTCAAACTTAGGGGATGATGTCAGGTATCTGTCTGTCTGACATAGGTATATTCAATTTTTTCTGTGTTTTTCAATATATATTGAGGATAGTATCTGCACATCCATGTTTGTTGGACACTGGTGTCAAACACAGAGACTTCAAGGAAAATGAAGATTCAGAACAACTTAGACCAAAAGAAACTAAAGGAAGCTTGAGAGCATTTCAATTTAATGAAAGTATAATGTATTTAAGTTGTATGATAAGGTTAAAATGGTCATACCTCTCCATGAAGTGGTTCTCCAAGCACACTTGGATATGTAATTGGTGAATACCGCAAGTTTGCCACACCTTCAACAGAAACGTTAGGAGTTGTCTGTGACAATATCCGATGAGTTCCAAATGTGGGGCAGTGAAGGTGTTGGTCTAACATTTGCATATGCATAGCCATCATATCTCTCCTCCTATGTATTTCCAAGATAAGCGTAAACAATGCTTCATCGTCTGGGATGTTTTCTATAAACTGCAATCCGCTTCGGAGTAATTCATAGAAGGGCACTCTGCATTTATCTTCCTCAACCAACAACCAAATTACATCCAAACAACTGTGCAGCCATTCAATTAGAGCCTTCTCCAGTCTCCAGGACTTTCCATCACATTCCTCATTCCCATGTTGCCTTTGATCCCAATTAACCAACCAATTCAGCATATGGTGGAAAATTTCAGCTTGAGTCACTGGTTTTAAATTACATTCAAGCCCAGTTAAAATTATCTTGCAGCATAGCTGACGTAAATTGCTTATAGCATTATCTCTTATAGATGAATCCATCCTAGTTGTAGATGGTTGACCACTGCAGGCAATATTAGATAATTTTACAGGGGACAAAGTAGCACCCGAAGAAGGTTCAATTGTAGATTGTGCTGGAGACCCAATAACATGAACTGAAGTTAACGTAGATGCAGCATTCGCAGACTGAAAATTAGAAGCGTTAGCAATTACACTAGTAGATGGCATCATCCCGGATTGTGATACGCTTGATGAAACAGAAGGTACTCCCTGACTCCCTTGACTTACTGGCCCTTCCGCAGAGGCAACTGAAGAAAGAAGGGATGGCAAAAAGGTATCCCAATTAACGTAGCCTATACTACATAAGCTACGTAAAGCAAAAAGAAGAAACTCTGCCCGAGGTGCATGACTACAGCACTGAATAACCAAAGATATTAGAACAGATTCTGTCACAGACTGCAACTGATCTTGGTCCTGACAAGAATGACACAGAATCAATACAAAAAATATAGTTTAGAACCAACAACTCAAAACAGATAATGACAGATTAATTGAGTTGCCATTTGATTGCTACCAGTAGTACTTGCTTTCTGCTTCAACATTTTGGATACAAAAATTGCAGGGTTCCAAAGAAAACTCTTTAAGATTACTATGTATCGTAATATCTTCACCCAATACACTAAAATTGATGAAAAAAATTTGTCAACCAGTGCATTTAGTACAACATTGTTAGCTTACTGAGTACTAGTTTAGGTGGCATATATGCTGCTGAAAACTCCTGGAGAATGCGGGCTCAGAATGGACTTGAATGCGTAATATCATCATTACGTGAGTATAATTAGACATTTGGGGTAGGTAGATTAGAAAATGTACAGAAGAATTACAACGTTTTTACTGTAAAATTGTAAATAATATATTGATAGACCTTAAAGAGTGCACTAATGGAGCTTGTTAGGATAATCCATAAAATAATTATGTTATAACTGGCCTCGGAATTTTCTCTTTGGTTAAAATTACCTTTTTAGAATCAGCTTTTTTCTCTACAGCAAGTAGGAAATGCAACAAGCAGACAGCTTAAAAATAAAAACTAAACAAAAAATGCTTAAAGAATGGGAAAAACTTACACCAAACTGAGTCTGAAGTTGCTCAAAATCTAGGAGGAACTGCTCGTTTCGAGGAGGAAGCTCTCTATTAAGAGCGAGCACACGCTTTTGGGTTTTGTTCCTGAAAATTTTTAAGTTAATTTTTCTTTTAAGCAAGAAATTAAACCCTCAATCAAAATTCAGGGGAAAAATAACTTACGGTGGTTCTCGAACAGAATCATCAGCTTTTTGGCGGCTATTTCTCTGCAAAAAAAATTGAAAGAAAAAAAAAGAATAACTATGTTTCGGAGAAGAAATATACACAAGAAAATGAAAGAGTTGATGAAAAATAAATTACTACTCCTAAGTAAAGATTGAAGAGATCGGTAATGGCGGCTCGGGCAGGGTGGAACTGGTAGGTTCGCGAATTTGCAGCTGCTGCCACTGATCTCTGCGTTTGATCCATGTTTTCTTTTTCCTCTGTCTTCGAATAGGCTAGGTTTTCTTTAAAACTCCGGTAATAGTAATTTTACAACTCTGTCAGACCAACTGATTCACTCGTACAAGACGAGCCATGAAAGTCGAGGAGATTCGTCAAACCATACGACTAACCCGTTCGGGTAAATGAAACGGGTACTCGGGTTGGCTACCGTTTTCCTTATCAAATTGTTTTAGGTAGATTATAGTCGATGTTATTATTAGTAAGTTTTTGTTTTGGTAATTTAATTTTATAAAGTCATAAAATAGTCATTGAACTATTTAAAAGTTTTTATTTAAATAACTGGATTAAGTATTTGTTAAAAAAAGTTAGATTACTAAGCTCTAAAAGACGATTTAACGACTAATATGGTGAATCAATATCTATTGACGAGTAGAAGAATATACCTTAGATCCAGGTTGATCAGACTATCAGTATTAGAGATCAGAGAAGAAAGTTATTAGGATTTTGATTCGTAAATTTATGACGTTTAAAGCTATTTCAAAAAAAAAGTGAATTGTAGAAAAATGAAAAAGCGAATGAAAGCTTTCGATTCGTAAAGGTGATGCGAGCAGAGAAGGCCATACAACAATGAGTTTAATAGCCTAGTGACTTAAATGGAAACTTTCGAATGGTTTAGTAACCATTTTGTAACTTTTTAGAGTTAGGTACCCTAAACGTAAAATTACTAATAATTAAGTTTGAATGTAATTTACCCATTCTTTTATTAGTGCTCATGCTTTGGGTGAATTTCCCATTTAATCAAAGTATTTTAATTTAGTCATTTTCAGTCATTTTACTTTTTAAATTTTGAAATTTCCATCATGACCAAATGATGGCCGTTAAATTTTTTAAGTTAAATTTTGTCATTTTCAAAATTTTATACGGCAAACATATTATTATATATATAATGTCACATTAACTTATTATTTTCATATAATACTATCAAAAAGCCATATCATTTTAATCAAAGGATTTAACGGCTATTGCTTGAGGAAAAACTAAAATCTCAAATTTTGAGAAGTATATAGATAATAAATGATTAAATTAGAGAATAAGTAATAAATCCACAACTTATGCATAAGATAGGAATAATAATAAAATTTGGCCAAACAAATTTAACTAGTACTATTTATATCATAATTTAAATTTATTAAAAAAGTATAAAAATTTAAATTAATTAATTTAAAAGACAAAAAAAATATAAAAGCAAAATTTAATTAATTCAGTTAACCATTACAAAACATAATCAAGCGAATATCTAAACATTAAAATTTAAATTAGAATAAAATATAAATTAAAAATGCTATAACTTGAAATTTTAAAAAGCTTAATCTTGGAATTAAGCCAGAGCTTTGGTTTTTCCTTTTTATTAACTCAAGATCCATATGTAAACGAATAAGGTTTTTGAAGGTTAAGTTTGCTTATACAACTAAGCAATTATAATAGGGAGTAGGATCATTGAAATCTAGATCTTATACCGATTAATTTAAAACATAAACGAATTTATCATTAAACTAGTAGTGTGATTACCGTAAGCAATATTACTTTAGCAATTTGTGAATTATAAATTGAAAAATAAATTAAAATTTTTATTGTAAAGTATTTTCAAAATATTTAAGTTAAAAATAATTGATTTATTTCATTTTAAAGTGATGTAAAATAATTAAAATTCAATATTTTAAAACACGTTAAAGATTAATTTGATGATTTTTTTAATGTTTTAATATTTAAATTTTTTTTTACCTTATTGCTATTTATAATTTTATTTGTTTGTTTCAAAATTAAATGTATAAAATCTAAATTTAATTCGTAGCATTTGACTAGAAAATTTCTTTTGATGAACTAGTGTGAAATTTTCCATATACTTAGAAATACAAAGATATATTCTCTCTTGCCAATGCAAATAGAATGCATGTTCTTATATTGCTAACTAATGGGATCTAATCCAATGAAAGTCTAAAGCTTACGAGGCCTTCGACGTCCAATTTGTCCAAGTGTCAGTTAAAAAATCTACTCGGGTTTAAAAACACTTTTGACATGAAAATTATTTTTGAAGTAAAAAATATGTTAAATAAACAATTTCTGGAGGAAATTTTTGGCTTTTCAAAAGTATTTTTTTTAAATAGAGAAATTAAAATTTTTAGCTTTTTTCTCTCAAAAGCACTTTTGACAGTTTAATTACGTTTTCAACCCTCTAACACATGTTACTTTCCCTTTTCTGGTTAATTACTTAACAAATATTTAAAATATATTTTTCATATATTAAAATAATAACAACAAACTATAATAAATTATTTTCTATATTCTTATTAAAATATTATAATATTAACTAATTTGAATATTATTTAAATGCTTATTTGTTCCTTTAGAATAGTATGTTTAAAATGAACATTTTATTTTTTAAAAAGACTTTTTAATAGCAATACTAAACACTTAAATTTAAATCAAACTTTTCAAAACTACTTTTCAAAATCATTTTTCCAAAACACTTTTTAAAAATACTTCTCAATAGCAATGCAAAGCTTGCCCTAAACAATCGATGTTTTAGGATCAACAAATTGACCATTAAGCAAATCAAGTAGGTAGGTGCACTAGAATGGTCAAATTAACAGACAACCAATAGTTGTGCACTAAGCAACATTTCGGGCAACATATAAAAATCCATTTACGACTTTTTATCCATATTTCTACTATATGTATCTCTTTACCACCTTAAGCTAGCTTACTATTCCATCTTCACACTTTCTTGATTTTTACATCAAAACTTGTTCTTTTGCACAAACTCAAACCCCTCAAAGCTTACATCTATTTCGTAGATGTATCTAGCTTCATCTCTCCTAAAAGTTTCGCCCAACTCAAAGGCTCACCTTCTTTAGGAACTATCCGTATCCTACTAAAGATTTGTTGAAGAGTCCTCCTATCACATTTTTCTTGTCCCAATGCACATCATAGCCCTATCACCAATTACCTACCGAGAAGCCTTTCCCATATAGTCACTTTTATAGGAACCCTATGACCCTACTACCTAATTGTTGGATAATCAGAACGCCCATTGTCATTATGGAAAAAATATTTTGGCGACCACAACCCATGGATCCATGTACGAAGAATGAACTCGAGTTGAGAAAGGTTGAAAATATACTTTTTACAATCTGGAAACAACACTGGTATGAAAGTGATCCCTCTGTCCATGTCGCAAACTTCAGTCACAACGCAAAAATCTTGGCCTCTACGTGATCCACCCGGAAGAGCACAATCAGAAAAATTCTCTGAACTTTTTAGAGAGAAAAATAAAACTATTTTGCTGCTAGACAAAGACATTATTTTGGGTAACACTAAAATTATGATTAGCCCTTCCTTTTTATTCAAAACAATTTTGAGTGGCCATTAACCACTAAGAGGAAAAATAAGATATAATATTAAAACGTGATTTTCTCCTCATAATATGTCGAAGTATCAACGTAATTTTATAGAGTCATTCGGTCTGAATGTTATATGAAGAACATAAGCTAGATGACAGAACGGGAAGACCTAAGATGTAGAAGATCATAACATGAGTGGTTCGACATATTTGGATTCCTATATATCAACTCATGTGGTACTTTATTGTACAATATATATAAGAATTATACGAATCCATCTGTATAAATATCATTATCTACATGCAAAAAGTCATATACTTTGGAAGAAGCTTGTATAGTTTGGGAATGGGTTTTAATTGATCATCGAAATGAAGAATCTACTTCAACCGATATACCCTTAGACACGACCATACATAACATAGAAATCACACTTGGAAGGGGTGGCCAATTAGCTAAAGCAGTAGGTGCTGTTGCGAAACTAATTGCAAAGGAGCATAAATCGGCCACATTAAAATTACCTTTTAGGGAGGTCCGCTTGATATCCAAAAACTGCTCAGCAATAGTCGAACAGGTGGGGAATGTTGGGGTGAACCAGAAAAGTTTAGGTAGAGTCAGATCTAAATGTTGGCTAGGTAAGCGTCCTAAAGTAAGAAGAATAGTTATGGACCATATAGACCATCCCCATGGGGGTGGTGAAAGGAGGGCTCCAATTGGTAGAAAAATAACCCGCAACCCCTTAGGGTTATCCTGCACTTGGAAGAAGAAGTAGAAAAAAGAATAAATATAGTGATAATTTGATTCTTCTTCGACGGAGGAAATAAGAAAGATTATTTTTTTCGTCTTTACAAAAACAAATATATACTTTTAAAGTAAAAAAGTGACTGGGCGAAAGACGGGAATTGAACCCGCGCATGGTGGATTCATAATCCACTGCATTGATTCACTTGGCTACATTTGCCCCCTAAGTATTTGTGAAATAAAAAATAACTCCGATGGGAAGAAAAAAAAAGGGCATTAAGAGACCCTCTTGGCCTAACCCTAAACACTCTAAGATCATTTTTCAAACCTATTCCCATTTTGAGTCAAGAGATAGATAAATAGACACATCTCATTGCACTGATCGGGGGTGACATAGTGACTGAGAGGGTCGATGACCAAGAAGTGAATTATTTATTAGCCAAGCATTCTTATTACGGTTAGATCCAATCTCCTGGTCTCTGTGGAAAGGAAAAATAATTTCACATTCTTCCTTTCGGAAGGGAGGATTAGGAAAATACTATTGATTGCAGCTTTCTCCGGATCTCAGGGAAAAGCATGAAAAAAATGATCGAATGGTACGATCCCTCCGTCATCCTAGAATGAAAGGAGGGATCTTGTAGTTCTTAGTCTGTGAAGATACGCTGTTAGGTGCTCTATTTTATTTTCCTATTGAGGCCGAACCTAAACCTATGCTTGAGAGATACCTATTCATACACTGATAAGAGATGTATAGATTATCGAGAAGAGAAGAGCTGTAGTAGTCCCCCTAGACCGTCCAGATCCTATGAGTGAATAGAAAGTTGGATCTACATTGGATCTCACCTGAACCACCCCATCTATTCTCCTGAGGAGAAGTTTGGTTTCAAACCCCAATTCAAACAAAAAAAGTACGCCATGCTAATGTGCCTTGGATGATCCATATTTCAGGGTCAGACACTGATGAGCACATTGAACTATCCATATGGTTGAGAGCCTTCACAGCCCAAGCACATGAACGCAATTATTAGGGGCACGCTCTACCACTGAGCTAATAGCCCGTCGTGCGGGCCTCCCATTGGGGGCTCGCTATGCCAAAAGCGAGAGAAACCCTATCCTTTCTTTCCTTTTTACACTGGAGATATCAATTTGATTTAAATCCTAACCTAACCCCCTTAACTGAATTTTATTAAATACATTAATTAATAAATTTGAAAAGGTAGATTTATAAAATCAAATATGTGAAAAATATTTTCACATTATTTTAATTGAATCCTCTATATATATGCACATCAAGTATGTACATACATTATGATTAATTTTAACATTATCAAATTAAATTAATTATTAGAACATTTCTATAATCAATTTAACTTTTATGACATGTTAAACATAATCCCAACTTTTATTACATTCTGGTCACCCCAACCAAAATGTGTAACCTTATAGGATCTTATAACGTTAGCAATAACATTAAAACAATTCTAATGTTGCAAATAGTGAGTGCCATCTAGCAATGCCTCACTACTACCCAAGTTGCAGGAAGTTGTGGTTTGACATGGTTTTCTGTGATAATATTATTGTGTAGTGTATCCCTTTGTCTTTTATATCTAGATTGAACACAAGTCTTAGAATAGTCACACTTGTATAGTCCAATCTCTTGTTTATTGATACCCAATTAGACTAAGATAAACAAATAAGTGTGATATCTTATATAAACTAATTTGAGTATGACCATACATTTCTAGTCTCACTCAATAAAAAACTAGGTAAATGTATATGTTATTATAATCATCATATTATTGGTCTTTGGGCATAACTTGTAACACCCCTAACTCGTCTCCGTCACCAGATTAGGGTCACGAAGTATTATGACACATATCAAAACAATTTACATAATTAATCTATTCATTTATTAATTTAAATAACAACATTTGAATATGCATTTTATTCATAGCAAAATAACATTTACAGGCCTTAAAATGAGCTTACGGTGTATTAAAAATAGTTTCGAAATAAGCAAGGACAAATTTGAATCAAAACAGAAAAATATGCAAAAAATTGAAAATTTTGGAAACAGGGGTCACATGCCCGTGTGGCCAGGCCGTGTGAAAGAGGCCAACCCGTGTGGCTTCAAACACACCCATGTGGCTTCAGACACACCCATGTGGCTACCCTACACGCTCGTGTGCTCAAACCGTGTAACTTACTATGACCGTGTAAAAAATCTTACACTTAAAATTAATAAGGCACATGGCCATGTGGCCAGGCCGTGTGTCATACATGGCTGTGTGGATAAGCCCAGGTCGTGTGTACCTTAGAAAGCTTCAAAAACAAGCCATACTTTCATCCAAAACTTAGGTACCAAGCCAAATCAAAATCAACCATCTCCACACTTTAAAAACACATTTAAACAAGCCTAAAACATGTCAAAACAATCAACCTAAGTGCCTAATCAATATGTTCTCATTGTCACCACAAGTCAATTATCAACCTTAATTCACATGACACATCAACTAATTTGCATTCAAATTTATAAGTTCATATATAAAACTCATAAAAAACTTATCATTTCTTTTTATTCATTTACATTCATTCCTACCATGATTCAAACACTTAAATAAGGTGTAACACCCCAAACCTGGCTTGGACGTTATGGCCAAATCTGGCAACGTCACATTGAAGTGTTTTTCGAAAAATATAATTTCGTTGAAAAGCTCGTTCTATGTTAAACCTCTTTGTGATCTTAACGAAAATTTTGGATGTCTCATTTGTTTTCAAAATGTAAGTCGTTTAGCAGAGAGTTAATCATATTAGATCACCATTTATCTTAAAACATTACTTATCCATTGCGAAAGCTTTTAAAACTTGTTGCAAAAACTTGGTGTTTGAAAAACCATTTGTTGATTTTGAAAACCCGCATCCTACTACTAGCAATTATAACTCAAAACTATAAAACCCCAAATTAAAGATAAATACTTAAAGAGGCCTTATTACATCAAAATACCTATAATTTAAAATCAAACAAGAAGGTACGTGCGGTTGTGTGGCCACCTTTGAGTCCCTCCCTGCACCGATCTGCCTAAGCTTGGGGATTTCCTGTACAGATAAACAGATGGGTGAGTTTACGAAAACTTAGTGTGTAATCCCATATAAGCAAACAGTCAATCAAATAATGCAATTAGAGTCTGGGCCTAAACCTTTATTAAAAATAGTGACAATATCAGTTTGGGCTTTAGCTCATCTCAATACAGAAGCAGTCGTATATTTGGGCCTTGGCCCATTATAGTAACAGTAAACAGTATGCAAGTCCTACCCATCCAGCCTCTACACACCATCTCCGTCTAACCCTATACTCCATGTAGGGATATAATCAACCCACCCATCCCTACACACCAGAATTAGCACCGGTTGCGGCATTAAACAGTATTTGCAGTAGAGCTGCCAGTATAATAGACTTAGAGCCATCAATGATTTGCAGCAGAGCTGCCAGTACAGTACACTTCCTCCAATCAAATAAAAACCCACCCCCATGCAATGCATCATGCCACATGTCATGTCATAGCATAATATTAAACATGTACTCAACACAGTTACAATAGTATGCTAAAATATAATCATATATCACATAGGGGCAAAACAGTTATTTTATCGATTAAGGGTCTAGGTACGCTTACCGACCCAACAGAAGGTCCACTATCGTCTCGAGTGACCCGTGCAACCTTAACAGTCAAACAGTGAAAATGGGCCCAAGGCCAATATTACGAGCCCATGCGAGCCCACATGCCCGTGTGGCCCACAAAGCCCTAAAATGGCCTTGGCCATGTGAATTGCACAGCCTGGCCCAATAATCTCCACACGTCTGTATGGTTTACCCTTTGTGAGGCCCACACGGCCCAACATGGCCCAAAACAGCCTTAGCCCATGAAATCGCTCATGGTGGCCTCTATTATCCAACGCCTACATCTATACGTTTGATTTACCGCACAAGTGAGCGCACACTCATGTGGCATCAAAGATTACATTTTTCGGCTTTTTACAGATCTAAAGTTTGGGCAGTGTTTACACACCTGGCCTATTTTTGGCGCCTAACCCCACGCGAGCACCTTAGTTACCTAATATGATCAAAAAGCCATTCCATTAGTTACCACACAAGCAAGTTAATCATAACTTAAAACAAGTTATCCAACTTTCAGTGGGACTATTCATACTGTTAATCCAATAACAGAGAAACAATTCGTCTCCTCTAACGCATCAATGACGGTCCTCAGTCCCTTGGCCGCCTCCTGATCAAATAATACACTATCCTGTTAAAAACTAATCTTCAAATAACCTAGCAGTGAAGGAATGAATACTTACCAAAAATCAATGAAAGGCTAAAAACAACAGTAGTTCTACAGGAAGATGATAATTCGACGCTAGAAGAAAGAGTATAGGGAGTCCAAAAATTCAGCAAATAGAGAGTCCAGAATTCGGCTAAAAGGGAGTGAAAATAATTCGACCTTAGCAACATTCTGCCCTTCAGAAAGAAAAGATAACAATCGCCCCAAAGAAACAAGCGGTACAGAGAGGAGTAAAAAAGAAGAGATCGGCAGCAACGGTAGACAAAATTCAACAGAAACAATCCACGAAAACGAAAAAGTTGGGGATGGGAACAGTCGGCAGAAAAAAAAATTGAGAGAAAAACCACACAAAACCGAACTCTTGAGGAACTAGAGTTCAAGTTCGGCACTAACACTTCCATATCCTCAAATTCCCTTATTTTTCTCCCAAAAACACTCCTCAAATCCCCAACAACCGAAATTTTCTTAATAATCCCTTAAAATTCAGCCACAACCATCCCCCTACAACTCAACCACTTAGAAGTTCAGTCAAACACAACTCTTCCAAAACTAATCAATAAAAATAGATCCAATATTGGTGCAAGTACTTGAACTCCAGACCTCAGACAATAGTAACACGCCACTTATCCCTTAGGCCAGCAGGCTCTCTTTTGTCATGTTCTTCCCTTATTTACTTAAAAGCCTACTGCCTAGAGACAGTGCTTATTCCTATAAAAACAAAATTTTTTTCACTTGCTCAGGTTTGAACCCAAGACTTTTCAAACACTTCCTAGAGCACTTAACCACTGAAACAGACATGCATTTGTGTCACTTTCTTAGACAGCTAAATATTTATGAGCAACTTCCTAACTGTTCCCATACTCAAGACCTAATACTTCTAAGCCCAAAATTCGGGGCGTTACATAAAGTTTATATCAAAAGACAAAAACAACTTTATATAAACATATTCACACCAATATTAAAGGCACATACACAAGTAAGCTTATACCAAGCTTAATACATAACATTTGTAATAAGTATCTAAGCATATACAAATACACCTATTACATATGAGCCTTATACATGTTATTTATAACCGTAACCAAAACGTTCAAAAACTACCAAAATGATCAGTGGATAATGTGATAGGCTCCGACAAGATTCCAACCGGTTGAGCTTTCCGATGATCTATAAAATAGAGGAAAATAACTACGTAAGCATTTAATACTTAGTAAGTTTGTATAAGAGAAACTTAAAATTATTGTTCCTTAATATTTAATCATTCAATCATGCTTATTAAATCATATAGTACTTGACTTTCCTAAACACCACAATTCATATCATTATTAGATAACTTAACAATTCATCATCTATGAAACATAGGATACAAAATGAAATGAGTTACATTTACTCACATTACTTCACATATGTGATTAATGCCCTTATTCATTTGTTTTCATAGCTCATCTTACCATTTTATAAAATCATCGATATCTATAATTTCATATCTAAACCTTTCCATTACTTTACTTACCCGTTGAAACATATAGAATAACATCGGATACTCAGAAACACTTTTCCATATAACCATAAACTTTTCAATAATGCTCACACCAGCTGCGAAATGGGCCTACTCACACAAACTGTGGGCCGAGATGTTAGCTACACAATGCTACTCACATGAGCTGTAGAGAATCCGCAACAAATGTAGGACCTCAGCCATTGGTAGGACATCCAGGACCAACACTCGAACATATAATCCCTAATGACTTGTCATTTGTATCCTAAGCATGCTCTAGGTTCAAACGGGACTTTTATCGTCAAGTATTCAATTATTGAATTATTATCGAATCAATTGTAAATAGTATAATATTAACAAATAATCAACTAAAATAACATTTAATAAATATAAAATTCATACAAATTTACCTTGACCATAATGGTTGTATCAACAAAAGTTGAGAATTAATCCGAGATTTTCACTTTTTCTCAATTCAAGTTCGGTTGATTTTTTCTTGATCATGCACCAAAGGAAACTTGGCTGAATTTTCTCAAGCTCAACAATTGTGATTTTTAGCAAACACAAGAAAATGGAAAAAGATGATAGCATTATTTTACTTGTACATGTTTTTATTTATTATTTTACTACTTTACCCTTTAATTAATACTTATAAAATAACCAACCCATGTCCATCATTGTCCACCGCCAATATAAATGGCATAATTACCTTATAGATCTACCAACTTACATTTCTTAGGCCATTCAATCCATTTAATTAGTAGAATTTAAATTTTACACAATTTTCAATTTAGTCCTTTTTACCTAATTAGCCATTTAAACTTTAAAATTTCTTAACAAAAATTTAATACGACTCTAATTTAACCTTATAAACAATAAATAAACAATAAAATGTTTGCTTACTCATTAGAATTGTAATCTCAAAACCACTATTTCTAACACCACTGAAAACGGATTATTACATAACTAACTGTATCCCGGTGTATATGTACCGAGACTTAAAATAATGCAATTAACTACAGATATAACGTGCGGTGTCTGCAAGCGAACAGGTCAAATTGTAATATAGTTTGAATTTACAATGAAATATTGGAAGTATTCTAAGGATCGTACCCAAAGGGAGGTATGACTAAATCAAGCTAATAGTAATAATGAACACGCTAAACTAAGCATAAATAGCTACTACTCTACTTCCTATAGTGTGATTAAGTATTAATTAAGAATGTGAATTTAACTAATAAGATGACTAAATTTCATAAAAATGAAAACTAGAAAATTAACAATTAAGAATGAGAAACAATTTTTGATTAATATCCATGGTTTTAATTGACCTAGAATTAAAGATTTTACCGATTAACTATTAATTGACCTAATTAATACCTTTCGACCTATAATTACATCAACTAATCAACTTAGTCCACTTATCTTTCGACCCAATGGATCTAAATCAGGCTAAATTGAATTGTTTCTAAGTAGAATACTATTTCAGTATCATCTACCTAAATTACTACCTAAACTTATTAATTCTAAGGTTTCGAGTACATTCCAATTAACCTATTCTAAAACCCTAACTCAGATTAATTATGCCCACTTCAATTAACCAAAATCCCTATGAATTTAGTTACTGCCCATTCTAAATACACTTAACCCAATTAATCCAAAAAACATCAAAATAATGAAAAACAAAGTAAGGGTTAAGAGATGCTCAGAAATCTACAACTCTGAAGCTTGAAATCACTTGGACTACAATGGTGATCCGTGAACACTCACAATTGGAAATCCCATTATAAACAAAAGTGCAAAAAGTAAAGAGAAGAAATGAATGACATAATTGTAAAAACTAAAAAAACACTTAAAATGAAAACTGAAAAGTAATAATGCTGAATCCCTAAATCCATCTACTCTACTAAACTAAAGCGTAATCAGGCTTCATTTTTTGATGTTTTTGAGTTACATTTATAGAGTTCATGGTCTTTGACCTAATCGATCGTTTCGACCCTTAATTACAAGTTAATGTTGAGTGTACAGAGAGAAACACCCTTGCAAATTTTAGGTCCATCGAGCGTCAATGTCATGACATTCCAGGTCCAATGTCGTGACTTTGGAAATATTTTGCTCGAGTCTTTGGAAAAGGCTGAATATTGTGACTTTGCTGCACTTTCGGATGGACTTCCATCTTTGGCTACTGTCTCAAATGTTGTGACTTCTAATGTTGAATGTTGCGACTCTAAGGTCTAATGTTACGACTTCTTGCTTCCAATGTCGTGACTTTGGCCACAATTTATTTACCTTGTCGATGTTGGTAAAAATTTTGTCTAATTATTGGAGCAGCTTCAATGTCGTGACTTTAGTGTCTTAATGTTTTGACATTCGATCCTATCCACTAACGAATTTTGTAACACCCCTAACCTGTATTTGTTGCCAGAATAGGGTTATAGAGCATTACCGTAAAAACGTAACTCAAATAATTCATTTCTAGCATTTCATAATTATTGAAAAATCCAATCAAACACATGCATAACCTTAGAAAAACTTGAAAAATGATTTGAGACTAAATCGAAAACATTTAGAATTTCATGGCAAAAGATAGAAAAATTCATACTACAGGGGTCACACGGCCGTGTGATTCACATGACTGAGACACACGGCCATGTTTTAGGCCATGTGGACATTTAGAGTAGGGACACATGGTCGTGCCTCAGCCCATGTCCGTGCCTGTGTAATTCGCTGACTTGGGTTACACGACCAAGTCACATGCCCCTGTACTAGGCCGTGTAACTTTCAAAATGCAATCAATAAAACCTACAGGGGACACACGGCCATGTCACATGGCCGTGTGTCACATACAGCTAGACACACGCCCGTGTCTTAGGCTGTGTGGACAAGAAATAGGCTAATTTCAAGCCATTCCTTTCACTCATTTCAAGCTCACACCTATAAGACACATACAATCAAGATTTCAAACATACCTAAAATATGCATAATAAGACCAATTCAATAGGTCATTTATCCATAAAACCGATATGCCAAAAGGCACCTCAAACATAATCATCAAATCAACCTAAACATGTGCACATTTACCATTAATCAACTATTTTGTTTCCATACCAAAACATACCACATTTGACACATATCAACCATACCATATTAGGCTCATGCCATAGCAATTTAACTTTACCATTTGAACCACTTCTCACATGTATCAAAGCCATATAAATGACACAAAACTAGCAATTACCAAATGGTTCCAACATCCAACATATATACATTCCAAATTAATGTCAAAATGGTCATAATCCAATTAAACATATTTGATTTAAATTCTATATCAATACATGCCATAAATAATCATTTTGCAACCATGCCAACAATTATCACTTTGGCCACAAACCATACATCAATTTGACCATATTAACCATAACCAACAAGACATCAATAGTATATTAAGTACCTCAAATTCAAAGCAACATTTCATGCCAATTTCACACACAAGCATACCAATTTGTCCATTCAAAACATATCATCACTAAACCATCTCAACATTAGCCATCAAGCCCAAAAATGCCAAAATGTCTTCAATCATAAATCCATATTTACAAGCCAAACATAGTGGCCATAACATCAAGCATAAAACACCTATACATGCCATTATAACCATAACCAAAGCATAAAAATCTATCGATAAAATTGATGGATAGTGTAATGGATCTCCGACTAGCTTCCAATCTGATCGGGCTTCCGATAATCTATAAGGTAAAGGAACAATAACTATGTAAGCAATGAATGCTTAGTAAGCTCACATTTCAATAATGAAATTGATAGGTTAAGTATAAACATATACCAATTCCTCAAGATTTACCAAACCATAATTATCAACTCACAAATGAATAAGTTCATTAAGGTCGCATATTTATTGACCATTCATAACATGATAGGATTTCATGAGACATAATATATAATCATCAACCTTTTTATAAGATTATATATCTTTTTATTTACTTACTTTCCATTCCGTCTACAATTCCCATCATAAGCCTAAACGACATTATTAATTCCCAATTCAGTGTATTTATCCATGACATAGGTAGATTCGTCCATAGCATAATCAATTTTCTCATATATAAATACATCATTTATCATATTAAACCTTTTATAACATCATAATACATCCCAATTATGTACTTACCATTTAATTCCCTTTTCTTACATGTTTCATATGTATAGTACAAGCATACTCATAAACATCAATCATATTCACAAGTTTGGCATAAGCTTAAGCACATCAACAACACATGTTAGTTTATTTAAACATGATTCATATGAATTTGACATGGATAACCATTATACTTGAGTATGATTCAATTGGATTTATCATCCATCTCAATATAACATATTTTCCATGTAGCTCACCATTTCAAAGTATTTCATATATACATGTCTTGGTTCATATAGAACACTTACCATATCCTTGAAAATTCATGCCCGTTGAACCGAATAGAATACCGTTAGACACATGGAATAGCTCACACGAAGTGTGCTAACATATAGTCATAGCTCACATGAGTTGTAAAATGGGCCTACTCACATAAGCTATCAGTCGGAACGTAGCTACATGGTGCTACTCCACAAGCTGTCAAGTATCCACAACAAATGTCGAAACTCAGCCACTGGTAGGATATTCAAAACCAGCACCCAAAATGGTAACCTGGGTCTGCTCACACATGTTGTCGGTCGAAATGTAGCTACACGGTGCTGCTTCACAAGCTGTCGAGTATTCGCAACAAATGTTAGAGCTTAGCCACCAGTAGGACATTCAAGACTAGCATCCGAAACATAATAACCCTAATGAAATTTCATTTGTATCCTATAAATTTCTAAGATTCAAACTGGACTCGATAATCATCGTACGTCGTTAGATTTACGTTGTTTCATGACATGATAAATTGTGTAATAACATATATGTATATTGATTCAATCACAGTAGAATCACATACTAACATAAAATTTTATCAAAATTATACAAAATTTAGTTCATACGAACTTACCTGGCTAAATTGAAGAAATGACAAAGTATAGGGGCATTTTGGTAATTTTCCATTCTCCTTGATTCTCCACTCAATCTTGATCTAAATTCATAATTTTATTCAATATATTAGTTTAGACAGTAAAATTATATATTTTATGAAATTTATTCATTTTTAACCTTTTTACAAAACTGTCCCTAAAATTTTACTTTTATGCAATTTAGTCCCTAAGCCTAAAACATGCAAATTAGCCATTTTTATTGAAATTTCATAACACCTGAATATTCATAGCCTCCATTTCAGCCCATTTTTGCAATAACTTCACATCAAACCCTTGTTCTTTTATTATTTTAACAATTTAGTCCCTAATCGAAAAATTTATCAAAATCACTTAAGAAAATACTTTTAAATATAAACCAACATTTAAAATTCATCAATTAACATCTAAAATCACATAGATTAATCAATAGGAACATTCAATATCTTTGAAAGTTTCAAAATCGAAGGTACGGGCTAGTTGGACTTAGTTGCAACGATCTCAAAAACATCAAAATTATTAAAAATAGGTGAAAAATGGCTTACCATGCATGAATTGAAGCATGGATGAACCTTCAAAGCCTTCAAAAATTGCTTTATTCTCCCTAGATTCGGTGAAAGAAAAAATGTAAAAGATGATAATGGAGTTTGGTTTTATTTTATTTAATTTAATTATCAAATTACTATTTTAACCTTGGTTAATAATTAAATTAAAACACCAAATCCACACCCATAATTGTCCACTAAATTCTTAAATGGTTTATTTACCATTTAAGTCCCTTTTCCTTTATTCAATAAACCATTTAAGCACTCAAATTAAGTAGTGATCAAATTTTACATCTTTTACGATTTAGTCTTTTTTAATTAATTAACTATCGAAACATTAAAATTTTTCAACAAAACTTTAATACCACCTTAATGACACTCCTTAAATATTTATAAAAATATTTACGGCTCGGTTTATAAAAATGAGATCCTGATACCTCAATTTCTAAAACCACTTAACCTTAGGGTCTTACCACTTAAACTTAATAAATCATTTATATAACAAAAATCACTATAAAAAAACCTTTTTAAGAATATGTTTGAATCATACTTACTTGTCAGATTTGTGGCCCCGAAACCACTGAAAAACGGGCTATTACAACTTTAATGTCATTATCTTCTTTAGCGGAACTTATTAAGTCATGGAATAGGGATACTTTTGGTTTTATCAGGAAATAGAAATGTATTCTCATATGTAGAATCTGAGGTATTTAGGAGGCATTGGATAGGCAACGATATGAAAAGCTTATTAATCTTAAAGCTCGCTTGTGAGTGGAGCTTAAAGAGGTATTAGATTTTGAATAAATGTTGTGGAAACAAAAATCGAGGTCGGAATGGCTTGAAAATAGTGATAAAAATACTAGTTATTTCCATAAGTGAACAATGGCTAAGTGTGAGGAGAATCGCATTAAGGCTTTAAAACTTGATTCGAATGAGTGGTGCTTTGATGATGAAACTTTACAAAATGAGGCAATCTGGTATTTCCAAAACTTATATACAATTAAAACTAATGTAGCGGGTAGATTTTTGTTACATTACTACTTCCCGAAAATAAATGACAACATAGATCCTTTGAATTGTGATATTTCTAATGATGAAATAAAAAAGGCTCTGTTTAACATGGTTTCCAATAAGGTACCAGGCATAGATTGGTTCCATGCTTATTTTTTCCAACATAATTTGGATACTGTGGGTGTTTCTATGTGTAATATGGTTAAAAAAGTGTTCAGAGGCAAACATTTGGAGTCATCGCTCAATAAGATGTTTCTTATGCTTATTCCCAAAAGTACTAGTCTTGAGATGATTTCTTAATTCAAACATATTAGCTTGTGTACAGTGCTTTATAAGCTCATTAGTAAAGTCATTGCTAATAGGCTTAATGGTATTATGCCTCATATTATTTGCCCTAACCAAACTAGTTTTGTAGTATGAAGGTAAATTGTTGACAAAATTCTAATTGCCTAGGAGATTATTCATTATATGAAATTGAAGTAAGGTAATAGTGGTTTGATGGCCATTAAAGTGGATCTTGAAAAGGTCCATGATAGAGTTCAATGAGATTTCTTGGAAGATTCATTATTGGAAGCATGTTTTCTTTCACATTTAGTTAGATTTATCATGCATTGTGCCTTTATAACGTCTATACAGATTCTTTGGAATGGTTGTCTGATTAAGGAATTTATTCCATCAAGTGGGATCAGACAAGGAGATTCTTTATCTTAGTATCTTCTTGTAATTGGTATGGAGAGACTTGGTCATATCAATAATAAGATGATTGAAGATGGTATTTGGAAGTCTTTTTTTGTCAAACATAATAGCCCTACAATATCATATTTACTCTTTGCAGACGACCTTTTCTTATTTTGTTGGGCTAATACGGATCATGCTACCTCACTACAATATATTATCAACCATTTTGCTCACTACTCTGGTCATAAGGTGACTGTGAGAAAAACATATGTTTTCTTCTTCCCAAATATTGATGCCTTAATTAAAATGGCTATATAAGGTTTTCTTAAATTTGAACAAGTTGAGGATTCAAGTTCTTATCTTGGGATGCCTCTTTTTCATAAAAGAGTTACTTCGGGTACTTTCTGTTTTATTACAGATAAAATTAAAAAAAAAGATTGAATGTTTTGCTTACCATTCGGAACTATTTTATGCAATTAGTTATGCTGCCAATTAATATTTGTAACTAGATTGAGAAAATTGCAAGGTGTTTTATTTGGGTGTCAACTATTGAGAAGAATAAAATGACACTTTGAGTTGGAACCAAAGTTACCAACCTATTGCTAATTGTGGGCTTAGACTTAGGAAACTTCATGATTAGAGTAAATCATTCTTAATGAAGTTTGGGTTTCAAGTAATTTCCAATCAAAACTTTTTGTAGGTCAAAGTGATGTGAGTTAAGAATAATATTACTGAGCTATGACCACGGAATATTGCACGTAATTGATGCTCGTTTGTGTGGAAATCTTTATCCCAAGTTTGGGGCATGATTTTTGATAATGTCAAATGGTCTATTGGAGATGGCAGTAAAATTCAATTTTGGATTGATATTTGGATCCCTTAGCTAGAGCCACTTAGGAAACATTGTAAACCAAGATGCAATTATGATGAAGGGGTTTTAGTATAAGATATAGTAGATGTTAGGGGTAATAAGGATTGATATTGTTTTGTTAGTGTAACAGCTCGTTTTTAAGGTTAATCAAAATAGTGGTTTTGGGACCACAATATGAAGTCAAAATATTTATTTTATTATTTTAATAAGGTCTACAGCATGATAGATTAATTACGTGAAAGTTTCATAAAGAAATTTTACCGTTTAAATGCTTAATTAGGTAAAAAGGACTAAATCGCGTAAGGCGTAAAACTTGAGTTCTAATAGCTAAATGTGTCTAATAGCTATAGAACCTTAAAGTTAACGTCCTTATGTTGTAAATAGACCATTTCAATTGTGGGTGGACATTTATTGGCTTATATTAGGTGTTTAAATGGTTTAATAATAAGGTTATTATTGTAATTTAGTAATTAAGGTTAATAAAACAAAAGAATAAAAGATATCATCTTTTTAATTGAGATGCCACCATCGAATATTCATAATAAGAACATCCATGGAAGCTTGAGCATTCGGCCAAGCTATTTTGGTCAATCAAGGTACGATTTTTGTCTCTTTTTAATAATTTTTATGTTTTTAAGATCGTTGCTTCGTAATCTAGCTAGCGCGTATCTCCGATTTCAAAACTATTAAAGTATTTAAATGTTTCCATTGTTGAATACATGAGTATTTTGCTAGTTGATGATGGAAAATAAATCATTGTTGTTAGATGTACAAGTTTTGTAAAGTGAATTTTGACAAAAATATAAATTAGGGATTAAATTGTGAAATATTAAAATTATGTGGTTAAAAGTGTGATTATTTGGAAAATTTGGGCTGCTAAGGCAATAAGAAGAATTCGGCTAAGCATGGGTAGGATGAAATTACATGAAATTGTGATTTTATGTGATAAGGACTAAATTGCAAAAATGTGTAATAATAGAGGCAAAAGTGTAATTTTGAAAAAATGTGTAAATTGTGTTAAATTGAATGAACTAATGATTGAATAAGCTAATTTTGATTATGACTAGATTGAGAAAAGTGAAATACGGGTTTAGATCGAGAAAAAGATAAAGTATCAGAGTAGTCGATCCGTTCCGTCGTTTTAACGATCGAGGTAAGTTTGTCTGCTAATAAATGTACTTAAATTGTGTTATAAATGCTTATTTATTATTGAAATGAATTGAATTATATACGTTTATTTGTCATTGAACCGCTATGAATGTCAAATGAGCAACTACGAGCAAGAATCGACAGAGTTACGACGTACAAAAGTCTCGTGTGAACCTTAGGAATAGTATAGGATACAAATGTCATGACATTAGGATTATCGAGATGTGATTACATGTAAGACCATGTCTGGGACATTGGCATTGTATTGTGATTACGTGTAAGGCAATGTCTGGGACATTGGCATCATTATATGATTTCTGTAAGACCCTGTTTGGGACAGTGGCATCGATATGTGATAACATGTAAGATCATATCTGGGATATGGCATTGTACGAGCTTTATGTGATTTTCGAGTATCCTTAACGATTCTGAATGGTTTAACGGGCAAAGTCAAGACGAGAATGAAAGTACAAATGAATTAAGTGATACAGGTACGTACAGAACTTATATGAGAATCAAATGATGGTAATTTGGTAAGTTCTTAGTGTATCATGTATATGAAATGAGAAAGATTTATGTATAAGTATGTTTCATGCCAAAATGTGTTTATTTGGCTATAATGAGGTGATGAATATTGAATTGAATAAAGTTTATATGTATAATTGCTTATGCAGATGAAAATGTGAATGAATTGATAAGAAGCATTTAAACCATACATGTTTTGAATGAATAAACTCATGAAAATCTTGATTAACTATGTGCATGAATTCGAGATAGAATGGTGAAATCATACAAATTATATCATGTTTTGAGTAATGGTTTAAAATGCGGTTTTAATAATACGAGTTTATTACCATACGAGTTTACTAAGCTTTATAACTTACTTTGTGTTATTTTTTTATGTTTTATAGTGATTCGGACGTTCGCTCGGGTTGGAAGTCGACGGAGATCGCATCACACTATCCGAATTTTGATTTCGGTATTTATACACTTTTGACTTGGTTATATGGCATGTATAGGCTTGAGTTATGTGGAAATGTGTTTGTAATGTTGAATGTGAATTTGGCTTGTATATGATGTAAATATTGGTGTGTATTTGACCATTTTATAAGGCTTATTAATGACTTATGTTTAATGTGTAATTTGCCTTATGTAGTGGCATATTTTGGTATGGTTGGTGATGGTTCAAGTTGATCATTTGGTCATTTGGCATATGATGAGTATTTACTTATGAAAAGCATTATTTTAGACTTGATAAGTAAATGGCTAATAGATGATTTATGAGCCAAGCTTTGTGTGGGATTAATGGTAGTAAAAATACAAATTGAAATAGGTTGTATTGATGAGTATGATATGTACTTTGTAATATGATTGAATAGGTGAGTACTGAGGAATGAATCATGCTAGTTTGGTATGTGTTTGAATGTACAAATAGCATTGATTTGAGTTGATGAAATGGATAGAATTGGTAGTGTAAGTTTGGTGCATGAAATAGCATGTTTTAGCTACTTATTAATGTATTGAAATGGCATGAAATATGGTGTTTTAGGTATGCTTTAGAAGGGTGAGAAATGTGGCTTCAACCAAGCCTATTTTCACTCCACACGGGCGTGTGGCTTGACCGTGTGTGACACATGGCCTTGGAACACAGTCGTGTGTCCCCTGGGGTAGCCCTTCGAATTAAGTTAGTATACCATACAGGTTTGGCACGGCCTAGACACACGGGCGTGTTGACTAGTCGTGTGAGACACACGGGCTGGCACATGGGCGTGTGGCTGGCCGCGTGACCCAAGTCAGTAACCCCTCCAGATTTCCTACGGCCAAGGCACACGGGCGTGTCTTCGGCTGTGTGATGCAAGTCAGTATGTATGCCCTGTTTTCACACGACTTGTGACAGGGGCGTGTCTGGTGGTTGTGTGAGGCACACGACCTGTTCACACGGGCGTGCGACCCCTATTTGCATGAAAATTTTCTAAGTTTCCCAAAGTTTTCAAATGTTATTGATTTAGTCTCGAACCTCTTTTAAGCATGTTTTAAGGCCTCGTAGAGCCATAAAAGGGACAATGTGAATTTGTTGGATGGGTTTTATATATGAATGCATAAATGTATATGTTAAGTATGTGAATGATGTGTATTGATTGGTAATGCCTCGTAACCCTATTCCGGCGACAGATACGGGTTAGGGGTGTTACAATTAGCTATTTGTACCACGAAGTTATTATGTTCATAGCAGGCATAAAGCCTCCTAGCAGTTTAGCGAGGGTTGATAAGTGTGTGTGGCATTGAGAATTGAATGGACAAACAATATTTGTTAGTGCTTACTATTACATAGCTTCAAGCACTTGGGATGAAAAATCTAAGGATTGGGTTTTGATTTGGCGTATCCACGCACCTCAACGGGTTAGGAATTTCTTTTGGCTTTTTTTAAAGGAGAGAATTCTTACCAACCAAGAGTGTTGTAGAAGGAAGGTTGCTGATGATGCATCTTACTTTTTATGTGGAGATTACGTTCATGCCATTCAAAATTATTCGTTCTCAAGTCAAATATAGAAGCGATTCGTCTAATATAATATACAAGATATGTTTTTTCAGCTACCTCTTTTGGAGTGAATTTTATTCAATATTCATAATACTAATGTTGGTGTTTATTCTGACTATGATTGGAATTCTATGTTTAGCATTGTGTGTTGGAAGCTTTGGAAGTAGTGTAACAATGTTATGTTTAGGAAACATGATTTTCATTCAGGTGATATAATGATCCAATTTACCAATTAGGCTATTTCTCTTAAAGTAATAAGCCATAGGATTGTAGATCACTCTCTTTAGGTCTATTGGTTGCCACTGCCTTTGGGTAGACGAAGCTTAATACTAATTGCCTTATGAGATTAGATTCCTTTCGAGCTTTAGCAGGTGGTTTTATACGTGACAACAATGGAGATTGTTTATTTGGTTTTTGCAAGAATATCGACTACTGCTTAGCTTAAAAAGCTGAGCTTTAGGGCATTATTAACAAGCTAACTTTGGTGTGGCAGAGAGGTTGTAGACAAGTACTTGTGGAATCTAATAATTTGTCCGCTATTAATGATATTAATAGGTATGTTTCCACTGTTAGTAACTGCTTGATCATTTGAAGCATCACTGGTTTCTATAGGCATCCATAAGACATTTGTTTTTGCCATGTTTCTTGCGAAGCAATCAAAGCTGTTGATTTTATGTCCAGAGAGTCCCGATAGATAATTTGGTTCTTGAAAACTTGCAAATGTTTCTTGTTTTAAATTAGGGGTGAGCAAAACTTAATTCGATTCAAAAAAATGTGCATTTCGATTTAAAAGAATCGAGTTATTCGAGTTTCGAGTTTGAGTCGAGTTGAATTTTAAAATTTGAATAACATATTGGTGTAAATACTTCTTTAGGCCTTATCAATTTTGAAAATGAACAAATTGATCTTTTTCAACAAAATAATACAAAAAAATTCAAAATTATTTTAAAAAATTCAAAATAAAATTTAAAATTCAAAACATTTATAAAAATTCCAAAATTTATATTTTTAAAAAATTATAAAAAATTCTAAAGAATATATAAAAAAGTTAAAAATTTAAATTTTTTCTAAAATAATAATGTTAGGACCTAAATAAATAAATTAATGATTCAAGTTTATCATAATAAAGTATTTTTTTAACTTTTGTTTTGAAAATATTTTCAAATATATATGATTTCAAATTTATGTGCTATAATATAGAATTGTTACTCTGTAACAAGATTTTAATTTGACATGTTTAAAATTTTAATTTAACTCGAACAAATTTTAAAACTAGACTCATCAATTCGAAATTTTTTAAAAAATTAATAATAATAGAAAAAAAACAGAAAATTACTAAAAAGAGAAAAAGAAAAGGAAATGGAAAAGAAAATGACCGTTGAATCCAATCTGACATGCCATGTCAGCAACAAGTCAATACTCTCGTAGACTGTTGCTTTACTCGATTCCATTCACGTATTATTATTAATTTCCTTTTTTTTTTTTTGTTTAGAAATATTATAATATGGTATATTGTTATTCATATATTATACCATTTATATTTTTATAATGTACTTTAATTTATTATTTATGTTTGCCTTGATATATGTATTTGAGATTAAGAGTGTTCAAACAATCGATTCGATTATTAATCGAATTGAATTAACATTAATCGAATTAATTGAATCGTAAAATGTTTTAACTAAAATTTTGTTTAAGCACATTAACTAAACTAAAATATTTCGATTAATTCTATCGATTAAACGGAATTTGCCAACACTATTTCTATGATCAACGCAAAAAAGAAAAAGACCAAAAATAAATCCAAGATCTGAACCAACAAAGCCCTAACAAACCATAATGACATGAAAAGAAGCTAGAAAAATAACAAATATATATCTATTCTATTTACCCATTTGCAGATCAAACACACCAAAAACAAAAATGAAGACAAAAACCAATTTTAACCCATTGACGGAAACGGTAACAAATAAGATTTACAACCAGAAATATAACCAAAAAAATTCAAAATAGGAAGGGATTGGTGAAAAAAGCTATCCTATTACCATATAAATAAATAAAAAGAACATTGCTCTATTTACCTGGTGGACATCGGACGGTGGTGACTGGGGAAGGTGTTGGGTTGTTAGCATTAGAAAGTTTGGGATTTTGGGAGATTTAGATTAAGGATTTTGGAAGATCGATTTTGGGAAGCTTAGATTAGGGATTTTGGGTGATGGTGACGGTGAGATAATTTTAGTTTTTAGAAATTTTAATTTTTTATTAAATTATTTATGCAATATAAATTATTTTTTTATAATTATATTAATTATTTGGATTAAGTTGGGTTTATAAATGTTTATTTGGATTGAGAGTGGTTGGGGCTTGGGTGGATAGTGGGCTATTTATTTAAGTTAATTCGATTAATCATCTTATTTCGAACTAAATTGACTGATAATCGAGTTTTAAAAAATTATTAATTGACTTCTGATCGAATTAGATCGGTTAACCAATTGATTAATTGAATTAGATCGATTCGGTCGATTAATTTAGTTTTAACCGAAATTTAAACACCCCTAATTGAGACGGATTAGAAGAAAGGCTTTATTCTTAATTTGCCTCTTGAATTATAACTATTTTTTTCTTAATTTTGGTATCTAAACTTTTTTTCTAGTCTCCTTTGAGTATCTAAATTTGGCTTTAGTTTTTTTCGGAATTTAAAATTTAACGGTGTTTTAAAAAGAAACTTTCCAATCATAACGTGCCACATCATCAATGACATCGTAACGTGGCATGTTGACAATTTTTAATATTTTTAAATAATATATATTTAAATAAATTTAAATGATTTTTACTATTTTTTTATAATTTTATAATTTTTTTACATTTTAAAATAAAATTTTCAATTTAAATAAAAATATTTTTAGTGATTTTGACCGGTCAACGATTGATCAACATGAGATAATCAACCGACTATATCATCGATCAACATGCCATGTCACTAGTTAACTGTCAAAATATTAACATAATAAGTCATCAGTCAACATGCCACGTCCTAATTGGTCAAATTTTTTTTTTTAAGGCGGTTAGGTGTTAGTACCAAAACAAGTTTAAATAACAAAATGAAAAAACAACAATAGTGCCAAATTAGAAATAAAGCCTAAATGAAAAAACAGTTCAAAAAACACAAATACATAATAATAATCTGTACAAAATACAGTGAAAATCCAGATAAGAGTGCTCTCATGTGGTGCGCCTTAATGATAGCAGTGCACAGTGTTTAAATCTGGACCGTACGATCTCTGACACGACTATTTGATCAATCTATACAAGGCTATTAGCGCTTCGAAACAAAGCAACTTGCAAAAACACCTCTCTCTCTCTTTCCATAAATTAAACTTAAAACCTCTCGTTACAGTAACACTTCACTAACTTATATCTATATTATTTCCACTTCCACAACTTCGAAAAAGGACCTCCCTTTTATTTTTCCTCTTTTCTCTCGCCTCTCTCCTTTTTCCATCTGGGGTTCGTTGTTTGTGAGTTCTTTATGGCCATTTTCTTGCTGCTTTTGCTTTTGCTTGTCTCTGCTGTTTCTGGTGATGAAGGTAAGTGTTTCTTTGAACCCATTGTTGCTACTTACTCCACTTACAGCTTCGGTTCATTTGTTTTTGTGGGTGCTTTTTGTTATCTCTGTTAATCAACCATATTTACCTTTATTGTTTCAGTGATGGGCTCTTGTCTATTTTTCTGGGTTGGTCTGCCCTTATAACTTAGTACTTCCTTATTTCTTCATTTGCATTGATATGGTTTACACTTTACATACATGATACATAAGTTTGTCTCTACACATTTTCTGGGTACTATCCATTTAGTTGAATGACCAAGAGCATTAAAAAAAAGTTAAAATCACAATGTTACTTTACTTTTATAATGAACTTTTTTTTTTGTGGAAACTGGAAAGATGATGATAATGGTTGTAGAGAGAAAGAGAACAGTCTTTCCCGTTGTTGGAAGCTCTTATGAACTTTCCCTTCTCCATCTTTGATAGGAATCTCTAAATGCGTCCCAGCTCATGTGGCTTTGCTTTGCCTGTCTAAACTACATGTTTTTTTCAGAGAATATTCTGTAGGACTAAAATGGCCTTATGGAAAGGTTCCGAATGTTAAAGGAATTAGCATCCTAGGAAATGTACATTGGAGGGTACTGTTGTCTTCTTAAATATAGAAAGATAACAGTTCTGCTTAGTTGGTCCTTTATATTATATATGTAGAGAGGCCCATCACCTTCCTGCAATGTTTCTTATGATGATTGATTTTAATATATTCTTCCCAAAAGAAGAAAACTTTAATATAGAATCTGGGGTACAGATCCAACTGTTCAAGTGCTTTGGTATTCTTATATGATGGATGATGAAGCTATGTCACTTTGAATGTTTCATTTAATTGTTGGAATCTCTTCATTTTTCTCATTTTTTGACATAGGTATAGAGATATGACCCTCCGTTGTATGAGTTAATAATTTTCTTGATGTAACTTGGTTGTTTAAATCATATCTTCATGTGGATCTCTCTTTGCAGATGCCTACATTGGTGTGAACATTGGTACGGACCTTTCGGACATGCCAACTCCTACTGAAGTGGTGGCCCTTCTCAAGGCTCAGAGAATAAGACATGTCAGACTTTATGATGCTGACCAAGCCATGCTCCTTGCGCTTGCCAAAACAGGTATCCAGGTGACTGTCTCTGTCCCCAATGACCAACTCCTCGGTATCGGTCAGTCAAATGCCACTGCAGCTAATTGGGTGGCTCGCAATATTGTAGCCCATGTCCCTGCCACCAACATCACAGCAATAGCTGTCGGATCTGAAGTTCTAACAGCACTCCCGAATGCTGCTCCCATTCTAGTTTCTGCCTTAAAGTTCATCCACTCTGCCCTTGTAGCTTCTAATCTCGACGATCAAATCAAAGTCTCTACTCCACATTCTTCTTCAATTATTTTGGACTCTTTTCCACCTTCACAAGCTTTCTTTAACCGTTCATGGGATCCATTCATGGTTCCATTGCTAAAATTTTTGCAGTCTACGGGGTCGTACCTCATGCTCAATGTGTATCCGTATTATGATTATATGCAGTCAAACGGCAAGATCCCATTGGACTATGCACTTTTCCGTCCTCTTCCTCCTAACAAAGAAGCCGTGGATGCTAACACACTCCTGCATTATACTAATGTCTTCGATGCTGTTGTTGATGCAGCATATTTTGCAATGTCTTATTTAAACTTTACCAACATTCCGATTGTAGTAACTGAATCCGGTTGGCCTTCTAAGGGTGATTCTTCTGAGCCTGATGCTATAGTTGATAATGCTAATACATACAACAGTAACCTGATCAAGCATGTGCTTAACAACACTGGGACTCCTAAACACCCTGGGATTGCAGTTAGTACATACATCTATGAGCTTTACAATGAAGATTTGAGACCTGGGTCTGACTCGGAAAAAAACTGGGGGCTATTTGATGCCAATGGAATACCAGTTTATACTTTGCACTTGACAGGTGCTGATACTGTTTTCGCAAATGACACTACGAACAAAACTTTTTGCATTGCGAAGCGGGGTGCTGATCCAAAGATGTTACAAGCAGCTCTTGATTGGGCTTGTGGACCAGGGAAAGTTGATTGCTCACCTTTGCTGCTGGGGCATCCGTGTTATGAGCCCGATAACGTGGCTTCCCATTCAACTTATGCTTTCAATGCGTATTACCAGCGGATGGCCAAATCTCCTGGGACCTGTGATTTCAAGGGGGTGGCTACCATCACTACAAGTGATCCGAGTTAGTGACTCCAATATCATAAATTTCATTTTCTTATTTTATTTTGTGAATGGATGAGCTGATATCATATATGTTGTCCATTGGTCAGGTCATGGTTCGTGTATATTTCCTGGAAGGTATGCATGCGCTAATGCTTCTAAATATTATTATTTTTTCTTGAATCTAGATTATGATGGCCGTAAAGAAATCCGATTATATGTCTTAATTTTGTTTTGTAGTTCCAGAAAGAATGGAGATTTAATTAATGGCACATCGCTGGCTCCTTCATCGAATGACACAAGTTCAGCCCGCCCACCACAATCCTATGGCACTGGTTCTTTCACAACCTTTGTGATGATAGGTGTTTTACTTACAGGTGCTGTTTTCTTGTAGAACTTATTTGTACTCACCCTTTGGTTTGAGCAATATATGGGAAAATCCGATTCTCTCTGCTGGGACACATGTAGCATATCAGATTTTGTTTCTCCTACATGAGTGAAGGATGGCAAAGTATTGCAGAAACGGATAGCAAGTAGTTTTAAAGAAGAGTTGTTCATTGGCATTGGAATTTTTTGTACAAACAAAGTAAAGAATTATTCAATATGATGCGGTGTATCAATTATATATATGTTATTGAGATAGGTAGAGTGGGTTGTATTCTTTGGACTGCATTTCAATTTGTGGTTCAAGAATTTTATTTCATCAATATATTTTGTTGAGGTTTTGATAGTAGTTTTAGTTTTATTTATTTATTATATCAGGTTTTATTAAGAGTTTTAGTTTTACTTATTTTATCTATTATATTAGGTTTTTATTTCCTTTATAAACTCTGAGAGTTAGGAATTCTATTAAGAATATTTTCTTTGTTATTAACAATTTGTAAAAGGCTGCTAATATAAAATAAAGAGATAAGCAATTATTCTTGAGAGGGGGTTCAGTTAAGGACGAATTTGCCTTTTGAGTAATCATAGGTTGAAGCAATAATTTTTTCTCGTCTAGACTTGTGACTAGATCTTACGCCAAGGCGCATAACAACTTGATATTTGAGCCAACTATCATGGGTGACGAAAAGACTTTGACAACAACTTAATATTTGAGCCAACTGTCATGGGTGACGAAAAGACTTTGACAGCTAAGTTGGAAGCTTTCATTGAACAAATGGTTATAAGGCAACAAGCATTAGAGGAGCAGGTGGTGATATTATCTCTTTTGTTCCAAAAGATAACGAAAGGGGATTCAGAGAAAAATAATGAAGAATAGGGTAACAGCGGAGGCAGGAAAAGGAATTCAGACTCGCAATACGGTGAGTGCATGGTGCCACAATACTCTAAGATGGAATTTCCCATTTATGATGGTGTTGGAGATCCTTTAGGGTAGCTGAAAAGATGCGAATTTTTTTTTGGCAATCAACGAACTAACGAAGAAGACAAAGAGGGCTTAACTTCATTCCATCTCTTAGGAAAGGCACAATTGTGTTTTGATCAAATGGAAGAAGAGGCAAATCTTGAATGGGGGCACTTCAAAAAGTGTTGTCATGTAAGGCCTGGACCACCTATGAGTAATAACCCGTTGGGGGAATTTGCCAACTTGAGACAAACTGGGACTGTAGAGGAAGATCAATGCCAATTTCAATCACTATTGGCTAGGATTGCTGATCTTAAACCTCAACAACAAGTAAACCTCTTTACTGCCGAGTTGGTAGAGGAACTTAGAATTGATATTGAGATGCAACAACTGGAAAACCTTGGAGTTGCAATGAATATGGCTCGAACATTGGAACATAAACAAAATGTCTTTTCCAAACTGTCATCTCGAGTCATCCTGAACTGGCCAACTTCCCAAAACACTGGTAGTAAGTCAATCATTCCAACAACTAAGAGCATTACAAAGGGAGGGGGACAAGCAACAAAACCAACAGGGAACAACGGAAAAATAGGTACTTGTAATGCTCGGGTTTGTGCAAGTGTACACAGTCATTATCCAGTAATAAGTAAGTATTGAGTTATCGTCTCCATAGGGATTGTATTTATGCTAAGTCACTTAATTTGTAAAAGTATATTAACAATTCGATAAATAAAAGCAATATAATTGTGAAGTGATGAAAAGTTAAGTATATGAAACTAAATGTAATGATCCTTAATGCAATTTATCCTAAGTATGCAAACTATATGAATGAGATAGATTTTAGCAAAATTAACACAATAAGAAACAATTATAACATAAATAAGCTAGGACAATTACTTTAATTAAACTCAAATTATTATCAACATGCTTATCAATATTCGGAAAAACATTCCATGGCAACTCGATCTTTCATGAGTTTGGAAACCACGTTAGGTCCTTTCGGAATCCTTTACTTAGTAAATACACATTTTACTGATCCTTATTTACTAAGGGTTTCTTAGTATTCGTGCGAGGTAACAGGGACGTGTTAGGTTTGAAACAGTTTAATCACACAAATCTAAAAACCATGTAGATAACAGAGCTTGGTTAGGGTTGTTATGCAACCTGCAATTTAATCGGTTAGGATCTAAATTGAGCATGCACATTTCAATTATGCGTCCATTAGCCATCGTCTGGTTAGGATCGCTCAGCTAATTCAGGTGCATTTCAATCACGCATGAACGAAATACAGACTTGATTTTAATTGAAAACATGATCGATTGAGGCACAAATATTATAAGTATGAATCAAATAATTATTATTAAATCAAAGCAATCATCCTAGCTTAAATAAAATTAAGCTATCATTGTTGTAAATAAGAACAAAGAACACATAGCAAACATTCTTGAATTAAATTAAAGTAAAGAAAGATTAAACCCAATTCAGAGTGGCTGTCACCCAAGACTCTGACTGATGAGGGTTCCTTTGTTCCTTCGCTTTGCTCCTTTGCTGATGGCTCTCCGAGATAGCCGACCAAGGGTTCTTTAAGAGGCTTATTTGCTCAAAATCTTTATGCAAAGATGATGATAGGCGTGAGGGGAAAGAAAGCTAAAAGAATTGAGAGAGGAGAGAATGATGAATGAGTGAGGGATGAGGGATAATTAGAAAAATGAGAAATGGGGTCTTATTTATAGGTGAGGCAATGGAGCTAGTTTGCTAAAAATAGGAGTGTCCATCTTTTGAGAATTCTTCCAAGGGTGGCCGGCCATGATTTGTGGAAATGTGGCTGATTTTTGCTTGATTTAAGTGCCACACATCATCAGGATCAGGATTCGGTCAATTGCAAATCTTCGAGTAAATCTCCGATTTCTTCAACTCTTCAAGGGCTTTGTGCAATTAAACCAAAATTTGATTTATGGACATCCTCATGCAGCCGAATTTTGGGTTGACTTGGTCCTCCATTTGGACGATTTTGTAATCAAAATAAAGCTCTTAGACCTGTCCAAAAATAGTTGATAATTTAGAAGACCACAGAAAATAATTTAAGCACTTTAATTAATCAATTTACTTAATTAATTAAAACCAAATTTATTAATGAAATATATTGAAATAAATTATTAAATATAAATTTATATTTTATTATTTAATTTAATCATGCATGGCCCAATTTATAGCTTGAAAATATAATATGCTCAAATTAATATAAAAGAAGCCATTTTTTGCATGAAAACTATATAATAAAGCATAAAATTACATTTTAATAATTTCTATGTCCCAATTTCATATTTTCATATATTTCATTAATTTATTGAACAATTACTTGGTTTTAACAACAAATTTAAGTAAAAAGGTGACGAATTATATAGGAAAAATCCTATATATTTTTCACTTTACAGTTCTTCTGCACCATTTGTTAAGAAATTGACATAGATAGAAATGGCGAAAAGAAGAGCTAAGGGGCTGTGTTATAATTGTGACGAGTCCTATTCCATGGGACACAAATGTAAAATGTTGTTTTGGATAGAAGTACCAGATGTTGAAGGCAAGCAAGATGATGATGAGGTAGATGATTTTGGATAAGTTCTGAAGTTTATTCTGAATTTGAGACAAGCTCAACTTTAAGAAGGGGAGTAATGATATGGACGCTTTTATTGCAATAGGATTTTTAGTTGTATTTATTTATTTATTTATTTATTATATCAAGTTTTATTAAGAGTTTTAGTTTTACTTATTTTCTCTATTATATTAGGTTTTTATTTCCTTCATAAACTCTAAGTTAGGAATTCTATTAGGACTCTTTTCTTTGTTATTAACAGTCTATAAAAAGCTGCCAATATGAAATAAAGAGATAAGCAATTATTCTATAAAAACGAATTGTTATTTTGAGAGGAGGTTCAGTCAATGACGAATATGCCTTTTGAGTAACCATAGGTCGAAGCAAGAATTTTTTCTCGTCTATGTAACACCCCTCACCCGTATTCAACGCCGGAATAGGGTTACGGAGTATTACCGAACTTACAAAATAATTAAATAAGCTTTTCACATATATTCAATCAATACATATAATCATTATTCATTCTTAATCAATTTATCCCATAAACGAGCCTACGAGGCCCTAAACATGCTTTGAGAATGGTTCGGGACTAAACGAATAACTCATGAATATTCCACGAAAATTTGAAAATTTTTCTCAAAACGGGGGATACACACCCGTGTGGCCAGGTCTGTGTCTCACACGGCCACCATACACGCTCGTGTCACAGGCCATGTGGACATTTGAAATGGAAGCACATGGCCGTGTCCTAGCCCGTGTCCTACCCCATGTCCAAACAAGTGAGCTTACTAACTTAGGTCACACGGCCAACCACACGCTCGTGTGTCTAGCCTGGTGCCCTTCGAAGTTGCCACACACGCCCGGGTGCCAGGCCGTGTGCTAAGCCGTGCCAATCTTGTAGGGTATACTAACTTATGCCACACGACCAAGTCACACAAATTTGCGTGAGGCCATGTGGAGCATACTAACTTGATTTCAAAAACCACACCAGGGGACACATGGTTGTGTAACACGACCGTGTGTCACACACGGCTGAGACACACGCCAGTGTCTCTACTCTTGTGGACAAAAATAGGCTATTTACCAAGCCATTTTGCCACCCCAAATTGCAATCACCTACACAAGCCAAATGGTACAAATTCATAGCATCTAAGGGCATCCAAATCAACCACAACCAAGACTAAAATGTACCATTTCAATATCAACCACAAACATACTTATAAACTCATGTTTTACTCATTCAAAACATACTAAATACCAATTACTTCAAACATCTATATAACCAAACCCAATTGTACATTATTTGGCCTCATTTCACAAACATACTAACATTCACTAATCATCCATTTAACACTCATAATACCTATTACCATCAATCATCACAACCAACTTAATATATACAAGACATAAACATATATATATATATATATATATGCACATGATTCAAACATACCAAGTATACTAAAATTAACCCATCACTCATGGCTATATATACAAACCAAAATATAAACATTTACAATGCCAATCCATTTGGCCAACATCATTACCAAAACATAATCAACATGACTTAAAGTCCCTATACATGCCATATACTTGATAAACTAAAGTTTAAAGGTACCAAGTGATAGGTAGATAGTGTGATGCGATCTCCGACGATCCTCGAATCCAAGCTAGCTCGATAACACTATAAAACACAGGAAAAATAAACAAAGTAAGCTATTAAGCTTAGTAAGCTTGTATGATATAAACTTAATGCAATCACATAAATATACTTCAATAATTTAAATACACCAACAAGTAGCTTACATTAGCTAACAAACCTTTCAAACATTCATTCATGAAACTATATACTTTTATCATTATTTCTTCGATTCAATGCTAAAATAGTTTACGCACATACCTGTACCAACTCATACCAATCTCATTCACATTCTCGTCTTCATTTACCCATTGAACCATTAGGAATAGAAGTCAGATACTCAATGTCTCACACGATAAGTACCTATACCATGGCCCGAAGCCAAATCAAGGTAACTTATTCGAAATTTTGATATCATGGCCCAAAGCCAAATCAGTTGATATGCATGGCCCGAAGCCAAATCGGTATCTCTTACACCCAAAGTGCTATATCATGGCCCGAAGCCAACACAAGTATACCTAATGACATGTATCGAAACCTGTTTTTTCGTCTTAAAAGTTTAATGAAAAATGAGGGAATCGATTTTTTTGAAAATAGAATACGGAGTCGCCACCGATCTTTTGTTTTGATGTGATCGGGTCACCTAAGAATTTGGTTATTTTAATAAAACATTTTTGGTTTATTAAAACAACGACTCTGGTCTACGAAAATTTCAGAAAACGGGCTCGGGAGTCAGTTACGCATGAGGAAGGATTAGCACCCTCACTACGCCCGAAATTGGTACCAAATCGATTAAATAATGTCCTTATGTCTAAAATTACAACGTTTTCGAAATGTGGCTCTTTTTAATAAAAGTCAAATAATCCGAGTTGATTGCCAAAATCTTCTTGTTTCGGTGTCCGAAAGTGTATAATTTGAAATTAACCAAGGGATGCTCAATTATTTAGTCCAACGAAAAATCGAAACCCAGCACAGTAGGGCATGATTCTTCGAATTCCCAAACATTGAACATTGCCTTGCCTTAGAAAACACGAATGAAATTCTGAATGGATGTTCGATTATTTTGAACAAATGAGAAAGCGCAACCCAACACGATAGGGCTCGATTCTCAAATTGTCAAATGTCAAACCTCGCTTTCGTTTTGAAAGATTTTTAATAAACATGAATGAAAACCTAAAGGAATATTCGATTGTTTTGAACAAACGAGAAATCACAACCGAGCACGATAGGGCATGATTCCCGAATTGTCAAACGCGGAATATTGCCTTTGTTTTAAATGATTTTGAAAAGGCAGGAGTGAAATTTTGAAGGGATATTCAATTATTTTGAGCAAACGCGAAATTGCAACCCAACACGTTAGGGCACGATTTCTCGAATTGCCAAATATCAAATCTCACCTTCATTTAAAAGGATCTTTGGGTATAATCACAAAACCAACTTAAAACGTCTTAATGCATTTTTTGAAATGAAACGAAATTAATTCTAAAATTTAGGTTTTATGAAACCACATTTCGAAAACCAAATGAAAACGATGGGATGGGATGATGGATATGTATGCACAAAATACAACGATGTATGGATGAAGGTAATCTATATATTTTAATCAGCTAACGAAACGAGCACACTAAATGCAACTAATCTAAAAGAATCCAATTACAATAATGCATGGAGAATAATTGATATGATAATATAACAACGAAAATAATATGTCTCGATAACATACATGGCCTAATACATTACAATTGGGCAAAACATCCAAAACAAAATAATAGTAATAAAAAAAATGGTATAAGACAAATTTAAAATAATGGTGAACATGTAATATACAAAATATGTGGATTGATGGATTTGAAATTATTTGTGGAACGAACTAAAGATATATATATACATAATTACTAAAATATATGTTATGGGATAAACATTTTTTAATCGAATGATATGTAAAATATTGAAGAACATTGGTTTAAAATCGACAATTACATGTGATAATGAAAATTTTAAATTGTGTATAAGCTATGAAAATAATGATAATAAAAACGTACAATAAAATGTAATTTTGAGAATCTAATGGATTTACAAATCTCATATATATATATATAAATTTTAAAGAGAACACATGCAAATTCATATAGCAAATGATAATATGTATAGGTTTGATAATGTATGTAAATTAAATATACGTACTATTATAGGTAAGCATATAAATAATTTATATGGAACATATATACAATACATATCATCATAGCGAAAATATACATTAAAATACATGGGTTAGAAAACAAAAGAAAACATTATACAAATGAAGTGACATTAGCTTTATTATGGTATATATGAATATATGTATATATGATAATTATATAAAAAGAAACTACATAAAATAATGTACAGAACATGAAAATGTAACTACTCCAGAATGAGTAATCAAATGATGTAATTTATATAGATAAATAAATACAAATAAAACATGAAATGAATCTAAAAAAAAGCCAAATTGAAACCAAATTAAAATAAAGAGGATAGTTTTAAATAAAAGAAACTGTTAAAATAAAAAGGAAGGACTAGCGCGCAACATGTGCGAATGTGCAAGGACCAAATCTGGAAATAATCCAGACCCCAAAACGCAGTGTTTAGGCGCGGATCTATTTGCAACCATGCGCGAATTAGAAGTCCAAATTTAAAAAAACAACAACATAAACTAGATGCAATTGACTGCGCATGTGAAAGGGGAGGACTTGGCGTGCAAATATCCCCTCACAGCCCAAACGCGCGGATCCCGGGGGTATTCGGGTCGGATCTGATTGGACGGGCCTACGCGGTGTCGTTTCAAGGCTATTGAACCTTGCCTGAAACGGCGTCACTTTATGCCTTAAATTTAAAGGGGAAAATCAGCTTGGAAATTAATATTTCGGCAGAGCAGAAAGGGATATTGAAACCCTAGATGCTTGCCCTTATTCAGACCGCCGTTCAACCCTTAGACTCCCCTCCTAAGCGCCGATATGCTTCTATCAACAGTGACGAACCGATTCGGCTTCAAGGGACAACAATTTCGACCACGGGATCCCTTCTATTCTCCGATTTCAACGAAGTAGACGGAATCCATGGCACTTTTCGCAAGGTAAGGCTTCGTTTTCCTTTTTATTTCCAAATCCTTTAAAACTCTAGTGAAACACAAAATGAACAGAGCTGAAAAAGAAAGAAAAGAAAACTAAAGAAACTTTGAATCCGAAATCACCTCTTTGATTTTTTGTGGTTTCTTTTGTATTTCTGTATTTTGTGTGTCAAAAAAGAGTCCTGTTACAGACGAAAATCATTGGCTTTATAGCCGAATAATCAAAAATAAAAATAAAAAAAATACAACTTTTCTTTGTTTTTCTATTTGCTACTGCTGTGATTTGTCTGTTCTTCGCAGGTACGGGGTGCGTTGGCATCGTACGGGGGGTGTGGGCGTGGCGTACGGGGCTGTCGACGTGGTTGCTGAGCGTTGGGGCGTACGGAGGCCTGGAGTGGCTCAGCTGCTAGTGAGGGCTACGGCGCAAGGGAACCCTTGCCCTAGGGTTTGCTGACACTGGGCCCGTTTTAGATATTGGGTCATTTAGGGTATTGGGTTGGGTTTTAGCTATTAGATTTTAATTGGGTCTTGGGTTATGTTTTGGGTTTGTATAAGGTATTTGGGGCATCGGGCCCATTGTATTTAACTTTGGGTATTGGACTGTAAAAAGACTATTTTTAATATATATTTATTTATTTATTGTTGTATATTTGGGTTTCTAGTGGGCCCGGGCCAATTGGCCTGTTTACAACATGTCACTAGCATCTTAAACTATTCCTAAGGTTCAACCGGGATTCTAACAGTCGAATCTTCATCGAATCATTTTCGAACTTATCCGTAATCACATAATCACAATTCATGCTATATCAAAGCACATAAAATACATTTGAAATGAAATTATAACATACAAACTTACCTTGGATGTGTAAACGATGAAATAAGTCGTTTAGTCGATAACTTTCTTTTTTCCCTGACCTTGATTTAAATTCCGTTTTTCATGATATAAATATATTCAAAATTAACTCATTTAATCAATTATTTATTCAATTCAGTCCAAAATATACATTAGGGCTATTTTACACATTTGCCCTTAAACTTTCACATTTTTACAATTTAGTCCTTATTTCATAAAATCATGAATTAATGAAATTCCAATTATACCCATGCTAGCCGAATTACCATAATGCCCCTAGCAGCCCATAATTTTCATTTATTTCACATTTTAACCACACATTTTTCACATTTCACAATTTAGCCCCTAATTTGCATTTTCACTAAAAATCACTTAACAAAACTTGTTTATATATCAACAAGCATTCATAATCTATCAAGAAACTTAAAAATATACATGTATTCAACAATGGAATCATTCAAAATCTTTAAAATTTTTGCAAAATAGTCCCTGGGCTAGCTAGTGCTAGTTGCAATGATCACAAGAACATAGAAATTATTAAAAACGAGACAAAAATCGTACCTTAATTAGCTATTGAACATGGCTGAATGAAAAACCTAAGAGAATGGTTTTCTTCTTCTTAAATTCGGTTGAAGATGATGATATTAAGTGATGATTTTATTTTGTTTTATTTATTTTAACTTAATAACCTAATTACTAAATTAGCCTTAATGAATATTTGTTATTTCACTTCATGCCAAACCATTATCATACATTAACTCTCTAATGGGTAAATTATCACTTAAGGACCTTAAATTTAAGGTTTTATAGATAATAGACACCTTTAGCTAATAGAACATCACTTTTGCACTTTAAGCGATTTAGTCCTTTTTCTTAAATTAACCAATTAAACAATAAAATTTCTCAATGAAATTTTCACACAATCACTCAATAATGCTGTAAACATTAAAATAATAATAAAATAAATATTTGACCTCAGATTTGTGGTTTCAAAACCACTGTTCTGATTTGACAAAAAACGAGCTGTTACAGTCTAGACCTGTGACTAGATCCTATGCCAAGGTGCATAACAGGTTCATATTGATGTGCATGTAATTATATTTTTGGGATATAGATAACTACAAATAAACATATAAACACCATCGGTTAAACTAGAAAAACCTTTTAAGCTCTGGTTCTAAATAAATATATGAATCTAGTTCAACTAGTAGCTCTAAACCAAGCTTTTTAAAACCTAAAACCATTTTGAAAGTGTTTAAGTAGCTTGTTTTGGAACCTACTGAGCCTAATATCCAGAGTTAAATTGAGGCAAACTTTAATCTAAGTGGTACTAAAAATGTTCTATCTACCACTATGGCCAAAATTCCTTACTTGGAGTTTAGCGAAATGCTTGTATCTAATCAATGTGAATTGACCAAGTCTAAATCAAGCTTTCTCCATAAACTACCTGAACTAAATGCCTATATAAAACCCCTTGATATTTTACTTTCTGTACTAGATTTTTCACCTGTATATTTTTGTACTTCAAAGTTAGTGAATCATCACAGAAGTGAAAAGGGTGGTTGTATTGTTCAAGATAAGAAGTGTGACTTTTTTGTGGAATTGCCTAATGAGGAGGAACCTGATGCTAACTTGCAATATGGTATAAGGGTCAGTCGGGAGATTGGTGAAAGTGTTCTTCCAATAGATTTTAAAAAATTAAATTTTAAAAGAAGTGCTTGTTACTTTGGTTTGGAGATAAGGGGAAATGGACAACAGGAGAAAAAAAAAAAAGGAAGGTCCTAGTTGAGATGCTTGAATGAGAATTATGTTAAAGATAGGTATGAGGTGGAAGTGATAGAAAAAGAGGAAGTTTGAGGAGTTCATAGGGGTAAGAAAGGGTTAAAAGGGTAGACAAAAAAAAAGTTTTCAATGAACAGTCTAGTAGAGGTACCAATTAGGGAGGAAAATGATATGTCTTAGAATGGAGAAATTAGAGAGGATGGGAATTTAGTTGATGGCTATGGTGGCTGGCCTATAATAGCCACTAAAGGATTATGATAGCTTTGGCATAGAACTGTCAGGGTATTGGATTAACTCTGACAGTCCAGAATTTAAAGGGGATTAAGAGGAAGTATGATCCAAATTTCGTCTTTTTGTTTGAATAAAAAAATAAGAGGCATAAATTAGAGAAATATGAGGGGTAAGTTGAAATTTGATGGTGGATGGTATATGGATCCACAAGGGTTAAGTGGTGGGTTGGCACATTGGTGGAAAGATGAGTATTAATAATAGGAGTGAGGTTTCTTATAAGATTCTTTGGATATATGTCCCTTTTGTTTTTTAAGATAGAAAAGAGGTATGGAAATATATACAAACTAAAAGTTGTAGTATTGATGAAACTTGGATGATTGTAGGAGATTTTAATGATATTGCATATGAGTTTGAGAAAGAGGGAGGTCGTTGTAAGGAAAAAAGTAAAATCTAATATTTTAGGGAGATGATTGAGTTTGTAAGCTGGCTAAGATTAGCTTTAAGGGGCAAAAATTTACTTGGTTCAGGATGAGGGAAATGATATGGATTAAGGAATGATTTGACAAGGCTCTGGTTAATTTGAACTCGTTGGAGATATTTCCCAACATTTAATGATTTAAACTTCCAGTAGTGGGTTCTGATCACTCCCTTATGGTTGTGTTTTCTGAATTTAGGGATAAAAAGGAAAAAAAAAGTTCAAATTTGAAGGTATATGGTTGAGATATGATAGTTGTTTCGATGTTGTGAGTAAATGTTCGAATATATTTATTGTAATGATCCAAAATTCACGGGCATCGAAAAAGTACATTAACGGGCCTCTGTCTTAGTAAATCGAGTTCGAAAATAATTATTAGAAATATTTATGAGTTTAGCAATGTGTTAAATTAAGTTTAAATTAGGTGAATTTAGCTTAATTTAGAGTAATTAGTAAAAAAAGACTAAATTGAATAAGGGGTAAAAGTATAATTATAGATTAATAGGAAATAATAAGGACCAAATAGGCAATTAAGCCTATATGGGAAGATGAAGCAGCAAAATGGAGTAAAAATCTAAGATTTTTTTAAACAATGATTATATAATTATTTAATTTAGTTATAAATTTTATTAAATCAATTTAAAATAATTAGATTTTTATATGATAATAAAGTATGATTTTGACAAGTGGATGGTGATAAAAAAATACAAATGTAATAATAATAAGCATACACTTGTAACATGATTACATGTTTTCTTATTAATTAAGTAGAAGATATTTATATATTATATATAAATAAATTATTATAATATATTATTAGTAACTAAAACAAATAAAAGAAATAGAATAAAGAAAAGAAACAAAAGATCAGAGAAAAGAAAACAGAAAGTATTCGAACAGGGGAAGGAAAGAAGAATAAAAAGAAAAAGGGGAAATAGGGTTTTTGAAGCTTGAAGTTTAATTGGTAAGCTCAATCAAGTCCTTTTCTCTTAATTTTGATGTTTTAAAAGTATTAAAATAATGTTTTGATAGAATCAAGTTGGTAGTTTAGAAGTTCTTAAGTTTTTAAACAAAGTTCATGTTGAATAAAATGATGAAATAGGGGTTTAATTGAATGAAATTAAGTTAGAATAGAGATTGAAATGTAAAGTAAACTATAAGTTTTGTGTTTTAGGGACTAAATTGAGGAAAATTCGAAAATAGGAAAATATGTTGAAAATCTAATAGTTAAATTTGAGTTTGAATGAAATTTGAATAGAAATAAAGTGTGAATTGGTGTTGTAAATTTAGTTATTAACATTTTATACCAAAACAGTTTTGGGCAGTAGTAGTGTTCTGAGTTTGAAAATTCACAAAAAATTGTAGAAATCGAACTAGAGAATGAAAAAAATATGGAATTAACTATTATTGAGTCTAGTTTCTTATAGAAGAAACGGTGTAAGCAACAAAATTGTAGATCATGAGATATTATAAGTTTTGTAAAACAAGGTCAGAATGAATTTGGGTTCCCCTATTCTGACTTTGAAAAATAATTAAAAATGGTATAAAAATAATTATGGGTTAAAATTTATATGTTTAAAATCCTTAATGAACCTATTTTTAAGATAATCAAACGGGAACATCGTTCGAATCTTGTACAAGGAGATAAATAATTTTTAGTGAAGAATGATCAAAACTGTTTGACAGCAGAACAGGGGCAACTTTAAAGAATAAATTGTACTTATTGGCTAAACTAAAAATTAAAAATTTTATGGTAAGAAGATATGTGAGTATATTTTCAGGGAAAATTATCGGATCTTAATTTTGAGTTTCTTAGCTCAAGATATAAATGATTTAGTAACAACGACTCAAGTATGTCGAGACCATTTTTAAATTGAGTTTTTGAAAATGAGAATCAACTTTAAAAAACGAAAAAATGAAAGTTGCCACCAATCTTTTTAGGTGTGATTGGGTCACCTTTAAAACATTTTTGTTTTTAAATCATCGATTTTGGTCTACGAAATCAAAAGAACGGGTTTGGGAGTCGGTTACGCACGAGGAAGGGTTAGCACCCTCGTAACGCCCAAAAATTGGTACCAAATTGATTATCAAATGTCTTTAAGGTCGAAAATTAGGAATTTTAAGATGCAATCCTCTTTTAAAATATTTTTGATTTTGAAAATTGGAGCTCACTCTTATCAAGATATTGACACTGAGTTAGCTCTTTGGAAATCCCTATCTCGAAACAACAAAACACCACATCCAGTAAGTTAGGACATATTGTTTTGAAATTCCAAGACAGTTGCTTACATTTTGAAAACCTTTAAAAACTTAGAAGGGTACTTGATTATTCGAACTCAACGAGAAAAGTTGCAACCCAATAAGTTAGGGCACTACTTTCTCTAAATTTCCAAACATCAAGCATTGCCTTTATATTTTTTTTGAAAACTTTGGAGCCTTTTTTAAAAAAAAAATGATGAGTGGGGAATTATATTACATTATAAATCATACATAGTAACATATTATTGTAGTAGGTAAATAATACATGTAATTAAACAAAGTAATGGTAATAATATATAAAAAAACGTGCATTAGATACATACATATAAAAATAATATATATATATAACAAATATTAACAATATGCACACGAAGATATTTATAGCATGTATTGAGAAAGAATAAACATACAAACATACAAAGTAATAATTAAATGACGCATGATATACAAAAAAGAGTAATACGATATCAATGTACATATTCATGAAATATAATATCCAATAATAAATATAAAATAACATATGATATATGCAATATATAAAAATGAAATGAGTTATTGTTAACAGAATATACATATAACACAAATAAAAACATAATATTTAATAATAATCTTAAAATAATATTTGCTATGCAATGTGTGAGATATAATAACAAAATATTTGTAAAAGAATAATAATAATATATAAAATATATTGGGTAAAGAACTATAAAATAAAACATATAAAAGAATTTATAAAATAACACATAATATAAAAATATTGTTCTAAAATAAAATAATACATAATAAATAATTAATTAATAGTTTAATATGTATAATATGAATGTAACAGCCTAATTTCAGTGGTGTCGGAACAGTGATTCGAGATCACTAAATCTGACAAATGAGTAGGAAATATTATTAATTTAGTGAGTATAAGTTAAATGTGAAGTTAGGAAAAATTTTAAAATAGTGAATAGTGTACAAATATATATATATATATATATATTAAAATAATTAGAATAAAAAACTCGAGACCTTGAGAATTTTAAATCGAGCCATAAATATTTTTATAAATATTTATGGAGTTTTAATAAGTTAGTATTAAAGTTTCACAAGAAATTTTAAAAAATCTTGATAGCTAATTAAATAAAAAGGACTAAATTGAAAAAGGTGTAAAAGTTGCTAAAATGATTAAATAGCTCAATTGTCAAATGAGGAAGGACCTAAAGTGAAAATAAGCCCAAAGGAGATATTTTGGGCGGCAATAGCTGAGAAAAATCAGAAAATGGGTGAAATAAGGGCAAAATTAGAAAATTGCCAAAATTAACTAAATAAAAATGGGACTAAATTGGAATATCTAGAATTCTCTTCATTTCTCTTCATATTCATCAGCTGAAAAACAACCATGGAGGAGGGTTCAAGCTGGTTTTTATACTCTAGCTTCATGTAAGTTTAATTCTTGCTTTCTCCTTGAAATTTTTATGTTTTTGGACTTTTACAATTGGGTCCAACTTACTATTTCATTAGTTTTTTATTCCATGGCTAATTTTTGAAGTGTATATGGATGAGTACTGGAAGAATATGATGAGTAAACATATAATTGAAACTTTAATTTTGATATATGGTGATTTTATCAAGTAAAATTGATGAAAATTGGTTTAGGACCTAATTGTGAAAGAGTTTGGAATTAAGGTCTAGTGTTAAAGTTCTGGTTTTCAAGGGTTATGAAGTAGTTTAAAATGATGGAATAAAGTATTAAATGAGAAAAATTATCTCAATTGAGGAGTTAATTGAGCAAGGATTGAATTGTATGAACTATGAAATTTGGGGCTAAATGGGAATTAATATTTTTCAATAAAACTGTTTTGGGCAGCAGCAGTAGTCTAACTTTGAAAAATCACCAAAATTTGTAGAAATCGAATTAGAGGATGAATAAAATATGAAATTAAAGCTTATTGAGTCTAGTTTCTTATAAAAGAAGTTATGTAAGCAATGGAATTGTAAATCATAAGCTACAATAACTTTTGTGAGACAAGGTCAGAATGATTTCGGGTTCCCCTGTTCTAAATTTGGAAAAATCATAAAAAATTGGATAAAACTAATTATGGGCTTAAATTTATATGTTTAGAATCCTTAATGAGTCTATTTTCAATATAAATAAGCGAGAACATCATCCGAATCTCGTACGATGAGATAATTAATTCTTAGTGAAGAAGGGTCGGAACTGTCAGACAGCAGAACAGGGGTAACTTTAAAGAATAAACTGTACTTATTGGCTAAACCAAAAATTCTGAAAATTTTATGGTAATAAGATATGTAAGTCTAGTTTTAGGGAAAATTAGAGGATCTTAATTTCGAGTTTTTGAGCTTAAGATATATATAATTTAGTGACTATGACGCAAATGGACAGTTTTGAATATACATATAAGTAAATAGTGAAATTATTGATAATGTTACTTGTTGTATGTTATATAAATTAAGGATGAGGAATGGAGAGGAGGAGGAGGAGGAAAATATGTATGAATATTCAGCTAGCATGGCTAATTTGCATGTTTTAGGCTCATGGACTAAATCGAATAAAAGTAAAAATTTATGGGCAATTTTGTAAAACTGTTAGAAATGACCAAATTGCATGAAATGAATTATTTTATTATTTAAAATTACAAAATTGAATGAAATTATTAATTTAGCTCAAAATCAGGGAAAAACATGTTTTAAGGATTAAATTGAAAAGTGTTGAAATTATGAAAAATTCTGATATTTTATAGAATTCATGGGTTGTTATCAATTTTTTTGAGAATAACGGCTGGAAATAAGGATTAAATTGCAATAAATTTATTTCATTTTAACCTAAGGATGAAATCGTCATTAATTAAAAGTTTAGGGGTAAAATGGTAATTTTGTTTAGAGCATTAGTTGAATGTATTACAACATGAAATAAATGAAACGACGATCAAATTTCTTTATAAAGATCTGAATAACTCGAATACGAGACTTGAACGTGGAAAAGAAAAGATATCGGATTAATGAAATTATAAACATGTACAAGCAACGAGGTAAGTTAGTGTAACTTGAATTGTATTTTTAAATGCATGAAATATCGATATAATGAATCACCTGATTTATGTTTATGAAGAAATGGCAAGAGAATGATATTTATCATGACATGTAAATAGGTGATTATTTTTGATACGTTGATACAAGAAAATTAATTAAATTGAGACGAGTAATAAATTCAAGTAAAACATATCGAGAAAAATAAGTACGTTAAGGGACAATATGTTTGATTTTAATTGGTTCCAAATATGAATGTTAGATAAAATGAAATACCTGATAAATAAATCGGTAACTCCGGTAATGCTCCGTAACTCTATTCCGGTGACGGATTCGGGTTAGGGGTGTTACAATGAAATATAAATATAATTCGATTTACAAATTTTAAAATTTAAGTAATATAATGAATAATATAAACATAAGTAATATAATAGATAATATATAAAAAATGAAAATAATAAATAATATAAAAATAATAAATGTTATATAATATAATTTAAATATATAGGAAATAAGAAATATAATAGATATAATAGAAAATAATAAAAGTATATATGTAAGAACAATATATATATAAATAATTAATAAGTAAAGTATAATAATAATGTAAAATAATAATAATAATTTGTAGAAAAGTGATATATAATAAATAACAATAAAATATAATAAAATAATAAAAAATAAAAATAAGATTTTTTTTTAAAAAAATAAAGTTTTATATATAATAATAATAGAAATAAATATGTAGGGTTAAATCCAGAATTCAGCGAAATTACAGGGGTGAATTTAAAAATAAAACTGAATTAAGGCCTTGATTAGAACGAGCATAAAACAAAAGGGACTCATTGGGCAAATTGCCCTATTCCCAAAACGACTACGCTTTAATCTTGGACTTCAAACAGTTACTGTAGGGACTAAATTAAAACTAGAACAAGATATCAGGGCTGAATCATAAATAAAATAAAATAAATTGTAAACAAAAAAAGGGTAAAGGGACTAATTAGGTAATTAACCCAATCCTCAAAAACACGTGGATCCTCCCCGGGTAATCGGGTCAACACGCGGATCCTGGGGGTCTAAAACGTCGTCGTTTTATCAAGGCTATATAAGCCAATTTCTTAGTTTTAAAATCATTTAGAAACCCAGTTTCTAAAAAAACACAAAAAAAAATCCTCTGAAAAGGATCCCTGGTCCTCTGAGCTCCAGCGTTTGGCCGATCAGCTCTGGTCATCGGACCTCCGCGCTCAGATCCACGCGCCTCCACCGACTCCGCCACACACGACGGTCAGAACCTGAAAAGTTTCGCTTTTCAGGATGATTCTCAAGGTATTCTCTCCCTCTGTCTGTTTAATATATTATATGCATGAACTTATGTTCAAGAGAATGATACAGAAATAAAAATATGTCACCTTTGTTTTTTGTAAAAAAATCTCTGGTGTATTATTGTAAAAAGATTCCGTGTACAATATTTTTGGTATATCTCTCTGGTGTTTTTCCTTCCTTTCTTTTTTACAGATTAAAAAGAAGGCTTTATAGCCTCGATAAACCACTACAAGCTTTGGAAAGAAATCCCCGATTTCTTTCCGTATTCGCTTCGCATGTCTGCTGTGATTTTCTTTCCTTTTCTTGCAGGAAAATCGCGAGTATTTCGTTTGAGCACCAATAACTGCGTGCTGATGGGGCCAGTGCTGGATTGTAGCACATGATAATTTTGGCGTGATTCGCGCGCCGATGGTGGCGCGATGCATGGTGGCGAAGTTGAGGAGTCACGGTGCACTGATGAAGGCGACGATTGGGCCATTGGACTTGAAAAGTCATGACTTTTGGAACCTCGAAGCATCTAGAATCCCCTTTGCGGCGTCTAACTTCTCAGGAAACCCTAGGGTTTCCTGATCTGTTTACTGCTTTGGGCCTTTTGGGCCCCGTGTATCCTTGGGTCAAGGATATTGGAACGTCAAGCGTAGATGGGTCTAAGTGTTTAAATCTGGGCTTGGGTGTAATAGGTTGCCGGGTCTGAAACTTTAAATGTTTGGGCCACAACTGTTTGGGCTCATCAGGCTTTGAAGCCTGTTTATTGTAAATAGACTACATAAATAAACATTTATTTACTATTATTTTTTCAATTTTAAAGCCCGGGCAAATTTTGGTGATTACAGCTACCCCTCTTTGCTCATTGCTATGTAATAGGAATCGAGCAAAGACTATAGAGGACCAAATTTGCCCGGTCTAGCCCAGTCTTTGAGATTTTTCCTCGAATGGTCTTCAATCTATCTTCTCCCTACAACTTCAAGAATGCCATGTTGATATCTTTGACAGAGATGCTGAATCTGCTTCTTCGATTTGTAGGGATGTCAAATCATTTTGGATCTAGCTTTGATGAAATTATCTGAAGGTGTGACCTGCTATGTATCTGCACCTCATCGAAGTGGAGATACCAGAATTTGATTTGTTCTCTGACAATACAGAGACGACAAATCATCTTGGATCTATTTTGAGAACATCTGAGGGTTAAATCTGCTATGTCCTCGATTTGTTCCTTGTAAACACAAGAATACCAAATCATCTTGGATCTGCTCTAGTATAAACATCTGAAGGTTAGATCTGCTATATCTGAGAACATCTGAGAGTCAAATCTACTATGTCCTCGATTTGTTCCTTGTAAGCACAAGAATACCAAATCATCTTGGATCTGCTTCAGTCTAATTGTCTGAAGGTGAGATCTGCTATGTGTCTGCCTTCCATCAAAGTGGAAATGCCAGACTTAAATTTGTTCTCTGACAATACAGAAACGACAAATCATCTTAGATTTTCTTCATCGTAAGCACGTGAAAGCCAAATAAGCTATATCTTTGATCTGCTCCCTGCCAAATACAGAGAGATGAGATCTGTCATCTTGGATCTGCTTCAGTATAAACATCTAAAGGTGAGATCTGCTATGTGTCTGCCTTCCATCAAAATGAAAATGCCAGACTTCGATTTGTTCTCTGACAATACAGAGACGACAAATCATCTTAGATTTGCTTCATCGTAAGCACGTGAAAGCCAAATTAGCTATTTCTTCGATCTGCTCCCCGCCGAATACAGAGAGATAAGATCTGTCATCTTGGATCTGCTTCAGCGTAAACATCTGAAGGTGAGATCTGCTATGTGTCTGCCTTCCATCAAAGTGGAAATGCCAGACTTCGATTTGTTCTCTGACAATACAGAGATGACAAATCATCTTAGATTTGCTTCATCGTAAACATGTGAAAGCCAAATCTGCTATGTTTTTGATTTGTTCCTTGTAAGCACAAGGATGTCAAATCATCTTTAAATCAGTTTGAGAACATCTGAGAGTCAAATCTGCTATGTCCTCGATTTGTTTCTTGTAAACACAAGAATGCCAAATCATCTTGGATCTACTTCAGTATAAACATCTGATGGTTAGATCTGCCATGTGTCTGCTCTCCGTCGAAATGGAGATGCCAAACTTTGATTTGTTCTCTGGCAATACAGAGATGACAAATCATCTTGGATCTGCTTCAGTGTGAACACCTGAAGGCCAGATCTACTATACTTTAACCTATTACCCTACTACTTAGGAGGTTAAGGCGCATCTCTTTAGAATAATTATGCCTAATAATTAGGATGTCATGATCGAAGTGAGTCAAATGTTCCTAATTAAACATATTATGATGCAAAATGTTTGTGAACATGACCCCTATCCTAGATGTCATCACTCGTTCCTTCATTTGTCTTTTCTTTTCTCAAAGTATTATTCTTGCTCAGCCTGTAAACCGTCCTCCAATGCTATGATCCACTGAGGATGTCTGTAAGGACTGAATTATTGGCTTTGTTCTATTTTCTTTTTGGACTAAAAGAAAGGAATTCCTCGAGTTCTTTCATCCCTTACTTACGTGAATTTCTCGAACAATTGTCCTGTTTTAGTTTCTTTGTGTTATCTAGAAATTTCAGAGTAATGCGCAAAACTTCATTTGTGAACATGTTAGTTTATCTATCATTATTTCAATGCAACATACTTAAAAAATAGTGAATGAAGAATAAATTTTTAAGAATAATTAAATTTGAGTGAACTATCAAAAGATACAAAAGGGAATTAATCTGCTAGCCTATCTTCTAGAAGAAATAGAATCTAAAGACAGCAAACAAGATAGAAGTTAGATCCTCTATATATCGCCGCTTGAGTGCCTATACACCAGCTCCATAAAGTCTTTCTTGAGTTCAAAATATGTTTAAAAGATCCCAAGTACTCTGTTGATGCCCCAGTTTACAGCATTCTTCGCTCTTTGTAGCAAGATCATTGTGTACTCTTCAAAATTTGAGCTGCCCTTTCGGGTTTTCAACTCAAAACTCCTTTGGACACAAGGCGCCCTTTACGGGTTTTCACCTTGGCCTCTCCGATTTTTTTTTTAATCTTAAGGCGCCCTTTGCGGGTTTGCACCTTAGATTCTCTTCTTCTTTAGACAAAGTATTTTTTAACTGAGTCCGAGTTAACTGGATTGGGTAAAATTTTCCCATCCATTTTCGCTAAGATCAATGCTCCACCGGAGAAGGCTTTCTTCACGACATACGGCCCTTCCCAATTCGACATCCATTTTCCTCTAAAATCTTTTTGAATAGGAAGAATCTTTTTCAGTACAAGGTTTCCTTCCTGGAATTCTCTTGGTTGAACTTTCTTATCATAAGCTCGCATCATTCGTTTCTGATACATTTGACCATGTCGAATGGCTTTTAGCATCTTTTCTTCAATCAAGTTCAACTGGTCATACCGGGATTGAGCCCACTCAGCTTCATTTAACTTTACCTTCGTCAAAATTCAAAGAGAAGGTATTTCTACTTCAATAGGTAATACTGCTTCCATCCCATAAACTAACGAGAATGGAGTTGCCCCAGTAGAGGTTCTGACAGATGTTCGGTAGGCTAGGAGTGCAAATGGCAACTTCTCATGCCAATCTTTATAGGTCTCAGTCATCTTCCCCACTATTTTCTTAATATTCTTGTTGGCAGCTTCCACTGCCCCATTCATTTTTGGACGATAGGGAGAAGAATTGTGATGTTTGATTTTGAATTGGTCGCAAACCTCTGCTATCGTCTTGTTGTTCAACTTCAATGCATTGTCGGATATGATCTTATCAGACATACCATACCGACAAATGATCTCCTTCTTCAAGAATTGACTCACAACTGACTTAGTAACATTCGCATAAGAAGTAGCCTCTACCCATTTTGTAAAGTAGTCAAATACCATGAAGATAAACTGATGTCCATTCGAAGCTTTCGGTGATATTGGTCCAATGACATCCATGCCCCACATGGAAAATGTCTATGGAGAAGTTATAACATGTAAAGGTGAATGTGGTACATGAATTTTATCCCCATAAATCTGACACTTATGGCATTTCTTGGTGTAGCTGATACAGTCCCCTTCCATAGTGGCCCAATAATAACCAAACCTCATGATTTGCCTTGCCATCGTGAACTCATTTGCGTGCGTCCCACATACACCTTCATGAACTTCTTCTAGAATTAACTTAGCTTCCACAGCATCGACACATCTCAAAAGTACTTGGTCTTTCCGTCTCTTGTACAGGATATCCCCATCTAAAATATAGTCGCAAGTTAACCTCCTCAAAGTTTGTTTGTCATTTTCACTGGCCTGTTCAGGGTATTTACGATCTCTCACATATCGCAATATATCTTGATACCAGGGGTTATTGCCATTTCACTCCTTCTCAATGTTACAACAATGAACTGGAGCCTCATAAACACTCATTTGAATTGACTTCATTTCTTCTTCTTTATTCGCCTTGATCATTGAGGCCAAGGTTGCCAAAGCATCTGCCATCTGATTAAGTCTCGTGGGAGGTAATTGAAGGTGATGTCATCAAACTCCGTAATCCCAAAACTACCTTTCGATAACTGAACAATTTAGGGTCCCTTGTCTCCCATTCACCCCTAAGCTGATAAACCACCAACGCTGAATCTCCATATACTTCTAGGGTTTTTATACCTCGCTCTATGGCTGCTTGAAGTCCCATGATGCATGCTTCATACTCAGCCATATTGTTCGTGCAATCAAAGTTTAATTTGCATGTGAAAAGGTAATGATCGCCATTTGGGGACACCAAGACTGCCCTAATTCCATTTCCGACTGCGTTAGAAGCCCTATCAAAATTTAGCTTCCAAGGAGGATTCTGAGTCATTGCTATGCACATTAACTCCTCATTTGGAAAATCGAGTTTAATGGCTCATAATCCTCTAAAGCTCTACTAGTCAAGAAATCTGCTACCGCACTTCCTTTTATAGCCTTCTGACTTATGTAGACTATATCAAACCCTGAAAGTAAAATTTGCCATCTCGTCATTCTCCCATTTAGAGCCGTGACTCCATCATGTATTTCAATGGATCCAATTTTGAGATGAGCCAAGTGGTATGGTATAGCATGTACTGTCTTAATCTTCGAGTGGTCCAGATTAGCGCACTACACAACTTTTCAATCGGTGAATATCTCATTTCATAGTCAGTGAATTTTTAACTGAGATAATAAATTGCCTTCTCCCTTTTCCCCGACTCGTCATGTTGACCAAGCACACATCCCATAGAACTACTGAACACTGATAAATACAGTATTAATGGTTTATCCGGGCTAGGTGGAGATAACACTGGAGCATTCAACAAATACTGCTTGACCTTCTCAAAAGCATTTTGGCATTCTTCATCCCAAGTACCTTGATTGTGTTTTCTGAGGAGGCGAAAGATAGGATCACATTTCTCGGTCAATTGCGAAATGAACCGAGCGATGTAATTCAACCTTTCTAGGAATCCTCGAACTTCCTTCTGAGTACGTGGCGGAGGCAACTCTCGTATGGCTCTGAGCTTGTTTGAGTCGACTTCAATTCCCTTTTCACTGACTACAAAGCCTAATAACTTCCCTGATCTGGCTCCAAATGTGCACTTTGCTGGATTGAGCTTCAACTGAAATTTTCTCAATCTTATAAACAATCTTCTCAAAACCTCGATATGCTCTTTTTCTGTACGCGACTTGGCAATCATATCATCAACATATACCTCAATATCCTTATGCATCATGTCGTGGAATAAGTTTACCATGACCCGCTGGTATGTTGCTCCTGCGTTCTTTAATCCAAACGGCATTACTTTGTAGCAAAATGTCCTCCATAAGGTTATGAAGGTGGTTTTATTCATGTCCTCTGGATGCATCTTTATCTGATTGTATCCTGAGAAACTATCCATAAAGGAAAACAACGAATATCCCGCTGTGCTGTCTACTAGAGTGTCAATGTGTGGTAAAGGAAAATTATCCTTTGGGCTAGCTTTATTTAAATCTCTGTAATCAACACACATTCGTACTTTCCCATCTTTCTTAGAAACTGGTACAATGTTAGCTACCAATTCGGAGTATTTCACTTCTTGCAAGAATCCTGCACCGAACTGCTTCATGATTTCATCATTTATTTTCAAAATGATATCTGGCCTCATTCTTCGCAACTTCTGTTGGACTGGCTTACAATCCTGTTTTATCGGAAGACGATGTACCACAATGTCAATACTCAATCTAGGCATGTCCTGATATGACCAGGCAAAGATATCCTTGAACTCTCGAAGCAACTCAACCAGACCACGCCTTGTGTCATTGCTAATTAGGGTTTCGATTTTCAACTCCTTCCCTTCCTCTAGGGATATATTCTCTATTGCCTCTTTCTCATGTGGCATGATTTGTTTCCCCTCTTGCTTTACCATTCTTAATAGATCGGGAGATACGTCACAATCTCAAACATCTTCAAAATCCTGAAGTTCCTCTAAACACATGTCTTACTCGTTAGAGAAATTAAGAGCTACAGTACCAGTGCTCTAGGGACCTGTAGGGGTATGAAAGAATATACAAAGAATGAATGAATCTAAGAATGATCGTTTATGTGCTATGAATAAAAGAATAAGAATTTCTAGAATTTAAAGGAATATTGGTTGATAAAAATGAAACAATACTCGTTTAAATTGATAAAAGTTATGTTTTATTTAAATAATTATAGATGAACATAAGCCTATTTCACAAATATAATCTTACTACTCTTAGGCCCTAAAGTAACAGACATGTTTTGAGAATTACTCTAAAAAATTCCTAAAAACTATATGAAGGTCTTTCGCAGTCCAATTATTCAGAGAGCTCCCCGGTTCGTAAGGGCGAATGCCCTCGAGGCTTCCTTGCTCCGATCTCTCATTGTGTACAGCATTAGTCTGATGCCTTTCCTTTTTCAGAAATCCTCCTGATTTAAAGGATTTGGATATAGGTGGGAATGTCATCGGTTCACATTCCACTTCTCTTCCATTCAAACGCGCCTTTCTTCTCGCTTGGCGCTTCTTTATTTCCTGTCTCTTATGCTTGTGGTCTGGCTTAAAGCCCAAGCCAAAGCAGTTCTTCTTCTCAATCAGTTTTGGGATTTGAACCCCTCCTTGCAACTGTCTTCCTAGCCTTTTCCCCGGAAATGCCCCTTTCCCCATCATCATTTGCAGGGCCATCCTCGTGGCTCCAAACACTTTGGGTACCGACACTTCGCTTCCTTCCAAAATGAAGGTGGCATTAATGACTTCTAAAGAGCGGAAAGAACATTCAATAGCCTCTTCATTTACATCAACATAAGGGGCCTTGCTGATAATTGCCGCTATGATGTCCTCTTCCGCATTGATGGTTATTAAGCGACTATCTGTCACTAGCTTAAATTTTTGGTGTAGTGAGGATGGCACTGCTCCTGCCGAGTGTATCCATGGTCTCCCCAACAAACAATTATAGGAGGGTTTGATATCCATCACCAGGAAATCAACTTCATACGTATTCGGCCCAATCTCTAGAGGGATGTCAATTCGCTCTATTACTTTCCTTTCAGTTCCATCAAAGGCTCTTACCACGTTATGATATGTTTTCATATACGAACTGTCAATGGGCAATCTGTTCAAGTGGATAATGGCAGGACGTTCAAAGCAGACCCATTATGCACGAGTACATTTGGAAGTGTGTATCCTTTGCACCGAGTAGTGATGTGTAGGGTTTTGGTTGACCTTATGCCCCCAGGTGGAATTTCATCATCATTAAAATAGATGAAATTATCAGCACTGATGTTGTTTACTAACCGGTCCAGCTTGTTAATAGATATGTCATGGGTGACATATGTTTCGTTAAGCACCTTTAACAACGCATCTCGATGCACCTCAGAACTCAAGAGTAGGGCTAATATTGATATACGTGCTGGCTGCTTGCGCAATTGCTCGACCACATTATACTCGCTATGTTTCAGGAATTTTAGAAACTCCTTAGCTTCTTCCTCCTTTACCAGCTCATTGATGGGTACTTTCGTCTCCTTTTCCTTTTCAACCTCGACATCTTTCATTTTTGCGGGCTCTACTATGATATTCCCCCCATCATAACGTTTCCTACTTCGTGTATGGGAACCTTCATTTTGCATGCCCCTGGCCGTGCTAGCTATACTCTCCCCCTCAGGTATTGTTATATTGCAGTCATAGTTCCACGGCACCCTCCTGTCATCCTTGTAAGAGAAAGGATTGGGTTTATGGATGACTATTTTGGGCACAGTTTGCGACCCTGCCTCATTATTCCCTAGTAAGGAAATAATAATTCTTGGTTGGCTGGTTCTTTGTCATTCATTCTCTAACACACATATTTGTCCTTCACAAGAACTACCCTCAGAAACCTGTAGCTCTTTGTTAACCATAAGGCCTTGTACCATGGCCTTGAACTCTTCACAATTTTGAATCATATGACCCACCTCTCCATGAAATTCACAATGGTTCTCTATTCCTTTTCCTTATTTTCTAGAGGTCAGCATTCCTCTCTTCACCATCTCCTCCCAAATTATCTTCATGGGTGTCTTCACCTCAGCAATATCTTCCTTGACTTTTCATTTCTTTATTTTATCAATGGCATTCACTCCTTAATTGCCATGATCTGGTAATGGATATTCAGTATTAGGGGTTCTATCAAATTTCACAACTCCCATTTTAATGAGCCTCTCCATGACCTTCTTGAACCCAGTGCAGTTTTCAATTGAATGCTCCAATATTCCCGCGTGATATTCACATTTAGCATTTCCATCATACCATTTGGGGTACGGTGGCTGCAGCGGTTTCAAGTGAAATGGAGCAAGGGCATGTGCACCGTATAAGCTTTAGTAAAGCTCACGATATGTCACAGGGATAGGAGTGAATTGCATCCTCTCCGAACTTGGTCTTGTACCTGATTCCTATCCTTGAGTACTTTGCTGTTCACCCGTAACTGCTTTAGGTTGCCCTACTGTGATTTCCCTGGAGTTGAAACTGTTGATGTTATTCAGCTCATTGTCTTTTCTCCTTGAGGAAGATCTTTTAGCTACTTCCCCCTCGATTTTACCGCCCCTCACGGCATTCTCAATCATCTCACCCGCCATAACTATGTCCGCGAAACTTTTCGTGGTACTTTCAATCATATGCGTGATGAATGGCGCCTTCAAAGTATTAATAAATAACATGGTAGTTTCCTTTTCTAACAATAGTGGTTGTACTTGCATTGCCACCTCCCTCCATCGTTGTGCATATTGCCTAAAACTTTCGTTAGGCTTTTTCTCCATGTTTTGAAGTGTGATCCTATCTGGCGTCATATCAGTCACATGGTTATACTGTTGCATGAAAGACTGTGCAAGGTCTCTCCATGAACCGATTCTTGTACAGCTCAACTGATTGTACCACCTAGCTGCTGCTCCCACCAGGCTGTCCTGAAAACAATGGATCAATAGTTGATCGTTATTCACGTAACCAGTCATTCTCCTACAAAACATTGTTATGTGTGCCTCTGGGCAAGTAGTCCCATTGTACTTTTCAAACTCTGGCATCTTAAATTTATGGGGAAGCACCAAATATGGAACCAAGCTTAAGTCTTTGGCATCAATCCCATGATGATTGCCAGCGCCTTCCAAAACCCTAAATTCTTCTCTAACCACCTGCAACGATCTTCCAATTGTTTCGCGGATTCAGTGGCCATTCTTTCCTTCTCCATTAAATCCAGATCAGGAGTGATAGGGTTGATCGAGCTATCACCCAAATTATTTCCCAACCCAAATGGGAAATTTATGGGAATTCTAGCATCCACTGGCCCATGTTGAGGCCTCACGGTGACAAATGGCCTTTTAGGAGGTGCCTCAGTTTGCAGTGGCACATGAGGCGGAGTAAAACCCGGAGGAGGACCTTCATTCTCCTCTTCAGTGATCGCAATGAGAGTTTTTCCTTTATCAGTGGCTCTCAGCAGCTAAGCCATTTCAGCCATCATATTTCTCTGAGCTCTAGCATCTGCTCCCTCATTTCATTCTGCATTTTAGCCAACTGCTTTTGCATTTGATCTTGCATATCTTTTTGTAATTGCTCGAACCTTTGATCCATACTCTTAGATTTAGTATGAGTGCCGTAAGGATGCGTGATTTCCAGATTTCCTTTTCTACCTTTTGAGAGTAAACTTTAACTAATCAGGGTCTTTCTATAACTTTGAATGCAAATGATGTGATGAAATGCTATGAGATGCAAATGCATGAATGCAAAAAGAATATTGATTCTAGTTCAACTTCATTTAGAAAATTTTATTTAGAAAAAGAATATCTTTACATATAAGAGGATTACAAATATGCTTTCGCCCTAAGGCCCAAAGCTTTAACTCTATCTAATAAAAGGGCTAACTCTCGTCCTACATCTGACGATGATGAATACATTAGACTCAATACATCAGCTCGAATTGCCAAGTCCTGTCCTCTCGAATCTGGACTATAGCCTTACCAATGACATGATCTCTTTCTCTGACCTGTCCTCTATCCTGATGTAGCTCTCCCTTCAGATAATTTTCTTGCTCCTTGAGCTATTCGACCCGGAGTTCGCCATCATGCAATGCTACCTCCAAATCCTCAACCTTGCTTTTTAGCTCTTTTAATTAGACCGTAGAATTATAGTTTTGGTGCCAACGCAGAGATCTTCCAAGATCAATTACCTTATTCTTTAATCCTTTATTCTCTTCCTCTAATGCCAAATTCTGCACTTGCATCTCTTGGAACTTCCTCTCCCAATACTCAACTCTAGCCTTTTCCTCTTGGACCTCTTTCTGCAATTGCTCTGAAGATCCTCCTACTCTTGCCCTCCTCAAGGATACTTGTGCCCTTTTGTAATGCTCCTTTAGATCGTCTTGATCTTCCTCGATCTTTCCTTTTTCTTTTCTCTCTTTCTCGACCTCTATCTTTTGAACCTCGACGTCCAAACTCAAGTACATATTTTCTTCCTCGAGCCTTGCTATCCTCTTCTCGAACTCCAAGTTTTTTCTCTCGAACTCCTGCTTTATAATTTCTAACTCTGAGGGCCTTACTCGCAAATATTCCTCCATTGGTCGAGCTCCTTCCACACTTGGCTTAGGGATATTATCATTGATCCTTTTGCCCCTCCATTCAACGTATTCTGGCGTGTTTGCAGGGCTAATAGCTACTTCTTTCAACCGATAAGTCTTTTTCCAAGCACTAGAAACTTTACTAACCCTCTTCTTGTAATCGGATCCTCTATATACGAACTCACTTTGACCTAACCACTGAGTCACTGGTACAAATGTCTCAATCCGTGTTGCCTCAGTACGAGCAAAGGGGCATAACCAATGGCACCCCAAATTCCCAATAGGGGTACCCAATCAAAACTGCCGCATCGGTAAAGAACCTCACCAGGCATCATCCACGGAGCCCTCCACTCGACATCTTTCGACTGAAGGTTCTGAAGTAGAGCTGTCCAATTCTCTTCGGGAACATCAACTCTCCTAGTTGAAGCTACTGTATATTTCAATGGTGAGTAATCCTCGAAGAAAACCCGACAAACTACCCTATCTATCAACTGGAAATGACTATGGAACCAAGCCAAAAGCAACTGAGCACAGCCTATAAACCTGCCAGCACCAGTCTTCCTACATGCACCTAAAGACCTGAATGTTTCTGCCAAAATTGCAGGGACAGAAGTGACCTTTTTACTGAGTCAATGAAAAAGATCCGTGGTTGCCTCATCCACATATCCCAAAGCCCTAGGGAAAACCATCAATCCATACAAACTTAAGGCAAAAACATCTACCTTCTTTGTCTCATCAGGGTGTGTCAGAATCAAATCTTTCAAGGCATCCCACGAAATGCACTTGCACTCACCTTTTTCCTTAATTCGGGCCGTGGCCCACTGCTCGCTCATCCCCATAATAATCATCAATTTCTTCCAAAAATTAGGGACACAAGCAGCTCGTGAATAGATCCTATCATTCTGAAACTTAGGACAAAGAAGCAAGGCGGTGTACTCTTCCACAGTAGGTACCATGTCTACTTCCCCAAAAGTGAAACAACTGTACGCCGGGTTCCAAAACTGAGCAAGTGCTCGGAATAAGTGCTCGTCTATCTGAACATCAAGCAAGTAAGGTAAGTCTCCGTAATTACCGTAGAATAACTGCTTAGTCTCTTTGCCCCACTGATCCCAAATTTCTTTAAGCTTCTAGAGATTATTCTGCGTGACGCTAATACGAGTATAATCTGACAACTCCGACACGTATCCCTCAGCTATACTATCTCCTTTTTCTAGTTGAGTTTGCTCGGACCATCTATGGACGTTGGCGTTGCCTTCCACTCTATCAAGAAGTCCGTTCTCCATAATAAAACTTCCTAACTTAGAAACTGATCGTGAATCGATATCTTTTGTAAATGCTAAATGACATGCAAACAAAAGAAAAGAAACAGTCAGTATGATATCAATAAATTTCAACGATAACTTATAAGGGTAATATCTAAAATTTAAACCTAACTAAGTTGGGCTCTTACGGTTTTTTCTATATGAGGTTGGTTCTAAAGTTTGAGGTACCTAAACCAGCAGATTCCTCGATCCTCACCCATTATAGGCTCATTCGAATCGAGTTCAGTTCAGGGGAATACATTTCCCTATGGCTACACGGAGATGAAAATCTCACGAAACCATAGGTACAGATGTATCTCGAAAGTGATCCACTATCCTGCACGGAGGCGAAAACCTCACGAAGGCGTAGCTTCTCACTCCCACTTAAGGGTGTGACCACAACGGTCATGCAAATGGAATGCGTATTAGAATATAGCAACACATGCAATAATATAAACACATGTAATGCAAAGAGGATTAAATTTTAAAATTTTTAATTTTTGACATTAAGACAAGAGATAATCAATTACAGGGCTTGACTCTCTTATTAGTCCCCAGTGGAGTCGCCAAGCTGTCGAGACCATTTTTAAATTGAGTTTTTGAAAATGGGAATCAACTTTAAAAAATGAAAAAAATGAAAACAGGAGTCACCACCAATCTTTTTAGGTGTGATTGGGTTACCTTTAAAACATTTTTGTTTTTAAATCATCGATTTTGGTCTACGAAATCAAAAGAACGGGTTCGGGAGTCGGTTACGCACGAGGAAGGGTTAGCACCCTCGTAATGCCCAAAAATTGGTACCAAATTGATTATCAAATGTCTTTAAGGTCGGAAATTAGGAATTTTAAGATGCAATCCTCTTTTAAAATATTTTTTATTTTGAAAATTAGAGCTCACTCTTATCAAGATATTGACACTGAGTTAGCCCTTTGGAAATCCCTATCTCGAAACAACAAAACGCCACATCCAGTAAGTTAGGACATATTGTTTTGAAATTCCAAGACAGTTGCTTACATTTTGAAAACCTTTAAAAACTTAGAAGGGTGCTTGATTATTCGAACTCAACGAGAAAAGTTGCAACCCAATAAGTTAGGGCACTACTTTCTCGAAATTTCCAAACATCAAGCATTGCCTTTATATTTTTTTTGAAAACTTTAGAGCCTTTTTTTAAAAAAAAATGATGAGTGGGGAATTATATTACATTATAAATCATACATAGTAACATATTATTGTAGTAGGTAAATAATACATGTAATTAAACAAAGTAGTGGTAATAATATATAAAAAAATGTGCATTAGATACATACATATAAAAATAATATATATATAACAAATATTAACAATATGCATACAAAGATATTTATAGCATGTATTGAGAAAGAATAAACATACAAACATACAAAGTAATAATTAAATGACGCATGATATACAAAAAAGAGTAATACAATATCAATGTACATATTCATGAAATATAATATCCAATAATAAATATAAAATAACATATGATATATGCAATATATAAAAATGAAATGAGTTATTGTTAACAGAATATACATATAACACAAATAAAAACATACTATTTAATAATAATCTTAAAATAATATTTGCTATGCAATGTGTGAGATATAATAACAAAATATTTGTAAAAGAATAATAATAATATATAAAATATATTGGGTAAAGAACTATAAAATAAAACATATAAAAGAATTTATAAAATAACACATAATATAAAAATATTGTTCTAAAATAAAATAATACATAATAAATAAATAATTAATAGTTTAATATGAATAATATGAAATATAAATATAATTCGATTTACGAATTTTAAAATTTAAGTAATATAATGAATAATATAAACATAAGTAATATAATAGATAATATATAAAAATGAAAATAATAAATAATATAAAAAATAATAAATGTTATATAATATAATTTAAATATATAGGAAATAAGAAATGTAATAGATATAATAGAAAATAATAAAAGTATATATGTATGAACAATATATATAAATAATTAATAAGTATATAAGTAAAGTATAATAATAATGTAAAATAATAATAATAATTTGTAGAAAAGTGATATATAATAAATAACAATAAAATATAATAAAATAAAATAATATAAAAATAAGATTTTTTTTAAAAAAATAAAGTTTTATATATAATAATAATAGAAATAAATATGTAGGGTTAAATCCAGAATTCAGCAAAATTACAGGGGTGAATTTAAAAATAAAACTGAATTAAGGCCTTGATTAGAACGAGCATAAAACAAAAGGGACTCATTGGGAAAATTGCCCTATTCCCAAAACGACTACGCTTTAATCTTGGACTTCAAACAGTTACTGTAGGGACTAAATTAAAACTAGAACAAGATATCAGGGCTGAATCATAAATAAAATAAAATAAATTGTAAACAAAAAAAGGGTAAAGGGACTAATTAGGTAATTAACCCAATCCTCAAAAACACGCGGATCCTTCCCGGGTAATCGGGTCAACATGCGGATCCTGGGGGTCTAAAACGTCGTCGTTTTATCAAGGCTATATAAGCCAATTTCTTAGTTTTAAAATCATTTAGAAACCCAGTTTCTAAAAAAACACAAAAAAAAATCCTCTGAAAAGGATCTCTGGTCCTCTGAGCTCCGGCGTTTGGCCGATCAGCTCTGGTCATGGGACCTCCGCACTCAGATCCATGCGCCGCCACCGAGTCCGCCACACACGACGGTCGGAACCTGAAAAGTTTCACTTTTCAGGACGATTCTCAAGGTATTCTCTCCCTCTGTCTGTTTAATATATTATATGCATGAACTTATGATCAAGAGAGTGATACAGAAATTAAAAAAATGTCACCTTTGTTTCTTGTAAAAAAATCTCTGGTGTATTATTGCAAAAAGATTCTGTGTACAATATTTTTGGTATATCTCTCTGGTGTTTTTTCTTCCTTTCTTTTTTACAGATTAAAAAGAAGGCTTTATAGCCTCGATAAACCACTACAAGCTTTAGAAAGAAATCTTCGATTTCTTTCTGTATTCGCTTCGCATGTCTGCTGTGATTTTCTTTCCTTTTCTTACAGGCAAATCGCGAGTATTTCGTTCGAGCACCAATAACTGCGTGCTGATGGGGCCGGTGATAGATTGTAGCGCATGATAATTTTGGCGTGATTCGCGCGCCGATGGTGGCGCAATGTATGGTGGCGAAGTTGAGGAGTCACGGTACACTGATGAAGGCGACGATTGGGCCATTGGACTTGAAAAGTCATGACTTTTGGAACCTCGAAGCATCTAGAATCCCCTTTGCGGCGTCTAACTTCTTAGGAAACCCTAGGGTTTCCTGATCTGTTTATTGCTTTGGGCCTTTTGGGCCCCGTGTATCCTTGGGTCAAGGATATTGGAACGTCAAGCGTAGATGGGTCTAAGTGTTTAAATCTGGGCTTGGGTGTAATAGGTTGCCGTTTCTGAAACTTTAAATGTTTGGGCCGCAACTGTTTGGGCTCATCAGGCTTTGAAGCCTGTTTATTGTAAATAGGCTGTATAAATAAACATTTATTTACTATTATTTTTTCAATTTTAAAGCCCGGGCAAATTTTGGTGATTACAAAGTAGACAGCTTTGAATGAACATATAAGTAAATAGTGGAATTATATGTACAAAAATGATTAAATTGCATGTTTAGGCCCATGGATTAAATTGAATTGTGTTGTATTGATGATTTTAAATTATTATTATTTTCGTAGTTAACAAAGAACCCAAGACATCGGTACACAAAGAAAAGGAGAAAGATATCGAGGATTAAAACGAGAAATTCACAGTTTGTATTACTATAATTCAAATTACTTTTATTAAATGTTTTATATAAATTCTGTATTTAATAAGTGAGTTATAAGGTAAGTATTGATATTTGAGTTGAATGAAAATTGAATTGAATGGTGAATGTGTATGTATAATTGAATTGTAAATTGATTTGAATGTGAAATTGTAATTGAAAAGTGATCTTGGATTGGAAATGAAAGTGAATTGAGAATTGAAATAACCTATTAACTAGTCGGGCTAAGTCGGATATAATTGGCATGCCATAGGATCTGGAAGTGTACGGGATTTGCCGACTTTACCGATCAGGCACTTTATGTGTCGTATTTCAGGCACCTCGTGTGTCGTATCAGGCACCTCGTGTGTCGTTTTAGGCACTTTATGTGTCGTATACTGATCAGGTACTATGTACCGTTTTAGGCATAATGTGCCGTACTGGTGTGTTTAGGTTGGAATCCGTGTATCTGTCAAAGTCCGGGTTTGTTAATAGGGTGAACATATAAAATGAGAAATTTAAAATAAATTGATGATTGATTATATATTGAAATATTGAAAGAAATGAGAAAGTTGAGTTATGGATTGAAATTGAGATTGAAAATGAAAGGCATGAACTTAATGTTCATGTAGTGATTGAAATTGTTACATGTGATATGTGATGGAAATTGAAGAATAGCTAAAAATTGTATTGTTATTATTAATTAATGAAAGTTTAAGAATGATTTGATATTTGAGAAATTAGATAGTTACATGTTTGATAATTATAATTCTTTATTGCTATTATAATTTGAATTATGGTAATACCACTGAGTATGGAATACTCAGCGTGCGGTTGTTTCCGTGCATAGGTTAATAGGAGTCTAGCGTCTTGGTCTAGCATCCGAACGATCCCGACTCCAACAAAAAGATTTTGGTGATGTTTTCTTTCTTAATTGAAAGTGGCATGTACTAAGTGTTGTATAGGTTATATAGTTATGCTTATAATGTTGGTTGTAAGAATGGTATACCATATTTTTTTATTAGTTTGATAAAATGGTAAAGATTATATTATATAATTTGGTATTAAGTTGGAATGAAAAATGAATGAAGTTATTAGTTAATTTTGATTAATATCATGAATGTTTAGTTATTAAATGATTGTGTTAACGAATTGGTTATGATTTAAGTGTATTTAGGTTTAAATTGTTTTTGATTGTGCCATTGGTTTTGGATTAGTTGGTTTCTGGTTTGAATTTGCAAGGGGTTTTATGTAAAAATAAGAAGAAATGCTGTCAAAATTTTTGTAAAAAAAAAATTCTGGAATACTCGAACAAGTCTCGTTCCATTCTACTTTTAATACATGTGTTGGGCTTCGAGAGTCCAATATAGGGACTTAATTCTTAAATTATACTATGAATGTTATAATAATTGTGAATTATTCGTAAGTTGTCTGATATGTCCGGTAATGCCTCGTAACTCAATTCTGGCGACGGTTTGGGGTTAGGGGGTGTTACATTTATGTTGGGTGGTGTTCAAACGAATCTTAGTTGGAAGTTAAAGAAGTGTGGTATTATGTTGTTGGAATGGAGTAGGAATGTAACACCCTAACTCGACCGTTCGTCGGATCCATGTATGGAGCATCACAAATGGACTAGATTAACTATACCTAAAATTTATTGGCTAACTATTATAAAACATACTATATTGAGATAATAATACTTCTTACAGCAAAAGCCTTGAGCTTATCTAAAAACTTGGTCTCTCAAGGCTTCTGTTTCTACACAAACTTGGCCTCAAGCTCCTATCCCTTCCATGAGAGCTGCCTTTCGTGTACAACTTCTTTGAGCTACCTCTGGTGGCTCTTCATGATAGATCGTTGCTTGCGATCCTCATATACTTTTATATAGTTAGGCTACCTCTCGTGCAGCCTGTCTTCCTCTAATTCTTGTCGAGTCCTTGTCCATACCTTGTTAGCTTTTACAACTATCCTTACCACTTTTATCATTTTTGGCGAATTCCTCCTGATCCACTTGCCATACTTATGCTTTCTTTTAATTCTTCTTCCACCTGCATGGTTTCTTTTGTTTGGCGCGCTGCTAGTATGCCCCACACTTGTGGTCCTGGCAGACTCTATGGGTTGTCATAGATGAGTTATGGTCTTATACCCTTCGCACCTCATTTTTTATGTCCCGAAAAACTTACCTCGTGTTTACTGCCCCAGCGGACTTAACTCGTATTTATTGTCTCGACGAAGTATCTCTGTTCTGTGTTTACTATCCCAACGGACTATCTCTATTATGTGTTTACTGTCTCAGCGGACTATCTCTATTATGTGTTTATTGTCCCAGTGGACTATCTCTGTTCTATGTTTACTATCTTAGCGAACTATCTCTATAGATGCTATAGAGTTTTTAATCCATGGTTTTACACCGGTCCACCATCCTGGTGTACTATCTTATGATGCTATGGAGTCTTCCGTCTATGGTCTTACTCATCATGCCTAGCTGCCATAGCATCTTTCATCTATGGTCTTCCACTATATACCTTATACTTTGTACCATGTTGCCATGGCGTCTTTCATCCATGGTCTTACTGTAATAGCCCATTTTTAGTCAAATTGGAACAGTGGTTTTGTGTAATATCCCGAATTAGGGCCTAATCGGAATAGTGGTTTCGTGACCACAAATTCGAGATAAAAATAATTATTTTATAATTATTTTGAGGTTTATGATATGATTACATGATTGTGTGAAAATTTCGTGAAGAAATTCTATGCATAAAATACTTAATTTGAAAGTAGGGACTAAATCGAATAAGTTGCAAAACTTGCATTCTAGAAGTTTTTAGTATGAAATTGCATTGAAATATTAATTAAGAGATCTTAAATAGCAATTTGACCAATTTTAAGTTCATGGACAAAATTAGGACATGGAAGGAATTTTTGGAAAGTTTAGTAGTAAGGGCATTTTGGTCATTTAGTTATTAAAATGAATTAAAAACAAAATTAAAAGCCAATTTTTGTCCATCTTCTTCATTAGGACGAAATTTCAAGGGTTCTCCATAGCTAGGGTTTGTTTCAAGCTTTCAAGCTCCATAGTAAGTGATTCCAAGCCCCGTTTTTAATGTTCTTTACGTTTTCGGAGTCCCGGTAGCTCGATAAAGCTTATGCTAGCAATAATTTAAGTTAGGGTTCATATTTGGAAAAATACCCATAGGTGAAATTTGTGTATTTTGGTGTTTTATGATAGAATATGAGGTTTTAAATTATGTTAGACAACTTGTACTACTCGATTTTAAGCAAAAACGAGTAAAAGAGCTTAATCGGTAAAAATACCTAATAGTCATAAGTACATGTTAGAGTGTGAATTTCATGTTACCATAGAAGGGAAAAATGATCAGCATGTCATAAAACATAAGAATAAGGAATAAAGTTTAATCCCGAGCCTAGGGGCAAAAATGTAAATATGCAAAAGTTTAGGGGTAAAATTGTAATTTTGCCAAAATTTGAGTTAAGGATTAATTTGATAATGTGAGTATTAAATAAGCTAAATGTGTTATTTTAGATCAAGAAAGACGTGGAATCGACCTCAATCGAGGAAAAGAAAAGATTGTGGACTAAATTGCAAAATCTTTGTATTTTGGTACCAAGGTAAGTTCATGTGTAAATAATGTAGCATAATTGTTATTTTTAAGTTAGTGATGTTAAATATATGTGATGCTGAATTTTATTATGAAATGTATGCTTTGTGGTTAATTTCAAATAATATGTAAATTATGTGAGCTACTTGTTAAATATAATTGTTACCGAGTATTGATTTCGGCATTCTACGGAAGACGGCAAGGATATGTGTTCGAGGAAAATCCCGTTTGAACCTTAGGAATAGATTAGGATACAAGTGACATGTCACTAGGATGGTTGAGCATCCGAACTCGTTGAGTTGAGTCCGAGTTCACTTATGGATGCGAATGTTCGAACTCGTTGAGTTGAGTCCGAGTTCAAGAGATGTAACTAGGCATCCGAGCTCGTTGAGTTGAGTCTGAGTTCACTTATGGATGCGAACGCCCGAGCTCGTTGAGTTGAGTCCGAGTTCGCTTATGGGCGGGTTACATAATTGCTTGTTTGCATATATGGCACTTATGTGTAAGTTATCCATGTATCCGAATTATATTCCGATGTGTTCAACGGGTAAAGTTCTACTCAATTGGAGGAATATTCGAGATGTAAAGAGACGTATTGGTAAGTGATGTGAAATGGATATTTTGGACAGGTATGTATTTAACCCTCGGGTTGAGTATTGATACAATCACGATAAGGTAATAAGATGATGAAAAATGATTAGAAATGTGATATGTGTTTTAGTGATGCACGCTAATGTTGATTGGTATGAATGTTTGTTATGTTACTTATTATTTGCATATGAACTTACTAAGCATTTATGCTTACTCCTTCCTTCTTACTCATTGTAGTTTTGGACAAGCCAACTCAGAGTCTGGATAGGTCGAAGGCTCACCACACTATTCGGAAGACTTTTGGTAAATGGTTTGTAAATTTAAGTATGGCATGTATAGCAATATACCTATTTTGTGTAAATGATCTTATGATATGGTGATGGAATGGTTGAGAAAATGTTTGACAATGATAAATTATGAAAATGGTTAGTTTAGATTATGTTTGATGTTAAGGAAAATTATTAAGATACTTAGTGCATAAAAACTCATAAAAGGGATGAAATTTGCCATAAACAGAATACTGCAGCAACACTGACCCGAGTTTGAAAATTTACTAAAAATCATAGAAATTGAATCTGGTGATGGAATATATATCAAATTTAAGCTTATTATGTCTAGTTTCACATGAAACAAATGAAATAGGTAAAGGAATTATATGTTAAAAGATATTTGAATTTTAGTGAAACAGGGTCGTAACAGTTTCTAAATCCCCTGTTCCAACTTTAGAAATTCACTATAAATTGTAACGATATAATTAGGTGGTGTATTTTATATCCTCAGAATCCTTATTGAGTATAGTTTTATTAGGAACAAACCTCATAGTAATATGAATTTTTCACAGAGAGAAATGTGGTTCGTAGTAAACAGAGGTCAAACCAGTCAAGTCCTGAAACAGGGGTAAATTTAACTAATAAACTGTACTAATTGGCTCAACCAAAAATTCTAGAAAAAAATTAGTAGATAGGTATATGAGTCTAGATTCAATGAAAATTTACAGATCTTGATTTCGAGTTTCGTAACTCGAGATATGATTTTTATTGTGACTATGACGCAAGTAGTTTAAAAGCTGTGAATGTAGAAACAAATAATCCAAAGTTCTAAAAATGTTAAATTAAGCTTAGTAACACCTCATACTCGACTCCGGCGACGGTCTCGGGCGTGGGGGCATTACATTTAGTGGTATCAGAGCAGGTTTAGTTGGTTCTCGGACTACGTGTTGTATGTACGGATTTTGCTATACATGCCATATGTATAAATTGTGATAGTGTGACGACTTCTGACCTTTTTAAATGATTTTTTTTATAGTAAATGGATCCCGATCCAGTTGTGGCGTATGAAGTAGAGAGTAATGCGCCCACTCCGGCTGAAGGAGCAACAGCGCCGAAAAAATCCACCTCCTACTGTTGGTCGTGGGGAGGAGGAGAAAGGGGTCGGGAAGCCTTTCTCCAAATGATGAGTGCATGGTACACTGAGTTCGTTCGTACGAACCCAAATGTACAACCTCCCCCACCTCCCCCAATTCCTCAACCTGTACCCCCGACGCCTCAAGGTATGGATCTGATGAAATTTCACAGAACTCCAGTTGATAGAATTCGCAAGCAAGGGGCCGAAGAATTTAAAGCAAATATTGATGATGATGCCGAGAAAGCAGAGTTCTGGATTGAAAATTCTATCCGGGTATTTGACGAATTATCTTGTACACACAAGAATGTTTGAAATGCGCTATATCTTTGTTGAGGGATTCAGCCTATAATTGGTGGAAGACTTTGATTTCGGTGGTACCGAAAGAGAAAATAACTTGGGAATTCTTTCAAGAAGAGTTTCGAAGAAATATATTAGTGAAAGATTTATTGATCGAGCGTAAAGAATTTCTTGAGTCAAGCAAGGTAATATGACGATTCTGAGAATATGAAAGAGAGTTTGTTCGATTAAGTAAGTATGCCGTAGAGTATGTTCCTACAGAGGCCAAGATGTGCCGACGATTTGAAGACGGGCTCAACGAAGACATCAAGGTATTTGTTGGAATTCTTGAATTAAAAGAAATGGTAGTATTGGTTGATCGAGCTTGTAAGGTCGAAGAATTACTTAAAGAAAAGAAAAGGTAGAGGCCGAGACTAGAAATTGGAAGAAAAGACCGATGAGCGGTTCATTTTCACAAAGAACTGAAAGTCAAGGAATATGAATCTCGTTCCCAAGCTTCACCGGGCAATCATATGGGAATTATAAGAAGCAAAATGTGGGTCCTAAATCCCGCACTACTTGGCGACCAGTGTAGGGAACTCGAGATTTGTTAAACTGAGTGCGCGGTGTGGTAGAAATCATTTTGGTCCGTGTAGAGCAAATGAATGTTTTCGATGTGGTTCTCCTGGATCATTTTATTAGAGATCGCCTGCAGAGAGTGAAAAAGAAAAATTTCTGAATACAAAAACAAGTGGGGCGGATTCGAGAGGAAGATATCCAAGAAAAGTGGGAGCGAAGCAAGCAGTAAGAATGTAGCCAGGGATGCACCAGTTAGACCTGAAGGAAGGGCTCCGGCTAGAACTTATGCTATTAAAGCGCGTGAAGATGCTTCCTCACCTGATGTGATTACTGGTACATTCTCTCTCTATAATGTTAATGTTATTGCTTTGATTGATCCCGGTTCTACTCATTCATATGTGTGCATGAAATTGGTGTCTAGTTTGAATATACCTGTTGAGAACACAGAATTTATGATTAGAGTGTCGAACCCGTTAGGCAAATGTGTGATAGTTGATAAAGTAAGCAAGAAATGCCCTTTAATGATTCGGGTCATTACTTTCCTACCGACTTGATGTTGCTGCTTGCTTGATGAATTTGATGTTATTTTGGGTATGGATTGGTTGACATTGCATGATGCTATAGTAAATTGCAAAGAAAAGGTTATAGAATTAAAGTGTGAAAACGGTGAAACTCTGCGGGTTGAATCAGATAAATCAGAGGCATTACCTAGTGTGATTTCTTCAATGTCGGCTCAAAGATATCTGAGAAAGGGTTATGAAGCTTATTTGGCGTATGTAATTAATACAAAAGAAATTGAAAAGAAAGTTGAATCGATCTGCCAGTGTGTGAATTTGCGGATGTATTTCCGGAAGAATTGCCGGGTTTGCCTCCCAGTCGTGGAAGTAGAATTTGGTATTGATTTGATACAGGAACACTCATTTCGATTGCTCGTATAGAATGGCACCAGCAGAGTTGAAGGAATTAAAGTCGCAGATTGCAAGAGTTGACTGATAAAGGTTTTGTGAGACCGAGTTTTTCACCTTGGGGTGCTCCTGTTATTTGTGAAAAAGAAGGATGGTTCTATGAGGTTGTGTGTTGATTATCGCCATTAAACAAGGTGACAATCAAAAACAAATATCCGTTGCCAAGAATTGATGATTTATTTGATCACTAAAAGGAGCGACATGGTTTTCAAAGATTGACTTGAGATCCGGGTATTACCAATCATGGGTAAAAGAGTCGGACGTGGCTAAAATCGCTTTTAGAACAAGGTATGGTCATTATGAATTTTTAGTTATGCCATTCGGGTTGACAAATGCTCTCTTGTGTTTATGGATTTAATGAATCGCATATTCAGACCATACTTGGACAAATTTGTTGTGGTGTTTATAGATGATATTTTAATTTATTCAAAAGATGATACAGAGCATGCTGAGCATTTGAGGATAGTTTTGCAAACTTTGAGAGATAAGCAGTTGTATGCTAAGTTTAGTAAAAGTGAATTTTGGCTACGGGAAGTTGGATTTTTGGGTCATATTGTTTCGTGTGATGGTATACGGGTTGATCCTAGTAAAATTTCAGCCATTGTTGATTGGAAACCACCGAAAAATGTAACTGAAGTTAGAAGTTTCTTGGGGCTAGCTGGGTATTATCGGCGGTTTGTAAATGGATTTTCTATAATTGCTGCTCCTATAACTAAATTACTCCGAAAGGATGTTAAATTTGAATGGACTAAGAATGTCAACAGAGTTTTGAAGAATTAAAAATTATTAACAGAGGCACCAGTGTTAGTACAAATTTTAATCGGTAAAGAATTTGTGATGTATAGTGATGCTTCTCTAAATGGTTTGGGGTGTGTGCTTATGCAAGAAGGAAAAGTGGTGGCATATGCTTGAGGCGCTTAAAACCTCATGAGAGGAATTATCCTACTCACGATTTGGAATTGGCTGCGGTGGTGTTTGCTTTGAAAATTTGGCGACATTATTTGTATGGTGAAAAGTGCCGGGTATATACCGACCATAAAAGTCTTAAGTACTTGATGTCACAAAAAGACTTGAATTTAAGACAGCGAAGATGGTTGGAATTATTGAAAGATTACGAGCTTGTTATTGATTATCATCCGGGAAAAGCGAATGTAGTTGCTGATACTTTGAGCAGAAAGTTGTTGTTTGCTTTGAGAATTATGAACACTCAGTTGAAAGTGTCAGATGATGGTTCGATTCTAGCAGAGCTGAGAGTAAAACCGAAGTTTTTACAAGAGATTTCTGAAGCTCAAAAAGATGATCAAGATTTGCAAGCCAAGAGAAAACAGTGTGAAGTTGATACAGAGTCAGATTTCAGAATTGGTTCTGATGGGTGCTTAATGTTTAAAGATCGGATTTGTGTACCAAAGAATGAGGAATTGATTCAAAAGATCCTATAAGAAGCACATAGTGGTTATTTCTCGATTCATCCGGGTAGTACGAAAATGTATAATGACTTGAAGAAAATGTATTGGTGGAATGGAATGAAAAGAGATATATCAGAGTTTGTGTCCAAATGCTTAATTTGTCAACGGTGAAAGTCGAACACCAAGTACCTTCGGGATTACTTCACCTATTATGGTTCCCCGAATGGAAATGGGATCGGATTACTATGGATTTTGTTTCGGGATTGCCATTGACTCGGGAAAGAAAGATGCCATCCGGGTAATAGTTGATAGATTAACTAAGTCGACTCATTTTATTCCTAGACGCGTGCACGGATTATTCTCTTAACAAGTTGGCTGAACTGTATATTAGAGAAATTGTTAGATTACATGGAATACCATTGTCGATTATTTCAGATAGAGATCCAAGGTTTACCTCGCGGTTTTGGCAAAAATTGCAAGACGCGTTAGGTACAAAGTTAAATTTCAAGATCGCCTTTCATCCACAAACCGATGGACAATCGGAGAGAGTAATTCGATTCTTGAAGACATGCTCAGATGTTGTGTATTAGAATTTCAAGGAAGTTGGGAAAGATATTTGCCGTTGGTAGAATTTGCTTACAACAATAGTTATCAAATGAGCTTGAAAATGGCACCTTATGAAGTATTGTATGGTCGTAAGTGTCGAACGCCTTTGTATTGGACTGAACTCAAGGAAAATCAGATTTATGGAGTTGATCTAATAAAAGAAACTGAAGAAAAAGTGAAAGTAATTCGAGATTGTTTGAAAGCTGCTTCAGATAGACAGAAATCTTATGCAGATCTAAAACGAAAAGACATTGAATTTCAAGTTGGTGATAAAGTATTTTTAAAGGTGTCTCCATGGAAGAAAGTCCTTAGATTTGGACGGAAGGGCAAATTAAGTCCGCATTTTATTGGGCCGTATGAAGTAATTGAAAAAGTTGGACCAGTAGCATATCGGCTAGCATTACCACCTGAATTAGAGAAGATTCATGATGTGTTCCATGTATCTATGTTACGTCGGTATCGTTCGGATCCTTCACATGTAGTTTCACTGACAGAAATTGAACTACAACCAGATATGACCTACGAAGAAGAACCGATTAAGATTTTAGCTCGAGAGGTCAAACAACTAAGGAATAAAAATGTTGCACTTGTGAAGGTGTTGTGGCAAAGGCATGGAATAGAAGAAGCTACATGGGAATCCGAAGAAACTATGAGAGATCAATACCCACATCTGTTTACTGGTAAGATTTTCGAGGACGAAAATCCTTAAAGGGGGGAGAGTTGTAATATCCCGAATTAGGGCCTAATCGGAATAGTGGTTTCGTGACCACAAATTCGAGATAGAAATAATTATTTTATAATTATTTTGAGGTTTATGATATAATTACATGATTGTGTGAAAATTTCGTGAAGAAATTCTATGCATAAAATACTTAATTTGAAAGTAGGGACTAAATCGAATAAGTTGCAAAACTTGCATTCTAGAAGTTTTTAGTATGAAATTGCATTGAAATATTAATTAAGAGGTCTTAAATAGCAATTTGACCAATTTTAAGTTCATGGACAAAATTAGGACATGGAAGGAATTTTTGGAAAGTTTAGTAGTAAGGGCATTTTGGTCATTTAGTTATTAAAATGAATTAAAAACAAAATTAAAAGCCAATTTTTGTCCATCTTCTTCATTAGGACGAAATTTCAAGGGTTCTCCATAGCTAGGGTTTGTTTCAAGCTTTCAAGCTCCATAGTAAGTGATTCCAAGCCCCGCTTTTAATGTTCTTTACGCTTTTTGAGTCCCTGTAGCTTCGATAAAGCTTATGCTAGCAATAATTTAAGTTAGGGTTCATATTTGGAAAAATACCCATAGGTGAAATTTGTGTATTTTGGTGTTTTATGATAGAATATGAGGTTTTAAATTATGTTAGACAACTTGTACTACTCGATTTTAAGCAAAAACGAGTAAAAGGGCTTAATCGGTAAAAATACCTAATAGTCATAAGTACATGTTAGAGTGTGAATTTCATGTTACCATAGAAGGGAAAATGATCAGCATGTCATAAAACATAAGAATAAGGAATAAAGTTTAATCCCGAGCCTAGGGGCAAAAATGTAAATATGCAAAAGTTTAGGGGTAAAATTGTAATTTTGCCAAAATTTGAGTTAAGGATTAATTTGATAATGTGAGTATTAAATAAGCTAAATGTGTTATTTTAGATCAAGAAAGACGTGGAATCGACCTCAATCGAGGAAAAGAAAAGATTGTGGACTAAATTGCAAAATCTTTGTATTTTGGTACCAAGGTAAGTTCATGTGTAAATAATGTAGCATAATTGTTATTTTTAAGTTAGTGATGTTAAATATATGTGATGCTGAATTTTATTATGAAATGTATGCTTTGTGGTTAATTTCAAATAATATGTAAATTATGTGAGCTACTTGTTAAATATAATTGTTACTGAGTATTGATTTCGGCATTCTACGGAAGACGGCAAGGATATGTGTTCGAGGAAAATCCCGTTTGAACCTTAGGAATAGATTAGGATACAAGTGACATGTCACTAGGATGGTTGAGCATCCGAACTCGTTGAGTTGAGTCCGAGTTCACTTATGGATGCGAATGTTCGAACTCGTTGAGTTGAGTCCGAGTTCAAGAGATGTAACTAGGCATCCGAGCTCGTTGAGTTGAGTCCGAGTTCACTTATGGATGCGAACGCCCGAGCTCGTTGAGTTGAGTCCGAGTTCGCTTATGGGCGGGTTACATAATTGCTTGTTTGCATATATGGCACTTATGTGCAAGTTATCCATGTATCCGAATTATATTCCGATGTGTTCAACGGGTAAAGTTCTACTCAATTAGAGGAATATTCGAGATGTAAAGAGACGTATTGGTAAGTGATGTGAAATGGATATTTTGGACAGGTATATATTTAACCCTCGGGTTGAGTATTGATACAATCACGATAAGGTAATAAGATGATGAAAAATGATTAGAAATGTGATATGTGTTTTAGTGATGCACGCTAATGTTGATTGGTATGAATGTTTGTTATGTTACTTATTATTTGCATATGAACTTACAAAGCATTTATGCTTACTCCTTCCTTCTTACTCATTGTAGTTTTGGACAAGCCAACTCGAGAGTCGGGATAGGTCGAAGGCTCGACCACACTATCCTAAGACTTTTGGTAAATGGTTTGTAAATTTAAGTATGGCATGTATAGCAATATACCTATTTTGTGTAAATGATCTTATGATATGGTGATGGAATGGTTGAGAAAATGTTTGACAATGATAAATTATGAAAATGGTTAGTTTAGATTATGTTTGATGTTAAGGAAAATTATTAAGATACTTAGTGCATAAAAACTCATAAAAGGGATGAAATTTGCCATAAACAGAATACTGCAGCAACACTGACCCGAGTTTGAAAATTTACTAAAAATCATAGAAATTGAATCTGGTGATGGAATATATATCAAATTTAAGCTTATTATGTCTAGTTTCACATGAAACAAATGAAATAGGTAAAGGAATTATATGTTAAAAGATATTTGAATTTTAGTGAAACAGGGTCGTAACAGTTTCTAAATCCCCTGTTCCAACTTTAGAAATTCACTATAAATTGTAAAGATATAATTAGGTGGTGTATTTTATATCCTCAGAATCCTTATTGAGTCTAGTTTTATTAGGAACAAAACGCATAGTAATATGAATTTTTCACAGAGAGAAATATGGTTCGTAGTAAACAGAGGTCAAACCAGTCAAGTCCTGAAACAGGGGTAAATTTAACTAATAAACTGTACTAATTGGCTCAACCAAAAATTCTAGAAAAAAATTAGTAGATAGGTATATGAGTCTAGATTCAATGAAAATTTACAGATCTTGATTTCGAGTTTCGTAACTCGAGATATGATTTTTATTGTGACTGTGACGCAAGTAGTTTAAAAGCTGTGAATGTAGAAACAAATAATCCAAAGTTCTAAAAATGTTAAATTAAGCTTAGTAACACCTCATACTCGACTCCGGCGACGGTCTCGGGCGTGGGGGCGTTACATTTAGTGGTATCAGAGCAGGTTTAGTCTGTTCTCGGACTACGTGTTGTATGTACGGGTTTTGCTATACATGCCATATGTATAAATTGTGATAGTGTGACGACTTCTGACCTTTTTAAATGATTTTTTTTTATAGTAAATGGATCCCGATCCAGTTGTGGCAGATGAAGTAGAGAGTAATGCGCCACTCCGGTGAAGGAGCAGCGCCGTGACCGAAAATCCACCTCCTACTGTTGGTCGGGAGGAGGAGAAAAAGGGGTCGGGAAGCCTTTCTCCAAATGATGAGTGCATGGTACACCGAGTTCGTTCAATGCGAACCCAAATGTACAACCTCCCCACCTCCCCAATTCCTCAACCTGTACTCGACGCCTCAAGGTATGGATCTCGATGAATTTCACGAAACTCCAGCTGATAGAATTCGCAAGCAAGGGGTCAAGAATTTAAAGCAAATATTGATGATGATGCCGAGAAAGCAGAGTTACGGATTGAAAATTCTATCCGGGTATTTGACGAATTATCTTGTACACTGAAGAATGTTTGAAATGCGCTATATCTTTGTTGAGGATTCACTTATAATTGGTGGAAGACTTTGATTTCTGTGGTACCGAAAGAGAAAATAACTTGGGAATTCTTTCAAAAGAGTTTCGGAAGAAATATATTAGTGAAAGATTTATTGATCGAAAGCGTAAAGAATTTCTTGAGTGAAGCAAGGTAATATGACTGATTCTGTAATATGAAAGAGAGTTTGTTCGATTAAGTAAGTATGCTGAGAGTATGTTCCTCAGAGGCCAAGATGTGCCGACGATTTGAAGACGGGCTCAACGAAGACATCAAGGTATTTGTTGGAATTCTTGAATTAAAAGAAATGGTAGTATTGGTTGATCGAGCTTGTAAGGCCGAAGAATTACTTAAAGAAAAGAAAAAGGTAGAGGCTGAGACTAGAAATTGGAAGAAAAGACCGATGAGCAGTTCATTTTCACAAAGAACTGGAAAGTCAAGGAATATGAATCCTCGTTCCCAAGCTTCAGTTGGGCAATCATATGGGAATTATAAGAAGCAAAATGTGGGTCCTAAATCCCGGACTACTTGGCAACAAAGTAGTAGGGAACTCGAGGTTTGTTAAACCTGAGTGCCAATGTGTGGTAGAAATCATTTTGGTCCGTGTAGAGCAAATGAATGTTTTCGATGTGGTTCTCCGGATCATTTTATTAGAGACTGCCCAGAGAGAGCTGAAAAAGAAAAATTTCAGAATACAAAAACAAGTGGGGCGGATTCGAGAGGAAGATATCCAAGAAAAGTCTGGAGCGAAGCAAGCAGAAGAATGTAGCCGTGGATGCACCGCTTAGACTCAAGGAAGGCTCTCGCTAGAACTTATGCTATTAAAGCGCGTGAAGATGCTTCCTCACCTGATGTGATTACCGGTACATTCTCTCTCTATAATGTTAATGTTATTGCTTTGATTGATCCCGGTTCTACTCATTCATATGTGTGCATGAAATTGGTGTCTAGTTTGAATATACCTGTTGAGAACACAGAATTTATGATTAGAGTGTCGAACCCATTAGGCAAATGTGTGATAGTTGATAAAGTAAGCAAGAAATGCCCTTTAATGATTCGGGTCATTACTTTCCTACCGACTTGATGTTGCTTTGCCCGCTTGATGAATTTGATGTTATTTTGGGTATGGATTGGTTGACATTGCATGATGCTATAGTAAATTGCAAAGAAAAGGTTATAGAATTAAAGTGTGAAAACGGTGAAACTCTGCGGGTTGAATCAGATAAATCAGAGGCATTACCTAGTGTGATTTCTTCAATGTCGGCTCAAAGATATCTGAGAAAGGGTTATGAAGCTTATTTGGCGTATGTAATTAATACAAAAGAAATTGAAAAGAAAGTTGAATCGAGTGCTGTTGTGTGTGAATTTGCGGATGTATTTCCGGAAGAATTGCCGGTTTGCCTCCAAATCGTGGAAGTAGAATTTGGTATTGATTTGATACCGAACAGCTCCGATTTCGATTGCTCAGTATAGAATGGCACCAAAGAGAGTTGAAGGAATTAAAGTCGCAGCTGCAAGAGTTGACTGATAAAGGTTTTGTGAGACCGAGTTTTTCACCTTGGGGTGCTCCCGTGTTATTTGTGAAAAAGAAGGATGGTTCTATGAGGTTGTGTGTTGATTATCGCCAGTTAAACAAGGTGACAATCAAAAACAAATATCCGTTGCCAAGAATTGATGATTTATTTGATCAGCTAAAAGGAGCGACATGGTTTTCAAAGATTGACTTGAGATCCGGGTATTACCAATCTGCGGGTAAAAGAGTTTGGACGTGGCTAAAATTGCTTTTAGAACAAGGTATGGTCATTATGAATTTTTAGTTATGCCATTCGGGTTGACAAATGCTCCTGCTGTGTTTATGGATTTAATGAATCGCATATTCCGACCATACTTGGACAAATTTGTTGTGGTGTTTATAGATGATATTTTAATTTATTCAAAAGATGATACAGAGCATGCTGAGCATTTGAGGATAGTTTTGCAAACTTTGAGAGATAAGCAGCTGTATGCTAAGTTTAGTAAAAGTGAATTTTGGCTACGGGAAGTTGGATTTTTGGGTCATATTGTTTCAGGTGATGGTATACGGGTTGATCCTAGTAAAATTTCAGCCATTGTTGATTGGAAACCACCAAAAAATGTAATCGGGTTAGAAGTTTCTTGGGGCTAGCTGGGTATTATCAGCGGGTTTGTAAATGGATTTTCTATAATTGCTGCTCCTATAACTAAATTATCTCGAAAGGATGTTAAATTTGAATGGACGGAAGAATGTCAACAGAGTTTTGAAGAATTAAAAATTATTAACAGAGGCACCAAAGTGTTAGTACAAATTTAATCAGTAAAGAATTTATGGTGTATAGTGATGCTTCTCTAAATGGTTTGGGGTGTGTGCTTATGCAAGAAGGAAAAGTGGTGGCATATGCTTCGAGGCGATTAAAACCTCATGAGAGGAATTATCCTACTCACGATTTGGAATTGGTCATGTGGTGTTTGCTTTGAAAATTTGGCGACATTATTTGTATGGTGAAAAGTGCCGGGTATATACCGACCATAAAAGTCTTAAGTACTTGATGTCACAAAAGACTTGAATTTAAGACAATAAGATGGTTGGAATTATTGAAAGATTACGAGCTTGTTATTGATTATCATCCGGAAAAGCGAATGTAGTTGCTTGATACTTTGAGCAGAAGTTGTTGTTTGCTTTGAGAATTATGAACACTCGATTGAAAGTGTCGATGATGGTTCGATTCTAGCAGAGTGAGAGTAAACCGAAGTTTTTACAAGAGATTTCTGAAGCTCAAAAAGATGATCAAGATTTGCAAGCCAAGAGAAAACAAAGGTGAAGTTGATACAGAGTCGATTTCGTGGTTCTACGATGGGTGCTTAATGTTTAAAGATCGGATTTGTGTACCAAAGAATGAGGAATTGATTCAAAAGATCCTACAAGAAGCACATAGTGGTTATTTCTCGATTCATCCGGTAGTACGAAAATGTATAATGACTTGAAGAAAATGTATTGGTGGAATGGAATGAAAAGAGATATATCGAGTTTGTGTCCAAGTGCTTAATTTGTCAACAGTGAAAGTCAACACCAAGTACCTTCGAGATTACTTCACCTATTATGGTTCTGAATGGAAATGGGATCGGATTACTATGGATTTTGTTTCGGGATTGCCATTGACTCGGGAAAGAAAGATGCCATCCGGGTAATAGTTGATAGATTAACTAAGTCACTCATTTTATTCCTAAGACGCGTGCGGATTATTCTCTTAACAAGTTGGTGAATCAGTATATTAGAGAAATTGTTAGATTACATGGAATACCATTGTCGATTATTTCAGATAGAGATCCAAGGTTTACCTCGTGGTTTTGGCAAAAATTGCAAGACGCGTTAGGTACAAAGTTAAATTTCAGTACTGCCTTTCATCCACAAACTGATGGACAATCGAGAGAGTAATTCGTGATTCTTGAAGACATGCTCGGATGTTGTGTATTAGAATTTCAAGGAAGTTGGGAAAGATATTTGCCGTTGGTAGAATTTGCTTACAACAATAGTTATCAAATGAGCTTGAAAATGGCACCTTATGAAGTATTGTATGGTCGTAAGTGTCGAACGCCTTTGTATTGGACTGAACTCAAGGAAAATCAGATTTATGGAGTTGATCTAATAAAAGAAATCAAAGAAAAGTGAAAGTAATTCGAGATTGTTTGAAAGTCGCTTGATAGACGTAAATCTTATGCAGATCTAAAACGAAAAGACATTGAATTTCAAGTTGGTGATAAAGTATTTTTAAAGGTGTCTCCATGGAAGAAAGTCCTTAGATTTGGACGGAAGGGCAAATTAAGTCCTCGCTTTTATTGGGCCGTATGAAGTAATTGAAAAAGTTGGACCAAAGAGCATATCGGCTAGCATTACCACCGAATTAGAGAAGATTCATGATGTGTTCCATGTATCTATGTTACGTCGGTATCGTTCGGATCCTTCACATGTAGTTTCACCGATGTAAATTGAACTACAACCGGATATGACCTACGAAGAAGAACCGATTAAGATTTTAGCTCGAGAGGTCAAACAACTAAGGAATAAAAATGTTGCACTTGTGAAGGTGTTGTGGCAAAGGCATGGAATAGAAGAAGCTACATGGGAATCCGAAGAAACTATGAGAGATCAATACCCACATCTGTTTACCGGTAAGATTTTCGAGGACGAAAATCCTTAAAGGGGGGAGAGTTGTAATATCCCGAATTAGGGCCTAATCGGAATAATGGTTTCGTGACCACAAATTCGAGATAGAAATAATTATTTTATAATTATTTTGAGGTTTATGATATAATTACATGATTGTGTGAAAATTTCGTGAAGAAATTCTATGCATAAAATACTTAATTTGAAAGTAGGGACTAAATCGAATAAGTTGCAAAACTTGCATTCTAGAAGTTTTTAGTATGAAATTGCATTGAAATATTAATTAAGAGGTCTTAAATAGCAATTTGACCAATTTTAAGTTCATGGACAAAATTAGGACATGGAAGGAATTTTTGGAAAGTTTAGTAGTAAGGGCATTTTGGTCATTTAGTTATTAAAATGAATTAAAAACAAAATTAAAAGCCAATTTTTGTCCATCTTCTTCATTAGGACGAAATTTCAAGGGTTCTCCATAGCTAGGGTTTGTTTCAAGCTTTCAAGCTCCATAGTAAGTGATTCCAAGCCCCGCTTTTAATGTTCTTTACGCTTTGAGTCCCTTGAGCTCGATAAAGCTTATGCTAGCAATAATTTAAGTTAGGGTTCATATTTGGAAAAATACCCGTAGGTGAAATTTGTGTATTTTGGTGTTTTATGATAGAATATGAGGTTTTAAATTATGTTAGACAACTTGTACTACTCGATTTTAAGCAAAAACGAGTAAAGGGGCTTAATCTGTAAAAATACCTAATAGTCATAAGTACATGTTAGAGTGTGAATTTCATGTTACCATAGAAGGGAAAATGATAAGCATGTCATAAAACATAAGAATAAGGAATAAAGTTTAATCCAGAGCCTAGGGGCAAAAATGTAAATATGCAAAAGTTTAGGGGTAAAATTGTAATTTTGCCAAAATTTGAGTTAAGGATTAATTTGATAATGTGAGTATTAAATAAGCTAAATGTGTTATTTTAGATCAAGAAAGACGTGGAATCGACCTCAATCGAGGAAAAGAAAAGATTGTGGACTAAATTGCAAAATCTTTGTATTTTGGTACCAAGGTAAGTTCATGTGTAAATAATGTAGCATAATTGTTATTTTTAAGTTAGTGATGTTAAATATATGTGATGCTGAATTTTATTATGAAATGTATGCTTTGTGGTTAATTTCAAATAATATGTAAATTATGTGAGCTACTTGTTAAATATAATTGTTACATGAGTATTGATTTCGGCATTCTACGGAAGACTAGCAAGGATATGTGTTCGAGGAAAATCCCGTTTGAACCTTAGGAATAGATTAGGATACAAGTGACATGTCACTAGGATGGTTGAGCATCCGAACTCGTTGAGTTGAGTCCGAGTTCACTTATGGATGCGAATGTTCGAACTCGTTGAGTTGAGTCCGAGTTCAAGAGATGTAACTAGGCATCCGAGCTCGTTGAGTTGAGTCCGAGTTCACTTATGGATGCGAACGCCCGAGCTCGTTGAGTTGAGTCCGAGTTCGCTTGGGCGGGTTACATAATTGCTTGTTTGCATATATGGCACTTATGTGCAAGTTATCCATGTATCCGAATTATATTCCGATGTGTTCAACTGTAAAGTTCTACTCAATTGGAGGAATATTCGAGATGTAAAGAGACGTATTGGTAAGTGATGTGAAATGGATATTTTGGACAGGTATGTATTTAACCCTCGGGTTGAGTATTGATACAATCACGATAAGGTAATAAGATGATGAAAAATGATTAGAAATGTGATATGTGTTTTAGTGATGCACGCTAATGTTGATTGGTATGAATGTTTGTTATGTTACTTATTATTTGCATATGAACTTACTAAGCATTTATGCTTACTCCTTCCTTCTTACTCATTGTAGTTTTGGACAAGCCAACTCGTGAGTCGGGATAGGTCGAAGGCTCACACACTATCCTAAGACTTTTGGTAAATGGTTTGTAAATTTAAGTATGGCATGTATAGCAATATACCTATTTTGTGTAAATGATCTTATGATATGGTGATGGAATGGTTGAGAAAATGTTTGACAATGATAAATTATGAAAATGGTTGGTTTAGATTATGTTTGATGTTAAGGAAAATTATTAAGATACTTAGTGCATAAAAACTCATAAAAGGGATGAAATTTGCCATAAACAGAATACTGCAGCAACACTGACCCGAGTTTGAAAATTTACTAAAAATCATAGAAATTGAATCTGGTGATGGAATATATATCAAATTGAAGCTTATTATGTCTAGTTTCACATGAAACAAATGAAATAGGTAAAGGAATTATATGTTAAAAGATATTTGAATTTTAGTGAAACAGGGTCGTAACAGTTTCTAAATCCCCTGTTCCAACTTTAGAAATTCACTATAAATTGTAAAGATATAATTAGGTGGTGTATTTTATATCCTCAGAATCTTTATTGAGTCAAGTTTTATTAGGAACAAACCTCATAGTAATATGAATTTTTCACAGAGAGAAATGTGGTTCGTAGTAAATAGAGGTCAAACCAGTCAAGTCCTGAAACAGGGGTAAATTTAACTAATAAAATGTACTAATTGGCTCAACCAAAAATTCTAGAAAAAAATTAATAGATAGGTATATGAGTCTAGATTCAATGAAAATTTACAGATCTTGATTTCGAGTTTCGTAACTCGAGATATGATTTTTATTGTGACTGTGACGCAAGTAGTTTAAAAGCTGTGAATGTAGAAACAAATAATCCAAAGTTCTAAAAATGTTAAATTAAGCTTAGTAACACCTCATACTCGACTCCGGCGACGGTCTCGGGCGTGGGGGCGTTACATTTTGGGACCACAAATATGAGGTAAAAATATTTATTTTATTATTATTTTAATGTTTACAGTGTGATATTATGTTGGCGTGAAAATTTCGTTAAGAAATTTTATCGTTTAAATGGTCAATTTGTTAAAAAGGACTAAATCGCGTAAAATACAAAAGTGTTTTTCTATTAGTTAAAGGTGTCTAATACCTATGGTTTATTAAAGTTAAGGTCCTTATGTTGTAATTAGACCATTTTAATTGTGAGTGGACAAAGATGGACATTAATATGATGGTTTTAATGTTTTGTCATTAAGGTTAAATAGGTAATTTGATAATTAAAGTTAATTATAATAAAACAAAAAAAAAAAATTCTTTCTCCATTAATCTTCATCAACCGAATTGGGAGAAGAAGAAAGCCATTGTTAGGGCTTTGAACATTCGGTCACTTCTCTTTGAGCTTGTAAGTCTGTTTTTGTTTCGTTTTCAATGATTTCTATATTTTTAAAATTGTTGCTTCGTATTCTAGCTAGCCCGTACCTTAAATTTCAAAACTGTTAAAGATTTATCATGTTTCCATTATGGAATGCTTGAGTAATTTGATGATTTATGATAGATTTGGAAGGTTTAATGTTAGATTAATAGCTTTTGTAAAGTGATTTTTGACAAAAATATCAAAAATGGATTAAATTGAGAAAGTGAGAAATGTGGTGGTTAAAAGTGTGAATAAATTAAAAATATGGGCTACTAATAACATGTATTAAATTAGGCTAAGCATGGGTTTGTACTAAATTGCATGAATTTGCAATTTTATGAAATAAGGACTAAATTGTGGAAAATGTGAAAGTTTAAGGGAAAATGTGTAAAATAGCCCTAATACATATTTTGGATTGAATTGAATAAATAGTTGATTAAATGATTCAATTTTTAATATATTTAGATCAAGAAAAAAGGAATTCAGATCAGGATTGGGGAAAAATGAAAGTTATTGACTAATCGACTCGATTCACCATTTTAATATCTAAGGTAAGTTCGTATGTATTAAGCACTATTATAATTATGCTTTTAATGCTTTGATATTGCATAAATTGTATATACGCTACAGTCATGTTCGACGACATAACTTCGGTTATATATGGCACTTAGTGTGCAATTCGACATAGCTTCGGCTATATATGGCACTTAGTGTGCGAGATCGAGATAGCTTCAGCTATATATGGCACTTAGTGTGCGATTTGACATAGCTTCGGCTATATATGGCACTTAGTGTGTGAGATCGAGATAGCTTCGGCTATATACGGCGCTTAGTGTGTGATTTGAGATAGCTTCGGCTAAGTATGACACTTAGTGTGCGAGATACCTAGTATTCAATGATATTCTGAATATGTATGAGCTTGTTATGAATTGGTACAGGTATGTATATGCATAGTATAAGCTTTAAATCGAAGAAGTTACGAAGTTTGCATATAAGAATATGAATAAGCTTGTGAAAGGTTTGTTAGTAATCATGAATTCCATGTTAATAGGTTTAAATTGATGAGTGGTGTATTTATGATTAGTTAAGTTTATATCATATGAGCTTACTAAGCTATAAAGCTTACTTTGTTTATTTTCTATGTCTTATAGTGATTTCAAAGCTAGCTCGGATTCAGGGATCGTCGGAGACTACTTCACACTATCCAACCATCACTTTGGTACTTTTGAGCTTATGGTTTGGTCATATGGCATGTATAGGATATTAGTCATGTTGGTTATGTTTTGGTAGTGAGTTTTGCCATTTGAGATGGCTTGTAAATGGTTATGTTTTGTGTTGTATATATATATAGCCATGAAACTTGGCTTGTTTTGGTATGTTTGAACCAAATGTTGGTATATATAAATATATTTCTTATGTTGTGAATTCATGTAAAAGTATTTGAGTCCATAAATGAATATGTAAATGAATTATATTATGAGGTTTATGGAATTGGTATCATGCTTGTGAATTGGTAGAAAATGATGTGTGTTTGGTAAATGTTTAGCTAGTTGATTGGTATATGTGTTTAGGTATGTTTGATTAAGAAAAACATAAGTTATAAGCATGTTGGTTATTAGTATTGGAAATGGTATGAAATTTGTCTTGGTTGTGGCTAAAATATATGTTCAATTATGCTAAGTTGTAATGCCATTTGGGTTGTTTAGGTACATGAAGTTGTGGGTGGCAAATTGGCTTGGTAAATAGCCTATTTTTGTCCATACGGACAGAGACACGGGTGTGTGTCTTCGCCGTGTGTGACACACAGTCTTGATATACAGCTGTGTGTCCCCTGGTGTTGAAATTAAAATGAAGTCAGTATGCTCCACATAGCCTCACACACGAGCGTGTAACTTGGCCGCGTGGCATAAGACAGTATACCCTACAGGATTGACACGGCCTAGTACACGGCTTGGCACACGGGCGTGTATGGCCATTTTTAGGGTACACGGGTTAGTCACATGGACGTGTGTGTTGGTCGGGTGACCTAAGTCAGAGAGTTACACGAGCTGAGACATGGCCATGTGCTCCCATTTTGAATGTTCACACGGCCTGTGACATGGGCGGGTCTATTGGCCGTGTGAGACACACGGGCGGGCCACACGGGCGTGTGTCCCCTGTTTTATACAAAAATTTTCTAAGTGTTGAAAAATTTCCTAAGTTATTGATTTAGTCTCGAACTACTTCCAAATTATGTTTAAGGCCTCGTAGGCTCGTATTAGGGAAAATTTGATTAAGTTTGAACGATAAATGTATGAAAGGATGTTATGTATGCTAAATGTTTTTTAATTGTTTCGTAAGTTCGGTAATGCTCTGTAACCCTATTTTGGTGTTGAATTCAGGTGAAGGGTGTTACACTTACGCTATGTACCTCATACTATACTGCAATAGCGTCTTTCATTTATGGTCTTACGCCATATACCGTCATCACGGTGTCATCTAGAAGAGCTAGTCGATACCACTGTCGCGGTAAATACTTTTTCATGATACAAATTTCTCGAATCCTTCTCCTATTACATCTTTTAAACCACCTAACCTTGATGCTCGAACATCTTAGTGTTCTGTCTATAAGGCTCAGGGCTTCACCTGAGACAGTATCTAATAGGATCACTCCCCATTTCCCATCCTAACTTCATCTATCCTATTGAAGTTTTTTCCACAGTCATGTAATGCATGCACATATCAACATATTTTATATCTATGTAAACGTAACATAATTAAACAACATAGATCATAACAATAGGTTTGGAGTCTGGAACTCACCTGAATCTTTATTGTTTCTACAACTTAGCTTCCTCGGACGCTAGAGCTTCCATTCTTCTGAAAACTAAGCATTTCAACCAAAATCATGAGTTAAACTCAATATTCTAAGCTAAGTATTTCAACCATCCATCGCTAATTATTATGTCTCCTACTAAGGAACCGACGGGTCTAACTGAACTAGGTTTGGTTCTCAACCTTGTCCACTTTAGTTTTCAGCTTTCCTATTTCTTTCAATAGAGGCTGCTAACTTGCGGTCTCTTTCACTTTAGTCCTCCAATTGTTTCAAGTTTTCGGGTTAATTAGAAATCGGGTGTTATAAGGAAACATGTTAAAAATAAATATATCCAAATTGAAGAGTTGAATCAAAGGACTGAGAAATCATGGAGAGTGTTGATGGGAATGAATCATTGAGTATGTTATGTGAATTAAAAGAAGAGCTGAAAACTGTATGGGAAAAAAAAGAAATTTTCTAGTTTTAGAGGGCAATAAGATGCTTGTTAATATTGGGGATAAGAACACACATTTTGTCCATCGAGTTACTGTTTAACATAGGTAGAAGAATAGAATACTTAGAATTAAAGATGGTGATCGGTGATTGGATGATAAAGATATGATTATTATTAAATTCACTACGTGTTATGATGAGCTTTTTAAGAGTGAATATGTGCAATGGAATGATGAGCTTTTGGGAGTTACTTGTGAGATGAATAGGTTGCTAGTGGCTGAAGTTACTGAAAAAGAGATTATTAAGGCAGTTTTTCAAATGGGGCCTTATAAATCCCCTAGGTCAGAATGGGTTTAATGGTATTTTTTACCATTAGTTTTAGGATATAATAAAAGGGGATGTGATGGAAAATGTACTTAGAAATACCTAAGGAGTTGAATGGGACTGTAATTATATTGATTCCTAAAAGTAAAAGGCCTAAATTTTTTTCTTAGTTTAGGCCGATTAGTTTGAGGAATTTCGCTTATAAAATCATCTCTAAGGTTATGGTGAATAGGATGAACGATATTTTGGGGTCTGATTACTCATAATCAAAGTGCTTTTATTATTGGTAGGATGGTCTATGATAACATTATGATGGTTCAAGAGGTGTTTCATTATTTGAAGTTGAAGAAAAATAAGGAAAGATGAGTGTTATGGCAGTGAAGTTGGATATGAATAAAGCATACAACAGGGTGGAGTGAGGGTTTTCTAGAAGTAGTGATTAAGGGAATAGGATTTGACATCAAATGGATATACTGGATTATGAATGTGTTAGAGGTGTTTCCTACACCTTGCAGATCAATGGTAAGTCTCGTAGAAAACTTTGTCCCTCTAGAGGCCTTAGGCAAGAAGACCTACTGTCTCCTTACCTTTTTCTTATTGTTATGGATGTCTTGTCTCGTATGCTTCTAAAACGAGTCCATTTTGGTTATATTAAGGGTATTAAATTGAGTTGAAATTGTCCTATATTGTCCCATTTACTATTTCCCGATGACTCACTCTTCTTTGTTGAAGCTATAGTGGTTAATTGTAGGAATCTAATTGAAACTATTCAGCTATATTGTAAAGAAACTGGACAAAGGGTGAATTATGAGAAGTCTAGCCTTGTTTTTAGATTGAATGCTATTGAGATTCTGAGGTGTCCAATACAAGCTAACATGAATATTGCAGTGGCTCCTAATCCTAGTTTTTACTTGGGAATTCTGACACTATGGGGGGAAATTGTAACACCCATACCCGACCCAGTTGTCGAGTTTGAGCTACAAGGTGCCACAGTCATTGCCGGAGCAACTACGATCAAAATACAATTTGATTTATAACATTAAACATTCAAATCTAAATAAAACAACTATATAAAACGATTCGTATTCATTTTCGGGTCTTAAATGAGCTTACAAAAGCTCTAATGCTAACCCAAATTTGAATTAGGACAAAACTGTAATGTTTTCAACTTTTGGAGTTGACGTTGTGATGTCGGGGGTTCCTCGTTTTGACATCACATACTGATTTGGCCTAGTCGCAGCAACCATTGCTCGACGTTGTGACGTGGTGTAACAACCTATGTTTTAGTGGTGTTAGAAACAGTGGTTTCGGGACCACAAATCCGACGAGTGAGTTCGTAAATATTTATATTTACGAGTAAAATATATTATTATATTGAATTTTGATGTGATAATTTTTGTTAATTGAACGAATAGTTAAGTACAAGTGGTTCGTCCTTAAAGTCAAGTGGTCTTGCAAATTGAGGTTTTGGAAAATATTTACGGAGTGATTATATTGGTGTATTGAAATTAGGTCCAAAAATTTTAAAGTTTAGATAGTTAATTTAGTAAAAAGGATTAAATCATAAAAGTTATAAAAGTTAATCGCTATTAGTTTATTTATGAATAATAGCTATCAAGTCATGAATTAAAGGTTTTAAATAGTAATTAGACCATAATTTAAATAAGTAGATGGTCATGGCTTGTTAATTAGGAAAATTTAATGGTTTTTAAAGCGTAAAATAGTAAATTAATAATTAAAACAAAAACAAAAACAAATGAAAGACAAACAAATTGTCATTTTCATTAATTCATTTCCACTGATTGTTAAATGAAGAAAACACCATTTTTGGTGAGCTTGGAGGTTTGGCTAGCTATTATTCCTTGCATGTACGTTGATTTTGATTCTGTTTTTAGTAATTTTATATTTTTGAGATCATTGTAGCTTAATCTAGAGAACTCGGGGACTAATTCACAAAATTTTTAAAAGTTTAGAATATTTTCATGGATGAAGTTGTGATGTTTTTGATGTTTGGTGATAGATTATTAAGTTTTATAGTTAAATATGATTATTTTGTAAAGTGATTTTAATTAGTTTTTGGTTAAAGGATTAAATTGATATAATATTAAATTAGGCATGAAATCTTTGTGCAATTTTAATAAATATGGGTTGTTTTGATATAATGGAAAATTCAACTAGCATGAAATTGGGGAAATTGTTTTAGATTTGAAAGTTTCAGGTTTAGGGACTAAATTTTATAAAAGGCAAAAATTTAGGGTAAAAGCGTAAAATATTGAGTAAAGGGTAAATTACATTAATTTTAGTATTTAAAAGTATTTGAACTGGATAATTGAATTAAATTATTATATATATTAAGAAAAAAAATCAACTAAACACAAATTGTGGAAAAACGAAGTAAGTAGAATAGTTGTCGGCATCGCGTTTGTAATCGTTTTTGACTAGGTAAGTTTGTAATTTAATTTAACTTATTAAGTGATATTTTTAGTCATATGTTAATTATTATTCATGATGGAAATGAGTAAAATTTATTGATATACGATAATTAGAAAATTAGACTAAATTGCAGTGTTATTTAATTGATAATTATATCTGAAAAATGGGATGTGTACTTGTAATGGTATAATATTAATAAGGTTATATTATTTGGATTTATAATATGACCCATTTGAACCTTGTGAATATTTAGGATATAAATGACATGTCGTCAGGGTTATTATAGTTCGGGTGTTAGTCTTGGATGTCCTACCGATGGCTGAGGTCCTACATTTGTTGCGAATTCTCCACAGCTTGTGTTAAAAGCATCATGTAGTTTAACATCTCGACCCACAACTTGTGTGAGGAAGCTCATTTCACAACTTGTGTGAGCATATACAGTTATAGTTACAGCCACACTTTGTGTGAGCATTGTTCTCACGTATCCGACGTTATTTCATTTGGTTCATCCGGAGCTAAATGTATAAAATGAAACGTAATATACAAAATGGTTATATAGAATTAGGCATTGAATGAAGAAATTTATATGAAATATTGAAATGAAATGTGATATAAAAAATGATTATGTGTTAAATGTGTATATAAAATGATAAAATAAAATGTTTAGATGAAATGGTTATACGAAATGATTATATGAAATGATTACATGAAATGCTTATATGAAATGGTTATAAGGAAATAGATGTATAAATGGGACATTGGATATGGATATTTGAAATGAAATGTGAGTTGTTAATTTAATAGCTGATGGTTGAATTAAGTTTTAAATCTGTTCAGTTGTAAGGTTAATGAACTTATGTTTATATGAACTCATTAACCTTGTGAGACTTGTGATGTCTATAGGTTAATAATGAACTTATGATATTTTTATGGTATTTAGTTGAGAAATATTTAAGTAACAACTGTTACGGTAAGTTAAATTTTATATTTAATACGAATTTACTAAGCTTTATGTAAGCTTACGCCGTGTTAGTTTTTCTTCCGTGTAGATCGTCGAATTCGAGCTAAAAATTGGATTGCTTTTGTAGATCACATTATTCGACAACTTATTCAATAATTAATTGTTCATTTTGGTCCGGATATAAGTGGCATGTAAATAGGACTTTGGTATATGTAGGTTATGAATTTGAAATATGTAATATGTGTTTTGATGTAAATCCTTAATGGTATTTTGGTTGGTTTGATATTTGATAGCATAAAAGTGTTTTTGACATATAATGCATTGTTGGATTGTTGAATTGATATACACATGGTAGGTTAATTGATGAAATTCAAGTAATGATTTTGTGCAATTGGTGATATATGTTAATTTGGTAAATGTATAAGCATGGCAGCTAATTTGTTTAGGTTTAAATGGTTGATGTTTATTTTTATAACGTGGTACTAGTGACGGTACATTGGTTAGACAATTAGGTTGAATGATTTGGTATGTTTTTAGCATGTTTGAATGTATTTTGAATCGGTGAAAATAGCTAGAAATGGTATGGCATGGTACCTAAGAAATGTTGTTTGAAGTAACTTTATTTTGATGTTATTTAGATACACAGGACCTGTGACACGATTTGTCACACGACCAACACTGCCGTGTGTCCCACACGGTTGTATGACACGACCGTGTGCTTGTTTGATTTTTGGTGCAGGATCTTTCACATGAGCACAGTTAGTTACATTGCCTAGGGATACGATTGTGTGACCCTATTTTCGAATTGTACACTGTTTGAGCACATGGACGTGTGGAGTAGCCATACATGCACACTTGGGGCTGCACGGGCTAGCCTCTGTCACATGGCCTAGTTACACGGCCCTGTGACCCTTGTTTTGAATTTTTCCCATATTTTTCTATTTTGATTCAGATTAGTCCCTGTAGTAGCCCAAATTTGACCGAGCTTTAAAACCCAAAAGCAAAATAATAAATAAATAAATGTTTATTTATTAAAGTCCAGTTACAATAAAGAGCCCAAATACCAACAAAATTGTAGGCCCAAAATCAGAACTACCCAGCTAAACCACCTAAAACCCGATTACACCCAAGCCCAAATACTCAAACAGACCCAGGACTAAAGTGGCCCAAAAGGCCCAAAACTATAAAAACAGACAAAGAAACCTTAGGGTTTCCTGAGAACTCAGCGCCGCAAAGAATTTTGGGAAGCTTCAGGCACTCCAAACGACGTGACCTTTCATCTCACAGATTCAACGGCCCAATCATCGCAACCAAGCACGTCGTGATTTCTCGGCTCTGCCATCATACATCATGCCACCATCAACGCGCAAATCACGTCGAAATCGTCAGATCTCCTCGCGCTACGATACGGCATTGGCTCCATCAGCACGCAGACATCAGTGATCGAGCAAGATCTTCGCGGTTTATCTGCGAACAAAAGAGGAAACAACGACAGAAAATGCGACAGTAGAAATCGGGAAAGAAATCAAAGATTTCTTTCCAAGATTGTAAACCATTTACAAAAGGCTATAAAAGCCGAATGCTTTCGTTGTAAAAGGACCGGATTTTCACAGAATAAAAATACATACATATATTACTTCCAGAAGAAAAACAAGAAACAGAGTTCATTTTAGAAGGTGATTTTTTATCTCATATTTTATTTTCCTTTCTCTTTTCTTAAATAAGCATACGAATAGTCTTTTTAAAAAAAAACTAGAAATATTTACCTGTGGAAGGATGAGGGTTTTTAACCCTCCGACCACCATGCGTGGCGGTGTTCGCGATGGCACGTGGGCGCGTGGATGTCGGAGGACAGCAGCTCAACAGAGCTTCGGGACAGACCCCTTAGTCCTCTTCAGAGGATTTCATTTTCTTTTTTTTTTTTTTGAAGAACCGGTGTAAAATGATTAAGAAGCTTAAAATTTAGCTTATATAGCCTAAAAGAAACGATGCCGTTTTGGCTTAAGCCAATATGCTTAAAACGACGTCATATTAACGTAAAGGATCCGCGCGTTGACTCGATTACCCGGGGAGGATCCGCGTGTTTTTGACGATTGGGTTAATTACTCAATTGGTCCTCTTGCAATTTTGATATTTATAATTCCATTTTATTTATTTCTAATTTAGCCCTAATATTTTAATTTTGTTTCAATTTAAGTCCTCTCGGTGATTTTAAAATAGTATTCGAAAAACGGCGTACTTTTGGGATTAGCGCAAATTGCCCAGTGAGTCCCTTGTCATTTTTAATTCTTTCGAATCAGACCAAATTCTTTTTGTTAGTTTAAAAATTAACCCTAATTTTCTAATTAATTTTAATTTTCATCCTTGTATACCTTTAATTTAATTTATTTAAGATACCTTATATATGTATTTTATAAACATTAATTATATTTGGTAATATATTATTTTATTTATATTATGTGTAAAATTATATGTTCACAAATTTCATTATACATTGTATATTTAAATTTTATTATTTATTTAATTATATTTTTTATATATTTATTACATTATTATTATTATTATACATACACCATATTACATTTCATTATAATTATTTATGTATTTCTATTACAACTATATTATATTATTTAATATTTCTTATAATATTTATCTTACTTACATATCTTTATATTTTATTATACAAATATTTTATTATGTTATATATCACATATTAATTATTTTACCATATTTTTACATGCAAAATATTTATTATATTATTATTATTTTACATTATATTTCCTTATATTTTATTCATATTATATTGTTATACATAACTTATTTTAAATATTATTTTTAATTTTAGGTATACTTCATTAATAATTACTCACTTTATTTTGTATTTTAATGCGAATTAAATCTTTTATATAACATTATATTTTATGTCATTTATGTATTAGATGATTAGTTTCATAATATTATTAAATGTTGTTTGATTAATATGTATATGTTGCTACATTTTATTATCGCATTTGTTTTTTTTTATATGTGTCAAATTGTATATCATGCATCATTTCTTATTATTAATATGTCTAAATATATGTTGAATTACATGTTTATGTGTTTTTGCCTATTCTTCTTAAATATATATTGTGTTTTATGTATACTTTACTTATTTAAAATTTGCCATGTTTTATTTCTTATATATATGTTAGTTAATATAAGATATTTATGCTGTTTTGCTTTTATTTACCTATTGTTATAACATGTTATTTCAAATGTTATGTTAATATGCTCCTTCATGCATCGGTTTTAAAAACGAGACTGTAAAGTTTTTAAAAATAAAGGCAATGCTTGGTGTTTGGAAATGTTTGGAAATTTTGAGAAAGGTAGTGCCCTAACTTATTGGGTTGCAATTTTTCTCGATAAGTTCAAACAATCAAGCACCCTACTAAGTTTTTTTAAGGTTTTCAAAGTACAAGCAACTGTCTTGGGATTTCAAGACGTTGTGTCCTAACTACTGGATATGGCGTTTTGTTGTTTCGAGACAGGGATTTCCAAAAAGGCTAACTTAGTATCAAATATCTTAAATATTGTGTCCTAACTTATTGGATGTAATATTTTGATTCATTTGATACAAGTGAACCATAATTTTCAAAAATAAAAAATATTAAAAGAGGATTGCATCGTAAAACTTTCAAATTTCTGACATTAAAGACACTTGATAATCAATTAGGTACCAATTTTTGGGTGTTACGAGGGTGCTAACCCTTCCTCGTACATAACCGGCTCCCGAACCCGTTTTTTGATTTCATAGACCAAAACCAATGATTTTAAAACAAAATGTTTTAAAGGTGATTCAATCACACCTAAAAAGATTGGTGGCGACTGCCGTTTTTGTTTTTCTTAAAGTCGATTCCCATTTTCCAAAACTCGATTTAAAAATGGTTTCGACAGTCCCTATTTGTTTCCAAATTGATTCGTAGGCTTGATTTAAGGCTCATTTTTGTATGAATGCTATGATTAATAATTTAATATTGATTTATGATATTTAAATTAATTTTTGAATTATTTTTAAATATTATCAAATTTTTTATTGTCGTAATACTTTGTAACCCTAATCTGGTGAAGGAGACGAGTTAGGGTTGTTACATGTGGCATAAGGACCTAATATCGTCGCAACAACAAATGCTTGACGTCGAGACGTGACAAGCTGTTTCTAAAAGATCAATGTGACACCAACCTACAATTAACCAAAACAACCAACCTATATTTTTCAATCACATTTCCTAGCCAAAAACTCAACATCAAGAAGTTTAATTCCAAACCTTTATACTACACCTACACGAATTCATTTGTAACTATTTAACCAATTCCATTCATTAAATAGACATTATTCATGGTTTTTAACTACATTAAACAAGTAACATGGGTTCACACTTCATTTTACCATAACATAATATTGTTCCTTACATTCAAACTCTATAGAAAAACTTAAATCCACATTTACAACCATTTACTACTTGCAAAATATGAATTCAAGCTTCAATCATCCACATAAACACATATTATACCCTAAAATAACTCAACCTAGGTACATGCCATACTAAAAACAAAAAAAGATTTATACAAACTTTGTTGAGTCAGGGGATCACTTCCTAGATGCTGAACCCACTACTCAAACTCTCTGGAACCTTTTAAACCTGTACATGGAAAAAATAAATTGTACACTGAGCGAAAGCGCTCAAAGATATTTCCATGATTCAAGATAATATAAAACATGCTTATACAAATGCACACATTCAAATCATAACCTATTCTCAAGCCATTTCATGCCATAGCTCATCATTTTCATATGGTCAACCATTTAATCAATTTTACACACCAATTCACAAACTTATTCAACCAAATCTACCATTACTACATAACTTGCACATTTTCATTTTACACATCAATTCACCACATAAATACCTAAACATGTTATCCATGTTATTCATCATTTAGTACCATTCCTTCATTTGTAGCAAGTGAACCAATACTTAAAAAAACAACCAATTCATGTAATTAAGCTATGCCATTTAATTTATATGTATATTTTCCATATCACCTTTTACTCATTTCACATTATCATTCATAAGCATTCAATCATCAATTCGTATTTATAAACATATGCATATTCTCAATTCCATGTTACCATTTCAATTATTCTCGACCCTATAAGTTCATTCATATTCAATCGGCCCCCAAGGCTCGTTTTCAAATTGTCTCACCCAGTCTTTCACATGTTGTCATATTTTACAATTCAGTATCATTTCATTTCATATACCAATTAACCAATTGGTATGTTTATAACCTATTAATTATACACGTACTCATAACAGATAAGCAAATCCGCCACCCCGGGTTGTCCGACAACAATAACTCTATGTGTACAACCTACCATCCGGGTTGCTTGGCCATGATGGTTTTCAATTAAAAACCTGACCTATGGCATGTCAGTTATATCCGGATCGGTCTAAATAGTTAATAGGGTAACCAATTTTTGATTTCATTATACGATTCAATTCATACATTATAATGCTCAATTCATCATCAATTCATCGATGTTTCATCTTTTTAACTCATTATATAACTGTCGAGACCATTTTTTAAATCGTCGAGTTTTTTGGAAAATGGGAATCGACTTTAAAAATGAAAACAGGAGTCGCCACCAATCTTTTTAGGTGTGATTGGATCACCTTTAAAACATTTTGTTTTAAAATCATTAGTTTTAGTCTACGAAATCAAAAAAATGAGTTCGGGAGTTGGTTACGTAGGAGGAAGGATTAGCACCCTCGTAACGCCCAAAAATTGGTACCTAATTGATTATCAAGTGTCTTTAAATGCCGAAAATTTTAAAAATTTTAAGATGTAATCCTCTTTAAAACATTTTGATTTTTGAAAATTTGGGTTCGCTTGTATCAAAGTATTGACACTAAGTTAGCCTTTTTAGAAATCCCTATCTTGAAACGATAAAATGCTACATCCAGTAAGTTAGGACATATCATTTTGCAGTTCCAAGACAGTCGCTTACATTTTGAAGATCTTTAAAAACTTAGAAGGGTACTTGACTATTCGAACTTAACGAGAAAGTGGCAACCCAATAAGTTAGGGCACTACTTTTTTGAAATTTCCAAACGCCAAGCATGGCCTTTATATTTTTTGAAAATTTTGGAGCCTTATCCTTTTAAAGATGATGCATGGGGAATTGTATTGCATTATAAATCATACATGGTAATATATTATTGTAATAGGTAAATAATACGTGCATGAATATTATGATATAAAGATCGTGCATTAGATACATACATATAACATAATACATATAAAGCAAATATTAACAATATGCATATAAAGATATATATAACATGGATCAAGAATGAATAAACTAAATATACAAACATACAAAATAATAATTAAATGATGCATGATATAAAAAAGCAATAATCAAATAATGTATGATATACAAATAGAAGAAATATAATGTCAATATGCATGTTTACAAAATATAACATATAATAATAATAATAATAATAATAATAATAACATTTAACACATACATGATACATACAATATAAAAATATCTAAAGAACTAATATAAAAAATAAAAATGATTGATTGCTAACAATATATATATAATTAAAGATAAGATATTTCATAACAATTTTAAAATAGTAATATATAATATATAATATATAATAACAAGAATATTTATAAAAGAATAATAATTATATGGTAATATATTGGTTTAAGAGTATGTAAGAGAATTCATAATATAACAATATTAATTTTAAATGAAATAATATATAATAAATAAATAAATAATTAATAATGAAATGTGTATATAATATGAATCTAAAATATGATTTAATAATAATAATTTACAAATTCTAAATAATATATATATGATATAAACATAAATAATATAATTGGTAATATGTGATATATAATATATATAAAAAATAATAAGTAATATAAAAATAAAACATAATAAATGTTATATAATAAAATATATGGGAAATAAGAAATATAATAAATATAGCATAAAATAATGAAAGTTTATATATAAAAATAATATGTATAAATAATAATAAATATATAATATATGTGAAAATATAACAATATATATAAAAATGATATAAAATAATAATTTGAGAAAATAATAAATAATAATAATACATATAATAAAATAACACTTATAATAAAATAATCTTATAATGTATAATATAGAAGTAAAATTAAAATAAAACAAATAATAAGTATATATATATAGGATAATAAAATAAATATAGGACTAAATTTAAAGTTTAGCAAAATTACGGGGCGAATTTTGAAAGGAATAGAACTGAATTAAGGCCCTATTTAAAACGCGCGCAAAATCCAAAGGGCTCACTGGGCAAATTGCCCTATTCCCAAAACGGCGACGTTTTCCAGAATACAATTTAATAGCCATCGGGACTCAATTGAATTAAAATTAGAATACTGGGGTAAAATTTAAAAAAAAATTAAAGTGAAATCATGAGAAATTAAAAGTTGAGAGGACCAATTGGATAATTAATCCATTTTGCAAAAACACACGGATTCTCCCCGGGTAATTGGGTCAACGCGCGGATCCTTGGGGTCACAAAACGATGCCGTTTTGTCAAGGTTATAAAAGCCAATTCCTCAGCCTTAAGTTCATTTGAAGCCCGATTTTTTAAAAAAAAAACTAAAAAATCTCTCTGAAAGAGACAGAGAGGAAGGGAGCTCCGGGCTCTGGCCTCCGTTGGTCACGCTCCGCCCACGCGCCCACGCGCCGCCCTAAGGACCACCGTACACAGTGGTTAGGGTTCGAAAAACCCCTCTTTCTCTTCGTCATTCGTCAGGTAACCCCTTTTATTTTATTTTTGTAATATATTTTTGCTAAGACAGTTTATAAACATGTATATGTTGCATAAATAAAAAAAAAACACGATTAGATCACCTTTTCTGAAACTGTTTGAGTTTTCTTTGAATGTGTAGGTATCTTTTTATTCTGTTGAATCTATATGTATATTTCTTTCTCTGGCCAATCGTGTGTGTTACAAAATCAGAAAAATATGGGTTTTTATAACCCTTTGTAAGTGATTTACAATCTGGGAAAGAAATCTTTTGATTTCTTTCCATATTTTGCCCCCGTTTTCTGTTGTTGTTTTCTTTTTTGTTCGCAGGTAGTCTACGGGAATCTCGCTCGATCACTGATGTCTGTGCACTGATGGGGCCAACGCCGGATTCTGGCGTATCTTGCGCGTTGATGGTGGCGCGATGTATTACGGCGTGCTTGGTGCTGATGATTGAGATGAAAGGCCACGTCGTTTGAAGTGCCCGAAGCTTTTAGAAACCTCTTGCGGTGCGAGGAGAGGGCTAGGGTTTCTAACCCTAGTCGAATGCTTCTAATTTTGGGCCTCTGAGAGTTTGGGCCATTTTAGTTCTGGGCTAGGTAGTTTAACTGGGTCTTGTGTATCTGGGGTAGGGTGTAAACGGGCTTAGCTGAATTGTTTTGGTTTTGGGCCTACGGTTTGGGCTTTGTAACCTGGACTGTTTAAATAAATAAACATTTGTTTATTATTTTTAATTTTGATTTTCGGCCCGGACGAATTTGAGCTCTTACAGCTGCCCCTCTTTGCTCATTGCTTGTGTAACAGGAATCGAGCAAAGACTTATAGAAAGACTGAATTTGTTCGACCTTATCAGATCATGGTCCTAAATCTGCTCATTGTAGACTCAAAACTGTCATGTTGAAATCTTCGATCTTCTCTCCGTAGAGATGCCAAATCTGCTTCTTTGATTTGTTTCTTGTAAACACAAGGATGCCAAATCATCTGAGTTTTATTTGAGAACATCTGAGAGTCAAATCTGCTATGTCCTCGATTTGTTCCTTGTAGACACAAGAATGCCAAATCATCTTGGATCTTGCTTCAGTATAGACATCTGAAGGTTAGATCTACTTATGTCTCCGAGAACATCTGAGAGTCAAATCTGCTATGTCCTCGATTTGTTCCTTGTAAACACAAGAATGCCAAATCATCTGAGTTTTATTTGAGAACATCTGAGAGTCAAATCTGCTATGTCCTCGATTTGTTCCTTGTAAACACAAGAATGCCAAATCATCTTGGATCTTGCTTCAGTATAAACATCTGAAGGTTAGATCTGCCATATTTGAGAACATCTGAGAGTCAAATCTGCTATGTCCTCGATTTGTTCCTTGTAAACACAAGAATACCAAATCATCTTGGATCTGCCCGATATAAACATCCAAGGTTAGATCTGCTATATCTCGAGAACATCCGAGAGTCAAATCGCTATGTCCTCGATTTGTTTCTTGCAAACACAAGAATGCCAAATCATCTGGAGTCTGTTTGAGAACATCTGAGAGTCAAATCTGCTATGTCCTCGGTTTGTTCCTTGTAAGCACAAGGATGCCAAACCATCTTGAGTCTGTTTGAGAATATCTGAGAGTCTAATCTGCTATGTCCTCGATTTGTTTCTTGTAAGCACAAGGATGCCAAACCATCTTGAGTCTGTTTGAGAACATCTGAGAGTCTAATTTGCTATGTCCTCGATTTGTTCCTTGTAAGAACAAGAATGCCAAATCATCTGAGTTTTATTTGAGAACATCTGAGAGTCAAATTTGCTATGTCTTCGATTTGTTCCTTGTAAACACAAGAATGCCAAATCATCTTGGATCTTGCTTCAGTATAAACATCTGAAGGTTAGATCTGCCATATCTGAGAACATCTGAGAGTCAAATCTGCTATGTCCTTGATTTGTTCCTTGTAAACACAAGAATACCAAATCATCTTGGATCTGCTTCAGTATAAACATCTGAAGGTTAGATCTGCTATATCTGAGAACATCTGAGAGTCAAATCTGCTATGTCCTCGATTTGTTTCTTGTAAACACAAGAATGCCAAATCATCTTGAGTCTGTTTGAGAACATCTGAGAGTCAAATCTGCTATGTCCTCGATTTGTTCCTTGTAAGCACAAGGATGCAAAACCATCTTGAGTCTGTTTGAGAACATCTGAGAGTCTAATCTACTATGTCCTCGATTTGTTCCTTGTAAGCACAAGGATGCCAAACCATCTTGAGTCTATTTGAGAACATCTGAGAGTCTAATTTGCTATGTCCTCGATTTGTTCCTTGTAAGCACAAGAATGCCAAATCATCTGAGTTTTGTTTGAGAATATCTGAGAGTCAAATCTGCTATGTCCTTGATTTGTTCCTTGTAAACATAAGAATGCCAAATCATCTTGGATCTTGCTTCAATATAAACATCTGAAGGTTAGATCTGCTATATCTGAGAACATCTGAGAGTCAAATCTACTATGTCCTCGATTTGTTCCTTGTAAACACAAGAATACCAAATCATCTTGGATCTGCTTCAGTATAAACATTTGAAGGCTAGATCTGCTATATCTGAGAACATCTGAGAGTCAAATCTACTATATCCTCGATTTGTTTCTTGTAAACAGAAGAATGCCAAATCATCTTGAGTCTGTTTGAGAACATATGAGAGTCAAATCTGCTATGTCCTCGATTTGTCCCTTGTAAACACAAGGATGCCAAACCATCTTGAGTCTATTTGAGAACATCTGAGAGTCTAATCTGCTATGTCCTCGATTTGTTCTTTGTAAGTACAAGGATGCCAAACCATCTTGAGTCTGTTTGAGAACATCTGAGAGTCTAATCTGTTATGTCCTCGATTTGTTCCTTGTAAGCACAAGAATGCCAAATCATCTGAGTTTTATTTGAGAACATCTGAGAGTCAAATCTGCTATGTCCTCGATTTGTTCCTTGTAAGCACAAGGATGCCAAACCATCTTGAGCCTGTTTGAGAACATCTGAGAGTCTAATCTGCTATGTCCTCGATTTGTTCCTTGTAAGCACAAGGATGCCAAACCATCTTGAGTTTGTTTGAGAACATCTGAAAGTCTAATTTTCTATGTCCTCGATTTGTTCCTTGTAAGCACAAGGATGCCAAACCATCTTGAGTCTGTTTGAGAACATCTGAGAGTCTAATCTGCTATGTCCTCGATTTGTTCATTGTAAGCACAAGGATGCCAAACCATCTTGAGTCTGTTTGAGAACATCTGAGAGTCTAATCTACTATGTCCTCGATTTGTTCCTTGTAAGCACAAGGATGCCAAACCATCTTGGATCTTGCTTCAGTATAAACATCTGAAGGTTAGATCTGCTTATGTGTCTGAGAACATCTGAGAGTCAAATCTGCTATGTCCTCAATTTGTTCCTTGTAAACACAAGGATGCCAAATCATCTTGGATCTGCTTCAGTATAAACATCTGAAGGTTAGATATGTTGTCTTCGATCTGTTCCCTATAAACACAGAAATGCCAAATCTGCAATCTTCAACTCGTTCCCTATGAACACAGGGATGCCATGCTGAAATCTTCAATCTGCTTTGCTGTAAGCACAGGAATGTCAGATCTGCTATCTTCGATCTGTTCCCTATAAACACAGGGATGCCAAATCTTGTTTATTTGATCTACATTGTCCCATAAAAGACATAACCTGTAGAATGCGTATGAGTTCATGCCTAATAATTAGGATGCTATGATCGAAGTGAGTCAAATTCTCCTAATTAGATATGTTATAATGCAAAATGTTATGAATATGACCCCTATTTCAGACGTCATTACTCATTCATCTTTCCACCTCATTCTTCTCGACATATCGATCATACTCTGCTCGTATGCCTCGAATCTTCTCCATCAATTTGGTCTACCGCATCATTCCCCGAATATTACGACCCACTGAAGATATTTATGAAATGATCCTTTCTTAAGATCAATATTGCTTAAAACGTCCAACCACCTTTTAGTGAAAGAAGAAAATCTCTCTCGTATCTCCAACCCATACATATGAGAATTCCTTAAACAATTGTCTTGTTTCAGTTTCTTGTATTATCTAGAAATTTCCAGAGTAATATGCAAAACTTCATTTGTGAAGATATTTTGGTTCATCTATCATTATTTTAATGCAACATGCTTTATGAATAATGTGAGACAAATAAATTGATCCTGAGGATAATTAGATTTGGACAAATTATTGGAATGAATGCAAAAAGATTAACCTGAGAACATATCTTTGCGAAGAAAAAGAATCCAAAGATAGTAAATGGGACAGAAATCAGACGCCCCAGATATCACCGCTTGAGCGTCTATACACCAGGTCCATGAAGACTTTCTTGAGTTCAACATGTGTTTAAAAGACCCAAAGTACTTTGTCGATGCCCCAATATGCAATGCGTTTCACTCTTCATTGAATCAGATATAGCAAGATTACCGTGTGCTCTTCAAAATTTGAGCTGCCCTTTCGGGTTTTCAACTCAAAACCCCTTTAGTCTCAAGGCGCCCTTTGCGGGTTTTCACCTTGGCCTCTCCATTTTTCTTTTTCTTTTTTTTTTCTTTTTCCTTTTTCTTTTCTTTTCCTTTTTCTTTTCTTTTTTTCCTTTTTTTTTTGAAATAGAAGTCCCAAAGTGCCCTTTGCGGGTTTTCACCTTGGCTTCCCTTCTCCTTCAAACAAAGTACTCCTTGACCGAGTCCGAATTCACTGGATCAAATAAATTCTTCCTATCCATTTCTTGTCAAAATCAGTGCACCTCTAGAGAAAGCCCTCTTCGCAACATATGGCCCTTCCCAATCCTTTTGCATGGGAAGGATTTCTTTCAGCACAAGGTTTCTCTTATGAAATTCTTTTGGATGAACCTTCTTTGTCATAAGTCTGTGTCATCCATTCTTGGTACATTTGCTTAGGATGAATACTTTCAAGTTAAGTTTACTAGAGGTATTCAATTCTTGACTCCATCAAAGCTTGGAAGAAAAATCTTGATTCATAAACCCATGAGAAAGGGATTGCCCCAGCAGCAGTCCTGGCTGTTGTTTGTCAAATCCTATAAAAAGATGGTTCAATAATTCTCAACAGACAAGAATGAAGTTGCTGACTTTATCCTTCAACTGGAAAAGTCGAGGTACGAGATTACTCCTGGAGCATACATCCCACCATGACTCGATGATGTTTCTGAAGCATCCCTAATCTTCATAAATTGCCCCCAATTGTGAAGCTGCCAAATAAGCGTAGCAAATAGGAGCCATAAAAAATATGACTGTGGTGCTTCCTTTGATACATATAGGATAGAGAATGAATAGACTTTTGCAGATCATCAGCCGAAAACCCAGCCTGGTCTAAGAGAACATGATAGTGGGTCTGCCTCGTGATTCCAATCATTCCAGCATGGGTACCAGGGTAAAAATCATTGTTCTTTGGATGGCATACTTTGTTGTCAATGACAGTACCATGTAGCACATTGTCAGGAGATCCCTGTTGAAAAAACTTGGTCTGATGATTTTTTGTACAACAATAACCACAATCTTTAGGGTTCCACTTCTCGTCAAGGAACTTGCAAGCGTCTATAACTTGATCAAAACTTGATTGACTTGAGGCTCACTAACCCCATCCCTGAAAATAATGATTTGATCAGGTTTCCTCTTCCCTGGACTTTTATAGAAGTCTAAGAGAGCTACCGTCATCCACTTTGTCAGAAACTGGTTTTGAAGAAAGAATCTATCATTTTAAGCTTCAAATACTGTTTATGGCCTGATGCCCTATAGCTGGAAATCAATGGCCACCGCCTGGCGCTAACCATCGCAGCTATTGACGGTACATCAGACTGCTCAGGAAAGCCAAACAATGCACCCATTCCAAGGATGATGGTTGGAACCTGTGAAACAACTGAAATTGAAGGTGTTTGCCCCAGCGTAAGCATAGAGAGTAAGCGGTAGTTTCTTATGCCAATTTTTACCAATATCGGTCATCTTTTGTAATTTATTTTTTTCTTCTTTTTCTTTTCTTTTGGCAACCTTTGTTGTACTGTGGTATGGCACATTATCTTTGAAAAGACAGCAAACTTTTGGCATTGTGCAATTATATATAATTTTTTTTTTTGAAATGGATGACTTTTGACTTTGTAATATTGGCATATGAAGCTATCTCCCCCTCTTAACAGAGTAGTTGACGTCTACAAAGATGAGTCATTGTCAGCTTGAAACTTTTGACGAGCTCGGGCCCATAACATACATGCCCCATAAGTCTTGACTCCTTTAAATTTGGCATCATTGTACAACTGATGCGATCCCTTTCTATGGTGGACCAACAGTGCCCCAAAACCTCATGTTTATCCTGGCAATTGCAAATCCTCCTACATGCGTCTTTGGACCAAATTTTTGAATTCCCATAATAGTCTCAACAAGGTCTTGTTTTGTCTCCTCAGCTAATTCCAATTTCATAATCTTTCCTTCCTCTAATGCTATATTTCCTACCACCACTTCATCGGGTAAAAACCATTTTCAACAAATTCAGAAACAAGTCACAATTTCTGTCACCTTCAAAGTACTGAGATTCCTCTAAACACATATCGCACTCAAAAGGAACTCTGAATCTGTAGTATCGTTGCCCATGTCATTGATATCTAGGGATCTATGATAGGCACACAAAAGAATATACAAGGAATAAATGAATTCAAGAATGACTATTTACATGAAATGAAAATTTATAAAGAATGTCAAAGGTCAAAAGAATCAAAATGAAAGAATATTTACTTGGATAAATAATAAAAGTATGTTTTATTGAAAATAAAAATGTCTGAACATGAGCCTACTTCTCAAAAGAAATCTCATTACTCCTAGGCTTTAGAGCAATAAGAGTGTTCTGAATATTACTCCATAAAATTCCTAAAGATTACAGGAAGTTCTTCTGCAGTCCAATTGTTTAAAGAACTTCTCGATTCGTAAGGGCGAATGCCCTCAAGGTTTCTTTGTTCAGTCCCTTCCTCATGTATGCCATTGATGGGATGATTTTCATTTCCAAACACCCCCTTCTCCAGGTAAGCTATCCCTCCTAACACAAAAGTTGGGGATATGTAAGGGAACGTTGTTAATTCCCATTCAACTTCTTTTTCACTTAGCCGTGAACCTCTTCTCTCTCTTTCTTTTCTTTCTTTTTTTAATAACTTTAACTAATTAGGGTCTTTTTATAATTTAAATGCATATGATGCGATGTGATGTAATGCAAATGCATGAATGCAAAAAGGTATCGATCTCGACTCAATTTTATTTAGAAAACTTTATTTAGAAAAAGAATATCTTTACATATGAATGGATTACAAATACGCCTTCGTCCTATGGCCCAAAGTTTTAACTCAACAAAGCTAACTCTTGACAATGATCTGACTGTAGCTTGTATTTCGTGCTCAATGTATCAGCGTGTACCTTCAAAGTCCGTAAATGATCTACTACCATCCCGAATTTGAGCTATGGCTTCACCCATGAGATAGTCCCTACATCTATGGACACCTCTTCCAATGTCTGTGAAGTTTGTTCTGATTATCTTGAAAGAAAGATTGGCAAACAAGTGGGCATTCCTGCTTAACATGCTACCTTAAAATGATATCCAACACCTTTAGTGTTTCTTAAGAGCTTTTAGATTCCTGTCCACGCAAAGCAGTTTGAAATGCTTACATGGGTATCTTCTCAGCATAGTTAATCTCTACTTTAAAGGTCTTTTAAATGATATGGACTTCTTTAATCTCATTCTTTTGTGTCCATTTTGTCAGATCATTAGGGCTTGTATTTCCATTATCTCTGATAAGTGCAACATAGTAAACTCATGCTTGTTGTTTGGTCCTATAATAAATAAGCCTTTTACCATTATAGAAACAATTCTTCCCACCCAACTCACCCTTGTAGGTCCATGCATTCTGTCAATCACTTTCCTTCCAACACTTTTACCATAGACCATCTTTCTATGAAAGAGAAATGTTGTAATGGTGGAAATGTCCATCAATACTCTTCTTGTTCACCTTAAAATGATTGGTGAGTACATTACCTTTTGCCCTGCAGCATGCCTTGCCATAGAGTGTCGAACAATTTTTTTCGTATCCAATTCTGCTATGATTGGAAACAACATTAAGACGCACCAGTGGTGGAATGGGCAGGAATTCCAAGACTGCCCATTTTCCTTCCTACTCTTTCCATTTTAGCTCACTCCCTATCCCCATGACATTCATCAACTTCCTCATAAAAGTTAGAATACGGTCAGCCTTTGAGTAAACTTGAATCATGGGATAACACCACAAAACTGAATATTCCTCCACCACGGATACCATATCGGCTTTTCCAAACGTAAAGAAATTGTATACAAGATTCCAATACTGAGTGATGGCCCGAAACAAATTCTCGTCTATTCCCAAGGCTAGCAAGTACTGCGAGTCCCCATAGTTGTTGTAGAACAACTGCTTGGCTTTGATACCCCATTGATCCCATATTTCCTTTAACTCATGCTGATTATCCTATGTGACGTTGATACGAATGTAGTCTGACAGCTTTGACACATATCCCATGGCTAGACTATTTTCCTTTACTAACTGAGTTTGCTCTTGACCATATATGGATGTTAGCGTTGCCCTCCACTCTATCAAGAAGTCTGTTCTCCATAATAAAACTCTCTAACTTAGAAACTGACCGTGAATCGATACCTTTGTAAATGCAAAATTTCATGCAAACAAAAGAAAAGAAATAGTCAATATCACATGATATCAATAAATCTCAACAATAATTTATAAGGGTAATATCTAAAGTTTAACTCTAACTAAGTTGGGCTCTTACGGTTTTTTCTATATGAGGTTGGTTCTAAAGTTTTAGGTACCTGAACTAGCAGATTCCTCGATCCTCACCCATTATAGGCTCATTTGAATTGAGTTCAGTTTAGGGGAATACATTTCCCTATGGCTACACGGAGATGAAAATCTCACGAAACCATAGGTACGGATGTATCCCGAAAGTGATCCGCTATTCTGCACGGAGGCGAAAACCTCACGAAGGCGTAGCTTCTCACTCCCACTTAAGGGTGTGACCACAACGGTCATGCAAATGCAATGCGTATTAGAATATAGCAACACATGCAATAATACAAACACATATAATGCAAAGAGGATTAAATTTTAAAATTTTTAATTTCTGACATTAAGACAAGAGATAATCAATTACACGGCTTGACTCTTTTATTAGTCCCCAGCGAAGTCGCCAAGCTGTCGAGACCATTTTTTAAATCATCGAGTTTTTTGGAAAATGGGAATCGACTTTAAAAACGAAAACAGGAGTCGCCACCAATCTTTTTAGGTGTGATTGCATCACCTTTAAAACATTTTGTTTTAAAATCATTAGTTTTAATCTACGAAATCAAAAAAATGAGTTCGGGAGTCGGTTACGTACGAGGAAGGATTAGCACCCTCGTAACGCCCAAAAATTGGTACCTAATTGATTATCAAGTGTCTTTAAATGCCGAAAATTTTAAAAATTTTAAGATGTAATCCTCTTTAAAACATTTTGATTTTTGAAAATTTGGGTTCGCTTGTATCAAAGTATTGACACTAAGTTAGCCTTTTTAGAAATCCCTATCTCGAAACGATAAAATGCTACATCCAGGAAGTTAGGAATATCATTTTGCAGTTCCAAGACAGTCGCTTACATTTTGAAGATCTTTAAAAACTTAGAAGGGTACTTGACTATTCGAACTTAAAGAGAAAGTTGCAACCCAATAAGTTAGGCCACTACTTTTTCGAAATTTCCAAACGCCAAGCATTGCCTTTATATTTTTTGAAAATTTTGGAGCCTTATCCTTTTAAAGATGATGCATGGGGAATTGTATTGCATTATAAATCATACATGGTAATATATTATTGTAATAGGTAAATAATACGTGCATGAATATTATGATATAAAGATTGTGCATTAGATACATACATATAACATCATACATATAAAGCAAATATTAACAATATGCATATAAAGATATATATAGCATGTATCGAGAATGAATAAACTAAATATACAAACATACAAAATAATAATTAAATGATGCATGATATAAAAAAGCAATAATCAAATAATGTATGATATACAAATAGAAGAAATATAATGTCAATATGCATGTTTACAAAATATAACATATAATAATAATAATAATAATAATAATAATAATAATAACATTTAACACATACATGATACATACAATATAAAAATATCTAAAGAACTAATATAAAAAATAAAAATGATTGCTAACAATATATATATAATTAAAGATAAGATATTTCATAACAATTTTAAAATAGTAATATATAATATATAATATATAATAACAAGAATATTTACAAAAGAATAATAATTATATGGTAATATATTAGTTTAAGAGTATGTAAGAGAATTCATAATATAACAATATTAATTTAAAATGAAATAATATATAATAAATAAATAAATAAATAATAATGAATTGTGTATATAATATGAATCTAAAATATTATTTAATAATAATAATTTACAAATTCTAAATAATATATATATGATATAAACATAAATAATATAATTGGTAATATGTTATATATAATATATATAAAAAAATAATAAATAATATAAAAATAAAACATAATAAATGTTATATAATAAAATTATGGGAAATAAGAAATATAATAAATATAGCATAAAATAATGAAAGTTTATATATAAAAATAATATATATAAATAATAATAAATATATAATATATGTGAAAATATAACAATATATATAAAAAATGATATAAAATAATAATTTAAGAAAAATAATAAATAATAATAATACATATAATAAAATAACACTTATAATAAAATAATCTTATAATGTATAATATAGAAGTAAAATTAAAATAAAACAAATAATAAATATATATATATATATATATAGGATAATAAAATAAATATAGGACTAAATTTAAAGTTTAGCAAAATTACGGGGCGAATTTTGAAAGGAATAGAACTGAATTAAGGCTCTATTTAAAACGCGCGCAAAATCCAAAGGGCTCACTGGGCAAATTGCCCTATTCCCAAAATGGCGACGTTTTCCGGAATACAATTTAATAGCCATCGGGACTCAATTGAATTAAAATTAGAATACTAGGGTAAAATTTAAAAAAAAAATTAAAGTGAAATAATGAGAAATTAAAAGTTGAGAGGACCGATTGGATAATTAATCCATTTTGCAAAAACGCGCGGATCCTCCCCGGGTAATCGGGTCAATGCGCGGATCCTTGGGGTCACAAAACGATGTCGTTTTGTCAAGGCTATAAAAGCCAATTCCTCAGCCTTAAGTTCATTTGAAGCCCGATTTAAAAAAAAAAACCTAAAAAATCTCTCTGAAAGAGAGAGAGGAAGTGAGCTCCGGGCTCTGGCCTCCGTTGGTCACGCTCCGCCCATGCGCCCACGAGCCGCCCTGAGGACCACCGTACACGGTGGTTAGGGTTCGAAAAACCCCTCTTTCTCTTCGTCATTCGTCAGGTAACCCCTTTTATTTTATTTTTGTAATATATTTTTGCTAAGACAGTTTATAAACATGCATATGTTGCATAAAAAAAAAAAAAACACGATTAGATCACCTTTTCTGAAACTGTTTGAGTTTTCTTTGAATGTGTAAGTAGCTTTTTATTCTGTTGAATCTATATGTATATTTCTTTCTCTGGCCAATCGTGTGTGTTACAAAATCAGAAAAATATGGGTTTTTATAACCCTTTTAAGTGATTTACAATCTGGGAAAGAAATATTTTGATTTCTTTCCATATTTTACCCCTGTTTTCTGTTGTTGTTTTCTCTTTTGTTCGCAGGTAGTCTACGGGAATCTCGCTCGATCACTGATGTCTGTGCGCTGATGGAGCCAACGCCGGATTCTGGCGTATCTTGCGCGTTGATGGTGGCACGCTGTATCACGGCGTGCTTGGTGGCGATGATTGAGATGAAAGGCCACGTCGTTTGAAGTGCCCAAAGCTTCTAGAAACCTCTTGCAGCACGAGGAAAGGGCTAGGGTTTCTAACCCTAGCCGAATGCTTCTAATTTTGGGCCTCTGAGAGTTTGGGCCATTTTAGTTCTGGGCTAGGTAGTTTAACTAGGTCTTGTGTATCTGGAGTAGGGTGTAAACGGGCTTAGCTGAATTGTTTTGGTTTTGGGCCTACAGTTTGGGCTTTGTAACCTGGACTGTTTAAATAAATAAACATTTGTTTATTATTTTTAATTTTGATTTTCGGCCCGGTTGAATTTGGGATCTTACAAACATGTTTCAAAACAATTTTATAACAATTATCATGTATCAATCAAATCATACTACTTTTTATTTTATTCAGTTTAGTCTCTGTTTCGATATTCCATAGCAATTCAATTCAAATAACCAATAACAACTCACCTCAACATTATATAAAGCAAAATATCATGAATATGCAGTAATTAAATTAATCCCGAATCATAGCAATACAAATCGAATTTCTGAGCTACTCGTCGACGACTTTCGATTTTCCTTTTCTTCTCAATGGTTCATGTCAACATTAGCTAAATAAAATCATAAAACATATAATATTATCAAATTCCATTCAAATCGAAATCAATTACAATATCAAACATATTTTTTATTTAATGGGACAAACATAACTTTCGATCTAAAGCTTCAGATTGAAATCTGATTTTACAATTACTCATTAGGGACCTCCTATTTTTTTGCTAATGAAATTTCATGAAAATTTTACATTTTATTTAATTTGGTCCCTCATGTACGAAACTAACAATTAAGCTTTAAAATTTAGTTCTTTTCTTAATCCAAGCTTAAGTTTTAATAATTTCACACCAGTTTCATCTGATTCTCTACAATGGTAGGTTTCTAAACTTTAACTGCTTTACAAATTAGTAGATAGCTACCTAACTCATTCTTTCATTATTCAATTTCCAAAAAAATCAAATAAAAATGGCTAGGGACTTACTTGAATTAAAGGTTGAATTGCTTGAACCCTAAAAATGGCTTTTTCCTTGGCTATTTCTTTATTTTGGTCAATTGGAGAAGAGGATATGTCATCTCTCCATCCACCAATTTTACTTTTATACTAAGATTAGTAGTTGATTAATTTAATTAATCATGTTTTCACCTTAATTAGTCATAATTTGCTCAATTAATTAACAAACATAATTACCGTCCACTAACTCTTACTTTTGCATGGTCTAATTGATATTTTCAACCTTTGGCTAATTGCAATTTAAGTCCCCAAGCCATTTCCTTATTAAAAATCTACAGTAATTAAACTTTTTACAATCAGTCCCTAGACCCTAATTAACAACAATTTGGGCTAGACTGACTATCCAAATTTTAATTCATCTATATAATAAATTCGTAAATATCCTTAGTTAGTACTTATGGACTCGGTTTATGGAAACAAGGTCCCAAAGTCACTATTTTTGGTACTATTAGAAACCAGGTCGTTATAATTCTCCCCATTAAGAATTTTTGTACTCGAAATTTACCTAGAAAGAGGTGGGGATATTGGGATCTCATTGTTTCTTCTGGTCCCCAAGTTGCTTCTTCTACACTATAACTGCACCACAATACTTTCATTAGTGGCACTCATTTATCCCTCATGTTTTTTACTTCTCAAGCTATAATCTTTACTGGTTCATCTTCATACGACATATCAGATTGGACTTCAATTGCCTAAACCAATATAATATGAGATCGATCGGACCGATATCGTCGGAGCATACATACATGGAATATATTGTGAATATTTTGCAATTTCAATGGAAGAGCTAGATGATAAGCAACTGGTTCAACTCTCTCAATGATCTCATATGGCCTAATATACTTGGGACTTAAATTTCTCCTGCGGCTAAAGTGCAAGACCTTTTTCCAAAGAGAAACCTTCAGGAATACCTTATCACCTACTGAATATTCAATATCTTTCTGTTTTAGATCTGTATACGACTTTTGCCTATCAGAAACCGCTTTTAATTTGCCTCGGATCAACTTAACTACCTCTTCTGCTTCTTGAATCAATTCTGGCCTGATCACTTTTTTTTTTCACTCAAATCTGACCAACATAAGGGTGTTTTACACCACTGACCATATAATGCCTCATAAGGAGCCGTTTGGGTACTCAACTGGTAACTATTATCATACACAAATTTAGTTAACAATAAATAACAAACTTAGTCAAATTTGAGATCAATAACACAGGCTCACAACATATCTTCTAGCACATGAATAACTTGCTCTGATTGGCCATCAGACTGAGGATGGAAAACTGTGCTAAAATTTAACCTCTTACCTAATTATTCATGCAATTGTTTCCAGAATTTCGAGGTAAAATGAGGATCTCAATCGAAGATAATAGATATAGGCACACCGTATAGTCTAATTATCTCCCTAATGTATACTTCAGCTAGCTTCAGAAGTGACCAATCAGTCCTTATCGCTAGAGAATGAACAAACTTCATCAGTCAATCAACAATCACCCAAATGAAATTTCTTTTGCTCAGTGATATTGGTAGGCAAACTATGAAATCCATTGCAATCCGTTCTCATTTCCATTATGGAATAGAGATAGGTTGTTACAACCCAATGGAAACTTGGTGCTCGGCCTTTACCCGTTGAAAGGTCAAACATTTTGTGACATATTTGACGATCTCCTTTTTCATTCTAGGCCATCAATACGATTCTCACAGGTCATGGTACATTTTTGCACCTTTAGGATGCATAACAAAAGGAACTATCTTGAGCCTCACGCAAAATCAGTTCTTTCAATTCGGAATATTTAATAACACATATCCAATTACGGAATATAAGGCAATCATTTTCATCCAGGCTAAAATTTTCAACGATGCCTTACTGAATGAGCTTTTTTTTCTCAAATCATTTAGTATCGGTAAGCTATGCCTCCTTTATTCGCTCAAATAACATGGGCTTAATCCTCAACTCAGCCAGAGGGTTGCCATAATCACAAATACTTAGCTAAGCAAACATTTCTTGCAAATCAATTGCTGTGTTTGTGCTCAAAGCATCAGCTACAACATTTACTTTTCTAGGATGATAATCGGTTACAAAATCGTAATCTTTTAGTAGCTCGATCCAACGACAGTGTCTCAGATCCAACTTCTTTTCGGATAGGAGCTATTTGAGACTTTTTTGATCTGTGTAGATATGACATTTCTCACCATACAAATAATGCCTCTAGATCTTTAGGGCGAACACCACTACAACTAGCTCTTAATTGTGCCCTGGCTAATTGGGTTCATGCAGTTTCAAATGTCGGGATGCATGCACAATCACTTTACCATCCTACATCAGAACACAACCCAAACCATTCAATGAAGCATCATTGAATACTACAAATTCTTTCCCCAATTTGGGTGCAGTTAAGATTGACATTTCCGTCAACATAGCCTTGAACTTCTCAAAACTTTATTGACAATGATTATCCCATGCAAACGATGCATTATTTTGCATGAATTTCGTTATAGAAAATGCTATTTTAGAAAACCTATTTATGAATCTTTTGTAATACTCTACTAGACCAAGGAAGCTTTGAATCTTAGATACATTTATTGGTGCTTTCCACTGAAGGATAACTTCAACCTTTTTAGGATCAACCCAAATTCCCTCGGCCAAAATAACGTGCCCCAAAAATACCATTTTAGATAGCCAAAACTCACACTTACTGAGCTTCCCATAAAGTTGCTTTTCACGCAACACTTACAATACTATTCTCAAATATTTATCATGCTTTGCTTCTGATTTCGAATAGATCAAGATATCATTAATGAGTACTACTACGAATTGATCTAGATAAGGCTGGAATATACGGTTCATGAGATTTATAAATGCTGCAGGAGCATTTGTTCGCCCGAATGACATCACCAAAAATTTGTAATGACCATACTGCATACGGAGTGCTATTTTTGGCATGTCACTATCCTTCACTTTCAGCTGATAATATCCCGACCTCAAATCAATCTTAGGAAAAACATAGACACCTTTCAATTGGTCGAACAAATCATCGATACATTGTAGATGAAATCAATTTTTGATTTTCAGCTTATTCAGCTGTTGATAACCAATGCAAAACTGCATTGACCCATCTTTCTTTTAAATGAACAGTGGTGGAGCTCCTAGGGCGATATACTGAGACATATAAATTCAGGGTTCAAGTGATCTTGCAATTGAAATTTTAGCTCTTTTAACTTCACTAGTGTCATATAATACGGAGTAGTTAAAAGAAAAAGCTGTTCCAGAAAACTTCAATTGCAAATTCAACCTCGAGGTTAGGAGGTATCTTGGAAATTCTTCAGGGTACACATCTAGAAATTCACATACTATCCGAATCTTACTTATCTGACTTTCATCTGTGTTCGAGTTAATAATGTAGGCTAAATATGCTTCACAGTTTTGATTTAGGAGATTATTAGATCGAACTGATGCATGATACGAATTGAACCACTTGATCTAATGCCTCTGACTTCAATGATCTCGCCTTCCGAACTTTGAACAAAAAACTTCTTTTTGTGATAGTCTAGAATGACATCATGCTTGGTTAACTAGTCTATCTCTAGAATTACATCAAAATCGCCAAACGCCATGATCAACAAATTTACAGAAAATGATCTGTTCTGTAATGCCCTGAACCTGACTCTATTCATCAGGTCTGGATTTCGGGTGTTACTACACAATACTTAACAAAATATTGAAACAGTTGACAAAAACTTTTTAACTAAATTTTTTTTAAAATGAAAGCCTTAATATCTAAAACCAAAGGAAAGTATAAAATATTACATTAGACCTTTATCTAAACTTTTCCAATTCAACATTTATTAAAGATAGACTCTTAGGGTGAAAGCCTACAATAAGCTTGTTTTTCACTGTATGCATAACAACCCACTTTGCCGCTAGTTTTTCACTGGCGAATAATTTTACCATAATACCTAAAACAAGAACAAATCTTGTAGGTTCAAGAGAACTTAATGAGATTTATCACAAAAGCACCTTGACAGGTACTTTATCTTATTTGGAGAACATCTGTGCGCTAACTACCTTTATCAACAAATTACTTCCATTTCAGGCGGATACTGGTACAGTTCTGGCATACATTTACACACCAACATTCATACTCTTCACTAACCAATGTACCATTCAAAAGAATATAACTTTAGAGACCACTTTATACAGGTCAACTCTGCACACATACATTCATTTCAGAACACTTGTTCATAGATTCTAATCGCTTGCAGATACATACATGTATGGCAGATACTTATTTTGTAACACCCCTAACCCGTATCCCTCGCCGAAGTAGGGTTACGAGGCATTACCTAACATAGTACAACTCAAACAAACATTCAATACATTCTATACTTTGTAATTCAACCACATTAAAAACATTTATTTCAACCAAAAATTTCGAAACTTTAATATAATTTCAAATTTTATCATTTAATAATATTTATAATCAATCATGTCTATTTAATTAACCTGTACCAAGCATGTGTCAAAATAATTAATTATCACTTCATAATCAATATATATACACATTTTAATATTAAATGAACCATATTACTCAACTTAAATACCACTCATATATGTGGCATGGATAATAGTTTATATAAACAACATGCTTTGTACATTAATGCAAGTTAAAACAACCACACGACAATAGTCATACATTTTCATATACTTTATTTAAACACTCATCATTTAAAACTAAACATACCTTTTCTTAGTCACAAAACCATGTGCATATGAATATTTTAATTTATACTATTTTGAGAACCAATACCAACTAAAGAAAAATACACTCAATCTATATGCCAATTGACCATACTTAAAACACAAACACTTGGCCAAATTATTAATCAAATTTAAGAACAAATCATAACCGTTTTTAACCATCAACTTAATCATTTATTCATATCAATTTTAATAATATACCAATTACCATTTTCGGTCACCATAGATATGATCATAGATCACCTAGTTTGCTAGTATGTTAATAAGTCTAAATCACATACCAACTTGTCTTTACTTTACCAATTCACTACATTAGCAAACATGACATATGCGCATATATATATGTATATGAATTTAGTTAACAAATCATGACCGAACATATAGGCTAATCATCTTCCGCTATCAACCCAATTCCTATTACAAAATATACATCCCAATATGTCAAACTTACCATGATGAATAAATCGCGATATACACATATCATTAATTTAAACCACAAATAACTACCGAATACACCCCAAGCATATATCTTGAATACTACCTAACTAACACATGATATATCCTAACTCAACTAGCATCCATTATTTACCTTATTACGAAATACATAATCAAGCTTCACAATATAATATACCATGGATATACTTTCAATAAAAGTATATGCCATAGCCGAATGCATAATTTACATTAAAAAAAAAACAATTTCCAAATTAATTCATGTTTCGAATATGTATCTCAATAAAAGAACATTAACAATTCATATCTCAAACACATGCATCAACCACATATATCAAGCTTTCCCCAAAAGAACTAAACATAAGCCATAAATGGTTACTTCATGCCAAAATATATATACACCTATCATGAACTTATATCACAACCGAAAATGCATAAACATAAGCTTCATTACAAGCCATTTTCGCATGGCTCATATATATACAAATCCAAAATCAACTAACACAGAGGCTAGCGTATACATGCCATAAGTTCATAGTTTTAAACTCTTATAATACCGAAATAATGATCGATAGTGTGACGGATTTCCTTGACGATCCCCGAGCTCGTAACCAACTTCCAAAATTTAAAAAACAACAAACGTACACACACAGTAAGCTTAAATAGCTTAGTAAGTCATAAGCAAATAATTTATTTTAATGACATCCATAATTCAATTTAACTAGATCGAGCTAAACAAATATTAACCGAATGTACATATATTATGCTTACAAAATCATACATATCCCATAATCATTAACATTTTGATACTAATGGCCGAATATACATATACTCATAAACATATATAATTCTCACTTTTATAATGCATATTTCATATATATATATATATCACAAGTACACGCACTTACCTTATTATCCCAATCATTTGACTTAGCATATACCTGAATTCTTAGCTCGATTTCATATTCGATCATTACTTGATATTGCCCGTGGAACCATTTAGAATTAATAAGGATACTCGGATAGTCGAAAAGCTCGTACAAAGCTAACGTCCCAGATGTGGTCTTACACGTAAACACATATCGATGCCACTATCCCAAACAGGGTCTTACATGAACTCTTATACGATGCCAATGTCTCAAACATGGTCTTACATGAAATCACATATTGAAATCCTATGTCATGACATATGTATCCTAACTATTCCTAAGGTTCGTATGGGGTTTCGGACGTCGTAACTCAATCGATTCAAGCTCGTAAATATTGCTCCCATGCTTAATTCAATTCGACATATACATATACACAAGTAATAATTTAATTCGGCACTATTAAAATATATACAATCAAATTTTACGACATTTATTTACTTATGAAGTTACCTCGGACAAAGACAAACGAACCGGGACTACTATTCGACAACTTTTGATTTCCCCCGATCCAAATCCGATTTCCTCTTTTCTTGATCTAAATTAATACAAATTTAACTTGTTTATTAACGTATTCACTCAATTTAATCCAAACACATATAAATGGGAAAATTACACTTTTTCCCCTGACATTTCACATTTTTCACAATTTAGTCCATATTTCACAAAACACAAAATATTCAAAATTTCACCACACCCATGTTTTGCCGAATTTCACTAAGGTCCCTAGTAGCCCATTTCTTTCATTAATTTCAAATTTTGACCCCTCAATTTATGAAATTCACAATTTAATCCTAAATAGGCATTTTTACTAAAAATCACTTAATTAAACTTGGCAATCTAACAACATATATTGATTTTTCATCATCAAACACAAAAATCATCAATCTATAAACAATGGAAATTCATGAATACATCATCAAATTCAAAAATTCAAGCATGGACAAGCTAGTACTCGAACCAATGATCTCAAAAACGTAAAAATTATCAAAAAGCGAACAAAAACTAACATTGAATCAAGATCCCAAAGTGCCGAACGTTTAAAGCTTTCAAAAGCTTTATTTTCTTCTTAGGTTCGGCCAAAAAGATGAACAACATGCGTAGTTTTTGTGTTTTATTTTATTTAATACATATTAATATAATAATTACTATTTTAACCTTATAAATTTAATTAGTAAACCATATAATACAAGCCCAAAACCATCCATGCTACCTTTTAATGGCAAAATTTTCTTTTAAGGACTCCACATTATAAAAAAATAGCAATTAACCACTTACACATTTAATAGCTAACTTTTGCATTTTACGCGATTAAGTCATTTTTCTTAAATCGAGCACACAAACAATCAAATTTTCACACAAAATTTTCACACATATCAATTCACATACTGTAAACATCAAAAATATTATTAAAATATTTTTTTGACTTAAATTTGTGGTCCCGAAACCACTGCTTTGAATATGGTCTAAACTGGGTTGTTACAACTCTCCTCCCTTAGGGATTTTCATCCCTGAAAATCTTACCGGCGAATAAGTTTGGGTATCGATCTCTCATAGCATCCTCGGGCTCCCAGTAGCTTCTTCCATCCCTTGCCGATGCCATAAGACTTTCACTAAAGAGATTTTCTTATTTCTTAATTCTTTAACTTTGTGATCTAAAATTCGAATCGGTCTTTTTTCGTATGTCATATCGGATTGAATTTCAATCTCAGACGGAGCAATCACATGCGAGGGATTAGACCGGTAACGTCGAAGCATCGAAACATGGAATATGTTATGAATCTTTTCTAACTCAGGTGGCAACAACAGTCTGTAAGCAACCGGCCCAATACGCTCAATAATCTCATATGGCCCAATAAATCTAGGACTCAATTTGCCTTTATGACCGAATCGAAATATTTTCTTCCACAGTGAGACTTTCAAAAACACTTTGTCCCCGATCTGAAACTCAATATCTTTTCATTTCAAGTCTGCATATGATTTCTGACGATATGACGCTGCTTTTAGACTATCACGAATCACTTTCACTTTCTATTCAGTCTCTTTGATCAAATCAGCCCCGTGTATCTTATTCTCACTGAGTTCAGTCCAATATAAAGGTGATCGACATTTGCGACCGTACAAAGCCTCGTAAGGTGCCATTTTGATACTTGATTGAAACTATTATTATACGCAAATTCAATCAGTGACAAGTATCGTTCCCACGTACCTTCAAACTCAAGAATGCAACATCTCAACATATCCTCGAGTATCTGAATACTTTGTTCGGACTGACCATCTGTTTGTGGATGGAAAGCAGCACTAAAATGTAAGTTTGTACCTAATGCATCTTGCAGTTTCTTCCAAAATCGCAATGTGAACCTTGGATCTCTATCCGAAACAATAAAGATAGGTACTTAGTGCAATCTTACAATTTGAGAAATGTACAACTCAGGAAGTTTATCAAGTGAATAATCTATGCGAACCGAAATGAAATGAGCCGATTTAGTGAATCTATCAACAACAACCCAAATTGCATCTTTCTTACTCGGTGACAGAGGCAAACCCGATACAAAATCCATCGTGATTCTGTCCTATTCCCACTCGGGAATCAAAATCGGTTGCAGTAACCCAGACGGTACTTGATGCTCAGCTTTGACTTGCTGACAGATTAAGCATTTCAAAACAAATTCCTAGATATCTCGTTTCATACATGCCACCAATAAAGCTGTTTCAGATCATTATACATTTTAGTACTACCCAGATGAACAGGTAATCAATTGTTATGAGCTTCATTTAAAATCATCTAAATCAACTCTGAATTTCTCGGAACACATATTCGGCCTCTGAATCTCAAACAACCCTCAGCATCAACTCGAAATTTTAAATCAATATTTGAATCATATTAAGCCCGTTTTGCTAACAATTCATTATCGATTTTCTGAGTTTTGCAAATCTGTTGCATAAATAACGGTCTCACTTTCAACTCAGCTACAATCGAGCCATCATCAGATAGAGCCATATGCGCATTCATCATACGCAGAGCAAACAGAGATTTTTGACTTAGAGCATCAGCAACAACATTGGCATTTCTCGGATGGTAGTCAATTACAAGCTCGTAATCTTTTAACAACTCTAACCATCTTCGCTGTCCCAGATTCATATCTTTCTGAGTCATCAAATGTTTTAAGCTTTTGTGATCAGAATAAACGTGACATTTCTCACCGAACAGATAGTGGCACCAAATCTTCAACGCAAACACAATAGCTGCCAATTCCAAATCGTGCGGCTTTAACTGTCTCGAGGAATAAGCTATAACTTTGCCTTCCTGCATCAAAACACAGCCTAAACCATTCAAAGATGCATAACTAAATATTACAAATTCTTTACTCGATTCTGGCTGAACTAGCACCGAAGATTCAGTCAACAAAGCTTTCAACTGATCAAAACTTTTCTGACACTTTTCTGACCACTCGAATTTAACATCTTTCTGAAGTAGTCTCGTCTCGAGGTTGCGATCATCGAGAAACCTTTTACAAACAGTCTGTAATAACCAGTGAGTCCCAAGAAGCTTCGGACTTCAGAAACATTTCTTGGATGCTTCCAATCTAGTATTGCCTAAATCTTACTCGGATCAACCCGAATGCCCGACGCTGATACAACATGCCCCAAGAAACCAACTTCACGTAACCAGAACTCACATTTACTGAATTTCACATACAACTGTTTATCTCGCAAAATCTGCAGCACAATTCTTAGATGTTCAGCGTGCTCGAATTTATCACGGGAATATATCAAAATGTCATCTATAAACACAACCACAAATCGATCCAAATACTATCTGAAGATCCGATTCATTAAATTCATAAAAATAGCAAGTGCATTAGTAAGTTCAAAAGGCATAACTAGAAACTCATAGTGTTCGTACCTCATTCGGAAAGAAGTTTTCGACACATCGAAGTCTTTAACTCGCAGCTGATAGTAACCTGATCTCAAATCTATCTTTAAAAATACTGTAGCCCTTTTCAACTGATCGAACAAGTCGTCAATTCGTGGAAAAGGATATTTATTTTTTATAGTCACCTTATTGAGCTATCGGTAGTCTATGCACATTCTCATAGTTCCGTCTTTCTTTTTCACAAACAAAACCGGTGCACCCCAAGGAGAAAAACTCAGTCGTACGAAGCCTCTATCAGTCAATCCTTGCAACTGAGCTTTCAATTCCTTTAATTAGGTCGATGCCAATCTGTACGAAGCTATCGAAATTGGAGTTGTCCCCAGCACTAACTCAATGGCAAACTCTACTTCTCGGATCGGTGGTAAACCAGATAATTCTTTAGAAAACACATCCGGATACTCGCACACAACTGATACTGATTCAATCTTCTTTTCTGTCACTTTAGAATCAAGCATATAAGCAAAGTAAGCTTCACAACCTTTTCTCACATATTTCTGAGATAACATCGAAGATATCACTACTGGTAAAGCATTCAGATCATTAGACTCAATCCAAATAATTTCATCATTCCAGTATTGCAAATAAATAGTATTTCATTTGCAGTTCACAATAGCATCGTGCAATGTTAACCAATCCATACCCAGAATTATATCAAACTCTTTGAATGGCAACAACATCAAATCAGTCGAAAAACATGAATCATGAATCATCAACGGACAATTCTTGCATACTTTATCAACCAAAACACACCGGCCTAAAGGGTTCGACACTCTAATCACAAACTCAGTAGACTTTATAGGCAAAGTCTTACTGGATACTAAAGTTTCATATACATAAGAATGAGTCAATCCAGGATCAATCAATGCAACAAAACTAGTATCATAGAGAGTGAAAGTACCGGTAATCACATCTGGAGAAGAAGCTTCTTCACGAGCGTGGATAGCATAAGCTCTAGCAGGTGCATGAGCCTCAGATCTAACAACCGTGTCTTTAGTTCCCCTCTGGCTGCCACTTACATTACTCGTATTTCTGGGTGGTCTACCTCAAGCTGCCGTCTTACTCGGCCTCGTATCCTGCTTCATGTCTTTCTCAACCAACTCAGGGCATTCACGAATGAAGTGATCCATCGATCCACATTTAAAACAGGCCCGATCATTCAATCTACAACTACTGGGATGTCGTTTACCACAATGTTTGCACTCAAGTTGGTTCGGTCGGATGTTACCAACACTAGTTACGGAGGTAGCCTCGAGCTTACAGGTGGTCTATCTTGATCCCGTCTAGAATAACCCACAGTAGCCTTTGAATGATTGAAATCATCTCAAAATTTCTTTGATGCCAACTAAAATGACTTACTTGATGATCTCTTTCGTGAATCTCTAGCTTCAAAATCGACTTTTCTTTTCTCTTTCCCGAGCTCTTCAGCTTTGCATGCTTGCTCAACAAGTACAACGAACTCTTTTATTTTGAGAATCCCAACTAGCAATTTAATGTTTTCATTCAGCCTGTCTTCAAATCTTTTACACATTATAGCTTCAGTCGAAACATATTCCCGAGCGTATCTGCTGAGTCTCACAAATTCCCATTTATATTCTGTTACGGTCATACGACCCTATTTCAATTCAAAGAATTCTTTTTATTTTTTATCAATGAATCTCTGACTGATGTATTTCTTATGAAATTCAGTCTGAAAGAACTCCCAGGTCACATGTTCTTTTGGAACCATCGATATCAATGTGTTCCACCAGTCATACGCAGAATCTCGAAGTAAGGATACAATACATTTTATACACTCGTCAGCGTTACAGGATAACTTATCAAACACACAAATAGTATTATCAAGCCAGAATTCAGCTCGCTCAGCATCATTATCAACAGTGGCTCTGAATTCTTCAGCCCCGTGTTTTCTAATTTTATCAATCGATGGCTTATTTATTCTCATCAGATCAATAATTTGAGGTACCATGGGTATCTGAGGAGGATTAGGCAGGGGTGGGGGTTGTTGAACAGCCAGATTAGTTCTATATATTGAGTGAACCACTTATTCATCATCTAGAAGAAGGCTTGCTTAGCCTCTCCCTCGTGGCTACTCGTAATCAACCTAGAATCGATCGGCGCTGCCCCTTGAGCAGGAGTGGGCGCATTACTTTCCACGTCATCTGCTACGGCTCGATTGGGATTGGGATCCATTTACTATACGAAAACACATTTTAATTGTCAGGAATCATCACACTATCGCAGTTTATAAATATGGCATGTATAGTTAGACTCATTCGCGCTACGTTAGTCCTAGAATCGACTAAACCGTAGCTCTTATACCAATCAAATGTAACACCCCTAACCCGTATTCGTTGCCGAATTATGGTTACGAGGCATTACCTGACATAGTACAACTCAAACAGACATTCATTACATTCTATACTTTGTAATTCAACCGTACTAAAAACATTTATTTCAATTAGAAATTTCGAAACTTTAATATAATTTCAAATTTTATCATTTAATACTTATTTATAATCAATCATGTCTATTTAATTAACCTGTACCAAGCATGTGTCAAAATGATTAATACTTTAGCTTAATATTAAATATATCACTTCATAATCAATACATATACACATTTTAATATTAAATGAATCATATTACTCAACTTAAATACCACTCATATATGCGGCATGGATAACAGTTTATATAAACAACATGCTTTGTACATTAATGCAAGTTGAAACAACCATATGACAAATTGTCATACATTTTCATATACTTTATTTAAACACTCATCATTTAAAACTAAACACCTCTTCTTAGTCACAAAACCATACGTATATGAATATATTAATTTATACTATTTTGAGAACCAATACTAACTAAAGAAAAATACACTCAATCTATATGCCAATTTACCATATTTAAAACACAAACACTTGGCCAAATTATTAATCAAATTTAAGCACAAATCACAACCGTTTTTAACCATCAACTTAATCATTTATTCATATCCATTTTAATAATATACCAATTACCATTTCCGGTCACAATAGATATGATCATAGATCACCTAGTTTACTAGTATGTTAATAAGTCTGAATTACATACCAACTTGTCTCTACTTGACCAATTCACTACATTAGCAAACATGACATATACGCATATATATATATATATATATATATATATATATATATATATATATATGTATATGAATTCATTAACAAATCATGACTGAACATATAGGCACATCATAGAGCCACAATGAGATTTCCTCAACCCTAACAAAAGAAGTGGTTTTCTATGTGGTAGCAGAAGAATCAACATCATTTCTCAAACAATCTCGAGCAAAATGGTCCAATGACCCACATCAGAAACATGCCCCGATGTTCTTCTAACACTAACACTTATGCCTTTTTCACACAATTCACAACTCGAAACATCAGCAGCTTTAGATAGGCTTCTTACACTGCCTATTGACACGAACAACTGTCCTTTCTGACCTCTTTCTGGCCTGGAAGATCTCAAAGCTAACCTTTGGGGCTCTTGAGACTCTTTAGCCCACTTAGGCAATGGATGCGAGCTAGAAGTCTTGACTCGCTTTCCAAAAGCTCAGGATGTAACACCCCTAACTCGTATTTATCACCAGATTAGAGTTATTAGTATTATCGATCAACCAAAAATCATACAACACCATAACATTTAAATAAACTAAAAATATTAAAAACCATTCATTCATAACCATTTTGTCCCTAAATCGAGCCTCTGAGGCCCTAAAAATAGCTAAGAAGCAATTCAGGACTAATTTGAAACAAAAGAGAAAGTTTAAGAAAAAGGTGCAAAAATTAGAAAATAGAGGTCACACGGCCATGTGGTTAGGCCGTGTGATATCACCTTAGGCCATGTAACATTCGAACAAGGGACACACGGCCGTGTCATACGCTCATGTGCCAAGCCATGCAACTCTCTGAGTTGCACACACGCCCATGTGCCAAGCCATGTGTTAGGCTATGTAACTCACTGACTTGAAACACTAAGAAACTCACAGATGACACACGACCATGTCGCCAGGCCATGTATATCACACGACTATGTGACAGCCCGTGTCCCAGGCCGTGTGAACCCAAAATTTGCCTAGAATCAATCTATTACAAGTCTAATTCATACCTAATCATTCAAACCATTTAGGTACACATTCAATGGGTTCAAGAACCATTCAAACATACATAAAGATGCCATTTCAATCATCCTAAATCACCTAACCAATATGTCATTCAAAGACACCATAATAACATCAAAACATCATATACCAAATTAAGTTAACATTACCTCATTTCATGCATAAAGGCCTAATTCAAACATGTGCATAAAAAGTTGCCACAAATAACCACTTTCAAACCAACATCAACATACCAAAAGAACCTTATATACATGCACATAAAAGTGACCAAAATGACATAACTTCGTAAGGCATTAAAATGCACCAGACCAAACATAAACTTCAAAGTATAAACATACCAAATTACCATTTAAAAATTCACAAAATACCATTACAAATTGAGTTATACATGCCATTATTAACCTTGACCAGGATGTTCAAAAACTACCAAAAGATTGATGGATAGTGTGATAGGTCTCTGACGAACTTCTAACCGATCGAGCTTCCGATAATTTATAAAACAAAGGAAAATAACTACGTAACCAATGAGTGCTTAGTAAGCTCGTATAAACTTAAGTTAAACTTATTATTTCATTTGTATACTTTAAAGACTAAGCATAAACCATTACCAAAGCCATGAATTTAGTATAAGCCTATTTAAGCATCATCAAGCTCACATGTTAGCATGTTCATCATCATCACATATAAAATCATTTATAACATAAATAGATTTCGTAAGATGCATTACATTTGCATCAATCCTTTCATAAAGTCATGAACATTTCCATTAAGTCACTTACCATTATGTTCCTTTTCTTACTTGTTGAACCATCTAGAATTGTATCGGATGCTTGGGAAAGCTCACACGGTGTGTCTTTACATATAATCGTAACCTTTCCATTGCATTAATACTCGTATGAGCTGTGAAATGGGCCTGCTCACACGAGCTATGGGTCGGAATGTAAGCTATACGATGCTACTCACACGAGCTGTGGAGAATTCCCAACAAATGCAGGACCTCAGCCATCGGTAGGACATTTAAGACCAGCACTCGAAACATGAAATCCCTAATGACATGTCATTTGTATCCTAAAAATTCTTAAGGTTCAACTGGGACTCAATATCCGAAAATTCATCATAGCATGAATACATTCGTATATTGATTCATTTGCATTAAAAAACATAATAAACATTCAATTTAGATAACATTAAAACAATTATAATTCACACGAACTTACTTCGATAATTAGGGCGTAGTAGTTTAGTCGAGCTAATCCAAAGCTTTTGCTTTTCCTCAATCTAAGTCCATATGTGGTTTGTCTTGATATAAATAAATATTTTCATTCAGTTAAGTACTTATATAATTCAATTTAATCCATAATTCATATTTATGCAAAATTATAATTTTACCCTAACATTTTAACTTTTCACAATTTAGTCATTAAACTCATAACTTAGAATTTAACCATTTTAACCCAAATCCAACTTAACCTATGATGCAAGGGACCTTAAAGCAACTCATATTTATCAACATTTTACAATAAAACCCTTGAACTTATACCTTTGACAATTTAATCCCTATTTCTAAAATTCATCAAAGATCATTTAACAAAACTTGTTTATTTTTCAACAACTCATAATCTATCAACTAAAATCAAAACCTATTCAAAAAAGTTCATGAAAAGTCCCTCAACCTTTAAAATTTTTGCAAATTGACCCCCGAGCTAGTTAGATTAAGCTAAAATGAACTCAAAAACATAAAAATCATTAAAAATGGGATCGAAAACACATACCATGCAAGCATTTATGCTAGCTCAAACTTCAAGCCCTAAAATAAGTACTTATTTCTTAAAATTTTGGTGGAGAAGGAAATTAAGGAAGATGAAACAATTGTTTTACTTAATTTAGGTTTAATTGATCATTTACCATTTTATCCTTTAAAAACTATCATAATTTCATTTAAACCATGCCCATGTACACCCACTAACATCTTAAGTGATATATTTACCATTCAAGTCCTTTAGTTTAAGATTTCAAAACTATTGGACCCCTTTATCTAATAGAACTCAACTTTTACCCTTTTTACAATTTAGTCTTTTTTACTTAATTAACTATGTAAACTTTAAAATTTCTTAACAAAATTTTAATACGACCCTAATATAATCTTGTAAACATTGAATAAATAATAAAATAATAATTTACCTGTCAGAATTGTGGTCTTGAAACCACTATTCATGATATCACTAAAAATAGGCTGTTACACAAGAGGGCTCCAATTTCTTATTAAAGCCCATTGTTTGCTCGACCATTTTCACTCGTTCAGTTAGATCCACAAACTCTTTTATTCTATGTGAGACTAATTAAACTCTAAGTTCATTACACAATCCCTGAAGGAATCGCTTACAACTTTCCTCTTCAGTTGGCATTAATCCCGAAGCATATTTACTTAGCCGAAAAAACTCGCGCTCATAATTAACAATTGACATCTCATCCTATTTCAGCACCATAAACTCTTGCTTTAGATCATCCAAATTCTAACCGACGTACTTTTTTTGGAATTCAGATTGAAAGAAAGTCCAGTTAATCTGGTCAACTAACACATGTCATATAACTGATAATCACTATTGATATGCCTCCTCTTTTAGGAGGGATACATCATGCGTGACACACTCGTATGGAGAACACTCAACCTTATTATGTCGAGCACTGATTGGATTAATGCTAGATGCCTTAACCTCAATCTGATTCTCACTCTCAACAAAGAAAACTCTATTATAAATCCAATCTCCAACATCATTTCTTAATTCTTTATAAATTTTTAGCTATAAAACAAAAGAAATTTATAATCAACATCCAAATCCCAACTCAAACTCGACTTGACTATTGCATTAACTCCAAACACAATTTTGAGCTTGATTTATTCTGAGAATTGACTAAACATATAGCTCTGATACCACTAAATGTAACACCTCACACCCCGACCCAATCGTCGAGTCTAAGCTACACAGTGCTACATTTGTTACCAGAGCAACTACGATAAAAATACAGTTCGATTTACAACATTAAACATTTAAAAATAAATAAAATAAGTATATAAAATGATTCGTATTCACTTTCGGGTCCTAGACGAGCTTAAAAAGCTTTTATGCTAACCCGAAGTCGAATTTAGACTAAACTATAATGTTTTCAAAGTTTGGAGTTGACGTCATGACGTTGAGGGTTCCTCATCGTGATGAGACATACTGACTTGACCTCCTCACAGCAACCATTGCTTGATGTCGTGGCATGGCATAAGGACCTAATCTCGTCGTGACAAAAAATGCTTGACGTCGTGACGTGACAAGCTATTTCTAAAATATCAAAGTGACACCAACCTGCAATTAACTAAAACAACCAACCTATATTTTCAATCACATTTCCCAGCTAAAAACTCAACATCAACAAGTTTAATTCCAAACCTTTATACTACACCTGTAAAATTTCATTTGTAATTTAACTATTTAACTGATTCCATTCATCAAATAGGCATTATTCATGGTACTACATTAAACAAATAATATGGGTTCACACTTCATTTTACCATAACATAATATTGTTCCATACATTTCAAACTCTATAGTAAACTTAAATTCATATTTGCAACCATTAGCTACTTGCAAAAAATTAATTCAAGCTTCAATCATCCACATAAATACATATTACACCCTAAAACAACTCAACCTAGGTACATGCCATACTAAAAACAATATGATATTTATACAAACTTTACTGAGTAAGGGGATCACTTCTTAGATGTTGGATCTACTACTGGAACTCTTTGGAATCTTTTATACCTGTGCACGAAGAAAATAAACCGTACGTTGAGCGAAAATGTTTAGTGGTATTTCCATGATTCAACATAATATAAAACAAGCTGAATAAAGTCACACATTCAAATAGTAACCTATTCTCAAGCCATTGTATGTCATACCTCTTTATTTTCATATGATCAAGCATTTAATCAATTTTACACACCAATTCATAAACTTATTAATGCCAAATTTACCACTACATAACTTGCACATTTTCATTTACACATCAATTCATCACATAAGTACCTAAATAGGTCATCCATGTTATTCATCATTTAGTACCATTCCTTCAATTGTAACAAGTTAACCAATAACTTATCAAAATAACCAATTCACATAATTGAACTATGCCATCTAAATTTATATGTATATTTACCATATCACCCTTTACACATTTCACATTATCATTCGCAAGCATTTTATCATCAATTTGTATTTATAAACATATGCATATACTCTATTCCATGTTACCATTTCAATTATCCCATATCCTATAAGCTCATTCATATTCAATCGGCCCTTAGGGCTTGTTTTCAAATTGTTTCACCCGGTCTTTCACATGTTGTCATATTTTACAATTTAGTATTGTTTCATTTCATATATCAATTAACCAATTCGTCTATTTATAACTCTATTAACCAGAAACAGACTTAGAATGGATACGCGTATCCGTCACCTTAGGTTGCCTGACAACGATGACACTATACATGTACATACTAGCACCCCGAGTTGCCCAACAACGATGATTTTCTTAATCTGATTAATCTGTCATCTCTGGTTTCTCGGTAACGATGACTCTATGTGTACAATCTACCACCTCGGGTTGCCCAACAATGATGGTTTTCAGTCAATAATTTGACCTTATGGCATGCCAACTATATCCGACTTGGCCCAAGTAATTTTCAGTCAATAATGTTCAATTCATCATCAGTTCATCGATGTTTCATAATTTTAACTCATCATATAACATGTTTCAACACAATTTTATAACAATGATCATGTATCAATCAAATCATACTACTTTCTATTCTATTCAATTTAATTCTTGTCTCAATATTTTATCTGTAATATCCTATTTTCAGTGACATCAAAACAGTTTCGGGACCATAAATTTGATGATTAAATTATTATTTTATTATTATTTTAATATTTAAGAGATTATGTTTAAGTCATATTAAAATTTCGTTAAGAAATTTTGATGTTTAAGTAGTTAATTAAGCAAAAAAGACTAAATCATAAAATGAGTAAAAGTTGAGTTCTATTAATTAAAAGGGTCTAATGGCTATGAAGCTCCAAGTAAATGGATTTAAATGGTAATTGTAATATTCTTAAGGCTAGTGGACAATTATGGACATAGTTTAAGTGAATTCTAATGTTAATGTCAAAGGTTAATTTTGTAATAAAATAAAATTAAAACAAAGAAAAGATGGTATCATCTTTCTAATTGATTTCACCCACTGAAATATTTAAAAAAAGAAAAACATTTTTGGTGCTTTGAAGTTTCGGTTGGCATTGTTCTTGCATGTTAGTATTTTTTTTAGGTTATTTTTTAATGAGTTATATGTTTTTGAGATCTTTTTAACTTAATCTAACTAATCCGAGGGTCAATTTGTAAAATTGTTAAAGGTTGAGGGTTATCCCATGAATTTTTTGAATAGGTTGTGATGTTAAATGATAGATTATGAACCTTTGTTGAGAAATAAACAAGTTTTGTAAAGTGATTTTTGATGAAAATGGCATTTAGGGACTAATTAAAGGCATAAATTCTAGGGTTTTATTGTGAAATGGTGGTGAATATGGGTCCCTTGCATGTTAGATTAACATGGATTTAGATGGAAATGCTTAGATTTTAAGTTATTAGCTTAAGGACTATATTGTGAAAAGTTAAAATGTTAGGGGTTAAATGGTAATTATGCATAAATGTGAATTATGGATTGAATTGAATGTTTGAGGTTAATTGAATATAATTATCTATTTAGATCAAGATAAACCTCAATCGAATCTAAATCAAGAAAAGGCGAAAGATATGGATTAGCTCGATCATATTTCTACGCCTTAGTCGTCAAGGTAAGTTCGTATGAACAATTATCATATTAATGTTATTTACATTGCTTGTTATTATGTTAAATATTTTGCAAAGGAATCAATATGTGAACATATCAGTGCTATGATGAATTGACGGATAACGAGTCCCGGTTGAACCTTGGGAATTCATAAGATACAAATGACATGTCATTAGGGATTTCATGTTTCGAGTGTTGGTCTTGAATGTCCCACCGATGGTTGAGGTCATACATTTGTTGCATATACTCAAATTCTCTTGTTTGGAAGGTAGAGAGGTAAAGCTTCAGGGTTCTAAGTATTGTAGAAGGTTAACCAACTCATAATGGACATCCTGATGTTCCTTTGGATACCAGAGCTATGGAGATTATGTGCAAGGAAGAATGTAGATCGGATCTGTCTACTGTCTCTTTTGGATTGATGATAGAATGCTTGCTACAATATTAAAGATCCCAGTTTATAACACTCAAGAGGAAGACAGACTGGTATGGTTGTTTCATAAGAAAAGAGTCTATACTGTCAAATTGGGCTATCATGTTTTAAGGAAGAACGGTAGAAGCAAATTGGTGATAAAGCCTTCAAGTTCTCACAGTGTTGACACTAAAGTATGAAATGCTCTTTCAAAGATGGAATTTCCTAGTAAACTAAAAATTTTCTTTTGGAAACTCTGCTCCAACGTTATCCTATTGAAAGTTAAATCTTTGGGGAAAAAAATGTTTGCCAAGCCCATTATGCTCTCTGTGTCAGATTAAGGAGGATACTATTGAACATATCTTTTTTTTTTTTGGCTATAATTGGGTTAAGGGCATTTGGTTTGAATGTTGCTTTATTTATGAATTCATAAAGAGTATATTAATTTTTTCGATCGTTGGTTCACTGATATTTTGGTGTATGTTGGTCACGTTGATGGTTTAATTACCAGAATTGTCTTTATATGTTGGATTAGTTGGAAAGTTTGTTTTAAGGTTATCCTTGGTGGTAAATAGGTGGATATTAGTGGTGCTATTCATAGAATCAGACTTGGGACTCAATAGTATTTGGACTGTAAGGATGAACATGTGGTTGGAAAGGATATCAAACATGACTCTATGGAAGGAGAAGTTTGCGTTAGACCACTTGAAGGCTGGATTAAAAATAATTGTGATGGTATGATGGATATAAAATACAGGAAATCAAGTATTGGTATTATTTGTGGAGGATTTGTTCTTGCTGGAACTGATTAAAATGTTGCTGCTGATAAAGTTGAAATAGTAGAGCCCTTGGCTATCACTAAAGGGGCTGAGGTTGCAATTAATAATGAATTGGAAAATGTGATATTAGAGACTGATTCTCTAATTGTGGACAATGAAATTAAGAAAAATAGGAATTGGAAAATACAGCCGATTGTAAAAAGATTTGATGTTTTAAGGAATCAACTCAACAACATTTTAATCTAGAGGATTAAAACGGGTTTTAACAAAGCTGTGGATTAGGTAGCTAAGTATTCTAAAAAGGAGATGCATATTGAGGGTTGGGTTCGCCAATGACCATCTTCTTTGGTTTTTATTCAGAAAAAAGACGACTTGCCAGCTTCGCCTAATGTCTATTATGCTTTTATCTAATATTTGTAGAGTTGACTAAGTGTCTGCTTTTATAAGATTATTATATTATGTTTTGTTAAGTTGTAAATCCTTTATGTGATACTTTGAGTTTTTATAATTAATCAATATTGATGTTCTTTTGGCCAAAAAAAAGAAATGTCACACCATAAAACTAGTGGATCTGAGAATAAGGCGTGTAGGTATGAAGTTATCTATTTGGCGTAGTATAGTCCGCTAATCAATAGTTTTCTAGCGGATTAAAGTTTGGCATAAAGTATTCATCGTATAAGTAATTAAAGATTTTATCTCACAATATTCTGCTATTTAAGAAAATTGTATGACAAGCGAATAGTAAGTTTGATGGGAATTACCACCTGTGCTAATTGGATTTTTGTAACGTGATCTAGTTAGAAGCCAACTGAATTGGCTGGTCAAATAACATATTTACAGGATTCTTATTTATATTTCTCTCAAATTTGTAGGTCATTTATTAGGATAAATTTTGGATACAATTAACACTTGTCAAGTTCTACTAAGGGGAACTGGGTGTATATATATTGTGAAAAGAGTTTGTTTGGATGGTTTTTCTTCCTTCAATATTACTCTCAGGTTCTTCTTCTTAAAATTATATGTTTTCTTCTCCTTTATTAAGCTGGAAGCTAAGGTTTTTGAATTAATCAGTGGATGTTCCACCTTATGGTAAGTTTGATAGCTCCGCATTTTATGTTTTTAAAAGAATAAGGATATTAAGAAGCATATGAACAGTAAGTTATGAATAAGAAGCCCTGCATGTGGTTGTCTGTAATTGAGATGTTAGCAGTTTGTCTGTAAATGAGTTTTAATGGTGGTTCCATGTTTTTTAAGTAGTTGTTGCTGCTAGTTCAAGAGGGATGTTCAAGTTTGGAACTCCAAGTTGCAGTCTAGGCGAGTATCAGATGAGTCTTTATCTTGGCTCTTACATGTGAACTATTCAATTAGAGATATATATGATGATAATATTTTAGACAATCGGTAGGTGTGTATATGAAGTAATGTAAATATTTTGCATGAGTAAGGATAATATGTGAGAGGTACTATTTGAGTAAGAAGTTATATAAGTTTGCATGTGGTATCTAATATGAGAAAGCAAGAATCAGTTAGGTATGTGGGCAAATCTGGGTAAGTAACTTTTGAGTAAAACATCCCTTTTGTGATGCATATGGTAGGGCAATTATATTGCTAACCAGACTGACAAATCATGATATGAAGATATGCGTAAGTCCATGTGGTAGAGACTCATGACATTATATAACAATGAAAACACTCATGCTATTGCCTCCAGAGAGATGAAGACTAGATTGGCAGATCACGACATAAGGATGTGTAAGTCTATGTGGTTGAGACCCATGGCATAATATGATAATAAGAATACTCATGGTGATGCTTTCAGTAATATGTAAACCAAACTGAAAGATCACAACATGAAGATATGTGTAAATCCATGAGGGAGAAACCCATAGCACCTACTGTGAAAGTTCGTCGGGACTATAAACACATCATTTTATGTGTTGCCCCATAGCACTTTTTGTGAAAGTCTGCCGAGACAATAAGCACATAATTTTGTGTATTGCCCCATGACACATTTTGTGAAAGTCCGCTGGGACAATAAAATTGTGATTTTGTGTGTTGCTTATGTGGCGTGATCTGCTAAGCCTTAGTGACGTATTCTATGTAGCCTTTTTGGAGAATTCTAAAATGCCAATGTGCTGTATTTAGGGATGCCTACATGACAGAATCTGGTTATCCGCCTTTGTGGTAAGATCTGAGTAAGTTATGAGATTTCTCCGATAAATAATTCTATGATAAGGATCTGATACATTTGAAGTTAACTTGGTTTGGTTAGCCTTGTGATGAAATTGAATGAGTCTTAAGGGACGTTTCCTAAAAGAAAGTATGTATCTATATTTCTAAAGAGGGAATCACCATAGTAGTTTGCGAGTATAGGATATGGGCGTATTTACAGTTATGAGATGTATAAGTGTTCGTTGGTCTGAGTTCGTCTACGCTATGTAGGGTTGAAATCTAAGTTATTTGGTATATGCCATATCTGAATAGTATCATGTCTCGTTCTGGGGTTATTTGGAATCCGAGTCGTTTGTCAATTTGGTTGTTCTTGTGTTATATAACATAGACATTTGGAATTCTTCTAAATGATCTAGAACGTTTCATCATCAGTATGACTTTGTTTGGGTTTGAATCAGGATATGATCTGATTGTTAGTCTGATAGTCATCAAACTCAGTATGAGAATCCGCCAAATGTAAGATTAGTGAGTAAGTATTCGTTGAGGAATAATATCTGTGAACAACCATCTTGGGAAAAATGTTAAATGTTGTTCGAAGAGGAAATCCGTTGAAAGTGGGCTCTGTATAGATATTCTTTTGAGAAGTACCTTCGTTGTTCTAAGAGAAAAGAATATATATATCATCTGGTAAGATCTAGAGTCACCCAATGAGTGAAGTGAGAGTTGATACGTTAAGTTTGGCAATTGGTGTATAAGTGTATGTTCGATATTATGAATGTATCTACCAAAGACAAAGTGGTAATCCAAAATCTTCAGGATGAGGAATTCAACTAGAAAGGTTCCAAGGTATTTTGTATTAAAACTCACTAAGTTTGCGTGAATTTACAAGCGTTTTGTTCATGTTTTAGGTATTTCTGTAAGAATGAGTACACCGGGAAAGACCAAGCCAAGAATGCACCAAGGAAACTACAAGTTGGGTTATTATGCATACAAAGGACATTTTAGGAATATGGTGTATAGTACAGTACACCAAGATTAGTCTGTCTTTATTGGGCTTTTGTGTTGTAATGTCTTACATTATTTTAAAAGTTTTTTGTATTCTTAGATGTCTTCTTTATTTCTTTTATTCAGAAATTATTTAATAATACAAAAAGGGATATGTTGAAAAGGGATTATACACAGATTGTTTAAACATTTATGCCAAGTGTTTGTATGTTGTAACATTCGATATCTAGACTTGGTGATTCGAGTCAAGTAGAGGTTGTTATTGGAAAAACCTTAAAATCAATATAAATATAATATATGACATTGACAGCCATGAGATTTTTACTATAATAACAACAATGGTAGTTAAAGAAAGATGAAAACTTGCAGTGTGGGTGATGTAGGTTCATCGACTCATCCCTCCTTCCACCGTCGGTGGAATTGAAGTCATCGCCACTTCACGACTCTGTTTTTCCATATTTCCGTGCCACCCTGCACAAATAATTCCCCACCAATTAAATACCCTTAAGATTTCCACCAATAATTTTACCATATGCATATACACATGTATGTTGCATGGAAAAAATTTTAAAATTTCATGGTCAACAATTGAGTCTCTTAATTGGTTCCAAAATCAATATTGAGATCCATCCCTTAGTTAAATCACATTAATTCAATTAAGTTAAATTACTAAAATTAAAAATTCTATCACACGTCATATATATATATATATATATATTGAAATTACATATTTAATATAACTACATAGTTATAAGTTTAAAAGTAATATACAATAAAAAAAACTATAGTTTGAATCTAATAATAATAACAACACATGTAATATACATGAAATTAAAATTAAAAAATACTTTAAATTGTGAGTAATTTTTTTTTAAATAGGCAAATATATTATATCAAGAACATTAAATTTACTCCAATTTTTTTTCACACTATTGATATTTTTCTATAATATGTCAAATGTTATCATGTTAGTGAAAGGAAAATTCAATATAAAAAGAGTTATAAAAAATGCAATATTGAGTTGAAATGTAATACAAACTCAATCAACGACATTATCAATCTATATTATTATTTAAATTTCAAACAAGTTGGTGACTGGTTGACTCGTTACATTAACTCACTCAGAGGTTTAACTAATAGTTTAGATAGATACTAACAATGTGAGTGAGAACTTATAATTAATACTATTAAAATGTACAAAAAATAATGGCATGGGTTCAAATGTCATTATTTACATTTTTTTTATTTTTTTAAATGTGAAAAAGACAAGAGAACTCTTATAAGAATATAACTTATTGCAAATATATAAAAATAATTTAATAATTTCTCCGTCCAAATTGATATTTGGTTGACTTGTGACATCAACTCAGGGATTTAGATAATAGTATAGATATTAATTTTTTAGGCATAATGATTTATTTGGCCTCCAAATTTACAAAGAAAAAGTCATTTTAACATTTCATTTAATTTTTTCCCTTCTTTTAGCCCTTAAACTTGTGATGTTTGTCAAATTACCTCAAAATAGATAGAAAATTTCAAGGGCCAAAAAAGATGAAAAATTAAATTAAATTTTTTTTATAAAGCTAAAAAGTCAAATAAGTCATTATACTGTTATTTTATAAATCAAATCAAGACTTTAACTTTAGTACTTATAATAGTGCTAATGAAGAATTCAACCAACTAATATATATAATTTTTTTTAAAGAAATATGTTACAACAATTTAAAATATAAGTATAAAAAAAAAATACATATTCGATTAATTAAAATTAATATCAACTCTTTTAAATAAAAAAATTAAAATTGAAATATATTCAACTTAGAATTCACACATAACTTAGAAAAGTACCCATATATGACATTTTAGCATAATTAAACAATAATCAAACACTCAAAATCCTAAAATCCCAACTTGCGAAGGCCCTCGTACCTACAGCCTCAGCTTTCTGGTAATGGTAGGCAGCCCTCATTCGCATAGTCATTATATACTATGAAAAGGCATCATGTTGTAATAAAATATTACTCACTTTTTTCATCACTCATCATACTTTATATTATTCTATCACACGCATTCACGTCACTTGTCACCATTACTATATTTCTTTCTATTTTACGTTTAAATTAGTATGCAATCTAATATTTTTTAGTAGATTGGTGTTACAAATTAATCAATTTCAATTAATTGGAAAATAATTACAAAAATTCTATTTAAGAGGTAACAGTAAGTGTTTTTTTTTTCCTTTTTTTATACATTTTAACAAATTTATTAAAAAATTAAATTAAAAATAAAACCACTAAAGAGTAAGCTTTGAACTTAAAATACTAATTCAATTTTATCAATTCAATCAAAACCTTATTTATTTTTAAATAATTTTTGTAAATATTATATATATTTACCCATATTGTGGGCACTCAATAATCTAACATAATTAAATTTGTTGACAGAATTTGATAAAAACATAATAAAAATTAAACAATGATACACTTATGATATAAGTGAAAAATTATGTTAAAAATATATTTATGAAAGTTTTATATAAAAAACAAAGCTTTGATGGAAATAATAAAGTTGAGGTTTTAGATTTCATGTTATCTTAAGTTCAAATCCTGTAGGTATATTTCTAAATCTATTTTGAGTTTAAATTAATTTTTATAAATTTGATAATATAAAAAAGACAATATTACTCTTTTAATAAAATTTGTTAGTTTGTAATACATAACATGATTTTAGTCATTTTTCAAATAAATTATTTGGTTGAGATATCAAATCAATAAAATAATAAAATATAGTATAAATAATATAAATTTTAAAAATAAAACATATTATTAATTATTTCTTTTTTATATTTTATTAAAAAAACATCTGTTTACTTCAAAAGGAAATACCATCTCCTCTAAAAAGATTTACCCACTTAAGAAATTTCTATATATTTTGCCCACTATTTTCTTTTAAAAATCACCCACTTCAATAAAATTCGATTATGACATATAATGTAAAAATATTTAAGCAATAATTTCTTTTGGAAAAAAAAGTTATTGGTAAAGTAATAAAAATGTAAATAATCTTATTAATTAAATTTTGAGATCTTTGAACCTTATGCATATTTAGGAGAGTGATTTTTAATTTCATTTTTAAATTAAATTATCTATATAATTTTTAATATATGATTTTTTTTTTAAAGTTTGGTTACGTGGTAATTCTTAAATTGAGTTAAAGTTTAGTAATTTCTCAGTTAAAGTGATAAATTACAAATATTCAACTTTTATAAGTAATAAATTTATATTAGAAAATTGTTTGGTATATTAATAATATAAAATATTGAATGTGATTATTGTTTGATAAAATTATTTTTCAAAATTTAATTTTATTAATATTTTATTTTATCTTATATACTTTTCATAAAAATTAAATACAATAATTTAGGCATTTCACTTAATAAAAGAGATAACTAACTTAACATTTTTAACATTGAGTGATAATTAGTTATCTATCTAAATTTTTTTTAACATTTTTGTTAAAAGTTTTGTAATTAATTAAAAAATTAATCAAATCATTAAAAAGATTTTTAAAACTTTAGCTGCCAAAAACTTTTATTTTCAATGAAATAAAAATTTTAAATGATTTATCAAAAGACATATTAAATTAAGTAATATGAAGTTGAGTTAAAAATTATTGTAGATAGTGTTAGGGGTGAGCAAAATTAGATTCAATTTGAAAAAAATTGAAAAATTTTGAATTTTGAGTTAATCAAATCGAATTATTTGAGTCAACTTGAATAACTCGAGTTGAGTTTCGAGTTCGAGTCGAGTTAAATTTCACAATTCGAATAATTTGAATAACATGTTAGTGAAAATACTCTTTTGGACCCTGTTGACTTTGAAAATAAGCAAATTAGTCTCTCTCTCAACAAAAATTATAAAAAATTTTTAAAATTGTTTTAAAAATTCAAAATAATTTTTAAAATTTAAAATATTTATAACAATTTTAAAAAAATATATAAAAAATTTAATATTTTTAAAATTTTCAAAAATAATAATTTTGGGACCTAATTAATTATTCAAATTTATCATATATTTTTATTTTGCTTTGAATTTTTTTTCAAATATATATGATTTCAAATTTATATATTCTAACATAGAATTAGTTATACTATAACAATATTTTTATTTGACATGTTTAATTTTTTAATTTAACTCGATTCGACTCAAGTCGAATTTCATTTCACTCGATTTGATTCGAAAAAATTTTAAATTGAGTTAGAATGATAAAATAAGACTCGTGAACTCAATTAATTTGAAATTTTTCACTCAATTCGAGGCTTACCTCTAGCTCTAGATGGTGTATATATGAAATATAAGGTGTACATATGAAATATAAATGAGTAGTAGAATAGATTACCAATGGACAAGTCGTAGCCGCGGGATTTGAGCTCACGGTACTCTTGGCACAAGGCACAATACTCGCAGAAGCAGTGGACGAGGCAATCCCCGCAAGGGTGTTTCTTCAACATGTATTGCTGCCTCATTTTGGCTCGGTAAAAGCAGGAATAGCAACATGCGCACCCCGTCACGCATGCTATCAGCGTGTAAAGTGCTCCATTTACCCCACACGCTGCACAAACCCAACCTCTTGTTTATTAACCAACCACCATCTCTAAATCAAACACGACTCTACTAAAAAAACTTACATGATGATCCTTTATCTACAATCTCAGCAATTTGGCCAAAAGTCACGCAAGGGCACCAACATGTTATGCAACCTGCAAGCAAACCATCATCAGCTTCCACCTTTTCAAATCAAGCCCAGAAAATAAAAAAAGGGTTTGAGTTAGCTAATTACAGTTTCTCCAGTCAGAGAAGCAGTCACAGAGGCCAGATGACCAAGGGACTCTCGTCTTAGTCTGAGGACGAGTGTTGTTGGTTTGAGAAGTGTCGGAGTAGTAGGCGTTGGAGGAGCTAACTGGAATCCCAGTCGTGGCGGCGTCTTGGCCAAACTTGGTTGCTTCTGCTGCTGAACCTGAATACTTTTCGTACCCACTTGGGTTAAAGGAAGCCATTGATGAATAAGCTGTCAGAAAACTAAAGAAGAAGACAAGCAGGCAGTTCCAACTTGCTTGAGTGGGATGAATGTTATATATATTGGGGTGGTAGTCAAAGTCAAAGTGGGCGTCGAAGCAGAAAAGTCTAGGCGCGTGTTTCTCACTAACTAGTAGTTGCCAGGAAACTACAAATGCCGTGTGGACCGCATCCAAGAAGGCAGTTTTTGATTTGATAGTCCAACTTCAATCTTATCCCCATTTTCTTCAAGTTGTAGAAAGAGAAGCCCATCCTCTTATCACTATTAAATTTCTTCCCACTTTCTCGTCTTTCATAATCAAATTTCTTCCAACCCCCTTTTTTTGTCTTCTTCTTCTTGAATTAAGAAATGAACAATCTTTTCTATCCCAATGATGCAAAAATAACATTTCTGATATTATTACATTATCTTCAAGGTTTTTTTTTTTTTTTTATTTGAATATAGCAAAAGACATCAAAATATATCCATAGTCGAGTTTCTTTATAGTTAAATCTCAAGATTTCTATGAAGTACAAAAAATGCATTTATATATAGTCTCAGACGTAAGTTAAATTCATGTGTGTATATTTATTGATGATTGTTGAGGATTTTAACCCGAAAACTTCGGCACTAATGATTTTTGAATTTTTTTTATGTGTTTAACTGATGTGATATTGTAAAAAAAAAATTTATTAAAAGAGTTGGAATTAATATAAGAAAAATTTGGCACTAATGGTTTTTTTTAAGAGTCGGAATAAATTTATTTTCAATTGAGTAGTAGTAGCATGCGCTTGTAACTTCTGCTGGAGCTTGTACAAGGTCTATATTTATTAAAAGAGTGGCTGAAAATTGAGCTTGTAACTCCATGATGAAAGATCAATGGCAATTTCAAAATTATGGATGAGTGAAGGTGAATGTTGATGATTCAGTGTAACTTTTAAACCAAGAGCAGCCATAGGTGAAATGGTGAAAGGATTGAATGGTAGTTGGATGGGGGGCTCCAAAATGGCGGTGGGATTAGCGAATTTTTTAAATTGAAGCTCGACAATTACTTGAAGGCTTAAAGTTTGCTTAGGCTAGGGAGTACCATAAAGTGGAGATTGAGAGTGATAATTAGGTTTTGGTAGCCATTATACAAAATGGGCTAGCGGCAAACAATAACTACAGCGGAATTAAGCTCATTCAAGAATGGTGTCTTAAGGATTGGGAAGTGAAATGTCGACAGATACTATGAGTGAGTAATAGGGTGGCAGATCGTATTGCGAGAAAGGCCCGAGGCGAAATGGAGTACTTGATTACTCATGAGGAACCATCGGAGAATGTGAGGGGTTTATTAGATGATGCTACCCATTGCGCTACTTATCCATTGTTTGATGGCGACTAGTTCTGTTGTAATCCTAACTTAAAGCTTTATTACTTTATTTACCAAAAAAAGAAAAACCTCGACACCTAAATTCATGTATATATATTTAGTTTTCACTAATGGGAGCTTTGATCCTAATTGATATAAGAGGATCCTAATGCTGATTAATGTTGAGCTATCTTAAAGCGTATGTGTGGAAACTACATTTGTAGAACATGAATATGTATCTAAAAATAATATACAATAAATAATGAAATAAATAGTTTGAAATTAATTAATAATAACATGTGAAAATATGGACAATACTAAAATAAAAAAATAGATTAAATTGTAAGTAAAATGAAATTTAAACACATAAATACATCAGATGAAGAATATTAAATGAATATAATTGTTTACCTTGATATTGTCATCAATCCTATATTGGTGTTGAGCTAATTTGTGACACCAACTCAATCAACAGTATTATTGATATATATAATTAATGGAGGTAAGAAAATGTGATTGATAAAATTAAAATGTATAAGTAAATTAAAATAAAGTCCTGGTTGAGTGGAAAATTTAAAGGTTTTCAATGTAATTGGCACCGGATCAGATCATACCATATGCATCATTTTTTTTTAACTTAAAAGACTAAATATCTTCGAATAATATAACTTATTTTAAATATGGAAGGATTTTTTTTTAATTCCCTAAATAAGTTGATGCCTGGTTGACTCGTGATACCAACTTAATCAGGAATTTTATTAATAGTTTAGATACAATTGATGGAATTAATAAAGTGTGCATAATAAAATTAAAATGTATAAAAGTACTAAAAAACCTTTAGTTAGTGGTATATTAAATATTTTACTAATGCAATTGACTTATGTGGGTTCAAATCACACCATGTACATATTTTTATTGGTGTTTTAAAGTAAAAAGATTAAAATACCTTCGAATAATATAACTCATTTTAAATATGGGAGAACATTTTCGTAATTCCCCTAATCGAGTTGGTGTCTGGTTTACTCATATTACCAACTCAGTCAAGAACTTAAATAGTAGTAGATATATACAATTGATGGAGGTAATAAATTGTGCATAATAAAGTTAAAATGTATAAAAATGTAAATATAAAAAAAAGCTTTAGGTAAGTGATAAGTTAAAGGTTTTTCTAATACAATTGATGAAGGTTCAAATCTCACCATATGCATATTTTTATTAGTTTTTTAAAAATAAAACAACTAAAATACCCTTGAATAATATAACTCATTTTAAATACGAAAATACATTTTTGTAATTTCTCTAATCAAGTTGGCACCCGATTTACTCATGATACAATTCAATCAATAGCATAAATAATATATAGATGTTTTAACATTACATCCAAATGGATAGAAAAACAATCTCCTAGCTAAACTAGGAGAGAGAGGGGTGAAAACCCTACTTAAACATACTAAGGTTTTGTCGAAACCATTTTTAAATTTAAAGAAGAAAAAAGGGAATCGATTGAAAAGAAAAGTATGGAGTCGCCACCAATCTTTTTGTTTAGGTGTGATCGGATCACCTAAGAATTTGGTCATTTTAATAAAACACTTTTGATTTACTAAACAACAATTCTGATCTACGAAAATATGAGAAAACGGGTTCGGGAGTCGGTTACGTATGAGGAAGGATTAGTACCCTCACTACGCCCAAAATTGGTACCAAATCGATCAAATTCTGTCCTTATGCCTAAAATTAAAAATGCTTTTGAAATGTTGTTCTTTTTTAATAACGTTTAAATAACCCGAGCTGGTTGTCCAAAATCTTCTTGTTTCGACGTCCAAAATTTTATAAATCGAAAATTACAAAAGGAGGCCCGATTACTTGGTCCCACAGGAAAATCGAGACCCAGCACAATAGGGCACGATTCTTCAAATTTTCAACCATTAAACATTGCCTCGCCTTAGAAAATACAAGTGAAATTCCGAAGAGATCTTTGATTGTTTTGAACAAATGAAAAAGCGCGACCCAACATGATAGGGCACGATTCTCAAATTGTCAAACATCGAACATCACCTTCGTTTTGAAAGGTTTTTAATAAACATGAGTGAAAACCTAGAGGAATATTCGATTGTTTTGAACAAGCGAAAGATCACAACCCAACACGATAGGGCATGATTTTCGAATTGTCAAACGCCGAATATTGCCTTCGTGTTAAAAATTTTTAAAAGATATGAATGGAATTTTGAAGGGAACCCCGATTATTTTGAGCAAACGCAAAATTGCAACCCAACACGTTAGGGCACGATTCCACGAATTGCTAAATATCGAACCTCGTCTTTGTTTTGAATAATTTTGAATGCATGATTATAAAGCTAGTTTAAGACGTATTAATTCGATAAATAAGGCGAAGTTAGTCATAAAATTTGGGCTTTATAGAACCATATTTCAAAAATTAAGTGAAACGATGACATAGGGTAAAAGGCACATATGATGGTACGATGCTTGATGAATAATAATATTAATCGACTAGCAGAATATGCAATTAAATATAATTAATCTAAAGATCATAATCAAATCCCATTCACATACGAAGAACAATTCACAAATCATTAAGACGAATACCATGCAATGATTATATATATTCATGCCATAAGATATAAAGAAAACAACAAGATATGTGTGAAGCAAATGAAATGTAGAAATCAAGATTGTATAAGATTTAATAAGTTAGGTACATAGGTTGACAAGCTTAAAGAATAGGGATATACATATAGAAAAATATTTATATAAAGTTATATGAAAATAATAACATATACCGTAGTAAAATAATTTAATATGTATCATATACATGTGAAGAAATGTTAGAAATAATTGTATGTCACGATATCACTTAATTAAAATATGAATTATAGAATTAAACACAGCTTATGTAGTTTAAAAAACCACAATTATATGAGTTAAAAATATATATGTATAAGAATATTTTGGCTTTAATGATGAATAAAAATTAAATATAAGTTCTAAATATATGTTTAATAATAACTTAAATAATACACAAAATATGTGGGATTTCCCTTTTGAATAAGAAATATATATAATATGTGAATAAATCTAAAAGAAATTATATGTATAAAAACACCAATGTTTAAAGATGCATTTAAATTGTATATACTAATAATTTTTGTATATGTATAGTTAAAATTTAATTAATGTATATAACATATTATTTTATTTTAGAAAACAAATACATATGTATAACGTGGACACACAAAAAAAAAGGTTAAATATGTGCATAATAATTTAATGTTAATAATGTCCATGGAATAAAACCGATTATTATGAAGTATATACACGTATAATAACACATAAAATATTATATAAAATAATGCACAGCAATATGAAAATTCAATTACCTTAAGTTACAACAAATAAATAACCAATAACAAATGAAACGATTAATATGAACATTGCAAATAATATAAAGAGAAAAAAAATAACTATTTACATATTAATAAAACAACTCAAAATATACAAAATAAATGAACTCAAATCCAAAACTATAACCGAAGTCTAATGAATTATTTAATAAAAATTTGAAGTAGAAATAAAAGAATACTCTATAATGAAAACGTGTTTCAAATAATAAACGGATCCATATTTAACATGCATGAATTCACGAGGATTAATATAGCAATTATCCCCGATCCTGAAACTGCATGGAAAGCATGGGCTAAATGCAACATCAAGTAAAACTTTAGGAAGATTTTTAAGAAAACAAAACCAATTAGGCGCAAGAAGGAGTTGATTGTAAAGCGGCGTGATTAGGAAGGGCTTGCTGCATAAATATGCCATTTTAGGCGCTTGGCACAATCTCGGGTTCCCAAACGGGTTGAAGCGCGGGTTCTCCTTTCCTCTTATATTGCACCGTTTCAAGATTAGGTCATTTAAGACCCATTTTCTTTTGCTTCTTCCTAAAACACACATCCCAATTGTAGCCAAAAAACACACACTGAACTAAGCTTCTTGTTTCTTTTAGCAAATGAATCACCATTATTTTGGTGACCATCTCATGCATGCAAAAGCACCCGCTTTCCTCGTTGAAGACACTTGAACAAATTTTAAAAGGGTTTAGTAAGTATTTTTCTCCTCTCCTTCTTTATTTGAATGAAGTACTCGAATCTCTCATTATTATTATCATTTTATTTTTTTAAAAAAATGGAAACAGATTAGTGAAGTAAAAATGTCGCTTAACCTCTCGCCATTACAAAGAGAAAAATTTGTGGCTTTCATTGGTTTTTAGTTGTATGTAATAACAATGACTAAATTAAGAAGAAAATAAAATAAAATAAAGTTGGAAAAAAAGAACATGATGGAATCACCTCTCTCGATCTTTGCATTCAATCTCCGTATCCCTCCGCTTTACAATTTCGTTTCTGTTTGGGCTTTTGTAGCCGAAAAATACAAAGTGATTTCATCTACGCTATTCTATGCTATGCCTATCTCTCGCTTTGTTTCTTTGTTCTGCTTTTCTATTATCCTCGCTTTGCTTTCCTATTTGCTCTCTTTTGCGGTACACGGAGATCAACGGGGTGTGGGTGTCCGTTTTGGCGCAAGGAGACAATGGAGGGCCGAACCTCGGGTGTTGGGCGTGCTGACGGTGCACGTGGGAGGGGTACGCGCGCTAGGGAGGATTAGGTTAGGCTTGGCTGAAATTGGTTTAGACTTTGGGCTATCGAGTTTCATTACTTTGGGCTTGGTGCATTGGGCACATGAACTGGCATTTAAAATTTGCTTGTTTATTTGGGTGCCGATGTAGACCAGGGTAAATTGGCCCATGCTGTTGCCCTCTTTTTGCTTATTATCGTGCAACGAGAATAGAGCAAAGACTATAAAAGGGCCAAATTTGCCAAGACCTGCCAAGTCTCGACTTCTCTTAGTGCTTCTTTTCTTCAAGTAGCTTCGACATGCCCCACTCTAGTCCGCTCCACTGCAACTTCATGGAGACAAGGTTCGTTATTTTCAGTCTGCTCCACTACAACTTCAGGGAGATATGACTTGTGACTTCAATCAACTCCACTGAAACTTCAAGGAGTTCTGCTGTGGCTTTTAACCGCTCCAACGCTATTTCAGGGGAAGATATTTGATTTCCAACCTGTTACCCTATTGCCTAGGGGTTTTAAGACCCATCGTCTTCGATTTGTTTCTCTACTGCTTAGGGCGATAAGATCTGTAAATTCGACCTGTTATCCTACTGCTTAGGGGTTTGAGGCTTGTAAATTTGGCTTGTTACCCTACTACTTAGGGGGTTAAAGCTCATCATCTTCGATCTGTTTCTCTACTTCCTAGAGTGATAAGATCTTGTAAATCTTCAGCCTGTTACCCTACTGCTTAGAGGGTTAAGGCTTGTAAATTCGGCTTGTTACCCTACTGCTTAGGGGGTTAAAGCCCATTATCTTCAATCTGTTTCCCTACTACTTAGGGGGTTAAGATCTGGAAATCTTCAGCCTGTTACCCTATCGCTTAGGGGGTTAAGGCTTGTAAATTTGTCTTGTTACCCTACTGCTTAAGGGGTTAAAGCCCGTTATCTTCAATCTATTTCCCTACTGCTTAGGGGGTTAAGATTTGTAAATTCAGCCTGTTACCCTACTGCTTAAGGGGTTAAAGCTTGTAAATTTGGCTTGAATCTGCTTCACTACAACTTCAGGAAGACAAGATTCGCCGTCTTCGATCTGCTCCACTGCAACTTCAGGGAGATAGAACTTGTAACCTCAACCTACTCCACTGTATCTTCAGGGAGATAGGGTTAATGGCTTCAATCTGCTTCACTGTAACTTCAGGAAGATAAGATTTGCCGTCTTTGATTCGCTCCTCTGCAACTTCAGGGAGGCAAAATCTACAGAATTGGTCTTATGTATCTATGATTAGGATGCTATGATTAAGATGAATCAAATATTCCTAACTAGATGTGATGCTTAGGTCGAATAATTAGGATGTTATGATTGAAATGAATTAGATGCTCCTAACTAGGTGTGTTATGAATGATATATGAATGCAGGAATGAGAATGATCCGTTTTGAAAGGCTCAAGGTATTATTGCTCATTGTTCATTGGGACATGACGTATTGATCAGTCTTTTTCTCCAATTGGTATCTCTTGAAGGACTCAGGTTATTCTTTGCCTAACGTTCCCTTGCCCTTGAGTAATTCAAACTAATTAGTCTCGTTTCAGGTTCTTGTATCTTTTAAAATTAATTTGAGGTGATGTGCGGAACTCCTTTCGAATGTCATTAGTCCATTAATCATTATTTCAATGAAGAAGGTTTGAAAAAGATTATAGTAATGGACAAGACGGAATTTTATTGAGAAAAACCTTGAAACGAATAAGGTAATCAAGATGACAAGTTGCTAAGATACAGAATGAACAAAAAGTGAAAACAATCGCCCCTGATATATCACAAAGATGGGCTTCTCTGCTTAAAACTTCTTGAGGACCCTTTGAAACTTGATATGTGTTTAGAAGACCAAGAGTACTTTGTCGATGCCCCCAAGTGTAACATCCCACCTTTTGTTGAATCAGAGAAGACAAAATTACTATATGCCTAATTTTTTATCAAAACTTGAATTGCCCATTCCTGTGTTTTCAATTCAAAACCCTTTGGTCTCAAAGCGCCCTTTTGCGGGTTTTCGCCTTGGCCTCTCCATTTTTTTTTTAGGTAAAGTACTTCTTGACTGAATCCGAATTTACAGGGTTAGGCAAGCTTTTGCCATCCATCTCAGTCAAGATCAGAGCTCCTCCAGAGAAAGTTTTCTTCACCACATAAGGTCCTTCCCAATTTGGCATCCATTTTCCTCTGAAGTCCTTTTGTATGGGGAGAATCTTTTTCAAAACAAGGTCTCCTTCACAGAATTCTCTAGGGCAAACCTTCTTGTTATAAGCCCGCATCATTCGCTTTTGGTACATTTGACCATGGCGAATAGCTTTCAGCCTCTTTTCTTCAATTAAATTCAGCTGGTCGTACCTTGACTGGATCCATTCTGCTTCGTCTAACTTTAATTCTGACAGCACTCGTAAAGAGGGAATCTCGACCTCAATAGGCAGCACAGCCTCCATTCCATAAACCAAAGAGAAAGGTGTTGCCCCGGTGAAAGTTCTGACTGACGTTCGGTAGGCATAAAGGGCGAATGGTAATTTTTTGTGCCAATCTCTATAAGTCTCCGTCATTTTTCCCACAATCTTCTTGATATTCTTATTTGCTGCTTCTACTGCACCATTCATCTTTGGACGATACGATGACGAGTTATGGTGTTTGATCTTGAATTGGCGACAGACTTCCGCTATTGTGCTATTGTTCAAATTCAGCACATTGTCTGATATGATCCTCTCAGGCATCCCGTATCGACATATGATTTCTTTCTTTAAGAACTTGCTGACTACTGATTTCGTGACGTTGGCATAAGAGGTGGCCTCTACCCTTTTAGTGAAGTAATCGATGACCACAAAGATGAACCGATACCCGTTAGATGCTTTCGGCGAGATCGGCCTGATGACATCCATTCCCCACATCGAGAAAGGCCATAGAGACGTCATAACATGGAGCGATGAAGGAGGTACATGAATTTTATCCCCATAGATTTGGCATTTATGGCACTTTTTTGCATAATTGATGCAATCCCCCTCCATAGTAGACTAATAATACCCGAATCTCATGATTTGTCTGGCCATTGTGAAACCATTAGCGTGTGTTCCGCAGACACCCTCATGGACCTCTTCTAAGATTTGCTTAGCCTCGACAGCGTCCACGCATCTTAAGAGCACCTGATCTTTTCTTCTTTTATACAGGATCTCGCCGTCTAAGACATAGTCACTAGCCAACCTTCTCAACGTCCTTTTATCATTCTCAGTCGCTTGGTCTGGATATTCACGATTTCGCACGTATCGTAGTATATCTTGATACCAAGGGTGATCATCTTTTTCCTCTTCCTCGTCAATGTTGCAGCAATGTACCGGGGCCTCGTAGATACTCATTTGGATAGGCTTCACATCCTCTTGCCTGTTTACTTTGACCATAGAAGCCAGGGTTGCCAAGACGTCAGCCATCTGGTTTTCATCTCGTGGGAGATAGTAAAAAGTGACATCGTCAAACTCCTCAATTAGTTCCAGGACCAGCCTTCGGTAATTGATTAATTTAGGGTCTCTTGTCTCCCATTCACCCTTGAGCTGATAGATTACTAGTGCTGAATCTCCGTATATCTCTAGCGCCTTGATTTTGCGTTCAATAGCCGCACGGATAACCATGATGCATGCTTCGTATTCCGCCATGTTATTTGTGCAATCAAAATCCAATTTACTAGTAAAGGGACAATGATCTCCATTTGGGGATATCAGAACTGCCCCGATTCCATTACCCATAGCATTTGAAGCTCCATCAAAATTCAGTCTCCAAGGATGATCTTTTTGGGAGTCTTCTTCTGTAGTCGCAACATACATTAAGTCTTCATTTGAAAAATCAAAACTCAGAGGCTCATAATCTTCTAGAGCCCTACTGGCCAAAAAGTTTTCTACCGCACTTCCTTTTATAGCTTTCTGGTTCACATAGACTATGTCAAATTCATAAAGTAAAATCTACCAGCGAGCCATTCTTCCGTTCAAAGCGTTTGACTCCATCATGTACTTTAGAGGATCTAATTTTGAGATGATCCAAGTTGTATGGTACAACATGTACTGTCTTAGTCTTCGGGTTGTCCAGATCAAAGCACAACACAATTTCTCGATTGGCGAATATCTCGTTTCGCAGTCAGTGAACTTCTTGCTAAGGTAGTATATCGCCTTTTCCTTTCTTCTTGACTCATCATGTTGGCCTAATACGCATCCCATGGAGTTCTCGAATACTGCCAAATACACTATCAGCGGTTTATCTGGGCAAGGTGGCATCAACACCGGGGCATTAGACAGGTAATGCTTAACTTTGTCGAAAGTTCTTTGGCACTCCTCATCCCATACACCTGGATTTTGTTTCCTAAGGAGGCGGAATATCGGGTCACATCTCTCTGTCAGTTGCGAAATGAACCGGGCGATGTAATTTAGCCTTCCTAGGAAACCTCGAACTTCCTTTTAAGTATGTGGTGGAGGTAATTCTTGTATGGCCTTGACCTTATCTAGGTCAATTTCGATCCCTTTTTCACTGACTATAAATCCTAACAACTTTCCTGACCTAGCCCTGAAGGTACATTTTGCAGGATTGAGCTTCAGTTGAAACTTTCTTAACCTTAAGAAGAATTTCTTCAGGACTTGTATGTGCTCCCTTTCTGTCTTGGATTTCGCTATCATGTCGTCAACGTAAACTTCGATCTCCTTGTGCATCATGTCATGGAACAGAGTTACCATTGCTCTCTGATATGTCGCCTCTGTGTTTTTCAGTCTGAATGACATCACCTTATAACAAAACGTTCCCCACATGGTCACGAATGTGGTCTTTTCCATGTCTTCGGGGTGCATCCTTATCTGGTTGTATCCCGAGAATCCATCTATGAAGGAGAAAAGCGAGTAACCTGCCGTGTTATCCACTAATGTATCAATGTGAAGTAGTGGGAAATTGTCCTTTGGGCTGGCTTTGTTCAGATCTTGATAGTCCACGCACATTCATACTTTCCCATCCTTCTTAGGAACTGGGACTATATTGGCTACCCATTCGGAGTATTTGACCACTTGTAAGAAACCGGCGTCGAATTGCTTCTTGACCTCTTCTTTTATTTTCAAGAGAAGATCAGGCATCATCCTTCGAAACTTTTGTTGCACTGGCTTGCATTCTTTCTTTATGGGGAGCCAGTGTACTACTATATCAGTATTCAACCCGGGCATGTCCTGATACGACCATGCAAAGACATCCTTGAATCCTTGTAGCAACTCAATGAGATCTCGTTTTGTTTCTGCAGCGATACAAGCTCCAATCTTCACCTCTTTTCCTTCTCCTAGGCTCACAGTTTCCACTGATTCCTTGTGAGGTAGAATTTGTTTTTCATCTTGTTCTACTATTCTTAACAAGTCCGGAGATAGGTTACAGTTTCGGTCATTTTCAAAATCCTGAGAATCCTCCGCACACATATCTTCCTTAAAAGGAGGTTCCGAGTTAATAACAATGTTACTCATATCATTGATATCTAGGGACCTGTTATAGGAATGAAGAAAAATCCAAAGAACAAAAGAATCTAAGAATATTTATTTGTATGGTATGATTATGAATGAAAAGGAAAGAATAAAAGAATGTTTGCTCAAGATGGTACGCAAGAGTGCATTTTTATTGAAATAACGATATTGGATAAGAGCCTATTTCACAAAAGGATTCCTATTGCCCCTAGGCTTAGGGCAACAGGCTTGTTTCGGACATTACTCTGAATTAATTTTAAAGGTTACAGGGATCTCTTCTGCGGTCCAATTGTTTAAAATGCTCCCGGGCACGTATGGGCAAATGCCTACATGATCTTCGTTTCTTGTTCTTTCCTCGGATATGGCGTTAATGCTTAAGTTCCCCAGCATTTCTTCGGTAAACCCTTTCCTCGTCGTTCTTTCTCCAGCGCAAGTTCCTCCTGACACAAATGTCCTAGATATGTGAGGAAAGATCATCGGCTCTCATTTGACCTCTTCTCCATTTAAACGCGCTTTTCTCCTTTCTTGTTTCTTCTCTATCTCCCTTTTCTTCTGCCTTGCGTCTGGCTTATACCCTAGGCCGAAATGGTCTCGTTTGTCTGTGAGCACAGGCGCATCGATCCTCCCCTGTAGATTTTTCTCGAGCCCCTTTCCAGGCACAGCTCCTTTCTCAACTGTCGACTGCAAACCCATCTTGGTAGTTTTGGAGATTTTGGGCATCGGGATCTTGTTCCCTTCGATAACGAATGTAGCGTTGACAAATTCTAATAATCGAAAAGAACACTCTATTACCTCGTTGTCTGTGCCTACGTACGGGGCATCACTGGTAACGGATGCAATAATGTCTTCTTCTGCATTTATAGTTACTAATCGGCCCTCTGTTACAAATTTGAGTTTTTGATGCAGTGATGACGGCACTGCCCCTACTGAATGAATCCATGGCCTTCCCAACAAGCAATTATAAAACGGCTTGATGTCCATTACTAAGAAATCTACCTCGTAGGTGCTTGGACTGATTAAAAGGGGTATTTCAATCCTCCCCATTACCCTCCTTTCAGTGCCATCAAATGCCCTCACTACATTTTGGCATGCCTTCATATGGGAACTATCCACTTTGCGACCTATTTTTAGCGTAGCGAGAGGGGGTAGGACATTTAGTGCTGCACCCATTGTCAATCAACACTCCACGGTAGTGTATGCCTTTTTCTGATGGGTTGTGATGTGTAGCGCCTTTGTTGATCCCATTCCTCCCGGTGGTATTTCATCGTCATTGAAAAATATAAAATTATCAGCACTTATATTATTGACGAGACGATCCAGCTTGTTGACGGAGATATCGTTCGCGACATAAGTTTCGTTTAGTACCTTCATTAACGCGCTCCGATGTGTCTCCGAACTCAAGAGCAGAGCTAACACCGAGATGCGAGCCAGTTACTTATGTAACTGTTCAACCACACTGTACTCACTATGCTTTAAGAATTTCAAGAACTCTTTAGCTTCTTTTTCAGTTACGGGCTCATTTACAGGTGATTCAGGTCTGGTTGTCTTTTCCGTTTCTTGTTCAACAACCGCGGATTTTCCTTTAGTTGGCTCTACCTTTGTGTTCGGGGTATAACGCCTTCCACTTCGTGTATAGAAGCCTTCGTCTTGACCTTTCTTCGAAATGCCAGCCGGGTTCTCCTTTCCCTGGATTGTCACGTTGCAATTGTAATTCCAAGGCACGCTCTTGCTATCTTTGTAAGGGAAAGCAACGGGTTTTTGTATTATGACCTTTGGCACAATTGGTACTCCCGCTTCATTGTTTCTGGGTCGTGAAATGATCACCACAGGATGATTGACTTTTTGGACCCCTTCCATTGTTCCTTCCTCTGAGGCGTAAACTTCTCCTTCTTCTGATCTTTCAACTTCTTCATAAAATTTCATCTCCTTACTGTCCATCAAATTTTGCACTATAGACCTGAACTTATCGCACTCTTGGATGTCATGGCCTTCGTCGGCATGAAACTCGCAGTATTTTCTTGCTTTTCCAGGCCCTTCTCTTGAATCTTGTGTGACTAAACCTCTTTCGAACATTTGTTTCCAAACCCATCTCAACGGGGTTTTTACTTCTGCTATGTCAGTCTTGATCTTTTTGCCCCCGTTCTCAACTATCGCATTTATCCCTTTATTAGCATGATTCGGCAATGGGTTTCCTGCCACGTTGGGTTCTGATGGGTTGTCGAACTTTACGATACCCATTTGGATAAATCTTTCGATCAACTTTTTAAACGCGGTACAGTTCTCGATCGAGTGCCCCGTTATCCCTGCGTGGTACTCACATTGGGCGCTAGAGTCATACCACTTCGGGAATGGGGGTTGTATAGGCTTCAAGTAGAAAGGTGACACTACGTGGGCATCAAATAAATTTTGATACAGTTCTTTGTATGACATCGGGATCGGCGTAAACTGGAGTCTTTCTGTGTTAGGCCTAGAGTTTGCATCTTGTCTTGCTGAGCTCTGATGGCTAGTAGTTACTGCCTTGGGCTGGCTCACACTGACTGGCTTGGAATAACTCTTACTGTATACGCTCATGTTGTTCACCTCATTTTCTTTCCTTCTCGGGACTGATTTCTTGACATTTTATCCGGTTTCAATCTTTCCGCATCTTATCGCGTTCTCTATCATCTCTCCTGACATTACTATGTCTGAGAAGCTCTTAGTAGCGCTTCCCAACATGTGGTTGATGAATGGAGCTTTTAGAGTGTTGACAAAGAGCATTGTCGTTTCTTTCTCCAATAGAGGTGGTTGGACTTGTGTTGCCACTTCTCTCCATCTCTCTCGCGTCTTTGCAAGAAGCTCTCGTTTTGTTTCTTCTCCATATTTTGTACTGTGATTCGATCGGGTGCTATGTCTGTCACGTGGCCGTATTGCTTCATGAAAGCTTGTGCTAAGTCTTTCCATGAGTGGATTTGCGTGCGACTTAGTTAGTTGTACCACTTGGTCACGGACCCGACCAAACTGTCTTGGAAGTAATGAATTAATAATTGCTCGTTATGAACATACCCTGCCATTCTCTGACAAAACATGGTGATGTGAGCCTCTGGACAGCTAGTTCTATTGTATTTTTCAAAATCTGGGATTTTGAACTTAGGAGGGAGGACTAGGTCTGGGACCAAGCTCAAATCCTTGGCGTCGATCCCACTATGATAGTCAGTATTTTCCATCACTCTAAACTTTTCCTCTAACCATTTTCAATGATCTTCCAATTCTTTTGAGAGCCCCGTTCTCACTCTTTCTTCTTCTACCACATTATCCAAATCAGGGATAGAGTGATGGATAGGGTTATCCCCGGGATTAGAGCCTGAGCCTGTTTGATAATTGACTGGCATCGAGGTATCAGCCTAAAATTGTTGAGGCCTGATTGTAACAGATGGTCTACGCATGTGTAGTTCGGGTTGCGTTTGAGCATTCATTGGGGCGAAACTAGGGGGGTAGAGAGGATCTTCAGTAATAGACGGTCTTTGCGTATGTGTCTCATGCTGCGCTTGGACGTTCACCGGGGTAAAACCAGGGGGTAAAGGGAATCTCCATTGTTATTTCCGCATCGATTCTGAGGCCCTTCCTTTGTCCGCCTACTAGTCGTGATCGAGTTAGCTCTTCCATCATGTTTTTCTGCGACTCCAGCATTTGGTCCCGCATTTCTTGCTGGATTTTAGCTAATTGTTCTTGTACTTGTGCTTGCATCTGCTCTTGCATCTCTTTCTGCATTTGTTCCAGTCTCTCTAGCTTTTTATCCATTGCTTCAGTTTTCTTCCTTGTACCGTAGGGATGTGTTTTTGGGAGATTTTCGTTGGTTTCCAGGTTACTGAAACATTTTTAATTAATTAGAATCTTTTTATGGCCTTTAATGCATATGATGTAATGTGATGCAAATGCATGAATGCAAAGGAGGCATCAATTTTGATTCAATTCCTTTTTAGAAAACTTCACTAAAAAATAAAATTCTTTTACATAAAGTTGAGTTACAAGTAAAAATTCGCTCTAATGCTCAAATTCCTAATTTTCTTAAGCAGTAAAGCTAGCTCTTGCCCCCGATTTGATTCCAACTCGTACTTCATGCTCAGTACGTTTGCTTGTACTGCCAAGGCCTGCAGATAGTCAGCTACCTCCCGAATCTGAGTTATGGCTTGCCCCATAATGTAATCCATGTTTCTGACTTGGTCTTGCGTATGATGAAGCTGCTCTTTCCAGCAATCCTCGTTTGCCTCAAAAAACTGGATCCGCATCTCACAGTTTTGCAATGACGCCTCTAACTCTTCTATTTTTCCTTTCATTTCTTCTATTTTGCTCAAGCTTGCCTTCAATTCCAATGCGGTGTTGCGGTTTTGGTACTGATATAAAGACTTCTCGAGTTCCGCCATTCTAGCCTTTAATCCCCCTTGCTCATTTCTACTTTCTGACAGACTCTTCTCCAAATCTTCATTTCGTGCCTGAGCTTCTCGAAATTTCCTTTCCCATCGGTCAGCTTTGGTCTTTTCCTCTCGAATTTCATGGCGCCATTGTTCGGAAGTCTTACCTAACCCCGCAGTCCTTATAGACAGGCGTAACTTCTTATAGTCAGTCTTCAAGCTGTCTAGATCTTCTCCGGCCTTGGTTTTCCCTTTTTTCCACTTCTCAGCCTCTGACCTCTGGACATCAGCGTCCAATCTTAAGTGCATCTTCTCTTCCTCTAGCTGTTCGATCTTTTTCTCAAACTCAGAACTTTTCTTCTCGAAGTCTTGCTTTATAATTTCCAATTCTGACGGGGCGATTTGTAACTGTTCCATAATAGGTCGAGTATTTTCCAAGCTTCGCCTAGGAACATTATCATTAACTCTTTTCTTAAACCATCCATCATACTCGGGTGTTATCATGGCACCGACAGCCAACCTTTTCATCCAACGAGTTTGCTTCCAAGCGTCGGATAGCTTCCGAACTCTCTTCTTATAATGGGCGCCTTTGAAAGAGAATTCACACTGGGCAAGTCCGTGGGTCGTGGGTACAAACTGTCTCGATTTATATTGCCTCAATGCAAGCAATAGAGTATACCCAGTAGCTCCCCAAATTCCTAACAGTGGCACCCAATCAAAGTTACCACATCGGTACATGATCTCATCAGGAACCATCCAATAAGCTCTCCACTCTATGTCCCCCTCTTTGAGGTTTTGGAGGATTTCCATCCACTTCTCCTCCGAGATATCCTCTCTCCTTTGTATGGCTACCTCTTCTTTTAACGGGGAATAACTTTCAGAAAAGACCCGATAGGAAACCTTGTCCACTTTCCAAAAGTGCCCATGAAACTATACCATCAACAATTGTGCACATCCAATAAACCGTCCCTCGCCCGTCTTTCAACATATGCTCAAAGATCTGAATGTCTCAGCTAATATTGCCGGTACTGGCGTGATTCCCTTCTCAAGACGATCGAATAAATCGATTACTGCCTCGTCCATGTGCCTTAACGCCTTGAGAAAAATTACTAATCCATAGATGCTCAAGGCAAAGATATCAACCCTCTTTCTTTCATCTGGGTGCGTCAGAACCAAATATCGCAAGTTCTCCCACGGGACACATTTACTGTCTCCTTTTTGTTGAATCCGAGCAGTGACCCAAGGCTCGCTCATCCCTGAAATGCTTATCAATTTCTTCGCGAAGGTCTGACTATTAAAAACTCTGGCATAAGCCTTTCTAACCTGGACTCTCGGACATCTGAGCAGGGCAGTGTATTCCTCTATGGTAGGTACTAAATCCACTTCTCAAAAAGTGAAACACTTATAAGCAAAATTCCAAAACTGAACCATAACTCAGAATAGATGCTTATCTACCCTAATATCTAGCAAGTAGGATATATCGCCGTAATTTTGATAAAACAACTGCTTGGTCCCTTCGTCCCAACTAGCCCAAACATCTCTCAACTCTTGCAGCTCATTCTGTACTACATTGATGCGAGTGAAATCCTGCAACTCTGATACATATCCTTCTACCAAGCTATCCCCTTTCTTTGATTGTAGCTTTTCTGACCATGCACGAACGGCCGCATTATCCTCGACTTTACTAAGAAATTCATTCTCCATGTCAAACTTTCTAATCTTAGTAATTGAATACGAATCAACACCTCATTTAATATGCGATGTCATGCAAAACACATTCACAACAAAACACAGGTTAGCATCAAATAATAGTGACAGAATGCAAGCATATAAACGATAATTACAACGCATATATGGGTGAATGCTAAGGCTTGTCGCGGCTCTACCTAAGGATAGCTCCTAGGATTCACTATATGCGGTTTAGTTCTAGAGATAAGGTACCCGAACCAGCTGATTCCTCAATCTTCACCCATTATAGGCTCATATAAATCGAGTTCGGTTCGGGGGGATACATTTCCCTATGACCATGCGGAGATGAAAATCTCACGAAATCATAGGTACGGATGTACCCCGGAAGCAATCCACTAGCCCATGCGGAGGTGAAAAGCTCACAAAAGCGTAGTTTCTTACTCCCACTTAGAAGGTGTGACCATAGTGGTCATGCAATGAAATGCAGCACTATTCTACAAGACCCGCACCAAAACAATCATACAATCGAATGCAATCGAAAGATACATGATTTTTAAAATACATTTTCGGTTTTTGAAAAAAGGACAGTAAATAATCGACTTTTATGGCTCGACTCTCAACTCCCCAGTGGAGTCGCCAAGCTGTCGAAACCATTTTTAAATTTAAAGAAGAAAAAAGGGAATCGACTGAAAAGAAAAGTATGGAGTCGCCACCAATCTTTTTGTTTAGGTATGACCGGATCACCTAAGAATTTGGTCATTTTAATAAAACACTTTTGATTTACTAAAACAACAATTCTGATCTACGAAAATATGAGAAAACGGGTTCGGGAGTCGGTTACGTATGAGGAAGGATTAGCACCCTCACTACGCCCAAAATTGGTACCAAATCGATCAAATTCTGTCCTTATGCCTAAAATTAAAAATGCTTTTGAAATGTTGTTCTTTTTAATAACGTTTAAATAACCCGAGCTGGTTGTCCAAAATCTTCTTGTTTCGACGTCCAAAATTTTATAAATCGAAAATTACAAAAGGAGGCCCGATTACTCGGTCCCACAGGAAAATTGAGACCCAGCACAATAGGGCACAATTCTTCAAATTTCCAATACAAGTGAAATTTCGAAGAGATCTTTGATTGTTTTGAACAAATGAAAAAGCGCGACCCAACATGATAGGGCACGATTCTCAAATTGTCAAACATCGAACATCACCTTCGTTTTGAAAGGTTTTTAATAAACATGAGTGAAAACCTAGAGGAATATTCGATTGTTTTGAACAAGCGAGAGATCACAACCCAACACGATAGGGCATGATTCTCGAATTGTCAAACGCCGAATATTGCCTTCGTGTTAAAAATTTTTAAAAGATATGAATGGAATTTTGAAGGGAACCCCGATTATTTTGAGCAAACGCAAAATTGCAACCCAACACGTTAGGGCATGATTCCGCGAATTGCTAAATATCGAACCTCGTCTTTGTTTTGAAGAATTTTGAATGCATGATTATAAAGCTAGTTTAAGATGTATTAATTCGATAAATAAGGCGAAGTAAATCATAAAATTTGGGCTTTATAGAACCACATTTCAAAAATTAAGTGAAACGATGACATAGGGTAAAAGGCACATATGATGGTACGATGCTTGATGAATAATAATGTTAATTGACTAGCAGAATATGCAATTAAATATAATTAATCTAAAGATCATAATCAAATCCCATTCACATACGAAGAACAATTCACAAATCATTAAGACGAATACCATGCAATGATTATATATATTCATGCCATAAGATATAAAGAAAACAACAAGATATGTGTGAAGCAAATGAAATGTAGAAATCAAGATTGTATAAGATTTAATAAGTTAGGTATATAGGTTGACAAGCTTAAAGAATAGGGATATACATATAGAAAAATATTTATATAAAATTATATGAAAATAATAACATATACCGTAGTAAAATAATTTAATATGTACCATATACATGTGAAGAAATGTTAGAAATAATTGTATGTCACGATATCACTTAATTAAAATATGAATTATAGAATTAAACACAGCTTATGTAATTTAAAAAACCACAATTATATGAGTTAAAAAAATATATGTATAAGAATATTTTGGCTTTAATGATGAATAAAAATTAAATATAAGTTCTAAATATATGTTTAATAATAACTTAAATAATACACAAAATATGTGGGATTTCCCTTTTGAATGAGAAATATATATAATATGTGAACAAATCTAAAAGAAATTATATGTATAAAAACACCAATGTTTAAAAATGCATTTAAATTGTATATACTAATAATTTTTGTATATGTATAGTTAAAATTTAATTAATGTATATAACATATGATTTTATTTTAGAAAACAAATACATATGTATAACGTGGACACACAAAAAAAAAGGTTAAATATGTGCATAATAATTTAATGTTAATAATGTCCATGGAATAAAACAGATTATTATGAAGTATATACACGTATAATAACACATAAAATATCATATAAAATAATGCACAGCAATATGAAAATTCAATTACCTTAAATTACAACAAATAAATAACCAATAACAAATGAAACAATTAATATGAACATTGCAAATAATATAAAGAGAAAAAAAAAACTATTTACATATTAATAAAACAACTCAAAATATACAAAATAAATGAACTCAAATCCAAAACTATAACCGAAGTCTAATGAATTATTTAATAAAAATTTGAAGTAGAAATAAAAGAATACTCTATAATGAAAACGTGTTTCAAATAATAAACGGATCCATATTTAACATGCATGAATTCACAGGGATTAATATAGCAATTATCCGCGATCCTGAAACCTGCATGGAAGCATGGGCTAAATGCAACATCAAGTAAAACATTAGGGAAGATTTTTTAAGAAAACAAAACCAATTAGGCGCAAGAAGGAGTTAATTGTAAAGCGGCGTGATTAGGAAGGGCTTGCTTTGCATAAATATGCCATTTTAGGCGCTTGGCACAATCTCGGGTTCCCAAACGGGTTGAAGCGCGAGTTCTCCTTTCCTCTTATATTGCACTGTTTCAAGATTAGGTCATTTAAGACCCATTTTCTTTTTGCTTCTTCCTAAAACACGGTCCCAATTGTAGCCAGAAAAACACACGACACTGGGAACTAAGCTTCTTGGGTTTCTTTTTAGCAACCGAATCACCATTATTTTGGTGACCATCTGCATGCAAAAAGCACCCGCTTTCCTCGTTGAAGACACTTGAACGAATTTTAAAAGGGTTTAGTAAGTATCTTTCTCCTCTCCTTCTTTATTTGAATGAAGTACTCGAATCTCTCATTATTATTATCATTTTATTTTTTTTTTTAAAATGGAAATAGATTGGTGAAGTAAAAAATGCTGCTTAACCTCTCGCCATTACAGCAGAAAAATTTGTGGCTTTCATCGGTTTTTTAGTTGTATGTAATAACAATGACTAAATTAAGAAGAAAATAAAATAAAATAAAGTTGGAAAAAAAGAACAGTATGGAATCACCTCTGATCTTTGCATTCAATCTCCGTATCCCTCCGCTTTACAATTTCGTTTCTGTTTGGGCTTTTGTAGCCGAAAATACAAAGTGATTTCATCTACGCTATTCTATGCTATGCCTATCTCTGCTTTGTTTCTTTGTTCTGTTTTCTCTATTATCCTACTTTGCTTTCCTATTTGCTCTCTTTTGCAGGTACACGGAGATCAACGGGGCTGTGGGTGTCCATTTTGGCGCAAGGAGACAATAGAGGGCCGAACCTAGGGTGTTGGGCGCGCCGACGGTGCACGTGGGAAGGGTACGGCGCTAGGGAGGATTACGTTAGGCTTGGCTGGAAATTGGTTTAGACTTTGGGCTATCGGGTTTCATTACTTTGGGCTTGATGCATTGGGCCTGTAAACTGGGCATTTAAAATTTGCTTGTTTATTTGGGTGCTGATGTAGACCCGGGCAAATTGGCTCGTTTACAGGTTTGTCGTCCCTTGTATTCAATATGAGGGGCTATTGGGTCTTTACTATATTTGATCCAATTATAAGTGTTTTTTGGACTTTTAACCCAACACTTTATAATTCAATCCAACCCAATTAAATAATTTTCTCAGTCTAATTGTAGGGAATGAATTTGTGTATGCAACGAATAAGAAAAATAACTAAGAGATTGAAAAGATCAACTCACAAATTTAACGTGGAAAAACTCCTCTAAAGAGGATAAAAACCTATAGACAAAAGGAGATTTCACTATAATAATTGAATAGTACAAGAGAAGGGGAGAATTAAAACAAAACCTGAAACCTCGAAAGAAAAACCCTTCAAAACAAAACAAAAAAAAACATAATCCTCTCAATTTAAATATTTATGTTGTTGTGTATCTAAAATTGTAACACCCTTAACCCATCTCCATCGCAGGATTAGGGTTACGAAGCATTATTGTACAATCGAAAACATTTGAACATTATATCATTGAATAAGTCAATCACATCATAAACCATTCATATACATGCACGTTGTCCCTAAATCGAGCCTTCGAGGCCCTAAGAATAGCTTAGAAGCAATTCGGGACCAATTTGAAACAAATCAAAAAGTTTAGGAAAAATTTAAAAAAATTGGGAAACAAGGGTCACAGGGCCATGTACCTCATACAACTAAGACACATGCCCACATAACTTTTGAACGAGGGAAACGGTCGTGTCCTAGCTTGTGTCCTCACCTGTGTAACTCTTTAAGTAGGGTTATATGGTCGTGTCACACGTTCGTATGCCAGGTCGTGTAACTCTCAAAATTGCCTCACACGCCCATGTGTTAGGTTGTGTAACTCACTGACTTGATTTTTAAGAAAACCTCAAATGATACACGGACATATCGCCAGGTCGTGTGCCTCATACGGCTAAGTCACTTACCCGTGTCTCAGGTTGTGTGAACCCAAAATTACCTAAAATCAAGCCATTTCAAAATCACTTCATGCATAAACATTTAGACCAATTATGCACACTTTCAAAGCACTAAAACATCATCTAAACACATATATTTGCCATTTCCAAGACCCTATTTCAATTAACCAATATGTCATTCAAAGCCTACAATTAGTATCCAAACATCACATACTTAAACAAGTCCATATAACTCATTTCATGTATATAAATCTAGTACATTTAGGTACTAAAGCATACCACATCTAACCATTTCCAAACCTTTCAAGACATACCATAAGAGTCTTATTCTATTATGTACCTAAAACATATCATAACTGACCATTTTCAAGCTAACAAATTATACCAATATGCCATACACATCCATTATCAAAAAGTGACCAAAAGGACTTACCTAAACAAGCATTATAAATCTATCAACCATACATGGACAACAAAGCACAAACATATCAAGTTACCATTTACATATTCATCCTATACATGTTCATATTGCCATTTCTATACAAGCTAACCTAGTTCAAATATGAAATAAAACATGTCACAAGTAACCATTTTAAAACCATCATCAACATGCCAAAAGAACCTTATAAACAGGCACTTTAAAGCTACCAAAATCACATAACTTGGTAAGGCATCAAAGTGAACCAAATCAACATAGCTTTCCAAAGCTTATACATGTCAAGACATCATTAGCACATACACCATAATATCATTACAAAGCACCCTATACATGTCATTATAAACCTTAGCCAAAATACTAAAAACTACTGAATTGTCTACTGGATAGTGTGATAGATTTCCCACGAGCTTCCAACCGATCGAGCTTCTGATAATTTATAAAATAAAAGAAAATAACTACGTAAGCAATGAATGCTTAGTAAGCTCATATAAACTTAAAACATAACCTACCATTTCAATAATGAAATTTATAGAATAAGTACAAACTGTTACCAATGCCATAAGCTTAGTAAAAGCCTATATAACACTATTAATCTCACAAGTTAGTATATATGTTTATGATTAATATGAAATCAATCATGTATAAACATAACATTTAATTCATCATTGTTACCATACAACCATGATTCATTCCATTTGCTTACTTACCGTTTCCAATACCATGAGTTTAATATAAGCCTTTCAAAACATCATCAAGCTCACATGTTAGTAGATTCATTAACAATCATATAAACTCATTTATAGCATAAATAGATTTCATAAGATACATTACATAAGCATCAGCCTTTTCATATAGTTATGAACATTTCCATTAAGTCACTTACCATTCCATTCATTTTCTTACCCTTTGAACCATCTAAAATTACACGGATACTCAGGAAAGCTCACAAGAAGTGTGCCTTTACATATAACCGTAGCCTTTCCTTTACATCATTGCTCAAACGAGCTGTGAAATTAGTCTGCTCACATGAGCTGTGGGTCGGAATGTAAGTTACACGATGCGACTCACATGAGCTGTGGAGAATCCGTAACAAATGTTAGACCTCAGCCATCTGTAGAACATTCAAGACCAACATTCAAAACATGAAATCCCTAATGACATGTCATTTGTATCCTAAGAATTCTTAAGGTTCAATCAGGACTTGTTATGTAACAGTCCGGTTTTGGAGCTAATCAGAACAGAGGTTTCGGAACCACTAATTCGAGGTCAGAGAAATTTTTTCAAATATTATTTTATGTGTTATAACATGATTATATGAGTGCATGAAAGTTTTGGTGAATTAATTTTAGCGACTGCATGTTTAATTTCAAAAAAGGACTAAATCACGTAAAGGGAAAAAGTTTTATTTTATTAGCTAAAGGTGTTAATTAGATATGGAGCATTAAATTATAGGTCCTTAGTGAATAAATAGACCACAAATTTATTAATGGCTGGACATGGAGCCTTAATTCATGGGATGGTCAATGGTTAGGTGACTTAATTGATAATAAAATATTAACCTAAAGGCTAGCGATCATCTTTTCATTTTCTTTCTTTATCCATTGAAAATATCAGCCATTTTAAGGGTTTTTCAGCTTCAAAATTTCAGCCACTCTTCACTCTTGCAAGTAAGTGATTTTGATGGCCTTTCTTGATAATTTTTGTACTTTTGGGACCCTTGTAGCATAAACTAACTAATGGGGGGCTATTTTGAAAAATGGTTGAAAGTTTAGGGTTTTTACATGAAATATTTTGTGTTTTTCCTGAAATACTATGGAAAAAAATAAGTTATGGTTGTTAAATAAACAACTTTTATGAAAGGATTTTCATGGAAACATCTAAAATGGACCATTTTGTAAAGATTGTAAAATGAGTGATAAGTGTGTGAAATAATTGGAATTGTGGGCTGCTTCTAGTATAAAAAAATTCGGCTAGGCTTGGTTAGTGAGAAAATTTGATGAAAATTGATTTACGAGCCTAGGGGTAATATCGTAATTTTGTGAAAGTCTAGGGGTAAAATGGTTATTTTGCAAAAATATGGTTTATAAAATGTCTTGATTAATGTGGTGATTGAACTAGTGAATTTTATCATTATAGATCAAGAAATACAAAATCCGGACCTAGACCGGGGGAAAGCCAAGCTAATGGATTAAAAGTCGATTAGTCGCCCACATTTTGTATATCGAGGTAAGTTGTACGTAAATAATACAACTTTATTGTTATTATGTATTGAACAATTAACATGGCATAAAGTTTTTGATTATTGTTGTGAATATGCATGTTGAGAATTAATGTAGTAAAAACTCCCAGTTGAACCTTAGGAATGGATTGGATATCCATGCCATGACATTTGGGTGATGTGTGTGCTAGTGTAAGACCATGTCTGGGACATGGCATCGGCCACATTATGAGAGCCAGTGTAAGACCATGTCTGGGATATGGCATCAACCATATTATGAGAGCCAGTGTAAGACCGTGTCTAGGACATAGCATCGGCATCGAGACGAGAGCTAGTGTAAAACCATGTCTGGGACATGGCATCAGCCTCGACATGTGAGCCAGTGTAAAACCATGTCTGGAACATGGCATTAACATTTTACCCTCTTGTGTGAGGCTTATCGGATATCCTTTAATATTCCAAATGGTTCCACGGGTTATTTAAAGCTTATGATAAAGATATGGAAGGAAATAATGATGTTGTGAGTGGTACAAGTTCTTATTTGAAACTCATGAGATATGAGTCTAGTTATGATGCCTTAAGGGTAAGGGTGAAATGGAGTAAGTTCTATCTATGAGAATGATTTCGGGATGATCTTGTAAACTTTGACTTATACTTGTGATGTACAAATATGTAGTAAAAATCTACCTTTGTTAAATCAAGACTGTTGTGTTGCTTCATAATATGCTAAGTGTTTAAATATGCATGGTTGATGTTGTTACTTATTTACATTCAAATTACTAAGCTTTACGCTTACTCCTTCTCTTCTCCATTTTCTTATACTGTCACCAAGCTAGCTAAGGGATCAAAAGGGACATCCGAGCCATCGATCACACTATCAACTAAAGCACTTGGTACAGTTAGACTTAACATTTTGAGTATGGCATGTATAGGAACTCGGTCTTTTTGTTAGTGTCATAATGTTTTAGCCAAATATGTTGGCTCGTCACAAAGGTTGATTCATTTTGTATAAGGCCATGGATGATGGCTAATATTTATTATTGCTAAATGCATTTAATGAGGATTTTCATGGATGTGGTTGTAGACACTCAATTTTGCCCGGGCCCAGAAATAAGTGTAAAAACAAAAATAATAAACCCTAAAAAAAACGAAGTCCAAAGTTCAGTCCAGAATTACAAATATAATTTGGCCCGATCGGAATGGCCCATTACTTGAAAAGATTTAAGGTCCATCTACAAGCTTGACTCATATGGAAATATAATCTTCAATGATATGCAATCTTAGATATGATACAATCTTAGATATGATTGCAATCTTAGATATGATACAATCTTAGATATGATTGCAATCTTAGATATGATATACAATCTTAGAAGATATGATTTTGTAATCTTGGAGATTTAATTTGTAGATATCCTTTAATCTTAACCGTTGATGTAATTGATCTGTACCGTTGGATTTGGGGAGGCTCAACTATAAATAGAGGCATCTCCCTTCATTGCAAAGGACACTAGAGTTTTGGGGAAGCAATAAGAATTCTTGAGAGCATTCACTCAAATTTCTCTCCCTTTCGCGTTCTTACTCTCTCTATGGTTTGTTCTTATTTTATTCTTCGTCTATCTTAGTTTTTCAACCTTTTTTTTTATTTTAATTTCTTCATTTTTCAAATATATATATTTATTCCTATCTTTTATACATTTGATTATGTATTTTATATATTATAATATTTAACCTTTTTATATAGTTTATTTTCAAATATATATTTTCTATGCATGTATATATATTATATTATCATTTCATGTATTTTGAACTATTGCATTATATTTTTATAATTTTTAAATGTTCTATTTATTCATTTTTTTAGTTTATGTCATTTTTTATACCATTATATATTTTTATCTATATATTATTATCATTAAAGGTTTTAACTTGTATTATATACGTATCTTTATTTATATGTTAATAATTACTTTACTCCTATTCTGTTATTACATATTTTGCAGATATTATAATATTATAATTTGTATAATACGTATATTTCATCATTAATTACTTATTTCATATTATTATATAATTATTTCATTGTGAATATAAATTTTTTTACATATTTGATATTTTATATATTATTTTTCTAAATGGATATATTTTATTATTATTCTTATAAATATATTTTTATTATATATTATACTTTTAAATCTATTATTAAATATCACATTTTTATATATGCTCATTCTATTTATCAATTGTTTATATTATACATGTATTTTTCAAAAAAAACTTATGCTTTATTATTATACAATGTTTGCTTTTACTTTAGAATTAATGTATTTTATATATTATGCAATATCTTAGACTTTTATAATTTACTTCAGATGCATATTTTTATTTTATATGTGTCAAAATTGTATATCATGCATCATTTATATGTTTAAATATATGTTGAATTACATGTTTATGGGTTTTTACCTATTTTTCTTAAATATATATCGCGTTTTATGTACATCTTTCTTTTTTTTTGTTATGTTTTATTTCTTATATATATTGGTTAGTATATAATATTTATACTGTTGTACTATTATTATAATATGTTATCTCGTATGTTATGTTAATATGCTCCTTCATGCATCGATTTTAAAAATGAGACTTCAAAGTTTTCAAAAATAAAAAGGCAATGCTTGGTGTTTGGAAGCTTCGAGAAAAGTAGTGCCCTAACTTATTGGGTTGCAATTTTTCTCTGAGTTCGAATAGTCAAGTACCCTTCTAAGTTTTTAAGATTTTCAAAATACGAGCAACTGTCTTGGAATTTCAAAGCGTTATGTCCTAACTTACTGGATGTTGCGTTTTGTCGTTTCGAGATAGGGATTTCCAAAAAGGCTAACTTAGTATCAATATTTTGATAAAAGCGAACCCCAATTTTCAAAAATCAAAATATTTTAAAGAGGATTGCATCTTAAAATTTTTAATTTCCGACCTTAAAGACATTTGATAATTAATTAGGTACCAATTTTTTGGGCGTTACGAGGGTGCTAATCCTTCCTCGTACGTAACCGACTCCCGAACCCGTTCTTTTTATTACGTAGACCAAAACTAATGATTTTAAAACAAAATATTTTAAAGGTGATCCAATCACACCTAAAAAGATTAGTGGCGACTCCTATTTTTGTTTCTTTAAAGTCGATTCCCATTTTCCCAAAACTCGATTTAAAAATGGTCTCGACAGTTTGGCGACTCCACTGGGGACTAATAAGAGAGTCAAGCCGTGTAATTGATTATCTCTTATCTTAATGTCAGAAATTAAAAATTTAAAAATTTAATCCTCTTTGCATTACATGTGTTTGTATTATTGCATGTGTTGCTATATTCTAATACGTATTGCATTTGCATGACTGTTGTGGTCACACCCTTAAGTGGGAGTGAGAAGCTACGCCTTGGTGAGGTTTTCGCCTCCGTGCAGGATAGTGGATCACTTTTGGGATACATTCGTACCTATGGTTTCGTGAGATTTTCATCTCCGTGTAGCCATAGGAAAATGTATTCCCCTGAACTGAGCTCGATTCAAATGAGCCTATAATGGGTGAGGATCGAGGAATCTACTGGTTCAGGTACCTCAAACTTTAGAACCAACCTCATATAGAAAAAACCATAAGAACCCAACTTAGTTAGAGTTAAACTTTAGATATTACCCTTATAAATTATTGTTGAGATTTATTGATATCATGTGATATTGACTATTTCTTTTCTTTTGTTTGCATGACATTTTGCATTTACAAAGGTATCGATTCACGGTCAGTTTCTAAGTTAGAGAGTTTTATTATGGAAAACGGACTTCTTGATAGAGTGGAGGGTAACACTAACGTCCATATATGGTCAAGAGCAAACTCAGTTAGTAAAGGAAAATAGTCTAACCATGGGATATGTGTCAAAGCTGTCAGACTACATTCGTATCAGTGTCACACAGGATAATCAGCATGAGTTAAAGGAAATATGGGATCAATGAGGTATCAAAGCCAAGCAGTTGTTCTACAACAACCATGGGGACTCGCAGTACTTGCTAGACTTGGGAATAGACGAGAATTTGTTTCAGGCCATCACTCAGTATTGGAATCTTGTATACAGTTGCTTTACGTTTGGAAAAGCCGATATGGTATCAGTGGTGGAGGAATATTCAGTTTTGTGGCATTGTCCTATGATTCAAGTTTACTCAAAGGTGACCAGTATTCCAACTTTTATGAGGAAGATGATGAACGTCATGGGGATAGGGCGTGAGCTAAAATGGAAAGAGCAGGAAGGAAAATGGGCGATCTTGGAATTCTGCCTCTTCCGCCATCTGGTGCGTCTTAATGTTGTTTCCAATCAAAGCGAAATTGGATACTGAAGAAGATTGTTCGACACTCTATGGCAGGCGGCGTGCTGCAGGCAAAAGGTAATGTACTCACCAATCATTTTAAGGTGAACAAGAAGAGTATTGATGGACATTTCCACCATTACAACATTTCTCTTTCATAGGAAGATGGTCGATGGCAAGAGTTTTGGAAGGAAAGTGATTGACAGAATGCATGGACCTACAAAGGTGAGTTGGGTGGGAAGAATTGTTTCTATGATGGTAAAAGGCTTATTTATTATAGGATTAAACAACAAGCATGAGTTTACTATATTGTACTTATCAGAGACAATGGAAATGCAAGCCCTGATGGTCTGTCAAAATGGATGCAAAAGAATGAGATTAAAGAAGTTCATATCATTTAAAGACATTTAAAGTAGAGATTAACTATGTTGAGAACGTACCTATGTAAGCATTTCAAAATGTTTTGCGTGGACAGGAATTTGAAAGTTCTCAAGAAACACTAAAGGTGCTGGATATCATTTTAGGGCAGCATGTTAAGCAGGAATACCTACTTGTTTGCCAATCTTTCTTTCAAGATAATCAGAACAACTTCACAGACATTGGAAGAGGTGTCTATAGATGTAGGGATTATCTCGGGGGTAAAGCTATTCGGGATGGTAGTAGATCATTTACAGATCATGAAGGTACAAGCTGATACATTGAGCGCGAAATACAAGCTACAGTCAGATCATTGTCAAGATTTAGCTTTGTTGAGTTAAAACTTTAGGCCATAGGACGAAGGCGTATTTGCAATCCATTCATATGTAAAGATATTCTTTTTCTAAATAAAGTTTTCTAAATGAAATTGAGTCGAGATCGATACCTTTTTGCATTCATGCATTTGCATTACATCCCATCGCATCATATGCATTTAAATTATAAAAAGACCCTAATTAGTTAAAATTATTAAAAAAAAAAAAGAAAAGAGAGAGAGAGAAGAGGGTCACGGCTAAGTGAAAAAGAAGTTGAATGAGAATTAACGACGTTCCCTTACATATCCCCGACTTTTGTGTCAGGAGGGATAGCTTACCCGGAGAAGGGGGTGTTTGGAAATGAAAATCATCCTATCAATGTCATACATAAGGAAGGGACTGAACAAAGAAACCTTGAGGGCATTCGCCCTTACGAATTGGGAAGTTCTTTAAACAATTGGACTGCAGAAGAACTTCCTATAATCTTTAGGAATTTTACGGAGTAATATTCAGAACACTCTTATTGCTCTAAAGCCTAGGACTAATGAGATTTCTTTTGAGAAGTAGGCTCATGTTCAGACATTTTTATTTTCAATAAAACATACTTTTATTATTTATCCGAGTAAATATTCTTTCATTCTGATTCTTTTGACCTTTGACATTCTTTATAAATTTTCATTTCATGTAAATAGTCATTCTTGAATTCATTATTCCTTGTATATTCTTTTGTGTGCCTATCATAGATCTCTAGATATCAATGACACGAGCAACGATACTACAGATTCAGAGTTCCTTTTGAGTGCGAAATGTGTTTAGAGGAATCTCAGTACTTTGAAGGTGACAGAAATTATGACTTGTTTCTGAATTTGTTGAAAATGGTTTTTACCCCATGAAGTGGTGGTAGGAAATATAGCCCTGGAGGAAGGAAAGATTGTGAAATTGGAATTAGCTGAGGAGACAAAACAAGACCTTGTTGAGATTATTATGAGAATTCAAAAATGTGGTCCGAAGACACATGCAGGAGGATTTGCAATTTCCAGGATAAACATGAGGTTTTGGGGCACTGTTGGTCCACCATAGAAAGGGATCGCATCAGTTGGACAATGAATGCCAAATTTAAAGGAGTCAAGACTTATGGGGTATGTATGTTATGGGCCCGAGCTCGTCAAAAGTTTCAAGCTGACAATGACTCATCTTTGTGGACGTCAACTACTCTATTAAGAGGGGGAGATAGCTTTATATGCCAATATTACAAAGTCAAAAGTCATCCATTTCAAAAAAAAAAAAAAAAAGATTATATATAACTGCACAATGCCAAAAGTTTGCAGTTTTTTCAAAGATAATGTGCCATACTACAATACAACAAAGGTTGCCAAAAGAAAAGAAAAAGAAGAAAAAAATAAATTACAGAAGATGACCGAGACTGGTAAAAATTGGCATAAGAAACTACCGCCTACTCTCTATGCTTACGCTGGGGCAAACACCTTCAATTCCAGTTGTTTCAAAGGTTCCAACCATCATCCTTGGAATGGGTGCCTGTTTGGCTTTCCTGAGCAGTCTGATGTGCCGTTAATAGCTGCGATGGTTAGCTCTAGGTGGTGGCCAGTGATTTCCAGCTATAGGGCATCAGGCCGTACACAGTCTCTGAAGCTTAAAATGATAGATTCTTTCTTCAAAACTAGTTTCTGACAAAGTGGATGACGGTAGCTCTCTTAGACTTCTATACAAGTTCAGGGAAGAGGAAACCTGATCAAATCATTATTTTCAGGAATGGGGTTAGTGAGTCTCAAGTCAATCAAGTTTTGATCAAGTTATTGACGCTTGCAAGTTTCTTGATGAGAAGTGGAACCCTAAAGATTGTGGTTATTATTGTACGAAAAACCATCATACCAAGTTTTTTTTCAGCAGGGATCTCCTGACAGTGTGCTACATGGTATTGTCATTGACAACAAAGTATTCCATCCAAAGAACAATGATTTTTACCCTCGTACCTATGCTGGAATGATTGGAATCACGAGGCAGACCCACTATCATGTTCTCTTAGACCAGGCTGGGTTTTCGGCTGATGATCTGTAAGAGTTTGTTCATTCTCTATCCTATACGTATCAAAGGAGCACCACAGCCATATTTGCTGTGGTTCCTATTTGCTACGCTCATTTGGCAGCTTCACAGTTGGGGGCAATTTATGAAGATTAGGGATGCTTCAGAAACATCATCGAGTTATGGTGGGATGTATGCTCGGAGTAACCTCAGTATTTGACTTTTTCCAGTTGAAGGATAAAGTCAAGAACTTCATTCTTGTCTCACGAGAATCATTGAAATATCTTTTATAAGGTTTGACAAACAACGGCCGGAGGATCACTGGGGCAATCCCTTTCTCATGGGTTTATGAATCAAGATTTTTCCTCCAAGCTTTGATGGAGTCAAGAATTGAATACCTCTAGTAAACTTAACTTGAAAGTATTCATCCTAAGCAAATGTACCAAGAATGGATGACACAAACTTATGAAAAAGAAGGTTCGTCCAAAAGAATTTCATAAGAGAAACCTTGTACTGAAAGAAATCTTTCCCATGCAAAAGGATTGGGAAGGGCCATATGTTGCGAAGAGGGCTTTCTCTAGAGGTGCACTGATTTTGACAAGAAATGGATAGGAAGAATTTATTTGATCCAGTGAATTCGGACTCGGTGAAGGAGTACTTTGTTTGAAGGAGAAGGGAAACCAAGGTGAAAACCCGCAAAGGGCACTTTGGGACTTCTATTTCAAAAAAAAAAAAGGAAAAAAAGAAAAGAAAAAGAAAAAAAGGAAAAAGGAAAAAAGAAAAAGAAAAAGGAAAAAGAAAAAAAAAGAAAAAGAAAAATGGAGAGGCCAAGGTGAAAACCCACAAAGGGCGCCTTGAGACCAAAGGGGTTTTGAGTTGAAAACCCGAAAGGGCAGCTCAAATTTTGAAGAGCACACGATAATCTTGCTATATCTGATTCAATGAAGAGTGAAGCGCGTTGCATATCAGGGCATCGACAAAGTACTTTGGGTCTTTTAAACACATGTTGAACTCAAGAAAGTCTTCATGGAGCTGGTGTATAGACACTTAAGCGGTGATATCTGGGGCGTCTGATTTCTGTCCTATTTACTATCTTTGGATTCTTTTTCTTCGCAAAGATATGTTCTTAGGTTAATCTTTTTGCATTCCTTCCAATAATTTGCCTAAATCTAATTATCCTCAGGATCAATTTATTTGTCTCCCATTATTCATAAAGCATGTTGCATTGAAATAATGATAGATGAACTAAAATATCTTTGCAAATGAAGTTTTGCATATTACTCTGGAAATTTCTAGATAATACAAGAAACTGAAACAAGACAATTGTTTAAGGAATTCTCATATGTATGGGTTGGAGATACTCGAGAGATTTTCTTCTTCAGTCCAAAAGGTGGTTGGATGTTTTAAGCAATATTGATCTTAAGAGAGGATCATTTTATAAATATCTTCAGTGGGTCGTAATATTCGGGGAATGATACGGTAGACCAAATTGATGGAGAAGATTCGAGGCATACGAGCAGAGTATGATCGATTTGTCGAGAAGAATGAGGCGGAAAGCTCGATAGATGAATGAGTGATGAAGTCCGAAATAGGGGTCAGATTCATAACATTTTGCATTATAACATGTCTAATTAGGAGAATTTGACTCACTTCGATCATAGCATCCTAATTATTAGGCATGAACTCATACGCATTCTACAGGTTATATCTTTAATGGGACAATGTAGATCAAATAAACAAGATTTGGCATCCCTGTGTTTATAGGGAACAGATCAAAGATAGCAGATCTGACATTCCTGTGCTTACAGCAAAGCAGATTGAAGATTTCAGCATGGCATCCCTGTGTTCATAGGGAACGAGTTGAAGATAGCAGATTTGGCATCTCTGTATTTATAGGGAACTGATCGAAGATAGCATGTCTAACCTTCAGATGTTTATACTGAAGCAGATCCAAGATGATTTGGCATCCTTGTGTTTACAAGGAACAAATCGAGGACATAGCAGATTAGACGCTCATATATTCTCAAACAGACTCAAGATGATTTGGCATCCTTGTGCTGACAAGGAACAAATCGAGACATAGTTGATTTGGCTTTCACGTTTTTACGATGAAGCAAACCTAAGATGATTTGTCGTCTCTGTATTGTCAAAGAACAAATCAAAGTCAGGCATCTCCACTTCGATAGGAAGCAGATACATGGCAGAACTTACCTTCAGACGATTAGACTGGAACAGATCCAAGATGATTTGGCATTCTTTTGTTTACAAGGAACAAATCGAGGACATAGCAGATTTGACTCTCAGATGTTCTCAAATAGATCCAAGATGATTTGGTATCCTTGTGCTTACAAGGAGCAAATTGAAGACATAGCAGATTTAGCTTTCACGTATTTACGCTGAAGCAAATCTAAGATGATTTGGCATCTCTGTATTGTCAGGGAACAAATCGAAGAAACAGATTTGGCGTCTCTGTGTTCAATGGAGTCAGATCAAAGATAGCAGATATCACCTTCCTGAGTTGCAGTGAAGCAAATTGAAGCCGTCAAGAGGCCATTTAAAGAAGATCAAGGATCAAGAACTCAAGACTCGGTGAGCCCGGGCAAAATTGGTCCTTTTATAGTCTTTGCTCTATTCTGTTACATACAAAAGAATGAGCAAAGAGGGGCAAATGAGACACTCAATTTTGCCCAGGCCTAGAAATAAGTGTAAAAACAAAAATAATAAACCCAAAAAAAAAACGAAGTCCAAAGTTCAGTCCAGAATTACAAATATAATTTGGCCCGATCGGAATGGCCCATTACTTGAAAAGATTTAAGGTCCATCTACAAGCTTGACTCATATGGAAATATAATCTTCAATTATATGCAATCTTAGATATGATATGCAATCTTAGATATGATACAATCTTAGATATGATTGCAATCTTAGATATGATACAATCTTAGAAGATATGATTTTGTAATCTTGGAGATTTAATTTGTAGATATCCTTTAATCATAACCGTTGATGTAATTGATCTGTACCGTTGGATTTGGGGAGGCTCAACTATAAATAGAGGCCTCTCCCTTCATTGTAAAGGACACTAGAGTTTTGGGGAAGCAATAAGAATTCTTGAGAGCATTCACTCAAATTTCTCTCCCTCTTGTGTTCTTACTCTCTCTATGGTTTGTTCTTATTTTATTCTTCGTCTATCATAGTTTTTCAACCTTTTTTTTATTTTAATTTCTTCATTTTTCAAATATATATATTTATTCCTATATTTTATACATTTGATTATGTATTTTATATATTATAATATTTAACCTTTTTATATAGTTTATTTTCAAATATATATTTTCTATGCATGTATATATATTATATTATCATTTCATGTATTTTGAACTATTGCATTATATTTTTATAATTTTTAAATGATCTATTTATTCATTTTTTTAGTGTATGTCATTTTTTATACCATTATATATTTTTATCTATATATTATTATCATTAAAGGTTTTAACTTGTATTATATACGTATCTTTATTTATATGTTAATAATTACTTTACTCCTATTCTGTTATTACATATTTTGAAGATATTATAATATTATAATTTGTATAATACATATATTTCATCATTAATTACTTATTTCATATTATTATATAATTATTTCATTGTGAATATAAAATTTTTTTACATATTTGATATTTTATATATTATTTTTCTAAATCGATATATTTTATTATTATTCTTATAAATATATTTTTATTATATATTATACTTTTAAATCTATTATTAAATATCACATTTTTATATGTGCTCATTCTATTTATCATTTGTTTATATTATACATGTATTTTTCAAAAAAAACTTATGCTTTATTATTATACAATGTTTGCTTTTACTTTAGAATTAATGTATTTTATATATTATGCAATATCTTAGACTTTTATAATTTACTTTCAAATGCATATTTTTATTTTATATGTGTCAAAATTGTATATCATGCATATTTATATGTTTAAATATATGTTGAATTACATGTTTATGGGTTTTTACCTATTTTTCTTAAATATATATCGCGTTTTATGTACATCTTTCTCTTTTTTTTGTTATGTTTTATTTCTTATATATATTGGTTAGTATATAATATTTATACTGTTGTACTATTATTATAATATGTTATCTCGTATGTTATGTTAATATGCTCCTTCATGCATCGATTTTAAAAATGAGACTTCAAAGTTTTCAAAAATAAAAAGGCAATGCTTGGTGTTTGGAAGCTTCGAGAAAAGTAGTGCCCTAATTTATTGGGTTGCAATTTTTCTCTGAGTTCGAATAGTCAAGTACCCTTCTAAGTTTTTAAGATTTTCAAAATACGAGCAACTGTCTTGGAATTTCAAAGCATTATGTCCTAACTTACTGGATGTTGCGTTTTGTCGTTTCGAGATAGGGATTTCCAAAAAGACTAACTTAGTATCAATATTTTGATAAAAACGAACCCCAATTTTCAAAAATCAAAATATTTTAAAGAGGATTGCATCTTAAAATTTTTAATTTCCAACCTTAAAGACATTTGATAATTAATTAGGTACCAATTTTTTGGGCGTTACGAGGGTGCTAATACTTCCTCGTACGTAACCGACTCCCGAACCCGTTCTTTTTATTACGTAGACCAAAACTAATGATTTTAAAACAAAATGTTTTAAAGGTGATCCAATCACACCTAAAAAGATTGGTGGCGACTCCTGTTTTTGTTTCTTTAAAGTCGATTCCCATTTTCCCTGTAACGCCCCGTACCCGAGACCGTCGCCGGAGTCGAACACGAGGTGTTAACAGACTTAATTCATTACTTTAAACAGCTCAAACAATTTATTTTTAAAATTTTTAGTCAAGCTAGCAATCTACGTCACAGTCGCTTAAAAATTCATATCTCGAGTTCCAAAACTCAAAATGAAATTCCGTAAATTTTCCATGAAACTAGACTCATATATATATTTACTAATTTTTTTATAAAATTTTTGGTCAATAAAATTAGTAAATTTTATTAGTTAAAATCTCCCCTGTTTTAGGGTTCGACTACTCTAACCTCTGTGTATTATGAATCAGATATCTCCCTGTACAGAGTTTCAATGACTATGCCGTTTATTTCTAATAAAACTAGACTCAATAAGGAATCTGTACATATAAATCATGACTTCTAATTATCTTTGAAAAATTTATGGTGAATTTCCAAAGTCAGAACAGGGGATCCAGAAATTGCTCTGGACCTGTTTCACAAAAATTTAAACATCTCATAAAATATAACTCATATACCTGTTTTGTTCCATCCATATGAAAATAGACTCATCAAGCTTCAATTCCATAACTTATTCATTATTTAATTTCATTTCTACTATTTTTACTGATTTTTCAAATTCACATCATTACTGCTGTCTGAATCTATTTTATGGTAAATTTTACCCATTTCATGGTTCCCATGGATTAGCTAGCAATTTAGCATACATAACACCAAATATGATCATGATTAGCCATTCCAATGGCTAATCATTACCAAGCATTTCCATACCACTCAATAACCATATCATAAGACCATATATACAAAATGATTATAATGCTATACATGCCATACTCAAAATATACAAGCCATTATGCCAAGATGGTATACGGATAATGTGAGCGTGTCTCCGACCGTTTCTGATTTCCGAGCTGGCTTGTCAACACTATAAGGAATGAAAAGGAGGGAGTAAGCACAAATGCTTAGTAAGTTCACATGCAAATAGCAAGTAACACAATTATATAAGCAAACATAAACATCATTTGCATGATCATCACCGAGCCATTCATATCACATTTTCATTTATCATCTTACCATATTGTTGTTATATCGAGTTTTCAACCCGAGGGTTAAGTACATACCTGTTCAAAGTATCCATTTCACAAAACTTACCAATACATCCCTTTCATCTCGAGTATTCCTCCATTTGAGTAGAATTTTACCTGTTGAACACATCGGAATATAATTCGGATACACGAAAAGTTTGCACATAAGTGCCACATATGTAGCCAAGCTACCATGTAACCCGCCCATAAGTGAACTCGGACTCAACTCAACGAGCTCGGGCGTTCGCATCCATAAGTGAACTCAGACTCAACTCAACTAGCTCGGATGCCTAGTTACATCTCTCGAACTCGGACTCAACTCAACAAGTTCGGACATTCGCATCCATAAGTGAACTCGGACTCAACTCAACGAGTTCGGATGCCCAAATATCCAGTGACATGTCACTTGTATCCTAATCCATTCCTAAGGTTCAACGGGACCTTTTTCCCAATCATGTGTCTCAACCATCTTCTACGGAATGCCGATACCGATACTCAATAGTATTTCACATTTTCCAAGTATATCACATAATTTGACATATTATCAAACAATTATCACGAGTATAATATTTAATAATAATTATCATATCATTTAAATAACATAAAAACATTTAAAATAATAACTATGTTACCAACATTTACATATGAACTTACCTCGTATGTGAAAATGGCTACTTTTACCATTTCGTCCACAACTTGGTATTCTCCCTATTTTAGCCCGAATTTTAGTTTTTCTTGCTCTATCATTTAAAATATAGTCTAATTAGGGCTCACATTATTCAAATTAACCTAAAAGCATATTTTGGCAAAATTACATTTTTGCCCCTAAACTTTTGCATATTTACACTTTTGCCCCAAAGCTCGTAAATTAAACTTCAGCATATTTTCTTATGTTTTATGACATGATGAAAATTTTTCCCTTCTATGACAACATCAAATTCTCACTCTAACACATAGTTATGAACAATAGCAATTTTTACTGATTAAGCCGTTTTACTCATTTTTGCTTAAAATCGCTTAGCAAAAGTTGTTTAACATAATTTCAGCCTTCATATTCTACCATAAAACATCAAAATAAACACATTTCACCTATGGGTATTTTTCCAAATATGAACTCTAGCTTAAATTATTGCTAGAATAAGCTTAATCAAGTTACCGGGATTCCAAAAACGTAAAGAACTTGAAAAACGGGGCTAGAACGGACTTACAATCGAGCTTGGAAGCTTGAAAAACCCTAGCCATGGTTTCTCCTTGCTATATTCGGCCATGGGGTTGAAGATGAGCAAAATTGGCTTTTAATTTTGTATTTTAATTCATTTTACCCCTAAATGACCAAGATGCCCTTACTACTAAACTTTCCAAAAATTCCATCCATGTCCAATTTTTGTCCATAGACTTAGAAATTGGTAAAATTTCTATTTTATACCTCCTAATTAATATTTCAAAACAATTTCATACTAGAAACTTCTAGAATGCAAGTTTTGCAAATTATTCGATTTAGTCCCTAATTTTAATTTAAGCACTTTATGCATAAAATTTCTTCACAAAATTTTCAAACAATCATGAAATCATATCATAGACCTCAAAATAATCATAAAATAATTATTTCTATCTTGGATTTTGTGGTCACGAAACCACTATTTCGACTAGGCCCAAAATCAAGATATTACATTCCCAAAACTCGATTTAAAAATGGTCTCGACAGTGGTTATTGCACGGTTTGTATTCATAAGTAGGAGATATTGTATGTGAAAGAGAATAGCTTGAAAATGATGTGTGTTTGCATTGGTATTGGCTAATATGGTCATGTGTTTATGTTTGTATTAGTATAGTTTGATGTTTTATACGTTGGTGTAAGTAAGGGTGACAAAAAGGCTTGGTAGATAGCCTTGTGTTTGTCCACACGGGTAGACACACGGGCATGTGTCTAGGCCGTGTGTGACACATGGTCCGCTTCATGGGCATGTAGACAGGCCGTGTGTTCCCTGCACTTAAATTTGGCATAATAGAATGCCTAGTAGTACCACACGGGCGGAGACACGGCCGTGTGTCTCAACCGTGTGGAAGACATGGCTATAGCACATGGGCATGTGCCCAGGCCGTGTGAAGTCTGCACCTTAAATGCGAAATTAAGTTCGCCGCACGGCCTAGCACACGGCATGTGCCTTGGCCGTGTGATCCTAAATTTTTGCTGACGTCAGAAACAGAATGTTAAGGTTTTAGTACACTGGCTAAGACACGGGCGTGTCATGGCTGTGTGAGGGACACGGGCCATGGATACGGGCGTGTGCCAGGCCGTGTGAAAACCCTGTAGGTTCGAATTGAGAAATAAATCCACATGTTAAGAGGACACATGTGCGTGTCACTCTTCCACACGGATGTGTGCTCCTGTTTTCAGTGAAATTTTCCAAAGTTTTCAAAATTTCCCGGTTTAGTCCCGAATCGCTTTTAAAATATATTATGGGCTTCGTGGCCTCATGTTAGGGACTTAAAGATAAATTTTGAATTTTTTTTAATTTGAACGAACTTTTATAACTTGGAAATGTTTGTGTCCTCATGTTTAAGTTCGGTAATACTTTATACTCTATTCCGGCATCGGACGCTTGTAAGGGGTGTTACATATTATTCGTCAATTCATCATAGCATTGAAACATTTGTATATTGATTCATTTAGATCAAAACAACATAATAAACATTCAAATATAATTAAAATTAAAATGATTACGGTTCGTACGAACTTACCTAACTAAATCACAACAATGACTAAGTACAGGGGCTATTTGGTAATTTTCTCTTCTCCTCGATTTCCAACTCGTTCTTGATATAAAATAATAATTCCATTCAATTCACTAATTCTAACAGAAAAATAAATTCATTTTGTGCAATTAAGTCCTTTTTGACATTTTTACAAAATTGCCCCCAACATTTTACTTTTATACAATTTAGTCCCTAAGCCCAAAACATGCAAATTAACTATTTTTATTCAATTAATCTCACTCCAAAATTTAGAATAATTAATTTAGCTTATAACCAATAATAATAAAAATTTACAAAATTGCCCTCAAAGTTTACCCTTTGTGCAATTTAGCCCCTAAACCCGAAACTTGTAATTTTATCATTTTTAATTAAAATTCATGCTAACCGATTTTTACCTAATTTCATAACAGCCCAGATTTATCATTAATTTGTAATATTTTCCTTTAATTTTATCATTTTCATAAATAATTCCCTAAACTTGAAAATCATCAAAAATTACTTAACAAAATACTTATATTTAACAACCAAGCTTAAGATTCTACCATAAACTTTCAAGAACATCACAAATTCATCAATAACACATTCCATAACATTTGACAATTTTACAAATTGACCCTCGGACTAGCTAGATTAAGCTAATACGAGCCTAAAAACATAAAAATCATTAAAACCGGGATCAAAACACTTACCATGCATCAAAATCAATTTGGACGAATGTGTTTCTCACCAAAAATGGAAGAATCAGTTTTGCTTTGAGAAAATAAGAAGACGATAGCATTTTTGGGCATTTTGTTTCTTTTAAATTTTTATTTGAATTATAAATTTATAATTTTGCCCTTGTAAAATTAATCAAATTTCAAGTACATAATTACCCAGAACCGTCCACTAATAATACAAGTGGTATAGTTGCAATATAAAACCTCCCTCATTTAATACTTAATCCATTTAATCATTGCAATTCAATAGTGACTAGGTTTTACACCTTTTACGATTTATTTTATTTAATTTAATTAACTATCTAAATATTAAAATTTCTTAATGAAACTTTAATACAACCTTAATATCACTCCATAAATATTTAATAAAATATTTATGGCTTTATTTATAGAAACGAGGTCTTGATACCTCATTTTCTAAAATCACTTGACTTTAGGGACATACCACTTGAACCTAATTATTCATTCAAATAACATAAATTATCAATTCAAAATTTATTTTAATACCATATCTAACTCATAAATATTAAATAATAACATTACGAACTTACTCATCGAATTTGTGTCCCTGAAACCACTGTTTCTGACACCACTAATAAATAGGCTGTTACAAAAACCTAGAGTAACTAAGGCCTATTTATAGGTTGAAATTCGCAGCATTTATGAGTAGAATATCCCTAGGTTAATCAAATTTTAAGTGGAAAACTAAAACAAAATTTGACTAAGAGAAGAAAGCCAAGAAACTTGAGGAGCACATCGTGACATGGTGTTTGGTTGATCAATTTCAGATAGATCCTTCATCTCAAACTTAGAGTCAAGTATGATTTTAAGTCGCTCAATTTCAAATGGATCCTTAGCCACAATCAACATATCATCAACATAAAGCAACAAATATATGAATGAACCATCATCAATACATTGTAAATATACACAACTATCTTACATACTTTGTGAAAAACCAATACTTAACATGAAAGAATCGAACTTGTTGTACCACTGCCGAGGAGACTATTTCAGATGTACAACGATTTTTGAAAACGGCAGACATGATCTTCCTTACCTTCAGTTCTAAAGTCTTCCGGTTGTTGCATGTATATGTCCTCCTCAAGGTCAACATGAAGGAAAGTAGTATTCACATCTAACTGTTCTAACTCAAGATTGTTTAATGCAACAAGAGCTAAAAGTGCTCAACTGGATGCATGTTTTACAGCGGGAGAGAAAATATCATAAAAATCAACTCCCTTTACTTGATTGTAGCCTTTTTGAACCAAGCTTGCCTTGTATCTAGTTTTGTTCGGACCAGAACCTTCCTTCTTCTTAAACACCCATTTGCAACCAACTATTTTCTTACTGATGGATGGTTTTACTAACTACCAAGTCTAGTTCTTTTGAAGCGATTCCATCTCTTTTTCCATATAAATGAGCCATTTTTTTAAAATTGGAAGCCTAAACTACCTCCAAATAGCATGAAGGGTCAATCGAATCGATGCTCTTTGCAACACTTAGAGCATATGACACTAAGTTTCCTTCATAATATTTCTGTGGTGGTCAGATTTATCGTCCTTTCCTATTACGAGCCAACTTATAATTAGTTAATTGAGATGGTGAGGGTACTTAAAAGTCAGATGAAGTCCCAACCTGATCCGAAATAGCTTCAGCTTCACAAGAACTAGAATTTCATCACGTTGTCGCGACGCTGTATGTTTGCTCGTCGGGATGACTGTCCTATTCGCCATAACGTTGCGATGTGGCTTTTTGAGTCATCATGATGTCACATCTTGTTTCTTCTTTCGACTCTATCTTGCTTGAGACACTCTGATTTGTGGTGTCTTTAAAAATAAGTGACCCTTTTCCAAACGAATCATGGTTGTTTCATCGAATTTAACATATATGCTAATAATAGTTTTGTTGGTTTCTAGACACCATAGTTTAAAACCTTTTGTACCGGATGAGTAACCCAAATAAATGCACTTTATGTCCCTTGAATCGAGCTTTTCCTGGCTAAATTTAGCATAAGCAAGACAACCGAAAATTCTAATATTAGAATAATTGAGAGGATTACCTAACCATATCTCCTATGAAACTTTACCGTTCATTGCTAGATGTGGGGATTGGTTTACCAAATAACTTGCCAAATTTATGGCTTCAGCCCAAAACTTCTTCCCTAAACCTACATTTGAAAGTATGCAACTGGCCTTTTCCAATAATGTTTTGTTCATTCTTTTTGCAACTCTATTCTGTTGCGGAGTACTTACAACAATGTGATGTCTCTCTCTATCCTTTCCTATTTGCAGTAGTCATTAAACTTGGATGATCAAGTCTATTGTTCGTTCTCAACCACTTCACAAACTTCCCGGTCTATTTTTCTAACAATATTTTCTATTGCTTGAAGATTCTGAAAACTTCATTTTTTTTATTTCAGGAAATAAACTCAAACTTTTTAGAATGGTCAATAATAAAAGTTACGAAATATTTATTACCTCCTTCTGAGATGTCAAGAGTTGAAACCCATAAATAAAAATGGATGTAGTTAAGAGTCCATTTTGTTCTATGCATTGTGGAATTGAAACTTACTTACGTTTGTTTCCTGTAAGAGTAGTGTTTGTATAAACCTAACTTACCAATTCCAGTGTCTCCAAGAAGACCTTTTTTATACAATGTTGACATACATTTCTTGCTTATATGAGCGAGTTACATGTGCCAAAGTTTGGTTGAACCAAAACTTGTAGAGAAAGAATCACATCGCGTCGTTGCAACATCAGTTTGGTTCTCATTACGACGTGGCAATAATTCCTGCTCTTTTTTGGTATTTGTAGCTGCACCAGTAACCATTGACCCTTTCAAAATGCATAGGTTGCCCTTTTTCTATCCTTTCATTACAATGAAAGCTTTACGAGAAACATTTAAACCATTTGACTTAATAATTATCCTACAACCGTTAGAATCCAAAATTCCCAATGAGATAAAAATTTTCTTTTAAGTCAGGTACATACTTGATATCTGACAGTGTCCAAATTATTTCGTCGTGCATCATGACTTGTAGTGCTCTGATGTTGGTTATCTTACATGGAGAATTATTCTCCATTAGCACTACTTCACCTTCAATTGAACTGTATGTGGAGAACCAGTTATTGTTAGGACACATGTGATAGGAACACCCTGAATTTAGGATCCATTTGAAAGTAAGCTTAGAGCTTTCACTCATCGACACTAGTAATAAATCATCACATCTATCTTTGGCTACACTAACATCAACAACTTTGGCTTTCTGCTTATCTTTTTGTCATTTTTGTCATCCATTTTAATCTTATGTTGAAGTTTTACATTCCGACTTGATGTGGCCCTTCTTCTTGTAATAGTTACATTCTGTCTCGATTTCTGGATTTGAATCTTGCCCTAGACCTATTTCGATTTGGGTTTTCTAATTGTTTTCTTCCCCTTACAACTAGAACTAAAGCTTGCCCGTCTGACATTTTGTTTGGGGCCTAACTCATTGTTGAGTTTATCCTTACTTAGTAGATTCCCCTTTATGTCTTTAAATGATATATGATCTCTCCCACAAATTAGAGTTTCCTTGAAAGATTTATAAAAAGAGGGCAAAAAACATAACAATAACATAACCTGATCCTCGTTACTAATCTCTATTTCAAAATTCTTCAAGTCATTTAGAAAGGTAATAACTTATTAATATGAGCTCTAATAGGCTCACCTTCGGCCATTCTGAACGTGTAAAGATGTTGTTTTAACACTAACCTATTGGCTAATGATTTTATTATATGCAAGGCTTTCAGTTTCTTCCATAACATATACACTGTTTTCTCCTTTAAAACCTCCTGTAACACATTATTAGACATAATTGAATTATAGATAGGATTTTTTTTATCTAACCTATCCTATTCTGACTGATCCATGTTTGCGGGCTTATTCTCTGTAACGATCCTTTCAAGATCACTCTGAATTAGTATTGTTGACATACAAACTTGCCAAAGACTAAAATTTGTGATACCGTCAAACTTATCAATATCAAACCTTGATGCTGCTATCTTTGAACGAGTTAAATGAGGAAATCTAACTAGATTTAATATCAGTTTGTAGGGAATTAACCTGTGTATGCAATGAATAAGATCAACACACAAATTTAACGTGGAAAAACTTCTCTAAAGAGAATAAAAAACCACGGGTAAAAAGGAATTTCACTATAATAATTGAATAGTACCAGAGGAGAGAATTAAAATAAAATCTGAAACCCCAAAAGAAAAATCCTTCAAAAAAAAAAAAGAATTCTCTCAATATAAATATTTTTGTTGTTGTGTATCTAAAACCTATAGTAACTAAGGCCTATTTATAGGTTGAAATTCGTAGCATTTATGACTAAAATATCCCTAGGTTAATCAGAGTTTAAGTGGAAAACTAAAATAGAGTTTAAATGAGAAAAGAAAGCAGAGAAACTTGAGGAGCATGTCGCCATGTCGTGATGTGATGTTTGATCGTCGGAACAAGGGCTTTTTTCTTGTCGTGATGTCAGCTGCTCGTTGGGATGAAGAGCTTCTTCTTGTTGCGACATCACGCACTGTTTTGGTCGAAATGTGATGCATACTTCCACACTAATTTTTATTCCGTTAAAATTATGACAACTTTAACATAAAATAATCTGCAAAAAATATATATTTGATTTTTTACATTCAACAGATTCATAATAATCAATTGATTTAATTTTATTTTCAAACTTAAATTATTTAATTAATAATAATTTAAAAATTATAAATTAATTCTCAAATTATTTCCATAATTAATGAGAAAATCACATTTATTTTCAAATATTTTCTATTTCTTTTAACTTTATCATTTCTATTGAAAAGTAGAATAATTTTTTCATCTACCCCATAATGTTTTCATGCATAAATAGTTTAGGAGTGAGTTTTTTTTCTTATTTTGGTAACAAATCAAAATTTGATTATTGGTTAACTAACAAGGTTGTTAAAACCAAGATCTGATAATGTCAAAAGAAAAAAAAATCAAGATGACATTTAATGGGTTGAAAGAAAAGAGTGAGAGGGTTGGAAGCAAGTCTAAACCTCAAAGGTGTTGAAATGGAATACGTGGCTTCTCCAGGGAGTATATAATTATAATGTGATTGTAGGACCACCCCAAATCAAGATATAGGACCACGCCAAATCAAGATAGAAGAAGAAGCAAATCCTGAAATTGAACTTGGAAAAAAATATCAGCAAATGGCTCGCGTCGCCTCAAACCCTCTTTCTCTTCCCAGATTTAGGCCTTACTTTCAAGTTTCCGACACCGCCCTCCTCTTTAAATCCCCTTCCCTTCCTCCTTATAGAACTCGCAAGTTTCAATCCATCATCTGTCAGACAAATCCACTTCCCACCCAAACACAATCCTCTGACGAGGTAACTCTCTACTCTTTCTTTGTGTCTCTGCTTTTATTTTTGCATAATCTTCATTTTTATAAAAGGGTTGCTGTTACTTTTTGCTGAGAGCAATTATGACGAGCACAATTTTAATTTACTTCTGCCTTGAAGGGTTGTTCTAGTATTAGAATAAGATAATCTCTTGATTACCATAATTTAAGTAAACTAAATGTAAGTATGAATGAATGAACCTAGTGAACTCTTTGTAGGTTTTGCTAATAGGCTTTTTCATAGCTCTTTTTAAGGTGCTGTGACTGTAGAAACTTCTTTTTTGTGCACTAAACAAAGTAATTGATGTTTAATCTATAATACACAATTCGTTGTATGAGAATATTTCTTTTAATGGTAGCTTCTACTAATTTCCTTAGGGAACTCATAAGCAAATCCATTCATTTAAATGCTAGATTGAAATTTATGTAAAACTTATCATTGCCATGGCTAATTGTTTTTTTTTTAAATATAAATGGGGTTATCACGAGGGTGTGGATAGATTTAAATTTGGTTTAATTGAACAGGAGATACCTAATTTGATTTAAGTACCTAGATCGATCGGTATCTAAATTTTTATTCCATTACAGATTAATATTAAATAAAATACAAAAATACATTCTCCCACCGTGTCCACCATTAGTTAAGATAAAATAGTTTGAACTCTAAAAGATGGAGAGAGAGGGAGAGGGAGAGGGAGAGGGAGAGGGAGGGGGATGGTAGGGGATGGATTTTTTTAAATATTAATATAATAATTATTTATTATTAATATAAATATTAATATAAGATTATTTGTTAATTATATTTTAATGGAACGATGATGTGGCAAAATTTGATTGACTGATATTTTTTTTAACAGCACTAATGGCAGGTACCAACTTCAATAACGGAATCAATGTTTAGGTATCTAACTCAAACAAACCCAATAGTTTATGTATCTCTTCTTCATTTAAGCCTTTATATTTATGTTGAGTATTGTTGGCTGTGAAAATTTTCTCCTTTTCTCTCTTTTGCTGGCATGATCGGGCTATGTTTAACTTTAATGCTTGATAAGTGAGAGAATCTAATTGAACCCATCTGTAAAGTCCAAGCGAGTTTGCACATACGAGATAATGTTTTCGGTTCATGGTATGCTCTTGGATTGGTCTGCATTAATGCATGCTTCTGTGGTCAGTGCTAAAACTTATGGTACTCAGACTCGATTGTGAGAGCCGGATATAAGTATGTGTCTAATATGGGTATGTTTAACATTTTCTATGTTTTTTCATATATTTTGAGGGTCTTTTGAGTGTCATATCCCTATTCTCATATTTGAATATGTGTTGGATACAGATTTTAGACACGGGTACTCCGAAAAAAATAAAGAGTCAAAAGCAACATGGGATAAAACCACATGCTGCAAGCCCAGCTTAAAAATGCCTTGGGGCCTCTAGTATTCTCACTTAATACATTATATTTCCTCATTTATCAATACCATAATTCTGCTGTAGCAAAGGCCTAATCATCTCCTTCTTGGAGCAGGGAAAGGTACTTGCTGAGCCTGATTCAGTCGATGGTAGTACTAGCGAAGCTACAACTTCCTCTGTTGGAGGAGGATTTCCCGAATTTCCAAACAAAAATATAAATAGGCAAATAGCAATAGGTTCTACCCTTGCAGCAGTGGGACTTTTCATGTCATCGCGATTAGATTTTGGTGTTTCTCTGAAGGACTTATCCGCTGCAGCAGTGCCTTATGAAGAGGTTTGATTTTCTTAGCTTTTCTACTCAATAGGTATATCATTTTGTAGGGTCTAGGTCTCAGTTAAATCCATGATTGACAGGCTAGGTTGAAGTTGTGAATTCCATGTATCTAAGGCTAAGCTAACATGCCAACGACGCCTTGTCTCCTTGGCAAGGAAGAGGCTGCGGGTCCAAAACCATTAGGCCTCTCAGGTTTAAGTCTCGTTATACGGGTTTGGTCCGGCTTTACGTTGGACTTTACCTAGTAACTTGTTGGTTTGTTTTGTTTGATTTGTTTCATTAAAGTACTATATGGGATGTAACAGTTGATTGTAATTGTAATTTGTAACTTGCTTGACATAAAGAAGTTGCATTGTTGGATGATGGCCTTCCTTCGTAGACAAGACATTTTTAGAGAGGCCGGGCTAATATAGTTTTTCGTCAATTGACTAGATACGTATTGTAGTGCAGTGCTAAAATCATTTTAAGATTTTAGTTTGTTTTGGTATTATGATAAGGGTTTGAACTTTCAGTCGATTAAGACAGTAGTCGGAGGAGACAAATGCTTGCTGGAATATAGGGTTGAAACATGATCTAACACTAAAATCTTTTGTTGGCTGGATTTAAAGGCTCTTTCAAATGGAAAGCCAACTGTTGTAGAGTTCTATGCAGATTGGTGTGAAGTATGCCGGGAATTAGCTCCGGATATTTACAAAGTAGAGCAGCAATACAGGTAACTGCTTCACTTTGTTACTATTCTCATTTACTCGTATGAGTCCTTGGTGTTTTTTTTCATTTCTTTATGAATAAAATTGCTTTCTGGTTTCTGAATCATTTTCTAGAGATTGAGTCGGACTCAGTTGTAGATTGATGAATTTGACACATTTGTAATCCCTGTGGAAACTTTCTGTGTTCCTAGTTCACTTCACTTCTTAACACCCAATCACCAATTTCGGTTCAGGGATCGTGTAAATTTTGTAATGCTGAATGTCGACAACACGAAGTGGAACAAGAACTTGACGAGTTTGGCGGGAGGGTATTCCGCATTTTGCATTCCTGGACAAAGATGGGAACGAGGAGGGAAACATTGTAGGCAGGCTTCCAAGGAAGTACTTGCAGGAGAATGTGGACGCTCTTGCCCGTGGGGAGGCATCAGTTCCTCATGCTCGTGTGGTGGGACAGTATTCAAGCGCTGAATCGAGGAAGGTACACCAGGTTGTTGATCCCAGAAGTCATGTGTAGATGTTATATTGTTTTGAGATTAAATTCCCAAGTATAAATACACATGTAAAGGTAACCAATTTCCTAACTTAGTTTTATTGTATATCAATCTGCAGCTATGGTTTGAATATAGAAGGGGTAACCCTTTGCTTAGCATGATTAATGTGACCAAATCTTCCACTAAAATTTAAAAAGAGCCAGATACTCGAACTTAATTAAAATTTAAAATATAATTTAACTTAATTGCTTCGAATTTTTACAGATGAAAGGGCATCCATCACACGCATGAGCTCAATTTTGAAGGAATTCTTGAACCTGCGGATTACTTTTTATTTAGATTAGTTCACATTCCAATAATATTTTCTATTATCAAATTTTAAATATTAAAAGGTATTCTATTAAACATAAAATCACACTTTTGTATATATATTAAATTTTATTCTAACTATAATTTAAATTATTCAATATCTCACGGCTTGAATCCAAGTAAAGACAATTGTTCAATTTTGAATTACTTTTTTATTGATATTTTAATCATATAAATTAAGACTTAAGAAATATATGTTTTGAAATTCACAATCCCAAATTGTGATCTATTTCATTGGGTATTTATCATACTTAAGAATAGTGATGAAGGTTTTTTGCACCAGTTTGGGAAAAACTTATCAAGAAACAATCGAGGCATATCAGTCCAAGTATTAATAGATCCCGAAGGTAAATAAAACAAGTCTCTAGCAGAGTCAACTAATGAAAAAGGAAAAACTCTTAGTTTGATTTGACCCTCGGTTACTCCTTTTGGTTTCATGCTTAGACAAATCATGTGGAACTCTTTTAGATGAGTATGGGGGTTCTCATTTTTCAAATCGCAAAAAGTAGGCAATAAATGTATTAATCCCGACTTTAACTAGAACGGTGTTTCGCCTGCTGGATAAGTTATGCATAGTGGTTGTTGTTCATTTGGTGTAGCTGTAAGTTGGTGTATAGTTTGATTTGTCATTTTGTCTGAATCTCTGGATGAGTACATATCTTCGGTGTAAAATCCTTCTTCAAAGTCGAGTTCTGGTTGTTTACCATGTCGAATAGCTTCTTTTCGAAATGCTCAAGCCAACTTTTATATCTCTGGTTCAAATGTTAGTCCCTAATTCTGACCTGGTCATAAAGAAAACAAACAAAAATTAAAAATTTTCACCAATCCCCAGCAACGACGCCAAATTTTGATGGGCATCGAAACCACCAAATATAAATTCCTACGACAAAATAACAGTCAAAAACAATATACAGCAATAGGGTCGAATCCACAGGGACTAGCTATCTAATTTCATATTTTTTCGTGACAAAATCGTTATCACAGTCACAGTCATACCCACGACCTGTGCGTACCGATGCTGAAAAAAATAAAATGGGGGGTTTAAATTGATAAAGATAATAAAATAAGGAAATACGAAATGTAATAAAATAAAATGAAAACATATTCAAATTTTCAAAAAAAATAAATTTAAGCAAATAAAGTAAATTGGTAAATAAAATATTTTTAAGCTTAGCCTTAGCCTTGGTGTGCTCCAATCTTGAATCAATCCTTGAAATAGATTTTCCCTTCCAAGCGATAAGCTGGTTATAGCAATCGAGGATCCCTCAAACCGCCAACTCTTCCTCTTATAGTCGATCCCAAAGATCACCCGCAAATCGACCCTTGTCGAATTTCTAACCACATGGCACATACCCGTAATTTAAGACTTCAACAGCCTTATGATTGAAAAGCCCAACTTGAATTAACGACCTCAATCGTGTAGGTCGTTTAAATCCGATCACTATCTCCTTTGACGGAATCCAACTAGCTTTTTCTAATTGACCACGCCAATTTGTTCATGGGATTTTGAATACAGCACGATCGATTCAACTTCCCAATTGTACGTCAAACGATTCCAACCCAATGCGCGCATTTGGAATCGAAATCGAATCGACTTTAAGGGACGAATTTGTACTATCCCATATATCGAAGAGATAGCGAATACCGAATTGCAAGGTATTTAGTGTGGGTTCATATCTCACGATTACTTTGTCAAAGCAATAACCGGGCTAAGGGTAAAAAGGGTTTAGTTAATCATGAAAAAAATCATGTTTGAAAATAAATGGTTCAAATAGAATTATAGGAAGTGTAAAGGGAAAGGGCCTTGGAAGGTAATTAAACCAAATAGTTGAAAGTAAAAGAAAAAAAAAAAGAATGAAACAACATAATAGAAAAGTGACGCGGGAAGGGAAATAAAACAAGGAATTTTATAGATTCCAAAAACTAAGTGTGTGTTTAATTAGTTGTAGCCACTAAGTTTTTATACACATTTCTAGTGCTAAAATTTAGCTAGATTTTTCCTAAATATTATCACTAAATAATTCTAAATATTATCACTAAATAAATCAAATTTTAAAAATCAAATTTAAACTAATTATAGAATAAAAAGTCCTCCAATCTTTATCCAGCCACTTTTAAAAAAAAATATTTAACCCTTCAATCTTTATCCAATCATCTTTAAATCTTCATTCTTTCAATCGAGCACTCCTCTTTGCTTTTTGTTCCAATTTAGCCCATCTTTGTAAAATTTTAAATTCAACACATCAACTTCATTCCTGATAAGAAAAACCCAAATTTAATATCATTTTATTCGATAATTAGCCAAAAATAAATATTAAAAATATGAATTTATCTTGCTATCACTCACCTGCAACCATTTTAAACGTGTAGAGACATTGTTTTAACACTAACCTATTGGCCAATGATTTCGTCATATACAAGGCTTCCAATTTCTTCCATAACGTATACATTATTTTCTCCTTCAAAACCTATCTCATTCTGACTGATCCATGTTTGTGGGCTTATTCTCTGTAACGATCCTCTCAAGATCGCTCTGAATTAGTATTACTGACATACGAACTTGCGACAGACTGAAATTTGCGATATCGCCAAACTTATCATTATCAAACCTTGATGATGTCATCGCTGAAACGAGTTAACTGTGGAAATTAAACTAGCTTTAATATCAGTTTGTAGGGAATTAACCCGTATATGCAACGAACAAAAAAAAAAAAAACTAAGAGATTGAAAAGATCAACACACAAATTTAACATGAAAAAACTCCTCTAAAGAGGATAAAAAACCACTGATAAAAAGAGATTTCACTATAATAATTGAAGAGTACAAAATAATGAGAGAATCAAAACAAAACCCGAAACCCTGAAAGAAAAACCTTTTAAAAAATAAAAATCTCTCAATCTAATTTTTTTTGTTGTTTTATATCTAAAACCTATAGTAACTAAGGCCTATTTATAGGTTGAAATTCGTAGCATTTATGACTAAAATATCCCTAGGTTAATCAGAGTTTAAGTGGAAAACTAAAACAGAGTTGAACTGAGAGAAGAAAGCCGAGAAACTTGAGGAACACATCGCCATGTTGTCACGTGACGTTTGATCGCTGGGACAAAGAAGGATCATGTCATTGGGACGAGGGCTTTCTTCTTGTTGTGATGTCAGCTGCTCGTCGGGACGAAGAGCTTCTTATTATTGCGACGTCACGCACTGTTTTGGTCGAAATATGAGGCATACTTCCACACCAATTTTTATTCCGTTAAAATCATGGCAACTTTACTATAAAAAAATCTACAAAAAATATATTTAATTTTTTACATTCAACAGATTCATAATAATCAATTTATTTTATTTTATTTTCGAACTTGAATTATTTAATTAATAATAATTCAAATTTTATAAATTAATTTTCACATCATTTTCATACTTAATGAGAAAACCACATTTATTTTCAAATATTTCCCATTTCTTTTAACTTTAATAGAATAAATTTTCATCTACTCTGTAATGTTTCATGTATAAACAGTTTAGGAGTGATTTTTTTCTAACTTTAGTAACGAATCAAAATTTTATTTTTGGTTAATTAACAATGTTGTTAAAACCAAGATCCGATAAGGTCAAAAGAAAAAAAAATCAAGATCTAATGGATCTAATAAATTTGAGTGACATTTAATGGGTTGAAAGAAAAGAGTGAGAGGGTTGGAAGCAGATCTAAACCTCAAAGGTGTTGAAATGGAATATGTAGCTTCTCTAAAGAGCATATAATTATAATGTGATTGTAGGACCACCTCAAATCAAAATAGAAGAAGAAGGAAATCCTAAAATTGAAACTGGAAAAAAATCAGCAAATTGCTCGTGTCGCCTCAAACTGTAACGCTCCCACGCCCGAGACCGTCGCCGGAGTCGAGCATAAGGTGTTACTAAGCTTAATTTAACATTTTTAGAACTTTGGATTATTTGTTTCTACATTCACAGCTTTTAAGCTACTTGCGTCACAGTCACAAGAAAAATCATATCTCGAGTTACGAAACTCAAAATCAAGATCCGTAAATTTTCCTTGAATCTAGACTCATATACCTATCTACTAATTTTTTTATAGAATTTTTGGTTGAGCCAATTAGTACAGTTTATTAGTTAAAGTTACCCCTGTTTCAGGACTTGACTGGCTTGACCTATGTTTACTACGAACCACATTTCTCTCTGTAAAAAATTCATATGACTATGAGGTTTGTTTCTACTAAAACTAGACTCAATAAGGATTTCTGAGGATATAAAATACACCACCTAATTATATCTTTACAATTTATGGTGAATTTATAAAGTTGGAACAGGGGATTCAGAAACTGCTACGACCCTGTTTCACTAAAATTCAAATATATTTTAACATTTAATTCCTTTACCTGTATCATTTGTTTCATGTGAAACTAGACATAATAAGCTTAAATTTGATACATAATCCATCACTAGATTCAATTTCTATGATTTTTAATAAATTTTCAAACTCGCGTCAGTGTTGCTGTAGTATTCTGTTTATGGCAAATTTCATCCCTTTTATGAGTTTTTATGCACTAAGTATCTTAATAATTTTCCTTAACATCAAACATAATCTAAACTAACCATTTTCATAATTTATCATTGTCAAACATTTTCTCAACCATTCCATCACCATATCATAAGATCATTTACACAAAATAGGTATATTGCTATACATGCCATACTTAAATTTACAAACCATTTACCAAAAGTCTTCCTGGATAGTGTGACTGAGCCTTCGACCTATCCCGACTCTGAGTTGGCTTGTTCAAAACTACAATGAGTAAGAAGGAAGGAGTAAGCATAAATGCTTAGTAAGTTCATATGCAAATAATAAGTAACATAACAAACATTCATACCAATCAACATTAGCATGCATCACTAAAACACATATCACATTTCTAATCATTTTTCATCATCTTATTACCTTATCGTGATTGTATCAATACTCAACCCGAGGGTTAAATACATACCTGTCCAAAATATCCATTTCACATCACTTACCAATACGTCTCTTTACATCTCGAATATTCCTCCATTTGAGTATAACTTTACCCGTTGAACACATCGAATATAATTCGGATACATGGATAACTTGCACATAAGTGCCATATATGCAATCAAGCAATCATGTAACCCGCCCATAAGCGAACTCGGACTCAACTCAACGAGCTCGGGCGTTCGCATCCATAAGTGAACTCGGACTCAACTCAACGAGCTCGGATGCCTAGTTACATCTCTTGAACTCGGACTCAACTCAACGAGTTCGAACATTCGCATCCATAAGTGAACTCGGACTCAACTCAACGAGTTCGGATGCTCAACCATCCTAGTGACATGTCACTTGTATCCTAATCTATTCCTAAGGTTCAAACGGGATTTTCCTCGAACACATATCCTTGCCGTCTTCCGTAGAATGCCAAAATCAATACTCGGTAACAATTATATTTAACAAGTAGCTCACATAATTTACATATTATTTGAAATTAACCACAAAGCATACATTTCATAATAAAATTCAGCATCACATATATTTAACATCACTAACTTAAAAATAACAATTATGCTACATTATTTACACATGAACTTACCTTGGTACCAAAATACAAAGATTTTGCAATTTAGTCCACAATCTTTTCTTTTCCTCGATTGAGGTCGATTCCACGTCTTTCTTGATCTAAAATAACACATTTAGCTTATTTAATACTCACATTATCAAATTAATCCTTAACTCAAATTTTGGCAAAATTACAATTTTACCCCTAAACTTTTGCATATTTACATTTTTGCCCCTAGGCTCGGGATTAAAATTTATTCCTTATTCTTATGTTTTATGACATGCTGATCATTTTTCCCTTCTATGATAACATCAAATTCACACTCTAACATGTACTTATGACTATTAGGTATTTTTACCGATTAAGCCCTTTTACTCGTTTTTGCTTAAAATCGAGTAGTACAAGTTGTCTAACATAATTTAAAACTTCATATTCTATCATAAAACATCAGAATACACAAATTTCACCTATGGGTATTTTTCCAAATATAAACCCTAGGTTAAATTATTGCTAACATAAGCTTAATCGAGTTATCAGGATCTCAAAAACGTAAAAATCATTAAAAACGGGGCTTAGAATCACTTACTATGAAGCTTGAAAGTTGAATAAACCCTAGATATGGTGAGAGTGAAGTTTCAGCAGCAACTAAATGGGGAAGATGACTATTTTGTGTTATTTTTCCCATTTTATTTCATTTAATATCAAAATGACCAAAATGCCCTTACTACTAAACTTTCCAAAAATTCCTTCCATGTCCTAATTTTGTCCATGAACTTAAAATTGGTCAAATTGCTATTTAAGACCTCCTAATTAATATTTCAAAGCAATTTCATACTAAAAACTTCTAGAATACAAGTTTTGCAACTTATTCGATTTAGTCCCTAACTTCAAATTAAGTATTTTATGCATAAAATTTCTTCACGAAATTTTCACACAATCATGTAATCATATCATAAACTTCAAAATAATTATAAAATAATTATTTCTATCTCGGATTTGTGGTCACGAAACCACTATTCCGATTAGGCCCTAATTCGGGATATTACAACTCTCCCCCCCTTTAAGGATTTTCGTCCTCGAAAATCTTACCAGAAATGATGTGGGTATTGATTCCTCATAGTTTCTTCGGATTCCCATGTAGCTTCTTCTATTCCATGCCTTTGCCACAACACCTTCACAAGTGCAACATTTTTATTCCTTAGTTGTTTGACCTCTCGAGTTAAAATCTTAATCGGTTCTTCTTCTTCGGGTCATATCCGGTTGTAGTTCAATTTACTGTCGGTGAAACTACATGTGAAGGATCCGAACGATACCGACGTAACATAGATACGTGGAACACATCATGAATCTTCTCTAATTCAGTGGTAATGCTAGCCGATATGCTACCAGGGCCCAACTTTTTCAATTACTTCATACGGCCCAATAAAACGAGGACTTAATTTGCCCTTCCGTCCAAATCTAAGGACTTTCTTCCACGGAGACACCTTTAAAAATACTTTATCACCAACTTGAAATTCAATGTCTTTTCGTTTTAGATCTGCATAAGATTTATGTCTATCTGAAGCAGCTTTCAAACAGTCTCGAATTACTTTCACTTTTTCTTCAGTTTCTTTTATTAGATCAACTCCATAAATCTGATTTTCCTTGAGTTCAGTCCAATACAAAGGCGTTCGACACTTACGACCATACAATGCTTCATAAGGTGCCATTTTCAAGCTCGTCTGATAACTATTGTTGTAAGCAAATTCTACCAATGGCAAATATCTTTCCCAACTTCCTTGAAATTCCAACACACAACATCTGAGCATGTCTTCAAGAATCTGAATTATTCTCTCTGATTGTCCATCAGTTTGTGGATGAAAAGCAGTACTGAAATTTAACTTTGTACCTAACGCGTCTTGCAATTTTTGCCAAAACCGTGAGGTAAACCTTGGATCTCTATCTGAAATAATCGACAATGGTATTCCATGTAATCTAACAATTTCTCTAATATACAGTTCAGCCAACTTGTTAAGAGAATAATCCGTACGTACCGGAATAAAATGAGCCGACTTAGTTAATCTATCAACTATTACCCAGATGGCATCTTTCTTTCCTGGAGTCAATGGCAATCCTGAAACAAAATCCATAGTAATCCGATCCCATTTCCATTCAGGAACCATAATAGGCTGAAGTAATCCCGAAGGCACTTGGTGTTCAGCTTTCACCTGTTGACAAATTAAGCATTTGGACACAAACTCTGATATATCTCTTTTCATTCCATTCCACCAATACATTTTCTTCAAGTCATTATACATTTTCGTACTACCTGGGTGAATCGAGAAATAACCACTATGTGCTTCCTGTAGGATCTTTTGAATTAATTCCTCATTCTTTGGTACATAAATTCGATCTTTAAACATTAAGCACCCATCAGAACCAATTCTGAAATCTGACTCTGTATCAACTTCACACTGTTTTCTCTTGGCTTGCAAATCTTGATCATCTTTTTGAGCTTCAGAAATCTCTTGTAAAAACTTCGCTTTTACTCTCATTTCTGCTAGAATTGAACCATCATCCGACACTTTCAACCGAGTGTTCATAACTCTCAAAGCAAACAACAACTTTCTCGCTCAAAGCATCAAAGAACTACATTCGCTTTTCCCGATGATAATCAATAACAAGCTCGTAATCTTTCAATAATTCCAACCATCTTCGTTGTCTTAAATTCAAGTCTTTTTGTGACATCAAGTACTTAAGACTTTTATGGTCGGTATATACCCAGCACTTTTCACCATACAAATAATGTCGCCAAATTTTCAAAGCAAACACCACCGCAGCCAATTCCAAATCGTGAGTAGGATAATTCCTCTCATGAGGTTTTAACTGCCTCGAAGCATATGCCACCACTTTTCCTTCTTGCATGAGCACACACCCCAAACCATTTAGAGAAGCATCACTATACACCACAAATTCTTTACTACGATTCAGCCAGTACTAACACTGGTGCCTCTGTTAATAACTTTTTCAATTCTTCAAAACTCTGTTGACATTCTTCCGTCCATTCAAATTTAACATCCTTTCGGAGTAATCTAGTTATAGGAGCAGCAATTATAGAAAATCCATTTACAAACCGCCGATAATACCCAGCTAGCCCCAAGAAACTTCTAACTTCAGCATTTTTTTTTGGTGGCTTCCAATCAACAATGGCTGAAATTTTACTAGGATCAACCCGTATACCATCACCTCAAAACAATATGACCCAAAAATCCAACTTCCAGTAGCCAAAATTCACTTTTACTAAACTTAGCATACAACTTTCTTATCTCTCAAAGTTTGAAAAACTATCCTCAAATGCTCAAGCATGCTCTGTATCATCTTTTGAATAAATTAAAATATCATCTATAAACACCACAACAAATTTGTCCAAGTATGGTCTGAATATGCGATTCATTAAATCCATAAACACAAAGCAGAGCATTTGTCAACCCGAATGGCATAACTAAAAATTCATAATGACCATACCTTGTTCTAAAAGCGCTTTTAGCCACGTCCAGACTCTTTTACCCGCAGCTTGTAATACCTGGATCTCAAGTCAATCTTTGAAAACCATGTCGCTCCTTTTAGCCGATCAAATAAATCATCAATTCTTGGCAACGGATATTTGTTTTTGATTGTCACCTTGTTTAATCAAGGCGATAATCAACACACAACCTCAAAGAACCATCCTTCTTTTTCACAAATAACACGGAGCACCCCAAGGTGAAAAACTCGATCTCACAAAACCTTTATCAGTCAACTCTTGCAATCTGCGACTTTAATTCCTTCAACTCTGCTGGTGCCATTCTATACGAGTAATCGAAATCGAGTTGTTTCTCGGTATCAAATCAATACCAAATTCTACTTCCCCGATCGAGGCAAACCCGGCAATTCTTACCGAAATACGTCCGCAAATTCACACACAACCTAACGCCGATTCAACTTTCTTTTCAATTTCTTTTGTATTAATTACATACGCCAAATAAGCTTCATAACCCTTTCTCGGATATCTTTGAGCCGACATTGAAGAAATCACACTAGGTAATGCCTCGATTTATCCGATTCAACCCGCAGAGTTTCACCGCTTTCACACTTTAATTCTATAACCTTTTCTTTGCAATTTACTATAGCATCATGCAATGTCAACCAATCCATACCCAAAATAACATCAAATTCATCAAACGGCAAAGCAACATCAAGTCAGTAGGAAAGTAATGACCCGAATCATTAAAGGGCATTTCTTGCTTACTTTATCAACTATCACACATTTGCCTAACGGGTTCGACACTCTAATCATAAATTCATGTTCTCAACGGTATATTCAAACTAGACACCGCCATGCACACATATGAATGAGTAGAACCGGATCAATCAAAGTAATAACATTAACATTATAGAGAGAAAATATACCGGTAATCACATCGGTGAGGAAGCATCTTCACGCTTTAATAGCATAAGTTCTAGCCGGTGCCCTTCCTTCAGGTCTAACTGGTGCATCTCTGGCTACATTCTTACTGCTTGCTTCGCTCCCAGCTTTTCTTGGATATCTTCCTCTCGAATCCGCCCCACTTGTTTTTGTATTCTGAAATTTTTCTTTTTCAGCTCTCTCTGGGCAGTCTCTAATAAAATGATCCGGAGAACCACATCGAAAACATTCATTTGCTCTACACGGACCAAAATGATTTCTACCACACCGCTGGCACTCAGGTTTAACAAATCTCGAGTTCCCTACACTGGCTGCCGAAGTAGTCTGGGATTTAGGACCCACATTTTGCTTCTTATAATTCCCATATGATTGCCCAGCTGAAGCTTGGGAACGAGGATTCATATTCCTTGACTTTCCAGGTTGCTGTGAAAATGAACCGCTCATCGGTCTTTTCCTCCAATTTTTAGTATCACCTCTACCTTTTCTTTTCTTTAAGTAATTCTTCTACCTTTACAAGCTCGATCAACCAATACTACCATTTCTTTTAATTCAAGAATTCCAACAAATACCTTGATGTCTTCGTTGAGCCCGTCTTCAAATCGTCGGCACATCTTGGCCTCTGTAGCAACATACTCTCTCAGCATACTTACTTAATCGAACGAACTCTCTTTCATATTCTCAGAATCACATATTACCTTGCTTCAACTCAAGAAATTCTTTACGCTTCGATCAATAAATCTTTCACTAATATATTTCTTCCAAACTCTTCTTGAAAGAATTCCCAAGTTATTTTCTCTTTAGGTACCATCGAAATCAAAGTCTTCCACCAATTATAAGTGAATCCTCAACAAAGATATAGCGCATTTCAAACATTCTTCAGTGTACAAGATAATTCGTCAAATACCGGATAGAATTTTCAAGCCGAACTCGCTTTCTCGCATCATCATCGATATTTGCTTTAAATTCTTCTACCCTTGCTTGCGAATTCTATCAACTGGAGTTCTGTGAAATTTCATCAGATCCATACCTTGAGGCGTCGGGGGTACAGGTTGGGGAATTGGGGGAGGTGTGGGAGGTTGTACATGTGGGTTCGTACGAACGAACTCAATGTACCATGCACTCATCATTTGGAGAAAGGCTTCCCGACCCTTTTCTCCTCCTCCCGACTCACGCAGATGAGGAGGTGGATTTTTAGTCGGCGCTGCTCCTTCAGCCGGAGCTGGCACATTACTCCCTACTTCATCTGCCACAGCTGGATCGGGATCCATTTACTATAAAAAAAATCATTTAAAAGGTCAGAAGTCGTCACACTATCACAATTTATACATATGGCATGTATAGCAAAATCCGTACATACAACACGTAGTCTGAGAACCGACTAAACCTGCTCTGATACCACTAAATGTAACGCTCCCACGCCCGAGACCGTCGCCGGATTCGAGCATGAGGTGTTACTAAGCTTAATTTAACATTTTTAGAACTTTGGATTATTTGTTTCTACATTCACAGCTTTTAAGCTACTTGTGTCACAGTCACAAGAAAAATCATATCTCGAGTTACGAAATTCAAAATCAAGATCCGTAAATTTTTCTTGAATCTAGACTCATATACCTATCTACTAATTTTTTTATAGAATTTTTGGTTGAGCCAATTAGTACAGTTTATTAGTTAAAGTTACCCCTGTTTCAGGACTTGACTGGCTTGACCTATGTTTACTACGAACCACATTTCTCTCTGTACAAAATTCATATGACTATGAGGTTTGTTTCTACTAAAAATAGACTCAATAAGGATTCTGAGGATATAAAATACACCACCTAATTATATCTTTACAATTTATAGTGAATTTCTAAAGTTGGAACAGGGGATTCAGAAACTGCTACGACCCTGTTTCACTAAAATTCAAATATATTTTAACATTTAATTCCTTTACCTGTATCATTTGTTTCATGTGAAACTAGACATAATAAGCTTAAATTTGATACATAATCCATCACTAGATTCAATTTCTATGATTTTTAATAAATTTTCAAACTCGCGTCAGTGTTGCTGTAGTATTCTGTTTATGGCAAATTTCATCCCTTTTATGAGTTTTTATGCACTAAGTATCTTAATAATTTTCCTTAACATCAAACATAATCTAAACTAACCATTTTCATAATTTATCATTGTCAAACATTTTCTCAACCATTCCATCACCATATCATAAGATCATTTACACAAAATAGGTATATTGCTATACATGCCATACTTAAATTTACAAACCATTTACCAAAAGTCTTCCTGGATAGTGTGACTGAGCCTTCGACCTATCCCGACTCCTGAGTTGGCTTGTTCAAAACTACAATGAGTAAGAAGGAAGGAGTAAGCATAAATGCTTAGTAAGTTCATATGCAAATAATAAGTAACATAACAAACATTCATACCAATCAACATTAGCATGCATCACTAAAACACATATCACATTTCTAATCATTTTTCATCATCTTATTACCTTATCGTGATTGTATCAATACTCAACCCGAGGGTTAAATACATACCTGTCCAAAATATCCATTTCACATCACTTACCAATACGTCTCTTTACATCTCGAATATTCCTCCATTTGAGTATAACTTTACCCGTTGAACACATCGGAATATAATTCGGATACATGGATAACTTGCACATAAGTGCCATATATGCAATCAAGCAATCATGTAACCCGCCCATAAGCGAACTCGGACTCAACTCAACGAGCTCGGGCGTTCGCATCCATAAGTGAACTCGGACTCAACTCAACGAGCTCGGATGCCTAGTTACATCTCTTGAACTCGGACTCAACTCAACGAGTTCGAACATTCGCATCCATAAGTGAACTCGGACTCAACTCAACGAGTTCGGATGCTCAACCATCCTAGTGACATGTCACTTGTATCCTAATCTATTCCTAAGGTTCAAACGGGATTTTCCTCGAACACATATCCTTGCCGCCTTCCGTAGAATGCCGAAATCAATACTCTGGTAACAATTATATTTAACAAGTAGCTCACATAATTTACATATTATTTGAAATTAACCACAAAGCATACATTTCATAATAAAATTCAGCATCACATATATTTAACATCACTAACTCAAAAATAACAATTATGCTACATTATTTACACATGAACTTACCTTGGTACCAAAATACAAAGATTTTGCAATTTAGTCCACAATCTTTTCTTTTCCTCGATTGAGGTCGATTCCACGTCTTTCTTGATCTAAAATAACACATTTAGCTTATTTAATACTCACATTATCAAATTAATCCTTAACTCAAATTTTGGCAAAATTACAATTTTACCCCTAAACTTTTGCATATTTACATTTTTGCCCCTAGGCTCTGGATTAAAATTTATTCCTTATTCTTATGTTTTATGACATGCTGATCATTTTTCCTTCTATGATAACATCAAATTCACACTCTAACATGTACTTATGACTATTAGGTATTTTTACTGGATTAAGCCCTTTACTCGTTTTTTGCTTAAAATCGAGTAGTACAAGTTGTCTAACATAATTTAAAACTTCATATTCTATCATAAAACATCAGAATACACAAATTTCACCTATGGGTATTTTTCCAAATATAAACCCTAGGTTAAATTATTACTAACATAAGCTTAATCGAGTTATCGGGATCTCAAAAACGTAAAAATCATTAAAAGCGGGCTTAGAATCACTTACTATGAAGCTTGAAAGTTGAATAAACCCTAGATATGGTGAGAGTGAAGTTTCAGCAGCAACTAAATGGGGAAGATGACTATTTTGTGTTATTTTTCCCATTTTATTTCATTTAATATCAAAATGACCAAAATGCCCTTACTACTAAACTTTCCAAAAATTCCTTCCATGTCCTAATTTTGTCCATGAACTTAAAATTGGTCAAATTTCTATTTAAGACCTCCTAATTAATATTTCAAAGCAATTTCATACTAAAAACTTCTAGAATGCAAGTTTTGCAACTTATTCGATTTAGTCCCTAACTTCAAATTAAGTATTTTATGCATAAAATTTCTTCACGAAATTTTCACACAATCATTTAATCATATCATAAACTTCAAAATAATTATAAAATAATTATTTCTATCTCGGATTTGTGGTCACGAAACCACTATTCCGATTAGGCCCTAATTCGGGATATTACACAAACCCTCTTTCTCTTCCCAGATTTAGGCCTTACTTTCAAGTTTCTGACACTGCCCTCCTCTTCAAATCCCCTTCCCTTTCTCCTTATAGAACTCGCAAGTTTCAATCCATCGCTTGTCAGACAAATCCACTTCCCACCCAAATACAACCCTCCAATGAGGTAACTCTCTACTCTTTCTTTGTGTCTCTGCTTTAATTTTTGCATAATATTCATTTCTATAAAAGGGTTGTTGTTATTTTTGCTGAGGGCAATTACGATGAGCACAGTTTTAATTTACTTCTGCCTTGAAAGGTTGTTCTAGTATTTGAATAAGATAATCTCTTGATTTCCATAATTTAAGTAAACTAAATGTAAGTATGAATGAATGGAATGGATGAAAATCAAGGTGCCATAATTTAGTGAACTCTTTGTAGGTTTTGCTAACAGGCTTTTCCATAGCTCTTTTTAAGGTATCGTCACTGTAGAAACTTCTTTTTTGTGCACTAAACATAGTAATTGATGTTTAATCTATAATACTCAATTCGTTGAATCAGAATATTTCCTTTAATGGTAGCTTCTACTTATTTCCTTAGGGAACTCGTAAGTAAATCCATTCATTTAAATGCCAGATTGAAATTTATGTAAAACTTATCATTGTCGTGGCTAATTGTTTTATTAGATTTTTTTACTTTTTTATAAAAGCTAAAATAATAATTTTTTTGTTTTTACAATCATTCAAATCATTCTATCAACGAAAAACAAATCTAAAAAATCTAAAAACCAATGACACAATCCTTCTTTTTCCCAGCGATCAAACGTCACGTCACGACATGGCGACGTGCTCCTCAAGTTTCTCGGCTTGCTTCTCTTAGTTAAACTCTGTTTTAGTTTCCCACTTAAACTCTGATTAACTTAGGGATGTTTTAGTCATAAATGCTACGAATTTCAACCTATAAATAGGCCTTAGTTACTGTAGGTTTTAGATATACAACAACAAAAATATTTAGATTGAGAGATTTCTGTTTTTTAAGGGTTTTTCTTTCAGGGTTTCGGGTTTTGTTTTGATTCTCTCATTCTTTTGTACTCTTCAATTATTATAGTGAAATCTCCTTTTATATATGGTTTATTATCCTCTTTAGAGAAGTTTTTCTACGTTAAATTTGTGTGTTGATCTTTTTAATCTCTTAGTTATTTTTCTTGTTCATTACATATAAGGGTTAATTCCCTACAAACTAATAATAAAACTAGTTCGATTTCCACATTTAACTCATTCAGAGATGACAGCATCAATGTTTGATATTGATAAGTTTGACGGTATCGCAAATTTCAGTCTGTGGCAAGTTCGTATGTCAACAATACTAATTCAGAGCGATCTTGCGAAGATCATTACAAAGAATAAACCCACAAACATGGATTCGTCAGAATGAGATAGGTTAGATAAAAAAGTCTTATCCATAATTCAATATGTCTAACAAATAATATGTTAAAAGGAGGTTTTGAAAGAGAAAATAGTGTATATGTTATTGAAGAAACTAGAAGCATTGTATATGATGAAATCATTGGCCAACAGGTTAGTGTTAAAACAATGTCTCTACACGTTTAGAATGGCTGAAAGTGAGTGATAGTAAGATAAATTCGTATTTTTAATATATTTATTTTTGGCTAATTATCGAATAAAATACTATTAAATTTGGGTTTTTCTTATCAGGAATGAAGTTGATGTGTTGAATTCAAACTCTTACAAAGATGGGCTAAATTGGAACAAAAAGTAAAGAGGAGTGCTTGATTTAAAGAATGAAAATTTAGAGATGACTGGATAAAGATTAAAGGGTTGAAGATTTTTTTTAAAAAAATGGCTGGATAAAGATTGGAGGATTTTTTATTCTATAATTAGTTTAAATTTTATTTTTAAATTTTAATTTATTTAGTGATAGTATTTAGGAAAAATCTAGATAAATTTTAGCACTAGAAGTTTGTATAAATACCTAGCGGCTACAACCAATTAAACACACACTTGCCTTTTGGAATCAATAAAATTCCTTATTTTATTTCCTTTCCTGTGTCACTTTTCTATTCTGCTGTTTCATTCTTTTTTTTCTTTTACTTTCAACTTTTTGTTTTAATTACCTTCCAGAGCCCTTTCCCTTTCCACTTTTTACAATTCTATTTGAACAATTTATTTTCAAGCATGATCTTTTCCATGATTAACTAAACCATTTTTAGCCTTAGTCTGGTTATTGCTTCGATAAAGTAATTGTGAGATATGAACCCACACTAAATACTTTGCAATTTGCTATTCGCTATCTCTCAAGTACATGAGATAGTACAAATTCGTCCCTTAACGTTGATTCGATTTCGATTCCAAAAGAGTGTGTTGGGTTGGAATCATTTGACGTACAGTTGGGAAGTTGAGTCGGTCGTGCTGTATTCAAAATCCCATGAACAAATTGGCGTGTTCAATTGGAAAAAGCTAGTTGGATTCCGTCAAGGGAGATAGTGATCGGATTTAAACGACCCACACGGTTGAGGCCGTTAATTCGAGTTGGGCTTTTCAAATCGAGACATATCAGTCCAAGTATTAATAGATTCTGAAGGTAGATAAAACAGTTATTCTCTAGCAGAGTCAACTAATCAAAAAGGAAAAACTCTTAGTTTGATTTGATTCTCGGTTACTCCTTCTGGTTTTATGCTTAGACAAACCATGTGGAACTATTTCAGATGGGTATAAGGGTTTTCATTTTTCAAACCGCGAAAAGTAGGTAATAAATGTATTATTCCCGACTTTAACTCGAACTGTGTTTCGCCTGCTGGATAAGTTATGCATAGCGGTTGTTCATTTGGTGTATCTGTAAGTTGGTGTATAGTTTGATCTGCCATTTCGTCTGTATCTTTGGATGAGTAAATATCTTTGGTGTAAGATCCTTTTTCAAAGTCGAGTTGTAGTTGTTTACCACGTCGAATAGCTTCTCTTCAAAATGTTCGAGCCAACTTTTCAGAGTTTGATGCGGTTCTCACTCTGGCTTCCTTTTCGTCTAACTCTTTTCCTCTACAAAAGCTTATCGATGTGCTCATGGAATTTGCGAGCCGTCAGGCTCGTGTGGTGACCGATGCATCTTTTCACACGCATCTGGTAGAGGTTGCCTTGTCGACACCGGTGGGAGAGCCTGTGCGTGGTGGGCATCCATAGTATTCTGGTCGTGGGCGAGGGTTTCGGTTGCAGCTTCAATGTCAGATATGTAGTAGGTATGGACATGTGGTGCAAAAGTGCTATTATCAGCTTGATTGAGATTATGGTGGCTCATCCACTCCAGCCATGGCATCGCCGCCATCTAGACAGGCTGGTTATGGCTCGCGTGACGACATGGCTAACGCAACTAGCTGGTATTCGTCGACGGGTAGTGGTCCAGGATTGTACTCGGGTCCTTCGATGGTGCATCCATTCGCATCTACTTGGGACAAGAGGCTGCTGAATTTTGCTATGGTAAATCAGCCTTCTGCTAGTGTTCCTAATTTTTTTAATGGCTGTGATATTGGTGTAGGCCAAGGGGGAAAATCGATTAGGTCGAATGCTAAAGCAGGCCTATATTTTGGCACAAATATGCCACCTGCCATGGGTTCACAATTTGGGCCTTCCTCTCTTGGGCATGTTGGTGCTTATAGACTACCCACTACATCTCATGAAGTTGGGCCATATAGTAGGCCGTCACCTATGGATCAAATTCTTGGCCAATCTCTTGGGCCAAATGCCAACTTGGTTGGGCTTGACAATATTGGTAATTTTTTTACACAAAATCATAGGTCTAATGTGCCGTGGCACACTAAATCGAGGGCGCGTGTTCATGACATTAATGCCTCGCCATAGTAGGGTTGCTTCATCTCTCTGATTTTCATGCATCCGATTATTTGACCACCTCTGGGTCCAATGCCAATACTACTCAATATGGGTCAAATTTTGATAACGAAAACTCATATATTCTATGCCTATAGGGCACATCTTGGTGTCCTGACTCCGGGGCTATACACTATGTCTATCGGGAGGCTACCGTCTTGCACGAGTCCACACCATACTCAGGTATATCTCATCTCCTTATGAGTGATGAGGCTCCTACAAAAATATCATGTGTTGGGAATTCTAGTTTACCTACAACAAGTAAGATGCTCCATCTATCTAATGTTCTGTGCGTTCCAAGTATCAGAAAGAATTTGTTGTCTGTATCTCAGATTACTAAGGACAACAATGTATTTTTTAAATTTCATCCATCTTATTGTATTGTTAAGGACATCTCAACTCGGGAAATTTTACTGTTGGGCTACACTCGTGACGGGCTCTATTGTTTCTCGTCGGTCCCTTCGGGTTCCTCAGTCAGTGATCCTTCTGCCCTCAACACTAGTCTTTCAACTTCCAACATTGGTGATGATGTGTTTGTCTTATGGCACCGCAGACTTGGTCATCCGTCTGCTTCAATTGTTAAAATTGTTCTTGATAGATGTAAAATTGTCTCTAATAAAAAGTGCCTTGATAATATCTGTACTGCATGTCAAAAAGGGAAGTCGCATAAACTGCCTTTTTCGAACTCTACTACTGAATATAAGAATTTTTTTGACTTGGTTGTCTCTGACTTATAAGGTCAGGCATCAGTTGCATGTGGCATTAATTTGTATTATATTTCATTCATCGACATGCATAGTAGGTTTACTTGGATTTATCTCATTAACCATAAGTCTCAAGTAGTTAAGTGTTTTCTTCAATTCCAGAAGATGATTCAAACTTAGTTTAGGAAAGGCATTAAAATTTTTCAAAGTGATTGGGGTGGCGAATATCGTACATTCACGCAAACTCTCACTAATCTTGAGATAATTCATCGTTTGTCATGTCCGTACACGTCAGAGCAGAATGGAGTGGCTGAGCGAAAGCACAGACACATTGTTAATTCATCATTTGTCATGTCCGTACACGTCAGAGCAGAATGGAGTGGCTGAGCGAAAGCACAGACACATTGTGGAGACTGATCTTACTCTTTTAGCTCAAGCAAATCTGCCCATGGAGTACTGGAGCTATGCTTTTTGTAGTGCAGTGCATCTCATAAACCGTCTACCTACTCTAGTGTTAAAAGGAAAATCCCCAATATCAAATTCTGCATGGTCATGAACCTACATATGATCATTTACGGGTCTTTGAGTGCTGCTATTTTCCCTATTTGCGTCTGTTTACACAACACAAGTTGGATTTTCGCTCTCAGCCATGTACATTTTTGGGATATAGCTCTCAACATAAAGGGTATCATTGTCTCACTCCTGATGGTAGGGTAATTGTTTCTCGTCATGTTGTTTTTGATGAATGAAGATTTTTGTTTTCTTCTCCTACCATGTCCAGTTACTCCTAGTTCAACTGTCTCTACGTATGTTCTGCTGGTTAAGTCTACTACCGTTGTAATATCCCGAATTAGGGCCTAATCGGAATAGTGGTTTCGTGACCACAAATCCGAGGTAGAAAAATTTATCTTATTATCATTTTAAGTTCTATGACATGATTGCATGATTGTATGAAAATTTCATTTAGAAATTTTATCGATAGAGGGTCCAATTTAATATTTAGGACTAAATTGCAAAAGTTGTAAAATGTGTATTCTAGTTCACAAAGGTATTAAGTACTTGTGAGTAATGGGTTTTTAAAGTGGAGGTCCTTGGATATTAATTAGACCATTATACTAGTTTGGAAAAAAATACCTAAAGGAAAATAAAACACCATAGTTTTTAATTAAGGGCATTTTGGTAATTTAGTTATTAAAATGAATTAATAACAAAATTAAAAGCCAATTTTTGTCCATCTTCTTCATTAGGCCGAAATATCAAGGGTTCTCCATAGCTAGGGTTTGTTTCAAGCTTCCAAGCTCCATAGTAAGTGATTCCAAGCCCCGTTTTTAATGTTCTTTACGTTTTTGGAGTCCCGGTAACTTGATTAAGCTTATTCTAGCAATAATTTAACCTAGGGTTCATATTTGGAAAAATACCCATAGGTGAAATTTGTGTATTTTGGTGTTTTATGTTATAATATGAGGTTTTAAATTATGTTAGACAACTTGTGTTACTCGGTTTTAAGTGAAAACGAGTAAAAGGGCTTAATCGGTAAAAATACCTAATATTCATAAGTACATGTTAGAGTCTGAATTTGATGTTGCCATAGAAGGGAAAAATGATCATCATGTCATAAAAAATAAGAAAATAGGATGAGGTTTAATTTACGAGCCTTGGGGCAAAAGTGAAAATATGTGAAAGTTTAGGGGCAAAATGGTAATTTTGCCAAAGTTCGTACTAGGGGCTGTTTTGATGAATGTATGTATTAAATAAATTAATTTGGTATTATAGATCAAGAGAAACAAGATTTAAGTCGTGATCGAGGGAAAAACAAAGTTTACGAGGAATAGGCTCGATTGTTAATATTTGGTATCGAGGTAAGTTCATGTGTAAATAAGGTAACATAATTTTTATTTTAAGTGATTTAACTATATTTATATGATACGATACTTATTATCATGAAATATTATGCTTTGTGAATTATTATTTGGTAAAATACAAATTATGTGAACAAGTTGATAAGTATGAGATGCTAGCAAGTATTGGTTTTGTATATTTCGAAGAAGACGATTAAAATGTGTAATTGAGAAGAATCCCGTTTGAACCTTGGGAATAAATTAGGGTGCAAGTGACATGTCACTAGGATGGTTGAGTTCCGAACTCGTTGAGTCCGAGTTCATGAGATGTAACTAGGCATCCGAGCTCGTTGAGTTGAGTCCGAGTTCATTTATGGATGCGAACGCCCGAGCTCGTTGAGTTGAGTCCGAGTTTGTTTATGGGCGGGTTACATGGTAGCTTGACTACACAGATTTCCAAAGCTATTGAGCTTGTTTAGCTATGAGTATAGCACTTACGTGCACACTATCCGTGTATCCGAAATTATATTCCGATGTGTTCAACGGGAGAATTCTAAGAGAATATGGAGAATACTTAAAACGAAAGTGATTTGATGATGAATGTGTTGCAGAAGTGAAAATGGATAGGTATGAGTTTAATCCTTGGTTAAGAACTTGGTGAGACAAAATTGTGGTAAGATAGTAAGTATTCTTATGTTATGGGTGTCTTAATGATGTTTATGTTGGATTGCATGATCATGTTACTTATTATTTGCATGTGAACTTACTAAGCATTTATGCTTACTCCCTCATTTTTATTCATTGTAGTTTTGACAAGTCGGCTTGAGAATCGGGATAGATCGAAGACTCGTTCACACTATCTGAAGACTTAAATTGGTAAATTGACTTGTATATTTTGAGAGTGGCATGTATAGCAATATACTTACTTTGTGTAAATGATCTTATGATATGGTTATGGTTTGGTAAGAAAAGGGTTTGTAAATGATTAGCCATTGGAATGGCCAATCTAAATCATATTTGATGTCATGTATGTTTAAAATGCTATTTAGTTCTTGAAAATCTATAGTAAAGTGAAATTTGCTATAAAATAGAATCTCATAGCAGCAGTAACGTGAGTTTGAAAAATCACTAAAAATAGTAGAGATATAATTAAATGATTAATAAAATATTTAATTTAAGGTTAATGAATCTATTTTCATGTAGAAGAAACAAAATAGGTAAATGAGTCATATTTTATGAGATATTTAAGTTTTGGTGGAACAGGGTCAGAATGATCTCTAAATCCCCTGTTTGGAATTTAAAAATTCATCATAAATTGTAGAAAAATAATTTAAGCCATACTTTATATGTACAGAATCCTTATTGAGTCTAGTTTTAATAGAAATAAACGGCATAATATTTGAAACTCTGTACAGGGAGATATCTGATTCGTAATAGAAAAGGGTCAGAGCAGTTGAACCCTGAAATAGGGTAGACTTTAACTAATAAACTGTACTAATTGGCCCAACAAAAAATTATAGAAAAAAATTAGTAGATAGATATATGAGTCTAGTTTCAGGAAAAATTTACGGATCTTAATTTTGAGTTTCAAAACTCGAGATATGAATTTTTAAGCGACTATGATGCAGTTAGCCAGCTTGTTTGAAAATTTTAAAATAAAATTGTTTGAGCTGTTTAATTAATGAATTAAGTTTAGTAACACCTCAAGCTCGACTCCGGCGACAGTCTCGGGCATGAGGGCGTTACGACCGTATAGCCTGCCATCCCAGTTGCGACAACCACTACTGCTTCACCTTCTCTTAATCCCATACTGTCTACGTTCCGATGATCCTTCGACCGAGTTACGAACTGCTCATGAGAATTTCATGCCCTTATTCTCAAACACTAAAGGTTCATTTGTTCAAGGAGATACTCTGGGTATAGTCTCTTCGGCATCTCCGTCTGTTCAACTGTTGAATACTCATACTATGATTACTAGATCTAAGACCAAGATTTTTAAACCCAAGGCTCTGTCTGTTGAAGCCGTTGACTTTGAACCACACATAGTTGAAGAAGCCCTTGCTAATCCAGAATGGAAACTAGCAGTTCAAGCTGAGTTTGATGCCCTTATGGCTAACTCCACTTGGGAGTTTGTCCCTCTGCCCCGTGGACGGAAGGTGATAGGATGTAAATGGCTTTTTAGTTAAAAAAGAATTTTGATGGGACTATTGCTCGGCCCAAGGCTTGAATAGTTACAAAAGGATGTTTGCAGGTTCTTGGGTGTGATTTCAAGGAAACGTTTAGCCCAGTGGTCAAACCTGCAACCATTCGAACCATATTAATGGTTACGGTTTCTCGTGGTTGGCAACTGCGTCAAGTCGATGTCAATAATGCATTTTTAAACGGTGATCTCACCAATGAAGTTTTCATGCAACAACCTCCACGTTATGTTCAAAGTGGTCTGGATGGTGAGCAGTTAGTCTGTCGTATGATAAAAGCATTATACGGATAGCGTCAAGCACCACCTACCTGGTTTAATAAATTGAAACGATTTTTGGTTTCTACTTGATTTTGTGTATCCAAATCTGATGCGTCTCTATTTGTTCGAGTAACAGTCGAGTCCGTTCTCTATGTTCTGGTTTATGTGGATAATATTATTGTCACAAGGAGCAGGACTGGCAGTATTAATAGCTTTATTCAATTGTTACATAAAGAGTTTCCTTTAAAGGACATGAGGGATCTCCACTATTTCTTAGGTATTGAAGTTACTCGATCTTCCAATGGCAGTCTGCACTTATGCCAGTGCAAGTACATCAGAGATCTTCTTGATAGGAGTTCCTTAGCCAATGCTAAAAGTGTTCATACACCAATGATCAGTTTGTCCATATTGTCTAAAGATGAAGGCGAGCGTCTTGTTGATACTACGGAGTATCGTAGTCTTGCTGGTGCACTTCAATATCTGGTGTTGACTCGACCAAATATAGCTTATGCTGTGAATCGTATTTGCCAATTTATGCACGTGCTTACTTCAGTTTATTTGGTTATTTTCAAGAGGATTTTACGGTATTTACGAGGGACTATTGATCATGGCTTGATTTTCGTCCATCCGATAGACTATCTCTCGTCAGTTATGCTGATGCCAACTGGGGGTTGGATTCTGATGATCGTTGGTCTACAACGGGATATTGTGTGTACTTTGGCAATACACCCATCTCATGATGTTCGAAAAAGTAACAAGTTGTTTCTCGATCAACAGCAGAAGCCGAGTATCGAAGTCTTGTTACCACTACTAGTGATATTACATGGTTAGTCTCTCTGCTAACGGAGTTACAACTTCACTCTGCTAACTCCCCTACTATTTGGTGTGACAATTCTAGTGCAGTAGCGGTTGCTGCCAATCCGGTCTTACATTCCAAGTTCAAACATGTTGAACTGGACCTATTCTTTGTTCGTGAGAAAGTAGCTGACGGTTCACTCATTGTTGGTGAGGTTCCAGCGTGTGACCAAGTTGCTGATGTTTTTACAAAACCATTATCTATCTCGTTGTTTACTCTGTTTCGGTCTTTGCTTCGGGTCTTACCTATTGAGAAGTTGGGTGAATGTTAGAGTATGTGAATGTGTTAAGCAAGTTGTTAGTCAATTATCAAGACTGGTATATTGTTATAGGTTGTTAGCAGAAGTTAGCCTATCTTCCTCATGTATATAAACCACATCTTTGTATTGATACAAATAGATTAAGAATACAAAACTATTTTCAATCATTTCTTTCAGTACTTTCAATTTTATAGAGTTACTAACAAGTGATGACTAGGAAGGGAGTTGGGAATTGGAAAGCCTGGATTCATAAATCCCTTTTAACATTAAGGTCTCTTCCCATTAAATCATCTTCTTTTTCTTTTTTATGAAATAAGGACTGAAATTATGCCTTATCATGGATGACCACGGTATCTGGCTTGTTATTCACTGATTTTGCTTTCTTAATAAATATATATATATAAAACCCCACACATTTTGATGTGCTTACTTTCCAATTTTATCTTTCAGCAGTGTTGTCTTCTTTAATTAATGGTTTTCAATGTTGTTTATAAATTTTTACTGGAAGAAGAAAAAAGAATGAAACTACAACTGCACAAGAGGAAAATGGGAAATCTTTGTATATATTCAAATAATTTGAGGGCGAATCTGCATGGTGGATAGTTGAATTAAGATACAAGCAAAGAACAAGAAGCAACCATGCGATCAATTAGAGGAAATTAACAATCGTAATCTTCAGGCTTGGCAAAAGGGTACTTGAGATATGCATTTTTAACTTGTGAAGGATCTTTAGGTGTGTCCCATGGATACTTCAAGGATTTATCCCTTGGGAATTTCCTGAAGTTCAAAAATGGAGCCCAGAGCAGTAGCCTGAATAGAGGACGAAACACATGAATTTACAGTTCATCATGTAAGTAAAATTTCAATCCAATTGGACGTTTTAGATTACCATGTGTTTGCATCCAAACTCACCCTGGAAAGAACAAGAACACACACATGAATTGCAAGTACATCTCCAACAGATTTCTTCTATACCATCTTATCCTAAGCCAGTTCATGATGATTGGCTGCCATTTCATCAAATCATTAATCATATATGAAACAAATAATCATAACAAAGCATTCAAAAAGAAGGGGAAAAAAAAACCAAATATCTAAACCAAAACACTATCCAAATTCAGAGAGACTGAAAATGGCTGTATTATACATGTGTACTTACTGGCACGATGAGGAAGTACCCAAAAGCAATAATTCCTAGTTGAATTATCACAGTGATGAGATCTGGCTCATTGTTTACCCCTGTAACAGCTAATGCCGGCAGCTCATACTGGTTCAAAAAACCTTCATCAGCATTTATATAAAATGGGTTACCCAAGTTGGATGGTAAATTGAAATTAAAAATAAAGTTCTCACAGTGGAAAGAAGGGCAGCAATTGGAACAGCCAAGCTGGTCTTCTTTGCATCCAAATAATTATTTGGTTTTAATTTGATGTTTGTAACATTGGGTTTCTGAAAGAATGATGAAATTAATGAAGTCGAAACCAAAAAAATATGTTGAAAAGAAAATGAAAGGAAGTCGAATTTACCTTGTAAAGTTTGGGATAGTTGGTTGGTTTGTGTTGAGATGTAAGGTTGAAGAAAGGGAATTTGGTGCTGCATTGAGATGGAGAAACATAAATGGAAGGCAAAGCCTTGGGGATCTGGAAGCTCAAACAGCTGCACATATTTCAGAACCGTAGAAATATTTTTTGGGTTTTGGGGGGGGAGGGGGGTTATTTTCTTATCGGTTTTGAGTTAAGAGTTTCATGGCAGAGAATGCATGGATTTTCCCGGAAAAAGATTTGGAAAATTGGAATTGTCAAATATTTCTGGGGTGCCACGTATTATATAAGTTCTGTGTAGATAATACGGGCTTAAAAGTTGTTTTTTTTAAAGAGTTAGTTTAACATCTACATTGAAAAGTATTTTAGAAAAATGAATTTTGAAAATTTCAATAGTTTTTATCATAAGAGTTATAAAGAATTTTTGAGAAAATAAAATGTTTATTTTTATTCAAAGATGAAATGAGCGGATAAAAAGATAATTTAATGGAAAAACACTTTTCTAAAAACTAAAAATTAAAAATTTTGATTTTTTAACTTAATTAAAAAATCAGTTTAAAATGAAGATTTAGTTTGAAAGTATCAATTTTTTTAGTTTAAAATCAATATTTGGGTTGAAAAACACTTTTTAACTTAAATAGTAAATAAAGCCTAAAGGGGTTAATTACAAATTTGGTTTCTAAACTATATCATTCTTCCCACTTAAGTACTTGAAAGTTTATTTTAATTAGAAGTGATATTTAAATTATCAACTTTATTTCATTTTACTCAAAAGTGATAAAAACGGGACATGTGACGTGTTCTTATGTATTATGGTTTGTGGTAAAATGAGGTGAATTAATAGTATTAAAAAAATTAGGTGCCTAAGTGGAATGAGGTAGCATACTTCAAGGACCAATTTTACATTTAAACAAAATTTAAAAATAATGTATAATGTATAATTCTATACTTTAAAAGTTAGAAATTCCATCCTCTTACTTTTTCAATTTAAAAAATTTTAATTTAATCATTATTGTTGTTGATAGCCTCTATTAAAATTTGTCAACTTAATATATTCATTTTTCGTCAATTATATGACACGTCACATGAGGATAACTTGATATGCGAAACTGACAAATTCTGACGGAAAATACTTACGATTTTAATGATTGGACAATAATTTTTAAATCAAAATAGTTGAAGGACTTATTTTTTACCTTCTAAGTATAGGGACTAAATCTCAAATTTTATCAAAGTATAAGGACTAACAACATATTTTAACCTAAATTATATTCAATCTTTTAAGTTAAACAAGAAATCCTATCACACTAATATGCATGTGGAAACCAAAAATATAAAACACAAATGTGTGTTTAAAAATAACATAAGTTACAAAGTGTCGTAATTAAAATTAAAATGTATAAAAATATCAAAATAAAATTTTAACAAAGTGGTAAATTAAACATTTTACTAATGCAATTACTTCAGGTTCAAATATATATTTTTATTGATTTTAATGAAAAAGACTAAAATGCTCTCAAATAATATAACTTATTTTAATTACAAAAGGACATTTTTATAATTTAACAATTGAGTTGGTGACCAGGTTGAGGGTGACACCAACTTGATAGAACACTTAAATAATAGTATAGATGTTTATAAAAAAATATATAGAAATAACTAAAACTTTCTATTTAGAACAAAAATAATGTAATTTTTTACTTTTTGGATTAATGTAAACACAAAAATTTAAATATAAAATTTAAATTATATTATTTATTTTATATATATTCATTTAATAAAAGTTTTTTTAATAGAATTGAAATTTTTATTTATAAGTATGATAATTTTTTTATTAAGTAAATTTATTTAATCAAATATTTTAATAGAATTAAAAATTTTATTTATAAATGTGACGCATCTTATAAATAATAAAAAATCATTTAAAATGACAGTTCAATAATATAATAAATACTAAGTGTTATATTAGTCCATTCAAAAGTTTCTTTAAATTCATGCTTTTATATATATTATTTTTATGTGTTTATATTTTTTTAATTTTTTTTTTACTTTTTAAATAATATATATGCTAAGTAAATGAGAAGTAGTCTATTTTATAATAAAATTCTATTAATTTTGAAAAATAGTGAAGATGATAAAATAATATTTTAAAAATAAAAAAGTGAGAAACAACCAATATTAAGTAATAACATAAAATAATGTCATTCAAATATAAGTTAAAATTTCACATACAAAGAACCATCACTTTAATATTTCATTTGACATAATATTTCACAACAGTAAACAATATGAGCAATTATGTAAATATTATTAAAAATAATTAATACTAAAACTATCGGCTATCAAATAATAATGATTAAACATCTCAAATAATAATGCAATCATACCTTCTTATTTTTTTTGTGGTGGAAACAAATGATTTTTCCAGTAATTCTTTAGATGTTATTTTGAATAAAAATATCTTGCTAATGCATATATTTAAAGTGCTAAATATTAGTTTTATATAACTGTAACATCAATTAAGTGATAATTAATTTAAAATAATAAGTGTAATTTAATATGAATACAAAGTCTAATTAAATGATAATGACTATTACATTAATAATGAAAACATTAATAATAAAATAAGTGTAAGTATAATTAATTTATATTAATTATTTGTTATGAATGTAATTTTAGATTAAGATTTTGTACAAACATTATTAATAAAATAATTATAATTATTTTTATATTATTAATTTTATATATTTGAAATACATGAGAAAAAATAGATAATACAGAATATTAAATCTTAATTAATCTACTTCATTTATCTTAATTTCTTAAATAGATATGAGTCATACTATTTGTCGAATCAATTTTATGTTGAATTGAATACGTTTGATTAGATTCAATTTGTATTTATAAATTTTAATATTTAAATTAATTAAATATATATTTATTTTCTTTTGAGTTTTGAGATATAAATTAAGAATAAATAAATAAATTTATACAGATTAGGTTGCCAATATATTGATATAATAGTTATATATATAATGTTAATCCCATACATTTAAATTTTTATTAATTCTAAAAAATATTTTAAGATTATTAATTATTATCATTTTTAAAATAAACCATACTTATATATAAAAAATTATATTTATTTAATTAAAAACTTAGGTTTTTTATTGTTTTTAATTTATCCAAATATATTTAATGATTTTATTTATTTATAATTTTATTAACTAATAATATATTGTGTTATTTTTTAAGTAGAGCTTTAAAAAGATATGATGAATTAATTTCACATTAATAAATTATTATATTAATTAATATTTCATTAAAATTAATTTCATAATAATAATCTTAATAAATTATTTTTAATGTCAATTTAGTAATATAATTAGTAATAAAGGATATTCTAGTCAATTCAAAAGTTTTTCCAAATTTGCATGTGATTTTACATGTTTAATATTTAATTATCTTTTTAAATATTTTATTTTAATTATAGTAAATAGAGTAAAATAACATATCTTTTATTTGAATTATTGAAAATATTTAAAATATATTAACTTATCAATTCAAACATTATATTAGAAAGTTTTCAAATAATAATTAAAGCATTTTTTAACTTTTTTAACATACAATATAGTTTTATTTTATGTAATTAATACAAAGTAACATTATTTAAAATAATAAATAATTATAATATTAATTAAGTGATAATTAAAATGCTTCAATGTAACACCCCTCACCCGTATTCAACACCGGAATAGGGTTACGGAGCATTACCGGACTTATAGCACAATAATCATTCATTTCACATACATTTCTCAAATTCAATTAATCATCAATCAAAATCATTCACACCGTCCCTAACACGGGCCCATGGGGCCCAAAACATGCAATTAGAAAGGTTCAGGACTAAATCGATAACTCAAGAACTTTTTCAAAACTTAATTTTCTTTTCTATAAAACAGAGGACACACGCCCGTGTGGCTCAGCCGTGTGTCTCACACGGCCAAAGACACGCCCGTGTCACAGGCCGTGTAGACATTCGAAATGAAATCACATGGTCATGTTCCAACCCGTGTCCAACCCCGTGTAACTCTCTTACTTGGGTCACATGGCCAACACACATACTCGTGTGACTAGCTCGTGTGCCCTAGAAATGGCCACTCACGCCCATGTGCCAGGCCGTGTGCTAGGCCGTGCCAAACCTGTAGGGTATATTGACTTAGGCCACACGGTCAAGTCACACGCCCGTGTGTGAGGTCGTGTGGAGCATACTGACTTGATTTTTAATTCAACACTAGGGGATACACAGCCGTGTAACATAACCGTGTGTCACACACGGCTAAGACACACGCCCATGTCTCTGCCCATGTGGACAAAAATAGGCTATTTATCAAGCCATTTTTCCACCCAACTTGCACAAACCTACACCAAACCAAATTGCACAATTCATGGCATAAAAATAGGCCTTCTATTAACTTCATTCAAGCATATTTCATACCATTTCAATACCAACCAATCCAAAACACATCAATACCATAATATGCCACTCAATTCATATCAAATCTAATAATCTCAAATCATCAATATGAACACTTTCAAATTTTGCATCATTTAGCCTAATTTCACAAGCATACCAAATTCAATTCTCAACCATTTAGTACCCCTTATTACCAACATCAACAAGCATAACATATCCATCATTAGACACACAACCAAAGCCATAAGCATATATGTATTCACAACCAAACCAACCAAATTAAGCTAACTATCATGGCTATATACAAAACTAAAAACATTTAACATTTACAAGCCATTTCAAATGACCAAAATCATTATCAACTTATAACCAAAATGACTCAAAATCCCTATACATGCCATATACTTAAAACGCTTAAATCTAAAAGTACCAAAGTGATAGTAGGATAGTGTGATGAAGTCTCTGACGATCCCTAAATCCGAGCTAGCTTTGAAATCACTAGAAACACGGTAAAATAAATAGAGTAAGCTTTATAGCATAGTAAACTCATATGATTAATAAGTATAATTTGCCAATTCATTCACAATTTAAAGATCATAAATAAATATAAGCAATACATTCAATTCAACAATTTGCACATTGCCATAATTCTATATATCATGTATAAATTTATCAACTTTCAATTACTTTTCATATGAACTTATCAATTATAACTTACTTGCCAAACTTATCACGAGTACCTGAACTGATCTGTATCATTGCTTACAATCACTTACCATTATCTTTTCCTGTTGAACCATTCGAAATAATATCAGATACTCGGGAATCTCGCATCAAAGTGCCACATACATAGCCAAAGCTATCTCAATCTCATATCACATATTTGCTCACTCTCGAGCTATTAACGGGCCTGCTCACACAAGCTGTCAATCAAGACGTAGCTGCACGGTGTTGCTCACACAAGCTGTCAAGTAACCGCAACACATGCTGGTATACTCAGCCATCGGTAGGACTTATAGGACCAACACCCGAATCACATAATCACAGTAACCCCTAATGACATGTCACTAGTATCTTATCTATTCCTAAGGTTCAACCGGGATTCTCACTGTGTCAATGCTTTGTCGATAGATTCTGTAGTGTTTTAGTATCACAATTATAATATTTAAGCATATAAAAACGTATAAAATTAAGCTTATTAATCATACAAACTTACCTCAACTGTAAAATCGGCGAAATAGATCAACTAGTCAATTACTTTGTTTTTCCCCAGATCCAGATCCAAACTTCGTTTTTCTTGATCTATATAATATCAAATTTAGCTTACTCAATCATCACTCTATTCAATTTAGTACAAAATACACTTTAAAGCCACTTTACACTTTTGCCCCTAATATTTCACATTTTCACAATTTAGTCCTTATCTCACAAAAACACAAATTCATGCAATTTAATACCAACCCATGCTAGCCGAATTTTCCTAGTACACATATCAGCCCATATTTTTCATTTATTTCACAATTTACCCACAAAATTTTCATATTTCTCAATTAAATCCTTAGACATTTTTCTCAAAAATCACTTTACAAAACTTGTATAACTATCATTAAACATTCATAATCTATCATCAATCATTAAAGCTCATACATATTCATCAATTGAAACATCCTAAACCTTTAACAGTTTTGCAAATTAGCCCCTGGGCTAGCTAGACCTAGTTGCAATGATCTCAAAAACATAGAAATTATTAAAAACGGGACAAAAACAAACTTACAATTAACCTAGCAAGTGACTAAATTCTTCAAGCCCTAAAATGGTGTTCTTGTTCTTTCATTTCGGCAAATGAAGAAGATGGAAGCATTAAAAATTTGTTTGTTTTATTTAATTATATTTACTAATTACCAAAATAACCTTAATAATAAATCATTAATTCACCTAATTAATGGCCATACTTGTCCACTCATAAAAACAATGGGTTAATTACCACATAAGGACCTCCACTATTTAATTTCATGGCTATTTAATACCTTTAACTATTAGAACAACACTTTTACACTTTACGCAATTTAGTCCTTTTTCTCAAATTAAGCACTCAAACAATAAAATTTCTGAACGAAACTTTTACACAAACATATTATCATGTTGTAAATATTAAAATAATAATAAAATAAATATTTTGACTTCAAATTTGTGGTCTCAAAACCACTGCTCCGATTTGACTAAAAACGGGTTGTTACATTCAAATTCTATTTAAATAATAACTCTATTTTACATCAATAAAATTAGCACAACTTTTGTTTATGTCAAAATATTCTTAAATAATAATTGTAATTTAAAACTATTATTATCACAACCTTTTTGCCTATAACTTATGCTTAGAACTCTATTCGAGAATAATTCCATTTTAAAATTAACACAATTTTTAACTAATAATTGTAATTTAAATAATATTTTTTTAAAATGTGTAATTATCACAATTTCTAGTAAATTATAATTATTTTTAAATGTAAATTTAGTAATATGAAGAATAAATGATATTCTTACAAGTTCAAAATTTTTTTCAAACTTGTGTTTTTATATATAGGTATAGATTTCTAGATAATCCTTACTTTTACCTTTATATAAAAAAAAAACAATAATTTCTTTTCTTGAGGAATAGTGAACTTCATTAGTATTGTCTTTCCCTTTTATATGAAGCTGAGATTGACTGACAAGTATATTAGTCTCCAAACAAGCTTTTTCCTATACGTCATTTATCAAATGACCACTTTCATCAGCACTAGGTTTAGGAATGACTCCCAACATATGTAAATCCATATTGTCATAAAACAAGGATTGAGATAGCTCCATGAAAAGCACAATGGCCAATTGGATATTATCAAATTGCGAATTTAAACTCTCCAACTTCCTAAAACTTGGAAGGACCCCCAAGTAAAGAAGAATTTGCGAGTAGTTTTACAAGATCATTCATCATAAAATCAGTGGCGAACCCAGAGGGGGCTGGCAGGGGCCCCAACCCCCCTTAAAATAGAAAATTTTGATTTAGATCATTTAAATTTTTAATGATAAAATTGCACTTTGCCCCCCTCAAATGATAAATTTTTTATTTAATTCTTTAAATATTATAAAGATATAGGCTATTAAAATGATAAATTTTGATTTTTACTATCATAAAAATATACAATATAATTTTGGCCACCCCTAAAAAATTTTATGGTTTCACCCCTACATAAAATTGTTAAACTTGAGCAAAGAGGAGAAATTACTAGCAGATTCAAATACCATTATTTCTTAACCCTTCAAATCCCCTGAAGCTGGTGGAGATTGAATAAAATCAATCCATCCTTGGAAAGGTATCTCGTTTGAGTCTTCATTGATTTCTATAACAAAAGAAAGTCTTTAAACAAAATCTGATTCCATATTGCTAATCAAATTAACCCTCTAAGACTGAGGCAATAACACACCATTACTAAAAAAAGAGTACCATTTTCTCCATTAATCCATCCGGTAACCTGATTTGGAGATGAATTATTTTCATGAATAGGGAAGCCATTAAGTAGATGTTCTTCAAAGTCCGCAAGATTATGTTTTAAGTCTTCAGTGTGTGTATCCGGAAATTGAAAGACAGAGGTAGGACTCACTACTCTTATAAGAAACAAATCAAGATTAGGATTTCCATGAACATTTTCATCATAACCATCTTCATTGACTCTAACATCTTCAAATATTGATTGTTATGGCATATTAAGAACAATAAAATCATCATCATCAACTTCAGGATCAATGTAAAAAGCTTTGGAAGTTCTACGATTTTTTTATGAACAAAAGCCCTCATTTCATTAGTAAATAAAACATGCTCCAAATCAGTTCCCCAAATTATGACCAAATCTATTATGAATATCAAGCACTTGATTTATTAAAGCAACTTCAATTAAATCATTTTCCAAAATGCATTGAGGAAAAGTATGCCCTATATGTCCATAATTTTGGTAGAGTTTATAAACACGTTCAACCTGAAACTCACCTATATTCTCAGACCATTTGGAGCTTGAACAAAAGCCTCTGCAACAAGAGGTAGTCGAGGGTTAATACGGATACAAACCTGCATATATTTGATGCTCCTTGGAAAGGTTGCCTTTCAGTCGATTTTGAGAATATCACTAGCCACTTCAACAACTCGCTCAACCATAGAATCAAGCATTAGCTTGATTGGAAAACCCCAAATTTGCATCCAATTTGAGGTATGATTAAACTCCAGGTTTTTTAATTTAATATTCAGTCTTCGAGGCTGAAAGAGCATTAGACCACCTTCAATCGACCATGAGTTGTCTTACAGAATAAAGTGAGCATCTTTCTGGAATCTAAAGTTGATTATATATTTATTTTCTTGCCTCCCAATAACAATTTTATGCAATTATAATAAAATATATCATAATCTGACCTACTCTGATGACCTGGAATCCGACTCGAAAACACCCCTTTATATGCATTTCTAAATACCCTCTTTGAGGAGGTCTCTACTCTCTAGACACTCCACTTTTTATCTCCTTCTTCCTCCCTACTCTAACCATCTATGTCAAGAAGAATATGAACTGACCAGTCGGGCGACCAACTAAATCCGGCATTAACAATGGTACGGTAAGCGTGGACTGAACCCGCTAGAAAAGATAAGGAACTCGTGAACTTTAGAGGGAGCATAAATTACTTTCAGAAAATGGAGAACCAAAAGAAAGAAACAATGGAATAATCAAATAATAGCAACATGTGTGTTTGCAAAAGATTATCTCTTTCATTTCTGATCCTGAATTTACAAGCTTTTTGTAACATCTCGTTTTTCTGTGGTACCAGAAACAGTGATTTTATAATCCCAATTTTTTATGATCGAGTCAGTAAATATTATTTTATAATATTTATGGGTCTATTGTAGAGTTATATTAAGTTCTGTTCTAGTAATTTTGGTGATTGATTTATTGATTAAGGAAAAAGGACTAAAAAGTAAAAGACGTAAAACTTAATCGCTATTAAATTTTAATAATTAAATGGATTATTTAATGAATGTGGGAGGAATTATATGATAAATAGACCATAAGGTATTAACTTGAACGGTTAATATTCTATTTCTACTTAAATTATTTGAAAAATATTATAATGGATTAAAATTAAAAGTTAATAAAATATGAAAATAAGGAGTGTAAATAAAACATATCAAGAAACAGTCGAGACATACCAGTCCAAGTATTAACAGATCCCAGAGGTAAATAAAACAGTCATTCTCTAGCAGTGTCAACTAATGAAAAAGGAAGAACTCTTAGTTTGATTTGATCCTCGGTTACTCCTTCTGGTTTCATGCTTAGACAAACCATATGGAACTCTTTCAAATGAGTATGGGGGTTCTCAGTTTTCAAACCACAGAAAGTAAACAATAAATGTATTAATCCCAACTTTAACTAGAACAGTGTTTCGCCTGCCGGATAAGTTATGCATAGCGGTTGTTGTTCATTTGGTATAGCTGTAAGTTGGCGTATAGTTTGATATGCCATTTCGTCTAAATCTTTGGATGAGTAAATATCTTCAGTGTAGATCCTTCTTCAAAGTCGAATTGTGATTGTTTACCACGTCGAATAGCTTCTCTTCGAAATGTCCGAGCCAACTTTTATATCTCTAGTTCAAATGTTAGAGTCCTCGATTCTGACTTGGTCATAAAGAAGACAAACAAAAATTAGAAATTTTCACCAATCCCCAACAATGGCGCCAAAATTTGATGGGTGTTGAAACCACCAAATATAAATTCCTACTACAAAATAATAGTCAATAACAATATAGAGCAATAGGGTTAAATCCAAAAGGACTGGCTATCTAATTTGACGTTTTTCCATGACCAGAATCATTGTTGCGATCACAGTCTTACCCACGACCTGTGCATAGCAATGCTAAAAAAAATAAAATGGGGGGTTTAAATTGATAAAGATAATAAAATAAGGAAATATGAAGTGTAATAAAATAAAATAAAAACAGATTCAAAATTTCAAAAAAAATAAATTTAAGCAAATAAAGTAAATTGGTAAATAAAATATTTTTAAGCTTAGCCTTAGCCTCGGTGTACTCCAATCTTGAATCGATCCTTAAAATAGATTTTCCCTTCCAAGTGATAAGCTAGTTATAACAATCGAGGATCCCTCAAACCGCCAACTCTTCCTCTCGTAGTTGATCTCGGTATCACCTGCAAATCGACCCTTGCCAAATTTCTAATCACGTGGCACGTACCCATAATTTAAGACTTTGACAACCTTACGATTTGAAAAGCCCAACTTGAATTAACGGCATCAACTGTGTGGGTCGTTTAAATCCGATCACTATCTCTCTTGACGGAATCCAACTAGCTTTTTTCAATTGAACACGCCAATTTGTTCATGGGATTTTGAATACAGTACGACCGAATCAACTTCCCAACTGTACGTCAAACAATTCCAACCCAACGCGCACTTTTGGGATCAAAATCAAATCAACGTTAAGGGACTAATTTGTACTATCCCATATACTAGAGAGATAGCGAATAGCGAATTGCAAAGTATTTAGTGTGGTTCATATCTCACTATTACTCTATCGAAGCAATAACCGGGCTAAGGCTAAAAAAGGTTTAGTTAATCATGGAAAAGATCATGCTTGAAAATAAATTGTTCAAATAGAATTGTAGAAAGTGGAAAGGGAAAGGGCCTTGGAAGGTAATTAAAACAAAAAGTTGAAAGTAAAAGAAAAAAAAATAATGAAACAACAAAATAGAAAAGTGACCGAGGAAAGGAAATAAAATAATGAATTTTATTGATTCCAAAAGCCAAGTGTGTGTTTAATTTGTTGTAGCCACTAGGTATTTATACAAACTTCTAGTGCTAAAACTTATCTAGATTTTTCCTAAATATCATCACTAAATAATCCTAAATATTATCACTAAATAAATTAAAATTTAAAAATCAAATTTAAACTAATTATAGAATAAAAAATCTCCAATCTTTATTCAGCCATTTAAAAAAAAAAATCTTCAACCCTTTAATTATCCAGTCATATTTAAATTTTCATTCTTTCAATCAAGCACTCCTCTTTGCTTTTTGTTCCAATTTAGCCCATCTTTGTAAGAGTTTGAATTCAACACATCAACTTCATTCCTGATAAGAAAAACCCAAATTTAATAGCATTTTATTCGATAATTAGCCAAAAATAAATATATTAAAAATACGAATTTATCTTGCTATCACTCACCTTTAGCCATTCTAAACGTGTAGAGACGTTGTTTTAACACTAACCTGTTGGCCAATGATTTCGTCATATACAAGGCTTCCAGTTTCTTCAATAACGTATACACTATTTTCTCCTTCAAAACCTCCTGTAACACATTATTTGTTAGATGTAATTGAATTATGGATAAGACTTTTTTTATCTAACCTGTCTCATTCTGACCGATCCATGTTTGTGGGTTTATTCTCTGTAATGATCTTCGCAAGATCGCTCTAAATTAGTATTGTTGACATACGAACTTGCCACAGACTGAAATTTGTGATACCGTCAAACTTATCAATATCAAACATTGATGTTGTCATCTCTAAACGAGTTAAATGTGGAAATTGAACTAGCTTTAATATCAGTTTGTAGGGAATTAACCCGTATATGCAATGAACAAGAAAAATAACTAAGAGATTAAAAAGATCAACACACAAATTTAACGTAGAAAAACTTCTCTAAAGAGGATAATAAACCATGTATAAAATGAGATTTCACTATAATAATTGAAGAGTACAAAATAATGAGAGAATAAAAACAAAATCTGAAACCCTGAAAGAAAAATCCTTAAAAAATAAAAATCTCTCAATCTAATTTTTTTTGTTGTTTTATATCTAAAACCTATAGTAACTAAGGCCTATTTATAGGTTGAAATTCGTAGCATTTATGACTAAAATATCCCTAGGTTAATCAGAGTTTAAGTGGGAAACTAAAACAAAGTTTAACTGAGAGAAACAAGCCGAGAAACTTGAGGAGCACGTCGCCATGTCGTGACGTGACGTTTTATCGCTAGGAAAAAGAAGGATTGTGTCGTTGGTTTTTAGATTTTTTAGATTTGTTTTTTGTTGATAGAATGATTCGAATGATTGTAAAAAAAAAAATAGTTATTTTAGATTTTAAAAAAAAAGAGGAAAAAATCTAATAAAACAATTAGCCACGACAATGATAAGTTTTACATAAATTTCAATCTGGCATTTAAATGAATGGATTTACTTACGAGGTCCCTAAGGAAATAAATAGAAGCTACCATTAAAGGAAATATTCTGATTCAACGAATTGAGTATTATAGATTAAACATTAATTACTATGTTTAGTGCAGAAAAAAGAAGTTTCTACAGTGACAATACCTTAAAAAGAGCTATGAAAAAGCCTGTTAGCAACACCTACAAAGAGTTCACTAGATTATGGCATTTTCATTTTCATTCATTCCATTCATTCATACTTACATTTAGTTTACTTAAATTATGGAAATCAAGAGATTATCTTATTCAAATACTAGAACAACCTTTCAAGGCAGAAGCAAATTAAAATTATGCTCATCGTAATTGCCCTCAGCAAAAATTAACAACAACCGTTTTATAGAAATGAAGATTATGCAAAAATTAAAGCAGTGACACAAAGAAAGAGTAGAGAGTTACCTCGTTGAAGGGTTGTGTTTGGGTGGGAAGTGGATTTGTCTGACAAGCGATGGATTGAAACTTGCGAGTTCTATAAGGAGAAAGGGAAGGGGGTTTGAAGAGAAGGGCGGTGTTGGAAACTTGAAAGTAAGGCCTAAATATGGGAAGAGAAAGAGGGTTTGAGGCGACACGAGCTATTTGCTGATTTTTTTCCAGTTTCAATTTTAGGATTTGCTTCTTCTTCTATTTTGATTTGAGGTGGTCCTACAATCACATTATAATTATATGCTCTTTAGAGAAGCTACATATTCCATTTCAACACCTTTGAGGTTTAGATCTGCTTCCAACCCTCTCACTCTTTTCTTTCAACCCATTAAATGTCACTCAAATTTATTAGATCCATTAGATCTTGATTTTTTTTCTTTTGACCTTATCGGATCTTGGTTTTAACAACATTGTTAATTAACCAAAAATAAAATTTTGATTCGTTACTAAAATTAGAAAAAAAATCACTCCTAAACTGTTTATACATGAAACATTACAGAGTAGATGAAAATTTATTCTATTAAATTAAAAGAAATGGGAAATATTTGAAAATAAATGTGGTTTTCTCATTAAGTATGAAAATGATGTGAAAATTAATTTATAAAATTTGAATTATTATTAATTAAATAATTCAAGTTCGAAAATAAAATAAAATAAATTGATTATTATGAATCTGTTGAATGTAAAAAATTAAATATATTTTTTGTAGATTTTTTTATAGCAAAGTTGCCATGATTTTAACGGAATAAAAATTGGTGTGGAAGTATGCCTCATATTTCGACCAAAACAGTGCGTGACGTCGCAATAATAAGAAGCTCTTCGTCCCGACAAGCAGCTGACATCACAACAAGAAGAAAGCCCTCGTCCCAACGACATGATCCTTCTTTGTCCCAGCGATCAAACGTCACGTGACAACACGGCGATGTGTTCCTCAAGTTTCTCGGCTTTCTTCTCTCAGTTCAACTCTGTTTTAGTTTTCCACTTAAACTCTGATTAACCTAGGGATATTTTAGTCATAAATGCTACGAATTTCAACCTATAAATAGGCCTTAGTTACTATAGGTTTTAGATATAAAACAACAAAAAAAATTAGATTGAGAGATTTTTATTTTTTAAAAGGTTTTTCTTTCAGGGTTTCGGGTTTTTTTTTTGACTCTCTCATTATTTTGTACTCTTCAATTATTATAGTGAAATCTCTTTTTATCAGTGGTTTTTTATCCTCTTTAGAGGAGTTTTTTCATGTTAAATTTGTGTGTTGATCTTTTCAATCTCTTAGTTTTTTTTTTTTTTTTGTTCGTTGCATATACGGGTTAATTCCCTACAAACTGATATTAAAGCTAGTTCGATTTCCACAGTTAACTCGTTTTAGCGATGACATCATCAAGGTTTGATAATGATAAGTTTGGCGGTATCGCAAATTTCAATCATCATGAGTTCGTATGTCGGTAATACTAATTCAGAGCGATCTTGAGAGGATCGTTACAGAGAATAAGCCCACAAACATGGATCAGTCAGAATGAGATAGGTTTTGAAGGAGAAAATAATGTATACGTTATGGAAGAAATTGGAAGCCTTGTATATGACGAAATCATTGGCCAATAGGTTAGTGTTAAAACAATGTCTCTACACGTTTAAAATGGTTGCAGGTGAGTGATAGCAAGATAAATTCATATTTTTAATATTTATTTTTGGCTAATTATCGAATAAAATGATATTAAATTTGGGTTTTTCTTATCAGGAATGAAGTTGATGTGTTGAATTTAAAATTTTACAAAGATGGGCTAAATTGGAACAAAAAGCAAAGAGGAGTGCTCGATTGAAAGAATGAAGATTTAAAGATGATTGGATAAAGATTGAAGGGTTAAATATTTTTTTTTAAAAGTGGCTGGATAAAGATTGGAGGACTTTTTATTCTATAATTAGTTTAAATTTGATTTTTAAATTTTGATTTATTTAGTGATAATATTTAGAATTATTTAGTGATAATATTTAGGAAAAATCTAGCTAAATTTTAGCACTAGAAATGTGTATAAAAACTTAGTGGCTACAACTAATTAAACACACACTTAGTTTTTGGAATCTATAAAATTCCTTGTTTTATTTCCCTTCCCGCGTCACTTTTCTATTATGTTGTTTCATTCTTTTTTTTTTCTTTTACTTTCAACTATTTGGTTTAATTACCTTCCAAGGCCCTTTCCCTTTACACTTCCTATAATTCTATTTGAACCATTTATTTTCAAACATGATTTTTTTCATGATTAACTAAACCCTTTTTACCCTTAGCCCGGTTATTGCTTTGACAAAGTAATCGTGAGATATGAATCCACACCAAATACCTTGCAATTCGGTATTCGCTATCTCTTCGATATATGGGATAGTACAAATTCGTCCCTTAAAGTCGATTCGACTTCGATTCCAAATGCGCGCATTGGGTTGGAATCGTTTGACGTACAATTGGGAAGTTGAATCGATCGTGCTGTATTCAAAATCCCATGAACAAATTGGCGTGTTCAATTAGAAAAAGCTAGTTGGATTCCGTCAAAGGAGATAGTGATCGGATTTAAACGACCTACACGATTGAGGCCGTTAATTCAAGTTGGGCTTTTCAATCATAAGGCTGTTGAAGTCTTAAATTACGGGTATGTGCCATGTGGTTAGAAATTCGACAAGGGTCGATTTGCAGGTGATACTGGGATCGACTATAAGAGGAAGAGTTGGCGGTTTGAGGGATCCTCGATTGCTATAACCAGCTTATCGCTTGGAAGGGAAAATCTATTTCAAGGATCGATTCAAGATTGGAGCACACCAAGGCTAAGGCTAAGCTTAAAAATATTTTATTTACCAATTTACTTTATTTGCTTAAATTTATTTTTTTTGAAAATTTGAATATGTTTTCATTTTATTTTATTACATTTCGTATTTCCTTATTTTATTATCTTTATCAATTTAAACCCCCCATTTTATTTTTTTTTTCAAGATCAGTGCATACATGTGTCGTGGGTATGGATCATGATCGTGATAACGATTTTGTCACGAAAAAATATGAAATTAGATAGCTAGTCCCTGTGGATTCGACCCTATTGCTGTATATTGTTTTTGACTGTTATTTTGTCGTAGGAATTTATATTTGGTGGTTTCGATGCCCATCAAAATTTGGCGTCGTTGCTGGGGATTGGTGAAAATTTTTAATTTTTGTTTGTTTTCTTTATGACCAGGTCAGAATTAGGGACTAACATTTGAACCAGAGATATAAAAGTTGGCTTGAGCATTTCGAAAAGAAGCTATTCGACATGGTAAACAACTGTAACTCGACTTTGAAGAAGGATTTTACACCAAGATATGTACTCATCCGGAGATTCGCACAAAATGACAAATCAAACTATACACCAACTTACAAATACACCAAATGAACAACAACCACTATGCATAACTTATCCAAAGAAAGTAAAACACCGTTCTAGTTAAAGTCGGGATTAATACATTTATTGCCTACTTTTTGCGATTTGAAAAATGAGAACCCCATACTCATCTAAAAGAGTTCCACATGATTTGTCTAAGCATGAAACCAAAAGGAGTAACCGAGGGTCAAATCAAACTAAGAGTTTTTCCTTTTCATTAGTTGACTCTGCTAGAGACTTGTTTTATTTACCTTCGGGATCTATTAATACTTGGACCGATATGCCTCGATTGTTTCTTGATAAGTTTTTCCCAAACTGGTGCAAAAACCTTCATCACTATTCTTAAGTATGATAAATACCCAATGAAATAGATCACAATTTGGGATTGTGAATTTCAAAACATATATTTCTTAAGTCTTAATTTATATGATTAAAATATCAATAAAAAAGTAATTCAAAATTGAACAATTGTCTTTACTTGGATTCAAGCCGTGAGATATTGAATAATTTAAATTATAGTTAGAATAAAATTTAATATATATACAAAAGTGTGATTTTATGTTTAATAGAATACCTTTTAATATTTAAAATTTGATAATAGAAAATATTATTGGAATGTGAACTAATCTAAATAAAAAGTAATCCGCAGGTTCAAGAATTCCTTCAAAATTGAGCTCATGCGTGTGATGGATGCCCTTTCATCTGTAAAAATTCGAAGCAATTAAGTTAAATTATATTTTAAATTTTAATTAAGTTCGAGTATCTGGCTCTTTTTAAATTTTAGTGGAAGATTTGGTCACATTAATCATGCTAAGCAAAGGGTTACCCCTTCTATATTCAAACCATAGCTGCAGATTGATATACAATAAAACTAAGTTAGGAAATTGGTTACCTTTACATGTGTATTTATACTTGGGGAATTTAATCTCAAAACAATATAACATCTACACATGACTTCTGGGATCAACAACCTGGTGTACCTTCCTCGATTCAGCGCTTGAATACTGTCCCACCACACGAGCATGAGGAACTGATGCCTCCCCACGGGCAAGAGCGTCCACATTCTCCTGCAAGTACTTCCTTGGAAGCCTGCCTACAATGTTTCCCTCCTCGTTCCCATCTTTGTCCAGGAATGCAAAATGCGGAATACCCTCCACGCCAAACTCGTCAAGTTCTTGTTCCCACTTCGTGTTGTCGACATTCAGCATTACAAAATTTACACGATCCCTGAACCGAAATTGGTGATTGGGTGTTAAGAAGTGAAGTGAACTAGGAACACAGAAAGTTTCCACAGGGATTACAAATGTGTCAAATTCATCAATCTACAACTGAGTCCGACTCAATCTCTAGAAAATGATTCAGAAACCAGAAAGCAATTTTATTCATAAAGAAATGAAAAAAAACACCAAGGACTCATACGAGTAAATGAGAATAGTAACAAAGTGAAGCAGTTACCTGTATTGCTGCTCTACTTTGTAAATATCCGGAGCTAATTCCCGGCATACTTCACACCAATCTGCATAGAACTCTACAACAGTTGGCTTTCCATTTGAAAGAGCCTTTAAATCCAGCCAACAAAAGATTTTAGTGTTAGATCATGTTTCAACCCTATATTCCAGCAAGCATTTGTCTCCTCCGACTACTGTCTTAATCGACTGAAAGTTCAAACCCTTATCATAATACCAAAACAAACTAAAATCTTAAAATGATTTTAGCACTGCACTACAATACGTATCTAGTCAATTGACGAAAAACTATATTAGCCCGGCCTCTCTAAAAATGTCTTGTCTACGAAGGAAGGCCATCATCCAACAATGCAACTTCTTTATGTCAAGCAAGTTACAAATTACAATTACAATCAACTGTTACATCCCATATAGTACTTTAATGAAACAAATCAAACAAAACAAACCAACATGTTACTAGGTAAAGTCCAACGTAAAGCCGGACCAAACCCGTATAACGAGACTTAAACCTGAGAGGCCTAATGGTTTTGGACCCGCAGCCTCTTCCTTGCCAAGGAGACAAGGCGTCGTTGGCATGTTAGCTTAGCCTTAGATACATGGAATTCACAACTTCAACCTAGCCTGTCAATCACGGATTTACCTGAGACCTAGACCCTACAAAATGATATACCTATTGAGTAGAAAAGCTAAGAAAATCAAACCTCTTCATAAGGCACTGCTGCAGCAGATAAGTCCTTCAGAGAAACACCAAAATCTAATCGCGATGACATGAATAGTCCCACTGCTGCAAGGGTAGAACCTATTGCTATTCGCCTATTTATATTTTTGTTTGGAAATTCGGAAAATCCTCCTCCAACAGAGGAATTTGTAGCTTCGCTAGTACTATCATCGACTGGATCAGGCTCAGCAAGTACCTTTCCCTGCTCCAAGAAGGAGATGATTAGGCCTTTTCATGGCAGCAAGTAGCTTTTCTTCGCTAATACCAGAACAACCCTTCAAGGCAGAAGCAGATTAAAATTGTGCTCTTCGTAATTGCCCTCAGCAAAAATTAACAGCAACCCTTTTATAGAAATGAAGATTATGCAAAAATAAAAGCAGAGACACAAAGAAAGAGTAGAGAGTTACCTCGTCGGAGGGTTGTGTTTGGGTGGGAAGTGGATTTGTCTGACAGGCGATGGATTGAAACTTGCGAGTTCTATAAGGAGAAAGGGAAGGGGATTTGAAGAGGAGGGCGGTGTCGGAACCCTGAAAGTAAGGCCTAAATCTGGGAAAAGAAAGAGGGTTTGAGGCGACGCGAGCCATTTGCAGATAAATTTTCCCAGTTTCAATTTCAGGATTTGCTTCTTCTTCTATCTTGATTTGGGGTTCTATAAGGAGTTTTTTTGGGTTGGGGGGGTTATTTTCTTATCGGTTTTGAGTTAGAGTTTCATGGCAGAGAATGCATGGATTTTCCCGGAAAAGATTTGGGAAAATTGGAATTGTCAAATATTTCTGGGGTGCCACGTATTTTATTGGTTCTGTGAAGATAATACGGGTTTAGAAGTTGGTTTTTTTTATTAAAGAGTTAGTTTAACATCTACGTTGAAAAGTTTGGTGAAAAACTGATTGAGAAAAATTTAATAGCGTTTATCATTGTGGCTATAAAGAATTTTTGAGAAAATAAAAGGTTTATTTTCAACGTAATGTTGTAACGTAAAAGATGAAATGAGGCGATAATTTAATGGAAAAACATTTTTCCAAAAACTAAAAATTAAAATTTTGATTTTTTTTAGCTTGTCCTTACTTCAACAAAGGAAGCATAGACCTCTTCAGTGAAAGAACTTTTATTTTCTTGGTCCCAACTAGAGCTGATCATGGGCTGGGCGGCCCGGCCCGGCCCGAAGGCCCGCTCGAAAAATGGGAGGGTTTGGGTAAAAATATAGGCCCGAAAAATGGGCTTGGGTAAAAAAACGAGGCCCGTTTAGAAAATGGGCCGGGCTCGGGTAAGATTTTTTTGCCCGGGCCCGGCCCGAATTATATATTAATATATATTTTTTATTTTATTTTTAATTATTTTAAATTTTTAATGTAATTATTTTTTATTATATTGTTAATTTGTGTATTGTTTTAAGAATTGTTTTAGTATTATTTTTATTTGTTTTAATATTTATTTTTATGTTTTTAAATATATTTGATTTATTATATTTTTAAATTTTTTTATTTAATGAAATAAGAAAAAAAAATTTAATATGGGCCGGGCTCGGGCTTAGTAATTTTATTTCGGGCCGGGCTTGGGCAAAATTTTAGGCCCATATTTCGGGCCGGGCCGGGCTCGGGCCTAGTAGACGGGCCTAAAATTTTGTTTGAGCCCGGCCCGAACCCGGCCCGGCCCGGCCCATGATCACCTCTAGTCCCAACTCAATACTAAACAAATCTGAGCTAGTTGAATACTTATATTAGAAATTTTCCGAGTCGGTTTACCTTTTTCATAAATGATATAATTGGCAGCTCGAAGCTGCATATTATCTTTTTCCTAAAATGGATCCTGAGGGAAGAGTGTTGCTAAATTTAGACCATTCGGTATTTCATATGAGGTTATAGGTCGAACCAAAACAAAATATTTTTTCTTGGAAGCTGTGATCCTTTGGACATAGATCCAATTTTTCAATTTTTTTGATTCCTTAGAGTTTGTTTTGCCCGTTCCTGGTGATATCAAGAGCCACTATGTCGAGTTATCTTATCTCTTTCTTCGGGAAAATAGATATTACCTGAAAAAATTTTCAGTTCAATCTTTTTTTTTTTCTTTCCACTCGGACCAATCCGCCCACTTGACTTCTTGTATTTAAAGTGATTTGGGTATCTACTCCAATGATATTATTGTTCTGTACCGAGTTAAAATCCCGGTTTAAATTAAGATTTAGCTTGAAAAGGTATCAATTTTTTAGTTTAAAATCAATATTTGAGTTGAAAAACACTTTTTAAATTCAATAGTAAATAAAGCCTAAAGGGGTTAATTACAAATTTGGTTTCTAAACTATATCATTTTTCCCATTTAAGTACTTGAAAGTATATAATTTTTCCAACTTAAGTACTTGAAAGTTTATTTAAATTAGAAGTGATATTTAAATTATCAACTTTATCTCATTTTACTCAAAAGTATACAACATTCAATAAGAACGTGACATGTGACATGTTCTTATATATTATGGTTTGTGGTAAAATGAGGTGAATTTATAGTATTAAAAAATTTAGGTGCCTAAGTGGAATGAGGTAGCCTAATTTAAGGACCAATTTTACATTTAAACAAATTTTAAAAATAATGTATAATGTCTAATTCTATTATAGACTTTGTACTTTAAAAGTTAGAAAATTCAATTCTCTTACTTTTTTAATTTAAAAATTTTAGTTTAATCATTGTTGTCGTTGATAGTCTCTATTAAAATTTGTCAACTTAATATATTTATTTTTCGTCAATCATATAACACGTCAGATGAGGATAACTTAATATGCCAAATTGACAAATTTTGACAGAAAATACTTACAATTTTAATGATTGGACAAGAATTTTTAAATCAAAATAGTTGAAGGACTTATTTTTTACCTTTTAAGTATAGGGACTAAATCTCAAATTTTATCAAAGTATAAGGACTAACAACATATTTTAACCTAAATTATATTCAATCTTTTAAGTTAAACTGGAAATCCTATCACACTACTAATATGCATTTGGAAACCACAAATATAGAACACAAATATGTGTTTAAAAAAAAATAAATTATAAAGTGTCGTAATTAAAAATAAAATGTATAAAATATCAAAATAAAGTTTTAACAAAGTGGTGAATTAAAGGTTTTACTAATGCAATTACTTCAGGTTCAATTTTATATTTTTATTGATTTTTAATGATAAAATTAAAGTACTCTCAAATAATATAACTTATTTTAATTACGGAATGACATTTTTACAAATTAACAATTGAGTCTGTGACCCGATTGAGGGTGACACCAACTCGATAAAATACTTAAATAATAGTATAGATATTTATAAAAAAAAGTTATAGAAATAATTAAAATTTTTATTTAGAACAAAAATAATGTAATCTTTTTACTTTTTGGATTAATGTAAACACAATAATTTAAATATAAAATTGAACTTATATTATTTATAAATGTGATACATCTTATGAATAATAAAATTCATTTAAAATGGAAAATTCAATAATATAATAAATATTAAATATTATATTAGTCAATTCAAAAGTTTTTTCAAATCTATGCTTTTATATATATTATTTTTATGAGTTTATATTTTTCTAGTTTATTAATTCTTTTTAATTTTTAAAAAATATATATGCTAAGTAAATGAGAGCTAGTCTAATTTATAATAAAATTCTATTAATTTTGAAAAATAGTGAAGATGATAAAATAACATTTTAAAAATAATAAAATAAAAAAGTGAGAAACAACCAATATTAAGTAATAACATAAAATAATGTCATTCAAATACTTCATTGCATTTGACAGAATATTTCACAACAGTATACGAGCAATTATGTAAATATTATTAAAATTAATTAATACTAAAACTATTGACTCTCAAATAATATGATTAAACATCTAAAATAATAATGACAATCATACTCTTTTTTTTTTTTTTTTTGTGTGATGGAAAGAAATGATTTTTCCAGTAATTCTTTAGATGATATTTTGAATAAAAATGTCTTGCGAATGCATACAATTATAGTACTAAATATTAGTTTTAATTGGTATATAAATGTAACACTAATTAAGTGATAATTAATTTAAAATAATAAGTGTAATTTAATATGAATACAAAATTTAATTAAATGATAATGACTATTACATTAATAATTAAAACATTAATAATAAAATAAGTATAAGTATAATTATTTTATATTAACCAATTGTTATGAATGTAAATTTAGATTCAAGGTTTAGTAGAAACATTATTAATAAAATACTTATAATTATTTTTATATTATTGATTTTATATATTTGAAATACATGAGAAAAAATAGATAATACAAAATATTAAATCTTAATTAATTAATTTTATTTATCTTAGTTTCTTAAATAGATATGAGTCATACTATTTGTTGAGTCAATTTTATGTTGAATTGAACCGGTTTGATTAGATTTAATTAGTATTTATATATTTTTAATATTTAAATTAATTAAATATATATTTATTTTCTTTTGAGTTTTGAGATATAAATTAAGAATAAATAAATAAATTTATACATTATAGATTAGGTTGCCAATGTATTGATATTATATATATAATGTTAATCCCACAGCTTTAAATTTTCATTAATTCTAAAAAATATTTTAAGATTATTAAATATTATCATATTTAAAATAATTCATACTTATATATAAAAAATTATATTTTTATTATTTTTAATTTATCTAATTATATTTAATGATTTTATTTATTTATAATTTTATTAATTTATAATATATTGTGTTATTTTTTAAGTAAAGCTTTAAAAAGATATGATCAACTAATTTCACATTAATAAATTATTATATTAATTAATATTTCAGTAAAATTAATTTCATAATAATAATCCTAATAAATTATTTTTCTAATGTCAATTTAGTAATATAATTAATAATAAAAGATATTCTAGTCAATTCAAAAGTTTTTCTAAATTTGATTTTACACGTTTAATATTTAATTAGCTTTTTAAACATTTTATTTTAATTATAGTAACTAGAGTAAAATAATATATCTTTTATTTGAATTATTGAAAATATTTAAAATACATTAACTTATCAATTCAAATATTATATTAGAAAGTTTTCAAATTATAATTAAAGCATTTTTAACATTTTTAACATACAATATAGTTTTATTTTATGTAATTAATGCAAAGTAACATTATTCAAAATAATAAATAATTAAAATAATTAAATATAATATTAATTAAGTGATAATTAAAATGCTTCAAATTTTATTTAAATAATAACTCTATTTTATATCAATAAAATTAGCAAAACTTTTGTTGATGTCAAAATCTTCTTAACTAATAATTGTAACTTATGATTATAATTATCGCAACCTTTTTTTCCTATAATTTATGCTTAGAACTCTATTCAAGTAATAATTCTATTTTAAAATTAACACAATTTTTTAACTAATAATTATAATTTAAATAATATTTTTTTAAAATGTGTAATTATAATTATTTTTAAATATAAATTTAGTAATATGATGAAAAATAAATAATATTATTATCAGTTTAAAAGTTTTTTCAAACTCGTATTTTTATATATAGGTATAGATTTCTAGATAATTCTTACTTTTAGCTTTATAAAAAAAATGATAATTTCTTAACTTGAGGAATAATGATCTTCATTAGTAGTGTTTTTCCCTTCTATATGAACTTGAGATTGACTGACATGTATATCAATCTCCAAACAAGCTTTTTCCTGTACAGTATTCATCAGATGACCACTTTCATCAGCACTAGGTTTAGCAATGACTCCCATCATATGTAAATCCATATTGTCATAAAACAAGGATTGAGATGGCTCCACAAAAGGCACAATGGCCAACTGGTTATTATCAAATTGCGAATTTAAACTCTCCAACTTCCTAAAACTTGGAAGGACCCCCAAGTACAAAAGAATTTACCAGCAGGTTTGCAAGATCATTTATCATAAAACCAGTGGCAAACCTAAGGGACTGGCAGGGGCCCCGACCCCCCTAAAATGGAAATTTTCTATTTAGGCCCCTTAAATTTTTAAAATGTTAATGGTAAAATTACACTTTGCCCGCTCTAAATGATAAAATTTTGATTTAATCCTTTAAAAATTATAAAGATATAAGATATTAAAATGGTAAAATTACATTTTTACTATTGTAACACCCCAAAATAAGGCCTAGGAGTTTTAGGGGTATTTTAGGAATTCTAGCCTTAGAGTGTCCGGAATTTTGTGACATAGCATAACATTAATGTTTTCAATTATGGTTTTTAGAAAATTATATCAATTTCTGAAAATATGTTTTACATACCTTTAATTTTGAAAATAGGACTGATTTCTAAAAACCTCAAATTGAGAGTTTTTATGAAGCAATTTAATCAGATTTTAAAATCCAAGCTAAATAACCTCTCTTCACGAAGTTATTTCATGTAAAAACTACCAAAAATTTGTGTTTGCCATCCCTTGATTCTTTCTTGCTATTTCAATCAATTTTGAACTTTAAATCCTAATTCCCTTTGATTTCTATCATCTCTTAAGTTATAAACCTATATAAAAACCAAGAAAATCACCCAAAAACTTCATCATCTATATCATCTTCTCTAAATGTGGGGTTTTCTGAATTTCCGTCAAAGCTCATTTTTCTTCCATTGTAGGTAACCATTTGACTTTGTATGAGTTTTAAATGATATCTAGTCCATTATAATAAATTTGTAGCCATTGAAACACATGTTTTAAATAAAAGTTGAAAATCGAGTCTTTAATGGTGAATTTTAGGTTTATGGATAAAAGTGTGGTTTCAAAGTGTTTTTCAATTAGTTTTAACATGATTAGAAGGTTTCTAAACTTACTTTGAAGTTTCGTTACAGATTTCTTGAGTTTTAATGAATTTTCAGAAAATAGCCATAAAACATGTAGTAAAAGTTGATATCATGTGTTGAGTAGTTTTGTGTAGTTTAAAGGTTGAGAATTAGTCGTAGGTAAATTATAAGATGAACGAAATTGGGTGAAAAGATTAAGTATAGATTGAGATATTCAGATTTAAAGTTTTCCATGTTAAAGGTTTCGGTTACATGGGAATATAGCTTAGGATTATATTTTTGATTGCTTGTGGTGAGTTCTTAGCTGATTATTGAATGCATTGTTGTGTGAATTGTTGCGTTGAAGTTCCGAATTTGATAGGACCTTCTATGAATAGAGATAAAGGCAAGGAAAAGATAGTTTGAGCTTTCGACTTTTCGGAAAAAGCGTAATTGGTGAGTGTTTGGAATAATTACTTGTGGACATGATTCAATGCATCATTTGGGAATTTAGTAGTAGCCTAAATTCCAAGTGTAAGCTTTCTCATACCTATGTTATCTTGTGAATAAAGTGCTTATGTGCTTGTGAATATGTGAATTAAGATGAGATGTTATAACATGTGATATGTGGTTATGATAACCATTGTGAAAGTGTAAATGTGTACATGTTATGTATATGTTAAATGTTAGTGATAGTGTTTTGCTAAAGATGCAAATATTCAGTGATTGTGCACGGATAATCGATAAGTGATGTGTGTTTGATTTTAGATATTTTGGCCTTGTGATTATTGAAACTGTTGGATATACTTGGCATGCAATAGGATTGTGAGTACTCACCTATATGTACAGTGATTTTAGGCGTTGAGGCCCTAGGACATGTTGGAGGGATAAGGGAATGTGAGCTAAGCTCCATTCAATAGGACACGTGAGGGGAAATAAGGAGAGTGTTATTATGCTTCACTTTTGGGACATGTTTGACTCTATGAGTCTATGTTTGGTGTGTTTGAGATCCGTGTATCCAATGAGTGATGATAGAGCTCACTTTTATGTTTCATAGCTCAAGTGCCAATATATCTTAACTTATGAATATGTGTGTATTTTGATATGTGTTTATATGGCATGTGACCATTATGCAATTTATCTATAAAGATGCTTTAGAGTATTTTGGTATATGCTTGAATGTTATATGATTTTACGAGTATTATGACATATGCTTAAGCGTCATGAGATTATATGAGTATGGTGATATATGCTTGTATGTTAAGTGACCTAAAACCTACAAGCATATTATTATAAAAAGACGTTTTGCTTAGAATAGGCTTCCCACTTGTTGTGATTGAGATGAGGCGGTGGTGTGGCATCTCGATATTCGACTTGGCGTCCAGGCTGGGTATGGAATGTTACAACTTTCGTAAAAATATACAATATAATTTTGCCCCCTAAAAAATTTAATGGTTTCGCCCCCAAATAAAATTGTTAGACTTAAGCAAAGAGGAGAGATTACCAGCAGATTCAAATACCATTATTTATTTACCCTTCGAATCCTCTGAAATTGGTGGAGATTGAATAAAATCAATCCATCATTGGAAAGATATCTCGTTTGAGTCTTTATCGATTTCCATATCAAAAGAAAGCCTTTAAACAGAATCTGATTCCATATTGCTAATCGAATTAACCCTCTAAGACTGAGGCAATAACACACCATTAGCCAAAAAAAAGAGTACCATTTTCTCCATTAATCTATTAGTAACCTGATTTAGAGATGAATTATTTTCATCAATAGGGAAGCCATTAAGTAGATGTTCTTCAAAGTATGCAGGATTATTTTTTGAGTCTTCAGTATGTGTATACAAAAATTGAAAGACAGAGGTAGGACTCACTGCACTTATAGGGGACACATCAAGATTAGGATTTCAATGAACATTTTCATCATAACCATCTTCATTGACTCTAAAATCTTCAAATCTTGATTGTTGTGGCATATTAGGAACAATAAAATCATCATCAACTTCAGGATCAATGTAAAAAGCTTTGGAAGTTCTACAGTTATTTCTATGAAGAAAAGCTCTCATTTTATTAGTAAATAAAACATGCTCCACATCAATTCCCTAGTTATGACCAAATCTATTATGAATATCAAGCACTTGATTGTTTAAAGCAGGTTCAATAAAATCATTTTCCAAAATACATTGAGGAAAAGTATGCCCTATGTGTCCATAATTTCAATAGAGTTTATAAACATGTTCAACCTGAAACTCACCCATAGTCTCAGACCATTTGAAGCTTGAACAAAAGCCTCTATAACAAGAGGTAGTCGAGGATTAATACGGATACAAACCTATATATATCCGATGTTTCTTGGAAAGGTTGCCTTTTAGTCAATTTTGAGAACATCACCAGCCACTTTAGCAACTCGCTCAGCCACAGAATCAAGCATTAGCTTGATTGGAAAACCCTAAATTTTTATCCAATTCGAGGTATGATTAAACTCTAAATTTCTCAATTGAATGTTCGGTCTTCGAGGCTGAAAGAGCATTAGACCACCTTCAATCGACCATGAGCTATCTTGCAGAATAAAGTGAGCATCTTTCTGGAACCCAAAGTTGATTATATATTTATTTTCTTACCTTTCAATAACAATGTTATAGAATTATAATAAAATATATCATAATCTGACCTGTTCTAATGACCTGGAATTTGAATAAAAAACACCCCCTTATATGTATTTCTAAATATCCTCTTTGAGGGGGTCTCTGCTCTTTAGACACTCCACTTTTTATCTCCTTCTTCCTCCCTACTCTAACCATCTATTTCAGGAAGAAGATGAACTGACCAGCAGGGCGACCAACTAAAGCCGGCATCAATAATGGTGCGGTGAGTGTAACACCCCAAACTCGGCGTAGACGTTATGGCCAAATCTGGAGTTGTTACGTTAAATGATTAAAAATTTAATTTTCGTGTATCTTGAAACTCGTCCTAGACTCTTAAAATCCCAAATTAAAACATATTTCTATCTAACTATTTATTTGAAAGCAATGTTTGGTTATATCTTCTAAAACTTATGGTTTTGCAGTTGAAACCCTTAGAAATATGTATTTTTGAAAACACAATTTGTTAATTGAAACCCGTTGTTTCTGTAGAAAAGAACCGTTGTCGATAAAACGTTTGAACAATATTATATGGAAATGGGAAAATAAAGTCCAGAACCCAAAATAGTCCCAAGTGTCCAGAAAGTCCAAAATTTACTAAACTTTCAAATCAAAATTTTCAATAAGCCAAATTTAAGAAAAATACGGTATTAACTGAGCTCCCGATTGCACCGATTCGTCTAAGTCTGAGGATTACCTAAAAATAATAGTAAAATAGAATATGAGTTTTCGAAACTCAATGTGTAACAATAAACTCAAACAGATAATTATTAACAAATAATTTAACAGTACAGAATCTTAACAGAATAGTTCAAATACAGTTATATATATTTCTTACCCCTAACCGCTACAAACCATCTCCAACAATCCCAACACACCATATAGGGTTTGAAACACTCATCCAACCCTACACACCACTTAGTGTCGTTATGACACTTACAGGTTATTTGTTGTTGTGCTACAAGTATAGTGGGCGAGATGTCGCCTCTCACAGAAACACTTTCTCCACATAATAAATATCTCATCCCAAAATCAAATATATTCAGAGTAGAAATCATACATAACATATCAAATACAAATCACATATATAACATTGTTTTCGGTTTTATTTATCAAATGGCATCCCAAATACACTTGGAGATAGAAGAAATTATATTAACAGATGACCAAATTTCATGTTTTATAATATATTTAATCAGATACCATCCCTACGGAAGGCCCATGGTTGATCGGGACGACGTGTACAACCTGCCTCACACATGCTCGTGTGGCCCACACGTCCGTGTGATCTACACGGCCCAAATGGCCTAAATTGTGTGTCACACACGGTCCAGCACACGGCCTACCACACGACCTAGCACACGGCCGTATGGCGTCGACAATATTATTTTTTGACTTTCGCCGTTCACTGACTTTCGGGTTTCTCGTTACACACCTAGTTCGATTTCAAGCCTCATTTTAGACTTATGGTGAAGAGTACTAGCTTCTACCTCACAAAAGTAATATTACAAAATTAATTCCACTATCCTCCTTTCAAGGTCAGTTTTGAGTTTCCTCAACACACCTATATTCATCATCTCTAGCATTTAACTTGTTATGAAGGGCAGAGTGGTCAGTTTTGAGTTCATCCTCAGCATGCCTAGATTTGTAAAATCATGTAAGTAGAAGGTCGTGATCATAAATTAGTGGATCATGAGATTCGTAAAATCCCATAAGTAGAAGGTCGTGATCGTAAATCAAAAGACTGTCAGATTCGTAAAATCTCGTAAGTAAAATGTCGTGATTGTAAGTCAACTAAAGCTTTTCAGAAAGTTACTTTGTTTTTTAGCAAATTAATCCATTTCAAGCCTCATTACAAACCTATGGCGAAGAAAACTAGCTTCAGCCTCACAAGGGCAATGTAACAAAATTGATTCCCCAACTATCCATCTTTCATGGACAGTTTTGAATTCATCCTCAACACCCCTATATTCATCATCTCTAGCATCTAACTTGCTTTAAAGGCAAATAGGTCAATTTTCAGTTCTTCCTCAACACGTCTAGATTCGTAAAATCATGTAAGTATAATGTCGTAATCGTAAATCAGTGGACTGCGAGATTTACAAAATCTCGTAAGTAGAAGGTCGTGATCATAAATCAGCAGACCACAAGATCCGTAAAATCCCTTAAGTAGAAGGTTGTGATCATAAATCAGTGGACCAACAAATTCATAAAATCCCATAAGTAAAAGGTCATCATTGTAAATCAGTAGACCGTGAGATTTGTAAAATCTCTTAAGTAAAAGGTCGTTATCGTAAATTAGCGAACCATGTGATTCGTAAAATACTAAAAGTAAAAGGTCGTGATTTTAAATCAACTCGTGCTTTTCTGAAAGTTCCTTTTTCTGAATAGATCGATCCATTTCAAGCCTCATTTCAGACGTATGGTGAAGGGAACTAGCTTTAGCCTTACAAAGGCAATGTTACAAAATTGATTCCTCTATCCTCCTTCATTCAAGGTCAATTTTGAGTTCTTCCTCACCACGCCTATATTCATAATCTCTAGCATCTAACTTGCTCTGAAAGGCAGAGTGGTCAGTTTTGAGTTCATCTTCAACACACCTAGATTCGAAAAATCACATAAGTTAAAGGTTATGAACGAAAATCAACAGACAGTAAGATTTGTAAAATCCCATTAGTAGAAGGTCGTGATCGTAAATTAGCAGACCGGGAGATTCATAAAATCTTGTAAATAAAAGGTCGTCATCGCTAATCAATAAGCACAAGATTCGTAAAATCTCGTAAGTAGAAGGTCATCACTGTAAATCAGCAGACCTCTATCCTCCTTTCAAGCTTCAGCATCACAAAGGCAATAGAACAAAATTGATACCTCTATCCTATTTTCATGCTTAGTTTTTAGTTTTTCCTTAACGCACCTATATTTATCATCTCTAGCATCTAACTTGCTCCGTATGAAAAAGAGGTCAATTTTGAGTTATTCCTCAACACACCTAGATTAGTAAAATCACGTAAGTAGAAGGTCGTGATCGTAAGTCAGTAAACGACAAGATTCGTAAAATCTCATAAGTAAAAGGTTGTGATTGTAAATTAATGAACTGTTAGATTCTTAAAATCGAGAAAGTAAAAGGTTGTGATTGTAAATAAACTGAAACTTTTAAGGAAGTTTTCTGTTTTTCTGAGCAGATCGATCCATTTGAAACCTCATTTCAGATGTATGGTAATGAGAACTAACTCCAACATAACAGAGGCAATGTAACAAAATTGAATCCTCAATCCTCCTTCTTTCAAAGTCAGTTTTGAGTTCTTCCTCAACACGCCTATATTCATCATCTCTAACTTCTAATTTGCTCTAAAGGGTAGAGAGGTCAGTTTTGAATTCTTCCTCAACAAGTCTAGATTCGTAAAATCACATAAATAGAAGGTTGTGATCGTAAATTAGTGGACTATGACATTATTAAAAACTCGTAAGTAAAAGGTCGTGATTGTAAATGAACGGACCGTGAGATTCTTAAAATTACGTAAGTAGAAGGTCGTGATCGTAAGTCAGTGGATCACGAGATTTGTAGAATTCCGTAAATAGTAGGTCGTGATCATAAATTAGTTGATCGTGATATTTGTAAAATCCCGTAAGTAGAAGGTCGTGATCATAAATCAGTGGACCGTGAGATTCGTAAAATCTCAGATGTAAAAGGTCGTGATTGTAAATCAACTAAAGCTTTTTAGAAAATTCATTATTTTTCTTAGTAGACCGATCCATTTCAAGCCTCAGTTCAAATGTATGGTGAAGAGAACTAGCTTCAGTCTCACAAAGGTAATGTATCAAAATTGATTCCTCTATCTTCTTTCTTTCAAGGTCTATTTTGAGTTCTTCCTCAACACACATGTATTCATCATCTCTAGCATCTAACTTAATCTGAACAGCAAAGAAGTCAGTTTTGAGTTCTTCCTCAACACTCTTAGATTCGTAAAGTAACGTAAGTAAAAGTTTGTGATCGTAAATTAATGAACCAAGCGATTCGTAAAATCCTGTAACTAGAAGGTCATTATTGTAAATCAACGGAACACGAGATTCGTAAAATCATGTAACTAGAAGGTTGTGATCGTAAATCAGCAGATCATGATATTTGTAAAATCACAAAAGTAAAAGGTCATGATCGTAAATTAGCGGATCGTGAGATTTATAAAGTCCCGTAAGTAAAAGGTCGTAATCGTAAACGAGCTGACCACGAGATTCATAAAATCTCGTAAGTAAAAGGTCATCATTGTAAATCAGTGGATTGTGCGATTTGTAAAATCAACTATAACTTTTTAGAAAGTTTATTATTTTTCAGAATAGATCGATCTATTTCGAGCCTCATTTTAGATGTGTAGTGATGAAAACTAGTTTCAGCTTCACAAATGTAATGTAATAAAATTGATTCTTTTATCCTCCTTTTTAGGTCAATTTTGAGTTCTTCCTCAACACACTTATATTAATGATCTCTAACATATAACTTGCTGAAAGGTCAGTTTTGAGTTCTTCCTTAACACACCTAGATTTATAAAATCACGTAAGTAGAAGGTCGTGATTTTAAATCAGTGGACCACAAGTTTCTTAAAAACTCATAGGTAGAAGGTCATAATAGTAAATTACCAAATAGAAAGATTCATAAAATCCCGTTAGTAGAAGGTCATTATCATAAATCAATGGACTGCGAGATTCATAAATTAGTGAAACATGAGATTCATAAAATCTAATAAGAAGAAGGTTGTCATCTTGAATCAGCAGACCGTGATATTCGTAAAATCCCATAAGTAAAATGTCATTATCGTAAATCAGTAGACTACTAGATTCGTAAAATCTCTTAAGTATAAGGTCGTGACAGTAAATCAGTAGACTGTAAGGTTCGTAAAATTCCATAAGTAAAAGGTCGTGTATGTAAATCAATTGAAGCTCTTTAGAAAGCTCCTTATTTTTCTAAGTAGATTGATCTATTTCAAGCCTCATTTCAGGCGTATGGTGAGGAGAACTAGCTTCAGCCTCACAAAATCTTGTAAGTAAATGATCGTCATTGTAAATCAGCAAACCGAGAGATTCGTAAAATCTCATAAGTAAAAGATCATGATCGTAAATCAACGAACCATGAGATTCGTAAAATCTAGAAAGTAAAAAGTCGTGATTGTAAATCAACTGAAACTTTTTAAAAAGTTCATTATTTTTCTGAACAAATCGATCAATTTGAAGCCTCATTTTTTATGTGTGAAGATGAGAACTAGCTTCAGCCTCACAAAGGCAATGTAACAAAAATCATTCCTCTATCCTCCTTTTTTTAATGTCAGTTTCGAATTCTTCCTTAACACGCCTATATTCATCATCTATAGGTTCTAACTTGTCTAAAGGGTACAGAGGTCAGTTTTGAGTTCTTCCTCAACACGTATAGATTCGCAAAATCACATAAGTAGAAGGTCGTGATTGTAAATTAGCGGACTGTGATATTCATAAAATCCCATTAGTAGAAGGTCGTTATAGTAAATCAGTGGACCATGAGATTCGTAAAATCACATAAGTAAAAGGTCGTCATCATAAATTGGCAGATCGTGAGATTTGTAATTTCACGTAAGTAATAAGTCGTGATTATAAATCAATAGAAGCTTTTCAGAAATTTCCTTATATTTTTGAGCAGATCGATATAGTTTAAGCCTCATTTCAGATGTACGGTGAAGAGAACTAGCTTTAGCTTCACAAAGGTAATATAACAAAATTGATTCCTCTATCTTCCTTCTTTAAAGGTTAGTTTTGAGTTCTTCCTCAAAATGTCCATCCATATTCATCATCTCTAGCATCTAACTTGCTCTAAAGGGCAAAGAAGTCAGTTTTAAGCTCTTCATTAACATGCCTAGATTCGTAAAATCACGTAAGTAAAAGGTTGTGATCGTAAATCAGCAGATTGCGAGATTAGTAATATCCCGTATGTAATAGGCCCAATTTGCCCTGGCCCATACAAAGACAAAAAATAAAACCAAATCAAAATAAATTAAAATAGTCCAATTAGACCCAAAATTACAAGGCCCAAACGACCCAAAATTTAAATTAGTTTCAGCCAACTAGAAACCCTAGCTGCTAGGTGTGTCGCTGCTCCCATGTACGGCCTCCAGCTGCCACCGCCACGTCGCCTCCGTACCTCTATACATGCAGAGAAGACAAACAAAGGACAAACACAGCAGCAAGAGCAAAAACCAAGCAAAAACTTTGTATTTTTTTCTCTTCTTTCGGCTATAAAAGCCATGATAATTGATTATAGTTTTTTTTTGCACACACGATAGCAATCCAAAAACAAGAACAAAAAAAAATTTCGGAAAAGTTGCTTATTTATCTTGTTTTATTTATTTTTTTTTTCTATTTCTTCTCTATATGTTTTTTTTCAAAGAAATAAACGAAAAAGAAAAGGGGTCAAAATCTTACCTTTCTTTGAATTCGCGCTGTCGTGGGGGAAGTCGAGGCCGCCATCTCTAATGAAAGATGGCATTTTTTGGGATCGGGAGTTTAAATGGCTAAAACTGGCCAATTTTTTTATCTCCGGCCACCGTGAACTGCGGCGCCGTCGCCGGTGACTAGCGACCGCCACGATGGTCCGACGTCGGAGCCTAAGGCCGGACATGGGGCTGAGAGAGAAAAGGGGAGAGCAATTTTTTTTTTTTTTTTGGAAAAAAGGGTTAAAATGAGAGGTTTTAAAAAAAAATGGGCTTAAATAGCAGTATTAAAACGGCACCATTTTGATTAGCCCCCCAAACGCCCAAAACGACATCGTTTTGGGGGGCCGACCCGTGACCCGACTCTCAGGCCTTAGGATCCACTTGTTTCTGCAAAATGGGCTATTTACCCTTTTAGCCCTTCCACCTTTTTGGGTTGTTTTATTTTAGTCCTTTTTTATTTTTTAATTTGGCCATGCATATTTTATTCTGTCTCAATTTGGTCCTTGGGTCAGTTTAAAAGACGAACGCGAAAGGGAGCTTGGAATAATTTCATATTTAATCCCCATTCATTTTCGTGCATCCTATTTTAGTCCCTAATTCTGTTTTAATTAATTAATTATTTGCAGATTATCCTTTTAATTTTGTTTTGATTTCAATTGAGTCATTTATTAAATTCCAGCCTTTTAAGGATTATTTATTTCATTATTATCTATTTATTGGTTTATTATTTTTATCTCATAAAATACCTTTATATATCATTTATTTATTTAATTAAGTATTATTTCATTTGTTCGTTTATTATTTTTACATTTAAAATTAAAATTATGTTGTATTCTTTTACTTGTGCAAATTTTATTATTATTTCTATTATTTTTCATTTGTTTATTTCATTTCATTTTCAATCGCATTTATATTAGTTTTTAATTATTTATTTATTTGTTCTTGGCCCTTTTTTGGCATATTCTTTTTACTTTTCTATATATACATGTTTTTATTATTCCATTCCATCCATTTGTTAGTTATTTGTTTATCTATTATTATTTTGTATGTTCTTTCAAAAACATAATTGTTTATAATCCCTTATTGCGCCGAATTTTACTATTTTTTATCATTACCACTATTTTAATTTTTCTTCGTCAGTTATTTTCTTTTTTACTTTCACGTTTATTATTATCACAATCATGCCATAAATCGTTTTTTAATATTTATTAGCCTCTATCATGTCTTGAATAAATAGAAAACCAGTGTTCCCAACGTTGTATTTGTTTTCACGTAATCGCATAAATTTCTTCAAAAAAGAGAGGCGATATTTCGTATTTTGGAGATTCGAAAAGTCGTTTCCTAACTTACGAGATTTCGATTTTCTCGATAAATTCAAATAAACAAACTTTTAAAATGTGAATTCTAAATGTTCTCGGGAATTATGAAAAATCGTGTTCTAACTTACGGAATATGGTTTAGAAAAACCGATATAATCAAATGTCTTTCAAAATAAATAAAATTTTCTGCATTTATTCTCATTTTGGGGACTTAACGCATTGCGTCCTAACTTACAGGACATAATTCTATTTTCCTCGATCAACGTAAAATATGCCCTTTTCTCAAAGAGTTTTCAATTAAGCGATATTTTAACAAAGGATCGTATTTTAAAATCTCTTCAAAATTCTCAACTTTCGGTATTAAGACATTAATTAATCAATTAGGTACCAATTTTGGATGTTACGAGGGTGCTAATCCTTCCTCGTACGTAACCGACTCCCGAACCTATTTTCTCGAATTTCGTAGACCAAAATTGTTGTTTTAGTAAAATCAAAATATTTTATTAAAATGATTAAATTACGAGGTGACCCGATCACACCTCACAAAAAGGATTAGTGGCGACTCCCCTTTTTTCGTTTTAATTTTCAAAATAAAAGTCGACCCCTTTTGAAAAAAACAAACGATTTTGACACCATAAATAGGAGGTCGTGATCGTAAATTAACAGACTATAAGATTTGTAAGATCCTGTAAAAAGAAGATCTTAATCGTAAATTAGCGGACCATGAGATTCGTATATCCCCATAAGTAAAAGGTCGTGATCGTAAATTAATATAACGTGAGATTGGTAGAATCCCGTAAATAAAAGGTTGTTACCATAAATCAACGAACCCTGAGATTCGTAAAATCCTGTAAGTAAAAGGTCGTTATTGTAAATCAGCAAACAACGAGATTTTACAAATCTCGTAAGTAGAAGGTCGTCATCGAAAATCTGCAGAAGTAAAAGGTCATGATTGTAATTCAGATGAAGTTTTTTCAGAAAATCACTTGTTTTTCTGAGCAAATCGATCCTTTTCAAGCCTCATTTTAGACGTATGGTGAAGAGAACTATCCTTAGCCTCACAAAGGAAGTATAACATAATCAATACATCTATCCTCATTTCAAGGTCAATTTTGAGTTCTTTCTTAACACGCTTATATTCATCATCTCTAGCATTAAACTTGCTCTGAAGGGCAAAGAGGTCAGTTTAAGTTCTTCTTCAACATGCCTAGATTCGTAAAATTATGTAATTAGAAGGTTGTAATTATAAATTAGCAAAACCACGAGATTCGTAAATCCCTGTAAGTAGAAGGTCGTTATTTTAAATTAGCAGATCACCAGATTCATAAAATCCCGTAAGTAGAAGGTTGTGATCGTAAATCACATAAATAGAAGGTCGTGATCGAAAATCAGTAGACCATGAGATTCATAAAATCCCGTAAGTAAAAGGTTGTTATCATCAATTAGTAAACTCGAGATTCGTAAAATCTCGTAAGTAGAAGGGCATCATTAAAAATCAACGAACCATGAAATTCGTATAGTCCTAGAAGTAAAAGGTCGTGATCATAAATCAACTAGAGTTTTTCGGAAAGTTCATTATTTTTCTAAACAGTTCGATCCATTTCAAGCCTCATTTCATATGTATGGTGTTGAGAACTAGTTTCATACTCACAAAACAATATAACAAAATCGATATACCTCTATCCTCCTTTCAAGGTTAGTTTGAGTTCTTCTTCAACATGCTTATATCCATCATCTCTAACAATCAGCTTGCTCTGAAGGGCAAAGAGGTCAGTTTTGAGTTATTCCTCAACACGCCTAGATTCGTAAAAGCACGTAAGTAGAAGGTTGTGATCGTAAATAAGCAGACCGCAAGATTCATAAAATCCTGTAGGTAGAAGGTAATGATCGTAAATTAGCAGACCGCGAGATTTGTAAAATCCCGTTAGTAGAAGATTGTGACCTTAAAATTAGCAAATCGCGAGATTCATAAAATCTCGTAAGTAGAAGGTCGTGATCATAAATCGGCGGACCTTGAGATTCGTAAAATCCAGAAAGTAAAAGGTCATGATTATAAATCAATTGAAACTTTTAAGAAATTTCATTATTTTTCTGAGCAGATTGATCCATTACAAACCTCATTTCAGATGTATGGTGTTGAGAACTAGCTCCAGCCTCACAAATACAATGTAACAAAATTGATTCCTCTATCTTCCTTCTTTCAAGGTCAATTTTGAGTTTTTCCTCAACACGCCTATATTCATCATCTCTAGCTTCTAACTTGCTCTGAAGGGTAGAAAGGTCAGTTTTGAGTTATTCCTCAACATGCCTAGATTCGTATAATCAAGTAAGTTGAAGGTCGTGATCATAAATCAACGGAATAGAAGATTCATGAAATCCTATAAGTAGATGGTCATGATCATAAATCAACGGACCAAGAGATTCGTAAAATCTCGTAAGTAAAAAGTAGTTATTGTAAATCAACAGACCACGAGATTCGTAAAATCTCATATTTAAAAGGTTGTCATAAAAAATCAGCAGACCATGAGATTCGTAAAGACCCAGAAGTAAAAGGTCATGATAACTAAAGTTTTTCATAAAGTTCCTTATTTTTGTAAGCAAATCGATGCATTTCAAGCCTCATTTCATACGTTTAGTGAAGAGAACTAGCTCAGCATTACAAAGACAATATAACAAAATTGATACCTCTATCCTCCTTTCAAGGTCAGTTTGAATTCTTCCTCAATATGCCTATATTCATCATCTTTAGCATCTAGCTTGCTCTAAAGGGCAAAGAGGTCAGTTTTGAGTTATTCCTCAACACGCCTAGATTCGTAAAAGCACGTAAGTAGAAGGTCGTGATCATAAATCAGTAGACCACGAGATTTGTAAAATCCTATAGGTAGAAGGTCATGATCGTAAATCAGTGGACCGCGAGATTTGTAAAATCCCGTTAGTAGAAGATCGTGATTTTAAAATTAGCAAATCGTGAGATTCATAAAATCTTGTAAGTAGAAAGTCATGGTCATAAATCAACGGACCGTGAGATTCATAAAATCCAGAAAGTAAAAGGTCATGATTATAAAAAAACTAAAAGTTTTAAGAAAGTTCCTTGTTTTTCTGAGTAAATTGATCCATTTGAAGCCTTATTTCAAATGTATGGTGTTGAAAAATAGCTCCAACCTCACAAAGAAAATGTAACAAAATTGATTCCTCTATCCTCCATCTTTCAAGGTCAATTTGAGTTCTTCCTCGGCACGCCTATATTTATCATCTCTAGCTTCTAACTTGCTGTAAATGGTAGAAAGGTCAATTTTGAGTTATTCCTCAATATGCCTAGATTCGAAAAATCAAGTAAGTTGAAGGTCGTGATCGTAAATCAGTGGACCAGGAGATTCGTAAAATCCTACAAGTAAAAGGTTGTTATCGTAAATTAACAATCACGAGATTCGTAAAATCTCATATTTAAAAGGTTGTCATAAAAAATCAGCAAACCATGAGATTCGTAAACACCCCTATATTCATCATCTCTAGCTTCTAACTTACTTTAAAGGGTAGAAAGGTCAGTTTTGAGTTATTCCTCAACATGTCTAGTTTTGTAAAATCATGTAAGTAGAAGGTCGTGATCGTAAGTCAGCAGACTGCAAGATTCGAAAAATCCTATTTGTAGAAGGTCATGATAGTTAATCGGCGAACCGCGAGGTCCGTAAAATCTTGTAAGTAAAAGGTCATTATCGTAAATTAGTAGACCATGAGATTTGTAAAATCTCGTAAGTAGAAGGTCGTCATAGAAAATCAACAGACCGTGAGATTTGTAATGTCCTAGAAGTATAAGTTGTGATTGTAAATTAAATGAAGTTTTTCATAAAGTTCCTTGTTCTTCTAAACAGATCGATCCATTTCAAGCCTCATTTCAGATGTACGGTGAAGAGAACTACCTTCAGCCTCACAAAGGCAATATAAAAAAATTGATACCTCTATCCTCCTTTCAAGGTCAGTTTTGAGTTTGTAACAGCCAGATTGTGGGCCTAGTTGAAACAGTCGTTTTGGAACCACTATTCTGAGGCTGAATAAAATTATTTTGATGTTATTTTATGTGTTGTAATGTGATTTTATAAGTGCATATTAATTTTGTTATATTAATTTTAGCGATTTCTAGTCCAATTTCGAAAAAGGACTAAATCGCGTAAAAAGTAAAAGTTGTGTTTTGATGCCTAAAGGTGTTAAATTGCTTTGTATCTTAAATTGGATGTCTTTAATGTGAAATTAGGCTATTGAATGGTCAAATGTGTTAGGTAAGTGTTGGGTGACTTATTTGACAAATTAGTAATAAAATAAAGAAAATAAAATATCATCTTTTCTTCATCTTCTCTCCACCGAAAATGGCAGAAAAGAAATGGTTTAGAATTTGGAAAATTTTAGCAAAGAAACTCCCATGCTAGTAAGTGATTTTTAATGTCTTTCTTGATGATTTTTACATTTTTGGAACCCTAAAAGCCTAAGCTTTCAAATGAGAGGATTATTTTGCAAAATGATTAAGAGTCTAGGGTTTTTACATGAAAGCATATGTGTTGTTTTTTGAGTTTTTATGAAATAATATGAGCCTTGGTAGTGTTATAAACAACTTTCATGAAAGAAATTTGCATGAAAGCACCTAAATGGGCTATTTTGTAAATTTTGTAAAACAAGTTGTAAATGTGTGAAATAGTTGAAATTATGAGTTTCTATAGTTATGAATATGGTTCATCTAGGCTTAAAGAGTAAGAAAATATGATAAAAATCATTTTACGAGCCTAGGGGTAATTTGGTAATTTTGGCAAAGTATAGGGGCAAAATTGTAAATTTTTCCAAAATATGTAATTGGACTAATTTGATTAGTATATTGTGTTAATAAGTTAAATGTGATGTTATAGATGATGAAAAATGAGATTCGGGCTTAGAACGAGGAAAAACGAGAAATTGATGTTTAGGCCTCTTTTACCAATTTGGTGTCGAGGTAAGTTCGTATGGAAATAATAATGCAATATCATGCTTGAATTAAAATTCTTTATTTTTATGGCATTAAGTGTATGATTTAAAATATTAGAAGTTTGATGGAATATGTTGTTTCTTTGAAACGAGTAAGTTTGTATGAAAGTAATTTATCAACTTCATTATCATGTGCTTAATACTTGATATTGTATGAAATATGGATATATGCCTTTATTGGAATTGACTTGTGATGATTCAATGAAAATGTGATGATATGTGTGCTAGTATAAGACCATATCTGGGACATGGCATCGATACTGACATGAGACCTTGTATAAGACCATATCCGGGATATGTCAACAAGACGTGGATCTATGTAAGACCATGTGAGGGACATGGCTTTGGCATTCTATTCAGTGTATGATAATTTTGAACATCCTTTAACATCCCGAGTGTTCAACGGGTATTGTAATGGATGATGTGATGAGAGCCCTAAGGAGGGCATGTTAAAGAAGGTATAATTATATACTTTATTACGATGTGGTATAGGTATGTACACTAAAATTATGAGTAATGCCTTGATATGTGGTAATCTATGATGTATATAGTATTTGGTGAATACTATGAAAATGGCATGTTTTGGAATAAGTCTTTGATACTTGATGACATTGAGATTATGGGTCCATGCTTATAGTGCATAGCTATGTGTTCTCACCATGATAGATGAAATGATGTTGTATTAATTGGGTGAACAATAATTGTGAATGAGTAAATTAGCCTAGACAGCTTTGGGTGACTATAGTGGTGTAACTTTGAAAATACACTAAAAATAGTGACAAATGAGTTAGAGGCTGAATAAAATATTAAATTAAAGATTATTGAGTCTAGTTTCTTACAAAAGAAACCGTGTAAGCAAAAGAATTTCCTATAACGAGATATTTGAAGTTGTGTGAGACAGAGTTAGAATGACTTTGAAAATCCCCTGTTCTAATTTGAGAAAATCATTATAAATTGTACAAAAGCTATAATTTATATTTTTAGAATCCTTAACGAGTCTATTTTCAAGAAAAATAGACGAGAACATTATTCGAGTCCTGTGCTATGAGATAATTGAACTTTAGTGCAGAAGGGGTCGAATCATCGGATGAAGAATCGTGGGTAAATTTGAGGAATAAACTTTATTGTTTGGCTAAACCAAAAATTCTAGAAATTTTATGTAGAAAGGTACATGAGTCTAGTTTCAAGGAAAATCAACAGAACTTAATTTGGAGTTTCGTAGCTCCAGATATAAATATTTTATCGACTATTGTACAAGAAGACAGCTTGTCATGAACTTGATGATATGTTGTGAATATTGATAAGAACATGTTAATGAGTTGCCTATTGTTTTCATATGAACTTAATAAGGTTTAAGTTTACACCCCCTTCCTTCCCATCTCTTATAGGTAAATTTAGCTGGCTTGGGTTGGAGATTGCCGGAGATGCTATCACACTATCAAGCTATCACATTTGGTAAGAACGATTGTAAATCCATTTTAAGTTTATGGCATGTATAGGGTCTAGATCTTTTGTTATGAAGTCATTGCCAATGTGGTCAAATGTGTTGGCCTATAATGTTTTGATGATTAATTTGTGAATGGCCATGAGGTGTGGCTCATGATGATTGTTGTGTTGTAAATCCAATTATGCATGCATGTAAGTACCAATATCTTGTGTTGTGGTTCATAGCCATGAGAGTTGGCTAAAGTCGAATATGTTGAAAATGAATGATATTGGTTGCATGTGAAATTTCCATGATCATAACATGTCAGGAATGTTTAAGTGCCTAATTTTTCCAGGTTGTATGCTATTGTATAAGTATGTGTCAGTATGTTGTGAGGGTGACAAAATGGCTTGGAAAATAGCCTTGCATTTGTCCACACGGGTAGACACACGGGCGTGTGTCTAGGCCATGTGTGACAGACAGTCTGCCCACATGGGCATGTGATCTGGCCGTGTGTCTCCTGCACCTTGGAAATTCAAGTCAGTATGCATGGTAGTAAGCACACGGGCAAGAGACACGACCATGTGTCTTAGCCGTGTGAAGGACACGGCCATAGCACACGGGCGTGTGCTTCGACCGTGTGGCTTCAATTTGTTCATGCCCAAATTGGCGTAATGTCCGTGTTTTGGACACGTTCGGACACGGTGTGTCCCAGCACACTGAGCGTGTTTCTACACCACACACAAAGCGTGTGGAGCCTTAAAGCATGAAAATTTTCCAAGTTTTTCTTAAGTTCTCGGTTTAGTCCCGAACCGTCTCTAATGTATGTTTTGGGCCTCGTAAGCCCGTTTAAGGGATAAAATGTATGTGACATGAAAAGTTTTAAATTGATCAAAATTTTACGGCTCAATTTTATATAGTTGGTTGAGTTTAAGTCCGGTATCACCTCGAACCCTGTCTCGGAGTAGGATACAGGCGAGGGGTGTTACAGGGTTCTTCCTCAGCACACCAATATTCATTGTCTCTAGCATCTATCTTGCTCTAAAGGGAAACAATATCAATTTTGAGTTATTTCTCAACACATTTAGATTTGTAAAATCATGTAAGTAAAAGGTCGTAATCGTAAACCAGAGGATCGTAAGATTCGTAAAATCTCGTAGGTAGAAGGTGTGATCGTAAATCAACAGACTGCGATATTTGTTAAATCTCTTAAGTAGGAGGTCATGATCGTAAATCAGTGAACCGTAAGATTCGTAAAATCCAAAAAGTAAAAGGCCGTGATTGTAAATCAACTAAATTTTTTTAATAAATTCCTTATTTTTCTGAGCAAATCAATTAATCTGAAGCCTCATTTAAAATGTGTGATGATGAGAACTAGCTTCAGCCTCACAGAGGTAACATAACAAAATTGATTTCTCTATCCTCCTTCTTTCAAGTCAGTTTTGAGTTCTTTCAACACATCTAGATTCGTAACATCACGTAAGTAGAAGGTCAAGATTGTAAATCAGCGGACCGTGATATTCATAAAGTCCCGTTAGTAGAAGGTCATTATCGTAAATTAGCGGATCATGAGATTCATAAAATCCCATAAGTAAAAGGTCCTCATCATAGACTGGTAGACCATAAGATTCATAAAATCCTGTAAGTAAAAAGTCATGATTGTAAATCAACTAAAGCTTTTCAGAAAGTTCCTTGTTTGTCTGAGCAAATCGATATATTTTAAGCCTCATTTCAGACATGAACTAGGTTCAGCTTCACAAAGGCAATATAACAAAATTGATTCCTCTATCCTTTTTCTTTAAAGGTCGGTTTTAAGTTCTTCCTTAACATGTTTATATTCATTATCTCTAGCATCTAACTTGCTATGAAGGGCAGGGAGGTCAATTTTGAGTTCTTCCTCAACACACCTAGATTTGTAAAATCACATAAGTAGAAGGTCGTGATCTTAAATCAGCAGACCGCAAGATTCGTAATATGTTGTAAATAGGAGGTCATGATCGTAGATTAGCAGACCACGAGATTCATAAGATCTTGTTAAAGGAAGGTCTTGATCGTAAATCAGTGGACCGTAAGATTTATATATCCCTATAAATAAAATGTCGTGATCATAAATCAGTGTACCATGGGATTTGTAGAATCCCGTAAGTAAAAACTCGTTATCATAAATTAGTGGACCGTGAGATTCGTAAAATCTCATATGTAAAAGGTAGTTATCGTAAATCAGCAGACCACGAGATTCGTAAAATCTCATAAGTAAAAGGTCATCATCGAAAAACAACGGACTGTGAGATTCATAAAGTCCCTGAAGTAAGAGGTTATGATTGTAAATCAAATGAAGTTTTTCAGAAAGTTCCTTGTTTCTCTGAGCAGATCGCTCTTTTCAAGCCTCATTTCAAACGTATGGTGAAGAGAACTAGCTCCAGCCTCATAAAGTCAATATAAAAAAATTGATACCTCTATCCTCCTTTCAAGGTCAGTTTTGAATTCTTCCTCAACACGTCTATATTCATCATCTCTAGCATTAAACTTGTTCTAAAGGGCAATGAGGTCAGTTTAAGTTCTTTATTAACACGTTTAGATTCGTAAAATCACGTAATTAGAAGGTTGAGTTCATAAATTAATGGACCACGAGATTTAAAAATCCTTGTAAGTAGAAGGTAGTTATCTTAAATTAGCAGATCACGAAATTCATAAAATCCCTATGTATAGGGTCGTGATCATAAATCAACAGACTTTGAGATCCGTAAATCCAATAACTAGAAGGTTATGATCATAAATCAGTATACCGTGAGATTAATAAAATCCTGTAAGTAAATATCATTACCGTAAATGAGCAGACCATGAGATCCGTAAAATCTCATAAGTAGAAGGTCATCATTGAAAATTAGCAGACCGTGAAATTTATATAGTCTCGGAAGTAAAAGATCGTGATTGTAAATTAACTGAATTTTTTCAAAAAGTTCTTTATTTTTTTGAGCAGATCGATCCATTTCAAGCCTCATTTCATACGTATAGTGTAGAGAACTAGCTTCAGCCTCAAAAGGCAATAGAACAAAATTGATACTGCTATCCTCTTTTCAAGGTTAGTTTGAGTTCTTCCTCAACACGCCTATATTCATCATCTCTAGCATCTAACTTGCTCTGAAGGGCAAAGAGGTCAATTTTGAGCTATTCCTCAACACAACTAGATTCGTAAAATCACATAACTAGAAGGTTGTGATCGTAAATCAACAAACCGTGAGATTCATAAAATCCTGTAAGTAAAAGGTCATTATCATAAATTATGAAACCACGAGATCTGTAAAATCACGTAAGTTGAAGGTCGTCATCAAAAATCGACGGACTGTGAGATTCGTAAAGTCCCGGAAGTAAAAGGTTGTGATTGTAAATCAACTAAAGTTTTTTAGAAAGTTCCTTATTTTTTTGAGGAAATTGATCTATTTCAAGCCTTATTTCAGACACATAGTGAATAGAACTAACTTCAGCCTTCCTAAGGCAATATAACAAAACTGATACATCTATTCTCCTTTCAAGGTTAGTTCTTCAGCAACACGCTTATATTTATCATCTCTGGCATCTAATTTGCTCTGAAAGGCAAAAAGGTCAGTTTTGAGTTATTCCTCAACACACCTAGATTTGTAAAATCACGCAAGTAGAAGGTCGTAATCGTAAATTACTGGACTACAAGACTCATAAAATCCTATAAGTAGAAGGTCATGATTGTAAATCAACAGACTGCAAGATTCATAAAATCCCATAAGTAGAAGATCATGATCTTAAATCAGCGAACTGTGAGACTCATAAAATCTCGTAAGTAAATGATCGTCATTGTAAACCAGCAATCCACGAGATTTATAAAATCCAGAAAGTAAAAAGTCGTGATTGTAAATAAACTAAAACTTTTAAGAAAGTTCATTGTTTTTTTAAGTAGGTCAATCCATTTGAAGCCTCATTTCAGATGTATGGTGATGAGAACTAGCTCCAGCCTCACAAAGGCAATAAAACAAAATTGATCCCTCTGTGCTCCTTTTTTAAAGTTAGTTTTGAGTTCTTCCTCAACACGCCTATATCAATCATCTCTAGCTTCTAACTTGTTTTGCAGGGTAGAGAGGTCAGTTTTGAGTTATTCCTCAACACATCTAGATTCGTAAAATCATGTAAGTAGAAGGCTGTGATCGTAAATCAACGGACCGTGAGATTATTAAAAACCAATAAGTAGAAGCTTGTGGTCATAAATCAGCGGTCCACGAGATTCTTAAAAAGTCATAATAGAATATCGTGATCATAAATTAGCTGACCATGAGATTTGTAAAATCTTGTAAGTAAAAAGTCATTGATTGTCACTCGCGATAAGTTTTAAAATTTATAATTGATCGTACTTGAAACTAACTATTATCACGATGAAGGCAAGCGTACCTATCGAATAGTAGTATAGTTTTAGCAAGACCGGATGTCGAACCCAAATGAACTAAAAGTACTAGTATTAACTTTCTTTTTATTATCTAGCCTAAGAATAATGGGGGTTGTTTTATCTAAACTAATTAACTAACTTAAGAATGCACAAAAAGTAAATTGGGGAAATACTTTTGGAAAACTGATTGAATTGGACAATACCCAATGAAGAATCCATCTAGACTTCACTTGTTATTCGGCTCTGAACCAGACGATTTATTCACTTGACTTGATCAGTAGAAATCCCTAAGTTATATTATTATCCCTATTCAAGACTAATAACGTCTAACCCTAGGTTGATTAATTGAAATCTCTTTCTAATTAAAACTCCTAGTTTTGCATTAACTCGATCTATGGATTCCCTTATTAGATTTGACTCTAATCCGGCAGATTTATGTCATCCTATCTCTAGGATTGCATGCAACTCCGCTTAATTATGAATGATCTACTCTTAGACAGGGACTATTTATCCTCCAAATAAGCACGTCAATACTTGAATCAATATCCTGGAATATTCAAACAAGAGTTAAAATCATATTTAAGAACAAATCAAGTATTTATCATATAGTTCAGAAAATATTAACAAGATCCGTCTTAGGTTTCATCCCCCTTAGGTATTTAGGGGGTTTAGTTCATAATGGTAAAAGAAAAAATCTCAGAAGAATAATTACAAAACATAAAGAAAACCCAAAAACCCCTGAAGGAAATTAAAGGGAGATCTTTGGTCTTGAAGGTGAATCCGGTTTCTGAGATGGATTAATCGGCTTTCTTCGAGTAATTCCTTGCTTCCTACTCTGTGTGTCTCCTCAATCCTCCTTTAGGGTCTTTTAAATAGGCTTTAGAATGCTTTCAAACCCTCAAAATTGCCCTTTTCCGAATAGAAATTAACTTGGGCTCGACAAGGCCACGGCCGTGTGCCACGCCTGTGTGCGATTTCTTCAAACCGTGTTCAAGGCTGTTAAATAGACACGGGCATGTGATCTACCCATGTGAGGAAGTCCAGGCCGTGTTGATTTCTCACGTTGGCCTATTTTCTCCGTTTTTGGCTCGTTTCTCGTTCTTTTTACTTTTCTATACTTACCTAGGTATAAGAAATGAATTTAAAAGATTAGGAGCATCAAATTTCACAAATCTAACGATAATTCATCCAAAAATGTGCTAAGCATGGGATAAAAATATGTATAAATTACGACTTATCAATCGTCATCATAAACTAGTAGATGTGAGATTTGTAAAATCCCGTAAGTAAAAAGTCGCGATTGTAAATCAACTAAAGCTTTTCAAAAAGTTTCTTGTTTTTCTGAGCAGATCAATCATTTTAAGCCTTATTTCAAATGTATGGTGAAGAGAACTAGCTTCAGCTTCCCAAAGGCAATGGAACAAAATATATTTTTCTATCCTTCTTCTTTAAAGGTGTAACGGCCCCAAATTCTCGAGTTAACGTTCAAGTGTTGACCGGGGTTGGTGATGGATAAATTTATTTTGGAATTTGGGTTTTTTTTTGAATTAATTTGGGTGCATTTTGGACCTTTTTATAAGAAATTAAGGATGTTGGGAAGCTTGTGTGAAGTAGGGGGAAGATAGATGGCTAATATGGTGATTTTACCGTTTTTGAATAAAAATCTTCACCTAATTAATGAGAAAAGATGGTTTGGTAGTTTGTGGTATGAGATAAAGTGGATTTGTCCCTATTTTTTCTTATATTATAATCACCCTATTTTTTTCTTTTTACATTTCTTTATTTTTTTCTTCTTTTCTCCATCTATTTTTTCCTTAGCAAGTCATGTAGAGGGAGAGAGATTTTAGTGAGTTCTTACCCTTTTTTTCATCTTCCAATTCTCAAAGAAGGAAGGGTCTTGATCATTTTTTTTTTTAAAAGTTTCATGGAAGAAAAAAAAATATCTATGTTCATCAAGGATGAAGGTAGAGGTTTTTGGGTGTTTGGAAGGGTTTGAGTTTGAGGAAGTCTCTACCCATCTTTTTATATTTTATTTATTTATTTATTTAAAGCATGTATTTTTACATCCTATCAACTCTTATTTTTTATATTTTTGGTGGGAAATCTTGTGTGTTACATTGTTATTAGTAAAAAAGGGTGGTGAATCTTCTAAAGCTAAGGATGAAGGCAAAATGGTGGAGAGCTAGGCAAGAAACTTTGTTGGTGTTCTTCCATCAAGATGGTAGCCTTTAACTCTCCTATACTTCTTGATAAGTCATGAATATGATGCTTGTATGATAATTCATGCATGTTATATATCTTTTGGTGGAAATCTTGTTTGGATGATTTAAAATGAAGTTAAAAACTTAGTTGTGAAATCTGTTAGAAATAGATTATTACATGAATAGTAAGTTTGAAAATTCACCATAAATCTTGTAAAAATAATTAAGAATTGATCTATACATCGTTGTAACCATGAGTCAGTCTAGTTTCGTTTACAACAAACGGAGATTGATTTTGATTTGTATTTCAAAAGATATGAATTTGTTAGTGTTGAAAGGTCATAAAAATCTGGCAGTAAAATTCTTATAAAACAGATTTAGCAGTGACTTTGAAAAATCACCAAAAATTTCACAAGATAAAATATGAAGTGAGCCTTATATCGTTATAACCGTATAGAAGTCTAGTTTCGTTTAAAACAAAAGATGCTCGATTTAGAGTTATATATTAAGAGTTATTAATTTTTGAACGAGAAAATGTCAGAATGTGAAGGTAGCAGACTATCACATCTCATTAGTTAATATTTTAGCTTGAATGATATGCAAGTTGAAATGAGTATGAGACTCGAATGTCATGGTTGTATTTTTGTGATTATATGTTTGATTCTTTGTTTGTGCTCAGCCTTCGGGCTCTAACCTAACTAGCGGCCATGAGTGGCGCTCGAGATAACCCTACGGACACCCGGGATTATTTGACTAGCAGCCATGAGTGACGCAGGACTATCCGAATACCCGATTATTTGAGCAATATGTGCAATCTAAAAATTTTTACAAGTTTGATATGCAAGTGATTTGGTTATGTAGATTTAATGACTCATGATTTAATTATTCAATATTCATGTCATGTTTATATGTATTGTAACACCCTGAATTTTGGGCCTAGAAGTAATGGGCCTTGAGTTTGAGATCGGTTAGAAGGCTACTTGAATAAAAGAAATGTGGTTAAATAGTTTATAATTGTATATTTAGTTTAAGTGATTAATATTTAGGAAGGGTTGGTAGTATGGAAAAAGTCCTGGGTTCGATCCGGGGCTTTAGTAAAATTTTGCATTTTTTTTTCTAAAAAACCCTAAGCATTAGGTGGAAAGCTTATTAATAAGGCCTGCTAAAATCTGACATAAGGAAATGCTTGGCCTAGTGGCAAAAGCCGTAGGTAGTAAGCAGGAGGTCCAAGGTTCAAGTCCTGGCCTTGGCAAAAAATTTTATGGAAATTCGACACAAGGGATGCGCTTGGCCCAGTGGTATGACGGTCTTAGGAGTAAGGAGAGGTGCTGGGTTCAAGTCGCGGCATGAGCAAAAGTTGTGGTTTTTTTTTAGACAACCTAGAAGTCAGCAGAAAGACTTTATAATTAATTGGGAAGGTGAAACGACATAAAGGAGCTTGTGGCTTGGTGGCAAGGGACATGTAGTGCAGCCAAGAGATCAGGGGTTCGAATTTGAATGGTAGCAAATATTTTTAGGATAACCAGGTTGCGGGTTTGTAGGCTTTAAAAATAGTTAGAGATGGAATATGGCACAAGAGTGCCTGCAGTGCAGTGGCGTGAAGCATGCTATGGTTATGAGATGGAGCATGTTCGAATCCCAGGCCTGGCAAAGTTTAAATTTTTATTCTTTAAGAAAACTGAGGCTTAGGCATATAAGCCTTATAATTAATCGTGACCGAATGGTAGCACAAGAAAGGATGCGGTACAGTGGCCAACAGTATTTTGGAAAGATGGAGGGCTAGAGTTCGAGTCTTGGCGCCCGCAAAGGAGAATTTAATTTTGCTACTCAACGCAGGGAAGGAGTGTTGTTCGATGGAAGCAATTTGAATGCAATTCAAATTGGAATTGTTGGCTAAAATCGAGGGTATTAGGATAAGGATTAAGTGTGGGTATGATTGGAGAATTTAAAGGGAATTTATCTTGACAAGTTTAAGTCGATTGAGGAGTGTAGGTGTATTTTTAGTTATTTTTATTTATATTTATTTTTTTTAGTATAAATATATGTGTCGTATGGGCGAGTAAGGGTATTTGTTGTTTCTGTGTACTTCAGTCGCATATCACCTCCTCTTTTCTTTAATCCAAACTCTTGATCTTTTCTTCCCTGTTTTAATCGAATCAACCTCTTCCCTCTTCAACTTAGCCGACTGTTTCTTTTTCATTTAAAAGTCGATTCATACACTTTGGGGGTTTGGTTTCTTGTTGGCAAGCGATCTCGCGATCGGTAAGTAAGTTAGGTCTTCTTCGGCTTTTGTTAAATATTTCTAAGTTCTTTCGTTTTTACACTCTTAAAAGTCGATTTTTCTTTATTCTTTCCAAAACTTTTGTTAACCTACAGTTTCTCCATTTATTTCTCTTTTTTCCCTCTCATTCAAGAGTGTGATCACTGATGGAAAAAGGGGGTTCTAGCAAAGAGGTTGGGATAGAGGCTCACAAGTTTAAGCGACGTAAGGTGTTGGCCATTAGGGACTTTTCGCCTGGATGCAGAAGGGGGACTACGTCAGATTTTGAGTTACATAGGCAGATCGCAGTCGATCAATCTAGTCAGGGCAAGTATATGTTGTTCTTAGGTAAGTAGTGGATTTATTTTGAATTAATGAAATGTGACTAATGGAGTATAATGTTGAATATAGCTTCGGGCGATTATGAATACTTAGTACTCCAAGTGATAAGGTGTGTAATTCTACCCTATGATAACTTGATATAAAGCCGAAGGTGTGTACATACACTGCACACCCACTAGGGATCGGCAGATGCCGAAATGCCGAAAAGCTGAAAGTTTGGTTACTGTAGTCTTGTGAGTGCGCGAACACTTGTAAGGAAGAAACTAATAGGTTGTCTGAGACCCACGGGCAATTCTGTGGACTTGGGTTGTGATTTGGCCATACGGGTCGGAATTGGTTAAATGGGCCCGATGGGCTGTTGGGCCCATAATAGGCAAAAACTGAATATTGATGCTATGTGATAGGAATTTGTATGTGAGCATGAATATGAATGTGACTGGGCCTAACATGCCATATAAATGTGATTTGGGCCTAATGGGCCATATACAAGTGATTTGGGCCTAATGGGCCATATGAATATGATTGGGCTTAATGGGCCAGATACAGGTATGTGAATTTGTTTGGGCTTCGTAAGGGGTTTTGGGCCTAGTATATGATAACTACATAAGACTTAATTAATATTTTGCGACCGTGGACAGGTAAAAGGGTTAAGGTGTGGCAACGTGCATATGCATGTCTAGGATTGGATCTAGGGAGAGCTTGGTACTTAAGCGGTCTTAATGACCCACCTCCTCTTCTGGAATCCTACCTGGTGCATAGTATTCGTTCACCCTAGCTCGCAGAACTTGTTGACAGGCCAAGGTAAGTGGAAACCATAATTAAAGGAAAATTATCGAAATGCCCTTAAGGGCGAAAATGACCAAAATACCCCTAGGTGTTGAATGTAAGTTTTATGGATGTGACATACATACATATGATGTTCTGCTTAGGTTACATATGGGGTGGGAACTATGGAACGGAGGAAGTATATGAGGGTCGCATGGTTGCCTGATAATCATGGATCCATCGACAGCTTTTAAAACCCAATATGTAAATGAAGGTAGTTTCGCAACCGGGCTACCATTGGTGTGTGGGCTAGGTGGGTCGATATTTATATCCCCACATGGTGTGATAGGGGAGGGAGCTGGTGTGTAGCGAATGGATAATTTGAATGGGATAGCACTGCATTGCATTGCATGTATGATATTGTTGTGATATTATTACGATGTGGGCTTCGGCCCAACTGAGGCTAATTTGGGCTAAGGACCAAAGACCACCGTTATTGAATTGGGCTCTTGCCCAACATGACTAATGATTGCTTTATACTCATTGAGGGTTGTACACACTGAGTTTCCAAAACCCACCCCCTCATTCTAAACTTTTCAGGTGATCCTTAGTAGGCGGTTCGACGGATGGAGGGACTCGGAGGTGGCCAACTAGCATAAAAAGTTTAGACTTCGTCTTCATGTAATTTTTAATATATTGACTTTAAATTATCTCTATTTGATTTGGGTTCTAACAAGGTCTTTCCTCTGGCTAATATTTCAAATTAGGATTATTATTATTTTTATGCTTTATATTTATTAGAAGTAGAACGTGGCTTTTTAAACCATAACAATTTTTTTTAATACTACGTTTTCGTAACTAAATTTTGAAATGACGAGTTTTCATAAAATCATATGTTCTAAATAAAGCTTCCACAACTAAAAAGAGATTTTACAAAGTAATTAAGATTTTTTTTTTCATTTTAAAGAAGTGTTTCCAATGAAAACAAGGTTTTCGATAAAACACTTCAATGTGACAGGCCAGATTCGGGCATAACGTCTGGGCTGGGTTTGAGGTGTTACATTTAGTGGTATCTGAGCCAAGTTTAAAACTCGGGCTGTGAAATGGGCTTTGTTTTGGGGCTTTTAATATTGTTTAGAAATGATATTGAGGTGGTTTTGAAAGATTCTATTGTGTGGCACACCGGGTCTCCGACGTCGGGCCTAGTAAGTTCTCTTACTACTGAATTATGTTGAACTATTATACTGCAATATGTTTTAAGATATTAATTGTTTATATTCAATAGGATTTCCTTAGATATCAGATTGTATTAAAACATTTGAATTTGAATTTGATACTTATTTTGTGTACGTTTGAGAATGTTTGCGATAGGTGGATGTTTTGAATATATATTAAAATTATTAGGATCAGAGTGCGCAGCGACAGCGTAGTGGGATAGTTGATACACGACTACCCTGGTATTTAGAAATTTCGAGGACGAAATTTTTTTTAGGAAGGGTGAATTGTAACACCCTGAATTTTGGGCCTAGAAGTAATGGGCCTTGAGTTTGGGATCGATTAAAAGCGGCTTGAATAAAAGAAATGTGTTTAAATAGTTTATAATTGTGTGTTTAGTTTAAGTGATTAATAATTTAAGAAGGGTTGGTAGTGTGGAAAAAGTCCTGGGTTCGATCCGGGGCTTTAGTAAAATTTTGCATTTTTTTCTAAAGAACCCTGAGCATTAGGTGGAAAGCTTATTAATAAGGCCTGGTAAAATCTGACACAAGGAAATGCTTGGCCTAGTGGCAAAAGGCGTGGGTAGTAAGCAGGACGTCCAAGGTTCAAGTCCTGGCCTTGGCAAAAATTTTTATGGAAATTCGACACAAGGGATGCGCTTGGCCTAGTGGTATGATGGCCTTAGGAGTACGGAGAGGTGCTGGGTTCAAGTCGCGGCATGAGCAAAAGTTGTGGTTTTTTTTAGACAACCTGGAGGTTGACAGAAAGACTTTATAATTAATTGGGGAGAAAAAACGACACAAAGGAGCTTGCGGCTTGGTGGCAAGGGACGTGTAGCGCAGCCAAGAGATCAGGGGTTCGAAGCTGAATGGTAGCAAATATTTTTACGATAACCAGGTTGCGGGTTTGTAGGCCTTAAAAATAGTTAGGGATGGAATATGACACAAGAGCGCCTGCAGTGCAGTGGCGTGAAGCATGCTATGGTTATGAGAGGGAGCATGTTCGGATCCTAGGCCTGGCAAAGTTTAAATTTTTATTCTTTAAGAAAACTGAGGCTTAGGCATATAAGCCTTATAATTAATCGTGACTGAATGGTAGACAAGAAAGGATGCGGTGCAGTGGCCAGCAGCGTGTTGGGAAGATGGAGGGTTAGAGTTTGAGTCGTGGCACGTGCAAAGGAGAATTTAATTTTTCTACTTAACGCAGGGAAGGAGTGTTGTTCAGTTGAACCGTTGGAATTATTGGCTAAAATCAAGGGGATTAGGATGAGGATTAAGTGTGGGTATGATTGGAAAATTCAAAGGGAATTTACCTTGACAATTTTAAATCGATTGAGGAGTGTAGGTGTATTTTTAGTTATTTTTATTTTTTATTTATTTTTTTTTAGTATAAATATGTGTGTCGTATGGGCGAGTAAGGGTATTTGTTGTTTCTGTGTGCTTCAGTCGCATATCACCTCCTCTTTTCTTTAAGCCAAACTCTTGATCTTTTCTTCCCTATTTTAATCGAATCAACCTCTTCCCTCTTCCACTTAGCCGACTGTTTCTTTTTCATTTAAAAGCCGATTCATACACTTTGGGGGTTTGATTTCTTGTTGGTAAGCGATCTTGCGATCGGTAAATAAGTTAGATCTTCTTCGGCTTTTGTTAAATATTTCTAAGTTCTTTCGTTTCTATACTCTTAAAAGTCGATTTTTATTTATTCTTTCCAAAAATTTTGTTAACCTATGGTTTCTCCATTTATTTCTCTTTTTTTCCCTCTCATTCAAGAGTGTGATCGCTGATGGAAAAAGGGGGTTCTAGCAGAGAGGTTGGGATAGAGGCTCCCAAGTTTAAGCGACGTAAGGTGTCGGCCGTTAGAGAATTTCTGCCTAGATGCGAAAGGGGGACTACGTCAAATTTTGAGTTACATAAGCAGATCGCAGTTGATCAATCTAGTCAAGGCAAGTATAGGTTGTTCTTCAGTAAGTAGTGGATTTGTTTTGAATTAATGGAATGTGACTAATGGAGTATAATGTTGAATATAGGTTCGGGCGATTATGAATACTTACTACTCCAGGTGATAAGGTGTGTACTTCTACCCTATGATAACTTGATATAAAGCCGAAGGTGTGTACATACACTGCACACCCACCAGGGATCGGTAAATGCCGAAATACCGAAAAGCTGAAAGTTTGGTTACTGTAGTCTTGTGAGTGTGCGAAAACTTGTAAGGAAGAGACCGATAGGTTGCCTGAGGCCCACGGGCGATTCTGTGGACTTGGGTTGTGATTTGGCCATACGGGCCAGAATGGGTTAAATGGGCCCGATGGGCTGTTGGGCCCATAATAGGCAAAAACTGAATATTGATGCTATGTGATAAGAATTTGTATGTGAGTATGAATATGAATGTGACTAGGCCTAACGGGCCATATAAATGTGATTTGGGCCTAATGGGCCATATACAGGTGATTTGGGCCTAATGGTCCATATGAATATGATTGGGCTTAATGGGCCAGATACAGGTATGTGAATTTGTTTGGGCTTCGTAAGGGGTTTTGGGCCTAGTATATGATAACTACATAAGACTTAATTAATATTTTGCGACCATAGACAGGTCAAAGGGTTAAGGTGTGGCAACGAGTATATGCATGTTTAGGATTGGATCTAGGGAGAGCTTGGTACTTAAGCGGTCTTAATGACCCACCTTCTCTTCTGGAATCCTACCTGGTGCATAGTATTCGTTCACCCTAGCTCGCAGAACTTGTTAACGGGCCAAGGTAAGTGGAAACCATAATTAAGGGAAAATTATCGAAATGCCCCTAAGGGCAAAAATGACCAAAATACCCCTAGGTGTTGAATGTAAGTTTTATGGATGTGACATGCATACATATGATGTTCTACTTAGGTTGCATATGGGGTAGGAACTATAGAACAGAGGAAGTATATGAGGGTCGCATGGTTGCCTGACAATCGTGGATCCACCAACGGCTTTTAAAGCCCAATATGTAAATGAAGGTAGTTCCGCAACCGGGCTACCATTGGTGTGTGGGTTGGGTGGGAGGGTGGGTCGATATTTATAGATGGATAATTTGGATGGGATTGCACTATATTACATTGCATGTATGATATTGTTGTGATATTATTGCCCCAACTGAGGCTTATTTGGGCTAAGGCCTAAAGACCACCGTTATTGAATTGGGCTCTGGCCCAAAATGACTAATGATTGCTTTATACTCGTTGAGGGTTGTACACACTGAGTTTCCAAAACCCACCCCCTCCTTCTAAACTTTTCAGGTGATCCTTAGTAGGCGGTTCGACTGATGGAGGGACTCGGAGGTGGCCAACTAGCATAAAAAGTTTAGACTTAGTCTTTATGTAATTTTTAATATATTGATTTTAAATTATCTCTATTTGATTTGGGTTGTAACAATGTCTTTCCTCTGGCTAATATTTCAAATTAGGATTATTATCATTTTTATGCTTTATATTTATTAGAAGTAGAACATGGTTTCTTAAACCATGACTATTTTTTTTAATACTACGTTTCCGCAACTAAATTTTGAAATGACGAGTTTTCATAAAATCATATGTTCTAAATGAAGCTTCTGCAACTGAAAAGAGATTTTACAAAGTAATTAAGGTTTTTTTTTTCATTTTAAAGAAGTTTTTCCAATGAAACAAAGGTTTTCGATAAAACACTTCAATGTGACACGCCAGATTCGGCTATAACGTCTGGGCCGGGTTTGGGGTGTTACATGTATACATTTGATTTGCATGCTTATATTTATGAATTGCTTGAAGTATAGTAGATTTGTTGCGTACCACTAAGCCTGTAAAGCTCAGCCTTCGAATTGTCTTAATTTTCAGATTTGTAGACTTTTGTTCGTGTCCGAGGAACATTATCGACGAGAGACTCCTAGCATCACGTATTTAGAGTATAGTACCTTATCTATCAGTGGGCATTGTAATCCTAAGGCCTTACTTGTATTTTTTTTGTAGGTCTGTAACTCAGTTATCATTTTTTTTATTTTGACTATTTTGATAAACGAAGATATTGGAGCTCCACATATTTTGTATAACTACTTTTATTACTATTTTCAGTATAACTATGTATGGTATTTTCTCTTATATAAAATGTATTTCAATGTTTTAAAATTATTTGAAAATTTTGTTGGGTTACTCCGGTGACCTATGTAGAGCCTTAGTATTTGAGTACTTCGTATTCAGGATTAGGGTGTTACAAAAGGTCAGTGTTGAATTCTTCCTCAACACGTCTATATTCATTATCTTTAGCATCTAACTTGCTCTGAAAGGCAGAGAGGTCAGTTTTGAGTTCTTCCTCAACACGCCTAGATTCGTAAAATCACGTAAGTAAAAGGTCATGATCGCAATTCAACAAACTACGTGATTCGTAAGGTCTCGTAAATAGGTGGCCGTGATCATAAATCAGTGGACCATGAGATTCTTAAAATCCTGTATGTAGAAGATTGTGATCGTAAATTATTGGACTGTAAGATTTTTAAAATCTCATAAGTAGAAGGTCGTGTTCGTAAATCAACGAATTGTAAGATTCGTAAAATCCCTTAAGTAAAAGGTCGTCATCGTAAATCAATAGACCACGACATTCGTTAAATCTCGTAAGTAGAAAGTTGTCATCATAAATTAGCGGACCGTAAAATTCGTAAAATCTTGAAAGCAAAAGGTTATGATTGTAAATCAACTGAAACTTTTCAGAAAGTTCATTTTTTTTTTTAATAGATCAATCCATTTCAAGCCTTATTTTAGATGTATGGTGAAGAGAACTAGCTTTAGTCTCACAAAGGCAATATAAGAAAATTGATTCCTCTATCCTCCTTTCAAGGTCAGTTTTGAGTTCTTCCTCAACAAGCCTATATTCATCATATTGAGCATCTAATTTGCTCTAAAAGACATAGAGTTCAATTTTGAGTTCTTCCTAAACACGCCTAGAATCATAAAATCACATAACTAGAAGGTCATGAACGTAAATTAGAGGATCGCGAGATTTGTAAAATCCCGTAAGTAGAAGGTCGTGAACGTTAATTAACGGACCGCGAGATTTGTAAAATTCCATAAGTAGGAGGTCATGATTGTAAACCAATGGACCGTGAGATTCGTAAAATCCTGTAAGTAGAAAATCATGATCGTAAATCAACGGACCGTGAGATTTGTAAAATCCCATAAGTAGAAGGTCCTGATCATAAATCAATGGACCGTGAGATTTGTAAAATCTCATAAGTAGATGGTCTTGATCGTAAATTAGCGAATCGTGAGATTCATAAAATTTCATAAGTAAAAGGTCGTTATCATAAATCAGCGGACAATAAGATTCATAAAATCCCATAAGTAAAAGGTTTTCATCATAAATAAGTAGACCGCGAGAGTCGTAAAATCCTATAAGTAGGTCGTAATCGTAAATCAGCGAACTATGAGATTTGTAAAGTCCCGTTAGTAAAAGGTCGTGATCGTAAATCAGTGAATCTCAAGATTCGTAAATTCCCAAAAGTAGAAGGTTGTGACCGTAAATCAGCAGACTCCAAGATTCGTAAAATCCTGTAGGTTGAAGGTTCTGATTGTAAATTCGTAGCCCATGAGATTCGCAAAATCCCGTATGTAAAATGTCATGATCTTAAATCAGAGAACCGCGAGATTCATAAAATCCTATAAGTAGAAGGTCATGATTCTAATTCAATTGAAGCTTTTCAGAAAGTTCCTTGTTTTTCTAAGTAGATCGATCCATTTTAAACCTCATTTCAGACATTAATATTAACTTATTTTCATTTTAGTTCATAAGTTTAAAACTAACAAAAATTATTTTACAAAATAGTCCTTATAAACAACCAAGCTTGTACATATTTCATTTAACCTCTTAAACACCTAAAATTTTGTTAATGGAAAGTCCCTAAACCTTTAACAATTTTACAAAATAATCCTCAGGTTAGCTAGACTAAGCTACAATGATCTCAAAAACATAAAATTTACTAAAAACGGACTTGAATAACACTTACATGCATAGGAAATAAGTTGATTGAATGTTCCAAGCTATCTTCAATGGAGTTTTCCATTTGGAACTAAGAGAAAATGAAGATGATAGTGGGTTTTTCCTTATTTTCATGTTTTATTAACTTTTAATTTTAATCCATTATAATATTTTTCAAATAATTTAAGTAGAAATATAGCATTAACCGTCCAAGTTAATACCTTATGGTCTAATTATCATATAAGTCCATCCACATTCATTAAATAAGCCATTTAATTGTTAAAATTAAATACTGATTAAGTTTTACATCTTTTACTTTTTAGTCCTTTTTCCTTAATCAATCAATCAATCACCAAAATTATTGGACCAAAACTTAATATAACTCTACAATAAACCCATAAATATTATAAAATAATATTTACTGACATGATCATCACAAATCGGGATTTCGAAATCACCATTTTCGGTACCACAGAAAAACGAGATGTTACAAAAGGCCTGCAAATTTAGGATCAGAAATGAAAGAGATAATCTTTTGCGAACACACCTGTTGCTATTGTTTGATGATTCCATTGTTGCTTTCTTTTGGTTCTCCATTTTCTAAAAGTAATTTATGCTCCTTCTAAAGGTCATGAGTTCCTTATCCTTCTTCGTGAGTTCAGTCCACGCTCACTGTAACGCCCCAAAGTTCTAATTTTTGGTTTGTTAAAATTTTTCATTAATCGGTATCTGCTTCAGTGGTTGAACATTTGATTACCTCAGGTCTTGAGTTCAAATCCTTGCATGGGCGAAACTAAATTTTTTTTTTTAGTAGGTGTGTTAGCCTTTAGTGTGCTATCTAAGTTAGGGGTGGTAGAATTGTATTTAAACTCTTGCAAAAAAAATGATAGGTTGCCAGGAAATTATTTGGTTAGGAGTTGGTTTTATTTTAAAATGCTAGTAATATATTATCTTTTAAAGATTTTATTTTATTATTTTAATTTTTCCTTAGAAATCTACCCACTTTTTCACCTTTTTTTATTAATTTTCTTTTTTCCTTCTTTATTGTTTGTTCCAGTCATTCTTTTTGTTATTTTGCATGTTGTTCCCTAGCAAAGATTTAAGTTCTGTCTTGGTTCTTGTTCTACCGATTGTCAATTTGATTCTGCTTGTAACTCCATTCTTTTTCAATTCCATTTCGTTGTTCTATTTCGGTAAGTACTAAGGGTTGGTAAAGATTTTATTTTTGTGTTAGAGAATGTGGAGGTCGAGGTTTCTTTTTTCTTCAAGAGGAAAAGTTTATTGATTGTGTTTATTCGTTGTTAATGTCGATTAGGGGAAGAATCGTGAGACAGTTAGTGTTTATCCAACGATTTTATTGCTATGATTGTTGTTCCAGAGGGTAAGTGATTGAATTTGTTGTTGTTGATGTGAATTTTCTACATCGAAGTTTAAGTGTCGTGTTGGATTGTGTTTTAGCACTTGGAATTTTATGAAGATCTGTGACACTTTATACCCGACCTAGTTGTTGGATTCGAATATAAAATGTCACATTTTGTTGCCTAAGCAACTCACATTTTGTTCCAGAGGGTAAGTGATTCGAATATAAAATTATTTTATAAAAATTTCGGCAGCATTTCTGCTTATTTTACATAAAACCCCCTGCAAAATTTAGATTTTCACAAAAAATCCACATTCAAATTATCTCCCAAATCAATTCTCAACACTACGATTTCTCAAAACATACCAATGACCTAGATTTCTACGCTTTACTATTTCATCCAAAACATTAGTTATAAAATACTAGTAAAGAAAACATAATGAAAATATTTAAATTCAATTTACGGCATAATGTTATATATATATATAAGCCTAGGTGCATGCCATTTACATAAACTATAAAGTAAACTCTTCACCAACATTGTTTGAGCTGAACTTCGGTTCTTTGGCTGCTGTTGAAACAATCTAGCGAATCTAACTACCTGCGCACAGAAAAATAGACAAACCGTACGCTGAACAATTTTTATGCTCAGTGGTACTAATATCATATAAATCATTACATAAGTATTGAATATAAATTAATTGATAGAAATAAACTAAAACATGGTTATAAATATCATTAATAACATTACAATAAAAGAAAATTCTAATATTAATAGACTTTAATATTTTGATATTGGCAAATCGAATAAAGAAAATAAGCTTTTTAATTAAATTCAAAATCGCATAATTAATTTAATTTGCACAATATGGAAATTCAAATAAATTCAAGTTTTGTTTTTGTTTTTCTTTCAATTTAGACCCCGTACTAAAGTTTAGACTCATAACCAGATACACGAATCTGCCACCCCGAGTTGTTCGGCAATGACGGCTATTAAACTAGTCCACAACCCTCTGGGAATTGGGACTGCGTACAACCTTCTAGGAATTAGGGCTAACAATAATAACAACTGACTGACTTGACCTATTCTCCTTCGACCCTCTAGGAATTGGGGAGATCTAAATTCTCTGATATAAAGACTCTATGCCATGCCAACTATATCTGATTTAGTCTAACTTAGTGAAACAGGGTAAAAACCAAATTTCATGAACCATTTCAATTCCATTTTCATATAATTCTCATTTCAATTTCATTTCATATTCAAATCATATATCGCCTAATGTAAAATTAGACTTCGAATTCGAAACATATTAATAATTTTCTTGCTCAATCATCTAAAATCATAATACTCAAATCCAAATCATAACCATGAATTTGCTAATTTGATCATATGAAAAACATAGTATTCATCTCGAAACATAATTTTATAAATATTAATTAAATCATTCAAACTCATCCAAAACTCATAAACATAAAATAAAATAAAATCAATATAACTAGTCATAGTAAACTATATATTCTAAAGCTTTATGTAATGAAAATAAGATATTAGCACAAACCGAAATTTTAATCGCTTTACTCCTTTTCTTCGCCTTTCTCCTTCAAGATGTTCGATTTGGTTTTAGCTACAATAGGAGCAATTCAATACGAAACTTTGGGATTTTACGAATCTAGGCGAGTTAAGGAAGAACTCAAAACTAACCAGACTGCCTTTTAAAGCAAGTTAGATGCTAGAGATTAAGAATATATGCGTGTCAAGGAAGAACTCAAAACTAAACATGAAAGAAGGATGATAGAGGAATCAATTTTGTAACATTGCCTTTGTGAGGCTAAAGCTAGTTCTCTTGACCATACATCTGAAATAAGGCTTGAAATGGATCAACCTAGTTAGTAAAACAAGGGACTTTTAGAACAACATCAATTGATTTACTATCACGACCTACTACTTTTGGTATTTTACGAATCTCAACGTCTGCTAATTTACGATGACAATCTTCTACTTATGAGATTTTACGAATCTCGCAGTCTGCTGATTTATAATAGAGACCTTTTACTTACAAGATTTTACGAATCTCTTGGTCCACTGATTTATGATCATGACTTTCTACTTATTAAATTTTAAGAATCTCGTGGTCCATTGAATTACAATCACGACTGTCTATTTACGGGATTTTATGGATCTCGCGGTTCATTGATTTACGATTACGACTTTCTTCTTACAAGATTTTACGAACGTCGTGGTCTGTTGATTTCCGGTCACGACCTTCTACCTATGTGATTTTACTAACCGAGGCTTATTGAGGAAGAACTCTAAACTGACCTTTTTGCCCTTTAAAGCAAGTTAAATGCTAGAAATGATGAATATAGGCGTGTTGAAGATGAACTCAAAAATGACCTTGAAAGATAGAGGATAGAGGAATCAATTTTGCTACAATTCCTTGTGAGCCTGAAGCTAGTTCTCTTCACTATAGATTTGAAATAAGGCTTGAGATGGATCGATCTACACATAAATACAAGAAACTTTCTAAAAAGCTTCAATTGATTTTCAATCTCAACATTTTACTTACGCGATTTTACGAATGTCACGGTCCGTTGATTTACAATGACAATCTTCTACTTACAGGATTTTACGAATCTTATGGTCCGCTAATTGGCTATCACGAACTTCTACGTACGTTATTTTTTGAATCTAAGCGTGTTGAGGAAAAACTTAAAATTGTTGAGGAAGAACTTAAAATTGACCCCTCTGCCCTTCAGAGAAAGTTAGATGCTAGAAATGATGAATCTATACGTGTTTAGGAAGAACTCCAAACTAACCTCGAAAGAATGTGGATTGTGAATTTAATTTTGTTATATTGTCTTTATGAGGAAAAAACTAGTTCTCTTCACCATACATCGTAAATGAGGCTTGAAATGGATTGATTTACTCAAAAAAATAAGGAACTTTCTGAAAAGCTTCAGTTGATTTACAATTACGACCTACTACTTACAGGATTTTATGAATCTCAATGTCTGTTGATTTACGATGATAACCTTCTACTTACAGGATTTTATGAATCTTGCGATCTGTTGATTTACAATCACGACCATTTATTTACGAGATTTTATGGATCTAGTGTTTCGCTAATTTAATATCATAACTTTCTACTTATGAGATTTTACGAATCTCACACTTTCTAATTTGCGATCACGACCTTCTACTTAAGGGATTTTACAAATCTCGTGGTCCGCTGATTTACGATCACGACCTTCTACTTACGAGACTTTATGAATCTTGCAATCCATTGATTTACGATCATGACCTTCTACTTACGGGATTTTAAAAATCTCGCAGTCTATTGATTCACAATCATGAGCTTTTATTACTTGATTTTACGAATCTAGACATGTTAAAGAAGAACTAAAAACTGACCTATCTGCCCTTCAAAGCAAGTTAGATGCTAGAGATGATTAATATAAGCGTGTTGAGGAAGAACTCAAAACTGACATTGAAAGAAGGAGGCTAGAGCAATTAATTTTGTTACATTGCCTTTATGAGGCTGAACCTAGTTCTCTTCACCAAACTTTTGAAACGAGGTTTGGAATGGATTGATCTGCTCAAAAAAATAAGGAACTTTCTGAAAAGCTTTAGTTGATTTACAATCATGACCTTTTACTTATGGGATTTTACGAATCTTGAAGTCTATTGATTTACGATGACGACCTTCTACTTACGAGATTTTACGAATCTTGAGGTCTACTGATTTACTATCAAGACCTTCTACTGACTGGATTTTACGAATCTCATGGTCCACTGATTTACGATCACAACTTTCTACTTACGGGATTTTACTAATCTCGTGGTCCACTGATTTATGATTATGACCTTTTACTTAAGGAATTTTACAAATCCCGTGATCTGCTAATTTACGATCATGACCTTTTACTTATGGGGTTTTGCGAATCTCACTATCCGTTGATTTACGATCATGACATTCTACTTATAGGATTTTACAAATCTCGTGGTCCATTGATTTACGATCACGGCTTTCTACTGACGTAATTTTACAAATCTAGGCATTTTGAAGAAAAACTAAAAATTGACCTCTCATTCCTTCAGAGCAAGTTAGATGCTAGAGATGATTAATATATGCGTGTTGAGGAAGAACTTAAAACTGACCTTAAAAGAATGAGGATAGAGGAATTAAATTTGTTACATTGCCTTGTGAGGCTGAAGCTAGTTCTCTTCACCATACGCCTGAAATGAGGATCGAAATGGTTCGATCTGCTTAGAAAAACAAAGAACTTTCTTAAGAGCTTTTGTTGATTTACAATCATGACATATTACTTACAGAATTTTATGAATCTCGAGGTCTATTGATTTACGATCATGACCTTCTACTTACCGTATTTTACGAATCTCGTGGTCCATTGATTTACGATAATAACCTTCTACTTTTGGGATTTTACAAATCTCGTAGTCCGCTAATTTACAATCATGATGTTCTACTTACGAGATTTTACGAATCTCACGGTCCGCTAATTTACGATCACGACCTTCTACTGACGTGATTTTATAAATCTAGGCGTGTTGAAGAAGAACTAAAAACTGACCTTTCTGCCCTTCAAAACAAGTTAGATCCTAGATTAATATAGGCTGTTGAGGAAGAACTCAAAACTAACCTTGAAAGAATTAAGATAAAGGAATCAAATTTGTTACATTACCTTTGTGAGGCTGAAACTAGTTCTCTTCACCATATATTTGAAATGAGGCTTGAAATGGATCGATTTGCTCAGAAAAATAGGGAACTTTCTTAAAAGCTTCAGTTGATTTACAATCACGACCTTTTACTTACGGGTTATTACGAATCTCGAGGTTTGCTGATTTACGATGACGACTTTCTACTTAAGGGATTTTACGAATCTTGCAATTCGCTGATTTACGATCACGACCATCTATTTACAGGATTTTACGAATCTCGTGGTCCGCTGATTTACAAGTACAACCTTCTACATACGAGATTTTACAAATCTTGTGGTGAACTAATTTGCGATCACGACCTTCTACTTAATTAATTTTACAAATCTTGTGGTCAGCTGATTCACAATCACGACCGTCTACTTATGGGATTTTACGAATCTTGCAGTCTGCTAATTTACAATCATGACCTTTTACTTACGGGATTTTACGAATCTAAGCGTGTTGAAGAAGAACTAAAAATTAACCTTTTTGGCCTTTAAAGCAAGTTAGATGCTACAGATGGTTAACATAAGCGTGTTGAAGAAGAACTCAAAACTGACCTTGAAAAAGGAGGATAGAGGAATTAAATTTGTTACATTACCTTTGTGAGGCTGAAGCTAGTTAGTTTTCTTCATCATAAGTCTTAAATGAGGATTGAAATGGATCAATCTGCTTTGAAAAATAAGGAACTTTCTTAAGAGCTTCAGTTGATTTACAATCACGACCTTTTACTTATGAGATTTTACAAATCTCACGATCTGCTAATTTATAATTATGACCTTAAACTTACGTAATTTTTCAAATCTAAGCGTGTTAAGGAAGAACTCAAAATGGACCTCTCTTCCTTTCAGAGCAAGTTAGATGCTAAAGGTGATGAGTATAGGCTTGTTAAGGAAGAACTCAAAACTGACCTGGAAGAAAGAGGATAGAGAAATCAATTTTGTTGTATTGCCTTAGTGAGACTGAAACTAGTTCTCTTCACCATACGTATGAAACGAGACTCAAAATGGAACGATCTTCCCAAAAAAATAAGGAACTTTCTGAAAAGCTTTACTTGATTTACAATCACGACCTTTTACTTATGAGACTTTACGAATTGCGTGATCTGCTAATTTACAATCACGACTTTTGTAACAACCCAATTTTCAGTGGTATCGGAAACAATGGTTCGAGACCACTAAATCCGACGAGTGAGTTTGAAAATTTTAATATTTAATTATTATTTATGAGTCAAGTATGACTTTAGGAAACTTTTGAATTAGTAAATTTGTGATTTAAAAAAATTATTAGGTAAATTAGGTTGGAAACGCAGAATCGAGACCTCGATTTCATAGACTGAGCTGTAAATATTTTTATAAATATTTACAGGATTTTACGAATCTTACGGTCCGTTGATTTACAATCACGACTTGCTGCATACAATATTTTCAAAATCTTATGGATTACAATACAGTTCGCGGTAATTCTACAATACAATTTGTGACATTTCTGTAAATATAGTTCGTGGTATTCTATAGTACATTTTGCGACATTTCTATAAATACAATTCGCAATATTTATAATACGGTTCGTTTCCTTAAAATCATTTCTTCAATAACCTTTTGACTCTTGTACCACACTGCTGAACAATAAAATTTACTTAATAAAGTTTCAAGTTAAAACTTACGTATTAAGCCCCTAATTACACGTTGCACGCGTGCAAATTTGTCCAAGAAGAATCACTTTATAAGTCTTCTAGGATAAGGTGGGGAACAAAATGTTATAGAGTAATAATAAAATAAATCATAACTTGACTCGAAGTTAGACTCACTCTGGTGACCCAAAATTTGACCTGTAACCCCCCCTTATATACATTTCTAAAGACCCTCTTTGGTAGGGGTATCTGCTTTCAGGATACTCCTCCTTTTATCTCATTTTTCCTCCCTACTCTAACTATCTATGTATGTACTAACCAACAAAACGACCAACTAAATTTGGGATCAATAAACAAAAACTTGTCCTTTAAGATGTTAGGAATTATCTATAAATTGTTGAAGTGACCTTATAGAAAATATTCAGATATCATTAAGGTAAGCAAAGAGGGTTCTTTGTTAGTAAGCATGGTTATTAGCAACAATGTCCACACGTAATTGAATGGTAGGTCATCGTCTTGGTCTATTCCTAGGAGCCTCTCTAACAAGATTGAAGAAGTCCCTTTGTTCTTCATTATCTTCACTTGTAGAATCTGAGTTGGAACTGCTACCTGCATGTATATAAAAAAGGAAAATCCATTTTCTTTCTTTTATGAGGAGGAATATAGATGTTTTTTGTTTGCAAACAAGAAACAAGATTAGAAGAAGGGACCAGATTTGAGAAGGAAATACATAATAAACAAACTTTAATCCTTTTATAAGGAGGATAAGGAGAAGGGTGTTTTCAATATTAGGAATGGGAAGAGACAGAAGAGGAGAAAGAAAGCATAACAAGGGAGGAGGTTAAGAAACATGGAACCCAATTAATTGGTTAGAAAGGAAAAAGAAAAGACAGAATGAAAAGAGTAATAAATGAGGGTAGAATTAGACCAACCAGAAGATTGAATCAAGAATCAAGAAACAAGAAGATGGGTTCAAAAAGAAGTTAAAAATCTTTGTCAGAATGAAGACCAATAAACTTGATTCGAGAAACTTAACACAGGGAAAAGGAAATCCGAAAAGTAGATAAGAAAGCAGAATCAGGTAACAGAAACAGAAAACATTACGCTGTAAAAACTCCCTACAATTTAACATCATCGGTACCATTGAGCCAATCGCACCTTGGCATGTTAAATTTCTATATTTTTATATAACATTGCAAGTAACCAACTGTCAACTAAACAATGTGGACACAATTCAAAGGTTTGAATCTTTGGAGTTTGTAATTGCACAAATTATAAATTGAAATGTTGAATTATTTATTTAATGTAAAAAGATTTAACAACAATGAAATAATGTTATATAAAATATTGGTTCTTTTTATTTGAATTAAAAAGTAGACAAAACAAACTATTTAATTGGAGTTAATAGTCAAAAGTTTTAAAACAAAACAAAGTCCAACTTCAACAACTTGAATAATTCTCTCTAAATTAAAAATGGAAGTCTAGAAACACATGCGATTCAAATTAAAAACATTATTATAAAAAAAAAAAAGGTTTATGTTCCAGAAATTTTTTAAATTTAAATAATGATAATAAAAATGACAGCATAACCAAAGCGGGGCCGCCAATTGCCAAACAGCCTCCAATCTCACGCCAAAAGATCCCTTCTTCGCCAAAAAAGAAAAGGTGTTATACAGTTCACAGAGAAGCGTCAATCAAAGAACTGATCACCGTTGAGCGACACTTCATCTTTTGGATTACTCTCTCTCTAATTTTTTTTCTTTGCCCTTTGATTGATTATTTCATCTGCGGTTCGCTGAGAGAGAAAAGAAAGGAAAATCGAGTGTGAAGCAAACACGTCATTATCAAATAAAAGTGGTAGAGCGATCTCAGAGGTTAAAGAGGGTACAAAATGGCGACTCTTCAAACATGGAGAAAAGCTTATGGTGCTCTTAAAGATACCACCAAAGTCGGACTCGCTCATGTTAACAGCGATTATGCGGTACTTTTCTCTCTCGCTCTCTCTCTCTGTCTCTCTCTCTCTTGCAAGTTTTCTTATCTATTTCTCTATATTTAGTCTGTATAGATTTTTTTTTTTTTTATAATTGGATTTGATTTGCTTATTTTTGGAATATTTATAATTAGGATTTGGATGTGGCCGTAGTCAAAGCTACCAACCATGTCGAGTGTCCTCCAAAAGAAAGGCATCTTAGAAGTGAGTTTTCCTTTTTGTTTTTGGATTTTTAAGTGTGAATTTACGGATCCAATTTCATTTCGTTGAGTTTTTGGTTTCTGGGTTGGGTATCTGACGATTTAGTTTGAGGGGTTTTTTTATTATTATTGTTTTTGGTTTTAGAAATCTTCGTTGCGACATCAGCGATTCGGCCTCGAGCAGATGTTGCTTATTGCATTCATGCTCTTGGCCGCAGATTGGCCAAGACTCATAACTGGACGGTATAATTCACTGACTTTTATTATGATTACAATCTTTTTTAACTGGACTTATGTTTCATTTTGGTTTCGAATCGATGTTTAATAGGATGATGAGGATGATGTAGGGGTTTTCAGGTTATAAGATTGATATGCATGTTTTCAGAGTTGAAGTAGTTTCTTAGCTTTATCGCTTGTATATTATGTTAGATTTCCAACCGTCAATTTTATTAATGTCGATATGTAATTGAATTTGGCAATACTCTGCATCATGTGGAATGTTTTGTTGTAATATTCAAAGAAGAGTGCAATCTTCAATATACTACGTAGTGATACTAGATTCCAGTGCAATGCCTTTGCTATAACCTTAAGAAACTTTTGTGGACAATGAATCCTGTTTCATCTGGTTGAGCTATGTTAATCTACAATTGTATGCTTATTTTTTATTTTTATTTTTTTCTGTTTTTTGGAATAGTTTCTGTTTGCAACTATGGTTTCTAGACATGCTGAAATGTTGCAGCATACTACTAGATTGCAACTTGGAAGGATGTTGCTGCAGTTGTTTATGCTGCAAAATGGTTAAACGGATGGGAATGCATGTTTATGGTTTTTGAATTGCTTAAGTCTTTCTCCGATTCATAATTACCTGTTATGAATGGAGAGAATAACTTGCATTGATGGTTTACAATTTGCCAATGTCAAGGTCTTGTTCTGATATGGGTTAACGAACATATGTTGTAATTGTTCTTTTTTTCATTATTCAATAGGTTGCATTGAAAACGCTTATAGTTATCCATAGAGCATTGAGGGAAGGTGATCCTACTTTCAGAGAAGAACTTTTAAACTTCTCCCAGAGAGCACGGATTCTCCAACTTTCTAATTTCAAGGATGATTCTAGCCCTATCGGTGAGCTTTTAGTCTCTCTCTCCTTTGCCTATGTGTCTTCTGGTCACCAGTAATAACTTCTGATTGATTTGCTTACTTCTTCCTCCTCTTTCTGTATATGTCCTTCAGCATGGGATTGCTCTGCCTGGGTACGTACATATGCATTGTTTTTGGAAGAGAGGCTTGAATGTTTTAGGATTCTGAGGTATGACATTGAAGCTGAGCGTCTACCAAGACCTGACCAGGGGCAGGATAAGGTATCACTTTTTTGTGAATATTTGTTCCATTAAATTACGGGCTGTTCTTTTATCCTTTGTGGTCTCATGGCCTGCTGCAACTTTTGTTCTTTTTAATGGGTAGGGTTACAGCAGAACCCGGGAGTTGGACAGCGAAGAATTGTTGACACAATTGCCTGCTCTGCAACAGTTGCTTCACCGTCTTATTGGTTGCCGGGTATTCTATTATATGTCAATCTTTTAGAATTTGAGTTTTGTTACCTCTACATATTGAGAAGCTGTTATTTATTCATATTTTTCACCATATTTAGAAAGTTAATAGTTTTCTCTTCTCTCTTGCAGCCAGAAGGTGCTGCTATAGGCAACTATGTTATACAGTACGCTTTGGCTCTGGTATGTTGGCTCTCTCTTTTGTGGTTATGTATTTGTTTCATCTATCTGTACCTGAAATCTTCTTTCAAATTTATCACTACTGTTTTTCATTAGGTTATTAATTTGAATGTCTCAATAAGAATTGAACCAAAAACTATGTACGCATCCAAAATGTGTCTATCTAGCTGTCTTTTGCTAATTTTTCAACTGAAGTGAACATTTTGATATTAATGGGCACCATAAGTATTAACTCTTATCTAGACTTTCTTATTCTGAGTTTTCTACTGGAGGACCTGGTTTCTCCTTCTGTTAAATTCAAAGTTCAAATGTCTCTTTGAAGTTTCTTTTTCTGTTCATTATTTTCAGTGTGCAATGCTTTATTGTCTTTAAATCTAGTAGAATTATTTTCCCCTCAAACTATTTTGAAACCCATTTTGTATCTACACCTCCTTCCTCTGCACTATAAAAAATTATGAGAGTTTTTTCTTTGTTTGTTAAAAGAAAATGTGGGAAATGGTTTTTTCACTTCCTCCTAAGGATCTCTTTGTCTCCCTTAGGAATAAGTATAATAATGAGAATCTAACAATGGAAGCGCTTTGCATTGAAATTATTTTGACGTCTCAGAATTGCAATTTTTAGGTGCTGAAGGAGAGCTTCAAAATATATTGTGCTATTAATGATGGAATTATAAATCTTGTTGACAAGGTAACATTTTTATTTGATGTTGTTTATAGAAGAATTTCCTAGTTTGAAACATGCTTTTCTTTTTTCTTTTTCCAAACTGGCTGCTCAAGTTGTAATTTATTGCAGTTTTTTGAGATGCCAAGACATGAGGCTGTCAATGCTCTTGATGTATACAAGCGAGCTGGTCAGCAGGTGAAGATGTAATTTTTTTTTAATTCATCAGATGTTTATCTGATTAGTTGCTTTTATGATTATTGGATTATATTCTTTCTTGGTTGGTAATCATGGCTTGTTTGACGTCTCAGTGTCAACAGTTAAATACAATGGTGGCTCAGTAAAATATATTCAATGTTTATGATGCAGGCTAATAGCCTTTCTGATTTCTACGAAGTTTGCAAAGGATTGGAACTTGCTAGGAACTTCCAGTTTCCTGTTCTCAGGGAGGTATGGATTCTATGGAGGCAGTTTGTTGTTTGAGTTGCCTCTTTCGTGAATCCTTTGTTCAATACTTGTTTATGTTAATTCATCACTAATCTTGTTCCAGCCGCCACAATCTTTTCTTGCTACCATGGAAGAGTATATTAGAGAGGCACCGCGTGTGGTTTCTGTTCCAACAGAACCGTTGGTTAGTATTCCTCACTATATTTCTGATAACACACTTGCATACATTATAGATCTATGTGGTTATATAAAGACAGAATGACATTTGAGTTGTGGTTATTTTTTTCCCCATATTTTAGAACTGCTGACAGTTCTCACCATGAGGATACAATATAGCAATATTTGAGAAGCTGCAAAATCTTCAATGCATAATTATGCTACTGGCTCTAAGACTAGAAATGCAAACAATTTTATGTTTGAAGACTATGACATGAACTGTGAGAAAGGTGACCTTGTGATAGTTGGTGTTCATTATCCATAATAGATGGGTGAAAATGAAAATTCTCATGGAAATCATCTTGAAAATCGAAAAAGAGACTTGTTAGTATTGTTCTATAACAAGAGGATTCTAGCTGACTTAAGAGAAAATTGTCTAGATCAGCTGCACTTTAATCTGTCAATACTTGGTTGTTGTGTGAAAAAGGTAAAAAAAAAAAAAAAAAAATCAGAGTATCAATAAACCCCAGCAGTGAGGATGAAGAGGCAAATGAGTGATTGTATAGGAAAAGAAATGCATGTACTTATGAGAGGATACAAAAAATAAACTGTGGTAAATATAACGAAAGGTGCTTGAGATGGCTTTCTAACACAAAATAAAAGAATAAAAGATTGGTATGAAAGCAAGAGATCACTAGATTAAAAGATAAGCTAAGATGAAAAGTGAACATGATTAGTTTCGATTTGCAAATGTAATGTCAAAGTTGATTTATAAAACTTGCTTCTCAATATTAGGATCTTTGAAACCATTTTCTGTTCGTTCTTTCCCTTTTCTTTTCTTTAAAAAAGGATATCGGTATATGCTATAGAACTAATGGTCCATTGTTTACAGCTTCAATTAACATACAGACCTGAGGAAGGCCCTTCTGAAGATACTAAATTATCCAACGATGAACCTGAGCCATCTGCTCCTGCTGATGACAATGCAGCTTCCACTGTTGAGACTGCTCCCCCTCCCCCTCCCCCAACTCAGACCAACATGGACACTGGAGATTTATTGGTAATGTTTCTTTTGGAGTTTCATAATGTTATCCTATTTGTCTACTTCATTTTTTTTATTGCGTACTGGTGGGTTCAGGGATTGAATTATTCTACACCTGATGCCTCAGCAATTGAGGAAAGCAATGCTTTAGCTCTAGCCATAGTGCCAACTGAATCTGGTAAATTATGTTTCTTTTTCTTTCTCTTTCCCCCCCCCCTTAGTTAATGGCTGTCCTGATGGTCTTTGCTATTACCACAATTAGCTAAGGTGCAAAAGTTTTATTTTGCAGGTACTGCTTCAACATTCAATTCTAGTGCTGGTCAGCCTGTAGAATTTGATCCTACTGGATGGGAACTTGCCCTTGTCACCACACCAAGTACCGATATTTCTGCACCTACTGATAGGCAATTGGTATGCGCTTTCTGTGCTTTAACTTCTTATTCTGTTCTTATGTGTTGCTGTTGATTGGGAAATATAACACTTTACTGGCCAAGGTTTGTGATGATTGAAAGGTTAGGATTTGGTTGAAATATTGCCAAAGAGAGGCTTCACTTATAACTTTTGAGAACTGCCTTACTATCTCCAGCCTTATTTGTTAATTTTGGAATTAGGGCATGTTAGTTCTGGTTTTACTTCACTGGAAGTGATCAGCTTTATTTCTCCCTGCGTTTTTGGATTGTTATATACTAAATGAGTGTAAATACATTGAAGACTTTCTGAACCCCGATCAAACTTACCTAATTAAACTTGTGGCTGATAATTTTCAGGCTGGTGGATTGGACTCGCTCACTCTCAACAGTTTATATGATGAAGCAGCATATAGAGCTCAGCATCCTGCATATGGAACACCAGCTCCAAATCCATTTGAGGTACAAGACCCATTTGCCATGTCAAATAACGTTGCTCCCCCACCTGCAGTGCAAATGGCAGCAATGGCTCAACAACAAAACAATCCTTTTGGTGCTTACCAACCTGCTTATCAGCAGCAGCAGCAGCAGCAGCAACAATCGATGATGAGCCCATCAAATCCATTTGGTGATACAGGGTTCGGGGCATTTCCGGTGAACCAAGTGACCCCTGTTGGTCAACCACATGCTAATAATCCATTTGGAAGCACAGGCCTGTTGTAATGTTAACTGTGAAGAGTTGGGTTTGTGGATTTTGGTTGGTTTGATCAGTTTGGGCATCTTTTTATGAGATGATGGAAAGAGTGGGTAGGTTGTGTTTTAGGCACACGATGAATGGCTTTCAGCAGCTATCTTTTATTACATTTTGTATGGGGTTGTAAAGTCAGTAGTTCAAAGATGTAATAATATCTTAGATGATTACTACAATTATTTTTGAAAATTCCCAGCCATGTGCATCTTTTGAAATGTCAATGAATCTATTCGAATTAACTGTTAGTTGACACTTAGGTATTGGATTGAGTTAAGTTGGATAATGATATAGTGATTAAAATAATATATTTTTGTTTTATTTTTGTTTTATTAATTGTCAATTTATTTGGTTTGTTGGATTGAAAAATAAAAGGATGTGAATGACTTGAATTTGATCTGTTCGGTGAGCACATATCTTGTTGGTTGAACCAAAAAATAAAAAAAGTACGACTTAGCTTTGCTGAGTTTGCTGGTAATTTAAAGGGCAAGTTTCAATTTCACAAGTCAAGTGCATCGTATTCATGGTGGTGACCTTATAATTAATATATGCTTACATTTGTACCTTCTATTTACCATTTTTTTTAAATGTTTGCACAAAAATATTTAGTACATTCCTAAAATGGAAAATTGTTATTTTGGCCTTTTAAAAAATCTTAAAATTTTAAATTAGTAAAAGTAAATTTACACTTTGACCCTCTAAAATTATGAAAATCTAATTTATTCATTTAAAAATTATAAGATATAGACTATTAAAAATTAAAATTTTATTACCACCTCTCTACAAAAATTTTCTGATTTCGCCTCTGAAAAGAATGCAATTAAGGTTTGAATAAACAAATTGTATAAAAATGTCAATTAATTCGAGAAGAAATAAAAGAAAAAGAAAAAATAATCAACGATTGGAGAAAAAACCAAGACAGGTTAATGATAAAATAGAATGTTATTAGTATATATATACGCAAGTATCTGAATTTATAATTTCTAACTATTTAGTTTTTAATTTATTTTTAAATTTAACTGGTATCTAAATTTGAAGATAATAAGTTAAGTTGGTACTTTTTATTGATATTTGACTAGCACCATTAAATTTTAGGTTGACAACCAATAGAATGTTAAAACATGTTGCAAAATAATAAAAAATAATATTTTTTTTGAAAATTTAAAAATGTAAAAAATTAGGAATTTTTTTTTTTTACATGCATAATGCATATGGATGACCATTTTTCCAGATTCATTTTGAATTTTTTAGTAATTTTATATTTTTTTATAATTTCAAAAATAACTATATAATTTTTTAAAAACAAAAACAAACTCCTGTAATTTATTAATTTTCAAATTTTTCTTTTTTATATTTTTAAATTTTTTTCTTTATTTTAGGTTTTTATTTTATTTTATTGATTTCATGTTGACAATAAACCTGAACAAATGATTCTCCAAATTTAAATGAACATAGACAATCATTTTTTTTATAATTTCAAAAAATAAGAATATAAAAATAGTTTTATAATAAATTCCAGATTTAAAATAAATATAATTTTTATTACTTAAGTAATAAATCATTTTAAAATGAATTTAATTTTTATTTGAGATTTTAAAAAATAAAGATGATTATAAATCATTTTAAAATATATTTTTATTAATTAAGCAATAAATTTAAAATGAATTCCATATTTTAAAATGATTACAATTTAAGTGATAAAATGGGAATTTATTTTTAAATATATTTTTATATTATTATTTTTTAAAATTATAAAAAAATATAAAATTATTAGAGAAACACACCTTCAAAAACCTTTGTATCTCGATAATCATTTGTCCATATTCATTGTGTACTTAAAAGAAAAATCCTAAAATTCAAGAAAAAATCTAAAATTCTAAAAATGATTTTTTTTAAATGATGTTATTTTCGAAATTATAAAATATAAAATTACTTTAAAAAAAAAACATTTAGAATGAACCTAAACAACCATTTGTTTGGGTTCATTATGCTTGCAAAATAAAAAAATAAAATTCTTAATTTTTTAATTTTCAAAAAATATTTTCTAATTATTTTTGTGACATGTGTCAAATTCTTTTGATTGTTAGCAAAAAATCTAACGGTATTAACAAGGCACCAACGAAAGAGTACCAACTTAACTTATGAATTCTAAGTTTAAGTATAAAAAAAAAATTTAACTATCAAATAAATATAAATCATCAAGTTCAAATACCTCTCTATATATTAACCCATTAATAAACTTAAAATACCCTATAAATATTTGCTTTTGTGTGCATACTTAGAGTAATGCTTCTCGTTTCATAGCCACGTGATGTTATATAATTAAAGAATTTGGACCATTTATATCATACCTCATCTCGTGAGAAGTTTACTTTACCTTTCATTCATTTATATATTTAAAGAATTAGATCATTTAAATGAATTGATGTCACCCATTAATCAGATTTCAATTCAATTGTGAAATGATAAAAATATTTTTACTTTATGAAATAAATTATATTATTTTGAAGATGTTTTTCTCATTTTATATATTTTACATAAAAATAAATAAATAAATATATATACATGATAGGAATTTAAACCTATGCCTACAAAGTTTTCAACGTTTAGATTTTACCATTCAACTAAACTCTCATCTATTATAAATATTTTTATTACTCATATTATGGATGTACCATAATCAAATTTCTATTAAAGGGTTTTACTCAGTAAAAAAATTACTTAAAAGGCTCATTTAATAATTTTTTAAAATATTAATAAAATAATGTTTTCATGTTTTACTATTGAAATAAAACAATGTATAAAAATTGCTCCCAAGCTTAAAAAAAAAGTGGACCGTTTCATGGATAATTCAATTATTGATTATCAATATCATATTTTATTTTATAATTCTTTTTCCAGATATTTGTAAAGAGTAAAGGAAATTAGAAGGAAAAAGCAAAAGAAAGAAAGTGAGTGTGGAGCTCCCAAATCTTTCATCATTACCCTCACTTCTTTTCTTTTCTCTTTTCCAAATTTAATCTTTGCTTATATAAAACAGCTGGTTTTGCGTTAACTAATTAGCTTTTGTAATCATAGAATCCTATGTTCTGCATTTTAAAAACACTAATATTCCTTTCTTCTCAATCCCATCCCTTTTTGTTTTTTTAACTAAAGACGGCTAAGAGTTCTACACCGTGTCATGAATAGAGTTATAAAGTCCGTAAAATATCACAGAGGCACCTTCTACTAAAAAATGGGTAAATTAATTTTTGTATATTAGATGAAAGAGTAATCTGGTTTTTCAATTAAAAATTCCATCCATTTTTTCTATTAAAAACTAGTTACTACACACCAACATATGGTACGCATGGCATACCACTTGTTATTATCTGGTTATTTTGTCATTTACGTCAGTTTTTAATAGTACAAATAGATGGAATTTTTTACAGAAGACTAATTTACTCTTTGATTTAATGTATAGGGACTAATTTACTTATATTTTAAGTAAAAGAGACAAAATGTACTCCATGATGAGGGAAAATATGCAATTAAGAGTAAGAAATGTAATTAATATTCTCCAGTCCAGGCATGGGAAATAACCTTTAAATATCAAATGGGGTTTTCTTTTTCTTGGAACCAAATACCAATTTTATGTTTAAATACTAATCCTCATATTTATTACTTTAATTTTGAAGGTGTTGTTACATAATAGATTGGGTAATTAAATTGTAAGTTAATAGTTCTTCCCCAACTGTGCCTACTCAAGGTTTTAATGAATTTCATCAATTTTCAAATTAAGTTGGTCCAAAATTCTGTTTCTTGTTGTACTAATTAAACTACCTTATTATAATATCTGACCTATTTTACTCATCTATTTTAAAACTAATCATTTTTAATTTGTATTGTTCATGAAAAATCTGTGTTTTTCATTTGCATTATTTATCCTTTTTATCTCCTTATGTCCATTCATTTGAAATATCTCCAATTGTTAGAAATGTACTCAAAAGATTTTTCTTTTTTAGTTCCACAGAGGATTAATTAATTAATTAATTAAAATATCCTCTCTCTCTCTCTCTCTCTTTTCAAATTCATAAAAAATCTTTGATATTTTAAATGAAAAAAAATAAAGGAAACTAAATTAATTAAGACTGTAACGCAGCCTAGGATATAAAAAATCCAAACAAGTCCTTGTAGAGAACTAGCAATCTTTTGTATACATTGAAATAGTCATAGATTTGGACCCTTACAATCATCTCTATTGAAAAACAATACACATTAACTTCATTTTTTAGATAAGATTCGGGTGTTAATATTTAAAGATTGATAATAAAAAATTCACCCGTCGTGACCAATAATATGAAAATTCATTTAAAAGAATTGCATACGTTTAATATAAACATTTTATTTCAAAAATCAAAATAAAATCACATAGATGGTCCAATCAAATAAAACAATGCTTAAAAGTAAATTTATTGGAATTAGTTATGATTGTGAATGAAGAAGAGTAAGGGACCCTTTACATGAATGATTATAGTACAAGATGAAGCAAAATATACTTTGACAATTTTAATTTTAAGTGTTTTTTTTTTTTTTTGGGGGGGGCAGGGATGATGTCTTTTAACCACGCCACCCATGTGGGATGATGCCTAAAGGGTCCCTCTCTTTCATTCTAATATTAATAATATATCATAATTGATTTATATATATATATATATTTCCTTTGGATTAAAGAAATTCAATGAAGTGAGGCTCATAAACTTTAAGAAGCCATTCAAGGAGAGCTTAGTTAATTGAATTTGGACTGTTGGAAATATTGAGGATTTCAGCCCCCTTTGTGGGATCACCTTACTGCCCTTTTGGTCAAAAATAAGCTCTCCATATAAAAGAGATTCACACTTTAAGAAATTTAATTTTATAGACTACAATTGATATTTTAATAATTGATGATTGAATTTAGTAATATAATTAGTTGTGCTTAAAGTTTTTTAAATCGAATTTTTTTATATAAAATAAATAATTAAATGTTTTTAATTGACTTAATATTTTATATATATATATATATATATATAATTCATATGACAATATAAATATTATTAGTATAAAAATTGTGAAAATTTTGATTTTTTTTAAATAAAATGAAAAGGTTATAAAATAAATAATGTTGAATAATTACTTAATTAATTTAGAAAAAGGAATAAAGTGATTTTTTGTTTTAGTTTACTTTATTCAAAGATCTCCTTGGAGTTGGAATCCTATAGCTGAAAGTTTGTGTGATAAAGCAAAAGAACAGGAGGGGAACAAAATCATCTTTAGACACAGTGGTTAATTTACTTACTCAATTTGAAGTTAGGGTTGGGATTTGTGGAGTAAAAAAGCCAACCCAAAATCAAGAATTATGGGACTAAAGGCTAAAGCTAGACTATGGTTTCCAAAGTTTTAGTTTGTTAGGCCTTGATTTTATTAGTATATTGAAATACGTTTAAAAATATTATAATTAATTATTTTCCAACTAAATTGAATATTCGTAACATTTATAAAATTATTCTAACACCTAATTGATTTGGGAAATAATTTTCAAACATCTGTAGCTACTTTTTTTTTTATTAATATTTTTAATCAAATATTGTGAGAAGGGTATGAGAAGGAGTAATATAAAATTTTATAAGGTAATAAAGAATGGGTATAATGATTTTTTTGGTGTTTTAACTTTTTAAAAAAAAGTCATTTTAGCTCTTCATTTATTTTTTCATCTTTTTTATTTCTTAAACTTGTATTTGTTTATCAAATTACCCTAAAATGGGGGAAAAATTTAACCCTTTTTTTTAACATACATGTAAATGACACATCAATATTTAATTAATATTAAATTTTTTTAAAAAATTCAAAAAAAATTATTTCTTAAAATCATTAAAATTATTTAAAAAGTATAAAAATTTTAACAAAAAAATATTTTTAATATGTTTAAATTTTAAAAATTAATTAAATATTGACATTTCATCCACATGTATGTCACGTTAGCAAAATTAACAAATCTAAATTTTCTATTTATTTTAAAGTAATTTGATAAGAAAAAATACAGAGTTTAAGAAATAAGAAAAATGAAAAATTAATAAAGTTTGAAAGTTTAAAAAATTATTATCCTAAACAAAAAAATAAAGGAAATGGGTTGGGTGAGGAGGGTGGTGCCTTTTGCCTACCAATTAATTTATTGGTATCTCAAGGCTTTTCCAATTTCCTGAATAAGTCATATCATCTCATTGTGCTATTCAATGTCAAATTTTAATTCCACTTCGTTACTTTGGTGCAGCTCATAAAGTTACCCAAACCAAGGCCCTATTTTTGGAAATCAATTCTAAATTTCATGGAAAAAATATTCTCATATTATATCACATTTTGGCATAGAGTGTTAATATTGTTTAAATAAATAATAAAATATAATAAGGTGGTTATTAATTTAATTCTTTAAATATGTAGTTTAGGATTCGATCTTTACTCATAAGAATAGAACATATTTTATGATTAATCGTTTAGACAAAAATATCACTTTTTGAACAAAAATATGTTAGCTTTGGGGGTGCGGGCTGCAACGTATGCAATAGCGTGCCCTGCACAAACATCTTGAAAAAAGTAAAAAATAGAAGTCGTTAGAAACTATAAAATGATAAAAATATTTTTAAAAATTAATGGCTAGAAAATCCCAACCCTATATAAACCCTTCACCTTATCATTTTTTTTTCTTTCATTTTCATCCAACTTTTTTAATTTTTATTCTCAAACTCTTTTTCTCTCAATTTTCTATCTTAATCTTTAAATAAGTTCCAAAATATTTTTTTTAAGTTACAAATTATTAGTAACTCCATGCCTTTGTTCAATTTTCATCATATTAAAGATCTCAAGTAAAATGAGGTAATTTAATTTTTTTAAATAAGTCTAATAATATTTTTTATGTTAAATAAATTATTAATTTAGTGGTAATTTAATGATATTATAACATCTTGGTTTATTTTATTTTTCTAAATTAATTAATCATATTTAATTTGATAAACGTTACAGAATTTAAAAATGTCAATGACACTGATTCATTTGGATTACAAAACACATATTTGGTGTCCAATTACAGATGGTAAAAAAATATTATTTTTATTTTTATTTTAGTTAATACCATTATTAAGTTGTTAATATTTTTATATACTTTTTTTTTAAATTTTTTTTGTTTATATCCTTTTTAAATTGTTAATATTATTATATATTTTATTTTTTTTAATATCATTATTAAGTTGTTAATAATTTTTAATTTTTTTGTTTATATAATTAGGACAAAGATCAAATTATTTAAACATATATACATAATTTAAGTGTGAGAGAACCACGTGTTATAGAAGCCCGGCGGCTCAATTAGAGATTAGTTATCTTGACTACATTGTACCAAGAGATGTGTTGGGCTACTAAAGCACCGAAAATTAAAATTGGTGGATGTATACTCCTTCAATCATGGGCATGGTACTGCTTACCATTTTTACGTCCCCGAGTAAACGTCTCTTACTAATTACTACTCGTAATAAGGTAAGAATCATTTAATAATATAGTCATTATATTATTTTTTTTATTACTATATTTTCATAATTACATATTATTTGAACAGGTAGAACAATGACGCGAGTCATGTAGGTATTTTAAATGAGCTTGAATATATTCAATTATTGTTAGATTAACTGTCAAGCCAAGGTTAATTTTTGAATTTTTCAGTTACATAATAATTATGAAAGCATTTGAAATTTATTATTAGATACATAGTGAAATTTATAATTTTGTATTACTGTTTGAATGGATGCCATACTTTGATCCAAGAATTGAAGAATGCATCACGATTGAATTTTTGACGAATCGTAATATCGAGCACATCAAAGTGCCATTGATGGTTTTTGAAACAATTGAGATGCATAAATCTAATCGAATGATGTGCTAGTTTGGCTTTGTGCAAAATATTCTACCCTCACCTCAAAACCTCGATGAACTTCACAAGATTGAGTTGCGGGGGAGAACTGATGAAGATTAGTCTAGATTCCATGCAAAATATATCAACTTATGGGCACATAGGTATAATATTCTACCTATATGCAAATAAATTGTCAAACCAGATTTGCCGACGTCTTTGGATTTCATGACATGGTTTAGAGTTAATGGTAAGCCATATCTATTGTCGAAAGAGGAAATGAGTGGACAAATTTATTGTAAAGGGCCAACACGACCCCATATGAGGCCACGATTGGTAGCACATGCATCGAGTTCATCATTATCAGCTCCAACCTCGAATTATATACCAATAGGTGCACCTCTAGGTCAGTATGGTTAGCATTTACTAATAATCTCATGTTTGTCATACAAGTACCAAATTATGCACCTTTATCGATATATGCCCCGTCATCTATTCCACCATCATACTATGCATCAACATCTTCCCCAAGAATATTTTCCACACCACCTTCATTCGTAGAAGCATATTACACGCCAATATCGTTAACAACACCATTTTTTCCAAAATTGTCTACAATTCTAGAATTGTAACACCCTTACTCGACCCGTTCACCGAATCCGAGTATGGAGCGTCACAATTGAACCGGGTTAATGTACCAAATTAGAACTCATTATTTTAAGATCGGACTATATTACCTATTTATAAAAATTTACAACAGAGGTAAAAAGTTTTTACTAAAAGTTCACTGTCTCAATTTCAGACTCTAAAGGAACTACATAGATACAATATTTTTATTCCCGTGGAGAAGTCTCTAAAGGTACCCCCTTCTTATGTACATGACACTTAACTAGCGAAGCTCCTTGATCCAATACTGTCTGACTTGGTCCATCCTCAAGTTCCTTATTCTGCAAATCCTACAACCATAAGTCAAACCTTTGTAAGTCCCAAAAGAACATAATGAGTCTCCTAATTGGATTTCTTATACTTAAACCCTGTCTCGTAAAGGTAATAAAAGAAAGGAAACTAAATGCAATTAACTCCCTATTTGTGCTTGTAAATTTCTCTTAAACCCAACGTAATAGCTCTGATTTATTCTCGATCCTATCTATTGGAGGATAGATTGTCAGGCGATTTTCTCTTGGGAAATTCTATCAAACTTGATCAGTCTTGGTGATTTCTCAAACGTCTCCCCATCTCCACGAACTCTACCCTTTCCTTTACTTGCATTTTGTATTTTATTTATCCCTAGTGTTGATTCTTTTTTCTAGTTCTTATAAGGTAATCCCTTAGGCCTACCCTCCTAAAGATCTTTGGGTGCGTTTTCCCTTTGGTGATCATACCAAATCCATTTAGTCCATAATGAACTCCTTATCTTACCATAGTCTCGACGGATTTGCTGACATCCCATCTGTTGAGATAACTATTGGGGTCCCCCGTCACTTTGGTGGATTAAGTCCTATTTGGGATGGATAGCGGTTGAATTACTTTCTTGTAATCCACTTTATTTGATATACCAAGCTCGTATATGTGACATATTTGTCTGCTAGGACCGCATTGACCTTTAGTACCTAGTAGACTATTATCAGAATGATCACCTGTGTTTACGATTTCTCCCTTATGTTGGTTCCCTACAAAGCTAGTCATTTGGCTGGTGCTTTCTCAATAGTTTTCCCTTTGAAGAGGAAAAATCTTGACAGACACATCTATCACCCGGTGTATCCTTCTGTGTTAATGGGTTCTAATTAACCCATCTCTTCTTTGTAGACTAATTGGCGTATTTTTTGTTCAATCTTTAACTTACAGGGTTTCTCTGAGCACCCTCTAACGGTTCTTAGTGTCAAATTTTTATCTACGATCCTTGGTTATACCATCTTTCGTTCCCCTGTACACTAGGCACCACTAGTGTGTCATTTCCCATGACTATTTCTTGCTGGATTACCACTCATATGCCATACTGGTTTCAACAACTACTATTCTAACAGTCTTTCTCCACTCCCATTACGTTTTCCATTCGCTAGTGGATTCTTTTAACCTGTTGGCTAACTACTGTGTCCCTTACTTCCACTTTCCTTTTTACCTTTTTTCCTTGTTTATAAAACTTTCCATGATTATTGTTCTAATTGACCACCCTTATTTATTGTCTCGGCGGACTCCATAAGCTGCCATAATCGAGCTATGGTCTTACTCGTCATGTTCCCTATTTAATGTCCTAATAAATTCCATTGGTTTTCATAGTCAAGCTATGGTCTTACACCTTGAAATCCTTGTGTATACTGTCTTGGTGGACTACGTCGTATTTACTGTCCCGACGGACTATACTGGTTATCATAGCCGAGCTATGGTCTTACACCATTTAACCCCATATTTAATATCCTAGCGGACCTTATTGGCCATAATAACTGAGCTATGATCTTACACCTTAAACCTCTTGGAGGTATTGCCCTGAAAGACCTTACCGTTGTCATGGTGTCATTTTATAAAACCTACTGATCATTATCGCTGTGTTGCTCTATGGAATCCTATAATTGTCAACATTAGTTAATTTTGTATCTACCTTGATGCTTGAACACCAAAGTGTCCCCCTACAAGGCCTAGAGCTTCGCACATAACAATTTGCTTCTAGCAATCTTGGATGGTGGAATTTAACAAAATTCCAAATTTCCTATTCCTCTGTCCATTCCTTCATTTCGTAATTCCTAATCTTGATGCTCAAACACTGTAGTGTCCCCTCTGCAAGGCCTAGAGCTTACACATCATGGGTGCACTTAGCAACACTGTATGACGGTATCTAACAGGATCACCCTTTTTCCCAATCCTAACTTCATCTAACCCGTCGATGATTCCCTTCCATGTTCCACTATTATAAACATACAATACATTCATTTCAGAAATAAAATACCATAGAATCATAGTTAATTCATACACACTGAACTAAAGTGGTGAATACACATATATGCGTATACGATCTTAAATAACTTAGCATTTCAGGGTTAAAGTACAAAAACTCTAATGCTTCTTTGCTTTATCAACTTAGCTTTTCCAAACGCCAGAGCTTCAATTCTCTTGGTAGTGACTTTATGGATTATGTACATTTTGCCTCAAACCTCATGATTTCTACTATATGCAGAGCTTCCCATAATTATCTCTTCTTCAAAGCAATCAAAGCAAAAGATGAAAAAGAAAAGAAAGTGAAACTAAAGTGAGAAGAATCCTCCCCGAGAAATTATTTCCCTGCTATATATAGCTCATCTCACCCGGCTATCAACCTCACAGAAACCATCTGTTGGTAATCATTTTATCTCCCACTCTAAACTAGTTGGTTCCATCCAAACCAAAATATGATTTCAACCATGCACAATTTCACTCCTAACTTTTCATGATTTTTTAGTAGAGACCACCAGCTTATAGTTTCTTTCAATCTCCAAATTGTTCCAAATTTTGGGGTTTAAAAGAAACTAGTTGTTACATATCTTCTCTTGAATATCCATATTGTCGCATATCAGACTAGATTTCGATCGACCTTTTGGATTGTGACGCAATTCAATATCCGATAACAATTCGAATGGAGCTCTCAAAGCAAACCACCATCTACCTTTATTTTGGACCGGTGGAAATTTAGACGTCTATGCTTTATTTATCTATTTTAGTTTGTACACTTCATTAACATACTTCATGCAATCCAGACGAATTTCGGCATATGCAACAATTGTAGGTAAGTATGGAAAATAAAGTGCTTGAAATCTTCTGTAGTTGCAAGTTCGTTGTTTCAAGTATACATGATACAATCCATCGATGATACCCTTATTTGGTCGATGGAATTTCGTAACCCAAAATATTTCATTTAGATGCGAGTGACATGTTAGATCTAGTGCCTATGTGTAGTATTTTTGTCTATGTACACTTGTAATTTTTTCGAATAGATTGGTTAATAAAATTATTCATGATTACATTAATATCCTTTATATAATTATCCTTATATGGTTTTTGCATGCAAAGTAAAATAGAAGCAAATGTTGGCTCACTGGTTGTCTAATGTTTAAACTAATACTAAGTAGTATTACGTGGTCAAATTGTAATTTGGAACGACAACTTGTATTAGTAGAAGAACTTAAACATGTCTTTATCTAATAAAAATGAGCAAACCGATTAAATGACTAATATGTCGTTTATCAAGTCCAATTAGGGAGATGTTTTGTCTTGGGCATTAGAGTGAATGACTCCTAAAAGATAGATACATAGATGTAACTGACTAAACTGACAGTACATCAGACTAGGTCCAAAAAGAATAGATTTTGAATCCATTTATGGATTTATTTATCTGTGACATTTATAACGTGACATACTTAGATCCTAAGTGGATGATGATTATGTATGCATGACAAGTATACTTTGATGTAAGTAAAAGTCTGAGTTCAAATAGATAAGGAACCAAAAGTTGGTGTGTTGGGTATACAACTTCTATAGTATGTAGAATCATTCACAAAAGTGGAATTCATATCCCGAAACATGGGTAAATGATATCCCCTCATTGGAATTACATGGTTGATTAGAAGTAAATGGGTCAGTGAGTCATTCGTCTTCATAATAAATGACTTGATTATTATTTGATAGTAATTGACTTTTTATGAAGGAAGATGTAACAATTATCATGAGATAAAATAGGATCATATTTGGAGAACAAATATTATCCTAAAGAGATTAAGGATATATTATTAGGGTAACACAAATATGATAAGGTTATTGGACGAGTATTGGTCGAGTTGCTTTCATAATGGTATGTAGTTGGGGAGAGATCAATCACAATACTATAGTGGAATGACTTCGTAACTAAATGAGTTTATAAATAATAGGCAAAAAGCTAGAACTTAATTATAAATAATTTGAATCTCAATTGCATATGTCCAATCGGTTCATTCGCTAGCTCTTTGAAACTAGAAATAAATTGCATGTTAAATCAAATGAACAAAAATGGTGAAAATGGAGAAATGAGAAACATTTAGAAATGAATGTGTTTTCTCCAAAATGAAGATGAAAATGAAGAAATGGAAAACATTTAGAAGTGAATGTGTTTTCTCCAAAATGAAAATGAAAAATGAAAATGACTTGGAAATGAATTTATGTTTTTCAAATTGAATGAATTTTAAAAATGGAATAAATTATTTGGTCATAGTAAATCGTTGAATGTAGAAATATTAAATATATTTTATCATAAATTCTTTTACGGTAATGTCATCATGATTTTAATAGAACTAGGATTGGGTTGAGAAAATTATTTAATTAAAAAATAGTAATATGTTTATTTCGAGAAATAGAAAAATAAATATCAGGTTGGATCGAATTATAATGTACTGGGTTAAAAGTAAAAAAAGTACTTGTAATTGGACCCGTATGGGGGAGGCCCAAAAGCCGCTCATGTTAATGAAGGGGACGGCAAACCCTAGTATTATTAACTAGGGTTGTCGCCTTTATATTCTTAGTTAAACTAGGAATTCTCTTTTCTAGTTGAAATAAACTTTTACAATTCAACAAGGGTTCTACTTCATCTCCCTATAAATTGATCATACCACTAGGGCAAAATACACAATTTTAAGATATTGGGCTCTGCCAATTTTCTATTGAGAAGAGATTTTTCGTTTTCACACTTAAATAAAGAAAACTATTTTTGGTTCTATATTTGATTCGAATAGTTCAGGCCTACACTCGAAACAATTCGTGGTATAGGAATAGCGGAGAAGGTCATTTGGTTGAAAGCCAAGAATGACAAGGATCCGTCTAGTCGAAAACATATGTGTGAATTCGGTAATTGGTTTATTACTATAAACATCACAAACCAACTCGATTTTCAAAATTTTGTATTTTCTGCTATGTAAGAAAATCATATTCGAATCGTATTTTTCCAACATGACACTCTACCATCATAGAGGTCGCTTTTGTTCGATTTTCATCCATATATTTTCTTAATTCCTCGCACCAAATGTGTCTGCCCTTTATCTGTTCAACATATTTTCCTTCAATATTTGGAAACAAGACTTTTAAGAGAAATGTGTCTCTTTCACCACTAACATTATCAGCAAACAACACATCTCCTTCAATACATAATTTATGCATTACTCTAGGTTTTGTTGTCATATGACCGTATCGTAAACCTCCATCATATGATTGAGTCCACTATTCCTTGGGTATTTGATTGAGGTAATCAACACCATTTTTGTTTACTTCTAGCAAATATTCTAACATTTCATGGAATCAATGTTGGACAAGCTTGTACCTTGTTGAAGAAAATAAAGAGTATATCCATGAATGTTGACCATGTATATGTTAAAGATTGATATAGAAAATAATATTCACTACGTACCTATGTTAACAACATATCGTTGTTCTTCATCATTGTGGAATTACCTATGTAATTTTCCCCAATATGACACATACAATACTTATGGTGTGTACAATTCCATAGGCTTCTATATCAATCAATTACAACTTGTATTCCAAGTGTCCTATCAGAATTGATGCATATGTAGAGTTGTGACACGACATACCTTCTGAATTTAGTAAAGAAGAAGTCTCAAACATTCACAATTTGTTGTTCAACAATTGCAAAAGCTATTAATAGGATTTTTCGATACCATCCTATTCAATGGCTAACAACAAATGATGGTCATATCTTCCATACATGAATGTACCATCAATTTGGACTAGCGGCTTACAGTACCAAAATGTTTCACTAAATAGCTTGAATGTCAAAAAAAGACTATAGAAAATTCTTTTGCCTTGGACCATTCGATTTCCATGATACTTAGGTTCCATTTGCAAATTGATGATGATACCTAGTACATACTGACTTAGTACACGCAACCATTGTCATAGATCATTATACGATTCATCCTACCTATTATGCATTTTTTTTCCATTGCCTTCTATTTTGCAACTTATGCCTTATAGTAAGACAAGGTGTAATATACTCACTAAGGATATAGCAATCAAAATTGGCATGGAAATCTTAGAATTCACTTTCACCATAGGTAAGACAATGTCAGAATCCAATTTCAAATGATCCTATGGCATATCTCCAAAAACACAAGTATGTGTAGCATATATTTCTTTATCGTCTAGAATCTCATATTCTTCTCATGAATGCCATGATTTTCCATGGAAATCTATTGTCACGTTTTGTGTATTGGAAAAAATTTGGTTTGAAAGCGGTTTTCTTGCCAAGCAAAAAATTAAACCATCATAGTTTGTAATATTTATAGTAATAAACCTTAACCAAATTTGTATCTATGTTTTTGGATAAGCGGATCCTTGATGTTTTTTAACTTTCAACCAAACAATTTTCTCCACTATTCTCCTATCATGAATTACTTCGAGTATGGGCTCGAACCAATTGAATCAAAACACAGAACTAGAAAAAGTTTTCCTTTTGGGGTGAAAACAAAAAATTCTCTCTTCTTTAGTAGAAACTGGTAAAATTGTTGTTCTGAAAAATATGTTTATAAGTTGAGAATAAATTCTCTCTATTTTTCGACAAAATAACAATCTCTCAAATGTTGTGTTTGTTTATAAGAAGAGAAGGTAGAACCTTTGTAGAGTTGTAGAAGTTTATTTTCACTAGAAAAATAATATCATAGTTTATCTAGGATATAGGGGGACAACCCTAGTTAATGATATGAGGATTTTGTTGTCCCACCTCCTTACATGAGGGGTTTTGGGTCTCTCTCACATCGAGTCCAATTACGAGTTCTTCTTAGGCTTTTTGGACCTAGTACTCTGTAATATGATCCAACCTTTATAGAGTTGTATAAGTTTATTTTCACTAGAAAAACAATATCCTAGTTTATCTAGGATATAGGGGGCGACAACCCTAGTTAATGATACTAGGGTTTTGTTGTCCCACCTCCTTATATGAAGGGTTTTGGGTTTTTCTCACATCGAGTCCAATTACGAGTACTTCTTAGGCTTTTTGGACCTTGTACTCTGTAATATGATCCAACATTTGTAGAGTCGTAGAATTTTATTTTCACTAGATAAACAATAACCTAGTTTATCTAGGATATAGGGGGCGACAACCTTAGTTAATGATACTAAGGTTTTGTTGTCCCATCTCTGTACATGAGAGGTTTTGGGTCTCTCTCACATTGATCCAATTACGAGTACTTCTTGGGCCTTTTGGACCCAATACTCTGTAATATGATCCAAACCGATTTAACTTTTCTATTTCCTAAAATAAATTTAATATTTACATATTAAATAATTTTCTCATCAAAATTTTATCCTAGTAATTTTTTTGACAATTTTACCCCAGTAAAATTTCAAGAATTTTTGTTCAATATGTCACAACTCAACATGCTCACTATGACCGAATGGTTTATTTTCATTTTCAGGTTTCAAAATAGTCCAAAAACATAAACTCATTCTTCCACCATTTTTTAGTAATCCTATATAGGATTGTAAGTTTCCATTTTCATTTTCGTTTCCATTTCCATTTTGGAAACCTACATTCATTTCCAAATGATTTTGTCGTAACCATTTTTTTTGGTAAAACGGTAGTCGACTTGGATTTTGAAAATGAAAATGGGAGTCGCCACCAATCTTTTTTGATGAGGTGTGATCGGATCACCTTAATTTAATCATTTTAATAAAATTTAATTTACTAAAACGATAATTCTTGGTCTCACGAAAATCGAAAAATGAGTTCGGAGTCGGTTCACATACGAGGAAGGATTAGCACCCTCGATACGCCCAAAAATTGGTACCTAGTTGATTAATTAGTGTCTTTAGTGTCGAAAATTTTGAAAATTTGAAAGAATTTAAAATATGATCCCTCTTTGTACGAATAAAATGGATGTAAAAGGCTTGCTTATCCCGAAGTAATAAAATACCATACCCAGTAAGTTAGGGCGCGACATCTCATACTTTGAGACTGGGCTAGCCTTTTATTTAAAATCAATGTATTTTTAATTTCTTTTAAAGGATATTCGGTTAGTTAGAGTGAACGAAGGAAATCGAAACCCAGTAAGTTAGGGCACGCTTCCTCGAGTTTTTAAACTCCGAATATTACCTTTATATCAAAACAGATTCTTATTTTGAGATGACAAAATGTCATACCCAGTAAGTTAGGGCATAACACTTCGCATCTTCGAGAATAAGCATTTTTCAAAACTCATATAGCGTTTTAAAAGAATATTCCGTTTATTTAGGTTGAATGAGACAACTCGAGACCCAGTAAGTTAGGGCACGATTGTCTCGCATTACTAAATACGGAATATTTACTTTTATGAGAAAATTATTTATGTTTTAAGAAAAATCGTGATTTATAGTAAACATAAAGGCAAATGAATAATAATATAATGACGAGGCTAAGCAAATGTGAACAAATATGTGAGAAGAAAAATGAAATGATCGAACACGCAAGTAAAACAATGATGATGATATTATACGTACTAAAGTATATGCATGATAATAAAAGTAAGAAGAAATATAGGAGCATATAATAGTACAATATTACAAGGTACATATGCATAATATAGAATGTATGCGCAATATAAAGATACATAGTATACATATATATATTAATAATAATAATGTAAACAACGAATGACTCTAGGGCTTGAAAGAATTTACGAAAGTATAAGTAGGTGATGAAACAATAACACCGTGGGTAATGACATATATATGAGCAAAATATGTATGCAAAAATGTGTATATTATTAGTGTAAAGGCAATAGCGTATAGGTAGAAAAAATATAATAATATCATAGTGATGGTAATGAAAGGAATAATGATAATAGTGATAATACAGAGATAATGATAATAATAAAGAAACATTGTATAAATATATATTGAGATAGATATATGATAATATTAAATGTATATACATAACAATAAGAATACGATATTATAGATAAATATATGTATACGTATATATAATATGATATTAAAATATTTACACTGTATATACACATAAGAAATAATGTGCTAATATTAATAACAAATGTAATGAGGGTAAAAATGGATATGGATATAATAATGCGTATAATACAGTATCATAATAATATTTATATATGTATATATACATATATTTGTTTAGGAATAATAATATTAAAAAATGCTATAAATATATACATAAAATATAAATATATAAGTATAAAGTTACAAAATAATTCTAATGATGGTAAAATATACTAATCATAATAATAATAACAATAAGAATAATAAGCAACACTAAAAATAAATAAATAAAAATAGTAGAATAATATAAAAACTGAAAAAAGGACTACATTCGAAACAAAAACGGAGTTTTGGGCCAATTTTTAAAATAAATAAAGAAAAAGGATCTATTTGAACACGCGCACAACTGCAGGGGGCAAAAGGGCAATTTTCCCGAGCCCCTAAAACGACGTCACTGAGGGGAGGACCAGATCGCAAAATGTTACAAACTTTTGGGTTAATTCAAAGTAGATGAAAACTTAATGTGCAGAAAACGGAAGGACTTATTGGGAAAATATCCCATCAAGGCAAAAACGCGCGGATCCCCTAGCGGGTCGGGTTGCCTGCGCGGGTTGAGAGGTCACACGGCGCCGTTTTGAAGCCTCCCCACTCTCCCTAAAACTACGTCGTTTTATGCCCCTATATAAACTAAATTTTTCAACAAAAATTCATTCTTCCCTCTGGTTCTAACAAAAAACCTTTCTTTTTTTCTCTGTGCAGGTTTCCAGGTTCGGGCAGCACTCCTCGCCGTCCGTCGCGCCGACCGTCGTTGGCAACCGTCGCCGGGCACCGCACGCGGTGGCGGAGTTTTGAAAAATGGTATTTTTTATTTTTGTATATTTTTTATATATTTTTTATACATATCTTAGATACATATATATTAATATTTGTCTAAGATTCGAAAAAGAAAGAGAAAAGGAAAATAAAAATAAAAATAAAACAAGAATAAAACCATCACCTTAGATTTCACTTTGGCTCCTGTCTTTGAACTTTTTTTCTTTGCTAGAGTTTTAGTTTTTTTATATTTTAAAATCTAAAGCTATTTTCATTCTCCAAAAATCGACCCCGTACATCGTTCGGATTTGGCATTTTATAGCCATTACATTTCTTTGTGTTACTTTATGTCCTGTCTCTTTTAATATCTTGCAGGTACCAGTGGAAGGCAGTGGAGGCAGGCTAGGGCGGTGGGATGGGACCTGTGGAGGTGGCCAGGCTGCGGTGCAGAGGTGTCAGAAGGCTAGGGTTTTTTTTGATTTTAAGTTGTGTTTGGGATTGGGCTGCTGGGGTGATTTGGGTAGGTTATTTAGTGGTTTTAGGCTTAGTGGGTTTAGGGGTTTTGGGCTAGTGTTTTAGGTGTTGGGCCCGGGCAAATGGGCTTGTACAGCTGCCCCTCTTTGCTCGTTGTCGTGTAACGAGAACAGAGCAAAGACTTAAGAAAGACCAGTTTTGCCCGGTCTCACCGTGTCTGGACTTGTTTAGCTCTTCTTTTCTCCAAGTAGCTTCATTCCAATCTTGTCGCTTCACTCCGCTTTACTGCTCTATTGTAGCTTCAAGAAGGTAAGGTTTATTTTGATCTGTTCCACTGTAACTTTAGGGAAATAAGATTTGCTATCTTCAGTCTGCTCCACTGCAACTTCAGGAAGATAAGACTTGTAACTTTGACCTGCTCTACTGCAACTTCAGAGAGATAAGATCTGTTGGATTCGATCTGCTCCACTGTAACTTCAGGAGACAAGATCTGTAATCTTCACCATTACCCTCTTCGCTTAGGTAATTAAGGCTTGGTGAACTCAAATTGTTACCCTACACGCTTGGGGTTAAAGCTTGTTATCTTCGATCTATTTCCCTCGCTTAGGGGTTAAGATCCAGTGAATTCAACTGTTACCCTACTTGCTTAGGAGTTAAGGTCTGCAATTCGGTCTGTTACCCTCTACGCTTAGGGGTTTAAGACCCTTCGCCTTTGATCTGCTCCATTACAACTTTAGGAAGGCAAGATCTGTGATTTTCACCTATTACCCTACCGCTTGGGGTTAAGGCCCATCTTCTTTGATTTGTTTCCCCTCTTTGCTTGGGGTGATGAGATCTCGCTAATTCGACATTTACCCTACGCTTAGGGGTTAAAGCTCAGTGGCTTGAATCGCCACGCAACTTCGGGAGGGCAAGATTCGCCGTCTTTGATCCGCTCCACCGCAAACTTCAAGGAGACAAGATCTGCAATTTTAGCCTATTACCCTACTGCTAGGGGTTAAGGTTTGTAAATTTAGTTCGTCTCACTCGCGACTTCGGGAGATGAGACTTGTAACTTCAATGCCTCACAGAACTTCAACTGGAAGACAAGATCTGGTCAATTCAGCTTGTTATCCTACTGCTTAGGGAGTTAAAGCTCATCATCTTCGATCTGTTTCCCTACTGCTTAGGGGGTTGAGATCTTTTCAATTCAACCTGTTGCCCTACTGCTCAGGGATTTAAGGCTGGTGAATTCACTGATTCTAGAGACATGACCTGTAGAATCAATTTCATGTATCTATGCTTATGCCAGATGATTAGGATGCTATGATCGAAATGAATCAAATGCTCCTAACTAGATATGTTATGAATGTGTCAAATAACTAGGATGCTATGATCGAAATGAATCAAATACTCCTAATTAGATGTGTCATGAATGATATATGCATGAAAATGATCCCTTTAAAAAGGCTTAAGGTATCATCACTCGTTGTTCATCAGGACATTATCACTGATATATTACGCTGCCATCTTGTTCGGCTGGTTCTCTTGACAGAAAAGTCAGAAAAATAATCATATTTTGCTCAGCAAGCTTGCCCGCTATAATTTCAGAGTCCATTCCACTATACCTAAAGTTTGTACCTCCCACTGCAACTTCAGAGGAATAAGGTTCACTATCTATCTTGCTGCAACTCGGAGGTATAGGATCTCCAATCAATTTGATTTGTCACACCATTCCCTGGGTGTAATGACCAACTGTATATGCTCGATATTTGCATGAATGCAGAGTATCATTTTTTTTTTTAAAGAATGATCCCCTTTTACACTTATGTTGACATCGCTCGTCATTCGTCGAGGTCATATCACTGGCGAAATATCTCGCCTCCTCATTCAACTGATGTCTTTGACAGAGAATTCGAAGAGATAGTCGCAATTTAGAAACATCTTCAACCCTTAGGCTTGGTGAGTTCCAATGGTGAGTTCCAAACGACGGTCCTGTTTCAGGTTCCTGTACTATTTAGAAGCTTCTAGAGTAATATGCAGAACTTCTTTTGTGAAAGTATTATTAGCCCGTTAATCGTTATTTCAATGGAAAAGGCTAGAAAAAGACCAAAACAATGGACAAGAAGGAGATTGATTGGGAGCATAGCTCGAAATGAATAAATTAATCAAGAATTACAAATGCAATAAGAATGAAATTAACTTAAAATGAATAAGTTAATCAAAGATAGCAATGTAACAAGAAGAAAATTTATCGAGGATTATATTGAAAAGAATAAGTTAATCAAGGATAACAAATCCAAAATGGGCGAAATGGAAGCGGTGCCCTGGATATCGCAGACTTGAGCTTCTCTAGAGCAACTTCTTGAGGACCTTTACTCGAGCTCAATATGTGTTTAGGGGATCCGAGTACCTTGTCGATGCCCCAAGATGTAGCATACTTCTTCATTGTTAATTCGAGCATAGCAAGACTGCTGTGTGCCCCACTTTGATCCAAATTTGAGCCGCCATTTTCTCGGTTTTCAACTCAAATCCCTTTGGTCCAGCGCCATTTGTTTGGTTTCGCCTTGGCCTCTCCTTTTCTTTCTTTTTTTCGTTTCAAGCGCCCTTTGCAGGTTTTCACCTTAGTCTCTTTCCTTTTAGGTAGAATGCTCCTTGATTGGATTTGAATTCATGGATTGGGCAAATCATTGCCATTCATTTCAACTAGAATCAATGTTCCTCCAAAACAAACCTTCTTTACTATATAGGGTCTTTCCTAGTTTGATATCCACTTTCCTCTGAAGTCCTTTTGTATAGGAGGGATATTCTTCAACACCAAGTTCCCCTCGTGGAATTCTCTATCGTAAGCTCACATCATTCATTGGACCATGACAGATGGCTTTCAACCTCCTTTCTTCAAATTCAACTGGTCATATCGGGATTGGATCCATTTTGCCTTTATCCAATTTCAACTCTGTCAAGATTTAGAGACAATGAATCTCTTCTTCAAAACCGTTTTTATCCTATAGACTAATGAAATATGCTGCCCCGGCGAAGGCTTTGGCCAACGTTCGACGAGCATAGAGGGTAAATGGTGGCTTCTTATGCCAATCTTCAGAAGTCTCAGTCATTTTTCTTTTTTTCTTTTCTTTTTCTTTTTTTTCTTTTTTTTTTTTTTTTTTGGATTTGATGATTGGCACATGGAGCGACTTTCACCCTCTTGGCGAAGTAATTGATGCCTGCTAGAAGCTTTCGATTAGATCGGCCCAATAACCTCTATGCCCCTCATAGAGAAAACTTATGAAGAAATGAAAGAGGCACATAAGTCTTGTCTTCCTCTATCTGGCATTTATGGCATAACTAATACAATTCCCTTCTACGGTGGGCCAGCAGAACCTGAATCTCATGATTAGCCTAGCCATCATAAAACCATTAGCATACCTTGCAGCATTCTCATGTCTTAATGGCTTAGGCATATCTTGATATGATCGTGCAAAAAATCTTTAAATTCTTAAAAGTGACTCAATGACGTCTCGATTTGTCATTGTAGTGATGCAGACTCCGATGCTTGCCTCTTTTTCTTGTCCTAGGCCTACTGTCCACTGACTTTTTGTAAGAGAGGACCTGTTTTCATCTTGCTCTACCATCTTTAACAAATCAAGGAGTAGTCTACATCTCTGTCATCTTCAAAGTGCTGAGATCCCTTTGGTCCCATATTTCGCTCCAAAAGAGACTCGGAGTCATTGACAAATTTACTCACATCATTGATATCTGGGGACCCGCTGAAGGCAGGTTCCAAAGAATAAATGATTCTAAGGATGATTATGAAGTATACATGAATATTTGAAAGAACGTCTGAAGAACAAATGAATCTAAGAACGTTTATTTGTACATTATGAAATGAAATCAAAGAATATTTACTCAAAAAGATGCATTTTATTGAAATAAAGACTTAAGGCATAAGCCTATTTCACAAAAGGAGTTTAATTGCTTCTAGGCTTAAAGCAACAAACGTGTTTTGAATATTACCCTAGATTAGCTCTAAAAATAAAGGATCTCTTCCACAGTCCTATTGTTTAAAACACATCCAAGTAATGCAAGGGTTTGGAAACTTTTATTCCCGATTCCTTCTTCGGACAGGTCATTCAGATTCACCAATATTCTTTCCAGGCTTTGTTCAAGGCATCGCAACTCTTTTGCCCCTACTTTCAAATCGTCTTTACTGCATTGTTAGAGCGATTTTGGTTTTGAGGAATCGTCAAACTTCACAATTCCCATTTCAATCAACCTTTCGACCAACTTTTTAAATGTAGTGCAGTTTTCGATTGAGTGTCCCGTTATTCCCGCGTGGTACTCGCATTGGGCATTTTCATTATACCATTTTGGGAACGGAGGTTGCACTGGTTCCGAGTAGAACGGAGACACCACATGCACATCGAAAAGATTCTGATACAACTCCTTATATGACATCGGGATGGGTGTAAATTGGAGCTTTTCTGTATTTGGCCTTGAGTTGGATTCCTGCCTCGGCTGGCCTATGTTGACCAATTTAGGGTTCCCTTGACTCATATTATTCACTTCATTTTCGTTTCTATTTGGGGTTGACCTTTTAGCGCTTTCTCTTGCATCTATTTTCCCGCTTCTGATTACGTTTTCGATCATCTCGCCGGACATTACTATGTCTGAGAAGTTCATGGTAGCACTTCCCAACATATGGGTAATAAACGGGGCTTTCAGAGTGTTGACGAAAAGCATCGTAGTTTCTTTCTCCGTAAGAGGTGGCCGGACTTGCGCCGCTACCTCTCTCCATCTTTGGGCATATTATGTCCAAGCTCTCATTTTGCTTCTTTTCCATATTCTCGTAATGTAATTCACAAAGCGCCATGTCCATCCGTGGCCATATTGCTTCATGAAAGCTTTGTGCCAAGTCCTTCCATGAATGAATTTTCGCATGCGGCTCGCTTGGTTGTACCATTTGGCACGACCCAATCGGTATCGTCTTGGAAGCAATGAATTAATAATTGGTCGTTATTAACATATTCCGTCATCCTTCGACGAAATTTGTGATGTGAGCTTTGGGACAACTAGTCCCATTATACTTTTCAAATTCGAGTCTTAAATTTTGGCGGGAGTACTAAATCGGGACTAAGCCGAGATCTTTGGCGTCAACCCCCGCGCGATGGTAATCAAGATTCTCCATCACTCTAAGTTTTTCTTCCAACCACTTGTATCGATCTTCGAGTTGTCTTGCCGCTTCAACCTTTGCTTTTTCTATTCCGCCATTTCGCTTAGATCGAAACTTCATGATTGATTGGACTGCTCTTGGATTGGAACTGAGAGCCCGTCGGGTAGTTCATGGGTGCCGAGATACCATCCCGATGTTGTTGTGATCTCGCTAGCAATGGGTACATCTTGCGGACATGTTTGATCGTCTATTGGGGTGAAACCCGGAGGGTACAGAGGCTCCTCATTGTTCTCCCCAGTATTGAGCATGGGGATTTTTCCTTTTCCTAGCCTCTTAGTCAGTAATTGGGACAACTGATTCATCATGTCCCTTTGGGACTCTAACATTTGGTCCCTCATGTCTTGCTGGATCTTCATTAGTTGCTCTTGCATTTGCAGTTGTAACTGGTCTTGCATCTCTTTTTGAAGTTGTTCCAGTCTTTCCAATCTTTGATCCATATCTTTTATCCTTTTTCGTGTACCGTAAGGATGCCTAGTTGTTTGGCTTTTGTCGGTTCCCAGGTTAATTGAAATAATTGTACCTAATTAGGTTTTTTTTTTTAGGGAGTCTAATGCAAATGATGCAATGCAATGCAAATGCAAATGCATGGAATGAATGCAAAAGAAAGGAAGGCATTGATTCTGAATTCAATTTCATTAGAACAACTTTTCTAGAAAGCAAATTCCTTTACATAAAACGGACTACATATACGGCCTTTCTCATATTCCAAGTGAAGACACCTATCTTCTTCTTCACATCCGGATCTTATGGTCGAGTCTTGTGAATTTTCAAAAGATGTCTCCATCATGTTCTTTCTGCTTGATCTGGATTGCGGCCCATTGCTCACTTATCCCCGCGATGCTCGTTAGCTTCATGACGGCTCTCGGATAATCTTTATTAGCTTGAATCCTCAGGCGATGAAGTAAAGTCGTGTATTCCTTCATGGGCTATCAGCCTTCTTTCATTGTGTTTACTTGGACTATATTTAGACAACCGTGTTATAATTCACTTTATCAAGAAATTCGTTTTCTTATGACAAACTGTTCTATTTAGCAATCAAATATGAATCAACACCTCCTTTCTATGATGATGTAATGCAATGCAATTATAAACAAAACAAAAACAAAATACGTTAGCGCAAGAGAAATAAACAAAATAGAGTACATATATGGGTGACCATTAGGGGTTCGAAGTGGCTCTACCTAGGGCAAGCTCTTAGGGCTCATTACATGTGGTTCGATTCTAAAGTAAAGGTACCTAAACCAGCAGATTCCTCAATCCTCACCCATTATAGGCTCATACGGACCGAGTTCGATTCAGGGGAATACATTTCCCTACGGCTATACGGAGATGAAAACCTCACGAAGACGCAGGTACGGATGTATCCCGAAAGCGATCCACTATCCTATACGGAGGTGAAGACCTCACGAAGGAGTAGTTTCTCACTCCCACTTAAAAGGGTGTGACCACAACGGTCATGCAATGCAACATGCAAAACTATTTAAAGACTCAAACCAATGCAGCAGGTATTATATCATAAACCACAAATATAACAGGCGAAAATGCAATGAAAGGATCGTTTATCAAAACCAAATTTTCAATTTTTGACAAAAAGACAAAAGTGAATCAACTTATGGCTCGACTCTCGAAATAGCTCCCCAGTGGAGTCGCCAAGCTGTCGTAACCATTTTTTTTGGTAAAACGGTAATCGACTTGGATTTTGAAAATGAAAATGGGAGTCGCCACCAATCTTTTTTGATGAGGTGTGATCGGATCACCTTAATTTAATCATTTTAATAAAATTTAATTTACTAAAACGATAATTCTTGGTCTATGAAAATCAGAAAATGAGTTCGGGAGTCGGTTACGCACGAGGAAGGATTAGCACCCTCGATACGCCCAAAAATTGGTACCTAGTTGATTAATTAGTGTCTTTAGTGTCGAAAATTTTGAAAATTTGAAAGAATTTAAAATACGATCCCTCTTTGTACGAATAAAATGGATGTAAAAGGCTTGCTTATCCCGAAGTAATAAAATACCATACCCAGTAAGTTAGGGCGCGACTCATACTTTGAGACTGGGCTAGCCTTTTATTTAAAATCAATGTATTTTTAATTTCTTTTAAAGGATATTCGGTTAGTTAGAGTGAACGAAGGAAATCGAAACCCAGTAAGTTAGGGCACGCTTCCTCGAGTTTTCAAACTCCGAATATTGCCTTTATATCAAAACAGATTCTTATTTCGAGATGACAAAATGTCATACCCAGTAAGTTAGGGCATAACACTTCGCATCTTCGAGAATAAGCATTTTTCAAAACTCAGATAAGCGTTTTAAAAGAATATTCCGTTTATTTAGGTTGAATGAGACAACTCGAGACCCAGTAAGTTAGGGACACGATTGTCTCGCATTACTAAATACTTTAATATTTACTTTATGAGAAAATTATTTATGTTTTAAGAAAAATCGTGATTTATAGTAAACATAAAGGCAAATGAATAATAATATAATGACGAGGCTAAGCAAATGTGAACAAATATGTGAGAAGAAAAATGAAATGATCGAACACGCAAGTAAAACAATGATGATGATATTATACGTACTAAAGTATATGCATGATAATAAAAGTAAGAAGAAATATAAGAGCATATAATAGTACAATATTACAAGGTACATATGCATAATATAGAATGTATGCGCAATATAAAGATACATAGTATACATATATATATTAATAATAATAATGTAAACAACGAATGACTCTAGGGCTTGAAAGAATTTACGAAAGTATAAGTAGGTGATGAAACAATAACACCGTGGGTAATGACATATATATGAGCAAAATATGTATGCAAAAATGTGTATATTATTAGTGTAAAGGCAGTAGCGTATAGGTAGAAAAAATATAATAATATCATAGTGATGGTAATGAAAGGAATAATGATAATAGTGATAATACAGAGATAATGATAATAATAAAGAAACATTGTATAAATAAATATTGAGATAGATATATGATAATATTAAATGTATATACATAACAATAAGAATACGATATTATAGATATATATATGTATACGTATATATAATATGATATTAAAATATTTACACTGTGTATATACACATAAGAAATATAATGCTAATATTAATAACAAATGTAATGAGGGTAAAAATGGATATGGATATAATAATGCGTATAATACAAGATCATAATAATATTTATATATGTATATATACATATATTTGTTTAGAATAATAATATTAAAAATGCTATAAATATATACATAAAATATAAATATATAAGTATAAAGTTACAAAATAATTCTAATGATGGTAAAATATACTAATCATAATAATAATAACAATAAGAATAATAAGCAACACTAAAAATAAATAAATAAAAATAGTAGAATAATATAAAAACTGAAAAAAGGACTACATTCAAACAAAAAAGCGGAGTTTTGGGCCAATTTTAAAATAAATAAAGAAAAAGGATCTATTTGAACACGCACAAACTGCAGGGGGCAAAGGGCAATTTTCCCGAGCCCCTAAAACGACGTCACTGAGGGGAGGACCAGATCGCAAAATGTTACAAACTTTTGGGTTAATTCAAAGTAGATGAAAACTTAATGTGCAGAAAGCGGAAGGACTTATTGGGAAAATATCCCATCAAGGCAAAAACGCGCGGATCCCCTAGCGGGTCGGGTTGCTGCTTGCGGGTTGAGAGGTCACACAGCGCCGCTTTTGAAGCCTCCCACTCTCCCTAAAACTACGTTGTTTTATGCCCCTATATAAACTAAATTTTTCAACAAAAATTCATTCTTCCCTCCGGTTCTAACAAAAAACCTTTCTTTTTTTCTCTGTGCAGGTTTCAGAGTTCGGGCGGACTCTCCTCGCGTCGTCCGTCCGTCGCCGTCGTCAGCAGTTAGTGCTACATGCCATACGCATGCAGTGGTGAGTTTTTGAAAATTGTATTTTTTTTTATTTTTGTATATTTTTTATATATTTTTTATACATATCTTAGATACATATATATTAATATTTGTCTAAGATTCGAAAAGAAAAGAGAAAAGGAAAATAAAAATAAAAATAAAACAAGAATAAAACCATCACCTTAGATTTCACTTTGGCTCCTGTCTTTGAACTTTTTTTCTTTGCTAGAGTATTAGTTTTTTTATATTTTAAGATCTAAAGCTATTTTCATTCTCAAAAAATCGACCCCGTACATCGTTCGGATTTGGCATTTTGTAGCCATTACATTTCTTTGTGTTACTTTATGTCCTGTCTCTTTTAATGTCTTGCAGGTACCAGTGGAAGGCGGTGGAGGCAGGCTAGGGCGGTGGGATGGGACCTGTGGAGGTGGCCAGGCTGCGGTGCAGAGGTGTCAGAAGGCTAGGGTTTTTTTGATTTTAAGTTGTGTTTGGGATTGGGCTGCTGGGGTGATTTGGGTAGGTTATTTAGTGGTTTTAGGCTTAGTGGGTTTAGGGGTTTTGGGCTAGTGTTTTAGGTGTTGGGCCCGGGCAAATGGGCTTGTACAGATTTCATTTATCTATTTCGGAGAAAACCATAATCATTCTTGAATGTTTCTCATTTCTCTTTTTCTATTCATTTTGTTCATTTCTATTCAAACACGCAATTCATTTATGGTTTCAACGAGCTAGCGGAGGGACCAATTGGACATATATAGTTGAGGCTCAAATGATTTATAATTAAGTTCTGCCTTTTTGCTTATTAATTATAAACTTATTTAGTTATAAAGTCATTCCACTATAGTATCGTAACTGAGCTCTCCTCGATGACATATAATTACGAAAACAACTACTCAGTGCTCATCCAATGACATTGTCATAAGTGTGTTACCCTCATAGGATATCTTTGATCTCTTTGGGATAATATTCGGTCTCCCAATATGATCCTAGTTTATCTTATGGTAACCATTACATCTTTCTTCATGAAAAGTCAATAACTATCAAATAGTAATCAAGTCATTTGTCACAAAGACAAATGACTTATAGCCATGTTTACTTTTCGTCAACCATGTAATGGCAATGAGAGGATATCATTTATCCATGTTTTGGACTATGAATTCCACTGTTGTGAATGACACTACATACTACAAAAGTCGTACACCTAACACACCAACTTTCGGTTCCTTATGTATTTAAACTCAAGATTTTACTTACATCAAAGTGTACGAGTCACGCATACATAGTCTGTCATCCACTCAGGATTTAGGTATGCCACACTATGAACGTCACAAATGAATAAATCCATAAATAGATTTAGGATCTATTTTGCTTGGGTCTTGTCTGATATACTATCAATCCAGTTAGTCACATCTATGTCTCTATCTTTTGGGAGTCATCCGCTCTGATGCCTAAGACAAGGCATCTCCTCGATTGAACTTGATAGACGACATATTAGTCTTTCAATCAGTTTGCTCATTTCTGATTAGACTAAGGATATGTTTAGGTTCGTCTACTAATACAAGTTATCTTTTTGTATTACAACCCGACCACGTAATACCACTTAGTATTAGTTAAACATTAGGCAACTAGTAAACAATATTTGCTTCCATTTTGTTTTGTGTGCAAAAACCATGTGCGAAAAATTATACAAAGTATATTAATGTAATAAATGTATATGTTTTATTAACCAATCCATGCGAAAAAAAATACAAACGTGTATTGATGAAAATACTATACTTAGGGCCCTAGATCCAACATTTTGTACTTTGCCTCATTTTTCCGCTCATGATTTTGTAACATGAAAATTAACCACATGCTTTATGTTATATCGTTTGATTGTAGCAATATCTTTGCAGGAAAATTTTATTCCAACTTGTAAATCGCCTAAATTTGTAGAACTCGTATGGGCTAGTCTTCTATAAGAAAATTATGGAAATTCTTACCCATCTTGAGCATCAATGTCGACATTAAGCATGTGAGGTGGAGGTTTATACGCCGTAAAATCTTGGTTAGGTTTCTCTAACATTGTTCGTACCTTCACTATCAAATCACTCCCTTTTGGTTTAGTAGGAATGACCTCTAGTTTAAAAAATAATATAATTTCTGAACCATAGGGCCCTGACTCCCAAATTGGACCATCATCGGTTTCAACTTCCTTTTCATTCTCAACTTCTTTTTCTTTATCAACCCAAGTTGTTGAATCATGTACCCAGATTTGATATCCCTTTACCGCGGTGCAGGTGGTAGGGAGAATACAATTCATTCTCGGCAACCCCACATTAAAACCAATATTACTTACGGATTGTCCACCTATGTAACTTAATGGCAAACTCGTATAAATCTTTCCAGTATAGGACACCGGCATTCCGAAGTTGAAATAAAATGTAATCACAGAATGTCATCTTAGAATCTCCGCGTTTGGGTTACCAACTAACCCAAAATGTATGCCAAAGTTACAATCAAATGTTGAAACGAGAAATGCCTTTCCATTGGTGATTTCGACATTCCTTGATACGAGCTTTGCATCAATGCTGTGAAACCTATGCACAACCATATGGTTGAACTTTCTACTTATTGTTCTTGAAATAAATTAACTAAAACTATTATCAAATTCGGACCACCTTCTTTTACATCGGCCAAGTAGGCATATAACTCTAGTATAGCATTTTCAGTTGAGCATAGTGCATCAAGCATTAACTTGACATTTGTGTCGCCTTTGAGCTCAAATGTATCATTTCTTATAAGGTTCATTGACAGTAGATATCTATATTTCAAGCTTGAAATTCTTCTTCAGTTTGAAGCCGAAACATTCCTTCTAATTATTGACAGAAGATCATTTATTTGATGCTCTCATTGAAAGACAAAATCCTATAGATTTGGTTAATATAAAAATGACCCCAATTTTGGTGTCACAAATTTGATCGTCGCAATAAATAACGATTATATTTTGTTTACTCATCTTCGCAAAAAGAAAACATGTTTCACATGTTTAATAAATAAAATAAAATGAAAGAATTGTATAAAAAAATACTCATTAAACAAATTCAAACAACGACACCAAAATTAGTTACTTGAACTAATTTACTTTATTGGGTCGATTTCCTAACTTTAGAATTTTTAACATCAACAATCTTCTCCTCAACATGCAAATCGTCTGCTCCAAACTTAGTTGTGTAAGCATCTCTATATCAATATCTATTTTATAGGAAAACTTTACCATCAGATATGAAACATTTTTCAAAATGTTGAAAAAGATTGAACATGACTCACAAATGAGAAAAACACTACTAAAGAAATGTTTTTCTAAAAAAGAAAAATTCTTTCCCAAGATTTCTGGGTATTTGACTACCTTTGAACATACTAAAGTCTAGAGTGTGAATACTGTAATAAAAGATGTATTAATGAGGCAGTATCTGCAAGTATACGAATCCAGTTGTAATATAGTTACAACAGAATAGGTGACGAGGATCATACCTAAGGGAGGCAAGTACTAAATCAATTTTAACATAAACACTAAAAGATTTAATTAGTACTTTAGTTTAGTTATAGTACGAAGGTAAAATAAAAGGAGTTTATAGGGGTTTTATAAAAATAAAATAATATAAAGAACTAAAATTCGAGATATTGAAGGATAGAAATAACAAATCTGATTATGAGTGATTAGCTCGCTTCGGTAAGCCCTATCAATTGTCACTTCAGGTTCCTCGTCAATCAACTAGTTGCTATCCCAGCAGGATCTTTCGATGTTCTACTCAAATAACGACTTGCCAAGAATTACTTATCTTCAGACCTCACAATCTAGACCGATTTGGGGAGAAGGTGTTCACGGATAAGCCATATCAATTTAAGGTTAATTCCCAACTTGATGACTTCCTAGGGTTGTTAGGCCTAGGGTTTGTTTTACGTTCTTTCTTTCCCAAACAATTGATCCTTTGAGTATCTCTATAAAATAGTTAACAGATCATACTTCCACTAGCTAATCCCCCATAGAGGGATTGGTTTCTCATGGTCTCCATAGACAATATAGAATCGATATAAAGAGAAAACATGCTAAATAAATTGACAATTTAGAGTTTATGAAAGAGCCTGATTGTATTAAGATTGATTGCGAATCCACAAGGCTTGATTGTCTTCACAATACAGATATCTCAAAATAGAACAAGAACGAATGAAAATAAATCTAACTTAACAAAAAGAAAACAAAACTGAAATTAAAAGACTAATTCTAGGCCAAGTGAATAGTGTCTTTTCCATGTGAGAAAGGAGCCTATTTATAGATCTCAGGTGGCCATCGTTCTTAACCCTAGGTTAGTTGACGTTCCCGAGCTTTAAGTTTGATTGTGCAGACTAAAACGCCCCTTGGTTTGTGTTTTAATTTTGTCCAGAGTCAATGTCATGACACACCAGGACTTGTGTCACGACAAAGGAGTCAGTATACCCCCATTGTGGTATCTTTAGGGGTATGTTATGACATCCTTAGGCTGTGTCGAGACATCGAAGGCAGTTTCATGGTTTCTCCATTCTGTTTCTTATGTTGCGACATCAGACCTTTTATGTTGTGACGTAGTGACCAGTATTGATTTTGCATGCCTTTTAATGGTTTCCTACACACTTATAAAGGTCATTAGCTTACCCTTAGGCCTCATTTGGCCCCTAAGGTTAATAAAAGACTCATTTACCACATTTTATTAACTTAACGGAAATTTAAGAAAACATAATTGAACTTAATAAAAACGCTTGTCTTTAAGCTCCTAAAGTGCGGATATTAGTTTAATCTACAACACCGAATTATGGCAGATCAGTATTTTTATGACCTGAAAATTCTGTCATGGAAATGATGAGACGAACTGCAGGTTTTATCTTGGAATTCTCGAGTTTTTAGAAAATTATTAAACTGTTTTTGACTTTTTCAAATTTCAATCCAATAGCTTTTATTTATCTAACGGTTAAATTTAAAATTTCAAATTAACAAAACTTTTTTTTAATGTAGTGGTTGTTGATGTGGCATGGAGGGAGGGGAAAGTGCACCCCATAACAAAAATATGTCCAGTAGGACGTGCTTTTGCCACCTGTATAAAATTGGCATATTTCCTTAAATTTAAAAATGTGACATATTTTGAATGCGCTTTCATTATTTGTAAAAATTCAATCAATTTTCCTAAATTAAAAGAAAACATATCTCTCATTTTCAATTTAAAACGACATTTTTACCTAAAAAATTGAGTGAAATAGTTTATTTATTTTCTTATACTAAAGGCAAGAAAAAGAATAAGCTAGTTGAGAGCTGAGGGGTAAATATATGAAATAAAATCAAAACAAAATAAGTAAAAAGGAAAGAAAGAGCATCTGCTAACAAACATGGCTTCTAAATGGACCCCACTCTTGTCCACTAATTCATTGCTAAAAAGTTTGGTGGGCCATTCCATTTTAATTTCATTTTCCAATTTTGATATACATTATTCACAATGAATTTACATTTTATTTTAATTTTTTAGAAACAAATTAATATAATAAAAGAAAATTACATCATACAAACATACCTTCTTTTTTTTTTTTTTTTTTTTTGAGGGGTCGAAGATTGGAATCTGGACCAAACATTGATACTCTGGTCATCCGATTCACCATTTTGTTTTGCTTCTTTCTCTTGTTGATCTGTTTCATATCTGAATACTTTGGAAACTCTCATACTCAGCCTACAGTCTTTTTTAACATCATAGGTATTTTTATGGATATTGTGAGAAATGTTTGCCCATTTATTATTTCCTTTTAAGGCCCTTTCATTGCTTCCTTCTAATACTACTCTTTCTTATTCAAAACCCTTAAATCTCTCTTCCTCTTCCTCTTCTTCTTCCTCTTGTTCTTATCTAACAAATACTACCCTTTCTTTGTTTCTCTGTTTCGTTTTGCTTTTGTTCCTTTTCACGACTCTCTAAGTCTCTCTGTACATAGAACAAACCAAAGAGCTCCATTAATGGCAGCCAATAAACTTGCAACCATGTTGCATAATAATACAAACAGGGTCACTCTTGTTCTTGCATATGCATTGCTGGAATGGGTTCTCATCCTTCTTCTCCTTCTCAATTCTCTCTTTTCTTATCTGATCATCAAATTTGCTGATTACTTCGGTCTTCAAAGGCCTTGCCTGTGGTGTACTAGGCTTGATCATATCTTTGACCCATCCAAGTACAACAATTCTTATAGGGATCTTGTTTGCGATGGTCATGCCAACGAGATTTCTAGACTGGGTTATTGTTCATCTCATCGGAAACTAGCCGAGTCTCGAGATATGTGTGAGGATTGCTTGTCCTCATCACGGTCGGATTGTTGTGACTTGTCAAAGAAGTTAGCTTTTTTCCCATGGATGAAGCAGGTCGGTTTGATTCAAGATGGTGGCGATAAAGTGACGGAAAATAGTGAAGAGAATTCCAAGTGTTCTTGTTGCGGTGTCATGTTGGAGAAAAAGTTGAACTTTCCTTATCTCTTGATTAAGCCTTCTTGGGAGGTTTTGGATTATCCCCAGAAAGGTAATTTAATTACTGAAGATGGAGGATTTGATAATGTTGAAGATGAAGGCAATGCTTCAGATGGAGCCAAATCAGATGTTTTGGCTGATTTTCAGGAAGATAAACAAAGAGTTGAAGAAAACAATAGAGTTGAGATCTTATCTCATGGTGATGAGGGTGAGGATAGGGTTGAGGGTGAGGGTGTTGGAGGAGAACTGGGAAAAGAGGAGGAGTTTTCATGTTTTATTTCTAGTTTTGATTGCAATCAAATGGCTACCAATGAAGATGATGTGATTTTAGAGAAAGATCTGGTATCAATGGAAGAAGAAAAAGAAGGAAACTTAAATGTGCTAATGGATGGCCCTGAGTTGACTCAAGTTGCTTGTAGCAAAGAGGAGTCTCCTGAAATTCAAACTAAGCATCTGGAGTTCTACATCGAAGGGGATGGTTGCCATTTGATTCCAATTGAATTGATGGCTTCTGTTGGCGTGGAAAGCCAAAGAATATACAATTTTAGAGAGGAAGATGAAGGTATTGCTGGTAATGGAGATGTTATTTTGGACTTTGATATGCATTGTGGAACACCATTGGAACTGGTAGTGGAGAATAGTTGCAGTTCAGAAGAGAAAGTGGCATTGATTTCTCCCCATGAGAGTGAGGATGAAACCAGTGTTGCAGTGGTTGAATCAATGGAGTCTAAGGAGATGAAGGAGAGCTTTTCAACGCATGCAAGAGAGGAAGATGAGCAAGTTCCTTTGAATGAAGCTGATGAAGTTCAAGGAAATGCAGCAACAGGAGAAGGGGAAATGAGTGTAGATGTTAATCAAGGTAGTTGTTTAATCCTATTTAATTTGAATTTTAACCAAATTTGAACTATTTAAAGATGAACAAAATATTCAATTTCTTTTTGGCAGTTTCTGATGAGCAAAATGATGAAATTGAAGCAGAGGTCTCTATAGGGACAGATATCCCTGACCATGAACCAATTGAAGATATTCAACTGCACCATTTGTTTGATGAATTCACACATGAAAATCCCTCCACAATTACTCAATTGCATGTAGATGCTGAAAATGGTAAGCCTTAATTTCAATTTTAGAATTGTCTTTTTTTTTTTTTTTTTTTTTTTTTTAATCTTTTGTTTGATGTGTTTATCTTGGGTTGCTTTACTTTAGGCTCCAAGAATGCCGAGGAAGAAACAATACAGTTTAAAACTATGACAGTTGAGACATGTGACCAAGCAATAAAAATCCATTTATCAGTACCTTCAGAGTCTAATGAGATTGAGGATGATAAAGTTCTTGATACACCAACCTCTCTGGATGGTATCCACCAGTTGCACAAGAAGTTGCTATTGCTCGAAAAAAGAGAACCGGGAACAGAAGATTCATTGGATGGAAGTGTTTTTAGTGACATTGAGTGTGGTGATGGAGTACTGACTGTTGAGAAGTTGAAATCAGCATTAAAAGCTGAAAGGAAGGCTTTAAATGATTTGTATACCGAACTCGAGGAAGAGAGGAGTGCTTCTGCTGTAGCAGCACACCAGACGATGGCAATGATAAATAGGCTTCAAGAAGAAAAGGCGGCAATGCAGATGGAAGCCTTGCAGTATCAGAGGATGATGGAAGAACAATCTGAGTATGACCAGGAAGCTTTGCAGCTTCTTAATGAGCTTATGGTCAAGAGGGAGAAAGAGAAGGCGGAGCTCGAGAAAGAGCTTGAGATATATCGCAGGAGGGTGCAGGACTATGAGATCAGAGAGAAAATGATAATGCTGAGAAGAAGGAAAGATGATGGCACTAGGAGTGCTACTTCCGGTACTTGCAGCAATGCTGAGGACAGTGACAGTCCATCAGTTGATTTGAATCAGGAGCCAAAGGAAGAAGACAACTTTGGGAACCATCAAGAGGACAGCAGACAGAATACCCCTGCTGATGCAGTTCTCTATTTGGAGGAGTCGTTGGCTAGCTTTGAGGAAGAGAGGCTATCGATTCTAGAGCAGCTCAAAATATTGGAAGAGAAAATGGTTTCATTGAATGATGAGGAGTTACATTTTGAGGATGTAAAATCAATTGAATTATTGTATGAAGAGAATGGAAATGGCTTCTATGGAAGTTCTGATTTCACCTATGAAACAAATGGGGTTACCAATGGTCATTTCGAGGGAGCAAATGGGAAACATCATCAGGAGAAAAAGCTGATGGCTGCAAATGCAAAGAGACTTCTCCCACTTTTTGATGCTGCTGATGCAGAAATCGAGGATGGGATACTGAATGGACATGGAAATGGATTTGATTCTGTTGTCTTGCAACAGAATTCACCCGCCAACTCCGAACTAGAGAGCAAAAAGCTGGCTATTGAGGAAGAAGTGGATAATGTTTATGAGAGACTACAAGCACTTGAGGCAGATAGGGAGTTCCTAAAGCATTGTATTAGCTCCTTGAGGAAAGGAGATAAAGGAATCTATCTTCTTCAAGAAATTTTACAACATCTTCGTGATTTACGGAGTGTGGATCTCCGAGTAAGGAGTATCGGAGACACCATTATATAGTTTCATACAGCATAATACATACACTTGGAAGGCTAATCGGTAAATCTTAAATCTGCTGCTCTTTGTATGCATATCATAGAGTTATGGTTTTCTTGTTACTTGTACCTTTTAACTGTAATGGTACTTCATTATTTGATTTTATGCTTGATTATTGTAGAATACTCAATTGGAGTAGCTTAACCACTGCACATTTAGGACTAGAAAACAGAAATACCAACTTCGGTGCCGGTCAATGATACAGATGCCAATACAATTCCACATTTCCAACAATCTTCAACAGGAAGGCCCTTAAAAGGACAGGGAAGGTCCTGCTGTGGTCTGTTTAATGAACTTGGTTCTCAGTGTCCCAAGTAATCCCAACATTTTTGTGGGGTTTCAGCTCTTCATCACCTTTTTGAGCAAAAGGAAGATGGTGAGTGTATGTGTGTGTGAAAGCTTAGTGAGGTGAAAGCCGAGCTGTCATTTTGCATGTTGTGAGAAAAAGGGCATGGCCTGAAGAGCTGGAGTGATCCAACAAAGATTCCTCTGCCAGATGCATAACATTAGTTTATTCAGACAATTAGAACTAGGAAGCCCTTTATTTTTTTTTGTCATAATCAATGGAAAGAAAGGGTAAATAACCCTATTTTCCTTCTGGTCTTTTGCATCATATTATCACCTGGTTTGGGTCTACTTTTTATTTGGGAGGGCAAAGTTGGAGTTACATGTATACTACATGCATCCATCTGTAAGTATATAAAGTGAGTATTTTGTATTGTTGTTTATACTGTTTTAAGAGCTGTGCTTTACTTTGTTGTATATACACGTTCTTTGCTCGAAAGTCTTTTAAAAAAGTATAAAATAACAGTGAAGTCAATTATATTCAGAATAAGAAGCAAAGATTTCTTTTTCACAATTTGGTTTTGCTTTTAAGCATAAAAAAACACCTAACAGCCCCAACAACAGTTTTTCAATAAAATAGTCTATTGCAATTAGTGAAATAAACACAACCCTGTTGGGGTCTTACAGCTAAAACTATAATTTTCCATTAAGCTTAAAGGGTAATGTGTTGGCAATCATTCAGTCTTTCTCAATCCACTTGTGACCAAGTTGCTCTTGTTTGATTACATGATTGAGGTTTCACGATTTTGTACACACACAAAAAAAAAAAAAAAAAAAAAAACCAATTCATCAATTAAAGATGATGCCAACAATTATATATATCCAATTAAATTGTAGTACACAATGGATATGAGATTCATAGTTTGAGTAGCATGACAGTCAAAGCTGTCATAGAACAATTTTGGTGTCAACTTTGAGGAAGTTTATATCATCAATGATATCAAATTATATAGATAGTTTATATATAAGCAGCAGTTTTGTTCACGTGTGTTAATTAATGAAGGCAGCCTTTGTACAAAACAATAATATTTCCTTCAATTTTTTTTGCTGGTTAAATAAAGTAAGTGTATTATCTAATCATTGAACCAGCATGGTTTAACTACTTTCGGTGCAGTTTAAAAGCATACCTATGAGGAGGAGGATGGTTAAGGTTAGGTAGCTTTCATTTTATTAATGGAGTGGAGTGGTGATGTAAAGATGGGCTAAAGTTGATGTACCAAACTGGGATTTTGGGATTAATGAATTGATTCTTGATGATCATTGAAGTCTGTAGTTGAGGAAGCTTTTTACGTATTTATATCCATTTAGTTTAAGATTTCAAAGTCATGAAACTCAATGGAATTAAGTGATTTACTTTAAATATTCAACAAAATGTAAGCATATGTAGAATTTTATGCCCTATCCTTGAAATTTTCATAGGATGGTACAGCTTTTGAGGCCTAAGATTTTACTTGAAATTCCACCCACACCCGAGATTTTGAGGTCTAAGCAATAGATAAAAAGGCTTAACATACTCCTCTTGAACTTAATTTTTTTTTTTATCATATTAGTATTTAACATTGATACCTATAATAATGTCGTTAGTTTTTAAAAAATCTGATGGTGTGAGAATAAGAGAGCAACACATGGATGAATAAGGAGAACACATGGATTACTCTTTAATTATTAAAAAATTTAAGAAATTTAAATAATATTTAAAACAAATTTTTAACAAATCTAATATATACAAATTATAAACATTCAAAAATGAATATATAATTAAAATGTAGTTTTTAGAAAATTAAAAAATATATCAAAATTAAAAATAAAAAACAAAAATTGATCGTCAACTATTGGTTTGGACTGGGCGACTTACTTAGACCAATCAATGGGCCCGCTTGGGCTTTTAGGGTTGATTGAACTTGGACTTGGAAATATTTTACAACCGGGCTTCAAATCTACCTAACTCATGTAACACTTTTAGTCCTGTTAAAACTAACCAATTTTTTTTTTAACTTTTGATATATATATATATATATATATATATATGTAATTTGCTAACATTTCAACTATTTTTATTTTATTTTAAAATTTTTTTGTTGGATTTTATAACCCCTTATTCAGCCACGCTACAAAAAGTTTAAAAAATAAACGGTGTTAGTTAGAGGTACCAACTTGTGTAACGATTGTCAATCTTAAGTATTAATATGATAAATAAATAAAAAATTTAAAGTATCAATTTGATAAAAGTTGTTAAATTTAAAGGCCAATATGTATATTAAGCCTAGATGAAAGTACCTAACCCATGTACATGTTTGTTTTTTATAAACATGTTTAAATTTATGGTTTTAATTAGATCTTAAAGTTCTGACTCGAAGCAAAAAATTTAATTTAATTTTGAATTTAAACTCAAGTCAACTTGATTTGACTATAAAAGCCAACGATGTAAACTCATAACCCAAACCTAAATTGTCCCAAACTCAAAACTAACCCAAACATGAAACAAATTGAATGACTTAAATTCGAAATGATTCATGTATGATGTTACAAAAATCTCAAAATACTCTGAATCTGAAATATCTGAATGACTTGAACCCATAACAATCCAAACCTAAAGCAATTTAAATCCAAAATGACCTAAATTTAAAGTTAATCCAAACTAAAATGATTTGAAAATTTTAGAAATTAAATTAACTTAATCCAGATTCACCCCACTCACCCAATTGATTTAATTTTAATAATCTAAAAATGATACTAAATTATTTTTTCTAGATAATTGAAGTTTTATTCAATAACCCAAAACAAAGCATTGTGCTAGAAGATAACCAAAAGTTGAAGACCTATACAATTAATAGGGCATTTGGTTTAAGTCATCTTACATTCTTGGAGGGGAGGGAGGGGGTAATGTTACATTTTGGCATAAAATTCCAACGATTGATTCGTAAAGATTTCCTTGAATCAATGACATTACATTTCCAATAGTGCCAATATTTCTCAATATCAGCTTTTCCTTATGTAATTTAAGGTTTCGAGGCAATCTTCATTTTTTTAACATTTTTATCTCTCTTTTATAATAATTTTATGTTATGATAATTTTTTAATCTATATTAAGTAGTTATATCATGTATATAATTTTTAAAATTAATATAATATAATATTTTAACTTAAATAAAAATAGATAAAATTGATTATCATGTACGTTTAATGAAAATAGTAGGGTTATCTGCTTATTTAGCACCCAAAAATGTCTTCCATTATTACTTTGGCACTTAATTTTTTTTTTTTTTTTTGGTTCAGTTTAATACTTGAAGTTGTAAATCTAATGACGTTTGTCCTTTAACTCATGCCTATGGTTAGTGGTGACTTGGCGCACTAGGAAAGCATCACATGGAATTAATATTTGTTCAGTAAATAAATAAAAAAAGAAAATTCAAAACAATGAAAAAGATTCCAAATTTCTCAAAAAGTTAAAAAATTAATTTTTTTTCAAATATTCTAAAAATTATAATAAGATGTTTTTTTCTAAAAAAATACACAGATCTGAAAAAAGGGAAAAAATGTAAAATTAAAAAAAATGATTTTTTTCGAAAATTATCAACTTTTTAAAGAAGGTTCAGATTTTTTTCAAAAAATTATAATTTTTTAATTATAATGAGTAATTGTTTTAAAAATACATAAAATTTTAAAAATAAAAATGTAAATATCTAAAAAGAATTAAATTTTTTATAAATAAAAAAATACATAAAATTTTTTTTGTCACATGTTGCTTTTCTAGTAAGCCATGTCTTAGTGACTAACAACATGGGTCAATGGATTAACATGATTCACAATTTATCATATTTAACTAAAAAGTATTAAAGTGATAATCGATGACAACTTTGATCTAACAAAATCATTTATTCACTACATGCAATTAATTGCTAGACTATTCCTTATAAGAACAGGGCTTCTTGTTTCAACATGGGTTATACTGTTTTACATACCACATTTATAAGCATCATACCAATAAATTATGTTAAATACTCCTATTATAATTGACTTTTAGTTAGAAGTCAAATATTTCTTATTTTAAAATTTTTAAATGTATACTATATATTTCAATTGCTCTATCACCGTGCATAAAGATGAGTTTTGAAAAACAGTTGAGAATATATGTTAGTTATGAATCCGTTCTATAATTAAGTATCTTGAACCAATGATAGGAAATCCATTTATAACATGGTTTGCAACTATCATTTTGATGAATTAGTGTTCCCAACATTAGAGAGACAAAATAAACATCTAGTAAAAGAAATTACATGGGATGTGATAGCAAGATAAATTCGTATTTTTAATATATTTATTTTTGGCTAATTATCGGATAAAATACTATTAAATCTAGATTTTTCTTATAAAAAATAAAGTTGGTGTGCTGAATTCAAACTCTTATAAAAAGGGACTAAATTGGAACAAAAAGCAAAGAGGAGGGCTTGATTGAAATATTGAAGATATAAAGATCACCGGATAAAGATTGAAGTGTTAAAGATTTTTTTTTAAAAAAAGTGGCTGGATAAAGATTGAATTTTTTTTATATTGTTACAACTCTGTAATTAGTTTAAATTTAATTTTTAAATTTAGAATTATTTAGTGATAATATTTAGTATTATTTAGTGATAATATTTAGGAAAAATCAAGCTAAATTTTAGCACTAAAAGTGTGTCTAAATACCTAGTGGCTACAGCCAATTAAACACACACTTTACTTTGGCATTTAATAATTTTTTTTCTCCCCTTCCTGCGTCATTTACACTCTACGAATTCTATTTTGTTTTATTTTTTTTCTTTACTTTCAACCTTTTTGATTTAATTACCTTCCAAGGCCCTTTCTCTTTCCACTTTTCACAATTCCATTTAAACCATTTATTTTCAAGCATGATTCTTTCCATGATTAACTAAACCCCTATTTAGCTCTAGCCCAGAAATTGCTCCAACAAAACAACCATGAGATACGAACCCATTCAAAAAAAAATCTCTCAACATAGTATTTTCTATCTCTCTGGTATATGGGATAATACAAATGCGTCCCTTAAAGTTGATTCAGCTTCGATTCAAAGTGTACGTTGGGTTGGAGTTGTTTGGCGTACAGTTGGGAAGTGGGATTGGTCGTGCTATGCTCGAATTCCCGCGAACAAATTGGCGTGTCTAGGTGGAAAAAGCCAGTTTGATTTCATTAAGGGAGATAGAGATTGGACTTAAATGATCCACGCGATTGAGGCCGTTGATTCGAGTTGGGCTTTTCAGATCGCAAGGCTATCGAAATCTTAAATTGCGAACACGTGTATCGCAGTTAGAAATTTGGCAAGATTCAGTTTGCAGGTCGTATCGGGATTGACTACATAAGAAAAATTTGGCGATCGGGACATTTTTGGTCGCTATAACCAGCTTATTGCTTGAAAGGGAAAATCTATTTCAAAGATCGATTCATGATTGGAGTTCATTGAGGCTAAGGCTAAGCTTAAAAATAATTTATTTATCCATTTATTTTATTTTTTAAAATTTATGTTTACATTTTCGAATTTGTTTTTATTTTTATTTTATTATACTTCGTATTTCCTTATTTTATTATCTTAATCAATTTAAACCCCCCATTTTTTTAGCATTGCTATGCACAGGCCATGGGCATTACTATGATTGCGACAACGATTCTGGTCACGGAAAAATGTGAAATTAGATAGCTAGTCCCTGTGGATTTGACCCTACTGCTCTATACTGCTATTTACTATTATTTTGTCGTAGGAATTTATATCTGGTGGTTTCGACGCCCATCAAATTTTGGCGCTGTTGCCGGGGATTGGTAAAAATTTCTAATTTTTTTTTATTTTCGTTATGACTAGGTCAAATTGGGGACTCTAGCATTTTAACTGAAATTAAAAAAGTTGACTTGAACACTTCAAAGAGAAGCTATTCAGTGTGGTAAACAATCACAACCCGACTTTGAAGAAAGATCTTACATCGAAGATATTTACTTATCCAAAGATTCAGACGACATGACAGATCAAACTATACACCAGCTCATAGCTGCACCACATGAACAGCAACCGCTATGCATAACTTATTCGGCGAGTGAAACCCCGTTTGAGTTAAAGTTGGGATTAGTACATTTATTGCATACTTTCTGCGGTTTGAAAAAAGAGAACCCCTATAATCATTTGAAAGAGTTCCATATGGTTTGTTTAAGCATAAAACCAGAAGGAGTAACTGAGGATCAAATAAAACTACGAGCTTTTCCTTTTTCATTAGCCGACTCTGCTAGAGAATGACTATTTTATTTACCTCCGAGATCTATTATTTGGACTAATATATCTCGATTGTTTCTTGATAGATTTTTTCCGGCAGCTCAAGCAGCCGAATTAAGGAGGAGTATAGTCGAAATACAACAAAAAGAAGCAGAGTCACTTTATAAATATTGGGAGCGATACAAGAAACTGTGCGCAAGTTGCCCACAACATGGCCTGTTTGAACAGTCACTATTACAGTATTTCTACGAGGGGTTATTCCCAATGGAAATGAAGATGATTGATGTTGCTAGTGGAGGGGCTCTTGTGAATATGACTCCCAAAAGAGCTAGGGAATTAATTTCAACCATGGCTAAAAATTCTCAACAGTATCAACCACCTATGGAACCTACGAGAAGGGTTCATGAGCTAAGTACTCCTTCCATAGTAAATAAGATATACGAACTTACTAATGTGGTTAAAAATATGCTTGCAGGATAGATGAACCCAACTCGGTTGTGGGGGAATTGTGCTAAACCTGGCCATCCTATCGACTTATGCTCGATTTTACTTGAAGATGCAATTGCACAAGTAAACGCCGTTGGGAACTTCCCAGGGCCACCTCAAAGGCGCTATGATCCATACTCAAACACATACAATTTAAGGTGGAGGGACCACCCAAATCTAAACTATGGATCAAATCCGCGATATAATCAACCATATCAACCAAGACCACCTCCGCCTCAACAGTATCAACCTCCAAAGTCATCTCTTGCAACCATAGTAGAGAGGTTAGCCGTTAGCACCAAAAAGTTCCAACAAAAGACTGAAGCACATCTCTAAGAAATAGATCAGCAAATAAGTAAATTAGCAGTCACGGTTAGTTGTTTGGAGAACCAAGGAAAACTACTGTCTCAAACTAAGCCAAGTTCATGTCAAAATGCAAGTGCTGTGACTGTAAAGGATGGAACAGAGTGAGAATTAGTGCCTGGCATGAGTCGTGACCACGACGTTGAATAAGAAGCCGAACTAGCAGCTCCCACTAAGCCAACACCTTATAAACCATTTTTTGTACCTCCCCTATACCTTGGAAGGCTCGCCTAAGTTAAAAAGGAAAGAGAGAAAAAGAAATCCTTGAGACATTCCGGAAGGTAGAAATTAATATTCCTTTACTTGATGCAATTAAACAGGTTCCACACTATGCAAAATTCTTGAAAGAACTTTGCACTTGCACTGACAAAAAGAAACTCCAAACGAATGGGTAAATGTAGGGGAAAACATTTCTGCAGTGCTAAAAAGGGAAATTCCACCTAAGTGTAATGACCAAGATATGTTTTATATATCCTACAAAATAGGTAATATTGGCATAAAGAAAGCCATATATGATTCAGGAGAATCTATTAATGTAATGCCTTTATCTATTTTTAAATTGCTAAAAACGGGTCCTTTGAAAGAAACAGGGGTGATTATTCAATTGGCAGACAGGTCATACGTATATCCAGAAGGGGTGCTAGAAGATGTCCTCGTAAAGATAAATGAACTAATTTTTCCTGCAGACTTTTACATCATCGATATGGAGTATGATTACTCAAAAAATGCTACTGATATTCTACTCGGGAGACCATTCCTAAGTACCGCACATACAAAAAATAATGTTTGTAGTGGAATCCTCACTATGGAATTTGATGGTGAGGTGGTAAAATTTAATGTTTATGAGGCAATAGGCCAACCTAACACAATGTCGAATATTTATAGTGTTGATATTATTGAACCACTAACGAAATTTCATTTTGAGTATCATGAAGGGGATAGATTACAAACTGTACTTTCCAAAAGTTTAGACCTCAATACGATGGATAAATTGGAGGAGATAATGACGTTTAAAGAATTAATTCGGGAAACCGTTGTTCTATTGGAGACTCCTCAATTCCCTAGAAGCCAAGGTAAGTGCTTTGAACTTTTTCCTTCTAAAACTAAACTGTTGCCTTATATTTTGCTGGCCCTAGAAAAGAGCTTAAACCATTGCCGGAACACTTAAAGTATGCCCATCTGTAATAACCTAATTTTCAATGGTGTCAAAAATAGTGGTTCGAGGGCACCAGATCCAGCAAGTAAGTTCGTAAATATTATTATTTAATATTTACGAGTCAAATATGGTTTTAAAAAGGTTTTTGAATTAGTAATTTGTGTTTTATAATGATTTATTAGGTCAAGTGGTTTTAGAAAGTGAGGTATCGGGACCTCGTTTCTATACTGAGCAGTAAATATTTTTATAAATATTTATGGAGTTTCATTAAGGTAGTATTAAAGTTTCGCTGAAAAGTTTTAACGTTTCGATAATAAAAAGGTGCAAAACTTGCTAATTATAATATTTAAGAGATTAAATGGCTTGATTAATAAAAGAGGAAGGACTTAAGAAGCAAATATACCAAAATTAAAAGGGTGAGGCTGTATAAGGAAGAAAAATAATAAAATAAAGCCATTCAATGGCAAAATTGTAAATTAATTGAAATTAAAATGAAACAAATTGGAAATTGAAAATTTTCTAGACATTTCTTCTTGTTTCGATCTAAACAGCCATAGGAGAGAAATTTTTAAGTTGGTTCTTCATATTTTGCTTCATGTGAGTTCAATTCTTACCCGTTTCTTGTGATTTTTATGTTTTTGAGATTGCTACAATTAGGTCCAACTAAACCTTACCTTAGTTTTTGATTTTATTAAAAATTTTGGAAGTTGCCATTAATGAATCTATATGATTTTAGTTATTAAATTATGAATTTGAGATATTAATTGTTATTTAAAAGTATGTTATTAAGTGATTTTTGATTAATTTCCCGATTAGGGACAAAATTGTTGAAATAGTAAAAATACAAGGGTTGTGAAATTATTGCAAAAATGAGATATATTGAATGCCATGAATATTCGGCTAGCATGAGTTTGCATTAAAAATGGTTAATTTACATGATTTGGGCTCAGGGACTAAATTGAATAAAAGTAAAACTTTAGGGGTAATTTTATAAAATTATAAAAAGACCAAATTGCATGGAATGAATTGTTTTATTGTCTAAATTAATAAATTGAATGAAATTATTAATTTAGATCAATATCGGGTGGAAAATCGAGGAAAATAAAAAATTACCAAAATGCCACTGAATCTTGGTATTTCTGTAATTTAGCTAGGTAAGTTTGTACGGTTAAAATTTAATAATTTTTATAAATTGATGAATGGTATTATTTATTTATTTATTTATTCTATTTTTGGAAATGAATTATTATTGGAATTATAAAATTTAATAATTTTTATAAATTGATGAATGGTATTATTTATTTATTCTATTTTTGGAAATGAATTATTGTTGGAATTATAATATTGAATTGGATTTCAGTTTGAATGGAACGCGAGTTTTGAGTACATTTGTAAATTGGTGTATGATGGTATTGGAGGGAGATATCGGCATATTATCCAAGTAAACCGGGGTTCAAAATTTGTTGCAAACTCTCGTATTTTACTTTCTATTTAGAGTGATTGAGTGGATCAGCTCTTACGAGCTTCTGTTCAGCTCTTACGAGCTTCTATTGGCGTGTTCTGGTGGATCAACTCTATGAGCTTCTGTTGATGATGTACTCTTACCCGTAAGTCATTCTTCGTATGGAAAATCTCGATAAGGTAAATTGTTTAATGAATTTGAATGATTTTTTAATTATTAAATATTGACCCGAACATAAATGAAAATGAGATATGTTGTGACTAAATGAGATACATGAGTTATGTACTCATGAATTGAGTATTGAATGGCTAATGCCAATGTATAAATAATTGTGGTTTGATATATGAATAGCTATTTATATAGAAATTGTGAGAACTGGGACATTGTTAATCAAATAAATGATGTTAGCATGTGCATTTTGAGTATAGTATGAAATGATGTTGAAATGATGTGCTAATATGTATGAATTAAAAAGGTTGACATTTGAAAGTTAATTGAAATGGATTGAATTGGTATTCAAATTATGCATGTGTTGATTATTTGAATTGAAAGGAATATATATGTGCAAATATGATAATTGGATATTGGTTGTATTTGGAAGTGAAATTAAACCCTATTAACTGTATTGGACTGAGTTGGATATAAATGGCATGCCATAGGATAGGAAGAGTTCAGGGATTTCTTCAACTTCGAGTCGATGAGGCACTGGGTGCCAATTTACTTTGGTTTAACTAATGAGACACTGGGTGTCAAATGTATATAGCGCTGGGCGCATATTACTTCGGATTTATCTGATGAGGCACTGGGTGCTAAACTAGTATGTTGGTTGGATCCGTGTATCTGTCTGAGTCTGAGTCGTGTTAATAGGGGTAATTAAATAAAATGGTAGTATGATTGATATTGGATGATATTGTTCTGATAATTGAAAATGGGATAGTGATTTGAAACATGAAAATGAGTTATATACATAAATGCACTAACTTGTGTATTGATGATGATGATTAGGCTTATGTCAATCTTGAGATTATGATTGATGTATATGCTTATGTCTGGTATTATACAAATGAAATGGTAAGTTCATAATTGAAATGTGATATGATGAAAAAGGGATTGATGAGTTAAATAATGTACTTATATATGAGAAATTACGTATGTTATGGTTGAACTTACCTATGTTATGAATAAATATATTAATTAGTTAATTGATGTTGTTATTTAAGTTTATGTTTAGTAAGTAGAATTGGAAAATAAGTAAAGGAAGTTATTCATAGTTTTATGAAAAGGTTAATGATGATGTATAATGTTTATAAAATCCTATTAAGTTAGAAATGAATATATATATATAATGTTGATAGACTTATTTATGAGTTGGTGGTTATGTAGTTGATAAATCTTAAGGCATTGGTATAGCTTTATATTTAATATATAAAATTTATTATTGAATTGTAATATTATGTTTAAAGTTTGCACGAGCTTACTAAGCATTCATTACTTACGTAGTTGTTTATCCTTTATTTCACATATTATTGAAAACTCGATTGGATTGGAAGCCTGTCGGGGTTATATCACACTATCCATCAGTTCTATCGGTATTTTCGGATGTTTTGATTTTGGTTATAATGACATGTATAGGTATACTAGTTAATGTTGGCATATATATATATTGTTAAGATTAGCCACTTATTTGGCTTGTGTTTTGACACATTTTGGGTTGTGCATAATTGTCTTATATGGTTGATGTGTATAATGTTGATTGTAAGTTGACATAAAATTGGGTGAGAAATATGGCTTGCAAAATGACCTATTTTCATCCACAGGTAAAGACACGAGCGTGTGTCTCAATCGTGTGTGACACAGGGCCAGATGATACGGCCGTGTGTGACACACGACCCTTGTATTTTTTTAAAGAGTGCAAGTCAATATATTCGCACGACCTGGAAAATGAGCGTGTGGCTTGGCCGTGTGACCTAGGTCAAAGAGTAACACGGGCACGAACACGGGCTGGGACACGGCCGTTTGTCCCTATTTTGAATGCCCACATAGCCTAAGACACGGGCGTGTCACTTGGCTGTGTGAATCACCCGGCCGTGTGGCCCCTACAGCTTTGAAAATTTTTAATGTATTCCGAAAAATTTCTTGAGTTTCAGAATTAGTCCCGACTTGTTTCTAACATGTATTTTAGGCCTCGAAGACTCTAATAAGAGACAGTATGTATGATTTTGATTGGTTTCAAACATGAATGTTATGTTATATGAAATGTTGAAATTTCTGTCTGTTTGATCTGTAAACTCCAGTAATGCTCCGTAGCCCAGTTCCAAGCAAGGGATACGGGTTGGGGGTGTTACACTATCTAGGTAATGGAAACACTTTACCAGTAATATTTTCCAGTAAACTTTCAGGATTAGAAGAGGAGAATTTAATTCGAGTCTTGAGAGACTATAAAGGGGCTATCAGATGGATGATTGCTGACATAAAAGGGTTAAATCCCTCGACTTGTATGCATATAATACCGATAGAAAAAAATGTAAGACCAAAGAGAGAAGCTCAAAGAAGCCTTAATCCATCAATGATGGAGGTTGTCAAAAAGGAAATTCAAAAGCTATTGGACGCCGGAATGATCTATCCAATTTTCAATAGTAATTGGGTCAGCCCAATTCATGTGTTACCCAGGAAAACTGGTATGACTGTAATAAAAAGGCAACAGGAGATTTAGTTCCCACTCGAGTCCAAAATGGGTGGAGAGTCTGTATAGATTACAGGAAGTTGAACTCTTTAACTTGAAAAGACCACTTTCCACTTCCTTTCATTGATCAAATGTTAGAATGTTTAGCGGGAAAAACTCATTACTATTGTCCCTTTGGCACGTCCGCCTACAAACGGATGCTGTTTGGACTTTGCAATGCACCAACCATATTCCACAGGTGTATGGTAAGTATATATTTCGACTATGTCAAGAAAATAATTGAGGTATTTATAGATGATTTTACAGTTTATAGAAATTCTTTCAATGAATGTCTATCAAACCTCGTTAAAATTTTGGAGAGATGCCTAAAATTTAATCTAATTTTTAATTATGAAAAATGTCATTTTATGGTAGATAAGGGATTGATTTTAGCGCATATTGTAAGCGCTGAATGGATCATAGTCGATAAGGCCAAAACTGATGTTATCAACTCATTTCCATAGCCACAAATGTGAGGGAAGTTCATTTCTTTCTTGGTCATGCAGGTTTTTACAGGCGCTTTATTAGAGACTTTTCTAAGATTTCGCGACCACTCTGCAATCTCTTGCAAAAAGATAAAGAGTTCAAATTTGATCAAACGTGCAAAGACACGTTCGACACTCTCAAACAAAAGCTTGTTTCAACTCATATAGTACAGCCGCCAAATTGGGACTACCCTTTCGAGCTCATGTGCGATGTAAGCAACCAAAGTGTAGGAGCTGTCATTGGGCAAAGAGTTGGGAAGGAAACTCACGTCATATCCTATGCCTCTAAAACACTAGATGCTGCCCAGAACAATTAATCAACTATTGAAAAAGCATTATTAGCCATTGTTTCTACTTTGGAAAAATTTAGATCGTATTTATTAGGCACTAAACTTGTTGCTTTTTCTAACCAAGCAGCGTTGAAATATTTGATTGAGAAAAAAGAGGCAAAACCTAGGTTGATTCAATGGATTATTCTCTTACAAGAATTCAATCTTGAGATCATGGACAACAAAGGAAGTGAGAACTTAGTAGCTGATCATTTGAGTCGAATTCCTTTTTCAAAAGACAACACACCTTTTAAAGATGACTTCCCGGATGAAAGTCTTCTGTCAGCTCAAGCAGTTTACCCATGGTTTGTAGATATGGTAAATTACCTTGCTACAAGTATTGATTCTTCCAACTTATCACGTTCTGAAAAGGATAAGCTCAAAAGAGACTCACGGTATTATATTTAGGATGATCCATACCTATGGAAACACTGTTCCGATCAGCTAATTCGACGATGTGTCACAGAAATCGAGGTAAAATATATCCTTTCTTTTTGTCATTCTTATGCTTATAGAAGATATTTCGGTCCTAAATGCACTGCACATAAGGTACTTGGGTGTGGATTGTCTTGGCTACACATATTTCGTGACGCTTATTTATTTTGTAAAACTTGCGAGAGTTGTCAAAAAGTGGGGAATTTAAGCCGAAAGAGTGAGATGCCCTTAACACCTATACATGTATGTGAAATTTTTTATATGTGGGGCATCAATTTTATGGGACTGTTTCTTTTATCATTTAATAATGTTTAAATTATTCTTGCTGTAGATTACATGTTTAAGTTAGTAGAAGCTAAAGCTACCCGGCATGCCGGTGCTAAAATTGTAGTAGATTTTCTAACGAACTCTATATTTTCCAGGTTTGGCACACCGAGAGCATTAATCAACGACCAATGAACTCATTTATGCAACAAGGTCATTGCTACTCTACTGAAAAAGTATTGGGTGACACAATGTGTATCCACGGCTTATCAACTACAAACAAACGGTCTAGCAAAAGTTTCGAACAGCGAAATAAAGTCGATTCTGGAAAAGACTGTGAAACCAAATAAGAAGGACTAGAGCTTATGTTTAAACAACACATTGTGGGTGTACCGTATTGCTTACAAGGGACCCATAGGATTGTCCCCTTACCAACTTATATTCGGTAAGTCGTGTCACCTTCTAGTAGAGTTAGAACATAAGGCATTTGGGGTAGTGAAAAAATGCAATATGGAGTTGGACACCGCAGGTAATTATCGAAAATTGGACATTCAAGAACTTGGAGAGATCTAGCAAGATGCGTATGAAAACGCCTAAATTTGTAAAGACAAAACCAATGCGTTTCATGACCAGAAAATATCTCGCAAACAATTTCAATTGACCAGAAAGTGTTACTTTACGATCCTATATTAAGAATTATTTTGGGTAAGCTTTGAACCAAATGGCTTGGGCCTGTTGTTATTACTAAAATATTTCATCATGGTGTAGTATAAATTAAAAGAGAGGAATTCGAGAAATGTTTTAAAGTCAATGGTCAAAGGTGTTAAGCTATTCGGTGAGAGAAGGATGTTACAACTTGATGTGTTGGAAGAGCTGAGGTTGTTTTCCTATGAGAATGCCAAAATGTGTAAAGAAAGATCAAAGAGATGGCATGTTAGTCATATACAACCTTGCGAGTTTAAAAAAGGTCATAAGGTTTTGTTGTTTAATTCAAGGTTGAAGTTATTTCCTCGGAAGCTTAACTCCCGATGGAAAGGACCCTATACCGTCTACCGAGTTTATCCTTATGGAGCTATTGAATTATACGATAATTACAGAGGTACGTTTACAGTTAATGGTCAACGTCTCAAACACTACTGGGATGGTGAAGTTGAGCGAGTTGGATCCTCGTTCAAATTAACAGACCCTTGATTTTTCTTGAACTCATTTTGTAAATAAATAAATAATTAGAACTTATTTTCTTAACTTATTAAATTTAATTAATTCTATCTAAGAAGATTGGAACTTAAGCGAGACCACTGTGATTCCTCCAACCTCTCCTGGGAATTAATTTAATGTAATTTGTTAAGAAAAAAAATTCTAATTAAGATTTAAAATTTTTATGTTTCATTTGTTTTGTTTAAATTTTAAATTTTTATATTAATAAAGAGGGTCAAATTTGGCCCAAGTACTAATCAATTTTTTTTCTTAAGTAAGTTTATAAATACAGTCAGAGTTTGAGGCCCAAGACAACAAAAAAGAGGGAAAAATCCATACTTTGCCGCCACTCCCATTACTTGCCGCCCAAATAACCCTAATGTAGCTAAATTTTCGCTATCATAGGGTAGTACTCATTTTCTTCAACAAGTGCTTGCTGTTGTGACAAATCTGGGATCCCAATGGATTATAAGAAAGTATTGGAGCTATTTTTGCTGAAGGGAATACCTAAAACCAGTAGCAAAGGTATGGTTTTATTTTGTTTGCTACAGTTTTATGCCTATCTCACATAGTTCCACCATCCTGATGGAACGGATGCTCTTGTTATATGCAATCTTGACAGAAAAGTCCATTAATGTTGGGAAAATTATTCTCAAGGAGATTCATGATTGTGCTAAAAAGAAGATAGGAAGTGCTTATTTTCCATCATTAATCGCTTTACTTTGCTTAAGGGCCCATGTTAAAGCACAAGCAAATCTGAAGGGGCAATATGTTTAAGGGTGCATTACAAATCATGATCTTGAAAGGTTAGTAGAGAAGGTGTATGAGTTGAATCAAGGCGAGCAAAAAGAGCCAACTGAGCCAAATACCGATGAGTCAACAAAGGAAACTGAAACTGAAGCTAATTCAGTTACAGACATTAAAGAAGAAGAATCTGATAAGGAACTGAATAGTCCTAAACCAGTTGAAGGATCTGCAACCCCTGAACTAGAGGTTGAGCCAGAAAGTGAAACAGTCAAGCTAAGTGTTGAACCTGAATCTTCAACTCCAATGTCGACTTCTGCAAGTGCTTCAAAGAAATCAGAGTTGTCAATTATAATGGATATATGCAAGTTCATGCACAACCAACAACAAACTTACTGGAAATATGCAAAAATTAGAGATGACTCAATTCAAAATACTTTTAAGAATATCTCTAATACATTTGTTCCTGAGTTCCTAGATGCTATCTTTGAGACATGGACGGAAGATACTAACTATGTAAGCGAAGATGGAGCTGAAGAAGACAAGGGGAATGAGTCAGAAAAATAAAAGGAGGGATTCTTGTCTTGTTATTTATTTAATCATTTTTAGGTCTTTAGGAATTTATTTATTTTGTAATTAGGATTTAATTTTTTTTAGAATAAAGCATAAAAAGCATGAATAAACTTAACACTTCTTTAGAAAGAAAAAGACTAAGTAATGTGGTAATGGGAATGAACATGTCTAGGATTGGGTTATTAGGAAAGACTTGGTATTTAAGCAGTCTTAATGACTCACCTCTCTTTCTTTACAACCCTACCTGGTGTTCAGTTTTCATTCATTACTTTGTTCTTGCAATAAGGACATTGATTCTTTTTAAAAGGGGTAAGGCCAATAAATTGCTCAAATTTTTAAAATTTTCAAGTATGTTTCAATCATTTATTAAAATTCAATCATTTCTTTCATAAGTATGTTTTAATAAATGAATGTTTAGATACATTTTTTGTTAATGAGATAGTTTGTATGCAAATATGAATGATGATTTTATCTGAGTGAAAGTATGTTATCATGAAGAATGGAATGCTTGTATGATCTTAGCCTTAGTAATGTTTTCCATGAAAACTTAGTTTCTTTTGAGATTAGACGTGCATGAAGGTTTATATCTTTAGAATTGAATTAGTAACTTTCTTGAGGAGAAATCCTAAGGGACATAAAAATCTAAAATGATATAGGCACTATTTCTTTGGATTGTTTTAGCCTTTTCAAGCCAACCCTATGATATTAGACCCTTGAAACTGTAATTTTGAGCTTAAAGGCCTGTTTATTGCAATGAACCTACATTATAAGCCACATTACCATCTTTTTAAGTTATCCTAATTTTGTGCACCCATCTTAACTAAAGTTGTCTTGGTAATCAACATTTGAGGAAATTTTCAAAAAGATGTATGTGATCATGCTTAAAAAAAATAAAAAAATAAAGGAAGACCGAAGAAAAGTTTGTTTAGTCTCCAAAAAGAAAAACGTATGAGCTTGAGTTCAAAATAAATTTGGGGCTGTTCCAAAGGTTCACTTAAAGAAAAGGCAATATTTCGAGAAATCCAAGACAAAGTTAAAGGTTAAGATTTTGAAACCAAAATGTCTCATCTCTTAAAATCCCTACCTTTAACCGAGCCCCATTACAACCTTATAAAGGACCTATTGATTTGATGAATATGTCACTTACATTAGTGGAGAGGAAGTACTAAGTTCAACATATGAAGATCATAAATAAGCTTTATGATTGTTTGCTTGATTGATAAGAAATTATGTTGAATGAAGAATGTTATCTGTGGCTGTGACATACATACAAACTATGATTCATGTTGGCATATTTTGAAACTTAGTATGAAACTCGAAAAATGTTTGCATATGAATTACTTGTTAATAAAGAAGATCTATGAACATGAAGTTATTAATGCATGATTATGGGACAAAGATTGATGTTGCTTACACAGTTAGAAATTTTGACTTAGCAAGACCTTTTGTTGTGCATAAACATTACTTGGGACAAGCAGTGATTTAAGTTTGAGGGTGTGTAAACTAAAAAATATATAGGATTTTTCTTATGCATTTTATCACCTTTTTACTTAAATTCATTGTTAAAACTAAGTAATTGTTTAATAAATTAATGAAATATGTGAAAATATGAAATTAGGACATAGAAATTATTAAAATGTGATTTTATGCTTTATTATATAGTTTTCATGCATAAAATGGTTTATTTTATATTTATTTGAACATATTATATTTTTAAGACATGAAATGGGCCACACATGATTAAATTAAATAATAAAATGTAAAATTATATTTAATAATTCATTTTAAAATATTTCATTAATAATTTGGGTTTTAATTAATTATTGTATTCTTTGGTATTTTAATTTATTGATTTATTTTGGACAGGTCTGATAGCTTTGTTGGATTTCAAAAACCTTCCAAATTGAAGACCAAGTCAACCCAATTTCGGCTACACATGGCTGCCCACATAAACCACTTTTTGGTTTAATTACACAAGGTCCTTACAATGTTGAAGAAATTAGAGAGTTGCCCGAAGATTTATATTTGACCGAGTCTCAGTCCTGAGTTGTTATGGCATTTAAATTACTTAAAAATCAAGCAAAATTCAACTCAAAATGCACTAATCATGGCCGACCACTCATTGAAGAAGCTTGAAGAGACTAAACCTCTCTATTTTTAGCAAACTACTCTCCTCTCTTCACCTATAAATAAGACTTCATTTCACCATTCCTAATCATCCCTCATCCCTCATCATTCTCTCTTTTCTCTTAATTCTCTTTAGTATTTTTCATTCCCTATGCCTAGCATCATCTCTTCATAGAGATTTTAGCAATTAAGCCTCTTAAAGAGCCCTTGGTCGGCCACCTTGGAGAGCCATCAGTAAAGGAGCCAAGCGAAGAAGTGAAGGAGCCTCGTCTGTCAGAGTCCTAGGTGATAGCCACTTTGATTTGGGTTTAATCTTTCTTTTCTTTAATTTAGTCTAAAAATGTTTGCTATGTGTTCTTTGTTCTTTTTTACAACAATGTTAGCTTAATTTTATTTAAGCTAGGATGATTGCTTTGATTAAATAATATTTATTTGATTCATGCTTATAATGTTTATGCCTCAATCGATCATGTTTTCAATTAAAATCAAGTCTGTATTTCATTCATATGTGATTGAAATGCACCTGAATTAGCTGAGCGATCCTAACTAGACAACGGCTAGCGGACAATTAATTGGAATGTGCATGCTCAATTTAGATCCTACCCTGATTAAATTTCAGGTTGCATAACAACTCTAACCAAGCTCTGTTATCTGCATAGTTTTTAGATTTGTGTGATTAAGCTGTTTCAAACCTAACACGTCCCTGTTACCTCACACGAATGCTAAGAAACCCTTAGTAAATAAGGATTAGTAAAATGTGTATTTACTAAGTAAAGGGTTCCAAAAGGACCTAATGTGGTTTCCAAACTCATGAAAGATCAAGTTGCCATGGAATGTTTTTCCGAATGTTATAAAGCATGTTGATAATAAATTGAGTTTAATTAAAGTAATTTTCCTAGTTTATTTATGTTATAATTGTTACAAATTGTGTTTAATTTTGCTAAAATCTATTTCATTCATATAGTTTGCATACTCAGGATAATTTGCATTAGGAATCATTGCATTTAGTTTAATATATTCAATTTTAATAATCACTTCTCAACCATATTGAGTTTTTATTTACCACGTTGTTAATATAATTTTACAATTAAGTGATTTAACACAAATACAATCCCTGTGGAGACGATAACTCGATACTTACTTATTACTTGATAATGACTGTGTACACTTGCACAAACCTACGCGTTACAGGAGGCAACCCACATTTATTTTTATTTATTTAATTTAATTTTGAATTCTAGTTTAGTTTGAAAATTAAATAAAATATTATTTTAGTTCGTTTGATCGTGCTATTTTCCATGAGCAACCACCTTCAGTTGTAGACGAACGATTTCATTGCATTGAAGCTCGCCTCGAAACAATGGAAGCCAACATCTCAAGCATCCTCACCATTTTGCAAAGCGGTCACTTCCATCGTCCTTCAACCCATTAAATATAAACGGAGAGTACACTTTTCTCTAATCTTGTTATTCTTTTTTCACATTGGGGGCAATGTGGGCTAAGTAGGGGGGATTGTGATCATGTCATACTTTCTTCTTTACATGTGTTTTGCTAAGAATAATTTCTTAATTTGTTTTGGAAATAAACCTCTAATTCTTATGTTTAGTTTTTTTTAAATAAGTGGGTGAATCATGAATAACTATTGCTTGCTTGATCAATGAATGTTTTGTAGAATTGAAAATGTTATGCCTTAGTCGATATTTCATGAAAATTGTTGGTTTTGTTGAACTTGCCTAATGAAAGTACTCGTTTAAATAAATAAATAAAATTGCTAATATCTTGGTTAAGAGTGAGGATTTAGAAATGTGTCCAAGTTGAGTAACCGGGGTGAGGTGCTTCGGTTGTCATCTCATTTCGCGTGAAAAGGTTTGGTGACAAGCCGAATCTTGTACCACTCCGCTAACAGAGTTGCCTTAAGAAAGGAGAAATAAATCGATTAGGGACATGTGAAATTGAGTAACCGGGATGAGGTGCTTAAGTTGTCACCTTGTTTTTTCGTAAAACAGTTTGATTATGTCTCAAATTTGTTAGAAATAAATAAATAAATAAGGAGAATGTGTCGGGTTAAGTAACTGGGGTGAGGTGTTTAGGTTGTTATCTCACTTCACGTCAAAAGACTTGACTACGTTTGAAAAAAAAAATGAAGAACAAAAATAATAAAATAAAAAATATAGATAAAACTATATGTTAGGTATGATCGTTTCGCATGTTTGATTACCTAAAATTAGTGAAATAGTTGAATTTGACATACAGTTCGAGATTTTCTAAAATGATTATTGATTGAGTTTAGTAATTGTTTATTTTTTATTCACCTAATTGTTTGAAGCATGCTTGACTAGGAAAGAGGGTTTTGATTTTGAAAAGGATTGACATATTATTTTTAGTGGATATCATGTTTGAGGACAACCATCAGCTAAGTAGGGGGAATTTGATAGCAAGATAAATTGTATTTTTAATATATTTATTTTTGGCTAATTATCGGATAAAATATTATTAAATTTGGATTTCTCTTATCAGGAATGAAGTTGGTGTGCTGAATTCAAACTCTTATAAAAAAGGGCTAAATTGGAACAAAAAGTAAATAGAAGGGCTTGATTGAAATATTGAAGATACAAAGATGACTGGATAAAGATTGAAGGGTGGAATATTTTTTTTTTAAAAATGGTCAGATAAAGATTGAAGGATTTTTTTATATTGTTATAACTCTATAATTAGTTTAAATTTAATCTTTATTTTAAATTTGATTTTTAAATTTTGAATTATTTAATGATAATATTTAGGATTATTTAGTGATAATATTTAGGAAAAATATAGCTAAATTTTAGCACCAAAAGTGTGTATAAATACCTAGTGGCTATAACCAATTAAACACACATTTTACTTTGGCATTTAATAAATTTTTTTCACCCTTTCCTGCATCATTTACACTCTACAAATTCTATTTTGTTTCATGTTTTTTCTTTTCTTTCAACCTTTTTGGTTTAATTACCTTCGAAGGCCCTTTCTCTTTTCCTTTCCACTTTCCACAATTCCATTTAAACCATTTATTTTCAAGCATGATTCTTTCTATGATTAACTAAACCCCTATTTAGCTCTAGCCCCGAAATTGCTCCAACAAAACAATCGTGAGATTCAAACCCACTAAAAAAAACCTCTCAACGCAATATTTTCTATATCTCTGGTATATGGGATAGTACAAATTCGTCCCTTAAGGTTGATTCAACTTCGATCCAAAGTGCACGTTGGGTAGGAGTTGTTTGGCGTACAGTTGGGAAGTGGAATCGGCCGTGCTGCCTTCGAATTCCCGCGAACAAATTGGCGTGTCTAGGTGTGAAAAGCCAGTTGGATTCCATTAAATGAGATAGAGATCAAATTTAAACGACCCACGCGGTTGAGGCTGTTGATTCGAGTGGGGCTTTTCAAATCGCAAGGCTGTTGAAATTTGGCAAGAGTTGGTTTGTAGGTCGTACTGAAATCAACTACAAAGAAAAAGTTGGCGATCGAGACATTCTTGGTTGCTATAACTAGCTTATTACTTAGAAGGGAAAATTTATTTCAAGGATCAATTCAAGAGTGGAGTACACTGAGGCTATGGCTAAGCTTAAAAATATTTTATTTATCCATTTATTATATTTTCTTAAATTTATTTTTGTTTTTTCGAATTTGTTTTTATTTTATTTTATTACACTTTGTATTTCCTTATTTTATTATCTTAATAAATTTAAACCGCCCATTTTTTTTTCAAAGATAATTCACGCATAGGTCGTGGGCACGATCATGATCATGCACAACAATTTCACATACGAAAAAGGTGAAATTAGATAGCTAGTCCCTATGGATTTGGTCCTACTACTCTATACTGCTATTTACTGTTATTTTTTCATAGGAATTTATATTTGGTGGTTTCGACGCCCATCAAGATGCATGATTATTGTTTCATCTAGATTTTCAAACAAATCAATGTGAATTAGAAGTTCAAAAGATAAATCATTTGCAAAATATTGCAAATTATCTACCAAATGCTTTTACTAATTTTAAAAGAGTTACTAAATCTCATGTGACAACTGAAAATGCTCTAATTCGTATTGGTATCCATGTAAGACAATTTGTTAGTGCAAATGAAAGTAAGCATCATTTGAGAAGTGGTAGATCAATCAATTTCGAAGAAAAAAAAGTCATAAAAGAAAAATTAGCAAACGATCTAGATGATAAATATTATGAAGGCGAGTACCCAGAAGGAGATCAAAGATATAACTAATTAGAAAACCATATAAGTGGTTTAGGTATCCAAAAAATAAAGATAATGGAAAGATATTGATAAGTTATGTCATTACAGAAAAAATATGGAATAGGAAGATATAGTTATGGTCAAATAGTGTTTGAATTGTAAACCAAGATCTGATATAAAACTTAATAAATCTAATCTGGGGTCTATTATGTCAAATCATCAAGAACAAAACTAAATGCGCAAGTGTACCTAAATCCATTGATTTCTTGGAATCTTCAATCTTGTGATTTTGATCTTCCAAATTTGCACACAAGTAATTTAGAGAATGTTGTTTTCTCTTTTCTAAAGATGAGATATTATGAAAGTTATGTATATGTAATTTGGGGACTATAACCCTAATATATAACTTTTACATATTAACCTTACTTTTTAATCAACCCATCATCAATTGAAAATTAGTTACTAGAATATCTACACATATTTGTCCCATAATTTATTCAATAACTAAAGCCCAATAAATCGTAACCAAATTAGACCACTTTTAATTTGGCCTAATCTTTTTTATGATAATAAATAATAACATGTAATTACTATTATCATATATGTGGTATCCATATTTTCCAACAATCTCCCACTTGGACTATATATATATTAATTACTTTATAATTACATGTCATTATATAACCTTATGAGCTCAAAACTTTATGATCATATCCAAAAGGTATTCTAAACAATCTCATCCATTAATTATGTTAACATAAAACCAATGCGATTTTTGTTACATATAACGTAACCAAATCCATTTCTGATCACGTATATTAACATAACCAAATGACATATATCAAGTGTGGATGTGTAGCATGAAAATTACATGCAATGTGAACCAAACATGCCTATTTCCAAGTGGTCCTCCTTAACCTTAGTGAGATCAAATTTTACTAAGTGTGAATAAACTCAATAAACTTTATTTCTACAGAAAATATCCTTAATATCCGTAATCTGAAATAATTGAAAAATGTTTCTATAATAGAAAAAAATTTAAAATTACAAACTCCCACTAAAATTGAATATCCTAGAATGACATTACATCTATATAAGCATAGTGCTCTTATAAAACCTTGGTTCTAGTCCCTTAGTAAGCGAGTCTGCAATCATGGAGTTTGTCCCAATATGCTTTATAGTCACCTAATTACTTTGAACTTTTAGTTTAACAAACAGGAACTTAAAGTCTATGTGCTTTGACTTTGATGTACTCATGTTGTTACTGGAATAAAGGACTACCAATTATTGTAACACCCCTTAGCTCGTCAAGAAGACATGACGTGTATTATTTAGCCAAACAGATTGCCCGACGAATAGGGGCATTACTAACATATTCAAATCCTTCGGCTTAACTTAAAATTTTTAGAGAAACCATTATAAAGATTTTACTTACGATAAAAACCATTTCTCTTCTTTCATTTGGTAACGCATCTTTAGAGAAAATAATAGGAGTTATAAAAGAAAATTTTGTTATTCAACTACTGCTTAGTTATGGTGTATATATCGAAATCATAAAATTCACGATCAACAAATCAAGTAGGTTCAGCGTACACTTTCAAAATCTGTTATTCAACTACTACCTAGTTATGACATATATACAAACAACATAGTTAATTGCAAAAGTTACATACAAAACATATGTATACATCATTCACCACATAGCCATGCATGATAAAAAAAATAAATAAGTGGCTCATTTGTAACTGCGACTCTATTGTAGTCCCCTTGGACAAATCTTTCGTCAACTATCAAAATGCCTAAGAATGAAAAGTAATGGAATAAGTTCATTTGAACTTAGTGAGTTTTCAAAATATACACAATTAGATTTATAAGAACTTCAATAATCAACAAACAACAACACTCATAAGAAAAGAATCATAACTATTTCGTGAGACTCTATTATATAAACATAATCCATAGTTCCTTGGCGGCAACACTATGCCAATCTATCACAACACATACAACACTCAAGCGGACACATTCTGTCGACTTATACACATCTCTTACAAACCTATATGGTTATCAATGACCCATCCTTGTGCCAGCCTCAGACTTATATCTCAGAAATTAGAATCACATATCAGTCATATTTATTTTCATTTTATATCCTTGTTAGGTCGAACAAGTGTTCTCTCGTAGGGTCGGACTGTGATCTACTGGTCTAGTTTGCAATATAGCTGCCCAACCAGAGGCATCACATATAGATTTCCTTTCCACAATTTTCACATATCATAAATTTTTTGGTACTAGGCTCGTGAAAAAAGGAAGGTGTTTTTACCATGGCCACACTCACACGTGTCTAGACACAACACATTGACTCATATAAAATAAGAGAAACTTACCGCATATAACCCACATATTATGGAAGTTTCACAACTCAAAAGAAGTAAGAAGGAACTCACCATCAAACTTTAGAATAGAATCTACTCTACTGGTTCTTTGCCTCGATTGCTCGGACCTTCACTAGCTTCTTGAGCTAAATAAGAAACAATTATAACCATCAGACCAATTATCTACTTTAATCATGCATGCATTAATGCAAAAATGTAAATCCCTTCAACAACAACCTAAGAGCTTTCCAGAAATTACTAGTAAGTTGGTATTGAACAAAGGTGTTTTGGCTAGCTATTGGAAACCTTCCTTGCCTTCTAACGAAGGTACTTTAAAAATTTCCAAATACTTTGAGAAAAAAATGTAGAGAAAAACAAAAGTGAAACATGTGGGTTATCAGCACCCTTATATAGCACAGACAGCGAGGACAAAGCTTAGTGGGAGGGTCAGAAAATCCTACTATAGGCCTTGAAACCCGAGAATAGGCTTGTCTAAACATTTAACAAACTTAGCGACTACCACTAATCAATTTAGTAAGTATTAAAACGTTGCTTGTACTTTAAAACAAGCCAACTAAACAAGTCACTTAGCTACCTAAACACAAGTTGTCATCTACAATACTTAGTTCAATTCCAACTAGGTCTCAACTAAACTCTAACGATACTCACCGAGCTATCTTTTTCACACTAAAACACAAAAAATAAGTCTATCAATCCACGAACAAAAGATTTTTCCCCAAGTATTTGAGGTTGATAGATTGTCACACAAAAAAGTTTGCCTATACCCTAAAGTTCGCCAAATGACAAATTCCAACAATGCATTTCGCAAATGGGTGTACAATCGAATCCTCATAATACATCATTCAAATTTATAACGGATAGTTCACCAATCTCACCCTCTTTTACCATGGATTATTCAACTTTACACTAAACAACATATCAATATGGTTTACACCGGGTAGGCTGTTACAATTATTGTCACAATTTTCACCCCAGTGACAAAACTTTGCATCAATATTTCATCAAAATCGGAGTCTATATACTTGATGATCTTTAACTTATCAGACCTCCTATATGTGAGCATGTAATCTTTTGTTATCTAAAGATACCTCATAACCCTCTTAATTATTATCCAATGGTCCAAACCATTGTTGTTAAAATATCTGCCTAATGTCCCAATAGTGTACACAATATTCGAATGTGTACAAACTTGAACATACATTAGACTTCCCACTGCTAAAATTTAAGGAATCTTATACATTTTCACAATCTTATAATCATTCTTAGGGCATTGATTGAGACTATACTTACTCTCATTAAACTTGTGATATATACAATCATTAACCAAAACCATCTCGAAACCAAATGAGATATTGACTTGGTAAATATTGTAATACCACATGATTCCACATGCAAGGTTTCATTATAGGATGCAATTGTTTCTAGCAAAAAAAGATTATCATAAATATTTAAATAACTAGTTCCAATAACATTTGAATTTAATGACAAACTAAATTGATTGTTTCTGAATGAACAATAATATCCAAATTTGTCTAACAAAGAAACATAAACTAAATTCTGTCTAAAATACAATACAACAAAACTGTCTTTTAAATCTAAATAAAATTAAAAAAAAATCCTAATAACAACCTAAAATGCCCAATTACTTCCACTTCCACGAAATTTCCATCGCCTACAAAGATGTGCCTTTTACCATTACTTGACTTTCGGTAGCTTAGACAACCCTGCATAGAAACACTTATGTGAGTAGTAGAACTAGAACCTATCCACTAAATGTTTCTAGGTACTGAAACTAAATTAACATTAGAACAAACTAAAGTAAGAAATACATCTTTATTTGCACGCCAAGTGTGATATTTGACACATTCTTTCTTCACATATCCATAATTGTTACAAAAGAAACAAACTAAACTGATTGTTTTCAAATGAACAATAATATCCAAAATTTTCCAACAAAGAAACATAAATTAAATTTCGTCTAAAAGACAATACAACAAAATTGTCTTTTAAATCCAAATAAAAATTAAAAAAAAAATCCCTAATAACAACCTAAAATGCCCAATTGCTTCCACTTCTACCGATTTTTCATTGCCCATGAAGATGTGTCTTTCACAACCATTTGTCTATCGGTAGCTTAGGTAACCCTGCATAGGAACACTTATGTGAGTAGTAGAACTAAAACCTATCCACCAAGTTTTTCTAGGCACTGGAACTAAATTAACCTCAGAATAAACCAAAGTAAGAATTATTCTTTTATTTGCACACTAGGTGTGATATTTGAGACATTCTTTCTTCATGTGTCCAGACTCGTTACAAAAGAAACAACGCTCTATAATCTGTTGTTGTTTCTTTTGAACTGGACCCTTAATAGCTTTATTCTGATAATTTCTTTTTGCCCTTGTATTTAGAGGCATTGGCCAAATGAGCACTTTCAGACTTGTCATGCTTCAACCTTTCTTCCTCTTGCTCACAATGAGAAATGAGCTCATTTAGAGTTCATTTCTCTTTTTGACAGCTGTAACTAATTTAAATTGGTTAAACTATTCAGGAAGCGATGCCAAAACCATAAGAACAAGTAATTCCTTAGAAAGCTTGATTTTAAGTGCCTTAACTCTTGGAACAACATGGAACATCTCCATAATGTATCCCCTCACGTTTCATTGACCCTTATACTTCATAGACGTCAAATAAGTTAAGAGTGATGTCATCTCAATCTTATTGTTTTTGGCAAAACGTTTCTCAATGTCGTTAAGGATAATACTTGACCTGAGTAATCTCTTCAAATTTTCTGCCCTTAAAGGATTTTGGAATGTTATGCTTCATGATCATTAGACTCATGTGGTTTGAATGATCTCACCTCTCAAAATCCCTTTTAACAGTAGGGGTGCTTGCCTTAGTGAGAGGTGCAGGTTGTTCTTCCCTTAGTTCAAGGTCTATGCCCATACAACCAAGTACTATAAGTGTTTTTTCCATTCCTTGAAATTAGTCCCATTAAGCATGAACATAAAATTTATATTAGTAGATATTGTGGTAGCATAAGATGAACTAGCCGAATATAAAACAAAATAGATAAAAAAAAAAAAGCTCACGTCAATATTCATAAGTAAACAATAAATTCAAAATAGTGGCTAATCCCATCTCAAAATTCTAAACACAACATTAATATCAGTTTTTTGGACATTAATATTAACTATACGTGATACTCTTGTTGTAGCTATCAAACATTGAAAATAAATTATGTCAAATAATGAATCAGTCTTTGGATTAACTTGTTGCTCATATAAAATACCTTATAATTGTCACACATTGATCACCACAGATGCTGTTGAAATTCTGTCAAATATTAACTTATTTTGGGTTAATTAATAAACGCATGAATCACAAAAACATATAATCATCTTGATATTTTAAATAAACTAATCTATGTAAAAGAGGTCACTTTGGTGACATTTTGTTTCAACTAATCTATTTAAAATATTAGACATCCTTAATTAAAATCAAAAGCCAAAATCTGAATTTATTTGTTTTAAAATATTTCTTTAATTTCATCTTTTAGTCAAATTAAAAGATAATATATATATATATATATATTTATCCTAAAACAACATACAATGGTTTTGAAAAGTATAATAATAGTTGAATAAATCAAAATAACCTTACATAAGACTTCTAATTTAAACCAAAATAATTTGAATAAAGGAAAATCACATCTCAAGATATCGAACACTCCATTAATATTTCATCTTTGGACAAAATATTAACTTGTAAGTGATATCTCGGTGCAGTAATCAAACACTAATAATAAGAACATGTCGAATAATATATCTTTTTTGGGACGATTTATTACTCACAAGTAAAACTAAATAATCGTTACATGTTTATTACCACAGTTGTACATGTAATTTTGTTAAATAGTAACCTTCCTTTGGGCCAATTAATATTAACGCTTAATTTCCATGCATACAATCTTTTATATTTTAAAACAAAATAGTTTCATCAATAGAGGTCACTTTGGCAACTTATTATTTTCATTAAGTTATTTTAAAATATATAAATATAGTAATATTTAAATTTAAAAAAAATTTTAATAGTCAAATGTCAAATGTCAAAATTGAAAATTCTGATCATATTACAATTTCCAAAATAACTCAATAAAACACTTTAATCATGATTATTATGAATGAATTTACATAAAATTTAAATCTACTATGAAAAACATTATACCTAAATAAAACACCAACGCAGCGAAGCAATTTTGTTGAAACATGAATAATATATTCATAGAAGCTTCAATTGTAATGAATGAATTCAATTGAACTCCATGGAAAACCATTCAACGCTGAGGGTTGAAACCGCTCATATATATTCGTACTAATTGAAGCATATCAATAAAAAATTAACTAATTAAAATAAAAAATTAAAATCTTAAAATTTTAACATAAAATCAAAAGATTTAATAGGTGTATGTTCAAAACACCTAATCTATATATTAAATTCATAAAATCTAAAGAGTGAATCAATTCAAAAAATAATATAGAATCGATTCTGTAACATGCCCAATTTGCCTGGGTCCATACAAAAGCAAAAACAAAAACAAAAACAAAAACAAATAAATAAATAAAACACAAACCAATTGATCTAGACTTAATCCTAACCCAATTACATAAAACAGCCTAAACCCATTACACAGCCCAAAAATTAAACCCAAATAAAAGTCCAAAATAATAAAAAAATTCAGGCCCGAGTTGCCCAAACACAAAAATGATTCTCAGCAAACCCTAAACACTAGAAGCTTCAGCACCACAACACCTCACGAACGGCCTTGCCACGTTCGCCTTTCCATACGATGGTTCACCTGCAAAAAGACAAACTACACAGCAAATATACAACAAATTGGCAGCGAAAAATAACAGAAAGACTAAAGGAAAATTTCTTTTATTTTTCTCTTTTATTTATTTCTCTTTATTCAGTTATAAATAAAGACCGAATGTAATTTGTAAAGGGGGAATTTTTCGAATACGAAGGAAACAGAGAGAAATCAAATTAGTTTGAGAAAATGTTGCGTTTATTCCTTCTCCGATTTATTTTACTTCTTTTTTCCTTTTTTTAGTGTGATTTCACTTTGTGATTACAAAAAATAAAAGGGATATTGAAACCTTTTTCGTCTTCATATATTTCTTCTTCTTTTTTCAAGCAAAATAGGGTTTAAAGTTGATCCTATCTAGTTTTTTTTTTAATCTTTTTTCTATTTCTGTTAACACATAAAAGTAAAAAAGGAAGGAAAGAGGGCACGCTTACTAGCGGTCATGGTCGGAGCTCTTCTCCGTTGGCACAGGCCATCTTTTGCGCGCTGTCGGCCACTAGATTTGGTGGTGGTTTTTTTTTCTTAGAAAAGGATTTGTAAGGTTTTTTTTTTTAAAAAAAATAAAAGTTTTATTAAAAATTCAAAGCAGTGCAATTAAGAGGGGGGAGTCCACGCGTTGACCCGATCCATAGGCTGGATCTGCACAGTTTCTCCTTAAATGGGTAATTTGCGGGGCTAGTCCCTCTAATTTGCGCCGCATTTTTAATTTAACCCTATTCAGTTTCTTTCATTTTTTCCCTGAAGCTTGCGCGCCATTTCAATTTAGTCCGCGCCTAGGCGCTGCGTTTTGGGATTGGGAACATTTACATTTTTAGTCCTTGTACATTCGCGTGCGCTGCATTTTAGTCCTTATTTCGGTTTCTACAGTTTATTTTATTTATTAATTGTCCCTTTTAGTTTGATTTTATTTCAATTGAGTTTTTTTTTATTTCAGTATGTATAATTCATTATTTCTTAAATTTATTTAGCATTCGTCTTTTAAAAAATTTATTTAAATATACGTTTTGAATTACTTTAATAAATTTTACTTTGTTTTTTTATTTGTTTAAATTATAAAAGTATTATTTTAAAATTCTATTTTATGTCGTGTTGTTTTAAATTCTTGTATAATATTTAATTAAAATACCTTTATATATTATTATACATATATAATTTATGATAAAATTAGTTTTATTCTATATACATTATTAATTCCATGTTATTTTATTTATATAATTTCTTTTAAATCTATTTAATATATGTTTCCTTTCAAACCTATTATGTATATAGTTTATTCTTTAAAAACATAATTTATTATATTTTTGTTATTTAAAATTCTTTCATGTACTATTGCCTCATTATATATTGTTTACATTAATTTTTTTATTATATGTATATTATCAACTTTAAGTAGCCATGTCTTGTTTTTTTAGAATATTTTGTACATTATTTACTTCCAACTTTTTCTTTCATAATATTTATTTTAGTAATCATTTATATATTATGTTCTTATTTCTTTATATGTAAACTATCTCAAACCCTAGCATGTGCTGTTCATTTGTAAATTTTCATATATTTAATAGTCTTTAAATTGTTTATATCACATTGATTCCTAGTTTTCATATTGTTTTGCATATTATGTGTCGTTTTTGGTTTTCATATTGTTTCACATATTATTGTTGCATACTGTTTATTAGTCTTTGGTATTATTATTTAAATTTTGTTCATTCACGTTTGAAAACTTGTCACATTTTTATTCTAATTTGTTTTTTTATTAGCTATATTTTAGTTTTCATTAATCTTTGATTATCAATGCTAGTTTATTTTCAAAATAGGATCATGGGATTATTGTTATTTGTATTTCAAATTATATGTTCATATTTGTCATTTATTTGTATAGTGTTGTATTCACATATTATTGTTTCATGCTTGTAATTATGTTTTTACTTCTTGTTATTGCATCATGATTATAATTGCCATATTCACTCAATATCGATTGTCTTTTATCTCCAAACAAACCAAACAAGTATATTTTGATTAGGTTTTTATAATTATTTATTTGAAAATCTCCCAAAACAAAGGCAATGTTTGATGTTTGAAAATTCGGGAAATCGTGCCCTAACGTGCTGGGTTTTGATTTTTCGTTTGTCCAAAATAATCAAATATCCCTTTAAAATTTCGTTCGCATTTTCTAAATTTTAAAACAAGGCAATGTTCAATGTTTTGAAATCTGAGAAATCGTGCTCTAACGTGTTGGGTTTCGATTTTTCATTGGACCAAATAATCGAATATCCTTTTATAATTTTCAAATATATGAGCTTTTGGAAATCAAGAATTGATCGTGGTTTCGAGGGTTTAAAGGATCATGTCCTAACGTGCTGGATGTGATATTTTATTCCTTAGAAACAAGAGAATTTTAACGTCCAATTTGAGTTATCCAAATGTTTTAAAAGAAATCGTATTTCAAAATATTTTTTAAATTTTAGACATAAAGACATTATTTAATCAATTTGGTACCAATTTTGGGCGTAACGAGGGTGCTAATCCTTCCTCGTACGTAATTGACTCCCGAACCCATTTTCTCAAATTTCGTAGGCCAAAATTGATATTTTAATAAAATGTTTTATTAGGTGATCCGATCACATCTAAACAAAAAGGATTGGTGGTGACTCCATACCTCGTTTTAAAGTCGATCCCTGTTTTTCAAAATAAAAAATGGTTTCGACAGCTTGGCGACTCCACTGGGAACCAATAAGAGATTCAAGCCGTAAAATTGATTATTTTCTGTCCTTTTGTCGAAAATTGAAATTTTGATTTGAAAAATTACTATCCTTTTACTGCATTCGTTTTGGTTCGAGTCCCATGGAATACTTTTGCATTGCATGACCGTTGTGGTCACACCTTTTAAGTGGGAGTGAGAAACTACGCCTTGGTGAGATTTTCAGCTTCGCATGGGCTAGTGGATTACTTCCGGGATACATCCGTACCTATGTCTTCGTGAGAATTTCATCTCCGCATGGTCATAGAGAAATGTATTCCCCTGAACTGAACTTGATCCATATGAGCCTATAATGGGTGAGGATTGAGGAATCTGCTGGTTCAGGTACCCTTTCTTTAGAACCGAACCACATATAAAGAGACTTAGGAGCCATGCCCGGTAGAGCCATGCCAAATTTAGTAGTCACCCGAATAGGTGCTTTATTTGTTATTTATTTCTTCTGTACTAACGTGTTTTGTTTTTGTTTTGTTTATGACTGCATTGCATTACATCATCATAGAAAGAAGGTGTTGATTCATATTTGATTGCTAAATAGAACAGCTTGTCATGGAAAACGAATTTTTTGATAAAGTGGATTATAATACGGTTGTCTAAATATGGTCCAAGTAAACACAACGAAAGAAGGCTGATAGTTCGCGGAGGAAAACAAGACTTTGTTTATTGCCCGAGGATTCAAGCCGATAAAGATTATTCGAGAGCTGTCACGTCCCGACTTTCTTAAAGGAGCTAACAAAGCATCGCGAGGATAGGTGAGTAATAAGTCGCGGCCCAGATCAAGAAAAAAGGAGCTAGTGGAGGCATCTATTGGAAGCTTGCGAGATTTGATGTGATATCCTGAATTAGGGCCTAAACGGAATAGTGGTTTTGAAACCATAATTCTGAAGTAGAAAAATTTATTTCGATTAATTTTTATAATTTATTGAGTGATTAGATGCATGTGTTAGAATATCGATAGAAAATTTCATGAATTGCATGTCTAATTTGCCTATTAGGACTTAATTACAAAAGTTGATAAATATGAGTTTTAGATGTTAAAGGATTTAATTGAAGAGCATAATTGAAGTAGAGGTCCTTAAATGGTAATTATACCATTAGGTTTTCATGGACAAAAATGGACATACATAGGTAGAAATAACCAAAGTTTTTAATGAAGGGTATTTTAGTCATTTGGTAATTAAAAGATTAAAAAAAAGAAAAAGATGGCAAAATATGTTCATCTTCTTCATTAGGACGAAATTTCAAGGGTTCTCCATAGCTAGGGTTTGTTTTAAGCTTCCAAGCTCCATAATCAAGAGAAACGAGATTCGAGTCGTGATCGAGGGAAAAATAAAGTTTTTGAGGAATAGGCCGATTTCTAACATTTTGGTACCGAGTTTTGACAAGCCAGCTTGGAAGTCGGGAACGGTCGGAGGCTCGTTCACACTATACGAGGACCATTTTGGTATAGTGGCTTGTATACTTTGAAATATGGCATGTACAACACTATAATCATTTTGTGTATATAATCTTATGATATGGCTATTGAATGATAACGAAATGCTTGGTAAATATTAGCCATTGGAATGGCTAATAAAAAAAAAATCATATTTGGTGTTATGTATGCTTGTTGTGCTATTTAATCCATGGAAATTCATAATAAGGTGAAATTTGCTATAAAATAGTATCATACAGCAGCAATAACGTGAGTTTGAAAAATCACTAAAAATATTAGAGACAGAATTAGATGATGAGTAAAATATTAAATTGAAGCTTATTAAATCTATTTTCATATGGAAGAAACAAAAAAGGTAAATGAGTTGTATTTCATGAGATATTTTGGTTTTGATGGAACAGGGTTAGAGCGATTTCTGAATCCCTTGTTCTGAACTTAGAAATTCACTAAAAATTGTAAAAAAATAATTAGGAGTCATAATTTATATGTATAGATTCCTTTTTTAAGAGAAACAAACGGTATAGTCATCTGAATTCTGTACAGAGAGAAAAGTGGTTCGTAGTGAACAGAGGTAAGAGCAGTCGAACACTGAAATAGGGGAAAATTTAAATAATAAACTGTACTAATTGGCCTAATAAAAAATTCTAGAAAAAAATTAGTAAGTAGATATATGAGTCTAGTTTTAGGAAAAATTTACGGAATTGGATTTCAAGTTTTGTAACTCAAGATATGATTTTTTTAGTGACTGTAATGCAGATGGACAGTTTACTATGAGAATTTTTTGAACTTGTTTAAATGCTAAAATAAGTTTAGTAATGTCTCATGCTCGACTCCGGCGACGGTCTCGGGTAAGGGGGCGTTACATTTGATCTTTATGAAGAAAAGGGATCGGTGTCTTCACTTGGAATATGAGGGCAAGGCCGCATATATAATCTGTTTTATGTAGAGGAATTTGTGTTTTAGAAAAGTTGTTCTAATAGATTTGAATTCAGAATCAACGTCTTTCTTTCTTTTGCATTCATTCCATGCATTTGCATTGTATTGCATCATTTACATTAGATTTTCACAAGAAGGACCCTAATTAATTGAAATCATTTCAGTTAATCTGGAAACCGATAAAAACTTACCAACCAAGCATCGTTACAGTACCCGTGCTAAGACAAAAGATATGGACCAAAGATTGGAAAGACTTGAACAACTTCAAAGAGAGATGCAAGACCAGTTACAAATGCAAATGCAAGAGCAACTGGCGAAGATCCAGCAAGATATGAGGGACCAAGTGCTAGAGTCCCAAAGGAATATGATGAACCAGTTGTCCAAATTGTTGACTAAGGGGCTAGAAAAAGGAAAAAAATCCATGATCAATGCTGGGGAGGTCAATGAGGAGCCTCTCTACCCTCCGGGTTTCACCCCGACAAATGCTCAAACATGTCCTCAAGGTGTACCTATTATCAGAACCCAATAATATCAGGCCAGTAACTCGGCACCAGTGGATTACCCAATAGGCTCAGGCTCCAATCCGGGGGGCAATCCAACCAATCCTATTGTTCTTAATTGGGGTAAGATGGAAAAAACAAAGATGGAATTGCCAAAACAACTCAAGGATCGGTATAGATGGTTGGAGGAAAAATTCAAGGCAATGGATAATGTTGACTACTATTATGGGATTGACGCTAAGGATTTAAGTTTGGTCCCCGATCTAGTACTTCCGCAAAAATTCAAGATTTTAGAGTTTGAAAAGTACAATGGGACTAGTTGTCCTGAAGCTCACATCACAATGTTCTGTCGAAGGATGACAGGATATGTTAATAATGACCAACTATTAATCCACTGCTTCCAAGACAGTCTGATCAGGTCAGCGGCTAAATGGTACAATTAATTTAGTCGTGCTAAAATCAATTCATGGAAGGACTTAGCACAAGCTTTTTTGAAGCAGTATAGCCATGTAACAGACATGACACCCGATAGAATTACCCTACAGAATATGGAAAAGAACCAAAATGAGAGCCTCAGGCAATATGCCCAAATATGGAGAGAGGTAGCAACACAAGTCCAGCCGCCTCTTCTGGAAAAGAAGATCACGATGCTTTTCATCAATACTCTGAAAGCCCCGTTCATTAACCATATGTTGGGAAGTGCTACTCTGAGCTTTTCAGATATAGTAATGTCCGGTGAGATGATTGAAAATGCGGTAAGAAGTGGGAAAATAGATGCGAGAGAAAGCGCTAAAAGGTTAACCCCAAGAAACAAGGAAAATGAAGTAAACATCGTGAGCATGCCTTCCAAATTGGTCAACATAGGCTAGCCAAGGGCTGTAATCACTAGCTATCAAGGCTCTTCAAGGCAAGAATCCAACTCGAGGCCAAATATAGAAAGGCTCCAGTTTACACCTATCTCGATGTCATATAAGGAGTTGTATCAGAATATTTTTGATGTGTATATGGTGTCTCCGTTCTACTCAGAACTTGTGCAACCTCCATTCCCAAAATGGTATAATGAGAATGCTCAATGCGAGTACCACGCGGGAATAACAGGGCTCTCAATCGAAAACTGCACTACCTTTAAAAAGTTGGTCGAAAGGTTCATTGAAATGGGAATTGTGAAGTTCGACGATTCCTCATAACCTAATTGCTTTAACAATGAATTAAATACGATATTTGAAAATGGGGGCAAAAGAGTTACGATGCCTTGAACAAGTCAAAAGCTTGAAAGGAATATTGAGGAATCTGAATGACGTATCCCAAGAGGGAACCGGGGAATAATAGTTTCCAAACCCTTGCATACTTGAGAGTGTTTTGAACAATGGGACTGTGGAAGAGATCTCTGTATTTTTAGAACTAATCTAGAGTAATATTTAAAACATGCTTGTTGCTTTAAGCCTAGAAGCAATAAGAATCCTTTTATGAAATAGGCTTGTGTCCAAAATCTTTATTTCAATAAAATGCATCTTTTTGAGCAAATATACTTTTATTCTTTATATATTCTTTTGTTCTTTGGACTGTCTTTTAAATATGCTTTTATTCTTCATTAATGATCATACCATACAAATAATCATCCCTAGAATCATTTATTATTTGGAATCTACCTTCGTACCTATAACAGGTACCCAGATATCAATGATGTGAGCGACGCTATTACTGACTCAGAGTCTCCTTTTGGGTAAGATATGTGTTTAGGGGGATCTCAGGACTTTGAAGATGACAGGGATTGTAACTTATCTCCTGATTTGTTAAGGATGGTAGAACAAGATGAAAATCAGATCCTACTCTACAAAGGGTCAGTGGACATTGTGAGCAAGAGGCAAAGATCGGAGCCTAAGTCTCCTCAAGGAAAAAGCGAATCGTCATTGAGTTATTCCAAGAATCCAAATATGTTTTTTCATAATCATGTCAAGATATACTTGGGATACTAAGACCTGTGGACGCAATAAATGTCTATACAGGTGTCAAAAGGACGCATGTTAATGGTTTCACGGTAGCCACGCTAATCATGAGGTTCGGGTACTGTTGATCCACCATGGAAGGGGATTGTATCAGTTAGGCTGTATTTAAGGAGACAAGATTCATGTGCTTCATTCATTTCTTCATAGACTTTCTCTATATGGGGCATGGATGTTATCAGGCCATTCTCGTCTAATATAAGTTGATTCATCTTGACAGTCACCGATTACTTCATGAAGAGGGTGAAGGTTATTTCATGTGCCAGTGTTACAAAGTTGATAGTCATCAAATTAGTATAAAAAAAAGATCAGGTGCCGACAAATGTCAAAAAAAATCATGTCTAATACAACTGTACAATGTTAAAAGCTTGCAGTCTATTCAAAGATCAGGCACCATATCACAATGCAACAAAGGTAGCCAAAAAGAAAAACAAAAATACAAAAAAATAAAAATAAAAACAATAAAAATAATAAAACAAAGGTTATAGTGAAAGGTGATCGAGATGTCGAGCAGGATCTTCACTGGGGCAACACATGGCTCATTGATTTATGGGATAGAAATGGTTTTGAAAACGAGATTCCTTTTCTCTGAGTCTTGTCAGAACTAAAGTTGGATAAGGCAGAATGTGATCAGTTGAATTTGAAAAGAGGAGGTTGAAAGCCACGGTCCAATGCACCAGAAATGAATGATGTGAGCTTATGATAAAAAGGTTCATCCTGGAGAATTCTATGAGGGGAACTTGATATTGAAGAAGATCATTCCTATACAAAAGGATTTTAGAGGAAAGTGGATGCCAAACTAGGAAGGGCCTTATGTAGTAAAGAAGGCCTGTACTGAAGAAGCATTGATATTGACCGAAATAGATGGTAAAGATTTGCCCAATCCGGTGAATTCAAATCCAGTCAAAGAGTATTCTACCTAAAAGGGGAGAGGCCAAGGTGAAAACCCGTAAAGGGCGCCTTGAGACAAAAAAATAAAAAATAAAATATAATAATAAAAATCAAATAAAAAATCAATAAAAAAAAGAGAAAAAAGAAAAAAGAGAGGCCAAGGCGAAAACTCGTAAAGGGCGTCTTGAGACCAAAGGGGATTTGAGTTGAAAATCCAAAAAGGGCGGCTCAAATTTGGATCAAAGTGGGGCATACAGTAGTCTTGCTATGCCTGAATTAATAATAAAGAAGTATGCTACGTCTTGGGGCATCAAAAAAATACTCTGGATCCCCTAAACATAGATTGAGCTCAAAATGGTCTTCAAGAAGTTGGTACAGAGAAGCTCAAGCTGTGATATCTGGGGCATTCCATTTTACCCATTTTGAATTTGCTATCTTTGATTACCTTATTCTTTTCAGGATACGTCCCAATAAATTTCCTTCTTAATTGCATTTGCTATCATTGATCAACTTACTTACTTCAAGCTATGCTCCTAATTAATTTCCTTCTGGTCCATTGTTATGATCTTTTTCAAGTATTTTGCATTGAAATAACGATTAGTGGACTAATAATACTTTCATAAAAGGAGTTTCGCATATTACTCTGGAAGCTTCTAAATAAATCAAGAACCTGAACCAAGCTTAAGGGTTGGAAATATTTAAGCCCAAATTAAGATTATCTCCTTGGATTTTCTGTCAAAGATATTGGTTAAACAAAAAGAAATTACATTGGTGTTATAACCCCGACAAAGAACGAGCAATGAGATTATTCTCGAGAAAAAAAATGGTATTTTGTATTCATGCAGATATCAGATATATACATCTGGTCATTACACCCAGGGAATAGTGTAACAGATCAAATTGATTGAAGATGATACAAGTCCTATGCCTTTGAGTTGCAGTAGGATGGATAGAAGAAACCAAATGTTATTCCCCTGAAGTTACAGTGGGGGATACAAACTTTATGTCCTAGAAGATACAGTGGAAGGGACTCTGAAATTACAGTGGGGCAAGCTTGCTGAGCAGAATGTAATTGTTTCTTTAAGTTTTCTGTCAAGAACACCAGTTGAACAAGATGGCAGCATAATACGTCGGTGATAATGCCCTAATGGACAACGAGTGATAATACCTTAAGGATAAAAAAAAGGATCATTCTCATTTCTGCATTCATATATCATTCATAACATATCTAGTTAGGAACATTTGATTCATGTCGATCATAACATCCTAATTATTTGGCATAAGCATAGATACATGAAACCGATTCTACAGATCATGTCCCTAGAGGACGATGTAACAACATCAGTGAATTCATAGCCTTATCTCTCTGAGGTAGCAAGAGAGCAGGTTGAAGATCGTAGTGTTATCTCCCTGAGGTAGCAAGGAAGCAGACTGAGGTTGTAGATCTTATCTTCCTAAGCAGTAGTGGAGTTAATTGAAGACGGCGAATCTTATCTTCCCGAGGTAACAGAGGAGCATATTTTAGCCACCAACCTTATCTCTCTAAGGCAGCAAGAGAGTAGGTTGAAGATTGTAGTCTTATCTTCTTGAGGTAGTAAAGAAGTAGACTGAGGTTGTAGGTCTTATCTCCCTAAGCAGTAGTGGAGCAAATTATCTTCCCAAGGTAGCAAGGGAGCAGATTTTAGCCACCTGCATTATCTCTCTGAGGTAGCAAGAGAGCATGTTGAAGATTATAGTCTTATTTTCCTAAGATAGTAAGGAAGCAGACTAAAGATTGAAGATCTTATCTCCCTAAGCAGTAGCGGAGCAGATCGAAGAGGGCGAATCTTATCTCCATGAGGTAGCAATGGAGCATATTTTAGCCACCAGCCTTATCTCCCTGAGGTAGCAAAAGAGCAGGCCGAATTGAAGTCTTATCTTCCTGAGATAGCAAGGAAGCAGATTAAAGATTGAATATCTTATCTCCTTAAGCAGTAGTGGAGTAGATCGAAGATGGCGAATCTTATCTTCCCAAGGTAGCAGGGGGCAGATTTTAGCCACCAGCCTTATCTATCTGAGGTAGTAAGAGAGCAGGTTGAAGATTTTAGTCTTATCATCATGAGGTAGCAAGGAAGCAGACTAAAGATTGAAGATCTTATCTACCTAAGCAGTAGTGGAGCAGATTGAAGATGGCGAATCTTATCTCCATGAGGTAGCAATGGAGCAGATTTTAGCCACCAGCCTTATCTCTCTAAGGTAGCAAGAGAGCAGGTCGAAGATGGTAGTCTTATCTTCTTGAGATAACAAGGAAGCAGACTGAAGATTGAAGATCTTATCTCCCTGATATGGCAGCGGAGCAGATTGAAAATGGAAAATCTTATCTTCTCGTGGTAGCAGGGGAGCAGATTTTAGCCACCAGCCTTATCTCTCTGAGGTAGCAAGAGAGCAGGTCAAAGATGGTAGTCTTATCTTCCTGAGGTAGAAAGGAAGCAGATTGAAGATTGGAGATCTTATCTCCCTGAGATAGCAGTGGAGCAGATCGAGGATGGCGAATCTTCCCGAGGTAGCAATGGAGCAGATTTTACTCACTAGTCTTATCTCCCTGAGGTAGCAAGGGAGTAGGCCAAAGATTGTAGTCTTATCTTCTTGAGATAGCAAGGAAGCAAATTGAAGATTGAGGATCTTGTCTCCTCGAGATAACAGTGGGGCTGATTGAAAATGACGAACCTTATCTTCCCGAGGTAGCAGGGGAGCAGATTTTAGTCACTAGCCTTATCTTCTCGAGGTAGCAATAGAGCAGATTTAAGTCACCAGCCTTATCTCCCTGAAGTTGTAGTGGAGTAGGTTGAAGTCACAAATCTTATCTTCCTGAAATTACTGTAAGACTACTTGAAGAAGAGGAGCACCAAAGAAGTCGAGATTCGGCAAGACCGGGAGAAATTGGGCCTATTTGAAGTCTTTGCTCTATTCTTGTTACACGACAATGAGCAAAGAGGGGTAGGTGTAACAGGCCCAATTTGCCCAGGCCCATAGAAAAAAAAAACAAAATAAATAAATAAATAAAACACAAACCTATTGACCTAGGCTTAATCCTAACCCAATTACATAAAACAGCCCAAACCTATTACACAGCCCAAAAATTAAACCCAAATACAAGTCCAAAATAAATAAAAAAATTCAGGCCCGAGTGGCCCAATCACAAAAATGATTCTCAGCAAACCCTAAAAACTAGAAGCTTCAGCGCGGCAACACCCTACGAACGGCCTTGCCACGTTCGCCTCTCCGTATGATGGTTCACCTATAAAAGGACAAACTATACAGCAAATATACAGCAAATTGGCAGCGAAAATAATAGAAAGACTGAAGGAAAATTTCTTTTATTTTTCTCTTTATTTATTTCTCTTTATTCAGTTATAAATAAAGACCGGATATAATTTGTAAAGGGGAATTTTTTGAATAAGAAGGAAACAGAGAGAAAGTAAATCAGTTCGAGAAAAGGTTGCGTTTATTCCTTCTCCGATTTATTTTACTTCTTTTTTCCTTTTTTTAGTGTGATTTCACTTTGTGATTGCAAAAAATAAAAGGGATATTGAAACCCTTTTCGTCTTTATAGATTTCTTCTTTTTTTCAAGCAAAATAGGGTTTAAAGTTGATCTTATCTAGTTTTTTTTTTTTTATCTTTTTTCTATTTCTATTAACACATAAAAGTAAAAAAGGAAGGAAAGAGGGCACGCTTACTAGCGGTCATGGTCGGAGCTCTTCTCTGTTGCCACAGGCCATCTTTTGCGCGCTGTCGGCAACTAGATCTGGTGATGGTTCAGCGGCTGCATGTCTGGGATGAAACCCTAGTTGAAAGGTTTAATAACTTTATTTATTTATTTATTTTTGCTTAGAAAAGGATTTGTAAGGTTTTTTTTTTTTAAAAAAATAAAGGTTTTATTAAAAATTCAAAGTAGTGCAATTAAGAAGGGGGAGTCCGCGCGTTGACCCGATCCATAGGCTGGATCCGTGCAGTTTCGCCTTAAATGGGTAATTTGCGCGGCTAGTCCCTCCTATTTGCGCCGTCTTTTTAATTTAACCCTATTCAGTTTCTTTCAATTTTTCCCTGAATTTTGCGCGCCATTTCAATTTAGTCCGCGCATGGGCGCTGCATTTTGGGATTGAGAATATTTACATTTTTAGTCCTTGTACATTCGCGCGCGCAACATTTTAGTCCTTATTTCGGTTTCAATAGTTTATTTTATTTATTAATTGTCCCTTTTAGTTTGATTTTATTTCAATTGAGTTTTTTTTTCATTTCAGTATGTATAATTCATTATTTCTTAAATTTATTTAGCATTCACCTTTTAAAAAAATTATTTAAATATACGTTTTGAATTACTTTAATAATTTTTACTTTGTTTTTTTTATTTGTTTAAATTATAAAATTATTATTTTAAAATTCTATTTTATGTCGTGTTGTTTTAAATTCTTGTATAATATTTAATTAAAATACCTTTATATATTATTATACATACATAATTTATGATAAAATTTGTTTTATTCTATATACATTATTAATTCCATGTTATTTTATTTATATAATTTCTTTTAAATCTATTTAATATATGTTTCTTTTCAAATCTATTATGTATATAGTTTATTCTTTAAAAACATAATCTATTATGTGTCGTTTATGGTTTTCATATTGTTTCACATATTATTGTTGCATACTGTTTATTAGTCTTTGGTATTATTATTTAAATTTTATTCATTCATGTTTGAAAACTTGTCACATTTTTATTCTAATTTGTTTTTTAATTAACTATATTTTAGTTTTCATTTATCTTTGATTATCAATGCTAGTTTATTTTCAAAATAGGATCGTGGGATTATTGTTATTTGTATTTCAAATTGTATGTTCATATTTGTCATTTATTTGTATAGTGTTGTATTCACATATTATTGTTTCATGCTTGTAATTATGTTTTTATTTCTTGTTATTGCATCATGATTATAATTCTCATAAACACTCAATATCGATTGTCTTTTATCTCTAAACAAACCAAACAAGTATATTTTGATTCAGTTTTTATAATTATTTATTTGAAAATCTCCCAAAACAAAGGCAATATTTGATGTTTGGAAATTCGAGAAATCGTACCCTAACGTGCTGGGTTTCGATTTTCCGTTTGTCCAAAATAATCAAATATCCCTTTAAAATTCCGTCCGCGTTTTCTAAATTTTAAAACAAGGCAATGTTCTATGTTTGGAAATCCGAGAAATCGTACCCTAACGTGTTGAGTTTCGGTTTTTCATTGGACCAGATAATCGAATATCCATTTGTAATTTTCAAATGTATGAGCTTTTGGAAATCAAGAATTGGTCGTGGTTTCGAGGGTTTAAAAGATCATGTCCTAACGTGCTGGATGTGATATTGTATTCCTTAGAAACAAGAGAATTTTAACGTCCAATTTGAGTTATTCAAATGTTTTAAAAGAAATCGTATTTCAAAATGTTTTTTAAATTTTAGACATAAGGACATTATTTAATCAATTTGGTACCAATTTTGGGCGTAACGAGGGTGCTAATCCTTCCTTGTACGTAACCGACTCCTGAACCATTTTCTCAAATTTCGTAGGCCAAAATTGATATTTTAATAAAATGTTTTATTAGGTGATCATATCACACGTAAACAAAAAGGATTGGTGGCGACTCCATACCTCGTTTTAAAGTCAATCCCCGTTTTTCAAAATAAAAAATGGTTTCGATAGATTCGTTCTCAATGATTCAACATGACGAGGCTCGGATGCCACTTGTTTGAATAGTAAATCAAGATATGATATAAGACTTAATAAACCATAAACCCAGATCTATCATGTCAAATAATTAATAACAAAACTAAATGCGGAAGCGTACTTGAATCCATTGATTTCTTGGAATATTCGATCTCGTGATTTTGATCTTCTAAAATTGCACATAAGAAATTTAGATAATGTTGCTCTCTCTTTTCTAAAGATAGGGTATTAGAAAAGTTTTGAATATGTAATTTGGGGACCATAACCTTAATATATAACTTTTGCACATTAACCCTAATTTCTAATCAACACATCATCAATTAGAAATTAGTTACTAGAGTATCTACACATATTTAGTTCATGCTTTATTCAATAACTAAAGCTCAGTAAACCTTAACCAAATTAAATTACTTTTAATTTGGACTAACCTTTTTATGATGATAAATAATAACATGCAATTATTATTATATATGCGATGTCCATATTTTTCAACAAATAATAATAAAAATAAGGATATTGAACCTACATCTGTTGTGGAATTTAAACATAGAAAAGATTCACTAAATAGGGAAGACATAATTTTTATAAGAAAATATGGTTTCATTTGAATATAGTAATAGTTAACAATGTTAAAATCAATTTTTAAAATTAATAAAAATTAAATGTGTGAAATTAACATTATATATAAGTCTAATGTACTATTTACCTCCTCAAAGTTTCACTCAATTATTACTTTGGTCTAAAGAATTTTTTTTATCAATTTATACCTAAAGTTTCCAATCGTGTATCAAATTGCCCAATCGTTAATGGTATTAAAAATTGTTTATCATTGCCTTGTGAAATATTATGTCAAAGGCAATTTAGTATTAAAGTAATGATTATCACTTTTTTATTACTTTTAATTATTATTTTATTCTCTTAATTAGATTTTCATTTAATTAGAAAATATATATTATTTTAAAAATTATAAAAATATATTTTTTAATAAATTTAAAGAATAAACACGTAAACTATGTTCAACGCATGTGACATGGGAACTGATATATAAAAAAGCAAGAGTTTGAAAAAAAATTGAACCGACAATAATACCATTTATTTTCAATCATATTACTAAATTGAAATTTAAAAATAATTATAGTTTAATAGTAGTTATGATAATTACATATTTAAACAAATTATAATTTAATTTACAATTATTAGTTAAAATATTTAGTTAAAATAATTATAGTAGAAGAAAAAGTTGACGCAAAAAGGTTTTTACAATTACAATAATTTAAAAATTATTTTTGCTTATATTATTTTTGTGCTACATATTAATTATATATTATTTGAAAATTATTATATTCAATTTATTGACTATTAAGAAAATAAAAATAAAAATTGAAGAGTGAAGAGTTTATTTTACAATATATCATTTTTTTCATTTTTTTGTACAAATGATTAATAAAATTTTTATTAGTAATATATTAAAATTATCAAAATAATTAAAATTTTAATAACATTTTTTAGTTATTATTTTAAATAATGATTGAATGAATTAAAAATTATATTATGTTGAAAATAATAACAATGTTTCAATTATTATTTGAATTTTAGAATATAATTAAAAATATTCATTGAACTATAAAATATCAATATGTTAATATGATATTAAAAATTCCTTCTTATTATATTTTAATTATTAAATAAATTAATATATTTTAATTATATTTAAGAATTTGACTAATGAATTAAAAATTAATTAAAATAATTAAAAATATATTATTTAAAAACTAATTAAAATGTTAAAAGTGAAAAACCACATGAAACTAGTATAATTTTGGATATTTATTATAAAACAGTAAATCTTTAAGCATTTGTTAAATATATAAATAAGATTTTTAATGTTGATGAAAAACAGGCTATCTATGCTCAAGTTTTGAATGTAGTGATGAAAGTCTTGTCAGTTTATAATATTCATTTTCCATTTCTCAAACTTCAATCAGAATCAAAATTGAGCAAAGCCTAAAGTTTGAGGTCATACCACGTGTTAAAGATTTAATCTGGTTTGGACCTTAAGCCCATAAGATCACATAAATGGAGTCCATACATACTTGGACCCAAAGCTTAAGCTTTTGGGTTCTTAACACTTCAAATATAACCTCCCACATTCCGTCGAGAAAACACGAAATTAGCTGAGGAATGGATTAAATAATCTAAACAAAACTATTTTAATAAATATAAAAATTAAGGTAATTTTTTTCTATTTTCTATTTTTACTTTGGAACAATAATGTCTGGGGTGATATCAGTTTGGTTCGGTAGAGTTGTTTTTGGATTTTTGAACTATTCATCATAATTTGATTCGGTTTGGTTTGGTTCTGTAACACCCTCAACCTGACTTAGACCTTATGACCGAATTTGAAAATGTCACAAAAAAGGGTTTTGAAAATAGAGTTATTTCGATAAAGTTTTGTTACCCATATTCATTAAAAACTATTACTGAAAGCGTTATTTAAACAATTCATTGTCAAAACATAATTTAAAGCGGAAGTCCTAGAAATCGTTATACTTAATAATCCCGTTCGTATTTTTAGAAAATCATTGTTTTAGTAAAAACCATGTTCTTAAACAACCGTCGCAAATAAAAAGTCAAATCAAATATCCAAATCCAAAATAAAACCAAACAGTCTGGAGGGTCCATAAATTACAAAACTCCCAAAAAATAATCCTTAATTAAATAAAAATCATAATCTTAAATAGTTTACGAACTCGTGGTCACCGTGAGGCTCCGTCACACCGATCCACCTAAGTTTGTAGATTACCTGAATAGATCAGTCAAACAAAGGTGAGTTTTAAATAAACTCGATGTGTGTAACCAATGAGAAATAAACATGCACATGTCTGATGAAAATCTCGTATACAATCGAATCTGATTCGAACTTATGTCCATTTCAAATACAGATAATAGAATCAAATATGCAAAACAGATATACAAAATCCTACCCCCATCCTCTACACACCAACTCCGACCATCCCATCGCACCATGTGAGGTTAAAAACACCCACCCATCCCTATACACCAGATTGTGTCATTATGACACATATCAGATAATTTGCAGTCAAGCTACCAGAATATAGGCGAAGGTCGCCATACAGAACACTTCCTCCACATATACAATTCCCACCCCAATCATATATACAAAATACAGATACAGAAATATCATGCTTACATGCTCGTATACAGAAACATGCATATATTTAATAGAATAGTCAGACATGCATAATAGTGTCCTACTCAGAGTAGAATATCAGAATATCAGATCACATGATTTTAAGGTTTGGTTATCCTTTTCCGACCCTACGGTAAGCCCATAGTCGATCGGAACGACTCGTGTAACCCTAGGGAAAATTTCAGAATTATGGATCCACATGACCGTGTGGCCTGCCTGTGTGGTCCACATGCCCAGATTGGCCTTACCCGTGTGGTCCACACGGCCTAGCCCAAAACCCACACGTCCGTGTGGCATGCCTATGTGGGCGCACACGCCCAAACTGGCCTAGCCCATGTGGTCCACACGACCATACTCATACTAACAAACAGTTGTGTCTTGTGCACGGCCGTACCTTCGTCAGACGCACGGCCGTGTCTCGCACACGGCCAACCACACGCTCGTGTAGGATCGACAAAATACATTTTTGGCTTTCGCCGAAACCCAATTTTCTGTGTTATGGGAACACACCTATTACAGTTTTGATGCGAAAACACTCTCGAGACCACCAGATCCTAAAATCAACATAACAAACTTCCAAAATTAGTCTAAATTCTCAATTAAATCGGAATAATAAAACCGAAAATGGTGAAATTAGAGTGTTCAATGCTTACCCAATTTCCTGAAGGATTCCGCCTATGATTCTGCAAGAGAAGCACTCTACACCTCTTGATTCTCTACTGCCAAAATCACACATTCATTACCATCGGAAAAGACAACCCGTTCTAAACGGCTTTAAAAGAAACTTCTCCCTAACTTGAGCAAAAGCACACTACTACCACGTACCAAGCCGTACTAACATAGTGAACCGAAATACGAAATTTGGAAGAACAAAAGAGAGAGTACAATTGAATAAGAAAATAACAAGAGAAAAGAATAGGGGAGGAAAGCAAAACAACGTCAGAAATTTGGGAGAGAGAAACTAAAATTTCGAAAACAAAATAAAATAAATCAAATAAAATTAAAATAAAACCTATCCTAACCTCCCACTATCTACAAAATCCCACTAACCCACTAACTTTAACTCCTTTAGAATTTCACTTCCACCGAACCACTAATAGACAAGCAAAACAAAAATTATCACCCTCGCTCACACAAGGATTCAAATACAAGACCTTCAACACAATAACCCCTTACCACTCAAACCAGCAAACTCATTCTAATATGGATTAATAGACAGTTTTATATAAGCCCACTCAACAAGGGTAAGGCTTGGATCTAAAATAACAAAGTTTTTCCAAAAGTGGGAATTGAACCCAAAACCTCACACACACACCAAAACACTAAACCACTGAAGCAGATAAACAGTTGTATCAGAATTTACAAAAACATAAATAAATTAAATGGGGTGTTAAAGGTTTGGTTTTCGGCTTTTTGATATCAATGTTTTGTTTTGGATTTTTAGACTTATTTGGATAAAATGAGTTTTGTTTTATGCCTTTTAAAGATTATTTAACAAAATTTCAAATTCTTTTTCATAAATATTTCTAAAACCAATAATTTTTGAAAATCTTTTAAATTATTTTCCCTATTAAATATAAAATATTTATTTTTATATCATGAAAATTAAAATTAATTATTATTAACTAAAGATAAATTTCGGTCCGATTTTGAGTAACTTATATTTCATAAATTGTACAAACATGCCGGTTCGAGTTGATTTTTTATTTTCTTGCTTAACCCTAAATAATTTATTGTTTATTTAAAAAAAAAACTACCCTCGTTTTCACATGAAAAACCATCCATCTTTTTTTATTCAATGGCAAAGAGGAGGATGATAAGGCTTGCTGCTGTTAGAGTGGGTGGCAGGGTCACAAAAAAAGTTCATATGCGGGAAGAGGACCCGTTTACGGTGGAATAATGGAAACAAATACAAATGGAGGGCTTGTCTCTTTCAAGGACATGTTGCTTACATTCAGTAGTAGAAAAATGAATGTCTTGAAATCGAAAAGGGCAATGATATTGAAATGCTAGATGAGGATTTCATCATGGAAAATATGGATGGTGTGCCATCAATCTCCTTTTTTTTGAGAGGGTAAGTAATTTAGTCAAACAATGTATGAGAAAAATGATCGTCATAAAATTGCTTGGACGAAAGATCGTATTTAGTGTGCTCTTGAACAAAATCCAAACACTTTGGAAGCTAGTGAAGGGGTTACAACTCATAGATCTTGATAATGAATACTACCTTGTGAAATTTAAATAAAAAATAGATTATTCAAATGTTTTATCAAGAGGGCCATGGATAGTGTTTAGCCTGACTGTACAACCTTGTTATAAGGAGTCCTCTACTTCAAAACCTCATTCAAATCACGTGGTAGTGTGGATGCGATTATCAGGCCCTTCCAACACTTGGTACAAAAGGAGTTTGATAAAAGTGATTGGGGAATTGATATGGGAAATGATGAAAATAGATAATAATATCATAGTGTAACAAATGGGAGATTTGTGAGGTTAGTTGTGTCATTTGATTTAAATAAATGATTAGTTTTTAAAATTATGATCAATAGATCGTTATAAAGGGTTGAGTATGAATCTTTATCCAACATTTATTTACTTGTGATCTTTACTATCACATGGTAGATATCTGTCCTCTTTGAAAGAGGAATGATAATCTTGATGACAAATTAAGAAGGTTCATATGTCGACTTCAGAGAAAACAACAGACCATTTGGCAACATACAATAACTATGGTCTTTGTCTAATGAAAGACTCGAACTCCCCCTAAGAAACATCTTGAAATTATGTTTGGAAATAAATAAATTTTAAATGTAGGATTAATATTTAATAGTTTAGCTAATTATCAAGAGGAAATTGTGTTGAGAAAAAAAAAGAGGTAATATTGGAAACTCTTTCTTTATCCTTATAGGGGGAAGGTTCGGCTTATTCTATGGGTTGGGGTAAAACTAATAAGAGGCCCAATGACAACTCAAAAGGCAAGGTTATTCAGACTATTAAGGGGTCTATTAATAAACAAGTTTCTAAAATGCATGGTATAAAGAATGGATAGATCTCAATTAAAGTTGGCTTCAACAAGGTCAAGTGATGGAAAATACAAGCTCAATCTCTGGTCATTTATCCATTACTACTACTCTAAAAAGTATCAGTGAAGAAAGCATTACCCATCAATTTTATAGCTTGTAAAGTTGAAATTTTGTAACACCCCAAACCCGGCCTAGATGTTATGGCTGAATCTGGCGATGTCACATAGAATGAAATTTGAAATCGAGTTTATCAAGTTAAAATCATTTCCGTTTATTAGCTTTCATTCATCTCTCGTCAAATTCAAAACCATTTTCTCGTTTAAGTTGACCCGTTTAAAAATATTTTCTGTACCGGAAGCTTTTAAAACCATGAAATTTGAAGAAAAACCGTTTGCGTTTAGAAAAAACGTTGTTTCTAATTTAAACCAAGTTATGTTGAGTTTTGCAGTTTAAAAGTCCATGAAAATAGTTAAATCCAGAATAAAGGCAAACGTCCAAAAGTCCCAAATTACATAAAAAATAACCTATAAGAATAAAGAAGTTAAACCATAATGAAGTTTAATAGTGCGATAAACATGTGGTCACCGTTGAGTCCTATGCCACACCGGTTCGTCTAAGTCTGTGGATTACGTGTACAGATAAAAAAAAGGGGTAAGTTTACGTAAACTCAGTGTGTAATCCCCACAGAAGACATGCATACGGTCACAAAACAATCATCAGTCAAATGCAGTTTGGGCCTAAGCCCATTTCAGTTTCAGTAGCAGTTCGGGCCTTAGCCCATTTCAATTTCAGTATCAGATATACATCAATTAATAACAAGTCCTACCCAACCAGCCTCTACACACCATCTCTGTTCATCCCTACATTCCATGTAGGGTTTAAAACACCCACCCATCCCTACACACCAAGTAGTACCGATTGCAGCACATAATTAGTAAATTGCAGTTGAGTTGCCAGATAATAGGCTAAAGAGCCTTTCAGTACACTTCCTCCAAATATCAACATCCCAACCCAATGCAATGCAACATACAACATATGACATGCTAATACATACAGTTTAGTATTCACTCATATAAACATCATCCTCAGTACATACATCATACATACGGTTCATGCAATTAAGGGTCTAAGTAGTGCTTACCAACCCCACAGTAGGTTCACAATCGACTTGGGCGACTCGTGCAATCTTAGAACACATTTCAGTTAAATGGGCTTACACGCCTATGTGGCCTGCCCGTGTGGGCCCTCACGCCCATGTGGCTCACATGACTCAATTTGGCCTTGGCCGTGTGGATCACACGGCCTGGCCCAGAATCCCACACTTTCGTGTGGACTACCTGTGTGGACCCACACACCCGTGTGGACCTACACGGCCCAAATCAGTCTAGCCTGTGTGCCGTACACGACCTATTTGGCCATCACATGGCTTTGTCTTGTACGCACGACCTGGCCTCGTTATTCACATGCCCATGTTATGGCGCACGGCCTACTATACGCTCGTGTGGCATCGACAGTGGGGTTTTTGGATTTCGTCGACACCCTATTTTCTGCATTTTCGGGTACACACCTGGTATCGATTTGATGCAAAAACTACTTTGAACCTTCCAGAACCTAAAATCAGAGAAACGAACACCTTAAAATGACAAATTGAATCACTAAAATGCTGACTCAACAACACACGCACAAACTTACTGTTAACAAAACAACTGTGCGCACAATTCAATCTATTGAAATGAACTCCATAGCAACCCCGCCATCCACAACGCAATCTTACAACAATTAAAACTTCCAGTAAGAACCCATACACCAACAAACAAGAAATCTAACGGAGACCACTTACTAAACTTATCAACCCTTAAGAACCCCAAAAGTTGAAAATCGCGATTGGCACGTTAACTTGATCGAAAATTAAGAGTAAAAGAAAGAAATTGCCAAAAGGCAGAAAACACAGAAAAAATGGCTCTCCAATATCAGATTTTTACTTTTGAGAGAAAGAAACCAAATTTTGGAAAAAACACAAAAAGATAACGACAAATTCTGATAACTCCCCACTATTTTCTCATCTTCAACCACCCTCTACTTAGAATTCTGGTAAAACTGAAACTCTATCACATAGTTGAGCAAAATATAACATCCATTGCTCACGTAGGGATTTAAACACAGGACCTCCAACACACCAATTCCTTACCACTTGAACCAGCAAGCTCATTCTGATATGGTTTTACAATTAATTCAATATAAGCCCACTGAGCAAGCGTAAGGCTTAAGTCAGAAAAAGATACAAAAAATTTACCAAAGGTAAGGCTTGAACTTGGGACCTCACACACACACCCAGAACACTTAACCACTGAAGTAGATACATAGTTATTTGTGTTAAATTTTCACAAAAGCCGAAACAAGAATTTTGGGACGTTACGAATTTCCTTTAACTCCTAAAAGACATTATGTTGTTGTCATTGATGAAAACTCAAATCCTAACACAGTGCATATAGAGGGGTGTTGGAAAAATCCATTTGGAAAATAGTGTTTTTTAGGCACAACGGTAGTTTAATTTTTTTTAATATAAGTTTTGTGCTTTGTACGAGGCGGTCTAAAGTCAATCCCAACTATCTACCGAATAAACTTATTCGCTAATCTTAAACCATGAACTGTTTTGAGTGTGGGCTTAAAGTATATTGAACTAGTCGCACAGAATGAAAAAACTTTATTAACTTTCAGTTGAAAAGTTAATTTTCTCATTAATCGTAATTATATATTTTTTCCAGAAAATATAATTTATTTTGTAAAATAAATTACCATTATTTTCTAACAGAATAACCACGTATGTAAAGTGTGTCAATAGTTCAACACATAGTTCCAATTTGAGTTGTGGACTATGCAAATATGTAAATGCTTAATAGGTACGCATGATGCATATTTATGTTCCTTTATGTTTAGTTAAATTCTATAATTTCATTTTTCCACGTTATTATGTTAAATGTTTGTTAATCTTGTTGAACTTTATGGTTGATTGCCTCTTCAAAGCAAAGTAAGTATAGTGATTTTCATTTAAGCTTACTAAGCATTTTATGCTTATGCGTTGTTGTCTTTGCACGCATATACCAATTTTTAGATTCTTGAAGCCCTACTCAACCCTAGGATATCACACTATCATCATGACTATCAAGTGTATAAAAGTAGCATATTTGTAACTTATGGCATGTACTTAGAGTTTCTACATGTATAACATGTTAGTTTCATATGTCATTTTGTTCGTGAAAAATTTGTTTATGTTCCATTGAGTTTGGAGGCCAATTTGATACTTTTAAACATGGGATGTTTGAATATTTCCTTTGTATGCATGTACATAACTCTATTTTGTTATGAGCTTTAATTAGTTGAAAATTAACCTTGTTTTGAATTATATTATTTACTTTTATTATGCTCTCCATGTTATATAAATGGTTTGATGGATAATTATTTAATTTGAGCATGTTTTTATGAAGGATTTTTGCTTGTATATGGTCATTCTTTAAGCATTCTTTATTTTTATTTTTTTATAAAAGGCCACAAAGGGTAATTCACTCAACTAGGAAATATCTTGAAGTACATGCAAATGAATAGTAAGTGGCTAATCCAACCAAAACGTGACCTCTTGCTCATTATCTAAACCAAGGTACTAAAGAAGTTTACCACCTTATTGCTTGTTAGGCTACACAATTGAAATCTAAAGAATCAAACAAACCATATATAGCTTTGGCTTTATTTAATAGATGGCCCAAAACAATTAATCCAACAAATCAGACTTGAGTTTATTTATTACATGTGCACAATCACTCTCAATCACGATGCTACAAAAATCCCAATAAGCAAGTCAACTACAACCCAAAGATAATTGAACGAAGCTCTAACTAAGCAAGGTCAATACAATCAAGCACATAACTAGCAAAACCACAATGCACCAACCCATCCCCATCCTGCACCACAACCCCCCTCCCACTCAAGTGCCATCAGGATTCAGTGAGACATCCACATTAACCTTCAAAGTACCTTTCGGTGGTGTCTAGTGCACTTGTCTCGACTAGAGTGGAAACAATGGATGGTGAACAAAGTTATGGAGAAAAAAATAAACATGGAAACCTTGCACTTATGCTAGGGTAAATTAAAGAGAAAAAATTACCACCTCATCATCGTATTTTTCCTTGCATTCCATAAATTCCATAACAAAAGCAATAAGCAAGTTAGAGCTTCCCTATCCATAAGTCGCATGGCTTTCTCAAGCCAACCAATCCTACAAGCAAAATTATCATCCAAAATACCATTATAAATATAAACTAAAGTAAGTGTCACGTGATACTTGATAGTCACAAAGCATATGCAATATAGTCTCTATGGGTTTCCTACACTAACCATAACTCGCATCATTTGTAAGCAAGGTCTGAGCAATCATAGCAACCGTAGGCAATAAAGCATGACAACCACTCCAAGAAAATAACTAAATCTTAGGAAATGTTTTGAGCTAGCATATAATTTTTCAAAAGAAATGATGCAGCCTCAAACTAACACTCCTCAATAGAAGTGATAATACTCTAAAATGGCATACTTTTATGTGTTAATTACATATATATTTTGAGTATGACCTTACAAATTTGGGTTGTTTATGTTTATGGTTTTTTATCTTGTAGGTACTAAATTGAAGGGAAAAGGAAATTTTAGGGCAAAAAGCATGAATTTAAAGACAAAACAGGTCAACATGCAAAATAGGGAAGAAGTGGTGCCAAAAATACAAAGTGTGGAAGGCTTAAGGCAAAATTTCAAAGAAGAGATATATGGACATAAAACTTTGTTTAAATTTGAATTTTATTTTTAGGGTTATTGTTTGGATTATTATATTGTTTAGATTTAATTTTAAATTATATCTTTTAAACATTATCATCTAGAGTTTAGATAGGAATCAACTAGGGTTTTTTCATGTACTATAAATAGGGGATAGAGTGACATGAATACTCACTCATCACTTCTATAAAAAACTCATTCCTCTAAGTCTCTTAGCCTTTTTGTTTCTTTTCCTTTCCAATAAAATTTTGTTTCATTAAACTTGTGTTTTTATTCCCAAAAAACATGAGTAACTAAACTTGTCTAGCCAAAGGTTATCAAAATTCCTCAAAAAGAGTTCATGAGGCTTAGAACCCGTACTTAACCCTTCTCAATGAGTATTCATCATTTCTCCACATTTCGGGACTAACGCTTTCACCCATGTCCTTCGAATAGTAATCTTTTCATCTTGTATAAAGGTAGTCGCTTTGTGTGTTTTGAGAAGGTTGCACAGTCAGTTCGCTAACTTACTGCGTCAGAGGTTGTCGAGCCCAAGAGACGAAATGGCGTAGCATTCGCCATTGAGAAATAATGTTCTAGTGTAAGACAATCCCACAGGAGTGATGGTTGGCTAGAGTCAGGTTTCTTTATATCGCAAGACTATAACCTGAGGTGGAGCAAATGGTCGTACGCGTCCTCTTCCACTATAACTAGCTTATTCGGTCATGAGAATAACCACCTAAAAGTCTATGATTGAATCAAAGAAGGATCGAGATAACCGGAGGCTGGAATCCTTCAAATCGAAAAACCCCTTTTCTCAACTCTGTTTCTTTACACAATTGAGATTTCAATTTATTTACTCTCAACTCGTCCGTATTCTTAATTCTATTTTTTATTTATTTATCCAGGTCAGAAAATTTCTTAGGCATGACTGGACCCAAGATTTTGAGGAACAAGAAGTTGTAGCGATCTAGTCCCTGAGGATTTGACCCTTCTTCTCTTATAGTATTATTTTCGTTATATCTTAGGGATAGGTTATATTTGGTGCTTTCGATGACACATCAAATTTTGGTACTATTGTCGGGGATTGGCAACATACTAATCTAGTTTTTTTTCTTATGACCAAATCTACTATAGGAAATCTTGTGTTCGATTCAGAAATCGAAAAGACTGCGAGAGCTAATCACAAGGAAACGAAACTACGAAAAAGACAGTTAGAGGTTGTAGGAACTAAGAGTAATCCACAGCTGGAAATAGGAGCATATGACGAAGTTGAGTCTAGGGTTAACGAAAACCCTACTCAAACAATGGAGAATGAAAGAATAGGAGTCGATCCACAAGAAGAAGTGCCTTATGTTAGGGTTAACATAGACCTGAATCCAGCACAACAACCTATGGCTCAAACGATTTGATAAATGGCCAAAGCTCTTGTAGATCAACAGTCGTTATGTATTGCGTATCCTACTGTGGATACTAATTTTGAACTTAAGTAAGGATTAATCCAGTTTTTGCCAAATTTTTGTGGATTGAAAAATGAAAACCCACACAAACATCTAAAAGAATTTTATATGGTTTATCTTAGTATGAGACCTTAAGGCGTAACTAAGGATCAAATCAAATTACATGCTTTTCCTTTTCCCTAGCAAACTCTACTAAGGAATGGTTATTTTATCTACCTCATGGGCCTATCACAACCTAGGCTGATCTTTCTAGTTTGTTTCTTAACAAATTTTTCCCAGTATCGTGCATAGTTGAGTTAAGGAGGGAGATTGTTGGGATAAGGTAAAAAGATGTCAAGTCTCTTTACAACTATTGTGATTGATTTAAGAAGTTGTGTGCAAGTTGTCCACAACATGGGATAACAGAACAATCTCTTCTCCAATACTTCTATAAGGGCTTGAAGCCCATGAAAATGAATATGAAAATGATAGATGCCGCCAGTAGAGGGGTATTGGTCAACATAACCCCCTAACAGGTAAGAGACTTGATATCCATGATGGCTACAAATACTCAGTAATTCTGAGCCAATCTTGAACCCACTAGAAAGATTCACCAACTAAGTAATTTAAATTTAGAAGATAAAGTTGATAGACTTACTAATATCATAAATTCTCTTTTTGCAATAAAAATAGGACCGACCCAACTATGCAGAATTTATGCAGCACCCGAACATACAACTGATGCACATCCTAGTTTGTGTGACGATGCTATGGCCTATTTGGATGCTGTGGGGAACTTTTCTAGACCACCTCAAAGGCGATATGACCCTTATGCTAATACACCTAACCTAGGAAAGACCATCCTAACTTGAGTTATGAAATGAACCCGTGATATAACCAGCCATACCAAAATTGGTTTCCACAACAAACTCAAGATCTAGGTACCTCACTAGAAGCCATGAAAAATAAATTAGCAGCTAATGTGCTTGATTTCTAATAGAAAAATATTGATTTTCAAAAGAAAGTTGAGGCATTTATAAAAGAATTGACCATGTCGATTGAGAAAATAAACTCACAGGGAAAACTGCCATCACAAACAGAACCTAACCTAAGACAAAACGAAAATGCAGTGACAATGCGATGCGGAAAAGAACTAGAACCAAATCCTGGTAAGAATCGTGATCAAGATTCTGCCAGGAAAAGTAGGAGAACGATGAAAAGGTCCGAACGAAACCTCCATTACCCACAATTCAACCTCCGTTTCCAGAATGGTTGAACCAACATCAGAGAAGTAAGGGGAAAAAAATCCTTGAAACATTCAGAAATGTCGAGATCAACATACCATTGTTGGATGCCATAAAACAAATTCTACGATATGCCAAGTTCCTTAAGGATCTTTCCACTAACAAGTGAAAATTGACTGGAAATAAAAAAGTAAGTGTTGGTGAAAATGTATTTGCAGTGTTGCAACGAAAGATGCTAGAAAAATGTAAAGATAAGGGCATGTTTGCAATACCATGCAAAACAGGCCACTTAGGAATTAAAAAATCTATATGCAATTTAGGGGTCTCCACAAATGTAATGTCTTTTTCCATTTATGAATCATTTAACGTGGGTTTTTTTTAAGAAAACATGTGTTATCATTCAATTGGCGGACATGTCTGTTGTGCATCTCGAAGGAGTCCTCGAGGACGTATTAGTGAAATTCAACGAAGTTATCTTTCTTACAGACTATTATATGGCGAAAATGGAAGAGGATAACACTCCTGGGTCTTTAGACATCTTGTTGGGGTGACCTTTCCTTAGTACCGCAAGTACTAAGATTCACGTGTGTAGCAAAACCTTCACGATGAAGTTTGACGGGGAGATCGTGAAGTTTAACATTTACGACGCTATTAGTCACCCTAGTGAAATTTTGAATATAAATCGTATCGACATAATTGACTCATTAATAGAAGAAACTTTTGAATCACTTCATGAAAGTAAACTTGAAACACTGTTTGACGATAATTTCGATTTAGAACTAATTTGCGAATTTGTTAATGAATTATTGGCTCCTATGAACACTAAAATTCTACCTTCTATTGTGAATACCAAATTTCCAAGACAATATGATCGAAAAGTTCATTTGGAACAACCCCAATATTAGTTGGGCCGTCAAGCTAACAACGTTAAACAAGTGCTTGTTCGAAGGGAACCCAATTTTTTTTATTTTTTTTATTTTCTTACATGTTGATAAATTTTATTCTCTCTTTTTATGTCCATTAGAATTGAGGAATCAAAAAATTAAATTTGGAAATGAGTAAAAACAGTAACAAAAATGACATGGGGAGTGTTCTAAACCCTTTTCTTTTTCATCGTATTTGTTAATATTATTTTTCATATTAAGGGCAATGTGATTTAAGTAGGGGGAGACATTCCTCATTATTTTTGTTGTTTTTTCTATTGTGTTACTATTGCTACTGCCTTGTGCTTGTTGTTGCCCACATCTTGTGCAAAGGTGACCACTTTGTATGTTTTGGGAAGGTTACGTAGTCAGTTCGCTAACTTATTACGTCAAAGGTTATTGAGCCCAAGAGATGAAATGGCGTGGTATTCGCTATTGAGAAATGATGATCTAGTGTAAGGTTCCTCTAGATCACAAGGCTATAACCTAAAGTGGAGTTGGTGGTCATAGGAGTCTTCTTCCACTATACTGGCTTATTCGGACATGAGAATAACCACCTAAAAGTCTATGATTGAACCAAAGGAGGATAAAGATACCTGGAGGCTGGAACCCTTCAAATCGAAAAACCCCTTTTCTCAACTCTATTTCTTTTCACAATTGCGATTTCAATTTATTTAATCTCAACTCATCCATATTCTTAATTCTATTATTTATTTTTTTTTAGGTCAAACGTTTTTTCTTAGGCATGACTGCGCCCAGGATTTTGAGGAACAAGAAGTTGTAGCGATCCAGTCCCTAAGGATTTCCATACTTCTCTTATACTCTTCTTTTCATTATTTCTTAGGGATATGTTATATTTGGTGCTTTTAATGACATACCAAGAAGTGAAATGTAGCTTACTTTTGTACATTAGAAGCCTCCCGATGAATGACCCCAAATGAGCAAATTCAATGGATCTTGAGGAGACAATAGAATGGACAAAATATAGACTGTCTCCTCCTTAGAGAATAAGCTCCAAACCAACACCTAATTTCATCCCCTCTCATCCGCTTGTAGCGGCTACCTGTCTACGACACCATGAAGCAATTGACCATTAAAATTAAGTTCCCTACCAGTCAGTCACTGCTTCCCACATCGATGCCCCTAAATCTGAATTGAAGAAATAACATCCACTAGCCAAAAGAACCTGAGTTCCAATTCACAAAGGGCCGCCACAATACTCGTTCATACATATGAAACTTTCTCAACTCGCTTTGGATGGAAAATACCCACCATCAGGAAAAATATTTAGCACTCAAAACACAATAACACAAAGTATCCTGATGGTGCATCAAGCGCTACACTTGTTATCTTAATAGAGCCAAATTAAACTGACCCAAGTCCTAGAAGCCTAAGCCACCCATACCCTACCCTCTACTTTTCGTCCCCCCTCTGTCCACTAAAATAGTCGAATAAAGCACTGAACCCCATCAATAATTGATTGAGGAAGTAGAAAAATCGACTTAGCGTAAGTTGAAATAGATTGAAGGACCAACTTAACAAATAACTCTTTACCTTTGAAAGAAAGAACCTGCTTAGATTGACTTTGAAACTTTCGATTTACCTTATCAGGGGCTTCTTTAAATGTTAGGGGTTTTATTCCTCCCCACCAACAAGGCGGCCAACAAGGCGGCCCCAAGATAGCTCCTAGGAAAAATGAAGAACTCTTATGCGCAACAAAGATGTAATCTGAACTTGATGTTCTGGCAATGTATTTGGGATAAAATAAACCATGAACTTGTCTATATTAACTTTTTTTCCTAAGACTCTCTCAAAAGAGGATAGGATGTCCATAACTATAGAAGCCTCTGAACACTTATTACGAATAAATAAAAGGTAATCATCCAAAAAAAAGTAAGTGGTTCACCTGTGACCCATTTTAACTTACCAGACTACCTTGAACCAAACTATCCACTTAAGCCTTGAGTAACTGAGTAGAAAAAGCCTTTATGCACAATAAGAACAAATAAGGAAAATAATAATTGCCCTAACGCAAGCCCCACCTCGGTTTGAAGAAATCAATTAGAAAATCATTAAACTTAACGACATATGAAACTCAGGTAACATGAGTCATCACCAACGCCACCTATTTTAAACAGAAGCCTATATGCCCTATCACCTTCTTAAGAAAGCCCCTACTCAACTTGGTCATAAGCCTTACTAATATCCAACTTTAATGCAAAACCTTTATTAAGTTCATTCTTAGAACTCTGAAGATAATGCATAAGCTTATGTGCGGCCAAGACATTATCATGAATCATGCGACCTAAGAAAAAAACACTTTGATTCTAAATGATACAAAAAGAAATAACTTCCTTCAAGTGATTCTCCAGCACCTTCAACACAATTATTTAAATCACCCTACATAAACTAATCGAGAAAAAATAGGTCATATTCTGAGGTTCAGGCAGTTCCAGAATTAAAACTATTATTGTCTCATTAACTGTACTTATACCAACCGATCTATTTAGCAAATCCAAACAAAAGACCAAAATATCATTCCAAAAAACATTATAATGATCTATAAAAAATAATTTAGAAAGCACCTTTGATGAATCTATCTTTTTAAAGGCATGAAGCACCTTAAAAGCTGGCAAAGGCATAGAGAGACCCTCATTCATAGAAAGTTTAATAATAGGAACTATATAGCCAAAAGAAGCTCCAATCTACCCCTAACCTAGATTGAGTAAAACAGACCAGTAAAGTAACTTATAACTACTAGAAGAACCCCATGTCTCCCTCCACCCTCCATCTTGAATCATCAACCAAACCCATAATCCAATTTTTATGTTGATGCCTGTTCACTATCATGTGAAAAAAATGGATGTTACGATCACCGTCTCTTAACTAAGAATTTGAAGAGTGTTGCCAACAATAAACTTTCTTAGCATCACATAATCTACCCAAATTAGGTCAAATTTGTCTCTATTCAGTATCATTTCCCTCTCAAAGTGGAGCATCAATCAACTTATACTCATCACCTAAACATTGTTGAACTCTATCCAATTTGGCTAAAGAAGAGAGTTGAGACAGTCCCACAGCTTCCTGAATCACTCATTAGCACTCATCAAACATTGGCTAACAAGTCTCATATTAGAATCAAAGCCAAGAGTCAAGCCAACCTTCCCTTACCCAACTCCTAATACATCTAAGAAGGCACCACCATTATCTAAAATAATTTGATGCACAACCTTAATATTGACAAGCAAATGGCCTTGTATGTTTTCTATGTTTAGAGGTTTTTTAGTGGTTGTATATAGTGTATTAAACTCAAAATTTTGGTCACCTACACCCAAGGTTTGGTACCTAAAGTATAGGTATTGGTTCTCAGTCATTAGAAAACTAAAAATTCATCAAGTGCCTAGGGTTTGGTATCCTTGCCTTGGGTATCGATACTAGGTTCTTTGGAATGTAAAATGCTATAGTATATGGACCAAGTACTGATACCTTGGCATTAGGTATCAATACTTGTCCCCTTGATAAGGCCACTACACTATTTTGGTGATTTTGAGCCTTTCGAGGCCCGTACTTGGTCTGGGACAGCGTTTTTTCAGGGATGGTAAATTTTAAATAACATACTCATTGCCTATGAGGTTTTCCACTCCTTTAAAGATAGAGAGGACGGGTTCTCGTGACCTTTTTTCCTTAAAACTAGATATGAGTAATGGTTGTGATAGGGTGGAGTGGAAGTTTTTGGATAGTATGATGATTTAGTTGGGTTTTAACTCATCTTGGGTATCATTGGTCACAGCTTGTGTAATAACGATCTCCAATTCGTTTATCTTTAATAGGGTTTAGAGAGATGATTTTTAGCCTCAGCGCGGACTCGTCAAGGGGACCCTCTGATTCCATACCTTTTCTCCTAATATATCCAGAAGTTTTTTACAATTTGTTTAATATGGCTAGACGAGAGGCGATTTTGAAAGGTGTGCATATTGGTAAGAGTGGTCTAGCTCTTACTCATTTATTCTTCGTGGAGGACAGTATTTTGTTTGGTAAAGCTACTATAGTTTGTGCTACTACTATGAAGTTGTTAATTAATGAATACAATGGGGCTTCAAGTCAGCAGGTTAATATTGACAAGTCTATTATTTATTTTAGCAGTAATGTGACTAGTGATTTAAAAGAGCACATTGGAAATGTGTTGGGTGTTTGTATCTCCAATATTCCAAAAAAAAAAAATTCTCAAGTCTCCCTATTATGATTGGGTGTCAAAAGTAGGCTTTTTGAGTTCTAAAGAAAAATTTCACAAGATAATTGATGGGTGGGGCATACGGTACTTATCAATGGGAGGTAAAGAGGTATTTTATCAAATTGATATTACAAGCTATTCTTGTTTTTACTATGCAGTGCTTTTTGTTACCAATTTTATTATGTCAAGATTTGGAGTGTGTAATTAGTAAGTTTTAGTGGTGTAACAATAAAACAAGCAAAGGGATACATTGGTGTCAATGATAGAGGCTTTGTCAACCTAAAACTAAGGGTGGATTAGGCTTTCACAACTTAGCCAAATTTAATGTTTGCTCTTTTAGCAAAGCAAGGGTGGCGCATATTGTCAAATCTTACTTCCTTAGTAGCTCGTGTATTGAAAGCAAGATATTATCCAAATTGTGAGTTTATGAGTTCTTAGTTAGGAGCATACCCTTCTTATACCTAGCGAAGCATCTGGAATGCACAGGGCTTGCTAGAGCGAGGGTCAGGAATGCTAGTTGTTAATGGCTCTGCAATTAATATTTGGAATGACCCTTGGATTATGGGTATTGGACAAGGAAGGGTTAATCTTTAGAATATTGATGTGAATTTCACTATAATTTGGGATATTATGGATCCTATCACGAATACTTAGAAATCGAACTTGATTTTGTTGTTATTTGATGAAGATCAAACAAAACACATTATGTGAATTCCTCTTTCCAAGTCGGTGCAAGAAAATATACTTGTTTGGTGAGGGGATAATATAGGTTCTTACATAGTAAAGATTATGTATAAACTCCTTACTACAAGGGGTTTAGATCCTATGACTGATTTAACAATAGATCAAATTGGCTTAATGAAACACTTTTATAACCTATTGTGGAATCTAAGCACACCTACCAAGATCAAAATCACAATTTGAAAAATAGCTAATAACTATTTGCCTACTTTGTGCAACTTACAGATTCAAAAGCTAACTACACAACCTTTTTGTCCTATTTGTTGAGTAGACATGGAAGTTGTGGAACATTTGGGAAGGGATTGCTCCTTCACCAAGCAGGTTCTTAATGCACTGGGAGTGGTTTATTCGTTGCCTTCTTATGAACAAATATGGAAGGTTTGGGTAGCCCCATTGTTCCTGCAAAATAGCTTAATAGAGTTCAAGTCTTTAGCTATTGCTTCGTGGGCATTATGGTTTAATAGAAACAATCTATACCATGAAGGCATGCGACAGAGTGTACCCTGGTTGTTACTTTTGTCAAGGCATATATTGGTGAGATTGATGCCCTAGATGCACCTAATAAACTAATAGTATTGATGGGAGAAGACCGATGGTGCCTCATTCGGGGGAATCTGTGAAGGTTAATTTTGATGTTGCATTTTAGAAAGACAAGTAAAAGTCTACTTTTGGGATTTTAATTAGAAATAGAGAGGGGTTAATCATGGTAATTTGTACTCACTCGAACAGTCATATAGTGGATTCTTTCATGGTGGAAGCTCGTGCATGTGAACAAACAGTGTCTTTTGCGATGGATCTGGACTTCAAGAAGGTTATTGTTGGGGGGATTATTTGGTCGTCATTAAGAAGCTTCAACCTTGAAACAACCCATTTTCAGTGAAATCAGAATAGTAGTTTCGGGACCACAAATTCGAGCCAAAAATAAAATTTATTTTAATTTTATTGCATGGTCCGTATTATGACAGAGATGTCATGTGAGAATTCTGATAATAAAATTTTACCGATTATGTGTTTAATTACGGGAAGGACCAAATTGCATAAAATGTAAAAGTGGAATTCTAGTAGCTAGAAGGATTAAATAGCTATGGAATTTAAAACTTAAGGTCCTTATATGGTAATTAGACCATTAATCAAAAGTTAGTAGATATTTTTGATGATTCATCCATGGACATTTAAAAAAAAAGGCAAGGATTAAATTGGAAATAGAAATAATTAAAATATGATACATAATTAAAAAGAAATTGACATCTTCATCTTCTTCTCCAAAATACATGGAATAGGAAAGAGAAAAAAAATCTTTCTTGGCTTAATTGGGTAAGTTTTTTTGTCCCGTTTTTAGTAATTTTGATATTTTTGAAACCAGAATAGTTTAATATATCTATTTGAGGGATTAATTTGAAAAGTTATCAAAGTATAGAAGTTATATCATGGATGAATATGCTGAAAATTAGAAATTTATGGTAGAAAATGAAAGGTTGTTGATAGATAAACAACTTTTACAAAGTGATTTTTGATGAAAACGTGATTTAGAAACTAATTTGTAAAGTTGTGAAAATTGAAGAAAAATTCTGAAATTTATGGAACACATGTGCTGTAAATTGTATATTGAAATTTCGGTTAGGCTTGGAATAGGGAGTAAATTTCATGAATTTTATTTTCCGAGCCTAGGGACGAAATTGGAATTTATGGAAAGTCTAGGGGCAAAAATGGTAATTTTGCCTAGGATGTAAATTGAGTCCAAATAAATATGAAATGTGATAAATTGATGATTAAATTCATTTATATAGATCCGGATAACACAAATTCGAGGCTAGATCGAGGAAAAGAAAAAGTTTCAGATTAGTAGATTTATATACGCAAATAAGTGTCGAGGTAAGTTTGTATAACTTAATCGAGCTTGTAAATATGTTAAATTGAATGTTGTGTTCGTATGGAATGTGTTTTATATTTATGTGAATTAATTTGAATTTTATAATAAAGAAATGAATACATGTTTGAAATGGTTTAAAAGGGTTAAGTTCCGTTTGAATATTGCATTTCGATGGATAAATGTGATTTCCCTTATTGAATGAAGTCCTACATTTATTGCTGATGGGATTTAGCTCAGACGAGTAATCCTATTGACCTCATTACAGAAAAGATTTAGCTCGGACGGGTAATCCTGTTATAATCCCTCTCAAGCATATGTTATAATTAGGATTTAGCCTGGACCGGTAATCTTGATATATGATATGTGGCTCGAGAGTGTGCTCTCTAATTAAGTACCCTAATGGGTACTCCTGAATATAAATTGACAGGTTATTGAATTGTACACCTTAAATGTACTACCTGAGTATCCATCGGAATTTCAATGATTCAACGGATAAAATACTTGACTGATATGAGAGTTATGAGATGAAATGAATAATGTTTTGAAAGAATATAGTATGATGAGCTCATCTATGTTTACTTGATGTATTTGAGAATTATGTGACTAATATGTTTGATTGGATGTATGTGTTTAGGCAATTTTGCCAAGTTGATGGAAAACATGTTATTGTATGCATAGATTTAATAAATGAGGTTGGTAAGTCTAATTGCTGCTATACGAACTTATTAAGCATATAATGCTTACTAGGTTTTATTTTCTCTGTTTTATAGTGCTCGATAGCTTGTGAAGGTTGGTGATTGGTTGGAGCATTACCACACTATCCACAAGCTTATTTTGGTATAAATAGTAAACTTATTTTGGTATAATGGCATGTATAGGCTAACTTGGCCATAGATGGCTTAAATATGTTATTGTGATCTAGCCATTGAAATGGCTAGTAATGGTATGTTTTGGTATTTATAAAGTATAATGTTATGATAAACACCTATGTGTTAGATAGGAATGATCAAATGATGTTTTATGTTTATATTAAACCAAGGTAAGATTTTAAACATGTATGTATGCAATGTCATATCATATTAGATGTTAAAATTTGCTTGAATTCAATGCTTGGATTGGTTGGTATTTGGCTGTAAGTTTGGTGCAGGTTATTGGTAAAATTTTGGGTGAGAAATGAAGCTAGAAATGGCTTTATTTTGTCCACATGGGCAGACATACGGGCGTGTGTCTAGACCATGTGTGACACACGGCTTGATATATGGATGTGTGGTTAGGTCGTGTGTCCCCTGCATCTTAAATTTGAGAAACAGAATGCTCAGAATTAAACACAAGGGCAGAGACACAGGCATGTGTCTTAGCTGTGTGTGCTACACGGACTACAACATGGGCGTGTGTCTTGGCCGTGTGAACCCTACACCTAATTTTTGAAAATTAAATTGATCACACGGCCTACTCACACGAGCGTGTGGCTGGCCGTGTGGCACAAGTCAGAGAGTTACACGGGGTCGAACACGGCCTGCAGCATGGGCGTGTCTTAGGGTCACACGGGCGTGTCCCTAGACCACACGGGCGTGTGATCCCTGCACCTAGGAAAATTTTTGAAATTTTGAGAAAAATTTATAAAGTTTTCGATTAAGTCCCGACTCGATTTTAATACTCATATTGGGCCTCGAAGGTCCATTTAAGGGACGTTATGAATAATCTCAAAAAATGAATAGTAATTGACATGAATTATCTATAAATGTTCTGTAAACTTAGGTAATGCTCCGTAACCCTGTTCTAGCAACGGATACGAGTTAGGGGTGTTACAAATCTTCTATGGATGATGACTCAACAGTTAGTGTTATTGTGAAGGAGATCAAGGAAAAAAGCAATAGGTTTGAGAACTTAAATTTTCGATTTGTACCGCGTCACTTTAACAACGTCGCTCATGTGCTTGTCGGTTTAGGCCACTCATATTCTTGTTCCATGTACTGGATGGAGGAAGCCCTGACGGCTGTCGAAAATGATGTAGTATTGCATTGACGATGGGTGGACTCGCCTGATTAGTGATACTTGGCCCTGGTGTTGTAGATATTATCGACTCTTGAACTCTGATTCTCTCCTCAGGGCGGTGACGGTTCTCTTTACTTAATTGATTAAAGTGATTATTTTCTTTTATCTGAAGAATCGAAGAGAGACGTTTCAGTTTGTTTACTAGTGATGGAATTTTGTTACAGATTGATTGAGGAAAGAGAAGGTTTTAATTTTGTTTCAATCTTGAGAAATACTTTTAATTTTCTATTTTGTTTTAATGACTTTAGTTAGATTATTTTACTGTTTTCGGTGGGCGTGTTAGGTTGTATATTCGTTTAATTTATCTTTCCTCAAATGAAATAAAACTACTAGTTTACTCTCTTTTAAAAAAAAATAACCTTTAAAATGACTTGTTGCTTTTTTAAATTTAAATTTAATATTATGTAAACGTTCCCTTATTTGATTAAGAGGCTCTTGAATGAATCCACAGAAATTCCGGTACTAATAAACATTTTAATGTTGGTGAAGGCATAATTCGTATCTAGATACATCTATTTACGTGAGTCATTACTCAGTGGTTACGATATAAAGCCTAACAATAAGCAACAAAAGTTTTAGAAGCAATTTGAAATATTATTTATGAAGGTCCCTATCCTCTACCAACTGCCCTCCACTTTGCACCAAAGTCAACGTTTGACAAGTCTATGATCTGGTGTAAAGTGGGAAGGAATCAGGAATTAAAAAAAGAAGAAAAAGTTATTGTTATTACATAAATTAAAAGCATTTATTATGAAGATTACTATTACTTTATTTCAAATTCAATCTAATTAAATTTATATAAAACTCGACTTTAGATGTTCCTGACCACATCAAATTTGTACATAATATCTAGTTGAATCGATTTTAAATTTTACTCAAATTCATTTATATTTATATAAAATTAATTTAATTTAAATCTATTTAATTGAGTCATTATTTTTCTTTAAAATATATTACTTTTGTTTAATGTTTTTCAATTATATATATTTTGTTAAAATCTTACAAAATAAATAACTTAACATGTTTTTTTTATAATATTTACATTATATATAAGTATATTTAATTTCTTTTATATAATTTAATTATATAAAATAAAAGGACTCTAACATATTATTAACTTGAAAATGAGTTAGATTAATCATGTCTCAAGTTTGAATATTGAAATATAAGTCTTGCATATATTTTAAAAGCTTAAATGAACAATTAGTATCTAAACTACTCCCCTTCCTATCTTAGTATCTCTAGTGTCTAAACTATTTTTTTTCACGATCATACCTCAATCAATCAACTGTTAATCAACAATAGTCAATGATAACATGAGTCAATAACCTAGGAGCATATGGTATAAAGAGCCACATAAACGTTGCCCGTTGATCGGGCGTTGAGTAACATTGACTGTTGTTGACTGGTCAACCTTGATCAACTTTTAATTTGAATATATGTTTTGAAATTTTATATATTAAGAATTATTTATATTTTATATAATTTGTATATTAAAAATTATATAATTTTTAAACTTTTATTTTGAACATTTAGATTTTTCTATTTTTTTAAATATACATATTTTAAACTTATATATTGATTTTATATTATTATATTATAAAAAAATTCATAAAAATATATATTTTAATTTTTATATATTTCTAAAAATTTTAATTTTAACTTTTATAAATTATTTTTTTTAGGATGATTTTATAGAAATAAATACACATTTTTGTGCCACCTTGCAACTTTTAATTGGTTGTAAATTTTTAGTGGATGTAACATTTTGGGAGTGATTTGGATAATGGAGATATAATTTAGGTATCATATCAAACAAGAAAAAAATGGATACCAAGATAAGAAATCGTTTATAGTTTAAGTACAAATTTATCATTTAACTCCAATATTTTAAATGATTTAATTTTTTTATCCAAAAATTTAAATTTTTTATTCAAACCCTTTAAATATAAAATGAGCTTTCAAATTTAGAGGGAAGAACATGAAGAACCTTAAGAGATAAGAGATGAAGTTTCGAATTGATGTTTGTTATTATGAAATAAAAATGATTATTCTAAAATCACAAAATATTAGACATTGTTGAGGAAAAAAAAGAAGGAGAAAGTTTAAGCAGGCAAGTATTAGAGAGGAGTCAGCAACTTCAATCTGTATTATCCAATCTTCAACTGTTGATGATGAGACCAACCATCTGCCTTAATGGCAACTTCTTAACGATAATGCTAATGGTACACTATTTCGCAAAAAAAAAAGAGAAAGAAAGAATAAATTTAGTGTAAAACAGCAAATGAGGATTGTTCATGAAAGCTATACATTTATGTATATTCATATCAATACCATATTCTATTTTTTTTTTAATCATTTCATTATAGATTTTAATTTTATCTGTTTTTTTACATAATATCTAAAATTATTTATAATCCCTTCTCAACTCATAAATAAGAATACTTTAACATACTCGAACTCATATCCTCCTGTATTAATAACAATACCCATACTAATTAAATTAAAACTCAATTAGCATAAAGTATATTTGTGAAAACTATATATTTAGGTCTACAAGTTTGAAGGCTGATTCTCATATGAACTGTTTACATGCACGACTTAATTTCCACTTTGGAGACATGACATGATTGATAAAACCTATGGATTTAACAAGCTTCACTTTTATTAGTCTCATTTAATGTTTAAAATTCTGCATTTCCTAAATTACTCTGTACGACATTAAAATAATTAAATATAATATATTCATTTAATTATATTAAATAATTAATAAGTTAACATTTTATGTGACTAAATCTAGAAATAAAATCAAATAATTGTGAGAAAATATACAAACGTGAGATAAATTTTTCTATTGAAAAACATATGAGATTAAAATATGATATGAGAAAATCAAAATATAACATGGTTAAAAGATATTAAAAATTGATATTTAAATATTATTAACGGATCATCAACATGAAAATTGACATTTAAATATTTTTTAAATTGAATTTTAATAATAAATTATCTTATGAATTATTACACAATATAACATAATCTGCAGGAACGAAGTCAGAAAATTTTTTAAGGGCTAAAATTAAATTGTAATTTTTTACTATAGTAAAAATGTATTTTTCAAACGATTAAATCAAAATTTTATCATTTTTAGAAATGGCAATGTGTAATTTTACTTTTACTAATTTAAAATTTTAAAATGCCAAAATAGAAAATTTTTTAGGAGGACTGAAGTCCCTACCAACTTCTAGATTCGCCTATGATAACTTGATTTTTTTTATAAATAGAATAAAAATAACACAATTTAATGTGATATGAATTGAAACTAATACCAACCCAACATAAAAAAAGGATAATTGCAAGATAATATTAAAAAAATAAGATGAAAAGGATGTAAGTATATCGATCGTCTAATTAACCATTTTAAAATTACATGGGCTAATCCTTTAATATTAGCACAATATTAAATAAATTAAATATATATCTTAGACACAAATATGTCAAAATCTACATAACTTATTAACACCTAAAAGAATATATAAATTTATAATTTGTAAATCTACAATATTTTAAACCTACAAAAATTCAACTTTAACTTTAAATTTTTCTCTTTCCTTTCTCCTTGTCTTTTTCTTTTTCCTAATTCACCTTTTTGTCCATATACACTTTAAATATTTTAAATTTAATTTCTCTATTTTTAATCTCAACAATTTATTCATTCTATTATTTTAATTTAAAAATTAAAATTTAATTGAGTACTTTTGTTAAATTGGATTGCATACTATTACACAACCAATATTATGTGGAAGGTCAAATAAAAAAAAAAATGTTGAATCTAGGGTTGTTAGGTTTCTAATTTTAATTTTGGAGTTTAAGTTCCTTTAGCACTATTCAGATAAACTAAATTGAGACCTAACATTTACAATTTGTCATTTATGTTAAAATTGTATATAGTTATAGATATTGGTGTTTTCATATAATTAAAAAAATGATAATTTTTTTTATAATATAAGCCTTTATATTATTCAAATATACTTCTATTTTTTGCTATTAGGTTAAATTAACCTTATACCTTTTGTGGTCAATAAACTCTTTCATTCATAAAATATGTGATATCGTCATAGTACATACATCAAAAGAAACCAAACAATTCTAATGTGATGATCGGTTAAGTTCTAGGTGTAGTTGAGATATTCTTAGTAACATAAGCTCAAGAGACCTAAAACTCAGGACATTTAACAATAAGTTGGTAGGGCAAGTAATCCATCCTTGTTAAGTATGTTAACCAAGTAGGATGGGGTAAAGATACTCAGTTTAGAATGCTCATTCTTCTCTTTGATTGGTTGGTAATCCAATATGTCACTTTATTAGCGTCTTTATGAATCCACCTCAAATCAACCCATTAGAACTTTTCTGCCTTTAACTTGATGTCCTTAAATATAGGGCATATCCTCTATAATTCTTTGTCACTCCCCATTCTCAATTTAGTTACTAACATCTTACAATCTGACTCCTCTATTATTTTCTCTATATTATGCTATTTGTCATCAATGCCCTTTTTAAGAATCAAACTTCAACTTCTATACTTGAGCTTGCAACCATTTCCTTGTTAGTTCCTCTTGTTAGACAACCTTTAACATCTTTAAATATTACACCCACACTTGTATTCTTTGGTGGAAAAATACGATTTAGAAAGCAATTTTATTATATAGAAGAAGTTTTAATTTTTTTTCTAAAATTGAACCTTTGTGATTTTTATAACAATAAACCTTTTTACCGAATTTGTACTTGTGTTATTCAATAGACAGTTTGATTTGAATCCCGATTTTCAACCATTCAATCTTTTTCGCTATTCTTGACCTTTCCTTGCTAAAATGTAGGCTCTATTCACCAACCGTGAATGCAATGAAAACTTTAATTGATATTCAGTGGGAATATATAAAACTCTCCATGGGCTAGAAACCAAAAATGATTTCTCACAAAAATAGAATTTATTTGGGTAGAATATATTTCACTATTTTCTAATAGAGTAATTACGCTTAATTTGGTGTAAATTGACCTAGCCTATAATCTCTATTTATAGAGAAAATAACAAAAGTCTCAATTGAACAAGGTGTGATTGAACAATAATATTTTAATAGGAAAAATATACTCCCACTAAGAGTATACTAGGGTGGGCGACACACCCTTTTTTAAGATACTTAAGATTGTTGCCCATCACATATAAATGGGCTCGATTGGGTCTTTCATGTATTAGACACAATTATATGTGTTATCTGAACTTTGAACCAAACTATATAATTTATCCAACCTAATAAACAATTTTCCTATACCCAAAATATTATTTATTCAATTAATTAAATTATTTTTTAACACAATTCTAATCCCCTTAAAATCATGACTACTTTACTGTATTAGAATCTAGGAGTAAATAAATTTAATTATCTCGTTCTATGAAACTATGATAACTAATTGATTGAATTTTTACTTCGAATTTCAATTATTTAATTATAATTTAATTAAATAAGAATTCAAAGAAATTAATTTAATTACTAAGTCTTCTATTGTTTATGGTGAGAAAATGCATGTACTGTGGATAGTGATACACACGATTTATTTTTCTAATTCTCATTTTCATATATTCACATCATTGCTTCAAATGAAAACCACCAATGATTCACCAAATTAGCAAAGAGATTGATTTAACATATATAATTAGGGCTCAAAAAATTTGTAAATTAAGTTCTAACTCTCCGTTTATTAGTTACAATATTATTTAGTCATGGTACCATGACTAAGCTTTCCCTATTATATATCTTTACGAAAGCTACTTATTAAGTGGTTGTCCAATGACCATATCATATGTGTGTTACCCTCATAGGACATTCTTAATCTAGTTGGGATAAAATTCATTCTCCTAAGATGACCTTATTTTATCTTACAGTAACCATTACATATTCCTTCATGGAAAAAGTCAATTACTAACACATAGTAATTAAATCATTCATCTTTAGACAAATGGCTTATGGCCATGTTATTTTCCATATATCATGTAATGTCAATGAGAGGAAACCATTTACCATTTATTAGGCTATGAATTCCACTATTATAAGTGACTATATCATACAAAAGTCATATACTCAATGTACTAGATTTCGGCTTTATTACCAATTGAACTTAAGCTTTTGATACATAAAAGTATATAAGTCACGCACACTTTGTCCGTCACTTACCTAGGATTGAGGTAAGCTACACTATAAATGTCAGAAGTGAATAAATCCATAAATGATCTAGGATTTATTCTACTTAGGTTCTACCCAATGTATTGTCAGTCCAAACAATCACATCTATATCTTTATTTTCTGAGAGTCATTCGCTTTGATACCCAATATAAGGTATCTCCCAAATTGGACTTGATAGGCGGTGCAATAATCTTTTAATCGTCTTGCTCAATTTCATTTAGACTATGAATAATTTAAATTATTTACTAATATAAGTTATCTTCTTGCATTATTATCAACCACATAATGCGACAAAATATTAGTTAAACATTATATAATCAATGAGAAAATATTTTCTTTCATTTTGCTTTGTGTGTAAAAATCATTGAGGACATTATGCAAAAGATAATAATAAGAATGGAGTTTTATTAAGCTAATTTGTTTGAAAAATTAGTAGTACATTTGGCGATATCACTACACTAAGGGCACTAAATCCCAACATTCTTTGTGTTAGAGTAGAATACACCATCATAGTTAAGCTTAACTCATCCCTAATAAAGTTTTTCCACTTTTCTTTTCTTTTTTTTTGCCATACTTCTTTAAGTTACTTTATTTTTATTATCTATTTCCAGCACTCTTAATCTTTCCTATACAACAACTACTATCCATTAGATAACCTTTTGAGGTATATGCTTTTTAATTTTTCTATATAATAGCCATACTCTTTTCTTTCCATATGATTCAATAAGCATAAATAATAGTGACATTTAGTTCTTGAGAAAGCCTTCAGTTTGCACTTGAAAAACCATTTCGTTCTAATTATTGTTGCAACAAAGTTAAACTAAACAAATTAAATGCAAAGTGAAGCAAAGAGCAAAATAATGAGAGAATTAACACACGATATTTCTTTACGCAATTAAAATTAACCAATCCTACTTTACGGAGCCTCGCTTAGTGAATGATTTTATTCAACAATTCTTCGGATTACCTATTGGCTTAAGCCCAATTTACCTTTACACAAATAAGTAATTTCAGCCATAACACCAACCCCAATTGTTACAAATTGCTCACCTAAATACACTATAATAAAATCAATAAACTCTCTACAAAATACCTAAAAGAGGCACAAAAGTACCACTAGAAAATATAGCAAAGTTGTCGACAAAGACACTCCAAAATTGCATACAAAGTGATGCCACAAGTAGCCTATTTATAGGCTAACACAAGAGTCCATCCAACAAAGTTTTGATAAGCTTTAAAATCTTATTTAAAAGCTTAGACTATCTCATTAATTATCCTGAGTATTAATCACATAACAACCTTCATAAACAAATCTTCCGATAGCTCTAAAACTTTCTCAAGATATAAGAATAAGGATGGATATCTTCAACACTTTAAGATTCACCTTTCTTTTCCAAGTCAAAAGAATAAAAAATAATCTCATTAATCCCATCTTGCACGTCCATACTTCTTCATTAGATGAATTAACGAGATTAAATCTAAAGTCAAACATGTCAAACCAATGAATTTAATTGCACCAAAAATGTCGTTCCATTTGTTGTTCAAACGTGTAATAGTCAAAGTCCCAAAAGTTTCTTTTTGTGTCTATTTTGTCACCCTTTACCTTATGCATACACATTTAAACCATTCAAAAAAACAAGATATCTACTCCTTGTTAACTTTATAGTTAGCAATCAAATCAAACCAAATAGGTAGGTCTTGTTCATTTACAAGTTAAAAGTAAATTCAAATACAATTCAGTTAGGTGTTGGTTTTTCCCAAGGTTAGTTTGGTTTTAGTCTGGGAAAAATATAAATTTGATTGTCAGTATTTTTCAATAGAACCAACCAATTGATCACCCATAGTTACTTTGACTCTAAACCAACTAGAGATTTCATGAAGACTTACAAGATCATGTTGTATAAATTAGATCAAGTATGTAAGGTGAATGGTAGACTCTTAGATAGAAAACTCATTTTTCAAAATAGAAAATTAGAAGCTGGTGAAATGGATTAAAGTAAAGTACTTTTTTTTGTAAAACCCCTCGCTCGACCCGGTCACCAAACTAGAGCTATAAGATACTATAATAGTTAATGGAATAGTTCATATACAATTTTAAATTTAATCATTCAAATAAACAATCAAAACAATTCTTAAACCATATTTAACATAATTTACAAACAAATCTGAGTTTTAACCGAGCTTATGAAAGCTCTTAAGTTGACCCGTGTACAAATAAGGACTAAATTGAAAAATTTTATATAAATAGGAAAATTTTCAAAACAGGGTCACACGATCATGTACATAGGCCATGTTACAAAAGGTGATTGTGTGAAACTGGAGCCACACGGTTGTGTGTCCAAGCTGAGTAACTCACTGAAGCTGTGTGAACCTAAATGCAAAAACTAAATTGAAAAATTTTCAAATGCGGTCACACAGTCGTGTACATAAGCCATGTTACTAAGGGTGATAGTTTGAAACTAGAGCCACACGGTTGTGTGTCCAGGCTATGTAACTTACTGAAGCTGTGTGTACCTAAATGTAAAAACTTACAAACAATCAGACGGTCGTGTAACCAGGCCGTGTGACAAATTGAGACCGTGTGAAAAATCTAGTGACCAAATCAATAGTACCACATGGGTGTATGGCTAGCCCGTGTAACAAACTAAAATTGTGTTTACCCAAAACTTCCTATTTGATAAAGAGCACACAGCCGTGCCACTTGCCCATGTGTGACACACGGTCGTGTGTTAGCCCATGTATGCAAAAATGAATCTTTTTATGCAAGTCACCAAAACCAATCCTTCACCTAGGCCATGTATATGTAACAACCGATTCTTAGACCTACTAAAATGCACAAAATCATGCAAAAAATATAACGTTTCCTACTTCTAACCAATATGTTTCAAGGCACCTCAATTACATACAATCCAAAGTGAACCATCTCAATTTATCTAAACATTTTATACCAAAACATTCATTCCAATAATCACTATGCACACATAAATACTCATCCAATTTTATATCCATCAGCAAGACATTAAACAATTCACAAACATAAACATTTATCAAGGCTTGTAAACATACCATAAATGTTCAAGGACAAGTTTTATATGCATAATCAAAACCATTATCATTCAAATGACCTTTATACATATCATGCCTATATACATGCCACCAAATTGAATCTTAAACTATAAAAGGTTTACCGAGACAAAAACTGGATAGTGTGAGCTCCTAGTTGATTTGATCTTCACTTTTCGTAAAGGATAACAATAAGACGGGAAAACATAATCTAGTAAACATTACATATACTTAGTAAGCTCATGAATGTTAAAACAATAAACTTACCTTGTTTCATAATTAACATATCAAAATAATAAATTTACCTAAGTTTCCTGACACAACATATCTCAACCAAAGGGTGAATAATTCATGTATATCCATATAATCCGTAAGTTTACTCAAACCATTTAGACTAGTATCAATTCATAAAAACTATCAAACGAATATATCATTTAGCTCAATCAAGCATAAGAACACTTATAATTGTATGAACACATTTATTTCTATTTACTATACAGAGTTAGGCAATGCATTTCCTTTTTGACCTTTAACTTGATGAACTAAGTGACCAGTTATAGATACGTAGGTAACTACACTGCACCAATAGGCATCGAAACACTTTAAAGTAGGCACCAAAGTACAAATCAGTAGGCACCATAGTGTAAATCAGTAGGCACCATAGTGCAAATCAATATATATATTTGGTAGACATGAAATATTCATTTCTAACATAAACATCACATTTAAATATAAAAGTATATCTTATGAACTTACCAGGTACAAGCAATGTAACACCCATTATCCGTATTCAACGCCGGAACAAGATATGAGGCATTAACAGACTCACATAGCAAGCAAACATACAATTTCGAGTCATAAATTCATCCAAATTAACAACTATTTGCATTCAAACATAAAGTCCCTAATACGAGCCTGCGAGGCCCAAAACATGCTTCGAAAGTGGTTCGAGACTAAGCCGAGCACTTAGGAAAATTTTACAAAACTTAGAAAATTTTGCCATGCACAGGGGTCACACGCCCGTGTGGTTTGGGACATGCCCATATGGGCAGGCCATGTGGCCACTGTAACACCCCACACTCGTACCCCACGCCAGGACAGAATAAGAGGCGTTACCTAACTTGAACACATACATTCACCGATTTCTGAGTCACCAAAATTAGGTCAAATTTAAAACTTTTTCGATCTTTATCAAGAACTTCATAACAAAGGCCTACGAGGCTCCAAACATTCATTTAAAACCATTCAGGAATGTTTCGGATCTTCTCACAAACTCTAAAAAATATTACTAGACATAGGGGCACACGCTCGTATGGAAGGGGCAACACGCCCGTGTGACCAATTCGACATGGTCATGCTGTTGGCCCGTATAGCTCACACGGCCTAATCAATAAAGGGACATGCCCGTGTCTTCCAACCATATGGAATAAATTCTAAATTCACACCTACAGGGGTTTTCACACGACCTAGCACACGCCCGTGTCCCTAGCTTGTGTCCTTCACACGGCCTTGACACGCCCTTGTCCTAGCCCGTGTACAAAAACTTGGACATTTTATTTCTGACGTTAGCAATCCTTAAGGTTACACGGCCAAGGCACACGCCCATGTGCTAGGCTGTGCCCTTCACACGCTGAGACACACGACCGTGTCTCTGCCCGTGTGTTTACTACCATGCATATTGACTTGCAAATTTTATGTGCAGGGGACACATGAGCGGATCTCTTGCCCATGTGGTGGACCGTATGTCACACACAGCTTAGACACACGCCCGTGTGCCTACCCATGTGGACAAAATGAGGCTATTTACGAAGCCTTTTTGTCACCCTTACATACATAACCTGCATAAAATCACTCTATACCAATATAAGGGCACATCACATAGCCAAAATAGCCACAATGGACAACATTTAATTTGTGCAATTTACTCATCCATGAAAATATCATCTTCTATTAATAAATATCAAAATGAGTATTGACCATTATCCAAGGCCTTATACAAAATTAAAGGTATTTATCCCAAGCCAACACATTTGGCTAATTCTCAATGACACAAAACATTAAAGTATAGTCTTATACATGCCATACACAAAAACAAGAATTCTAACTATACTGAGTGCTCTAGATGATAATGTGATCGTAGCCTTCGACGTTCGTTGATCCTTGAGCTATTTAGGCGACACTATAAGAAAATGGAAAAAATAGGGAATAAGCATAAAGCTTAGTAAGAAGCATGCAAATACATAGCAACAACTATACCATTCTTCAACATGCTCTTAATAATAAGTAGTTATAAACACAACTTACTCATTACAACCCACCACGCATCATATAATATATTTTGAACTCACGTCTCATACATCCCGAATAGGTACCTATATAATTCACAACACGGTTATACTTTTCTCTAAATTTTTAAACCATAACTCTCACTGTTGAAGCATTTAGAACATTACCAGATATTCAATAAGCCTCAAATATGGGATAGGATGCCGATGTCATGTCCCAGACATGGTCTTACACTAGCTCAACTCGTAGCCAATACATGTCCCAGACATGTCTTACACTGGCTTACATCTCGAGGCTAATGCATGTCCCAGACATGTCTTACACTAGCTCTCTTCTCAATACCGATGCCATGTCCCAGAGATGGTCTTGCACTGGCTCTCGTAATGTGGCTGATGCATGTCCCAGACATGTCTTACACTAGCTCACAATAGTCCATACGTCGTGGCATGAATATCCGATTTATTTCCTATGGTTCAAACGGGAATTCTACTATCTTAATTATCATCATGCATTCTCATTTCTGCAATCAAGTATTTCATGCTAAAATTAATTCAACAGATATAAGGACAATGTAGTTTTAGTATTTGCATACAACTTACCTCGGGTTACAAAATATTGTGTCCAATAAATTTGCTTGGCTTTCCCCCGGTCTAAGTTCAGAGCTTGAATTTCTTGATCTATAACAACAAAAATTCACAAATTTAATCATTTTATCGATCTAGGCATTCAATAATCTATACTTGGGAAAAATGACCATTTTGCCCCTAAACTTTTAGAAAATGACCATTTTACCCCTAAGTCTGAAAATTGATTTTTATCAAATTTCCTCCTATCAAAAGCCTATCCAAACCCTTTTTACTCATATTCTTCCATAAAATTTTAGAAAACTACACATATGATTTCATGCCAAAACCCTAAACTCTCAACCATTATGCACAATAACCCCGTTAATAGAAAGCTTATGTTACAAAGGGTCCAAAAATACAAAAATCATTAAGAAATATCATCAAACTCACTTACTTGTAGAGAGACTAAATGGATGAAAATTTGAAGCTTTCAAACCTCAAATCTTGCTAAAAATTTTTGTGGAAAAAGGAAGAATGAAAGAAAAAGATGATAGCTAGGCTTAGGCATTATTTTATTACATATTATGTTATCCAATTACCTAATGTTGACTTTTCAACATTTTTGTCTCCCATGGTCGGCCAAGTTAAGATCTAAAGGTCTTTTTTCCCTTTAAAGACCCCCCAAATTAAGATTAATAACAATTTAACACCTTTTGCTATCAATTTAAGACTTCTGCACTTTATGCGATTTAGTCCTTTTTTCGCAATTGAACTCACGAACGTCAAAATTAACTCACTAAAATTTTCATGCACTAATATGAACATGCTATGGCTCCAAAATAATAATAAAATAATTTTTCTGACTTTGGATTTGTGGTCCTGAGACTATTATTCTGATTACCTCCAAAATCGAGCTGTTACAGTCACACACGTCTGTGTCCTTAACCCGTGTAACTCTTTGTTTTGCAAAGCATGAACAAATTGAGGTCACACGGCCAAGTCACATGCCCATGTGCTAGGCCGTGTGGTTAATTAAATTTTAATAAAATAGGTGTAGACTTCACACGGTCAGGACAAATGCCCGTGCTTGAGGTCGTGTCCCTCACACGGCTGAGACACACGCCCGTGTCTCTGCCCGTGTGCTTAATTCTAAGTATTTTGTTTCTCAAAATTTAGGTACAGGGGACACACGGCCGGAACACATGCCTATAGGGCACACTGTATGTCACAAAGGGCCTAGACACACGCTCTTGTGTCTACTCGTGTGGACAAAATAAAGGCTATTTACCAAGCCATTTGTCACCCTCATTTCCACCTACACACACAAGTTCAATGGCATAGATCATGATATACTTAGGCAACCAAACATCCACAAAATAAGGCCAAATCATGTCATTTCATTAACCTCACTCAACACATTTACAATACCATAATTTGCCAATCCAAATCATACCAACTCATATTTTACAAGTTTCAATATGGCTACCAATAAGATGCATAATTTTACTTAGTTTTCTTAGCACACCAAAGAGCCAATCTTAACCATTCAATAACCAAAACCATTAAGCCACATTCAACCATTTACCAAGCATTTATAAACCACATCACACAAGAGGTAATTGCACATGCATGTGTATATATATATATATATATATATATATATATATATATAAGCTTACATCTAATTCAACCAAAATGAGCCAAGTTACATGGCCAAATACCACATCAAGCCTTTAACAATTACAAGACAATACATTTGGCCAAATTCTTAATGACATATATAAAAAAATGACCAAGTCCCTATACATGCCATATTCTCAAAATGTTAAGATCATCGATACACAAAATGACCAAGTCCCTATACATGCCATATTCTCGAGCCATTATCAGGCCTGCTCACACAAGCTGTCAGTCAAGACATAGCTACTCGGTGCTGCTCACACAAACTGTCAAGTAACCGCAACATATGCCAGTATACTAAGCCACTGGTAGGACATACAGGACCAGCACCCGGATCACATAACATAAAACCCTAGTGACATGTCACTTGTATCCTAATCCATTTCTAAGGTTCGATTGGGATTTCTCGCTTGCCAAATTGTTGTCAAATGTGTCTGTAAGGTCGATTACACAATTCATGCATAAACTAAAGCATTTAAACACATTTAAAGTAAAGCTTATTTAACACACGAGCTTACCTCGGTTACAAAAACGACCAAAAGGACCTATTCGTTAAATACTTTATTTTTCCTTTTATCTACACCCGAACTTCGATTTTATTGATCTATAATACCACATTTAATTTATTTAATCATCACATTATTCAATTCAGCCCAAAAACACATTATGGCAAAATTTACATTTTTGCTCCTAACTTTTCAACATTTTACAATTTAGTCCCTAGGCTAGTAAAATGAATTTCATTCAATTTCTTCACAACCCAAGCTAGTTGAATGTTATTTGTACTCATAAAAACTCACATTTTTCATTTATTCACACTTTTCTACACATTTTATAGATTTTTACAAATAATTCCCTATTTGACATTTTTATCGAAAATCACTTTACAAACGTTGTTTAACTAACAATGAACATGCATTTTCTACCATCAAACATCAAAACACATCCACATCCATCATGGGTAAAATTTTAGACTTAAATTTTCTTTCAAATTAGTCCTTGAAATAGCTAAATCAAGTTACAACGATCTCAAAAATATAAAAATCATTAAAAAAGGGACAATAACGGACTTACAATTGAGATTGAAAGCTTGGCCAAACCCTAGCTATGGTTCCTCTTCGAATTTTCAGCTAAGCGATGAAATTGAATAAGATGGATATGTTTTATTTAGTTAATTTTCTCTTTATTTGACAAATTACAAAAATGCCCTTAATGCATAACCTTAAAAATTTACTTAGCCATGTCTATTTTTGTCCATACTAAAATATAATGGTCTAGTTACCATTTAAGGACCTCCAATTTAAATTTTCATAGCAATTAGACACCTTTAACTTATAGAATTCAAGTTTTACACCCATTACAATTTAATCCTTATAGTCAAATTGAGCTCTCAATCGATAAAACTTCTAAACGAAATTTTCACATAATTATTCTATCATGCTGTAGACCTTAAAGAAATAATAAAATAAATATTTCTACTTCAGATTTGTGGTCCCGAAACCACTACTCTGATTGGACCCAAAAATGGGTTGTTACAACTCTCCCCCCTTTAGGGATTTTCGTCCCTGAAAATCTTACCAAAAAAGAGGTTAGGGTACTACTATTTTCTCATAGCTTCCTCGGGTTCCCACGTACCCCGTGTCGTTGCCATAAAACTTTCATTAGAGCTATACTTTCATTTCTCAACTATTTAACCTCTTGAGTTAACACTTTGATTGGTTCTTCACTATATGTCATATCGGGTCGAATCTCATTCTCTGTTGGGGAAATTACATGTGAAAGATCTGATCAGTATCGTTGCAACATCGATACATGAAACACGTTGTGAATTCTTTCCAACTTCGACGGAAAAGCTAGTCGATATGCCACTGGCCCTATTCTTTCAATAATCTCATACGGCCCAATGAAACGCAGACTCAACTTGCCTTTGCGACCAAATCTAAGAATTTTCTTCCATAGAGACACTTTCAAAATCCGCGTACGATTTCTATTGATCTGAAGCTGCTTTCAAACAATCACGAATTACTTTCACTTTCTCTTCAGTTTCTCTGACCAAATCAACACCGTGAATCTGTTTCTCACTAAGCTTAGTCCAGTATAGTGGAGTTTGACACTTGCGACCATACAATGCTTCATACGGTGCCATCTTAATACTCGATTGAAAATTATTGTTATAAGCAAATTCGACCAATGGTAGATATTTCTCCCAACTACCTTTGAACTCTAAAACACAACAGCGAAGCATATCTTCGAGAATTTGAATCACTCTCTCAGATTGACTGTCGGTTTGTAGATGGAACGCAGTACTAAAATTCAACTTTGTACCCAACGCTTCTGGCAATTTCTTCCAAAATCACGACGTAAACCTTGGATCTCTATCTGAAATAATAAAAGTAGGCACTCTGTGCAATCTAACAATCTTAGAAATGTACAACTCAGCCAGTTTATCAAGTGAATAATCGATACGTAACGGAATAAAATGAGCCAATTTCGTCAATCTATCAACAACTACCCATACAACATCTTTCTTCTTTGGAGTCAGAGGTAACTCTGTTACAAAATCCATCGTAACTCTATCCTATTTCCACTAGGGTATAGTCACAGGCTGAAGTAAACCTGAAGTCACTTGATGTTCGATTTTCACTTGTTGACAAATCAAACATCTCGTTACAAACTTTGAAATGTCTCGTTTTATGCCTGACCACCAGTACTATTCCTTCAAATCATTATACATCTTTGTACTCCCAAGATGAATAGATAAACAACTATTATGTGCCTCATGAAGAATTTTTTGAATCAATTCAGTATCTCTCGGTACACAAATCCTACCTCGAAACCTCAAACAATCATCGGATCCAATCTGATATTCAGAATCACTATTTGATTGGCACTGAACTCTTTTAGCTTGCAACTTATTATCACTTTTTTGAGCTTCGCAAATTTGCTGAAGAAATATCGGTCTAGCTTTCAACTCGGCCAGAATTGATCTGTCGTCGGATAAGACTAACCATGTATTCATCACCCTCAAAGCAAACAAAGACTTTTTACTTAAAGTATCTGCGATTATGTTCGCTTTCCCCAGGTGGTAGTCGATCACTAACTCATAATCTTTCAACAACTCGAGCCATCTTCGTTGTCACAAATTGAAATCTTTCTGAGTCATTAAATACTTCAAACTCTTGTGATTGGTAAAGATATGACACTTCTCACCGAATAAATGTTGTCTCCAGATTTTTAAAGTAAACACAATAGCAGCTAATTCCAAGTCGTGCGTAGGATAATTCTTTTCGTGCGGTTTAACTGTCTCAAGGCATAAGCTATCGCTTTACCCTCTTGCATCAACACACAGCCAAGACCATTTAATGATGCGTCACTAAAAATCACAAACTCTTTTCCAGACTCAGGTTGCATTAACACTGATGCCTCAGTCAATAACGTTTTCAACTATTCAAAACTCTGTTGACATTTTTTAGACCACTCGAACTTCACATCTTTTCGTAACAATCTGGTCATAGGTGTAGCAATCATAAAAAATCCCTTAACAAAATGTCGATAATATCTAGCCAAACCTAGAAAGCTTCTAACTTCGGTTACATTCTTTGGTGGTTTCCAATCAACAACTACCGAAATCTTACTCGGATTAACCTGTATACCTTCTGTTGAAACAATGTGTCCCAAAAATTTGACTTTTGGAGCCAAAACTCACTTTTGCTGAATTTAGCAAATAATTTCTTATCTCTCAAAGTCTGCAATACGATTCTTAATGTTCAGCATACTCAAACTCATCTTGGAATAAATCAGGATGTCATCAATAAAAACAACCACAAATTTATCTAAATACGGTCTAAAGATTCGATTAATCAAGCCTATAAAGAAGGCAGGAGCATTAGTTAACCCAAACGACATAACAAGAAATTCATAATGCCCGTACCTCATTCTGAACGTGGTCTTCGACACATCCGACTCTTTGACTCTCAACTGATAATGGCCTGATCTCAAGTCTATATTTGAGAACACTGTTGCCCCTTTCAACTGATCGAACAAATCATCAATTCTCAGTAAAGGATACTTGTTCTTTATCATAACCTTATTAAGCTGACGATAATCTATACAAAGTCTCATGGATCCGTCTTTCTTCTTGACAAATAATACTGGTACACCCTAGGGCGAAAAATTTGGTCTCGCAAAACCCTTATCTGTCAACTCTTGCAATTGAGATTTCAATTCTTTCAATTCAGTCGGAGCCATTCTATACGGAGCTATCGATATCGGTGAAGTTCTCGGTACCAAATTAATAGTAAATTCAACCTCTCTGATCGGTGGTAATCCAGGTAATTCTTCTGGAAACACATTTGGGTATTCACAAACTACCGGCACAGATTCAATCTTCAATTCAAACACTTTCGTATTCACCACATACGCATGATAAGTTTCACAACCTTTTCTTACATACCTTTAAGCCGGCATCGACGAAATCACAATAGGCAACTCACCCGACTCATCCGGTTCAATCCGAAGAATTTTATTATTTTGACATTTTAATTCAATAATCTTTCATCTACAATTCACTACGACATCATGCAAAGTCAACCAATCCATTCCAAGAATTACATCGAACTCATCAAACGGTAAAAACATTAAGTCAGCCAGAAAATAGTGACCTCGAATCATTAAAGGACAACTCTTGCAAACTTTATCAACTAAGACATATTTGCCTAAGGGGTTCAACACCTTAATCACATATTCAGTAGACTCAATAAGCAAATCTTTACTAGATACCAAATTTATACAAATATAAGAATGAATCGATACGGGATCAATCAATGCAACTACATTAGTATCATAGAGAGAAAGTGTACAAGTGATAACATCAGGGAATACCGCATTTTCGCGAGCACGAATAGTGTAGGTTCTAGCAGGTGCTCTGACCTCTGATCTCGCAGTTAAATCTTTCGTTGGCCTACTACTACTGTTCCCATTTCCCATGTTTCTCGGCGGCCTCCCTCTAGTGGCAGTGTTACTCGGCCTTGCATTATGAAAATTATCTTTCTTAGTCATTTCAGGGCAATCTCGAATAAAGTGATCTTGGGAGCCACACTTAAAAGAAGTCTTTTTATTTATCCTACATTTACCAGGATGTCGTCTACCATGTTGTTGACATTCAGGTCTATTTCTATTTGAGCTAGCGTTACCAACGTTTGCTATTGACGTAGTTTGGGCTTTAGAACCCAAATACTGCTTCCCACAATCTCTGTTGGGATATCCAACTGAAACATTCGAACAAGTATACAAATCCCTCAATTTCTTTGACGAAGACTGAAATGACTTATTCATTGATCTTTTTCTTAAATCTCTTACTCAGCTTTTTTCTTTTCTTTTGCTTAGCTCTTCAGCCTTGCAAGCTCGGTCGACTAGCACAACAAATTCCTTCAACTCTAAAATCCCAACTAGCAGTCTCATATCTTCATTCAATCCATCTTTGAATCTCTTGCACATGATAGCCTCGGTGGAAACACATTCCCGAGCATACTTAATGAGCCTAACAAACTCTCGCTTATATATAGTCATAGACATACGGCCGTGTTTCTGCTATAAAACTCTTTGTGTTTCTGATCAATGAACCGTTGACTAATATATTTCTTTCTGAACTCTTCTTAAAAGAAACCCTAGGTAACTCTTTCTTCCAGTACCACAGATGCAAGAGTATTCCACCACTGGTATGCTGAGTCCCTCAGTAGTGATATAGCGCATTTCAAGCACTCATCTGGTGTGCAAGAAAGCTCATCAAATACCCTGATAGAGTTCTCAAGCCAAAACTCTGCTCTCTTGGGATCATTGTCAACATTGGCTCTAAATTCCTCAGCCCCTCGCTTCTGAATCTTATCAACTGGAGGTTTGTTTATTCTTAACAATTCCATAATTTGGGGAGCTACGGGAACTGGTTGGGGGTTAGGTGGGGGTAGAGGATGTTGGGCAGACGGATTTGTTCAAACAAACTTGGCAAGCCATTCATTCATCCTTTGGAAAAAGGCTTTTCTAGCCTCTCCTCCCTGACTAACTGTTACTGGTCTACTTTCAGATGACGCTGTCCCTTGGGCGGGAGCCGGCGCATTACTTTCAACATCATCAGCTACCTTTCGATTGGGATTCATTTACTAGATGAAAACACAATTTAAATTGTCAAGAGTCGTCACATTATCACAAATTATATATAGCATGTATAACTAAACTCTCACACACGCTACGTTAGTTTGAAAATCAACTAAACCATAGCTCTGATACCATTAAATGTAACACCCATTATCCGTATTCAACATCGGAACAGGATACGAGGCATTACCAGACTCACATTGCAAGCAAACATAAAATTTCAAGTCATACGTTTCATCCAAATTAAAAACCATTTGCATTCAAAAATAAAGTCCCTAATACGAGCCTACTTGGCCCAAAACATGCTTCGAAAGTGGTTCGGGACTAAGCTGAGCACTTAGGAAAATTTTACAAAACTTAGAAAATTTTTGCCATGCATAGGGCTCACACGTCTGTGTGGTTTGGGACACGCCCGTGTGGGCAGGCCGTGTGGTCACACACGCCTATGTCCTAACCCGTGTAACTCTCTGTTTTGCAAAGCATGAACAAATTGAGGTCACATGACCAACTCACACGCCCGTGTGCTAGGCCGTGTGGTTAATTAAATTTTCATAAAATAGTGCAGACTTCACACGATCGGGACACACGCCCATGCTTGAGGTCGTGTCCCTTACACGGCTGAGACACACGCCCGTGTCTCTGCCAGTGTGCTCAATTCTGAGCATTTTGTTTCTCAAAATTTAGATGCAGGGGACACACAGCCTAGACACACACCCGTGTGGACAAAATAAAGGCTATTGACCAAGCCATTTGTCACCCTCATTTCCACCTACACACACAAAAGTTCAATGGCATAGATCATGATATACTTAGGCAACCAAACATCCACAAAACAAAGTCAAATCATGTCATTTCATTATCCTCACTCAACACATTTACAACACCATAATTTGTCAATCCAAATCATACCAACTCACATTCTACAAGTTTCAATATCTCAATCCAAACAAGGCAACTGCACATGCATGTATATATATATATATATAAGCTTACATCCAATTCAACCAAAATAAGCCAAGTTACATGGCCAAATACCACATCAAGCCTTTGACAATTACAAGCCAATACATTTGGAAAAATTCTTAATGACACATATAACAAAATGACCAAATCCCTATACATGTCATATTCTCAAAATGTTAACATCATCGATACCCAAAATAACAGTTGGATAGTGTGATGCGATTTTCGATGATCTCCAACCTGAGCTAGCTTGGTGACACTGTAAAACATAGAAAATAAAACGGAGTAAACTATATAACTTAGTAAGCTCATATAAAGGAAATAAGTTAACCTTACCATACATTAACAAGCAAGTAATATAACATAAGATAATGTGTTTTACCATACTCTCATAAGCATAATTCATTCCATTACGACTTACCTTGAGTTCATCGTTTCGCAAATTTAACAATCATAAGTTTTGTGCACATACTTGTACCACTCATTATGGTTTCATACTCATTCTCATCTTTGTCATACCCAATGAACCACTCAGAATAACAATGTCAGATACTCAGGAAATCTTACACACGTGGTGCCACATATGTAGTCATTGCTGCCTCTATCTCATATCACATATATGCTCGCTCTCGAGCCATTGACGGGTCTGCTCACACAATCTGTCAGTTAAGATGTAGCTACTCGGTGCTGCTTACACAAGCTGTCAAGTAATCACAACATATGTCGGTATACTTAGCCACCGGTAGGATGTACAGGACCAGCACCCGGATCACATAACATAAAACCCTAGTGACATGCCACTTATATCCTAATCCACTCCTAAGGTTCAATTGGGATTTCTCGCTTGCCAAATTGTTGTCAAATGTGTCCATAAGGTCGATTACACAATTCATGCATAAATTAAAGCATTTAAACACATTTAAAGTAAAGCTTATTTAACATACAAACTTACCTCGGTTACAAAAACGGCCAAAATGACCTATTCGTCAAATACTTTATTTTTCCCTCGATCTACACCCGAACTTCGTTTTTCTTGATCTATAATACCACATTTAACTTATTTAATCATCACATTATTCAATTCAGCCCAAAAACACATTATGGCAAAAGTTACATTTTTGCCCCTAACTTTCAACATTTTACAATTTAGTCTTTAGGCTTGTAAAATGAATTTCATTCAATTTCTTCACAACCCAAACCTAGCTGAATGTTGTTTGTACCCATAAAAGTCCACATTTTTCATTTATTCACACTTTTCTACACATTTTATAGACTTTTACAAATAAGTCCCTATTTGGCATTTTTATCGAAAATCACTTTACAAACGTTGTTTAACTAACAACGAACATGCATTTTCTACCATCAAACATAAAAAACATGCACATCCATCATGGGTAAAACTTTAAACTTAAATTTTCTTTCAAATTAGTCTTTGAAATAGCTAAATCATGTTACAACGATCTCAAAAATATAAAAATCATTAAAAAAGGGACGAGTACAGACTTACAATCGAGCTTGAAAGCTTGGACAAACCCTAGATATGGTTCCTCTTCAAATTTTCGGCTAAGGGATGAAATTGAAGAAGATGGAGATGTTTTATTTAGTTAATTTTGTCTTTATTTCATAAATTACTAAAATGCCCTTAATGCATAACTTTAAAATTTTACCTAGCCATATCCATTTTTGTCCATACTAAAATATAATGGTCTAATTACCATTTAAGGACCTCCAATTTAAATTTTCATAGCAATTAGACACCTTTAACTTATAGAATTCAAGTTTTGCACCTATTACAATTTAGTGCTTCTAGTCAAATTGAGCACTCAATCGATAAAACTTCGTAACGAAATTTTCACATACTATTATGCTGTAGACCTTAAAGAAATAATAAAATGACTATTTTTACTTTAGATTTGTGGTCCCAAAACCATTTTTCTGATTCGACCCAAAAACGGGTTGTTACAAGCAGAATAGCAAAAGTGAGAGGGACTAGTCTGTAATTTTTCCTTTTTCTCGATTGTCTATCAGTTGATTCAATTCTTGATCTAGATGATAATTCATTTCAAAATATCAGTTTCATTACCTTATAACATCTTATTTAAGACATATGACAACCAAATTTTATTATACACAATTTCCCTGAAGTTTTGTAATTTATTTTGTTTAGCCCTTAAAACTGAAACTATCATATCTTTCAAAATTAAGCCTCATTTGTCAATCCAATTTCACATACATCTTTATATAGCCCTCTAGAATAAATAATTATAGAATTTTCATGCCAAAATGAAATATTTTCATTTTTGTCCCTAAACTCAAAATTAATCAATTTCATTTTACAACTTAGTACATGATCAAATATAAGCTTACAACCAAGCTATTAACAACAAAAGCATTAAAAACCATCAATAAAAACATTTCAAAACTTTAATAGTTTTATGAAATATTCCCTGGGCTAGCTAGATTAAGTCACAACAATCTCAAAAAATAAACTTTACAAAAACCGGGCCTCAGAATTACTCACATGCAAGGGTTGAATATTCAAAATACTTTGAAGGTTCTTTTCTCCTCCTCAATGGTGTTGTACGGCGGAGAATATGAGAATGAAAAATTCTCTTTCTTTCCACCTTTTTTTTCTATTAATGTTTATTATTATTTTAACATTTAATTATAAATTTTCAATAGAAAAAAAAACTAAAGTCATACTTTAACCATCCACTATAATAAAAAGGGTATATTTGCCACTTGGGCCATTGCACATTCACTAAATAAGCCTTTTAATTAATAAAAATCAATAGCGATTAACTTACACCGTTCTTACGATTTTTTCATTGTACCTTAATTGACCATTCAACCAACAAAATTATCGAGTCAAAAATTAATATAATTCTGTAATAGACTAGTTAATATTAATAAATAATATTTATTAACTCGATCATTGGAAGCAAAACTGAAAGAACTTACCTTTGCTCAGTGTAACACCCCTTACCCGTATCCAAGGCCGGAACAGAGTACGAGGCATTACCAGACTTAACAACACATAGACAAAAACTGGGCCATAAAATTTCATTTAATTTAAAACTTTTCGAACACATGCATAATAAACAAAGCTAACTATATCATTACATCAAAACATATGACGTAGCATGATTAATTAAACTTATAAACCATAATGGATAAGGACCACATCTCATAATCATATACAATAACTCAATGCAGACTGATACGTGCGATCAAAATCATAATAAAAATACATATTACAAACCAACTTCCTATACATGCCACTCACTTGATATTTCCAATATTTGAATTAATTCTCCCAAAAATGATAGTTTGATAGTGTGATTTTGCCTCCGATGATCTCCAACCCCGAGCCGACCTATCAATACTAAAGAAATGGAGAGGATGGGTAAGCTTTACGCTTAGTAAGTTCATATGAAAATAATAAGCAATTACTACCATGCTTTTCAAGATAAAACACTATAATTGTACAATTACATATATTCAGGTTAAGCTGTGTTATTGAGTTACAGTTACTAAATCATTCATATCTGAAGCTACAAAACTCCAACTTTAGTTTCGTTAATTTTATTTGAAACTAGATTCATATATATTTCTCCCATAAAATTTTCAGAATTTTTGGTTTGGCCAATTAGTACAGTTTATTAGTTAAATTCTCCCCTGTTTCAGAGTATGACTACTCTGACCTCTGTGTACTACGAACCAAATTTCTCTCTGTACAGAATTCCAACGACCATTCCGTTTGTTTCCATTAAAAATAGACTCAATAAGGAATCCATGCATGTAAGGTATTACTCTTAATAAGTTTTGTACAATTTACGATGAATTTCTAAAGTCAGAACAGGGGATCTCGAATTCATTTAGACCCTATTTCACAATAATTCAAATATCACATAATATAGAATTCTTTTGCTTCCCCTGTTTCTTTCATGTGAAAATAGACTCATTAAGCTTTATTTTCATATATCATTTGCATTTTTATTCAACTTCCACAATTTTTAGTGAATTTTCAAAGTCACGCAACTGCTGCTGTCTAAGACAATTTTATTGCTAATTCACTCTTTCACACTTTCTTTGTATTAACCTCATTTTAACATACATATCACAAATCATTTTCACCACATTTCATACATCACAAGTATAGGCCCATGATTACAAGGTCACCATAAAATCATCCTCATGTATAACTTAATTGTTTATAACCTTACCATAACCCGATCACTTAATGAACACATTATTCACATAACCAAATTCCTGCACTTATTCACCCACAAAACTCACAAAGCAAAGACATAATAAGTCTCCCGTTGAACACTTCGGATCAATCCTCGATACTTGGTGGTTTCCGCAAATAGCTCCACCCATCATAAAGTTCGGCTCTCTTGTACACATGGTGAACACTTAGTATCACCCATGTGACCTAGCCAGTTTATCTCGTAGCTCTCTTGTCTACATGGTGTCCTTCACCTGCAACCACGCATGCGACCTAGCTACATATATCCCGTAGCTCTCTTGTCTACATGGTGTACACATAGTATCACCCATGTGACCTAGCTACATCATAATATCTCGTAGCTCTCTTGTACACATGATGTGCACTTTCGGCACCATACATGTGACCTAGCTACATACCATCTGTATCATCCAATCTTTCCGAAGGTTCAACCGGGATTTCTCTCTCTTTTCTAACAATTTCACCAATCAAGTAATTACCAACAAACATATTTCCAATATGTTACAAATTTATTCATAGTCCTTTTTCAATTTTCAATTTACAGCAAATAGTCAATCTATAGGTAGCCACATTTCATATGATAACAAAATATAATAAAATAAAATAAAATAAATCGATAAATTATTTACGTACAAACTTATCAAAATCTCATCAGGTACAACCGTGCAACAATTCATACAACCCAGTTAATAGTAATTTAACACTCAATTCTTGTAACAATAATTCCATTCAATTTCACATGACACAACTAGCATTACATTTTTTTTTTATATCATACATACCATCCATCAACTTCTCTTAAACATATTAAATCATACAATTTATGCCATATCAATAGAGAATTACAATTTATGCACGGTATTGCATTATTATTAACACACGAACTTACCTCGATTCAGAAACGACAATTTACTATTTTAATCCATAACCTTGTATTTTCCCGATTTAAGCCCGAATCTCGATTTCCTTCATCTATAATATCACATTTAGCCTAATAATTAGTCACATTATTCATACGGGTCCAAAAATCATATTTTTACAAATTTGCATTTTGACCCCTAAACTTTGCATATTTGCACTTTTGCCCCAAGACTCGAAAATTTAATTTCAGCCCTTATTCCTATGTTTTATGACATGCTGAACATTTTTCTCTTCTACAACAACATCAAATTCTCACTCTAACATATAGTTATGAACAATAAGTATTTTTACTGATTATCTTAGTTTTACTCGTTTTCACTTAAAACCGAGTAGCACAAGTTGTTTAACATAATTTAAAACCTCATATTCTATCATAAAACATCAAAATACACAAATTTCACCTATGGGTATTTTTTCAAATATGAACCCTAGCTTAAATTATTGGTTGGAATAAGCTTAATCGAGCTCACGGGATTCTAAAAACATAAAGAACATTAAAACGGGGGCTTGGAGTCACTTACTATTGAGCTTGGAAAGCTTGAAAACCCTAGCCATGGCCTCCCCCATGCTAATTTCGGCCTCCATGAAGAAGATGAGCAAAATTGGCTTTTAATTTTGTATTTTAATTCATTTTACCCCTAAATGACCAAAATGCCCTTACTACTAAACTTTCAAAAATTCCTTCCATGTCCTAATTTTGTCCATGAACTTAAAATTGGTCAAATTGCTATTTAAGACCTCCTAATTAATATTTCAATGCAATTTCATACTAAAAACTTCTAGAATGCAAGTTTTGCAACTTATTCAATTTAGTCCCTAACTTTAAATTAAGCACTTTATGCATTGAATTTCTTCACGAAATTTTCACACAATCATGCAATCATATCATAGACCTCAAAATAATCATAAAATAATTATTTCTATCTCGAATTTGTGGTCCCGACATCACTATTCCGACTAGGCCCAAAATCAGGGTGTTACACTCAGTTTGTGTTGAAGAAACTTGGTTATTGTAGTGACAAGTTGGATGAGATTTTGACAAATAGTTGAAGAGAACCTAGTAAGGTTGCACTTAGCTATGTGGACAAAAAGATAAAATAGTACAACCAATTGTGTTTGTCAAGGCCAAATGAGTTGCTGACCAACCTAAATGTTCCAAGAAGGTTGAAACTATCCATACAAAGAAGTATAACAAGCATACTTATGAGATTATTTGCCACAACTATGGTCTACAGAGCATTTCAGGCCAAGGTGTTTTAAGCTTCCAAAGGATCTAAGAAACTAACACTAGGATGGTACTCCGATTGCAACTCGAGGAAAAGCTATTAGGGGCGAAAGAAAAAGTTAGTATGGAGAAGAAAAGACTAGAAGTGTTTTTATTGTTGCACATCAATCTTTGATGGCTACCACTAGTCATGTGTGCACGTTGATAATGGATGTTCCAAGCACATGACTAGAAATAGCAGTTGTCTCAAGAGTTTCCTAAAAAACCATGAAGGCAAGATGAAAATTGGTGATGGCAAAAAAAAAAAAAAAAAAAAAAAGTTAGATTCTTGGAAAAATGAGTCTTAAATGTTGTTAGAATGCCTTAGTTTCATAATATCTTTTGTTTAGAAGGATTGAAGGTGAATCTTATAAACATTAATCGATTTTGTCATTAAGAGATGCTTGTGAATTTAAGAGAGGGATCATTTTGCTCCTTCATTTAATGTATAAGGACTAATTTACTCATATTTCAATAGAAGAATCAAAATACAATATAATACTTTAATCGATTTATACAAATATAATATATATAGCTCAAACTTAAAATGTCAAAGTTGGTATAGTTAGCCTAATAGCTTGATGAAATGAGAAATTCTGCTTTTGTGTGATTGACAACCATACAAGCATGCACTAATATTATCTTTTAAAATATATTTCTAATTTGTACGAAAAATTAATTAAAAAAAAAGCAACGTAAACGCATGGTATTAATTCCAAATTTCCAATTATACAACAGTTTTATTTTCTTTTTCCACTTTTGACATTTTTTTAGAATCACTTTTGACAAATTCAACCATATAATAATATTACTATCTCCTATGTATACTGACTCGTGCTATTATAAAGCGAAGTAATTTCAACATCTGGGTCACTTTCCTATTTACATTTTCCAAATGGGAAAATAAACCCAATCAAGAAAATTATCACAGTCCAACATCAAATGGCACTCCGGTGCCCGGAATCCAAGAATTTCCAGCCAAAAAATTCCCCACGGTGAATTTTGCGGCTTCTGTGGCACCTATAACATGATATCCACCCCATTTCACCCTTCCACTAGTATCTGCTCCAGCACCGGTGTTCATATACTCAGCATAGTAAAGAGTACTCAAAGCAAAATTTCCACTCCATGGTAACCAACCTTCTCTATCGATCAGTCCATCCAAAGTGCTTCTCATGAACACAGTTCTTGAATATTTCTGCCATGGCCTCCCCAAATAACTCTTGAACGAACCCTGAACCGCCTTCATATCCGACGACGCTGTCACTCGTGAATTGTGGATGACTATGCCCGTATTCTCATTCTGGTCGGTTCTCCCTTGTGCCGTGACGGTGTTCTTTTGGCCGCTCATTGGTCGACGGATGTAGATGTTGCTGCTCTGGAAAACGGCAACGGCATCACCGAATATGAAGTCCACAGTTCCATAAATGTCGCAGTCGCGATAAAATTGGCGTTGAGAGTAGACGTATAAGGTATCTTGGTAACCTTTGAAGCTGCAACGGTAGAAAACCGAGAAATCGGAGCCAGACCGGAGGGCCACCGCCTGGTGTTTCTGGGGTCCGGCGGTGTTCTCGAAGGTCATGTCACGAGCTATGAAGCCGTCACCCGAAACACCTGAAAGAAGAAATTAACGACTCTTAATTATGAAGTTTTTGGTCAAAAAGGTAGAAAAGGATGTTTATTTACCTTTTTTTACTATTATTTGTTCGTTATGTTGTACAAAGTAATGTTTGATGATTGTTATTTTTTTAATCATTACTTTTAGTGATTGTTGGTGAAATAGGGGACAGACAAAACGTTTTCAAAATTGCCTTATGTTTTTACTATTAATTTTTTTTTTACTTAATTGAACAAAATTTATGCACGTTGCATGAAAGAGCTTACCAACAGTTGCTGAACGAAAAGTGGTTGTGGTTTGAGCATTCTTGCTACCGGTAACGATGGTGGCATCAATACCATCCCCAATCAACATTATATTTTTAGCTGCTCTCTTAATATCCACGTTTTCCTTATAAACTCCAGCTTTCACGTATATAACAGTTCTTTTGCCCCCACCAGCTGCTGCCACAGCCTCCGTTATGGTCTTAAAGCTACCAGAGCCATCTTGAGCCACCACAATATCGGCTTTTGGTGGTGCACCTGTAGTTTGCAAGAGCTTCCTATCGGCAACCGAAAGCCAAGCCGGAAATCCATCGGAAAGTAGGCGTCGATTGGCAACTTGTTTAGCGAAGTTACTATGGGAAGTAGAGGATGTAACAGTGGTGGCCTTGTTTATGGCTAGAGAATTGCTGATCAACTTGGTAAAGTTTCCTAACATGGATGGTAAGGTTTGTAAATGAGAGGCTAGATTGAAGTCAATGAAGCCATTTTGACAGGTTTGTTGGTTGGCAATTGCTGCACTTAACCAGGTTTGAGAATCAATTGGATTGTTAGTGGTCTTGGATAGATTAAGATGGTGAATGGTGTCCTCATAAAGTTCCACGCAATCGTTCCAAGCTAACTTGGCTCGTTGGTCGAACGAACTCGAGTCCATCGACGAGACGAGCTGGTGAGCTTGAACTGCTTGGCTAAGGGTCACCTGAATGGCAACATCGCGGAACGAGAATTGGGTTTGATCGAGGTTTGCTGCAACATTAAGACTATTTCCCATGTAAAAGTTGCACACATCAGGGTACGGGGTTTGGGTACAGGATGTTATGGTGGCACCATTGACGAAGTTGCCTAGCGGAAAAATGAAGAAATGGGTGAGGAAAAATGTTAGGATAACAACAAGCTTATCCATGAAGACCACTCAAAGTTATGAGATGGAAGGAAGAGCTAATTAGAGATTTACAAAGGGTTTTTCAAGTTTTGAGTTTGGTGAAAAGCGAGGGAGGGAAAAGGGGTTTATATAGAGGCAGCAATGACTTAGTTTGGTGGGACAATGCATCAAACTTTTAGGGTTAATAGTCAAAATCAAAATACTAATGGGGCCATGCAATGATGTGTATGTGATCTTTGAAGTTTAGGGATTTATGGTTGTTTTTGAATGCCTCATTGGGTTTTGCCATTTTCATCTCTCTTTTTTACCCATAGTTTATTATTTTATTTTATTAATAAATAAATAAATATAAAATGGTGAAAACATTGACTCCTTAGTATTTGAAGCCTTAATATATATAACTTTAAAAGTTGGTCCCATAAGCGGGCAGCAGTGAAGAATTTTCCAAGTTGGTCTCATAGTCATTGTACCCTCGACAACTTTAAACATGGACTCGTGAGTAGAGCTGATCATGGGCTGGGCGGCTCGGCCCGGCTCGAAGGCCCGCCCGAAAAATGGAAGGGTTTGGGTAAAAATATAGGCCCGAAAAATGGGCTTGGGCAAAAAAATGAGGCCCGTTTAGAAAATGGGCCGGACTCGGGTAAGAGTTTTTGGCAGGCCTGCCCCCTTCCTGCCCGAATTATATATTAATATATATTTTTTATTTTATTTTTAATTATTTTAAATTTTTAATGTAATTATTTTTTATTATATTGTTAATTTGTGTATTGTTTTAAGAATTGTTTTAGTATTATTTTTATTTGTTTTAATATTTATTTTTATGTTTTTAAATATATTTGATTTATTATATTTTAAATTTTTTTATTTAATGAAATAAGAAAAAAAATTTTAATATGGGCCGGACTCGGGCTTAGTAATTTTATTTCGGGCCGGGATTGGGCAAAATTTTAGGCCCATATTTCGGGCCGGGCCTAAAATTTTGTTTGAGCCCGGCCCGAACCCGGCCCGGCCCGGCCATGATCACCTCTACTCGTGAGTCTTTGTACCATTACTTTGTTTTTTTTTTCAACATGTCGTGTAAAAAGGCTTCTTTTATTACAAGAGTTATATTATTTTAACTTGTTATCTTATGTTCTAATTTCATGTTCTTATAAGATTCTCACATATAAATCCTTAATTGTAATCAACAAATGTGCATTTGTTTTCTTGATAGGGAGAAATCTTCTTGCCTACTTAAGAACATTCTACGTTTTGGAAGTATATATTTAATTTAACCTTTTAGAAGATTATAAAAAGGGATCAATATTCATTTTTCAACTCCATTTGATTTTTTTTTTCATATTGATTTATTTGACCCTCCAACTTTAAAGAAAGTTATTTTATTTCTCTATTTAATTTTTCGTTTTTTTAAACCCTTAAACTTATATTATTTATAAAATCACATCAAATCTATATTTTATAATTTTTACACTTTTTACATAATTTTAATATGTTTTTTATTTTTTTAATTAAAAAAATAATTACTGACATGACAATTCAAATATATGTCATTTCAGCAAATTTACTAGATATTAACCTTTTTATCCATTTTAGATGATTTAACAAATAATATAAGTTTGATATAATTAAAAAAATAAAAAATTACATAAAAGAGAAATGATTTTTTACGAAAGATTTTTAATCATATTCACATGGTATACCTATCCTGGCCGCTACTCTAAAGTGCAAACTCCTTTCTTTCACCAACCGAGTACCAAAACCGAAAAACTAAAAATAAATTTAAATAGAAATGTTTTGGAAGTTTACGAAATACAAATTAAAAATTCTGCTTACTAAACTCAAGTTGAATTTTTATTTATTTGATTTAAAATTAAAATTTATTATTATTTTATATTTAAAATAGTAACAATAACTTAAATTTTTTATATAAATTTAAAAAAACATATAAAATTTATTTTTTATTTATTTTAAAAATATTTATGAAAAAAACTTTGAATGTTTACCAAATAATATTCAAAATACATAAAATAAAGTTTATTTTATCAAAAAAAAAAAAAACAAACCTGAACCGAATTATGATCAACAGAATTGATATTACTCTTAACCAAAACCTTCTTCACATGAGCTTGCCATCCCAGCTTCCCACCCTCTCACTTCTTTCTTTATCTATTTCTAGGGATTCTAGTTTCTTTAATATCTAGAATCCGCAAAATTCTACATAACCTAATACTCAAGGCATAACCAAGGGATAAGTATAGGTCTTGGCCCCTGATAAAATTATATATTTAGTCCCTCAAAAAATAATTATCCAATTATGTCATTTTAGTAAAAAATTACAATTTTTATAATATTATTTTGGTCAGTAAGTGGTTTTGAATGCCAACAAGGGGTTGCGGTTAAATAAAACCATTTGATTTTCCATTTTCAACTTTTATTTTTCCTTTTTATCCTCAAATTATTAATAAAATATTTACAGTATTTAATTTAAAAAAGAAACTGAATATTTATAATAACAAATTTGTTTATAAACGAAGAAATATATAAGGGTGAAAAGATTGAGTCAGGAGTCTTTGCACCCTTAAAAACTTTAAAATTGGTCGTATAGGTGACAAGTGAAGAATTTTCCGAGTAATTTAGTTGGTTATTATGTTTTGCGTTACTTCTTTTTTCGCCCCTTTCAACAAGTCGTCCTAAGGCTTCGTTCATTGCTTTCTTATTTAACTTGATTTACTTACTTTAATAACATCTAAAATCCTTAAATGCAATAAACAAATGTGCTTTATTTTCTTGATAGGGAGAAATCTTCCTTCCTGCTTAAAGAAAATTCTAGACATTGAAATTATATAGATGTGTTTTTTTTTTTTTTAAATTTAAACATCAAAATCAATAATTAATTTAATATTTACAAATTTATAGAAAGGGACACATTGCCACTTATCAAGACCCCGTGCATGACTTAAAAAGGTAGATAATATTTTGTTTGCGTTAAAAAAACTCTTTTAAAAAAGTCAAATTAAAATTTAATTTGTTTGGATAAGTATTTAACTTTTTTTAAATCACGAGTTTTAGCTTGATTGACATAAATATTGTTGTTAATATAGAAGGATGTGAATTTGAGTGTGCCGAAACCCATTATCCTCCTATTTATGAATTAGAGAGGAATTATGGATAATTTTAAGCATTATGTAAAAAAGAACAAATATAATCAAATTAAATTTAATGTAGTTGAAATTTGAAACAATGGATGGAAATCATTGATCACTTTATCTTCATTAAATGTAATTATATATAGAAGTTTCGATATTTGAAAAAATAAAATCAGTTCAAAATGACCGACTTCCCAAACTCACACGAAAAAACATGTGAAGATGTGGGTTATGAGATGATCTTGGTGAAACCCTGAAATAGATACGAGATATATAGTGATTAGTTATTTTTTAATTAATTGTTAGAACGAACTTCTCTCATTGCCACTTGGCTTAATTGGGAAAGATATAGACATAAACTGTTTAATAATATATGTTATCCATCTTTCATTATCCACTCTCACTTTATTACTTATTTTGTTGAAACCTGATTATGACTTTAGAGGTTATAATAAAATTATGACAAGCCATTTAACCTCTTTTTGCTCTTAATTCCTTACAAATGGATGGTTCTTTTGGATTATACGTGAAAAGCATTTATTTACTTTGAATATAATATCTTATGTATCAATATCATCCCTTCAGTTTTCACAAGATTGATTAATAAAGCTCATCAGTTTAATATATTTCAAAAAAAGAAATGAATGGGTTTTTACATAAAATATTTTTTACAAGTGACTTTAAAGAAAATAATATGTTTAGTGCTTCAAAGACTGCTTAATTATTTATTTTAACTTGCAATATACCCTGGATGAAAACATATATATATTTATGGAGGTTTACTAGTGATAAGGGAATTTTTATGAATAAAATGTGAAAAGTCAACCTCCAGAATCAGGAACTGTTTCCCACGTCTTTCGATTTCTTTTGACTGATTCAAAAATAGTAAACTTCCTAACACGGTTTGACTCATGCCTTCATGAACTCAGCATGACAGCCACTGACCCCCAAAACTCATCCACTTTTAATTATAACCACCAATTATTTCTCTCTTTTTAGATACATGTATTTTATTATATCATAATTGAATTTAAACTACTTTTATTTACAATATTTTTTTAAATATTCATATCGAATTGATTAATTTAAAATTTATTTAACCCTATATTTAATTTCATTTAAGATACTGTGAATATTGTAAAAAAAAATAAAATATGATTTATAATAAAAATAATTTAATTTTATTAACAATTAATGTTGGATACAATGGTAAAACACATTCATTCCTAAGAAAAGATGTAAAAGTTTGAATCTTAGAGATAATATTGATAAGAGGGGAAGCCATAAACCTCGGATCTTGCTGGTATCACCAACTGAGGAATCCTCTCCACGAGGTTGGAGACTATAATTTCGATTGTTGATTTCTTTTTACTTTTTTTTTTTTCTTTTTTAATAATTGGTAGCTTTGAATAAGGTTTTCCAGCAAACCAATTTTAATAAGGTTATTTTTTTTTATATAATTTCCATGCAAAAATTTTTTAATTTAAAACTTACAGAATTTTAAATCCTTACCAGAATATCTCTAAGAAAACCTAAAAGAATATTTAGATAACTTTTGTTTTTTGTTCTAATTAATATATTTTTATATTTTTATATTGAAATTTAGATTTTTTAATCATATATCTTAAAATAATCTTTACTCCATATCTCAAACTAGCTAAATTAAAAAACACTATACACTTAAGCTCTATAGAACTAATTACAACGTTCAAATTGTTGTAACAGCAATAGTGGTGGTGGGACTAGGTTGTGTGTAGATTATTAATTAATACAATAATCTGCAGTTTTTGTTATTATCAGTTAAAATGAGAAAAGATAATGGATGGGGTTATCAAGTGTTGATAAGACGATATTAATTTGACGTGGCTCACGTTATAATCCACAAATCTAAATTGCTTTATTTCTAAAACTTTGTTTCAAGGGTCCTACTAGAAATTAAGACCACCGATAGCATTTTGTCCACAAAATTTTATAAAATTTAAATTCTCCATCCCTCTATTCCATTTAAACCCTTTGTTTAATAATGGTTAAATCAACCTAGAAAGAGGACAGTATTACGAAATGTTAGCCGAAATCATTCATCTAATTTTTTTTTTTAATTTTATTAGTAAAATAATGCATATAACCATTATGATATATTTAAAAAAAATAATAAGATATGTCTAACTTATAAAATATTTAAAAAATCACTAGTACGATAAAAAAAAAAAAAAAAAAAAACTGAACATCAATTAAAATTGCTCACAGGTTTCAAGGAAGAGGGGCTTATCACTCAACCCATGAAATGATGTAATTCATGAGTAGATATCATCTAGATGTTTGAAGCGTAATTAAATTAGCCCAACTTGTCAAATATTAATTAAGCTCGTAGTCTTGCATTGATTTTAATAATTGATAAAGTTGACGTTCTGCCCACTTTTTATCATATAGATTATTGTCAAAAACAACCTGCAAAGTTGATTTTAATGGTAAGAATCCGAGCGTCTTTAAACAACATGGAGATATTTTAACTTTATATATTGAAAATGGTCATTGGAGTTTACGTCATGGGAATCAATTACATATACTACATCCAAAATTATATCACTTCTTAAAGTAATTGAATCATATATACATATGTTCTTTTTATATCCTTTTTAAAGTTTATAAAGATTATTTTTTGTTGGCACTTTTGTATTCACCACTCTATCTAAAATGATAAAAAAAGAGAGAGATATAGGTTGAAGCGGAAAATTCTTTTAGGGGTCGAAATGAAATTTTAATTTTTAATAGTTTATATCTTATAATTTTTAAAGGATTAAATTAAATTTTTATAATTTTAGGGGGTGAAAGTGTAAGTTTATCTTTACTAAAATTTTAAAATTTTCTAAAGGGCCAAAATAATAATTTTCTATTTTAAAAGGAGCCGACCCCTGCCAGTACCTAAATTCGCCTCTGGAGAGATAATAGTCCTTCAATCATGTTTTGTTCTGTAATTTGAACATAGTTTCCTTGCATGTGGATAGAAAGGATTTGACTAAGAATATATATTTGTAAAATTGGATATACATTGATGAATGCTATTTTTTTTTTTAAATTAAGCACGTAGCTGCTCCATCTAGGGATCTACTGAAAATTTATTTAATACATATATTACGCATGTACGTCTTTATGTATTTATATGTCAAGACCATTAAAGTATCAAGATGTGCATGAAATATCTTTTTCAAGTTGAATGTGCTTCTCAATATTTTTGAGAGGTTTCGAAATATTATCTACTTAATTACTTAAATAGACGTTATTTTCTTTGAATGTCTCCTTTAATATAATAGGCTCAAAAAATATAGTTCAGGTAAAAATATTGTCTCAAACCCAATTAAATCGACCAACTCCATAATCTAAAGACTTATACGCTAAGCTAGTTGGCATCTAAGATGCAAGTAACAAGTCATTATTAATAGAAAAGCAAACAACTCATGAATAGAGATAAATCTTTTTATTAAGTCTATTCATTGATTAAGCCATACAGGAGTACATATACAAGAATGAGAGATGGTTAAAGCAGAGGCTAACAAAAAACTAATTCAACTGATTTAGTTACTCAGTCTGCTAATATTCTCCCCGTGTTCTTTAGAAAAATTGTTTAGTGAGATAACATTGAGTTGTTCTCCAAAGTGTTCAAGGGCACTAATATTCAGTGGCTTAGTTAAAATGTCTGCAATTTGATCACAACCTAGTACAAAATTAATCTACAGATAACCATTGGTAATTTTGTCTTGAACAAAGTGAAGATCAATTTCAACATGTTTCACTCAAGCATGAAGGATCGGATTTAGAACCAAACATACAATACTTGTATTGTCACACTAGATGGTTGATACACCAGTAGGAACAATTTCAAGCTCAACAAGTAACGATGGAAACCAGGCAAGCTCTGAAGTGGCATTGGCAAGACTTTTACATTTTGCTTTTCGTGGTGGAATGAGAGACCACTTATTTTTTCTTAGACGACTAACCAATGAGATTGGCTCCAAGATAGATACAATAACAAGATGTAGACTTTCTGTCCTCCAAAAAACTTGCCTTGTAACACCCCTAACCCGTATTCATCACCAGAATAGAGTTATGAGCATTATCAAACTTATTACCTAAACAAACATACATTTCTCATACATTTTCATATCCAAATAAAAGTTATTCACAATCAATCATATTGTCCCTAATACGAGAACTCGAGGCTCAAATCATGCATTAAAAATGGTTCGAGACTAAACCAAGAACTCAAAATTTTTTTGGAAAAACATAGAAAAATTTTCAAAATACAAGGGACACACGCCCGTGTCACAGGCCGTATGGACATTCAAAATAGGATTACATGGTCGTGTCTCAGCCCGTGTTCGACCCCATGTATCTCCTTGACTTGGGTCACACGGCCAACTACACGCCCGTGTGACTAGCCCGTGTACCCTTCGAAATGGCCTTACACGCCTGTGTGCCAGGCCGTGTGCTAGGCAGTTCTAAAACTGTAGGGTATACTGACTTATGCCACACGGCCAAGTCACATACCCATGTGCTGGCCCGTGTGGAGCTACTGACTTGATTTCTAAATAAGTACCAGGGGACACACGACCGTGTCACCTAGCTGTATGTCACACACGGTTGAGACACACGCCCGTGTCTCTGCTTGTGTGGACAAAAATAGGCTATTTTCCAAGCCATCTTTCTCAACCAAATTTGCATCAACCTAAACATGTCAAATGGCATATAATATAGCATCAATAGTCATTCAAACCTATCTCAACCAAGCCTAAATCATGCTATTCCAATACCAACAACTATAATGCTCATAACATCATATTTTGCCAATTCAAAACATACCAATATTACATTCAATAATTTACCTAATTGGTCACTTTCAAATATGCATTATTTTCCTAATAATTAGCATGCTAATTCAATCATAAATTCAACCATTTTCTACCTACATTCCTAATTCTCAATAAGGCATTCACAAAGCAAATATAAACCACATAACAAAAGGCCATTTACACATATAAACACATAACCAAGTATAACAAAATAAGCCAAATCACATGGCTATACACATAACCAAAACATACATCATTTACAAGCCAAATCAATTAGCTATATACATTACCAACTTATAGGCCATATTAAACACAACTCCTATACATGCCAAATAACCAAATACACAAGTTCAAAAGTACCAAAATGACAACTTGATAGTGTGATGAGATTTCTGACAATTCCCAATCCGAGCAAGCTTCGGAATCACTATAAAACACGAAAAAGCAAACAGAGTAAGCTATAAAGCTTAGTAAGCTCGTATGCTTAATAAATAAAATTTACCATTCAACTACAATTTAAGTACTTAAACATCACATAATGCAACTCAATTTAAATCCAAAAGCCTAACACATATTCAATCCAAAGGTTAGACATGAATTTCATAAATTTCTTCGATTCAATGATTGTATATCAATTTCATACTCTTCCAATTCATTGATATACTCGTTGAACCATTTGGAAGTGCCAATACATGGTCAAAACCATCTTAATCTCATATCTCATATGTAAATGCTCATCTTGAGCTATCAACGGGTCTGCTTACACAAGATGGCGGTCAAGATGTGGGTACATGGTGTTGCTCACACAAGCTGACGAGAATCCGCAGCAAATGCCGAAAAACTTAGCCACCGGTAAAATGTACGGACCAGCACCCAAAACACAATAACCCCTAATGACATGTCATTTGTATCCTATCTATTCCTAAAGTTCAACTGTGATTTATACATTGCCAAATCTTCGTCTAACATTTTCGTAAAATCTTATTCACAATTAATGTAATTATAAAGCATTGAAAACACAATTATATTAATGCTTATTAACATACAAACTTACCTCGGAGAGAATCGAGCTATCAATCCACTATTTTGTTTTTCCTTCGATCTAATTTTGAACTTCGCTTTTCTTGATCTATATATAATCAAATTTAACTTATTTAAATACCATTCTATTCAATTTAATCCAAAATTCATATTATGGAAAAATTACACTTTTTCCCTTTAAATTTTGAATTCTTTACAATTTAGTCCTTAGCTCATAAAAATGCAAATTCATGCAATTGAGTCTACACCCATGCTAGTCGAATTTCACCTATACTTATAGCAACCCATATTTTTCATTATTTTACACATTTACCATACAATTTATCACATTTCTCATTTTAATCCCTAATTGACAATTTTATCATAAATCACTTAACAATTGTTGTTTATCTAACAACAACCATCCATTTTCTATCATCAAACATCAAAACACATACATATTCATCAATGGTAAAACCCTAGAATTTTAGAAGTTTCAAAAATTAGTCCCTGGGCTAGCTAGATTAAGTTGCAACGACTTCAAAAACATAGAAATAATTAAAAACGAATCAAAATTCACTCACCAATTGAGCTTGCAAGCTTGGCCGAACCTAGCATGCATCCATAGAGGTTTCTATATTCTTAATTTTGGTGGGAGAGATAAGTGAATTATGATAGTTTTTGTTGTTAAATTATTTTACTTAGTTATTTTATTAAGTTACATTTTTAACCTCATCATTAAACCATTACAATCACTTAAATAATGTCCATATTTGTCCACTCATATTAAAAACGGTATAATTAGAACATAAGGACCTCTATTTTAAGGTTCCATAGCTATTAGACACCTTTAGCTATTAGAACACAACTTTTACACTTTACGTAATTTAGTCCTTTTTATCAAATTAAGCATGTAAACGTTAAAATTTCTTAACGAAATTTTTATACTATCATGCTGTAGACTTCATAATAATAATAAAACAATTATTTTGACCTCGGATTTGTGGTCCCAAAACTACTGTTCTAATTTAACTAAAAACGAGCTGTTACATGCCCAATCAGCATCTGAGAACCCCATTAGTGTGACTTTAGAAGGTTGAAAATACAACCTAAAATCAAGAGTTCCTTTAACATATCTTAAAATATGTTTAACAGCTGTCCAATGCACATCATGTGGTGAGCGAATATTTTGACTAACTTTATTCACTACAAATGCAATGTCAGATCGTGTCAAACATATGTACTACAAACCTCCCACAACTTTCTTATACAATGTCCCATATGTCAACTGAGTTCCTATATGTGTAGCAAATGTAGGAGGACTCACCATTGGAGTGGGCACTGGCTTGGTAACAACCATTCTTGCTTGTTCAAGTAACTCTCGGGTATATTTCGTCTGAGAAACATGCATACCATGATCTTGTTGAGTAACCTCTAGCCCAAGAAAGTAGCTTAAATGTCTAAGATCCTTAAGAGAAAATTTATAATGAAGATATTTAACAACTTCATCTTCTTAGCCTCGAGTGAACTTATTATTAAAATATCATTTACATATATCAACAAAATAACATGTTTAGTAGAAGTCTTCTTAAAAAACAAGGAAGGATCAACCTTAGAGTTTTGAAATTAAAGATCATTGACTAGAAAAGCATACAATGTATCAAACCAAGCACGAGGTGCTTGCTTGAGTCCATATAATAATTTTTTAAGTTTGCACACCAGAAGAACGCCTGTTGAATCACATACTTTGAATCTTGGGGGTTATTTCAAGTACATGGTTTCTGACAACTCACCGTTTAGAAATGCATTATTGACATCCACTTGTCGTATTTCTATTCTTGAGAAACTGCAACAATAAGAATAGTTCGAAACGTATTAGCCTTGATAACATGGCTAAACGTTTCATGGTAGTCTGTACTAGCTACTTGTGAGAAGCCCTGTGTAACCAATCGAGCCTTGTTTCATGCCACACTACAATCAAGATTGATTTTATTCTTAAACAACCATTGCGTCCTACCAGATTATGGTCAGTTAGTGTAGATACATGATCCCATGTTCCATTTTTAATTAACGCCTGTAGTTCATGATCAACTGCCTTCTTCCAAGAAAGAATGGTCATGGCTTCATGTATACCCCTTGGCTCAATATATTAAATTCAGACACATAGGCTTTGGGCTTGAAAAGGCTATTTTTGCTCCTAGTTACCATAGGGTGCTGATTACCATATGCCATACCAGAATTACCATTTGTTTCAAATAGAGAAGAACTATGTACCATTTTCGAAGAAGGAGCCATTGATATACTAAAAACATCTAACGTGGGTGAAGAAGGTGTTGTGCGAGGAACAGATGGGGTCTACACAGATACTAACAAAGTAGGTGATGACCAAGGATTGACAATAGCTTCATTAGGTGGTCTTGGTGACTATTCTGCAAAAGGAAACTCATGTTCATTAAATTGACATGTCGGGAGATATAAATTCTACCATTTGAATCTGCACATCTATACCCTCTATACTTATCAGCATATCCTAGGAACACACAAGGAGTGGAACGATATTGTAACTTATGGCAATTTTAATGCCTGGTCAATGGATAACAATGAAAACCAAATACCTTTAAGTATTCATAGTTTGGTGGTTTACTAAAGAGTTCCATGATAGAAGAAATCCACTTAATGCTTTAGTGGTTAAACAATTCATTAGATACACAACAACTTCAAAAGCATAACTCCAATAGAATTATGGAAGTGAAGCCTGAGTTAAAAGTACCAAACCTGCCTCTACTATCTACCAATGCCAATGTTCCACAAGACCGTTTTGCTCAGAGGTATGAGGATAAGTCAATTGATGCCTAATACCAAAATTCTGAAAATGAGAAATAAAAATTCAAAACTCACCCCCTCCATCAATTTGCAATTGTTTAATCTGACATCCTAGCTGCAACTCAAATCGTTAGACATTCGCGCGTATAATTCGCATCAAACTAGTGTAAAAAACCTAACTAGTTTGGATCTGAAAAATCAATATAATTGTGATGATTGGATTGAACCCATAAAAGGGTGTTTAGGGGCTTTTTAAGTGGTATATTAATTTAGTTAGATGATGATTTTTAATTTAGGTTTGTTTGAAAGTCTTAAGGAGAAACTGCAAGATTCGCAAGTGTGCTGCAATAAAGCGTAATTAAAGTGTGGGTTCTAACTCGTTGACTTGAACGTTTTGATGTTATATTTAAATGATATAATTGATGACTAAGCTTGCTAGTCAGACTTGGCTAAATGGCTAAGTAATTAAGTTATAAGTGGTCGAACTAGGTACGTTTGGAGCCCTAATTGTTTGGCATATTAGTAAAAAACGTGAGAATGAGTGAATAATTGTGTGATTGATATTGTTGTGGATGATTAGTTGATATAGTGTATGTTGATTATATGTATAGCATGATTCTAGATGAGAATGAGGTAGGCATGATATACTTTTATGAATGATTTGCAATGAAATATTTGAAAGACTGCTATACATGCACTCAAAAAAGAATTGTAAGTTATATGAGATTGTGATATGTTGAACGAAACCATTATAATGGTGAATTGAAAGTTGGATAAATGATCCTATTTACTGAAAGCATTTGATAATATGAGGGTATGTTGATCATGCCAAAGAAATATGAAAGTATCGAATCCATGTCTATGTATTAGATTATATGACATCTTACATGTGCATTAGGGTGGGATTAATATTGTGGTTGATAAAGGAGTTCTGTTAGGATTTGGTGACATTAAATTTGGATTTATTCATAATCAGTGCACTGCAATAGAGAATTGAGGAGATTTGGCGATTTTATTGCATTTATTCTTTAAATGGCAGATTTTTTGCAATTATGTTCATTCGATGGGTTTACCACATCGAGCTTTGCTCGCATTCGTTGGAGTTTGGCAGACGAGTTCTAGGAAACTTGTGGTCTGTAGTGAATAGTTTGGGTAGGAAATTTTGCATTGCATCATTTGCATCACCCTATACTCTTACATCGTTTGACATCGATTTGATAATGGCTATGTAATGATATAAAATTCCAATGATGGATCTATGTTATTCTGTTAATGTTAATATGCTTCACTGTATTTGATATTTATGTCTGTTTAAATAATTGTTTGATTCACACTAAGTTTTCATAAACTCACTCCCCCACCTCGAAACTAAGACTGGACCTAACATATGGAGAATCACCTTGGACTTCTGACTATCTTTAATAAGTATTATTAAGCCTATTGGTTTTGGTTTGTAACTTTTAATTATTTTTGGTCTATGGCTTAGTAACTTTTCATTTGGGGATTTTTACATGTATGGATTACTCAAGCATAATAACCGAAAAATGCATGATAGCTGGCTTAAATAAAATTTGACATTGTTCCCTAATTTCTATTGCATTGCAAAGGAACTATTTTTGAAAAAAAAAAATCAATAAGGCAACTAGATTTCCAAAATGACATGAATAATGGTTTTTCTGCTACATTAGTTAACACTAAGTTTTTACAAAGTTGACGAACAAATGATTTTTTTCTACAACAACATTGTCAAGAATAAAATGAATCTTAAGTACAGATGACCTATTAAATAAATGTTTTTAAACTAACTCAATGTACAACTACAGATTTTCCTTGAAATAAGTTTACTTAAGGTCTTCAAAAGTAATGAAAGTTAGCTTAGCCATTTCGGTGGCTATTGTAGCCATTTCAATCTAGCCATAATGTCTAGGTTGGGTTAGGGAGGTTACATTACTTCTCAACCTTTTACCAAAATCCTTCGTCCTAATTCTCCTTTCATTCCTTCATGTCATTCTCGATCCATCTGATTTTTCAGATCCCTTACACTGAATGAATTTTAGATACCAACTCATTGGTGGTTACTTTACTGGTCCGATGTTAGACATACTCTATTTCATATCTTCCCTTCAATCTTAATTTGGCGACTATTTTAGAGAAAACACCATCTGGCTAACATCTTCTTATTTCTATTTTTGGCAGATAATTCCACAGTTCCTAAATTCATTCATACATTAACCTTGCCAATCTTAATAGGATAATTACCTTTCTGACGTAACGAAACTAAGCTTGCCCATGAAATGTTTTTATTCCTACCTTGACGAAGCACCAGATCTATTACTCTATGTCCAAAGTTCTACACCAACAATGGTCAATGGCTTTTCAACCTTGCTCGAAATGACTTGTCACCAAACAGAAGTATGTTTAGTTCTACTTCTATAGGGATTTGATGATACTAGGTAATAGTTGGAAGATATTTCCATCTTGGTAATCTTAAAAAAATTTCTTCCTCCTCCCAATGCCGATGGGTAGCTTCCTTGCATTGATAAATTTGAATAGTTCCTTGGTACGCATTTGAATGATATAATTATGTGTATTTTTATAATGATTATGTTTGAATTGTGTATTTTATGATATATGAGTGTATTTGAAAATGTTCACATAATGATACAAAAAGGTGATAAAGGATTGAATTGTAAGAAATGTTTAGAAATATGTATTGAGCTCAGATGAACAGGTGATAGGATACAATTGGCATGCCAATAGGGTTATTTGTGCATTGTACGAGTTTATATGAGATGAGATATTATATCATTGATTCTACTGGAATCTAGCATTTTTTGCGGATTATCAAGTTATTCCACAATGATTTAGACGTGTTTCTAGGGGAGGATGTGTAGCCTACAAGTTTGGAACTTAGTGCCTAGGCATATTTTTAGAGGGATGTTTAGCCTACGGGCTTGGCACTCAGTGCCTAAGTGTGTTCTTCGATGGTAAAGCTCGTTTGAGTAATCATACGTGTTTTGGGTGCATAATTGCATATTTGTATCTGTTTATTGTAGTACGTCGCTTTAAAATGATATGGCTATTGAATAAAGATGAATGATAAAAGTATTGAAATTATACAAATTATAATTATATAATGTAAAAGTGCATATATTCAATGGTATACTTTGTTTAAGTTTCAATTATATTGAGAGAGATGTTTCATGAGTTATATTTATACGATGAACTCACTTGATGAAATGAATGGTGTAATAGAAAAATTATTTAGTTAAATTATGTTATTTTGTATTTGTGGGAATTAGGTAAGTTATAAGGTTTCAAACCTATGAACTTACTAAGCTTATTTAAAACTTACTCTGTTTCATTCTTGTTTCTATAGTTGACATTTTGCAAAACTCGACGATCAGATCACCTTAAAGATCACACTATCTGACCTTCACCTTAGTAGCCTTTTAATCGTTTAATTTGGTTATGTGGCATGTAAATAGGAGTTGAATTGTATCTATGTATTTTGGATTGAAAGCTAAGTGTTTAATGGTACTGTATAAATTATGTATGCTTGTTGGCATATGGATATGACATCTTATGGCTTGGAAGTGGTAATTTTGAATGTAATTGTTAAGTGTGTGAAAGGTGATAGATTATTATGAAGTTTTGGTAGGTTGATGATGATGATATGGAATGATTGAAAATGTGAGATTTTGTTGGTGGCTATGGTATAACATTTTGATGATTGGGTTGGATGTTATAAGTATGATGTGTGAGTTTATGCTTGTTGTTAAATGATAGGTTATTAGATTGACATTGTGTTCAACTTTAAGATGATAGAATTGGTATTTTGATTGTATATTAGACAAATGCATGGTTATGTTCTAATTTGGCATGAAATGAGAATGTACTTTGGTATTGACTTATGTTTGTGATTGTGCCTTGAGGCATTGGTTAGAACTAGAAAATCGATATGTTTTATTATGCTTTTGGTGCATTTTGTATAGGTCTAAAGAATGGTTAAATGCATACTTGTGGCATAAGTAAGTATTTGATTTTTGTAACTTGCATTATAAGGCCCATTTTGGGACATACAGGCTAACACACGGCCGTGTGTTACACACGAGCATGTGACACAGCCATGTACTCATTATGTTTTGTCTAATATTGGTTAAACATGGTTTCGGTCGCTCACATGACTTGGCCACACGATCATGTGATTATTTATAAGATTTTGCACTTTGGTCCACACGGCCTCAGTGAGTTACACAACCTGGATACACGGTCGTGTGACCTCATCTTACATGGTCTTATTTTTTAACACAGTTCAGGCACATGGTCATGTGAACCTATTTTTTTATTTTTCTTTAATTTTTTAAAAGTTTGTAATTTAACCCTTAGTTGTTTTCGGATCAACTTAAGAACTTTCATAAGCTCAATTGAGACTCATATTTTCTTGTAATTCATATTAAACACGAATAATGACTTGTACTTGTTGATTTATTGAATGTTATTGATGTTAAATGTATGTGATTGATTCTGTTAACTATTGTAGCATCTTTTAGCTCAAGTCTGGCAACCAGATCAGGTAAGGGGTGTTACAGTTTGAGTTCAGTCCAAAATTATAACATATAGTGTTATAATCACTTGATAACTTCAAAACTTATAAAATAAATTTCAAATATTTATTATGCAAATTTTTATAAGTCTACAACAAATCAAGGTTAATTTATTCAAGCATTCATTGTGCAATCTATTGCCTATAACAAATAAAAGATCTTACTTTACAAGTATAATTATGAAAAGTGATTGATAATTAATTTTATCTCAAATGAAGATTATGAAATCTACCTTAATATTTGCCAAAGTTTTAACATTTCACCTCAACATTGAAAACTTAGAATAACATAACAACATTAAATAACTCAAACTTAGATGAAACATACATATTATATATAAGAAACTTGAGATTTTACATGAATAAAGAAATAGACAAACACTTAACAAGAAAATGATATTGACCTCCACTTTAAGATGCCTTCTAATATGAAACAAAGGTTATTTATAGAGGTTTGTGAAGAGGATAAATATAATGCAAAGGACTTGCTAGTAATAAATTGCTAGTCCCACTTTTTTGTCATCTTTTGGAGTCATTTTTCACATATTGATTGATGAATTATTTTGTTCAAGTTAAAGTATCCCAATGGGAAAATTCCAAGAAATTTTATTAAATATCTACATCTTGTACATTCACTATTGAAATTTCAGCTCCAAACTCCAAGTATGTTAGGAGATATGATCCAAACACGAAAATGCATCAAAACTATCCACCAATTTGAAACTTTTAACTTTATTTTTGGATTTCTTTCTGATTCATTGTGTTCCGATATTTAAATAGATCTTCAAATTCCTTTTTTGACAATACAAAGTACACCCAAAATAGAGTTCTAGAGCTCGAGAAATGATAGAAACACTCAGAAGTGTTCTGGCTAGAAGTTCTAAATGTATCTGAATTACAAATGTTGAATATTTAAACATTGGACTGTCACTCATCATGTAACAACCCGATTTTGAGGCTAGTCAGAACAGTGGTTTCGAAACCACTAACCTGAGGTCGAAGAAATTATTTTTAATATTATTTTATGCATTGTAGCATGATTAGATAAGTACATAAAAATTTTAGTGAACTAATTTTAGCGATTGCTTGCTTAATTACGAAAAAGGACTAAATCTCATAAAGTGAAAAAGTCCTATTTTGTCAGACAAGGGTGTCAATTAGCTAAAGAACCTAAATTGGGGGCCTTTAAAGAGAAATTAGACCTCTAATGCTTAGGCTAGCTGGCCATAGGGGACAAATTGATGGGAAAGTCAAAATTAGGTGGTGTTTTGGTCAACAATTTTGACTAGTTTGAATAAAATAAACAACAAAAAGGTTTCATCTTTTCACTCTTTCTTATTCCACCGAAAAATTGGCCATTAGAGGGGTTTTTGAAGCTTGAAAATTTCAGCAACTCTAAGCCTTCATAAGTAAGTGATTTTCATGACTTTTCTTCATATTTTTACATTTTTGGACCCCTTGAAGCAAGAGCTTTCAAATGAGGGGACTATTTTGCATAATGAACAAGAGTCTAGGGTTATGCCATGAAAGCATGTGTGTTGTTAACTGAAATTTTATGGAAGAATATGAGTCTTAGATGAGTAATAAACAACTTTTGTGAAAGGATTTTTCATGAAAACCCTAATAGGAAATATGTTGCATAAGTTGTAAAATAGATGATAAATGTGCAAAATAGTGGAAATTTTGGATTTGCTATAAAAGCAAAAAGGGTTCGGCAAGGCTTATAATATGAAGAAATTTGATAAAAATCAATTTTCGAGTATAAGGGTAAAATGGTCATTTTATGAAAGATTGGGGGAAAATTGCCCAATTATAAAATTTTGAGTATCTAAATCGATGTGCTGATGAAATAAATGAAATTTATTAATTTAGATAAAGAGAAATGTGATTCTGTGACAGCCCTAATTTGACCCTAGTCGGAAGTGGTTTCGGGACCACAAAACCGAGTCACAAAAATAATTAAATGTTATATTCTATGCTTATTACATGTGAAAGTGCATGTGTGAAAATTTCATGCTTTGATTTTGTCTTTTGTACGTGAAATTATTAAATAGGACTTATGTGAGAAATTTTGAAAATGTGATAGGTTAATTTGTAGTGGCCACATATTTTATTGTTTAAAATAGGTGGAATTGCATGTTAAATTTCCCACTTTAATTTGTAGTGGCCGGCCATAATGATGATGATAAACAATATATGCATTTTAAATTAGCATTATAATATTTAATGGCTTTATATTATAAAATAAAGATAAATAAAATAACAAAATGATGAAAAGGACAAAGCTTGTTCATCTTTGTTCTTCATAGCCGAAATTAAGAGAAAAAGAGAGGAAAAAGCTCAAGCACATTCGGTCATTTACTTAGCATGATTCAAAGGTATGTTCCATGTATTTTCTTGATATTCTTGCGAAATTAGCATGGTCAAAGCATTGCTTAGTTAACCCATGTTTAAATTTTGAAAATTTTTGTGCTGTGAGCATTCGGTCATGAATTGAATTGAAGGAAATGGTTGTTGTTTCATGTTCTTTTTATGAGTAATGGTAGATAGGTGAAGTTGAGCTAGACAAATGAGCATATATGTGCATTAGATGTTAAGTGGGAAAATTGGCTAACATGTTGTGTGTGCTATGGCCGAATGAGAACTTGAATAAATAATATTCGGCTAGCATGGTAAGTTATGAAATATTAAGTAGATGATATAATTGAATTGTGAAGTGGCTAATAGGGATTTTTTTATGAAATTATGCCAAGGCCGAATGTATCATGAAGTAAATAAAAATGCTAAATGTGCATTATGTGCTTATATGTGTTCGGCCAAGGAAGTTTGATATGAAGCTTTGATAGGTTTGAGTGATGAATGACCGAATGAGCTATAGGTTATGTACGAATAAATTGGTTTTTGAAATGTATATGGTTGCCGTATGTATGTGTTTGATTGAGAAGTAAATTTGTTTGATTTAGCTCAAGAGCTTAGAGGGCCAAAGTTGCATAGGGGAAAGGAGAAAGTAATCGAATAGCCGTTGTAATCGTTCGACAACATTCGAGGTAAGTTTTAAGTAATCAAATGTAAATAACAATTGATTATAATCTAATATATTATGTGAATTTGGTATTCCTTGTAAGGTATGGATTTAGCCGAATGTTAAAGATGAAATGATGGTTTATTATATCATGCTTATATGACCTAATGGCAAGTATAACATGTTGGTAAATAAGCAATGTGCTTTTATAATCGAATAATAAGTTTAAAATGAATGTGAACGAAATGTTATGCATAAGCTATCGAATGCTAAGTGTGAAAATGAGATGAAAGAAAAGTGTTTGAGATGTATAATTATATATGTTCAAATGATGCTAGTACCTAATTGATATGATTATGTTATATGGAACTTGTTGATTTGATTATCGTACGGTACTATTCGGCCTTTCGAGCATAGCAAGCTATAATGCCGGTGAGTTAATATCGGGTTTCGAGCCTAGCAGGCTATAATGTCGGTGAGTTAATATCAGGCTATAATGCTGGTGAGTTAATATCAGGCTTCGAGCCTAGCAGGCATAATGCTGGTGAATGAGTTCAGACTTAAAGTCTAGCAGGCTTCGTGCCGGTGGTGAATTCGGGTTTTAAACCTAACAGGCTAATTGTCAGTGATTTGATATGAATCAAAGATTTTGAGTCTTCGTGATAAAACGACAATTGAAATCGTATAATACCTTAAGTTGGCCAGGTATGTATCTTGTACTTATATGAGCTTGATTGGGATTGAATCCCAAGTATGTAATATAATATATATATGAATAAGTATTAAGACTATATGTATATGATCCTGATACATTCGGCCAAAATGTGAAGTTATGTGAAAATATTTGATTTACTTATATTATATGAATTCAGATTCAAGTGAAGTTAATATGCTAAATATACGTTAAATGTTTGTATATATATTCGGCCAAATGACAATAGACCTAAGAAATGTTACTTGAGAATTTGATTGATCGATTTATAATTGAATTTAATTGTTTGCATTGCTTAAAACTTACTAGGCTTATGGAAGCTTACTCTGTTTGTTATGTTTCTCTATTTTTAGATCGTTGACTACAGCCACTTACTCGGGGATCGTCAGTAACTCGTCACACTATCTATCGTTTTGGTACTATTATGTTTTGGAATTCGTATGGCATGTATAGAATAGACTTAAATGAATGATATTTTTGAGATGTTGTTATATATTAGCCATGTGAATAAGGTAACTTTTGAATGTCAGTATAAGTTTGAATTTCGATCTTTGATTTTGTTTGGCTATTCATATAATTGCTAATGAACTTTTGTAAATGTGAATGTACAAATGTAGTGTTTTGGATTGGTAACTCTTCATAATCCACTCTGGCGACGGATACGGGTTATAGGGGTGTTACATTTTATTAGTATCAGAGCTATAGTTTAGTCGATTCTAGGACTAACGTAGCACGTGTAAGTCTAGCTATACATGCCATGAAGTGTTAATACGATAGGGTGATGATTTCTAACAGTTGAAATGTGTTTTTTGTATAGTAATAAATTCTGATCCCGATCAAGCGGTAGCTGATGATGTAGGGAGCGTAGCGCCTGCTCCCGCGCAAGGGACAACGCCGTTGGACTCTTAATCAAATGTTAGTAATCAGAATGATGAAGCTAAGCAAGCCTTCTATGCTATGATGAATGATTGGTTTACCCAGTATGTTTGAACTAATCCTGCTGTTTCACATCCCCCACCCCCGACTAATACAACCCCTGCACCTGTGGTACCTCCTGTAGTTGACCCGTTGAGGTTGAGCAAGCCCCGATTGATAGAATTCGAAAGCACGGGGCTACTGAGTTCAAGGCTACTGACAGTGATGATGCCGAGCAGGCTGAGTTTTGGCTCGATAATACCATTCGCTTGTTTGATAAATTATCGTGCACACCCGATGAGTACTTAAAATTTGCTATATCTCTGTTACGTGATTCTGCCTACTATTGGTGGAATACATTGATTTCAGTTGTACCGAGAGAACGGGTTACTTAGGAATTCTTTCAAACCGAGTTTCGCAAGAAATATATTAGTCAAAGATTCAGCGATCAGAAACGGAAGGAATTTACCGATTACAAGCGAAAGTTTGTCAGACTTAGTAGATATAGTAGATATGCTCGGGAATGTGTTTCGTCTGAGGCTATCATGTGCAAACGCTTCGAGGACGGGTTGAATGAAGACATCAAACTGTTGGTGGGTATTCTAGAAATCAAAGAGTTTGTAGTGCTTGTTGAGCGAGCTTGTAAAGCCGAAGAGCTCGATAGAGAGAAAAGAAAAGTTGATGATGGAACTAGAGAGTTCCGTAAAAGATCTTCGGGAAAATCATTTCATCAATCATCGAAGAAATTTCAAGATGATTCAGGTCGATCCAAGAATACTTTGGGTTTTTCCAGACGAGACCGCGATCGACCTCCTGTAAGTACACGAGCTACCTCTGTTGCCAGTGTTGGTAATGATCATCAGGACAGATCTGAGTGCAAGCATGTGGCAAATGGCATTCAGGAAGCTGTAGATTTCGTGACCGATCCTGTTTCAAGTGTGGATCAGCTGATCACTTTATCGAGATCGCTCAAATTAGTCAACAGGCATCGATCCGAATGGGAGACTTAGTAACACTGCAACACGAGGTAGACCACCTAGACATGCGGGTAATGCTAGTGGAAATCAAAGAGGGACCAAAGATACTGCTGCACGTTCTGAGGCTCGTGCTTCTGCCAGAGCCTATGCTATACGAGTGCACGAGGATGCTTCTTCGCCAGATGTTATTATCGGTACTTTCACTCTTTTTAATACTGATATTATTGCTTTGATTGACCCCAATTCTACTCATTCATATGTGTGTGAAACTTTAGCATCTAGTAAGACTCTACCTGTTGGGTCTACTGAGTTTGTGATTCGAGTGTCGAATCCTTTGGGCCGTTATGTGCTAGTTGATAAAGTGTGTAAGAAATGTCCCTTGATGATCAGAGATTCTTGCTTTCCGGTTGATCTAATGCTATTACCATTTGACGAGTTTGATATCATTCTCGGTATGGATTAGTTAACTGTGCATGATGCGGTAGTGAATGGCAAGCAAAAGACAATTGACTTGAGATGTTCGAATAATGAGATGATCCGAGTTGAGTCTATAGATTTAAATGGATTACCGGCAGTAATATCTTTGATGTTAGCTCAGAAATATGTAAAAAAAGGGTGTGAAACTTATCTTGCATATGTACTGGATAGTAAAGAGTCAGAAAAGAAACTTGAGACAGTGCCAGTGGTTTGTGAGTTTCCGGATGTATTCCCAGAGGAATTACCTGGATTACCACCTGTTCGAGAGGTAGAGTTTGGTATTGAACTAGTATCAGGGACTACACCTATTTCGATAGCTCCGTATCGTATGGCACCAACCGAACTAAAAGAGTTGAAATCTCAATTGCAAGAGTTGATAGATAGAGGTTTTACTTGATCGAGTTTTTCTCCCAGGGGTGCACCAGTGTTGTTTGTGAAAAAGAAAGACGGAACCTTGAGAATGTGCATTGATTATCGTCAGCTTAATAAGGTAACGATAAAGAATAAATATCCGTTGTCGTGAATCGATGATTTGTTTGATCAACTGAAAGGAGCCCCAGTATTTTCAAAGATAGGCTTGAGATCGGGTTATTATCAGTTGCGAGTTAGAGACTCTGATATGCCTAAAACTACTTTCAGAATGAGGTACGGACACTACGAGTTCTTAGTGATGCCGTTTGGGCTTACTAATGCCCCTGCAGTTTTTATGGATCTAATGAATCAAATTTTCAGACAGTATTTGGATCGATTTGTAGTCGTGTTTATAGATGACATCATGATCTATTCACGAGACGAAATCGAGCATACCGAACACTTGAGGTTGGTATTGCAAATTTTGTGAGACAAGTAGTTATATGCGAAATTCAGTAAATGTGAATTTTGGTTGAGGGAAGTCAACTTTTTGGGGGATGTTGTATCCGCATCGGGTATCCGAGTCGATCCGAGTAAAATTTCAGCTATACTTGATTGGAAGCCTCCGAGAAATGTTTTAGAAGTTCGGAGCTTTTTGGGACTTGCTGGATATTACAGACGATTTGTGAAAGGCTTCTCGATGATAGCAACACCGATGACTAAGTTGCTACAAAAAAATGTCAAATTTGAATGGTCAGAAAAGTGCCAGAAAAGTTTTGATAAATTGAAAACCCTTTTGACCAAAGCTCCAGTATTAGTTCAGCCAGAATCTGGTAAAGAATTTGTGATATACAGTGATGCGTCTCTGAATGGTTTGGGCTGTGTGTTGATTAAAGAGGGCAGAGTAATAGCGTACGCTTCGAGACAGTTAAAGCCACATGAGAAAAACTATCCGACTCATGATCTCGAGTTAGCTGCTATCGTTTTCGCTTTGAAAATTTAGCGCCATTACTTATTCGGGGAAAAATGTCACGTTTATTCCGATCACAAAAGTCTCAAGTACTTGATGACTCAGAGAGATTTGAATTTGAGACAAAGACGTTGGCTAGGATTATTGAAGGATTACGAGCTTGTCGTTCATTACCATCCGGGAAAGGCTAACGTGGTTGCTGATGCTTTAAGCCGTAAATCACTGTTTGTTTTGCGAGCAATGAATGTGCACCTGTCTGTGTCGATTGATGATGTGTTAGTAGCGGAGTTAAAAGCAAAACCGTTATTGATGCAACAAATCCGTGAAGATCAAAAAGTTGATGATGAATTAGTTGTAAAAAGAGCACTATATGTTTCGAAAGAGGATTTAGAATTTTTAATTGATAGCAATGGTTGTTTGAAGTTCAGAAATCGATTATGTGTTCCGAAAAATTTAGAGCTTATTTCGATGATTTTGAGTGAGGCTCATAGTAGTCGAATGTAAGTTCACCCGGGTAGTACGAAAATGTACAATGATCTGAAACAACAATACTGGTGGCACGGTATGAAACGAGACATTTCTGACTTTGTTTTGAAGTGTTTGATATGTCAACAAGTGAAAGCGGAACATCAAGTGCCTTTGGGATTACTTCAGCCGATCATGATACCCGAATGGAAGTGGGATTGAGTCATGATGGATTTTGTATCTGGGTTGCCATTGTCTCCGAGTAAGAAAGATGCAATCTGGGTTGTTGTTGATAGATTAACAAAGTCGGCTCATTTTATTCCCGTACGTACGGATTATTCACTTGATAAGTTAGCCGAACTGTATGTTTCTCAGATTGTAAGGTTACACGAGGTATCTACTTCTATTGTGTCGGATAGAGATCCGAGATTCACATCGCGGTTTTGGAAGAAATTGCAATAAGCATTGGGTACTAAGTTGCATTTTAGCACCGCTTTTCATCCCCAGATCGATGTTCAATCCGAGCGAATTATTCAGATACTCGAGGATATGTTGAGATGTTGCATCTTTGAGTTTAGTGCCTCGTGGGAACGATACTTGCCTTTGGTTGAATTCTCATATAAAAATAGTTTTCAATCGAGCATCAAGATGGCACCTTACGAGGTTTTGTACAGTCATAAATGTCATACACCTTTATTTTGGACCGAACTCAGTGAGAATAAGATTTACGGAGTTGATTTGATTAAAGAGGCCGAATAGAAAGTAAAAGTGATCCGTGAAAGTCTGAAAGCAGCATCAGATCGTCAGAAATTGTATGCGGACTTGAAACGGAAAGATGTAGAGTATCAAGTTGGAGACAAAGTGATTCTTAAAGTTTCACCGTGGAAAAAGGTACTCAGATTTGGCCGTAAAGGCAAGTTGAGCTCGAGATTTATCGGACCATATGAAATTACAGAACGGATTGGGCCGGTTGCTTATAGAATACTTTTGCCACCTGAACATAAAAAGATTCACGATGTTTTTCATGTTTCGATGCTCCATCGGTACAGATCCGATCATTCTCATGTGATTAGTCCATCAGAGATAGAAATTTGGTCTGATTTGAGTTATGAAGAGGAACCGGTTCGTATTTTGGCTCACGAGGTGAAAGAATTGCGGAATAAGACAATTTCATTAGTGAAAGTGTTGTGGATCAAACACGGGGTTGAAGAAGCTACTTGGGAGCTTGAAGACTTCATGAAAGAATGATACCCTAATTTATTCGCTGGTAAGATTTTCGGGGACGAAAATTCTTAAGGGGGGAGAGTTGTGACAGCCCTAATTTGACACTAGTCAGAAAGTGGTTTTGAAACCACAAAACCGAGTCAGAAAAATAATTAAATGTTATGTTCTATGCTTATTATATGTGACAGTGCATGTGTGAAAATTTCATGCTTTAATTTTGTCATTTGTATGTGAAATTATTAAATAGGACTTATGTGAGAAATTTTGAAAATGTGATAGGTTAATTTGTAGTGGCCAAATATTTTATGGTTTAAAATAGGTGGAATTGGATGTCAAATTTTCCACTTTAATTTGTAGTGGCCGGCCATAATGATGATGATAAACAATATATGCATTTTAAATTAGCATTATAATATTTAATGGCTTTATATTATAAAATAAAGATAAATAAAATAACAAAATGATGAAAAGGACAAAGCTTGTTCATCTTTGTTCTTCATAGCCAAAATTAAGAGAAAAAGAGAGGAAAAAGCTCAAGCACATTCGGTCATTTACTTAGCATGATTCAAAGGTATGTTCCATGTAGTTTCTTGATATTCTTGCGAAATTAGCATGGTCAAAGCATTACTTAGTTAACCCATGTTTAAATTTTGAAAATTTTTGTGTTGTGAGTTTTCGGTCATGAATTGAATTGAAGGAAATGGTTGTTGTTTCATGTTCTTTTTATGAATAATGGTAGATAGGTGAAGTTGAGCTAGACAAATGAGCATATATGTGCATTAGATGTTAAGTGGGAAAATTGGCTAACATGTTGTGTGTGCTATGGCCGAATGAGAACTTGAATAAATAATATTCGGCTAGCATGATAAGTTATGAAATGTTAAGTAGATGATATAATTGACTTGTGAAGTGGCTAATAGGGATTTTTTTTTATGAAATTATGCCAAGGCCGAATGTATCATGAAGTAAATAAGAATGCTAAATGTGCATTATGTGCTTATATGTGTTCGGCCAAGGAAGTTTGATATGAAGCTTTGATAGGTTTGAGTGATGAATGGCCAAATGAGCTATAGGTTATGTACGAATGAATTGGTTTTTGAAATGTATATGGTTGCCGTATGTATGTGTTTGATTGAGAAGTAAATTTGTTTGATTTAGCTCAAGAGCTTAGAGGACCAAAGTTGGATAGGGGAAAGGAGAAAGTAATCGAATAGCCATTGTAATCGTTTGACAACATCCGAGGTAAGTTTTAAGTAATCAAATGTAAATAAAAATTGATTATAATCTAATATATTATGTGAATTAGGTATTCCTTGTAAGGTATGGATTTAGCCGAATGTTAAAGATGAAATGATGGTGTATTATATCATGCTTATATGACTTAACAGCAAGTATAACATGTTGGTAAATATGCAATGTGCTTTTATAATCGAATGATAAGTTTGAAATGAATGTGAGCGAAATGTTATGCATATGCTATCAAATGCTAAGTGTGAAAATGAGATGAAAGAAAAGTGTTTGTGATGTATAATTATATATGTTCAAATGATGCTAGTACCTAATTGGTATGATTATGTTATATGAAACTTGTTGATTTGATTATCGTGCGGTACTATTCGGCCCTTCGAGCCTAGCAGGCTATAATGCCAGTGAGTTAATATCGGGCTTCGAGCTTAGCAGGCAATAATGCCGATGAGTTAATATCGGGCTTCGAGCCTAGCAGGCTATAATGCCAGTGAGTTAATATCAGGCTTCGAGCCTAGTAGGCGTAATGCTGGTGAATGAGTTCAGAATTAAAGTCTAGCAGGCTTCGTGCCGGTGGTGAATTCAAGTTTTAAACCTAGCAGGCTAATTGTCGGTGATTTGATATGAATCAAAGATTTTGAGACTTCGTGATAAAATGACAATTGAAATCGTATAATACCTTAAGTTGGCTAGGTATGTATCTTTGTAATTATATGAGCTTGATTGGGATTGAATCCCAAGTATGTAATATAATGTATATGTGAATAAGTATTAAGACTATATGTATATGATCCTGATACATTCGGCCAAAATGTGAAGTTATGTGAAAATATTTGATTTACTTATGTTATATGAATTCAGATTCAAGTGAAGTTAATATGCTAAATATAAGGTAAATGTTTGTATATATATTCGGCCAAATGGCAATATACCTAAGAAATGTCACTTGATAATTTGATTGATCCATTTATAATTGAATTTAATTGTTTGGATTGCTTAAAACTTACTAAGCTTATGGAAGCTTACTCCGTTTGTTATGTTTCTCTGTTTTTAGATCATTGACTCCAGCCACTTACTCGGGGATCGTCAGCAACTCGTCACACTATCTATCGTTTTGGTACTATTACGTTTTGTAATTCGTATGGCATGTATAGAATAGACTTAAGTGAATGATATTTTGAGATGTTGTATATAAGCCATGTGAATATGGTAACTTTTGAATGTCGGTATAAGTCTGAATTTCAATCTTTGATTTTGTTTGGCTATGCATATAATTGCTAATGAACTTATGTAAATGTGAATGTACAAATGTAGTGTTTTGGATTGGTAACTCTTCATAACCCACTCCGGCGACGGATACGGGTTATAGGGGTGTTATAGATTCGGGTCTTGATCGGGGTAAGAACAAAGCTTATGAGGATTAAGCTCATCTTCATCATCTTGTATCGAGGTAAGTACATATGTAGATAATATGTTAATGAAGCTTATTTTAGAATATTTTGACAATATACATATGTAATGGCTTATTGTTGTTATGTATCTAAAGCCTATTTGTTGCCATAAAATTATAAATGACATATTACTTGAGTAAATTATATTGCGAGCAAATGCGATGCTACTCGATTAGATATGGCATCCTGTTGAACCTTAGACAAAGCGTAGGATACAAAGGGGCATGTTATGAAAATTGTGTAGTCTAAACTCATGAGTTGAGTCTAAGCTCATGAGATGAATGTTATAGGTAACGTGGGTCTGGGTACTGACTTTGTGTACAGACCCGTGAGTATCTCAATAAGCAAACGTTACATGATAGCTATGGGGTTCAGGTCCTGACTTGATAAAAAGGCCCGCGAGTAGCTCAAATGTGAGTGATTCATAGCACAAGGTAGCTCTGACTACTTATATGACATTGAGATGCAAATTCCCCATGTATCCATATATGTTCCGAAAGTTCAACGGGTAACTCAGAGACTTAGTTGGTGAAAAATTTGATGAGGTACGTATACTGAACTTATGGTTAGGACCTGAGTAAGGAACATGGTGTATTAAGCATATATGAATGAAAGGAAGAGTAAGATAGAGGTGGTAAGTGATTTATATCTTTTACGTAAGATAAATTTACCATATGAAGAATGTGATTATCTTTCAATTGCCCTTTATTTGCATATATGTACTTACTAAGTTCCCATGCTTACCCTCCTTCCTTTTCTTTCCTTATAGTACCGCTAAGCTAGCATCGGGGATCCAGTGACGTCCGAAGCTTCGATCACACTATTACTCAAGAACTTGGTATAACTAGTTGAATTGTTTTATTTTCTGGCATGTATAAGGGCTCGAGTCTTTTGTTTAGTGTTTTGTTAGTTTGCCATAATGTGTTGGCTCATATGGTAAGTATGATATTCATTTTGTAAAGGCCATGAATATTGGCTAACATTAATTATTATTGTTTAATGCAATGATGAAAATTTCTAATGTTTGTGGCTATTTTGGGTATGTATGTTATGCTTGTATTGGTATTGATTGATCTTGTGTAGATAGGTGTATGCAAGGGTGGCAAAGAGGCTTGGTAAATAGCCCTATTTTTGTCCACACGGGTAGACACACGGGCATGTGTCTAGGCCATGTGTGACATACGGTCAACCCCATGGGTGTGTTGTTTGGCCGTGTGTCCACTGCACGTAAAATTTACAAGTCAGAATGCATGGTAGTAAAGACACGTGCAGAGACACGGCCGTGTGAAGGGCACGGCTTAGCGTACGGGCATGTGCCTTGGCCGTGTGGCCCTTAAGGTTTGCCTACGTCAGAAACAAGATGTCCAGGTTTTTGTATATGGGCTAGGACACGGGCGTGTCATGGTCGTGTGAAGGACACGGGCCAGAGACATGGGCGCATGCCAAGCCATAAGAAAACCCTTGTAGGTGTGCATTTAGAATTAATTCCACATGGGTAAAGGACACGGGTGTGTCCTTGTATTGCTTAGGCCGTGTGAACCACATGGGCCAATAGCACGACCATGTTGAAATGTCACACGGGCGTGTTGCCCCTCCCACACGGGCATGTGCCCCTGTGTTAAGTGTTATTTTTAGAGTTCGTTTAAGGACCTAGGTTGTTTCCGAATGAGTTCCAATGGATGTTTTGAGCCCCGTAAGCTCTTATTAAGGATTTTATTGATAAAATTGAAAAAAAGTTTTAATTTGGCCATGTTTTGGTGTTATGAAAATGTTCATATGCATAAGTTTAAGTTAGGTAATGCCTCATATTTCGACCCAGCGTGGGGCACGGGTGTGGGGTGTTACACATCATCTTGGATCAACTTTAGGCTTAGTGTATTTAATCTCATAGTTTCATGTATTGGCATCTTCTTCCCAAACATGTTTTACCTGCAAATTCCACATGGAATATTTTATTGGAACTAAATGCGTGAAAAACACTAAAAACACACAGTATTTACAATACAAACATAAAAAAGTCAAATCAACTAATATGAATCTAAAATATATAAACATACTCAAGAAATTAAACAAATTTAAGTAATATATAGCCCCAAATAATCATATAATGAGGACTTTTCATACCCCTACACTTACATTTTTGCTTGTCCTCAAGCAATAGAAAACTAAAAAGAAAATGCTACTACCAAAAATAGTACATAAAGCATAATAACGTATGAACAAAGTATAAAAGTATTATAAAACAAGAAATAATGATGTAAGTAGAAATCATAGATTCTAGTCAAAATATAAATAGTTACATGAATATTTATATAATTAGGCAAAACTAAAAACCTTGTACATCTATGCTCGTGTGCAATTATCTATGTGCAATCTTATCAACGCATTAAATGGTAATAAGTTGTAAGGTAGGCATAATAACCATGGTTTCGTAAGTCCAGTAACAGTTCCTCGTTCCTTTAATCTGATTCCAATATGCATAACAAGGTCACTAGGTCTTTTGGCTTGTAACATTAGGCTAGGGCTAAGGTAGGATGAAATGTCAACTTAGGCTTAAACCTTAAGCATCAGTTACTTACGGATCGAGAAAAACTTAAAGTGTCATTCCCTGCTTCCCCAATATAAGCACTATTTATATTTTCAACTCCATCTTCTTCTTCTTCTTCTGCTTATCTCCTTATGTAATACCCAATACCCAACTCGATCATTGGGTCTGAACTACAGGATGCCACATTCGTTGCCAAAGCAACCCGATCAATTTATACTATTAGATGATTAAATTCAACCAAAACATGCATTCAATATGATATACAATAATTTATAGGTCTTTTACGAGCTTACAAAAGCCCTAAAGCTAACCCGAGATAGAATTTGGACCAAATTGTAAAGAATCTAAAATACATGGTTGACGTCGCGATGTGAGGGGGTTCCTCGTTGTGATGCAACATACTGTCAAGCCTTGTTGTAATGACCAAAGTTCATCATTGCACTATGCCATGACATTTAGATCTTGTCACGACAACGTTCGGACGACGACGCGATGTCACATACTATTTTTGCAATTTCGAATGGATATCAACTTGCAATTTTTTCCAATAAAACTCTAAACACATTCCATTCATGCTTCACCTAACAAATGCAATAATTTAACAACAATTCATATACTTTAATGACTTCTTCAAAAATATTGAAATGCTTGGTTACCTAAAATCTAACCAATTATTGCAATACCTTCAAATCATAAATATTCATATCAATTTCACGAAGGCCTTTAATATTGGAACATATCACACCATTACAAACCCAATTTAATTCTCTTTACAAGCCATATTCAATTAACCAAGCTCATACATTAACTTTTAAAACTATAAGTGCATATAAACATAGTTTTATATCAAATACGACTCAACCTAAGTACATGCCCAACTTAGAACAAAATAGAATTTTTACGACATTTACTGAGTCGAGGATCGATTGCTAGATGCTAGATCAACAGTTCAAACTACTGAAATTTAGTTTACTTGCACACAGAAAAAAACAAATTGTATGCTGAACAAATACAATCAGTTGTAAATCTATGATTTAAGACAATATAAGAATATTATGCAAAACGCACATATTCAATTCCTAACCCAATCTCATACCATTTATGTCAAACACTTTTAATCTCATATAGTCATGCTTATACTAATCTTACATGTTAATTCATTTACCTATTCATGTCAAAACTATCATTTCTACCTAACTTTACATATTCGTTATTGCAACTTAATTCAACATATAAGTATTTAAACATACCATACCATTCAATTCACAAGTATAAGTTCATCATTTTGAACTCATTTATACATATATTTATACTTAATCACATGTTACCATTTGAATTGTTTTTGAGTTCATAAGTTCATTCGTACTCAATCCGCCCCTAGGGCTCGTTTTCTATTCGTTTCACATATTACAATTCATATATCACTTCACATAACATTTATACAATTCATTCATTTGTAACTTTATTAACCAACACAGACTCATATCAGATATGCGGATCCATCACCCTACACTTCAATCTGGCACCATAGTGCATCATCGAATAAACTAAATGAAAGATACTAGCATACATAGTGCATCGTCTGGCAATCCAAAGCAATTATACTAGCATACGAGGTACATCATCGAATGAATCAGAGCAATTATACTGGTACACGCAGTGCATCATTGGATAAATTGAAGCAATTATACTGACACACGTAGTGCATCATCAGATAAATTGAAGTAATCACATTGGCGTGTAAATGTATCATTGGATAAACTGAAGTAATCATACTGGCACGTAAGTGCAGCATTAGATATAACAAAGTATAACCTTATATAGTTAATAGAGTAACCAATCTTCTAATTTCATCACACAGTTCAATTCAAGCGTCATCATTCTCAATTCAACTCAATTCATCATATATTATAACGTAATTAAAAAAATCCTTTTCTTGATAACATCAATTCAGCTCAAGTTCATACCAGTTTCCTATATCAATTAAGCTATACAACTTTTTATTCTATTCAATTTAGTCCTTGTCTTGATATTCAATCTCAACCAAAGCCATTCAATTAAAAAGTCCAGTAGCAACTCACCTCAATATTATGATATTAACATGAACATTCAGGAAATAAATGGTTTCCAAGTCATAAAAATACAAACCGAAAGCTTGCGTCACTCGTTTTCGACTCTCACATTTCCTTTCCCTCTCAACGGTCCTGCATCATCTTTAGCTACAAATAATAATTAAATAATAGTATAGTATCAAATTACATATAAAATCACATTTAAATTCAAAGTCATACATATTTTGCAATTGGTTCAATTTAGTCCCTAAAATCAGGACAAGCATAACTTCCAATTTAGACCTTCGGATAAAAATTTGATTTCACAATTACTCAATTTTTCATTCCTACTATCAATTTTAAATTTTATTCTATTTGGTTCCTAATATACAAAACTATCAATTAAACTTAACATTTTAGTCATTTTCTTAAACAAAGCTTAATTTCTATCAATTTCATACCTATATCTTCAAGAAATCAACCATGAAAACTTTTTGAAACTTTAACAGTTTTATAAATTTGTACATGGGCTTGCTAAATCAAGCTCACATTACTTCAAATCTACAAAAATTACAAGAAAAAGACCTAAATGAACTTACCAATTTTGGCCGAATGTTTTCAAAGTTTCCACAAGGTTTTTATTTGTTTTCCCTACGATGGAATTATGAAGAAGATGATGTTATTCATCTTCTCCCACTTTCTTATATATATATATATATAACTTGTTTAGTTGTTAATTAAACTTAAAATTTAATTTTGATTAATTAAACATAAACCTTTAAATAAATAAACTAATGGCTTATTACATCCCCATCAATAATCATCCATTTTAATTTGGTCTAATTTCCATTTTAATCCCTTAGCTAATTTCAATTTAAGTCCTCAAGTCATTTCCTAATTAAAAATCTATAGCGGTTGAACTTTTATAATTTAGTCCTTAAACCTTAATTAAAAACAAATTCAATTAAATTACCTATTCAAAATTCAATTCATCAGTACAATAGCTTTGTAAATATCTCTATTAAATAATTATAGGCTCGATTTGTGAAAATGAGGTCCCAAAACTACAATTTTTGACACCACTGACTTTTGGGTTGTTACATATTTTTTTATCTATCATTCAAATAAAGTATGGATAAAAGAAGTAAAAAAAAAATAGTGCTTTCCTTTTGATATTTTTTTTAATACTTAACTTGAAAGAATGTGTAAACAAAGGGACTTAGATTTAGAAATTAAGGCTTTATTTTTTTTTTTTTGTAAATTTTTGCTCCCCTTCCCTAGGAATGTCATCCATGCCTATAGAAACCCTATGTTTAAATACCAATTTTAACATAGAAATAAGCCTTTTTCATTTCTATTCTTTTCTCCTTGCTGCCCAACCCTTCTCCCTCTCCATTCATGTTTATTTTTCTTTCTTCCTTCCTTTACTTTTTCTTTCATTCTCTTTATTTTCTTATGCTGAAGGATTATGTGATCTCGTGAATTAACTTTTGGAAAAGGTTCAGATCTGAATCCCTCGAATTTCATTGAAGAAGGAGGCCATCTACCTCTTTCAAGTGATCAGAAGTAGAGTAAGTGAATTTAGTAGGTTTTCATTCTTCTGTTAAGCCAAATTCGATAGAATATCCTAAGATTTTTGCTAACGATTTGGCCTTGGTGTTAGGAGCAGATCTGAACCAGATCTAATTGGGTCTAAGGCATAAAAGCTACGAATAAGGTTAGCGCTTTAGAGTGCAAATTTTCTAGGTGTGTGTTCTAGCTAAAAGTTAGCACACCGAGTGAGGTTTTAGGACCACACGGGTGGTTGGCATGGTTGTGTGACATTATATTGTTAGGTTTTAAATAGGGTCACTAGAAACACAGAAATTTATGCATTTTTACATGCCCTTTTTAACTTAAAATCATACCGTTTTGATTAAATTCGTGTCGAAAAATAATTATTTTTAATAAAATAATTAAAGTGCACTTAAAACATGAACATGTTGAAATTTAGTTAATTTTATAATTATTTTTGATGGATTTTAGTTATTTTCGATAGATTTGCACAAATGGCGAAAAATGACTCGGCAGACACTGCCAGAAGCAAAAATCGAGAAGCAATTTGAAGTATCGAGGCGAATTAATTTCCAGCCTAAGACGGTCCAATTATTTGTATTAATTCATAATATAATTAATTTTAATTTATACCCAATTTAATTTGGGCTAAATAAATTATTATTAATTAATTATGGAAAAAGTGGTCCAGTTGAACCGAACCGATTGAACTGAACTGGCCCCGTATGCTGTCCCAAATCAGCTTATTAGCTGATTAGTTAAGCTTGCAAAGAAGCCCTTGAAGGCTTGTCAAAGTTGCATTCAAGCCCCTCCATAATTGGTGGCTTTATGGATTTGCCCCAAGCCATATTTAGCAAAGTTGAAGTCATCAACTTTGCCACATAGATGGCCGGCCAAGGGATGGCTCTTTGGATGCTATTTTTAGCAAATTTCAGCTGCCACATTCAGTTATAATATCCCCCATTGGCTGATCATTCAAGGCATCTCATTCATCCCTCATTCATTTCACAACTCTTCTCTCCTCTCTCACTTTCTCCTCTCATTTTTCCATTTCCATTCCCTTGCTCTTGTGCCGATTTCTTCCCTTGGAAAAGAGGGTGTTCTTCAGACATTTTGGAGTAGCAATTTAGTGTTCATAAAAGCCTTGACCGGCAAGGACAACAAGAAGGAAGAACGGAGCAACCTAGTCAAGCCACGGAAAAACACAAGATTTGATTCTTGTTCCCTATCTCTTTAATTTTTGTTGTTGTTATGATGGACATATCCATGAATATTTATGTTGTTGGAATGATTAATTTAATTATCTTAGCTTGAATTTAATTTGTGTTGGGTTGATTGCATTTTGTCTTCTTAAATTGTTAAAATCGTGTTTATATTGTTATAGGCCTCGGTAAGATGGTTGATTAAGTAAAATCATGCCTAAGTTATTCTAGTATTATAATTTTTAGGAAACTAATGAATTAATTATTTAAACGGATTGAAATTGTAATTAATTGGCACAGTACTTAATCAGTGCATGTTTATTCTTCTAAGGTAGCTGAAAGTTAAATTAGCAATGTATCTGGTGATATTATTGCCTTGCATAACTTGCACAATTATTGTGATTAAATTGTTTCAAGGTAGGGATACCTTGTTACCTCACATAGTCTTTTATATGCTTATTAGATTTAATTAATCGTTTGAATTGACATAGGGAAATGTAAGAGATTAGTTCAGTTTAATGAGTATGTATGTGCAATAACATGTTTGCTTATTAGAATCTGTTTAGTCGATTGAATTGACATAGGGATATGTCAAGAGATGAATGGATTTTGGTATGTGAGCATGTTCATAAGTTAGCAAATTATTGGGTTACCGTGACATTATTCGTAACAATATAAACATGAGTTTAATAATTCTAAGTGAAAGAAATGTAATTAATCCAACACAATTATGTCATCTTGATTAAATCTTGTTTTGAAATCGTGCCTTGAGAACTTTTTATTTATTTTAATTATTTAATTTCTTAGTTTTTATATCACTCTCTTTAAACAAAATATTTTTCTTCACCAAAGTGTTTTAAATTGCATTCATAAATAATTCTTTTAACAGTCCCTGTGGGTACGATAACTCGAAATTTACTTGTCACTTTATTACTTGTTACAATTGGGTACACTTGCACATTTCTGTCGTTCTAGTCACACAACCTAGAGAAGGTTACACGGCCTAACACACGGTTGTGTGTCCACTATTGCAAAGAGTGATTGATTTGCACATGGCCACAGTGAGTTACACGACTAGGACACACGGCCATATACCTCAATAATAGGGTCTGTATCCCCTTCACACAGCCTCCTTACACGATCGTATGACCTTTATTTCATTTTTTTCACTATTTTATGGAATGTTTCATTTTAGTCCCTTAGTAATTCCCTACATGTTAAAGCTCCTGTAAGTACGATTGAGACTACATTACTGTTTAATTGACTGTATGACCATGGTTGATATGATATTCCTTGCATGTAAGTATGTTTTGATTGATACTGTTAATATTGATTTCATTAAATACATGTCACGGAAGTTGTTAAACCAAAGCATGTTGAACATGCAATTGATACTGTTGCTATTACTATACTATTTTGCATGATATGCTACATGACTGGTATGTGATTTTGCACTACATAGGGTTGGGTTTGTTGGATGACGGAGGAGTTCCATAGAGATCGGTGACATTTAAAGTCTGCATTATTATTGTTAGTGTACTGCACCTGAGTGCTGAGGAGATTGGGCGATGTAATCGCATTACCGTCAAATTTTATCTTCAAAACCATTGTGTACTGACAGCGTATTAACATTCATTATTGGTGGCTTGGCCACAACATTTGCAACATTGTCTGCACTTATACTGACAGTTTATCTACGTTACTTTTACTGATGAATTATCCACAACGAGCTTTAGCTCGTACTGTTTGGAGTTCGGTAGACAGGTTCTAGGTAACACGTAGTGTTTAGCGGTTGGATGGGTAAGGTTATTGCACTATTTCACTAAGCATGTCATATATATAAATTGTATGCCATGGTAAACCGTATGTATTGTATACTGTGACATTCGTTATTCTGATTGTCTGCAAGTTTAATTTTTCTTAGACTCAACTGAACTTTCTTAAGCTCACATTTTTAGTTTACTTCTTCTCAGGTAACGCTTAAAACTAGGATTTGACTTTACATGAGAACCACTCTCGGATATTGTACTGTTTTGAAATAAATAGATTTCTCTAATTTTTCATTGGTTTTTAGGTTGTAATTTGTTAGACTGGACTGTGGCTTGGTAATTTTATTTCAAGGGAATATTTTATGCATTCATCATATGTTTGAGTAGTTCAGACTTAGTAATCGATAAATGCATACTATTTGGACTAAGTAAAATTTGGCACGATTTATTTCCGTTGCAGTACGTGTGTTCATGGTTTTTATGATTTTACAAAAACGATCACCTTTATTAATATAATGAATTCCATAAATAGAATAACCTATTAAATAAATGTTTTAACCTAATCTAAGGAGCAATTATGTTTTTTCAAAAATATAGACGAGTTAGGGGTTTTCTTTTTTTAAAAAAAGGAGATGTTTGGAGTCTGTTAGTCATTCCGGTGGCTAGTGTAGCATTCACGATTTGGCCATAATGTCTAAGCTGGGTTGGGGAGTTTACATTTAGTGGTATCAGAACTTAATTCATAAACTCAGCTTGAGTTTTCTTTTAAAATGGGTCTACATGCATACATTAAAACCAAGGCATATTTTGGGGAAGATAAGCGACGAGACTTTTTTTTTAAAAAAAGAATAATTTATTCAAAGAAAATAACTTCGAGATTTCGATGCTAGTTGCCGTAGAAATATTACTAAAACTATAGAAACATAGTAGGGTACACTACATAAAATTTAAAGCCAAGTATTAAAATTAGAACTGAAAGTGAAATCTTTAACTAAAAGTTACAAATAACGACTTACTTTGAACTGGAGATAAAAGAAAAAAATAAGAAAATCCTAATGAGTACTTGTGGCACGCGAGATCATGGTACGAGAGGCTGTGGAGGGCGAAAATGGGTGGCTCAAGCTAAGTCATTTGGTACATTAGAACGTATGCTCGATTTGGAAACAAACAAGACTGTTGATATGCCCACTGCTGAGGGTGAGAATCATAATACTGAGGATATTAGAGTTGACACAGTAACCTAGGCCATGTTGAAGGAGCTGCAGATAGTAGCTAGGGCCCAATCTAATAGTGGTAGTTGTGTGCTAGCTGTTGAGAGGCTCTATTCAAATAGGGCAGAGTTGTTCAGAAGTGTTGCTAGAACAACCCCTCCAGTGGCTGACTATTGGTTGGAGACCACTGAGCCTATATTAGAGGATTTGGATTGTACTCTCGAGAAAAAACTCAAGGGTGATGTATCCTTGTTAAGGGACGAGGCCTACAGATGGTGGCAATCAGTGGTTATGGGTATGTTGCCTGAGCGTATCAATTAGTTATATTTCTAGGATGCCTTTCAGAGGAAGCTTGTGAGCATTCAATATGTTGATGCCCGACGGTTTGAATTCATTAAACTTAAGTAGGGCGACGTGTCAGTCTCTGAGTATGAGGCTGAATTTTTAAGATTGAGATGCTATGTACCTGGTATGGTGGCAATTGAGCAAGATAAGAGTTTGTGTTTCGAGAAAAGGTTGAGGTATGATTAAAGGTTTAAGTAGCCCTTCGTCAAGAATGTGTGTTTGAGGCTTTGGTCAATAAGACCAAAATTGTTGATGAAATTAAGTACTTGGAGCGCATGAAGAGGGAAAAGAATAAAGTTTAGCCTAAAAGAGAATTTGGTCCCGTTGGCCCAAATTTGCGACCTGTGAAGTGGGCCAGAGCACTTAGCCCTCCAACTAAATAATGTAGCAGCAAGTACTAGGGTTGGTGGAATTCCGTTATATCAGTTTTGTTGTAAGCGTCTGTAACAGTCCGGTTTAGACCCTAGTCGAAATAGTGGTTTCGGGACCACAAATCTGAGTCAAAAAATATTTAAATTTTATTTTTCGTGCTTATTATATGTGAATTAATATGTGTGAACGTTTCGTATGAAAATTTAATTATTTGTGTGCTTAATTTGATAAAAGGACCTAATCGCATAAAATGTAAAAGTGGCTTTCTTTATTGTAAAGGTATCTATTTGTTATAGCTTTCCAAAGCAAGTGTCCTTATGTTGTTATTTTTCCGTTGATAATGTTGATGGACTTAAATAACCATCCATTAAGTGATTTTATAATGGTTTAGTGAAGGGTAATTTGGTAATAAGAATATTAAGCATATATTAAATAAAAGAAATGTTAAAAATTAGCTCATTTTAAGTGTTCTTCAACCGAAAATCAAAGAAAAAGAAAAGGAAAAAAGATTACCTAGGGTTCAGCCAATACTTTTCTTGATTAAGGTATGTGTTTTGATCTGTTTTCAATAATTTCCATGTTTTTGTAATCGTTGCTTTATATACTATCAAGCCCATGTCTCAATTTCTGACTTTGATGATGATTTTGAAATATGCCATGGATGAATTCATGAGTTTTGTGTTGTTAAATGGTGAAATATGAAAGCTTGATGTTGGGTTAACATGTTTTGTCTTTGAATTTTTGATGAATTTGAGTAAAATGGGCTAAATTGTGAAATTTATAAATTGAGGACTAAAATGTGTAATAAATGAAATATATGGACTTATATGAACACTATGGAAATTTGGCTAAGCATGTGTTAAAGAAATTTTGTATATTTTGTGATTTTTGTGATTAGAGACTAAAGTGTCAAAATGTGAAAATGTGAGGGCTAATTTATAAAATGCCCTAAATATGTGTTTTTGGATTGAATTGAATGATTTGGTGAATAAAATGGTTAAATTTGAATTTATATAGATCAAGAACCGAAGAAAACGGAATTAGATCGGGGGAAAACAAAAGCCGTTGATTAGTTGCTCGTTTCCATTCATTTCCGTACGAGGTAAGTCGATATACAAATAAATGTATTTGAATTGATTTATTCATGTTTATATGACATTGTATTATGATGAATGATATTATGAGAGTTGAATATGAGATATCTGAGAAAGCATAGACAAAGTTTCGATGTCCGAAAAGCCCCGTACGAACCTTAGGAATAGTTAGGATACATATGTCATGACATAGGATCCGATATGTGTTATCGTGTAAGACCACGTTTGGGACGTTGACATCGACTTATGATTTACATGTAAGACCATATCTGGGACATTGACATCGTATTTGATTTCGTGTAAGACCTTGTCTGGGACAGTGGCATCGATGCTTGATTACATGTAAGACCACTTCTAGGACGTTGGCATTGTATGTACTTTCCGAGCTATCCGCGTATCCTTATGATTCCGAACGGTTTAACGGGCATTCCGAGAAAATGAATGTAACAGCCCAACTTTGGGCCTAGTCGAAACAGTGGTTTCGGAACCACTAACCCTAGGTCGAGAAATTATTTTTGATATTATTTTGTGTGATGGAATGTTTATAAAGGTGCATGAAAATTTTGGTGAATTAATTTTAGCGTTTGTGAGCTTAATTGCGAAAAAGGACTAAATCGCATAAAATGCAAAAGTCCTATTTTGATAGCTAAGGGTGCCAAATATCTAGAGAACCTAAATTGGAGGTCTTTAAAGGGAAACTAGACCCTTTTGAATACCATGGCCGGCCATAGGAGACAGAGGTGGTCAAAAAGTTAAATTTTGGTGAAATTAGGTGATAAAATTGAATAAAATAAAACAAATAAGAAAAGTTGTCATTTTTCTCATCTCTCTCTTTCTTTCTCCACCGATTTTTCTCCAAGAAAACAACCATGGAAGCTTAAAAAAATTTTTAGCAACCTTAAGCTCTTGCAAGTAAGTCTTCTTGGTAGTCTTCTTGATAATTTTTGTGTTTTTGAAACCTCTAAAGCTTAATCTAGATATTGACGGGACTATTTTGTGAAATGGTTGACAGTCTAGGGACTTACCATGAAAGGATTTGTAATGTTTGCTGATTTTTATGGAAGAAAATGAATCATGGTTGTGAAATAAGCAACTTTTGTGAAGAGTTTTCTCATGAAAAGCCTGAAAGGGACCATTTTGCATAAGTTGTAAAATATGTGATAAATGTGTGAAATATTGAGAATTTAGGACTGCTTCTAGTATAAAAAGTGATCGGCTAGGCTTTGTTAGTGAGAAAATGTGATAAAAATCGATTTTCGAACCTAGGGGTAAAATGGTCATCTTGTGAAAGTCTAGTGGCAAAACGGTCATTTTGTCCAATTATGAATTTTCAAGTGTCCAGATGGAAACACAAAAATTTATATACTTTTTCATACCCAATTTGACTTAAATTCGTGCAAATCTGGTTAAATTCTTGTCGAAAAATAATTAAATATTATAAATCATGTTAAAAATATGAACATGATGAATTTATTTAATTTTATACCTAATTTTGATAATTTTGACTATTTTCGACAAATTCATGCAAAGGGCGAAAATTGGCTCGGCTGACACTGCTAAAAGGACAAAACCAAGAAGCAATTTGAAGTATCGAGGCACTTTAATTTTCAGCCTAAGACGGTCCAGAAATTCGTATTAATTCATAATTTAATTAATTTTAATTTATTCCCTATTTAATTTGGGTTAATAAATTATTTTTAAGTAATTATGGAGAAAAGGTCCAGTTGAACCGCACCGGTCGAGCCAAGTTGAGTTAACTGAACTAGCCACCAAATGGGCAGCCCAGAACCGTCCATATGCTAACCCAAATCAGCATTTTAGCTAATTAAATATGCTTGCAAAAAGGCCCTCAAAAGACTTCTAAATTGCATTCAAACCCCACCTTAATTTATGGCTTTGTAGATTTGCCCCAAGCCTAAAATAGCAAAGTTGAAACTCTTAACTTGCCATGTGTGTGGCCGGCCAAGGGAGGTCTCTTTGGCTGCTGGAATTTTCTATTTTTAGCAGCCACAATCAGCTATAAAAGCCACCCCTTGTTGATAATTCAAGGCATCCCTCACTTCACATCATTCTCTCATTCCCTCTCTCACTTTTCTCTCATTTTTTCCATTTCATTCCCTCTAGTTCAAGTGCCGATTTCTTCTCTTGGGAAAGAGGATCTCATTAGCCATTTGAAGCAGCAATTTAGGTGTTCATAAGCCACCTTGATAGCCGAAGGCAACAAAGAACGAAGAGCGGAGCAACTAGTCAAGCCACGGAGAAATACCGAATTTGTGTACACTTGCACATTTTTTCGTCGTTTCAAGTTTTTGGCGCCATTGTCGGGGACTGTTTTTAAAAAAAGCCATTATTTGTGAATTTGTTAGTCTTACATTTTGGTTTATTTTTCTGTTTAATTTTTAACTCACTTAATTTTTCTTCGATAATTTTAGGTGTTTAAGAGTATTGACCAGATCATTGACTTACTCCTTATAGGCCCTGAGATAGAACGAACCTTTCGACAGCGAAGAAGACAAGCAAATCAAAGAAGGACTAAAGGAATGAATTTCGAGAATATGAATCAAGGGAATGGAGCAAACCTTGCTCAAAATCCTATCCTTATTGCTGACGATAGGGATAGAGCCTTAAGATAATATGCCGTGCCAGTATTTAACGATCTTAATCCGGGTATTAGGAGACCCGAAATCGAGGCACAACAATTTGAGCTGAAGCTAGTCATGTTTCAGATGCTTTAGACAGTGGGCCAATTCAGTGGAATGCCTACTGAAGATCCTCATCTTCACCTAAAACTATTTATGGAGGTGAATGACTCTTTCAAATTAGCTGAAGTTACCGAAGATGCAGTACGATTGAAGTTGTTCCCCTACTCACTAAGGGATAGAGCTCGAGCCTGGTTGAATTCGTTGCCACCAAACTCAATCTCTACATGGCAAGAGTTGTCCAAAAGATTCCTCATGAAGTATTTCCCGCCTAGCAAGAATGCTAAGTTGAGGAACTAGACCACTACCTTCCAACAAATGGATGATGAGTCCTTGTATGAGGCATGGGAACGATACAAAAAACTATTACGAAAATGCCCTCATCATAGAATCCTACATTGCATCCAACTTGAGACATTTTATAATGGTCTCAATGCTCACACGAGGATGGTAGTGGACGCTTCTACTAACGGTGCTCTCCTTTTTAAGTCTTATAATAAAGCTTACGAAACCATCGAGAGGATTGCCAGTAACAATTATCAATGGCCAACTAGTCGAGCCTCGTCAGGAAGACGAGTCGCTAGAATACATGAAGTGGACGCTCTCACTTCACTCGCATATCAGGTATCTTCAATATCCTCAATGCTTAAGAATCTTACCACTAATGGGTCTAACAGTTTTGCAGCCCAACCACCTCACCAATTTGAGAGTATAGCCAGTGTTTATTGTGGAGAGGGACATTTGTTTGAAGAATGTCCATCAAACCCAAATCTGTATACTACATGGGTAAGCAGAATCAAAATCGAGGAAGGTAAGGACTGCAGTCCAAGTTCTATAACCCATCGTGGCGAAACCATCCGAATTTTTCTTGGAGTAACCAAAGGGTTGGAACCAGTAACAACTACGCTCAACCTAGACCGACTCAGCCGTCTAGCTTTTCCCAACAAGTTCAGAACCCAGTTCATGTTGAAGCATCCAATAGTTTGAAGAATCTAATGAAGGCATACATGGCGAAGAATGATGCCTTAATTCAAAGCCAAGCAGCCACATTGAAGAATCTAGAAAACCAAATGGGCCAACTTGCAACTGAACTTAGAAACCGACCACAAGGTGCTTTACCTAGTGATATAGAGAATCCAAGAAATCTGGGGAAGGAACATTGCAAAGCATTAACACTGAGGAGTGGAAAGACAGTAGAGCCCAACACTACCGAAGCTGAAAAGGAGCCAGCTGATGCTCAAGACTCAGAGGAAGTTCAACCGAGTGTTGAAATTCCAGTTTCACAAGAACCAGAATCTGTAAAACCCGACAAGGTAATTCCAGAACTAGCTAATTCTGATAAACTAACAACTCCGTTAGATGCAGAATTGCCACAGAAAACAAACTAACTAGTTCCAGTAAAGAAACCATCACCACCCTACCCTCAAAGACTTCAGAAGCAGAAACAGGAAATTTAATTCAAGAAATTCCTAGACGTACTCAAGCAACTTCACATCAACATCCTGTTGGTTGAAGCACTTGAACAAATGTCAAACTACGTCAAGTTCATGAAGGATATCCTGTCCAAAAAATGAAGACTTGGAGAATTTAAGACAGTAGCTCTAACGAAGGAATGCAACGCATATCTTCGAGACAATCTACCCCCAAAGCTGAAGGATCCTGGATGTTTTACCATACCTTGCAACATTGGAGCAACATATTATGGTAAGGCATTATGTGACTTGGGTGTAAGTATAAACTTGATGCCTATGTTAATATTTAGAAAGTTGGGGATATGTGAAGTCAGACCTACTATGGTTACACTTCAACTAGCAAATCGATCCTTAGCACATCTAGAAGGAAAAATCAAGGATGTATTGGTACGTGTAGATAAATTTATCTTCCCTGCTGATTTTGTTATCCTAGATTTTGAAGCAGACAAAGAAGTGCCGATTATCCCAGGAAGACCGTTCTTAGCAACCGGAAGGACCCTTATAGATGTGCAGAAGGGCGAACTTACGATGCGTGTTCAAGATGATCAGGTAACATTTAATGTTTTTAAGTCTATGCGATTTCCTGACACAATTGATGATTGTACTGCAGTATCCAATTTAGAGGATTTAATAGTGGAAAAGGAACTCAACTATGTTGAAGATCCATTGGAACAAACTTTGACATCAGACCCTCCAAATAATGAAGAGGAGGATGAACACTTAGCTTTGTTAGAAGCTAATCAAAGGGGATTTAATCTACAATCCCGTTTCAAATATTTAGAGTTAGAGAAAAGGGGGTATGCCAAACCAAAAGCGTTAATTGAGGAACAACCTAAATTAGAGCTCAAGGTATTACCTTCACATTTAAAATACGTTTATTTAGGTAACTCTTCTACTTTGCCTGTGATTGTTTCAGCAGAATTAACTACTGAGCAAGAAGTGAAACTCATCTTGGTGTTGAAACAATTCAAGAAGGCTATCGGATGGACCATAACCGATATCCGTGGTATTAGTCCATCTGTATGCATACACAAGATTATCCTGGAAGATGGTGAAAAAGGGACGATTGATGGACAACGAAGACTAAACCCTATCATGAAGGACATGGTGAAAAAGGAGATTATCAAGTGGTTAGATACGGATATCATTTATCCCATCTCAGATAGTTCGTGGGTAAGTTCGGTCCAGCGCGTGCCAAAGAAAAGAGGTATCACAGTCGTAAAAAATGAGAACAATGAGTTGATACCAACTAGAACAGTTACGGGATGGAGGGTTTGTATCGATTACCGGAAGCTGAACAAGGCGACTAGGAAAGATCACTTTCCTTTGCCGTTTTTGGACCAAATGTTGGATAGACTCGTGGGGAGAGACTATTACTATTTTTTTGATGGATACTCGGGGTATAATCGGATTGACAGAGCAATCTAAGATCGAAGATAAAACAACGCTTCACACCCCTGTTTGGTACATTTGCATTTAGACGCATGCCATTTGGTTTATGTAATGCACCTGCTACATTTCAAAGATGTATGATGTCTATTTTTACTGATATGGTTGAAAAGTACTTGGAAGTTTTTATGGATGACTTTTCAGTGTTCGGAGATACTTATGATGATTGCTTAGCCAATCTAGCTAAGGTACTAAGACGATGAAAAGAAACAAACTTAGTACTTAACTGGGAAAAGTGTCATTTCATGGTACGAGAAGGAATTGTTCTAGGGCATCGGATAACGAGATATGGAATTGAGGTAGACAAAGCAAAGGTAGATGCTATTGAGAAGCTTCCACCTCCAACATCTGTAAAGAGTGTTAGGAGCTTCTTGGGTCACGCCAGGTTCTATCGAAGATTTATCGAGGACTTCTCCAAAATTGCTAAAACCTTATGCAAACTATTGGAGAAGGACACGACGTTCAAGTTCGATAATGAATGCTTAAAGGCTTTCAAGGATTTGAAGAGTCGATTAGTTACGGCACCCATAATTGTCACACCAGACTGGGATCTATCATTTGAATTGATGTGTGACGCAAGCGATTTTACAATAGGAGCTGTCATAGGCCAAAGAAGGAGCAAAGTTTTTCATCCCATCGACTATGCAAGCCGGGCTCTTACAGGAGCTCAACTAAACTATACAGTAACAGAGAAAGAGTTACTTGCTATTATATTTGCTTTTGAAAAGTTTCAATCTTATCTTGTAGGTACCAAATTAACTGTTTATACTGGCCACTCGATAATGAAGTACTTACTTGCCAAGAAAGATGCTAAGCTGAGATTGATCCGGTGGGTGCTCCTACTTCAAGAGTTCGATCTAAAAATTCAAGATCGAAAGGGAGCAGAAAACCAAGTAGCAGATCACTTGTCCAGATTGGAGCCGCAAGAAGGGAATTCTCTTAATATACCGATTTAGGAAACATTCCTAGATGAACAAATACTGCAGGTAAGTCATGTCCATAATACCCCTTGGTTTGCTGATATTGCTAACTATTGAGCCTGTGGTTTGATACCAATTGATAAGACGTATCAACAAAGGAGAAAGTTTCTTCACGATGTGAAGTACTACTTCGGGAAGAGCCATATTTGTTTAAAAGTGTGCGCGATCGATGATCGGAGATGTGTGGCAGAAGATGAAGTATAAAAGATTTTATACCATTGTCACTCAGCTCTGAGTGGGGGACACTTCAGAGGTACTCGTAAGGCGGCCAAGGTATTGCAAGTCAGATGCTTTTGGCCGACACTATTCAAGGATGCATATGCATACGTAAAGAGTTGTGACCGATGTCAAAGGGTCAGAAATGTCACCAACAGAAATGAGATGCCTCAAAAAAACATCATCGAGGTCGAATTATTCGACGTATAGGGTATTGACTTTCTTGGTCCGTTTCCTTCGTCTTTTGGTCACAAGTATATATTGGTAGCAGTAGACTATGTGTCCAAGTAGGTCGACGCTGAAGCTTATCCGACAAATGATGCTAGGGTTGTAATTAAGTTCTTGCAGAAACATGTGTTCACAAGGTTTGGAACCCCAAGAGCTATCATTAGTGATGAAGGATCCCACTTTGTGAACAAGTGGTTAAAATGGTTATTAGACAAGCACGAAGTGAAACACAAGGTTGCAATAGCTTACCATCCGCAGAAGAATGGGCAAGCTGAACTGGCAAATAAAAAGATCAAAGGCATACTTGAGAAGGTAGTTTGCCTAAATCGACAAGATTGGTCCAAAAGGCTGGATGATGCCTTATCGACTTACCGAGCAGCATACAAGACACCTCTAGGGATGTCACCCTATAGGTTGGTCTTTGGGAAAGCATGTCATCTACCCTTAGAGTTAGAGCACAAGGCCTACTGGGCTCTTCGACAACTCAACTTGGATCTTAAGCTAGCTATAGAGAAACAGATGCTTCAACTCAATGAGCTAGAGGAATTCCAGCTATTCTCCTACAAAAATGCCAAATTATTCAAGGAGAGACTTAAAAAATGGCATGACAAGCACACTCAAGTTCGAGAATTTGAAGCAGGTCAGAGAGTTTTGTTATTTAATTCCAGACTAAAGTTCTTTCCAGGTAAGCTAAAATTACGTTGGTCCGGTCCATTTACGATTCATCGCGTCTATCTATACGGAGTTGTCGAGCTCCAAGGTAAGGGAGGTAATTTTCAAGTTAATGCTCAGCGCCTGAAACACTATTGGGGAGATAAGATTGAACGGAAGGAAATTTCATTCATTTTATCGGATGTTTAAAATTTTCTTATTTTCCGTTTTAATAAAAGATTTAGAGTATATTTATGGGATTAATATGTTTAAATAAATTTTGTCTAGGAGATTGGAACTTAAGCGAGACCACTTGTGACCCCTCCAATCTTTCCTGGGAATTGATTTTAACATAATTTTCCTAAAAATTATTCTCTAAATAGAAATTTTAATCTTTGATTGTTCAAATAAAAAAGATCAATTTTGATCTGAGCCTTAAATTGCAACTCAATTCCAAATTTTCATTAAGTCTAGGGACTTAATTGAAACATTTTTAAAACTTGGTTGCTCTTTTCATAAATAATAAAAACTAGATGCCTCTTTTGCAAATATTTTCAAAAGGCTTTTAGAATAAATGTTTTTAGTTAAAAAAAATGATAATTATTAATATATAATTATACCCATTATAATATATATTAATTATCATCAATTTTTGGATTTTATTTGATAAGTTTTTATAATAAGATGATAATCTTTAATATATAATTATAGCTATTATAATTTATATATTAATCTTTATCAATTTAGCATGAAATTAGGATTTTATCTTTGTTTTAATAAATTAAATAGCAATTAATAGTTTAATATATGCATATATTTAATTATTAATTGTTGTTATCTTTGTTTAGGACCAACCCTTCTTCTAAATTCCCATCTTTTTCTTCATTATTATTTTTAATTTCTAGAGTTCTTGTATTTTTACAAAAAAAAGGTGGTTAAACATGCCTCGTAAGAGAACTCGTGCTTCCGCTCAAATTGATGAAACACAAAACAAATTCCATTGTGAAGAAGCCCAAGTGAGATACGAAAGTATCTTCAAAAATCAATAGATGTATCTAGAAAAAGGCTTTACATTAAAGGAGAGCAACTACCGAGACTTTATGGCACATATTCGTTAAGTTGCTGAAACCCTCAATTGGGAGTTGTTTTGTGAAAAGAGACCTAGTGTGGATGAGGAACTAGTTCGTGAGTTCTATGCAAATTTAACTTCAAGCGAGATGATAGAAATTCTAGTTCGTGGAATCAAGGTACCGATAAATTCAAATGCTATTAATGAGTTCCTTGAATTACCAGATTTCGAAAACGATGAATATTCCACATTGATGAGCAATATCAAGCCTGAAAATTCGCAAGAAATTCTCGAGGAACTGATAGTTCAGGGTTTTACATGGACTGTGTCAAAACAAGGAATCCACACTTGTCGAAGAGAATATTTGACTCCACTCACGAAGGTATGGTTTTACTTCATCCGATTCAGCCTTATGCCTAGCTCACATGGGACTATAATCTCATTAGAGTGAATGGTTTTATTGTACTCGATTCTAACTGGTAAGACCATTGATGTGGGGAAGATCATCTTGAGGGAGATACGGAATTGTGCCGTTAAACGCTCTGGTCGTGCTCGCTTCCCCTTTACAATAACTATTTTATACTTGAAGGCTGAAATTCTTATGAATGTAAGGAAGACAGGGTATAGGCAAGGCACAATCATGGATTGGGACCTTTACCGAGTAGCTGGAGACTCAGTTCTATAGCAACGAGTTGAAGTAAGTGAGGAACCGAGGGACCCTGATGAAGAAGAAGATCCCACGATGCAATCATTTGAAGTCCCTGATAAAGTAGAATCAATGGAGCTAGAAGCTGAACCTGATGCTGAAACTTCAATGTTTAGAGCTCAATCGCCGAGCCCAGACCTTCGAGATGAGCTATCAAAACTGATGGACTTAATGCAACATATGCAATGGCAGCAACAAACCTACTGGAGATGCTCAAAAATAAGGGATGACTCGATAAGAAGTGCTTTTACGAAGATATACAATAACCCATTTATTTTTGTGCCTGAGTTTCCAGATTTCATATTTGAAGCATGAAGTTCATTATCAAAGAAGGAGGGAAGGGATTCACGCAAAGGAAATAGTGATGGAGCAAAGGATGAGTCAAACTCGGAAGGGTCTGCAAATAAATAAAGGGAGGATCTTGACTTTATTTTATTTATGTTCTTAGGTCATTTTAGGATTAAGTTTAATTAGGAATTTATTTTTATTTTTTATTTTTTTGCATAATAAAACAAGAGAGGAAAACCACTAATAAAATGTGAGCAAGTCACAAAGTATAAAGTGTGGCAATAGATATATACATGTCTAGGATTGGATTTAGAAAGAGCTTGGTACTTAAGCAGTCAAATTGACTCACCTCATTTTTTCTAAAATCCTAACTGGTGTATAGTATCTATTCACTTTAAACAATGAGGACATTGTTCATTTTAAGTTGGGGGGACCGAAAAATTGAATTATTTCCACTCAAAATAAAATTGTTCTTTGAATTATGATTAGGATTTATTTTGTTCAGAAATTTAAATTCTGTTAAGTATGCTCAATTTGAGTATGAATAAAGTTCTATTATTTCAATAATTTATTAAGTTAGCTTAATAATGACATGAATATATTTTTAATAAAGCATGCAAATTCGTACCATAAAATTTTTAGTTCTTTAGGAAAGTTAGGTATGCATGAAAGTTTAAGTCTTTAGAATTGACTTAGTAGTTTCTTAAGGCGAAATCCTAGGGAGCATAGAACGTTGGAAATAATTTAGGCAATTATTGTTTGGACCGTTTGAGCCTTTCAAGCCCACCATGGTAAATTTTATCCTTTGAAATCCATCTTTGAGACTATATGGCCTGATTTTATTTCGACCCTTACACTAATTAGCCATTACTTTTCGCTTAATGATCTTAAAATTATCCCAAACACTAGACTCAGTAATATTCTAGATGTTTTTCAAAAATAAGTTTGGGGGAGTTGAAAAGAAGTATCAATTTCTCGAGAATTGCAATACACAAAGTGAGTGCTCGTGTTATTCAGCTTTAAAAATAAAAAAAAGAAAAGAAAGGAAAAGAGAGCACATGTATTTGAAAGAGATGTATAAAAGAGCATATGAAAGTCAAGTTGGTGTATCGAAGGTAAAAACTCCGAAGGTTCAATTGACATTGAGTCTAGGGTTTCTTAAACCAAAATTTATCTATCTTTCACCTACCCCTGGCCTAGCCACGTTACAACCTTGATAAAGACCTATTGATTCAAAGTCCTCATGCTACCTACATTAGTGGAGAGAAATTGCTACGATCAACATATGAAGACATAAGTTAAGCTTAATTATTGCAGCTTAGTCTTGAATAAAGGAATAAAAATCAAATTGGTAAGGGTTGACATGTCTTTGTTACTAAAAGCATTTAGTCTAAATTTTTCTATTATAATAAGTAGTTGAAATTAATTTGAACAATATGCATACTTAAGTAGCATAACTAATAGATGTCTTGTCTTTGAGCATAAGTATTTTAAGTTCATAATTTTGGGGAAAATGTTATTCTGAAGGAATTTTTCAATGGTGTTTTCAAGAGATTCTTTTCAAAATTTGCACATTACTCGGGACGAGCAATGAATTAAGTTTGGGGGTGTGGAAACACAAAAATTTATATACTTTTTCATACCAATTTGACTTAAATTCGTGCAAATTCGGTTAAATTCTTGTCAAAAAATAATTAAATATTATAAATCATGTTAAAAATATGAACATGCTGAATTTATTTAATTTTATACCTAATTTTGATTAATTTTGACTATTTTTGACAGATTCGTGCAAAGGGCGAAAATTAGCTCGGCTGACACTACTGAAAGCACAAAACCAAGAAACAATTTGAAGTATCAAGGCACTTTAATTTGCAGCCTAAGACGGTCCAGAAATGTGTATTAATTCATAATTTAATTAATTTTAATTTATTCCCCATTTAATTTGGGTTAAATAAATTATTTTTAATTAATTATGGAGAAAGGGTCCAGTTGAACCGCACCGGTCGAGCCAAATTGAGTGAACCAAACCAGCCACCAAATGGGCAGCCCAGAACCGTCCATATGCTGACCCAAATCAGCATTTTATCTAATTAAATATTCTTGCAAAAACGCCCTCAAAAGACTTCTAAATTGCATTCAAACCCCACCTTAATTTATGGCTTTGTAGATTTGCCCCAAGCCTAAAATAGCAAAGTTGAAACTCTCAACTTTGCCATGTGTGTGGCCGGCCAAGGGAGGTCTCTTTAGCTGCTGGAATTTTCTATTTTTAGCAGCCACTATCAGCTATAAAAGCCACCCCTTGTTGACCATTCAAGGCATCCCTCACTTCACATCATTCTTTTATTCCCTTTCTCACTTTTCTCTCATTTTTTCCATTCCATTCCCTCTTGTTCAAGTGCCGATTTCTTCTCTTGGGAAAGAGGATCTCATCAGCCATTTGGAGCAGCAATTTAGGTGTTCATAAGCCACCTTGATAGCCGAGGGAAACAAAGAACGAAGAGTGGAGCAACTAGTCAAGCCAGGAGAAATACCAGATTTTCTTCTTGTTCCCTATCTCTTTAAATTTTGTTGTTGTTTTGACGAACATGGTTATGAATATTTATGCTATTGAAATGGTTATTTTAATCAATTCAGTTTAAATTATGTTCGTGTTGGGTTGATTATATTCTGCCTGCTTGAATTGTTAAAATCGTGTTTATGTTGTTATAAGCCTTGGTAAGATGCTTGATTAAGTAAAATCATGCCTAAGTTATTCTTGCTTTACGACTGTGAGGTAACTAATGAATTAATTTTTTAAACGGATTGCAATTGTAATTAATTGACACAATGATTTAATCGATTGCATGTTTATTCTTCTAAGGTAGTGAAAGGTTAAATTAGCAATGTATCTGGCAATATTATTGCCTTGCATAACTTGCAAGATTATTGTGATTAAATTGTTTCAACGTAGGGATGCCTTGTTACTTCACATAGTCTTTTATATGCTTATTAGATTTTATTAATCGTTTGAATTGACATAGGGATATGCAAGAGATTAGTTCAATTTAATGAGTATGTATGTGCAATAACATGTTTGCTTGCTAGAATCATTTAGTCGGTTGAATTGACATAGGGATATGTCAAGAGATGAATGGATTTTTGTATCTAAATTTGTTCATAAGTTAGCAAATTACCGGGTTGCTGTGAATTTATTCGTAACAATGAAAACGTGAGTTTAATGATTCTAAGTTAAAGAAATATGATTAATCCAACCCAAGTATGTTACATTGATTAAATCTTATTTGAAATTGTGCATTAGAACTACTTTGTTTTATTTTAATTATTTACTTAGTTTTTAAATAGTTTTTGACCATCTTTCAAAATCAAATTATTTTTACCTCGCCAAAGTGTTTTACAATTAATTTCATAAATAATTCTTTTACAAATCCCTATGGGTACGATAACTCGACATTTACTTGTCACTTTATTACTTGTTGAGATTGTGTACACTTGCACATTTTTTCGTCATTTTACAAGAGTAATATGCTGATGAGATGAATGAATTTCTATCATTTTAGATCAAGAATTATAAAATTTGGGCCTAGACCAAGGAAAAGCGAAACAAGTGGACTAGGCCGAGCTAGTCGTCTACATTTTGTAATTTGAGGTAAGTTGTATGTAAATAATACAACTACATTGTTATGATATGTGTTTGAATTGATATGGCATAAATTGCTTGTTTGTGGAAATAATTATGCATGATGAATATTGAGATAGTAGAACTCCCGTTTGAACCTTACGAAATAAATCGAATATTCATGCCATGACATTCAGGTTAATTGTGAGCTAGTGTAAGACATGTTTGGGACATGCATCGACCACATTATGAGAGCCAGTGTAAGACCATGCTTGGGACATGGCATCGGCATTTAGATGAGAGCTAGTGTAAGACATGTCTGGGACATGCATCGGCCTCGAGATGTAAGCCAGTGTAAGACATGTCTGGGACATGCATCGGCTACGAGATGTGTCAGTTTAAGACCATGTCTGGGACATGGCATCAGCACGAGTATGTGAGAGCTAGTGTAAGACCATGTCTGGGACATGGCGTTAGCCTCGGTTTCCATAGTCAGTGTAAGACCATGTCCGGGACATGGCATCGACTTGATGGATGACCTAGTGTAAGACCATGTCTAGGACTTGGCATTGGCGTTATACCCTATGTTTGGGACTTAGTGAATATCTGATAACGTTTCAAATGGTTTAACGGTGAAAATTTCAGTTAAGTTTAACGAGAAAAGTATAACCATGTTGTGAGTGGTACAAGTACCTAATTGAAATGTATGAGATGTGAGCTTAATATATGCTATGTGAATTGTATTGGATAGTGACGAGTAAGTTGTGCTTATGCCTACTTTTGTATTATGAGCATGATAATGAATGGTAAAGTTATTGTTATATTTATGTTCATGCAACGTACTAAGCTTTATGCTTACCCCATTTCTTTCCATTTTCTTATAGTGCCGCCTAATTAACTCGTGGATCAACGGACGCCGGAGGCATCGATCACACTATGAATCGAAGCAATTTAGTTCTAAAATTTTGATTATGACATGTACAGAACTCTTTGATTTTGTTTTAGTGTCACACTTTTTTGGGGCCAAATGTGTTGGCTTGTTTTAATATTTGACTCATTTTGTATAAGGCCATGGGAAATGGCCAATATTGAAAGTTATTATATGAATGAAAAGTAGTCTTTCATAGATGTGAAATTGTTGGAATGGTTGAATAAATGAAATCTATATAGGCCTTAGCTATGGTTGTTTGGTTGTGAAATCATATTAATTTTGAACTTTGATATGTTGGTTGGGGTTAGATTGTGTTTCAGAGTGGCGAAGGCTTGGTAGATAGCCTTATATTGTCTACATGAGTAGACACACGGGCTTGTGTCTAGGCTGTGTGTGACACACGACTAGCCCCATGGGCGTGTTGTCAGGCCATGTATCCCTGCACGTAAAAATTTCAAGTCAGTATGCATGGTAGTAAACACAATGGCAGAGACACGGCCGACTGTCTCAACCGTATGGAGGACATGGCCTCTGGCCACGGGCGTGTGCCTTGGCCATGTGCCCTTTATTGGATGCTGATGTTAGAAACATAATGTCAAGGTTTTTAGACACGGGCGTGTCATGGCCGTGTGAGGGACAAGGGCCATAGACACGGGCGTGTGTCAGGTTGTGTGAAAACTCCTGTAGTTTTGAATTTGAAATTTAATTCATAGGGGCATGGGACACGAGCATGTCCCTAGATGCTTAGGCCATGTGTGTCACACGAGCCATCAGTACAGCCATGTCATAATGGCCACACGGCGTGTGCCCTATTTCAAAGGTCATTTTTATTAAGTCGGTTTAAGAACTCGAATTTGTTTCGAATGACTTTGAATGGACGTTTGAAGCCTTGTAGGCCTATATTAAGGAGTTTAAACAAAGTTCGTAAAAGTTTTAAATTTGATCAAGCCTTGGTGACTTGAAAACATTTGGATGCATGTGTTTAAGTTTAGTAATGCCTCGTATTCTGTCCCGGCGTAGGGCACGGGTGTAGGGTGTTACAGTGAATGACTATATGAGATGTGTATCCGATTCAGGTACATTTGAATTGTTTACTATGTTTGAGAATGAAAGGTAAGTATATATGTAAATGATGATATATAAGCTAAGCATGTGAATATATGCTATATGCGCAAATGATTTGAGATTATGTGGTAAGTATAAGAACAAGAGGTTTGTTTTAGTTATTGACTACAAAGTATATGTAATTTGATGATGTTTATATGTTTTGAATGATAAGTTTATTTGTATTTGGCTTACTAAGCTTTGAAAGCTTACTCTGTATATTTTTCAACTATTTTATAGATATTAAAGCTACTAGAGCTCGGAGATCGTCGAGGATCATCACCACACGATCGAACTATATTTTGGTACCTTTAGGAAATGTATATATTGAAGTATGGCATGTATAGGCTAGAAGTGCTTTGATTATGTTTTGTGATATATATATTTAGCCATGTGATATGGCTTGCTATGGTTGTGATTATGGTTTGATTTTGGTATATGAAATTTGATGCAACATGATCTATTTGATGTGTTCATAAATAACTAAGAGAAATGGTAAGTTTGGTAAGGTTTTGGCATGAGATTTGATCATATGATTAGAGATTATGAAACCATATGTTTTGGTATGTTTTTGATTTATGGAATGACATGAATTAGTAGATGAAATGAACATGAAAATGGTTGATAATTTTATGGCATGAATGGTGTATGTTTTGGTATTGAAATTGGCTGAAATTATAGTACAAATGTGTTTGGTTTGATGCTTGTAGGTTTGACCCAAATAGGGTGGAAAATTGGCTTTTCAAATGGCCCATTTTTTGTCCACACGGGCAGAGACACGGGCATGTGTCTTAGCTGTATGCGATACACGGTCATGTTGCACGGCCATGTGTCCTCTGGGGTACCCTACGATTTTAAGTCAGGCTTGAGCGCAGTTAAGGCACACGAACGTGTGGCTAGCCGTGTGACCCAAGTCAGTTTTGACCACGGCCAAGGCACACGAGTGTGTCTTGTGGCCGTGTGAGCTAGTCAATATGTATGCCCTGTTTTGACATGGCCTAGACACATGGGCGTGTCTAATACTGTGTAAAGCACATGGCCTGTTCACACGGGCGTGTGACCTGTACATCTTTGGGAAATGTTTAAGTTTTGAAAAATTTTGTATGAGCTTAGTTTAGTCCCAGCCCTTTTTCAATTGCATGTTTAAGGTCTCGATGACCGATACAAGGGACATTACGATAATGTTTGACCTTTGATGCTATGATGTTTGTGAAATGAATGTTAAATGTTTCAGTTTGAACTTTAATGCCTTTAACCTAGTCAGGCGACTGATACGGGTTAGGGGTGTTACATTTTATTATTATCAGAGCTATGGTTTAGTTGGTTCTAGGACTACCATAGCGTATGTGAGTCTAGCTATACATGCCATATTTATGAACTGCGATAGTGTGATGAATCTTGACAATGAAAATGTGTTTTTCTATAGCAAATGGATCCCGAACAAGCCGTAGCTAAGGGTGTCGGGAGCAATGCGCCTGCTCCCGCTCAAGGGACAGTGCCATCTGACTCTAGACCGGCTACAAATAGCCATGATGGAGAGGCTAGACAAGCCTTCTATCAAATGATGAATGATTGGTTTAGTTAGTACATTATAACTAATCTGGTTGTTCAACAACCTCTACCCCGGTAAATCCTCTGCAAGTCCCTATCATGCCATAAGCTAATTCAAATCAGTTGATTAAGCCTCCGGTTGATAAGATTAGGAAGTATGGAGCTAAAGAATTCTGTGCTACTACGAATGATGATGTTGAAAGGGTCGAATTCTGGTTAGAGAATACAATACGAGTGTTCGATGAATTGTCTTTGAATCCGGATGAATGTGTAAAATGTGCCGTCTCACTTCTGAGAGATACGGCGTATCACTGGTGGAAGACTTTGATATCCGTGGTTCCGAGTGAGCGAGTCACCTAGGATTTCTTTCAAGCTGAATTTCGAATGAAATACATCAATTAGAGATTTATTGATCAGAAACGTAAAGAGTTTCTTGAGCTTAAACAAGGCCGTATGTCTGTTACAGAATACGAGTGAGAATTTGTAAGACTGAGTCAGTATGCTCGAGAATGTGTACCTACTGAGGCAATAATGTGTAAAAGATTTGAGGATGGCTTGAACGAGGATATCCGTTTGTTAGTCAGGATTCTTGAGATCAAACAATTCGTTGTGCTTATTGAACGAGCATGTAAAGATGAAGAGCTCGGGAAAGAAAAAAGAAAAGCTGATTCAGAAGCTAGAGAAGTGCAAAAAAGATCAACGAGCAAGTCAATTCATTTGGCAACAAAGAAATTCTGAGATAATATTAGCTGTTTAAAGGCTAATGTGGGACATTTGAGTAGAAATCGTGCTAGATCGTATTCGGGCTTCAAAGCTCCAGCTACTTCTGTTGCTAGTGTTGGAAATGCTAGATCCGATCAACCCGAGTGTAAACATTATGGTACAAGACATCCTGGTAATTGTAGACTGTATGATCAGGCCTGTTTCAAATGTGGATCATTAGACCATTTTATCCGAGATTGCCCTGAATCTGTCGAGCAAGAGAATGTGTAAAATCTGAGGCTAAGTGGCAATACATCTCGTGGTAGACCTCCTAGAAATATGGGAAATGTGAGTGGCAGTCAGAGGGGAATAAAAGATACTGCTGTTAGATTCGAGGCTCAAACACCTGCCATAGCCTATGCCATTCGAGCTCATGAAGAAGCTTCGTCTCCAGATGTGATAATGGGTACTTGCACACTTTATGATACTTCTGTGATTGCTTTGATAGATCCTAGGTCAACATATTCTTATTTATGTATGAATTTAGTGAACAGTAAGACTTTGCCTGTAGAGTCTACTGAATTTGTTATTAGAGTATCGAACCCCCTAGGTAAATGTGTTTTGGTTGATAAAGTCTGTAAGAATTGTCCGTTAATGTTTCGAGACATTTGTTTTTCGGCTGATCTGATGTTATTACCTTTTGATGAGTTTGATATAATTCTGGGTATGGATTGGCTAATTTTGCACGATGCTATTGTAAATTGCAAACGGAAAACTGTTGATTTGAGATGTAAGGATGATGAAATAGTTCGAATTGAATCTAGTGATTTGAATAGGTTGCCGGCTGTAATATCTTCAATGAAAGCTCTGAGTATTGTGAGAAAAGGTTGCGAATCTTACTTTGCCTATATGATTGATTCGAAAATGTCAAAAAAGAGAGTTGAATCAATGCCTGTTGTTTGTGAATTCTCTGATGTGTTTCCTGAAGAACTTCTGGGATTACCTTCGATTTGAGAAGTTGAATTTGGCATTAAGTTAGTACCGAGAACTACTCTGATTTTGATAGCTTCCTATAGAATGGCTCTGATCGAGTTAAAAGAATTAAAGTCTCAGTTACAAGAGTTGACATATAAAGGGTTCGCTAGACCGAGTTTCTGAGCTTGGGGTGCTCCTGTTCTGTTTGTGAAAAAGAAAGATAGTACGATGAGAATATGTATTGATTATCATCAATTGAATAAGGTGACTGTCAAGAATAAATACCCTTTGCCTCGAATTGATGATTTGTTTGATCAGTTGAAAGGAGCTGCTGTGTTTTAAAAGATAGATCTGAGATTAGGTTACTATCAGTTGCGAGTAAAAGATTCAGACATTCCGAAAATTACTTTCTGAACGAGGTACGGACACTATGAGTTTTTAGTTATGCCTTTTAGATTAACGAATGCACCTACTATCTTTATGGATTTGATGAACAGAAGTTTCAGACCATATTAAGATCGATTTGTCATTGTATTCATTGATGACATTTTGATTTATTTGCGTGCATGCCAAACATCTGAGAATAGTGCTACAGACCTTGCAAGATAAGCAATTGTATACGAAGTTTAGCAAGTGTGAATTCTGGTTGCGAGAAGTCAGTTTTCTGGGTCATATTGTATCAGCATCAGGTATCCAAGTTGATCTGAATAAAATTTTAGCTATTCTGGATTGGAAGCCTTCAAGAAATATTTCTGAAGTCCAAAGTTTTCTGGGACTCGCTGGTTACTATAGACGATTCTAAAAGGCTTTTCTATGATTGCAACGCCATTGATGAAACTGCTTCAGAAAGATGTGAAGTTTGAATGGTCCAAAAAGTGTTAGAAAAACTTTGATCAATTGAAAGCCCTATTGATTGAAGCTCTAGTGTTAGTACAACCTGAATCGGGTAAAGAATTTGTGATTTATAGTGATCCTTTGTTGATTAGTCTGGGATGTGTTTTGATGCAGGAAGGCAAAGTCATTGCTTATGCTTCGAAACAGTTAAAGCCGCATGAAAAGAACTATCCGACGTACGACCTTGAGTTAGTTACGGTTGCATTTGCTTTAAATATTTGGTGTCATTATCTGTTTGGTGAGAAATGTCACGTATATTCTAATCATAAGAGTTTGAAATATCTAATGACTCAAAAAGATTTGAATTTGCGACAAAGAAGGTGGTTAGAGCTCCTAAAAGAGTATGAATTTGTGATCGATTATCATCTAGGAAAATCCAACGTTGTTGCTGATGCTTTGAGTCAGAAATCATTGTTTACATTGCGTGCTATGAATGCTCATTTGGTTCTATCCAATGATGGTTCAGTATTAGCTGAATTGAAAGTGAGACCATTGTTCTCACAACAAATTATTAAAGCTCAGAAGGTTGATAATGAAATTTTACCAAAACGAGCTCAGTGTGAATGAGATTCTGATTTAGAATTCAGAGTTGATAAAGATGATTGTCTGAGATTCCAAGATAGAATTTGTTTTCCGAGAAATCTAGAGTTAATTCAGATGATTTTGAATGAAGCTCACAACAGTCGGTTATCTGTGCATCCGGGTAGTGTGAAAATGTATAATGATTTGAAACAGCATTACTGGTGGTCTGGAATGAAAAGACATATCTCTGACTTTGTTTCTAAATGTCTAATTTGTCAACAAGTTAAAGCTGACAATTAAGTGCCATCTGGTTTCTTACAGCCAATTATGGTTCCAGAATGGGAATGAGATAGAATAACAATTGACTTTGTTTCGGGTTTACCCCTATCTCCGAGAGAAAAAGATGCTATCTGGGTTATGGTTGATCGATTGACGAAATTAGCCCATTTTATTCTGGTACGATCTGATTACTCGCTTGATAAATTAGCTAAGTTATACATTTCCGATATTGTGAGATTGCATGGTGTGCCATTATCTATTGTGTCAGAAAGAGATCCGAGATTCACATCACGATTCTGGAAGAAATTGCAAGATGCTTTGGGTATGAAATTGCATTTCAGTACTGCTTTTCACCCGCAAACGGATGGTCAATTCGAGCAGATTATTCAGATACTCGAGGATATGTAGAGATGTTGCATTCTTGAGTTTGAAGGTTCATGGGAACAGTATTTACCTTTAATTGAATTCACTTATAATAACAGTTTTCAATCGAGCATCAAAATGGCACCGTATGAAGCATTATAGGGTCACAAATGCCGTATACCTTTGTATTGGACTTAGCCCAGTGAAAATAAGATACACAAAGTCGATTTGATAAAAAAGACTAAATAGAAAGTAAAAGTAATCCGAGATAGTTTGAAAACAACTTCCAATCGTCAGAAATCTTAAGCAGATTTGAAACGAAAAGATATTGAATTTGAGATCGGTGACAAAGCGTTGTTGAAAGTATCTCCGTGGAAGAAAGTACTTCGGTTTGGCCGTAAAGGCAAATTGAGTCCGAGGTTCATCGGGCCATATAAAATTATCAAACGTATCGGACCGGTTGCTTACAGATTGTTATTGCCACAATAGTTAGAAAATATTTATAATGTGTTTCATGTATCGATGCTTCGATGATACAGATCCGATCCTTCACATGTGATTCCTTCGTAGTCTGAGATTGAGATTTAGTTTGATATAACTATCGAAGAAGAACCGATCTATATATTAGCTTACGAGGTTAAGGAATTGCAAAATAAAAATATTCTGTTAGTAAAGGTGATGTGGCATCGACATGGTATTGAAGAGGCTACATGGGAGCTTGAAGATGTTATGAGACAACAATATTTGAATCTATTCGATGGTAAGATTTTCGGGGACAAAAATCCCTAAGGGGGGAGAATTATAACATTCTGATTTAGACCCTAGCCGGAATAGTGGTTTCAGGACCACAAATTTGAGTCAGAAAAATATTTTAATATTATTTTTCGTTCTTATTATATGTGAATTAATATGTGTAAAAGTTTCGTATGAAAATTTAATTATTTGTGTGCTTAATTTGATAAAAGGACCTAATCGCATAAAATGTAAAAGTGGCTTTCTATATTGTAAAGGTATCTATTTGTTATGGCTTTCTAAAGCAAGGGTCCTTATGTTATTAGTTGTCCATTGATAATGTTGATGGACTTAAATAACCATCCATTAAGTGATTTTATAATGGTTTAGCAAAGGGTAATTTGGTAATTGGAATATTAAACATATATTAAATAAAAGAAATGTTAAAAATTAGCTCATTTTAAGTGTTCTTCAACCAAAAATAAAAGAAAATGAAAATGAAAAAGATTACCTAGGGTTCGGCCAATTCTTTTCTTGATTAAGGTATGTGTTTTGATCCATTTTCGATAATTTCAACGTTTTTGTAATCGTTGCTTTGTATACTATCAAGCCCATGTCTCAATTTCTAATTTTGATGATGATTTTGAAATATGCCATGGATGAATCCATGAGTTTTGTGTTGTTAAATGGTGAAATATGAAAGCTTGATGTTGGGTTAATATGTTTTGTCTTTAAATTTTTGATGAATTTGAGTAAAATGGACTAAATTGTGAAATTTGTAAATTAAGGACTAAAATTTGAAATAAATGAAATATATGGACTTATATGAACACTATGGAAATTTGGCTAAGCATGTGCATAAAGAAATTTTGTATATTTTGTGATTTTTGTGATTAGGGACTAAAGTGTCAAAATGAGAAAATGTGAGGGCTAATTTGTAAAATGCCTTAAATATGTGTTTTTGGATTGAATTGAATGATTTGTTGAATAAAAGGGTTAAATTTGAGTTTATATATATGAAAAACCAAAGAAAACGAAATTAGATCGGGGGAAAACGAAAGTCGTTGATTAGTTGCTCGTTCCCGTTCATTTCCATACGAGGTAAGTTGATATACAAATAAATGTATTTGAATTGATTTATTCATGTTTATATGACATTGTATTATGATGAATGATATTATGAGAGTTGAATATGATATATCCGAGAAAGCATAGACAAAGTTCTGATGTCCGAAAAGCCCCGTTCAAACCTTAGGAATAGTTAGGATACATATGTCATGACATAGGATCCGATATGTGTTATTGTGTAAGATCACGTCTGGGACGTTGGCATCAACTTATGATTTACATGTAAGACCATGTCTAGGACATTGGCATCGTATTTGATTTTGTGTAAGACCCTGTCTAGGACAGTGACATCGATGCTTGATTACATGTAAGACCACGTCCGGGACGTTGGCATTGTATGTACTTTTCGAGCTATCCGTGTTTCCTTATGATTCCGAACGATTCAACGGGAATTCTGAGAAAATGAATGACTATATGAGATGTGTATCCGGTTTAGGTACGTTTCAATTATTTACTATGTTTGAGAATGAAAAGTAAGTATATATCCAAATGATGATATATAAGCTAAGCATGTGAATATATGCTATATGTGCAAATGATTTGAGGATATGTGATAAGTATAAGAACAAGAGGTTTGTTTTAGTAATTGGGTACAAAGTATATGTAATTTGATGATGTTTATATGTTTTGAATGATAAGTTTATTTGTATATGGCTTACTAAGCTTTTGAAAGCTTACTCTGTATATTTTTCAACTATTTTATAGATATCAAAGCTACTGGAGCTCGGGGATCGTCGAAGATCATCACCACACTATCGAACTATATTTTGGTACCTTTTGGAAATGTATATATTAAAGTATGGCATGTATAGGCAAGAAGTGCTTTGATTATGTTTTGCAATGTATATATTTAACCATGTGATATGGCTTGCTATGGTTGTGATTATGGTTTGATTTTGGTATATGAAATGTGATGCAATATGATCTATTTGATGTGTTCATAAATGGCTAAGAGAATGGTAAGTTTGGTAAGGTTTTGGCATGAGATTTGATCATATGATTAGAGATTATGAAACCATATGTTTTGGTATGTTTTTGATTTACGGAATGACATGAATTAGTAGATGAAATGAACATGAAAATGGTTGATAATGTTATGGCATGAATGGTGTATGTTTTGGTATTGAAATTGGCTGAAATTATAGTGCAAAAGTGCTTGGTTTGATGCTTGTAGGTTTGACCCAAATAGGGTGGCAAATTGGGCTTTCAAATGGCCTATTTTTGTCTACGTGGGCAGAGACACGGGCGTGTGTCTCAGCCGTGTGCGACACACGGTCATGTTGCATGGCCATGTGTCCCTTGGGGTACCCTACGATTTTAAGTCAGGCTTGAGCACGGTTAAGGCACACGGGCGTATGGCTAGCCGTGTGACCCAAGTCAGTTTCGACCACGGCCAAGGCACATGGGCGTGTCTTGTGGCCATGTGAGCTAGTCAGTATGTATGCCTTGTTTTGACATGGCCTAGACACATGGGCATGTCTAATGCTGTGTAAGGCACACGGCCTGTTCTCACGAGCATGTGACCTGTACATCTTTAAGAAATGTTTAAGTTTTGAAAAATTTTGTATGAGCTTGATTTAGTCCCGACCCTTTTCAAATGCATGTTTAAGGTCTCGATGACCGATACAAGGGACATTATGATAATGTTTGACTTTTGATGCTATGATGTTTGTGAAATGAATGTTAAATGTTCTGGTTTGTCCGGTAATGCCTTTAACCCTAGTCAGGCGACAGATATGGATTAGGGGTGTTACAACATCATCTGTGTGAATTCTAGAAAAGGTTGTGTAACATCCTAAATAGTTTGTTTCTGTTTCTGTAAATCCTGACACAAATGTGTATCTGCTTCAGTGGCTGAGTGTTCTTGGGTTCAAGTCTCACATTTGTAAATTCTGTTATTTTTGGTCTTAGCCTTATCCCTGTTAGGTGGGTTTATAGATTATTGTTTGTAAAGCTATATCAGAACGAGCCTGTTTGTTGTTTCTAAAAATTTTCCCTTGAGTCCCACGGGTCGCTTCGATTGCCTGTCGGCCTACCATAGGTAAGGGTTAACCAAAACCTATTTCATGTGATTTGATATTCTAATAGACTGATTTGAGTAGGATACTAATATGTATGTCTGATTGTACTGTTTAAGCATGTAACCATTTGTATACGAGCACGTTAAGCATGTTTAATATGATATTTCAATATCTGTGACTGGGTTGGGAATTATATATATGGAGGAAGTGATCTGTACGGTGACCTTTCGCCTATATTTTGGCAGCTTGACTCCATATTATCTGTTATGTGTCACATCAACACTATATGGTGTGTAGGAATGGGTGGGTGTTTTTAACCCCACATGGTGTGATGGGATGGTTAGAGATGGAGTGTAGAGGATGGGGGTAGGATTTTGTATATCTGTTCTATTTATTTGATTCTGATATTTGTATCTGTTATAGACTTAGGTTCGAATCTGTATCTGACTGTATATGAAATTTTGTATTTGTTGCATGACTATTTCTGTTGGGTTACACACTGAGTTAACGAAAACTCACATCTATTTATCTGTTCTGTTCAGGTAATCCACAGACTTAGGCGGGTCGGTGCGACGGAGGCTCTACGGTGACCACTAAACTAAGATCTGATTTTAGGTTTTTATCATAGTTTTATTTTAGAATCTAGTTTCCTTGAGAGTTTGTAATTTCTGAGACTCTTTGGACTGTGTGGTTTTAACTTTTGGATTTGGATTTCTTTTTGCTTTCTTTTTTGCAATGTTGAAAAAAACATTATGCAAACAAATGTTTTTTTTTTTTTTTACAAATGGGTTTTGGAAAATGAGCTTGGTTTTGGTTTCAAAAGAATTTCAAACTTTCACTGTGAAATTAATAGCTAACTATAAAGAACATCATATAACAGTTTCAGTAATGAAAATGTTTTATAATACTTGGATGCTTTATCAAATAACTTACCATGATTTTATCGAAGTAACGTCGTTCTAAAACCTTTCTTCGTAACACTCTCGAATTTGGCCATAACGTCTCAGCCGAGTTTGGGGTGTTGCGTTTAGTGGTATTAGAGTCAAGCTGCAAAACTCAAGCTGCGAATTTTTGGTTCCAAAATTGTGTTTTGAAAAAGAACTAGTTTTTCAAATAATTTGGATCATTTTGAGTAAGTATGTGGTACAGCGAGTCTCTGGCGCCGATCTTGTAAGTATATCTGAATTTAGAAAATATTGTAGTTAGTACTTTCTGAAACTATACTGAGTTAGTTAGACACTAAAACCTTTGAAATGCTTTTGAACTTCTGATAACTTAAGCATAAAATATCTGATAATAAATACTAAAATTGATGCATAAAATTTTATAATGTAGATAAATTTGAAATTGAGATGAGCGCTCGTGGAACTCGCGATCGTGGTATTTGTGGGCGCAATAGGCGCCATAAGGGGCTCGAGTTGAGTCTTCCTCTTTGGACAGTATGCTGAACTTAGATACGAGCAAGACACCGGTTTCACTTGCTATTGAGGCTGGGTCTCAAAGCCGCTCGGCTGAGGACAGTGTACTGTCCCAAGCTATGTTGAGGGTTTTGGAAGGGGTCGCTGGACCACATTCTAGATCTGGGGGCTGTGGGCCAGTAACTGAATGACTCCGGTATAATGGAACTGATTTATTTAGGGGTGTCACTAGAGTCGTCCCTACTGTGGCTGACTGTTGGTTGGAGGCCACTGAGAGGATTGTGAACGAAATTGACTGCATTTCTGAGCAGAAATTGAAGGGCGCCGTTGATCGCGTGATTCGTAACAAGTAATAAATATTTGTAATGAAGATCAAACCTAGACTAAATATTATCACGACGAAAAGGCAAGCACACCTATCGAACAATAGTATAGTAATAACAAGACCGAGATATCGTACCCAAGGGAACCAAAAGTACTAGTAATGACTATCTTCTTATTATTTAACCTAGGAATAAAAGGGTTTGTTTATTAAACTAATTAACTAAACTAATTAACCAATTAAATTAAAACGAAGAGAAAATTTGGAAAAAGACTTGAAGAGAAGCAATCGATAAAGACGAAACCCAAAGAGGAATCCACCTAGATTTCACTTGTTATCTGACTCTGAACCAGACGATTTATTCACTTGACTTGATCCGTGAGACTCCCTAAACTACATTATTATCTCTTTCGAGACTAATAATACCTAACCCTCAGTTGAATTAATTGAAATCTCATTCTAATTAAAACTCCTAGGGAAGCAGTAAATCGATCTATGGACTCCCTTATTAGGTTTCACCCTAATCCAGCAAAATCTTGTAACCCTATCTCTAGGCGTTCGATCAACTCCGCTTAATTATGCCAAGTCTACTCTTAGGCAGGGTCTATTCCTCCTCTGCATAAGCACATTAGATCATGAGTCAATACCCGGAATATTAACTCAAGCATTAGAAAAACATAATTAAGAACAAATCAAGTATTTATCATATAGTTCAGATGATAACAACAAGATCCATCATAGGTTTCATCCCCCTTAAGTATCTAAGGGGTTTGGTTCATAATGAAATAGGAATACATCTCAAAAGTATGAAAATAACAAAACATGAAGAAAACTCTAAAAATCCTGAAAGGATTCTGAGAGAGATCTTCAATCTTGGAGTAGCTTCGGCTTTTGGGATGGATCGTCTGGCTTCTTTCAAGTAATTCCTGGCGTGTGGTTTCGTGTTCTAGAGAGGTTCTGGCCGTCCTCTTAGTAGGTCATACTTAGGGTGTTTATATAGGCTTTGGATTGGCTTTCTTCTTCCCTAAGTATCCTTTTTCCGTGTAAAATACCACTCTTTGAAAAAGGGACATGCCCGTGTGCCACGGCCGTGTTACGTGGTTGCCAGGCTGTGTGAATTGTGAAATCCTTAGACGACACCCTCGATAGACACAGGCGTGTGAGCAGCCCGTGTGGCAAGGCTTAGACCGTGTGATCTTCTTAATTTGGTCCTTTTTGTCTCTTTTAAGCTCGTTTTTGGCTCCTTTTGACTCTTGGTGCTCTCCTGAGTACAAAACATGAAATAAACGGATTAAGAGCACCAAAATCCACAAATCTAATAGTAAACATCCATAAATATGCTAAGTATTTGGGGTAACAATATGTATAATTTGGCGTTTATCAAATACCCCCACACTTAAGCATTTGCTTGTCCTCAAGTAAAACTCTCATTTACTATAAGAATTCATTTCTTTCAATCATATAATCATTACCCATAATGTTACAAATTATTCCACGGTGAATCATACAGTGAGAATTCAACCATAGGGCATTAAAAACCTCAAACAATCTACCATAGGGCATTAAAAACCTCAAACAATCTAATTCGAATATTTTGATAATAAAATTATAGGTAATCTCCTTCCTCTATGTAATTAACTTTAGTCCTAAATATACAAAAGATGACATCCTCACTAAGGATTTACTCAAATCACTCAAAGTGTTTAAGGTTCAAAATTAAGAACTTGATTGTCTAACATGAGATGTTATCACTATAGGCTTGCATGAAAATCAAATTTCCATCACTTGTAAATGATATGATATACAAATCAAAAGGTCTTTGCATGGTTATAATGGAGTTTAGGTTACGGGTATGGATACAAGCTGAAGAAACAAAGGTTAGAGTCGAGATGATTTCAATATATCACCCCACTATCAAAAACTTAATTACTAAATGACAACAAATATCTAGAACTATATTACATGAGCTCTCTTTTTCATGACAACTTTTGCTTGCTAAGAATTACAATAATAATGTTGAGGTTAGTTTTCTTTTTTTTTTTAGATCCAATCAAGTCAATACAATATAGAAGTTATACTCCACGATTCAATAACAAAAATTGGTGATAATAGTGAGGTAACAATATTAAATTCAATTTCGAATAAAAAGGGTCAAATTAATTAAGAGGATTTCAATAAAAATGGGTTAATGGGTTAATGATGAGGGTTAATCAATAAAGAAAAAGGGTTAGTAGGCTTAAAAGGGGGTTCACAAAGGGTTTAATTATGTGGGAATGCTTTTTATGGAGTAAGTGGGTTAAATCCTAAGTGCCTTTATCATCTCAGTATATCAAACCATACGTGTGATCTTGACATGCATAATCGATGCAAGTTCTAGAATAACAGTTCAATGTTGACACGCTCAAACCACAAAAGAAGTGAGCAAGAAAGAAAGCTATATGCTCAAAAAGGCTAAAAAATCTCACCAAAAATTTGGGTTTTTGATGTCATTCCTGTATACTTAAGATTTTAAGATAATACCTCAATTCAGGAAAATAATCTAAAAATTTTAGTTCTCAAAATATCAACTTGTCATGCTTGATTCTTTAAGATCCTACAATCAAATACTCATGCATAATTTCCTTGGTCTAATTCATGACATATCAACAATAATTATAGATTAATCAGAATTCATTCTATCAATATTAAGAGAAAATCACTTAAGCACAAGACCAAGACCACATTCAGGGATTTGAGAATAATGCAAAAAGTTAGGTTTAATCTTTATGTTCACCCCCCACACTTAAGATGTACATTGCCCTCAATGTACAAAGATAGACTATTCAAAAATAAAGAAAATCATAAGAAAGAAAGAGGTGAAACTCCCTGTTATATGGATGCGGAGCTTGATTCTGAAGCTGTAGTGCTTGGGGAAAGTAGTAGCTACCATTGCTCTTAGCTAGATGAAGAAATTGGGTTGTTGAACATGGCATTTGTTTGGTATTGTTCCCTGTTTGTTTCCTCATTCCATAAAATATTCCTAGCAGCTTGCTTGGAAGTCTGTAGAATCATGAAGAGCTTATTAAGAGTTGGTGTGGAAGAGAGTGTAGTGGGATTACTTGTTAGAAATACCAGAAAAAAAATGAAGAAATTAAAATTTACTAATATAGATATGTCTTTCATAAAATAATAAAATTGAAATAAAATTAAAAATTAAGAATAAAAATAAAAATAAAGATAAAAAGATAGGAGGATTCAATAATCCTCGTCAGTTTGGGTCTCAGGTGGTGGCGCTGGAGTGGCGATGTGAATTTGAGGGTGGTTTGGGGGTTGAGGAAGTGAAAATCTGGGGAATGGTGGACGGAATAGGGATTAGGGGTTAGGGAGGGGTAAATTTCGGCTAGGATTTTGAAAGAGGGGAGAAGATGAACAGTGGTTTGTTTATATAGGGAAGGGGCACATGGCCTATCGCTGCGCCCGTGTACTTTGAGGCTAAGCCCGTGTTTTTAAAATTTTGCAAGTTAGGTCGTGCCCGGCTACTATCACAGCCCATGTGTCTTGGGCATGTGTCAAACACGGCCGTATCGCACGACTGTGCTTAGCTTCATTCGCTTCTCCCATGCCTGTGTTTGAGGGTAACAGTCCTGTGGATTATTGTCCACGGTTTAATGACACGGGCTTGTCGCACGCCCATGTTAGAGAAATAGAATCGAGCCTTGCCCTTGGCACGCCCGTGTTTTTCCATTCCCATGCTCGTGGTCATCTATCAACCTCACCCACAGCCATGTCGCACGACCGTGGGGATTTATCGCATCCCATGTTTTGGGGAAATCTTTGTCCTGTTTCCACACGGCCGTATCACACGGCCGTGTTGCTTCCACTATTTTGCCACGGCCAGAGGCACGCCCGTGTTCCTAGCCGTGTGTTCTGAAAGATTGTGCAATTCTATAAATTTAATTACTTATAGTGTTAGAAATAAGAAATCAAAATATGTTAGTACTCGGGTTGCCTCCCGAAAAGTGCTTATTTATAGTCTAAGCTCGACTTACCTCTCTGTTGATTTATCATGGTGGTTTGAGGAGTTCGTACTCCTCATTCCTGCTATCATTCTTATCAAAATAAAGCTTAAGCCGGGAATTGTTTACCTTAAAAGTTCTGAACTTGGGGTGACTTACCTCCACTGTACCGAATGGGAAGATACTAAGTACCGTAAGAGAGATCTCCTCATTTGGTGTGGTAGTGACAATGTGGGGATCTATGGCATCTAGTAAGACTTTATCACCCACCTTAAGTTGATTAGGAGAGGTATCGGGCTTATTTTGGCGAAGGTTCAGTTTATCATGTGTTCTTGGTTTGTGCTCTCGCCATTCGTCTAGCTCCTCTATCCGTAGCCTTCGTTCTCTGTTTCCTTGGTTCGAGAAGATTCCTGCAAGGACGATTGAATATTAGTTTTATGATCGACAGATTTTATAGCAACATTCTGAGTCTTAGAGGTGTTGGCTGAGTCGCGTGCTTGAAGTGTTACTGTGTCGTCACCTACACGAAGTGTTAGCTCTCCTGAGCTGACATTAATAATTGTTCTGGCAGTTGCTAAAACGGGTCATCCTAAAATTAAAGGCATCTCGTTATCCTCATCCATATCTAAGACGACAAAGTTTATTGGGTAAATGAATTTATCAACTTTAACGAGAACATCTTACCCTTAGGAAATCTAATTCTTTTGTCAGCCAATTATATGCTCATCCTAGTCTGTTTGGGTTTACTAAGACCTAGTCTTTTAAACATTTTATAAGGCATAACATTTATACTTGCCCCTAAATCAGCTAAAGTATTATTCACGGATAAACTACCAATTAAACAAGGAATTGTAAAACTCCCTGTATCTTTCAATTTGTTAGGTAGGTTATTCTTTAGAATAGCTGAGCAGACTGCATTGAGCTCCACATGTGATGTAGCGTCTAATTTTCTTTTATTGGCCAGAAGTTCTTTTAAGAATTTTGCTGAGTTGGGCATCTACGAAAGAACTTTAATAAAGGGTAAGTTAATATGTAATTTCTTTAAGAGTTTGACGAATTTACCAAATTATTCTTCTGTTCTGTCTTTCCTTGCCACGTTAGGTATGGGACACGAGGTCTATATTCTTCATTTACTATTTTGTTATGACTTATCTCACTTTTACTTTTGCTTACCACTGTTTCTTGCCTCGGTTCTGGTTCAGGTGCAATGAATTCTTCCTTGTTTTAAGTAATGATTGCGTTGAGGTATTCCCTTGGATTAGGTTCAGTATTACTGGGTAGGCTCCCTTGTTGTCGTTCAGAGATTAGCTTTGATAGCTGGCCTATCTGAGTTTCGAGTCCTTGAATCACTACTTGTTGATTCTTAAGTGCTGCCTCGGTATTTTGGAAATGGGTTTCTGACACTGAGATGAATTTGGATAGCATCTCTTCAAGGTTCAGCTTCTTCTCCTATTGATGAGGTGGTTGTTGAAAACCCTAAGAATTCTGTGGCATTTGATTTCCTTGACCACCCCAAGAGAAATTTGGGTGGTTCTTCCAGTCTGCATTGTAAGTGTTACTATAGGGGTTATTCTGAGATCTAAAATTATTGTTACCCATATAGTTGACTTGTTCCTCTTCGGTTGTAGGATTGAATGGTGGGTATTCTGTATGCACACCTCCTCCACTTGAATCACACCTCATCGCTTGATGTACCTACGTAGAACCAAGTAAACCATCAATTTTCTTATTTAAAGTTCTACCTGATTTGTCAATATAGTGACTGAATCGATGTTATAAACGCCTATTGTTTTTGTTGGCTTAGTCCTTATGACTTGCCACTGATAGTTAGTCAGTGACATCTCCTCAATAAATTCAGAAGCCTCTTCAGGTGTCTTGTTATTGATGGTTCCACCAGCAGCTGCATCAATCATTTGTCTTGTCGAGGGATTCACACCATTGTAGAACGTTTGAACTTGCAGCCATAGCGGTACTCCATGATGTGGGCACCTTCGCAAAAGGTCTTGAATCTCTCCCATGCATCGTAAAGTGTCTCTAAGTCCATCTGCACAAAAGAAGAAATATCATTACCCAACTTAGCTATTTTTGTCGGTGGAAAATATTTTAATAGAAATTTTTCAGTCATTTGCTCTCAAGCGGTAATGGATCCTCGTGGCAGTGAGTTTAACCACTGTTTAGCTTTATTCCTTAGTGAAAAAGGAAATAACCGAAGGAGAACGGCATCATCAGAAATGCCATTAATTTTGAAAGTGTCGTACAGTTCTAGGAAATTTGCCAAATACGTGTTGGGGTTCTCATCCTGCAAACCATCAAATTGAACAAATTGCTGTATCATCTGAATCGTGTTAGGTTTCAGTTCAAAATTGTTAGTAGCAACAGCAGGTCTAACCATACTTGACTCAGTTCTTGTAAATTAGGTTTAGCATAATCATACATAGTACGATGAGCAGGACTCTGATTTGCTAATTCAGCGGGTATGGCTGGCGGTAGCAGATTCTCCTGATTTTCAGCCATCTCTTCAGTAGTAGTTACGATATTGTCCTCTTGCTCTTCTTCTGTGTATCTTAAGCTGCGCCTAATTTCTTGTCAATTTCTACGAGATGTACGATCAATTTCCTCGTCAAAAAGCAACGGTCCTGACGGGTTTCTTCTAGTCATACACTATAAGAACCTGTCAGGGGAAAGAAGAAGAAAGTAGTAAAATAAAATAAAAATAATGTTAAATTGCAAGGAATATAAATGGCTAAAGTAATAAAAATTAAGTGTTCCTAATATTTCAGTTCCCCGGCAACGGCGCCAAAAACTTGATCGCGTGACTCGTAACAAGCAATAAATATTTATAATAAAGATCAAACCTAGACTAACTATTATCAAGACGAAAGGGCAAGCGCACCTATCGAACAATAGTATAGTAATGGCAAGACCGGGATATCGTACCCAAGGGAACCAAAAGTGCTAGCAATGACTTTTTTTATTATTTAGCCTAGGAATAAAAGGGTTTGTTTATTAAACTAATTAACTAAACTAATTAACCAATTAAACTAAAACGAAGAGAAAATTTAAAAAAAGACTTTAAGAGAAGCAATCGATAAAGACGACACCCAAGGAAGAATCCACCTAGATTTCACTTGTTATCTGACTCTGAACCAAACGATTTATTCACTTGACTTGATTCGTGAGACTCCCTAACCTATATTATTATCTCTTTCAAGACTAATAATGCCTAACCCTCAGTTGAATTAATTGAAATCTCTTTCTAATTAAAACTCCTAGGGAGGCAGTAAATCGATTTATGGACTCCCTTATTAGGTTTCACCCTAATTCGGTAAAATCTCGTAACCCTATCTCTAGGTGTTCAATCAACTCTGCTTAATTATGCCAAGTGTACTCTTAGGTAGGGTCTATTCCTCCTCTGCATAAGCACGTTAGATCATGAGTCAATACCCGGAATATTAACTCAAGCATTAGAAACACATAATTAAGAACAAATCAAGTATTTATCATATAGTTCAGATAATAACAACAAGATCCATCATAGGTTTCATCCCCCTTAGGTATCTAAGGGGTTTAGTTCATAATGAAATAAGAATACATCTTAAAAGTATGAAAATAACAAAACATGAAGAAAACTCTAAAACTCCTAAAAGGATTCTGAGAGAGATCTTCAGTCTTGGAGTAGCTTCGGCTTTTGGGATGGATCGTCTGGCTTCCTTCAAGTAATTCCTGGCGTGTGGTTTCGTGTTCTAGAGAGGTTCTGGTTGTCCTCTTAGTAGGTCATACTTAGGGTGTTTATATAGGCTTTGGATTGGCTTTGTTCTTCCTTAAGTATCCTTTTTCCGTGTAAAATACCACTCTTTAAAAAAGGGACATGCCCGTGTGCCACGGCAGTGTTACGTGGTTGCCAAGCCGTTTGAATCGTGAAATCCTTAAATGACACCCTCGACAAACACGGGCGTGTGAGCAGCCCGTGTGGCAAGGCTTAGGCTGTGTGATCTTCTTAATTTGGTCATTTTTGTCTCTTTTAAGCTCATTTTTGGCTCCTTTTGACTCTTAGTGCTCTCCTGAGTACAAAACATGAAATAAACGGATTAAGAGCACCAAAATCCACAAATCTAATAGTAAACATCCATAAATATGCTAAGTATTTGGGGTAAAAATATGTATAATTTGGCGTTTATCAGCAGTCTCTTTGCTTCGCGACGAAGCTTATCAATGGTTGTTGTCAGTTGAGAAAGGTACTCAACTGGATCGTCTGAACGGGGATTACTTTAACATTGCCTTCCAGGGGAAGTATGTGGTGCGAGTTATGTTGATGCTCATAGGCATGATTTCATGAACCTCACGCAAAGTGATAAGTCTGTGGCCGAGTATGAGGTCGAGTTTCTAGATTGAACCGCAACACTCGAGGCATGGTAGCATCCGAGTATGAGAAATGTGTCTGTTTTGAGGACAGTTTGAGGGATAGTCTGAGGGTTCTGATTGATCCATAGAAGGAGTGTGAGTTTGTTATTCTGGTGGATAATGCGAAGATCGCTGAAGATGTTAAGTGTGTGGAGCGCCAGAACAGAGATCAAGAGAGAGGCAAGAATAAGAAGGATTTGAAGCCCTCTAGTTCTGTTCAGAAGTCTAAGAAATGGGTCAGACCTGATGGGCCTATTAGAGTGGGAGTTCCTGTTGCTCCTATTGTGATTCAGGCTTGTGGTGATTATGGTAAGCACCATCTGGGCGAGTGTTAGAGTAGATTAGGAGCTTTTCTGTGGTATAGGTCTTTGGAGCACCAGATTCGAGTATGTTCAGATCGTGCTGATCAGATGCAAGCTACAAGATCGGGTTATGTTCAGCCTCAGAGGGTAGTATAGTAGCCATCTAGGTGCCGTGGACTGGCTAGGGGTGGTACTATATGGGCCGAGGACAGAGAGCATTGGGCAGAGATGCTAATCAGACTGAGGTGAGGCAGCCTGCACTGGTTTATGCTGCTCGACACCGAGAGGAAAAAGATGCTCCTAATATGATTACGTATACGTTCTTTATTGTTGATACTTTATATACTATTTTGATAGACATAGGTTCTACACACTCCTATGTAGCTAGTTCTATTTCTGAGCACTTGGGGATTTCTATTGAGTGTACTTCTGGTGAGATTACTGTACTAAGTCCATTGGGACAGTTTGTTTGAGTAAATATACTTTTTAAGAATGTTCCGTTGGAAGTACAAGGGGCTGTGTTCCCGGCAAATCTGATGGAGCTACCGTTTGGGGAGTTCGACTTAATTTTGGGTATGGACTAGTTAGTTGAGCATCGGGTTAGTTTAGACTACGCGACTAAGATGGTTGTTATAAGGACCGATGATGATAAGAAAGTAGTTTTCGTCGGTGAGCATTGAGATTACTTGTCTAATATGATCTCCGTTCTAGCGGCTAAGAAATTGGTTCAAAAAGGGTGTGAGGAGTATTTTTCCTACATTAGTGTTTCAGTTTCTAGGGACTCTTCTGTCAGTGATGTTAGAATGGTGAGGAAATTTCCGGATGTGTTTCTTAGGGAGCTACCGTATAACAATCCATTTTCGGTGAGATCGAAATAGTGATTTTGGGACCACAAATCCGAGCCAAAAATAAAAAAATTATTTTATTTTATTTTATGATTGGTATCATGATAAGAATGTCACGTAAAATATTGATACAAAAATTTTACCGATTGTGTGTTTAATTAGGGAAAGGACTAAATTGTAGAAAATGAAAAAGTTGGGTTCTAGTAGCTATAGGTATCAAATAGCTATGAAATTCAAAATTTAAGGCTCTTATATGGTAATTAGACAATTGAAGAGTAGTTAGTAGATATTTTAATGACTCATTCATGGAAAAATTAGAAAAGAGTAAGGATTAAATTGGAAATCAATAAAATTAATAGATGATAATTAACTAAAAAGAAAAAAAATCATCTATTTTCATATCATCTTCCCCAATTTTTTTGTGGAAACCCTAGAAGAGAGGAAGAAAACTTTTCAAGCTTAATAAGATCCGGAAAGACCAACTATGGAACTAGATCGAGAAAAGCAAAATGTTTCGGATTAGTTGAAATTCAAATACAAACCATTATCAAGGTAAGTTTGTGTAACTTAAATATGTATGCTAATATGCTTGAATTGAACTGTATGATTGTGTTGATATGTGTGAGGTGATATACATAATAAAATAGTCATAAGTTGTGAAATATGGACAAATTGTCATGTTCCGATTGAATGTTGATTTTCGATGGATTAAGGTGAATTCTTGAATAAGAATAATACTACATGTGTTACAAATATGATTTAGCCCGGACGAGTAATTCTAATGTAAGCACTCTTAAGCTTATGTTATAGATTGGATTTAGCCTAGACAGGTAATCAAAATTACGCTCTCTAGAGCATATGCCACGTATAGGATTTAGCCTAGACTGGTAATCCTGTTGTAAAATGTATGGCTCAAGAATGTGCCCTTTTATTATGTACCCTAATGGGTATTTTTGGACATGAGTATACTAACCGAACATCTATCAAAATTTCAATAGTTCGACGGAAAATGCTCTTGTAATGTGGAAAGGTGAAATTTAATGGAAATTTGTAATGTGATGAGCTCATCTATGTTTACTTGATATTCATATGAGATTTTGTGACTAACTTGTTTGAATAAGTGTATGTGTTTAGGTAATTTGCCCAAAATTGATGGAATGTAAATTCATGTATGCTTGTATTAATTAATATGACCGGTAAGTTTATTTTTCATTTTACGAACTTACTAAGCATAAAATACTTATACTGTTTAATTTTCCCTGTTTTATAGTGCAAAAAAGCTCGCGAAGGTTGGAAGTCGGTCGGAGCAGTCATCATATTATCCACTATCTCATTTTAGTATAAATAGAAATCTCATTTTGGTATAATGGCATGTATAAGCTTTTTTTGGCCAATGAAGACTTGTAATTGTTGTTTTGTAATCTAGCCATTGGAGTGCCTAGTGATAGTCTAAGTTTGGCTATTTTTGAAGTAATATTTTGATAATCACATACGTGCTTATTACGTGTTATTTTGTTGGAATTATTTTAGCATAATAGTATATGATAAGAGTAAGTTTATATCCTTTGAAGCATGAGATAATACCACATGATTATGGCTAATTTTATGTGAATATGATGTTGGATTGGTGGATATATGCTTGTGAGTTTTGGTTTAAGAAATTGGTAAGTTTTGGGTGACAAATGAGGATAGGAAATGGCTTTCTTTTGTCCACACGGGTAGACACACCGACGTGTGTCCTGGCCATGTGTGACACACAACTTGTCCCATGGGCATTTGGTCCAGTCGTGTGTCTCATGCACCTTAAATTTGAGAAATAGAATGCTCAGAATTGGGCACAGGGGTAGAGACACGGACGTGTGTCTTAGCCATGTGGTTTACACGGCCTTGGACACGGGCGTGTTACATGGCTGTGTGAAAACTTCACCTAAATTTCGAAAATAAAATTCGCCACATGGCCTAGCACACGAACGTGTGACTTCGCCGTGTGACTTCAATTTCTTCATGCCTTATAAGTCAGAGATTTACACGGGTTAGGGACATGGGCGTGTGTAGTACATGGCTCAACCACACGAGCGTGTGAGCCTTGCACCTTGGAAAATTTTTAAAATGTCGCGAAAAATTTTATGAGTTTCCGATTAAGTCCCGACTTGATTCTAATGCTCATATTGGACCTCGAGGGTTCAATTAAGGGATGTTTTGAATGATCTCAGTAAATAAATAGTAATTTATGTAAATTATTTGTAAAAAATATTCTAAATGTTCCAGTAATACTCTGAAACCCTGTTCCAACGACAGATACGAGTTAGGGGTGTTACATACTGGGTTTACCTCTGAATCGGGAAGTTGAGTTTGACATTGAGCTTCTACCAGGTACAACTCTAGTGTCTATCGGCCCATACCGTATGGCACCAAAAGATCTTACTGAGCTTAAGGATCAACTCCAATAAAACGTGGACTTAGTTTGCCTTTCTTGCCAAATCTGAGAACTTTCTTCCACAGGGATACTTTCAAAAGAAAAACTTTGTCACCAACTTGATACTCAATCTCTTTTTTCTTCAAATCTGCATACGACTTTTGTCTGTCTGAGGCTGCTTTCAAGCAATCTCTGATGATTTTTACTTTCTCTTCTGTTTCCTTAACTAGATCAACCCTGTAAATCTGATTTTCCTTAAGCTCTGTCCAATACAAAGGTGTGCAACATTTACGTCCATACAAAGCTTCATAAGGTGCCATCTTCAAACTCGACTGATAACTATTATTGTAGGCAAACTCTACTAATGGTAAATATTTTTCCCAACTGCCTTGAAATTCCAGTACACAGCATCTAAGCATATCTTCAAGTACCTGAATAACTTTCTCTGACTGACCGTCGGTTTGAGGATGGAAAGCTGTACTAAAACTCAACTTTGTGCCCAAAGCCTTCTGTAATTTCTTCCAAAATCGTGAAGTAAATCTTGGATCTCTGTCTGAAATGATCGATAATGGTACCCCGTGTAGTCTGACTATCTCTCAAAATATACAACTCGCCAACTTGTCAAGTGAAAAATCCATACGAATCGGGATAAAATGAGCCGACTTCGTTAACTTATCAATCACAACCCATCTCGCATCTTTCTTTCTCGGTGTAAACGCAATCTTGTCACAAAATCTATAGTAACTCGATCCCATTTCCACTCAGGGGCTAGCACAGGCTGCAATAAACCTGAAGGAACCTGATGTTCGGCCTTTACTTACTGTGACAGATCAAACATCTAGAAACAGACTAAAATGTCCTTTTTATTCCTACCCACCAGTACATTTTCTTCAAATCATTATACATCTTTGTACTACCTAGATGAATAGACAAAGAACTACTATGTGCTTCCTGTAAGATCTTTCGAATAAGCTCATCATTCTTCGGTACACATACCCTGTCTCGGAACATCAAACAACCGTCAGAACTGATCTAAAAATCTGACTCTATATCCAACTCACACTGATCTCTTTTGGCTAACAACTCACTGTCATTTTTTTTGAGCTTCAAAAATTTCTTCAAGAAACATCGATTTAGCTCTCAACTCAGCTAAGATAAAACCATCATCTGATAAGGCTAGACTAGCGTTAAAAGCTCTTAATGCAAATAAAGATTTCCTACTCAAAACATCAGCAACAACGTTTGCCTTACCTGGGTGATAATCAATCACTAGCTCATAATCTTTAATCAACTCTAGCCATCTTCTTTGCCTCAATTTCAAACTTTTGTGATCAGTGAATATGTGGCACTTCTCACCGTACAAATGATGTCTCCAAATCTTCAACGCAAAAATAATGGCAGCTAGCTCTAAATCATGTGTCGGATAGTTCTTCTCATGTGGCTTTAGTCATTGTCTAAAGGCATAAGCAATTACCTTCCCTTCCCGCATAAGTACACAACCAAGTCCATTCATGGACGCATCACTGTAAATCACAAACTCCTTACAGTTCTAGTTGTACTAAAGCAGGAGCTTTAGTCAACAATGCTTTTAACTTGTCAAAACTCTGTTGACACTTCTCGATCCATTCAAACTTGATATCCTTTCGCAGACAATCTTGTCGATTGGGGTAGCTATCATGGAAAATCCCTCTACAAATCGCCTATAATATCCTGCAAGACCAAGAAAACTTCTAACTTCTAATACATTTCTAGGAGGCTTCCAATTAACAATGGCTGAAATCTTGCTAGGATCAACCTTAATACCTTCACTGAAACAATATGTCCAAGAAAACCAACTTCTCGTAACTGAACTCACTTTTCTTTGAACTTGGCATACAACCGATTATCTTTCGAATCAGAAAAAAGCGTTTCTCAAATGCTCTGCATGCTCGGTCTCATCATGAGAATAAATCAAGATATCATCAATGAACACAACTACAAACTTATCCAAATACGGTCTGAAAATTTGGTTCATTAAGTCCATGAAAATGGCAGGAGCATTAGTCAAGCCAAATGGCATCACAAGGAACTCATAATGACCATACCTAGTCCGGAAAGCGAGTCTTGGGACATCGACTCTTTAACTCGCATAGCGATAGTATCCGGATCTCAAATCTATCTTGGAGAACATAGTAGCTCCTTCAATTGATCAAACAGATCATCAATTCTAGGCAATGGATACTTGTTCTTTACTGTTTCCTTGTTAAGTTGCTGATAGTTTATGCACAATCTCATCGATCCGTCATATTACCTTGTTTCAATTCCAGGAATTCCTTTCTCTTCTGGTCAATAAACCCCTGATTGATGTACTTTTTACGAAATTCCTCCTGAAAGAAATCCCAAGTGATCCTCTCCTTTGGTACAACTGATACAAGTGTCTTCCACCAGTAGTAGGCTGAGTCTCTAAGAAGTGACACTACACATTTCATACATTCCTCGGGTGTACAAGATAATTCATCAAAGACTCTAATAGTATTTTCTAACCAAAATTCTGCTCTTTCTACATCATCATCTTTTGTTGCTCGGAACTCTTACGCCCTTGTTTCTGATTCTATCAATCGGTGGCTTTTCTCTTATCATTGTAATCAGTGATCGGGGAGCTTGAGCTACATGGGTAGCCGGAGAATCATGAGGGGTGGAGGTCTAATCTGCCGGATTCGTACGAACGAACTCGGCAAACGAATCATTCAAAGCTTGGAAGAGAGCTTCTCCATCACTTCTCCTCGATTAATCATTCATCGCTATTTTCGGATGGCACTACCCCTTCCGCGAGAGCAGCGCATTACTTTCTACACCATCATTACCAGCTCGCTTCGGGATCCATTACAATAAAACAAAATATTTAAAAATCGTCAGGAGTCGTCACACTATCAAAATACAAGTATGGCATGTATAGCTAGACTTTTACTCACACTACCTATTCCGAGAACCAACTAAACCTGCTCTGATACCAATAAATGTAACGCCCCCACGCCCAAAACCGTCACCGGAGTCAAGCTTGAGGTGTTACTAAACTTATCTTACCTTTTAAACAACTCTAAACCACTTATTTTAATTTTCGGAATAAACTGTTTTTCTGCGTCATGGTTGCTTAAAAGTTCATTTCTCGAGTTTCAAAAGTCAAAATTAAGATCCGTAAATTTTTCCTGAAACTAGACTCATATATCTATCTACTAATTTTTTTCTAGAATTTTTGACTTATCCAATTAGTACAGTTTATTAGTTAAAGTTACCCTTGTTTCAGAATTCGACTGCACTGGCATCTACTTACTACGAACCACTTTTCTCTCTGTACAAAAATCATATGACTATACCGTTTATTTCTATTAAAACTAGATTCAATAAGGATTCTAACCATATAAATTAAACCACCTAATTATTTTTGTAAAATTTATGGTGAATTTCTAAAGTTGAAACAGGGGATCCAGAAATCGCTCTGGCCCTATTTCACTAAAACTCAGATATCTTATAAAATACAAAACCTTTACCCGTTTTGCTTATTCCATATGAAAATAGACACAATGAGTTTTAATTTCATATATTATTCACCATCAAAACATGTCTCTAAAATTTTTAGTGATTTTTCAAAGTCATGTTATTTCTGATACTTGAATCCATTTTTAAGTTACTTTCACATTTTTCATAGTTTTCATGTGATAGTTACTACTTATTCATACATACTATTAAACATGTATATCATCAGCCCTTCTATTAGTTAATCACTAGCAAGTATTTACACATCATTCATTGATGATATCATATTAAAAGAAACCAAGTTCCTATACATGCCATACACAAAACGAAACGTCTAACTATACCAATGTGATTCCTTCGATAGTGTGATCGGGTCTCCGACGTTTCCTTCGATCCCCGAGTGGCTTGATAAAAACTATAAGAAAAAGGAAATAAAGAGAGTAAGCACTAGGCTTAGTAAGCTTACAAGCAAATAAATTACAACATTCAACATAATGAATAATTATACATAATGTCACCTAGCCTTATAAACTTCCTTTACTTCTCATTTTCTACCTTCTTCTTTACTCACTTACCTTCTTTCTTAACTGACCTTTCACTATTCATAGATATAATCTACCTTCCCTTTTGCTGATAATTCACTGTAATTTAACGTGTACAATGACCCATTGAACCACTCGGAATACTAAGGATACCGGGGTCATTCCTGTCTATCAATATCTCACCAATGCCATGTCTTCGACATGGACTTTCATGAATTATTCCTGTCTCCAATGCCATATATATATATATCTAATATGGGCTTACATGGCTCATTCCTGTCTCCAAAGCCATATATCTGATATGGACTTACATGGCTCATTTCTCATCTGTCTGTCTTGTCAACCCCAATATCCTAACATTCCTAAGGTTCAAACGGGCATCCTAATGCTTTTTCTCCGTCACTACTACTTTAATTTGACTTTAAATATTCTCATAAAATAAGTATATAAATGCTGGAAATTGACAATAATAATGTAAAATAAAATAATATTGCATTTATTTCATCAGTAAACTTACCTCGTATGCAAAAATAGCTACTTTTACCATTTCGTCCACAACTTGGTATTTTCCCCATTTTAGCCCGAATTTCAGTTTTCCTTGCTCTATCATTTAAAATATAGTCTAATTAGGACTCACATTATTCAAATTGACCCAAACTCATATTTTGGCAAAATTACATTTTTGCCCCTAAACTTTCGCATATTTACACTTTTGCCCCAAAGCTCGTAAATTAAACTTCAGCCTATTTTCTTATGTTTTATGACATGCTGGTCATTTTTCCCTTCTATGGCAGCATCAAATTCATACTCTAACATACACTTATGACTATTAGGTATTTTTACCGATTAAGTCCTTTTACTCATTTTTGCTTAAAACCGAGTAGTACAAGTTGTCTAACATAATTTAAAACCTCATATTCTATCATAAAACACCAAAATACACAAATTTCACCTATGGGTATTTTTCCAAATATGAACCCTAGGTTGAATTATTGCTAGCATAAGCTTAATCGAGCTACCGGGACTCCAAAAACGTAAAAATCATTAAAAATGAGGCTAGAACGGACTTACAATCGAGCTTGGAAGCTTGAAAAACCCTATCCATGGTTTCTCCTTGCTATATTCGGCCATGGGGTTGAAGATGAGCAAAATTGGCTTTTAATTTTGTATTTTAATTCATTTTACCCCTAAATGACCAAAATGCCCTTACTACTAAACTTTTCAAAAATTCCATCCATGTCCAATTTTTGTCCATAGACTTAGAAATTGGTAAAATTCCTCTTTAAGGACCTCTAATTAATAATCTAATTCAATTTTATGCAAAATACTTCTAGAACACAAGTTTTGCAATTTATTCAATTTAGTCCCTAATTTCAAATTAAGCACTTTATGCATAGAATTTCTTCACGAAATTTTCACACAATCATGCAAACATATCATAGACCTCAAAATAATAATAAAATAAATTTTTCTACCTCAGATTTTTGGTTTCGTAACCACTGTTCTGTTTAGGCCCTATTTTGGGATGTTACACCCACTAAAAAGGATTCTATTTGGGTTATCGTGGATCGATTAACCAAGTCTACCCATTTTATTCCAGTTCAGATAGACTACTCTTTGCAAAAGTTAGCAAAGCTCTATATTTCTAAGATTGTAAGACTGCATGGGGTTCTGGTTTTGATAACTTCTAATAGGGATCCTCGCTTCACTTCTCGATTTTGGAAGAATTTGTATGGGGCTTTGGGTTCGAGATTAGACTTCAGAATTGCGTTCCATCTTTAAACCGATGGTCAATCTGATAGGGTGATTCAGAAATTGGAGGATAAGCTACAAAGTTGTGTGATTAATTTCTGAGGTAGTTGGGAGGAATTTCTGCCATTAGCTGAGTTCGGTTACAATAACAGTTTCCAGTCTAGCATCTAGATAACACCTTACGAAGCTTTGTATGGTCGTAAGTGTCGTACTCTACTATGTTTGACTGAGTTGGGTGAGAGACAGATTTTGGGTCTTAAGTTGGTTTCTGAGACTAAAGATAAGGTGTGACTGATTTGAGATCATCTAAAGGCAGCTTTTGATAGACATAAGTCCTATGCAGATCTGAAAAGGAGGGATATCGAGTACGCTATGGGGGACTTTGTATTTCTTAAGGTATCTCCATTGAAGAAAGTTCTGAGGTTTAGTCGTAAGGGCAAGTTATGCCCTAGGTTTATTAGGCCATACCAGATTCTAAATCATGTGAGTATGGTTGCTTATCAGTTAGAGCTACCTCTAGATTTAGATCGTATCCATGATGTATTTCACGTCTCGAAGTTGAGGCGGTATCGGCCTGATCCATCCCACATTGTCTCTGCTGAGAAGATCTAGGTTAGACTAGATTTGACTTCTGAGGAGTCGATTCAGATTTTGGATCGAGATACTAAGGTTTTGAGGGAAAAGCCCATACCATTGGTTATGATTTTGTGGCGGAATCATGGTTCTAAAGAAGCCACGTGGGAACCTGAGGACTCGATGCGTCAACAGTATCCTTATCTATTCGGGTCAGGTAAATTCCGAGGCCAAAATTTCTTTTAGGGGGTAACGTTGTAATACCCTAAATAATTTATTTCTGTTTCTGTAAATCCTGACACAAATGTGTATTTGCTTCAGTGGTTAAGTGTTTTAGGTGTGTGTTTAAGGTCTTGAGTTCAAGTCTCACATTTGTAAATTCTGTTATTTTTTATCTTAGCCTTATCCCTATTAGGTGGGTTTGTGGAATATTGTTTGTAAAACCATATTAGAATGAGTCTGTTGGTTTGATTGGTAAGGAGTTAGTTTGCTGAAGATCTTGTGTTCGAATCCTTGCTTAGGCATTAGTGATAATTTTTTTCTCAAATTGCATGGAAGAGGTTTGGTGGAAGTGGATTTCTATGTTAGTTGGGTGATTGGTGGATGTGGATGTAGATGTAGTGGGATTTATCCTAATTTAATATTTTCCTCCTTTTTTTTGCTCTTTCTAAAACTTTTGGCGTTTTTCTTCTCTTTTCGGTTTCTGTTCTTTTTGGGTATCTCCCTCTTCTTTTTGCATTCTTTTATGTTTTAATGGTGAATTCTTCGTTTGATCATTGCTGCTGGGTTTTGGGCTCGGCCGTGTGAGCCACACGGGCAAGGCTAATTTGTGCGTGTGGGCCACATGGGCATGTGGGCCCATAATTCTAAAATTTTCCCTTGAGTTGCATGGGTCGCTCCGATCGACTGTGGGCCTACCGTAGGGTCAGCAAGGGCTAACCAAAACCTATTTTGTGTGATTTGATATTCTGATAGACTGATCTGAGTAGGATACTGATATGTATGTCTCATTGTACTGTTTAAGCATGTAACTATCTATATACAAGCATGTTAATCATGCTTAATCTGATATTTCTGTATCTGTGACTGGGGTGGGAATTGTATATGTGGAGAAAGTGATTTGTATGACGACCTTCCGCCTATATTCTGGCAACTTGACTGCATATTATTTGTTATGTGTCGCATTGACACTATATGGTGTGTAGGGATGGGTAGGTGTTTTTAACCCCACATGATGTGATAAGATGGTCGGATATGGTGTGTAAAGGATGGGAGTAAGATTCTGTATATCTCTTCTGTTTATCTGATTCTAATATCTGTATTTGTTATGGACTTAGGTTCGAATATGTATCTGACTGTATATGAAATTTTGTATTTGTTGCATGGCTATTTTTGTTGGGTTATACACTGAGTTAATGAAAACTCACATCTGTTTGTCTGTTTTGTTCAGGAAATCCACAGACTTAGGTGGGCCGATGCGACGGAGGCTCAGCGGTGACCATTGGACTAAGATTTGCCTTTATCTTGTCAGGATAGTTTTATTTTAGAATCTGGTTTCCTTGAGAGTTAGTAATTTTTGGGACTCTCTGGACTGTATTGTAATGACCCAAATTGCAAGGGCACCGGAAAAGTGAGTTTAGGGCTTCCGTCTTAGGAAAAATAAGTTCGTAAATATTTACGAAGTTAGTTGTGAGTTGAATTAGATTTTAATTAGGTGAATTTATTTTTATTAGAAGTAATTAGTAGAAAGGACTAAATTGAATAGAGCATAAAAGCTTAATCATAGAATAGAGAAAAGAATAAAGGATTAAATTAGTAATTAAACTAAACTAGTGACATGTGTAAGTTAGAAAATAAATACATGTGTATTTAAATTATTAGTACAAATGTATATAATATATAAATTTACTTATAAATTAAGTAAAAGATATTTACTTATTATTATTATTATATTTTATTAATTAATTGAGATAATCACAAATGTATGGTGATGAATTACTACATGTGTACATGTGTGTATGAATACAAATGTAGTATTTTTATTTGTATTAACTAGATATTTTATAATTAATTATTAATTAAGTAAATAAAAGAAAGAAAAACAAGAAAAAGAAACAGAGAAGAAATGAAATAGAAAGAAAGAAAGAAGAAAAGAAAAGAAAAAGGAGAAATTAGGGTTTGAAAGCTTGGAAGTTAAATTGGTAAGTCAATTAAGTCCCTTTCTTAGTGATTTTAATGTTTTTGAAGTTTTAAAGTTGAATACTTTGGAATTCGTGTGAAAATATTTAAAGATGATAGATTTTTAAGTAGGGTTTATGTTGAACTAATGATGAAACTGGGGGTTTAATTGATAGAAATTTTGATTTAAATTGATTAAAGGATTAAATTATAAACAAGGTCATAAGTTTTATATTGTAGGGACTAAATTGATAAAAATTCAAAATTATGGAAAAATGATAAAAATTTGATGGTTATATTAAATTTTTTATGGAAATTGAATAAGGAAATAATATGAATTGTAAAAAAGAAGAAGATGAAAATAGTTAGGACAAATTTGGGATTTAGGTTAAAGTTGCCTTGAAAGTTATTATTTTCTATAAAATATATGTGTTATTAATTAATTATAATTATACTAATTTTCGTAGCAAACAAGGAAATCGAGACGTTGAATGCGAAGGGAAAGGAAAAAGTGATCGAAGAGTAGCTCGAGAAAATATCGGTTTGTATTACCTTAATTCAAGTTATTTATTATTAAATGTTTAATTTCAATATATGTGCATGAAAAATGAAATTGAGGTAAGTAGTGATTTTGAATTGAATGAGAATTGGATTTGATTGATGAATGTATACATGTGTGAAATTGAATTGTATAATGATTTGTGGTGAATTTGAAATTGTGATTGAATTGTTATTGCGATTGATTTGAATTCGAATGATTATGATCAACTAAAAGTGCAAGTGATATGAATATTTAATTCCGATACCCTATTAACTAGTCGGGCTAGGATGGATATAGTTGGCATGCCATAGGATAGGAAGAGTTCAGGGATTCTTTGACCTCAAGTCGAAAAGACACTTGGTGTGTCATATTTGCTTCGAATAGATTCAATGAGGCGTTGGTCACCACTTTGCTTCGGCTTAGCCGATGAGACGTTGGTTGTCACTTATTTGCTTCGAACTATCCGATGAGGCGTTGGCTGCCACTCTGGTGTGTTTGGTTGGATCCATGTATCCTCCAAAGTCTGAGTTATGTTAATAGGGGAAATCAGAGAGTGAAATTGTAAAATGAAATGAGAAATGCAATTTGTGCTATGGGATTGAAGGCATAAAAACAAGGTTCATGAATTATTCATATTTGAATGTGAATTGGATATTTATATGTAATTGAGAGATGAACCAGAGTTTCATGAATAGTTGGCAATCTTATTGATGAGATGTTGAATCAAATAATGAAAATGATAACTTGGTATGAATTATATGTATGATTTGTTAAATATCTATGCATGTTTATAATATTTTAAACTTTCTATAATTTGAATTATAGTAACACCACTGAGTATTTCTAATCCTCGGCGTACAGTTTGTTTCCGTGCGCAGGCTAGGTAAAGTTGAAGTTCGGTGCAGCATCCAAGTCAATCCTGACCTCAGCTTAATTCCTGGTGATGAATCTATCTTTTGGAAATGTGGCGTGTATTAGGTTTTGTTTTAGTCACTTAAATATATTTTATGTTTTAGGTGTAAGGCAATTTGTAACTTTTAAAAAGTATTTGAAATGAACAAATGAATGTTATTTGATCAAGATTTATAAGTCAATGTTTTGGGTATGAATTAGGTGTGTTTAATATGTGAAAGTAGATCAAAAATGGTGAAAAATTAGGTTTTCACACGGCTAAGTCACATGGGTGTGTGCCCAGGCCGTGTGGCAAAGTCAGAATTGCTCACAGGTTAGTCCCACGGTCGTGTGAGCAAGACAGATCTGCCCATGGACTGGGCCCAAGGCCATGGGAGCCCCACGGGCAGGCCACACGGGCATGTCCCAGGCCACACGGGTGTGTGCCCTATTCTCAAGGAAAAGTTTCCAAATTTCCTGGTTTAGTCCCAAATCAGTTCCTAAACATATTTTGGGCCTCGTAGGTCCATATTAGGTAATTAAAGATGGAATTAGAGAAATTTTAAATTGAAATACAAATTTATGACTCGGTGTTGTTTGTTTATTAGTGTTTAATTTCGGTAATGCCTTGTAACCCTGTTTCGGTGATGGGTTGGGGTTAAGGGGTGTTACATTTTATTGGTATTAGAGCTATCACGTTTAGCCGATTCTCGGACTAAATCGAGCTCGTAAGTGAGTCTAGAAGTACATGCCACAGTCTAGTTAAAACTGAATCAGGATTTTTTGATGCGACCTATCTAATTGTTTTTGTTTTATAGATTAAAGATGCCTGATAAACACCTTGATGATATAAATGAAGAAATGTTCATTGGGGATGAAGAGTCGTATAATTTAGCCGAAATAGAGTCCGCTACTCCCAGTGTAAATCCAGTTAGAAACCAACCCCCTAATATAGAAAGAGATGAAAAAGGTAGAAGTGAATCTAAATTAGTAAAAATATTAGCTGATGCCCTTAAGCAAGCAGTGGAGTCTGTACCTGCTACTACGACTGTATCTGTTCCTAGACGAGCCCCAATTAAGGAACTAAGAAAATACGGTGCCACAGAATTCTCGAGTTTGAAAGGAGTTGATCAGTTCATAGCTGAAAATTGGATAGAGTCGACCAAGAGAGTATTGCAACAACTAGAATGCACCTCTCGGAAAAGTCTGTTATGTGTTGTATCATTACAGCAAAGGGAGGCTTATGTATGGTGGGAATCAGTGGTTCAAAATTTACCAGAGAATCAGATAACTTGGGATCTATTTTAGAAAGAGTTTCAAAAGAAATATATCGAAGAAATGTATATGGAAGACAATAAGCAAGAGTTTTTGACGTTGCAACAAGGTGACATGTCGGTAATAGATTATGAGAGAGAATTCTCGAAACTCAGCAGATACACCTCAAAGTTTATTCCAACTAAAGCTGATAGTTGTAAGAGATTTTTACGGGGTCTACGAGATGAGATCAAATTATAGTTGGTATCTCAACATATCACTGAATTTGTTGATTTGATTGAGCAGGCCAAGATGGTAGAGCAAGTCTTAGGATTTGACAAAAAGTCTGAAACTTCTAAATTGGTTGGGAAACGTATGGGAACTGCAAATTCGAATCCTTTACCTAAAAGGTCTAGGGATTCCCGAAGTGGATGGAGATCCAGTTTTAGATCAGATAAAAGAGAAAAGAGTCAGGGAAAACAAACTACAGTATCCATCGGTAGTGTAAGAGGTTCGTCCCGAGATGTTAATATTCCAGATTGTGAACATTGAGGGAAAAAACACAGAGGTGAATGCTGGAGATTGACCAGAGGGTGTTTTAAATGTGGATCTACAGACTATTATATTAAAGATTGCCCGAAGAATGATAGTGCTACACCTGTGACATCACAGAGATCAGTTTCTACTGCTAGAGGCAGAGGATCGGGTAGAGGTGGATCAGTATCTAGAGGAAGAGGCACAAGAAGAGGGAATGACATAGTGACCCAGCAGTCTGAAGCTAGGGTGTCGGCTAGAGCATATGTGGTCAGAACTCGTGAAGAAGGTGATGCTCATCATGTGGTAACATGTATATTTCTATTATATTCTGAGCCTGTTCATGCTTTAATTGATCCTGGATCTTGCATTCCTATATTAATTCAAAATTAGTTGAGTTGGGAAAATTAAAATCCGAAATGTCTAGAGCGTCTATTGAGGTGTCGAGTCCGTTGGGGAAAATAGTGTTAGTGAACCAGGTCTGTCCAAGATGCTCATTGATTATACAGAATAAAACTTTTCCGGTTGACTTGTTGATTATGCCATTTGGGGATTTTGATATAATACTGGGAATGGATTGGTTATCTAAACATGGAGTGATTTTGGATTGCTATAAAAAGAGATTCAGCATTCAAACAGAGAGTGAAAGTCGAGTTGAAGTAAATGGTATTCGTACTAGTAGGCCAGCACGAATTGTTTCAGCAATAAAGGCTAGTAAATTACTTCAACAGGATTGTTCAGCATATTTGGCATATGTTATTAATTCAGATTCAGTTCAAAGCCAGTGCGGTAAAATTTGAACGGTTTGTGAGTTTCCTTATGTATTTCCTGAAGAAGAAGAAGAATTACCCGGTTTATCTCCAGATAGGGAAGTCGAGTTCGTTATTGAGGTTTATCCGGGCACAACACCCATCTCTATACCTCCGTATTGGATGTCACCTACAGAGCTAAAAGAGCTGAAGATATAGTTGCAAGACTTATTAGACCGTGGTTTTATTCAACCGAGCATATCACCGTGGGGAGCTCCGGTATTATTTGTTAAGAAGAAAGATGGCTCGATGCGACTTTGTATTGACTATCGACAGTTGAATAAAGTAACAACCAAGAATAAGTATCCACTGCCTCGCATTGATGATTTGTTTGATCAGCTGATAGGAGCTTCTGTATTTTCGAAGATTGATTTAAGGTCAGGTTACTACCAGTTGAAAGTAAAAGAAAGTGACGTTCCAAAGACAGATTTCCGTACAAGTTATGGTCACTATGAGTTCTTAGTAATGCCATTCGGGTTGACAAATGCTCCAGCTACTTTTATGGATCTCATGAATCGTATCTTTCAATCGTATTTAGACCAATTTGTAGTAGTTTTTATTGATGATATACTAGTTTATTCGAAGTCAGATTTAGAGCATGATTAGCATCTCAGGATTGTACTACAGATACTACGGGAAAAATAATTGTATGGAAAGCTCAGCAAATGTGAATTTTGGTTGTCAGAGGTTGTATTCCCGTGTCATGTAGTATCTGTAGATGGAATCCTAGTTGATCCAAAGAAGATTGAGGCAATTGTACAGTGGAAACTACCAAGAAACGTATCAGAGGTACGTAGTTTTCTTTGTTTAGCTAGGTATTATAGAAGATTTGCAAATAAATTTTCGAAGATAGCTTTGCTGATGACCAAGCTACTACAAAAGAATGTACCATTTGTGTGAGATGATCAATGTCAAGAAAGTTTTGAAAAGTTGAAGGAAATGTTAACAGAGGCACCAGTTCTAACATTACCAGAGTCGAGAAAAGATTTTATCGTATACAGTGATGCTTCATTAAGTGGTTTGGATTGTGTACTGGTGCAAGCGGGGAAAGTAATAGCTTATGCATCTTGTCAGCTGAAACCACATGAGCGTAACTATCCAACCCATGATTTGGACCTAGCAGCAGTGATTTTTGCCTTGAAGATTTTGAGACACTGCTTATACGGTGAGAAATGCTATATTTATACGGATCATAAAAGTTTGAAATATCTATTTTCCCTCCAAAAAATTGAATTTGTGACAGAGACAGTGGATCGAGCTTTTAAAAGATTATGATTGTGTCATAGACTATCATCCAGGAAAAGTTAATGTAGTGGCTGACGCTTTGAGTAGAAAAGCCACAATTGATTTGAGAGCAATGTTTGCACGGCTCAATATCTGTGGTGATGGGAGTTTGATAGCTGGATTGAAAGTTAAACCAGTAATGTTTAACCAGATTAAATCAGCTCAATTGAAAGATGACAAATTGTTGAAGAAAAGAGAGATGATACAGAATGGTACGGTAGAAAATTTCAACATTGATGCACATGGATGCTTAAGGTACCGAGATCGAATTTGTGTTCCTACTAAATCTGAATTGAAAGAGTTAATACTCTGAGAGGCACACGATGGTTCATTTGCTTTACACCCGGGAGGCGCAAAGATGTATCGTGATCCATGAGATTTGTATTGGTGGCCCAGAATGAAAAGAGATATAGTTGAATATGTTGGTAAATGTCTTACATGTCAGTGAGTAAAGGCGGAACATTAGGTTCCTACTGGGTTACTTTAGCCGATAAGTATTCCTGAGTGGAAATAGGATTGCATCACTATGGATTTTGTTACAGGATTACCACTGTTGACGAGCAAAAAGAATGCTATTTGGGTAATTGTTGATCAGCTTACAAAATCAGCTCACTTTATTGCAGTCAGAACAGATTTGTCATTGTAAAAGTGTATATTCGAGAAATTGTTAGATTGTACGGTATTCCAATATCTATAATCTCAGATCGAGATCCTAGATTTACATCAAGATTTTGGAGACAGTTACATGAGTCATTAGGCACACGGCTTAATTTTAGCACAGCATTTTATCTGCAGACTAACGGACAATCCGATCGGGTAATTCAAATATTAGAAGATATGCTTCGGGCTTGCATAATTGATTTTGAATCAGTCTGGGAATGTTATTTACCTTTAGCTGAATTTGTGTATAATAATAGTTTCCAATCAAGTATTCAGATGGCTCCGTATGAAGCATTGTATGGAAGAAGATGTAGATCACCTGTGTGTTGGACCGAACTAAATGAAAGAAAAGTGATTGGACCAGAATTGATTCAAGAAACAGAAGAGACAGTCAAGAAAATACAAGAGAGATTAAAAGCTGCATTTGATAGACAAAAGTCCTACATTGATTTGAAAGGACGGGACATTGAGTATTTAGTTGGGGATAAAGTATTTCTTAAAGTTTCTCTATGGAATAAAGTGTTCAGATTTGGTCGGAAAGGTAAATTGAGCCCTCGTTACATTGGGCCGTATGAAATCGTAGAAAGAATCAAACCAGTTGCTTATCGATTAGCTTTACCTCCGGAATTACAGAAGATACACGATGCTTTCCATGTTTCAATGCTACGCAGATATAGATCAGATCCTTCTCATGTCATTTCCATTGAAGATATTGAGATTTGACTGGATTTGTATTATAAAGAAGAGCCAGTTGAGATTTTAGCACGGGGAATAAAAGAATTAAGAAATAAAAGGGTTCCTCTAGTGAAAGTGCTATGGAAAAGTCATAAGGTGGAAGAAACGACTTGGGAACCAGAAGAAACTATGAGAGCTCAGTACCCCTATCTATTCTCAGGTAAATTTCGAGGATGAAATTTATTAAGGAGGGAAGAAATGTAACGACCCAAATTTCAAGGGCACCGAAAAAGTGAGTCTAGGGCTTCCATCTTAGGAAAAATGAGTTCGTTAATATTACAAAGTTAGTTGTGAGTTGAATTAGATTTTAATTAGGTGAATTTATTTTTATTAGAAGTAATTAGTAGAAAGGAAAAAATTGAATAGAGCATTGATAAACCGTAATTTATACATATTTTTATCCCATACTTAACACATTTATGAATGATTTCTCCTTAGATTTGGTGAATTTGATGCTTCTAATCCTTTAATTTCATGTTTTATACTTAGGTGAGAATAGGAGAGCAAAAAGAACAAGAAACGGGTCGAAAACAGAAAAAATAGGCCGACGTGGGAAAACAACACGGCCTGGACTTACTCACACGGGTAGCACACATGCTCGTGCCATTCTAATAGGCTCGAACACGGCCTAAAACAACCTCAGCACAGGCGTGTTGATCTCTCAGCCTTGACCACGGCCTGAAGCAATCGCATACGGGCATGTCACATGAGCGTGTCCCTGCTGAGCCCTAGTTAAGTTCTATTCAGAAAAGGGCAATTTTTAGGGCTTTTAGGCATTCTAAAGTCTATTTAAACACCCTAGAGGAGGACTAAAGAAGAGAAAGAGAATAGGGAGCAAGGAATTACTCTAAGAAAGCCGATTGATCCATCTCAGAAGTCGGATTATTCATCAAGACTCAAAATCTCTCCTCAAATTCCTTTCAGGAGTTTTGGGTTTTCTTTATATTTTGTATTCATTATTCTTCTGAGATTTTTCCTTTTTAGTTATGAACTAAACCCCCCTAAATACCTAAGGGGAATGAAACCTAAGACGAATCTTGTTATTATTATCTAAATTGTATGATAAATATTTAACTTGTTCTTAATTATGTATTCTTAATTCTTGTTTCGGTATTTCAGGATATTGATTCAAGTTAATGCTCTCATTCGAAGGATAAATAGTCCCTGTTTAAGAGTAACTTTATAATTAAGCGGAGTTGATTGCTCGCCTAGAGATAGGGTGACAAGATTTTGCCAGATTAGGGTGAAACTTAATAAGGGGATCCATAGATCAAGTTAATGCAACCCTAGAGTGTTAATTAGAAAGAGATTTCAATTATTCAATCTAGGGTTAGACGTTATTAGTCTTGAATAGGGATAATAACATAACTTAGGGATTTCTACGGAACAAGTTGAATGAATAAAGATTCAGAGTCAAATAACAAGTGAAGTCTAGATGGATTTTTCCTCTTAATCAATCGAATTTTCTAAAAAGTATTTTCCCCAATCCTATTTTCTGTGATTTCTTAGTTTAGTTAATTAGTTTAGATAAACAAACCATTTTATTTTTAGGCTAGATAATAAAAAGATAGTTAATACTAGTACTTTTAGTTCCTTTGGGTTCGACAATCCGGTCTTGCTAAAGCTATACTACTGATCGATAGGTACACTCTCCTTCACTGTGATAATAGTTAGTTTCAAGAACGATTAATTATAAATTTATAAAAACTTATCATGAAAAATTATGATCAAGTTTTTGGCGCCGTTGCCAGGGATCTAAAATATTAGGAACACTCGATTTTTATTACTTTAGCCATTTACTTTTACTGCAAGTTAAATTTTTGTTTAATTTTCATTACTAAATTTTCTTTTTCTTTCTTCTGGCAGGTTCTTATAGTTTATGACTAGAGGAAACCCGTTAGGAACATTACTTTTTGATAAAGAAATTGATTGCACAGCTCGCAGAAACCGAAGAGAAATAAGGCGAAGCCTAAGATATACAGAGGAAGGGCAAGAGGACGATATCTCAACTACAACTGAGGAGATGGCTGAAAATCAAGAAAACCTGCTACCTCCTGCAATTACCGCTGATCAAGTAAATCAGAATCAAGCTCTACGCACTATGTATGATTATGCTAAGCCAAATTTAACAGGAACTAAGTCAAGTATAGTTAGGCCTGCTATTGCCACAAATAATTTTGAACTGAAACCTAACACGATTCAAATGATACAGCAATTTGTTTAGTTTGATGGGTTGTAGGATAAGGATCCCAACGCTCACTTGGCAAATTTTCTGGAATTCTGCGACACATTTAAAATTAATGGCGTTTCTGATGATGCCATTAGTCTTCGGTTATTTCCTTTTTCATTAAGGAATAAAGCTAAATAGTGGTTAAACTAGTTACCACGATGATCAATCACTACTTGGGAACAAATGACCGAAAATTTTTTATTAAAGTATTTTCCACCAGCTAAAACAGCTAGATTACGTAATGATATCTCTTCTTTTGTGCAGATGGATTTAGAAACCCTTTACGATGCATGGGAGAGATACAAGGACCTACTGCGAAGGTGCCCTCACCATGGGTTACCTCTATGGCTACAAGTTCAAACATTTTACAATGGTGTGAACCTCTTGACAAGACAGATGATTGATGCAGTAGCTGGTGGCACCCTCAATAACAAAACACCTAAAGCAGCTTAAAAATTTATCGAGGAGATGTCACTAAATAACTATTAGTGGGAAGTCATGAGGACTAAGCCAACCAAAATAGCAGGCGTTTATAACGTCGATGCGGTTAATATGCTATCAAATCAGATGGAACTTTTAAATAAAAAGATTGATGGTTTACTTGGTTCTACGCAGATACTTCCAGTGATGAGGTGTGATTCAAATGGAGGAGGCATACATACAGAATATCAACCCTTCAATCCTACAACTGAAGAGGAACAAGTCCACTATATGGGTAACAATAACTCTAGACCTCAAAATAACCCATACAGTAATACTTACAATACAGGTTGGAGGAACTAACCAAATTTCTCATGGGGTGGTCAAGGAAATCAAAGGTCACAAAATCCTCCTGGTTTTCAACACCTACCTTATCAATAGGAAAAGAAACCAAACTTTGAGGAGATGTTATCCAAATTCATCGGGTGTTAGAAACTCGTCTCTAGAATATTGAGATAGCGCTTAAAAATCAACAAGCGTCGATCTAAGGGCTAGAAACTCAGATAGGTCAGCTGTTCAAACTAATTTCCGAATGACCACAAGGTAGCTTGCCAAGCAATACTGAACCTAACCCAAGGGAACAACTCAATGCAATCAATGTTAGAAATGAGGAAGGGTCAGTTGCATCTAAACCAGAACCAAAGCATGAAACTGTGGCAAGTGAAGGTAAAGATGAGGAAAAATCGGTAAGTGTAGAATATAAAACTCGTGTGCCATACCCTAATGTGACAAGGAAAGACCGCTCAAATGAACAATTTGGTAAATTCCTTAAACTTTTAAAGAAATTACGTATCAACTTACCGTTTATTGAAGCTCTCATGCAGATACCGAACGCAATAAAGTTTTTAAATGAGCTCTTAGCAAATGAGCGGAAGTTGGATGAGGCATCGCATGTGGAGCTAAACGTAGTTTGCTCAGCTATTCTACAGAATAAGCTACCCAACAAATTAAAAGATCTAGGGAGTTTTACAATTCCTTGCTTTATTGGTAGCTTAGGTGTTAATAATGCATTGGCTGATTTAGGAGCTAGCATCAATGTCATGCCTTACAAAATGTTTAAGCAACTAGGTCTTGGGAAACCGAAACAAACTAGGATGAACATTCAATTAGCAGATAAAACTATCATATTTTTTAGGGGTATTATTGAAAATGTACTCGTTAAAATTGACAAATTTATATTCTCAGTTGATTTCGTTGTTCTAGACATAGAGGAGGATAGCAACACTCCTTTTATTTTAGGAAGGCCCTTTTTAGCAACTGCTACGACAATTATTGACGTTGACACAGGTGAACTCACACTTCGTGTGGGGCTCACAACTCTGGCAACACATCGAAAATTAAAGGTGATTGTATAAACCATTCTCCTAAAACCGACCTTATGGTGCAACATACTTTGTAGGAAATAAGCTCGAAGGACATACATGAGCCATGTTCAAGAAACAATAAAGGACCTATCCATGAAGAACGAAGGCTACAAATCAAGGAGCTAGATGAATGGCGGACATGTAAACTGAGAACACACGATAAACCAAAACTACACCAGGACAAGCTCAATACCTCACCAAATCAACTTAAGTTTTAGAGATAAAGTCTTATTAGATGTCGCAGATCCTCGCATTACCATTGCCAAACCAAATGAAGAAACTCCTCTTACGATACTTAGCATTTTTCCATTTAGTATAGTCGAGGTAATCCATCTCAAAGTCGGCACTTTTAAGGTAAACAATACCCATCCAAAACCTTATTTTGATGAAATTGATAGCAGGAATGAGGAGTGTAAACTCCTCGAACCACCATGATCATTCAATGGAGAGGTAAGTGGAGCTTAGACTATAAATAAGCGCTTCTCGGGAAGCAACCCGAGCACTAATGGTATTAACTTCTTTAAATTTTAGTATTTAACACCTAACCTACTACTAACTGAGCTCTTGAATATAGGTTTTCCACACTCACACGGCCAGGCACACGGGCGTGCTGTAGACCGTGTGAAAATAGGGCAAAGATTTTACTCCAACACGGGCTGTGATAAAATGCCATGGCTGTGTGACATGGCCGTGGGCGATCCTGCCAAAATAACACGGGCGTGCGACACGCCCGTGTCCTGAAACCATGGTCGAACCTATCAAATTGACACGGGCGTAGGCATACATACACGGGCATGGAGAAGCGAACGAAGCAGAACACGGCCGTGCGACATAGCCGTGTGCATCAACACGCCCAAGGAACACGGGCGTGGGTTGTATGTTAGAGACGCCGAAATTCAAAAAAATGCGAAACACATGGGCTAAATTAAGGCACACGGGCGTGTCCCCTGGTCGTGTGCCCCAAAATCTATAAAAACCTCTCACTATTCATCATATTCCTCATCTAAAATCCCTAACCCTAACAGCTGCAACTCCAAACGCCCTCTCTGCCACGCCCGTGCGCCACTTTCAACTTCATCTTTGACGCCCAAACTCCTCTTTTTAGCGTATACCATGTCATCTTCACGTGGGAAGAAGGCTGCCATCCCTGTTTCGAAAAAAAAGAAGGAAGCGTCATCTTCCTCGGGCCCTACTGCTGAAATTTGCCACCCCTTCTTGTAGTTTCCCATTTGACCCCAAGAAGAACTTTTCCAGATACTTTGAGCTTGACCCTTAGGTGTGGACTACTGCATCGACTAGGCTACGCTAAAACAAGTGGCTGATGCGATTCGGGCCCTCCTCACCATTAACCCATGGGACCTTTTTTTTGGGATCATCGAGGCGACGTATCTCAAGCTCATGATGAAACTCTGCTCAATGTTCCATTTTCAGACCGTAATGACCAACTACGATGATCCCAGTACAGTTCAATTTTGCCTCAATGGGTTAGTTTGCCAGTTAAGTGTCCCAGAGTTCGGTACCGCATTGGGTCTCTATACGGAGGAGTTCAAGAAGGAGAACAACCTTCATGCTCTCAACCGCCACATTCATCGTTCTCTCTCACGGTGCTGGGACACGTTACTACCACGTTCGGCCACCTACGACCCTATTCACTCAAAGGCATTGGCTCTCCCTCCATCCTTGAGGTACCTACATCCTATTTTAGCTTACACTTTGACAGGGTAGAGAGAGAGCACTGGCGTCATCAACACTCACGACATCTACTTCCTATGGTGTATGTCGCATGGGCACATCTTCGACCTCCCTTATTTCATCGCCCTTTCCATTCGCCATCAGACGGAGTGACATCGGAAGGGGATCATCTCCATTGGCCCTTACGTGACTCGACTGGCTCGGCACTTTGGGCTCCTCAACACCGCAGAACAAGAATCCTCCCTTACCCTCATTGGTAAGATGTCCCCACAAGGCATCTCGAGCATGCTAAGTATGAGAATGATTGAAAAGCATCGTGGAACCTACCCTCTTCAATATCGTCTTGCCCAATCAACCAAGGAGGAGGCTCTTGAGGACATTACTGATGATGTCCCTCCATGACACGAGGACCCACTATCAGCCACCCCCCACCAATCGTCCAGTTCATGCAGTGACTTCATATTCTGACATCTCTGAGCACCTCACTCGATACGAGCAGCAGTGTTTTTAGTGATTTGATAACATTGATGCTACTCTACAGTAGACTTGTCAGCACCTCCACATCTCATCGCCACCACCGCCTCGCAAACCATCCATCGATGATGATGTTTAAATATTTTATTTTATCTTTATTTCTATTTTTGTTTTTATTTATCATTTTTTCTTATTATTTTCACTTTTAGCTTTTAATTTTATTTCCTTTTGAATCTATTTTATTTTTAGTTTTTATAAAAAATTTTAATCTCGGCTAAGTCTTTATGAGTAATTCTTCTTCTTTATATCCTCTAAAAAGTTCCTGATTTTATCACAGTTAGAAAGAGCTACAAAGCTCACAATTACTTAGGAACTTCAAACTCCATTGGGAAAGGTTCTCCATGACTGCCATGCCCTACTCCATTGTGGAACCCAACCTCTACCACCACCGGAGTATCCTCCTCCACTCTACATAACTCTAAACTAGGGAGTTCATTCATTTAACATTCAGGAAGTTTCACTTTTCTCCCTATCTTATGATCTTATATCTATAATTATCACTAATTTTATGTTTGTACATTGAGGGCAATGTACATCTTAAGTGTAAGGGGTTATCTATATCTATATCAGAAACAAACACTGAATTTTGTCTTATTCTCATGTGATCTTCTCATATCATTATTAGAATGAATTTTGATTAATTTATGATTTTTTTCTTGATACGTCTTGAATTAAAACATAGGCATTCATGCATTTATTGTTTAAACTTTAAGACATTAGAGAATTAAGCATGATAAGTTGATTTTTGAGAATTTTAAAATTTTAGGTTGTCTTCCCAAGTTTAGGTATTATCTTGAATTGAAATCCACAGGTTTAAACATCAAAAAGCCATAATTTTTGTGAGATTTTGAGCCTTTAAGAGCATCTATTATTTCTTTCATGCTCACTTTTATTGTTGCTTTGAATGCATCAATATCGAATTGTTATTCTAGAACTTGCTTGATTATGCATGTCAAGACCACACCATTTGATTTGATATGTCAAGGTGATAGAGGCACTTAGGATTAAACCACTCATGCCATGAAAAGCCTACCTCCATGATTAACCCTTAGTAAACCCCTTTGAGCCTAACAAGTCATTCCTTGATTTATCCCCAATATTAACCCTTAACTCATTATTTTTAAAATCCCCTCAATTAATTTGATCCCTATTTTTGTGGAGATTTGATTTGAATAAATTGCTTAGCTATGTCTTGTTCTTAATAGTTAGTCTATGTTATTTAACTCGTTCTTAAAAAAAAAATACATATTTACATATTGGTAGTGATCTTTTGTTTTTGAGCTTACGTATTTAAATTTTGAAAAGAAGTTCTATTGTACGCAAGTGATGATTTAATATTTTTCTAGTTAAGTAATTTTTCAATTCAATCTCGATTCTAACCTTTTTCTTTTAGCTTGTAACCACACCCCCTAACCAAGCCTCGTTACAACCCTCTAAAGACCTTTTGATTGATGTATCATCTCAATTTATAGTGGTGGAGAATTGATTTTCATGCAAGCCTATGGTAATAACTTTTTATATTGACTGTTGAGTGCTACATTCATTATCCTTAAACACTTCAAGTGATTTGAGTGAATCTTTAGTGAGGATGTTAAACTCTGTGAGATTTTGAATCAATGATGATTACTTAGATAAAGGGAGATGCCTATATTTTTTTCATGATTAAATACTCAACTTGGAAAGTTTGAAACTTGAATGCTCTTCTAGTTGAATTCTCAATGTATGATTACTTATGAATTAGCTTGAGATATTATTGATAGGAATTATAAGTTGAGAAAAAGGAATTCTTAACTGTGAATTGAGGATTTTACTTGAGGACAAGCAAACGCTTAAGTGTGGGGGTATTTGATAAACCGTAATTTATACATATTTTTATCCCATACTTAACACATTTATGAGTGATTTCTCCTTAGATTTGGTGAATTTGATGCTCCTAATCCTTTAATTTCATGTTTTATACTTAGGTGAGAATAGGAGAGCAAAAAGAACAAGAAACGGGTCAAAAACAGAGAAAATGGGCCGACGTGGGAAAACAACACGGCCTGGACTTCCTCACACGAGTAGCGCACACGCTCGTGCCATTCTAATAGGCTCAAACATGGCCTAAAACAACCTCAACACAGGCGTGTTGATCTCTCAGCCTTGACCACGGCCTGAAGCAATCGCACACGGGCATGTCACATGAGGGTGTCCCTGCTGAGCCCTAGTTAAGTTCTATTCGAAAAAGGGCAATTTTTAGGGCTTTTAGGCATTCTAAAGTCTATTTAAACACCCTAGAGGAGGACTAAAGAAGAGAAAGAGAATAGGGAGCAAGGAATTACTCCAATAAAGTCGATTGATCCATCTCAGAAGTTGGATTATTCATCAAGACTCAAGATCTCTCCTCAATTTCCTTTCAGGAGTTTTGGGTTTTCATTATGTTTTGTATTCATTATTCTTCTGAGATTCTTCCTTTTTAGTTATGAACTAAACCACCCTAAATACCTAAGGGGAATGAAACCTAAGACGAATCTTGTTATTATTATCTAAATTGTATGATAAATATTTAACTTGTTCTTAATTATGTATTCTTAATTTTTGTTTCGGTATTTCAGGATATTGATTCAAGTTAATACTCTCATTCGGAGGATGAATAGTCCTTGTTTAAAAGTAACTTTGTCATAATTAAGCGGAGTTGATTGCACACCTAGAGATAGGGTAACAAGATTTTGTCGGATTAGGGTGAAAACTAATAAGGGGATCCATAGATCGAGTTAATGCAACCCTAGAGTGTTAATTAGAAAGAGATTTCAATTATTCAATCTAGGGTTAGACGTTATTAGTCTTTAATAAGGATAATAACATAACTTAGGGATTTCTACGAAACAAGTTGAATGAATAAATTGTCCAATTCAGAGTCAAATAACAAGTGAAGTCTAGGTGGATTTTTCCTCTTAATCAATCGAATTTTGTAAAAAGTATTTCCCCAATCCTATTTTCTATGATTTCTTGGTTTAGTTAATTAGTTTAGATAAACAAACCCTTTTATTTTTAGGCTAGATAATAAAAAGATAGTTAATACTAGTACTTTTAGTTCTTTTGGGTTCGACAATCCGATCTTGCTAAAGCTATACTACTGTTCGATAGGTACACTTGCCTTCATCGTGATAATAGTTAGTTTCAAGAACGATTAATTATAAATTTATAAAACTTATCACAAAAAATCATGATCAAGCATAAAAGCTTAATCATAGAATAGAGAAAAGAATAAAGGATTAAATTAGTAATTAAACTAAACTAGTGACATGTGTAAGTTAGAAAATAAATACATGTGTATTTAAATTATTAGTACAAATGTATATAATATATAAATTTACTTATAAATTAAGTAAAAGATATTTACTTATTATTATCATTATATTTTATTAATTAATTGAGATAATGACAAATGTATGGTGATGAATTACTACATGTGTACATGTGTGTATGAATACACATGTAGTATTTTTGTTTGTATTAACTAGATATTTTATAATTAATTATTAATTAAGTAAATAAAAGAAAGAAAAAAAAGAAAAAGAAATAGAGAAGAAACGAAATAGAAAGAAACAAAGAAGAAAAGAAAAAAAAAAAAGGAGAAATTAGGGTTTGAAAGCTTGGAAGTTAAATTGGTAAGTCAATTAAGTCCCTTTCTTAGTGATTTTGATTTTTTTAAAGTTTCAAAGTTGAATACTTTTGAATTTGTGCGAAAATATTGAAAGATGATGGATTTTTAAGTAGGGTTTATGTTGAACTAATGGTGAAACTGGGGGTTTAATTGATAGAAATTTTGATTTTAATTGATTAAAGGATTAAATTGTAAACAAGGTCATAAGTTTTGTATTGTGGGGACTAAATTGATAGGAATTCAAAATTATGGAAAAATCATAAAAATTTGATGGTTATATTAAAGTTTTGATGGAAAGTGAATAAGGAAATAATATGAATTGTAAAAAGGATGAAGATGAAAATAGTTAGGACAAATTTGGGATTTAGGTTAAAATTGAATGGAAAGTTATTATTTTCTATAAAATATGTGTGTTATTAATTAATTATAATTATGCTATTTTTTGTAGCAAACAAGGAAACCGGGACGTTGAATGCGAAGGGAAAGGAAAAAGTGATCGAAGAGTAGCTCGAGAAAATATCGGTTTGTATTACCTTAATTCAAGTTATGTATTATTAAATGTTTAATTTCAATATATGTGCATGAAAAATGAAATTGAGGTAAGTAGTGATTTTGAATTGAATGAGAATTGGATTTGATTGATGAATGTATACATGTGTGAAATTGAATTGTATAATGATATTGGTGAATTTGAAATTGTGATTGAATTGTTATTGCGATTGATTTGAATTCGAATGATTATGATCAACTGAAAGTGCAAGTGATATGAATATTTAATTCTGATACCCTATTAACTAGTCGGGCTAGGGTGGATATAGTTAGCATGCCATAGGATAGGAAGAGTTCAGGGATTCTTCGACCTCGAGTCGAAGAGACACTTGGTGTGTCATATTTGCTTCGGATAGATTCAATAAGGCGTTGGTCGCCACTTTGCTTTGGCTTAGCCGATGAGACGTTGGTCGTCACTTATTTGCTTCAAACTATCCGATGAGGCATTGGCTGCCACTCTGGTGTGTTTGGTTGGATCCGTGTATCCTTCAAAGTCCGAGTTATGTTAATAGGGGAAATGAGAGAGTGAAATTGTAAAATGAAATGAGAAATGCAATTTGTGCTATGGGATTGAAGGCATAAAACCAATGTTCATGAATTATTCATATTTGAATATGAATTGGATATTTATATGTAATTGAGAGATGAACCAAAGTTTCATGAATAGTTGGTAATCTTATTGATGAGATGTTGAATCAAATAATGAAAATGATAACTTGGTATGAATTATATGTATGATTTGTTAATTATCTATACATGTTCATAATATTTTATATTTGCTATAATTTGAATTATGGTAATACCACTGAGTATTTCCGATACTCAGCGTACGGTTTGTTTCCGTGCGCAAGCTAGGTAAAGTTAAAGTTCGGTGCAACATCCAAGTCAATCCCGACCTCAGCTTAGTTCCTGGTGATGAATCTATCTTTTGGAAATGTGGCATGTATTAGGTTTTGTTTTAGTCACTTAAATATATTTTATGTTTTAGGTGTAAGGCAATTTGTAACTTTTAAGAAGTATTTGAAATGAACAAATGAATGTTATTTGATCAAGATTTACAAGTTAATGTTTTGGGTATGAATTAGGTGTGTTTAATATGTGAAAATAGCTCAAAAATGGTGAAAAATCAGGTTTTCACATGGCTAAGTCATATGGGCATATGCTCAGGCCGTGTGGCAAAGTCAGAATTGCTCACAGGTTAGTCCCATGGCCATGTGAGCAAGACAGATCTACCCACGAGCTGGCCCTACGGCCATGGGAGCCCCACAGGCAGGCCACACGGGCATGTCCCAGGCCACACAGGCGTGTGCCCTATTCTCAAGGAAAAGTTTCCAAATTTCCCAGTTTAGTCCCAAATCACTTCCTAAACATATTTTGGGCCTCGTAGGTCTATATTAGGGACTTAAAGATGGAATTTGAGAAATTTTAAATTGAAATACAAATTTATGACTCGGTGTTGTTTGTTTATTAGTGTTTAATTCTGGTAATGCTTCGTAGCCCTATTTCGGCGACGGGTTGGGGTTAAGGGGTGTTACATGTGTGGTTATAACTTTTGGATTTGGATTTCATTTTTCTTTCTTTTCTGCAACATTGATAAAAACATTACGCAAACAATTCTTTTTTTACAAATGGTTTTTGGAAAACAATCTTGGTTTTGGTTTTAAAAGAATTTGAAACTTCCGCTGCAAAATTAATAGCTAACTGTAAATAATATCATATAATGGTTTTAGTAATGAAAATGTTTTATCATACTTGGATGCTTTATCAAATAACTTAACATGGTTTTATCGAAGTAACATTGGTTCCAAAACCGTTCTTCGTAACACTCTTAGATTTGGCCATAACATCTAGGTCGGGTTTGGGGTGTTACATTTAGTAGTATCAGAGCCAGGTTACAAAACTCGGACTGTGAATCTTGGGTTCCAAAATTGTGTTTTGAAAAGGAACTCGTTTTTCAAATAATTTGGATCATGTTGAGTAAGTATGTAGTACTCCAAGTCAACGACACCGATCCTGTATGTATCTCTGAATCTAGAAAACACTGTAGTTATTACTTTCTGAAACTGTACTGAGTTAATTAGAGACTAAAACCTCTGAAATACTTTAGAACTTCTGATAACTTAAGCATAAAGTATTTGATTATAAACACTGGAACTAATGCATAAAATTTTATAATGTAGATAAATTTGAAATTGCGAGGAGCACTCCTGGAACTCATAGTCATGCTATTTTTGGGCGCAACGGCACCGTAGAAGGGCTCGAGTTGAGTCTTCCTCTCTGGGCAGTGTGCCGAAGTTAGATACGAGTGAGACACCGATTTCACCTACTACTGAGACTGGGTCTTAAAGTCGCTCGGCTGGGGACGACACACTGTCCCAAGCCATGTTGAGGGTTTTGGAGAGGGTCGCTGGACCCCATTCTGGTTCTGGGGGCCATGGGTCAATAATTGAATGACTCTGGTCTAATGGAGCTTATTGTTTAGGGGTGGCACTAGATTCGCCCCTACTGTGGTCGAGTATTGGTTGGAGGCCACTAAGAGGATTACAAACGACATTGACTGCACTCCTGAGAAGAAACTGAAGAGCACAAAATAAGGTAACCAGTTTCCTCATAAGGGTATTTTTCAGAACAATGATGGTAATTAGGGACAGAAAGCATCTCAACCAGTCGAATCTAGGTAGCCTGCCTTGGTCTATGTGGTTAGGCGTCGAGAGGCATGAGATGTGGTTGATGTCATAGCAGGCACGGCACGTTCTCTATCTATTCAATTCCTTATTTTGCACTAATTGATATTAGATCTACACACTCATATATTGCATGTGATATGGCTACTAAATTGGGAGTTAGGGTAGAGAAAAATGCTAGCACTGTTACTGTAGTCTATTTTCTAGTATAATTTGATAGACAAAATTTATAAGAGCTGCCCTTTGGAGGTCCAAGGGGAAGTTTTTCTTGCAAAATTGATGGAACTACCTTTGAATAAGTTTGAACTAATTTTGGGGATGAACTTGTTGGTTGAACACCAAGTCAGTTTGTATTGTGCTATGAAATGGGTAACATTGAAGAGAGTGACCAGAAAGAAAATTTTTATGGTTGAAGAGCGTCAAAATTATCTGTCAAATGTGGTCTCTACTATGGTAGCGGAGAAGATGTTTCAAAAAGGGTGTAAGACATTTCAGACCTATATCTGAAATGCTAATGTAGTTGGATCTTCACTAGATAGTATTCGTATAGTTAGGGAATTCCAAACATTTTTCTGGAGCAGTTGCCAAGATTACCTCCGGAGTGGGAGATGAAATTTGGAATTGAGTTGCTGCTAGGTATAGCATCGATCTCCATGGTTCCCAATTGCATGACACCCAAAGAATTGAAAGAGCTGAAGGTTCAGCTTCAAGAGCTCTTAGACCAGGGTTTCATAAAATGCAGTGTTTTGCCATGAGGTGCATCGGTTCTCTTTGTTAAAAAGAAATATGGGTCACTTAGACTATGCATTGATTATAAGTAGCCAAAAAAAGTTAATAGTAAAGAATAAGTACCCCTTGGCCCATGATTGATGATATGTTTGTCCAGTTTAGGGCCACAACTATCTTTTCCAAGATTGACTTAGGGTTTAGTATTATCAGCTCAAAGTGAAAGAATTCGATGTACCTAAGACCATATCAAGGATTCGTTACATTTACTACGAGTTTCTAGTTATGCCCTTTAGACTGACAAATGATTTGGCTGCATTCTTGGATCTCATGAATCAGGGTTTTCAGCCTTTCCTCGATCAGTTCGTCATTGTATTCATCGATGACATATTGGTGTATTCTAAGTCTGAATCTAAATATGAGAAGCATATAAGAGCAGTTTTACATATTCGTCATGTAATGAAGCTTTTCGCTAAGCTCAATAAATGTGAATTTCGTTTGAAAGATATTATGTTTTTAGGGCATATGGTGTCTGTTAAAGGTATTCGGGTGGATTCGAAGAAGATTGAAACCATTTTAGATTGGACACAATCTAAGATTGTTTCAGAGATTCAGAGTTTTCTCGATTTGGTGAGATATTATCGAATGTTTGTAGAGGGTTTCTCCTTGATTGCAGATCCCTTGACTAAGCTGTTAAAGAAGAACACTCCTTTTAAATTAGCAAATGATTAGTAGGCTAGTTTCAAAAGACTTGATTCTATGATGACTCAAGCTCAAGTTTTGGTTCAGACGGAATCCGGTAAGGATTATGTTATCTACAGCGATGTATCACATGTTGGTCTTTGTTGCACTCTGATGCAAGGTGGCAAAGTGGTTGCTTATGCCTAGAGATAACTCAAGATACATGAATGCAACTAACCAACTCATGATTTGGAGTTGGCAGCTGTTTTCTTAGCTCTTAAGATATGAAGACACTATTTGTATGGTTAGAAGCGTATTATTTACACAGATCACAAAAGCCTTAAATATCTCCTCTCTCAGAAAGAGCTTAACTTAAGACAACATCGATGTATAAAGTTGTTAAAGGATTATTGTAAAGCCCAAATTTTGCCCGGGCCCAACACATCACACAAAGAATAAAACCAAATCCAATAAATAATTAAACAGTTTAAAATGTCCATTTACATACTGGGCCCAAACCAAAACCAAACCAGCCCAAAGTTAAAACCCAATTACAAACCCAATAACCTAAACCCTAATAGCCCAATACAGCCCAAAACACAAGTAAGCAGAAGGAAAAAAAATCCTAGGTGCGCCGCACCTAGGTCCCTCTGCTGCTTCCCCACCCACGCGCGCCACACGTCAGCAGGGCCTTCCCCGCACGCCATCTCCGACCTCCACGCACACTTGACGCCTCTGACACCTGCAAAGCAAGTAGAACACACAAATAAAAGAAGACAGACAGAAAAAACAAGCAGAAACAAACAAAATATGAGCAGTTGTAATCTGCCTATAAAAGCTTCAATAGGCGTCTTGTAACTTTTTCGAACAATATCAAATACAAAAAAAAGATCAAATACAAAAACCGATTCGAAGAAGATTAAGGTGCTTTTTATTTCTATTTTATTTTTTTAGTTCAAAATAAATAATAATAATAAATAAATATAAGAGGGGTGAAATCTGTTACCTTTAGCACCGTACTTGGAGCCTTCTCCGGCCTCGGAGGTGACCGAGTCAGGGGACTTGCCTGAAAACCCCATCAGCGTTATTAGGCAGCCAAAAGGCCCCTTTATTTTCTCCTCTTTTTTGCTTTTATTTTCGAGTTTTGGTGGGGAGTTTGGGTACTTTACCCTTAGATCGAGATTGGAAAGGTTAGATCAGCCAAAAAAAGGTTCCTTTTAGGAACTCCGACTGCCATATATGGTAGCGGGCCGGCGACGGCGTAAGAGGCGAGTTCAAAACCCTAGCAGAGGAGAAGAAAGAAAAATGGGGGGTTCAAATTTTTTTTTTTTAAAGATAAAAGAACAAAATATTTTTTTTAAAAAAAAATTTTCTCTTATAGTGTGGATAAAACGGCCTCATTTAGGGACTGTTTCAATGGCCTTAAAACGGTGTCGTATAGGGCCTCTGACCCGCGCGACCCGACCCATAACCGGAGGGGATCCGCGCGTTTTAGACTTATGGTCTATTTGCGCGCAAGGACGCTCTGTTTTTGCAATGCGCTGCAATCTACCCCTTCTGTTTACTTTTTATTTTTATAAATCTGCCCACATAATTTATTTTTTATTACATTTGGGTCCATGCTGAAACGTTGTGCATAAGGGTTGGGAATATTTCCCAGTCAGTCCCTCATCGTTTCAGCGTGTTTCATCTCGGTCCTTAATAGCCTTTTTTTTCATTATTTACAATTTTTACCCTTAAATTTTGATTCGATTTCAACCAAGTCCTTAGTCTGTCTAATTTATTTATTCCTTTTTTTTAAAACTGTTTTGTTATGATTATTTATTTTAATTTTTTTCTTATATTATTTATTTTAAATCGTTTTATTATTATTTATGTTAAGTTTTTTTTTTTTGTATTATGTATTTAAACTATTATCAATTTTAAATTTTTAAATGTTACTTATTTTAAACTTTTATATATATATATATATATATTATTTATTTTGGATTATTTTGTTATATATTTTTTATTTAAACTATTTTTGCACATTATTTATTTTAAATTTCTCTTTTACATATTATTTTTAACTCTTTTGTATGTTATTTTTAAAGTGTTTTATATATTTTTTATTACTTTGTATATTATTTATTTTAATTTGCTTTACATATTATTTATATGAAATTGTTTTACATTATTGACTTCAAATGGTTTTATATAATGTTTTGTTGCATATTCTTCATTTGTTAATATTGTTATTTAAATAATATACATTGTGTGAATATTGCCATTACATGTTCTAGAAATTATTTATTAACATCTTCATATTATTGACGTTCATTAACCTTGCATCTAATTCGTGTTTTATTATTCCATGCTCTATGTTACATATTTGTTTTATCTAGTTCAAATCACATCATGCATCAAGCTCCAACGTATTTGTTCAATATAGACCAATTTGTTTTGCTCGAAACAAAATAAACACTCGTCGTTAAATGCTATACTTGTTATTATTCAAAAATAAAAATTTTCAAGAAAAGGCAATATTTCGAGTTTTGGGAATTCAAGAAATCGTACCCTAACTTACGGGGTTTCGATTTTCTTGTTAAACTAAAATAGCCAAATATCCTTTTGGATTTCAAAGTACATGAAGTTTTCGATAAAAATTAAAGGCAAACTTGTTCTCGAGAATTCCAACGTCGCATCCTAACTTACAGGATGTGGCATTTTGTTATCTCGCGATGAGTGGGCCTTTGAAGCCCGCTTCAACTCAACTCAAGCATTTTTTTAAAAATGAACATTGATAAAAAAAAAGGATCGTATTTTAAAAATCTTTTCAAAATTTCAACTCTCGACATTAAGACGTTAATTAATCAATTAGATACCAATTTTGGGCGTGACGAGGGTGCTAATCCTTCCTCGCATGTAACCGACTCCTAAACCCATTTTCTCAAATTTCATAGACCAAAATCGTTGTTTTAGTAAATCAAAATATTTTATTAAAACGACCAAACTTCTAGGTGATCCGATCACACCTAAATAAAAAGGATTGGTGGCGACTCCATTTTCATTTTTTTTTAAATAAGTCGATGCCCTTCCGAAAAAATGGTTTCGACAATTATGATTACATGATTGAGTATCACCCTAGAAAAGCCAATGTGGTGTCTGATGCCTTGAGTAGAAATGCTATGTTTGAATTAAGAGCTATGTTCACTTGATTGAGTTTGTATAATGATAGGGGTATTTTAGCTATGTTACAGGTGAAGTCTACCTTGGTTCATGAAATTAAGGATAAGTAGCCATTTGATGTTTCTTCAATACCTCAGTTTAAGAAAGTTAAGGATGGTTTGACTGAGAACTTTGGAATTAATTCAGAGGGTGTTTTATGTTCCAGCGGTAGGTGTTATGTGTCAGATGATCGAGATTTGAGATAGTCCATGCTCCGGGAAGCACATAGTAGCCTTTACGCTATCCATCTTAGAGGTCTTAAGATGTATCGAGATTTGAAAGAATTATATTGGTGGCTTGGTCTGAAACGAGAGGTAACGAACTATGTATCACATTGTCTGACTTGTCAATAGGTTAAAGTTTAGCATCAGTTTCCATCAAGGCTATTGCAACCGATCAAAAATCCACAGTCGAAATGTGAGAGAGTGACCATGGACTTTGTTACTGGGTTACCTTTAACACCTACTAAGAAAGATTTAGTTTCGGTCATTTTGGATAGGTTGACCAAGTCTTCACATTTTCTACTGGTTCGTACTGATTTCTCTCTTCAGAAGCTTGCTAAACTCTATATCTCAGAGGTAGTGAAATTGCATGGGGTGCTAGTTTCGATTATTTCGGATCATGATCCTTTCTTTACATCTCAGTTTTGGAAAAACTTGCATGAGGCTTTGGGTACTCAATTGGATTTTTTAGTACAACTTTCCATTTGCAGTTAGATGATCAGTATGAGAAGGCTATTCATATTTTGGAGGATATGCCGAGAAGTTGTATTATTGATTTTTAGGGTAGTTAGGAGGAGCAACTGTCATTGGCCGAGTCCACCTACAATAACAACTTTTAGTCTAGTACTCAGATGACGCCTTACGAGGCTCTTTATGGTTTTAAGTGAGTACACCCTTATGTTGGATTGAGTTGGGCATGAAAAAGATGTTGGGCTAGGATTTGATTTAGGAGACTGAAGGTAAGGTCTATTTGATCCAGGACAGGTTAAAAGCAGCTTTGGGTAAACAAAAGTCTTATGCTGATTTGAGGAGGTAGGATATCAAGCTCAGAATGGGTGATTAGGTTTTCCTTAAGCTCTCTCTATGGAGGAAGGTTCTGAGGTTTGGTCAAAATTGCAAGTTGAGCCCTATGTTTATTGGACCCTATTAGATACTTAAGAGGATTGGTCCGGTAGCTTACCAACTCGAGTTACCTCCGGAGTTTGACCGCATTGATGATGTATTTGATGTCTCAATGTTAAGGCGATATTGATCCGACCCTTCTCACATTTCTAGATTGAGGAGATTGAAGTTAGACTGGCTCTATGTTTTGAGGAAAAGACTGTATGGATATTGGATAGAGAGATTAAGGTTCTAAGGAGGAAACAGATTCCTTTGGTTAAAGTTCTTTGGCGAAACCATGGCATCGAGGAAGCAACTTGGGAGTCGGATGACTCAATTAGTCAACAGTATCCTCACCTGTTTGAATCAGGTAAATTTTGAGGCCAAAATTTCTTTTAAAGGCGAGAGGGAGAGTTGTAACATCCTGAATTTTTTTCTTAAGTTTGTAGAATTATGTCAAGAATGAGTTATTGGTTTGATGGTTAAGAGTCAGTGTAATTGGCCCAGAGACTAGGGTTCAATTCCCCTTGCTCGCGGAAACTTTATTTTTTGTAAATTTTTGCTCCCCTTCTCTAGGTATGTCGTCCATGAACTATAGAAACCTTTTGTTTAAATACCAAATTTAACATAAAAATCAACTTTTTTTCATTCCTATTATTTTCTCCTTGCCGCCCAACCCTTCTCTCTATCTATTCGTCTCTATTTTTCTTTCTTCCTTCCTTTCCTTTTTCCTCTCACTTTTGTTACCAACCCTACATTCCATTCGTCTACATTCATCACAAATCTGTTGTCACAATATTGAATCAGGGAAGGCTAAGTTAATAGGGTAGATCTGATTTTACGTTTTTGTTTCCTTTCATTCTCTTTATTCTCTAGTGCTGACGGATTATGTGATCTTGTGAATTAACTTTAGGCAAATGTTCGGATCTAAATCCCTCAGATATTCATTGAAGAATGTGGCCATCTGTATCTTTCGAGTGATTAGAAGTAGAGTAAGTGAATTTGATGGGTTTTCATTCTTCTATTAAGTCGAATTCTACAGAATATCCTAAAATTGTTCCAAACAATTTGGTCTTAGTGTTAGGAAAAGATCTAAACCAGATCTAGTCGGATTAAGGGCTTAGAAGCTGTGAGTAATGTTAGAGCTTCAGAGTGTGGATTTTCTAGGTGTTTGTTCTAGCCAAATGTTAGCAAACCAAGTGAGGTTTTAGGACCACATGGGCGACCGGTACAATCGTGTGCTACTGTATTGTTAGAGTTAAAATAGGGCCACATGACCTAGGAAAGGTTACACGACCATGTGAACACTGTTGGGAAAAGTTATTGATTTACACACGGCCACAAGGAGTTACACGGCCTAGTCACACGACCGTGTACTTCAATAACACAGTTTATAACCCCTCACACAGCTTCCCTAGACGACCATGTGACCCTTATTTCACTATTTGTTTTTAACTAGTTTGTCAAATATTTTGTTTTAGTCCTAGAGTAATTCCCTACATGTTAGAGCTCTTGTAAGTATGATTGAGACTACATTACTATATAATTGAATTTATGATCGTGATTGATATGATATTGCTTGTATGTAAGCATGTTTTGATTGCTACTGTTAATATTGATTTCATGAAAAACATGTCACTGAAATTGTTAAATTGAAGCATGTTGAGCATGCAATTGATACTGTTACTGTACTATTTAGCATGATATGCTACATGATTGGTATGCTATTTTGCACTACATGGGGTTGGGTTTGTTGAGTGACGAAGGAGTTCCATGAAGTACTAGTGGCATTTAAAGCTCGCATTATTATTGTCAATACACTGGACCAAAGTACTAGGGAGATTGGGGAATTTAATCGCATTACTGACAGCTTTTATCAACAAAAACCATTGTGTATTCACAATTACTAACAATGTACTAACCTACATTATTGGTGGCTTGACCACAATATTAGCAACATTGTCTGCACTTGGCAGTATATATGCATAACTATTACTGGTGGATTATCGACATCAAGCTTTAGGGATCTCATGGTGTCTAACGGTTGGATGGGTAGGATTATTGCACCATTTCACTAAGCATGCCATTTACATAAATTTTTATGCCACGATAAACCGTATGTGTTGTATACTGTGACTTTTGTTATTCTGATTTTCTGCATGTCTACTTTTGCTTAGACTCACATTGAGCTTTCTTAAGCTCACCTCTTTAGTTTACTGTTTCTCAAGTAATGCTCAAAACTAGGAATGAACTAGGCATGTAGACAACTCTCGAACATGAACTATTTTGAAATAAATAAATAATTTTTTCTCTAATTTTACATTGGTTTTTGGACTGTAATTTATTAGACTAGACTGTGACTTGGTAATTTTGTTTCGAGCGAATATTTTATGCATGCATCATATGTTTAAATAGTTCAGACTTAATAATCAGTAAATGTATGGCATGCTATTTGGACTAAGTAAAATCTAACATGGTTTATTTCTACTGCATTATGTGTGTTCATGGTTTTTATGAAATAAGTCGACGATATGATTTTACAAAGACAATCACCTTTATTAATATAATGAAATCTAAAGATAGAAAAACCTATTAGATGAATGTTTTAACCTAATATAAGGAGAAACTACGTTTTTCCCAAAATCAGATGAGTTAAGGATTTTCTTTGGAAAAAAAAAGATATGTTTACAGTTTGTTAGCCATTCTGGTGGCTAGTGTAGCCTCTACAATTTAGCCATAACGTCTAAGCCGGGTTGCTGAGGTTATATTAGTGATCGAGATGTGGCTTTTGTTTTTAGTCAAAATCTCAATTGGTACCTACTTCAAGCTTCCAAAACAACATCTTAAAGCTTACATGTTGACTTTCGCCATTAAATCAACCACAAACCATGCTATTTATTTTAAGTACATGAATATATAAAAAAAATCAATCTTTATCATGGTACAATTCACATGAATTTCAACTAAGCTTATTCAAAAAAAACACTCAATTAGTCACACCAAGCTATTTCTTTTAAGTTCCAATTCACTTCTACCTATACCATTTTTAAACTAAGAACATATATCCCCATAAATTTAACTAAACCATACATAACTAACTTGTACATCATGCTTACCATTCAATTATACAATTCCAATTCATTTACCAATTTGTCTTACCCAACAATTCCATTTTCATAACCTTTAATGTAACACCCTAACCCGTACCCGTCACCGAAACAGGGTTACAGAGCATGACCAGAGTTTATAGAGTAATTTCATATAATTCATGTCATTTACTTTTCATATCCGAAATTAATCATTTTTTCCTTGAATGGACCCTCGAGGCCCAATTTAAACATTAGAATTAAGTCGGGACTAAATCAGGAACTCAAAAAATTTTTCGTAAAATTTCAAATTTTTTCTTCTATACAGGGGTCACACTCCCGTCTGGATAGGCTGTGTGGCTCACACGACCATGTGACATGCCCATGTCTCAAGCCGTGTCGGCATTCGATGTGAGGCACACGGCCGTGTCCTAGCCTGTGTCATTACTCGTGTAACTCCCGAACTTGTGCCACACAGTCTGCCACACATCCGTGTGCTAGGCCATGTGGTCAATTTAATTTTCACAAATTAGGTGCAGGTTTCACATGGCCAAGATGCACGCCTGTGTTCTGGGCCGTGTAGCACACACGACTGAGACACACGCTCGTGTCTCCGCCCGTGTGTCCAATTCTAAGCATTCTATTTCTCAATTTTAGGATGCAGGGGACACATAGCCAAACTACATGCCCATGTGCCAAGCCGTGTGTCACACACGATCAAGATACATGCTCATGTGTCTACCAGTGTGGACAAAATAAGGCCATTTTCTAACCCTATTTCTCACCCAAATTTAACCTTCAACCTACAACAATGTCTGTATATTTTCCAACCAATTCAAATCATACAAATCAAGCACACATCATTAATATGTATAAAATAGTATCACATATTCATATGATTAAGCTTACCTTCTTATGATGATTTATATTTTATTTTAGTTCAATTTAATCAAACCTTATACATATATGTATTAAACATGATATAACTTTATATTATCATACCAAAATATACCATTACTAGCCATTCCAACGGCTAGATTACAAACATCCATTTGCATATCATCATTGGTAAAAATAGCTTATAGATGCCATAATGTCAAAGTAAGTTTTCTATTTATACCAAAATAAGCTGAAGGATAGTGTGATGATACTCTGACCGATCTCCAACCTTTAATAGCTTCCGAGTACTATAAAATAGAGAAAAGAAAACCTAGTAAGCATTTAATGCTTAGTAAGTTCATATAACAAGAATTTAACTTACCATATATTTACATTTAAGATAAGCATACAGTAATGCATCCAAACAATTTGGCTTATAGCCTAAAACACAACTTTACCAAATCATGTTAATCAAGTAATTCACATAATACCAAAACATGGATGAGCTCATCATTTAATGTCTTTCATATTCATATGCTTTTCATAATTTTATTCCATATTACATATACACTTTGATGACAAATCATTCCAAATTTAGTTTAGCCATGTCAAAACTTTACCGGTTGAATTTATTAGAAATATCGATATAGTACACTTTAGTGTACACTACTATAATTCAACAATTCATTTCCAGGGATACCCAATTAGGGCACAAAATCGGGAAGCACACTCTTAAGCCTTGTAACAGGAAGTTCAGACAGAGCCAATTCAAGAAGCTCATAAAGAGCCTATCGGGAAGCTTATCCGGGCTATATAACGGGAAACTCATAAGAGCCATAATTGGGAAGTTCACAAAGAACCTTATCGAGAAGTTCCGGATAGCCAATATTGGGAAGTTCGAGTGAGCACTATCGGGAAGCTCACAAAGAGCCAATTTAAAGAGAAGTTTACAAAGAACCTTTAATCAGGATGCTTATACGAGCTAAGGTGTGTCCACAGCAAATGTAGAATCACAACCTATGGGGACAATCCGAAGAGCTATAACGGGATGCTCGCTGAACCATATAACGGGAAGCTTGAGAGGGCTAATAACAGGATGCTCTTTCGAGCCATGGTGTGTCCGCAACATATGCAAGAACACAACCAATTCGGGAAAAACTTATACCCATTGAATTTTACCTATTCAAACGGGACTTAACAATTCTCGGATATATCAGATATATAATTATTTTCATTTACATAACAAATTCATAATTCACATATACAACATTCAATTCAAACATAAGAATGTACACAATTTATTTACACGAACTTACCTCGATACTTGTACATGAAATCTACTAATCCAAAACTTTTTGTTTTCATCGATCCAACTCAGTATTAGGTCTTTTCGAATCTATATAAATAAATTAAACATCAATTTAATCCATTTCATACTCAATTTAATTCAATTCACATCCTAGGCAAATTACTATTTTGCCCCTATTTCACAAATGATGATTTCATCCCTAGGCTCGAAAATTGAAATTGATGAAATTTAATCCTTATTCCGAGCCTAACCAAAATTTTCGTATAACTTTTACAGCACATGTATTTCACAAAATTCAAATTTTTTTCATAACTTTTACATCTTTACAATTTAGTCCCTAAATCATATTTTCATCAAAATTCTCTTTGTAAAAGTTGTTTATCTATCAACAACCTTTCTTTTTCTACCATAAATTTCAAAATTTCAGGACATTCATCCATGGAAAAACTTTGATAGTTTGATAAATTTTCAAATTAATCCCCAAAATAAACAGATTAAACTATCCTGATTTCGAAAATATAAAAATTACTAAAAACGGGACAAGAAAACATACCTAATTAAGCTTGATTAATTTCCTTTCTCTCTCCTAGGGTTTCCATAGAATTTTTGGGGACGAAAATGATATAAAATGATATTATTTCTATTTAATTATTTATCATTCATTAATTTTTCCACTTTCTAATTTTGTCCTTGCCTTTTTCTAATTTTCCATGGATGATTCATAAAAAATATCTACTAACTTTTCTTTAATGGTCTAATTACCATATAAGGACCTCAAGTTTTGAATTCCATAGCTATTTGATACTTATAGCTACTAGAATTCAATTTTTGCATTTTATGCAATTTGGTCCTTTCCCTAATTAAACACATAATCGGTAAAATTTTCTTATCAGAATTTTCATATGACATTCCTATCATAATGCAGACCATGCAGTAATATTAAAATAAATTTTCTTTTCGGTTTGAATTTGTGGTCTTGGAACCACTGTAAGCTCAAAATCATTCATATGCTAGCATCAAACTCGAAAATGCTTACCTTGATTCATATCTATGCCATTAACTACGATAATGTTGGCATAATTTGGCTAGCACATAACACTTTCAATAACCATAAGGTAAGCTCAAATATTCATACACAACTAAGCATCAAAACAAAACACAAAACATATAACTTATACCACATTCACATAACTCATTTAATGACATAATCCATTAACAATTTATGAGATCATATCATTTACATCAGCTGCCTCGTCTCAGTCTAATTAGCCCATCTGCCCGATGCTCTCTGCCCTTTGCCCAAACCATTATAACCCCTGACTGGGCCATAACCCCTAGATGGCTGCTGTACTACCCTCTAAGGTGAATAAAACCCAAACCCAGATCTTGCATCTGATTAGAACGCTGTGGACACTCTCTAATCCGATGATCCAATGACCCACAACGCAGACATGCTCCCAGTCTACTCCAACACTCACCCGGATGGTGTTCATAGTCAATCGAAACAACTTATGCGACCCTAGAGAAAATTTCAGAATTTTGGGCCCACATGCCGGTGTGGCAAGCTCGTGTAGACCCACATGCCCAAATTGGCCTAGCCCGTTTGATTTACATGGCCACACATACTTCTGTCACACACACACGGCCGGACACACGCCCATGTGGCGTCGACAGGCCATTTTTTTTACTTTCGTCGAACTTTATTTTGTTACGTTTTCGTTACAAACCTAGTTTGTTTTTTACACAGAAGTAATCCTGAGACCTTTGAAACCTAGAAATAGTACCCCAAACACCTATTTAGCAATCAATTTATGAATCTAACACGATTTAACCAAATACATATACAGACTTACTACTAACAAATATGACCACAACCCTGAATCAGATCATTGGAGTGAACTCACTATTCATAATCTTCTCCTACACAACAATAAGTATAAAAAATCAATCTCCCCGAACACACCGTTGCCCAAAATAAAAAGAATGAAACAGTCTTACATAAGTCAACAACTACAACCAATGAAACCCTTTTACCTTAACCACACAATGAGCATCAAAAATTACAAAAGCAACGAGAGGAATCAATTAATTATGAACAAAATTGAAGGAAAATGAAAGAGAACAAAAGTTGCAGAGAGGGGAAAAAATGGAAACATCAGAATAGTAGAGAATAGAGAGAAAAAAAGTAAAAACTAAAAATTAAAAATAAATAATTAAAATCTATCCTAACCTCCCACTAACCATTAAATCCACTAAATCGACCTACTAACTCTCAACTACCTCAGAATTTCACTTCCACTGAACTTCTATCAGACAACTAAAGCAAAAATTATCATCTACACTCATACGGAGATTCGAACACGAGACCTTCGGGCAAGCTAACACCTTACCACTTGAATCAAGATGCTCATTCTGATATGAGTTTAACAATAATAAAATATGAGCCAAACCACCAAGGTCAAGGCTAGGATAAAAAATAACATATTTTCCAAAAGTGATACTCGAACCCAAGACCCCAAACACACACCCAAAACACTTAACCACTGAAGTAGATACTCATTTATAATAGATTTCACAAAAATAAAGATAAATAATTTAGGGCGTTACATGCCATGAACTATATGTATGGTCAATAGAAATTAAATAATGTGATAGAATTGTTGCATGAACTTTGTCATAATGTTTGGATTACTTTCATAGCTTATTTGTTCTTAATATTTATGGATATTGTTCTTGTTATATCATTTTCTTACTTTGACATGTTTTCGATGATTGAATCATTCTTGTGGTCGTTTTGGTGATTACTTGATAGGGTAAAAGTTTCATGTTGAGTAGTTATTATCTTGAATGGATTATATGCCTTAAACTGATGAATTTTTGTGGTCTGGAGCAAAGGTATCAATATTCGTGTTTTAAAAACAATAACTCCATGATTTTTGAAAGTGCATGAAGTCAGTAATGTAATTTGGTATCGATACCATATCACGAGTATCAATATTCAGGATAATAAAATCGATACTTTTCAAAATGTACTGATATTTTCTGAGTTTTGATTTTTAAGCAAGAAACACAATGATGTTTTGGTTTCGATTTTCCAAGCAGTATCAATACCATTTGAAAGGAATTTTGATACCTTTGATTCAGTATCGATACGTACATGAATAAATTTTTTTTTTTGGTCTAAAAGCATGTTTAATTATCGTTTTAAGTTCGTTTTATGAATGTTGAGCATGTTTTAATGATGACTGATATATGTATGATCTATTATCAATCAAAAGCTAAAAGGAAAGATGTTTGCTTAATAATGAGACCATTTATAATGCATATGATGTGTGACAGTGGTGTGACATCCTGATATTTGGGCTTGGCAACCAGGCCGGGTGTAGGGTGTTACAGAGTCAGGTTAGTAGGGATATAAAATATAAATTGGATAAATGATATTCAAATGAGTAGCTATAGTGATTGGATGATACATATACAAATTGTGAATCGGTTATATGAGCCCGAGAGAACCAATATGGAAATGTGACAAAACAATGAATTTGATTCAGAATTTGTATTATAAAATGAAATAGTAATTGACATTAAATTGAATTCGGATGTGTAGTTGATAAATAGATGGAATGATATGATACGAGAATGATGTTCATATGGTTTAATATTGAATTGGGTTGAGAATGGTATTGAATGTGATTCTAAGTTATTCGGTTTATTTCATATTTGAATTGCTATATAATGTGGTTAAATGTTAACTCACCTTTTTAATATTTGAGGTAAGTTATTTGGTTTAATGCCTATGAACTTAGTAAGCATTTGAAATGATTACTTTGTTTGTTTTATGCTTTTGTAATGGTCATTTTGTGGAACGCATCGATCAGATCACCTCAGAGCTCACATTATCCAGCTTCTGACTTGATAGACTTTTTAATGTTCTGGATTCAGTTACATGGCATGTATATAGGCAATGTTATTTATATGTGTGTACCTTGAATAATTGTACATTAGATTTTGATTGTGGCTTGTATTTTGAATGGTTATATGTTATGTACTTAAGTGTGAAGGTTGGTATTGTCCTATGCTATAATTGAAGTATTTGAATAGTGAAGTTGGTAATGGAATGCTTGCATACAAGGTGAATGTGAATAGTTAATTGTGTGTTTGTATGATAGATGGAAATTATATGTTCTGCATATATGCATAGTCAATGTATAGTGTATTGTTGTTTGATGAATAGATGAGTTTGAATGTTTAATTTGAATAACAACTTATGCTTGAATGATTTGGAAGTGTCAAATTGATGGTTTATGGTATAATTATTTTTAGAAATGATTAAATGAATGCTTTGGTATGTTCATTGATTAGTTTTATGTAGGTTGGGTGTGAAATTATGCACTAAGTGAGTTGAAGTTTTGGTTTGAGCATGAAAAAGGTACCAAAATGTAGGATTTTTGACTATCTGGTTAAAGGTATCAATACCATGAACTAAGGTGTTGGTACTTTACCAATTTATCATGTTTTAAAATGAAACAAAATGCTAAAGTGGTACCGGTACCTGATAAAAGTATTGATTCCTAAAGAAAGATATCGGTACTTTGAACCTAATATCAGTACTTCTTGATTGAATTTGATTTTTTTTTTGAAACACCAAAGCCAAATTTGGTATTGGTACCTTTAGGGGTATTGATACCTGTAATAACCCAAATTTACCCGGGCTTTAATACCAAAAAAAATACAAATAAATGTTTAAACAGTCCATTAAAAAAGTCCATTTACAAATAAACAGGCCTCCAGGCCTGATAAGCCCAAAACCCCGTTACACTTGTGACCTAATTAGCCTAAACCTTATGGCCGGTTACAACTCAGTAAGCCTTACACTTGACCCAACAGACCCATTTACACCCTCGACCCAGAAGCACACAGAGCCCAAACGGCCCAAATGGTTAACAGGATACGGAAAGGCCTAGGGTTTCAGAAACCCTAGGCGTCGCAAGCACCAACAGGCGTGACTGTTCATCTCGCAATGACCGGTCATCATGCCGACATCAGCCTCGTTTTGTGCCGCAATTAATGCATCGGTTCGTATCGCGCCGTTCCAGTAATCCTCCACTGGTGCTGTGGCTTCGGCCTCAAATCACTCTGTGATCGACGCCACTGATAGATCTATATCATCACGCCGTGACTCTGGTGCCACATCGTACCATAATCGGCGCATCCTCCGTCGAGATTTCTTCACTCGCCTGCAAAAGGAAAAAAAGGGAACAGAACCAACAAATATGGCAAGGAAATAAAATAGAGATGTAAATATACTGTAAACAGTGGCTATAAAGCCCGAAGGCTTTCATTGTACAAAGGACCGATCTTTTGGACAGAATAAAAAAAATACTTACACATATTCATAAGAAAGGAAGTTCAAGCAGTTTCTCTAAAAGGGTGATTTAAGTTTTTGTATTCTGTTATTTATTCAACGAGTATACAAATCATTTTTATCAAGTAAACTATCGAAATATTAAAAGGGAGGGGGTTACCTGTATTTCGTCTGAAAAGACGAGGGTTTTTAAACCCTCCGACCACCGTGCGTGGCGGCATTCGCGGTAGCGCGTGGGCGCGTGGGCGCCTGAGGACGGCAACTCGACAGAGCTCCAAGGCCGACCCCAAGTCCTCTTCAGAGGATTTTCTTTCTTTTTTTTTTTAAAGCAGGGTTAGAAAATGATTTTGAAGTAGAAATTTGGCTTATATAGCCTAAACGAAACGGTGCCGTTTTGGTTTAATTCAATAAGCATAAAACGACGTCGTTTCAAGGCTTAAGATCCGCGTGTTGACCCGATTACCCTGGGAGGATCCGCGTGTTTTTGGAAAATGGGTTAATTCCCAATTGGTCCTCGCACATTTTTAAATCTTTGTAATTTTATTTTATTTATGTTTAATTTAACCCTAATACTTTAATTTTGTCTCAATTTGGTCCTCATAGTGATTTTAAAACGGTATTCGGGAAACGGTGTCGTTTTGGGGTTAGGGTAAATTGCTCAATGAGTCCCTTGATTTTAATACGTTTTCCAAATAGGTCTAAATGTTTTTATTTTTTTTAAAATTAGCCCAAAATTTTTAATTTCTTTTAATTTTAGTCCTCTTAAATTTATTAAATTTATTTATTTTAAATTTTATTATTATTTCATATTATTATTTTCTATAATTTATATTATTATTAAATATTGAAAATCCATTTATTTTATTATATTATTTTTATATTTATATGTATTATTTATATTTTATTATTTAAATATTTTTTTAATATATGTATTATATTTTTAAAAAAATGATAATTATATAAATAATAAAATTATTTTTATTTATGTTATTATATTATTATATATGTTTCTTATAAATTTTTTATACATTATATATTATTTTATTTTATTTTATATTTTATCATATATTTATATCTTAATACATATCATCATGCATAGTTTTAAAATTTTATAAATTACTATTAAACATTTTTATATATTATTAAAAATTTAAAATTCATTTTTCATTACATTATTTTTATATTTTATATGTTATTCTATTAATATATATATTATACTATTATGAAATTTATAAATTATTATTAAGTATTATATTTATGTGCACTAAACATGTAGTATGCATATTATCATAAAGTTTTATTATTTATGTATATATTATACTACATTTTAGTATTTATTAAACACTTTAAAATTTCCCTTATTTATTTATTGTGCCAAATATGTGATTCTTTTTAAGTTTTATTTTCTTTATATATGTTCATATGTTACTAATATATTTGTGTTAATTATTTTAATATGTAAATTCATTGCATGAGTTATTTGTTATCATTGACTTTATATGTTTACATGAAAATTATTTATTTATGTAAGTTATACTGTCATGAAGTATGATTATGCATTTTATCCTTATTGTTCATTATGCCATATTCTTGCATGAAATATTATTATCTTTGCCATTTTGTATTTTCTTGCATGAAATAATAATGTGTTTATTAATATTATTTGTGATTATATGTGCATGAAATATCAAAGTATTATGTGATGTATGTCATAATTACCATTCATTACTCTATATTTGTATGAAATACTAAAATACGTAGCTTAATTAATCCAATGTTTACCTTTCGTAATAGGTTAAATGTATCATAGTTTTTTTATTATTATTTTTAAATTCCATTTAACCTAAAGGAATCTTAAAAAACAAGGCAATGTCTTTTGTATTTAGGAATTCGAGAAATACTGCCCTAACATGCTGGGTTGTGATTTCCCGTTTGTCTAAATATCTAAAACATCCTTTTAAACAAGTTTTACAAATCACGAGATAATTTTAGTTCTGAAAGTTTAAAGATATCATGTCCAATCATGCTGGATGTGATGTTTGTACTCTTTTAAAACGAATGAATCTCGATTCTTTTCTCAAAACATTACAGTTTTTAAGGGAATTTCATTTCTAAATTCTTTCAAACTTCTGACATTAAGACAAAATTATTCAATTTGGTACCAATTTTGGGCGTTACGAGGGTGCTAATCCTTCCTCGTACATAACCGACTCCCGAACCTATTTTCTCATAATTTCGTAGACCAAAGCGTTTTATAAAGTGATCCAATCGCACTTTAAAAGATTGATGGCGACTCCTGTTTTCGTTTTTTTTAAAATCCTATTTTTTTAAGGAGGTTTCGACAATACCAGTTAAGGAAACTTTGAAAACACCATAATTTGGTCCTACTTCGTGCTTGGATCATTAAAAAAGCTTTTGTAAGCGGGACTAAAGTTTGAATTTGGTTCTGTATCATAATATCTAGGTTTTTATGATATGATTAAATATTTGAATGATTTATTTATGGAATACTTGTTCTTATATTTTAAAAAAATGTTACAAAATGGTTCATATTTAATATCGGGTTGACTTTAAAGCATTTGTATGCTTGCATAAAACTCGAGAAAGAATGCTCATTGATATTTAATGTTGTATTATTGACGATTGCGTGATTGATGATGTGAAATGGTGATTTTATTGTGAAATTGTCAATAGTTGCTCCAGCAAAGGATGTGGTATCCCATAGCGTGGATCCAACGATCAAGTCGGGTGAGGGGTGTTACAAGATTTCTTGGGTACAACTTAGGTAGGATTTACCCATTTGTTGTCTGAAATAGGATAAATGATTCCATTATCCAAGAGTTTAATGACTTCATTTCTTACCACTTCTTTCATATGAGGATTAAGCCTTCGTTGCATTTGTTTAGAGGGTTTAGTATTTTCCTCTAAATAAAAGTTATGTGTGCAAATCAATGGGCTAATTCCTTTTATGTTAGCTATGATCCATCCTATTGCATATTTATGCATTTTCAAAATTTTCAATAGTTTATCTTCTAGGTGTGCATCAAGTTTTGAGGCAATTATGATTGGGAAAGTATCATGGTAACACCCCAAACCCAGCCTAGAAGTTTTAACCCGAATTTGGTGAGCTACATTAGCCACTGAAGTAACTCTCTTTTAACTCCCAACCTAACCTACAACACACCACTTAAGTCTTAACAAAATTTGTGCTAACTTAAAACATAGCAGCGATAACATAAAGCAAACATGCGAGCTTCACAAACAAACATAAGCAAGTTTGCATGCCTCATAACAACATACTTAAGAGTTCGCAGCACAACTTAGACTTTTCAAACGACAACATTGTTGCATAACAAGAAAACATATGAGTTCACAGTTCAATTTAAGGCATAGGCTCACACACTTATCAAACTTCACATGAAATCACATAATATAAGAGTTCACTTAGCAAAAATTGGCATAAGTTCACAAAGATCACATGATATCATAGGGATAAATATAAAGGAACAAGTTTGCTAAATATGAACAATTCACAGATATATCATGCTTTTGCAAATAAGCAGACTTCGCAATCATAAGAAACATGCATGCATGGGTTATTATATTTCAATAAGGTTCGCATATAATCATGGGTTCACATATCTTACCAGTGGTTCGCATGTAATAAAACAATCATAACAAGGGTACGCCTGAAATTAAGGTCTGTATTAGTTACACGGGATTACTTACATTTACGGGATAATAGAGTCAGGGATATGCATGTAGTTATGGCATGAAGCTTGCAATAAACCTTAATCATAAATCTAACTTATATGTAAATAAAATACAGTACTCTCATGAATGGATAACATCAACTTTATTTATGAAATAACAAGTACTTTAAATATGTTTTGCAAATCAATTTATTGAGAATTTAAACATAACTAAATAGTCTAAACTTTAAATAATATTTTCATATTCATAAAGTCAGAAATATAACATCTAATTCTAAACCCATAACAATAATCTCATCGCCTTTAACCTAGGTTCACCAACATCTGCTCAGGAGTGCACTTCGCCACATCATCGACCTTGCCAATGCTAATTCGTGACCTACTTACCTGAGAAGAAGTAAGAGAGCAGTGGGTGAGTTCATTGTGAACTCAGTGAATAATCAGAAACGTTAGGATATGTTTTGAAAATAGATTATTTTTAAAAAAAGAAAAAGAAGCTTTAGTCTTGAAACCATTTTGAGTGTTAGGTTCGCAGGTGAGGTTGCAAGACCTAGTTCACACATTTTGTCAAAAAACATAACCTTGGAAAAATAATTTGAAAACTCATTAGCCTTTTCTTAAAACATACTTGGAAGGGCTCACCATAAAATCATGAGGCCTATTTCATTTATCAAAAACCTTTAAAAACCAAGTCTGGTTCATCCTAAAATTGCGAAGCCAGCTTGCACTTTTCAAAAAAACCTTTTGTAACAGCCCGATTTAGACCCTATTTGGAATGGTGATTTCGGGACCACAAATCCGAGTCGAAAAATTTTTTAAAAATTATTTTCTATGTTATTATGTGTGAATATATATCTGTGAAATTTTTGTGTTTTAATTTTGTCGTTTGAGTGCCCGGTTTTAATAAAATGGCTTAATCGCGTAAAATGAAAATTTGATGGTTAAATGTGAAAGGGCCGAATTATTGTTGTCTTTTTAATTTGAGATATTTATAATTCAATATTACCATAGTTAAAATGATGGACGGTTTGATACATGGTTTATAATGGTTTATTATTTTATAACAAAGGTTAAACAGCTAAAATGATAATAATGTTATAATAATAAAACATAAAAAAAAATTCAAAACCATGTGTTCATCTTTCCTACTTGACTGAATATGAAAAAAAAGAAATAAAAATAAAGCTTTAAGGTTCGGCCATCGTTGAAGCTTGATTAAGGTAACTAGCTCGGTTTTTTATAATTTTTACGTTTTTGATATCGTTGTAGTGTAATGTACAAAGCCCATGCTGGAATTTCTGATTTTGATGAATATTTTAAGTTATTCCATTGATGAATAATTGAGCTTTCAGATGTTAGATGATGAATTATGAAATATATGTTTTGGATTAATATATTTTGTATTGGAATTTTTGATGAATTTGAGTAATTAGGGCTAAATTGCAAAAATAATAAATTGAGGGACTAAAATGTGAAATAAATGAAATTTATGTACTTGTATGAGCATGGGTAACATTCGGCCTAAGATGGTGTGTGCAAATTTTGCATGTTTTGTGTTTTGTGCAATTTGGACTAAATTGTAAAAAGTGTAAAATGTCAGGGGTAAAATGGTAATTTACCCATTTATGTGTTTTTGGACTAAATTTAATGAAATTAGGTTTGAATGAGTTTAATTTGAATATGTTTAGATCAATAACCAAAGAAATCGGGTTTGGATCGGGGGAAAACCAAAGTTGTCGAATAATCATTCTGTTCTGATTATCGTTGTCCGAGGTAAGTTTATAAACAAATAGATGTTGTAAATTTTAAATAAATACAAGTTATGTGAAAGCATATATGTGTGTGCAAGTAAGACCACGTTTAATACGTTGGCATCGATATGTGATTCCGATATGTGTGTGCGAGTAAGACCACGTTTAATACGTTGGCATCAATATGTGATTCCGATATGTGTTTACGAGTAAGACCCTGTTTGGGAAAATGGCATCGACATGTAATTACATGTAAGACCACATCTGGGACATTGGCATTGTATAATATGTGTGACTATCTGAGTATCCTATTTAATTCCGAATGATTCAACGAGCAATGTTAAGTAAAGACCGAATGCAAAATCAAATTAAAAGGTACATGTATATGTTAGCTAATGTATTGAAATTAAGGTAAGTTTTGATATTTTAAGTGATGATATGAATCATGTTATAAATTTGGTTATATGTATATTGAATGCAAATCTATATTCTGTAAAATGATATAAGTATGTGATATTAAAGTGTGAAACATGTGTATACATATATGAATGTATGTGTATATTTGTCTGTATGATGATATTATGACCTTGGAAGTAAATGATAACTTTGATAATGGATATATATGTATTTCGGCCAAGTTAAAGTTGATACATGAATGTATATGTTGTATATGAATTTGCAAGATTGAGATTAAATGTGATTATGATAGCATGAATTGGTTTGGTTAAATTGAGTTGATTATGTCATTGAGATGTTTATTTGCTTATGACTTACTAAACTGTGATAGCTTACTGTGTGTGTATGTTTGCTTCTATTTTATAGATTTTGGAGACTAGTTATGGGCTCGGGATCATCAGCGAAGTCTATCACACTATCATCTGTTAATCGGTATTTTTAAAAGCTAAATTTCGAACACATGGAATGTATAGGCTATACTACTTTTTGGATATGTTTGAAGTGTTATATATAATATGCCATGCGAAAATGGCTAATTTGATATATAAGTATTTGCTATCTTGATCATGGTTTTTGTGTTTGCTAAGTTTGGTTTGTATGCTATGCTCAAATGATGATTTTATTTGGTTTGGTTGAATCGGCTATGATATATATATATAAGTATGAATTATGCTTGATATGATACCTATTGTTTAATGATTCAGCTATGTCTTGTATTTGATAGTAATGATTTAATCTGGTTGATGAGTGTATTCAGTTAAATGTTGAATTTAGGTAATGGAATTATTGAATTGATGATTCGGCAATGTTATATATGTATATATATGTGTGTGTGTGTGTGTGAAACATGTTTTATTTAGTTTTGCCATGTATTTTGGTAACAAGGTGATTCGGTTATGGGATGTCATAAAAGTGAGTTCAATATGCTTTCATTAAGTGAAGAAATGAATATGAATTATGTTAGTAAATTAATCATGATTCGCCACTTATATATATATATAAGCATATGATGTGTTGGTTTGATATATATATATTTATATGTGTTTATCCAAACATGTAATCATTGAATTGTATTGAATATGATCTTTGTTATTTTTGCAAGATAAGTGACATTAACATGTTTAGATTCGGTTTTGGTATTTTAAAGTATTAAATAAGTGTTTGCTATGTTATATGTATATATGTACATATTTGTGATGTGTTTGATGTGAAATGCAAATTATGGTTAATATATGGATTTGATTCTATGTGAGATTACATGCACGTAATGTGATTGAGTAAAGTTGAAAGTGGACATTAAAAAATAAACATAAGTAATAAGCATGATTACATTCGGCTAAGGCTTTATAAAATGACCAAATGAATAGTAATTAGAGTTATAAGGAATCATGATTGTTTTTATGCAAAATAGGTGAATATGAATGGTTATATGTACTTTGATGGTTAGACTATTCGGTGTTCTTTTAATATATGTCTAAATTGATACAGGACCTTTTAGTCTTACGTAATCTACTTAGATGAACTTATAAGTAGACTTGTTTATGATTTAGCCATTTGAAATCATATATATATAGTAATGTACTTATGCCATGAATGATTTAGTTAAATTTATTACATCCTTATTGTACCGAATAGAGTTTTGCTAAAAATGATATGTACTTAAATATGTTTACTTTATATAATTCATGTTTGTAATAATTGATTGAATTATTTATAATATCTTTGATATGCGCATATGTTATGTGGTAAAATGATATATTTGGCACTATTTGCTTATGAATTCTATAACTGGATATATGTTTGAAAAATGTTATGATATGATTCGTAAAGAATTTAAATTAGTTTTAAGAGTTTGAGCAAGTGTATGTAATTGTTCGGAATTTGTGTCTTGTCAGGTAATACCTCGTAATCTTATTCCGGCAACAGATACAAGTTAGGGGTGTTACCTTTGAACCAGGTCTACCTTAGCTTGCAAGACCGGTTCACACTTAATAGCAGAGTTTGCCTTAGGTCACAAGACCAACTCGTCACTTTGTCTTATTTGATATAATCCAATTGAACTCGTAGAGGGGCACACACTTTGATACATATCACTAGCTCGTGTAGAGCTGGGCTCACTGAGGAGCATCATCACTTACGAACAGAGTCTGTCTTACAAGACTAGTTCGTCACTTTTTCTCATTGGATATAATCCAATCTAGCTCACAGAAGAGCTTTGAGACAAATCACATTAGCTCACATATAGAACCTAGGCTCATTGAGGAGCACAATCACTTAAGTTCACATAGGGAGCTTCACTGATACATAGTTTGTCACTTAAGCTCACATGGGGAGCTTCGTTGATACACAACTTGTAAAACCATTTCTGTAAACATTCTTTAAAACCATAGCTTGAATAGGAGCTCACACAAAACTGTGCTTTAAAAAATCATATTTTCAAACTGTGCTTGAAAACAGAGGTTCATAGCTTTAAAACATATCTTTTTAGAAAACTTACATTTGAAACTTGTTTCAAAAACATAATTCTTAAAAAAAACATATCAGTATAAAATAAACAACATCACAGTTAAGATACTCCAAAAAATTCTGGACCACTCACCGGAAAATAGAGAAACTTAAACAAGTTTAGCTTTGCCTACCTTACTGGTAGACGGTCTAGCTGGTTTGTAACAAACATACACATATTACTTAAGCAAAACAAGACATACAAAATTTAGGCAATGTGAACTTGGACAATCAAACCCAATAAGATAGAGGCTTACCCTAATAGCTACGAACTGAACTTGGAACAGAGGCTTTGACGATAGAATATTCAGTGAAGAATTCACATAATTAAGGGTCGTATTTATAGACTTAAAAGCATTGATAATATTTAGATATCTTAGTTGACTTAGGAAAGTTATTACTTGCACATAAAGTATTCTTAAATACACTAAATCTTTATTTCCTAATTCGAGTCTGATTGTATCTATGACTAGCGAACCTTGGTTCACAACAAGACTGGCCCCTATTCACAGCAAGACTAGCGAACACCAACTCACCATCACATTAATGAACCTACCTCGTAGAGAAGCTGATGAACCCAACTTGATAATGGATCTGGTGAACCCCTTACCACATCTTCAGGCATACACTGCTACTGGTGAACCCCCTCGCTAATACTCTTTTGGCGAACCCCCTCGCTAATACTCTTTTGGCAAACCTCCATCTCACCTAAACCTTGGCTAACACTCAATTCGCTGGAACACTGGTGAACCCTTCACTTGTGAGGCCAAAACTTCGAGGCTCATCTACTGAGTGTTACATCCATTCTCACCCAAAAATGAATATTTCAGATCACATGGTAGTTGTTTCAAATCAAGCTTAGGTGGTTGATCAAATGATGGTTTCGAAACATTTATAGTCACTGGAAGTTCCTTAAATTGAGCAACCTTCTATACTATTCTCGTACCATGAACTGCCTTGAGCATGGGCTTGAACATTTCAAATCAAACATAGAACCAGAAATAGTTTTTTTTTTACTTTCAGTGTGAAAGCAAAATTCTCTCAATAGAAACCGAAAAAATTGTTATTCCGAAAACTAGAATTAATATTTAGAGAATAAACTCTCACTATTTTTAAGTAGAATAACAATATCTCAAAAATCGTATAATTAGCCTATCGGTGAATCTATTTATAAAGAGAAGAGGTAAAACCCTTGTTGAATTGTTGAAGTCTATTTCAATAGAAAAACATACTCGTAGTCTAATTAAGTTTTGGCTTTTCACCTATTAATTATAAACTCATTTAGTCACGAAGTAATTCCACTACAGTATCATGACTGAGCTATCCCCAACAGCATACCATTACGAAAGCAACTTGATTAGTGCTTGACCAATGACCTTGTCATAAGTGTGTTCATATTTTATCTCATTAGTCTCTGTGAGATAATATTCGTTCACCCAATATGATCTTATTTTATATCATGGTGACCATTACATCTTCCTTCATAATAAGTTAATTACTATCAAATAGTAATCAAGTCATTCATCACAAAGACGAACGACCCGTGGCCAAATTTAATTTTCATCAACCATGTAATGCCAATGAGAGGATATCATTTATCTATGTCTTGAGCAATGAATTCTACTATTGTGAATGACACTACATACTACAGAAGTCGTACACCCAACACACCATCTTTCGGTTCCTTATCCATTCGAACTTAGGCTTTTACTTATATCAAAGTGTACAAGTCATGCATACATAGTCCATCATCCACACAGGATTTAGGTATGCCACACTATGAATGGCACAAGTGAATAAACCCATGAACGAATTCATGATCTATTCTTCTTGGGTCTAATATGATGTACTGTAAGTCTAGTCAGTCACATTTATACCTCTATCTTCTGGGAGTCATCCGTCTCGATGCCCAAGACAAAGTATCTCCCAATTGGACTTGATAGATGACATATTAATCTTTCAATCAGTTTGCTCATTTCTGATTAGACTAAGGACTTGTTTAGGTTCGTCTAATAATATAATTTTTCTTTTCGTATTACGATCCGACCATGTAATACCACTTAGTATCAGTTCAACATTAGGCAACCAATGAGCAACATTTTCTTCCATTTTCCTTTGCGTGCAAAACCCATATGGGAACAATTATAGAAATTATTAATGTAATTCATGAATTCATTTTATTAACCAATCTGTTTGAAAACATAACAAGTATATATAGATAAAAATACTACACTTAGGGCACCAGATCTAATATACAGAAATACACAAATAACTCTATTGGCATACCAACTATATCCTAAACTTTATACCATGTTTAAATGGGCATTTACCATAAATGAACATATACACATATAAATTGTGACAACCACATTTCAATTTTCATAATTCATAAACCGTAGCTTAATATGAAACACATTTTTATCATGTAATACATAAGAATATCATCAACCATTCTCTTGACCAATCTTACTAAGCATTTTACTTTTCATGTAAGCATCATTTACCTTTCATGATTCATATTATATTCATTCAATTTATTCATAAGCTCATTTTCATTCATTAATGCTTCCTTGTCAAGTATATCAAATTCATTAACTATTTAGCATATTTCATAACTAATAATACTTTTAATATACTAATACATACAAGTATACATAACTAACAAGAAGGATAGTAAACTCCATTAAAACCTACCTTTCAAAATAAAATTAAAAAGAGATTCTTTCAAAGCTTTTACTCAATAGTTTTTTTTTCTTTTCCTTTGCTTTCTCCACCTCTTTCTAACTCTTTTTCTATTAAAACACACAAATCACATAATCAATATTATGAGCTTAACATCTAATGGTCACTTAATGATCATTTAAACAAATGGTAATGTCATGAGATGCAAAGCTTCATTAAAATCTTTTGAACCCTAATGTTTGAAATTCCTGTAACTCGAGTTTTCTTCGATTGAATTTTAATTCGATTTTATTATTAAAATCTAGGATCTAAGCTATTCAAAAATACAATTGTTTCTCAAAGTTCCAACCTTTCTCCCATTAATTACTTAACATCCATCCACGGCCACTTAACCATTCCTTGCTAAAAAGTTGTTCCCATCATAACCCACTAACATATAAACTCATATTCATCATCATTAAAGCTACATTAAACATCAAATATCAAATCTATCTCTCTAGTTTCCTTAATCTTTAACAATGACAACCACACACAATACTCATCAATCTATCATTCGAACTAATGGGCTCGTCTTACTCATGATATTTAACTAAAAATTAAGGGAAAAAAGCTTCCTTACCTATGGAGATGGCTCACGACAGGCACGCAAGAACTTAGAAACTTTACTTTGTTTTCTTATGCAAAAAGTGAGGAAGAAGATGGTAAGTGAATTTTCTCTCCCACTTACTCAAGTTTATTCATATATACATTTATATACATACATAAATATATTAACTAGTTTATAATTAACATAAAAAAAATTAATCTATGGCTAGTATTTCATAAGGCTGAAGTTAGTGGAAAATGATGGCTAGGATTTTCTTAAGCCACTCGGTTAATTTAATCATAGTGGAATTGCACTTAAGGCTCGGGTAAATTGCATGTTAAGGACTTGGTTAAACACTAATTTAGTGTCTCTTGGTTGAGCCACTTATAATTAAGTCTTTACTATACTTAATAATTTATTTAATTAGTTACTATATAATTCTATTTTCAAATTTAGTATATATTTCATAATTGTTTAATTAAAAAATTTCAAATTAACTCAATTTAATATATTCTATTCGAAATTGAATTATCCAATACCGTGAAAATCATATCGTGACAACATCAATATGATAAGCTTAATAACTAAGCAAATCTAATTGTACATCACTTTTCAATAATATAACTAAGCCACCTCGAGTACCGTTAGCACTAATAGCAAAACAATCAAATTTCATAGATTTTAAAATTAATGAAGACATTTATATGTAGCATTTAGGGTTCAGCGTTCGATAGAATCAAATGAAAAAATTTTAAATTAATCAAGTTGACGAATCATATTTTATCATCTTAACTCGATTTGAAATTTTCTTGAATCGAGTCGAGTGAGATGGAATTCGAATCGAATCGAATATATTTGTTCAAGTTAAATTTTTAAAAAAAAATAATTTTGGATCATTATAATCACTTCACCCAACGTAAGCAAATTTGCCCACCGTAATCAAATTTGTTATTAACTTTCACCCCCCCATAATTTATTTATTAATATTTTATATATGGGTTAGCTTCTTTACTTGCTTAGTTGCTTCAATTATCTTCTGCTTCTTGTCACTATATATTTTGAAATTAAAAAATATATTAAATGTAAAAAATGTGATTTTTTATAATAAAAGTTATCTTAAAGATAAAAAATGAAATTAATACCAGCGTAAATTTATAACATCATCAATAATTCAATTTTAATAAAAAATTATAAAGATTCAATATGATTAAACAATTCAATAATATAAATAGTACAAAATGTGAAATTTAATTTAATAAACAAATAATGGATATAAATAAATTATTACTATTTAGGTTCAGGGATTTTGTTGGATGATTTTAATTTTTAATTTGGGGGTAAAATGTGATAAGTAAAAGTTTAGGGGGAAATAAAAAATTTTGGGGGTTGAGAAAGTAAAATTTGGGGGGGGGGGGGGAGTAAATGGGGGAGTCAAATTTTGGGGGGATATTCAAAAAACAAATTAGGGGATGGGTTTGGGGTTGAAAGGAAGGGGAGGGATGGGAGTGTTGGAACATTTTCAAATATTTATAGTGTTCCAATAACTATAAATAAATAAGTGTAATTAATCAAAAGATTATATTGTTTGATTTTTTGAAAAAGAATTATAACTATTTAAATAATTTTATTTGAATAGTTATAATTAAATGAATAATTTTAAATACATTATTATTCAGAAAGACACCTATTGATGAAGATGTCTCTATGAAGAAACATGAAAATTCCTATAAATAGGAATGCGATTTCACTTGGAAATCATACCATCAAATTCTAAGATTATTTCTTTCTTTCCTTCGTTTTCTAATATTATTAGATTATTCTATAAAGTATTACTGCAGAAATTCTTTATAGAAATTGAGTTTCTTGTCATATATTGCTCAGTGTGTAGTGGACTATTCTCGTCAGTGCAAAACGCAAATAGCCATTGGCTTCATTGTATCCTCGAGGTTAATTTTCTTGGAACTCGTTTGCACACCGAAGATAGGTGGGGGCGAATATAACCTTAAAGATAGTGGCTTAATACATGCCTTGGAGCCTTGTGCTATTTCTTCTTCTATTCGAGTTCCGTCCGTGTGTTCGAGATTTTCCTCACCGAAGTTTTGTACTAACAATTTTAAGGTTATGATTCATGATGACTACCACAACTCATGAAAGTGGAACACTAAGGGAGTTAGCTTCCAATTTTGTCAAACTTGATCGGTTTGATGGTGACAATTTTCGACGATGGCAGAAAAAGATGCACTTCCTATTATCAACTTTGAAGATTTCTTATGTTTTGGATACTCCAAGACCTGACGAGACTGAAAATGAATCTGTTGCTGCAACCCGAGAAATACAAAAATGGGACAATGTTGATTACATGTGCATGGGCCACATATTGAATGGTTTATCTGATGGTTTGTTCGACACCTACCAAAATGAGGTCACCGCTAAAGAATTATAGGAAAAATTGGAGACAAGATACATGACCGAGGATGCTTTGGCAAATCATCTTCGTATTGAAGAAGAATACTGAAAGCAAGATCAGAATCTAAATTCTAAAAATGCCAAAGTGCATGTTACGGAGGAAGTACAGACTACTAAACCATTCAAGAGAAAGTTCAAATAGACTGATAGAGCACCTAAGTTCAAAAAGAAACAAAAGGGCTCATGCTATCATTGTGGTAAGCCGGGACATTTCAAGAATGAATGTTGACTTTTAAAGAAGAAATCATCTTCTAAGGCTGATAATAACGAAAAGTTCGTTGCAATAATATCTAAAATTAATATGGCTCAAGATGATAATACATGGTGGATTGATACCAGAGCAACCAAACATGTGTGCAAAGACAAAAGCACAAAGTTCACACAATGTGAAAATGACAATGTCTTGTACATAGGAAGTTCTTCCACCACAGCAATCAAAGGCAAAAGGTCTGTTGAACAACAATTCACTTTTGGAAAGGTTTTAACCTTAAATGATGTATATTATGTACCAAAAGTTAGAAAGAATTTAGTGTTTGGAAGTCTGTTAAATAAGTTTGGTTTCAAACTTGTTTTTGAGGCAAATAAGTTTATTTTGTCTAAGGGAGGAATTTTTGTAGGGAGAGGGTATATGTATGAAAGTATGTTCAAACTAAATATTATTAATAAGAATAAAAATACTATTTCTGCTTATATGGTTGAGTCTTTTTGTTTATGACATTATAGATTAGGTCATTTTATAGGAAATTGAATGACATGTATAAGTTAGATTTAATTCCTGTTTTTAATAATAATATTGGAAAATGCAATATATGTATGTTGACTAAAATTACAAAAACCCTTTCCCTAAGGTTAAAAGAAATACAAAATTATTTGATTTGATACACAGTGATTTATGTGACATGCATAATACTCCTACATTAGGTGGAAAGAAATATTTTGTTACTTTTATTGATGATTGCTCTAGATATTGTTATGTATATTTATTGCATTCAAAAGATGAAGCACTTGATAAATTTAAAGTTTATAAATCTGAAATTGAACTTCAGTGTGAATCATTTATCAAGTGCTTAAGATCGGATAGAGGTGGAGAATACTATAATCCAAGTTATTTTGAATCCACTGGGATTATCCATCAAGTTTCAGCCCCCTACACACCACAACAAAAATTGTGTAGCTGAAAGGGAAAATAGAACCTTGACTGAAATGGTAAATTCAATGTTATCATATTCAAGTCTTGGACAAGGTTTTTGGGGAAAAGTTGTTCTAACAGCTTGTCATATATTGAATAGAGTTCCTAATAAGGAAACTAAAAAAAACCCCTATAAACAATGGAAGAAAAGAAAACCAAACCTTAATTATTTGAAGGTTTGGGGTTGTAGAGCTATTGTCAAAGTTCCAACACCTAAACGTAAAAAGTTAGGTGAAAGAGGAATTGAATGCATATTTATAGGATATACACATAATAGCAAGGCATATAGGTTCATGGTAATTGAACCAAATTATTAAATTTAAATTAATACTGTTATTGAATCAAGAGATGCTATTTTTGATGAAAATAGATTTAATTCTATATCAAGATAATTACAGCCACAACAATTGATTCATTCTTCAAATGAGAATGAGATTCCATTGGAACAAATTGATAATAATGATGAATCTTGTCAAGAATTAAGAAAAAGTAAGAGGATTAAAAAGGTCAAAGATTTTGGACCAGATTTCATTATGTTTCTTGTAGAAGGAAAAGGTGAAAGTACATGCAATAAGATACCTTATTGTTACAATACGGAATCTGATCCTATGACATTTGAAGAGGCAATAAAATCTCAAGACTCTACTTTTTGGAAAGAAGCAATAAATGATGAGATAGATTCAATAATGGGAAATCAAACTTGGATCTTAGTTGATCTTCCACCGGGTTCCAAACCAATAGGTTGTATATGGATCTTCAAAAAGAAAATGAAGGTTGATAGAACCATTGATAAGTTTAAAGCAAGGTTGGTAGCCAAAGGTTTTACACAAAAACAAGGTATTGATTACTTTGATACCTATGCTCCAGTAGCAAGAATTGCTACAATTAGACTCTTAATATCACTTACCTCTATATATAATTTGGTTGTTCACCAAATGGATGTTAAAACTGCATTTTTAAATGGTGAATTGGAAGAGGAAGTGTACATAGAACAATCGGAAGGATTTGTTGTTCCAGGATAAGAGCATAAGGTTTGTAAGCTTGTTAAAATCTTTATATGGACTTAAACAAGCACCAAAAGTTTGACAATGTTGTTCTAGCTAATGGCTATAAAATAAATGAATCTGATAAGTGTATATATAGCAAATTTGAAAATGGAAAAGGTGTCATAATTTACTTATATGTAGATGACATGCTCATTTTTGGCACGGATTTGGAACAAATAGAAAACACAAAGAAATTCTTGTCAAACAACTTTGCTATGAAGGATATGGGTGTAGGAGATGTTATTCTTGGGATTAAAATAACCCGAGATGAAAGCACTATAGCTTTATCACAATCACATTACATTGAAAAAGTGCTTAAAAAGTTTGATCTTTTCAACTGTATACTTGCATCTACACCCATGGATCCTCAAATAAAATTAGTATCTAATGCTAGTAGGAAAATTGATCAATTGAAATATGCAAGTCTAATTGGTTGTCTTATGTACATAATGACTTGTACAAGATCAGATATTGCATATGCTGTTGGGAAATTGAGTAGGTACACAAGTAATCCAAGTAGCTTGCATTGGCAAGCTTTAAATAGAGTACTTAGGTACTTAAAGAAAACTATTAACTATGGATTGTGTTATAATGGATATCCTCCAGTTTTAGAAGGGTATTCGGATGCTAGTTGGATTACAAGTTTGGAAGATCATGTATCTACTAGTGGATGGATTTTCATTCTTGGTGGAGGAGCCATTTTTTGGGGTTCCAAGAAACAAACATGTATTACTGATTCCACCATGGCAGCAGAATTTATTGCATTAGCCGGTGCATCTAAAGAAGCAGGATGGTTAAGAAATTTTCTTTATGATGTACCTTTATGGCCTAAGCCAATTTCACCTATTTCTATCCGTTGTGATAGTGAAGCTACTCTAGCAAAGGCATATAGCCAAGTATATAATGGAAAGTCTAGACACATTGGATTAAGACATAGTTATGTCCGCCAATTAATTTCTGATGGAGTGATCACTATTAATTATGTGAGGTCAAGTGAAAATTTGGCGGATCCTTTGACAAAAAGTCTTGCTAGAGATATAGTAAAAAGGACCTCAAAAGGGATGGGACTCAAGCCCATTAATTAGAGTCACCCATGATGGAAACTCGACTCAATGCTTGGTATAACGTCAAGTCTTGAGTTCAATGAGACAAAGTACATCATTAGTATGTGACTGTTAGCATTGTAAATAAATCCATCCTAAGATTAAAGTGCTAGGTACCCGTAATGATAAGGGAAGGATGAGTAATGTACTCTTAATGGACCCATAACATAAAATGTTAGAGTGTTATAATTACGGGAACACTCTTGATGGGATCTACCTATGTGAGAGGAAGTATGGCCGCTTCTAGAAGCTCAAGGGCTTGGTTCTGACAGCACTCATGAAAAGAGGACACAGACACATGGCCATAATAGTGTCCCTAGATACTATGCATTGACCGATGTTGAAATCATTGTATGAGATTTGTTCGCTTAATCAAATGAAATAGTTGGTTCAAAGCTTAGTCTACCATGCAATTTCGATTAACTTTAACGTGTTTTCACTAAGTGAACGTTCAATCGTAAGATACCTTTCATTTATGCGAATTGATTTCCAAGAATGTCAAAATCTAAAATATTTTGAAAATGGGTGGAGATTGTTGGAACATTTTCAAATATTTATAGTGTTCCAATAACTATAAATGAATAAGTGTAATTAATCAAAAGATTATATTGTTTGATTTTTTGAAAAAGAATTATAACTATTTAAATAATTTTATTTGAATAGTTATAATTAAATGAATAATTTTAAATACATTATTATTCAGAAAGACACCTATTGATGAAGATGTCTCTATGAAGAGACATGAAAATTCCTATAAATAGGAATGAGATTTCATTTGGAAATCATACCATCAAATTCTAAGATTATTTCTTTCCTTCCTTCGTTTTCTAATATTATTAGATTATTCTATAAAGTATTACTGCAGAAATTCTTTATAGAAATTGAGTTTCTTGTTATATATTGCTCAGTGTGTAGTGGACTATTCTCGTCAGTGCAAAACGCAAATAGTCATTGGCTTCATTGTATCCTCGAGGTTAATTTGCTTGGAACTCGTTTGCACACCGAAGATAGGTGGGGGCGAATATAACCTTAAAGATAGTGGCTTAATACATGCCTTGGAGCCTTGTCCTATTTCTTCTTCTATTCGAGTTACGTTCGTGTGTTCAAGATTTTTCTCACCGAAGTTTTGAACTAATAGGGAGGGGAGTAAAGTTTTGGGGGAAAATAAAAAGTTTTGGGGGTTGAGGGAGTAAAATTTTAGGGGAAAAGTAAATGGGGAGAATTTTCAAAAAAAAAAATTAGGGGGGGAATATTCAAAAAAAAATTGGTGAGGAAAATGGGTTTGGGGTAGAAGAAGGGTGAGATAGGAGGGGACTAAAAATTTTGGGGGAAAAGTGAGAGGGAGTAAAAGTTTTGGAGGAAAGTAAAGAGGTTTGGGAGTTTCGGGTAAAAATGTAAAATATTATAGTTTCATATTTAGTTTATTCGAATTATTCGAATTCAGAAACCAAACTCGATTCTAACTTGAAATTCAAAAAAAAATTTCTAGTTGACTCGAATAATTCGAATAACTCTATTCGTTTAACTCAAAATTTAAAATTTTTTTCGCATCGAATCGAGTTTAATACCATTATTTTCTGAACAATCTCATTATAAATTCTGATTATATCTGCTCTTTTGACACAATGTCTAGAACTACTCATAGCCCTTCCCTAATACATAAATAGGAGGGATTCAGCGTACTCGAACTCACATCCTCTTACATTAACAACAATGCCCATGCCAATCGAACTAAGACTCAATCGACTTTTTTTATTAAATTTTTAAATTTAAAGAACTTAGAATATTTTTTAACATTTACATTATAGTATAATCTATTTTAATTATAATTTTTTTATTAAGTTAGTGAACAAATTAATTGAATACAAACTTGAAATGTAAAAGAAGTTATACTTAAAGTAATAGTATAACTAAATGCATAGGTAATTCAAAAATTTTATTTATTTTTTAAATTTAACAAAACTCACATTATCTTTAAAATACTACCAACTTTCACAACTACCCAATCTTTTTCTCACAATATTTTTAATTTGTGTTTTTCACGCTAAATGCAATTTTTTAATATTCCATAAATATAATAAAAAACTAGTCATTAATATAATAAAAACTCTCAGCTAGTCTTTAAAAAAATAATTAAAATATATATTTTTGAGTTCAAATAATATAATTTCTCATTTAACATATTTAATTTTCATATGATATAAATTATATAATACATAAAAAATAATATATTGTAAATTTGAAAACAAGCTAATTTGAAGCTCGACTAAGCTAGCTTAAGTTTGAATTTTGAATTTTGGAGCTCGAGTCTAGACCATATTTTTAATTTAGATTTAATTATAACTTAATTTATATAATTTTTTGTTAATTGCACCAAGCATCCTCTAACCATAACCAAATTCTATATTAATTTATAAACTTCAAAACATTTTACTTCAATACTAAAAAAATAGTATCGCTCAAACCAAGTCCTTTCCTTAATCATTCCATTTAACTTTTCGAACTCCTTTTTCCATTTTCCTTTTTAATTATCCCTTTCTCTTTTATTTTATTTGTAAATAGAAAAAGAAAAATAATTTTATAAAATCATTATAAGTAAATATAGTTTAATAACTTTTTACTACAATTAATTTAAATTATTATATAAATTATTATTTGTTTTCTGTTTTTATTAATATAAAGAAAAAATTAAATTAAAAATATTTCTATAAAATTAAAGAAAAAAATAATTTCTGATTGATTTTATTTTTATATTTAATCTAATTATTAGCATAAATTATTATTTATTTGTATTTGTATTTATGTATAAAAAGGAAAAGGAAGAAAAGAGTAATGAACAAAAAGAAAAAGGAATAAAAAATAAAAATACAATACTAACATGTGTCACACCTAGACGGTGTTACATATCACTGGTTATAGACATATAACAAAAGAAAAATTAATGAAATTGGTAATGAAAGGGCTTGATTGGAATACCATTTAACCAAAAAAAGGACTTGATTGGAATAATATAATAGTTTAGGGATTTATTTTAAATATTTTACAATTTAAAGATCAATTTAAAATATAATTTATAATTCGCGGATGTTTGATGCAATGAATATTATAGATTTATACATTTCATTCTCACATTATATGAATTCTAAATGTAATTAAACGAAAATTTCCGTACTACTTTGGATGGGGATGATGTATATGACTAGTTTTGTTTTAAACAATTCAGCATTTATATATATATATATATATGTTGACTCTTTATATAACATAATGAATATGTCCGTTGTGTGTGCATTTTTCTTTTGGATTTGCTTAAAAGAAAGTACCAAAGAAATTATCAATTAAAAAAATTTAATTGCTTAATTCTTCGTTACAGGTTTGGTTAGTACTGTTTTGAGTCAACTTTTGCATGGCAAATCAAGTGGCCATTAATATTTCATAGCTCGTACCTCTAATTATTTAAACATTTAGTTCAAGCAATTATTAATTAATTTAGTATTGAAGCATATTGCCCACAAAATTTTTATCATATTTACTAATTGAAGACTGCTTTCCAATAAAGGTTATAAGATTGTCAGTTGAAATTCAATTTTAAAAATAATTACATCAACTTTGTAATTCTTTTGTTTTCCCTTATTATTGACTTTGTCTCTCCAAAAAGGTCTTTGGAATATAGTGTTCAAAGCACTCATGAAAGCTACCCATTAATACTCCCCGCAGTTGCTTCCAAGCTACCGTACCATGTCCCGAACAAACCTCCATTTTCCATTGCCATGCTTCATTTAATTGTGACCCAACGATGTGAAATAAACGTTCAATAAATTGGCTCTTTTTGTATTTAATTGACAACTTAATCATCCTCAGCCAATATATTTTCTGCATGAAAGCAACATTATATTAATGTGTCACTGTTTTATATTGGAAGCTTTCCACTTTTATGACTTCCACCATGGAGGCTGAAAAAACTTCATACTAGATTAAGTTGTAAGTTGAACCCTTCTATTCACTTTTTCTTTGGAAAATAACTGAATTAATATAAAATAAATATTTTGTAATAGATTTACTTACATATCGATAATGAACAAAAGAGGGTTAACGAAAAAACCCATTTTTCATCAACTACCAGCAAGTTTGCTTGTACAAATTTTCTTTCATAATTTAATACTAAATGTTCAATAAGTCCATCTTGTAATATGTTTTCTTTTTCATGCCGGCATTATAGGTTATATATAGTTCAAACTGGCGTATTACTTAATAATTTGACATATAATTTTAAGTGTTCCCATTGCATTTAATGACACAATTTGGATTAACCCAATCAACGTCATTAGTCAGAATCAAAGGCACGAGAGGTTGGCAATTTCCATTGAAGAAATTAATTAAGTCACCATTTTACATATATATTGGTTTGGAAGTGATGCTTTGGAAAAGATGAGGATAAAGTCTGGTGATGAAAGCATGCATCTTCAAGACGTTTTAACAGAAAACCCTTTTGTTTTAATTTCCCTTTGCTTGAATTGACTTCATCTTTTCTATCATCCTTTTCCTTTGGAAACTTCTTCAATGGTATTATATAATTACTTTTCTTTCTTCAACGACTTTGGTTTGGGCTCATCAATTTTTCTTCTCAAAACCATGGGTTCTAATCAAATCATCAAATTATGATCAAACTTATTGGTCTAAATCCAGCAGCGAACTGCTATAACATGTTATGGGCTAAAATTAAATTATAAACTTTTGTAGGTCTAAAAGAAAATTTTACCATTCTATTAACATATAACTTTATTATTTCTAAAGGGGCTTAAATGCAATTTTACCTTTTTTTTGCACGCCAAGGCCCACCCCTATTAAGATTGAGTTTGATTTAATTTGATCAATTTTTCAAACCACCTATTATAACCTTATTCAATTAATTAATTTTAAAAATTAATTTTGGAATTTTAGTGTTTGAAGTTTAGTTCAATAAAATTAGTTTTGATTTATGACTTTTGAACATTATTTGGTAAAGTTTCAAAATCTTTCTCATAAATATTTTAAAATTTTATTTGTTTTCAAGTAAATAAAAGACAATCAATGACTCTTAGTAACGTCTAATGTGAGATCTTATTATAGTGAGGTCTCGCAGGGATCCTTTTTAAGCCAGTGGTTGTGGTTAAAAGATAGAAATGATGAAACTGTAGCCATTTGATTAAGTCGCACAAAAAACTAGAAAATTGTGTGGATGACCAAGAATATATTAAACCTGTTACCGAATACGTTGTTTTTCTCTAGAAATCAGTTTTAGTATTGATACCAGGTGAATTGGTTAAAAGATAAACTCGCATTTCTCATTTCTTAATGCAAATCCCACATGGCTTTATCAATGGTGGATTGTGTTGGATTTGTTGCCCTAATTGTAGTGTTTTTGTCTAAGTATACTTGTATTTTTCAAACAAATTGGCTTAATAAAATATTTATTAATTACATTAATACCTTTTGTATATTAGCTTCAATGTTTTTGCACGCAAAGCAAATTGGAAGCAAATATTGGCTCACTGATTATCTAACATTTAACTAATACTAAGCAGTACTACATGGTCATATCGTGATATGAAAAGACAACTTGTATTAGTAGATGAACCTAAACATGTCTTTAGTCTAATCGAAAATAAGCAAACTGATTAAAAGACTAATATGTTGTTTATCAAGTCCAATTGGGGAGATGTTTCTCTTGAGCATCAGAGTAGATGACTCCTAGAAGATAGAGACGTAAATGTGACTGACTAGACTGCCAGTACATCAAACAGGACCTAAGTAGAATAGACCCTAGATCCGTTTATGGATTTATCCACTTATGACTTTCATAGAGTGGCATACATTAATCTTGAGTGGATGACAGACTATCTACACGTGACTTGTATACTTTGATGTAAGTAAAGGCCTAAATTCAAATAGATAAGGAACCAAAAGTTGGTGCATTGGCTATACGACTTTTACAATATGTAATATCATTCACAATAGTAGAATTTATAGTTCAATTAATGGGTAAATGATATCCTCTCATTGGCATTATATGATAGATGAAAAGTGAATGTGGTCAAAGTTCGTTTGTCTTTATGATAAATGACTTTGTTTTTTTTTTTTACAGTAATTGACTTTTAATGAAGGAAGATGTAATGGTTACTATTAGAAAAAATAAGATCATATTAGGAGAATAGATTTATCCCAAAGATATTAAGGATATCATATGAGGGTAACACATTTATAACAGGGTCATTGGATGAGTGCTTATTGAGTGGCTTTCGTAATGGTATGTAATTAGGGAGAGCTCAGACACGATACTATAGTAGAATGACTTCACAACTAAATAAGTTTATAATGAATAGGCGAAAAGCTGGAACCTAATTATAATTTATTTAAGCCACAATTATATATGTCCAACCGATCCCTCTACTATCTCATTGAACCAGAAATGAATTGCAGTAAAACCAAATGAATGAAAATGATGAAGTTAGAGAAATGGGTCGCTTTCACAAATAAATGTGTTTTCTCACTAAGTACAGAAATGACTTGAGAATTAATTTAAGTGTTTTTAACACTAAGTCTGTTGAACAGGAAGATGATGACCCACTCACATATGACATAGTGATGCAGAGTGTTGATTCCAAGCTCTAGGAAATAGCTATCAAAACTGAGATGTACTCTATGTATTCCAACTTAATGTGGGAACTTGTAAACTTATTGGAAGGGATAAAACTCATAGGGTGTAAGTGGATCTACAAGAGGAAAATAAAAATGTGGATGGAAAATTAGAAACTTATAAGGTCAGGCTTGTAGCAAAAGGTTATACCCAGAAAGAATGTATCGATTACGAAAAAACATTCTCTCCAGTTGCCATACTCAAGTCAATCCGCATATTGTTATCCATAACGATGACTCTCAATTACAAGGTCTAGAAAATGGATGTCAAGACAACAGTTTTGAACGACCATCTTGAAGAGAGCATCTATATGATGCAACCCACCAGATATATAACAAAGGAAAATGAGCATAAAGTTTACAAATTGCTTAGATCTATCTATAGACTTAAGCAAGCATCCCACTCATGGAATCAAAGTTTTGATCAAACGATCAGAACTTTTGAATTTGAGCAAAACATAAATGAACCTTGTGTTTACAAATGTTTAGGGGATGGAAAAGTGGTACTTCTCATTCTATATGTCAATGACATTTTACTCATTGGGAATGATGTAGAGACATTGTCATTGATTAAAGTGTGGTTAACTCAACAGTTTAGCATGAAGGACTTGGGAGAAGCTAATTTTATTCTAAGCATTCGAATTCTAAGGGATCGAAAGAAGAAAGTAATAGCATTGTCTCAGGCTTCATACATAGACAAGATATTGGAGCATTATTCAATTACCTATTCGAAAAAAAAATGAACCCTCCATATTGGGATTTCATCTCTCTTTAGAGGATTGTCCTAAGATAGCAGAAGAAAGAAAGAACATGAGAAAGGTTCCTTATGCTTCAGTAGTAGGAAGTCTCATGTATATTGTGTTATGCAGACGCCCAGATATTTGTTTTCTAGTGGGGTAAGTAAGTCGATATTGGGCGAATCCAAGACTAGGACATTGGCAAGTAGTTAAGCATATATTTAAGTATTTACGGAGAACGAAAGAATATATACTTGTGTATTCTAGAAAATATCTTACTCCTATCTAATATGCTAATTCTAACTTCCAAACATGTCGAGATTTGAGAAAATCGACATCAGGCTGTGTTTTGTCCTAGACGACGGGTCCATAGTGTGAATAAGTGTCCAGCAGGGTTACATCGCTAACTTCACTATAGAGGGTCGAATATGAGGTATAAAAAAGCTATGGCACTATAACAATACAAATATAGTTAAACCTAAAAGAAACCACATAAGGACAAAACACATTAAGGGAGATGGTAGTGTCTGACGGAATAGTGGATGTAATCAAAGATCTCAATTGAGGACAAACCCTGGGGATTTCTTTTTTCAAGACTCTACTAGATAGAGAGCTCCTTGGGAAATATATGGAAGGGCATAAGAATACGAAACATGGCTCGTCTATTTCACTAGGGTAAGTGGGAGACTGTTGGATCTAGTGCCTTAAGTGTAGTAATTTCATCTAAGTACACTTTTAATTTTTCAAACAGATTGGTTAATAAAATTATTCATGAATTACATTAATACTTTGTATATTTTCCTCAAATGGTTTTGCATGCAAAGAAAAATGGAAGCAAATGTTGCTCATAGGTTGTCTAATGTTTAACCAATATTAAGTGGCATTGCGTGGTCGGATCGTAATACAAAAGACAGATTATATTTGTAGATGAACCTAAACATGTCCTTAGTCTAATAAAAAAATGAGAAAACCGATTGAAATACTAATATGTCATCTATCAAGTCTAATTGGGGAGATGTCTTGTCTTGGGCCTTAAAGAGGATGCTCCTAGAAAATAGAGACATAGATATGACTGACTAGACTGACAGTACATCGGACTAGACCCAAGTAAAATAGATCTTGAATTCGTTTATAGATTTATTCTCTTGACGATTATAGTGTGGAATACCTAAATCCTGAGTGGATGGTGGACTATGTATGCATGACTTATATAGTTTGGTATAAGTAAAAGCCTGAGTTCTAACAGATAAGAAATCGAAAGCTGGTGTGTTGGGTGTACAACTTCTATAGTACATAGTGTCATTCACAACAATTGAATTCATGACCTGAGCAATGGGTAAATGATATCCTCTCATTGGAATTATATGGTTGATGAAAAGTAAACATGGTCATGGGTCTTTTGTCTTTGTGATGAATGACTTAATTACTATTTGATAGTAATTGACTTTTTATTAAGGAATATGTAACGGTAACCATGAGATAAAATAAAAATCATATTGGGAGAACAGATATTATCCCAAAGAGATCAAGGATATCCTATGAGGGTAACACATTTATGAAAATGTCATTGGACGAGCATTGAGTAGTTACTTTCGTAATGGCATGTTGTTAGGGAGAGCTCAGTCACGATGCTATAGTGGAATGATTTTGTGACTAAATGGGTTTATAATTAATAGACAAAAAGTCGGAACCTAATTATAAATCATTTGAGTCCTAATTATATATGTCCAATCGATCCCTCCGCTAGCTCGTTGAAACCATAAATTGCGTGTTTGAATAGAAATGAACTGAATGAATAAGAAAAGACAAATAGGAAACATTCAAGAGTGATTATGGTCTTTTTCCGAAATGGAAAAATGGAATCATTTGGAAATGAATGTAGGTTTCCAAAATGGAAATAGAAATGAAAATGATTCATTTGCAATCTTATATGGATTACTTAAAAATGATTGGAAGAATGAGTTTATGTTTTTGAGCTGTTTTGAAGCTCGAAAATGAAAATAAACCATTCGGTCATAATGAACACGTTGAGTTGTGAAATATTAAACATATTTTCTCGAAATTTTACCAGAGGCAAAATTGTCAAAATTTTATCGGCGTAAAAATCGTTAAAATTTTACTAGGGGTAAAATAGGGAAGAAAATATTGTTTAATATAGAATATTAAAGTTTATTTTGGGAAATAGAAAAATCTAATTGGGTTGGAACACATTTTAGAGTACCGCGTCAAAAGAACTAAGAAGTACTCGTAATTGGATTCGATTTGAGAGAGGCCCAAAACCCCTCATATGACATGAAGGGGGTGATAACCCTAATAGGAATACTAGAGTGTGTCATCCACCCCACACCTACTCTAATTAGAAAGTTGTTTTTCTATTTGAAATAAATCACTACAACTCAATAAGGGTTCTATCTTCTCTTCTTATAAATAGATGGCACCGGTAGGGCATAAAATAGAATTTGGAGAGATTGTCACTCTACCGAAAAATAGAGAGAATTTATTCTCAACTATTAATTTTTTTTAAAATAATAATTGTACTGGTTTCTATTTAAAAAGAAAATTTATGTTTCACCCTAAATAAAAAAAAAAAAGAAAACTTTTTTCTAGTTTTCTGTTTCGATGCAATTGGTTCGAGCCCACACTCAAAGTAGTTCGTGGTACGAGAATAGCAAAAAAAATTGTTTGGTTGAAAGCTGGGAACAACGAACGTTTGCTAAGCTGAAAACACAGGTATGAATTTCAGTTCAAGTTTATTATTATAAATATCACAAATCGGGTCATTTTCAAAATTTTAGTTTTCCGCTATGTAAGAAAACCATTTTCAAACTGAATTTTTTCCAATAGTTATGACTTTAACGAAAATAGAATTGGGTTGAGAAAATTATTTAATTGAAAATTAATTTTGTAAATTAAATTAATTAAATTAATAGAACAAAACATATTTATTTTGAGAAATAGAAAACAAATATTGGGTTGAATTAAATTATAAAATGCTGGTTAAAAGTCCATGAAGCACATATAATTAGACTTAATACAGGAAGGCTCAAACCTCCTCATGTTAGATGAGAGGGGTGACAACCATAGTGTTATTATCTAGGGTGTATCTTACATCTTATTTGTGTAACTCCTATTCAATCAGGATTCTCCTATATCTTTTTATAAATAGATAGTACTAGTAAAGCTATTAACATAAGTTTTATGGACAAGTTTCATATATTGTTATTCTACTTGAAACTAGTGGAAATGTATTTTCTAAGAATAAATCCTATTTTCTGGGAATTACAATTTTTACCGGTTTCTATTTGAAAGAATTATTTTCCTACTAAAAGTAATCAAATCGTTTCTTTTTCTGTGTTTGCTTTGTGTCGCTTGAACCCACACTCGATGCAATTCAGGGTGCGGGGATAACGAAGAAGGTCGTTCAGTTGAAAGTTGGGAACGATACAATACTGTCTCACACAAAGCATAGGTACTTTTCGGGAAAATGTTTATTGCTATAAATATCACAAATTAGCTTGGTTTTCAAAAATTTTAAATTTCTGTTGCAACCGAAAATTGTTTCCTTAACCGGATTGTTTCAACAGATTGGTTCTTTTTCTCTCATTTTTTTGTCAATCATTGATTTAAAAAGGATCCCACTAGATATGACTATAATGTGATATTTAAATAGATGCCACCATAACTCTTACATAATATTTTAAAAAACAATATGTATTTAGTATTTTTAATTTATTTTTACTATTTTAACTAAAAACTATTTATTTTTATATAAAAAATTAATTATGAATTAAAAAATAAAATTCAATTTGATTCAAATAATTATATTTTAAAAAAATTGTAAATAAAAAATCTTTCACACACCGACTCTTTTTTTGTTTTTTGTTTTTTCAGGTGTTGCCCTTATAACTAAATTAACAATAAATCTCTCGGAACAAAATTAAAATTTAGATTTATTTATGGAAGATTTAATAGACCATGAAGCAATCCATTTTCTTTTAAATATTATAATTTCAAATTTAATAAAAAGATTGAGGAGATTAAAATTCGAATTATAAAATGGCACAATGTCACAATGTTGAGAACAATTATATAAACCTGTTTATAAGGGCGACACACTATACTTATTTGAATTTACGAATCGGTATCAGCCCAGATTTGATTTTAAAGCATAGCATGAGTTCAATTGACAATTATATAAAATAATTAGTTAAAATTTTATTTAAATTATGGCAGTCATTATGTGAGTAAGAAAAACATGTAAAATAATATATTTGTAAAAGAAAATATAAAAAGACCCTGGTTTAAATGATTAAATTAAAATTTTGAAAATTAGCCTCTGGGTTGGTTATCGCCCACATTTTTTTTCTCCCATCAATCATTTCTTTCTTTCTTCTTCTCATTCACAACACGTTTTCTCTCTTTTCAATTTGTAGATCCATTTTGTGGATATCTTTATTGTCTTCACAATTTGTGATGGACAAATGACAGTGCTTGTCATTCGTTAAAACTCCACTAGTCACCACTAGTTTTTCTTGGAAAGTGGGTGACTCTTCGTTAACTTCTTAATCTATTTCTGTTTTAAGAGTATTTTAAAATAATAAATAATTTCACATATTGATTTGGACCTTTGTTGTCTTAAGGTTTATGTGTTTTTTTTATTTGTTTTCACATTGTTTAATAAGTCTTCAGTTTTAAAAGTTTTTGTGTGCTCTTATAGCACGTTTTTTAATCTTATTTATGCATGTAATCTTAGTTTTACAAGTGATTTTAGGGATTACTTTGTTGTTCTCCTTTCTAGTTTGGTGAATGCTCGATTCATTTGTCAAGTTTTTGCTCGTCGCTTTGGACCATCTGGAGCTGATTTCCCTATCGTATTAAGTGTTTGCAATCACTCCAGATATGTCGTGCTTGAGTTGTGACAAAGCCAATTATCAACGTATCATAATGTTCTATTGATGCTGAGGCTAAAGCCTTTGTTATGTTGATGGAGTTTGTCCTTCACCATCTATGACGAGTGTTTGCTATTTTTTTCTTTGAATTTTATGATTCCATTCATTGAATAAATTAATGAATTTACCTTTAAAAAAAATAAAGCTTTGAAAATTATGATGTTATATGTTGAAATCCTGTCACAATGATATTTTTATATCATTTGATATTTAAAATTTAATCTCTTTACTTTAATTTGAGACATTAGACCCTATACTTTATTATTTTAATTTTTTTCCTTTCATCCAATTTACAATTATAAAAAACAAAATTGAATGAACTCTTATATTTCTATAATTTTTTGAATTATTTGAATACATCTTTAATGGAATGAAAATTGTTAAAATTCTTAAGATTTTTATTGAAAAATGAAAATTTTGTAATTTTTATGCATTTTTGAAAAAGTAAGAGCCAAATTAAAAAAAAATTATAAATGTTGAGGGTTAAAAAATTATTTTACCTTTTGTATAATTGCAAAATTGGACGGAAAATCAGAATTTTAAATCAAAATTTAATGTCCCAAAATTAAAGTATAGGAACTAAAATTTTAAATTTAAAAAGGTAAAACAACTTTTCAACTAAAGAATAAATATTTTAAAAGATTAATGTATTTATACAAGGACACATGCAGTTTTTTTAAAAGTTAGAATATATGTATTTTAGGTACCCCATTAGGGACTAAAAAAAGGGGGAGAATCTAAAAAGAAATTAAAGGGTGAAATTTTATGGCATGTAAACTCTAATGATTGATTTGCTAACTTACCCATAGGATGATAGGAAAGAGGATAGCACATATTTTAAATTTTGTTTTTTGAGTTTTCCCATTGTTTCAGTGAATAGATATAAGTCATTAGTCATTCTCCAACATCGGTGTAGTATTTGACATCAATTGTATGGCAGCTCTTTCTTTAAAAGTGCAATTGTAATAAGCCCCACGGCCCATCAACTTGCCCTTTTTTATTCCTTCTAATTTTTGAGTGGATAATGACACCTGGAATTGTACACTAAATTTCCATTTAAAAAGCAAAAAGGTTTTTCATTTTCTTTTGCTTTTTCATATATTTAATTTGTTGACATGAAGGCCTACCAAAATATCCACCCATTTGCACCAAGTACAAAGGAAAACAAACAAAAATCCAGCATAAGGTTTTTAACTTTTAAGGGTAAATTGCATTATTAGTCACTAAATTATAGGTAAGTTTTCGTTTTAGTCACTTAACTAACAGAAGTTACAATTTGGTCACAGAACTATTCAAAAGTTTTCATTTAAGTCATTAGGATGTTAAAGTCAATGTTTTATGCCTTTCTCTATTTACACTACCTACACTAATGGAAAACTCTCTTTCTCCTTCTCTTTTACAATTTAAGTTTTTTTTCTCATGAAATAACTTTGGGTCACGAATCTGCAAACCAAAATTCAAACAGCTTTTTTCTCCAATCTTTGACATAAGGTTTGTTCTTCTACTCATCGATGGGTATTGATCCACCGTACCAATCGTCGAATCATCGTTTGGAGCTCACTAGTTGAACTTTTAAAAAAAAATACTAGACCAATAACTTAAATAAAAACTTTTGAATAGTTCAGTGACTTAAATGAAAACTTTTAAATAGTTTGATGACCAAATTGTAACTTTTTTTAATTAAATGACCAAAGCAAAAAATTACCATTAATTTAGTGACTAATAATGTAGTTAGATTAATTATGGTACTAATTTTTTCCTACCATAAGAAATTAACTGTTCTCTCAAAATGCTTAGGATATCAAGAAAAACAAATTCATTAATTTTTTAAAGGGAAATTCATTACTTCATTCCATGAACGAGACTATACAATTCGAAGAGAAAAAAATAACAAACACCCATTCTAGACGGTGAAGGACAAGCTTCATCAACACAATAAAGGCTTCAACCTCAACATCAAATGAATATTATGGCACGTTGACAATTGGTTTTATCACAACTCAAGCAAGACATATTTGGAGTAATTGCAAGCACTTAATACAATAAGGAATTTAGCCTCGGATGGTCCAAAGCGACGGACAAAAATCAGTAAAAGAAAAGAGCATCCACAAAACTGGAGAGAACCACAACAAAACCATCCCTAAAATCACTTACAAAAGCAAAACTACATGCATAAGCAAGACTAAAAAGTGTGCTACAAGAGCATACAAAAACTTCTAAGAGTGAAGACTTATTAAACAAAGGAAAACAAACAAAAAAATATATAAAACTTAAGACAACACGTTCAAACCTACTCGTGAAATCATTTATTATTTTGAAATACTCTCAAAACAAACACAAATTAAGAAGTCGATAAACAACCACCCACGTTCCAAGAACAATTGTTGGTGGTTGGTGGAGTTTTAGCGAGGACAGGCACTATCATCTGTCCATCACAACTTGTGAAGACAGTAAAAATACCCACAAAATAGATTTATAAACTGAAAAGAGAGGAGACACATGGAGTGAATAAAGAGAAAAAAGAAAAAGAAAATTAGTGGGAGAGAGAAAAAGGCAGACGGTAACCAGCTCAAAACTGATACTGCTATTAGACAAAACAAAAGAAAAACAACAAACAAATTAAATTTTTTTTCCAGAATTAATTTATTTAAAGTTGTCTAAGCTTACATTCAATATTAACATTACTTAATGTAAATTCATTATTGATAGGCATTTAATACTATATTAAACTATACGTGGATAATACATTGATAACCTTTTGTAAATTTTAGTTTGTGTTTGATGTGTTATTAATAAATTTTTATCTTTAAAAAAAGTTATTGTACAAGCCCAATTTGCGGGCCCAGATTAAACCAAATCTACCTCAACCCACTAAACCAACAAAAGCCCACTAAACCCATTACAGCATAAATAACCCCAAACTGACCCAACTAGTAATTTAAGGTTTTAAAATTTGAAACCCTAAATCACCTAACCCCAACCGACGCCTGCAGCACCGCCCTTGTCACGTCCACCGCCCATTTTCCTGCAAGAAACACAGAACATGTCATTAAGAAGCAAGTTGTAAGGGAAATTGCCTATAAAAGGCCACTCCCAAAATCATTGTATTGTCGGCATTGGAGAGAAATAAAAAAACAGCATTTGATTTTGAAATAAAAATAGAAATCAGTGAGTCAAAAGCACAAAATAGCCAATCAAGAGAAAAACACTAAGTTGGAAAACAAATACCAAGAATCAAACATCTAGAAAACAAAGGTGATTTCATTCTATACATCTTCGATTCATTTCTTTTTTTTTCTTCATTTTTCGAATCTCCTATTTGTATATATATATACATATATTATAAACAGATAAAATATATAAGATAATATATAAAAAAAAGGAAGAAACTTTACCTTTTAAACCACACGTGCACGTGGCAGCAGTGCCACGCAAGCAGTGGTGCGTGGCGGCCCTCCTGGCCGGATTCTGGGATTACCCCAGAGAGAAAGGGAGAATTCTCCCCCCCTTTTTTTTTCCCCTAAAACAGCTAAGAAATGGGCATTAAAGAAAAAATTGGGGATTTTATAATGGTACCAAAACAGTACCGTTTTGGCCCTCCCCCCCCCAAGGCATAAAACGACGCCGTTTTGGGGTGGAGCGGGCCGACCCGACCCGGCAGGCATGGGATCCGCATGTTTTTGAAGCGGAGGGGTTATTTGCGCATTTGGCCCCTCCGCTTTTCCAGGGCTTCACAATTAAGTTTTATCTAATTTTAATCTGGGCTTAAAATTTATTTCGTTTTCAATTTGGTACCTTTGCGAACGACGCCGTTTTAAGAGGTCAGGATATTTACTCCTTTAGGCCCTCCTGTTTGCTCGCGCGTTCAAATCAGTCCCCTTCCCCTTCATTTATTTTTAAATTCGCCTCAAAATTCCATTTTTAATTCAATTTCATCCTTTTTTTTTTACTTTTTCTCATTATTCTAATTTAATTTTAATACTATTCATAATATTATGTTTTATTATTGTTATATTTTTATTTATTAACATCTCATTTTTATTTAATACTTATATATATGTTATAAAGTATTACTAATAGTTTTAATATTATTATTATTAATGCATATGTATGGTAATATTATATTATGTCTATATTTTTATACATATGTATATATATAATTATATTTCTTCTTTTTTAAATATTATATATATATTCTTTTTATGTATTACGTATATATGTTTCAATATCTAAATATACATTATGTACATACTTTAAATATTATCATATATTTGTTTTTTTTATATATTTATGTAATATCTTTAATAGTTTTATTACTAATATTATTTATAATATATGTGTATCGTATATACGTCTTCTTAATATTGTGTTTTTCTACATGTTGCGATATCTTTTCAATAACTATATTATGTATTACTTTATCTACGTAGCATTACTTTTTACTATTATTATTCCTAATATAAATGTATTATGTATACATCTTTTAACATCATATAAAACATATACATTTTTTTTATCATATTATTGTTATATCTATTTTATACACGTACATATATTCTTTATATGGTATTATTATTTTATATATATATTATCGTACTTAATATTTTCACTTGCTTATTACTTTATTTTAATATTATTATTTATATCATTATTACTATTACTATACTATCATTCTTTAGTTTTACATAATAATCGTTTATTACGAGTTCCTTTTAATTTCGAATATCTCCTGTCTTATTCATTATTCTCTTTTTATTCGTTTATTTCATTTATCTTTATTCTTATCATTATTATCGTTCACCTTCGTATTTATATTCATTTTGTTATGCCCGTTAATATTGAAATTTTTATGCATGCTCAATTATTTTGTTCTATTATGAATTTATTCTTTATCCCATCCCAAAATTACTTCACTTATAAAGGCACTTCACTTATAAAGGCAATGATCCGTATTTGGAATTTCGAGAAAATCGTGCCTTAACTTACTGGGTTTCGATCTTTCCCATTTAATCCAAATAACGGAATATTCTTTTTAAATCACAATACGAGTCTTAAAAATGCTTATTTTCGGAGATACGAGGTGTGGTGCCCTAACTTACCGGGTATGACATTTTGTTACCTCGAAATAAGGTTTTTTTCGCAAATAAAGGCAATATTCAGAATTCGAAAACTCGAGAAAATGTGCCCTAACTTACTGGGTTTTGATTTTCCTCGTTCACTCTAACTAACCAAATATCCTTTTAAAAGAGGTTAAAATACATTAATTTTGAATAAAAGGCAAGCTCAATCTCAAAGTTCGAGATATCGTGTCCTAACTTACTGGACGTGGTATTTCATTATTGCGAGACGAGAAGGTCTTTAGCATTTGAGCATTTTTTACAAAAGAGGGATCATATTTTAAAAGCTTTCAAGTTTTCAAATTTTCGACATTAAGACACTAATTAATCAACTAGGTATCAATTTTGGGCGTTCAAGGGTGCTAATCCTTCCTCGTGCGTAACCGACTCCCAAACTCATTTTCTGATTTTCATAGACCAAAAATTATCGTTTAAGTAAATCTTAACTTTTATTAAAATGATTAATTTAAGGTGATCCGATCACACCTCATCAAAAAAGGATTGGTGGCGACTCCCCGTTTTTTCGTTTTCATTTTCAAAATCCAAGTCGATTCTCGTTTTTTTCAAAAAAATGGTTACGACAGCTTGGCGACTCCACTGGGGACCCAAATAAGAGAGTCAAGCCACAAGTTGATTAACTTTTGTCTTTTTGTCAAAAATTGAAAATTTGGTTTTGATATACGATCCCTTCATTGAATTTCACTTGTTTTTCTTACGTTTTCATCATTTTATTCCTATCGCTTCAAGTTTTTATGCATATATCCTCGCACATTGCATTGCATGACTGTTGTGGTCACACCCTTTAAGTGGGAGTGAGAAACTATTCCTTCGTGAGGTTTTCACCTCTGTGCAGGATAGTGGATCGCTTTCGGGATACATCCGTACCTATGTCTTCGTGAGATTTTCATCTCCGTGTAGCCATAGGGAAATGTATTCCCCTGAACTAAACTCGGTCTATATAAACCTATAATGGGTGAGGATCAAGGAATCTGCTAGTTCAGGTACCCTTACTCTAGAACCAAACCACATATACAGAGACCTAGGAGCCCACCCTATGTAGAGCCACTCCGAACCCCTAGTGGTCACCCGAATTGCTTTATTTGTTATTTATTTATCCTGCACTAACATGTTCTGTTTTGTTTTGTTTATAATTGCATTGCATTACATCATTTTAGAAAGGAGATGTTGATTCATATTCAATTACTAAATAGAACAGTTTGTCATAAGAAAATGAATTTCTTGATAAAGTGGATTGTAACATGGTTGTCTAAATATGGTCCAAGTAGACACAATGGAAGAAGGCTGACAGTCTGTGAAGAAATACAAGACTTTACTTTAGTGCCTGAGGATGCAAGCCGACAAAGATTGTTCGAGAGTCTTCACGTCTTGACTTTCTTAAAGGAGCTGACAAGTATCGCAGGGACAAGTGATCAAGGAGTCGCGGCCTGGATCAAGCAAAAAGGAGTTAATATAGACATCTCTTGGAGAATTCGTCAGACTCGACCATAAGATCCGGATATGAAGAGGAAGACAGGTGTCTTCGCTTGGAATATGAGAGAAAGGCCGTATATGTAATCCGTTTTGTGTAAAGAAATTTGTTTTCTAAAAAAGTTGTTCTAATGAAATTGAATTCGGAATCAACGCATTCCTTTCTTTTGCATTCATTCCATGCATTTGCATTTGCATTTGCATTGCATTATTTGTATTAGATTTCCTCTAAAAGAACCCTGACTAGGTAAAATTATTTCAGTTAACCTGGGAACCAACAAAAGTTAAGCGACTAGGCATCTTTACTGTACAAGGAAAAGGATAAAAGATATGGATCAAAGATTGGAAAGACTGGAACAACTTCAAAAAGAGATGCAAGACCGGTTACAATTGCAAATGCAAGAGCAACTAGTGAAGATGCAGCAAGACATGAGGGACCAATTGTTAGAGTCCCAAAAGGATATGATGAATTAGTTGTCCCAATTACTAACTAAGGGGATAGGAAAAGGAAAAAACTCCATGATCCATGCTGGGGAGGACAATGAGGAGCCTCTCTACCCTCCGGGTTTCACCTCGATAAACGATCAGACATGTCCGTAAGATGTCCCCATTGCTATCAGATCACAACAACATCAGGCCGGTATTTCGGCACCCATGAGCTACCCAACGGGTTTAGGTTCCAATCCAAGGAACAGTCTAACCAATCATGAAGTTCCTAATCTAGACGAAATGGAAGGAATAGAAAAAGCAAAGGTTGAACTGGCAAGACAACTAGAAGATCGATACAAGTGGTTGGAAGAAAATCTCAGAGCAATGGAGAATGCTGATTACCATCGTGGGTTTGTCGTCAAAGATCTCAGATTGGTCCCTGATCTAGTACTCCCGCCAAAATTTAAGACTCCAGAGTTTGAAAAGTACAATGGGACTAGTTGTCCTGAAGCTCACATCACAATGTTCTGTCGAAGGATGACAGGATATGTTAATAATGACCAATTACTAATTCATTGCTTCCAAGATAGTCTAATTGGGTCAGCAGCCAAATGGTATAACCAACTGAGCCGTGCCAAAATTCATTCATGGAAGGACTTTGCGCAAGCTTTCATGAAGCAATATGCCCATGTGACAGACATGGCGCCCGACAGAATTACACTATAGAATATGCAAAAGAAGCAAAGTGAGAGCTTCAGGCAATATGCCCAAAGATGGAGAGAGGTAGCGACGCAAGTCCAGCCACCTCTTCTAGAGAAAGAAACTACATCACTTTTCATCAACACTCTGAAAGCCCCGTTCATTACCCACATGTTGGGAAGCGCTACCCTGAGCTTCTCAGATATAGTAATATCCGGCGAGATGATTGAAAATGCCATCAGAAGCGGGAAGATAGACATAAGAGAAAGCGCCAAGAGGTCAACCCCAAATAGAAATGAAAATGAAGTGAATAATATGAGTAAAGGGTACCCCAAATTGGTCAACATAGGCCAGCTGAGGCAGGAATCCAACTCGAGGCCAAATACAGAAAGGCTCCAGTTTACACCCATCCTGATGTCATATAAGGAGTTGTATCAGAATCTTTTCGATGTGCACTCAGAACCAGTACAACCTCCATTCCCAAAATGGTATAATGAGAATGCTAAATCTGAGTACCACGCGAGAATAACGGGACACTCAATCGAAAACTGTACTACATTTAAAAAACTGGTCGAAAGGTTCATTGAAATGGGAGTTGTGAAGTTTGACGATTCCTCAGAACCAAATTGCTTCGACAATACAGTAAATGCGATTTGAAAATGGGAGCAAAATAGTTGCAATACCTTTAACAAGTTAAAGCCTGGAAGGAATATCGAAAAATTCGAATGATATATCCGAAGAGGGAACCGCGGAATAAAAGTTTCCAAACCCTTGCATTACTTGGATGCGTTTTGAACAATGGGACTGTGGAAGGGATCCCTTTATTTTTAGAGCTAATCTAGAGTAATATTCAAAACAAGCTTATTGCTTTAAGCCTAGAAGCAATTAAAATCCTTTTGTGAAATAGGCTTGTGTCCTAAGTCTTTATTTCAATAAAATGCATCTTTTTGAGCAAATATTCTTTGATTTCATTTCATACCATACAAATAATGATCCTTAGAATCATTCATTCTTTGGAACCTACCTTCAGCGGGTCCCTAGATATCAATGATGTGAGTAACGCTGGCACTGACTCCGAGTCTCCTTTTGAGCGAAATATGGGCCTAAAGGGATCTCAACACTTTGAAGATGACAGAGATGTAGACTACTCCCTGGTTTGTTAAGGATGGGAGAGTAAGATGAAAGCAGATCCTCTCTTACAAAAAGTTAGTGGACAGTAAGTCTAGGACAAGAGAAAGAGGCAAACATTGGAGTCTGCATCACCACAAAGATAAAGTGAGACATCATTGAGTTATTCCCAATTCAAAAACATTTTCGCATGATCGCATCAAGATATTCATGGGCTATTAAGACGTGAGGATACTGCAAGATGTTTGAACAGCATAAGCTAATGGTTTTATGATGGTCAGGCTAATCATGAGATTTGGATTCTGCCGGTCCGCCAGAGAAAGGGATTGCATCAGTATGCCATAAGTGCCAAATCTATGGTGACAAGATTAACGTACCTCCTTCACCTCTTCATGTCATGACTTCTCCATGGCCTTTTTCGATGTGGGGGATGGATGTGATTGGGCCAATTTCGTCGAAAGCTTCTAATAGACATCGATTCATCTTTGTAGTGATTGACTATTTCACCAAATGGGTAAAAGCCGCTTCATATGCCAATGTTACAAAATTGGCAGTTAGCAAATTCCTAAAAAAGGAAATCATTTGCCGATATGGAATGCCAGAAAGGATCATATCTGACAATGCATTGAATTTGAACAATAGTACAATAGCGGATGTCTACAGTCAGTTCAAGATCAGACACCACAACTCGTCACCATACTGTCCGAAGATGAATGGTGTAGTTGAGGCAGCTAATAAAAACATTAAGAAGATTGTGGGGAAAATGACCGAGACTTATAGAGACTGGCATGAAAAGCTACCATTCGCCCTCTATGCTTATTGGACGTCTGTCAAGACTTCTACCGGGGCAACTCCTTTCTCATTGGTCTATGGAATGGAGGTAGTTTTACCCATCGAGGTCGAGATTCCTTCCCTCAGAGTTTTGTCAGAGGTAAAATTGGATGAAGGAGAATGGATCCAGTCCCGATACGATCAGCTGAATTTGATTGAAGAAAAAAGGCTAAGGGCTATCCGTCATAGTCAGATGTACCAAAAGCGAATGATGCGAGCTTACAACAAAATGGTTCGTCCTAGGGAATTCCACGAGGGAGACCTAGTATTGAAAAAGATCCTGCCCATACAAAAGGACTTCAGAGGAAAATGGATGCCGAATTGGGAAGGACCTTATGTGGTAAAGAAAGCCTTTTCTGGAGGAGCATTGATATTGGCCGAAATGGATGGCAAGACTTTACCTAATCCAGTGAATTCAGATTCGGTTAAGAAATACTTCGCCTGAAAAAAAAAAAAGGAGGAGAGGTCAGGGTGAAAACTCGTAAAGAGCACCTTGAGACCAAAGGGATTTTGAATTGAAAACCCGTAAAGTGCGATTCAAATTTTGATCAAAGGGGGGGCACACGTCTTACGATACCTAAATTAACAAGGAGGAGAGATGTTACATCTTGGGGCATCTACTAGAGTACTCTAGATCCCCTAAACACACATTGGGCAAAAAGAGGTCCTCAAGAAGCTCGTACAGAGAAGCTCACGCTGCGATATCTAGGGCACCTGTTTTCTTTTTATTTATTTTGTATTGCAGCAATGTTTGTTGGCTGTGAATAATCTATTCTTTTCAAATTTTGTTTCTGACAAATTTTAATTTTATCATTGTTATGATCTTTTTCAAGCATTTTGCATTGAAATGATGATTAATGGACTAAAACCATTTTCGCAAAAAGAGTTTTGCATATTACTCTGAGAGTTTCTAAATAGTACAGGAACTTGAAACAGGGCTATTATTTAGAACTAACCAAACTTAAAGATTAGAAACATTTGAGAAGAAAGAGTTTAAATGGAGACTACCTCTTCGAATTTTCTGCTCAAAAGGTCTAAGCTGAATAAGATGACAGAATACCGTTTTAGTGAAAGAACCTTGATAAGTAAAAAGCAATGACAACATAAACATTAAAAAAGGGATTCATGCTCACAACATGCTGCACTCATGCATTTATAGATCATTCATAGCGCATCTAATTAGGAACATTTGATTCATTTCGATCATAGCATCCTAATTCTTTGACATAAGCATAGACACATGGAACTGATTCTGCAGGTCATGTCCCTAGAATCAGTGAATTCACCAAGCCTTAACTCCCTAAGCAGTAGGGTAATAGGCTGAAAATAACAGATTTTATCACCCTAAGCAGTAGGGAAACAGATCGAAGATGATGGATCTTATCACCCTAAGCAGTAGGGAAACAGATCAAATATGGACCTTAATCTCCTAAGTAGTAGGGTAACAGGCTGAAGATTTACAGATCTTATCACCCTAAGCAGTAGGGAAACAGATCGAAGATGATGGATCTTATCACCCTAAGCAGTAGGGAAACAGATCAAAGATGGACCTTGACCCCTTAAGCAGTAGGGTAACAGGCTGAAAATTTCTGAGATCTTATCACCCCTAGCGATGGGAAACAGATCGAAGATGATGGATCTTATCACCCTAAGCAGTAGGGAAACAGATCAAAGATGGACCTTGACCCCTTAAGCAGTAGGGTAACAGGCTGAAAATTTATAGATCTTAACCCCCTAAGCAGTAGGGAAATAGATCGAAGGCGATGGGCCTTAAAACCTAAGTAGTAGGGTAACAGGTTGAATTTACAGATCTTAACCCCTAAGCAGTAGGGAAACAGATCGAAGATGATGGGCCTTAACCCCTTAAGCAGTAGGGTAACAGACTGGAAATCAAATATCTTCTCCCTGAAATGGCGTTGGAGCGGTTCAAAGCCACAACAGATCTACTTGAAGTTTCAGCAGAGAAGATCGAAACTACAAGTCTTATCTCCTTGAAGCTACAGTGGAGCAGACTAAAGATGGCGAATCTTATCTCCCTGAAGTTGCAGTGGAACATATCGAGGCCATTAACCTTATCCTCCTGAAGATGCAGTGGATTGCAGTGGAGCAGACTGAATATAGCGAATCTTACTTCCCTGAAGTTGCAGTGGAACAGACCGAAGATAGCAAATCTTATTTCTCTGAAGTTGTAATGGAGCGGAGTAAAGTAACGAGCCGCAGTAGACTGGAATGAAGCTACCTGAAGAATAAGAGCACCAAAAGAGTCAAGACTCGACGATCGGGAAAATTGGTCTTTCTTGAAAATCTTTGCTCTATTCTCGTTAGAGGACAACGAGCAAAGAGGGGCAACTGTACAAGCCCAATTTGCGGGCCCAGATTAAACCAAATCTACCTCAACCCACTAAACCCACTAAAGCCCACTAAACCCATTACAGTACGAATAACCCCAAACTGACCCAACTAGTAATTTAAGGTTTCAAAATCTGAAACCCTAAATCACCTAACCCCAACCGACGCCTGCAGCACCGCCCTTGTCACGTCCACCACCCATTTTCTTGCAAGAAACATAGAACAGGTCATTAAGAAGCAAGTTGTAAGGGAAATTGCCTATAAAAGGCCACTCCCAAAATCATTGTATTGTCGGCATTGGAGAGAAATAAAAAAACAGCATTTGATTTTGAAATAAAAATAGAAATCAGTGAGTCAAAAGCACAAATAGCCAATCAAGAGAAAAACACTAAGTTGGAAAACAAATACCAAGAATCAAACATCTAGAAAACAAAGGTGATTTCATTATATACATCTTCGATTCATTTCTTTTTTTTTTCTTCATTTTTCGAATCTCTTATTTGTATATATATACATATATTATAAACACATAAAATATATAAGATAATATATAAAAAAAAGGAAGAAACTTTACCTTTTTCAGCCACCGTGCATGGTGGCCGGCGCCGGCGACGGCGGTGGCGCGTGGCGGCCCTCCTGGCCGGATTCTGGGATTACCCCAGAGAGAAAGGGAGAATTCTCCCCTTTTTTTCCCCCTAAAACAGCTAAGAAATGGGCATTAAAGAAAAAATTTGGGATTTTATTTATAATGGTACCAAAACGGTACCGTTTTGGCCCTCCCCCCAAGGCATAAAACGACGCCGTTTTGGGGTGGAGCGGGCCGACCTGACCCGGCAGGCATGGGATCCGCGTGTTGTTGAAGCGGAGGGGTTATTTGCGCATTTGGCCCCTCCGCTTTTCCAGGGCTTCACAATTAAGTTTTATTTAATTTTAATCTGGCCTTAAAATTTATTTCGTTTTCAATTTGGTACCTTTGCGAACGACGCCGTTTTAAGAGGTCGGGATATTTACTCCTTTAGACCCTCCTGTTTGCTCGCGCGTTCGAATCAGTCCCCTTCCCCTTCATTTATTTTTAAATTCGCCTCAAAATTCCATTTTTAATTCAATTTCATCCTTTTTTTAATTTTTCTCATTATTCTAATTTAATTTTAATACTATTCATAATATTATATATGTTTTATTATTGTTATATTTTTATTTATTAACATCTCATTTTTATTTAATACTTATATATATATATATATGTTATAAAGTATTACTAATAGTTTTAATATTATTATTATTAATGCATATGTATGGTAATATTATATTATGTCTATATTTTTATACATATGTATATATGTATTACGTATATTTCTTCTTTTTTAAATATTATATATATATTCTTTTTATGTATTACGTATATATGTTTCAATATCTAAATATACATTATGTACATACTTTAAATATTATCATGTATTTGTTTTTTTTATATATTTTATGTAATATCTTTAATAGTTTTACTACTAATATTATTTATAATATATGTGTATCGTATATACGTCTTCTTAATATTGTGTTTTTCTACATGTTGCGATATCTTTTCAATAACTATATTATGTATTACTTTATCTACGTAGCATTACTTTTTACTATTATTATTCCTAATATAAATATATTATGTATACATCTTTTAAGATCATATAAAACATATACATTTTTTTATCATATTATTGTTATATCTATTTTACACATGTACGTATATTCTTTATATGGTATTATTATTTTATATATATATATATTATCGTACTTAATATTTGCACTTGCTTATTACTTTATTTTAATGTTATTATTTATATCATTATTACTATTACTATACTATCATTCTTTAGTTTTACATAATAATCGTTTATTATAAGTTCTTTTTAATTTCGAATATCTCCTGTCTTATTCATTATTCTCTTTTTATTCGTTTATTTCATTATCTTTATTCTTATCATTATTATCGTTCACCTTCGTATTTATATTCATTTTGTTATGCCCGTTAATATTGAAATTTTTATGCTTGCTCAATTATTTTGTTCTATTATGAATTTATTCTTTATCCCATCCCAAAATTACTTCACTTATAAAGGCAATGATCCGTATTTGGAATTTCGAGAAAATCATGCCCTAACTTACTGGGTTTCGATCTTTCCCATTTAATCCAAATAACGGAATATTCTTTTTAAATTACAATACGAGTCTTAAAAATGCTTATTTTCGGAGATACGAGGTGTGGTGCCCAAACTTACCGAGTATGACATTTTGTTACCTCGAAATAAGGTTTTTTCGCAAATAAAGGCAAGATTCAGAGTTTGAAAACTCGAGAAAATGTGCCCTAACTTGCTGGGTTTCGATTTTCCTCGTTCACTCTAACTAACCGAATATCCTTTTAAAAGAGGTTAAAATACATTAATTTTGAATAAAAGACAAGCTCAGTCTCAAAGTTTGAGATATCGTGTCCTAACTTACTGGACGTGGTATTTCATTATTGCGAGACGAGGTCTTTAACATTTGAGCATTTTTTACAAAAGAGGGATCATATTTTAAAAGCTTTCAAGTTTTCAAATTTTTGACATTAAGACACTAATTAATCAACTAGGTACCAATTTTGGGCGTTCAAGGGTGCTAATCCTTCCTCGTGCGTAACCGACTCCTGAACTCATTTTCTGATTTTCGTAGACCAAAAATTATCGTTTTAGTAAATCTTAACTTTTATTAAAATGATTAATTTAAGGTGATCCGATCACACCTCATCAAAAAAAGATTGGTGGCGACTCCCCGTTTTTTCGTTTTCATTTTCAAAATCCAAGTCGATTCCTTTTTTTTTCAAAAAAATGGTTATGACAATTATATTATCAAAAAATCTATACACTTGAATTAGAGTTAGAAAGCTTACCAATTTAATCTTCAAATTTGAATTTTGTATTTTGTATCTTTTAGTTCAAATGTTGAATTAGAAAATGGTTGAAAATATTTAAATTCAATAATTTATATCCAAACCTAACTTCTATCCCGAACTTAATAATTTTCTTAAAAAATGCAAAGGATACCCTTTCTTAATCGACTAATTCGATTATGATCTGGTTTTGACCAGAAAGAATCGTAATTCTGATCAATAATAAATAATAATTAGAAATTAAATTTATGTTAATTAAAAAAATTAAAAATAAACTAAATCCGAGACACAAGAAGGTTACGACAATAATTTTGTAAAATCAAAAATTCTAGAGAGGAAAAATGCCCAAATTTGTAACCTGACTTATCTTTGGGCTAATAAGATAGAAGTTGAATTTTCTTTCATCAAGGGTATTATTGGACTAAAAGGAAAACCAATTTACTTATAATATGGGCTGACATTTGTTGTCTAGGAAGCTATTCCTAATCCAATTAGGATATAAATTTCAAAATTATGTATCAACTTTGATTTAATGTGTAATTTAATCAATGAATTTTAATTTGATATAATAATACATGAAGCTTTGACTGTTGTTCAAATGTGTATAGTGTTGCAGGCCAATTTTGGCCTACCACAAATTAAATCCATTTACAATTAAAAAAAAACCCAAATACCTATCTACATTAACCCACACTTACGACTAAATTTTAACCCAACAACCCAATACAATCCAAACCCAATTCAGAAGCCCACAACCTAAACTTTTCTCAACTAAACCCAAACCCTAGCCTCCCCACTTGCCTCTGCCACCACCTGCCCACTATTACACCGGCCACCAACTCCGGTCACATCCCACCGCTCAACTGCTCCTGCAAGAAGAATATAGTAGAAGTAATAATAATAAAAAATGCATGTAAGGGCTATAAAAGCCATCAAAACAAATGTAAAAGATTCGGCAATTTTTAAAAAAAAATACAAACATTCTATTTCAAAAGCAAAAACGAGAATAGCAAATTCCATTGATACAAAAGCATAAGTATAGCACCGAATCAGAGGACCAAGATACCAAAAAATCGAAAAGCATATATCTAAGGCGATTTTGTTTCTTTTACTATTTTATTTTTATTTTATTTTCATTTTTTTTAAATCAATTGATTTGCATAAATACATATATTATAAATACATAAAAATAAAATAATAAAATAATTTACCTTTTGGGGTTAGACCACAGCACTGCGGTGGTACGCATTTACGAGTGAGTGTGGCGGCGATTGATGGTCGGTCCGGTGACCTAACTTGGAGAGGGGAGGAGAGAGTAGAGAGCATTTTTGAAGTTTTTTTTTAAGAATAAGGATAAAATGTTTTTTTTTTTGCAAAAAACATAACTTATATAGGGGTACCAAAACGACGTCGTTTTGGCTTATGTCCCCAGGCTTCAAAACGACGTCGTTTTGAGCCTCAACCCATGGCCGACCCGATCCAACCCGCTCCAGGTCAGGATCCGCGTGTTTTTGAGCGAAAGGGCAATTTGCGCATTTGGCCCTTCCGCTTTTTCAAGCTGTTGCAATTGAGTCATTTTTTCATTTTTAATTTGGCCCTACAATTTGTTGCGCTTTCCAATATGGTCCCCAATGCTGCTGTGCGTTTTGATTGGAGGGGTTTATTTCGTTTTTAGTCCCCCTACGATTTGTGCGCGTTGGAATAGGTCATTTTCTCTTCTTTTTTATTTCAGATTTTCCCCCAAACTTTGTTTTTAATTCGATTTTAGTCCGTTTTGTTTATTTTCATTACTTTATTATTTTTTTTTCTATTATCATTATTATTATTCTTGCTATTATTATTTATCATTATTATTATTCCTATTATTAATATTGTGTTTTGCCATTTATTATTATTATTATTATGTTATATTTAGTTTTTTTTTTATGTCTCGTTTTTTTACTATTATATGTATATATATATTTACTATTATTATTATTATATCTATTATTAATAGTACTTGTATTTATTTTCACTTAATATTTATATATGTGTCTACATGTACGTATTTATGTGTTGTACTAATGGTTTTCTTTTTCATATTATTATCTCTAATATATGTATATATTGTATGTGTTTATATATATATTATATATTTTTAATGTTATTTATAGTATATTTCGAATACTATATTATATTTTTTTACATATTATCTTATGTACTTATTCTTAAATACTATGTTATATATATATATATTTTAATACCATATTATGCATATTATTATATCTATTTTTATCCCTATTACTTTTATTATTAATATTAGTACATATATTTTATTATACGTGTATATATATACTTCTTATATAGTATTATTCTCATATATCATTATATTTATTATTATACATTATTGGGTATACATATATCTTTGTACATATTGTTATTTTTTATTATACATATATAGTTTTATTATGGTGTTAATACATCTTTCATTTTTTTCTTTTATTGTAAATATTATTTACTATTACTCTAATATCCTGATATTGTATTATAATATATTTTTTATTATTTTTTATTATTAATCACCTCATTATTTTGCATCGTTTATTTATTTATGAATTTTTTATTACAATAACATCGTCAAATTATTTAGAAACATTTTTTAATAAATAAGGCAACGTACCGATCTTAACATTAAGTCTGTGATTTCATCGCTATGTTGGGTGAATATCAATCGACTCGTGTTAAAAACGGAACGTCCTTCTCAAAAGAAATTGAAACTAAAAATTCTCATTTTTCAATCGAATCACGATTAAATGTCAAATTAAATTCGTATTTTTGAAAATCGAGACAACACGTGTTTAATAAAGATACCAATTCTGGGCGTTGCGAGGGTGCTAATACCTTCCTTGCAAGTAACCGACTCCCGAACCCAACTTTAATTTGGTTTTTGACGTAGACCTAAATTCGGCCTTCTTTTTGTTTAAAAAAATAAATTTTCTTTTAAAAAAGAGGATTTATTAGGTGTCCGATCACACCTAGGAAAAAGGATCGGTGGCGACTCCCTTTTTAATAAAATCAAAGTCAGTTTTCAAATTTCCAATAAATCGCCTCAATTAGCGACCAAAAGCAAAATATTTTACGTCGCTACACTTGGCGACTCCACTGGGGATCCTTTTTGAGAGTCGCGTCTAGAATTAAACTCGCGTTGTCAAAATTTTCCTTGTTCAAATTAACATTTAGTCGTGATCCTCAAATTTTTGTTTTCAAAAAGTCATGCATTCGCATTATGTTGTAAATGTTTTTCTAACTCGTTTTGTCCTTTTTGTTTTTCAGCTTTAAGTTTTATGGTTTTAGTTTTGTAGTTTTTTTTAAAAATAAAACGAAAGGTTTGTGAGTTTCTCCCCACACACCGTGCACGTGCATCTTTGCATAGCATGAGCTCTATACTCGGGCTCTGTCCGTTTAAGTGAAAGTAAACGCTATGCCTTCGTGAGTTAACTCGTCCTTCCGTACAGGCTAGTGAATACTTGCGGGTTACATATGACTTATGCTTTCGTGAGTAACTTGTCTCTCTGCATAGGCATAAGTAAATGTATTCCCTCGAATTGATCTCGTAAGCCTATGATGGGCTATGACCGAGGCTCTATACTAATCTTAGTAGATGATAGTACAAACAATTCGAGTACCCACCTAGAACCAAAACCGCATATAGTGAACCGTACGAGCCCCCTAACTAGAGCCATGCCGAACCTCTGCTCGTTTAGTAGTCACCAAAATAAGTACACGGGAGAAACGCCTCTTACCTTTTGCACTTTCACTTTGTATGCAAGGGGATTGGGTTGGTTTAATAAACTAGATCGGGTAGCGTAATTTGATAAATTTTTCATGATTTTTCTGCCTATATTTGATTACTAACCAGGGTTGTTCGTCTCTGCTCTATTTTTCATCATGCATTATAGGCATCATATTAGAAAAGTGTTGACTAGAGATCGGTTGCCAAAAAATGAGTTTCTGATGGAAGAGTTGATTATACAAACAACCAAGAAAAATGCCGTGGTCCGGGATTGGTCTTTGAAAACCCAAAAAGAAAAAGGGGATTGGTCTTTGAAAACCTAAAAATAAAAAGGGGATAGTTTAATGGAAGAATGTATTTCTAATCTACCCGAGCACGTAACTGTGAATGTTTGTCAGAATAATCTGGAAGACTTGGTTCGAATCTAGAATCAGTGGGACTTGGACACTAGGGGAATCTTCACTGAAAGATACGGGGATATAGCCAACCTGATTGCCATCAATGTTGATGAACGATTGATTCAAACCATGGTTAGATTTTGGGATCCAGCTTACCAGTATTTCACCTTCAATCAAGAAGACATGACCCCGACTATAGACGAATACGCTGCTTTGCTTTGTATCGATAATGTACAATTCTACAAAATATATGTGAAAGAGCCCAAGCCAATGACCTTCAAGAAAAAGTTAATGAGATTGACAGACATGACTGACACATGGGCCAAAAAATAGATAAAGAAGAAGAATGAAACCAGCTGTATTCCATGGTTTTCCCTACGAGATTTGGTTCTGAACCACCCCGACATGTTGAAGAGGGTAAATCTGTTCGCTTTGGCCATTTACGGTCTGATCGTTTTCCCAAAAGTTCTTGGACATATAGAAGTTGAAGTAGTGAATTTTTTTGAAAGGTTAAAACAATGAATCAACCCTGTCCCGACTATCTTGGCCGAAACCTTCAGATCACTAAGTATCTGTAGGAGGAAAGGGGAAGGTCGTTTTATCGGATGCGCGCAGTTACTCAATGTTTGGATTTTGAGCCACTTCTGGAAAGTAGAGCGCAAACCGTTCCATATGTTTTCTAAAACATTCGCCCCGTTAAAAGCTTATCTCGAGAAAGAATGGCCAAAGGAGGTCACCGAACAGTATTGGGTATCAATTTTTCAGAATCTTCGTGCTGAAGATGTAACCTAGAGAGCACCATGGATACGCCCTTCAGTTCTATTATACAAGGTGGGAAACCAAGATTGGGTGCCACTGCTTGGATTATGAGGAGGAGTTGGTTATGCTCTGTTAATAGTCCAAAGGCAATTTTCTTCACGACAATTCATACCCGTCACCGGAGGATTAGTACAGTCCGAGTTTGCTTTCGCGGGTGAAGGTTATATGAAAAGGGTCTAGGACACTGCAAAGTCTTAGAAGAAAATTTATCTGATGGAATTGGCTCTATATGCTGATACCCTTACCTAAGATTATGACATATGGAGGAAGCAACGGGTGAACAGTCAGCAAATCTCGTCGACAAACTACACCATCCGGAATCCTTTCTCGGAGGAAATGTCGTTTGAGCTAGAAATGGCAAGACAAGAATTTGAACGAGAAAAGGCCAAGATATCTCGGGACCTTAGTGCTCTTCAAGAGGAAAACTGCCAACTGAAGATTGACGTTCAGATTGAAAGATCCAAAACCGAGAAAGTGCAAAAAGAAGCTGAAGTCATAAGAAATGACTTAAGGGACCTCCATTTGGAAAATAAAAAGTTAAGAGGCACAATAAAGAACATTGGGTTGGGCAAGTCATCGGCAGAATGGAAGGAAGAATTAAACAATATCAGAGGAGGAATGGAATTTTGGAAAGGAAAAGCGAAAAAAGAAGAAGAAAAGGTTGCGCGGGCTATGATGGAGCTAAGGAAGAAGAACGCCTAATATGAAGCTGTGTCTGCCGAAGTAATGACTAGTCGATCTAAACGTCAAGAACCAAAAGAGAGGATACGAGATTTAGAAGACATGCTGCAAGCTCATCAACAACAGTTAGATACTCTCTTGGAGGCTTTGGAAGAAAAGAATAGTCAGTATGATAGAGACATTCGTGCTTATGAAGAAGGACTCCAAGAAAAAGAAATGCAACTTAGCTATTTGATCAATGAAATTCGTGGGGTAGCCATGCACGTGGTACAACTATCGGAAGAAGCTGAAATTCTCATTTGCCAATTCCCTCCAAGTCGAAGATCAAACATATCAGAATTCCTAGCACGAGTAAAGAAATATGGTGATATAGCTAGGAAGTTTGTGTAATGGCTGAATCGAAAATGGAAAAATGTTTTGTAACGGACTCTTTTGAAAAATGAAATGCCTAAATAGGGGCCATCTTGAAATCAACACTAAATTCTTACATATTCATTCATGACTAACATTCATTTGACATTTATGCATTCATTCATTCATTGCATATCCCATAATCGTTTGCTGAGGTTAAAACATACAATTCGTAGTTGTAATACCACAAGCCTGGAATCACGTCACTCATATAGGACGCGTCGACAAGTTAGAGTGATGGAGGCTGAATTTAGCAAAAGGATTGAGAGGATGGAAAGAATACAAAGGGAATTACAGGAACAGTTGGCAAAGTCGCACAAGAGACAAGAGACTTAATGGTAAGATCTCGAGAAGAATCGCTCGAACAGAAGGATCAAATGGCCAAGATGATGGAAATGATGTCAGCTTTAGTTAAGGGAAAGGGACCCATGCAGAGCCCTAACATCGAGGAACCTCGGTCAAGAGTTAATCACAATCAAGAACCGCTCTATCCCCCAGGATTCACTCTGCCGCATGCCCACGCAGCACAAAGAGGGTACACCCAAGGGGAACCCACAGACCTAGAGCAACAGCTGGTGCCACCTGCTCATTTAGGGCAAGAAATATTTATATCAAATCCTGGAGCTAATCCTGCCAATCCAATTGTTCCAGATTTGGATTATCCAGCAGAAATAGCCAAGTTGAAAATGGATGATCACGAGGCTCAAGAGAAGTATAGGAGCTTGGAGGAAAGAATTAAGGCAATAGAAGGCACTGTCTTCTCTGCACTAGGTGCTAAAGACCTCAGTTTGGTACTCGATCTAATTCTGCCTCCGAAGTTTAAGGTGCCTGATTTTGAAAAATACGATGGGATAAGATGTCTAAAAGCGCATCTTGTCATGTTTTGCCAGAAAATGACAGGTTATGTGAACGAAGAAAGCTACTCATACATTGTTTTTAGGATAGTCTAGCAGGATCGGCTCTTCGGTGGTACAACCAGCTTAGTAGGGAAAAGATCCGATCCTGGAAGGACTTGGCGTCAGCATTCTATGAGCAGTACAAGCATGTATCAGATATGGTGCCTGATCGAATGACTCTACAAATGATAGAAAATAAACCAGCAGACACCTTTAGGCAATATGCTCAAAGGTGGAGAGATATCTCAGCTCAACTGGAACCACCACTGACTAAGACTGAGATAATAGTCCTTTTCATCAATACTTTGAGAGCACCATTCTATGACAAATTGGTAGGAAGTGCCACAAAGGACTTTGCGGATATTATGATATCCGGGGAACTTATTGAGAATGCCATCAAAAGTGGAAGGATGGAAGGTTCTGATAGTTCAAGAAAGGCAGCACCTCTAAGGAAGAAAGAGTCAGAAACCCATATGGTGGGAGCTGAAAGCCGATATACTCCAAACCCATATTCAAACCAACCACGACCGCGATATCACTCATCCCCAAACGTCTATTTTCCTCTCTAAAACCCTTACTACCAAGCACCACCTCCTTCCTACCCCGTATACGCCACGAACAACCAAAGACCCGTTGCTACATTCCCACAAAACATGTACCTGCTCAAAGCCAACCCAGAAACGAACCAAGACCAGCAAGACCCAATCCCGAGAGACCGCAGTTTACTCCTATCCCTGTGTCGTATGGGAAATTTTACCCAAAACTTTTAGAGAAACAATTGATATCTCCCCATTATATGGCACCCCTGAAACCCCCGTACCCGAAATGGTATGATCCTAATGCTAGTTGTATATACCATGCTGGAAACCAGGGGCATTCTACGGAGAACTGCCTTGCCTTCAAAAGGAGAGTTCAAGGACTCATCGATGCGGGCATTCTGCAATTTGATGGTACTGGCAGTACGGTCGGGAACCCATTCCCAAACCACACTAAAGGGAATGTGAACGCAGTGGGAGAGGAGGACAAATGGCAAAGTAGAAGAGAGGTTTCTGAAATAAGAACACCTCTACAGAAAATCTGGGAGGTATTAGTTGAAAAAGGGTTGCTCTGTCATCTTAACAGAGTATTCGAAGGAAGAAACGTAAAAGGTCAAAGTTTTTGCGAATTCTATGCTATTGAAGGGCACGACATTCAGTCCTGCAAAGGGTTCAGGAGATTACTGCAAAATATGATAGATAATAAGGAGATTGGGATCTTTTATAAAGGCGAAGAGGCCGATAGAGGAGAAATATGCGCTTTTGACAATCAATCATCAGGTTTCCCGTATAGCGCCGACCGACCGTTAATAATTTATTACGACGCGAAGAAGGAGCTAGTGAAACCAAAAGTGATAATCGAAGTACCTTCTCCTTTCCTTTATAAGGACGATAAAATAGTACCATGGAAGTACGATGTCAACATCGTCACACCTGAAGGTGAAAAACCTAAAGCCGCAACCGGAAGTGTTGGAGAAGTAGGTCATTTCACCCGCAGTGGGAGGTGTTATTCTAAAGAAGTCGAGCCGGCAAAGAAAAATAGTGACTTGAAACAAAAGGAAAGCGGTGATGTATGCGAGGTCAAGTCGAGCGGAAACTCCACCCGTGTAAGAAACTAAAAGCTCATGGATGAGGAGGAAGCACAGGAGTTCTTGAAATTTATCAAGCACAGTGAATACAATATGGTGGAACAATTGAATAAGCAACCAGCACGAATCTCAGTTTTATCTCTACTGTTAAATTCAGAGCCTCACCAGAACGCTTTGTTGAAGGTGTTAAATCAAGCTTACGTAGTAAACAACATAACATATCTGTTGATAAGCTTGATAGGTGGGTGAATAATCTGAACGCTATCAATTTCATCTCTTTTAGTGATGATGAGATACCGCCAAATGGTAGAGGCTCAGTGAAAGCACTGCATATTACGAATCGCTGCAAAGGCTACATAATACCGAACGGGCTCATAGATAATGGGTCGGCACTCAATGTCATGCCTTTGGCCACGCTTTCCAGAATTCCAATGGATCTGTCCTATTTAAGGCCCTGTCATTCCACGGTAAGGGCATTCGATGGGACAAGGCGTGAAGTCATGGGAAATATTGAGATCCCTCTAGAAGTGGTCCCTTATATATACGATGTTGAATTTCAAGTCATGGACATTACACCATCATACAATTTCCTCTTGGGAAGACCTTGGATCCATTCCGCTGAAGCAGTCCCGTCATCCCTCCACCAAAAAATGAAATTGATCATGGATGGCTGTTTAGTCACAGTCGAGGGCGAAGAAGACATTGTCGCATCAATCTCTGCTGATGCGCTGTACCTGGAAATAAGCAAAGACGCAATAGAATGTTCCTTCCGATCTCTTGAATTTGTCAACGCCATATTTGTTCCCAAGGGAAATAGAATTCCCATGCCTAAGCTGTCAAGAAATACCAGAATGGGAATCAAGCTGACTGTAGGAAGGGGAGCTCGAGCGAGAAAAGGTTTAGAAAAATATCAGCAAGGGATAGTCAAGGCTTTAAAGCCAGTACATCACAAAGCTCGATACGGTTTAGGGTTCCAACCAGATGCGCGTCAAAGAAGAAAACAGTAGAAGAAGGATCAGGAGAGAAGGATTGCAAGAGCCTTAGGCCGAGAATTAGAATGGGAGCCCATAATGTACCCTCCTTTGTCAAAAACATTTACATCTGCAGGAATAATATACCCTAGGAAAGATAATCCACAAAGCATGCTGTTATTAATTGAAAGGGGTCTTCAGAATGTCAGTATAAATGTCATTGACAAAGGGGCTGATGCAAGTAAAGACGTCTCAAGGATACACCCTTGTCCCCCGGGTTTCATGTTGAACAATTGGACTGCCGAGGACTTTATTGTAGTTTATAAGTCTTCAGAGTAATGCTCAAACGTTAAAACTCTATAATGTCCTTAGATATAATAGAATTCTTTTGTAAGAGCTTATATTCGCTCTTTATCATTCAAATGAATATCAATGAAGATGTATTTTGTCACGATCTTTCGCATTATCACTAATTTCATAATTATTTTCTCATTTCATAGCCTATCCTTACATTTGCCTCATGCCATGCCATAACATTTCGTTTGTTGGTTCCAATACTTGGATGCCCCTCTATACTTTCCTTTTCCATTCAACTTTCAGGTGCTCAGATGTCAACGGCATGAACAAACCCATTATGAGTCCTGAAATTGATTTTGAGAAGGCTATTTATTTAGGAGAATTCAAAACCGAAGAAAATGCTGAAGACTATGTCTTGTCTCCTGACTTGCTAAGAATGGTGGAACAAGAGGATAAACAGATTTTGCCTCATCAAGAATCTGTTAAAACAATAAATTTGGGAACTGAAGAAAGGAAGCAAGAAGTAAAGATTGGGACCTCTATTTCAGGGGGCACCAGGCATAATTTGATTGCTTTGCTCCTCGAGTACAAAGATGTATTCGCATGGTCGTATCAGGACATGCCAGGATTAGATGAAGATATAGTGGTCCATAAGCTCCCATTAAAACCAGAATGCAAACCCATTCAACAAAAGCTAAGACGAATGAGACCTGAGATGTTGTCGAAAATAAAAGACGAAGTTAAGAAGCAATTTGATGCTGGCTTCCTACAAGCCTCCAAATATCCAGAATGGGTGGCTAACATAGTCCCGGTACCAAAGAAAGATGGCAAACTATGAATGTGCGTGTATGACCTGAATCAAGCAAGTCCTAAAGATAATTTTCCCTTACCACACATTGATATGTTGGTGGATAACACAAAAAAACATTCATTGTTTTCTTTCATGGATGGATTCTTGGGGTATAATCAGATCAAGATGGCCCCTGAGGATATGGAGTAAACTACCTTCGTAACAATGTGGGGAACATTCTGCTACAAGGTGATGCCATTTGGGTTAACGAATGCTGGGGCAACATATCAGAGGGCTATGGTCACGTTATTCCATAACATGATGCATAAAGAAATAGAGGTCTACGTCGACGATATATTTATTAAATCCCGAGGGAAAGAAGAGCATTCAAGAAGTTGTTCGGAAGGCTGAGAAAGTTTCAGCTAAAGCTTAATCCAGCCAAATGTACGTTTGGGGGTACATCGGGAAAGTTGCTAGGCTTCATTGTCAATGAAAGAGGTATCGAGGTTGATCCAGATAAAATAAAAGCCATTCAAGAGTTACCACCTCCGCGCACGCAAAAGGAAGTTAGAGGATTTTTAGGGAGGTTAAACTACATCGCCCAATTCATCTCTCAACTTACCAACCAATGCGACCCAATCCTTCAGCTTCTTCGAAAACATAACCCGGGAGAATGGAATGAGGAATGCCAGGTGGCCTTTGATAAGATAAAACAATATTTGTCTAGTCCTCTAGTGCTAGTACCACCAACTCCGGGAAGACCATTGATATTGTATTTGACTGTGTTCAAAAATTCAATGGGTTGAGTACTGGGGCAACACGACGAGTCAGCAAAGAAAGAAAAAGAGATCTACTACCTCAGTAAAAAGTTCACTGAATACAAGGCAAAGTATTCGTCCATTGAAAAATACTGTTGCGCTCTGGTTTGAGTAGCTTAGAGACTCAGGCAATATATGTTGTATCATACGACATGATTAATTTCAAAGCTGGACCCAATAAAATACATGATAAATTATCGGCACTCTCAGGAAGAATGGCACGATGGCAGATCCTCCTATCGGAATACGACATTGCCTATGTAAGTCAGAAGTCGATAAAAGGGAGCGGAATAGCTGATTTCTTAGCGACTCGAACAACAGAGGAATATGAGCCCTTGAAATTCAATTTCCCAAATGAAGATTTAATGTGCATCACAGAAAAAGAATCCGAGTCATCAAAAGAGAAGTCATGGAAGATGAGTTTTGAAGGTGCGTCAAATGCTTTGGGGTATGGAATTGGAGCAATCCTAGTATCACCAGATGGGAATCATTATCCGTTCACTGCTAGGCTAAATTTCTTCTGTACCAATAACATAGCGGAATATGAGGCCTGTATCATGGGACTTCGTGCAGCTATTGAATGAAACATCAAAATCTTAGAGGTGTACGGAGACTCAGCGTTGGTGATATACCAAATCTATGAAGATTGGGAAGTGAGAGATTCGAAATTAGTCAAATACAGTGATCTAGTGGCAGGATTGATTAAAGAATTCAAAGAAATAACTTTTAATTATTTTCCACGAGAATAAAACCAATTGGCTGATGCCCTGGCCACTTTGGCTTTAATGTTTAAAGCAAACAGAGAAACAGAAATAATGCCTCTACAAATGAGCATATATGAAGTCCCTGCACATTGTTTCAGCATTGAGAAAGAGCCAGATAGACGGCCATGGTTCCATGATGTCTTAGAATATATCAAGAATCAAAGATATCCCGAACAAGCAAATGAGAACGACAAAAGAACAATCAGAAGAATGGCAGCGGGATTTGTTCTTGATGGGGACATCCTGTACAAAAGAGGAAAAGATCAGGTGCTCTTGAGATGCGTGGATGCTGTTGAAGCTAGAAAAATACTTGAAGATGTCCATGAGGGAATCTATGGGACACATGCCAATGGTTTCACTATGGCCAGGAAGATTAGGAGACTCGGTTATTACTGGATGACGATGGAAAGCGACTGCATTAGTTTTGCACAAAAATGCCACAAATGTCAAATTTATGGTGATAAAATTCATGTAACCCCTTCGCCTCTTCATGTCATGACTTCTCCGTGGCCCTTTTCTATGTGAGGCATGGATGTTATAGGACCAATTTCCCCAAAAGCTTCTAATGCACACCGATTCATTTTTGTGGTTATTGATTACTTCACAAAATGGATAGAGGCCGCCTCGTTTGCCAATGTGACGAAGACTGCAGTTTGCAGGTTTTTGAAAAAGGAAATCATTTTTCGATATGGTTTGCCTGAAAGAATCATTTTAGATAACACCTTGAATCTAAACAACAAGATGATGAAAGAAGTGTGTGAGCAATTCTAAATAAAGCATCATAACTCCTCGCCCTATCGCCCAAAGATGAACGGAGCTGTTGAAGCAGCCAATAAAAATATTAAGATTATTGGGAAAATGACCGAGACATATAAAGACTGGCACGAGAAGCTACCATTCGCTTTGTATGCATATCGCACATCTGTACGGACATCTACGGGAGCAACTCCTTTCTCTCTGGTCTATGGAATGGAAGCTGTGTTACCCATCGAAGTTGAGATCCCTTCTCTACGAGTCTTAATGGAGTCAAAACTAGAGGAAGCAGAGTGGGTTCGAGCTCGATATGACCAGTTAAACCTCATCGAGGTAAAACGTCTAAAGGCAATTTGTCACGGACAGATGTACCAAAAGAGAATGATCGCGGCTCCTGACAAGAAGGTACGACCAAGAGAATTCTATGAAGGAGAACTCGTGCTGAGAAAGATTCTCCCAATACAAAAAGACCTGCGAGGAAAATGGGCACCAAATTGGGAAGGACCATACGCAGTAAAGAAGACCTTCTCAGGTGGAGCTTTGATTCTCACTGAGATGGATGGGAAAGAGTTACCTAACCCAGTGAACTCAGATGCTGTAAAGAAGTATTATGCCTTTTAAAAAAAAGGATCAGGATGAAAACCCAAAAAGGGCGTTTTGATTAACACAAAAGATTAGGATGAAAACCTGAAAAGGGCATCTTAAAAAAAAAAGATCAAGGTGAAAACCCAAAAAGGGCGTCTTGATTAACACAAAAGATTAGGATAAAACCCGAAAGGGCATTCTAATGAAGCAAACCCGGGTTTAAAGAGCAAGGCGGTTGAATGGTGGGTCAAACAGCGAGACTACAGTATTTGAAGCATTTCTGAAAGCTCGAAATCTTTTACGCAAGAAGCCATGCTCGAAAAGATTCTTGATTGAGGAACATGGAAGAGTTCATGCGTTGAATATCTAGAGCATTTGTATCCGTTGAATGTGATCCCTTTCTCTTTATGACACTTTTTTATTATTATCATTGGTTAATCCTCTTTATTTGCTACATTTAAAATAAATAAATGTGAGGTATCCTTTCGTCCCTACCTGACCATTTACATGCATCTCATTATGTGATTTATTTACATGATAAATAGTAAAATGACATACTCTAAACAAAAGAAATGTTAAGCATTACCCGGATAAGAATTTGATAAATACAAGAGCCTCAAAGCAAGGACAAAGTTCAACCAGGGGCAAAAGAGTGATATCTGAGAAACGTTGATTACTCGTGAAGCTTGAGAACGGGTACAGGGCCTAAAGAGAGAGTCAAGGGCCAAAGTAATGAATACAGATCATCACAAAAATCGTGACAGAAGAGGACACACGACAAACATGCCTAAGGCACATAGCATAATCATGTAGGCATAAAGGCATTTAAGACAAACATGTGCATATCATGATAACCTCATGCATGACATATACAGGTACTCCAGCAGAGCAAGAGGAGGCGATGATAGCTGTACTGAATCAAGGAAAAGACACCTGAGTTCCACCAGATGACAGGTTTTGGTATTTTGATATTTTTATTTCTGTGTTCAAAAATCAACTCATATTACGAGAGGTGAGTTGAGCCTCAAGACACGTTGAGGTATTTTCAATTTCTGTCTTTCAAAAAATCAACTCATATCGCGAGAGGTGAGTTGAGCCTCAGGACACGCTGAAGTAATTTCAATTTCTGTTTGTCAAAAATCAACTCATATTGCGAGAGGTGAGTTGAGCCTCGGGGCACGCCGAGGTATTTTCAATTTTTACTTTTTTTCAATTTATGTTTTTCACAAATCAACTCATATTGCGAGAGATGAGTTGAGCCTCGGGTCACACGCTGAGGTATCTTTAGTTCCTATTTTTCAAAAAAAATCAACTCATATTGCGGGAGATAAGTTAAGCCTCAGGACACGCTGAGGTAATTTTAATTCCTGTTCTTCAATTTATGTGTTTCAAAAATCAACTCATATTGCGAGAGGTGAGTTGAGCCTCGGTTCACATGCCGAGGTATTTCCAAATTCTATTTTTAAACTATGTTTTCCAAAAAAGTCAACTCATATTGTGAGAGGTGAGTTGAGCCTCAGGTCACACGCTGAGGTAATTTCAATTTATGTTTTTCAAAAATCAATTCATGTTGCGAGAGATGAGTTGAGCCTCGGTTCACATGCCGAGGTATTTCCAAATTCTGTTTTTAAACTATGTTTTCCAAAAAAGTCAACTCATATTGCGAAATGTGACTTGAGCCTCAGGTCACACGCTGAGGTAATTTCAATTTATGTTTTTCAAAAATCAATTCATGTTGCGAGAGATGAGTTGAGCCTTGGTTCACATGCCGAGGTATTTTCAAATTCTGTTTTTCAAATTATGTTTTAATTTCTGCTTTTCAAAAATCAGCTCATATTGCGAGAGGTGAGTTGAGCCTCAGGACATGTTGAGGTATTTTTTTCAAAAAAAATCAACTCATATTGTGAGAGGTGAGTTAAGCCTCAGAACACACTGAGGTATTTTCAATTTCCGTTTTTTATGTTTCAAAAATCAACTTATATTGCGAGAGGATTACATACCGAGTAAAGAATAAAGATTGGAGCTGATTGAAGACACCAGATTTTGTCTCTCTGAAGTTGTAGTGGAGCTGATCGAGGATATCAGATCTTACCTTTCTAAAGTTGCAGAAGAGAAGACCACAAACCTTATCTCACTGAAGCGGTAGAAGAGCAGATTGAAGTTATAGATCTTATCTTTCTGAAGTTATAGTGAAGCAGATCGAAGCCACAAATCTCATATCTTCGAAGTTACATTGGAGTAGATTAAAGCTACAAGGCATATGTCAGAAGATGTAGTGAATTGAACCAAAGCTACAAGATGCGGTGGACTGGAAGGAGACTACCCGAACAAGAAGAGCACCAAAGAAGTCAAGACTCGGCAAGATCAGACAAAATTGGCCTTTCTTTGTGTCTTTGCTCTATTCCCGTTACACAACAATAAGCAAAGAGGGGCAGCTGTTGCAGGCCAATTTTGGCCTACCACAAATTAAATCCATTTACAATAAAAAAAAAGCCCAAATACCCATCTACATTAACCCACACTTAGGCCTAAATCTTAACCCAACAACCTAATACAATCCAAACCCAATTCAGAAGCCCACAACTAAACTTTTCTCAACTAAACCCTAACCCTAGCCTCCCCACTTGCCTCTGCCACCACCTGCCCACTGTTACACCGGCCACTAACTCCAGTCACATCCCTCCGCTCAACAGCTCCTGCAAGAAGAATACAGTAGAAGTAATAATAATAATAAATGCATGTAAAGGCTATAAAAGCCATCAAAACAAATGTAAAAGATTCGGCAATTCTTTTTTTTAAAAAAATACAAACATTCTATTTCAAAAGCAAAAACGAGAATAGCAAATTCCATTGATACAAAAGCATAAGTATAGCACCGAATCAGAGGACCAAGATACCAAAAAAATCGAAAAGCATATATCTAAGGTGATTTTGTTTCTTTTATTATTTTATTTTTATTTTACTTTCATTTTTTTTAAATCAATTGATTTGCATAAATACATATATTATAAATACATAAAAATAAAATAATAAAAATAATAAAAAATTTTACCTTTTGAGTTTTACCACACTGCAAGACGGTGGCCATTTGTGCAGAGCATGTGGCGATCGATGGTCGGTCCGGTGACCAGACTTGGAGAGTGGAGGAGAGAGTAGAGAGCATTTTTGAAGGTTTTTTTTTTAAGAATAAGGATAAAATGTCTTTTTTTGCAAAAACATAACTTATATAGGGGTACCAAAACGAAGTTGTTTTGGCTTATGTCCCCAGGCTTCAAAACGACGTCGTTTTGAGCCTCAACCCATGGCCGACCCGATCCGACCCATTCCAGGCCAAGATCCGCGTGTTTTTGAGCGAAAGGGCAATTTGTGCATTTGGCCCTTCCGCTTTTCCAAGCTGTTGCAATTGAGTCATTTTTTCATTTTTAATTTGGCCCTACAATTTGTTGCGCTTTCCAATATGGTCCCCAATGCTGCTATGCGTTTTGATTGGAGGGGTTTATTTCGTTTTTAGTCCCCCCACTATTTGTGTGCGTTGAAATAGGTCATTTTCTCTTCTTTTTTATTTCAGATTTTCCCCCAAACTTTGTTTTTAATTCGATTTTAGTCCGTTTTGTTTATTTTCATTACTTTATTTTTCTATTATCATTATTATTATTATTATTATTCTTGCTATTATTATTTATCATTATTATTATTCCTATTATTAATATTGTGTTTTGCCATTTATTATTATTATTATGTTATATTTAGTTTTTTTTTTATGTCTCGTTTTTTTACTATTATATGTATATATATTTACTATTATTATTATTATTATTATTATATCTATTATTAATAGTACTAGTATTTATTTTCACTTAATATTTATATATGTGTCTACATGTACGTATTTATGTATTGTACTAATGGTTTTCTTTTTCATATTATTATCTCTAATATATGTATATATTGTATGTGTTTATATATATATATATATTATATATTTTTAATGTTATTTATAGTATATTTCTTTACTATTCCATGTATATATTTTTATATTTTTATACCATATCACGTATATATTTCGAATACTATATTATATTTTTTTACATATTATCTTATGTACATATTCTTAAATACTATGTTATATATATATATTTTTAATACCATATTATGTATATTATTATTATATCTATTTTTATCCCTATTACTTTTATTATTAATATTGGTACATATATTTTATTATACGTGTATATATATACTTCTTATATAGTATTATTCTCATATATCATTATATTTATTATTATACTCATTATTTTAACTAGTGTTATTCAATATTTCATGTCAATATTATTATACATTATTGGGTATACATATATCTTTGTACATATTGTTATTTTTTATTATACATATATAGTTTTATTATGGTGTTAATACATTTTTCATTTTTTTCTTTTATTGTAAATATTATTTGCTATTACTCTAATATCCTGATATTGTATTATAATATATTTTTTATTATTTTTTATTATTAATCACCTCATTATTTTGCATCGTTTATTTATTTATGAATTTTTTGTTACAATAACATCGTCAAATTATTTAGAAACATTTTTTAATAAATAAGGCAACGTACCGATCTTAAAATTAAGTCTGTGATTTCATCGCTATGTTGGGTGAAATCAATCGACTCGTGTTAAAAATGGAACGTCCTTCTCAAAAGAAATCGAAACTAAAAATTCTCATTTTTCAATCGAATCACGATTAAATGTCAAATTGAATTCGTATTTTTGAAAATCGAGACAACACGTGTTTAATAATGATACCAATTCTGGGCGTCGCGAGGGTGCTAATACCTTCCTCGCACGTAACCGACTCTCGAACCCAACTTTACTTTGGTTTTTGACGTAGACCTAAATTCGGCCTTCTTTTTGTTTAAAAAAAATAAATTTTCTTTTAAAAAAGAGGATTTATTAGGCGTCCGATCACACCTAGGAAAAAGGATCGTTGGCGACTCCCTTTTTAATAAAATCAAAAGTCGATTTTCAAATTTCTAATAATTCGCCTCAATTAGCGACCAAAAGCAAAATATTTTACGTCGCTACATATAGGAAACTTTAATTTTGATTCAATCATACACATTTAAATAAATAAATACATCAATAATTTTATATTGGACAAATATATATATATATATATATTTGCAATATATAAATTCAAAATGATGTTACATCAATAATTATGTTCATAATTTGTGAGAATTTGACTAAATCAAAATTTTATATATAAAATTGTACAAAATCAAAGTTCATGTATAGTTTTGAGATTTATCCCTTTCTAAAGTTACTAGAATATATAAAATAAATTTCAAGGTTTTTTTATTGGGTTTCTTGTATAGACTTTGTAACGCCCCAAAATTTAGGGGCTTAGACAAAATGAATTACTAAGAAATAAGTCTTTGTCTTGATGGTTAAGTGCTTAGAATATTGCTTAGGGAATAGATTCAAGCCCCACTCTCATTATTTTTCCTCTATTATTTTTCAGCAACTAAGGAACAAACTCAATCTAGTACATATATTAGATATGGTGGAAATAAACTAAGATTGGGTAGGAGCAGTAGTAAGACCTCTTAATTCTCTTTTGTCCTTAGGTTCAAATCACGCCACTTGCCTTCCCATTTCTTTATTTAGGACGACAAGAAGGGTTATTTGCCTAATCAGTCCCTCAAATTCTAAAATCTAAGTATTTAATAACTTTTCCTAATCATACATTGATTTCAATTCCTTTTCAACCCTGAACTGAACTCTTTTTCCTTCCTCTTTAGAACCCCCATATTCTTTTATTTTCCCTTTTCCTTTCCATAAAAATTCTACATTCTTTTGCTGAAATTTGACTTCTTAAAAATTTGAATCAAGATCAATTCCCGTTTGAACCCGTTTCTTCATCAATAATCGGATCTACCATCGATAATCTTCGAAATTCCATTAAAGATTGGTAAGCACTCTAATTCTAATTATGTAAAACCCTAAAATTCTAGAATAACATCGTTATTGACAATCTTTCATATCAGTTACGAATCTTTTACGAATTTTCCCAAAAATCTTGATAAATCTTGAAAGTCGATATTAATTCTTGCATATTTGTCGATCGAAAGACCCGTTGTAGGTATCCTAAGCCAGACTTGAATGAGAGGATCATCGTTCGAGACCCCGAAAGTCAAGTGTGTGTTCTTTTACAAGAAAATTAAGGCAAAACCGAACCTAGCCTAAACCACATAGCTTACCTACACAACTCCATACACGATCATGTCACCCCTGGAACCCTAGGATTACGTTTCTCACATGGCCTAGGACCTCCCACACGGTGGTGTCTCCCTTGTAGGTTGAAATTTACGAATTGCATTCCTCCTATCTCCTGGACCTCTTTAATGGCACTTGTTCTTGAGATTATTGAGTTTGTTATTTTGGAACAATTACCTCATATTAAATAGGGAGTTGTCCAACATTGTCTTGTTGAGGTTCTAGATTAATTTCTTGATCAATGATAGGTATGAGAACCAGAACATCGTCAAAAGTGATAGCAATAACTAAATTGAAGTTCAATTCTTCCTCAAAAGCAATGTCTCTAACCTTATTTCTCTCGCCAAACTCAACATCCTCAAAAAATGTTGCAGTTCTTGTCTAAAAGATATTTCTAATTGTGGGATCATAAAACTTATAGACCCTAGATCACTCAGAATAACCAATAAAATAGCTACTCATTGTTTTGGAGTCTAATTTCTTTTCATGTGGCATATAAGGCATTGCCTCAATTGGACATCCTCAAAAGTTCTTTAGACTAGGTTTTTAACCTATCCAAAGCTTATAAGGTGTTTTTGTAGCTGCTTTAATGGGTATTCTATTCAGAATGTAAGTTGTTGTCTTTAAAGGCACTAGCCAAATGAGCAGTTTCAAACTTATCATGCTTCAGCATTTCTTCTTTTTGTACGCAATGAGAAATGACTTAATTTAGAGTCTATTTCTCCTTTTAATAGTTGTAACTAATTTTAAATTGATTAAACTATGCAGGAAGCGATACCGAAACAATAAGAACAAGCAATTTCTCAAAAAGCTCGATCTTAAGTGCCTTCAGTCTTGAAACAACATGGAACATCTCTATAATGTACTCCCTTAGGTTTCCTTAACCTCTATACTTCATAGACAAGAAGCTAGAAGAGATCCTTCATAGACATCAAAGAAGTCAGAAGTAATGTCATCTCAACCTTATCGTTTTTGGCAAAAAGTTTCTCAATTTCGTTAAAGAAACCCTTGGCCTGAGTAATCTCTTTAGATTTTATGACCTTAAAGGCTTCTAGAATGTTGTGCTTCATGATCATTAGACTCATGCAGTTTGAATAATCTCACCTCTTAAAATTCTTTTTAGCATGAGGAATGTTTGCCGCAGTGAGAGGTGTAGATTGTTCTTCCCTTAGTGCAAGGTCTATGTCAAATATAGCCAAACACTATAAGAAAGTTCCTTTTTCATTCCTTGAAATTAGTCTCATTAAGCATGGATATAAAATTTATATTAGCAGATATTGTGGCAGCAGAAGATGAACTAGCTGAATAAAAAACAAAATAGATAAAAACAAGCTCACATGAATATTCATAAGTAAACAACAAATTCAAAATAGTGGCTAATCTCATCTCAAGTCTTTGGATAGTAATATTAATAGTAAGCAATACTCTTGTTGTAGCAATCAAACATTGACAATAAATTATATCAAATAATGAATCAATCATTGGACTAACTTATTGCTCAAATAAACTACCTTATAATTTTCACACATTTATCACCATAGATGTCGTTGAAATTCTATCAAATATTAACTTACCTTTGAGTCAATAAATAAACACATGAATCACAAAAACATATAATCATCTTGATATTTTAAATAAACCAATCTATGCAAAAAAGGTTACTTTAATGGCATTTTGTTTCAACTAATTTATTTAAAATATTAGACATCCTTAATTAAAACCCAAAACGAAAATCTGAATTTATTTGTTTCAAAATATTTCTCTTAATTTCATCTTTTAATCAAATTAAAAGATAATAGTATATATATATACATATATTTATCCCAAAACAACACACAATAATGTTGACAAGTATAATAATAGTTGAATAAATTAAAACAACCTCACATAAGACTTCAAATTTAAATCAAAATAATTTTTAATAAAGGAAAATCCCATCCCAAGATATCAGACACTCCATTAGTATTTCATCTTTGGACAAAATATTAACTTGTAAGTGATATCTTGGTGTAGTAATCAAACACTGATAATAAGAACATGTCGAATAATAAATCTTCCTTTGAGCCGATTTATTACTCACATGTAAAACTAAATAATTGTCACATATTTATTGCCACAGTTGTACATGTAAATTGTACATGTAAATTTTTTAAATATTAATCTTCCTTTGGGCCATATTAACTTGCTTAATTTACATGCACAACTTTTTATATTTTAAAACAAAATAATTTCAACAATGGAGGTGACTTTGGCAACTTTTTATTTTCATTAAATTATTTTAAAATATATAAATATATCAATATTTAAATTTAAAATTTTATTTAACTGTTAAATATCAAAACTAAAATTTCTGATACGATTTACAACATAACCTAAAATAAAGTTGTCTAAATGCCGCCATTAAAAACCAAAAACATTAATCTTTACTGATTTTATAATTAAAAAAAACCATGTAAGGGAAACTCTTTTACTCCAAATTTTAAAACTATTAAACTAAATATCTCAAAAATCAAAATTATAATAATTAGCATATTTTACAATTCAAATTATAAATTATGTCATAATAATTTAAAAAAATATTCAAAATTATAATATGTCAAAATCAAATATTATTCAACTAAACTTAAAACTAAAATATTTATAACAAGATAATTAAATTCATTGATTAATATTAATAAATTTAAAACAAGTAATCATGCACCAACAAAAGGAATCGAAGTAAGCGGCACAATTGGTAAAAATTTAGCAGTAACTATGATGCAAAACATTAAACATGAGATATTGATTCATGTTGCACCAAAGCATTCCTTTTAAATTTACAAAACAACTATACGAGAACTAAACATTTAATCTCACAAATAATATAATCAAATATATATCGTAGATAGTTTCTAATGGAACCCAAACCTATTATATAGGGTTTCTAAAAATTATGTTCCAGAAAAACTACTGTTCGTTTAGTCCATTAAAGGTAAGTACAAATACAAGCTCTCTTTTATTTGCAGGGAATAGCTTCTTAGATTGTGAGAACTTGAAGAAAAATCTAGAAATCTATCAAATTTCTCATAGTCATTCATGATACTTAATTTGTTCGATTCATCTATTGAAAGTCATGAGTGATCATTCACTGAATTTGAGTTTAGTTCGTAATCATCAAGTGATATTGGCTTTCAGTTATAAGGCTTGTGTTTAAGTCTTTTTAATGAGAGATTGTCAAAATTACTTCTAATAACTACTTGAGTTAATTTTGCTACTTCTCAAATTAAAACTCTAATAAACATTGTACAGCCTAAATTTTTCCCGGCCCACTAAACCATAAATAAACCAAATAATAAACCCATTAAAAGCCCAATCCAAACCCATTACATCAAACCTAAACTAAACCCTAACTAAACGATCAGCAAAACCCAAAACCCAATTACAAAGTCAAACCCAAAATTACAAGCCCAAAATTTTAAAATACCTAAGGGCCCAAATGGCCTGCAACCTAAACCATTTTTAGTAAAAAAAACCCTAACCCTAACCCTAGCCGTCAGCCACCGCCCCTAGCATCAACCACTCCAACTGCTCTGCCACCAACCACCCTACAAAGAAGGAAGAACAAGCAAGATCAGTAGTAAAAAAAAAGGAAGGAAAAACAGTGTTTGTAAATTGGCTATAAAGCCATGGAAACCGAAATGTAAAAGAGGGGTTTCTTTTTTTCTTTTTTGTAATATTCGAGCATCGTTTGAATACTAAAACCAATAAAGCAATCAAAGAAGAAAGAAAGTTCAAGAACAGGCTAAGGTCTTTTATATTTATATATATATATATATATATATATATATATATTTAATCAAAGAAGAAAGAAAGTTCAAGAACAAGCTAAGGTCTTTTATATTTATATATATATATATTTTTCTTTCTCTCAAAATCGCTTATATACATATACATATTTCTTTATTTTATTTCTTTTTTAAAGCTATATATTTATAAATATCAAAAAGACGTTAAAAAAAGAAGAAAGAAAAGCTTACCTTTTAAAAAAAAAAAAGGTAATTTTTGATTTCCCGCATAGTGCTGCTTATGGCCACGCAGCGTCCTGATCCGATAGGCGCGGTCAGTGACCGAACCCATGGCCGGAATAAAAGCTGAGAGAGAGGAGGGAGAGAGAGCTTTTCAGTTTTTTTTTTTTTTTTGAAGAGGAATGAATTTTTTTTGTAAAAAACTTGACTTATATAGAGGATCAAAACGGCGTCGTTTTGGCCTAAGCTCATAAGCCTTAAAACGACGTCATTTTGCCTTGGTCCGAACCGATCCGACCTGTCCCGCCTCAGGATCCTCTTGTTTTTTGGAAAATGGGTTATTTCTGATTTTAGCCCTTCCGCTTTTCTATTGTTTTGCAATCAAGTTTCTTTTAGTTTTCAATTTTGCCCTATAATTTATTTTGACCTTCAATTTGGTCCCTCTTGATGCTGTGCGTTTTGGGAGGATGGAATATTGCCCATTTTGGTCCTCCTTTGTTATTTGCGCGCCCAAATTGGTCCTCTTCTTTTTATTTTTATTTCGAATTCGCTCTGAACTTCTATTTTAGGTTCAATTTAGTCATTTTTTTTGTTAGTTTCACTATTTTATATTAAATTAACTAATTTAATATAATTATTACTATTATTTTATTATTATTATCTAATATATTTTTATTATTACTATTTTTATTATTTTACTATTATAACTTAACGTATTATTATTACTTTTATTTTTATTATTATTACCATTATTATTATTATTATTATTACTACAACTATTATTATCATTATGATTATATTTTCTTTTATACTTATTTGCTTCTTATTATTACATTGTCATATCATTAATTTTGCATCATTACTATTATTATTATTATTATAGGTAGTAGTATTATTACTATTATTATTTTATTTTTTTTTTTTTGTTTTTACTTATACGTCATTATCATTATTAAATTAATTAATTTTACATTATCATTTCTATTATTTCTTTTTATATCTATAGAGCTAATGTCTTTAAATACATTTATTTCATCTTATCCCATCATTTTATTATTTATTTATCCATACCCTTTTATAATTATAAACTTTAGATTGTTCATAATTTCTCTTATTATTAATATTATTCTCATTATTAACACATTTTTTTAATTTATTTTAACACAATATCTATTTGCTCATTCGTTTAATATTTTTCAGTTTCAAATTTTCTGTTGACTTATCATTTTTCCTTTTTATTTTCGCCTTGTTCGTCTATTTTATTTTATTTTTGATCTCATATATTGTCGTTTATATAAACGCATTTATCATGTTATGCATGTTACTACCGTAATTTATTTTACATTTTACTACCAACTTGTGTTACATCTTACCCGATACTTTAATTTTTGTTTTTAAAATAATTGATATTCTGTGTTTCGAGATTCGAGAAAATCGTGCCCTAACTTACTGGGTTTCGATTTTTCTCATTTAACTTAAATAACGGAATATTCTTTTGAATTGTAATACGAGTTTTGAATAAAATACTTATTCTCAGAAATACGAAGTGTTGTGCCCTAACTTACTGGATATAACATTTTGTTACTGTAGAAGCCCAAAATTTGCCCCAGCCCAAATACATTACAACTAAACCCATTTATAAACACGGTTGGCCCAAATACAACCCAATTACCCAAACCTCTTAAAACCCAATACTAAACCCAATAACCATTAAAACCCTAAAGCCCAAATTAGAAAAAAATAAAATAATAAACCCAACAGAAACCCAATTGCCCATTAAGTCAAACTAGGGTTTCAAAAAAGCTGAAACTCTAGCCCCCTACCCCACCGTCAAGGTCACCTCAGCGCCGCAACACCCTATGCCATCACCCACCGCCAACTGCTCCACCGCTCTGGTCATTGTCGCCCACTTGTGCCTGCAAAAATAGAGAAGAAATGACAGCAAGGATAATTGCATTGAATCAAGGGCTATAAAAGCCCTAAATTTGTAAATTTTGGGAGCTTTTTTTCCCTTGGAAATAAAGAAACAGGTTTTAAAACAGAGAAAAACTAAATAGAAATACAATCATAAGATCTAAAAACCCCAATACCAACAAGGAATCGTAGCAAACAACACCAAAAGAGAGTTTAAATCTGATAAAGGTTTATTTATTTTCGTTTATGTTTATTTATTATTTTATTTTATTTTATTTCCTTTTGAACTAAGTTAATCTTTTATTCTCTTACCAAAATATATATATATATTAAAAATAAAAATAAAAATTACCTTTCCACGGTGGCCGGCGCCGGCGATGGTCCGGCGATCGGCTGGTGACCGGCCCACGGCCGGATTTCCTTCCCCCTCCCTTCTCTCTTCTTTCTCTCTTTTTTTTTTCTTTCTCTCCTCACCAAATGATTTTTTTTGTCAATTTTAGGCCTTATATAGCCCTCCAAAACGACGTCATTTTGAGGGCTGCCCTTTAGCCCCAAAACGACGTCGTTTTGAGCTGACCCGACCCGCTCCGACCCACTCCACTAAGGATCTGCGTGTTTTTTAAATGGAGGGGCTATTTGAGCGTTTAACCCTTCCGTATTTTATTATTTTACAATTAGGTTTTTTAGTTATTTTAATTTAGCCCCAAAATTTGTCCGCTTTGCAATTTGGCCCCGTTGATGCGCTACGTTTTGAGGGGAAGGAATATTTTCCGTTCTGGTCCTCCCAGATCACGCGCATATTATATTTTAGTCCTTTTCCATTTATTTCTTTTTAAATTGGCCCCCAAAACTTTATTTTTAATTCAATTTTATCCTTTTTCACTTGTTCTCATTATTTTGTTTTAATTTTGATATTATTTATACTATTATATTTCATTGTTGTTATTATTATTATATTTTTTATTTATTTATTAGCATTTCATTATTATTAACTTTACTTAATACTTATATATATATATATAGACACATTATATAGTATTTTTAATAGTCTTATTGTTTTTTTAATACAGTCGTATGTAGTACATATATATATATATATATACTTTTAATATATATTATACTATATATTACGTATATGTATATATATATTAATGTTATATTATGCATTTTTTTTAATATTATATTTTTATATATTATATATATGTATTTTTAATATCATATCACTCATATATTTTATTATATTATATATATATATATATATATATATATATTTTTATATATCATACTGTCCATATTTTTTATGTTATCCTATGTATATATTGTATAAATATTATGTATATTATGTATATTTTTAATGTTATTAGCTACATATTTCTTATACTATTCCATGTATATATTTTTATATCATCTTATATACATATTCTTAAATACTATGTTATATATATATATAGTTTAATACCATATATGTATATATTATTATTACATTTATTTTATTCCTATTATATTTATTATTAATATTAGTACATATATTTTATTATACGTGTATATATATTTTTATATATAGCATTATTTTCACATTATTATACTCATTAATATACTTGTTATTTTCATATTGTCACTTATTATATTATTTTAATACTATGTATTATTTGGTGTACATACATCTTTTTATATTTATTATTATTAGTATATAAATATATTTTCTATGTTATCAGTATTCCTAATATATATTGTATATGTTCATTTATACTATGTATATATATATTTAGTAGGTGTATATTTAGTATTATTATGCGTATATTTTTTTCTATTATCACTTATACATTTTAATATATATATATATAGCAATATTAGTGTTCTTAATATTATGTTTACGTCACTTCATTTATTGTTTATATATATATAACCCATTGTTTTATTTCGTGTCTAATGTTATTATTATCATGCATAATATCAAATGCATCGTGAATACTTTATAGTTATTGTTTTACCACCCGCTTCATATATTCGTAAATCGCATTTTATTACAACATTGTTATAAGTTGCTATTGTTTTTGACAAAAAAAAAATATTCTTACTCACGATTTAAATCAATTTCAATAAGCAAGGCAACGTACCAATTTAACATTAAGTCATTGATTTCATCGCTATGTTGGGTGAACATCAATTGACTTATGTTAAAACGGTATGTCCTTCTCAAAAAAATCAAAAAAATTAAAAATTCTCGTATTCTAATCGGACCACGACTAAATGTTACATTGAACTCACGTTTTCGAAATTTGAGACAACACATGTTTAACAAGATACCAATTTGGGCGTCGCGAGGGTGCTAATACCTTCCTCGCGCGTAACCGACTCCCGAACCCTATTTTTCTCTGGATTTTCACGTAGACTCCAAATTTGGCCTTCACTTTTTCAAGAATAAGTTTTCTTTTAAAAAAAGATGATTTATTAGGTGTCCGATCACACCTAGAAAAAAGATCGGTGGCGACTCCCTCTTTATTTCAAAATTAAACTTCGGTTTTTAAATTTTTAGTAAATCGCCTCAATTAGCGACTGAAAGTAAGCAAATCTTTACGTCGCTACAGTTACCTCAGGATAAGATTTTTTTTAATAAAGGCAATTCGGTATTTGGAAGTTCGAGAGATCGTGCCCTAACTTACTGAGTTTCGATTTTCCTCGTTTACTCTAAATAATCGAATATCCTTTTAAAAAAGTTAAAATACACGAATTTTAAGTAAAAGGCTAGCTCATTCTCAAAAGTTCGAGATGTCGTATCCTAACTCACTGGATATGACATTTTGTTGCTTCGAGACGAGAAGGTCTTTAACGTTCGAATGTTTTTTTTACAAAAAGAGGGATCGTATTTTAAAGTTTTTCAAGTTTTCAATTTTTGACACTAAGACACTAATTAATCAACTAGGTACCATTTTTGGGCGTTATGAGGGTGCTAATCCTTCCTCGTACGTAACCGACTCCCGAACCCGTTTTTCGAATTTCATGGACCAAAATCGTTGTTTTAATAAATCAAACCATTTATTGAAAACAACCGCTTTTACAAGGTGATCCGATCACACCTCATCAAAAAAGATTGGTGGCGACTCTCGTTTCTTCCGTTTTCGTTTCCAAAATCAAGTCGACCTCGTTTTTTTCAAAAAAATGGTTTTGACAAACATAAATCAAAAAATTTTGGCATGTATGATCAAAAACACCGAATTCAAATATTAAATTCATAAAATTTGAAAAACGAATCAACTCATAAATAATAGAAAATCAATTCGTTCTCAATGATTCAACTTGACGAGACTCTAATCACTTGTTAGAATTGTAAAATAAAATCTGATTTAAACTTAAAACTGTAAATCACTAAGAACAAAACTAGATGTGGAAGCGAACCTGAATCTACGAATTTCTTGAAATCTTCTGATCTTATGGTTTTAATCTTCCAAATTAACACACAAGTAACTCTCTCTTTTCTAAGATTACCTACTTCCACATGCATGCTAAGGCAATGGTGAAAAACTAAAGCCAAATTTTCTTCTTCTTTTTTTTCTTTGTTGTAGTCGAAACAAAGGCGAATCTGGGGGGCTGGCAGGGACCCCGACCCCCTCTAAAATAGAAAATTGTCATTTAAGCCCTTTAAAATTTTAAATTAGTAAAGGTAAAATTATACTTTAACCCTTCCTAAAATTATAAAAATTTGATTTAATCCTTTAAAAATTATAAAGATATAAACTATAAAAAATTAAAATTTCATTCGCCCCTAAAAAATTGTTTTGGCATCCCCCATTAGTGGAAAATGAGAGAAGACAAATGAGCTTTCTCTTTCTTCTTTTCCTAATATTTTTTCCTTAACATTATACTAATTATTCATTAATCTAATGGCTTTAATATATTCTTGCTAAAATAAATGGCATCAAATGCAAGGACTAAGGTTTGCCACTAACCTCAATTTAATCATGGAACAATTACTTTTATGAATATATTTAATTGCTATATAAGTTCTTCTCCTTTGTTCCCACATTTATTAACTTCTTCAATTTGTTCATGTACTATTTCTGTTATACTCTAATCAATTTAATTACTAATTAATTTCATATCTTAATCCCGGATATGATTTACTAACTTCATATCTTAATCCCGGATATGATTTACTAACTTCTCAATTTTAAAATTTTGAACAGCTCAATTTAAGGAATTCAGCCTTGAATTGGATTTTCAAATACAAATAAAAATTGAATCGTTACATGTTTGATATAACATTGATAATTAAAATTTATAAATTATGAATCAATCATCGATAAGGGTGATATCAGTTCGGTTCAGTCGGGTTTTTTTTGGATTTTTTAAATCATCAAACATAATTCGGTCCAACTCGATTCAGTTCTTGGTTTTTCCATATTAAGCTTTATTTTAAGGATTTTAAATATTATTTAACAAATTTTTAGAATCCTTTTCATAAATATTTCTAAAAAATAATAAATTTTCAAGAATTTTTAAATTAATTTTACTATTTTAAATATAAAATGTTTAGTTTTATATCATAAAAATTAAAATTAATATATCTTAAATAAAAAAATAAAATTTGGTTTGATTTGGGATAACCACAATTTTTAAACTTACATCCCATAAACCGTCCAAACACCTTAATTCTAGTCGATTTTCAATTTTTTGATTTTTCTTACTCCACTCATGCAATTGAATTATAATAGTTCTTACCGTGAATATTTTTACATATGCATTTAGAATTCTGTAAAAGGAAAAAAATAATTAGTAAAAAAAATGAGAAAAACATAATTGTTTCATAGAACAAAATCTATAATATCTTAAAATATAATTTTAAAAAAGTTATGAAATTTGGTGCATACGTTGAGAATATGAAGCAATTAAAGCATCAGTCTGGAAAAAATTAGAACACCAATAAATAATTATAATAAAAGTGAAATTTACAAAATCATATTAAAAGTTATTTGGAATTGAACAAAGGAAATATATTTAGGGATATCTCATATTTTCCTTTGAAGTCACCGTATAAATTAAACTTAAATTTTTTGGTGAAATGAAATCTTCAAAATGAAAGAATTCAGCCCCACCTCACTTTCATTCTTTCCTTCTTGTAAGTTTTTTTTTTTTTTTTTGCATTTTCATGGATAAATCTTGAAATGCCTGGTATCTATAGGCTTCACAACATTTTAAAGATCAATGAACTCTTTACATCATGAAGGTTTCCAGATATATATTTTCGAAAATTTTGCACAAATCAGTTTAAATCTCTTTATATATTCTGTTTTGATTATCATTCTTGAAAAACTTGGAAATTCTTTTTAAAACACTACCTTTGGAATTTTATAAAACCAAAACCCAGGCAATGCTTTATTTTCCGTGAAATTTGATATTGCTTTCTATTACAGAAATCCACTGATATTTGAAACCCATGATTTTTAGGCGCTCAACAAGATTCAGCATGGCAGGGTGTTAACCCGATAATGACAATTGCCATTGAAGGATCAACATCCATTGATAAATACATGCAAGTCTATATACTGAAGAAGGAAGAAGTTTGTCACATTACTTGAAGGCGAATCCTTCAAATTAAAGCTATATCCATTTCAATCCCTAAAATTATGTTAGCTTGATTGCCGCAAAAACTGAATCATGAATTGTCAGATATTGTTTTAAAATCGGCAATTTCGATATTCTATCAATAAATTAAATTCTTTCCATTTGCAATGCAATATGATATTCGCGAAATAGTTATCCATTTTATGGCTTTAGATTATTTTGATGGAAGGGAAACAATTATACGAAGCAATAGCGCTATTTGATGACATGTTAGTATCTTTTTCTATGTTATTTGACATTTTATTTTGTTAATTTTTTTAACCTTAAATCCCTAAAATCTCATTTATATTGTTAGTTCTTTTGAAGCAAGATCCTTGGCAGCATATCATTCAATAAATTGCTCACTTTCACTATTTCAAAGAATACTGCCTTCACCTTGAGGCCCTACAAATTGTAGATGGAAATTAGATATAAAAATTATTTACAACGTCTCAAAAGTTAATGGTGTGAAAAATATATTTTCGAGATTCTATTTTCGTAAATTAAACTTGTAAATATTTTATTTAATATTTTCGGAACTACATTAGAAGTGAATTGAATTTCAGATGAATAATTTTGATGAAATAATTTTTAATTAGAGTATAAGAACTAAATAAAAAAGAGTAAAAAGTCTAATTATTAAGGAAATATAATTAAAATTGAATTTATAGGACTTTAATAATAAACCATTATGTATAGTCATAATGGTGGCCGGCTAAGATTTATAGTAAATGTTATATATATATATATATATATATATATATGTTAAGACTTAAGTTAAAATTTAAGTTATTATTAAAATAAATTAAAAATAAAATGGTTAGTGGATGGAAAGAGAAGGAGATAATTCTCTTTTGAATTTTGTTTCTGCTTTCAAAACAAGAAAGAACAAGGAGAAAAAGAAACCCATGGATAGGGTTTTTAAATTTCAAGCTCAAAATTATTAGTTCAATTTAATTATTTTTTTCGTAATTTTTATGTTTTTGGAGTTCTCGTAATTCAATTTAGCTAACCCATATTGTAATTTTTTATACTGTTAAAATTTGATAATGTTGCTATTATTAGATAGTTGAAGCTTTTGGTTAATTGTTGATAAATTATTATGGTTATTTTAATTTGTAGTTAATGTCGACCAGGATTTCTCAAAAAAAGAAAAGAAAAGACAAAGTCATCAATGAATAACTCAAAGTTTATGCTTTGTGTTTCTATAATTCGAACTACGTTATAAAATGTTGCATATTGATTTATTTATTCATGATAAGATTATAATGTGAGATTACTTGTTCATTTGTAATTATTTGAGTTGATTCATGATTATGAGGATTAAATTGAGTATATTTGAAATATGTGTGTATTCTTTATAAATGTGAAAATTGAACATGATTTGGGATAATTGTGGTTGCTATATATGTTGAATCAATGTTTACTTAATATAGATAAATGTGAATTGAGACATTTGCTGATATTGAATAATGAAATAAAAACCCTATTAATTGTTCGGTTAGAGTTGGATATAGTTGGTATGCCATAGAATAGGAAGAGTTCAAGGATTCTTCGACTACGAGTCGATGAGGATTGGGTGCCAAACGGGTGTGTTGGTTGGATCCATAGATTCGTGTATCTGTCCGCGTTCGAGTCATGTTAATAGGAGAAGAATATGATAAACTCGAAATTATAATATTGATATGGCAAATGACATTGAAATGACAATGCTAATGAGATAGGAAATGTTTTGGAATGAAATGAAATGTGAATTGGAAATTAAAATTGTGAATGGATAAGTGAATAAGGAATAGTGTTGATTTATGTATGAAATGAACTGAATTATGGTTGATATGATCATGGTATATATGGAATTAGGCTTGGATACAATATTATATGTGAATTGAATTTGCCATGTATTATTATTATTATTATTATTATTAGTAAAATGTATTTGATAAATTAATGCATATATTAACTTGCACATTCGATACAACATTAGTATAGCATTATCTGGTTTTAACTTGAGCAATTTAATGTATTATATTTTGCTTTTAATATTTGGATTATAGAAATATTGCTAAGTTATACTAAACGTACGAATTATTTTCCTGTGCGCAGGTTAAGTACTTATCTATTCAATTGGCGACTCAGCATCCAGCGGCAATCCCGAACTCAAATGTTGATGAATTGTTCATTTTGGTCTTGGCATGTACCTAAGATGTTTAATGATTAGATGGTTATTTTGTATTTAGTTAGCCTTTTTGAGATTATGTAAACATATATAAGTGTGATGGCAATGGTCATGTGGTTGATAATTTGATAGGTTACTTTGGGTAATATGCTTAATGTTTTCTTAGTTGAGAAAAATATTATGCTAGGCAATGTGGTTGGTTGATGTTTGATTTTGGTTTGATAGATGATATGCTTAGATTATAAGTAAGAAATATTTTGGTAAGTTTAATACTTAAATATGTGATGGTTGAATGATTGAATGTATACATGTGTGACTTGAATATTTGAGATACCATTGAAGGTATCTTAGTAAGAATGGATGTGTTCATTTGGCTAGTTTTGAATTGTTGAATGAGGTGCCAATTGTGGCATATTGGTTAGGCACTTAGGATAGGTCGTTTAAAATGATGATTTTTTCCCTAACTTGAATTGAATGCTTTTAAAGATGTTAAATTTGGTATAAATGGTGGCTTGTAGCACAAGTGTTTTATAGGTAAATTGCTTGTTTTGACATAGTCGTGTGTCCCCTATATGTAGGTTTTCCTTAGATTTGTTTTTGTGTTCATTACCGAATTATTTTTAGGCTCTGAGTACTTAATATTTTCTTGAATTAGATTGAATAATGATCATATACATGCTTGTATGTAATTATTTAATATTTGTTCATGATTTTGAATTGTAAAATGTTTGTTATTGTGTGATAATTGTTCGTAGCACCTTATTGCTTGGGTCCGATGACCGAACCAAGTGAGAGGCGTTACATTTATTGGTATTAGAGCTATAAGTTTAGCTAACTCTTAGACTAAATCGAGCTCAGAATCAAGTCTAAAGGTACATGTCATAGTTGAGTCATAAATGAGTCGAGATTTGGATGCTAGTTATAATTGTTTCTATTTTATAGTTAAAAGATGTCAGGAGAATCAAATAATGAATTTGGTCAAGAGATTCATATTAGTGATAATTCTACTAAAAATTTAAATAGAGCTGAGCCGGTGGCACTAAGCGTTGATTCGGCTGGTGCTCAACAACCTAATGTTGATGGAGGTGATAATGAGGGTCAAGGTGATTCAAACTTACTTCGAGCTATAGCTGATGCTCTTCAGTGAATGGCCAAAACTACTCTTGCTATAGCACTTGTGCCTATCATTCGACAGGCTCCAATCAAAGAATTATGGAGATATGGTGCAACTGAGTTCTTGGGTTTGAAAGGGGTTGATCCCTCAACAACAGAAGTTTGGATTGAATCGACTAAATGAGTTTTACATCAACTTGAGTGCACCCCTCGTGAATGTGTAATTTATGTTTTTTCTCTACTACAAGGAGAAACGTATACATTGTGGCAGATGGTAACATACCGTAACACCCTTATCCCGTAACCGTCGCCGGAATAGGTAAGGGGCATCACCAGACGGACAGAGCATTTCAGAACAATACAGAATCACAGATATTAAATAACATTGATACTCAGGCATTCATCAACAATTCATCCAATAAAATGGTCTATAATACCAACAACATACATTTAGGAGGGGTCCCATTCAGAATTTTCAAAACTTAATCAAATTTTCAAAGTCACATGCCCGTGTGACTAGGCCGTGTGACTCACATGGGCATAAGCCACGCCCATGTGATCCAACCGTTTCAAAATAAGGTCCTATACTGACTTTTTAACACGGCCAATAGGCATGGCTGTGTGCCATAACCATGTAAAATTTAGCTAGCTACTGACTTTGTCACATGGCTATAAGGCACGCCCATGTTCCCTGACCGTGTGGCACAATACAGGCTTGGTTTAAGCCAATTTGTCACCCCTCTTGGGTCCAATCCTACAAGCAATAATATACCACATTCATACCAAAATTTTCAACCAATTCCAAGCTCAAAACATACTTCATTATAACTAAATTATTATCCATTTCATAACCATACTAAATCATATTAAAGATCATGTTACAACATCATACCAAAATGATCATTCATAACTCACTTATGACACTTTTCCATTCATGCTTAAACTTACCATTTCCTTAACTTGGCACATATCAAAATGACCATTTCACACAAGGCCATCTAACTATTATAACATGCACAATCATACCATTGTTAGCCAACTCTCATGGCTTAACATATATATATATAAATCAAAACTTACATACTTAAACATTCTAGCCTATACATGCCATACTTATAAATATGTACATTTCCAAAAGTACCAAAAATGAGCTTGATAGTGTAATGATAATCCTCGACTATCCTGAGCCTTCTGTAGCTACGATAACTGTAAAACAGACAGAAATTACACAGAGTAAGCTACAAAGAGCTTAGTAAGTCAAATACAATTACACAACTAATATATCATATAAGTAACAGTTAATAACCAGAATTCACAACCGTCCCATAGAATATTTCCTTACTTAACAGAAACATAGTCTTTTCTATTCAGAAATCTAGTACGATACAAATGTACCTGTATGAATTATACATTCCATATATTTATACCATATCTCTTACTTTATCATCAGACAAATCTAGAAACGGAATAGATATTCACAAACAGGTACAATGCCAACGTCCCAGACGTGGTCTTACATGTAATTCAGTATCGAAGCCTCTGTCCTAGACAGGGTCTTACATGAAATTTTAGATCGAGGTCGGTGTCCCAGACACGGTCTTACACGATATCTCAGAGCAATATCAACATTCCTTCAGAACATATAGAGCTTATCATACACCAACATATTATCAGAGTTTATTCGTCAGGCTCTCAAGGCTGTCTAATGCAGATGACAGTTTATATACACAGGATTTAATCAACTTAACACGTAAGTGTAGTTTGACTTACCTCGTACGAATTTTGGACGAAAACGAGTCGACTATTCAATTACTTTTGACTTTCCTAGATCTAAATCCGATTTTCTTTGTTCTTGATCTTATTTGAGCCTTAATCTAGCTGAACCCTAAATGCTTTTATTTCTTTTCTTTCTCTTTGAATTTCGGCAAGTATGGATGAACATTTCATCCATTAACATATTTTGTTTTATTATATTATGCATTAATATACACTTTACAATTTTACCCTTTTATTAAACCATTAATAAACCATTATATTAAGGTCAAAATTGTCCACTCATACTTTCAATGGTTTAATAACAACATAAGGACCTTTGCTTTAGAAAACCATGGAAAATAGGCACTTTTAACATATAACATGCAACTTTTGCATTTTACGCGATTAAGTTCTTTTTCATAATTAAACACAGAAACAGACAAATTAAATCACAAAAATTTCACAGATGTAAACTTACATATCATAAACACAGAAAATAATATTAAAATATTTTTCAGACTTAGATTTGTGGTCCCAAAACTACTATTCCGACTAGGGTCAAAACTGGACTGTTACACATACCACGTACCTACAGAACGAGCTAAGTAGGAGTTCTTTCAAAAGAAATTCCAGAAGAAATATGTCAGAGTTGTACCTCAAAGAAAGAAAACAAAATTTTTTATTATTGAAGTAAAATGAGATGTTAGTGGCTGATTATGAATGAGAATTTTTGTGACTCAGTTAATATGATGCTAAATTTGTGCCATCAGAAGCTAAAAGTTGCAAACGGTTTCTAAGTGGGTTACATGATGAGCTTTGAGTACAGCTAGTATTACATCAAATTTCAGAGTTTGTTGATTTAGTTGAATGGGCAAAAATTGTAGAATAAGCTTTAGGTCTCGACAAGAAGACTGAGATTTCACGTGCTACTAGAAAACGAATAGAAACTGTTAGTTCGCATTTGCAACCAAAGCGAGCTAAGGATTCTCGTGGTAATTGGAAATTGACTTTTAAGTCTAACAGAAATAGAGATCAACAATTGAATGTGTCTGTGGGTAGTGTGCGAGGTCTGTCCCGAGATTTTGAAATACTGACTTGTGAGTATCGCAGGAAGAAGCATCAAGGTGAATGTCAAAAATTGAAATGAGCTTATTTTTTATGCAGATCACAAGAGCATTTCACTTGTGAGTGCTCAAGAAATGATAATGCTACTCATTTTTCTACTCAGAAGTCTGCACCTATGGCCAAAGGTCGTAGAATTAGTCGTGGTGGTTATGTTTCTAGAGGTGGTGCAAGAAAGGGGGTGATGCTGTTTCTCATCAGTCAGAGGCCAGAACGTCGACTCGAGCATACGTTGTATGGACTCGCGAGGAGGGTGACACCACTGATGTTGTAGTAGGTATCTTTTTATTATACTCTATGCCTATTTATGCTTTGATAGACCCTGGATCTTCACACTCTTTTATTAATTCTGAACTGGTGAAATTGGGAAGTTTAAAATCTAAGACATCTGAAGTATCCATGGTTGTGTCGAGTCCTTTGGGGCAGACAATGTTGGTTGATCGAGTGTGTAGGCAGTGCCCGTTAGAAATTCAGAACGTGTCTTTTTCTATTGATTTATTAATTATGCTATTTAGAGATTTTGATTTGATTTTAGGTATGGATTGACTCACTAACCACGGGGTGATTTTAGGCTGTCGTAAAAAGAAATTTATTCATGGTTCAGAATGCCAACTGTATCTTGATTGAGGTGAATGGTGTCTGAACGAGTGGTTCAACTTATATCATTTCAGTAGTTCAAGTTAATAAACTCCTCAATCAAGGTTGTGAAGCTTTTTTAGCCTATGTCATTAACTCGAATGTCGGTGATAGTCAGATTAGCAACATTCGAACTATTTGCGAATTTCCTAATGTGTTTCCCAAAGAATTACAGGGATTACCTCTAGATTGGGAGGTTGAGTTCACAATTGAAGTGTTTCCTGGTACAACTCTAGTTTCTATATCCCCTTATCGTATGACACCGACAGAGCTAAAAGAATTGAAAGTGTAGTTGCAAGATTTACTAGACCACAACTTTACACGCCCTAGTATATCACCCTAGGGGCTCCAATATTGTTTGTTAAAAAGAAAGATGGTTCGATATGGCTTTGTATAGATTACATGCAACTAAATAAGTTGACAATCAAGAGTCAGTACCCCCTACTTCAAATCGATAACTTATTTGGTCAACTGAAAGGAGCTTCCGTCTTTTCTAATATTGACTTGAGATCAGGTTATTATCAGTTAAAAGTAAAAGATAGTGATTACCTAAAATGACATTTCATATATGTTACGACCATTACAAATTTTTGGTGATGCCTTTTAGTTTGATAAATGCTTCAGTGTTATTCATGGATCTCATGAACTGTATCTTCCAACCCTATTTGGACCAATTCATGGTAGTTTTCGTCGATGAAATTTTGATCTATTCAAAATCTAAATCTAAGCACGAGCAACATCTTCGAATTGTTTTGCAAGTGTTACGAGAAAAATAGTTATACAGGAAGCTAAGTAAATGTAAATTATGGTTATTGGAAGTGGTTTTCCTTGGGCACATTATTTCGGCAGATGGGACTAGAGTTAATCCAAAAAAGATTGAGATTATCGTTCAATGGAAAGCACCGAGAAATGAGTCAGAAGTTCGTAGTTTCCTTGAATTAGCTGGTTACTACCAAAAATTTGTAAATGGATTTTGAAAATAGTTATGCCGATAATGAAACTTTTACAAAAGAATGTTCAGTTCGTTTGGAGCGAACAATGTCAAGAAAGTTTTGAGAAATTGAAACAGATGTTGACTAAATCACCAATTCTAACTTTACTTGAATCGGGAAAAGACTTTGTAGTTTATAGCGATTCTTCATTGAACGGTCTGGGTTGTGTTTTAATGCAATCAGAGAAGATGATTGCATATACTTCTCGCCAACTAAAAACACATGAATACAACTATCTAATGCATGATTTAGAACTAGCCATTATGATTTTTGCTCTAAAGGTCTGGAGACACTATCTGTACAGTGAAAAGTATCATATTTGTACTGATCACAAAAGTCTTAAATATCTTCTAACTCAAAAATATTTGAATTTGAGACAGTTTCATTAGGTTGAACTTTTGAAAGATTACAATTGTGTTATCGATTACAACCATGGTAAAGTTAACATCATAACTGGTGCATTGAACAAAAAAGTAACACTTGATCTATGAGCAATGTTTGCACAACTCAGTATTATTAATGACGACAATTTATTGGCTGAATTGAAAGTCAAACCAGTGTTGTTTGAATAGATTAAAACAACGCAGTTTGATGATGTTAAATTGGCGGGAAAAAAAGAAATAGTTTAGAATGGTTTGTTGGAAAACTTTAGTATTGATGATTGTGGGTGTCTGAGGTTCCAAAATCGAATTTGTGTTCTAGATGTTCCTAAATTGAAACAATTGATACTTCGTGAGCTCACGATAGCCCTTTTGCCTTGCAGCCTGGTCGAACAAAAATGTATCGTGATTTGTGAGAGTCATACTGGTGGCCCGAAATGAAAAGAGAAATAGTTTAATTCGTAGTTAAACGCCTAACTTGTCAACAAGTTAAGGCAGAACATCAGGTTCCCATCAGATTACTTCAACCTATTTGAATTCCTAAATTGAAATAGGTACGTATAATGATGGACTTCGTAACAGGGTTATTGTTCTCTCCAAGCAAGAAAAATGCTATTTGGGTGATAGTTGACCGACTTATGAAATCGGCCCATTTTGTTGCAGTTAGAATCAATTGGTCACTTCCGAAGTTTATCGAAGTTTACATTCGATAAATTGTTAGGTTGCACGGTATACCTATGTTAATTATCTGTGGTCGGGATCCCCGATTTACTTCGACATTCTAGAAACAATTGGATGAATCTCTTGGTACTAGACTCAACTTCAGCACAACTTTTCATCCATGGATGGACGAACAATCTGAGCGTGTTATTCAAATTTTGGAAGATAAGCTTTGAGCCTTCGTAATTGATTTTGAATCAAGTTGGGAACAATATTTACCTTTAGTTTAATTTTTATATAATAATAGTTTCCAATTGAGCATTCAAATGGCTCCGTACGAAGCTTTATATGGTCGTATGTGTCGAACACCTGTTTGTTGGTTAGAATTGTATGAAAGAAAAGAAGTTGGCCTACAACTAATTCAAGAAATGGAGGATACAATTAAGTTAATATGGGATAGATTGAAAATAAATTTTGATAAACAGAAATCTTACTCAGACTTGAAGCTGCGAGACATTGAGTTTGTTGTTGGTGACAAAATGTTTTTAAAGGTTTAACCGTGGAAAAAGGTCTTTCAATTTGGTCGTAAAGAGAAATTGGGACCTCGTTTTATTAGACTGTATGAAATCATTGAAAAGGTGGAACCTGTTGCGTATTGTTTGGCTTTGCCTTTAACACCTCAAACCCGGCCTAGAAGTTTAGACTGAATTTGGAATACTACATTGATCACCAAAGTGACCATAGGAAAAAATTTGCAAAACAATTTATCTTATCAAACCAAGTATTTTAAAACATTTATTAACAAATCGGTTCAAATCCTGAAATAAAGTTCAATGTGAAACCAGTTCAATTTATACGAATTGAAACACAATAAAAAATTGTACCACAGCACTATAAGTCCTTATAGTTTAAACTTTAACTGAATAATGAGCAAAACTAAAAATTTAAAGAGAACCCATAGTTTTATCCATCAAGACTATCCAAGACCTCTGCATACTAAATCCAGTGTCCAGAATCCGGAACTATACCTAAAAAGGGAAAACAGAAGAGGGGGTAAGCTATATGAGCTTAGTGTGAGATCAAACTAACTAACTACCGAAGCATAAACAGATACAATAACCTGAAAATAGTTCAGCAGTGGAACATACTTACAGAGCGACTTAAACAAAAATAAACCATATGTAACTTTACAATCATATGGCCCTGTTAAGCACAATATCAAAAATTCTCAGAAGTCACAAACTGACCTAAGCCCTTTTCTAGAATCAGAATCAGTTGGGCCTTAGCCCATCTCACAATGTTCCTTTAGGCATGAGTGCCTTCCAATCAAATAATACAATCAGAATTCATAGTCAATCAAACAGAAATATTTCAGTTAGACAGATATCACAGTCATAGAATTAGACAGATGCATATGAGTGCGAATGAGTTGTAAAATAACCCACCCATCTAACTAACATACCATCTCCGTCCCTCATCAAACCTCAATAGAGCTGTAAGCTCATCCAACCAATCACTCCAAATAGGACCTCGAAAAGCCCATCCAACCTTATATCCCCTATACATTGTCCACGACCCTCAGGGAATTGGGACTATCAGAAAGTTGTACAGTGCCATGTGGAAGATCGTAGTATAGACATGCAGTATAAACTGCCAGATCGGATATATCACACAGCAAGGCTAGCGTATGAGCTATACTATGTAATGCGGTAAACCGCGGTACAGACGTGCAGTATGAGTACTAGATCAGATAATGGTACGTAGCGTAGCTAACGTACATGCAGTACAATGTAAGGCAGTAAACCGCTATACCGTTAACAGAAATGTCCACGACCCTCAGGGTATTGGGACAGCCTATGACCCTCTGGGTATTATTAAGGCTTTCAGAATGCAGATAAACTGCTAAATCGTAAATCTCCCTTCTCTTCAACATCCCACCCAAAAGCTTTGTATGTAGATATATATATATGCAGATGTGTGTATGCAGATGCACCAACACAAAATACAGATTCAGACAATCATTCAGAGCAATCACATACAACTAGTCAATCAATTACGAAAATATGCATACTCACAACTCAAATTTGGTTTCAACCATATTACACATTCAATCTCAATTATCACATAAATGAAGTCAGAACAGAGTCGTAATCACTCTCAGTAATCTTAGTCGAGAGGTTGGAACAAACAGAGGTCACGATAACACTTAAATCAACCTTAAACCAAACTTGGCGAAATAGGGCCACATGCGCGTGTGCTCCGATCGTGTGGAGCACTTCAGGCCGTGTAAGGGTCCATACGCCCTTGTGAAGGGTAGTACACACTCGTGTGACAGAGGCACACGACCGTGTAGTACAGAGGCATGGCCGTGGGAGTAGGCCGTGTATCTCGCTGTCAAACTCTACTAATTTCAGATGCAGAGTAGACACGGTCGTGTGAAGGTGTCACACACTCGTGTGGCAATCAGACATGGCCGTGTGTCCCATAACACACGCCCGTGTGAAATCCCTAAGCCCAAATCAGCTACATGATCGTGTGTCTCGAAACATATACCCGTGTGAGAACCTTAAAATCCCTAAATCAGTCACACGGCCGTGTGACCTGAAATCTCAAATCCCTAATTCCCAAACTCACACGCTCGTATAGTTCCAAAAAAAATCCCCAAATTGGCCACACGCCCGTGTGGCCAGGCCGTGTGGCGTCCATAACTAGCCTGAAACCCTAATTCCCAAATCCACACGGCCGTGTGCCTAGGCAAACGCCCGTGTGGCTGTCGGGGCAGTCACGAAACCACCCTTGAACAGCCCCGAAAACTCCATCTCGGCCACCAAACTGTCCCCCTACTTTAGCACGATCAAAAACACATCAGAAAACGGAGTATCGCACTCCCTTTCAGCCATCAAAACTCTAAAACTAAAGAATCCAAGCACTCTCACAAAAAGCCGAAACAACATTTGCAAAACATAAAAAAAGTACATTAGTCAGAGTTGAGTCCCACACCTGATTTCGACGACGAGGGAATGACAGAGGAGCAGAATTCCTGAAGTCCACAAGCCAAACCGAATTTGAGTATATTTAGAAAATAGAAGAAAGGTAGAAAACGAAAAAGAGGAAAAGAGAACCAAAACATTGAAAAGAGAAGAGATAATAAAATACCAATCCCCAAAATAAAAATAGACATAAAAATAAATAAATAAAAATTTAACTAAAACAAATCAAAAATCAAAAATTAAAAATAAAAATAACTCGCACACCCAAAGACTCGAACCTCAAACCTCAAGGTTAACTAACACTCTTCTTATCCACCAGACCAGAAGGCCCATTCTGGCACTAAATTGAACAACTAATCACATATGTGCGGCACTTCCTGTGACTCTATCCACTGAATCCCAAAACTTCCAGGCCTAAAATTCGGGGCGTTACATTGCCGATTCAGTTCCAGAAAATACACGATGTCTTTCATGTTTCGATACTCAGGAGATACCGTTCAAATCCGTCTCACATTATTTCAATGGAAGAAACTGAAATTCAGCCTAATATGTCTTACGAGGAAGAATCGGTTAAAATTCTAGCTCGCGAATTGAAGAAATTGTGAAACAAATATGTTCCACTTGTGAAAGTCCTATGGCATAGTCACAATGTCAAGGAAAAGACTTGGGAGTCAGAAAAGACAATGAGATCACGGTATCCCCACCTCCTTTCAAGTAAATTTCAAGGGCAAAATTTCTTTAGAAGGGAGAATCGTAACGTCCTTAAAGTCAGTGGTATCGAAATGTGTATTTTCTGGGCTCTGTTTCTATAAATCGAACTCGTAAAATTTTTTATTTAATATTTATAGAACTACGTTGGAAATGAATTGAATTTCGGATAAGTAATTTTGATGAAATAGTGTTTAATTATAGTACATGGACTAAATCGAAAAAAGGTCAAAAGTTTATTTATTAAGAAAATATAATTAGACTTGAATTTATAGGACTTATTAAAGAAATAAACCATTATGTATAGTCATAATGGTGGCCGATTAAGATTTGTAGTAAATGTTATATATATGTTAAAAATTAAGTTATTATTAAAATAATATAAAAATAAATTGGTTAGTGGATGGAAAGAGAATGAGACAATTCTCTTTTCAATTTTGTTTATTCTTTCAAAACAAGAAAGAACAGGGAGAAAAAGAAACGTACAACTAGGGTTCTTAAATTTCAAGCTCAAAATTAGTTAGTTCAATTTAGTCATTTTCTTGTAATTTTTATGTTTGCGGAGTTTCCGTAGTTCAATCTAGTTGATCCATGTTGTAATTTTTTATACTGTTAAAGTTTGATAATGTTGCTATTATTAGATTATTGAAGCTTTTGGTTATTTATTGATAAATTATTATGGTTATTTTAATTTGTAGCTAACGTCAACCTGGATTCCCCAAAAAAGAAAGTAAAAGATAGTCATCGACGAATAGCTCAAAGTATATGGTTTGTGTTTCTATAATTTGATTTTGCCGATAAGAAGTTAAAAAAAATAAGTTCAGAGAAATGTCGAGAAAAACAATAATTGAATAGCAACAATCAGCAGTTGTAGAGAAATTTTTAATTAGGATTGAGTTGTGGCGGAAAATTTTTAAGTCTATGACAAGGATTTAAGGTTAAAAAAAAATAACAAAATGAGGTGTCAATGGCATGGAAAAAGATGCTAACATGTCATTAAATGATTGGAAATGGATACAAATGACGTGGCGTCACTGTTTCATATAATCATTTTCCTAGATTAAATGCATTATTCTTTTTAAATGTCAAAATTCGTAAATATTTAAGTTCTTGTATTGTGAAAATATTTTTATGTAGGATTTTTCTTCAAATTGGAAATTCAATTCTTCATTTAACATGAGTTATACTAAAATGCTGGAAGAGAATGATACATCACTATTCAAGACTCAAGTAATATGTTTTTACTGATATTGCATGAAATTATTATATGTATAATTCAAGGGTTTATCTAACAGTATAATACTTTTAATGGAGGAACATTTCTCAAATGATTTAGAATCTCAAAAAGACTAATGATAATTCATGGGAAAGACTTCAATTTTATTATTTATAATTATATAATGTTTTGATATGATACTATTATATGGTTTTTATAGTGCTATCTTGTATTTTATTTTAGTTATTATTTAATATGGAAGAAAGTTCAATCAATATTTTTGCAAGTATATTGTTTTGGTAATTTGATGTTAATTTTAAAAATGACACAACAAAAAATTATAATATTTTTTCATACTCTGAAAAACAATTCTCAAGAAGAAAACACTCATATATAATATGCATTTGCTTTGTGTAAATTCTCAAAAAGAAAACACTCATATATAATAAACATTTTTTTTGTGTATCTCTAAAATGAATAACTCAATTAAATTCCACTAAACCTCCACGACTACATGCCCATATATATAAAAAAATAAAAATTCCAAAACATCCTCATATAAATACATATAAACATCTAAATACCACACCTCTCCATGGAAATTTGTAAGAATTTGACCGATATTATAATGCACAATAGGCAAGAGAGGGATGGACTTTGTATGGAATCTAGTTGTACCTCACGAACGATGTGTTGCAAGAGGTACTTTCAAAGAAAAAAACAGCATGCTTATGAAGAAAGTTAGAATCCTTATATATGAAAAAAATCGCTATTTAAGTTTGGTGTTGAAACAATGATTGTACACATTCCGTATGAAAGAAGATGACTTTATTAGGGCTCACATCAGTGAGTTTGTTTCTCTCTTGAATGATCTAAAGAATGTCGAGGTTCAAATTGATGATGAAAATTAGGTCATGATATTATTGTGTTCTTTTCCCCCTTAATATAAGTTTTTCAAGGAAACCTTGATTTATAAGAGAGATAAGCTCTCGTTTGAGGAAGTGAAGGGAAACTTTTTGAGTAAAGACAAACTTGAAAATGAGTTTGGTTCAAATAGCAGTTCAGGTTGAAAGCCCTCAGCATTTGTTGCCAGAAGATGACTAGTTCGAGGTCGAGGAATTGAGAAAAAGTATGTGGCTATTGCAAAGAGGAAAGGTCATATTAAGGCATATTGTTACAAATTGCAAAATAAGAATGAGAGGGTTGCTTAGAGCAATGAGGACAAAGTAGTTAATGTTAATACAACCGAATACAAGGGTGATGATTGGTTGTTGGTGTCTACGACCGAAAGGTCTCAGTTTACGTCCAAGTGGATCCTAGATCCGGGGTGTTCTTTCCACATGTGTCCCAATAGGGATTGGTTCTCCACATATAGTTCAATTGAATATGGAGTTGTGTGTATGAGGAATGGTTCACTCTATAAGATAATCGGTATTGGTACCATTTTGATTAGGATACACGATTGGATTATAAAGATATTGTCAGATGGCAAGCATGTGCTTGATTTAGAGAAAAACCTCATCTATTTGAGCAGGTTGGACTTGAAAACTTGTAGAAATGTTATTGAGTCAAGCGGTATTAACGTATCCCGTGGAGCTGTTATTTTGATGAGAGGTCGAAAGACTGGCAGTCTATAGTTCTTCAAGGTTCAACCGTGATTGTTGTGGCAGTAATTTCCTTGATAATTACGGAGTCGGAGTCGACTCGACATCAGTTTAAGAAATTTGACTCTTTCAAATTAATCAGTGGATCTGCTCTTCAATTTTCATGTTCAACTGCTAGCTTGGACTTGGCGAGTATCCTACAAATGTTTAAATAAGCCTATGATAGGCTCAGAAATAGAGGTATGAGAAAATACTAGTCAAGGTGGAGATTTGTAGAGTGTGTCGTGTATTTTCTAATCGATGTCCCAGCGAGAAAAAAATAACGTCTCGACGAGGGACATACGACATTGCGATGTGGCGATGTGTTTCCAATTCAACCGAGTTTTCTTCTCCTAGTTAATCTCTGTTAATGTTTTCCAGATAAACTTTGATTAGTCTTCTAGTAGCCCAAATCTGACCAGGCTGAAAACAGAAAAAATTAAATAAATAATTATTTACTTAAAAATGTCCATTTAAAAAGTCCAATTACAAAGCCCAAGTCTAATACAGAAACACTACCCCAGCAAACCCGGTTACAATTTAAACCCAATAGCCCCATAGCCCGTTATAGTGACCCAATACACCAATACAGTCATGGCCCAAATTTTTTAGCAGGCCCAATGAGCCCCAAACTCACGAACCCCAAATCAGACTCTAGGGTTTGTTTCCTTTCCGTCCTAGCGCCACAACTCCTTCTGGAAGCTTTGGGGAGCATCTGTCCAGCTCCCTAATCGAGGCTGCCATTCAAGGCTTTTCCTCCCTAATCAGCGCCTCACTGTCACCACGATTCCAGGCTCCGAGTCATGCCGAGATCAACGCCACCGTTAGATCATCGTCAGGCCTTCGACATCACCAGATTTCTCGCGAGCACCTGCAAAGAAAGGAAAGAACCACAAAGAAGAAACAAGCGTAACAAAGATAGAAAGAAATAAAAAGTTTTCTTTCCCCAGTTTATGTAATAACAACAGTGGCTATAAAAGCCCAAGTAAAAACAGTGTAAAGGGGGACTTATGTTCTGAAAATACACACAGAGAAGCAATAAAAAATATAGAGATTCAGCAAAAAAAATTTATTCTTGCACATATATACAGAAAGCTTCACAATCGATTGAATATACAAAGGTGAAATTTTCTTTTAAATGCATGTACATATACATATATTGCGAATGAAAAGGGGAAAGGGAGACGAACCTTTTCTAATCTGCGCTGAAACGGGAAATTTCCCAGTTTTCGACCGCCGCGCATGGCGATATACACGGTGGCGCGTGAATGTGTGAACGTCTGAGAATGGTGGCTCGACGGAGCTCTGGTGCCAGTCCCAGATCCTCATTCAGAGGATTTCACTCTTTTTTTTTTTTGGACCAGATGCAAAATGAATTCAAAACTAAAAGTTTGGCTTATATAGCCTTGGTGAAACGGCATCGTTTTTGCTTAACCTAATAAGCTCAAAGCGGTGTCGTTTTAAAGCAGAGGATCCGCGCGTTGACCCATGACCCGTAGAGGATCCGCGTGTTTTTGAAAAATGGGTAAATTGCCCAATTGATCCTCCCGCATTTTCTAAATTTTCAGTTTGACTTTATTTTATTTTTTAATTTGACCCTAATATTTTATAATTATTTCAATTAAGTCCTAACAGTTATTAAATTACATTCTGGGAAACGGCGTCGTTTAGGATTAGGGCAAATTGCCCAGCGAGTCCTTTGTTGTTTTTAACTCTTGCAAATCAGGCCCAGAATTTATACTACTTTGCAAATTAACCTTATAATTTTGTTTAAATTCAATTTTAATCCTTTCTTTATTATTTTTAAATTTTTTTATTTTATTTTATATATATAATTTTTTTAAAAAAAATAAAACTATACATATATTATTATTAAAATACCATGCATACATTTAAAATCTTTTATCATATATTATTTTCCTATATCTATTATATTTTATTATATAACATTTATTATATGTTATTATTTATTATTTGTTATGTATATTATATATTATCTATCATATTATATACGTTTTATATTATTCCTTATATTATTTATAATTTGTAAATTTGTAAATTATTATTATTATTAAATTACATTTTAACTTATATTACATATATATTTCATTATTTATTATTTATTATGTGATATCTCAGATTTACTATATAATTATTCTAGAAATTATTTTATATACTTTCTATTTTATCTATTATTTTTCTTAAAAAACAAATATATTATTTTATATATAATAATTATTCTTTTTTAATTTTTTTATATATTGTATATAAGATATTATTTTTAAATTATTAAATATCATATTTGTATTATAAGTATATTTCGTTAACAATTACTCACTTTATTTTATATTGTTTTATATACTAATTCTTTTATATATTTTGTATATATCATTTATGTATTAAATGTTATTTTATAATTATTATTTAATGTTATATTGATATTATACTTGTGTATCATGCATCATTTCTTAATTATTACTACGTATGTTTATATGTTTTGCTTATCCATCTTCAATATAAGCTATGTGTATCTTTGTATATATGATTTTAAGCATGTACACATTTAGTATATGATTTTTATATTATTGCCATTGTATCGTTTAAAAGCATGTTTTATTCACTTATCATAGCAATATTCTATTTCATAATGATAATGTGATTCCTCATGCATTAATTAAAAACAAAATTCCAAAGTTTTCAAAAAATATAAAGGCAATGCTTGGTGTTCAGAAATTTCAATAAAAGTAGTGCCCTAACTTATTGGGTTGCAACTTTTCTCGTTGAGTTCAAATAATCAAGTACCCTTCTAAGTTTTTAAAAGGTTTTCAAAATGCGAGCAACTGTCTTGAAATTTCAAAGCAATATGTCCTAACTTACTGGATATGGCGTTTTGTTGTTTCGAGATTGGGATTTCCAAAATGGCTAACTTAGTGTCAAATATCTTAAAAATATTGTATCCTAACTTATTGGATGTAATATTTTGATTCATTTGATACAAGCGAATCCATAATTTTTAAAATCAAAAATATTAAAAGAGGATTGCATCTTAAAATTTTTAAATTTTCGACATTAAAGACATTTTGATAATTAATTAGGTACCAATTATTGGGCGTTATGAGGGTGCTAACCCTTCCTCGTACGTAACCGACTCCCGAACCCATTCTTTGATTTCGTAGACCAAAACTAATGATTTTAAAACAAAATGTTTTATAAAGTGATTCAATCACACCTAAAAAGATTAGTGGCGACTCCCGTTTTCGTTTTTCTTAAAGTCGATTCCCATTTTCTAAAACTCGATTTAAAAATGGTTTCTACAGCTTGGCGACTCCACTGGGGACGAATAAGAGAGTCAAGCCGTGTAATTGATTATCTCTTGTCTTAATGTCAGAAATTAAAAATTTTAAAATTTAATCCTCTTTGCATTACATGTGTTTGTATTATTGCATTTGTTACCATATTCTGATATGCATTACATTTGCATGACCGTTGTGGTCACACCCTTAAGTGGGAGTGAGAAACTAGGCCTTCGTGAGGTTTTCGCCTCCGTGCAGGATAGTGGATCACTTTTGGGATACATCCGTACCTATAGTTTCGTGAGATTTTCATCTCCGTGCAGCCATAGGGAAATGTATTCTCCTGAACTGAACTCGATTCAAATGAGCCTATAACGGTTGAGGATCGAGGAATCTGCTGGTTCAGGTACCTTAAACCTTAGAACCAACCTCATATAGAAAAAATGTAAGAGCCCAACTTAGTTAGAGTTAAACTTTAGATATTACCCTTATAAATTATCATTGAGATTTATTGATATCATGTGATACTGACTATTTCTTTTCTTTTGTTTGCATGACATTTTTGCATTTACAAAGGTATCGATTTACGGTCAGTCTCTAAGTTAAGAAGTTTTGTTATGGAGAACGGACTTCTTGATAGAGTGGAAGGAAACGCCGATGTTCATATATGGTCTGAGCAAACTCATCTAGAAAAGGGAGACAGCATAACTATGGGATACGTGTCGGAGTTGTCAGATTATACTCGTATTAGTGTCACACAGAATAATCTCTAAGAGCTTAAGGAAATTTGCGATCAGTGGGGCAATGAGACTAAGCGGTTATTCTACGATAATTATGGAGATTTACCTTACTTGCTTGATATTCAGATAAATGAGCACTTGTTCCGAGCCCTTGCCCAGTTTTGGAATCCTGCGTACAGTTGTTTCACTTTTGGGGAAGTAGACTTGGTACCTACCGTGGAGGAGTACACTGCCTTACTTCGTTGTCCCAGGTTTCAGAGTGACAGGATCTATTCTCGAGCTGCTTGTGTCCCTACCTTCTGGAAGAAATTAATGACCATTACGGGGATGAGCGAGCAGTGGATCACAGCCAGAATTAAAGAAAAGAGTGAGTGCAAGTGCATTTTGTGGGATGCTTTGACAGATTTGATTTTGACACACCCCGATGAGACAAAGAAGGTAGACATTTTTGCCTTAAGTTTGTATGGATTGATGGTTTTCCCTAGGGCTTTGGGATATGTAGACGAGGCGACCACAGATCTTTTTCATCGACACAGTAAAAGGGTCACTTCCATTCTTGCGATGTTGGCAGAGACATTTAGGTCCTTAAGTGCGTGTAGGAAGACTGGTGCAGGCAGGTTTATAGGGTGTGCTCAATTACCCATGGCTTGGTTCTACAGTCACTTCTGATTAATCGATGGGATTTTTTGTCAGGTTTTCTTCGAGAATTATTCCCTGTTGAAAGATATAGTAGCCTCATCTAGGAAAGTGGATGTGCCGGAAGGGAATTGGATAGCATTGCTTCGAAATCTTCAGGCGGGGGGTGTTGAGTGGAGAGCTCCATGGATGGTTCCTGGTGAGATACTTTATCGATGCGGTAGCTTTGATTGGGTTCCCCTATTGGGAATTTGGGGTGCCATTGGTTATGCCCCTTTGCTCGTATTGAGGCACCATGGATTAAGACAATTTGTACCAGCAACTCATGGGTTGGCTCAAAATGAGTTTGTATACAGAGGAGCTGATTACAAGAGGAAGGTTAGCGAGGTTTCTAGCACTTGGAACAAGACTTGTCGGTTGAAGGGAGTGGCCATTGGTCCTGTTACGACTCCGGAATATGTTGAGTAGAGGAAACGAAGGATCAATGATAATATCCCTATGACAAAAATAGAGGAAACTCGACCAATGGAGGAATACTTACAAGCGATACCCTCGGAGCTTGATATCATAAAGCGAGAATTTAAGGAAAAGAATTTAGAACTCGAAAAGAAGATAGAAAAGCTTGAGGAGGAGAAGATATACCTGAGTCTAGATGTTAACCTGCAAAAGAAGGAGGTTGAAAAAGTTAGGAAGGAAAAGAGGAAGGTGGAGGAAGATCGAGATGATTTAAAAGAGGAGTATAAAAAAAGCACAAGTATCTTTAAAACGAGTAGGGTTAGGAAAGTCTTCAGAACAGTGGCAGAAAGAAGTTCAAGAGGAAAAAACTAGAGTTGAGTATTGGGAGAGGAAGTTCCAAGAAATGCGGTCGCAAAATTTGGCATTAGAAAAAGAGAATAAAGGGTTGAAGATAAAGGTAACTGAGCTTGGAAGATCCCTTCGTTGGCACCGAAACCATAATCCTACGGTCGAGTTTGAGGAGCTAAAAAGTAAGGTTGAAGATTTGGAAGTGGCATTGCATGATGGTGAACTTCAGATTGAGCAGCTCGAGGCGCAAAAAGATTGTTTAAAAGGAGAACTCCATCAAGTTAAAGGTCAAGTCATGGATAGGGATTACATTATTGGGGAGGCTATAGCTCAGATCTGAGAGATTGCTGAATATGTTCGAAACTTAGCAATACGAGCTGATGTGTTGAGTATGATGTATGAGTCAGCGTCTGATAAAGGTCGAAAGTTAGCCCTTTTATTAGATAAGGTTAGGACTTTGGGCATTTGGGTAAAGGCGTATATGTAATCCATTTATATGAAAAGATATTCTTTTTCTAAATAAAGTTTTCTGAATGAGATTGAATCGAGGTCGATGCCTTTTTGCATTCATACATTACATCACATCATATGCATTTAAGGTTATAGAAAGACCCTAATTAGTTAAAGTTTACTTCCAGAAAGGTAGAAAACAAAATATGGAAATCACACATCCTTACGATACCCACACTAAAACTAAGAATATGGATCAAAGGTTCGAGCAATTGCAAAAGGATATGCAAGAACAATTGCAAGAACAGTTGGCCAAGATGCAGAATGACATGAGGGAGCAAATGCTAGAGGCTCAGAGGAATATGATGGCTGAAATGGCTCAGCTTCTAAGGGCCACTGATAAAGGGAAGGCCCCCATGGTTATCACTGGTGAAGAGGGTAAGGATCATCATCCAGGTTTTACTCCGCCTCATGTGCCACTACAAGCCAAGGCACCTCCTAGAAGGCCATCTGTCACGGTAAGGCCTCAACATGGGCCGGTTGATGCTGGAATCCCCGTGAATTTCCCATCTGGATCGGGAAATAATTTGGGTGATAGCCCGGTCAACCCTATCATTCCTGACTTGGATATGATGGAGAGAGAAAGAATGGAAACTGAATCCTCAAAACAATTGGAGGATCATTGTAGGTGGTTGGAAGAGAAGTTTAAGGTTTTGGAAGGCGCTAGTAATCATCATGGAATTGATGCCAAAGACTTAAGTTTGGTCCCAGACTTAGTGCCTCCTCACAAATTTAAGATGCCGGAGTTTGAAAAATACAATGGGACTACTTGCCCGGAGGCCCACATCACAATGTTCTGTAGAAGGATGACTGGGTACGTAAATAATGATCAGCTGTTGATTCATTATTTTCAAGACAGTTTAGTGGGAGCGACAGCTAAGTGGTACAATCAGTTGAGCCGGGCTAGAATAAATTCATGAAGGGATCTTGCGCAAGCCTTCATGCAGCAGTACAATCATGTGACTGACATGACACCAGACAGGATCACGCTTCAAAACATGGAGAAGAAGCCTAATGAAAGTTTTAGGCAATATACACAACGTTGGAGGGAGGTGGCAATGCAGGTTCAACCACCACTATTGGAGAAAGAAACTACCATGTTGTTTATCAATACTCTAAAGGCTCCATTCATCACTCACATGATTGGAAGCACTACCAAAAGTTTTGCAGACATAGTTATGGTAGGAAAGATGATAGAGAATGCCATAAGGGGTGGCAAAATTGAGGAAAAACAGTCAAAAAGATCGCCCCCAAGGAAAGACAATGAGGTGAACAATACAAGAAGCTTCAACTTGAAAGTAGTCATGGTTAGTCAACCCAAAGTAGCCACAGCTAGGCAATAGGGCTCTCAAAGGCAGGAATCTGGCACCAGGCATGAGAGGATGCAATTTACGCCTATACCTGTGACGTATCGTGAGCTTTATCAAAGCTTATATGATGCGCATGCTATAGCCCCTTTCCACTTGAAACCATTACAAACCTCCATATCCTAAATGGTATGACGCAAATGCCGGATGTGAGTACCATCTTTGGAATATCGGGGCACTCAATTGAGAATTGTACCGATTCAAGAAAGTCGTAGAGAGGTTGATCAAGAACGGGGTTTTGAAATTTGATAATACCCCAAATACTGAGAACCCTTTGCCAAACCATGACAATTAATGAGTGAATGCCATTGGTGAAGCTAGTGAAAGAAGGATGAAGGAAAATGTTGCTGAGGCGAGAATGCCTTTGAGGGTAATTTGGAAGGAGATGGTGAAGAGAGGGATGATAACCTCTAAGAAAGAAAGAGAAGAAATGGGGAACTACTGTGAGTTCCATGGAAAAAAGGATCATGAGACCCAAAGTTGTAAAGAATTCAAAGCCTTGGTACAAGGTTTCATTGATAATAAAGAGCTACAGATTTTTGAAGGTAGCTCTTATATGAGAGAAATAAGTGCGCTGGAAGGGGAATAACAAAGAACCAGCCAACCAAGAATTATTATTTCCTTGCCGGGGAATAATGAAGTAAGGGCGCAAACCAGGCCCAAGGTCATCATCCATAAACCCACTCCTTTCCCTTACAAAGATGACAAGAGGGTGCTATAGAGTTATGTTGTTTATCAATACTCTAAAGGCTCCATTCATCACTCACATGATTGGAAGCACTACCAAAAGTTTTGCAGACATAGTTATGGTAGGAAAGATGATAGAGAATGCCATAAGGGGTGGCAAAATTGAGGGGAAAACAGTCAAAAGATCGGCCCCAAGAAGGAAAGACAATGAGGTGAACAATACAAGAAGCTTCAACTTGAAAGTAGTCACGGTTAGTCAACCCAAAGTAGCCACAGCTAGGCAATAGGGCTCTCAAAGGCAGGAATCTGGCACCAGGCATGAGAGGATGCAATTTACGCCTATACCTGTGACGTATCGTGAGCTTTATCAAAGCTTATATGATGCGCATGCTATAGCCCCTTTCCACTTGAAACCATTACAGCCTCCATATCCTAAATGGTATGACGCAAATGCCAGATGTGAGTACCATACTGGAATATCGGGGCACTCAATTGAGAATTGTACCGGATTCAAGAAAGTCGTAGAGAGGTTGATCAAGAACGGGGTTTTGAAATTTGATAATACCCCAAATACTGAGAACCCTTTGCCAAACCATGACAATTAATGAGTGAATGCCATTGGTGAAGCTAGTGAAAGAAGGATGAAGGAAAATGTTGTTGAGGCGAGAATGCCTTTGAGGGTAATTTGGAAGGAGATGGTGAAGAGAGGGATGATAACCTCTAAGAAAGAAAGAGAAGAAATGGGGAACTACTGTGAGTTCCATGGAAAAAAGGATCATGAGACCCAAAGTTGTAAAGAATTCAAAGCCTTGGTACAAGGTTTCATTGATAATAAAGAGCTACAGATTTTGAAGGTAGCTCTTATATGAAAGAAATAAGTGCGCTGGAAGGGGAATAATAAAGAACCAGCCAACCAAGAATTATTATTTCCTTGCCGGGGAATAATGAAGTAAGGGCGCAAACCAGGCCCAAGGTCATCATCCATAAACCCACTCCTTTCCCTTACAAAGATGACAAGAGGGTGCCATAGAGTTATGATTGCAGTGTAACAGTACCCAAAGGGGAGAGTATAGCCAGTGCATCTAAGGATGTGCAAAATGAAGGTTCCTATACAAGAAGTGGGAAGCGTTATGATGAGGGGGTATCAGAATGGAGCCTACGAAAACAAAAGATGTTGATGTTGAGAGAAAGAAAGAGACTGAAATACCCATCAATGAACCAGTAAGGGAGGAGGAGGCTAAGGAATTTCTAAAGTTCCTTAAGCATAGTAAATATAGTGTGGTCGAGCAGTTGCGTAAGCAGCAGACGCGTATATCAGTATTAGCCCTACTTCTGAGTTCTGAGGTGCATCGGGATGCATTGTTGAAAGTACTTAACGAAACATATGTCACCCACGACATATCTATAACAAGTTGGATTGATTGGTAAATAACATCAGTGCTGACAATTTCATCTACTTCAATGATGATGAAATTCCATCTGGGGGCATAGGGTCAACTAAAGCCTTACACATCACTACTTGGTGCAAAGGATACACGCTTCCAAGTGTACTCGTTGATAACGGGTCTACTTTGAACGTCCTTCCATTATCCACTTTGAATAGATTACCCATTGATAGTTCACATATGAAGACATGTCACAATGTGGTAAGAGCCTTCGATGGAACTAAAAGGAAAGTGATGGGACGAATTGATATCCCTTTAGAAATTGGGCCAAATACGTACGAAGTTGATTTCTTGGTAATGGATATCAAACCCTCCTATAATTGTTTATTGGGGAGACCATGGATACACTCGGCAGGAGCGGTGCCTTCCTCATTGCACCAAAAATTGAAATTAGTGATAGATGGACGGTTAATAACGATCAATGCGGAGGAAGACATTATAGCAGCAGTCACTAGCAAGGCCCCTTACGTCGAGACAAATGAAGAGGCTATTGAGTGCTGTTTCTGCTCTTTGGAAATCATCAATGCAACCTTCATTTTGGAAGGAAGTAAGGTGTCGGTACCCAAAATGTCTAGAGCCACAAGTATGGCCCTGCAAATAATGAGAGGGAAAGGAGTATTGCCTGGAAAAGGACTAGGAAGACAGTTGCAAGGAGGGATTCAAATCCCAAAACTGATTGAGAAGAAAGATCGCTTTGGTTTGGGCTTCAAGCCAGACCATAAACACAAGAGGCAAGAGGTTGAGAAGTGCCAAGCGAGAAGAAAGGCGCGTTTGAACGGAGGAGAAGTGGAGTGGGAGCCGATGACATTCCCACCTATATCCAAATCCTTTAAGTCAGGAGGGTTACTGGTAGAAGAAAGTCATCAAATTAATGCTATACACGATGAGGGATTGGAGCAAAGAAGCCTCGAGAGCATTCGCCCTTATGAACCAGGCAGCTATCTGAACAATTGGACTGTAGAGAACCTTCCTGTAGTCTTTAGAAATTTTCTAGAGTAATTCTCGAAACATGTCTATTACTCTAGGGCCTAGGAGTAGTAAGATTACATTTGTGAAAATAGGCTTATATTCATCTATTATTATTTAAATAAAACATTACTTTTATCAATTTAAACGAGTATTGTTTCACTTTTTATCAACCAATATTCCTTTAAATTTTGGCAATTCTTATTCTTTTATTCATAGCACATAAACAATCATTCTTAGATTTATTCATTCTTTGTATATTCTTTCATACCCCCACAGGTCCCTAGATATCAATGATATGAGCACTGATACTGCAACTCCTGATTTCTCTTGTGAGCAAGACATGGGTTTAAAGGAACCTCAGGATTTTGAAGATGTTCAAGATTGTGACGTATCTCTCGATCTGTTAAGAATGGTAAAACAGGAAGAGAAACAAATCATGCCACATGAGAAAGAGGCAATAGAGAATATAGCCCTAGAGGAAGGGAAGGAGTTGAAAATAGGAACACTGATTACCAAGGACACAAGGCATGGTCTAGTTGAGTTACTTTAAGAGTTCAAAGATATCTTTACCTGGTCATATCAGGATATGCCCGGATTGATACTGACATTGTAGTACATCGCCTTCCGATAAGACAAGATTGTAAGCCAGTCTAACAAAAGTTACGAAGAATGAGGCTAGATATTGTTTTAAAAATAAAGGATGAAGTCAAGAAGCAGTTTGATGCAGGATTCTTACAAGAAGTGAAGTACTCTGAATGGGTAGCTAACATTGTGCCTGTTCCTAAGAAGGATGGGAAGGTATGAATGTGTGTTGATTATAGAGATCTGAACAAAGCAAGCCCGAAGGATAATTTTCCTTTACCACACATTGACACTTTAGTAGACAACACAGCGGGATATTCATTGTTTTCCTTCATGGATAGCTTCTCAGGATACAATCAGATAAAGATGCATCTAGAGGACATGGATAAAACTACCTTCATAACCTTGTGGGGCACCTTTTATTACAAAGTAATGCCGTTTGGACTGAAAAACGCAGAGGCAACATACCAACGGGCCATGGTGAATTTGTTTAATGACATGATGCATAAGGATATTGAGGTGTATGTTGATGATATGATTGCCAAGTCGCATACAGAAAAAGAGCACATTGAGGTCTTTAGAATACTTTTCTTGAGGTTGAGAAAATTTCAGTTGAAGCTCAATCCAACAAATTGTACCTTTGGAGCCAGATCGGGAAAGTTATTAGGCTTCGTAGTCAGTGAAAAGGGAATTGAAGTCGACTCAGACAAGGTCAGAGCCATACGAGAATTACCTCCATCACGTACTCAGAAAGAAGTTCGAGGATTCCTAGAAAGGTTGAATTACATCGCTCGGTTCATTTCACAACTAACCGAGAAATGCGATCCTATCTTTCGCCTCCTCAGAAAACACAATCAAGGTACTTGGGATGATGAATGCCAGAACGCTTTTGAAAAGGTCAAGCAGTATTTGTTGAATGCTCTGATATTATCTCCACCTAGCCTAGATAAACCGTTAATACTATACTTGTCAGTGTTCAGTAATTCTATGGGATGTGTGCTTGGTCAACATAACGAGTCGGGGAAAAAGGAGAAGGCAATTTATTATCTCAGTAAAAAATTCATTAACTGTGAAATGAGATATTCACCAATTGAAAAGTTGTGTTGTGCACTGATTTGGACCACCCGAAGATTAAGACAGTACATGTTATACCATACCACTTGGCTCATTTCAAAGCTGGATCCATTGAAGTACATTATGGAGTCAACGGCTCTAAATGGGAGAATAGCGAGATGGCAAATTTTGCTTTCAGAGTTTGATATAGTCTACGTAAGTCAGAAGGCCATAAAAGGAAGTGCGGTAGCTGACTTTTTGGCCAGTAGAGCTCTAGAGGATTATGAGCCATTGAACTTTGATTTTCCAAATGAGGAGCTAATGTGTATAGCGATGACCGAGGATTCTTCATGGAGGCTCAATTTTGGTAGGGCTTCTAATGCAGTTGGAAATAGAATTGGGGCAGTCTTGGTATCTCCCAATGGTGATCATTACCCATTCACGTGCAAGTTGGACTTTGATTGCACGAATAATATGGCCGAATATGAAGCATGCATCATGGGACTTCAAGCAGCCATAGAGCGAGGTATAAAAACCCTAGAAGTATATGGAGATTCTGCGTTGGTAATTTATCAGCTTAGAGGTGAATGGGAGACAAGAGACCCTAAATTGATTAATTATTGAAAAGTAGTTTTGGGGTTACTAGAGGAGTTTGATGACATCACTTTCAATTATCTCCCACGAGACGAAAATCAGATAGCAGATGCTTTAGCAACCTTGGCCTCAATGATTAAGGCAAATAAAGAGGAAGAGGTGATACCAATTCAAATGAGTGTCTACGAGGCTCCAGCTAACTGTTGTAACATTTGAGGAGGAAGAAAAGGATGATAACCCTTGGTATCAGGATATGTTACGATATATAAGAGATCGTAAATATCCAGAACAGGCTACTGAAAATGACAATCGAACTTTGAGAAGGATAGCTTGCGACTATGTTATAGATGGGGATATCCTGTACAAGAGAAGGAAAGACCAAGTACTTTTGAGATGTGTCGATGCTGTGGAAGCTAAGCTAATTTCAGAAGAAGTTCATGAAGGTGTATGTGGGACGCATGCAAATGGGTTCACGATGGTAAGATAAATCATGAGGTTTGGCTATTATTGGGCCACTATGGAAGGGGACTGTATCAACTATGCCAAGAAATGCCATAAGTGTCAGATTTATGGGGACAAAATTCATGTACCACCTTCACCTTTACATGTTATGACTTCTCCATGGCCCTTCTGCATGTGGGGCATGGATGTCATTGGACCAATATCACCGAAAGCTTCGAATGGACATAAGTTTATCTTTGTGGTAATTGACTACTTTACAAAAAGGGTAGAGGCTGCTTCTTACGCGAATGTTACTAAGTCTGATGTGAGTCGATTCTTAAAGAAAGAGATTATTTGTCGGTATGGAATGCCTGAGAAGATCATATCCGACAATGCATTGAACTTGAACAACAAAATGATAGCAGAGGTTTGCGACCAGTTCAAGATCAAGCATCACAATTCTTCTCCCTATCGTCCAAAAATGAATGGGGCAGTGGAGGCCGCCAACAAGAACATTAAGAAAATAGTGGGAAAAATGACTGAGACCTATAGATATTGGCATGAAAAGTTACCGTTTGCACTCCTAGCCTATTGAACATCTGTCAAAACCTCTACTGGGGCAACCCCATTCTCATTAGTTTATGGAATGGAAGCAGTGTTACCTATTGAAGTAGAAATACCTTCTCTTCGAATTTTGACAGAAATAAAGTTAGATGAATCTGAATGGGTTCAATCTCGATATGACCAGTTAAAGTTGATTGAGGAAAAGAGGTTAAGAGCCATCCGACATGGTCAGATGTATCAGAAACACATCATGCGGGCTTATGATAAGAAAGTTCGCCCAAGAGAATTCCATGAGGGGGACCTCGTACTAAAAAGATCCTTCCCATTCAAAAGGACTTTAGACGAAAATGGATGCCAAATTGGGAAGGGTCGTATGTCGTGAAGAAGGCTTTCTCTGGAAGAGCATTGATTTTGACAGAAATGGATGGGAAAAGTTTACCCAATCCAGTGAATTCAGACTCAGTCAAAAAGTACTTTGTCTAAAGGAGAGGAGAATCCAAGGTGAAAACTCGCAAAGGGTGCTTTGAATTTTCATAAAAAAAAATGGAGAGGCCAAGGTGAAAACCCGCAAAGGGCGCCTTGTGACCAAAGTGGTTTTGAGTTGAAAACCCGAAAGGGCAGCTCAAATTTTGAAGGGAATACAGCAATCTTGCTATATTTGACTCAGCAAAGAATGAAGCACGTCACATATTGGGCATCAACAAAATACTTTAGATCCTTTAAACACATGTCGAATTCAAGAAAGATTTTATGGAGCTGGTGTATAGATGCTCAAGCGGCGATATTTAGAGCATCTAACTTTTATCCTGTTTGCTATCTTTAGATTCTATTTCTTCTCAAAGATATGCTATCAGATTTATCTCCTTTGTATTTTTAACAATTCATTCAAATCTAATTATTCTTAGAGATTTATTCATTTTTCATCATTCTTTAAGTATGTTGCATTGAAATAATGATAGATGAACTAAAATGTCTTCACGAACGAAGTTTTGTACATTACTTTGGGAATTTCTAGATAATGCAAGAAACTAAAACAGGACAATTGTTCAAGAAATTCACATAAGTAAGGAACGAAGGAACTCGAGGAATTTCTTTCTTCCAGTCTAAAAAGAAAAATAGACAAAACCAACGATTCAATTCTAGGAAGATTATTTTGCAGACATCTTCAGTGGATCATAGCATTTGAGGAAGGATACAGGCCTACAGGCTGAGCAAGAGTAATACTTTGATAAATGAAGGAATGAATGATGACGTTTAGGATAGGGGTCATATTCATAACATTTTTGCATCATAGCATGTTTAAATTAGGAACATTCGACTTACTTCGATCATAGCATCCTAATTATCAGGCATAATCATTATACAGGTTATCAAAGATTGCGCGCCTTAATCCTCTAAGCAGTAGGGTAATAGGACGCAGCATAACAGATCTAACCTTCAGATATTTATACTGAAGAAGATCCAAGATGATTTGGCATTCTTGTGTTTATAAGGAACAAATTGAGGACATAGCAGATTTGACTCTCAGATGTTCTCAAAATGATTTGGTGTCCTTGTATTTACAAGAAACAAATCGAAGACATAGCTGATTCGGCTTTCACGTGTTTACGTTGAAGCAAGTCTAAGATGATTTGGCATCTCTGTATTGTCAGAGAACAAATCGAATTTTGGCATCTCTATATTCGACGGAGGGCAGACACATAGCAGATCTCACCTTCAGATATTCATACTGAAGTAGATCCAAGATGATTTGGTATTCTTGTGTTTACAAGGAACAAATCGAGGACATAGCAGATTTGACTCTCAAATGTTCTCAAACAGATCCAAGATGGTTTGGCATCATTGTGCTTACAAGGAACAAATCGAAGACATAGTTGATTTGACTTTTACGTGTTTACGTTGAAGCAAATCTAAGATGAATTGGCATCTCTGTATTGTCAGAGACCAAATCGAAGTTTGGCACCTCCATATTCGACGGAGGACAGGCACATAGCAAATCTAACCTTCAGATGTTTATACTAAAATAGATCCAAGATGATTTGGCATTCTTGTGTTTACAAGGAACAAATCGAGGATATAGCAGATTTAACTCTCAGATGTTCTCAAATAAAACCTAGATAATTTGGCATCTTTGTGCTTACAAGGAGCAAATCAAAGACGTGGCTGATTTGGCTTTCGTGTGCTTACGCTGAAGCAATTCTAAGATGATTTGGCATCTCTGTATGGTCAGGGAACAAATCGAAGAAGCAGATTTGGCGTCTCTGTGTTCGACGGAGAGCAGATCGAAGATATCAACATGACAGTCTTGAGTTTGCAAATGAGCAGATTAAAGATCATGATTTGATAAGGCCGGACAAATTTGGTCTTTCTATGAGTCTTTGCTCGATTCCTGTTACACAGCAATGAGCAAAGAGGGGCAGCTGTAGTAGCCCAAATTTGACCGGGCTGAAAACAGAAAAAATTAAATAAATAATTATTTATTTAAAAATATCCATTTAAAAAGTCCAATTACAAAGCCCAAGTCTGATACAGAAACACTACCCCAGCAAACCCGGTTACAATTTAAACCCAATAACCCCATAGCTCGTTACAATGACCCAATACACCAATACAGTCATGGCCCAAATTTTTTAGCAGGCCCAATGAGCCCCAAACTCACAAACCCCAAATCAGACTCTAGGGTTTGTTTCTTTTCCCTTCTAGCGCCGCAACTCCTTCTGGAATCTTCGTGGAGCGTCTGTCCAGCTCCCTAATCGAGGCTGCCATTCAAGGCTTTGCCTCTCTAATCAGCGCCTCACCGTCACCACGATTCCAGGCTCCGAGTCACGCCGAGATCAACGCCACCGTTAGATCATCGTCAGGCCTTCGACATCACCGGATTTCTCGCGAGCACCTGCAAAAAAAGGAAAGAACCACAGCAGCAAACAAGCAGAACAAAGATAGAAAGAAATAAAAAGTTTTATTTCCCCAGTTTATGTAATAACAACAGTGGCTATAAAAGCCCAAGTAAAAACAGTGTAAAGGGGGACTTACGTTCTGAAAATACACACAGATAAGCAATAAAAAATATAGAGATTCAGCAAAAAAATTTTATTCTTGCACATATATACAGAAAGCTTCACAATCGATTGAATATACAAAGGTGAAATTTTCTTTTAAATGCATGTACATATACATATATTGCGAATGAAAGGGGAAAGGGAGACGAACCTTTTCGATGCGATTCATACTAAACGGAAATTTCGATTTAGACCACGCGCATGGCGACGTACACAGTGGCGCGTGAACTCGTGAACGTTTGAGAACGGTGGCTCGACGGAGCTCTGGTGCCACTCTCAGATCCTCATTCAGAGGATTTCACTCTCTTTTTTTTTTTTTGGACCAGATGCAAAATGAATTCAAAACTAAAAGTTTGGCTTATATAGCTTTGGTGAAACGACATCGTTCCTGCTTAACCTAATAAGCTTAAAGCGGTGTCATTTTAAAGCACAGGATCCGCGCGTTGACCCGTGACCCGGGGAGGATCCGCGTGTTTTTGAAAAATGGGTAAATTGCCCAATTGATCCTCCCACGTTTTCTGAATTTTCTGTTTGACTTTATTTTATTTTTAAATTTGACCCTAATATTTTATAATTATTTCAATTTAGTCCTAACGGTTATTAAATTACATTCCGGGAAACGGTGTCGTTTAGGATTAAGGCAAATTGCCCAGTGAGTCCTTTGTTGTTTTTAACTCTTGCAAATCAGGCCCAGAATTTATACTATTTTGCAAATTAACCTTATAATTTTGTTTAAATTCAATTTTAATCCTTTCTTTGTTATTTTTAAATTTTGTTATTTTATTTTATATATATAATTTATTTTTTTAAATAAAACTATATATATTATTATTAAAATACCATGCATACATTTAAAATCTTTTATCATATATTATTTTCCTATATCTATTATATTTTATTATATAACATTTATTATATGTTATTATTTATTATATGTTATGTATATTATATATTATCTATCATATTATATATGTTTTATATTATTCTTTATATTATTTATAATTTTAAAATTTGTAAATTATTATTATTAAATTACATTTTAACTTATATTACATATATATTTCATTATTAATTATTTATTATGTGATATCTGTATTTACTATATAATTATTCTCATAAATTATTTTATATACTTTCTATTTTATCTATTATTTTTCTTAAAAAACAAATATATTATTTTATATATAATAATTATTCTTTTGTAATTTTTTTTATATATTGTATATAAGATATTATTTTTAAATTATTAAATATCATATTTGTATTATAAGTATATTTCGTTAACAATTACTCACTTTATTTTATATTATTATATATACTAATCAAAGAATATCCGTTTATTTCAGCCCATAAAAATTTCAGCCCGTTTTCAAGGCCCGGGCCCGGCCCGGCCCGAAATATGGGCCTAGAATTTTGTCCAAGCCCGGCCCGGGGAAAAAATGGTAGGCCCGAGTCCGGCCCGGCCATATTAAATTTTTTTTTTGCTTTTTTTATTAAATAAAAAAACTTTAAAATATAATAAATCAAATACATTTAAAACATAAAAACAAATATTAAAACAAAAAATAAATAAAAAATGAGACTAAAATAATTCTTAAAATAATACATAAATTAAAAATATAATAAAAAGTAATTATATTAAAATTGAAAATTTGAAACAAATTAAAATTAAATTAAGAACTAAATTATATTAATAACAAAAGTTTTACAATATTAAAATAACATTAAAAACAACAAAAAGAGTAAAGTAAAATACTAAAGTTACTTAAAATTAAAAATAAATTTTTTTTAAAAATAATTTAATATTAAAATCAGGTAGTAGGCCGTCGCAGCCCTACTGAGCCAAAAAATCTACTTAGAGGCCCGCCCATTTTCTAAACGGGCCTCGTTTTTTGTCCAAGCCCATTTTTCGGGCCTATATTTTTACCCAAACCCTCACATTTTTCGGGCGGGCTTTCGGGCCGGGCCGGGCCGCCCGGCCCATGCACACCTCTAATAAGGTGATCCAACCACACCTAAAAAGATTGGTGGCGACTCTCGTTTTCGTTTTTCTTAAAGTCGATTCCCATTTTCCAAAACTCGATTTAAAAATGGTTTTGACAAGTCTAGGTTTATTTTAGTTGTATTTAACCTATTAATTTAGCCTATAAAAGGAGCTGTTGTAACCTAGACTAATCATCTTCATCATCTTTGAGATTGAGAGAGTTTTGTGAGTTTTAGAGAATTTTTGTGTTTTAGCCAGAGTGCATTGTTTTTTTAGGTTTAGGGTGTTTGTTAAGATTATCTTTATCTTGCACTATTTTTGTGTTTGCTCATTTAGTGAAGTCTCATTTGCTCGTGGTTTTTTATCATCTTTTTCGAAGGAATTTTTCCACGTAAATATTTGTGTGTTTAATCTTCTCACTTTTAATTTTATTTTCTTGTTGCATATATGGTTCAATCCCTAAAAAAATGATAAAATTAAATATTTAAAATTTAATGCCTCACAAGTTTAAATTTCGTCATAATTGAGTTTTTAATGATTTTACTTAAAAATATAAAAAGATAATAATATCTTTATAATAATATAACATGTTTTATATATAAAAATGATATTTTAGTAGTTTTCAATTGAGTTGATATCCGGTTCGCTTGAGTTAATACTTTAGTCAAGGACTTAAATATAAACTAGTCCTATAGCACACCCTATGTTGTGAGTGAAAAAAACATATGTAAATAATATATTTATAAAAAGTGTACATTAAAGTTAAATGAGATATTGGTTGAAATGGTTAAGTTAAATTTAAAATTGATTGTCTTAAGTTCAAATATTATCGTAGTATAATTTTACTAAAAGAACATGAAAAAACAAAAACACCCTATTAATATTTGTTACTTTGTAAAAATAAGGGTATGTAATAATTTCATAACTAAGTAGGTGTCTAATTAACTCGTGACTCGTGACTTATTCATACTTGTTCAATAATCAACCAATGATGACAAAGAGTAGACACTAAAGTTTAGAGAGAAAATACTCAACAAATATGGAATGCTAGAGTAATTAGATAAAATTGCATAATATTTTTTCGTTACTTTAATTTTATTTGTAACTGTATTGTTGATTCTTTCTTAGACTAATATATTACATATGATAAGTAGGTTTTAAATTTTGTTACTTGTTTAGAAAATTTTTTCCTCAAGTATTTTTGGTAATTTTTTATATTAATTAATATTATTTTTTAGCATTTATAATTATATCATTGTCTAACAATTTATACTACCAAATATGATATAGGAAATTATGATGTAATTAAACTCTGTCAACCAAACACATTTAGGTAGTATTTGGAAAGCCATTTAGTAATTGGATTTAGGTGTAATTGCTTATAATTACACAACAGTGACATGTTTGGATAACCACAGTAATTGATGGGTCTTAATAAATTTGGTGTAATTGGAGCACCCCACTTTGCAATTCTTAGGGGGTGAGAATTGGAGTAATTACGTAGGTAATTACATCCAAATCTAATTTTAAAAATATTAACTTTTACAAGTTATAAAAAATATATATCATAAGCATGGACACGCATGAGTGTTTGAGATAATTACAGGAAAAAATTTCTTATATTATAAATCCTAAAAAATAATGTGTATTTTATAAAGTTATAATAAAAAATTATATTATTTAAATCTTCACAAATTCTAAAGTTATGGTAAAAAAATTATTATAAAAACAATTTACATGTTATAAAATTGTTCTAATATATTTATTTATAAAAATTTATAGTCAAGAAGTATGGACATAAATTATTCATGTGTCAATATTAAATATTATAACAATAATATAATTATTCATAAAAAAATGTGATAGTTTTTTATCGTTACTTATTTATATTAAAGTCATTACAAAAATTATATTATTTATAAATAGTTTTATAAAGTGTTATGGAAGTTATTGGAAAATTTATAAAAAAAAAATTATAAAGGTTATATATTATAATTTTTTTTTTATTTTAGCATAATTTACATATTATAAAAAGAGATATAATCTAGCACAAGTCTTTGTCCAAATTAAATTTATATTAGTTTTTATAATTAAAGGTACAGGCTATTTAGACCGTGAACCCAAATATTATAAGGTCGATGCTAATTATGCAAATACAAAAGATTTTCTTATACCAAGTCGTGGGATATGAAACCATTTGAGAGAATGATGCTAAACACAAGCACCATATACAACTGAAGAACTCTTTAATTTGAGATATTTTAGTCATCAAAATGTTGTTAAGAAGACATATGCTATTTCAAGAAAGATATATTTCTTATATTAACATCACCTTAGTATAGCATAAAAAAAAATAAAGTTGGATCGTACTAGCAAATTGCACATTTCTTAACTTTAATCAGTTGGAATTGAGATAATTCATACTTTGAAAAGTATATGTAAAAAGGAAATCTTGATAATATTTATGATGCATAATACTCAAATCTAAATGATGATGAGTTGGGTCAATGACCAACGGATGATGATAAGAAGCATATGTTAAATATTAAAGAGGAAATAACCCAACAGATATATATACTAGAACAATTAGATAAAATTACATATGATATTTGTTTTTCTAGTTATTTTTATTAATATTCGTAGTATCAACTATCTTTTTAGACTAACATAATACATATGATGATTTGATTTTAATTTGTTACTTGTTTAGAAATTATTTTTATCATACTAATAATTTTTATAGCAATTAATATTTTTTAAAATATAAATTATCTAACTACTGTGTAATTACAATTTATACCAACTAACTAAACACGTTTAAGAGATTGCAATTCTTTGTAATTACAAGAATTCTAGTAATTACACATGCATTCAATTATTTTGTATTATAAAAACAAAATCTTAAAAGAAATAAAATTTGTTGTAACTACAATGGATATAATTAGGAGTGAGCAAAATCCGATTCGATTCGAAAAACTCGATAAAATTTTCAAATTTTGAATTAAATAGTTTGAGTTATTTGAGTTAATCAAGTTATTTGGACCAACTCGAATAAAAAATTAAGTTTTTTGGTTTAACTCGAATATAAATTACACAATTCGAGTTATCCGAAAATCCGAATAAGAAAAGGTAAAACTACGCAATTTTGATAAATGTTTACCTTTTCTAAAGTTAAAAGTCAAAACCATTAAGTTAAAAGGTAAAACTACGTTGTTTTGATAAATGTTTACTCATTAAGTTAAAAGGCAAAACCATTATATTGTTTATATAGTTAAATAATTTTATACTTCGTTTACTAGTTAAATAATCGGTTCATGTAAACGCAACATTGAGTATAAATAATAGGATTTGTTAACTCGACTCGACTTGACTCGAAATTTTTTTACTCGATTCGATCCGATTCGAAAAAAATTCAAATTAAGTTCGGTTGCTAAAATAGGATTCGTCAACTCGACTAACTAGAAATTTTTTGACTGGACTCGACTCGACTCGACTCGATCGGATACTCACCCCTAAATATAATGAATTCCTAATAATTATATTTTCATTCAGGTTATGTTGCGGTTAAAAAATATGAATATTTTTACATAACTTCATTTTAATTTTTAATTAAAATATAAATAATTTTGAATATTTGATATATTTTTAAACTTTTTTACAGAATTGATCTTGTCACATCAAAATGTTAAGAGTAATTTCTTTTTATATTTATTTTTTATCAATAATAAATTATATTTAAACATTTTAGGTAAAAAAAAAAAGCGGGTGTTAGAATTTTTTTATTTTTATTCTAATATTTAAACTCGGTTAGAGTTAACCATCCAGAAAGCTCTCTGTCACGTAAAGAAAAATAGAAACTCCAAACTAGGGATTTAAATTGCGGTCGCGGCCGCGTTTTCGGTTGCGTTACGTTTGTCGCGGTTGCGGACATAACGAATGCCATTGTGGTTACTGCGGGTATCGCGGTCGTAAATTTTTTTAAAAATTCATACAACTTATTATAAAACAATAATAGCGGTTTCGGCAGTAGCAGTTTCGGACGATGCCGCTACCGCTATATTATGGCCGCTATAGCGGTATCAGACCTCTGTTTAAAGCCCTGCTCCAAACTACTATCCCCAAACAAAACATTATCGATATGTCCGAAACCAATGTACATTTAAAAAAAAAAAAAACATTCAACAATAGGCATCAGCTAATTTAGAAATTATGCAGTTTTCATTTCATTTGCGGATTACATTGTGCCCTTCTCTGCATAACTATTAACCAACGCCAAAGCATTGCTCGTAAACTTCTTCACTTTAGTCGCCCTCTTGCAGATCTCCGTCTTCATTGGCCCATCCGCCACATCCTCGAACCCGTCCGTACACGTCTCCTCATCCGTCAAAGCCGCGCTCATCCATGTCTGGACATTCCCCATCTGGAACCTGAAAGACTCCGAACCTGGAGCCACCACCTGCTGCATTTGCTTCAGCGACCCACGGATTTCATCCACTGCATCACCCATGTTCGAGAAACAGTCGTGCAAGGCTGCGCTGGCTCTTGGGTCGGCGCCGTAATCGGCTTCGCGGGAGAGGTTAGAGACGTAGACTGCCATGTTACGAGCTTTAGAGAGGCTGACACTAATGGCGGCACGAGCTAGACGAGCTGGGTCTTGTTGGATGGCTTTGGCATAGCCATAAAGGGAAGTATAGCAAATATCGGGATACAAGGTGGCGTAGCAGCTTGTACGAATGAAATCTGTAGAGTTGATGACGTTGGTGGTGGTGGCGCTAGCGTCGTATACGTAGGAACTGAGGGTTGGGACTGAGTAGAAGTAGAAGAAGAGGAAGGTTAAGAATGGGACGGAGAAGAGGGGTTTCATGGCGTAGGTTTTTTTTCTTTTTTAGAATTCGAGTCGTCGTTAAGAAGGGAGATGATAGGTGTGAGTGAGAAAGGCAGTGGCGATGGCTTTTGTAGCATCTAAAATGGAATCTGATTTACTATTTTGGCCGTGATTATTTTGTGGATTCACATGAATGCCACTGCTCTCTTTTTCTTGGTTTCCCACTCCACTATGAAATTATGCATCTGGGGGGAAATGCTTATCCTAGCAAAAATGATATATGGTTATAAATATACAATTTTTAGTAAGATATTAATGCAATAACTTTAATAATACTAGCTTTAACCTTTCTACACAAAGGAAATATTTATTATAATTTCTTTTCTCTTTTAGTTGATTATATTTATCAAATTTAGATTTTTTTTCAATAAAAGCCTAGAATTCAATCAATATACCTATTTTTTAGAATCTAGTCAATAACTTTACTGATGTGTTCTTTTTAACAGTGATTTAGATATAAAATAAAGTTATGTAATAAATACATTTATAAAGTAATAATATAAAAAAATAATATTTTGATTAAAAGCTAATGTATAAATGTTAAAAATTAAACGGATTTAGGTTTAAATTTTATTTTGTATATATATTTTATTTTATTTATAAACAATATAAAATGATAAAATTATTTTTAAAATAATGTAATTTACTATGTAGAGATATTTTGATCATTATTCAAATGTGTTAGTGTCCAATTAACTTATGACATCACTTCAATTAAATATTTAATGTATAATATAAACATGGACATAATAAATGAATTCATATAAGTTGATCATAAATTAGTTTCGTAAAACTAAAACTTCTCTATAATATAATTTCACATGCTATATATTGATAGAGCTATACATTGGTTAGTTAAATCAAGCTAACTCAAAGCAAGTTAAGTTGACTGGATGGAATTGATAAGATCGGATAGGTCGTCAAACTCATGAACACATTTAGATTATATATGTTATTAATGTAATAAAATGTTATTTTAAATTTAATAGTAGTTAAGCTCCCAAACGTTTAAATTTTGTTATTATCATACCTCTCCACACTTTTAATATGTTAAGAAATTTTTTATAAGTTAACATTTTAGGTATGAACGACATAAATAGGACAGACATGTTTAAAAGGGGAAATTAGGAAATTGATGAATTTAAAATTACTTCTATGGAAGCGTAGTGTGAAAACGGGGGCACCAGCCGGTTGTAACCGGCCATACTTGATCCTAGTGGATTAGTTAGGACTAGGATTGGTAGTTAAATGACTTTTCACACTTTCCCCATTCGGCCAATTACCCATTCCCATCCCATTTCCCACGCTACTCTAAACCCTGCAACTTTTCCTGTACCTTCAACCCACATAGTTTTCACTTTTCATATGATATACAGTATAAAAAGATTATATAAAACGATTATGATTGAAAAAAAATGTTACACGAATAAAGAGAATTGTGAAAGGTATCCAATCCGACACACATGCATGACGGGGCTGTTGGCTTGGTTTTCAGACGTAGGTCTATACCCCAGTAGAATGTTCTAACGCAATCACAGGTTGAGCTCAGCTTTGAATTCTTACAAATTTAGTTTTGAATTCGGATTAAGTCAAAACTTGGACTCTTTTTAATTAAGGCAAATGTACTGAAATCTGATCATACTTAGCTTGGTAAAATCAAACGAAATTAAAGGAATATGAAAGAGTGCATTTAAAAGAAATACAGCTTTTTTTTTTTTTTGAATGAAAAAAGAAACAGTTAGTTGTTAAGGTAAAGGGAAAATTGGACAAAAAGCAAAAGGCACATCACGGACTCATCGGCGCAATTGACTCTCTCTTCGGGTAATCTTTGATTTTACACAATCTAAACAGCCCCCGAGGTGTGTTTGTGGCTGAAATTTAGTTCCAAAAGGAGACGTGAATTTATCAATTTGGCATTTAATCCATTTTAAATGTGTTATCTATATAAAAAGAAGAAAAAGCTGGGGCATGTGGAACAGGGTGATTTTGTAAATGTTTGATCTGTTTTGGCTTAAAATCATTTTTGTTAGAAAAAGTAGACCTATTGGAATCTCTCATTAAAAACTGGCTTACATGACATATCATGGTCTCCTTGTCTGGAAAACGAAGCAGGCGAATTCCACTCCGTGAATGAGGGAAAAATAATTAGCCCAGTGCCACAATTATTCAATTCATTAGGCTGATTGTACCGATCCTCTACCTTCTTTTCTCCTTCATACTAATCCTAGTGCTTATAGTAATTATTATATTTTTTTTACTTTAGCAATACTCGAAATTTTAGTGTATAAATATTTCAACAGAATAAATTACTTTATTTTGACGGAAGTATCAAATTATACTTATTATATCCCTATTCAGTAACGACACGTGGCACCATGAGAAAGTACTTGAAGGCACTCATGGATGACCTTTTGCCTCCCAATACTTAGCTTTTCACTTGAAGGCACATTTTCTAGCTTGGTACACAACATTTTTTGAAAAAGAAAGCATTGCATGGCATAAACTAGAAGAGCTTCCAATACTGCTTTAACGAGAGTCTCTTTTCCTTCCATTGATAAAAATCGTAGATTCCAACTTTCCATTCTACTACGAAATCTGTTCACATAATTCATAAATGCCCATTTCTTTTTTCTACTCACCATCATAGGCAAACTCAGATATTTTTCCAGATTTGATGATACTCAAACCCCGGGATGGTACTCACTATGTCTTTTTCGCTTTCATCAACATTTGCCACAAAATAAAGCAATGACTTGTCATAATTGACCTTCTGCCCTTGAGCTTTCTCGTATTCTGAAATGGCACAGTAGATATTCTCAGCACCTTCCTTGGAAGCATCCCCAAAAAGAATACTATCGTCTGTAAAGAATAAATGTTTTATGGCCAAATGACCTCTAACTATTCAAATGCCCCGTATTAAGTTCCGTTCTTTAGCCTCAGCCAAAATCGTGGAAAAGCCTTCAACACATAGTAAGAATAAATAAGGGCTGAGAGGGTTACCCTGTCGTAGACCCCTTTAAGGCCCAAAACATTCACTGCTATTCCCATTGATTCCCACTTAGTAATTGACCGAAGCGACACACCACATAATTAAGGTCACCCAATCAATATGAAAACCCAACTTTAACATCATCCCGGCAAAGAAATCCCATTTTACTCTTTCATAAGTTTTACTCATATCAAGTTTTAGAGCAAAATTTCCTTTCTTGCCCCAACGCTTAGCTTTCAAAGAGTGCAATATCTCATAGGCGACCAAAACATTATCAGAGATTTGCCTACTAGGTATGAAAGCCCATTGCGCCTCATAGAAGCAGAAACACAAGTATGTTGAATTTTGGTTCCGTTTCTCTAAATATGAGTATGTCTGTATGCATGATGATTGTGCGTTTTTGCATTTGCATAAATATCTGGGATTTTTGGTTGTGAAGAGAAGGAAGTTAGTTTCGGCAGTTTAACTCCAATATTATGTTATAGCGGTGTTATCGCAATATATATGAGTCATGCATAAATATTCCATCATTCACTTAGGATTAATGTATGCCACACTATGAAACTCACAAGTGAATAAATCCAAAAACAGATCTAGGATTTATTCTACTTGGATCCTATCTGATATACTATTTGACCAGTCAGTCACATCTATGTCTCTATATTCTAGAAGTCATCTGTTTTGATACCCAAGATAAAATATTTCCCCAATTAGACTTGATAAACGACATATGAATCTTTCAATCGATTTGCTCATTTCCAATTAGACTAAGGACATGTTTAGATTATCTATTAATATAAGTTATCTTTTTACATTATGATCCAACCACATAATATTGCTTAGTATTTATTAAATGTTAGATAATCAGTGAGTTATTATTTGCTTTCATTTTATTTTACATGCAAAAACCATTAAGGATAATATACAAAGATATTAATGATTTTGATAGATATTTTATTAAACTAAATTGTTAAAAAAATTACAAATATATAGACAAATTCACTACACTAAAGACACTAGATTCTAATAAAAGGTGTGCAACAAGGACAAATATTTTTACTTCTCTTTCTTTCTTATTGTTCATATTTTTCATATTATTCAAAACAAATATAATTCGCGTGAGAAACATCAAATAAAATTGAGATGAAGTGATAAATTTAATGCCTAAGCCCAATGCCACTATAAATGAACAACCTAACACACATCCAAATCCACATAGAAAGTAGAAAAAAAGAAGAAGAGTAAATGAGGAATTAATGTTGAAAAAACTAAGAACGAGAGCTAAAAGGATAAGCTCTTTTGAATCCTCAAAATTGAAAATGAAGGAATTAATAAATATAAAATGGTTGAAATTTTAATTTGAAAAAAATCTCTTTTGAAACTTGGAAATTTGAAATGGAGAACTAAAGCTTGCATTATGTCAACATTCACCTTTGAATCCAATAGTGAGAAATGGAGAGTTAGCAAAAGCAAAGAGTTCCATTAATAGGCTAGGATTGGAGAGAGGAAAGTGGAAATTGTTTGGGGGGGGGGGGGGGTGGATAAAATGGGTTAGAGTTATAAGTTAAAAATTAAATTAAATGAGCTACACTAATGAAACAATTAATTTTTTTTCTTTGGGTACATTCCTTTCATAGAAATTAGATTATAATACATCTCGACGTTAGTAAAAAAAATATACTTTAAAAAAATATATGAAAGTAAAATTAATCTGTGTTTGAAATAATTAAGTTCAAGTTCTAAATTTTATGATGTATTAAGTTTAAAATTTTATTCAAGTATTTCAAGTAAGTTGGTGTTTGATTAATAAAACTTTTGTCCATATAAAGACAAATTAAAATTTTAAAAGTTTTGCATTTTGTTACCGGTTAAAAATATTGATTTGGCGATATAGATTTACCTATACCGACCGTGGAAATATGTGTTGAAATAAGTTTGATATATACTGACAGATAAGTTGTCCATTGATATAGACCTTGTTATGGTGACAAATTTTAACCGCCAATAAAAGTTAGCAAAGGTATATGACTTTTTTTTTTTTTTTTTTGTTGCAGTTAAGATGTATCACTATAAATAATATTCGACACTTAAATATTTTCAATCAAATGGAATCTAGAGAATTGGAGGTTATTAACACGGGTAAGCAATATTTTTTTATAACTTAAATTAATATTGACTATTTATTCCGATAATATTAATAATTTATTTAAATTAATTTTACAAAGATAAAAAAATGAATATTGATAATAGAAAATATGAATTTGCAACATGTTCATCTTTTAAACATTACATATATAACTTCAATTATTTAAAATTTGATTTTAAATAAACTTTTTTTAATATTATATAATTTAATTATTTTAATAATAATTAATTACATTAGTTACATTATCTAAAAATATTTTACTAGATAGCAAAAAATAAAGATGTATATTCATGTGTAATGGACGTAAAATTTAAGACTAGCAGTGTTAAAATGCTCCACTAAGTGTGTTAAAGATGACTCCATCAAATACTGAGAAGTTATAGGACTATGTTGCATCAAAGATATAATAAGTACTTATAGGAGTTTATCACATCTTCAAGCTTTGTTTTTTAAAACAATAAAAGAAAAAAAATATCATACATACATGCACGTGTAAATGATTCTTTTGGTTACAAGAGGAAATGTTATAAACCAGTAAAATGGAATGTCGTGAAGAGATGGAGGAGAGGAAGATCAGAGCAGACTCTGTTAAACAAAAATGGTGGCATGCGGTGTAACACTCAAAACCCAACTTAGACGTTATGGCTAGATTTGAAGATACTATGTAAAATAGTTGTAAACTCAGTTTCCGAATATTTTGAAAAACATCATAAATCTTTGTTACTTAAAAACCCATTTTATTGGAAAACATATTTGACATATAACTATATAATTGAAAACGTACTTTGTTTATATTTTCTAAATAAAACGAATACTTTGCAGTAGAAATTCTTAAACCATTATATTTGGAAAACCAAGTTTGTTTTCTCAAAATAGATTGTTTGCAGGAAAACAAACATTTTCAATAAATCATTTTAACGGTATTATGTGCAAATCGAAAATAAAATCCAAAGTCAAAACAGTCCCAAAATGTCCAAAACAGTCCAAATTTTACAAAACATTTAAACCCAATTTAAAATAGTATTAAAAAAATGAAATATTAATATAACCGAGCTCTCGTCGCACCGACCCGCCTAAGTCTGTGAATTAATTGTAAGTGACAGACAAATAGAGATAGAGTTTTTGAAACTCAGTGTATATCAAATTACTCAAAGCAGTTAGATGCATATTTGACAGATTAATCAGAAACAAATTTATGATAGAATAGAATAGATATAAAGTATAATCCTACCTCCAACTACTACACACTATCTCCGACTATGCCAACAAACCATATGAGGTTTAAAAACACCCATCCAATCCTACATACCACTTAGTGTCATTAAGACACTTATAGAATATTTGCAGCAGAGCTGCCAGATCAATAGGTGACTTATCGTCTTTTCACAGAACCACTCCCTCCACATGTTATTTACAACCCAACCTATATGCAAATACAGAAAATAATAAATGTTTTACATATTCAAAGCAAGCATTATACATCTATAGTTTTACATGCACACATATCAGATATGAATCATAAACTTAACATAAAATTTGGGTTTATTTATCAATCGACATCATAATTACTCTTACCGATAACAGTAACTATACTAACAGATGTTTATACTTCATGTTTCACAGTATATATACTCACATACAGACCCTGCGAAAGGCCCACGGTCGATTGGGACTTCGTGCACGGCTCTAGGGAAAATTTTAAAGTTTTGGGCCCACATGCTTATGTGGCCCACACAACCCAAATAGCCCAGACCATGTGTCACACACGGTCTGTCACACGACCCTATGTCACACACGACCTGGCACAAGGTCGTGTGGCGTCAACAGAAAACTTTTTCGGCTTTCGCCGATTGCTACTTTTCGTGTTCTCAATACACATCTTGACTTATTTTGATGCAAAATCACTCACAAGAAGTCCATAACCTAAACACAGCAGATAACCATTAGATAAGGCGACTTATGAAACCGAATTCACAAAACCAACATAATCCACATCCTAATTAACAAAGCATATTATCCCAAACAATGACTTATCTTCCAGAAATCAATAACCTAACTATAATCTATATCAATGAAAGCGCACTTGGACCCGAGACTCCACCTAAGAAAAAGCAACATCATCACAACGATTCCCAAAACAACCCGAAAACATGAACTACACTTAAAAACTACCAACCCTTAATAATAAAAAATAATAATACAACTTAAAATAGTTACAAAACCACTCCCTTGAATATGACACTTAAGATAGCAGCCACTAGATCGAACAATGCTAACAACAATGTTGATAGGGAACAAATGAAATGGTAGCCAAATCAAGAATAGAAAGAGACGAAATGGTAGCCTAAAACAAAGTACAAGAAAAAAAAGAATAGAAAAAAAAAAGCAAAGAAAATGAATCAGATTGCAAAAAACAAGAAGCATGAAGGTGGCGTGAAAACGAGGATTAAAGAAACTAAAGACAAACGTGGGGGTTTTGATTTGTTTTTTTTTTTAAACTTATCATTTAATTTATTTACTATATATATTTTAACTCCCAACAAAATAACAACTTAAAGATAAATTAATAAAAAAATAAAATAAAAAGAGAATACCAACCCAAATATTAAATTGTTGGGCATTACATGCGATAGTGATGGAAGCAATAGAGGCTGAGAAAAGGTGAGAGCTATGGTTGTGATTACAGAAAGAAAGTTACAAAGAGAATTTTAGAATGTTTAAGTTTTCCAAAAGATCAAAAAGTCCCAAAATGAAACTTTTAGGCCTATATTTATATGCCTTGGAAAGAAATTATTAAAGAAAGATTACCATAAGAAAGTGAGAATGAATGTGCTAAAATAATGGGTAGTGGAAGTGGAAGAAATTACTTGAACATGGATAATGGAAGGTAAGTTATATAAATAATAGACATAATGATAGTTACATAAAAGTTACACCCATGTAAAATGTTTTACCAAGAAAGGTTTTAAGTGCAAATGCACCGTTTGTTGAATGAAGAAATAAAAGGGGAAACACTTATATTTCAAAGAAAGGTTAATAAGTGAACTTCAAAATGATAGTTCGTTGCACTACCTCGTATTTTTTCAAAAGTGTGTCGATTACCTTATTACAAAAATGCGTTCCACGATCGCTAATCAATGCTCACGACGTGCCAAATCTAGAAAAAATATAACTTTTTAGAAAATCAACTACCGTTTTGGAATCAGCATGACGAGTGGCTTTTGCTTCCACCCACTTCAACACATAGTCCACTGCAAGCAAATTATAGACGTTACCATATGACGAGACAAAAGGTCCCATAAAATCTATGTCCCATATATCAAATATTTCACAAACACTTACCATGCACATCAAAAACGTGGCTGGTGAGTTGCAAAGTCTGAAGGACATCCGCCTGTAAGCAAAGGTGCCAAATGGACACGTAAATATCATCTTTTCTTGATCCTCTAGTGCCATTGGGATCTGAAAAAACCCTGAGTAACCATCAAGACAACAATAATGAGACTTCCCAGCTAAACATTCAAACATCTGGTCAACAAAAGGAAGTGTAAAATGATCTTTCTAAGTTAAAGAATCCAACTTCCTGTAATCGATGTAGACTCTTCACCCATTTTAGACCCAAGTGGGAACCATCTCACTTGTCGAATTCTCAATTACGGTTACGCCGGTCTTTTTCGGTACTACATGGATTGGGCTGACCCAATTATTGTCAGAAATGGGATAGATCATACCAGCATCTAGTAACTTTTGGACTTCTTTCTTTACCACTTCTATCATGGTCGGATTGAGACGCCTTTGAACACCTCTTTTAGGAATAGCATTATCACCACTTGAGTTTTATGCATGCAAGTCGAGGGGCTCAACCCCTTAATGTCAGCTATTGTCCATCCAATTACCTCTTTATAGTCTCTAAGAACTTGTACCAAGTTTCCCTCTTCTACCTTCGAGAGTTTACTCGATATTATTACCGGTAAGGTATTTCCTTTGTTGAGAAAATGTACTTCAAATGGCCTAGAAGCGGTTTGAGTTCCAACTCTGGAGCCTTCAAAACAAATGGTACAAGCTTGGTTTGTGAAGGAGATAATTCAAAAATTTTACCTAAATTTTTCCGTAATTGTGACACCTCCATATGAGCCACTGTTTCGTGAACAGACTCTTCAAAGGTTATCCACTCCTCTAGTTCCTCCATGGCATCAAAGTTTAGACTTCTGCAAAGAACAACTCGTAATTCATCCTCGTCATGATATTCTAAATGTAGTTCAGTTAAAGGGTCGATTATATCAATATTAGAAACATTAGAAATCATGCTAAGGTGGTTCATGGCCTCATAGACATTGAATTTCACCACTTCCCTATGAAATTCCATAGTGAGTATGCCACTTCGTACGTCAATCTTTGTTTGTGCGGTACTCAAGAATGGTCTCCCGAGAAGTATGTCAGATGAATTGGCTGAATTGTCATCCTCCATGTCGATAATGTAGAAGTCTGCAGCTCGTTTACCTTGACAATAACGTCCTCCAATACTCCCTCTGGATGCACCACAGATCTATCTGCAAGTTGAATAATTACACCTGTTTCCTTCAAAGGACCCGCATTAAGTAGTTTATAAATTGGAAAAGGTATAACATTAATTAATGCACCTAAGTCACACATTACTTTTTTAATACCGACACTACCTATTTGACAAGATATGAAAAACATACCTTGGTCCTTACATTTAGGTGGTATTTTCCTTTGCAGAACGGTGGAGACATTTTCTCTAACTCTTACCTTTTTATTGCCTAGGAGTTTCCTTTTACTTATGCATACTTCTTTTAAGAATTTTGTGTATCGTGGAATCTACTTAATCGCGTCGAGAAGAGGTATGTTGATTTCTACCTTTCGAAAGGTGTCGAGAATCTCCTTCTCTTATCACTTCATTTTGTATTAGACAAGTCTTCTAGGAAACGGGGGTGGTACTACAAATGATTTTTGTGGTGCTGATTCTACTGGAGCCTCCGTGTCAAGTTTCTCCTTATCTTGACTAGTGTCGTGGGCACGACTCGTGTGAGGCGCGGGCTCCAAAACCTTTCCACTTATCAATGTCATAGCACTTGCATTGTGTCGAGGGTTCGGCTCAACTTGGGATGGTAGCTTGCCTTGGGACTCCAAAATGGCTAACCATGAGCCCGAGTTTGCTCACTTGCTTATCCAATTCTTACAAATGCATGTCAGTTTTTTGTTGAAATTTCTCAGTACTATTGGCCAGCCTTTCCACTATGGCTTCCAAAAATGACTTTGGGGGTGGTAACTGTTGATTCTGAGGCGGCCTTTGTTGGTACGGTTGATTGAAACGAGGATTCGACCCATAGCTTAGATTTGGGTGATCTTTTCACCCCACATTATACTAGTTCGAGTAGGGGTTATATTGCCTTTGAGGCGGTCCTGGAAAGTTCCCGACAATATTTGCTTGTTCTGTCACATCCTCACATAAAATCGAACATGAGTCTGTCGGATGGTCTGGCTTAGTGCAAATTCTGCACAACCATGCTGGGCTTGTTTTATCTGTAAGCAAAGTTTCAATAACGTTAGTTAGCTTATCGATTTTATCTTCCAAAGATAAAGAATTTAACCTATGAACCCGTCTCGTGGGTTTTGTAGCCGGTTGGAATTGTTGAGAGTTAGCAACCATGGTTGAGATCAACTCTCTAGCTCTCTGAGGAATCATATTGACTAGTACCTCTCCACTTGCAGTATCTATCATTTTCATTTCCATCGGGAGCAAACCCTCATAAACATACTGCAAGAGTTACTGTTCAGTCAGTCCATGTTATGGACAACTTGTACACAACTTTTTGTATCGCTCCCAGTAATTGTAGAGTGATTTAGTCTCCTTCTGACGAATTCCTACGATGTCCCTCCTTAGTTCAGTTGCTCGAGCTGCAGGGAAGAACCTGTCAAGAAACAAACGAGACATGTGAGACCATGTGTTGACAGATCCCGGGGGTAAATAAAATAATCACTCTCTAGTAGAGTCGGTTAATGAGAAAGGAAAAGCATAAAGTTTGATTTGGTCTTCGGTTACTCCTTGAGGCTTCATGCTTGTGCACACCATATGGAACTCTTTAAGGTGGGTGTGCGGATTTTCGTTCTGTAGTCCACGAAAGGTGGGTAGTAAATGAATCAAACTAGATTTTAACTTGAATGTCGTTCCTCCCGTAGGATAGGTTATACATAAGGGTTGTTGTCATCCGGTGCCACAATGAGTTGGCATATCGTCTGTTCGGCCGTCTCATTTGGTTTGTCAAATAAGAAAATTTCCTCGGTGTATGATATGGTTTCAAATTCAGGATTTGGCTATTTACCATGTCGAATAGCTTCTTTCCACCGTTGTCTGGCCAATTTCTTAATTTCTGGTTCAAAGTCTAGAGTTCTTGGTTCTGATCTGGTCATAAGGTAAACAAACAAAAATTAGAAAATTATCTCCAATCCTTGGCATCGGCTCTAAAATTTGATGGATATCAAAACCACCAAATATAATTCCTACAAAAATAACTTTAAATAATAGTAAAGAGTGGTAGTAGGGTCGATTCCATAGGGATTGGATGTTATTAGCAACTTCTGCTTTTATCTCGTGAATAGAACATTCGTCATGTCGAAGGTTGTGGCAAAGGTCGTGCCCACGACTCCAAACGGGCCTGCTGAAAAATAAATAGATAGATCAGGGGAATTTTAAAATGTTTAGAAACTAAATAATTAAAACATCATAAATAAATAACTAAATAAATTAGAAATTATATTGGAAATTATATTCGAATTTTGTAATCAAAGATAATAAGCCTTAGCCATAGACTTGGTAGATTCTGGTTCAAGAATCGATCTTCGAAAATTAATCTTCTCCTCCAAACGTTAACTTGGTTATAGTAGTTAAGAACGTCTTAACCACCAATTCCTCCTCTCGTAGCTAGTCCCGGTACGACCTGTAAACGAACCCTTACCGATTATCTAACTGGGATACACGTGTTCCCGATTCAAGATTCTGGCAGCCTTGCGCTCAAGAACCTAACTCAATTAATGACCTCAATCAAGTGAAATTTGTTTAAACCTGATCACTTCCTCCTTGATTTGTTCTTGGAGATCTGAATACAACACGACTGACTCGTTTCTCCAACTGTCAGCAACACGATTCCAACCCAACGTGCACTTTTTGACTTAGAATCGAGTTAACCTTAAGGGATGAGTTATTAATCCCGATGCTTAGGAAAAATATAAATAAAGATCGGAAGGATTTTTAGCACGAACACGTATCTCACGATTCCCGACAGGAAAGAACACCAGCCTAAAGCTAAGATGAAATTTAGTGGAGCATGAAATTATTCATGCTTTGTAGAATTGAAAGGTGATTTGATGATGGTGATGAAAGTTAGGAAAGAAAGGTACTTGAAAAGCAATTAGACCAACTTGAAAGAATAAAGAAATGAAACAGAATGCTCACGCCAACTTGAATGAAAAAAACAAAATAATGGCTATTCAATTCCAAATTGAAATCAAATGTAAAATTAAGGGGTGTCTTTCCAAAGAACATTAAGGCCCTATTTATATACATAGAATTTTCTATATTTGGCCTTAACTAATTTAATATAAAATCAAAATAAAATAAAATAATAAATAACAATAAAATAAGATTATTTTTCAAAAATTCTGATGAGTCCTTGACTTTTCTCTAAACTTTTTATTCGGTCTCATTTTTATTGATTGTGTTTCAATTTGATCTTTTTCTACTCGTTTTTGTCTCTTAGCGTCCCAATTGCATCCCTGACAAGATTAAAACATAAAAGTACTAATTTAGCAGGGATCAATTAAAAAATAAACCGAATTAAAAACAATATAACATTCAAATTAATATGTTATCAATACCACATCAATAAAGTTAATAAAAATTTTTGCATCTATTTTGGAGTGATTTGACAAAAAATGTAAATTCAATAGTAGAAGAGATGAAAAACTAAATGAATGACTAAAATAATTTTTTTTATAAAATTGGAGGACTGAAAAATCACTATGCTTTTTTTCTTCTCTACCTCTCCTTCCTTTATCTTGGAAAACACTTTTTTGTAAGCCTATACAACAGTCAATTCTTTTTAGTATTAAACTCTTGAAAATGTCTTCTTTAAAAAAAGTTTTAAAGAAAGAAAAGATAAGGAAGCCTTTTTCTTTTTCATCTTTCGATTTTCAAAAGCCTTTTCAATTGTAAAATTATTAAAGATTATGTGTGAATCATTTGTAAAACATAAACTTTATAAATTTATAAATAATTGTATTGTCACCACGTCCCATGTACTATATATATATATATATATATGCTTCTTTTTACTCTATTATAATGCAACACGTGTATATAAAATAGAATGGTTAAAAAAGATAAAAAGGTAACATGAGAATTAGTTGTTTGTGTTAATTGACATTTGATTTTGACCATTCTTTTTTTTGGTAGCATTCTCTGCTTTCTCATTATGGTGAAGACGATGAACTTGCACAAGTCAAGCCTTCTAGAGATGCTTGCCCAACTTCAAAGAAGCGAAAATAAACGTTTCGCAGAATTCCCTCCAAAAGACTTACCCTTAGAGCTAATAAGGATGGGATTGTGCCATCGGTCCCTAAAAGTTGGGAAGATTTAGTTATTAACGCGAGCAGAGTTGAATTGAAAACAAATTAATTTCCTCAAGCTGGGAACAACTTTCAGTTTATTTTCCCAACTAGCATTAGTTATAAACTTTGATTTCCCCTTTTTGTTACAAAGCTCGCTAACTTCTGGCCAGTTACGGGTTGGGAGGAATGGGTAGACAAAAGTCTTGGCAGAACTTTTCAATGAACAATTTCTCTCAAAGGCAGGTGTGCTTTATGATGTTCAAGTCAATTCCAAGCTTCATCAAGTAAAGAAGGAAAAAGGTTTGGAAATATATCGTGCTATTTTTACTAGGTGTAGCACTTTCTCTCATACCATAATTATGTTGGAAAAATTAATTTTTTTTTAAAAAAACTGAGCAATTAAGTTATTTATAACAATAAATTATTTATTAAATTCGTACATGTGTTTTGGAATAGGTGAGCTGTGTTGTTCCCTTGCTTTCAACCAACATGATTTTCTTCGCTATTCTCGAACCTTAACTTGCTTAGAGTGTGGGCTCTAATTCACAAACCGAGGAATACAATGAAAACTTAATTAATATTCCAATGGGGATAATCAATAACTCTCAAAGGCTATAAGTAGATAGCAAACTCTCAAATTTAGAATTTAATTGAAGAATAAATTTCATTAAATTTTGACTAGTATCGTCATTTTTTACCTAAGTCATAGTCCTTATTTATAGAGAAAATCACAAGAGTATTGCTTTACCAAGAAGAAACAAAATAGTAAGATTTTACTAAAAAATACACCCATCCGTTACTAGGATAGGCTATGGGCTAGGAAACCCCCTACTCTAGGAGCTAAGGCTGCTGCCTATGCTATGTAAGATGAATAATTGGGTTTGTCTCATGTATTAGATACAATTATGTGTTATCTGGACTTTTAATTAATTTATATAATTTAACCAACCCAATAAACAATTTTCTATTTCTCATAATTGATAAAAAAAAACGGACCAAGGATCATATTCAAGTTGTTCCACTCGAGTAAGAAGGATTTAGATCTGACCTATGAAGAATAAATAAACAAATTTAGAAATAAAGAAAACGAAAACAATAAAAGAAGAAATTTGAGAACAAAAAATAAATAAAAATAATAAATAAATGAAAATTAAAAGAAAACAAATTAGATGATGAAACGAGTAAATGGATGAATATGATGGATAGATGGATAAATGTCCAATTGAACCATTTGAGATATAAATCCCAATAATCTCAATTAATAGATCTAATCAACCCTCCAAGAAATAATCTTTAGCAAATTCAAGGATAAAAAATAAATTCCCATGACTTCTTGAAGGAAATCGAGAAGAAAACTACTAAAAATTACAAGAAAGAAATCTTGCACAAAGAAACTAACTCCCAGAGTTGAAAACTTTATTAATAAAAACAGTTGTGTATCTAATGAACAATGAAAAGACCTTTATATAGGCTAGCTAAGTACATCCAAATAAAACTTTGGAACTCTAATTAATCTAAACAAGAAATAGTTTTAAACTAAACTTACTTGTTTGACTAAAAACATAAAACTCCTAAACAACTTAAACTACTTAAAAAAATCCTAAATTTGGAATAAATAAATAATAAAATAATAAAACCTAATAAATCCAATATTGGGATCATATGTAATAAAAATTAAGCCTAAAGATCGAACCCAATATGATTTAAACTCAAATTAAAAGTCCAGAAATCATAATTCTCGTATTTTGCTCGCACAATCTTCACTAAAACGGCCATAACTTGAGCTCCTTTAACTCAAAATCGAGTGATTCAAAATGCATTTCAAAGCTAAGATAGACCTTCAAACTCTATGAAGACATCTCAACCCAGAAATGCTTAGATCCCATCCAAAAAGTCATCGCAAGTCAACTGATTTTCCAAACTTTAAAATTGACAGCTTCGGTGAATGAAATTTAATAAATCTCACCCCATTTGTGCATGTATAAAAAATATTGTTTAATTTAATTAATTAATTAATTAAAATAAATTTAATTATTTTTCCTAATTAAATTATTTTCTCAACTCAAATATAATTATGTTAAATTCATAACGATTTTACAAAACTAGAATCTATGAGTAAATAAATTTAATTATCTTGTTCAATAAAATGATGATACTAATGAATTTAATTTTCACTTCGAAATTCAATTATTTAATGAAAATAAATTAAATATAATTAGAAGAATTTAATTTAATCTCTAAGTCATCTATTGTTTATAACGAGAAATTGTACTCACCATGGATAGTGATACATGCGACCAATTTTAGAATTCATCGTTTTCATATATTCATCTCATCGATTCAAATGCAAGCCATACAAGATTGTACCGAGCTAGTAGAGGGACCATTAATTGGACATATATCATTAGGTCTCAAATAATTTGTAATTAAGTTTAGATTCTTTGTATATTAAATACAATATTATTTAGTTATGAAGTTATTCCACTAAAGTACCATGATTAAGCTCTCCTTATTATATACCATTACAAAAGTAACTTACCAAGTACTCATCCATTAAATTTATCATATGTGTGTTGCTCTCATAGGATATTCTTAATCTCTTTGAGTTAAATCCGTTCACCCAATATGGTTCTATTTTATGTCATAGTAACCATTACATCTTCCTTCACAAAAAAATTCAATTACTAACATATAGTAATTAAATCATTAGTCCCAAAAAAATGACCCATGACCACTGTTATAATCAACGTCGATAATGGTAGTAGGAATGATCACAAAGCAATAAGAAAGAAAAATAAGAACACATATATTTTACGTGGAAAACCCTTATCAGGAAAAACCATGGGCAGAGGAAGAGAAATTCACTATGTTGAAAAACACATGATACAATAGGAGTTTGACTACTTCTATTTAAAGATTAAACAACCCTATTATAATTAATATCTAATAGAATAAGTATAGTCCTATACGAGTTCAACTTGTGCGGCATTCGGCCCTCGATCCTTCACTCCCACATATCCCCTATTTTACCTCTCTATTTTATTTGTTTAACAAGTGATGCGATTCTGGTCACACAACTCTAACAATCTCCACCTTGACATGAATTCTCGACAAATAAGTTATCCACCTCTTCCACGAAACCCCTTAAGGGGTATTCTTCTAGGTCTGTTCCTATGTTCTCCCTCGATTATCATCAATATTGCATTCTTGTCTCTTACAAACAATAAGACCCTCTCCCTGAGAGTCGGGTCTAGCCATAGTATGCTTCATCTTGTTATACGAGGCTAAGGAATCATAAACTTCATCAACTTTGAGAGATTCACAACTATACAAAAGTGTATCTCTAAAGGTTGAATAAGACGGGGGCAACGAACAAAGAAGAATTAACCTTAAATCCTCTTTATCATATTGAACGTCTATGACCTCTAAGTCTGAAACAATTTCTTTAAACACAGTCAAGTGTTCTACCAAAGACGTGCCACGATGAGAATAAAGACGTTGCTTAATATGCAACTTGCTAGTTGGGTTTTCGACATGCATGGTTCCTCCAGCTTCATTCATAATGCAGCGACGGTCTTCTCCTTCAACACGTCTTGTAGAATTTCATTCGACATATGCAAATGTAATTGCGATAGGGCCTTTCCATCCTTACATTCCTTTTCTTCATTCGTCAATGTTGAAGGCTTATTATCTAACCCTAGCAATGCATTAGAATGATGGAAATGTGCAAGTGTACCCAATCGTAACAAGTCATAAAGTGATAAGTATATCGAGTTGTTATCTCCACAAGGATTGTTAAGCAAATTCTTTGTGAAAAGTTAGAATTTATACAAATTGGCTTAAGTAAAATAATATGAGTTAAAAATATAGGTAAACAAATAACCATGAATTAATTATTCGAAATTAATAAACTAAAGATTATCTAAGTATGCAATTAAACACGAAGTTAGGCAAGTCTTAAGAGTTTATCACAATAGCATATAAGTGTCGGAACAATCATCTTTCCTAGTTTAGAATTATTCAATTTATTAAAAGATGTTATAAAAATTCTGTGGCTAAATTGAACATTTATTAACCCTAATCACACTTAGTAAAATATTTAACTTCATTAATTATTAAACCTATCTCACATATTTCTATGTTTAATAGATTTAAAGTTTAATAAGTAAAATAATTTATAGGGTTATGTAAGGTAATAATAGTTTTGGTATTATTACAAATTTAATCCCTACACGATTAAAAATTACACCATACAAGTATTTTGTCGATTAATTAAAATATTGTTTAGATTAATTAATTAATTAATTAATTCATACCTTCCTTCACATAGATCATGCAACAGAAACTTAATCATGATTTTACTTGTTTTAATAAATAGATCGAAAAGCACAGAACATCACTTAACAAAATTAAATAAAACAAATTAAGGAAATCAAACCATTCCAACACAAATAAATTTAAGCAATCATGATATTATTGAAAATCAAATGCTTAATTGAAATCATTTTTATGAATTGAACAAAATAAAATATTAGAAAGGGAAAAGAAAACTCTAGCTGATTATGGACGTTTCCAAGGCAAAAATTGTTCACCCCTTCCTTCATTCTTTCGAGTTGCCACCATAACTAAGCAAATTGCTCCTAGAAAAGCCTGACTAAGGCTGCTCCCAAGGCTATGCAAATGTTATTTTTCAAGAGAGGGAATGGAAAGAAAAAGGAAAGGCTAGTGGACAGAAGAGAAAACGGGAGTGAATGAGATGAATGCTTTATAAGTGAGTGAATGAGTATGAGAGAAACTTAAGGGCTCTATTTATACTAATAGGTGAGGGCTAAATATAGCAATTAAGAGTCTTGAAAATCTCCCACAAGTGGCTAGCCATGTGAAGTGAGAGGGGGGTTGGTATAGTTTGCTAATTTTGGCTTGTGGCTAGAAATAAAATGCATGAAAAGAAGAGGGGTTGGATCAAAATTAAGAGAAAGGTGAGGGGCTGTTTTGAAATTGTTAAATTAGCTTAAAATGGCTGATTTAGGTAGCAAATTGGGTCAACTTGGGTTGCTCTCTTTCTTATGGATCAGTCCCTTCTAATTTAATTATTCTGGGTCCCTTTCTCTGAATCATGCTAGGAATTAATTAGCCCAAGGAAGCTGATTTGGGGTGTTCATGGTTTTTAATTAATCAACCATCCTCATGTGATAGATGCTTCAACAATTCTGATCTTTCTCAAGGTGCCTTTAAGATTAGGTTTTCTTCCATCACGTAAAACTACTGAAAATGGGAAAAACTTTGTAAGTTTAGCATAAAAATACTTGAAGATACAAAATTGTTTCTAATTTTTCCAATTTATATATTTTGTAATAAAAATAAAAAATATGTTAAAAGAGCTTAGAATTGGCAAAATTGTTAGTTAGAAAGTGTTGAAAAAGTCTAAAAAATTTTTAGTTTCCACACCCCAAACTTAATTCATTAGCCGTCCCGAGTAATGCTAACTTACAAGAAATTCAAGAAATCATTTTTGAGAAATTCCTTTCAGAAAATCAACTTATCCCATAGTTGTGCATTTAGTGAAATTATACTCAAAATTAGAAATTTACTACTATGCAACTTAAGTACATATATGTTATTCGATTATTTTCAATTATCAATATGCTAACAAAAAGATGAGCTAAATGCCTTCTCTTAATTAATGTATATTTAACCTTTTCCAATCAATTTATTTCCCTTAATTTAGCAAAGTAACAATCCTTAGGTCTAAATGATACCTTCATATGGTAACTTCAACAATTTCTCTCCACTAATGTAGCAGACATAACAATTCAAATCAATAGGTCTTTTGAAAGGTTGTAATGAAGCTAAATTTCGAGGTAGGAAAAAGATATAGACATTTTAGGCTAAAATACATTAAAACTCAACTTACCTTAGGCCTTCGAAACTACATAATCATTCCTTCGACTACCCCTTTCTTTGTTTCTCAATTTAGGAACCATATGCTCGTTTTGCCATTTTTCACAATAACTGATGATTTTTTTTTTCAATTTAGGTCCCTAATACTCCTTTTGAACTCCTAAAAACTTAAAGACAAAAAAAATCCTAAAATTAGCTGAGTCTAAAGTTCAGTGAGAAAAGTCAAGATGGGGAATTTCATAATTAAGGGATGGTTCATTTTAATGTAAGGACTTAAAAAGAATAGGTCATTTGGCCCAGAAATAGGTTTCAGGGGATAAATTTTCATAGGGTATGTCAAAACCATTTTTTGGTGAGGGGATCGACTTTCGACTTTGAAAATGAAAAAAAAAGGGGGAGTCGCCACCGATCTTTATTAGGTGTGATCAGATCACCTTTGCTTTAATAAAACATTTTAGTTTATTAAAATGGTGTTTTTGGTCTACGAAACTCGAGAGAAAAGGATTCGGGAGTCGGTTACATGCGAGGAAGGATTAGCACCCCCGACACGCCCAAAAATTGGTACCGAATTGATTAGTTAGTGTCTTAATGTCGAAAGTCAAAAATCGGGAATGGATTTGAAATACGATCTCTTTTTATATTAACATTGATTTTAAAAAAAAACACTTGAATTAGCTCAACGATCATTAAAGATTTCCTCGTCTCGAGATATCGGAGTATCGCATCCCGTAAATTAGGACATGATATCGTGAGTTCCCGAGTGCAAGTTCGTCTTTAATTTTAGTTGGAATTCCATGTATTTAAAAATCAAAAGGATATTTAGCTGTCTAGAATCAATGAGAAAATCAAAACCCCGTAAGTTAGGGCCCAATTCCTCGATGTTCTAAAACGTGAAACATTGCTTTATTTTAAAACTTTTGCTTTTGAATAATAGTGAATCCGATATTTAAACAACGTGGATTATTTGTTTAGATTAAAAAAAAATTATTGGATAAATGCGTCGGGGCTTGATTCGTGAGGTGATGACATGAAATAAAATAGCAATGAGCATGAAACAAATATACATGGGTACAACATTACACGAATGAATAACAATAATACCATGTGAACAAATTAAAATAAACATCATGGCGATGCATTATTTAAATAATAACATTGACAAATAACCAATGAATTTAATAATGTATATAACAATCTTTAAAAAAAGAAGATATAAAGTAAATTAAAACAAATAAAAATGTAAACAAACATTAGAATGATAATAAATGAATTTAAAATAAATAACGTAGAAAAGAATTTTAAAATCCGTAATACACGAGGCAAATTAAAAAGATGATATATATACGAATAATTTTGAAATAAATATATATATGCAGAAGCGTAAAATAGAATCATTTAAATAAATAAAAGGATTTAAAATGGATAATGAATAACACGACTTAAAATAATTATAGTAAAAATAGTTTCGAATGAATGATGTATAAAAAGAAAAAAAGAAAAAAAGAAAAAATATATATATATATATATATATAAATAAACGGCTTAAAATAGGTAATAAAAAAATAAAAGAAAATTTAAAATGAATAACTTACTGAATAGCTTGAATTAAAAATTATATATGAATATAAAATATATAATAGTTTAATATAAATACTTTATATAAAAACACATAAAGTAAATAACGTGTAGAAGGTTAACAAACAACACATGAAAGCATTAAAATAGAAATAAGACAAGCCCTTCAAAAAAAAAGAAATAAGTTAAGTTTAAAGTAAAACGAATTTGTAAATCAATCTTAAATGCATAATACATAAGTCAGCTTAAAGAATTAATAAAAATCTAAAATAAATAACATGTAAAACTGTTTAAGATAAATAAATAAGTAAAAGTATATATAGATATATATATACATATACGAAAAATCAATAAAATATAAAAAGATTAATGTTATAAGATTAAGGATCGAATTAGAAAAGATTAAAATTAAGGGTCCTATCTAAAAATAAATAAAAAAGGGACACAGGGCCTAAAATAAGGCACGCGTGAAAGAACAGGGGTTAAACATGCAATTATTCCCCAACTCCGAAGATGTATGCCAAATTTCAAAGCACCGGAGAACTAAGGACTTAATCAAAAAACAAAAAAAAATAAACAGTTAAATCTATGAAAAGATAAAATAATAAAAGGGCCCAAGGTAAACAAGCCCAAAACCGAAGAGACCATGAGAGCAAATAGCCCTTAAGGCCTCAAAACATGCGGATCCCCCCTTTCGAACCGAGTCGGGTCGCGGGTAACCCCCTCTAAACGACGCCGTTTTCTTGGATATGGGCATTTGCTTATATGGTGTCGTTTTTGCTTCCTCATAAGGGCCAAACAGCACCTTTATTCCACCAAACAGACATCAAAGCCCTAGCCTCCCATTTGATCCTTTCAAACGAAACCCTAACACCCCTTTGAGAGCCGATCTGCCACCATGAGCGTCGACTGACCAGTCCGGGCCTTAGAACTGATTTTTAGCCTTAGACCCCTTTTCATACTTCGATTTCGACGAAGAAGAAGAAGTCTTATGGCGTACTTACAAAGGTAAAGCTTCGTTTTTCTTTTTCGTTTCTCTTTTATTTTATTAAACTAAGAAAACATGCAAAATCTAAAAATATTAGAACAGATTCAAAAAGCAAAGTAGAAGCACTCGAAATCCCCTTCTTCTTTTTTGACTGCTCCTTTTTTTATTTCAATCTTTTTTAGTTTAAAAAAAAAAACTGATTTTTTTTAATGAAAATCAAAAAGGAAAAAAAATAAAAAGGAAGATCATAAAAACTTAAAGAAACAGAAATAAAAGGACACGAGAATTAATTTCAACCTATTTTTTTTGATTGCTTGAGTCCTCCGTATTTCCAAAAAATCGAACTTTGGGTGTGCTGCACGCCGAGGGTGCACATGGAGGGTGTACGGCGCAAGGGTGATTCAGAAACCCTAAAGTTTCTGAATTATTTTAGGCCATTGGGCCTTTTGGGCCTGTAGGAATTGGGTTAAATGAGGTTTGGGCTTTTGTAAATAAGTTGTAATAATTTTGGAATTTTAATTCTTTGTGTTTTATCATTACTGTTGGGTTTTCTAATGGGCTGGGCAAATTTGGGTTCTTACAGGGTAGGCTCGAAAGGCTCAAATGATCCAAACAAAATTTGCCTAAATCATTTTTAAAATGCTATGCCTCTTAGGATTTCGCCTCAAGAAAGTTATTGAATCAATTCTAAAAGCTTAAACGTTCATGCATACCTAATTTTACTAAGGGAATAAAATTTCATGGTTGATTTATACACATTTATTAAGATAAGTATTTTTGTCAAAATTAAGCTAACATAAAAATAATTGAAATAATGAAATTTTATATAAACAAAAGCTAACATAATTTAGTTAAAAATCTAAATTTTTTGAGCAAATTTAATTAATCACAACTTTCATGGGAAATATTAATTTTTGTCAAATATCTCAGAAAATTTTACAATTTCAGTGATCCCAAAAGAATAAGAAATTTTAATTTCTTGTCCCTCAGTTAGGTGAAACAATGTCCCCCATTGCAAAAAAGCGAAAGGTAGAAGGAATGAAAATAAAGAAGTGAATGGACATTATTCAGCAAGTAGGATCCTATGAAAGGGAGGTGAGTCAAATTTGACTGCTAAAATACCAAGTCTTTCCTAGACAGATCCAATCCTAAATATGTACATATTCATTGCCACACTTCTTATTCTTCAATAATTTTCTTAAATAAAGTGTAGATGGTTCAATTTTATTAATGATTTTAACTTATTGTTTTATTATGCGAGCAACAGAAATATCCTAAAAAAATTTAAAACTAAAAACTTGAAATATCCTAAAAAGAAAAATAAAGTAAAGACCCCCTTTTTATTTATTTGCAGACCCTTCAGAATTCGACCCATCTTTTGCTTCATCGTTTTTGCTCTTGCTCGAGTCATCTTGTTCCTTCCTCGACAATAGAGTCCATGGCTCAAAGATAAAGTCTACAAAATTCAGGCACAAAAACAAACGGATTATAAAATATTTTCATAAATACACCTCTGAATGAATGACCTTGTATTTTTTTTAGTATTTTCAAAAAGCTTATTGTTCACATTGCATGTGTTGAAGAATGTCCATTATACTTGACTGTTCACTTCGTGGAATGATACTCAATGAAGGGACTTGAAGTGTCAGAGTTTCCTTATTTGGTTCAGGAATTGTTTCAATAGGTTCTACCACGTCAGGAATTTCAACCGGCTTTGTTGGTTATGGTTCTGCAAGAATTTCCTCGTTTTAGTTTCTTTAACAAGTTAAAACTGCTTTTGAAAGATAGCTTCTTCTGCTACTTTAGCAAGTTCCCAATCACTAATTGTTCCTTGATTATACCCTACCATCTTTACTGTTGGATAGACATGAGGTTTCATACACAGTTTCGTGATGGTAGAAGGGAAATATGCTGAGCCAGAACGTTTTACAGCATAGTCTCAAATTTCCTTTATGATAATCTCTGTAATAATGGAGTATAAAAAAACCATTCGTTCCACAGAAATTGTGGTACCATGTGAGATAGGCATCAAACTAAAATATACAAAATAAAACCATATCTTAGCTAACAGAGTTAAATTTTCTCTGCGACATGTATGACTCCTATATCTCGACACAGTCTATTTAGACCCAGGAATTGTAAGTGTTTGTAGAATTTCTTGCAAGATCTCCTTTTCGACATTTTTCATTACAGTGGAATAACTGTTGTCTTCAAGTTTAGGTAAGTCAAAGAGATTATTAATAGTTTTTGAATTAAAAGGTCCCTAACTCCTCGGACAATTACTTTTGTTGTAGTAGAAGATGTCACAAAACACTTCTTAATTTGATGTTTTGGCAATTTTTCGAATGTTCGCCATGAAGTTAGTGTGATTACTTTCTCTCAAAGTAAATCCTTTTTCTAGAAGCACTTGTTGTTTCTTGAAGATGCTTTCATATCTCATATTTGCTCCTGAATTGAACTTGTTTTTGTTATTCTTCGATTTGGATAAAGGTTCAAGTTCTTTTCCAAGACATGATACAATTTGAACTTGACATAAGATGGAAACAAGTGATAATTTCCCAAATTTTAATTAGAAATAATTTGATATTCACAATTCATGCATAATTGAAAAGTTAAAAAAATTAAAATTTTTTGGAAAAAAAAACAAGTTCTTACCACATTTGTAATTAACCGACAAGAATGCAAAATAGCAAGGTGCAACAAAATTTTTAGCGTTGGGCTAAGGGTTGAGGGTGACTTACGATAGCTTGGATGGTGGAGTTAGGAGTTACGATGGCTAGCTTTGGAAAAGTGGTAAATGTATGAGGGTTGGTGGCTTGGGGTTGTAGTTTTAAAGGTGGTTGATGGTGGCCAAGGTGGTGATTAAGAGGTGTGGTAGCTTGTGTGGCAAGGTGTAGTAGTTAGGGCTTAAGGGAATAAGGGATGTACAACTGTTGTTGTTAATGGCTAAGGGATGTGTGACTGCTTATGTTTGAAATTATTACAGAATGGAAGTGGGGAAAGGGCGCAAGGTGCTTTTTGGGTGAGGGCAAAGTGCGATGTTAAACTAATTTTCTAGGGTGGTCGGTGGAGGTAGAGAGAAGATAGATGGAGAGTAGTGTGGCGATGGAAACAATATATAATAGGGATGTCAATTGGTGGAGGGTTGGTGAAGAGAAAAAAATGATGAAGAATTTTAATTCAAACTATTAGAAAGTATTAAAATAATAACATTATTCCTACTTCTAATCTAATTCAGTGGCAAATAATAATATACTTAAGTAAAAGCTTTTATTTTGGCTGTTAAAATATTTACAAACAATACAACCAATTATTGAAAAGAATTCAATTAAGTACCCTACTGAAAAATAATTTGAAAAGAGAACAGAAAATTAACACTTGGTTCAAAATTGACTCGTTTATTATAGCAAATTAAAAATTGTTTAATTACTTTGAAAAATATTTTCTTGAAAGTTATATAAAAAACAATTCCCATGAAAGGTTGGAGGAGTCACAAATGGTCCCCCTTAAAATCTGGCCTCCTAGACATAATTTCTTTTATTATACTAATCAAGAAAAAAACATCTAAGTCAATTAATTGAAATTAAATTGAAGATTTAGGGGTCTAATAAAGTGAGCGATTTTTTATTTCGCTTGACTTTATCACCCATAATGTTTAAGGCATTGACCATTAACTTTCAACTCACCTCCCTTATTGTCATATAACTCAACGATCCCATAAGGAAAGACTTGACAAATGGTGAATGGATCGGCCAATGAGATTTTAACTTACCAGGGAAGAAATTCAATATGGAATTAAACAGCAAGACTGTTGACCAGGTTCAAATTCACGAACTCGAATGTGTCTCTCATGCCACCTTTTTAGTCTCTCTTTACATAACTTGGCATTTTCATATGAAAACTTTCAAAGTTCATCTAATTCGTTAAGCTGCAACATTCTTTTCTCTTCAGCAACCTTGAAGTCCAAATTAAGTTACTTGAGAGCTCAGTAAGCTTTATGCTCTAACTCCAAAGGCAAGTGATATGCTTTTCCAAAAACTAACCAATAGGGAGACATCCCTAAAGGTGTTTTGAATGCTATTCGATAGGCCCATAAAGCATCATTTATCCTCTTGGACAAATCTTGTTGGTTTGGCTAGACTACCTTTTTGAGTATGCATTTTATCTCTTTGTTTGCCAACTCAGCTTGCCCATTTGTATGTGGATGATAAGTAGTGGAAATCTTGTGCCGCACTCTATGTTTTTTGAGCAACCATTTCAACCATTTGTTCACAAAATGGAACCTTTCATCACTAATGATAACCTTCGAGGTTCCAAACCTTGTGAACACATGTTTTTTTTCAAAATTTCATCACTACCTTGGCATCATTTGTCGGATATGTCTTAGCTTCAATCCATTTAGATACGTAATCAACTGCTACTAGAATGTACCTGTGACCAAAAGAAAGAGGAAAAGGACCAAGAAAGTCAATACCCCAAACATAAAATAATTTTACCTCAACAATGTTCATTTGTGGCATCTTATTTCTGTTGGTTATATTTCCACTCCTCTGGCATTGATCACAACTTTTTACATAAACATATGTAGCTTAGAACAAAGTCAGCCAAAAGAATCCAGCTTTTAATGCTTTGGCCGTAACACATGATTCTCCAAAGTGTCCCCCTGTAACACCCCAAACCCGGCCTAGACGTTATGGTCGAATTTAGCAATGTCACATGATAGGATGTTTGAAAACTGTGTTGATGTGATAAAACCCTTTTCCATTTAATAGTTTTCTTTATCTCTTATTAGTTCTAAAGGAAATCGTTTTACTTATTTAAAACATTTGCTTTAAAATGTTTCTCATTGCGGAAGCTTTTAAAACAAAGCGGTTTAATGAATCGTGAGTTTAGAAAATACGTTAGATTTTTGAAAACCGAACTTCCTACAACTAACAGTTATAATTTCAAAATAAATAAATAAAAACCAAATTAAGCAAAAGTCCCAAGAGTCCTCAAACTACATCCCAATAATAATAAAACCATAAAACATAAATTAAAAAAACGTAAAGTCAAAAAATTGTGGTCACCGTCAAGTCCTCCACTGCACCGATCTGTCTAGGTCTAGGGATTACCTATGCACATTAAACAGAGAGGGGCGAGTTTACGTAAACTCAGTGTGTAATCCCACAGAAAACAACAATAGTAGACACAGTGTATAGTCAAATACAGTTTTGGGCCTAAGCCCCTTTTAGTATTAGTAACGGTTTGCGCCTTAGCTCATCTCAGTGCAGTATCAAATATGCAATAGGGCCTTAGCCCATCATAGTATCAGTAGTAGTCATGCAGTATTCAGTAACAAAGTCCTACCCAACCAGTCTCTATACACCATCTCCGTCCAACCCTACACTCCATGTGGGGATTAAATCAACCCACCCATCCTTACACTCCAAATAGTACTGAATGCAGCACAAAACAGTAATTTACAGCTGAGCTGCTAGTATATTAAGCTTAAGAGCCTTTCAGTACACTTCCTCCAAATATAATCAACCCAACCCCATGCAATGCAACATACAAATCATGACATGCTATCTCATGATATCAGTACATATAACCAGTTTAGTATACATGCATACTATCGTCATGCTCAATATATATAAATCAAATGGTCAGTTCACACGATTAGGGGTCTAAGTGATGCTTACCGACCCTACAGTAGGTTCACAGTTGACTTGGGCGACCTGTGCAACCTTAGCAATCAATTTAGTGAAAATGGGCTCACACACCCAAGTGGCCTGCCCGTGTGGGCCCACACGGCCTAAATCAGTCCAGCCCGTGTGTTGCACATGGCCTGCCTGGCCATCACACGGCCGTGTCATGCGCGCACGACCTGGCCTCGTCCAACGCACGCTCGTGTTAGGGCTCACGGCCTACCACACGGGTAACTACACGCCTGTGTGGCGTCAACAGTGGGGTTTTTAGCTTTCGTTGAAACCCCTTTTTCTACGTAATCGAGTACACACCTGTATCATTTTTTATGTAAAAGCAACTCCAAGCAATCCCCGACCTAAAATTGATCAATATTTCACTCTATTAATCACTTGAATTGAACTAAACCCAAAATGGGGTATTCATCTATCGAACAAAAAACCATTACCTTAGATCGAATAATGAATTCTCTTCACCACCATGGCACCGATCGAATAACTTTAGCCCTTTAACCTTTTCCAAACATAAAATAAATCCCATTAACCACTATCCATAACCCAAAATGAAAAATGTTACTTACCACACTTACCGATAATGCACAAAAAGGTACCAAAGAACAAGACGCAAAACAATGATAGTAGGGAAAACAAAACAAAATTGAAAACAATAGTAAGAATGGGTAAAGAATCCGACAGAGAACAGAGAAGAAAAAAAGAAAGAAGAAGAAAAAATGAAAAAGAAAAAGTGGAGGAGAAGATGATAAGTTTTTTTCTGCAAAGAGAATTTTTGGGAAACTGTTTTACTCAAATCCCACCACCTACCTTATCTCAATCCCTTAATTTTCTCTCTCAACTCCCACTACACATCCATCACTCAGAATCCCAGTTCAGCACAACTTTGGCCGAACTTTAAGCAAAAATACTACTCCTTGCCATTGCAGAGAATAGAACACAAGCCCTCCGACACATCAACACTTCACTTAACCACTAGACCAGCTGGCCCATTCTGATATGGTTTTACAAACAATTAAATAAAAGCTTACTGAACTAGAGTGAGGCTTATATTAGAAAATTTTTAAAATTTGCCAAAGGCATGGCTTGAACTTGGAACCTCCCACATACTCCCAGAATACTTAACCACTGAAGCAGACAGATATTTGTGTCAAAACACCACAGAATCAAAAACAAAAATTTTGGGGTGTTACACCCCCACTTGGAGCTGAATGAAAATGACTTAAAATTTTAGTTACCTCATTTTCTGTCACACATCTCTTGATCATTTGGTCTCTGCATTGTTTGAACAAGTATAGCTCTCCCCAAAAATAGTAGTTCAGATTGTGGAGAAAATTTTTCCTTTGCTAATATGTCTTGTCAGGTGGCATTAAACCACAAGCTAAATAATTAGCAAAATCAGCAAACCAATAGGTATTGTGGACGTGATTTACCTTAAGTATGTGCTCGTCCATAAATATATCCTTTATAGGTATACGAGAAGAAGTCCCTTCTTACTGTTCCAATCTGGATAAGTAATTTGCTACTTGGTTTTCTCTTCCTTTTCAATCTTAAATTTCTAGATCGAACTCTTGAAGTAGAAGTACCCCTGGATCAATCTCTACTTGACATCTTTCTTGTGAAGTAAATATTTGATAACCGAATGATCCGTAAAAAGCAGTCATTTTGGTACCTACAAGATAGGATCAAAACTTGTCAAAAACAAATATAATAGCAAGTAACTATTTTTTCGTTATCATGTAATTCAGTTGAGCTCCCATTAAAGTTCGACCTGCATAGTAAATGGGATGAAAGATCTTGTTCCTTCGCTATCCCATTATGTCTCCCACAGCAAAGTCACTTGCATTACACATTAATTCAAATAAAGTCTCCTAATCTGGTGTAACAATGATTGGTGTTTAGACCAACTGACTCTTAAAATCATCAAAGGCCTTAAAAAATTCTTCATCGAAGTTAAATTTCGCGTCCTTCTCCAATAATTTGCATAAGGGTTTAGCAATTTTAGAGAAGTCTTTGATAAACCTCTGATATTCGGTATGTCCCAAAAAACTCCTAACACCCTTAACAAATGTTAGAGGTGGGAGTTTTTCAATGACATCTACCTTTACTTTATCTACTTCAATCATTTGTCTCGTTATTCAGTGCCTCAAAATAATACATTCTCGTACCATGAAATGAAAATTTTCCCAATTGAGCACAAGGCTTGTTTCTTCGCACCGCCTTAGTACCTTGGCTAGGTTAGCTAAGCAATTATCGTAAGTATCTCTGGACATTCAAAAATCATCCATAAAAAGTTCCAAAAACTTATCAACCATGTCAGTAAAAATTTCCATCATACATCTTTGAAATGTAGTAGGAGGCATACGTCTAAAGGCAAACATATCGTACGGGAATGTGAATGTTGTTCTGTGTTGATCCTTCGGTGCTACTATGATATAGTTGTATCTCAAGTATCCATCTAGAAAATAGTAATAGTCTCGCTTTGCGAGTCTATCCAGCATCTGATCCAAGAACGACAAAGGGAAGTGGTCTTTCCGAGTCGCCTTGTTCAATTTCTTGTAATCTATACAAATTATCCATCATGTAACCGTTCTGATCAGTATTGTAACAACCCATTTTTTAGTAGTGTCAGAAATAGTGGTTTCAGACCACAATTCTGACAAATAAGTTAGTAAATGTTGTTTATTTAATGTTTACGAGTATTTATTAGTGTCATATTAAAATTTAGTTAAGAAATTTTAACGTTTAGATAGTTAATTAAGTAAAAAGGACTAAATCGTAAAACTTGCAAAAGTTAGTTCCTAATAGCTAACGGTGTTAAATGGCTATATAAATTAATAGACTTAAATGGTAAATATACCATGTAGATATATAGTGGACGGTTATGGACATTGTTTTGTTAATTGTTAAGTAAAATTTTAAGGGCAATTTAATAAATAATCAAATAACGTCATAAACAAATATGTAAAAAAAAATGCTATTATCTTCTTTCTTTCTTTATGGAACCAAAAATCACCATTTTTTTAGTTTGAGATTCAACCAAGCCTAGTTTTCATGCATGGGATTTTGCCCATTTTTAATTATTTTTATGCTTTTGTGGTCGTTTTAGCTTAATCTAGCTAACTCAGGAGGTAATTCATAAAATTGTTAAATGTTATAGCTTATGCCATTGATGAGTTTAAAATGTTTTTGAAGTTTGATGGTAGATTATTAAGCCTGGTTGTTAAATAAGATTATTTTGAAAGTGGTTTTTAGTAATTTTAATGTTTAGGGATTAAATTGTGAAAGTAGTAATACTTCATGGAATTATTGTGAAATTGTGATAATTGTGGGCTGTAGAGTGATTGTAAGAAATTTGCTAGCATGGGTTTTGATTAAATGTGGTTAATTTGTAAGTTTCAGGTTTAGAGACTAAATTGTATAAAGAGTAAAATGCTAGGGTAATTTTGTAAATTTATAAGAAAAGGGCTTATAAACTTAGGTTTAATTATTTTAGATGTTTGAATGGATTAATTGAGTAAAAATTATTATTTAGATTAAGAAATGAATCAGTTGAACTCAAATAGTGGAAAAGCTAAATTAACGGATTAGTTTTCAATATTGTATTCGTAACTGTTTTTGTTTAGGTAAGTTCATTTATTGTTTAAACTTATTAATTGTTTCTTTTGGTAACATGTTAACTATTACTCATGTTAGGTATAGTTAAATTGAATGATATACATCGATTAGTGATTTTGGACTAAATTGCAATGTTGATTAAATTGATGATTATGTTCGGAAAATATGAAATACATGGATCTGAGCTTGAAATGGTATAGTGAAAATGAGTTAAATGATTCAGATATGTAATGTGGCCCATATGGACCTTGTGAATACTTAGGATACAAATGACATGTCATTATGGGTTATTTACTATTTTGGGTGCTAATTTTGGAAGTCCCATCGATAGGTGAGGTCCTGCATTTGTTGCGGGTTCTCCATAGCTTGAGTGAGCAACATTGTGTAGCTTAACATCCTAACCCACAGCTGATGTGAGCAGACCAATTTCACAGCTCATGTGAGCATATACGATTACAATCACAGCTTGTGTGAGCATTTTCTCGAGTACCTGATGTTATTTCATTTGGTTCAAGAGGTAATAAAGGCTTAAATGAATGAACTTATTTATATGAAATGCTACGTGATCTTGATAGATGAAATGGAAAATGTTTGCATGAATGCTTTGAAATGAAATAGTGATGCTTACTGGAGATGTGATGAACGAAATGTATATTTGACATGTTTAATATTACATGTTTCATGTTATGTTAAGATAATATGTTTCATTATTATACTACTAACCTTATGAGGTTTGTGTTGTATAGGAAAGAAATATATGCTTATGATCTAATGAATGAATTTAAGCTTGAGTGGTTTGAATATATACATGTTCGGTAAGTTTAAGTTTACATTATACGAGCTTACTAAGCACTAGTTGCTTACGTTAGTTGTTTTCTTTCCTTGTAGATCATTAGAAGTCTTGGTCGGTTGGGAGTTCAAGTCGGAGCACACACACTATTCGTTCTTCACCTCAGTAGAAGTTTTGGTCATTTTAATGTTGGATTATAAATGGCATGTAATAGGAGATTTTAAGTTCTTTTGTTATGATAATATTGTTTAAACTTTAGTTTAAGCATACTTGTGGATATGTATTCAAATCTTTTGTTTTGGTTTGTATATTTCCATAAATAGGTATTTGGTTATTTGATTCATGCTTCTTGGAAGTTGGTTGAGATATGGTAAAATGAATGTAAATGGAATGGATGAATTGGTATGTTTGGCATGTGTATAAGGTAAGAATTTGTAATCTTTGAATGTGAATTTAGTTTGGAATATGAAATCTGGTGCCAATGAGGGCCTATTGGTTAGGCACTTAGGTTGAATATTTTGGTATGTTTTAAGCATGTTTGAATGTGTTTTGAAGGTATGAAAATGGTTGGAATTGGTTTGGCTTGGTACTTGAAAAATGAATGATGATTTGCCTTGTTTTGAAAGTCATTTTAGATACACACGGCCTGAGACACAGGCTGTAACACAGTCGTGTGCCACACACGATTACCCCATAAGGCCATGTGGCCTATTTAATTTTGATGCAGGTTTTTCCCATACGGCCACAAGTTACATAGCCTGGCGCAATAGCCATATGACCCTATTTTGAATTGCACACGGCTTGGCGACACAACAGTGTGCCCTTATTTTCGAATTGTACACAGTTTGACCACACGCCTTGCCCCTAAGCCGCACGGTTTGGGCTCTGTCACATGGCAGTGTGACCCTTTTTTCAATTTTTTTTACATTTTTCAATTTTGTTTCAAATTAGCCCCTAATTGTTTCGAAGTTGATTTTTAGGTTCCTTTTACTCGATTTAATGTTTTTTTTGTATGAATGCCATGAGTGATGATTGGTTATGAATAAATAATATTTAAATTAATATTTTGATTTTATAGTGTATTGAGATTTGTTATGTGTCGTAATACCCTAAAACTCTAATCCGACGATGGAGACGGGCTAGGGGTGTTACATGTAATGGTATTAGAACTACAGTTTAGTTAGTTCTCAGACCGAACATCACATGTATAGAGTCTAGAAATACTTGTTATTTTATAACTTGTGATAGTGTGATGTCTCCTAACTCAAATTAATTTTTTTCATATAGATAAAAGATGTCGTTTAAATCCAACCGAGCTAATTTCGATGAAGCTGAGAGCAATGCTCAAGCTTGGGTACATGGGGTTATTCATAGTGAGCCCGTTTCTAAGGGTTGGTGAAGTGAGGCACGGGAAGCCTTCTTCTATATGATGTTTAAGTGGTTCACTAATTTTGTGAGAACTAATTTGATGGCTCAACAAACTCTGTAGCCTCTCATACCCTAACCGATACCCCCTAATCTTCAAGGTTTAGAATAGGTACCTACTAATAAACTTTCTATTGATAAAATACAAAAATATGGGACTAAAGAATCCTGTGGTAAAGTCCAAGATGATCTGGAAAAGGCTAAATTCTAGTTAGAAAATACTATGATAGCATTCAACGAGTTGTCGTGTTCTCCCAATGGTTGTTTGAAGTGTGCAATTTGGTTGTTAAAAGACAAAGCATACCAGTGGTGGAATACTCTATCAACGGTTGTATTAAAAGATCGATTGAGTTGATACTTTTTCTAGACTAAATTCCAAAAGAAAATGTCAGCTAGTAATACCTTGAAAATAATGAAAAGAGTTTATTAAGTTGAAGCAGGGATGTAGAATAGTATGAGAGAGAATTTGTTTGGCTCAATAAGTATGCCGGAGATTTAATTTCGACAGAAGATGCTATGTGTACTCATTTTGAGGAAGGCTTGAATAAAGGAATCCAATTGCTCGTCGGGGCACTCGAGTTGAAATAGTTTGTTGTGTTAATTGATAGAGCTCAAAAAATGGAGAACATTAGCAAAGTAAAGAAAAAAAAATAGATTTGGAAATTTGAGACTCGAGTAAAAAGTAATTGGGAACAAATTCATCTTCTCTTTCAAAGAAAGTAGAAGAATCTCACAGTCGTATGTCAGCTCTGTCTGGATTTGTGTTAGAGATCGAGGAAAGCAAGCTAGCTTGAGACCTCAGTCTACCTTAGTAGCTAGTGTTGGCAGAGTTCATTATGTCAATAAGCTAGAGTGTCAACATTGCAACAAAAGACATTTTAGTGAGTACTGGTTGAAAGAAATACCGTGTTTTAAATGTGGCTCGTCAGATCATTTCCTCTGTGATTGCCGAGATAGATCTGATAGGGATAAAGTTTAGAATGTACGATTAGGGGCTATGCCTTCTAAAGCTGGGCCACCAAAGAACAATGGAAATGCTGGAGTCAGTAGAAGTGGAATGAAAGATATTGCAGTTCGATCTGAGGCACGAGCACCAGCTAGGGATTATGCGATATGAGCTTGTGAAGATGCTTTAGCACCTGATGTGATCCCTAGTCCATTTTATCTTTTTGATGTTATTGTTTATGCTTTGATTGACCCAGGGCCAACTCATTCGTATATTTGTACTGCATTAGTAATGGATAAGAAAATACTAGGAAAGTGCATCCTCTAGTTTTTTTATTGCAGAAGTGTGTTCCTTTATCACTCACTAGAGCTCTAGGTGTTCCAGACCTCGAAAAGATATTTTTACGAAGAACTTGACTACTACTTTAGTATCATTAGAAGACAAGCCTACCACTTCAACCCATTTGGAAACATAATCTACTGCTAATAGAATGTATTGATTCCCAAAAGAATTTGTGAAGGGTTCCATAAAATCAATCCCCTATACGTTGAATATTTCCACTTCTAAGATTCCTTTTTGAGGCATTTCATCACATTTGGAAAAGTTTCTAGTTCTCTGACACCGGTCACATCTTCTAGCAAATTTGTACGCATTACGGAACATCGTTGGCCAATAAAATCAGACTACAGTATTTTTATGATATCCTCTTTTTACCAAAGTGGCCCCCCGTGGGGAAGTATGACACCCCATAAGGATGTCCTCCATCTCTTACTCAGCTATGCACCTACGTATTAGTTGATCTGTGAGTTACCGAAAGGCATAAGGTTCCTCTCAAATATAATCTCGTGTATCGTGAGTTGTTTTCTTCTTTTGATGACTGGATGCTTTTGGTGGGAAAATTCCTTCCACAAGGTAATTTACATTATTGGCGTACCATGGCATTGAGAGCTTTTTTCTCCTCACAAATCTGCAATTGTTGCAAAACAGTTGTTCATATTCGAAGGTGTCATCGACCGCTCTACTTTTCTTTTGGTCACCTTCATGCTCTAAACGAGATAAATGGTCTGGCACTTAATTTTCCGTCCCTTTCCTATCCAGTATCCACAAATCGATTTCTTGAAGCAATAATTCCTATATATCAATCTACTCTTTATTTTTTTATCCTTCATCACATATTTAAGAGTTGAATGATCTGCATATAGATAAAGCCTGTTTGCCATTAAATACAAATAGAATCTCACATGCAAATACCACGACTAACATTTCTTTTTTGGTGGTGGTGTAATTGCATTGGGTTGGATTCAAAGTTTTGCTAGCATAATGGATATCATGGAAAACTTTGTTTTTATTTTTACCCAACACAGCCCCGATATCAAAATGGCTCATTCCAAGTAGGGTTACAAATGATGGGGGCGGTTAGCAATTTTTCCTTCAAGGTAAAAAAAGCAAGATTACATTCTTCGTCAAAGATGAATGAAACATCTTTCTGCAAAAGACGGCTCAACAATTTGGAGATGTGTAAAAATTCTTTAACTAAACACATATAAAAGCCAAAATGTCCCAGAAAATTACAAATTCCACGCAAAGAAGATGGGGTAAGAGTTTTTCAATAACTTTAACTTTTGCCCGATCAACCTCTAATCTTTTTTTTTGAGATCTGATGCCCTAGGACAATGCCATACGTAACCATGTAATAGACTTTCCCCAATTCAAGGCTAAATTTGTTTCCTCACATCGTTCAAGTACCTTCTCGAGGGTTTCCAAACATTCAATGGAGGAATCTCCATATACTGAAAAGTCATCCATAAATATGTCCAACCCTTCATCGATCATGTTAGCAAAAATAGATGTCATACACCTCATGTTTGTGGCGGGAGCATTACATAACCCAAAAGGCATCCTTTAGAAGGCATAAGTACCGAACAAACAGGTGAAGGTGGTTTTTTCTTGATCATCCGGGTGAATTGGAATTTGATGATATCCAGAATACCTATCTTAGAAACAATAAAACTCTCTCCCCACTAGTTTATCCAACATCTAATCAATGAATGGCAAAGGGAAATTATCCTTTCTTGTAGCGTCATTAAGCTTCCGATAATCAATGCAGACACGCCACCTAGTCACAGTTCTAACCGGTATGAGTTTGTCTTTTTTCGTTTGAAACCACAGCTATCCTTATTTTTTTTGGGACACAATGTATGGGACTTACCCAATCACTATCAGAAGTAGCATAGACAATATCGACATCTAACCACTGTGTGAGCCCCTTATTCACTACTTATTTCATTGCCATACTGAGTCATTGTTGTGCATCTACCACAAACTTTTTTTCCCCTTATTCTAAGAATATTTTATGTTGGAAAATGGATGATCTTATTCCCTTGATGTCAGCAATCATCCACCTAATCGCCTTTTTATCTGCTTTCAACACATGAAGGAGTGCAACTTCTCTTTCATCCCTAACCAAGAATAGATAACAACAGGTAAGGTGTTGTGTTCTCCCAAATACCCATACTTTAAACCTTCAGGTAAGGGTTTCAATTCAAGCACAAGAGGTCTAATTTTCGAAGGAATCATTTTCTCATATGCATCTTTAAGAGGCCCTAAAGGCTTTTTGTAGTGTTTCCACCAATCAAGTTGATGCACATACTCTGGCGCTAATTGAATTTCCATGTCTCCAGGTGAGTTATTATCCTCTTCTTCAACATTTAGTTCACCCATGTCTGGCATAGAAAGCGTTTAACATTTTTCTATGCTCTCAGCTTCAGTAGACTTAATACTTCATTCATCTGCAATTGGTTTCAATTCATAATCTTCTTGTGCAGAGACTTCACATTTTTCTTGGACCAGAGCTGTCCTTGGTATGGTGGGTCCTTGAATTATTTCCACTTCCTGGCTCTCTAATCTTCTGAACATATCATTAGATTTATTATGATTAGAACCTCAATTATCCCTGGAAAAGGAATCACTGATGCTAACATTTTCAAGCATGATTGTTATCTCTCTCACTATTCTAGTCCAAATACTTCCCCAAAAAATTACTTCGAACTTTGCCTTATTGTCTAAATCCAAACTTCCACAAAAACATTGCAATTGTGTTACTCTCTTTACTCTATTCACGATGTGGCTTCTCAAATCCTTTTTAAACCTTTCCCATACTTGCCTTAAAGTTTCAATCTCTTTTTGCTGGAACTCAAACAACTCTTTATAAGCATTAAGCATAATCGCAATGGGCATATTTTGCTTTAAGAACAACTGAAGAAAGTCTTCCCATGTAGCAATAGTGTCAAGAGGCAACATATCCAACCATTCCTTCGCTTTCCCTCCAAGAGCAAAAGGAATTAACAAGAGTCTAATACTGTCAGGATGTACCCTTTCATAAGTTACGGTGCTACATATTTGTTAACATTTGCGAAGAAAGTTCACTGGATTTTCATTATCATTTCTATGAAATTGAAGATTAGTCACAACCCACAAAATAAGGGATAAATTAATCTCGACATGCGGAACCTCAACATTAGGTGTCATTATCCCAGGTTTTAACCATCTCTAATCATGCAACATAACATCAAGTAAAGAGGCCATGAATGATGATACATTCTAGTTTCGACTCAAACAAGAAGACACTATTACTGTTTCAAGTCATACAACTTTCCTACAAGCACGAGAGATTGAAGAAACTTAACTAAAAGTTGAATAACACAAAAATAAATGGAAAATAAAGTTGTATCTATAAATCCTACTTTGGCTACTTATCTCTACCTAAAAGTATACACTAAAACTTACTCAACAGAGGCTAAGGAAGAGGTGATTGAGTAATAACTAGCCTACACAACAAAGGCTAAGTGGCTACTAATATGATTTTATATTACGACGATTCACAAAAGATAAGTTTGCAAGAAAATTAAATATTAAACTCTAGGAACTAAATTGCAAGAAATGTAAACTAGAGGGACTATCTAGTAACTGACTAATGGGGGTTGGTTGACTTCGATGTGGTTCACCAAATCTCAAACTAGGGACAAAAATCGCGTAAATTACCAAGTGGCTCCAATTTATCTTCCAATCTCAACTTTACCGACTTAGACAAATTAGGTTTAGTTTATCTTTCGATCTCACCGGTTAATTTGGGACTAACGAATGGGTGCGCGACAAAATGACAGTGTGAAAATGTTTTGGTATGTTTCAAGCATGTTTGAATGTATTTTGAAGGTACAAAAATGGTTGGAATTTGTTTGGCTTGGCACCTGAGAAATGAGTGATGATTTGTCTTGTTTTGGAAGTCATTTTAGGTGGACACAATGTGTCATATGGCCATGTGCCACACACGATCACTCCACACGGCCATGTGGCCTATTTAATTTTGGTGTAGTTTTTTCCCATACGGTCAGATATTGTTACACGGCCTGACAACACGATCGTGTGACCCTATTTTAGACACACAATCTAATGACACAGTCGTGTGACCTTATTTTTGAATTGTACACGATTTGGACACACGACCATGTCCTTAAGCCACATGGCCTGGGCTCTGTCACACAGTCGTGTGACCCCTTGTTTTTAGTTTTTTTTCATTTTTCTGTTTTATTTAAAATTATTCTCTAATTGTTTCCAAGTTGATTTTCAGGTTCCATAAACTTGATTTAATGCTCATTTTTGTATAAATGTCATGAATGATAATTGGTTATGAATAAATAGTATTTAAATTAATATTTGATTGATTTTATGGTGTAATATTCTGAAGCCCTAATTCAATGATAGAGATGGGCAAGGGTATTACAGGTATTAACTCATTATTTTCATTCTCTATTCAATAAATTATACACTAATTCCTTTCTTTAGCACGCACTGGACCGGACTTACCCATGAACTATCTGAGATGGGATAAATTATACTCGTATCTAACCACTTAATAAATTCCTTTTGTACCACATCTTTCATAATGGGTTTCAGTCTACATCGTCCATCAATCATTCCTTTTTCACCATCCTATAAGATGATTTTTTTCGTGCACATAGATGGACTAATACCACAGATATCAGCGATCGTCCATCCGATAGCCTTTTTAAATTATTTCATCACTCCAATCAATTTGTCTTCCTGCTTTTTAGTTAGCTCTGCTGAAATAATCACATGCAAAGTAGAAGCATCACCTAAATAAACATATTTTAAGTGTGAAGGAAGTACCTTAAGTTCTAATTTAGGTGGCACCTTGATCGACGCTTTTGGTTGGACATACTCCTGTTTTGCTAATTCCAATTGTTCAAAGTGAGATTGAGGAATAAATCCCCATGAGTTAGCTTCAAGCAAACTAAGGACTCTTCCCCTTCCTCATCACTTGGAAGGTCTGACATTAGGACTCGTTCGAATAGATCCTGAGCAAAATTGAGTTCCCATCCTTCGGCTAACTCCTCTAATTTGAATATTGCAGGACACTTATCAATTGTGTCAGGAAATTACATAGACTTAAATACATTAAACGTTACCTGTTCGTCCTGAATACGCATGGTAAGCTTAAATTTCTACACATTAATTAAATTGCTTCCGGCATCCTGGGAAGACCTTTCCAAGATGATTAACACCTTTATGTCTGCTTCAAAATCTAGAACAACAAAATCAACATGAAAAATGAATTTATCGAAACATACCAATATATACTCGATTTTTCCTTCCGGATGTGCAAATTATCAATATGCTAATTAAAGTGTAACCATAATAGGTCTAACTTTACCTATTCCTAACTTTCTAAATACAGACATGGGCATCAAGTTGATACTCGCACCTAAATCGCACAATGCCTTTCCACAATAACATGTCCCAATATTGCAAGGGATGGTTAAACATCATGGATCCTTCATTTTTGGGGGCAGCTTATCATGCAAGAATGCATTGCACTCCTTTGTCAGAGCTACCGTATTAAATTTTCAAAGTCTCCTCTTTTTGGATAGGATGTCCTTCATAAACATAACGTAATTTGGAATTTGCTCAAGAGATTCTACAAACAAAATGTTTATATGAAGTTGCTTGAGTAAGTCTAAGAACTTCTTGAACTGAATTTTCTAGTTTTGATTTTGAAGCCTTTGACGGTAGGGTGGTGGAGGATTCCAAACTGTATAGGGCAATTTGCCTCCTTGCGACATTTTTTCTACATCAAATGAAGATGTTAGTTTATCAGAATTGACTAGTTTAGGGGTTACCTTATTAGAATTTATAGATTCAGGATCTTGTGAAACTAGAGTTTCAATACTTGGTTGAACTTTCATTTTTTCTCGAGCGTCAGCAGGCTCCTCTTCAATTTCGACAATGTTGGGCTCTAACATCTTTTCGATCTTTAGACTCAATGCTTTCCAATATTCTTTCCTCGAATTTCTTGGATTTTTCGTATCACTGGGAAAAATGCGTTATGGTCAATTTTGAAGTTCATTAGCAAGTTGACCCACTTGATTTTCCGTAACACCCCAAACCCGGCCTAGATGTTATGGTCGAGTCTGATGATGTCACAAGAAATGGGTTTTGGAAACCGTGTTGACTTGGTAAAACATCAATCTTTGAAATTTACTAAAAACCAAAAATTAGTCAATTTCTTTACCGAAACTTTTTACAGCAAAAGCCTTAGTTGTTTATAGTTTGGAAACGTAGTCGTGTTTTTAGGAAAACCGTTGTTTACATAAAAACCTTCGATTTAATAAAACAATTTTACCAAAGCTATCAAATTGACAAACAATCCAAAAATAAATAGTTAAAAACCAAACAGTCCAGAGAGTCCCCAAAAATTACAACTCTCAAATAAGTCCAAATTTTAAAATAACCCAAAAGAACTAAGTTTAACTGTTTCCCGATATAGTGGTCACTGTTGTGTCTCTACCACATCGATCTGCCTAAGTCTAAGGAACCTGACAAAACACACAAACAGATGTGAGTTTACGTAAACTCAGTTTGTAACCCAGCAGAATTAGACAAGCAAACATACAGAAACATTTTAGATAGTCAGGTACAGATTCAAGCTTATGCCTATTCCAGATACTGTTACAGAAATAGATCTACAGATTAGATAACAAATTCAGATATGCAAAGTCCTAACCTCATCCTTTACACACCAACTCCAACCATCCCATCACACCATGTGTGGTTAAAAAAACCCACCCATCCCTACACACCACATTGTGCCGTTACGACACGTATCAGATATAGTGCAGCCAAGCTGCCAGAATATAGACGATGATTACCATACAGAACACTTCCTCCACATGTATATAAAACCTACCCCAAAACAGATGCAAATATCATATACAGAATTATCAGACTAGACATGCTCAACATGCTTTATACAATTAACAGTTACACATATAACAGTATAATCAAGCTTGTCCTAATCAGATCACTCTAGAAGAATTCTATAGCATACAGATAGGGGGTTTAATTAGCCCTTATCGACCTGGCCCAAGAATCCACACGTCCGTGTTTCATGCCTGTGTGGGCCCACACACCGGTGTGGCCTACAGGCCCAAGTTGGCCAGCCCGTGTAGCCCACATGGCCACACTCAAGCCACCACATGGCTGTGTGCTACGCACGGCCATGCTTTCATCGACCACACGGCCGTGTTCTCACACACGACCTACCACACGGGAGACCACACGCCCGTGTGGCGTCGACAGTAAGGTTTTTCAACTTTTTTTGACACTTATTTTTTGACGTTTCGGGTACACACCTGGTATCGATTCGATGCGGAGACACACCTGAGCCTTCCAAAACTCTAACACCCCGAGCAACTACGATTACGATTCCCCATGATGAGAGACCCTTTCTTCTTGATTTTCCATGCACGAATACCTTAAACCAAAACTCCAAAGTTAGGAACCACTTTTCCCAAATCAAGGAAAAAGAAAGATGGACAAAACAGAAAAAAAAGTATTGCAGAGAGAAAAACGAAGAGAGACGTTAGATATCCCAAAAGAGGGATTTTTGGAAAAAAGATGAGTTTAACTCAATTCCCACTACACCACAATCCTAACCACCCACTACTCAGAATTCTACCCCAACCGAAACTCTAACACAAATCCGAGCAAAAATAATAATTCCCACACTTGCACAGGGATTCGAACACCGAACCTCTATCACACTAGCACTGTAACACCCCTAACCTATATCCATTATTGAAACAGGGTTTCAAAGCATTACTGAAACATTCAGAACACTTTACAGTTTATGTACATAAATTACTATTAAATTATTGAGATCATTCAAAATATCTCTTAATTGGACCATCGAGGCCCAATACGAGCAATAGAATCAAGTCGGGACTTAATTGAAAACTCATAAAATTTTTCGCAACTTTTCAAAAATTTTCCAAGGTTGTAGAGTCACACACCGGTGTGGTCTAGGGACACGCTCGGGTGTGGTCAGGCCGTGTACTACACACTCTCGTGTCCCTAACCTGTGTAACTCTTTGACTTTTAAGGCATGAAGAAATTGAAGTCACACGGCCAAGTCACACGCACGTGTGCTAGGCCGTGTGGCGAATTTTATTTTCGAATTTTAGGTGCAGTTTTCACACGACCATGTAACACGCCCGTTTTCAAGGCCGTGTCAACCACACGGATAAGACACACGCCCATGTCTCAGCCCGTGTGTCCAATTCTGAGCATTCTGTTTCTCATTTTTATGATGCAGGGGACACACGGCCGGACCACATACCCATAGAGCAAGCCGTGTGTCACACACAACCAAGACACATGCTCGTGTATCTACCCATGTGGACAAAATAAAGCCATTTCCTAGCTTCATTTGTCACCCAAAACTTACCATTTTCTTGCACCAAAACTCATAAGTATATATCCACCAATCCAACATTATATTCACATAAAATTTGCCACCAATCATGTGGTATTATCTCATGCATCAAAGGATATAAACTTACTCTTAACATAACTTATATGCTAACATAATTCCAACAAACTAACACACAATAAACTCTTATGTGATTACCAAAATATTACTTCAAAATAGCCAAACTTATGCCGCCACTAGCCACTCCAATGGCTAGATTACAAAACAACAATTACAAGCCATCATTGACGAAATAAGCTTATACATGCCATTATACCAAAACGAGATTTCTATTTATACCAAAATGAGATAGTGGATAGTGTGATGATTGCTCCGACCGACTTCCAACCTTCACGAGCTTTGAGCACTATAAAATAGGGAAAATTAAACGGAGTAAGCATTTTATGCTTAGTAAGTTCGTATAATGAAAAATAAACTTACAATTCATATTTATCAATACAAGCATATATAGTCATACTTTCCATAAATTTTGGATGAGTTTACCTAAACACAAACACTTAATCAAACAAGTTAATCACATAGCCACATACAAATATCAAGTAAACCTAGATGAGCTCATCACATTACCAGCATCCATTAATTTCACCTTCCACATTTTAAGAGTCTTTTCCATCAAACTATTAAAATCTCGATGGATGTTCGGGTAATATACTCATGTGCAAAAGTACCCATTAGGGTACAAAATAAAAAAGGCACACTCTTAAGCCACACATTTTACAGCAAGATTACCAGTCCAGGCTAAATCCTATCCGTAGCATATGTTTTAAAGAGTTTAATTTGGATTACCCGTCCGAGCTAAATCCAATTTATAACCTAAGCTCAAGAGGGTTTACAAATTCTATCTGCAACATATGCAATATTATTCTTATTCAAGAATTTACCTCAATCCATCAAAATTCAACATTCAACAGGAACATGACAATTTGTCCATATTTCACAACTTATGACTATTTCATTATGTATATCATCTCATACATATCAACACAATCATACAATTCAATTCAAGCATATTAACATACATGTTTAAGTTACACAAACTTACCTTGAAAATGGTTCATATTTGAGTTTCAACTAATCTGAAACCTTTTGCTTTCCTCGATCTAGTTTCGTGGTTGGTCTTTTCGGATCTATATGGTTAAATTTAACTATTAATCGATCACATTTCATATACATTTGCATCCTATCACAACCTAGGTAAATTTACCATTTTGCCCTATCTTTTTCAAAATTTTCTATTTCGTCTCTAGGCCAGGAAATGAAATTCATGAAATTTAACCCTCTTTCCAAGCCTAGCCAAAATTTATATATTACATTTACAGCACATACATTTCACAAATTTTAGAATTTTCCATAGGTTTTACCATTTTTTCATTTTAATCCCTAAATCAAGTTTTCATCAAAAATTATTTTGTAAAAGTTGTTTATCTATGAATAACTTTTCATTTTCTACCATAAATTTCTAATTTTCAGCATATTCATCCATGACCCAAATTCCATACCTTGATATCTTTTCAAATAAATCCTCTAAACAGAAAGATTAGGCTATCTCGATTCCAAAAATATAGAAATTACTAAAAACGGGACTTGATTTCATACCTTATTAAGCCTGAATAGTTTTCTTCCTCTCTCCTAGGGTTTCCACAGAAAAATTGGGGAAGATGATATGAAACTAGATGATTGTTTTTCTTTTTAATTAATTACCATCTATTAATTTTATTGATTTCCAACTTAGTCCCTACCCTTTTCTAATTTTTCCATTGATGAGTCATTAAAATATCTACTAACTAATCTTCAATGGTCTAATTACCATATAAGGACCTTAAGTTTAGAATTCCATAACTATTTGATACCTATAGCTACTAGAACCCAACTTTTGCATTTTATGCAATTTAGTCTGTAATATCCCGAATTAGGGCCTAATCAAAATAATAGTTTCGTGACCACAAATTCAAGATAGAAATAATTATTTTCTAATTATTTTGATGTTTATGATATGATTGCATGATTATGTGAAAATTTCGTGATGAAATTTTATGCCTAAAGTGCTTAAATTGAAATTAGGGACTAAATCGAATAAGTTGCAAAACTTGCATTCTCGAAGTTTTTAGTATGAAATTGTTTTGGAATATTAATAAGGAGGTCTTAAATAGAAATTTGACCAATTTTAAGTTCATGGACAAAAATTAGGACATGGAAGGAATTTTTGAAAGTTTAGTAAGGAGGGGCATTTTGGTCATTTGGATATTAAATGAAATAAAAAGGGAAAAATAACACAAAATAGTCATCTTCTTCATATGGTTGCTGCCGAATTTTGCTCTCTCCATAGCTAGGGTTTCTTCAACTTTCAAGCTTCATAGTAAGTGATTCCAAGCCCCGTTTTTAATGATTTTTATGTTTTTTGAAATCCTAGTAACTCGGTATAGCTTATGATAGTAATATTTTGAGTTAGAGTTCATATTTGGAAAAATACCCATAGGTGAAATTTGTGAATTTTGATGTTTTATGATAGAATATGAGGTTTTAAATTATGTTAGACAACTTATGCTACTCGGTTTTGAGTGAAAACGAGTAAAAATGGCTTAATCGGTAAAAATACCAAATAGTCATAAGTACATGTTAGAGTGTGAATTTGATGTTGTCATAGAAGGGAAAAATTATCAGCATGTCATAAAACATAAGAGTAAGGGATAAAGTTTAATTCCCGAGCCTAGGGGCAAAAGTGTAAATATGCAAAAGTTTAGGGGTAAAATTGTAATTTTGCTAAAATTTGAATTAAAGACTAATTTGATAATGTGAGTATTAAATAAGCTAAATGTGTTATTTTAGATCAAGAAAGACGTGGAATCGACCCCAATCGAGGAAAAGAAAAGATTGTGGACTAAATTGATATTTTGGTACAAAGGTAAGTTCATGTGTAAATAATGTAGTATAATTGTTATTTTTAAATTATTGATGTTAATTGGATGATATGCTGATTTTTATCATGAAATATATGCTTTGTGGTTATTTTCGAATAAAATGCAAATTATTTGTATTATTTGTTAAATATAAAGTGCTACCGAGTATTGGTTTTGTATTTTACTAAGATGGCAAGGATATGTGTTCGAGGAAAATCCCGTTTGAACCTTAGGAATAGATTAGGATACAAATGACATGTCACTAGGATGGTTGAGCATCCGAACTCGTTGAGTTGAGTCCTAGTTCACTTATGGATGCGAATGTCCGAACTCGTTGAGTTGAGTCTGAGTTCGTGAGATGTAACTAGGCATCCGAGCTTGTTGAGTTGAGTCCGAGTTCACTTATGGATGCGAACGCCCGAGCTCTTTGAGTTGAGTCCGAGTTCGCTTATAGGCGGGTTACATGATTGATTGATTACATATGTTATGTGGCACTTATGTGCAAATTATCCATGTATCCGAGTTATATTCCGATGTGTTCAACGGGAAAAATTTCTAGTGAAATGGAAGAACACATAGATGCAAGTGAGGTTTTGGTAAGTGTTGCGAAATGGACACTTTGGACAGGTATGTACTTAACCCTCGGGTTGAAGTTAGATACAGCAACGATAAGATGATAAGATGATGAATGATGTTTAGAAATGTGAAATATGTTTTGGTGATACCATGCTAAGGTTGTTTGTTATAATTGTATTGTTATGTTACTTGTTATTTGCATATGAACTTACTAAGCATTTATGCTTACTCCCTCCTTTTCATTCACTGTAGTTTTGAACAAGCCGGCTCAGGAATCGGGACAGGTCAAAGGTTCGATCACACTATCCGAAGGACTTTTTCTTGGTAAATGGCCTGTAAAACTTAAGTATGGCATGTATAGCAATATACCTATTTTGTGTAAATAATTTTGTTATATGGTGGTGATCTGGTTAAGAAAATGCTTGATAATGGTAAGTAATGGAAATGGCTAATTTAGATCATGTTTGATGTCACGGAAGGTTAATAGGTTATCTAGTCCATAAAAACTCATGAAAAGATGAAATTTGCCATAAACAGAACATTGCAGCAACACTGACGTGAGTTTGAAAATTTACTAAAAATCATATAAATTGAATTTGGTGATGGATTACATATGAAATTTAAACCTAATATGTCTAGTTTCACATGAAACAAACGAAATGGGAAAAGGAATTATATGTTAGAAGATATTTGAGTTTTAGTGAAACAGGGACAGAGAAATTTCTGGATCCCCTGTTTCAAATTTAGAAATTCACCATAAATCATAAAAAAATAATTAGGTGGTTTATTTTATATTCATGGAATCCTTATTGAGTCTAATTTCAGGATGAACAAACTTCATAGTCATATAAATTTTGTACAGAGAGAAATATGGTTCGTAGTAAACAGAGGTCAGACCAGTCAAGTTCTGAAACAGGGGTAATTTTAACTAATAAACTGTACTAATTAGCCCAACCAAAAATTTTAGAAAAAAATTAGTAAATATATATATGAGTCTAGATTTAGGTAAAATTTACGGATCTTGATTTTGAGTTTCGTAACTTGAGATATGATTTTCCTTGTAACTGTGACGCAGGTAGTTAGAAAGCTATGAATGTAGAAACAAATGATTCGAAGTTCTTAATTTGATAAATTATGTTCGGTAACACCTCAAGCTCAACTTCGGCGACGGTCTCGGGCGTGGGGGCGTTACATAGTCCTTTCCCTAATTGAACACACAATCGAAAAAAATTTCGTACCAAAATTTTCATGTGACCTTCCTATCATGATGCCAACCATAAAATAAAATAAAATAAAATTTTATTTTTGGCCCGGATTTGTGGTCCTGAAAACATTGTTTCGATCTCATCGAAAATGGGCTATTACAAACACCCTTACCATTCGAACCAGTAGGCTCATTCTGATATGAATTTACAGATAATTAAATATAAGCCCATTGAAATAGGATAAGGCTTAGATCCAAAAATAACCCAAAATTTGCCAACGATGATGTTTGAACTTGGGACCTCACACACATACCCAGAACACATAACCACTGAAGCAGATGTGTCCAATTTTACAGAAACAAAAACAAGTCAGGGCGTTACAACTTTAACCCCTAAAAAAAATTTCGACCTCAAAATTTACCTGATCAGAACAGATGAGGATACTGCTAATGCATCAAATCCTCAGGTTCCCACGTGGCTTCATCAGTGCCATGATTCTGCCACAGAACCTTCACTAACGGAATGGAGTTCCTCCTCAGAACCTTAACATTGCGATCCAGAATCTAAACAGACTCCTCCTCAAAAGTCAAGTCCGGTCTAACTTTGACCTCTTCAACAGAGACTACGTGACATGGATCTGATCGGTATCGCCTAAACATCGAGACGTGAAACACATCGTGGATACGGTCTAACTCTAGAGGTAGCTCCAACTGATAAGCAACCAGTCCTATACGCTTCATAATCCGATACGGCCCAATGCTCCTAGGGCTCAACTTGCCCTTACGGCCAAATCTTAGAACTTTCTTCCACGGTGAAACCTTAAGAAAGACGAAGTCCCCTACCGAGTACTCAATATCACACATCTTCAGATCTGCAAAAGACTACTGCCTGTCAGAAACTGCCTTCAGTCAATCCCGAATTAGCCTAACCTTTTCTTCGGTCTCAAAAACCAACTCAGGACCCAAAACTCGACGTTTACCCAACTCAATCCAACACAAATAGAGTACGACACTTACGATCATATAACGCCTTGTTAGATGCCATCTGAATGCTAGACTGGAAGTTGTTATTATAGGTGAACTCTGCTAACGGCAGATAATCCTCCCAACTACCTCAGAAATCTATCACGCAACTCCGAAGCATGTCCTCTTGTATCTAAATCACCCTCTCCGATTGACCATCTGTCTGAGGGTGGAACACAGTACTGAAGTCCAACCTCGAAACCAAAGCCTCATGCAAATTTTTATAGAACCGAGAGTGAAGCAAGTATCTCTATCAGAAATGATCGAAACAGGTACCCTATGTAGTCTCAATATCTCCGAAATGTAGAGCTTCGCTAGCTTCTGCAGAGAATAGTTCGTCCGAACCGGAATGAAGTGAGCAGACTTGGTCAATCGATCAATGACGACCCAAATAGAGTCCTTCTTAGTGGGTGTCAAGGGCAACCCACTAATGAAGTCCATCGTCACATGTTCCCAATTCTATAAGGGAATCTTAACTGGTTGCAACAAACCCAAAAGAAACTAATGCTCAGCCTTAACGTGCTGACACGCCAGACATCGAGCAACAGAATCAGTAACCTCACGCTTCAAACCCGGCCACCAGTACAGTTCACAGAGGTCCTGATACATCTTATTACCACCGGGATGCATAGTATAAGGGCTACTATGCGCCTCCCCCAGAATCGACTGTCTCAAATCAGAATCATTTGGCACACAGATTTGCCCTTGAAAACATAACACACTATTATTAGTTAACCCAAAATCAAAAGTAGTACCACTCTCAACCTGACGCAACCGTACACCCAAAGTCTCATCCACTAATTGTTTATCTCGAATCTGATCAATCCAAGTCGACTTACCCTGCAACTCGGCCAACAAAATCTCATCGTCAAACAAACTAAGGCGAGCAAACATCGCCCTCAAATCAAACATTGCTCTACTTGAGGCTCTTGTGATCAGTATAGATAATACACCTCTCACCATATAGGTAATGCCTCTAGATTTTCAAAAAAAAAAAACTACCACACCTAACTCCAAATCATGCATCGGATAATTCCCCTCGTGTTTTTTAAGCTACGGAGACGCATAAGCCACCACCTTACCCTCTTGCATCAGCACACACCCCAAACTGACGTGCAACACATTAATGTACACCACAAACCCCTTACCAAGTTCAGGCTATATCAGCACAGGAGCCTGAGTCAAAATAGACTTGACATCAGTCTAGATAAATGACACCCCCTTACACAAAACCTTAGTCAAGGGGGCTGCAACTAGCGAGAACCTGGTCGTGATTTTTCGTGATAAGTTTTATAAATTTATAATTAATCGTTCTTGAAACTAACTATTATCACGATGAAGGCAAGTGTACCTATCGAACTGTAGTATAGCTTTAGCAAGACCAGATTGTCGAACCAAAAGGAACTAAAAGTACTAGTATTAACTGTCTTTTTATTATCTAGCCTAAAAATAATAGGGTTTGTTCATCTAAACTAATCAACTAAACTAAGAAATCACAGAAAGAAAATTGGGGAAAATACTTTTTAAGAAAATTCAATTGGTTAAGACAATACCCAAGGAAAAATCCACCTAGACTTCACTTGTTATTTGACTCTGAATCGGACGATTTATTCATTCAACTTGTTTCGTAGAAATCCCTAAGTTATGTTATTATCCCTATTCAAGACTAATAACGCCTAACCCTAGATTGAATAATTGAAATCTCTTTCTAATTAACACTCTAGGGTTGCATTAACTTGATCTATGGATCCCCTTATTAGGTTTCACCCTAATCTGGCAAAATCTTGTCACCCTATCTCTAGGCGTATAATCAACTCCGCTTAATTATGACAAATTTACTCTTAGACAGGGACTATTCATCCTCCGAATAAGCGCATTAACTTGAATCAATATCCTAAAATACCGAAGCAAGAATTAAGAACACATAATTCAAAACAAGTTAAATATTTATCATACAATTCAGATAATAATAACAAGATCCGTCTTAGGTTTCATTCCCCTTGGGTATTTAAGGGATTTAGTTCATAACTAAAAAGGAAACATCTCAGAAGAATAATGAATACAAAACATAAAGAAAACCCAAAACTCCTGAAGGGAAATTGAGAGGAGATCTTCAGTTTTGATGATGAATCCGGCTCCTAAGATAGATCAATCGGCTTTCTTCGAGCAATTCCTTGCTTCCTACTCTGTATGTCCTTTTAGTCCTTTTCTAGGGTGTTTAAATAGGCTTTAGAATGCCTGGAAGCCCTCAAACTTGCCCTTTTCCGAATAGAACTAAACTTGGGCTCGATTGGGACACGCCCGTGTGAGACGCTTGTGTGCGATTACTTCAGGCCGTGGTCAAGGCTGAGAGATCAACACACCCGTGTTGAGGTTGTTTTAGGCTGTGTTCGAGCCTGTTAAAATGGCACGGGCATGTGTGCTACCCGTGTGAAGAAGTCCAGGCCATGTTGTTTTCTCACGTCAGCCCATTTTCTCTGTTTTTGGCCCGTTTCTTGTTCTTTTTTCTCTCCTATGCTCACCTAAGTATAAAACATAAAATTAAAGGATTAGGAGCATCAAATTCACCAAATCTAAGGAGAAATCATTCATAAATGTGTTAAGCATGGGATAAAAATATGTATAAATTACGGTTTATCAAATACCCCCCACTTAAGCGTTTGCTTGTCCTCAAGCAAAATCCTCAATTCACAATTAAGAATTCCTTTTTCTCAACTTATAATTCCTATCAATAATATCTCAAACTAATCCATAAGTGATCATACATTGAGAATTCAATTAAAAGAGCATTAAAGTTTCAAACATTCCAAGTTGAGCATTTAATCATGAAAAATATAAGCATCTCCCCTCATTTAAGTAATCACCTTTGATTCAAAATCTTACAGAATTTAACATTCTCACTAAAGATTCACTCAAATCACTCGAACTGTTTAAGGATAATGAATGTAGCACTTAACAGTCAATATGAAAAGTTATTACCATAGGCTTGCATGAAAATCAAATCTCCACCACTATAAACTGAGATGATACATCAATCAAAAGGTCTTTAGAGGGTTGTAACGAGGCTTGGTTAGAGGGTGTGGTCACAAGCTGAAAGAGAAGGTTAGAATCGAGATTGAATTGAAAAATTACTTAACTAGAAAAATATTTAATCATCACTTGCGTACAACAGAACTTCTTCTCAGAATATGGAATTTAAATACTTAAGCTTCAAAAATACGACCTTCTGCTAATAGATATGTATTTTTTTTAAGAACAAGCAGAGCTAAGCAATTTATTCAAATCAAATCTCAACAAAAATAGGGATCAAATTAATTGAGGGGATTTCAACAATAATGAATAAGGGTTAATATTGGGGATAAATCAAGGAATGGCTTGTTAGGCTCAAAGGGGTTTACTGAGGGTTAGTTGTGAAGGTAGGCTTTTCATGGCATGAGCGGGTTAAACCTAAGTGCCTATATCATCTTGACATATCAAATCAAATGGTGTGGTCTTGACATGCATAATCAAGCAAGTTCTAGAATAACAATTCGATATTGACGCACTCAAGTAATAATAAAAGTGAGCATGAAAGAAATAATAGATGCTCTTACAGGCTCAAAATCTCACAAGAATTATGGCTTTTTGATGTTTAAACCTGTGGATTTCAATTCAAGATAATACCTAAACTTGGGAAGACAACCTAAATTTTTAAATTCTTAAAAATCAACTTATCATGCTTAATTCTCTAATGTCTTAAAGTTTAAATAATCAATGCATGAATGCCTATGTTTTAATCCAAGATATATTAATAAAAATCATAAATTAATCAAAATTCATCCTAAAAATGATATGAAAATTTACAAGAGAATAAGACAAAATTTAGAGATTTCTCTGATAGTGATATAATTTACCCCCTACACTTAAGATGTACATTGCCCTCAATGTACAAAGATAAAGTTAGTGGCAATTATAGATAAAAGATCATAAGATAGGGAGTGAAGTGAAACTTCCTGAATGTTAAATAAATGAACTCCCTAGTTTGGAGTTATGTAGAGTGGAGGAGGATACTCCGGTGGTGGTAGAGGTTGGGTTCCAAGTGCTACTCCAAAAGAATATTATATCTCGTGGTTGAGTAGGGCATCGCAGTCGTGGAGAACTTTTTCCAGTGGAGTTTAAAGTTCCTAAGTGATAGTAAGCTTTGGAGCTCTTTATAACTATGATGAAATTAGGAACTATTTAGGAAAAAAAGGAAGAAATAATTACTCGTAATGAAATTACCGAAATTAAAATTTATTTATAAAATCCTAAAGCTAAAATAGTGTCAAAAGGAAATAAAATGAAAATTTAAAAGTGGAAATAATAAGAAAAATGACATAAAAAATAAAGATAAAATAAAATAAAATATTTAAACATCATCGCCGGATGGTTCGCGATGTGGTGGTGGCGATGAGACGTGGAGGTGCTGACAAATCTGCTGTAGAGTAGCATCAATGTTATCAAATCGCTGAAAACACTACTGCTCGAATCGTGTGAGACGCTCAGAGATGTCAGAATATGAAGCCGCCGCATGAATTAGACGATGGGTAGGTGGTGGCTGAGACAGTGGGTCCTCGTGTCGTGGAGGGACATCATCAGTAATGTCCTCAGGAGCCTCCTTCTCGATTGATTAGGCGAGACGATATTGAGGAGGGTAGGTTCCATAGCACTTTTCAATCATTCTCATACTTAGCATGCTCGAGTTGCCTTATGGAGACATCTGGCTAATGAGGGTAAGGGAGGATTCTCGTGTCGCACGGCCGTGTTCTGCTTCGTTCGCTTTTCCCACGCCCATGTTAATTTGACAGGTTCGACCAGGGGTGCTAGGCACGGGCGTGTCAAATGCTCGTGCTATTTTGGCAGGATCAACCACAGTTTCAGGACATGGGCGTGTCGCACACCAGTGTTATTTTGGCAGGATCGCCCACGGCCATGTCGCACGGTCATGGCTATTTATCGTAGCCCTTGTTCGAGAAAAATCTTTGTCCTATTTTCACACTGTCTACAGCACGCCCGTGTGCCTGGTCGTGTGGGTGCGGAAAACCTGTATTCAAGAGCTCAGTTAGTAGGTTAGGTGTTAAATACTAAAATTTAAAGAAGTTGATACTGTTAGTGCTCGGGTTGCCTCCCGAGAAGCGCCTATTTATAGTCTAAGCTCGACTTACCTTTCCATTGAATGATCATGGTGGTTCGAGGAGTTTACACTCCTCATTCCTGCTATCAATTTCATCAAAATAAGGTTTTAGACGGGTATTGTTTACCTTAAAAGTGCCGAATGTGGGATGGATTACCTCGACTGTACCAAATAGGAAAGTGCTAAGTACCGTAAGAGGAATTTCTTCATTCGGTTTGGCAGTGGTAATGCGAGGATCTGCGACATCTAATAATACTTTATCTCCAGCCTTAAGTTGATTTGGTGAGGTATTGAGCTCGTCCTGGTGTAGTTTTGGTTTATCGTGTGTTCTCAGTTTATGTTTCCGCCATTCATCTAGCTCCTCGATTTGTAGCCTTTGTTCTTCATGAATAGGTCCTTTATTGTTGCTTGAACATGGCTCGTGTATATCCTTTGAACTCATTCCCTGCAAATTAGGTTGCAACATATGGTCAGTTTTAGTAGAATGATTTATACAACCACCTTCAACTTTTGATGTGTTACTCGAATTGCGAGCTTGAAAGGTAATTGTTTCGTCTCCCACACGAAGTGTGAGTTCACCTGTGCCAACGTCAATAATTTTTCTAGCAGTTGCTAAAAAGGGCCTTCCTAAAATCAAAAAAGTGTTACTATCTTCCTCTATGTCTAGAACAACGAAATCAACTGGGAATATAAATTTGTCAATTTTAACAAGTACATCTTCAATAATACCCCTAGCAAATCTAATAGTTTTATCTGCTAATTGAATGCTCATCCTAGTTTGTTTCGGTTTCTCAAGACCTAGTTGTTTAAACATTTTGTAAGGCATGATGTTGGTGCTAGCCCTTAAATTAGCCAATGCATTATTAACATCTAAGCTACCAATTAAGCAAGGAATTGTAAAACTCCCTGGATCTTTTAATTTGTTGGGTAGCTTATTCTGTAGAATAGCTGAGCAAACTGCGTTTATCTCCACATGCGATGCCTCGTCCAACTTTTGCTTATTTGCTAAGAGCTCCTTTAAAAACTTCATTCGTTCGACATCTGCGAGAGAGCTTCAATAAACAGTAAGTTGATATGTAATTTCTTTAAAAGTTTAAGGAATTTGCCAAATTGTTCATCTGAGTGGTTTTTCCTTATCGCATTAGGGTATAGCACATGAGGTTTATATTCTACACTTACCGATTTTTCCTCATTGTAACCTACCTTAGCTTTACCTTCGCTTGCCACAGTTTCATGCTTTGGTTCTGGTTCAGATGTAACTGACCCTTCCTCATTTCTAACGTTGATTGCATTGAGCTGTTCCCTTGGGTTAGGTTCAATATTGCTTGGCAAGCTACCTTGTGGTCGTTCCAAAATTATTTTGGACAACTAACATATCTGAGTTTCGAGCCCTTGGATCGAAACTTGTTGATTTTTAAGCGTTGTCTCGGCATTCTGGAAACGAGTTTCTGACACCGCGATGAATTTGGATAGCATCTCCTCAAGGTTTGATTTCTTTTCCTGTTGATAAGGTGGTTGTTGAAAACCCGGAGGATTTTGTGGCCTTTGATTTTCTTGACCTCCCCATGAGAAATTTGGGTGGTGCCTCCAACCTGCATTGTAAGCATTACTGTATGGGTTATTTTGAGGTCTAGAGTTATAGTTACCCATATAGTGGACTTGTTCCTCTTCGGTTGTAGAATTAAAGGGTTGATATTCTGTATGTATGCCTCCTCCACTTGAATCACACCTTATCACTGGATGTACCTGCGTAGAACCAAGTAAACCATCAGTCTTTTTATTTAGAAGTTCCACCTGATTTGATAGCATATTAACCGCATCGACGTTATAAACGCCTGCTGTTTTGGTTGGCTTAGTCCTCATGACTTGCCACTGATAGTTATTCAGTGACATCTCCTCAATAAATTCGTAAGCTGCTTCAGGTGTTTTGTTGTTAATGGTTCTACCAACTGCTGTATCAATCATCTATCTTGTCGAGGGGTTCACACCATTGTAAAATGTTTGAACTTGCAGCCATAGAGGTAGCCCATGGTGAGAACACCTTCGCAGTAGGTCCTTGTATCTCTCCCATGCATCGTAAAGTGTTTCTAAATCCATCTATACAAAAGAAGAGATATCATTACGTAATTTAGCTGTTTTAGCTGGCGGAAAATACTTTAATAAAAATTTTTGGTCATTTGTTCCCAAATAGTGATTGACCCTCGTGGTAATGAGCTTAACCACTGTTTAGCTTTATTTCTCAATGAAAAAGGAAATAACTGAAGGCAAACAGAATCATCAGAAATGCCATTAATTTTAAATGTGCCGCAGAATTTCAAAAAATTTGCCAAGTGAGTGTTGGAATCCTCATCCTGCAAACCATCAAACTGAACAAATTGTTGTATCATTTCAATCGTGTTAGGTTTTAGTTCAAAATTATTTGCAGCAATAGTAGGCCTAACTATACTTGACTCAATTCCTGTTAAATTTGGCTTAGCATAATCATACATAGTGCGTGGAGCTTGATTCTAATTTACTTAATCAGCGACAATTGTAGGAGGTAGCAGGTTTTCCTGATTTTTAGCCATCTCCTTGGTTGTAGTTTAGATATCGTCCTCTTGCTCTTCCTCTGTGTATCTTAGGCTTCGCCTTATTTCTCTTCAGTTTCTGCAAGCTGTGCAATCAATTTCTTCGTCAAAAAGTAATGGTCCTGACAAGTTTCCTCTAGTCATAAACTATAAGAACCTACCAGAAGAAAGAAAAAGAAAATTTAGTAACGAAAATTAAACAAAAATTTAAATTGCAGTAAAAGTAAATGACTAAAGTAAGAAAAATCGAGTGTTCCTAATATTTTAGTTCCCCGATAACGGCGCCAAAAACCTGGTCGTGATTTTTCGTGATAAGTTTTATAAATTTATAATTAATCATTCTTGAAACTAACTATTATCACGATGAAGGCAAGTGTACCTATCGAACTGTAGTATAGCTTTAGCAAGACCAGGTTGTCGAACCCAAAGGAACTAAAAGTACTAGTATTAACTGTCTTTTTATTATCTAGCCTAAAAATAAAAGGGTTTGTTCATCTAAACTAATTAACTAAACTAAGAAATCACAGAAAGGAAATTAGGGAAAATACTTTTTTAGAAAATTCAATTGGTTAAGACAATACCCAAGGAAAAATCCACCTAGACTTCACTTGTTATTTGACTCTGAATCGGACGATTTATTCATTTAACTTGTTTCGTAGAAATCCCTAAGTTATGTTATTATCCCTATTCAAGACTAATAACGTCTAACTTTAGATTGAATAATTGAAATCTCTTTCTAATTAACACTCTAGGGTTGCATTAACTTGATCATGGATCCACTTATTAGGTTTCACCCTAATCTGGCAAAATCTTATCACCTTATCTTTAGGCGTGCAATCAACTCCGCTTAATTATGAAAAACTTGCTCTTAGACAGGGACTATTCATCCTTCAAATAAGCGCATTAACTTGAATCAATATCCTGAAACACCGAAGCAAGAATTAAGAACATATAATTAAGAACAAGTTAAATATTTATCATACAATTCAGATAATAATAACAAGATCCGTCTTAGGTTTCATTCCCCTTAGGTATTTAAGGGATTTAGTTCATAACTAAAAATTAAAACATCTCAGAAGAATAATGAATACAAAACATAAAGAAAACCCAAAACTCCTGAAGGGAAATTGAGAGGAGATATTCAGTTTTCATGATAAATCCAGCTTCTGAGATGGATCAATCGGCTTTCTTCAAGCAATTCCTTGCTTCCTACTCTGTGTGTCCTTTTAGTCCTCCTCTAGGGTGATTAAATAGGCTTTAGAATGCCTAAAAGTCCTCAAACTTTCCCTTTTCCGAATAGAACGAAACATGGGCTCGACAGGCGCACGCTCTTGTGACACGCCCGTGTGCGATTACTTCAAGCTGTGGTCAAGGCTGAGAGATCAACACACCCATGTTGAGGTTGTTTTAGGCTGTGTTCGAGCCTGTCAGAATGGCACGGGCGTGTGTGCTACCCGTGTGAGGAAGTCCAGGCCGTCTTGTTTTCCCACGTCGGCCTATTTTTTGTGTTTTCGGCCCGTTTCTTATTCTTTTTGCTCTCCTATGCTCACCTAAGTATAAAACATGAAATTAAAGGATTAGGAGCTCAAATTCTCCAAATATAAGAAGAAATCATTCATAAATGTGTTAAGCATGGGATAAAAATATGTATAAATTACGGTTTATCAGAACCCCTCGACAAACTGCCGATAATATCCTACCAAACCCAGAAAGCTACAGATCTCAGATACATTCTTAAGCTGTTTCCAATCCAGTATAGCCTCTATCTTCCTCAGATCCACTCGAATCCCCTCAGCAGATACCACATGCCCTAGAAAAGTTACTTCTCGTAACCAGAACTCGCACTTGCTCAACTTAGCATAGAGCTACTTCTCACGTAGAATCTGAAGCACTACCCTAAGGTGCTCATCATGCTCATCCTCAGTCTTAGAGTAAACAAGGATATCGTCAATGAAGACTATAAAAAATTGATCTAGATAAGGCTAAAACACTCGGTCCATCAGATCCATGAATGCGTCCGGAGTATTCGTCAAACCAAAAGGCATAACTAGGAACTCCTGGTGTCCATAACGAGTCCTAAATGCAGTCTTATGAACATCAGCTTCTTTAACTCTCAATTGATGATACCCAAATTGAAAATTAATCTTGGAGAACACTGAAGCCCCACAGAACTAATCAAACAAGTTATCGATCCTCGAAAGTGGATACTTATTCTTCACAGTCAACTTATTCAGCTTTCAATAATCGATACACATCCTTAGGGTCCCATCCTTCTTCTTAACAAACAGAACTAGTGCCCCCTACAGAGACAAACTCAGACAGATGAAACCACGATCTAGAAGCTCCTGCAGGTGAGCCTTAAGCTCAATAAGCTCTTTCGGTGCCATACGGTAGGGAGCGATGGACACCGAAGCCGTACCCAGAAGAAGCTCAACCCCAAACTCAACCTCTCGATTCGAAGGTAAACCCGGTAACTTCTCAGGAAAAATATCTGAAAAATCTCTTACAGTTCTGATATTCCCAACAGAAGAGTCCCTAAAATTAGAAACACTGACGTAAGCCAAGTACGCCTCACACCCTTTCTGAACCAGTTTCTCAACCACAAGAGTGGAGGTCGCATTGGAGAGATAATCTCGACACTCGCCGATTGCGACCACTTCCCTATCATCCTCAGTCCTCAGAACGACCCTCCTAGTCGCGCAGTCCAAACTAACTCAGTGCTTGACCAACCAATCCATACCCAGAATTAAGTCAAACTCCCCAAACGGAAGCTCCAGCAGATCTGTCAAAAAAATAATCCCTTGCACCTCTAACGGAACCACCCTATAAAGTTTACTAACCCGAACAGACTGCCCCAACGGACTCAGTATAGTGATCTCACTAGAAGTTCTCTCAACGGTAACCCCAAGTTTTCAGATGCAGTGCTAGCCACATAGGAGTGTGCATAACTTATGTCTATAAGAGCCGTATAAGGTACATTAGAAATTAAGAACGTACTGGTGATAACGTCTGCAGCATCTCTATCGTCTCGGCATCAAGCAACATAGACAAGTGTAGGCTGCCTCACCTCTATCTGATTAACACCTCTGCCCGGTTCTGTCTCTCCACGGCCTAAACCATTACCACCCCTAGCCGCTCCACAGCCCCTAGGTGGTTGCGGAACTACCCTTTGAGGCTGCGCAGAACCTGGTACCGAAGCTTGCATCTGATCAGCCCTCTATAGACACTCCCTAATATGGTGTTCAAGAGACCCACATCTTAGACAAGCTCCAATCCTCCTCCAACACTTGTCCGGATGGCGCCTACCATAATCACTGCACGGTCGGATCCCCGTAGAAGCAAAAGGAACCCTTACTCTAACTGGCCCATCAGATTTGGCCTTTTTCTTAGGCTTCTGCACAGAACTTAAGGGCTCCGAATCCCTCTTGTTCTTACCCCTCTCTCGATCCCTATTCTGGCGCTCCACACGCTTAACATCCTCGGCGATCTTCGCCTTCTCAACCAAAATAGCAAACTCTCGCTCCCTCTGTGGAGCAATCAGTACCCTCAAGCTATCTCTTAACCTATCCTCAAACCGAACACACCTCTCGTGCTTGGACGCCACCATGCCTCGAGCATAGCGGCTTAGTCTCAGAAATTTGGCCTTACACTCAGCCACAAGTCTATCACCTTGCATGAGATTCATGAACTCACGCATATGAGCATCCATATAGCTCGCTCTCACATACTTACTCTAAAATGTGGTTTTAAGGAAATCCCAAGTCAAATGATCAGGCTGAGTACCCTCCTCAACCGTTAACCACTACTGATATGCCTCGTCGCGAATCAAGGAGACAGCATCCTTAAATTTCTGCTCGGGAGTGCAATCTAAGTAGTTCATAATCCTCTCTGTGGCCTTCAACCAGTACTCGGCCACACAAGGGACGACTCTAGTGACACCCCTAAACAACTCAGCACCATTGGATCGAAGTCATTTAGCTACCGATCCTCGGCCCCCAGCTCCAGAATAGGGTCTAGCAACCCTCTCCAATATCCTCAGCATAGCTTGGGATATTGCGTCGTCCCTAGTCGAGTGACTCTGAGACCCAGTCTCAATAGCAAGCGAAACTGGTGTCTCACTCATATCCAAATTTGGCATGTTACCCAGAGAGGAAGACTCAGCTCGAGCCCCTATACGGCCTCTACCAGGGCCACGAGTACTAAGTCTGTGAGTTCCACGAGCACTCATTGTATAATTCAAGTTTTATCTATATTAAAGAGTTTTATGCATCAACTCCAGTATTTATTAGAAGATATTTTATGCATAAACTATCAAAAGTTTAGAGATGTTTTCAAAAGTTTCAGTTTCTAACTATTTCAGTACAGTTTTTAGTAAGTGCTATCTATACTGTTTTCAGAATAGTTCTAACTAAGTTTTAGAAGTACTTACAGGATCAGAGCCGGAGACTCAGTGTATCACATACTCTTTTAAATTATTCAAGAAATTTGAAAACCAATTCTTTTAAAACACAATTTTGAAACCCAAAATCTACAGCCGAGCTTTGTAACCTGGCTCTGATACCACTAAATGTAACACCCCAAACTCGACCTAGACGTTATGGCCGAATCTGGTGATGTCACAAGAAATGGGTTTTGGAAACCGTGTTGACTTGGTAAAACATCAATATTTGAAATTTACTAAAAACCAAAAATTAGTCAATTTCTTTACCGAAACTTTTTTCAGCAGAAACCTTAGTCGTTTATAATTTGGAAACGCAGTCGTGTTTTTAGGAAAACTGTTGTTTACATAAAAATCATCGTTTTAATAAAAAAATTTTACCAAAGCAACCAAATTGACAAACAATCCAAAAATAAACAGTTAAAAACCAAACAGTCCAGAGAGTCCCCAAAAATTACAACTCTCAAATAAGTCCAAATTTAAAATAACCCAAAAGAATAACGTTTAGCCGTTTCCTGAAATAGTGGTCACCGCTGTGTTTCCGCCCCACTGATCCGCCTAAGTCTGAGGATTACCTGATAGAACAAGCAAACGTATGTGATTTTACATAAACTCAGTGTGTAACCTGGCAAAATTAGATAACCAAACATACAGAAACATTTCAGACAGTTAGGTACAGATTCGAGCTTATGCCCATTCCAGATATAGTTACAGCAATAGATATACAGATCAAATAACAGATTCAGATATGCAAATTCCTACCCCCATCCTCTACAAACCAACTCCGACCATCCCATCACACCATGTGGGGTTAAAAACACCAACCCACACCACATTGTGTCGTTACGACACATATCAGATATAGTGCAACCAAGCTGCCAGAATATAGGCGATGATCGCCATACAGAACACTTCCTCAACATATATATAAAACCCACCCCAAAATAGATGTAGATATCAGATACATAATTATCATACTAAACATGCTCAACATGCTTTATACAACAGTTACACATATAACAATATAATCAAGCATGTCCTAATTAGATCAGTCTAGCAGAATTTCATAGCATATAGCTTGGGGGTTTAATTATCCCTTATTGACCCTACGGTAGGTCTACAGTCCAACGGAACGACCCGCGCGACCTTAAGGAATATTTCAGAATTATGGGCCCACATGCCTTGCCCATGTGGGCTCACACGCCAGGATTGGCCTTACCCGTGTGGCCTACACGGCCTGGCCCAAGAATCCACACGCCCATATGTTATGCCTATGTGGGCTCACACGCCCAAACTGGCCTAGCCCGTGTGGCCTACACGACTACACTTAAGCCACTACACGGTCGTGTACACCATACGGCCGTGCCTTCGTCGGCCACATGATCGTGTTCTCATACATGGCATACCACACGGGTGGCCACATGCCCATGTGGCGTCAACAGTAAGGTTTTTCAGCTTTTGTTGACATTCATTTTTTGGCATTTCGGGTACACACCTAGTATCGATTCGATGCAGAGACACACCCAAGCCTTCCAGAACTCTAACACCCCGAGCGACTACGATTACGATTCAGCACAATGAGAGCCCCTTTCTTCTTGATTTGCCACGCACAAATACCTTAAACCAAAACTCTGAAGTTAAGAACCGATTTGCCTAAATCAAGGAAAAAGAAAGATGGACAAAACAGAAAGTATCGCAGAGAGAAAAATGAAGAGAGACGTCAGATATCCCAAAAGAGGGATTTTGGGGAAAAACATTAGTTTAACTCAATTCCCACTACACCACAATCCTATCCACCCACTGCTTAGAATTCTACCACAACCGAAACTCTAACACAAAGCCAATCAAAAATAATAATTCCCACGCTTACGCAAGGATTCGAACACCAGACCTCCATTACACCAACACCCTTACCACTCGAACTAGCAAGCTCATTCTGATCTAAATTTATAGATAATTAAATATAAGCCCATTGAAATAAGCTAAGCCTTAGATCTAAAAATAACCCAAAATTTGCCAAAGATAAGGCTTTAACTTGGGACCTCTCAAACATACCCAGAACACTTAACCACTGAAGGAGATTCACAGTTGTGTCAAGTTTTATAAAAACAAAAACAAGTAAGTCAGGGCATTACATTTTCCAAATTCCTTAGAGCGACGTCATTCTTTATCATATATGTTTCAATAGGTTTTCCAAGCTATTAGAATGTTCAACGTGTGGCGGTTTCTGAACTTGTTAAGTAAATCCAGGTGGTTGGGCTGGTCTAGGTTATACATAAGTATTACTTGGTCCAACTCCTTGGTTACTCCAAGAAAACTTTAGGTGGTTCCACCATGATGGGTTGTAAAAATTAGACTCCGGTTCTTGGCTACCTTTTTTCTAGTTATGATTACCCATGTAGAAAACTGACTTTAGGTTTGAAAGAAAATTTTTGAACAAGTGCCCTTCCCCACAATATACACAAGCTATGTTCTCGAATTGATTAGGTGGCTGAGTTACAATATTATTAAACCTATTAGTAGTAAAATTCTTAAGCATTGAGGATATCGAAGATACTTGAGCTACGGGTGAAGTGAATGCATCCACTTCATGTACTCCTGTAACTTCTTCTTGAGGCTTATCGGTTGGTTGGTCATTGATAATTATTGTTGGCAATTCTTTCAATAATTTCATAAGTTTTATCATAAGACTTAGAAAGGAGAGCAGCATTCGTTGAAGCATCTACCACCATCCTCATATGAGTATTAAGACCATTATTGAATGTCTCTAACTGAATATAGTACGTAATTTCATGATGAGGCTTTCCTTAATAACTCTTTCAATCTTTACCATGCCTAATATAAAGATTCGTCATCCATTTGCAAGAAGGAAGTGATCTTATTCCGCAACTTAACATTCTTGCTATATAAGAAATACTTCATTAGGAAACGTTCTGCCAACTCTTGCCGTGTTGTAATAGAATCTGGTGGCAATGAGTTCAACCAGGCTTGGGTCTATCCCGTAGTGAGTATGTGAACAATTTCAGCCTTAGTGCATCTTCTGGTACTCCAACTAGCTTGATGGAATCACTCACCTCCATAAATAATTTAAGGTGAAGGTGAGGATATTTAGTAGGCATTCCATTAAACTGAACCACTGTCGAAACATCTAGAACATAACTGGCTTTAGCTCAAATTATTGTGCCTTAATCTTGGGCCTTCCGATTCTTGGATTAAACTCATTAAACAGTGGCACGACATACTGTCTTAAGGCTCAACCCTTGTCATCAGCAAAAATTATAGTTTGATCTCTGATTCTCAAGGTTCATCCCTTCCGTCCTTTTTTAAACTGCTTCTCTTCTCCTTTGTCTAAAAGTCCTTTCAATTTCAAAATCTACAAGGAATAAGTCAATAATTTGATCAATACTCATAAACTCCTAAAACAATCACAGAAAATAGTGGAATTAAATTGAACAGAAAAAGAAACCAAAATGAAAAATTAACAATTTCACAAATAATGTTTTTTTAAAAATAATCCCCGACAACGACGCCAAAAACTTGGAATGAAGTGTACACAACTGTAACAAGTAATAAAGTGATAAGTATATCAAGTTATCGTCTTTACAAGGACTGTTAAGCAATTCTTTGTGAAAAGTTAGAATTTATACAAATTGGCTTAAGTAAAATAATATGAGTTAAAAATATGGGTAAACAAATAAACGTGAATTAATTATTCTAAATTAATAAACTAAAGATTATCTCAGTATGCAATTAAACACAAAGTTAGGCAAGTCTTAAGAGTTTATCAGAACAGCATATAAGTGTCGGAATAATCATCTTTCCTAGTTTAGAATTATTCAATTTATTAAAACATGTTACAAAAATTTTGTGACTAAATCTAACATTTACTAACCCTAATCACACTTAGTAAAGTATTTAACTTAATTAATTATTAAACCTATCCCACATATTTCTACGTTTAATAGATTTAAAATTTAATATGTAAAACAATTTACAAGGTTATGAAGGTAATAATAGTTTTGCTATTATTACAAATTTAATCCCAACGTGATTAAACATTACACCATACAAGTATTGTATCAATTAATTAAAATTTTGGTTAGATTAATTAATTAATTCATACATTCCTTCACAAAAATCATGTAACAAAAACTTAATCATGATTTTACTTGTATGAATAAATAGATCGAAAAGCACACAACATCGCTTAACAGAATTAAATAAAACAAACTAAGGAAATCAAGTCATTCCAACATAAATAAATTTAAGCAATCATGATATTACTAAAAATCAAATGCTTAATTGAAATCATGTCTATGAATTGAACAAAACAAAAGATTTCTAACTGATTCTGGACGTTCCCGAGGCAAAAATTGTTCACTCCTTCCTTTGTTCTCCTGAGTTGCCACCACAACTAAGCAAATTTCTCCCAACAAAGCTTACTAAGATTGCTCCCAAGGTTATGCAAAGACTCTTTTTCAAGAGAGGGAATGGAAAGGAAAAGGAAAGGCTAGTGGAAAGAAGAGAGAATGTGAGTGAATGAGAAGAATGCTTGATGAGTGAATAAATAAGTACGGCAGGTATTTGAGGGCTCTCTTTATACTAATAGATGAGGGCCAAAAATATAAATTAGGAGCCTTGAAAATCTCCCTCAAGTGGCCGACCATGCTAAGTGGGAGGGGAGGTTGGGATAGTTTGCTAATTTTGGCTTGTGGCTAGAAATAAAATGCATGAAAAAAGGATAGGTTTGATCGACATTGAGAGAAAGTGAGGAGCTGTTAAAATAGCTGCTAAAAACAGAGCAATAGCGGCGTTTTACCAAAAATGCCGCTAAAAACCAGAGCATTAGCGGCGCTTTCTGTAAAACGCTGCTAAAAACCAGAGAATTAGTGGCGCTTTCTGTAAAACGCCGCTAAAAACCAGAGCATTAGCGGCGCTTTCGATAAGACGCTGCTAAAAGTCATATAACCTCTAAAACTTTAAACCCCAAAAAAATCATAAACGCTAATCTATAACCCCTAAAATACTAAACTCTTAAACCCTAAAAAACCCTTAACACTAAAATATAACCCCTAAACCCCAAAAAACATCATATGGATGTTGATGTGTATATACATAGATACTAATGTAAAAGCTTATGTTCATAATAAATTATGGAAGCAATACTTAATATTGATTAAATTTATTTTTGGGTTTAGGGTTTAATATTTAAGGCTTAAGGTCTATGGTTTAGGGTTTTATGGTTTAAGTTTAATGGCCATGGGTATATAGTATGTTAATCTCAAGTGAATCATATTCAATAATTAAATCCTAAACCCTATAATTAATTATTGTTATCGATAATAGATATCTTGATTTTGATAAAAAATATTTTTTATATATTAATAAGGTGTTATATTGTTTAATGGATTGAAGGGATATTTTGTCGAAAACGTTTTAAATGATAAGTTTACCTTTAAATTTTATTAATATTTTTTTGTTTATACTATTTTAATATTTATCTATACTGATTAATTAGTGTTTTTTAATTTATATATTAAATAATCTCTTATATATAATTATAAAAGAGATAATATTAATTTTAAAATATTGAATTAATTATCATTATAGTTTAGGGTTTATGATTAATTTAGGATACATGGTTTAGGGTTTAAAGTGTATGAGTTACTATTTTAAAGTTTATGGATTATGGGTTTAGGGATTATGGTTTATGGTTATGTAAGAGATAATTTCCCCTTTTTCCCTAATCTGAATCCTTAAAACAATCACCCCTTTTTCCCCAATTTGAAATCCAAAATCCCCTATAAATGTTTCTTTTTCTAACAATGGTTTAGTGTGCAATTGTATACATGAACTTTAATTTGATCCAGTTCTTATAAATTATTAACACAATTATTGATATAACATCATTTTATATTTATATATTGCATACATAAATATTTATATTTATCCAATATAAAAATATATTGATGTATTTATTTTTTAAAATGTATATGATTAAATCAAAATTAAAGTTTCAACTATACATTTAAACTACAATTAGAATTTCACGTTTACAATTACACATTAAACCGAAATTCATATATAATTCTGAGATGTATCTCTATCAAAATTTAGGTGTATACATATAATTAAATACCATTTATATAAAAATCTAAACAACTAATGTGGACCATACTTAAAAGAATAATGCTTGTATTGCTGTGTCATTTTATATATTTTTTAATTCATCGATTTTATTTTATTTCTGTTAAAGTTTCCTTTTGTATTTTATATGATAATTTAAAAATTATAAAAATCTTCAAAAAATTTTAAAAATTAAAAATTAAAAATTAAAAATTAAAAATTAAAAATTAAAAAAATTAAAAATTTAATATTTAATATTTTAGTCCATATTTCAGTTAGAAAGTTCAATATTCAAAATTAAAAAAAATTTTAAAAAATGATAATCTCAACACAAAAATTTTGAAAAAAAAATAAAAAAAATTATGTTAAAAATAAAAAAAATTAAAATTAAACAATAGTGACATTTTCATATAAAACGCTGCAAAAGACAAGTAATAGCGGCGTCTTTATAAAACGCCCCAAAAAATCTTACACAAAACGGTACCTTTTTGTTATCCAAAATGCCTTAGAATTTTTTGCCAAAATCAGTTCCCCCCTTCCCCCCGAAATCCCAAAATTTGACATGAAATTTCTTCTTTTTTCCATCCTCTCTTTTTCCTAAAATCAGTTCCCTCCCCCATCCCCAAAGATATCCTAAAATTTCACCTGAAATTAGTAGAAGCAATGATCAAAGAAGCAATGGAGTTTATGTTACCTTCTCTACTTCACTTCTCCAATAGAAAAAGAAAAAACCCTAACGGCTACACTCTTCCCTCACTTTCTAAACTAACCAAAGAAAACAGTCATGGAAATAGAGTTTTCTCAAGCCGATTTCGATCTCCTTTTAGTTGCCGAACACACTCATAAAACCTCTGAAGTCAACTACGCCTAATACCCTCTTGATGCTGAGGTTCCTTCTTTATTTCTTTTCCTTTCAATTTTTTTATAATTCGTTTCTTTGTTTGCAGTTACTTGCCTCTATTAATCGATTTTAATAGCAATGAGGTTTTAATTCTTTTATTCTTATTTTCTTCTTTGGTTTGAGGTTTTTTTTAAAAGAAATCATTCTGGGTTTCCTATTATCGGTTAAAAATGGACTATTATCTATGTTTTAGTATTATATTTCTATTTAAGAAAAGAGAGGATATAAGTTTTTAAGTTCTAATGCATACCGGCTGTTTTAAAACAGATCTACCAGCAGCAGTCCCCATGGTGACTGAAAATTTTTAAGTAATGGTTCGTAGTTCAGAATCGAGAAGATGTTGAAAACTTTTGTTTTTTCTTAAAGGTTCCTCTAGGTTTAAATTTTGAAAGTAAATCACAAGGAAAAGTGAAAGTAAACATGCAAGAAAGAGAGACGAAGTTTTCAGGCTTATTCTGTTAACCAGTAAGGAAAGATAGCAGCTTTAGGATGCTAATCTTATCTGAGTGTTTAATTGTTAATTGTTAATTCCAGTAAGTAAACATAATACTGATATGTTTTGTAAACAATGATAAGTTGATTCTTTGTCGAGAAGTTCAATATATTCAGTATGGGAGAAAACTCTATTTGATCATTTGTGTGGATTGAAGCTGGTGATCTAATGGTAAAGTTATTTTACAGATTGGTCCTTTGAGATGTTGGCCTAGAGGCTTGTGTCTTTCACGATCCATTGGTGATATGGATGTTGGGGAGTTCATTGTTCCTGTTCCATACATAAAGCAAGTAAAGGTTTGTCTTACTCTTTCATAATCTACTTGCACAATGTAATTTATATCTTTTAGTTTGCCTGTCCTGATATCTTGATTTAACTTGTGCACTTAATAGCATTGGATATCGATATTTATTTGAAAGGGCCAACTAAAATTATATATTTTTCTATTTTTGTTTCTGGTATTTCTTCAAAATTGTATATATAAAAGATATATGCAAACAATATATCAATTAAAAAATAAAAATCTCATGAAATGCATTAGTTTTAGCGATTCATAAATTTCAAATCTGTTATCAATTTATTCTTCATTATAAAATCTCAATAAGCAAAAGTATCTAGTTTTAAGTTTTGTAAAAAGAAAAGTTTTTCATAAGCGGTTAAGATCAATTCATCCACGTGGTTCAATAATCCATCCACGTGGAGTTTTTTTTTTCTTTTTTGGGGAATGATCAATTCGCTGGTGTCTTATATATCTACAGGCTTTCTCTTGGGATTTATTTGCAAAACAACAAGGTGAAGAGAGAAGAGGCGAAAAGCTTGGTAAGAGAGAAAGGGAGATTTTAAGATTTGCAAATGTCTTCAACAGTGGTATCTTCACTTTATGCAGTTTGCAGTAATGCAGCTGGGATTGCAGGTATTATGTTTTTCTTTTTACCTGTCTCTCAAGCTCCTTTTTCAACTCTCATATGAGAACAGAACTCTAAATCAGTTGATTTCAATGAGTTCTTTTCTTTTTTCAGGTAACATCTTTGCTTTTGTGCTGTTCTTGTAATCTAGATTCCATACTTTTGACGCTTCATCTTGAAGAAACTTGTTGGGCATCTGTTAATAATTAGGGAACAGATGAAATGTTGCAGATGGTTGGGCCTCCTATAAATCTGCTTGCTGTATTTTCTGTGTTATTGTTTTTTATGTTATAAGTACAGATTCCTTTTATTTTATTTACAGATACTTGGTTGTGCTATGTACTTTGTGTAATTTGTTGAGAAATTCTTATCTTTTGCAGGTAAATAAACCATCAGTTATATTCATTGATGAAATTGATGCTTTAGCAACTAGGTATGATAATCTTGTTGCCACTCCTATCCCTTCTTTTTTTAATGCAAGAATTTGTTGAAACCACACCATTTGTTGACATCTGAAGGCGAATGAGGTATAAGCTTTGCAGATATAGTTTGCAACTAAGCATTAATATTTTGCATCTGATTTAAATCAAGTGATTGGAAATGGAAATATGGTTGCCCTGGTTATCTTTTATGGTATTTTATAAGACACTGAGAATGGGCTACACTTGGTACCTTTTACAGGCCAATTATCATTGCAATTATGTGGAGGAAGATAACTATAGATGAATTTAGTGGAGAGGAGAAAAACATAGCTGTCTTTAAGATCATATGTGAATGATTTTCTCTCTTTCTTTCTATCTGATCAGACGTCAGGGGATTTTCAAGGAAACAACAGACCACCTGTATAATGCAGCCACTTAGGAGCGGGAAACTACTTTGAATCAGCTACTAATAGAGGTTGAGCTTTGTATTTGTAGGATCCCAGCAATGAAATTTACCTGAAATCTTTGGAAATGTCTGCTAAGGTAGGTCTCTCTCCATACTTGGTATGATTTATTCTTTAAATAATGCTTATATTTCATTATTTGTGCCTTAACTCATAACTCATAACTTATAACTCACAATAGAATTCTTATTTTTTTGTGTTTATCCTTTACCAGCAAAGGCAGTAGAAGATATGGTGTTATTGAATGTGATCCACTAGTTCGCAAAGGACTTGAGAAAACTGTAAGTAGTCTTTAATAGATGGCACTTAACAAGCATTCCATTCATAAATATTATATTATTATTTTTATATAAGATTGTTGTTTTAATTATATAATTGAATAAATGTATAAGTTTGAGCTTAAAACTGTTGTTAGTTTTGTGTTATAATTTGTTCCTAAATTTTTTACCCAGAACATGCTCTGTATCTATTATTTTGTTCCTTGAAACAACTCCTTAATTTTTTATACTAATTGTTCCTTGAAATAATTCATCCCGTTATGTGCACAAGTATTTAAATGTTCATGATAGCAGCTGGTATTTTTTTTTATATTTTTTCAAGAGAAATTATAGCTCTAATTAATTTATATGGAGGACAAAATGAAATGAAAAAGGTAGAAAGAAAGGAACTCTAGCTGTCTCAAGTCCCTACTAAATTAAAGTGTTGCAAATTGAAGTGTTTAAATGCTATAAATTGAAGTGCTTAAATGTTGTAAATTGAAGTGTTTTAAGTACTGCAAATTGAAGTGTTTAGTTGCTGGAAATTGAGATGTTTTATCGCTGCAAATTGAAGTGTTTAGTTGCTGGAAAAGAGATCTCTTTTCCTGCAATTTTGTAGTTAACAGATTTAGGTTTCACGTTACATTATTTTGTATGTTGTAGGTACATATTATGCACAGCCTTTTCAACGACTTCTGCATTGACAGACTGGAGTAGTGTACAAAAATCCTTTAGACACTTTCAGACTAGTCAAATCTATAATATTTTTTCCCCTCTGTTTGTAGGTTCATTGGCATCTTGTCCTGACGAGAGTGTAGTTGATAAAGCTTTAAACTTTGCATTGTCCTCCGAGGTATTAGAATTCCTAGTTCAAAACTTAGCAATTTGTCTTTTATAAAAGACCTTTGCATTTTCAGTGTTGTTTAGGTTCGCAAACAAGATGCTGTATTTGGACTTGTTGTTAGTAAAAGACTTGTTATATTTTATTTATATATTTATATTTAATCTAATTTTTATTATTTATTTTAGTTTTGATTCTATATTTTTATTTTTATTTTAATATTTAATAACTTGAGTTCTAACTTTTAGATTTTAATTGTGTTATTAATTTATTATTTTAAATTCTAAATTTGAATTTATCAATTTTTATATTTAGTTTTAAAGTTAAATTTTTCATAGAAAATTTAATTTGATAATGAATTTTAATAGAAAATTTTTATATTTATATCATGGATATTATTCTTCTCAATATTTTGATAATGAATTTTAATTTTTCATTACCTTTATAATATTTTATAATAATTTTTTTTTAAATTTCATGACCTTTAGTGGCGTTTTTGGAAAAAGCGTCGCTAAAGGTCAAGGCCTTTAACGGCGTTTGTGGGAAAAGTGCCGCTAAAGGTCAAGGCGTTTAGCGGCGCTTGTGGGAAAAGTGCCGCTAAAGGTCATGACTTTTAGTGGCGTTTGTGGAAAAGCGTCGCTAAAGGTCATGACCTTTAGCGGTGTTTTTTTAAATAATCGCCGAAAACTTGAGCGGCGTTTTTTGCGGCGCTTGTAAAAAAATATGTTAAAGTCATAACAATTTTACCATAAAAAATATATGAAGAAATATATTTAATTTTCATATTCAAGGGATTCATAATAACTAATTAATTTAATTCCATTTAAAACTTCAATTATTTAATTAGAATTAATTAAATAATAATTAAAAAATATTAAATTAACTTTCAAGTCAATTTTATACTTAGCTAGAAAACACATTCATTTATGAATGTGACTTATTTCTCTAACTTCTTCATTTCCATTCATTTGGTTCTACATGCTTAATGAGTTAGCGAAGAGATTGATTAAACATATATAATTAGGGCTCAAATGATTTATAATTAAGTTTTTAGCTTTTCGCCTATTAATTATTAACTCATTTAGTCACGAAGTTATTTTACTATGGTATCTTGATTGAGCTCTCACTAATTACATACCATTACGAAAATTACTTAATCAGTGCTCTTCCAGTGACCTTGTCATAAGGTATATTACCCTCATAGGATATTCTTAATCTCTTTGGGGTAATTTTGTTCTCCTAACATCTTCCTTCATGAAAAGTCAATTACTATCCAATAGTAATCAAGTCATTTATCACAAAGACAAATGACTAGTAACCATGTTTACTTTTCATCTATCAAGTCATTTGTCCTTTAGTCGGGCTATGAATTCCACTATTGTGAATGTTGCTACATATTACAAAATTCGTATACTCAACATACCAGCTTTCAGTTCATTATTTATTTTCGTATATCCGTCGCCGGAATAAGGTTACGGAGCATTACCAGAATAAATAGATCAAATACAGATATTTCATATTATTTAACATTCATGTTAGATATTATTCATAAAGTCCCTTATATGAGCCCTCGACGCCCAAAACATACATTAGAAACAAGTCAAGACTAAACCGGGTACTCAGAGAATTTTTCGCGAAATATCAAAAATTTTCCTAGGTGTAGGGTACACACGCCCATGTAGTCAGGACGTGTGGGCATTTTAAGTAGGGCACAGAGCTGTGTTCCAGCCCATGTTTGTACCTATGTAATTCTCTGACTGGGGTCACACAGCCAAGTCACACGCCCGTGTGCTAAGCCATGTGTAGGTGCAAAGGTCACACGGCCAAGCCACACGCCTGTGTGCCAGGCCGTGTGATCAATTTTGAGCATTCTGTTTTGAAATTTTAAAGATGCAAAGGACACACGGCCAAAACACACACCTATGTGTTAGGCCGTGTGTCATACAAGGCTAAGACACACGCCCGTGTCCCTGCTCGTGTGGACAAAATAAGGCCATTTCCAAGCCTTATTTCACACCCAAACTTGTCTTCCACCTACATTAACACTTAAAGACATTCCCAATCCAATATAAAACATTTGAATCAAGCCATAACCAAGTGTTATGCATATCATATCATCTTATATAATCAAGTATCCATGCTTAACAATTTGATCACTTACATATATATATTCATACCTATACCAACTATACCAACTCAAGCCATGTTAAAATTTGCCTATTAGTTAACCAACAATCAATTATACCAAAACACATATCAACCATGATAAGGCCATATACTTATATATATGTATCAAACATAAGCCATTCAAATGGCTAATCACAACAAAACATTTACATGCCATCAATGGCCAAATTAACCTATACATGCCGTCATACCAAGGTTGATTTAATAAATTTACCGAAAAAGGGTGATTGATAGTGTGATGTGGCTTTGACCAACTTCCAACCTTAACGAGCTTTCGGGTTACGATAAAATAGAGGAAATAAAATAAAGTAAGCAATTAATGCTTAGTAAGTTCGTATAACAGGAAATTAACTTACCATTTATTTCATAGTTAAGGTAAGCTAACTAAACATGCTCAAACCAATTCGGCCAATTGCCTAAACACATATCCTCATCAAGCATGTTGGTCATGTAATTCGCATAAATACCAAGAAACATGAATGAGCTCATTAATATTCAATTTCCACATACATGTATTTATCACTTCAAGTATCCGTGAACATGCACATATCATATCGTTGTACTTCAAATATTTCTCATAGTAATTCATCTTAAATTCATTTAATCTCATATCGAAACTTTACCCGTTGAATCATTTAAAATATTGATGGATACAAGGGTAGTATACATGAAGTGTACAAAACTGTAAACTGTCAATTCATATTTGGGAATGCTCATACGAGCACATAAACGGGAAGCTCACTTTCAAGCCATATAACGGGAAGCTCATGTGAGCCATGTAACGGGAAGCTTATCCGGGTTGTATAACGGGAAACTTATCCGAAGAGCCATTAATCAGGAAGCTCACAAAGAGCCTTTAATCGGGAAGCTCACAAAGAGCCAGATAATAGGACGCTCATAAGAGCTACGGTGTGCCCACAACACATGTAGGATCACGACCAACCGGGATGCTCCGAAGAGCTATTAATGGGATGCTCAAGAGGGCTAATAACGGGACGCTCTTTCGAGCTATGGTGTGTCCGCAAAATATGCAGGACCACAACCAATTCGGGAACCCTGTATACATCGAATTTCATTTATTCAATCGGGACTTAATACTTATCGAGCATTATCGGATATGTGACCTATTTTCATACGTGTAAATTATACAATACACATACATAACATTCAATTTAAACATATAAATATATACAATTTAGTTACAAGAACTTCCTTTGACAATTATTCGTGTATGCAAAATCTACTAATCCGACACTTTTTCTTTTCCATAATCTACTTTGTTTTTGATTTATCCAGATCTATACGAATGAATTTAACATCAATTCAATACAATTCATATTCAATTTAGTCTATTTCACATCTTAGGAAAAATTACTATTTTGCCCTTATACTTTTAATTAATTTCAATTTCGTCCCTAGGCTCGGAAAATGAAATTCATGCAATTTAATCTTTATTCCAAGCCTAGATGATTTTTACATGTAACAATAGCAGCCCATGTATTTCATAAAATTTAAAATTTTTCCATAAATTTTATAACTTTTCAATTTAGTCCCTAAATCATAATTTCATCAAAATTTCCTTTACAAAAGTTGTTTATCTATCAACAACCTTCCATTTTCTACCATAAACTTCAAAATTTCAGCATACTCATCCATAAAAAAATTTTAATACTTTGATAACTTTGCAATTTAACCTCTGAGATAGCTAGATTAAGTTATTACGATTTCAGAAATATAAAAGTTACCAAAAACGGGACAAAAATGCTTACCTAATTAGGCAAAATAAGTTTCTCTTTTTTCAATTCTCCATGGCTAGGGTTTCCATCTTTTTAATTTGGGAAAGATGATGAAATAATATGATATTAGATTTTTATCATCTTTAATTATTTCTATTTCCAATTTAGACCTTTTCTTTATTTAAATTTTCAAGGATGAATCATCATACTTATCTACTAACTCCTCTTAATGGTCTATTTTCCATATAAGGACCTAAAATTTTGAATTCTATAGCTATTTGATCCCTTATAGCTACTAGATGTAACACCCCAAACCCGGCCTAGTCGTTATGGCCGGATGCAGAAGTGTCACATGGTGTAACAACCCGATTTAGGGCCTAGTCAGAATAGTGGTCTCAAGACCACAAATTCAGGGTCAAATAATTTAATTTATTATTATTTTGATGTTATAGCATGATTATATGAGTGCATGAAAAAATTGGTGGGTTAATTTTGACGTTTGTGAGCCCAATTTCGAAAAAGGACTAAATCGCATAAAGTGCAAAAGTCCTAATTTGATAGCTAGATATGTTATTTTTTTAGAGAATCAAAATTTGGGGATTTTAAAGGACAATTAGACCCTACTATGATAGCATAGCCGACCATAAGACAAAGATGAGAATTTTCAAAGTTAGGTGGAATTGGGTGGCTTATTTGACTAAAAAAGGAAATAAAATAAAGAAAGATGATATCATCTCTTTTCCATCTTCTTTCACAACAAATTTTTAGCCATTTTTGGGGGTTTTGAACTTAAAAATTTGCAGCAACTTATCATCCCTAGAAGTAAGTGATTTCCATACCATTTGTTGATGATTTTTGCATTTTTGAGACCCTTGAAGCATGAGCTTTCAAATGAGGGGTATATGTTGCAAAATGATTAAGAGTTTAGGGTTTTGCCATGAATGGATTTGTAATGGTTGCTGAGTTTTTATGGAAGAAAATGAGTTTTAGTAGTATAATAGACAACTTTTGTGAAAGGTGTTAGCATGAAAACACCTAAAAGGATTATTTTGCACAAGTTGTAAAATAGTTGATAAATGTATGAAATAGTGAGAATTTGGAGTTGCTAGAATAAATTTGATAAAAATCGATATCATAGGGATAAAATGGTCATTTTGCCAAAGTTTAGGAGCAAAATGGTCGTTTTACCGAAGATGTGAATTTTTAATTGCTTAATTTTATTTAGTGATTAAATGAGTGTGTTTTTCTATTTTAGATCAAAAATTTCCAAATCTGAACCTAGACCGGGGGAAAGCCAAGAAAATCGACTAAACCGACTAGTCGTGTACGTTTTGTAATCCGAGGTAAGTTGTATGCAAATAATACAACTATATTGTTACCATATGTGTTTGAATTATTTTTGAATCTATATAGCATAAATTTCTTGATTGTGGAATTGAGAATGTATATTGAAATTGAGATAGTAAGATTCCCGTTGGAACCTTAAGAAGTAAATCGGATATCCATGCCATGATAGTTGGGTCACTTGCATGAACTAGTGTAAGACATGTCTGGGACATGCATCGGCCACATTATGAGAGCCAGTGTAAGACCATGTCCAGGACATGGCATCGGCATTAAAACGAGTGCTAGTGTAAGACATGTCTGGGACATGCATCGGCCTCGAGACGTAAGCCAGTGTAAGACATGTCTGGGACATGGCATCAGCATGGACATACGAGAGCTAGTGTAAGACCATGTCTGGGACACGGCATCGGCCTCGATGATGATATCCAGTGTAAGGCCATGTCTGGCACATGGCATCGACAACTTACCCTATGTTGGAGGCTTATGGAATGTCCGATAGCGTTTCGAATAGTTCAACGGTGAGAGTCAAGATTTTAAGTTAATGAAGAAAAGTATAACTTTGTGGTGAGTGGTACAGGTACCTATTTGGTACATATGAGATATGAGCTCAATATATAATGTGTGACTTGTATGGATGGTAATGAGTAAGTTGTGCTTATGCCCACCTTTGTGTTATGAGCATGTTGAATTATTGATAAATTGTTGTTGTAAATCTATTTATATGCAACTTACTAAGCTTTTATGCTTACTCCCTTTTCTTTCCATTTTTCTTATAGTGCCGCCTAACTAGCTCAAGGATCACTGGAAGTCAGAGATATCGATCACACTATCGACCGAAGCATTCGGTATAGGTGGATTTATATTTTTGAATATGGCATGTATAGGGCTTAGACTTTATTATTTTGTGACTTTGAGAATTGGCCAAATGTGTTGGCTTGGGTTGGAAACCCTTCATTTTGTATTAAACCTTGAATGATGGCTAACATTCATTTTGAGTTTATAGAAGATACATTTTCATGGTTGAATGAATGTCTAATGTGGTTGATTTGGTTATATGAATTGTTCTTTTTTTGGTATTGCTTGGTATTTGTATGAAACTAGGTATGTAAGGGTGGTAATGAGGCTTGGTAAATAGCCTTATATTGTCCTCACGGGTAGACACACGGGCGTGTGTCTAGGCCGTGTGTGACATACGGTCTACCCCATAGGCGTGTAGTCCGGCCTTGTGTCCTCTACACGTAAAAATTTAAAGTCAGTATGCATGGTAATAAACACACAAGCTTAGACACAGTCGTGTGTCTTAGCCACGTGAAGGACACGGGCGTGTGCCTTGGCCATGAGACATTTGAACATGCTGACATTAGAAATAGAATGTCCATGTTTTCGCACACGGGCTAGGACACGGGCATGTCGTGGCCGTGTGAGAGACACGGGCCATTGACACGGGCGTGTGTCTGGCCATGTGAAAACCCTTGTAGGTGTGAATTAGAAATTAATTCTACACGGGTGCAGGACACGAGCATGTCCCAGGGTGCTTAGGCCATGTGAGCCATATGGGCCATCAGCACGACCATGTCAAAATGGTCACACGGGCGTGTTGTCCTTCCACATAGGCATGTGCCCTATTTTAAAGGCAAAATTTTCATAGTTGGTTTGAGGACCTGAATGGTCTTAAATAGTTTCCAATGGTTGATTTGGGGCTCGTAGGCCCACAATAAGAAGTTTAAAGTATGAATTGAAAAAGTTTTAATTAGGACCGAGTCTGGGCGACTTGAGATTGTTTGTTTGCATGAGATCAAGTTAGGAAATGCCTCATACTCCGCCCCGTCCTGGGTTACGGGTATGAGGTGTTACACATGGAATCGGTTGAAAAGAGAACCGTTGTCGTTAAATTAAAAACCCTTCCCAATTCATTAACCTTTAGAGTTATTGCAAATTTCAAAGCTTTCTTTCATTTAATCATTTAGAAATAAAACGTGTTTGTAGCAGAAGCATGTAAAACTGCTGTGTCCAGAAACTCCGTTCAAGATTTTAGAAAACCATCACAATTATAAATAAGTAAAAACCCAAAACCAACGTCAAAATTTAAAAGAGTCTAGAGTCCCAGAAAATACAACCTCAATGTTAAAACTTAATAACTCAAAACAAATTAAAACAGTAAAATAGGTCGTCACCGTCGAGTCCTTCGCTGCACCAATCCGCCTAAGACTGTGGGTTACCTGTACAAACAAACAGAAAAGGGGTGAGTTTACGTAAACCCAGTGTGTAACCCCCACAGAATTAAGTACTCACACATATACAAAATATCACAAATCAAACAGATTCAAATTCGGGCCTGAGCCAATGTCAGATAAAGAGACAGATACAAACATCAGAATCCTATCCCCATCCTCTACACACACAATGTGGGTTTTAAAACACCCATCCAGCCCTACACACCACATAGTACCGATGCGGTACGTAACAAATATAGTACAACCATGCTGGCAGATAATAGGCAAAACTGCCTTTCAGAACACTTCCTCTAGTATAACAATCCCACCCCAATAACAGAACATACATACAGTATTACAGATAGTACATGCTTAACATGCGTATATAATCAGATAGCATATATGCATGGCATAGACAAGCTCAGAACAGTACATCAGTCTAGCATAACACATAGTTTTAGGGTTTAGTAGCCTTTACCGACCCTTCAGTAGGTCTATAGTAGATTAGGATAACCCGTGCACCCTACAGAATATTTCAGTATAATGGGCCCACATGCCAGTGTGAATTTCTCGTGTGGGCCCACATGCCTGTGTGGCCCATACGGCCAGTTTGGGCTTGCCCGTGTGGATCACACGGCCTGGCCGAGATATCACATGCTAAGTGGCGTGCCCGTGTGGCCCACATGCCCAATTTGGTGTAGCCCATGTTACCCACACGACCACACCCTGGCCATCACACGACCGTCTGGCGTCGACAGAGGGGTTTTCTGCATTTCGGGTACACACCTGGTACTGTTTCGCAACGAAGACACTCTTGAGCCTCCAAAAACCTAAAATTTGTCAATTAACCCCCAATTAATTGCTTGAAAATGACATTAAACCAAACCACATCGTAATGGACAACCCGTAAAACGATCAAAAACCTTACCTTAGAATGCTTACCAATGATTCCGCATAATCAAAGCACCGATTGGGAACCTCCAGCCCCTTAACCTTCTCCTAAGCATAAAACAAACCCCAATTAATTGAAGATTCATTAGCCAAAACTAAAATCACACTTATGAAACTTACCGATAACGCCCAAGAACATCGATATAACAATTCACAGAACTTGATAACAAGTAGAAGATTAAAAATAAAATCGGCAGCAAGAAAAGAAAGGGAAAACGGCAAGGGGAAAAAAAAGAAGAGAATGTCAGTTTTTTTTCTGCAGAGAATTTTGGGAAAAGAAAGATTTTCTCAAATTTCACTACTTACCCTATCAGAACCATTCACTATCAGAATTTTAATTTTACCAAAACTCTGTCCTATAACCGAGCAAAAATAAATGCCCACGATTGCATAGGGATTCGAAAACAGAACCTCCAAACAACACACTAACACCTTTACCACTTGAACCAGCAGGCTTATTCTGATATGGTTTTACAAATGACTTAATATAAGCCTACTGAGCAAGTATAAGGCTTAAGTCAGAAAAATACCAAAATTTACCAAAGGTAAGGCTTGAACTTGGGACCTCTCACACACACCCAGAACACTTAACTACTGAAGCATATACACCCCTGTGTTAAAATTATACAGAAACAGAAATAAATATTTCGGGGCGTTACAACTCTAGCCCCTAAAAGAAATTTCAACCTCGAAATTTACCTGATTAAAATAGATGAGGATACTGCTGACGCATCGAGTCCTCAGGTTCCCACGTGGCCGCCTAGTGCTATGATTCTGCCATAGAACCTTCACCAATGGAATGGACTTCTCCTCAAAACCTTAACATCTTGATCCAGGATCTGAACCGGCTCCTCCTCAAATCTCAGGTCTGACTTAACCTTGATCTCCTTAATCGAGACGACATAGGATGGGTTAGGATGGTACCACCTCAACATCGAGATGTGGAACACATCATGAATACGATCCAGCTCAGAGGGTAACTCCAACTGATAAGCAACTGGTCTCACTCACTTCAGAATTTGGTACGGTCCAATAAACCAATGGCTCAGCTTGCCCTTCCAACTGAACCTTAGAAATTTCTTCCACGGAGAGACCTTTAGAAACACAAACCCTCCCACAGAGTACTCAATTCACATCTTTTCAGATCTACTGAAGACTTTTATCAGTCAGAAGCCGCTTTCAGATGATCTCGAATCAGTCAAGCCTTATCCTCAGTTTTAGAAACCAATTTAGGACCCAAAACTCGTCATTCACCCAACTCAATCCAACACAAAGGAGTACGACACTTACGACCATACGGAGCCTCATAAAGTGCCATCTGAATACTCGACTGGAAACTGTTATTATAGGCGAACTCGGCTAGCGGCATATAATCCTCCCCATTCCCTCAGAAATCAATCACGCAACTCCAAAGCGTATCTTCTAGTATCTGAATCACCCTCTCAGATTGACCATCGATTTGAGGATGGAGCACAGTACTGAAGTCCAACCTTGAACCCAGAGCCTCGTGTAATTTCTTCCATAACCAAGAAGTGAAGCGATGATCTCTATCAGAAATGATCGAGACAGGTACCCCATGCAGTCTTACTATCTCAGAGATGTACAACTTGGCTAGCTTCTACAATGAATAATTAGTTCGAACCAGAATGAAATATGTAGACTTGGTCAATCGATTCACGATGACCCAGACATAATCCCTCTTACTGGGTGTCAAGAGCAACTAACTAACGAAGTCCATAGTCACCCATTCTCATTTCTATAAGGGAATATTAATTGGCTGTAGTAAACCCAAAGGTAACTGATGCTCAACCTTAACCTGTTAACAAGTCAAACATCGAGCAACAAAGTCAGTAACCTCACGCTTCAAACCCGGCTACTAGTATAACTCACGAAGGTTGCAATACATCTTATTACCACTGGGATGCATAGCATAAGGGCTACTATACGCCTCTCCCAGAATAGACTGCCTTAGATCCCCATTGTTTAGTACACAAATCCAACCATGGAAACAGAGTACCCCATCATTATTCAGTCTAAAATCTGAAGTACTGCCATTCTCAACCTGACGAAACCGTAAACCCAATGACTCATCCCCCAACTGTTTATCTCGAATCTAGTCAATCCAAGTTGGCTTAACCTGTAACTCAACTAACAGACTCCCATCATCAAACAGACAAAGGTGAGCAAACATCGCCTTCAATTCAGACATCGCTCTTTAGCTTGGAGCGTCTGCCACCACATTAGCCTTACCAGGATGATACTTGATGGTACAGTCATAATCTTTGAGCAGCCCAGTCTAACGAAGCTGCCTAAGGTTCAACTCCTTTTGAGTAAGGAGATACTTAAAGCTCTTATGATCAGTGTAGATGATACACCTCTCACCATACAAATAGTGCCTCTAAATTTTCAGTACAAAGATCACAGCAGCCAACTCAAGATCATGCGTCAGATAGTTTCCTTCGTGTCTCTTAAGTTGACGGGACGAATAGGCCACAACCTTACCATTCTGCATCAAAATACAACCCAGACCAACATGCAAAGCATCACTATACACCACAAACTCCTTCCCAGACTCAAGCTGTATCAGAACAGGAGCTTGAGTCAGAACAGACTTGAGCTTATCAAAGCTCGATTGTTGTGCATCAGTCCAGACAAATGGCACACCCTTAGCCAGAAGCTTAGTCAGTGAAGCTGTAACCAGAGAGAATCCCTCAACAAACCGTTGATAATAACCAACCAAACCCAGAAAGCTGTGAATTTTAGACACATTCTTAGGCTCCAGCACAGCCTCAATCTTTCGAGGATCAACTCAAATCCCCTCTGTATAAATCACATGCCCCAGAAAAGTTACTTCACACAACCAGAATTCACACTTACTTAGCTTAGCGTAAAGCTGCTTCTCACACAGAATCTGAAGCACTACTCTAAGATGCTCATAATGCTCATCCTTAGTCTTAGAGTATACCAAAATGTCATCGATGAAGACCATAATGAACTGATCCAGATAAGGCTAAAATACTCGGTTCATCAGATCTATAAATGCAGCAGTACATTCATCAACCCAAAAGGCATAACTAGGAACTTGTACTTTTCCATAACGAGTCTTGAACGTCGTCTTATGCAGATCCACCTCCTTAACCTTCAACTGATGATACCCAGAACGTAGATCGATCTTCAAAAACACAGAAGCCCCTTTGAACTGATCAAATAAGTCGTCAATCCTCGAAAGCGGATACTTGTTCTTTATGGTTAACTTATTCAGCTGTCGATAATCAATGCACATCCTCATGGTCTCATCCTTCTTCTTAATAAATAGAAGTGGTGCTCCCCACAGAAACACACTAGGACGAATGAAACCACGGTCCAACAACACTTGTAATTGAGCCTTAAGCTCTATAAGCTCTTTCGGTGCCATACGATAGAGAGCAATGGACACCGAAGCTGTACCCAAAAGAAGCTCGATCCCAAACTCAACCTCTCGGTTAGGAGGTAATCCCGGTAACTCTTCAGGAAAGACGTTTAGAAAATCCCTCATAGTTTTGATATCCCCATTCGAAGAGTCTCCAGAAGTAGAAACACTGACATAGGCCAAGTACGCCTCACACCCTTTTCGAACCAATTTCTCAGCCACAAGCACGAATATCACATTAGACAAATAATCTCGACGCTCTTCGATCACAACAACCTAATCATCCACCTCAGTTCTCAGAATGACCCTCTTAGTCACACAATCCAGACTAACCCGGTACTTGACCAACCAGTCTATTCCCAAAATTATATTAAACTCCTCAAACGAAAGCTCCATCAGATCCGCTAAACAATTCCTTATACCACTAAAGGTACATCCCTATAGAGTTTACTAACCCAAACCGATTGCCCCAACGGACTTAGTACAGTGACCTCACTCGTAGTGCTCTCCACAAAAATCCCCAAAGTCTCATGTAATGACCCAAAATTCACGGGCATCAAAAAAAGGACATTATCAGGCCTCCTCTTAGTAAACCAAACCTATAAATAATTATTAGAAATACCTATGAGTCTAGTAGTGTGTCTAATTAGGTTTTAATTAGGTGAATTTAGCTTAATTAAGAGTAATTAGGAAAAAAGACTAAATTGAATAAGGGGCAAAAGTTGAATTATAGATTAATAAAAAGAAAAGGGGACCAAAATGACAAATATGTCATTTGATATAATTGAGGCGGCACTTAGATTGAAAAATCTGAGATTTTTCTTAGGTATATATATTATATATTATTATTAATTGATTATATTATAATTATATTATATTATGAAACAAATTAAATAAATACAAATGTATGGTAATAAAAATATACATATGTAAAAATTATATTTGTACAGTTGTAATTTAAATACATAATTTACTTATAATTTAAGTCAAAAGATATTTTATGATTATTAACTATATTAAAAGATTTTTATATGATAAATAAATTAAATTCATGACAAGTGGATGGTGATGATGATATACAAATGTAACAATGTATAAATGTACATTTGTAACATATGTATTTGTGTATTAAATAGATACTTATTATATTTATTATTATTTAATTTGTATTATATTATTATATTAATGAATAAATTAATAAGTTGACAAATGTAAGGTGATAGTAAAATACAAGTGTGATAAATCATGTACATACAATTGTAATATTTTTAATTTAATTACTTTTTATTTAAGTAAATAGATATTTATTATTTATTTATATTATATTATTATATTATGAAATAGATTAGATCAAGACAAATGTAGGGTGGAGATAATGTACAATTGTAACATATATATTTGCTATCAAATAGATATTTATAAATTAAGTAGTTAATATATATATATATATATATAAATATAAATATTAAGTTATAATTATAAAGTAAATAAGAAAAAGAACCAAATAAAGGAAATAAAGGAAATAAAACGTAGAAAGAAATAGAGAAAGCCATTCGAAAGTGGAAAAGGAAAGAAAGAAAGAAAAGAAAAGGAGAAACTAAGGTTTTAAAGCTTGAAGTTTAATTTGGTAAGTCAATTAAGTCCTTTTCTCTTAAATTTGATGTTTTGGAAGCTTTAGAACAAAGTTTTGATGAAATTAAGTTGAGGTTTTGGAAGTTTTAAGGTTTTTGAATATAGTTCATGTTTAACAAAAGAGTGAATTAGGGGTTTAATTGAATGAATTTCAAGTTAGAATTGATAAAGGGATTAAATTGTAAAATAAGTTATAAGTTTTGTGATAGAGGGATTAAATTGAAAGAAATTTTAAATTAGGGTTTTATTATGAATATTGAATAGTTGAGTTTCATATGGCAAGAAATTAAGTAGAAAAGAAGTATGAATTAAGTTAGAAAAGTAAGTAAACTTAGTTAGGATTAAATTGAGAATTAGTAGAAATTGAATAAAATTCAATTATTTATTATAATTTAATGCTGTAATTAATAGTGAAGATTATTATTATTTTCGTAGCTAGCAAAGAACCCGAGGCATCGGTACCGAAAGGAAAGGAAAAAGTTGTCGAGGAGTAATCAAACAAATCCAGAATTTTATTACTATAATTCAAATTATTTATTACTAAATGTTAATGTTAATTTATAAGTTGGTAAGTAAATTATGAGGTAAGTGCTGTTATGGAATTGAATGATAATTGAAATAGTTGTTAAATAAATGTTAGTATTGGATTATGATTGAATTGTTGAATTGAAAGAGAATTCCAGATTTAAAGTGAAATTGAATTGATGATGGATAAGTATTGATATTGAATTGTATATTGATGAAAAGTGAAATTGAATTGATTTGTAAATGAATTGAAAGTGATATTGAATTGAGAAAATGAATTGAATACCCTATTAACTAGTCGGGCTGAGTCGAATATAGTTGGCATGCCATAGGATTGGAAGTGTTCAGGGATACTTCGACCTCGAGTCGATGAGACATTGGGTCTCACTATTGTACTTCGGATAGATTCGATGAGGTACTGGGTACCACTTTACTTCGGCTAGGCCGATGAGACACTGGGTGTCAACTTTGCTTCGAACTATTCGATGAGGTACTGGGTGCCATTCTGATGTGTTTGGTTGGATCCGTATATCCACCAAAGTCCGAGTTTGTTAATAGGGTGAAAAACTGATATGAGAAATTTAAATTGTGGATTGAAATTGAGATCGGAAATGGAAGGCATGAACTAAATGTTGACGTAGTGTAGAAAATTGAAGTCTATGATATTTAATTGAAACTAAGAAATAGTTGAAATTGTGTTACTATTATTAACGAATGAAGTTTAAGAATGAGTTAATATTTGAGAAAATTCAATTGTTATATGTTTAATATTTATATTTCATTATTGTTATTATAGTTTGAGTTATAGTAATACCACTGAGTATGTCTATACTCAGCGTACGGTTATTTCCCGTTCGCAGGTTAATAGGAGTCAAAATTTGGTCTGGCATCCGAACCAATCCCGATCTCAGCAAGCTTGGTGATGTATATTTTATTTTGGTATATGTGGCATGTACCTAGATTTTAGTTTGAGTTAATGTGGTTTTGGATTGTAAGGATAATATGTGATTATTTAAATTGGTAAATGAAAGATTAAATAAATGAAATGGTATATATAACATTACGTTTGAATTAATAATTGAATAGAACTTTTAATTTAATTTGAATAATGGTATGAATGACCATATAGTAAATTCTAGTATTAATCTTGGTATGTTTTAGATGTTTACATGTATGAATTGAATTGGTTATATCATTGGTATTAGATTTTTTTCGGTTTGAAATTACAAGGAAGGTTAGATGTATACAAAGCAGGTTATATTAAGTTAAAAAAAAATTAAAATTTACGAAAATTCTCCGAGCACCTGGATAAGTCCCGATCCACTTCTAATACGTGTTTTGGGCCTCGAAGGTCCATTATAGGGACTTAAGGATTAAATTTATCCTTTGTATGTTAATTATTTGTGAGTTATTCGTAATTTATTTGATATGTCCGGTAATACTCTGTAACCCTATTCCAATGACGGTATAGGGTTAGGGGGTGTTACATCTCAGATACATTACTAGCTATGTATTAGTGAGTAGACCCTATGTCTATCAAAGCAAAGTAAGGTACATCAAAAATAAGGAACGTACCGGTGATGACATTAGGAGCATCTCTGTCCTCCCGGCGACATGCAACATAAACTAAAGCAGGCTGCCTCGCCTCTGTCTGCCTAGCACCTCGGCCCGGTGCTCTCTGTCCTCGGCCCAAACCATTACCACCCCTAGCCACTCCACGGCCCCTAGATGGCTGCTGAACTACTCTCTGTGGATGCACAGGACCTGATGTCAGAGCTTGCACCTGATCAGCCCTCAATGGACACTCTCGAATACGGTGCTCTAAAGACCCACGTCTCAGACAGGCCCCGATCCTCTTCCAACACTCGCCCGGATGGCAACTACCACAATCACTGCACGGCTGTAACCTAGTCGAAGCAACAAAAGAAAGAGGGGCCCCCACTCTAACAGGCCCATCAGATCTGGCATTTTTCTTAGGCCTCTGCACAGAACTCGAGGGCTCCGAATCCCTCTTGTTCTTGCCTCTTTCACGGTCTCTATTCTGGCACTCTGTGCGTTTAACCTCCTGAGTAATCTTTGCTTTCCTTACCAGAACCGCGAACTCACGCTCCCTCTACGGAGCTATCAGAAGCTTCAGATTATCCCTTAGGTCATCCTCAAACCTAACACATCTCTTATACTCTGATGCCACCATACCTCGAACATAGCGGCTCAACCTCAGAAATTCGATCTCATATTCGGCCACAGATCGATCACCTTGCGTGAGGTTCAGAAACTCACGCCTGCGAGCATCAACATAGCTAGCTCCCACGTATTTGCTCTAAAATGTAGTCTTAAAGAACTCTCAAGTGAGGCGGTCAGGCTGAGTGCCCTCCTTAACTGTCAACCACCATTGATATGCTTTATCGTGAAGCAATGAGACTGCACCCTTCAATTTCTGCTCGGGAGTGCAGTCCAGATCGCCCATAATTCTTTCTGTGGCCTCCAACCAATACTCAACCACAATAGGGGCAACTCCTGTGATGCCCATAAATAACTCAGCTCCATTAGACCAGAGTCGTTCAGTTATCGACACTCGACCCCCAGATCCAGAATTGGGCCCAGCAACCCTATCTAATATCCTCAACATGGCTTGGGACAGTGCGTCGTCCCCAGCCAATCGACTCTAAGACCCAGTCTCAATAGCAGGTGACACAGGTGTCTCACTCATGTCCAAATTTGGCATGCTGCCCAGAGATGAGGACTCAGCTCGAGCCCCCTACGGCCTCTACCACGGCCTCGAATGCCATGTCCATGGATACCTCGTGCACTCATTGTGACTTAGAAGTTTTATCTACATTAAAAATTTTATGCATTAGTTCAATATTTATTAATAAATGTTTTATGCAGAAAGTTTCAAAAGTTCAGTAATGTTTTCATAAGTTTCAGTTTCTATTCGTTTACTACAGGTTCAGAGAGTACCAACTATAGTGTTTTTAGAGTATGATGCTTATAGTATTTCAAATAAACTATCTAAAGTTTAGAATACTTACAGGATTGGCGCTAGAGACTCGGGGTACCATATTCTCCATCAGAATATTTTAAACCATTTGAAAACCAATTCTTTAAAACATATTTTGGAACCCAAAATCCACAACTGAGTTTTTTGCAACTTGACTCTGATATCACTAAATGTAACACCCCAAACTTGGCCTAGTCGTTATGGCCGGATCCAGAAATGTCACATGGAATGGGTTGAAAAAAGATCTGTTGTCATTAAATAAAAACCCTTCCCAATTCATTAACCTTTAGATTTATTGCTAATTTCAAAGCTTTCTTTCATTTAATCATTTAGAAATAAAACGTATTTGTAGCGGAAGCTTGTAAAATCATTGTTTCCAGAAATTTCGTTTAAGATTATAGAAAACCATCACAGTTATAAATAAGTAAAAACCCAAAACCAACGTCAAAATTTAAAAGAGTATAGAGTCCTAGAAAATACAACCTCAATGCTAAAACTTAATAACCCAAAACAAATTAAAACAGTAAAATAGGTGGTCACCGTCGAGTCCTCCACTGCACCGATCCGCCTAAGGCTGTGGGTTACCTGTACAGACAAGCAGAAAAGGGGTGAGTTTATGTAAACCTAGTGTGTAACCCCCCACAGAATTAAGCACGCACACACATACAAAATATCACAAATCAAACAGATTTAGATTCAGGCTGAAGCCCATGCCAGATACAGAGACAAATACAGATATCAAAATCCTACCCCCATCCTCTACACACCATCTCCAACCATCCTTGCACAACATGTGGGGTTTAAAATACCCACCCAACCCTATACACCACATAGTACCGATGCGACACATAAAAGATATAGTGCAGTCATGCTGCCAGATAATAGGCAAAACTGCCTTTCAGAACACTTCCTCCAATATAACAATCCCATCCCAATAACAGAACATACATATAGTATTACAGATAGTACATGTTTAACATACATATATAACCAGATAGCAGTTATGCATGGCATAGACAAGCTCAAAACAGTACATCAGTCTAGCATAACACATAGTTTTAGGGTTTAGTAGCTTTTACCGACCCTTCGGTAAGTCCACAGTCGATTAGGACAACCCGTGCGACCCTACAGAATATTTTAGTATAATGGCCTACATGCCCGTGTGGGCCCACACGCCCATGTGGCTCATACAACCAGTTTGGGCTTGCCCGTGTGGATCACACGGCCTGGCCTAGATATCACATGCCGATATGGAGTGCCTATGTGGGCCCACACGTCTAATTTGGTATAGCCCATGTGGCCCACACGGCCACACCCTGCCATCACACGGCCGTGTGGCATCAACAGAGGGGTTTTTTGGCTTTCACCGAATTCTATTTTTCTGCGCTTCAGGTACACACTTGGTACTGTTTCGCAGCGACGACACTCCCGAGCCTCTTGAAACCTAAAATTTGTCAATTAACCCCCAATTAATTGCTTGGAAATGACATTAAGTCAAATCACATCGTAATGGACAACCCGTAAAATAACTAAAACCCTTACCTTAGAATGCTTAACAACGATTTCGCACAATCAAAGCGCCGATTGGAAACCTCCAACCCCTTGACCTTCTCTTAAACATAAAACGATCCCCAATTAACTGAAGATTCGTTAGCCAAAACAAAAATCACACTTATCAAACTTACCGATAATGCCTAAGAACATCAATATAATGATTCATAGAACTTGATAACAAGTAGAAGATCAAAAAAAAATCGACAGCAAGAAAAGAAAGATAAAATGGCAAGGGGAAAAAAGAAGAGAACGTTAGTTTTTTTTCTGCAGAGAATTTTGGGAAAAGAAAGATTTTCTCAAATTCCACTACCTGCCCTATCATAACCACTCACTATTAGGATTCTAATTTCACCAAAACTCTGTCCCATAACCAAGCAAAAATAAATGCCCACGCTTGAGCAGGGATTCAAAGCAGAAACTCCAAACAACACACCAACACCCTTACCAACTTGAACCAGCAGGCTCATTCTGATATGGTTTTACAAATAACTTAATATAAGCCTACTGAGCAAGTATAAGGCTTAAGTCAGAAAATACCAAAATTTACCAAAGGTAAGGCTTGAACTTGGGACCTCACGCACACACCAAGAACACTTAACCACTGAAGCAAATACACCCATGTGTTAAAATTATACAGAAATAGAAATAAATATTTCAGGGCGTTACACTAGAACTTAACTTTTGCATTTCATGCAATTTGGCCCTTTTTATAAATTAAACATGTAATCGGCAAAATTTTCTTAACAAAATTTTTATACAATATTCCTATTGTACGGTACACCATAAAATAATTTTAAAATAATTTTTCTAACGGACTCGGATTTGTAGTCCCGAAACCACTATTTTGATTTCACTAAAAACGAGCTGTTACAATTTAAACTAGAGCTTTTACTTAAATCAAAGTATAAGAGTCACGCATAAATAGTCTATCATCCACAGGATTTAGGTATGCTACACTATGAACGCCACAAGTAAATAAATCCATAAAGTGATCTATGATCTATTCTACTTGAGTCCTGCTCGATGTATTGTCAATCTTGTCAATCACATTTATGTCTATCTTTTGAGAGTCATTCGCTTTGATGCTTAAGACAAAGCATCTCCCCAATTGGACTTGATAGGCGACATATTAGTCTTTCAATAAGCTTCCTCATTTCCATTTAGACTAAGGACGTGTTTAGGTTATCTACTAATATAAGTTATCTTTCCGTATTACGATTCAACTACGTAATACCGCTTAGTATTAGTTAAATGTTAGATAATTACTGAGCCAATATTTGCTTCTATTTTACTTTGAGTGCAAAAATCATTAATGACATTATACAAAGAATATTAATGTAAATAATGGATTATTTTATTAATCAATTTGTTAGAAAAATATGAGTATGCAAAACGAATATACTACACTTAAGGCACCATATCCAATAGTATCGATACATTGTATAAAAATAATTATTATAAATTACTAGGTACTGTTACCTTCAAGGTAGGTATTGATATCTAATGAGTTAGTACCACCCTATTTTGTAATTTTGGCTACTGATTTCCAAGTTACTAATACATAAGGCCTGTGCATCAATACTTGGGGTACCTCAAGATTGGGTATCAATACTTTACACCACTAGAGAGTGTTTTTGGCTACTAACTTGCAATGCATTGATACTTGGGGGAATTATCTTTAAGACATTTTGAAAGTGTTTCTAAGCCTTACATAGTATTTCTCAGGCAAAGTATCGAGACTTAGTCTCCCAAGTCTTGATACCTAAAAAAAATTCTAATAGAGATTTTGAGAAGGTTTAATATTGAGAATTTTATGCCAAATCTTGATACCTAGCAGCCAAGTCTCGAGACTTTGGGCTACAAGTATCTAAACTTGTAAAACAATAAGCACATGTCTTTTGAGAGCAATATAGTCTCAAGACTTACTACCTTAAGTATTGAGACTTGTCTGCAGGGTCTCGAAACTTTAAGATTTCTAACGACTAGTTTTTAGCCAAGTCTTGATACCTATCCTCCAAGTATCTATAAGACCCCATACTCGGTTCAATCGCCGGACTCGAGTTACGAAATGCTACAATTAATACCAGAACAAACTTATTCAATTTAACACATTGATTGATCATGTTTATACACACATTAGTTATCACAAATGAAAATAGGACTATATTAAACTTGAAACCACTTTTAAATTATAGTTGAGCATGAACATGGACTAATTTATAAAATTTTAAAACTTGAATATAGTATCGATATTGAATAAAAAGTACCAATATTTTCTAACAAGTATCGATACGAAAAACTTTATGGATACCATTTTGGCATTATGCCAATTTAGGTATTGATATCATTTATTGAGGTATTGATAAAAGCTATAATATATCGATACTAAACAAAATTATCGATACCAAATCTATACTCTGCCAATTTTGAAAACTGTTCATTTGGTAAAGTATTGATTTTTTTTGTCCCAAGTATCAATACTTTCTTTTTGGATGATGAAAATCACAAGTTTGAAAGTTCATTTCATGCCCAAACTTAAATCCTAACTCATAGATACTTATAGGTATACAAATTACTTGCATGAAACTCATTCAAACCATTACAAACATTTCAAATATGCAATGCTTCAATCATCACAATTGAATACTTCCAAAGGCATACAATAATACTTTGTAAACATGCTCAATACACACTCAAAGACCAAACTTAAACATGACGCATTTCAAACTAAAATGCCTAATCAATGTGCCATTATGGCACCATCACAACAAAATTTAAAACATAAAAACCTTAATCACACATACAAGCATATATCATCCTTGTGCTTCTTACAAAAAATGCTTCTTAATCTTTACATTTTATCAAGCCTAAAAGATGCTTATCTCTCACCAAAATTGGTTATACATATATCTCAATCATACAAGTATTTTGGTTCATATTCAAAACTTACCATATCCATGAAATAACTTAATTTAAATAATGCATATACTACAACTATCAACTATCACACATTCCCTACATTTCGTCCAAGAATACCATTTTCTAACCATTTCATGACCTAAAATCAAGCATATCATTACCACACATACTTTCAACATTTACCATATATGCATACCATCGTAATCTTTAGATTCAACCTATTTCATGACAACCATTATAATACATTACAACTTCAACTTAGAACTTCAAAACCGTCAACCCAAAATAACCCATATACATGCCACAAAATTGGAATAAAAAGAGTTAAAATCTACCGAGACTGAACCTTGATAGTGTGAGCCTTGAAGTTGATCCGACTACCTAGTTATGCAAAACGTTTACTACAGGAAACAAAAAATGAAATAGAATAAGCTTATATAGCGTAGTAAGTTCTTAGTTAAATTCTAAACCAACTTACCTCATTCAAGAAATTGAAATTAAAACAATTTAGATAAAGGTAACTTGACATTCAATTTACAAAAAAACATGTGAGAATTTCACAAGATCAAACCACCAAGAATTTAGTCAAGATCATTCATATATTTTCAATCAAGATCATTCATGTATATTCAATCAAAATCATTCATGTATATTCACATAATCCAATAAATATTTTTGATAATTAATCACAAATTTAACTAGCCCGATGAACTATAGTAACACAATTCGGATACTCTGATAACTACACCACACTAGAGAGCATCGTAATACTATACGAAGGCACCGTAGTGCAAGCAGAGGCACGATTGTGCAATCAGAGGCACCAAAGTGCAAACGATTGTGATCAAAGGCACCAAAGTACAAACCCGTACTTGCCCGCATTCTAACCCTATTGGCATACCAAACGTATCCCAATCGTTTACTATGTTCAAATGAGCATTAAAACAAAATTCATAACACTTATAATTCAGAACATTTCCATGTTATCCATATACATTTTGTAAACTAATCATATTCCTTCAAAAATCCATATTCATAATATTGCACTAGTATTCAACAATTCTCAATTTAGTCCTTACTCACCTTAATAATTATATATAGCATTTCAAGGTCAACTTACAACATCAACAACATATATATACACATAATTTAACAGCAAATAGCATGTGTCAACTCATTTCGATACATTATGAACTTACCTAATATATTCGGCTATAGAGCTGATTCGTAGGGGCTATTCTGCGATTTTCCCTTTTCCCTGATTTTCCTTCGTACGGTTCAATCCTTGATCTATATAGTAGTTAAATTCAATTTGATAAATTGAATTGCATTACGATGTTCATTTTTCATGTATATTACCCCTTAATTTTATTTTACAAAATTTCTTTCAATTTTTACACTTTATTCAATTTAGTCCCTAAAACTGAAACTATTATAATTTCACATTTAATCCCCAATACTTAAAATCAATTATACAATCATCCTAAACTAGCCTTCAAATACTAAAAATTTAAAAAAATTTTATGATAAGATTAACTTATTTTCATTTTAGTCCCTAAGCTCAAAACTAACAAAAATTCCTTTACAAAATAGTCCTAATTAACAACCAAACTTGTAAATCTATTATTTAACCTCTTGAACATCTAGAATTCATTAATGGCAAGTTCCAAAACCTTTAACAATTTTATAAAATTATTTCTAGGTTAGTTAAATTAAGCTACAACGATCTCAAAAACATAAAATTACTAAAAACGGGTTTAGAGAGTACTTACATGCAAGGGTCGATTGAGCTTAGATAAAATGGCTATGGCTTCTTTCTTTCTTTTTTGGTTTCGAGTGGAAGAAATCAAAATGGGGAAGATGACCCTTGTTTTGTTTTTATTAAATTAACTTTTTCTATTTTAATTTTTAACTTAACAATATAAATTACTAAACAAATCATGCACTTACCGTCCATTCCAATATATTATGGTATAAATGCAATATAAGAACTCTCACATTTTTTAGATAAGTCATTTAATTAATAAAATTAAATAGCAATTAAGTTTTACGTCTTTTATAATTTAATTATTTTTTATAATTATTCAATCGCTAATATTACTAGACCAAGACTTAATTTTTCTCTATAATAGACTCGTAAATATTATTAAATAATATTTACTATCTCAATCATTGGAATACGAAGTTTCGAAACCACCGTTTCCTATACTACTAAAAATTGAGATATTACCGTATCAATACTTGACCCTGCAAATTGCATTAAATGCGAAACTCCCTCCAACAATTAGAAACTCCCTCCGACAACTCCAAACGTCCAAATATTAATTAAATGATATAAATACAAGTAATGAACAATTGAAGAGTTAAAAGACACGTATCCAAGCATAAAAAATAAGAGAAAATTTTCAAATTCTTTATTTCTCATATTTTTCCTTGTACATAGTCTTAAAGTTCATATTGTAAAATCTTTTATCATTTTTATTTCATTCTCTTATATCCGTATTGAAATGTCATAATATTAATAAAATTTAACATAATTTAAAAACGTCTTTATGTTACAACATCATACTTAAAATGTAAATTTTATTTTTCAAAACTATTTTTTTACAACAATCTTAAACATTTAAAATAGTGAAATCAAAATTTTTAAAAACACTCTCTAGAAACAACGAAGAAATAGGCTTGGGCGATGAACTACACAAAATCTAGGTGTTACGGTACACTATAGCGCAATCAACTATACAACTTCTAAATGCACATCGCCTGTGCCTAGCCAGCAGTTGACAGAAACTCATATGCCCAGTCAACAAACCTCCAAATAAGTCGATAAATCAGACTCTATACATGCTCATCTCCTTTTTCATCTGTGATGATCTTTTCCATAAGTTGGTCTCACTTAACTTGCTCTCTACGTGTCAATCATTAATAAGCGGTGCCACATGTGCCATCCCTTACATTTTTTACTCTACCTCTCTCACAGTCACACATGGCCCCCACTCATTAAATTTACTTAAAATTATTATTTGATAAGTCTCGTTGACATGACATTGATAATTAATACGACGATGATATATGAAAAGCTTAAATATATTTAAATAATTATTTGTTAAAATAATAATAACATGCCATAGATTCAAATATTTTAAATAATTATTTATTTAAGTTTAATTTTAATATAAAGGAATATTTTATATATATTTAAAAATATTGAAAATTTTGTTTGCCACGTGATAAGTTGAAAGATTACCACGTAGCATCATTAAATTAATTATCAAATTAGTATAAATTAATAGTATTAGTATAAACATATTAACCTAATTTACGGAATTAAAATTAATGTATCAACTAAATAAAAAAATTAGACACGAATTACGTAGAAATGCACAAGTGCTAAGGATATTAACCCAACTTCGAATTGAATGTACCGGAATTCAACCCGACCCGAATAATCTGGAAGTCAAGTCAAGAATGGTAATCCCAAATTTCGACCAGTTACAGCTCTACATGTGGCGTATCCCCATTGGTACAATCCCTGGAATCGGACGCCACAGTTTTAGCATAAAGAACCACGTTGGTTCTGCTGTTTTCTTAGCAGTGTATAGTATATATCAGCATTAAGCCATTAGCCATCCCAGTCCCCAGACCTTCCCAAAGAAGATGGCGCCAAAACCCCTTACATTTCCGGGAATTTTCTCGGCACTTCTCGCCTTCTCTTTTTCTTTGCTCCTCTTTTGTTATCCGATCATAAGCGGCCACGATTACCACGACGCTCTCCGCAAGAGCATTATCTTTTTCGAAGGCCAACGATCAGGCAGACTTCCCCCTGACCAACGCGTCAAATGGCGCCGCGACTCTGCATTGCACGACGGCTCCACCGCCGGTGTAATTACTCCTTTTCGACAGCCTACATTTCCCTTTTCACCTACTAGAAGTATATAATTTAATCATTAACTGAGTTTGATGTTTCGGTTTCAGGTGGACTTAACGGGAGGTTACTACGACGCCGGAGACAACGTGAAGTTCGGGTTCCCAATGGCATTCACGACGACTTTATTAGCTTGGAGTATCATAGATTTCGGGAGGAACATGGGGCCGGAGTTAAAGAACACCGTTAAAGCAGTGAAATGGTCGACGGATTATCTGTTGAAAGCAACGGAAAAGGCTGGAGTGGTGTACGTACAAGTGGGAGACGCCTATTCTGATCATAGCTGCTGGGAAAGGCCGGAGGACATGGATACTTTACGTACGGTGTACAAAATCGATAATGCGCATCCTGGTTCGGATGTCGCAGGTGAAACCGCCGCCGCATTGGCTGCGGCTTCCATTGTGTTCAGGAAACGAGACCCTGCATACTCGAGGTTGCTCCTCAATCGAGCCAGTAGGGTAATTCATTGTCACCATTTCAGTTTCTTCTTAATCTTGTCACCGCACCAAATGGGAGGATATTTTGCATATTTTATTCATAGAATGTTAATGGAAAAATGAAAGTCGGGGAAAATGGTGTATTGTACTGTAGGTGTTCAACTTTGCTGACAAGCACCGAGGTGCATATAGTAGCAGCCTGCACTCTGCAGTCTGTCCTTTTTACTGCGATGTCAATGGTTACCAGGTCAGACAGACTCCTTTTTTTCTTTTCTCTTACAGTACAATTAAGAGGAACCGTTGCATTATGACATTGAAGTCCACAACTTTGACTGGCTGTAGCTACTGTAATGGTAATGTAGGACGAGTTGCTTTGGGGAGCCGCTTGGCTGCACAAGGCCTCAAGGAAGCGCGTATATAGAGAGTACATAGTGAAAAACGAGGTTGTCTTGAGAGCTGGAGATACCATCAATGAGTTTGGTTGGGATAACAAGCATGCTGGGATTAACGTCCTCATTTCCAAGGTACAAAATTAATTAATCACTGGATTATTTATATATGTTTTATGCTTAATCATTCTAATGATACCAATGTTTTGTTTTATTTTATGTAAGTTTTATTTGTTTATTTATTTTTCTAGAACGGTGCTTTTATATTCTTCTACTCTTTGGTGCTTTTTGTTGGGGTATTTAAGTAGGATAAGGTTCATTTTATAGGATTGAAGAAAATGTGTCTTGGGTGTCACGTGGGTGATCCTGTGTTTTTTATGGGAGCTGATCATATTTTTGTGGGGTCTTCTTTCACATTTTTCGAACCCCATTTTCTATGCCCTTTATAGACTTTCAGACGAACTGAAACAAAACCATTTGCATGGTGTGAAATGTTGGATTTTTTGTTGAAGTTCACGGGAGAAAATTAGATTTAAAGTATTTTAATTGAACCAAAGGCAAGCTATTTGTTACTTTTTAGATTTCTATAAAAATGGCCCTACTACTACATGCTTGGATAAGATGGGAATAGAAAGAACAAAATAATCATGTGATGGGGGATAGGATGGCTTATCATTGCACATGCTGAATGTAAGCATAAAATTTGGTTTCATGTGAGCATCAATTTTACATTGGCAACCCAAATTAAAAGACAAATATTTGGAGCCAAAGAGACTAAAACTGTGTTTGATGGAGCAGATTAGGGTTGGTTTTAGTAGTGTATTGTCTCCTAAATCGTAAAACCAAAAAGGTCCAAGCGTCCTAGTTAAGATCTGGATCCTCGTGGGTCCCCAATCAGTGAGTTACTGCTACATGCATGTGCCTAAAGGCTGGGGCGATGCTTACCTCCCATGCTCATTCATTATCTTTCTACATTAACTTTTTCTTGAAAGGTGATCACCCCTACGTTAAGGACCTTTCACCCTTTACAATATTATAGCTTGCATGATTTCGTCATATTCATGCATTTAATATCTTTTATTTTATTCTATATCATCAACTTATCTCTATGTGCATGAACATTGATTTTCTAGGTTTCTGAACACTGGTATTATCAGACTACGCAGTATATATTAACATTTAATATACATTGAGGCTGATATATGAATGTATATGTGATAAACGAAGCAAGTAGTTATTATATTATTATTATCTAATCCGTGGAATTTCTGGGGCAGGAAGTGCTGATGGGAAAAGCTGACTATTTCGAGTCTTTCAAGCAAAATGCTGATGGCTTTATTTGTTCTTTACTGCCTGGAATTTCCCATCCTCAAGTTCAGTACTCTCCCGGTAATGTGCTTTCAACAATTTGATACTAAAACAATAATAATAAGACATAGATCTCTGCTAATCATAGAAAACTAACCCCTTTTTCACTTTTAAAAAATAAAAAAAAAAGGTGGACTGATGTTCAAAGCTGGAGGGAGTAACATGCAGCATGTAACGTCGTTGTCTTTCCTTCTTTTAGCCTATTCAAATTACCTAAGCCATGCTAACAAGGTAGTTCCATGTGGTGAAACATCAGCCTCCCCTGCCCTTCTCAAACACTTGGCCAAACGCCAGGTAGTATGACATTCTTGGTTTCTATTTAAATAAATAAAACAAAATCAACGGCTTTTGTTTTGTTGCTTCTATAATGAGAAGGGCCTCACGTGACTCTTGTCTGTGGTAAATTTTAGGTAGACTACATCCTGGGGGATAATCCTTTAGGGATGTCCTACATGGTTGGGTATGGTGCACGATTTCCTCGGAGGATTCATCACAGGGGCAGCTCACTGCCATCGGTTGCGGCCCACCCGGCTCGCATCGGTTGCAAAGCGGGGACTCGCTATTATCTAAGCCCAAACCCCAACCCCAATTTACTAGTGGGAGCAGTAGTGGGTGGGCCTAATGTGTCGGATGCCTTTCCAGATTCAAGGCCTTATTTTCAAGAGTCGGAGCCCACAACCTACATCAATGCGCCACTTGTTGGTCTCCTTGCATTCTTTTCAGCCCACCCTTGATTTTCCGCATATAGAGTTGTTGTAATCAGTGATTTATTATTATCGTCGTTTGGAATCAAAGGATTCCCAATTGAAAACTACACAAAAAAGTGAGCGCCTTTTTATCTTTGTTGGGCTAAGTTTTAAGATTTATGCCTTTACATTGCTAATAATTTTGTATTGAAGTTCTAGTTATTGCCTTATTTATATATATATATATATATATATATATATATATATATATATTCTATCTTCAAACATATTTTTAATTTTAAAGCTTGATAATGAAAGGAATCGCTAAACAAATTTAACAATTTATTTACGAAGGCGAGTGAAAGTTTTAAATTTTTTATTTATTTTAAGTTGAGTTGGAATCCAGTTTGTAGCGACGTAAAAATTTTAGCTTCGGTCGCTAATTATGGCGATTTAGTGAAAACTTGAAAACTGAAGTTTAATTTTGAAATAAAAAGGGAGTCGCCACCGATCTTTTTCTAGGTGTAATCGGACACCTAATAAATCATCTTTTTTGAAAAGAAAATTTATTTTCGAACAAAAATTAAGGCCAAATGTGGGTCTACGCGAAAATCAGAGTAAAGTAGGGTTCGGGAGTCGGTTACACGCGAGGAAGGTATTAGCACCCTCGCAACGCTCAAAATTGGTATCTTATTAAACATGTGTTGTCTTGATCTTCAAAAATATGAGTTCAATGTAACATTTAGTTGTGATCCGATTGAAAAGACGAGAAATTTTAGTTTTTTCGATTTTTTTGAGAAGGGTATATCGCTTTAACACGAGTCAATTGACGTTCACCCAACATAACGATGAACTCGGTGACTTAATGTTAAATCGGTACATTGCCTTGATTATTGAAATTAATTAGAAAATAAGAATATGATTCTCAAAGTAATGCGAAGCAAAGTTGATATGAAATAAGAATAAATAAATGGAAGAACTATAAATATATTGAAGCAAATAACAAATATGACAATAATGTTGAAGAAAGACACTAATAATGCATGCAAGATTAAATGTAGTTATAGTTTCAAATACGAGAACATAATGAATATACATATGTAAAAAAATGACATTAAGAGTAGGTACATAACATATACTTATACATATACATATATATATATATGATATAATATGAAAAATATAATAGAGTATTCGAAATAAATGCATGATATATAAAAATACGATATTAAAAAAGTATATATACGTAAAAAATGCATATATAATATAACGTTTAGATATTTACATAATATAGAATATAAATATACATATATATATATATATAGCTCATGTTAAAAGAATATTCACATAAGTATACATATATTCGTACTAAAATGTATATGTAATAATATTTAAAGATATGTGAAATACATATTAGAAATGCCTATACATTACATGGGATTAAAAAATATATATATACGTAACAATACTAAATACATATATATATAGTATAAGTGAACATATACAATATATATTAGGAATACTAAAAAACAAAGAAAATATATTTATACAATAATAATAATAACAATAAAAAGATGTATGTACACCAAATAATACATAATATTGAAATAACATAATAAGAGGCAATAGTGAAAATAATAAGTATAATAATGAATAATGTGATATACGAAAATAATACTGATAAAAAAAAGTATGTATATATACGTATGATAAAATATGTTTATTAATATATAAATAAAATATAATATATACATAGTATGGTATTAAAACATAGATATATAAAACACAAGATACACATAATATATAAGAATATATGTAATAAAGTTTTAAAAATTTGTACATGATATATATAATAATATGATGTTAAGAGTATACATACTGAAATATAATAAAAATATGTACACATAGTATAAAAAAATGTATATAATATAGTATTAGAATATATGTATAATATATATATATATATATATATATATATTAAAGAGTGATAATGTTATAAACAACTAAATACAATACTTTATAAATATATATATATATATATGCTAAAAATATACATAAATATAATATATACATATAAACTACACTAATATTTAAAAATAATAATAGTAAATATAATGGTAATATTAAGTATAATAATATGTTTACAACCATAATAATAATAAGCAACAATAATATAATAATAATATAGTAAAACTAATATTACAAATAATATTTAAGGACAAAAAACAAAAAAGGATGAAATCGTAATCAAAACAGAATTGTTGGGGTGAAATTAGAAATAAAATAGGAAATCGGACTAAATTGCAACGCGCGCGTGAACTGGAGGGACCAAAGGCGCAATATCCCCAAGCCTCTAAAACGCAACGTATTAAACGGGACTAAATTGTAAGGCGGGTCGAATTTTAGGGCCAAATTATAAATAAATATAAACTTGATTTAAAACACCAAAATGTGGAAGGATCGATTGCGCAAATAGCCCATTGAGTTAAAAACACGCGGATCCTGAAGCGGTTAGGGTCGGGTCGACCCGATCCACAGTGAAACGACACCGTATCAGCCCTAAACTCAAAGGCCAAAATGGCACCGTTTTGAAGGGCTATAAATAGCCTTTAAATCAGAAAAAAAAGTCATTTGAGGATGGGAAAGAAAAAAAAAAGAGAGTGAGTGAGGGCAGAGCGATTTTTGGTGGGACTCGGCCGGTCCCACACGGAGGCTCGCTCATGGCTGTGTAAGGCATGCACCACCATACACTGGTGGCCTGGAGAGGTAAAATTTCCCCATTTTTTGTTTTTTTATATTTATATTTATATTTATATTATATTCTTGTATATTTAGTGTTTTTTTTATATATGTTTATATGAAAATAAACCTAAAACAGAAGCTAAAATAAAATTAAATTACCTTAGGTTTTGATTTCTGTGTTTGGCTGCTTGGATATTATTCTTGAGTTTAAGTGTTGATTGATTTGTGGTTTATACTCTGGAATCGAATGCCCTTCCTATTTCTTTGCGTTTTTAACTGCCGAATGTTCCTTCTTTTTGTATTTTTTTTTAAGAGCAAAAATCCGACCCCTGGTGTTTATACATTCGGCTTTTTATAGCCTGTTTACAGAATGGTCCTATTTTTGCTATTTGGTTGCGTGTTTACTTCTTTTCTTTGTCTTTTCGTGTTTTAAATGTTTGCAAGTACAACTTATAGACGGTGGCAACAGTGGCATGGCAGAGGCGGTGGAGCAGGTGAAGCAGAGATGGTAATGGGCGATGGGACATTGCGGCGCTGAGTAGGTTAGGGTTTCAATTTTTTTCTAAAACCCTAAGTCAGAATTTGGGTCAAGAAATTTGGGCCTTTTATGTATGGGCTGGGGTTAGTTTTGAGTTTAATGTAAATGGGTTTAGTGGGTTAGTGGGTTGCTGGGTTGTATTTGGGCTTTGGGGTAGTGGGTCTGGTTGTAAAAAGGGTAAAAGGGGTAATTGAGTTTATATTTGTAAGTGGGTTTATGTTGTAAAGTATTTGGGCCCAAGTAATTTATGAACGACCCAAAATTGGCCTATAACACAGTTGATGGGTGATATTAATTCAATAAAAAGTTTTATAAATTGTATAGATTTCACATTAGTTATATCATATGCATATATATGGATATTATATTCAAACATATAAGTTAAATTTTACAAATAATTAGGTGACACAGCTGCCCCTCTTTGCTCATTGTCGTGTAACGGGAATAGAGCAAAGACATAATGAAAGGCCAATTTTGCCTGGTCTTGCTGAGTCTTGACTTCATTGGTGCTCCTCTTGTTCAGATAGTCTCCTTCCAGTCCACTGTATCTTGTAGCTTTGGTTCAATCCACTGTATCTTTTGACATATGCCTTGTAGCTTCAATCTATTCAAATGTAACTTCAAGAATATGAGATTTGTGGCTTCGATCTGCTTCACTTGTAACTTCAGAAAGATAAGATCTACAGCTTCAATCCGCTTCACTATCGCTTCAGTGAGATGAGATTTACGATCTTTTCTTCTGTAACTTTAGAAAGACAAGATTTGGTATCCTTGATCAGCTTCACTGCAACTTCAGGGAGTCAAGACTTGCAAGTTTGACCTGCTCCACTGCAACTTCAGGGAGTCAAGACTTGCAACTTTGACCTGCTCCACTGCAACTTCAGAGAGGCCACATTTGGTGTCTTTCATCAGCTTCAATCTTTATTCTTTACTCGGCATGTGATCTTGAGCTTAACTCATTTCTCGCAATATGAATTGACTCTTTAAAAACAAACATTAAAAATGGTAATTGAAAGTAGCTCAGCACGTGAGCCAAGGCTCAACTCACCTCTCGCAATATGAGTTGATTTTGGAAAAGTAGAAATTAAAGATAGAAATTGAAATTACCTCAGCGTGTCCTGAGGCTCAACTCACTTCTCGCAATATGAGTTGATTTTTGAAAAACATAAATTGAAAACAGGAATTGAAAATACCTCAGCGTGCCCCAAGGCTCAACTCACCTCTCGCAATATGAGTTGATTTTTTTGAAAAGCAGAAATTGAAGATACCTTAGCGTGCCCTGAGGCTCAACTCATCTCTCGCAATATGAGTTGATTTTTGAAACATAAAAGCCGATATTGAAAATACCTCGACATGTGACCCGAGGCTCAACTCACCTCTCGCAATATGGGTTAATTTTTGAAAAATATAAACTAAAAAATAGAAACTGAAAATACCTCAGCATGTGAGCTGAGGCTCAACTCACCTCTCGCAATATGAGTTGATTTTTGAAACAATAAAAATTAAGAATACCTCAGCGTGACCTGAGGCTTGACTCACCTCTCGTAATATGAGTCAATTTTTGAAACATAAACTGAAAATACCTCAGCGTGTGACCTGAGGCTCAACTCACCTCTTGTAATATGAGTTGTTTTTTTTGAAAAGCAGAAATTAAAAAAAAAATAGAAATTGAAAATGCCTCAGCGTGTCCTGAGGCTCAACTCACCTCTCACAATATGAGTTGATTTCTGAGAACAGAAATTAAACATCAAAATACCAAAACCTGTCATTTGGTAGAACTCAAGAGTCTTTTCCTTTGATTCAATACAGCTATCATCACGTCCTCTTGCTCTACTGGATTACCTGTATATGCCATGCATGATGTTATCATGATATGCACATGTTTTTCTTAAATGCCTTTATGTCTACATGATTATGCAGTGCTCCTTAAGCATGTTTGTCGTATGTCCTTTTTGCCATGATTGTTGAGGATCTGCGTTCATTGCTTTGATTCTTGACTTTCTCTTCAGGCCCTGTACCTATCCTCTAACTTCACGAGTAATCAACGTTTCTCAAATATCACTCTTTTTCCCCCTGGTTGAACTTTGTTCTTGCTTTAAGACTCTCGCACTTATCAAATTTTCATCCGAGTAATGCTTAACATTCCTTTTGCTTAGAGTATGTCATTTCACTATTTATCATGTAAATAGATCACATAATGAGATGCATGAAAAAGGTCAGGTAGAGACAAAAATGATACCTCTCATTTATTTATTTCCAATGTGGCAAACAAAGAAAGTTAACAAATGATAAAATGTCATAAAGAGAAAAATGATTGCATTCAACGGGTACAAATGCTCTAGATATTCAACATATGAACTCTTCCACGTTCCTCAATCAAGAATCTTTTCGAGCATGACTACTTACGTAGAAGATTTCAAGCTTTCAGAGATGCTTCAAATACTGTAGTCTCGCTGTTTGTCGTACCGGTTAAAACGCCTTGCCTTGTAAGCTGAGTGTTTGCTTCATTAGAACGCCCTTTCGGGTTTTCATCCTAATCTTTTGTGTTTAATCAAAACGCCCATTTCGGGTTTTCGCCTTGATCTTTTTTTTATTTTTTTATTTTTTTAGATACCCTTTTCGGGTTTTCATCTTGATCTTTTTGTCAAGCATAATATTTCTTCACCACATCTGAGTTTACTGGATTTGGTAACTCCTTCCCATCTATCTCGGTAAGGATCAAAGCTCCACCTGAGAATGCCTTCTTTACAACGTATGGTCCTTCCCAATTTGGTGCCCATTTTCCTCGCAGATCTTTTTGTATTGGGAGAATCTTTCTTAGCACGAGTTCTCCTTCATGGAATTCTCTTGGCCGTACTTTCTTGTCATGGGCCGCGATCATTCTCTTCTGGTACATCTGTCCGTGACAAATTGCCCTTAAACATTTTTCTTCGATGAGGTTCAACTGATCATATCGAGCTCGAACCCATTCTGCTTCTTCTAACTTTGCTTCCATTAAGACTCTTAGAGAGGGGATCTCAACCTCGATAGGTAGCACAGCTTCCATTCTATAGACCAGAGAGAAAGGAGTTGCTCCCGTAGATGTCCGTACAGATGTGCGATATGAATACAAAGCAAATGGTAGCTTCTCATGCCAATCTTTATATGTCTCAGTCATTTTCCCAATAATTCTCTTAATATTTTTGTTGGCTGCTTCAACAGCCCCGTTCATCTTTAGACGATAGGGCGAGGAGTTATGATGTTTTATTTGGAATTGCTTGCACACTTCTTTCATCATCTTGTTGTTCAGATTCATGGCGTTATCCGAAATGATTCTTTCAGGAAAACCATATCGATAAATGATTTCTTTTTTTTAAAACCTGCACACTGCAGTCTTCGTCACATTGGCAAACGAAGCGGTTTCAATCTATTTTGTGAAGTAATCAATGACCACAAAAATAAATCGGTGTCCATTAGAAGCCTTTGGAGAAATTGGCCCTATAACATCCATGCCCCACATAGAGAAAGGCCACGGAGAAGTCATGACATGAAGGGGAGAAGGGGCTACATGAATTTTATCACCATAGATTTGACATTTGTGGCATTTTCATGCAAAATTCATGCAGTCACTTTCCATCATCAGCCAATAATAATCGAGTCTCATGATTTTTCTGGCCATATTAAAATCGTTGGCATGTGTTCCACAGATTCCTTCATGGTCATCTTCAAGTATTTTCCTAGCTTCAACATCATCCACTTATCTCAAGAGCATCTGATCTTTTCCTCTTTTATACAAGATATCCCCATCAAGAACAAATCCCGCTGCCATTCTTCTGATTGTTCTTTTGTCGCTCTCATTCACTTGTTCGGGATAGCTTTGATTCTTGATATATTCTAAGATATCATGGAACCATGGCCGTCTGTCTGCTTCTTTCTCAATGCTACAACAGTGTGCAGGGACCTCGTATATGCTCATTTTGAGGGGCATTATTTCTACTTCTCTACTTGCTTTGAACATTGAAGCCAAAGTGGCCAGGGCATCAGCCAATTGGTTTTCTTCTCGTAGAAAGTAATGAAAAGTTATTTCTTTGAACTTCTTGATCAATTCAGCCACTAAATCACTGTACTTAATCAATTTTGTGTCCCTCACTTCCCAATCTCCACGAATTTGGTAAACCACTAGGGCTGAGTCCCCATACACCTCTAAAATTTCGATGTTTCGTTCAATAGCTGGGTGAAGCCTCATGATACAAACCTCATATTCTGCTATGTTATTGGTACAGAAGAAGTTTAGTCTTGTCGTGAACGGATAATGATTCCCGTCTGGTGATACCAGGATTGCTCCAATTCTATGTCTCAAGGCATTTGACGCACCATCAAAACTCATCTTCCATGGCTTTTCTTTTGATGACTCGGATTCCTTTTCTGTGACGCACATTAAGTCTTCATCTGGGAAATCGAATCTCAAGGGCTCATATTCCTCTGTCATTCGAGTCGCTAGGAAATTAGCTATTGCGCTTTCTTTTATCGACTTTTGGCTCACATAGACGATGTCGTACTCCGACAGTAGGATCTGCCATCGTGCTATTCTTTCAGAAAGTGCAGGTGACTCCATAATGTACTTTATTGGGTCCAGCTTTGAAATCTACCATGTCGTATGGTACAACATATATTGTCTGAGTCTCCGAGCTACCCAAACCAGAGCGCAACAAAATTTTTCAATGGACGAATACTTTGCCTCATATTCAGTGAACTTTTTGTTGAGGTAGTAGATCGCCTTTTCTTTCTTTCCTGACTCGTCATGTTGACCCAGTACGCAACCCATTGAATTTTCGAACACAGTCAAATACAATATCAAAAGTCTTCCCGGAGTTGGCGGTACTAGCACTGGAGGACTAGACAAATATTGTTTTATTTTATCAAAGGCCACCTGGCATTCCTCATTCCATTCTCCCGGGTTATGCTTTCGAAGAAACCGAAAGATTGGGTCGCATTGGTTGGTAAGCTGAGCGATGAATCAGGCAATGTAATTTAACCTCCCTAAAAATCCTCTGACTTCCTTTTGTGTGCGCGGAGGTGGTAACTCTTGGATGGTTTTTATTTTATCTGGATCAACCTCAATACCTCTTTTACTGACAATGAAGCCTAGCAACTTTCCTGAGGTAGCCCTAAATGTACATTTGGCTGGATTAAGCTTTAGCTGAAACTTTCTCAGCCTTTCGAACAACTTCTTAAGGTTCACTACATGCTCTTCTTCTCCTCAGGATTTAGCAATCATATCGTCGACGTAGACCTCTATTTCTTTATGCATCATGTCATGGAATAACGTCACCATAGCCCTCTGATATGTTGCCCCAACATTCTTTAACCCAAATGGCATCACCTTGTAGCAGAATGTTCCCCACATTGTTACGAAGGTAGTTTTCTCCATATCCTCAGGGGCCATCTTGATCTGATTATACCCCGAGAATCCATCCATGAAAGAAAATAATAAATGTTTTGCTGTGTTGTCCACCAATGTATCAATATATGGTAAGGGAAAATTATCTTTTGGGCTTGCTCGGTTCAGGTCACGGTAATTCACACACATTCATACTTTGCCATCTTTCTTTGGTACCGGGACTATGTTAGCCACCCATTCTGGATATTTGGAGGCTTGTAGGAAGCCAGCATCAAATTGCTTCTTGACTTCCTCTTTTATTTTCAACAACATTTTGGGTCTAATCCGTCTTAGCTTTTGTTGAATGGGTTTGCACTCTGGCTTTAATGGGAGCTTGTGGACCATTACATCTTCATCTAATCCTGGCATGTCTTGATATGACCATGCAAATACATCTTTGTACTCACGGATCAAAGCAATCAAATTATGCCTGGTGATCCCTGAAATAGAGGTCCCAATCTTCACTTCTTGCTTCCTTTCTTTAGTTCCCGAATTTATTGTTTCGACAGATTCTTGATGAGGTAAAATCTGTTTATCCTCGTGTTCCAACATTCTTAGCAAGTCAGGAGACGAGACATAGTCTTCAGCATTTTATTCTACTTCGAATTCTCCTAAACAAATAACTTTCTCAAAATCGATTTCAGGACTTGTAACGGGTTCGTTCATGCTGTTGATATCTGAGCACCTGAAAGTTGAATGGAAAAGGAAACTATAGAGGGGCATCCAAATATTGGAACCAACAAACAAAATGTTATGGCATGGCATGAGGCAAATGTAAGGATAGGCTATGAAAAATGATTATGAAATTAGTGATAATGCGAAAGATCGAGACAAAATGCATCTTCATTGATATTCATTTGAATGATAAAGAGAGAATGTTAGCTCTTACAAAAGAATTCTATTATATCCAAGGACACAATAGAGGGTTAATGTTTGAGCATTACTCTAAAGACTTATAAACTACAAGAAGGTCCTCGATAGTCCAATTGTTCAACACGAAACCCGTGGGAGAATGGCGTATCCTTGAGACGTCTTTACTCGCATCAACCCCTTTGTTAATAACATTTATACTGACATTTTGAAAACCCCTTTCAATTAACCACAGCATGTTTAGTGGATCATCTTGTCCAGGGTATATCATTCCCGCAAATGTAAATGTTTTTGACAAAGGAGGGTATTCTATGGGCTCCCATTCTGGTTTTCGGCCCAAAGTTCTTGCGATCCTTCTTTCCTGATCTTTCTTCCACTATTTTCTTCTTTAACGTGCATCTGGCTGGAAACCTAAACTGTATCGAGCCTTATGATGCACTGGCCTCAGAGCCCTGACTATTCCTTGCTGAAATTTTCCAAGACCTTTCCTCACTCAGGCTCCTCTCCCCACAGTCAGCTTGATACCTATCTTGGTATTTCTCGATAACTTAGGCACGGGAATTCTGTTTCCCTCAGCGAAAAAAGTGGCATTGACAAACTCCAAGGATCGAAAAGAACATTCTATTGCATCTTTGCTCACTTTCAAGTATGGTGCATCGGCAGAGATAGATAAGACAATGTATTCTTCTCCCTCGACTGTGACCAAACAGCCATCCATGATAAATTTCACTTTTTAGTGGAGGAATGATAGGACTGCTCCGGCGGAATGGATCCAAGGTCTTCTCAAGAGGCAATTGTATGATGGTGTAATGTCCATGACTTAAAATTCAACCTCGTATATATAAGGGCCCACTTCTAAAGGGGTCTCAATCTTTCCCATAACTTCACGCCTTGTCCCGTCGAATGCCCTTACCGTGGAATGACAGGGCCTTAAATAGGACAGATCCATCGGAATTCTAGAAAGCGTGGCCAACGGCATGACGTTGAGCGCCGACCCATTATCGATGAGCACGTTCGGTATTATGTAGCCCTTGCAGCGAGTCGTAATATACAGTGCTTTCACTGAGCCTTTACCGTTTGGCGGTATCTCATCATCACTAAAAGAGATGAAATTGACAGCGCTCAAATTATTCACCCACCTATCAAGCTTCTCAACAGATATGTTGTTTGCTACGTAAGCTTGATTTAACACCTTCAGTAAAGCGTTCCGGTGTGGCTCTGAATTTAACAGTAAAGATAAAACTGAGATTCGTGCTGGCTGCTTGCTCAATTGTTCCACCACATTGTATTCACTGTGTTTGATAAATTTCAAGAACTCCTGTGCTTCCTCTTCATCCACAGGCTTTTTAGTTTCTTGCACGGATGGAGTCTTCTGCTTGACTTCGGCCTCATACATCACTGCTTTTCCTTTTTGTTTCAAGTCACTATTCTTCTTTGTCGGCTCAGTTTCTTTAGAATAACAACGCCTACTGCGGGTAAAATGGCCTACTTCCCTAATATCTCCAGTTGTGGCTTCGGGCTTTTCACCTTCAGGTGTGACGATATTGACATCGTACCTCCACGGTACTGTTTTATTGTCCTTATAAGGGAAAGGAGATGGTACTTTGATTATCACTTTTGGTTTCACAAGCTCCTTCTTCGCGTCATAATAAATTATTAACGGTCGGTCGGTGCTATACGGGAAACCTGATGATTGATTGTCAGGGGCACATATTTCTCCACTATTGGCCTCTTCGCCTTTACAAAAATCTCAATCTCCTTATTATCCATTATATTTTGCAGTAATTTCCTGAACTCCTCGCAGGACTGAATGTCGTGCCCCTCAATACCGTGAAGCTCGCAAAAACTGTGTCCTTTTGCATTTCTTCCTTCGAATACTCCGTTAAGATGACAGAGTAATCTTTTTTCAACTAGTACCTCCCAAATTTTCTGCAGAGGTGTTCTTATTTCAGAAACCCAGCTTCTACTTTACCGTTCGTCCTCTTCTCCTACTACGCTCACATTCCCTTCGGTGTGGTTTGGGAATGGATTCCCGGTCGTACTGCCAGTACCATCAAATCGCAAAATGCCCATATCGATGAGTTCTTAAACTCTCCTTTTGAAGGCAAGACAGTTCTCCGTAGAATGCCCCTGGTTCTCTGCATGGTATGCACAGCTACCGTTTGGATCGTACCATTTTAGGTATGGAGGTTTAAGGGCTGCCATATAATGGGGAGATATTAATTACTTCTCCAAGAGTTCCGGGTATAGTTCCCCATATGACACAGGAATAGGAGTAAATTGCGGTTTCTCGGGGTTGGGCCTTGTTGGTCTTGGTTTATTTTTGGGTTGGCTTTGAACGGGTACAGTGTTTTGTGGGAATGTGGCAACGGGTCTTTGATTGTTCGTGGCGTATACGGGGTAAGAAGGAGGTGGTGTTTGGTAGTAAGGGGTTTGAGGAGGATAATAAAAATTTAGAGGTGGATAATTTCAAGGTCGGGGTTGATTTGGATATGGATTAGGGGTATAACGGTTTCCCAGTCCCACCATATGGGCTTCTGGTTCTTTCTTCTTCATGGGCTCTACCCTTCTTGAACTTTCTTGACCTTTCATTCTCCTACTTTTAATGGCATTCTCGATGAGTTCTCCGAATATTACGATATCCAAAAAATCCTTCGTAGCACTTCCCACCAGCTTGTCACAGAATGGTGCTCTCAGAGTATTAATGAAAAGAACCGTTATCTCAGTCTTTGTCAGTAGAGGCCCTACTTGGGCCGAGATATCTCTCCATCTTTGAGCATACTGTCTGAAGGTCTCCGTTGGTTTCTTCTCCATCATTTGCAGAGTCATTCGGTTAGGCACCATATCTGACACATGCTTGTACTGCTCACAGAATGCTGACGCCAAGTCTTTTCAGGATCGAATCTTTTCCCTACTAAGTTGGTTGTACTACCGAAGAGCTGATCCTGCTAGACTATCTTGAAAACAATGTATGAGTAGCTTATCTTCGTTCACATAACCGCTCATCTTCCGGTAAAACATGATGAGATGCGCTTTTGGACATCTTGTCCCATCGTACTTTTTAAAATCTGGTACTTTAAACTTAGGAGGCAAAACTAAATCGGGTACCAAACTGAGCTCTTTAGCGCCCAATGCAGAGAAGGCTTCAGTACCTTCTATCGCTTTGAGTCTTTCTTCCAAAATCCTATACTTATCCTGAACATCATGATCATCTATTTTCAACCTGGCTATCTCTGTTGGATCGTCCAAATCTGGAACGAGTGGATCAGCAGGACTAGCTCCTGGGTTTGATACGAATACTCCTTTCCCTAAATTAGCAGGTGGCGCAGGTCGTTGTTCCAGGCCTGTGGGTTCCCATTGAGCGTACCCTCTTTGTGTTGCGTGGGCGTGCGGTGGAGTAAATCCTGGAGGATGGGGCAGATCCTGATTGATGTTAACCCTTGACTGTGGTTCCACAACGTCAGGGTTCATAGGTCCCTTTCCTTTTACTAGAGCTGACATCATTTCCATCATTTTGGCCATTTGGTCTCTTTGTTCGAGCGATTCTTCTCGAGATCTCACCATTAATTCTCTTGTCTCTTGCTGCAACTTGGCCAACTGCTCTTGTAATTCCCTTTGAACTCTTTCCATCCTTTCAATTCTTTCATTGAATTCAGCCTCCATTGCTCTAGCTTGTCGACGCGTTCTATACGAATGACGTGATTCCAGTCTTGAAGTGTCGCAACTGTGAATTATACGGTTTTAGCCTTGGTGGATGAGTATATGCAATGAATGAATAAATGAATGCATGACAAATAAATGATAAATGAATGTTAATCGTGAATAAATATGCAATAATTTTGGTGTTGATTTCAAGATAGCCCCATACTTAGGCATTTCATTTATCAAAAGAGTCTATTACAAAAAGTTTCGCCATTTTTCTTGATTCAAAAGTTACACAAATTTCCTAGCCACATTGCCTTGTTTCTTCACTCGCTCTAAGAACTCTGACATGTTCGATCTTCGGCTCGGAAGGAATTGGCAACTAAGAGCTTCAGCTTCTTCCGAAAATTGTATCACGTGCATGGCTACCCCACGAATTTCATTGATCAGATAGCTAAGTTGCATTTCTTTTTCTTGGAGACCCTCTTCGTAAGCACGAATGTCTCTATCATATTGATTATTCTTTTCTTCCAAAGCTTCCAAGAGAGTATCTAGCTGTTGTTGACGATCTTGCAGCATACCTTCTAAATCCTGTATCCTCTCTTTCAGTTCTTGACGTTTAGATTGATTAGTCATTACCTCGGCAGACATAGCTTCATATTCATCGTTCTTCTTCCTTAACTCCATCATTGCTCGCGCAGCCTTTTCTTCTTCTTTCTTTGCTTTTCCTTTCCAGAATTCCATCCCGCCTTTGATGTTGCTTAATTCTTCTTTCCATTCTGCTGATGACTTGCCCAACCCACTATTCTTGATAGTGCCTCTTAACTTCTTATTTTCCAGATGAAGGTCCCTTAAGTCATTTCTTACGACTTCAACTTCTTTTTGCACTTTCTCGGTTCTGGATCTTTCAATCTGAACGTCAATCTTCAGTTGGTAGTTTTCCTCTTGAAGAGCACTAAGGTCCCGAGACATCTTGGCCTTTTCTCGTTCAAATTCTTGTCTTGCCATTTCTAACTCAGATGGCATTTCCTCTGAGAAAAGATTCTGGACGGTGTAATTTGTCGACGAGACGTGCTGACTATTCACTCGTTGCTTTCTCCATATGACATAATCTTGGGTGAGAGTGTCAGCGTACAGAGCTAATTCCATGAGATGAATTCTCTTCCAAGACTTTGCAGTGTCTCGGACCCTTTTCATATAACCTTCACCCACGAAAGCAAACTCGGACCGTGATAATCCTCCGGTGACGGGTATGAATTATCGTGAAGAAAATTTCCTTTTGACCATTAATGGAGCATAACCAACTCCTCCCCATAATCCAAGTAGTGGGACCCAATCTTGGTTTCCCACCTTGTATAACAGAACCGAAGGGCGTATCCACGGCGCTCTCCAGGTTACATCTTCAGCACGAAGATTCTGAAAAACTGAAACCCAATGCTGTTCGGTGACTTCCTTTGGCCATTCTTTCTCGAGATAACCTTCTAACGGGGAGAATATTTTAGAAAACATGTGGAATGGCGTGCACTCTAATTTTCAGAAGTGGCTCAAAATCCAAACATTGAGTAACTGCGCACATCCGATGAAACGACCTTCCCCTTTTCTCCTACAGATGCTTAGCGATCTGAAGGTTTCGGCCAGGATAGTTGGGACAGGGTTCATTCCTTGTTTTAACTTTTCAAATAAATCTACTACTGCAACTTCTATATGCCCAAGAACTCTTGGCAAAACGATCAGACCATAAATGGCCAAAGCGAACAGGTTTACCCTCTTCAACACGTCGGGGTGGTTCAGAACCAAATCTCATAGGGAAAACCATGGAATACAGCTGGTTTCATTCTTCTTCTTTATCTGTTTCTCAGCCCATATGTCGGTCATGTCTGTCAATCTCGTTAACTTTTTCTTGAAGGTCATCGGCTTGGGCTCTTTCACATATATTTTGTAGAATTGTACATTATCGATACGAAGCAAAGCAACATATTCTTCTATAGTTGGGGTCATGTCTTCTTGATTGAAGGTGAAACACTGGTAAGCCGGATCCCAGAATCTGACCATGGCTTGAATCAATTGTTCATCAGTGTTGATGGCAATCAGGTTGGTTATATTCCCATATCTTTCAGTGAAGATTCCCCTAGTGTCCAAGTCCCACTGATTCCAGATTCGAACCAAGTCTTCCAGATTATTCTGACGAACATTCACAGTTACGTGCTCGGGTAGATTAAAAACATATCCTTCCATTAAACTATCCTCTTTTTCTTTCTGGGTTTTCAAAGACCAATTCTGGACCACAGCATTTTTCGGTTGTTTGTATAATCAACTCTTCTGTCAGAAACCCGTTTTTTTGGCAACCGATCTCTAGTAAAAACTTTTCTAATATGATGCCTATAATGCATGATGAGAAATAAAGCAAAGACAAACAACCCTGGTTAGCAGTCAAATATAGGCAGAAAAATTATGGAAAATTTATCAAATTACGCTACCCGATCTAGTTTATTAAACCAAACCAATCGCCTTGCGTACGAAGTGAAAGTGCAAAAGGTAAGGGGTGTCTCTCACGTGTACTTATTTTGGTGACTACTAAACGAGCGGAGGTTCGGCATGGCTCTAGTTAGGGGGCTCATACGGTTCACTATATGCGGTTTTGGTTCTAGATGGGTACTCGAACTGTTCGTACTATCGTCTACTAAGACTAGTACGAAGCCTCGGTCGTAGCCCATCACAGGCTCACGAGATCAATTCGAGTGGTTACATTTACTTATGCCTATACGGAGAGACAAGTTACTCACGAAAGCATAAGTCATATGTAACCCGAAATTATTCACTAGCCTGTACGGAGGGACGAGTTAACTCACGAAGGCGTAGCGTTTACTCTCACTTAAACGGATGGAGCCCGGGTATAGAGCTCATGTTATGCAAAGATGCACGTGTACGGTGTGTGGGGAGAAACTCACAAACCTTTCGTTTTATTTAAAAAAAAAACTATAAAACTAAAACCATAAAACTTAAAGTTGAAAAAAAAAAGGACAAAACGAGTTAGAAAAACATTTACAACATAATGCGAAATGCATGACTTTTTGAAAACAAAAAAAAAATTGAGGATCACGACTAAATGTTAATTTGAACAAGAAACTTTGGAAATTTTGATAACGCGAGTTTAATTCCAGACACGACTCTCAAAATGGGTCCCTAGTGGAGTCGCCAGCTGTAGCGACGTAAAAATTTTAGCTTCGGTCGCTAATTGTGGCGATTTAGTGAAAACTTGAAAACTGAAGTTTAATTTTGAAATAAAGAGGGAGTCGCCACCGATCTTTTTCTAGGTGTGATCGGACACCTAATAAATCATCTTGTTTGAAAATAAAATTTATTTTCGAACAAAAATAAAGGCCAAATGTGGGTCTACGCGAAAATCAGAATAAATGGAAAACTATAAATATATTGAAGCAAATAAAAAATATGACAATAATGTTAAAGAAAGACACTAATAATGCATGCAAGATTAAATGTAGTTATAGTTTTAAATACGAGAACATAATGAATATACATATGTAAAAAAATGACATTAAGAGTATGTACATAACATATACTTATACATATATATATATGATATAATATGAAAAATATAATAGAGTATTCGAAATATATGCATGATATATAAAAATACGATATTAAAAAAGTATATACACGTAAAAAATGCATATATAATATAACATTTAGATATTTACATAATATAGAATATAAATATACATATATATATAGCTCATGTTAAAAGAATATTCACATAAGTATACATATATTCGTACTAAAATGTATATGTAATAATATTTAAAGATATGTGAAATACATATTAGAAATGCCTATACATTAAATGGGATTAAAAAATATATATATACGTAACAATACTAAATATATACATACTAAATACATATATATATAGTATAAGTGAACATATACAATATATATTAGGAATACTAAAAAACATAGAAAATATATTTATACAATAATAATAATAACAATAAAAAGATGTATGTACACCAAATAATACATAATATTGAAATAACATAATAAGAGGCAATAGTGAAAATAATAAGTATAATAATGAATAATATGATATACGAAAATAATACTGATAAAAAAAAGTATGTATATATACGTATGATAAAATATGTGTATTAATATATAAATAAAATACAATATATACATAGTATGGTATTAAAACATAGATATATAAAACACAGTACACATAATATATAAGAATATATGTAATAAAGTTTTAAAAATTTGTACATGATATATATAATAATATGATGTTAAGAGTATACATACGAAATAAAATAAAAAATATGTACACATAGTATAAAAAAATGTATATAATATAGTATTAAAATATATGTATAATATATATATATATATTAAAGAGTGATAATGTTATAAACAACTAAATACAATACTTTATAAATATATATATATATATATATATATATATGCTAAAAATATACATAAATATAATATATACATATAAAGTACACTAATATTTAAAAATAATAATAATAAATATAATGGTAATATTAAGTATAATAATATGTTTACAACCATAATAATAATAAGCAACAATAATATAATAATAATAGAGTAAAACTAATATTACAAATACTATTTAAGGACAAAAAAACAAAAAAAGATGAAATCGTAATCAAAACAGAATTCTTGGGGTGAAATTAGAAATAAAATAGGAAATCGGACTAAATTGCAACGCGCGCGTGAACTGGAGGGACCAAAGGCGCAATATCCCCAAGCCTCTAAAACGCAACGTATTAAACGGGACTAAATTGTAATACGGGTCGAATTTTAGGGCCAAATTATAAATAAATATAAACTTGATTTAAAACACCAAAAATACGGAAGGACCAATTGCGCAAATAGCCCATTGAGTTAAAAACATGTGGATCCTGAAGCGGGTAGGGTCGGGTCGACCTGATCCACGGTGAAACGACACCGTATCAGCCCTAAACTCAAAGGCCAAAACGGCACTATTTTGAAGGGCTATAAATAGCTTTTAAATCAGAAAAAAAAGTCATTTGGGGATGGGAAAGAAAAAAAAAAGAGAGAGAGTGAGGGCAGAGCGATTTCGGGTGGGACTCGGCCAGGGTCCATCCACCGGACGGTCACGGAGGCTCGCTCGCCGTGCACACACACACAACCACCGTACTGTGGCCGGAGAGGTAAAATTTCCCCCTTTTTTTGTTTTTTTTTAATTTTAATTTTAATTTTTATATTATATTCTTGTATATTTAGTGTTTTTTTTTTCGATATATGTTTATATGAAAATAAACCTAAAACAGAAGCTAAAATAAAATTAAATTACCTTAGGTTTTGATTTCTGTGTTTGGCTGCTTGGATATTATTCTTGAGTTTAAGTGTTGATTGATTTGTGGTTTATACTCTAGAATCGAATGCCCTTCCTATTTCTTTGCGTTTTTAACTGCCGAATGTTCCTTCTTTTTGTATTTTTTTTTTAAGAGCAAAAATCCGACCCCTGGTGTTTATACATTCGGCTTTTTATAGCCTGTTTACAGAATGGTCCTATTTCTGCTATTTGGTTGCGTGTTTGCTTCCTTTCTTTGTCTTTTCGTGTTTTAAATGTTTGCAGGTACAACTTGTAGACGGTGGCAACAGTGGCGTGGCAGAGGCGGTGGAGCAGGTGAAGCAGAGGCAGTAATGGGCGATGGGACATTGCGGCGCTGAGTAGGTTAGGGTTTCAGTTTTTTTTCTAAAACCCTAAGTCAGAATTTGGGTCAAGAAATTTGGGCCTTTTATGTATGGGCTAGGGTTAGTTTTGGGTTTAATGTAAATGAGTTTAGTGGGTTAGTGGGTTGCTGGGTTGTATTTGGGCTTTGGGGTAGTGGGTCTGGTTGTAAAAAGGGTAAAAGGGGTAATTGAGTTTATGTTTGTAAGTGGGTTTATGTTGTAAAGTATTTGGGCGCAAGTAATTTATGAACGACCCAAAATTGGCCTATAACACAGTTGATGGGTGATATTAATTCAATAAAAAGTTTCATAAATTGTATAGATTTCACATTAGTTATATCATATGCATATATATGGATATTATATTCAAACATATAAGTTAAATTTTACAAATAGTCAGGTGACACAACTTAATAAAAAATTTTATAAATTTTATAATTTCACATCAATTATATCATATGCCTATATATATATTATATTCAAACATATAAATTTTGGAAGTAGTCATTTAATTTCTATATTCTAATTTAATTAACTAAAAGTTTAAAACAACACCAATGGTTAATATTTATTGTGAACTTGTTGTGATCAATATGATGACACAAATAGGCAAGAAAGCGGTGAACCACTCATCTTTCTAAAATTTAGATGTTCATTGATTATGGATTTTGACATTTTCTCTTATATTGTTTGAAAATGAATGAACCACAAGACGCTAGAAAGAAGGTCGAGTCTATAGACAGTGGAAATTAAAGATTCCTTCCAATTCCAAACGATTTGTTTCTCATTTGTCAAGTTTATTATTTTTATGACAATACATTGGTATTCTTCCAAGAAAGAGGAAGTAAAAGAAAGTTGTTTCAGATTATTGTTTTGTTTGGATTGTAATATCTGAAAAAAAAAAAGAAAAGAAAAGAAAACAACGTGTTTGTTGCAATGGATACATTGGGACTTCTCAGAATTAGGGTCCGAAGAGGCTACAATCTTATTGTTCGTGATAAGATAGCGTCTAGCAGTGATCCTTATGTTGTCATCACCACCACTCAACAGGTTTGCTGTGTTTCCTTCATCCCTTCTCAACTTAGGAGAAATTTGATTGTGTTACTTTCCACTTTTAACTATACTTCTGCTCAATGCTTAAAAAGGTCTGAAAAGTTATGTTGGAAAAAATTCTCAAAATTTACAATCAAGTACTCTAGAGTTTAATTTCCCAAATGAGTACTCAAGTATATGTTAAAATCGGTTGCTATTGTATTACCCAGAGCGCTCCTTTTTTTTTCCTATAACAAGTTGACAATTGCCTATTGTTATTTCACAAATGAGCGCTCATATCTCAACTTAAGCCTATGGTTTTCATAAATTTTTATATTTTTATAATTTCTAATATTTTTTAAAACTTTTTTTTAAAATATTACTCTTTTTTGTTTTGTTTCACACACAGTCCTACATCATACTTAAATCTATTCTTATTAACTTCTCTCTCGTCACGTCTTCTCAACTAAAATAATTACTCACCACTCATCTTCAATCACCAAACACTAAACTCATTGCCTCCCGGACCTCTTACTCAGCACCCTATACAAGTCTATCACCATCACGCTTCAAGTTCACCATTAAAACCAAATCCAAGCACTCCAAATAACAAAAATTTTCTACAATTTTATAATTTTTTTTAACTTTTTAATACTTTTATTAAGTTTTTATAACTTTCTAAAATGAATTTATATATTTTTGTATAATTTCTTATAGTTTTATTTTATTTTATAAGTTCTATAATTTTATATTATTTATATAATAGTTTGATATCTTTTTCATAACATATTAATAATTTTTTATAGTTTTTTAATATTTAATAACATTTATAGTTTTTCTATAATTTTTATTTTTTCCAAGAAAAAATTATAAGATCTAACAATTTTGAAACTTAAATAATTAAAAATTAATTAAGCCCATGAAAAGTAATTAAGATCAATTAAGCCATCCATATTACCATTTTTCCACATCAAATGCCATGTTAGCCACTACCATCATTATTTTTACACATCAATTACCAAATTAGCACTCAATGGTCCATTAGGGGCTTGATAGAAAACCATATTCTAATGGAATAATTGATTGCTAATTTCTGATTAAGGACTCAATTGATTGCACTTTTTGACAAAGGACTCAATTGATTTTTTTAAATTATTTTAAAAGAGTTTTTTTAATACTTTAGCCTTAGAATTATAATTAATAGTGAGCTGGAAATTGAAATATATCTAGACTTAGGTCGGAATAAATGTGGACATGAGCCACATTTAAGTTTAGAATAATCTAGGAGAGAATCGACGTATTAACATTTGTACATGGTAGAACTTGAACTTGGAAAAATCTCAATGACATAATATTGCCACCACAACTAAGGTATCATTGGTTTTAAGCTCTTTTTCAATCTAGTTGACATGCATAGGAGTATCTTTGAATGGTTTGTAAGAGGCCTAATAAAACATATGTAGATGAAACTTAAAACAACTCAGTATATAAGTTTTTGACATGCATAGGAGTATCTTTGAATGGTTTGTAAGAGGCCTAATAAAACATATCTAGATGAAACTTAAAACAACTCAGTATATAAGTTTATGAGATCGATACCATGCATGATAAGATTTGAAACATATTTGTGAATTAAAACTCGCATTTAAGAAAAATTTATTTAAAACAAAGACTTCATTTATTAATTAATATCCATAAAACAAAGATGTAAGAAATCCAACTCATTATATAAATAGGATGGCCCAAATTATTACAACCACAATATACAATCAAACGTAAAACTTACTGATTCCATCTTTAGAATTGTTCAAGTAACATCAAACTCTTTTTGAACAATACTTAGCTTAGGTTCCCAATCTCTTTCCAGTAAGTTTTTTTTTTCTTTCAAATTCTATAAGAGTTTTTTTTTCTCTTGTTCCATCACATTGTTTTCTTCCTTCAACTTCTCATTAACTTTGCAAATGATCTCCTATTATTCCAACATTTTCTTGTATGTTCCCATCTTATCTTCTATACCATCAATCATTGTTATTACTTGTGTTTGATTCGATTAAGTCAACCTCCTAATTGGTTTTGGCAATGAAGACAACATAGTTTCTTACGTGTTCTTCATCATTTTTATTATCACTTTTAGAGTTTTTATCGCCCCAAGTTACATTAAAAGATTTCTTCTTTTATGGTTGCACACTCAGCCTATATATGTTTAAACCCCTCGCATTCATGATATCAAATGTCTTTCTTCTTCTCTCTAAGCTCATCTTCATTAGCTATGGTTTTAGCTCTATTCTTGTTGGCATTTTGACCTCTTTCATTACCCTTCCTATTGATATTTTTTGTAAGAAGGGCCAATAACTATTGTAAGTCTTTCCAAAGGCAGTTGATTCAGCATCAATTGCAACTGAGGCTACGACATTTAGAGCAATGTTCTCTAATTTGATTCAATCTCTTTTGGCCTCTTCCAGGTTTATCTCAAACGTTTGAAAGGACCATATCAATTATTCTACTCTTATTGTGTTCATGTCCTTGACCTATTCAATGGTTGTGACTTTGATTAATAATCTTTCCGACAGAGATTGCATCAACTTTGTCAATAGTTTTGTTTTTGAGTATTCTTCGTGGGCAAATGTTTGATCAGTTATATCACACAATTTTGCATAAAAATCAGACAAAGTTTCATCCTCGTTAGCATTTGCAACTTTGACTACTTCTCTCCAATGGTTTCCTTGTAAGTGGTCTCGAGAATTTTCCAAGCTTCACGTATAAAGATGCATTTGAAGGTGCAGCTAAACTCTTGAAGGTCAACTTCATTAGAACTAACATTTACGGCTTTGGAAATGTTGCTAGTAGCCTTATCCTCTTCAGCATGCTAGTTTATCTCTGACTTCATTGTGCGAGTACAATCATTATTTGTGGTCATAGATGGCTCCTAACAAGCTAAGCTTTTTATGCCTTACTTAAATGAATGCTCTATTTTAATAAGTTTTGTGATATTTATAATTGGATCCATCTAGCATAGGGGCTGGACATTAAGCTTTCTTCCTTTACGTTCTTCATGATTCAGCAATAAAGTAGAAGTGAGAAATCCGTCAATTCGATTTAGAAAACCTAAAAACCATTTAAATGGACTTTCATTTTTTGGAAGCTGAAAGTAAACCCAGTAAAAAAATTGACAAATTTCAATCGATATATTTTCGGCCAGTTTAGTTGGGAAACTTAATTTATTATTCGTTTGTTTACATCTAAAATGTCTTACAGAAATTATTTTCTGCATTTTTTTATGTATTTGTTTCATAGAAAATAGTTTGGTCAACGGAAAATAACTTATATGTCAATATAAAATAAGCTATTTTTCTTGTAAAATGACTTATCGTTTTGAAAAGCATAAATCATTTTCTGGAAAAGATCTCCTCTATAGATAATTTTATTTTATATAAAAAATAACTTAAATTAAGGTTAATATTATTATATTGATAATAAATTTTATTTTTATTTTTAAAAATATTTAAAATTATTAATATATTAATATAAAATATTACATTTTTCAATATTATTAAACATACATATTTAATTATTTATATATATTCATATAATAAATTATTTAATATTTAAATTTTATTTTAAAAATAAAATTTTAAAAAAATAATTTTAAATAATATTCTTCATATATTATTAAAATATTCAATATGAATATTTAATAATAAATATTTATTACAATTATAAATATGTTAATATAATAAATGTTTTGTAGTATAAAGGTTAAAATATGTTATAAGTGTATGTACTCTTCACAAATTTGCAATTTAGTCTTTGTACTTTTATTTTTAATAATTTAGTCCCTCTAGAAATCAAATCCAATTGTTAACATTGTTAAATTTTTTGTCAACTTTGTTGATATCACATTTTTAAATTAAAAAAAAACCTCATTTACTAGTCATGTAACTAAAAAAATTACGTTGTAATGAATATGAATTTAACAAAAAACTTTTAATATATGCAAAAATAATGTAACATATAGATTTATAGATAATAAAATAAACTCAATTAAAAAAATGAAAAGATAAGAAAATCTCAAATGTATGTTTGTTTCATTGAAAACAGTTGAAATATTTTTAAGAAATCTGTCAAAAATAGAAATATTTTGCACGGATTTATTTAAACACCATAAAATATTAATTTTTTCAAGAAAGTAAATCATTTACCAAAAATCATTTTTTGGAAGCCATTTTCAGTGAAATAAACAGACCCTTAATCAACTTTGCTTTTCCTTTAAAAAAAAAACTAATTGAACCCTGTGTGATGGTCAAGGCGTTCACCATCCTAGGTGTGACCTAGATTCGAGTTACGCTAGTTGCGTTGCTGCCCTAAGTGTGGCCTAGGTTTAACTCGCGCTAGTCGCGTTGTTGTTAGAACTTTGTCATCCTCTTATAATTCACCAAAAAAAAACACTAATAGACTATTTAACACAAATTACATTACCCAATAAAACACAAGCTACAAATTTGATTTGGTTTTAATGATTTTTTATAATTGAATTGGGTTTGAGTTTATGTTCATGTAATGGATATATTTATTTTAAAATTATAAATATATTTAATATATAATGTAAAGTCAATTAAATCAATTTTGATTTTTAAAAATCAAAAGCAAACCAATTTAATCAAATTGTTCAACTTTCCAAATTGACATTAAATCGAACTAATTAAATTTTACACTAAAAAATTGAAATTGATTAGTTCAGTCAATTTAGTCCATTCGACCCGATTTTTGCATACCTATACAACAAATAATAGGATTCCACCAAATATATCTAGCGTATTCGTTACTCGTGCAATTGTAACTAAAGATAAAATAATTGGCAAGAACAAAAAGTAAATGGACACCAATAATTGTTGGGTGCAGTGGTAAGTTACAATACACTTCCAATAGAAGTTGCATATTCAAACTTTCAAGACAAAATTATTAGGAGGGGTAATCACAAATCCCGAACATAAATTATAAAACGTACATAAATATTAAAAAAAAAAAATCTCTTTACGAATAAAGATCCTTAGGGATGCTCCATAGCATATCTTCACAAATAAGATCCAGAGATGGTTGGTGTCAACTGTAATGATTTCATAAAAAGAATGAAGGTTTGAACAATTGTTGATACGTTGATTTATCTGACATTAATGTTGCATAAATTGGTACAGAAAGTGAAAACAAACGTGGTGAAAAAAAACTGCAATCCCGAGTGGTGTGATGAAGTGAGTCTTTCAATCAAAGATCTTAATGATCCAATCGAGTTAGTAAGTAATATATCTGATTCTGCAATTTGTATGCATGTATATACATGAATGAATGTGAGTACTATTCACCACTACTACTTGCATGGAATTCCATTTGTGTTTTGCAGACGGTGTACGACAAAGACACGTTGGGTGCGGATGATCCTATGGGAACTGCAGAGATTGACTTAAAACCATACCTAGAAGCAGCGAGGTTGAGGAAAGAGTTGCAAGAACTCCCAAATGGCTGTGCACTCAAGAAAGTACAGCCAAGCGGGACAAATGACCTCGCTGATGAGAGCCGCATTCTTTGGGAAAATGGCAGGATCACCCAAGACATGCGTCTCAAACTCAGGAATGTTGAAAGTGGGGAAGTTTTAATCCAAATAGAGTGGGTTGATATCCCTGGCTGCAAGGGTTTGGATCCTGATTTCTGAATCTATATGTATGGCTTCAACTATATTATTCTCTCTACTTTTAACTCTTTTCGTATACCTCATCGGGGAATCATCAGTTTTCTTTTTCTTTTTTTTTTAATCGTAATTTGAAAACCAAACTGTAATTCAACTCCTATGTTATAATGCAGAATAACATAAACTTAATAGATGGTTTTGATTAATTCCAATTAATAATTGAATTTGAATCCAGATGTAATGACTGACCATTCAAAATCATGGTTACAATGAGCAAACAAACTGCATCAAATTCAATTGTTTTGCTATTTGTAAAATGTAAAATTTCCATTCCTGAAGCTATGGTGTAACAATGGAATACTATTTTGTCAACCTGCCCAAGCCGAGCCTACTAAATTGGATCCTATTGAAGTCTATTTGGCTCAATGAGAACTTGAAATCCCATATCCCATATTAAAAAAGCTTTCCACTTTGGAGATGAAGTTATGGCTAGTTGATCGCAAATGGGAAGACTCGCATATTTTATTTTAATATATTTTAGTATTACTTCTTTGGAAGAAATAGAAATATATATTTTTTTAGTTTAAATGTTAGAAAGATTTTATTTGAATATTACTCTTAAGTTTTAACAAAATTGGTTTCAAGAACTGAAAAAAATGAATGCATTTGTAATTATAAAAATAATATTTTTTAATATTATTTCTATTCAACAGAAACAAAAAAGAAAAGAATTATCTGTAAAGATGTGTGGGACTCTTTGCTCAGAATGCATCGATTCATCACCTTCATATCAATAGTATATTACAGCAATGGCTTGGGGTTGATTGGTTAGACGTTGGGCTTCTTGTTGTGCTCCCTAAGCAATTGTGATTTTACGTTATTTTTATTATTTTTTAATAGGAGGATGATAAATCAATTTTTTTTTAAAATTTTAACATTTTTAGTTAGATTTGAATTTTTTTCAGAAGGAAAAAAATTAGAAACCAAGTAGAAAAATTTGATTTGTCATTTCCCTATTAGAAAAAAATGGGGATGATGTGGAATCACAGTTTTATACAATCCGTTATCGTTGTGGGATATAATGGCTTACAAGTAAATTTTGTTTTCAATTCAAACATAGTTTTGTTAAGAAGAATATACTTTTTTTTTTATATTGATCTATTTTTAAAAAATAAAAGTATATTTTTAAATATCTGTAAAATCCATATTTTTCAGATTTTTATTTTTATTTTTTTGATATTTTTAAATTTCTGAATTTTGTAATTTTTCTTCATTTTCTCCCTATTTTTTCATTTTATCTATTTTTGAAAAAAAATATATCTTTAATTTCTTGAAATTTTATAAAATTTTCCAATTTTTTCTCATATGTTAAATTTTTTTTGAAAATTTTCTGATTTTTTGACACCTTTTTTTTTTGTAATTTTACTCTTTTTTTTATTTTATGTATTTTTAAAAGTAAAATTAAATATTTTTAATTCTGAAAATTTTATATATTCCTTTTGTTTTTAAAATTTTATGAGAATTTTTTGAATTTTTGGTTATTTTTAAAATTTATTTCAAGAAAATAGGAATCGTGGCGTTGTGAGAGCACCACGCCATCCTTTTTTCTAATACCGTTAACAGTTGAGGAAAAATGATACACGATTTGAAACTTTGAGTACTAAATTGATAAAAAAAATTCTTTTAAGTATGAAAGTGATAGTTGAGTGCAACTTTGGGAGGTAAATAGTACATTTACCCTTTCATTTATTATTTATCATATTTATATTATTGTAAATACTCTTATATATTTTTTAAAGTTATTAATTTATTATTATTACGGATTTTTATTTACCTAGAGTTTCAATTTTTTATCCACAATTGATTCAACTTTTATCTACTGTAACTTTCAGATAACTTGCAGTGCTTGAGTAAACTTTGTTGAGAATGGTAGAAATTTGAGGGTAAAAAAAAGCATAATATATATGATAAAATATAAGAATCCCTAGTACTTGTTTTTTTTTTTTTTTGTCATAATTTATATATATTAGTAAAATTAAAGTGATGGACAATTTGAACATTGCAACACATCTATGAAATCAATAATCTTTCGAAAACTCATTGGCCCAACAACCAACAATACACATCTTGCCTCAATTCAATGCCCTTGCTAACCTTGAAGACCTCCTGGACAGTAGTCCTCGTCTATTCCATGACCATGCTTAAAGATTTCTCTTAATTAATTGATAATTAATCTAAACTAATAATTGTACCTATCTACAATCCTTTTCAACTTTAATTTATAAAGTAGCAAATTACATCGAATTAGCATTACAAAATTAAAACATGCCATACGTAACAAGTATCCCAAAACGGATCAAAACTCTTTGCCTAGACCAAACTAGAAAACAATAAAAAAAATTACCTATTCTCAATACTTACGAATCTTGATCATGTATTTTATTTTGATCATTTTTAATTATTGTATTTTTTAAATTTTAAAATTTCACTTCTCATCAAATGGTAACAGTTAAATTCATTAAGTTCTATTATTTCCAAAATCTGATGTGACAAACATTTTGCCATATATGTAATATCATGTTAACTTATTATTTTCTCATGTAACTTCCTAAAAATCCAGTTAATTAACTATTTTCATTTGCATCAATACTGAAAATTTAAAATTTGAAAAAATAGAGGGACTTCAAATGATTCAAGTAAAAAATATGAACTAAATCTACAACTGTATGCATATTATAGAACTAGTAATCAAATTTAACCAAATAAATTTAACTACTATTATTTAAGTTAGGACTAAATTTGAAAAATATAAAAATTGTAATTGATTAAATAAAAATAGATAAAATAAATCCCTAACATTTACAAAATACAGAACTAATAGCTAAATTTAACGGAAAGGGCTCCTAGAATCTTCACATCTCACAAAACAAGTGTATCAAACATCAACATCTCACAATTCATCATGGGGCTCCTAGAATCTTCACCCATTTTTAGCCTTGTCTAAATGGTCTCTGGAACTTACCTCTGCGAAGTCTTTTTGTTGGGCTGGGTCCATGAGTTTATTATCATACTCAGATATTATGATATTTTAATTCCCAAAAATCATACTCTTATTTTTATTTTTAAAAACAAATTATTTATTTAAGTAACCATTTAAGCCCTTAATTTTACCTCTCTTTTTCGTTCTTATTTTTTAAGCAAATCTTATATATTTTCTTATTCAAACTATAACAGGAGAAGGCCGAATACAGCTTTTTTTATCAAATATATTCATTATTTTTCAAATAATTTATCTTGAAGCTTTTTCCAAAACTAATACTAACAAATAAGGCCCGAATTGGTAGGTCTACCTTATTAAAATGCCAGAACTACATGCATTTATCTCCATATGTATAAAGCCTTTTAGAGTTGAAGCCATCAACAATTGTATCGACACGTCTCCCTGGTAGACCCGTGATTTTAGTTTGTACTGTATAAACCAATTAACATATTATTTTGATTGAAGACTGTAGTATAATGAATTTAAATAATTTGGGTGCATGAAAACATGTTAAAATGCTACAGTTCGATTTATGGTTTGTAGCTCTAATACGTCGGAAGATATAGTTATTTTCTAAAAATGTTGAAGTTCAAACGATGCCCATAACTGTTACTACGAGAAAAAAGACATGTTCAAGGGGAGAATAGTTGATGATTACAGGGACAATCAAAAGGTCTACCTCTTTGATGATAGTGAATATAGAAATATCAACAAGAAAATGTAAAAGATAGTCCCAACAGAAAACAAAATGAAAAAGATAACAAAAAAATGAAAGAGAAAACTACGAGAGAGGTGAAGGGTTGAATTGAATTTTTTATATAAATATTTTTTAAGAAATAATCTTATTTTTGGAAATAAGAATAAAAGTATATTTGGTTAAGAATTAAAGTTTTGTAATACCTTAGAAAGGATGGGTGAACCAACAAATAATAGCTTTGGCAGGGCGACAAAGAAAGTCCAACGACGGGAGGAGAATCCACCAGATGAAGGGGGAGGTGATACTCTTATAGAACCTATTGCTCCCAAGGCTATTTCTTTAGGGATATGGTTATGAACTTTCGGCAGGGGGATAGTCTAAAGGATGACTCTTGGGCAGAGGATGACATTGAATTAAAAGAAGGCGATGTGAGGAAGGAGATTATTGATAGTGTCCCATCCATTGATTTCTTTGATTGAGTTTTTCACTTATTGAGAAAATCATGGCAAAGACTTTGGTAGTAAAGTTTCTTGGGACGAAGATAGGTTACAATGCGTTGTGGAACAAAGTGTGCTCCATATCCAACAGATGGACATTGAGAATAATTATTATCTTGCAAAGTTTGAATCAATTGAGGACTATATTATGTTCTTTTCTAAAGGACCTTGGGTGGTGTTTGGACAGTACTTGATGGTTCAGCCATGGTCACCCCAATTCACACCCTTAGAACCCTTTCCGCATAATTTTGTTGCATGGATACGTATCCTAGGTCTATTAGGAACCTTGTATAAGAAAAACATTCTAAAGGAGATTGGAGAGATAATTGGAATTGTTATTAAGATTGATCTTCAAATGGATAAGGGTTCAAGGGGATAGTTTGCAAGATTTGTTGTTCAAGTGGATTTGTTGAAGCCTTTTGTATCGAAAATCCAAATTGCCAAAAGTAACCATAGAGTAGAGTATGAATCGCTTTCTATGATATGTGTAGTGTGTAGCGACGTAAAAATTTTGCTTCGATCGCTAATTGAGTCGATTTATTGAAAATTTAAAAATCAACTTTTGATTTTATTAAAAAAGGGAGTCGCCACCGATCCTTTTTCCTAGGTGTGATCGGACACCTAATAATTCCTCTTTTTTAAAATAAAATTTGTTTTTTTTTAAAAAAAGGCCGGGTTTAGGTCTACGTCAAAAGAAACCAAAGTAAAGTTGGGTTCGGGAGTCGGTTACGTGCGAGGAAGGAATTAGCACCCTCACAACGCCCAAAATTGGTATCTTTATTAAACATGTGTTGTTTTGATATTCAAAAATATGAATTCAATTTGACATTTAACCGTGATCCGATTGAAAAATGAGAATTTTTAGTTTTCGATTTTTTTTGAAGGGTGTCCCGTTTTTAACACGAGCCAACGAATTTCACCCAACATAGCGATGAAATCGATGACTTGATGTTAAATCGGTTCATTGCCTTATTTATTGAAATTAAAAGACATGAATAAAAATCTTTGAAGTGGTGAACAGCGAGATGATACAAAAATGGGAGGTAACAAAACATAACAGAGCTAGAAATACATCGAAACAAATAATATCTACGATAATAATATTAAAAAAAACAACGTATGCAATATTAAACATGATAACAATAGCGTTTAAACATAAAATAGAGACGAACGTATATACAAACATATAATAATGAGTGGAGTGACGTAAACGTAATATTAAAATACTAATAGTACTATATGTATATATATATTAAAGTATATACGTAATAATAGGAATGAAAAAGTGATTACATAGTAACACTAAATATATACATAATATATATACATAATAATGTTAAAATGAATATGTATAATATATATTAGAAATACTAATAACAAAAACAAATGTTTACGTGAATATGTACATATATTAAAAATAAACACATAATAATATTAAAAGTATGTACATAATATAGTTACTAAAAATATATATATACATATTAGAAATAATAATAATGTTGCAAAACAATTATTAATAATATGCATAAACCTATACATATATATATATTAAAGGTATACACATATATAATAGAACATATACTAACAATAATAATAATAATAATAATAATGATGATGATAATAACAAAAAGATGTATATACACCAAATAACACATAATAATATTGAAATAAAATAATAAGTGACAATAGTGAAAATAATAAGTAAAATAATAAGTATAACGATATATGAAAATAATACTATATATAAAAGTATATATATACCCATATAATAAAATACATGTACTAATATTAATAATAAGCATAATAGGGATAAAAATAGATATAATAATAATACATATATATAATAAAACATATGCTAATAATAATAATAATAATAATAATAATAATAATAATGTTGAAATACAAAAGCTACTATAATAACAATATTAAAATAAAGTAATAAAAACATTGCTACATATATATATATATATATACGTACATAAAATATACACTGATATAATAATAACAATACTAGCAATAATAATAATTAGTAATAATAATACATTAAGAATAATAATAATAATAATAATAATATAAAAAACAATAAAAATAAAAATAATAGTAATAGACAAATTGAGGTGAAAAAGGACTAAATCGAAACAAAAATGAAGTTTTCGGGCGATTTTAAAAAGAAATAAAGAAAAAGGATCAAAATGCAACACGCGCGTAACCTAGGAGGACCAAAATAGCAATTACTCCTTCCCATCAAAACGCAGCGCATCAACGGGGATTAAATTGAAAAGCGCAAAAAATTATGGAGCCAAATTGAAAATAAAAAAATGACTTAATTGCAAAAGCTTGAAAAAGCGGAAGGACCACGCGCATAAATAACCCATTAAACAAAAACACGTGGATCCTCTAGCAGGTCTGGTCGGACAGATCGGGTATAGGACAAAACGACGTTGTTTTGGGGTTAAAGGGCAGCCCCCAAAACGACGTCGTTTTGGGGGGCTATATAAGTCTAATTTTTTTTAAAATTTTCATTTGCAGCCAAGGAAAGAAAAAAAAAAAGGAGGAGAGGGAGGGAGAGCTGGGGCGATTTTCGGCCATAGGGCCGGTCACCGTCTGGTCGCCGGCCACCGTGCACGGTGGCCAAAAAAGGTAAAATTTTCTTCTTTTTTTTTGTATTTTAATAATATGTATGTATGTATATGAGAAAACGAAGAAAAAAGAAAAAAAGAAACAAGAACAGATTTAAAAAACTAAAAAAAATAAAAAAGGGGCCGAAATCACCTTCCGATTTCGGTTTCCGTTCGTTCTTTGCCTTTTGTATTTTTCTCTGCTTTTTTGCTCTTTGATCTATGCTATATTTCATTTAAATCTCTGGTTTTTATTGATATATGAATGACCGAGAGCTTTACAAAGTTTTAAATCGGCTTTTATAGCCTTTACAAGCTCTTTTTTCTTTTTTTTCTACTTTTTGTCTTTTCGTGTGTTTCTCTTGCAGGAGCAGTTGAGCGGTGCTGTAGAGTTGGTGGCCGGTGCAAGTGGGCTAACATCGGTGGCGTGGTGTCAGTGGGTGGTTGCCGCGCAAGTGGGAAGGTGGCTAGGTGGCTAGGGTTTCTTGATTTGTTTGGTTATTGGGCTAGGTTAATTTTAGGTTTTGGGCTAGTAGTATTTGGGCTAGGGGATTTGATTAGTATTGGGCTGAGGGTGTAAAATGGGTCTATTTGGTAGGTTTGGGTAGTTTTAGGTTTAGTTTCGGTTTGAGGATGGGCTAAATGGGTTGTTGGGTTATTGTAAATGGGTTTAAAGGTTTAATGGGCCTAAGTAATTTGTAAACGGGCCAAAATTGGCCTTCAACAATATGCTTTCACTGTAGTACTTACGGTCACATGAAAGACGACTACCCCCAAAACCATAATAAGGAACCAATCGATGGTGCAAACAATGATGTTCAACAGCCAAAAGCTTCTGTCCAAGAACTAAATGTTTCTATGCAAGAAAGAGTAGAGAGTGAAAAAATTGGTGATTGGATGGTGGTGGAGCGCCGACAACGGAGGCTAACCAAGAGGAGCAGAGCCAGTTTGAATGATAATCAAGAAAAGAATCTTAGCGAGTCAAGATTCAAGGCTTTCACGAGTTTAGGAAATGATGTTGAAGAGATTGAAGTAGGAAATACTTGAATATTTAAGTTTGCAAAGAAGAATAATTCTCAAGCAATTTTTTTGGTGAAATCTTCGGGAGTAGCTAAAGGAAAGCTTTTAAAAATTTTAAGGTAAAGAAATCTCTAGGAAATCAAATGAAGGGACGCTAGTAGTAAACAAAGCAAAGGTAAAGGCCGGGTGAAGAGTCAAGCCCAAAGTAAAATACAGTGCCTAAAGCAACCTTTGGTGGGCTCGGTTGGAGGTAAAATCAATAATGGGAAACTAGAAAGCAATAAATTGGGGCCAGGGTCAGGATTGATGGGCCTGATAGATGGGTTAGATGGAGTACCTTCATTGTTTAATTTTTCAGCCTACAAAATCCAAATGGGTTTAGATCATACCCACCATATAGTTGTCTTTGTTGAGGAGAATCAGTCCCCAATGTTAACTGTTAGGAATCAATAAGCTCCTGATTCTGATATTGTTATCCAAAATCTGATACCTTCATCCTTTCTTCCACCAGATTCAAAGAAGAAAGTATCCAATTATGCTTTAATATTAGGTAATGGGAGAGAAAATCATGATCAGTCTGAAGTTGATGAGTCAATCCCAGTACAACAAGCTATCAAAGGGATTAGTGATAGATTGAAACCACAAACTAAGAATGATAATTGATCTTCCACGATCTAGGTTGTTATTTACATACAATTGATCTTCCACGATCTAGGTTGTTATTTACATACCTTTTTCACTAACTTTAACTTGTTTAATAGCTAAATCAAGTCATTTTAGTATATATTTATGTTTTTATACTTGGATTAGTAATTTATGTTTTCCAGTAATTTTTATTACACTTTAGATACTTAAATAAAGTTACATGGCCATGTAGGTCAAACCGGCGATGATGCAACATTTACTCGATTAAATCAGCTGCACTTTTTTACACCCTAGTAGGGTTCGCTTCCCAATCGACATCTATGACATCTATGTACTTCATCTATTTAATCACCTAGAACTAATTCTCAACCTTTAAACTACCACAAAGCTACTCAATTCATCGTATCAAAATTTTTGACATGTTTATGGCAATTTTCACTAAAATTCATTAAATCCTTAGAAATACTTAACAAAAATTTAAAATTAGTTTAGAAACCTTCTAATCATGTCAAAATTAATTGAATAACACTTTGAAATCATGTTTTTACTCAAAAATCTGAAATACACCATTAACGACCTAATTTTTGGCTTTTAATCAAAACATGCAATTTAATGATTAAAAACTCAGTTTTGACTAGATAATATTTGAAACTAATAGAAAGACAAAATGTTAAATTCGATGGAGAAAAATGAACTTTTAATGCGAATCTGAGAAAACCCACTAGTGAGGAAAATGATGAAATCAATGAGATTTTGGGGTGTTTTCTTGAAATATTATGTAGATTAATGACTTCGGTGATGATAGTAATCAAAAGGATGAAGATTTAACAAAGAAAATCGAAGATGAGAGGTTGGGAGATCAAGGGACGGCATAAACTAGCAAAAAAGAAGAGTTAATGTGAAATCTATAGGTAAGGGATGATTTTAAGTTGTATTTTTAAAATTTGGTAAAGTTGCTTCATAAACACACAAAATTTTGACCCTTTTATAAATCAGCCATTATTTCAAAATTAAAAGCCTTTTCAGTATTATTTCAAAAATTGGTTTAATTTTCAAAATAACACAGACAAAAACATTTACGATTACCATGCTTACAAAATTTCGAGCACATTAAAGCTAAAATCCCTAAAATACCCCTAAAACTCCAAGGTCCTATTTTAGGGTGTTATATTATGTATAATGCCCGGTTGAACGTATCGCTAGGATATGATAGGCATGCCAATAGGGTTAGTATGCGCACTAGTACGAGATTGCACTTCGGTGCCTCTATTTGAACTTCGATGTCTTTGATTGTACAATCGTGCCTCTATCTGCACTTCAATGCCTCTGTTACGTATCTATGATGCTTTTGGTGTGGTGTAGTTACTCGAGTATCTGATTTGAGTACTTAGTTCATCAGGCTAAATGTTAACGGAATGTACAATTGACTTGTGGACTTAAATGTTTATGTATATTCAAGATATTAGAAAGTGTTAAATGTTCAATGAACTACTTATTTATATGTGAGTACATTTACATTGATGAAATGTTGTTTATGGAATTGATAAGTTATTTAAGAAGAGGATTATCATTATATATATTGATATGTGATCAAGAACTAATGTGGGTTGTGAATGTGTTTTTGGCTATCAGGAATTATAAATTATCTCTTTATATTTTGATGTCCATTAAGGTAAGTTAGTTTGATGTTTTAAACTATGAGATTACTAAGCTTCTTTATCTTGTTTCATTTATGTTCTTTTGTAGTTTTCAAGTTTGCGGACTGACCGGATGGATCGACTGAAAGCTCACACTATCCAGCTATTTTGGTAATTTTTGTTTTCTATTTTGGGATATGGCATATATATAGATGTTTTGTTGTAATTATGTAAATGCTATGCTAAATTGGTGTTCCTAGTGAAATGTTTGGTTTGAATGTGTATGTTTAAAGTGTTTTTGGTTGGGTTCATTCCTAATGGTCAAGAGTTAGATGTTAACACTTTGAAATGGTGAACTTTGAGTATGTTTATACTTTGGTCAATTTAGTTGATGGATTGAGCATGAATAGATGATTAATGCCATGTGATTACTTAGCTAGGTTAGTTGAGTGAATGATCTTTGATTGTGGTGCCTTTGAATGGCCTATTGGTTTGGTATAGGATGAGCGAATTTTTGGCATATATTAGTGATTTGAATGTGTTTTTGAACCTAAGAAATGATCTAGATATGGCATGTCTTGTTGTGCAAGGAATGGTGCATGACTTTTCTTAATTTAAGGGTTAAAAATGATGCATGCGGCTTGGGACACGGGCTGTCACATGGTCGTATGCCACACACAGTCCCCTTACACGACCGTGTGTATTATTTGTTTTTTAGGTGCAATATCAACACAGCCTAGCACATAGCCTACGACATGGCCGTGTCAGTGAAAACAGTTTGTTACACGGTCTAACACACAGATTGCAACACGACCGTGTAACCTAACTTGAATACACACACAGTCTGGCACACGGCGTGTGACCCTATTTCAAATGTTCACACAGGCTGACACATGGGCTAGGACACTGCCGTGTATCCTGACTTCAAATGTTCACATGGTCTGGGTTATATCACACGGCCTAGCCACATTGCCGTGTGACCCTTGTTTTGAAAATTTTCAAGTTTTTTTGAAATTTTCTGATTTGTTTCGATTCAACCCTGAATTGTTCTCAAACTGTTTTTAGGGCTCTGTAAGCTCAAATTAAGGCCCATAAGTGTATTTATATCCCAAATTGATTTATTTTTTTATGTGTTTGCAATTTATTTGGTTAACTATAGTGAATTGAAGTGAAATGTTCTGTTTAGTTCGGTAACACTTCATAACCTTAATCTGGCAACGGAGACGGGATGGGGTGTTACACTGACATTGAAGGAAAGCGTCAACTAGAAGCGCTTTCTTGCACAATCAGATGAAAATGCATCCAGCTGGACACACTTTCATATTCTCTCTCCTAGACTAGGTTTAAGGATTTTTAGGGTTTTAAAGGGTTTTTAGGATTTAGGGTTTTAGGGTTAGAAATATATGATGATTAGAAGCATATTAACATGATTTGAGTGATAATTATATGATTTTTTTTATCAATGTCATCTTCTTCAAAAGCTTAAGGTGCTTTAATGGTGGATCTTGAATTTTGAGAGGAAATCCACAAATCAATGGATTTTCCAACTCAAAATGGATCTATTAAAAGGTTATTGATCTTATTTATCAAGATTAAACATGTTTTATAAGGTAATTTAAAGAAATTCGAATTTCATCATATTCATGAACTAATTTTCTGAAATTTTGTGAAATTGATTTAAATGTGAAATTGATGCTTAGTATATGTTTATTTGGTCTAGCATTGATGTTTGGAAGTGATTAGGAGGGCTAGAGTGATCGATTTTGTGAGGAATCGAGTTTTCGACTTGATGACACAAATCTGGTAAGGTAACTTTGAGTGAAAATTTCATGTAGCCTAGTGGATGAAAATTTGTGTTTATTATATCTTTCAAAATGTGGTAATATCTAATTTATCTCTGTTGAAGCTTCAAATCTTGAAAAGGATCGAGCTAATTGAAATTGAAGCTTAGATTTGCTTGGTTGATCACTTGGTTGTAGTTGAGTTAAATGTGTGGTGAATGTTATTAAAAGGCGATTTGGTAAATTGGCCCTCACTTATGCTTAATTGGTTTTGGTTAATTTTGAGTTTTGGTTGGTTAATTTTGCAAGATTATTAATATACATTTAAGTGATGAAATTTTTGTTAAGTGTTGGTAAGTGAGCATCTAGTGATTTTATGTGCTTGATTCGATTGATTATAATGGTGAACCAAGAAAGCATGTTGGAGTTTTTGGTTCGTGGTATGTTGATATTTCAATTGATGAATGGACATTGATCATAGGTAATTGGTATGCTAGATTTAATTTGATGTTAAAATGGTTATGTTACATGATTCACATATGCATTTTGGCACTTTAAATTGAACACATTATTGACTGAAATTATGTTATGATTGATTGGTTATATTAGCATTATATAGCATGGTGGATCCATTGGATATAGTTGGCATACCATAGGATTTGTTAGTACTCACCATATTGATATGTTATTTGTAAGCAACGAAGCTCTAGATGGACTGGTTTGGAGTAGATAAGGGAGTGTTGAGCTTGTGTCTCCATTCAACAAAACTGATTTGAGGCGATATAAGGGAGTGTGTGGCCTTAGTCCGCTCAATCTGGGACTAATTCTGATTCTGATTAGGAGGAGATCCGTTTATTCGATGTATGATCACCCGATTAAGTCATGATTGTATATGCCAATATAAATGTATGAAATATTATATGCTAAATTGATGATTATATGCCATGATTAATTATGATTTTTGATACATGGTTGAGCATATGACATTGAACTATTATGGATTGATATTGTGATTGGAAATTTGTATTTGATTGGTTTCAATTTAAGCATGATTTGGGTGCTAATTTATCGTCGTTTTATTAACATTCACTGAGCTTTTTAAGCTCACAACCTCACATTCGTGCAATTACCCATTGGGATTGTGGAGTTGAGGAGACAAGCAAGAGAGTTCCAAGAGATTAAGGTTCAGTAGAGATTTGGTTACACGTTTTAAAGATGTTAATAGAGTATTGTGGAAATTTCGGGACTTAGTCTAATTTTGGTTGTAATTGGACTTGGACATTGGACAATTTTAAATTTGGATGGTTTTATAATATCAATATGCATGTTTGAGTTTGATTATTAAATAGTTTACAGTGTATTGTTGCTTGATAACACGGTGTGTGAGGTATGATGTTTACACTAACCGTTATTTAAATGAAGCTTCCATAGAGTGGTTTACTAGTGACTAAGGTACGCCACTTGTTTGAATTAATTGGTGGGTGATATGCATGGAATTGAATGTTTAATTCTATTTAATTAAGGCTTAATTGGTGTTAATAAATTCAATTGAAGGTGTATGAATATGTATGATATTTAGTTGTACCTAAATCGGGTTAAATTGGCCATTAAAATACTCAAAATCCAGTTTAAAATCGAATTTTTTGCACAAAAAGAAAAAAACTGCAATGGACAGCTGGGGGTTTGAATTCTGTTTTTTTTAAATTGGTTCTCTAGTTTGTTTAAATTACAAATTAGTCCTGTAACTTGATAAGTCTAATGAGAGCCTTAAATGATAAGGAAACTTGATAAAATTTTAGGAGTAGAGTTGTAATTGATAAAAGTTTTTAGAAACACACTCAATTTAATATTCGGGTATGGTACTGATAGTTTGAAATTCTTACGAGTTAGTCCTTAATGATGAAACTTGATTTAGACATAGAAAATAAACTCAGATTAAGCTAAAAATTTTAAGGCTTGCATAAGTTGACTAAAATAGGGTTGGTAATGTATGAATCTAAATTTGGGTTACTTTAACCGTAGGTGGTGTAGCGACGTAAAAAATTTTAGCTTTCGGTCGCTAATTGTGGCGATTTATTAGTAAATTAGAAATTGAAATTTGGTATTAAAATAAACCGGGAGTCGCCACCGATCCTTTTTCCTAGGTGTGATCGGTCACCTATGAGATTTATTTTCTTTAAAAGCGAGAAAAAAAGGCCGAATTAAGGTCTACGTCGAAACCCGAGAAAAATTAGGGTTCGGAGTCGATTCATGCTGTGAGGAAGGTATTAGCACCCTCGCGACGCCCAAAATTGGTGTCTCATAAACACGTGTTGTCTTGATTTTCAAAAATACGAGTTTAATGTAAACTTTAGTTGTGATCCGATTAAAAAGACGAGAAATTTTAATTTATTTCGGTTTTTTGAGAAGGGTATATCGTTTTAACACGAGTCAATTGACATTCACCCAACATAGCGATGAACTCGATGACTTAATATTAAATCTATATATTGCCTTGATTATTGAAATTAATTAGGAAGACAAGAATATGATTTTTAAAAAAATGTAAAACAAAGTTGATGTGAAATAAGGATAAATAAGTGGAAGAAACATAAACATATTTGAAACTAATACCGAATATCACAATAATATTGAAGGAGAACACTAATAATGCATACAAGATTAAATGTAATTATAGTTCAAATACGAGAAAACAATAAATATACGTATATATATATAAAAAATGATATTAAGAGTATGTACGTAATGCATGTGAGAAAAATATATACGTAGTATATTTAATATGAACATCTACAATATACATACATGAAATAGTAGTAAAAAACATAACTAATAATATAAAAGGATATATATACATATACATAAAAAAATATGAATAGTAAAGAAGTATGCAATAAATAACATTAAAAATATATATGTATAATATATAAATATATAAATATATACATATATTAGAGATAATAATATGAAAAAGAAAACCATTAGTATTTCATAAATAAATACATGCATATATATATATATAAACTATAGTATTAGGAATATACAATACAATATTAGAAATGTGTATATAATAGTGTAAAAATATGACAAATAAGATTAAAATGTATAATAATATATGTGGGATATAATATTAAAAACTTATATACATAATGTATGTGCAAAATACACACAATATTAAAACATTTACATAGTATGTACATATTAGAAATGAAATACTACTACTAATAATAATACTAGAAATATAATGCAATATATAAAAACAAACATAGTATTATAGTATTATTAAAATAAAATAATTAAGATAGTACTATATAAACGTATGAATATATATACATATATATAATATACATATATATTAATAATAATAATGCTAAACTAGAAATAACAATTAATAAAAATAATATTTTAAAATAATCAATATGTTAATGAAAATAATAATGATAATATTAATAATATGTAAAAGAAAGAAAATAAATGAAGAAGGACGAAATCGGAATGTGAACAGAACTTCGGGGCGAATTTTGAAAGAAAATAAAGGAGAAGGGATCTATTTGAATGCGCTTGTAATAACAGAGGATTTACAGCGCAATTTTCCGGCGTATTTAAAACGGTGCGCATCATAGGGGGACTAAATTGCGGAATGCAACAATCAACGGGGTCAATTTTTAAAAAAATATAAACTAAATTGTAAAACACTGGAAAAGCGGAGGGGCTGAAAGCGCAATTAGCCCTCCGCTTAAAACACACGCGATCCTAGTGGGTGGGTCGGTGTCGACCTACCCAGGCCCTAAACGGCGCTGCCGTTGAATTGGTTAATGGGGGGGGGACCAAAACGGTGCGTTTTGGTCCCCTATAAAAGACAAAATTTTTTTAAAAATTTCATTTGGGACGGTGAGAAGAAAAAAAAAGAAAGGGGGAAGGAGAGAAGAGGAGGAAGGGAGGCGCGCAGCGATTTTCCGCCAGAGATCCGATCGTGTCGGCGATCACGGACGGATCATCCGGCGTGTACAAACCACCGTGCACGGTGGTGGCTTGAAAGGTAAGAAATTTTTAAAATTTTTCTTTTTATTTGTTGTTATTTATTTTGTTATTTTATTATATTCTCTAGTATATATGTGTATAAAATAGGCCTAAAAACCAAAACTAAAATAAATAAATAAAAATCACCTTAGGTTTCTAGCTTTTGATTTTTTTGATATCTTTAATCCTCCGATATTGGTGGTGCTTGAATGCTATTTTTGTATGATGATTTACAGATATTCTTTTTAATTGTTGAAAAAAAGAGCCCCCTTACAAAGTTTTCTATTCGGGTTTTTATACCCATTTCTTTTACAGATAGCTTTCTTTTCTACTTTCGCTTTGTCCAATTTTAATGCTTGCAGGACCTTGGGGTGGTCTTTGAGTGACAAGGGCGGTGGCTGTCAGAGGCGGTGGAGGCCAGTGGGGAGCTAGGGTTAGATTAGGGTTTCTGATTTTGTAGGTCATTGGGTTTGGGCTATGTATTTTGTAATGGGTTTGGGTTTGTTTAGTTTTAGTATTGGGCTAGGGGTTATTGGGTAAGCTGGTTATGTTTGGGTTTTTGGGTGGGTTGATTTAATGGGTTTGTAAGGGTTTGATTATTGGGCTGAATGGGTAATTGTAAATAGGCCAAAATTGGCCTGTAACAGCTGCCCCTCTTTGCCCATTGTCGTGTAACGGTAATGGAGCAAAGATTCAATGAAAGGCCAATTTTGCCCAGTCTCGCTGAGTCTTGACTTGTTTGGTGCTCTTCTTGTTTAGATAGTCTCTTTCTAGTCCACCGCATCTTGTTGCTTTCATCATTCCACTGTATCTTCTGATATGCGTCTGGTAGCTTCAATCTTCTCTAATGTAGCTTTAAGGATATGAGATTTTGTGGTTTCGATCCACTTCATTTGTTACTCCAAAAAGATAAGATCTACAACTTTGATCCACTTTTCTATCGCTTTAGTGAGATGAGGTTTGTGATCTTCTCTTTTGTAACTCTAAAAGGCAAGCCTTGATATCTTCGATCAGCTCCACTGCAACTTCAGGGGGATGAGACTTGCAACTTTGACCTACTTTACTATGACTTCAAGGAACCCAAATCTGGTGTCTTCCATCAGCTTCAATTTTTATTCTTTGCTTGGCATGTGATCTTGAGCTTGACTCATTTCTCGCAATATGAACAGACATTAAAAACAAAAATCGAAAATACCTCAGCATGTGAACTGAGGCTCAACTCATTTCTCGCAATATGAATTGATTTTTAGAAAACAGAAATTAAAGGCTCAACTCACCTCTCGCAATATGAGTTGATTTTTGAAAAACAGAAATTAAAGGCTCAACTTACCTCTCGCAATATGAGTTGATCTTTGAAAAACATAATTTGAAAATAGAAATTTAACATACCTCAGCTTGTCCTGAGGCTCAACTCACCTCTAGCAATATGAGTTGATTCTTTGAAAAACATAAACTGAAATTACCTCAACGTGTCTTGAGGCTCAACTCACCTCTCGCAATATGAGTTGATTTTTGAAAAACATAAATTGAAAATAGAAATTTAACATACCTCAGCTTGTCCTGAGGCTCAACTCACCTCTAGCAATATGAGTTGATTCTTTGAAAAACATAAACTGAAATTACCTCAACGTGTCTTGAGGCTCAACTCACCTCTCGCAATATGAGTTGATTTTTGAAAGACAGAAATTGAAATTACCTCAACGTGTCTTGAGGCTCAACTTACCTCTCGCAATATGAGTTGATTTTTTTGAAACATAAATTGAAAACAGGAATTGAAAAGCAGAAATTGAAAATACCTCAGCGTGCCCCGAGGCTCAACTCATCTCTCGCAATATGAGTTGATTTAAAACACAAAAAATTAAAAATACCTCAGCGTCCCGAGGTTTGACTCACCTCTCGTAATATGAGTCAACTTTATGAAACATAAACTAAAAATACCTCAGTGTGTGACCTAAGGCTCAACTCACCTCTCGCAATATGAGTTGATTTTTGAAACATAAATTGGAATTGCCTCAACGTGTCTTGAGGCTCAACTCACCTTTCGCCATATGAGTTGATTTTTCCTTGTAAAGCATGAGTTTAAAAAAATATCAAAATACCAAAACCTGTCATTTGGTAGAACTCAGGTGTCTTTTCACTTGATTCAATGCGACTCTCATTCCAAATTTCTTGCTCTACTGGAGTACCTGTATATGTCATACATGATGTTATCATGATATGCACATGTTTGTCTTAAATGCCTTTATGTCTACATGATTATGCAGTGCTCTTTAAGCATGTTTGTCGTATGTCCTTTTTCGTCGCGATTCTTGTGATGATCCGCGTCCGTTGCTTTGGCTCTTGACTTCCTTTTTAAGCCATGTACCCATTTTCAAGCTTTACAAGTAATCGACGTTTCTGGATATCACTCTTTTGCCTCTCCGTTGAACTCCGTTCTTGCCTTGAAGTTCTTGTACTTATCAAATTTTCATCCAGGTAATGCTTAACATTTCTTTTGTTTAGAGTGTGTCATTTCACTATTTATCATGTAAATAAACACATAATGAGATGCGTGAAAAAAAGGTCAAATAGGGACAAAAATGATATCTTATATTCATCTATTCCAAATGTGGCGAACAAAAGAAGTTAACCAATGAGAGTACAAATGTTAAAAAGAAAGAAAAGATCATATTCAACGGATACAAATGCTCAAGATATTCAACACATGAACTCTGCCACGTTCCTCAATCAAGAATATTTTCGAGTCTGGCTCCTTGCGTAGAAGATTTTGAGCTTTCAGAGATGCTTCAAATCATCGTAGTCTCACTTTGTTTGCGTATGGTTTAAAACATCTTGCCTTGTGTTTAATGTTTGCTTCATTAGAATGCCTTCTCGGTTTTCATCCTAATCCTTTTTGTTTAATCAAAGCGCCCTTTTCGGGTTTTCGCTCTGATCCCTTTTTTTTTTTTTTTAAGATGCCCTTTTCGGGTTTTCATCTTGACTTTCTTCTTTCAAGCATAGTACTTCTTCACTGCATCTGAGTTCACAGGATTCGGTAGCTCTTTCCCGTCCATCTCGGTAAGGATCAAAGCTCCTCCTGAGAATGCCTTCTTTACGACGTATGGTCCCTCCCAATTTGGTGCCCATTTTCCTCGCAAATCTTTTTGTATTGGGAGAATTTTCCTCAACACGAGTTCTCCTTCATGGAATTCTCTTGGCCGTACTTTCTTGTCATGGGCCGCGATCATTCTCTTCTGGTACATCTGCCCGTGACAAATTGCTCTTAGACGTTTTTCTTCGATAAGGTTCAATTGATCATATCGAGCTCGAACCCATTCTGCTTCTTCTAATTTTGATTCCATTAATACTCGCCGAGAGGGGATCTCAACCTCGATAGGTAGCACAGCTTCCATTCCATAGACTAGAGAGAAAGGAGTTGCTCCCGTAGATGTTCGCACAGATGTGGGATATGCAAACAAAGCAAATGGAAGTTTCTCGTGCCAATCTTTATACGTCTCAGTCATTTTCCCAATGATCCTTTTAATGTTCTTGTTAGCTGCTTCAACAGCCCCGTTCATCTTTGGGCGATAGGGCAAGGAGTTATGATGCTTTATTTGGAATTGCTCGCACACTTCTTTCATCATCTTATTGTTCAGATTCGTGGCATTATCTGAAATGATTCTTTCAGGCAAGCCATACCGGTAAATAATTTCTTTTTTCAAAAACTTGCAAACTGCAATTCTCGTTACATTGGCAAACGAAGCGGCTTCTATCCATTTTGTGAAGTAATCGATGACCACAAAGATGAATCGATGTCCGTTTGATGCCTTTGGAGAAACTGGCCCTATAACATCCATGCCCCACATAGAAAAAGGCCAAGGAGAGGTCATGACGTGAAGGGATGAAGGGGCTACATGAATTTTATCGCCATAGATTTGACATTTGTGACATTTTCTGGCAAAATTGATGCAGTCACTTTCCATTGTCAGCCAATAATAACCGAGTCTCATGATCTTTCTGGCCATATTGAAACCATTGGCATGTGTTCCGCAAATTCCCTCATGGACCTCTTCAAGTATTTTTACGGCTTCAAAGATCATCCACACATCTCAAGAGCATCCGATCCTTTCCTTTTTTTATACAGATGTCCCCGTCAAGAACAAATCCAAATGCCATTCTTCCGATTGTTCTTTTGTCGCTCTCGCTCGTTAAACTCAGATACCTTCGATTCTTGAGATATTCTAATACATCGTGGACCATGGACGTCCATCCGCTTCTTTCTCAATGCTACAACAAAAGCAGTGGGGACCTCGTATATGCTCATTTTGAGGGCATTATACTTCGCTTCTTTACTTGCTTTGAACATTGAAGCCAAAGTGGCGAGGCATCGGCCAATTGGTTCTCTTCTCGTGGGAGATAATGGAAAGTTATTTCTTTGAATTCTTTGATCAATTCAGCCACTAAATTACTGTACTTAATCAATTTTGGATCCCTCACTTCCCATTCTCCACGGATTTGGTAAATCACTAGAGCTGAGTCTCCGTACACCTCTAGGATTTTGATGTCTCGATCAATAGCTGCACGAAGCCCCATGATACAAGCCTCATATTCTGCGATATTATTGGTACAAAAGAAGTTCAGTCTTGCAGTGAACGGATAGTGATTCCTCTCTGGTGATACCAGGATGGCTCCGATTCCATGCCCCAAAGCGTTCGACGCACCATCAAAACACATCTTCCATGACTTTTTTTTTGAGGACTCGGATTTCATTTCTGTAATGCACATTAAGTCTTCGTCTGGGAAATCGAATCTTAACGGCTCATATTCTTGTAACGCCCCCACGCCCGAGGCCGTCGCCGGAGTCGAGTATGAGGTGTTACTAAGCTTAATTTAACATTTTTAGAACTTTGGATTATTTGTTTCTACATTCACAGTTTTTAAGCTACTTGTGTCACAGTCACAAGAAAAATCATATCTCAAGTTACAAAACTCGAAATTAAGATCCGTAAATTTTCCTTGAATCTAGACTCATATACCTATCTACTAATTTTTTTCTAGAATTTTTGGTTGAGCCAATTAGTACAGTTTATTAGTTAAAGTTACCCCTGTTTCAGGACTTGACTGGTTTGACCTCTGTTTACTACGAACCATATTTCTCTCTGTACAAAATTCATATGGCTATGAGGTTTGTTTCTACTAAAACTAGACTCAATAAGGATTCTGAGGATATAAAATACACCACCTAATTATATCTTTAAAATTTATAGTGAATTTCTAAAGTTGGAACAGGGATTTAGAAACTGTTACGACCCTGTTTCACTAAAATTCAAATATCTTTTAACATATAATTCCTTTACCTATTTCATTTGTTTCATGTGAAACTAGACATAATAATCTTCAATTTGATGTATATTCCATCACCATATTAAATTTCTATGATTTTTAGTAAATTTTCAAACTCAGGTCAGTGTTGCTGCAGTATTCTGTTTATGACAAATTTCATCCCTTTTATGAGTTTTTATGCACTAAGTATCTTAATAATTTTCCTTAACATCAAACATAATCTAAACTAACCATTTTCATAATTTATCATTGTCAAACATTTTCTCAACCATTCCATCACCATATCATAAGATCATTTACACAAAATAGGTATATTGCTATACATGCCATACTTAAATTTACAAACCATTTACCAAAAGTCTTCCTGATAGTGTGATCGAGCCTTCGACCTATCCCGACTCTCGAGCTGGCTTGTCCAAAACTACAATGAGTAAGAAGGAGGGAGTAAGCATAAATGCTTAGTAAGTTCATATGCAAATAATAAGTAACATAACAAATAGTCATACCAATCAACATTAGCATGCATCACTAAAACACATATCACATTTCTAATCATTTTTCATCATCTTATTACCTTATCGTGATTGTATCAATACTCAACCCGAGGGTTAAATACATACCTGTCCAAAATATCCATTTCACATCACTTACCAATACGCTCTCTTTACATCTCGAATATTCCTCCAATTGAGTAGAACTTTACCCGTTGAACACATCGAATATAATTTGGATACATGGATAACTTGCACATAAGTGCCATATATGAAATCAAGCAATCATGTAACCCGCCCATAAGCGAACTCGGACTCAACTCAACGAGCTCGGGCGTTCGCATCCATAAGTGAACTCGGACTCAACTCAACGAGCTCGGATGCCTAGTTACATCTCTCGAACTCGGACTCAACTCAACGAGTTCGAACATTCGCATCCATAAGTGAACTCGGACTCAACTCAACGAGTTCGGATGCTCAACCATCCTAGTGACATGTCACTTGTATCCTAATCTATTCCTAAGGTTCAAACGGGACTTTCCTCGAACACATATCCTTGCCATCTTCCGTAAAATACCGAAACCAATACTCGGTAGCACTTTATATTTAACAAATAATACAAATAATTTGCATTTTATTCGAAAATAACCACAAAGCATATATCTCATAATAAAAATCAGCATATCATATAATTAACATCAATAATTTACAAATAACAATTATACTACATTATTTACACATGAACTTACCTTGGTACCAAAATACAAAGATTTTGCAATTTAGTCCACAATCTTTTCTTTTCCTCGATTGAGGTCGATTCCACGTCTTTCTTGATCTAAAATAACACATTTAGCTTATTTAATACTCACATTATCAATTTAATCCTTAACTCAAATTTTGGCAAAATTACAATTTTACCCCTAAACTTTTACATATTTACATTTTTGCCCCTAGGCTCAAGGATTAAACTTTATTCCTTATTCTTATGTTTTACAACATGCTGATCACTTTTCTCTTCTATGAAACATCAAATTCTCACTCTAACATGTACTTGTGACTATTAGGTATTTTTACCGATTAAGCCCTTTTACTCGTTTTTGCTTAAAATCGAGTAGTACAAGTTGTCTAACATAATTTAAAACTTCATATTCTATCATAAAACATCAAAATACACAAATTTCACCTATGGGTATTTTTCCAAATATAAACCCTAGGTTAAATTATTGCTAACATAAGCTTAATCGAGTTATCGGGATCTCAAAAACGTAAAGAACATTAAAAACAGGGCTTGGAATCACTTACTATGGAGCTTGGAAGCTTGAAACAAACCCTAGCTATGGAGAACCCTTGAAATTTCGGCCTAATGAAGAAGATGGACAAAAATTGGCTTTTAATTTTGTTTTTAATTCATTTTAATAACTAAATGACCAAAATGCCCTTACTACTAAACTTTCCAAAAATTCCTTCCATGTCCTAATTTTGTCCATGAACTTAAAATTGGTCAAATTGCTATTTAAGACCTCTTAATTAATATTTCAATGCAATTTCATACTAAAAACTTCTAGAATGCAAGTTTTGCAACTTATTCGATTTAGTCCCTACTTTCAAATTAAGTATTTTATGCATAGAATTTCTTCACGAAATTTTCACACAATCATGTAATCATATCATAAACCTCAAAATAATTATAAAATAATTATTTCTATCTCAAATTTGTGGTCACGAAACCACTATTCCGATTAGGCCCTAATTCGGGATATTACAACTCTCCCCCCCTTTAAGGATTTTCGTCCTCGAAAATCTTACCAGAAATGAGATGTGGGTATTGATTTCTCATAGTTTCTTCTGATTCCCATGTAGCTTCTTTTATTCCATGCCTTTGCCACAACACCTTCACAAGTGCAACATTTTTATTCCTTAGTTGTTTGACCTCTCGAGCTAAAATCTTAATCGGTTCTTCTTCGTAGGTCATATCTGGTTGTAGTTCAATTTCTGCTTCATGAAACTACATGTGAAGGATCCGAACGATACCGACGTAACATAGATACGTGGAACACATCATGAATCTTCTCTAATTCGGTGGTAATGCTAGCCGATATGCTACCGGTCCAACTTTTTCAATTACTTCATACTACGGCCCAATAAAACGCGACTTAATTTGCCCTTCCGTCCAAATCTAAGGACTTTCTTCCACGGAGACACCTTTAAAAATACTTTATCACCAACTTGAAATTCAATGTCTTTTCGTTTTAGATCTGCATAAGATTTCATCCTATCTCAAGCGACTTTCAAACAATCTCGAATTACTTTCACTTTTTCTTCAGTTTCTTTTATTAGATCAACTCCATAAATCTGATTTTCCTTGAGTTCAGTCCAATACAAAGGCGTTCGACACTTACGACCATACAATGCTTCATAAGGTGCCATTTTCAAGCTCGTTTGATAACTATTGTTGTAAGCAAATTCTACCAACGGCAAATATCTTTCCCAACTTCCTTGAAATTCCAATACACAACATCTGAGCATGTCTTCAAGAATCAATTACTCTCTCTCTCGATTGTCCATCGGTTTGTGGATGAAAGCGATCTTGAAATTTAACTTTGTACCTAACGCATCTTGCAATTTTTGCCAAAACCGCGAGGTAAACCTTGGATCTCTATCTGAAATAATCGACAATGGTATTCCATGTAATCTAACAATTTCTCTAATATACAGTTCAGCCAACTTGTTAAGAGAATAATCCGTACGTACCGGAATAAAATGAGCTGACTTAGTTAATCTATCAACTATTACCCAGATGGCATCTTTCTTTCCGAGTCAATGGCAATCCTCGAAACAAAATCCATAGTAATCCGATCCCATTTCCATTCAGAACCATAATAGGTGAAGTAATCCGAAGGTACTTGGTGTTCAGCTTTCACCTGTTGACAAATTAAGCATTTGGACACAAACTCTGATATATCTCTTTTCATTCCATTCCACCAATACATTTTCTTCAAGTCATTATACATTTTCGTACTACCCGGATGAATCGAGAAATAACTACTATGTGCTTCTTGTAGGATCTTTTGAATCAATTCCTCATTCTTTGGTACACAAATCCGATCTTTAAACATTAAGCACCCATCGTAACCAATTCTCAAATCGACTCAGTATCAACTTCACATCGCTTTCTCTTGGTGGCAAATCTTGATCATCTTTTTGAGCTTCGAAAATCTCTTGTAAAAACTTCGGTTTACTCTTAGCTCTGCTAGAATCGAACCATCATCGACACTTTCAACCGAGTGTTCATAACTCTCAAAGCAAACAACAACTTTCTCGCTCAAAGCATCAAAGAACCACATTCGCTTTTCCTGGATGATAATCAATAACAAGCTCGTAATCTTTCAATAACTCCAACCATCTTCATTGCCTTAAATTCAAGTCTTTTGTGACATCAGTACTTAAGACTTTTATGGTCGATATATACCCGGCACTTTTCACCATACAAATAATGTCGCCAAATTTTCAAAGCAAACACCATCGCAACCAATTCCAAATCGTGAGTAGGATAATTCCTCTCATGAGGTTTTAATCGCCTCGAAGCATATGCCACCACTTTTCCTTCTTGCATGAGCACACACCCCAAAACCATTTAGAGAAGCATCACTATACACCACAAATTCTTTACTGATTCAAATTGTACTAACACTGGTGGTGCCTCTGTTAATAATTTTTAATTCTTCAAAACTCCGTTGACATTCTTCCGTCCATTCAAATTTAACATCCTTTCTGAGATAATTTAGTTATAGGAGCAGCAATTATAGAAAATCCATTTACAAACCGCCGATAATACCCAGCTAGCCCCAAGAAACTTCTAACTTCAGTTACATTTTTCTGTGGCTTCCAATCAACAATGGCTGAAATTTTACTAGGATCAACCCGTATACCATCACCAAAACAATATGACCCAAGAATCCAACTTCCCGTAGCCAAAATTCACTTTTACTAAACTTAGCATACAACTCGCTTATCTCTCAAAGTTTGCAAAACTATCCTCAAATGCTCAAAGATGCTCAGTATCATCTTTTGAATAAATTAAAATATCATCTATAAACACCACAACAAATTTGTCCAAGTATGGTCTGAATATGCGATTCATTAAATCCATAAACACAAAGCAGAGCATTTGTCAACCCGAATGGCATAACTAAAAATTCATAATGACCATACCTTGTTCTAAAAGCGCTTTAGGCACATCCGACTCTTTTACCCGCAGCTTGGTAATACCTGATCTCAAGTCAATCTTTGAAAACCATGTCGCTCCTTTTAGCTGATCAAACAAATCATCAATTCTTGGCAACGGATATTTGTTTTTGATTGTCACCTTGTTTAATCAAGATAATCAACACACAACCTCATAGAACCATCCTTCTTTTTCACAAATAACACGGAGCACCCCAAGGTGAAAAACTCGGTCTCACAAAACCTTTATCACCAACTCTTGCAATCTGCGACTTTAATTCCTTCAACTCTGCTGGTGCCATTCTATACGAAGCAATCGAAATCGGAGTGTTCCTGTATCAAATCAATACCAAATTCTACTTCCCTCGATTGAGGCAAACCCGCAATTCTTCCGAAATACGTCCAGTAAATTCGCACACAACCTAAGCACTTGATTCAACTTTCTTTTCAACTTCTTTTGTATTAATTACATACGCCAAATAAGCTTCATAACCCTTTCTCAAATATCTACGAGCCGACATCAAAGAAATCACACTAGACAATACCTCTCCGATTTATCCGATTCAACCTCGAGTTTCACCGCTTTCACACTTTAATTCTATAACCTTTTCTTTGCAATTTACTATAGCATCATGCAATGTCAACCAATCCATACCCAAAATAACATCAAATTCATCAAACGGCAAAGAACATCAAGTCACCGGAAAGTAATGATCCCGAATCATTAAAGGACATTTCTTACATACTTTATCAACAATCACACATTTGCCTAACGGATTCGACACTCTAATCATAAATTACGTGTTCTCAACGGTATATTCATACTAGACACCAATTTCATGCACACATATGAATGAGTAGAACCGGGATCAATCAAAGCAATAACATTAACATTATAGAGAGAAAATGTACCGGTAATCACATCGTGTGAGGAAGCATCTTCACGCGCTTTAATAGCATAAGTTCTAGCCGAGCCCTTCCTTCAGTCTAACTGGTGCATCCTCGGCTACATTCTTCTTTGCGCTTGCTTCGCTCCCACTTTTCTTGGATATCTTCCTCTCGAATCCGCCCCACTTATTTTTTTATTCTCAAATTTTTCTTTTCAGCTCTCTCTGGCGATCTCTAATAAAATGATCCGAGAAACCACATTGAAAACATTTATTTGCTCTACACACGGACCAAAATGATTTCTACCACACCGCTGCACTCGTGTTTAACAAATCTCGAGTTCCCTACACTTTGAGCTGCCAAAGTGGTCCGAGATTTAGGACCCACATTTTGCTTCTTATAATTCCCATATGATTGCCCAAATGAAGCTTGGGAACGAGGATTCATATTCCTTGACTTTCCAGTTTGTTGTGAAAATGAACCGCTCATCGGTCTTTTCTTCCAATTTCTAGTCTCACCTCTACCTTTTTCTTTTCTTTAAGCAATTCTTCTGGCTTACAAGCTCGATCAACCAATACTACCATTTCTTTTAATTCAAGAATTCCAACAAATACCTTGATGTCTTCGTTGAGCCCGTCTTCAAATCGTCGGCACATCTTGGCCTCTGTGGAACATACTCTCTGCATACTTACTTAATCGAACAAACTCTCTTTCATATTACAGAATCATCATATTACCTTGCTTCACTCAAGAAATTCTTTACGCTTCGATCAATAAATCTTTCACTAATATATTTCTTCCAAAACTCTTCTTGAAAGAATTCCCAAGTTATTTTCTCTTTGGTACCACCAAAATCAAAGTCTTCCACCAATTATAAGTTGAATCCTCAACAAAGATATAGCGCATTTCAAACATTCTTCGGTGTACAAGATAATTCACAAATACCCTGGATAGAATTTTCAAGCCGAACTCTGCTTTCTCGGCATCATCATCAATATTTGCTTTAAATTCTTCTTGCCTTGCTTGCGAATTCTATCAACTGGAGTTACGTGAAATTTCATCGATCCATACCTTGAGGCGTCGGTGCAGTGTTGAGGAATTGGGGGAGGTGGGGGAGGTTGTACATTTGGGTTCGTACGAACGAACTCAGTGTACCATGCACTCATCATTTGGAGAAAGGCTTCCCGACCCCTTTCTCCTCCTCCCTGACCAACAGTAGGAGGTGGATTTTCAGTCGTCGCTGCTCCTTCAGCGAGTGGCGCATTACTCTCTACTTCATCTCGCCACACTGGATCGGGATCCATTTACTATAAAAAAAATCATTTAAAAAGGTCAGAAGTCGTCACACTATCACAATTTATACATATGGCATGTATAGCAAAATCCGTACATACAACACGTAGTCCAAGAACCGACTAAACCTGCTCTGATACCACTAAATGTAACGCCCCCACGCCCGAGGCCGTCATGGAGTCGAGTATGAGGTGTTACTAAGCTTAATTTAACATTTTAGAACTTTGGATTATTTGTTTCTACATTCACAGTTTTTAAGCTACTTGTGTCACAGTCACAAGAAAAATCATATCTCAAGTTACAAAACTCGAAATTAAGATCCGTAAATTTTCCTTGAATCTAGACTCATATACCTATCTACTAATTTTTTTCTAGAATTTTTGGTTGAGCCAATTAGTACAGTTTATTAGTTAAAGTTACCCCTGTTTCAGGACTTGACTGGTTTGACCTCTGTTTACTACGAACCATATTTCTCTCTGTACAAAATTCATATGGCTATGAGGTTTGTTTCTACTAAAACTAGACTCAATAAGGATTCTGAGGATATAAAATACACCACCTAATTATATCTTTAAAATTTATAGTGAATTTCTAAAGTTGGAACAGGGATTTAGAAACTGTTACGACCCTGTTTCACTAAAATTCAAATATCTTTTAACATATAATTCCTTTACCTATTTCATTTGTTTCATGTGAAACTAGACATAATAATCTTCAATTTGATGTATATTCCATCACCATATTAAATTTCTATGATTTTTAGTAAATTTTCAAACTCGGGTCAGTGTTGCTGCAGTATTCTGTTTATGACAAATTTCATCCCTTTTATGAGTTTTTATGCACTAAGTATCTTAATAATTTTCCTTAACATCAAACATAATCTAAACTAACCATTTTCATAATTTATCATTGTCAAACATTTTCTCAACCATTCCATCACCATATCATAAGATCATTTACACAAAATAGGTATATTGCTATACATGCCATACTTAAATTTACAAACCATTTACCAAAAGTCTTCCTGATAGTGTGGTCGAGCCTTCGACCTATCCCGACTCCTGAGCTGGCTTGTCCAAAACTACAATGAGTAAGAAGGAGGGAGTAAGCATAAATGCTTAGTAAGTTCATATGCAAATAATAAGTAACATAACAAACAGTCATACCAATCAACATTAGCATGCATCACTAAAACACATATCACATTTCTAATCATTTTTCATCATCTTATTACCTTATCGTGATTGTATCAATACTCAACCCGAGGGTTAAATACATACCTGTCCAAAATATCCATTTCACATCACTTACCAATACGTCTCTTTACATCTCGAATATTCCTCCAATTGAGTAGAACTTTGCCCGTTGAACACATCGGAATATAATTTGGATACATGGATAACTTGCACATAAGTGCCATATATGAAATCAAGCAATCATGTAACCCGCCCATAAGCGAACTCGGACTCAACTCAACGAGCTCGGGCGTTCGCATCCATAAGTGAACTCGGACTCAACTCAACGAGCTCGGATGCCTAGTTACATCTCTCGAACTCGGACTCAACTCAACGAGTTCGAACATTCGCATCCATAAGTGAACTCGGACTCAACTCAACGAGTTCGGATGCTCAACCATCCTAGTGACATGTCACTTGTATCCTAATCTATTCCTAAGGTTCAAACGGGACTTTCCTCGAACACATATCCTTGCCATCTTCCGTAAAAATACGAAACCAATACTCGGTAGCACTTTATATTTAACAAATAATACAAATAATTTGCATTTTATTCGAAAATAACCACAAAGCATATATCTCATAATAAAAATCAGCATATCATATAATTAACATCAATAATTTACAAATAACAATTATACTACATTATTTACACATGAACTTACCTTGGTACCAAAATACAAAGATTTTGCAATTTAGTCCACAATCTTTTCTTTTCCTCGATTGAGGTCGATTCCACGTCTTTCTTGATCTAAAATAACACATTTAGCTTATTTAATACTCACATTATCAATTTAATCCTTAACTCAAATTTTGGCAAAATTACAATTTTACCCCTAAACTTTTACATATTTACATTTTTGCCCCTAGGCTCAAGGATTAAACTTTATTCCTTATTCTTATGTTTTACAACATGCTGATCACTTTTCTCTTCTATGGAAACATCAAATTCTCACTCTAACATGTACTTGTGACTATTAGGTATTTTTACCGATTAAGCCCTTTTACTCGTTTTGCTTAAAATCGAGTAGTACAAGTTGTCTAACATAATTTAAAACTTCATATTCTATCATAAAACATCAAAATACACAAATTTCACCTATGGGTATTTTTCCAAATATAAACCCTAGGTTAAATTATTGCTAACATAAGCTTAATCGAGTTATCGGGATCTCAAAAACGTAAAGAACATTAAAAACGGGGCTTGGAATCACTTACTATGGAGCTTGGAAGCTTGAAACAAACCCTAGCTATGGAGAACCCTTGAAATTTCGGCCTAATGAAGAAGATGGACAAAAATTGGCTTTTAATTTTGTTTTTAATTCATTTTAATAACTAAATGACCAAAATGCCCTTACTACTAAACTTTCCAAAAATTCCTTCCATGTCCTAATTTTGTCCATGAACTTAAAATTGGTCAAATTGCTATTTAAGACCTCTTAATTAATATTTCAATGCAATTTCATACTAAAAACTTCTAGAATGCAAGTTTTGCAACTTATTCGATTTAGTCCCTACTTTCAAATTAAGTATTTTATGCATAGAATTTCTTCACGAAATTTTCACACAATCATGTAATCATATCATAAACCTCAAAATAATTATAAAATAATTATTTCTATCTCAAATTTGTGGTCACGAAACCACTATTCCGATTAGGCCCTAATTCGGGATATTACAACTCTTCTGTCGTTCGAGTTGCTAGAAAGTCGGCTATTGCGCTTCCTTTTATTGACTTCTGACTTACATAGGCAATGTCATATTCTGAAAGGAGGATCTGCCATCGTGCCATTCTTCCTGATAGCGCCGGCGATTCCATCATGTATTTTATCGGGTCTAGCTTTAAGATTAACCATGTCGTATGGTACAACATGTATTGTCTGAGTCTTCGAGCTACCCAAACTAGAGCGCAACAAAATTTTTCAATTGGCGAATACTTTGCCTCATATTCAGTGAACTTTTTACTGAGGTAGTAGATCGCCTTTTCTTTCTTTCCCGTCTCGTCGTGTTGCCCCAGTACGCAACCCATTGAATTTTCGAACACAGTCAAATACAAAATTAACGGTCTTCCCAGAGTTGGCGGTACTAGCACTGGAGGACTGAATAAATATTGCTTTATCTTATCAAAGGCCATCTGGCATTCCTCATTCCATTCTCCAGGGTTATGTTTTCGCAGAAGTCGAAAGATCGGGTCACATTGGTTGGTAAGTTGAGCGATAAATCGGGCGATATAGTTCAATCTCCCTAAAAATTCTCTAACTTCCTTTTGCGTGCGCGGGGGTCGTAACTCTTGAATGGCCTTTATTTTATCTGGATCAACCTCGATACCTTTTTCACTGACAATGAAGCCTAGCAACTTTCCTGAGGTAGCCCCGAACGTACATTTGGCTGGATTGAGCTTTAACTGGAATTTTCTCAGCCTGTCAAACAACTTCTTGAGATTCACTATATGCTCTTCTTCCCCGCGGGATTTAGCAATCATATCATCGACATAGACCTCTATTTCTTTATGCATCATGTCATGGAATAATGTCACCATAGCTCTCTGATATGTTGCCCCAGCATTCTTTAACCCGAATGGCATCACCCTGTAGCAGAACATTCCCCATATTGTTATGAAGGTAGTTTTCTCCATATCCTCAAGGGCCATCTTGATCTGATTATACCCCGAGAATCCATCCATGAAAGAAAACAATGAATGCTTTGCTGTGTTGTCCACCAATATATCAATATGTGGCAAGGGAAAATTATCTTTTGGGCTTGCTCGATTCAGGTCACGGTAGTCCACACACATTCGTACTTTGCCATCTTTCTTTGGTACCGGGACTATGTTAGCCACCCATTCTGGATATTTGGAGGCTTGTAGGAAGCCAGCATCAAATTGCTTCTTGACTTCCTCTTTTATTTTTAACAGCATTTCAGGTCTCATCCATCTTAATTTTTGCTGGATGGGCTTGCATTCTGGCTTTAATGGGAGCTTATGGACTACTAAATCTTCATCTAGCCCTGGCATGTCCTGGTATGACCATGCGAAAACATCTTTGTATTCGCGGAGTAGAGCGATCAAATTATGCCTGATACTCTCTGAAATAGAAGTCCCAATCTTCACTTCTTGTTTCCTTTCTTCAGTGCCCAAGTTTATTGTTTCCACAGATTCTTCATGAGGCAAAATCTGTTTATCCTCTTGCTCCACCATTCTTAACAATTCAGGAGACGAGACATAATCTTCAGCATTTTCTTCGGCTTCAAATTCCCCTAAGCAAACAGCCTTCTCACAATCAATTTCAAGACTCGTAATGGGTTTGTTCATGTCATCGATATCTGAGCACCTGAAAGTTGAATGGAAAAGGAAGCTATAGAGGGGTATCCGAGTATTGGAAACAACAAACAAAATGTTATGGCATAGAATGTGGCAAATGTAAGGATGGGCTATGAAATGAGAAAATAATCATGCAATTAGCGATAATGCGAAAAAATCGTGACAAAATGCATCTTCATTGATATTCATTTGAATGATAAAAAGCGAATGCACGCTCTTACAAAAGAATTCTATTATATCTAAGGACACAATAGAAGGTTAATGTTTGGCATTACTCTGAAGACTTATAAACTACAAGAAGCTCCTCGGAAGTCCAATTGTTCAACATGAAACCAGGAGGGCAAGGGCGTATCCTCGAGACATCTTTACTTGTACCAGCCCCTTTGTCAATGACATTTATACTGACGTTCTGAAAACCCCTTTCAATTATCCTCAGCATGTTTCGTGGATCGTCTTGTCTAGGGTATATCATTCCCGCAAATGTAAATATTTTTGACAAAGGAGGGTATTCTATTGGTTCCCATTCTGGTTCTCGGCCCAAAGTTCTTGCAATCCTTCTTTCTTGATCTTTCTTCCACTGTCTTCTTCTTTGACGCATGTCAGGCTGGAACCCCAAACCGTATCGGGCCTTGTGGTGCACTGGCTTTAAAGCACTGACTATTCCTTGCAGATGTCTGCCTAAACCTCTTCTTGCTCGAGCTCCTCTTCCTACAGTCAACTTGACACTCATTCTGGTATTTCTCGACAGTTTTGGCACTGGAATTCTGTTTCCCTCAGTAACGAAAGTGGCATTCACAAATTCAAGGGCTCAGAAGGAGTACTCCACTGCATCTTTGCTTACTTCAAGATATGGCGCATCTGCAGAGATGGATGCGACGATGTCTTCTTCTCCCTCAACTGTGACCAGACAGCCATCCATGATAAATTTCATTTTTTGGTGGAGGGATGATGGGACCGCTCCAGCAGAATGGATCCAGGGTCTTCCTAAAAGGCAGTTATAAGAGGGTGTAATGTCCATGACTTGGAACTCGACATCATAAATGTAAGGGCCCACTTCCAAAGGAATTTTGATCTTTCCCATGACTTCGCGCCTCGTCCCATCAAATGCCCTTACTGTGGAATGACAGGGCCTTAAGTAGGACAATCCATCGGTATTCTGGAAAGTGTGGCCAATGGCATAACATTTAATGCTGACCCATTATCGATGAGCACGTTCGGTATTATGTAGCCCTTGCAGCGAGTCGTGATATGCAGCGCTTTCACCTAACCTCGACCATTTGGCGGTATCTCATCATCATTAAAAGAGATGAAATTGTCCGCATTCAGATTGTTTACCCACCTATCGAGCTTCTCAACGGATATGTTGTTAGCTACGTAAGCTTGATTTAACACCTTTAGCAAGGCATTCCGGTGTGGCTCTGAATTTAACAGTAGAGATAGAACTGAGATTCGCGCTGGCTGCTTGCTCAATTATTCCACCACACTATATTCGCTGTGCTTGATAAATTTCAAGAATTCTTGAGCTTCTTCCTCATTCACAGGCTTTTTAGTTTCTTGCACGGGTGGAATTTCTTACTCGACTTCGACTTCGTGCATCAACGCTTTCCTTTTTACTTCAAATCGCTACTTTTCTTTGCTTGGTTCAACTTCCTTGGAATAGCACCGTCCACTTCTGATAAAATGACCTACCTCCCCAACATCTTCAATTATGGCTTTGGACTTTCCAATTTCCGTGTGTGCGATATTGACATCATATCTCCACGATCTTTGTTTTTGTTGTCCTTATAAGGAAAAGGAGATGGTATTTCGATTATCATCTTTGGTTTCAACGGTTCCTTCTTCACGTCATAATAGATCACCAATGGTCGATCATCAGCGCTATAAGGGGACTCGATGATTGATTGTCGAGGCAGGCACATATTTCTCCACTATAGGCCTCTTCAACTTTACAAAAATCTCGATCTCCTTGTCATCCATCATACTTTGCAATAATCCTCTGAATTCATCACAGAACTGAATGTCGTGCCCTTCGATGTCATGAAACTCGCAAAAACTGTGACTCTTTGCGTCTTTTCCTTCGAATACTCCGTTAAAACGACAAAGCAACCCTTTTTCAACTAGTACCTCCCAGTTCTCTCTGCAGAGGTGTTCTCACTTGAAAACCCATCTTTTACTTTGTCGTTTATCCTCCTCTCCCATCACAGGCTCACATTACCTTTCTGTGGTTTGGGAATGGATTCCCAGTACTGCATCACGCTAGTACCATCAAATCGCAAAATACCCGCATCGATGAGCCCTTGAACTCTCCTTTTTTGAAAGCCGACAGCTCCCTGTAGAATGCCCCTGTTTCCCCGCATGGTATGCACAACTAGCGTTTGGATCGTACCATTTTGGGTATGGAGGTTTAAGGGGTGCCATGTAGTGAGGAGAGATCAGTTTTTTTTCCAAGAGCTTTGGGTACAATTCCCCATATGACACAGGGATGGGAGTAAATTGCGGTCTCTCGGGATTAGGTCTTGTTGGTCTTGGTTCATTTCTGGGTTGGTCTTGAACGGGTGCAGTGTTTTGTGAAAAAGTGGTGACGGGTCTTTGGTTGTTTGTGGCGTAAACGGGGTAAGAAGGAGGTGGTGTTTGGTAGTAAGGGGCTTGAGGAGGATAGTAGAAATTTGGAGGTGGAAAATTTCGGGGTCGGGGTTGGTTAGGATATGAATTAGAGGCATAGCGGTTTCTCATCCCGACCATATGGGTTTCTGGTTCCTTCTTTTTCATAGGCACTGCCCTTTTCGAACCCTCTGAACCTTCCATTCTACCGCTCTTAACGGCGTTCTCTATGAGCTCACCAGATATTACAATATCTGCAAACTCCTTCGTGGCACTTCCCACTAATTTATCATAAAACGGTGCCTTTAAGGTGTTGATAAAGAGAACGGTTATCTCCGTTTTTGTTAGTGGGGGTTCCACTTGGGCTGAGACATCTCTCCATCTCTGCGCATACTGTCTAACGGTCTCTGACGGCTTTTTCTCCATCATTTGTAAGGTCATCCGGTCTGGTACCATGTCTGATACATGCTTGTATTGCTCGCAGAATGCAGATGCCAAGTCTTTCCAGGATCTAATCTTTTCCCTGCTGAGTTGGTTGTACCAACGGAGGGCTGACCCTGTTAGACTATCTTAGAAGCAATGTATAAGTAACTTATCATCATTCACGTAACCAGTCATTTTTCGACAGAACATGATGAGATGTGCTTTTGGGCACCTAGTCCCATCATACTTCTCAAAATCATGCACCTTGAACTTCGGAGGCAAAACTAGGTCAGGTACTAGACTGAGTTCCTTGGCACCTAGCGCGGAAAAGACCTCAGTGCCTTCTATTGCTTTGAGTCTTTCCTCCAGACTCCTATATTTTGCATCATGGTTATCCAATTTCAATTTGGCTACTTCTGCGGGGTCATCCAGATCTGGAACTAGGGGATCAGCAGGGTTGGCCCCTGAGTTCGACGCGAATATTCCTGGCCCTAAATTAGTGGGTGGAGCAGGTGGCATAGGTCGGTGTTCCAAGCCTGTGGGTTCTCCTTGCGCATACTCTCTCTGTGTTGTATATGCGGGTGGTGGAGTGAATCCCGGGGGATAGAGTGGATCCTGATCGTGATGAATTCTTGATTGAGGTTTCATAACATCGGGGTTCTGCATGGGTCCCTTTCCCTTGACCAAAGTTGTCATCATCTCCATAATTTTGGCCATCTGATCTCTTTGCTCGAGTGAATCCTCTCGAGATCTTACCATTAGATCTCTCGTCTCTTGTTGCAATTTAGCCAGTTGCTCTTGTAATTCCTTTTGAGCCCTTTCCATCCTTTCGATTCTCTCATTGAACTCAGCTTCCATTGCCCTAGTTTGTCGACGCGTTCTGTATAAATGTCGTGATTCCAGTCTTGAAGTCTTGCAACTGTGGATTATATGGTTCTTTTAGTTTCGGTGGATGATTATGGTGATATGTACATGCGATGAATGAATGAATGGATGAATGTCTAAAGAATAAATGATGCATAAATGTTAGTTATGAGTAAATATGCAAGAATTTGGTGTTGATTTCAAGATAGCCCCATATGTAGGCATTTCATTTATCAGAAGAGTACGTTACAAAAAGTTTTCATTTTCCAATAGTTACACAAATTTTCTAGCCACATTGCCTTGCTTCTTCACTTGCTCTAAAAACTCTGATATACTCGATCTTTGGCTCGGAGGGAATTGGCAACTGAGAACTTTAGCTTCATCTGATAATTGAACAACTTGCATAGCTGCTTTGCGAATTTCATTGATCAGGAAATTGAGTTGCATTTCTTTTTCTTGGAGAGTTCCTTCATACGCGTGCATGTCCCTATCGTACTGATCATTCTTTTCTTCTAGAGTCTTCAGGAGGTTATCTAATTGTTGTTGACGAGATTGTAGCATATTTTCTAAATCTCGTGCTCTCTTTTTTAATTCTTGATGTTCAGACTGACTATTCGCAAATTCTGCAGTCACCATTTCATACTCGGCATTCTTCCTTCTTAACTCTATTACAGCGCGTGCGGCCTTTTCCTCTTCTTTCTTTGCTTTTCCCTTCCAAAATTCCATTCCTCCTTTGATGTTGCTAATTTCTTCCTTCCACTCAGCTGTCGACTTGCCCAATCCACTATTTTTTATAGTGTTTCTTAATTTCTTGTTTTCCAAGTGAAGGTCCCTTAAGTCGTTTCTCACGATCTCGGCCTCCCTTTGTACTTTTTCAGTTATGGACCTTTCAACCTGAACTTCAATCTTCAACTGATAGTTTTCTTCTTGAAGGGTATTGAGGTCCCTAGACATCTTAGCTTTTTCTCGCTCGAATTCTTGTCTAGCTATTTCTAATTCGGATGGCATTTCCTCCAAAAAAGGATTCTGGGCAGTGTAATTTGTTGATGAGATTTGCTGACTACTTACCCGTTGCTTTCTTCATATGTCATAGTCTTGGGTAAGGGTATCAGCATACAAGGCTAATTCCATGAAATGAATTTCCTTCCAAGAATTTGCAATGTCTCGGACTCTCTTCATATATCCCTCACCCGCGAAAGCGAACTCGAATTGTGCTAATCCTCCAGTTGGGGGTATAAATTGCCGCGAAGAAAATTGCCTTTGGACTAATAGCGGAGCGTATCCAACTCCTCCCCATAACCCGAGTAAAGGTACCCAATCTTGGCCTCTACATTTGTATAGCAGAATTGAAGGACGGATCCAGGGTGCTCTCCACGTTATATCCTCGGCGCGAAGATTCTGAAAAACTGATACCCAATGTTGCTCAGTGACTTCCTTCGGCCATTCTTTCTTGAGGTAAGCTTCTAGCGGGGTGAATGTTTTTGAAAACATGTGGAATTGAGTGCGCTCTACTTTCCAAAAATGACTCAAAATCCAAACACTGAGCAGCTGTGCACATCCGATAAATCGTCCTTTTCCAACCCTTCAACAAGTATTCAGGGACCTGAATGTCTCGGCTAAGATAGTCGGGACTGGTTTGACTCCTTGTTTTAGCCTTTCGAAGAAATCAAATACTGCGACTTCAAGATGTCCGAGAACTCTCGGGAAAATGACCAAACCGTAAATGGCCAAGGCGAATAGATTGACTCTCTTTAATAAGTCAGGATGACCCAGAACCGATTCTCGTAGGCTAGACCATGGAATGCAAATGGTCTCATTCTTCTTCTTTATTTGTTTTTCGCCCATGCATCAGGTCATGTCCATCGGTCTACTAATTTTTTCTTAAAGGTCATTGGCTTAGGCTCCTTCACGTATATCTTGCCGAATTGCACATTGTCGATGCGGAGTAAAGCAGCATACTCTTCTATGGTTGGAGTCATGTCCTCTTGATTGAAGGTAAAGCACTGATAAGCTGGGTCCCAGAATCGAACCATGGCTTGAATCAACTGTTCGTTTACACGAATGGTGATCAAGTGCGCTATATCTCCATACCTCTCAGTGAAAATGTCCCTAGTGTCTGTATCCCATTGGTTCCAAACTTGCACCAAATCCTTAAGGTTATTTTGGCGAACATTCACAGTCATATGTTCGGGCAAATTGGCAACACACCCTTCCACTAGGCTGTCCCCCTTTTCTCTCTGAGTCTTTAGAGACCAGTTCCGAACCACGGCATTCTTCTCGATTATTTGTGTAATTGACTCCTCCATCAGAAACCCGTTCTTTGGCAACTAACCTTAAATCAACACCTTCCTAATGTGATGCCTAGGATGCATGGTGAAAATAAAAGCAAAAACAAACAAACTTGGTTAGTAAACAGAACACATATGGTTTGAGAAACCAATTAAACTACTCAACCCATAAACAGTGTAAATGAAAGGCAAATGGCATTTCCCCGTGTACTTATTTTGGTGACTATAAGCGGACAGAGGTTCCGTATGGCTCTAATTGGATGGCTCGTATAGTTCATTATATGCGGGTTTGGTTCTAGATAGGTGCCCGAATTGTTCGTACTGTCGTCTACTAAGACTAGTACGAAGCCTCGGTCGTAGCTCATCATAAGCTCACGAGTTCAATTCGAGGGATTACATTTACTTATGCCTATGCGGAAGGACAAGTTAACTCACGAAAGCATAAGTCATATGTAACCCGAAAGTATTCACTAGCCTGTGTGGAGGGACGAGTTAACTCACGAAGGCGTAGCGTTTACTTTCACTTAAACGGACGGAGCCCGGGTTTAGAGCTCATGTTATGCAAAATGCAAGTGTACGGTGTGTGGGGGGAAAAACTCATAAACCTTTACGTTTTATTTAAAGAAACTAAACCAAAATTACAACCATAACAATTGAAAACTGAAAAACCAACAAGTTTGAAGAAATATTTACAACATGATGCAATTGCATGAATTTTTGAAAACGAGAATTTCGGATCACGACCAAATATTTTTTTGAACAAGGAAATTTGAAAATTTTGATAAAACGTGTTTAATTCGACTTCGACTCTCGAAAACTGATCCCCAGTGGAGTCGCCAGCTGTAGCGACGTAAAAAATTTTAGCTTTCGGTCGCTAATTGTGGCGATTTATTAGTAAATTAGAAATTGAAATTTGGTTTTAAAATAAACCGGGAGTCGCCACCGATCCTTTTTCCTAGGTGTGATCGGTCACCTATGAGATTTATTTTCTTTAAAAGCGAGAAAAAAAGGCCGAATTAAGGTCTACGTCGAAAACACGAGAAAAATTAGGGTTCGGGAGTCGGTTACGCGCGAGGAAGGTATTAGCACCCTCGCGACGCCCAAAATTGGTGTCTCATAAACACGTGTTGTCTTGATTTTCAAAAATACGAGTTTAATGTAAACTTTAGTTGTGATCCGATTAAAAAGACGAGAAATTTTAATTTATTTCGGTTTTTTGAGAAGGGTATATCGTTTTAACACGAGTCAATTGACATTCACCCAACATAGCGATGAACTCGATGACTTAATATTAAATCGATATATTGCCTTGATTATTGAAATTAATTAGGAAGACAAGAATATGATTTTTAAAAAAATGTAAAACAAAGTTGATGTGAAATAAGGATAAATAAGTGGAAGAAACATAAACATATTTGAAACTAATACCGAATATCACAATAATATTGAAGGAGAACACTAATAATGCATACAAGATTAAATGTAATTATAGTATCAAATACGAGAAAATAATAAATATACGTATATATATATAAAAAAATGATATTAAGAGTATGTACGTAATGCATGTGAGAAAAATATATACGTAGTATATTTAATATGAACATCTACAATATACATACATGAAATAGTAGTAAAAAACATAACTAATAATATAAAAGGATATATATACATATACATAAAAAAGTATGAATAGTAAAGAAGTATGCAATAAATAACATTAAAAATATATATGTATAATATATAAATATATAAATATATACATATATTAGAGATAATAATATGAAAAAGAAAACCATTAGTATTTCATAAATAAATACATGCATATATATATATATAAACTATAGTATTAGGAATATACAATACAATATTAGAAATGTGTATATAATAGTGTAAAAATATGACAAATAAGATTAAAATGTATAATAATATATGTGGGATATAATACTAAAAACTTATATAAATAATGTATGTGCAAAATACACACAATATTAAAACATTTACATAGTATGTACATATTAGAAATGAAATACTACTAATAATAATAATACTAGAAATATAATGCAATAAATAAAAACAAACATAGTATTATAGTATTATTAAAATAAAATAATTAAGATAGTACTATATAAATGTATGAATATATATACATATATATAATATACATATATATAATATACATATATATTAATAATAATAATGCTAAACTAGAAATAACAATTATTAATAATAATAATATTTTAAAATAATCAATATGTTAATGAAAATAATAATGATAATATTAATAATATGTAAAAGAAAGAAAATAAATGAAGAAGGACGAAATCAGAATGTGAACAGAACTTCGGGGTGAATTTTGAAAGAAAATAAAGGAGAAGGGATCTATTTGAATGCGCTTGTAATAACAGAGGATTTACAAATAATAATTTTCTCAAGCGATTTAAAACGCAGTGCGCATCATAGGGGACTAAATTGCGGAATGCAACAATCAACGGGGTCAATTTTAAAAAAATATAAACTAAATTGTAAAACACTGGAAAAGCGGAGGGGCTGAAAGCGCAATTAGCCCCTCCGCTTAAAAACACGCGGATCCTGAGTGGGTGGGTCGGGTCGACCCGACCCAGGGCCCTAAACAGCGCCGCGAATTGAGTTATGGGGACCAAAACGGTGCGTTTTGGTCCCCTATAAAAGACAAAATTTTTTTAAAAATTTCATTTGGGACGGTGAGAAGAAAAAAAAAGAAAGGGGAAGGAGAGAAGAGGAGGAAGGGAGGCGCGAGCGATTTCCGCCAGGATCCGATCGTCGTCACGGTCACGGACGATCACATCACATGCGGGGGCCAGCCACCGTGCAGGTGACGAGGAAAGGTAAGAAATTTTTAAAATTTTTCTTTTTTATTTGTTGTTATTTATTTTGTTATTTTATTATATTCTCTAGTATATATGTGTATAAAATAGGCCTAAAAACCGAAACTAAAATAAATAAATAAAAAATCACCTTAGGTTTCTAGCTTTTGATTTTTTTTGATATCTTTGATCCTCTGATATTGGTGGTGCTTCGAATGCTATTTTTGTATGATGATTTCTGTATATTCTTTTTAATTGTTGAAAAAAAAGAGAGCCCCTTACAAAGTTTTCTATTCGGGTTTTTATACCAATTTCTTTTTTACAGATAGCTTTCTCTTTTCTACTTTCTGCCTTGTCCAATTTTAATGCTTGCAGGGACCCTGGGCGGTGCTGAGTGACAAGGGCGGTGGCTGTCAGAGGCGGTGGAGGCCAGTGGGGAGCTAGGGTTAGATTAGGGTTTCTGATTTTGTGGGTCATTGGGTTTGGGCTGTGTATTTTGTAATGGGTTTGGGTTTGTTTAGTTTTAGTATTGGGCTAGGGGTTATTGGGTAAGCTGGTTATGTTTGGGTTTTTGGGTGGGTTGATTTAATGGGTTTGTAAGGGTTTGATTATTGGGCTAAATGGGTAATTGTAAATAGGCCAAAATTGGCCTGTAACAGGTGGTAAAATGACAAAAATGCCCTTAGGTTAAATTACTTATAAAAAGTTTAAAATTGGTTCACAAATTGCTTCCGCATTAATAAATAACTAATAAATAGATAAGATTGAGGTGTTATAAGATCGGGGTGTGTCTTGGGAGGTCATTAGTCGGAGAGTCACTTAGGTGGCTAATATAACACTTCGAATTCGGGCCAGTCCGTCCCAGTCTAGTTTGGGGTGTCACACCTACACATTTCTACTGTCGTGCCGGGATAGAATCATTATCATAGAAGCCTATCCTATTGCAAAGTCAGAATGGTGTTGAAGTCGTAGCGAATACATACCCATGTTAATGACTTGTGTTCGCTCCTTGTCAGAATGGTATTGTGCGTGATATTTAGCACCTACATGTCTTAAAACACTTATGGTGTATCCTTCCTAAAAGCTTCTTTGTTGTTCAATTGTGGGTAGTACTCCGGGTCCCTTATCGGAGATGACACATATATTGGGTTGCGAGACAACATGCCTTCTCAAGTTAGAAAGGGAGAAAATCTCAATCATCTGCCTTTTCTCTTGGCATTATTGTAAAGTCAGCAATAGGATGGATGCATTTTCCTACAAAGTTAGCTGAAAACGCGTCCAGCTAAATGCACTTTCTTCTTCTCTCTCCAAAATCAGCATATTCTGTTAATTTAAAAAAAAAAAGTGGTCTTTTTAGATAAATTAGCCAAATTTTAACTTTTATAATTTTATAATTTTTATAATTTTTGAATATGTTAATAAATTTTATATATTTTTTCTAAAAAACTTTATAACATTTAAATTTTTCCTAAAAAATTTTATAACATTTAAATTTTTTATAATTTTAATAATTTTCTACAATAATTATAAATTTATAATAATTTTATTATGATTTTTATAATTAATAAAAAAATTAGAATTTCTAGAATTTTAATAAAAATTTTCACTTAAATAATCAATTAAGCCTTTGTACATTTTTCTACTTCAACTTCATGTAATTATTTTTTCATGTCAACTGTCATATCAAAACTTAACAAACTATCAAAGGTTTCAACAGAGAAAAAATGAATTCAATGAGCTTAAATGAGTACAAATCGCGATTCAAATAACTCAATTACGTACACTTTTAAATGAAAAATTTTATTGATTTTAATTATTTTTAAGGGATTATTTAATATTTTATTTTATTTTATTTTTGCATCTAGGGACTATTTATTTATTTTATTTTATTAAACTTATGCATCAACCAACAAGCTCACCCGACAATTCATCGTTGGAGTGGGTTGAATAGTTTAATCCATTAAGCAATGTATTGATATTTGATGCCATATGAGGACAACTCAAACTACCGTTCTAAAATAAAAAATAAAATCAGGTGGGCGATTACTCACGTCATCTCATAAGCCTATTCATGCAAATAAAATCAGTAGGACCGAATTTTGACTTGTTTTCCCCTCATGTTTGGGCTTCTTCCTAGTGTTTATATTGTATCCATTTGTGAGTATTAATGTTGTATCTATTTTTGCCAAACAATATTTTTATATTAGTTTACTATAACCTTTTTCTCACATCATTATGAACAATTATTTTATGCACTGTGTAAATTTAAAATATTGTTGTGTATTTTTTTAATGAATTATTATTTGATACATTATTAGTGAAATACTTTTTTAGTAGAAATTATAACAGCCTTAAGCGAAAACAATAAAATTAAACAACAATGTTGAAGATATATCTATTCGACTGTAAAATCTCTTTAACCATGTTAGAATTAAGTGACCCTAATTCTTATTTAAATAAAATACGATGGAAAATAAAATAAAAGTAAAATCCATATAGAACTAGACTTCTTTTATTTTATTTTAGAATAAGGTTTTTTAAACCTTATTAAACTCCATCTATTTTATATTTACTAGGATAAGGTGTTTCAATCCTACTAGAATATGGCTTTACAAGCCTATAAATAGACATAGTCTATTCCTTTTGTATTGATTCAAATTTTCGACATAGTAAATTTTCTTCTCCTCTGCCCGTGGTTTTTTCCCGAAAGGGTTTCCACGTAAAATTTTGTGTTCTTTATTTTTTTATTTTATTTTATTTTTTCACAATTGGTATCCGAGCTTAGGGTTGTTCATCTCGATCACGGTAATGGCGTCTTTGAAATATGAAATTCGTTGTTGGATCGCAACACCGCAGTTTGCGTTGTGGCGATTAAGATGCAAGCGCTTCTTGCGCAGATGGATCTCGGAGGATGCCCTGCTAGGGATAGATAAGATGCCTTCGACATTAACGGATGAAGAGAAGAAGCGTAAGGATCGAAAGGCATTAACACAATTGCATCCGCATTTGTCCAATGAAATTTTGCAGGATGTGATGAAAGAGAAGATCGCCACGTGCATTATGGAAGAGGCTAGAACAAATATGTATGTCGAAAACTCTAACAAGCAAGTTGCATATGAAGCGGCGTCTTTATGCTCATCGTTTGGAGGAAGGTGCGTGCAGTACACGAACACTTAACGATGTTAGAAGAAATTCTCTCAAACTTGGAGGCCATGGAGGTTCGATATGATAAGGAAGATCTAGGGTTGATTCTACTTTGTTCGTTGCCTCCGTCTTATTCAACCTTTAGAGACACGATTTTATATAGCCGCGAGTCTCTCACGGTTGATGAGGTTTATGATTCTTTAACCTCGTATGATAAGATGAAACATCTTGTGGTTAAACTCGACTCTCGGGGAGAGGGTCTCATTGTTCATGGGAGACAAGATCGAATACTGATGATGATCGTGGTAGGACACAGAAAGAAATCATCGTGGTAAATCTAAGGGTAGATCAAGTCTTCAAATAGAGGTAAAACTTGTAACTTCAGAAGAAGAAAGGGCACATTAAATCTGAGTGCTATAAGCTACAAAATAAGATTAAAAGGGAGGCTGCGAATCAAAGGGAAAACAACCGAAAAATTCTCGTGAAGGCGATGTTGTAGAAGACTACAAATGATGGTGAACTTCTAGTCGCCTCACAATGATTCTAAAGTAAGTGAGGAGTGGATACTTGATTCAGGCTGCACCTTCCATATGAGTCCCAATCGGGATTGGTTTACAACTTACGAAACAGTTGTCTGAAGGTGTTGTTTTGATGGGAAATAATGCTTCGTGTAAGATCGCAGTGTTGGAACAATTAAAGTTAAGATGTTTGATGGAGTTGTCGAACACTTAGTGGACGTACGGTATGTTCCAGAATTGAAAAGAAATTTAATTTCGTTGAGTACTCTTGATTCAAAAGGGTACAGATACACAGCTGAAAGTGGGGTTTTAAAGATTTCCAAAGGGTCCCTTGTTGTGATGAAAGGGCAAAGAAAAACTGCCAAGTTATATGTTTTGCAGGGTTCTACTGTTACTGGTGATGCAGCTGTCGCTTCCTCTTCCTTGTCAGATGATGATATTACTAAACTTTGGCATATGCGCCTAGGGCATATGAGTGAGAATGGCATGGTAGAATTGAGCAAAAGAGGACTTCTTGATGGGTAAGGAATTTGCAAACTGAATTTCTGTGAGCACTGTGTTTTTGGGAAGCAAAAGAGAGTTCGATTCACTAGAGGAATCCATAACACGAAGGAAACGTTGGAGTATATTCATTCTGATCTATGGGGACCATCCAGAGTGCCTTCGAGAGGTGGAGCTAATTATATGCTAACCTTTATTGATGATTTTTCCGAAAAGTTTGGGTGTTCTTCCCGGCGTAAAAGCGATGTGTTTTCCGCATTTAAGTCTTGGAAAATTATGATTGAAAAACAGACGGAAAATGATAAAATACCTCCGCATGCACAATGGCTTAGAGTTACGTTACGATGAGTTTAATAGATTGTGCAAGTCGGCGGATCGTGAGACACTTGACGATTCGTCATACTCCACAAAGAAAAAGCGCGTTACGAACGAATGAACAGAACGATCATGGAGAAGGTTCGATGTATGTTGTCAAATGCCAACTTACCAAGTCGTTTTGGGCGTAAGCGACCTCTATTGCATGTTTTTTGATCAACCGATCTCCATCCGCTTGCCATTGAGAAAAAGACTCCACAAGAGGTATGGTCCGTAATCCTGCTAATTATTCCGATTTAAAGATCTTTGGGTGTCTGCGTATGCTCATGTTAATAATGGAAAATTGGAACCGAGATCCATTAAATGTGTTTTTCTTGGTTATAAAGTGGTGTAAAAAGGGTATAAGTTATGGTGTCCTGAAAATAGGAAAGTTGTGATTAGCGAGAGATGTTGTTTTTGATGAAACTGCTATGCTTCCTAACTTATCTCTTAAAGACTCTTCCAATAAAGAAAATCAAAAGCAGTGGAGCATCAGTTAATACGAGTCGACTCCTCAAGTCAAGACAAAAATTGAGAATAGAGTTGCTTCTTCGCCTCAATACTCTATCGCCAAAAACAGAACTAAAAGAGAAATTAAACCTCCAAAGAAGTATCTTTGAGGCTGATCTAGTTGCTTATGCGTTAAATGTGGTTTGAAGATATAGATGCGAATCAAGAGCCATCAAATTATTCTGAGGCGATTAGTGTGAAGACTCGAGAAAAATGGATGTTTGCTATGCAAGAGGAGATGGAATCACTCCACAAAAACAAAACATGGGATCTTGTGAAACTTCCTAAAGGTAAGAAGACTGCTCATTGTAAATGGGTGTTTAAAAAGAAAGAAGGGCTCCAGGAGTTGAAGAACCTAAATATAAAGCAAGGCTTGTTGCAAAGGGTTACTGATCAAGTTCCAGGAGTGGACTTCATGAATGTGTTCTCCCAGGTTGTGAAGCATAGTTCGATTCGGGCTTTGCTTGGTATTGTGGCCATGCATGATTTAGAGCTTGAGCGATTAGATGTAAAACCGCATTTTTGCATGGAGAACTTGAGGAAGATATTTACATGCAACAACCGAGAGGGTTTGACAGCTTTGAGAAAAGAGGATTATGTTTGCTTGCTGAAAAAGTCCCTTTACGGTTTGAAAGCAATCACCAAGGCAAAGTGGTACAAGAGGTTTGATTCCTTTATGACTTCTCACGATTTCAAAAGAAGTAGTTTTGACAGTTGTGTTTACTTTAAGAAAAACAATGATGGTTCTTTTGTGTATCTACTTCTTTACGTTGATGACATGTTGATAGCAAAGAAAAGACAAAGGAGAGATAAGAAAGGTCAAAGCCCAACTAAGTGAAGAATTTGAGATGAAAGATTTGGGACCAACAAAGAAGATACTTGGTATGGAGATTCTTAGAGATAGAAAAACAAGTAAATTGTACCTAAGTCGGAAGGGTACATTGAGAAACTTCTTTGCAGATTCAATATGCGAGTGCTAAGCTCGTTAGTACTCCTTTAGCGACCATTTTAGACTTTCATCGGCTTTGTCTCCACAATCGGATGATAAGATCCGAGTACATGTCACATGTTCCATACTCTAGTGCAATGGGATCTCTCATGTATGCTATGGTTTGTTCACGTCCAGATTTATCATATGCGATCGATGCGATTAGCGAGATATATGGCGAATCCTTGTAAAGAACACTGAAAGCGATTCGATGGATTTTAAGATACTTACGAGGTACTACTGATGTTTGCTTACGTTTGGAAGAATCAAGATGGAGTTATTGGGTATGTTGATGCTGATTTTGCTTTGGAGACCTTGATAGAAGAAGATCTCTCACAGAGTTACGTCTTTACAATCGGAGGTTGTGCAATAAGTTGGAAAGCCACTTTGCAAACTACAGTCGCTTTGTCTACCATTGAAGCTGAGTACATGGTGATTACTGAGGCTTGTAAAGAAGCTATTTGGTTGAAGGACTCTTTAGTGAACTAAATGAAGACCTTCAAATCAACCTGATATTTTGTGTGACAATCAGAGTGCCATCTTTCTTACAAAAGATCAAATGTTTCATGAGAGAACAAAACACATTGATGTTCGGTATCATTTTGTTCGTGATATTATTGCTCGTGGTGATATTGTTGTGAGCAAAATTAGTACTCATGAAAATCCTGCAGATATGATGACCATGTCACTTCCTATAACCAAGTTTGAGCATTGCTTAGACTTGGTTGGTGTTCATTGTTGAAGTTAAACACTTAAGGGGTTTTATGGAAGAGGTGGAGAACTTGTTCGCGATAAAGAACTTGTTCATTGAGAATTTGTGTCAAGGTGGAGATTGTTAGAATTAAGTGACCCTAATTCTTATTTAAATAAAATACGATGGAAAATAAAATAAAAGTAAAATCCATATAGAACTAGACTTCTTTTATTTTATTTTAGAATAAGGTTTTTTAAACCTTATTAAACTCCATCTATTTTATATTTACTAGGATAAGGTGTTTCAATCCTACTAGAATATGGCTTTACAAGCCTATAAATAGACATAGTCTATTCCTTTTGTATTGATTCAAATTTTCGACATAGTAAATTTTCTTCTCCTCTGCCCGTGGTTTTTTCCCGAAAGGGTTTCCACGTAAAATTTTGTGTTCTTTATTTTTTTATTTTATTTTATTTTTTTCACAAACCAAATTTGGAGGATCATCAAAAAGCGTCAATCCCAAAGAATTGTCAAAAACACATTTCGCCATTTGATCAGCAGCCAAGTTCTGAGTCTTAGGAATATGTTGAAACATTAACTTTCGACTTCTATAAAGGTAACCATTGATTAATAGTAATTTTGCTAGAATACTATTTGCCGCACTCCCTACAAGAAAAGACTCCACAAGAAGAGCATCGAATGCTAGTGATATTTTAACTTTATAAATATGGTTAAAAATTATCAGGTGCCCATTTATTTATTATTTATTTTTTAAAATATCAATCAAGGGTATGTTATTTTTTTCAACTTTATTTGTAGAGTTAAAAAACTTTAACTACTAATGTATCAAATAATTAATTTTTGAATTTCTATAAGAATTTATGACAATATTTAAACCTGGAGGTTTTTTTTATTACATTAATTTATATAAAATAACTAATGTATTAAATAATCATTATCAACATCATTATTAGTGTAAGAGGATATGAATTTGAAAGTAAATTCAAATATTCTAAAATATGTTTATCTTTTTATTTAAATATTCAAATATTCAAAATTTATTAACCAAGAACCAAGCTAAATTTAAATTTTATAAATCCAATACCTTTATCATCTTTCTTTCTTTGGCTTTTCTTTCTCTTTTTTTGCTTGTTGTTTCAGCTGAATCAGGTGAGTCCTATTGCAGTATCCTCTCATCCTCACTTCCTCTCCAACTCATTTCCCATCTAGTCTTCCCATTCACGTATATCTCATTATTTCATATATAATGTTTTATTTGCATCATTGATTAATAAGCCATATCTTATAGCAATTTCATGATATTAGTGAAAAATAAATAAAGAATAAAATATTATTATTTCATATAAAACTTTGATTCAAACAGTAAAGTTGAAAATGTTTAAAACTATGGTATTCTTTTTTTAAATCTCACAATGTATACAATTTTATTGAGTTTATATAAAAATATATCTTAAAAAGACAAAAACATCTTCATAACAATATGATTTATTTTGTTGGTTTCCAATTAATTTGTGATACTAACTCAATCAAAGTTTAAATAATAATATGGATTCTTTAAATATTTTAAAATTTCAAACTACAATTTCAAATATTTTTTTAAGTAATAAAATGAATTTTTTCTAAAAAAAAGTAAAATCATAAACAAATTTAAATTATGCCACATCATTTTGCAGGTGAAATTTTTTACATAAAAATATGTTTGTTAACAAAACTATATAAGAATTAAATGAAGTTTTAATTGAAAAGTTAAAATAAATGTTGACAAATTATAATGTTTTAGATTAAATTTTATTATGCTTGAATTTTATATAAAAATCAATAGAATTATATATATATATATAGATACTACAATCATCGTATACATCATTTCACAAGCAATTTAAAAGATTATCATATTATTCTTTCAAAGTTGCAAAAAGATTAACATATCATTAATTAATAATTAAACGTAAATATTTAAAATTTCTTAATCCATAACTGTCAAGTGACGATATAGCAATCTTGTAATAAAGATTTTTTAATTTTAAAAAATTAGTATGGTACTGTCAGCATGAAGAATTTGACCACGCAAAACAATATGATAAAATATATTTTATAAAAAAATATTTTAAAAAATAACAATAACACGAAAGGATAACATAGATGATTCAATTTTTTTTTTTTATAAATTCAAGTTATATACAATATAAAATATAATATGTTACAAAAATAATATGGATTTGATATAAAATAAGCGAATTTGTCAAAAAAAAAAAAAGATATATTAAAAATCACTTACCAATGAAAATATATAAAAAAAATTCATACCTCACATATATTCACTGTCCTTGGAGTTATCTATAACGACACATTCAATGGTTGAAAAATTACAAAACATGTTGCATGTAAGAAATAATTATAATTGATAGTTATAACAATAAATAATTAGAAATCATAGATTTCGTTACGTATTTGGAAAAGTAATTAATCACTATATAATTACTAATAATAAAATAGAAAGTTTAACAATAGATTTTAATTTTACTTTTTATTTATTTATAATTTTAGAAGAGAAATAGAACTAATAACGAAATAAATATTTATATGAAAATAAATATTTAATTTGAAATATTTAAAATTTTAGGGTAAACTACACGGATGGTCATTCAACTATAATTCTTTTTCATTTTAGGCACCTAAAATAAAAGGTTTGCAAGTTAAGCACTCACGTTACATAGTTCGGTCATTTTGGTCACTCCGATTAAAATCACAAACAACAAGCTAAGGTGGCAGTTAAATAGTCAGTATAATAACAAATTTATCCCTCAACTTTTACATATTATATTGATTTAGTCATAATTTTAAAAAATTAACCCTCAAAATTATCATATGTTTTCAATTTGAACCTAATTCTAAAAAGATAAAAAATAAATAAAAATAAAAGTAAAAAAATATTTTTAAATATAATAATAATATTATTAAATAAATATAATTATATTAATATTAAATAAAATAAAAATCCCCCACATCGTCCTACGTTTCTCCCTCCCCCACTGTCTCTATCCCTTCTGCCCCCACCATTGTCCCTTTCACTCTCCTTCCACCCACCACCAGCAATAACTTTTACAGTATTAATATATCGATAACTATGGAAGCGAGACTTGTTCTTGCTTCTCTTGTATATCTTTTGACTTTATATTTAGGGTAAACTACACCCATGGTTACTTTTGTTCCCCTCAGGTTACATTTTAGTCACTTATGTTTGAAATGTTACGTTTTAGTCACTTACATTATTGTGTTGTAACATTTTAGTCATTCAGCTGTTAATTACTGTTAACGGTGTAATGGTAAGCTGATGTGGCATGTTAAATCATCATTTCAAACAAAAATTCTAGGTTAAATTATACAATCGGTACTCGTATTTTTTCGTTTTGAGTAATTTAATTTTTTTTCTTTTATGATATTGTAAGTTTCCTTTTTTGTTTTTTCCATTCTCTTCTACTTCTCATTATGTTTTCCTACCTTCTCCATTTCTTTTAACATATTAGGAAGTTGAACTGGCAGTGAAGAGAGAAACAAGAAGTTGAAATTCATCATTGCCTATAACCAAAACCCATAAACCCATACCATCTACTAAATATCAAAACCGCCCACCACCACCCATCATCTTTATTTCATCCACTAACACCTTCACCACTACCATGACCTCATTCATAACAAATCCAACAATATCACCCCCTCATCAAATAAACCCAAGTTAAAATCAATCATGAATCCAAGTAAAAAAAACAATTAATAAGCCCCAAAAAATCACAGAGAGCCAAAATATTAGGCTTGCAACAAAGAAAAAGAGTGTAAATAGAGAGAGAAATGAAGAAAAAGAGAGGGGTTAGATTCAGGTCAAAGGATTCAAAGTACTCCAATAACTTTCTTGTCGATCCTAATAGTCAAGAAAGAGCTATTGGTGAGGAGGAGCACATATTAGAAAATCCAGGCAAACTAATGGCCAATAATGGAGATTCGATCTTTGGTAGTCCAAAAATTGGGGATTTTTTGATATGTTTTCGAAAGGAGGTCATGGTAGTGGTGAAGGTGTTAGTGGATGAAATGAAGATGATAGCTGGAGGTGGAGGGTTTTGATAATTAGTAGATGGTACGGATTTATGGGTTTTGGTTTTCAGTAATGATGGCTTTTAACTTCTTGCTTCTTTTTCCACTGCCAATCCGACTTCCTAAAATGTTAAAAGAAATGGAGAAGGTAGGAAAATAGAGGAAGAAGCAAAAGAGAATGGAAAAAAAAAAAGAACATAAAAGAAAAAAAATTAAATTTCTCAAAAACGAAAAAAAATGGGGACCAATTGTATAGTTTAACCTAAAATTTTTGTTTGAATTGATGATTTAACATACCACGTTAGCTTACTGTTACACTATTAACGGCAATTAATGGCTCGCTGACTAAAATGTTACAACACGATAACGTAAGTGACTAAAACGTAACATTTCAAATATAAGTGAGTAAAATGTAATATAAGGCAAACAAAAGTGACCATGGGTGTAGTTTACCCTTATATTTACATCAAATAGAGGCAAACTGTACTGGGAGAGAAATCAAGAGTAAATCTAATTAGCTTGAAATTCTAAAAAGTACGAGCTTTGACCAAGTTCTCGAACAAATAACTCATTGTTGTCTCTTAATGAGGTGGTTTTGGTGCAAGATTTGATCTATTATGTTTCACTTGTAGCGCAATCCAACCTATTCCTCGATAGATTGAATCTATAATCTCAGGATCAACAGGATTTCCTGTCACATTCGTGACAGATAGTGGTGGGGGAGAGGTAGAAGAACCAAGTGGGGTAAAATTGAATCTTAAGCATCGGATGCCTGATGACATTACAAACTTCTTTTATTTTATATACATTTAATGACAATGTGCACCAATCAACTCTCTCACCCGACAATTAATTGTTGGAGTGGGTTGAATTAGTTGCATGCAAAGGGCTCTTTTCCTTCATTTTATTAATTTTTGAAAAATTGTATTAGCTTTGTTAAATATTTTTTAAATTGTAGTGATAATATAATAATTATGTATTTAATATTTTATCATAAATTTTATTATTAACAAATATTTAAATTAAAATTAAATAACAACATTTTAATTGGCACTTTTAAGATTATTAGTTTTTATGTTACGTGCATTGTACGTGATTTTACGTGTTTATTTTTAAAATTTATTAAATAATATATAAAATTTATATATTATTTAATAAATTTTAAAAATATTTATTTGCAAACTAAATTAAAATTTAAAAACAGTCGTTGGTAAACTATTAATTAATTATATAAAAATAACTTGTCCTTAGAATATGTGTCAAATTTCACTTACAAAGAACTATTGCTTTAATACTTCATTACTTCTAAAATAATATTTCACAACATAATGGTAAATAACATTCAGGGGCGAAGCCAATACAAATTTTTTGGGGGCTGGATAAAATTTTAATTTTTTATAGTTTATATCTTTATAATTTGTAAAAGATTAAATTGAATTTTTATAATTTTAGGGGGGTCAAAGTGTAATTTTACCTTTACTAATTTAAAATTTTTAAAAAATTTTAAGGGCCAAAAGAGCAAATTTACATTTTAGGGGGGCGAGGCCTATGCCACCCCCTGGCTTCGCCCCTGATAACATTCACAATTATGTAAATATTGTTAAAATCAAATAAGAGTAAAACTATCAATTATCAAATATTAATAACTAAATATCTCAAATAATAATGAAAATTATAACTTTTTTGTGATAGAAATAAAAATTATTAAATAATGCTAAAATCTATTTTTTTCCAATAATTCTTTAGATGTTATTTTGAATGAAAATGGCTTGCTAATGCATATATTTATAGTACTAAATATTCATAACCTCTCTAACCCAACCTAGACATTAGACCCAAATTCGAGAGATTATATCAGCTACCAGAATGGGCCACTAAACTATCGGAGTTTTTAAAACCGTCATATTAAAGCATTTTTTTTATTTTTAGAATAAAACTTAGTCTATTTTTTTGAAGAACCCATAAGCTATCAAAAACCAATTTAGTTTAACGTTTGTCTAATAACGATGATTTACCTTAAAAAAACTTAGCTAATTTTCCCCTTTTATTTATTACTCAAAATTTTAATTATATTTTTAACAGCGAAAAAGGGATATCTTACTTAGTTTTAATTAAGCTAAATCATAATTATTTAATGTATAATCAAATCTAATTCCAAGTTCATTATCATGTGTTCTAATTAAAAATCATGCATGCTAAATAAACCCTAAACAAGAATCCCATGCTACAATATAGGTAAAACAATACATGTCCGAAATAATAGGAAAAATAAAAATAAGCCTCATAATACTTTAATATAAATAAAATGTTTTCGAGCCCTCTGTATGCCGTGTCTACGTCCTAACCTGGTGAGTTATCCGTAGAGATGGAAATAAAACAGAGTGAGCTATGAAGCTCAGTGTGAGTTCAATCACAAGAAAACTAGTGCAAATAGTAGACAAAACATACAAAATATCAATTCATAGAATAAATCACAATTAATTAACAATACAGAATATCAGTAAATCAGATCAATTCATCAACATAATATCTCGGTGTTCAAAGCTATGTGTCTCATGAATGCAATGCAATTTCAATTAATCAGAATAAGTTCCTACCCCATAGCTACATACCACAATAGAAGTTTCCCAAAATTCCCCTTCCTTTACACCAAAGTGTGGATGAACCACTAAATGTTGCAGATGAACTGCTAGTACGGTGGATAAACCACTAATAATAAAAGGGTGGAGGAACCACCAGATTTTTTTGATAAAAAGCTTTTGTAGGTAAGCTGCCAGTAGGTTTTGGATGCACAACACATTTGCATACACTACAGGAAAATAGGGCTTTAGCGGCGTTTTGTCAAAAAACGCCGCAAAAATTGTAAAACACAGAGCAATAGCGCCGCTAAAAACCAAGGCATTAGCGGCGCTTTTGGTAAAACGCCGCTAGAAACCAGGGCATTAGCGGCGCTTTTGGTAAAATGCCACTAGAAACCAGGGCATTAGCGGCGCTTTTGATAAAACGCCGCTAAAAACCAGGGCATTAGCGGCGCTTTTGGTAAAACGCCGCTAAAAACCAGGGCATTAGCGGCGCTTTTAGTAAAACGCCGCTAAAAGACATATAACTCTTAAAATCTTAAACCCCCAAAAAATCATAAACACTATTTTATAACCCTTAAATAGTAAACCCCTAAATCCTAACAAACCCTAAACAATTTTAAAATATTGAATTAATTATCATTATAGTTTAATATTTATGGCTTAGGGTATATGATTTAGGGTTTAAAATTTAAGAGTTACTATTTTAAGGTTTATGGATTATGGATTATGGGTTTATGGATTATGGTTTATAGTTTATGGTTTAAGGGTTGGGGTTTAAGGTTTAGGTGTTAGGGGTTAGGGGTTAGGGGTTATGGGTTTAGGGGTTATGTTGTATGATTTAGGGTTTAGGGGATTAAAGTTAGGGGTTTAGGTTTAGATTAATTAGTATTTTTTAATTTATATATTAAATAATTTATTATATATTCGTAAAAGAGATAATATATATTAAATTTAAGATATTAAAATTATGATTATAGTTTAATTTATTTAAGAGATAATAGTTAAACTTTATATATATTTAGGATTTAACTTGAGATTTGTTAAATGATGAAATTTTATGTAATCAATTAATGCTTTTATATTTAAAAATATTTAATCTAAACAATTTGATATATAAAAATATATAAAAAAATTCAAATTTTATCTAATTATTTAAAACGTGTATGATTAAATCAAAATTAAAGTTTTAACTATACATTTAAACCACAATTAGAATTTCAAGTCTACAATTACACATTAAACCGAAATTCATATATAATTCTGAGATGTATCTCTATCAAAATTTAGGTGTATACATATAATTAAATATAATTTAAATTATTTAAGAGATAATGATAAAGTTTATATATATTAAAACAAAATAAATTTTTTTTAGTAGAACAAAAAAGTGAGAAAATGACTTTTTATGGCATTTTTAAAAAAAATGCCGCAAAAAGTAAGCAATAATGACGTTTTTTATAAAAAAAACACCGTAAAATTTTTTACACAAAACGGTGCCGTCTTGTTACCCAAAATGCATTAGACTTTTTCGTTCCCCCTTCCCCCCGAAATCCCAAAATTTGACAAGAAATCTTTCTTCCCTCCTTTCTTTTCCCAAAACCGGTTCCCTCCCCAAAGAAATCCTAAAATTTCACTTGAAATTTCTTCTCTTTTCTTTCCCATTTTATTTTTCCCAAACCATTTCTCCCCTACCCCAATTCCCTTTATTTTTTCCCCCAATTTCCCCAAATCGGCAGCCCTCTGGTTCACTCTGGAACTTGTCTTCATTAAAGCCATTAGGTCTCCTCAGATCCATCAATGGACTTTCATTTCAAAAAGCTTCTCATCTTTTTTCTTGTTCCCGCTTCAATGCTCGTCGAATCAACGAGTCATTCCTCATTTCAGATGGAAGATGTGATGGCTTCAAGGTCAGGGCTACACCGGTTCCTGGAAACATAGGCGACACAAATGACTCTAGTGGTTTAGCTACGAGCATGCAACTTGGAGCCATGTTTGCCATTTGGTATATTTTGAACATCTACTTCAACATTTTCAACAAGCAGGTTATAAATCCAATTTCATCTCTCTTTCTGTTTGTGTAATAATAAACCGGGTCTTTCGTTAGACCACTAGTCACATCTTGAAGCTAAAGATGTAGCTTTTTTTCATTTTCCTCTAGTCTTGTCTGTTTTCTTGGAAACCAAGCTCCCATTAAGATTAAAATGCAATTTAAAGCAATGGGTAGAACTTGAATTTAGCTTTTGATGGTTAAAAGTGGTAGAATATCAAGTGCATTCTTGTTGTTTATGAAGGTTTTAAAGGTGTATACGTTTCCAGCAACAGTTACAACTTTCCACTTTGGGTGTGGGACTTTGATGATCCTTATAATGTGGGCTTCAAATCTTTACCATCGACCAAAGCTTACTCGTTTTCCAGGTATTTTTCATAAATTTCAATCACATAGTTCTGTTTCAATTCTGAAAGTAAAGTGTTTTTATACGAAACAATTTTCAGCTTGTAGTAATCATTCCATTGGCTATAGTTCACACTCTTGGCAACCTTTTGACAAATGTTAGTATTGGGAGAGTTAATGTCTCCTTCACTCACACCATTAAAGCAATGGAGCCCTTTTTCATAGTCTTATTCTCTGTTCTTTTTCTTGGAGAGGTATGAGTTTATGTACTGTTTGATTTGATTACTGTTTGAAACCAACAAGTATTTTTTTCTTTTTTTGAATGTTTGAGGTTCCAATTCTCTCAGCTCTCCAGTTTTTATAGAAATGAGGAGCTTGTTTGTAATTATATTTCAAATATGAATATGGAGATATGATGCTTAAGATTTCTTAAAATATATCGAACAAAATTTTAATAACTCAAATATACTTGTGTGTCATCAACACTTGGCTCTGAAATCTGATAAATTAATACTATCATGTCATTGACTTTGTTTTTAACAATTTCATTTTTACAGTGGCCTACATTTTGCATAGTGTTCTCCCTCATACCAGTTGTTGGTGGAGTGGCATTAGCATCCTTCACTGAGGCATCTTTTAATTGGTAAGAACTAGGAAGGATTCTCTTAATAACAAAACCTGTAACCTGGGTCTAAGTAAGTGTGTGTTAAATTTTTTGAGTTTTCCCGTATAACTGGAGAACTATATCTCTATGCCTATACTTGGACACAAATGTATGATACAACTATTTTGTGAAACTAAAGAGTTGAGGTAACATACATGTTTCTTCATCCCATTCATTACAGAAACATAGAACTCGGTCTTGGTTGATGTTTGTTTCTTAAACTTAACTAGATGTTCTGTCTGTTCTGAAACAGGATTGGCTTTTGCAGTGCAATGGCTTCCAATGTGACTAACCAATCGTGATAGTAATTTTAGTCTCTTGCATTTGTTGTAATTCTGTTATATTTCCCCTGTTAGAGTGTGATGCCATCATTGCCTCTTAAAACTTAGACCTTGGGTTGGGCTGGGTTCTTTTTGTAGCATAGAAATGATGTTTGTTGTAATTATCTAAAAAAATTAATTCAGTAAAAAAATTTCTCAGTAAAAAATGTATAAAAGATTGAAACATTTTGAAAAAAAATTAAAATCTTGAATTTATTCATTAAATCTGAGTTTTCCTTTTTAATTAGTTAACTAAGGAAAAAAAATAGATTCACTACTGGTATAGGGTTGCATGCTTTACTGTTTAGTTCATGGTCCCTACTTGATTGGCCCCAGATCCCCTTTTCACATTTAATGAAGTACTAAATCATGTTTCTCTGTTTTGATATGTCTGAAAATGTGTAGATTCTTTGTTTTGGGTGGATTAAAAAAAGGCAGTAAAGTATTGAACATCATATTTTTTTCTGTCTTCTTATGAGTTTCCATGGTTTTGGTTTTTTCTTAAATTGACTTATATAATATACTTTGGATATATGTGTAATTATTTGTTTAATACAATTTTTTTTTGCATGGAATTTACATTAACGTTTTATATATTTGATTCTAAATTGTAATATTTTTTACATGGGATTCTGTGGTTTTATCTTCTTATTAATTGTTATATTTAATGTATTATATTGTATATAGCATTGTTGATGACAGTGGAGCCTTTGTTTTAAGGTATTTTTATGGGGGTAAGTTCATAAATTTCCCAAAGTTTGACTATGAGGGTGGTAGCATAGAAAATTTTTAGGTAGATCCTGATAGGTTGTGTTTGTAGCATGGACGAGGCCCACTAGACCAAATGCCCAATGTCTGATATTCTTCACGATAAACATGTAGCTATTAGATTTTTTCTCGTAGAACTCCTATTAACTCTCAATGGGCTCATTCTTGGAATACCCAAATTTTCAAATCTCTCACTTTTGACGTGGTTCAATGATTAGTGTCTGCTACAATTGGATGCTAAGGGCTTTTAGCATTAGCTCCAGGTTACATCTTATATTGATCCCTTAGAGGCTGAGATTTCTTTAGCTTACAAATCTCATAAATTTTATAAATTTCTTTTAACTATGATGAGTCTGACAGCTAACTCAGTACTTTTCTAGTTATTGTAGTTAGACATTTGTGTATTTTGATTGATGCTTCAAAATAATTTAAAAATTGAAATTGCTGAACAAATAAGCAGCTAGTAGAAATCTAATGCCCTAATAAACATTTCAAGCTTGTTATCAGAGTCTCTAGACTTAATTTAGCTGGTAAAATTGTTTGGTTATGCATAAGGATGTAGGTCTGAATCACATCTTTCAGCAAAGGGTGAGGGAGTGGGGGTTGAGGTAAGTTGCGATCTAGCCCACATGGTATAGCCTGGTAGTTGATTCAGTTTTGCTGATTTCTTTTGAGCCGTTAGTTATTATTTTTAGTTGTCTGTTTTATTTTGGTTCTCATCATCATTCTTTTATTGGACTATCACAGTACCATATACAACATGTGTACCCAAAAATTCTTTGAAGAAGATTTGCTTCAAGATACTAGTGCTTACTATTCACGGAAGGCATCGAGCTGGATTGAGGAAGATTCTTGTCCGGAATACATGTTGAAGGCATGTAACACCCTTCACCCGTATCTGACTCCGGGACAGGGTTCGAGGTGTTACCAGACTTAAACATTCACAAACATATAAAATCGGGTCACCAAGTTCTGCCCAAAATTTAAAACTTAAAAACCACAATGAATAAAGACCACATCTCATGGCCATATACAAAAGCTCAATGTAGGCCAATACGTAAACCAAATCATAATAATAATACATGTCATGAAACAAACTTGCTATACATGCCACTCACATGAAAATATTTAACATATACTAGCCAATACTCCAAGGATAATGGCTTGATAGTGTGATCTTTGCCTCAGACGATCTCCAAAATCCCGAAATGCTTAATAATTATATAAAACAAGAAAAAGAAAAGATGGTAAGCATATAGCTTAGTAAGTAAGTACTAAATTGATATATAATTTATCAAAGTAAAACAATCATACTAGTATATGGTTACATATATTGATGACAGTTTGTTTTCTAGAGTCCCAAGTTAAAGAAAAATCATATCTTGAGCTACATATCTCAAATTAAATTTCGTAAATTTTCCTTGAAACTAGACTCATAAGTCTATTTACTAATTTTTTCTAGAATTTTTGGTCAAAGCAATTAGTACAGCTTTATTAGTTAAATTCTCCCTATTTCGGGTATGACTACTCTAACACACATGCATTACTGAACAAAATTTCTCCTGTGCACAAGATTCCAACGACCATGTCTGTTTATTTCCCTTAAAATAGACTCAATAAGGAATCCATGAATGTATGGTATGACTCTTAATAATTTTTTACAATTTATGGTGAATTTCTAAAGTCGAATAGGGGATCTTGATTTCATTGAAACTGTTTCACAAGAATTCAATTATCACATAATATAGAAGTATTTTGTTTCCCCTGTTTCTTTTATATGAACCAACATTGTTTTACTACAAAAATTCACTCTTACATATTTCGCTCAATCCTTTCCATTTTACTGAGGTTCGCTCACTTATCGAGCATATTGCTCATAAATTCAAATACACATATACTTGCACTTATTCATCACATAATCACTTTCACATGTATCTTCATTTAAATCAATTTCCGTTGAACTCATCGAATAACATCGATACACCACTACTTGAACATTTTCCCATTTCCACACGTGTAGCCGAAGCTATATGATACGCATAGTAGCCTGCACTTAGTGCTACACATGCGACCAATAATCTAGTACACGTAGTAGCTTTGCACTTAGTACTACACACGTGACCACGGTTTTCACGCGCATAGTAGCTCGCACTTAGTACTACACATGCGACCAATAATCGGTACACGTAGTAGCTTTGCACTTAGTACTACACACGTGACCATAGTTTTTAGTGCACGCATAGTAGCCTCGCACTTAGTACACACATGCGACCAATAATCGGTACACGTGTAGCTTTGCACTTAGTACTACACACGTGACCACACAATAGTTCATTTGTATCGTTTTTATTCGAAGGTTCAACAGAAATTTCTCACTTTTCCAACATTTTACTAAATTGTTCAAATCAATTTAAATTCATAACTTACATCAAATAACCATTTGATAGGCGACCATATTCCACATGTTATCAAAATACAATAACATAAAAGAAATCGATGATTTATTTACGTACAAACTTACCTCGGTGCAAAATATAGAAATTTTGCAATTTAATCCAAAACATTTTCCTTTCCCCCGTTCGAGATCGATTCCACGCCTTTCTTGATTATTGAGCTTAGAAGTTGAAGAAACCCTAGCTACGGTAGCAAGTAAAATTCAGCAGCAACATGAAGAAGATGAATGGATTTTTGCTTTATTTTTCCCATTTTATTTCATTTAATATCCAAATGACCAAAATGCCCTTACTTACTAAACTTTCAAAAATTCCATCCATGTCCAATTTTTGTCCATAACTTAGAAATTTGTCAAATTGCTATTTAAGACCTCCTAATTAATATTTTAAAGCAATTTCATACTAGAAACTTCTAGAATGCAAGTTTTGCAACTTATTCAATTTAGTCCCTAACTTCAAATTAAGCACTTTATGCATAGAATTTCTTCACGAAATTTTCACACAATCATGCAATCATATCATGGACCTCAAAATAATCATAAAATAATTATTTCTATCTCGAATTTGTGGTCCCGATATCACTATTCCGACTAGGCCCAAAATCAGGGTGTTACAAGGCAAGTGCTTAAGTTTTCCCGCTTTTGTTTTTTTATAGGTTTTAAGTTTTTTACTCTGATTAATTGAGATGGTTCTAACTGTTTTATTTACTTTAATGTTAATGCATGCAAAGAATGCTTGAGAAAGGAAAGGAGAGAGAGTGTCTCATTACACGCATTCAAGCAATGAGACAAAATTGTTAGAGGTGAGTGAAATGGTGGAATAGGTTAATGAAGAGCCTTTTTCTCGTGAGCTTAATTTTGGCTTGATGGTGATTTTCTTTTCTTAGTGAATTTCGTTAATTCTTTGCTCAAAGACAGTCACACTCGGATGAATAGTGTTTGATGAATGAAAGTAGTCACTTAGATGTAACAATAGAAGTCTAATGAATTCTCTTTGAGTGGAAAGATTTGGTTGTTGTTTTATATGTTTCCTTCTAGCTACCTAGGCATTGAGATTGCATGTTTTTGACGTATGAATTGACATGGAATTATGTGATAAGAATTAACAATAAGTTCTTATAAAGATAGTTCTATAATTCCTAGAGCATTCTATTTATTATCGCTTTTGTTCTTTATCTAGAAAGTGCAACATGAGTTGTTGGTCACTTATGCAAATCGGCTACTTGAAAAGGAGCATTCAGGATCAGAGGCCTTGCTTAGAGATAACAAGGTATTGTTCAATCTTTTTCTTTTCTAGCAATGCTTACTCTTCTTGCTATTAGCTCCAAAGAAATGTATGCGTTAGATATTAACTTGGCCTTCTTTACACTCTGTAGGTGGAGGATCTTTCTAGGATGTACAGGCTTTATTGTAAAATACCTCGAGGCTTGGAGCTTGTTGCTAATGTATTCAAGCGGTCTGAATATTTTGTTTTCTCTGTTAAAACCAATTGATCTTCTTTCTCATGTCCCTAAAAACTAAACCTAAAGTACTTCCTTGTTGCGACATGTTATCACTGAAGGTACACCTTTGGTTCAACAGCGAGAAGATCTTTGTGAGTAACTATGTTAATTTTGTTGTTGTCCTTCACACACCCTATTTTGTAATCGTCTACTTTCATTATTTGCATATACTTAATAATAATAATCTCGTGTCAACTAATTATTCTAATTTTTATTTAATTGTTTTGTTTCAACATTTTATTTTTATTTGAGTTGAAAGAAGAAAAACACAAATTGCAATTTTGACTTAGTTAATCAATTTAAATAATCAATGTTGATATTTCACATGGGAATTAAGTCCTTATTTCATTTAAGGAACTTCATTATAATATCTTATTTTATTGATATCTTTATATTTAATCTAATTTTTATTATTTATTTTAGTTTTGATTCTAAATTTTTATTTTAATATTTAAGATAACTTGAGTTCTAACTTTTGATTTTAATTGTGTTATTAATTTATTATTTTAAATTCTAAATTTAAATTCATTAATTTTTGTATTTAGTTTTAAAGTTAAAATTTTAATAGAAAATTTAATTTGATAATGAATTTTAAATTTTTTATATTTTTCATGACTTTTATAATATTTTGTAATATTTTTTTTTTGAATTTCATGACTTTTAGCGGCGTTTGTAAAAGCGCCGCTAAAGATCTTAAAAAATGCCGCTAAAAGTCAATTTTGCTGCAGTGATATTAAAGTTGCTAATACAGTGTGGACAAACCACTAAATGGTGCAGACAAGATGCTAACACTTCCTCCGCACATATAGTCCCACCCCATACAATGTAATAAGGCAAGCTCAAATTGATCAATATCGTAGCATTTAATTACACTTTCAATAGAAGAATTCAGCAGCAATTAATATGCTTATAACAGTTCGATATAGTAGCAATTAATATGCTTATAACAGTTCAACTCAGTAGTAAAATTCATGCTTATTAAGTGTTCAATTTAATGGTGTCATTAAGCATACTATACGTACAATCGCAAACACCGAAGCAATAGTCATACGTATTGTTCACAATTCATGCAATTATATAATCATCATATTAATATGGTCAGTCAATTCATGGATTCTGACATAATTCATAGTATCAGGGACTTAATTGAATAATATAATATACTAAAATAGTTCAGGAATCAGTTAGGGACTAAATTAAACATGTCATGAAATTCTGGGCAAAACTATAAAATTTGTAAAGTAGGGAAAAAACTGTAAAATCTAAAAAATAGGGGAAAAATTGTAAAATCTAAAAAATAGGGACAAAACTATAAAATCTAAAAATAGAGGCAAAATTGTAAAATTTTAAAAATTAGGATAAAACTATAAATTTTGAAAAATAGGGGCAAAACTATAAACTATAAAATATAAAATAGGGGCAAAACTATAAATTCTAAAAAATAGGGGACACACGGCCATGTGATGAATCCTGTGGAAAGCCTTGGACCGTGTGGAGGGGGTAAACGGTTGTGTGGCTAGGTCATGTGAAAATTGCAAATCAACCTATAAGAGAGACATGACAAGCCGTGTAGAGGGTCTTATGCTGTGTGAGAATCACAAAACCTAGGGTTTTAGGGGGAACATGACCAGGCGAGGGGCCATGTGGCCTTATCCCAAGGCACAGCTTGCCCTGATTCGCCTGTAAAAGAATACATACCTTTCACCGAGATTTCGAGCAACGTCCTTCATGTTCAAATATGGTTCGATGCACCTGTAAAAGGTCCTTCAAACAATATTTGTACATGGGTTAGGGTTTGTTTTCTAATACTTATCAAAATTCAACAATATTAATGAAAGATTCGTCAAGAACCGTGAAAGATCGACTAATTGATTTGAAAGATCAATATCGAATAGAAATTCTATGAAATTTGGGGTCCTAAACTCTAGATTGAGATGCACTTACCGAACTTGATGGAATTACGGAGGCTATCAACGATGAATTCAACAATCAGTAGAGAATTGATTTATCAGGGATTTATTTGATATTGAAAGCAAAAAATAATTATCAACAATTATGATGAAAATATGGTGTCAAGAAAATGAAAAGAAAATAAAAAGAGAATAAATATAAAGACGGAGGGTAAATTCTATTAGGATTTGAAAAGGGGCAAATTGAAATTCTAATTGAGAAAAGAAGATAAAAAGATGGTAGAATTCTAATTCTATTAGAATTTTGAGAAAGAGTAAAATCTAAATTCTAATTAGAAAGGAATTGGGTCAATTACTAGGGGGTTTGTGATCCCTAAGGGCTGCACTTGCAATTTTCTCAATATTTTTCCAAAATTTGAAATTAAAATTAAAGGAAAGACGAGGAGACTCAAACCTTGGTCACAACCATTGGGCTACTGCCAATTTCTTGTTAGTTTTTGACCTTTAATCATATAGATATATTTTGGAGTATCTTTGGCGAAATTGTGAAATAAAAAAGAAAAGAGGGATTTGAACCTAGGGCAAATGGGAAGGGAACTAGCATGCTAACTATTAGGCCTAAACCTACTTCTTATTTAGTTTTTAACTCAAATAATATTTGTTTGTGTGACTTTTATCATAGGCTGTTGAAGATTAAAAGGAAAAAAAATCGAAAAGAGTGGGGTTCGAACCTAAGATTTCTAGGTAAAGAAGCTAACACATAACCATTCAATCTATGTCTTATTTTTTGTTTATTTTAGTCACTTAATTGTATATATTTATTTCAAGCTCAACTTACATATTCTTTATTAGTTTACACATTTACTCTTTTTTTTTTCCTTATTAACTTATTTAACTTTATAATTTTTAACACATTCCTATTTTAGTTTATATATAATAATTAATACCCATAGTCAAGTATAATTATTATTTTTAAAAAATTCATTTTACCTCTTTTCCAATTAGGTCCTAATTCAATTAAAACACACTATTTTCAAATTAAACCTTGTAATCAAGTTTTGTTTTAAACTAATTATATAATAATACCTAATTATATTAATTTAATACTTTAATTAATTATTTATGACCTTAATTTTGGTATCCATTTCAAATCCTTGATTTATAAACGCTCAAAGATAACCTTATAAATCAGGGCGTGACCACTTTTGATTTTTTCAAACTCAATTCTTCTAACTTGGTTTTTGGGGTGTGATAATATCTTTTTTAATTGGTATATAATTGTAATATTGATTATGTGATAATTAATCTAAAATAATAAGTATAATTTAATGTGGGGTGAGTCTCGCATTTATCGGACACGTTGCAGGCACCTTAGATGAGAATCAACGAGCAACCAAAGAAGGGCCAAAGCAGGACCAATGTCGGGACAAAGAGGTCCCCGAGTCGAGACGACGTGACTGTTTTTAGCAAACTTTTTAAAACAATAATTGTAATTATAATTATAATTATAATTATAATTATAATTATCACTAACTTAATAATTGTATCTTTCATTTATTAATTTCTATATAATTACTATTAAATTAATAATTAATTTAATTATGGATTTTCTACTTGTAACACCCCATACCCGACCCGATCATCGAGTTCAAGCTTTAGGATGTCACATTTTTTTCCGGAGCGAATACGATTGATTACAAATAAATTTCATCATTAACCATTAATTTATAAGTACTAAAAGTGTGAAACATAATATATATAATCATTTTCGGGTCATATACGAGCTTATGAATGCTCAATACCATACCGAGGTTGAACTAGGACTAAATGAAAGTTTTCAAAGTATGTCAAGTGGGTGTTACAATTTCCAGTGCTTGGTATTGTGACTTCGAATGCAGTAGCTAAACTTCCTAACCTAAGGACCAAATTGGAAAGTTTTCAAAATAAAGCAGGACCAATATCACAATATTGAGGGTATGGTGTCGCGACAACAGAAATAGACAACTAAGTCATTATTTTTCCAAATCTTTCAACCTAGTATATTAACCAACATTTGGCTCCAAAGCCCCAAACCAACCATTTCATGTATTCAAGTATGCTAAAACATTGTTACCAAATCATCAACCTCAGTTATATGTATGACTATACCATTTTCATAGAATCATAACATATACAAACCATTTTAATGCATTTCTAAACATTAGAACAAGTATTCCTTAGGTGCATGCCATTGACTCAACAAAAAGAACTATTGATTACTATTTCTAGATGCCAACTTCACTTTCACCAGGCTTCGTGAATACATGTACCTGCACATGAAACAACAAAACCGTACGTTGAGTGATATGGCTTAGTGATACTTTCATGATTCATGATATTAAAGCATAACATTATCAATATGGCATTATGCATACAACTCATAATCTATCAATACATGACCAATAATACCAAATATTGCATATTCATCTTCACATGTAAACATTTATATACCAACTGACAAAGAACCTAATCAACCATTCATCATTTTTAACCAATTCTATTAATTTGTTAATTACCTTTCAAATAGTCATTTAGTACTTATACTCAACCAAGATTTCAATATCTATACATATATTGCATTAGCATTAACTTAATCCACTTTCATAATGATCCCATTTTACTTACCTTTTTACTTACCAATCTATCATTTTCTAGAGTCTATCGACTTGTACGTATTCGTTTTGACTCCCTAGGGCTCTTTTTCATCTGAATTGCAAAATAAGTTATGTAATTTCTTTATTACAAATCACGTATAAACATATTTAATTATATAGCATTATATCAATTCATTTCAGTATCGTTTACTATGCTTACTATTTTTAACCCCTATTAACCTAACTCTGACTCAGACAGATACACGGATCATCCAACCAACACACTTATCTGGCACTAAAGCACATCTACAGAATAATTGCATAAGGAAAATTGGCACGTAATATGCATACTGGTGCCCGATACATGTCCTAGCACACAAAGCGCATATTAGCACACTAAATGCATCATAGCGCGTAAATGCATAAACCCATACACAACCAATCCTATGGCATACCAACTATATCTGAAGACTAAAATTTTTGAGGAGATTAAGTGCGTAGAGCGTGAAAAGAGGGGTAAATGGAAAGTTTAGCCTAAGAGAGAGGTTGACTCTGCTGGGCCAAATCCGCATCTTGTTAAGCGGCCCCTAGAGGTTGGGCCACAACAAAATACTATAGCAGCGGGCCCAAGAGATGGTTAGATTTAGGTTTATCAGTACTGTGAGAGGCACCATCTAGATGAGTGTTGGAAAAGGCTAGGTGCCTACTTGGGTTATAACTCGATGGAGCATAGAGTTAGGGGTTATCCTCGTCGCGTTGTTCAAATGCAAGCTCCGTTCAGAATAAGGGTCTGGCTAGGGCCCAGGATTAGAAGGGAAATCAGTTTGTTCAGAGGGGTTGTAATCAGAATCGCAATGGAAATAGTAATCATGGGCAAAGAGCACCAGGTCAGGGTGCAAATCGGGCTGAGGCTAGACAGCTTGCATTGGTATATGCGATTAGACACCGAGAGGATAGAGATGCAGCTAACATCATTACAGTTACCTTTAATGTTCATTCAATTCCTTATTTTGCATTGATAGATATTGGGTTTATCCATTCTTATATTGCATGTGATATGGCTGTAAAACAAGGGATTAGGGTAGAGAAAACTGATAACATTATTACTGTAGTCAGCCCTCTAGGACAATCTGTACTGGTATAAAAAAATTTTAGGAGATATCCTTTAGAAATTCAAGGGGAAATTTTTCTTGTCGACTTAATGGAGCTACCTTTCAAGGAGTTTGATCTAATTTTTGGGATAGATTGGTTGGTTGAGCACTAAGATAGTGTAGACTGTGTTTTGAAGAGAACGACGTTAAAGACATGGTTTGGAAAAGAAATTGTTATGGTCGGTGTGTAACACCCCTAACCCATAACCATCGTTGAAACAGGGTTACGAAGCATTACCAGAATCTATAGATTAAATATAGACATTTTATATCAAAAATCAAATCATATTCAATCATATTGTCCCTTATATAAGCCCTCGAGGCCCAAAATACGCATTAGAAACAAGTTGGGACTAAACAGGGTACTCAGAGAAGTTTTCGCAAAATGTCAAAATTTTTCCAAAATGCAGGGGACACACGCTAGTGTGGCTAGGCCGTGTGGCTCACACAGTTAAGAGACACGCCTGTGTCTCAGGCCGTGTGGGCATTCGAATTAGGGGTACACAACCGTGTCCCAGCCTGTGTCCAAATTAGGGTGCTTGTTGACTTGGGTCACATGGCCAAGCCACACGCTCGTGTGTTAAGTAGTGTGAGCATACTGACTTGCATTAAATAGGTACAGGGGTCACACGACCAACTCACACGCCCGTGTGCTAGGCAATGTGAAAATTTTTGGGTATTCTGTTTTTCAATTTTAAAGATCAAGGGACACAAGGCCAAACCACACGCCCATGCGTGAGGCCATGTGTAACACACAGCTAAGACACATGCCCGTGTCTCTGCCTATTTGGACAAAAATAGGCCATTTCTAAGGCCACATTTCTCACCCAAATTTATCTTCCGCCTACATGAACACTTTAACACATTCGCAAGCCAATATAAGACATTCAAATCAATCCAAAACCAAGTTTTAAACAAGTCATATTGTTACATATATCTTAGCATTCAAATTTTACCATGATGATCAAAACACATATTTGCTTACTTATACCAAATATATTATCACAACTTATTTATCAACATGCCTATATGTTATCTATCATTCAACCACACCAAACATATATCGAGCATGATAAGACCACACATATATATACATCAAAATATGTCCAACATTAGCCATTCCAATGGCTAGTCACAACCAAACACATACATACCATCATAGGCCAAATTTAGCCTATACATGCCACTATAACCTAAACTTTAGTTTGTTACATATACTGAACTGAGTTGATGGATAGTGTGAGATATCTCCGCCAAGCTTCCAACCCAATGAGCTTCCGAAGTACTATAAAACAAAAGAAATAAAATAGAGTAAGATTTAATGCATAGTAAGTTCTATAACGAAAAATTAACCATTTAATTGTTAGTAAGTTCTATAACGGAAAATTAACTTACCATTCATTTACATTTAAGGTAAGCATATAAAAATACATCCAAAGCAACTTGGCTAGTAGCCTAAACACATAATTTCATCAAACATTTTAGTAATTTATTTCACATGAATATCAAGAAACATGTATGAGCTCATCAAATATCAAATTTCCATGTATTTCGAGTATATACGGATAATGATTCATTTTGACTTCATATATTTTCTCATGTCAGAATTTCACTCGTTGAATCATTTAAAATGTCACTGGATACAAGGGTAGTGCACACAAAGTGTACAAATCTGTAATCCACCAATTCATATTCGGGAATGCTCATACGAGCACATAAACGGGAAGCTCTTTCAAGCCATATAACAGGAAGTTTATGTGAGCCATGTAACGGGAAGCTCCGGAGAGCCATTAACGAGAAGCTCATACTAGCCAATATCGGGAAGTTCAAGTGAGCCATTATCGAGAAGCTTCGAAGAGCCATTAATTGGAAAGCTAATGAAAGAGCCTTTAATCTGGAAGCTTCGCAAAGCCATATATCGGGACGCTCGTAAGAGTTGTGTTGTGTCCACAACACATGCAGGATCACAACTAATCGGGATGCTTCAAAGAGCTATTAACGAGAAGCTCGTAAGAACCATATAACATAAAGCTCATGAGAGCTAATAACGGGATGCTCTTTCGAGCTGTGGTCTATCCGTAACACATGCAGGACGACAACCAATTCGGGAACCCTATATCCAACGAATTTCATTTATTCAAACGAGACTTAATATTTATCAATCATCGTTGGATATGTAATTAATTTCATACATGGAAATTACTCAATTCACATACACAACATTCAATTCAAACATTTAAATATACAATTTAGTTACACGAACTTAGCTCGACAAGTATTCGTGTATGCAAAATCTACTAATCTAATACTTTTTCTTTTCCTCGATCTAACTCTGTATTCGGTCTATATGGATTTATATGAATGAATTTAACATCAATTTAATACAATTCATACTCAATTCAATCCAATACACATCTTTGGCAAAATTACCATTTTGCCCCTATACTTTTAACTAATTACGATTTCATCCCTAGGCTCAGAAAATGAAATTCATGCAATTTAATCCTTATTTTAGGCCTAGCCAGTTTTTATATATAACATTAACGGCCCATATATTTCAAAAAATTTAGAATTTTTTCATGAATTTTACATCTTTCCAATTTAGTCCTTAAACCATAATTTCATCAAATTTCTCTTTACAAAAGTTGTTTATCTATCAACAATCTTTCATTTTCTACCATAAAACTTCATGATTCATGCATACACATCCATGGAAAAACCCTAACACTTTGATAACTTTACAAGTTAATCATCGTAGATTAAGTTATTACGATCTCGAAAATATAAAAATCATAAAAAACGGGACAAGAAAACATACCTAATTAACCCAAATAATTTTTTCTAGAACTTGTAACAACCGGATTTTGGGGCTAGTTGAAACAGTGGTTTTGCAACCACTAACCCGACGTCAAAAAAATTATTTTTTAATATTATTTTATGTGTTAGGGCATTATTATAAGAGTGCATAAAAAAATTTGGTGAATTAATTTTAGCGATTGCTTGCTTAATTTCGAAAAAGGACTAAATCACATAAAGTGCAAAAGTCCTATTTTGTTCGATAAGGGTGTCATCAGCTAAAGAACCTAAATTGGGGGCCTTTAAAGAGCAATTAGACCCCCAATACTTAGGCTGGCCGGCCATAGGGGACAAATTGATGGGAAAGTCAAAATTAGGTGGTGTTTTGGTCACCAATTTTGACTAGTTTTAAATAAAATAAACAACAAAAGGTTTCATCTTTTTCACTCCTTCTTCTTCCACCAAAATTTAGCCATTAGAGGGGTCTTTGAAGCTTTAAAATTTCAGCAACTCTAAGCCTTCACAAGTAAGTGATTTTCATGACTTTTCTTGATGATTTTTACATTTTTAGACTCCTTGAAGCAAGAGCTTTCAAATGAGGGGACTATTTTGCAAAATGAACAAGAGTCTAGGGTTTTTACATGAAAGCTTGTGTGTTGTTAATTGAAATCTTATGGAAGAATATGGGTCTTAGATGTGTATTAAACAACTTTTGTGAAGGGATTTCTCATGAAAACTCTAAAGGGACTATTTTGCACAAGTTGTAAAATAAGTGATAAATGTGTGAAATAGTGGAAATTTTGGATTGCTATAAGACTAAAAAGGGTTCGGCTAGGCTTATAATATGAAGAAATTTGATAAAAATTGATTTTCAAGTATAGGGGCAAAATAGTCATTTTGCCTAATTATGAATTTTCGAGTGCCTAAATTGATGTGCTAATGAAATGAATGAATTTTATTAATTTAGATAAAGAGACGTGTGATTCGGGTCTTGATCGGGGTAAGAAAAAAGTTTACGAGGATTAAGCTCGTCTTCATCATTTTGTATCGAGGTAAGTACATATGTGAATAAAGTGTTATTGAAGCTTACTTTAAAATATTTTGGATAATATACATGTGTAATTGGTTTATTGTTGCCATGGATGTATAAATGACATGTTATGTAAGTAAATTACAATGTGAGCAAGAGCGATGCCCTTCGATTATATATGAAACCCTGTTGAACCTTTGACATAGCATAGGATACAAAAAAGGGGTCTGTCATGAAAATTATGTGGTCTGAACTCATGAGTTGAGTCTGAGTTCATGAGATAAATGTTATATGTGACGTGGGTCCGGGTACTGACTTTATGTATAGACCTGTGAGTGGCTCAATGAGTGAACTTTACATGATAGCTATGGGGTCCGAGTCCTGACTTAAATAAAGACTCGTGAATAGCTCAAATACGAGCGTTTCATAGCACGAGGTAGCCCTGACTACTTATGTGGTATTTAGATGCAAAGTTCCCTCGTATCCATATGTATTTCGAGAGTTCAGTGGGTAACTCGAAGCTTTAGTTGGTGAATACTTTGATGAGGTATGTATACTGAACTCATGGTTAGGACCTGAGTAAGGAACGAGGTGCATTAAGTATACATGAATGAAAGGAAGAGTAAGATAGAGATGTTAAGTGAATTATATCTTTTAAGCATGACAAGTTACCGTTTGACGAATATGATTTTCTTTTAATTACACTTTATTTGCATATTGATAAACCACAATATATACATATTTTTACCCCATGCTTGGCATATTTATGGATTATTTTTCCTTGGTTTCATTGAATTCGATGCTCCTAATCTTTTAAATTCATGTTTTATACTTAGGCAAGCATTGGAAGGCGAAAAGAGCAAGAAATGGGCCAAAAATGGACAAATTAGGCCTAATTCAGCGTTTCACATGGCCTAGGCACTTCCACACGAGTGATCCACACGCCCGTGTGTGACACACGGGTAGACCACACACCCGTGTGTCATGGCCGTGTCGACACTAAACCAAGTCAACATTGCACACGACTTGAGCACCTTCACACGGGCATGGCACACGGTCGTGTCCCTGTCGAGCCCAAGTCTAATTCTACTTAGAAAAGGCTAATTTTGAGGGTTTTGAAGCATTCCAAAGTCTATATAAACACCTTAGAAGAGGAGTAAAGGGATACGCAGAGTAGAAGGCAAGAAATACTCAAGGACAACCATCAGAATCACCTCGGACTTAGGATCTACGTCAAGAATGAAGATTTCCATCTAATTTCCTAGAAGTTCTTTGGGTTTCTTTATGTTTTTTTATTTTCCAAACTTTGAGATGTTTTCCATTATGATTATGAACTAAACTCCCTCAATACCTAAGGGAGATGAAATCTAAGAGGAATCTTATTACTCTTTGAATTATATGATAAATACTTGTTCTTATTCTTAATTGTGAGTTTAATCTTTGCTTTAATATTCCAGGATATTAATTCAGGATTTTGATGTGCTTATTCAGTGGAGGAAAAGTCCCTGTTTAAGATTAGATCATTCATAATTAAGCGGAGTTGCATGCAATCCTAGAGATAGGACAACATAAATCTGCCAGTTTAGAGTCAAATCCAATAAGGGAATCCATAGACCGAGTTAATGCGACAATAGGGTTTTAATTAGAAAGAGATTTTGATTAATCAACCTAGAGTCAGTTGTTTTTAGTCTCGAAAGGGATATTAACAAAAATCAGGGATTTCTACGGATTATGTCAAATGAATAAATCGTCTAATTCAAAAGCAGTAATTGAAGTCTAGGTGGATTCTTCCTTGGGTATTGTCTTCTCCATTGGTTTTCCAAAAGTATTTTCCAACTTTAATCTCTATCGTAATCTCAGTTAATTAGATAATTAGTCTTAGTTAAAATATCCCTTTAATTATTAGGCTAGATAATAAAAAGAGAAGTAATTACAAGTACTTTTAGTCCTTGTGGATACGATATTTTCGGTCCCACCATAACTATACTACTGTTCAATAGGTGCGCTTGCCTTAGTTGAATTTTTAGTTAGTTTAGCGACCATCAAGTTTTTGGCACCGTTGCCAGGGACTAAGATATTAGGAACGCTTAATTTTTATTACTTTAGCCATTATTTTTTTTAATTTAATTTTTTTCTCTATTTTTAATTACTAAATTTTCTTTTATTTACTTCTGACAGGTTTTTATAGTTTATGACTAGAAGAAACCCGTCAGGACCTCTACTTTTTGATAGTGAGATTGAAAGCACAGCACGCAGAAACTGAAGAGAAATAAGGCGAAGCCTACAATACATAGAGGAAGAGCGAGAGGACGATATCCACACTACAACCGAGGAGATGGCTAATAATCAGAATAATCTGCTACCTCCTGTGGTTGCTGCAAATCCAGTAGATCAGAATCCTACTCCTCGTACTATGTATGATTATGCTAAACCTACTTTAGAAGGAGTTGAATCGAGTATAGTTAGACCTGCTATTGCTGCAAATAATTTTGAATTGAAACCTAACACGATTCAAATGATACAACAGTTTGTTCAGTTTGATGGTTTGCAGGACGAGGATCCAAACACTCATTTAGCGAATTTTCTGGAACTCTGCGACACCTTTAAGATCAATGGCATTTCTGATGATGCCATTCATCTTCGATTGTTTCCCTTTTCATTAAGAAATAATACGAAATAGTGGTTGAACTCGTTACCGCGAGGGTCAATCACCACTTGGGAACAAATGACCAAAAAATTTTTGCTTAAATATTTTCCTCCGGCTAAAACGACTAAATTGAGGAATGATATCTCTTCTTTTGTGCAGATGGATCTAGAAACTCTTTGTGATGCATGGGAGAGATACAAGGACTTATTGAGATGGTGCCCTCACCATGGGTTACCTCTATGGCTGTAGGTTCAGACTTTTTACAATGGTGTGAACCCCTCAACAAGGCAATTGATCGACGCAACCGCCGGTGGAACTTTAAACAACAAAGAACCTGAAGAGGCTTATGAATTTGTTGAAGAGATGGCACTGAATAATTATCAATGGCAAGTCATGAGAATGAAGCCGAAAAAAGCAGCTGGTGTTTTCAACCTTGACGAGGTCACTATGCTATCCAACCAGGTAGAACTTTTAAATAAAAAGATTGACAGTTTGTATAGTTCTTTTTAGGTACATCCAGTGATGAGGTATGATTCAAATGGAGGAGGAGTACACAACACAGATTATCCATCCTTCAACCCTAGCACTGAGGAGGAACAAGTCCACTATATGGGTAATAATTCTAGACCTCAAAATAATTTGTATAGTAACACTTATAATGTAGGTTGGAGGAACCATCCCAATTTCTCGTGGGGTGGTCAAGGAAATCAAAGGCCACAACATCCTCCGGGTTTTCAACAATCACTTTACCAACAAGAAAAGAAATCAAACCTTGAAGAGATGTTTACAAAATTCATCTCGGTCTCAGAAACTCATTTTCAGAATATCAAAATAGCACTTAAGAATCAACAAGCGTCGATTCAAGGGCTCGAAACTCAAATAGGACAACTTGCTAAGTTGATCTCTGAACGACCACAAAGTGGTCTACCAAGTAACACTGAAACTAACCCAAGGGAGCAACTTCATACCATTGCTGTGCACAATAATGAAGTGTTAGTTGAGGATGAACTGAAACCGAGGCAAGACAATGTGGTAGATAATGGTAAGGTTAATGTAAGTAAAGAGTATAAACCTTGTGTGCCATACCCCAATGCGACAAGGAAAGATCACATAGACGAATAATTCGGTAAATTCCTTAAATTATTAAAAAAATTACATATTAACTTACCGTTTATTGAAACTCTTTCGAAGATGCCAAACGCGGTGAAATTTTTAAAGGGGCTTTTAGCAAATAAGCGGAAGTTGGATGATGCGTCGCACGTGGAATTGAATGCAGTTTGCTCAGCCATTTTACAAAATAGGCTACCCAAAAAGTTAAAGGATCCAGGGAGTTTTACGATTCCTTGCTTAATTGGTAGTTTAACTGTTAATAATACGTTGGCTGATTTAGGGGCGAGCATTAACATCATGCCCTATAAAATGTTTAAACAACTAGGTCTTGGGAAACCTAAACAAACTAGGATGAGCATTCAATTGGCAGATAAAACAATTAGATTTCCTAGGGGTATTATTGAAGACGTGCTTGTCAAAATTGATAAATTTATATTCCCAGTTGATTTTGTTGTTCTAGACATAGATGAGGATAGTGACATACCTTTAATTTTAGGAAGGCCCTTTTTAGCAACTGCTAGAACTATCATAGATGTTGGCACAAGTGAATCGATACTTCGTGTAGGAGATGACACGATTAAACTTCAAGCTCGTGATTCTGCTCATATATCTAGTAATCGAGACGATTGTTTAAGTTCTGCTGATATGAATAACATTATGGCTCAAACTTCTTTTCAGGAAACCCCTAGGAAGAACGTGATGGAGCCACATTCTAATCCATGCGACAAAAACAGAACAAGTCATAAGAAACGAAGACTACAAATAATGAACTAGATGAATGGCGAACACATGACAAGGAGAAACCAAAAGTACACGATGAATCAAAGCGACACCATGATGAGTATAGGGGTGAAACAAAACAATTTAAGGTTGGGGATAAAGTGTTGTTAGATGAAAAGGACCCCCGAATAGCTACTTTAGAGCTTAATACAAATGGAGCGACTCCTTTCACTGTACTGAATGTTTTCCCATATAGTACAGTCAAGGTAAATCATTCTCAATTTGGCACTTTTAAGGTAAATATTACTCAACTTAGATGTTATGTGGATAATAGAATTGATAGTGAGAAAGAGGAGTCTCGACTTCGTGATCCGCCGTAACCATGTGAATGAGAGGTAAGTCGAGCTTAGACTCTAAATAAGCGCTTCTCGGGAGGCACCCGAGCACTAACACTACTAACTAGTTTATTTTTTCCATTTTTAGTGTTTTTTATGCAGGAACAGTGACCCACACGGCCTGGACACACGGGCATGTCCTTGGCCGTGTGGAAACAGGGCTAAAAATCCCCAAGTATCGAGCCACACGGCCATAAATTCGATCCACACGGCCGTGCGACACGTCCATGTAGAGCACATGGCCTGGACACACGGGCGTGTCCTAGCCCGTTTGAAAACTGGAGCTAAATTTTCAAATTTCAAATAAGTCAGGGAGCCACACAGGCATGTCACACGGGCGTGTGGGATACCACACAGGTGTAGGAGAGGCAAACAACATTGCACATGGCTGTACGCGCGGCCTGGACACACGGGCGTGTCACCAGGCCATGTAATGATTAGGCATTCAATTTTCACGATTAACACGGGCTAAACTCGAGCCACACGGACGTGTGACATGGCCGTGTGGCCCAACACGGGGCCTTAACATGACCGTTCCCTTTTTTTTAAACCCCCAACCCTAACACTTTCTTCTTCTTCTTCTCAAAGTTTTTCTGCCAAACCCTAGCCGCCACAGCCCCCCTCCCCCACCGTCTGACCACCCCTAGCTCTCCCTTCTTCTTTTCTTTTCTTTTATTCCTTCCCCCATCTCCTTCTTTCCCCTTTCTTTTCCTCTTCTTGCCCTCATGAGGACCCACACCCACCACCGCCACTGAGTCATCGACCTCCTACTGCCACTTTGACAGATATATCCGAGTGATTCACTTGCTTTGAGCAGCAATGCTTGGAGTGGTCCGATAGCATTGATGCCACTCTTCGACAAATTTGCCAGCACCTCCACATCTCTCCTTCAGCACCGTCGACCCACGAGGCATCTGATGATGAGGTCCTTTGAGCCCTTTTATTTTATTACTACTTTTATTTTTATTTTCATTTTAATTCTATTTTGTCTTTTATTTATTTTTGAAGACTTATGTTTTATATTTTGACTATGTTTATATTTATAATTATTATTTATTTTTGAAGACTTATGTTTTATATTTTAACTATGTTTATCTTTATAATTATTATCAAGTAATCCCTTAATTCTATTCTACAGTGGTGTTTATTTTCTTATTAGTAACTCAGAATCATGCTTTTTATTCGGCTTCCTCTAGAATTCTTACTTTAGCTCTTCCAAGGATTTCATCCAAAAATTCAGTGCAGTTTTGCTTTTCTCCCTCTCTTTTGATATTATACTTATATTGCTATTATCTATCTTTATACATTGAGGGCAGTGTACATCTTAAGTGTGGGGAGGTTATTTATGTGATTATCAGAAAATCTCTGAATTTTTATCTTGTTCTCAAATAATTTTCTCTTATCATTATTAGAGTGAATTTATATTGATTTATGATTTTGATTGATATGTTTTGAATTAAATCATAGGTAACTGTGCATTGATTGTTTAAACTTTAAGATATTAGAGGATCAAGCATGATAAGTTGACTTTTGAGAAATAAAATTGCTAGGTTGTTTCCCTGAATTGAGCTATTATCTTGAAGTTTTGAATTTACAGGATTGACATCAAATACCCATATTTTTTTAGAGATTTTGAGCCTTTTAGAGTATATATCTTTCTTGCTTACTGATTGGTTATGAGTGTGTCAATATTGATTTGTTATTCTATAACTTGCTCCGATTATGCATGTCAAGACCACACATTTGATTTGATATACGAAAATGATAAAGACACTTAGGTTTTAACCCATTCACTCCATAAAAAGCCTACCCACATAATTGACCCCTAGTGAACCCCTTTGAGCCCTTAACTATTATTTCTTGATTTTCCCCCTTAATATTAACCCACAACTTAACCCTTTTTGATTTATTAAGAATTTCTTCCTTTTCATTGACTTCTTTTTATCGTGATTTGATTTGACTAGTTACCTAACTATGTTCGTTCATTCTAATTGCTGGATTATTTCTTATTATGTATTACCCATTATTGTACTTGTTCTTATTCTTAAAAAAAAATGTATATTTATATTCATTCAAATTACATATTATTCTAAAGATCTTGGATAAGTTAAAGTCATTAGTGAGAGAAAATCTCACTTCATTAGTTTTGGTTAGTGTTAATTCTGGCACTTGTTTGTAATTCAATAATTAGTTTTGTTTTTCTAAGTTTGGTAATTTATTAAATTAATCTCGATTCTAACTTTCTTTTTTAGCCTTTATCCACACCTTTAACCCAAGCCCCATTACAACCCTATTAAAGACCTCTTGATTTGTGTATCATCTCATTCATAGTGGTGGAGATTTGATTTTCATGCAAGCCTATGGTAATAACTTTTCATGTTTGACTACTGAGTGCTTAATTATTGAACTTTAAACACTTTGAGTGATTTGAGTGAATCATTAGTGAGGATGTCAACCTTGTCAGTTTGAAATTGAAGGTAATTACTTAGATAAAGGGGGATACCTATGATTTTATGATTAAAATGCTCAACTTGGATTGTTTGAAACTTTAAGGTTCTTTTAGTTAAGCGCTTAATGTGTGATTACTTGTGGATTATTTCAAACATTATTGATGAGAATTATAAGTTGAAAAGAATTTATTTTAATTGTGAGTTGAGGATTTTTCTTGAGGACAAGTAAATGCTTACGTGTGGGGATATTTGATAAACCATAATATATACATATTTTTACCCTATACTTGGCATATTTATGGATGATTTTTCCTTGGATTCATTGAATTCGATGCTCATAATCCTTTAAATTCATGTTCTATACTTAGGCAAGCATTGGAAGGCAAAAAGAGCAAGAACCGGGCCAAAAATGGACAATTAGGCCTAATTCAGCGTTTCACACGGCCTAGGCACTTCCACATGAGTGATCCACATGCCCATGTGTGACACACGGGTAGACCACACACCTGTGTGTCATGGTCGTGTTGACACTAAACTAAGTCAGAATTGTACACGGCCTGAGCACCTTCACACGAGCGTGGCACACGGTAGTGTCCCTGTCGAGCCCAAGTCTAATTCTACTTAGAAAAGGCTAATTTTGAGGGTTTTAAAGCATTCCAAAGCCTATATAAACACCTTAGAAGAGGATTAAAGGGATATGCAGAGTAGAAGATAGGAAATACTTAAGGACAGCCACCAGAATCACCTCGGAGGCAGGATCTACATTAAGACTGAAGATTTCCATCCAATTTCCTAGAAGTTCTTTGAGTTTCTTTATGTTTTGTTGTTTTCCAAACTTTGAGATGTTTTCCATTATGATTATGAACTAAACTCCCTAAATACCTAAGGGAGATGAAATCTAAGAGGAATCTTATTACTTTTTGAATTATATGATAAATACTTGTTCTTATTCTTAATTGTGAGTTTAATCCTTACTTTAATATTCTAGGATATTAATTCAGGTTTTTGATGTGCTTATTAAGTGGAGGAAAAGTCCCTTTTTAATATTAGATCATTCATAATTAAGTGGAGTTGCATGCAATCCTAGAGATAGGACGACATAAATCTGCCTGATTAGAGTTAAATTAATAAGGGAATCCATAGACCGAATTAACGCAGCAATAGGGGTTTTAATTAGAAAGAGATCTCAATTAATCAACCTAGAGTCAGTTGTTTTTTGTCTCGAAAGGGATATTAACATAAATCAGGGATTTCTACGAATTAAGTCAAGTGAATAAATCGTCTAATTCAGAAGTAATAAGTGAAGTCTAGGTGGATTCTTCCTTGGGTATTGTCTTCTCCATCGATTTTCCAATAGTATTTTCCAACTTTAATCGCAGTCGTAATCTCAGTTAATTAGGCAATTAGTCTTAGTTAAAACATCCCTTTAATTATTAGGCTAGATAATAAAAAAAGAAGCAATTACTAGTCCTTTTAGTCCTTGTGGATATGATATTTCCGGTCTCACCATAACTATACTACTGTACGATAGGTGCGCTTGACTTAGTCAAATTTTTAGTTAGTTTAGCGACCATCACATATATGTACTGACTAAGCTCCCATGCTTACCCTCCTTTCTTTTCTTTCCTTATATTGTTGCCAAGCTAGCATCGGGGATCCAGTGACGTCTAAAAAGCTTCGATCACACTATCACTCAAGACCTTGCTATAACTAGTTTAATCTTTTTTATTTCTGGCATGTATAAGGACTTGAGTCTTTGTTTAATGTTTTGTTACTTAGCCATAATGTGTTGTCTCATGTGATAAATATGATACTCATTTTGTATAGGCCATGAATGTTGGCTAAGACTAATTATTGTTCAATGCAAAGATGCAAATTTCTAATGGCTGTGGTTGTTTTAGTTATACATGTTATGTTAGTTTTGATCTTGTTGATCTTGTGTAGATAAGTGTATGTAAGGGTGGCAAAGAGGCTTTGTAAATAGCCTTATTTTGTCCATACAGGTAGACACACGGGGATGTGTCTAGGCTATGTGTGACACACGGTCAGCCCCATGGGCGTGTTGTTCAGCCGTGTGTCCCCTACACGTAAAAATTTCAAGTCAGTATGGATGATAATAAACACACGGGCAGAGACACGAGCGTGTGTCTCAGCCGTGTGAAGGGCACAGCCTAGTACACGAGCCTGTGTCTTGGCCATGTGGCTGTTAAGAATTGCTGGCATTAAAAATAGAATGTCCAAGTTTTTGCACACGGGCTAGGACACGAGCGTGTCATGTTCGTGTCCTTCACACGGGCTAGGGACACGGGCGTGTGTCAAGCCATATGAAAACCCCTATAGGTGTGAATTTAGAATTAATTCCACATGGATGGAGGACACGGGCATGTCCATAGGTGCTTAGGCAGTGTAGACCACACGGGCCAACAACACGACCATGTTGAAATAGTCACATAGGCGTGTTGCCCCTCCCACACGGGTATGTGCCCATACGTTGAGTATTATTTTTAGAGTTTGTTTTAGGACCCAGATTGATTCCGAATGGCTTCCAATGGATGTTTTGAGCCCCGTAGGCTCTTATTAAAGAGTTTATAATAAAAATTGAAAATTTTTTAATTTGACCATGTTTTGGTGATATGAAAATGTTTGTATGCATGAATTCAAGTTAGGTAATGCCTCATATTCTGTTCCGGCGTAGGGCACGGGTGTGGGGTGTTACAGAACTCAACACCATAACTAGGGTTTCCATATTTTTTATTTTAGGAAAGATGATAATATGATGATATTTTGTTTTATTTTATTATTTATTATCTTTTATTACTTCACTTTCCAATTTAGTCCTTTTCTTTCATGAATTTTCCAATGATGACTAATCATGTTTATCTACTAACTCCACTAAATGGTCTATTTTCCATATAAGGACCTCAAATTTTGAATTCCATAGCTATTTGATACCTATAGCTACTAGAACTCAACTTTTTCATTTTATGCAATTTGGTCCTTTCCATCGTAACATAGACACATGAAAAACATTGTGAATTCTGTCAAGCTCTAGTGGTAATGCCAATCGGTACGCAACAGGTCCAATTCTTTCAGATTTCATATGGCCTGATAAATCGTGGACTCAATTTTCCTTTACGGCCAAACTGAAGAACTTTTTTCTGAGGTAAAACTTTCAGAAATATTTTATCGCCAACTTGAAATTCTATTTCTTTATGTTTAAGATCCGCATAGGATTTCTGATGATCAGAAGCTGCTTTTAAGCTCTCTCGGATCACTTTCACTTTTTCTCCGATTTTACAGGTTAGATCAACTCCACGTATCTTTTTCTCATTGAGCTCAGCCCAATACAATGGAGTTCTACATTTACGACCATACAGAGCTTCGTACAGTGCCATTGTAATACTTGACTGATAGCTATTATTATATGGGAATTTGACTAAAGGCATATATTTTTTCCAATTGCCTTTGAATTCCAAAATATAACACTGAAGCATTCAAGAATCTGAATCACACGCTCTGACTGACCATCAGTCTAAGGATTAAATACGATGCTGAAATGTAATTGCATACCCAGAGCTTCTTGCAACTTGTTCTAGAATCGGGATGTGAACCGTGGATCTCTGTTTGAAATAATGGAAACTAGCACTCCATGCAGCCTGAAAATCTCAGAAACATATAATTCTACTAATCTGTCTAGGGAGAAATCCATACGTACCAGAATAAAATGTGCAGAATTCGTCAAATGGTCAATGATTACCCAAATGACATCTTTCTTTTTTAGATATAAGGGTAACCCCGATACAAAGTCCATAGTAACTCTTTCCCATTTCCATTCCGGTATTGTCACTAGTTGTAATAATCCTGAAGGTACCTGATGTTCAACTTTAACTTGCTGACATATCAAACATCTAGATATGAATTCAGAAATATCACGTTTCATTCCCAGTTACCAGTACATCTTTTTCAAATCATTAAACATTTTATTACTCCCCGGATGAATAGACATAGTACCATTATGAGCTTCGTGCAAAATCTTATATACAAGCTTTGAATTCTTTGGTACACATACTTTGCCTCTGAACAACATACAATCATCAGGACCAATATAAAATTCTGAATCAGAAGTCAATTCACATTGTACCCGTTTAGCTTGCAACTCATTATCACTTTTCTAGGCTTCAAAAATCTACTGTAAAAATGTCGGTTTAGCTTTTAACTCAGCTAAATTTGAGCCATCATCTGACAATGATAATCTAGTATTCATTGCTTGTAAGGTAAACGGAGACTTTCTACTTAAAGTATCAACTACCACATTTGCTTTTCCTGGATGATAATCGATAACCAGATTGTAATCTTTCAACAATCAAGCCACCTACGCTGTCTCAGATTCAAATCTTTTTGCGACATCAAATACTTTAAACTTTTATGATCAGTGAATATATGACCCTTTTCAACGAACAAGTAGTGTCACCAAATTTTAAGCGCAAAGACAATAGCCGCTAATTCTAAGTCATGTATCGGATAATTCTTCTCATATGGTTTTAGCTGTCTAGAAGCATAGGCTATTACTTTACCTTTTTGCATCAGAATACAGCCTAAAGCATTCAATGATGCATCACTATAAATTACAAATTCTATACCTAATTCAGGTTGGACCAGAACTAGTGCTTCAGTCAACAGGGCTTTCAACTAGTCAAAACTTTACTGACATTTATCAGTCCATTCAAATTTTACGTCTTTTTGTAATAATCGTGTCATCGATGAAGCTATCATCGAGAACCCTTTTACAAATCTTCAATAGTAACCAGCTAATCCTAAAAAACTTCTGACTCCCGATACATTTTTTGATGGTTTGTAATTAACAATAGCTGATATTTTATTCGGATCCACTCTAATACCTTCAGTAGATACTATATGTCCAAGAAAACCAACTTCTCGAAGCCAAAATTCACATTTGCTAAATTTAGCATACAATTGTTTTTCACGCAGAGTTTGCAGAACAATTCTCAAATGATTAGTATACTCGGTTTCATCTCGAGAATATACCAGGATGTCATCAATAAATTCCACCACAAATCTATCTAGATATGGTCTGAAAATTCTATTCATCAAATCCATAAATACCGCAGGTGCATTTGTCAAGCCAAAAGGCATCAAAAAGAATTCATAATGTCCGTACCTAGTTTTGAAGTCTTTTTTTTTTGGCACATCCGAGTCTTTCACTCGTAACTGATAATAACCAGAACGAAAATCAATATTCGAGAACACTGTAGCACCTTTTAACTGATCAAACAAGTCATCAATATGAGGCTGTCATAGCCACAGGTAAATACGATTGACACAAACCCATAATCAAGATAGCACAGAGCCATATTTAGGCTGGCAAAGAGCCATAAATAGATTAAGCGGCATTAAGCCATCCGTCAGTCCACAGTCGTCTCGTGCGGCCCGTGTGACCTTAACAGATCAATACTGGATCCACGATCGTCTCGTACGACCCGTGTGACCCTATTAGTACAGTACTTCCATCGTATCAATGTGCCAACCCCATGCAATATGTCGTGTATGTCATGCTCAATCATCACACGTGTATGCATAATAGCCATGCTCAGCAATAGACATTTAAACATATATTAAGAGCATGTCAGTTATACAACCATAGTCAAGTCAGTTAAAACACAGTCATACCATCACAGTCAAATCAGTCAAATTCATAGTCCAAGTCAGTCATTTACCCACAAGGGCAAAATAATTATTTTACCCTATAGGGGTATTTTGGTAATTTTACACTACAAGGGTATTTCAATAATTTTACATTATAAGGGTATTTTGGTAATTTTGCAAATGGGGGTATTTTGGTAATTTACAATCTGGGGTCTTAACGACCCAACTGAAGGTCCATCGTCGCCTCGAGCGACTTAAGTAACCTAAACAGACATAACTGTGTAAATGGGCCTAAGGCCCATTCTTGACCCAAGTGGGCCCACACATACGTGTGGCCTATTTACCCCTGAAAAAGCCACAGCTATGCGAACGTCACAGTCCAAACAACACTTGTCGCATTACATACATTTTATCCGTGTGGGCCCACACGGCCCGTCTCGGCCCAATAAGGACCAGAATAGCCCAAGACCACGAAAGCGCTCGTGGTGGCCTCTACAGTCTACCGCCCATGTTCGTAGGCTCGGTTCACCACACATGCAATCGTATGCTCATGTGGCATCATACGCCATATTTCCAGCTTTTCGGCATTTTGCCGATCAACAGTCATAGTAGTGTAAACAACACATACTTTCGGCTTTTAAACGATTATCAAAAATAGCATAAAAATACACACACTTTCAGCTTTTCAGCATATCAACAAACATAGCATACGGTTACACACCAGCTCGCGCAACGAACCGCACCCTAAGTATCCTCGCTCCTAGATTAAAACATCATAACGATTACTCATCCAACTCTTGTTATTAAAAAAAACCGACAAAAAACTAAATAAACAACTGAGACCTTACAACTTTCAAACAATTGTCAGATCACCTTCGACCACAACCTAAAAAAAGATCCCTTCTTCGCTGGATCCTGATAAGATATATGATTTCACCACAATAACTCAAAGCCAAACACAGTTTTATTCTCTACTACTTACCATCCTGCAGAATCGGTTCCAAACTAAAAGAGTAACACTCGAGTTTGCTGAGTCTGAGAAAAAAGATCAGAGAAGAGTAAATAGAAGAATGGTCATCGGTGAGGAAGGATGATAGTAATGACAATCAAAGAGGGGAAAACCGCACAGTAACGTGAAAACAACACCATTACTTACCAAAATTGATGACCAAAAAGAAAGTGTGAAGAAGAGTGGCTGAATCGAAAACGCAAGTGATGTGATAGGAATACAGTATCGACTACCACTGAGAGGAAAAGGAAAACAAACCAGGGAAAAATAGAGAAGGTTATTTCGGCTTATAAGATTACTATGATCAATGAAAGAAAGTGTTGAAGGAAGGCAAGAATTTTCGACCACTATGGGAAAAAGGTCCTATGACTGAATATGCATAATGGGAAGTCCCATATTCGGCCAACTACTAACTCTCCCCTCAACCCCCCATAATCCACTCATACAATCTCTCAACCCCCTGATTTGAATCACTTTCAAACTCTTCCAAGTCCATATCCCATAAATCTCTCCCCCAAGACCAATTCCACAACCACTTGGGCAGAATTCTATTCCAACACAACCACTGGGCAGCACAGCTGCAAAATGAGTAATCCATAGCTCACTTCAAGTCTCGAACCTTTGGCCTCCTTGCCATACTCCTAACACCACCTTGCCACTAGACCACATGCTTCCTTGTGTCATAATTGAAACCAAAATATTAATAAGGCCTTCCAGCTAATGCCAAGTTCAATTTAGGGAAAACTAAGATTTTTGCTAAAGCCTAGATTTGAACTCAAGACCTCCCCAAACAATCCCAATCTCTCCTAAAGCACATAGCTAGTAAAGTAAACATGCAATTAGTGAAATTTTCTCGCACAACTAAAATCCAATTGCTCTGATACATGAAGCCCAATTCTTCTAGGCCCAAAATTTAGGGCGTTACAACTCTACCCCCTTAAATAAATTTCGTCCCCAAAATTTCCAACTAACAGGGTAGTCGTGTAACAACTACCCCACTACACTATCGCTGCGCACTCTAATCCCACCAACACTAACACACCGAAACTTAATCTTGAAACCTCTTACACATAACCAAACATCTAATCATAGAAACAAATAGATATTTATCATGCATGAATACAATTTCTATATTCAAACATCACATCCAAACAAAACACACCTGACTTAAAAGGAACTATGCAATCCCAAAACCAATGCTCCTTAGACCCGTATCTAAGACACGCTCTTGACTTCCTCCAACATTCACCCGGATGGCACCTTTTGCAATGCTCGCAAGCGAGAAAGTTTGGACGCATCTTATTACATTTAATAGAACGAGACTCTAGCTTCAAAGGACTGCGATCCCTCTTCTTGTTACAATCCCAGCACCTAGCCTGAAATGTTCCACTAATCTCCTTAGCTCTGGCCTCAAACACTTCTTCTAGCTCTTCCCTTACCAATTGGGACAATGCCTCAGTCCCAAGCTCTGGGTTATCACTACCTGAAGTTGGTAGAATCTCTTTAACTTCCTCCTCTTGAACAATCTCATGTTCCGGGGAAACGAGGGACTCCTCGTGACCTTGCTTGCCCTTGGAATCCATCACAGTACTGTTGCTAGCTTAAAAATCTGGTTTCCAGAACATACATGGAATAACTACAAAATCTAACATTATGTACAGTCTAATATCTAAAGGACTTACAGATTCGGCGCCGGAGACTCTGTAAACCACACAATAAAATCCTTACTTCAAAAACATTTATAGGCAACTTTAAATCCCAAAAGTTAAAAACCCATTTCATAGCCCGAGTTTTGCAACTTGACTCTGATACCACTAAGTGTAACACCCCAAACCTAGCCTAGATGTTAGGGACGAATCTGACGTGTCACTCTGAAGTGTGAAAAGTAAACGTTGTTTGCAAAACCAAATTTTATTTAGCCTTTTTGTGAGAATTGGAAAATGATTTAAAACCTTGTGTTATTACCAAGGTTACCTTCTTAAAAATGTTATTAAATTTTAAAAACATTTGCTTACTGTGGAAGTGTTTTAAAAGAGTTGCGAAAGCTTGTAGAATTTTGTAGTTTGCGAAAAGGCGATGCTTAAAAGTTAAGTCGCTAAACCATTTCGAAAATGTTGCGAAAACAAAGTGTTTGAAAATAGTTATTGTTTTGGAAAACCGTGTCCTACTTCTAACAGATGTTAAACATACTAAATAAATTTCCCAAATAAAAAGTTAAAAAAATAAATAAGCCTTATTACAACCCAAATCAAAAACTAAAGTGCTTAACTAGCTAAATGAAATAGAAAAATATGTGCAGTTGTATGGTCGTCTCTGAGTCCCTCTGCGACACCGATCCACCTAACGCTGGGGATTACCTGTACAGTTAATAAACAGGGTGAGTTTATGAAAGCTTAGTGTGTAATCCCCTTACTAGAGTAACAGTCAGTATACAGAAATCGAAACAATCTGGGCCAGAGCCGTCTAACACTAACAATACAGTCCAGTTCAGAGCATACGTGGGCCAAAGCCCATTACAATATCATTTGGGTCACAACCCATAACAATATCAATTGGGCCTAGCCCATCTCAGTAATAAAATAGACTGTGTGAATGCATGGATGCATGCTATCCCATCCAACCTTGCACTTGCCTCCGTCCAACCCTGCACTACCTGTGGGGAATAACTCACCCACGCCATCCCTACACTTACAATGTTAGCACCGGTTGCAGCACTAACCCAAATCGCAACAAAGCTACTAGTACATATATACGGCTTTAAACCTTCAGTAGCGGTACTATAATTGTCACAAAGCCATCAGTAACTGTAATAAGTTCGGCACACAGCCATCAGCGACGGTAATATAACCAGCATACAGCCATGGGTCAATATGATTGACATAGAGTCATCAATAAATATGATAGGCACATAGCCATAGGTAAATACGATTGGCACAAAGCCATAATCAAGATAGCACAGAGCCATATTTAGCTGGCATAGAGCCATAAACAGATTAAGCAACATTAAGCCGTCCGTCGGTCCACAGTCGTCTCGTGCGACCTTAACAGATCAATACTAGATCCACAGTCGTCTCGTGCAACACGTGCGACCCTATTAGTACAATACTTCCACCGTATCAATGTCCTAACCCCATGCAATATGTCGTGTATGTCATACTCAATCATCAGACGTGTATGCACAATGGCCATGCTCAGTAACAGACATTTAAACATATATTAAGAGCATGTCAGTGATACAACCGCAGTCAACTTAGTTAAAACACAATCATAAAATCACAGTCAAATCAGTCAAATTCATAGTCCAACTCAATCATTTACCCACAAGGGCAAAACAATCATTTTACCCTACAGGGGTATTTCGATAATTTTACACTACAAGGGTATTTCGGTAATTTTACATTATAAGGGTATTTGGGTAATTTTATAAATCGAGAGTATTTCAATAATTTTACAAATCAGGGGTATTTCGATAATTTATAATTTGGGGTCTTAACGACCCAATCGAAGGTCCATCGTTGCCTCAAGTGACTTAAGTAATCTAAACAGACATAATTGTGTAAATGGGCCTAAGGCCCATTCTCGGCCCAAATAGGCCCACACACACGTATGGCCTATTTAGCCCCAAAATAGCCACAGCTATGTAACACCCCTTACCCGTATCTGACGCCAAAACAGGGTATGAGGTATTACCGGACTTGAGTACTTGTAATCATTTAAAACCGAGACACAAAATTTCATCAATTTTAAACTTTTCAAACATATTCGAGACTATCTACATTAAATGACTTTATACAATAGAGACTATCAAATAACATAGGTCAGTATTTTAGGCCAACTCCTAGCGACTTAATAACAATTAAACGAGTCCCCATACATGCCAAAGGCTTAAAAATACTTTAAAACCTTTATCTATGGATCAATAGTTTGATAGTGTGATTTAACCTCCGGCGACCTCCAACTCGAGCTAACATCTGTGACACTATAGGAAAAAGGAAAGGAAGGGAGTAAGCATTATAGCTTAGTAAGTAAATATGTAAATATTAATAAACAATACATTATCATACATTAAACAAAGTCACAATATGTTCCTAATATTACCATCACAAACACACATATTTTCACTATTACAATTATAAACAAAGTTCAAGATAAGCCTCTAGCAGTACTAGCAGCTAAATTATTTATTTCTGAGCTGAGACTCTCTGCATTACAAAACCGTTAATTTTCCTTAAAACTATATTCACGTATATTTTTACCATAAAATTTTCAGAATTTTTTGTCTAGCCAATTAGTACAGTTTATTCATTGAAATTACCCCTATTTCACTGCTCAACTGCGCTACCCACTCTTCACTACAAATACATTTTCTCTTCATACAGAACTTATATTATGTTATAATTTATTTTATTTGAAACTAGACTTATGGATTTCAAACATACAAATTATATCCCATAATTATTTTTTTACAATTTTTAATGATTTTTCAAAGTCAGAATAGGGGATCACGTAGTCATTCTGAACCAGTCTCACAGAAACTTAAATATCTCAGAATATAGAATTCCTTTGCTTTCTCTGTTTCTTTTATATGAAAATAGACTCATTAAGATTTAATTTGATATCTCATTTAGTCTCTGATTCAATTTCTACTATTTTTGGTAAATTTTTAGATTCACGTCACTGCAACTATCCGTAATGCTTTATTGTCAATTTTGATCTTTCACACTTCAATTGTATTCATCACTTACCCATAACAATCTTTCCAATTTCCAATCACATATCGAGCATATTGCTCATGAGTTACACACATGTATACTTACACTTATCATCACAAAGTCATACACAATTTCATTCAATCAATTTCCTAGTTGAACGCTTCGGAATAATAACAGATACGCGATGGTATCGCACACAGCCCACCTTTAAAATCGAAGCTCTCTTGTACACATAGTGGCCTTCACTTAGCACCACTCATGTGACCTAGCTCGATTGTACACATAATTTTGGCTCTCTTGTACACATGGTGAACACTTAGTACCACCCATGTGACCTAGCCACTTTATCTCGTAGCTCTCTTGTCTACATGGTGTACACATAGTATCACCCATGCGACCTCACTACATACCATCTGTATCTTTCGATTCCGAAGGTTCAAACTGGAAGTATCTCACTTTCTAATACTTTATTCCATTCTTCCAATACTCAATTATAATTCAAAAATCAGCTACAATACATACAATATGCTGAAATATAAAAACATAATAAAAATAATGTATTATTTACATACAAACTTACATACTTTCTCATTTCCATGTCGAATTACTATTGAACATTTAAATCATCATAATTATACTTACTTTGAACACCTCGGCAATCATAGTAAACATATAAATTTTACATTGAAACATGCATAAATTAATGCTTATTATACATATGAACTTACCTCGAGACTAAAACGACCATTTTACCAACTTTCCCGATTTTCGATTTTTCTCCCATTCCAGGTTCAAATCTCGTTTTCCGGGATCTAAAACATCATATTTTACTTATCTAATTAATTTATTATTCAAAACAGTCCTTAACTCAAACTTTGGCAAAATTACAATTTTGCCCCTAAACTTTTGCATATTTACACTTTTGCCCCTAGGCTCGGGAATTAAACTTCATCCCTTATTCTTATGTTTTATGACATGCTGATCATTTTTACCTTCTATGGAAACATCAAATTCTCACTCTAACACATAGTTATGAACAATAAAAACCTTTACCGATTAAACCGTTTTACTCATTTTTGCTTAAAACTGCTTAGCTAAAGTTATTTAACAAAATTTCAGCCTTCATATTCTACCGTAAAACATCAAAATAAACACATTTAACCTATGGGTATTTTTCCAAATATGAACCCTAGCTTAAATTATTGCTAGAATAAGCTTAATCAAGTTACCAGGATTCAAAAAACGTAAAGAGCTTGAAAAACAAGGCTAGAACGGACTTACTATTGAGCTTGGAAAGCTTGAAAACCCTAGCCATGGCTTCCCCCATGCTAATTTCAGCCTCCATGAGAAAGATGAGTAAATTTTGGCTTTATTTTCCCTTTTTATTTCTTTTAATTACCAAATGACTAAAATGCCCTTAAGGCCTCTCTTTAAAATTTTGTCCTATTCATGCCCATTTTTGTCCAAACGAAATATAATGGTCTAATTAAAATTTAAGGACCTCTCTTTAAAACCCCATTTCAATCAAGTACTTATGAATTAGAACACATATTTTGCAACTTTTGCAATTCAGTCCTAAAAGTTCAATTAAGCAATTTATCAGTAAAATTCCTTAATGATATTTTTACACAATATTTTAATCGATAAATAAACCTTAAAACTTAATCGGAATAAATTTTTTTGACTTCAAATTTGTGGTTCTAAAACCATCGTTCCGTTTAGGCCCTAACTCGGGCTGTTACAGCAACTTCTGCAAATAAGCCCTAATAGGCAAATTAAACATGCAATCTATAAAATTTCTTATCAATACTCTAACACATGCGTCTAATCACTCGGTAAATCATAAAAATTAATCGAAATAAACTTTTCTATCTCAGATTTGTGGTTTCACAACCACTATTCCATTTAGGCCCTATTTCGAGCTGTTACATTTCTCCCCCATTTAGGGATTTTCATCCCCGAAAATCTTACAGGTAAAAAGATTCAATATCTTTTCCCAAAATTTCTTAAACATCTCCAAACAAATTTTCTTCAAAGCAGTACTTTCAAAATCACCCTACTATCAAATTGAAATCCAATATAACTAAGTTTCAACTCTATATGACCTCTATATTAATCGAAACCTGTTTCCAATTCCCACATTTGCTTTCACTTTTTTTTTAAACCAAAAACTCTGCATTCAGCTATTAATACAGCTGAATCATTATTTTTCTGTCTAATTCTATCATTATTAAATCCACATTATCTCATTCACAATCAAATTTTACTTTTAAAAAAAATCCAACAATCATATACTTTAAGCATCATACCTGGATGAGTTAATTAACTAAGTCTAATCTTTCTTTAACTGTAACATTTCAGAATTCAAAAAATCTTCATATTAACCTGACATCTTTTTTGCAACTGAGTTCATTTATTAAACCATTCTCAAATGCTATCACATTGTCAATTAGTCTTATTGGAAGGGGGTGAGGCTATAACACTTCTAACTTGCCTCTTATATATTCATGCATATAACTTAACACTCATCAATATATATATATAATTTGCTTCAAATAACTCAACATGCATATTCATTTTACATAACCCTTCTATCATCTTATACAAACAAATACACTTATACATGTGTTCATAATTCTCAAATAGAATTACTCATAACATTCATTTAATTTCACAAGTTACACTCATAGAACCACACAATTGCCAATCAACATGAACACTTATCATAATATAAACTTTCCCTTCATCTCATCTTTCATATTCCAAGAGAAATTCTTATTCACAACTCATTCATTATCACATAAACATCATGAACCAATATTCTTTCCTTTTACTAGTCTCATTTCATCTTAATATTATCACAGTTATACAATTCACTTTAGACAGACTTACACACATATTCATATCTTAAAACAAATGCACTCAAACATACATTCCACGAATTTGAGTAAATCTATTTATCACATTCGCTTAGTCAAATAAATTAGACACATAATATCATGTCAATGTCAAACGAACATGGATGAGTTTATAACAATGTAAACTTTCATTTCTTTTCACTTTTCTATATTTCTCCACTTATGTCTATTTCATTTTACACTTGATCTCACACATATCATCACAAGTCACCAAGATCAATTTTTAAGTACACCAATATATCCACCAAATTATATGAACTTACTTAACCCCTTTTTACACTGTCAATGGTAGATCGGTTGGAAAACACTTCTGTCTCAACAAAACTATTTCATCGGGATCGGGAGGCATCACACTATCACAGGTAGTAATATGGCATTTATAGCTTAACTCTTACACATGCTAGGTTAGTCTGAGAACTGACTAAACCATAGCTCTGATACCACTAAATGTAACACCCCTTACCCGTATCTGACGCCAAAATAGGGTATGAGGTATTACCGGACTTGAATACTTGTAATCATTTAAAATCGAGACACAAAATTTCATCAATTTTAAACTTTTCAAACATATTAAAGACTATCTACATTAAGTGACTTTATACAATAGAGACCATCAAATAACATAGGTCAGTATTTTAGGCCAACTCCTAGCAACTTAATAACAATTAAATGAGTCCCCATACATGTCAAAGACTTAAAAATACTTTAAAACCTTTATATATGGATCAATAGTTTGATAGTGTGATTTAACCTCTGGCGACCTCCAACTCGAGCTAACATCTGTGACACTATAGGAAAAAGGAAAGGAAGGGAGTAAGCATTATAGCTTAGTAAGTAAATATGTAAATATTAATAAACAATACATTATCATACATTAAACAAAGTCACAATATGTTCCCGGAATATTACCATCACAAACACACATATTTTCACTATTACAATTATAAACAGGTTCAAGACAAGCTGTCTAGCAGAGTACCAACAGCTAAATTATTTATTTCTGGAGCTACAGAACTCCACATTACCAACCGTTAATTTTCCTTAAAACTAGATTCACGTATATTTTTACCATAAAATTTTCAGAATTTTTGGTCTAGCCAATTAGTGCAGTTTATTAATTGAAATTACCCCTATTTCACTGCTCAAATGAGCTGACCACTCTTCACTACAAATACATTTTATCTTTGTACAGAACTCATATTATGTTATCGTTTATTTTATTTGAAACTAGACTCATTAAGGATTTCAAAAATAGAAATTATATCCCATAATAATTTTTGTACAATTTTTAATGATTTTTCAAAGTCAGAACAGGGGATCACGTAGTCATTCTGAACCAGTCTCACAGAAACTTAAATATCTCAGAATATAGAATTCCTTTGCTTGCTCTGTTTCTTTTATATGCAAATAAACTTATTATGCTTTTATTTGATATCTAATTCAGTCTCTGATTCAATTTATACTATTTTTGGTAAATTTTTAGATTCACATCACTGCAACTATCCAGAATAGTTTTATTGTCAATTTTGATCTTTCACACTTCAATTGTATTCATCACTTACCCATAACAATCTTTCCAATTTCCAATCACATATCGAGCATAGTGCTCATGAGTTACACACATGTATACTTACACTTATCATCACAAAGTCATACACAATTTCATTCAATCAATTTCCCAGTTGAACGCTTCGGAATAATAACAGATACGCGATGGTATCGCACACAGCCCACCTTTAAAATCGAATCTCTCTTGTACACATAGTGGCCTTCACTTAGCACCACTCATGTGACCTAGCTTGATTGTACACATAATTTTGGCTCTCTTGTACACATGGTGAACACTTAGTACCACCCATGTGACCTAGCCACTTTATCTCGTAGCTCTCTTGTTTACATGGTGTCCTTCACCTGGAACCACACATGCAACCTAGCTACATTTATCTCGTAGCTCTCTTGTCTACATGGTGTACACATAGTATCACCCATGCGACCTAGCTACGTACCATCTGTATCTTTCGATTCCGAAGGTTCAAACTGGAAGTATCTCACTTTCTAATACTTTATTCCATTCTTCCAATACTCAATTATAATTCAAAAATCAGCTACAATACATACAATATGCTGAAATATAAAAACGTAATAAAGATAATGTATTATTTACATACAAACTTACATACTTTCTCATTTCCATGTCGAATTAATATTGAACTTTTAAATCATCATAATTATACTTACTTTCAACACCTCGGCAATCATAGTAAATATATAAATTTTACATTGAAACATGCATAAATTAATGCTTATTATACATATGAACTTACCTCGAGACTAAAACGACCATTTTACCAACTTTCCCGATTTTCGATTTTTCTCCTATTCCAGGTTCAAATCTCGTTTTTCGGGATCTAAAACATCATATTTTACTTATCTAATTAATTTACTATTCAAAACAGTCCTTAACTCAAGCTTTGGCAAAATTACAATTTTGCCCCAAAACTTTTGCATATTTACACTTTTGCCCCTAGGATCGGGAAACGCTCATGTGGCATCATACGCCATATTTTTGGCTTTCCTATATTTTGCCTATCAACAGTCATATTAGTGTAAACAACACATACTTTTAGCTTTTAAACGATTATTGAATATCGCATACAAATACACACACTTTCGGCTTTTCAGCCGATCATCAAACATAGCATATGGTTACACACCTGCTCGCGAAACGAACCGCACCCCAAGTATCCTCGCACCTAGATTAAAACATCATAACGATTACTCATCGAACTCTTGTTATAAAAAAAACCGATAGAAAACTAAATCAACTGCTGAGACCTTACCAACAATAGAAACATCTGTTTCCCTAACTTTCAAATAATTATCAGATCACCTTCGACCACAACCTAAACAAAGATCCCTTCTTCACTGGATCCCGATAAGATATATGATTTCACCACAATAACTCAAAGCCAAGCAAAGTCTTATTCTCTACTACTTACCATCCCGCAGAATCAGTTCCAAACTAAATGAGTAACACTCGAGTTCGCTGAGTCTGAGAAAAAAGATTAGAGAAGAGTAAACAAAGGAATGGTCATCGATGAGGAAGGATGATAGTAATGACAATCAATGAAGGGAAGACCGCACGGTAACACGAAAATAACACCATTACTTACCGAAATTGATGACCAAAAAGAAAGTGTGAAGAAGAGTGGCTGAATCAAAAACGCAAGTGATGTGATAGGAATACAGTATTCGACTACCACTGAGAGGAGAATGAAAACAAACGAGGGAAAAATAGAGAAGTTATATTCAGCTTATAAGAGTAATATGATCAATGAAAGAAAATATTGAAGGAAGGCAATAATTTTTGGCCACTATGGGAAAAAGGTCCTATGATCGAATATGCACAATGGGAAGTCCCATATTCGGCCAACTACTAACTCTCCCCTCAACCCCCATAATCCACTCCTACAATCTCTCAACCCCCCGATTTGAATCACTTTTAAACTTCTCCAAGTCCATATCCCATAAATCTCTCCCCTAAGACCAATTCCACAACCACTTGGGCAGAATTCTATTCCAACACAACCACTGGGTGGCACAGCTGCAAAATAAGTAATCCATAGCTCACTTCAAGTCTCGAACCTTTGTCTTCCTTGCCATACTCCTAACGCCACCTTGCCACTAGAGCACATGCTTCCTTGTGTCATAATTTAAACCAAAATATTAATAAGGCCTTCCAGCTAACGCCAAGTTCAATTTAGGGAAAACTAAGATTTTTGCTAAAGCCTAGATTTGAACTCAAGATCTTCCAAAACACTTCCAATCTCTCCTAAAGCACATAGGCAGTAAAGCAAACACGTAATTAGTGAAATTTTCTCGTATAGCTAAAATCCAATTGCTCCCATATGTGAAGCCCAATTCTTCTAGGCCCAAAGTCGGGGCGTTACATTCTAGAAATAGGATGACATAAAGCTACCAGATTAGAGTCAAATCTAATAGGGGAATCCATGGATCGAGTTAATACGACAATAGGGGTTTTCATTAGAAAGAGATTTCAATTAATCAACCTAGAGTTAGTTGTTTTTACTCTCGAAAGAGATATTAACATAAGTTAAGGATTTCTACAGATCAAGACAAGTGAATAAATCATTTAATTCAGATTTGGAATAATAAGTGAAGTATAGGTGGATTCTTTCCTAGGTATTGTCTCTCTCATCGATTTTCTTCAAATATTTTCCTACTTTATTCTCTGTTTTGTCTTAGTAATTAGGTTAGTTAAGATTAGATTAAAATAAATCCCTTAAATTTATTCGGCTAGATAATAAAAAGATAGTAACTACTAGTACTTTTAGTCCTCGTGGATACGATATTCCCAGCTCACCATAGCTATACTATCATTCGATAGGTGTGCTTGCCTTTGTCGTATTTTAGTTAGTTCGTGATGTCATCAAGTTTTTGGCGCCGTTGCCCGGGAACCAAAACCCACTAGGATGAGTATTCAATTGACTGATGATCAGTTAAATATCCTAGGTTTATTATTGAAGATGTGCTTGTAAAAGTAAATAAATTCATATTCCCTGTTGATTTTTTTGTGCTTGACATGGATGAGGACGTTGAGGTACCTTTAATTTTAGGTAACCTATTTTTAGCCATTGCTAGGGCAATTATTGATGTGGGTGACAGTAAACTTGTGCTTAGGGTAGGTGACGAGGAAATTATTTTTAAAATCTATGATGCCATGAGATTCTCTAGAGAACAAGATGATTTTTGTTATTTTATTGATTCTATTGATCATGTTATTCAAGATTCTTTATAGGAAATTGTTCATAAGGACACGTTGGAACTGTGTCTTATTCAAGGAGAGGAGGTAGGTGATGATGATGTTGTGATAGGTAAGACAAAAGTTGATTTAGATTCTAATGAGTCTTCACTGAGACAGCAGAGTTATGAGGGTATTAAGGTAAATGATAAATTGAAATTAAAACCCTCTATTGAAGAACCTCCCAAATTGGAACTGAAGCAATTACCAAATAACATAGAATATGCGTTTCTTGGAAATAATTCTACATTTCCAGTGATTATTGCTTCAGATTTGCAGCCGACATTAGAGGGAGCAGTCTTTCTTTTTGTACCCATAAAATTTTAATGGAGGATGAATACAAGCCATGTGTGCAAGCTCAAAGACGACTGAATCCTAACATGAAAGAAGTCGTTAAGGCTGAGGTAATTAAACTTCTAGATGCTGGAGTTATTTATCCTATTTCTAACAGTACTTGGGTGAGTCCTTTATAGGTTGTCCCTAGGAAGGGAGGCATGCTGAGCAAACGAGAAGAATGAGTTGATTCCAACAAGAACAGTCACGGGATGGAGAGTTTGCACTATAGGAAGTTGAACGATGCCACAAGAAAAGATCACTTTCTTTTGCCTTTCATTGATCAAGTGTTGGAAAGGATATCTGGACATATGTATTATTGTTTCCTAGATAGACTCTCTGGCTACTTTCAAATCCTGATAGCTCCCAAAGACCAAGAAAAAATGACATTTACATGTCCACATGGTACATTTGCTTACCAAAGAATGCCTTTTGGATTATGTAATGCTCCTGCTCCTTTTCAGCGCTGGATGTTGGCCATTTTTGATGAACTCGTAAAAGACATTATGGAGGTTTTTATGGACGACTTCTCGGTATTCGGTAATTCTTTCCATCATTTTCTTAAAAATTTAAAATGAGTTCTAATGAGATGTGAGAAACGAACCTCGTACTTAATTGGGAAAAATGCCACTTCATGGTTCGAGAAGGGATTGTGTTAGATCATAAAATTTCTAGTAAAAGGATTAAGATTGATAGAGCAAAAATTAAAACCATTGAAAGATTACCTCCCCCCAGTTCAGTTAAGGCTATTTGAAGCTTTTTAGAACATGTTGCATTCTATAGAAGATTTATTAAAGATTTTTCTAAAATAGCTAAGCCTTTAGCGAATTTGATAGAAAAAGATGTGCCTTTCAATTTTAGTCAGGAATGTTTAGAAGCATTTAATACTCTTAAAGAAAAATTAATTAATGCTCCGATTGTAGTTGCACTTGATTGGAATTTACCCTTTGAATTAATGTGTGATGCTAGTGATTTTGCATTAGGTGCAGTTCTTGGATAGTGAAGAGACAAGCATTTTCGACCGATCTATTATGCTAGCAAGACATTGACAACTACACCAGAAAACTACACTACTACAGAAAAAGAATTGCTAGCTAAATTTAGGCCATATTTAATATTATCTAAAGCTGTCGTTTACACTTACCATTCGGCTTTTCGTTATCTCCTCACTAAATTAGATGCCAAGCCTCGACTTATAAGATGGATTTTATTATAGCAGGAATTCGATTTAGGAATCCAGGACAAGAAGGGAGCTAAAAATCTTGTAATGGATCACTTTTCCAAGTTAAAGAATTCACATCTCAAGGAGCTTGATGAAAATGAGATAGATGACTCGTTTCTTGAGGAACAACTCTTGGTTATAACTGACTCTGAAATTCCTTGGTTTGCGGATATTGCGAATTACCTAGCTACTGACATCTTACAAAAAGGGTTGACACATCATCAAAAGAAGCGATTCTTTGCAGATATGAAAAATTATTTTTGGGAGGATCCTTTTCTTTTTTTGTGTATGTGCAGATCAAGTAATTCAGAGATGTGTTATAAAATCAGAAGGGAGTAAAATCTCGGAACATTGCCTGTAACACCCCTAACCCATATAAGTCGCCAGATTAGGGTTACGAGGCATTACTAAACAAAAACATAATTCCGAACATTCACATATTCAAACAAATTATATTCATAAAACACATTGCCAATTAAATATTAAACATACATTAATAATCATATTGCATTTACGAATCATACTTCAAATTTAACCGAATCCATACCATTCCAATGATCATATTTTCAACCCAAATAACATGCGCATTTTCAACCAAATAATAATATCACGAATCATTTATTCATTAGAAAATATATACATACGCATATACTTTCATTATAAACCAAACCATTATGGCAAGCATCATTCAAATATGCAAACATGCACATGTATATATATATATATATATAATTAACATGTTTTTTTTTTAAATATGATTATTTATAAATGCCATGGTGTACTATTACACAAAATCACTATTCAATTGGTCATTTATCATTGTTTCACTTACAGGCCTTATTAAGCAAAACAATCTCAATAATTCACCATTATTTAACTTCATAACCAATTATAGTACTCATACATTTTCCATGCAAACCGAACTAAAATAATTTATGTATATTCGAACATATGCATGCCTCATATCATGCATTTCTAAAAATACACTAAACATGCTTAACATTTTAGCTCATGTTTATAAATGAATAAGCATACACCAAAATCAAATCGTCAAACCATATTTATTCATATTTATACAAATCAAGACCGAATGATCAACCACAACCTATTCCACTTATCACTTCAAGCTATTTTCAATACATATAGCACCATTCACATTTACTTTTCATTCATTTCACATAATATTATAATCAAAACAAAATAACCCATTACCAAACATAACCAAAACCAAGCTTTAAGGTTAAGCCATGTTTGCATGACTCAATTTATACATATTCAAAATTGAACAAAATACATATTAGCCTATACATGCCATAAGTTTGAAAATAGACTTTTAAAAGTACCGAAAATTGACGATAGTGTGGATGACTTCGATAACGATCCCCGAGCTCGAGACTTACAACCAAAATCTATAAAACAGAATAACAAAAACACATAGAGTAAGCTAACTTAGCTTAGTAAGCCTTAAGCAAATTAAACAACTTATTGAATAATCAAAACATTTAGACTAACCAAATTATATCCATAATGTTATACTTTATCTTAATAAAATACCTTAACCGAATGTTCACAATCAATTATATAACATCATATAAATATTTCTTATATAGTCGATTATACAAGATCAATCATATCATCACATAGACATTTACATGTAGGGCCAAATACACAAGATTCATTATATCATCACATATGGCCGAATATATAAAATTTAAATAAAATATCACATGTAACCTATAGTTCAAATTCAAAAGAACATCACATATGGCCGAATATGCACATTCAAGATAACTTCATATGCAACCAAATATACAAATTCAATATAAGCGCACATGTACTTACCTTTTTGGCTGAACATATACAATGCAATTTAGCTCAATTTCACTTGTTCAATAACCACAATAACTTGGATCCTTATAATCATATCTTGAAAACAAATCACCGGCAATAAGCCTGCTAGGCACAAAGCCCAATCAAAGTCACCAGCACAAGGCTTGCTAGGCTCAAAGCCCGAATATCACAAATATAGAATCATTTCACTACATTTCATATGTCAAATCATAAAATATTCCATGTAACACATACACACTTTTAGAGATTTTAAATCAATCGAATGAAACTCAACCATAATAATTCAATGATACATCACATTCGGCTATTATACTAATAGATTATAAAATTCAAATCATCACAGTAAAAATTTCTATGATAAAAATAAACTATGTTTAATTACTTAAAGACTTACCTCGGATATCGACGGACGTTACAAATCAGCTATTCGGCTATTTTTGTTTTTCCCCGATCCAAATCTGATTTCCTTTGTTCTTGATCTATATAATTTCAAATTAACCTCATTTAAACAAAATTTCATTCTATTTAATCCAAAAACACATAAATGGGAAAATTACTATTTTACCTCTTATATTTCATACTTTTTACAAATTAGTCCTAATTGTATAAAACACAAAATACTCAAAATCTCATCACATCATAGTTGGGCCAAATTTTCCATATAACCATACTAGTCCATGTATTTCATTTATTTCACATTTTAATCCCTCAATTTATTATTTTTGCAATTTAGTCCTAATAACTCAAAATCATCAAAAACTCTAATATAAAACATGTTAATCTAAAACATATTTTTGATATTTCAACATCAAACATCATAAAACACAAATGTTCATCAATGGCATAACACAAAATATTCACTGAAATAAAAAAAGCCAAACATGGGTCGGGTAGTATTCGAAGCAACGATCTCAAAAAAGTAAAAATTATCAAAAATAGAAACCAAACTAACCTTGAATCAAGCTTGAAACTTGCTGAAAATCACAACGCTCTTGTTTCTTTTTCTTTTATCAAGTTTTGGGGATGGAATATAATGAATATAATTTTTATTTCATGTTTTAATATATTATATGTTAACATTTAACATATTTTACTTATTTAACCTTATAAAAATAATAACATAAACATATACATTAAGGTTACATTCGGCCATCACTAATATAAAGGATTATTTGCAACATAAATACTCCATATTAAAAAGCCACTATCAATTCAACCTTTATGAATTAAACTATCAAGTTTTCAACTTACGCGATTAAGTCCTTTTATCAAATTAAATACACAAACAATCAAATTTTCATACGAAATTTTCACACATGAAAATTCACATATAATAAAAACAAAAAATAATATTTAAATATTTTTCTGACTCAGATCTGTGGTCCCAAAACCACCGTTTCGGTTAGGGTCTAAATCAGATTGTTACACTGCCACTTAGGACCAACAGGAGGACATTACAATGGGACTAGGACAACACATAAAACGCTTGAATCATGTGTTTATTTTCCCACACTGTTCAAAGATGCTAACAGGTCTGTTACTTCTTGTGATAGATGCCATAGAATAGGTAATATCTCTAAACATGATGAAATGCCTCAAACTTATATACTCTCATGTGAAATATTTTATGTATGGGGCATCGACTTAATGGGTCCATTCCCTAGCTTGTTTGGTAATAAATATATCCTAGTAGTGATTGATTATATGTCAAAATGGGTAGAAGCTCAGGCTTTACCTACTAATGATGCTAGAGTGGTAGTTAGATTTCTCAAGAAGCTCTTTTCTCGACTCGAAACACCTAGAGCAATTACTATTGATAGAGGTAAGCATTTTTGTAACGCTCAATTTGATAAAGTTCTTAAGAAGTATGGATTACATCATAGGACAGCGGCCCCTTATCACCCCCAAACCAGTGGACAAGTTGAAGTCACAAATCAAGAGCTTAAACGTATCCTAGAGAAAACCGTAGAATCAAATAGGAAGGATTAGGCGATGAAAGTAGATGATGCTTTATAGGCCTATAGAATTGCTTTTAAAACACCCATAGAAACATCTCCTTAAAAACTTGTTCATGGAAAAAATTGTCATTTACCATTTGAATTAGAGCACAAGCATTCTGGGCTATAAAATTCCTAAACTATGATCACAAACTTGCAGGTGAAAAGAGATTGATGCAACTGAACGAGTTAGATGAGTGGCGAGCGAATGCTTATAAGAATTCACGATTATATAAAGAAGCGACAAAGCGATGCCATGATGCTCATTTAAAGCAACCCAAACAATTTGCAGCCAGAGATCTTATCCTTTTATATAATTCAAGGCTCAAGTTATTTCCCAGAAAGCTAAAACCAAGATGGTCAGGTCCATTCGTAGTACAAATTATTTTCCCCTACGGTACGATAGAGGTAACTTATCCAGAATATGGCACATTCAAGGTAAACGGTCATCGACTTAAACTTTATAGTGGTAAGGATTTTAGAAATGATAGAGAGGAGCTTCAACTCTGTGAACCTTCGTAATCGTGCACACAAGGTAAGTCTAGCTTAGACTTTAAATAAGCGCTTCTCGAGAGGCAACCCGAGTGTTAACACTGCTAATTTCCTTATTTTCATTTCATGGTATTTATTTGAAATTAACTAATTATTAAAAATACAAGTTTTTGACCCACACGGCCTGGACACACAGGCGTGTCCTTAGCCATGTGACCTAACAGGGGTGCGATAGTGAGTTACGCGGCCTAGTGACATGCCATGTAACCCACACGGGCGCGTCCTTGGCGTGTGCCACACACGGCATGGACACACAGGCGTCTGCTCGGCCGTGTGGATCTTTTGACTTAGTTTTAAAAATTAAAGAAAACCAACAGTGAGTTGCACGACTGAGCGACACGGCCGTGTAACTCACATAGCCGAGTGACACGCCCATGTAACCCACACGGTCGAGTGACACAGCCGTGTAACCCACGCAGCCTGGACACACAAGCTTGTCCGTGGCCGTGTGGAGCCTGAGACTTAATTTTTCCAAAAATCAATAGAGACACGGCCTAAACCAGTCCATACGGGCATGTGACACGGCCGTATGGACCCCACGGCCTTGATACACGGGCGTGTCGTAGGCCGTGTGAAACCTGGAGCTAAAATTTTCAATTTAAAAATAAGTCAGAGAGTTACACGGGCAAGGCACATGGTCGTCTGTTCTGTCGCACGGACGTGTGGGAGGTCACACGGGCGTGAGAGAAGCGAAAGAGACTATACACGATCGTGCGACATGGCCATGTGAACCACATGGCTTGGACACACGGATGTGTTCAAGGCTGTGTGAAAACTGGGCTTGAATTTTTAACGCACACGGGTGTGTAAGTGGTCACACAGGCGTGGGAGAAGCGAGGGAGATTGCACACGGCAGTGTGAACCACACAGCCTGGACACACGGCCGTGTCTTAGGCCGTGTGAAGATTAGGCTTTGAATTTTAATCGACACAAGCTGAATAGAACCCACACGGGCATGTGACACTACTGTGTGGCTCAACACGAGCTTCACACAACTGTGTCCCCTTTTAACCCTCCAAACCCTAATGTCCTTTCATCTATTTTGTCTTTTTCCTCTTCTTTATGCCCTACCTTCCCTAGCCGCTGACTGCCCCAAATCTACACATTTTCGGCCATTGTCGTCCCTTTCTCCTTCTTTTCTCCCTCGTTTCCCCCTACCTTCTCCTCTCTCTTACCCTCTTCTCCCTCGCCATTAACAGCCCCCACCACCATCGACGAACAACTCCTTCCCACACCCACAGTCCACCCCTGACCAGTCCTCTTTCCTTTCATCTTTCAGCCTCGACCGACCACCACCCCTCTCTTCCTCTGTTTTTTGCACGCAACATAACCCCCACGCTGAATCCACAATTCACGCACCCACTTCCCTTTCCCCTCTCCCTTTCCCCGATGAGCACGCCTTCGCACAACCGACGCCCGTACCTCCGGCCACCGCCCTTGACACTGACAATTTTTTCTTTTTTGCCCCTATTTTATTTTATCATTATTAATAATTCTTTTGTTATTATTATTATTATTGTTTTATATTATTTTTACTTAGGTTTATTGATTTAGTTTTTGCCTCATTCATGCTTATTATCCAGTTTTTTGACTATAGAGGTTATGATTATTCTTGAGTACTGAACATTTTTACTATGTGAATTGATGTTATTTTCTTTTCTTTTATTCTAAAATATTGTGTCTATCTCTTGTTTAGTTAATTTTATTGATGTTTTAATCTGCTTTTTCATGCGTACTATTATTAAGTTTTTGTTTGGTGGTACCTGTTATCCCTTAGCTTTATTATGCTCCATTCTATATTAGGCAAATTGTTGAAGCACTATTGAGATTTTCCACACTTATTCGCATGCTTATATTATGTTGGTTCGTCCATTTAATATTATTTGATCACTTTCTTACAGGTCCACTATGACGAACACACATGGTAAATCTAAGACCTCCATCCCCGCTTTGAAAATGCGGAAGGGGCCCAGAGTGACTTCCTCCTCGAGTGCCTCTACCGAGGCTCAACACCCCTACCTCTGATTTGCAGTGGGCCCCCAAGAGGATTTATACCAGCTCCATCACATACGACCACTCGGCCTAGGCCGCTGCATTGATTGGGGCAAATTGAAGCAGGTCCGATTACCTGATGACGTGCGCGCCATTATTGCCACAGCTCCAGGGTATAGATTCTTCGACATCACCGATCCCACATTCATGAAGCTTACCTTGGAGTTTTATGCTACATTTTTGGTACAGCAGGTCATGGCGGTTCATGACGAGCTAGGCACCATCACTTTTCGCCTGGGTGGTTTAGTCAGACATATGAGCGTCCCCGAGTTTGGTGCGGCAATGGGAGTTTACACGGAGGACTTTATGAGCACCAAGGACTTTCTTCAACTTCATAGGCACATCTATCACTCACCATCACGGTGTTGGAACGACCTTACAGGGAGTCAGACACCATATGACGTGAGTCACTCGAAAGCGATTTCTCTCTCTCCGACCTTACGATACATTCATGCCCTCCTAGCTCATACTTTGACAGGATGATCAAGCGGCGTCGTGGAATGGACCCCCTTTAGTACCGATTGTTTTATTCTGATGCTCAGAATAAACCCGAGGACTTTACTTATGATGTTCCTCCCTATCACAAGGACCCACCATAGCTTCCACCTTCGAGTCATCGACTTGTCCCTTCTTCTGCTAGCTTCCAAGGAGTATCCGCTGAGGAATTCACTAGCTTCCGTCAGTACTGTGTTTAGAAGTTCGACAGTATTGATGAAACATTACAGTAGATTTGTCAGCATTTCCATATTACTCCTCCAGCACTGTCAACTCACGATGTTGATACGTCTAATGATGAGGACCATTAAGTTCATTTATCATTTCTTTTCCTTTTTCTTTTCCTTTTTAGTTTTCTTTCTATTTTTATGTTTATTGTTATGTTTTTAGACTTTTTATTTTTTTATATTTTGAACTATACTTTTTAATTATTATTGTTGTTTTTAATAGAGTAACCCTTTAATCTTCTTCGGCATTGTGTTTATTTTTTTATAAGTTGTTCAGAATCATGCACTACAACTACAGTTATCTGCTATTTCGCTTTTCACTATTCCGAGTATTTCATCCAATATTCAGGATAGTTTCAATTCTCTCCCTCTCTAATGATATTTTTGTTTCTACTGTGATTATTTGTTTTTGTACATTGAGGACAATGTACATCTTAAGTGTGGGGAGGTTATTTATATGATTATTAGAAAATCCCTGAATTATGTATTGTGTTCAAGTAATTTTCTAATTTTACTATTAGAATGAATTCTTATCTATTTGTGATTTTTATTGATATATTTTAGATTAAATTCATAGGTAATTGTGCATTGATTTTTTAAACTTTAAGACATTAGAAAATCAAGCATGATAAGTCTATTTTTAGAATAAAAAAATTGCTAGGTTGTTTCCCTAAATTGAGGTATTACCTTGAAGTTTGAGATTTGCAAGATTGTTATCAAAAACCATAAATTTTGTGAGATTTTGAGCCTTTAGAGCATACACTTTTCTTGCTTACTTTATTATTGGTTATGAGTGTGTCAATACTGATTGGTTATTCTAGAACTTGCTTCGATTATACATGTCGAGACTACACCTTTGATTTGATATACTGAGATGATAAAGGCACCTAGGTTTTAACCCACTTATCCCAAAAAGACTACCTTCATAATTAACCCCTAGTGAACCGCTTTGAGCCTAATAAACTATTTCTTGATCTACCCTTAATATTAACCCATAACTCATTATTTTTGATTCATTAAGAATTTTCCCTATTTTGTTGACTCCCTTTTTGCTCGAGATTTGATTTGGTTAGCTGCTTAACTATGTTCTTTTGTTTCAGTTGTTAAATTATCTCTTATTATCCAATGATCAAAAAAAAAGTGAAGAAAAAAATATATAAAAAATGTATATTTATTTTGATTATTACTAGTTCTATGATATTTGAGCTTAAACAATTAATTTCACATTTTTAGAAGAAGCTCGTGTTATTATTGATAATTTTGATTCATGTTATTATTCAGCATTAGTTTATTTTTCTAGTTAGGTAATCTATCAATTTAATCTCGATTCTAACCCTCTTTTTTAGCCTTTATCCACACATTTAACCCAAGCCCCATTATAACCCTTTATAGGCCTTTTGATTTGTGTATCATCTCATTTTATAGTGGTGGAGATTTGATTTTCATGCAAGCCTATGGTAATGACGTTTTCATGTTTGACTTTTGAGTGCATAATTTTTGAACCTTAAACACTTTGAGTGATTTGAGTGAATCTTTAGAGAGGATATCAATTCTTATCAGTTTTAAATTAAAGGTTATTACTTAGATAAGAGGAAATACCTATGTTTTCATGCTTTAAAAATGTGTGACTTGCATTTTTTGAATCTTTAGTACTCTTTTAGTTGAATTATCAATGTGTGATTATTTGTGTATTATGATGAAACGTTATTGATAAGAATTAGGAATTAAGAAAGTTTAATTTTAATTGTAAGTTGAGGATTTTTCTTGAGGAGAAGCAAACGCTTAAGTGTGGGGATAGTTGATAAACCATAAAAGTAACATGTTTTAACCCTATGCTTGGCATGTTTTTGGATGATTTATTATATAATTTAGTGGATTTGATGCTCCTAATCCTTTAATTTCATGTTCTATACTTAGAAGAGCATAGGGGAGAAAAAAGAGCAAAAAACGGGTCAAAATCAGACAAAACAGGATATTTTAAGGATCCACACAGCCAAGCCGTTTCCCACACGGGCTAAACACATGCCCATGTGAGCCACACGCCCATGTCCTAGCCCTTGTCGATTTCGAACCCTGTTTCCCTAATAGCCAAAAAAAGCCAATTTTTAGGGTTTCTGAGCATTCTAAAGTTTATAAATACATACTAGAAGAGGACGTAAGAGAGCAGACAAAGCTAAACAAAGAAAAGACTCAAAGAACACCAACAGATTCAACTCAGAAGCAGGATCTCCTTCAAGGCTGAAGATCTCTATTTAATTTCTCTCGAAGTTTTTGGGTTTCTTTATATTTTGTTGTTTTCCTAATTTTGAGATGTTTTCCTTCCAAAGTATGAACTAAATTCCATAGATACCTAGGAAGGATGAAACTTGAGACGGATCTTATTATTTGATTTTTTTGAATTACATGATAAATATTTATTCTTGCTCTCAATTATGTGTTCTTATTTCAAGTTTTAATGTTTTCAGGATATTAATTCATGATTGATGTGCTTATTTAGTGGAGCAAAAGTCCCTGTTTAAGAGTAGATCTGGCATAATTGAGTTGAGTTGCATGCAATCTTAGAAATAGGATGACATAAATCTACCGGGTTAGAGTCAAATCTAATAGGGGAATCCATAGATCGAGTTAATGCGACAATAAGGATTTTCATTGGAAAGAGATTTCAATTAATCAACCTAAAGTCAGTTGTTTTTATTCTTGAAAGAGATATTAACATAAGTTAGGGATTTCTACGGATCAAGACAAGTGAATAAATCGTTTAATTTAGATTTAGAATAATAAGTGAAGTCTAGGTGGATTCTTTCCCGGGTATTGTCTCTCTCATCCATTTTCTTCAAATATTTTCTTACTTTATTCTCCTTTTCGTCTTAGTAATTAGGTTAGTTAAGATTAGGTTAAAATAAACCCCTTCAATTTATTCGGCTAGATAATAAAAAGATAGTAATTACTAGTACTTTTAGTCCTCGTGGATACGATATTCCCGACTCACCGTAGCTATTGTATTTTAGTTAGTTTGTGACGTCATCATGAACAGTTATTAATTTTTGCCTAAATTATTTGCATTGATCATCGTTGTGGAACAAATGCTTGATTTTTTTATAAATTATTAGATAGATTCTAATGTAGGAACATACAATATGCTTGAGGACAAGTGTGGGCTAAGTAGGGGGATTTGATCGTATGTTTATTTTGCATGTTTTACATGCTCAAATCAAATTAATTCCTGCTAAATTGGTGATTTTATGTTTAATTTTTTTTAGGAATGAAATTCGAATGCTTTAAATAAAAAACAAGTAGAAAAGGACTAAATTGGAGCACAAGCAATAAAAGAGGGGGCAAATTGAAAATTTGGAGACATTTGAGGGCTGATAAGATTTTTTCCTTTGTAAAAGCCATATTTAGAAAAAAAAATCCGATTACATGTAATTTGTTGTTGGGTGGGTTAGGCTAATTTTAGTATATGGTATGTATATAAATAGGGTATGTGGCGGCCTTTCAAAAAACATACTTGAATACATTGGAAACTGAATGAAATTAGTTTTATTCTTTTACATTTCATACGTCTGTAGCCATTTCTTTTAAGCATTCAACCATTTTCGTTTCAAATTTCTTTCAATTTCCTTATTTTGTTTAATTTCTTCCTAAGTCCCTTCGCTTTCCACCTTCTGCCATTTCCATTAAAACCAATTGCATACACCAACAAAACATGATTAATTTTATGTTTCACTAAACTTTTACTTAGCTTTAGGCCGGTATTATTTTTGGTCAAGAATCGTGAGAAACAAATTGGTACTAAAAATCTTTCATAACGGTATTCACCATCTCTCTAAAATATGGGATAGTACAAATTTGTCCCTTAAAGTCAATTCAATTTCAATTCAAAAAGAGCACATTGTGTTGGAGTTGTTTTGCGTACAGTTGGGAAGTCCAATCGGCCGTGCTGTATTCGGATTCCCACGAACAAATTGGCATATCTTGGCGAGGTCATACTAGTGGGATTTTCGTCAGGGGAGATAGTGACTGGATTTAAGCGACCCACGTGGTTGAGGCCGTTGATTTGAGTTGGGTTCTTCAGAACGCAAGGTTGCTGGGGTCTTGAATTGCCAACACGAGTATTGCAGTTAGACAACTAGTAAGGGTTGGTCTGCAGGTCGTACTGTAATCAACTATGAAAGGAAGAATTTGTGGTTGAGACATTCTAAGTTGATTTAACCAGCTTATTGTTTGGAGGAGAAAACCCATTTTCAAGGATAGATTCAGAACTAGAATTAACCGAGTCTAAGGCTAAGACTTTATAGTTTTGTTTACAAAATTCAAATCCACTTTCTTATTTTATTTTATTTTATTTTCAATTAATATAATTTTTTATTTCTGCTATCTGACTTATTTAATTTCTAAACATTTTCAACTCCCCTAATTTATTTTATTTATTTATTTTTAGCACGCTCGTCAAGAGACGTGGGCATGAATATTGTCGCAATAGTAATTCTGTTCATAAGAAAAGGCGAAACTAGATAACCAATCCCTATGGATTCAACCCTACTACTCTATACTACTATTTCGTATTATTTTGTCATAGGAATTTTTAGTTGGTGGTTTCGACGCCCATCAAAAGCATAAGTAAATGTTATCATATTGATTCAGTTTGAGCTTGTGATATTGCCTTGAATTGGGTGAGATGATATGCACGGAGGAAGAGTGGTAGTTTAGGTTGCAAACAGTGTGGTTCAATCACGAACTGAATGGCAATTTGTTTAATATGCAAATATGTTGTGCACTCACAACACGTTGGAGTAACTGCAATATGTGGTTCAATCACAAACCGAGTGGCACTTTGTTTAATCTATAAATATATTGTGCACTCACAACAAGTGGCAGTAACTGCAAATATGTGGTTCAATCACAAACCAAGTGATAATTTGTTTGTTTACTAATATGTCGTGCACTCACAAGAAGTGGCAATAACTATAAACAGTGTGGTTCAATAACGAAGCAAGTGGTAGTTTGTTTAATATGCAAATATGTTGTGCCCCATAACAAGTGACAGTAACTGCAAATCAGTGGTGGTTTCTCCACAACCCGGAGTGATATAGTAGATGAGTTCTTCGGAACTCATAAGTCATGTGTGTAGCAAAGTTGGGTAGAACATTCATCTGTTATATCAAAATTGCATTGCCATTCATAAGCATGTGCATATAAAATTGTGATTTTTGAAATAGTGCAGTGAAGTGATATGAAAAATCGTTAATCTAAAATATTTTATGATGGTGATTATTCTCATAATTGTTAATTCATGTGCTTTGTCTTCTATTTTGTTTCGATTTTCTTATGATTGAACTCCACTGAGCTTCATAGCTCACTCCCTTTTACTTTACATCTTTACAGATAACCCACCAGGTTAGGAAGTAGAATCAGCAAATTGGAGGGCTCAGCTCGAATTGAAGTTATATTAATACTTTTCAAATTTACCCATTATTATTTTTTAGTCCTATAATTTATAAACTGTAGTGTCTTATTTTAGACGGTGGCACAAGACTTAGGCTCCAGATTATTTAGGGCATGGATGGTATATTTAGGCTATTAACGCTTGAGTTTTATTTCATTATATACTGTATGAAACATGGTTTCCATTAAATCTATGGTAGTATCACTTTTTCCAATGCATTGATGAGAAATGAATTTTTAAACGAATAGATAATTTATAAATCAACCAGTTTTGAGTTAATTATATTATTTCGTAAGAAGGGTGGTAAAACGCTAAGTTTTCTGAAAATAGACTAATTTTTCTCTAAAGTCAAACAAATATTTTAAAACGAATAATTTATAAACTCCACCATCTTAGTGGGCCATGAAGGTGGCTAGTATAATCTCCCAAATTCGGGTCTAACACCCAGGTCAAATTGGGGAGGTTATAAAATTGTAAATTCCAACTGTGATAGATTTTTAATCAGAAAATGGCTTAAAGTCTAAAATAACAATTAGACCATGTCAAGGGGAGTGTTAGTGGTTGGTGATGTTAATAGTGGATTGATTAAAGAAATTAAAGTTAATTAAATTGTAATGACTTGAAAGTCAGTGCTATCGGAAAATGCGGATATGGAGTCCTATTTCTGATGTTCGAGTGCCCATTTCTATTTTGGGCAGAACAAATCTACTAATTCTTTGATTCTAGTTAGTAAAAGGGGACCTTGAACTAAGAATAGATTTTAGAAGCTAACTAGAAGCTAAACTAAAAAATGGTATCCTGAGCAATTGCAATAATTGGGTTCATTGATATTCCCAATATAGTAGATGCTATCACATATACAATCATACTCAATTCGATGGAATTGTTTGATCTTAAAGGGGATCTTCTATAATTTCGCACGCGAGGGGTTATTTCATGGTTTCGTCCAGTCATTAATAACTTGATTATTTTTAGATAATAGTAGATAGAAAAAACGCTCGTAAGGAGTCCTACTGAAACCAAGAAATATAGGCCTGCTTGCCATCCACACCAAAATAAATGGAGTTTTCCAAAAAAAACCTGCTAGTGGAGGAAGACCACTTAGAGATAAGAGACATAGAGCTAAGGAGAGAGTTAAAACAAGATATTTTGTGTATAATCCTACATAATCTCGAATTTTATCAGTTACGATACGTAGACCAAATAAGACAATGCAAGCAAAAGTTCCTAGATTCATGGAGATATAGAACATCATATAAGTTATCATGCTCGCATATCCACCATTTGAGTCTCTAACAATTATTACAATAATTACATATCCGATTTGACCTATGGACGAACATGCAATAATACGTTTCATGCTTGTTTAAGTAATAGCAATGAGATTCCCCAATATCATGCTAAGAATAGCTAGGATTTCCAGAAGAAGATGCCATTCGTTTGATGAGAAATAAAAAGGAATATAAAAAATTTGAGTGGCTGAAGCAGAAGTAGCTACTTTTGAAGTAAAAGAAAGAAAAGCAACGAATGGAATGAGAGAGTTAGAGTCGAAAAGAGGAATATTTACAAGGTTAGTATAAAGTCTAATTGAAATTTGGCCTATTAATTTTGTCCTTTGAATTGTTAATTAAGGTACAATGACTAAATTGTAAAAGTGGTCAAAGTTAATTGTTGTTGAATTTTAATTAATTAAAGGTCCAATTGGACAATTGGACCATTATATTATGTCCAAGCGGTGGTGGTGGACAACCAATATCCACCAAATGTGTTAATTTATGCTTAACATTAGTTAATTAAAATTAAATAAGTTAGTTGTAATTAATTAAAAGTTAATTAACCTATAAAAGACAAATTAAAAGAAAAATAAGGCACCTTCATGTTCGACCATCTTCTTCACCAAAACCATAGGAAAACAAATAAGGTTTGACACTTCAAGCTTAGTCCTTCTCAATTGATTGGAAATTGAACCAAATAAAAAATAATCGGAGAAAAGACAAAATTTGTTAATTAATCCTTAGAGAGTTGTTGGTTGCTATTTTGACTAGGTAAGTTCATATGGTATGATTATATTTAAATTGTTGTATATTTGAATTATGAAGTTGTGTATGTTTGATAGGAATTTAAATTGTTTACAATTTGGTATAAAAAGGTGAGATATGGACAAAATCGTAAAGAAATGATAAATTGATCATAATGAATTTTAATTTGAGATATTTAATAAATTGATATTTGATTATGATTGATCGAATCGTATTGGTATGAATTTGATTGATTGTTGAGACAATGGATTAAATTGAATAATTTACAAAATATGTATGATCTCGTAATTAAATGTTATTTGGATAGAATTTGATAGTATACCATTACTGAATTATTATTCATAGCTAAAAATGAGGTAGGATTGTCGAAAGGAAAGGAAAGGCAAGAGTAGATGACAAGTGACGCAAGTTTTCGATTTGTATTTATATTACCCGAAACTAATTTTAGTTAAAGCATATTCATGATGTATTTCATTATATAACATTAAGGTAAGCTATTAATAAATATTGAGTTGAAAATGCTAAGGGTGGAAGTGAATATCGAGATAGAGACTAAATTGAATAGAATAGAAAGTTGTATGATTTAATTAATACACAAAACTGGATATGAATTGTGATAGTATATAATAAAGCATGTACTTAGTGGAGTCCCGATACCTTGCTATGTTTGAAATATTGAGCTGAATTTGGTAAGGCATGTAATTATGTTTTGCAAGATTGACATTTGAAGTTGGTATACTTTGAATATATGTTAGATGTTGATAGATGATATGTAATGCATAGTGAAAGATGGTATGTTTTCGGTAATAGTTTGAATGCATTTAATTGTATACGATTTGGTAATTGAAATGTGAATTGGTATTAAAACTATCAATTATTTGGTTAAAGATTTACATATATCCTTGAAAAGTGATCGTTTGGTTAAATGGATGATTGAAGTTGAAGTGGGTAAATAAGATGCATATAGTTAATTGTATGTGTATTGGATATGCTTTTGTAATGTTTTTATTGGTATGATTAAGGCTTAAATGTGGTTTTAGTAAGTAAAAAGGAGTTCAGTTTGATGAGTGCTTGAATTGGATGTTGTTGGGTGGAAAAATATGGTCATTTGTATATGTTGGGATTGTTTTGGTTTGAGTTTATTACAAGTATGGCATGAAACAAGTAATAAGTGCATATTTTTTACCTTAAATTTGGAGGTATCGATACAATGGGAAAAGTATCGATACTTTAGTATTTTGTTCCTTTAATTTTGAAAGTAGAATATTAAAATGTCATCAATACCATAGTAAAATATCAATACTTTGAAGGTATCGATACCCTATGAGATGTATCGATACTATCGAATTTTATTCAATTATTTAGAAACATCAAAGTTCAATTTGGTATCAGTACCTAGATAGGGTATCGATACGTGTTCTAAAATTAAAAAATTATTGTAATTTTGTCTTTTTCCAGTCTCGGGTTAATTTTAAGCATACACAGGCTCGTATAAGTTCCAGAAAAGTTTGTATATCACATTTTTATATTGAAAGACTTAAGTTTACATGAAAAATGAAAGAATACAGTAAGAAGTTAATATAATAATTAAAAGAATCAAAGGGACTATGAGAGTAATCGACTTAAATATAAATGAAGTGATTTAAAATGTAAATTATTTTATGCTTGCCCTTGGAAAGATGAATATATGTGTCATAAATGGTTTGAATTTAAATTTGGAATGGAACAGTTGTTTGTTACATGTTAAATATGTTGGAATTTGAATATGTCTAATGAGACATAAATTGTAATTGTTCAAACTCGATATGTTATGCTAAGATGCCAGTGATCTTGATAAATTAATTATATTGCACAAAACTTTGTATGAGATGCAATGGCTATTTGTTTTATAGTATTGAGCTTATGTAAACTCGTATTAAACCTAAAAATGATTGTATATTAATTGAAACGAAAGAATTAGGTGATATTAAAAACGGTGAATTGGAAATAGAGTAGGTAAGGGCATGTATAATGTCGAAGTTTATTAAAATGTTATTGTTATAAGTATAATGAAAAGTTTCTGCAAATTCAATTGAAGAGAGATAAGTTGATGTTAGTTCCATACACATAACATGTTTATATTGAAATGTAAAGCTTGGTAACACTGAGTTACAAGTGTATGGTAGACAGGTGCATATAGATATACATGTTAACTTAGGGTAGAGCTGTTAATGCTAATATTATATACTTAAATTATAGAATTACATTGAGCGCTCTACTCAACGTGTGGTTTGTTTTCTCCATGAGCAAGTTAGAATTAATTCGAGATTTTTAAGCATCAACCTTAACGTTCAATCCACAATCCGGGTATCAGGAATGTTGTTTGTTTCCAATATTACTTATGTTTGACATGTACCTAATATGTAGAAAAGTATAAGCAAATTACAATTCTCATAGTCTGATAAATATGTGAGATATGTGATGGTGCCTTAATTGAAATGTTTATACAACCCTAATTACTGGTGATTTTTTTGTATGTTATTAGGTGTTTACATAAATGAAACTTAGATTTAGATTGGTATGTTTAAGGGAAGTATGTGTGTTTGATTTTATCGTACAAATTGTACCTTTTAATTATGAATTGAGCTTGTTTGATTTGGCAATGAATTTGACACATTATGTCTCGAACCCAATGATCAGGTCGAGTATAAGGTGTAACAGTATGTTACGAAAAAGTTAATGCCTAATTGAATGTGCATAATATGGTAAACATGTTTGAGACTTGGTTGTGACATTTGAAATGGCATAAAAGGCATGAAAATTGGTTTGCTTCAAATATGTCTAATGGTTTAATAGATGTTATAAGTTTATATGAATTATGTTCGAGTCATTTGCACTTAAATAAAGTATATTTGAAATGTTTTGATGCTGGTGTGTTTAACCATTTGTGCTTAAGTTGATGAATTGTGAGGTAACAATAAAATAGGTACCAAATGGTACAATTTTTACTAAAACAATATGTCAAGTCCTGAAGTTAACGATGGTTATCATGTCGAGCTCTAGACTCTAGGCCACGGCGTGATGAGGAACCTCGTTGTTGCGATAAGGAGGCCATTAGCCAAGTCAGTATGTTGCGTCATGACAAGGAACCCCCTCATGTCCCGAAATCAATTTGAAGTTTTGAAACTTTTACAAATTGGTCCTTTTTCGATCTCAGATTAACTTTAGAGCATTCATATGCTCGTATAATACCCGAGAAGGGCTGTTCATGATATCCAATGTTTGTAATGTTGTTGTTTGCATGAATGATTTTTTGAGATGATTGTTTTACTGTGAACTTGATGGAAATTGCTCTGGCAACGAATCTAGCATCCTATAGCTCGGACTCGGTGACCGAGTTAGGCAAGGGGTGTTACATATTATCTCCATCATAAAAAACTAAAACATAATAATTAAATAAAAAATAATTGGAGATTAAAAAAAGCTGTTAAATATTTTCTTTTCTTTTTTGTGAAATAAAGGAACTTTCACTAAAACTTAAAACAAAACAATAGTACGATACATATTATGTCCAACAATATCAACATTGGAAAAGCTACACATAAAGGAAGGTAAATCGAAATACATAACAAATTTATTTGTAGTAGAAAGAAAACTTGAGTTGTTGCGCATTCTAGCAAGAGCATCGACACACTGATTACCCTCCCGAAAGATGTAAACAAGATGACTATTCTGGAAGGTCGCGAATAAGGTCCTGCAGTCAAGAATCAAAGAGTACAAAGATAAATTAAGACAATTAGAACTATCAATTTCCACAATAAGATTATCAATATGCAATTGTTGACAAGTTGTAAACCATCATGTCAAGCCCAAAGTTTCACCATCATGTCACCGAGGAATTGATGGCATCACATAGCCCATTTACTGTCCAAATTACTTATAAGCGCTCCCGCTCCTACAAAGCTTAAATTTCCAATGGACAAGCCATCATAATTTAGTTTAAATCAACCCCTAGCCAAAGGATATCATCTAATGTTTATGAAACAAATGAGTCTATACCATTTGATGCAATTGATAGTTTAAAAAATCAGTAGCATTTGCAAGAGAATAACGGATTAAAGAATTTAAGTTAAAAGGCTTTTTGAGTTTCTGTAAATTTCTAGCAAGCAGAAGGTTTGAGAGGACGTAAACGAAAACCAAATACCATGGGAGATATGGCATTTGATAAAGATTTTTAGAAGTAAGATTTGTGCTCAACTATGTAGGGAGGGGTTCATTGAATAAGGCAAGTAAAAAGAAAGGGATATCCAAATCATTCCAAAGCGGTTGGATGGAACAACAAGATCGTAAGAAATGAACAAGATCATCTAAACTAGGGGAGCAAAAGGGACAAACATTAGCAATGTTCAACCCTCTTTTGTTGAAAAAGGTGATGGTTGGAAGAATATAGTGGAGTCCTCAAATGGAAAAGTTCAACTTGGGTAATAGTTGCAATTTCCAAAGCCATTTCCAATTTGAGGAATCATTTAGTAATGGAGCATCCTCAATGTTACAAGTTATAGAATAGGCCAAGCTATGAGAGAAAAAGCCCAGGGGGATACCATTCCAACCAAGAAAATTCACCAATTTTGAGTTGGAATACTCTTCACCAAGAGCAAGCACCTAGTTAGACATATCGCATAATATATCATACAATTCACTAATTGTCTCTAAACCTTCCATTCTTAAGGTCTTAAACTTGGTGGTCAGCATTTGCATCTTGGATTGCTTAAGAATACTAGTTTCCTCCTGAGCAATTTGGAGAATTTGCCAAGATTCTTTTGCAGTAGTGCACTTGGAAATACATTTGAACTCTTACATATTCATACCATAGAATATGACATTCAGGGCTATAGAGCTTGCATTGACAACTCTCTCTTCTTCAGTTGTCCACTCAATTTTAGTTTTGGAACCTTCCAGCATCAGAATCTACAATTGGAGCTTGTCAGCCAATGAGTACAAAAAACCTTACCCTTTCATCAAAAATCTTAATATAGGTTTTCATTCTAGGATTCCAATAGGGATAGTTATCATTCTCTAGCATCAGGGGACGGGTAAATTAATAAGTGTAAAAAATAACATAATTTAACCTCATTCTTAGTGCATTTTTGGATGATTATATGGCATTAATTGTGAATTATATTTTCCTAATCATTTATATTCATTTTTTTATGCTTAATAGGGTGTTGAGGAGCAATAGGAGTGGGATAATTGTGGAAATTAGAACTTTGGAGCATTCTGGAAGCTATGCAAATACAACAAATTTTCACACAGGTAATCCACGTGGTCGTGTGAACTCACTCGACTATGTGTTAAAGGTGTGTCAATCTCAAGGACTGTGTGCACTAATGACTACAAGTTACGCTTTTTAGGGTTTTATCACTTTAAATGGTATATATAAAGAAATAAGAAAGGGAAAAGCCAGTGTAACACCCTGAATTTTGGGGTTAAAAGTTTTTAGTTTTGTGGTTAGGGTCAGAAAGAAGGGTGTGCTATTGTGTTTGTTTTCTGTGTTGTTATGTCAGAATAGGCCTGTTAATCTGGTGGATTAGTGAGTGTTAGTATTCCTTAAGGTTCTGGGTTCAAGTCTTTGTGTATGTGTTTTGAGTGATTTATTTTTATATTGGTAATAATAGATTTACTTTATGTTTAAAAATAAATATTTAGTCTTATTTTTATTATTTACTTATTTTTATTTTTTAAAAATTTTCACGTTCTCCTCTTCTTTTTTTGGGGTATTTCTTTTTCTTTTCTTGGTTGCTCTTCTTGATTTTGTTTTGAAAATGTTTTGCTTGTGGATTTTGGAGAGCTTCTCTTCCTTGTCATCGAGTTGGTGTCTGGACGTCATTGGTCACGAATCAAGTGTGGATTCAAACCTCTTTTAATATATTTTCGAATTATTGATTTATTGTGGAATTCTACAATATTTTTATGTGTTTAGGTAAATAAGCAATTGAGGCTTGTCTTATCTATAATCTCCTAAAATTTAGTGTGTATGGTCGGTTTATAAAATGTCATGATTGGAGTTCGATTTAATGACCGGAAGACTCGATTTTTAGGCTGTTTGTGGGTTTTTTGTAACCACAGGTGGCCACACTGGTATGTGCCGGTTCACACGGTCGTGTGGTCGATTTGGGGATTTTTGTCGATTTTCACATGGCTGAGTCCCCTAGGCACACGGGCGTGTGTATTTGGGAACTTGGGATTTAGTGATTTGGTGCTACATAGTCGTATGGCTGATTTAGGGATTTAGGGATCGCACACCAGCATGTGTTTTGGACACACGGCCGTGTCTGGTGGGCATACGGGTGTGTGAGACCCTCACATGGCTGTGTATGCCCTACACTCTATTTTAGCACAAATGGACAGAAAGTTACACGGATTGTTCACACAACCATGTCCCTCGCTCACACGGGCGTGTGCCTCTACCACACGGCCATGTGCCTCCCTCCACACGGGCATTTTGACCCCCACATGGCCTAGGTTTTTCCACACGGGTGGAGCACACAGTTGTGTGGTCCTAAGAGACCAGATTTTAGTTTATGTATGTTTTTGATCTGGAAATGTGTTTGTGTATTCCGACCCTTAGCTAGGCTTTAGTGAGGGTATTTAGGTCTCTGTATCTGTGGCCATGTGCTATGCTTTTGTGTCGTTTGTGACTGTGGTGTAAGATGATTGATCCTGAACCCGATTAGCTGGGTGTGTGTGCATATTTGTTTCTATCTGTCTGTCTGTCGATGTGTTCATTATTTCTATGAGATTGAAAGTATACATGCACTTGCAAAAAGTACTTTGGGGTTAGTTGTGAAGAGAAGGAAGACTAATTCTATTCTCATCTGGCAATTTTACTACAACCTATTTCTACAGCGGTTTACCACACTATACCTCATGTACGTCGGCTTTGCTACATACCATTATCTGATCTGGCAGTTTAAACTGCAACATGTCTGTACAGTGGATTACTGCATTGCACTGTACTGCATATACGCCAGCCCTACTACGTATTAATATCTGAGTGGCTTAGTCTACATACATGGTATGTAGGGTTGGATGGGCCTTTCGAGGTCCTATGTGGTGTTTTTGGTTGGATGAGCTTAACCATCTCTTATAGGCTGTGATCAGGTGACGAAGAGGTATGTTGGCTGGACAGGTGGGTTTTATTACTTGATTGCAGTTATACGCATCTGTTTGAGTGTCCTGGGTGAAGATTATTTGACTATGTTCTGTCTGATTGAATAAGAATTGTGACTGAGTATCTGTGTGACATGGTGTGCTTAAATTGTTTCATTCTGTTGGGACGTTGGTTCCAAGTTCACTTTCTGGTTCTGTGTATATTTGTATGTATGTTTTGCTTTCGAATCAGTTTTCAAAAATCTATTGTTATTCATTTTGAACTCACACTGAGCTCATGTAGCTCACCCCCTTTAGTTTCCCTTTTCAGGTATTTTCGTCTACTGTTCCTGGACTTGGCATGTCAGAGGTCTTGGACAGCCACGTTTAAAGTCAACTTTAAAAGTATTTTCATAAATTCCACATTTATAAATAAATGGTTTGAACTATAAGTTTTATTTTGAATATTGTGGTATGAATTTTGGGGTTTTATGCACGTAAGCGACTTTTGGACTAAATTTTTTGTAATATCGAGATTTTACAATGGAGAGTTTTACGTAACTTAAATACCATATGTTTTCTAGCTGGTTAAACTCAAAATTTACCTACGATCATTTCGGTGATCAATGTAACCTCTGAGATTCGGTCTAAACTTCTAGGCTAGGTTTTAGGGCATTACAGCCAACTACCTATGGAGAGCACGCAATTACCTTGAGAACACCATTAAAGCAAATTTCCATGCAATTATCCACCAAGGCTCAAGAGTCCAAGTTGATTTTCAAGGGAGTTATCCTGAATTTATTTTATTCTAGTGGTTATATTGTATTTTTGGTGTTTACTCTTGCATTATGAACTAGTTCTCTTATACATAGGGGAGATGAACCCTAAGATCGATTCTATTTTTTTATTTCTATTTGTATGTAATAAAATCTTAGTCTTTTTGTTTTCAATTCAGAATGCTTTATTATACTTGGGTTAATAATTCCAAAGTGTTAACTCATGTTTGATGTGCATAAGTTTGAGATTAAATAGACCCTTCTTGTGATTAGATCTTGCATAATTGAATGGAGTTGCATGCAATCCTAGAAATAATATGATATAAATATTCTAGATTAAAGTCAAATCTATATGAAGATCCATAGAGCGAATTAATGCACTAATAGGGGTTTTAATTAGAAAGAAATTTCAATTAATCAACCTAGAGTTAGTTGCTCTTATGCTCAAAAGAGATATTAGCATAAATTACCAATTTCTAAGGATAAAAGTACTAAGTAAATAAACTACATAAATTAGGTTGAGAATTGATGTTGAAACACCCCTAACCCATATCTATCGCCAGAACAGGGTTACAGAGCATTATTGGAGTTTACAGATAAAATACAAACATTTTATATCATTTCTCATTTATATCGGAAATCAATCATAATCAATCATATTTTCTCTTATATGAGCCCTCGAAGCCCAAAATACACAATAAAAATAAGTCGGGACAAATCCGGGTACTCAAAAACTTTTTTAAAAATTTTAAAATTATTCTAAAGTACAGGGGACACACGTCCCTGTGTCCAGGTCGTGTGTCTCACACAGTCAAGAGACACGCCTGTGTCCCTGGCCATTTCCCAGCCCCTGTCCATACCTGTTTAACTCTCTAACTTGGGTCACACGGCCAAGCGACACGCCCGTGTCCTAGGCCGTGTGAGTATACTGACTTGCATTAATTAGGTGCATGGGTCACACGGCCAAGTCACACGCCCATTTGCTAGGCCGTATGGATAATTTTGAGCATTTTGTTTCTCAATTTTTAAGATGCAGAGGACACATGGCTAGATCACACGCACATGTGCTAGGCCATGTGTCACACACGGCTGAGACACACGCCCATGTCTCTATAACAGCTCGGTTGAAACCCTAATCAAAATAGTGGTTTTGGGACCACAAATCTGAGTCAGAAAAATATTTTAAAATTATTTTTGGTGTTTATAGTATGTGAATTGATATGTGTGAAAGTTTCGTGTGAAAATTTTATCGTTTGTGTACTCGATTAAATAAAAGGACTTAATCGCGTAAAATGTAAAAGTTATGGTTTAATTGATTATGTACTGAATTGATGTGTTCTTTTAATGTGGGGTCCTTTTGTTGATAATATACCATTGAAATTATGGATGGACATAAAAACCTAAGGTTCGTGGATTTTAAATGAAATTAAAAAGGCTAATTTGGTAATTATGAAAATAAATGATAATATAATAAAACATAAAATTAAAACCATGCATGTTCATCTTATTCATGGCCAAATATTGATAGAAACAGAAGCCATGGTTGTATATCCATTTCGGCACTTTGAAGCTTCAAATTAGGTATGTTCTTTGCTCGGTTTTTGATAATTTTTACGTTTTTGAGATCGTTGTTTCGTGTACTAGCTAGCCCATGCTTGAATTTTTAGAATTGATGATGAATTTGAGATATTCCATTATTGATAGCTTGTTGTTTTTTTGGTTTGATGATGAAAAATAAATATGTGTTGATAAATTATCATGTTTAATTAAGTGATTTTAGTAAAAATGCCTATTTAGGATTAAATTGTGAAATTTTGGTAAAAATGACATAAATGGGCTGCTGTGAACTTTACTAAAATTCGACTATACTTGAGTTTGGTGAAATTTTGAACATTTTGTGTTTTGTGAAAAATGTAAAATGTTAGGGGCTAAAGTGCAAATTTCCCTTTTACGTGTTTTTGAATGAATTTGAGTAAATATGTGATTAAAAAAGCTAAATTTGTATTAAATTAGATCAAGAAAAGAAGAAATCGAATTTGGATCGGGGGAAGTCAAAAGTTGTCAATTAGTCATTTCGATCTGTTTGTCTCCGTACAAGGTAAGTCCATAAGTGAATAAATAATGTTAAATTGAATGTATTTATTATGTACATAGCCGAATTTAATTGTATGTATGTATAACTACATTGTCGAATTGAATTTAGCATGAATCGATTGAGTTACGACGTCTGAAAGCCCCGTACGAACCTTAGGAATAGTTAGGATATATATGTTATAACATAGGACTCCGATATGTGATTTCGTGTAAGACCACGTCTGGGATGTTGGCATCGATTTGAGATTTACGTGTAAGACCCTGTCTGGGACAGTGGCATCGATAGTTGATTACATGTAAGACCACGTCTGGGACGCTAGCATTGTACGAGCTTTTCGAGTTATCCGAGTATCCTTATTGGTTCCGAATGGTTCAAGGGGCAATGTTAAGACGAGACCGAATGTGAAATTGAACTAAATGGCTTAGGCACGGGTAAGGTTTAAATGTTCATGGAAGTAAAGGTAAGTAAAGTGTTGACATGATTATATGAATTTGCAAGCATGATAAATGTATATGTGGTTAAGATTGCTTGATTCGGCCTAGTTTAATTGAATTATGTATGTTGTTGAAATGATTTATTTGCTTATGACTTACTAAGCTATTTAAGCTTATTGTGTGTGCTCGTTCATTGTTTTATAGATTTTGAAAGCTAGTTACGAGCTCAGGGATAGTCAAGGAACTTCGTGACACTATCGATCGCTATTTCGGTATTTTAAAAGCTTGAATTATGAACCTATGGCATGTATAGGCTAGCATTTGTTTTGGTTGGTTTTGAAAGTATATATATGTATAAGCTAGTCTTAATGTGTTTGATTTTGAAAGTGTATATAAAAAGCCATGCGAAAATGGTTTGATCATTATGCTTACGTTCGATTATATTTGATCATGGTTTAAGCTCATTTTGGTAAGTATGTTATATGACATGTATGGATGGTGTTTGGTTATACGTCTTGATTTGGGTAATGATATGAATAACTATTAACTAGGTCATTTAATAAGCTTGCTGTATGGTTTGAGTTGCATATGTGGTTAGTCTTGTGATTTGGCTTTGTAATGGAGTAAATGATGAATTTATAGCTGATTGTATAATGGTTATTTTGATTCAATTGTATTGGTTAAGTACGCACATATTGTATGTTTGAATGAATAAGTTTTATGTATGGTTCAGGACGGATGTGGTATGAATTTTTGAAGGCTAAATAGATAACCAATTATAGAGTTGAATGATATGGATGAGCATATGAATTTTGACATGATACACAGCATAAGAAATTGGTATATTTGAATTCGATTAATGTACTTGAATATGACTATTCAAATATTGAATTATGTAATGTTAAAATATGATGGTTGCATGCAAATTAGGTAATTTTGATTTGTATTTTGTAATTTAATGATAAAGTTTACTAAGGAGGAATGGGTAAAATCATAGGTTATTTTGATAGTCGTATGGATGAATAATGGTTTGGTTGTATATTTGTGAAAATTTAATTTGTTATCTAGCATATAAAATAGGTAGGTTGAATTGGTTACATTTGCAATTAAATTTCGGTCTTTTGGAAATATTTGTATGTACTTGTATAATTTTTGTCCATTTTTTCCATGTGGTATAATTCAAATTAAGCTAATATGTGCATGTACAAAGCTCATAAATAACATATATTGATATTAATTAATTTTATGGTTTGATAGGGTTGGTTGTGGTTTAAATATGCGTAAGTGGGTAAGTTTTATAATGAATGTATTTTTGTAAATTGAGTATATGAAAGTGACATATGATTGATGATTAAGTAGGTGTCCAAATGCTTTACTATATAGCCATAAGATTCGGCTAATGGAAATATAATGTATATGTATTACGATATGATGTTTTATAATAGTAAAATATGTTTGGTTAGTTGGTTAAGTAGTACACATGTATGAATGTTATAAATTTGTTATGTATGGTTTGAATGTTGTTATTATAAAGCATGTATAATATCGACTTAATGCATGTTAATTGGTTCGAATTTTGGGATTAGATTATTGATTTCAAAATGGGTGTGTTATAAAGTATGATTGGCCTATGTGTGAAGTGGCTAGTGAAACATGACTAGTTTTGGTTGGTTACGTAATTAATATGTGAAATTTTTTATTCATATGATTGAACTAATGATTGCTATTCGAGTTTTAAAATTCTTGGAAATAAACTGATTTATATATATTTGTACTTGTAAATGTATTATATGAACGTGCTGAGTTGTGTTTTGTCCAGTAATGCATTATAACCTTAATCTGGCGACGAATATGGGTTAGGGGTGTTACAGTCTCTACCTGTGTGGACAAAAATAGGCTATTTTTCAAGCCACATTTCTTACCCAATTTGTCTTTCACCTACATCAACATTTAAATACATTTACAAGCCAATACAAGTCCTTCAAATCAAGCCAAAATCAGTCTTATGCATGACATATCAATACATATGACCAAGTGCCCAAACTTACCAAAATAACCTAATTCATATATATATACATCCTTGCACTAAATTTGCCAATTAAAACCAATCATTAATATACCTATATGATTTTCATCTTTCATCCTTCAAACACATATCAAACATATATAAACTCTTATATACATATCAAATATGTCCAACATAAGCCATTCCAATGGCTAGTCACAACCAAACACATACACACCATCATTAGCCAAATTTAGCCTATATATGCCATTATACCCAAAAGAAAATTTGCTATTTATACCAAATATAACTGAAGGATACTGTGATGTTGCTTCGACAAGCTTCCAACCAAATTGAGCTTTCGAATTACTAGACAATAGAGTAAGCATTTAATGATTAATAAGTTCGTATAACGAAAATTAACTTACAATTCATTTTCATTAAAATAAACATACAAAATGCATCCAAGCACATTGGCTAATAGCCTAAACACACAACTTCATCAAACATGTTACTCATTTACTTCACATGAATATCAAGAATCATGTATGAGCTCATCAATATCAAACTTCCATGTATTTCGTGTATATACAAGTAACAGTTCACTTTGAATTCATTTCTTTTCTCATATCAGGATTTTGTCTGTTGAATCATTTAAAATATCGATAGATACTTAGGTAGTATACACGAAGTGTAAAAATCTATAATTTGTCAATTCATATTCGTGAATTCTAATATGATCACATAAATAGAAAGCTCTTTCAAGCCACATAATGGGAAGCTCTTGTGAGCCATGTAACGGGAAGCTCCAGAGAGCCATTAACGGGAAGCTCATATGAGCCAATATCGAGAAGGTTCAAGTGAGCCAATATCGAGAAGCTTCGGAGAGCCATATATTGGGACACTCATAAGAGCTGCGGTGTGTCCACAACACATGCAAGATCACAACCAATCAGGATGCTCTGAAGAGCTATTAACTGGAAGCTCACAAGAACCATATAACGGGAAGCTCATAAGAGCCAATAATGGGACGCTCTTTCGAGCAGTGATGTGTCCGAAACACATGCAGGATCACAACTAATCGGGAACCTTGTATCCATCGAATTTCATCTATTCAAATGGGACTTAACATTTATAGGACATTGTCGAATATGTGACTGATTTTCATACATGTCAATTACACAATTCACATACACAACATTCAATTCAAACATATAAATATACAATTTAGTTACACGAACTTACCTCGACAAGTGTTCGTGTACGCAAAATCTACTAATCTGATACTTTTTCTTTTCCTCGATCTAACTCCGTATTCAATTCAATCCAATTCACATCTTAGGCAAAACTATCATTCTGCCCCTATACTTTTATTTACTTCTGATTTCGTCTCTAGGCTCAGAAAATGAAATCCATGCAATTAAATCCTTGTTCCAAGCCTAGCCGATTTTTACATATAACATTAGCAACCCAGGTATTTCACAAAAATTCAAACTTTTTTCGTAAAATTTTCATCTTTACAATTTAGTCCTTAAATCATAATTTCATTAATATTCCCTTTACAAAAGTTGTTTATTTATCTATAAACTTTCATTTTATACCATAAAACTTCACAATTCATGCATACTCATCCATGGAAAAACCCTAGTACTTTGATAACTTTACAAATTAATCCTCGAGATAGCTAAATTAAGCTATTACGATATCAGAAATATGAAAATTACTAAAAACAGGACAAGAATACTCACCCAATTGAGCCAAGTAAGCTTGCTAACTTTAAGCTCTCCAAACTAGGGTTTCCATGTCTTTTTATTTAGGAAAGATGATGAAAATGATGATACTTTCTTATTTAATTAAAATATCATCTTTTATTATTTCATCTTTCCAATTTAGTCCTTTTTTTATTTAATTTTCCATTGCTGAATCATCATACTTATCTACTAACTCATCTTAATGGTCTACTTTCCATATAAGTGTAACACCCCACACCTGAACCCTACGTCGGGATGGAATACGAGGCGTTACCACACTTAAGCACATGCATACAATCAATTCTGAGTTATAAGAACTAGGTCCCATTTTAAAACTTTTTCTTTTTGATCTAAAATGCTCTTCATATAGGCCTATAAGGCCCAAATCACACTTTGGAAATATCCCGAGATTAATCCCAACATCTTCGAAAACTTTCGAAAAATACTACATGAAGCAAGGCACACGCCTGTGTGGAATTTTAACATGGCCGAGCTAAAGGCCCGTGTGGTTTACACAGCCTAAGCAGGAGGGGACACGCCTGTGTCCTGAGCCCGTGTGAATTAAATTCTAAATTCAAACCTACAAGGGTTTTCACACGGCCTGACACACGCCCGTGTCCATGGCCCGTATCCTTCACAAGGCCATGACACGCCCGTGTCTTAGCCCATGTCTAAAAAACTTGACATTCTGTTTCTGATGTCAGCACCCAATTAGCGGCACACAGCCAAGGCACACACACGTGGCCAAGACTTACGGATTCGGTGCTGGAGACTCGGTGTGCCATACTTTTTAAGAGAAATACTTCAGACAGACCACGTGATTGGAAATAATTTTCTGAAATTCAACCTTTGAAAACCCAATCCACAGCCCAGTTGTTGCAACTTGGCTCTGATACCACTAAATGTAACACCCCAAACTTGGCCTGAAACTTTGGCTCGAATTTGGCGTGTCACATTGAAGTGTTTTTTTTCGAAAACCATGTTACCATTAAAAACCCTTCTTAATAATTAAAAACTTATACCCATTTTAAACCTTGTTAGAAAACCTTAGCTGAATAACATTCTTAACAACTTTGTAAAAATCTTGGCAGTTGCGGAAGCTTAGTTTAAAACAATTGCGGATACGTGATGTTTTGAAAACAGTAGTTGCCTTGGAAAACCGTGTTCTAAAACTAGCAATTATAAGAACAATAAATAAAATTCCAAATTAGAAATCCAGAAAATTACAACAGCTTTACTACAACTCACATAAAGACATTTAAAAGCAATAATCAAAAATGTTACTTAAACAGTGTGTGTAGCTCCCTCCGAGCCCCTCGCAGCTCCGATCCGTCTAAGGCTGAAAATTACCTTAAAAGGTTAATAAACGGGGTGAGTTTACAAAAACTCAGTGTGTAATCCCCTACTATAAAAAAGGGACAATCAGTTATATAAAAGAATTAAAAGTCTGGCCCGAGCCTTACTTATAGTTTCGGTATCAATTGGGCCTTAGCCTATTATTACAGACAGCACCAGATGGGCCTTAGCCCATTACAGAATAAGAAACATTATCAGAACTAGAATGAAAATGAGAATCGAAATCGAATCGGTGACGAGATCGAGAATCAAAATCGAATCGGTAATGTAATCGAAATCGAATGTGAATGCAATCCCAACCCAATCCATCCATAACACCCCCGTACCAGCCTTACACCATGTGGGGAGACTACTTAACCCACTCAACTGCTACACACCACAAAAATTGCAGCGAGGCTGCCAGATATTGTGACAAAGTCACCAGATACAGATATTTGTGGCAGAGCCACCAGAACAGATATATATATATATATGTGGCAAAGCCACCAGATTGTAGCGAGGCTGCCAGAACGCTTCCTCCATCAATATAAACCCATGTCCCATGCAACAGAAATAATATGTCATGGTATACAACATACAGAATCAGAATATCATGCCCATATTTGAATCAAACAGTCATAGTCAAGTCATTCATATCACCAACATATATTCACAATCAAATCTGTCAACCACACAGTTCAAGTCAGTCACTTGCCTCCAAGGGCAAAATAGTCATTTATCACCCTAGGGGCAAAATGGTAATTTTACCCCACAAGGGTATCTCGATAATTCTACCCTATAGGGGTATTTTAGTAATTTTACAAACCAGGGGTATTTTGGTAATTTTGCAAACTAAGGGTATTTCGGTAATTTTACAAACTAGGGGTATTTTGGTAATTTTGCAAACTAGTGGTATTTTGGTTATTTTGCAAACCAGGGGTATTTTGGTAATTTTACAAACCAAGAGTGTTTTGGTAATTTTGTAAATTGAGGGTAAAACGGTAATTCTGTAAATCGGGGGTACTTTGGTAATTTTACAAGTCAAGGGTATTTCAATAATTTGGTGAACTAAAGTATTCTAAACAGGGATAACAATACGAATAGGCCTAAAGCCCTTTCTCGGCCCAAGTGGGCCCACACGCTCGTGTGACCCTTTTAGCCCAAATCTAGCCACAGATATAAGATTCACCTAGCCTAGTCCAATATTTACTACACAATCAAACAACTTATCCAATTGGGCCCGTAGGCCCATTGGGCCCACATGGCCCCTTTCAGCCGATCACGGCCCGAAGTAGCCATCCTACAGCCAGAGTAGTGAGCAATACACACCTGATAGGAGACTAGAGTTAATCCGTGCTCTGAGCACTCTTAGCCGATGCCCAACCCAAACGAGCACGCCATAAAGCGAAATGGATCAGCCAAGAAAGGTACCTTTACTCTCCTCATGGTTCTCTCTATTTAAAGTCAGCTTTGTATCCACTCTAATGTTAGCTTCCCGATGTGGGATCCCTCCATCACCAGAGTTTAAAACCAACACCAACTCCTGCCGTCCCAACATAGAAAAATAATCAACCTTTGCGTGCCAAGGGATTCGAACCAAAGTCCTCTCACATGCCAACTCACGCCACCACCACTAGGCCATCAACTCATCTGTGTCATAAATCCAACACATTAAACTTTAAAGCGCACCTACTTGCTTCCAGATTTTTGGAAAAGAAAAACCAAAATATATTGCAAGAGCCAAGACTTGAACCTTCGACCCCTTGCTTCCTCTAGGGCATCACTTCCTTGTCCCCTAAGTGGCGCCACCTTGCCACTACACCACACTGCTTTTTGTGGCACAATTTCTCCAACAACATACTTAAGGCCTACCTACTACACCTAGGGTTTGATACACCTTAAACCAAACGTTTGCTAGAGTCCAGGTTTGAACCCAAGACTTCTCCAACACTTCTCAGCACACTTAACCACTAAAACAAGCCTTCATTAATGAAATTTACATGCACAACAAAAGATTAAAAGCTGCCTTCAACTGCTCCCATACTCAAGGCCCAAAACTTCTAGGCCCAAATTCAGGGTGTTATAACTCTACCTCCCTTAAAAAAATTTCGGCCTCGAAATTTTCGTCTAATAAGTTAGTTGTGTAACGTCTACCCCACTATGCTACCGCTGCACACTCTGAGCCTACTATTACTATCACACTTCAACTAGAACTTGAAACATCTCATACATACAACACTTATTCACTGAAGCAGACACATATTTATCACACATATATACAATCTCTATATCCAAACATCACATCGACATAAAATAAATAAAAAATTTAAATTCAGACCAATATCTAAGGAATCTACAGTATTTCAATTTCTAAACAGACAAAAGTATTCAGAAGACTTACGGATTTGGCACCGGAGACTCGGTGTGCCACACTTTTTAAGAGAAATACTTCAAACACACCATGTGATTGAAAATAATTTTCTGAAATTCAACCTTTGAAAACCCAATCCATAGCTGAGTTGTTGTAACTTGGCTCTGATACCACTAAATGTAATACCCCAAACTCAGCCTAGAAGTTTGGCTCGAATCTGGCGTGTCACATTGAAGTGTTTTCTTTCAAAAATCATGTTTCCATTAAAAACCCTTCTTAATAATTAAAAACTTATACCCTTTTTAAACCTTGTTAGAAAACCTTAGCTGAATAACATTCTTAACAACTTTGTAAAAATCTTGGCAGTTGCAGAAGCTTAGTTTAAAACAATTGCGGATACGTGATGTTTTAAAAACAATAGTTGCTTTGGAAAACAGTGTTCTAAAACTAGCAATTATAAGAACAATAAATAAAATTCCAAATTAGAAATCCAGAAAATTAAAACAGCTTTACTACAACTCACATAAAGACATTTAAAAGCAATAATCAAAACTGTAACTTAAACAGTATGTGTAACTCCCTCCGAGGCCCTCGCAGCTCCGATCTGTCTAAGATTGGAAATTACCTGAAAGGTTAATAAGTGGGGTGAGTTTACAAAAACTCAATGTGCAATCCTTTACTATAAAAAAGGGACAGTCAGTCATATAAAAGAATTAAAAGTCTAGCCCCAGCCTTACTTACAGTTTCGGTATCAATTGGCCTTAGCCTATTATAACAGACAGCACCAGATGGGCCTTAACCCATTACAGAATAAGAAACATTATCAGAACTAGAATGAAAATGAGAATCAGAATCAGAATCAGAATTAGGTAAGAGAATTAGAATCAGAATGTGAATGCAATCCCAACCCAATCCATCCGTAACACCCCCGTACCAGCCTTACACCATGTGGGGAGACTACTCGACCCACCAAACCCCTACATACCACAGAAATTACAGCGAAGCTGCCAGATATTGTGACGAAGTCACCAGATACAGATATTGTGGCAGAGCCACCAGAACAGATATATATATGTGGCGAAGCCACCAGATTGCAGCGAGGCTGCCAGAACGCTTTCTCCATCAATATAAACCCATGTCCCATGCAACAGAAATAATATGTCATTGCATACAACATACAGAATCAGAATATCATGCCCATATTTAAATCAAACAATCACAGTCACGTCATTCATATCACCAACATATATTCACAATCAAATCCGTCAACCACACAGTCCAAGTCAGTCACTTGCCCACAAGGGCAAAACAGTCATTTATCACCCTAGAGGCAAAATGGTAATTTTACCCCACAAGGGTATCTCGGTAATTCTACCCTACAGGGGTATTTTAGTAATTTTACAAACCAAGGGTATTTTGGTAATTTTATAAACCAGGGGTATTTTGGTAATTTTGCAAACCAGGGGTATTTTGGTAATTTTACAAACCAGGGGTATTTTGGTAATTTTGTAAATCGAGGGTAAAACGGTAATTCTATAAATCGAGGATACTTTGGTAATTTTACAAGTTGAGAGTATTTTAGTAATTTGGTGAACTAAAGTATTCTAAACAGGGATAACAATACAAATGGGCCTAAAGCCCTTTCTCATCCCATGTGGGCCCACATGCTCGTGTGGCCCTTTTAGCCCAAATCTAGCGACAGATATGAGATTCACCTAGCCTAGTCCAATATTTACTACACAATCAAACAACTTATCCAATTGGGCCCGTAGGCCCTTTCAGCCCATCACGGTCCCTTTCAGCCCATCACGGCCCGAAGTAGCCATCCTACAGCCAGAGTAGTGAGCAATACACACCTGATAGGAGGCTGGAGTTAATCTACGCTCCGAGCACTCTTGCCAACGCCCAACCCAAACGAGCACGCCATAAATCGAAATGGATTAGCCAAGAAAGGTACCTTTACTCTCCTCATGGTTCTCTCTATTTAAAGTCAGCTTCGCATCCACTCTTATGTTAGCTTCCCGATGTGGGATCCCTCCATCACCAGAGTTTAAAACCAACACCAACTCTTGCCGTCCCAACATAGCAAAATAATCAACCTTTGCGTGCCAAGGGATTCGAACCAAAGTCCTCTCACATGCCAACTCACGCCACCACCACTAGGCCATCAACTCATCTGTGTCATAAATCCAACACATTAAACTTTAAAGCGCACCTACTTGCTTCCAAATTTATTAAAAAGAAAAACCAAAATATATTGCAAGAGCCAAGACTTGAACCTTCGACATGTTGCTTCCTCTATGGCGTCACTTCCTTGTTCCCTAAGTGGCGCCACCTTGCCACTACACCACACTGCTTTTTGTGGCACAATTTCTCCAACAACATACTTAAGGCCTACCTACTACACCCAGGGTTTGATACACCTTAAACCAAATTTTTGCTAAAGTCCAAGTTTGAACCCAAGACTTCTCCAACACTTCTCAGCACACTTAACCACTAAAACAAGCCTTCATTAATGAAATTTACATGCACAGCAAAATATTAAAAGCTGCCTTCAACCGTTCCCATACTCAAGGCCCAAAACTGCTAGGCCCCAATTCAGGGTGTTACAGTGTCCTTCACACAGCTAAGACATACGGCCGTGCCTCTGCCTGTGTGTTTACTACCATGCATACTAAATTGCAAACTTAACATGCAGGGGACACACGGCTTGATAACACGCCCATGGGGCAGACCGTTTGTCACACATGGCCTAGACACACGCCCGTGTGTCTGCCCATGTGGACAAAAAAAAGACTATTTACCAAGCCCCTTTACGACCCTTACTTACACTAACCTACACGAGATCAACCAAACCAATACAAGCATAACATATATATAACCAAATCAGCCATAACCATTAGAAATTTGCATCAAATGCATATAATAATAATTAATATTAGCCAAATTTAATGGCCTATACAAAATGAATATCACATCCAACATTTGAGCCAACACTCGTGGCTAAATTAACAAGACACTAAACTGAAGATTCGAGTCCTTATACATGCCAAAAATCAAAACATTTGAACTAACTATACCAAAAGCTTTAGGTGCTAGTGTGATCAATGCCTCCGGCACCTCTTGAACCTCGATACTAGCTTGACAGCACTATAAGAAAATGGAAGAGAAGGGAGTAAGCATAAAGCTTAGTAAGCTCACATGCAAATATTAAACAACATGACTCAAAACATAAAATAAAGCAAAGTTTCATAAGCTTAACTTTCTTATACACACTCTTGCCACAAGTACTTAACATTTTGAAATCTTTACTCAGGAGTTTTACGTACATAGCTGTAATAACTCGTAACACAATTGCATAATTCCCATCATTTACTTCGTTGAATAACTACCAACTTACCCGTTGAACACTAGGAATATTATTCGATACTCGGAAAACTTACACATAACACAACATATGTAGCCACATGCTACCTTATTTAACTCATCACATGTTGCTCATTCTCAAGCTAATCACGGGCCTACTCACACAAGATGATAGTTAAGACGTAACTGCACGGGCTGCTCACACAAGCTGACAGGTACCCGCAACACATGCCAGGCTACCCAGCCACCGGCAGAATGTACATGAGTGGCACCCGAATTTATATAATCACACATCATATATACAAATGATTTCATAACCACATAGTTCCTAGTGACATGTCACATTGTATCCTAATCTATTCCTAAAGTTCAAACAAAATCTCGTAGACTTACCTTCGACAACCTCGGTCACATAGGCAACACGTATTTCATGATAAAAGGGTTATCACATAATCTTGCATAATGATAAAAATATTGTCACTTACCTTCAACTGTGGAAACTACAATTCATACAACGTTTTAAATATTTATACATGATTCACATTGCATTATTTACGTGTGAACTTACCTTGGTACAAAATTTGTAAAAACGAGTCTAGTCCTCGTACACCTTGTCTTTTCCCCGGTCAAGGTCCGTTCCTCGTTTTTCTTGATCTAAAATGATAAAAATTCACTAGTTCAATCATCACCATAATTAAGACATTATATATACCACATTTTTGCAAAATGACCATTTTGCCCATAGGCTCTCACAAAATTATGATTTTACCCCTAGGCTCGTAAATCGATTTTATCAAATTTTCTCACTAATTAAGCCTAACCAAATTCTTTTTATACTAGAAGTAGCCTACAATTCCAATTATTTCACACATTTATCACCTATTTTACAACTTATGCAAAATGGTCCTTAGTTAGTGCTTCCGTGAAAGCTACTTCACAAAAGTTGTTTATTTAACCACCATAACTCATTTTATTCCATAGCATTTCAACAAACATCTCAAAAGATTTCATGGAAAAACCGTAGACTTTCAATATTTTTGGAAAATAGTCCGCTCAATAGCTAGATTAAGCTTTAAGGGCTCCAAAAACACAAAAATTATCAAGTAAGGTTATATAAATCACTTACTTTCAAAGATGGAGAGTGGTTGCAAATTTTAAGCTTCCAAAACCCTTAATTTTTTGGTATTTTTGGCAGAGAAGGAAATGATAAGAAGATGATATCTTTTTCTCTTTCTTTTATTTTTATTTTAATCAATTAAGTCACCAAACACACCTAATATTGACCTTTGATCTCTCTTGTCCCCCTATGGCCGGCCACTCTCCTACAAAAGGCTCTATTTTCCCTTTAAAGATCTCCAATTATGGTTCTCTAGCTATTTGGTCTATCTATCAAGTAAAATAGAATTTTTACCCTTTATGCGATTTAGTCCTTTTTTGCAATTAAGCTCACAATCGCTAAAATTTGTTCATCAAAATTTTCATGCACTTATAAAATCATACTATAACACATAAAATAATATTAAAATAATAAATATAATTTCTCGATCTCAAATTTGTGGTCCCAAAACTACTATTTCGATTAGCCCCAAAATCGAGCTGTTACATTTCTCCCCCTTAGGGATTTTCGTCCCCGAAAATCTTACCAGTGAAAAGGTTTGGGTATTGATTTCTCATAGTCTCCTCAGGCTCCCAAGTGGCCTCTTCAACCCCATGTCTATGCCCTAGTACTTTTACGAGTGCTACACTTTTTTTCTCAATTGTTTGAACTCTCGAGCCAGAATCTTGACCGGTTCCTCACCATAAGTCATGTTCGGTCTAATTTCAACCTCAGTTGGTGAAATCACATGCGATGGAATTGATCGATATTAACGTAACATAGACACATGAAACACATCGTGAATTTTCTGTAACTCAAATGGTAGGGCTAACCGATATGCCACCGGCTCTATCCTTTCGGTAACCTCATATGGTCCAATAAAATGAGGACTTAATTTGCCCTTCTAACCAAACCTCAAAACTTTTTTCCATGGAGACACTCTCAAAAATACCTTATCACTGACTTGAAACTCATCTCTTTCAGTTTCAAATCAGCGTATGATTTCTATCTATCCGAAGCAGCTTTCAAGCAATCACGGATTACTTTTACTTTTTCTTCAGTTTCCTTGACTAGATTGACTCATTGAATCTGACTCTCTCTGAGTTCAGTCCAATACAAGGGCGTTCGGCACTTACACTTGTATAAAGCCTCATAAGGCGCCATTTTCAAACTCGACTGAAAACTGTTATTATAGGTAAATTCCAGCAACGGCAAATACCTTTCCCAACTACCTTGGAATTCCAATGCACAACATCGGAGCATATCTTCCAGATTTTGGATTACTCCCTCTGACTGACCATCGGTTTGCAGATGAAAAGCGGTACTAAAACTCAATCTTGTACCTAAAACATCTTAGAGCTTCTTCCAAAACCGCGATGTGAATCTCAGATCTCTATTCGTTATGATCGACAAGAGTACTCCATGAAGTCTCACAATTTCAAAAACATACATCTCGACTAACTTATCGAGTGAGTAGTCAATGCGTACTGGAATAAAGTGAGCTGACTTTGTTAATCGATCCACCACGACCCAAACCACATCTTTCTTTCTTGGTGACAACGGTAATCCTGTTACGAAATCCATAGTAATCTGGTCCCATTTCCACTCGGGAATCGTCACGGGTTGAAATAACCCAGAAGGTACTTCGTGTTCGGCTTTCACTTGTTGACATATCAAGCAGTTCGAAAAAAAACTCTGAGATGTCCTTTTTCATACCCAGCCACCAATATAGTCTCTTTAAGTCATTGTACATTTTGGTACTTTCCGGATAGATTAAAAAACGGCTACTACGTGCCTCACTTAAGATCTTCTGAATCAGTTCGGTACCTTTAGGAACACAAATCCTATCTTGGAACATTAAGTGTCCATTAGAATTAATCCAAAACTCTGTTTCTACACCCGATTCACATTGAACTCTTTTGGCTTGCAATTTGCTGTCACATTTTTTAGCTTCAAAGATTTCTTGGAAGAACATCGGTCTAGCTTTCAATTCAACTAAAATAGAGCCATCATTCGATAATGCTAACTAAGTGTTCATAGCCTTTAATGCAAACAATGATTTCCTACTCAAGGCATCGGCAACCACATTCACCTTTCCCGGATGATAGTCAATCACTAACTCGTAATCTTTTATCAATTCTAGCCACCTCCGTTGCTGTAAGTTTAACTCTTTTTGAGTCACCAAGTACTTTAGGCTTTTATGATCGGTGAATACCTGACATTTCTCGCCATACAAATGATGTCTCCAAATCTTTAACGCGAATACAATGGCGGCTAGCTCCAAGTTATGGGTTAGATAATTTTTCTCATGTGGTGCCTCGAGGCATACGCTATCACCTTGCCTTCTTGTATTAGTACACACCAAGACCATTTAACGACGCGTCACTATGAACTACAAATTCTTTGTCCGGTTTAGGTTGAACTAAAACTAGGACCTCAGTCAACATTGTCTTTAACATTTCAAACTCTGTTGGCATTTTTTTGACCATTCAAATTTGATATCCTTCTGTAATAGCCTCGTCATTGGAGTAGCGATCATGGAAAATCCTTTAACAAACCTTTGATAATAGCTGGCTAAGCCCAGGAAGCTTCTAACCTCAGTTACATTCCTCAGAGGTTTCCATTCGACAATGGTCGATATCTTACTTGGATCAACTCAGATCCCATCACCAGATACGATATACCCCAGAAACCTAACTTCTTTAAGTCGAAACTCACTCTTACTAAACTTAGCATACAATTATTTGTCTCTCAGAATCTGTAACATTGTCCTCAAGTGATCGACATGTTCAAACTCACTATGAGAATAAATCAAAATATTGTCGATAAACACTACAGCAAATTTATCCAAATAGGGTCGGAAGATGCGATTCATTAAATCCATGAAAACTGCAGGGGCGTTCGTTAATCCAAAAGGCATCACGAAAAATTCGTAGTGACCATACCTCTTCCAAAATGTAATCTTTGGCATGTCTGAGTCCATAAATCTCAACTGATAGTAATCGAACCTAAAATCTATCTTGGAAAACATAGTGGTTCCCTTTAATTGATCAAACAAATCATCAATTCTTGGTAATGATACTTGTTCTTAACTGTAACCTTGTTGAGTTGTCGACAGTCTATACATAATCTCATCAATCCATCTTTTTTCTTCACAAACAATGATGGAGCATCCCACGGAGAAAAACTCGGTCTCATAAAACCCTTGTCAGTTAATATTTGCAACTGCACTTTCAACTCCTTTAACTCTGTTAGAGCCATCCTATATAGAGCATTCGAGATAGGCGTTGTACCAGGGACTAACTCGATACCAAACTCAACTTCCCTAGCTGGGGGAAATCTAGGCAATTCTTCCAGAAACACATCCGGGTACTCAAATACCACTGGCACTAACTCAATCTTCAATTCAGATACTTGGGTATTCAACAAAAAAGCGAGATAAGGTTCTCACCCTTTTCTCAAATATATATCTACAGTTATCGACGATATCACTACTGGCAAGTTATCCAGTTCACTCGATTCAACCTGAAGAACATCCCCGTCTTTGCATTTCAACTCAATAGATTTTCTTCCATAATCCACTACAACACCATAGGAAGTTAACCAATCCATACCAAGGATTACATAAAACTCATCAAACGGCAATATCATGAGGTCACCGAAAAACAATGACCTCTAATTGTCAAGGGACAATTTCTACATACTTGATCAACTAACACATATTTGCCTAACGAGTTAGACACCTTTACCACAAATTCAGTGGACTCAACTAGCATGTTCATACTTCGTACCAAGTTCATGCAAATATATGAAGGGGTGGACCCTGGATCAATTAAAGCAACAACAGGTATATCATGGATAGAAAAGGTACCCGTAATCATGTAGGGAGATGAAGCCTCGTCGTGAGCGCGAATTGCATACGTCCTCGTAGGTGATTTATTTTCAAGCCTCCCAGCAGGGGCATTCTTACTATTTGCTTCACTTCCCGCATTCTTCTGTGGCCTTCCTCTAGGAGCAGTGTTGCTGGACTTCGCACTCTGGGATTTCTTGTTCTCAACCATCTTAGAACAATCTTTAATATAATAATCGTGGGATCCACATTTGAAATATGCCCGGCTATTCATCTAGCACTCACCGGGGTGGTGTCGGCCACAGTGTTGACACTCAGGCCTATTAGGTCGAGCATTACCTACACTCGCTACCGAAGTAGTCTGAGCCTTATGTCCTAAACACTATTTTCCTTGGTTTCTAGTTGAAAATCTAGCTGAAGCACTCGATCGAGTGTTAAATTCCTTTGATTTCTTAGATGAAGACTGAAATGATTTACCCATCTGTCTCTTCCTCGAGTCATGAAACTCCATTTCATCCTTCCTTTTTTCCTTGGCCAATTCTTCGACTTTACAAGCTATCTCTACCAGCACTACAAATTCTTTCAGTTCAAGGACACCAACAATCAATTGGATGTCTTCATTTAATCCATCCTTAAACCTCTTACACATGATGGCCTCGGTCGATACACATTCTCAAGCGTACTTACTAAGTCTCACGAACTCACGCTCATAATCTGTCACCTTCATCCGGCCTTGTTTTAACTCGAGAAATTCCTTTCATTTTTGGTCGATGAACTGTTGACTAATATACTTCTTCCAAAACTCCTCTTGGAAGAATTCCTAAGTGACTCTCTCCCTTAGTACAACCGACATGAGGGTGTTCCACTACTGGTATTTTGAGTCTCTTAGAAGTGATACGACACACTTCATGCACTCATCCGGTGTGCATGACAATTCATCAAATACCCTGATGGTATTCTCAAGCTAGAACTCTGCTCTTTCGGGATCATCATCTTTATTAGCACTGAACTCCTCGGCTCCATGCTCCTAGATCTTATCCACTGGGGGTCTATTCAACCTCACGAAATCCATAGCCTGAGGTGCTATAAGGATGGGTTGAGGAATAGGTGGGGGTGGAGGAGGTTGAGTATTCAGGTTTGCTCGAACGAACTCTGTGTACCAATTATTCATCATGTAGAGTAAGACATCACGAACCCCTTCTCTTTCTCCCTTACTGACCATGGGAGGTCAGTTATCAGTCAGCACCGCACCTTCAGCAAAAGTCAGGGTGTTACTCTCAACATCATCTGCCATTGTTCGACCGAGATCCATTACTATATGAAAAACACAATTTAAATTTGTCAGGAGTGATCACATTATCACAATATATATATGGCATGTATAGCTAGACTCGAACACCCGCTACGTTAGTTTGAGAACCGACTAAACCTAGCTCTGATACCACTAAATGTAACACCCCACACCCGAACCCTACGGTGGGACAGAATACGAGGCGTTACCACACTTAAGCACATGCATACAATCAATTTCGAGTTATAAGAACCAGGTCCTATTTTAAAACTTTTCCTTTTTGATCTAAAATGCTCTTAATATGGGCCTATGAGGCCCAAATCACACTTTGGAAATATCCCGGGATTAATCCCAACATCTTTGAAAACCTTTGAAAAATACTACTTGAAGTAGGGCACACGCCCGTGTGGAATTTTAACATGGCCGTGCTAAAGGTCCATGTGGTTCACACAGCCTAAGCACTAGGGGCCACGCCCATGTCTCGAGCCTGTGTGAATTAAATTCTAAATTTGAACCTACAGGGGTTTTCACACAGCCTAACACACGCCGGTGTCCCTCACACGGCCATGACACTCCAGTGTCTTAGCCCGTGTCTAGAAAACTTGACATTCTGTTTTTGATGTCAGCACCCAATTAGGGGCACATGCCTGAGGCACACACACGTGGCCAGATGTCGTGTCCTTTACATGGCTAAGACACACGGCCGTGTCTCTGCTCGTGTGTTTACTACCATGCATACTGACTTGCAAACTTAACATGCAGGGGACACACGACTGGATAACTCGCCCATGGGGCAGACCGTGTGTCATACACGGCCTAGACACACGCCTGTGTGGACAAAAATAAGGCTATTTACCAAGCCTCTTTGCCACCCTTACTTACACTAACCTATACAAGATCAACCAAACCAATACAAGCATAACATATATATAACCAAATCAGTCATAACCATTAGAAATTTGCATCAAATGCATATAATAATAATTAATATTAGCCAACATTATGGCCTATAGAAAATGAATATCATATCCATCATTTGAGGCAACCCTCATGGCTAAACTAACAAGACACTAAACTGAAGATTCAAGTCCCTATACATGCCAAAAATCAAAACATTTGAACTAACTATACCGAAAGCTTCAGGTGATAGTGTGATCAATGCCTTCGATGCCTCTTGAACCCCGATCCTAGCTTGATGGCACTTAAAAAAATGGAAGAGAAGAGAGTAAGCATAAGGCTGAGTAAGCTCACATGCAAATAATAAACAACATGACTCAATAGATAGAATAAAGCAGAGTTTCATAAGCTTAACTTTCTTATATACACTCTTACCACAAGTACTTAACATTTCGAAATATTTACTCAAGAGTTTTACGTATATACCTGTACTAACTCGTAACACAATTTCATAATTCCCATCATTTACTTAGTCATCGAATAACTACCAACTTACCCGTTGAACACTAGGAATATTATTGGATACTTGGAAAACTTACACATAACACAACATATGTAGCCACATGCTACCTTATTTAACTCATCACAAGTTGCTCATTCTCGAGCTAATCACGGGCCTGATAACACAAGCTGACATTCAAGACGTAACTACACGGGCTGCTCTTACAAGCTGACAGGTACCCGCACCACATACCACGCTACCCAGCCACTGGCAGAACGTACATGACTAGCACCTGGATTTATATAATCACACATCACATATACAAATGAGTTCATAACCACATAGTTCCTAGTGACATGTCACATTGTATCCTAATCTATTCCTAAAGTTCACACTGGACGTTTCTTGTAGACTTACCTTCGACAACCTCGGTCACATAGGCAATCATGTATTTCATGATAAAAGGGTTATCACATAATCTCGCATAATAATAAAAATATTGTCACTTACCTTAAAGTGTGGAAATCACAATTCTTGCAACATTTTAAATATTTATACATGATTCACATTGCATTATTTACGTGTGAACTTACCTCGGTACAAAATTTATAAAAACGAGTCTAGTCCTCGTGCACCTTGTCTTTTTCCCAGTCAAGGTCCGTTCCTCGTTTTTCTTGATCTAAAATGATAAAAAATCACTAGCGCAATCATCACCTTAATTAAGACATTATATAGACCACTTTTGGCATAATGACCATTTTGCCCCTAAGCTCTCAAAAAATTACGATTTTACCCCTAGGCTAGTAAAAACGATTTTTAAAAAATTTTCTCACTAACTAAGCCTAATTGAATTCTTTTTATACTGTAAGTAGCCCACAATTCCAATTATTTCACACATTTTTCACCCATTTTACAACTTATGCAAAATGGTCCTTAGTTAGGGTTTCCATGAAAGCTACTTCACAAAAGTTGTTTATTTAACCACCATAACTCATTTTCTTCCATAACATTTCAACAAACATCTCAAAATCTATACTTTTAATCTTTTTGCAAAATAGTGCCCTCAATAGTTAGATTAAGCTTTAAGGGCTCCAAAAACACAAAAATTATCAAGTAAGGTTATCTAAATCACTTACTTTCAAAGATGGAGAGTGGTTACAAATTTTAAGCTTCCAAAACCCTCAATTTGCTGGTATTTTCATTGGACAAGTAAATGAGAAGAAGATGACATCTTTTTCTCTTTCTTTTATTTTTATTTTAATCAATTAAGTCACCAAACACACCTAATATCGACCTTTGACCTCTCTTGTCCCCCTATGGCTGGCCACTCTCCTAAAAAGCGTCTATTTGCGCTTTATAGACCTCGAATTATGGTTCTCTAGCTATTTGGTCTATCTATCAAGTAAAATATAATTTTTACTCTTTATAGATTTAGTCCTTTTTCGCAATTAAGCTCACAATCGCTAAAATTTGTTCATCAAAATTTTCATACATTCATAAAATCATACTATAACACATACAATAATATTAAAATAATAAAAATAATTTCTTGGCCTCGAATTTGTGGACCTAAAACCATTGTTCCGATTAGCCCCAAAATCAGGCTGTTACAATAAAGACCTCCAATTTTGAATTCCATAGCTATTTGGTACCTATAGCTGCTAGAACTCAACTTTTGCTTTTTATGCAATTTGGTCCGTTCCATCCAATTAGACATGTAACCTATAAAATTTCTTTACGAAATTTTCATACGATATTTCAATCACAATGCAGACCATGAAATAATATTAAAATAATTCTCCTTCTAAACTCAGATTTGTGGTCTCAAAACCACTGTTCCGATTTCATTCAAAACAGGCTGTTACAACTCTCCCCCTTAAAGAATTTTCATCCTCGAAAATCTTACCAGTAAAAAGATTTGGATAATGCTTCCACATTGTTTCCTCTGATTCCCAGGTAGCGTATTCTAATCTGTGTCATTGCTAAAGAACTTTTACTAAAGCTACCTTTTTATTTCTCAATTCTTGCATCTCACGTGCCAGAATTTTGACCAGTTCTTCACTATAAGTCATATCAGGCTGAATTTCAATATCTGCCTAAGGATTAACACGTGAAGGGTCTGACTGATATCGTCATAACATAGACATGTGAAAAACATTGTGAATCTTTTCTAGTTTTTGTGGTAAAGCCAACAGGTATGCAACAATTCCTATTCTTTCAATGACCTCATATGGCCTGATAAATTGTGGACTTAGTTTTCCTTTAAGACCAAACTGAAGAATTTTCTTCCAAGGAGAAACTTTCAGGAATACTTTATTGCCAACTTGAAATTCTATTCTTTACATTTAAGATCTGCATAGGATTTCTGACGATTAGAAGCTGCTTTCAAGCTGTCTCGGATCATTTTCACTTTTTCTTCAGTTTCACGAATTAGATCAACTCGATGTATCTTTTTCTCACTGAGCTCAGTCCAATACAATAGAGTTCTACATTTACGACCATACAGAGCTTCGTACGGTGTCATTTTAATGCTTGACTAATAGCTATTATAATATGCGAATTCAACTAAAGGCAGGTACTTTTCCCAATTGCCTTCGAATTCTAAAACACAACACCGAAGTATATCTTCTAGAATCTGTATCACACGTTTGGATTGACCATCAGTCTGAGGATGGAATGTAATACTGAAATGTAACTGCGTATCTAGAGCATCTTGTAGTTTGTTCCAGAATCGGGATATAAACCGAGGATCTTTATCTGAAATAATAGAGACTGGCACTTCATATAGTCTAACAATCTCAGAGATATATAATTTAGCCAATCTGTTAAGTGAGAAATCCATGTGTATCGGAATGAAATGTGTAGCCTTCGTTAAACGATCAACAATTACCCAAATGGCATCTTTCTTTTTCAGAGATAGGGGTAACCCTAATATAAAGTCCATAGTAACTCTTTCCTATTTCCATTATGGTATCGTCACTGGTTGTAACAATCCTAAAGGTACTTGATGTTTGGCTTTAACTTGCTGACATATCAAACATCTAAACACAAATTTAGAAATATCACATTTCATTCCCAGCCACTAGTACATCTTTTTCAAATCATTGTACATTTTATTACTCATTGGATGAATAGACAAAGTACCATTATGGGCTTCATACAAAATCTTTTATACAAGCTCTGAATTCCTCAGTACACATACTCTGCCTCTGTACAACAGACAATCATCAGATCGAATCTAAAATTCTGAATCGGAAGTCAACTCATAATATACCTATTTAGCTTTCAATTCATCATCATTTTTCTGAGCTTTGTAAATCTGCTGTAGGAATGTCGGTTTAGCTTTTAACTTAGCTAAAATTAAGCAATCATCTGCCAAAGACAATTGGGTATTCATTGCTCGCAAAGCAAACAGAGAATTTCTACTCAGAGCATCTACAACCACTTTTGCTTTTCTCGGATGATAATCAATAACCAAGTCATAGTCTTTCAACAATTCAAGCCATGTGCGCTGTCCAAGATTCAAATCTTTTTGCAACATTAAATACTTTAAACTTTTATGATCAGTGAATACATGGCATTTTTCACCAAACAGATAGTGTCGCCAAATTTTCAAGGCAAACACAATAGCTGCCAATTCTAAGTCATGTATCGGGTAATTCCTTTTATGTGGTTTTAGCTATCTAGAAGCATAGGCTATTACTTTACCTTATTGCATCAAAACAAAGCCTAAACCATTCAATGACGCATCACTGTAAATTACAAATTCCTTACCTGATTCAGGCTGAACTAGAATTGGTGCTTTAGTCAATAAGGCTTTCAATATGTCAAAACTCTGCTAACATTTATTGGTCCAATTAAATTTCACATCTTTCTACAATAATCGTGTCATTGGTGAAGCTATCATCGAGAATCCTTTTACAAACCTCCGATAGTAACCGGCTAATCCCAGAAAGCTTCTGACTTCACACACATTTTTTTTATGTTTTCCAATTATTTGCTAAAATTTTTTCGGATCCACTCTGATGCCTTCAGCAGATACTATATGTCCAAGAAAACCAACTTCCTGAAGCCAAAATTTGCATTTGCTAAATTTAGCATACAATTGTTTCTCACATAGAGTTTACAGAACAATTCTCAAATGATGAGCATGTTCATTTTCATCTTGGGAATATACCAGAATATCATCAATAAATACCACCACAAATCTGTCTAGATACAGTCTGAAAACTCTATCACTCGTAACTGATAGTAGCCAGAACGGAGATCTATCTTCGAAAATATTATAACACCTTTCAACTAGTCAAACAAGTCATCAACTTGTAACTTTATTGAGCTGTCTGTAATCAATGCATAACCTCAAGGATCCATCCTTCTTCTTAACAAACAGAACTAGCGCACCCCAAGGTGAAGAACTAGGTTGAGCAAAACCTCTGTCAGTCAATTCTTGCAACTGTGCTTTCAACTTTTTTAATTCTATAGGGGCCATTTTGTATGGTGCTATAGATATCAATGTTGTCCCCAGAATAGGATCTATAGAAAATTCAACCTCTCTAGCCGATGATAATCCAGGTAATTCTTCTAGAAACACATCAGGATACTTACAGACTACTGGCACTGACTTAATCTTTGACTCAGATACTTTAATGTCCAACACATAAGCAAGATAAGCATCATACCCTTTTTTGACATATTTCTATGCTGACACGGCTGATATCACATTAAACAACCCGTCCACTTTCTTAGATTCAATACAGAGCATTTCAACATTCTGAAATTTCAATACAATATGCTTTTGTTTGTAGTTTACCACTATATCATGTTGATTTAACCAGTCCATACCCAGAATCACATCAAACTCGTCAAATGGTAATAACATCAATTAGCCGAAAAACAGTAACCCCGTACCATTAACGAACAATTCTTACAAATTTTATCCACCATCACATAATGGCCTAGGGGGTTTGATACTTTAACCAAAAATTTAGTGGAGTCGACAGGTAAGTTTTTATTAGACACTAAACTCGTGCAGATGTATGAATGAGTAGAACCGGGATCAATTAAACCAGTAATAACATCGGGTGCATAGGCATCCTCGCATGCACAAATAACATTATCAAAATCTTTTGTTGTACCCTGGCTACCACTCACATTACCGGAATTACGAGATGGTCTATCTCTCGAGGCGGGGTTACTCGGCCTTGAAGTCTTTACGATATCTTTCTCAGGCTTTTCTGGGCAGTCTCTGAGATAGTGGTCAAAGAAACCACATCTAAAACATGCTTCACTTCTCATACGACACTCACCAAAATGTAGTTTATTACAATGTTTGCATCAGGGTTTGGTATTTCTAACATTGCCTGCACTTGCTACAGATGTAGCCTGAGGTCTCGGATTAGAGTGTTGAATACTTCTATCTCTCCCAGAATACCCTGTAGAGGTAGTAAAATGGTCATGATATTTTTTCAATTTCTTTGAAGCTGACTGTTGTGACTTTCCAAATAATCTTTTGCTCAAATTTTTGGCTTTCATCTCTTTTATTTACTCAATTCTTTTGTAACACCCCTAACCCGTATTCGACGCCGGAACAGGATTACGAAGTATTATCGGACTTATAACTTATAAAATCAAGCATTTCATAAACAATTATCATTCAAAACAAAAACCATTCCTAATCATTCATATGGTCCATAATATAAGCCCTCGAGGCCCAAAATAGACATTAAAAGTGGTTCAAAACTAAATCGAGTGCTTAAGGAATTTTTAGGAAAACATGGAAAATTTTAAAAGTGTAGTGGACACATGCCCATGTAGGCAAGCCTGTGTCTCACACGGCCAAGAGACACGCCCGTGTCATAGGCCATGTGGGTATTCGAAATGGGATCACATAGTCGTGTCCCGTCCCGTGTCTGACCCCGTGTAACTCACTAACTTGGGTCACACGGCTAGACCACATGCAGGTCTGCCAGGCTATGTACCCTTCGAAATGGCCTCACACAACCGTGTGCTAGGCCGTGTGAAAACTGAAGAGTATACTGACTTGTGCAACACGGCCAAACCACACGCCCGTGTGCTAGGCTATGTGAAGCTACTGACTTGATTTCTAAAAAAGTATTTGGGGACACACGACCATGTCACCTGGCCGTGTGTCACACATGGCTGAGACACTTGCCCAATGTGGTACTAACTTACACATACCAAATAGCATATAACCATATCATCAATAGGCATTCAAACCAATCACAACCAAGTCTATATCATGCAATTTCATTACCAACAATCTTAAGCTCTTAGGCATCTCAAATGATCATTTTAAAAACATGATAAAATCACCTTCAAATACTACCTAAATGGTCAATTACATATATGCACAATCTTTCCTAAATATAACATGCATACCATTTATCAAATTCACCAATTAAGTACCAATCTACTAATACACAATCAAAGCCTTCCCATGGCAAACATAAATCATACAAGATGAGGCTAGCCACATATATATCTACATACCAACATATACCAAATCAAGCCACATTTAATGGGTAGTTACATAACAAAACATATAGGCTTTCATTAGCCAAATGACCTATACATGCCATATAACCAAAATACATAAAGTCCAAAAGTACCAAAATAAAAGTTTGATAGTGCGATGCAATTTCTGACAACTTCCAAAATAAGCGATTTGGAATAATAAACAAAGTAAGCAATTAAACTTAGTAAGTTCGTATAGCATAAAACTTATCTTACTATTTAATCACAATTTAAGTAATTAAACATAGTATAATTCAACTCAATTTGATCCACAAGCCTATCATATATTCATCCACAAAGTTAGACATGAAACCACAAATCTCATAGATTCAATTCTCACATGATTCACATACATACCTGTACTGGTTTATATTGAATTCACATACTCTCGTAACATCACTGTGCCTATTGGACCATTTGGAATAATATCGGATACTTGGGTATCTTGCACACTAAGTTCCAATACATCATTGAAACCATCTCTATCTCATATCTCATAAAGATGCTCACCCTCGAGCTATCATTGGGTCTACTCACACAAGATAACAATCAAGACATAGCTACACGGTGCTCACACAAGCTGACGAGTAACCGCAGCACATGCCGAAAAACTCAGCCACCAGTAGAACATACAGGACCAGTACCTAAAACATCATAACCCCTAATGACATGTCATTTGTATCCTATCTATTCCTAAGGTTCAAACGAGATCTCATATGTCGCCAAATCTTCGTCAAGTACATCCGTGAAATCGTATTCATCAAGAATGCAATATTAAAGAATTTAATACACAATTATTTAATGCATATTAACATACGAACTTACTTCGAATTAGTACGAAAACAATTGACCGATCAATCCACTACTTTGTCTTTTCCTCGATTTACTTCCAAATGTTGTTTTTCTTGATCTAAAACATCAAATTTAACTACTTTAATTCATATTTTATTCAATTCAATCCAAATTCACAATTTGGCAAAATTACTATTTTGCCCCTAGACTTTTGACTTATTTACAGTTTAGTCCCTAGCTCATAATAATGCAAATTCATGCATTTGGTACATACCCATGCTAGTTGAATTTCATCTAAGCTTAAAGTAGCTCATACATTTCATTAATTCACACATTTCACCCCATAAATTTCACTTTTTCCAATTTAATCCCTATTTGACATTTTCAACCAAAATCACTTTACAAAACTTGTTTACCTAACAACAACCATTCCATCATCAAAAATCAAAATACATATACATTCATCAATGGTAAAACCCTAATACTTTAGTAGTTTCACAAATTAGTCCCTGGGCTAGCTAGATTAAGCTACAACGACTCTAAAAACATAGAAATCATTAAAAACAGATCAAAATTTCATACCTAAATGAAGAAATGGAGATGGCTGAATGAAGCATTCAAAAATGGCTTCTTCCATTGAATTTTCTGTTGCAAAATAGATAATGGAAGATGATGGAAATTTTTGTTTTATTTTAATTAACCTTTATTTACTAATTTCCAAAATTAACATTTAAAACATTTAATAATTACAAAAAATACCAAGCCATTATCATCCACTAACTCATTAATGGGCTAATTACCATATAAGGACCTCTACTTTAAATTTCTATAGCTATTAGACATCTTTAGCTATTAGAACCCAACTTTTGCACTTTACACGATTTAGCTCTTTTTCGCAAATTAAGCATGCAAACGATAAAATTTCTTAAAGAAATTTTTTATATGCTCTATTAACATGCTTTAGACACTAAAATAATAATAAAATAAATATTTTGACTTTAGATTTGTGGTCCTAAAACTACTGTTCTGATTTAACTGAAAACGAGCCGTTACAACTCCCCCCTTAGGAATTTTCGTCCCCGAAAATCTTACTAGAAAATAGGTTAGGGTACTATTTCCTCATAGCTTCCTCGATTTCCCACGTAGCCTCTTCAATGTCGTGACGTTGCCAAAGAACTTTCACTAAAGCTATGCTTTTGTTTCTTAACTCTTTAATCTCTAGTGCTATAATTTTGATCGGTTTTCACTATACGACATATCGGGATTAATATCAACTTCTACCGGAGAAATTATACCTGGACGATCTGATTTGTACCTTCGTAACATGGATACATGAAACACATTATGAATCCTTTCCAACTTTGACGGTAATTTAAGTCGATATGCCACTGGCCCTATTCTCTCTATAATCTTATACGGCCCAATAAACCACGGACTCAATTTCCCTTTGCGACCAAATCGAATAATTTTCTTCCATTGTGATACTTTCAAAAACACTCTGTCGCTGATTTGAAATTCAATACTTTACGTTTCAAATCCGCATACGATTTTTCTCGATCTGAAGCTGCCTTCAAATTATCACGAATCACTTTCACTTTCTCTTCAGTCTCTTTGAGCAAATCAACCCCGTGAGTCTTTTTCTCACTAAGCTCAGTCCTGTACAATGGAGTTCGGCATTTACGACCATATAAAGCTTCATACGGTACCATCTTTATGTTTGACTGATAACTATTATTATACGCAAATTCAACTAACAGTAAATATTTTTCCCAGTTGCCTTCAAACTCTAAAACACAGCAACAAAGCATATCTTCGAGAATTTGAATCACTCTCTCAGACTGACCATCAGTTTAAAGATGAAATGCAGTGCTAAAATGTAACCGTGTACCCAAAGCCTCTTGCAATTTCTTCTAGAATCGTGATGTAAACCGCGGATCTCTATCCAAAATAATAGAGACTAGCACTCCGTGCAATCTGACAATCACTAAAATGTACAATTCAACTAATCTATCAAGATAAAAATCTGTACGCACTGGAATAAAATTTGCAGACTTCGTCAGACGATCAACAATGACCTAGATAGCATCTTTCTTTTTTGGAGACAGAGGTAATCCCGCTATGAAATCCATTGTAACTCTATCCCATTTTCACTCCGATATCATCACTATCTGTAACAGTCCCGAAGGCACTTGATGTTCGGCTTTAACTGTTGACAAATCAAGCATCTCAACACGAAATCAGAAATGTCACATTTATACCCGACCACCAGTAAATCTGTTTCAAATCACTAAACATCTTAGTACTCCCCAGATGAATAGACAAGCTACAACTATGTGCTTCGTGTAAATTTTTTATACAAGCTTAGTATTCTTTGGTACACACACTTTACCTCGAAACAACAAACAATCATTAGATTTGATCTGAAACTCTGAATCAGTAGTTGACTCGCACTGTATTCTTCTAGCTCGCAATTCATTATCACATTTCTGAGCCTCATAAATTTGTTGTAAAAACATCGGTATGGCTTTTAATTCAGCTAAAATTGAACCATCATCAAACAAAGTCAACTCCGTATTCATCGCTCTTAGAGCAAACAAGGACTTTCTACTCAAAGCATCTGCGACAACATTTGTTTTTCTCGGGTGGTAATCAATCACTAACTCGTAGTCTTTCAATAGTTCAAGCCATCTTTGTTGTCGCAAATTCAAATCCTTTTATGACATCAAGTACTTTAAACTCTTGTGATCAGTAAATATGTGGCACTTCTCACCAAACAAGTGCTGTCGTCAAATTTTCAATGCAAACACTATTGCGGTGAACTCCAAATCGTGTGTCAGATAATTCTTCTCATGCACTTTAACTGTCTGGAAGCATACGCTATCACTTTGCCTTCCTGTATTAAAACGCATCCCAAACCGTTCAATGATGCATCACTGAAAATCACAAATTGTTTACCTGGCTCAGGCTAAACTAAAACTGGTGCTTCGGTTAACAGTACTTTTAACTGATTAAAACTCTGTTGACATTTGTTAGACCACTCAAATTTCACATCTTTCTGCAATAATCGTGTCATCGATGTAGCTATCATTGAGAAACCTTTAACAAATATCTGATAATAGCCCGCTAACTCTAAGAAACTTTTGACCTCAGAAATGTTTCTTGGTGGTTTTCAGTCAACAACCATTGAAAATTTGCTTGGATCAACTCTGATGCCTTCTGCTGAAACAATGTGTCCCAAAAATCCAACTTCTCGAACCCAAAAATCGTATTTGCTGAATTTAGCAAATAATTACTTATCTCTCAAAGGTTGTAACATTATCCTCAAATGCTTGGCATGTTCAGACTCATCTCAAGAGTAGATCAGAATATCATCAATGAATACAATAATGAATCTTTCTAAATATGGTCAAATTCTATTCATCAAGTTCATAAGTATGGCAAGAGCATTATTTAACCCAAATGGCATAATAAGAAATTCATAATGTCCGTACCTGGTTCTGAATGCAGTTTTTGACACATCAGAATCTTTAACCCACAACTAATAATAACCAGAACACAAATCAACCTTAGAAAATACTGTGGCACCTTTTAGCTGATCAAACAAATCATCAATTCACGGTAATGGATACTTGTTCTTGATCATAACTTTGTTGAGCTACCAATAATTGATACATAATCTCATTCATCCATATTTCTTCTTTACGAATAAAACTGGTGCACCCCGGGGCGAGAAACTCAGTCATGCATAACCTCTATCCGTTAACTCTTGCAACTGAGCTTTCAACTCTTTAAACTCTGTCAAAGCCATTCTATATGGAGCTATCGATATCGGTGATGTTCCCGGTACTAACTCAATAGCAAATTCAACCTCTCTGATCGGTGGTAACCTGGGTAACTCCTCTAAAAAACATCTAAATATTCACAAACCACTGGTGCTGGTTCAATCTTCGATTCAGACACCTTTGTATCAAGTGTATAAGCAAGATAAGCATTGCAACCCTTTCTCACATATTTCTGTGCTAAAATAGCTGATATCACTATAGGTAACTCACTTGAACTATCAGATTTAATACGAAGAATCTCACCATTCTGACATTTCAATACAATGAGTTTTCGTCTACAATTCACAACAGCATCATGCAAAGTCAGCCAATCCATACCCAATATTACATCAAACTCATCAAACGGAAAGAGTATCAAATTGGCCAGAAAATAGTAACCCCGTGTCATCAAAGGACAATTCTTGCAAACTTTATCAACTAGTACATACTGGCCTAAGGGGTTCGATACTTTAATCATAAATTCAGTGGACTCAACAGGTAAACTCTTACTAGACACTAAATTCGTACAAACATATGAATGGGTCAATCCAGGATCAATCAAAGTAGTTACATTAATGTCATAAAGAGAAAAAAATACCTATGATAACATCTGGTGCCGATGCATCTTCGCGAGCATGAATAGCGTAAGCTCTGGCTAGAGCTCCAGCCTCAGATCTTATAGTAGAATCCTTTGTTACACCTTTGCTACTATTCACATTTCTAGTATTTTAAGGTGGTCTCCCTCTGGCAACTGTATTACTCAGCCTTGTATTCAGAAATTTGTCTTTCTCAAGTAACTCAGGGCAATCACGAATAAAATGCTCTTGCAAGCTACATCTGAAATAGACTTTATTATTCATCCAAAAATCTCCAAAATGCCATCTTCTACATTATTGACACTCAGGTTTGTTGTTTTTAACACTACCAATGCTAGATACTGAAGTAGCTTGAACTTTTGGACTCGTGTGTTACTTTCCATGATCTTTGTTGGAATACCCCACTGAAGTAGTCGAACGGTTATAACAATCCCTTGATTTCTTTGATGATGAATGATATGATTTACCCATTAACCTCTTTCTTGAATCTTTAGCCTCAGAATCAGCTCTTCTCTTTTCTTTGTTAAGCTCCTCGACTTTGCAAGCTCTATTGACCAAACCAACAAATTCTTTCAGCTCTAGAGTTCCAACTAAAAGCTTAATATCCTTATTCAACCCGTCTTCGAACCGCTTACACATAATTTCTTTAGTGGAGAAGCATTCTCGAGCATACTTCCTCAGTCTTACAAATTCTCTTTCATACTCGGTTATGGTCATATGACCCTGTTTCAACTCTAGAAATTCCTTACGCTTTTGATCAAGAAACCATTGACTTATATACTTTTTCCTGAACTCGTTCTGAAATAATTCCCACGTGACCCATTCTCTTGGTACAACAGATATCAAGGTATTCCACCACTGATAAGTTGAATCTCTCAGAAGAGACACAGCACATTTAACACACTCAGATGGTGTCCAAGACAACTCATCCAATACTCACATTGTATTCTCTAGCCAGAACTCGGCTCTTTCAGGGTCATCATCAAATGTAGTCCTAAACTCTTCAACCTTATATTCGTCGATTTTATCAATTGGCGACTTACTAATTCGGATTGGTTCAGAACATTGAGGAATAACAAGAATTGATTGGGGAACAGGAGGGGGTAGAGGTTTTTGAGTAGCTGGATTCATTCGGACATACTTAGAGAACCATTCATTCATCATTTGAAAGAAAGCTTCCTGGCCTCCCTTTCATGACCCTCAGATACAGGTCTCGATCCAAACGGCACTACTCCATGAACAGAGGGTGGCGCATTACTTTTTACATCGTCAGAGTCTGCTCGATGGGAATCATTACAATATGAAAACATGATTTAAAAATGTCAGGAGATATCACATTATCACAGGTTAAATATGGCATGGATAGCTAGACTCACATACGCTACATTAGTCACAGAATCGACTAAACCGTAGCTCTGATACCAATAAATATAACACCTCCAACTCGCATCTGACGTCGAAATAGGGTTACAGAGTATTACCGAACTTATAACTTATAAAATCAAGCATTTCATAAACAATTATCATTTAGAATAAAAACCATTCCTAATTATTCATATGGTCCCTAATATGAGACCTCGAGACCCAAAATAAACATTAACAGTGGTTCAGGACTAAACCGAGTGCTTAAGAAATTTTTAGGAAAACATGAAAAATTTTTAAAGTGTAGGGGACACACGCCCGTGTCACATGCCGTGTAGGAAACCATCTCATCCAGTGTCTGACCCCGTGTAACTCACTAACTTGAGTCACACAGCCAGACCACACGCCCGTGTGCCAGGCCATGTACCCTTCGAAATTGCCTCACACACCCGTGTGCCAGGCTGTGTGCTACGCCGTACGAAAACTAAAGAGTATACTAACTTGTGCCACACGGCCAAGCCACACAACCATATGCTAGGCCGTGTGAAGCTACTGACTTGATTTCTAAAGAAGTATCATGGGACACGGCACATGGCCGTGTCGCCTGGCCGTGTCTTACACATGGCTGAGACACACGCCCGTGTCACTGCCTGTGTGGACAAAAATAGGCCATTTTCCAAGCCATATTTCTCACCCAATGTGGTACCAACTTACACATACCAAATAGCATATAACCATATCATCAATAGGCATTCAAACCAATCACAACCAAGTCTATATCATGAAATTTCATTACCAGCAATCCTAAGCTCTTAGGCATCTCAAATGATCATTTTAAAAACATGCTAAAATCACCTCCAAATACTACCTAAATGGTCAATTACATGTATTCACAATCTTGCCTAAATATAACATGCATACCATTTATCAAATTCACCTATTAAGTGCCAATCTACTAATACATAATCAAAGCCTTCCCATGGCAAACATAAATCATACAAGATGAGACTAGCCACACATATATCTACATACCAACATATACCAAATCAAGCCACATTAAATGGCTAGTTACATAACAAAACATATAGGCTTCCATTAGCCAAATGACCTATACATGCCATATAACCAAAATACATAAAGTCCAAAAGTACCAAAATAAGAGTTCGATAGTGCGATGCAATTTCTAACAACTTCTAAAACGAGCGAGCTTCCAAATCACTATAAAACACGGAAAAATAAACAGAGTAAACAATTAAGCTCAATAAGTTCATATAGTATAAAACTCATCTTACCATTTAATTACAATTTATGTAATTAAACATAGTATAATGCAACTCAATTTGATCTACAAGCCTATCATATATTCATACACAAAGTTAGACATGAAATCACAAATCTCATAGATTCAATTCTCACATGATTCACGTACATACCTGTACTGGTTTATAATGAATTCACATATTCTTGTAACATCACTGTGCCCGTTGGACCATTTGGAATAATATCGGATACTCAGGTGTCTTGCACACTAAGTGCCAATACATCGTTGAAACCATCTCTATCTCAAATCTCATAAAGATACTCACTCTCGAGCTATCATTGGGTCTGCTCACACAACCTGACAGTCAAAACGTAGCTACACAATGCTGCTCACACAAGCTAACGAGTAACCACAACACATGCTAGAAAACTCAGCCACCGATCAAATGAACGAGACCAGCAGCCAAAACACCATAACCCCTAATAACATGTCATTCGCATCCTATCTATTCCTAAGGTTCAAATGGGATCTCATATGTCACCAAATCTTCAAGTATATCCGTGAAATCGTATTCATCAAGAATGAAATATTAAAGCATTTAACACATAATTACTTAAGGCTTATTAACATATGAACTTACTTCGAATTAGTATGAAGACAATTGACTGATCAATCCACTACTTTGTCTTTTCCTCGATTTATTTCCAAATGTTATTTTTCTTGATCTAAAACATCAAATTTAACTTCTTTACTTCATATTTTATTCAATTCAATCTAAATTCACAATTTGGCTAAATTACTATTTTACCCTTAAACTTTTAACTTATTTACAATTTAGTCCCTAGCTCATAACAATACAAATTAATGCAATCTGGTACATACTCATGCTAGCCGAATTTTATCTAGTTTAAAACAGCTCATACATTTCATTAATTCACACATTTCACCATATAAATTCTACTTTTCTTAATTTAATCCCTATTTGACATTTTCAACCAAAATCACTTGACAAAACTTGTTTATCAAACAACAACCATTCATTTTCCATCATCAAACATCAAAATACATACACATTCTTCAATGGTAAAAACCTAATACTTTAGCAATTTCACAAATTAGTCCCTGGCTAGCTAGATTAAGCTACAACGACTCCAAAAACATAGAAATCATTAAAAACGATTCAAAATTTCATACCTAAATGAAGAAATGGAGATGGCCGAATGAAGCATTCAAAAATGGCTTCCTCCCTTGAATTTTCTATTGCAAAATAGATAATGGAATATGATGAAAATTTTTGTTTTATTTTAATTAACCTTTATTTATTAATTTCCAATATTAACATTTAAAACCTTTAATAATTACACAAAATACCAAGCCATTATCATCCACTAACTCATTAATGGGATAATTACCATATAAAGACCTATACCTTAAAGTTCTATAGCTATTAGACACTTTTAGCTATTAGAACCTAACTTTTGCACTTTATATGATAAAATTAAGCATGCAAACGATAAAATTTCTTAACGAAATTTTCATATGACTCTATTAACATGTTGTAGACACTAAAATAATAATAAAATAAATATTTTGACTTTAGATTTCTGATCCCAAAATCACTGTTCAGATTTTACTAAAAACGGGTCGTTACATCTTCAGCTTTATGAGCTTAGTCGACCAATATCATAAATTATTTTAATTCTAGAATCCCAACTAAAAATTTTATATATTCATTTAAACCCTCCTCAAACCGCTTACACATGGTGATTTCAGTCGGGATACATTCTCTGGCATACTTACCCAGTCGAACAAATTCTCTTTCATATTCGAATACTGACATCTGCTCTTGTTTAAGCTCTAAAAATTCCTTCCCGTTTTTATCTACGAAGCTTTGACTAATATATTTATTTTCGAATTCAGTTTGGAAAAATTTTCATGTGACCCTTTCTTTCGGTACAACAGAAATTAAGGTGTTCCACCACTGATAGGCTGAGCTTTTAATAGAGACATAACACATTTCAAACATTCGGCCGGTGTACATGATAATTCATCAAGAACTCTAATAATGTTTTCCAACCAGAATTCAGCCCTTTCTGGATCGTCTTCAATGGTAGTTCTAAATTCTTCTACCTCATATTTACAAATTTTATCTACAAGAGGTTACCGATTTTAACAAGTTTTGTACCTTGTGGCATATCAGGAACTGGTTGAGAGATAGGAGGGGCAGGATGTTGTACAGCTGGATTTCTTCTTACAAATTCTGTAAACTATTCGTTCATCATTTGGAAGAAGGCTTCTTTTGTCTCTCCTCCTCAGTCCTCAAATACTCGTCTTTTATTACTTGAAGCTGCTCTTTGAACTTAAGCTTGAGCATTGCTCTCAGCTTCTTCTGATTTAGCTCGGTTGGATGACATTACTATATGAAAAACATATTTACAATGGTCAGGAAATATCACACTATCACAGGTTATATAATGTCATGTATAGCTAGACTCGTATACGCTATGTTAATTCGAGAATCAGCTAAACCGTAGCTTTGATACCAATTAATATAATACCCCTAACCTATATCCGTCGCCAAATTAGGGTTACAGAGCATTACTAGAGTTCACAAATCAAGTACAAATATTTTATTTCATTTCTCATTCATATCGAAAATTAATAATAATCAATCATATTGTCCCTTATATGAGCCCTCGAGGCCCAAAATACGCAATAGAAATAAGTTGGGACTAATCCGAGTACTCAGAAAATTTTTTGCAAAATTTTAAAATTATTCCAAAGTACAGGGGACACACGTCTGTGTGGCCAGGCCGCCTATCTCACACGGTCAAGAGACACACCCGTGTCTCTGGCTGTATGGGTATTTGAAATATGGACACACGGTCGTGTCCCAGCTCGTGTCCATACCCGTGTAACTCTCTGACTTGGGTCACATGGCCAAGCCACATGCTCGTGTGCTAGGCCGTGTGAGTATACTGACTTGCATTAATTAGGTGCAGGGGTCACCCGGCCAAGACACACGCCCATGTGCTAAGCTATATGGATAATTTTGACTTTTTGTTTCTCAATTTTTAAGATGCAGGGGACACACGACCAGATCACACACCCATGTGCTAGGCCATGTGTCACACACGGCTGAGACGCACACCAGTTTCTCTAACTGTATGCACAAAAATAGGCTATTTTCCAAGCCACATTTCTCACCCAATTTGTGTTTCACCTACACCAACATTTAAATACATTTACAAGCCAACACAAGTCCTTCAAATCAAGCCAAAATCAAGTCTTATACATGACATATCAATACATATGACCAAGTGTCCAAACTTACCAAAATAACCTAATTCATACATATACATCCTTGTACTAAATTTGCCAATTCAAACCAATCATTAATATACCTATATAATTTTCATCTTTCATCAATTTCAAACACATATCAAACATATATAAACTCTTATATACATATCAAAATATGTCCAACAAAAGCTATTCCAATGGCTAGTCACAACCAAACACATACACCCCATCATTAGCCAAATTTAGCCTATACATGCCATTATACCCAAAAGAAGTTTTGCTATTTATACGAAATCGAGCTGAAGGATAGTGTGATGTTGCTACGATAGGCTTCTAACCAAATCGAGCTTCCAAATTACTATAAAATAGAGGAAATAAAACATAGTAAGCACTTAATACTTAGTAAGTTCATATAGCAAAAATTAACATACCATTCATTTTCATTAAAATAAACACACAAAATGCATCCAAGCAAATTGGCTAATAGCCTAAACACACAACTTCATCAAACATGTTAGCCATTTACTTCACATGAATATCAAGAATCATGTATGAGCTCATCAATATCAAATTTTCATGTATTTCGTGTATATACAGGTAATAATTCACTTTGAATTCATTTATTTTCTCATATTAGTATTTTGTCCATTAAATCATTTAAAATATCGATGGATACCCAGATAGTACACAAGACGTGTACAAATTTGTAATCCATCAACTCGTATTCGGGAATGCTCATATGAGCATATAAACGAGAAGCTCTTTCAAGCCACATAACAAAAAGCTCATGTGAGCCATGTAATGGGAAGCTCTAAAAAGCCATTAACGGAAAGCTCATATGAGCCAATATCGGTAAGGTTCAAGCGAACCAATATCAGGAAGCTCCGGAGAGCCATATATCGAGACGTTCATAAGAGCTACGGTGTGTCCACAACATATGCAGGATCACAATCAATCGGGATGCTCAAAAGAGTTATTAACGAGAAGCTCGTAAGAACCATATAACGAGAAGCACATGAGAGCTAATAATGGGACACTCTTTCGAGCTGTGGTGTGTCCACAACACATGCAGGATCACAACCAATCGGGAACCTTGTATCCATTGAATTTCATCTATTCAAACGGAACTTAACATTTATCGGAAATTGTCTAATATGTTACTAATTTTCATACATGTCAATTACACAATTCACATACACAACATTCAATTCAAACATATAAATATACAATTTTGTTACACGAACTTACCTCAACAAGTGTTCGTGTACTCAAAATCTACTAATCCGATAATTTTTCTTTTCCTCGATCTAACTCCGTATTTGGTCTATCCGGATCTATATGAATGAATTTATCATTAATTTAATACAATTCAATCCAATTCACATCTTAGGGAAAAGTATCATTTTGCCCCTATACTTTTATTTAATTTTGATTTCGTCCCTAGGCTCGAAAAATGAAATTCATGCAATTAAATCCTTATTCCAAGCCTAGCCGATTTTTACATATAACATTAGTAGCCCAGGTATTTCACAAAAATACAAAATTTTTCCATAAAATTTTCATCTTTACAATTTAGTCTCTAAATCATAATTTCATCAAAATTCCCTTTACAAAAGTTTTTTATTTATCAATAAATTTTCATTTTCTACCATAAAACTTCATAATTCATGCATACTCATCCATGGAAAAACCCTAATACTTTGATAACTTTACAAATTAATCCCTGAGATAGCTAGATTAAGCTATTACGATCTCAGAAATATGAAAAATACTAAAAATGGGACAAGAATACTCACCGAATTGAACCAAGTAAGCTTGCTAACTTCAAGCTCTCCAAACTAGGGTTTCAATGTCTTTTTATTTGGGAAAGATGATGAAAATGATGATATTTTCTTATTTAATTAAAATATCATCTTTTATTATTTCATCTTTCTAATTTAGTCCTTTTCTTTATTTAATTTTCCATTGATGAATCATCATACTTATCTACTAACTCATCTTAATGGTCTATTTGCCATATAAGGACCTCCAATTTTGAATTTCATAGCTATTTGATACCTATAGCTGCTAGAACTCAACTTTTGCATTTTATGCAACTTGGTCATTTCCATTTAATTAGACATGTAACCTATAAAATTTCTTTACAAAATTTTCATACGATATTTCAATCATAATACAGACCATGAAATAATATTAAAATAATTCTTCTTCTAGACTCAGATTTCTAGTCCCGAAACCACTGTTCTGATTTCATTGAAAATGCATTGTTATAGATGTGACACGAAACTAAATAAAAATTTCTCTAAGACAAGTGCACCTATCAATTAATAGTATAGCTACATGAGCAAATTTATCGATCCCACGAGGACTACAAGTACTAGTAATTATCGCCTTTATATCATTTAACTGAATAATTTGAGTGATTGATTAAAAATTAAAACTAACTAAATTAATTAACTCGCGAACACGACAAAGAACAAAACATGAAAGTAATCGATTAACAACCAAGAAGCAAAATAATACCCAGGAAATAATTTACCTAGATTTCATCTGTCACTATCAATCTAAATTAAGCAATTTCTTTACTTAGTATCTTGATCCGTAAAAATCTCTAAATTATGCTAATATATCTTTCGAGTATAAGAGCAACTAACTCTAGGTTGATTAATTGAAATTTCTTTCTAACTAAAACCCTTAGTATCACATTAGCTCATGCTATGGATTCCCCTATTAGATTTGAGTCTAATCCGATCGATTTATGTCGTCCTATTTCTAATATTGCATACAAATCCACTCAATTAAGCAAGATCTAATCTTAAACAGTGTCTATTCAACCACCGACTTAAGCACATCATACTTGGATGAATAATCTAAAAATATAAAACCAAGAATTAAGCACACATAATTGAGAATAGTAAACTAAATATTTATTGCATAAAACAAAAATCAAATGATAGAATCTATCATAGGGTTCATCTCCCCTAGGTATATAGAAAATTAGTTCATGCTTGAAAATAGGAACATCCAAGACACAATATAATCGAAAGAAATAAAGTAACTCATGATAACTTCCTAAGAAATCAACTGGAAAACTTCATTCTTGATTGAAATCTACTTCCACAGTCGGCTTCAATGGTGTTTTTCGAGTTGTTTTCTTGAATACTCTCTGACGACTCTCTCTTATCTTCTTGTTTTTTTGATATATACGTCTTAGAATGCTCGGAAAACCAAAAAATAATGATTTTTCGTAGTTTAGTGTGCAATCCCATGAAATAAACATGGTCTACCACATGCCCATATGGCTCACACAGTCGTATGGAATGGTTCAGGTTGTGTGGCTCATGTAGCTTGCTCCGACGCTCCGGTTTTTGCTCCTTTTGCTCCCAAGTGGTCTATTAAGCATTAAAACATGAATTTAAATTATTAAGAGCATAAAATTTACAATTAAAATCAGATAATCACCCAAAAATGCATTAAAAATGAGGTTAAACATGTAACTTTTAACACTTATCAAGAATTATATATGAAATCTAAGTGGATTCTTACCTAGGTATTGTTTTGTCACTTGGTTGATACTTGATTATTTTTGTGTTTCACTCTTTGGTTCATTCATTAGTTAATTTACCTAGTTTGATTTAATTTTAATCAATCTTTTGAATTATTAGGTTAAATAATAGAAATGTGATAATTACTAGTAATTGTAGTCCTTAGAGGAACAATATATGTACTCACCATAACTATACTATTAATTGATAGGTGCACTTGTCTTGGTCAATTTATTAGTTAGTTTAGTGGAAAAGTAATTGAAGAACCTTCCATTGTCAGTAAACAACAACACAAAGATTCATCACTAAATACATTCAGTGATAAGCTCAGAAATGAATTATTGCTACCTACAGTTATTGTTTACTAAAATTTTAAATAGATAATGGAAGTGCTTGATTGTAGAGGCCACTACGATTTGACATTGTTGAAACTATGCAAAAAACAATAAAGAACACCAAAGATTTGTTTACGCAATTCGATTTCCTTATGCCTATAGAGCCTAGTTTAGTGAGTAATTCTACTATTTTTAATCACAAATACGACAAGTGATTCGCACTTTATCACTCCCTAAGTATAGAGATCTTACCTTTGTACCTATAGACTATAACACTCATTTCCAAATCCTCCCCTGAGAACTTAGATAGTAAACACTCAATATTTACAATTCAATTTGCACTTACTCACAAAAACAATTCCCCAACGAATAGATTCAAATGCTTTCTATGAGCTCCCATACATAACCTTGTCAAGCCTTAAGTATATATCAAATTCAACTTGATAACATAAAATATAAGTGAATACAAAGTAACTCCTTTAAATTAGTTATTACAACATAAGCATTCAAAGCAAAATCAATCAAAGATATAATCTCCAAAAGCAACAACACAATCTCGATCGAATCTCCATATTCCAAGTGTTGAATTGATTCACCCAAATCCAATACAATCTTCAAAAGCCAATGATTAGTTTCCATACATAGACTATAGTATTTTCAAAATAACAACACAGTAATTGGTTCACAGATTTTTTTCATTGAATTTCCAACTCAAATATGACAAGTAATTTCACTCTTTTAATAGTGTTAGTTAACCATTATACTATTTATGTTAATAATAAAGATAAATTAAAAAATATAAATTAAATAAATACTTGCAAACTCTTGAAATATTTAATGTTTCATGCAAATATTTAATTCATTTATATTTTTTTTCATTTTATATTTTCAACACCTATAAATAGTATTGAAAGGTTATAATTCTACAAAATAATTTCTCTTTCAACACCTATAAATAGAAAATCAAATTTTATTATTTGAGTTATTAATTCTACAAAATAATTTATGTTTTCACTTTTATAATTCAAATGGTAAAATGTTCTGAAAGGTTATATTAAATTTGTGAATGAAATTGGCTTGGAGTATAAATAAATGTTACCCTTAATTGTTATAAGAAACTTTATTTTATGTAAACTTTTTATAAGATTTGAGCTACTAGCATCATGTCCTTTGGAAACATTAAAGTGATACGAGTTTCAAGGTTCAATTTCAGGCCCATGGATGTGATGAACTTACACGACCTCAGGGCCCAACAACAAAGTCAAAGGTCAAGCAAATCAAACCAAGATTCGATCAGAGCCAGTATGTGATGATGAATCTTTTCGAAGAAATGAGGAATGATACATGCATGAAATGGGTAAAATATATTACAGTCAATTGAAACAAGCTGTCAATTTTTAAGCTCAAAGGATTAGTCAACTTGCAACAAATTTTTGTATGGGATCTAAGCATTTATGGATTAAGATGTCTTCATATAATTTGAATATCTATCTCTTATCTTCAAAATACACTTTGAATCACTTGATTTCAAGTTCTAAAACTCAAGTTATGATAGTTTTAGTGAAGATTGCGTGAGTAGAATTTTTAGACAGGATTATGAAGGGAATTATGAGTTTCGAGCTTTTATGTCAAGTTTAAATCTTATTGGGTTTGGGTTTTAAGCTTAATTTTTATTATACATGAGTCCAATGCATTATTTATCAGCTCTTATTATTTTATTATTTCTTTCTTCCAAAATTTTTATAATTATTAAGTACTTTAAGTTATTTAGGAGTTTTATGTAAATAAGAAAGTTTAGTTTAAAATTACTTCTTGTTTAGGTTAATTAGAGTTATAGTATACTTAAGAGTTTTATTTATTTTTAATTAGCTAGCCTGTATAAAAATCATTTCATTGATTATTCACTTTGTATTTATAAAAATTCTCTTTGAGTTTTCTATTCAAGATTTTTTCTTGAGTTTTCTTTTAAAAGAGTTTTAACAATCTTTTAAGATTATTGGGATCATCTTCAAACTTTTTCTTACCAAGTTTTCTTTATTGGAGGAGAAATTAGAGCCGCTTGAAGGGGGTTATGGATTCTTCTTATTTTCAAGGCTCCTTAGGACTTCTAGACACCACGTTCTATCTTTTCCATCTATCTTCTTTATTTTCTTCTTTATTATTCTAATCTTTAATTTATTATTATATTTTATTTATCTTAGTTATTTATTTTAATTATTTTATCTTATTTGGATTCGACTACATATCAGATTGTATCAAAATCCAATTTCCTTTCCTAACATCTAGAGCCCTAAGTCAAATCCATGACTTGGACAAACTTACTATCCTCTTCCGCAATTATTAGCGCTCATTCTTTATCATTTGGTAATAGATTCTTAGGTGTTTTAGGTGTTCTTTATCATCTGCACAAGTATTGTACATTAATCAATTCATAATTGTAATAAGCCATTTCTGCCTGGGCCCATAATTAAATAAAACCGAAAACAAAAAATAAAAATAAAATGAATGTTTATTTATTTAAACAGTCCATATACAGAGCCCAAAAATCTAAACCCAAACCCAAACAACCCGGTTACAACCCAATTGGTCCTACCCCTGATACACTAAACTAGCCTGGTAACCCAAGATTTAATTGGCCCAATTAGCCCAACCTATCTTCAGCTTCAGGAAACCCTAGTTAGGGTTTGCGCCGCAGCTCCCAAGCCATACCAAACGTCAGAAGATCTTACGTCACAGCACGCCAATTATCACATTTTTTGCGCCGTTCCAAGTGACCACCATCAGTGCTGTGGTTCCAGTCCCCATGTCGCGCCGCAATCGGCGCATGGATCATGCCCCACCGCCGAAGATTGCATCGTTAACGTGCAAGAAAAGGAAAGAACCAAGCAATCAGCCAATAAATCAAAATCAGAATCGGGGTTTAATTTTTTTTTAGACTCATTTTTAAATAGTATAAATGGATGTAACATACGATGTAAAAGAGAGGGGGATTTTTTATAAATACAAAAAATATACGCACATATATACAGAAGAAAGAAAGTTCAAGCAGTTTCTTTAAAAGGTGATTTAAGCTTTATATTCTGTCATTTTATTTATCAACAAATATACGAATCGTTTTTAAAAAAAACTGTCGATCTTAAGAAGGAAAAAGAGGTTACCCATATTTCGCTTGAAAGGGCGAGGGTTTTTAACCCTCCGACCACCGTGTGTGGAGGCGCATGTGGCGCGTGAGCATGTGCTGCTTGATGGCTGAAGGCCGAAGCTGGGGACTCCTCTCTTCCCCTCTGCAGAGAGTTTCAAAAATTTTTTTAAAGACCGTTGTAAAATGAATTTTGGGCTTAAGTTTTGACTTATATAACATTACAAAAACGGTGCCATTTTGGCTTAGTTCAATAAGCACCAAAATGACACTGTTTCAACAGAGGATCCGCGTGTTGACCCGATTACCCAGGGAGGATCCGCGTGTTTTTGTAAAATGGGTAAATTGCCCAATTGATCCTTCCTTTTTTTTAATATTTACAATTTCATTTTATTTTTTAAATTTGGCCCCTATATTTTATTTTTGTTTCAATTTAGTCCTAATGACCGATATAAAGCTCATCGTGGAAATGGTGTCGTTATGGGATTAGGGCAAATTGCCCAATGAGTCCCTTGGTTTTGATACGTTTTCCAAATAGGTCTATTTTTTTTAAATTAGCCCAAAATTTTTAATTGCCTTTAATTTTAGTTCTCTTACACTTGTAAATTTATTTATTTCAAATTTTATTATTTATTGAATGAATATTATTATTTTATATTAAAATTATATGTTATATTATTAAATACAGGAAATCCATTTATTTTATTATATTATATATTATTATATTATTTTATATGGTATATGTATTATTTATATTTTATTAATTAAATATTTTTTAATATATGTATTATTTTTTTAAATGATAATTATATATAAATAATAAAATTATTTTTATTTATGTTATTATATTATTATATATGTTTCCTATAGATTTTATATACATTATATTTTATTTTATTTTATTTTATATTTTATCATATATTTATATCTTAATACATATCATCATGTATAGTTTTAAAATTTTATAAATTACTATTAAACATTATTTTTATATATATTATTAAATATTTAAAATTCATTTATCATTACATTATTTTATTATTTTTATATTTTATATGTTATTTTATTAATATATATTATACTATTATGAAATTTATAAATTATTATTAAGTATTATATTTATGTGTACTAAACATGTAGTATGTATATTATTATAAAGTTTTATTATATATATATATATATATATATATATATATATATATTATACTACGTTTTAGTATTTATTAAACACTTTAAAATTTTCATTATTTATTTATTGTGCCAAATATGTGATTCTTTTAAGTTTTATTTTCTTTATATATGTTCATATGTTGCTAATATATTTGTGTTAATTGTTTTAATATGTAAATTCATTGTACGAGTTACTTGTTATCATTAATTTTATATGTTTATATGAAAATTATTTATTTATGTAAGTTATATTGTTATGAAGTACATTTTATCCTCATTATTTATTATGTCATATTCTTGCATGAAATATTATTATCTTTGCCATTTTGTATTTGCTTGCATGAAATAATAATGTGTTTATTAATATTATTTGTGATTATATATGCATGAAATATGAAAGTATTATGTGATGTATGTTGTAATTACCATTTATTACATTATATTTGTATGAAATACTAAATACGTAACTTAATTAATCCAATGTTGATCTTTTGTAATAGGTTAAATGCATATCTTTAAATTTCATTTAACCTAAAGGAATCTTAAAAAAACAAGGTAATGTCTTTTGTATTTAGGAATTTGAGAAATAGTGCCCTAACATGCTGGGTTGCGATTTTCCGTTTGTCTAAATATCTAAAACATCCTTTTAAACGAGTTTTACAAATCATGAGATGATTTTAGTTACGAAAGTTTAAAGATATCGTGTCCAATCAGGCTGGATGTGATGTTTGTACTCTTTTAAAACAAATGAATCTTGATTCTTTTCTCAAAAATTACGGTTTTAAAGGAAATCTCATTTCTAAATTCTTTCAAACTTCTGACATAAAGACAAAATTATTCAATTTGGTACCAATTCTGGGCGTTACGAGGGTGCTAATCCTTCCTCGTACGTTACCGACTCCCGAACCTGTTTCCTCATAATTTCGTAGACCAAAACGTTTTATAAAGTGATCCAATCACACTTTAATAGATTGGTGGCGACTCCCATTTTTGTTTTTTAAAACCCGTTTTTTAAGGAGGTTTTGACAATAATTATTCAACAAATTTCTCTTTTGAGTTAATAAATTCTCTTTAGGTTTTTCTTTTCAAGAATTTCTCTTGAATTTTCTTTTAGAAAAGTTTTAACAATCTTTTCAGATTGTGAGGATCATCTTCAAACTTTTGCTTGCCAATTTTTCTTTCTTGGAGGGGAAATTAGAGCCACTTGAAGGGGATTGTGGATTCTTCTTGTTTCCAAGGCTTCTTAGGACTTCCACATGCCACGTTCTATCTTTTTTCATTTGTCTTCTTTATTTTCTTCCTTATTGTTCTAATATTTGATTTATTGTTCTATTTTTTTTATTTTAGTTATTTGCTTTAATTGCTTTATCTTACTTGGGTTTGATTGAATTTCAAATTATCTCAAAATTCAAGTTTCTTTTCGAATGTCTAGAGCCCTAAGTCAAATCTGTAACTTGGACAAACTTTACGATCCCCTTCCACATTCATCTGCACTAATCCGTATCATAAAGCATGGACAGGAGTACAGATGAAGTGCTCATTGAGCTGTCATTCATTTATGCATATAAATGCGATAATACTGGGCAAGATGGCTTTTAAATAACCTGTTATCTTTTACAGAAATTTATTGTTTATACATGTCATAAATTGAACGACATAATAAAATTTGAATTTTGTGTTAGCAATATAATCAACTACTGCTTTATCTTTAGACAACAAATTTAACTTTTTGAGAAATCTAGTTTTTATGTACTTTTATTCATGTTTTGTTGATGAAATAAATGCTTTAAAATTTTATTAAAATTATTATATAATCATATCTTTTATGTAATATAAAAAAATTGTTAGTTATTATATTTAACACGTTATTATTATTATTTAAATGATATGTTAAAAAGTATTCAAAGAAGTGCCTTCGTTTTCATTCTTGTGTTTCAAACAAACAAACAAGTATGTTTTCAGTAAGTATATTTTAGTTTAGGATAATTATTTGGTAAATTGGAGTTGGAAGGTTTTACTCCATAAATGGGTTGAGAAATTGTTATGTATCATTAAGTTATATTTTAAAAAAATTAAAAAAAAAAGACTTGTGACAAAATCTTAACCCACTTGTGAAGTCTAAAAATTTTTCACTGCTTGTGTCAAGAGTGAACTGAAAGTTTTTAAGGGGGTCAAAACTGAATTATATAATTTTAAGAGATCAAAATATAATTTTACCATTTACTAAATTATAACTCCATTATTTTTCAAGAGACTAAATATAATTTTTTTATATTGAGGGGGTTCAAAGTATAATTTTATCATTAATTAATTTGTAATTTTACTATTTCTAAAGAGACTAAAGTAAAATTTTTCATTTTAAGGGATGTCAAGCTTTCTATCTTTAACATGTTGCTTAGTTGTTTGGTCTTGTGTCTTCATGTCTACTGGTGTAAGTGTCACAACGCTAAAGCTTTAGTCTGCCAAACCACACGACTATAGGTGATTTCTTGAGTTCAAATCCTTCAAAGTCAGCCTTACTCTTGAAAAATGAGAATTCTCACAAAAATTCGATAAGGCGCCGAATCAAAGCGAAAGTAAACTCATAATGAAAGAGCAATGAACGAATAGAAAACTCACAATGAAAGAGCAATGAACGAATAGAAAACCCACAAGAAAAATAGAGCACACCAAGTGTTAGAGTAAATGCTCTCAAAAGTATTTTATTACTTTGAAGGTTTAGAACTAAGTGATCAAAAATGAGGGGGGAAACCTTTATTTATAGTTGAGCTTTCTCAGATTCACTGATGCAGATCGAATTACATCAACTAAGATTCGTGCCTATCTACAATACGAAAATCCTAAGGGATTTAAACTCTATACATCTTTATCCCTAAAGATTTACATTAATTACCCTGGTAGGAGTGCTTCATTGGGCCACCAAGGCTTCAAGTAGATGAGCTTCTACATATGTTCAACGAATTGGGCCAGTTCAAGTGGATCAACAAACCATGTTGCATAAGTTGACCCTCAAGGGACGTTCTATGCATAATGGTCACGGGCTTTGATCCGTGACCCATGACATTCTTCCCCACCCTTGCAATGTTCTCATAGTGTCTTAGTAATGACACTGGTTTGATTCATCTTGGACAGTCTTGATGCCTCAGCTAATTCCCAACTAATCTCTTGGTCGGGTAGTTTCGCTTCTCGGAAGATTTGCCTCAGCTTATGTCTCTTTCGCCGCCTAACTCAAATTGTATTTCTCTCTTATACATATTGATTATAAAAGGGCAACACTCTTACTTTTCCCCATTGTCACTTGCCTTGATTAGAATCCTCTTGATCCACACAAATAGGCCTCGACATACTCACATTGAACACTAAGATAACCTTGAGTCTTGCCACTAACTATTGTTTGAAAACCCATAGGCTTACCTGTCATACCAAAAATCGGGTTAGTAGACTAGATACTGAAATTAGGTTCATAGTAATAATTAGGTAAAAATATTAAAATAATAAACGTGATTAAAACTTAGGTAGGAAAATTAAAATTAAGCGTTTGATTATTTATTAGTTTAAAACATATTTTAAATATGAAGTGAATTTTGAAAATAATTGATGAAATGAGTTTTTAATTAAATTTGGACTGGTTTGAAAAAGTGTGGAAATCCAAAGTGGTTAAAAGGGAAATTTCTCAATTTTTGAGAAATGGTTGCCTATTTAAACACCCAACCGTCACTTTCCCTCCTTCATCTCTTTCATTTGAAATCTCTCTAAAAATCTCAATCTAAGTTTTCCTATCAAATTAACCAGACAACTCACACTCCCTAACCTCTCAAACTCTAAAATAACCTCCAATTTCAAAGAAAAAACTACGATTTCTTCATCAATTTCACCATTTTTCTTCTCATGTTCATCTTCAAGTTTTACTTGATTGTATGGAGATTTTAATAGATCTAATGTTTTTAAACCAAGCTTCGATTCAAAAATGGTGAATCTTGAAATCCTAAGTAAACCTACTATTTTAAAGTGATTTTTGAGTCATTTTGAACTATTTAGAAGATATTTCAACTTAATTTAATAGATTGTTAACAAATTTTTAATAATCAAATGTTTTCCTGTTTTGAATGTTCATTAGAGCTTGATTTTTTGAAAAAGTTTAACCCAAGTAATTAGATGAAATGGACAGCTTAGATCTATAATTAAATGATAATTAAGATGTTTTGAAATATATTTGAGGTTTAGGAATGAAGATTTGGCAAGGAATCTCTTCTTTTAGCAAAACTAGATAATTTTCGGTAGTAATAAGATAGTGTGTAGATCTCTGATTTTGCTATGGTTTGGATGTCAATAAGGTTGTAATTACTGAGTTTGCAATGCGTTTATTATGTATGAAAAGTTTCAGACCAATCGGGAGCTTCTACAAGCAAGGTAAAGGGCAAAGAGAAGCTTACTTAGCCTTTGACATTGGGCCGAAAGCGATCTAATAAGTGATCAAAGTTACCACTTCTAGGCAAAATTGAATGTGTTATTAGGGAGCTTAGGTTAGCCTAGACACGTATACTATGTTCTTATTGTAAGTATCCCTATTTGATCTATTATCATTATGAAAATCATGTTATGAGATGTGATATGCTATGTGAATTATCATGAAATCTCAATGAAAATGTTATATGATTATGACTGAATATGATATGAGCTTGGTAGTATTTATACATACAATATGAGATCAATTTGTTATAGCTCTTTAAGCATTATGTGAGCACTTGAAAGTGCTTTATATGAGATTTGGTTAAGTGATATGGATATGTGTTATACGATATGTGAAAGTGTGCATAAAATAGTAAGTACATGTGTGTTTAAATGGATATGTTGGCATTGTGATCTTTTAGAACCATTAGATATCATTGGCAAGCCAAAGGATTGTGAGAACTCACCATTATTTGCTTATGTATGTGGGAATTGAGGCCTTGAAACTGGTTTGGAGAGATAAGGTAATGTTGAGCTTAACTCCATTCAATGGGACTGGTTGGTGTGTTTGGAGAGTGTTAGCTTTATGCAACAGTTTTATGAGACTAGTATAGACTCTATAAGTCACTTGTTGTGTTGGGAGATCCACTTATCCAATGCATATATGTTTATACATGTTTTTTAGTCACAATATGTCAATTTATCAATATGATTGATAGGAGTTATGCTTAATGCTATGCCATGAATGAATGATATAGTATGTTTTCTTATAAACTTGATATTGTGATTTATTTGTGGCCATTTTGAGCACTCAATGAGCTTTTAAAAACTCACATTCTTAAGTATATTTTACAGATAAATGTTAGTTTGTTGAAGAAGTGAGTCATCGAAGTGATCCAAAGCAAGGTCAAACTTTCTTGAGTATGTGTTGTGTTTTCTACTTTAATAAGGATGGAAATGTGGGACCTTAGTTAGGGAGTTAAACTTTGATATTTTTCTTTGGTTGTAATGGACATTTTAAGGACTACTTAAGGACTTTTATAATTGGCTTTTGATCATTGATTGCTTGAGAATTTTGATTTTGCATATGCATGTTATGATGGTTGGTGTTGCATGATAAATGATTTGTATGCCTATAGGTGAAAAATTATATAGATTTTTTTTAGTGCATGCTAGATGTTGTATTAAGTTTTAAATGACTTATTGGTATGAAATAGACCTTTAATGTGCATAAAAATGCTTGTAATGTAAAATTGGTATGCTAAGTAATTGATTTATGATATTAGGAATCACATGCTAGCATAACTATTTACCTTGGATGTTGAATTGTGGCTGAGTATTGGTTGGAGGCCACCGAGAGGATCATGAATGATCTAGACTGTACTCCTGAGCAGAAACTGAAAGGTGCAATCTCTTTGCTTTGCGATAAGACTTATCAGTGATGGTTGATGGTTAAGGAGGGTACTCAGCCTGATTGTTTAAACTGGGATTTCTTTAATACCACCTTTCAGAGTAAGTACGTGGGCACGAGCTATGTGGATAGTCGCAGGCATAAGTTCATGAATCTCACGCAGGGCGATAGATTTGTGGTCGAGTATGAAGCTGAGTTTCTAAGGTTGAGCCGCTACGCTCGAGGCATGGTGGCATTTGAGTATGAAAGGTGTGTCCGATTTGAGGATAGATTAAGAGATAATCTGAGGGTACTGATTGCTCCGTAGAGGGAGCGAGAGTTTGCAATTCTAATAGAGAAGGTGAAGATCACCGAGGATGTTAAGCGCATGGAGAGCCAGAATAGGGACCATGAAAAGGGTAAGAATAAAAGAGATTCGGAGCCCTCTAGTTCTGTTCAAAGGCCTAAGAAAAAGGTTAGACCTAATGGGCATTTTAAAGTGGGGGCTCTTGTTGCTCCTATCGAAATTCAGCCTTGTGGGGATTGTAGTAGGCGTCATCCGGGTAAGTGTTGGAGGAGGATTGAGGCTTGTCTGAGGTGTGGGTCTTTGGAGCATCGGATTCGAGAGTGTCTACAGTGGGCAGATCAGATGCCACCTAGGGGCAGTGGAAAGGCTAGGGGTGGTAATGGTATGAGCCGAGGACAAAGAGCACTGGGCAGAGGTACTGGTTAGACTGAGGCGAAACAGCCTGCATTAGTTTATGCATCTAGACGCTGAGAGGATAGAGATGTTCCAAATGTTATCACTTGTATGCTATTAATTTTTTATGTACCTTTTACTGCTCTGATAGACGTAGGTTCTACACACTCTTATGTAACTAGTTCTGTTTCTAAAAACTTAGGGAATTTGACTTGATCCTGGGTATGGATTGGTTGGTTAAGCATCGAGTTAGTCTGATTGCGTGACTAAGAGGGTCGTTCTGAGAACTGAGGATGATAAAGAGGTGGTTGTGACCGGTGAGCGTCAAAATTATCTGTCCAATGTGATCTCTGCACTTGTGGCTGAGAAATTGGTTTGGAAAGGATGTGAGGCTTATTTGACTCTTCTGTTTTTATAGACTCTTCTGTTGGGGATTTAAGAAAAGTGAGGGATTTTCTGGATGTCTTTCCTTAGGAGTTACCGGGTTTACCTCCGAATCAAGAAGTTGATTTTGGAATTGAGCTTTTACCCGGTACGCTCCAGCGTCTGTCGCTTCATACTGTATAGCACCGAAGGAGCTTACTAAGCTTAAGGCTTAACTGCAAGAGCTTTTGGATCGCAGTTTCATCCGTCCTAGTGTGTCTCCATGAGAAGCACCGGTTCTATTTGTAAAGAAAAAGGATGGGACCATGAGGATGTGTATAGATTATCAACAATTGAATAAGTTAACTGTGAAGAATAAGCATCCACTTCCGAGGATCGACGACCTATGTTCCGAGGGGCTTCAGTGTTCTCAAAAATAGATCTTTGATCTAGGTATCATCAATTGAGATTTAAGGAGGGCGATGTTCATAAGACTGCATTTAGGACCCGTTATGGACATTATGAGTTCTTAGTGATGTTTTTTGGTCTAACGAATGTTCCGGTGGCATTCATGGATTTGATGAATCGAGTGTTTCAGCCATATCTGGGTCAGTTCATCGTGGTCTTTATCGACAACATTTTGGTTTATTCTAAGAACGAGGATGAGCATGATGAGCATCTTAGAGTAGTTCTTCAGATTCAACGTGGGAAACAACTTTACGCTAAGTTGAGCAAATGTGAGTTCTGGTTGCGTGAAGTGACCTTTCTAGGGCATGTAATTTCTGCTGAAGGGATCCGTGTTGATTCGAAGAAGACTGAGGCTGTACTTGATTGGAAACAGCCGAAGAACGTATTTGAGATCTGTAGTTTTCTAGGTTTGGTGGGTTATTACCAGCGGTTTGCCGAGGGGTTCTCTCTAATCGCAGCTCCATTGACTAAACTTTTGTGTAAGGGAGTTCCTTTTGTTTAGACTGATACGCAACAGTCGAGCTTTAAGAAGCTCAAGTTTGTTTTGACTCAGGCTCCTGCTTTAATACAACCTGAATCCGGTAAAGATTTTATGGTATACAGTGATGAATCGCATTTTGGTTTGGGTTGTGTTTTGATGTAGGATGGTAAGGTTATGGCTTATGCATCCTGTCAGCTTAAAACACATGAGGGAAATTATCCGATGCATAATATCAAGTTGGCTACGGTGGTTTTTGCATTGAAAATCTGGAGGCACTGCCTGTATGGAGAGAAGTGTATTATTTACACTAATCACAAGAGCCTCGAGTATCTCCTTACCCAGAAGGAGTTGAATCTTAGACAGCGTCGATGGATTGATTTGCTCAAGGATTATGACTGCACGATTGAGAATCATCTTGGTAAAGCCAATGTGGTGGTCGATGCTCTTAGCCATAGGGCGATGGCCAATTTGAGAGCAATGTTCGCTCAACTTAGTCTGTTTGATGATAGGAATCTGTTAGTTGAGTTGCAAGTTAAGCTAACTTGGGTTGATCTAATTCGAATTAAGTAGTTGGGGGATGAGCCTCTAGGTTTGCGATTTCATCAGGTTAAGAGTGGCAGTACTCTAGATTTTGGGCTGAATAATGATGGTGTTCTATATTTTCAAGGTCGGATCTGTATGCCGAATGATTTTGATTTGAGGTAGGCAATTCTAAGGGAAGCACATGGTAGCCTTTATGCTATGCATCCCGGTGGTAATAAGATGTATCGCGACCTTCATGAGTTGTACTGGTGGTCAGGTTTGAAGCATGAGGTGACAGATTTCGTTACTCGTTGTCTAATGTGCCAGCAAGTTAAGGCTGAGCACCAGTTGCCTTCAGGTCTGTTACAGACAGTTAAGATTCCCTTATGGAAATGGGAGCGAGTAACAATGGACTTCGTTAGTGGGTTGCCCTTGACACCCACTAAGAAGGATTCTGTTTGGGTCATCATGGATCAATTGACCAAGTTCGTTCATCTTATTTCGGTTCGGACAGACTTTTTTCTACAGAAGTTGGCGAAGCTCTATATTTTCGAGATTGTAAAACTGCATGGGGTTCCTATGTCGATTATTTCTGATAGAGATCCTCGCTTCACTTCTCGATTCTAGAAGAAATTACACGAGGCTCCGGGTTGGAGATTGGACTTTAGTATTGCGTTCCATCCTCAGACCAATGGTCAATCTGAGAGGTTGATTCAGATACTGGGGAATATGCTTCAAAGTTGTGTGATTGATTTTCTAGGTAGTTGGGAGGATTATCTGCCGGCAGCTGAGTTTGCCTACAATAACAGTTTCTAGGCTAGTATTCATATGACACCTTACAAGGCTTTGTATGGTCGTAAGTGTCGTACACCACTATGTTGTACTGAGTTAGGTAAACGTCGGGTTTTGCGTCCTGAGTTAGTTTTTGAGACTGAGGATAAGGTTCGACTGATTCGGGATCGTCTAAAAGCGGCTTCTGATAGACAGAAATCTTATGCAGGTCTGAAGAGGCATATTATTGAGTACTTTGTGGGGGAATTCGTATTTTTTAAGGTTTCTCCATGAAAGAAAGTTCTGATATTCGGTCGTAGGGGCAAGTTGAGCCCTAGGTTCATAGGGTCGTATCGGATTCTGAAGCGCGTGGGACTGGTTGCTTATCAGTTGGAGCTACCTCTTGAGCTGGACCGTATTCACGATGTCTTTCACGTTTCGATGTTGAGGCAGTATCAGTCTGATCCATCTCACATTGTCTCTATTAAGGAGATCGAGGTTAGAGTGGGTTTAACTTTTGAGGAGGAGCCGGTTCAGATTCTGGATCGAGATGTTAAATTTTTGAGAAGGAAGTTCATTCCTTTAGTGAAGGTTCTGTGGAATCATGGTACTGAGAAGGTAACGTGGGAACCTGAGGACTCGATGCGTCAGCAGTATCCTCATTTGTTCTAATAAGGTAAATTTTGAGGTCAAAATTTCTTTTAGGGGGTAGAGTTGTAACGCGCCAAATAATTTAATTCTGCTTCTGTGAATATCTGATACAAAAGTGTATCTGTTTTAGTGGTTAAATATTCTGGGTGTGTGTGTGAGGTCTTGGGTCCAAGTCCCACTTCTGCCGATTTTGTTAATTTTTGGATTTAAGTCTTATCCTTGTTCAGTGGGCTTATATTTAATTGCCTGTAAATTCATATCAAAATGAGCCTATTGGTTCGAGTGGTAAGGGGTTGTGTTGTGCTGGAGGTCCTGTGTTCGAATCCCTACGCAAGCATGGGTATTTTTTTTTTTGGTCCTGTGAGGGAGTTCTGATGGAATTAGAATTCTAAGTAGTGGGTGGTTATGATAGTGGATGTAGTGGGATTTGGGTAAAACTCAGTTTTTCCCCAAAATCTCTCCCTCTTGAATCTGACGTTTCCTGCTACCTCTTCCTGCGGTTTTTTTTCTTTTCTTCATTTTTTCTTTTCTTCTTGCTTTTTCTTTGTTTAGGCATAATTATCTCCTATTTTTTGTGTTTGATTTAAGGTGGTTGTGAGTTGGTAAGTAAGGATTAATCTGTTCTGATCAGCAGCGAATCATGAATAAGGGGACTTACCTCTCGTGGAATCGTAGTTGGAGGCGTTCGAGGATTTGGGTAAGCGTTGAATGCTCAAATTTGCCTTTGTCTGTTTTGAGGAAGTTCGGTTTAATATCGTTTTAAGTGTTTAATTTGGGGTTTAATTGGTCAATTTTAGGTGCTGGTGATCGCCAGAGTGTTTTGACATCGAATCCATATCAGGTGTGTACCCGAAACACAGAAAACGAAGTGTCGACAAAAGCCAAAAAATAGCACTGTCGATGCCACACGGGAGTGTGGTCAGCCATGTGGATGGCCGTATGCGACACATGACCGTGTGATCAATAAAGGCTTGACCGGGCACAGGACATAGCCGTGTGGTGGTCAGTGCAAGGCCTTATGCACCACACGGGCTAGGCCAAGTTGGGCGTGTAGGCCACACGGGCGTGTGGATTTTAGGCCAGGCCGTGTGGGCCACACTGCGAAGGCCAATTTGGGCGTGTAGACCCACACGGGCATATGGATCCATAATTCTGAAATTTACCCTAGGGTCACACAGGTCGCTTCGATTAACTATGGACCTATTGTAGGGTTGGTAAGGGCTAATTAAACCGTAATTTGTATGCTATGATATTCTGATAGACTGATCTGAGCAGGATACTGAATGTATGTTTGACTGTACTACTATTCGTATATCTAATATCTGTATATATGCATATTAAGCATGTTAAATCTGTTATATCTGTAACTGATTTTTGTATCTGTAATTGGGGTGGGATATGTATATGAGGAAGAAGTATTTTGTTTGGCGTTAATCGCCTATATTCTGGCAGCTTGGTTGCATATATTCTGATATGTGTCTTAATGGCACAATATGGTGTGTAGGGATGGGTGGGTGTTTTTAACCCCACATGGTGTGTTGCGATGGTCAGAGATAGTGTGTGGAGGATGGGGGTAGGATTTATGCATATCTGCTTCTATAATCGAATCAACTCGACCTAAATCAATCAAATCAGATGCTTTTTCGACTATGTACATAATTTTGTATGTTTGCATGCTTAATTCTGATAGGTTACACACTGAGTTTTCGTAAACTCATATCTGATGTCTGTTTTGTCAAGTAATCCACAGACTTAGGTGGATCGGTGCGGCAGAGACTCAGCGGTGACCATACGTCCGTAAACTATTTATAATTATTTATTTATGGTTTATTTATGATTTTGGTTTACATTTAAGAGTTTGTAAATCTGGGACTCTCTGAACTTTATGATTTTATAATTGCTGGTTTTGGTTTTATATGTTTGATAAATTGCATGCTTCAGCAAAACCTTTTTTTTTTAAAATGACAATTGATACGCAAACAAAGGTTTTTCTAAAACACGATTACATTTTCAAAATATAATAGTTTTAAGGCTTCCGCTGTAATAAGTTTTTGGCAAATAAACTAAATAAATGGTATTTTCGATTAAAAATGTGAACGTTCTAATGAGACAACTCCGTTTTCAAAACCCCTACCTTGTGACACTTCTGGATTCAGCCATAACGTCTAGGCCGGATTTTGGATGTTATAACTTTAAATCACATTTTTCTTAAAATCAAACTCAAATAAGAATTTCTACTACAAAGTGTCCATTTTTTTAGAAAATGTAAGTAAATATCGTTTTCAACTAAAAAGGTTAAGTAAATGTGTTTCCTATTAAATCGGGTTTTTTTAAATAATAAAAATTTTACGACATTTTTAGAAATTTACGAAAATTAGATTTTCAACCGTTTTAGGTAACATCTCCAGATTTGGTCATAACGCCTAGGCTGGTTTAGGGGTGTTACTAGCAGGAAAACACGCCCAACTAGACGTGATTTTCCTTTAAGTTGCAAATTTTGACTTTTTTAATATAAATAGTTTCTTTAGTAAGACGATTAAATGCTAGTAGTTTTTTCCTTAAGTCCCAAGTTTAGTTCCTCTCCCACTCAAATTTGTACTTTTTATTTCATGTTGTTTTAAGTTTTTTTAAATTAATATTTTTAACATATAAGCTTCCTTAGTTAAATGGTTAAATAATAATAATAATTTCATTCTTGAGAATCAAGTTCAATTCCCCTTTTCTAAAGACATTTGTAATTATTATTTTATGTTGTTTCAAGCTTTTTTTTATTTTTAATTAATAAATATATTGTTTTCAAATTTTTGTATTTTAATTTATCTTTTTAATTATTTTTAATTATTCAATATTTTATTCATAAAGTCAAATAATAAATATGTAATTATATAATAAAATATATTTTTTTACATATATCATTATGTTTAAATTATCTGAAATTAATAACTCATTTATATATAATATAAACATCAACTAATTTGTTTGATATATTTTTCTTTATATATAATATTTATATGTCAAATATTTATTTTCTCCAAATATATTATGGGTATGGTTATTTTTAATATTATAAAATGAAATAATTATTTCAAATATATTTATTATTTTTATATGTAAAATATTTAAAATATCATTATTTTTCATCTACATTATGGGTTTGATATTTGAAATATTTTTATAAGTGAAATATTTCAATTAATTATTTTAAATATCATTATGTTTATACATGAAATGTTTTAAATACACATATAAAAATATATAATACTAAAATTCACTACACTCATAATATGGATTGAAAAATAAATATTACACATAAAAATTATATTTACTAAAATAGTCATATTTGTAATAATTATTTTATTTTATGAATAAAAGATTAATTAAATTAAAAAAATAAAAACAATATATTTATTAATTAAAAAAATCTTGAAACAGGAAATAAAAATTACAAATGTGTTTAGAAAAGGGGAATTGAACCTGAGTCTCAATGATATAATTATTACTATTTATCCATTTAACTAAGAAAGCTAATATATTAAAAATATTAATCAAAAATTAAAAAAGCTTAAAACAACATAAAATAAAAAGTGCAAATGTGATTGGGAGAGAAATTGAACATGAGACACAAGGATAAAATTACTAATATTTAACTATCTAGCAAAAGAAACTAATTATATTAAAAATATTAAAATTTACAACTTAAAAGAAAAGTGCATTCAACTGAGTGTGCTTTCTTACCAACTGTGCAGAAAGCATGCTAAGCTAGACACACTTTCACACATTCTAAAAACAACATATTTTTCTAAGTTTTCAAAAACATTAACGTATTTGACCAATAAAATTTTTTAGCATATATATATATATATATATATATATATATATATATATATAGCCTATTTGTCCTAATTGGATCATGCGTCCAAATATACCTAAACAATTAGAGGTTTTTTTTTTTTTTTTTTAGCGTTTGATTTCACAACTTCAAATATATATTTATTTTCGATATAAGTGAGTGGAGAATTAAAAATTCATCTAAATAGAAACTAGTAAATGAATAATTTAATATTAAATATAATATTTATTGATAATATAAATAAATTGATTTGATTTTACATAGATACAAAACTCATATCATTAAAAAATACAATAATATTTAATAGTTCATATATTTATATCTTGTTAGGTATATTCCCAAATGCTACAATTAGGTATCACAAATTTATAAAATTTGAGTTTAACATATTTTGATAATGCAATGTATAATGCTGTGTTTTCTTTAATTTTTCGAATTTTGCCATATTGTCATTTTTATTATTAATATTATGTATGTAGTATAATGTTGGTATAATATAATGTTGGTACCATGTTCAGACTTATTTATTTACATAAAATAATTTATTTATTAAAATATTAATTTTTTATACTCATCAAATTAAATATTAGGTATAGTGGTAAAACATATTATACTCCTAAAAGAATTTAGATTTGAATCTTGAAAACAACATAATTGAAAGGAATAGTTATGAATACTGAACATAAATCATAAAACGGATATGAAAAGTATAAAAAAGAATCAAATAAATGAATCCAACATTTATTATTTTAAATATTCGTGAATGAATTTTAAATAAAATCAAACTTTTATGTTTCTAGTTCAAAGAAGATTCAATAAGGAAACCAATTGTGCAAAATTAAATATGTGGTGAATGACAATTAATTAAGGAATAGGAAATTGAGTAGTATCATTTGGAGAGAATTATTGCCTTAGATATTGACACCAGTCTATAAATAATGTCTAGCCTAAACATCAAACAAATCACTCCCACATCAAACATTGTTAGTGAAACAATGGCGTCTTCAACTCTGACGGGTAAGATTGAGGCAGATGTAGAGATTAAGGCTTCTCCTGGGCAGTTCCATGAAATGTTCGCCCACAAACCGCACCATGTGCACCATACTTGCTATGACAAGATTCAAGGATGCGATTTACTTGAAGGTGAATGGGGAAAAGTCGGTACCATTATCAGTTGGCGTTATGTGCATGGTATGATATTTGAACATAGCAAACCCAAAAATCTTCTCAAGCTTTTTGCTTGATTTCTTTACCTTTTTATCTGTTAATTTTAATAGCAATATCCTATAACAAAACAATATTTTTTGTTCAGATGGAAAGGCTAAAGTTTCAAAGCAGCTAGTTGAAGCGATAGATCCTAGTAAGAACTTGATCACTTTCAGAGAGATAGAAGGAGATCAACTGAAAGAATATAAGAGCTTTGTAGCCACGCTTCAAGCTTCCCCTAAGAACAAGGGTAGTGGCAGCATAGTGCACTGGACTGTGGAATACGAGAAACTGCACCAGGGGATTGCACATCCTGAGACTCTGTTGCAATTCTTGGTGGATGCCTCCAAGGACATTGACGCTCACCTCACCCAACCAAACTAAAGGATCGATAAAGAACATCCGATGTCCGTACTGATCTACTACTACTACTACCTGAAGCAGTACTAATCTAATTAAGAATAAATTGACAGCTACCTTACTTCTTTGTTTCAATTCGAATATGTATACACGTTTGGATCAATATGCTGTCAAAGAGAGGGAGCTTTATTTTCTTAGTATTTGTTGTTTAATTATGTACCAGGTTGAATGTACGAACCATGTGCTTGTGTGTTATATTTTATAATATAAAAGTATGGTTTGGTTACAATTTTTGTTAGAATTTTATTGATATTTTGATAATATAAAACTAAAACTTACCCATATCATGAAATATATGTACTAATCTTCAACATTTCAGTATTTTCATTCCAACACTAAAAATTTACCCAAAAAATTTGAATTTTTTATTTCAATTCTGAATTTAATTGTGGTTTGAAAATTTTTATTGTTGTAATAGTGTAATTATAAAAAAAAAACACTAGAGTTTATCAAGAAAATAGGAGTCATCATCGAGTTTTTATAGGTATGATCAGACACCTTAAATTTATCTATAGAAAAATTAAAAATCTTTTTAAAAGATAATTTCTGAATCTGCATTAAAAATTAGAGACAATCTTAAGTACATACAAAAATTTTAGTACCCTTGCAATGTCTAAAAATCAATACCTTACTATGCGTTGTTTTTTATTTGAAAATTATAAATTTGACTTCAATATCGATCCCGAAAATTTTCGAATATTAAACCAAATTTTAAAACTCAAAAATATAAATTATAACTTTATAGTCGAAAAAAAAGGCAAATTGCATTTACTCAGGTTTGAAAGAGCATTTCAACGGAAAGAATGATAAACGAGATTGTATCCATTGATTTTAGCAACAATCACGTCAATTATTTTAATGCTGAAATGTTGTCTCATGCAGTTGAAAATTAGAGAAACTGAATTTCATGTGTGTGCTTCTTTTAAACTATGATCAAATAGGAGTATAGTAATGATAGCATAGCAGTAATCATATTAATAAGCATGTCAAAGGTACCATCATAGCATACATGCATTTACAAAAATAGGAAACATATACATTATATACTGGCACAAGACTTTAAGCTTAGGCACATGTATTACACACACAGAATTATGTATAACATGCATATTATCTAATTATAATGATAAAAGTCATCCACCACATGTTCAAGATGAAGAGATATATATAGCAAACAGCACACCAATACTCACTATCTACGGTCTACACGTTGAAGAATTATATTATATATCACTTCACAAATCAACATAAGTAAGCTTAAATCTTTGCATGAAATCTTGCATCTTTATGATATATTAACACTTTCATGTTCTGAAACTTTTGCCCTTGCATGAAAATTCATTTGCATGTTTCACTGTAATTATTTTAAACCATCACGTTATACAAGATCACAGAAAAATTCTCTTTAACAACATAAAGAATACGGAATACAAAAACCCTTTTTATTTTTTTAAATAAAAAATAAAAATAAAAAGCTAATATCATGTTTTCTTAAGATGAAAATGTCAAACATTAAAAATTTTGCAAAAAAAATTTAAAAAATAAATATAACATATTTTATTAAATACACATAATGCACTAATAAAAAAATTAATTATACATACAAGTCAACACAAGTCCGCACTTTGAAAATTCTCAATTTAGATTTTGGAGGCTAAAATTATATTATCTTGGTGGCCAAAATTTTATATAATATTATTAAGGGATCCTTTTGTAAGACCATTTTTTCATTATTATAATCTCAATTTTAAAATGTATATTAATGATAACTACAAAGTCTTTTCATACATCACCAAATCCCTACAGCACCAAATCTCTAAGAAAGTAACTCAGATTTTCAAATTAAGTTTTTAATAGTAAACATCGTTATAACAAAGATATTAAATTAAATCAATTTTGATAACTTATGAATTTTTTCGTAAATTAACCAAGTTTTCTTTTAAGAACAAACTAATGTTTTAATTAATTATTTTAAAACTCCGATAATTTTATCAAATTATTTTAGTAACTAATAGAATTTCTTAAATTTAAATCTAACATCTAAACCGAATTAGAGAGATTACAACTATAAAGCTTTTCATACATCCACCAAATCCCTATGACAACATTTATTTGTTTTTTATGTATTAATTTGCTGGACAGCATTGCCCCACTCTTTGTCAGATATTGTAGATCTGCTCTATTATTAGCTATCGAAATTCTAAATTATGGCTAACGTGATTTGTGATCTATTTTCATATTTCTTCGATAATGATAGTAGTATCTTATGGGAGGGAATTTTTTACTTTTGAATGATTTTAAATATATTTTACATATATTTTTTATAATTAATATTTTAATAATTTAACTTTAGAAATTAATTCTAAAAAAAGCAAATATGTGTTTTTCCAAAAGGATATCTCCGTCTCTATTTGAATCTCTGATCTGTCAAAATTTTCTTCAGATTTGCAGTCAATTCATCTGCCTATAATTATCTCTTCTTATTTTTTCCTTAATTTTTATAATCGTAATTAATATACGTATATTTCTACGTAATTAAATAAGTAATTAATCCATTGAAATCAGATCTTTGCCTCTCATCCCCCCATTTTGATTTTCTTTTTTTCTATTATTTTTCTTTAAATTGGGTGAGCTTTTGGTCTCAATTTTATGATCTATTTATATTCTTTGTTTAACTGATTATGAAGTTTTTGCTATTTTTAATGAAGATTTGTCATTTTCAGGTGTAATAATTAGTGCGAAAGATGTTTTCAAAAGAAGATAATTGAAATGTTTTCTCATTAGGGAAACAAGTTTACTGGTAAAAACTATTTCTATTTCTGGTTTCCCGTCGGAGAAAGGAAAAATGTTTTATTTTTGCTGTTTTTTTTATTTATTTGTATTATTTTTTGGTTAATAGCATTTTGCCTTATATTTTTTTTATGTACAAAAAAGTGAAAAGGAATAAACAGATTTAGGCAATTTCCTCAAAGTTTCCTCGAAGTCCTAATAATCTAAGACTGTCAGGGTGGTTTTCGTTCCTGTTTTGTTTCCTTCATTTCTGCTTTTGATCCCCCGTTTTTAGGAGAGAAAAGAAGAGAGATTGAATGAAGAGTGTAATATGACGAGAGTTGGCTTTATCTGGAATTTTCTCTTGGATTGTAGTTACTTGTTATTTCGATGTAACCAAAAAAATCATGTAACACTCCTAACCCATAACTGTCACTGGAACAGAGTTATAGAGCATTACTGGAGTTTACAGAATAAATACAGATAATTCGTATCATTTACTATTCATATCCGAAAATAATCATATTATCCCTTGAATGGACCATCGAGGCCCAATTTAAACATTAGAATCAAGTTGGGACTAAATCAGAATCTCAAAGAATTTTTCGCGAAATTTAAAAATTTTTCTTTAATACAAGGGTCACACGCCCGTGTGAGTATGCCATGTGGCTCACACAGCCAAGTGACATGCCCATGTCTCACGCCGTGTGGGCATTGGATGTGAGGCACACGGCCGTGTCCCAACCCGTGTCCTTACCCATGTAACTCTCTAACTTGTGCCACACACCCGTGTACTAGACCATGCGGTCAATTTAATTTTCACAAATTAGGTGCAGATTTCACACGAGCAAGACACACACCCGTGTTCTAGGCCGTGTATCACACACACCCGTGTTTCTGCCCGTGTGCCCAATCTGAGCATTTTGTTTCTCAATTTTAAGATGCAGGGGACACACGGCCAAATCACATGCCCATGTGTTAGGCCGTGTGTCTATCCGTGTGGACAAAATAAGACAATTTTTTAGCCTTATTTCTCAGCCAAATTTAACCTTCAACCTACAATAACATTTCCATACATTTGCCAACCAATTCAAGTCATATAAATCAAGCAAACATCATTAACATGTATGAAATAGTATCTCATATTCATATGATCAAACTTACCTTCTTGTAATGATTTATATTTTACCCTAATTCAATTTAACGAGACCATATACATATAAGCTAAACATGATATATATAACCTTATAATAACATACCAAAACAATCCATTTTTAGCCATTCCAATGGCTAAGTTACAAACAACTATTTACATGCCAACATAGACCAAGTTAACCTATACATGCCATTAAATCAAAATAAGATTACTTTTTATACCAAAACAAGCTAGAGGATAGTGTGATAATACTCTAACTGATCTCCAACCTTTACGAGCTTCCGAGCTCTACAAAACAGAGAAAAGAAAACCTAGTAAGCATTTAATGCTTAGTAAGTTCGTATAATAGGAATTTAGCTTACCATATATTTACATTTAAGATAAGCATACAATAATGCATCCAAGCAATTTGGTTTATAGCCTAAAAACACAATTTCACCAATCATGTTAGTCAAGTAATTCATATAATACCAAGAACATGGATGAGTTCACCATTTAATGTCTTTCATATACATATGCTTTCCATAACATTTTTCCATATTACATGTACACTTTAATGACAAATCATTTCAAATTTAGTTTAGCCATGTCAGAACTTTACCCGTTGAATTTATTTGAAATATCGATGGATACACTTATACAGTACACTTTAGTGTACACTACTATAACTCGTCAATTCATTTCCAGGGGTACCAAATTAGGGCACATAATCGGGAAGCACACTCTCGAGCCTTATAACGGGAAGCTCACACAGAGCCATTTCAGGAAGCTTATAAAGAGCCTATCGAGAAGCTTCTTCGGGCTATATAACGGGAAGCTCATAAGAGCCTTAATCGAGAAGTTCACAAAGAACCTTATCGGGAAGTTCGCCAAGAACCATATCAGGAAGCTCCAAATATCCAATATCGAAAAGTTCAAGCGAGCATTATCGGGAAGCTCATAAAGAGCCAATTTAATAAAAAGCTCACAAAGAGCCTTTAATCAAAATGCTCATGAGAGCTAAGGTGTGTCCACAACAAATGTAGGATCACAATCTATCAGGACGCTCCGAAGAGCTATAACGAGAAGCTCACTGAACCATATAACGGGAAGCTTGAGAAGGCTAATAACGGGATGCTCTTTCGAGCTTTGGTGTGTCTGCAACATATGCAGGACCACAACTAATACGGGAAATCGTGTATCCATTGAACTTTATTTATTCAATCGAGACTTAATATTTGTCAGGCATTGTCGGATATAAGATTAATTTCATATACATAGCAACATTACAATCACATTTATACATTTCAATTAACACATATGAATTCTCAATTTAGTTACACGAACTTACCTCAATACTTGTTCGTATATGAATTCTACTAATCTGAAACTTTTTGTTTTCCTCGATCCGGTTTCATATTTGGTCTTTCCGGATCTATATAAATGAATTTAATCATCAATTTAATACAATTCATATTCAATTGGATTCAGTTTACACTCTAGGAAAAATTACCATTTTTCCCTTATACTTTTCATAAATTCCAATTTCATCCCTATGCTCGGAAAATGAAATTCATGCAATTTAATCCTTATTCCAAGCCTAACCAAAGTTTTCATATAACATTTACAAAACTTGTATTTCACAAAATTTAGAATTTTTCCATGGGTTTTACCATTTTTCAATTTAGCCTCTAAATCATGATTTCATCAAAATTCTCTTTGTAAAAGTTATTTATCTATCAACAACCTTTCATTTTCTATCATAAATTTCAAATTTTTAGCATATTCGTCCATGGAAAAATTTCTATACTTTGATATCTTTTCAAATTAATCCCCAAAATAGATAGATTAAATAATCGCGATCTCAAAAATATAAAAGTTACTAAAAACGGGACAACAAAACATACATAATTGAACTTGATTAGTTTCCTTTCTCTCTCCTAGGGTTTCCATGTGAATTTTTGAGAAGATGATGAAAAATAAGATGATATTTTCTATTATCATCTTTTAATTATTTTGATTTCCAATTTAGTCCTTAGCCTTTTCTAATTTTTCCATGGATGAATCACCAAAAATATCTACTAACTTTTCTTTAATGGTCTAATTACCATATAAGGACCTCTTATTTTGAATTCCATAGCTATTTGATCTTTTTAGCTACTAGAATTCAACTTTTTCATTTTATGCAATTTGGTCCTTTTAATAATTAAACACATAATCAATAAAATTTTCTTATCAGAATTTTCATATGACATTCCTATCATAATGCAGACCATGTAATAATGTTAAAATAAATTTTCTTTCTGGCTCAGATTTGTGGTCCCGAAACTACTATTCCGATTTCACTGAAAATGGGCTATTACAGATTAGATCTTTGTTGCAACTTTGGGTGTCTTACAATGTTGTCTTTGCCACTTCAATCATCTTCAATATCCAGGTTTGGACCAAAATAAACAAAATCCATATTCTCATTTTTCTTATTTCTTTCATCGTTTGTGTTCTTTTTTCCTCACTAAGCTTTTCTGATTATACTAAGAAAGAAAAGAATTTTTGTTAGTCATGAGCTCTTAGTTTCTTTTTTTCTTCTCCTTTTAATTAATACCCTGATAAAATTTATGATGCATTTTATCTTGTTCATGCACTTTAACTTTGAACCTTTTGCTTTGAATTGTAAATTTGGTTTGCTGTGTATTTCAAAGTTGAGGCATTTTAGATAATGTACGTGTGTATTTTTGGTTCATAGTATGTCATTTGAAGTATAAACAATACTCTCTGGGATAAAAATAATAATGGCACAATATAGTGATTTAGCTGAATAGTTGGTATAATGGGGATCAATTAGAATGACAATGGTATAAAATAACAAAGGTAATGTCATAGGTAAAGAATTACCTGCATTCCCTCTTTGCAATTGTATGCTCTAAAATAAAATATAAGCCTAGTCAATTGTTGAGGGGGATGCTAGATAGCCTTGTCATTATTAAATATAAGACATTCTAGTATTTTAAGTTCAAATACCAATTCTAAAGTTATGGTAAAAAGGAAGTCTTAATTACGTTAGATCAAGTGATACTAAAATGATATTTGGTATTTAGAAACATGCACTGTCATCATTATCCTCATATGTAACACATGAATTATATCAATTGAAACCCATTAAATTCTAATAAATATCTTTCTTGCAGGGTTCTGTAGCAGCAATTTATGCACTGCTAGGCGTATATCTTGTACTTTAAACATATAAAAAGAATTTAATTGAACTCATAAAAAATGATTGAGTGTGACTTATCAAACATGCAATATTCACTTTCTTCAAACTTTCACATTTTTATTTAATATTTTGCTCTCTTTAACCTAATTTTCCTAGGACTCTGTCATGCTTGTGCACATAAAAAAAATTTATTTTTGAAATGTTTTTATTGATTTACCAATTCTCTTTTTTTTTAGGGTGGGGGAAATCATTACAGCTTATTGGCATTCTTGGCCTTATCTTGGTAAGTTATTTCACCTGATTTAAACTGTTTTAGCCAAAGTCTGTCTTTGATATTGATTTCCTTGTTTGTGAAAGTTGAAACTAACTTCAACATTTTGGATATTTTGAATGTCATGTTTTAAAAGACAATACAGAAGTTTTAGTTAAACTTGAACTCACTGCATTTTATGTGCATAAACTTTCAACCTAACAAATTAAAGTTTCAACCTTGGTATTTACTATTTTAATCATAATCTTGACATTTCATCAATAACTAGAATTTAAAGAAAATTTGTAGAAATTCCTCATAGATGGATAGCATTTTGTATAGACCTAAAATTTCTTAATCCTAATAGCACCTTCGATCTTAATTTTAGTTCCACATTACCTGATTCAAACAAAAGTTGTTCAAAGTGAAGAAGTGAAATTTATAAACTCATTTCATGATGCTCTAAGTTGGGTTTTTTCATTGAGTTTCCAATATCTTAAGGCACAGGTCCAATGCAAGGGTATAAAATAAAAGGATCATTCATGTTATACTTATACACAATGATTCAAGTTGTATGAGATTATAAATAATAGAAAATAATAGAGAATTTCACTAATATAATAGAATAGAAAGTGGTAAACATAAGAGATAAGAATACCATGAAATAAAGTGAAATGAGTAGGATGTCCTTGCTGAGAACCTCTGTCCATTCGTAAAAAATAGAATAGTTTGAACAACATTCCATTGTAAATTGAAGTAAAGTGTGGACATAAGTATCTGGTGTCCGACTAGCATGTCTAAAGATACAAGATAAAAAATAATATTTATGCAAACATGAATTTTTGTTTGCAATAGCAAAATAAACAAATCATTATGTTTTGATTTCTGGGAACTCTTGATTCCTACATCCAACAAGTATCATGTCTTGAGATTAATTTATATTGTGATTTGAAGATATCTAACACTTTAATATCTTATAGTAATGACTTGTTTGCCTTTTAATAGTACAAAGTGAGAGGCGAAAAAGAATTGGTCTTGCACTGACAGTATGGTTGCAAATATATACAGTTGCGAGTTGGTTCTTAGTTACTTTAGGTGTCGTCTCTAGTCTACATACTTATAAACCAAGGATTAGATCATATGTTTTAGATTTTTATGCACAACAAGATTATGTGAAAAGACTTGTATATACTAGTCATAAGACCTGTATTAAACAAGTTAGGATGAATAGAGTTACTTTTTTTAAACTATGTGAGATGTTACAAACTTTAGGGGATTGAAGTCTTCAAGGAACATGCTTATTGATGAGCAAGTGACAATGTTCTTACATATCATTTCTCATTATCTTAAAAATCAAGTTATCAAGTATCATTTTAATAGGTCCAGGGAAATCGTTAGCTATCATTTGACAATGTTTTAAATGTTGTCATACATTTACAAGATGTGTTATTTAAAAAGGCAAATCCAATTACAGCTAATTCTACAAACTAAGGTGGAAATAATTTAAGGTATTGGAGTGAGTTCCATATATAGTTTGTACATAATTCACTTGATTTAGATTTAAATATAGTATCCTAACCTGAGGTTTTAAACTACTTTTTTGTAGAATTGCTTAGGTGCTTTAGATGGAACCACATCAAGATTAGGGTTCCAAAAGTTGATAAACTTAAATATCGAAAGCAAAAATATGACATAAAAACATATATGTTAGGTGTTTGTATACTAGATATGCATTTTGTTTATGTTTTACTTGGTTGGGAAGGTTTTGTTACTGATGGATGGGTTCTTTAAGATGTCGTTAGTAGGAGATATGGACTAAAATTTCCTCATGGTAAAATGCAGAATTAGAAGAATTTGAATTAATTTTTAAGATCATCTTATTTTGGGAAAGCTAACCATGATAAATAGCTTTTATTCTTTTTTATAAGTTGTTATTATTTAGTTGATGCTAGTTACACAAACTGTGAGGGATTTTTTTACGCTTTTTAGAGGACAAAGATATCATTTGAATGAATGGCGTCACGATTACCAACCAAGTACTTAAGAAGAATTTTTCAATATGAAACATGCTTCAGCACACAATGTTATTGAAAGATGTTTTGGGTTATTAAAACTTAGATGGTGAATACTTAAGAGTCCATTATTCTATTCTGTGAGTGTGCACAATAGAATCATTATTGCATGTTGTTTGCTCCATAATTCTATTCAAAGTTATATGAGTCTTGATCCTATTGAAGCGAAGTTGGGAGAAGGATTACTTAGTAATATGATAGATGACGGTGAAATGAATGTCATAAATATTCATCCATTGGATGCATGGGCTACTTGGAGGATGGATCTAACCAATCAAATGTTCTATGAATAGCAAGTAATTAGCTAGGTTTAGGGTAAAAATAGTAAAAGGTTAATTTGTTTATGTTATTTCATGTATCTAGTTTATAAAACTTTGGTGGTGTTTGAACTTTCTATATTGTACTAGACTTGTTGAATTACAACTTTAATTTATTTTCTTTTGATTCTTCATGTGTTATAATTTTATAAAGTATCGACCTTTTGGTTCATAATATCGAGCCTAATTTTAATTTGCGTTTTTTCTTAAGATAATTATGTCAGGCTTTTCAGAATCAAGTGTTTCTTCCCAAAATTCTCAAGGAACCAAAAGGAAATGGGTTCTAGAAGAAGATGCTATGTTGGTTTCCTATATGGTCGACTTGCACAATGTTGGAACCTTTAACTCAAATACGAGATTCAAGGCTGATTATTTAAATGAGTTGGAAAGAATGTTAGAAAAAATTTTACCCCATCTTATGTTAAAGGCTAAACCTAATATTGAATCGAGGATTAGGACATTGAAAGGGATTGGGAAATCGTTTATGACATGCTCAGTGGAAAAGACAATAGCAGCTTTGGTTGAGACGAGCATAGGCAGCTTATTGTTGCTGAAGATGTTGTGTGGAACTCATATATAAGTGTAAGAATTATTTCCTGTCTTTATTATCTTGTTTTGACCAAACTTATATATAATATAGATTACTCAGTTTTTATAAAGTCATAAAGAAGCCGATCAATTCAGACATCATAGTTTCTCTTAATATGACCAACTTACTATCATTTACGCAAAAGATCGAGCCACCGGGAAAAATGCTCAAACAGTCGTTGATATTATTGGAGAAATAGATGTTGAAGATGTAGCTACTGCAAATACTCATGAAAAAAGAAATGATTTCCATGGATGTAAAGCTGATGTTTCTTTGAATGAGATAGATCTCTTAGCTACACGATCGCAACCATCTAGAAACCAAGATGATTCCACATTTTCAAAGACGAAAAAAAAGATTTCTAAAACAAGTGAAAAATTTCTACTTCATTTACTAATGTTGCCATGTTATTGGCTAAAAATATATGGACTGTCAGCCTTAAAATAAGTAGGAGCATTGCTTCTGAAGTGCTAATTCAGCAAAAGTCAGAAATGGTCATTCAAGAAAGTGTTCTAAAATTATATCCAACCTTATGTGAAGTAAAAGGATTAACTGAGGACGAGCACTACCGTGCATTGACCAATATTCCAGACCATCCAACGCAAATGCTCATTTTCTTTAGTCTACCTTCTTCTGTGCGATTGGAATAGGTGAGAATATTTCTTTCTGACCATTAAAAATCATGGTTGTGTTTGTGATGTTTTGGTAACATTTTGTATACGTAATATTTGGACGGTATAATGACATGATAGAATGCCATTACAATGTTATAACTTTTTGATGTTGTAAAATTTAACATATAGATTATGGCATATAAACTAATGACATCATGTATTTTTTTGTTAATATATGAACATTATTCTAACACCCCAATCCCGGCCTAGGAGTTTAGACTGAATTCGGTATGCTACATTGATCACCGAAGTGATCATGAGAAAATATTATAAAAACGGCCTTTATTCGAATTTCAAAAACATAAATGTCACATATTCAAAATCAGAACAATAAAATGATTAAAATGTAAAACAGAATTCTACCACAGTGTTAATAAAAACCTTACATTCAAAACTGAATAAGAAATAGAAATTAGAAATCAGAAACCATAACTAATAATTTATTAAGCTCAAACTGCCTGAGTCCTCCGCATACCGAGCCCAGCATCCAAAATCCCGAAATGTACTTGAAAGGGGAAATAGAAGAGGGGGTAAGCTATACGAGCTTAGTGTGAGATCAAACCAACTAACTACCAAAATAGAAACAGATATAGTAAACCTGAAAATAGTTCAGCAGCGGAACATACTTACAAAGAGACTTAACAAAACAGTCCATAAGTAACTTTACAGCTATATGGCTCTGTTAAGCACAATATCAGAAGTTCTCAGAAGTCACAAACTGGGCCTAAGACCTTTTCCAGAATCAGAATCTGTTGGCCTTAGCCCATTATACAAGGTTCCCTTTTTGGCACGAGTGCCTTCCAGTCAATTAGCATGATCAGACTTTTCAGTCAAACAGACAGTCAAACAGTCAATTAGATTTTTCAATCACAGAATCACACAGATGCATATGAGTGCGAATGAGTTATAAAATAACCCACCCATCCAACCAACACACCATCTCCATCCAACCTACACATCCTGTAGGGATTTAATCAACCCACCCATCCCTGCACTCCAAGTAGGACCTTGAAAAGCCCATCCAACTTTATATCCCCTATACATTGTCCACGACCCTCAGGGAATTGGGACCATCGTAAAGTCAGATGATGCCATACGAAAGACCATGTACAAATATGCGATAAATCGCGGATCGAGATATATCACGCAGCAAGGTTAGCGTATGAGTCAGCATCGTAATGCGAAATAATGGCATGAGCACGTGCGATATGACTGCCAGATCAAATAATGGTACGTAGCATAGCTAACGTACATGCAGTACAGTGCAAGACGGTAAACTGCTATACCGTTAATAGCAATGTCCACAACCCTCAGGGTATTGGGACTGCCTATGACCTTCTGGGTATTATTAAGGTTTTCAGAATGCAGATAAATTGCCAGATCGTAAATCTCCCTTCTCTTCAACATCTCACCCAAAAGCTTTGTATGCAGATGTATATATGAAGATATGTGTATGCAGATGCACCAACACAGAACACAGATTCAGACAATCATTTAAAGTAGTCACATACAACCAGTCATTCAGTTACAGAAACATGCACACTTGTGCACTCAGATTCAGTACCTAACATGTCACATTTCATTCACAAGAAGTACATAAATCGAGGTCAGAATGGAGTCGTAATCACTTCAGAAATCTTAGTCGGGAGGTTGGAACAAACAGAGGTCATGATTACACTTAAATCGACCTAAAATTAAACTTGGCGAGATAGGGCCACACGCCCATGTGCTCCGGCTTTGTGGAGCACTTCAGGCCGTGTGGGGGTCCATACGCCCGTGTAAGGAGTAGCACACGGCTGTGTGTTAGAGGCACACGCCCTTGTGGTGCAGAGGCATGACCGTGGGAGTAGGCCGTGTAAGATACTGTCCAATTTCACTAAATTCAAGTGCAGAGTCGACACAACCGTCTGAGGATCTCACATGCCCATGTGACCACCAGACACGACCGTGTGTTCCGAAACACACGCCCGTGTGACCACCAGACATGGTCGTGTGTTCCGAAACACATGCCTGTATGGAATCCCTAATTCCTAAATCAGTTACACGGCCGTGTGGCCAGGCCATGTAACCCTAAATCTCAAATCCCTAATTCCCAAACTCATATGCCCGTGTGGACCAAGGGACACGACCATGTGATTTCCAACAAAAATCCCCAAATCAGTCACACGGCTTGGCCGTGTGGTACCAAAAATTGGCCAGAACCCTAATTTCCCAAATCCACATACCCGTGTGGCCGTCGGGGCAGTCACGAAACTACTCCAGAACAGCCTCAAAACCACCGCTTAAGCCACCGAGATGATCCCTAAGCCTTTCCTTATCAACAGTACATCAGAAAGTGACGATTTCTCACCACTTCCATAGACTAACCTCCCAAAAACAACGGGTTAACATACTGACAAGAAAAGTCAAAATCAATACTTAAAAACGAAAGGAAAAGCAGTCATAGTTCAAATCCCACACCTGTTTCTGACGACGAAAGAACGACAGAGAAGCAAAAAAATCGAAGCCCTTCGACCTACCACACTACCGATCCAAAAAGCGAGAAGAAGAAAACAAGAGCCAAAACCAAAAAGAATAGAATAGAAACCAACGTACCAAGTGAAAGAGAATAATTTAAAAAAAAAATAAAATAGTACTAAAATAAAATAAATGATAAAATCACCAATCACAAATAATAAAACAATTATTTTAACTTAAAACAGAAATAACTAAAACGTTTTCTAAAACGCCCACACAGGGACTCGAACTCAAAACCCTGAGGCAAACTAACACACACTCAACCACCAGACCATCAGGCTCTTTCTTGTCACTAAACTGCACAACTTAACTTATGTGTGCAACCTTCCCACTATCCCTAAGCTCAAAACCCAAAACTTCTATGCCCAAAATTCGGGGCGTTACAATTATGTTTGGATGTAAAATATAATTCTCAATGTAACGCCCCCTAACCTTATACCGTCACTGGAATAGGTTACGGAGCATTACCAGACATATCGAACAAATTACAAATAACTTACAAAAAAATTAACATACAAAGGATAAATTTAATCCTTAAGTCCCTATAATGGACCCTTGAGGCCCAAAACATGTATTTTAAGTGGATCGGGACTTATCTAGGTGCTCGGAGAATTTTCGTAAATTTTAAAAAAAAATTTAACTCAATATAACCTGCTTTATATACATCTAACCTTCCCTCCAATTTCAAACCGAAACCAATCCAATAGCAATGATATAACCAATTCAATTGATACATGTAAACATCTAAAACATACCAAGATTAATACTAGAATTTACTATATGATCATTCATACCATTATTCAAATTAAATTAAAAGTTCTATTCAATTATCAATTCAAACATAATGTTATATATACCATTTCATTTATTTAATCTTTCATTTACCAATTTAAATCATCACATATTATCCTTACAATCCAAAACCACATTAACTCAAAATACAACCTATGTACATGCCACATATACCAAACTAAAATATACATTACCAAGGTTGCTAAGATCGGGATTGGTTCAGATGCTAGACCAGATTTTAACTTCTACAGACCTGCGCATGGAAAAGAACCGTACTCTGAGTATAGACATACTCAGTGGTATTACTATAATTCAAACTATAATAACAATAATGAAATATAAATATTAAACATGTAAAAATTGAATTTTCTCAAATATTAACTCATTCTTAAACTTTATTCGTTAATAATAGTGACACAATTTCAACTATTTATCAGTTTCAATTAAATATCATAGACTTCAATTTTCTTTACTACATCAACGTTTAGTTCATGCCTTCCATTTTCATTCTCAATTTCAATCTACAATTTAAATTTCTCATTTCAATTTTTTACCCTATTAACAGACCCGGACTTTGACGGATACACGGATCCAACCAAACACACCAGAATGACACCTAGTGCCTTATAGGATAGTTCAAAGCAAAGTTGACACCCAGTGTCTCATCCGCCTAGCCGAAGTAAAGTGGTACCCAGTACCTCATCGAATCTATCCGAAGTACTATAGTGACACCCAGTGTCTAATCGACTCGAGATCGAAGTATCCCTGAACACTTCCAATTCTATGGCATGCTAACTATATCCGACTCAGCCCGACTAGTTAATAGGGTATTTAATTCATTTTCTCAATTATATATCACATTCAATTCATTTACAAATCAATTCAATTTCACTTTTCATCAATATACAATTCAATATCAATACTTATCCATCATCAATGCAATTTCACTTTAAATCCCAAATTCTCTTTCAATTCAACAATTGAATCATAATCCAATACTAAAATTTATTTAACAACCATTTCAATTATCATTCAATTCCATAACAACACTTACCTCATAATTTACTTACCAAATACATAATTTAATTTAACATTTAATGAATAAATAAATAATTTAAATTATAGTAATACAAACCCGAATTTGTTCGATTACTCCTCGACAACTTTTTCCTTTCCTTTCGGTACCGATGCCTCGGGTTCTTTGCTAGATACGAAAATAATAATAATTTTCACTATTAATTACAACATTAAATTATAATAAATAATTGAATTTTATTCAATTCCGACTTCTTCTCAATTTAATCCCAACTAAGTTTACTTACTTTCTAACTTAATTCATACTTCTTTTCTACTTAATTTCTTGCCAAATGAAACTCAACTATTCAATATTCATAATAAAACCCTAATTTAAAATTTCTTTCAATTTAATCCCTCTATCACTGTTACAGGCCAATTTTGGCCCAATTTAATAACCCCTGTGCCCCTAACCCATTTACCCCGGAGCCCAATAACCTAAAACAAAAACCCAAATACCCAACTAATGCCTAAACTAAACCCAACAAATTTCAATACCCTAAAACCTAAGCTAGCCCCACCAAACCCTAGCCCCTAATCACCCACTTGCACCACCAACCCTCCGACAACCCCCATACCCTTGATCGCGACCACTGCTTCACCAAAGATCACCCATTCCTCGCAAGTAGCAATGAAGGGACAAAAATGTTAAACAAAATGTTGTAAGGGTTATAAAACCCGATTCAAGGATATGTAAAAGGGGGAAACAGCTTTGAAAAAAAAAAGCATTTTTAAGTTCTAAACAATAGCAATCTTCCTCATCATTAAAAAAAAAAAAAGCGATCGAGCAATACAGATCCTAGAATCGAGAGATTATATCCTAAGGTGAATACCTTGTTATTTATTTTTAGTCTTATTTCAATATTTTATACATATATAAACAACTAAATAAACAAATAACAAAGATTTTTAAGGCATAAAAATATATAAAATAAATAACAAAAAAAATAGAAAATTTTACCTTTCTCGGTCACCACGTGGCAGCAAGCACGACGCTGTGGTGATGGTCCTGACCGTGCGATGACTCCTCGGCCGCGGCCCCTCTCTCCTTTCCCCTCTCCTCTTTTCTCTCTCTCTCTTTTTTTTTTTTCTTTCCTCTCCAAATGCTTTTTTTTTTCTTTTTTTCTATTTGCTTTATAGCCTACTAAAACGGCACTGTTTTGGTGCCCAAAATTAGACTAAAAAATGACGCCGTTTTGAGTATGGGTCGGGTCGACCCGACCTTACCCTCTAGGATCCACGTGTTTTTATAGCGGAAGGGCTAATTGCGCTGTTGGCCCTTCCGCATTTTTTTGTTTTACAATCAGGTTTGTTGTCATTTTTAATTTGGCCTAACCATTTACTTCGGTTTCTGATTTAGTCCCCTTGATGCTGCGCGTTTTGGGAAAAGTGGGGTTATTGCACTTTTGACCCCCTGCATTCACACGCACATTCAAATAGATCATCTTGTTTATCTTTTATTTTAAATTCGCCCAAAATTTTGTTATTAGTTCAATTTTAGTCCTTTTTTATTTGTTTCTATTATTATTATACATTAGTGTATATCTTCATGTATGTATATATATATGTAGTAACCTTTTTTATTACTTTATTTTAATATTTTTATTATAATAACTTTTGTATTTCAATATTATTATTATTGTTATTATCATTAACATTACTATATATTCTTATTAGATGTATATATATATATATTACTGTTTTTAATGACTTTAGTTTAATATCATTTTATTATATTTACTTTTTTGTATTGTATTACATTGTTATTATTATTATATTTATTAGTGTATGCCTCTTACCCCCGTATATATTTTTAGTACGTATTAATAGTCAATTTTTTTTAATATATATTATATGAATGATTTATTTATAATATTATGTATATATATTATCAGTTATATATCTTTATACCATATTGTATATTCCTAATACTATTATTTATATATATATATATATGTGTGTGTGTGTATTAGTATACGTGTAGTGTATAAAAATAGTTTTCTTATTATTATTATCATTTCTAAGGTATGTATGTATTGTATATGTTCTATATATGTTATATATTTTTTTAATATTACTAGTTATATATAGTTCTTATATATTTCCATGTACATATTTTTATACCATCTTATGTATATACTTTTAAATACTATATATATATATATATATATATATTTAGTACCACATTACGTATATATCATGTATATATTTATTTTTACCCCTATTGTATTTATTATTAATTTTAATATATTTATGTTATCATACATATATATATACCTTTCTTATTTGTATTATTTGTGTATGTCGTATTATTGATTTTGTATTTATTATTTTCCCTATTGCTACTTATTATATTATTATTTAGTGTACATACATCTTTTACTATTATTAGTATAAATGTATTTTCCTTGTCCATAGTATTCCTAATATTATTGCATATGTTCAATTATACTATGTGTACTTGTATCTAATACGTATATATTTAGTAATATTGCACAAATATGTCTATTAGGCATTATATTTTCATACATCATGCATATATGTCATATATTATATTTTCGCATATTATCTTACGTATATATTACCTTATATTATTATTACTAAATGTACTTTATATTTGTTCATGTTTGGTTTTCTCTTTTAAATATTATTATTATTGTTTTGCTACTGCTCTAGGATTATGTTGACATTTTTCATTGATAATGTTATTGTTTGCATCTTTGATTTATTTTAAATTCTTATTTCATGAATATTTTTTATGTTTAATTACTAATCGAGGCAATATATCGATTTAACATTAGGTCGTAATTTTCATCGCTATGTTGGATGGAATTTGTCGGCTCATGTTAAAACGGTGTATCTTTCTCAAAAAAAAAATCAAAGATTGAAAGTTCTTTTTTTTAATCGGATCACGATTGGAATTTAAATTGAACTCGTATTTTTGAAAATCAAGACAACACGTGTTTATGATATACCAATTTTTGGGCGTTGCGAGGGTGCTAATACCTTCCTCGCGCGTAACTGACTCCCGAACCCTAATTTTTCTCTGGCTTTTAACGTAGACCTTAACTCGGCCTTTTTCTCGATTTTAAAGAAAAAAGAAATCTAATAGGTGTCCGATCACACCTAGAAAAAAGGATCGGTGGCGACTCCCTCTTTATTTTAAAATCAAAATTTAAGTTTTCAAGTTTTCAATAGATCGCCACAATTAGCGACCGAAAGCAAAATTTTACGTCGCAACAGCTGGCGACTCCACTGGGGACCCATTTTTGAGAGTCATGTCCGGAATTAAACTCGCGTTGTCAAAATTTTCAAAGTTCTTCGTTCAAGTCAACATTTAGTTGTGATCCTCGAATTTTTGTTTTCAAAAAAATCATCACGCATTTTTATCATGTTGTATATAGTCTTCTAACTTGTTCGTCCGTTTGTTTTTCAGCTTTAAATTTTTATGGTTTTAGTTTAGGTTTAATTTTTAAAATAAAACGTAAAGGTTTGTGAGTTTCTCCCCACACACAATGCACTTGCATTTTCGTATAACATGAGCTCTCTATCCGGGCTCCGTCCGTTTAAGTGAAAGTAAACGCTACGCCTTTGTGAGTTAACTCGTCCCTCCGCACAGGCTAGTGAATACTTTCGGGTTACATATAACTTATGCTTTCGTGAGTTAACTTGTCCCTCCGCATAGGCATAAGTAAATGTAATCCCTCGAATTGAACTCGTGAGCCTGTGATAGGCTATGACCGTGGCTTCGTACTAATCTTAGCAGATGATAGTATGGGCAATTCGAGTACCTATCTAGAACCAGAACTGCATATAATGAGCCATACGAGCCACCTAACTAGAGCCATGCCGAACCTCCGTCCGTTTAGTAGTCACCAAAATAAGTGCACGGGAGGAACGCCTCTAGCCTTTTGCATTTTCACTTTCTATACAAGGGGATTGGGTCTGTTTAATAAATTAGATCGGGTAGTTCGATTTGTTGAATTCTCCATGTTTTTCTACCTGTATTAAATTACTAATCAAGTTTGTTTGTCTTTGTTTTATTGTTTTTCATCATGCATTATAGGCATCATATTAGAAAGGTGTTGACTAAAGATCGGTTGCCAAAAAATGGGTTTCTAATGGAAGAGTTAATTATACCAACAACCGAGAAAAATGCCGTGGTCCGGGACTAGTCTCTAAAAACTCAGAAAGAAAAAGGGGATAGTCTAGTGGAAGGATGTATTGCCAATCTGCCCGAGTACGTAATTGTGAATGTTCGCCAAAACAACCTCGAAGATTTGGTTTGGATTTGGAGTCAGTGGGACTCAGACACTAGGGGTATCTTCGCTGAAAGGTATGGAGATATAGCCCACTTGATCACTATCAACATAAACGAGCATTTGATTCAAGCCATGATCAGATTTTGGGATCTGGCATACCAATGTTTTACTTTCAATCAGGAAGATATGACCCTGACTATAGAAGAATACGTTGCTTTGCTTCGTGTCGATAATGTGCAACCCTATAAGATATATGTGAAAGAGCCCAAGCCGATGACCTTCAAGAAAAAGTTAATGAGATTGACAGACATGACCGATACATGGGCCGAAAAACAGATAAAGAAGAAGAATGAAACCATTTGCGTTCCATGGTCTTCCCTACGAGATTTGGTTCTGAACCATCCTGACATGCTGAAAAGGGTGAATCTATTCGCTTTGGCCATTTACGGTTTGGTCATTTTCCCGAAGGTTCTCGAACATCTTGAAGTTGCAGTAGTTGATTTCTTTGAAAGGTTAAAACAAGGAATCAACCCTGTCCCGACTATCCTAGCCGAGACTTTCAGATCCTTGAGTAGTTGTCAAAAGAAAGGGGAAGGACGATTTATTGGATGTGCGCAGTTGCTCAATGTTTGGATTTTGAGCCACTTCTAGAAAGTAGAGCGCACTCTGTTCCATATGTTTTCTAAAACATTCTCCCCGTTGGAAGCTTACCTCAAGAAAGAATGGCCAAAAGAAGTCACTGAGCAACATTGGGTCTCAGTTTTTCAGAACCTTCCTGCCGAAGATATAACGTGGAGAGCTCCGTGGATACGCCCTTCAGTTCTACTATACAGGGTCGGAGATCAAGACTGGGTGCCACTACTCAGATTATGGGGAGGAGTTGGATATGCCCCACTATTAGTCCAAAGGCAATTTTCTTCACGACAATTTATACCCGCCACTGGAGGACTAACGCAGTTCGAGTTTGCTTTTGCGGGTGAGGGATATATGAAGAGGGTCCGAGACACTGCAAAATCTTGGAAAAAAGTTCATCTGATGGAATTGGCCCTATATGCTGATACCCTAACCCAAGATTATGACATATGGTGGAAGCAACGGGTAAATAGTCAGCAAATCTCGTCAACAAACTACACTTTCCAGAATCCTTTTTCGGAGGAAATGCCATCTGAGCTAGAAATGGCAAGACAAGAATTTGAACGAGAAAAGGCCAAGATGTCTCGGGACCTTAGTGCCCTTCAAGAAGAAAACTACCAATTGAAGATCGACGTCCAGATTGAAAGATCCAGAACCAAGAAAGTACAAAAAGAGGTTGAAGTCATAAGAAATGACTTGAGAGATCTTCACCTGGAAAATAAGAAGTTAAGAGACACAATAAAGAACAGTGGGCTGGGTAAGTCGTCGGCAGAATGGAAAGAAGAAATAAGCAACATCAAAGGTGGAATAGAATTTTGGAAAGGAAAACCCAAGAAAGAAGAAGAAAAGGCTGCGCGGGCTACGATGGAGCTAAGGAAAAAGAATGCCGACTGTGAAGCTATGTCTGCCGAGGTAATGACTAATCGGTCTAAACGTCAAGAACTAAAAGAGAGGATACGAGATTTAGAAGGTATGTTACAAGACTGTCAACAACAGCTAGATACTTTCTTAAAGGATTTGGAAGAAAAGAATAATCAGTATGATAGAGACGTTTATGCTTTCGAAGAGGGTCTCCAAGAAAAAGAAATGCAACTTAGCTATTTGATCAATGAGATTCGTGGGGTAGCCATGCACGTGTTACAACTATCAGATGAAGCAGAGGATCTCAATTGCCAATTCCCGCCAAGCCAACGATCGAGCATATCGGAATTCTTAGAGCGAGTAAAGAAATATGGCAATATAGCTAGGAAGTTTGTGTAATAGTTGAATAGGAAACGGCAAAATGTTTTGTAATGAACTCTTTTGATGAATGAATTGCCTAAATTGGGGCTATCTTGAAATCAACACCAATTTTTTGCATTCCTCTCATAACTAACATTTTGACATTCATGCATTCATTCATACATTGCATATCCCATACTGGGTCACTGAAGATAAAATATACAATTCACAGTTGTAATACCACAAGACTGGAACCACGTCATCCGTATAAAACGCGCCGACAAGGTAGAGTAATGGAGGCTGAATTCAATGAGAGAATTGGAAGGATGGAAAGGGCTTAAAAGAAATTACAAGAGCAGTTGGCCAAGTCGCAACAAGAGACAAGAGACCTAATGGTGGGATCTCGAGAGGAATCACTCGAGCAAAGAGATCAGATGGCCAAAATGATGGAGATGATGACAGTTTTGGTCAAAGGAAAAGGGCCCATGCAGAACCCCGACGTTATGGAATCTCAATTAAGAATTCACCACGATCAGGATCCACTCTATCCCCCGGGATTCACTCCACCGTATGCCCACGAAACACAAAGAGGGTATACTCAAGGGGAACCCACAGGCTTGGAACAACGACCTATGCCACCTGCTCCACCCACTAATCTGGGGCAAGGAATGTTTGCGTCGAACCCAGGGGCTAGTCCTGCTGATCCACTACTTCCAGATTTGGACGACCCAGCAGAGGTAGCCAAGTTGAAATTGGATAATCATGACGCAAAATATAGGAGTCTAGAGGAAAGACTCAAAGTGATAGAAGGCACTAAAGTCTTCTCCGCACTAGGTGCCAAAGAACTCAGTTTGGTACCCGATCTAATTTTGCCACCAAAGTTCAAGGTGCCTGATTTTGAAAAGTATGATGGGAAAAGGTGCCCAAAAGCGCATCTCATCATGTTCTGTCGAAAGATGACCGGCTATGTGAACGAAGATAAGCTACTCATACATTGTTTTCAAGATAGTCTTGCAGGATCGGCTCTTCAGTGGTACAACCAGCTTAGTAGGGAAAAGATCCGATCCTGGAAGGACTTGGCATCAGCATTTTCTGAGCAGTACAAGCATGTATCGGATATGGTGCCGGACCGGATGACCTTGCAAATGATGGAGAAAAAGCCGTTAGAGACCTTTAGACAGTACGCATAGAGATGGAGGGACGTCTCAGCTCAAGTGGAACCCCCACTAACAAAAACGAAGATAACCGTTCTCTTTATCAACACCTTAAAGGTATCGTTCTACGAAAAACTAGTGGGAAGTGCCACGAAAGATTTTACGAATATTGTAATATCAGGTGAACTTATAGAGAATGCCGTCAAGAGCGGTAGAATGGAAGGTTCAGAAGGTTCAAAAAGGCAGCGCCTATAAAGAAGAAAGAACCAGAAGCCCACATGGTGGGAATGAAAAACCGTTATGCCTCTAGTCCATATCCAAACCAACCTCGACCTCGAAATTATCCACCTCCAAATTTCTATTATCCTCTTCAAAACCCTTACTACCAAGCACCACCTCCTTCCTACCCCGTTTATGCCACGAACAACCAAAGACCCATCACCACATTCCCACAAAACACGGTACCTGCTCAAAGCTAGCCCAGAAACGAACCAAGACCAGTAAGGCCTAATCTCGAGAGACCGCAATTTACTCTCATCCCTGTGTCGTATGGGGAATTGTACCCAAAACTTTTGGAGAAACAACTGATTTCTCCCCATTACATGGCACCCCTTAAACCTCCATACCCAAAGTGGTACGATCCAAACGCTAGTTGTGCATACCACGCGGGGAACTAAGGGCATTCCACGGAGAATTGCCTAGCCTTTAAGAGGAGAGTTCAAGGACTCATTGACGCGGGTATCCTACAATTCGATAGTGCCAGTAACGAAACTGAGAATCTGTTCCCTAACTATACCGAAGGGAACGTGAGCACAGTGGGGAAAGAGGACGAATGGGAAGTCAAGAGATGTGTCTTGGAAATAAGGACGCCTCTGCAGAAAATCTGGGAGGTACTGGTTAAGAAAGGATTGCTTTGTCACCCCGATAGAATTGTTCGAGAAGAAGGTCAAAGTTTTTGCAATTTCCATGGAATTGTAGGATATGACATTCAGTCATGTAAGGATTTTAAAAGGTTGCTTCAAGACCGGATGGATAATAAGGAGATCAAGGTCCTTAACAAGAGAGAAGAGGCCAACGAAAGAGAAATATGCGCCTCTGATAGCCAATCATCAGGTCCCCCTTATAGCGCTGATCGACAATTGGTAATTTATTACGACACGATGAAAGAGCCGGTGAAACTAAAAATGATAATCGAAGTACCGTCTCCTTTCCCGTACAAGGACGACAAAGCGATACTATGGAAATATGACGTCAGCATCGTCACACCGGAAGGTGGAAAGTCCAAAGCCATAACTGAAGATGTTGGGGAGGTAGGTCATTTTACCCGAAGTGGACGGTGCTATTCTAAAAAAGTTGAACTGGTAAAGAAAAGTAGTGACTCGAAACAAAAAGGAAAAGCAGTGATGTATGAGGCCGAAGCCGAGCAGGAGACTCCACCCGTGCAAGAAACTAAAAAGCCTGTGGATGAGGAAGAAGCTTAGGAATTCTTGAAGTTTATCAAGCACAGTGAATACAGTGTGGTGGAACAATTGAATAAACAACCAGCACAAATTCAGTTTTATCTTTACTGCTAAATTCAGAGCCATACCGGAACGCTTTGCTGAAGGTGTTAAATCAAGCTTACGTAGCTAACAACATATCATTGAGAAGCTTGATAGATGGGTAAACAATCTGAATGCGGACAATTTCATTTCTTTTAGTGATGATGAGATACTACCAAACGGTAGAGGCTCGGTGAAAGCACTGCATATTACGACTCGCTTCAAGGGCTACATAATACCAAACGTGCTCATCGATAATGGGTCGGCGCTAAATGTTATGCCATTGGCCACGCTTTCTAGAATTCCGATGGATTTGTCCTATTTGAGGCCCTGTCATTCCACGGTAAGGGCATTCGACGGGATAAGTCGTGAAGTCATGGGAAAAATTTCAATCCCTTTGGAAGTGGGCCCTTATATATACGATGTTGAATTCCAAGTCATGGACATTACACCCTCGTATAACTGCCTTTTGGGAAGACCCTGGATCCATTCTGCTGGAGCAGTCCCATCATCTCTCCATCAAAAGGTGAAATTTATCATGGACGGCTGTTTGGTCACTGTCGAGGGAGAGGAAGACATTGTCGCATCTGTCTCTGCCGATGCACCGTACTTGGAAGTGAACAAAGACGCATTGGAATGTTCCTTCCAATCCCTTGAATTTTTCAATGCCACTTTTATTGTTGAGGGAAACAGAATTCCGGTGCCAAAGCTGTCGAGAAATACCAGAATGGGTATCAAGTTGACTGTAGGAAGGGGAGCTCGAGTGAGAAGAGGTTTAGGGAGATATCTGCAAGGAATAGTCAAGGCTTTAAAGCCAGTACACCACAAGGCCCGGTACGGTTTGGGATTCCAGCCGGACATGCGTCAAAGAAGAAGACAGTGGAAGAAGGATCAAGAGAGAAGGATTGCGAGAACTTTGGGCCGAGAACCAGAATGGGGACCAATAGAGTACCCTCCTTTGTCAAAAACATTTACATCTGCAGGAATGATGTACCCTGGACAAGATGGTCCACGAAACACACTATGGTTAATTGAAAAGGGTCTTCAAAATGTCAGTATAAATGTTATTGACAAAGGGGCTAATGCGAGTAAAGACGTCTCAAGGATACGCCTTTGTCCCCCGGGTTTCATGTTGAACAATTGGACTGCCGAGGACCTTCTTGTAGTTTATAAATCTTCAGAGTAATGCTCAAACATTAACTCTCTATTGTGTCCTTGGATATAATAGAATTCTTTTGTAAGAGCTAACATTTGCTCTTTATCATTCAAATGAATATCAATGAAGATGCATTTTGTCACGATTTTTCGCATTATCATAATTTCATAACCATTTTCTCATTTCATAGCCTATCCTTACATCTGCCTTATGCCATGACATAACATTTCATTTGTTGATTCCTATATTCGGATGCCTCTCTATAGTTTCCTGTTCCATCTAACTTTCAGGTGCTCAGATATCGACAACATGAACAAACCCGTTACGAGTCTTGAAATTGATTTTGAAAAGGCTGTTTGTTTAAGAGAATTCGAAGCCGAAGAGAATGTTGAGGATTACGTCTCGTCTCCTGACTTGTTAAGAATGGTGGAACAAGAGGATAAACAGATTTTGCCTCATGAAGAATCTGTGGAAACAATAAATTTGGGCACTGAAGAAAAGAAGCAAGAAGTGAATATTGGGACTTCTATTTCAGAGAGCACCAGGCATAATTTGATTGCTTTGCTCCGTGAGTACAAAGATGTATTCGCATGGTCATATCAGGACATGCCAGGATTAGATGAAGAAGTAGTGGTCCATAAGCTCTAATTAAAGCCAGAATGCAAACCAATCCAGCAAAAGTTAAGACGGATGAGACCCGAAATGCTGTTGAAAATAAAAGAGGAAGTTAAGAAACAATTTGATGTAGGCTTTCTACAAGCCTCCAAATATCCAGAATGGGTGGCTAACATAGTCCCGGTACCAAAGAAAGACGGTAAAGTACGAATATGCGTGGATTACCGTGACCTGAACCGAGCAAGCCCAATAGATAATTTTCCCTTGCCACATATTGATATGCTGGTGGACAACACAGCAAAACATTCATTGTTTTCTTTCATGGATGGATTCTCGGGGTATAATCAGATCAAGATGGCCCCTGAGGATATGGAGAAAACTACCTTCGTAACAATGTGGGGAACATTCTGCTACAAGGTGATGCCATTTAGGTTAAAGAATGCTGGGGCAACATATCAGAGGGCTTTGGTGACGTTATTCCATGACATGATGCATAAAGAAATAGAGGTCTATGTCGATGATATGATCGCTAAATCCCAAGGAGAAGAAGAACATGTAGTGAACCTCAAGAAGCTGTTTGAAAGGCTGAGAAAGTTTCAGCTAAAGCTTAATCCAGCCAAATGTACGTTTGGGGTTACCTCAGGAAAATTACTAGGCTTCATTGTCAGTGAAAGAGGTATTAAGGTTGATCCAGATAAAATAAAAGCCATTCAAGAGTTACCACCTCCACGCATGCAAAAAGAAGTTAGAGGATTTTTAGGAAGATTAAACTACATCGCCCGATTCATCGCTCAACTTACCAACCAATGCGACCCAATCTTTCGGCTTCTTCGAAAACATAACCCGGAAGAATGGAATGAGGAATGCCAGGTTGCCTTTGATAAGATAAAACAATATTTGTCTAGCCCTCCGGTGCTAGTACCGCCAACCCCAGGAAGACCATTGATATTGTATTTGACTGTGTTCGAAAATTCAATGGGTTGTGTACTGGGGCAACATGACGAGTCAAGAAAGAAAGAAAAAGGCGATTTACTACCTCAGCAAAAAGTTCACTGAATATGAGGCAAAGTATTCGTCCATTGAAAAATACTGTTGCGCTCTGGTTTGGGTAGCTCGGAGACTCAGACAATATATGTTGTACCATACGACATGGCTGATTTCAAAGCTGGACCCAATAAAATACATGATGGAATCACTGGCACTATCAGGTAGAATGGCATGATGGCAGATCCTCCTTTCGGAATATGACATTGCCTATGTAAGTCAGAAGTCGATAAAAGGAAGCGCAATAGCCGATTTCCTAGCGACTCGAACGACAGAGGAATATGAGCCTTTAAGATTCAATTTCCCAAACGAAGACTTAATGTGCATCACAGAAATGGAATCCGAGCCATGAAAAGAGAAGTCATAGAAGATGTGCTTTGATGGTGCGTCAAATGCTTTAGGGCATGGAATTGAAGCAATCCTGGTATCACCAGACGAGAATCATTATCCGTTTACTGCAAGACTAAACTTCTTCTGTACCAATAATATCGTAGAATATGAGGCTTGTATCATGGGGCTTCGTGCAGCTATTGAACGAAACATCGAAATCTTAGAGGTGTACGGGGACTCAGCCCTAGTAATTTATCAAATCCGTGGAGAGTGGGAAGTGAGGGACCCAAAATTAATTAAGTACAGTGATTTAGTGGCTGAATTGATCAAAGAATTCAAAGAAATAACTTTTCATTATTTCCCACGAGAAGAAAACCAATTGGCTGATGCCCTGGCCACTTTGGCTTCAATGTTCAAAGCAAGTAAAGAAGCAGAAATAATGCCCCTCAAAATGAGCATATATGAGGTACCTGTATACTGTTGTAGCATTGAGAAAGAAGCAGACGGACGTCCATGGTTCTATGATATCTTAGAATATATCAAGAATCAAAGCTATCCCGAACAAACGAATGAGAACGAAAAAAGAACAATCAGAAGAATGGCAGTGGGATTTGTTCTTAATAAAGATATCCTGTATAAAAGAGGAAGGGATCAGATGCTTTTGAGATGCCTGGATGATGTTGAAGCTAGGAAAATACTTGAAGAGGTCCATAAGGGAATTTGTGTAACACATGCCAATGGTTTCAATATGGCCAGAAAGATCATGAGACTCGGTTATTATTGGCTGACAATGGAAAGTGACTGCATCAATTTTGCAAGAAAATGCCACAAATGTCAAATTTTTGGCGATAAAATTCATGTAGCCCCTTCCCCTCTTCATGTAATGACTTCTCCGTGGCCTTTTTCTATGTGGTGCATGGATGTTATAGGGCCAATTTCTTCAAAAGCGTCAAATGGACATCGATTCATTTTTGTGGTTATCGATTACTTCACAAAATGGATAGAAGCCGCTTCATTTGCCAATGTGACAAAGACTGCAGCTTGCAGGTTTTTGAAAAAGGAAATCATTTGCCGATATGGTTTTCCTGAAAGAATCATTTCGGATAACGCCATGAATCTGAACAATAAGATGATGAAAGAAGTGTGTGAGCAATTCTAAATAAAGCATCATAACTCCTCGCCCTATCGCCCAAAGATGAAATCAATACATTGTTAAGCGACCAACAAAAATATTAAGAGGATTATTGGGAAAATGACTGAGACATATAAAGATTGGCACGAGAAGGTACCATTTGCTTTGTATGCATATTGCACATCTGTGCAGACATCTACGGGAGCAACTCCTTTCTCTCTGGTCTATAGAATGGAAGCTGTGCTACCTATCGAGATTAAGATCCCCTCGCTGCGAGTCTTGATGGAATCAAAGTTAGAAGAAGCAGAATGGGTTCGAACTCGATATGATCAGTTGAACCTCATCGAAGAAAAACATCTAAGGGCAATTTGTCACGGGCAGATGTACCAGAAGAGAATGATCGCAGCCCATGACAAGAATTTACGACCAAGAGAATTCCATGAAGGAGAACTCGTGCTGAGAAAAATTCTCTCAATATAAAAAGACCTGCGAGGAAAATGGGCACCAAATTGGGAAGGACCATACGTTGTAAAGAAGGCATTCTCAGGAGGAGCTTTGATCCTTACCGAGATGGATGGGAAGGAGCTACCGAATCCAGTGAACTCAGATGCGGTAAAGAAATACTATGCTTGAGAAAAAGAAAATCAAGATGAAAACCCGAAAAGGGCATCTTAAAAAAAAAAAAGATCAAGGCGAAAACCCGAAATGGGCGCTTTGATTGAACACAAAAGATTAGGATGAAAACCCGAAAGGGCGTTCTAATGAAGCAAACACTCGGCTTACAAGGTAAGGCGTTTAAACGATACGAAAAACCGTGAGACTATAGTATTTGAAGCATCTCTGAAAGCTTGAAATCTTCTATGCAAGAAGCCATACTCGAAAAGATTCTTGATTGAGGAACGTGGAAGAGTTCATGTGTTGAATATCTAGAGCATTTGTATCCATTGAATACGATCCTTTCTTTCTTTTTGACATTTTTTACTCTCATTGGTTAACTTTCTTTGTTTGCCACACTTGAAATAAATGAATATGAGATATCATTTTTGTCCCTACCTGACCTTTTTCATGCATCTCATTATGTGTTTATTTACATGATAAATAGTGAAATGACATACTCTAAACAAAAGAAATGTTAAGCATTACCTAGATGAAAATTTGATAAGCACAAGAGCCTCAAAGTAAGAACAGAGTTTAACCAGGGGCAAAAGAGTGATATCTAAGAAACGTCGATTACTCGTGAAGTTTGAATACGGGTACGAGGCCTAAAGAGAAAGTCGAGAATCAAAGCAATGAACGCAGATCCTCAACGATCATAACGAAAAATGACATATGACAAACATGCCTAAGGCGCACTGCATAATCATGTAGGCATAAAGGCATTTAAGACAAACATGTGCATATCATGATAACATCATGCATGGCATATACAGGTACTCCAGCAGAGCAAGAAATCTTGAATGATAGTTGTACTGAATCAAAGGGAAAGACACCTGAGTTCTACCAAAATGACAGGTTTTGGTATTTTGATGTTTTTAATTCATGCTTTTCAAGGAAAATCAACTCATATTGCGAGAGGTGAGTTGAGCCTCAAGACACGTTGAGGTAATTTCAATTTATATTTCAAAAATCAACTCATATTGCGAGAAGTGAGTTGAACCTCAGGTCACGCTGAAGTATTTTCAATTTTTGTTTTAATTTATCTTCCAAAAATCAACTCATATTGTGAGAGGTGAGTTGAGCCTCAAGACACGTTGAGGTAATTTCAATTTATGTTTCAAAAATCAACTCATATTGCGAGAGGTGAGTTGAGCCTCGGGGCACGCTGAGGTATTCTCAATTTTTGTGTCTTAATTTATGTTTCAAAAATCAACTCATATTGCGAGAGATGAGTTGAGCCTTTTAATTTCTGTTTTTTTCAAAAAAATCAACTCATATTGCGAGAGATGAGTTGAACCTTTTAATTTCTGTTTTTTAAAAATCAACTCATATTGCGAGAGATGAGTTGAGCCTTTTAATTTCTGTTTTTTTCAAAAAAAATCAACTCATATTGCGAGAGATGAGTTGAACCTTTTAATTTCTGTTTTTCAAAAATAAACTCATATTGCGAGAAATGAGTTGAGCCTCGGGCCACATACCGAAGTGTTTTCAAAATCTATTTTTAATTGTTGTTTTTAACGTCTGTTTTTAGAAAGCCAATTCATATTGCGAGAAATGAGTTGAGTTCAGGATCACAAGCCAAGTAGAGAACAAAGATTGAAGATGTCAGATTCTGTCTCCTGAAGTTGCAGTGGAGTTGATCGAGGATATCAAATCTTGCTTTGCTAGAGTTACAGAGAAGAAGATCACAAACCCTATCTCACTGAAGCGATACAAGAGCAGATTGAAGATGTATATCTGATTTTCCAAAGTTACAAATGAAGCAGATCGAAGCCACAAAATCTCATATCCTTAAAGCTACATTAGAGAAGATCGAAGCTACAAGGCGTATATCAGAAGATGCAGTGGATTGAACTAAAGCTACAAGATGCGGTGGACTGGAAAGAGACTACCTGAACAAGAAGAGCACCAATGAAGTCAAGACTAAGCAAGACGGGGCAAAATTGGCCTTTCATTATGTCTTTGCTCCATTCCCGTTACACGACAACGAGCAAAGAGGGGCAACTGTTACAGGCCAATTTTGGCCCAATTTAATAACCCCTGTGCCCCTAACCCATTTACCCCGGAGCCCAATAACCTAAAACAAAAACCCAAATACCCAACTAAAGCCTAAACTAAACCTAACAGCCCAATACCCTAAAACCTAAGCTAGCCCCACCGAAACCCTAGCCCCTAATCACCCACTTGCACCACCAACCCTCTGACAGCCCCATACCCCTAACTGCCGGCCACCTGCTTCACCAGCATCACCCATCCCCTGCAAGTAGCAATGAAGGGACAGAAAATGTTAAACAAAATGTTGTAAGGGTTATAAAACCCGATTCAAGGATATGTAAAAGGGGGAAACAGTTTTGAAAAAAAAGAAGCATTTTTTAAGTTCTAAACAATAGCAATCTTCCCTTATCATTAAAAAAACAAAAAGCAGTCGAGCAATACAGATCCTAGAATCAGAGATTATATCCTAAGGTGAATACCTTGTTATTTATTTTTTAGTCTTATTTCAAATATTTTATACATATATAAACAACTAAATAAACAAATAACAGTATTTTAAGGCATAAAAATATATAAAATAAATAACAAAAAAAATAGAAATTTTTACCACGCGGTGGTGGCGTGTGGCACTGTGGCGATGGTCCTGACCGTGATGACTCCCCCGCCCGACGGCCCCTCTCTCTCTTTCCCCTTTCCCCCTTTTCTCTCCCTCTCCTTTCTTTTTTTTTTCTTTCCCCTCTCCAAATGCTTTTTTTTTTTCAGATTTTTCGACTATTTATAGCCTACTAAAACGGCACCGTTTTGGTGCCCAAAATTAGACTAAAAAACGACGCCGTTTTGAGTATGGGTCGGGTCGACCCGACCTTACCCTCTAGGATCCGCGTGTTTTTATAGCGGAAGGGCTAATTGCGCTGTTGGCCCTTCCGTATTTTTTTGTTTTACAATCAGGTTTGTTGTCATTTTTAATTTGGCCCAACCATTTACTTCGGTTTCTGATTTAGTCCCCTTGATGCTGCGCGTTTTGGGAAAAGTGGCGTTATTGCACTTTTGACCCCCTGCATTCACACGCGCATTCAAATAGATCATCTTGTTTATCTTTTATTTTAAATTTGCCCAAAATTTTGTTATTAGTTCAATTTTAGTCCTTTTTTATTTGTTTCTGTTTCTTTATTAAATATTACATTTTTTTGTATTTCAATATTATTATTATTATTATTATTATTATTATTATTATTATTATTATTATTATTATTATTATTATTATTGTACATTAGTGTATATCTTCATGTATGTATATATATATGTAGTAACCTTTTTTATTACTTTATTTTAATATTTTTATTATAATAGCTTTTGTATTTCAATATTATTATTATTATTGTTATTATCATTAACATTACTATATATTCTTATTAGATGTATATATATATATTATTGTTTTTAATGACTTTAGTTTAATATCATTTTATTATATTTACTTTTTTGTATTGTATTACATTGTTATTATTATTATATTTATTAGTGTATGCCTCTTACCCCCGTATATATTTTTAGTACGTATTAATAGTCAATTTTTTTTAATTTATATTATATGAATGATTTATTTATAATATTATGTATATATATTATCAGTTATATATCTTTATACCATATTGTATATTCCTAATACTATTATTTATATATATATGTGTGTATTAGTATACGTGTAGTGTACAAAAATAGTTTTCTTATTATTATTATCATTTCTAAGGTATGTATGTATTGTATATGTTCTATATATGTTCTATATGTTTTTAATATTACTAGTTATATATAGTTCTTATACATTTCCATGTACATATTTTTATACCATCTTATGTATATACTTTTAAATACTATATATATATATATATATATATATATTTAGTACCACATTACGTATATATCATGTATATATTTATTTTTACCCCTATTGTATTTATTATTAATTTTAATATATTTATGTTATCATACATATATATATATACCTTTCTTATTTGTATTATTTGTGTATGTCAGATTATTGATTTTGTATTTATTATTTTCCTATTGCTACTTATTATATTATTATTTAGTGTACATACATCTTTTACTATTATTAGTATAAATGTATTTTCCTTGTCCTTAGTATTCCTAATATTATTGCATATGTTCAATTATACTATGTGTACTTGTATCTAGTACGTATATATTTAGTAATATTGCACATATATGTCTATTAGGCATTATATTTTCATACATCATGTATATATGTCATATATTATATTTTCGCATATTATCTTACGTATATATTACCTTATATTATTATTATTACTAAATGTACTTTATATTTGTTCATGTTTGGTTTTCTCTTTTAAATATTATTATTATTGTTTTGCTACTGCTCTAGTATTATGTTGACATTTTTCATTGATAATGTTATTGTTTGCATCTTTGATTTATTTTAAATTCTTATTTCATGAATATTTTTTATGTTTAATTACTAATCGAGGCAATATATCGATTTAACATTAAGTCGTAATTTTCATCGCTATGTTGGATGGAATTTGTCGGCTCATGTTAAAAAGGTGTATCCTTCTCAAAAAAAAAAATCAAAGATTGAAAGTTCTTGTTTTTTAAATCGGATCACGATTGGAATTTAAATTGAACTCGTATTTTTGAAAATCAAGACAACACGTGTTTATGAGATACCAATTTTTGGGCGTCGCGAGGGTGCTAATACCTTCCTCGCGCGTAACCGACTCCCGAATTCTAATTTTTCTCTGGCTTTTAACGTAGACCTTAACTCGGCCTTTTTCTCGATTTTAAAGAAAAAAGAAATCTAATAGGTGTCCGATCACACCTAGAAAAAAAGATCGGTGGCGGCTCCCTCTTTATTTTAAAATCAAAATTTAAGTTTTCAAGTTTTCAATAGATTGCCACAATTAGCGACCGAAAGCAATATTTTACGTCGCAACAATCACAAAACTTATAGCTTCTTTACAATTTAATCCATTTATCAATTCTAACTTGAAATTCATTCAATTAAATCCCTAGTTCACTATTTTGTTCAACATGAACTATATTCAAAAACCTTAAAACTTCCAAAACCTCAACTTAATTTCATTAAAACTTTGTTCTAAAGCTTCTAAAACATCAAATTTAAGAGAAAAGGACTTAATTGACTTGCCAAATTAAACTTCAAGCTTTAAAACCTTAGTTTCTCATTTTCTTTTCTTTCTTTCTTTCCTTTCCCACTTTCGAATGGCTTTCACTGTTTCTTTCTATGTTTTATTTCCTTTCTTTCCTTTATTTGTTTCTTTTTCTTATTTACTTTATAATTATAACTTAATATATAAAATAACTACTTAATTTATAAATATCTATTTGATAGCAAATATATATGTTACAATTGTACATTATCTCTACCCTACATTTGTCTTGATCTAATCTATTTCATAATATCATAATATAATAATATAATATTAATAAATAAAAATATCTATTTACTTAAATAAAAAATAATTAAATAAAAAATATTACAATTGTATGTACATGATTTATCACACTTGTATTTTACTATCACCTTACATTTGTCAACTTATTAATTTATTCATTAATTTAATAATTTAATAGCAATTAAATAATAATAAATATAATAAGTATCTATTTAATACACAAATACATATGTTACAAATGTACATTTATACATTGTTACATTTGTATATCATCATCACCATCCACTTGTCATGAATTTAATTTATTTATCATATAAAAATCTTTTAATATAATTAATAATCATAAAATATCTTTATACTTAAATTATAAGTAAGTTATGTATTTTAATTACAATTGTACTAATATAATTTTTACACATGTATATTTTTATTACCATACATTTGTATTTATTTAATTTGTTTCATAATATAATATAATTATAATATAATCAATTAATAATAATATATAATATATATACCTAATAAAAATCTCAGATTTTTCAATCTAATTGCCGCCTCAATTATATCAAATGGCATATTTTCCATTTTGGTCCCCCTTTCTTTTTATTAATCTATAATTCAACTTTTGCCCCTTATTCAATTTAGTCCTTTTTTTCTAATTACTCTTAATTAAGCTAAATTCACCTAATTAAATCTAATTAGACACACTACTAGACTCATAGGTATTTCCATTATTTACAGGTTCGGTTTACTTAGACGGAGGCCCTATAATGTACTTTTTTCGATGCCCGTAAATTTTGGGTCATTACACTCAAACTATATTTTAATTATAATAGTTTCTTTTTATTTTAGAAGATAATTAAATTATTTGTTTCACTAATAATATTTTAACACATTAAATATGTATTGCAGTTTAAAAATAATAAAGTAGGTTATTATTATTTTTATAATATTATATATTATGATTTTTTTAATTCATATTTTAATAATAATTATATTAAGAATATTATTAAATTATATATCATTTTATTAAATTGTATTTAATAATAGTTTTAAAATATGATTAAATTATTTATTTTTATTTTTATTAAAATATATTTAATAATAATCTTATTAAAATTTAATAACAATAACAATAATCATCTACCTAAAAAATACCTAAAAACTCTATTCCATTCCATTCAATCAAACAATTGAATTACTGATTACAGCTCTATTCCATTACAATTCTATTCCATTACAGTGAACCAAACATACCGTTAGAGTTTTTCTTCTTTTTTTTTATTTGGCTGTTGTGATTTGAAAACTTCAAATATATGCATGTATACCCATATTTTATTGAGAACTGACGAGTTAGGTACTATTCCTTATATATAATTCAAATTCGATAAAAAAAGTATAGGATTTTTTACGCAACTAATATAAAAAAGTAATTATTTACAAAAAGGATTCAAGTTAAAATTTATGTATGTAAATGACTCGTTGCTCACAATAACCGTTGGTGTCACCTGACACATCGGCACTAATTAATCATCAACTTTAAAAAAAATAATTTTTTGGGTGTCGCCACTATGTCAGGGACACCAATATATATTTCAAAATATGCATTAAAAATACGGATATTCATGGTGGAGGGAAAAAATAAAAATTATTTTTTTAATAGGTGTCGTTGGTGTGTCAGATGGCGTCGGTGGGAACTTTTAGAAAAAAAACTGAAAAGAAATAGTTGAAATAGAAAAATAATATAAAAGGGGAAGCCCATAACTAATGCTTACTTTATGGGTGATTCTTGTTTTCTTGGCTTACCAATTCCATCGTTGGTGGATTGAAAAACTCATGAAAAAAAAACTAAACACAAATAATCTTAGATGAGATGACTGTGGGAAAGAAAGAGATATGATGAAAAGATATAGAGACCATAGAGGGAAGTCAAAATGGAAAAGAAAAAGATAGTAACAAATAAGAAAAATAGAGATATTAAAGAGAATTTAATATTTTAAATTAAGATTTGAGAGATTTATGGGGTAGATAATAATATTATTATTTTAGAGTCATTTGCTTGTTAAGTTGTATTTATCTTAGTGTTATTTAAGTATACATATTTTTTAAAATTTATTTTCAATTTGTTGGGAAATATTTATTTTAATATTTTAGCATTTTTGATGTTATATATATTTAAAAATTATATCAAAAAATTTAATATAGGAGGGTCAGGCCGGACCCGGATTTTAGCATTTTTATTCGAGCAAAACTTTGACAAAATTTTAAGCCTATTTTTTGAGCTGGCCGATCCTAAGTCTAGCAAATAGGTCTAAATATTTGATTGAGTCCAGCTCAGCTCGTGAACACCTCTACTCGTTACACTATTATATTTTTTTTAAATCTTAAAGTCAAATCCTTCACTATTCTTTGAAATCAAGGATGTTTCTTTTTTTTTTTTTTTTTTCCTGTATAAATACTACTACTATTGGGGCTTAATCGGTTTCTGTGATACACTTAGAATGTTGGATGAAAATTTTATATAATAAATATAAAATTTTAATATAATATTAAAATATGATAAATTTAGATTGTTAAAGATTTAATGTTTTTGGTTTAAATCATATTACAGGCAAATATTTTTTTAGAAAAATACAAAATTACATTTAAAATAATATCTATTGCTTTAAAAAAAATAATGAATTTTTTGAGAACTTTACAACTAAATTGAGAACAAGTTACATTAATTTAATCAAAATTTTAAATATAATATATATAGATATATGGATATAGATTAAACCAGTTGATCAAAAATTTATAATGGAATGATTGACTTAACCAAATTTTAATATATATAAAAATATACTGATAACATAGACCAAATGTTTTTCTTTTGTAAAATATATAATAAATAGAATTTTAATTAAAATCTAAACGGACTTCCATCTGTTCTTTATTTTCAATTTTCTTTTGCTCCTAAAGCCGATAGGAATTGAACTCCATCACTGTAACTGAAGTCTAAAAGTTGAGCACTCTTCCAATGCACCTTACTTAGCATAGGGCAAACGGTGGGAAGAAATATTGGATTAATTTGAATTGCATTTACGGGGACCTTGATCAATAGAAAAATATATTGAAATCATTTATTTTTTAAATTTTGAAAGGTATTGAAATAATTTATTTTATTTTACAAAGTCTCTCAGTTGAAAAATGATAAATTAAATAATATTATTATATGTAATCAATATTTTTCATAAATCTCTCACGTCTTAATTTTAAATCATTTAAATTCCTTTTCATATCTCTATTTAAAAAAAAATTAGATTTCATATATATATATATATATATATATATATATATATTTTTTACTTTACAAAGCTCTCTCACATTGGAAAATATGAAAATAATTAATATTATTAGATACCATCAATGCCATAAATCTCTCAAAACTTAATTAATATTAAATTCACTTTCATATCACTTTTTCAAATATGTTACTCTCTTTTCCTTATTCATTTTTTACTTTCCCTCTATCGTTCCACTATCTTTCTTTCCCACTCTTTATTTGTGTTTAGTTTTTCTTTCTCAAGTTTTTCATTCTATTGAGGATGGCACTGGCAAGCCAAGAAGATAAGAGTCACTTATGAATCAAGCATCAGTCATAGGCTTCCTCTTTTCTTTATTTGTTGGCCTTTTCTTTCTATTTCAATAGTTTCTTTTTTACAAATTTCCACCAGTGTTGGTTAACACATTAGTGACACCGAAAATAATTTTTTTTAATTTACTAGTACCGCCTAACACACTGATAGCACCTACTAAAAAATATTTTTTCTTTTTTTCTCCACCATGAATACCTGTATTTTTAACGGTAAGCTCGATTATATATATATATTGTTGTAAAATGGATGTCTATATAGCTCCTATAACCCCTAAAAATTTATAGGGTATCTTAACTATATTTATTAGAGTTTTGTAACCTATGGTGGTTAAGGCCCTATAAATAAAGGGCATGCATAAATTTTTTTGAGATATCCTAAGTGAAAGTTGAATCATTCTTTTATTTTTGTATTTTGTCTCTTATTCAATCTATATTTCTCTTTGTTTTATATTAATAATATTGAATGGTTAATTTTTTAATAAAATAAAAAAATTTAAAAAATTTAATTTATATATAATTTTACATGTATAATTTATATAAATACACATTAAATATAATAGTAAATGAACTGTTAATTGTACATAAAATGTATGATGTACGTGAAATGTACGGTACTAATTACCCTGCGAAGACCACATCAACCGAAATGCTTGGATATGATCGATCTTACAGTGGTGGAAATTATATGCTCATTGTGACCGGTAAATATGAAGCAACGTGAGTCATGTGATTAACCAGTAAAATCTTGAAATAATTAAATTGCTTTTCGAAGCCATTTAATTGGATGACGAGTCCAAATATAGCTAAACAATTAGAGTTTCTCTTCTTTTTTCTTTTGGCTGTTGTCACAAAAGTAGCGTTTGATTTCAAAACTTCAAATGTATGAATGTATACCCATATTTTATTGGCAACTGGCCAGGTTAGGTAGTAGAAGTTTTTTTTCCTATTATATAATTCGACTTCTATAAGAATTTTATACGCTTTTTATGCAACTGATTCAAAAGAATTAGTTATTTACGAAAATGATTTAATTCAAAATTTATGTATGTAAATGGTTTGTTTTCCATAATGATTGCTGGTGCCACTTGACACATCAACGGCACTATCCCCTCATTATTAGCTAATCATTGGCTTTAAAAAAATATATAATTTTTTTGGGTGCCGCTACTATGTCAAGCAACACCAGTATATATTTTTCAAAACACCTGTTAAAAATACGAGTATTCACAATGGAGAAAAAAATGTTTTTTTAATAGGTGACCAGTGTGTCAAGTGACATCGGTGAGAAATTTAAAAAAAAAAGATCAAACAAAAAAAAAAAAAGCTAAAAAGAAACAGTTGAAATAGAAAGAAAAAAGAAGATAACATAAAAAAATATAAAAGGGGAAAGCATGTAACTGATGCTTACTTAATAGGTAGTCATTGTCGTCTTGATTTTCAATCCACTGACGGTCACACTGGCACGCCAAGAAAACAAGGACCACTTCTGAAGCAAGCATCAGTCACCGGCTTCCCCTTTTATTTATTTTTTTAGTTTTCTTTTTTATTTTCAATTTTTTTTTTCTAAAAATTTTCACCAATACCGCCTGACACATTAGTGGCACCTATAAAAAAATATTATTTTCTCCACTATGAATATCCATATTTTTAATGGGTATTTTAAAAATTACATACTGGTCCAGCCTAACACAGTGACGACATCCAAAAGAGAATTTTTTTAATAAACAGATGATTGGCTAATGATGAGGGGGCGGTGCCATGTGTTAAGCGGCACTGACGGTCACTGTGGAGAACAAGTTGTACATAGATTTTGACTTGAATCATTTACATAAATAATTAATTTCTTTGAATCAATTGCGTTAAAAAAGCCCGAATTATATATATATATATATATATATATATATATATATATAAAATAAAATTTAACTTAAAGTATAGCTTATTAATTAGGTGTTCATTTCTTTCAAGATAATTTGAATTCAAGTAAAAAAATTATTTTATATTGATGATATTCTAACAATGGATTATATTAAAAAAATTATGATGAACGATATCATGTATATATATATATATAGTATAGAAACAAGTTAAAAAATATATATTCATCTCAGATAATATTAAAAAAATTCAATACATTATCCTAGTCCAATAACCGCAATCCTGGTACCTTATTTCTCTTGAGTTTGATAATCTTATCAGCAATTCTATTTTCTTCTCTTGGATTATATATTAATCTCAACCAAAAAGCAAGTTTTATAAGTTGAATATTGTTAATAGCAAAAGTTTTTTTTTTTTCCTTCTTTTTTGGTGAGGATAGCAAAAGTTTTATTCACCCTATCTTTAACATCTTGCTTAGCTGGTTGGTCTCGTGTCTTAATGTCAGCAAGTGCAAGCCCATCCGCACTTATTAATGCTACTCAATTATTTGGTAATTAAGAATAGCGGACAATTAAAATATTCATCTAAATAGAAACTAATAATTGAATAATTTAATATTAAATATAGTTATTGATAATATGAATAAATTGATTGATTTTACATAGATACAAACTCATCTCATATAAAATAAAATAATATTCAATAATTCATATGTTAGGTATATTCCCAAATGCTAGGTATCACAATTTTATATACATTTTAAATTTAACATATTTTGATAATGCAATGTATAATGTTGTGTTTTCTTTAATTTTTCGAATTTTTTCATATTATTTTTTATTATGTTTTTAGTATAATGTTGGTATCATGTTCAAACTTATTTATTTACGTAAAATAATTTTTTATCCATTTATTAAAATATTAATTTTTTATGCTCATCAAATTAAGTATTGGGTATAATGGTAAAACATATTATACCCTTAAGAGAATATAAATTTGAATATTGAAAATGATATTGTTGAAAAGAATAGCTATGAACACTGAACATAAATCATAAAATGGATGTAAAAAATATAATAAATAAATAAATAAGTGAATTCAACATTTATTATTTTAAATATTTGTGAAGGAATTTTGAGTAAAATCAAACTTTTATATTTTTGGTTCAAAAAAGATTCAGTAAGGCAACTAAGTGTGCAAATTTAAGTATGTGGTGAATGACAATTGATAAAAGAATAGGAAATTAAGTAGTATCATTTGGAGAGGATTATTGCCTTGGACACTGACACTAGTCTATAAATAATGGCTAGCCTAAACATCAACCAAACCACTCCCACATCAAACAAATCACTCCCATATTAAACATTGCTGGTGAAACAATGGCGTCTTCAGCTCTGACAGGTAAGCTTGAGGCAGATGTAGAGATTAAGGCTTCTCCTGAGCAGTTCCATGAAATGTTTGCCCACAAACCGCACCATGTGCACCATACTTGCTATAACAAGATTCAAGGATGCGATTTACATGAAGGTGAATGGGGGAAAGTCGGTACCATTGTCCATTGGAGTTATGTGCATGGTATGATATAACATAACAAACTCAGTTTCTTTTCATGCTTATCGCTTGATTTGTTGCTCTTTTTGTTTTGCTAAAGAAAAAAAGTTGTTTGTTTAGATGGAAAGGCTAAAAAGGCAAAGGAAGTGGTGGAAGCAATAGACCCTGATAAGAATTTGGTCACTTTCAGAGTGATCGAAGGAGATCTAATGGAAGAGTATAAGAACTTTGTAATCACGATTCAAGTTTCGCCCAAGAGCGAGGGTAGTGGTAGTGTAGTGCACTGGACTTTGGAATACGAGAAGCTGCACGATGGGATTGCGCATCCCGAGACTCTGCTGCAATTCGTTCAAGATGTCTCTAAAGACATTGACGAGCACCTCACCCAAGCAAGCTAAACAGTATCACATGTTGCTATTGTTGCCGCTACTTGAAGCACTATTCATCTATTTAATGAATAAAGTGACAACTTCCTTTCTTATGTATTTTGATCTGAATATGTATGTTTAGATCAATATGCAGTCAAGGGGAGGGAGATTTGTATTTTCTTGCATGTTTGTCTTTTCAATTATGTATGAATTCAATGTGTCCTACGCTTTTATTTGTGTTCTAATGAATATATGTAAGTATGATATCGTAATCTATTTCCGCTTCTCTTTTCATTTTTGAGCTATTTTTTTTTTCCTTCAAGGGAGATATTTGAGTTTCAAACCCAAATTGGTCTCAACGTGTTTGCAGAGGAAGATCTTGAAGGTCTTGGCCTTAGCTCTTCAAAATCATTCAATCTCTCGACAGAATTACTCTTCTCCACCTTCTTCTGTTTCCTCAAAAAATACCTAAACTTGAAAAACAAACACATCAAGCAGAGCAAAATTACAATCCCAATCCCCCACCCTATCAAGAAAATTAAGATCAGACAAAATTAAGAATATATACAATAATATGCTTTAGATCTTTTAGGGAACGATAATATTCTTTCTAAGTACCCTCCACTCACAATTTTCTGTACTTTGATATAAATATACCAAAATTATGTTGCAGAAACATTAGCACAAGTTTGAATTTACAATCCCTACACACAACGGAGAGAAATAATTCAATTACTTAATAATAAATAAGTTGGTTCACATATATATACATGTTTTACATTTGATATCTAACTAATGTGGGAGTAAGCTTTTCATTTTTCTCGGTATAATTCACAAGTGGCTTACTTTGAGCATCAATTTCTCATTCATCACTCAACTATTTTGAGCACATGATATATCGCTGTAAAGATCTCATGGAGTAAAATATATAACCAAAGTTTTATGATTCAAATCTCCACCTTTATTAATCAAGAATATGCCTCAAAGTTTCCAAAAAATCTATTTTTTCCAACAAATGAGATAGTTTATTGATTAGTTCTCTATCTTGCATGAAGAGGGGAAACATGTTATTTGTGATGAACTAAATTCAGGTACATATGAACAATTCAAATAAAAATATCCTCATAACAAGGTGATTCTGAGGTGAAACCACATATTCCCATATCAATCTATATTGAATAAAAGCTCGACTTTGAATCGCAAATTTCGTCAAACTCAATGTACTTGGCATGCTAACCTGAAGCCGGGGACTTTGAGAGACTGCAATGCGTGGAAGGTGACTAAAAGGCAACCAACACCTAATGTAACCCATATATGTCAGTGTTGTAAAGACGCAAGAACATATCAGGGGAGATATTTGAGTTTCAATGGAACTTTTGCGTAAGGGAAAAATGCTAATTTGCTTTGTCTCATTTGAGCTGAAGAAAATGAGATAGTGAACATCTAGAAGTATATAATTCATGGATGTTAATTAAGTTCTAAGTTTGCAAATGGATTTTCATGAAATATGTTTCTAGTTACCAAAAACAAAAAATTAATTAACGGTAAAAAACTTAAATGAGAAATATTAAATATGCACTTGAAACATCCATTACCTATATATTTTATTAACTATAAATTTCACAATCTATGATGACTTTAATTTGCATCAATTAAAATTTTAATTTTGATTAATTACATGAGATTTATTATTTTAGTGTTTTTCATAAAAAAAAAATAACCAAAGAAATGTGATTATCAAAGTAGGGCCATTTAAGTGAATAGGACCATTTAACAAAATCATTTTATTAATAATGATTGTAAAATTGTAAAATATTTTACATAAAATACTTTTCTTTAAAAAAAAAAAAAAACTGTAGAACCATTCATTAACTGTGTACGAACATGAAAGGGATTGTGACACCTATTATTCGGGTGAAAAAACATTGTATGGAAAATATTTGTTCTTTTAAAAAATTGTTCAATAATATATGATAAAGAATTTGTGTTTAAATTTATAAAAAAAAACATGTATTATTATATTTTTGTTTTTAGTTGTTTTATTTAAAAATTATATAAAAACATGAAAAGTGTTATGAATGCTATTAAATGAATGTTCATTATAATTAACCTTTCATCTTTTATCTTCTATCTTTTTAACTGTTCACCTTTCATCTTCTTGTAACCCATATTTATGTATTAGAAAATGTGGAGTCTAATCTCCCTATATATATAGGAGTATACTACTTGTAATGATGATGAAAAAAAATAAAAATGCAATAAAAATACCCCTTATTCTCATCTATTATTCTTGTGTTCTTTGATTTATTATTTTATAACACATTAGTAGCACAAGTTTACAAGATAGTATTCAATATTTCATTGGAGAACAAGTAATATAGACGTACAACGTTCTTGTTGAAGCAACAATCCTAAGGTATGTGATTTTCTATGCATGCTTGAAAGATTTTAAGATTTCAATATTCTTAATGAAAAAAAAAAAGTTAAAAATGACGCTCATTTCATTTTTTTTAATAGTTAAGTATGAATTTATGTGTTATATATTTCATGGTATGCTTATTTATGATCTAAGACTTTGAATAAGATTGAAGTATCAACAACTTGAATATTTTTGCTTAAATATTTTTTAGTAAACTTATTGTATTTTCAAAAGATACAATCTTTCCAAAAACCAGTTGATTTTAAATTTTTTTCGCAAAAAAGTTGTTTTTCAATTTATTTACTACTCAAAAATTCATTCATTATATTGCATCGAAAAAGTGATAATCGATTGGGTTTTAATTTAAAAACCAAATTTCATGCATCCTTAATTAAATTCCAAAATCCAATAACCTAATCAGCTTAAATGTCAGGCATGTCAATAATTAACCCCAAAATTTAAGTTTCATGCCACTATTCATATAAAAACAATACAGTTCCTAAATAACTGACATTATAAATAATATGTCTAAAATACTTTTATAAAAAAACACTATAAGAGACAAGCCCTCCGAATGTCGAGTTTGCGTCCTAACCTTGTGAGTTATCTATAAAGTTGGAAATTAAGGGGGTGAGCTTAAGAGGCTCAGTGTGAGTCTAAACACAAGACAAATCAGTGCAAAATAATAGACAAGGCACGCAAAATAAAAGTTCTCAGAACAATCATAATCGATATAGCAATACAAAGAACATGACCCACAAAATATCAGTTTTGCAGTTAACATATCAATATAGCATTTCATAATTTTTTATTTGCTTGTACATGCTTATGATTGGAAATGCAATTTCAGTTTATCAAAAAAAGAGCCTACCCAACTCTGCTACACATTACAGTAAGAGTTCCCTAGAACGCATCCATCCCTACATACCGCGTTGTGGATAAACCACCAATAATTGAAGATGAACTGTCAGTAATAAAAATAGTGGGTAAACCACCATTATTTTTAGAAAAAAAGTATGCAGATAAACTGACAGTAAGTTGTGGATGAACCACCAGTGTTTGCAGATTATTAAACTACCAATACTTACTCCGTTCATATCGTCCCACCCTATGTAATGCAATATGACATACTTGTAACAAAATAGTATAAAAATAGTAGTTATGCTCATCATGCAGTCAGTTTAACAGAAGCAGTAGGTCTGCTGAACATGCAATCAATAATACAAAAGCAGTAGTAACAATAATAAATTATCGAATATACAATGACAGTAGGCATGTATCATTCACATATCATACATTATAATCATTCAATTCAACCGATCAGATCATAGATTTTAGAATATTCATAATATTGGGGTCTCAATTAAGTGAATAAAAACTTTAAAGCAATTCGGGGACTATGCAAGGACTAGATTGAACATATCACTTTCTGGGTAAAATTATAAAATAGAGTCCACAGAGCCATGTGGGAAGGGGTACACTGTCATGTATCTAGGTTATGTAATAGCCTAGTGTCGTGTGAAAAATGATAAAATACCCTAAAATAAGGACACGACCGTGTGGCAGACCATGTAATAACCTGATGTCGCGTGGAGCATGAACTACCCTAAAATTTACAAGTGCACATGGTCATGTGGTCCACATGCTCGTGTAGGAGATCGTATGGTCCTAAAACTACACGCTATCACTATCGATTCACTTGGAAAAGACACACCTTTCACCATGGGTCCAATTGGTGCTTCTCACAATTGATTTTGATTCAATTCACCTAGATTCGATCCTTCAATGATAAATACTCACGAATTAACAGTTGGTATCAAGATTTGACAATATTATAAAAGATTTGGCAAGATCCGAAAAAAAATTGATTGATTGAACCGAAAGATTAATGTTGGATATTCGTACAACAGAATTACGAAATCTAATAATTGAAATGAAGTGTAGTTATCGAAAAAGATTTCAAATGCCATCGACGATGATTCTAAATATCGATAAAAATTAAACGAACAAAAAACAATTCGATAAGGGAAAGAAAAATAATTAACAGCACAGAAGGAAATAATTTGCTAAAATGAGAGAAAAATGAGAGAAAAAATAAACGGAAAACTAATTCCACTAGAATTTTGGGAAGGGGAAAAGTGAAAAAGAAGATAGGAAAAATTGGTTAAATACCTAGGGTTAGTAAACCTTAGGGGCGACGCATGTAATTTATCCAATCTTACCAAAAATTAAAAGCAAATGAAAGGGGAATGAGGGGGCTCAAACCTAGGATCTCTATGAAGGATTTACTAACTCTTAACCATTAAGCCTATAACTCATTTCTTATTTAATCTTAATTCGTAACCGTATATATTTCGGGGTGTGACATGAAGAGACCCAAGGCAGAACTTTTGATAAAACCCTAGAAGAGGTTTAGGTACCTGAAATTATGAATATAATTAGATATATCAATTAGATGATGGAGCTGACAAAAGGAAATTTTTTTCAACAATGATAATATACATAGACCACTTCAATATTATCGAAAAGTAAGGATTTTGAATGAAAATATACTTGAAAGAATTTAGATGAGAACAAGTCATCAAAATAAATAAACACTTCTATTATAACTTATGTAATGTATCTCACATATGAAGTCCAAACACCGGAAGCTGTAAAGGCAAGCGGAGTACATATTAGCATAATAGCAAAAAAAAAAAACAAGTTTATTTGATATAAATTATTTATTTATTTATTTAGCAAACAATACATGTTAGCAAAATTATTTATTTAGGTCTAGTAAATTTGTATTCAGCTGATATAAATTATTTGATAATATTGATGCCTGAAGCATAAAACTCAAGTTTGATGAAAAAAATCATTAAATGTGAATATGATTTTGTTCAGGGGTTTTTATTAATTAATGTATTTATACATATAGGTTATTATCATCATTGTTGACATTAATGTATCAAATATCATTGGAGTTCCTGAAGAATTTTTTAAGAGTAATAATTATTTCGTAGATAAACTTTATAATGAAAGTATATCTAAAAATTAAATTTTGTCTTAACCTAAAGATTGAGCGTTCAATAAGAACAAATGCTTATGCAATGATGTTATAAAATAATAGTCCTGAAGTATCAATTATTTATGTGTCCAATACACTCATTGTATTGGCAATATTGAATGATACAATACATTATGCTTTATAAAGTTGTTGGCGACATCTAAAGCATGAGAATGCAATTGAATTTTATTGATATATTGATACACAAACAAAATTTAAATTTTTATATTAATCCACAGCATCGTTTGCTAAATAGAATCCTAAAGGTTCTTAAATCATTATATTTACTTAGCACTGATGACTTGTCAATGTCTCTCTTCCAGATATAGCCATTGACATGGTTAAACCAAGACATAAATCACATTCCATTTGTAATCCAGATAGAGCTCAAAATGCAGGCAAAGTTATAGTTTCTATGCCATGGAATATGGATATATCTTACCAAACAAGCCTGGAATATGCGCCAAAATCTCATTAAAACATAGCATGAAGTTTTAGCAAGGATAATCAAATAGTTGGGCTGCATAGACAACTTGGAAAGCTGATACTCCTACCTGATTCAATACAAGAGTTGCTCAGAGTGGTTGGTAAGTCTGACAGAAAAGAGCACTTCAAATAACCTGAACATATGGGAAAAAACAATTAAAAATCAAATTAATAGGTGACTAGAATCCAAATAGGTTAAAGTAAAGAAATAACTAATGAGATTTTTTCAAACCAAGAACAAGAACCGGAAAACCACCTTTGTTTATTTGCCTGCTTTTGCTTTATTCATTTCTCATTCCATAACCTTGTAAATGGGAACATAACTTTTCTTTTATAGTCAACCAAATGCAGACCAAATCACCGGACGTTGAACACATATATAGTTAAGCTACCACCTCATTAAACTGGATCCTTGGTAAATAGCATGGAATGCTTTCATAACAAGATATTATTGTACAGAAAAATTACGTACTTGCAAGTAGGCATGGTGAAAGCCTCCTTCTCGTTTTGTTGTTTCACTTTTGATACTTGTTTAATTTGCCAAAATCGATTTTAGGGCTGCCTATTTGGGGAAAAATAGTTGGGCTACTGATTTCAGGTGGAAATTAGGGATTTCGAGGGGAAAAAAGAATAAGGAGAAAAGGTTAGGGAAAAAAAGCAGAGGAAAAAGGGGTGGGCTATTTGAGAGAAATTTAGGGATTTCAGACTTTGGTTGGGGAAAAAAAGTAAAGGAAAGAAGGGGGAAATGAATACATTATCATCGGGTTTATTGGTTGGAGAAAGGGGGAGAGCAAAATGATGACGTTTTGCTAAAAGAAATCATCTTTTGCGGCGTTTAACCACTCGCACCACTAAATCCCTACATATTGCAGTGTTTAAGCAAAAATGCCACTAAAAAACCTACAAAATGGCGTCGTTTTGATTAAAACAAAAAACATTTTGCGGCGTTTTTAGGTAGCGCCGCTAAATCCCCACCTCTTGCGGCGTTTTGACGAAAACACCACTAAAAAATATAACAAAACGACGCCATTTTGATTAAAACAAAGTAATTATTTGCGGCGTTTTTAACCAAGTGCCGCTAAAGCCCGACCTTTTGCAGCATTTTAACAAAAATGCCACTAAAAATTCAAACAAATGGGGTCGTTTGCTTAAAACAAAATAACTATTTACAACGTTTTTTTACTAGCGCCGCTAAAGCCCAACATATTGCGGCGTTTCACTAAAAACGCCACTTAGAAATCCAATAAAACGTCGCCGTTTTAATTAAAAAATGATTATTTGCGGCATTTTTATTAAAAAAAGCCACTATTGCTTACCTTTTGCGGCATTTATGATAAAAACACCGCTAATTTCAATCCAATTTTCTTCTTTGTCTCTATATTTGAAAGGTTTAATTATTTTTTTAATTTCTTTAATTTGTAAAATTTTATAATTGTGTATGAAAATAATTTTAAATAATATGAAAACTCAAGCTAGATATGTCTTCCTGATGAAGAATATGTAGTTTTCTGTATTATAGAAGGCGGAGCTTATGATGTTATGATAGAATCGAACAAATCAGAAGGATCAAATCAATTCGAAAGAAGTTCGTGGTTGGTTAATAGAAAGGTTAATTCTATTCATTTGACTCTTGATTTTACTTGAAGTATTCGTGTTTGAAACTTGTTTCTGACACGAGCACGAACATATGACATTCTAAGAACCTTACAAATAAGGGTGAAAAAGCCTTGATTAAAAATAACTCAGTTTCGGTTAACATCGGTTAACTGATTCACTGACCAAACCGTTTTTTAGTATCATTGGCCTCTCATTCACTCCCGTCTTTATTTGATCTTCCTTAAACCCTAAACCCCTAAACCCAAGCCATAAACCTTAAACCCTAAACCCTAAACCCTACCCCTACACCTAAACCACAAACCCTAAACTATAATCCCTAAATCTCAAAACTCTAAACTCAAACCCCTATTCTATAAACCACAAACCACTAAAGCCTTAACTATAAATTTTAAACCCTAAATTAGTTAGATAAAATTTGAATATTATATATTCTTTCAATATTTTAGGAAATTTAAATAACATTTTCAGTTTACTAATTAATTTTGTTTTCTCTAGAGATGTACGGGTTACCAATTTTTTAAATTTTAATATATATAAAGTTTATCTATCATCTCTTAAATAATTTAAACTATAATTATAATTTTAATATATTCATATTAATATTATCTCTTTTACAATTATATAAGAAATTATTTACTATATAAATTTAAAAACAATCAATCATGTACCCCAAAAACTTTAAAATGATTTTAAATAATAGTATTTTAATTTTTTTCATTTTTAACAAATATTATATTCAGTCCATTATTTCGATTCAAAAAAAAAAAATTCTATATTCAGTCCATTATTTCATTTTTTAGGATTCATTAACTCAAATACTACTTTCTGCACTTTAAATTTTATTATATTTACTACTGATATATAATTAATGATTCACAACTTTAATAGATATATGTTTTAAATATTTACAATAAGTTAAAAGAAATATTTTAAAATTTGGTTATGTATATAATTATAAGTATTTGCTTTAATTATATGTCTAATTATATAGAAGCGTAAAATAAAATAATTTGTAAATAAGTTTTAATTATATAGAAGTTTTAATTATTATTGTGTAAACAATGTGTTTCTATTGTATAACCATAATTTTTAATAATTATTGTAATTTTATGTGAAGATTAAATAATTAATTATATATTAAACGATGTCGTTTTGCAACATTGTGGCTCATCTGCTTCCACGAGGTGGGCCTTTCTTCCCGGATGTGGCTACTGTTTACGTTGACAGAGATTGGTGAGGGGTGGTTCGGTCGATTTAACTTTTGTGACCTTGTTCTATCTTGATGAGGAAATGGAGCTCTTTTTGCACTACTAGTTTTGGCATCTTGTTTGGGTTGAGAGCTCAACTATTTGTTTTTGGGCCTTTGATGTTTGTTTGGTTTTTCGGGACTGATGTAGTTTTGTTGCCCCTGGTTTTCTTGACCAGGCCTTTTCGTCTCTCTTGTTAATGGAAGTCAGTTTTCTACCGTTCCAATAAATATAACCACTCCACCACGCTAAGCATTCCTCTATGTAGTGCTTAATTTTTTTATTATTCTTTAATTTTTTTGAGGCGTTTTTCAAAAAGGGCCACTAATGGTCGACCTATAGCGGCGTTTTTTCAAAAAGCGCCATTAATGCTCGATCTATAGCGGCGTTTTTCGTAAAGCACCGCTAATGCCACTAAAGCTCAACATAAAACAAAAGGTGCCGCTAATGCTCGATCTATAGCATTGCTTTTTGAGAAGCGCTGCTAATGCTCAATCTATAGCAGCGCTTTTCGTAAAGCACCATTAATGCCGTTAAAAGCACCGCTAAAAACCTATTTTGCTATAGTGTTTGTTGTATATGTTGATGATTTACTGTTGGTAAATAATATTGAATGTCTCACTATTGAGTTATAAAATGGTGTTCAAATAAGGGGGAGCAAAATATGCACTGTTGTAACACCCCTCACCTGATGAGAAGAATAATCGAGAATTCAATTACGCATTCCCTATCGCTACATTTGAGAAGTTAATTTTTAGTATTGGATTGCGTTGTTTCAAAGATCTTAAATGATGCAAACATGAGGGGGAGTAAATTCGCACTATATTTTTCTTTTAAGGTTGTGACATATTGTATATTAGAGGATTATGTACTCTTTCTTCCTTCACTAGGTTTTTGTCCCACAAGGTTTGTCCTAGTCAAGTTTTTAATGAGTGTTAGAATTAAGTGACCCTAATTCTTATTTAAATAAAATACGATGGAAAATAAAATAAAAGTAAAATCCATATAGAACTAGACTTCTTTTATTTTATTTTAGAATAAGGTTTTTTAAACCTTATTAAACTCCATCTATTTTATATTTACTAGGATAAGGTGTTTCAATCCTACTAGAATATGGCTTTACAAGCCTATAAATAGACATAGTCTATTCCTTTTGTATTGATTTCAAATTTTCGACATAGTGAATTTTCTTCTCCTCTGCCCGTGGTTTTTTCCCGAAAGGGTTTCCACGTAAAATTTTGTGTTCTTTATTTTTTTTATTTTTTTTTTCACAATTGGTATCCGAGCTTCCGGGTTGTTCATCTCGATCACGGTAATGGCGTATTTGAAATATGAAATTCCGCTGTTGGATCGCAACACCAGATTTGCGTTGTGGCAGATTAAGATGCAAGCAGTTCTTGCGCAGATGGATCTGGAGGATGCCTTGCTAGGAATAGATAAGATGCCTTCGACATTAACAGATGAAGAGAAGAAGCGTAAGGATCGAAAGGCATTAACACAATTGCATCTGCATTTGTCCAATGAAATTTTGCAGGATGTGATGAAAGAGAAGACTGCCACGCATTATGGAAGAGGCTAGAACAAATATGTATGTCGAAAACTCTAACAAGCAAGTTGCATATGAAGCGGCGTCTTTATGCTCATCGTTTGGAGGAAGGTGCGTCAGACACGAACACTTAACAAAGTGTTTAAAGAAATTCTCTCAAACTTGGAGGCCATGGAGGTTCAAAGATGATAAGGAAGATCTAGGGTTGATTCTACTTTGTTCGTTGCCTCCGTCTTATTCAACCTTTAGAGACACGATTTTATATAGCCGCGAGTCTCTCACGGTTGATGAGGTTTATGATTCTTTAACCTCGTATGATAAGATGAAACATCTTGTGGTTAAACTCGACTCTCAAGGAGAGGGTCTCATTGTTCGTGGGAGACAAGATCGAATACCGATGATGATCGTGGTAGGACACAGAAAGAAATCATCGTGGTAAATCTAAGGGTAGATCAAGTCTTCAAATAGAGGTAAAACTTGTAACTTCAGTAAGAAGAAAGGGCACATTAAATCCGAGAGTGCTATAAGCTACAAAATAAGATTAAAAGGGAGGTCATGAATCAAAGGGAAAACAACCGAGAAAATTTCGTGAAGGCGATGTTGTAGAAGACTACAAATGATGGTGAACTTCTAGTCGCTTCACAATGATTCTAAAGTAAGTGAGGAGTGGATACTTGATTCAGCTGCACCTTCCATATGAGTCCCAATCGGGATTGGTTTACAACTTACGAAACAAAGGTCTGAAGGTGTTGTTTTAATGGGAAATAATGCTTCGTGTAAGATCGCAGTGTTGGAACAATTAAAGTTAAGATGTTTGATGGAGTTGTCGAACACTTAGTGACGTGCGGTATGTTCCGAATTGAAAAGAAATTTAATTTCGTTGAGTACTCTTGATTCAAAAGTGCAGACATACACACCAAAGTGGGGTTTAAAGATTTCAAAGGGTCCTTTGTTGTGATGAAAGGGCAAAGAAAAAGCTGTCAAGTTATATGTTTTGCGAGGTTCTCATCATTCTTGGTGATGCAAATTGCCGCTTCCTCTTCCTTGTCGATGATGATATTACTAAACTTTGGCATATGCGCCTAGGGCATATGAGTGAGAATGGCATGGTAGAATTGAGCAAAGAGGACTTCTTGATGGGCAAGGAATTTGCAAACTGAATTTCTGTGAGCACTGTGTTTTTGGGAAGCAAAAGAGAGTTCGATTCACTAGAGGAATCCATAACACGAAGGAAACGTTAGAGTATATTCATTCCGATCCAGGGGGACCATCCAGAGTGCCTTCGAGAGGTGGAGCTAATTATATGCTAACCTTTATTGATGATTTTTCTAGAAAAGTTTGGGCGTTCTTCCGAAGCGTAGTGCGATGTGTTTTCGCATTTAAGTCTTGGAAAATTATGATTGAAAAAGCAGGCGGAAAATGATAAAATACCTCCGCATGCACAATGGCTTAGAGTTACGTTCGATGAGTTTAATAGATTGTGCAAGTCGAAAGGGATCGTGAGACACTTGTGTTTCGTCATACTCCACAACAAAACGGCGTTGCGAACGCGAATGAAACAGTAATCGATCATGGAGAAGGTTCGATGTATCTTTGTCAAATGCCAACTTACCGAAGTCATTTTAGGCGTATGACCTCTCTTCGCATGTTTTTGATCAACCGATCTCCATCCGTTGCCATTGAGAAAAAGACTCCACAAGAGGTATGGTCTGGTAATCCTGCTAATTATTCTGATTTAAAGATCTTTGGGTGTCCTGCGTATGCTCATGTTAATAATGGAAAATTGGAACCGAGATCCATTAAATGTGTTTTTCTTGGTTATAAAGCTGGTGTAAAAGGGTATAAGTTATGGTGTCCTGAAAATAGGAAAGTTGTGATTAGCAGAGATGTTGTTTTTGATGAAACTGCTATGCTTCCTAACTTATCTCTTAAAGACTCTTCCAATAAAGAAAATCAAAAGCGGTGTGGAGCATCAGTTAATCTGAGTCGACTCCTCAAATCAAGACAAAAATTGAGAATAGAGTTGTTTCTTCGCCTCAATACTCTATCGCCAAAAAAAGCAGAACTAAAGAGAAATTAAACCTCCAAAGAAGTATCTTTGAGGTGATCTAGTTGCTTATGCTTTAAATGTGGTGAAGATATAGATGCGAATCAAGAGCCATCAAATTATTCGAGGCGATTAGTGTGAAGACTCGAGAAAAATGGATGTTTGCTATGCAAGAGGAGATGGAATCACTCCACAAAAACAAAACATGGGATCTTGTGAAACTTCCTAAAGGTAAGAAGACTGTTCAGTTGTAAATGGGTGTTTAAAAAGAAAGAAGGGACTCCAGAGTTGAAGAACCTAAATATAAAGCAAGGCTTGTTGCAAAGGGTTACAGATCAAGTTCCAGGAGTGGACTTCACGAGATGTGTTCTCCCAGTTGTGAAGCATAGTTCGATTCGAGCTTTGCTTGGTATTGTGGCCATGCATGATTTAGAGCTTGAGCGATTAGATGTAAAAACGCATTTTTGCATGGAGAACTTGAGGAAGATATTTACATGCAACAACCGAGAGGGTTTTCTGACACTCTAAAAAAAGAGGATTATGTTTGCTTGCTGAAAAAGTCCCTTTACGGTTTGAAAGCACAACCCAAGGCGGTGGTACAAGAGGTTTGATTCCTTTATGACTTCTCACGATTTCAAAAGAAGTAGTTTTGACATTGTGTTTACTTTAAGAAAAACAATGATGGTTCTTTTGTGTATCTACTTCTTTACGTTGATGACATGTTGATAGCAACAAAAGACAAAGGAGAGATAAGAAAGGTCAAAGCCCAACTAAGTGAAGAATTTGAGATGAAAGATTTGGGACCAAACAAAGAAGATACTTGGTATGGAGATTCTTAGAGATAGAAAAACAAGTAAATTGTACCTAAGTCGGAAGGGTACATTGAGAAACTTCTTTGCGAGTTCAATATGCAGAGTGCTAAGCTGTTAGTACTCCTTTAGCAGCCATTTTAGACTTTCATCGACTTTGTCTCCACAATCGATTATGAGATTGAGTACATGTCACATGTTCCATACTCTAGTGCGATGGGATCTCTCATGTATGCTATGGTTTGTTCACGCCCAGTTTATCATATGCGATCAGTCAGCGATTAGCGGATATATGGCGAATCCTTTAAAGAATACTGAAAGCAGATTCGGTGGATTTTAAGATACTTACGAGGTACTACTGATGTTTGCTTACGATTTGGAAGAAGCTGAAGATGGAGTTATTGGGTATGTTGATGCTGATTTTGCTTTGGAGACCTTGATAGAAGAAGATCTCTCACAGTTATGTCTTTACAATCGGAGGTTGTGCAATAAGTTGGAAAGCCACTTTGCAAACTACAGATCGCTTTGTCTACCACTGAAGCCGAGTACATGGCGATTCATCGAGGCTTGTAAAGAAGCTATTTGGTTGAAGGGACTCTTTAGTGAACTAAATGAAGACCTTCAAATCAACCTGATATTTTGTGACAGTCAGAGTGCCATCTTTCTTACAAAAGATCAAATGTTTCATGAGAGAACAAAACACATTGATGTTCGGTATCATTTTGTTCGTGATATTATTGCTCGTGGTGATATTGTTGTGAGCAAAATCAGTACTCATGAAAATCCTGCAGATATGATGACCAAGTCACTTCCTATAACCAAGTTTGAGCATTGCTTAGACTTGGTTGGTGTTCATTGTTGAAGTTAAACCCTTAAGGGGTTTTATGGAAGAGGTGAAGAACTTGTTCATGATAAAGAACTTGTTCATTGAGAATTTGTGTCAAGGTGGAGATTGTTAGAATTAAGTGACCCTAATTCTTATTTAAATAAAATACGATGGAAAATAAAATAAAAGTAAAATCCATATAGAACTAGACTTCTTTTATTTTATTTTAGAATAAGGTTTTTAAACCTTATTAAACTCCATCTATTTTATATTTACTAGATATAGGTGTTTCAATCCTACTAGAATATGGCTTTACAAGCCTATAAATAGACATAGTCTATTCCTTTTGTATTGATTTCAAATTTTCGACATAGTGAATTTTCTTCTCCTCTGCCCGTGGTTTTTTCCCGAAAGGGTTTCCACGTAAAATTTTGTGTTCTTTATTTTTTTTATTTTTTTTTTTCACAATGAGGAATATCATTTATACAATGAACATCCAAGGGGAGTGTTATGAATGCTATTAAGTGGATGTTCATTATACTCAACCTTTCACATTTCCTCTTCCTTAACTCTTAACCTTTAATTTCCTTGTAACCCATTTCCTATTTATGTATTAGAAAATGTGGAGTCTAATCTCCCTTGTAACCCATTTCCTATTTATGTATTAGAAAATGTGGAGTCTAATCTCCCCATATATATATATATATATATATATAGGAGTATACAACTTGTAATGATGATGAAAAAGAAGAGAAATGCAATAGAATTCCCCCTTATTCTCATCTATTATTCTTGTGTTCTTTGCATTATTATTATTTCATAAAAAAAATCAAGAAAAAATAAATAAATTTTTTCCTAACTGGATTGTTGCCCGATAAACCTAAAAACCAACTCAGGCTTCGTAATTAGTATAGATAATATATTTAATTATTATCAGTATTGAAATATTTTTTTAATGGATATAAACAGATGCAGACTGATGCAAAATCAGATAAAAAATAATAGGGTTTCTTTTTTATATTAAAATCAATCTATACCTATCGCTACTACTATTACGATTATATTGATATGAAATCGTGTTCTTCAATTGAAGAAACTTAGAATCAAAGGTGATCTAACCCTCTCAATTATCTTAGCAATCCATATATTATATTTGAAAAGGTAAATTAGTTCTTGTCTTTTGTATATATTTATTTGATGAATCAATATCAATATAAAACTAATGATCAATAAAATCAGGTGATTGATCCACTTAATTCAGTTATTATTATTTTTATACAATTTATAACTCACAATTTTTAAATTAAAAAAATAGTAAATTTTATAATACAAAACTAATATATATGTTTGTTGCTATAATTCAAGTATATGGAATTGGAAAAGTTGAAGCTTTATTTGGCTTTTGTTTGATTCTATTCCATAACACCTGGCGTAGCTTAGATCACCCCGACAGTTGTGGAAGTTGGTTGGATCAGTTGAGATGGGTCAAAGAGCTATTTATCACGTGTCTATTTAAATATTATCGACGAAACCTTTGATAGTGACTAAATCGACAGATTAATTATTTATTTTAGAAATTTATTTATTAAAATAAATACTTTTATAAATAAAATATATATTTTTTAAAAACCTAAGAGTTAAACCAAATTCAAAATTTTTCTTTTTTCTTAAATTTATTTTATAAATAATAAATTATATTATACTTCTGATCTTACTTTTTAGTTCTCGTCAAATTTGTCTAGCCCTGGATATCACCCTCTCCCTCAACCATTGATCTCAATAACACTTACTTTGAACTTCTTAATTTCCACATCTTCCATCATCATGTCGTCAAACTAGATATTAGTTGTGGACCTGTCGCCATGGTCTTCTACCTACTGGGTCTCCAAGAGTTCATCCTCACCTATATATCTTTGGCCATACTCGCCTTCAAGTAAAACCTCAAATGCAACAAACTTGTTATGACCAACAACCTAAAGACATTGATTTTCACTCTTTTTGACTTTAGGTTGTAGTTTTTGACCTTGCCTAAACATAGTGGTCATTAAAATTTTAAAAACTAAAAGGGAAAAGTTGAATCTGCATAAATTTTCTTCATGTTTTTCCCCTTCAGTTTTTTTTTTTATTTGTAAGATTATTATTTTAATCAACAAATTTCATGTTAGAGAATGAGAAAAATATATATTCATTTATTTATAAATATTTTATAATTTTGTATGTGTTTTTATAAAATCTTATTATTTTTATCGAAAAATGAACTTTTAATTTTTTTTAATTTTTAATAGTCGAGACTAAATTGATAGAATTTGTAAAGTTGAGGGCTAAATTTGTTAAATTTTTTAGATTTATGACTAAGTTGATAGAATTTATAAATATTAGAGGGTTAAATTTGTTAGTATGCCAATAAAAAAAAGGACATTGTTATTGATTTAAAGGAGTGACCAAAACATTAAAATTTGATAATGGTAATAACTAAAATAGAAAATTTTAAACACGAGATACCAAAACAGAAACACGCTAAAAGTTGATTGACTATTTTTAGAGTTTACCTTAAAAATTTACAAACCTTTTGGGATTAAGGAGGGGATTATACGAGGCAATGTTGATTGCCAATCCGGTTATTGATACTTATAGGTGTCGAGGTCAATCTTTACAGTTGAAATTCTCTCTCATAATTGTCTCCCTTATCCTGAACTTTTTTTTAAAATCTTAAACAGAAGTCTTGTTAAATAGCCTAATAGAACTTTAACCCTAAATTTTATAAATAGTCTATCATATTTATTCACTTTCAATACAAAACTATTCTACCTACTTATCTCTTAAAATCTAAACCATCTACTCACTTATCTCCTAGCAAATTATCTAGTTGATTGAGGTCAAGTTTTTAGATCCCTACGTCGTTCTAGGTTTGGACTTGATTTGTAACCCATGTATTTGCCTCAATACTCCTTATTAGGGTGTGATTGAAATTCATGTCTATAAAAATGGAATACAGGTTCAAGTTTGTTGGCGTTATCAAAATATGTCATGAAATTGACATGAACCTTATTGCATGACAAACACTTTATAGGTCTGCAACTGAAGTGCAGGTGATGGTCACTAAACTAACTATAAATATGACAATGGTAAGTGCACCTATCGAACAATAGTATAGCTGTGGTGAGTAGAGAATATCATATCCACGATGACTAAAAGTATTAGTAATTATTGTTTTCCTATTATTTAGCCAACAATTTGGAGTGATATGTTTTAATCTAAATTTACTAAACTAATTTAACTAAGAACGCAATAGAGAATGGATCAAGGAAATAATCAAATATTAACCAATGAGATAGACAATACCTAGGAAAGAATCCATCTAGACTTCACCTATTATTATGAATCTAAATTAAACGGTTTATTCACTTATGTCTTGATTCGCAGAAATCATTAAATAATGTTAATATCTCTTTCGAGAGTAAAAATAATTGACTCTAGGTTGATTAATTGAAATCTCTTTCTAATTAAAATCCTTATCGTTGCATTAACTTTATCTGTGACACCCCAAACCCAGCCTAGACGCTATGACTGAATCTGGCGGTGTCACATGTGAGTGTTTTTGGAAAACCTTAGTAAGTTGAAAATCGTTCAGTTTATTATTTTTACTTAAGTCATGAAATCTCTATTCTATTTATTGGATGAAAACATTTCATTAACGCGGAAGCTAAAACATCATTAATTTATAAAACAATAACTTAACAGTTTAACACCCCAAAATAAACTTAGAAATAATTCAAGTCCAAAGACATATAAATCCCAAAAATAAATTTTTAAAATAAAGCAGATGAATTAAATGTTACTTATAAATCCCTATAAGTCAACCAGTGGTCATCATCGAGCCCTCCGTCTCACCGATCGATCTCATCACGAGGATTATCTCGGCGCACAAATAAACAAAGGGTGAGAGCTTTACAAAACTCAAGTGTGTACATCCCCACAAACAGCACACATACAAATAGATAACAGAATACAGATATTCAGCCTTAGCCATACAGATATCACATGCATAACAGATCAGATATCAGAATCAGAAACCATGCCCACCAATCCTGCACACCATCTCCGTCTAACCCAACACACCATGTGGGGATCAAATCGACCCACTCAGCCCTACACACCAAGTATGGGGATATAATCAACCCATCCAGCCCTATACACCAAGTGGTATTATAAAATAGTACATAAAAGATATACGCAGCATAGCTACCAGATAATAGGCTAATCGTCTTTTAGACTTCCTTCTCTTTATATCAACCCAACCCAACCCAATGTAATGCAACATAAATAGTATGGCATGCTAATATGTAGATATTAGATCATACATCATGTTAGAATAGATAAAAAGAATCAGACTAAGATACATGCTTGAATTATCATACTTTGCATACAATACAGCAATCAAATAGAGTATGGGGTCTAAGTAACACTTGCTGCCCCTACAGTCAGGTCACAGTCGACTTAGGTGACCCGTGCAACCATACAGAACATTTCAAACAAGTTGGGCTCACACGCCCTCGTGCCCTGCCCGTGTGGGCCCACCACCCGTGTGGCCCACACGATCCAAATTAGCCTTGCCCGTGTGGATCACACGGCCTGCCCCAAGACCCACACGCCCGTGTGGTTCACTTGTGTGACCCACATGCCCGTGTGGCCTACACGGCCCAAATGGTCGAGCCCGTGCCTCGCACACGGCCTCATCAGCCTCACACGGCTCCGCCAGCCTCACACGCCCGTGTAGCGCGCGCACGGCCTGGCTCGTCTGCCACACGCCCGTGTCTCACGACGCAGGCTACCACATGGGCAGACCACAAGCCCGTGTGGCGTCGATAATCCACTGTTTGGTTTTCATCGAAACTCATTTTCTGTGTAATCGGAGTACACACCTAGTTTGTTTTCGCTGCAAATCCAACCAGGAGCACTCTAAAGCTTAAGATTGACAAAACCGAGCCCAAATCAGTCACTTAAATCAATTTACCTAAGATTGGATAAAACCCGAAACACGAGATCTACTTACCTTCGATGAAGAACGGTATTTTCTCGTTTGCTAGAACTCGATTACTGATCTACCGAGCCTTGATTAATCCCTAAACAGCAACCAAAGTCACTCTTAACAATCTACAACAGAAAACACTTAACTTAATTTAAACGTTACTTACCGAATTGACAGAACCGCTTGAACACGCCTAAGCTTATCGAAAAAGAAAAGCAAAATGAAGAAGAAGGGAAAGGAAGCAGAGAATTTTTGGCACAAGGAAAATTGGGAAAAAAAGAGAGGAAAACGGTAAGGAAAGCAACTGTTGACAAAAAAGAGGAAAAGAAGAAAACCCTAGGTTTTCCCTTAAGCCCACAACTTAGAATTTTCTAAAGCTCATCGCTTACTGGAACTTGCAGCAAAAATAATCCCATCGCTACTACAGGGAATCGAACCCCTGACCCTAAGCAAAATCCCTTGCCACTTAACCACTAGACTAGCAGGCCCATTTTGTTAAGTCTTTACCAACAACTGCTTAAAAGCCCACTGATCTCAAGTCAGACTTTATTCCAATAAAACCCAAATTTTAGCCCAAGTTAACGCTTAAACTTGGAACCTCCCAAACACACCCCAGAGCATATAATCACTTAACCCAACATATAATTAAGCCAAAATAACACGAATCACAAATTCAGACACTTACAAGCCCAATACTCACAAAAGCCGAAAATCACAAATTTAGGGCGTTACACGATCTATGGATTCCCCTATTAGATTTGACTCTAATCCAATAGATTTATGTCGTCATATTTCTAGGATTACATGCAACTCCACTCAATTATGCTAGATCTACTCTTAAACAGAGACTTTTTCTCTACTGAATTAAGCATATTAAACATGAATTAATATCCTGAAAATATTAAAACAAGAAATAAACATATATAATTTAAAACAAGAATCAAATATTTATCGCGTAAAAAGATACATTAAATAAAAGGATTCATCATAAGCTTCATCCTCCCTAGGTATCTAGGGAATTAGTTCATAATCCTGAATGAAAACATCTCAACATTAGAATAACCACAATACATAAAGAAACTCAATAAAAAATTGAAAGAAATTAAAAGGAGATCTTCGATCTTGATAGAGATCCTCTTCTGAGATTATTCAGATGGTGTTCTTCGAGTGTTTTCTTCAATCTTCTTTGATGCTCCCTTATGTCTTCTTTTAATTGGTATTTATAGACTTTAGAATGCTCAAAAAGTCTAAAAATTGTATTTTTCTGTGCATTTGGGAAGCAAGGTGCGAAATTGACATGGGCTGGCACATGGGCGTGTGTCCAGCTCGTATGGCTCACACGAGCGTGTGCCCAACCCGTGTGGAAATGCTTAAGCCATGTGGCTCCTAAGAACAACTCTATTTGTCTGATTTTGGCTCATTTTCGCTCTTTTTGCTTCCAAATGCTTTTCTAAGTATATAGACATGAATTTAAAGGATTAGGAGCATCAAATTCACTAATTTTCATAATTAATCATCCAAAAATGCATTAAGAATGAAATTAAATGTAACAGCCCGGTTTTAGCCAAAATGGAACAGTGGTTTCGAAACCACAAATCTGAGGTTATAAAATTATTTTAATATTATTTTTTATTTTTACGGCATGAAATTAGAAAGTTTTGTGAGCTAATTTTATCTTTTAGTAGCTCAATTTGAGAAAAATGACTAAATCACGTAAAATGCAAAAGTTGTATTCTAATTAATAAAGGTGTCTAATTGCTATGGTTTATTAAATGTGAGGTCCTTATGTTGATATTAAACCATTGATAGTGAAAATTGTCATAAAAGGGCATTAAATAGATGGTATTAAATGTTTTATAATAAGGTAAATTTGGTAATTTAGTAAATAAGTTATAATTAAATAAAACAAAGTAAAATGTGGCTTCATTATCATCATCTATAGCCGAATATTAAGAGAAAAAGAAAGCTTCCATGTTTATTTAGGGTTCTGCTAGCTTGTTCTTTGATTAAGGTATGTATTTTGCTCGGTTTTTGATGATTTCTACGTTTTTGTGATCGTTGCTTCGTGTTCTAGCTAGCCCATGCCTCAATTTTTGAAAGTGTTGATGATTTTGAAAGTTTCCATTGATGAATTCATGTGTTTTTGGACGTTTAATGATGAAACATGAAAGCTTGATGTTTGATATACATGTTTTGTAAAGTGATTTTGAGTAAAAATTCATATTAGGGATTAAATTGAGAAAAGTGTAAATTGAGAGGCTAAATTGTGAAATAAATGAAAGTTTTGGGCTACTAGGGGTCCCTAGGAAATTCAGCTAGCATAAAATTGAATTTAATTTTGTGAATTTTGTGTATTTATGAAATAGAGACTAAATTGAATAAATGTGTAACTTTTGGGGCTAACGTGTAAAAATGCCCAAATATGTGTTTATGGATTAAATTGAATGAATTGGTGATTAAATGGGTTAATTTTGAATACATATAGATCAAGAAAGAAAGAATTCAGATTTAGATTGGGGAAAATTGAAGGTTATCGAGTAATTGATCCGAATTGTCAATTCCGAGTACGAGGTAAATTCGTACGTGATAAACATTGTTACAATTATGTTTTTAATGCTTTAATAATGTATAAATTGTATATATATGCGACTACGAATGCGTGCAACGACAAATCGGCTATGTTTGGCACTTAGTGTGCGTTTCGAGATAGCTTCGGCTATATATAGCACTTAGTGTGCAAATTGGAATAGTTTTGGCTTTATGTGGCATTAAGTGTGCAATACCGAGATAGCTTTGGTTTAATGTGATGGCACTAAGTGTGTGATATCGTTATAGCTTCGGCTAAACATCTATGCACTAAGTCTGCGAGTTCTTGAAACATTGAAAGATTTCCGAATGATTTAACATATTAAACAAAGAGGTGAGAATGAGATAAATAAATATAAGAAAGTACAGGTACGTAGGATACCTATGTGGTAGTTGATACTATGTGTACGAAGCTTGATGAATTTATATATACACGATAAATGGTCATGAATTAGAATTGAATGATGATATGAGGACTACTAAGTGTTTATTAATTGATAACTTGTATTTTATAAACTGTTGAGTATTGTTGATACGAACTTACTAAGCTATGAAGCTTATTGTGTGTTATTTGTCTTTGTTTTATAGATTATCGAAGCTAGCTCGGACATCAGGGATCATCAGGAACCATCGTCACACTATCGACTACTTGTTGGTAATTTTGGATGCTTGTAAATATGGTATATGGCATGTATAGGCTAGTGAGTTGGTGATATGTTTTAAGATTTGATATAGCCATGAGATTTGGCTTACTTTTGCTTGTAAATGTTGGTATGTATGGCCATTTAAGTTGGCTTAAATTTTGTGTTTGATAAGTGATATATGTGATGTATATAAGTTACCATGTGCTTTAGCATGTTTGTAATGGTTATTGATATGGCTAGGTGGTTACTCAATTGATTAGTTATTAGTTGATATATCATTGTTTGAGGAATGGTATATTTTGGTATGATTTGAATGTGGAATTTAGTAATTGAATTGGCATGTTTTGCTTGCCTATATATGTGTTAAAATGATACCATTTTGTTGGCTAGGTGAGCATGAGAAAAGGGTGGCAAATTGGCTTTGCAAATGGCCTATTTTTATCCACACGGGCAGAGATACGGGCGTGTGTCTCAGTCGTGTGTGACACACGGTCATATTACACGGTTGTGTGTCCCCTAGAAAAAAAATTGAAATTCAAGTCAGTCTTGAGCACAGCCTAGACACGCGAACGTCTCTAGTGGCTATGTGAGGCACATAGCCTTGGCACATGGGCGTGTGTGGCCATTTCGAAGAGTACACAGGCTAGACAGACGGGCGTGTGGTTGACCGTGTGACCTAAGTCAGTATGTATGCTCTATTTTCACACGATGCAGACACACGTGTCTGGTGGTCATGTGAGACACAAGGCACATTCACACAAAGTGTGACCCTTAAATGTTAAAAAATTTTCTAAGTTTCTGAAAGTTTGCAAATATTATCGGTTTAGCTCCAAACCACTTCTAAGTATGTTTTAAGGTCCCGTAAGACCTTATAAGGGACAATGTGAATGAATTGAATAGATTTTGATTATGATTGTATAAATGTATGTGAATGAGATGTATTGCCCGGTAATGCTTCGTAACCCTATTTTGGTATAGGATATGGGTTAGGGGTGTTACATTAAAAAACTGTTATTTATATAGCTTATCCACAGGTTATATTCAAGTAATAAAATCTAAGGAGTCTAATGTTGATTCACAAGGAAGTTCATTAAAACTTACAAGATTACAAGTATTTTGCTAAAATTGTCACACCCAGATTTGTAAGGTCTTAGGTAACAAAGGAGTTTGGTGTGCTAAATTGAAAAGTTTGCTAACTTGGCAGGTTCTTTTCGTAAATAAGAACAAGTAGTGGCTAGTTGACGAAAAGTTGGATTTCAACCATTATCCGGTTGGTTAAGAACTAGAATTAAGGTATTTTTCAGGTGGCTATAAATTGAATTCAGTGAAAAGGGTCGGAGGGACTATATATATAGGAAAAGCATTTTCTCTCTCCAAGGATAATTCTTTTATTTTTCTATTCTTTTTTTTTCTTTTTAGTTTGTCATGGAAGAGAAAAAGATTGAGGAATGTTTGTGCATGAAGGGGAGAGACTAAGGATTAAGTGAATGGCTGCTGTATGAAAAGAAATTATGGTTTTTATGATAATGAATAGTCTCAGATAGATTCTGATATAATTGCAGTATTGTGTTAATTAAGGATGCTAGTATAACAAAGGAAAAAGGGCTTACAAAATGAAACCGGCGATGACTTCCAGGTGAGTTTCCTAAACTCAAGAAGTAAATGGATGTACTTAGTGTCATTAATGTCTATTAGGCATGATGATGTTTTCAATGATGAGTCAATTTATGGTGAAGTGTTATTTCCTTGTGTGTGCATGGGGTATTGAGTGCAAATACTATTTGGACAAATCTGAACATGATTGAATAGACGAGTGTTTGGTGTGACGTATGCTCCAAATGAGATGCAATTATATGGTTGTAGGCGAACTATGTTGAGTGAGTGATTTGTTTCGCGTAATGTGATATTGCGTATTAAAGTGATATGCTTGGTTGATAATAAGTATGTTTATGATATGTCAATGGAATTGGCATGTTATATGTCGTATGATTCATAGTGTTTATTGGAGGATTGTGTGTATGATGTGCATTCTATATATGTGGCTTTGCGGAGGATTGGATGGTCATGCACGGGAATAGCATATGCATTATATTATTGTGACTTTGAGGAAGGTTCAATTGGACTAATCTAGGAAAAGAGGTAAATGATAAGAAGACTCAATACACACCTATATATGAGAGCCCCTTGTGAAGTATGTAATAGTAACCTTTATGAGACGTATAAGAGCCTCTCAGGGGATGTGTAACAGCCCTTGGTAGGACAAATGAAATTCTATGGCCATGGCAGTACCGTATATGAGGGAATTTCATCAAGTCTATATTATGTAGAAAGTCTACAAGGACTATCTATAGCTGAAGTCCACAAGGACTATCTATTATGAGAGTCCACAAGGACTATCGCTTGAGGAAATTCCATTAGGACGATCTAAATGGGGAAGTCCTTCAGGACTATCTTATGTGGAAAGTTCACCAGAACTATCTGGCCAATATGATTCTGTAGCACACCCATTGGTATGAGTCCGCAAGAGGGCATTCTATTATGATGAGAAGGCCATTGTGCCTGTACTAGAAGATAAATGAGGTGGATAAAAGTTAAGATAATCCGTCAGTTCTATTCTTATCTCTTGATACCTATAGTAGTAATGGGATTCACCTTATGAGGGGTTGGCGGATTCGTCTAAGAATTTGAATCTAATTCTATGGGACAGCCAAAAATGAGTCTGTAGGCTAATTTCGCAATGTACACCCAAACCAAATATATGGAAAATGATAAGGAACTCATATTATATATATGATCGTCTACCATGTTCTATTGGAAATGATACAAGGGTATTCTCCTATACTTTCGAAGTGAAGAAATTGTATATGAAAGATATGTCAATCCTCCATAATTGTCTCATATGCATTGTTCTGCAAAGAAAGGATTCCCTATTAGGAATCCGCCTATATTGATTTATTTCTAGAGTTAACCACCAATGGTGGATTACTAGATTGTGGATCTGGGGCGGGATGATGTACCGTTCGATCTGTCCATTGATGGGAATGATAGGCTTTCTATATTAATCCGTGAGTATGTCTCTTTAGGGATCTAAGAGGATAGTAATGTAATGCGACAGCCCTAATTTGACCCTAGTTGAAAAGTGGTTTTGGGACCACAAAACCGGGTCACAAAAACAATTAAATGTTATATTCTATGCTTATTATATGTGGAAGTGCATATGTGAAAATTTCATGCTTTGATTTTGTCATTTGTATGTGAAATTATTAATTAGGACTTATGTGAGAAATTTTGAAAATGTGATAGGTTAATTTGTAGTGGCCAAGTATATTACGGTTTAAAATAGGTGGATTTGCATGTCAAATTTCCCACTTTAATTTGTAGTGGCCGGCCATGATGATGTTGATAAACAATATATGTATTTTAAATTAGCATTATAAAATTTTAAAGGCTTTATATTATATAATAAAGATAAATAAAATAACAAAATAATGAAAAGAAAAAAAAAGGCTTGTTCATCTTTGTTCTTCATAGCCGAAATTAAAGAAAACAAAAAAGAGAAGTGAAGCTCTTGAATATTCGGTCATTTGGGGAGATAAATTCAAGGTAAGTTCATGGTAGTTTGGTTGAAAATTCATGTTTTTGAGTTTCTCTCTTGGTTCCACTTTAAACTCATGAATTGATTTGTTAAATATTGGTTAATTGTGCATTCGGTCATGATAGGAAATTGCAAAAAAAATTGTATTTGATGATAGAAATTGATTAATGAAAGTTTGATGGACTATAATGTTAAAATTCATGTGATTGTAAGTTTATAAGTTTAAATTTTGAAATTTGAACTATGTGTGGCTCAATTGCTTGGAATGGGCATTCGGCTATAGTATGAAATGCAAAGAAAATATTGGTGTTGGATGTTTTAAATGATTTAGATAGTTATAAATTAAGTTTGAGGCTTGGTACTTATGTATAGATGGTCTATTTAGATAACTTGGCTTGGAAGTTGGGTAAATTATGTTTTGAGAATTTTGTGAAGTATATTAGGCCAAATGTATATGTATGAGAGTTTTAATAGGAATTTTGTGTATTACAAAAGATGATGTAGATATTTAATCATAGGATGGTCTTAGTAACCTTAGAAAAGAATGCATGAAAATTAAATAGGTTGCTCTAATGACCGAATATGCTAAAAGCTAATACATAGATTAGTTGATAAATATGTGTTAAAGAAATGTGAACAAATATATACTTGATTGGTATTCGGCTATGGTTAATTGTATAATTAATTGACCGATTGTGGAGTAGTGAATCTATTTAAATTGTGAGTACATGGATTGATTTTTAAGGTGGCCAAAATTGTTTAAATGAAATATTTGTAAAGAGGCATAGTGTCGAATGTGTTCATGAATGAATGAGTTATGTGCGTTATTTAAATGAAAGAAATGGATAAGTTAAGGTATAATTGAGTGTTCGAATGTGAATTACAAAGTACATGAAATTGAAATGAAATGGTGATAGACTTAAGTGGACAAATGATGCGAATGAATTAGCTTTTGAAATGTATATGGTTGCCGTACATATGTGTTTGATTGAGAAGTTAAATTTGTTGATTTTAGCTCAAGGGCATAGAAGGGCAAATTCGGATAAGGGAAAAGCTAAAGTAACTGAATAGCCGATCCGCGACTGTTGAAAATATTCGAGGTAAGTTTTTAGTAATCAAACGTAGTTTATAATCGAATGTAATATGAAATAAAAATGTATAATAGGAGAATTATGACATGATGATAAGGTGTGTGATATATGCATTTATTCGAATGAAGGAAATAATTTATTAGTGTGTTTGTGCTATGTGAAATCAAGTAACATATGATTTAATATGCATGAAACTTGGTGAATTGATTATCATATGATGTATTCGGGCCTCGAGCCTAGCAGGCTATAATACCGGTGAAATAATATCGGGCCTTGAGCCTAGCAGGCTTTAATGCTGGTGAAATAATATCGGGCTTCGAGCCTAGCAGGCGAAATACCGGTGAATGAATTCAGACTTAAAATCTAACAGGCTTCGTGCCGGTGATTAATTCGAGTTTAAAAACTATCAGGCTAATTATCGGTGATTTGATAACAGTCTAAGACTATGATACTTCGTGATTGAATGACAATTGAATACATTCATTACATTAAGTTGCTCAGTTACGTATCATGTACTTATATGTGAGTTTGACTTGAAATGAACCATAAGTGTATACTGTAATGCATATGTGAATAAGAGTTATGACTATATATATATGTTCATGATACATCCGATCAAGATGTGAAATTATGTGATGGTATTTGATTTACCTATGTTATATGAGTTCAGATTCTAGTAAAATAAAAATGCTAAATGTACAATATGTGCTGGTGTATATTTGGCCAAATGGCAATATACTTAGAAAATGTTATTTGATAAATTGAATGATAAATTTATAATTGAGTATATTTGTTTGCATTGCTTAAAACTTACTAAGCTTATAAAAGCTTACTCCGCTTGTTATGTTTCTCTGTTTTATAGATCGTTGACTCCAGCCACTTGCTTAGGGATCATCAGCAACTCGTCACACTATCTATCGTTTTGGTACTATTATGTTTTGGATCTAGTATGGCATGTATAGAATAGACTTAAGTGAATGATATTTTGATATATTCTTGTATATAAGCCATGTGAATATGGTAACTTTTGAATGTCGGTATAAGTCTGAATTTCGATTTTTCATTTTGTTTGGCTATGCTTATAATTGCTAGTGAACTTATGTAAATGTGAATGTACAAATGTAGTGTTTTGGATTGGTAACTTTTCATAACCCACTCCGATGACGGATACGGGTTATAAGGGTGTTACATTTTGTTGGTATCAGAGCTACGGTTTAGTTGATTCTAGGACTAATGTAGCGCGTGTGAGTCTGACTATACATGCCATGAAGTGTTAATACGATAGTGTGATGATTTCTGACTGTTGAAATGTGTTTTTCGTATAGTAATGAATTTCGATCCCGATCGAACGGTAGCTGATGATGTTGAGAGCATAGCACCTGACGGGATAGCGCCGTTGGTCTCTCAACCAAATGCTAGTAATCAAAATGATGAAGATAAGCAAGCCTTCTATGCTTTGATGAACGATTGGTTTACCCAATATGTTCGAACTAATCTGGCTGTTTCACATCCCCCACCCCCGAATAATACAACCCCTGCACCTGTGGTACCTCCTGTAGTTGACCCGTTGAGGTTGAGCAAGCCCCCGGTTGATAGAATTCAAAAGCACGGGGCTACTGAGTTCAAGGCTACTGACAGTGATGATGCCGAGCAGGCTGATTTTTGGCTTGATAATACCATTCGTGTGTTTGATGAATTATCGTGCACACCCGATGACTGCTTAAAATGTGTTATATCTCTGTTACGTGATTTTACCTATTATTGGTGGAATACCTTGATTTCAGTTGTGCCGAGAGAACGGGTTACTTGGGAATTCTTTCAAATTAAGTTCCACAAGAAATATATCAGTCAAAGATTCATCGATCAGAAACGGAAAAAATTTCTCGAGCTCAAACAGGGCTCTATGTCAGTTACCGATTACGAGCGAAAGTTTGTCAGACTTAGTAGATATGCTTGGGAATGTGTTTTGTCAGAGGCTATCATGTGTAAACGCTTCGAGGACGGGTTGAATGAAGACATCAAACTGTTGGTGGGTGTTTTGGAAATCAAAGAGTTTGTAGTGCTTGTCGAATGAGCTTGTAAAGCCAAAGAGCTCGGTAAAGAGAAAAGAAAAGCTGACGATGGAGCTAGAAAGGTCTGTAAAAGATCTTCGGGAAAATCATTTCATCAGTCATCAAAGAAATTTTGAGATGATTCAGGACAATCTAAGAATACTTAGGGTTTTTCTAGACAAGACCGCGATCGACCTCCTGTGAGTACACAAGCCACCTCTGTTGCCAGTGTTGGCAATGATCGTCAGGATAGATCTGATTGCAAGTATTGTGGCAAATGGAATTCAGGAAGCTGTAGATTTCGTGACCGCTCATGTTTCAAGTGTGGATCAGCTGATCACTTTATCAAAGACTGTCCAAAATTAGCTGAACAGAATACTAATCCGAGTGGGAGACCTAGTAACATTGCAACAGGAGGTAGACCACCTAGACATGTGGGTAATGCTAGTGGAAATCAGAAAGGGACCAAAGATACTGCTGTACGTTCTGAGGCTCGTGCTCCTGCCAGAGCCTATGCTATACGAGCGCGCGAGGATGCTTCTTCGCCAGATGTTATTACCGGTACTTTTACTCTTTTTGATACTGATGTTATTGCTTTGATTGACCTCGGTTCTACTCATTCGTATGTGTGTGAAACTTTGGTATCCAGTAAGACTCTACCTGTTGAGTCTACTGAGTTTGTGATTCGAGTGTCGAATCTTTTGGGTCATTATGTGCTAGTTGATAAAGTGTGTAAAAAATGTCCCCTAAAGATCTGAGATTCTTGCTTTCCGGCTGATCTAATGCTATTACCATTTGACGAGTTTGATATCATTCTCGGTATGGATTGGTTAACTGTGCATGATGCTGTAGTGAATTGCAAGCAAAAGACAATTGACTTGAGATGTTCGAATGATGAGATAATCTGAGTTGAGTCTACTGATTTAAAAGGATTACCGACAGTAATATCTTCGATGTTGGCTCAGAAATATGTGAAAAAGGGGTGTGAAGCTTATCTTGAGTATGTACTGGATAGTAAAGAATCAGAAAAGAAACTTGAGACAGTGCCGATAGTTTGTGAGTTTCCGAATGTATTTCCCGAAGAATTACTTGGATTACCACCTGTTCGGGAGGTAGAGTTTGGTATTGAACTAGTACCAGGGACTACATCTATTTTGATAGCTCCGTATCGTATGGCACCAATCGAACTAAAAGAATTGAAATCTCAGTTGCAAGAGTTGACAGATAGAGGTTTTGCTCAACCGAGTTTTTCTCCTGGGGCCGGTATTGTTTGTGAAAAAGAAAGACGGAACTATGAGAATGTGTATTGATTATCGTCAGCTTAATAAGGTAACGATAAAGAATAAATATCTGTTGCTGCGAATTGATGATTTGTTTGATCAACTGAAAGGAGCCTCAGTATTTTCGAAGATAGACTTGAGATCGGGTTATTATCAGTTGCGAGTTAGAGACTCTAACGTGCCTAAAACTATTTTTAGAACGAGATACGGATATTATGAGTTCTTAGTGATGCCGTTTGGGCTCACTAATGCCCCTGCGGTTTTCATGGATTTAATGAATCAGATTTTCAGACAGTATTTGGATCAGTTTGTAATCGTGTTTATAGATGACATTTTGATCTATTCACGCGATGAAACTGAACATGCCAAGCACTTGAAGTTAATATTGCAGATTTTGCGAGACAAGCAATTATATATGAAGTTCAGTAAATGTGAATTCAGGTTGAGAGAAGTCAGCTTTTTGGGGCATGTTGTATCCGCATTGGGTATCCGAGTTGATCCGAGTAAAATTTCAGCTATACTCGATTGGAAGCCTCCGAGAAATGTTTCAGAAGTTCGAAGCTTTTTGGGACCTACAGATGGTTTGTGAAAGGTTTCTCGATGATAGCAACACCGATGACAAAGTTGCTTCAGAAAGATATCAAATTTGAGTAGTCAGAAAAGTGCCAGAAAAGTTTTGATCATTTGAAAACTCTTTTGACCGAAGCTCCAGTGTTAGTTCAGCCAGAATCCGGTAAAGAATTTGTGATCTATAGTGATGCGTCTCTGAATGGTTTGGGCTGTATGTTGATGCAAGAGGGTAGAGTTGTAGCGTACGCTTCGAGACAATTGAAGCCACATGAGAAAATCTATCCTACTCATGATCTCGAGTTAGCGGCTATCGTTTTCACTTTAAAAATTTGGCGCCATTACTTATTCGGGGAAAAATGTCACGTTTATTCCGATCACAAAAGTCTTAAGTACTTGATGACTCAGAGAGATTTGAATTTGAGACAAAGACGTTGGCTAGAATTATTGGAGCTTGTCATTAACTACCATCCAGGAAAGGCTAACGTGGTTGCTTATGCTTTAAGCCGTAAATCACTGGTTATTTTGCGAGCAATGAATACGCACCTGTTGTGTCCACTGATGATCTGTTAGTAGCGGAGTTAAAAGTAAAACCGTTATTAATGCAACAAATCTGTGAAGCTCAAAAATTTGATGATGAATTAGTTGCAAAATGAGCACTATGTATTTCGAAAGAGGATTCAGAATTTTTAATTGATAGCAATGATTGTTTGAGGTTCAGAAATCGATTATGTGTTCCGAGAAATTCATGGCTTATTTCGATAATTTTGAGCGAGGCTCATAGCAGCAGAATGTCAGTTCACCCGGGTAGTACAAAAATGTACAACGATCTGAAACAACAATACTGGTGGCACGGTATGAAACGAGAAATTTCTGACTTTGTTTCTAAGTGTTTGTTATGTCAACAAGTGAAAGCGGAACATCAAGTGCCTTTGGGATTACTTCAGTCGATCATGATACCTGAATGGAAGTGGGATCGAATCACGATGGATTTTGTATCTGGGTTGCTATTGTCAACAAGCAAGAAAGATACGATCTGGGTTGTGGTTGATAGATTGACAAAGTCAGCTCATTTTATTCCCGTACGTACGGATTATTCACTTGATAAGTTAGTCGAATTGTATGTTTCTCAGATTGTAAGGTTTCACCGGGTACCTACTTCTATTGTGTCGGATAGAGATTCGAGATTCACATCGCGATTTTGGAAGAAATTGTTAGAAGCATTGGGTACTAAGTTGCATTTTAGCACCGCTTTTCATCCCCAGATCGATGGTCAATTCGAGCGAATTATTCAGATACTTGAGGATATGTTGAGATGTTGCATCCTTGAGTTTAGTGCCTTCTGGGAACGATACTTGCTTTTAGTTGAATTCGTATATAACAATAGTTTTCAATCGAGCATCAAGATGGCACCTTACGAGGCTTTGTACGGTCGTAAATGTCGTACACCTTTGTTTTGGACTGAACTTAGTGAGAATAAGATTTACGGAGTTGATTTGATTAAAGAGGCCGAACAGAAAGTAAAAGTGATTCATGAAAGTCTGAAAGCAGCATTAGATCGTCAGAAATCGTATGCAGACTTGAGACGGAAAGATATAGAGTATCAAGTCGGAGACAAAGTGTTTCTTAAAGTTTCACCATGGAAAAAGGTACTCAGATTTGGCCGTAAAGGCAAATTGAGCCCGAGATTTATCGGACCATACGAAATTACAGATTGGATTGGGCCAGTTGCTTATAGACTACTTTTGCCACCTGAACTTGAAAAGATTCACGACGTTTTTCATGTTTTGATGCTCCGTCGGTACAGATCCAATCCTTCTCATGTGATTAGTCCATCAAAGATAGAAATTCGGTCTGATTTGAGCTATGAAGAGGAACCGGTTCGTATTTTGGCTCACGAAGTGAAAGAATTGCGAAATAAGACAATTTCGTTAGTAAAAGTGTTGTGGGTCAAACACAGGGTTGAAGAAGCTACTTGGGAGCTTGAAGACTCCATGAAAGAATGATATCCTAATTTATTCGCTGGTAAGATTTTCGGGGATGAAAATTTCTAAGGGGGGAGAGTTGTGACAGCCCTAATTTGACCCTAGTTGAAAAGTGGTTTTGGGACCACAAAACCGGGTCACAAAAATAATTAAATGTTATATTCTATGCTTATTATATGTGGAAGTGCATGTGTGAAAATTTCATGCTTTGATTTTGTCATTTGTATGTGAAATCGTTAATTAGGACTCATGTGAGAAATTTTGAAAATGTGATAGGTTAATTTGTAGTGGCCAAGTATATTATGGTTTAAAATAGGTGGATTTGCATGTCAAATTTCCCACTTTAATTTGTAGTGGCCGGCCATGATGATGTTGACAAACAATATATGGATTTTAAATTAGCACTATAAAATTTTAAAGGCTTTATATTATATAATAAAGATAAATAAAATAACAAAATAATGAAAAGAAAAAAAAAAGCTTGTTCATCTTTGTTCTTCATAGCCGAAATTAAAGAAAACAAAAAAGAGAAGTGAAGATCTTAAATATTCGGTCATTTGGGGAGATAAATTCAAGGTAAGTTCATGGTAGTTTGGTTGAAAATTCATGTTTTTGAGTTTCTCTCTTGGTTCCACTTTAAACCCATGAATTGATTTGTTAAATATTGGTTAATTGTGCATTCGGTCATGATAGGAAATTGCAAAAAAATTTGTATTTGATGATAGAAATTGATGAATGAAAGTTTGATGGACTATAGTGTTAAAATTCATGTGATTGTAAGTTTATAAGTTTAAATTTTGAAATTTGAACTATGTATGGCTCAATTGCTTGGAATGGGCATTCGGCTATAGTATGAAATGCAAAGAAAATATTGGTGTTGGATGTTTTAAATGATTTAGATAGTTATAAATTAAGTTTGAGGCTTGGTACTTATGTATAGATGGTCTATTTAGATAACTTGGCTTGGAAGTTGAGTAAATTATGTTTTGAGAACTTTGTGAAGTATATTAGGCCAAATGTATATGTATGAGAGTTTTAATAGGAATTTTGTGTATTACGAAAGATGATGTAGATATTTAATCATAGGATGGTCTTGGTAACCTTAGAAAAGAATGCATGAAAATTAAATAGGTTGCTCTAATGACCGAATATGCTAAAAGCTAATACATAGATTAGTTGATAAATATGTGTTAAGGAAATGTGAACAAATATCTACTTGATTGGTATTCGGCTATGGTTAATTGTATAATTAATTGACCGATTGTGGAGTAGTGAATCTATTTAAATTGTGAGTACATGAATTGATTTTTAAGGTGGCCAAAATTGTTTAAATGAAATATTTGTAAAGACGCATAGTGCCGAATGTGTTCATGAATGAATGAGTTATGTGGGTTGTTTAAATGAAAGAAATGGATAAGTTAAGGTATAATTGAGTGTTCGAATGTGAATTACAAAGTACATGAAATTGAAATGAAATGGTGATAGACTTAAGTGGACAAATGATGCGAATGAATTAGCTTTTGAAATGTATATGGTTGCTGAACATATGTGTTTGATTGAGAAGTTAAATTTGTTAATTTTAGCTCAAGAGCATAGAAGGGAAAATTCGGATAAGGGAAAAGCTAAAGTAACTAAATAGCGATCCGCGACTGTTGAAAATATTCGAGGTAAGTTTTGAGTAATCAAACATAGTTTATAATCGAATGTAATATGAAATAAAAATGTATAATAGGAGAATTATGACATGATGATAAGGTGTGTGATATGTGCATTTGTTCGAATGAAGGAAATAAATTATGAGTGTGTTTGTGCTATGTGAAATCAAGTAACATATGATTTAATATGCATGAAACTTGGTGAATTGATTATCCTATGATGTATTCGGGCCTCGAGCCTAGCAGGCTATAATACCGGTGAAATAATATTGGGCCTTGAGCCTGGCAGGCTTTAATGCTGGTGAAATAATATCAGGCTTCGAGCCTAGCAGGCGAAATGTCGGTGAATGAATTCAGACTTAAAATCTAGCAAGCTTCATGCCGGTGATGAATTCGGGTTTAAAACCTAGCAGGCTAATTATCAGTGATTTGATAACAGTTTAAGACTATGATACTTCGTGATTGAATGACAATTGAATACATTCATTACATTAACTTGCCCACGTACGTATCATGTACTTATATGTGAGTTTGACTTGAAATGAACCATAAGTGTATACTGTAATGCATATGTGAATAAGAGTTATGACTATATATATATGTTCATGATACATCCGATCAAGATGTGAAATTATGTGATGGTATTTGATTTACCTATGTTATATGAGTTCAGATTCTAGTAAAATAAAAATGCTAAATGTACAATATGTGCTGGTGTATATTCGGCCAAATGGCAATATACTTAGAAAATGTTATTTGATAAATTGAATGATCGATTTATAATTGAGTATATTTGTTTGCATTGCTTAAAACTTACTAAGCTTATAAAAGCTTACTCCGTTTGTTATGTTTCTCTGTTTTATAGATCGTTGACTCCAGCCACTTGCTCAGGGATTGTCAGCAACTCGTCACACTATCTATCATTTTGGTACTATCATGTTTTGGATCTAGTATGGCATATATAGAATAGACTTAAGCGAATGATATTTTGAGATATTGTTGTATATAAGCCATGTGAATATGGTGACTTTTGAATATCAGTATAAGTCTGAATTTCGATCTTTCATTTTGTTTGGCTATGCTTATAATTGCCATTGAACTTATGTAAATGTGAATGTACAAATGTAGTGTTTTGGGTTGGTAACTCTTCATAACCCATTCCGGCGACAGATACGGGTTATAGGGGTGTTACATGCTAGCCTAACTTTTGAAGGACAAAACGCTATTAACAGCTCGCAATAAGGACTATTCGCCAAAGATGGTTTTATGTGAATATATGTAGTCATTGTGGGTAAGGCGTGTCATAGGAATTACTTGTGGGATATCTCTTACAGCAAGCAAGTAAGAATCCATGTGGATTTCCTTCTTTGAGGAAACTCAATGTAGGAGGAGCTATGAAGGCAACTAATTAAAAAGAAAGTCAGAAGGGAATCCGCTGAGGAATAATCTATCGTGACAAAAAGTATGGTGTATTGTCCTAGTACGGGCATGAATATCATGGAGTCTTAGTCACAAAGTGCATTCATATTAGCATGGTGTTGGTAAGGTATGGAAACTCATTAAGTTCATTCGAACTTATTTGTGTTGTTATATGTTCCAGGTACTAAGGGATTGTGAGAGTAGAAAAGGGACTAGACTAGAGTTCATTGTACAACATCATCCTTGATTCTCAGTTGAAACTTGCATATAGTAGGGTGACCTAAAGGCAGGGTCTCAAGGTCTTTGTTTTAAATATAGTTAGATACGCAAAATCTTAAGTGGTTATTTTAAATAAGGTTCACTTTGTGAAAATTTTGTATAATCAATTTAAGATTTAATAACAACGTAGATTCATTTATAATTCAGAATTTACTTAGCAGCAATATCAAATGAGTTCTTTGTTTGCACTCTTTGTTTATTACGAATAACAATATTGAAATTAATATTTAAAACTTAAATTGGATTATGACATCCTATAATCCGGACCCAGCGATTGGGTCGAGTATGGGGTGTTATAGAAACAAATGTTTAATACTTAATTTTGGAATGTGTGTTGAAATGAAGGTGAGAAAAATAAACACTAGAAATAAAAATAAAAATCAACACATGAAATAAACTAAAAAAAAAATACATGGAATAAAATGTGGTGAGGTTAGAGGATCCACTCTTGGTGTCATATTAAAATTAAATTTTAGCACTCAATGTTATTACTCAATTAGAATCCACACAAAATGCAGGTTCCAACCGAATTATCTAGCAATTTATGTCAAATAATAAAGCCTATAAAACCATAAGCAAATGTATGTCAATCAAAGGAGTGTACAATATGATTTTCCAACAATTCAAGACCAAAAGTTTGACAAATGAATCCATAAGCAAAGGATGGTGCAATATGAAAGTTCAACTATTTAAGTTTAGTCCAAAAATATGACATATGGTATTATAATCACTTGATAACTTCAGAATATAAAAAAAAATTCAAATATTGATTATGTCAATTTTTATATGTCCACAACAAACCAAGGTTAATTTATCTAATCAGTCATTGTGTCAATTATTGTCTATAACAAATCAAAACTCTTATATTTCAAGTATGATTATAATGAGTGACTAATAATTAATTTTAGCTCAAATGATTAGCATAGAATTACCTTAGTATTTGTCAAGAGTTTCACCCTTTCACCTCAGTATGGAAAACTTATAATAACATGACAAAATTAAACAACTCAAACTTATATGAAAAAGACATATTAGATTTAGGGAACTTAAGATTTTACAAAAATAAAGAAACAAATAAACACTTAACAAGAAAATTATCTTGATCTCAACTCTAAGATGCCTTCTATTCTAAAACTAAAGGCTAACTATAGAGATTTAGGAAGAGAAAAATGACAATGCAAAGGTCTTGCTAGTAATAAATTGCAGGCCCATTTCTTTGTCATCTTTTAGAATCATTTTTCACATGTTATTTGATAACTATTTTTGTCTGAGATAACAACTTCAATTGGGAAAAGAAAAAAACCGTTGATTGAATATCTACATCTTGTACATTCACGGTAGAAATTTTAGATCCAAAGTCTAAGTATATTAGGAGATATGATTCAAACACAAAAATGCCTCAAAACTATCCATCTATGTTAAACTTGTAACTTTCTATTTACATTTGGATTTCGTCTTATTGCATTTTTGCATTGATGTTCCAATATTTTGACAGATCTTCAAATTCCCTTTTTGATGGTATAAATTACACCCAAAATGGAGTTCTGTAGCCTAGGATATGATCGAAACGGTAAGAAGTGTTCAGGTTAAAAGTTCTTAATGTGTCCAAATTAGAAATTTTGAATCTTTGAGCATTGGGCTCCAAACATAATCTTGGATCAAATTTAGACTTAGTGCATTCAATCTCATAGTTCCATGTATTGACGTATTCTTCCTAAACTTATTTTACCTACAAATGCCACATGAAAATTTTTATTGAAACTAAATGTGCGAAAAATACTAACAATACTTATAAAAACACTAAAAACACACAGAATTTATAATGCAAACATAAAAAGGTCAAATCAACTAAAATGAATATAAAAAATATAAAAACACTCAAGAAACTAAGCAAATGTAAGTAAGATATAGCCCAAAATAATCATATGATGAGGACTCATCATTTCATATAGCAACCACATGTGAACTTGGGTATCATAGCCTCTAAAATTCCTAAATTCATACTACTTATCACTAAGATGACTTTTACCTAACATATGCACTCTTATAATTGACCAACTAATTGATTTTGCATTGGTACAGCTTGTTTCTCCACCCCTTTTAGCAAAAAGTTTGACCAACTTGAAGTTTGACGAATGAACTGTAGTGGTAATGCGTAAATGAGACATGGAGTTTTACACTATGTTGACATATTCAACAAGGTTTGGTAATATTGGATGACATGAAATGGGTGATGGTTTTGCAAAAATGTGTCAAGCTTCTATCATTGCAACTTGTTTATCTCTTCCTTTTGCTAAAAAGTTTGACTAACTTGAAGTTTGTTGAATAAACTATAGTGGTAATGGCTAAATGAGACATGGACTTCTACACTATATTGACATATTCCACAAGGATTTGTTTTCATATGATAGTTACATTTTTCTTCATCATATGATTGCTCCCACTTTTCTTTTTGGATGTTATTAAGTTATATTCCCACATATTAGTAAATTATGCGTACTTGTTCTAGTCTTTTATGGTGTTTCACATGACGTAGCTAAGACTTAAAACAATTACAAGTGAAATATTCATGTTCAAAACTATGAATCTAAGTTTATAGCTTGTTAGCACAATTCTTTATTATTGAACTCCCACATGAAATTTAACATGATGTACTGAATATATTAAATATGATAGTCTCATGGTGGATTCCATTGTTGCTCAAACATTTCATCATAGTTTTTATAGCCATAGATTAATTGGATATTGTGAAAAATAAAATAAAATAAAATAAAGAACACACAAATTTTACGTGGAAACCCTTTCGGGAAAAAACCACGGGCAGAGGAGAAGAAAATTCACTATGTCGAATTCGAATAATTACAAGAGGAATAGACTATGTCTATTTATAGGCTTGTAAAGCCATATTCTAATAAGACTCAAACACCTTATTCTAATCAATATCAAATAGATGGAATTTAATAAGGTTTAAAAAACCTTATTCTAAAATAAAATAAAAGAAGTGTAATTCTATATGGATTCTTCTTTTATTTTATTTTACCACTGTATTTTATTTAAATAAGGATTCGGGTCACTTAATTCTAACAATCTCCACCTTGACACGAATTCTCAATGAACAAGTTCTTCATCGTGAACTCTCAACGAACAAGTTCTCCACCTCTTCCATAAAACCCCTTAAAGGTTTAACTTCAACAATGAACACCAACCAAGTCTAAGCAATGCTCAAACTTGGTTATCGGAAGTGACTTAGTCATCATATCTGTAGGATTTTCATGAGTACTAATTTTTCTCAGAACAATATCACCACGAGCAATAATATCACGAACAAAATGATACCGAATATCAATGTGTTTTGTTCTCTCATGAAACATTTGATCTTTTGTAAGAAAGATGGCACTCATCATCACAAAAAATCTGTGGCTGATTTGAAGGTCTTCATTGAGTTCACTAAAGAGTCCCTTCAACCAAATAGCTTCTTTACAAGCCTCGATGTCGCCATGTACTCGGCTTGATTGTAGACAAAGAGATTGTAGTTTGCAAAGTGGCTTTCAAACTTATTGCACAACCTCCGATTGTAAAGACATAACCTGTGAGAGATCTTCTTCTATCAAGGTCTCCAGCAAAATCAGCATCAACATACCCAATGACTCCATCTCTAGTTATTCCAAATTGTAAGCAAACATCAGTAGTACCTCGTACGTATCTTAAAATCCATTAAACTGCTTTCCAATGTTCTTTACCGGGATTCACCATATATCTGCTAATTGCACTAATTGCATATGATAAATCTAGACGTGAACAAACCATAGCATACATGAGAGATCCCACTACACTAGAGTATGGAACATGTGACATATACTCAATCTCATCATCTGATTGTGGAGACAAAGCCAATGAAAGTCTGAAATGGGCTGCTAAAGGAGTACTAATAGGCTTAGCACTCTGCATATTGAACCTGCAAAGAACATTCTCAATGTACCCCTTCCGACTTAGGTACAACTTACTTGTTTTTCTATCTCTTAGAATCTCCATACCAAGTATCTTCTTTGCTGGTCCCAAATCTTTCATCTCAAATTCTTCACTTAGTTGGGCTTTGACCTTTCTTATCTCTCCTTTATCTTTTGCTGCTATCAACATGTCATCAACGTAAAGAAGTAGATACATAAAAGAACCATCACTATTTTTCTTAAAGTAAACACAACTATCAAAACTACTTCTTTTGAAATCATGAGAAGTCATAAAGGAATCAAACCTCTTGTACCACTGCCTTGGTGACTGTTTCAAACCGTAAAGGGACTTTTTAGCAAGAAAACATAGTCCTCTTTTTTTGAGACTGTAAAACCCTCTGGTTGTTGCATGTAAATATCCTCCTCAAGTTCTCCATGTAAAAATGAAGTTTTTACATCTAACTGCTCAAGCTCTAAATCATGCATGGCCACAATACCAAGCAAAGCTCGAATTGAACTATGCTTCACAACATGGGAGAACACATCTGTGAAGTCCACTGCTGGAATTTGACTGTAACCCTTTGTAACAAGCCGTGCTTTATATCTGGGTTCTTCAACTCCTGAAGTCCCTTCTTTCTTTTTAAACACCCATTTACAACAAATAGTCTTCTTACCTTTAGGAAGTTTCACAAGATCCCATGTTTTGTTTTTGTGGAGTGATTCCACTCCTCTTGCATAGCAAACATCCATTTTTCTAAGTCTTCACTGCTAATCGTCTCAGAATAATTAGATGGTTCTTGATTCGCATCTATATCTTCAGCCACATTTAAAGCATAAGTAACTAGATCAGCTTCAGCATACTTTTTTGGAGGTTTAATTTCTCTTCTAGTTTTGTTTTTGGGTATAGAGTATTGTGGCGAAGAAGCAACTCTATTCTCAATTTTTGTACTGGCTTGAGGAGTCGACTATGTATTAATCTGATGCTCCACCTGCTTTTGATTTTCTTTATTGGAAGAGTCTTTAAGAGATAAGTTAGGTAACATAGCAGTTTCATCAAAAATAACATCTCTGCTAATCACAACTTTTCTATTTTCAGGACACCATAACTTATACCCTTTTACACTAGCTTTATAACCAAGAAAAACACATTTAATAGATCTCGGTTCCAATTTTCCATTATCAACATGAGCATACGCAGGATACCCAAAGATCTTTAAATCAGAATAATTAGCCGGATTACCAGACCATACCTCTTATGGAGTCTTTTTCTCAATGGCAATGGATGGAGATCAGTTGATTAAAAAACATGCAGTAGATGCTGCTTCTGCCCAAAACAACTTCGGTAAGTTGGCATTTGACAACATACATCGAACCGTCTCCATGATCATTCTGTTCATTCGTTCTGTAACGCCGTTTTGCTGTAGAGTATGACGAACTTTCAAGTGTCTCATGATCCCTTCTGACTTGCACAATCTATTAAACTCATCAGAACATAACTCTAAGCCATTGTCTGTGCGGAGGTATTTTATTTGTTTTCCCGTCTGTTTTTCAATCATAATTTTCCAAGACTTAAATATGAAAAACACATCACTTTTCTGCTTTAGGAAGAATACCCAAACTTTTCTGAAAAAATCATCAATAAAGGTTAGCATATAATTGGTTCCACCTCTCGAAGGCACTCTGGATGACCCCACAGATCACATACTCCAATGTTCCCTTCGTGTTATGGATTCTTCTGGTGAATCGAACTTTCTTTTGCTTCCCAAAAACACAGTGCTCATAAAAATTTAGTTTGCAAATTCCTTGCCCATCAAGAAGTCCTCTCAATTCTACCATGCCATTCTCACTCATATGCCCTCAGCGCATATGCCAAAGTTTAGTAATATCATCATCTGACAAGGAAGAGGAAGCGCAATTTTGCATCACTAGTAATGATGAGAACCTTGCAAAACATATAACTTGGCGCCTTTCTTTGCCCTTTCATCACAACAAGGGAACCTTTGGAAATCTTTAAAACCCCACTTTCAGCTGTGTATCTGTACCCTTTTGAATCAAGAGTACTCAACGAAGTTAAATTTTTCTTCAATTCTGGAACATGTTTCACATCACTAAGTGTTCTGACAACTCCACCAAACATCTTAACTTTAATTGTTCCAACACCTACGATTTTACACGAAGCATTATTTCCCATCAAAATAACACCTTCAGAACCGTTTCGTAAGTTGTAAACTAATCCCAATTGGGACTCATGTGGAAGGTGTAGCCTGAATCAAGTATCCACTCTTCGCTTACTTTAGAATCATTGACAAAAGTGACTAGAAGTTTACCATCGCTGTAGTCTTCTACAATATCAGCTTCACTGAAATTTTCTGGTTGTTTTCCCTTTTGATTCGCAGCCTCCCTTTTAATTTTGTTCTGTAGCTTATAGCGCTCAGATTTAATGTGCGCTTTCTTCTTGCAAAAGTTACAAGTTTTACCTCTGTTTAAAGACTTTGATCTACCCTTAGATTTACCGTGAGGATTCCGTTCCTGTATCCTTACACGATCATTATCAGCATTCCAATCTTGTCTCCCACGAGTAATAAGACTCTCTCCCTGAGAGTCGGGTTTAACCACAAGATGCTTTATCCTATCATACGAGGTCAAAGAATCATAAACCTCATCAACTGTGAGAGACTCGCAGCTATATAAAATCGTGTCTCTAAAGGTTGAATAAGACAAGGGCAACGAACAAAGTAGAATCAACCTTATATCTTCTTTATCATATTGAACCTCCATGGCCTCAAAGTTTGAGAGAATTTCTTTAAACACTGTTAAGTGTTTGTGTACAGATGCACCTTCCTCCAAACGATGAGCATAAAGATGCTACTTCATATGTAACTTGCGTGTTAGAGTTTTCGACATACATATTTGTTCTAGCCTCTTCCATAATGCAGCGGCGATCTTCTCTTTCATAACATCCTGCAAAATTTCATTGGACAAATGCAGATGTAATTGTGTTAACGCCTTTCGATCCTTACGCTTCTTCTCTTCATCTGTTAAAGTCGAAGGCATCTTATCTATCCCTAGCAGGGCATCCTCTAGATCCATCTGTGCAAGAACTGCTTGCATCTTAATCTGCCACAACGCAAATCTGGTGTTGCGATCCAACAGCGAAATTTTATACTTCAAAGACGCCATTACCGTGATCGAGATGAACAACCCAAAAGCTCTGATACTAATTTGTGAAAAATAAAATAAAATAAAATAAAGAACACACAAATTTTATGTGGAAACCCTTTCGGGAAAAAACCACGGGCAGAGGAGAAGAAAATTTACTATGTCGAATTCGAATAATTACAAGAGGAATAGACTATGTCTATTTATAGGCTTGTAAAGCCATATTCTAGTAAGACTCAAACACCTTATTCTAATCAATATTAAATAGATGGAATTTAATAAGGTTTAAAAAACCTTATTCTAAAATAAAATAAAAGAAGTGTAATTCTATATGGATTCTTCTTTTATTTTATTTTACCACTGTATTTTATTTAAATAAGGAATCGGGTCACTTAATTCTAACAATATCAAGCATACCCTAGTGACATCTCAAAAGACATGTTTTCATAATCCTTTTAGAAAAATGAACAATCCTCCATCTTCTTATTCTCCACGATGACAAACACAAGCGGTATTATGTTCTGGTAGGGATGAGCAAAACTCGATTCAACTCGAAGAAACTAATAATTTTTTGAATTTTGAGTTAATCAAATCAAGTTATTTGAGTTATTCAAATTTTTCAGTTAACTTGAATAAATGAATCAATTTTTTAAGTTTGAGCCAAGTTGAATCTTACAATTCGAATAACTTGAAGAATTCACATAACTCAAATAAGAGATTGGTGTAAATACCTCTTTGGTCCCTATTAATTTCCAAAATGAGTAAATCGGTCTCTTTCAAAACAAAATTTTAATTTGACATCTTTAATATTTTTAATTTAACTTAAACAATTTCAATCAATTTGACTCAACTCGAATTTCATTTCATTCGAATTGATTCGAAAAATATTCAAATCAAGTTAGCATGATAAAATATGACTCATCAACTCGACTAACTTGAAAATTTTTTACTTGACTCGATCGAACACCATCCCTATGCTTTGGTTCCTATCTTGTGTGATGATCAAGAGCAACTTTTTTTTGTATATTTGGAATATCAATTTTGTACTGTAAACCCTTCAATACATGGCTTTAATGTCCAAAAAGTTTTGGAACTTCCTTTTGCTTCACCTTCATGCCTTTTAGTATGAAACAAAATACTCGTATCAAATATGGACCTCAACAATCAAAATTACAATGGAGATTGTTGAACTTACTTCGACCAATGCAATGATGCCACTGCCGATTAAGTTGGATTATAATTTCCAATGATTTCTGATATCCTTGTAACCTTTCACATTTGTAGATCATTATATTTTTGTATATTACAAAGTTGTTCCTTTTCGAAAAATGTTGTTTGGATGCCCTACTTACAAGTTTCATTATAAATTTCACAATTTATTATATATTCGGTCACAATAAATTCATCACTTTTTGTCAACTAATTTTTAATGGCTTTAACATCGTTTGCCTGACCTAATCACCGAGTTTGAGCTACAGGATGCTACATTCATTGCCGAAGCAACTATAACAAAATTTTAATACATTTTAATCATTTCAACATGCTTTCAGGTATAAAACACATCTTAATAAGATGTAACACCTCCAAATCCAACGGGTCGACCGGCGAGCGGTGGTGTTACCAATAGATTGCAATCACGTCGTACGCCTGAGATATCTATTACCCCCTTTCCATCTTTCCGAATACTTAGCTTGTACACCAAGGAAGGAGTATCCATTTCAATCATTCATGCACATTTATTTAGGTTTCATATTTGTAGTTTGTTAACACAAGAATACACATGAAACTTCTAAGACAATACTAACTATACCTAAAAAGACAACATTCTTTTTTATGCTAGTTCATTATTTATTAAGTAGAAAAATGAAAGGAATTCACCAGAAATTTCCAGTAAATCTTTATCTACTCAAAGGGTTCTTTCCCCTTTTTATTGGGGCTTCTTCAACCTCTTTAACTAAATACAATAAAATATCTCTATTAAATAAAGAAAGAACTAAGACTATCACGTAAAATAAGAATCGACAACATGTAACAATTTAACCAGAAGAAAGTTTCCTTCCTTCCAAAACTTCCAATGAAAATTTATATATATATAATTTCAACTACTCTTTCATTTCCTAATATTTTAATTAAAGGAGGACTCAAGAAGCTACCAGCAATTGGCTCGAAAGGTAGTTTCTAAATAGGTTATAATTGCAGGTTCTTCCTTCAAGCAACGAAGAACAATTCTAATTTTCTTCGAAGACAACAAAGAAGAACTGAGAAAGGAAAATTAAAGTATTTCCTTTTTTATACCTCTATTTTTACTATAAAACTAAGCTCTTCCCACTCTATGTAGGATCCCTAATCATATTACATGCACACATGATTTCACTAGTTAAGCACAACCATTGAGACTCTCCAAGTGTCATGCACAGTGACACGTTTCCTTTCCTAAGGTTTGACACTAACCGGTACGTATCCCACTTACCACGAGTTAATAATCAAACGATTAAATTTGTAACAATTGAACTCGCCACTATAGTATTTACGCACATGAGAGCTCGCCAAAACAAAAAAGTTCACCAAATGCGAAATGAGAGTTCGCTAGATGGCAGAACACTGTAAAACAGTTCGATAGAGGATGTGCCTAAATAAAACCAATCTAATCTTGCTAATTAGATGGGCTTACTTACAAGTACCTTACTGCATCCACTTGGCCAAACACCCAAAATACAAATTCAAAAATTTGGGACCTATCGTAAAATGTAGTACTTAATTCGGGTCAATTCCACACTTAAGGAGCTTGTTTTCTATGCAATTTAGGATTTTATATTACCTTTTTTATATTGAAGACTTAGGATAAAATATTAATAAAATAAGTATTTTTTTAATACATTTCATAAGTGTTGTGATCCAATAGGCCGACACGGGCCTTAGGTTGTGTTAATATGTTCAATTGAGTGTATAGGATGAAGATTTAAAGGCCCAATTGATGTGGAAGCAAGAGACAAGTGATGCAAAAGTTTCTCGAGCCTACAAAGCACAAAATGAATGACACAAGGCAAGATCTACATGTCATGTCGTGCCATAGACATGGTGTGGAGCAACACAGGTCGATGTGATGCCGAAGAATATCGATGCTATTTTTGTCCACGCAATTAACTTTTTACGAAGAACTAGGACGTGCCAAAGACCTAATTTTTGCTGCCAACATTTCTGTAAATAAGACATTAGGGGCTTGATATAACTAAGTTGTCCTAAATACATTTAAAAACCGTAATAGTTTAGGAGTAGGAGTAGATTAATTTTCTTTCGACTTTTCATAACTTAGTTGTTTTTCCTCATGGAATCAGTTTTGATCCAATAGTTTATTTATTTCATCGAAATATTTCAGTTTGTCTTTCTTACATTCAATTTATTTCTTTATTACAACTAAGCGATCTGCTACCCTGTTCTCAATTCTATATCAATCCATGATAATTCAAATATCTTCTCTTCTAAATCGATCATGTTTATAACGCCCCGAATTTTGAGCCTAGAAGTATTAGGTCTTGAGTATGGGAACAGTCGGGAGGCTACACATAAATATTTAGTCATGCAAGAAAGTGACACAAATATCTATTTGCTTCAGTGGTTAAGTGTCCTGGGAAGAGTCTGAGAAGTCTTGGGTTCAAGCCTGAGCAAGTGCAAAAACTTTTGTTTTTAAGGAATAAGCACTGTCTCTAGGCAGTAGGCTTTTTAAGTAAATAAGGGAAAAACATGGCAGAAAAGAGCCTGCTGGTCTAGGGGATAAGTGGCGTGTTACTAATGTCTAAGGTCTGAAGTTCGAGTCCTGGTTTGCGCAATGGGGGTTCTATTTTGCTGCCTAAGCCGTGTGAGTAGTAGAGTTTGATCGAAACACTGCTGAGTGGAGTGGAGTTTGAATTGGTGATGGAGGGATTGTAGGAGGGAATGTTGGGATGTGGATAGTGTTCGGTTGGAGGGATTTTAGGAGAGATTATAAGAGAAAACCGTGGGGATTTGTGGTGGGAGAAGAGTTGGTGCCGAATGGGATTTGTGGCACTCAAGACTTTCGATTTTAGTAAGTTTAGCCACTCTATTTTGGGGTGCTATGAACATATTGGCTCTCTTTTTTCTGTTGAGGCCGAATAATGCAAATGAGGTTTTGGCAGTATCATTCATTTTTGCTGGCATCGATTTTTTACTTCTCCTGAGGTCCCTCATTTCATCATTTTTGCTCTTCTTTCCCTCATTCTTCTTAGCCGAATTCTCTCATTCCTCTCTCTCTCTCATTTCTTTTGACACTATCATTTCCTTGTATTGCTAAAATTAAATACTCTTCCCCTCATTCTGTTCTGTTGGTTCGCTACATTTTGTGTTAGCTGAACATTCCATCTTAGGTTTGAGTACACAATTATTATTTTCTTCTCTTTTATATTTTTGATTTCAGTTTAGTAAGGGTTCTCTGACAAATTAGTACGTGCACATGATTCCCTCTTGTTTCTCTCTACCATTGTGATCTTTCTTCTAACATCTTCTTTCCTTTGTCGATTACTGCTAGGGGTGCGATTATTCCACTTTGCCTCTACCATTCTGTGTACTTTCGGCTTTTGTGTGGGAATGGGCCAAATGCTTTTCTAATCTGGACTCTGTGTTTTCGATAAGTGACTTTTCGTCTAGTTCAAATTGTTCTTTTGTTTGATGGTTGATAAGGTTTGGTTGAAGTGTAGATAACCCCCTAAGGCCTAGTGATTAGTCTCTTGCAAATGGTTTAAGTGGCCAAGCCACAATCGACTAATCTAGGCAAGTGTTAGGTAATCCTTTGATCAAGTATTTTAGTGGGGGTTTTGATAATTCGATTAGGATGCGATTAACTGAAACTTGTGATTGAATGTAAGTTGGAGTACTCATAGACTATTCACGCATTCTCGTGAGCAAAGTGTGTAACACTGCTCAAACTATAGATCAACAAAAAGCCGAAAAATGTAATCTTTGTTGCCACATGGGCATGCGCTCGCTTGTGTGCTAATCTGAATGCATAGACGTGAGGGTTTGATCGTAGAGGCCGCCATGAGTGATTTCATGGGCTTAGGTCGTTTTGGGCCATGTTGGGCCGAAATAGGCCATGTAGCTCCACGGGTCTGTGGGCTCCATACGACTTAACCACACGGACGTGTGGAGATTATTGGGCTAGGCTGTGTAGTTTACACGACCGAGGCCATTTTTTTGGGCTTAGTGGGCCACCCAGGCGTGTGGACCCACATGGGCCCACATAATGGACCTTAGGCCCATTTTCATTGTATGACTGTTAAGGTTGCAGGGTCGCCCGAGACGACTGTGAACCTACTGTTGGGTCGATAAGTGTACCTAGACCCCCTGTGTGATAAAATGACTATTTTATCCTTATGTGGTAAAATGACTATTTTTTCCTTATGTGGTAGAATGACTGTTTTGCCCTTATGTGGTAAAATGACTATTTTGCCTTTATGTGGTAAAATGATTGTTTTGCCTTTATGTGGTAGAATGACAGTTTTGCCCTTATGTGGTAAAATGATTATTTTGCTCTTATATGGTAAGATGACTGTTTTGCCCCTATATGATGTATGTTTATATTTTAGCATACTATTTGTAACCGTATTAAGTACATGTATAATGTTATGATATGACATGATACATTGCATAGGGATGGTTTATATATGATTGGAGGAAGTGTACTGTACTGGCAGCTCCGTAGCAAATACTGTTTAGTGCCGCAACCGGTGCTACTTGGAGTGTAGGGATGGGTGGGTTGATTATATCCCCACATGAAGTGTAGGGTTGGACGGAGATAGAGTGTAGAGGCTGGATAGGTTGGACTTGCATACTATTTAAACTATTCGCGACTTGACATCATCTTCGCACTAAGCACTGTTATTACAATGGGCCAATCATTATGTAACAAAATGATGAAGACGTGATTTACAACCAACAATAAAATATGAAGGATGAAATGCAATGACGGGATTATCAATTTAAACCAAATTATCAATTTTCGACAAAAAGACCAAAAAGTAATCAACTTGCAGCTTAACTCTCTTATTTTATCCCCAGTGGAGTCGCCAAGCTGTTGAAACCTTTTTTGAAAATCAACTTTTATTTTAAAAAAACGAAAATGGGAGTCACCATTAATCCTTTTTATTAGGTGTGATCGGAGCACCTCGTAATTTAATCATTTTGATAAAAGTTTAGATTTACTAAAATGATGACTTTGGTTTACAAAATCTAGGAAATGGGTTCAGGAGTTGGTTACGCACGAGGAAGGATTAGCACCCTTATAATGCCCAAAATTGGTACCTAATTGATTAATTGATGTCTTAGTGTCAAGAATTGGAAATTCGAAGAAAATTAAAAATACAACCTTCTTTTCATGATTTTTTTATTAAAATATCGCTTTCCTAAATTAATCTTCACGTAAATGCCTTATTTCAAGTTAATCGAGAAGAAAAGATCATGTCCCGTAAATTAGGGCACGATGCTTTAAATCCTCGATCATTACTTAAATTTTAGATTTTTTTTGAGAAAAGGGATATTCAATTACTTCAGTTTTAGAAAGAAGTCATACTCTGTAAATTAGGAACACGGCTCCCCTAATTCCAAAAAATAACGAACCTTGCCTTAGTTTTCAAACATTTCTTATTCGTTAGGTAAATTGAATGCAACTCTTTTTTTTTCAAACAATATGCTTTTGAATTTATCTAAGCCTAATGATAAAATGGATGAATATATTTTAACACGATATACGGTATGGATGTTGGAAAAAATAAAATAATATAGTAACGGGCAAAAAAGGAAATGATGATATTAAAATGATAGGCAAATAAATAAATGAATAAATGAACAAATAAATAAAAGATAAAATAAAGATGCTATGAGTAATAATAATGCAACCATAATGATAAAAATGTCGATTTATAATAATAGCGATAATCATAATATTAATATGAATAATAAATAACAATAATAATAATGATAATAATGATAATAATGATAAAAACATAAAAAATACAATAAAAGGAGAATTTAAATAACATAAATTTTGAATGTTTAAAAAAAAAGGGTAAGGAGATAATAATAAAATAAAATAAAATATAAAAAAAGTCCATAAAGGGTAAAATAAGATAAACGAAGAATCGAATTGAAATTAAAAAGAGAAAATTATAAAGAAATATATAAATTAAGTAATAAAACAGAATAAAAAGGCCAAAATAAAATGCGTGAAAAGAAACAGGGACTAAATGGGAAATTATCCCAAACTCCAGGACACGCGTCATTCCCCAGAAGGTCGGCGCTGAGTCAAGGGACCAATTCGTAAACAAGTTAAAATTGTAGGGAAAAAATAAAATAATTAAAAAGGAAAGAGACTAAATTAAAACAGGCCGCAAGGGCAGAATGACCAAAAGAATAAATAGGCCTCCATGTCAAAAACGCGCGGATCCTGCGCGGTTTGGGTCGGGTCTCAGGTCACGCTTCAAAACGATGCTGTTTTGGTGTTTGAAACTTAAGCCCAAAACGACGCCGTTTTATAGGGCTATATAAGTAAAAAGTGTTAAAAAAATCATTTGTTTCAGTTTTTTTAAAAAAAATAGTTTGAGCCTCTCTTTTTTTCTCTCAACCAACCCTTAGGTCCAGTGAGCCTCCTCACAACGACCGCCGGTCACCGATGACAACTTTGCTGTTCTTGGTGGCCAGAATCCACAAAAAGACTCCCTTCTTGGCTATTTTGGCTTCCCAAGTCCAAATCTTGAGTCAATATTTCCCAAAACTCAACGAAAAAAAATCTGAGAAATCTCTTTGATTTCTCTGCCATCTTACCAAAAGGAGCCGTCCATCATCGGGGACGGTGTCCTCGTCCACTTGCGGTAGTGGAACACGAAATGACTCAGTAAGTTTCCGATTTCTTTTTTGTTTATTTAAAAAAACAATTAAATAAAATAGAGTAATAAAAGGACCACCTTTTTAAACTTTTTCTATTCTGTTTTGATTGCTTCGTGAAAAATGATTACATCGTTATCCTGGCTTTTATAGCCGAATGTGTTACAATATAAACTGTTATTTTTTACTTTTTCTACAGTTCTTTGCATGTTTGTGTCTTTGTCCTCATGTTTTCTTTCTATTTTGCTGGTGGCGGTGGAGGGTCAATGAAGATGGGAGAAGCAGGCCCTTGCCATTTTGGTGAAATGGCGACAAAGAATGCAAACCTCGAGACGAGGGGCCTCAGGTGGTGTGCCTGCGAGGGGAGGAGCGGCACTAGAAATCCTCTTAAAAGGGTTTAGGTTATTGGGCCACTTGGCCTTTAGGGTTTTTTTCGTTTTGGCCATTTGGGCTTGGACTTTTACATTTGTTTTTATTTGGTTTATTTAATTTTAGTTTCTATTTTGGGCCAGACGAAATTGGGCCCTTACACTTATAATTAAAAATAACATAAAAAATATTAACATTTATAATGATATAAATATTTGTATTAATAACATACGTAAAAATATTATATTTTGTCTTAGTTTATATTCTTTATAATACAATCTTTCATGTAATTTAAAAAATATTAAAAATAAAAATTTGGAACATTGAAAATATTTGTTCCTTTTCTAGGCAATAAACTTCTAATCATATCTTTTTCTTTCAGAATGATTCAAATTATCAGAAATTGAAAATTTTGCACAAAAATTTTAACAAATAAATATAACATATTTTATTAAATGCACACGATACATGGGTAGAAAAACTAATTATATATATATGAGTAAACTCGAATCCATACTTTGAAAAATCTTTATGCAAATTAAATTATTACTCAATTTAGATTTTGGAGGCTAAAATTGTATTGTCTTTATGGCCAAAATTTTATATAAAATTATTAAGGGATGTTTGTAAGATTTTTTTTTATTATAATCTTAATTTAAAAATGTCTATTAATGATAAGTATGATAACACCCAAAAATTAGGGGTTAGAATTTATAAAATTATTAAGAATTGAGTTTTAATATTAGTGGTTAAGAGCTTAATAAACTCTTATAAAATGAAGGTTTAAGTCCCACTTTTCGCATTTTTCCTCTTTAGTTTTCAATGACTAAAGATGAAAGCTAAGTTAGTATAAGAAATAAATGTGGTAGAAAATAACCAAAAAACGGATAGTAGCGTAAAGTATCGCTCCATCCTTTTTAGTGTCCTAGGTTCAAATCATGCCAATTCTTTTTCATTTTTATTATTTCGGAAGAGTGGTTTATTTACCAAATCAGCCCTCTAAAGTTTGCTTAACCTAGTCATTTAGTTCCTTCCTAATCATAATAGAATTTTAATTACCTTTTTTAGCCCTATTTAGAATTTTTTTTCTCTTCCTTAACTACATCTTTTTCTTTTATTCTCTCACTTTTTTTTCATAAAAAAATTATATTCTTTTATTGGAAATTTATTGTTGAATCTCGAACCCGAATTCCACCTCGTCCAATCGATTCTTCGTATTGTTTTAGCATGACACTGTCAAAATTCGTTAACGTGCCAAGATCAATAAGAATTATTATTTTAATTACCCTAGCATTCTGAAATAAATAACATTCTTGTCAATCTTTCAATCGATTTCAAATCTTTTACGAACTTTCCCCGAAAATCTTAATAAATTCGATAAATCTTGAACATCGATAAGTAATTCTTGCATTTTTTTTTGATAGAAAGATTCATTGTAGGTGACCCAGATTAGATTTGGACATAAGGATCGTTGTACGAGACCCCGGAAGTTAGGTGTGTGTTCTTTTATGAGAAAATTAAACTCATCTCAGATCACACAGCCTGAGCCATTCCACACGACTATGTACGCCTATTTCTTAAATTTTACAGATTTAACCCATAATTTTATGTTTTGATCAAATTAGTCCCAGAACAGTTTTCACATTATTTTAGAGAATTAAATTATGCAATTAGGTCCATGATTATATATGACATGCTAGAATATATGAATAATCGAATTAATATGATAATTATTTGTGATTTTGAATGTGTGCATGAACTTTGAAAAGTATATATACAGAATATCGTATGAATATTTATTTGTTGTCGTCGTATGAGCGGTATCATGCTTCCTATTTGAATTATCATGTGTTAGAAAATTAAATGCTTCAATATATGATTGAAATTAATCGATTAGATTACATTGCATGGGTTGGGTTGATATGTACAGAAAGAACTAACAGAATTTTTGCATTTAAATGTTCGTTGTGTACCCACAATCATAGTTGATTGTGTACCCACAGCCATAGCTTCTTCCAGCTGCAATGTTTTACTGTGCATTCACAACTCTCTGATAGCTTTCATCTGCAAGTAGGTTGTGTTTCCACAAACATCAGTAGATTTCACCTATAATTAAACTGTAAAATGTTAGTGGTCAATCCACAAATTGGAGTGATGGTGGTGGGAGTTCTAGGTAACTCCCAAATATGGAGCGTAGCGGTAGGGGTAGGATAAATTCAGTTAAAATTAAAATTGTATGGCATCTTAGGCATTATGTGCATACATTTTGTAACACCACGATTTTTGGGGGTTAAAAGTTCTAAGGTTAGTGGTTAGGGGAAGAGAGGAGATTGTGCTATTGTGTTTAGTAGCGTGTTTAAATGACAGAATGGGCCTGCTGGTCTGGTGGATTAGTGAGTGTTAGCATACCTCAAGGATTTGGGTTTGAGTCTTGAGTGCACATTGTTGGAGAGACTTTTTATTTTGATTGGTTCTCAGTTAATAATTTCTATTTATTTTGTTTTATTTTATTTTACTTATTTTATTTTTAATATTTTTCTTTTTCTTTTTCTTTTTTTTTTTTTGCTGGAAACGTCCTCATCTTCTTTTCCCTATTTCTTTTCTTTTTCTTTTTTTTTTGAAAACAGTGGTGTAGGGTTTGCAAGAAGCTATTGATTTCCTGTTCGTCGGATCGAGTTTTGGGCGTATCTGATCACAGGATAGGTGTGGATTCGAATCTTGTCTACCTTTATTTTTTTGAATTATTATTGCAGAAATTCTCGCTTGTGTTCTTAACTGTCGATTTTGGAGTGCTAGTTGCTGAAAAAGGTATGGAAATACAACATATCTCGACACCCTTCTATCATTGCGAAGGTTGGGATTGTTGCGAAGGCTGAAACAGCGTTTCTGGCTTGTTCCGAGGTGGTTTCATGGCCACTAGGGTTTTCACACAGGCGTGTGCTAGTTTACACCCCCGTGTGCTTTTAGGAATTAGGGTTTCTGGGCCAATTTTGGTGTCACACCTCCGTGTGGCCGACTTAGGGATTTTATTATTTCTCACACGGCCGTGTCCCTCGGGCACACGAGCGTGTGAGTTTGGGGATTATGGTTTTGAGTAATTTGGTACCACGTGGCCGTGTGGCTAATTTGGGGATTTAAGGATTCCACACGGGCTTGTGCTTTAGACGCACAGCCATGTCTGGTGGCCACACGGGCGTGTGAAACCCTCACAAGGTCAAGTTAGCCCTGTACTTAAAGTTTGTGTAAATGAACAGAGAGTTACACGGCCTGTCCCCACGGCCATGCCCCGGTCTACACGGGCATGTGCCTTAGTCACATGGCCGTGTGTCCCTCTTTACACGGGTTTTTGACTTACCACACGGCCTAGGCAATTCCACACGTCCATAGCACACGGGCGTGTGGTTCTAAGTCACCTATTTTGATTCTGTGTGTCTTTGTTATAACCATTAGTTTGTGTGTCTGCCTTGACTAATCTTTAGTCAGGGTGGCAAAGAATTATCTGATCTGGGCCTCGACATGAGTGTAACTGTGACTGTCATGTGAGATGTTTGATTCTGAATTTGTTCTGTTGGGTGTGTGTGTATAGCTGTTCTATCTGACTGCCTGATATTGTGTCTCTGATTTGTGAGATTGTATGCATACATACACCTGCATAAAATATCTTGGGACGGGTTTTGAAGAGAAGGAAGTCTGATTCTGATCTGATCTGGCAGTTAAACTATAAATTATCGGTATAGCGGTCTACCGCATTGCACTATACCGCATGTACGTTAGCTATGCTACGTATACATTATCTGATCTGGTAGTTCAACTGCATTTTGATAAGTCATTGTTGTTAGGCAACCCGGGATGACTTTATATGGTGTGTAGGGCTAAATGGGCCTACTTGGTCCTATGTGGTATGTTTGGTTGGATGAGCTCGAACAGCTCTTACTAGGTGTGATTGGGGGACTGAGAGGTGTGTTTGGCTGGATGGGTGGGTTCTTTTAATATCAAACTACATACATATGCATCTGTTTGAGTGTTCTGTGTGTGAGATTCTCTGACTGTTTCTGTTTGACTGATTAGCACATGTGTGCCTGTGAGTTCTGACTGTAAGATTAGTATCTGTAATATGATTGTTTGAATAGCATTTGTGTTGAGACTTTTGTGTGAACTTGATGTGCTTTGATTGATAAACTCTGTTGGGTCACCAGTCCTAGGTAGGTTTTCTGATTCAGTGAATATTTGAAATGCTATTGTGCTTCTATTTTGAATTCTATCTCTTGTATTGTTTCGAACTCACACTAAGCTCGAGTAGCTCACCCCCTCTTAGTGTTTCCTTTTCAGGTACATTCCTGAATTCTGACGCAGGACTTGGTGTGCGGAGGTCTCGGGGCAGTCTCGATGGAAATAAATGATTATTGGTTTATATTTCCAGTTTATATTTGGTTAAACAATTCTTGAACTATAGGATTTTAAAAAGTCGTTTATTAGTTTTGGTTACACGTTTTACTTAATTGTAATTTTACATACCCGGTTTTAAACGATCAAACATTTCAGTGGACTTAAGAACTTGATTTGTAGAATTTAAATACGGTTACTTTGGGGACCAATGTGACATTCGAGAATTGGTCTAAACTTCTAGGCTGGGTTGCGGGTGTTACACATTTCTAAAAGTTATATAATGAGATTTTTGTGCTTATAAATGACTTTATACTTAAAAATGTGTACATATCCTGTATGATTAATATGGGCAATTTTGAGCGTTTGATTATCTTGAAATCTGTGATTGTGAGTTCTAATGCTTATATAAGTGGTAGCATCAAATATTGTATGTTGAACTGATTTGAAAACTATGTGCAATATTATTTAATTTTTCCTAACAACTGTTTGTGTTGGTTTTATTGTAATCGAACTCACACTGAGCGTCATAGCTCACCCACCTTTAAATTCCTTTTTTTTAGTTAACCTACAAGATTAGGACCCAGACTCGATATTCGGAAGGCTTGACTCGGAATATTAATTTCTATATAAAAATATTTTAGATTGATTGTTTTATAATTCTGGTTACTTGAAACTATATTATTATTGTAGCATGGGATTTCGTTTACAATTTTTACTTAGGTGTGCATGACATTTAAATAATTTAGGCTATTAGAATATGAATTTTTATTTAATTATGCATGAAACATGGTATTTATTAAAATTACGTGAATATCACTTTTTCGCTACTAAATTGTAAATGTGTTTTGTTAAGAAAGTAATTCGAATTTTTAAACTAAGTTTTCAATAGTAAACATTGTTATAATTAAATTGAATTAGTTTTGATAACTCATTAGTTTTTCTATAAATTGATCAAGTTTTCTTTTAAAAATAACCCAATGTTTTAATTAACTGTTTTAAAATTTTGATAATTCTACCAGATCATTTCATTAACCAATATAATTTCTCAAATTCGAATGTAACATCTAGATAGAATTAAAGAGGTTACAACTATAAAATTTTTCATACATCCACCAAATCCCTATGACAACTTTTATTTATTTTGTATGTAGAAAATGTTGGATTAATTTGCTGGACAGCATTGCCCCACTCTTTGTCAGATATTGTAGATCTGCTCTATTATTAAATATCGATATTCTAAATTATGGCTAACGTGATGTGTGATCTATTTTCATATTTCTTCGATGATAATAGTAGTATCATATGGAGGGAATTATTTAATAAAATATTATCTCTATCATAATCATTTATAATGTCATTTATATTAATAGATATTGAATGATTAATTTTTTAATAAAATGAATAATTAAATTTTTTTAATTTACATGAATAAACATAATTAAGTTATTAATTGTACATAAAATGTACCATATTCACTATCTTGCGAATACACATGTGAATCATGTGATTAACCAGCAAAATTTTGAAAAAAAATAAATTGCCTTTTAAAGCCATTTAATTGAATGATGCGTCCAAATATAGCTAAACAATTAGAGTTTTTGTTTTTGGCTGTTGTCACAACTAGCGTTCAAATATATATATATATATATATATATATATAAAATTCAAATTCGATAAAAAAAACTATATGTATGAAGAAAAAGAAAATTTTCATTTTACAGTGATGATATTCTAATAAAAGATTATATTAAAAAAATTGTGATGAACTACCCATTACATGGCACGATATCATGTGTATAAAAACAAGTGAAAACAAAAAAATTATTATTAATCTTATTAGCGAAATTCAATAAGGTGAGAATTATTTTTATTCGGTAATGGATTTTTGAAAATTGCAATTAATTAGCAGTAAGTTGGATTATATATTAATCTCAACCAAAAAGCAAGTTTTATAAGTTGGATATTGTTAATAGCAAAAGGGATTTTTTTTTCTTTCTTTTTTTGGTGAGGATAGCAAAAGTTTTATTCACCCTATCTTTAACATCTTGCTTAGCTGTTTGGTCTCGTGTCTTAATGTCAGCAAGTGCAAGCCCATCCGCACTTATTAATGCTACTCAATTATTTGGTAATTAAGAATAGTGGACAATTAAAATATTCATCTAAATAGAAACTAATAATTGAATAATTGAATATTAAATATAATATGAGTAAATTGCTTTGATTTCACATAGATACAAACTCATCTCAAAAAAATAAAATAAAATCCAATAACTCATATATTTATATCTTGTTAGGTATATTCCCAAATGATCACAATTTTATATATATATTGAATTTAACATATTTTGATAATGCAATGTATAATGTTGTGTTTTCTTTAATTTTTTGGATTTTTTCATGTTATCTTTTTTTAATTATGTTTTTAGTATAATGTTGGTATCATGATCAAACTTATTTATTTACATAAAATATTTTTTTATCTATTTATTAAAATATTAATTTTTTATGCTCATCAAATTAAGTATTAGGTATAATGGTAAAACATATTGTATCCTCAAGAGAATATAGATTTGAATATCGAAGACGATATTGTTGAAAAGAGTAGCTATGAACCCTTAACATAAATTATAAAATGGATGTAAAAAGTATAAAAAAATTAAATAAGTGAATCCAACATTTATTATTTTAAATATTCATGAATGAATTTTGAGTAAAATCAAACTTTTATATTTTTGGTTCAAAGAAGATTCAGTAAGGCAACCAAGTGTGCGGAATTAAATATGTGGTGAATGACAATTGATTAAGGAATAAGAAATTGAGTAGTATCATTTGGAGAGGATTATTGCCTTAGACATTGACACTAGTCTATAAATAATGTCTAGCCTAAACATCAACCAAACCACTCCCACATTAAACAAATCACTCCCATATTAAACATTGTTGGTGAAACAATGGCGTCTTCAGCTCTGACAGGTAAGCTTGAGGCAGATGTAGAGATTAAGGCTTCTCCTGAGCAGTTCCATGAAATGTTTGCCCACAAACCGCACCATGTGCACCATACTTGCTATGACAAGATTCAAGGATGCGATTTACATGAAGGTGAATGGGGGAAAGTCGGTACCATTGTCCATTGGACTTATGTGCATGGTATGATATAACATAACAAACTCTGTTTCTTTTCATGCTTATCGCTTGATTTGTTGCTCTTTTTGTTTTGCTAAAGAAAAAAAGTTGTTTGTTTAGATGGAAAGGCTAAAAAGGCAAAGGAAGTAGTGGAAGCGGTAGACCCTGATAAGAATTTGGTCACTTTCAGAGTGATCGAAGGAGATCTAATGGAAGAGTATAAGAGCTTTGTAATCACGATTCAAGTTTCGCCCAAGAGCGAGGGCAGTGGCAGCGTAGTGCACTGGACTTTGGAATACGAGAAGCTGCACGATGGGATTGCGCATCCCGAGACTCTGCTGCAATTCGTTCAAGATGTCTCTAAAGACATTGACGCCCACCTCACCCAAGCAAGCTAAACAGTATCACATGTTGCTATTGATGCCGCTACTTGAAGCACTATTCATCTATTTAATAAATAAAGTGACAACTTCCTTTCTCATGTATTTTGATCTGAATATGCATGTTTAGATCAATATGCAGTCAAGGGGAGGGAGCTTTGTATTTTCTTGCATGTTTGTCTTTTTAGTTCTGTATGAATTCAATGTATCCTATGCTTTTATTTGTGTTCTAATGAATATATGTAAGTATGATTTCGTAATCTATTTCCACTCTTTCTCTTTTCATTTTTTAGCTATTTTTTTCCTTTTCCTTCAAGGGAGATATTTGAGTTTCAAGATGAATCAATCAATTTCCGAACCAGAAACTAAGTATTTTGAAAACCCAATTGGTCTCAACGTGTTTGCAAAGGAAGATCTTGGCTTTAACTCTTCAGATTCAATCTCTCGACAGAATTTCTTGTGTTGGTCGTATGCTTGCGCTCTACTCGTGACTCTCCTTTGAATTTCCTCAAATAGAAACCTAAGGAGGGACAAAATCCCATCAATTTGCTATGGTTTGTCATAGTTGCCTTGCTTACAAGATTATCACGATCTGAATAAAGGTACACTCCTGGATTCTGGCTAATGTTGCTATTCCTACAAAATCTTAACAATCTCAAATAAATCAAATCCCATACTCTTGCCCTTCTTACAGGTCAAATAAATCTTTATTAATCCATGATAATCTGAATCAATTCAATTCCACCATCTTGCAAATATATATTTATTATTAAAAAAGGGTAAACTACAAAAACAGTCACTTTTGTTTGCCTCAGATTACATTTTAGTCACTTATGTTTGAAATGTTACGTTTTAGTCACTAATGTTATCGTTTTGTTACGAAGTATCACTCTACCGTTAAACTCTATTACCTCTCTAACGACAATCTTACGTGGCAGTCCAAATGGAGTTTAAATGTCAACTTAGATATCCAATTGCTAGGATGAAAATAGGATTTTAATTAAATAAATTTAATTTGGACTACCACGTAAGACATCCAAATTGACATTTAAAACCCATTTGGACTGTCATGTGGGACCGCTGTTGGGGAGATAACAATAGAGTGACCACTTCGTAACAAAACGATAATGTAAGTGACTAAAATGTTATATTTCAAATATAAATGACTAAAATGTAATATGAAATAAATAAAAGTAAATATTTTTATAGTTTACCCTAAAAAAATCATCCTATTAAATTGTAATAAAATCAACTAGTGAAAATATTCGGGCCAAAATTCCAAGGCATGGGCTCAAAATTTCAATTTAAAACCTAACTTTAAAAAAAATCAAAATTAAAATCTCAACTTTTGAAGCTCAAATTTCGCGATTTTCATTTTAGAACCTCACATTTGAAAAGAAAAATAGATTTATTCAAAACCAATTAAAAATAAATTATTCTATCAAATCCTCAAAAATCTTGTAATTTAGGAATCAACTTTAAAACCACTCAGACAAAATTAATTATCTACAACGGCTCAAAAACCATCGCTAAAATAAAAAAATGTCAATATAGGTATAAAAACCTTATAATGATGGTCAGAAGATCATTTTTTTACGAAAAAAACAATCATTGATATCTATAACCTATAGGCTTTTATCGATGAAAAGATTACCATCAGAATAAGCTCAAAAGCCTACATCTACATTAGTTGATTTGTTAATACCTACTGTAGAGGCCCAAATTTGCCCGGGCCCAAACAGAGGACAGACCAAACAAAATAAATAAATAAACAGTCCGCAGTCCAAAAAATTACAAGCCCAAATGACCCAATAAATAAAAAAAACCTAATAGCCCAGCAAGCCCAGAACCTAAACTGTTTTCAGCAAAAAAAGGGAACAAAAAACTCTAGCCGCAGCTCCTAGCCTCTGCCACTACCAACTCCTCTGCCAACACCATTGACCACGCGCCAATACCTGCAAAAAGGACAACAGCAACAACAGAGAACAGTAAAAACAAAAAAAAGCAAAAAAAAAACTAATATTTTGTAATATATTTTCGCTATAAGAGCCAGACACCAGTTGTATTTTAAAGGAAGAAGAAATAAAAAAAAGATTTTTGAATCAAAAAAGAAATCGAAAATAGAAGGTAGAAAAATCAAAAACAAAAAAGAAAAGAAATACAAAGAAATCGAGCCAGAGAATGTGGTTTTAAGTTTTGTTTCTTTTTTTTATTTTTATTTTGTTCGAATCTATTTTTCCTTTCTATATAGATATAAGTAATAAAAAACAAAAAAGAAGGCTCACCTTTTTTTTGATCACCCCAAAGAGAGGATTTTTGGCCCTCCGGCCACCATGCACAGTGATCGACGACGGCGGAGCCACGGCGGCCGGTGGTCAGTCCAATGACCAGAAATCAAAAGGGGGAGAGGGAATGAGAGAGCTCTCTCATATTTTTTTTTTAGGAGAGTGCTGAAATGAAAATTTTAAAAAATTAGGGCTCATATAACAAGTATAAAACGGCGCCGTTTTGGCCCTAAGCCCCCAGATGCAAAACGGCGTCATTTTGGGGTGAAGCGGGCCGACCTGACTCGCCCAAGCAGGATCCGCGTGTTTTTGTTTTAAAAGGATTATTTATCCTTTTGATCCCTCCGCAATTTGAGTTGCTTTAATGTAGCCTTTTTGTCTTCTTAAATTTACCTCGTGTTTTTTAATTATGTTTCATTTCGGTCCATCACAAAATTGCGCACATAGAGACCAGGGATATTTACCCGATTAGTCCCCATTATTTTCAGCGCATGATATTATAGTCCTTATCAGCCTATTTCTTTTTATTACTTGCAATTTATACCTTTTTAATTCATTTTAATTTCAATTAAATCTTTTATTCATTTAGCTTCCGCCTTTTAATTATTTTTCTTTTATTATTATTATCATATTATTAGACTAATTAATTCTATATTATTATTATTACATTATATATTTTCTTTTCGTATTTACTCACATTATTATTATTATTATATTTTCTTTTTACTTATGTGGTATTGTTATTATTATATTAACCAATTTAATATTATTATTTCCACTATTATTTTCTTTTTTATTTACTTACTGGTTATTATTATTAGACTAATTTGATATATTATTACTATATTCCTATTTATATTTATTTTCTTATTCTAAAACTACTATTATTTATCTAATTTTTTTTATCTATTTCTATTGTTGTTATATTTCCATTTATTATATTATTTTCCTTATTATTTTTTATAAATAATCATATTTTATTTTTACCTTATTATTTTTTATAAACAATCGTATTTTTTTTTACTCTCGTTACTATTTTATTTATTTATATCCTTTTATATAGTTTTTAAACTTTAGGTTTTTTATCATCATCATTATTTTTATTTATCATTTTACTATTATTTATTTATTCGTACTTTTTTTTTAACTCCAAGCCTTAGATTATTTATTACTATTATTATTAATATTGTTGACATTATTTTTAAACCATTTTATGTACATTTGTTTACACGTTTATTTACTTTTGTTTTAATTTTGTAGTTTTCCTTACAATTGATAATCAGTTTGTTTATTTTATTTATCCATTTATTATATTCTCATATTCCTTATTGTCATTCGCATTCATCGTATTGCTACGCGTATTATCATCGTGATTTCTTTTTATATATTTACAACGAATTCGTGTTACATTAATTTTACCCGAGGCATAAAAAAAGGTTTTTTAATAAAGGTAATATTTCGTATTTAAAAATTTGAGAAATTGTGCCATAACTTACTGGGTTTCGATTTTTCTCATTTAACTTAAATAACGGAATATACTTTTAAAATCGCAATACGAGTTTTGAATAAAATGCTTATTCTCGGAAATACGAGGTGTTGTGCCCTAACTTACTGGATATGACATCTTGTTACCACGAGATAAGATTTTTTTAGGTGAATAAAGGCAGTATTCGGTATTTGGAAATTCGAGAAATCGTGCCCTAACTTATTGGGTTTTGATTTTTCTCGTTTACCCTAAATAATCGAATATCCTTTTAAAAAGTTAAAATACACAAATTTTAAATAAAAGGCAAGCTCATTCTCAAAAGTTCAAGATGTCGTGTCCTAACTTACTGGATGTGACATTTCATTATTTCGAGACGAGGAGTTCTTTAACATTCGAGTGTTTTTTTTACAAAAAGAGGGATCGTATTTTGAAGTCTTTCAAGTTTTCAAATTTTCGATACTAAGACACTAATTAATCAACTAGGTACCAATTTTTGGGCGTTACGAGGGTGCTAATCCTTCCTCGTGCGTAACCGACTCTCGAATCCGTTTTTCTGAATTTTGTAGACCAAAATTGTTGTTTAAATAAATCAAATTATTTATTAAAAACAACCACTTTTATGAGGTGACTCGATCACACCTCATCAAAAAGGATTGGTGGCAACTCTCACTTTTCGTTTTCAAAATCAAAATCTACCTTATTTTTCAAAAAAATGATTTCGACACCTATTCCTCCATATTGTTCCTTCAATATAAGGTTATATCAATGAAATTCCTATTCCATCCATGAACTTATAGCGAAAGTTTAGACCGTCAATAAAAGTTCTTATAAGTGAAATTCCAACAATACCTTGAACATATAGCGATAATTTAGACCATCGGTAAAAGGTCATGTTAATAATAAATTTTATATATATTAATAATATTAATTTGTGTATAATCGTAATTCAACCAAACTAAATAAATAGTCATCAACCAAACAAAATATATAGTACAAATTAAATCTAAACATAATCTTATCGTATTCCTATGGGATATCTTGTAATTATATTCAACAACTTTCATCTCGAACTCCCAAAATAATATTTAATGAGCTTTGGCCTTAAATAGTTTAAACAAGTCTAGACTTCTTAAATGGATAAAAAATATTAATATTTGTTAATTTTGCTTATGTGCATACATGTTAATTGTCACGTGGTTGACATGTAAGTATTTAATTAATTTTTTAAAATTTAAAAAATATAAAAAAATATTTTTCCTATAATTTATATACTTTTTAAATAGTGTTAATGAATTTTAATTTTAAAAATAAATTTTATATATTTTAAAATTAATTAAATACTGACGAGCCATCCACATGGCAATCCACATTTATGCCGTCAGCAAAGTTAAAAAATGTTAATTTTTCCATCCACTTTTGGGTTTTTTGACAAAAAAATAAGTTCAAAGATTAAAAAAGATGAAAAATTAAACAGAGAACTAGAATGATTTTTTCTATAAAGTAGGAGGGTCAAATAAGTCATTATGTCAATATTAAAATATTATTTTATATAGATATTAAATTAAAGATTTAGACTATATTTAATTTTTTAATAAAATTATTAGCAAGTTTAAATTTTTTATTTATTTTAGCCATCATATTTGTTATATGTCTAACTTAGTTAGTCCTTATTTAAAATTACATGATTTTATTTTTGTAATTCGCTTTCCCATTAAAGTATGTTCTTGTTAAAATTAACTAAATGTGTTTCATTTTCCATGTAATACAATATAAATATAAATGAGATATGAAAAAATAATATAAATAAATAATTTTTTGGGTTAATATGTAGCTTTTTTACGTATATAATATAAAATATATAATAAATATAAAAAATGGTATACAACCTCAATTAGTTACAGGAATGGTATGATAGGGGTAGTGGAGGGTGTTAAAGAGGTGGCACCACCCCTCTTTTCTAATACATGTCAACCACCTTTAAACAAAAAAATAATTTTATATTAGGTGAAGGCTTATTGATTGGTGGCACCAAAATGAGTCTTTTATATGGGTTAATTATAGGTCTAGGTCATATACGGTTTGGTGGTGCCCATGCCCCTTCTTAGAGGCGACACCAATCAAGCCATACTAGTATTTAACCAGTGCTTTGTACAAAAAAAAAAATTCTGCAAAAGAAGAGTAAATAGATGGAGAAGAATTCACAAGGTTAGTAGATATGAAATTCACTTTTTTTACAATAATTTTTTGCTTGAAATTGTATTAAGACTTTTTATTTCTTTTAACAGATTTAGTATTCAAGATGGATAATCAGTTTTTCATATGTGTTTATTTCGATGGAGTAATTTTGACAACAACAGTTGGATGTATATTTGAATATCGCCAAAAAATAGCAATGATATTTAATAGAAATGTCTCAATTGATGATACGAAGGAAATGATTAGTGCAAAAATTGTTAGACGTTGTAGGAGAAAGATCTCGAAACTTTTCTACAAGTTTCCAGTTTCGACAGATCTAATCAAATTCACCAAGATGGAACTTGTAGATGATGAAGACATGGAGACAATGGTCATCTTTATTGTGGGAAATGGAGCCACCAAAATGCACCAATTTATTTATTTGTTAAGTTAGCTAATGTGGAGCCAGCTAAAGATCTCACCGCATTAGGTGAAGAACATGAGGTTCAAGATCCATATATAGTGGTTCTGATACATACATTGATAGTCAATCAACTGTCTGCGAGATTGACATCGATCTTAATGTTGCACCTGCGTTTGAGAACCAAAACCCAGGCCCCCGTTTACAAATACATCCAGTGGTGTTTGAGACTAAAGCGAATGGTGATGATGGACATGATAATAGTGATCCTTTTAATCATGAGGTCACAGATTATAGTGATTCCAATCTGGACGAGGTCCTAGATGATATCGATGAGGAAGGCATGAATGACGATGAAAATGTTAATAGGTCTTTAGTCAGGAACCTGATTCTATGCATTGTGATACGCAATGATCCTGGGGCACACATGTCACTCATAGACCCCGATGTGGCACATGTAGCCGAGTTCTCAGAGTACCCTAATATACTACCTGCTCAGCCTTTGGCTGTATATTTCGAACTTGAAGAGTTGTTCGTGGGCCAAAAATTTGAAACCAAGGAAGAGTGCGTATTTTCCATTAAGTGGTATAACATGAATGTGTTAGTGGACTACAAAGCCGTCGTGTCTAAATTGACATTGTATATTGGGGAGGGTTGGAGGTTGACAGAAGACTACAATTAACGGGTAAAAGCTGTATTTATCCAGAAGTCACAAATGTGGGAGATCCAAAAATTTGTTGGGCCTCACACATGCACTTCAACACACTAGAAACTTGATTCTAAAACTATCTACCCCTGCATCATGCCAATGGTGAAGAACATGCCGACCATTCCTGTTTCGGCACTGATTGTTGAAATACAAGCACAATTCCAATATTGAGTGTCATTCCCGAAAGCATGAATAGCTAAGCATATGGTAATGGAGTAGTGTTACGGAGATTGGGATGTGTCTTACAATAAATTATAGGGGTGGATAGCCACTATGTAGGAGTACGTGTCGGGGACTGTCATTAAGTTAGAGAAACAACTTTGTTAAGGCCCGAATGACCAACTACAATCGAAAAGAAAAATTTTCCACCAGACTTTCTGGATGTTTGATCCATACATGCAAGCATTTCCCCACTGCAAACTGCTTGTGTAGTTAGATGAAACCTGGCTATATGAAAAATATACACGGATCCTTCATATTATAGTTGCTTAAAATGGGAATAAGAACGTGCTTCCGATAGCGTTTGCCATTGTGGACAAGGAGAACGTGGAATCATGAAAATTCTTCCTCACAAACCTGCAAACGTCTATTGTTAGAGACGATAATCTTTGCATCATATTGGATAGGGGGAAAGGAATAATTGCCGCCATTAGGCATTCCAATGTTCTATGAAGATCTGTTTACTGCATCTGGTACATCGTGACTAACTTCTACTGAGAGTACAAGAATACAGACTTGTGTAAATGGATAAAATTTAGTTTCAGTATGTGTTTTAATATTGTTAATACTAGAAAAAATTAATTCGAGACTATAACTTGTCTTTACCCAATACATACACAGCGTATGAGCTAGAGCTACATATTTTCTGGCAAAGGATGACTAGACTTGAGGGTGACATGCAAGGTAAAACGAATACTCCTTTCCGACAGTGGTTGGGTACCATGGAGCTGTGGAAATGGACTCAAAATTTTAATGACGGTTTTGATAGATTCATATAACCATCAACCAGGAAAAGGCGGTTAACTCTGTGGTAAGGAAAACACATCTTCCAATTTCATCTGTGTTCTCGGCTACGTTCTATAGACTGAATACCTTGATGCCAAGAATGGGGTTGAAAAAAGTTAACCAAATGGAGGTGGGACACGTGTTTATCAAAGATGCTAGGAATGCAATAGATGTAAACTATTGGAGGCCAAGTGTAACACCCCAAACCCGACCTAGATGTTGTGACCGAATCTGCGATGTCACATTGAAGTGTTTTTCGAAAAACATAATTCCGTTGAAAAATCCGTTCTATATTAAAACCCTTTTTGATCTTAACGAAAATTTAGGATATCTTGTTCTTTGTTAAAACTCAAGTCGTTCTAGCAAAATGTTAATCATATTCGATTGTCATCATACTTTAAAACAATGTTTGTTATGGAAGCTTTTAAAATATGTTATGTAAACTTGGTGTTTTGAAAAGCATTTATCTTTTTAAAAATCCGCGGCCTACTACTAACAGATATAAATCAAGTAAATAAATCCCAAATTAAAATAAAAACTTAAAGAGGCCTTATTACAAAACAAATGCTCAAATTAAATTACTTATAAATTAAAAGTTAAAAATGAAAGCAAATGCGGTTGTATGGCTACCATCGAGTCCCTCGCAGCACCAATCCACCTAAGGATTACCTGCGAAGAAAAGCAGTAGGATGAGTTTATGAAAACTCAGTGTGTAATCCCTTTACAATAGTCAGTTATACAAGAGGCTATTACAGTCTGGACCTAAGCCTATTTCAGTAACAATCCAGTATCAGTTAGGGCCTTAGCCCATTACAGTATCAGTATCAATGTGGGCCTTAGCCCATTTTAGTAACAATAACAGCAATGCAATCAGAAATCCTACCCATCCATCCTCTACACTCCACTCCGTCCAGCCCTACACTTCATGTGGGGATAAAATCAACCCACCCATCCCTACACTCCAAAATATAGCACTGGCTGCAGCACTAAACAGTATTTGCAGCAGAGCTACCAGTATAGTACACTTCCTCCAAATATAATAAACCCATTCCCATGCAATATGTCATGTTATAATATCATACGTGTATGCAAAAATGTCATGCTCAATTGCAGTCATACATATCATAGGGCATATCAATCATTTTAACTCATAGGGAAATAACAGTCATTTCATCAATTTGGGGTCTAGGTATACTTACCAACCCAACAATAGGTCCACAGTTGTATCAGGCGACCCATGCAACCTTAGCCGTGTGAATTACATAGCCTAGCCCAATAATCTCCACACGTCCGTGTGGTTTACCCGTGTGGGGCCCACATGACCTATTTCGGCCCATCATGGCCCTAATCAGCCTTAAACTATGAAATCGCTCATGGCCAGCCCTAACGATGTTACGTCCACATTTAGGCATTCGAACTATCACACGAGTGAGCGCACACTCGTGTGGTGTTGACGGTCACCTATTTTAGCTTTTGCATATTTACGATTATGGCAGTGTGGGTACATACCTGTTTGCGAAAACGTACGAAAAGCCCACGAGCACTAAACCTACATTCAATCCAGGTATTCTATTAGTCGCTTGATAATAGGGTTAGTCACCCTCTTTCTACCACTTAACTCAAAATAACATTTGATACTTGCCTTGATTGAGAGAGTGTGATTTAGCCCGCTTAAACAGTTGACGAAGGCTAATTACACCCTCCTTATCGAATAGCTACATTATCAGCAAAATCCATTAACTATGATTGCATAAACACATGACTTGAATTGATAAATATTGGCTTATCGAAAACTCAAAACCAGAGATGGGGAAAATAAGGCAACCGACCAACACCGTCATATACAAGTCATGAACCAAGTTCGATACGTGAAAAATAAGAACCAAGTTACCTTTGATCGAGTGAGAGAAAAAGGTTTCAAATGCTACAGTAACACTTGTACACTCCTTCACTTCTCGAGAAGTTCTAATACCGAAAGAACACCATAAATAAGAGAGAAAGAGAAGATGAAAATCGACAATAAGAGAAAAAGAGGACAAAAGCCAAAAGTGCAGAAGTCAAAACAGGGACTTGCCAATCAATATTCGGGCAACACACCAAGTAAAGAGGCAAAGAATTGAGAGAGAGTAGAGAAAAGAAAAAAAGGGGAGAGGAGATAAGGTATACGACCTAAGGACTACAACTGATTGTGGAAGGGAGAAGGCAGAACCAAAATCGAAAGTGTTGAGAGGGGGAAAGGAGATAGAAGCAATCGGTCAAGAAATAGGCCAATTGAGAAAGAAAAGGAAAAGAAGTCAGTTAATCAGAAGAAAAAGGTCGAAAAGGAAGCACAAAAACGAAAAACACAAAAGAGAGAAAAAACCCAAAAGCACTTGTCAAAACCAAAAGTGAGGAGGAAAAAGTAACAAAAGTGTACAGCAACCGAAACTAAAGCTCACCTAAGCCAAATTCTACCCCAAACTGAATTCCTTGGGTGCCTATAATCCCAATTCGGCACCAACAGTCCCTCTACTTCAAATCCCCTTGATTTTCTCCCAAAATCTCTCCTAAAATCTCTCCTCAATCCACTCTAACTGATCACTATCCAAATCCCCCATTTCTCCTCCTAAATTTGGCTATACAATCTCTTACACCCTTCAAACATTTCAACCGTTCAAGCATCAGAGTTCCACTTGCAAAATAAAATGCCCCTTGCACGCAATAGGACTCGAACTCAAGTCTCTTAGTAGTAGTAACACGCCACTATCCCTTAGACCAGCAGGCTTTTTATGACTTGATATCCCCACAATTATTTAAAAACCTACTATTTAGGACCAAGGGTTTTATTCAATTAAAACAAATTTTTTTTGCTAAAGCCAAGGTTTGAACCTTGAACTTCCCACACTTCTCAGGACGCTTAACCACTAAAGCAAGCAAGCATATATGCAACATAACATACAAATTTAATCACTTAAGATCTGGGGCATTACAACTCTACCCCCCTAAAAGAAAATTTTGGCCTCAAAATTTACCTGGTCAAAACAAATGAGGGTATTGTTGTCACATCACCTCCTCGGGTTCCCACATAGCCTCCTCTAAGCTGTGATTATGCCAAAGTACCTTAACCAGTGGGATAGACTTCTTTCTCAGAACCTTTCCATCACGGTCTAGAATCTGAACCGGCTCTTCCTCAAAAGTCAGATCTGGCCTAACCTCAATCTCCTCAGTGGAGATAATATGCACAGGATCAGAGCGATAATGCCTCAGCATAGAGACGTGGAAAACATCATGAATCTGGTCCAACTCTGGAGGTAACTCAATTTGATAGGCAATCGGTCCCACACGCTTCAATATGCAGTAAGGCCCAATAAACCTAGGGCTTAGCTTGCCTTTCCATCCAAACCTCAGTACCTTCTTCCATGGCGAGACCTTGAGAAATAATAAGTCCCTCACAGAATACTCAATATCTTTAAGTTTTAGATCCGTATACGACTTCTGTCTGTCTGATGCTACCTTCAGTCGATCCCGAATTAGTCTTACTTTATCTTTGGTATTAGAAACTAATTCAGGGCCTAGAACGCACCGCTCACCCAACTCAGTCCAACACGAAGGTGTACGACACCTACGACCATATAATGCCTTGTATGGTGCCATCTATATGCTAGACTGATAGCTATTGCTATACGCAAACTCTGCTAATGGCAAGTAATCCTCCCAACAGCCTCAGAAATCAATTACACAACTCCTTAACATGTCTTTCAGTATCTGAACCACCCTCTCTAACTGACCATCTGTCTGAGGATGGAACGCAGTACTGAAGTGTAACCTTGTACCTAGCGCATCATGCAGCTTCCTCCAGAACCGATACGTGAAGCGAGGATCTCTGTCAGATATTATGAAAATTGGTACCCCATGTAGTCTCACTATCTTAGCCACATACAGTTTATCCAGCTTCTGTAAAGAGTAATCAGTACGGACTGGTATGAAATGGGCAGATTTGGTCAATCGATCCACGATGACCCATACTGAATCCTTCTTAGCAGGCGTTAGGGGAAACCCACTAACGAAGTCCATAGTTACTTTTTCCCACTTCCAAAGTGGAATCTTAACTAGCTGAAGCAACCCTAAAGGTAACTGATGTTTAGCCTTAACCTGTTGGCAAGTCAAACATTTACTCACAAAGTTAGTAACTTCACGCTTAAGACCTGGCGACCAATATAACTCACGAAGGTTTTGGTACATCTTATTCCCACCAAGATGCATAACATAAGGACTACTATGTGACTCTTGCAGTATAGACTACCTCAAATTAGTATCTTTCGGTACATAGACTCTCCCATGGAAATAGAGTACCCCTTCACTATTCAGTCCAAAATTTGATGTGCTAGTACTCTCAATCTGTCGAAAACGAGGACCCAGTGACTCATCCTCTAACTTTTTACCCTTAATCTGTTTAATCCATATCAGTTTAACTTGGAGCTCAGCCAACAAGCTGCCATTATCGAATAAGCTGAGACGAGCAAACATCGCCCTCAGATCAGTCATAGCCCTACGGCTCAGTGCGTCAGCCACCACATTAGCCTTACCAGGATGGTATTCAATGGAACAGTTATAGTTCATAAGCAGCTCGATCCATCTACGCTGCCTAAGGTTTAGCTCCTTTTGCGTAAGGAGGTACTTGAGGCTCTTGTGATCCGTATAAATGATACACTTATCACCGTACAGGTAACGCCTCCAAACTTTCAGTGCAAATACCACTGCGACCAACTCCAAGTCATGTGTCGGATAGTTTGCCTCATGAGTCTTAAGCTGACGAGACGCATATGCCACCAACTTACCCTCTTGCATCAATACACTTCCTAAACGAACATGTGATGCATTGCTGTAGACAGTGAATTCTTTCCCAGACTCTGGCTGTATTAAGACAAGGGCCTCAGTTAGAACCTTCTTAAGTTTCTCAAAATTCTCTTGCTGCTTATCAATCCAGTCAAACGGTACCCCTTTACGCAACAACTTAGTCGCAGCAATCAACGAAAACCCCTCAATAAAACATCTATAATACCTTGCCAGACCCAAAAAACTTCGAATCTCAAATACCATCTTAGGGGGATTCAAATCTAGAACAGCTTCAATTTTTCGAGGATCAACTCTAATCCCTTCAGCAGATACCACATGACCCAGAAATGTCACCTCCCGTAACCAGAACATGCATTTACTGAACTTGGCGTACAGTTTGTTCTCCCTCAGAATCTGCAGAATAACTCGAAGATGTGCATCATGCTCATTTTCAGTTCTCGAATACACCAGGATATCATCTATAAACACCACTACAAATCGATCTAGATAGGGCTGGAACACTCGATTCATCAAATCCATAAAAGCCACTGGTGTATTCATCAGTCTAAACGGCATCACTAGGAACTCGTAATGACCATAACGAGTCCTAAATGCTGTCTTGTAAACATCAATCTCTTTGGCCCTCAGGTGATGGTACCCCGATCAGAGATTAATCTTAGAGAAAATCAAAGCTCCTCGAAACTGATCAAATAGATCGTCTATCCTCGATAGGGGTGCTTATTTTTAATATCAATTTATTCAATTGCTGGTACTCGATGCACATACGCATGGTTCCATCCTTCTTTTTCACAAATAAAACTGGTGCTCCCTACAGAGACATACTAGGGCAGATGAACCCTCGATCCAGTAACTCTTGAATCTGAGCCTTAAGCTCCACTAGCTCCTTCGGTGCCATTCTATAAGGGGCGATGGACACCAGAGTTATACCAGGTAGGAGCTCAATCCTAAAATCAACTTCGCGATTTGGTGGTAACCTAAGCAGTTCATCGGGAAAAACATCCGAAAAGTCCTTAACTGTTCTGATATCCTTAATAGAAGAAACCTCGGAATCAAAAACTCTGATGTAGGCTACATACGCCTCACAACCCTTCCGAACCAATTTTTCAGCCCTCAGTGCAGAGATAACATTTGACAAATAATTTCGACGCTCCCCAATTACAACTACTTCATCACTCTCCCCAGCTTTCAATACCACCTGTTTAGTAGCACAATCCAAATTCACTTGATGCTTAACCAGCTAGTCTATGCCCAATATTAAGTTGAATTCTCCAAAAGCGAGTTCCATTAAATCTGCCAAAAAGATCATTCCTTGAACCTCCAAAGGTACATCCTTAAACAATTTATTCACTCTCACTGACTGCCCTAATGGACTCAACACAGTAACCTCACTCTCAGTGTTTTCAACCATTATACCTAAAGTCTCAGACACAGTGCATGCTATATAAGAATTCGTAGACCCAACATCAGTCAATACAGTATAAGGTACATTATGGATAAAGAACGTACCCGTAATAACATCTGGTGTGTCTTCGTCCTCTCAGCGACGTGCAGCATAAACCAATGCTGGCTGCCTCACCTCAGTATGACCAGCACCTCTGCCTGGTGCTCCACGACCATGGCCCATACCATTTCCACCTCTAGCTTGACCATGACCTCTCGATGGCTTTTGAACACCTCTCGGTGGCTGAATAGCACCTATACTAGTAGCTTGCATCTGATCGGGCCTCCGTGGAAAATATTTGATACAGTGCTCCAAAGATCTGCACCTCAAATATGCCCAAATCCTTTTCCAACACTCGCCCTGATGGCGTCTCCCACAATCAGCACAAGGCTACGGTCCAGTAACAGTAACAGGGGCCCCAACTCTGACTAGCCCATCAACTCTGGCCTTTTTCTTAGGCCTTAGAAATGAACTTGGGGGCTCTAAATCCCTCTTGTTCCTACCCCTTTCCTTTTCATGGTTCTGGCACTTAGCGCGCTTCACATCCTCGACGGTCTTTGCCTTATCCACTAAAGAAGCTATCAAAACCCGTAGACTATCTCTGAGGCTGTCCTCGAAACGTACGCAACACTCATATTCAGTTGCCACCATCCCACGCGCATAGCGACTTAATTACAAAAATTCTGCCTCATATTCAGCCACTAGTTTATCCCCCTGATTCAAATTTAGAAACTCTCTCCTCCGAGCATCCACATAACTAGTGCCCACATACTTTCCCTTGAAAGTGGTCTTAAAGAATTCCCAGCTCAGTCGGTCGGGTTAAGTTCCCTCTTTAACTGTAAGCCTCCACTGATAGGCTTCATCTGGCAGTAGTGACACTACACCTTTTAGTTTCTACTCGGGGGTGCAGTCGAGGTCGTCCATGATCCTCTCTGTGGTCTCAATCCAATATTCAGCCACATTAAGAGCAACTCCAGCAATACACCTAAAAATCCCAACCTTATTAGACTGGAGTCGTTCTGTAACTGACCCACAGCCTACAGTACTAGTACTGGGCCCAGCGACCCTCTCTAGAATTCTCAACATAGCTTGGGATAGTACGTCGTCCCCAGCCACTCAATCGTGAGACCCAGTCTCAGTCACAAGTGAAGCCAGTGCCTCTCTAGCTTCCAAGTTAGGCCTGTGGCCCGATGACGAAGACCCAGTCCGGGCACCTCCACAGCATCCGCCGCGGCCTCTTGTACCCTTTCACAAGTACGTCTAGTGCTTATTATTGATTTATGTTTTATCTATTTTAACAAATTGATGTATCAGTTTATAGGTCTAGTATTTATTAACGGATATTTTATGAAAAGCAGTATCAGTGATTCAGAGTTTTTGTTTTCGCAGATCGCAGTCTCATTACAGTTTTAGTTTACCCTAAACAGAGTATTTCAGTACAGTCTACTTCCTATAGTAGTTTCAGTATTTCAATTTAAACAAACAGAAGTTTCAGAGGACTTATAGAATCGGTGCTGGAGACTCGGTGTACAATGCATTCAGTCAAAACATTTCCACGTATTTCAAATCATATAAAACAGTTCTTTTTCAAAAATCCAAGTTCTTAAAGAAACCCAAATCCACAGCCGAGTTTTGCAACCTGACTCTGATACCACTAAATGTAACACCCCAAACCTGTCCTAGATGTTATGGCCGAATCTGCGATGTCACATTGAAGTGTTTTTTGAAAAAATTAATTTCGTTAAAAAATTCGTTCTATATTAAAACCTCGTTGTGATCTTAACGAAAATTTAGGATATCTTATTCTTTGTTAAAACTCAAGTCGTTCTAGCAAAATGTTAATCATATTCGATTGTCATCACACTTTAAAACAATGTTTATTGAGAAAGCTTTTAAAATATGTTGCGTAAACATGGTGTTTTGAAAAGCATTTATCTTTTTGAAAATCTGCGGCCTACTACTAAAAAATATGAATCAAGTAAATAAATCCCAAATTAAAATAAAAACTTAAAGAGGCCTTATTACAAAACAAATACCCAAATTAAATTACTTATAAATTAAAAGTTAAAAATGAAAGCGAATGCGGTTGTGTGGCCACCATTGAGTCCCTTGCAGCACTGATCTGCCTAAGGATTACTTGTGTAGAAAAGCAGTAGGGTGAGTTTATGAAAACTCAGTGTGTAATCCCTTAACAATCGTTAGTCATACAGTAGGCTATTACAGTCTGGGCCTAAGCCCATTTCAAGAATAATCCAAAGATCGATTAGGGCCTTAGCCCATTTCAAAGATCGATGTCGGTGTGGGCCTTAGCCCATTTCAGTAACAATAACAGCAATGCAATCAGAAATCCTACCCATCCATCCTCTACACTCCACTCCGTCCACCCTACACTCCATGTGGGGATAAAATCAACCCACCTATCTCTACATTCCAAAAGATAACATCAGTTGCGGTGCTAAAAAGTATTTGCAGTAGAGCTGCCAGTATAGTACACTTCCTCCAAATATAATAAACCCATCCCCATGCAATATGTCATGTCATAATATCATATATGTATTTAAAAATGTCATGCTCAATTGCAGTCATACATATCATAGGGCATATCAATCATTTTAACTCATAGGGAAATAACAGTCATTTTATCAATTTGGGGTCTAAGTATACTTACCGACCCAACAGTAGGTCCACAGTCGTCTCGGGTGACCCATGCAACCTTAGCCGTGTGAATTACATAGCCTGGCCTAATAATTTCCACACGTCTGTGTGGTTTACCTGTGTGGGGCCCACACGACCTATTTCGGCCCATCATGGCCCTAATCTGCCTTAGACCATGAAATCGCTCATGGCCGGCCTTAATGATCTTACGCCCACGTTTAGGCGTTCGGACTACCACATGAGAGAGTGCACGCTCGTGTGGTGTCGACGGTCACCTATTTTGGCTTTTGATGATTTACGATTATGGTAGTGTGGGTACACACTTGTTTGCTAAAACGTGCAAAAAGCCCATGAGTTCCAAACCTACATTCAATCTAGATATTCTATTAGTCACTTGATAATAGGGTTAATCACCCTCTTTTTACCACTTAACTCAAGATAACATTTGATACTTGCCTTAATTGAAAGAGTGTGATTTAGCTCGCTTAAACCGTTGACAAAGGCTAATTACACCCTCCTTATCGAATAGCTACATTATTAGTGAAATCCATTAATGATGATTGCATAAACACATGACTTGAATTGATAAATACTGGCTTGTCGAAAACTCAAAACCAGATATGGGGAAAACAGGGTAATCGGCCAACACCTTAATATACAAGTCATGCACCAAGTTTGATACGTGAAAAATAAGAACCGAGTTACCTTTAATCGAGTGAGAGAGAGAGGTTTCGAATGCTACAGTATCACTTGTAAACTCTTTCACTTCTTGAGAAGTTCTAATACCGAAAGAACACCATAAATAAGTGAGAGAGAGAAGATGAAAATAGGCAATAAGAGAAAAAGAGGTGAAAAGCTGAAAGTGCAGAAGTCAAAATAGGGACTTACCAATCAATATACGACCAACACACCAAGTGAATAGGGAAAGAATTAAGAGAGAGTAGATAAAAGAAAAGAAGGGTAGAGGAGACAAGGTATACGACCTAGGGACTACAACCGATTGTGGAAGGAAGAAGGCGAAACCAAAATTGAAAGTGTTGAGAGGGGGAAAGGAGATAGAAGCAACCGGTCAAGAAAGAGGCCAATTGAGAAAGAAAAGGAAAAGAAGTCAGTTAACCAAAGGAAAAAGGTCAAAAAGGGAGCACAAAAATGCAAAACACAAAAGAGAGAAAAAACCCAAAAGCACTTGTCAAAAACCAAAAGTGAGGAGGAAAAAGTAACAAAAGTGTACAACAACCGAAACTAAAGCTCACCTAAGCCAAATTCTACCCCAAACTGAATTCTTTGGGTGCCTACAATCCCAATTTGGCACCAACACTCCCTCCACTTCAAATCCCCTTGATTTAATCCCAAAATCTCTCCTAAAATCTCTCCTCACTCTACTCTAACTGATCACTATCCAAATCCCCCTCTTTCTCCTCCTAAATTTTGGTTACACAATCTCCTACACCCTTCAAACACTTCAACCATTCAAGCATCAGAGTTCCACTTGCAAAATAAAATGCCCCTTGTGCGCAACAGGACTTGAACTCAAGTCTCTTAGTAGCAGTAACACGCCACTATCCCCTAGAACAGCAGGATTTTTATGACTTGATATCCTCACAATTATTTAAAAACCTACTCTCTAGAACCAAGGGTTTTATTCAATTAAAACAAAAATGTTTGCTAAAGCCAAGGTTTGAACCCAGGACTTCCCACACTTCTCAGGACACTTAACCACTAAAGCAAGCAAGCATATATGCAACATAACATACAAATTTAATCGCTTAAGATTTGGGGCGTTAGACTAAGGTCGATGAATGTAGAAACATATTCATGGTAGCTTGAAATGTTTTGAGTTATAGAGTCCATCGGTCATCGACCCGGTATCCCACCTAGGTCTTATGGAGTTGATCTTTGAAACAAATGGTATGATTGCGAGAGGTTCTAGACACTTCGTTATCCCTGTGCGTATGTCATGGTAGCTTGTGCTTGTGCCTCGATCAATGTTGAACAGTTTGTCACTGAGGTGTACACTTTCGAATGCACGTTGTCTGTCTAGGAAAATGAGTTCCCCGTCTTGCGTGATCTGTCTACATGTGAGGTGCCTCTAATGACTTTCTAGCTTGTCCGAGACAAAGGGTTGCATAGGAATCTGAAAGGTCGTCCGCAAGTGACCAGAATCTATAATGAAATAGACATTACAGAGAAAATCGACAGGAAACTTTGTGGTGTGTGCAAATTAGTTGGGCATAATCAGAGTAAATGTTTGCAGCGAACTACCATATTGGACAATTGTGGCAATTGGGTGGTAATTGTGCTAATTTACTCCATGTTGGAATTTGGATATATATTTTACAGAGTTTGTTCCAATGCATCTAATTTAAACTACAAACTTTGTTCCAAGTTTGGTGCAATGCATCTCATTTAAATTACAAAGTTTATTTCAAGATTCTTCCAATGCATCAAATTTTTGCATGTATGTAAGTCGATAATTTTTATCTTAGACACCATCTCATTTAAATTTAGTAGCAAAATATCCAAATTTTATTCCACATGAATTGAGTTAAAATGCCCAAACATTGACATAATTAAATAAATACAAACTTGAATATTTAAATTACAAAAACCCATAAAATTGATGATCTGATGGTGTGATCCTAGGGGTAAACCATTGCGGTACCGGGCATTGACGTTGCAGGTGCTTGTGGTGATTAACGTTATCCTTACCCGAGTTTTAAGGTGTGATAAAAATAATAGAAAAATCATATGCCCTAAACATTTGCCCGAGAGGAGTGGAGTACTACAATTGTAATGGGCTAAAGATATCAAATGCCATCGACGATCTCAGATCCGAATGATTAAAACTGGATTCGAGAAACTCCAAATGATATCCGTGGCCTGACGAACCCAGGAAATAGTTGCCAACCCCTAAGTCCAAATGATAAGAACAAACCCTAAACTTGGGCGTCAGCTCGGGTGAGGGTGAGGGTTCCAGCTCGGGTTCAAGTGAGGGCTCTGGCTTGGGTTTGGGTGCAAGAAGTGGATGTGCGAAGGGATGGAAGGGTTTCACAAGTCATGGTATGTGCGGAGGGGACTACCATCAATTGCCCACCAAATAAATACGGTTTCCCTATCTTGTAGTACCACTGTATATACTCTAATGAGGGCTCCAAATTGAAAGAATGATCTATATGAGGTCTCCACCCCATCCAGTTGTTCCACACTGCCCAGTTTAATCCTTGTTTCCCCTATTGTTAATTCTTAAATCTTGTCCAATTCTATTAGCAATGCCAAGATGTAATGTATGCAACCAAACTATCGTATTACTTGACCCCTAGATACCACTTCACTATTTAGAAATTGATAATGGGTGCGTTAATGCTCTACAGGTGTGAGTAAATGTGAGCAGACACGGGAATAAAAGTCACAATGTTTGGGAAGGAATAGGGCATCTAAATGAACTTCACAATTAATAACATGGTTATAGTAACACATGTCAAATAAGATAAATAAAGTAATTACATTTCACGAATAACTTGCCCCTTCCTCGGCATCTGTCTCAATCATCTGACGGTATATTAGAATCATGTATAAACTTCCAATACCCGAATTGGTACTCCATCTACGGAAGAAGAAAAATTGTTAGAACAAATTTACACAAAAAATGTCAAATAATTGTTATAATGCTTAGATTTTATTTCCTATTCACGAGTGGAATTACATATGCTAGGTTACTAATTGATGCTTAAAAAGGCATCCGATAAAGTGCCCAAAACTGCAACAATATGAGGCAGCCGCTTATGTCCATGGCACAAGGCTTTATTTTCTAAAAAAGCTCACGATACAACATAGCTAGTCCTGTTCAACGCCAACTATACGAATGAACATTATGCAAATCAGTTAACATTGAAAAATACATCAAGTGGACCTTGCTGTTGTTTACATCTAGCATAAGTACACCCACTATAATTTGCATAATGTACGCTTGAGCAGTGCACATCACCACTTGCTCAGTGGTAGTATTCGGTAAATGCTTGAAATTGGCCTTCTGACATAAAAACCTAAACCCGTAAATTTTGACTCAACATCACAGGGCAAGACTCCCAGTAAGTAATAGCAAAGGGCGAAGGACTCAGAGATCGTACTTACGCCCGTAACTGCACTCTCATCGATCGGGAGCCTGAGTTGTAGTTCAACATCCTTCAGTGTGATGGTACACTCCCCATACGACAAATAAAATTTGTGGGTCTCTAGGCGTCACCGCTCGACCAAAGCGGATATTAAGTCGTACCACAAATCAATCATCTGGATCAAGGTCGCTGATCCGAATACCACCGGCTCCAAGTATGGCATGAGGTGTTCATTCGTTAGATAGCCTACACCATTCACACGACCCCTTAATGTGTGGTATGGGCCTTGAAAATATTAAATTACTGAAATAGTTCAGATAGCCTAGTTTAATTCCGTAAATGACGTAGAAGTTTTTATAAGGTACCCATGAGTAACAAATAACAATTTTATTACCATCACATTATAACGGCCCAATTTTTTCCTGCCCAGACAAAACAAGACAAATAAAAAAAATAGAAACAAATAAAAGTCCAGTCCATTTACAAACCCAATGACCCAAATCCATCTGCAAACCTAACCCTAAAAGCCCAAACATCAGAAGTCCAATAGCCCAAATCCTAAAACCTAAATAGAAAAAAAACCCTAAGTCCCCTTCAGTGCTGCTCCCTCGCCACGTCAACAATCATGCCTCCAGCTGTTACCCGACCCCCTCCTTGCCACCACCACTTGCCAAAAAAAAATAGAGATAGAGAAACAGAAGAAGGACAAAAACACACCACCACCTGCAAAAAAAAAAATAGAGATAGAGAAACAGAATAAGGACAGAAACAGAGATAAAGAAAAAACAAAAAGAAAAAAAGAAAAAAAGAAAAAAGAAAAAGAAAAAGAAAATATGTTGTAATATTCTGCTATAAAGTCAAAGAAACCATGTAACACAAAAAGGGAGGAAAAAGAAATAGAATACAAAGCAAAAAAAAAAAAAAAAGCTGCAAAAGTTTAAAACAGAAGGTAGTTCCTTTACATTTTTTATTTTTCGAAGACCACATATATATATAAAATAAATAAATGAAAGATTTTTTTTTGTTTACCTGCACCACCTTGTTGGTGTTCCCTTTTGGCTTGGAAGGCTTTCAAATCCCTAGGGATTCGCCAAAGGCCGCATCAAAAAGGGGGAAGAAACCGAAATGTTTCTTTTTTTTGTTGAGTGTTGATTGAATTCTAGGGATTTTGAGTCCAGATCCGGGTTCTCTAGGAGAGAAGGATAAAAAAAGAGTTTTTTATCTCCGGCCACCGAAGGTGGCGGTTTCTGTTTTTTATGACTAGCCTCATGGCTAGATGATAATGGATTTGAGAGAGAAAAAAGAAAGGAAATGTTGTTTTTTAAAAAAACTTATCCAAATGAATTTTTTTAAAACATTTTTTAAGTTATATAGCCCCTTCAAAACAGTTTCATTTTGGGCTTGGTTTTAGATGCCCAAAATGGTGTCGTTTTTCGGCTAACCCGAGCATCCAACCCGAACCCTTTCAGGATCCGCGTGTTTTTGAGGTGTGGGGCTATTTGTTGTTTTGGTCCTTCTGCATTTTTGATATTTTTTAATTGCATTACATATTTTATTATTTGATTCTTTTTTGCCCCTTTTATCTTATTTCCTTACAAATCGGTCCCTTACCCACTGTTGACCCACTAAGGCAAGGACACGTGTAAATGTGATCAGGATAATTGCCCTCTGAGTCTTTATAATTTTCTATCCCATTTTAAGTTAATCCTTTATGTTATGTTTTCTTATAATTTAGGCTTTAAATTTTGTTATAATTTTAATTTAGTCCTTTATTTACCTTTTCTTTATTTTTTTACAATTCATGCTTTAAATCTTGTTTAAATCTCAATTTAGTCCTTCATCTATTTAATTTAGTCCTCCTTTTATTTTTTAAATTTTCAACATTTCTAATTTATGTCATTTACATTTTTGCCCTTTAACTTACACCTTTTTTATTATCTTTATGTTTTCATTTTTTTAATTTAATTTAATTTTTTATTTTCATTAAATACGATATTAATCTTGTCATTATTATTGATATTGTCATCGTCATCGATTAGTGTCATAGTTGTATTGTTACTTACTAGTACGATTACTATTTTTTTTATTATTTATTGTATTATAATTTTGTTTTTACCCACATAGTTATTTTATTTTTATTTTTGCCATCATCACATTGTATATCATGTTTAAATATATTTGTTCACCTCCGCACCATATTCAAATAAATTGATCACATATCATATTATATTTTTTCTCATGTAACACGTAAGAAATAATTAGAATCAAGATGATGTTCTTTAATTAGGGGACTTGAGAAATTGTGCCCTAACTTACGAGGTGCGATTTTCTCCTTGAACCAAATAATCGAACATCCTTTTAAAATTCAAAACATATAAGATTTAGGTAATAATTAAATGATGAGCGCTCTTATTTTTAAGAATTCGAGATCTTGTGCCCCAACTTACGGGACAAGACTTTTCATCTCGATTGACTCGAAATAAGAATGCCTTCTTTATAAAATTTGATTTAGATAGGGACATTTTTACAGCCATTAATAACATCATGTAAAAAGGGATCGCATTTTAAATTCTCTTCAATTTCTCAATTTTCGACGCTAAGACATCAAGTAATCAACTAGGTACCAATTTTGGGCGTTATGGGGGGTTCTAATCCTTCCTCATATGTAACCAAATCCCGAACCTATTTCCTGGATTTTGTAGATTGAAATCATCGTTTTAGTAAATCTAACCCTTTTATTAAAATGATCAAGTTTCGAGGAGATCCAATTACACCCGATAAAAGGATTGATAGTGACTCCATCTTCATTTTGAAAAAAATAAAAAGTTGAGTTTAGAAAAATGTTTCGACAGCTTGGCGACTCCACTGGGGAAATAAGAGAGTCAAGCCATGAGTTGATTACTTTTTGTTCTTTTTATTTAAAATCGAGAATTTGGTTTAAGTTGGCTATCTTTTTCTTGCATTTTATCGTTCGTGTCTTGTTTTGGTGTTAAAATGTATGAATGTCTATGTTAATAATCTCGAGTTACATAGTGATTTAGACATATGGTCTTATTTTTTGTTGAGGTTTAAGAATTATTCTTTATGTTTTCACATATTGCATGACATAATCATTCTCTTTCGTCCTTCTTAAGTGGGAGTAAGAAGCTATTCCTTCGTAAGGTCTTCAGCTCCGTGTAGGATAGTGGATCGCTTTCGGGATACATTTGTACCTATGTCTTTGTAAGGTCTTCATCTCCGTGCAGCCGTAGGGAAATGTATTCCCCTGAACTGAACTCAGTCCGTATAAGCCTATGATGGGTGAGCATCAAGGAATCTATCGGTTCAGGTACCTTTAATTTAGAACCAAACTGCATGTAATGAACCCTAAGAGCCTATCCTAAGTAGAACCATGTTGAACCTTTAGTGGTTACCCGAATAGATTACAAAGAAGAAACACTTTAATTGTTATTCTTTGTTGAAGAAATGATTTAATTATTATTCTTTGCTTTTCATTCACGCTTTATACGAAATATACTAACTTGTTTCGTTTTGTTTTGGCTGTGGTTGCATTGCATTTTCATCTTAAAAGAAAGGTGTTGATTCGTGCTCAATTGTTTAATAGAGAGCTTGTCATGGAAAAGGGTTTTCTTGATAAAGTGGAAGATAATGCGGCCGTGTAAGTATGCTCCGAGAAAAGGCAACAAGAGAAAGGTGACAGCTTTTCAGAGGGATATGTGTCAGAATTATGAGATTTCAACCGGGTTAGTGTGACTCATAATAACTTGCAAGAGTTGAAAGAGATATGGGATCAATGGGATAATGAAATAAAATAGCTATTCTACCACAAATATGGTGATTTTCCTTACTTACTCAATGTTAAAGTGCACAAGCATTTATTTCGAGCTCTCATACAGTATTGGAATCCAGCTTATAGTTGCTTCACTTTTGGGAAAGTAGACATGGTGCCTACTATATAAGAGTACACCACTTTGCTTCATTGCCCAAAGATCCAGGTCGATAAAGTCTACTCTAGAGCGCTAACATCCCGACCTTCTTAAAGAGATTGATGAACATAACAGGAATGAGCGAGCAATGGGTCGTGACTCGAATTAAGGAAAAAGGGTATAATAAATGCATCACTTGGAAGAGTCTGCGGGATTTAATCTTGGTACACCCAGACACAAGGAAAAAGGTCGACATCTGCACCTTGAGTATTTATGGGTTGGTCATCTTCCCTAAAGTATTAGGGCATATAGAGGATGCAATTTCAGATCTGTTCGACTGACTCGACAAAAGGGTCACTCCCGTCCTGGTAATCTTGGCTAAAACTTTCAAATCTTTGAATGCCTGTTGAAGAGTGGGTGAAGAAAGATTTATCGGTTGTGCGCAGCTTTTGGTAGTCTACTTCCATAGCCAGTTCTGGAAGATAGAAAAGTTCTCCAATCGAGTGTTCTCCGAAGACTACTCTCCGTTAAAAGAATTTACGGCTACCCAAAGATAGGAAAACATCTCCAAAAAAAAATGGATGGTAATTTTCTACAGTCTCTGAGATAAAGATTTTGAATGGCGGGACCCTTGGATATTTCTAGATGAAATTCTATATCGATGTAGAGACTTTAACTGGGTCCCTTTGCTCGGGATATGCGAAGCTATTAGATATACGCCTTTACTTGTATTAAGGCAGTACAAATCAAGGTAGTTTATTCTAGCAACACAACAGTTGGCCCAATGTGAGTTTGCATACAAAGGAGACAACTATAAAAAGAAAGTTCACAAAATCTCGAATGCATGGAACCAAACTCACAGGATGAAAAAATTTACCGTTAATCCTATGACAACCCTAGAATACGATTGGTGGTGGAGTAGTAGAATAAATGATAATATCCCTTCACCAATTCAAGAAGATGTCTGGCAGATAGAAGAGTACTTGCAAATAATTCCATTAGAATTAGACATTCTAAAGTAAGTTTTGTAAAGAAAATTTTAGAACTGGGAAAAAGGATAGAGAAGTTGGAAGAGGAGAAAATTCAGATGGGATTAGACATCGATGTCCAAAAATTAGAAGCCGAAAAGATGAGAAAGGGAAACAATAAGGTTGAAGAGGACTTCAAAAGCTTAAAAATGGACTACAAGAAACTTTGCTTATCAATAAGGACTGCCAGGTTGGGCAAAATGTCGAGACAATGGCGATAAGAAATCCAAGAAGAGAAGATTAGAGCCGATCAGTAGAAAAGGAAATTTCAAGATGCTCGAGTCTAAGAGGATGCCCTAAAAAGGGAATTATTAGAAAGCTAAGTTATAAAAGTTAGATTGAAAGCCCAAGTAGTAGAGTTGGAAAGGTGTTTGCATCAACATCGTAGTCACAACTCTATGATTGAGTTGAAAGCAAACTATGCTAAGATTGAGGGGTTAAAGAGAAAGATAGAAGAACTCGAGACCGTACTATAAAATTATGAATTACGAATTGAGCTTCTAAAAAAAAATAGGGAAACAAATAGCGAATATTGGAAAGAGTAACTCCAACACTCTCAGGAGCAGGTCAAAGATAAGGAACATGTTATAAGTGAAGCTTTGGCCCAAGTATGAGAAGCGGCTAACTACTTGCAAACCCTAGCAATTCAAGTTGAAGTTCTGAGCTTAAAATATGAATCAGACTTAGATCGGGGCCGAGAATTAGCTTGGCTTTTTAGTAAAGTTAAGGTTTTGAGTATTAAGGTGAAGCTATATATGTGAAATGTATCTGTATTATGTAAAGAAACTTATTTTCTAGCAAAGTTGTTCTAATGGAATTGAACTATAATCAATGCCCTTTTTTAATGCAATTTTTCATTCATTAGCATTACATTTCATTACATGCATTAAATTTCATGAAAAGACCCCTAATGAATAAAAAATTATGGCAGTTACCATGGAAACTACCAAGAATCTGCCAACCGAATATCGCTACTGTACCCATGGTAAAACTAAAGCCATTGATCAAAGGTTAGAAAGGCTGGAACAAATTCAAAAGGATATGTAAGACAAATTGGAAAAATTGTTGTAGGATCAGTTAACTAAGGTGCAACAAGATAAGAAGGACAAAATACAGGAGTCTCAAAGAAACATAATAAGTTAGTTGACCCCATTACTGGTCAAAGGAGTTGACAAAGGGAAAAGTACTGCGGTAAACCTTGGGGACGAGAACGAAGACCCTACATACCCACCGAGTTTTACCCAGTGCACATCCAACCTCAATGAGAGACATATCCACGAAGAGTACATGTCATTATAAGACCGCAACAATACCAGGCTGGTACCTCAGGACTGGTGAATTACCCTATGGATCAGGTTCCAACCCTGGTGATAATCCAACCAACCCCGTTATGCCAGATTTGAATGATATGGAGAAAATGGAGAAGGCAAGAGTAGAACTTCCAAAACAGCTTGAAGATCGTTGCATTTGGCTAGAGGAAAATTTTAGAGCTATGGAGGGCACTGATTTCTTTTATGGAGTCAACGCTGAAGAATTAAGTTTAGTCCCGGATTTAATACTCCCACCAAAATTTAAAACTCTAGAGTTTGAGAAGTACAATAGGACTAGTTCCTTGAGGCTTATATTACGATGTTTTGCCAAAGAATGATCGGATACATCAATAATGACCAATTACTAATCCATTGTTTCCAAGATACTTAAGAATGATTGGACACATCAATAATGACCAATTACTAATCCATTGTTTCCAAGATACTTTGGTTGGGTCAGCTGCTAAATGGTACAATCAGTTGAGCCGTTCCAAGATCAATTCGTGGAAAGATTTGGCACAGGGCTTCATAAAGCAGTACAACCATGTGACTGATATAGCACCCAATAGAATCACGCTACAAAACATAGAGAAGAAGCCAAAATGAAACCTTTAGGCAATACATCCAAAGGTGGAGAGATGTGGCAACACAAGCTCAGTCACCTCTATTGGAAAAGGAAACAACAATACTCTTTGTCAACACCCTAAAAGTGCCGTTAATCAATCACATGCTAGGAAGTACTACCAAGAGCTTCTCAGATATAGTTATGTTTAGGGAAATGACTAAGAACACAATAAAAAGTGGGAAGATAGATACAGGGGAGCGTGCTAATAGGCCAGCCCCTAGAGAAAAAGGAGAATGAGGTAAACACTACAAGTGTACAAAATGAAATTTTTGAAGCCAGTCACATTAGCAGAACCTAGAACCATGACAGCTAACCGGCAGGGCCTTCTGAGACAAAAATTTAATTCAAGGACAAACACAGAAAATATCTAGTTCATGCATATCCCAATGACGTATGGAGAATTATACTAGAATCTATTCAACGTTCACATAGTATCCCAATGATTTTTTATATTATAATTCACGTAGGGATAGCGAGACACTTGACTTGAGAACTGCACTGCCTTCAAGAAATTGATCGAGAGGTTTATCAAGATGAGAATTGTAAGGTTCAATGATCCCTCAAGGCTTAATGTGGATGGAAATTCACTACTCAGTCATCCTAATGAAGGGGTAAATACGATAATCGATAATAGGAGCAAGAGGATCAAAACTAAAGTTGCAAAGATGAAGTCCCCTCTAAAGTGGTTTTGGCAAAAAATGATAGATGTGGGCTTTAATCATTCGAGATTCAGATGAGGTACCAACTGGAGTAAAGAACTACTGTAAGTATTGTGCGACAGAAGGTCATAAGATCCAAGAGTACACCAAATTTAGAACTCTAGTGCAGAGTTTGGTGGACAAAAAAAAAGAATTCTTTTAAGATATTGAGGATCCGAAAGGTGAAGATGTTTGTGCTTTTGAAGAGGGAGCATCAGAGAAAACTTACAAGGTCAACCACCCGGTGGTGATTATCTCTTAACCAAGAGGTAACGAAGCTGGGGCACAAACCACACAAAGAATCATAATCCAAAAAATCATGGCCTTTCATTATAAAGATAGCAAGAGGGTCCCATGGAGTTATGATTGTAATATGATGGTTCTAGGAGGACAGAACTCAAAAGTTACTTCAGAGGGGGTCTAGGATGTCGGTTTATTTAAACACAGTGGGGAACGTTATGACCCTACAAATTATGGAACCGAACCCCTCAAGGAAAAGGCCCTGATGGTTGAGCCTAAGAGAGTAAAAGCTGCTAAACCTAAGTCACCAGTCAATAAGCTGATGACCGAGAACGAAGTTAAAAAGTTCTTAGAATTTTTGAAGCACAGTGAGTTCAGTGTAGTAGAGAAACTACACAAACAACTGGCTCATATATTAGTGTTAGCCTTACTTCTAAGCTCAGAGACACATTGCAAGGCATTAATAAAGGTTCTTAGCGAGACTTTCATCACCGATAACATCTCTGTGAATAAGCTAGATCATTTGGTCTACAATCTGAGTGCTAATAATTACATCTTCTTCAATGACGATGAAATTTGCTTCAGGGGGTATGGGATCAACGAAAACTCTGCACATCACTACTTGTTGTAAAGGATATACACTACCTGGAGTATTGATTGACAATGGGTCTGCCCTGAATGTTCTACCTCTGTCCACACTGAATAGGCTGTCAGTCGATATCTCACACATGAAGGCATGCCATAACATAGTAAGGGTATTTGATGGCATAGAAAGGAAAGTGATGGGGAAGATTGAAATACCACTCCTAATCTGTCCGAACACATATAAGGTTAACTTTCTAGTGATGGACTTCAAGCCTACCTATAACTGTTTATTGGAAAGGCTATGGATTCGTTCAGCAGGGGCAGTATCGTTATCGCTACATCAAAAATTAAAGTTGGTGATAAAAGGTCGGTTAATCATAATAAACATCGAGGAGGATATCAGTGCATCCGTGACTAGCGACGCGCCGTACATAGAAGCATATGAAGATGCAATAGAATGTTCCTTTCAATTATTGGAATTCGTCAATGCAACTTTCATTGCTAAAGGAAGCAAGATCCCAGCGCCAAAAGTATCTAAAACCACGAGGATGGGCCTACAATTGATGGTCAGAAAAGGAGCCTTACCTGGAAGAGGACTCAGGAAATATCTCCAAAGAAGTGTTACTAGACCAATGCTGATGGAAAAACAAAATCAGTTTGGCCTATGGTACAAGCCAAATGCAAGACCGAAGATGAACGAATTGCAAAAGAAGCAAGAGAGAATGAATATACGACTAAGTGGGGAAGAGATCAAGTGGGAACATATGATGTTTCCCTATATATTGGAAACATTCGTGTCAAGAGAAATCATCTACCCTGAACCAAAAATGATAGAAAAAGAGAACCTATTAATCAAGACTAAAGGAGGAATGTTGGGAAACTTATGCATCAACGCCATATTCAAAGAAGGAACTGAAGAAGAGAACCTATCAATAATTTGTCCTTACACCCTTGGAAGTATTCTAAACAATTGGACTGTGGAAGAGATTCCTGTAGTATTTAGGACTATTTCAGAGTAATATTCAGAATACACCTATTGCTCTAAGCCTGGGAGCAATAGGGATCCTTTTGTGAAAAGGCGCATGTCTACTATTTTTTTATTTCAATGAAAACAATGCATCTTCGTGTCCCACTTGGAAAATATTCTACTTTCTTTTTCATTCATACTCATTCCACATAGTTAATCATTCTTAAATTCATTTTTTCTCTAATATTCTTTTATTCCTATAACAAGTCTCCGGATATCAATGATACGAGCGACGCTGCTGCTAACTTAGAGTCTCCTTTTGAGCAGGATATGTGCCTAGAGGAACCTTAGGACTTTGAAGATAATCGAGATTGTAACTTATATCCTGGTCTATTAAGAATGGTAGAGCAAGATGAGAAACAGATCCTACCTCACGAAGAGTTAGTGGAAATTGTGAACTTAGGGGATGAATAAGAAAAGAAATAAGTGAAAATCAGAACTTGCATTGCTGTAGAAACAATGCGAGATCTCGTTGAGTTACTCCAAGAATTCAAAGATGTCTTCGTATGGTCCTATCAAGACATGCCTAGACTAAGTACTGATGTCGTGGTACATAAGCTTCCCATAAAGGAAGAATGCAAGCCAGTTCAGTTGAAACTTCGAAGGATGAGGCCTGACGTACTGTTGAAAATAAAAGAAGAGATCAACAAACAGTTTGATGTTGGTTTCCTATAAGTGGTCAAATATTCGAAATGGGTAGTCAATATAGTCCCCGTCTCTAAGAAAGATGGGAAACTACGAATGTTTGTAGACTACAGGGATTTAAACAAGGCCAGCTCGAAGGACAATTTCTCGTAACCTCACATCGATACCCTAGTGGACAACACGACAGGTCATTCATTATTCTCCTTCATGGATGGTTTCTCTGGATATAACTAGATAAAGATACATCCTGAAGATATGGAGAAGACCATGTTCGTAACAATGTGGGGAACATTTTGTTGTAAAGTGATGTCATTTGGACTAAAAAATGCATGAGCAACATATCAAATACCCATAGTGACTTTGTTTCATGATATGATGCACCAAGAAATTGAGGTTTATGTCATTGATATGATTGTTAAATCCCGAACCAAGAGTGGGCATGTGAAAGTCTTGAGAAAACTATTCATAAGGTTAAGAAAATTCCAATTAAAGCTGAACCCAAAAAAATGCACTTTTGGGGCCACGCTGGGTAAATTGCTTGGATTTGTAGTCAGCGAGAGAGGGATTGAGATTGACCCAGAAAAATTCAAGGCCATGTAGGAGTTACCACTGTCGTGTACCTAAAAAGAAGTTTAGGGTTTTTTAGGGAGATTAAATTACATTGCCCGGTTTATTGCACAACTAACCGAGAAATGTGACCCTATATTCCGTCTCCTTCAAAAACATAATTTAGGTGTATGGGATGAGTAATGCTAGAAGGCATTTGACAAGGTTAAACATTACTTGTCCAGTACCCTAGTGCTGATGCCACCTAGCCCAGATAAATCACTGATGCTATACTTGGCAGTATTTGAAAATTCTATGGGATGTGTACTAGGCTAACATGATGAGTTGGGGAGGAAAGAAAGAGTAATCTATTACCTCAGCAAGAAGTTAACTGAATGCAAGACAAGATATCCATCAATCGAGAAGCTGTGTTGCACCTTAGTCTGGACCATTCGGAGGCTAAGACAATATATGTTGTATCATACGACTTGGCTCATTTCAAAAATGGACCCTCTAAAGTTCATAATGGAGTCGAACACATTGAATGGAAGAATGACTCGATCAAAAATTTTTCTCCCAGAATTTGATATAATCTATGTAAACTAGAAAGCAGTAAAGGGAAGTGCAATAGCGGATTTCCTGGCTAGTAGAGATCTAGATGATTACAAGCCTTTAAGTTTTGATTTCCCCCAATAAAGATATGATGTATGTTGTAGTCACTGAAGAAGGTACTCAAAGAGAACATCCCTGGAAATTGAATTTTGATTGCACCTCAAATGTCATGGGTAACAAAATTGGGGCAGTCATGGTATTCCTAGACGAAGATCATTATCCTTTCACTAGTAAACTTGATTTAAACTATACAAATAACATGATAGAATACGAAGCATGTATCATGGGTATCCGTGTAGCTATAGAACACAAGATAAAAGTGCTGAAAGTATATGGGGATCTTACACTAGTAATCTATCAACTTAGAGGTAAATGGGAGACAAGAGATTCCAAGTTGATTGATTATTGAAAGCTAATTCTCGAGCTAGTTAAGGAGTTTGATGACATCACATTCTACTACCTTCCAGAAGATAAAAATTAGATGGACGATGCCTTGGCTACCTTAACCTCCATAATCAAAGTGAACAAATAAGATGACTTAAAACCCATTCAGATGAGTATCTATGAGGCTCCATCCCGTTTTTACAATATCGAGGAGGAAGAAATGGATGATCACCTTTGGTACCATGACATATTGCAATATGTAAAGAACTATAAGTACCCTGAGCAAGCAACTGAGAATGATAAAAGAACACTAAGAAGGCTAGCAAATGAGTATGTAGTAGATGGAGAGATCCTATACAAAAGAAAAAAGGATCAGGTGTTACTAAGATGTGCGGACGCTGTTGAGGCCAAGAAAATCCTGGTCGAAGTCCATAAGGGTGTTTGCGAAACACATACTAATGATTGCACAATGGCCAGCCAAATCATGATATTTGGATATTATTAGTCCACCATGAAAGGGGATTGTATCAATTATGACAAGAAGTGTCATAAATGCCAAATTTATAGGGAAAAAATCCATGTGCCTCATTCACCTCTTCATGTTATGACTTCTCCACGACCTTTCTTTATGTGGGGTATGGATGCCATTGGGCCAATCTCACCAAAGGCTTCTAATGGGCCTTGACTCATCTTTGTGGTCATTGATTACTTCACCAAGTGGGTAGAAGCCACTTTTTCCGCCAATGCCATGAAATCGATGATTAACAAATTCTTGAAGAAAGAGATTATATGTCGGTATGGGATGCTAAAAAGGATCATATCTTACAATGCATTGAATTTGAATAGCAGCACGATATCGGATTTCTATAGCCAATTCAAGATTAAACATCACAAATCGTCACCATATCGCCCAAAAATGAATGGTGCAGTAGAGGCAACTAATAAGAATATTAAGAAGATTGTAGGGAAAATGAAAGAGACTTATAAAGATTGGCATGGGAAATTACCATTTGCCCTCTATGCTTATTGAACGTCTGTTAAAACCTCCACTAAGACAACACTTTTCTCATTGGTTTATGGAATGGAGGCGGTTGTACCCATTGAAGTTCAGATTCCTTCTCTTCGGGTTTTATTAGAATTAAAGTTAGATGAAGTATAATGGATCCAATCTCGATATGATCAGTTGAACTTAATAATGGAATTGCAATATTTAGAAATCACAATTTTATCTACAATGGATGGATGTCACATAATCTTTATTTTATCAAACAAAAGATGTACACACTACTTGAGGCTGAAATATCGAATAAAAGACTTAAAACTTTTCACTCTAATGAGGCGTACCTTTGGCATTTGAGACTTGATCATATTAATAGAGAAAGAATCACTAGACTTATGAAAGAAGACATCTTAAATTTTCTCAAAAGAAGTTGATTTTCCACAATGTGGATATTGCTTAGAAGGTAAGATGACTAAGCGATCTTTTAATGCAAAATGAATGAGGGTAATAAAAACCCTAGAACTTGTGCACACTGACGTATGTGGCCCAATGAGTGTTAGTGCAAGAGGTGGTTACGAGTATTATATAACCTTTATTGATGACTATTCTAAGTATGGGTATGCATACCTAATGTACTATAAGAGTGAAACTTTTGATAAATTCAAAGAGTTTAGTGTGGAAGTGGAAAAACAACTAGGTTTACCTATAAAGGCACTTCGGTCTGATCAAGGTGAGAAATATTTATCTGATGAGTTCTTAGGGTTGCTCATAGGGAATGGGATTTTATCCCAGTTAACCATGTCAGGCACTCCACAACATAATGGCATGGTAGAGAAAAGGAATCAAACATTGTGAGACATGGTACGTTTGATGTTAAGTTATGCGAAGCTGCCAATCTCTTTTTAGGGATATATTGTACAAAAAACTTGCTATATCTTGAATGATGTGTCAACTAAGGCAGCATCGAAAACCCCATACAAATTGTGCATGGAAAGAACTTGAATATTAATTATTTTAGGATTTGAGGATGCATGACCCACGTATTGGATAAAGATGTGAGGAAGTTGGACTCACGGATAGAATTGTGCATGTTTGTAGAATATCCAAAGGGAACAAAGGGTAGTTTGTTTTATAACTCGAAAGAGCAAACTGTAATAGTCTCAACAAATGCTAGTTTCCTTCAAAAAAGTTACATGAATGACTTCAAATCTCGGAGTAAAAAGGTACTCGATGAGCTTTTAGGAAATATACAAAATCTTATAGAGATGATTCCAGAACTAACTCCTAATAGTAGACTTGCAAATGATCAACAACATAGAGAGCCTTATCGCAGTAGGAAGGTATCTCTTAGGCCTAAGTTCTTCCAATTTAGAGGAGGTGTTTTTAACACTAAGCGTACCAAACAGGACGATGATGACCCACTCACATATGAAAAAGTGATGCAAAATGCTGATTCCAAGCTCTAGGAAATAGCTATGAAAGATGAGATGGACTCTATGTATTCTAACTCAGTGGGAGCTTGTAGACTAACCAAAAGGGATAAAACCCATAGGGTGTAAGTGGATCTAAAAGTGAAAAATAAATACGGATGGAAAACTAGAAACTTATAAGCCCAAACTTGTAGCAAAAGGTTATACTTAGAAAGAAGCAATTAAAAAGAAACCTTCTCTTCAGTTTCCATGCCCAAGTCAATTCGCATATTACTATCCATTGCAGTGGCTTTCAATTATGAGATCTGGAAAATGGATGTCAAGACAACATTTTTGAATGGCTATCTTGAAGCAAGTGTCTACATGATACAACCCATTGGATATATAACTAAAGGAAACAAGCATAATATTTGCAAACTACTTAGATCCATATATGGACTTATGCAAGGGTCTCGCTCATGGAATCGAATATTCAATCAAGTAATCAAGACTTTTGAATTTGAGCAAAACGTAAATAAACCTTATTTTTATAAACATTTAGGGGATGGAAAGAAGGTTTTTCTCATTCTATATGTCGATAATATTCTACTCATTGGGAATGATGTAAAGACATTTTCATCAGTTAAACTGTAGTTAACCCAACAATTTAGCATGAAGGACTTAAGAGAAGCTAATTTTGTTCTAGGTATTTGAATCCTGAGGAATCAAAAGAAAAAAAGGGATAAAACTATCTCAGGCTTTATACATAGGTAAGATATTGGAGCGTTATGCAATGACACACTCAAAGAAAAGAAATCAACCCTCCATATTTGGATTTCATCTCTCTTTAGGGGATTGTCCTAAGACATCAGAAGAAAGAAAGAACATGGGAAATGTTTCTTATGCTTTGATAGTAGGAAGTCTCATGTATGTTGTGCTATACACATGCCTAGATATTTGTTTTGCAGTGGGGTTGGTAAGTCGATATTAGGAAAATCCAGGACCAAGGCACTAGCAAGCAGCTAAGCATATGCTCAAGTATTTACAGAGAATAAAGGATTATATGCTTGTGTGTTCCAAAGAAGACCTTACTCTTATCGAATATACTAATTTTAACTTTAAAAAGTATTGAGATTTGAGGAAATTGACATCAGAATGTGTTTTTGTCCTAGGTGGCAGGTCTATTGTGTGGAGAAGTGTAAAGCAAACTTGTATTGCTGACTCCACTATAGAGGTCGAATATATAGATACTTCTGAGGCTACCAAAGAAGCAATATGGCTTTGAAAGTTCCTCACGAATCTTGAAGTCATTCCTGGTATGGAAAAAGCTATCACACTTTATTGTTACAATAGTTCGACAATAGCTAATAGCAAGGAGACAAGAAACCATGAGAGGGCGAAACATATCGATCGAAAGTATCATATCATAAGAAAGTTGCAAAAAGAATCGTGGATGTAGCCAAGGTTGTATCTAAGGGAATCATTTACCAAGAGTCTACTAACTAGGAGTTTTAAGAAACAGGTTGAGAGTATGAGAATATAGAATATGGCTCATCTAGATCACTAGGGCAAATGGGAGACTATTGGATCTGGTGCCCTAAGTGTAGTATATTTTTTTGTAAACTTATAAATTTTTTGTACAATTTGGTTAATAAAACAAATTCATCGATATACTTTGTATAATTGTCCTGTCATGGTTTTTGCATGTAAAGCAAAATGGGAGCAAATGTTGCTCATTGGTTGTCTAAACATTTAACTAATACTAAGAGGTATTGTGTTGCCAGATTGTAGTAAGGAATGATAACTTTTATTAGTAGACGAACCTAAACATGTCATTAGTATAATGAAAAATGATCAAATTGATTAAAAGACTAATATGTCATCTATCAAGTCTAATTAGGGAGATGCCTTGTCTTAGGCATTGGAGCGAATGACTGCTAGAAGATAGAGACATAGATGTGACTAATTGGACTGACAGTATATCGGACAGAACCCAAGTAGAATATATCTTGAATTTTTTTATGGGTTTATTTACTTGTGACGTTCATAGTGTGGCATACCTAAATCCTGAGTGGATGGTGGATTATGTATTTGTGACTCGTACACTTTGATATAAGTAACAGCCTGAGTTTAAATAGATAAGAGATCGAAGGCTAGTGCATTGGGTGTACGACTTCTGTAGTATGTAGTGCCATTCAAAAAAGTGGAATTCATAGTCGAGAAAATTAGTAAATGATATACTCTCATTGGCATTACATGTTTGATGAAAAGTAAACATGGCCACCGGTCATTCGTCTTTGTGATAGATGACTTGACCATTATTTGATAGTGATTTAATTTTCATGAAGAAAGATGTAATGATTACCATGAGTTAAAATAAGACCATATTGGGAGAATGAATATTATCCCAAAGAGATCAAGGATATCCTATTAGGGTAACACACTTATTACAAGGTCATAGGGTGACCACTGAGTAGTTGCTTTCATAATGGTATGTCATTGGGGAGAGCTCAGTCACGATACTATAGTAGAATGACATCATGAGTAAATGAGTTTATTATTAATAGGTGAAAATTTAGAACTTAATTATAAATCATTTCAGCCCCAACTACATATGTCCAATAGTTCCCTCCATTAACTCGTTGAAACAAAAAATGAATTGTGTGTTTGAATAGAAATGAACGGTATGAATAGGAAAAGGGAAATTGGAAACATTCAGGAATGGTTATGGAACCATTTGGAAATGAATGTAGGTTTCCAAAAATGGAAATGGAAATGGAAATGATCTAGTTGCAATCCTATATGGATTACTTAAAAATGATCGGAAGAATGAGTTTGTGTTTTTTTATTGTTTCAAAGCCCGAAAATGAAAATAAACCATTCGATTATAGTGAAGATGTTGAGTTGTGAAATATTGAACATATTTCTTTGAAATTTTATCAGAGGCAAATTCATCAAAATTTTACTAGGGGTAAAATCGTCAAAATTTTGTTAAGGGTAAAATAGGGATGAGAAAATTGTTTTATAGATAAATATTAAAGTTTAATTTTGGGAAATAGAAAAACTGAATCAGATTGGATCATATTATAGAGTATTAGGTCAAAAAGGCTGAGGAAGTACTCGTCATTGGACTCGGTGTAAGAGAGGCCTAAAAACCCTTCATGGACATGAATGGGGCGACAACCCTAGGAGGAATACTAGGGTGTTCTGTCAACCCTAGTCCTATTCTATTTAGGATATTGTTTTTCTATTTCAAATAAATCACTACAACTCAACAAGGATTATACCTTCTCTTCATATAAACATATGGCACTGGTAGAGTTATTAACACAATTTTGGGAGATTGTTATTATGCCGAAAATAAAGAGAATTTATTCTCAACTTTTCATATATTTTTTTCCAGAATAACAATTCTACCTGTTTCTATTTAGAGAATTTTCGTTTTCACACCAAAAGGAAAAAAAACTTTTTCTACTTCTGTGTTTCGATTCAATTGGTTCGAGTCAACACTCGAAGCAGTTCGTGGTACGAAAATAGCAAAGAAAATTATTTGGTTATCGAGAACAACAAACGCCCACTAAGCCGAAAGCATACGTACAATTTCAGTTAAGGTTTATTGATATAAATATCACAAGCCGAGTCAATTTTAAAAATTTTAACTTTTCGTTGAGCAAGAAAACTATTTTCAAACTAGGATTTTTCCAAAAAAAAATTTGCCTCTTTCACTTTTAATTAATAGTATCCAAACTGCAAATCAATTTTGGAAAAACCCATTGCACCTTGGAATTGGTTGAGCAAATCGTTGATCCTAGGCAGAGGATACTTATTCTTAACGGTCAGTTTATTCAATACACAGCCTTAGGGAGTCGTGTTTCTTCTTTACAAACAAGACTAGAGCTTCCCACGGAGAAACACTAGGTCTATAAACCTTCAGTCCAGAAGCTCTTGAAATTGAACTTTCAATTCTTTAAGCTCTTTAGGTGAGATGTGGTAAGGAGCAACGGACACCAGAGCAGTTCTAGGTAACAACTCAATTCCAATTTTTACATCACGGTCTGGAGGTAACTTTGATAGTTCCTTGAGGAAAACATCTGAAAATTCCTTAACTGTTCAGATACTATCAATAGTAGCACTGCTAGTAGTCACATCCAACACATAGGCTAGATAGGCCTCACACCCTTGCAAACTAATTTCTCTGCTACTATTTTGGAGGTCATATTAGACAAGTAATTTTGTCGTTCACCAACCACAACAATCTTGTTACCCTTAACCATTTTCAAGGTCACTCTCTTAGTGGCACAGTCCAAACTAAATTCATGTACTACCAACCAATTCATTGCAAGAATTAAATCGAACTCCTCGAAAGGCAATTCCATAAGGTCGGCCAAAAACACTACACCTTGAATCTTCAGTGGACATCTCATATAGATCTTATTTATGACAACCGATTGTCCCAAAGAGGTTACTACAGTAACATTGATAGTAATTTTCTCTATGCCTATACCTAGTTTATGAGTCATATCACAAGCAAAATATGAACGGGTAGATCCTATGTCAATCAAGGAAAAATAAGAAACAGATTGGATAGTAAAAGCACTTGAAATGACACTGCACACATCTCTATCCGTACGACCTCTAGCAGCATATACAAGAGTAGGCTACCTAGCCTCAGTTCTGTTCAACTAGTCGTAATAGTATTTGCAGTCCTATTCTGACCTCGGCCCCTCGAAGGTAGTTGATCCGGTCTCTGATTCTGGGCCAAAGCTTACTTCTAATTAACCCAATGAGGATAACCTTTTATCTATGCTCAATCGAACCACATCTCAGACAAGCACATAACTTTTTCCAACACACATTTGAGTGACACTTATCACAACATGTATAGTTGAGATTCCTACCCCTGGAACTAGATAAAACAACCCCCTGTTTTGGTCTACCCTCTCTAGCTCTTTTTATGGGTCGAGCATTTGAACTAGTGGACTAGAATCTCTCTTAATTAAGACCTTATTTTTCTCTCGCTTTTCTCATTCCAAATGCCTAATTTCTTTCACGATTTTAGTTTTCTCCACTACGTCTCAAACACCCTTTCCTGGTGCGGAGCAACCTGAATCTTGAGGTCATAACATAATTCATCCTCGAGCCTCACACATTTATCATACTCAGTGGCAACCATCCCTTGAGCATAGCAGTTGAGCCTCTATTCGACCACAATGATATCCTTCTATTTTAACCCGATGAACTTTAGTCTTCGAACCTTAACATATGTTGTGCCCGCATACTTTTTTCTAGAAGGCCCCTTGGAAATACTCTCAGGTCAATCATTCAGCCTATGTACCTCTCACCTCATATTGCCACAAACGGTAAGTCTCATCCCTCCACCAATCCCATAGTGCAGCCTTTAAGAAATACCAGGACGATACAACAAGGAAATTGACTAGGACATTACCTGAATGGAAGGCCAATCTAATTTTCCTTGCCCAAGTGGCTGTTGGTCCTTTGGAATTAAGTCGAGTAGACTTTGGTTTCTTACAAAACCTTTCTACAGATTCTTTGGGCTTCAACATTTATAATCCTATGGGTAGGTCTTGGGATGAATTTCAGAGGAAGTGGAAGCACATTACGGGCTTCTTCATCCTTGACTCACCCTAAAGGGGAGGCAGAGAGGATCTTGAGGTCCTCAATGACCCAGCACAATCTCCAAGACAAACAGAGTCAACAGAAGAGGTCCCCGTCGAATCTATCGGGAATCGTTTAGAAGGAGGCGACTAGATTTCTCCCTATCTTTTCTTTTACTTATTACCTTTTATAACTTCCTTTTTATCAATGAAACGATCTTTTATCCATCTTTCATTTCTCCATTTCCTTATTATCTCTATTTATTATATGTTAGTTCCCTATTAACATTACAATAAGGGGAAACCTTTAACATACTTGAGAAACTAAGCCAGGCTTGGCACACTATGCATACAGGGCTTTTTTGTTCTTCATAGTCCAAGGACTACCTAAACCTAGGCTTTGAAACAAAAACTTGTAACACCCTAAACCCGACCCGATTTACAAGATCCGGATCTAGGGTGTTACATTACTATTATGGACTTATACATTCTTAAGATATACAAATTTCCAAAGAAATACATCTTATTTAGTAATATTGTCATCAAAGTTAATTTGGGTGTACATTATGTACAAAACTTAAAAGGATAATTAATCATCACATTTGCTTATACTGTCCTTCTTATTTAACCTCTAAGTAATTTTACTAACTTAGATTATTTGGCCAACACAACTGAGTCATCTTAAGGCTTATAAACAATTTTTGAGAATTGTTCAAAATGTTTCTGTCAGACTTGAACATGCCCATGCAACCTCCGCTCTGTATGCATAAGTGCCCACTTCGCCCCCCTTTTGCACAGCCCTATCGTCGTCCTTCCTGGCTCCTCCTTTGCCTAAGGTATAAAACACAGAAGGGTAAGTTCGATAGAACTTAGTGAGAAAGCCTTTTTTTACCTTAATCCTTATTCAAGGATTTCATCATTTGTTTCTTGTTCATAACTTTGACCCTATCAATCGTACAAACTTCACCATAACCTTCCAAATTGTATTTCATTTCAGAGTGAATTCGCACTTGCTAAATTCTTATAATACTGTGTTTGCCATTCATTTAAAGTCTTCGGATGGTCATCATAAGAATTGCTCTTCATCTTACACCACGAAGGCATTCTTTCGACAGAGATTGCAACAAGGGATTCCTTTTTAACAGAGATCACCACAAAGGCTTTCTTTTAATAGAGATAGCCACAAAGGCTTCCTTTAATAGAGATAGCCACAAAGGCTTTCTTTAATAGAGATCGCCACAAATGATTCTATAACAGAGATCGTTATAAAGGCTTCATTTAATAGAGATAGCCACAAAGACTTACTTATACAAAAATTGGTGTTTTTGATGATAAGGATTCGCCTAAACTCACCGTCGTAAGGTTTGCCCCTCACTGCTAGTACTCACCCAATCGTCCTTCACATATTCCATATGATACCAAGGCCCAACCATGGTCTTACACTATATGGTCTTCAGAGTGCCATGGCTATGGACTTATCTTTATCAGAGATTCATGTTTTTAGTCTCGACCGACCTCTGTAGACGTCTTCGGAGATATAAACATGCTCATCATGCAGACTCATACTTGAAAGGCTAATTTTTTTCAGACTTCTTCATGAAAAATGTATTCATTTTTTACAGATGGAATGCATATCACATTAGACTCGTTCAAACATTGTCTAACTCACGACAGACATGTTCATGCTTTCAAATGTATATGCATGCATATTATTCCTTCCATTATTAGAGTCATAGAGTCTTGTTTTACTAGTTCAATTTCATGCTTTAGTCACTTAGCAAAAAAATATCTATACTACAAACATGCATGTAAGAGTCAGTCTAGAGACTCACTTGGTGGTTATGAGTAGTAATTTAAACTCTAATTCTATCAGTCAACTTGGTACCGTAGCAACCACTACATAATGGAACAAAGGATTGTCATTAAGACTCATCTGTTAACCCCTAACCTTTCTTTAACTTATAAACTTGAATAGGTCCTATCTCCTCAAGTACTTTTATAGATCTATGTTTTCTTAACAATGAAGGTTTATAAACCTTACCTTTTCATGAAGAAATCACTGGTGACATCTAGGATCTTAGTCCTAGCATGAAGAAATCCCCCTTCTGCCCCCCAAAACAATAATGTTAGAAGGGTGAAGAAGGGCTTCCTTATCTAATCCAACATATCTATTTATGTAACATATAACCTTATTGAAACCTAACAAGTGTCACATTTTTATTGAATTGTCTTATTAAGGTCAACTCCTGAGAAACTTAAATGAGTATTTTCCATTTCTTTATAACTAACCTGGTTTACGTCCAGTTAATACCTAACTAACTTACCTTATAGCTTAACCAACACAAAGCCATAGTTATAGGGTGCACTATATCGTTGTCGAAAGCTCATACCTTAGAAGTCATTTCACTTAACCACAAGTCCTACTCATTCTATCTTAGAAACCTGATATAAAACCCTTATCCTCTTTTGTCCATATTAGAGTTCGTCTATTCTATATGCCAAGAGGACTTTTGGGTGAATACTACTTTATCAAACATTTACTTTTTATCAATGTGTCGGTCCTTATGTTCTACAACGCCAAGGCGTCGTAGGCATGCTCAAGAAATTCTAATTCTATGTATACTCCTAATACCTTATACGATCAGAACTTATCTTATCCATCATATTTCCTTAATCAATATCCAAACACTAAGGCTACACCGGGCGGGGTGTTACAAAACCAGTAGGACCAGAATCTCTCTTAACCAAGACCTTATTTTTCTCCCATTTTTCATGTTTCGAATGCTTGATTTCATCCATGATTTTAGTTTTCTCCACTATGGTCTTAAAAACCCTTTCCTAGTGTGGAGCAACCTAAATCTTAAAGTCATAATGCAATTTTTCCTCAAACCTCACACATTTAACCTGCTTAGTGGCGACTATCCCCTGAGCATAACGACTGAGCCTAAAAAATTCAGCCTCATATTCGGCCACAATCATATCTCCCTATTTTAGTTCATTGAACTCGAGTCTACGAGCCTCAACATACCTTGTGTCCACATACTTTTTCTAGAAGGCCCCTTAGAAATACTCATAGGCTAATCATTCAACCTATGTATATCTTACTACATATTTTCACAAATGTAAGCCTCATCCCTCAGCGAGGAAACAATACCCTTTAACTTTTATTTTGTATTACAATCCAAAATCCTCTTCGTGGAATCCATCCAGTACTCTTCCACAGTAAGGGCCACCTCAACAACACCCCTGAATAATTCAGCCCCATTAGACCAAAGCCTCTCAGTAACAGATCCATGGTTCCCAAATCTAGTTTGGTTTCCAACTACCCTCTACATCACCTGCCACACTGTATTATCACCATGTTCATAACCTCTGCCACCAATGGCAAATGAATCCTCTACATAGTCTGCCTTAGGAATTGGGGTTTCATCCTGAGCGATTGGCAGCTCAACAAGAGCAACCCTACATGACCTACCTCTACCTTTACCACGTCTACCTTAGGTGCTCATAATAAATTCCTAAAATTTAAAGTTTAGAGTATATATATAGTTTTCAAATAAAAGTTCAAGCATTAGATATTTTTTCTTGAGTGTTTACAATGTAAAGTTTATAGTTTTTTCAATCTAAAGTTTAACTATAGTTTTAAGAAACAATGGTAATTAAGTTAGGATCAACATAGAAATCTTAGCAATGCAATTTCAGTATATCAGAAAAGATCTTACCTAAATCTGCTACACTCCGTAGTAAGAGTTCTCCAAAACTCATCCATCCTTACACATTGTGTTTTGGATGAACCACCAGTAATTTGTAGATAAACTGCCAGTAAGTTGTGGATGAACCACCAGTGTTTGCAGTTTATTAAACTGCCAATACTTCCTCTATTGATATTGTCCCTCCCCATGCAATGCAATATGACATGCTTGTAATAGAACAGTGCAGAAAAGTAGACATGCTTAACAAGTAATTAGTAGGATAGAAACAATAATAACAGTAACAATTTATCAAAATTACAATAGCAGTAGGCATGTATCAATTACATATCATACATTATAACAGTAACAATTTAGTTTTTAAATTACAGATTCTAGAATATACAAAATATCAGGGACTCAATTGTGTGTAAAAAAATTCTAAAATTAATTCAGGGACAATACATGGATTAAACTGAATAATTCACAAATTTTAGGCAAAATTGTAAAACAAGGGTCACATGGTCGTAAGATAGGCTAAAGTCGTATGGAAGAGATACATAACCATGTAAAAAATGATAAATTACCCTAAAGTAAGGACATGATCATTTGGCAGGCCGTGTAACAGGTTCTAAACCTAGACACGATAACCATTGATTCACTTTGAAAAGACACACACCTTTCACCATGGGTCCAATTGACGCTTCCCACAATCAACTTTGATCCAATTCACCTAGATTCGGTCTTTCTATGGTAAATACACACAATTAATGATTGGTATCAAGATTTGGGCGAGATTATCATAAACTTTTTAATCGAACCAAAAAATTAACATTGGATATTGGTACAACGAAAATACAAAATTTAACCCATGAATCGAAGGGTGCTTACCAATTCTTGGCAAAGTTAATGAATGTTATTGATGAAAAATCTCAAATCTGATAGAAAATGGTTATACGGGGGACGTTTTGATATGGGGCAAAAAAAGAATCAAAATGACAAAAGTGAAAATATAGTGCAAGAATGGGAGAAAAAAAGAGAAAAAGAATGATTGAGAGTAAATTTATTAGGATTTTAAAAAGTGGCAATACTCCAATCAAAATAGGAAAATGTTTTTTAAATACTTAGGGTTTAAAAACCCTAGAGGTAACACTAGCAAATTTACCAAAGTTTGGTTGAAAATTCACAAAATGAAATGGGAAGGAGAGGGCTTAAACCTAGGTTCTCTAAGGAGGATATACTAAAACTTAACCATTGAGCCTAAAACTCATTTCTTGTTTAATTTAAACACTTAATCGTGCATATATTTTAGGGTGTGACATTCATTATTAAGTTTTAAAAAAGATTAAAATTTAATTTTTTTTATAATCAGGTTGAAGATCGAATTTTGGAGACATGTATACACAATCTATCTATGAGGCCATCGCGTATGATTGAACCCTATTTGAAGTTGCGGGATTCTTACACGTGTCCCATATTCTTGGGGGTGTAGATTGGACCCTACACTTATGAGTGCGATGGTGGAAAGATGGAGACTCGAGACATAAACATTCCATCTTTCATGCAGTGAGTGTACAATCACACTCAAGGATGTTCAATTATAGCTCGATTTATCAGTGGATGGGCCAGTCATTATTGGATCAGTGGTCGTTGGTGATTGGAGAGAAATTTGTGAGCAACTGTTGGGCAAGGTGCTGAAATTTTTTTTTGATGGCTAGATAGAGATGAAATGGTTGCAAGAAAATATCAAATATCTCTACGGGAGTTTGAGTCCCCTTGAAAGAGAAAAATACTCCCGAGCATACAACCTGAGGTTAACCGGAGGTGTTCTAATACCCAATAAATCTTAAACTATTGTACATTTAAGGTGGATGCTATAACTTGTCGACTTGAAAGAAGTAGACTGGCTCAATTCAGGGGTTAGCCATGTTGGCGACATTGAATTGATGGATGTTTTAGGAAACACAACCACAAAAAATTAAAATTGGTGGTTGTGTACTTCTTCTGCAGTCATGGGCATCGCTCCAATTACACTTTTATGCCCTCAGGCTAACTACCCTTATAATTCCCCACTCGTAATAAAGAAAAATTAATTCTATAATATAGTTATCATCAGATTATTTAATTAGGCCAATTTTTGAAATAAAATATTATTTCAATAGGTGGAACCATGGCCTGAGTTATATAGGACTACGTGAGTAGCTCAAAGATATCCGACTACTGTTATATCAATGATCAGAAGCCAATGTTAGATTTTTTAAATTTTTAATTATATAATATTTATGTAAGGTGATGTCTACTAAACTAAATAATAAATCGACTAAGGCAAGTGCACTTATCAATTAATAATATAGTTATGGTGAACACAAATATCATTCCTGTCATGGCTCAATTTATATTTTAATGTTGTTAGCATTTAGATAAGAGTGAGTCTGGCCTAGTGGTTAAGACCGAGAGATTCATGAATCAGGATCCTAATGCATATAGATACAAATGGTCCAATGAGAGCAAGAATTTCCAGGAGCATTTGGAACATTTCGTTTCTAAGCAGAAGAGTCATTTTCAAGTAGTGATCGATCAATTACGTATTAATCAATACTCAATTGATTGGTCTGAGTTCATCGACAAAAAAGATTTATCTAAGTCACTTTATTTCTTTTTTCCAAGTTTCTTCTCTGTTTGTCTAACTCACTTCCTTTTTTCTTTGTGAGTTTCGGGAATATCCCCATTCATAGGCCTGAGATCCACATCTATGAATTGAAAGGTCCGAATGATCAACTTTGCAATAAGTTGTTAGAATCAATAGGTCTTCAAATTGTTCATTTGAAAGAATTGAAACCTTTCTTATTGGATGGTCATAATACTTCTCAAAAATTGAAATTCTTGATCAATGGAGGAACAATATCACCATTTTTGGTCAATAAGATGCCAAAGTGGATGATTGACTCATTCCATACTAAAAATAATCGCAGGAAATCTTTTAATAAAATGGATTCCTATTTCTCAGTGATATCCCACGACCAAGACAATTGGCTAAATCCCATGAAACCATTTCATAGAGGTTCATTGATATCTTCTTTTTATAAAGCAAATCGACTTTGATTCTTGAATAATCCACATCATTTCTGCTTCTATTGTAACAAAAGATTACCTTTTTATTTGGAAAAGGCCCGTATCAATAATTATGATTTTATGTATGGACAATTCTTCAATATCTTGTTCATTCGCAACAAAATATTTTTGTGTACGATGATAAAAAAAACATGATTGGCACTCCTAGTGGTCAAACCCTCTTTGCTGCCCATATGAGTTGTAAAATCCTTAATTTCCCTCCTTTCTCTCCCTCATTTTCTCATCTTTCTCCATTTTTTTCCCATTTTCTTTTTCTTTTCTTCAAGTCTTGTGTGCCACCTATACCATCCCTCAAACCTTATTTCCCTTTTGACTTTTCTTTATCTCTTTCTCTATTGGCTGGCCCTCCTTTTTCTCTATTTTCTCCTCCTTTCTCCTTGTTGCCACAACTTTAACTCTCTTGTTCCTCCGTAAAACACCATTTTTTCCTTTTATTTTCTTCACTGCCATGCCATTTCTCCGGCATCACCGCCCATCGCCATCGCATTGCCACCGTCATTCTTTTCTTTTTCTTCCTCACTTTTATTTCTCTGTTCTCCCCCTCTCATAACAATTATTTATTTATTTTATATTTTTTACCATTTGCATTTTTTCTTTGTCGAGATCATCATTGTACTATTACAGAATCACCATTATTCCCGTACTCAGATCTTCCCTAAATCTATCTTTTTCTTTTTCATTTAGAAGTATAGTGTAAGTGGAATTTAAAATTAAACCTCGTACTCCGATTTCAAAGTTGATTATGGTCGAATTTGTTCATGTTGTTTAATATATTCTAATAGAGTGCTTATTGTGTTTTCTTTGATTAAGGTAAAAATCTTGAAGGAGATCAGTTCAGATATTTTAAGAGTGTTTTCATTCCCGATCTATTGTTGGTAAAAGTGTAAGTGATTTTAGAATATATCTCAGATCACGGATCTCATGTTCTGTCCTAGTTGAACCTATTAATGGTTGTAGCCGATTCTAACATGTGTAATTTCATGAACCTATAACCACAAAGGTAAACCATGATGAGGGACCTTCATAACAAGTCCTTAAGTCTTTCCCATGTATCAAAAAGTATTTCAATATTAGATTAGGCAAAAGAAGAGATCATTCCTCAAGTTAGCTATTTTGGCCAGTGGAAAATACTTCAGAAGGAATTTCTCTGTCATCTGAGCCTAAGTAGTGATGGAACCCATAGAAGTGAATTCAAGCACTATTTCTCTATGTTCTGTAAGGAGAATGGGAACAATTTCAGACATATGACATCATCAGAAACACCATTAATTTTGAATGTATCACAGATCTCCAAGAAAGCCACTAAATGTGCATTCAAATCTTCATTTTGTAACCCATCAAACTGAACATATTATTGCACCATTTGAATTGTATTCGACTTGATCTCAAAATTTTTTATAGCAACAGTCAGTCTAATGATACTAGATTCAACCCTAGTCAGAGTTGGCTTAGCATAATCATACATCGTCAACGAAGGAGGATCCATCTCTTCATTAACGTCTTTTCTTTTCTTGATTGTCTATAATAGTTTGATGTTGATCTTGCCTTACTTCTCTAACCTCTTTTCAATTTGCACGAGCAGTTCTTTCAATCTCACTATCAAAAATTATTAGTTCCAACGGGTTGCCTCTAGTCATAAACTAAGAGAACTTGTTGAAAGCCAAATAAAAATGAATTAGAACTTCAAAATTAACTAAAAAAAAGTGATATAAAATAAAATAAAAATGGTTAAAATAATAGAAATAAGATTTTCCTAATATTCTAGTCTCCAACAACAATGCCAAAAACTTGATGTCCACTAAACTAACTAAAAAATTAACTAAGGTAAGTGCACCTATCAATTGCTAGTATAGTTATGGTGAGCACATAGATCATTCCATCAAGGACTACAATTACTAGTAATTATCATATTTCTATTATTTAACCTAATAATTGAACAGATTAATTAAAATTAAAATTAACTTGCTAAATTATCTACTAATGCTTCAAAGAAATAAAAAACGAAAATAATCAAATATCAATTGGTTGACTAAAAAATACTCAGATAAGTAAAATTCTCAATCCAATTTATGGAATTTATTTCCCTAGTTTCCTTGATTCGTAGAAATCCCTAACTAATGCTCATATCTCTTTTGAGCATAAAAGAAACTAACTCTAGGTTGATTAATTGAAATTTGTTTCTAATTAAAACCCCTATTATTGCATTAATTTATTCTTTGGATTCCCCTATTAGATTTGACTCTAATCTGGTATATTTATCTCATCCTATTTCTAGGACTGCATGCAACTCCATGCGATTACGTAAGATCTAATCACAAGCATGATCTATTCAACCTCAAGCTCATGCACATCAAACATAGATTAAAACCCTAGAAATAATAACCCAATAACATTTCAGAATTCATAGTTAAAAAGAAAGAAACTACAATTTTATTGCATAAAACTAGAAATCAAATAATAGAATTCATCTTAGGGTTCATCTCCCATAGGTTATTAGAAAATTAGTTCATAATCACAAGAAACACCAAAAATATAGAATAACCATTAAAATAAAAGAAACCCATAATAAATTCCTTAAAAATTAGCTTGGAATATTTAATCTTGATGGAGAAGTTCTTCAAAATCAACTTCTTAGGTGTTCTTTTGGGTAATTTTTGTGTTAAACTAAGAAGGTTGTGTTTCTCTCTTTTTATTTTCTTATATTTGCCTTCTTAAAGTGCCCAAAACCTAAAAATCAGAAATCCACACTAGTGTTGTACATGGGTACAATGAGTTACACACCCTGGCCACACTTTCATGTGGTCTAGCCTTATGGAACACTATTGACTGTGTGTAGCTTCCAAACTGCTCCAATGTTCTTATTTTCACTGGTTTTTCACTCCTATTACTCCTATGTGCTCCATAAAGCTTCAAAATATTAATTTATAAGAATATGAGTATATAATTCAAAAATAACACCACTTAATCACCAAAAAATGCACTAAGAATAAGTTTAAAATATGTTACTTTTGACACTTATCATAAGGATTTCAAAATTAATAGTAAGTAGATAATAAGCTTTTTTATTTTGTATTATTCGAGGATTTGAAAATGCTTCCCTTCTGAATTCTTTGTCAATCATAATATTTGGCATGTGAAGGTGCCATTGATAGTTTATGCCATGGTGGAGATGCACGAATCTGATCGAGTGATGCAATAGTTTGGGTTTAGGTAAACTATTTCACCGCCACCCCAAGACATCAGAGTACTACACAAGGTCGACTTTTTTTATTATCTAGCCTAAAAATAAAAGAGTTTGTTTATCTAAACTAATTAACTAAACTAAGAAATCACAGAAAGGAAATTGGGGAAAATACTTTTTAGAAAATTCGATTGGTTAAGACAATACCCAAGGAAAAATCCACCTACACTTCACTTGTTATTTGACTCTGAATCGGACGATTTATTCATTCAACTTGCTCCGTAGAAATCCCTAAGTCATGTTAATATCCCTATTCAAGACTAATAACGTCTAACCCTAGATTGAATAATTGAAATCTCTTTCTAATTAACACTCTAGGGTTGCATTAACTCGATCTATGGATCCCCTTATTAGGTTTCACCCTAATCCGGCAAAATCTTGTCACCCTATCTCTAGGCGCGCAATCAACTCTGCTTAATTATGACAAATTTACTCTTATACAAGGACTATTCATCCTCCGAATAAGTGCGTTAAATTGAATCAATATCCTGAAATACCGAAGCAAGAATTAAGAACACATAGTTAACAATAAGTTAAATATTTATCATACAATTCAGATAATAATAACAAGATCCGTCTTAGGTTTCATTCCCTTTAGGTATTTAGGGATTTTAGTTCATAACTAAAAAGGAAAACATCTCAGAAGAATAATGAATACAAAACATAAAGAAAACCTAAAACTCCTAAAGGGAAATTGAGAGGAGATCTTCAGTTGTGATGATGAATCTGGCTTTTGAGATGGATCAATCGGCTTTCTTTGAGTAATTCCTTGCTTCCTACTCTGTGTCTCCTTTTAGTCCTCCTCTAGGGTGTTTAAATAGGCTTTAGAATGCCTAAAAGCCCTCAAACTTGCACTTTCCCGAATAGAACTAAACTTGGGCTCGACAGGGACACGCCCGTGTATGATTACTTCAGGCTGTGGTCAAGGCTGAGAGATCAACATGCCCATGTTGAGGTTGTTTTAGGCCGTGTTCGAGCCTGTTAGAATGGTACGGGCATGTGTGCTACCCGTGTGATGAAGTCCAGGTCGTATTATTTTCCCATATTGGCCCATTTTCTCCGTTTTCGGCCCGTTTCTTGTTCTTTTTGCTCTCCTATGCTCACCTAAGTATAAAACATGAAATGAAAGGATTAGGAGCATCAAATTCACCAAATCTAAGGAGAAATTATTCATAACTGTATTAAGCATGAGATAAAAATATGTATAAATTACGGTTTATCAAATACCCCCACATTTAAGCATTTACTTGTCCTCAAGAAAAATCCTCAATTCTCAATTAAGAATTCCTTTTTCTCAACTTATAATTCTTATCAATAATATCTCAAACTAATCCATAAGTAATCATACATTGAGAATTCAACTAGAAGAACATTAGAGTTTCAAACATTCCAAGTTGAGCATTTAATCATGGAAAATATAGGCATCTCCCCTTATTTAAGTAATCACCTTTGATTCAAAATCGCACAGAGTTTAACATCCTCACTAAGGATTCACTCAAATCACTCGAAGTGTTTAAGGATAATGAATGTAGCACTCAACAATCAATATGAAAAGTTATTACCATAGGCTTGCATGAAAATTAAATCTCCACCACTATAAATTGAGATGATACATCAATCAAGAGGTCTTAAAGGGTTGTAATGAGGCATGCTTAGGGGGTGTGGGCACAAGCTGAAAGAGAAGGTTAGAATCGAGATTGTATTGAAAATTTACTTAACTAGAAAAATATTTAATCATCAATTGCGTAAAAAAGAGCTTATTCTCAGAATATGGAATTTAAACACTCAAGCTTCAAAAATATGACTTACTGCTAATAGATATGTATTTTTTTTCTTTTTTCTTAGAACAAGTCAAATACAATATAGAATGTTGCTAAAAATAAAGCATAGCTAAGCAATTATTTCAACTCAAATCTCGACAAAAAATAGGGATCAAATTAATTTAGGGGATTTCAACAATAATGAGTTATGGGTTAATATTGAGGGTAAATCAATGAATGGGCTGTTAGATTCAATGGGGTTTACTATGGGTTAATTATGAAGGTAGGTTTTTATGGAGTGAGTGGGTTAAACCTAAGTTCTTTTATCATCTTGACATATCAAATCAAATGGTGTGGTCTTGACATGCATAATCAAACAAGTTCTAGAATAACGATTCAATATTGATGCACTCAAAGCAACAATAAAAGTGAGCATGAAAGACATAATAGATGCTCTTGAAGGCTCAAAATCTTACAAAAATTATGGGTTTTTGATGTTTAAACCTGTGACTTTCAACTCAAGAGAATACCTAACTTGGGGGAAACAACCTAAAAATTTAAAATTCTCAAAAGTCAACTTATCATGCTTGATTCTCTAATGTCTTTAAAGTTTAAACAATCAATGCATGAATGCCTATGTTTAAATTCAAGACATATGAATAAAAATCATAAATTAATCAAAATTCATTCTAATAATGATATGAGAAGATCACATGAGAATAAGATAAAATTCAGGGTTTGTTTCTAATGTAGATATAGATAACCCCCCACACTTAAGATGTACATTGCCCTCAATGTACACAAATAGATATATTGAAAAATATAAATATAAGATCATAAGATTGGGAGAGAAGTGAAACTTCCTAAGTTATGAATGGACGAAATCCCTATATTAGCAAGAGCGAGAATTGAAAATAGAGCTGGAGGGCAGGCATGATTCTGAGGAAGAATTAAGGGAATAATCTGATAATAATTATAAAGATTACCCGTGTTTTAAAAACAAATGGGTTTCAAAAGTAAATAAAAATAAAAATAAAAATAAAATAAGAGAAATAATTTTATTTGGCGAGTGGTCGGCACACGCCCGTGTGGCTCATGTTCAGGCCGTGTTTGTCGTGAATTGAGAGATCGTCACACAGCTTGAGGACACGTCCGTGTGTCTAAGTCGTGTGGTTGCATGATCGTATCGCACGACCGTGTGGGATGTGTTTCGCTTCTCCCACGCCCGTCTACCTATGCGCACGTCCATGTTATTTTGATAGTGTCGACCACGGGTGCTAGGCACGGGCTTCTCGCACACCCGTGTCCTTTTGGTAGATTTGCCCACGGCCCGCTCACACGGTCGTGGAAATTTATCGCATCCTGTGTTTTGGGAAAAATTTTGCTGTGTTTTCACATGGTCATATCGCACAGCCGTATCTCTTCTTGTGTTATGGACACGGCCTAAGGTATGCCCGTGTGTATGATCGTGTGGATTTTGTAAACCTGTGTTCAAAGACTCAGTTAGTGATTTAGATATTAAAACTTTGAAATTTAAACAAAATTTAAATAAATAAAAATAGTTAGTACTCGGGTTGCCTCCCGAGAAGCATTTGTTTATAGTCTAAGCTCGACTTTACCATGTCGGTGTATCAGGGAGGTTCGTGGAGTCGTAGCTCCTCTCCATCATCCTTAAAATTCTTGCCGTTATAAAGTTTGAGACGATGTCCATTTACCTTGAAAGTTTCTTGTGATGGGTGACTTACCTCTATTGTGCCATATGCAAAAACAGATTGAACTACGAAAGGTCCTGTCCATCGTGATTTAAGTTTCCCAGGAAGTAATTTGAGTCTCGAATTATATAACAGGACAAGATCTCCAACTTCAAATTTTTTTCGTTTCTTTAAATGAGCGTCATGGTGCCACTTTGTTGCTTCCTTATATAGGCGTGAGTTTTCGTATACATTGGCTCGCCACTCATCTAGCTTGTTCAACTGCATCAACCTGTTTTCACCTACAAGTTCAGGATCAATGTTTAGAAATTTAATAGCCCAAAAAGCTTTATGTTATAGTTCGAATGGTAGATGACAACTTTTTCCATAAATAAGTCTGTAAGGTGATATTCCAATGGGAGTCTTAAAAGCAGTTCTATAAGCCCATAAAGCATCATCTACTTTTATCGCCCAATCTTTCCTGTTTGATTCTACTGTCTTTTCAAGAATCCGTTTGATCTCTCGGTTTGCGACTTCAACTTGTCTACTAGTTTAAGGACGGTATGGGGTGGCTGTTCTGTGATGAACTCCGTATTTCTTAAGGGTTTTCTCAAATTGGGTGTTACAGAAATGAGTGCCCCTGCCATTGATAATTGCTCTAGGTGTTCCAAATCTAGAGAAGAGTTTCTTAAGGAATCGTACTACCACTCTAGCATCATTAGTAGGTAAAGCTTGGGCTTCCACCCATTTGGACATATAATCAACTGCTACTAAGATGTATTTATTCCCAAATGAACTAGAGAATGGACCATTTATTCCCAAATGAACTAGAGAATGGACCCATGTAGTCGATACCCCAAACGTTAAATATTTCACATAAGAGCATATAGTTTTGAGGCATTTTATCACGTTTGGAGATGTTACCTGTCTGTTGGCATTTGTCACAAGAAGTAACGTACCTGTTAGCATCTTTGAGTAACAAGGGACAATAAAAACCTGATTCAAGTATTTTATATGCGGTCTTAGTTCCACTGTAATGTCCTCCAGTCAGTCCTGAGTGGCAATGTCCCAAGATCCTTGATGTTTCTGACCTTGTAACGCATCTTCTAATGACTTGATCTGCACATATGCGGAAAAGGAAAGGGTCGTCCCAAAAGTAGTTTTTCACATCATTAAAGAATCGCTTCTTTTGTTGGTGTGTTAACCCTTTTGGGATAATGTTAGCGGCTAAAAAATTTGCAATGTCTGCAAACCAAGGTACCTCAAAATCAGATATAGCAAAGAATTATTCTTCAGGAAACGAATCATTTATTTCAAATTCATTTAGTTCTTTAGTATTTGAGTTTTCAAGCCTGGAAAGATGATCAACTGCGAAATTTTCAGCTCCTTTCTTATCCTGAATTTCCAACTCAAATTCCTACAATAGCAGAATCCATCGAATGAGTTGAGGTTTTGCATCAGTTTTATTAAAAGGTAGCGAAGGGCAGAATGATCAGTGAAAACGACAACTTTAGACAATATGAGATATGATCGAAATTTATCAAATGCAAAAACCACAGCTAGTAATTCTTTTTCCGTGGTGGTATAGTTTTCTTGTGCAGTTGTCAACGTCTTGCTAGAATAATAGATCGGTTGAAAATGCTTGTCTCTTCGCTATCCTAAAACTGCACCTACTGCAAAATCACTTGCATCACACATTAGTTCAAAAGGTAAATTCCAGTCAGGTGCAATTATGATTGGAGCATTAATTAATTTATCTTTTAAGGTATTAAATGCTTCTAAACATTCCTGGTCGGAATTAAAAGGTACATCTATTTCAGTAATTTAGTCAAAGGCTTAGCTATTTTAGAAAAATCCTTAATAAATCTTCTATAAAAACTAGCATGTCCTAAAAAAATTCTAATAGCCTTAACTGAACTGGGAGGGGTAATTTTTCGATTGTTTCAATTTTAGATTTGTCAAATTCAATCACTTTACTAGATATTTTATGCCCTAATACAATACCTTCTTGAACCATAAAGTGACATTTCTGCCAGTTAAGCATAAGGTTCATTTCCTCACATCTTATTAAAACTCGTTTTAAATTTTTAAGGCAAAGATGGAAAGAGTTACCAAATACCGAGAATTCATCCATAAATACCTCCATGATGTCTTCCACGAGTTCGTCAAAGATGGCCATCATACAGTGCTGAAAAGTGGCAGGAGCATTACATAATCCAAAAGGCATTTTACGATAAGCAAACGTACCATATGGGCATGTAAATGTCGTCTTTTCTTGATCTTCAAGAGCTATTGGGATTTGGAAATAGCCAGAGAGTCCGTCTAAAAAGCAGTAGTACATATGCCCGGATAATCTTTCCAACATTTGGTCAATTAATGGCAAAGGAAAGTGATCTTTTCTTATGCCATCATTCAGCTTCTTGTAGTCAATACAAACTCTCCAACCTGTGACTGCTCTTTTTGGGATTAATTAATTCTTCTCGTTAATCACAACCATCATGACTCTTTTCTTAGGAACAACCTGCACTGGACTTACCCAAGAACTGTCAAAAGTAGGATAAATAATTCTAGCATCGAGAAGTTTAATTACCTCAGCTTTAACAACTTCTTTCATGTTGGGGTTCATTCGTCTTTAAGCTTGCACACATGGTTTATCTTCATCTTCCATTAAAATTTTATAGGTGCAAAAAGAGGGGCTGGTCCCTTTGATGTTAGAAATTTTCCAAGCTATAGCCCTTTTATGTTCTCTTAGTACTTAGAGTAAGTCCTCTTTTTGCTTGGGTTGCAAGTTAGAAGCAATAATCACTGGTAATGTAGAATTATTTCCAAGGTGTGTATATTCCAAGTGATTTGGCAATTGTTTAAGTTCCAGATTGGGAGGTTCTTCAATAGAGGGTTTTTACTTAAGTTCATCGTTTGTCTTGATACCCTCATATTCTGCTTGTCTTGAGACTAATTTATTGGGGTTCAGTTCAGTTTTGACCTCACCTATCTTAGAATCATCATTATATACCTCCTCACTTTGGGCAAGATACAGTTCCAACGTGTCTTCATGTACAATTTCCTGAAAAGAATCTTAAGTGGCATGATCAATAGAGTCAATGAAATAACATGAGTCATCTTGCTCTCTAGAAAATCTCATGGCATCATAGATCTTAAAAATAATCTCTTCCTTACCTACTCTAAGTACAAGTTTGCCATCTCCCACATCAATAACAGCTCTAGCAGTGGCTAAAAATAGACGACCCAAAATTAAAAACACTTCAACATCCTCATCCATGTCAAGCACAAAAAAAAAATCAACAGGGAATATAAATTTATCTACTTTTACAAGTACATCCTCTATGATACCGCTAGGATATTTAACAGATCTGTCAGCTAATTGAATACTCATTCTAGTGGGTTTAGGCTCCCCAAGACCAAGTTGTTTAAACATCTTATATGGCATCAAATTAATGCTAGCGCCTAAATCAACTAGTGCTTTCACAACATTTAGATTACCAATTAAGCAAGGGATAGTGAAACTTCCTGGGTCTTTCAGTTTGGTTGGAAATTTATTTTGGAGTATGGTCGAACACTCCTCGTTGAGTTCCACTATAGATAAGTCTTCAAACTTCCTTTTATTTGTTAGAAGCTCCTTCAAAAATTTTGCATATGTAGGCATCTGCGAGATGGCCTCAACAAAAGGTAAGTTGATATGTAATTGCTTAAAAAATTCAAGAAACTTACCGAATTGTGCATCCATGCGGTCTTTTTTCAACTTTGCTGGGTATGGGACTGGTGGTTTATATTCCTTTGGCATTGGTTTGTCATTATTATCGGGTTTTTCCTCCTCTTTTTTGCTCATCACGGCTTTTTGTGGTAGCTTCTTCTCAAATTCGACTAATACTTTCCCACTCCTTAGTGTAACTGCCTTCACATGCTCTTTTGAATTGGGGTTGGTGTTACTAGGTAAGTTTTCTGATGGTCTTTCAGAAATTAATTTGGACAGCTGACCTATCTGAATTTCGAGCCCTTGGATCGATGCTTGTTGATTTTTAAGTGCTGTCTCGGTATTCTGGAAACGAGTTTCTAACAATACGATGAATTTAGATAGCATCTCCTCAAGGTTCGATTTTTTTTCCTGTTGATAAGGTGGTTGTTGAAAACCCGGAGGATTTTGTGGCCTTTGATTTCCTTGACCACCCCATGAGAAATTCGAGTGGTTCCTCCAACCTGCATTTTAAGTATTACTGTATAGGTTATTTTGAGGTCTAGAGTTATTGTACCCATATAGTGGACTTGTTCCTCTTCGGTTGTAGGATTGAAGGGTTGATATTCTGTATGTATGCCTCCTCCACTTGAATCACACTTCATCACTAGGTGTACCTGATTTGATAGCATATTAACCACCTCGACGTTATAAACGCCGACTATTTTGGTTGGCTTTGTCCTCATAGCTTGCCACTGATAGTTATTCAGTGACAGCTCCTCAATAAATTCGTAAGCTGCTTTAGGTGTTTTGTTGTTGATGGTTCCACCAGCTGCTGCATCAATCATCTGTCTTGTCGAGCGGTTCACACCATTGTAAAATGTTTGAACTTGCAGCCATAGAGGTAGCCCATGGTGAGGACACCTTCGCAGTAGGTCATTGTATCTCTCCCATGCATCGTAAAGTGTTTCTAAATCCATCTGCACAAAAGAAGAGATATCATTACGTAATTTAGCTGTTTTAGCTAGCGGAGAATACTTTAATAAAAAATTTTCGGTCATTTGTTCCCAAGTAGTGATTGACCCTTGTGGTAACGAATTTAACCACTGTTTAGCTTTGTTTCTCAATGAAAAAGGGAATAATAGAAGGCGAATGGCATCACCAGAAATGTCATTAATTTTAAATGTGTCTCAGAATTCCAAAAAATTTGCCAAGTTAGTGTTGGGATCCTCATCCTGCAAACTATCAAACTGAAAAAATTGCTGTATCATTTGAATCGTATTAGGTTTCATTTAAAAATTATTTGCAGCCATAGCAGGCCTAACTATACTTGACTCAGTTCCTGTTAAATTTGGCTTAGCATAATCATACATAGTGCGTAGAGCTTGATTCTGATTTACTTGATTGGCGGCAATCGCACAATGATAATACTCTAGAACGTCATATTTTTATGTGCTAATTGCATATTTATTTTAAGTATGATCCTACTAATTTGGATTATTTTGTGGTCTTTTATCTTTTAGGGACTAAATTGAAAGCAAGAGGAAATTTAAAGGCAAAAAGTGCAAATTTGAAGACATAATGGACCAACATGCAAAGAAAGAGAGAAGTGGTGACAAAAATGCAAACATGGAAGACCCAAGGGCTAAAATGCAAAATAAGAGATTTTATAGCACAAGACTCTATTTTAATTTCAATTATATTAGGATAATTATTAAGGATTTTTATTAGATTTAATTTTAGGATTTATTTTCATTTATCTTTGATTATCTTTATTTATTTGTATTTATCTTTTAGAATTTAATTAGGAATAGACTAGGTTTTCTAGTACTATAAATAGGGGATGGAGTGTCACATATTTGACAGCTCTTTTTCTGTAAACACTCCTCCCAAAAACTCTGTCTTTTGTTCTCTCCAAATTTTCTTCAATAAAAATCTCATTTATATTATATTTATTTCTTTCCCAAAAATCATGATCCACTAAACCAATCTAGCCAAAGGTTGTCAAAGTTTCCCATAAAGGTTCATTAGGCTTAGAATTCGTGCTTAGCCTTCTCAACAGGGTATTCATTGCTTCTCCGCACTACAGGGTTGACGCTTTCATCCATGTCCCTTAATAGGTGATCTTTTCAACTTGTGCAAGGAACGACCGCTTTGTACGTTTTGGGAAGGTTGCACAGTTAGTTCGTTGGCTTTCTGCGTCAGAGGTTGGCGAATCCAAGAGACAAAACGGCATGGTATTCGCCGTTGGGAAGTGATGATCTAGTGGAAGATAGTCCCACAAAAGCGATTATTGGCTAGAGTCAGGTTCCGCCAAATTTTAAGTCTAAATCCTTGGAGCTGGTGGTCGTAGGCGTCCTCTTCCACTATAACTGGCTTATCCTGCTCGAGAAGGGTTACTTAAAAGCTAAGGATTGAACCCAATATGGAACGAGACAACCGGAGGCTGGAATCTCGCTACATAAGAAACTTTCTCTTCCCCAAACTCTGTTTATTTTCCTCATTTTAATTTTCGCAATTTATTTAATTTCACAATTTCAATTCACTTTAAATTTTGTTTTTATTTTTCCAGATTGAAATTTTTAATTCTTTTTTTTTTATTTTTCAGGAACACAAGTTTTCTTTGTAACACCCCTCGCCCGAGTCCGATCACCGGTTTAGGCTATGAGGTATTACAGAGCTAAACATTTAATTTCATTCACATAATCTATCAACTAAAACAGAAATCGAGCTGAAAACATACTGATCTTTAAGTCATATATATATACCATTTTCACATGGCCGAACTATTTACAATTACAAAACATAACTAACACCGGTCTAACCTATACATGCCATATCAAGTCCAAAATATAACTATACCAAAAAGGTCGATAGTATGATGATCCGCTGACGATCCCCGAGTCGGTGGCCAAAATCAATAATCTATAAAACAGAGAAATAAGAAACAGAGTAAGCTTTCGAGGCTTAGTAAGTTTTAAGCATTTCATACTATAAAAGCTTGTCATTTAAAACGAACATTAAGTAAACAAACCTCATATTCCAATTTTAATTCACTTGGCCGAATATACACAAGTACTCTAGTTATAAATCCTATTGGCCGAGTATGTATTTATGTATACACAAGAATATTTCTAGCACATGTTTCATTATCTACATGGCTTATACAATTACTTTTAGTCACATATTTTCCTATAATGATTTACATTGACCGAGTATGTCATTGTCTTATCCTCAAATACCGAATTCATCCACACATATATATATATATATATACATACATCGTTCTTTGATACTAATAAATCATCTTGAAATCAATTCATATATGAGCACATAATACGTACCTTAACATGCAAAGTATATATATATTACTTACTCGACGATGGTTACCACGGACATTCATTATCGTAGTCTTACTTAACTTACTGGCCTCGGTCCGGTCAAGTCTTAGCACTCGAAACACATTTATAACACAAGTTCACGGGTCTTTAATCCGGATACCATTCTAGCACGTAGCCTGCGGACTTCAAGTCCGGATATATTTCCAGCACATAGCCTACGGACTTCAAGTCCGGATATATTTCCAGCACATAGCCTGCGGACTTCATGTCCGGATATATTTCAAAGACCATGCATACTTAATCATATTTTAACACATTTCATTCAACCTATCACTTTAGTAGTCATTTAATATATTCGGATATAAGCTCAATATGCACATCATCATTCACATTTCGGCTCAACAGTTATACCTAATATCACGCATTCATTTCACCATTCAAGCTTAAACTCAAGTGACCATCAAACTATAAGTCATATACACGCATTATTTAATATACAGCTTTATTCAAGTGTAACCCAAAGATCGCAATTCATCTATTATACTATTATAAGGCATCATCAATTATATATACTAAAGGAGACTACTCAAAACTCACCTCAGATATTTTGAACAGTTGCGGATAATCTACTCGACTGCTTTCTCCTTTCCCCTATCTGATTTAGACCCTCTTTGCTCTTGAGCTTGATTAAAACAAATAGATTTATTTAAATTACTTACTCCACTTTACTTCTTAGTAGTCATATTTGACAATTATATAAAACTCTAGTACATATTATATTTTACAAAATATGTCATGAATCGATTTCATACTTATTTAATCAATATCTAATTCGCATACACAAACAAAGATTCACATAACTTATGATGCTTTCATATGCATGAATTCAACCATACATCCGATTGTTACTATAAGTACATGGTACATGCATAAGACATATATATATATATATATATATATATTCATACCTATATATGACTATCATCATTTAATCATTTACTCCTAATTATGCACAACCGCACATACACGTACATATATATATATATAATGCATGCTTTAATATTATATACTTTTATTTTCAAATTACAGTATAGTTCCAAAACATATAGCTAACTCCGAATGTCATCTTATCAACATTTACTACAATACCAATTTCCATTTATCTTCAATGCTGCACACACAAATACCTACACTCTCATATGCATACAATCCATTTAAGATCATTATATGACCCATTTAGCCATAACTACTCAAGCTTAAACTTTCATACACTCTTATCCAATGTCATAAGTAATGCCAAATGTCCAATTTAACCAAACTTAAAAATTTAACCTTCATCACTTTAATTGACCACTACCTATTCTTCACAACTTCAAATACAAAGTAATTAACACCTATACTTTTATACCGAATTAACTAACACTTATAATCCTTAGCCGAATGTTATTAAACTTTTGTCATCATAGTATTTTTACTTATCACTTTACACAATATTATCAAAATGAACTAATTATACTTATATAAATACTATCAAAGCCGAAACCTATGCATAACACTACTCACATTATTCAAAATTATACCCTTAAAAATTCATATACAATGCCAAACCTCCAATTCATTCATTTCTATCACCCAAACGGCATTTGCTCACATTTTAACATTTAAATACCAAACATTTGTTCAAGTAACTAAACAAGTCCAAATTCATCCATTTCACATACAAATACTAACAACTAAGTATTAACTAGCTCAAACTTCATTAAAATATGAGAACAACAATCTATCCCCTTCAATTTCTCCCATGGCCGAATGCTCAAATCCTTCCCAAAAATTAAAATTTTAATATGGGTTGAATAAAGAACTTGGTAACTAACTTAAAATTAACAAAAATTTTAAGAATTAATTAGAAGTTTTACCTTGATTCAAGCCTAAGGTAACCGAATGGAGCTTTCTCCCCTTTCCTCTATTACAATTCGGCCAAGAAAAACAAAGATGAAGCTTTATTTTCATCACCCATTTTCTTTTATTAATTCATTAATAATATAAAATTATAAAGCCATTATAAGTAAATATTAATATCTATTTTTAATATAAAATCATCATCATGGCCGGCCACTATAAATAAAAAGGGACATTTGACATGCAAGTCCAAGCATTTTATAACATGCATTAATAGACCACTTTTACATTTGCCTATCACATTTCACAATTGTCTCACATAAGTCCCAACTAATAAATTTCACATACAAATGACAAAATTAAAGTATGAAACTTTCATACATGCATATTCACATATAATAAACATAGAATATGACGGTTAATTATTTTTATGACTCGGTTTTGTGGTCCCGAAACCACTTTTCAACTAGGGTCAAATTAGGGCTATCACATTCTTGGCCAAGAAATTGTCCAGGATTTCAAGAAACGAGTATTCGTACAATCCGGTCCCTGAGGATTCGACCCTACTTCCCCTTTACTGTTATTTTTACTATTTTACAAGGAATAGGATATTTTTTGTGCTATCAATGACGCATCACAGGAGGTAGAGGATTTTTTTTATTTTCAGCCATTTCCTCGGTTGTAGTTGAGAAATCGTCCTCTTGCTCTTCCTCTGTGTATCTTAGGCTTCGCCTTATTTTTTTTCGATTTCTGCGGGCTGTACGATCGATTTCTTCGTCAAAAAGTAATGATCCCGACAGGTTTCTTCTAGTTATAAATTATAAGAACCTGCCAGAAGAAAGTAAAAGAAAATTTAGTAACGAAAATTAAACAAAAATTTAAATTGCAGTAAAAGTAAATGGCTAAAGTAATAAAAATCGAGTGTTCCTAATATTTTAAATCCCCGGCAACGGCGCCAAAAACTTGATCGTGATTTTCGTGATAAGTTTTATAAATTTATAATTAATCATTCTTGAAACTAGCTATTATCACAACGAAGGCAAGCACACCTATCGAATAGCAGTATAGTTTTAGCAAGATTAGATGTCGAACCCAAAGGAACTAAAAGTACTAGTATTAACTGTCTTTTTATTATCTAGCCTAAAAATAAAAGGGTTTGTTTATCTAAACTAATTAACTAAACTAAGAAATCACAGAAAGGAAATTGGGGAAAATACTTTTTAGAAAATTCGATTGATTAAGACAATACCTAAGGAAAAATCCACCTAAACTTCACTTGTTATTTGACTCTGAATCAGACGATTTATTCATTCAACTTGTTCCGTAGAAATCCCTAAGTTATGTTATTATCCCTATTTAAGACTAATAACGTCTGACCTTAGATTAAATAATTGAAATATCTTTCTAATTAACACTCTAGGGTTGCATTAACTCGATTTATGGATCCCTTTATTAGGTTTCACCCTAATCTGACAAAATCTTGTCACCCTATCTCTAGGCACGCAATCAACTCCGCTTAATTATGACAAATTTACTCTTAGACAGGGACTATTCATCCTTCAAATAAGCATGTTAACTTGAATCAATATTCTGAAATACCGAAGTAAGAATTAAGAACACATAATTAAGAATAAGTTAAATATTTATCATACAATTTAGATAATAATAACAAGATCCATCTTAGGTTTCATTCCCCTTAGGTATTTAGGGAATTTAGTTCATAAATAAAAAGGAAAACATCACAGAAGAATAATGAATACAAAACATAAAGAAAACCCAAAACTCCTGAACGGAAATTGAGAGGAGATCTTCAGTTTTGATGATGAATTTGGCTTCTGAGATGGATCAATCGGCTTTCTTCGAGTAATTCCTTGCTTCCTACTTTGTGCCTCCTTTTAGTCCTCCTCTAGGGTGTTTAAATAGGCTTTAAAATACCTAAAAGCCCTCAAACTTGCCCTTTTCCAAATAGAACTAAACTTGGGCTCGACAGGGACACGCCCGTGTGACACGCCCGTGTACGATTACTTCAGGCAGTGGTCAAGGCTGAGAGATCAACACGCCCGTGTTGAGGTTGTTTTAGGCCGTGGTCAAGCCTGTTAGAATGGCACGGGTGTGTGTACTACCCGTGTGATAAAGTCCAGGCTGTGTTGTTTTCCCACGTCGGCCCATTTTCTCTGTTTTCGGCCCGTTTCTTGTTCTTTTTGCCCTCCTATGCTTACCTAAGTATGAAACATGAAATTAAAGAATAAGGAGCATCAAATTCACCAAATATAAGGAGAAATCATTCATAAATATGTTAACCATGGGATAAAAATATGTATAAATTACGGTTTATCAAGAACCAGTGAAGATTGGCCTAGATTCTATGAGTAATGTATTAACATTTGGGAGCATAGGAATAATTTTTTACCTATTTGCAAACCAATTATTGCTCAAGAATTGGCGACCAATCCGGAGTACATGTCATGGTTTAGACACCACTGCAAGTCATATCTATTGTCGGAGGATGAGAGGGGTAGGCAACATTGTCTAAGGAGGCCACCTCCTTGTCACTATAGCTTAGCTTATTCTGGTGCTTTTACTAACCTCATTTTTCAAGCATCTAGAAGCACATTTTTCCCTCCCTCTTTCACTTGTTGCCCATCTGGGTCCTTATATAGATGGGGGTTTACTCCCCTCATTGCATCAACTCTCTCTGTCACCTCCCCTCACCCTTAAAAATTTCTGTACACCATTGATTGTATTTTACTTTCAAGTTTTAAACTTTTTTGATGGAAAAATTTATTTTTGTTTTGGGGAAGTCAGTGTGCTAGTTTGAAGGTGTGTTTGAGTTCACGATGATGTGGTGGCGCTTTGGTACCCATATATTTCATCTGTCATGTCAGGTCAGAGCCATTGCATTAGAAGCCCATTGCATTGTAACTTAGGCTTGAGTTTGTGGTGTTTATACAGTTATGGGTTGTAGTCTGTCTATAAGTACTAGTTGACGGACGTTAATATGTAGTAACGGTTTGGAGTATGACTCACCAACCCACTTGACAATGGTTATGTAGTCATGGGTTCAAGGTTGCCTCACTAGAAGAGGATGTTTTATAAAACCGATACATAAGTTTGAGTTTATTGTCACATCCCAAAAATGAGGTTAGAAGAATTGAGGTTATGGTTGATTGATTGATTGCATTTAAGCCTGAATACGCATGATTGTTAAAGTGTGTCAGTGTATGTTTTTGTGTAACTAAGCATGATTTGTATGATCCATGTATGATATACGATATGTTAGAATAGGAGTATTGGTATGAAAACACAAAATAGTATGTATAGGTGTCAATGTGTCATATGTAGGTTGGGCATGTTTTGTTATCTTTGCAATCGAGTCCTGATTTTTATGCTATACAATTGGAGTCCCTAAATGCTATGAAATGACTTGAAAATTTGCATGATTAAGTCTTATTTGGACAATTCTATAATTTTACTCTCTATTGTACAAAAAGGCTTTACTAAAATTATGATTTAGACCTTAAACTTTGCTTTAAAATTTAAATGAGTTCTACTTATCAGTTTTAGTGTTTTCTTTCAATTATTTCCTTTATTAAATTGATTTATAATGTACATATGATTTAATTGTTGAATTATGAATGTTACTTATGTCGTATGTTAAATAAGAAATAAATATTAGGCTTGATGGTTTCTTTGTATCTAAGTCATTTTATTAGAGTTTACTAAGGGATAAATGAATTAGAATATTAATAATGAGACATGACTATAAGTATTAATTGTTATATACAAACTAAAGTGGAATGTGTTAAGAACTATAAGTTAAATAAGTTCATAAAAAATTTAGTAAATGTGTAAACTAATAAAGAATATGTATGTTGAGCCTGAAATAAATATATACAATTAAGAAATAAGGTTAAGGAAGAAATAGGCTTTAGGCCTAATGGTTAAAAGCTTGCTTCCCTCCCTAGTGACCCAAGTTCAAGCTACCTTTCTACCATTTCTTTTCCTTTTATTTCAGCAACCTAAGATGGAAACCACATCTAAAATATATTTGGTCAGGAATAAAACTTAACAATAAATGGGTGATAGCCTAATGGTTAAGCGTTAGTTCCCCCCTCCCTGTAGAAAGCCTAGGTTCTAACCCCTCTTTCCCTTGTATTTTGGGAAATTCCACAAGTCTCCAAAAAGAAAGCAATATGTACAATTAAGAGTCTAAATTAGGTAAGAAATGAGTTGTAGGCTTAATGGTTAAAACGTTAGAGCCCTTCTAGACCCAAGTTTTAGCCCCCTTCTTCCTTTTTTTATTTTCATAATTTCGCAAAAAATGCCCCAAAACATATCTATATGATTAAGCGTAAAAAGTAAAGAAGGATTAAGCAACATGCTTAATGGTTAAGGCATTAGTTCTCCTTGAAGCCAAGGTTTGAGCTATCTTTTTCTTTCCTTCTTTCTTTTAAATTCAATTTCGGCAAATCTTGGAAAAATTGCAAGTCGCGCCCCTAGGGTTTACAAACCGTAGGAATTTAACCAATTCTTTCCTAATTAGAATTCACAACTTACTCCTCAAAATTTCAATAGAATTAGAATTCCACCATCTTTTTCTCTTTTTTTCCTAATTAAATTTTCATATTGCCCTTTTTCAAATCCTAATAGAATTTGCTCTCCATCTTTCTACTTATTCTCTTTTTATTTTCTTTCCTTTTTCTTTATACCAAATTTTCATTCTAAATGTTGTTGATTATTTTTCTTCCCCTAATCAAATCATCCCCGTTCAATCGTTTTCTATCGGAGTTAGATTTTCCATCAATAGCATCTCTATTCTTGCCAAAGAATCGGTAAGTACGTCTCAACCCCGATAATTGATCTCAAATATTTATTGAAATTTTATCTAATACTAATATTATGATCGATTAAATGATCTCTCATGAATCTTGCCTAAAATATTTCAGTAATCTAGTCGAATCTTGAAACCAATTGTTAACTCGTGTATAAATGTCATTTGAAGGACCTATTTTAGGTGCGTCAGATCAAATTTGATCGCGAGGAATGTCGGTCAGGCACCTAGTGAAAGGTGTGCATTTTTTTAGAAGTGAATCAGGGCAATGTACCTCTAAAACCCTAGGATAGCTCAAATCTCACACGACCAAGAACCCTCTCCACAGCCAACCACACGGCCTTTTACATGACCATGTACCCTTAAAACCCAAAGATAGTTTGAATCTCACACGGCCAACAACTGTCCATATGGTCATGCCTCCCTTCTAGGTAATTTTTTTGCAAATGTCACATGACGACAGTCTATTACGTGGCTAATCACACAACAATGTAACCCCTCTAGATTGCCTAAAGCTCCTCACATGGCCTGGCCACATGATCGTGTGACCCTGTTTTACAGTTTTGCCTAAAATTTTATGAATTATTTTGCTTAGTCCCTAATTAGTCCCCAACCTATTTTTAAAGTTTTATTTCTCTCAATTGAACCCTTAATAATATGAATATTGGAATTCATAATCTGATCGTTTGATTTATTACCATTACATCCAAGATATGTGAATAATATATATATTGCATCTGTATTCTTGATCGTACGTTCAGCATGCCTTATGATACTGCTAAATCGAATTCATGATAAACATGTCTTTTGTTGTTGTATTGATTAGTTATAAACATATTATTCGCAACCATATTGATCTATTGTAAGTATGCTGATAAACCATAATTTATACATATTTTTATCCCTTGCTTAACACGTTTATGAATGATTTTTCCTTAGATTTGGTGAATTTGGTGCTCCTAATCCTTTAATTTCATGTTTTATACTTAGGTGAGCATAGGAGAGCGAAAAAAAAGAAATGGGTCTAAAACGGAGAAAATGGGTCGGCGGGGGAAAACAACACGGCCTGGACTTCCTCACACAGGCAGAACACACGCCCGTGCCATTCTAACTGGCTCGACCAATGCCCAAATCAACCTCAGCACGGGCGTGTTGATATCTCAGCCTCGACCACGGCCTGAAGTAACTGCACACGGGCGTGTCCTGTCAAGCCCTAGTTAAGTTCCATTCAGAAAAGGACAAGTTTGAGGGCTTTTAGGCATTCTAAAGCCTATTTAAACACCCTAAAGGATGACTAAAAGGAGAGACGGAGAGTAGGGAGCAAGGAATTACTCTAAGAAAGCCGATTGATCCATCTCAGAAGCCAAATTCATCATCAAGACTGAAGAGTTCTCCTCAATTTCCCTTCAAGAGTTTTGGGTTTTCTTTATGTTTTGTATTCTTTATTCTTTTGAGATGTTTTCCTTTTTAGTTATGAACTAAAACCCCTAAATATCTAAGGGGTATGAAACCTAAGACAAATCTTGTTATTATTTTCTGAATTGTATGATAAATATTTGACTTGTTCTTAATTATGTGTTCTTAATTCTTGTTTTGGTATTTCAGGTTATCGATTCAAGTTAATGCTCTTAGTTGGAGGATGAATAGTCCCTGGCCAAGAGTAACTTTGTCATAATTAAGCGCCTAGAGATAGGGTGACAAGATTTTGTCGGATTAGGGTGAAACGTAATAAGGGGATCTATAGATCGAGTTAATGCAACCCTAGGGTGTTAATTAGAGAAAAGTCTCAATTATTCAATCTAGGGTTAGATGTTATTAGTCTTGAATAGGGATAATAACATAACTTAGGGATTTCTACGGAACAAGTTAAATGAATAAATCGTCCGATTCGGAGCCAAAATAACAAGTGAAGTCTAGGTGGATTTTTCCTTAGGTATTGTGTTAAATCAATCGTTTTTCCAAAAGTAATTTCCAAATTCTATTTTTTGTGATTTCTTAGTTTAGTAATTAGTTAATTAAAACAAACCTCATTATTCTTAGGCTAGATAATAAAAAGACAGTCATTACTAGTACGTTTATTTCCTTTGGGTTCGATAATCCGATTTTTGCTAAAGCTATACTACTGTTCGATAGGTACACTTGCCTACATCGTGATAATAGTTAGTTTCAAGAATGATTATTTATAAATTTATAAAACTTATAACAGAAAATCACGATCAAGTTTTTAGTGTTGTTACTGGGGAACTAGGATATTAGGAACACTTAATTTTTATTACTTTAGCCATTTATTTTTCTTGCAATTTAATTTTATATTTATTTATTTATTAACTAATTTGCTTTTTCTTTCTTCTGGCAGGTTCTTATAGTTTATGACTAGAAGAAACCCATTAGGACCACTACTTTTGACGAAGAAATTGATCGCACAGCTCGCAAAAACTGAAGAGAAATAAGGCGAAGCCTAAGATACATGGAGGAAGAGCAAGAGGACGATATCTCATCTACAACCGAAGAGATGGCTGAAAATCAGGATAATTAGCTACCTCTTGCGATACCCGCTAAATTCGTAAATCAGAATCCTACTCCTCGTACTATGTATGATTATGCTAAACCTAATTTAACAGGAGCTGAGTCAAGTATAGTTAGGCCTGCTATTGCTACGAATAATTTTGAACTGAAACCTAATACGATTCAAATGATACAGCAATTTGTTTAGTTTGATGGTTTGCAGGATGAGAATCCCAACACTCACTTGGCAAATTTTCTGGAAATCTGCGACGCTTTTGAAATTAATGGCGTTTTTGATGAAGCCATTCGTCTTCGGTTATTCCCTTTTTCACAGAGGAACAAAGCTAAATAGTGGTTGAACTCGTTACCACGAGGGTCAATCACTACTTGGGAACAAATTACCGAAAATTTTTTATTAAAGTATTTTTCGCCGGCTAAAATGACTAAATTACGTAATGATATCTCTTCTTTTGTGCAGATGGACTTAAAAACTCTTTATGATGCATGGGAGAGATACAAGGACCTACTGCGAAGGTGCCCTCACCATGGATTACCTCTATGGCTGCAAGTTCAAACATTATACAATGGTGTGAACCCCTCGACAAGACAGATGATTGATGCAGCAGCTGGTGGAACCATCAATAACAAAACACCTGAAGAGGCTTACAATTTTATTGAAGAGATGTCACTAAATAACTATCAGTGGCAAGTCATGACGACTAAGCCAACTAAAACAGCAGGCATTTATAACGTCGATTCGGTTACTATACTGTCAAATCAGGTAGAACTTCTAAATAAAAAGATTGATGGTTTACTTGGTTATACACAAGTTCACCCAGTAATGCAATGTGAAGCGAGTGGAGGTGGATCGAGTAATCCAAAATATCAACCTTATGGCCATTACATGGAGAACGAGCAATTATATTACATGGGTAATAATCCTCGATCTCAAAATAATCCTTATAGTAATACTTATAATGCAGGTTGGAGGAACCACCCAAATTTCTCCTGGGGTGGTCAAGGGAATCAAAGGCCACAGAATCCTCCGGGTTTCCAACAACCACCTTACCAACAAGAGAAAAAGTCGAACCTTGAGGAGATGCTATCCAAATTCATCTCGGTGTCAGAAACTTATTTCCAGAATACCGATACAGCACTTAAAAATCAACAAACGTCGATCCGAGGGCTCGAAACTCAGATAGGCCAGTTGTCCAAACTGATCTCCGAACAACCACAAGGTAGCTTGCCAAGTAATACTGAACCTAACCCAAGGGAACAGCTCAACTCAATTAATGTTCAAGGGGAAGAAGGATTCGTTGAGCAAAGGTAAAGGTAAGGTAGGTCATAATGAAAACAAAACGGTGAGTGTGGAATATAAACCTCGTCTGCCATACCCTAGTACGACAAGGAAAGACCTCTCAGATGAACAATTTGGTAAATTCCTTAAACTCTTAAAAAAATTACATATTAACTTACCGTTTATTGAAGCCCTCTCGCTGATGTCGAATGCAATGAAATTTTTAAAAGAGCTTTTAGCGAATAAGCGGAAGTTGGACAAAGCGTCGTATGTGGAACTAAACATAGTTTGCTTAGCTATTCTGTAGAACAAGCTACCCAACAAGTTAATTGATCCAGGGAGTTTTACAATTCCTAGCTTAATTGATAGATTAGATGTTAATAATGCATTAGCTGATTTAGGGGCTAGTATTAACGTCATGCCTTACAAAACGTTTAAACAACTTGGTTTTGGGAAACCCAAACAGACTAGGATGAGCATTCAATTAGCAGATAAAACTATAAGATTTCCTAGGGGTATTATTGAAGATGTGCTAGTTAAAATTGATAAATTTATATTTCCCGTTGACTTCGTTGTTCTAGACATAGAAGAGGATAGCAACACTCCTTTAATTTTAAGAAGGCCCTTTTTAGCAACTGCTAGAATAATTATTGATGTTGGCATAGATAAACTCACACTTCGTGTGTGAGACGAAACAATCACCCTTCAAGCTCGCAATTTTGGCAACACATCGAAAATTGAAGGTGATTGTCTAAACCAGTCTACTAAAACTGATAATATGGTGCAACCTAATTTGTAGGAAATGAGTTTGAAAGAAGTACATGAGCCATGTTCAAGCAATAATAGAGGACCCATTCATGAAGAACGAAGGCTACAAATCGAGGAGCTAGATGAATGGCGGACACATAAACCGAGAACACACGATAAACCAAAACTACGCCAGAACGAGTTCAATACCTCTCCAAATCAACCTAAGGTTGGAGATAAAGTTTTACTAGATGCAGTAGATCCTCACATTGTCACTGCCAAACCGAATGAAGAAATCCCTCTTACGGTACTTAGCATTTTTCCGTTCGGTACAGTCGAGGTAAGGCATCCCATGTTCGGCACTTTTAAGGTAAACAATACCCATCTAAAACCTTATTTTGATGAGACTAATAGCAGGAATGAGGAGTATAAACTCCTCAAACCACCATGACCATTCAATGGAGAGGTAAGTCGAGCTTAGACTATAAATAAGCACTTCTCGGGAAGCAACCCGAGCACTAACTGTATTAACTTCTTTAAATTTTAGTGTTTAACACCTAACTTACTAACGGAGCTCTTGAATACAGGTTTACCACACAGACACGGCCAAGCACACGGGCGTGCTTAGGACCGTGTGGAAACAGGACAAAGATTTTCCCAAACACGGGCTACGATAAATCACCACGGCCGTGCGACATGGTCGTGGGCGAACCTGCCAAAACAACATGGACGTGCGACACGCCCGTGCCTTAGAACCATGGTTGAACCTGAGAAACTAGCACGGACGTACGACACGCCCGTGTCTAGCACCCGTGGTCAAACCTATCAAATTAACACAGGTGTGTGCTTACATACACAGGCGTGGGAGAAGCGAACGAAGGCAGAAATAGTCTTACGACATGGTTGTGTGCACTAACAGGCCCAAGGTACACGGGCGTGGGGCGAATGTCAGACGCGCTAAAAATCAGAAAAACACAAAACACACAGGCTAAAATTGGGGCACACGGGCGTGTCCCCTACCCGTGTGTCCCAAAATCTATAAATACCCTGCACTATTCATTATCTTCCTCACTTAAAAAAAACCCTAACCCTAGCCGCTGCAAGTCCACACGGCCTTTTTTCCACGTCCATGTGCCACTTCCAACTCTATTCTTGACACTTATTCTTCCCTTTTTAGCATTTGTTCACTCATTTCCCTTTAATTTCACTCATTTTTAATGCTATAATCTTCATTTATCTCACACTATATTCACTTTGTTATCATTTTCACTCATTTCTAATGCCATAATCTTCATTTATCTCAGACTATGCTCACTTTGTTATCATTCAAGCTTCATTTTTTAGATTAGCTATCATTCATTCCATATGACATATTTTTGTGAAGTTCTCATGCCTTATTCACCTATTCTAAATCAATATTCATAGTTTTCAATTACTTTTTGTTATTTGCCATTATAACCCAAGCACTGTGCTAAATTTATGCTTTTTTATTTCCATTGAATTCTTTGCCATCTTGATTTCATACTAATGCCATGACATTTATGTCATAGAATTTATTGTTTTAATTAGAATTATTAAGTGTTAGTAGTTGTGGCTGAATTTATTTATGACTTTCTTCTCTTTGAATTTATTCACATTTGACATTGTCCATTCATCAAAACGAATTAATTATTTTGATTGCAGGTTCACCATGTCGTCTTCAAGAGGAAACAAAGCCTTTGTCCCCACCTCAAAGAAAAGGAAGGAAGCGTCATCTTCCTTAGGTCCTACCACGAAAATCTATCATCCTTTCCTACAGTTCCCCATTAGGACCTAAGAAGAACTTTTCCAAATACTCCGGGCCCAACCTTTAACTGCGGCCCGCTACATTGACTGGGCTGCAGTAGAACAAGTTCAGTTGGCTGATGCGATTCGGGCCCTCCTAACCACCAATCCTTGGGAGCTTTTCTTTGGGATCATCGTACCTTGAGCTCACGATGGAACTATGCTCAACGTTCCATCTTCAAACTGTAATGACAAACTACGATGATCCCAGCACGGTCCAATTTCGCCTAGGCGGATTAGTCCGCCAGCTAAGTGTCCCAGAATTCGGCACTACATTGGGCTTATATACGGAGGAGTTCAAAGAGGAGAATGACTTACATGCTCTCAACTGCCACATCCACTGTTCTCCTTCACAGTACTGGGATGCCCTCATCCCACGTTCGGCCAGCTACGACCCCAGTCACTTCAATGCATCATCTCTCCCTCCATTCTTGAGGTACTTACATTCTATTTTATCTCACACCTTGACAGGACGGAGAGAGAGCACCAGCGTCGTCACTACTGGTGACGTCTATTACTTATGGTGTATGTCACACGGGCATGTCTTTGACCTTGCCTACTTTATCGCCCTTGCCATTCGCCATAGACGGAGCGACATTGAAAGGGGGTCATCTCCATTGGCCCTTATGTGACTCAACTGGCGCGACACTTCGGACTCCTCGACACTGTGGCACAAGAATTATCCTTGACCCTCATTGGCCAGATGTCCCCACAAGGCATTTCGAGCATGTTTAGCATGAGGATGATCGAAAAATGCTGAGGAACCTACCCTCCTAATATCGTCTCGCCTAATCTACCGAGGAGGAGGCCCTAGAGGACATTACTAATGATGTCCCTCCACAACACGAGGACCCACCGTCACAGCCACCACGCTCCCATCGTCCAGTTCATGCGGCGGCTTCATATGCTGACATCTCTGAGCGCCTTAATCGATTCGAGCAGCAGTGTTTTCAACAATTTGATAACATTGATGCTACTCTCCAGTAAATTTGTCAGCACTTCCACATCTTATCGCCACCACCACCTCACGAACCATCCGGTAATGATGATGTTTAATTTTATTTTATTTTTATTTTTATTTTTATTTTTTATTTTTTATTTTTATTCTATGTTTTTATTAATTTCACTTTTTACTTTTAAATGTTATTTCTTTTTTTCTACTATTTCATATTTAGGTTTTATAAATAAATTTTAGTCTCAGTTAATTATTTCTTAGTAATTATTCTTCCTAATATCCCTTAAAAAGTTCCTGATTTTATCACAGTTATAAAGAGCTACAAAGCTCACAATCACTTAGGAACTGCAAACTCCATTGGAAAAGGTTCTCCACGACTACCATGCCTTGCTCGATCACGAGATACAATATTCTTTTGGCGCAGCACTTGTGGAACCCAACCTCTACCACCACCGGAGTATTCTCCTCCACTCTACATAACTCCAAACTAGGGAGTTCATTCATTTAACACTCAGGAAGTTTCAATTCTCTCCCTATCTTATGATTTTATATTTATATTTCTCTATATATCTATCCTTGTACATTAAGGGCAATGTACATCTTAAGTGTGGGGGGTGAATCATTTCATTATCAGAAAAATCTCTAAATGTTGCCTTATTCTCTTGTAAATCTTTCATATCATGATTAGATAAATTTTGATTGATTTATGATTTTTATTGATATTTCTTGAATTAAAACATAAGCATTCATGCATTGATTATTTAAACTTTAAGACATTAGAAAATTAAGCACGATAAGTTGATTTTTAAGAATTTAAAATTTTAGGTTGTTTCCCCAAGTTTAGGTATTATCTTGAATTGAAATCCACAAGTTTAAACATCAAAAAGCCATATTTTTTGTAAGATTATTGAGCCTTTAAGAGCATTTATTAATTCTTTTATGCTCACTTTTATTATTGCTTTGAGTGCGTCAATATCAAATTGTTATCTAGAACTTGCTTGATTATGCATGTCAAGACCACACAATTTGATTTGATATGTCAAGATGATAGAGGCACTTAGGATTAACCCACTCATGCCATTAAAAGCCCACCTCCACAATTAACCTTTAGTAAACCCCTTTGAGCTTAACAAGCCATTCCTTGTATTACCCTTAATATTAACCCTTAACCCATTTTTGTTGAAATCCCCTCAATTAATTTGATCCCTATTTTTGTCGAGATTTGATTTGAACAAATTGCTTAGCTACGTCTTGTTCTTAATAGTTAGTCTATGTTATTTGACTTGTTCTTTAAAAAAATATATTTTATTATTTTACATATTAGTAGTAGAAATCTTCTGTCTTTGAGTTCAAGTATTTAAATTCCATATTCTGATAAGAAGCTCTGTTGTACGCAAGTGATGATTAATTATTTTCCTAGTTAAGTAATTTTTCAACTTAATCTCAATTCTAACCTTTTCTTTCAGCTTATGACCACACCCCCTAACCAAGCCTTGTTACAACAATCTAAAGACCTTTTGATTGATGTATCATCTCAATTTATAGTGGTAGAGATTTGATTTTCATGCAAGCCTATGGTAATAACTTTTTATATTGACTAATGAGTGCTAATTTCATTGTCTTTAAACACTTCGAGTGATTTGAGTGAATCCTTAGTGAGGATATTAAACTCTGTGAGATTTTGAATCGATGGTAACTACTTAGATGAGGGGAGATGCCTAAGTTTTTCGTGATTAAATACTCACCTTGGAATGTTTGAAGCTTTAATGTTCTTTTAGTTGAATTCTCAATGTATAATTATTTATGGATTAGTTTGAGATATTATCGATAGGAATTATAAGTTGAGAAAAAGGAATTCTTAATTATGAAACGCTTAAGTGTGGAGGTATTTGATAAGCCGTAATTTATACATATTTTTATCCCTTGCTTAACATGTTTATGAATTATTTTTCCTTAGATTTGGTGAATTTGGTGCTCCTAATCCTTTAATTTCATGTTTTATACTTAGGTGAACATAGGAGAGCGAAAAAAAAAGAAACGGGCCTAAAACGGAGAAAATGGGCCGACGGGGGAAAACAACACGGCCTGGACTTCCTCACACAGGTAGAACACACGCCCGTGCCATTCTAACAAGCTCGACCATGGCCCAAATCAACCTCAGCTTGGGCGTGTTGATATCTCAGCCTCGACCACGACCTGAAGTAACTACACACGGGCGTGTCCTGTCGAGCCCTAGTTAAGTTCCATTCAGAAAAGGACAAGTTTGAGGGCTTTTAGGCATTCTAAAGCCTATTTAAACACCCTAAAGGATGACTAAAAGGAGAAACAGAGAGTAGGGAGTAAGGAATTACTCCAAGAAAGCCATTGATCCATCTCAGAAGCCGAATTCATCATCAAGACTGAAGATTTCTCCTCAATTTCCCTTCAAGAGTTTTGGGTTTTCTTTATGTTTTGTATTTTTTATTCTTTTGAGATGTTTTCTTTTTTAGTTATGAACTAAAACCCCTAAATATCTAAGGGGGACGAAACCTAAGACGAATCTTGTTATTATTTTTTGATTTTTATGATAAATATTTGACTTGTTCTTAATTATGTGTTCTTAATTCTTGTTTTGGTATTTCAGGTTATCGATTCAAGTTAATGCTCTTAGTTGGAGGATGAATAGTCCCTGGCCAAGAGTAACTTTGTCATAATTAAGCGTCTAGAGATAGGGTGACAAGATTTTTTCGGATTAGGGTGAAACGTAATAAGGGGATCCATAGATCGAGTTAATGCAACCCTAGGGTGTTAATTAGAGAAAAGTCTCAATTATTCAATCTAGGGTTAGACGTTATTAGTCTTGAATAGGGATAATAACATAACTTAGGGATTTCTACGAAACAAGTTAAATGAATAAATCGTCCGATTCAGAACCAAAATAACAAGTGAATTCTAGGTGGATTTTTCCTTAGGTATTCTCTTAAATCAATCGTTTTTCCAAAAGTAATTTCCAAATTCTATTTTCTTTGATTTCTTAGTTTAGTAATTAGTTAATTAAAACAAACTTCATTATTCTTAGGCTAGATAATAAAAAGACAGTCATTACTAGTACGTTTATTTCCTTTGGGTTCGATAATTCGATTTTTGCCAAAGCTATACTACTGTTCGATAGGTACACTTGCCTACATCGTGATAATAGTTAGTTCCAAGAATGATTATTTATAAATTTATAAAACTTATAACGGAGAATCACGATCAAGTTTTTGGTGCTGTTGCCGAGGAACTAGGATATTAGGAACACTTAATTTTTATTACTTTAGCCATTTATTTTTCTTGCAATTTAATTTTATATTTATTTATTTATTGACTAATTTACTTTTTCTTTCTTCTGGCATATGACTAGAAGAAACCCGTCGGGACCACTACTTTTTCACGAAGAAATTGATCACACAGCTCGCAGAAACTGAAGAGAAATAAGGCGAAGCCTAAGATACACAGAGGAAGAGCAAGAGGACGATATCTCATCTACAACCGAAGTGATGGCTGAAAATCAGGACAATTAGCTACCTCTTGCGATACCCGCTGAATTCACAAATCAGAATCCTGCTCCTCGTACTATGTATGATTATGCTAAACCTAATTTAACAGGAACTGAGTCTAGTTAGGCCTGCTATTGCTGCGAATAATTTTGAACTAAAACCTAATAGGATTCAAATGATACAGCAATTTGTTCAGTTTGATGGTTTGCAGGATAAGAATCCCAACACTCACTTGGCAAATTTTCTGGAAATCTGCGACGCTTTTAAAATTAATGGCATTTTTGATGAAGCCATTCATCTTCGGTTATTCCCTTTTTCACTGAGGAACAAAGCTAAACAGTGGTTGAACTCGTTACCACGAGGGTCAATCACTACTTGGGAACAAATGACCGAAAAATTTTTATTAAAGTATTTTTCGCCGGCTAAAACGACTAAATTACGTAATGATATCTCTTCTTTTGTGCAGATGGACTTAGAAACTCTTTACGATGCATGGGAGAGATAAAAGGACCTACTGCGAAGGTGCCCTCACCATGGATTACCTCTATGGCTGCAAGTTCAAACATTCTACAATGGTGTGAACCCCTTGACAAGACAGATGATTGATGCAGCAGCTGGTGGAACCATCAATAACAAAACACCTGAAGAGGCTTACGATTTTATTGAAGAGATGTCACTGAATAATTATCAGTGGCAAGTCATGACGACTAAGCCAACTAAAACAGCAGGCGTTTATAACGTCGATTCGGTTACTATACTGTCAAATCATGTGACAGCCCTAAATTGACCCTAGTCGAAAAGTGGTTTCGAGACCACAAAACCGAGTCATAAAAATAATTAACCGTTATTTTCTATGCTTATTATGCATGAACATGCATGTATGAAAATTTCAATCTTTAATTTGTTCATTTGAATGTGAATTTATTTAATAGGACTTATATGAGACAATTGTGAAATGTGATAGGTAATTTTAAAAGTGGTCTATTAATGCATATATTCAAAAAAATGTGGACTTGCATGCCAAAATACCCTTTTTGGGATAGTGGCCGGCCATGATATTGATTAATAATGATAATATGTATTTTTCTATTAACATTTTTAGTTTACAAATTGTATTATTGAATAAAGAGTAATAAAATATTGGGTGAGTGGGAGGAGAAACCAAAGTTGGTTCATCCTTGCTCCACCATTGCCGTAACTTGAGGTGAGGAAGAAGAAAAAAAATCCTTGTTTGATATTCGGCTTGGATGATGTTTAGAAAGAGGTAAGTACTTTGAAATTCTTGAAAATTTATGTATAATTTAGGTGATTTGTTCAAATTCTATTCATTCTATGGATTAAATATTTGGTTGTTTGGAGGTTTGATATTCGGCCAAGTAGTTTGAAACTCTTGGCAGATATTTTTTTTATGTCATTAAAATGGATGGTATTATAGGATATGATGAGTGATAAATTGTTTTTTTTAACTTGAAGGTTGAGATTAGAGTATGTTTAGAGGGAGGTGCCGAATGTTTTAATGAATAAAATGTGTAATTGAGGTTATAACATTCGGTTAAGTATTATGTGTGCTAGCAAATTTGGTATATTGTATAGTTGTAAATTTCCTTGTATTAGATGCTTTTTGAAGGTTAGTAAATGGCTAATTAAGATGTTGTTGGGGAAATTTTAGTTTAGCAAATGTTAAAGCATTCGGCATTTCTTATAATAATGTATAAGATTAGGAATTATGGTAAGTGAGTTGTGATCTTATAGGAGCATGATAGAATCGGCTATTTAGGTATTGGAGTGATTCGGTCATTGTGTGGCATGGGTAAAACCAATATGAAATTGCTACATTGATCATGGAATGAAAATTTTTATATAGAGGTTAAGTTTGTTTGATTAGGGCCGAATGGGGTTTATAAGTTAATGACATGTTAAATATATTTATATATGTGAATCCGTGGTTGTGCATAAAACTAGTAATCGATTAAATTGTGATAGTCACACATAGGTATAGATATACGAATGCCTTGTGTATGTACCTTGAGACGTAAAGGCATTTGGATATATATATATAGTTAAATTCGTGTATATGAAGCATGGTAAGTCATGTGAATTTTTGCTTGTGCATGCGAAATAGATGTTGGTGTAATAGGCATAAAATAATAATAATAATAATAATCATAGCATATTTTATAAAACATATTATGTTTCGAAGTTATATGATTGTCTATTGTGACTACTAAACTAAGAAGTAAAGTCGAGTAAATAATTTAAATAAATCTATTTGTTTTAATTAAGCTCAAGAGCAAAAGGGGTCTAAATCAGAGAGGGGAAAGGAGAAAGCAGTTGAGTAGATTATCCGCAACTGTTCAAAGTATCCGAGGTAAGTTTTAAGTAGTCACCTTTAAAATATATAAATGATGATGTCTTGGTATGAATACATTAGTTGAATCGTAATCTTTGGTCCTACTTGAAGTAAGTTATGTGATAAATGATTTATGTGTATGCCATATAGATGAGTGGTCACTATGGGTTAAGATTGAATGGGGATTTTTGAACCGCAATGAAAATGGTCATATTCATATGGAGCTTGTATCTGAATGTACTAAATGACTACTAATGTAGTAAGTTGAATGGGATTTGTTAGTATATGATTAAATAGGCATAACATATGATGTATTATATCTGGGTTAAATCCCGTAGGCTTAATGCTAGTATTATATCCGGGTTAAATCCCGCAGGCTTAATGCTTGTATTATATCCGGGTTAAAACCCGCAGGCTTAATGCTGGTATTATATCCGGGTTTAAAGTCCCGCAGGCTTTATGCTAGTGACTGGATTCGGGTTTTGAAACTTAGCAGGCTTAACGCCGGTGATTCGAGTGAGATTTCAATTTGAATGTTCGAAGTAAACTATTTTGGATTATATATGATACATGATAATACCCAGGTACATATTAAGTACCTATATGTGAATCGATTTCAAGGTGAGATATTAGTATCAAATAACAATATAATTGTGTGGATGATTATTATATCTACGAATAAGGGAATGACCTACTCAATGATGTCCACATTGTATGAAAATATGTGAATTAAATTAGTGGTATACTTGTGTATATTTGGCCGAGAGATTGTATTTTGAATATGAGTTTTGTGACATTTAAATGTTCGTTTTTTTTTTGACTATTTGAAATGCTTAAAACTTACTAAGCCTCGAGAGCTTACTCCGTTTCTTATTTCTTTGTTTTATAGATTGTTGATTTTGGCTATCGACTCGGGGATCGTCAGCAGTTCTTCATACTATCGATCTTTTTGGTACAGTTATATTTTGGACTCGATATGGCATGTATAGGTTGGACTGTTGAAAAAAAATAATATGTTTTGAAATTGTAAATATCTTGGCCGTATGAAAATGGCACTTATGACTTATAAATCTGTACGTATTCAGTTTGATTTATACTTGCGTAGGTAGATTATGTGAATGAAATTAAATGTTTAGCTTGGTAATACCTCATAGCCTATACCGGCGATTGGACACGGGCTAGGGGTGTTACAAATCAGGTAGAACTTCTAAATAAAAATATTGATGGTTTACTTGGTTCTACGCAAGTTTACCTAGTAATGCAATGTGAAGCGAGTGGAGGTGGACAGAGTAATCCAAAATATCAACCTTATGGCCACAACATGGAGAACGAGCAATTAAATTACATGGGTAATAATCCTCAATCTCAAAATAATCCTTACAGTAATACTTATAATGCAGGTTGGAGGAACCACCCAAATTTCTCCTGGAGTGGTCAAGGGAATCAAAGGCCACAGAATCCTCCGGGTTTCCAACAACCACCTTACCAACAAGAGAAAAAGCCGAACCTTGAAGAGATGCTATCCAAATTCATCTTGGTGTCAGAAACTCATTTCCAGAATACCGAGACAGCACTTAAAAATCAACAAGCGATGATCCAAGGGCTCGAAACTTAGATAAGCCAGCTGTCCAAACTAATCTCCCAACGACCACAAGGTAGCTTGCCAAGTAATACTGAACCTAACCCAAGGGAACAGCTCAACTCAATTAATGTTCAAGGGGAAGAAGGATTCGTTGAGCAAAGGTAAAGGTAAGGTAGGTCATAATGAAAACAAAATGGTGAGTGTAGAATATAAACCTCGTCTGCCATACCCTAGTGCGACAAGGAAAGACCTCTCAGATGAACAATTTGGTAAATTCCTTAAACTCTTAAAAAAATTACATATTAACTTACCGTTTATTGAAGCCCTCTCGTTGATGCCGAATGCAATGAAATTTTTAAAAGAGCTTTTAGCGAATAAGCGGAAGTTGGAAAAATCGTCGCATGTGGAACTAAACACAGTTTGCTCAGCTATTCTGCAGAACAAGCTACCCAACAAATTAAAAGATCTAGGGAGTTTTACAATTCCTAGCTTAATTGATAGTTTAGATGTTAATAATGCATTAGCTGATTTAGGGGCTAGTACTAACGTAATGCCTTACAAAATGTTTAAACAACTTGGTCTTGGGAAACCCAAACAGACTAGGATGAGCATTCAATTAGTAGATAAAACTATAAGATTTCCTAGAGGTATTATTGAAGATGTGCTAGTTAAAATTGATAAATTTATCTTTCCCGTTAACTTCGTTGTTCTAGACATAGAAGAGGATAGCAACACTCCTTTAATTTTAGGAAGGCCCTTTTTAGCAACTGCTAGAATAATTTTTGATGTTGGCATAGATAAACTCACACTTCGTATGGGAGACAAAACAATCACCCTTCAAGCTCGCAATTTTGGCAACACATCGAAAATTGAAGGTGATTGTCTAAACCAGTCTACTAAAACTGATAATATGGTGCAACCTAATTTGTATGAAATGAGTTTGAAGGAAGTACATGAGCCATGTTCAAGCAATAATAGAGGACCCATTCATGAAGAACGAAGGCTACAAATCGATGAGCTAGATGAATGGCGGACACATAAACTGAGAACACACGATAAACCAAAACTACGCCAGAACGAGCTCAATACCTCTCCAAATCAACTTAAGGTTGGAGATAAAGTTTTACTAGATGCCGCAGATCCTCACATTGTCACTGCCAAACCGAATGAAGAAATCCCTCTTACGGTACTTAGCATTTTTCCATTCGGTACAGGTTTACCACATTGTCACATTGTCACATTGTACACCTAACTTACTAACGGAGCTCTTGAATACAGGTTTACCACACAGACACGGCCAAGCACACGGGCGTGCTTAGGACCGTGTGGAAATAGGGCAAAGATTTTTCCCAAACACGGGCTATGATAAATCACCACGGCCATGCGACATGGCCGTGGGTGAACCTGCCAAAACAATATGGGTGTACAACACGCCCGTGCCTTAGAACCATGGTTGAACCTGAGAAACTAGCACGGATGTATGACACGCCCGTGTCTAGCACCCGCGGTCAAACCTATCAAACTAACATGGGCGTGTGCTTACATACACAGGCGTGGGAGAAGCAAACTAAGGCAGAAATGGTCTTGCGACATGGCCGTGTGCACCAACACGCCCAAGGTACACGGGCGTAGGCCGAATGTCAGACGCGCTAAAAATCGAAAAAACGAAAAACACACGGGCTAAAATTGGGGCACACGGGCGTGTCCCCTAGCCGTGTGTCCCAAAATTTATAAGTACCCTGCACTACTCATTAATCTTCCTCACTCAAAAAAACCCTAACCCTAGCCGCTGCAAGTCCACACGGCCTCTTTTCCATGTCCGTGTGTCACTTCCAACTCTATTCTTGACACTCATTCTTCCCTTTTTAGCATTTGTTCACTCATTTCCCTTTAATTTCACTCATTTTTAATGCTATAATCTTCATTTATCTCACACTATATTCACTTTGTTATCATTTTCACTCATTTCTAATGCCATAATCTTCATTTATCTCGCACTATGCTCACTTTGTTATCATTCAAGCTTCATTTTTTAGATTAGTTATCATTCATTCCATATGACATATTTTTGTGAAGTTCTCATGCCTTAGTCACCTATTCTAAATCAAGTTTCATAGTTTTCAATTACTTCTTGTTATTTGCCATTATAACCCATGCATTGTGCTAAATTTATACTTTTTTTATTTCCATTGAATTTTTTGCCATCTTGATTTCATACTAATGCCATGACATTTATGCTATAGAATTTATTGTTTTAGTTAGAATTATTAAGTGTTAGTAGTTGTGGCTGAGTTTATTTATGACTTTCTCCTTTTTGAATTTAGTTATATTTTACATTCTCCATTCATCAAAATGAATTAATTATTTTGATTGCAGGTTTACCATGTCGTCTTCACGAGGAAAGAAAGCCTCTGTCTTCACCTCAAAGAAAAGGAAAGGAGCGTCATCTTCCTTGGGTCCTACCGTGAAAATCTATCATCCTTTCCTACAGTTCCCCATTGGGACCCAAGAAGAACTTTTCCAAATACTCCGGGCCCAACCTTTAACTGCGGCCCGCTACATTGATTGGGCTGCAGTAGAACAAGTTCAGTTGGCTGATGCGATTCGGGCCCTCCTAACCACCGATCCTTAGGAGCTTTTCTTTGGGATCATTGAGCTGACGTACCTCGAGCTCATGATGGAACTATGCTTAACGTTCCACCTTCAAACTGTAATAACAAACTACATGGATCCCGGCACAGTCCAGTTTCGCCTAGATGGATTAGTCCGCCAGCTAAGTATCCCGGAATTTGGCACTGCATTGGGCTTATATACGGAGGAGTTCAAAGAGGAAAATGACTTACATGCTCTCAACCGCCACATCCATCATTCTCCTTCACGGTACTGGGACACCCTCATCCTACGTTCGGCCAACTACGACCCCAGTCACTTCAACGCATCATCTCTCCCTCCATCCTTGAGGTACTTACATTCTATTTTATCTCACACCTTGACAGAACGGAGAGAGAGCACCGGCGTCGTCACTACTCATGACGTCTATTACTTATGGTGTATGTCACACGGGCACGTCTTTGACCTTGCCTACTTTATCGCCCTTGCCATTCGCCACCAGACGGATCGACATCGAAAGGGGGTCATCTCTATTAGCCCTTACGTGACTCAATTGGCGCGACACTTCGGACTTCTCGACACTGCAGCACAAGAATCATCCTTGACCCTCATTGGCCAGATGTCCCCACAAGGCATTTCGAGCATGCTTAGCATGAGGATGATCGAAAAAAGTTGAGGAACCTACCCTCCCCAATATCGTCTCGCCCAATCTACCGAGGAGGAGGCCCCAGAAGACATTACTGATGATGTCCGTCCACAACACGAGGACCCACCGTCTCAGCCACCACGCTACCATCATCCAGTTCATGCGGCGGCTTCATATGCTGACATCTCTGAGCGCCTCAATCGATAGGAGCAGCAGTGTTTTCAACAATTTGATAACATTGATGCTACTCTCCAGCAGATTTGTAAGCACTTCCACATCTTATCGCCACCACCACCTCGCGAACCATCCGGCAATGATGATGTTTAATTTATTTTTATTTTTATTTTTATTAATTTCACTTTTCACTTTTAAATGTTATTTCTTTTTTTCTACTATTTCATATTTAGGTTTTATAAACAAATTTTAATCTCAGTTAATTCTTTTTGAGTAATTATTCTTCCTAATATCCCCTAAAAAGTTCCTGATTTTATCACAATTATAAAGAGCTACAAAGCTAACAATCACTTAGGAACTGCAAACTCTATTGGAAAAGGTTTTCCACGACTACCATGCCTTACTCGATCACGAGATACAATATTCTTTTGGTGCAGCACTTGTGGAACCCAACGTCTACCACCACCGGAGTATCCTCCTCCACTCTACATAACTCCAAACTAGGGAGTTCATTCATTTAACACTCAGGAAGTTTCAATTCTCTCCCTATCTTATGATCTTATATTTATATTTCTCCATATATCTATCCTTGTACATTAAGGGCAATGTACATCTTAAGTGTGAGGGGTGAATCATTTCATTATCAGAAAAATCTCTAAATATTGCCTCTTTCATATCATGATTAGGATAAATTTTGATTGATTTATGATTTTTATTGATATTTCTTGAATTAAAACATAAGCATTCATGCATTGATTATTTAAACTTTAAGACATTAGAAAATTAAGCATGATAAGTTTATTTTTAAGAATTTAAAATTTTAGGTTGTTTCCCTAAGTTTAGGTATTATCTTGAATTAAAATCCACAAGTTTAAACATCAAAAAGCCATATTTTCTGTGAGATTATCTCGACCATGACCTAAAGTAATCGCACATGGGTGTGTCCCTGCCGAGCCCTAGTTAAGTTCCATTCAGAAAAGGGAAAGTTTGAGGGCTTTTAGGCATTCTAAAGCCTATTTAAACACCCTATAGGAAGACTAAAAGGAGGGACAGAGAGTAGGGAGTAAGGAATTACTCCAAGAAAGCCGATTGTTCTATCTCAGAAGCCAGATTCATCATCAAGACTGAATATTTCTCCTCAATTTCCCTTCAGGAATTTTTGATTTTCTTTATGTTTTGTATTCTTTATTCTTCTGAGATGTTTTCCTTTTTAGTTATGAACTAAAACCCCTAAATACCTAAGGGGGATGAAACCTAAGACGAATCTTGTTATTATTTTCTGAATTGTATGATAAATATTTGACTTGTTCTTAATTATGTGTTCTTAATTCTTGTTTTGGTATATCAGGATATCAATTCAAGTTAATGCTCTTAGTTGGAGGATGAATAGTCCCTGGCCAAGAGTAACTTTGTTATAATTAAGCGCCTAGAGATAGGGTGATAAGATTTTGCCGAATTACGGTGAAACCTAATAAGGGGATCCATAGATCGAGTTAATGCAACCCTAGGGTGTTAATTAGAGAAAAGTCTCAATTATTCAATCTAGGGTTAGACGTTATTAGTCTTGAATAGGGATAATAACATAGCTTAGGGATTTCTACAGAACAAGTTAAATGAATAAATCGTCCAATTCGGAGCCAAAATAACAAGTGAAGTCTAGGTGGATTTTTCCTTTGGTATTGTCTTAAATTAATCGTTTTTCCAAAAGTAATTTCCAAATTCTATTTTCTATGATTTCTTAGTTTAGTAATTAGTTAATTAAAACAAACCTCATTATTCTTAGGCTAGATAATAAAAAGAAAATCATTACTAGTACTTTTAGTTCCTTTGGGTTCGACAATCCGATCTTGCTAAAGCTATATTACTGTTCGATAGGTACACTTGCCTACATCGTGATAATAGTTAGTTTCAAGAACGATTAATTATAAATTTATAAAACTTATCACGGAAAATCACGATCACATGCCATATTGCATTGCATGGGATGTAACGCTTTAAAAGGAGGAAGTTCTGGCAGTTAATAATTTACAACTCTGGTTGATCATCCTTAGATTTTCTAGCAGCTATTATCTGTAAACTCGTTGTGCATTCACAACCATCTGGCAATGTATTAACCTGGAACACTAGTGGTTCATCCACAGATTTTCTAGTAGCTCTTATATGCAAAATCATTGTGCATTCACAACCATCTAGCAGTGTATTAACTTGCAACATTTGTGGTTAATCCACCCATTTTTTGGTAGCTCTTATCTGCAAATACGTTGTGTATTCACAACCATCTAGCAGCGTATTAACCTGCAATACTAGTGGATCATCCACCCACATTCTGGCAGCACTCATATGGAAATATGTTATGCATTCACAATAATCTGGCGGCTTATTAACCTGTAATTTTTGTGGTTTATCCACAACTTGATCTGTAGGGACGAACGAGTTCTAGGGAACTCTTACTATAGTGTGTAGTGGTGGGTTATGATCTTTTTTGTTAAACCAAAAATGTATTGCATTCACAAAGCATATGTGAACAATACTGAGATTTCTGAGATGACATATATATTATTGAGTGATCTGAAATATCGATATTTTGAAATTGCTATTGTGAATTATTCTATGTGTCATGATTTTGTATAGTTAATCGTTTGCACTGATTTTCTTGTGATGGAACTCACATTGATCTTCATAGCTCACTCCCCTTATTTTCTATCTTTACAAATAACCTAGTAGGTTAGGACACAGACAAGGCATACGGAGGGCTCAGAATTGTTTTCTTTTAATATAAAAGTATTATTAGGCGTATTTCTATAATTCCTGTTATTCGGAACTGTATTGCTTTATTTTAAAATGTGGCATGGGATTTATGTTTAGGGTTTATTTAGCATTCATAAATTTTAATTTGAATTTAGAATATTGAACATGAAATTAGATTTAGTTATGCATAAAATAATTTTGATTTAAATTAAGTAAAAAGAAATTGAATATCACTTTTTCGTATTAGGTTATACTTAAATTTTGAGTAATAAATAAATTATAAATTAACTAATTTTTCAAAGGTAATCACCATTACAAGAAAAGATTATTAAATTTAATCAGTTTTAGTTAACTCATGATTTTTTTTGAAAATAGGCTAAGTTTTCTTCTAAAATAAACAAATGTTTTAAAATTATTGTTTTAAAAACTACATTAGCTTACCGGGCCAATTCGGTGGCCAATGTAATCTTTTGAATTTGGGCTAATGTCTAGGCCAAGTTGGGGAGGTTACAATCATAATCATAGAGAAAAACTCAGGGACTTTCCCAAATTGGTGATGAAGTTGGAGGCAAGTGCACTGTCAGGGGTGAGTGACTGTCGTGTTGGACAAAAGCTAGAGGTCATTTCGGCTTGACATCGTTGTTGTGGTTAAGTCACTAACTAATAACTACAACCGTTGTCGCCCTGACTTGACCTCCAGCTGCTGCTTCAATTTGACCTTCAGCATCTCTCCATAGCCACCGTCAGTCCCCCCCCTAACAGTGCTCTTCTATCCAACTCTGTCACTTTTCAGACAATAGGAAGGTTACGCATCCTGCTTTTGGTGGAAATGGAGAAAAATTTAAGTTGGTTATACTGAAAAGCCCTTGACTTTTTCCCTACAATTATCATCTCAAACTTCTATATCGGGTCTACAAACCATCCTCTTCTAGTGAGGTGGAACTTGAACCTGCGACCGCATCATCACTGTCAGGTGAACTCCCAAGTTTTACTCCAAACTGTGACCCTGCATTAACATTCGTTAACTAGGAGCCCTACTTATACTTCAACCCATTACGGTATATGCACTGTGAACTCGGGGCCTGAGTTGCATTATGATGGGATTCTAAGACAATGGTTCCATCTCGATGCATCACCATCAACTGAAATATACCTTTAAGTTTTCACAACTACCTCAAACACAAACACAAATAAATTGGCCTCCCATTATTTCCATCCTTAAACCTTAAACCCTTGAAACCCTAAACCCTTAAAAACCCTAACCCAAACCTTAAACAAACCCTAAAAACAAAAACTTAATCAAGAAGAGAGGGGAAAATGGGTCCAGCTAGATACATTTCTATTGACTTTGTAGGAAAGCACGTCCAGCTGAACACTTTTTCCCCTTTCTCCAAAATCAGCCTATTCCGGTAAATATGGTAAAATTCGGCCTAATCGCTTAATAATTTTTTAAATTCGGCATTTATGCCTAATTTAGCCTAGATTTTAAAATCCAAAATTTAATTATTATGAAATTAAACTTGGATTTGCCCAAATTCAAATCAAATTCTTTGTTTGCTATCCAAACAAAGAATTTAGGTTTTCAAATCTAAATCCAAACAATGTTGATAATTAAACCTAAATTTTGAAATTTGAAAGGTGGAGGAACTAAAATCTTAGGAATAGAAGTACAAATAAACTAAATTCCAAATTCACGAAGAGTATAGAAAATTATAATATATTTTAACCAAAACTAAATTCAATTTTTGTTTAAATTACTAATTTAAAATTTTATTAATTGAGCTCACAATTTTTGTTTTTTAAAATTACTGAGTTCTTTCACTTGTCACAAAATTAAAGCATCCACTTTTCATAATTTGGTTATGAAGAAAATAAAAATAATAATGTCGAGTATTAATGCAATTTGGTAGCCGAATTAAACAATAAGTATTGAAAAGGTGAGAAGCAATTAGTGTGGTTATTTTGAAATGAGATACATTTATTTGAGTGGAAAAACTACAGTTAAGGTGAGAAGTTAACTGTTTCTTTCCATTTTCGTCTCACTTATAATAAAAATAATTTATCAAAAAATGTTTGATTTCATTTTTTTTCAATATTTTACTTTGTATTTATACTAACTTTTTTACCAATGTGGTGCATGTATTAATTGAATTTAATTATATTTATTTGCTAAAAGTTTCTTGCAAAAATTAAATACACTGGAAAACAAAAGATAAATTAAAATTTTATAAATTAAAATTGCATAATTCTTTTTAAAATATATATTAGGTTATATATTAATTTTATTCAGAAAAATATTTTTAATTAAACTTTTACTCTTAACATTAATTTAAACATAAAATTTTAAATATTTACTATAAATGTTAGAATTAAGTGACCCTAATTCTTATTTAAATAAAATACGATGGAAAATAAAATAAAAGTAAAATCCATATAGAACTAGACTTCTTTTATTTTATTTTAGAATAAGGTTTTTTAAACCTTATTAAACTCCATCTATTTTATATTTACTAGGATAAGGTGTTTCAATCCTACTAGAATATGGCTTTACAAGCCTATAAATAGACATAGTCTATTCCTTTTGTATTGATTCAAATTTTCGACATAGTGAATTTTCTTCTCCTCTCTGTGGTTTTTCCCCAAGGGTTTCCACGTAAAATTTTGTGTTCTTTTTCTTTATTTTTATTTTATTTTATTTTTTTCACAATTGGTATCCGAGCTTCCGGGTTGTTCATCTCGATCACGGTAATGGCGTCTTTGAAATATGAAATTCCGTTGTTGGATCGCAACACCGATTTGCGTTGTGGCGATTAAGATGCAAGCGGTTCTTGCAGATGGATCTCGGAGGATGCCCTCGCTAGGGATAGATAAGATGCCTTCGACATTAACGGATGAAGAGAAGAAGCGTAAGGATCGAAAGGCATTAACACAATTGCATCTGCATTTGTCCAATGAAATTTTGCGGGATGTGATGAAAGAGAAGATCGCCACGCATTATGGAAGAGGCTAGAACAAATATGTATGTCGAAAAACTCTAACAAGCAAGTTGCATATGAAGCGGCGTCTTTATGCTCATCGTTTGGAGGAAGGTGCGTCATACCACACTTACTTAACAAGATTTAAAGAAATTCTCTCAAACTTGGAGGCCATGGAGGTTCAAAGATGATAAGGAAGATCTAGGGTTGATTCTACTTTGTTCGTTGCCTCAGTCTTATTCAACCTTTAGAGACACGATTTTATATAGCCATGCGAGTCTCTCACAGTTGATGAGGTTTATGATTCTTTAACCTCGTATGATAAGATGAAACATCTTGTGGTTAAACTCGACTCTCGGGAGAGAGGTCTCATTGTTCGTGGGAGACAAGATTGGAATACTGATGATGATCGTGGTAGGACACAGAAAGAAATCATCGTGGTAAATCTAAGGGTAGATCAAAGTCTTCAAATAGAGGTAAAACTTGTAACTTCAGTAAGAAGAAAGGGCACATTAAATCGAGTGCTATAAGCTACAAAATAAGATTAAAAGGAGGCTGCGAATCAAAGGGAAAACAACCGAAAATTCTGTGAAGGCGATGTTGTAGAAGACTACAAATGATGGTGAACTTCTAGTCGCTTCACAATGATTCTAAAGTAAGTGAGGAGTGGATACTTGATTCAGTTTGCACCTTCCATATGAGTCCCAATCGGGATTGGTTTACAACTTACGAAACAAAGATTAATGCAAGGTGTTGTTTTGATGGGAAATAATGCTTCGTGTAAGATCGCAGTGTTGGAACAATTAAAGTTAAGATGTTTGATGGAGTTGTCGAAACACTTAGTGACGTGCGGTATGTTCCAGAATTGAAAAGAAATTTAATTTCATTGAGTACTCTTGATTCAAAAGTGCACAGATACACAAAATTGAAAGTGGGGTTTTAAAGATTTCCAAAGGGTCCTTTGTTGTGATGAAAGGGCAAAGAAAAACACCAAGTTATATGTTTTGCAGGGTTCTCATCATTCTCGTGATGCAAATTGTCGCTTCCTCTTCCTTGTCGGATGATGATATTACTAAACTTTGGCATATGCGCTTAGGGCATATGAGTGAGAATGGCATGGTAGAATTGAGCAAAGAGGACTTCTTGATGGGCAAGGAATTTGCAAACTGAATTTCTGTGAGCACTGTGTTTTTGGGAAGCAAAAGAGAGTTCGATTCACTAGAGGAATCCATAACACGAAGGAAACGTTGGAGTATATTCATTCTGATCTATGGGGACCATCCAGAGTGCCTTCGAGAGGTGGAGCTAATTATATGCTAACCTTTATTGATGATTTTTCCGAGAAAAGTTTGGGCGTTCTTCCCGGCGAGAAGCGATGTGTTTTCCGCATTTAAGTCTTGGAAAATTATGATTGAAAAACAGACGGGAAAACAGATAAAAAACCTCCCCACAGACAATGGCTTAGAGTTCTGTTCTGATGAGTTTAATAGATTGTGCAAGTCGAAGCGGATCGTGAGACACTTGACGATTCGTCATACTCCACAAAGAAAACGGCGTTGCGAGAAACGAATGAACAGAACGATCATGGAGAAGGTTCGATGTATGTTGTCAAATGCCAACTTACGAAAGTCGTTTTGGCGTACGACCTCATCGCATGTTTTTGATCAACCGATCTCCATCCGCTGCCATTGAGAAAAAGACTCCACAAGAGGTATGGTCCGTAATCCTGCTAATTATTCTGATTTAAAGATCTTTGGGTGTCTCGCGTATGCTCATGTTAATAATGGAAAATTGGAACCGAGATCCATTAAATGTGTTTTTCTTGGTTATAAAGTGGTGTAAAAGGGTATAAGTTATGGTGTCCTGAAAATAGGAAAGTTGTGATTAGCAGAGATGTTGTTTTTGATGAAACTGCTATGCTTCCTAACTTATCTCTTAAAGACTGTTCCAATAAAGAAAATCAAAAGCGGTGGAGCATCAGATTAATACAGAGTCGACTCCTCAAGGTCAGTACAAAAATTGAGAATAGAGTTGCTTCTTCGCCTCAATACTCTATCGCCAAAAACAGAACTAAAAGAGAAATTAAACCTCCAAAGAAGTATGCTGAGGTGATCTAGTTGCTTATGCTTTAAATGTGGCTGAAGATATAGATGCGAATCAAGAGCCATCAAATTATTCTGAGGCGATTAGCTGTGAAGACTCAGAAAAATGGATGTTTGCTATGCAAGAGGAGATGGAATCACTCCACAAAAACAAAACATGGGATCTTGTGAAACTTCCTAAAGGTAAGAAGACTGCTTAGTTGTAAATGGGTGTTTAAAAAGAAAGAAGGGACTCCAGGAGTTCAAGAACCTAAATATAAAGCAAGGCTTGTTGCAAAGGGTTACAGATCAAGTTCCAGGAGTGGACTTCACAGATGTGTTCTCCCGGTTGTGAAGCATAGTTCGATTCGAGTTTTGCTTGGTATTGTGGCCATGCATGATTTAGAGCTTGAGCGATTAGATGTAAAAACGCATTTTTGCATGGAGAACTTGAGGAAGATATTTACATGCAACAACCGAGAGGGTTTTACAGCTTGAGAAAAGAGGATTATGTTTGCTTGTGAAAAAAAGTCCTTTACGGTTTGAAACAAATCACCAAGGCGATGGTACAAGAGGTTTGATTCCTTTATGACTTCTCACGATTTCAAAAGAAGTAGTTTTGATGATTGTGTTTACTTTAAGAAAAACAATGATGGTTCTTTTGTGTATCTACTTCTTTACGTTGATGACATGTTGATAGCAATAAAAGACAAAGGAGAGATAAGAAAGGTCAAAGCCCAACTAAGTGAAGAATTTGAGATGAAAGATTTGGGACCAAAGAAGAAGATACTTGGTATGGAGATTCTTAGAGATAGAAAAACAAGTAAATTGTACCTAAGTCGGAAGGGGTACATTGAGAAACTTCTTTGCGAGTTTCAATATGCGAGTGCTAAGCTTTGTTAGTACTCCTTTAGCAGCCATTTTAGACTTTCATCGGCTTTGTCTCCACAATCGGATGATGAGATTAAGTACATGTCACATGTTCCATACTCTAGTGCAAAGGGGATCTCTCATGTATGCTATGGTTTGTTCACGTCAGATTTATCATATGCGATCAATCAAGCATTAGCGTATATATGGCGAATCCTGTAAAGAACACTGGAAAGCGATTCGGTGGATTTTAAGATACTTACGAGGTACTATCGATGTTTGCTTACGCTTTGGAAGAAGCAAGATGGAGTTATTGGATATGTTGATGCTGATTTTGCTGGAGACCTTGATAGAAGAAGATCTCTCACAGAGTTACGTCTTTACAATCGGAGGTTGTGCAATAAGTTGGAAAGCCACTTTGCAAACTACGATCGCTTTGTCTACCACCAAGTCGAGTACATGGCGATTACATCGAGGCTTGTAAAGAAGCTATTTGGTTGAAGGACTCTTTAGTGAACTAAATGAAGACCTTCAAATCAAAGACATGATTTTTGTGACAATGATCAGAGTGCCATCTTTCTTACAAAAGATCAAATGTTTCATGAGAGAACAAAACACATTGATGTTCGGTATCATTTTGTTCGTGATATTATTGCTCGTGGTGATATTGTTGTGAGCAAAATTAGTACTCATGAAAATCCTGCAGATATGATGACCAAGTCACTTCCTATAACCAAGTTTGAGCATTGCTTAGACTTGGTTGGTGTTCATTGTTGAAGTTAAACCCTTAAGGGGTTTTATGGAAGAGGTGAAGAACTTGTTCGCGATAAAGAACTTGTTCATTGAGAATTTGGGTCAAGGTGGAGATTGTTAGAATTAAGTGACCCTAATTCTTATTTAAATAAAATACGATGGAAAATAAAATAAAAGTAAAATCCATATAGAACTAGACTTCTTTTATTTTATTTTAGAATAAGGTTTTTTAAACCTTATTAAACTCCATCTATTTTATATTTACTAGGATAAGGTGTTTCAATCCTACTAGAATATGGCTTTACAAGCCTATAAATAGACATAGTCTATTCCTTTTGTATTGATTCAAATTTTCGACATGGTGAATTTTCTTCTCCTCTGCCCGTGGTTTTTTCCCGAAAGGGTTTCCACGTAAAATTTTGTGTTCTTTTTTTTTATTTTATTTTATTTTATTTTTTTTTTCACAATAAATAAGAAAGAAAATGAAGTAGAATATAACAAACTTTAATGTTTAAATTAATTTTTATTTTTTAAATATTTTAAATAACTTAAATATTGTTTTTAATATTCAAAATTAAACATTAACAGATTTTATGATTGAAAAAATTAGTACTTTTAAATAATTAAATTACTTATATTTTGAATATTTATTTAATATTTAAAAAGTATGCATTACATTTTTATATTTAATTATATCTGAAAAAATATGTATTACTTTTTCTCAGTGTTCCTTATTATTTAATTTCGAGTAGTTTTCTTTTTCTTTTTGAGAATATAATAAAATTATGTATGGCTTTGATAAGGATTTAGTAAAGTTTTAATATAGTTAATAATAAAATAATTTGTTTATAATATTTATTGTCATAAATAATAGTTTTCATTTAAATTATAGGTCTACGCCAGTTTAATACTTAAAATATTGATGTGCTAAATAAAGACACAATCTACTCATTATTGTTTTAATATGACATCTAGAATTATTTTCATATTTACTTTCGTACATTAAAATATATAATATTAGTCCTTTTACTCGTGGGATGCATATATTTATTGTGTGTATATATTAATTGAAGTTTACTATATTTTTAATATTTTGAATATATGATATGATTTAATGTTACGGAAGATAATTATAGAATATACTATAATGATTTATTAATAGTTAAAATAATTTATATCTGAATGCAATGACATTTTGTAGGTTCATGGAAATACTCAATGTCCATATGATTTATTAATGCTTCTAATTACTATACCTTATTTGATTTTGATATATTTATTTAGTTTAAAGAGATTTATATTTTAAGAATTTGAATATGAAATTATTACGATCAAATATGAGTCTAAATAATTAAAATTTAGGTACACCTAAAATTAGAAATCACTTATTGTGTGCATTAGATTATCTTAGTATGGAAAATTGTGAATATTGATATAAATTTAATTTTATATTATCTAATAATTCAATCAAATATGGTTAATAATTTACCAAGAAAAAAGTAGCATTGAATTTCTTTCCCAAACATTTGGATTGAGTTCGAATATTAAAGTTATCATTGTTGAAAGGACTTTATCTAAACACTACTTTTTACACAAATAAGATTTGACTCAACCGTAAAACAAATGAAAATACCTATAATTATACTAAAAAAATATGATTAATATTTTGAAATTTATTAAGATATATATGATTAGAACATATAATTTCAATCAATTATTAAAAAGTTAATTATATGATAAATCTAAAATAAAATTGTGAATTAGAATTCAAATTACCTTAAGACAAAAGAGAAGATTTGTAAAATAAAAATGTAACATTTTAAAATAAATATTTATTTTTAAATACAATTTTCTTTTTTGGTCAATAAATAGGCAAACATTTACAGAAAAAAAAAACTAAGCAGACAATACCATTACATGATTATACCAAACTCTGAGAGCCAACAATAAGTTCTCTAGGGACTTCGTCAAAAATCTAAACACCTTCCTTCTTGTCTAAGACCATCTTTGCTAAGAAATTTGCAGTTTTATTTTCTTCTCTAGGAACATGCCTTAACCTCCAATGTCCAATATGTTTTAAGACTTGAAGTATTCTCCTTACCAAGGAAGAATTCGAGTTTGACAAATTGTCCATCTTGGAGAACTTTGATCGCTTCTAGGCTATTTGTAAAAATTAACACTTTATCAAGATCTCGCCTGTGAATAAGTAGTAGAACATCCAAAATCCCCACAATTCAGCTTCAAACACAGAACACTTCCCCAAATAATGATTATATCCAAGGATCCACTCTCCATTATGATCTCTCACGACTCCCCTTGCCGAAGCAAAACCTATACCCGACTTAACTGCCCCATCAGTATGCAATTGACACCAACTTCCTATAGAAGATTGGCCTACTTTGATTACATTTTGTCCAGATAGGTTCTTTACATTAGTCAAAACATATTGTTTCACCCAGCTAATAGAGACTTTACAATCTCACTAGAATCCTAAGAAATTCCTTGAAAAATGAATAAGTTTCTATTGTTCCAGATATGCAAAACAATCAATCCAAATAAAAATGACCAACTAACCCCATATTCAGCATCCTTGAGTGATCATTTCAGTTATTTTCCATCCATTCAAGTAAATTTTTAGAGTAAAAATTACCTTGTTTAACTTGATTCCAAACCTCTTTTGCGGCCGAGTAATCTCAAAGCACATGTAAAATATCTTTAACCTTATTATGGCAAACCAAGCAAGAGGGATCTTGTCCAATTCCTTATCGTACTCTTTCCTCATTAGTAGGAATTCATTGTTTGAAAGTGAGCCAAACGAATACCTGGACACGTTGCGGAATTTTCTACATACAAGGGACTTTCCACCTACTCTTTATAGTATTCCACGAACTCTCTCGGATAGTCTGATATGCACTTTTAACCAATAAAGACATAGTTTGAGTATTTGACTAAGTGATTCGATCCGGACCCACTGGAGGGCAGGGAGGCAGATGCTCACAATTCTTTTAATAGACTCCTTCGATAACCATACTCAGAACAACTCAAGATTCGATCACCTTCTCCTGTTACCATTTTTTTAAACCAATAGTTTGGTACAAGATTACCATGAGAGGGTATATGTTTAAACAAAGGCCCTAAATATGGCATCCAAGAATCCTTCCAACACCAAACAGAGTAAAGGCCTATAGACCACACTAAAATTTCACAAAGTAAAGGCCAAACCTTACCGAGAGCTTTCCAAAAGAAAGAACACCTCACTCTTGCTATATTGTCTAGAATCAACTCCTTAATGTCATACTATGAACGAAGAACATGAACCCATAAAACATTATCCTTTGAGACTAAATTGAAACCCAACTTCATAAAAAAATAAGCATTATGATCCTCCAAGTGTCGAAATCTAAGACCACTACAAGCATGAAGCTGACATATAGAATTCCAGTTGACTAAGGCAATCTTTTTCCTCCCATTCGATGCTCCTCGAATAAATTTCCTGACTAAACTCTTGATTTCCGCACAGATGCTTTGGGTAATTGTAATAAATTGTAATGTGCTTATGTAAGTGTACGTAGTCGTTTAAGTAATAAGTAAGTAAAAATGAGTTATCGTCTCCACAGGGACTGTATAAGCTTAACAAAATATTTGTAAAATTATAACTTTACACTTTGATGTAAAAATTTAATAATTTGGATGGTGATGATTAAACTAAATACAATTAATTAGATGCAAAGATTGATCCCTATGCAATTTGCAATCTAAATGCAATTTACCTAAGTGTATCAATAAAGGCTTTAGTAACAAAAACAATTAACATTAAATGGGCTAGGATAATTATATTAATCTCAACTTACTTTCATCATGCTAACATGTTCAGAATTACTTCCATGGCAACTCGATCTCTTATGGGTTTGGAAACTAAATTATGTCCTCTCAGATCTTTTACTTAGTTAAATAAGCATGTTACTGATCATATTAGACTAAGGGTTTCTTAGCATTTATGCAAGGTCACAGAGACATTTACATTTGCAACAGTTTAATTACATAAATCTAAAAGCCATGCAATATAACAGAGCTAACTAAATATATTATGAACCTTAACTTAGTTGGTTTTATTGATCTAAATTAAGCATTGCACTTTTCAATTATGCGTCTACTAGTCATCGTCTGGTTAGGATCACTCAACTAATCTGAGTGCACCTAATCACGTATGAATGAAATGCATCATGATATTAATTGAAAACATAATCAACTGAGGCACAAAACATGTTAACATGAATTAAATAAATCTCATTAAATTAATATAATCATCCTAGCAGATAGGAATTAAAACTTCATAGTTGATGTCAAAAACATAAAACACGAAGCAAACATGTTTAAAATAAATGGCAAGATGAAAGACTTTGCTCAATTCAGCAGCCTTTGGGATCTATTCTAACTGATGTACTCAACTCTACTTATTTCAACAGCCTTTGGGATCTATTCTGACTAAAGCGCTCCTCCGTTCTGATTGAGCTTCTTTTGCTAAGGGTTTAGAAGGTAGTCGGCTAAAGAGTGCTTTTGAAAAAGCTTTTGAGGCTAAAGATGGGAGAGGAGATGGACGGCTATGCAAGGGAAAAAGGGAAAAGGATTTGAAAGAAAACTATTAAGGTGAGAAAGGAATGTTGAGTGATGAGGGATGATAGAAAAGTAAGAAATGACAAGGTATTTATAGGTGAAGGTAAGGGTTTGAGTTTACTAAAAATAAGTTTAAATTTACTTCCTTCCCTCTGTCATGTGGCCGACCATGCTTCAAGGAAAAGGGATGACCAAGTCTTCTCAATTTGAATTTAAATTTCAAGCTAAAAATAGCTATAGAATGGACGGTTTCAACAAGGAAGTTTTTGGGCTGAATTTTGATTATTTTCCAACTACAGGGACCTTTAATTAAATATCCCAAAGCACATTTTGGGCAGCCAACATCAAGTGCCAAAATTGGGCTCTTAGTTCCCCTTGTTGAATGATTCTTCAATCCAAAACTGAGTAGATATGTCCATCTTTTATCACCTTCTTTATTGGGTCAAGTAGTTAACCCCATGCCCAAAATTACATGGTCTTGCCTTCCACACGGATAATTTGTGCATGACCATCTTTTATTTATTTAAATTATGTCTCCAATAGCCTACCTACATAGTGAAAAATACATACGTTAATAAATTAACATGAATTAATATAAAATATGCATGAAAACAATGTAATTAAGCATAATTTCACATACTTTCCAAATTCATGGCTAAAATTACTAATTAAGTAAAATTCACTTATTTCAATAATAATTAATCGAGATAAACATAATAATTAAGTAAAAAGGTGGTAAAAACATATTAAAAAACATTATATAATTTTGAGTTTACAGTAACATCATGGATTGCATGAAGTAATTAGGTATAGAAAGAAGAAAAGATTACGCTGAAGTAATTCTACCTGCAATAGATAGTTGTTCGACGTCCCAGTTATGTAAGTTGTTGTGCACTTTTCAACCACAAACCTTAAAGTACTACCTGTCACTTTATCATGAAATAAAGGCACTCCTAGATAAGTTTCGAGATTTTGTACCTTTTGAAATCCAAGTGTAGAACTAATTTTGTCCTTTAACTCCTCATCAACACCATTCGAAAAGAAAATATTAGTCTTTTAAGCGTTGACTCGATTGTAACGCCCCAAAATTCATGTTTTTGAATTGTTAAAGTATGTCCAGTGAATTGATTTAGTTCAGTGGCTAAGTGTTAATTATGTGTGTTTGAGGTCTTATGTTCAAATCCCTTCCATCAATTTTTTTATTTTTGTTCCAACCCTAAACTTTGAATATTTAGCTTAACTATTAATTTTCATCAATTGCTCGCAAGAATAAACCTGTTGGTTCAGTGGTAAGGCTTCAGCTTACCTAGAGATCTTGTGTTCAAATCCCGGGCATGCAAAGCGAAAACATTTTTGCTATTCTCTATCTGCGCCTCCCATGTGGTCAGAATTTGATTTGAATTCGAATTTTGGAAAATTTGATAGGTGGTTAGTTAATGAGATTTAGTGGGATTTTAGTTTTGAATTATCCCTAAAGTTCCCCAAAAATTTCTCTCATTCTCTCTCACATCCACTTTGCCAACTTTTCCTTATTTCAATTTGCAATCTTCTTTTCTCTCTTTTGCTAAAATTGCTCTCTTTTTCAAAAATTTTCCAACTTTCTTTCTTTTATTGTTTTCAAATATTGTTTTAGTGCGGCGAGAACTCCCTTGTTCAAGTTCCTTTTTGGTCATTCCAATTTTGGTGTTGGCTATGCATGATTGTAGTGTCGAGTAAGAGTATGAATTCCTATGGATGATGTAGTATTTTTTGTTATTACATATTTGTAGTGAGGAAGTAATCTTTCAATTGGTTCTTTGTATTTAATCTAATGGTTTTGATGTACTATTAGGAGAAATTCGTAAGGTGTATGATGTTCTTCCGAAAAATTAGGAGATTTTTAAGGCTGCTACTACTATTTTAGGTAAGTAATTGACTGCCCAAAAGGTTGATTCTCAGATTGAAGGCCAAATATTTAATCGTTCGTGGCAAAATAGTGATTCGATTTCGTATATCATTACTAATTAGTCCATTTTAAATTTTATTTTTAGGGTATAGAAGTGTATCATATCATCGTTTTCCAAAAAGGGTAAGGTGTGTGACTCAAATTTGTAAAAATAATGAATGAAGCAAAGCTAAAAAAATCCATTGTTGATGCCATACGGCTGTGTGCTAGACCATGTAGGCCTGTTTTAAATAAAAATTAGTTAGGGTTGTGTTTGATGTGTGATTCAAGGTTAGCCACATTATAAGATCTTTTATGTGTTATGTCTGACTTTTATGTATGAAATTTGAAATTTTGATTTTGTATGTGCAACTTCTGAAAGTATGTTAGCATGTTCTAACTTGTAAAGCATGTATGAAATGTTCGCATCTGGATATCTGGTTAATGGTTGCATGTGCATTGGGGTGGGATAATTATGTGACGGAGTAAGTTTTGACAATTTAATGATCTACCGTATCTTGTGGTTTAAACCACATATCTGTTCTAGTGGCTTGACCACACTTATTTGATTCTGGAGGATTACTGCATAATTTCTGGTAGCTTGACTGCACTATTTTGAAAAGTGACATACGCTCACTATCATGATGTGTGGGGTTGGATGGGTATTTATTATCGTAACTAGTGTGTAGGGATGGACGAAGATGGTGTGTGGTAGATGGGGCTAGGATTTGTATCTGTATCTATACCTATATCTATATTTGCAACTGCATCTGTATTTGAAACTGATCTGTCTGTCATATCGCGTCATAAGATATGCCATGCATTTGCAACCATTCGCACAATGATTTTTGCATGATTTATCTATTTTTTCTGTTTGTATGGGCTAAGTTACACACTGAGCTTGTAAGCTTACCGAATTGTTTCTTTTTTCATAGGTGATGAACAAACTTAGGGCCGGGCAGCGTGCAGGAGCTCGGATTCATATTCTGGTTAATAAATAAGACTATTTGAGTTTATTTTTAAAAACTATTCGAGACATTTTAGAATTTTTGGACTATAAACTATTTTGGACTTTATTTCTAGTTTTGGTTGGTTTTGTAGGACTATAATATATTTTTATCGTAACTACAAATCTATTTGTTTTCACAAATTAAAGTCATGATTTTCAAAATTTAATACTTGAAATTTTTTTCTACAAAATAAAGTAATCAATTAAACTATTTTCTGTAAAATGAACAGCTTAAAACACGAATTTTCTAAACACTGGAAAGAGGTTTGCGAAAATCAACTATTTAAGATCACTCAATTTTCAAGAGTTACTTTTAGGTTGTTAAACAAGTACATGTAATTCCTCAAGATTCGACTATAACATCTAAACCGGGTACGGGGTGTTACATCGATGCCTAAAAAAACACAGAAATTATCCAATGTCTTCTTAAGAACACTATCTACCACTAGAAATGGCCAAATGAATACTATGACCCAACCATTCCATACAAAGCACGAACATGTATGGAGATAAAGGACATGTCACATCCCAAAATTCGGGTTTGTAGAAATTGGATTATTGAATTGAGAGTGGTCACACCCAAAAATTTTTCTAGATGAACTTGGCATATTTGTCAATAGATAAGTATCAAGTATAGTAATTAATTAGTGGTGGAGTTTTCCTAGATGATCTGATTTTCAATCCCTTCCCTCCCATTAATTTCTATTTGGTGCAAATTTGTTTCAAACCTTAGTAAAGATCACACCATGTTTTTAAGTTGTAGGAATGTGAATAAGGAATTAAATGGCCTGGTGGTTAGGAGCTTAGATAACCTTCTAAGGGCAATAGGTTCAAGTTTCCACATTCTCCATATTTTTATTTTTTATTGGCAACTTTTGCATAGGAAAAGCCCTTCTTGTCGTGCACCTTTGTTACCATGCAAAGGAAGATTTCTTTTCTTGTGTGTGAGTCAACCTTCCTTCATTAAACCCCTTTTGTATTTCTATGATCCTCTTTTTGCTCCTTTGTCCCTTCAACATGCCTTTTTTCCCCTCCCCTACCTTGCATGTCAATTCAATGTACCTAGACAAGGTGTAATACACCTTTTGTGTTTCATTTTTTTCTTTCTTCTCCATATTGTTGTCCCCCTCCATAGCTACTCCCTTTTGTCTCTATTTTTCTTTTGCTTTAACCATCTACCACCATTTTTGCCCTATTTTCCTCCTCTCCTCCGCCACTTCCTTGCCAACCGCTCCACCTATTTGTTTGCTTGAACACCACCCTTTCACCACCATTCACCACCATGGCCACCACCTTGTACCACCATAGATAAAACATTCTTTTTTCTCTCCACTCCTCATTATTCCTTATTTTTTCTCTCCTCCCTTTCTCAAGTGTTACAATACTCTTCTCCCTCCTCTTTCTCTGTCGAGTTCTCGCTAGATCGTCGCTGCAACTTCGCCGCACCTCCACCGATGATTAGTGATCCTTCCTCCTTTCTTCACCACTTTTTGATCTCAACCACTCTCTGTAGTAAACAAAACCTTATTTCTTTTATTTTATTTTTAATTTTTCTTAAATTATTTTGATATCATATACTTTTGACTCACTTTTTCAAGTGATCAATTTCTCTAGATTCGATTTCCTTTCCGATGCAAGACTTCGGTGATCCATCAATCCTTCTGATTCAATCGAGTTAGAGTAGGTATGGTAGTGGAATGAAAGCCACTATTTCTTCCCTACTTTCTCCTTTAGGCCGAATGTGTATAAGAGATTTTAGTGTATTTTCCTTCTAGTATTGACACTTCATATTCTACTTTTGATGAAGAGCCAATCAATACCATCCCGAAAAGCTCCTAATTTTATAAACAAAATCATCACTACGAACGAGTATTTATAGGAATAAGTTCAAAATGTATGATTTAGTTTACGTGAGTAATATCATAAAATGTTTTAAAAGACAATTTTTAATGTAAGGTCACTTTGATAGCATATCAGTATTCCATTGGTAAAGATCCGAGTGTGGGCATTCTTTAGAGTGGTGTTTCACATTTGATCTACTATCAGGTCTGGGTCTAATCTAACATAAAAATACATATACGTTAATTCTAATATTTAAATAAATATTATTATTTGGATCATGTTTATGTGAATACTTAAAGTATTCCAAAAAAAGGGAGATTAAACCCATCGATGTGTATTATACCAAGTAAGTAGCCCAAACCAGCTACCTTATGAAAATATGTTGTGTGGTTATGATTTTACATGACAAATAAATTGTGATATTTCGATTTGTTGAAACAATTCGTGAAACGCATGTTAAACATGTCCTACATGATATTATATATTAAGAACTTTGATTTGCATACTTCAACATGCCCAATGTGACAAATGATATCTTGAAATGAAAAATATGTATATATATGTTCATTGTGGCCATATCACATGCATGGGGTGTGACTTTGTAAGGAGGAAGAATTGGTGGCTTCATCCACAACCTACGTGGCATCTTGTCTGCAAAATTGATGGTTTATCCACAACCTACGTGGCAGCTTGTCTGCGAATATTAGTGGTTTTGTCCACAAACTATATGGAAGCTTGTCTATGAATTTGGTGGTTTATCCACAACCTAAATGGCAGCCTGTCTGCAAATATTGGTGGCTTCAACCACATATATTGGAGTGATTGGATGGATGAGTTATGAGGAACTCTTTTTAGAGTGTAGCGGTGATGGGTAGGATGTTTTTATAAAAATTTGCATAATTGTTTTACAAAAATTGCACTGCCATGATCATGTGCATAAAATTGATTATGTTGTATGATAAGTATGTTTTTATTATTATTTAACTTGTTATAAGACTTACATTGAGCTTTAAAAGCTCACTAATTTAGTTTCATAACCTTTCAGATGATTCACGGACTTAGGTCTTGGATTCTGCATTCAGAGGAGCTTCTCGGATGGGACTTTAATAAATGGATTATAAATTATTTGGGATGTTACTTTTGACTTTGGACATTGGACTTTCTATCAGGTTGTTCATTTATTTTATAACTCTCATTTGCCATGCATACATGCTTAATGGATTTACAAGTATTTTGAATTATTGAGTTTATTTAAATTAATTATGATTTTTACTTGATTTTAAACAAACTTTTTGATTTATCTAAGTATTTTCAAAAATCCGCTGCGAAAGATTTTTACCAAAATCATTTTTAAAAAATAATTAAAAATATCGCAAATTCTTAGTTTTATGGTTTAAGACGAGATTTCGAAATACTTGAGTTTTAATAAGTTTTCTTCAAATGCTAAATTAATCGGTATTTAAAATTTAGAGTTTTTGTAAAATCAATTGAAACCTAGTTATTTTCAACAAGTAAACTTTTTCAAAGGTTTTAATGTGACTTTCAAGATTTAGACATAATTCTAAGCCGAGTTTAGGGTGTTACATTTAGTGGTATCAAAGCTGAGTTCAAAACTTGAACTGTGGATTTTAAATGAATATGCATGTATATTTTAAAGAGTATTTTAAAAGTATTTTGCTATTAAATTTAAAAAATAAAAATAAAAATTTGAGACTCGCGAAGTTGATCTGAGATAAGTACTCTCTATACTTGAAACTTTAGATTATGAAACCTTAGATTATGAGATGATATACTTACAGATTCTAAAACTCTGATTGAAAACAGTCAAGTGATAACATTAGAATTGTTTCTAAAAAAATGTCAGATAAAACTCATAAAATTTATCGATAAGTGTTACAAAAACTCGAGGTATGTGAACCCATGGTATGTGATTTTGATGAGTGCAATGTCCGGTAGCTCAAGATTATTCATTAGCTTTTTCAAGAAATTGTGCCTGACCTTGAGACAAATGACATTGTTAATGTGTCTACAGCTAAAGGCAGAAATCAAAAGATTAAGGATGATGCAATAAGTTTTAGAAAGGGTTTTTGAGACTACGGTTGAGAAGAATAAGATATTAAAAGGGAGTAAGTGGTTGGAACGCGAGAGAAAGGAAAAGAATAAAGTACAGAATAAGAGAGAGTCTAGTTATACTGGCCCAAATTCATGACAATTGAAGCAGGCTACAGAGGACAAACCACAACAAAATGTTGTAGAAGCTAATACTAGAGGTTCTATTGGATTAGCAAGAAATTATTGTTTGTAAATATTGTAATAAGCGCCATTCAAGTGAGTGTTGGAATAGTCAGGAACATGCCTGAGAAGTGGGTCCGCAGAGCATTGTGTTACAGATTGTCCAAGACGTCATCCTATTTAAATGCAAGCTTCGACTCAAAAATAGAATCAGAGACTAGTTTATGCTTCTAGGCACCGGGAGTATCGAGATGCATCTAGCATCAATGAAGGTACTTTATGATCCATTCTAATTGTGCCTTGCACTAATTTAAAATTGGTATTACCTAAATATTTTTTGTTAATAATGTATCTGTGAAATTGAGAATTTGGTAATGAGGAAATTGTTAGTGATATTTCTATAGATAGACAATCTATGTAGGTAAATAGGAAATCTATTGGAGATTTAAGGTGAAGTATTGGAACTCCATTGGAATCAGAATTGCGGTTAGTTTAGACAAAAGAGTTACGAATTTTGTGGATAAGTGAATTGACTTGACAATAGGAATTTCAAGGATGAAATTCTTTTTAAGGAGAGAGTTTTCACATCCCAAAAACTGGGCTAGTAGAAATAGGGTTAATGAACCAAGAATGGTCGCGCTCAAAATTTTTTAGAAAACCATAGCAAATTTTTCAATGAATAAGTATCAAGTATAATAATTAAGTAGTGGTGGAGTTGTCCTTGATGATTTAAGTTCAAATCCCTTCCCTTCTATTACTTTATATTTGGTGCAAATTTGTTTCAAACCTTAGTAAATGTCACACCATGTTTTTAAAATAATTTTTGTAGAAATGTAAGCAAGGAATTAAATGGCCTAGTGTTTAGGAGCTTAGATAACTTCTTAAGGGTCCTAGGTTCATGTTTCCACATCTCCATATTTTTATTTATTTTTATTGGGAACTTTTGCATAGGAAAAACCCTCCTTGCCATCCACATTTGTTACTATGCAAGGGAAGATTTCTTTCCTTGTGTGTGAGTCAACATTCCTTTATTAAACCCTATTTTTACTCTCATGATCCCCATTTTGCTCCTTTGTCCCCTCAACATGCCTTTTTCCTCCTCCCTTACCTTGTGTGCTAATTTAATGTACCTAGACAATGTGTAATACACTTTTTGTGTTTCATCTTTTTCTTTCCTCTTTGTATTGTCGTCCACTCCTTTGCCCCTCCTTTTTCTTTCTATTTTTCGTTTGCTTTAACCATCTACAACAATTTTCATCCCTATTTTCTCCTCTCCTCCACCAACACTTCTTTTCCAATCGAACCACCGCCAGACCTCCCCTCTTTCGTTGCTCTTCCTATTTGTTTGCTCCAACGCCACCCTTGTACCACCATTCACCACCGTGGCCACTACCTTACACCACCATAAATAAAACATTCAATTTTCTCTCCACTCCTCATTGTTTCTTATTTTTTATCTCTTCCCTTTCCCAAGTGCCACAACACTTTTCTCCCTCCTCTTCTATCGGGTTTGCATCAGACCGTCGCCATCGCATCACGGCGCCTCCACCGATGATTAGTGATCTTTCCTCATTTCTTCACCATTTTTCGATCTCTACCACTCTCTATGGAAAACAAAACCTTATTTATTTTATTTTATTTTCAATTGTTCTTAAATTATTTTGATATCATATACTTTTCACTCACTTTTTTAAGTGATCAATTTCTCTAGATTCGATTTCCTTTCCTATACAAGACTTTGATGATCTATCAATCCTTCTAATTCAATTGAGTTAGAGTGGGTAAGTTCGATTATTTACTAAGGTAAGCTCCTAATTTCAGAAATGAAATCATTGTTACAAATGATTATTTACTAGGGTATGTTCGAAATGGACAATTTTGTTTAAGTGAGTAATATCATAAAATGTTTAAAAAGACGATTTTTAATGTAAGGTCACTTTGATAATAGATCGGTATTCCATTGGTTAAGATACGAGTGTGAGCGTTCTTTAGAGTGGTGTTTCTCATTGAATCTATTATCAAGTATGGGTCTAATCTAAAATAAAATAGGTATAAGTTAATTCTAGTAGTTAAATAAATATTATTATTTGGATTTTGTTTTATGCGAATACTGAAAGTATTCTGAAAAAAGGGAGATTAAACCCATCAATACGTATTATACCAAGTAAGTAACCCAAACCAACTATCTTATGGAAAGTATGTTTTGTGGTTATGGTTTTCATTGTTTGAAAAGTATGTTATTCTCATTCTCATGTTTAGTGATATTATGGCATAATTAATTTTACATGACAAATAATATTTCAATATCTTGAAACAATATGTGGAACACATGTTAAACATGCCCTACATGATATTATATATTGAGAAATTCGATTTGCATGCTTCGACATGCCCAATGTGACAAGTGATATCTTGAAATGATAAATATGTATATATATGTTCATTTTAGCCATATCACGTGCATCGAGTGGGACTTTGTAAGGAGGAAGAATTGGTGGCTTCGTCCACAACCTACATGGTAGCTTGTCTGCAAATATTGGTGGCTTCGACCACATATATTAGAGTGATTGGATGGATGAGTTCTGGGGAACTCCTTTTGGAGTGTAGCGATGATGGGTAGGACGTTTTATAAAAAATTGCATAATTGTTTTACAAAAAATGCATTTCCATGATCATGTGCATAAAATTGATAATGTTGTATGGTAAGTATGTGCTTATTGTTATTTAAATTTTTATATGACTCACATTGAGCTTTAAAAGCTCACTCCTTTAATTTCATAACCTTTCAGGTGATTCACGGACTTAGGGCTTGGATTTGACATTTGGAGGAGCTTCTCGGATGGAACTTTAATAACTGGATTATAAATTATTTGGGATGTTATTTTAGACTTTGGACATTGGACTTTTTATTGGATTGTTCCTTTACTTTATTACTCTAATTTGCCATGCATACATGCTTGATGGATTTACAAGTATTTTGAATTATTGAGTTTATTTAAATTAATTACGATTTTTACTTGATTTTAAACAAACTTTGTGATTTCTCTAAGTATTTTCAAAAGTCTACTGCGAAAGATTTTTACCAAAATAATTTTTAAAAAGTAATTAAAAATATTGCAAATTCTTAGTTTCTTTTTTTATTTAAGACGGGATTTCAATATAATAATGATACTTTTCAAATACTTTAGTTTTAATAAGTGTTTTTCAAATAATACATTACTCGGTTTTAAAATTTAGAGTTTTCATGAAAACTGTCGAAGCCATTTTTTGAAAAAGGAGTCGACTTTTGGTTTTAAAACGAAAAAAAATGGAGTCGCCACCGATCTTTTTTATATGAGGTGTGATCGGATCACCTCGTAATTTAATTGTTTTAATAAATGGTTTGATTTACTAAAACTGTGATTTTGGTCTACGAAATTCAGAAAATAGGTTTGGGAGTCGGTTACATACGAGGAAGGATTAGCACCCTCATAACGTCCAAAATTGGTACCTACTTGATTTTTTAATGTCTTAATGTCAAAAATTAAAAAATCCAAAGGAGTTTAAATTACTATCCCTATTTGCATTAATGCTAATTTTATTTGAAAATTACTTGAATAAATCGAAACGGATATTAAAGACCCTCTCATCTCGAGATAACAAAATGTCATATCCCGTAAGTTAGGACATGACGTTTTGAACCCTCGAGAATAAGCTCGCCTTTTAATTTTGTTTAAAACTCATGTCTTTAATTTTAAAAGGATATTCGGTCATTTTGGTTCAACGAGAAAAATTGAAACTCCGTAAGTTAGGGTATGACTTTCTCGAATTTCCAAATACGGAACATTGCATTTATTTTCAAAATTTCTTTTTTACGAATTTGGGTGAAAAAGAATGACATTTGTATTGATGTACAATATTATGATAAAATATTATAATAATAATGATGTAATTACAAAGATGAATACAATATTAGTACACAAGCCTCGATAAATAAAGCAATAAAACGAAAATGCACGATATAAAAACAAACAAACAAAACATAAAAATGTTTAATAATGGATGAAATAATGAAACCATATGTAAAAAGGAAACAAATAATGAACAAATGGATAAATAAGTAAATTTTGGTAGTAAGAAAATATACGAATCAACAAATATTTATGAACAAATTATTAACCTTATAAACTTTAATATGTATATAAAGCGTAAGTAAAATAGATATGCATAATATTAAATTTAAATTTTTTAAATATAAAAATAATAAAAATAGCAAAAACGAGATAAAAATATAACAATGATAATAATAGATAATTTTATATTTCAAAAAGGTAATAAGTAGATAAATAAATTACAATAATAATAATAAAAGATAAAACAAAATAAAAGAATATAAAATATATAAAAAAATTAATAAAATGAATAAAATAAAAAAATAAATAGAATACATAATAAACGAAATATGTAAATAAAACACGAATGCTAATAATAATAAATGAAAAGAAAATATAAATAATATCAAACTTAAATATTAAAGAGTAAAAATAATAATAAAATAAATCAAATATATAACATAAAATAATAAACAAATAAATAAATAGGAGGAGTAAATGATTCTAAATTTAAAATTAAGAGATGGGTAAGAGAATAATAAATAAATAAATATGATAAATCAAGTCTAAACATAAAAAAAAATTGTCGAAACCATTTTTAAATCGAGTTTTGGAAAATGGGAATCGACCATAAGAAAAACGAAAACGGGAGTCGCCACCAATTTTTTTAGGTGTGATTGGATCACCTTATAAAATGTTTTGTTTTAAAACATTAATTTTGGTCTACGAAAATCGAGAAAACGGATTCGGGAGTCGGTTACGTACGAGGAAGGGTTAGCACCTTCGTAACACCCAAAAATTGGTACCTAATTGATTATCAAGTATCTTTAATGTCGGAAGTTTAAAATTTTTAAGATGCAATCCTTTTTAGAATATTTTAATTTTGAAAATTAGGATTTACTCGTATCAAATGAATCAAAACATTACATCCAATAAGTTAGGAAGCAATATTTTTAAGACATTCGAAGCTAAGCTAGCCCTTTTTGAAAATCCTTATCTCAGAATGACAAAACGCCATATCCAATAAGTTAGGACATAACGCTTTGAAATTTCGAGACAGTTGTTTGTATTTTGAAAACCTTAAAAAATTAGAAGGGTGCTTGACTATTCGAACTCAACGAGAAAAGTCGCAACCCAGTAAGTTAGGGCACTACTTTTCTCGAAGTTTCCAAATACCAAGCATTGCCTTTCTATTTTTGAAAAACTTTTGAATCTCGTTTTTAATTAATGCATGAAGAACCGTATATATGCATTATAACATGTAAGATAACATTTTACAATAATAAGTAGCTAAAACATGCATTTAAATAATATGATAGCCATAATATAGAGGTTCTATACTAGATACATACATAAATATAGCAAATATAATAACATACTTATTAAGATATAGATAGCATATATTGAAGATGAATAAGCAAAATATACGAACATACGAAGTAATAATTAATTTAAAAATGATGCATGATATATAATTAGACATATAAATATATATACAAAACAAATGCGATAATAATAAAAAATAATGTAGTAATATATATATATATCAATCAAACAACATTTAATAATATTATGAAACTAGCATTTAATATATAAATGATATAACAATATAACAATATATAAAAGATTTAATTCGTATTAAAATATAAAATAAAGTGAGTAATTATTGATAAAATATACCTAAAATTAAAAAAAAACAATGTTTAAAATAAGTTATGTATAATAATATAATATGAATAAAATATAAGGAAATATAATATAATATAATAATAATATAATAAGTATTTTGCATATAAAAATATGGTAAAATAATTAATATATAACATATAACATATAAAAAAACAAATTAAATATATTTATATAATAAAATATATAATAAAAATATATATAAGAAAGATAAATATTATAAGGAATATTAAATAATAAAATATAGTATGTAATAGAAATACCTAAATAATTATAATGAAATATAATATGGTGTATGTATAATAATAATAATGTAACAAATATATAAAAATATAATTAAATAAATAATAAAATAAAAATATACAACATATAATGAAATTTATGAACATATATAATATTACAAATAATATAATTAAAATAATATATTACTAAATATAATCAATGTTTGTAAAACACATATATAAAAGGTATCTTAAATAAATTAAATTAAAGGTATATAAGGATTAAAATTAAATTTAATTAGGGAATTTAGGGTTAATTGCAAATAAATAAAGAGAACTGGGCCAAATTGGAACACAGACTAAAGTCGAAGGACTCACTGGGCAATTTATCCTAATCCCAAACGACACCGTTTTTCCGAATACAGCTTTAAAGTCACTATGAGAATTAAATTGGAACAAAATTAAAACATTAGAGCTAAATTTAAAAAAGGATAAAATGAAATTATAGAAATTAAAAATGCAAGAGGACCGATTGGGAAATTAACCCACTTTACGAAAACACGCGGATCCTCCCAAGGTAATCGGGTCAACACGCGGATCCTCTGTCTAATACGGTGCTGATTTAGTGCTTATTGAATTAAGCAAAACGACACCGTTTTGGTAGGGTTATATAAACCCCTATTTCAGCCTTCAAAATCATTTTAGCCTGGTTTCGAAAAAAAAGGAAGAAATCCTTTGAAAGAGGATCTGGGGTTCGATCTAGGGGTTCTGTCGAGCCTCCGTTCCCGGTCTTCTCACGCGCTCAAGCGCTCGCGCGTCACCACGCACGGTGGTCAGAGAGTTAAAACTCTCATCCTTTCAAGGCGAAAACTCAGGTAACTCCTTCGCTTTTAATATTTCAGTAGTTTATTTTTAAAAAATCCTCCGTATACCCGTCAGAAAATAATTAACAAAATATGAAATATAAATCACCTTAGAAAACTGTTTGTAGTCCTGAATGTATTCGTATGTCTGCTATTTTTATTTTCTAAAAAAAATCCAGTCCTTTGTACAATGAAATGATACGGCTTTTATAGCCTCTATTTACAAGTTTAATTTATCCTTTTTCGATTTCTTGCCTTGTTTGCTGCTGTTTTCTTTCCTCTTTTGTAGGTACTAGCGAGGAAGGTAGACCATCGGCATTGATTTGGCTTCAACTACGGCCAGATTTGAGGCCTGGAATCACGGCGTCAATAGCGGACAACTAAAACAACGCGACTGGGATGATACGCTAAAATGTCGCTGGAGAGGAGTTGATGGGGGCACGATCGGTGGCTGAGGAGTCGTTGAGATGGTGCATTGAATGGTGGCCTCGATTTGGGAGCTGGACAGGCGCTCCCCAAACCTTCCAGAATCTATTGTGATGCTAGGAGGGAAAGATAGAAACCCTAGGGTTTCTTGCCTCGATGTAAAAGTTTGGGCCAATTGGGCAAATTAAGTTTTGGGTTTAGGGTGTAACAGGTATAAGGTATAATCAAATCTGCTGGGTTTAGGCTAAAACCAGGTGTGGATTTACTGGGTTGTAACCGGGTGTAGGACTTTTAGTATTTGGGCTTATCAAGCTTTGAAGCCTGTTTATTGTAAATGGACTGTATAAATGGACTTTTATTTATTTATCAATTTATCATTTTTTGGTTTTAAGGCCCGGGCAGATTTGGGTTATTACACAAATAATGAATAAATAGATAGATAAATATAATATATAAATATTATTCAAATTTGAGTATTTAAAAAGGAAACAAACAATAAAAAATTAAATGGATTTATTTGAAACACGCGGATGAAATGGGGGACCAAATGGGAAATTATCTTTGTCCCCCAAAACGCTCAATTCCAACGTGGACTGAAGTGAAACAGAAATAAAATAAAAGCATTAAATTAAAAATATAAAAAACTGAATTAAAAAATAAAAAAGGCAGAAGGACCAAAAGGGTAAATAATCCTTTTGGCAAAAACACGGGGATCCTCCAGACGGGTTGGGTGCGCGTATAGGTCCGGTAGCTCAAAACGATGCCGTTTTGCAACCCTTATTCAAATTAATTTTTTTGTCAAAAATTTCATTTCATTCCTCTTTCAAAAAAAAAAAACAAAAAAGCTCTCCCCCTTTTCTCTCCAAACTCCTTAGGCCGGCCATAGGTCTAGTCGTCGACCGCCGTCCACAGTGGCCTGAAAAAATCAAAAGTCCTTTTTTTAATCCCTTTTTCAAAAACAACTCAGATATGGGGTTTAAAACCCCAAAATCTAATCAATGTTTGGCCGTGGGAAAAGAAACAAAAAGGTTTTGCCCTTTTCTTATGAGGCCTCCGACGGTGGCGAGATGTGGAGTAAAAGGTAGATTTCCACCCCTTTTCTTTGTTTTTTTGTTTTATTTAAAATAAATCAAATCAAGAAAGAGAAAAAAATAAAATAAAAAATGAAAATACAAGAAATCGCTTTCTTTTTTACTTTAAGTTTCTCTTTTCTATTGATATTATGTCCAAAAAAAAAAAAGGCTATCGGTGTGGCTTTTATAGCCAAATTACAGAACTTCTAATTTCTATTCTTTGTCCGTTTCTTAGTTGTTTGTTATTGCTTTTTGTCCTTTTCTTCGTTGTCCCTTTTGCTTGCGTGTTGTTCTTTGTTTTTCAAGTGATAGAGGTGTCAAACGCATGGAAGGGCAGTGGTTGATGAACCTCAAGCGGCGGTGGCGTGTGGCTGACATGGGAGGAGCGGCTAGGGTTTCCCTTTTATTTTTGTTTGGCTGAAAGCTAGTTTAGTTTTGGGCCATTTTGGGCTACTAGAGTTTTTGGTTATTGGGTTTGGGTAGTTTTTTATTTGGGCTATGGGTTTTGGGTTTTAATTTGTAAATAGGACTGTTAAAGCTTTTGAAATTTTATTTATTTATGTTTATTTTTTTGGGTTTTATTTTATCTCTGGCCCAGGCCAAAATTGGCCTATTACAGCTGCCCCTCTTTGCTCGTTGACATGTAACGTAAATGGAACAAAGACTTCAGAAAGGGCCAATTTTGTCTGGTCTTGTCACATCTTGACTTTTGGTGCTTCTTTTCTTCAAGTAGTTTCATTCCATCCTACTGCATCTTCAGGGGAATAGGAGTTAGTGCTTCGATCTACTCCACTGTAACTTCAAGGAGACTAGTCTCGTATCTACAACCTGCTCCACTGCAACTTCAAGAAGATAAAGTTTGTGGTTTTAATCTGCTCCACTGCAACTTCAGGGAGATAAGATTAGTGGCTTCAATCTATTCCACTGCAACTTCAAGGAGATAAGATTCGCCATGGTAGATTTAATCCGACCTACTACAACTTAGAGGTATAGGATTTGTGATTTGTAGCTTTAATTTGTTCCACTGTAACTTCAGGGAAATAAGATTCGCATCATCAATCCGCTCTACTGCAACTGCTCCACTACAACTTTAGGGAGATAAGATTCACCATGATAGATTTGATCCCACCTACTGCAATTTCGGAGGTATAGGACTTGTAACTCGTAGCTTTAATCTGCTCCACTTCAACTTCAAGGAAATAAGATTTGCTATCTTCAGTCCGCTTCAATACAAATTTAGGGAGATAAGACTTGTAACTTCAACCTGCTCCACTGCAACTTCAGAAAAATAAGGTTTGTGGCTTTAATCTGCTCCACTGTAATTTTAGGGAGATAAGATTTGTAACCTGTCTTAAATCTACTCCACTACAACTTCAGGGAGATAAGATTTGTTTATTTTTAACCTGCTCCACTGCAACTTCAGGGAGATAAGGTTTATAGCTTTAATCTACTCTACTGCAAATTCAGAGAGATAAGATTTGTTATCTTTAGTCTGTTCCACTACAACTTCAGGGAGATAAGACTTGTAACTTCAACCTGTTCCACTGTAACTTCAGGAAGATAAAGTTTCTAGCTTCAATCTACTCCACTGCAACTTCAGGGAGATAAGATTTGCACAGATAACTTTAATCCATCCCACTGGAATTTTAAGATTATAGGATTTGTGGTTTCACTTATCTATTGCATCATTTTCTAGGGAACATGACCTGTAGAATCCATTTCATGGGCCATATTTATGCTGAGTGATTAGGATGTTACGATCAGAATGAATCAAATACTCCTAACTTGATATGTATGACTGATGTTTACATAAATGCATAATGTCATTTTTTTGAGAAAAAATCCCTTGTTTAGAGTTTGGGTTGTCATTGCTCGTTGTTCATCAATGTTTTATCACTGATGTATTACTCTGTCTTTTTCTTCAACTGGTATCTCTGACAGAAAACCCGAAGAATGATTACAATTTGGGCTATTCTTTCCCTAATGTTTCCAACCCTGAGGTTTAGTTAGTTCTAAATAATAATCTAGTTTCAGGTCCTCGTACTATTTAGAAGCTTTTAAAGTAATATGCAAAGCTCCTTTTGCTTGAATCCTATTAGTCCAATAATCGTTGTTTCAATGAAAAATGCTTGAAAAGATTATCACAATGGACATGATGGAATTTTATTAAGAGCAAAGCTCGAAATGAATAAAGTAATCAAGATAGCAAATTTTGCTAAGATAAAAAATGAATAAAATGAAAATAGGTGCCCCAAATATCGTAGCATGAGCTTCTCTACACAAAACTTCTTGAGCACCTTTTGAACTTGATATGTATTCAGAAGACCTAGAATATTTCATTGATGCCCCAAGATGTAGCATCGCTCCTTCTTATTAATTCGAAGAAGATAAGACTACCGTATGCCCCATCTTTGATCAAGATTTGAATTGCCCATTCCTGGGTTTTCAACTCAAAACCCCTTTGGTCACAAGGCGCCCCTTTATAGGTTTTCACCTTGGCCGCTCCTTTTCTTTTTCTTCTATTTTCCTTCTTTTTCTCCTTTTTTTATTTTATATTTTTTAACGAAATATTTCTTGATTTGAACTCATAGGATTAGACAAGTCCTTGTTATCACTCTTGGTCAATAATCAATACTTTTCCAAATAATGCCTTATTTACCATACAAGGTCCTCCCCAGTTTGGCATCCACTTTCTTTTGAAGTCCTTTTGTATGGGAAGGATCAAGTCCTCAACATGGAATTCTCTAGGGCGAACCTTTTTGGTAAGCTCGCATCATTTGTTTTTTTTTTTGGTACATTTGACCGTGATGGATAGCTTTTAACCTTTCTCTTCAAACGGGGTTGGATCCATTCTACTTCATTCAAAAACTCAGAGAAAATGAATCTCGAGTTCCATAGGCAAAATCAACATAAACCAAAGAGAAAGGCGTTGCCTCGGTAAAGGTTTTGACCAATGTTCGACTTCTCATGCCAATTTTTGTAGGTCTCAGTCATTTTCCCCATGATATTCTTAATGTTCTTATTGGCTGCCTCAACTGCACCGCTCACTTTTGGGCGATATAGTGACAAGTTGTGGTGTTTGATCTTGAACTAACTGTAAACTTTTGATATCGCATTGTGGTTTAAGTTCAGTGCATTGTTAGATACAATCCTTTCTGGCGTTCGATATTGACATATGATCCATTTTTTTTTTTGTGAATGCCGACTTTATGACATTAGCGTATGAAACAGCTTTCACCAACTTAGTGAAGTAATGGACAACTACACAGGTGAATCAATGCCCGCTAGGAGCTTTTGGCGAGGTCAGCCCAATGACATCTATGCCCCACATAGAAAAAGGTCATGGATTCCACTAACTATTTGTAAGGTAAGATCTGTTTCTTATCTTGTTCTACCATCCTTAATGAACTAAGAGATGAGCTAAAATCCTAGACATCTTCAAAGTCCTGAGGTTTCTCTAGACACATATCTTGCTCAAAAAAGGAAGTTCTGAGTCAATAGCAGTGTCGCTCATATCATTGATATTTGGAGACCTATTATAGGGACGAAGGAAGATCCAAAGAAGAAAAGAATCTAAGAATATTTATCTGTTTAGTATGATTATGAATAAAATGAAAATAATCAAAGAATATTTGCTTGAAATGAGAAAAAAAATACATTTTATTGAAATAAAGATGATGGACATAGGCCTATTTCACAAAAGGATTCTTATTGCTCTTAGGCTTAGAGCAATAAGCGTGTTTTGGAAATTACTTCGAATTAGCTCTAAAAAATACAGGGATCTCTTCCACGGTCCTATTGTTCAAAACACTCTCAGGTATGTAAGGGTAAATGCCTGATAAATTCTCTTCCCCAGCTCCCTCTTCGGATATAGCATTATCGTTCAGATTTCCCAACATTCCTTCTGGGCCTTTGACTTCTTCAAAGAATTCTGACTCTTTATTATCCATTAGACTCTACACCAAAGCTTTGAATTCAACGCATTCTTAGATTTCATGACCTTCTTCAGCATGGAACTCACAGTAGCTTCTCATCCCTTTTGGTCTTTTCTCTGAATTCTGAATGATTAGTCCCATGTCTATCATTTGTTTCAAAACCCATTTCAGTGGGGTTTTTACTTCTGCAACATTGGTTTTGGTTCACTTTCCTCCCTTCTCAATTATCGTGTTTACCCCTTGATTTGAATGACTGGGTAACAGATTTTCTGCTACATGAGGCCGTGATGGATCATCGAATTTCACGATGCCCATCTTAATGAACCTTTTGATTAACTTTTTAAATGTAGTGCAGTTTTCAATTGAATGTCCCGTTATTCCTACGTGGTACTCGCATTAAGCATTCGCATCATACCATTTTGGAAACAGAGGTTGCATAGGTTCCAAGTAGAATGGGGATACCACATGTGCATCAAACAGATTCTGATACAGCTCCCTATATGTCATCGGGATGGGTCTAAACTGGAGTCTTTCTGTGTTTGGCCTCGAGTTGGATTCTTGCCTTGAAGGGCCTTAATAGCTAGTAGTTACGGCTCTCGGCTGGCCTACAGTGACCGATTTGGAATACCCTTTACTCATATTATTCACTTCACTTTTATTTTTCTTCAGGGTTGACCTTTTGGTGCTTTCTCTCGCGTCATCTTTCCACTCCTTATTGTGTTTTCGATCATCTCACTAGACATTACTATATCTGAGAAGCTCCCAACATATGGTTAATGAACGGGGCTTTTAGAGTGTTGATGAAAAACATCGTGGTTTCTTTCTCCAAAAGAGGTGGCTGGACTTTTGTTGCTACTTTTCTCCATCTTTGGGCAAATTGCTTGAAGCTCTCACTTTGCTTCTTTTCCATATTCTGCAGTTTGATTCTGTCAGGTGCCATGTCTATCATGTGGCCATATTGCTTCATGAAAGCCTGTGCCAAGTCCTTTCATGAGTGAATTTTGGCACGACTCAGTTGGTTGTACCATTTGGAAGCCGACCCAATCAAACTATCTTGGAAGCAATAAATTAACAGTTGATCGTTATTAACGTATCTTGTTATTCTTCAGCAAAACATCGGGATGTGAGCTTCAAGACAATTAGTCCCATTATACTTTTCAAATTCTAGAGTCTTGAATTTTGGTGGGAGTACTAGGTCTGGGACCAAACTCAGATCTTTGGCATCAACCCCGTAATGGTAATCATCATTCTCTATTACTTTGAGTTTTTCTTCTAACCCCCTTTACTGATCTTCAAGTTGTTTTGGCAGTTCTACCCTTGCTTTTTCTATTTCTGCCATTTCGTCTAGATCAGGAACTACATGATTCGTTGGATTGTCCCCTAGATTGGAACCTGAGCCTGTCGGGTAGTTCATTGGTGCCGAAGTACCAGTTTGATATTGTTGGGGTTTGATAGTAACGGGTGCCCCTTGTGGATGCGCGTCTGGTTGGGCTTGGGTGTTTGTCGAGACAAAACCTAGAGGATAGCCAGGGTCTTCTTTATCATTCCCGAGTTAACCGTAGTGCTCTTCTCTTTTTCACGTTCTCTAGCCAATAATTGCACCAAATGGCTTATTATACTATTTTAGGATTCTTGCATTTGTTCCTTTATGTCTTGTTGGATTCTGGCTAATTGCTCTTGTATTTGTGCTTGTAATTGATCTTGCATATCTCTTTGCGTTTGTTCTAATCTTTCCAATCTTTGATCCATTGCTTTGGTTTTGCGGTGAGTACTGTAGCAATATTTAGTTGGTAAACTCTCATTGGTTTCCAGGGTAACTGCCATAATTCTAATTAATTAGGATCCTTTGTGAAATTTAATGCATATGATGAAATACAATTCAGATGCATGAAATGAATGTAAAAAGGGGCGTTGATTCTGATTCAAATCTGTTAGAATAATTTTACTAGAAAACAAATTTCTTTACATAAAACAGATATATATTCGGCCTTGTCCTAATACTCAAAGTGAAGACATCGATCCTTTTCTTCGTATCCGGATGTCAAGATCAAATCTCGTGAACTCATCAAAGGGATGCCTCCTCTATCTCCCTTTTTCTTGATCCGGGCCACGACCCATTGCTCATTCATCCTTGTGATGCTCGTTAGCTTCCTTAAAAAAGTCAGAATGTTGATGGCTCTCAAATAATCTTTGTCAACTTGAATCCTCGGGCAACGAAGCAAATTTGTGTACTCATTCGTCAGACTATCACCCTTCCCTCGTTACGTATTTTCAGACCATATTCGGATGGCCGCATTATCTTCCACTTTATCAAGAAATCCATTTTCCATGACAAGCTCTCTATTTAGCAAGTGAACGTAAATCAAAACCTCTTTTCTAAGATGAAAATGCAATGCAATCATAACCAAAACAAAACAAAACAGGTTAGTACAAAGCAAAAGCAAGCAAGAAAGAAACAAATAGAGCACCTATTCGGGTGACCACTAGGGTTTGGTATTGTTCTACCTAAGGTGGGCTCTTAAGGCTCATTATATGCGGTTCAGTTCTAAAGTGAAGGTACCTGAACCAGGAGATTCCTCGATCCTTACCCATTATAGGCTCATACGGACCGAGTTCAGTTCAGGAGAATACATTTCCCTATGGCTATACGGAGATGAAAATCTCACGGAGACATAGGTACAGATGTATCCCGAAAGTGATCCACTATCCTATACGGAGGTGAAAACCTCATGAAGGAATAGTTTCTCACTCCCACTTAAAAAGGTAAAATTGACCGATTTATGTAATACAATATGCGAAGATGTATCAACAGGCTCAAACATATTATGACAAAGACCACAAAAACGACGGATGTAACAAAAAGATCTATAAATTCAAATCAGATTTTCAAATTTTGACAAAAAGATAGAAATTAATCAATTTATAGCCTGACTCTCTTATTTTAGTCCCCAGTGGAGTCGCCAAGCTGTCGAAGCCATTTTTTGAAAAAAGAGTCGACTTTTGGTTTTAAAACGGAAAAAAAAAGGGAGTCGCCACCGATCTTTTTTATATGAGGTGTGATCGAATCAACTCGTAATTTAATTATTTTAATTAACGGTTTGATTTACTAAAACTGTGATTTTGGTCTATGAAATTCAGAAAATGGGTTCGGGAGTCAGTTACGTACGAGGAAGGATTAGTACCCTTATAACGTCCAAAATTGGTACCTACTTGATTAATTAATGTCTTATTGTCAAAAATTGAAAACTCGAAAGGAGTTAAATTACGATCCCTCTTTGCATTAATGCTAATTTTATTTGAAAATTACTTGAATAAATTGAAACGGATATTAAAGACCCTCTCATCTCCAGATAACAAAATGTCATATCCCGTAAGTTAGGACACCACATTTTGAACCCTCGAGAATAAGCTCACCTTTTAATTTTGTTTAAAACTCATGTATTTAATTTTAAAAGGATATTCGGTCATTTTGGTTCAACGAGAAAAATCGAAACCCGTAAGTTAGGGTACAACTTTCTCAAATTTCCAAATACGGAACATTGCATTTTTTTTCAAAATTTCTTTTTGACGAATTTGGGTGAAAATGAATGACATTTGTAATGATGTGCAATATTACGATAAAATATTATAATAATAATGATGTAATTACAAAGATGAATACAATATTAGTACACAAGCCTCGATAAATAAAGCAATAAAATGAAAATGCACGACAAACAAAACATAAAAATGTTTAAAAATGGATGAAATAATGAAATCATATGTAAAAAGGAAACAAATAATGAACAAGTGGATAAATAAGCAAATTTTGGTAGTAAGAAAATATACGAATCAACAAATATTTATGAACTAATTATTAACCTTACAAACTTTAATACGTATATAAAACGTATAGAATAATAATAAGTAAATAAGTAAATAAAATAGATATGCATATTGTTAAATTTAAATTTTTTTTAAATGTAAAAATAATAAAAATAGCAAAGACGAGATAAAAATATAACAATGATAATAATAGATAATTTTATATTTCTAAAAGGTAATAAGTAGATAAATAAATTACAATAATAATAAAAAATAAAACAAAATAAAAGAATATAAAATATATAAAAAATGAATAAAATAAAAAAAATGAATAGAATACATAATAAACGAAATATGTAAATAAAACATGAATACTAATAATAATAATAAATGAAAAGAAAATATAAATAATATCAAACTTAAATATTAAAGAGTAAAAATAATAATAAAATAAATCAAACAAATAACATAAAAAATAAACAAATGAATAAATAGGACGAGTAAATGATTCTAAATTTAAATATTAAGAGATGGGTAAGAGAATAATAAATATGATAAATCAAGTCTAAACATAAAAACAAATAATGAATAAATAGATAGATAAATATAATATATAAATATTATTCAAATTTGAGTATTTAAAAAGGAAACAAACAATAAAAAATTAAATACTGAAATTAATGAAACCTGGACTAGATTGAAATCAGAACAAAATTAAAGGGGAAAAATCGGAGTAAAAATAAGATAATGAATTTATTTGAAACACGTGGATGAAATGGGGGACCAAATGGGAAATTATCCCCGTCCCCCAAAACGCACAATTCCAATGTGGACTGAAGTTAAACAGAAATAAAATAAAATGGGTAAATTAAAAATATAAAAAAATTGAATTAAAAAAATAAAAAAGGCGAAAGGACCAAAAGGGTAAATAATCCTTTTGAAAAAAACGCGCTAATCCTCCAAACGGGTCGGGTCGCTCATGCAGGTCGAGTAGCTCAAAACGACGCTGTTTTGCAACCCTTATTTAAATTAAAATTTTTTTTCAAAAATTTCATTTCATTCCTCTTTTAGAAAAAAAAAAGGCTCTCCCCCTTTTCTCTCCAAAGTCACTAGGCCAGCCATAGCTCTGGTTGTCGGCCACCGTGGCCGAAAAAAATCAAAAGTCCCTTTTTTTAATCCCCTTTTTGAAAAGAACCCAGATATGGGGTTTAAAACCCCAAAATCTAACCGATGTTCGGCCGTGGGCAAAGAAACAAAAAAGTTTTGCCCTTTTCCGACGAGGCCTTCGACGGTGGCGAGATGCGGAGTAAAAGGTAGATTTCCACCCCTTTTCTTTGTTTTTTTTTTTTTGTTTTATTTAAAATAAATCAAATCAAAAAAGAGAAAAAATAAAATAAAAAAACGAAAATACAAGAATTCACCTTCTTTTTGACTTTAAGTTTCTATTTTCTATAGATATTGTGTCCAAAAAAAAAAAAACAAGGAAATCAGTGTGGCTTTAATAGCCAAATTACACAACTTCTAATTTATATTCTTTGTCTGTTTCTTAGTTGTTTGCTATTGCTTTTTGTCTTTTTCTTTGTTGTCTCTTTTGCTTGCGTGTTGTTCTTTGTTTTGCATGTGATAGAGGTGTCAGACGCATGGAAGGGCAGTGGTTGGTGAACCTTGAGCGGCGGTGGCGTGTGGCTGACATGGGAGGAGCGGCTAGGGTTTCTCTTTTCTTTTTGTTTGGCTGAAAACTAGTTTAGTTTTGGGCCATTTTGGGCTGCTAGGGTTTTTGGTTATTGGGTTTGGGTAGTTTTTTATTTGGGCTATGGGTTTTGGGTTTTAATTTGTAAATAGGACTGTTAAAGCTTTTGGACCTTTATTTATTTATGTTTATTTTTTGGGGTTTTATTTTATCTCTGGCCTAGGCCAAAATTGGCCCATTACAAAAACAATTGAAACCTAGTTATTTTCAAGAAGTAAATATTTTCAACGGTTTTAGTGTGACTTTTGATATTCAAGCATAACATCTAGGCCGAGTTTAGGTTGTTACAGGATATTCCTACCAAATCCCTCTAGCAAGTTTAATCCTTTTCGTAGGAACCTTGTTCCACAAAATCTGCATAGTGGAATTAGAAATAGTCGACATGATTACCTTTCTAAGATAATCTAGTATACCCGTCGATTTAAGGGAGACATCAACGAAATCCCATCGGAATCTTTCATATCCTTTCTCCAAATTGATTTTGACAACCATCCATCGTTTCTTATTATATTTCCCTCTCATAGAGTGTATAACCTCTAAGCAGTTATGATGTTATTTGATATGTTTCTTCTCGCTATAAGACCAACTTGTTCTTGCACAATGATTTTAGGAAAAACCATTTTAAACCGATTAGTTATTATCTTCATAATCAACTTGTATAATATAGTAAAAAAAACTTATAGGGCAACATTGTGAAATACTTTCTTGATTAGAGACCTTAAGGATAAGGACAATGAGATTATTTTTCAGTCCTAGATCAATAACATTACCATCAAACACCCTCTTCACCCAATGACAAACATTACTTCCAACCACTCCCCACTGATTTTGAAAAAATAGGGTGTGAAAACCATCCCTACCCGGACCCTTCAATGGAGTCATATCGAAGAGAGAAATTTGTATTTCCTCATCCACAATTGATTTACCTAAAAAACTCCGTCACACTAATCAAGTTGTGGGAATGTGCTAGGAGGTAAACCTTTCATTGGTGTCGGGACTTCATGTAACTTATGGAAGTAATTAATAGTTTATGGGTCATAAATCCATTCTCCAGCTTGATTTCGTAGAGCATTAATTCGATTGAATTTCCTCCTTTGAATTGTACAACTATAGAAGAATTTAGTATTCTGATCACCCAAACTAAGCCAATCATATTGAGCTTTTTGTTTCCACAATAATTCTTCATGGTGGAGTATAGACTTTAATTCATCCCTTACCTCTATCACACACCAAAATAAGTAGTCAGAATTTGAGTGCTCCATATTTCTTTGAATGCCAGATAAAGTACTAATCAATTTTCTTTTATGGGTGCCAATGTACTTATAGACCGATTTGTTCCAACTTTTTATACCGGTAGAGAACTAATCAGGGGAATCAAACAGACTACCATTGAATTTCCACTTCTCTTTGAAAAACTCATAGAAATTAGTATGTTCAATCTATCTAGCAAGTAAGCGAAAGGACCGACCTCAAGGCAAATTAATCTCTGTCCTTAGAGAAACACAAAAGGGCCTTTGATCCAATTTAAGTCTTGGGAGATGGGTAACTAAACAATTCAAAAATGCCCTTACCCAAGCATCATTCTCGGCAGCTCTATCAAGTCTTTCAAAAATTCTTCCTCTGTGCCAAGTAAAGGATGGACCTTTAAATCCCAAATCCTGCAAATCAGTTAACTCAACAAAATCATCAAAAGATGAGCATCTCCTACCTTGCGTCCTCCCCCTTGTTTTTCACTAGAGGAAAGGACTGCATTAAAATCGCCAGTTTTCATCCATGGATGTGGTTCAAAAGGGACGATAGACTTTAATTCTCTTCAAAGAATTTTCACTTTCATCCTATTCGGATTGACATAAACAAAAGCTATAAAAATATAACGGTCCTGATAATTGCTGTAAACATGAACCAAACTAAATTATGGATGATTTCGAATAACCTCCACCTTATCTTATTCTTTCTAACAAATCCAAATACCACCAGAGAAACCTACCACTTCTACCTGATGAGAAAACTGAAACCCCAACTTATCAATAATATCATATACTTTAAAACTGCTAACCCCCATCTCCAAAAGACTAACAATGTTAGGTCTAAATTTTGAATTATATTCCCAGCAAATACGAGGAAATTTTCTGCTTGAGCACCCCTTAACATTCCAAGAAAAAATAGACAGATCCAGATCCGTAAAAAAAAAGCTAAGGTTTATCGACCTTCCTTGTTGGCCAGCAATATTAGCTTCCAATTTCCTATCGACAAACTAGGGCCTCCTGTACCACCCTATTTTCCAAGTTCAGAAGAGATACTGTGTCAGACGCCAAACTCGATCCCTTAGAAGGATCCAAGTAAGATGTTTCACACTAAAGAAATCATCCATCTTTAAAACTAATTTTGGCGTAAACTTTGTAAAGCCATAGTTTTTGAAATAAACCTTTAATAAAATATGGAAAATAGAGTATAAGCCAAATGACATATAGAATTTCAATAAGTTATTTTATCAACCCAAATAAAATACTTTTGAATCATTCCATAAAATTTAATGAAACTTCATTAAATCAAAAATTTTCCACATGAGTCTTAAGTATAATTTCTTTTCAGAATACATTCAGACATCACTCCCATCATCATGCATAATACAAATAAACAGACATCTCACAACAGCTGACGTCCTCTGTCGTAGTCCTTCAGAAATTCTTTCTTCAATAGTAAGCTTAAGAATGAAAAGGGAAACAGGTTAAGTTTAAAAGAACTTAAGGAGTTCAAGAAGAAAAAGTATAAATTGATATTAATACTTCAAACAAATTCTTTCAAAGATTCGAACACAATAACACAATTCTCTAGATGACGAGCACCATACACAGACAAACTATACGCCGAATTAGTTTTCCTTTAGTGTATACAATACGCCCATATGACCATTCAGACAACCCTTCTTCATGTTAGCCACGTACTCAGATCCATAGTCAAATTCCTATAATTCACTCCATTCATGATTCCTTTGGTTTGTATCCTTTATCGTGATTTGTTAATCTCTTTTGCAACATACATTTGCCTTACTAGAGGCTACATAACCATTTTCATGTATCGTGATCTGCCAGTTCAATGTAAATTCCATCGAAGGCAATGCCATGAATATATTTTTTTAACATCATTTCCAAGAATCAGTCCATATCATTCTTGTCAGAAGCAAAAGGTTGTGGCTTAAGCATTAAGAATGGTTCTTACGCTTTAACACAAACATAACAGACTCTAACTGACAACTCTTGAACACCCTTTCTCATATACACATTACACCTTTACAGAGTCTAAGTACTTACCTTACATGAAATATAAAACAAGAATATTACACACATATGTAAGTAAGAAGAAACTCACCATAAATACAACAAAGTCTAGATGGCAAGACCTTTGCCTTTGTCACTCGGACCTTCTATAATGTCTTAAGCTAAAATATGGATGATTAAGCTTAACAAATCATTACACAATTAAATCCAAACATGCAAGCAAGAAACATTAACACATAATCCAAAATCAAGAAATTTCCTTCCTTACATAAAAATCTAACACTTATGCATGCAGAATTAACAGTATGTATATAACTATCAAAATAACCTAGGGTTCATTAATATTCAGAGAATTAAAAACAAATGTGGGAGTTGGCTAAGTACAGCCAACCCAACTTCAGAAAGATTTCTGGGCTTAAGCTTTTCAAAGAGAATGTAGAGAAAATCAAGAAGAAGATGAATGAAAAGAAAATGCAAAGTTTATTGGACAAGACATCGATACTCTTATATATTTAAGCACGGAGACAAGGTTTAGTGGAAGAATAAGATTATTCCACTAACACCCTTGACTCTCGTGATTAAGTGCGATTATCATAATTTAAGTCTTATCAACTATAGTTTCATAGTTCCATTCTAACCAGTTCTGACTAGATTAATTAAATAGTCTTTCTAAAATAGTACAAAAATCTATTAAACTATGAATTTAACATCTTCGCCAAAACATCTAGGGTAGCATATACCCGACAGAAGAATCCACCAATCCATAGATCTCGCTAAAACATAGGATTCGCCAATGACACATACACAGAATTTTATACTTAGTCAACTAATACTTTACTTAACCAAAACTACGCTTAGTCCAATAAATAGTAACCATATTAGAGCCTTCATCGGGTGGGTTGTTACATACTGTTCACCATATTATTAATGGAATCCGAAATTAGGACCCCTTTATTACTTGATATCTTGAACTAGTTTCCTCGATCCCAAATTGTCTTGTTAAGCTTCATACCATTCTTAGCACCATCAGCTTTACTTTTAACAAATCGGCCTTGAGTACTTCTCTCAACACCATCCAACACTTCAACTCGGTTACTATCCAACCCTTCCAGTTGGTTCATATTAGCATTTTCTTTAAAAACCATCGCTGAATGTTTAAGGGATCTAGTACGTCTTCTTTTAATGCCACTGCCAACCTAAGGCCCTTCAAAAATTGGATTAAAATGAAGAAACAAATTTGTTGTAGAAGCTTCAACTGGCCTACTGCCACTTGCACCGATCGACTCACCTAGACTACTACTGGAACCTGCATGGACGATAGTAGCTGCATTCAAACTACCTTTTTCCAGCTGGGCTAAAATTGGTTTAGAAGGACCCCACAACCCTCAATAGCAGCCCCCGACATATTAACCAAATTAACAAAACCCATATCATTAGCCTGGGCCACCTTTTTCCCATGATTTTTTGAAAGTGAGCCCACTGCTCCCTTTTTATTACAAAAGCCCACTGCACTGGCCTGCCTAGATTCTTTCCTATCATTTCCAGCATACTGTTGATGTCCCTTAGCCCTTGTCGCTACACCTTCTATCATTTCCCTCCTGCACAACCTCTGAATCAGATTTGTTTCCTTTATTTTCATTAACGACAGCAAGAATGCTAAAACTTGATTCTCCAATATTAATCCCTGAATTTATGTTGCTATTTTTCCAAAAATCCCTAGGATTACGACGTTGTATCCTCTCAACGGTGATCCATGGACCCTAAACCCCTCCATTCATTCATTCCATCATCTTCCACCATGACCGCATCAGTGCCCAGAGTTCCTCCACTGTTTGATGATCCCTTCCCATCAACCCTTGGAGCAGTTTCCTTTTTTGGACAAAGGTCTTTCACATGTCCATATCGGCCACACAGGAAGTAGACCATTGGCAAGTCTTCATACTCTACCCATTGAAAAATTCCATTAATCTAAACTTGGGATACCAATGGCTTATCCAAATTAAACAGAAACCGCCATAAGAGCGAAACAGTCTCTTGCTCCAAATTTTGTCTTAAAGTCTAGCTTCACAACTTTTCCCATCATTGCTCCAATCTCCCACAAAATCTTTGGGTTACAAAACTTGGAAAAGGTTGAGCAGGATTGAAATCTATAGTCCATGGTTGTACCATTAAATATTGTCCGTAGATAACCCAAGGACCTTGGCACAACATTTTTTCATAGTCTTCATTGCTCTAGAATTTAGTCAAAAAGTATCCATTTTCAGTATCCATGAGTTGGAATGACAAAGAAGTTTTTGAGAGGGTTGACACCTTATTCTTTATATTCGTGTGACCAATATTTCGACCTAAGAGCTTGATCACAATTGTATTAGTCATATTCGTAACTAATAAGTGTTGGACCCTCTCCGAGAAGACAACCGAGGGTATGCCATTAACAAAAGACCTCGTAATGTCCCCTTCCTCAAAATCAAAATCATCTTCTATTCCCAAGCTCGTTACCACATTTCGTTTTTCACTTCAACAGATCCTTTTCCCATTAATCTTTCTTTCCAAGATAATGGTGGATCAGGGTTCAAATCCATTGCCATTCCAACATCCGTTTCAATTCCTTGTTCCTTAAGGCAAACTTTTTTGGCGATACCATCCTCAATCGATCTCACCTCATCCCTGTCACTCTCGTCAGAAGAAATCATCGAAAAAAACAATCTTTTAAAGACAATTTTAAAAGTAAAATAATTCCCACATTTATTGATTGTTTTGCCATATAATAATGTAAATGCATAATAATTTATTTGACCTTCCAACTTTATAAAAAAAATAATTTTTCCCTCCATTTAATTTTTTGTCTTTTTTTGCCCTTAAACTTGTATTTTTTTTGACAAATCACTCTAAAATAAATGAAAAAGTTAACGTTTTTAACTTTTCTAATGTTGCATATAAATGATTTGTCACGTAGATGACACATCAACATTTACTTAATTTTTAAAAACTTTAAAGATTTAAAAAATTATAAAAAAACTATTTTTAAATTTTTAAAATTAATTAAATGTTGTTATGTCATGTTCATGGCAATCCACGTATATGTCATTTCAACAAAGTTAATAAACATTAACTTTTTCATCAATTTTTGGGATAATTTGACAAAAAAATTATAAATTCAAGAGCTAAAAGATATAAAAAATTAAATGAAAAACTAAAATAATTTTTTTTATAAAGTTGAAGGGTTAAAAACATCATTATACCTATACCTATGTAAAGATATGTTGTGAGATTTCCCACGATATTTTAATCTCCGCATTTATATTTTGATTTGAAGCTGTCAAAGTAAGTTAAATTCTAATTACCGTCAAATTGACTCATTGAATGGCAAATGCAAACGAATTTTACCAAAATCGTCACAAATGTAATAATCTTAGGACCGTTTATTTTTATAATTGTATCAGTATGTTACTTTAGAGAATATATGTATATGATTACTTCATATTTTCCTACGATGCAAAGGTGGATTACATATATTAATTTTATAATATTTTATAGTATTAGTTTTTATTTAAAATCATTAATGAATTTTCTCAAAAAATTATTAATGAATTAAATAGTAATGTAATTATAATTTTTTTAAAATTATTTAACTAATTTAAAATTGGTTAAATTAATATTTTTTTAATCTTAAAAAAATTAATATTAAAATAATACAAAATTCATCCTGAATATTAATATTAATTTATTATAATTTAAATGATATTATTAATATTTCTATAAGTTATTTTATGTATTATTAAATTAATTTTTTTATGTTCAAATTATAAATATTCAAAATAATAATTTTATATTGATCTTTGCTCTACTTTAATCAAAAAATATATTTTATTAATATGTATATTTTTCAAAATATATTTTAAGATTAACAATTTAATATCCAGAAATTTTAATATTATAAACTTAAAAGTTAATTTAAGTAAGTAAAATATTAACATAAATAGATAATTTATTTCAAATCAAATTTATATTTAATATATGAAAATTAAAGAAAATAAATAAAAGCTATGGAATAACTTAAAAAAATTAAAAAAAAGGAGTAAAGGAGTAATTTACCCCAATTGGAAATGACTGCTTAAAGTGGATAGTGTCACTAGTAAAAAAATTGTAATGTGAATATGAATGTTTATTCTCTTCTTTAACCAGAATCTTATAATAATATATATAACTAATAAAATTAATAACAATGATTATTATTTTTGTAGTTATTGTAGGAAATAATAATTTGAAATTTGTTATAAAATAAAAAGATAAAAGGTAAAGAACAAAGAAAATAGGAGAGCAAAAGATATTGCGTATTTTATTGATTAATCGAGATATTTACAAAGCTTCTCCAAAGTCTCTATTTATGGGTATAAAAAGTATAAATGAAGTAGAGATCTACTTCTAATGACTATTAGAATTTCAAGTACATCAAAACTTATATTGATCTTAATGGGCATCTACTTAATAAGATAATCGTAACACTCTCCATTAAATGTTCATTGGTAGACAATGTTTCTCACTAAAACCTTACTAAGATAAAAACTCTGTGGAAAAAAAAAATCATAGTGAAGGAAAAAGAGTACACATATCTATAATACACATAATATGCTGCCCCATTAAAAATCTTATCAGGAAAATCAAATGGGACAAAACCCCGATTAAGGGAAAAAGAGTACAGCATATATTTACTCTCCCTCATGAAAACATCACATAATATCTCATATTCTATGTATTCACTCTTGAATACTAGCTTTTCAAATGACCATTTGAATGTATTTGCTAAGCTTGTATATCAACATTCTTTTGAAAGTCATGGGTGAGGAAAAATTTTGGGAAAATATATTTTGATCTCTTTAGGAGTTTCAACAATAATCATAACAAACTTTAATCATGATCCCTCTATAAAAATACAAATAGGTATTTTGGATCATTTTATAATCCTCTTTCAACTACTATTGACTAAGTCAAATTTACCATATATGTTTAATTATTTCAATTTATATAAATGAACAATTTCTTGATGATTTCAATATGCTTCTCGTATTCTAAATCCTTCAAGGATTTTAATATAAACTTTATTATATAATGATTTATAAAAGGTTGTAACAACAACCATTAGATGCAAGTTAAATCTTTTATGATCTGTCAATTTAATAATATATCTAAAGTTTATTTTATCCACTACAAAATAATATCATATCTTCTCATAATCAATGCCAAGGGTTAGCGAAAAACTTCATATTTTTATTCCACTTTTTGCAAAACTACTTCATTTGTACCATCACTGGCTTTATACCTTTAGATACTTAGACTATGGGTTCAAAAACTCCACGAATTTGAGTTGCATCTTTCTATTTTGACCAATCTATTCCATATCTATATTTTTCAATAGATTTATTCAAGATTATCCTTTCATTTTAACAATAATATTACATGTAAAAATCATTGTCGACCAAATTTATTATCGATTTCACATTTTCTTGAATTGACAGCTTATCGAGATCTCTTATTTTCACTATTTTAATCTTCAGTTTTAGGTACCTGAATTTCTTCTAGAGTTTTACTTATCAGTTTTGTCTTGGGTCTTTTCTGGAGTACCCGCATTCACTATATAACCATCTAGATTTATTATTTTTATGAGAATTTTCATATTTGGAACTTGTAATAAGTTATCCTTGTTGAACTTCTGGTTCAAATTACTCTCCCCCCTAACTCATTACAAGTTATTATTTCTCTCCCCCTAATGTCTAGAAAACTATCGAATCAAAATAGTAATCGCAAATCATGTCATAATTGAATCTCCAATACATATAAAACATATATTAATACAAGGAGACCCGTAATTAATATATATTCCCAACTTTTTTTTGATGATTCACTCATCTTTGTGAATTATGGTGGATCAATTGGAATATATATGCATATACAAAAGTTCAAAGATGGGGAATATTTAGTTTTTTACCAAAAACCAATTATAATGGGGAGTATTTATAACTTATTGGATTGATACGTACAACACATGTAACATCCCAAAAATCGGGGGTTAGTAGAATCGGGTTTATAAACCTAGAGAGAGTGGTCATGCCCTAAAATTTGAGATTACCTATGCGTTTTTACGAAATAAATGAGTTATTGGTTTGTTAGTTAAGTGTTAGTGAAACGTTCCTTGAAACCCAAGTTCAAATCGCTTCTATTGCACCATTTTTATTATTTTGCAAATTTTGCCTCAAACCCTATTATGTGACACGCCTTGTTTTTAAAATAAATATTCTAAAATTATTTTAAAAATAAGGAAAGAGCTAGTGGTTAACTGATAAATGGAATAGCATGAAAATTAAATTGAGGTTCCAAGTTCGAATCCTTTCTCATGCAAAATAATTAATTTTTACAAAATCCCTTATTTTTAATGTTTGTGTCGTCCATTCCCTTGTAACCCTAGGTTTAAAATTTAATTTTACACAAATTAATCAGCTTTTATTCTATTTTTGCTCAGCCTAGTCGTTCCTCCAGTCTCCTCTCTTCCTTGATCTTCAATTTTTCTTTCTCCCTCCATTGTTGTCGTTGCCCATAACACCTAGTTTTATCATCTTTTTTTTTTTCTTTTTACTATAAGATTTTGCATCATCTCTATAACACCCCACACCTGGCCTAGAATTTTAGACCGAATTCAGAATGCTACATTGATCACCGAACTGATCGTGAGAAGATTTCTACAAAAACAAGTCGTTCAAAATTCTATTTTTAACAGTGTTTATCTCAAAACAAATCAAAACGTTTAATTGTTTAAAATTCTGCCCACAAGCTTAACAGAATAACATGTACGAATAAAAGTTTAAAACAGTAGTTGTACCACAGTAGTATAAAATCTTACAATACAAAAAAAAAATAAAAACTAGAAATCATAAACTGATAATCCACTTTCACCGAGACTGTCCGAGACCTCCTCGTACTGAGTCCATCAACAGAATCCAGAATTGTACCTGAAAGGGGAAACAGAAGAAGGGGTGAGCTACTCGAGCTCAGTGTGAGATCAAACCAATTAAACTACAGAAACAGAAACAGGGAACTAGAAGCAGTTCAGCAACAGAAAATACTTACAGACAGATGACAGTTGAGCGAATTCATCCAAAATCAAACACAAACCATATGTACTTTATAGTCATATGGGTCAATCAGACATACATAGTCTCACGTACCATTCAGACACAATAGCAGTAATCCTCAAACATTCACAGTAACTATCTAGTCAGACAGTCGTAGTCAAATTCTACAAAATTCTCATAGGCACAAGTGCCTTTCAATCGAACAGTCAATCAGACATTTCGGTCAAACAATCAATATGATGCATATGAATGCAATTGAGTTAAGACACACCCACCTATCTAGCCAACACACCTCTCCATCCCCCATCACTCCTCATAAGAACTTTAAGCCTGTCCCAGCAATCACTCCACTCAGGACCTCGTAAGGCCCATCCAACCATGCACTCCAACTGATGTCATCCTGGGTCACCCGGTAACGATGGCTATCAAGACTGTCCACGACCCTCTGGGTATTGGGACTAATAATATGCAGATAGACTGCCAGTCACGTATATTATGCAGCAAAGCTAACGTATAAGCTGTACTATGCAATATGGTAAACCACAGTACAGACATGCAGTATGAACTGCCAGATCAGATAATGTAAGTAGAGTAGCTAACGTACATGCGATACGGTGCAATGCGGTGGCTTCTATATACGGTAGGTTACAAGATAAAACTACGATTCCTGGCTCAATGATACGTAACGATGTTGACGTATGTATTATGCAGATGCAATCAGGTAGTCCGCAATGATGATCATATTGGCTATGACCCTCAAGGTATTGGGACTGCCCATGACCCTCTAGGTATTAGGGGCTAATAACCAACAGATCAGCTACCAGTTCAGTTCAGTCAAACTTCCTTCTCTTCAAAATCCCACCCAAAATAGTTTATGCATATGTATGTATGTATGCAGTCAGATGTACACAATCAGAATACCAGTCTCAGATAATTAATCACCAGCAGACATTCATATCCAATCAGTTAGTTACAGAATCATATATGTGCACACTCATAACTAGAATTCAGTATCAAGCCTATCGCACAACCAATCGCAGAAAACACACACATCAAACCCAGACCAGAGTCACAATTACCCTCAATAAAGCTTAGTCGAAGGTTGGAACACACAGAGTTGCGATCACACTTAAATTTGACCTAAAGTCATTATTTAGTGAGATAGGGCCACACGTTCATGTGCTCCGGCCGTGTGGAGCAATCCAGGCCGTGTGGAGGTCCAAACGCCCATGTGACTGGTAGTACACGGCCGTGTGACAGAGGCACACGCCCGTTGAATCAAGGATACGGCTGTGTGAACAGGCCATGTAACTCACTGTCCAAAATTGCTAAAATAAGGTGCAGGGAAGACACGACCGTGTGTTTCGAAACACACGTCCGTGTGGGATCCATAAATCCCTAAATTAGCCACACGGCCGTGTGACTCCAAATTTCAAATCCCTAATTTCCAAACTCACACGCTCGTGTGCCCAAGGGACACGGCCGTGTAAAAGTAGACAAAGTCCCTAAAATCAACCACACGATCGTGTGGCACCCAATTTGGCCCGAAAACCCTAATTTCTAAATCCACACGTGTGGCCGTCGGGGTGATCACGAAACCATCCCACAACAGCCCCAAAGCTGTCGTTTCAGCCACCAGAACCGTCCCTAACCTTTGCTCTATCAACATTTATCAGAAAGTGACAATTTCCAATCACTTTCATCAACTAAATACCCAAAATAATGGGTTAGCATGCAGTCAAATAAACCGAATAGCAAATTTGCTTAATAATAAACACATAAAGTAACATAGTTACAGTTCGAATCCCACACCTGTAATGCGATAGGAGAAGACGGAAGAGGCGCAAAATTCTCGAATCCATAAATCAACCGTTTTGAAAAATATTTAGAGAGCAGAAGAGAGGGGAGGAGAGGAGAGCGTGAAAACAGAAAAGCCAAAAAATAAAATAAAAGAGAAAAAATAAAAACAACTTTAGTCATTAAATAAATAATTTAATAATTATAAATAATTATAATTATTATCTAAAAACAAAACAAAAAAAAAACCTACCAAAACGTTCACACTAAAACTCGAACCCGAAAGCATGAGGTTCCCTAACACTCTCTCAACCACCAGACTAGTAAACCCATTCTGACACTAAACTGCACATCCACACACATATGTGCAACCTTCCCACTGTCCTTACACTTAAAACTCAAAACTTCTAGACCCAAAATTTGGGGCATTACAATATTCTCTATCTGCCATTTTTATCTAATTAAATCAGCCCCAAATCTGAAATATTGAGTCTCCAAGATGGATTCCAAACATTGACAAGAAGTGCCATTGTTGCCCATAATGTCTAGCTTGTGTAAGATCGCTTTCTCTCTCAATTTTTTATTAAATCTTGTTAATTGAAAACCTAAATTTTTTAGATCTAGAATTTGGGAGATTTTTAAAGATTTAATGGGTGTTTTTCCAAATTTTTAATCAATTTCAAAAGTGGTTTTAGATCAGTCCCAAATTTGGCAACCACGGGTGGTGGTGCGTGCCTATGGGCAAGAAAGGGGGTGTTTTTCTTTAATTTTTTCCCATATTTTTCCAGAATTTGGGGTCCTTGAACCCCTCTTAATCAGCCTTTAATTACATATCAATTATGGAAAAACTTTCTTGATCAATTAGCCACTCGGATCTCACGAATTGGGAAGCATAAGTGCGACTAAATGCAAACTAGTTTGTTGTTTTGACATAGTTATTAGGTAAAGGTTATAGGTTGATTAAATGAAGGATTTTAATCAATGTTGGCTACTTATTTTCCAATATGTAAATGTGTTAGGTTCTGACACGAACACCCTAAATCAACTGTAAAGCCGAAAGACGTCAGTGCGTACGATTCATATCAGAACAGTGTAAGAAATCTAACTAGTTTGGATTCGTAAAATAGTTGTAATTGTGACGATTGGTTTGAACCCATAATTGGGCATTTATCAGGCTATTTAAGAGGTGAATTAATTGAATTTATACTTATTTTTAATTTAGGTTCGTTTTAAGGTTTATTAAGGAAATCAAAAGATTCTCTAGTGTGCTGCGAAAAAGTTTAAAATAAGGTATGGGTCCTAAACTTATAAACTTGTTGGATAATGATAATTATCATTTTATATTTGATGATTAAGCTTTTTGATTGGATTGGTTTAATAGCCAAATAATTAATTTAGTAAGTGACCGAACTAGACATGTTTCGAGCCCTAAAAGATTGATGTGTTAGCAAATTTGCTGGTTTGACAGTGTGATTATGTGATTGATATTGTGATGCATGATTGTGTTATTTGGTATGAGATTGATTGTATGTATTGTTTGATTTTCTGAAATATGAGTTTATGCATGATATAATTGCATGGAAAATTTGTAGTGTTATAATGGAAAGGTTGTTATACATGCACATTGGAAATTCGTAAAAGTATGTGAAATGATGTAATGTTGAATAATACCATTGTAATGGTAAATTGAAAGTTGGAACATTGATTCCATTCACTGAAAGTATTCTATTATGGAGGGAATGTTAAACATGTCAATTAAATGTGAAAAGTATTAAATTATGGCTATGTAAAAGAATTGTATGACATATTGCATACTCATTGGGAGTTCCGCAAAGTACCGGTGGCATATTAAGTCCGCATTTATTCGTAGTCAGTGCACTGCATTTAGAGTACCAAGAGGACTGACGATTATATCACATCATTTGTTATTCAGTAGTTTTACTACATTGTTGTTATTCAATGGTTTTACCACATCAAGCTATGCTCACATTCGTTGGAGTTTGGAAAACAGGTTCTAGGGAATTTGTGGTGTGTAGCAGATGGTATGGGTAGGAACCTTGTTGCATTGCATCATGCTCATTACATATTCGAATGTTATTAATTTATGATATGTACCGTATTATGTTGTATTGAATGGTATTGAAATTAATGATTGTTACTCGAATGAATGATGACCCATGCTCACACACCGTTTGACACCAATTTGATAGTGGCTATGTAATGATATGAAATTCCAATGATAGTTTTGTGTTCTTCTGTTAATGCTAACATGTTTCACTATATTTGATTTTTATGGACGTTTAAATAATTGTTCGACTCACACTGAGCTTTCATAAGCTCACATCCATAGTGTTTAACTTTTCAGGTAAACCTCGAAACTAGGATCGGTCCCACATGCAGAGAATCACCTTGGACCTCAGACTATTTTTAATAAGTATTAATTAGTCTCTATTGATTTTGGTTTGTAAAATTTTAAATATTTCTGGTCTATGGCTTAGTAACTTTTCATTTCGGGATTTTTGCATGCCAGGATTACTCAAACATAATAACCGAAAAATGTATGATATCGGACTTAAGTAAAATTTGACATTGTTCCCTAATTTTTGCCTCATTGTTAAGGAACCATTTTTGAAAAATAAATCGATAAGGCAACTAGGTTTCCAAAATGACTTGAAAAAAATGTTTTTTTTTTCTATTGTATTAGTTTAACATCGAGTTTTTACAAAGAAAAGCAACAAACAAACAGTTTTTCTAAAACAACACTATCAACAATAAAATGAATCTTAAGTATAGTTAATCTAATAAATGAATGTTTTAAAGTAACACAAAAGTACAACTACAGTTTTTCTCTAAAATAATTTTATTTAAGGTCTTCAAAAGTAACGTAAGTTAGCTTAGCCATTTTGGTGGTAAATGTAGCCTTTTCAATCTAGCCATAACGTTTAGGCCGGGTTTGTGAGGTTACAACACATAAAATGTTGAAATAGGAAGTTTAGTTCTCATAAGTAATGGTTTAGGCATTAATCAAAGGCGTTCAATCAATAATTTCTCTAAACCATTATGCGCATAAATAAATAAATTTTACAAAAGGTTTTCAAAATCAATCAATAAAAGACAGAGATATAAACTCATCAGTATTAGTAAGATGAATTGTCTTAATTGCATGATTTGAAATTAATTATTTAAACAAACAATCTTACAAATGACAAGTTGTAAACTGATAACACATATGTGATTATTTTGTAGATGCATCTACCAAAATCATATAATATCAAAACCATCCGCATGGTGGATGAATCGGCCCATAATCATTTCAGAAATGCAAGACACTTAATCTCAACTTTAGCTAGTTACTTTCTAACAATCAATTTTCATTGAGAACAAATAATAAATGAGAATTCTTTAAATTAAAGAATTGTTTGGTTCTTTAATGAATGTCCATATGAATTCTCAATTAATTTTTGCATCATATATGATCCAAGATGGTCTAACTGGTCATGCCAAGTAGGGGTGAGCAAAGTTCGATTTGACTCAAAAAAATTTGAATTTCTAGTTACATGAATTGAGTTATTCGAGTTAATCGAATTATTCGAGTCAACGCAAATTTTTTTCCCGAAATTTGAGTTCGAATCGAGTTTAATTTTTGAATTCAAATAATTCAAATAAACTGAATACCAAACTATAATATATTACATTTTTACCCCAAACCGCCAAATCTTTTTACTTTTCCCCCAATACTTTTACTCTTTCCCACTTTTCCCCTAAAACTTTTACTCCCCTCCCATCCCACCCCCCATCTACCCCAAACCCATTTTCCCCCTAATTTTTTGTCGAATATTTTCCCCCCATTTACTTTCTCCCAAAATCTTACTCCCCTAACCTTTAAAACTTTTTATTTTTCCCCTTAACTTTTACTTTTCACCCTTTAACCCAAAATAAAGAATCATCCAAAAAAAAATCTCTAAACTTAAATAGTAATAATTTTATTTATATCTACTATTTATATTATTAAATTAAATTTCACATTTTGAACTATTTATATTATTGAATTGTTGAATCATATTAAATCTTTATTAATTTCTATTAAAATTGAATTATTGATGATGCCATAAAATATTCGTGTTAGAATTTTATGTTGTTATCAATTTCACATTTTAACTTTTACTAAAAAATCACATTTTTATATATTATATATATTTTTTAATTTCAAAATACATAATGACAAAAATTAGAAGATAATTAAAGCAACTAAGAAAGCAAAGAAGCTAACTCGTATATAAAAGATTGATAAATAAATTATGAGGAGTTGAAAGTTAACAGCAAATTTGATTACGGTGGGTGACAGTGGTTATAAGACCCAAAGTCATTTTTTTTAGTTTAACTTGAATAAACATATTTGATTTGATTTGATTTGAATTCCATCTAACTTGACTCGATTCGAGAAAATTTCAAATCGAGTTAGGATATTAAAATATGATTCGTCAACTTATTTAACTCGAAATTCTTTTACTCGATTCTGTAGCACCCCAAACCCGGCCTAGACGTTATGGCTGAATCTGGGGCGTCACACGAGAGTGCTTTTAGAAAAGCTTAGCAAGTTAAAAATCGTTCAGTTCGTTATCTTACTTAAGTCGTGAAATCTCTATACCAATTATTAAGTGAAAACATTTCATTAACGCGGAAGCTAAAATATCATTAATTCATAAATCAATAATTTAACAATTTAAATCCCAAGATAAACCAAGAATAGTTCGAGTCCAAATACATATTAATCCCAAAAATGAATATTTAAATAAAGCAGACAAAATTAAGTGTTACTCAAAAATCCGTAAATGTCTACCAGTGGTCACCATCGAACCCTCCGTCACACCGATCCATTTACTGCTGAGGATTTCCTGACAGGCAAAATAAACAAAAGGGGTGAGTTTTCGCAAACTCAGTGTATATATCCCTACAAACAGCTTGCATACAAACAGATAACAAAATACAGATATTCGGCCTTAGCCATACAGATATCGTATGCATAACAGATCAGATATCAAAAATCAAAAATCATGCCCACCAACCCTGCACACCATCTCCGTCCAACCTAACACACCATGTGGGGATAAAATCGACCCACCCAGCCCTATACACCAAGTATGGGGATATAATCTACCCATCCAACCCTACACACCAAATGGTACCGAAAAATAGTACATACAGTTAAGTGCAGTGTAACACCCTAAACCCGGCCCAGACGTTACGACCGAATCCGGTGTGTCACATTGAAGCGTTACTGGAGAAGTCATGTTTTATCTAAAATCTTTCTTAGTGTTTAAAGAATATTTTCGTTTTAAATTAAAGTGAATGGAAGCTTCGCACCAGGTAGGATTCAAGAAAAGAGGAGATGAGTCAATTAGACTGCTTAAGTACCTAGCTCTTCCATGATCCAATCCTAGGCATGCACACATCCATTGCCACACTTTAAGTTTATTACTTGTCCACGAACAACAAATTAAGTTTAAGTCTATTTAAAATATTTATTTCCTTTGAAAACATTTACGTTGCGGAAGCTTTGCTCGGTTATTGTGATGTTTTAAAAATAAGTAACTTTTATAAAACACGCCCTAGAGCTAACCAATTTTAAGGAATCAATTAAGTGATGTGAACCTTAAGTTGGAAACGATTTAAGAAATTTAAAAAAAAAACCAAAATAAAAATAATAAAGCGGCCTTATTATAACTTTAACCAAAATAGAAATAATAAAAAATAAATGCGAAATTTAAAAGGAAGCTAATTGAAACTTATTTAAAAACCAGGAATTTAATCTTCGCGGCCACTCTGAATCCCGCCCAGCTCCAAGTCTACCAACTAGGGCTCACCTGCAAGGATGGAAGAGAAAGGGGTGAGTTTGGAAAACTTCAGTGTGTAAAGTATCCCAACCAGAGCCCAAATCAGTTCAAGCTTTACTGGGCCTAAGCCTTATTCAGAAATCAGAGTTAACTGGGCCTTAGCCCATATCAATATTAATCTGGGCCATAGTCCCTTACAGTATTAGAGTATACTGGGCCTAGCCCATATCAGTATCAATCTGGGTCGTAGCCTTATTACAAGTCGAGATATATTGGCCTTGCCCATATTAACACAGTTGGGCCCATTTCAATACAGTTGGCCCATAACAAAACAGTCTCATATGATTAATGTATGATAACCCCATCCAACCCTGCACTTGCCTCCGTCCATCCCTACACTTCCTGTGGGGAATAAATCACCCACGCCATCCCTACACTTACAGTGTTAGCACCAGTTGCGGCACCAACTATAATCCGCAAAGAAAGTCATTATATCGAATATGTGGCACAGCCACCAGAACGGGTTCTTCCTCAATAACAAAACCCAACCCTATGCAGTATGACATGTATGCAGAATATATATAATTAACAAGGCATGCTTCAGAAAGACAGTCAGATTATAGCGTAATAATAGTTATTTACCCTCGAGGGGCGTAATCGTAAACTAACCCCTTCAGGGGTATTATGGTAATTCTACCTTATAGAGGTATTTCAGTAATTTTATCAGTCTTTTTAGGGTTTCATACTCATTACAGTTATTAACGTGTCTTCAGAATACTTACCGAACATTTTTACCGAAATGGGCCCGTTAGCCTATTACCCAATTTCGGCCCATCGAAGCCCAAATTCACCGAGGTGTACGGAATTGTGCACTTTGCAATATTACCGTTGAAGTTACCAAAATTATCAATACAAACAATCCCACGAGCGCTCGTACGCTCGCAAGTTCTCGAAAGACCGGCTTTTCGAAATTTTGGCTTTTCGGCTTTTGCCAATCTAGTTTATGAGTGGGTGTCGTTTACACACCTGATTTGTGATATTCCTTGATGAGATCTCCTACGCGATTTCTCCTATAATCAACCGCTTATAGATTAGATCATGCTAATATTTAAACCAAATCGAAAACTATATATTATCATCGCTTACATATTCGGCCACTATCCATAATGGCCCTAGGGTTCATACCTTTGCCGAAATTGATGACTAGATCTAGATTTAGTCACTCCGACGATCCAAGCTTTTCACACACTCCTCGACTGGCAGCTTTTGATCCTCACTAGCATCAACAAACCAAATAACACCAAAAACCCTTTTCAGCCTTAGTCGACAGCCACCCTATGTATATAGGGGTTTTTAGCTTTTCTTAAACCAAAAGATACGAATGTAAAAAAGGTTCGAATACTTACCAAGAGATCTACTCGTTGAAACGTTCCAAATACCTTTCTACCACAGATCCGTTGTGAATCCAACTTAAACGTGCGTAGAAAATAGATCTAAATATTAATTCCTGAATCACTAAAATATGAAGCTTATATGGCTATTGGGATCTAAAAGAAAAATAGGTGGCGATAAGTTCACCATCAAAGAGACAATCAGTAGAGGAAGAGATGTAAGGTTAGAGGTTCAGTCTTTTGAAAGATTAAAAGGAAAAGAGATATGGTTTCAACCAAAGGAGTAATCAGCAACCAATATTTGAGAAGAAAAAGTTGTTTTAAATAGAATTTGGCTTCGAGGAAAGAAAATAGAAAAGGAGAGAATTGGCTACCACACTAAAAATATCCCAAACCTCTAAGAAGGATATAACTCATGAAGGCCCCCCCAAAATAAAAGCAATCGGCACCTCATGCTTATGCCCAAATGGGTGCTTAAATAGGCACAAAAGTCCTTTTCCAATTTTAATTCCTTCCTCAGCTCCTTAATTCATGGCCAAATTCAAAGTTTGAATTTAATTCAAACTCTCCACTGCTTAGCAGCAGTCCACCGCTCAGCCGACTCCTCCTGTTGCTGGTAGAGTTTTAATCCCGTACGGCCCTTCCCACGTGCGTACAACAAAAAGAAGCACTCTCTTGCGCGTAACGCTGCTCGAACCTGGGACCTCGAGGTTGCCCAGCACGCTGCTGGCCACTGGGACGCGTGTTCGCTTTCAACAATATACCATCACATTTTATCTTAAAGGTTGCCTACTGAAGTCCCGTTCATTTTAAAAATATAAAATTAAAACATACCTGCGCCTGGACTAAACATGTGCCCTTGTGGAACTCGTAGCACCCTACTGCCACTGCGCCACAAGCGCCCTTGTAGCATAACTGGTCGCAACTATTCTTAAACCTTACTTTAGTGCTACCTGGCTTCTAAAATAAAAACAAGCCTTTGCGTGCCCAACCCTTGAACCTAGGCACTATACCACACTCCCAGCGCCTCTGCCACTGGACCGAGCTTCCCTTTGTGTTACCTTTTAACCCCAACTATATATAAGGCTTCCCTGCATCGTTCCCTGATATAAAGAAAAATAAAACACTTTTGCACATGCTGGGAGTTGAACCCCAGCTCTCCTTCCCACTACCTAGCATGCTAACCACTGGGCCAGGTACGCTTCTTCATGCCCAGTCTTGCCCAATTTATTTTATAAGCCTTATGCCCAGATTCCCTCTATGAGGCAAAAATTAAAAATTTTGCTAAAGCTATGGGCCGAGCCCGGACTTTTTCCCACACTATAAGCCCTTCGTATTTTATTAACCTAAACTAAACATAATAATAATAATAATAATTAATAAATTGTTCAAGCCATCTTTTACCCGAACCCAGACTCAAGGCCCACTACTTTCAGGCCCAAAAATTGGGGCGTTACATGCAGCGTCGCTGCCAGATATCAGGCTAATCGCCTTTCAGACTTCCTTCTCTTCATAACAATCCCAACCGAATGCACTGCATCATTAATATCATGGCATGCTTATGCGCAGATAACAGATATACAGAATCATACAGATACACATGCTTATATTAATATGTTTTTGCATACAAATTAATAATCAATCAGAGCATGGGGTCTTAGTAACGCTTACCACCCCTATAGTCAAGTCATAGTCGATTTAGGCGACCCGTACAACCTTACAAAACATTTCACATTAATTGGGCTCACTCGCCCGTCTGCCCTGCCCATGTGGATCACACGGCCTGGTCCAAATATCACACGCCCGTGTGGTACACCCGTGTGACCCACACACCGGTGCTGCCTACACGGCCCAAATGGTCGAGCTCGTGCCTCGCGCACGGCCTCGCCAGCCTCACACGCCCGTGCCCGTCACACCCGTGTAGCGCGCGCATGGCCTGGCTTGTCTGTCACATGCCTGTGTCTCGCGACGCAGGCTACAACGAGGGCAGACTACACATCCGTGTGGAGTCGATAGTTAGCTTTTCAGCTTTTGCCAAAGCTTATTTTCTACGTAATCAGAGTACACACCTGGTTCATTTTCACTGCTAATCCAACCACGAGCACTCCAAAGCCTAATATTGTCAAAACCAAGCCCAAATCAGTCATTTAAACCGACTTACCCAAGAATGGACAAATCCCGAAGCGAGAGATCTACTTACCTTCGACGAAGAAAGGGGTTTCCTTGCTGTTTGGCACTTGATTATTGATCTACAGAGCCTTGAATAATCCCTAAATAGTAACCAAAACCCTTTTGAGTAATCCCTAAATGAAATCTCATAACTTTAGTTAAACGTTACTTACCGAATCGACAAACTCACTACCGAAACGCCAAAGCTTATCGAAAAAGAAGAAAAATAACGGAGAAAGGGAAAAAGAATAGAATTCAGTAGCAAGGGGAAATTAGGGAAAAAGAAGAAGGCAGATAAATGTGTTTTGCCAAAAAAGAGAAAAATAAGAAAACCCTAAGTTTTCCCCAAAGCCCACAACTTAGACTTTTAATAAAACCCACACTTAACTGAAACTTGCAGCAAAAATAATCCCATCGCCACTGTAGAGATTCGAACTCAGGACCTTAAGCAAACTGAGACTCCACTTAACCACTAGACCAGCAGGCCCATTCTGTTAAGGTTTTACCAACAATTCCTTAAAAGCCCACTAACCTAAAGTCAGACTTTATTCAAATAAAAACCAAAATTTTGCCCAAGTTAAAGCTTGAACCTGGGGCCTGCCAAACACACCCTAGAGAATATAATCACTCAACCACATATATTTAGGCCAAAATAACATGAAGCAAAAGTTCAGACACTTCTATGCCCAACAATCTCAAAAGCTAAAAATTATAAAAATTTGGGGCGTTACAACTCTACCCCCTTAAAGAAAATTCGTCCTTGAATTTTACCTGATCAGAAAAGATGAAGATACTGCTGACGCATCAAATCCTCTGGCTCCCAAGTAGCCTTCTCAGTGCTATGATTCTGCCACAGCACCTTCACTAAGGGAATAGATTTCATATGCAGAACCTTGACGTCGCGATCCAAAATCTAAACTAGCTCTTCCTCGAAAGTCAAATATGGTCTAACCTCAATCTCTTCCACATGCACAATGTGAGTAGGATCAGAGCGATAGCGTCTCAATATCGATACGTGGAATATGTTATAAATACGATCCAACTCTAGAGGAAACTCCAACTGATATGCAACTGGCCCCACTCGCTTCAAAATCCGGTACGGCCCAATAAATCGAAAACTCAGCTTGCCCTTACGACCGAACCTCAGAACCTTTTTCCATGGCAAGACCTTAAAAAAAACCATGTCTCCCATAGAATACTCAATGTCCTTTATTTTTAAATCCGCATAGGACTTCTGTCTATCAGAAGCTACTTTCAGTCGGTCTTGAATCAAGTGGACCTTATCCTCAGTCTCTGATACTAACTCCAGACCCAGAATACGTCGCTCATCTAACTCAGTCCAGTACAAAAGAGTGCGACACTTACGACCATAAAGTGCCTCATACGTGCCATCTGAATACTAGATTGATAGCTGTTATTGTAAGTGAACTCTACCAATGGCAAGTATTCCTCCCAACTACCACAAAAATCCTTGACACAACCCCTCAACATATTCTCAAATATCTGGATCACCCTCTCTGACTGACCATCTATCTGAGGATGAAAAGTGGTGCTGAAGTCCAGATGAGAACCCAAAGCCTCATGAAGTTTTTACCAAAATAGAAACGTGAAACGAGGATCCTTATCGGAGATGATCAAAACAGGAACCCCATGCAACCTCACTATCTCAGAAATGTAGAGCTTAGCCAGCTTTTGCAAGGAGAAGTCCATCCTAACCAGAATGAAATGTCCAGACTTGGTCAATCGATCCACGACGACCCAAACAGAATCTTTCTTAATGGGGGTTAGAGGCAACCCACTAACGAAGTCCATCGTCACTCGCTCCCATTTCTACGTCGGTATCTTTACTGGCTACAGCAGCCCTGAAGGTAACTAATGTTCAGTCTTGACCTGCTGGCAAGTCAAACAATGAGCAACAAAGTCTGTCACCTCACACTTCAACCCTGGCCACCAGTACAACTCTCGGAGATCCTTATACATTTTGCTTCCACCAGGGTGCATAGCGTAAGGACTACTATGCGCTTCCTTTAGAATCGACAGCCTCAAATCCTCAACATTAGGTACACAAATCCTATCTCAAAAACACAACACCATATCACTGTCAATCCTAAAATCAGTAATAGTTCCAGCCTCAACCTGAGGGAATCGAAACTCAAGAGACTTATCTCCTAACTGTTTATCCTTAATCCGATCCAACCACGATGGTCTAACCTATAACTCAGCCAGAAGACTCCCATCATCATAAAGACTCAGTCTAGCGAACATCGCCCTCAAATCAGTCCTAACCCTACAGCTCAACGCATCTACCACCATATTGGCCTTACCTGGATGGTACTCGATAACACAGTCATAATCCTTAAGCAGCTCAATCCATCAACGCTACCTAAGATTTAACTCCTTCTAAGTGAGGAGATACTTGAGGCTCTTGTGATCAGTGTAAATGATACACTTTTCACCGTACAAATAATGCCTCCAGATCTTAAGAGAAAAAACCACCGCTGCTAACTCCAAATCATGCGTCGGATAATTAGCCTCGTGAGTCTTGAGCTGACGAGATGCATAAGCAACCACTTTACCACCCTGCATCAAGACGCAACCCAAACCCACATGTAACGCATCACTATAAACCACGAAATCCTTGCCAGACTCAGGTTGTATCAGAACTGGAGCCTGAGTCAAGACTGTTTTGAGCTTCTCAAAGCTCCCCTGCTGAGCGTCTTTCCAAACAAAGGAAACTCTCTTACGCAATAACTTAGTCAACGACACTACGATCAACGAGAACCCTTCTACGAATCGTCGGTAATATCCTACCAGTCCCAGAAAATTGCAGACCTCTGACACACGCTTAGGCTGTTTCCAATCCAAAACAGCCTCAATCTTACAGGGATCCACCCTAATCCCCTTTGCAGAAACTACATGTCTCAGAAATATCACTTTTCGAAGCCAGAATTCACACTTACTGAACTTCATATATAGTTGTTTCTCAAGAAGAATCTGCAGAACTACTCGCAGATGCATATCGTGCTCATTCACAGTCCTAGAGTATACCAAGATGTCGTCGATGAATACTACCACAAACTGATCTAAGTAGGGCTGGAACACTCGATTCATCAGATCCATGAATGCCGCTAGTGCATTAGTCAACCTAAAAGGCATAACTAGGAACTGATAATGTCCATACCAAGTCCTAAATGTTGTCTTATGCACATCGGCCTCCTTTACTCTCAACTGATGATAACCTGGCCGCAGATTGATTCATAGAGAACACAGAAGCTCCTCTGAACTGATCGAATAAGTCGTCTATCCTCGAAAGTGGGTATTTATTCTTGATCGTCAACTTATTTAACTGACGATAGTCGATACACATCCTCATCGTATTGTCCTTCTTCTTTACAAACAGAACCGGTGCTCCTTCGGTGCCATTCTATAAGGGGCGATAGACACCGGTGCTGTACTAGGGATCAACTCAATCCCAAAATCTACCTCATGACTCGGAGACAATCCTGATAATTCCTCTGGAAAAACTTCTGGAAAATCCCTCACAGTACGGATGTCTTTGACTGAAGAGTCCACTGATGTAGGCCAAGTAGGCCTCACATCCTTTCATCACAAGCTTCTCTGCTACCAACGTAGATATCACATTACTCAGATAATCTCATCGTTCTCCAATCACGACTACCTCAACATCCTCCTCGGTGCTCAGAACCACCCTCTTTTCAGCACAATCTAGACTTACACGATGCTTCACGAACCAATCCAACCTAGAATTAATTCAAACTCTCCAAACTGATGTTCCATCAGATCAGCCAAAAATATTGTCCCTTGAACTTCCAACGAAACACCCTTGAATAGCTTACTAACCCTAATGGACTGCCTCAACGGACTCACCACAGAAATCTCACTAGAAGTGCTTTCATACGAAATCCCCAAGGTCTCAGACACAGAATATACAACATAAGAATGCATAGAACCTACGTCTATCAGTGCAACATAAGGTACATTAAGAATAAAAAATGTACCCGTGATGACGTCTGGAGCATCTCCATCCTCACGACAACTGCCTCGCCACAGTCTGGCCAGCACCCCTGCCAGGTGCTCTCTGACCTCGACCCATACCGTTACCACCCTTAGCCTGTCCTCGGCCCCTAGGTGGCTGCTGTACCCCTCTTGGTGGCTACGCAATCTCAGCAACCGAAGCTTGCATCTGATTACCCCTCAGTGGGCAATCCTTAACTCGGTGCTCAATCGATCCACACCTCAAACAACCTCAATAGACCTCCAATACTCGCCTGGATGGCGTTTATTACAAAGCTAACAGATCGCCACCCCAACAGGTGCAAGAGTAGGCCCAACTCTCACGGGCCCGTCAGTCTTAGACTTTTTCTTAGGCCTCATCCTAGAACCAAAAGACTCAGAATCCCTTTTAACCTTCCCTTTTTCACGGCTTTGGCGCTCAGAGTGCTTCACCTCTTCTGCTATCTTAGCCTTCTCGACCAAGACTGAGAAATCCCACTCCCTCTGAGGAGCTATCAGAACTCGCAGACTATCATGAAGACTATCTTCAAATCAAACACAATGCTCATACTCAGTTGTCACCATGCCCCTCGCATAGCGACTTAGCCTAAAAAATTCAGCCTCAAACTCGGCCACTGAACGGTCTCCCTGAGTGAGACTCAGAAACCCACGTCGCCTAGCATCAGTATAGCTAGCTCCCACATACTTACCCTGATAGGTGGTCTTAAACAAATCCCAAGTCAACCTATCAGGCTGAGTACCCTCCTTAATGGTCAACCACCATTGATATGCCTCATCGCGAAGCAAAGACACAGCCCCCTTGAGCTTTTACTCATCAGTAAAATCTAAATTATCCATTGTGCGCTCTGTGGCCTCCATCCTGTACTCGGTCACACTCAGAGCAACTCCAGCGATGCCTCTAAATATCTCAGCCCCGTTTGACCGGAGTCGTTCCGTAACCGACCCACGGCCTCTAGATCTAACATTAGCCCCAACGACCCTCTCCAGAATTTACAGCATAGCCTGGGACAGTGCGTCGTCCCTAGCTGCACGGTTAATAGACTTAGCGTCAGTCTCAGCAACAGGTGATACTGGTGTCCCACTAGAGTCCAAATTAGGGATCGTATCAGATGCGAAGGACTCAGCTCGAATCCCTCATTGGCCTTCACCCCGGCCTCTAGTACCCCTTCCACGAGTAGCTCGTGCGCTCATCGTAACTACCAAATTAATCTGTATTTAGAATTTTTATGCACATTAGTTTACAGTTCTGATAATTATTAGCAGATATTTTATACAGAATAGTATCAGAGTTTCTGAATCAGTTATCGCGAGTAATAGGCTCACTATGGTTTCCAGTTTACACTACCTAAAGTGTTTTAGTAAAGTACTACCTATAGAGGTCTTATAATACATACATAATATTTCAGAAAGATACAGATAAATTTCAGTATAAGCATGCTTTCAAACAGTACATATCAGAGTTTCAGAGAACTTATAGGATCGACACCGGAGACTCGATGAACCACTAATTTATCAAAACATTTCAAATTACTTTACCACTTACTTTTCAAAACCTATTCTTTTTACTGCCAAATCCACAGTCGAGTTTTTTTAAACCTGACTCTGATACCACTAAATATAGCACCCCAAACCCGGCCTAGACGTTATGGCTGAATCTGGTGGCGTCACACTAGAGTGCTTTTAGAAAAGTTTAGCAAGTTAAAAATCGTTCAGTTCGTTATCTTACTTAAGTCGTGAAATCTCTATACCAATTATTAAGTGAAAACATTTCATTAACACGGAAGCTAAAATATCATTAATTCATAAATCAATAATTTAATAATTTAAATCCCAAGATAAACCCAAGAATAGTTCGAGTCCAAATACATATTAATCCCAAAAATGAATATTTAAATAAAGCAGACAAAATTAAGTGTTGCTCAAAAATTCGTAAATGTCTACCAGTGGTCACCATCGAGCCATCTGTCACACCGATCCATCTACTGCTAAGGATTTCCTAACAAGCAAAATAAACAAAAGGGGTGAGTTTTCGCAAACTCAGTGTGTACATCTCCACAAACAACATGCATACAAACAGATAACAAAATACAGATATTCGGCCTTAGCCATACAGATATCGCATGCATAACATATCAGATATCAGAAATCAGAAATCATGCCCACCAACCTTGCACACCATCTCCATCCAACCCAACGCAGCATGTGGGGATAAAATCGACCCACCTAGCCCTATACACCAAGTATGGGGATATAATCTACCCATCTAATCCTACACACCAAATGGTACTGAAAAATAGTACATACAGTTAAGTGCAGTGTCGCTACCAGATATCAGGCTAATAATCTTTCAGACTTCTTTCTCTTCATAACAATCCCAACCCGATGCAATGTATCATTAAGATCATGGCATGCTTATGCGCAGATAACAGATATACGGAATCATACAGATACACATGCTTATATTAACATGCTTTTGCATACAAATCAATAATCAATCAGAGTATGGGGTCTAAGTAACGCTTACCGCCCCTACAGTCAGGTCACAGTAGACTTTAGGCAACCCGTGCAACCTTACAAAACATTTCACATTAATTGGGCTCACTCGCCCGTGTGCCCTGCCTGTGTGGGCCCACACGCCCGTGTGGATCACACAGCCTGGCCCAAATATCACACGCCCGTGTAGTTCACTCGTATGACCTACATGCCCATGCGGCCTACATGGCCAAAATGGTGGAACCCGTGCCTCGTGTACGGCCTTGCTAGCCTCACATGCCCGTGCTCGTCGCACCCGCGTGGCGCCCACGGCCTGGCTCGTCTGTCACACGCCTGTGCCTCGTGATACAGGCTACCACACAGGCAGACCACAAGCCCATGTGGCGTCAACAGTCAGCTTTTTGACTTTCACTGAAGCTCGTTTTCTGCGTAATCGGAGTATACACCTGGTTTGTTTTTGCTGCTAATCCAACCACGAGCACTCTAAAGCCTAAGATTGTCAAAACCAAGCCCAAATCAGTCACTTTAATCGACTTACCTAAGAATGGACAAATCCCAAAATGAGAGATCTATTTACCTGCGACAAAGAACGGGGTTTCCTTACTGTTTAGAACTCGATTACTGATCTACAGAGCCTTGAATAATCCCTAAACAGTAACCAAAACACTTTTAAGTAATCCCCAAGCGAAATCTCGTAACTTTAGTTAAATGTTACTTACCGAATCGACGAACTCACTACCAAAACGCCAAAGCTTATTGAAAAAAAAGAAAAACGATGGAGAAAGGGGAAAAAGAATAGAATTCGACAGTAAGGGGAAATTAGGGAAAAAGAAGACGGCAGAGAAATATATTTTGCCAAAAAGGAGGAAAATAAGAAAACCCTAAGTTTCCCCAAAGCCCACAACTCAAACTTTTAATAAAACCCACACTTAACTGAAACTTGCAGCAAAAATAATCTCATCGCCACTGTAGAGATTCGAACTCAGGACCTTGAGCAAACTGACACTCCATGTAACCACTAGACCAGCAGACCCATTCTGTTAAGGTTTTACCAACAATTCCTTAAAAGCCCACTGACCTAAAATCAGACTTTATTCAAATAAAAACCAAAATTTTTCCCAAGTTAAAGTTTGAACCTAGGGCCTCCCAAACACTCCCCAGAGAACATAATCACTCAACCACATATATTTAGGCCAAAATAACACGAAACAAAAGTTCAGACACTTCCATGCCAACAATCTCAAAAGCCAAAATTTATAAAAATTTGGGGCGTTACAGATTCGATTCTGTTCGATCGAACGCTCACCCCTAGTGGCAAGTAGTAAATGTATTTGTATCAATAAACTTATAATTTACTTTAATATGCATTTCAATTTTACTAAATTGTAACAAACTGATACTTTAACTATCATTCCTTTTATTTTGTATCCACATATAAGTACAACTGTGACATTTACTACTAGAAATGTCTAAATCAATATGAAGTCTATAATGCTACTTAGCCAATAAATATAATTTCTAAATAATTATATGCAATATTTACTTTAGTGAATATGTCAAATCATCAAATGCAATGTATTTGGTCTAGTGGTATGATTCTCACTTCGAGTGCGAGAGGTCCCGAGTTCGATTCAAAATACTTTTAAAACCCTTTTAACAGAAGTTTTTCATAATCAGTTAACTATCAAGATTAACTGTCTAGGTCACATATAGAAACAAACCTATATTAAATATATAAATAAAAGTCACATCTCAAATATAAAAATATTACATAATGAAAAACTAGTAATTTTTTTTTCATAACCATAATCATAAACATACATGAAGTTTAATTCAAAATCCAACCATTCATACTCATAGAACTTTTCATTTACAATTGCTCATGTTATTTCTCTAACTAATTAACAAATGAAATAATATAAATGTATGAACTACTACTTTTAACAATTCTTTGAAATAAATCAAATCCGAATAACTATAAAATTTATTGGTTTGTTAACACAAATTTACATACTAGATATGTTTTAATCAAATACATTATTTAATTATAAAACGTACTATAGCGGCATAAAAAATCAATTAATATTCATTTTCATGAATAAATGAGATGCTTAAACCAATATGTAACCCATTTAATCAAAACTTAAAGATGTACCTTTTTTCTGCGTTGAGTCTTGACAGTTTTAACAAGAAGTAAGAAAATTAAACTCTAGTAGTAGACTTTGAGTCTAATCAAAATCTATTAATAGCAAACTTTAAGAGTGGATCTTATTTTCCAGGTGTACAACATGTACATAACCAATGACGTTTCATACATAAGTTCTCTCTTGCAAGTTCTAATCAGTAATATTTTTCCGCATAATTTTAATTAAGAACTTAATCTAAATACTATAGAGTTATACTCACAGTTTTAGATGGAATTACCATATTCTATTGTTCATAAATAGATCTTTTATAGTTAAATATTTTTCTTTCAACCCCTTAATGGGGATGACAACAAAATATCACAAATATAGTCACAATCAATTCAATTTAATAACAAGAGTAATCAATAACTCAATCTTCCCCTTTTTTTCATCCTTTCAAAATAAATATTTATAGCAATAGTGATTAATATGAAATATAATATTTTCTTCATTCACAATCTCAATATGAGATCCATTATGAATATCTTTTAAAATCAATAGATTAATCATCACAAGATATTAATATATTAACTCTTTTGGAGCTTTTGACTAATTTTTTATTGCCAAATATTGGAATAATTTTGGTTTATATTTTCTTTGGCATTCACTTCGGGCAATGCAATAGATTTATTAGGACAAACTTATAAATGTCTTAAAATTTTTTTATTTCATAATCACCATTGCAAACTTATGTGGATTTCAAATCAAAATCTATCTATTCATGTTGCCATGATTAGTCTCAAATAATAATAAATATTATATAATAAATAAATCATAATAAAATATATCTGACATTCTTTAACATCATCATTATCACCCTGGCTAAGTGGTTGAAGGCTCTAATGACTACCCATAGTGTTCAGGCCTCAATTGAAATAGTAGCAACTCTAGGAGGTAGTCGACAATATCAATTTTGGTATATTTTTGTGACTTATGAAGAAAAACAATTAAAAGATAATTGTGCTGATAACATGTTATAAAATAAAAAGACAGAAGGTAATGAACAAAGAAAATAAGAGAGCAAAAGAGAAAGTGTATTTTATTGATCAATCGGGATATTTACAAATTTTCTCCAAAGTCTCTATTTATAGGTATAAGAAGTGTAAATGAAGTAGAGATCTACTTCTAATGACTATTAGAATTTAAAGTACATCAAAACTTATTTTGATCTTAATGGTCATCCATTTAATAAGATATTCATAACAAAATTATATTTTATGGAAATATGAAAGAAAAGAAATTTCAGGCTTTGAGAATTTATGAAAACTAAATTTACTCTTTTAAATTTATGGTCAATTTAATCAAATTTATTTATATTTTAGGGAAATAAATTAGGCCTAAACAGTTGTTATTATTAATCTTGTGATAAGAAGATGGAAATTATATATTAATTATATATTAATTTTTATTAAAGACGGAAATTATTTACTAATTTTATTTAATTATTTAAGTTGCGGTATTTAGGTTCTTTACGAAATTTATAAATTAATTTATCTCATACGTTTTGATTTTTTTTATTATAAAAAGATAAGTTTGATTTTAAATGATAATTATATACGCATTGTAATATATTTTTCGATTAGTTTTATGGAATAAAACTTTATAGTAAATTTTTTATAGTTAAGTTCCTTAAAATATGCATAGGGAATTTATACAAATAATATGAAAATCTTATTATTGTTAATTATACTGATAAATTATGTTAAATTAACAATGTTAGCATTGTATAATTAAAAAAAAATTATAATATTGTTGATTGAGTCTTAGCTCGATTAGTATAGGCGTTGTTGTCAATGCAGGACATGGGTTTGTGTAACCTCTCCAACCTGGCCTAGACGTTAGTAATTCGAAAGATTATATTAGCCATCGAAATGACCCAGTAAGCTATCAGAGTTTATAAAACAATCATTTTCAAACATTTGTTTATTTTAGAAAAAACCCTTAACCTATTTCATAAAAACTCATGAATTAACCAAAAACCGATTAAATTAATGGTGATTACCTTTGAAAACTCAAATAATTTCTAATTTGTTTATTATTCACAATTTAATTATAATCTCTATTTATTTTTTTAATAAAATCAAAGTTCGTGCATAAATAATTAATATTCATATTTCAATATCCTAAAATCAAATTAAATTTTATGCATGCTATAAAAATCCAAATCCTAAGTCCCATGCCATAGTTAAAAAATGAAAAAATAGTCTCTAAATAACAAAAATATCAAAAAATAAATCTAAAGTACTTTATAAAGAAAAACAAATCCAAGCCAAGACCCTCTGAATGTCGTGTCCACGTCCTAACCTAGTGAGTTGTCTATAGAGATGGAAATAAAAAGTGAGTGAGCTATGTAGCTTAGTGTGAGTTCAATCATAAGAAAATTTGTGCAATCGGTCGATAAAACATTCTTAATAACATCGCATAGAATGATTACAAATAATTGTCAACTCAGGGTATCAGTTTTAGGTATCAATCATCTGTTTAATATCTCAGAGTTTACAATTTGTGTACGCACATTTTTGTGAATGGCAATGCAATTTCAGTATTTCAAAGAAAGATCCTTCCCAACTCTACTACACACCACAATGAGAGTTCCCTAAATTCCAACAACTTTCACACCGGGTTGTGGTTTAACCACCTATGGTTTGTAGATAAACTGTCAATGGCTGTGGAAACACATCAGAATCTACAAATCTACAAATGTGAACAACCACTAGGTTGTGGATACATAGCAAAATATCGTAGATAAAATCTACTGCTGGCTGTGGATGCACAACATGTTTGTAGGTAAAAGTTGTTAATGGATTGTGGATGTACAACATATTTGTAGTTAAAGGAAAAACATTGTCAATGGTTGTGGGTGCACAACAGGTTAGTAAATATACTGCTGATGGTTGTGTTTTGAAAATTTACATATAAATTTTTAGTGCTTCCTCCGTACATGTCGTCCCACCCTATGCAATGCAATATGAAATGTTTTTAACAGATCAATACGATAGCAATTAATATGCTTATAACATATCAATACGGTAACAATTAATATGTTTATAACAAATCAATACAGTAGTAAAAGACATGTTCTTCATGTGTGTGGTTTAATGGTACCATACGACATGCTGAACATACATTCAGTAATACAGACGCATCAAAAATATATTATTCACATATCTTGCATATATAATAATTCAATCGTTTAGATCCTGCATTTTAATACTCATATTATCAAGGGTTCAATTGAAAGAAGTACAACTCTAAAAATAGTTTAAGGACTATTTTGGGACTAAATTGAACAAATCATAAAATTCTAAGAAAAATTATAAAACAGGGGTCACACGGTTATGTGAGAGGGTTGAATTCGTGTGCAAAGGTTACATGGTCGTATGGCCAGACCGTGTAACCAACTGTGGCTGTGTGGAAGTTACAAAAATAACCTACAAAGGAGACATGATCGTGTAGTAGGTCGTGTAGAGGGTTCTTGGTTTTGTGACATTTGAACTAGCCTAGGGCTTGCAAGGTACATGGCTGTGTGGGGGGTATGTGGTCCGACCGTGTGGTAGATCCTATGGCCCTAATCTTAGGAACAGTTTGCCTCGATTCGCTTGGTAAAGAATACACACCTTTCACCAGGAGATCAATCGATGTTCCTCATACCTGATTCTGATCCAATTCAACTAAACAGGTCATTCAAATGATATTTACACATGAGTTAATGATTAATTTCAAGATTCAATAAGATTACCAAAAGATTTGTCAAGAACCATAAAATACTTTTTAATCAAACTTAATATTAGCATTGGATAGAAATATTACAAAATTTCAAGATCTAAGCATCGGAAACGACATGTACTTACCGATTCTTGAAAGAATAGGGATGCTATTGATGGTGTCAATGGAGCTAAAGGAATTGAAATTTCCATAGCAAGATTTACGGGATTGCGACTTTATATGTGTAACACCCCCAAACCCGGCCTGAACGTTATGCCTGAATCTGGCGATGTCACATGATAGGGTGATTGAAAACTAAGTTGACGATAAAACCATTTTTGCCTAAAAACATTTAACTAACTCAAAAAAATGCGTGTCCACTGTTTTGACTCAAACGTATCTTTTTAGCGGAAGCTTTGGAAATCATTTATTTTAAGTAGAACCGTTCATTTTATGGAAAACCTTAGTTTTTAGGAAATCCATATTTTTGTTAAGTGGTAGTTGTAAGTCTGTAAAAGTAGGTAAAATTCCCAAAGTTAAAACAAAACAGTCCATAAAGTCCAACTACATAATAAAAATACCCCATAAATAGGTAAAACCATAAACAAAAGTAAAATAGTTTAAAATATGTGTGGCCACCATCGAGTCCTCCACTGCATCAAACCATCAAATTTAAGGATTACCTGTACACATTAAACAGAAGGTGTGAGTTTACGTAAACTCAGTGCGTAATCCCCACAAAAAACATGCATACAGGCAATTAGCAGTAAACAGTCAAGTGCAATCTGGGGCCTAAGCCCATTACAGTTTCAGTAGTAGTTTCGACCTTAGCCCATTTCAGTCCAGTATCAGATATGCATTATGATTTTTGCCCATCACAATATCAGTAACAGCGTCCTACCCACCATCTTCTACACACTATCTCTGTCCATCCTTACACTCCATGTAGGGTTTAAAACACCCACCCATCCCTACACTCTAAGTAGTACCGAATGCGGCACATATTCAGTATATTGCAGCTGAGCTACCAGATAAATAGGCTTAAAGTCTTTTAGTACACTTCCTCCAAATATCATTATTCTAACCCAATGCAATGCAAACATACAATATGTCATGCTTTTATGCAACCATCAGTCATACGTATACATATATATATATATATATATATATATATATATATATATATCAATAATCATGCATAATTTATCATGCATCACATACACTCAGATCATATAGGGTCTAGGTATGCTTACCGATCCTACAGTAGGTTCACAGTCGACTTGGACGGCCCTCGCAACCCTAAGAATCATTTCAGATAAATAGGCTCACACACCCATGTGGCTTGGCCATGTGGATCACATGGCCTGGCCCAAAATCCCACATGCCCGTGTGGACTACCCGTGTGGCCCACACGGCCCAAATCAGTCTAGCCAATGTGTCGCACACGGCTTACCTCGCCATTATATGACCGTGCTTTTGCACACACGACCTGGCCTCGTTGATCACACGCCCGTGTTATGGCACACGGCCTACCACACAAGTGACTACAAGTTCATGTGGCGTCAATAGTAGGGTTTTCAGCTTTTATCGAAACCCTATTTTCTACATTTTTGGCTACACAACTAGTTTGATTTTGATGTCGAAACACTCCCTAAGCCTGAAAACCTATCAAAGAAGCATTCAAAATTGATTTAGCAGACTAGTTAATGATTATTCGACAATAACTTAGCAACAGTTACTCGACTCACTGCCGATGAAGACCCTCCGTCAACACCGTTTAAACGAGAAACATGAAATTCACTGATCAGAGCCTCTTCCTATGCCATTAACCACAGAAGAGAAATATTACTACTTAATCGTTAAGAAATTCATGGCAGAAAAGAAGGGGGACTTACCGAAACTGCGTAGGAGTAGTTCTTAATGCAAAAGAAATGATGATTTCATGAAAAACGAATAAGAAAAAGGGAGATGGGCGATTCCAAAGGAATTTCAGTAGAGTGCAAGCATGAAACTGGAAAACATCAAAATTTTCTTTGAGAAGGGGAAAGAAAACCAAAAATTTCAAAAAGATAACGAAAATATCTTTTGATAATTCCTAAATCCCTTAATTTGCTCCTCACTAATCTCTCTACTACTCAGACGTCTAACACAACTCAAACTCTCTCTCTCAGAGCCGAACAAAAATATTGACTATGCAAGGATTCGAACATAATACCTTTAATAGACTAACACTCCACTTAACCACTAGACCAGCAAGCCCATCCTGTTAAGTACTTACAAACTTTTAATTAAAAGCCTACTAGCCAAAAATAGGGGTTAAGTCAGAAAAATACTAAAATTTACCAAAGCTAGGGCTTGAACTTGGGACCTCTCACACACACCCAGAACACTTAACCACTGAAGCAGATACAGAATTGTGTCACATTTTCACAATAACAAAAATAAGAATTTTGGAGCGTTACAATATATCCTAGTACATCCCCTTGGGGAGCTCCAGTTTTGTTCGTTAAAAAGAAAGTTGGTTCAATGTGACTTTGCATAGATTACTGGAAACTGAATAAATTAACGATTAAGAACCGGTACCCCTACCTTGTATTGATGATTTATTCAATCAACTAAATGGAGCTTTAGTCTTTTCTAAGATTGACCTGAGGTCAGGTTACTATCAATCAAAAGTGAAAGATAGTGACGCACCTAAAACAACATTCCATACACGTTATGGTCATTACGAATTTTTAGTGATGCCTTTCAGTTTGACAAATGCTCTTGCGACATTTATGGATCTCATGAATCATATTTTTTAGCCCTACCTAGGTCAATTTATGGTTGTTTTCATCGATGACATTTTGATCTATTCAAAATTTTAAACTATGTACGAACAACATCTTTGCATTCTTTTCCAAGTGTTATGGGAAAAAATTAGCAAGTGCGGCTTTTGGTTATCTAAAGTTGTGTTTCGTGGGAATGCTATTTAAGCTAATGGGATTAGAGTTGATCCGAAAAAGATTGAGGCTATCATTTAGTGGAAAGCACTGAAAAATTTGTCCAAAGTTTGTAGTTTTCTTAGTTTAGCTGGTTATTACCGAAGAATTCTAAATGGGTTCTCAAAATTAGCTATGCCAATGATGAAGCTTTTGCAAAAGGAAATTTAGTTCGTTTGAAGCGACCATTGCCAAGGAGGTTTCAAGAAATTGAAACAGATATGGACTAAGGCTTCAGTTTTAACCTTGCCTAAATCAGGAAAAGATTTTATGGTATATAGTGATGCTTCGTTGAGTTGTTTGGGTTGCGTTTTGATACAATATGAAAAGGAAATTGCATTTGCATCTTACTAGCTAAAAACGCATGAACACAACCATCCAACGCATGATTTAGAGCTAGTCATTGTGGTTTTTGCTCTAAAGATTTGGAGATATTATCTTTATGGTGAAAAATGTCATATTTTTTCCTATTGCAAAAGTCTTAAATACCTCATAACCCGAAAGGATCTGAATTTCAAATAGCATCGTTGGATTAAACTTTTGAAAGATTATGACTGTGTTATCGATTACCACCCTAGTAAAGTTAACGTTGTAGCTGACACATTGAGTAGAAAAGCAACAGTTGAGTTGAGGGCGATATTCGCACAACTCAATATTTGTGATTACGGCAGTTTGTTAGCTGAGTTAAAAAAAATTCAGCATTAATGATTGTGATTGTCTGAGGTTCTGTAATCAAATCTATGTTCCAAATATTGTTAAATTGAAAGAATTAATACTTTGCGAAGCTCACACTATCCCCTTTTTTATGCATTTAGCAAAACGAAAATGTATCGCGACTTACAGGAATTGTATTGGTAGCCTGGAATAAAAAGGGAGATAGTTGAGTTTGTGGCTAAATGCCTAACTTGTCAACGAGTTAAGGTGGAACCCCAAGTCCCTACCAAACTTCTTCAGCCTATTTTAATTCCTGAATGGAAATGGGAGCGCATAATGATGGATTTTGTAATAGGGTTATCGTTATCTCCGAGCAAGAATAATGTTATTTGGGTGATAGTTGATCGACTTACGAAATTGACTCATTTTGTTGTGGTTAGAACTGATTGGTCACTTCCGAAGCTTGTCGAAGTTTACATTTGGGAAATTGTTAGATTACACAGTATACCTATGTCAATTATATTTGATCGGGATCCCCAGTTCACTTCGAGATTCTGGAGATAGTTGCATAAATCTCTAGGTACGAAACTTAACTTTAGTATAGCTTTTCATCCGTGGACAAACGAGAAATCTAAGCATGTTATTCATATTTTGGAAGATACTCTTCGAGCTTGCTTTATTTATTTTGAATCAAGTTGGGAATGTTATTTACCGTTAGCTGAATTTGTATACAATAATAGTTTCCAATTGAGCATTAAAATGGCTCGTATGAAGCTCTATATGGTCGTAGGTGTCGAACACCTATTTGCTGGTCGAATTTGTGTGAAAGAAAAGTTGTTGGTCTAGAATTAATTCAAGAAATAGAAGATATAGTTAAGATAATCCAAGATAGATTGAAAACAACGTTTGACAGACAAAAATCATACTCAGATTTGAAACGTTGAGACATCAAGTTTGTTGTGGATGACAGTGTTTTTAAAGGTTTCACTGTGGAAGAAAGTATTTCGTTTTGGACGAAAAGAAAAGTGGAGCCCCCAATTTATTGGACCGTATAAAGTTACTGAAAGGGTTGGACCAGTTGCGTATCGATTGGCATTACTAGTAGATATTGACCAAATTCGATACTCAAGAGATATCGATCAAATTCATCTCATGTTGTTTTAGCGGTAGAAATTGAGATTCCGCTTGACTTGTCATACAATGAAGAGCCGGTAGAAATTTTAGTTACGAGGTGAAAGAATTGCGAAATAAACGCATTCTAGTTGTGAAAGTTTTGTGGCATAGCCACATCATCGAGGAAGCGGCTTAGGAGACGAAAGAAGCAATAAGATCTCAGTATCCCTACATCTTTTTAGGTAAATTTCAGGGACGGAATTTCTTAAGGTAGGAGAATTGTAATGACCGGAAAGTTAGTGGTGTTGGAAAGTGTGGTTTCAAAACCTTGTTTTTGTAAACCAAACCCATAAATATTTTTATTAAATATTTACAGAGTTATATTAAAAGTGAATTGAAATTTTGGTCAGATAAATTTGTCAAATTAGTGCTTAATTATGGTATAGGGACTAAATCGTAAAAGTATTAAAAATCTAAATCTTATGGAATATTTAATTAGAAACTTATGAAAGGGATTAATTTAGTAAATATACCTTAGATTTCATATGGTGGTAAGTTGGACAATTAAACATGTAAGTTTTATGTTATAAAATATTAATTAAACTAAAAATATAATAAATTATAAATGAAATATAATAAAAGAAAAGAACTTAGTGGAGGAAATAAAACAAAAACATTTCCTTTGTTCATGCAAACTGAACCAAAGGAGAAGAAGAAAAGACGTCAACTCTAGGGGTTTTTAATTTTAAATCCAAAATTGGTTAGTGCAATTTAGCCTTTTTCTTGTAATTTTTATGTTTTTGAAATCCCGATACCTCAAGCTAGCTGACCCATGTCATAATTTTTGTTATTGTTATAAATTTGGGTATTACCATTGTTGATTAAATTATAGCTTGAAGTGTTATTTTGATAGATTTTAAGTTTAGAACTGATAAATGACTAAATTGTAAAATCAATTAATGATTTTGTGTAATAGGGACTAAAATGCACAATTTTTGAATTTGGTGGTAGAAATGTGAAATATGAAGTTAAATTAAGCCTAGAATGAAAACGATATAAAAATTGGAGGTTAAATTTGAAAGTTATGTTAGTCCCAATTTTAGGGACTAAATTGAATAAAATGAAAAGGTTGCATAAATTAGAAATTGGCAATGTATTGATAATTTATAATGCTTTTTAATTTGTAGCTAACGTCGATTCAGATTCATCGAAAAAGAAAGGAAAAGACAAAGTTGTCGACAAATAGCTCGGAGTTTACGATTTATGTTTCTATAATTCGAACTCTTTGTAAATTCCTGCATTTTGAATTGTTTGTGCATGGTAAGGAAAGAGGTGAGTAATTTTTTGATAATGAAACAGAATGGGATTGAATTGAATCAATGGATGTTTCTGAGGATTAAATTGAATATTTATGAAAAATGTATATATTTATACAAATGTAAAATTGAATATACATTAAGATGAGCTATTGCTGCTATATGTTGAATAAATGTGTATATGATGAAAATAAATGTGAAGTGAGATATCGGTTGATTGTGAAATATGAAATGAATACCCTATTAACTGTTTGAGCAAAGTCAAATATAGTTGGCATGCTATAAAATAGGAAAAGTCCAAGGTTACTTCGATTATGAGTCGATGACGCACTGGGTGCCAATTTACTTTGGTTTAACTAATGAGACATTTGATTTCAAATTTAATTATAGCACTGGGTGCAACTACTTGCTTCAGATTTATCCAATGAGGTATCGAGTATCAAACTGGTGTGTTTGTTGGATCTGTGTATTCGTATGAATTCGAGTCGTGTTAATAGGGGAAGTAAATGGTAAACTTAAAATAATGACTTTGAAATGGCAAATAATATTGAAATGGCAATGCTATTGAAATAGGAAATGTTATGGGATGAAATGAAATATGAAATAGAAACTAAAATAGTGAATGGATATGTGAATAATAAATGGTGTTGAATTATGTATGAAATGAATTGAACTATGATTGATATGATCATCGTATACATGAAATTAGATTTGCGTACCATAAGACATGTGAATTGAATTTACCATGTATTAGTATTAGTAAAATGTATTTGATAAAATAATGCATATATGAACTTGCACATTTGATATGATTTTTGCATAGCATCATCTAGTATTAACTCGAGCATTTAAATGTATTGTATTTTGCTTTTAATGTTTGGATTATAGAAATACCACTGATTTGTACTCAGCATATGGTTTTGTTTTCCATGCGCAAGGTAGGTACTTAAAGAATCGATCATCGACTCAACATCCAGTAGCAAATCTCGAACTCAAGCGTTGCTGATGTATTTATTTTGGTCTTGTTATGTACCTAATAAGTCTTTTGGTTAATGTGATCATTTTGTATGTTGATGGTATTTGAATGTTATGTGTATAAGTGTTTATATATGTGGTTGATGGAAATGGTCAAATTGATGTGATCTTGCTTAAATAGTTTGGTTATATGCATAATGGTTTGATAGTTGAGAAGTTAATGTGTTAGGTATGTATTTGGTTAATGCATAGTTGTGATAATGATGGTTGGTACATAGTTTTTGGTCTAGCAATGGATGGCAATATTTGGTGTATGTTTGATAAGTGAGTTTGAATGTTTTATCATATCTTGGAAGGGTTAAGTGATACATGTTTAGTTCAAGCTTATCATGGATTTGGGAAGTTCATGTTTATATCTATGCTATGTTTGAAAATGATTTGATAGTTCAAGTATTTAGGTTATAAAGTTTATATGAAATCAAATGTTGAATGCTTGAATGCTTGAATATTTGGCTTAATATTGAGGTGTCATTGAAGGCACATTGGTTAGACATTTAGGTTGATTCTGTAGGTGATATTAAAATATGGCTTTGTTTGATATTGTTGACTTTTGAATAGTATGTGATTTGGGCATGAAATGAACATTTTAAAGATAGGATTTTACCATTTCTGAGCTTAAGTATTGATATTTTGGCATTTGGTATCGATACTTGACCGTATAAGCAGTTTTTAAAACTAGCAGAATGATGAAATGGTATCAATACTTATACAAGTATCGATACTTTTTCATAAAATTTTGATACCCTTGTTTTTGTAAATAATCAGAATCTTGATTTGATATCGATACCAAATAAAGTATTGAAACGGTATCAATACCGAGAAATTAAATATCGATACCAACTTAAAGATATTGAAATTTTATAATTCAACCCTATTTCATGCCTGGATTTTACGATTAGGTTCATATGGCTTACAAATTATTATTATAATTGATTGTATGTGATTTGATGATAATTAATTGAGATTTTAGTTAATAAATTACATGTAACTTTTTTTTTGTCCGTAACATCCTATTACTTGGATCTGGCGATCAGACCGGGTAAGGTGTGTTACAAAAAACCACCACCATACCCGCACATCTTCTCCCTTGTTTTTCTCTTTCCTTTTTTCTTTTTGGATTTTCTATTAAGCTTACTTCTAAAAAGGTTAACTACAAAATTAATCCCCATTAAAAGTTGAGTTTTCAATTTAATTTCTAATGTTAAACCGAAATTCAATTTGACCTTGAGATTAAAATAAAAATTCCAATAATCTCACAATCCACCTTCGAACAATTAAAGATTGCTTACCACAAAATCCGAACGAAAATAAGTTCCTACAAAACCAATACCATAGGGCATTTTTTTTCTTATGTGATTTCCAATGGTAGGATGAGGTTTAGATGTTGCTCCACCAAGTTTTTGTTTTCATTTGCTCCTAGTTGTTGAACCCTATTGCATTGATGCATTCATTGATTTACTAACAAATGTTATACATAAGCCAGTCCTCTACATATTAGGTGTTGCCTGCCAATTTTTTTTTGCATCAACTAGAAGTATATAACAACAACAAAAAAGCATGGTGTATAAATTGAGAAGAAAGGCAATGTCAACTTTTATTATTGGGAGTTGAATTGGCACTCCTTAAACCACCGCCAAATGTGGAAAGTACTCTAGTATTCTAGTTGGTATGAAGAATATGTTAATATATACCAAAATCAGGTATGAACACGAAAAGAAAATGGCACAATATACAATAGTTATACTTGAGTTGTATTGGGCAAGGATGAGCAAGCTCAAACGTTGTGGCCTATTTCACTACACCCTCTCTTATCAATCTTGGCTTATACTAAAGAATTATTTAACTTCAATGCATTTTACTTTACATTTGATCTTCTTTTTTAAACCATTTGAATTAAATGAAGTTTCATCTTAGTTATTAATTTGTTTCCACACTAGCAATAATACATGTGACAATACACATGCTGTGATGGTGCATTTAATTAAGTACATTTCTTGAAGTTAATGGTGAATGTCGATTTTCGTTAACGGAAAGGGTAATATATTTTTTTCTATTAAATAGAGAGTCAATAGGCTACATCCTTTCTAAGGCTCAATTGATTTTTTTCAATATTTATTAATTTTTACCAACAAATTGAAAGAAGCTATGAAATCATTCTTTTATATTAATAGTTTTTAATAACATATGTATTATTTGTAATCTTAAGTGTTTATATTTTTAACTTATTAAATAATATATTTTTATTTTATATAATTTGTAGAAAATAATATTATCAAAACTATTAAATATAATTAAAATATATTAATTATTTTGATAATTACACTATTGCAACAATAAAAGTTTTCAAATCAGAATTAAATTCAAAATGGAAAGAATAAATTTTGAATTTTTTGGATAATATTTTAGTGTTGAATGAAAATACTAAAATGTTGAATGTTAATACATAAATTTTAAGATATGGGTAAGTTTTAATTTAATATTACCAAAAATCAATAAAATTCTAACCAAAAATTGAAACTAACCGCATACTTTTATATCAATAACACACAAGAAGAAGCACATGCTACATAAGTAAACAACAAATACTAAGAAAATAAAAGCTCCCTCTCTTTGACAGCGTATTGATCCAAACGTGTATACATATTGGAATTGAATCACAGAAATAAGGTAGCTGTCAGTTTATTCTTAATTATATTAGTACTGCTTCAGGTAGTAGTGGTAGTAGAGTAGTACGGACATGGGATGTTCTTAATCGATCATTTAGTTTGGTTGGGTGAGTTGAGCATCAATGTCCTTGGAGACATCCACCAAGAATTGCATCAGAGTCTCGGGATATGCAATCCCATGCTGCAGCTTCTCGTATTCCACAGTCTAGTGGACTATGCTGCCGCTACCTCCGGTCTTGGGCAAAGCTTGAATCGTGAGTGAAAAGTTCTTGTACTCTTTCAACAGATCTCTATCTATCTCTTTGAAAGTGACCAAATTCTTATCAGGTCTATCGCCTCAACTAAATCCTTTGCCACCTTAGCCTTCCCATCTAAACATACAAAATGTTTGTTACATTGTTTTTAAGATTAACAAATAAAAGGAGGAAGAAATCATCCAAAAAGCATGGAAAAGAATTAGGGGTTTGATATGTTTATATATCATACCATGCACATAATGCCAGTTGAGAATGCTACTGATTTTTCCCAATTCACCTTCATGTAAATCGCATCCTTGAATCTTATTATAGCAAGTGTGGTGCACATGATGAGGCCTGGTGGCAAACATATCGTGAAACTGTTTAGGAGAAGCCTTGATCTCTATATCGGCCTCAAGCTTACCAGTCAGAGTTGAAGACTCCATTTTTCCACAGCAAGATGATCTCTTAATTATACCTAAGAATTAGATTTCAAGTGGGAGTAGTTTTCACAAAATGCCTTTAAATAGACCACTGTCTATGTCTAGGCAGTGATGCTCTCCAAAAGTTCTTATTTGATCCGATTAACGCCAGCCATGTATGAGATTTTACAAGCTTTATTTCCCATTCCATTTCTTTTTGGACAAAAAATATAAACTTTGCAACTGATAATTTGGCTCATAAAATGTATGCATTCAGGAATATTAAAAAAAAAATGGAATTGTTTCAACTGAATGTTGGTATAGGATTAACATTGTTAGATGACTAAAAATTCTGGATGTATAAGAGAGTTATTGAAAGAAAGTGCAAGTATTATGGGTGCTAAGTAGATTGTCTTGTAATTTATAAGGCATTTAAAATTTTTAAATGTATTTTATTGATAAAGTAAAATTATATTGCAATTTTATCTATCAAGCAAATTTATTTTAAAATACATATATAAGAAATTTTAATAAATTAATAAAGTTTTCAACAAAAATAATATGTTTTCAAATTAAAAATGTTTTTAAAAATAATTAAAATTTGAAATTTTAAAATTTTAAAATTCTAAACTTAATTATCATCTGGCATATTTGAAGCCATTCAAACTTGCAATTTATTTGGTATTTTGACAATGTAAAAATATGAATTTAAAGATTAAATGTAGTACTAAACTTAGAAATTTGTTTTCTCAAAATCAGTTACCAAAAGCCTAGGTATTGTAAGCTAAAACATAAGAAATTATTACAATCTACCAAGATTTTCTCTGTGTTCAATTAACCTACTCTGGGGCCTTGTATATCTCAGCATGAGTCCTATAACTGAGATAATTATACCAAATGAAAGTACACAATACATTTCATGAAAAACATCTAAATTTTTAAAACAAATAGCCATCTAAAGATGGATTCCTGGTGCGTTAAAGTTGACAATTAGAAATAATCAAAAGCATATATATAAAAAAACTTAAAAATTTATTCTCTTAAATTATTCAACCAAAATGAATATCACAAATACCATTTGAAAGATCTTGAATGTACCTTTCAATTGCTACCACCAATACCACCACAATCCCAGTGGAATTTGGCAAATTTGTAAGCCACCAAATAAGATTGTTTCTTAATTTTCTTGTATACTTTACCCATGCAATGCATGGCATGGGTTTATTATATTTAATAAGTAAATGTTATTAAGGTAGATATGGGAATTGAAATTGGAATTTAAATTTGAATTTCAAAATTTTAATTTTGAAATTTATAATTTATAATTTTATTATTTTCAAATTTTTTGTTTAGAAATGAAATATTTGAAATTAAAGATTTTGAATTAATTCAAATTTATTGTTTAGATAATTCAAATTTAGATTTGGATTTCAACTAATTCTAAGTCTTAAAAATATTTTTAAAAAAATATAATTGATTAGGATGATTTTGAACATGGTTATTTAAACTAGACCAAATCGATTTAACCAAGAATCAACCAGGATACCGGTCCAAAAAAAGACATTAGTCCGGTTGGTTTGGGATAAATTCATATAATTTGATTTGTACTTAAATAAGTGGACTTAATTAGGTATAAATTAAAAGTTAAGGGTTTATAAATTAAAATTGTGAAAATTATGGTATAAATGAAAATTTTGAATATTTATATTGTATTAAATTAAATGCATGAAGCTCCATCATTATTTTTAGAACCAGACTAGATCAACTGATTAGATCAATTGGACCGACAATGTATCGAAGTACCTAACTAGAATAAAGGTAAAGAGGTTGACCAGTCGATATGGTCAACCCAGTTGAACCAGTTTTCTTTATTATTATTTTTGGATGAATGATGAAATTCATTCATCCAAGAATACAATTAAACTGCTACAAAAGAACAAAAAACACTATATAGTAATTTTAAGCTATGCAGACAAATTAACAAACAATACCCTAAGAACACAAAGTGAAGCATTAACAGGATCAGTTCTATTGATTGGTCTTCCTCCTAAGCGAGCCCGCACAATCTCTTTAATCTACACCAAGACAACATCTTCAATCAAGAAAGATGCACCAAAATACCTCTTGTTCCTCTGTCTCCATATCACATACAAATATGCACTCCAAGCAAGCTTAAGTATAGCACCAAGCAAGGACTTCCTTTAAGTTTCAATATCGCCCAAGCTAACTTTTGCCTCCAAGTTTCCATAGCCCTATGAATGGATCAAAAGCGCAAAACTAAATGCCACACCTTCCTTGAAAAACTGCACTCAAAGAAAATGTGATCACGTTTATCTGCAACTTCTATACAGGAAAAGCAATAAGTATCAATTGAAATCCCAAAAGCAAGCAAATGATCTCGGGTTGGGAGTCTATTAAGAATGATCATCCTAGCAATAAAAGAATGCTTGGGAATATGTAAAGGGAACCATAGCAAACGATGCCATTCCACCTTCATACCATGAGTTCTAATTGCCTCCCTCAATCGAGAAGTACTCACTTTAGCATTAGCAAACTGCTGATAAGTGACAGTAACCAAAGGCTTCAACTTAAGCATCATTTGCCAATTTCAGCTATTCATTGAAGTAGGAGCCACATCCATAAAACTCATACCCTTTAACACATATTCACTAACCCAAGTGATCCAAAGAAACCCCTCTGTTGCAAGCAAGGCATAGGTAAGCTGCAAAATACAAGCTTGATTCCATTCTACCATATTTTTTAGTCCCAAGTCCCCTTCAGATTTAGGTAAACAAATCGCCTTCCGACAAACACGAGCCCCTCGAGCCAAGCCAACCTTTCCTTTCCAAAAAAAGCTAAGAAAATATTGATAAACCTTCTTAAGAACACCCTTAAGCATTAGAAATTGACAACTCCAATAGGCTTACACACTAAAAATCACAGCATTAATGAGTTGCAGTCTGCCAGCATAACTCAAATGCTTAGTAGATCACCCTTGAATCTTGTCTAGAATCTTATTGGTTAAAGCAGCACAGTGAGATCGAGATAGCTTTTGAGAAACAAGAGGAACACCAAGGTACCTCACTAATAGCCTACCAACTTTAAACCTTGTGCAAGTAGTTATGAGAGCCAACTCCTCTTGAGGCACCGTAGCAACAAAAAATTCACTTTTGGAGGCATTGAGTTGCAACCTAGAAAGTAAGTAAAACTGCTGAAGAATACAATAAAAACTAACCACCAAATCAATAGTACCGTTAGAAAAAATAAAAAGATCATCAGCAAACATTAGATTAGTCAACCGTATTCGAATGCACTTAGGATGATACTTAAAGAGAGCATTTATGGCAACGACATCCAATAACTTGGATAACACATCCATTGCAAGTACAAAGAGGTAAGGAGAGAGATGATCTCCCCGCCTAATACCTTTCCTTCCTCGAAAGAACCCCACAAGGTTTCCATTAAGGGAGATAAAGAATTGAGGAGTAGTTAAACAAACTTCAATCCACTATTTAGGGAACCCTTGAGCTCTAGTGCAAAGAATCAAATGCCTTTTGAAGATCAACCTTCAAGGCACATCTAGGAGAAATATGTTTTATACCATACCTCGCATTAGCTTATGAGACAACATGGTATTATCAGTGATACTACATCCTATAACAAAGGCACTTTGACTATTAGTTCTATTAACCAAAATCTTGGTTATGCACTTATAAACTGCACTACAACAAGAAATAGGCCGAAAATCCTTTACATAGCTAGGATTATCACATTTGGGAACCAAGGAAATTGAAGTAGCATTAAATGTAGCCAAGAGAATGGAGGATGCAAAATATATATATATATATTGAACAGCCTCAAGAAAATTAGGCCTTACTATACCTCATGCAGATTTGAAGAAGAAAGCTGTGAAACCGTTAGGACCAGCGGCTTTCTCATTCCCCTACCCAAAAATAGTTTCTTTTATCTCCTCATTTGTAATAGATTTAGTCAACACACGATGAGCATCATTAGACAATTTAGACAGTAACTCTTGAAGTAAAGAATATGGGCACTTAACAACATTGGAATCAACTGCGCCAAGAAGATTCTGATAAAACCCCAAAATTTTTGTAGAAATTTGATCAAAAGATTCCAATCGATTAGCAACTGCATCAAAAAGGGAAGTAATAGTGTGCTTATTCCTCTTAATTACAACAGTACTATGAAAAAATTTAGTGCTTTGATCCCCCTCCCTGATCTACTGAAGTCGAGCTTTTTGTCAATAGAAACATGCTTCGGCCTCTTGCAAAACCAAAAGAACAGCTCTCACCTGATCAATATGACCATTTCTAACTAGATCACCCTGCAACAAAGCAAGTTGTAAGCTCTCCAACTTAGCCCAAAAATTAAAGAACCGAAAAGGCTTTGGCAAGGATTGCACATGTCGCTCCAACTAGACAATAGAAGGACAATGATCAAAACAACTAAGAGCAGCAAACTCAAACCTTGAATGAGGTAAAAATCGTAACCAAGTTGTATTAACAAGAACTCTGTCAAGCTTCTTTGCAATCAGCCTATCCAATTGATGATTAGACCAAGTGAAAATAGTACCAAAATAAGCATGATCAAATACTTCAATTGTAGCCTCCCAAATCCAGCCTAGACGTTATGGTCGAATCGGGAAGGCCACATTGGACACCTTAGTGTCGAACCTACCCTAACGATAGTTAAAAACCTTCAAGTATTCCTTTTTATAAAACTGTGGTTTCTATTGTTAGCTTTGGAAAAAGACCATTTACTTAGTCCAACCATGCTTGGATCAAATTAGTGAATTAGGTGAGTTTTTGTAAAACCTTACTGACGGTGTTGCCTTTGAAAAATCATTTTGTTATCTACTTAGCAGCAGAAATGTACCTTTACTAGTCAAATTATTAATTTAGCCATATATCATGCACAGTCCATTTTAACATATTTATAAAAATCGTGTATTTATACCAAATATGCATGTCATTCATGCATGAAAAACCCTAAAAAATCGAACAGTCCCAAACCATAGTTTAAAGAAACTTTACAATCCAAAACTTAATAATAATAATAGAATAACCTAAAAATATAATTAAATTAAAATAATATGACAACGTAAAGTCCGAAGTGTGCCGTACGTCCGCATGCTAACTCCGATCCTAAGTTTGATCATTACCTAAGAAGTTGAGATAATGGGATGAGCTTAACAAGCTCAGTGTGAGACTAAACAAGTATTAAGCATTCATACAGGAAATTTTATAGAGGTATCAATAGTGCAATCAAACATTATCAATAATAATTTCAAATACACATGATCGTGAAAAATGCATATGTAAGATCTTACCCATAGCATCTGCTACACACCACGAGTTCCCTAGAACCCGTCTACCAAACTTCAACGTGTGTGAGCAAAGCTTGATGCAGTAAAACCACCAATAATCAATAATGCAATGAAACTGTCAAATAAATAATGCGATATAATCGCCAATCCCCTCGGTACTCCAAATGTAGTGCATTGACTACAAATATATGTGGACTTAATATGCCATCGGTACTCCACGGAACTCCTCCATCAACCACAAAGTCTCATCCCAATGCACATGCAATATGCATACAAATTCATACATAATCATATTTCAATACTTTTCACATTTATTCGATGTGTTCAACATGTCCTCAATAATCATATACTTTCAGAAAAACAAAGCAGTGTTCCAATTCTCAAATTACCATTAAGATGATATCTATCAATATCATTCAATTCACATACTTTATGAATTTCATTGTGCACTAATAGCAGCCTCACTTATATATATAATAGTAAATATTTCATGCATTTAAATCATGAATAAACCTAATATCTCAACATTTCATACCATTCAATAAAACATTCTCATATCACATAATATAATTATGCATAACAATCTTAATTACACATTCATATAGTCAAACTAGCAATTTTGCCAACACATCAATCTTTTAAGGCTCCAAACGTATCTGGTTCGGCCACTCGCAAAACTAATATTTTAGATACTATGCCAAGCCAATAAAAAAACTAATTTATCAAATATGACATGAAATTTATCATTATCAAACAAATTTTACAAGTTTAGGGCCCACACCTTATTTTTCGCTTTTTCGCAGCACCCTTATGAATCTTCCAATTTTTCTTAATAAACCTTTATACGATCCTAAACCAAAATTTAGTATAAATTCAATTAATTTACCACTTCACCAACTCCCAATTACCCACTTATGGGTTCAAACCAATTTTCAAATTAATAATTATTTTACAAATTCAACTAGTTTGATTCCTTACCTTGTATCGATTCAAACCTACGTACGATCATTTTTCGGCTTTTCGATTGATTCGGGGCGTTTGGGTCAGCACCTAATTCCATCATATACTGGAAAATAAGTAGCTAATAATTATTAAATTCATTCATTTACTCAATCAATAACATTTACCCTACAACTATGTCAAAACAACAATTAGTTTTAAGCTTAACTACACTTACGCTTCCCGATTTGTGAGTTTTGAATGCCCAAACGATCAAGAACGTTTTTCCCTAATTGACATGGGTTTAATAGCTGATTAGGAGGGTTAAAAAACTCAAATTAAGACTGGAATTAATTGGGAAAGATTCAAGAAACAAAACAGCCCCTATTCTACACATATGCGCACGCACCACCACCCATGGTGGCCAAAATTAGGCTAAATTTTAAAATGGTTTGAGACCTCATTAAAATATGGAAAAATACCTTTAAAAACATTTAAAATCCCCAAAATTTTAGATCTAGAAATTTAGGTTTTTAATGGACAAGATTAGTTAAGAAGTCGAAGAGAAAAGAGACCTTACACAAGCTAGTCGAGAGAAACGATAATGGCACATTCTAGGCGATGTTTGGTATCGATCTTGGAGTTGAAAATTTCATTTTTGGAGCTGATTTAATTGAGGAAAATTTGAAGCAATATAGTAAAGGATATGGTGCACAATCTTGATGCAAAAAGAAGAAGAAGAAGATGGTAAAAGAGAAGGTGTAGGCAGCGACAACAATGGAGAAAAAAGGGAAAAGAAAAAAAATAAAGATGAAGAGAGGGAGAGGGGGTTAGGGGGTTAGGGGGTTAGGGACGGCTAAGGTAGAAGAAAAATGGATTAAAAGGCTGATTATTTTGATAAAAAATTATATTTATACCTAGGTTTACTAGGCTTGATTGCCAACACATAAAAAAACAAGGTAATTTGCAAAAATTAATTTATTTTGTAAGAGTTGAGACTTGAACTTGGGACCTCTAACTAACTTTCATGCTTTCACAATAAATAACCAATCATTGGGTCAATTCCCTATTTTTGATATATTTCTAAATTTTATGGAGCTAAATTTGGGATGTTACATCAATCTCCTTAACTAAAGCTTAAAAATCCTTCATATCAACATAAAAGACTAAGAACTATTGAAAGAAGAACTTTCCTCAGGTGAAAAGGTGACATTAGAGTCACCACCGAACAACCATGGAGCATCACCAACCTGACCACTCATAGAACACAAGTGAGACTATAGCTCTCAACGAGAAACACCATCATTACAAGCATAAACAGCTGAAAAGAAGACTTTTTGATGTTGCACTTGCACATTACATGTAATATACTGACCAAAGACATACAACACATCCACAATACAAGCACTTTTCCAAATAAGCCAAATTCTACCATTAACAGCATGATCATAATTGCAAACAAAGTTCCACCCCTGAAAATACTTCCCCAAAATAATCGAAGGATTATTACACTTAACTCTAGTTTCCAACAAACAACAAACATCAATCTTCAATTTAACTAACCTATCAACTACAAGTTTTTGCTTTAGAGGATTATTAAACCCCCTAATATTCCAAAAGAGAATAATCATGGAATACGAGGAGAATGTGCACCTCCCGTACCAACTCTTTTACCACCTCATTTTCCTCATCCTTTAGCAGGAGAATTATTCATCTTCTTTTTACCTTTGTCAAGGTTCTCTTGCTTTGTAGTCATCAAAGATCTCACAAGAGGAGCTACAGCCAGCTAGGCCAACCTAGGCTTCCGAGGAGAAAACTTGAGCTATTTAGTTCCATTATCTTCATCATCAACATCTTGCTCGGCATCAATATCATCAGCAACAACATCATTAGAATCCTTAAGCTCACCACTCAAAGCCTCAAATCTATTACTAGATCCTACAAGACAAACATGCTTTGGCTTAAAAGTAGGGGAAAGATTCACAACCATGGCTTTACCCTTAGAGGAGACTTCAAAAGTTGAAGTCGAAGCTGCACCACCATCAGGAGCACTCACATTTCAAACCGTAACAGATTTTTTAGGAACAAAAATTTGAGTAGTGCCTGCACCATCTTGCTTAACCCTCTAAACTTTCACCTCATTCTTCTTAGAACAGTGCTTACCAGAATGACTGAAATATCAACATTGTAAATAGCATATCGGCAGCCATGCTACTTCAACTCTAATAGAAACAAAGGAACCATCATGCAATTTAACATTAATAAAACGAGGGAGTTCAAAATCAACAGAAATCTCAACACACACATTCGCATAAGCAAGACATTGTTGCAAAGCTATGATATTATCCATGTAAAGGGGAGTACCAAACGCAATTCCAATGTAGCTAAGCCCCTTTTGAGTAAAAAGTTTTAAAAGGGTTCGACTTAACTGAACCCAAATCGGCATACCATCAAGTGAGAAATCCAATATCTGGAGATAAGGCTCCCACTTCCTCAACACCATCGGCTTGTTCTGGATGTGCCAAAGGCCATGATCCAGAACCCAATCTCAAGCAACAGAAGAAGAACATTGAAAAATAAATGGATTTTCACCTACCATCTTGACTTCAACAACCCCCTATTTACTCCAAAGCCTATTGACCAACTTTTGCAGAGAACCAAAATTGGGAAGCCACCCAAGAAATTGAGCCACCAGCGAGTGCTACCACCTTCGAATCCCTTCATCAAACACCTCAGTTGGAGGTTTGACAGTAATAGATCCACCATGGACTTCCAGTGGAAAAAACTCCAAACTTTGCTTAAAAGATGAATTAAAAAGCTTCCTCCAATCTAAAACTTGTGAAGAGGACATAACACAAAATCAAAGCCAAGAAGCAACAAATAACACAAAATCAACAAGAAAATCAAGCCAACCCCCCTCCTCCACAAAAGTAAGAAGAAACAACAAGGAACCAAGAGAATTCTCACGTGCCAAAAGCCAACTAATATGCACCAAGAAGATTCTCTTAATGTAATCCCTAGCTCTGAATACTAAGAAGAAGCTTTGTTTCTACTTTATTGGGAATTTCATCGAACACCTTTGAGGCACCATTGGCTTATAGAAAAAAGAAAGAGAACTTCACTTGCAATATATGTATATATTATTTTTAATAATTTATTCAACTGAAATGGCCAGAAAGATTGAACCTATTGAACCAAAAATCGGTGGTCTAATTGATTCGCTCACTAGTCTAGTGCCAAAAATCTTGCACTTTGTTGATGCTATATCATAAGCAAAATTAAATTTTTTTTTTTTTGTATAGATTTTGAAGACAGTGTGAAAAAAAGAGAGAATAAAAAACTTTTCATTTTTTTAACTAATTTTGAATTTTTAAAATAAATTTTAAAATCTAAAATTTTCTTAATTGTACTCACAATTTTGTAATACTAAATAAAATGATGACATATCAATTACCAAGTGTTTCGCTTGTCAATAAATTAACGCATTCACAAATGATAGTTTCATATATGTTTATTTACTTTGTAATATATATATATATATATATATATATATATATATATATATGGTTTTAGTGATTATAAATATAAAAAAAAATTTTATTCAAATATATATATAAACTATTTAATTTGATAATAGTAGTCAGGATATTTAGAAAACTCAAATTTTCATTGGATACGATAATTGCCTGTTGTATAAATAAGGTTCAAATTTTCTTCCTGCTTAAATAATTGATATACCGTGACTTTTTCCCATTAGTTAGGGGAAGGTTAAGTGTTATATATTAATATGAAAAATAATAAAAATATATATCTTTTAAAACAAATCATATCTGCTTAACACAATTCACAATTTAATAATTATAATAATAGTTTAATACAAAATGCTCAAGAAAATGATAACATCAAATTCAATTTGTCTATGGGATAAATTTTAAAATTATATATGAATTTTAATACTATTTATAATGTTACACATCAACTTTAATTTGGTGTATTTGTATACATCAAATTTTAATTGTGGTTCAATTTTCACATTTCACTAATTCCAATACCTTTGTCGCACAATTTTCCTTTAAGTTGTCATTTTATTAGGTTAAAAACCAAACAAATAAATTGAAATTATTTCCAACTAGATTAAAAAAAACAGGTCTCCTAGAGAAAATAAGAAACCCTTTTCCCAAGTGTGTTTATCTTTTTTTAATCTAGGTGGAAGTAATTTAAATTTATTTATTTTTTAACCTAATAAAATGTCATTTTAGCACTTTATATATGACATAATAGAAAATTATGTTACATAGATAATAGGATTAGTGAAATGTGAAAATTAAACCAAAATTAAAATTCAATATATATAAATATACCAAATTAAAATTAACGTATAACATTACGAATTAGATAAAAAAATTACATATAATTTTAATATTTATCCCTAAAAATAATAATATCGAGTATTAATGCAATTATGTAGCTGAATTAAAGACTAAATATTGAAAAGGTGAGAAGCAATTAGTATGGTTATTTTGAAATGACATACATTTTATTTGAGCGAAAAAAGTACAGTTAAGGGTATTAATTTTGTTTAAAAATAATAATATTTTAAGTTCAACAATTTAAAATGCTAATAATTTTAATTGCTTTCTTTGGATAAATGATTTTTAAAGTTTAAGTTTTTATTTTATTTTATTTTATTGTGAGATTTTGTGTATTAAATAAAATAAAATTATGAAAATTTAAGAGAACACTTTTTTGGTAGAATTTGAAAATAAAAAGGAAAAGAAATTAAGCTACTAAAATATCCTCTTAAAATTATTCATAAATTTTGAAATTATCCAAATATTTTTATCCAAACAAGTAAATTCATTTTTGGATTTTAAAAAAACTTTTAGACAAATTAAATTCCTCCTCCAAACTCATTCTTGGCAAGGCGGGCTATTATGCACAAGTCAGTAGCCTTACTTAAGTTTTATATATTGAAGTTATGTAACTAAGCTATAAGATTTGCATGTAATTTCTTGTAATTGATACCCCTTGTATAATGATTGTATGTATATCCATTTGCAATTTAGTTGCAAGATTCTTTTGAACTAAGTTGTAATAGTTGTAAATTTGTATGAGTAAATGTAGCATGAGTCTGTTTTTGCGTTGTAACACTCGAGATCCAGATCCAGATCTGGTGAATTGGATCGGGTTGAAGGCGTTATAGTTTCGTCAATCGAATTTTGTATCTTGTAATATCATTTTCCTGACACCAGTCTTTCATTCGATTATTCAATTTCTTATGATTTCTTGCTAAAAATCATGGAAAATCTTGATAAATCTTGAAAACAAGCCTTAACCTGTGTATAAATGTCGTTTGAAGGACCCGTTATAGGTGCATCAGACCATATTTGAGTGTGAGGGATGTCGTTCAAGATCCTGATGAAAAGTGTGTGTTTCCTTATAAGTGAATCGGGGCAAACAGTTCCTCGAAATAGGGCCACACGACCATGTAGACCACATGAGCCCTCATATGGTCATGTCCCCCCAAAACCCTAGGATATTTTGATTCTCACACAGCTTAGGACCCTCCACACGGCCTGCCACAGGGTCATGTTTGCCCTGTACCTTGATTTTGCAATTTCCACATGGCCTTAGTCTGTTACACAACCGTGTATTCCCTCCACACGGTCCATACATTCCACACGATCCGGTCACACGATCGTGTGTCCCCTACTTTCATATTTTTATAGTTCTTTCCTAGAAGTTTATGTTTTGTTCAGTTTAGTCCCTGAATGTGAATTATTTTAGTGTTTTATTTTATTCGATTGAGTCCCTGATAATATGAATAATTTTAGAATCCATACTCTGATTAATTGAATTACTATCACATACATGCATGAACTATGATTAATGTACATATATATATGCCTTTCATATTTATATTTGTGATTATACGTATAGCATGCCTTGATTTTTACTGTTAAATTGAATCCATGATAAGCATGTTTTTACTGCTGTAGTGATTCATTGAGAGTGTATTTATTGCTATCCCATTTATCTATTATAAGCATATTATTCATTTCCGTCTTTATTTGCAATAAAAATGCCATATTGCATTGCATGGGGTAGGACACTTTGAAAAGGAGGAAGTTCTGACAGATTAATAATCTACAACTCTGTTGGTTTACCCATAGACTATTTGGCAGCTTTTATCTGCAAACATGTTCTATACTAACAACCATCTTGCAATGTATTAACTTGCAACACTGGTGGTTCACCCACCCATCTAGCAGTTTTTATTTGCAAATATGTTGTGCATTCACAAACATTTGACATTATATTAACCTGTAACTTATGTCGTTTATCCATAACCCGGTGTATAGGAATGGACGAGTTCTGGGGAGCTCTTACTGTAACACCCCTAACTCGTATCCGCTGCCAGAGTAGGGTTACGAAGTATTACCGATCAATTCACAACATATAGCATTCATTTATCAAACATAAAGCATTTATTCTCATAAATCATTCAACACAATCACATTGTCCCTTATAAGGGCCTACGAGGCCTTAAACTTGCTTTATAAGTAGTTAGGGACTAAATTGATAACATACAGAAAATTTTAAAAACTTAGAAAAATTTCAATCACACATGGGTTACATGCCCGTGTGAATAGGCCGTGTGCCTCACACGGCTCTAGGCACGCTCGTGTCTCTGGCCGTGTGGAAACAGGGCATACATACTGACTGTGACAACCCGAATTAGGGCCTAATCGGAATAGTGGTTTCGTGACCACAAATCCGAGATAGAAATAATTATTTTATAATTATTTTATATTTATTTTGAGGTTTATGATATGATTTCATGATTTCGTGAAAATTCCGTAATGAAATTCTATGCATTAAACGCTTAAGTTGAGATTAGGGACTAAACCGAATAAATTGCAAAACTTGTGTTCTAGAAGTTTTTAGTATGAAATTGCTTTGGAATATTAATTAGGAGGTCTTAAATAGCAATTTTACCAATTCCTAAGTTATGGAAAAAAGTTGGACATGGAGGGAATTTTTAGAAAGTTTAGTAGTAAGGGCATTTTGGTCATTTGTATATTAAATGAAATAAAATGGGAAAAATAACACAAAATTTGGTCATCTTCATCACTAGTTGCTGCCAAAATTTTCTTTCCTCCATAGCTAGGGTTTCTTCAACTTTCAAGCTTCATAGTAAGTGATTTCAAGCCCCGTTTTTAATGTTCTTTACATTTTTGAAATCCTCGTAGCTTTCTGGTTTACTATTTCTACTATTATTTTGAGTTAGGGTTTATGTTTAAAAATTTACCCATGAATGATAGACATGTATTTTGATGTTTGATGGTAGAATATGAATGTTTGAAGTTAGGAGAACGATCTTTTCTAAGCGATTTTTAGCGAAAACGAGCAAAACTAAGAAAAAATCGATAAAAATACCTATTGTTCATAATTATGTGTTAGAATGAGAATTTGATGATACCATAGAAGAGAAAAATGATCAGCATGTCATTAAACATAAGAATAAGGGCTGAAATTAAATTTCCGAGCCTTGGGGCAAAATTGTAATTTTGTAAAAGTTAGGGGGCAAAAATGTAATTTTTGCATAATGTGATTTTTGGATTGAAACAAATAGTTCGAGTGTTAAATGAACTAAATGTGTTGTTATAGATCAAGAAAGGCGTGGAATCGACCTCGAACGGGGGAAAGAAAAAGCTTTGGACTAAACTGCAAAATTTCTATATTTTGCACCGAGGTAAGTTTGTACGTAAATAAATCATCGACTTCTTTTATGTTATTGTATTTTGATAACATGTGGAATATGGCTGCCTATCAAATGGTTATTTGATGTAAGTTATGAATTTAAATTGATTTCGGACAATTTAGTAAAATGTTGGAAAAGTGATAAATTTCCTATTGAACCTTCGGAATAAAAACGATACAAATGAACTATTGCGTGGTCACGTGTGTAGTACTAAGTGCAAAGCTACTACGCGTACCGAGTTATTGGTCGCATGTGTAGTACTAAGTGCAGGCTACTATGCGTACCCAAAAACTGTGGTCACGTGTGTAGTACTAAGTGCAGGCTACTACGTGTACCAGATTATTGGTCGCATGTGTAGTACTAAGTGCAGGCTACTACGTGTACCAGATTATTGGTCGCATGTGTAGTACTAAGTGCAGGCTACTATGCGTATCATATAGCTTGGGCTACAAGTGTGGAAATGGGAAAATGTTCGGTAGTTGTGTATCATTTGTTATTCGATGAGTTCAACGAACAATCGATTAAATGAAGATACATGTGAAAGTGATTATGTGATGAATAAGTGCAAGTATATGTTTATTTGAATTTATGAGCAATATGCTCGATATGTGAGCGAACCTCGGTAAAATGGAAAGGATTGAGCGAATTATGTAAGAGTGAATTTTTGTAGTAAAACAATGTTGGACAAAGAAGAGTTTGCATAATTTTGAAAATTCACTAAAAATCATGGAAGTAGAATTAAATCTCAAATAAATTATGGAATTAAAGCTTAATGGGTCTACTTTCATATAAAAGAAACAGGGGAAACAAAAGACTTCTATATTATGTGATAATTGAATTCTTGTGAAATAGGTTCTGAATGAATTTAAGATCCCCTGTTCTGACTTTATAAATTCACCATAAATTGTAAACAAATTATTAAGAGTCATACCATACATGCATGGATTCCTTATTGAGTCTATTTTTAAAGGAAACAAACGGCATGGTCGTTGGAATCTTGTACAGGGATAAATTTTGTTCGTAATGCACAGGTCGAGAGTAGTCATACCACAAACAGGGAGATTTTAACTAATAAACTCAGTACTAATTGGCCCGACCAAAAATTCTAGAAAAAATTATTAAATAGAATTATGAGTTTCAAGGAAAATTTACAGAATTTAATTTTGAGATATGTAGCTCAAGATATGATTTTTCTTTTAACCGGGACTCTAGAAAACAAACTGTCATCAATATATGTAACCATATACTAGTATGATTGTTTTACTTTGATAAATTATATATCAATTTAGTACTTACTTACTAAGCTATATGCTTACCATCTTTTCTTTTTCTTGTTTTATAGAATTATTAAGCCACTTTCGGGATTTTGGAGATCGTCGGAGACTCATCTACACTATCAATACTTTTTGGTATTTTGTAATCACTACTTTGGAATTATGGCATGTATAGAGAGACGAATCATTTTGTTATATGTCATAATTAATTTGTTTTAAAGTATCACTTTTCTAAATTTTAAAATCTACATGTATCTATGTATATCTATTAATGCTATCAACTTTAGTCTAAGCTAAAGTAAGTAAATTGAGTAAGGTCAGTTAATGTGTGAATTCATGTTTTCGTGAACGGTAATGCTCCGCACCTTATTTCTAGGTCTAGAATATGGGTATGGGGTGTTACATTTATTGGTATCGAGCCTGGTTTAGGCGGTTCTCGGATCTACGCATCGTGTGTGAAGTCTATCTGTACATGCCATAATTATATTATGATAGTGGGATGACTCGACACTTTAAATCATGTTTTTTTAATAGTAAATGGATCCCGACCGAGTGTGTAGTGATGATGTAGAAAGTAATGTGCCGGCTCCGCGCAAGGGATCACGCAAATGGAGAGTAGGCATGAGACACATGATCGGGAGATAGGGCCGGGAAGCCTTTCTCCGTATGATGAGTAATTGGTATACGAATTTGTTCGGCAAATCCGAACGCTTAGCCTCCTCCACCTCCTCCTATTCCTCAACCAGCCTCCGTAGTTCCTCAAGGTGCCGAAATGGTAAGATCGAGCAAACCCCGAGCTTGATAAAATTCAAAGCAAGGGGCTGAAGAATTTAGAGCTAATATAGATGATGATCCCGAAAGAGCAGAGCTCTGGCTTGAAAATTCTACCAGGGTATTCGATGAGCTTTCTTGTACTCCCGAAGAATGTTTGAAGTGTGTCGTATCATTGCTAAGGGATTCGGCATATCACTGGTGGAAGACATTGATATCAGTGGTTCCGAAAGAAAGGATTACATGGGATTTCTTTCAAGAGGAGTTGAGAAAAAAGTATATAAGCCAGCGGTTCATTGATCAAAAACGGAAAGAGTTCCTTGAACTGAAACAAGGCAAAATGTCTGTGGCAGAATATGAATGTGAATTTGTCAGACTTAGCAAGTATGCCAAGGAGTGTGTGTCCACCGAAGCTATTATGTGTAAGAGGTTCGAGGATGGGTTAAATGAAAACATCAAGCTACTAGTTGGGATTTTAAAATTGAAAGAGTTTGTGGTATTGGTTGACCGAGCTGGTAAAGCTGAAGAGCTGAACAACGAGAAGAGAAAAGCTGTGAGAGAAGCCACAGACACAAGAAAGAGGCCAATTAGTAAGTCATTCCAATCTCAGCCAAAGAAGTCTAAAGAAATGAATCCTCGGTGATCGTTTCAACCGAACATTCGTGACGGGATCGTGGAAGATCATATTCGATTTCTAAAGCCCAAGCTACTTCAATAGCGAGTGTAGGTAATGTGAGATCTAATAGACCCGAGTGCCAGCACTGTGGCAAACAACATTTTGGGGAGTGTTGGACGATTAGCCGGGCTTGTTTCAAATGTGGTTCTTGAGAACATTATATTAAGGATTGTCCAAAAGGGTTGAAGAAGAAAAATTTCAGTGCACTGCATGACTAGTGTTGCTAATAGAGGTAGACCTCCGAGAAATACCGGGAGTGGAGCTAGCAGAGAAGTGTGACAAAGGAATTAACGGGAGACCGGAAGCTAGAGTACTGCTAGAGCTTACGCCATACGTGTTTCGGAAGAGGCGTCATCTCCTCGATGTGATCACCGGTACATTTTCTCTTTATGATACTATCATATTGCAACCTTGATTGATCCTGGATCTACTCATTCTTATGTTTGTGTGAATTTAGTATCTAGTAAGAGCTTGCTCGTAGAATCTCTCGAATTTGTGATTAAAGTGTCAAACCCTTTAGGCAAATATGTGTTAGTAGATAAGGTTTGCAAAATTGTCCTTTGATGATTCAAAGTCACTGTTTTCAAGCTAATCTAATGTTGCTACCATTTGACAAGTTTGATGTCATTTTGGGTATGGATTGGTTGATATTACATGATGCTAGAGTAAATTGCAGACAGAAAACTCTTGAGTTGAAATGTGAAAATGGTGAAATTCTTCGTGTGGAAACAAATGAATCAAATAAATTGCCTATAGTGATTTCATATATGTCTGCTCAGCGATATATGTGAAAAGGGTGTGAAGCTTATCTTGCTTACGTATTAAATACTAAAATGTCTGAGTCGAAGCTTGAATCAATATCGGTAGTCTGTGAGTTCTCGGATGTATTTACAGAAGAATTGCCGGGGTTGCCTCCGATCAGAGAGGTGGAGTTTTCTATTGATTTGTTACCTGGAACTGCACCAATTTCGATCTCTCCATATAGAATGGCTTCAACTGAATTAAAAGAATTGAAGGCTCAGTTGCAAGAGTTAACAGACAAGGGATTTGTGAGACCGAAGTTTCTCTCCCCGGGTGCTCTGTATTGTTCGTAAAGAAGAAGGATGGTTCAATGAGACTTTGCATTGATTACCGTCACTCAATAAGGTGACTATAAAGAACAAGTACCGTTGTTGAGGATTGATGATTTGTTCGATCGCTTAAAGGGGGCCACAAGTTTTCAAAGATCCATTTGAGGCCCGGTTATTACCAGTTGAGAGTTAAGAGTCTGATGTGCTGAAAATCGCTTTAACGAGGTATGGACACTATGAATTCCTTGTGATGCCTTTCGGTCTAACAAATGCTCCGCTATCTTTATGGATTTGATGAATCGAATCTTTCGACCATACCGATAGGTTTGTGGTTGTGTTCATAGATGATATCTTGATTTATTCTCGGAATGAGTCCAAACATGCCAACATTTAAGAATGGCATTACAGATTTTAAGAGAAAAGAAATTGTTTGCAACATTCAAGAAAAGTGAATTTTGGCTTCATGAAGTTGGATTTTTGGGACATGTAGTTTCGGGTGATGGTATTCGAGTTGATCCGAGCAAAATTTCGGCAATTGTTAATTGGAAACCGCCAAAAGATGTATCTGAGGTTAGAAGCTTTTTGGGCTTAGCTGGTTATTATTGACACTTTGTCGAGGGATTTTCGATGATCGCCTCTCCAATGACTAAGCTGTTACAAAAGAATGTTAAGTTTGATTGGATGAAGAATGTCAACTAAGTTTCGAGAAGTTAAAAGAGCGTTGACCAAAGCACCTGTGTTAGTGCAACCCGAGTCGGGGAAAGAATTTGTGATCTATAGTGATGCGTCATCAATTGGTCTTGGTTGTGTTTTAATGCAAGAAGGTAAAGTAGTAGCTTATGCCTCACGACAGTTGAAACCACATGAGAAGAATTACCCAACACATGATTTAGAGTTGGCCGCCATTGTCTTTGCTTTGAAGATTTGGCGTCATTATTTATACTGAGAGAAGTGCCGAATCTTTACCGATCACAAAAGTTTGAAATATTTGATGGATCAAAAGATTTGAATTTACGCCAACGGAGATGGCTTGAATTATTAAAGGATTATGAATTAATAATTGATTATTACCCCGAAAGCGAATATAGTCGCAGATGCTTTAAGTAGAAAATCTTTGTTTGCTTTGAGAGCTATGGGTACAAATTTAACTATGTCCGATGATGGTTTGCTTTTGGCCGAATTAAGAGTTAAGCCGCTATTTCTTCAACAAATTCGTGAAGCTCGTAAGAATGACAATGAATTACTTAACAAAGCGAGCTCGGTGTGAATTGGATTGTGACTCGATTTTCGAATCGGACTGCAGAGGATTGCTTAATGTTTCGTGATCGAGTATGTGTACCAAAAGATGCCGAGTTGATTCGTAAGATTTTACATGAAGCACACAAAGTGGTTGTTTGCAAGTTCATCCCGGTAGTACGAAAATGTACAACGACCAAGAAAAAATATATTGGTGGAACGGTATGAAAAGAGATATCTCTCGAGTTTGTAGCCAAATGCTTGATTTGCCAAAGAAGTGAAAGTCGAACACCGTGTACCTTCAGTTTACTTCAACCGATGATGATTCCCGAGTGGAAATGGGACAGAATTACGATGGATTTTGTGACAGGTTGTTGCCTCTAACTCCAAAAAGGAAAAATGCCATCCGGGTTATGGTTGATAGATTAACAAAATCAGCTCACTTTATACCAAAGACGCACTCGACGACTCCCTTGATAAGTTGGCTAAAATATATATTTCTCAAATTGTGAGATTACACTTTGAGTACCTATATCTATTATTTCGGATAGAGATCCGAGATTTACTTCGAGGTTTTGGAAAAAGTTGCAAGAAGCTTTGGGTACAAAATTGAATTTCAAGATCATGCGTTTCATCCACAAACGGACGGTCAATCTGAAAGAGTAATTCAGGTACTCGAGGATATGCTCCGATGTTGTGTTTTAGAGTTTCAAGGTAGTTGGGAGAAATATTTAGCCTTGGTTGAATTTACCTACAACAACAGTTTTCAGTCAAACATACAGATGGCACCGTACGAAGCATTGTATGGTCGCAAGTGTCGAACTCCTTTGTATTGGACCGAGCTTAGTGAAAAACGGATTCACGGAGTTGATTTGATAAAAGAAACTGAAGAGAAAGTGAAAGTGATTCGTGATTGTCTAAAAGCTGCTTCAGATCGACAAAAGTCATACGCGGATTTGAAGAGAAAAGAGATCGAGTTCCAAATGGGTGATAAAGTTTTTCTAAAGGTATCTCCGTGGAAGAAAATTTTAAGGTTTGGCCGAAAAGCCAAGTTAAGTCCACGTTTCATTGGGCCTTATAAGATTATTGAAAGAGTTGGACCAGTGGCTTATCGGCTAGCCTTACCAACTGAGTTGGAAAAGATTCATAATGTGTTTCATGTGTCGATGTTTGCGACGCTACCGCTCGATCCTTCACATGTAATTCCTCCGACGGAAATTGAAATTCGACCGATATGACCTATGAGGAGGAACCAATAAAGATTTTGGCTCTGAAATTAAACAGTTAAAAATAAAAATATAGCCTTAGTGAAAGTATTGTGGCACGTATATGGAATGGAAGAGGCTACGTGGGAACTGAGGAAGCTATGAGGAAACAATACCCAAATCTCTTTCTTCGGTAAGATTTTCTGGGACGAAAATCTCTAAAGGGGGAGAATTGTGACAACCCGAATTACGGCCTAATCTCGAATAGTGGTTTCGTGACCACAAATCTGAGATAGAAATAATTATTTTATAATTATTTTATATTTATTTTGAGGTTTATGATATGATTTCATGATTTCGTGAAAATTCCGTAATGAAATTCTATGCATTAAGCGCTTAAGTTGAGATTAGGGACTAAACCGAATAAATTGCAAAACTTGTGTTCTAGAAGTTTTTAGTATGAAATTGCTTTGGAATATTAATTAGGAGGTCTTAAATAGCAATTTGACCAATTCTTAAGTTATGGACAAAAGTTGGACATGGAGGGAATTTTTAGAAAGTTTAATAGTAAGGGCATTTTGGTTATTTGTATATTAAATGAAATAAAATGGGAAAAATAACACAAAATTTGGTCATCTTCATCACTAGTTGCTGCCAAAATTTGCTCTCCTCCATAGCTAGGGTTTCTTCAACTTTCAAGCTTCATAGTAAGTGATTTCAAGCCCCGCTTTTAATGTTCTTTACATTTTGAAATCCTCGTAGCTCAGTTTACCTATTTCTACTATTATTTCGAGTTAGGGTTTATGTTTAAAAATTTACCCATGAATGATAGACATGTATTTTGATGTTTGATGGTAGAATATGAATGTTTGAAGTTAGGAGAACGATCTTTTCTAAGCGATTTTTAGCGAAAAACGAGCAAAACGGCATAATCGATAAAAATACCTATTGTTCATAATTATGTGTGAGAATGAGAATTTGATGATACCATAGAAGAGAAAATGATCAGCATGTCATTAAACATAAGAATAAGGGCTGAAATTAAATTTCCGAGCCTTGGGGCAAAATCGTAATTTTGTAAAGTTAGGGGCAAAAATGTAATTTTTGCATAATGTGATTTTTGGATTGAAACAAATAGTTCGAGTGTTAAATGAACTAAATGTGTTGTTATAGATCAAGAAAGGCGTGGAATCGAATTTCGAACGGGGAAAGAAAAAGCTTTGGACTAAATTGCAAAATTTCTATATTTTGCACCGAGGTAAGTTTGTACGTAAATAAATCATCGATTTCTTTTATGTTATTGTATTTTGATAACATGTGGAATATGGCTGCCTATCAAATGGTTATTTGATGTAAGCTATGAATTTAAATTGATTTCGGACAATTTAGTAAAATGTTGGAAAAGTGAGAAATTTCCTATTGAACCTTCTGAATAAAAACGATACAAATGAACTATTGCGTGGTCACGTGTGTAGTACTAAGTGCAAAGCACTACGTGTACCGATTATTGGTCGCATGTGTAGTACTAAGTGCAAAGCTACTATGCGTGCTCTAAAACCGTGGTCACGTGTGTAGTACTAAGTGCAAAGCTACTACGCGTGTACCAAATTATTGGTCGCATGTGTAGTACTAAGTGCAAAGCTACTATGCGTATCATATAGCTTCGGCTACAAGTGTGGAAATGGGAAAATGTTCAGGTAGTTGTGTATCTGTTGTTATTCCGATGAGTTCAACGGGCAATCGATTAAATGAAGATACATGTGAAAGTGATTATGTGATGAATAAGTGCAAGTATATGTTTATTTGAATTTATGAGCAATATGCTCGATATGTGAGCGAACCTCGGTAAAATGGAAAGGATTGAGCGAATTATGTAAGAGTGAATTTTTGTAGTAAAACAATGTTGGACAGCAGCAGTTGCATAATTTTAAAAATTCACCAAAAATCATGGAAGTAGAATTAAATCTCAAATAAATTATGGAATTAAAGCTTAATGGGTCTACTTTCATATAAAAGAAACAGGGGAAACAAAAGACTTCTATATTATGTGATAATTGAATTCTTGTGAAACAGGTTCTGAATGAATTTAAGATCCCCTATTCTGACTTTAGAAATTCACCATAAATTGTAAAAAAATTATTAAGAGTCATATCATACATGCATGGATTCCTTATTGAGTCTATTTTTATGGGAAACAAACGGCATGGTCGTTGGAATCTTGTACAGGGAGAAATTTTGTTCGTAATGCACTGGTTTCAGAGTAGTCATACCCTAAAATAGGGGAGACTTTAACTAATAAACTGTACTAATTGGCCCTACCAAAAATTCTATAAAAAAATTAGTAAATAGAATTATGAGTCTAGTTTCAAGAAAAATTTACGGAATTGAATTTTGAGATATGTAGCTCAAGATATGATTTTTCTTTTAACCGGGACTCTAGAAAATAGCCTGTCATCAATATATGTAACCATATACTAGTATGATTGTTTTACTTTGATAAATTATATATCAATTTAGTACTTACTTACTAAGCTATATGCTTACCATCTTTTCTTTTTCTTGTTTTATAGAATTATTAAGCCACTCGAATTTTGGAGATCGTCGAGACTCATCTACACTATCAATACTTTTGGTATTTTGTAATCACTACTTTGGAATTATGGCATGTATAGAGAGAGACGAATCATTTTGTTATATGTCATAATTAATTTGTTTTAAAGTATCACTTTTCTAAATTTTAAAATCTACATGTATCTATGTATATCTGTTAATGGTATCAACTTTAGTCTAAGCTAAAGTAAGTAAATTGAGTAAGGTCAGGTTAATGTGTGAATTCATATTTTCGTGAACGGTAATGCTCCGTACCTTATTTCGGTCTAGAATATGGGTATGGGGTGTTACAGACTTGGGTCACACGGCCAACCACACGCCTGTGTGCCCTTCGAAGTGGCTACACATGCCCTTTGTGCCAGGCCGTGTACTAGGCTGTGCCAAACCTTTAGGGTATATTGGCTTATGCAACACGGCCAAGTCACACGCCCGTGTGCTAGGCCGTATGAAAATTAGGGGGTATACTGACTTGTGCCACATGGCCGGTCACACGCCAGGGGACATATGAACATGTAACATAACTGTGTGTCATATACGACTGAGACACACACCCGTATCTCTACAAAAATAGGCCATTTGCAAGGCCAATTTGCCACCCCAACTTCAATGTACCTACACAAGGCAAAATATACCATTTTCATACACAAAGGGCAACCAAATCAATCCCAATTCATGCACAATTCATACCATTATAATTTAATCTATTCTGAATCTCAAATCACTACCATTTACTTTGCCAAATACATGCCAAAACAATATCAAAATAAGCCATCACTCATGGCTATATATACAAACCAAAACATATATATTTACAAGTCATTTCAAATAGCCAAACACACATCAATATTAACATCATTTACAAGCCAAATCTCATGGCTATATTCACAACCAAAATACCATATCTAGCCTATACATGCCATATACCACAATTGTATAATTCAAAAGTACCAACTTAGATATTTGATAGTGCGATGATGTTCCTGACGACTCCCGGATCCAAGCTAGCCTTGATTCACTATAAAACATAGAAAAATAACACGAAGTAAGCTTCATAGCTTAGTAAGCTCGTATGAAAAACAATAAGCAAATCTCATTAATTGTTTGCCAATCAAATAATTGAAATCAATGAACAACAATTCAATTAAGCCTCAAGGCTATCAATATATATATCATTCACATAACTTACCAAAGAACTCATCAACTTCATAATTTCGATATTCGAATAGTTTTCCATTCATACCTGTACCACCTCGTAGTAATCTCTTACTCAGCCACATCTTTCATTCACCCTTTGAACCATTCGGAATAGAAATAGGATATTCAAGGGTCTCACATGATAAGTACCTATACCATGGCTCGAAGCCAAATCAAGGTAACCCATCTCTGAAATCTCTGAAATACCTATACCATGGCTCGAAGCCAAATCAAGGTATAACTCACACCCGAAGTGCCGATATCATGGCCCAAAGCCAACACAATACCCTAATGACATGTCACTAGTATCCTAAACTATTCCTAAGGTTCAACCGGGATTTTAATACCAAATCGTAGTTAAATCACTTTCAATTCATTGTCGAGTCATTCTCGAATCATTGTTGAACATGTCCATAGTCTCATTTCCATAATTCATGCAATATCAAAGCATTTAAAAACAATTATAAATAAAGCTCATTGCATACGAACTTACCTCGTATTCAAAATTGACAGATCGGGTCGACTACTCGATAACCTTACTTTTCCCCCGATCTAAATCCGAATTCTTTCTTTCTTGATCTATATGAATTCAAAATTAACTTATTTAATCAATCATTCTTTCAATTTAGTCCAAAACATACATTTAGGCCTATTTACACATTAGCCCATAAACTTTCACACTTTTAACAATTTAGTCCTTATTTCACAAAACACAAAATTCACATAATTCAACAAAACCCATACTTGGACGAATTACTATTATGCCTCTAGTAGCCCATATTTTTCATTTATTTTACATTTTAACCACTAACTTTACACATTTCACAATTTAATCCCTATTATGCATTTTCATAAAAAATCACTTTACGAAACATGAAAATCTATCATCAAAAATTCATATTTCATCTTCAAACACCAAAGAACACATAGATTCAACAATGGAAACTCTCAAAATCTTTAACAGTTTCGAAATAAAAGGTACGAGCTAGCTAGATTGAGCTGCAACGATCACAAAACATAGAAATCATTAAAAACCAAGCAAAAATCATACCAATATGAGCAATGGAAGCTTGGCCGAATATCAAGTATGAATATGGCTTCTCTCCTTATGAAAATCGGTGGAAGATGATAGTTGAAGATGATGATATATTTGTTTTATTTTTTTTATCATTAATAACCTAATTACTTAATTAACCTTCAAAGCATTTAAAAATTACCAAATTGCCAAGCCAACACATCCCACTAACTTATTAATGGATTATTAACCACATAAGGACCTCCATTTTAAGGTTCTATAGCTATTAGACACCTTTAGCTAATAGAACACAAGTTTTACACTTTACGCAATTAAGTCTTTTTTTTATCAAATTAACTATTCAAACGATAAAATTTCTTCACGAAACTTTCACACATACATACTATCATGCTGCAAACACTTAAAATAACATTAAAATAATTTTTCAACATCGAATTTGTGGTTCCGAAACCATTGTTTTGATTTAGCCAAAATCAGGCTGTTGCACTTACTATGGTGTGTAGCGGTGGGGTAGGATTGTTTCTATTAAATCCAAAAACTGTGTTGCATTCACAAAGTATGTGCAAATAATTTTGAGATTTTTGAGATGGTATATATGTATATATATGTGTATGATGTTGATCTGTTAATTCGATATTCTGAATCTGCTATTGAGAATTATTATATATGATGTGATTCTGTATGCTAATCGGTTGTACTGATTAAATTATGATGAAACTCATATAAAGCTTCATAGCTCACTCCTTTAATTTTCATCCTTACAGATAACCCACCAAGGTAGGACACAAACACAACATCCAGAGGATCTCGGCTCGGTTTTGTCCAATATTTTAGATGAACTATTTGATATTTTATTTTTATTCAGAGATTGAATTATTTTATTTTGAACCGTGGCATGAGACTTCAGGTTTGGAGTTTTAGTTTATTTACATCTTGCATGACACTTAATCCAATTTTAGGTTATTTAATTATAGTTATTAAATAGTTATACATGAACCCCCAGTTTTTGATAAAATCATAAACGTATATCACTTTTCAATTGCTAAATTATAATTAGAACTTGAGTATTAAATAAACCGGTAATAAACGAGGTTTTCAAAAGTAAACTCTGTACCTAGGATAGTAAACTTAAATTGTTTTCTTTCAATTTAGGTAAGTTTTTCTGAAAATAGACTAAGTTTTACTTCTAATAATAATAATAAAAATCTTTTAAAATGACTATTTTCAAAACTCTGATAACTTGTTAAGCCATTTCGGTAGCTAATGTAATCATTTGAATTTAGGCCTAAAGTCCAGGCTGGATTGAGAAAGTTACAAATTAAATTATTTAAAAATGCTAATTTGTTTAGCCATAAATCTGGTAATGTTTAATTTTGAATACTAAAAAAAAAAAACGATAATTAAGTTATTGAAAAATATTAAAAAAATTAAAAATTAATTTAAACATTTAAGTTTGTTATATTCTACTTTATTGTCTTTCTTATTTATAATGTTTAAATTAATGTTAAGAGTAAATAATTAATTAAAATATTTTGCTGAATAAAATTAATATACAACTTAATATATATTTTTAATAGAATTATGCATTTTTAATTTTTAAAATTATTATTTATCTTTTATTTTTCAATATATTTAATTTTTGCACGAAAATTTTTAAATATAAATGTAATTAAATTAAATTAAATTAATACATAAAATCAGTCAATGGCTAAAACAATTGACATATATCTATAGTAATATTTGAAAAAAAACTGAAAATAAACAATTTTTTTGATAAGTTAATTTTATGGTATGCGACAATGGAAACAAACAGTTAACTCTTTCTTTTTCTTTTTTCCTTTTTTGAACATATTATCTAATTACCAAAAATATTTATTTAAAAATCTCTAAAAAGAAAAAAGAAAATTCATCCAAACTCATAGTAAATTCTACTAAACCGTTTGAGAAGATTTTTGTGTTGATTTTTAATAAAAAAAAGTTTCTGAGTGAAATTTACAGATTATTTTCAAATACCAAATGAAAATATTTTTTCCTTCCACAATTGTACTTTTGTATATGATCCTATTTTTTGAAAAAAAATTCTCTTTAATAAATTTTTTATTTAAATTTTTAAAAAAATAAATTCTAAGAAAATCAGGCCTAACAAAAAGATTGATGATTATTCACCTTTTTTTTTTTAAATTGCGTTATCCTGAGTCTAATGGTTGTAGAATCATTATGACAATACTAAATCTAAATAATACTAGAAAAAAAATAAAGTTTAATTTATTAAACTATATGCCTACTTAGAAAATCAGATGAGATGAAAATAGTCAATGCTAAAAGTCTGGACATCAATCACTTTAATTTTAATATTCATTAAGAGAAGTTTAAAATTTTAAAAAAGAATTAACATAACCATTTAATAGACATTAAAAGACGTTAAAAGATTTCAAATGGATTAATTATATTGATACAATGCACTGCTTTAATGACAACTTAATGTTTGATTTAAATTTCTATCGCTTGTTGATTTAAAGGTACTGCAAAATTCTTACAAACTTTGGGGTTTAAAGTTAAAAAATTATGATTCGAGGACGTTGTAGTTGTAAATATGAGTTATAATTTTGTTATATCGCAACCGTAACACTATTTTTGGTTGGGGGAATGGAATAGCATCCTCTTATTCATTGAATGATAAATTATTTCTTTATTTAGTTGAAGGTAATACTCATTTAATAGAATGATCGTTATTTTTCTATTACTTGTTTACCCTTAATAGTTATTCTTTGGTATCACCAAAGAATGACCATTACATGCAAAGTTGAATAACAAAAAAATTTAATTTCCGAATTAGTTCTTTTAAACTTGGACTTAGAAAATAAAAATAAAAAATTTAAAATATTTTAATATGATTTAATATAAAATATTTAATTTCAAAATATAATTTAAAATAAAATATTTTAATATAATTTAATATAAAATTAAATTAAATTATTTTTATTAAATTATATTCAATAATAATTATATTAAATTATGATTAAATTATTTATTATTTATTATTAAAATTATTTTTAATAATAATCATATTAAAATTTAATAACAATAACAATAATTATCTACCTAAAAGAAATTCTACTAAAGGTACTTTGGTCATTTCGGTTTTTTTCCTTATACTATTACAACATCTATTTCATTCAACCAAACACAAGAATACTATTATAGTTATATTCCATTCCATTCAACAAACAATTGAATTACTAATTACAACTCTATTTCATTATAGCTCTATTCTATTACAGTACTATTCAATTCTAGTGAACCAAACGTGCCGTAATAGTTTTAATCTAAACACCGTGTCTTGGAACATAATATGTGCTCAATAAATTGACCAAGCCAACTCAAAATACAAAAAACTTAAAAAGGTTGTTTAGCCTAGATAAAATGGGAACATGCTCAAAAAGCATTATATGAGATTTCATCCCTACAAGCTCAAAATTCATGTACACATATTTATCACGAGACTAGAACGTTAGTTTCATAAACCGTGTGGTTGATTGTGATTTTCCGTGATAAGTTTTATAAATTTATAATGAATCGTTCTTGAAACTAACTATTATCACGACGTAGTCAAGTGTACCTATCGAACAGTAGTATAGCTTTAGCAAGACCGGATTGTCGAACCCAAAGGACTAGGAGTACTAGTAATGACTGTCTTTTTATTATCTAGCCGAAAAAAAAGATGTTTGTTTTAACTAACTAATTAAACTAAGAACTTGCAGAAAATAAAATTGGGAAATTACTTTTGGGAAAAACGATTGATTGAGACTATAACTAAGGAAAAATCCACCTAGACTTGTACCTGTTATTCTGGCTCCGAACCGGACGATTTATTCATTTAACTTGTTCCGTAGAAATCCCTAAGTTATGTTATTATCCCTATTCAAGACTAATAACATCTAATCCCTAGGTTGAATAACCGAGACTTTTCTCTAATTAACACCCTAGGGTTGCATTAACTCGATCTATGGATTCCCTTATTAGGTTTCACCCTAACCCGGCAAAATCTTGTTACCCTATCTCTAGGTGCGCAATCAATTCCACTTAATTATGACAAAGTTACTCTTAGTCAGGGTCTATTCCTCTTCCAACTAAGAGTAGTAGTAACTTGAAGTGATATCTTGAAATACCAAAACAAGAATTAAGAATACATAATTAATAACAAGTCAAATATTTATCATACGATTCAGAAATAGTAACAAGATTTCGTCATAGGTTTCATCCCCCTTAGGTATTTAGGGGTTTAGTTCATAACTAAACAAGAAAACATCTCATAATAATAATAAATACAAAACATAAAGAAAACCCAAAACTTCTGAAGGGGAAATTGAGGAGAGATCTTCAGTCTTGATAGTGGATCCGGCTTCTGAGATGGATCAATCGGCTTCCTTGGAGTAGTTCCTTACTCCCTATTCTCCGTCCCCCTTTTCTTCCTCTTCTGGGGTGTATTTATAGGCTTTGGGATGCCTTAGAACCCTCAAAAGTGGCCTTTTTCGAATTAGACTCAACTTTGGTTCGGTAGGGACACGCCCGTGTGACACGCCCGTGTGCGATAACTTCAAGCGTGTTCGAGCCTGTTAGATTGGCATGGGCGTGTGTTCTACCCGTATGAGTCGTGCTTCAATTCTACCAAATTGACACGACTGTGTGAGCTGCCCGCATGAAGAGGTCCAGGCCGTGTTGATTCCATACCTTGGCCCATTTTCTCCGTTTTTAGCCTGTTTCTCGTTCTTTTCACTCTCCTATGGTTACCTAAGGATAAAACATGCAATTAAGGCATTATGAGCATTCAATTCACTAATTCTAAGGAAAAATCATTCATAAAATGCGTTAAGCATGGGGTAAAAATATGTATAAATTTTGGTTTATCAAATACCCCTACACTTAAGCGTTTGCTTGTCCTCAAGCAAAATCCTCAAATCATAATTAAAAATTCCTTTTTCTCAACTTATAATTCCTATCAATATTATCTTAAACCATCTCATAGGTAATCATACCTTGAGAATTCAACTAAAAGAACACTAAAGCTTCAAACATTCCAAATTGCGTATTTAATCATGAAAAACTTAGGCATCTCCCTTCATCTAAGTAGTTATCATTGATTCGGAATCTCACAGAGTTTACCATCCTCACTAAAGATTCACTCAAATCACTCGAAGTGTTTAAGGACAATGAAATTAGCACTCATTAGTCAATATGAAAAGTTATTACCATAGGCTTGCATGAAAATCAAATCTCCACCACTATAAATCGAGATGATACATCAATCAAAAGGTCTTTAAAGGGTTGTAACGAGGCTTGGTTAGGGGGTGTGGTCACAAGCTGAAAAAAAAGTTTAGAATCGTGATTGACTTGAAAAATTACTTAACTAGAAAAATATTTAATCGTCACTTGCGTACAACAAAACTTCTTCTCTGACTAATAGAATTTGAAAACTGAAGTTTACAAACAAAAGATCACTACTATGTATAAATTTTTTTTTTTAGAACAAGTCAAATAATCATAAACTAACTATTAAGAACAAGACATAGCTAAGCAATTTATTCAAATCAAATCTCGACAAAAATAGGGGTTAAATTAATTGAGGTGATTTGAACAATAATGGGTTAATGGTTAATATTAAGGGTAATACAAGGAATGGCTTGTTAGGCTCAAAGGGGTATACTAAGTGTTAATCGTGGAGGTAGGCTTTTCATGGCATGAGTGGGTTAATCCTAAGTGCCTCTATCATCTTGATATATCAAATCAAATGGTGTGGTCTTGACATGCATAATCAGGCAAGTTCTAGAATAACAATTCAATATTGACACACTCAAAGCAATAATAAAAGTGAGCATGAAAGAATTAATAGATGCTCAAAAGGCTCAAAAATCTCACAAAAATTATGGCTTTTTGATGTTTAAACTTGTGTGATTCAATTCAAGATAATACCTAGACCTGGGGAAGCAACCTAAAATTTTAAATTCTTAAAAATCAACTTATGATGCTTTATTCTCTAACGTCTTAAAGTTTAACAATCAATCCATAAATGCCTATGTTTTAATTCAAGATATATCAATCAAAATTATCAGTCAATCAAAATTCATCTTAAACATGATATGAGAGATTTATAAGAGAACAAAGCAGTATTCAGGGGTTTTTCGGATAATGAATATGATTACCCCCCCACACTTAAGATGTACATTGCCCTCAATGTACAAGGATAGATATATGGAAAAAAATTAGAAAATCATAAGATAGGGAGAGAATTGAAACTTCCTGAATACTGAATGAATGTCCTTGTTTGGAGTTATGGAGGTGGAAGAGGATACTCCGGTGGTGGTAGAGGTTGGGTACCACAAGTGCTGTGCCAAAAGGATATTATATCTCCTCATTGAGCAGGGCATGGCAGTCGTGGAGAACCTTTTCCAATGGAGTTTGAAGTTCCTAAATGATTGTGAGCTTTGGAGCTCTTTATAATTGTGATAAAAGCAGGAACTTTTTAGAGGATATTAGGAAGAATAATTACTCGTAAACAAATAGCCGAGATGAAAAATTATTAGATAAAAATTATAAATCCTAATAAAAGTAAGATGAAAGAACAATAAAAAGTGGTCTTAAATGAAAATAAAAACAGAAACATAAAATAATAAATAAAAGTTTCTAAACATCTTCATCGCTGGATGGTTCACGAGGTGGGACTGGCGATATAGATTAGCATCAATGTTGTCAAATCTTTGAAAACACTGCTGCTCGAAACTGTTAAGGCACTCAGAGATGTCATCATATGAAGCCGCCACATGAACTGGCAGAGAAGGTGGTGGTGGTGGCTGGGAAGGTGGGTCCTCGTGTTGGGTAGGGACATCATCAGTAATGTCCTCTAGAGCCTCTTCCTCGGTGGATTGGGCGAGACGATATTGGGGAGGGTAACTTTCACGATGCCTCTCGATCATCCTCATGCTAAGCATGCTCGAGATGCCTTGTGGAGACATCTGGCCAATAAGGGTCAGAGATGATTCTTGGGCCGCGGTGTTGAGAAGTCTGAAGTGTTGCGCCAGTCGAGTCACGTAGGGGCCAATGGAGATGACCTCCCTCTGATGTCGCTCCGTTTGGTGGCGTATGGCAAGGGCGATAAAGTAGACGAGGTCGATGACGTGACCGTTTGACATACACCATAAATAATAGACGTCGTGGGTAGTGACGACGCCGGTGCTCTCCCTCCGCCCTGTCAAAGTGTGAGATAGAATAGAATGGAGGTACCTTACGAATGGAGGGAGAGATGAGGCCTTGGTGCGACTGGGGTTGTAGGTGGCCGAACGTGGGATGAGGGCGTCCCAGCAACGTGAGGGAGAACGATGGATGTGGCGGTCTAGAGCATGTAGGTCATTCTCCTCTCTGAACTCCTCAGTATAAAGACCCAATATAGTGCCGAACTCGGGAATACTTAGTTGGTGGACTAATCCGCCTAAACAAAATTGGATTGTGCCGGGATCATCGTAGTTTGTCATCACTATTTGAAGATGAAACGTAGAACATAGCTCCATTGTCAGCTCTAAGTATGTCAGCTTGATATTCCCAAAGAATAGCTCCCAAGGGTCGGTGGTAAGGAGGGCTCGGATCGCATCAGCCAATTGCACTTGTTCGACAGTAGCCCAATCGATGCAGCGGCCTGTTATTAAAGGTCGGGCACGTAGTATCTGAAAAAGGTCCTTTTGGGGCCCATTAGGGAATTGTAGGAACGGGTGGCAAATTTTCGCGGTAGGACCCAAGAAAGATGACGTTCCTTTCCTTTTCTTTGAGGTAGGGACGGCAGCTTTCTTTTCTTGTGAAGACGATATTGTGAACCTGTAATTAGAATCATTGAATCGTCCTGATGAGTAAACATGGGAAAATGGAACTAAATTGTAAGAGGAAAGAGGCATAGATATTTTCAGGCACAAAAATTAAAATAATGAGTTCATTAACATACTCTTGTGGCATTAGCATTGTGGTATGAATCAAAATGACAAAGAATGTAATGCAATATATTAAATAGATGAGAGGATGGCAACACAAAATGCATGAAAATTTCAACTACCCTTATCATGAAAATTTTACTTCTAACTGAACAAATAGAGTAGAGAATGCATGCAATGACTAAGAAAAAGATGATGGATATTCTAGATTATTAAATGATAAAAATATAAAAATAAAATCAAAAACTTGCATATTATCATGATAAATAGCCCTAGAAATCAGTAAAATAGAAAAGGAAGAAGTAAACAAATGCTAGGAAGAGGAGAAGATGTGTCAAAAATGAAGTTGGAGGCGGCGCACGGGCGTGGCGAGAAGGCCGTGTGGACTTGCAGCGACTAGGGTTAGGGTTTTTGAGTGGGGAAGAGAATGAATAGTATAGCCTATTTATAGATTTTGGGGCACATGGCCAGGGGACACGCCCGTGTGTCCCAATTTCAGCCCGTGTGTTTCGCATCTTTCCTATTTTTGGCGCATCTAAAATTCGACACACGCCCGTGTACCTTGAGCGTGTTGGTGCACACGGCCGTGTCGCATGACTGTGTCTTGCTTCGTTCGCTTCTCCCACACCCGTGTATGCAAGCCCCATGCCCATGTTAATTTGATATGTTCGACCACAGGTGTTAGACACACGCCTGTGCTAGTTTCTCAATTTCGACCACGGTCCTAAGGCACGGGCGTGTCGCACGCCCGTGTTGTTTTGGCAGGTTCGCCCACGGCCATGTCGGTCGTGGCGTTTTATTGTCACCTGTGTTTCAGGAAAATCTTTGCCCTGTTTCCACACAGTCCTAAGCACACCCATGTGCTTGGCCGTGTCCTTAAGGTGAACCTGTTTTCAAGAGCTCCATTAGTAGGTCAGGTGTTAAACACTAAAATTTAGAGAAGTTAATACAGTTAGTGCTCGGGTTGCCTCCCGAGAAGCACCTATTTATAGCCTAAGCTCGACTTATCTCTGCGTTGAATGGTCATGGTGGTTTAAGGATTCGTAGTCCTCATTCCTGCTATCAATCTTATCAAAATAAGGTTTTAGACGGGTGTTGTTTACCTTAAAAGTGCCGAACTTGGGATGACTTACCTCTACTGTACCGAATGTAAAAATACAAAGTACTGTAAGAGGGATTTCTTCATTCGGGTTGGTAGTGATAATGTGAGGGTCTGCGGCATCTAGTAAGACTTTATCTCCAACCTTAAGTAAATTTGGGGAGGTATCGAGCTCATTCCAGCATAGTTTTGGTTTACCGTGTGTTCTATGGGCTCACCATTCATCTAGCTCCTCTATCTGTAGCCTTCGTTCTTTATGAATGAGTCCTCTGTTGTTACTGGAACATGGCTCGTGAACTTCTTTCAAACTTAATTTCTACAAAGCAGGTCGCGTCATATTGTCAGTTTCAGTAGATTGGTGTGGACAGTTACCTTCAATATTCGATGTGTTGCCAGAATTATGAGCTTGAAGGGTGATCATTTTGTCTTCTACACGAAGGGTAAGCTCACTTGTGCCAACATCAATAATTGTTTTAGCAATAGCTAAAAAGGGCCTCCCTAAAATCAAATGGGTGTTGTTTTCCTCCTCTATGTCTAGAACAACGAAATCAACCGGAAATATGAACTTATCTATTTTCACTAGTACATCTTCAATAATACCCCTAGGAAATCTTATAGTTTTATCTACCAATTGAATGCTCATCCTAGTTTGTTTAGGTTTCCCAAGACCTAGCTGTTTAAACATTTTGTAAGGCGTGACGTTAATACTAGCCCCTAAATCAGCTAATGCATGATTCACATCTAAACTACCAATTAAGCAAGGAATTGTAAAACTCCCTGGATCTTTCAATTTGTGAGGTAGCTTATTCTGTAGAATAGCTGAGCAAACTGCATTTAGCTCCACATGTGACACTTAGTCCAACTTCCGCTTGTTTGCTAAAAGTTCTCTTAAAAATTTCATTGCATTTGGCATCTGCGACAGAGCTTCAATAAACGGTAAGGTAATATGTAATTTTTTCAAAAGTTTAAGGAATTTACCGAATTGTTCGTCTGAGTTTCCTTGTCGCATTAGGGTATGACACACGAGGTTTGTATTCTACCTTCACCGTTTTGTTTTCATTATGACTTACCTCACCATTACCTTTGCTTACCATATTTTCTTGCCTCGATCCTTGCTCAGGCTCAACGAATCCTTCTTTATCTTGCACATTAATTGCGTTGAGCTGTTCCTTTGGGTTAGGTTTAGTATTGCTTGGCAGGCTACCTTGTGGTCGTTCGGATATTAGCTTGGGCAGCTAACTTATCTGGGTCTCAAGCCCCTGGATCGATGCTTGTTGATTTTTAAGGGCTGTTTCGGTATTCTGGAAACGAGTTTCTGACACCGAGATGAATTTGGATAGTATCTCTTCAAGATTCGGTTTCTTTTCTTGTTGGTAAGGTGGCTGTTGAAAACCCTGAGGATTTGTGGCCTTTGATTTCCTTGACCACCCCAAGAGAAATTTGGGTGGTTCTTCCAACCTGCATTATAAGTATTACTATATGGGTTATTTTGAGATCTAAAATTATTGTTACCCATATAGTTAACTTGTTCCTCTTCGGTTGTAGGATTGAACGGTTGATATTCTGTATGCACACCTCCTCCACTTGGATCACACCTCATCACTGGATGTACCTGCGTAGAACCAAGTAAACCATTAAAATTTTTATTCAGAAGTTCTACCTGATTTGTCAACATAGTAACCGAGTCGACGTTATAAACGCGTGCTGTTTTAGTTGGCTTAGTTCTCATGACTTGCCACTGATAGTTATTCAGTGACATCTCCTTAATAAATTTGGAAGCCTCTTTAGGTGTTTTGCTATTGATGGTTGCACCAGCAGCTGCGTCAATCATCTGTCTTGTGGAGGGTTTCACACCATTGTAGAACGTTTGAACTTGCAGCCATAGAGGTAACCCGTGGTGAGGGCACCTTCGCAGTAGGTCCTTGTATCTCTCCCATGCATCGTAAAGTGTTTCTAAGTCCATCTGCACAAAAAAAGAGATATCATTACATAACTTAGCTATTTTTGCCAGCAAAAAATATTTTAATAAAAATTTTTCGGTCATTTTGTTCCCAAGTAGTGATGGACCCTCGTGGTAACGAGTTCAACCACTATTTAGCTTTGTTCCTTAGTGAAAAAGGGAATAACCAAAGGTGAATGGCATCATCAGAAACACCATTAATTTTGAAAGTGTCGCACAGTTCTAAGAATTTCGCTAAGTGAGTGTTGGGATTCTCATCCTGCAAACCATCAAACTGAACAAACTGCTGAATCATTTGAATCGTGTTAGGTTTCAGTTCAAAATTATTTGCAGCAATAGCAGACCTAATTATACTTGACTCAATTCCTGTAAAATTAGGTTTAACATAATCATACATAGTACGAGGGGCAAGATTCTGATTTGCTAATTCAGCAGGTATGGCTGGAGGTAGCTGATTGTCTTGATTTTCAGTCATCTCCTCGGTTGTAGTTGAGATATCGTCCTATTGCTCTTCCTTTGTGTATCTTAAGCTTCGCCTAATTTCTCCTCGGTTCCTACGAGCTGTACAATCGATCTCTTCGTCAAAAAGCAGTGGTCCAGACGGGTTTCTTCTAGTCATAAACTATAAGAACCTGCCTGGAGAAAGAAATAGAAAATTAGTAAATTAGCACAAAATAAAAGTTAAATTGCAAGAAAAATAAATGGCTAAAGTAATAAAAATTGAGTGTTCCTAATATCTTAGTCCCCGGCAACGGCGCCAAAAATTTGGTCGTGATTTTTCGTGATAAGTTTTATAAATTTATAATGAATCGTTCTTGAAACTAACTACTATCACGACGTAGGCAAGTGTACCAATCGAACAGTAGTATAGCGTTAGCAAGACCAGATTTTCGAACCCAAAGGACTAGGAGTACTAGTAATGACTATCTTTTTATTATCTAGCCGAAGAAAAGAGGTTTGTTTTAACTAACTAATTAAACTAAGAACTTGCAGAAAATAGAATTGGGAAATTACTTTTGGGGAAAACGATTGATCGAGACAATACCTAAGGAAAAATCCACCAAGACTTGTACTTGTTATTCTGGCTCCGAACCAGATAATTTATTCATTTAACTTGTTCCGTAGAAATCCCTAAGTTATGCATTTAACTTGTTCCGCAGAAATCCCTAAGCTATGTTATTATCCCTATTCAAGACTAATAACGACTAATCCCTAGGTTGAATAACCGAGACTTTTCTCTAATTAACACCCTAGGGTTGCATTAACTCTATCTATGGATCCCTTATTAGGTTTCACCCTAATCCAACAAAATCTTGTCACCCTATCTCTAGGCGCGCAATCAAATCCACTTAATTATGACAAAGTTACTCTTAGTCAGGGTCTATTTCTCCTCCAACTAAGAGTAGTAACTTGAAGTGATATCCTGAAATACCAAAACAAGAGTTAAGAATACATAATTAATAACAAGTCAAATATTTATCATACGATTCAGAAATAATAACAAGATTTCGTCATAGGTTTCATCCCCCTTAGGTATTTAGGGGTTTAGTTCATAACTAAACAAGAAAACATCTTAGAATAATAATAAATACAAAACATAAAGAAAACCCAAAACTTCTGAAGGGGAAATTGAGGAGAGATCTTCAGTCTTGATAGTGGATCCGGCTTCTGAGATGGATCAATCGGTTTCCTTGGAGTAGTTCCTTACTCCCTATTCTCCGTCTCCCTTTTCTTCCTATTCTGGGGTGTATTTATAGGCTTTGGGATGCCTTAGAACCCTCAAAAGTGGCCTTTTCCGAATTAGACTCAACTTTGGTTCGGCAGGGACACGCTCGTGTGACATGCCCATGTGACACGCTCGTGTGACACCCCCGTGTGACACGCTCGTGTACAATAACTTCAGGCCGTGTTTGAGCCTGTTAGATTGGCATGAGCGTGTGTTCTACCCGTGTGAGTCATGCTTCAATTCTGCCAAATAGACACGGCCGTGTGAGCTGCCCGTGTGAAGAGGTCCAGGCCGTGTTGATTCCATACATTGGCCCATTTTCTCCATTTTTGGCCCGTTTCTCGTTCCTTTCGCTCTCCTATGCTTACCTAAGGATAAAACATGAAATTAAGGCATTAGGAGCATTGAATTCACTAATTGTAAGGAAAAATCATTCATAAAATGTGTTAAGCATGGGGTAAAAATATGTATAAATTACGGTTTATCAGTGGTCTTAGGCTATCTCTTTGCTCCAAATCTACCTAAGTTAGCCTAACTTTCGCAAAAGTAAGAATTAGCACAGAAATTCTCTAAGGCACTGGAATATATCGGAAGCAAGTTGAACCGAAAGAGCAACGAAGAACAAAAAAGACAAATGAAAATGGCACGTCAAGTGTTTGAATAAATGCTCTCAAATTTATTCAACTATGAATGAAGTGATTACAAATGAAGGGGGAGGCCTCTATTTAAACTTGAGCTCCCCTAAATCCAACGATACAAATCGATTTACATCAACGATTAAGATTAGTTCCCATCTACAATAAGTATTTACCTTAGCATCATCATCGTTGACGCCCATAGCATGGAAGTATTGCTCCATCTCCCACAAGAAATTATGTACTTCCCTCGTGAACCTTGCCCCTTAAACTTCTTTGGTTTGGGGTGTAATGCCCCTAACCCGTCTCCATTGCTGAATTAGGGTTACCGAGCATTACCATACAATTGAAAACTTTTAATTATCATAATATTCAATAACTTAAATACATCATGAATCATTCAGTCACATACATTTCGTCCCCAAATCGAGCCCTCGAGGCCGTAAAAATAGTTTAAAGACAATTTAGACTAATTTGAAACGAAACGAGAAGTTAAGGAAAAAGCAACAAAAAATAAAAATAGGGGTCACATGGCCGTGTTGCCAGGCCATGTGACATAGCCCCAAGCCACGTAACTTAGAACAAGGGACACACGGCCGTGTCGCTAGGCCGTGTGCCTCACACGGCTGTACCACACGCCCTTATCCCAAGCCGTGTGAACCCAAAATGTACCTAAAATCAAACCATTGCATGTCCATTTCATACCTAATCATTTAAACCATATAAGCACACGTTCAAAGGATTCAAACACCATTCAAACATACATAAACATGCCATTTCAATAATCCTAAATTTACTAACCAATGTGCCATTCAAAGGCACCACAATTGCATCAAACATCATTTACCAAATCAAGTCAACCTTACCTCATTTCTTGCATAAACCCTAGTTCAAATAAGTTTCAAAATACACTACAAATGACCATTATCAAGCCATTTCAAACATACCAAAATGACCTTATATACATGCACTTATAAGTCACCAAAATGACATACTTTGGTAAGACATTACAATTGCCAAATCAACATAAACTTCCAAACATAAACATCCAAATCACCATTACATAACATCCTATACATTTCAACCACCAATTCATCTATATAAATATATACATGCCACTACCCTAAGAGATACAAAAACTACCAACTTAGATGGATAGTGTGAGCCGATTGAATGATCCCTCCAAAACGTCAGCAACGATTATCTACAAAATAATCCATAAGAATCGATAAGCTTACAAAGCTTAATAAGGACATAGTATAACATTTAATCTAAATACAATTAAATACAGTTATTATACTATATGATTCAAAGTTATCAGAGTATAAATAGAGCCATGTAAGTGCATTTAGGGGTACCGAAGTACAAACATGGGCACGTTTGTGCATTCAGAGGTACCGAAGTACAAATAGGGGCACGTATGTGCATTCACTCAATAGTTAACTATAAACAGTTAATTAAAGAAATATAGTATAAGAATACAAGTAGAAATTCATTTACAATTTGAAACACTATGAACTTACCAACTAATTAATGTCGATCAACACGCAATGACTAATTCATTATTTTCCCTTTTCCTTGGTTATTGTCTTTTTGATCCAAGTTTTGATCTATATAATAATTAAACACAATATATTAATCTCATACACATCTCACATTCTATTCAATGCATATGACCATTATCTTTTCATTAATTACATATTTTCCTTAAACTTTCACAACTTTTGTAATTTAGTCCCTTAACTCGAAAATCATCAAATTGACCATTTTCTAGAAATCAAATTACAGCCTAATATTCTAGGCCCTTAAACAGTCCCTATTATTCATAAATTCACTATCAAACCTTGAAAATTTGACATTTTAACAATTTAATCCTTAAATCAAAATCTAACAAAAATTACTTCACAAAACAACCAAATACCACAGTCAAAGCTTCAAACACATAGCTATCATCAGAAACATTCAAGATTTATCAATGACAACTTTTAAAATTTTTAACATATTCAAAACGAAGGTACAGGCTAGCTGGACCTAGTTGCAACGATCTCAAAAACATTAAATTCATTAAAACAGGGCTCAAAAACTTACTCATGCTAGAGAAAGGACTAGCCGAACCTCCAACCTTCATTTTTCATGGTGTTTTCACCACAAATAAGGAAAATGAAGAATATGATGACATTTCTTCAATTATGTTTTATTTTAATTTACTCTTATCTACAAAATTGCCATTTCAACATATTTTACTCAATTTTAATTCTAATTACCGTCCATTATCAACTGATAAGGGTATATTTACTTTATAAACCCTCCCTCCTTTATTAATTAATCTAATAAATCACTTAATTAGCATAATTGCTAAGTTTTGCATCTTTTACAATTTAGTCCTTCTTCTTTAATTAGTTATCTAAATGATAAAATTTCTTAACCAAAAATTAATACAACTTTAATGGCCTCATAAATGTTTTATAAATAACATTTATGAGTCGATACAACAAAAATTTCTGGTCCTGAGACCATTGTTCCATGACTATTGAAAAACAGGATGTTAAATAGGGATATCAATCTCTCGATTTAGTGTTGTACTCAATACCCTTTTACCCATAACAGCTCTGCATACAGCAAGCTCTTCTTCAAGCTCCTTGATTTTTTTGTTCAAATCTATCACTGTGGCTTTATTTTCTTCCTTCATAGTTTCCATCCTAGCTTCAAAAGCATCATTTTTTCCTATCGCCTTACCCACAACAATATTGAGGAGCACTTCCATTGCATCCATATTGAAACTAAGGGCTTTTGCTACTTATTCCTTGAATTGCTCTTTCATTGGGTCTAACTCATCATTGTGTGTCTCCACTACCTTGAGTGTTTCCTTCATTTCCCCCATGGGTTCCTTGAGATAGACCACACGACTTTCCAAAGCTGACAACATATCCCTCAATCTGCTTTATTTGCTACCCATCCCAACACGGGTCTCTGTCGTGGCATTCTACTCATCTTCTCATTTTGACATCTCAACGGTGCCTTGGAACGTTAGCTCAAATACCAACTGTCACAAGGCTAGAAATTTAGTCTTACAAATCGTACAACCTTAGGTGATCTCTTTGCTCTGAATCTGTCTAAGTCAGCCTAGCTCTCACAAAAGTGAGGATTCTCGCAAAAATTCTCTAAGGCACTAGAATATAGCAAAAAAAATTGAACCGAAAGAGCAACGAAGAACAAAAAAACCAAAGGAAAATAGCACACTAAGGGTTTGAGTAAATGCTCTCATATATATTCAATTACGAATGAAGTGGTTATAAATGAAGGGAGATGCCTTTATTTACATTTGAGCTCCCTCAAGTCCAACAGTACAAATCGATTTACATTAATGGCTAAGATTAGTTCTTATCTACAATAAGAGAGTCCTAAGGGATTTAAATTCTATATATATTTATCCTTTAGGATTTACAAGAATTATCCTGGTAAAATACAATTATTGGAGTATTTCAACTCAACCAAGATTCAAGTAGATGAGTCTCCATTGGTTCCACAAATCGAGTCAGTTTATGTGGGTAAAATGAGCCCTATTTAATTAGTTTATCTCTATAGGGTGTTCTGTGCACAATGGTCACAGGCTTTGATCCGCGTTTCATGACATATTACCCTCCATAAATCTCCTTAAATAACAAATAAAGCTTTTACAAGGAACTGAACTAGCTCAATCACTCAGCAAAATAAAGCATGGAATAACGCCCTTAAATATTCAGAGGAATGAACCGACCAATAAGAAATGACAAATAGATCCAAGCATAAGCCTGGACAACTTTATGCAACCCTATAAAAATATAAAAAATACCAAGACTATGGTGTTGATCGGATATGTCCAATTAATTCATTTTCACTTTATTTCTTCCCTCCAAGTTGTAACGCCCTAAAAATTTAAGAGTTTAATTGTGAAATTCTTCTGTATCTGGTACTGTGTTTTGCTTCTGGGTTTAAGGTCTAGGGTTTGAGTCGCATCATTTAAAGTTTTTGGCTAGTTTTGAAATTAACTCATAAGCATGCCTTACCCGCTTAAGTTCGATTCAATGTGAAATTGTGACAAGAATAAGCCTATTGGTTCACTGGTTAAGTATCTGTCTGTATTCTGTCTGGTTCTGAGTTCGAATACCATCGTATACTTAGGGAAAATATTTTTGTTATATGTTAAAAATCTGCTTGGAAGTTAAGAATTAATTTTAACGATAGTTCTTCTACCTTTCCTTTTATTTTTTTATTTTTGTTCTTCTTCTTTTCGTTTTCATATTTTTGTTGTTAACCGAAAGTAGTGAAGGGATTTAGGATTAACCGAAGTTCTTTTGTTGGTCACTAGTCAGAAGGCTGTCGGTAAGTAACCGTCAATGCGAGCATCTCCGCGAATTTTCCTTTTTTTTTGTAAATTACTTGCAACGGATGATTTTTGTGAGTTTTGAGATTTTTTTCTAAACGTGTGTATTTACTCAGCAGGCGGGGCTATGAACGATGAGGAATAACAAGACAATCTCTGTGATTGTTGCTGAAGTTAAGGTAAGTTTGGGATATCTAAAGGTCTCGTGTCAAAAATTTTGACATAGGTATTAAGTGAGTAATTGGGGGCTAAATTGTGTTCCTAGATACTTGTTTTAGACTTCGAGGACCTTTAGGGTTGTTTTCACTTCGAAATCTTTTAGGTGCGTATCGGAAACCTCAGTTTTTGCAAGTTTTGGTCACCGAAAAATGGTGGTTGTCGACACTACACAGGCATTTGGCAGGCCGTGTGATCAGCTGTGTAACTCAATGTTCATCGAATTGGGGCCACATGGGCATGTCTCCAGGCTGTATATGGCCAAAATAGTGCAGGGTTCACACGGGTATGAGACACGGGCGTGTGTCTAGGCCGTGTAGCTGACTGTTTGTGACTTAGGACCACACGGGTAAGCACACGGGCGTGTACCCAAGTCGTGTGAGTCACATGGGCAAGGACACGGCCGTGTGTCCAAGCCATGCAAGTCTCTACTTATAGGTTAGAACCACACAGGCAGAGGGCAAGGGTGTGTGCCCAAGCCGTGTGAGCCACATGGGCAAGGACATGGCCATGTGTCTAGGCTGTATGGCAACATAAGGGAGGCCTGAAACCGGTTTTTGAGGCCGTAATTGTGGTCTATGATTGATAATGTTTTCCCATTGAATTGATGATCTGAACTTGATTGAGTGAGAACTTTCTAATACTCTGTAACTGACATATGAATGTTATAATTGTAAGTGTATTGTGAATATCTGTACTCTACATATGCATGGGTTGGGATGTTGTGAAGAAGGAAGTAACCTACTTTGAAATAGTGGTTAAGCCACTATGTGAATAGTTTTGATTCTGGCGCTTTGACGCATTATGATTCAACAGCGGTGTGTAGGGATGGATGGGCATCGAATGTCCTTAATGGTGTGTTGGGATGGTTGAAGATGGTGTGTAGCGGATGGGGTTTAGGAATATCTACATCTGAATCTGATCTACAATATATATATATATATATATGAAATTATTGAACTAACCCTCACACGGCCTTGTTGCAGGCTATGTCTTAGGCCATGTGGATATTGCACCTAAACACGTTTTGGGCACACGCCTATGTGGACTGCCCTTGTATGACACATAGCCATGTAACAGCTTGTGTCTAAGGCCGTGTGTGCGTAAAATGACCCAAAATATGCTCAAGTTTACCCCAAATGCTTAGGTACCTAAACCAATTTATAACACATGATCATAACATTTCAAAACACATTCAAGAACAACCAAAGCTTACTAAATCATTCAACCAAGACTTAAACCAATGTGTCAACAAAGACACCCCAAGTCCAACACCATAGTTTCAATACCTTAGCAAAAAGACAAACCAAAAACATACTCATATGGCTTATATTCAATCACTACTTACCATATCTAATTCATGCCAACTTACCATTCCATATTCATCCATTATGCTATAGTTTGGGGCTTAACATATATACCATATTAGTTACTCATTCCACAATATCAAAGCACAACACATACACATTACAAAATACTTATGAACCATTACAAACATGACTAAATAATCCTATTACATACCATATAAGCCAAGTTAATTTCAAAATCTACCAAAATGATTCTTGGATAGCATGGTTCTTTGAGTTTATCTAATCTCCCAATTTCCACTAAATGTAATCTACAAAGAAAAGACAAACACACGATTAAGCTTACATAAAGCTTAGTAAGTTCGTCAATTAAACGATAAAGCTTACTGAATTAAATATAAATATTCAAATAACAAGATAAATGAATAGAGTTCCTATCAACAAGGTTATTATTAGAATTCCTGTCAATCACAACTCCCAACAGGTGAGTAATGCTCAAACATTAGTTTAAATCAATTTTTCACATTTCAATAACATTCGTATTTCTTATCATCATAATCCATAATCTCTTTAACATATAATAATAATACAACATTTACCACTTTCACACATACATACTATTATGAAACACTTACTGTTTCACACATCACATTTAGATCCTCATTTGTTTCCATCCAATGAATATTGTAAAGACAATTGAAACCTCGGTACATGTTTCATATTGTGCCATAGTCCAACTATGGTCTTACAAGTGCATTGCCATGGCCCTACCATGGTCTTATGTTCATAGTGCCATAACCCGGTTATGGTCTTACCATCAGAATGCCATAGCCCAGCCATGGTCTTATATATATATACACCGTCATGGTCCAACCATGGTCTTAAGTTCATAGTGTCATAACCCGATTATGGTCTTACCATCAGAATGTCATAGCCTAGCTATGGTCTTATATATATACATTGCCATGGTCCAACCATGGTCTTACATCTGAATAGTTGCCATAGCCTCACTATGGTCTTACGTACAAATGCAATCTGTTTCCATTGATATCAGAAATTATCATTTTCATAACTTTTTACAATTCCATTTCTATCAACAAATCAATTTAATATTAGTAATTTTATATCATTTAATCTCTAATATTCATAAACAATTAGAAATAAAATTGATTTCATATTAAATGAACTTACCTGATCAAAAACGAAGTCAAAATAGAGACAACGACCAATCTGTTACTTTAGCATTTCCCTAATTCGAGCCTGATCAATTTATTTCTTGATAAATAATAATAATTTCATTTAATTATCAACTTTCAGCAACATAATTAACTAATTTTATGCAATTAAGTCCTTTTGTACATTTTTACAAAATTACCTGAACATTTTACCTTTTATGCAAATTTAATCCCTCAGTCCAAAACTTGCAATTTAACTGTTTTTAACCAAATTCAAGCTTAGCCGAATTGTTTGGAACCCTATTACAGCCCATATTTACTACTATTTCACATCAAGTCCTCTTAATTTTATCACTTTAACATTTTAGTCCTTAAACATTAAAATTACCAAAAATTAATTTACAAAATAGTCCTATTTAACAACCAAGCTTAGTAATTTACCATAAAAATTCAAGAATATCCAAAACTCATCAATGGCATAATCAATAATCTTTAACCATTTTGAAAACAAAGATATGAGTTAACTTGACCTAGCTGCAAGGATCTCAAAAACATAAAAATTACAAGAAACCAGTTAAAATCGACTTACCAAATTGAAGGAGAAGCTTGGCCGAAGCTTGCCAAGCCTTAACAATGGTGGTTCGACCTTTTTTTCTCCAAATATTTACGAAAATGATGATTTTAACCTTTGTTATCATTTATTAATTTACTTAATTTCACAATTTACTAATTTAACCTTTTAATCTAACTTATATAATGGCTAATTCACGTCCATAAGTGTCCAATATTTATGAATATTTTATAATTACCATCTAAGAAAGGTTCAACTGTACAATTGGTCCTTCAATTGTTTTAAATTATTAACTAAACAAGTTTAATTTCAATTTAATCCTAAACTAATAAGGACATAATAGGCAAATAGCCCAAAAGCTATTGAATCAATCATGTCCACCACCGTTTGGACTTTTTGACAATGGTTTAATCACAATTTTGGTCTCTTTACTATTCTAAATCTATAGCGATTAACTTTTACCTCTTTTACAATTTAATCCTTTTACCTTAATTAACTATCACATCACTAAAATTTTCGGATCGAACTTTAATAAACCTATAATATGACTCTATAAATATTTAATAAAAATATTTATGACCTTAAATTATAGAGACGAGGTCTCAATACCTCAGTTTCAAAAACCACTTGACTTCCAAGACAACTACTTATACTAACCATTAATTCAATTAATTAAAATTCATCAAATCAAAATTCAATATAGAATTATTATTGACTTGTATAATTTAAATACTAATTATACGAACTTACTTGTCGAATTTGAGATTCCGAAACCACAGTTTTTGTCAACACTAAAAAATGGAATGTTACATTTTGGATATGTGTGGATGTTGTAGAAACAGTTAGTGATATTGTGACATCGCCCAAGCATCGTTGTGACACTGATTGCAGGTCATTCGAACAAGCTTGAGCTCTAAATCACAACGCGAGAAGGATCCCCATCGCTATGACGAAACCAAGTCAATGAGTCATATCATGACAAGGAACTCCCTCACGTTATGACATTAACCCTAAATTTTGAGTTCCTTCCAACTTAGTCCTAATTTGATCTCAGGTCAACTTTAAAGCTTCAGTAAGCTTATGTAAGACCTAAAACTGATTTAGTTTTATATTGAATGTATGCTTTGACTAGAACTAAATTATTAAATGATAAGAATTGATTGTGATAGGTTGTGTTTGACTCAAATACAAATCAAATGATTTAGGATATAACTTATCTTATATATATACTTGTCAATGGGAAGGTGAATATATGCATCACAAATGGTATGAAATTAAATTAGGAATGGGATGGTTGTATGTTGCATGTTGCATAAGTTAATTTACTTATTTAAATTATACAAATACCACTGAGTGCTTTACTCAGCGTGCGATTTGTTTTATTCGTGCGTAGGTTAGATTTAGACTCCCAAACATCGAATTTAGCATCCAATCCATAGTCCCGAACTCAGTCATGTTTGTTGTTTCCAACTTTTATTTATATTTGGCATGTACCTAATAAGTTAGGTTTTGTGGTAGATGAATGATGTTATTACCAAATGTTGTATTTTATATTCTAGTAATAATATATATATGGTTGATATGCATATGTATAAAAGTATATGCCAATTATAATTCTCATAGCTAATAAATATGTGAGATATTTGATGGTTAATTTGTTGTGCATTATTAGGTGCATATATATAAATGAAACTTAGATTTACTTTGGCAGGTTTAATGAATGCATTTTTGTTTAATATTATCATTAAAGTGTATATTTTAATTACAAATTGATCGTAGTTTCTCTAGCAACGAATGTGATAACACTATAGCTAAGACCCGGCAACCGGGTCGAGTATAGGGTGTTACATTTGTTAAACCACAACCCTAGTGGATTTAGACCCAAACACCATGTCTTGGAATGAAATATGTGCTCAATAAAATGAGCAAACCAACTCAAAATACAAAAACTCAAAAAGGTTGTTTAGCCCAAATAAAATGGAAACATGCCAAAAAACCTTATATGTGATTTCATCCCCACAAGCTCAAAATTCATGTACACATGTCACCCTTTATGTTTCTCCTTAGATATTCTCCTTAAATAACAAATGAAACTTCTACAATGTGCTTTTCGAGCTCAATCATTTAGCAAAATAAAATTATGGAATAATGCCCTTGAAGATTTTAAGGAATGAATCGACCAATAAGAATTGACAATTAGGTCCAAGCATAAGCCTAGGTAGCTTTATGCAACCCCACAGAATTATATAAAGATCAAGACTATGGTGTTGACTAGTGGATTATTTTTCACCATTTTCTTTCCCTTCAAATCCTCACTGACTTAAGCATTAAAGGGTGCTCCAGAGTACAAACTTTAATGCTCTCTAACTTATTTTCTACTTCAAATATTTTTCAAAACATCTATCTCATATATTCCAACTATCCACCACAATTGGACATCAACAATTGGCTCCATCTATAAAAATCCTTGAAACAAAAAAGGCCATGGACTCTCCCACCAAGCAACCTAGCTTAACTATGGAGAAACCCAAAATCTTGAACATTGATCTTCAATATAGTCAACTGCTTTTAATCCACACATGGTAACATTGAGCACAATGCATCTACACAAGGCAACTATTACCAGAATCGTCAGATCAACCTTACTTACTTATCTTTCTGTACAATATGTTTACTCTGAGATGGAAAGTATACAAAGACATTTGATTTCAACTTAGTAAGGTTGATTTGATGGTATTGGTTAAGAGTGTGTTTGATTGAAAGAGAAAGTGGAAAGAGGAAAGTGGGAGGAAAATGAATTTCAAGAGTGTTTGGTGAGAAGGAAAAATAAGAGGAAAGAAAATAGCAAATATAATCATTTTTCATCCTAATGTGTAAAAACAAATTATTTCAAATTAGAATGATAAGATTAGAGAAAAAAGAGAAAGGTGGAAATCTTTCAACTATAATAATTCAATCCTTAAACCTATACAAGTCTCTCAAATATATAGTAATTTTCAAGGCTTGTTAATTATATTAATGATCAATTACAATCCCTTCTAAACAATAGCTAAAATAGCTAAATAAAATATAATAACAATCAAAGTAAGGTGGATTATTGGGAGATAAATCTTCAAGTTTTGTCCCAATCTAACATCCTTGATTGAAAGGATTTGGTACAATCGATTTGATATTTAAGATATGTTCCTCCAAATGAATTTATCTTCATTGATGGGCTTGAATAATTCACAATATAAGCATAGCCTGAAGATTTTGTTTCAATGAATTGTCAACTTTAATAGTGACAAGTAGGACTTTGCCTGTAACACCCTTTACCTGGCCCGGTCGCTGGACTCGAGTAAAAAGATACTTCGACAAAATTCAACAATCGATAAATACTTTATTTAAACAAAAATAAATTATTTCAAATTGATATCACATATAATCAAACATATTAAAATTTTGAATTCTATAAGGACCTAATTGTGAAATCCAGACATGTATTGATACTGAATCAATACCTTACTGAAAATTGATACCAAAATTCAATTATATTTTCTTGCAAAAGTAAGGGCATCGATAATTATTTGATGGTATCGATATTTCATGAAAAGTATCGATACTTAAATAAAAATCAATACCATTTTGGCATTTTGTTTGTTTTTAAATTGTTCATATGGTCAAGTATCGATACTAAATGCCAAAATATCGATAACTAATTTCAAAATGGTAAAACCTTATCCTTTAAAAGTTTATTTCATGCCAAATTCACTTACCAAACAAGAGACAATGACAACACCTATTCAAAGACTTAAATATCTAACAAATGTGCCCTTATTCACACCATAATTCAATTTCCAAATCAAACTTATATATCACCCTAAACTAGTTTGCATCCAAACCATAATATTTAACATAAACACATATCAAACTTACTATTCATTCTTACCATTAATATTTACCACAAACATAAAATAACCATTCATAAGTAGATGACATTAAGATACCAAAACATCATGTTGTATACAACTTTAAACCAAACTAAACCATATATGTACAAACAGCTAAAAGAAGGATAAAACATCATCACATTAACAAAATAGCTTAAAGGTTCTTAGTACATGCCATTTATAACCAACATCAAAAGATCAAAACATCTATCGAGATGATGAACGGATAGTGTGTGTGCTCTGACACAGTCTTCCAACTATCAAATCTTGTCAAGATCTACAAGGAAAAAATACAGATAAAGTAAGCAATTTACGCTTAGTAGGCTCGTATAGTATGTAACATAATTTTCTCATTCAAGATTATTTAACTTAATTATACATTGAGTCATAAAGTATTTATATGTTCATTTGATACATTTTTGTACAACAAACCTCAATAGTTCAATGGAGTATTCGCTCTAATGATGTACCTTTCCGAATAATTCATCGTTCCAAAGGATGTCATGGCATCTTTCAACCATGGTCTTATGCATTTCCAAAGTAGTGTCATAGTATCTTTCAACTATGGTCTTGATGATTACGATATGATGCCATAATATCTTTCAACTATGGTTTTATTTATATTGGATTCAATGTCATAATATCTTTCAACTATAGTCTTATATAGTTTCCAGTTTATTTTCATAGTATCTTTCAACTATGGTCTTATTCATCCCTGTTTGAGGTCATAGTATCTTCCAACTATGGTTTTTTCTCACTTTAGGTAAAATGCCATGATATCTTTCAATTATGGTCTTTCTCATTTTCTCAATCCAAGGAATTTGATGAATCAATCATATAAAGATAAGAATTAAATTATAATCATCAATCAATTTACTATTAAATTAACTTACAAACTTACCTCGACGAAAACAGTTGTGATGACAAAGCTGACAAATAGTCCAAAACTTTAGCTTTTCCTGAATCTAGATTCGGTTGGTTCGTTTCTTGACCTAAATAATAAATTTCATTCAATTAAACCATTAAAATAGCTTACATAATTAATTCAAGCCTATAACCCTTATTAATGTGAATTTACAAAATTACCCCTAACATTTTAATCTTTATGCAAATTAGTCCAAAATCTCGAAATTTACAAATTATCTTCATTCAATCAAAATACCAGCTACCTAAATCCTACATAGTCCCTATTCAGTCCATATTTATCATAATTTCTATAATACCCCAGAATTTGGGGTTAAAAGTTTTGAGGTTGTGGTTAGGGTCATTGAATAGGTCGAGCACTTGAGTGAGTTTTCGCATTTTAATGTCAGAATGAGCCTACTGGTTTGGTGGTGGTGAGTGTGTTAGTTTACCTTTGGGTTTCGAGTTCGATTCCTCATGTGTTTTTTGAGGAATTAATTTATTTTGGTTTTGCTTTTTAACTTTTAAAGAATTACTTTTAAAATTTGAAAGAGGAGTTTTTTTTTTTTTTGATGTTCTTTTCCCATTTCCCTTTTCATAATTTTTCTTTTTGTTCCCTCTGTTATTTGTCAATTCTTTCCCTAAATTTCAGTCCTTTTTATTTCTTGTTTCTTCCATTTTACACATGTTATGTGTTGTCTGTCAAGACTAGTCGTCCTTATGTGTTTCGTTTTATCGAAGGTGAAGCGGGTAAGTTTTGTTCATGAAGGTTTATGATAGAATGATTCTATTTCTATTATTTGTTAATTGAAGTTCTTATAGTTTAAGTTTTTGTGTGAAATTGAGGTTTCTAAATAGTTTGGTGAGAGCGAATCGATTAATCCTTGGTGCTTAATATCGTGTTCTAAGGTGTGTGTTCTGAAACGATTTAACTTCAGTATCGAATTACAGTGGAATTCAATAATGTCTTGTGTGTTTCTAAAATTGGTTATTTGAAGTATCGTATTGTTATTAAATTGCATGAAATTCTATATATTTTGGCATAATTCTGTGTTACCATGGGTTGGGGATCGTTTCGACATCAAAAGGATGATTTTCAGGCTATTTCGGTGTGGTTTCGTGACCACACGAGTGGCTACACGGGCGTGTGCCACACACGAGCGGTCCACACGGTGTTGTGCAATTGGGAATTTAGGGTTTTCAATGATTCTTGGTTCCATACGGGCATGTGAGATCTCCACATGGTCGTGGCTCCTTTACTCTTTATTTTTGACATTTTTGGACAGTGAGTTACATGAGCTACTCACACGGTCGTGTAACTTGGTCAACGGGCATGTGTCTCCTCTATATGGGAGTGTAGGCTTCCACACGGCCTAGACACTTCTACACGGCCAGGGCACACGACCCTGTGGCCCTATCTTGCGGAATTTTTTTGTCATAAACTGTCTATTTTATGTTTCTATGTAATCCGACCCTCATTCAAGCCTCGGTAAGTCTGTTTAAGACTCGATTTAGTTTGGTTCGTGTATATATGTGTGTTTATGGGCTTTAATTTTATTGCTCGTTTATGTGATGAATAAGTATGAGTTTATTATTGTTGTCATAACTGAATATTAGAATACAAGTGTAATCAAATCTAAATCTGTTCAACTGGAAATCTTAATGTCTGTTTCTGTATAATGTCTGCGTAATATGTGCATTGTTGCATAACATCAAAATTTTGGGATCTGGTTATGAAAAGAAGGAAGAGAGACTTAGCAGTTTTAACTGTGATACTTTGTATAGCAGCCATCAAGACTATCCTATACGTGATATCACCAAATTGATATACTGATTATTCAAGTGGCATAGTTCCATATTGTGGTGTGTGGGGTGGATGAACCTATTATGGTTCTATGTGGTGTGCATGGTAGACGGGCTTACCATAACCCTTATGTGGTGTACTGGATGGGGTGAGATTTTGACTTGTGCATCCGTTCGCATCTGAATATACGTCTATTGTCAGAATATTTTGTCTGTTTGTGTGAAATTTTGGTTATTGACAATATAGTTAATGCCATGTAATATGTTTTGATTATTGCGTAAGATTGGAACATCATTTCCGTGGTTTGATATTTTATTTGACATACCGATTGAAACTTTCTTAAGTGATATTTTTATACATATGCTTGTCTGAAGTATTTATTGTGTCGACCCATCGTTTGGCATTTGTTCGTGTTTGGATTCACTCTGAGTTCGCTTAACTCATCTCTGTAGTGTTTTTCATTTCGTGTTTTGGAGCTGGACTTGGCATACCGAAGGTCTTAAAAAGATATGGTTTGATTCGGTTTAAGTAAAATCTCATAAGTTTTATACGGTTAATTTTAAGTCGGTTTGTAAAACAATTATATAAACTGTGGTACAAGTTTTTATGGTGGACATTCATAAGGTGTTATTTAGACTGAACTTTAGAAACTATGGATTTTATTTCCGAATGTTTGACGCCGGTTTAGTATTGTTTCAAACATAATGAACAAAATGTTTTTCTTGGTTTGAATTAAATATTTTGTTTCTGCCACTTTTGGTAGCCAATGTAACCTCCGAGATTCGGTCTAAACTTCTAGGCCGGGTTTTGGGGTGTTACAATTTCACATTAACTCCAATAAATTTTACTCTTTTAACAGTTTAATCCTTTAACATTAAAATTACTAAAAACTATTGTACAAGATAAACCTATTTTTCAATCAAGCTTAATATTCTACCATAAAACTTCACAAGCATCTCTAAACCATCAACGGCATAATTTTAATTATTTAAATTTTTTTCAATTTAACCTTCGTATTAGCTAGATTAAGCTAAAACGATTCCAAAAATATAAAAATCACTAGAAATGGGATCAAAATCACCTACCATGCAAGAAAGTTCTGAATCGACTCTCTGGAGCAATTTTTCTATGGCATTTTTGGTTGCAAAAAGGATGAAAGAAGAAGATGATCCCTCATTTGTTTTGTTTATGTTATTTAATTTGTTGTTTTACTATTTTACCCTTAATTAACTTAAATTACAACTAAACCTTGTCCATAATTGTTCACTAACTAAACATAGGGTATATTTACCCACTAAGTCCATTTATTTACCTTTTCATAATTATTTGACACATTTAACTAATAAAGACTTATTTTTTCAACTTTTATGATTTAGTCCTTTTCACTTAATTAACTATCTAAACGTTAAAATTTCTTATCCAATTTTTAGTATGACTCTAATAAATACTCGTAAACATTAAATAAATAAGAAAATATTGAATCACTTATCGAAATCGTGGCCCCGAAATCACTGTTTCCAACACCACTGAAAACTAGTTGTTACACTGGTGTAGTGGTAATCAATAGGCACTTGCATTGGCACATAGCAACCACTTTAAATACTTGTTTCAACACAAACCCAAGCTAATTAAGTGTGAGGTTTTGATGTATCACAACTGTAATAACCCAAATTTACCCGGGCTTTAATACCAAAAAAATAAATGTTTAAATAGTCCATTAATAAAATCCATTTACAAATAAACAGGCTTCAAGGCCTGATAAGCCCAAAACCGGTTACAACCTAGTAAGCCTACCACTACCCTATACCCGTTTACACTTGACCCAACTACCAAAAGTCCTACACCCGGTTTTAGTCTAAACCCAGCAGACCCATTACACCCGGGGCCCAAGAGGCCCAAATGTTTAACAGAATATGGGAGGACTTAGGGTTTCAAAAACCCTAAGCGCCGCAAGCAAACACGCCTCTTCACCTTCCCTGAGTCACGTCGTTTCATCTAGCATCGATCTAGCTACCCACCATCAGCGCCGTGACTCCAGCACCATATCGCGCCATAATCGGCGCATTCACCGTCGAGATCTCCTCGCGAATACCTGTAAAACAGAACAAAAGAAGCCCACAGACATGGAGCAGAAAAGGAAACCAAACAGTAGCAGATAAACTAAAACCAATAAGGAAAGAAATCAAAGATTTCTTTCCTAAACATGTATAATCTAAAGGCTATAAAGCCTTCCTTCCGATTTGTAAAAGGGGACCGATTTTTTTACAAATATACAAAAAGATATACACATGTATTACTCATAGAAGAAATAAGAAGCAGGGTTCATTTTAGAAGGTGATTTAAATCTCATATTTTGTTTTTTTCTCTTCTTGAGCGAATATACAAATTTTTTTTTAAAAAAACTAGTAATATTTAAAAGAAAAGAAATTACCTGTGGAAGGACGAGGGTTTTTAACCCTCCGACCACTGTGCGTGGCAGCATTCGCGGTGGCGCGTGGGTGCGTGGGTGCCTGAGGACGGTAGCTCGATAGAGCTCCGAGGCCGACCCTAAGTCCTCTTCAGAGGATTTTCTTTCTTTTTTTAAAAGGACCGGTGCAAAATGATTCAAGGGCTTAAAAATTGGCTTATATAGCCATATGTAAACGGTGTCATTTTGGCCTGAATGGTAACCTTCAAAATGGCATTGTTTTTAGACCAGGATCCGCGCGTTGACCCGATTACCCGGGGAGGATCCACGTGTTTTTGAAGATTGGGTTAATCACTCAATTGGTCCTCCCACATTCTTTAATCTTTATAATTTCATTTTACTTATTTTTTTAATTTAGCCCTAGTATTTTAATTGTGATTCAATTTGGTCCTCACAGTGGCTTTAATACTGAATTCATGGAAACGGTGTCGTTTTGGGATTAGGGCAAATTGCCCAATAAGTCCCTCGATTTTTATGCGCTTTCCTAATAGGCCCAAATTTTTTTTATATTCTTCTAATTAGCCTAAAGTTTTCAATTGTCTTTAATTTTAATCCTTTTATATATTTTTAATTTATTTTAAATACTTTATATATTATTTTATTTTATAAATATTAGTTATATAAAATGATATATATTATTTTTATTTATATATTATCCATTATATTATATTTATTATTATTTATTTTTAAATTATATGTTATTAAATTTTATTATATTATATGATATTATATTATTTTATATGGTATATGTATTATTTATATTTTATTAATTAAATATTTTTTAATGTATGTATTATATATTTTTTTTAAATGATAATTATAGATAAATAATAAAATTATTTTTATGTTATTACATTATTATATGTTTCCTATAAATTTTATATACATTATATTATATTATATTATATTATATTTTATCGTATATTTATATCTTAATACATATCATCGTATAGTTTTAAAATTTTATAAATTACTATTAAACATTATTTTTATATATACTATTAAATATTTAAAATTCATTTATCATTACATTATTTTATTATTTTTATATTTTATATGTTATTTTATTAATATATATTATACTATTATGAAGTTTATAAATTATTATTAAGTATTATACTTATGTGTACTAAACATATAGTATGTATATTATCATAAAGTTTTATTATTTATATATATATATATATTATATTATATTATGTTTTAGTATTTATTAAATGCTTTAAAATTTCCCTTATTTGTTTATTGTACCAAATATGTGATTTTTTTAAGTTTTATTTTCTTTATATATGTTCATATGTTACTAATATATCTATGTTAATTGTTTTAATAAGTAAATTCATTGCACGAGTTACTTGTTATCATTGATTTTATATGTTTACATGAAAATTATTTATTTATGAAAGATATATTGTCATGAAGTATGATTAGACATTTTATCCTCATTGTTTATTATGTCGTATTCTTACATGAAATATTATTGTCTTTGTCATTTTGTATTCGCTTGCATGAAATAATAACGCGTTTATTAATATTATTTGTGATTATATATGCATGAAATATCAAAGTATTATGTGTCGTATGTCGTAATTACCATTTATTACATTATATTTGTATGAAATACTAAAATACATAGCTTAATTAATTCAATGTTGAACTATTGATAATATGTTAAATGCATCATTATTTGAAAAAACCTTTATATTTCATTCAATCCAAGAGATTTTTTTCAAAAGGTAAGGCAATGTTTTGGATATTTAGGAATTCGGGAAATAGTGCCCTAACATGCTGGGTTGCGATTTTTCGTTTGTCTAAATATCTAAAATATCCTTTTAAACGAGTTTTACAAATCACGAGATGATTTCAGTTACGAAAGTCTAAAGATATTGTGTCCAATCATGCTGGATGTGATGTTTGTACTCTTTTGAAGCGAATGAATCTGGATACTTTTAACTTAAAATATTACGGTTTTAAGGAAATCTCATTTCTAAATTCTTTCAAATTTCTGACATTAAGACAAAATAATTCAATTTGGTACCAATTTTGGGCGTTACGAGCGTGCTAATCCTTCCTCGAACGTAACTAACTCCCGAACCTATTTTCTCGTAATTTCGTAGACCAAAACATTTTATAAAGTGATCCAATCACACTTTAAAAGATTGGTGGCGACTCCCGTTTTCATTTTTAAAACCCGTTTTAAAAGGAGGTTTCGACAGCTTGGCGACTCCACTGGGGACCTAAGAGAGTCGGGCCAAGAAATTGAGTATTTTCTGTCTTAATGTCGGAAGTTTTAAAAATTTAAAATTGGATCCTTTTTACATGTGTTTGCTGCATATGTTTATTACCTTATTGCTGTAAATTGCATTTGCATGACCGTTATGGTTACACCCTTAAGTGGGAGTGAGAAGCTACGCTTTCGTGAGGTTTTCACCTTCGTATGAGCTAGTGGATTACTTTTGGGATACTATACCTATGTCTTCGTGAGATTTTCATCTTCGTATGGCCATAGGGAAATGTGTCCCCCTGAACTAAACTTGGTCTATATGAGCCTATAATGGGTGAGGACCGAGGAATCTACTGTTCATGTACCCTCGCTTTAGAACTAAAACTCATATAGTGAACTTTAAAGAGCTTACCCTAGCGAAGATAGTGATAACCTTTAGTAAGCTACCCTTGTAAGCACTTGATTATCATTTTCTTTATATATGATATTGACCTATTTTTATTTTGCTGTCATTGCATGTCATTTAGCATTTAAAGGTGTCGATTCAAGGCTCGATTTTTAGGTTAGAAAGTTTTGTAATGAGGAACAACTACCTTAATAAAGTAGAGGATAATGCTTCTGTCTGTACCTGGTCAGAGAAGACTCAGTTAAAGAAAGGAGATAGTGTCACCGAGGGGTATACGTCAGAGTTATGGGACTTCACCCATGTTAATTCGACGCAGAATGAGTTTTATGAGCTGAGAAACATTTGGGCCCAATGGAATGACGAGGCTAAGTAGCTTTTTTATCAGAATTATGGAGACCTTCCCTATTTGCTAGACGTCAAAGTAGATAGGCACTTATTTCGAGCTATGGTACAATTCTGGAACCCTGCTTATAGTTGCTTTACATTTGGTGATGTTGATCTTGTACCCACTTTGGAGGAGTATACGACTTTAATGCGTTGCCCGAGGATTCAAGGTCACAAGGCTTATGTTAGGCCTGCTAGTCTTCCAACTTTTACGAAGAAGTTGGTAATGATTACTGGGATGAGTGAGCAGTGGGCTGTAGCTCGTGTGTAGCAAAAGGGTGATAGTAAGTGTATTCCATAGGCCGTTTTGAGGGATTTGATATCGATGCATCCAGACGTGAAGAAAAGAGTCGACGTCCTAGCTTTAAGTATTTACAGCATGGTGATTTTCCCAAGGGCGTTGGGGTACATAGATGAGGCGGTTGCAGATTTATCCGATCGACTTGGAAACAGAACACACCTATGCCCGTAATCCTAGCTGAGACGATAAGATCCTTTAGCGCATGTCGAAGAGCTAGTGAAGGAAGGTTCATTGGATGTGCACAGTTGCTGTTGGTTTGGTTTCATAGCCACTTCTGGAAGCTTGATAAAGTTCCTTCCCGAGTATTATTTGAGGGTTATTCTCCCTTAAAGGAAGTAGTGGACATGCCTAGGAGAGATGACATTTCAGAAGAGAGGTGGATAGATATTCTTCAGAATCTTCGAGAGGAAGATGTTATGTGGAAGGCTCCTTGGTTGGTTCCTAGTGAAGTCTCTTACCGATGTGGCAATTTTGATTAGGTCCTTTTGCCAAGAATTTGGGGAGTTGTTGGATATACACCATTGCTTGTTCTGAGGCAATATCAAGCGAGGCAGTTCATACCGGCTACACAGGGTTTAGCTCAGAGTGATTTCCCTTATAAAGGAGATCACTACAAGAAGAAGATGCGAGAGATTTCTGAGGCTTGGAAGAAGCCTTTCTACATGAAGATCTTGATTGAAGGCTCAACGTCAACCCTTGATTATAAAGGGTGGTTTAGTAGAAGAGCCAACGATAATGTCCCTAGGCCAATTTAGGGAATGGCTTGATCATTAGAGGAGAGCTTACGAGTGATTCCATCAGAGTTGAAGGTTATGAAGCAAGAGTTGGAGAGAAAAAATTCAGAGCTTGAAAAAAGATGGAGAAGCTCGAAGAGGAAAAAATGTGTTTGAGTCTCGATGTCGATGTTCAAAAGATGGAAGTCGAGAAGGTGAAGAAGGAAAAGAGAAATATCGAAGAAGATCGAGATGATTTAAAGACGCACTACAGGAAAGCCCAGGTAACGTTGAAAAGGGTCAGATTAGGGAGATCTTCAGAGCAGTGGCAACATGAGATTCAAGAGGAAAGAGCCAAAGCTGAGTATTGGGAGAAAAAGTTCCAAGAGATGTAGTCACGTAATCAGGCCCTAGAAAAGGAAAATCAAGGATTAAAAGTTAAGGCGACAGAGCTAGGACGATCTCTTCATCAACATCAAAGTCGTAATTTCGCAGCCGAGTTAAAAGCAAGTCTAAACAAGATCGAGGAAATGAAGCACAATGTTGGAGGGTTGGAAGCAGCACTACAGGATTGTGAGCTACGGATTGAGCAGCTCGAGGTGAGAGAAGAACAGTGGAAAGGAGAACTTCACTATCTTCGGGATCAAGTGGGGGATAGAGGTCATGTCATGGAACAGGCTTTAATTCAGATTCGAGAGGTTGCTGAACACTTGCAGGATTTGGCAATACAAGCTAGAACCCTGAGTATAATGTATGAGTCATCGTCAGATAGAGGACGAGAGTTAGCATTGTTATTGGATAGGGTTAAGACTCTAGGCCTATGGGCAAAAGTGTATTTGTAGTCCGTTTTATGAAAATATTTTTGTTCCTTAAATAACGTTTTCTAAAATGAAACTGAATCAGAATCGACATCTTTTTGCATTCATGCATTTGCATTTGATCACATCATATACATTCAAGTTTATAGAAAGACCCTAATTAGTTAAAATTATTAGGGAGAAAGAGAGTAAGAGAAAGAAAATCTGGAAGCAACACACCCTTACGGTAAACGCGCTAAGTCGAAGAATATGGACCAAAGGTTTGAACAATTACAGAAGGATATGCAGGACCAATTGCAAGAGCAATTGGCAAAAATGCAAAATGACATGAGGGAGCAAATGTTGGAGGCTCAAAGGAACATGATGGCTGAGATGGCTCAACTCCTGAGAGCCACTGATAAGGGAAAGGCTCACATGGCAATCACTGAAGAGGATAACGAGGGACATCCTCTTGGTTTCACTCCACCTCATGCGCCTACACAAACTGAGGCACTTCCTAGGAGGCCATCTGTCACCATAAGGCCCCAGCAAGGGCAGGTTGATGCTGGGATCCCCATAAGCTTTCCAACTGGCTCAGGATTTAATTTGGGAGACAATCCTATAAATCCTATCATTCCTGACTTAGACATAGCTGAAAAAGAGGATTTAAGAACTGAGGCTGCAAAACAATTGGAAGAACGCTGCAAATGGTTGGAAGAAAAATTCAAGGCTTTAGAGAATGCTGATGGGCATCATAGAGTTGATGCCAAAGATCTAAGCTTGGTCCTAGACTTGGTGCTTCCTCACAAATTCAAGATGCCAGAATTTGAGAAGTACAACGGTACTACTTGCCTAGAAGCCCACATTACGATGTTCTGTAGAAGAATGACTGGGCATGTGAATAATGATCAACTGTTAATCCACTATTTCCAAGAAAGTTTAATTGGAGCAGCAGCCAAGTGGTACAATCAATTGAGCCGGGCCAGAATAAGTTCATGGAGGGATCTTGCACAAGCCTTCATGCAGCAGTACAATGATGTGACTGACATGACTCCAAATAGGATCACACTGCAAAACATGGAGAAAAAGCCTAATGAAAACTTTAGGCAATACGCACAGAGATGGAGAGAGGTGGCAATGCAAGTTCAACCACCGTTGTTGGAGAAGGAGACCACCATGTTGTTCATTAATACTCTAAAGGCTCCATTCATAACTCACATGATTGGAAGTACTACTAAAAGTTTTGTAGATATAGTCATGGCAGGGGAGATGATTGAGAATGCCATAAGGGGTGGCAAAATCGAGGGGGAAACGACCAAAAGATCAGCCCCAAAGAGAAAGGATGGTGAAGTGAATAACATAAGCACCTACAACACAAGAGTAATTACAGTTGGTCAACCTAAAATAGCTGCGGTTGAGCAATGAAGTTCTCAAAAGAAGGAGTCGGGTACAAGGCAGAATGCTGAAAAGATGTAATTCACACCTATCCCCGTGACATATCGTGAGCTCTATCAAAGCTTATACGATGCACATGCTATTTCTACTTTCCACTTGAAACTACTGCAGCCCCCATATCCCAAATGGTATGACGCAAACGCCATATGCGAATACCATGCTGGAATACCGGGGCATTCAATCAAAAACTGTACCGGGTTCAAGAAGGCCGTAGAGAGGTTTATTAAGGTGGGGATAGTGAAGTTCGACAATACCCCTAATACGAAAAACCCGCTGCCAAATCATGGCGATCAAGGAGTGAATGCCATTGGCGAAGCCAGTGAGAGAAGAATAAAGGAAGATGTTACTGAGGTGAGGATACCTATGAAGGTGATCTGGGAGGAGATAATGAAGAGATGTATGTTAACCTCTAGAAACGAGAAAGGAGAAATAAGGAACTATGGTGAGTTTCATGAGAAAGAAGAATATGAAACTCAAGACTGTGAAGAATTCAAGGCCTTAGTGCAAGGCTTTATAGACAATAAAGAGCTACAGATTTTTGAAGGTAGCTCTAGTGAAAAACAAGTATGTGTGCTGAAGGATGAACAGAAAAGAACCAGTCGGCCAAGGATTATTATTTACTTGCAAGGGAATAATGAAGTAGGGGCACAAACGGTGCCTAAGGTCATAATCCATAAACCTGTGTCCTTTCCTTATAAGGATAACAAGAGGGTACCATGGAGTTATAACTGTCAAGTGTCAATGCCAAAGAAGGAGGATATAGCCAGTACGTCTAAGGATGTACAAGTTGAGGGTTCCCATAAACGGAGTGGGAAGCGGTATGATACGGTGGGCATCAGAGAGGAGCCCATAAAAACAAAGAATGCTAGTACAGAGAAAGAAAAAGGAGCTGAAGTGCCTGTCAAGGAACCAGTAAAAGAGAAGGAGGCTAAGGAATTTCTAAAGTTCCTTAAGCATAGCGAGTATAGCGTGGTCGAGCAGTTACGTAGGCAACTGGCTCGCATAGTAGTATTGACTCTACTTTTGAGTTCTGAAGCTCATAGAGAGGTATTGATGAAGGTGCTTAACGAGACATGTGTCACCTATGACATATCCGTTAACAAGCTGGACCGGTTGGTGAATAACATTAGCATAGATAATTTCATCTACTTTAATGGTGATGAACTCCCACCGGGGGGCAAGGGGTCAATAAGGCCTTGCACATTACCACTTGATGCAAGGGGTACACACTCTCAAGTGTGCTTGTTGATAATGGATCAGCCTTGAATGTTCTACCGTTGTCTACATTGAACAGATTACCCATTGACGGTTCTCACATGAAAACATGTCAAAATATGGTGAGAGCCTTTGACGGTATAGAAAGGAAGGTGATGGGAAGGATTGACATCCCCTTGGAAATCGGGCCGAATATATATTAAGTAGACTTCTTGGTGATGGATGTCAAGCCTTCCTATAATTGCTTATTAGGAAGGCCATGGATACATTCAGTGAGAGCGGTGCCTTCATCGTTGCACCAGAAATTAAAGCTAGTGACAGATGGACGGTTAGTAACTATCAATACGGAGGAGGACATTATAGCCGCAGTCACTAGTAAGGCCCCTTATGTCGAGACAAACGAAGAGTCTATTGAGTGTTCCTTTCGCTCATTAGAATTTGTAAATGCAACCTTCATTTCAGAAGGGAGTGAGCTACTGGTGCCCAAGATAGCAGGAGCTACGAGGATGGCTCTACAAATGATGGCGGGAAAGGGAGCCTTACCAAGAAAAGGGTTAGAAAAGTACTTGCAAGGAAGGACTCAAATCCCAAAACTCAAAGAGAAGAGAGATCACTTTGGTCTAGGTTTCAAACCAGATTTAAAGCAAAGGAGGAAGGAAATTGAGAAGCGCCGAGAGGGAAGAAGGGCACGCCTTAATAGAAGAGAAGTAGAGTGGGAGCTGATGACATTCCCTCCAATATCCCAAACCTTCATATCGAAAGGGTTACTCATAGAAGGAAGTCATCAAGTTAATGCTATACAAGATGAAGGATCAAAGCAAGGAAACCTTGAGGGCATTCGCCCTTACGAATTGGGAAGCTCTCTGAACAATTGGACTGCGGAGGAACTTCCTATAGTCTTTAGAAATTTTTCAGAGTAATCCTTGAAACACTCTTGTTACTCTAGAGCCTAGGAGTAATGGAATTACATTTGTGAAATAGGCTTACGATCATCTGTTATTTTTTAATAAAACATAACTTTTATTAATTTGAATGAGTATTGTTTCATTTTTTATTAACCAATATTCCTTTAAATTTTAGCAATTCTTATTCTTTCATTCATAGCACATAAATAATCATTCTTAAATTCATTCATTCTTTGTATATGTTTTATACTTCACAGATCCCTAGATATCAATGACTTGAGCACTGATATATCAAATCTTGATTTCTCTCGTGAGCAAGACATGTGTTTAGAAGAATCTCAGGATTTTAAAGATGTCCAGGATAGTGATGTGTCTCTAGATCTTTTGAGGATGGTAAAATAGGAAGAGAAACAAATCATGCCACATGATAAAGAGGCAATAGAGAATGTAGCGAATGTAGCCATAGAGGAAGGGAAAGAGGTGAAAATTGGCACGCATATTGCCAAAGATACAAGACAAGGGCTGATTGAGTTGTTACGTGAGCTCAAGGATATCTTCGCATGGTCCTATCAAGATATGCCAGGGTTAAATATCGATATTGTGGTGCATCGTCTTCCAATAAGACAGGATTGTAAGCCAGTCCAATAGAAGTTGCGAAGAATGAGGCCAGATATCGTGTTGAAAATAAAGGACGAAGTCAAGAAGCAGTTCGATGCAGGGTTCTTACAAGAGGTGAAGTACTCTGAATGGGTAGCTACTATTGTACCAGTTCCTAAGAAGGATGGGAAAGTATGAATGTGCGTTGATTACAGAGATTTGAACAAAGCTAGCCCAAAAGATAATTTCCCTTTGCCACACATAGATACTTTGGTAGATAATACAGCAGGATATTCATTATTTTTCTTTATGGATGGTTTCTCGGGGTATAATCAGATAAAGATGCATCCTGAAGACATGGACAAAACCACCTTCATAACATTGTGGGGTACCTTCTGTTATAAGGTAATGCCCTTTGGGTTGAAGAATGCAGGGGCAACATACCAAAGAACTATGGTGACCTTATTTCACGATATGATGCACAAGGAAATTAAGGTGTATGTCGATGATATGATTGCCAAATCTCGAACGAAGAAGGAACATATTGAAGTTTTAAGGAACCTATTCTTGAGATTAAGGAAGTTTCAGTTAAAACTTAATCCGGCAAAGTGCACTTTCGGAGCTAGGTCAGGGAAATTACTAGGCTTTGTGGTCAGCGAAAAGGGAATAGAAGTTGACTCAGACAATGTTAAAGCCATACGAGATTTGCCTCCACCACGTACTCAGAAGGAGTTCGAGGTTTTCTTGGAAGGTTGAATTATATTACTCGGTTTATTTCACAATTAACTGAGAAATGTGACCCTATATTTCGCCTCCTTAGAAAACACAACCAAGGTACTTGGGATGAGGAATGCCAAAATGCCTTTGATAAAGTCAAGCAATACTTGTTAAACGCTCCAGTACTATCTCCACCTAGTCCAGATAAACCATTAATTCTGTACTTGTCGGTGTTCAGTAATTCCATGGGATGTGTGCTTGGTCAACATGACGAGTCGGGAAGAAAGGAGAAAGCGATATACTACCTCAGTAAGAAATTTACAGAATATGAAATAAGGTATTCGCCAATTGAGAAATTGTGTTGTGCTTTAATCTGGACGACTCGAAGGTTAAGACAGTACATGCTATATCATACTACTTGGCTTATTTCAAAACTTGATCCTTTGAAGTATATGATGGAGTCAACAGCATTGAATGGGAGAATGACGAGGTGGCAAATTCTGTTTTTAGAGTTTGACATAGTCTATGTAAGCCAGAAGGCTATAAAAGGAAGTGCAATAGCGGAATTTCTGGCTAGTAGAGTTCTAGAAGACTATGAGCCATTGAATTTTAATTTCCCAAATGAGGAGATAATGTGTGTGGCAACTACAGAAGATTATCCTTGGAAGTTGAGCTTTGATGGGGCATCCAATGCAGTGGGAAATGGAATTGGGGTAGTTCTGATATCCCCAACTGGCGATTACCATCCATTTACATGCAAGTTGGGTTTTGATTGCACAAACAATATGGCTGAGTATGAAGCGTGCATCAGCGGCTATAGCGCGAGGAATAAAAACGTTGGAAGTATATGGAGACTCTGCGTTGGTAATTTACCAGCTTAGAGGTGAATGGGAGACAAGGGATCCTAAGTTGATCAATTATCAAAAAGTAGTTTAGGGTTACTTGAGGAGTTTGATGACATTACTTTCAATTATATCCCGCAAGACGAAAACTAAATGGCAGATGCTCTAGCAACCTTGGCTTCAATGATTAGAGCGAATAAAGAGGAGGAGATGAGACCAATTCAGATGAGTATCTTTGAGGTGCCGACTTGTTGTTTTAACATTGAGGAAGAAGAAAATGATGATAATTCTTGGTATCAGAATATATTGCGATATGTGGGAGATCGTAAATACCCAGAACAGGCAACTGAAAATGATAAGCGAACTTTAAGGAGATTAACTTGTGATTACGTTTTGGATAGGGACATCTTGTACAGGAGAAGAAAAGACCAAATATTGTTGAGATGTGTTGACGCCGTGGAGGCTAAGTTAATCTTGGAAGAAGTTCACGAGGGTGTTTATGGGACACACGCTAATGGTTTTACAATGGCTAGACAAATCATAAGGTTTGGATACTATTGGTCTACTATGGAAGGGGATTGTATCAACTACGCCAAGAAATGCCATAAATGTTAGATTTATGGAGACAAGATTCACATACCTCCTTCACCTCTACATGTTATGACTTCTCCATGGCCTTTTTCCTTATGGGGCATGGATGTCATTGGGCCAATATCACCAAAAGCTTCAAATGTACATCGCTTTATTTTTGTGGTCATTGATTACTTCACAAAGTGGGTAGAGGCTGCTTCTTATGCGAATGTTACTAAGTCGGCTGTAAGTCGATTCCTGAAGAAAGAGATCATTTGTCGATATGGGATGCCTGAGAGGATCATATCAGACAATGCATTGAATTTGAACAACAAAACAATAGCAGAAGTTTGTAGTTATTTCAAGATTAAGCATCATAATTCATCTCCGTATCGCCCAAAGATGAATGGGGCAGTGGAAGCTGCTAACAAAAACATCAAGAAGATAATGGGAAAAATGACTGAAACTTACAGAGATTGGTAAGAGAAGTTACCGTTTGCACTCTTAGCCTATAGAACGTCTGTCAGAACCTCTATTGGGGTAACTCCTTTCTCGCTAGTTTATGGGATGGAGGCAATATTACCTATTGAAGTTGAAATACCTTCTCTTCAAATTTTGTCAGAGATAAAGCTGGATGAGGTAGAGTGGATTCAATCGCGGTATGACCAGTTGAACTTGATCGAAGAAAAGAGGCTAAAAGTTATTCGCCATGGTCAGATGTATCAGAAGCGAATGATGCGAGCTTACGACAAGAAGGTTCATCCAAGAGAGTTCCATGAGGGGGACCTTGTGCTAAAAAAGATCCTTCCCATTCGAAAGGACTTTAGAGGAAAATAGATGCCAAATTGCGAAGGGTCGTATGTCGTGAAGAAGGCTTTCTCTGGAGGTGCATTGATTTTGACAGAAATGGATGGGAAGAGTTTACCCAATCCAGTGAATTCAGACTCAGTCAAAAAGTACTTTGTCTAGAGGAGAGGAGAATCTAGGGTGAAAACCCGCAAATGGCGTCTTGAGCTTTCGAAAAAAATTAAAAAAATAGAGAGGCCAAGGTGAAAACCCACAAAGGGCGCCTTGTGACCAAAGGGGTTTTGAGTTGAAAACCCGAAAGGGCAGCTCAAATTTTGAAGGGCATACAGTAATCTTGCTATATCTGATTCAACAAAGAGCGAAGCGCGTTGCATATCGGGGCATCAACAAAGTACTTTGGATCTTTTAGACACATGTTGAACTCAAGAAAGACTTCATGGAGCTGGTGTATAGATGCTCAAGCGCCGATATCTAGAATATCTAACTTTTATCCTGTTTGCTATCTTTAGATTCTATTTCTTCTTAAAGATAGGCTTTCAGATTAATTCCCTTTGTATTTTTTGACAAATTCATTCAAATCTAATTATTCTCAGGATTAAATTCATCTTCCATTATTCTTAAGGTGTGTTGTATTAAATAATGATAGATGAACTAAATAATTTTCACAAATGAAGTTTTGCTCATTACTCTGGAAATTTCTAGATAATACAAGAAACTAAAACAAAATAATTGTTCGAGGAATTCACGTAAGTAAGGTTTGAAAGAACTCGAGGAAATTCCTTCTTTGGTCCAAAATGATGATTGGACAAATCAAACGATTCGATTCTAAGAGAAGATCATCTTACAAACATTTTTGATGGGTCAGAGCATTCGAAGAATGGTACGAACTCACGGGCTGAGTAAGAATGATATTTCGAGAAAAATAAGGATGAGCTTTGACGAAGGAATGAGTAGTGATGTCTGGAATAGGAGTCATATTAGGAGCATTTGATTCATTTCGATCATAGCATCCTAATCACTAGGCATGAAATCATACACATTATACAGGTCATGTCCTTCAAGGGACAATGAAGATTGATGCGCCTTAACCCTCTAACCAATAGGGTAATAGGCTAAAGCATAGCAGATCTGACCTTCAAGTGTTTACGCTGAAGTAGATCCAAGATGATTTGGCATCTCTGTATTGTCAGAGAGCAGATCGAAGATGATGATTTGGCATCTCTGTATTGTTAGAGAGCAGATCGAAGATGATGATTTAGCGTCTTTGTATTGCCAGAGAGCAAATCGAAGATGACAGATTTGGCGTCTCTATATTGTCAGAGAGTAGATCGAAGATGACAAATTTGGCATCTCTGTTTTGTCAGAGAGCAGATCGAAGATGACAGATTTGGCGTCTCTATATTGTCAGAGAGCAGATCGAAGATGACAGATTTGGCGTCTCTGTATTGTCAGAGAGCAGATCGAAGATGATGATTTGACATCTCTGTATTGTCAGAGAGGAGATCGAAGATGATGATTTGGCGTCTCTATATTGTCAGAGAGCAGATCGAAGATGACAGATTTGGCGTCTCTATATTGTCAGAGAACAGATCAAAGATGACAGATTTGGCGTCTCTGTATTGTCAGAGAGCAGATCGAGGATGACAGATTTGGCGTCTCTGTATTGTCAGAGAGCAGATTGAAGATGACAGATTTGACATCTCTGTATTGTCAGAGAACAGATAAAAGATGACAGATTTGGTGTCTCTATGTTGTCAGAGAGCAGATCAAGGATGATAGATTTGGCGTCTCTGTATTGTCAGAGAGCAGATCGAAGATGACAGATTTGGCGTCTCTGTATTGTCAGAGAACAGATCAAAGATGATAGATTTGGCATTTCTATATTGTCAGAGAGTAGATCGAGGATGATAGATTTGGCGTCTCTGTGTTGTCAGAGAGCAGATCGAGGATGATAGATTTGGCGTCTCTGTATTGTCAGAGAGCATATTGAAGATGACAGATTTGGTGTTTCTGTATTGTCAGAGAGCAAATCGAAGAAGTAGACTTGGCGTCTTTGTATTGGCAGAGAGCAGATCAAAAATAACAGATTGGTGTTCCTAAGTTTTCAAGAAGCAGGTTGAAGATAGCCAATTTGATACTCCTGAAGACATCAGAATGCCTTTGGGAGAGGTGGGGATCAAGATTTTAAGGCTTAGCCAGACCAGGCAAATTTAGTCATTTTATAGTCTTTGCTTGATTCCTATTACATAGATATGAGCAAAGAGGGGCAGCTGTAATAACCCAAATTTACCCGGGCTTTAATACCAAAAAAATAAATGTTTAAACAGTCCATTAACAAAATCCATTTACAAATAAACAGGCCTCAAGGCCTGATAAGCCCAAAACCGGTTACAACCTAGTAAGCCTACCACTACCCTATACTCGTTTACACTTGACCCAACTACCAAAAGTCCTACACCCGGTTTTAGTCTAAACCCAGAAGACCCATTACAGCTGGGGCCCAAGAGGCCCAAATGTTTAACAAAATATGGGTGGACCTAGGGTTTTAGAAACCCTAGGCGCCCCAAGCAAACACGCCTCTTCACCTTCCCCGAGTCACGTCGTTTCATCTCGCGTCGATCCAGCTACCCACCATCAACGTCGTGACTCCAGCGCCATATCGCGCCATAATCGGCGCATTCACCGTCGAGATCTCCTCGCGAATACCTGCAAGACAGAACAAAAGAAGCCCACAGACACGGAGCAGAAAAGGAAACCAAACAGTAGCAGATAAACTAAAACCAATAAGGAAATTTCTTTCCTAAACATGTATAATCTAAAGGCTATAAAGCCTTTCTTCCGATTTGTAAAAGGGGACCGATTTTTTACAGATATACAAAAAGATATACACATATATTACTCACAGAAGAAATAAGAAGCAGGGTTCATTTTAGAAGGTGGTTTAAATCTCATATTTTGTTTTTTTCTCTTCTTGAGCGAATATACGAATTGTTTTTTTTTTTAAAAACTAGTAATATTTAAAAGAAAAGGAATTACCTGTGGAAGGACGAGGGTTTTTAACCCTCCGACCACTGTGCGTGGCGGCATTCGCGGTGGCACGTGGGCGCATGGGTGCCTGAGGACGGTAGCTCGACAGAGCTCCGAGGCTGACCCTAAGTCCTCTTCAGAGGATTTTCTTTCTTTTTTTAAAAGGACCGGTGCAAAATGATTCAAGGGCTTAAAAATTGGCTTATATAGCCATATGTAAACGGTGTCGTTTTGGCCTGAACGGTAACCTTCAAAACGGCATCGTTTTTAGACCAGGATCCGCACGTTGACCCGATTACCCGGGGAGGATCCGCTTGTTTTTGAAGATTGGGTTAATCACTCAATTGGTCCTCCCACATTCTTTAATCTCTATAATTTCATTTTACTTATTTTTTTAATTTAGCCCTAGTATTTTAATTGTGATTCAATTTGGTCCTCACAGTGGCTTTAATACTGAATTCATGGAAACGGTGTCGTTTTGGGATTAGGGCAAATTGCCCAGTAAGTCCCTCAGTTTTTATGCGCTTTCCTAATAGGCCCAAATTTTTTTTTTATATTCTTCTAATTAGCCCAAAGTTCTCAATTGTTTTTAATTTTAGTCCTTTTATATATTTTTAATTTATTTTAAATACTTTATATATTATTTTATTTTATAAATATTAGTTATATAAAATGATATATATTATTTTTATTTATATATTATCCATTATATTATATTTATTTTTATTTATTTTTAAATTATATGTTATTAAATTTTATTATATTATATGATATTATATTATTTTATATGGTATATGTATTATTTATATTTTATTAATTAAATATTTTTTAATGTATGTATTATATATTTTTAAATGCTAATTATAGATAAATAATAAAATTATTTTTATGTTATTACATTATTATATGTTTCCTATAAATTTTATATACATTATATTATATTATATTATTTTATTTTATTTTATTTTATATTTTATCGTACATTTATATCTTAATACATATCATCATGTATAGTTTTAAAATTTTATAATTTACTATTAAACATTATTTTTCATATATACTATTAAATATTTAAAATTCATTTATCATTACATTATTTTATCATTTTTATATTTTATATGTTATTTTATTAATATATATTATACTATTATGAAGTTTATAAATTATTATTAAGTATTATATTTATGTGTACTAAACATATAGTATGTATATTATCATAAAGTTTTATTATTTATATATATATATATATATATATATATATATATATATTATATACTACGTTTTAGTATTTATTAAATGCTTTAAAATTTCCCTTATTTGTTTCTTGTACCAAATATGTGATTTTTTTACGTTTTATTTTCTTTATATATGTTCATATTTTACTAATATATCTATGTTAATTGTTTTAATATGTAAATTCATTGCACGAGTTACTTGTCATCATTGATTTTATATGTTTACATGAAAATTATTTATTTATGAAAGATATATTGTCATGAAGTATGATTATACATTTTATCCTCATTGTTTATTACGTCGTATTCTTACATGAAATATTATTATCTTTGCCATTTTGTATTTGCTTGCATGAAATAATAACGCGTTTATTAATATTATTTGTGATTATATATGCATGAAATATTAAAGTATTATGTGCCGTATGTCGTAATTACCATTTATTACATTATATTTGTATGAAATACTAAAATACGTAGCTTAATTAATTCAATGTTGACCTATTGATAATATGTTAAATGCATCATTATTTGAAAAAACCTTTATATTTCATTCAATCCAAGAGATTTTTTTTAAAAGGTAAGGCAATGTTTTGGATATTTAGGAATTTGGGAAATAGTGCCCTAACATGCTGGGTTGCGATTTCTCGTTTGTCTAAATATCTAAAATATCCTTTTAAATGAGTTTTACAAATCACGAGATGATTTCAGTTACGAAAGTTTAAAGATATTGTGTCCAATCATGTTAGATGTGATGTTTGTACTCTTTTGAAGCGAATGAATCTGGATACTTTTAACTTAAAATATTACGGTTTTAAGGAAATCTCATTTCTAAATTCTTTCAAATTTTTGACATTAAGACAAAATTATTCAATTTGGTACCAATTTTGGGCGTTACGAGGGTGCTAATCCTTCCTCGAATGTAACTGACTCTCGAACCTGTTTTCTCGTAATTTCGTAGACCAAAACATTTTATAAAGTGATCCAATCACACTTTAAAAGATTGGTGGCGACTCCCGTTTTCGTTTTTAAAACTCGTTTTAAAAGGAGGTTTCGACAACAACAATGATCCATTTAAAAATTTTATCCATATCTATAAATGCCCAAACCAAATCCATTTAGGCTAGATGTGTAAATAGGTCGGATTTACGTTAAATTCTTGCCTTGATTTGATCCCGACTTAACTTGATCTGTTCAGAAATCCCATATTATTGTTTAAAAATAATAAAATGATCATATATATATATATATATATATTTAAAAACATTTAATTTAAATTCTGGTTGAGCTAGGTTGGCTTGAGGATAAAAAAATTTTGTCCAAGCTTAGCCCAAATTAAGTCAAGCTAAGCAAACCACCTGATCCATGGACAAGTCTAATTTAGCCTCACCCATATTATTTATTAATTCATTTATAAAAATATTTGTTATTATTTACTAATTTTATTTCTTTTTTCTTTTATTAAAATTTTAATATAAACAACTTAATTTTTATATTTATATTACAGTATTATATTTGATTTTATAAAAAAAATTTATAAAATTAAAAAACAAATTGGATATTCAAGCTTAAACTCATATTTTGAATGGATTTATTATTTTCTTAACTCAACATCTTCTTCAAAACCGTTTAAACTTGGGGCACATAATTCGGATATTTGGAACTAGTTGTAAAGACGGTGTTTGTTTTATTTTAGTGTGATGGTGTTTATATTGTTTCTGGGCGTTTGTATCTCTCGGGCAGTATGTATTGGTTTACTGCAGATGGGTCTCAGCAAACATATCTGTAAACCTGTTTTGGTGTTGACAGTGGGGAAATGGTTTTGATTTTCCCTTGACAAGGCAGATATGGCAGTGTATTATGTTATTAATAAAATATGGGTAATTATTTTATGATGGTTGAATTCATATATCGTTAGTTTGGGCATATGAGTGATTGAGTGTTTGTTTGATAAACAGCGAGTCAAATCTATCATTGTATACCTAACTTCATTTTAAGCCAATATGATAACACTTTCACAATAGAATGGAAACATACATTCTCTGTAACATCCCGAAATAGGGCCTAAACGGAATAGTGGTTGCGAAACCACAAATCTGAGGTAGAAAAATTTATTTTATTATTATTTTGAGGTTCATGATATGATTGCATGATTGTGTGAAAATTTCGTGATGAAATTCTATGCATAAAGTGCTTAAGTTGAGATTAGGGACTAAATCGAATAATTTGCAAAACTTGCATTCTAGAAGTTTTTAGTATGAAATTGCTTTGGAATATTAATTAGGAGGGTTTAAATAACAATTTTACCAATTTCTAAGTTCATGGACAAAATAGGACATGGATGGAATTTTTGAAAGTTTAATAAGGAAGGGCATTTTGGTCATTTAGATATTAAATGAAATAAAAAGGGAAAAAATAACACAAAATTCATCATCTTCTTCATTAGCACGAAATTTCAAGGGTTCTCCATAGATAGGGTTTGTTTCAAGCTTTCAAGCTCCATAGTAAGTGATTCCAAGCCCCGTTTTTAATGTTCTTTACGTTTTTGAGTCCCTGTGAGCTCGATAAAGCTTATGCTAGCAATAATTTAAGTTAGGGTTCATATTTGGAAAAATACCCATAGGTGAAAAGTGTTTATTTTGATGTTTTATGATAGAATATGAGGTCTTAGATTATGTTAGACAACATGTGCTACTCGGTTTTAGGTAAAAACGAGTAAAATGGCTTAATCGGTAAAAATACCTAATAGTCATAAGTATATGTTAGAGTGAGAAATTGATTTTGCTATAGAAGGGAAAAACGATCAGCATGTCATAAAACATAAGAAAATAGGCTGAAGTTTAATTTACGAGATTTGGGGCAAAAGTGTAAATATGCAAAAGTTTAGGGGCAAAAATGTATTTTTTCCAAAGTTTGAGTAAAGGACTGTTTTGATAAATGTGAATATTAAATAAATTAAATTTGCTATTATAGATCAAGAAGAGCGAAATTTCGGGAGTAGATCGGGAAAAAGAAAAAGTAAAGGACTAAATTGTAAAGTTTAGTCACATTTTGTATCGAGGTAAGTTTACAGTAAATAAATGCAATATTATTTTATTTTACACTATTATTTTAAATTTCCAGCATTTATATACTTATTTTATGAGAATATTTGAAGTTGAATTAAAGGCGAAGAAGCCCCGTTTGAACCTTAGGAATGTTAGGATATTGGGGTTGACAGGACAGGACAGGACAGAAATGAGCTATGTAAGTCCATATCAGATATATAGCTTTGGAGACAGGAATGAGCCATGTAAGCCCATATTAGATATATATATGACATTGGAGACACGAAAAATTCATGTAAGTCCATGTCGAAGACATGGCATTGGCAGGATATTGATAGGCAGAACGACCCTAGTATCCTTAGTATTCCAAGTGGTTCAATGGGTCATTGTACACGTTAAATTATAGTGAATTATCAGCAAAAGGGAAGGTAGATTATATTTATGAATAGTGAAAGGTCAGGTAAGAAAGAAGGTAAGTGAGTAAAGAAGAAGGTAGAAAATGAGAAGTAAAGAAAGTTTATGAGGTTAGGAGACATTATGTATAATTATTCATTATGTTGAATGTCGTAATTTATTTTCTTGTAAGCTTACTAAGCTTAGTGCTTACTCTCTTTATTTTCTTTTTCTTATAGTTTTTATCAAGCCACTCGGGGATTGAAAGAAACGTCGGAGACCCTATCACACTATCGAAGGAATCACATTGGTATAGTTAGATGTTTCATTTTGTGTATGGCATGTATAGGAATTTGGCTTCTTTTGATATGATATGATCAATGAATGATGTGTAAATACTTGCTAGTGATTAGCTAATAGAATGGCTGATGATATACATGTTTAATAGTATGTATGATTAAGCAGTAACTATCACATGAAAACTATGAAAAATGTGAAAGTAACTTAAAAACGGATTCAAGTATCAGAAATAACGTGACTTTGAAAAATTACTAAAAATCGTAGAGACATGGTTTGATGGTGAATAATATATGAAATTAAAACTCATTGTGTCTATTTTCATATGGAATAAGCAAAACAGGTAAAGGTTTTGTATTTTATAAGATATCTGAGTTTTAGTGAAATAGGGCCAGAGCGATTTCTGGATCCCCTGTTTCAACTTTAGAAATTCACCATAAATTTTAAAAAAATAATTAGGTGGTGTAATTTATATGGTTAGAATCCTTATTGAATCTAGTTTTAATAGAAACAAACTGTATAGTCATATGAATGTTTTAGAGGGAGAAAAGTGGTTCGTAGTAAGTAGAGGTCAATGCAGTCGAATTCTGAAACAGGGGTAACTTTAACTAATAAACTGTACTAATTGGCTAAGTCAAAAATTCTAGAAAAAAATTAGTAGATAGATATATGAGTCTAGTTTCAGGAAAAATTTACGGATCTTAATTTCGAGTTTTGAAACTCAAGAAATGAATTTTTAAGAAACTATGACGCAGAAAAATAGTTTATTCCGAAAATTAAAATCAGTGGTTTAGAGTTGTTTAAAAGGTAAAATAAGTTTAGTAACACCTCAAGCTTGACTCCAGTGACGGTTTCGGGCGTGGGGGCGTTACATTCTCATCAATAATTCCGATTTTTTCCTGGAACAGCTGATCATCAATTAAAATATCCCTTTGATTTTTGAAAAAGAAAAGTCAGGATGAACACGAAAATCAACCATCCCAGCATGAAATACATCAAGGAGCTGCATGAATGCGACTTACATTGATTAAAATTAATTCAAGGTGACCTTTGGGCGGTTGATATTGTGATGAAATTTAGCAATTCCAGCTAAGTATGCAGCTTTTGTAGGACCTCCTTTTATTAGCCATGCTTTCTATATTGGCGATAAAGATCAAAAAGGTCGATAGCAATGATATATATCATATATGGGTGTCAATATTTTAACAAAATGGTAAAATGCTATATACACACACGTAAAACAGGAGGCTAAAAATACTTAAATTGAATAATTAATTACTAAGGGGGGGGTTAAAACTACAATTATCCCTTAACTAAAAGAGGTCAAAGCCCTTGCGTCAAAATATATAATATCATGTTAAAATTTATGCACACAAATATAGCATTTAAAAAAAATATGAGTGCAATGCAAATATATATAAATTATTAATTATAGAAAAGAGTGGGTGAAAGTAATAAACAAGGGGTTTATGGAAGTTGAGGGATGAGGTAGTTGGAGTCTCATCAAGCACCCCCCTTTTAACTCCACTGTTTTAAATGCTCCCATCCCCTCTATAATGGCTCCCAAGCAAACATTCATTTCATTGGGGGAGAATACTATACACTTTCCTTGGAGAAACTAATATAGTTTGCCTTTCATATCTGCTTCTTCTCATTCCTCCAGAGAATCTTTTGAACTTCACAAAACTTTATAATTATGTATACACATTAATTAATTAATTGGAGAAGAAATATCTCTCTCTTTTCAAGCCAATATTATATTTCAAAGGGTTCTTTTCTCTATGTGTTTAGTTTGACACAAAAACTTATTCTAAGGAATTTTCTACTATAGCTCTCATCTCAGCTTCAACTTCTTATTTTGCATACATGACATTGAAATTAAATTAATTTTATTCCGTATTTAAATAATTTTTGTACACAATATTTATAAATTATATTTTATTTACTTTTAATTATAAATTATATTTAAATTTATCGAAATATTTTGTTAATAATAAAGAAAAGCCAAAGGTTAAATTGGGTTTAGACAAGTAAAATCTTTTGTTATACAAGTTTCACTTAATCCTATTGTTAACAATTTAAATATGAAAATATATGTACGTAAAAACCACACATTTAAAATATAGATATGGAATTAAAAATAATATATAATAAACAATGTAATATAATGTTTGAAACTAACAATTATAATAACAACCCATATACAATGTGTACAAAATCAAAATTTTAAAAAAATAGTTTAAATTGTGAGTAAAAAATTTTAAATAGGTACATACATCATATTAAGAATATTAAATGCACTCCAATTATTTATCATTGTATTATCATTTTTCTTGAGTTGACATCAAGTTGACTTGTGACACCAACTCAATTAATGATATTATCAATAAAATGTTAAATAAAATGAGAGAAACAAATTTGTGCAATAAAATTGAAATGTATAAAAATATTTTTTAAAAAAAAATTCGTTGAGGTGGTAATTTTTTTTCATAAATGCTAGTGGCGTGGATTCAAATCTTAATAATTTTATATTAGTTTTATTAAAAATATAGAAAAAAGAATACCCTTATAATAATATAACTGATTTCAAATATGTAATAACAGTTGAGTAATTTTTCAACAGAATTGGTATATAGTTGATTTGCTATACCAACTCAAGAGTTTATTAATGAAATATAAACTTTTAATTTTTTTTAATATCATAAGTAAAATTTTAAGAATTAAAGTTTTATTATTAAAAATATATAATATTAAGTAAAATAATTAAAACATGTGTACTTTATTTTGTATTAAAAGAATAATGCTACATGCATTAAAAAATAAAATCAGAAATTTATATTTTTTATACAAATCAAAATTTATATTATATGTTGTACTGGTTTCTTTTTTTTTTTTTTGAGTATATAATGAAATTTTTTATATTTTAATTAATAATGTAGACGTTTAATTGATTGAACTTGTTTTGCTTATTGGCTCTCCAACCATGCATGTCAAAGTTAAGTGAGAAGCACTTAACCATTGAGGACAAGGGAAAAGCCAGATGATTGATTGAAAATGTAATAAAGCATATTATCATACCACTAATGAGATTTAAATTAAAAATAATATCAAATTACAAAAACAATAGAAAAGAAGTAAATTCTTTTAAAAAAATGTAAAGGACTAAATTATTAGCAAGTACAATTTACTATATCTGTAGATAACAACTCAAAGAATAAAAACAAAATGAAAAGAATTAGGGGGTCGATCCCTTTCCAAACCCCTTAAATTCGCCCCACTTCTGATGACTTTCGCTAAGGCACCCTAGCACTCAAATGTATAGAATACAATTTTCTTTTTTCCTTTTTTACTAAGCTTTAGATCATAATATTAATACAAATTTTTAACATGTAAGATTATTATTTTTAGAGTGAGAACAGAGATCATTGAAAAATCTAATTTAAAAATATATAAACTGAATATTTAGTATAAAATATTTCATTATTTTACTCCAAATGTTACTGACATCATTACAATTACTCGTTTATTTTAAATATAATTTAATTTAAGTAATTACAGGTATCAAACTATTACATCACAAATAAATTAAAAATAGATACAATTTAGACTAAAATTAATAAACTGATTGAATTAACTAGACTAAGACGGTATAGTAATTACACATGGAGTCACTCGAATAACTAAATAAAATTGTGTATGGTATATCACAAAGCACCTACGCTTTAACTGAGTCGAAAGTCGTGTGTCTTTTTTTCTTCCTTTATTGCATAGTATTAAATAAGATCATATAATAATAAGTACGAATTAATATATGATGGAAGGCGCGTGGTGTGTCCCATGCGATGAGAAGGCGCGTTGGATCAGCGAGACAGGCTTCCTCTTTGAGAAAAATGGACGCATTTAAGTTACTTCTGGGAATAATCAATCAAACGAGTTCCTCTCCCTCCCCCACCACCAAATTATCAAACCTTAGCTTAGTTCCAGCTATGGAGATTCTCCTCATCAGCTGAGTTCCTACGTGGCCAACTCATTCACCGTTAGATCATCTCGTCTCACTCTCAGACATTCTGAGTATGCTAAAATTCAGAAACCATTCAAATAGTCTTAATACAAAGTTAGATGATGAAGCCATGATGGTGTTTATTAATTACTGATCAGTAGAATTCAGTGTTTAAGATTACATATATATACATAAGTAACCCACATTGACACACTTTATACAGAGTTTCAACTAAGATACAGTACTCACTATCTCTAGGCTGAAACCCTAATAATAGCAGTATTCTAAAATGTCAGAAACGCCTCAGCTGCAACATGTTTCAACATTTTATCTTTGCCTTGTTGGGGAATTAAAATTGATTGAAAAGAGTGAAACAATGGTTTGGGTTTGTCCCATACTTTCCATATATTTGCACTCCTTATTTTATATGATTCCAGTGTTGAAGCATATGCATATTTGGAGGAGGGTTTTGCAATTTCCAAGCTCTCCAATCCCATGACATAAATAAAGAAAAAAGGAAGGAAAGGGATACTAGTTGCAGAACATAGTAAAAGGCAAAATTATATTTAGCTTTATAAGAGGAGCAGGTACAGAAGAAACAAGAGCATTAACACTAGCCTTTGCCTCGTCTTTCCTTTTTTCTCATCATTCTCTAGGCCATTGCTAAAGCTGCAATGCCCTATAAAACCCGCATTTAAACATTACTGAAAAGGCTAAAGTCAATACTCTCTCATTCACCCTAATATCAATAACAATACAAATAAAGAAAAAAAAGCTAAGCTTCCCTAGTTATGAAGAGGATTAGGACCTGTATGAACTACTCTCATATCATCTTCATATACAGTGTCTGGATCATCTTCATTCACAGTAAACTGAGATAGGCTTGAGGGAGCATGAAAAGAAGCAGTGTCCAAAGACAGGGCTTTCCTTGGGGGATGAAACGTGAATGACTGATGACTACCACTGCTGGTACTGGCGTCTTTATTACTGTTATTATTATGAACAGCAAAATGCAAACCTAACTGGGAAAAGAACAAGATAACGATCCACAAGAAGAAAACTGCAGCTCTAACTCCACCACTAAATCTGCCAATGCCACCTCTAAAAATTATCATTGCAACTGAGTTAGCAGATCGATTCTGGTGGCGCCTCCAAACTGGAACACAGTGCTGTTTCTTGGAGTAGCTTTCGACTCTAAAAGAGAGGATCATAAAAAACCAAATGGGATAATCCTAAAAAGAAGTGGTTTTTTGTTAGTTCTCTAAATCTCTGAAATCGGGAAGAAACTTAGTATGAGAATTTGAGAAGATTGAGAGAGAGAGAGAGGGAAGAAAAGGGATATTAACTATGGGTGCTACTTACCTTATCGGTGAGGTCACATGATATTGACCCTTGATTCCCGGAAACTTCTTATTTTCCCTTCTGAAATCTTTGGACTTTGCACCTTTTTACTCTCAGTCACACCACTACCCCCACTGCTCGCATTTTCTTTGCTATTAGGCATCTATTTTCTAGTTTATGTTCCTGTTTGCTTATTTTTTATACATATATCTATGTACTTTTTCTTTTTCTTTCTTTTTTTACACTCAAATGTTGCTGGGAGAGGGTGTCGTGAGACAGTCCAGTCTTAATATCCGTTGTCTGCGGGAATATGTATTTTGTATACAAAATTTTGTTGTTTGATGAATTTTGTAACACTCGGAATTTTAGGTTAAAAGTTTGTTTAAAGTTAAGTTCAGTAAGTAGGTTAAGTAATTGGGCTTATTTTCTCATTTTAATGTTAGAACAAGTTTATTGGTTTAGTAGTTGTGTATGTGATAGTTTAATTTTAGGCCTCGTGTTCGAATCACTGTGAGTGTTTTAGAGAAATTAATTTTATTCAAATTTTATTTTTAAGTTCTAATTATTTAATTAATTCTTATTTTATTTTATTTTAATTTTTTAACCTGAAAGAGAGAGTTAGCCCAAAATCTTTTTTCACACGTTCCTCTTTTCTCTCATTCTTTCTTACGTTAGTTATTTCCTTCATTATTCTTTTTGTTTTCCTCTGTTTTCCTTTTCGGTTGGAGTATTAAATTGTTGGGGGGTTTTTGCATCAATTTTGTTCAGCATTAAAGATTTGAGTTTGGCATTTCAATAGAGGAATTGTGTGATTAACTTGTTTAGGTGCGGAAACGTGTAAGTGCCTTTGAATTTTGATTTGGTTTTTCTAGTATCTTCATTATTGTTGATTAAGGTTTTAAGATAGTTTTGTGATCTTGTAATTGAGTTACAGTTTTGTGGATGAATCAATCATTTCTTGGTGCCAGTGTGCCGTTTTAAGGTGTGTTTCTAAACTATTAGAGGTTAAGGACAATTTGTTGAAGAAATTCACTATTTTCAGCCTGTTTCGGTGTGGTTTTGTGACCACACGGGTGGCCACATGGGCATGTGCCGCACACGGGTGGCCCTTACAGCCGTGTGACTTTGGGAAATTAGGGTTTTTGATGATTTTTAGTGTCACACGACCATGTGGCTACTGTTTGGGGATTTTGTTGATTTTCAGACGAGTGTGTACCTTGGACACACAGTCGTGTCCCTTAGCTATACGAGCATGTGAGATTTTCACACGACCATGTCTACTCTGCTATTAATTTTGCTTATTTTGTACAAAATGCACAGTGAGTTATACGGGTTACTCATATGGCTATGTAACTTGGTCACACGAGCGTGTGTCTCTATCACACAGGCGTGTGCCTCTTCTTACACAGGTCTGTAGGCCTCCACACGGCCTATAACCTCCCACACGGCCTGGGCACACAACCGTGTAGCCCTGTTTCTTATTGTTCTGTGTTGAAATTTGGCTCGTTTTGTGTTTCTATATGTTTCAACCCTCGGTTAAGCCTTGGTAACTATGTTTGGGACTCCTCTGTGACTTGGATTTAAGTATGTATGTGTGTTTGTGTATGTTAAGTTTAGATAATCGAGAAATGTATTAGTGGGTTATGATGAATGAGCTTGAGATGCTTACCTATTGTCATAATTCTGAAATGTGTACAAACATTATCGATTATGAAATTGTTCAACTAAATATGAGTGATTGTTTTTGTGGGTTGCATAAAATCGAGATTTTTGGTTGCGAAGAGAAAAAAGACTGGTTGGACAATTCAACTGCAATATTTCTGTACAGCAGTTTACTACACTATTTCATATATGTCAGCTTCGCTGCATATCATTATTTCGGTGGCTAAGTTCCACTATTATGGTATGTAGGGCGGAAGGGCTTATCAAAGCCCTTATGGTGTGCAGGGTGGATGGGTTTATTATGGCCCGGTTGTGGTGTGTAGGGGGTCAGAGTGGTGTTTAGTTGGTGGGGTGGATTTTGTATTCATTGCATTTATTATATAATTGAATATCCGTATGGCTAAAAACTATTGGAATATCATGATTGTTTCTAATTACGAAATCTTCAAATTGTTTGCGAACATAATAATAATTTGATGTGTTTAATACATCTACGTCTTTGGAGTAACGTATGTATTTCTTTCAAAAGCCTCTGTACATGTGTCCGTGCTTCTGATTATTGATTTTGAATACGACAAAGGCAAGTACGCCTATCGAAGAATAGTATAGCTATGGTGAGTAGGGAATATCGTATCCACGAGGACTAAAAGTACTAGTAATTGTCATTTTTCTATTATTTAGCCGACAATTTGGGGTGATGTGTTTACTAAACTAAACTAACTAAAAACGCAACAAATAATGAATCCAAGAAATAATCGAATATTAACCAATGAGATAGATAATACCTAGAAAAGAATCCAGCTAGACTTCGCCTATTATTATGAATCTGAATTTAACTATTTATTCACTTGTGTATTGATCCGTAGAAATCCCTAAATTATGTTAATATCTCTTTCGGAAGTAAGAACAACTGACTCTTGGTTGATTAATTGAAATCTCTTTCTAACTAAAACCCCTATCGTTGCAATAACTCAATCTATGGATTCCTCTATTAGATTTGACTATAATTTGGTAGATTTATGTCGTCCTATTTCTAGGATTGCATGCAACTCCACTCAATTATGCTAAATATACTATTAAACAGGGACTTTTGTTCCACTGAATTAAGCACATTAAACATGAATTAATATCCCGAAAATATTAAAACAAGAAATAAGCATACATAATTGAGAACAAAAATCAAATATTTTATCGCGTAAAAGCATACAATAAATAAAACAATTCATCATAGGTTTCATCTCCTCTAGGTATCTAGGGGATTAGTTCATAATGCTGAATGAAAAAATCTCATAGTCAGGAAAACCACAAGACATAAAGAAACTCAATAAAACTTCGAAAAAATTCAAAAGAAGATCTTCAATCTTGATGGAGATTCGCTTCTGAGTTGACTCCGATGGTGTTCTTCGAGTGTTTTCTTTGATCTTCTCTGATTGCTCTCTTCTCTATTCTTCTAATTGGTATTTATAGTCTTTAGAATGCTCAAAAAGCTTAAAAATTGGGTTTATCCGCATATTTGGGAAGCAGAGTGCGAAATCGACATGGGCTGGCACATGGGTGTGTGACCAGCCTGTGTGGCTCACATGGGTGTGTGCCCAGCCTATGTGGATCCTGAAAACAACTCTTTTTGTTCGATTTTGACTCGTTTTTCGCTGCTTTCACTTGCAAATGCTCTCCTAAGTATAAAAACATGAATTTAAAGGATTAGGAACATCAAATTCACTAATTTGCATAATTAATCATTGAAAAATGCATTAAGAATGAGATTAAAATATGTTACTTTTATAGCTTATCAAATATCCCCACACTTAAGCGTTTGCTTGTCCTCAAGCAAAATCCTCAACTCTCATCAAAATTAATCTTTCTCAACTTATAATTCTCATCAATAATGTCTCAAATAATTCACAAATAATCATGCATTGAAAATTCAACTAAAAGAGCACTAAAGATTCAAGCAATCTAAGTCAAAAAATTTTAAAGTACGAAAACATAGGTATTTCCCCTTTATTTAAGTAATTACCTTTAATTCAAAATCGAAAAGAATTGACATCCTCATTAAAGATTCACTCAAAGTGTTTTGGTTCAAGAATAAGCACTCAATAGTCAAACAAGAAAAGTCATTACCATAGGCTTGCATAAAAATCAAATCTCCACCACTATAAAATGATATGATACACAAATCAAAAGGTCTTTAAGAGGTTGTAATGGGGCTTAGGTTAAGGGTGTGGAGAAAGGCTGAAAAAGTTAGTTAAAATTGAAATCGAATTGATAAATTACCAATTTAGAAAAAATAAACAAATGCTGAATTAAGAACTATTCAAGAACAATAAAATGAGCTTCTTCTCAAAATATGAATTTAACTGTTCAAGCTTAACTGTTCAAGCTCAATCAATAAGACTAATTAATAATCAATATTTTTTTTTCGATATATTTTTTTTCAATCTTTTTTTTAGAACAATAAGAAATAATTTAGCGAATCAAACAAAAGAGTATAGTTAGGCAACTAAACAAATCAAATCTCGACAAAAAGGGAGTTAAAAATTGTAGTTATGGGTTAACATTAATGGAAAATCAAGAAATGGTGCGTTAGGCTCAACAAGGTTCACTAAGGGTTAATTACAAAGATAGGCTTTTTATAGGACAAGTGGGTTAAAACCTAAGTGCCTTTATCATCTCAGTATATCAAATCAAAGGTGTGGTCTTGACATGTATAATCGAAGCAAGTTCTAGAATAAAAAATCAAATTGACACACTCATAACCAATAATAAAATGAACAAGATAAATGTATGCTTTAAACGCTCAAAATCTCACAAAAATTCATGGTTTTTTATGTCAAACTTGCAAATTTAAAACTTTAAGATAATACCTTAATTCAGGGAAACAACCTAAACTTTTAATTTTGAAAATAAACTTATCATACTTGATTCTCTAATGTCTTAAAGTTTAAATCAACCAATGCAAAAATATCTAAAAACTAATCCAAAACACATCAACAAAAAAATCTCAAATTGACAAAAAATCATTCTAATGGAAGTATGAGAAAATTACTTAGACACAAGAAATAATTCAAGGATTTTCTAATAATTATATAAATAACCTCCCCACACTTAATATGTACATTGTCCTCAATGTACAAACAGATATAATCACAGTATAAGCAGAATATCATAAGATGGGGTGAAAACTGAAACTGCCTTGAATATTGGATGAAATCCCCAGAATGGTGAAAAGTAGAATTGTAGGCAATCGAAAGTGAAGTGCATGATTTTGTGCAAGCTAAGAAGAAAATAAACACAAATAAGGAAGAAGATTAAGAGGTTACAACTCAATTAGAAACAACCATAAAAATAAAAATAAAAACATAGTTCAAAGATAATAAATGAAATAAGTCTAAGAAAATAAAAATAAAACAACTAAAAACAAAAAACAAAAGAAAATAAAATGAAAAAGAAAAGAAATAAACTCAATGATACCAATAAAATTAAAGGTAATAGTAAGAATAATGGTAAAACAAAAATAATAAAAATAATAGAAATATAACTAAATAGCATAAATAAATTAAAATCTAAGCATAAGAATAATAAAATAAAATAAAATAGATTAGTAAAATAAAAATAAAATATGTAACAAATAATAAATAAATTAAATTAAATTAAATTAAAGTAAAGAAAAGGGTAAAAGAGGAAGACCGACGGAAGACGGTGGTCGGAGTTACAACGGGGGATCGCGCCTGGGAGGCGGTGTCGTACATGGGTAGGGGTGGGGTTGGTCGACTATGGAGAGAAAGGAGAGGAGGTGGGAGGAATGGGGAGAAAGGGGTTGGCTTGTTTGGGGAAGAAGAAAAAGACAAATTGAAGAACAAATTTTAGGGTTTGAGCCACATAGCCGTGTGGGGTGTTTTCTTCCCGTGTGTAATTAAAAATTAAATCCAGTCATCACACGGCCTCGAACACGCCCGTGTGTCTAGGCCGTATGTGATTTCCTTCGCTTCTCCCACGCTCGTGTGGAATCTCACATACCCGTGTGGCTCAGCTGTGTGTGATTTCCTTTGTTTATCGCATGCCCATGTGAGATCCTACATGCCCACGTGGCTTAGCCGTGTCTCGCACACGACCATGTGCCTTGCTCGTGTAACTTTCTGACTTGAAATAAAATTGAAAAAATTAGCTTCAGGATTCACACGGCTTAGGACACGCCCATGTGTCCAGGTCGTGTGGACTATTTTAGGCTATGTAACCTTAAAATTTTTGAAAAATTAAGTCATATGATCCACACGGCCAAGGACACGCCTGTGTGCCCAGGCTGTGTGGGTCACATGGCCATGCCGCTAGGCCGTGTAACTTACTGTTAAACCCTTTATTATGTACACGGCCTGGGACACGCCCATGTGTCCAGGCTATGTGTGCCACAAGCCCGTGTGTCCAAGCCGTGTAGGTTAAAAAACACATTTTTTTTAGATTTTAAATTAGCATGCAAAAGAATTAAAAGAATTAGCAAAAGTTAAACATTCGGGTTGCCTCTCGAGAAGAGCTTATTTAAAGTCTAAGCTCGACTTACCTTGTATTCGCACAGTTACGGTGGTTCGCGGAGCTGAGGCTTCTTTTTCTCGTTATCAATTCTATGATCAAAATAACATTTAAGTCGAGTACTATTTACCTTAAATGTGCCAAATTTAGAATGAGTTATCTCAACTATACCATACGGGAAAATGGTTTGTACCATGAATCGACCTGAACATCTTGATTTCAGCTTTTTGGGAAATAAATTGAGCTTTGAATTGTATAAAAGGACACGATCCCCAACTGTGAATTGTTTGGGTTGCTTCAAACAAGCATCGTGGCGTCGCTTTGTCACTTCTTTATATAGTCTCAAGTTCTCATAAGCATTAGCTCACCACTCGTGTAACTCATTTAGCTGTATCAATCTCTTCTCACTTACAAGTTTAAGGTCATAGTTTAGAAATTTTATTGCCCATAATGCTTTATGTTCAAGTTCAAGTGGTAAATGAAAACTCTTTCCATATACAAGTCTATAAATAGATGTTCATATGGGTGTTTTATATGCAGTTCTATAGCCCATAAAGTGCCATCTACTTTTATCTCCCAATCCTTTCTATTTGACTCCAAAGTTTTTTCTAAGATGCGTTTGAGTTCTCGATTCGTAGCATCAACTTGCCCACTAGTTTGAGGGTGATAAGGGGTAGCTGTTCTAAGACGCACACCATACTTCTTAAGGATCTTATCAAATTAAGCATTACAAAAATGTGTACCCCTATCACAGATAATTGCTCAAGGTGTTCAAAATCGAGAAAATAGCTTCTTAAGACATCAAACTACCACTCTAGCATTATTAGTAGGTAAAGCTTGAGCTTTTACCCATTTTGACATATAATCAACTGCTACTAGAATGTATTTATTACCAAAAAAGCTAGGAAATGGGCCCATGAAATCAATACCCCAGACGTCAAAAATTTCACATGAAAGCATATAAGTTTGAGGCATTTCATCATGTTTAGAAATATTACCTGTTCTTTGGCATCTATCACAAGAAACAACATACCAGTTAGCATCCTTGAAAAGTGTGGGCCAATAAAAACCCGACTCAAGCATTTTATGTGCTGTCTTAATTCCACTATAATGTCCTCATGTCGGTCCTGAATGGCAGTGTTCCAAAATTTTATTCGCTTCTGATTTTGTAACACACCTTTGAATTACTTGATCTACACATACACAAAAAAGAAAAGGGTCATCCCAAAAATAAGTTTTCACATCAGCAAAAAATCGCTTCTTTTGATGATGTGTCAACTCTTTTGGTAGGATGTTAGCGGCCAAGTAATTCGCGATACCCGCAAACCAAGAGACTTCAGAATCGGTTATAACCAAGATTTGTTCATCAGGAAATGAGTCATTTATCTCATTCTCATTAAGCTCCTTGAGATGGGGATTCTCTAATCGTGAAAGGTGATCTGCTGTAAGATTTTCAGCTCCCTTCTTATCCTGGATTTCCAAATTGAACTCCTGCAATAATAAAATCCACCTTATAAGTCGAGGTTTTGCATCGATTTAGTTAGAAGATAACGAAGAGCGGAATGGTCAGTGTAAATAACAACTTTAGCCAATATTAAATATGGTCTAAATTTATCGAATGTGAAAACCGCAACTAGCAATTCTTTTCCTGTAGTAGTGTAGTTTTCTCGTGCATCTGTCAAAGTCTTGCTAGCATAATAGATTAGCTAAAAATGCTTGTCTCTTCACTGTCAAAGAACTGTACCTACTGCAAAATCACTCGTATCACACATTAGTTCAAAGGGTAAATTCCAGTCAGGTGTAACCACAATCGGGGCATTAATTAATTTTTCCTTAAGAATATTAAATGCTTCTAAGCATTCCTGACTAAAATTGAATGACACATCTTTTTCTAGTAGATTAGTTAAGGGATTAGCTATTTTAGAAAAATCTTTGATAAATCTTCTATAGAATCCATCATGTCCTAAAAAGCTTCGAATAGCCTTAACTGAATTAGGAGGAGGTAATTTTTTGATGGTTTCAATTTTCACTCTATTAACCTCAATCTCTTTACTAGAAAGTTTGTGGCCTAACACAATCCCTTCTCGAACCATGAAGTGACATTTTTCTCAATTAAGCACAAGGCTCGTTTCCTTACATCTCATTAAAACTCTTTTTAAATTTTTAAGACAAAGGTGAAAAGAATTATCGAATACTAAGAAGTCATCCATAAATACCTCCATAATGTCTTCTACAAGTTCATCAAAGATGGTTAACATGTAATGCTAAGTAGTAGGAGCATTACATAATCCTAAAGGTATTCTTTGATAAGCAAACGCACCATATAGACATGTAAATGTCATTTTTTCTTGGTCCTCGGGAGCTATCGAGATTTGGAAGTAGCCAAAAAGTCCATCTAAGAAGCAATAATACATGTAACCAGATAATCTCTCTAACATTTGATCTATGAATGGTAGAGGAAAGTGATATTTCCTTGTGGCATCGTTAAACTTCCTATAATCAATACAAACTCTCCATCGCGTGACTGTTCTTGTTAGAATCAACTTGTTTTTCTCGTTGGCCACAACAGTCATGCCTCCTTTCTTAGGAACAACCTGTACAGGACTCACCCAAGTACTATTAGAAATAGGATAAATAAATCCAGCATTTAGAAGTTTAATTACCTCAACCTTAACAACTTTTTTCATGTTAGGATTTAACCTTCTTCAAGCTTGCACGCATGGTTTGTACTCGTCTTCCATTAAAATTTTATGGATGCAAAAAGAATGATTGATCCCTCTGATGTCGAAAATCTTCCAAGTTATAGCTCTTTTATGTTTCTTCAGCACTTGTAATAACTCATCTTTCTCATTTGACTTTAAATCTAAAGAAATAATCACTGGTAATGTAGAATTGTCTCCAAGAAATGCATATTCTAGGTGATTTGGTAATTGCTTTAGTTCCAATTTGGGAGGTTCTTCAATAAAGGGTTTTAATTTTAATTCCTTGTTTACCTTAATGTCCTCATAATTTTCTATCTCAGTAAAGAATCATTAGAATCTAAATCAATTTTCGTCTCACTTATTACAACATTATCATCATCTACCTCCTCTCATTGAACAAGACATAGTTCCAACGTGTCCTTATGAATAATTTCCTATAATGAATCTTGAACAACATGATCAATAGAGTAAAAAATCTAACAGGAATCATCTGGTTCTCTAGAGAATCGTATGACATCATAGATTTTAAAAGTGATCACTTCATCACCTACCTTAAGCACAAGTTTACCATCACCCACATCAATGACAGCCCTAGCAGTGGCTAAAAAGGGGCGACCTAAAATTAAAGGCACCTCACTACCCTCATTCATGTCAAGTACAACAAAATCAATAGGGAATATGAATTTACAAGTACATCTTCAATAATAGCCATGAGATATTTAACAAATCTATCGACTAATTGAATACTCATCCTAGTGGGTTTTGGTTCCCCAAGACCAAGTTACTTAAACATTTTATAAGGCATCAAATTAACACTAGCACCCAAATCAGCTAATGCTTTCTCAATATTTAAACTACCAATGAAATAAAGGATAGTAAAACTTCATAGATCTTTCAGCTTCGTTGGTAGTTTATTTTAGAGAAAGCTGAACATTCCTCGTTGAATTCCACAGTGGATAGTTCTTCAAACTTCCTTTTGTTTGTTAACAGCTCTTTTAAGAATTTTGCATATGTGGGCATCTGTGAAATAGCTTCAACAAAAGGTAAGTTGATATGTAATTGTTTAAAAAGTTCAAGAAATTTATCAAATTGTTCATCCATGCTGTCTTTCTTTAATTTTGTCAGATATGGGATCGATGGTTTATATTCTTTAACTACTAGTGTCTAAATTTCTTCAGGTTTTACTCCCTCATCATTTGCCTTATCAATTTCCTGTTGCAGCTTCTTTTCGAGTTCAGCCAACACTTTCCCATTCCTTAATGTAACTGCTTTCACATGCACTTTTAGGTTAGGTTCGGTATTACTAGGTGAACTACCTTGTTTTCTTTCTGAAACCAATTTAGCAAGCTGTTCAACTTGATTTTCGAGCCTAAGAATTGATGCTTGCTGATTTTTCAAAGTTGCTTCAATGTTTTGAAAACGAGTCTTCGACACCGAAATAAATTTTGCCAAAATCTCTTCAAGGTTTGACTTCTTTTCTGACTGATAAGGCTGTTGAAAGCCCGAAAGGGGTTGTGATCTTTGGTTCCCTTGACCACTCCATGAAAAGTTTGGGTGGTTTCTCCAAACTATATTATAGTTATTACTATAAGGGTTATTTTAAGTTCTAGAATTATTACCCATATAATTGATATGCACATTCTCCATGCTAGAATCGAAAGGTATATATTATGGATTATTTATTCTACCTCTATTTGCATCGCATTACATCACAGGACTTACCTGCGTAAAAATATATAAATCATCCAATTTCTTGTTTAATATTTCTACCTGGTTTGATAACATGGTGATCGCATCTAAATTAAAGACACCGTCTGCTTTCATCGGCTTCGTCCTCAAGACTTGCCATTGATGATTATTCAGTGACATCTCTTCAATAAATTCATAAGTTGTTCATGTAATGGGCCAAATCCGCCCAGGCCCAACAACCAAAAATCAATCCCAAAACAAAAACAAAAAAATACAAAGTCCACAAGTCCATTTTACACAGCCCAAAATCTAAACCCAGTTACAAGCCCAATCCTACAATTACCAAAACCCAACAAAATAGAGCCCAATGGCCCAAAACCTAAACCTAGGTTTAGCCAAACAGCAAACCCTAGCAACAAGGAGCGCCTTAGCCCTAGCCTCTAGCGCCTCCGTACGCCGTACACCTCCACGCGCCACGCACACCTGCAATAGACTAACAAACAAAAAGAGAAAATAACAAATAACAACAAAATGACAGCAAGGAAATTTGTATTTTTTATTTTATATTTTTCTTTTCTTTTCTCGGTTATAAAGCCACGGATAATAAAATGTAAAAGGGGTTGAATAGACGCACATATTGAAAAAAAAAAAGAAATCAATTCAAAAACAGTTTACCAAATGTGATTCGCAGATTATTTCTCTGTTCTGATTCTTGTTTTTTTACTTTATTTTGAATCTATTCGACGAATCTAAAAAATGAGGGTTTATTTACTGTTTTGGTGTCGATTTAGTCGACGTTGGCTCCTTCGGTCCAAAGGTTGACAGATCCTTGTGGGTCTGGTTGAAATCGTAGTGGTGGTGGAGGTGCATTAGTCACCGATGAAGCCCACGGATCGACTGAGAGAGAGGAGAGGTTAAAAGAGTTTGGTGAGAAAGGTTTTAAGTTTTTTTTTCTTTGTTTTTGAAAGAATAGTCGGCTGAATGAGTGTTTTAGGTTTTTATATATATATATGATAATAAAACGACACCGTTTAAGGAGTAAGAGAAGCCGCGCATCGACCCGACCCATAGTCGGATCCACGCCTTTTTGCTCCAACAGGGGAATTTGTGCGCTCGGTCCTTCCCATTTGCGCCATCATTTGATTAAGTCTTATTTATATTTCTTTGTTTTTAAATTTGTCCATGTAATTTGCGTGTTGTTTCAAATTAGGCCGCGTTTTTAAGCTTTCGTTTTGGAATATTGGTCCATTTGCATTTTTAATCCTCGGTCATCTGCGCGCTTTTAATTTCGGTCCTTGATTCTGTTTTAACAATTTGATTTATTTATAAACTATTCTTCTAACTTTGTTTTTCTTCCAATTAAGTTTTTTTAGTTTATATTATTGTATTCTTTACGAATTATTTATTATTCATTTTTTGTAATATATTATTCTTAACATATTATTTTATTGATCTCACATTGTTTTAGTTTCTTTTTGTTATTTTCTTTTGTACATTTTTTATTTGTTTTATTACGTAATTTATTTATTTAAAATTTTCCTTTATATATATTCTTTGTTGTGAAGACTTGTGTGATGTATCTTATTAAACTATTTGTATTTTTACATATCAGTATTAAACTATTTGTGTTTTATATTATTGTTTATGTTATTTATATTAAATTATTTGTATTTTATGTATACTATATATTTAGATTGACATATTGATATATACTATTTTATATATTACTTATTTCTTTGCTCGTATAATATTTATTTTAAAAATTAATATATATATTACTATGTTACATATGATTTATTGTGGTTCTTATTCTTATGATTTATTTTATGATTAAATTATTTTAAATAATTTATTTTAAATTCTACTTATTTATTTTGAGGTGTTTCAACATTATTTCCACTAATATATATATATACATTTAAATATTTTATATATCATTCGTTTCAAATTGTTGTATATTGTCGATTCTTAGAACTACTTTCTCACATCATTTGTTTTAAATTTATTCATTATTATTTAGATTCTATTTATCCTTTTTATTTTGCTTTATGTTTATTTTCTATTATAGACTATAAATATATTGTTTAATATCTCTTAAAATTTGTTCACGTAAATGTTCGAATAGTGCATGATTATTTTGTTTTATGGGTCACATTTTAAATTCATTGCTTGTATGTTGCTCATATTCGATTATTTATGCTTTCCAACACCATGATGTGTTAATGCTTTGGTAATGTGTTTTGAAAAAATAATATGTCGTTATTCACATGCATGTTGAAATCTTTTATTATGAGTGGTCATTTAAACATTTTAGTCCAATCAATTATCTTTTAATGACCAATTCTTTCTATTTTTTTTAAATCACCACGAAAGGAACTTTTCGAAAACAAAGGCAATGTTTCGCGTTTTGGAATATCGAGAAATTGTGCCCTAACTTACGGGGTTTCAGTTTTCTCATTGATCCTAAATAGCCGAATATCCTTTCAAATTTCAAAATACATACATTTTAAACAAAAATAAAATAAAGGCAATATTCTATGTTTAGAAACTCGAGAAAGTCGTGCCCTAACTTACGGAGTTTCAATTTTTCTTCGCTGGCTCTAAATAATCGAATATCCTTTTAAATTCCAAAACGCATGAAATTTCAATTAAAATTAAAGACAAACTTGTGCTCGGGAGTTTAAGGTATTGCGTCCTAACTTACGGGATGTGATACTCTGATATCTTGAGAAGGGGAAATCTTTAGCAATCATTTTGATTTAATTCAAGCATTTTTAAAATCGATGTTAATAAAAAGGATCGTATTTTAAATCCATTCTCGATTTTCAACTTTCGACATTAAGACACTAACTAGTCAATTCGGTACCAATTTTGGGCGTGACGAGGGTGCTAATCCTTCCTCGTACGTAACCAACTCCTGAACCCGTTCTCTCGAGTTTCGTAGACCAAAAACACCGTTTTAATAAACTAAAACATTTTTATTAAAGCAAAGGTGATCCGATCACACCTTATAAAGATCGGTGGCGACTCCCGTTTTAATTTTCATTTTCAAAGTCGATCCCCATTTTTTCAAATAAAAAATGGTTTCAACAGCTTGGCGACTCCACTGGGGAAACTAATAAGAGAGTCAAGTCGCAATTTGATTAATTTCTATCTTTTCATCGAAAATTGAAAATTCAGTTTAAAATACGATCTTTTCACCGCATTTCATCCCTCATTTTTTTTTGGTCTTGGTCGAAACATTTGTTTTATTGGTTGAAGTCTTTAGATGTACTGGCATTGCATTGCATGACTATTATGGTCACACCTTTTAAGTGGGAGTGTGAAACTACGCCTTCGTGAGGTTTTCATCTCTGCATGGGCTAGTGGATTAATTTCGGGATACATCTGTACCTATGTCTTCGTGAGATTTTCATCTCCGTATGGCCATAGGGAAATGTATTCCCCTGAACTAAACTTGATCCATATGAGGCTATAATGGGTGAGGATTGAGGAATCTACTGGTTCAGATACCCTTTCTTTAGAACCGAACCACATATAGATAGACTTAGGAGCTTACGCTAGGTAGAGCCATCCCAAACCCTAGTGGTCACCCAGATAGGTGTTTGATTTTGTTGTTTATTTCTTCTGTACTGACGTATTTTGTTTTGTCTATGATTGCATTACATTACATCATAGAAATGAGGTGTTGATTCATATTTGATTGCTAAATAGAATAACTTGTCATGCGAAACGAATTTCTTGATAAAGTGGATTATAATACGGTTGTTTGAATATGGTCTAAGCAAATGCAACGAAAGAAGGCTGATAGCTCATGGAGGAATACACGACTTTGTTTCATTGCCCAAGGATTCAAGCCGACAAAGATTATTCGAGAGCCTTGATGTCTTGACTTTCTTAAAGGAGCTGACGAGTATCGCGGGGATAAGTTAGCAATGAGTTACAGCCTGGATCGAGCAAAAAGGAGTTAAAAGGGACATCTTTTGGAAAACTCGCAAGACTCGACCATGACATCCTAATATGAAGAAGAAGATAGGTGTCTTTGCCTGGAATATGAGGGTAATGCCGCATATGTAATCCGTTTTATGTAAAGGAATTTGTTTTCTAAAAAAGCTGTTTTAATGAAATTGAATTCAGAATCAACGCTTCTCTTTCTTTTGCATTCATTCCGTGCATTTGCATTGCATTACATCATTTGTATTAGAATTTTACTAAAGGACCCTAATTAGGTAAAATTATTTCAGCTAACTTAGGAACTGACAAAATTCTACTGAACTGAGCATCGTTATGGTACTCGCGCAAGAACAAAAGCCATGGACCAAAGGTTGGAGAGAATAAGCAAATACAAATACAGATGCAAGAGCAATTGATCCAAATTCAGCAAGATATGCGGGAACAAATGCTAGAACTCCAAAGAAATATGATGGGCCAATTAACCCAGTTACTAGCCGGAGAACTTGAAAAAAGGAGTGGCCCAGTGGTCAACTATGGGTATGATAATGAAGATCTCATCTATCTTCCAAGTTTTACCCCAATAAGCGTGCTGACCCGACAGAGCGCATCTGCAAGGGGTACCTGTCATTATCAGACCTCAATATTAGACTGACACCTCGGTACTATTAAACTTCCCGATGGGTTCAAGTTTTAACCCGGAGGATGATCGAGCCAAACCGGTTATTCTGGCAGAAACAAAGAAAATAGGAGATTGGACTTCAAAGGCCCCGAAAAAGAAGGAGAAGGAAACGAATAGTACGAGTAGGTATAACAAGGGCTATTCGGAGCTGATTACTATAAGCCAGCCAAGGACGGTGACTACCAGTCATCAGGTCTCCCCAAGGCAAGAACCCAATCCAAGACTGAACTCAGAAAAACCCCAGTGGGCGCCCATCCCAATCACGTATGGGGAATTGTAACAAATTTTGTTTAACGCACATGTTGTATCCCCTTTTTACATAAAGCCAATACGGCCTCCATACCCTAAATGGTACGATGCAAGCAGCCAATGCGAATTCCATACGGGAATCACAGGGCATTTGATCGAGAACTGTACTGCTTTTAAAAAGTTAATCGAAAGATTCATCAAAAGGGGTATTGTAAAATTCGATGATCCCTCTGGTGCAAAAAATCTGTTACCCAACTATTCTGTTAAAGGGGTAAATGTTGTGAGTTCCATAATGGATAAGAGCGTGAGATCCAATAATGCATTGAGTTCAGGGCTATAATGCAAGACCTGATATCGAGGAATCTGAACATTAACGACGTATCAGAAGAGGGAACCCGAGGATAGAATTTTCCAAGCATTTGCCTTTACATACTTGGGAGTGTTTTGAACCATAAGACTGTGGAAGAGACCCCTATATTTTTGGAGCTAATCTAGAGTAATGTTCAAAACACGCTTGTTGCTTTAAGCCTAGAAGCAACAAGAATCCTTTTGTAAAATAGGCTTATATCCAAAATCCTTATTTCAATAAAATGCATGTTTGTTATCATTTTGAGTGAATATTCTTTTATTCTTTCCATTTCATACTGTACAAACAATTATTCTCAGATTCTTTCATTTTTTGGACATTCTTTGGAATATTCTTTATTCAGGATCATACCCCACAAGTAATCATCCTTAGAATAATTTATTCTTTGGAGTCTGCCTTCGTACCTTCAATAGGTCCTTAGATATCAATGACATAAGCAACGCTGTCACTGGCTTTGAGTCTCCTCTTGAGCAAGATATGTGTCTAGAGGGATTTCAGGACCTTGAAGATGATAGAGATTGTAGCATATCTCCTGACTTGTCGAAGATGGTAGAACAAGATGAAAACATATCCTACCTTTCAAAGAGTCAATAAACAATAAAGAAAAAGGCAAGGATCGAAGCCTGCATCACCACAAAGACAAAGTAAAGCGTCCATATGAAGATATACCTAGGCTACTAAGACTTGTGGATACTGTTAAAAGAGTCTCTAAGGTCATAAGGACACATGCTAATGGGTTTATGATGGCCAGACTAATCATGAGTTCGAGCTCTGCTGGTCCACCGTGGAAGGGAATTGTATTGATTATGCCATAAATACCGAATTTAGGGAAAGAAGATTCATGTGCCTCATTCATTTCTTCACAGACTTTCTCTATGTGGGGTATGGATGTTATCAGGCCATTCTCGTCTAATATACATCGATTCATCTTAGCAGTCATCGATTACTTCACAAAAAGGGTAAAGGTCGCTTCATATACCAATGTTACAAAGTCGACAGTCATCAAACCTAAAAAAAAAAAAATCAGGTGCCAACAATGAATCATGTCTAATATAACCGCACGATGTCAAAATCTTGTAAAACAGACACCATATCATGGTGTAGCAAAGGCAGCCAAAAAAAAAGTAAAAAAATGAAAAGAAAAAAAGAAGAAGAGAAAAATAATAAAACAAATGTCATAGTGAAAGGCGACCGAGACTTGTAAAGATTGGTATAAAGAAGTTACCATTTACCCTCTATGCTTATCGAACGTCGGCCAGGACCTTCGCTGAGGCAACACATTGCTCATTGGTTTATGGGATAGAAACGGTTTTGAATGCGAGATTATTTTCTTCGAGTCTTGTCAAACTTGAAGTTGGATAAGGCAGAATAGATCTAAGCTAGTTATGATTAGTTGAATTCAAAGAGAGGAAATTCTATCATGGTCCAATGCATCAGAAATGAATGATGTGAGTTTATAATAAACAGGTTTATCCTAGAAAATTCCATGAGGGGAACTTGATATTGAAGAAGACCCTTCCTACACAAAAGGACTTCAAAGGAAGAAATGTGCCAAACTAGGAGGGACCTTATGTAGTAACGAGGGCTTGTTCTGGAGAAGCATTGATATTGACCAAGACGGATGGCAAATCCAGTCAATGAGTATTCTACCTAAAAAGGGAGAGGCCAAGGTGAAAACTCGCAAAGGGCTCCTTAAGACCTTTTTTTAAAAAAAAATATCAATCAAAAATAAAAAATCAAAAAAATCAAAAAAACAAAAAAATATATATATAAAAAAGAATCAATCAAAAAAAAAAAGGAGAGGCCAAGGCGAAAATCCGCAAAGGGCGCTTTGAGACCAAAGGGGATTTGAGTTGAAAACCCCGAAAAAGACGGCTCAAATTTGTATCAAAGTGGGGCATACAATAGTCTTGCTATGCCTGAATTGAAAATGAAGAAGTATGCTACGTCTTAGGGCATCGACAAAGTACTCAGGATCTCCTAAACACAAATTGAGCTCAAAATGATCCTTAAAAAGTTCATACAGAGAAGCTCAGGCTGCGATATCTGGGGCACCTAGTTTTCATCTTACCCATATTGAATTTACTACATTTGATTACTTTATTCGTTTCAAAATACACTCCCAATAAATTTCCTTCTTATTGCATTGCTATCTTTGACTAACTTATTTTGAGTTAATTTCCTTTTTATTGCATTTGCAATCTTTGATTAATTTATTCATTTCGAGCTATTTTCCTAATCAATTTCCTTCTTGTCCATTGCTATAATCTTTTTCAAGCATTTTACATTGAAATAACGATTAGTGGACTAATAATACTTTCATAAAAGGAGTTTCGTATATGACTTTTGAAGCTTCTAAAGATATCAGTTGCACGAAAAAACAAGATATTGTGTCGGTGACGCAACCTCGATGAATAATGAGCAATGTCAACCAAAGTGTAAAAGGGGTCACTCTCGGGAAAAGAAAAATAATGCTCTGTATTAATGCAAATATCAGACATATACATCTGGTCATTACACCCGGGGAATGGCATAACAGATCAAATTGATTGAAGATGATACAAATCCTATATCTCTGAGTTGTAGCAGGATGGATGGAAGAAACCAAATGTTATTCCCCTGAAGATTGGAGTGGGAGGTACAAACTTTATGTCCCAGGAGGTATAGTGGAAGGGACTCTAAAATTACAGCAGGGCAAGCTTGCTGAACAGAATATGATTTTTTCTTTGGGTTTTCTATCAAGAATACCAGCCGAACAAAATGGCCGCGTAATACGTCAGTGATAATGCCCTGATGAATAATGAGTGATGATACCTTAAGCATTTAAAAAAAAAGAGAGAGAGAGGATCATTCTCATTTCTGCATTCATATATCATTCATAACACATCTAGTTAGGAGCATTTGATTCGTTTTGATCATAGCGTCCTAGTCATTTGGCATAAACATAAGCATATGAAACCAAGTCTACAGGACGTGTTCCCAAGAGGACAGTGTAGCGACATCGGTAAAAATTACAGATCTTATCTCTAAAGAGTAGTGGAGCAGATCGAAGACGGTGAGCCTTAACCCCCTAAGTAGTAAGGTAACAGGCTAAAAATTGTAGATCTTGTCTCCCTAAATAGTAGTGGAGCAAATCAAAGACGGTGAGCCTTAAACCCCTAAGTAGTAGGGTAACAGGCTGAAGATTATAGATCTTGTACCCTCAAACGGTAGCGGAGCAAATCGAAGACGGTGAGCCTTAACCCTCTAAGCAGTAGGGTAACAGGCTAAAGATTGTAGATCTTATCTCCCTAAACAGTAGTGGAGCAAATCGAAGACGGTGAGCCTTAACCCCCTAAGTAGTAGGGTAACAGGCTAAAGATTGTAGGTCTTGTCTCCCTTAACAGTAGTAGAGCAAATTGAAGACGGTGAGCCTTAACCCCCTAAGTAGTAGGGTAACAGGTTGAAGATTGTAGATCTTGTCTCCCTAAGCAGTAGTGGAGCAGATCGAAGACAGTGAGCCTTAACCCCCTAAGTAGTAGGGTAACAGGCTGAAAATTATAGATCCTATCTCCCTAAGCAGTAGTGGAGCAGACTGAAGATTACCAGATTTTATCCCCTTTAAGTTCTAGTGGAGTAAATCGAAGCCACAATCCTTATCTCTTTGAAGTTGCAGTAGGGTAGGATAAAAGTCGCAAATCTCTTCTTCCTGAAATTACATTGGAGCAGATTGGAGCAAGAATTCCTATACCTCTGAAGTTACACTGGGATAGAATGAGGCTACCTCGAACAAGGAAACACCCAAAGAAATCGAGATCCTGCAAGACCAGACAGATTTGACCCATTTAAAGTCTTTGCTCCATTCTCGTTACACGACAATGAGCAAAGAGGGACAACTTTAATGGGCCGAATCCGCCCGGGCCCAACAACAAAAAATCAATCCCAAAACAAAAGCAAAAAAATACAAAGTCCACAAGTCCATTTTACATAGCCCAAAATCTAAACCAATTACAAGCCCAATCCTACAATTACCAAAACCCAACAAAATAGAGCCCAATGGTCCAAAACCTAAACCTAGGTTTAACCAAACAGCAAACCCTAGCAGCAAGGAGCACCGCAGTCTTAGCCTCCAGCGCCATACTAGCCTCCAAACCTCCGTACGCCGTACACCTCCACACGCCACGCACACCTGCAATAGACTAACAAACAAAAAGAGAAAGCAGCAAATAACAACAAAATGACAACAAGGAAATTTGTATTTTTTATTTTATTTTTTTCTTTTCTTTTCTCGGCTATAAAGCCAAGGATAATCAAATGTAAAAGGGGTCGAACAGACGCACATATTGAAAAAAAAAGAAATCAATTCAAAAACAGTTTACCAAAGGTGATTCGTGGATTATTTCTCTGTTCTTATTCTTTTTTTTTTTTTTACTTTATTTTGAATCTATTTGACGGATCTAAAAAAGGAGGGTTTATTTACTGTTTTTGGTGTCGATGACGTTGGCTCCTCCGGTCCGAAGGTTGATAGATCCTTGTGGGTCTGGCTGAAACCGTAGTGGTGGTGGAGGGGCATTAGTCGCCGATGAAGCCCACGGATCGACTGAAAGAGAGGAGAGGTTAAAAGAGTTTGGTGAGAAAGGTTTTAATTTTTTTTTCTTTATTTTTGAAAGAATAGTCGGCTAAATGAGTGTTTTAGGTTTTTTTTTTTATATATATGATAATAAAACGGCGCCGTTTAACCCGTAGTCGGATCCGCGGCTTTTTGCTCCAAAAGGGGAATTTGCGCGCTCGGTCCTTCCCATTTGCGCCATCATTTGATTAAGTCTTATTTATATTTATTTGTTTTTAAATTTGTCCATGTAATTTGCGTGTTGTTTCAAATTAGGCCGCGTTTTTAACGTTTCGTTTTGGAATATTAGTCCATTTGCATTTTTAATCCTCAGTCATCTGCGCACTTTTAATTTCGGTCCTTGATTCTGTTTTAACAATTTGATTTATTTATAAATTATTCTTCTAACTTTTTTTTATTCCAATTAAGTTTTTTTAGTTTATATTTTTGTATTCTTTATGAATTATTTATTATTCATTTTTTATAATATATTATTCGTAACATATTATTTTATTAACCTCACATTGTTTTAGTTTCTTTTTGTTATTTTCTTTTGTACATTTTTTATTTGTTTTATTATGTAATTTATTTATTTAAAATTTTCCTTTATATATATTCTTTATTGTGAAGGCTTGTGTGATGTATATTATTAAACTATTTGTATTTTTACATATCACTATTAAACTATTTGTGTTTTATATTATTGCTTATGTTATTTATATTAAATTATTTGTATTTTATGTATACTATATATTTAGATTGACATATTGATATATACTATTTTGTATATTACTTATTTCTTTGCTCGTATAATGTTTATTTTAAAAATTAATCTATATATTACTATGTTACATATGATTTATTGTGGTTCTTATTCTTATGATTTATTTTATGATTAAATTATTTTAAATACTCTATTTTAAATTCTACTTATTTATTTTGAGGTTTTTCAACATTATTTCCACTTATATATATACATTTAAATATTTTATATATCATCCGTTTCAAATTGTTGTATATTGTCGATTCTTAGAACTACTTTCTCACATCATTTGTTTTAAATTTATTCATTATTATTTAGATTCTATTTATCTTTTTTATTTTGCTTTATGTTTATTTTCTATTATAGATTATAAATATATTGTTTAATATCTCTTAAAATTTGTTCGCGTAAATGTTCGAATAGTGTATGATTATTTTGTTTTATGGGTCACATTTTAAATTCATTGCTTGTATGTTGCTCATATTCGATTATTTATGCTTTCCAACACCATGATGCGTTAATGCTTTGGTAATGTGTTTTGATAAAATAATATGTCGTTATTCATATGCATGTTGAAATATTTTATTATGAGTGGTCATTTAAACATTTTAGTCCAATCAATTATCTTTTAATCACCAATTCTTTCTATTTTTTTAAATCACGATGAAAGGAACTTTTCGAGAACAAAGGCAATGTTTCGCGTTTTAGAATATCCAGGAATTGTGCCCTAACTTACGGGGTTTCGGTTTTCTCATTGATCCTAAATAGCCGAATATCATTTCAAATTTCAAAATACATACATTTTAAACAAAATAAAATAAAGGCAATATTCTATGTTTAGAAACTCGGGAAAGCCGAATATCCTTTTAAATTCCAAAACGCATGGAATTTCAATTAAAATTAAAGATAAACTTGTGCTTGGGAGTTTAAGGTATCGCATCCTAACTTACGGGATGTGAAACTCTAATATCTCGAGACGAGGAAAACTTTAGCAATCATTTTGATTTAATTCAAGCATTTTTAAAATCGACGTTAATAAAAAGGATCGTATTTTAAATCCATTCCTGATTTCCATCATTCGACATTGAGACACTAACTAATCAATTTGGTACCAATTTTGGGCGTGACGAGGGTGCTAGTCCTTCCTCACACGTAACAGAATCCTGAACCCATTCTCTCGAGTTTCGTAGACCAAAAACACCGTTTTAATAAACTAAAACATTTTTATTAAAGCAAAGGTGATCCGATCACACCTTATAAAGATCGGTGGCGACTCCCATTTTAATTTTCACTTTCAAAGTCGATCCCCGTTTTTTTAAATGAAAAATGGTTTCGACAGTTCAAGTGTTTTATTATTCAGAGTTCCATCGACTGCTACATCAATTAGTTGCCTAGTTGAGGGATTCAAATCATTGTAAATGGTTTGAACTTGTAGCCATAGAGGTAACCAATAGTAAGGGCACCTCCTCAATGAATCCTTATACCTCTCCTATGCATCATATAACGTCTCTAAATCGATCTATTCAAAGGAAGAGATGTCATTCCTCAACTTAGCTGTCTTAGTCGGAGGGAAGTACTTCAGTAGAAAGTTCTCAGTCATTTGATCTCATATAGTGATAAAACCTCATGGTAAAGCGTACAACCACCACTTAGCTTTGTTCTTCAGTGAGAAAGGGAACAACCGTAAGTGAATGGCGTCGTCAGTGATGCCATCAATTTTGAAAGTATCGTAGATTTCTAGAAAGCTGACCAAATGAGTATATGGATCTTTGTTTTGTAAACCATCAAATTGAACAAATTGTTGAATCATCTTAATAGTGTTCGGTGTTAGTTCGAAATTATATTGCAACAATAGTAGGTCTCATAATACTCGATTTAGCCCCAGTTAAAGTGGGCTTGGCATAATCCGAAATAGTATGAGGAATAAGAGCAGGATCTATAGGATTTGTAGAAACTGTAAGAGGTAGTTGATTATTCTGATTATCTCCCATCTCCTTAGTAATAAAGGAACCTGCCAGAAGCAAACAAAAGAAAAATTAGAATGTAAAAATTAAACTAAAAATAAAAAAATAAATGGCTAAATTAATAAAAATAAAGTGTTCCTAATATTTTATTCCCTGAAAACGGCGCCAAAAACTTGATGGCCACTAAACTAACTATAAATACGATAAAGGCAAGTGCACCTATCAAACAATAGTATAGCTATAGTGAGTAGGGAATATCGTATCCACGAGGACTAAAAGTACTAGTAATTATTATTTTTCTATTATTTAGTCGACAATTTGGTGTGATGTATTTTAATCTAAATTTAATAAACTAATCTAACTAAGAACGCAACAGAGAATGAATTAAAGAAATAATTGAATATTAACCAATGAGATAGATAATATCTAGGAAAGAATCCACCTAGACTTCACCTATTATTATGAATCTGAATTCAACGATTTATTGACTTGTGTCTTGATCCGTAAAAATCCCTAAATTATGTTAATATCTTGATAAACCATAAAAGTAACATATTTTAATCCCATGCTTGGCATGTTTTTGGATAATTTATTATATAATTTAGTGAATTTGTTGCTCCTAATCCTTTAATTTCATGTTTCTATACTTATGAGAGCATAGGGGAGCAAACGGAGCAGGAAACGAGCCAAAATTAGACAAAACGAGCTACTTTTAGGATTCGCACGGCCTGACCATTCCCACACAGGCTTAGCATAAGCCCGTGTCGATTTCATTCCTTGTTTCCCAAACACGCGAAAAAAGCCAATTTTTAGGGTTGATTAATTGAAATCTCTTTCAAGAGTAAGAACAACTGACTCTCGGTTGATTAATTGAAATCTCTTTCTAATTAAAACCCCTATCATCACGTTAACTCGATCTATGGATTCCTCTATTAGATTTGTCTCTAACGCGATAGATTTATGTCATCCTATTTTTGGGATTACATGCAACTCCACTCAATTATGATAAATCTACTATTAAAGAAGGACTTTTGCTCCACTGAATTAAGCACATTAAACATGAATTAATATCCCGAAAATATTAAAACAAGAAATAAGCATACATAATTGAGAACAAGAATAAAGTATTTATCCCGTAAAATAGATATTAAATAAAAGAATTCATCACAGGTTTCATCTCCCCTAGGTATCTAGGGGATTAGTTCATAATCCTGAATGAAAACATCTCACAGTCAGAAAAACCACAAGACATAAAGAAACTTAATACAACTTTGAAAGAAATTAAAAGGAGATCTTCAATCTTGATGGAGATCCACTTCTGAGTTGTCTCTGATGGTGTTCTTCGAGTGTTTTCTTCGATCTTCTCTGATTGCTCCCTTCTCTATTCTTCTAATTGGTATTTATAGTCTTTAGAATGCTCAAAAAGCCTAAAAATTGGGTTTTTCGGTGCATTTGGGAAGCAGAGTGTGAAATCGACACGAGCTGGCACATGGGCATGTGCCTAGCCTGTGTGGAAATGCCTCGACCGTGTAGATTTTGAAATCAACTCTTTTTGCCCGATTTTGGCTCTTTTTCACTCCTTTCGCTCCTAAATGCTCTCCTAAGTATAGAAACATGAATTTAAAAGATTAGGAGCATCAAATTCACTAATTTGCATAATTAATCATCCAAAAACGCATTAAGAATGGGATTAAAATATGTTTCTTTTATAGCTTATCAATTCTCATACTCTGACTGCTTGCCCTTATCGGGGAATATCATTTTTTTGAAATTTCGTCTTTTACCATCTGTTTATGTTTTGGTCTCACACTGAGCTCGCGTAGCTCACTTCCTCTCAATTTTCTTCTTTTCATGTAAATTTTGTGTTCTAAAGCTAGACTCGGCAGTCGGAGGTCTCAGATGGATAAGCTTTGATATAATCAAATAAAGTGTTCTTCAATTCTTAAATTAGTGAACTGTTTTGGACTATAAGTATTTATAAGAACTGTGGCATGAATTTTATATTGGACTTTCGTAAAGTGTTATTTGGACTGAACTTTAGAAACTATGGATTTTATACTGAACCTAAATTACGAAGTTCATGCGTGGTTTTTACGAAAATGAAACTAATATGAATTTTTGAGACTGTGATGTTTTTAAACACTCCAATTTGAAACTGTACAAGAAATGTCAATTTGATTTAATTTTGAATTTTTTTACGCCAATTAAATACTGTTTCCAAACATAGTTAAGTATTATTTAATTTCCTAAAGTGAAGCAAACAAAAAAGTTTTCTTGGTTTGAATTAGAGTTTTTGTTTTCACCACTTTTGGTGGCCAATGTAACCTCCTGAATTCGATCTAAACTTCTAGGTCGGGTTTCGGGGTGTTATAAATTTACATAACACATTTTAGGAAAAGTAATAATATTGGTATTTAAATAATATAATCAAAAGAAGCAAGTCATAAAATCTTGGCTAAATGAGTCATATATTGTTGGGAAAAAAATAATTCACAAAATAGGTTGTTATTTTTTTTGAAAATTAGGAAAATAGGTTGATTTTGGAAAGACTGTATGAAAATGCGTATACCCGAACGCATTTTCTGCACAATTTCAGGAAAGTGCGCCCAGTTGAATGTGTTTTCCTCTAAGTTGGTAGGAAAATACGCCCAGCTGAACACACTTTACTTTCCCTCTCCTTGGCCAATTTTTTTTCTTTAGGGTATTTTTGGTTTTTTATGTTTAAGATTTTTAGGGTTTGGTTAGTTTTAAGATTTAGGGTTTAGGGTTTTTTACTATTTTGGGATTTGAGGTAAATACTGTGAAAACTTAAAGGTAGATTAAATTGTCGTAGATGTGATAACACTCGAAGACACACACATTTATTTATCGTGTCGAGATGAGACCATTACCTTAGAAGCTCATCCTCTAGAAGTCAGGTTCTGGGGTGATGGCGCTTTGTACAGTCACGGGTTGAAATGTATGTAAAGGTCCCAATCAACGACTGTTATGCGGTCACAAGTTGGAGTATAACTGGGGGATCAATTGACAGTTGTTATGCAGTCAAGCTTTTTTAATACTCGAACCTGGTGGTTTATCAACACCATACTTAAAATTGAGACCCTAATCATAGGGAAAAACGAATGGGTTTCTGGTGTATTGAGCGTAATTTTTTTCTACATCTCCACCAAAGACAGTATTTTTAACCTTCATTCTTATCTAAAGTTTGGGACCGAGTTGTTTGCAATAGGACTTTTAGGGGATAGCAGATGTTTCGATAGAGTAGAGGTAGAACTCGAGTCAGCACGACAATGATTGTAGTTATTAATGAGTTGTTCAGAGCTTCACTTTTACTTCACCATCACAACTGCTCCCCCTTGAAAGTCTTCTTGCATCCAACTCGGTCCCGGGCTTCGGATAAGAAGGAAGGTTAACGATACTAGTTTTGGTGAAAATGAAGAATTAGAATAAGTTGATTATGCTGGGAAGCTCCTCGGTTTTTCCCTGTAATTATGCCCTCAAACTTGTGTATGATATTTATAAGGCATCATCTCTGGGTATCCAAAAAGTTTGAACTCGTGACCGCATAACGACTGTCAACTGGCCGCCGAGTTATACTCCAACCCATGGTCGCATAATGGCCATCAATCAGGATTTCTACTTAGACTTCGACCCATGACTGTATATTCCACTATCACCCCAAACCCTGATTTCCATAGGATGGATTTCTAAGGTAATGGTTTCTTCTTGGCACGACATATGAAATGTGTGTCTCGGAGCGTTATCACATCACTGGTGACTCAAAAATACCTTAAAACTAGCACACTCTCTACCTCAAACAAGAATAAATATTTCTGATGAAAATTTAAATATTGAAATGAAAAGAAGATCGAAAGAGAAATTTTGGAAAAGGGAAGGATGGTGGCCGGGAGAGATGATGGAGTAGGAGGGGCAACCTTCCTCCCTTTTATAAGTTGGGAGTGAGACTAAAAGGAAAAAAAAGAGCGTTAAAAATATGTCATCTGAGATGTGTTTTCATCAAATAATAACTCTAGTGGTGCTTGAAAACTTACCCGAGATTCTCGAGCGTAGGGCATCTATGCAGGCTTCAGACAAATGGTGGAGAGAAAGAAGGCCTAACTGATGTGTTTTCTACTAACATGCGCTTCGGACCAACGATCTCAAATGTCAATATATTCATTGTGGAATTGCCACCAATTTTCATCGATTTTTCCCCACAAATCAAGCTTGTGTAGTGCTTCAATGTCTTGCAATGGTGGTGGAATATTTTGCCTCCACTTGAACTACCACATCACTCGATCGAACTCATGCATCTCCACCATTGTGTAAACTACAATGGCACATTCGCGTCCAACATACTCTAATTGGCCAAATTTTCAAGCTGGATGCATTGTATGATTACTATATCGACGAATGACATCCATTCAAACAGTAGTACACATTTATAAATTTTCTTATCTACAAAAATATTAAAAATCATTACGTAATTATTATATGTTTGAAAAATTCAATAATTATCCTTGGCTTCCAAGCATTGATCTAACAGTAACTAGATATCTTTGAGCTGCTCCGGTAGTCCCACATAAATCGGCCCAAAGTTTTACCTACTCAAACAATATGTTAATTCAAACATAAAATAAATAACAACATTTACTATGGTAACTATATTATTATCAAATGAATTTTACCTTATCACCAGTGGGAATGTATAAGGGGGTCCATTTGGGGACGTAAAAATAGTAGCCACTACACCTCATAATTGCAGCAGGAGTAGGAAACCACCGATTGACATCTTATCCGGTTTCGTCGCCTGGTACAACTCCTGGTACAATGTGGCTAGCATGGCTAATCCCTAATTGAGTTGCCCGCCTTCTTTAAAGTCCACCAGATGTAGTAACCACCTTATGTGTACCAAATTTTGAGATTTATCAGGCATTAGAATTCCCTCAATTAACCTCAAGATGAATACTCGAGTGTATTGTTCTTTTCCGAGGGTCGTTGCGTACTTATCAAGTTCATCGAAATTATCTTCCAACCATTTGATCTTTATCTGGTCACCTTGAAACTTGTTCGACACATTCGCTAAAAATGTGTCATAAAGGTCATTCTTATTGGGAATGATCACTGGCCTTGTAACACCCTTAATCCGTATCCATTGTCGGAACGGGGTTACAGAGTATTACCGAAGATTACAGAACAAACAGATAGAAATTTCAACATTTCAAAACACATCAATATTCATATCAAAAACCAAACAAAATCATTCATATTGTCCCGTATATGACACATTAGAAACAAGTCGAGACTAAACTGGGAACTTAGAGAATTTTTCGAAAAACATTGAAAATTTTCAAAGCTGCAAAGGTCACACGGCCAAGAGACACGCTCGTGTCTTAGGCCGTGTGGGCATTTGAAATAGGGACACACGGTTGTGTCCTAGCCCATGTAACTCCCTAACTTGGTCACACAGCCAAGCTACAAGCCCGTGTGCTAAGCCACGTACCCCTTTGAAGTAACCTCACATGCCCGTGTGCCAAGCCATTTGTTAGGCCGTGTAACATGTAACACCCCTAACCCGTAACCATCGCCGGAATAGGCTAAGAGGCATTACCAGATAACACACATCATTCACATGTATTTATGCATTCATTATCATAAACCATTCAAAACAAGCATACAAAGCTTTAACCATACATTCGAGACTAATTTGGTAACTTATAAAAATTTCGAATACTTAGAAAATTTTCAACATTTCAAGTACCATATGCCCGTTTGAATAGGCCGTGTGCCTCACACGATTACTAGACACGCCCATGTCATAAACTGTGTGAAAACAGGGCATACATACTGACTTGTACCACACGGCCGAAGACATGCTTGTGTGCCTTGGCCATGGTTGAAACTAACTTGGGTCACACGGTTGACCACACGTCTGTGTGTCTAGACTGTGCTCGAGACTAACTTTAAATTGTAGGACTACCCTAGGGGACACATGGCTGTGCAACATGACCGTGTGTCACACACGGCTGAGACACACGCCCGTGTCTCTGGCCTTGTGGACAAAAATAGGCCATTTAAAAAGCCAATTTGCCACCCTTAGCTCTTGTTCACCTAGTTATCAAAATAGAAGCATTTCAACTTATATATAGGTAGCCAAAACATACCAATTCAACCACATATCATGCTATCAATATCATTAATCATATCAATACACAATTTCAACTCAAAGATACTAATTCCATGTATCTAATTCATACCATGAACATATGATTCATATCACATTTATAACCATTTCAAGATCATAACAACCTTACCAAATCAATCATGAATCATACCATTTCAACCACGCAAATAACTTAACCAAAAATACCATTTTTGCATCACATATCATATACCAAAATCAAACCATAAGTTCAACCATAATCAAGCCATATCTCATGGCATGATATACCCATCTCAAAACATACCACATTAGTCCTAGCCTATACATGCCATACTATGCTATATACATTTTCAAATGGTACCAAAATAAAGTTCGATAGTGTGGTGATGATCCTTAACGATCCCCGAGCTTCTAGTAGCTTCGATATCTATAAAACAATGCAAACACACACAAAGTAAGCTTTCAAAAGCTTAGTAAGCCATCTACAAATAACCTTATCACATAAATAATTATAGACCAATTCATACATATGAATCATGGCAAAACACAATTGCTTATAAACACATCACATTTTAATATAGCTCACATATCGAAAGACCATATTCATACTCACCTCACATTTTCATATAGCCCACATATCAAAAGATCATATTCATACTCACCTTTCGTTGCCAATTTCCTTAAACATTTCATACGTACATGAATCGGATATACATTCACATAGTTATTCATTTCTCGGAATGCCCGTTGAATCGTTCAAAATCAATAAGGATACTCGGATAGCTCGAAAAGCTCATACAATGCCAACGTCCCAGACGTGGTCTTACATGTAATCAAATATCGATGCCACTATCCCAGACAGGGTCTTACACGAAATCATATACGATGTTGATGTCCCAGGCATGGTCTTACGCGTAAATCTTAAATCGATGCCAACATCCCAAACGTGGTCTTACACGAAATCTCATATTGGAATCCTATGTCATGACTTATGTATCCTAACTATTTCTATGGTTCGTACGGGGCTTTTCGAACTTTGCCACATTATCGAAACTTTCTCGGATTTCACATATTCAGCTCTCATATCCATTCATCAAAATTCAAATATCATATAAACAATAATAATTCAATTTAACACATTTATTTGTATATCGACTTAACTTGTACGAGAATGAACGGAAACGAACAGCTATTCAACTACTTTCGTTTTTCCCCGATCTAATTCTGTTTTTTTGGTTCTTGATCTAAACACATTCAAATTTAACTTATTCAATCTCACATTCATTCAAATAAATCCATAAACACATATTTAGGGCATTTTACAGATTAGCCCTCACATTTTCACATTTTGACACTTAAGTCCCTATTTCATAAAATCACAAAATATGCATAATTTCATATTACACATGCTAGGCCGAATGTTTATGGGGTTCATATAAGCCCACATATTTCATTTATTTTACATTTTAGTCCCTCCACATAACATTTTCACAAATTAGCCCAATGTACTCAAATTCATAAAAAATCCAAAGATAAAACATATTTATCAAATACATATCTTTCATTTTTCACCAAATAACATCACAAAGCTCACAATTTCATCAATGGTATAACTCAAAATCATCATAAATTCCAGAAATTGAGACATGGGCTTGATAGATTACTAAGCAACAATCTCAAAAACATAGAAATTATCAAAAACTGAACAAAAACGGACCTCTAATCAAGCTTGGAAGTAGCCGAATATCAAAACATATGAGCCCTGCCTTTTCTTTCTTCAATTTTCAGCAAAATGATAAAAAGATGAAGCAAAAAAAAAAATCATGATTTGCTTAATTTATAAACATTAATTCATCATTTACCAAAATAACCTTACTATATACATTTAAAATCCACTAAGCCTTGGCATATATGTCCATTCATAATTTCAATGGTCTAATATCAACATAAGGACCTCATAATTAATAAGCCATGTTAATTTGGCACTTATTCATGTAACACACAACTTTTGCATTTTTTGCGATTTAGTCCTTTTATCAAATTAAGACACAAATGATTAAATTTTCATACGAAACTTTCACACATGCTTAACAACATACTATAAACATGAAAAATAATATTAAAATATTTTTTAACTCGAATTTGTGGTCCCAAAACCACTATTTCGACTAGGGTCTAAACTGGGCTGTTACATAACAGCCTGACTTGCAACCCTTTGGAAGCTACAAGGGACACAAGGCCGTGTCACATGGCCATGTGTCATACACGGCTGAGACATACGCCCATGTCTCTGACCATGTGGACGAAAATAGGCCATTTTGCAAGCAATTTTTCTCACCCAAATTAGCATGTACCTATAACCAAAATGCACATATGCACATACCTTAATAAGGCACCAAAATTAAGCATAAATAAGTCATGTACATATGATATAACATCATACAACCAATATGCCCTTACGCACCTCAAATGACAATATATAAACTTGTTTAACCATGTACTCAAATTTGCCAAAATGACTTACGAACTTTCAACTAAACTTGCATCAATTCAAACCATTGAATTAACTTACCAAAGCCTATCAAATGGTACAAAATATGTCATTCATTCACCAACATCAATAGACATATATAAATACCTTTCATAACAAGATACCAAACCATAACAAGATAAAAGGCTTATACAAAATGCATATTCATCTATCACATAAACTAAGCTCATATCAACCTCAAAATGCAAAATCACTAGCCAAATCAATTGGCTATTCTACAACCAAAACACATGACCAACATTAGCCAAAATACCTAGACATGCCATTATAACCAAAAATTAAACATCCATAAATACTGAAAGAGCCGATAGATAGTATGATAGATCTCTAATGACTTTTCCAACCCGAACGAGCTTCCGACAACTACAAAACATAGAAAATTAACACAAAGTAAGCATGTCATGCTTAGTAAGTTCGTAACACACACATAGTCTAACCTTTCCAATTCAATATACAACCACAAAGCATGTAAACCCAATCCAACTTGAGACTAACTAATTCAAAAACTTATATATGTACATTTATACTCTTAACTTTCACAAGGTACACATTACTTACGTTTCATCAAACTAATGTAATTTACATTGAAACCTCTTACCGAAGTTCACACGAGGTAATAATATGATGGTTAAACCATCCCTTTTCATAATTCGGTAACCGAAGTTATCCCTTTTCATAGTTCAACAGTCAAAGCTATCCATTTTCATAATTTGATGGTCGTCATCATCCCTTTTCATTGTTTGATAGTCGTTACCATCCTTTTTCATAATTTGATAGCTGAAGCTATCCCTTTTTCATAAATCAATAGTCGAAACTATCCCTCTTCAAATTTGATGGTCGTCACCATCCCATTTCATTGTTAATGGTCGTCACCACCCCTTTTCATAATCGATAGAAGAAGCTATCCCTTTTCATCTGTCGATGATCGACGTTACGCCGTTGGATTTCTTTTGTCGACACACAATTTAATATTATTCAGTAATAACATTCAATTCATAAAATAAAAATGAAACTTAAACATACGAACTTACCTTGACGATAAACATAGAAAATGAAGTCAACTAATCCGAAGCTTTTTCTTTGCCTCGATATAAAGTCGTATATGGTTTATGAATAAATTCAACTCAATTCAATAATCATTCTATTCAATTTAACTCAAATTCACATTTTAGCAAAATTACAATTTTACCCCTACACTTTTATTTCTTTACAACTTAGTCCTTAGGCTCATAAAATGAAATTCATGCAATTTCATTCCTACCCAAGCCTAGCTGAAAATCATACAAGCTTATAGCGGCCCACACATTTCATTATTTCACAAATATACCATAAATATTTCACATTTTACAATTAAATCCCTAATTTACAAATTCATCAAAAATCACTTAACAAAAGTTGTTTATCTAACAACAAAGATTCATTTTCTTCCATGAAACATCACAAAAAACTAAAATGTATTAATGGTAAAATCCTAAATATTAAAAAATTTTACAATTTAGTCCCTGGTCTAGCTAGATTAAGCTACAACGACTCCAAAAACATAGAAATCATTAAAAACAAAACAAACAATACTCACATGCAAGAAAAATTGAGAAGGCCGAATGTTCAAGCTTCCATGGTGTTTTTTTATTCTTTGATTTTCAGTGGTGAAGATGGAAGAAAGATGATATCTTTCTTTTCTTTATCTTATTTTAATTACTTATTTACTAATTTACTTAATTAACCTTGATATATATAACCTTTAAAATCGCCTAGTAAATGTTCATATTTGTCCACTCAACATTTCAATGGTTAATTATAACATAAACCCTCCAATCATTTAATTTCATAGCTATTAAATCCCTTTAGCTTACAAAACTCTAGTTTTGCACCTTTTGCAATTTAGTCCCTTTTATCGAATTAAGCATGCAAACGGTAAAATTTCTTAACGAAATTTTTATACTATATTACTAACATGTTGTAGGCATTAAAATAATAATGAAATATACATTTTGACATCGGATTTGTGGTCCTGAAACTACTATTCCGATTTCACTGAAAATGGGCTATTATAGGCTCCGTAAGAACTCCCCCATCCACAAGTAAGCCTGATTGTAAAGCCACGTCTTCCAGTATGATCATACACTCACCGCATGGAAGATGGAATGTGTGCATCCCAGGTTTCCATCTTTCCACCGACGTGCTGATAAGTGTGGGGTCCAAGCCTCCGAGCATACGAGACACATGTAAGAACCCCGCATCTTGCAAATGACGACGAATTGCATTGGGTGTGCTCTTTGATAAAATGTGTATGAACTCCTCCAAAACTCAATCATCCGGCCTATTTATATCAACAAAATAATTTAAAATTTTTAAAAACTTTAAAAACTTTAAAATTAACTTAATTAAACTTAATAAAAAGAAAAAATTCCCTTATCATTGCCAATTGCGTGGCGAAAAATGTTTGTCGTTGAAACGAATAAGAGAACTTGTAATTCGTGAAAAATTAATTAAAATGAATAATTTATGAAATAATAAACTAAAACTAGAATATTTCTATAAATATTTATTGGAAAATTTGGAACTAATCTTGAGAAAATTGAGAGAATTGGATTTGAGTGAAAAGAGTGATAAATGACCTGAATTTATATAGAAAAAAAAGTTACTATTGGGCCACTTATAATTTTACCGTTGGTTGGAAACCCGACCTATTTCTCTAAATTAAAAAATAGAAGTCCTATTTTACCAAAAAAAATTTCAGCATATATGCCAACCTAAAATCTTAGTATATTGAAAATTAAGTAAAAGAAAACATATAAAAAATTCTGTATGAAGTCAAGCCATATAAAAAAAACATTTGATCTTAAGAAACAAAGTTGATAAGAATACGAAAGTCTCATACAAAGCCATATTATTGGATACTCAACCGCCAAAACGAATTACACGATTTAATGTATTCTTGTTCTTTTTGAAAAACTTGTGAAATCTCATAAAACATTAAAATCTTCTTTAGTAGCTATAAAAAAAACCACCATTTCTAAAAAAAAGTCGACTCGAATTTGAACAACCAAGTGACCCTGTACTCAAAAAAGTCGATTCACCTACCATTGCTAAAATAAAAGTTGACTCTTGCAGTCTTGTATTTGTACCACTGTTCACTGTGGAAATACTTGGAGGGTTGTAGGTACTTAGTTTTGATTTTTTTAATTAAAAATTTCTGATAAATTAGTTTATTTTGATTAACTTTTACTGTGTATATATATACTATAACAATAGAAGGATATAAAAAAATAATTATATTCACATTAGCATTACAATTATTTTTACTTTAATCATATATATATAATAATAATATGAGGATATAAAAAATAGTCATATTCACATTGCAATTTCTTTTAACACATGGCACTCTCTATTTAAAACACTTAATTATAATTTAAGTAAATTATTCTGTTACTTCTTATCTTTTAATTTTTTAAGTTTTTCCATAACTTTTGTTCTTTACAATTTTTTATATGTTAAATATAAAGTTTTAAATAAAGAGAAAATATTTGATACACTGCCAGTGGAGTTTTTAGACTCCACAAGCAGTGTCAGGGGTTGACAAATGTCATATAGGGATATAGTAAAATATTAAAATAAATAAATATTTAAAAAAAGGACACATGACAGTTTTTTAATATTGCTTGTAGAATTAAAAATATACACTGCCGGTGTACCAAATACAAACCTTTAAATAAATTATCTCTTTATTTTAAGATGCTACTTAATTGAATTTAGTCTTATTGTTATCGTATTAAAATTAATGAATATTAAATTGTTAAGCTTAAAATGTAATTGTAAAAAAATGCCCTATTAATAACATTTATCAATTTGTCAATCAAAATCAAGATAACTTTGATGTACTTTAGAACTCTAATATTCATTAGAAGCAGAATTTTATTTTATTTATACTTCTTATATCTATAAATATAAACTTTAAAGAAATATTATAAAATATTCATATTAATCAATAAAATACGTATTTCTCTTTCGCTCTCTTATACACACAACATTTTCTTTTTCACCATTTTTTGAACACATCCATCTCTAAACCTTTTGTTTTCACTATTTTCTAATAAAAAAAATTCTCAATAGACATTGAACCTATCCCTTGATATTTTTAACTCTTCTTCTATAACCACCAGGCCGTTCAAATATATACATGATATTTGGACGATTAAAGATTAGACCATGAAATTATTGTTATTAAATATACTTAAAATATAATTAGAATTGCGATAAAAAGTAGGATCTAGTTGATTCTTATTAATATGTTGTTATTGAATGATTGATTGTAGCTTTTAAATTGAATTATAAATCATAAATAATTTATTAGAGTATCATGAGATTCTATAACATATATGTGGTATTAAAATTTGGTCTAATGTGTACCGGATAACTTTCAAATATCATATGCAAAAATTTTGATTGTTTATAAACGGGTTTTACTATTATAAATGTTTTTTTATAAAAGCAAAGTTGTTTTAATACTTGTAATAGTGCTCGTGATAATAGTCAGGGTGATGATGATGATGTTAACGATCTTCAATTATATTTTACTAATTTATTTTATTATAGTATGTTTATTATAACCGGAGACTAATCATGACAAAATGAAAAAATAGATTTTGAATTGAAATCCATGCATGTCTATGGTGGTGATTATGAAATAAAAAATTTATTGAAAGGTTGAAAGTTCGTCTTACTAAATCTGTTACTTTCTCAAAACGAACACAAGCATAAAAGAAAATTTAAAGGATATAATTATGGACATGATAAGTGGCATAATAATAACCACTAGAAGTTGAAACATAGTAATAAATAAGAGAAAAATGAGAGTTCTCATGATAACCCTTCAAAGGGTAGAGATAACTTATGTTATCAATTTGATATGAAAGGTCATTGGTCACATATATGTCGTTTGCCCAAATATTTTGTTTTTGTTAATATTCTTTGAGGAAGGGAAATGGTTAAGTCTTAAAAGATATTCACCGTTATGGATCTCATATTGAGATTATGAATGAGAAAGAAATTATATTTGGTATGAATCACTCTTGTTATGAATATCTACCTATTTTGATTTTAAAAAGAACAAAGAATGATTGGGTTATTGAATTATATTTATCACTCTTGTTATTAAATTGAATTAACTGTGATTATCTCAATGATCTTCATTTGTCATCTCATGAAAGGTTGAAAGTAGGATATTTGAATGTGAAAGATCCACTTGAATTGTGGAATAATTTAAAAGAAATATATGACCATCAAAATATGATAATTCTATCTAAAGCTTGTTATGATTGGATGCACCTGAAGTTGCAAGATTTTAAAACTATTAGTGAGTAGAACTTTTCAGTATTTAGGATAAAGTTCTCAATTATAATTATGTGAGGAGAATATTATTGATGAGAACTTGTTAGAGAACTTTTTCAACTTTTCATGCTTCAAATGTGCTCCTGCAGTACCAATTCTATGAAAAAGGTTTTCTAACCTCCCAAATTCGGCCTAAACATTATGACTAGATTGAGAAGGCTACATTAGCCATCGAAATGGCAAAGCTAACTTACATTACTTTTGAATGCCTTAAATAAACTCATTTTAGAGAAATTGTAGTTTTACTTTGAGTTAGCTTAAAAGCATTCATTCATTAGGTCGTGTATACTTAGGATTCATTTTATTGTTGATGGTGTTGTTTTAGAAAAAAAATGTTTACTTGTCGATCTTCTTTATAAAAAAAAAATTCAATGTTAAACTAATGCAGCGAAAAAAACCATTTTTCAAGTCATTTTGGAAACTTAGTTGCCTTATTGATTTATTTTTCAAAAATGGTTCCTTTGTAATGCAGACTAGGGAACAATATCAAATTTTACTTAAGCCCGATATCATGCATTATTTGGTTATTATGCTTGAGTAATCCATGTATGTAAAAATCCCCAAAAGGAAAGTTACCAAGCCACAGATTAGAAATAATTAAAAATTACAAACCAAAACCAGTAAAGACTTAATAATACTTATTAAGAAAAATAACTCGAGGTCCAAGGTGATTCTTCGAATGCCGAGTCTGGTCCTAATTTCGAGGTTTACTTGAAGAGTTAAACATTATTGGGGGCTAAGCTTATGAAAAGCTCGGTGTGAGTCAAACAATTATTTAAACAAACATAAATATCGAATATAGTGAAATATATTGGCATTAGCAGAAAAAAATAAAACCATCATAGAAATTTCATATCATTATATAGCCATTATCAAATTGATGTCAAACGGTGAATGATCATGAGACATCATTCATTTGAGTAACAATCATTAATTTCAATATCATTCAATACAACAAAATACAATACGTAGCATAAATCAATAACCTTCATTGAAGCAAACCCAAGATGATTTGGCATCTCTGTATTAAACGGGGAGCAGAACAAAGACATAACAGATTGGACCTTCATTGAAGCAGATCCAAGATGATTTGGCATCTATGTATTAGACGGGGAGCAGATCGAAGACATAGCAGATCTGACCTTCATGTGTTTACATCGAAGCAGATCCAAGATGACAGATTTGGCATCTTTGTATTAGACGTGGAGCAAATCGGAGATAACAGATTTGGCATCTCCGTATTAGACGAGGAGCAGATTGAAGAAGCAAATTTGGCATCTCTGTATTAGACGGAGAGCAGATCAAAGATAATAGATTTGGCGTCTCTGTATTAGACGGGGAGCATATCAAAGATAGCAGATATCGCCTTCCTGAGTTCCAGTGAAGCAGATTGAAGCCGTCAAGAGGCCATTTAAAGAAGATCAAGGATCAAGAACTCAAGACTCAGCAAGCCCGGGCAAAATTGGTCCTTTTATAGTCTTTGCTCTATTCCTGTTACACAGCAATGAGCAAAGAGGGGCAGCTGTAGACACTCAATTTTGCCCGAGCCCAGAAATAAGTCCAAAAACAAAAATAATAAACCCAAAAAAAGTCCAAGTTCACCCGAATTACAAATATAATTTGGCCCGATCAGAATGGCCCATTACTTGAAAAGATTTAAGGTCCATCTACAAGCTTGACTCATATGGAGATATAATCCTCAATGATATGCAATCTTAGATGTGATATGAAATCTTAGATATGATATGCAATCTTAGAAGATATGATTTTGTAATCTTAGAGATTTAATTTGTAAATACCTTTTAATCTTAACTGTTGATGTAATTGATCTGTACCGTTGGATTTGAGGAGGTTCAACTATAAATAGAGGCCTCTCCTTCATTGTAAAGACACTGGAGTTTTGGGAAACAATAAAATTTTTTTAGAGCTTTCACTCAAATTTCTCTCCCTCTTATATTCTTATTTTCTACGGTTTGTTTTCATTTTATTCTTTGTTCATCTTCGTTTTTCAACCCTTTTTATTTTGATTTAATCCATGTTTCCCTGATTTTTTTTATATTTTTTAAATTTTAATAATTTTAGTATCATATCAAACTATTTCATTTTTAATAATTTTTTTTTAGTATTACTCTTAGTAAATTATTTTTTAAAATTTTACTCAAATTATTATTTAAAAAAATATATTTCATTTAATTGTCATATTTTATCCAAAAGTTTTTCTAAAATGAGGCAATGTTTTTCGCATTTAGGAATTCGGGAAATAGTGCCCTAACATGCTGGATTGCTATTTCCCATTTGTCTAAATGCCTAAAGCATCCTTCTAAATAGATTTTGTAAATCACGAGATGATTTCAGTTACGAGAGTTTAAGAATATTGTGTCCTATCATGTTTGATGTGATGTTTGTATTCTTTCGGAGCTAAGGAATCTTGATTTTTCAACTTAACAATTCCGGTTTTAAAAAAGCGATCTTATTTTTAAATCTTTTCAAATTTTTACATTAAGACAAAAATCTATTCAATTTGGTACCAATTTTGGGCGTTGCGAGGGTGCTAATCCTTCCTCGTACGTAACCGACTCTCGAACCTGTTTTCTTAATTTTCATAGACCAAAACGTTTTATTAGGTGATCCAATCACACCTAAAAAGGTTGGTGGCGACTCCCGTTTTCGTTTTTCAAAAGTCAATCCCCGTTTTTCAAACATCCCTTTAAAAAATGGTTTCGACATGGGGCATTTGGGTTAGCACCTAATTCAATAATATACTATAAAATCAGTATCTATTAATTATTCAATTCCTTCATTTAATCAATCCATAACATTTACCCTACAACTATGTCGAAACAAGAATTAATTTTACACTTAACTGCACTTATGCTTCCCGATTTATGAGTTTTGAATGCCCAAATGGTCAAGAACGTTTTTCCCTAATTGACATGGGTTTATTAGTTGATTAGGAGGGTTCAAGAAATAAAATTAAAGCTGGATTTAATTGGGCAAGATTCAAGAAACAAAACAGCCCCCTTTCTTGCACATAGGCGCACGCACCACCACCCATGGTGGCAAGAATTGGGGCTAAATTTTAAAATGATTTGAGATCTCATTAAATTCTGAAAAAATACCTTTGAAATAATTTAAAATCCCCAAAATTCTAGATCTAGAAATTTAGGTTTTTAATGGACAAGATTAATCAAGAAATTGAAGAGAGAAGAGATCTTACCCAAGCTAGTCGAGAGAAACAGCAATGACATTTTCTTGGCAATGTTCGGGATCGATCTTGGAGTTCAAGATTTCAGATTTGGGGCTGATTTTAATGAGGAAAAATGAGCAATATTGTGGAGAATATGTTAACAAATCTTGCGGCAAAAAGAGAAAGAAAAAACAAGAAAAAGATGGTAAAACTAAGTGTAGGCAACGATAACAATAGAGGAAAGGAAAAAAAAAATAGAATCACTACAGAAAATAGGGCTTTAGCGGCGTTTTATCAAAAAATGCTGCAAAAATTGTAAAACACAGAGCAATAGCGGGGTTTTACCAAAAACGCTGCTAAAAAGAGAGCATTAGTGGCGCTTTTGGTAAAACGCCGCTAAAAACCAGAGCATTAGCGGCGCTTTTAGTAAAACGCCGCTAAAAGTCATATAACCTTTAAACCCCAAAAAAATTATAAACACTAATCTATAACCCCTAAAACAATAATTATTAAAATTTATGGTTATAAAATTTATTAAATATTTTCTTATATAATCGTAAAAGAGATAGTATTGAATTTAAAATATGGAATTAATTATCATTATAGTTTAAGGTTTATGGTTTAAGATATATGGTTTAGGGTTTAGTGTTTATGAGTTAACTATGGTTTAAGATATATGGTTTAGGGTTTAAGGTTTAGGAGTTAACTAGTATTTGCAGGTTTATGATGAATTATGGGTTTAGGGATTATGATTTAGGGTTTAGGGGTTAGGGTTGGAGTTTAAGGTGTAAGGGTTTGGGGTTAAGGGTTTAGGGTTTAGTGTTTATGGGATAGGGGTTAAGAGGTTATGGTTTTGATTAATTAGTATTTTTTAATTTATATATTAAACAATTTCTTTTATAATTGTAAAAGAGATAATATTAATTTGAATATATTAAACTTATGATTATAGTTTAAATTATTTAAGAGATAATAGATAAACTTTATATATATATTAAATGGTTTAAGATTTAATCTAAAAATATTTTGATATATTAAAAATAATTTGCAAGAGCCCAAATTCGCCCGGGCTTTAAATTAAAATAAAAAATAAATAAAGTCCATTTATTTTATAAACAATCCGTTTCATGATGCTAAAGCCCAAATCCAAACAAATTTAAAACTTATTGGACTCATTTACACCCTAAAAATGACCCAACACCTTGACCCAGGTTTACACGGGGCCCAAAAGGCCCAAAACTGTAAAAACAGACAAGGAAAGCCTAGGGTTTCCTGAGAACTCAGCGCCGCAATGAATTTCTGGAAGCTTCGGGCACTCTAAGCGACGTGACTTTTCATCTCGTACAGATTCAATGGCCCAATCGTCGCCACCAAGCACGCTATGATTTCTCGACTCTGCCATCATACATCGCGCCACCATCGACGCGCAAATCACGCCAGAAACGTTAGATCACCTCACGCTACGATACGGCGTTGGCTCCATCAGCGCGCAGACATCAGTGATCGAGCAAGATCCTCGCGGTTTACCTGCGAACAAAAAAGGAAACAAAGACAGAAAACACGATAGAAAAGGAAAATAGATAGGAGAAAAGAAATCAAAGATTTCTTCCTAAATGTAAACAGAAGGCTATAAAAGCCTCTTTACAAATCTGTACAAGGAAGGGGGATTTTTGGAAAAAAACAATAATATACACAAAGATTCAGAAAATAACAGAGTATTTTTATACACAAAAGCAATCAACAGTCATCAGAGAATACAAGAGGTGAATACTTTATTTATCTTTTAATATATATTGGTAATAAAAAGGGAAAAGGGAGACGAACCATTTTGAAACGGGAAATTTTCCAGTTTCCGACCGCCACATGTGACGGCGTTTGAGGTGGCGCGTGGGCACGTGAACGCCTGAGAATGGAGGCTCGACGGAGCTCCGATACCGGTCCCAGATCCTCTTTCAGAGGATTTCTTTCCTTTTTTTTTTTCAGAACCAGCTTAAAATGATTTTAAAACTAAAACCAGGGCTTATATAGCCCCACAAAAACGGTGTCGTGTTGCTTAATTCAATAAGCATTAAAACGGCACCGTTTTGGTAAAGAATCCGTGTGTTGACCCGATTACCTGGGTAGGATCCGCTTTTTTTTGGAAAATGGGCAAATTGCCCAATTAATCCTCTCGTGTTTTAAATTTTTTTAATTTCATTTTATTTTTTATTTTTAATTTGGCCCTAATCTTTTATATTTGTTTCAATTTAATCCTAGCGGCCTTTAAAAATCCATTCGGGAAACGGTGTCGTTTTGGGATTAGGGTTTAATTACCCAATGAGTCCCTCGACTTTTAGCTTGTGTTTTAATTAGGCCCAATTATATTTTATTATTTTGCATATAGCCCCAAATTCTTTAATTAAATTCAATTTTAATCCCTTTTATATATTTAATTTATTTTAAATACTTTATATATTATTTAATTTTGTAATATTAGTTATATAAAGTGATATATATTATCCACTATATTATTTTTATTATTATTCTATTTATAAATTAATTTTATTATATATTTTATGATAATATATTTTTGTAAATTATGTATTATTATTTATTAATTGTGTAAATTTTAATATTTTTTAATTATTATTAAATACTAGTATATATTACCCTTATTTATAGTATTGTATTTCATTTATATTCTATTACATATTACATTTTATTACATATTTTTATATTATTTATATTATTATATATTTTAGTTTTAAATTATATTATATATTCTACTATATATTATCTATTACATTACTTTTATTTCATTATAAAATATATACTATTTTATCACTCACTAATTATTGTTTTTTTTATCATTAAATGAATATGAGTAATATTAATATTTAGTACATTATTCTATTAATATATATTAAGTCATTATAGTCTACAATATGGTTTATATACATACATTAAATATTTTTTTTTAAAAAGGGAAGTTTTCCTTTATTATTTTCATATTGTTCAAAATTTCTAAATATTTTTTATTTTGATATGATTTATATTTTATATGTTTATACTTTGTTTTTTTTAATAAATTATTTGATATTGTTTTTGCATATTTGCATGGAAATTAATTATTTATGTTGATCTAAAGTATATTTGCATGAAATATTGGTATATAATTTATATCATTAAATTCATAATGCTCTATGTTGTATTTTTGCATGAAACAATAATGCATGTATATTTGTATTTATAATGATATGTTTATAAAATGATAGCATATGTTGTGTAAATTATTTATTATTTTCTTTACTATATTTGCATGAAATAATAAAGCATATATATTGTAATTAGGTTTATTTAATTTCTTGTAATATGTAAAACATACCATTACTTTTAAAATCAAAAGTCATATGTCATTTAATTAAAAAAGAATTTTTCAAAGGTAAGGCAATGTTTTGGATATTTAGGAATTCGGGAAATAGTGCCCTAACATGCCGGGTAGCGATTTCTCGTTTGTCTAAATATCTAAAATATCCTTCTAAACGATTTTTTTTTTTACAAATCACAAGATGACTTCAGTTACAAAAGTTTAAAGATATCGTGTCCAATCATGCTAGATGTGATGTTTGTACTCTTTTAAAACGAAGGAATCTTGATTCTTTTTTTTTAACTCAAAACATTACGGTTTTAATGGCATCTCATTTCTAAATTCTTTCAAATTTCTGGCATTAAGACAGAAATCTATTCAATTTGGTACCAATTTTGGGCGTTCCGAGGGTGCTAATCCTTCCTCGTACGTAACTGACTCCCGAACCTATTTTTTTAATTTTCGTAGACCACAACTTTTTATAAGGTGATTCAATCACACCTAAAAAGGTTGGTGGCGACTCCTGTTTTCATTTTTCAAAAGTCAATCCCCGTTTTTCAAACATCCCTTTGAAAAATGGTTTCGACAGCTTGGCGACTCCACTGGGGACAATAAGAGAATCAAGCCGTAAAATTGATTGATTTTTGTCCTTTTATTGAAATTTGAAAACTTGATTTGAAAACTATGATCTTTTTTTTTATGTGTTTGCTGCATATGGTTGTTATTTTTCTCGCACACGTTGCATTTGCATGACCGTTGTGGTCGCACCTTTAAGTGGGAGTGAGAAGCTATGCTTGAGTGAGGTTTTCACCTTCGTATGAGCTAGTGGATTGCTTTCAGGATACTGTACCTATGTCTTCGTGAGATTTTCATCTCCGTATGGGCATATGGAAAAGTGTCCCCCTGAACTGAACTTGGTTTATATGAGCCTATAATGGGTGAAGACCGAGGAATCTGCTGGTTCAGGTACCCTTGCTTTAGAGCTAACACTCATATAGTGAACCTTTAAGTGCTTACCCTAGGGAAATAGTGATAACCTTTAGAAAATTACCCTTGTAAGTATTTGTTTATCATTTTCCTTATATATATGGTACTGACCTATTCTTATTTTGCTGTCATTGCATGTCATTTGGCATATAAAGGTGTCGGTTCAAGGCTTGATTTCTAGATTAGAAAGTTTTGTATGAGGAACGAATACCTTAATAAAGTGGAGGACAATGCTTCTGTCTGTACCTGGCCATAGAAAACCCAATTAGAGAAAGGAGATAGTATCACCTAGGGGTATGTCAGAGTTATGGGACTTCACCCGTGTTAATTTGACGCAGAATGAGTTGCAGGAATTGAGAGATATTTGGGCCTAATGGGATGATGAGGCTAAGCAGCTCTTCTATCAGAATTACGGAGACCTTCTCTATTTGCTAGACGTCAAGGTAGATAGGCACTTGTTCCGAGCCATGGTACAGTTTTGGAACCCTACTTATAGTTGCTTTACATTTGGTGATGTTGATCTTGTACCTACTCTAGAGGAATATACGACTTTACTACGTTGCCCGAGGATTTAGGGTTACAAGGCTTATGTTAGGCCTGCTACCCTTCCAACTTTTATGAAGAAGTTGGTAATGATTACTGGGATGAGTGAGCAGTGTGCTGCAGCTCGTGTACAGCAAAAAGGTGGTAGTAAATGTATTCCATGGATCGTTTTGAGGGATTTGATATTGACGCATCCAGACGTAAAGAAAAAGGTTGACGTCCTAGCTTTGAGTATTTATGGCATGGTGGTTTTCCCAAAAGCGTTGGGGCACGTAGATGAGGCAATTGTGGACTTATTCGATCAACTTGGTAAACAGAACACACCTGTGCCCGCAATCTTAGTTGAGACGGTAAGATACTTGACTGCATGTCGAAGAGCTGGTGAGGGAAGGTTCATTGGATGTACACAGCTACTATTGGTTTGGTTTCATAGCCACTTCTGGAAGCTTGATAAGGTTCCTTGCCGAGTATTCTTTCAGGGTTATTCTCCCTTAAAGGAAACAGTGGACATGCTTAGGAGAGATGATATCTCCGAGGAGAGGTGGATAGACATTCTTCAGAATCTGCGAGAGGAAGATGTTATGTAGAAGGCTCCTTGATTGGTTCCTAGTGAAGTTCTTTATCGTTGTGGCAGTTTCAATTGGGTCCCTTTGCCAGGAATTTAGGGAGTGGTTGGATATACACCATTATTTGTCCTAAGGCAGTATCGAGCAAGGCAGTTTATACTGGCTACATAGGGTTTAGCTTAGAGCGATTTTTCTTATAAGGGAGATCACTATAAGAAGAGGATGCGAGATATTGCTGAGGCTTGGAAGAAGCCTTTCTGTATGAAAATTTTGACTGAAGGTTCGAAGTCAACCCTTGAGTATAAAGGATGGTTTAGTAGGAGAATCAACGATAATGTCTCTAGGCCAATTATGGGGGTGGCTCGATCATTAGAAGAGAGCTTGCGAGTGATTCCATCAGAGGTGGAAGTTATGAAGCAAGAGTTTGAGAGAAAGAATTCAGAGCTTGAAAAGAGGATGGAGAAGCTCGAAAAAGAAAAAATGTGCTTGAGTCTCGATGTCGACTTTCAAAAAATAGAAGTAGAGAAGGTGAAAATGGAAAAGAGAAAGATCGAGGAAGATCGAGATGACTTAAAGACATATTATAAGAAGGCCCAGGTAACATTGAAAAGGGTCAGTTTAGGGAGGTCTTCAAAGCAGTGGCAGCATGAGATTCAAGAGGAAAGAGCTAAGGTCGAGTATTGGGAGAAGAAGTTCCAAGAGATGCAGTCACGTAATCAGGCCCTAGAAAAAAGAAAATCAAGGGTTAAAAGTTAAGGTGATAGAGCTTGGACGATCTCTTCATCATTACCGAAGTCATAACTCTGCGATCGAGTTAAAGAGTTAAAGGTAAGCTTGGATAAGATTGAGGAGATGAAGCACCATATCAGAGGGTTGGAAATAGCACTACAGGACTGTGAGCTACGGATTGAGCAACTCGAGGCAAGAGAAGATCAGTGGAAGGGGGAACTTCACCATCTTCAGGATCAAGTGGGGAATAGAGATCACATCATGGGAGAGGCCCTCGTTCAGATTTGAGAGGTTGCTGAACACTTGCAGGAGTTGGCAATACAAGCTAGAACGCTGAGTATAACGTATGAGTCATCGTCGGACAAAGGACAAGAGTTAGCATTATTATTAGATAGGGTTCAGACTCTAGGCCTACGGGCAAAAGTGTATTTGTAATCCGTTTTATGAAAAGATTTTTGTTCCTTAAATAACGTTTTCTAAAATGAAACTGAATCAGAGTCGACATCTTTTTGCATTCATGCATTTGCATTTCATAGCATTTCATCACATCGTTTGCATTCAAAGTTATAGAAAGACCCTAACTAGTTAAAATTACTTAGAGTTGAAAAGAAAATCTGGAAACCACGCATCAGTATGGAACTCGTGCAAAATCTAAGAATATGGACCAAAGGTTTGAACAGCTACAGAAGGACATGTAGGACCAATTGCAAGAGCAATTGGCAAAAATACAGAACGACATGAGGGAGCAAATGCTAGAGGCTCAGAGGAATATGATGACTGAGATGGCTCAGTTGCTGAGGGCCACTAATAAGGGAAAAGCCCCTATGGCAATCACTGGTGAGGAGGAAGAAGATCATCCTCCAGGCTTTACCCACCCCATGGGCCTACACAAACCGAGGCACCTCCTAAAAGACCATCTGTCAATATAAGGCCTCAACATGGGCCGGTTGATACTGGGATCCATATGAATTACCCAACTGGTTCAGGATTCAATTTGGGTGATAACCCTACCAATCCTCTCATTCCTGACTTGGATATGGCTGAAAAAGAAGATTTGAGGGCCGAAGCTGCAAAACAGTTGGAGGAGAAATTTAAAGCTTTAGAGAGTGCTAATAGGCATCATGGAGTTGATGCTAAAGATTTAAGCTTGGTCCCAGACTTGGTGCTTCCTCACAAATTTAAGATGCCGGAGTTCGAGAAGTACAATGGTACTACTTGCCCAGAGGCCTACATCATGATGTTCTGTAGAAGGATGACCGGGTACGTAAACAATGATCAGCTGTTGATCCATTGTTTCCAAAATAGTTTAGTAGGAGTGGCAGCCAGGTGGTACAATCAGTTGAGCCGGGCTAGAATAAATTCATGGAGGGATCTTGCGCAAGCCTTCATGCAGCAGTACAATCATGTGACTGACATGACTTCTGATAGGATCACTCTGTAAAACATGGAGAAGAAGCCTAATGAGAGTTTTAGGCAATATGCGCAGAGATAGAGAGAGGTGGCAATGTAGGTTCAACCACCACTGTTAGAGAAGGGGACCATCATGTTGTTTATCAACACTTTAAAGGCTCCATTCATCACTCACATGATTGAAAGCACTACCAAAAGTTTTGCGGACATAGTCATGGCAGAAGAGATGATCGAGAATGCCATAAGGGGTGGCAAAATTAAGGGGGAAGCGGCCAAAGATCGGCCCCAAGGAGAAAATACAATGAGGTGAACAACACAAGTAGTTTTAACTCGAAGGCAGTCACAGTTGGTCAACCCAAAGTGGCTACGGTTGGCAACAGGGTTCTCAAAGGCAGGAATCTAGCATAAGGCACGAGAGGATGCTCCCTGTGACGTATCGTGAGCTTTATCAAAGCTTATATGATGCACATGCTATTGCTCATTTCCACTTGAAACCATTATAGCCTCCATATCCTAAATGGTATGATGCAAACACCAGATGCGAGTACCACGCTGGAATATCAGGGCACTCAATTGAAAATTGTACTGGATTTAAGAAGGTCGTGGAGAGGTTGATCAAGATAGGGGTCGTGAAATTTGACAATACCCCAAATACTGAAAACCCTTTGCCAAATCATGACAATCAAGGAGTGCATGTCATTGGCGAAGCCAGTGAGAGGAGGATGAAGGAAAATGTTGCTGAGGTAAAGATGCCTATGAAGGTAATTTGAGAGAAAATGATGAAGAGAGGGATGATAACCTCTAAGGGTGAAAGAGAAAGAACGAGGAACTGCTGTGAGTTCCATGAGAGGAGGGTCATGAGACCCAAAATTGTGAAGAACTTAGAGCCTTGATGCAAGGCTTTATAGATAACAAAGAGCTACAAATTTTTGAAGGTAGCTCTTTAAAAAAAGAAATATGTGTGCTGAAAAAGGAACAATAAAGAACCAGTCGGCCAAGGATTATTATTTCCTTGCAGGGGAATAATGAAGTAGGGGAACAAATAGTGCCTAAGGTCATAATCCATAAACCTGTGTCCTTTCCTTATAAGGATAACAAGAGGGTACCATGGAGTTATAATTGTTAAGTGTCAATGCCATAGAAAGAGGATATAGCAAGTGCTTCTAAGGAAGCTCAAGGTGAGGGATCCCATGCACGGAGTGGGAAGCGATATGATGCAGTGGGTGTCAGAGAGGAGCCCACAAAAGCAAAGGGTGTTAGTATGGAGAAAAAGAAGGAGGCTGAATTGCCTATTAAGGAACCAGTAAAAGAGGAGGAGGCTAAGGAATTTTTAAAGTTCCTTAAGCATAGTGAGTATAGCGTGGTCGAGCAGTTGCATAGGCAGCCGGCTTGCATATCAGTATTGGCTCTACTTTTGAGTTCTGAGGCACATAGGGAGGCATTAATGAAGGTGCTTAACGAATCATATGTCACCCACGACATATCCGTTGACAAGCTAGATCGGTTGGTGAATAACATAAGCACGGATAACTTCATTTACTTTAATGATAATGAAATCCCACCGGGGGGCAGAGGGTCAACTAAGGCTTTGTATATTACTACTCGATGCAAGGGGTACACACTCCCAAGCATGCTCGTTGATAATGGATCAACTTTTAATGTTTTACCATTGTCTACATTGAACAGATTGCCCATTGATGATTCTCACATAAAGAAATGTCAGAATGTGGTAAGAGCCTTCGACGGTATAGAAAGGAATGTGATGGAAAGGATTGACATCCCTTTGGAAATTGGGCCGAATATATACGAAGTGGATTTCTTGGTGATGGATATCAAGCCTTCCTACAATTGCTTGTTAGGCAGGCCATGGATACATTCAGTAGGAGCGGTGCCCTCATCGTTGCACCAGAAACTAAAGCTAGTGATGGATGGACGGTTAGTGACTATCAATGCGGAGGAGGACATTATAGCCGCAGTCACTAGCAAGGCCCCTTATGTCGAGACAAATGAAGAGTATATTGAATGCTCCTTTCACTCTTTAGAATTTGTAAATGCAACCTTCATTTTAGAAGGAAGTGAGCTGCTAGTACCAAAGATAGCAAGAGCTACAAGGATGGCTCTACGAATGATGGCAGGAAAGGGAGCCTTACCAAAAAGGGGGTTAGAAAAATATTTGCAAGGAGGGACTCGAATCCCTGAATTGAGAGAGAAGAGAGATCGCTTTGGTCTGGGCTTCAGGCCAGACTATAAGCAAAGAAGGAAGGAAGTTGAGAAGCGCCAAGAGGGAAGAAGGGCACGCTTAAATAGAAGAGAAGTGGACTGGGAGCCGATGACATTCCCTCCAATATCCCAAACCTTCATATCGAGAGGGTTACTCATAGAAGGAAGTCATCAAGTTAATGCTATACAAGATGAAGGATCAAAGCAAGAAAACCTTGAGGGCATTCGTCCTTACGAATCGGGAAGCTCTTTAAACAATTGGACTGCAGAGGAACTTCCTGTAGTCTTTAAGAATTTTTCAGAGTAATTCTTGAAACATTCTTGTTACTCTAGAGCCTAGGGGTAATAGGATTACATTTGTGAAATAGGCTTACGTTCATCTGTTATTTTTAATAAAATATAACTTTTATCAATTCGAACGAGTATTGTTTCATTTTTATCAACCAATATTTCATTAAATTTTGACAATTCTTATTCTTTCATTCATGGTACATAAATAATCATTCTTAAATTCATTCATTCCTTGTATATTCTTTATACTTCACAGATCCCTAGATATCAATGATATGAGCACTGATATTACAAATCCTGATTTCTCTCGTGAGCAAGACATGTGTTTAGAAGAATCTCAGGATTTTGAAGATGTCCAGGACTGTGATGTGTCTTTGGATCTTTTGAGGATGGTAAAACAAGAGAAAAAGCAAATCATGCCCAATGAGAAAGAGGCAATAGAGGATGTAGCCTTAGAGGAGGGGAAGGAGGTGAAAATTGGTACGCATATTGCTAAAGATGCAAGGCAAAGACTGATTGAGTTGTTACGTGAGTTCAAGGATATCTTCGTATGGTCTTATCAAGATATGCTAGGGTTAAATACCGATTTTGTGGTGCATCATCTCCCAATAAGACAGGATTGTAAACCAGTCGAACAGAAGTTGCGAAGAATGAGGCCAGATATCGTGTTGAAAATAAAGGACGAAGTCAAGAAGCAGTTCGATGCAGGGTTCTTACAAGAGGTGAAGTACTCTGAATGGGTAGCTAACATTGTACCAGTTCCTAAGAAGGATGGGAAAGTACGAATGTGCGTTGATTACAGAGATCTGAACAAGGCTAGCCCAAAAGATAATTTTCCTCTGCCACACATAGACACTTTGGTAGACAATACAGTGGGATATTCATTGTTCTCCTTCATGGATGGTTTCTCATGGTACAATCAGATAAAGATGCATCCCAAGGACATGGAAAAGACTACCTTCATAACATTGTGGGGCACCTTTTGTTACAAAGTAATACCTTTTGGGTTGAAGAATACAGGGGCAACATACTAGAGGGCTATGGTGACTTTATTTCACGATATGATGCACAAGGAAATTGAGGTGTATGTTGATGACATGATTGCCAAATCTTGAACAGAGGAGGAACATATTGAAGTTTTAAGGAAATTATTCTTGAGATTAAGAAAGTTTCAGTTAAAACTTAATCCGGCCAAGTGTAGTTTCGAAACTAGGTCAGGGAAATTACTAGGCTTTGTGGTTAGTGAAAAGGGAATAGAAGTTGACTCAGACAAAGTTAAAGCCATACGAGATTTGCCTCCACCACGTACTCAGAAAGAAGTTTAAGGTTTTCTTGGAAGGTTGAATTATATTGCTCGGTTTATTTCACAATTAACTGAGAAATGTGACACTATATTTCGCCTCCTTAGAAAACACAACCCGGGTACTTGGGATGAGGAATGCCAGAATGCCTTTGAAAAAGTCAAGCAATACCTATTAAAAGCTCCAGTACTATCTCCACCTAGTCCAGATAAACCACTAATTCTGTACTTGTCGGTGTTTAGTAATTCCATGGGATGTGTGCTTGGTCAACATGACGAGTCGGGAAGAAAAGAGAAGGCGATATACTACATCAGTAAGAAATTTACAGAGTGTAAGATGAGGTATTTGCCAATTGAGAAACTGTGTTGTGCTCTAATCTGGACGACTCGAAGGTTAAGACAGTACATGCTATATCATACTACTTGGCTTATTTCAAAACTTGATCCTTTGAAGTATATGATGGAATCAACAGCGTTGAATGGGAGAATGGCGAGATGGCAGATTTTGCTCTCAGAGTTTGACATTGTCTACGTGAGCCAAAAGGCTATAAAAGGAAGCGCGATAGCGGAATTTCTGGCTAGTAGAGCTCTAGAGGACTATGAGCCATTGAATTTCGATTTCCCAAATGAGGAGTTGATGTGCGTAGCAACTCAGGGGATTGTCCTTGGAAGTTGAGCTTTGATGGGGCATCCAATGCAGTGGGAAATGGAATTGGGGTAGTCTTGATATCCCCAAGCGGCGATTATTATCCATTCACATGCAAGTTGGATTTTGATTGTACAAACAATATGGTCGAGTATGAAGCATGCATCATGGGACTCTGAGCGGCTATAGAGCGAGGAATAAAAACCATGGAAGTATATGGAGACTCTGTATTGGTGATTTATCAGCTTAGGGGTGAATGAGAGACAAGGGATCCTAAATTGATTAATTATCGAAAGGTAGTTTTGGGGTTACTTGAGGAGTTTGATGACATCACTTTCAATTATATCCCACGAGATGAAAACCAAATGGCAGATGCGCTAGAAACCTTGGTTTCAATGATTAGAGTGAATAAGGAGGAGGAGATGAGACCCATTCAGATGAGTATCTTTGAGGCTTCAGCTCATTGTTGTAACATTAAGGAAGAAGAAAAGGATGATAACCCTTGGTATCAGGATATATTGCGATATGTGAGAGATCGTAAATACCCAGAACAAGCAACTAAAAATGACAAGCGAACTTTAAGGAGATTAGCCTGCGATTACGTCTTGGATGGGGACATCTTGTACAAAAGAAGAAAGGACCAAGTACTGTTGAGATGTGTGGATGTTGTGGAAGCTAAGTTAATCTTGGAAGAAGTTCACGAGGGTGTTTGTGGGACACCTGCAAATGGTTTCACGATGGCTAGACAAATCATGAGGTTTGGATATTATTGGTCTACTATGGAAGGGGACTGTATCAACTACGCTAAGAAATGCCATAAATGTCAGATTTATAGAGACAAGATTCATGTACCACCTTCGCCTCTACATGTTATGACTTCTCCATGGCCTTTTTCCATGTGGGGCATGGAAGTCATTGGGCCAATATCACCAAAAGCTTCAAATGGACATCGCTTTATTTTCGTAGTCATTGATTACTTCACGAAGTGGGTAGAGGCTACTTCTTATACAAATGTTACTAAGTCAGCTGTAAGTCGTTTCTTGAAGAAAGAGATCATTTTTCGGTATGGGATGCTCGAGAGGATCATATCAGACAATGCATTAAACTTGAACAACAAAACGATAGCAGAAGTTTGTAGTCAGTTCAAGATTAAACATCATAATTCATCTCCATATCGTCAAAAGATGAATGGAGCAGTGGAAGCTGCTAACAAGAATGTAACAGCCCAAATTTGACCGGGCTTTAAAATAAATAGAGTGTTTATTTAAACAGTCCATTTAAGCCTTTACAGGACCCAAATACCATGACTCACTAACCCGTAGGCCCAAAAATTAAATAAACCTAAACCTGGTTACAACCCAATACCCGTTACAGACCCAATCAGCCTAAAATTACCACTAACCCATTACACCCTTAACCCAAAAAATATACAAGCCCAAATACCCAAACAGGACAAGACTAAATGAGGCCCAGTGTTTAAACAGAATCTGGAAACCCTAAGGTTTCCAGAAACCTTTGCGCCGCAAACACCCCAACACCAGGCCCCACTTCACGCCGCAATTGGCGCTTGGATCGCGCCCCTGTCGCCGAAGATCATGCCATTTGCCTGCAAGAAAAGGGAAAGAAAATCACAGCAGACATGCGAACCAAATATGGAAAGAAATCGAATATTCCTTTCCAAAATTTGTAATGGTTTATCAAGGCTATAAAGCCTTCTTTTCAATCTGTAAAAAGGGGACCGGAGAGAGAGATATACGAAAATATTGTACACAGATACAGAAATAAAAAAAATACTTACAGATTCAAAGAATACACAAGCAGTTTCAAAGAAAAGGTGATTTAACCGTGTGTTTTTATTTTAGAACATATGCATGTATATACATCATTTTAGCAAAAAATAGTATCTTTTAAAAAAGGGGAAGAGATTACCTGTGGAAGGACGAGGATTTTAATCCTCAGACCACTGTACAGGACGGCGCGTGAGCGCTTGAGGAGACCTCTGGACGGAGGCTCAGCAGCTCCGGGATCGGCCCCTGAATCCTCTTCCAGAGGATTTTGCTTTTTTTTTTGTAAACGAATGTTAAAATGATTTTTAGGGGCAAAGTTTGACTTATATAGTCTATTTAAAACGGTGTCGTTTTACAACTATAGGATCTGCGCGTTGACCCAATTACCCGGGGAGGATCCGCGCATTTTTAAGAATTGGGTTAATTACCCAATTGGTCCTCTCGCAATTTTTATACTTTTAATTTCGTTTTATTTATTTTTATATTTGGCATTAACATTTTAGTTCTATTTCAATTCGACCCTCCTAATGATTTACAATCGTATTAGGGGAAACGGTGACGTTTTGGGAATAGGGCTATTTGCCCAGTGACCCCCTTTGATTTTGCGTGTGTTTCAAATCGGGCCTTAATTTAGTTTTAGCTTTTTAAATTTGCCCCGTAATTTTACAAAACTTTAAATTTAGTCCTTTTTTTTTATTTCTATATATTTTTATATTAATATTTGATTTATTTTAATTTTACTTTTATACATCAAAATTATTAGAAGTGTTATTTTTATATGTATTACTATTATAAATTATTTTCCTCAAATTATTATTATTTTTATATATTATTATATTTTTCACATATATATATTTATTAATTATTTATATATATATTGTTTTACATGTTATTTCATATTATATCTATTATATTTATTATATATTTATATTACATTTTATTTTATAATATTTATAATATTTTTTTATTGTTTTTTTATATATATGTTATGTATATCATGTATCGCCAATTATATTATTTATGTTTATATTATATATATTATTTTGAAAAATGTAAATTATTATTATTAAATCATATTTTTAACTCACACCATATACATATTTTTTTATCAATTATTTATTTATCTATTATATATTATTTCATTTTAAAATTAATATTGTTATATTATGAATTCTCTTACATACTTTTAAACCAATATATTACCATATAATTATTATTCTTTTATTCTTGTTATTATATATTATATTATCTATTAAATACTATTTTAAAATGGTTATGAAATGTCTTGTTTTTAATTGTATGTATATTTTGTTAGCAATCAATTACTCCTTTTTTATTAGTTCTTCTATATGTTTTATATTGTATGTATCATGTATGTGTTAAGTTTATTTTTATTATAATTATATGCAAATTGACATTATATTTATTCTATTTGTATATCATACATTATTTGGTTATGTTTTTTATATCATGCATCATTTAAATATTATTTCGTATGTTTATATACTTTGTTTATTCATTTTCAATACATGCTATGTATATATATCTTTGTTTGCATTTTTTGCTTTATATGTATTATTCTTTTTATCGTAGTATTCATTTTTATCTACCTAGTACAATAATATATTATTATGATTTATAATGTAATACAATTCTCCACACATCATCTTTAAAAAGACAAGGCTCCAAAATTTTCAAAAAAAATATAAAGGCAATGCTTGGTGTTTGGAAATTTCGAAAAAGTAGTGCCCTAACTTATTGGGTTGCAGCTTTTCTCGTTAAGTTCAAATAGTCAAGTACCCTTCTAAGTTTTTAAAGGTTTTCAAAATATAAGTGACTGTCTTGGAATTGCAAAGTGATATGTCCTAACCTACTGGATGTGGCATTTTGCTGTTTCGAGATAGAGATTTCTAAAAGGCTAACTTATAGTCAATACTTTGACACAAGTGAACCCAAATTTTTAAATACTTTAAAGACGATTACATCTTAAAATTTTTAATTTCCGACATTAAAGACATTCTGATAATCAATTAGGTACCAATTTTTGGGCGTTACGAGGGTGCTAACCCTTCCTCGTACGTAACCGACTCCCGAACCCATTCTTTTGATTTCGTAGACCAAAACCAATGATTTTAAAACAAATGTTTTAAAGGTGATCCAATCACACCTAAAAAGATTGGTGGCGACTCCTGTTTTTCATTTTTTAAAGTCGATTTCCATTTTCCAAAACTCGATTTTAAGATGGTCTCGACAGCTTGGCGACTCCGCTGGGGAATCCACCTGTAAGAGAGTCAAGCCATGTAATTGATTATCTCTTGTCTTAATGTCGGAAATTAAAAATTTTAAAATTTAATCCTCTTTGTATTACATGTGTTTGTATTGTTGCATGTGTTGCTATATTCTAATACGCATTACATTTGCATGAACGTTGTGGTCACACCCTTAAGTGGGAGTGAGAAACTACGCCTTCGTGAAGTTTTCGCCTCCGTGCAGGATAGTGGATCACTTTCGGCATACATCCGTACCTATGGTTTTGTGAGATTTTCATCTCTATGTAGCCATAGGGAAATGTATTCCCCTGAACTGAACTCAATTCAAATGAGCCTATAATGGGTGAGAATCGAGGAATCTGCTGGTTCAGGTACCTCAAACTTTAGAACCAACCTCATATAGAAAAAAATCGTAAGAGCCCAACTTAGTTAGATTTAAACTTTAGATATTACCCTTATAAATTATTGTTGAGATTTATTGATATCATGTGATACTGACTATTTCTTTTCTTTTGTTTGCATTTTGCATTTACAAAGGTATCGATTCAAGGTCAGTTTCTAAGTTAGAGAGTTTTGTTATGGAGAACGGACTTCTTGATAGAGTGGAGGGCAATGCCAACGTCCATAGATAGTCTGAGCAAACTCAATTAGAAAAGGGAGATAGTATAGCTGCGGGATATATGTCGGAGCTGTCGGGATACACTCGTATTAGTGTCACGCAGAACAACCTCCAGGAGCTTAAGGAAATTTGGGATTAGTGGGGCAATGAGACCAAGCAGTTATTCTATGGTAATTATGGAGATTTACCTTACTTACTCGATGTTCAGGTAGACGAGCGCTTGTTTCGAACCCTTGCCCAGTTTTGGAATCCGGCATATAGTTGTTTCACTTTTGGGGAAGTAGACTTGGTACCTACTGTGGAAGAGTACACTGCCTTAGTTCGTTCTCCCAAATTTCAGGTTGATAGGATCTATTCTCGATGTAACACCCTAAACCCGGCCCAGACGTTATGGCCGAATTCAGCATGCCACACGAAAAAGTTGCGATTCGTTTTATTAAAAATCTCTTTCTTAGGGTTTTAAAACGTTAATGTTATACGTTTAAGTGAACGAAAGCTGTGCACCAGGTAGGAAGCCAGAGAAGAGGAGGTGAGTCTGTTGGACTGCTTAAGTACCAAGCTCTTCCCGGATCCAATCCTAGACATGCACACATCCATTGCCACACTTAAAGTATGTTATGTGTCTACAAAAAATAAGTCATGTTTAAGTCTGGTTTAGGTTTTTATTTCCTTTGAAAACGTTTATATTGCGGAAGCTTTATACATCATCGAGATATTTTCAAAACATAGAGTTTTTATAAAACGCGTCCTAGTGCTAACCAGTTTGATAATCCATAGATGAAATAATTTAATGAGCAGCCTTATTACAACCTTAATATAAAATAATTAGAAATAAAAGAAGTAATGATCTAAAATTTAAAAAAACCAGAATTGTTCTTCATGGCCACTCTGAATCCCGCCACCTCAAGTCCACCATTTAGGCTCACCGCAAGGATGGAAAGGAAAGGGGTGAGTTTTGGGGAAACTCAGTGTATACAGAAACCCATCCAAAGCCCAAACTAGCTCGAGCCCATTGGGCCTAAGCCCTATTCAGATAACAGTTCATAGTGGACCGAAGCCCTTTTGAATCTGATAACAAGGCCTTAGCCCTTTTTCGAGCAGTGTGGCCCATCGGCCCAATTCGATAATACATGTAATAATAATAACAATGAATGCAATCCCGTTTGGGAGACTACTCAACCCACCAACCGCTACACTTCCCCGCACCACCCTACACTCCATGTGGGAATATCTCAACCCACCCAACCCTACACTCCACAGTTGCGCAAGCATTGCTTTGCTCGATTACATTAAGAAAGTGAGGCAAAGCCTCTATCGATGAGGTGAGGCATAGCCTCGATGCGTGGATATACCACTTTTAGCATTTCCTCCATCAATATTCCCAAACCCATGCAACATACATCAGTGAAAATATATCATGCAGAACACAGTATTTTTCAATCATGCATATAAGTCCATACAAACCCTAGGGGTATACCAGTAATTGTACTCATTAGGGGTAAATCCGTAAACTTACACATCTACACAAGTTATTTAAGTAATTTTCAACAGATATAAGCAATTCGAGTCTACCAACTAACTAACAGGCCGATTTGCCCATCTCTTACCCATATTGGTCCGTAAGCCCATTGGGCCCAGTTTTTAGCCCATCGAGGCCCACTTACCGATGTTCACGTATTTTCGCACACAACCAGCTTACCACTTGGCGATGCAAAATGTAACCATTAGTCCATGACTTAGGAGCATTCGCATACTCCCAATCCCATGATATACCGATTTTCGATTTTTTCGCTTTTGCCGATTTGAACAGAGAAAAGGGTGTTCGGTACACACTGCTTTCATGACGACTACTACCGAGATCCCTTACGATGTCCTACAATCGTTTAGCACAGTTTTTATTTACAAACCTCCATCAATAACCCTCAAAAATTGCTTAACCAAAAATCGAGCTATATCCCTAGAAAGCCTTTAAATCTTACCTTCCTGCCAAAACCAATAGCTTGCACCAATCCGATTCCTCCAATGATTTACTCCTTTGATCCAACGCTTAAAAAGACTCTAATCACCGAAAGAAAACGTTAACAACAACTCCTAGAGCCTTATGCTCAAATCGACAGCCTCCCTATTTTTAGGGATTTCAGTTTTTCCTAATATCGAAAAATAAAACCAGAACTAAGATGATAAGCACTTACCCACTTACCCCTCTTTGATTTCTACGTAATTTGATGCAGATTTAACTTCTAAGCAGCGGCAGAGTCGAATCCAAGAGTCTTTTTGAAGATTCGGCTATAAGCTCCTACACCAATGCTATTTTCGGCTTTTGGGTGATGAAGAAAATAATGCTGTATGACGATGCCCTTGAGGTAGAATTACCGTTAGGTATTTAGAATCAAGAAAAGCTGATTGTAGATTAAATAACACAAAAGAACATAGAAAAAAACCTGACTTGAAGAAATCGACACAAGCAGGGATCACAGGATTTCGGCTTTTTGTGTTTTCGGCAAAGGTATTGATGAGAAACAAATTTGGTGAACAGTTTTGGAAAAGAAAGTGGAGAAAAGAATAGAAGAGAGGAGGGTTTCGGTTAGGGAGGCAAAAAGAAAGAAAAAGAAAATCTTTTGTGGAGACTGAGTAGAAGAAAACGGCACCCCAAAAGCCTTAAGTGCCGAATATATCCACCTAAACCCCTTTGCCGAATTTTCCCTCTTCACTTCCCTAGATTCGGCCAGCTCTAATCTCTCACCCAATCCCTTAAATCTCTCCCCTTATCACTCCTTAATTCAAGCATTTGAACTGATCAGACACTCCTTTGGCAGAATCCCCTTGGACTCCAACACTTACCCTTTCTGCACCCAAAAATAGTTGCACTTATTTGCCAGCATGGGGAATCGATCCCATGCCTTCCCCCACTGCTCCACACGCCACATTTTTAGGAGCTTAGTGGCGTCACCCTAGCCACTTTACCACAGCTCTTTTTGTGATGCAAATTACTCATCACCCTATATAAGGGCCACCTAGCCAGAACCCCTAACTCTTAAAACCAAAACTTCAAAAATCTAACCGGGTTTTGGCCAACACATGGGCCTTCCATAAGCCCATTTCCATGCTTAGAATTTTAATTTCTCATTCAAATACAAAAATTTCAAAACTTAACCAAAATATTGAAACCCACCAATAAATCCGAAAATCGGGATGTTACAACTCTACCCTCCTTAAAGAAATTTTGACCTCGAAATTTTACCGTACTAGAACAGTTGAGGGTACTGTTGGCGCATTGCCTCCTCGGTCTCCCAAGTAGCTTCTTCCCTGCCATGATTCCTCCAAAGCACTTTCACCAGTGGAACTGACTTCCTTCTCAACACCTTGACGTCACGATCAAGTATTTGTACAGGTTCCTCTTCGAAAGTCAAATCGATCAGCCTCGATTTACTGCGGTATGACATGAGTTGGGTCAGATCGATACCGCCTCAGCATGGACACGTGAAAAACATCGTGGATACAGTGTAGTTTCGGTGGTAGCTCTAGCTGATAAGCCACTGGTCCAACTCGTTTAACAACTCGATAAGGCCCAATAAATCGTGGGCTTAGCTTACCCTTCCTACCAAATCTCAGTATCTTCTTCCAAGGCGAAACTTTCAAAAACACCATGTCCCCAACAAATAAACTCAATCTCCTTGCGCTTGGATCTGCATACGACTTACATGCAGCCGCCGGATGCCTCCTTTAATCGATCCTTATCGGTCTAACCTTGCTTTCGATTCCGCCACCAATTACGGTCCAAGCACTCGTCGTTCCCCCAACTCCGTCCAACACGCCGGGCGTCGTCGACATCTTCGCCCATAGAGCGCTTCATATGGAGCCATCCAATACTTGCTTGATAGCTATTATTGTGCGCAAACTCACAATGGCAAGTAGTCCTCCCAACTACCACGAAAATCGATGATACACCCTCTCAACATATCCTCTAGAACTTGAATAACCCTTTACGATTGTCCATCATGCGTGGGTGAAAAGCAGTGCTAAAATCCAATCGTGTCCCCAACGCTTCTTGCAACTTTCGCCAAAACCGAGATGTAAACCTAAGGTCTCGATCAGAAATTATCGACACTGGTACCCCATGTAGTCGCACTATCTCTGCCACATATAGCTTCGCCAACCTTTGCAGTGAGTAATCGGTGCGAACAGGTATGAAGTGAGCAGATTTTGTTAACCTATCCACAACCACCCACACCGAATCTTTCTTGGTGGGTGTCAAAGGTAACCCACTTACAAAATCCATTGTTACTCTTTCCCACTTCCATTGCGGGATCTTTACCGTTGCGATAACCTGAAGGCAATTGATGCTCGGCTTTAACTCTCTTGCACGTCGGACATTTCCCAACAAATTCGGTCACCTCTCGTTTTAATCCGTGCCACGGTACACACTCTCTCAAAGTCTCGATATAACTTATTTCCTCCAGGATGCATGGCACAGAGTCCACCATAAGCCTCTTTTAGAATTGATCGCCTCAATTCGAGTCCTTAGGAATACAAACTCTTCCACGAAAGCACAGAACTCCTCGGTGTTGATCCTAAAATCCTCGTTTTCACCATCCCTAACTTGCTGGAATCGAAGAGCCAATGAGTCGTCTTTCAACTGTTTTTCTTTAACCTGCTCAGTCTAAGTAGGCCTTACTTGCAGTTCGACCAACAAGCTTCCATCGTCATATAGACTTAAACGTGCGAATAAGGCTCTCAAATCAGTAACAACCCTTCGACTCAACGCATCCGCTACCACATTAGCCTTTCCTGGGTGGTACTCAATCGAACAATCGTAATCCTTAAGCAACTCCACCCATCTTCGTTGCCTAAGGTTCAACTCTTTCTGAGTCAACAAATACTTTAGGCTCTTATGATCTGTATATATGATACACTTTTCCCCATATAAGTAATGCCTCCAAATCTTCAACGTAAAAATTACCGCTGCTAGCTCCAAATCATGCGTAGGGTAATTCACCTCATGAGTCTTAAGCTGTCTCGACGCATAAGCGACCACCTTACCCTCTTACATCAGTACGCGACCTAACCCCACATGCGACGCATCGCTATATACCGTAAAGTCCTTTCCAGACACTGGTTGAATCAATACTGGCGCTTCAGTCAACACCTTTTTCAACTGGTCAAAAGCTTTTTGCTATTTCTCGGTCCAGACAAACGGTACTCCTTTCCTTATAAGTTTGGTTAAAGGTGCTGCCAACACTGAGAAACCCTCCACAAACCTTCGGTAGTAACCTGCCAATCCAAGAAAACTCTGAATTTCTGATACCGACCTAGGTGGCTTCCATTCCAACACCACTTCAATCTTACGAGGGTCCACCTTAATCCCCTCGGTAGAGACCACATGCCCTAAAAAAGTTACCTCCCTCAACCAGAATTCACACTTACTGAATTTTGCATAGAGTTTCTTCTCCCTCAACACTTGCAACACAATACGAAGATACTCATCATGTTTCATCTCCGTTTCAGAGTATACCAGGATATCATCGATAAATACGACCACGAACCGATCTAAGTAAGGTTGGAATACTCGATTCATTAGATCCATAAAAGCTGCAGTGCATTAAATCGGTCAAACGGCATGACCAAGAACTCATAATGTCCATATCAAGTTCGAAATGTCATCTTATGAATATCCCCTTCTTTTACCCTTAGTTGATGGTATCCGTAACGAAGATCGATTTTGGAGAATACCAAGCCCTCTAAGCCGATCAAACGGATCATCAATCACGGGCGATGGATACTTATTCTTAATCGCCGCTTGTTCAATCAAGATAATCTATGCACATGCGCATTGTTCCATCCTTCTTCTTCACGAATCAGACCGGTGCTCCCAAGGAGACACACTAGGTCTAATGAAGCCCCTATCCAACAACTCTTGGATTTGAGCTTTCCCACCAACTCCTTCGGTGCCATTCTATAAGGTGCAATGGATACTGGAGCTGTTCCAGGCAATAAATCAATTCCAAACTCGACTTCTCGATTTGGGGGTAGTCTAGGAAGCTTTTCCGGAAAGACATCCTCAAATTCCTTAACAGTTCTGATGGCATCCACAGTCGAATCCTCAGTCCCAGCTTGGCTCACCAAAGCAAAATATGCCTCGCACCCCTTGCGCATCCACTTCTCAGCCCTTAAGGCCGATACTATATTGGACAAGTAATCCCTACGTTCTCCAATAATCATTACCTCCTCATCATCTACAGTCCTTAACACCATCCTCTTAGCTGCACAATCCAAAGTTGCCTTATGCTTGGTCAACCAATCCATCCCTAAAATCAGATCGAACTCTTCAAACGGTAACTCCATCAAATCTCCGCAGAAAACCCTACCTTGAATCTCCAACGGCACCTCTACCATAACCGAATGACCTAAAGGACTTACCACAGACACCCCACATACAGTCTCTTCGAAGTGTACACCCAATGCCCCAGAAATGCTATATGCCACATATGAGTGAGTTGATCCCACATCAATCGTGAGCGAGATAAGGCTCACCATAGATCGAGAACGTACCAATTATGACATCAAAAAGCGCCTCCTTCCTCACGACGACGAAGCGAGATACACCAAAGCCGGGCCGACGAGCATCATCAGCGTTGCCATTACCTCTCCGCCAGTGCGCCACGTCCACGACCATTACCACCGCGACCTTGTCCACGACCTCTTGGCGGCGCGGAGTCTATCCCTTTATCGTTGAGCCGGTCGCACAGCCCTTTGTTCACCCTCTTGAGCCTGAGCGCTCCTCTTAGGACAATCCTTAATCCTGTGCTCCTTAGACCCACAATGAAGACAAGCCCCAGTTCGTTTCCAGCACTCTCCTTGATGCATTCTACCACAATCTCCACAAGCTTGCGGTCTAGTTGTGTTCACCGAACTGCTCAACCGGTTCCTCCATCCTAGCTCTCTTAACATTACGATTTGCAGCACCAGCTGGTCCAGCATCTCTTCTGAACCGATTTCGGTCCCTATCGCGATTTCTCCGTTCAGCTTATTTCATCTCCTCAGCTATCTTTGCCTTCTCCACCACGGTCAGGCAAAGAAAATCCCGTTCTCTCTCATGGAGCTATGAGTACCCTTAGCTCATCCCTAAGGCCATCCTCAAACCGAACACTGCGCTCATACTCGGTGGAAACGATGCCCTGAAAGATACCGGGCTTAATCGTAGAAACTCTGCCTCATACTCCGCAAAAGTCTTATTTCCCTGGGTCAGATTCAAGAACTCTTTTCGGCGTGCATCCACATAGCTAGCTCCAACATATTTTGCCTTAAATGACTGCTTGAATAGCTCCCATGATAATCTTTCAGCTGGGGTACCCTCTCTTACGGTAATCCACCACTGATACGCTTCATCCCGCAGCAAGCGACACCGCCTTTTCAACTTCTCGCTCCACCGAAAGCGATCCAAGTCATCCATAATCCGCTCGGGCTTCTAACCAAGATTTCGGCCACATTTGGGGCTACTCCAGATACGCCCCTAAAACCTCACTCATTAGCCCTAAGTCGTTTCGGAAATGGACCCCTATTCATGTGCCCAACATTAGCTCCGCTACTACTCTTTCTAAAATCCTCAACATGGCACGAGACAAAGCGTGCGTCCCTGCGCCCCGATCATACAACCTGATCTCGGTTATGCATGGCACAAATGTCTCTCACCGCCTATGCCCCGAGGAGGAAGATTCAGCGACACTCTTCCACGACCACCACGCCCACGTCTCGCGCCTCGCCACGCATTCCCCTTGCGCTCATATCGAATTATCTAATTACGAATTTTATGATATTAGTTTATCGTTTCCCACTTTATTTATTACAGAGTATCTTATGAATGTATAGAGTTTCAGAGTGATTTTCGTGCAATCGCAGCTTTAGCTAGGGTCTCGCTTTTGTAGCCTTAATACTATATTATCTATAGTACTATCCCTAAGGCTCAAGACTATCTACTGATGTTATTTTTATTTTCATACAAAATATTTAAAATAGAAAAAAGAACACTTACAGACTTGACTTAGTCTTTGAGGATTCATGTGCCACCTTATAAATTTTTAGACAAGTTAAAAGATTTAGGCCTTTTTAAAACTTATTTCTCAAACATTTGATTTAAGGAACTAAGTTCGGAGATTATCTCCTTTAAATAGAAAATTTATTTTTTTAAAAGTCAAATTTTTTCCAAAAATACCCTCTCTGAACTTAAAGTTTGAAAATCGTTTTGGACCCGATCCACAACCGAGTTGTTGCAACTTGGCTCTGATACCACTAAATGTAACACCCTAAACCCGGCCCAGACGTTATGGCCGAATTCAGCATGTCACACGAAAAAGTTGCGTTTCGTTTTATTAAAAATCTCTTTCTTAGGGTTTTAAAACGTTAATGTTATACGTTTAAGTGAACGAAAGCTGTGCACCAGGTAGGAAGCCAGAGAAGAGGAGGTGAGTCTGTTGGACTGCTTAAGTACCAAGCTCTTCCCGGATCCAATCCTAGACATGCACACATCCATTGCCACACTTAAAGTATGTTATGTGTCTACGAAAAATAAGTCATGTTTAAGTCCTGTTTAGGTTTTTATTTCCTTTGAAAATGTTTATATTATGAAGCTTTATACATCATCGAGATATTTTCAAAACATAGAGTTTTTATAAACGTGTCCTAGTGCTAACCAGCTCGATAATCCATAGATGAAATAATTTAATGAGCGGCCTTATTACAACCTTAATATAAAATAATTAGAAATAAAAGAAGTACGATCTAAAATTTAAAAAAAAACCAGAATTGTTCTTCATGGCCACTCTGAATCCCGCCCAGCTCCAAGTCCACCATTTAGGGCTCACCTGCAAGGATGGAAAGAAAAGGGGTGAGTTTTGGGAAACTCAGTGTATACAGAAACCCATCCAAAGCCCAAACCAGCTCGAGCCCATTGGGCCTAAGCCCTATTCAGATAACAGTTCATAGTGGACCGAAGCCCTTTTCAGAATACAGTAACAAGGCCTTAGCCCTTTTTCAGAACAGTGTGGCCCATCGGCCTAATTCAGTAATACATGTAACAGTAATAACAATGAATGCAACCCCGTTTGGGGAGACTACTCAACCCACCAACCGCTACACTTCCCCGTACCAGCCCTACACTCCATGTGGGGAATATCTCAACCCACCCAACCCTACACTCCACAGTTGCAGCATTGCTGCTCAGTTACCAGTAAAGTGAGGTAAAGCCTCTATCAGTAAGGTGAGGCATAGCCTCCAGTACGTGGATATACCACTTTTAGCACTTCCTCCATCAATATTCCCAAACCCATGCAACATACATCAGTGAAAATATATCATGCAGAACACAGTATTTTTCAATCATGCATATAAGTCCATACAAACCCTAGGGGTATACCAGTAATTGTACTCATTAGGGGTAAATTCGTAAACTTACACATCTACACAAGTTATTTAAGTAATTTTCAACAGTTATAAGCAATTCGAGTCTACCAACTAACTAACAGGCCGATTTGCCCATCTCTTACCCATATTGGTCTGTAAGCCCATTGGGCCCAGTTTTTGCCCATCGAGGCCCACTTACCGATGTTCACGTATTTTCGCACACAACCAGCTTACCACTTGGCGATGCCAAATCTAACCATTAGTCCATGAATTAGGAGCATCCGCATACTCCTAATCCCATGATATACCAGATTTTTAGTTTTTCGACTTTTGCCGATTTGAACAGAGAAAGGGTGTTCTGACACACACTGCTTTTCGGCACGATCACATCGAGATCCCTTACGATGTCCTACAATCGCTTTAGCACGCTTTTATTTACAGACCTCCATCAATAACCTCAAAAATTGCTTAACCAAAAATCGAGCTATATCCCTAGAAAGCCTTTAAATCTTACCTTCCTGCCAAAACCAATAGCTTGCACCAATCCGATTGCTCCAATGATTTACTCCTTTGATCCAATGCTTAAGAAGACTCTAATCACCAAAAGAAAATGTTAACAACAACTCCTAGAGCCTTATGCTCAAATCGACAGCCTCCCTATTTTTAGGGATTTCGGTTTTTCCTAATATCGAAAAATAAAACCAGAACTAAGATGATAAGCACTTACCCACTTACCCCTCTTTGATTTCTACGTAATCTGATGCAGATTTAACTTCTAAACAGCGGCAGAGTCGAATCCAAGAGTCTTTTTGAAGATTCGGCTATAAGCTCCTACACTAATGCTATTTTTGGCTTTTGGGTGATGAAGAAAATAATGCTGTATGACGATGCCCTTGAGGTAGAATTACCGTTAGGTATTTAGAATCAAGAAAAGCTGATTGTAGATTAAATAACACAAAAGAACATAGAAAAAAACTGACTTGAAGAAATCGACACAAGCAGTGATCACAGGATTTCAACTTTTTGTGTTTTCGGCAAAGGTATTGATGAGAAACAAATTTGGTGAACAGTTTTGGAAAAGAAAGTGGAGAAAAGAATAGAAGAGAGGAGGGTTTCTGTTAGGGAGGCAAAAGAAAGAAAAAGAAAATCTTTGTGTGGACCGAGTAGAAAAAACGGTACCCCAAAAGCCCTAAGTGCCAAATATATCCACCTAAACCCCTTTACCGAATTTTCCTCTTCACTTCCCTAGATTCGCCAACTCTAATCTCTCACCCAATCCCTTAAATCTCTCCCCTTATCACTCCTTAATTCAAGCATTTGAACCGATCGGACACTCCTTTGGCGTAATCCCCTTGGACTCCAACACTTACCCTTTCTACACCCAAAAATAGTTGCACTTATTTGCCAAAGATGGGGAATCGATCCCATGCCTTCCCCACCGCTCCACACGCCCACATTTTTAGGAACTTAGTGGCGTCACCCTAGCCACTTTACCACAGCTCTTTTTGTGATGCAAATTACTCATCACCTATATATAAGGGCCACCTAGCTTAACCCCTAACTCTTAAAACCAAAACTTCAAAAATCTAACCGGGTTTTGGCCAACACATGGGCCTTCCATAAGCCCATTTCCATGCTTAGAATTTTAATTTCTCATTCAAATACAAAAATTTCAAAACTTAACCAAAATATTGAAACCCACCAATAAATCCAAAAATCGGGATGTTACACTCGAGCTGCTAGTGTCCCTACTTTTTGGAAGAAATTGATGACTATTAAGGGGATGAGTGAGTAGTGGATTACGGCCAGAATTAAAGAGAAGGGTAAGTGCAAGTGCATTTCTTGGGACGCTTTGAAGAGTCTGATTTTGACGCATCCTGATGAAACAAAAAAGGTAGATGTTTTTGCCTTAAGTTTGTATGGATTGATGGTGTTCCCCAGGGCTTTGGGTATGCGGATGAGGCAACCCCGGATCTTTTCCATCGACTCAGTAAGAGGGTCACTTCTGTCCTTGCGATTTTGGCGGAGACATTCAGGTCCTTAGGCACATGTAGGAGGGCTGGTGCAGGCAGGTTTGTTGGTTGTGCCCAATTACTTCTAGCTTGGTTCTATAGCCATTTTCGGTTGATAGATAGGGTTATTTGTCGGGTTTTCTTCGAAGATTATTCACCGTTGAAGGACATAGTTGCTTCAACTAGGAGAGTTGATGTTCCAGAGGAGAATTGGATAGCACTACTCTAGAATCTTCAGGCAAAAGATTTTGAGTGGAAAGCTCAATGGATGATTCCTGGTGAGATTCTTTACTGATGTGACAGTTTCGATTGGTTCCCTCTATTGGGAATTTGGGGTGCCATTGGTTATGCCCCTTTGCTTGTGTTAAAGGCAATTTGGTTTAAGGCAGTTTGTGCCAGCAACTCAGGGGCTGGCTCAAAATGAGTTCGCGTATAGAGGAGCCGATTACAAGAAAAGGGTTGGTGAGATCTCTAGTGCTTGGAACAAGACGTGTCGGTTGAAAGGAGTAGCTATTGGCCCTGCTACGACTCCAGAATATGTTGAATGGAGAGGTAGAAGGATCAATGATAATATTCCTGAGCCAAATGTGGAAGGAGCTCGACCGATGGAGGAATATTTGCAAGTGATGCACTCAGAGTTGGAAATTATGAAGCAAGAATTTGAAAGGAAAAATTTGGAGCTTGAGGAAAGGATAGCAAAGCTCGAAGAAGAAAAGATGTACTTGAGTTTAGACATTGATGTCCAGAAGAAGGAGGTCGAAAAAGAAAGAAAGGAAAAGAGGAAAATCGAAGAGGATAGAGATGATTTGAAGGAACACTACAAAAAGGCACAGGTATCCTTGAGGAAAGCAAGAGTAGAAGGGTCCTCAGATCAGTTGCAGAAAGAGGTCTAGGAAGGAAAGGCTAGAGCTGAGTACTGGGAGAAGAAGTTCCAGGAGATGCAGTCATGAAATTTGGCATTAGAGGAAGAAAATAAAGGGTTGAAGTCCAAAGTAACTGAGCTTGGAGGATCCCTTCGTTGGCATCCTAGCCATGATTCTAAGGTCCAATTAAAGGAATTAAAAAGTATAGTTGAAGATTTGGAAGTAGCATTGCATAAAGGTAAACTTCGGATCGAGCAGCTCGAGACGCAAGAAGATTATCTAAAGGGAGAGCTTCATCAGTCTAGAGGGCAGGTCAAAGAAAGGGATCATGTCATGGGAGAAGCCATAACCCAGATTCGAGAGGTTGCTGAATATGTGCAGGACTTGGCAGTACGAGCCGATGTATTGAGTCTAATGTGTGGGTCATCGTCAAATATAGGACGAGAGTTAGCCCTTTTATTAGATAGAGTTAAAACTTTGGGCATTAGGGCGAAAGCATACTTGTAATCCATTTATATGTAAAGATATTCTTTTTCTAAATAAAGTTTTCTAAATGAGATTGAATCGAGATTGATGCCTTTGTTGCACTCATGCATTTGCATTACATCATATCATATGCATTCAAGATTATAGAAAGACCCTAATTAGTTAAAGTTTCTTTATAAAGGTAGAAAAGAAAATCTCACTACAGGAAAATAGGGCTTCAGCGGCATTTTTAGTGGCGTTTGAACAAAAAATGCCGCAAATATTATACATTCGCGGCATTTGTAATAAAACGCCACAAAAAACTGAGCAATAGCGGCATTTTTGATCAAAACGCCGCTGAAAACTGAGCAATAGCAGCATTTTTGGCCCAAACGCCGCTAAAAACTGGAAAATAGCGGCGCTTTTGGAAAAAGGCCGCTATAGGTCGAGGTTTTAGCGACGCTTTTGGAAAAACGCCGCTATAGGTCGAGGTTTTACCGGCGCTTTTGGAAAAACGCCGCTATAGGTCGAGGTTTTAGCGGCGTTTTTCCAAAAGCGCCGTTAGAGGTCGAGGTTTTAACGGCGCTTTTGGAAAAACGCCGCAAAAAAGTAATTTAGTTTATGAGTTATGGTTTAGTGTTTAGGGCCTAGAGTTTAGGATTTGGGGTTTGGAATTTAGAGGTAAATATGGTAAACTACTTAACTTGTGTATCTTGGATTTTTTTATAATATAAATCTAAATATGATAAATATAAATTATTATTTTAAAAAATAGGTATATATGTTTTAGGGGTTATTAGGGATTAGAGGTTATGATTAATGATAAAAAATTAATTTATTTTAGAGTTTTGGTAAGCATTAAGATTCTATTTGAATTACTTTTGTCCCTTGTTATATATATATTAAACTTGTAATATATATTAAGATTATAATATATATTTAGGGTGTAAGTTTAATTAGGTTAAGGATTTAAGGAAATGATACTATTAGCTAGCTAGAAATTAACTGAAGAACATTTGGATTTTACTAAGATTCATGCTATTTTGTATATACTCATATTATTTAATATAAGAATATAAACATATATATATATATGTGTGTGTGTGTTTTAATTTGTACCACACTAACATTGGCCACACGAATTCCCAAAAATATGTCTACGATTATGGTTTAGGGTTAACAGTTTTTAGAGTACTTTATAGTTTGGGCTTTATGGTCTTGGAGTTATGGTTGGTTTAGGGGTTACCGAATGGTTTTGGGGTTTAAAGTTTGGGGTTAGGGGTTTTGTGTTTGTGGTCTAAGGTTTAGGGGTTAGAGTCTCAGGTTTAGGGTTTTAAATTTAGAGCAGTATAATTTTGGATTTTAATGTAAAAAATAAATGTATATAAGATAAATATATATAAATTATTATTTTAATATATATAAATATATATATATGAAAAGTGGTTTAGTGTGCAATTGTGTACATATATGAACTGTCATTTGATCTAGATCTTGTAAAATATTTACACGTTATTGATATAATAAATAGCATCATGTTTTTATTTAATTAATAAATATGCATACATAATATGTATTTTAAAATGTGTATTAAATCAAAATTAAAATTTCAACTATAGTTAGGGTTTAGAGTGTAAGTTTATGGTTTGAGGTTTAAAAGTTTAAGGTATATTATTATTGAAGACTGAACCAATATTTAGAATTTTATGAGATATAATTTAGATATAACATTCATCACAAGAACATTATTTAGATATAATTTAAAAGAAATTCTAAATATATAGTTTTAAATTTTGATCAATTTTTATAAAATATTCAGGTATTAGCGGCGTTTATACATAAAACGCCGCACAAGATAGGAAATAGCGGCCTTTTTTTAGAAAACGCCATAAAATTTCATTATACATTAGAGTAAAACGGCATCGTTTCCTCTGAATAGTAGCGACTTTAGCAGCATTTCTATAATAAACGCCATAACTCGTATTAGAACGGCGTCGTTTTGTAGTGTAGATAAAAGAGGCATAGGTGGCGCTTTTCTGAAAACGCCGCAAAAGGTCTCATTACCGGCGCGTTGCTGAAAACGCCACAAAATTTCCTTATTTGAAACGGCATCGTTTTTTCTCTCCTGAGGTTTATGCCCTTTACCCGAAATCAGTTTCGATTTTTGCTAAGTAATTTTCCCCCATTTCGTCTCTTCCTTCCCTAAAACCCTAAAACAGAAAACCCCTCTTTCTTTTTCCCCAAATCATCCCCTAATTCCCCAAACCCAAAATCCCTAACGGGAAAACCCCTCTTCCTTCCCTAACGATTTTCCCTTTCCTCTCGTCGACGGTCATATGCTCCATGTTTAGGGTTTTAGCCCAATGATCATCAACTCAAAAACATACAAGAAGAAAGCCCTATCGATTCATTTTATCGACAAATCAGGGTTAGTTGATTCGTACAAAGCTCAATTTCTGAATGTTATGAAAAAGTAGCAAAGCATTTCTCTCTCACTCGATTTCGTCTGAACCAGAAGTAGAAGAGCCAACTCTTCATACGTCAACTATTCACCAATCGATCCCAAACTTTCTGGTAACTGCTAAGCCATATCGCTTTTTTCTTTCACTTCATTCGTTGGGTCCTTGAAGCTTCAACAGTAGTTCTTGTTTTGTTTTATTTTATTTTCCTTCTGTGGTTTTGTTTGTTTGTTTTTTCATGTATTACTTGCCTTCTTTTTTTTTTTGGTTTGAAATGGGTTTGATCTCGATGATTATACCCTTGTTTTAAGTAAACCCAATACCGGGTCTGGTGTTTCTGGTGCTGTTTTTAACTTAACCACCACAATTATTGGTGCTGGAATCATGGCTTTAGCTGCTACTATGAAGGTTCTGGGGCTTGTTTTAGGGATTTTTTTGATAATCCTGATTGGGATTTTGTCTGAAATTAGTGTCAAGATGTTGATTAGGTTTGCGGTTTCTTGTAAAGCTAGATCTTATGGGGAAGTTGTGCAAATTGCAATGAGGAGAACTGCTAGGGTTTTGTCTGAGATTTGCATAATTGTCAACAAGCAGGTGTCCTGATAGTTTATTTGATTATTATGGGTGATGTTATGTCTGGTTCGGTTCGTCATATTAGGGTTTTCGATCAGTGGTTAGGACATGGTTTTTGGGATCATAGGAAGTGATTGGTTTTGGTTGTTATGGTTGTTTTTCTTGTTCCACTTTGCGTGTTAGATAAGATTGATTCATTGAGCATGACTTCGATCAGTGGGGAGGATCACAACTACTCTTTGTGTTGTGGTCTATGCCTCAACAGCAATATTAGGGTATTTGCTCTTCGGAAAGGACACTGAAGGTGATGTTTTGACCAATTTTGATAGGAATCTGGGAATTCGTTTTAGCACTGCTTTGAATTATATTGTCCGGGTCGGCTACATTCTTCATTTGGTTCTGGTTTTCCCTGTTATTCACTTTTCCCTACGGAAAACTATGGATAACTTGGTGTTTGAGGGATCAACTCCTCTCACGGTGAGTAAAAAAAGGTCTTTGGCATTAACAGTAATATTGTTAGTGCTTATATATATTGGATCTACTATGAACCCAAATATATGGACAGCTTTCAAATTTACTGGAGCAACAACAGTTGTTTCCTTAGGTTTTATGTTCCCTGCTCTAATTGCATTGAGGATAAGTCAGCAAGAAGAGAGCATGAGCTTGAGCAGAGTAGAAAAATTTTTGTCGTGGTTAATGTTAATACTGGCTATGATAGTTAGCATTGCTGGGATAATCGGGAATATTTAGTAATTCTTGTAGCTTCTATTTTTTTATCATTTTATTTGTTTATTCCCACCTATTATTAGCAAATATAATTAATATTATACCAATCATTAAATGTTGTTTATTTTTAGAACTCATTTGATTGTTTTAGACTTCTGTTCTTCAAATGCAATGAGTAGGGAAGTCTCTCGACATTATTAGAGATCAATTCCAAGCATCTCCAAATAAACCCTCAAGAAAACATTTCCAATTCAATCAAGGTAAACATTGTCTTCCCTAACATTTATGTTTCTTTCAACATGTTTTTCCTTTTATGTTTTTAATGTTTATGATGAAAGATTCAACATCTCTAGAAACTGAATCATGCATTTTTTCTGCTAGGATTAGCAATCTAGTATGAATCATGTAGAAGCTTACTTATCTTTTATTTGCAAGAAACAGATTTAGATAATGGAAGATGTATGCCTGTGTGTTTGTGTCTCTATATATGTATGTATTTGGTACTAGATGGAAGCTTTACTCCAGTTTTGAAATATAGACCAAGTTTTGCATACATTGATCATTTTCTGGGTCTTTTCCTTTGAACACATGGTTCTCTTAATACTTTCTGCATATTCTGTGATTCTTATTAGATAAGTTATAAATCAATAGTTATGATAGTTTTCATCAAGGCCTCTGTAAACATAAAGTTGGTATTCTGGTTAGGAGAAGTTAATGTTTATGAGTTTTGTGGAGTATGATTCTGCACATGCAAAGTTGGTATTAATTATTTGAAGTATGAATAAGTATGAATAAGAACACGTGATAATCAGTGTCTTCTTGAGTAGTTCCTGTCATCACATCCTTAAGTTTCCTTTGTCCCATTGATGATAATCATGCTTCCTATATCATGCGGTTTTGCGATTTTCTTTGAGGTGTACAACTTCATTGGCGATGTCTTTGATCCTGGTACAAGTGGGCACTTGCAAAACGATATAGATAAAGTTTTTATATTTGCTTAAACTGAAATATATTTGGTGCTACTCTTATAATCTTACATCTGTTCTAAGTATTATCGAGCACTTGAATTAATATTTGGTGCAACCAAATACACCACAACCATTGACATTTGTTCTAGGTAATGCATGTGAGTTTAGTTGCTAAATTTTTTTCCTTATTTCTATGCATTTTCACTTTAAATTACTTAACAAATATTACTTTTTTGACTCCAGCCTCTGTTTGCTAGTGAGAGTGGAGTAGACCAGGTACGTTTTATTAAGGTAGGTTTTATTTCAAAATTCTAATCAATAATAGTTTTATCATGATGATTTTGGAAAAATTAATATTTCGGGGTTGCGATTTTGTAAAGATTTAATTGCTAGTTCTGTTTGGAGCAGAACTATTTTGTTTCCAAATTAATTTTAAATATTTGGTTCAACTTAATTATTATTTGATTCAACTTAAGTATAAATAAGTATGAATTAATTTTATTACCGTGTAGCTTGCTTGTCCATTAAAATTACAACAATAGCTGACCTTCTCTCCAACCTTATTTTAAATATTTTAAAGATTCAAAGTATATAGGCTGGAAACCTGACGGGTTGCCTTATATCGAGCTGCAAGATATAATGGATCCTCCCTAGGTGTAACAACGCCACGTATGATGAATCTTAAAAAATTCAAAAAGACTTGAAAAAAGTTCTATCGAGCTCATTTACTATTGAATATTTATATAACCTTAATTTATTTCCAATTTACTTATAAAAATTAAACTACGATTCTTTTTTGATATTATTATATTCAAATTACTATTTTTTTATATTAATAATGTTTGATTTTAATATTTAATATTTTTAAATGTTTTTAAAAGTTATAACTAATTTTTATCAAAATAGTATTAATTATTATTTGAAGTATGAATAAGTTTTTATATTTGGTTCAACTTAATTATTATTTGATTCAAATTAAGTATGAATAAGTTTTAAATATTTTAAAGATTCAAAGTATATAGGCTGGAAACCTGACGGGTTGCCTTATATCGAGCTGCAAGATATAATGGATCCTCCCTAGGTGTAACAACGCCACGTATGATGAATCTTAAAAATTCAAAAGACTTGAAAAAGTTCTATCGAGCTCATTTACTATTGAATATTTATATAACCTTAATTTATTTCCAATTTACTTATAAAAATTAAACTACGATTCTTTTTTGATATTATTATATTCAAATTACTATTTTTTATATTAATAATGTTTGATTTTAATATTTAATATTTTTAAATGGCTTTAAAAGTTATAACTAATTTTTATCAAAATAGTATTAATTATTATTTGAAGTATGAATTAATTTTATTACCGTGTAGCTTGCTTGTCCATTAAAATTACAACAATAGCTGACCTTCTCTCCAACCTTATTTTAAATATTTTAAAGATTCAAAGTATATAGGCTGGAAACCTGACGGGTTGCCTTATATCGAGCTGCAAGATATAATGGATCCTCCCTAAGTGTAACAACGCCACGTATGATGAATATTAAAAAATTCAAAAAGACTTGAAAAAAGTTCTATCGAGCTCATTTACTATTGAATATTTATATAACCTTAATTTATTTCCAATTTACTTATAAAAATTAAACTACGATTCTTTTTTGATATTATTATATTCAAATTACTTAACTAAATTACATAACTCACATAATGTACATAACAACTTACATAACTTAACTAATACATGTAGTTTAATCTAATAATTTCCTTAAAAGCATAGAGTTTAAAGTTCAAATTTCATAACTTACATAATCTACATAACTTACATAAAACATAAATATATATCATATCAAGACTTACATAATAAACAACTTACCCGTGTAACTTATTGCCAACTTTAGACTTCAACAACTACGAAATGGATAGGACTTGGATGAATTTCTCAAGGGCAAGCAACGAGTATCAAAATAGAGTGCAATCTTTTTTAGATTTTGTATTTCACAATTCAAGCCAAGAGAATATGATTCTTTGCTCGTGTAAGAAGTGTGACAATATTTATTGGCATTATCGTGAAGTTGTCTACGAACATCTAATTGTTGATGGCTTCATTCAGGGGTATAAAAATGGATTTTCCATAGAGAGTGTACACCTAGTGGAGCCTCTTCGACGAGTAATCCGGGTTATCCTTATACTGGTTACCGTCAGTATGTTAGAGAAGATGACATGGAAGGTATGATGCGGGATGCATTTAATATGCGGAGTGAAGGTTTCCAATCATTTCCACCAAACTATGTTGCATCCGATGATTATAATATCGGTGGGAATACTTTTATGGAAACGAGAAGAAGTGTACCAGATGAACAACTGAATGAAGAAGCGGCGAAGTTCTACACGTTACTTGATGAAATGAATGAAGAACTTTATGAGGGATCAAAATTTTTGAAAATGTCATTCTATATTCGCCTTTTCCACTTAAAATGTTTGGGAGGGTGGACCGGAAACTCTTTGACAATGCTGTTAGAGCTTTTGAGAGAAATGTTCCCGTTTGCAAAAATCGCTCAATCATGTAAAGACATGAAGAAAGTGATAAAAGATTTGGGCCTTGGGTACAACAAAATTCATAGTTGCCCAAATGATTGCATGTTGTATTGGGGTGATCGGAGAAATCAACGATCTTGTCATGTTTGCGTAAATCTCGTTGGATGAATAGAGATGCGAGAAGATGTTAATGAGGATGAATATGGGCCACAGTCAAGAAGGAAGCCGAACAAGATTTTGCGATATTTCCCGCTAATCCCAAGGCTTCAAAGGCTATTCATGTCGTTAAAGACAGTCGAGTTTATGACGTGGCATCATGATCAACGAATGGATGATGGATTATTAAGGCATCCTGCAGATTCTTTAGCATGGAAATCATTTGACAATAAATTTCCAAGCTTTGCAAGTGATCCTCAGAGTGTAAGGCTCGGGTTAGCATCTGACGGATTTAATCCTTTTAAAATCATGAGCACCTCGTACAGTACTTGGCCTGTGGTCCTTGTTCCTTATAATTTGCCTCCATGGCTCTGCATGAAGAAATCTTCTTTGATATTACCTATGATTATCCCGGAGAGAAAGGCCCCGGAAATGATATTGACATATATCTGCAGCCACTTATTGCAGAGTTAAAACAATTATGGGCGGGTGTTGAGACGTATGATGTATTGAGAAAGAAGAACTTTTACCTACATGCTTTGCTTTGTTTGTGGACAATTAATGATTTCCCAAGATATGCGAATTTATCTGTTGGAGTACCAGAGGGGCGTTATGCTTGTCCTTGTTGTGCTGCTCAAACATGTTCACAATGGTTATATAATGGGAAGAAGTTCTGCTATATGGGGCATTGTCGGTGGTTAGATGAAAATCATAGATATAGATTTCAGAAGGCTTTATTTGACGGTATTGAAGAGTTGAAAAAAGCTCCTGAGCAGACCATTGGATCTGAAATCTTATTCATGTTAAAAGATATGGATTTCAGTTACGGGAAGCTGAATCAACCATCTAACAGGCAAACAAATAGAAGATTGAGGGATGAATCTGATGATGAATCTGACGAGGAGGATGACCCTAATGAGGCGGACTTGTGGAAGAAAAGAAGTATTTTTTTTAGTTGCCTTATTGGGAGCATCACATATTACGCCACAATCTTGATGTGATGCATATTGAGAAGAATGTCTACGAGAACATCATCCAGACAATTTTGAACGTCGATGGTAAATCAAAAGATAATCTTCAGAGTCGACTTGATTTAGTTCACATGGGAATTAGGCGTAATCTTCATCCTCAAGTATTTCCTAATGGAAAATATCGGTTGCTGCCTACAATTTTTGCAACGTCAAAGGAAGAGAAAGAAATGTTCTGCACGGTGTTGAAGGATATAAAGGTTCCGGATACGTATTCATCAAATATATCTCGATGTGTAAGTCTTAAAGATCGAAGACTATATTCATTAAAATCACATGACTATCACATCCTGATGCAAGATCCACTTCCAGTTGCTTTATGGTGCTGTATGTCAAAGAAGGTAACGTCCTGTATAATTGAACTGTCCAATATAATGAAAGCAATTTGTGGCAAAGTTCTGAATGTTGAAGAACTTAAAAAAGTACAAGATCGAGCCGCTTTGACATTATGCAATTTGGAGAAGATCTTTCCACCTTCCTTCTTCACTATTATGGTGTACCTTGTCATTCATCTCCCTCGTGAAGCAATAATTGGTGGGCCGATTTTCTATCGTTGGATGTATCCAATTGAAAGGTGCTAATTTATTTCAAAGGCATTCACCTTTATACCTATAGTTACCAGTTTTGATAATGTTGTATATGGTGTTTAGGTTCCTAAGCAAATTGAAGTCTTATTGCCGTAACAAGCATTATCCGGAAGGATCAATTGCTAAAGGCTACTTGGCAGAGGAGTGTATGACATTCTGTTCTAGATATTTAGAAGATGTTGAAACAAGATTGAATAGACCAAGTAGAAATGCTGGACTCAATGATCCTAACTTGGCGAAACTTATTTATTTCAAAGTTTATGAGAACCAATCGGCAAAGTTGAAATTGCGAGAATTAGATGACCGATCTTGGATACAAGCACATAGATATGTTCTTTTCCACCACGGTGCACTTGAACAATTACGCAAGTAAGTTCTAGAATATGATAAATATTCATCTTTTTTTAATTTGTTTATTTTTTAACGAATTAAACATGTTTTTAACATAGTGAGTATAAACAAATCTTAAGATCTCGTTCACGCTCACGAAGATTACAACATCACGAGAGTAATAGGTTATTCGCAGAATCTTTTCATGAATGGTTAAGTCAAACGGTATGCAACTCAACATTTTATTGACAAATAATAATGTTTTCTCATAACATTTATAATTACTCAATTTACTTTTGATTCAATAGGTTTGGAGTGGGAAGGTCGTTAATGACGAAGTTAAATAGCTTTCCCAAGGTCCGAATCGAGTAGTAAAAAGATATAGTGGCTTCATCATGAATGGATTCGGATTTCATACCAAATATCACGAGAGATTAAGGAGAACTCAAAATTGTGGAGTAGTTGTTAATTTTTTAATTACAAGTTACGCTAGTGCTAGGGACAGTAATCTTGTCGAGGGAAATGTGGAGTATTACGGATTTCTAACCGACATTATTGAGTTGGATTACTATGGAAAATGAAATGTTGTCTTATTTCGATGTGATTGGGCTGATGCTAATACTGCTCGCGGAATTAAAAAAGATCAGTTTGGTTTTACAATGGTGAATTTCTCTCGATTAATTCACACTGGAGAACATTTGATAGACGAGCCGTATGTATTTTCTTCTTAAGTTAAACAAGTTTTTTACTCGAAAGATCCAATTGATGAGGGTTGGTACGTTGTACTCCGAAACACCCCTAGAGACTTGTTTGACATGGGGAATGGAAGTAGAGATGACATCGTTGAAAGATCAGAAACTTTGCCTTTTCCAGAACAAGACTTAAATGAAAATATCCCTAGTACTAGTACACAATTTTAATGGGTTCGTCAGGATGTGGACGAAGATATTTACGATTTATGATGTAGTAAGATTTTATGATTTTTTTATTTATATGTAATGTTATAATTTTAACATTGGTCATGTTATATAATTTAACTATTTTATATTTGCTATTGTTGTTATTTCTTATTAAAATTTTAACTATTTTATGTGTTGCAGGAAAAATGCCTAGAAGAAGATTAAGAGATATTAGTATTGTATAGAATACAAATTGGGAAGAAGTAAATACTGAACAGCAGACAGTTGTTGGATCTCAGCGTGCCGGAGTCACTTGACGAGTCTGTGGAATTTCAAAGTAATGTTAAGTTTATTTTACAAATTGTATTAAATTTTATTACTGATTTATTTTTAAATTTCAATATAGTAATAATATATTATTTTTCAGCTGAAAATGGTGGGACGCGCAGAGGTCGAGGACGTACGCTCTTAATAGATTTATATAACTTATATTCTGCCGACCTTGTCAAAGTAACTAGAAACAGCCATGGTCAGCCTGTTGGACAAGAAGCTCGACTTTTAGCAGGCTATTTGGGCATTATAGCACGAAATGCAAATATGTTGCCCATCAACTATGAATCATGGCATAACATGCCTGATAGCAATAAAAATCAAGCTCTCTCTAAATTAGGGTAACAAAACGTTAATGTAATTATAATATTTTGGTTTAAGTTTCATCTACATTTACTTCCTAAACTTGTGTTTTTTAGGAGAGGTTTGCTTTAGAGGTCTCTGATGCCTATATCAAGAAGGCATTGGGTAAAAAATAGAGAGACAATAAAAGCATTTTGAAAAAAGAATATTTTGAAAAACCCATAAGCCTCGAAGAAAAATTGCAAAATGTCCCACCGAGAATGCTGAGGTACCAATGGGAAGATGCGGTTCGATTTTGGAATTCGAAGAAAGGAGATGTATTATGTACTTGCAAACTCTTATAAATTTTTCAGTTTATACTATTTACTATATACATAATAATAATTTCATTATGTAGGACCGTGAGTGAGTTGGAACAATCAGCAGGCAAAAACAAAAATTTATGCACACGGCAGGGTCGAGAAGTTTTGCTTGTGTAGCTTAGGCCGCAGTACTATGGATTTATTAATTCTATCAAGTATTAATGATTTTTTACTATTAAATAATATTTTTACTACTATATTGTAGGAAGCCTCGTCTGGTCAAAAAGTTGGACTCCTTTAGCTTTTTGACATTACGCACAGGAAAAAAGATGGAACTCCGATGACATCTGAGGCTGCAGAAATTATGGTATATTTACTTAATAAAAATTGATTCATTATAAATATTTATAATATTTAATTATAATGTTTTAATTCGTCGTTTTTATTAGTTTAATTTAAATAATGTTATGTTGTATTCCTTTTCATTGTATATTTCATTTCTAACTCTTTGACTGATTTATTAGGAGAAACTAAAAGATAAGAAGACAGAGTATGAAGCGACTGCTTCGACTGATAGTTCTGTTAATTTTGAGGATATTGATAATAGAATTATTAATGAAGTTTTGGGTCCTGAAAGGTATGGTCGGGTTAGATTTCAAGGATCTGGTGTTAACCCGACCCAATATTTTGGATCCACCTCACACCAATACATGCCTTCCGGTAGTCAAAGTCAAGTTGAAGTTCAGAGGCTAAAAGATCAGATAGTTCAGATAAAAGCTAGCACAGATGAGCAAATTTCTCAACTTAGAGCGGAGGCAGCAGCGAGGGAGGCGGAGCAGAACAGAAAATACAATGAACTCTAGCTACAGCTTCAGTCTATGATGACTATGTTCCAGCAATTTCAAAATCCGCCATCTTAAACATTTGTTTTCTTGTAACTTTTAACATTATTTTAAGAATATTTTGAATATTCATTTACAATTTATATAATATATTTTTCGTATAATTTTATATTATTTAAATTTGCGGGTTTTGGTTAGATTTCATGGTATATTTGCTGTTCTTGGTTGAATTTCTTGCAGGAGGGTTGGATATAGGTGCAAAAACACATATTGCAAAACTGGGCAAATTAGCGGCGTTTTTCAAAAAAAAAGCGCCGCGAAAGGTCCGGGTCTTTGGCGGATTTTTTTATAAAAGCGCCGCTAAAGGTCTGGGTCTTTGGCGGCCTTTTTTATAAAAGCGCCGCTAAAGGTCCTAGTCTTTAGCGGCGTTTTTTAAAAAAAAATGCCACTAATTTTTGCGGCGGTTCATATAGCGACGTTTTTTGCGGCGCTTTCCCAAAGTATTAGTGGCGCTTAAAAACGCCGCTAAAGGTAAAAAAACGCCGCTAAAAGTCTGTTTTCCTGTAGTGTTTGGAAATCACACATCCCTACGGCACTCGCACTAAAACTAAAAACATGGATCAAAGGTTTGAGCAGTTGCAAAAGGATATGCAAGACCAGTTGCAAGAGCAGTTGGCTAAAATACAGAATGAGATGAGGGAGCAAATGATGGAAGCTCAGAGGAATATGATGGCCGAAATGGCTCAGTTACTGAGGGCCACTGATAAGGGAAAGGCTCCTATAACCATCACTGAAGAGGAAAATGAGGGTCCTCCTCCAGGTTTTACTCCGCCTCATGTACCATTACAAACTGAGGCACCTCCTAGAAGGTCATCTGCTACTGTGAGGCCTCAGCATGGGCCAATTGATGCTGGTGTCCATTTGAGTTTCCCGGCTGGTTCAGGGTTTAATATGGGTGACAATCCTACTAATCCTCTTGTTCCCGATCTAGATATGGTGGAAAAGGAGGATTTGAAAGCGAAGCTGCAAGGCAATTGGATGAACACTGCAGATGGTTAGAAGAAAAGTTCAAGGCTTTGGAAGGCACTGGCAATAATCATGGGGTTGATGCCAAGGATTTAAGTCTAGTCCCAAATCTAGTGCTGCCTTACAAATTCAAAATGCCAGAATTTGAAAAGTACAATGGCACTACTTACCCAGAGGCCCACATCACAATGTTTTGCAGAAGGATGACGGGGTACGTAAGCAATGATCAGCTGTTGATCCATTGTTTTCAAGATAGTTTGATAGGTGCGGCAGCCAGATGGTACAATCAGTTGAGCCGGGCCAGAATAAGTTCATGGAGGGATCTTGCACAAGCTTTCATGCAGCAGTACAATCATGTGACAGACATGACCCCTGACAAGATTACCTTGTAAAACATGGAGAAAAAACCTAATGAGAATTTTAGGCAATATGCGCAGAGGTGGAGAAAGGTAGCGATGCATGTTCAACCACCACTGTTGGAGAATGAGACCACTATGTTATTCATTAATACTCTGAAAGCCCCATTTATTACTCATATGATTGGAACCACTACTAAAAGTTTTGTAGACATAGTTATGGCGGAGAGATGATAGAGAATGCCATAAGAGGGGGAAGAATTGAGGGGGAAGTGGCCAAAAGATCAGCCCCAAGAAGAAAAGACAATGAGGTGAACAATACAAGTAGTTTTAAATCAAAAGCAGTCATGGTCAGCCAGCCCAAAGTAGCCACGGTTGGGCAACAGGGCTCTCAAAAGCAGGAATCCAACACCAGGCATGAGAGGATGCAATTTACACCTATACCTGTGACGTATAGGGAGCTCTATCAAAATCTATATAATGCGCATGCTATAGCCCCTTTCCATTTGAAACCATTACAACCTCCGTATCCTAAATGGTATGATGCAAATGCCAGATGTGAGTATCATGCTGGAATATCAGGGCACTCAATCGAGAACTGTACTGGATTCAAGAAAGCCATAGAGAGGTTGATCAAGAATGGGGTTTTGAAATTTGAGAGTACCTCAAATACTGAGAACCCTTTGCCGAACCATGACAATCAGGGAGTAAATGCCATTGGTGAAGCCGGTGGAAAAAGGGGGAAGGAAAATGTTGCTGAGATAAGGATGCCTATTAGGGTGATCTGGGAGGAGATGATGAAAAGAGGTATGTTGACCTCTAAAAATACGAGGGAAGGAATAAGGGACTACAGTGAGTTCCATGAAGATTGCGAGGACTTCAAGGCCTTGGTGTAGGGCTTTATAGATAATAAAGAGCTACAGATTTGTGAAGGTAACTCTAGTGAAAAGCAAGTATGTGCGCTGGAAAATGAACAGCAGAGAACCAGCAGACCAAGGATCATTATCTCCCTGCCAGGGAATAATGAAATGGGGACACCAGCAGCACCCAAGGTCATTATCCATACACCTACTCCTTTCCCTTACAAGGATGGCAAGAAAATACCATGAAGTTATGACTGTAGCGTGACGGTGCCGGAGGAAGAAAATATAGCCAGCGCATCTAAAGATGTGCAAGTTGAAGGTTCCCATACGTGGAGTGGGAAGTGTTATGATATGGGGGACGTCAGAGTGGAGCCCACAAAATCCAAGAGTGTTGAGATTGAGAAAAAGAGCGAAGTACCTATTAACGAGCCAGTGAGGGAGGAGGAGGCTAATGAATTTTTAAAGTTCCTTAAGCATAGTGAGTACAGTGTGGTCGAGCAGTTGCGTAAGCAACCAGCACGCATATCAGTTTTAGCCTTACTGCTAAGCTCTGAAGTGCATCGAGAAACATTGTTGAGGTACTCAACGAGACATATGTCACTCACGGTATATCTGTCAATAAGTTAGATCGATTGATAAATAACATCAGCGCTGATAATTTCATCTACTTCAATGATGATGAAATTCCACCTAGGGGCATAGGGTCAACTAAGGCTTTGCACATCACCACTCGTTGCAAAGGATACACGCTTCCAAGTGTACTCGTTGATAATGGGTCCGCTTTGAACGTCTTTCCACTATCTACATTGAACAGATTACCCATTGACAGTTCACACATGAAGACATGTCATAATGTGGTAAGAGCCTTTGACGGAACCGAAAGGAAGATGATGGGGCGAATTGACATTCCCTTAGAAATCAGGTCAAATACATATGAAGTCGATTTCTTGGTGATGGATATCAAACCCTCCTATAATTGCTTGTTGGAGAGACCATGGATACACTCGGCAGGAGTAGTGCCGTCCTCATTGCACCAGAAATTGAAGTTAGTAACAGATGGACGGTTAATAACTATCAATGCAAAGGAGGATATCATAGCAACGATTCTTCGCAAAAAGCCCCTTATGTTGAGGCCAATGAAGAGTCATTGAATGTTCTTTTAGCTCTCTAGAAATTATCAACGCAACCTTCATTTCGGAAGGAGAGGCGAGGTGCCAGTGCCCAAAATGTCTGGAGCTACAAGGATGGCCCCGCAAATGATGATGGGAAAGGGGGCATCACCGGGAAAAGGACTAGGAAAATAGTTGCAAGGAGGGATTCAAATCCCAAAACTAATGGAGAAGAAGGATCGCTTTGGTTTGGGTTTCAAGCCAGACCATAAACACAAGAGACAGGAGATGGAAAAGCGTCAAGCAAGAAGGAAGGCGCGTTTGAACGGAGGAGAAGTAGAGTGGGAACCGAGGACATTCCCACCTATATCCAAAACCTTTAAGTCAGGAGGGTTGCTGGTAGAAGAGAGTCATCAAATCAATGTTGTACATAGTGAGTGGTTGGGACAGGAAAACCTTGAGGGTATTCGCCCTTACGAACCGGGGAGCTCTCTGAACAATTGGACTGCGGAGGATCTTCCTGTAGTCTTTAGAAATTTTTCAGAGTAATTCTCAAAACATGTTTATTACTCTAGGGCCTAGGAGTAGTAAGATTACATTTGTGAAAATAGGCTCATGTTCGTCTATTATTATTCAAATAAAACATAACTTTTATCAATTTAAAAGAGTATTGCTTTATTTTTATCAACCAATATTCCTTTAAATTCTAACAACTCTTATTCTTTTATTCATAGCACATAAACGATCATTCTTAAATTCATTCATTCTTTGTATATTCTTTCATTCCCCTCACAGGTCTCTAGATATCAATGATATGAGCGCTAATACTGTCGCTTCTGATTTCTCTTGTGAGCAAGATATGTGTTTAGAGGAGCCTCAAGATTTTGAAGATGTTCAAGATTGTGACGTATCTCTCGATCTATTAAGAATGGTAAAACAGGAGGAGAAACAAATCATGCCACATGAGAAAGAGGCAATAGAGAATATAGCCCTAGAAGAAGGGAAGGAGGTGAAAATTGAAACACTGATTACCAAAGACACAAGGCATAACTTGATTGAGTTACTTCAGAAATTCAAGGATATTTTTGCATGGTCTTATCAGGTTATGCCCGGATTGAGTACCGACATTGTAGTACATCATCTTCCTATAAGACAAGATTGCAAACCAGTTCAACAGAAGTTGCAGAGAATGCGGTCGGATATTGTCCTGAAAATAAAGAATGAAGTCAATAAGCAGTTTGATGCAGGATTCTTGCAAGAAGTGGAGTACTCCGAATGGGTAGCTAACATTGTACCTGTTCCTAAGAAGGACGGGAAGGTACGAATGTGCGTTGATTACAGAGATTTAAACAAAGCAAGCCCAAAGGATAATTTTCCTCTACCACATATTGACACTTTAATAGACAACACAGCGGGATATTCGTTGTTCTCTTCCATGGATGGCTTCTTAGGATATAATCAGATAAAGATGCATCCAGAGGATATGGATAAAACTACTTTCATAACCTTGTGGGGCACCTTTTGTTACAAAGTAATGCCATTTGGACTGAAGAACGCAGGGGCAACATATCAACGAGCCATGGTAAACTTGTTTCACGACATGATGCATAAGGATATTGAGGTATACATTGATGATATGATTGCCAAGTCACGAACAGAAAAAGAACACATTGAGGTATTGAGAAGATTATTCTTAAGGTTGAGAAAATTTCAGTTGAAGCTCAATCCAGCAAAGTGCACCTTTGAAGCCAGATCGGGGAAGTTATTAGGCTTCGTAGTCAGTGAAAAGGGAATTGAAGTTGACTCAGACAAGGTCAGAGCCATACGAGAGTTACCTCTGCAACGTACTCAAAAAGAAGTTCAAGGATTCCTAGGAAGGTTGAATTACATCGCTCGGTTCATTTCACAATTGACCGAGAAATGTGATTCTATCTTTCGTCTCCTCAGAAAGCACAATCAAGGTACTTGGGATGAAGAATGCCAGAATGCTTTTGAGAAAGTCAAGCAGTATTTGTTGAATGCTCCAGTGTTATCTCCACCTAGTCCAGATAAACCGTTAATACTATACTTGTCAGTGTTCAGCAATTCTATGGGATGTGTGCTTGGTCAACATGACGAGTCGGGGAAAAGGGAGAAAGCAATTTATTATCTCAGTAAAAAATTCATTGACTGTGAAATGAGATATTTGCCAATTGAAAAGTTGTGTTGTGCGCTAATCTGGACCACCCGGAGATTAAGATAGTACATGCTATACCATACCACTTGGCTTATCTCCAAGTTGGATCCATTGAAATACATGATGGAATCAACTGCTCTAAATGGAAGGATGGCAAGGTGGAAAATTTTACTTTCAGAGTTCGATATAGTCTATGTAAGTCAGAAGGCTATAAAAGGAAGTGCAGTAGCTAATTTCTTGGCTAGTAGAGCTTTAGAGGATTATGAGCCATTAAATTTTGATTTTCCAAATGAGGAGTTAATGTGTATAGTAATGACTGAAGATTCTCCGTGGAAGCTTAATTTTGATGGGGCTTCTAATGCAGTTGGAAATGGAATTGGGGCAGTCTTAGTATCCCCTAATGGCGATCACTACCTATTCACGTGCAAGTTGAACTTTGATTGCACAAACAATATTGCTGAGTATGAAGCATGCATCATGGGACTTCAAGCGGCCATAGAGTGAGGTATAAGAATCCTAGAAGTATATGGAGATTCGGCGTTGGTAATTTATCAGCTTAGAGGTGAATGGGAGATAATGGACCCTAAATTGATCAATTATCAAAAGGTAGTTTTGGGGTTACTTAGGGAGTTTGACGATATCACCTTTAATTATCTCCCACGAGACGAAAATCAGATGGCAGATGCTCTAGTAACCTTGGCCTCAATGATTAAGGCAAATAAAGAAGAAGAGATAAGACCAATTCAAATGAGTGTCTATAAAGCTCCAGCTAGTTGTTATAACCTTGAAGAGGAAGAAAAGGATGATAATTCTTGGTATCAGGATATATTACAATATGTAAGAGATCGTAAATATCTAGAGCAGGCAACCAAAAATGACAAACGAACATTGAGAAGGTTAGCTTGTGACTATGTTTTGGACGGGGATGTTCTGTACAAGAGAAGGAAAGACCAAGTACTTTTGAGATGTGTCGATGCTGTGGAAGCCAAGCTAATTGTAGAAGGGATTCATGAAGGTGTATGTGGTACGCATGCAAATGGGTTCACGATGGCAATACAAATCATGAGGTTTGGCTATTACTGGGCCACTATGGAAGGAGACTGCATCAACTATGCCAAAAAATGCCATAAGTGTCAGATTTATGGAGACAAAATTCATGTACCACCCTCACCATTACATGTCATGACGTCTCCATAGCCGTTTTCCATGTGGGGCATAGATGTCATCGGACCAATATCACCGAAAGCTTCAAATGGACATCGGTTTATCTTCGTGGTGATTAACTACTTTACAAAATGGGTAGAGGCTGCTTCTTACGCAAATGTTACTAAGTCAGCTGTAAGTCAATTTTTGAAGAAGGAAATCATTTGTCGGTATGGAATGCCTGAGAGGACCATATCCGACAATGCATTGAATTTGAACAACAAAGCGATAGCGAGAGGTTTGCGACCAGCCTCAAATCAAGCATCACAACTCTTCACCCTATCGCCCAAAGATGAATGGGGCAGTGGAGGCTACCAATAAGAACATTAAGAAAATAGTGGGAAAGATGACTGAGACTTATAGGGATTGGCATGAAAAGCTACCGTTCGCACTCTTAGCCTATCGAACATCTGTCAGAACTTCTACTGAGGCAACCCCGTTCTCGTTAGTTTACGGGATGGAAGCAGTGTTACCTATTAAAGTAGAAATACCTTCTCTCCAAATTCTAACAGAGATAAGGTTAGATGGAGCTGAATGGGTTCAGTCCTGATATGACCAGCTAAACTTGATTGAGGAAAAGAGGCTGAAAGCTATCCGACATGGTCAAATGTGCCAGAAGCGTATGATGCGAGCTTATGATAAAAAGGTTCGTCCAAGGGAATTCCATGAGGGGGACCTTGTGCTAAAGAAAATCCTTCCCATTCAAAAGGACTTTAGAGGAAAATGGATGCCAAATTTGGAGGGGCCATACGTCGTAAAGAAGGCTTTTTCTGGCGTGCATTGATTTTGACAGAAATGGATGGAAAGAGCCTACCCAATCCAGTGAACTCAGACTCAGTCAAAAAATACTTTGTCTAAAGGAGAAAAGAATCCAAGGTGAAAACCCGCAAAGGGCGCTTTGAGACCAAAGGGGTTTTAAGTTGAAAACCCAAAAGGGCAGCTCAAATTTTGAAGGGCATACAGCAATTTGGCTATATCTGACTCGGCGAAGAGTAAAGCATGGTATACACTGGAGCATCAACAAAGTACTTTGGATCCTTTAAACACATGTCGAACTCAAGAAAGGTTTCATGGAACTAATGTATAGACGCTCAAGCGGCGATATTTAGGGCATCTAATTTTTATCCTGTTTGCTATCTTTAGATTCTATTTCTTCTTAAAGATATGCTATCAGACTTATTTCCTTTGTACTGTTAACAATTCATTCAAATTCAATTATTCTTAAAGGTTTATTCATCTTCCGATATTATTAAAGTATGTTGCATTGAAATAATGATAGATGAACTAAAATATTTTCACAAACGAGGTTTTGTACATTACTTTGGAATTTTTAGATAATGCAAGAAACTAAAACAGGACAATTGTTTGAGAAATTCACGTAAGTAAGGGGGAAGGAACTCGAGGAATTTCTTTCTTCTAGTCCAAAAGGAAATGGACAAAACCAATGATTCAATTCTTATAGACATCCTCAGTAGATCGTAGCATTGGAGGAAGGCCTACAAGCTGAGTAAGAATGAAATTTTGAGAAAAGAAAGAAAAAAGAAGGAATGAATGGTGATGCATAAGATAGGGGTCATATTCACAGCACTTTGCATCATAACATGTTTAATTAGGGACATTCGACTCACTTTGAGCATAGCATCCTAATTACTAGGCATAATCATTCTATAGGTTATCAAAAACGGTGTGCTTTAGTCCCTTAAACAGCAGGGTAATAGGCCGCAGTATAGCAGATCTAGACTTTAGACGTTTATGCTGAAGCAGATCCAAGATGATTTGGTATTCTTGTGTTTACAAGAAATAAATCGAGGACATAGTAGATTTGACTCTCGGATGTTCTCAGATATAGCAGATCTAACCTTCAGATGTTTATACTGAAGCAGATCCAAGATGATTTGGTATTCTTGTGTTTACAAGAAACGAATCGAGGACATAGCAGATTTGACTCTCAGATGTTCTCAGATATGGCAGATCTAACCTTCAGATGTTTATACTGAAGCAGATCTAAGATGATTTGGTATTCTTGTGTTTACAAGAAACGAATCGAGGACATAGTAGATTTGACTCTCAGACGTTCTCAGAGATCTAACCTTCAAATATTTATACTGAAGCAGATCCAAGATGATTTGGTATTCTTGTGCTTACAAGAAACAAATCGAGGGCATAGCAGATTTGACTCTCAGATGTTCTCAGATATAGTAGATCTAGACTTCAGACAATTAGACTGGAGCAGATCCAAGATGATTTGGCATTCTTGTGTTTACAAGGAACAAATCAAGGACATAGCGATACGACTCTCAAATGTTCTCAAATAGATCAAAGATGGTTTGGCGTCCTTGTGCTTACAAGGAAGAAATCAAGGACATAGAAGATTTAGCCTTCAAATAATTTCACTGAAGCTAGATCCAAAATGATTTGACATCCCTACAAATCGAAGAAACAGGTTCGGCATCTTTGTCAAAGATATCAGCATGGCATAGATTGAAGACGATTCGAGGAAAAATCTCAAAGACTGGGCTAGACCGGGCAAATTTGGTCCTCTATAGTCTTTGCTCGATTCCTATTACATAGCAATGAGCAAAGAGGAGCAGCTGTAACAGCCCAAATTTGACCGGGCTTTAAAATAAATAGAGTGTTTATTTAAACAGTCCATTTAAGCCTTTACAGGACCCAAATACCATGACTCACTAACCCGTAGGCCCAAAAATTAAATAAACCTAAACCCGGTTACAACCCAATACCTGTTACAGACCCAATCAGCCTAAAACTACCACTGACCATTACACCCTTAACCCAAAAAATATACAAGCCCAAATACCTAAACAGGCCAAGACTAAATGAGGCCTAGTGCTTAAACAGAATCTAGAAACCTTAGGGTTTCCAGAAACCTTCGCGCTGCAAGCACCCCAACACCAGGCCCCATTTCACGCCGCAATTGGCACTTGGATCGTGCCCCCGTCGCCGAAGATCATGCCATTTGCCTGCAAGAAAAGGGAAAGAAAATCACAGCAGACATGCGAAGTAAATATGAAAAGAAATTGGATATTCCTTTCCAAAATTTGTAATGGTTTATCAATGCTATAAAGCCTTCTTTTCAATCTGTAAAAAGGGGACCGGAGAGAGAGATATACGAAAATATTGTACACAGATACAGAAATAAAAAAATACTTACAGATTCAAAGAATACACAAGCAGTTTCAAAGAAAAGGTGATTTAACCGTGTGTTTTTATTTTAGAACATATGCATGTATATACATCATTTTAGCAAAAAATAGTATCTTTTAAAAAAGGGGAAGAGATTACCTGTGGAAGGATGAGGATTTTAACCCTCAGACCACCGTACAGGATGGCGCGTGAGCGTTGAGGAGACCTCTGGACGGAGGCTCAGCAGCTCCGGGGTCAGCCCCCGAATCCTCTTCCAGAGGATTTTGTTTATTTTTTTTTAAAACGAATGTTAAAATGATTTTTAGGGGCGAAGTTTGACTTATATAGTCTATTTAAAACGGTGTCGTTTTACAACTATAGGATCCGCGCGTTGACCCGATTACCCAGGGAGGATCCGCGCATTTTTGAGAATTGGGTTAATTACCCAATTGGTCCTCTCGCAATTTTTATACTTTTAATTTCGTTTTATTTATTTTTTAATTTGGCATTAACATTTTAATTCTATTTCAATTTGACCCTCCCAATGATTTACAATCATATTAGGGGAAACGGTGACGTTTTGGGAATAGGGCTATTTGCCCAGTGACCCCTTTTGATTTTGCGTGTGTTTCAAATCGGGCCTTAATTCAGTTTTAGCTTTTTAAATTTGCCCCGTAATTTTACAAAACTTTAAATTTAGTCCTATTTTTTTATTTCTATATATTTTTATATTAATATTTGATTTATTTTAATTTTACTTTTATACATCAAAATTATTAGAAGTGTTATTTTTATATGTATTACTATTATAAATTATTTTCCTCAAATTATTATTATTTTTATATATTATTATATTTTTCACATATATATATATTTATTAATTATTTATATATATATATATTGTTTTACATGTTATTTCATATTATATCTATTATATTTCTTATATATTTATATTACATTTTATTTTATAATATTTTTATATTTTTTATTGTTTTTATATATATATTATGTATATCATGTATCGCTAATTATATTATTTATGTTTATATTATATATATTATTTTGAAAAATGTAAATTATTATTATTAAATCATATTTTTAACTCACACCATATACATTTTTTTATCAATTATTTATTTATCTATTATATATTATTTCATTTTAAAATTAATATTGTTATATTATGAATTCTCTTACATACTTTTAAACCAATATATTACCATATAATTATTATTCTTTTATTCTTGTTATTATATATTATATTATCTATTAAATACTATTTTAAAATGGTTATGAAATGTCTTGTTTTTAATTGTATGTATATTTTGTTAGCAATCAATTACTCCTTTTTTATTAGTTCTTCTATATGTTTTATATTGTATGTATCATGTATGTGTTAAGTTTATTTTTATTATAATTATATGCAAATTGACACTATATTTCTTCTATTTGTATATCATACATTATTTGGTTATTTTTTTTTATATCATGCATCATTTAAATATTATTTCATATGTTTATATACTTTGTTTATTCATTTTCAATACATGCTATGTATATATATCTTTGTTTGCATTTTTTGCTTTATATGTATTGTTCTTTTTATCGTAGTATTCATTTTTATCTACCTAGTACAATAATATATTATTATGATTTATAATGTAATACAATTCTCCACACATCATCTTTAAAAAGATAAGGCTCCAAAATTTTCAAAAAATAAATATAAAGGCAATGCTTGGTGTTTGGAAATTTCAAAAAAGTAGTGCCCTAACTTATTGGGTTGCAACTTTTCTCGTTAAGTACGAATAGTCAAGTACCCTTCTAAGTTTTTAAAGGTTTTCAAAATATAAGTGACTGTCTTGGAATTGCAAAGTGATATGTCCTAACTTACTGGATGTGGCATTTTGCTGGTTCGAGATAGAGATTTCTAAAAGGCTAACTTATAGTCAATACTTTGACACAAGTGAACCCAAATTTTTAAATACTTTAAAGAGGATTACATCTTAAAATTTTTAATTTCCGACATTAAAGACATTTTGATAATCAATTAGGTACCAATTTTTGGGCGTTACGAGGGTGCTAACCCTTCCTCGTACGTAACCGACTCCCGAACCCATTCTTTTGATTTTGTAGACCAAAACCAACGATTTTAAAACAAATGTTTTAAAGGTGATCCAATCACACCTAAAAAGATTGGTGGCGACTCCTGTTTTTCATTTTTTAAAGTCGATTCCCATTTTCCAAAACTCGATTTTAAGATGGTCTCGACAAAGAATATCAAGAAGATAGTGAGGAAAATAACTGAAACCTACAAAGATTGGCATGAGAAGTTACCATTTGCACTCTTAGCCTACAGAACGTCTGTCAGAACCTCTATTGGGGCAACTCCTTTCTCGCTAGTTTATGGGATGGAGGCAGTGTTACCTATTGAAGTTGAAATACCTTCTCTTCGAATCTTGTCAGAGATAAAGCTAGATGAGGCAGAATGGATTCAATCGCGGTATGACCAGTTGAACTTGATCGAAGAAAAGAGGCTAAAAGCTATTCGTCATGGTCAGATGTATCAGAAGCGAATGATGCGAGCTTACGACAAGAAGGTTCATCCAAGAGAGTTCCATGAGGAGGACCTTGTGCTAAAAAAGATCCTTCCCATTCAGAAGGACTTTAGAGGAAAATGGATGCCAAATTGGGAAGGGCCGTATGTTGTGAAGAAGGCTTTCTCTAGGGGTGCATTGATTTTGACAGAAATGGATGGGAAGAGTTCACCCAATCCAGTAAATTCAGACTCAGTAAAAAGGTACTTTGTCTAAAGGAAAGGAGAATTCAGGGTGAAAACTCGCAAAGGGCGCCTTGAGTTTTCAGGAAAAAAATGGAGAGGCCAAGGTGAAAACCCGCAAAGGGTACCTTGTGACTAAAGGGGTTTTGAGTTGAAAACCCAAAAGGGCAGCTCAAATTTTGAAGAACACACAGTAATCTTGCTATATCTGATTCAACGAAGAGTGAAGCGTGTTGCATATTAAGGCATCGACAAAGTACTTTGGGTCTTTTTAAATACATGTTGAACTCAAGAAAGACTTCATGGAGCTGGTGTATAGACGCTCAAGCGGCGATATCTAGAGCATCTAACTTTATCCTGTTTGCCATCTTTAGATTCTATTTCTTCTTAAAAATAGGCTTTCAGATTAATTCCCTTTGTATTTTTGACAAATTCATTCAAATCTAGTTATTCTCAAGATTAAATTCATCTTCCATTATTCTTAAAAGTGTGTTGCATTAAATAAATGATAGATGTATTATATAATTTTCACAAATGAAGTTTTGCTCATTATTCTGGAAATTTTTAGATAATACAAGAAACTAAAATAGAACAACTGTTCGAGGAATTCATGTAAGTGAGGTTTGAAAAAACTCAAGGAAATTCCTTTTTTGGTCCAAAACGATGATTGGACAAATCAAACGATTTGATTATAAGAAAGGATCATCATACAAACAATTTTGATGGGTCATAGCATTTGAAGAATGGTACAAACCCACGGGCTGAGTAAGAATGATATTTCAAGAAGAATAAGGATGAGCTTAGACGAAGGAATGAGTAGTGACGTCTGGAATAGGAGTTATATTCATAAACATTTTGCATTATAACAGGTTTAATTAGGAGCATTTGACTCATTTTGATCATGGCATCCTAATCATTAGGCATGAGCTCATACACATTATACAGGTCATGACCTTCAAGGGACAATGAAGATTGTTGCGCCCTAATCCCCTAAGTAGTAGGGTAATAGGCTAAAGCATAGCAGATCTAACCTTCAAGTGTTTATGCTGAAGCAGATCCAAGATGATTTGGCATCTTCGTATTCGACGAAGAGCAAATCCAAGATAACAGATTTGGCATCTCTGTGTTCGACGGAGAGCAGATCGAAGACATAGCTAATTTGGCTTTCACGTGTTTACGTTCAAGCAAATCTAAGATGATTTGGCATCTCTGTGTTCGACGGAGAGCAGATCGAAGACATAGCTGATTTGGCTTTCATGTGTTTACGTTCAAGCAAATCTAAGATGATTTGGCATCTCTGTGTTTGACGGAGAGTAGATCGAAGACATAGCTGATTTGGCTTTCACGTGTTTACGTTCAAGCAAATCTAAGATGATTTGGCATCACTGTGTTCGATGGAGAGCAGATCGAAGACATAGCTGATTTGGCTTTCACGTGTTTACGTTGAAGCAAATCTAAGATGATTTGGCATCTCTATGTTAGACGAAGAGCAGATCGAAGACATAGCTGATTTGGCTTTCATGTGTTTACGTTCAAGCAAATCTAAGATGATTTGGCATCTCTGTGTTCGACGGAGAGCAGATCGAAGACATAGCTGATTTGGCTTTCACGTGTTTACGTTCAAGCAAATCTAAGATGATTTGGCATCTCTGTGTTCGACGGAGAACAGATCGAAGACATAGCTGATTTGGCTTTCACGTGTTTACGTTGAAGCAAATCTAAGATGATTTGGCATCTCTGTGTTTGACGGAGAGCAGATCGAAGACATAGCTGATTTGGCTTTCACGTGTTTACGTTGAAGCAAATCTAAGATGATTTGGCATCTCTGCTTTCGACGGAGAGCAGATCGAAGACATAGCTGATTTGGCTTTCACGTGTTTACGTTGAAGCAAATCTAATATGATTTGGCATCTCTGTGTTCGACGGAGAGCAGATCGAAGACATAGCTGATTTGGCTTTCACGTGTTTACGTTGAAGCAAATCTAAGATGATTTGGCATCTCTGTTTTCGACGGAGAGCAGATCGAAGACATATCTGATTTGGCTTTCACGTGTTTACGTTAAAGCAAATCTAAGATGATTTGGCATCTCTGTGTTCGACGGAGAGCAGATCGAAGACATAGCTGATTTGGCTTTCACGTGTTTACGTTGAAGCAAATCTAAGATGATTTGGCATATCTGTGTTCGACGGAGTGCAGATCGAAGACATAGCTGATTTAGCTTTCACGTGTTTACGTTGAAGCAAATCTAAGATGATTTGGCATCTTGTGTTCGATGGAGAGCAGATCGAAGACATAGCTAATTTGGCTTTCACGTGTTTACGTTGAAGCAAATCTAAGATGATTTGGCATCTCTGTGTTCGACGGAGAGCAGATCTAAGACATAGCTGATTTGGCTTTCATGTGTTTACGTTGAAGCAAATCTAAGATGATTTGGCATCTCTGTGTTCGACGGAGAGCAGATCAAAGACATAGCTGATTTGGCTTTCACGTGTTCACATTGAAGCAAGTCTAAGATGATTTGGCATCTTTGTATTGGCAGAGAGGAAATCGAAGATAGTAGATTTGGCATCTCTGTATTGTCAGAGAGCAAATCAAAGATAGTAGATTTGGCGTCTCTGTTTTGTCAGAGAGTAGATCAAAGACAGAGGATTTGGCATCTCTGTATTCGACAGGGAGCAGATCAAAGACATAGCTGATTTGGCTTTCACGTGTTCACGTTGAAGCAAGTCTAAAATGATTTGGCATCTCTGTATTGGCAGAGAGCAGATCGAAGATGGCAGATTTGGCATCTCTGTATTGGCAGAGATCAGATCAAAAATAACAGATTGGTGTTCCTAAGTTTTCAAGAAGCAGGTTGAAGATAGCCAATTTGATACTCCTGAAGACATCAGAATACCTTTGGAGAAGATAAGGATCAAGATTTCGAGATTTAGCCAGACCGGGCAAATTTGGTTTGTCTATAAGTCTTTGCTCGATTCCCGTTACACAGCAATGAGCAAAGAGGGGCAGCTGTAAGAGCCCAAATTCACCCGGGCCTTAAATTAAAATAAAAAAATAAATAAAGTCCATTTATTTTATAAACAGTCCGTTTACAGTGCTAAAGCCCAAATCCAAACAGCCTAATCTTATTGGACTCATATACACCCTAAAAATGACTCAACACCTTGACCCAGGTTTACACGAGGCCCAAAAGGCCCAAAACTGTAAAAACAGACAAGGAAACCCTAGGGTTTCCTGAGAACTTAGCTCTGCAATGAATTTCTGGAAGCTTCGGGCACTCTAAGCGACGTGACTTTTCATCTCGCGCAGATTCAATGGCCCAATCGTTGCCACCAAGCGCACTGTGATTTCTCGACTCTAGCATCATACATCGCACCACCATCGACACGCAAATCACGCCAGAAATGTCAGATCTCCTCGCGCTACGATACGGCGTTGGCTCCATCAGTGCGCAGACATCAGTGATCGAGTAAGATCCTCGCGGTTTACCTACGAACAAAAAAGGAAACAACGACAGAAAACATGACAGAAAAGGAAAATAGATAGGAGAAAAGAAATCAAAGATTTCTTCCTAAATGTAAACAGAATGCTATAAAAGCCTCTTCACAAATCTGTACAAGGAAGGGGGATTTTTGGAAAAAAAATAATAATATACACAAAGATTCAGAAAATAACAGAGTATTTTTATACATAAAAGCAGTCAACAGTCATCAGAGAATACAAGAGGTGAATACTTTATTTATCTTTTAATATATACTGGTAATAAAAAGGGAAAAGGGAGACGAACCTTTTTGAAACGGGAAATTTTCCAGTTTCTGACCGCCACATGTGACGGCGTTCGCAGTGGTGCGTGGGCACGTGAACGCCTGAGAACGGAGGCTCGACAGAGCTCTGATGCCTGTCCTCTTTCAGAGGATTTCTTTCCTTCTTTTTTTTCAGAACCGGCTTAAAATGATTTTAAAACTAAAACCAGGGCTTAAATAGCCCTACAAAAACGGTGTCGTGTTGCTTAATTCAAAAAGCATTAAAATAGCACCATTTTGGTAAAGAATCCGCGTGTTGACCCGATTAGCCGGGGAGGATTCGCGTTTTTTTTGAAAATGGGCAAATTGCCCAATTAATCCTCTCGTGTTTTTAAAATTTTCAATTTCATTTTATTTTTTATTTTTAATTTGGCCCTAATCTTTTATATTTGTTTCAATTTAATCCTAGCGGCCTTTAAGAATCCATTCGGGAAACGGTTTCGTTTTGGAATTAGGGTTTAATTACCCAATGAGTCCCTCGGCTTTTAGCTTGTGTTTTAATTAGGCCCAATTATATTTTATTATTTTGCATTTAGCCCCAAATTCTTTAATTAAATTCAATTTTAATCCCTTTTATATATTTAATTTATTTTAAATACTTTATATATTATTTAATTTTTTTAATATTAGTTATATAAAGTGATATATATTATCCACTATATTATTTTTATTATTATTCTATTTATAAATTAATTTTATTATATATTTTATGATAATATATTTTTGTAAATTATGTATTATTATTTATTAATTGTGTAAATTTTAATATTTTTTAATTATTATTAAATACTAGTATATATTATCCTTATTTATAGTATTGTATTTCATTTATATTCTATTACATTTTACATTTTATTACATATTTTTATATTATTATATATTTTAGTTATAAATTATATTATATATTCTACTATATATTATCTATTACCTTACTTTTATTTCATTATAAAATATATACTATTTTATCACTCACTAATTATAGTTTTTTTTTATCATTAAATATTAATATTTAGTACATTATTCTATTAATATATATTAAGTCATTATAGTCTACAATATGGTTTATATACATACATTAAAATTTTTTTTTTAAAAGGGAAGTTTTCCTTTATTATTTTCATATTGTTCAAAATTTCTAAATATTTTTTATTTTGATATGATTTATATTTTATATGTTTATACTTTGTTTTTTTTAATAAATTATTTGATATTGTTTTTGCATATTTGCATGGAAATTAATTATTTATGTTGATCTAAAGTATATTTGCATGAAATATTGGTATATAATTTATATCATTAAATTCATAATGCTCTATGTTGTATTTTTGCATGAAACAATAATGCATGTATATTTGTATTTATAATGATATGTTTATAAAATGATAGCATATGTTGTGTAAATTATTTATTATTTTCTTTACTATATTTGCATGAAATAATAAAGCATATATATTGTAATTAGGTTTATTTAATTTCTTGTAATATGTAAAACATACCATTACTTTTAAAATCAAAAGTCATATCTCATTTAATTAAAAAAGAATTTTTAAAAGGTAAGGCAATGTTTTGGATATTTAGGAATTCGGGAAATAGTGCCCTAACATGCCGGGTTGCGATTTCTCGTTTGTCTAAATATCTAAAATATCCTTCTAAACGATTTTTTTTTTTTACAAATCACAAGATGACTTCAGTTACGAAAGTTTAAAGATATCGTGTCCAATCATGCTGGATGTGATGTTTATACTCTTTTAAAACGAAGGAATCTTGATTCTTTTTTTAACTCAAAACATTACGATTTTAATGGAATCTCATTTCTAAATTCTTTCAAATTTCTGGCATTAAGACAGAAATCTATTCAATTTGGTACCAATTTTGGGCGTTGCGAGGGTGCTAATCCTTCCTCGTACGTAACCGACTCCCGAACCTGTTTTCTTAATTTTCGTAGACCACAATGTTTTATAAGGTGATCTAATCACACCTAAAAAGGTTGGTGGCGACTCCCGTTTTCGTTTTTCAAAAGTCGATCCCCGTTTTTCAAACATCCCTTTAAAAAATGGTTTCGACATAATTCAATTCAAATTAATTCCTCTACACTTAATTTATTTAAGTGAAATTTAAACTTAAAATTTAGTCCTTATATTTTAATTTGATTAGTTTTAGTCCCTGTATTTTCAAATCGATTAATTTTATCTTTTTTACTTTTCAAAATTTAAAATTTTAGTCATGATCACTCAAATGATAGCAATTATATATGTTTGGTTAAATTCTGCTATTAGTCTTTGTATTGTGCGTAAAGTTGTAGGTTGAGTTCATGTTATCCAATTATATATTATCATGTAATGTTTTAATCAAAAAGTTAATAATATTAACTATTTGATTAATTAATAATATTATAAAAATATATAGACTAAATGATATTAAAAATTAAAGTATATGCAAAAAAATCTGAAATTTAAATATATTAGAGAGACCAAATTAAAATTTAACCATTTTAGTAAATAATAATAATAATAATAATAATAATAATAATAATAATAAAAGAGAAAAAAAAAGAAAAAATTATTGGGCTACATACTTAGTGGCGTTTTTTAAAAACGCCGCAAAAAATATGAATTACCGTCGTTTTCATAAAAAACGCAACAAACATCTCTTAATAGATTGAAAACGGCACCGTTTTTTGGAGCCCCAAATTCCCTTTACTTTCCCCAAGTCAGATTACCCCCGAACGTCTGGATCCCCAAACCTTGAATCTCCAAATCCCCTAAAATTTCCCCCAATTCGATATCCTAAAATCGGTTTCCCAAAATCCCCAAATCAAAATACCTTTGATTTTCGCCGAAGTCCCTTTGATTCTCCTTTTTTTTTTCGTTTTCATTTTCATTTATCATTGAAAGAAAATAAAAGAGGAAAAAAAAGTTCTGATAAACTTGAAGAAGAGATGGCAAAATCGTTGAAGCCAGCGTCCTCTGATGAAGAACTGTACAATGCTTCGAGTTCATCGAAGAGGAGCAAATGAACGCTCATGTCAACAACGAAGAAGACGATGAGGAGGAGATTGAAGCTGTTGCTCGTTCTGTCGATGCCTCCGGCAAAGATGATGACGCCGTCCCTGAAGAAAACGCCGATGATGCTGATGATGTAATTTTACGATTCTAACACTCTTTTATCTTTCTCCTTTTACTTTGGTTTCGAATTTTTACGATTTTGGCTTTCGGACTTAGCTATTTGTTTCTAGGTTTTGCTGTTGATCATAAAAAACTATTTCTAAGCTTTTAGTTTTCATGTTTTAGTATATATTTTGCTTCTAGGGTTTTAGTAAGTTACTGGAAAGCTTAATTTGCACTTTATTGTTTATTGTTTAGGATGAGTCTAATGGGGCTGATCCAGAAATTAGTAAGCAAGAGAAGGACAGGCTCAAAGAAATGCGAAAACTAAAAAGCGAGAAGATTCAAGAAATATTGGATACTCAAAATGCTTTGCCAATGTGTGACGCTGAGTATTCTGGTAAAATTTTTTATTCTATTCATCTTAAGTGTAATTTATGGTTTGCTAATGTTTGGTTGAATGACGAGAATAATAAGGAAAAGAAGCGGTTGAAGTATCTTTTGCAAAGATGAGTTGTTGTTTGTTCATCTCTGCTTTTGTTTAAATCTTTTATGTTCGATCTCATTTTCTTTTTACTGTTTTGGATGAAGCATTTGTTGTTCCAGGATATGCTTTGTAGTAATCTTTGAAATACTTTGCCTTCAAATTATAATTTTTCAACTTAATTTATCTAGGCATGAAAGTCTACAAAATTATCATAGCTTTTCTTTTCTGTTGATTCAAACTGTTCATTTAAACTCTTTTTTTATTTATACTTTTATATATACTTTTTTCATTTTTTACAACTTTTTCTGACCAACAATTTATTTGTTACATATATGTTTTATTTTATTTTAATCGTTAATTGTATGTCACTAATGCTTAATTGTTATAATTTTTTACATAAATGTTTTTTTTTTACTCGAGGCTAAGAAGTTATCATCACAATATCAAAAGGAAGCGGACAAATGCAATTCGGGTATGGAGACGTGCAAAGAAGTAAGGGAGAAAGCTGAAGAAGCACTGTCGACTCAAATGAAATTAACAGCAATGTGGGAAATAAGAGCTCGTCAGAAAGGGTAGTGAGAAAAGGTCGCCAAATCTAATGCACAGACACAAGGTAACCTCCAGTTTGTCTAAACCATCCACCATGGCCTGATAGGAAGAAAATTAGTAGAAAACGCATTTCTTTCCTTCTTTCTTTTCCACTGTTCAGTGCTCTGCAACATTGTAGTAAACATTATATTTGATAATTTTGGATACGATATATAAGAAAAACGATTAAAAGACAACATGATATGAACATCTAAAGGTGTCAAAGGGATATACTGATTACCATATCTAGCAAAATATGATTTATTTCTAACATAAACTAATTCATTCCAAAACTACTCTTTATTGTAATTTCTCATCAATAACTCATGCTTCATTCTAACTATCATTTTTTTTCTTTATGGATTTTCACTAGCGTTGATGATGCAAATTAATCATTATTCATTCCAATATATTTGAAGAAAGGAACATTTGTTCAGATAAAATATAGTATATATTCTCTGCTCCTATCTAATTTATCATCAATTTGCCTTCTCAACGATCATTATTTTACCGTAATCCCCACCGATTGAATCATACCTTTGAAACATGCGAGCTATAATTTCTTCGTGTAAGTGATGGAGTTACCATAATATAGCTCTTTTACGTTTTAACTGGTGGCAAATGGAACAAGAAAAACCAACTACACTAGATTGCAGTCCAAGAACAATTTGCAGAAGGCACATACTGGCTGGCTCCTACCTCTACAAATGTATATGCGTTTTTTCAAATAAACGCCGCACACTTTAGAGGCGTTTTTTGCGGCGCTTGTAAAAACGCCGCAAATAGTTTTAGCAGCACTTAAAAGCGCCGCTAAAGGCCTAAAAAAAGCCGCTAAAAGTCAGTTTTACTGTAGTGAATCAAAGAGAAGGAGAGGAGGAAAGGAATGGCTAGGGCAATGAGGAGGAGGATTAAAGGCTGATTATTAGTAAAAAATTAATATTTATACCTAAGTTAACTAGGCTTGGATGGCCCACACATTAAAATAAGGGGTTTTTGTCAAAAAATTAAATTATTTACATGGGAAAGGAATTGAAGTTAGGACCTCAAGGATAAATTCACTAATGTTTAACCATCAAACCAACAACTCATTCTTGATATAATTTGAAATATTTATTTTTAAAAACAAGGCATGTCACATACTAGGGTTTAAGGCAAAATTTACAAAATAATAAAAATGATGCGAGAGAAGGGATTTGAACTTGGGTTTCAAGAAATGTTACACTAACCAATACCTCATTTATTTCCTAAAAATGCATAGATAATCTTAAAAATTAAGGCATGACCACTCTCTTTTGATTCACAAACTCGATTCTACTAACCCCGATTTTTGGGATATTATAGGTTTTAAGAGATATTCTAAATTAAATATCATCTTTACTTGTGGTTAAATAAAATAACTAGGTATTAAATGAAAAATAATAAAGCTTGCCCTACTAGATCTACTTCATTCCCTGAATTGAATGTAGTAATATATAATAAATTCGAAAGTTATAATCTTGGATGTGAATGTAGTAAGTTGGATTATAATAATAGTCAAAGGGGGTGGCCATAATAAATTTTCTCGCCACTAAAAGTAGAAAAATGAAGATAAATAAGAGAAGAGCAAGAATTCCCAAGAGAACCCTTTAAGGAGTGAGGATAATTTATGTTATCAATGTGGTATGAAAGTCCATTGGTTGCGTACTATCATACGACTAAACATTAAGTATGAATTGCATCCTTTTTGTGGATTGTGAAACTAATTAATTATTAGATTCCTTACTATTAATGATTTTTCTCACCACTAAAAGTGGAGATATATAGATAACACTACAGCAAAACTGACTTTTAGCGGCCTTTTTTTAGGCCTTTAGCAGCGCTTTTAAGTGCCGCTAAAACTATTTGTGGCGTTTTTACAAGCGCCGCAAAAAACGCCGCTATTGCTAACGCCGCTAAAGTTTGCGGTGTTTATTTGAAAAAATACCGCTAAAGATCATGACTTTTAGCGGCGCTTTTCCCACAAATGCTGCACCTTTAGCGACGCTTTTCCCACAAACGCCGCTAAATGTCATGACCTTTAGTGGCGCTTTTCTTAAAAATGTTGCTAAATGTCATGAAATTCAAAAAAAAATTATAAAATATTATAAAGGTCATGAAAAATATAAAAAATTTAAAATTCATTATCAAAATATTGAGAAGAATAATATCCATGATATAAATATAAAAATTTTCTATTAAAAATTTAACTTTAAAACTAAATACAAAAATTAATGAATTTAAATTTAGAATTTAAAATAATAAATTAATAACACAATTAAAATCCAAAATTTAGAACTCAAGTTATCTTAAATATTAAAATAAAAATAAAAAATTAGAATCAAAACTAAAATAAATAATAAAAACTAGATTAAATATAAAAATATCAATAAAATAAGATATTATAATGAAGTTACTTAAATGAAATAAGGACTTAAATCATAACCATGTAAAATATAAGATTTGAATATCCATTCCCATGTGAAATTTCAATATTGATTATTTAAGCTGGTAATGAATATTCTCTTTTCTAAGTCAAAATTACAATTCATGTTTTCCTTCTTCAACTCAAATAAAAAAAATGTTGAAAACAAAACAATTAAATAAAAAAATAGAATAATTAGTTGACACGATATTATTATTAAATATATGCAAATATGCAAGTAGACTATTACAAAACTAGGTGTAGTTTTTGATCAACTAATTAGTTGATCCTACTGCAGGTTCTAACTATAATCTACTTAACTAACATACAAATATAAGGCACTCTAATACTTTTTTGCACATAAAATATCTGAAACTCACACCTGAATTCGGATTCAGAGCACATACGGTGTCAACTGCATGTGTAACACCCTGAATTTGGGCCTAGAATTTTAGGCCTTGAGCATGGGAGCGATTGTAGGCAGCTTTTAATATTTTGTTGTGCATGTAAATTCCGTTAATAAAGGCTTGTTTTAGTGGTTAAGTGTGCTGAGAAGTGTTGGAGATGTCCTGGGTTCAAACCTGGACTCTAGCAAAAATTTTGGTTTAAGGTGAATCAAACCCAAGGTGTAGTAGGTAGGCCTTAAGAATATTGTTGGAGAAATTGTGCCACAAAAAGCCTTGTGGTCTAGTGGCAAAGTAGCGCCACATAAGAGGCAGGAATGTGGCGTCATAGAGTTGGCAAAGAGGTCCAGGGTTCGAAACTCATGGCAATCAAAGAGCATTTATTTTGCTAACAGGGGGACGGCAAGAGTTGGTGTTGAATTTAAACTCTGATAACGGAGGGATCCCACATTGGGAAGCTAACATAAGAGTGGATGTGAAGCTGGCTTTAAATAGAGAAAACCATGAGGAGAGTAAATGTACCTTTCTTGGCTGATCCTTTTTGCTTTATGGCGTGCTCGTTTGGGTTGGGCGTCGGCTAAGAGTGCTCGAAGCACGGATTAACTCCAGTCTCCTATCAGGTGTGTATTTCTCATTACTCTAGCTGTAAGATGGCTACTTTGGGCCGCGATGGGCCGAAAAGGGCCATGTGGGCCCAATGGGCCTATGGGCCCAATTGGATAAGTTGTTTGATTGTGTAGTAAATATTGGATTAAGCTAGGTGAATCTCATATCTGTGGTTACAATTTGGCTAAAAGGGACACACGAGCGTGTGGGCCCATTTGGGCCGAGAAAGGGCTTTAGGCCCATTCGTATTGTTATCCCTGTTTAGAATACTTTAGTTTACCAAATTACCAAAATACCCCTGGTTTGTAAAATTACCAAAATACCCTTGGTTTGTAAAATTACCAAAATACCCCTGGTTTGTAAAATTACCAAAATACCCCTAGTTTGTAAAATTACAGAGATACCCTTGTGGGGTAAAATTACCATTTTGCCCCTAGGGTGTTAAATGACTGTTTTGCCCTTGTGGGCAAGTGACTGACTTGGACTATGTGGTTGACGGATTTGATTGTGAATATATGTTGGTGATATGAATGACTTGACTGTGGTTGTTTGATTCAAATATGGGCATGATATTCTGATTGAAGGGGTAAGTTTTACACTCACGCCTCAAGGGTAAATAATCGTTTCTTACGCTTATAATCATTGCCTTTACAAGCATGCCTTGTTAATTATATATATATATATATATATATATATATATATATATATATATGTTGCATACATATGTCATCCTGCATGGGGTTGGGTTTTATTAAGGAGGAAGAACTCGCTTACGGTGGTCGTGCCACATATTCGATATAAGTAACTTTGTTGCGAATTATAGTTAGTGCCAGTGCTTCAGGTGCTAACACTGTAAGTGTAGGGATGGCGTGGGCGATTTATTCCCCACAGGAAGTGTAGGGATGGACAGAGGCAAGTGCAGGGTTGAATAGGGTTATCATGCATTAATCATATGAGACTATTTTGTTATGGGTCAATTGTATTGAAATGGACCCAACTGTGTTGATATGGGCAAGGCCCAATATATCTCGACTTGTAATAGGGCTACGGCCCAGATTCCCAGATTGATACTGATATGGGTTAGGCCCAGTATACTCTGATACTGTAAGGGGCTATGGCCTAGATTGATATTGATATGGGCTAAGGCCCAGTTAACTCTAATTTTTGTATAGGGCTAAGGCCCATCTGGTACTGTCTGTTATAATGGGCTAAGGCCCAATTGATACTGAAACTCTAAGTAGGGCTGGGGCCAGACTTTTAATTCTTTTATATGACTGACTGTTCCTTTTATATAGTAGGGGATTTCACACTGAGTTTTCGTAAACTCACCCCATTTATTAACCTTTCAGGTAATTTCCAGCCTTAGACGGATCGGAGCTGCGAGGGCTCTCGGAGAGCCACACACACCGCTTTAAGTTACTGCTTTGATTATTGCTTTTAAATGTATTTTATGTGGGTTGTAGTAAAGTCATTTGAAAATTTCTGGATTTCTAATTTGGAATTTTATTTATTGTTCTTATAATTGCTAGTATTAGAACACGGTTTTCCAAAGCAACTCATCGCTTTCAAAACATCACGTATCCGCAATTGTTTTTAAATTAAGCTTCACGAACTACCAAGATTTTTACAAAGTTGTTAAGAATGTTATTCAAATGAGGTTTTCTAACAAGGTTTAAAAAGGGTATAAGTTTTTATTATTAAGAAGGGTTTTTAATGGAAACATGGTTTTCGAAAAACACTTCAATGTGACACGCCAGATTCGAGCCAAACTCTCAGGCCAGGTTTGGGGTGTTACAGCATGTTGATCAATATCATTCTTATTTGTTGCTGCAATGCCTCCCATATGCATTTGTAGAGGTAGGAGCCAGCCATTATGTGCCTTCTGCAAATTGTTATTGGACTGCAATCTAGTGTAGTTGGTTTTTCCTGTTCCATTTGCCACCAGTTAAAACATAAAATAGCTATATTATGGTAACTCCATCAGCTTACACAGTAAATTATAGCTCGCATGTTTCAAAGGTATGATTCAATCGATGGGGATTCTGTAAAATAACAAATGTTGAGAAGGCAAATTGATGATAAATTAGATAGGAGCAGAGAATATATACTATATTTTATCTGAACAAATGTTCCTTTCTTCAAATATATTGGAATGAATAATGATTAATTTGCATCATCAACGCTAGTGAAAATCCATAAAGAAAAAAAATGATTGTTAGAATGAAGCATGAGTTATTGATGAGAAATTACAATAAAGAGTAGTTTTGGAGTGAATTAGTTTATGTTAGAAATAAATCATATTTTGCTAGATATGGTAATTAGTATATCCCTTTGACACATTTAGATGTTCATATCATGTTGTATTTTAATCGTTTTTCTTATATATCGTATCCAAAATTATCAAATATAATGTTTACTACAATGTTGCAGAGCCCTGAACAATGGAAAAGAAAGAAGGAAAGAAATACGTTTTCTACTAATTTCCTTCCTATCAGGCCATGGTGGATGGTTTAGACCAACTAGAGGTTACCTTGTGTCTGTGCATTAGATTTGGCGACCTTTTCTCTCTACCCTTTCTGACGAGCTCTTATTTCTCACATTGCTGTTAATTTCATTTGAGCCGACAGTGCTTCTTCAGCTTTCTCCCTTACTTCTTCGCACGTCTCCATACCCGAATTGCATTTGTTCGCTTCCTTTTGATATTGTGATGCTAACTTCTTACCCTCGAGTAAAAACAAACATTTATGTAAAAAATTATAACAATTAAGCATTACTGACATACAATTAACGATTAAAATAAAATAAAACATATATGTAACAAATAAATTGTTGGTCAGAAAAAGTTGTAAAAAATGAAAAAAGTATATATAAAAGTATAAATAAAAAAAGAGTTTAAATGAACAGTTTGAATCAACAGAAAAGAAAAGCTATGATAATTTTGAAGACTTTCATGCCTAGATAAATTAAGTTGAAAAATTATAATTTGAAGGCAAAGTATTTCAAAGATTACTACAAAGCATATCCTGTAACAAAAAATGCTTCATCCAAAACAGTAAAAAGAAAATGAGATCGAACATAAAAGATTTAAACAAAAATAGAGATGAACAAACAACTCACATGCTCACGCAAAAGATACTTCAACCGTTCATTTCCCTATTATTCGTCATTCAACCAAACATTAGCAAACCATACATTACACTTAAGATGAATGAATAAGAACTTTTACCCGAATACTCACACACTGTAGCATTTTGAGTATGCAAACATTTCTTGAATCTTCTGCTTTTTTAGTTTCTGCATTTCTTTGAGCCTGTCCTTCTCTCGCTTACTAATTTCTGGATCAACCCCATTAGACTCATCCTAAACAATAAACAATAAAGTGCAAATTAAGCTTTCCAGCAACTTACTAAAAACCTAGAAGCAAAATATATACTAAAACATGAAAACTAAAAGCTTAGAAATAATTTTTATGATCAACAAAGAAACCCTAGAAACAAATAGCTAAGTCCAAAAGCCAAAATCGTAAAAAATTCAAACCAAAGTAAAAGGAGAAAGATAAAAGAGTGTCGAATCGTAAAATTACATCAATGAAGATCATCGGCGTTTTCTTGAGGACGGCGGCGTCATCATCTTTGTTAGAGGCATCGTGGAACAAGCAACAGCTTCAATCTCCTCCTCATCGTCTTCTTCGCCGTTGACATGAGCGTTCATTCACTCCTCTTCGATGAACTCGAAGCATCGTACAGTTCTTCATCGGAGGACGCTGGCTTCAATGATTTTGCCATCTCTTCTTTAAGTTTATCAGAACTTATTTTTCCTCTTTTATTTTCTTTCAATGATAAATGAAAATGAAAATGAAAAAAAAAAAAAGAATCAAAGGGACTTCGGTGAAAATGAAAGGTATTTTGATTTGGCGATTTTGGGAAACCGATTTGAGGATATCGAATTGGGGGAAATTTTAGGGGATTTGGAGATTCAAAGAAATCGTTTAATATATAAATTAAAAAATACTAATTAATCTAAACCCTAACCTCTTAACCCCTATCCCATAAACACTAAACCCTCAACCCTTAACCCCAAACCCTTACACCTTAAACTCCAACCCTAACCCCTAAACCTTAAATCATAATCCCTAAACCCATAATTCATCATAAACCTTCAAATACTAGTTAACTCCTAAACTTTAAATCCTAAACCATATATCTTAAACCATAGTTAACTCATAAACCTTAAACCCTAAACCATATATCTTAAACCATAAACCATAAACTATAATGATAATTAATTCAATATTTTAAATTCAATACTATCTCTTTTACGATTACATAATAAAATATTTAATATATTGTATAACCATAAATTTTAATAATTATTATTTTAGGGGTTATAGATTAGTGTTTATGATTTTTTTGAGGTTTAGGGGTTATATGACTTTTAGCAGGTTTTTACTAAAAGCGCCGCTAATGCTCTGGTTTTTAGCGGCGTTTTACCAAAAGCGCCGCTAATGCTCTGGTTTTTAGCGGCTTTTTACCAAAAGCGTCGTTAATGCTCTATTTTTAGTGGTGTTTTTGGTAAAACGCCGCTATTGCTCTGTGTTTTACAATTTTTGCGGCCTTTTTTTGACAAAACGCCACTAAAAATGCCGCTAAAGCCCTATTTTCATGTAGTGTAAATAATAGAATAACAAGAGTTCTCAATATAACCCTTCAAACAAGAAAGACAATTTATAAAAAGTTGTCGATTATGTACCTATTGTACACTTGAAAATTTTATTATTCAATTAATATTTTGTAAAGGAAAGAAAACATATATTCAATAGACAATACAACATCACATACTATCCTTAGGGGTAAGAATCATTTTCTTATTTGGTAATGAACGAACCTATATTTGGTAGTACACAATTAATTTAAGGCTCTAAAAGAGCTAATATATTATTACTTTATGTTCAATGTGGTAATGGAAAATGTTAATCTTTCATAGCTTAAAATTAATTCAAGGCTTCAACAGAGCTAATACATTGTTATTCGAAGAAACAAAGCAATAATTAATGCACTATGTTCTAGTAAATCTTAAATAAATTATTTTGTTGTAAAAGGATATACGTTGTAACAAATATCACATTGAGATTGTAGATAAGGAGACGGTTCATTAAATCTATTATATTGGGTAAAAATTTTGTATTGGAAAACTATTGCCTTTTCCTCAGTTGGTACTATGTATATATTAGTATGGTTAAATCATATGAGATATAAACTAGAAGTTTACATTAGCATCATTGAATTATGTGCATAGTAAATCGAAAGTTTACTTGTCTAAATATACTAATTAGTAGGCATGATCAATTAGACCATCCCGATCAATAATGATGCAACAAATGAGAATTTAAATGGATATTTATTAAAGAACTTGAAGATTCTTTATATTAAAGATTTTTTAACTGCTACTTATTCCCAAAGAAGATGAATTATTAGAACCTCACTACCAAAAGTTGAGTTTGAATCTCTTACATTTCTGAAAGAAATATGGACCCATTTATCCACCAAGTGGATGTTTTGGTATGACTTTAGTAGATGCATCTATAAGATAATCATATGTGAATTATCAAATTGCAACCTATTGTTTGCGATATTACTAATGTATTTTTATTAAGGACAAAACTTCTAGATGATTTAATCAAGACCATTCTTACTAATGTTGGTGAGTTTATTACCCAATCTTTCAAATATTATTGTATGCTAAAAACTCAGTGCGAGTAAGTATCGCAAAGCTTGATCTTTATGTATATAAAATGGTTTAGTATAATTAATGAATTAGTAACTAAGCCATATCTTTTAAGAACATTTTTGTGTATATGTATAAGGATATGATATTCTACATGCATTAGCACTTGTACGCATTATGCCAATAAGTTGTGATAAATACTCCCCATTAAAATTGACTTTTGCTCAGGAGTCAAATACAATCCATTTTAGAATTTCTGAATGTCCAATACATGTTTAAATTGCTCCACCACAATGCACAAAATAAGTATTCAAATAGAGTTGGGAATATATATTAATTATGAGTCTCCTTATGTCATTAGATGTTCTAATCGAATTGGAAATTCAATTATGACATGATTTGATGATTACAACTTTGATTTTGATAGTTTTCCCAACATTAAGGGGGAGAAATAATTGTTTGATGAAGCAAATTTGGAATGAATTATCATTATTTAGATCTTTGTAGAAAGTAATTTGAATCAAAAGTTCAAAAATATATTTCATTTTATTGCAAGTTAATTGCCAGATGCATTTACTGACAAGATGAGAATAATCAAGTGTTATATAACGGCTAATGTGTTGATTTCAATTGAAGTCTCAATAGGACAACCTGTTAGAATAAATGAAAGTAAGGCATGCATGAAGCATGCTAGATTGATTTGTTTCAAATATGAAAAATTGTCTAAGAAAATAATAAATATAGATGGTCATATAGTGGAGGCGAGTGCTCCTAAATAGACCAATAACATAACTAATTATTAAAACTTTAGAAGAGATTCATATACCTTAAATTGAATATTAAAATTGTAACACCCCTTACCCGGTCCAGTTGCCGGACCCAAGTATCGATATATTACAAACAATTATTGGACAAATTCATATAATTTATTTATAATAATTTGTAATAATATTAATTAATTGCATACAAATAAGTATATAAACACATTAATCAAACAGTTTCAGGTATATATTAAGAATACAGAAGCCTAAAAACATTTCGGTAATGAACAAGGGTTAAATCCAATCAAAAACCAAAAAGAAAAAAGAAAAAAAAATCTACCTATTGGGGTCACACGACCATATGTCAGGTCGTGTCTCAGGCCGTATGAAACTAGAAAATGGCTTCCAAAACAAGTAATTCATCCATGAAACACTTATACCACAAGCTACCAATTAAACCAAATTTTAACCCATTCAAAAGCATTTAATTTTAATCCCAAATCATCATATCAAACAATCATCCTAAGAGTCTAACCAATATGCCACAATTGGTAACTCAAATCACAATTCAAAACTAGAAAAATGACCACATTCATTCATGTCAATATACCTTCAATGGTCTCTCAACTATTCAATCTACACATCCATACATTCAACCATCATATATTTAAGTATCAAACTTACCAAAATCATTCCCTAATATAACTTAAGCATCTAACTAAGGCAACCGATCAAAATATTACTCATAACTATTGCCATCAAACATATGTATGATTACATAATTTCAAAAAGGCTAACTAAATATAAAAATAACCATTTAAAGCCTTCAACATCCTAGGTACGTGCTAAAAACAAAAAGAACAATTCACCAAAGTTTGAGTTCGGGATTGTCACTAGATGCTGAGTCGACAATTGGATCAATGAGTACCTAACCTGTACACACGGCAGAAGAATAAATCATACACTAAGTAAAACCTAGTGGTATTTTTATAACCTGAATATTTAAACATATTACGAAGTAGCCAAACATACAATTTAAATACAATAAGAGATATGCAGTGAAACATGCAACTTTCATATTTTCGGAACTACATTCATCAATCTCTCAAAAATTTTTAATATGAATTATCTCACTTTCATTTTTTACTCTAAAAAATAACCACATAACATCTTATTCCATTCCAAAATTCATAAAAAGCATCCAAAATTCATAACCAACTTTAGTATAATTGATTATTCACATATAGATTCTGATGTCTATGTCTTCTCTTCATTTTCCTTATTAATGTGGCTCGAACTTGAACCTCTATAAGAATCGAACCAACACACCAAATTTGACACCCAATGCTTGACGGATAAATCTATAATAATGTATTGTGCCCTGCGCTGGTTGGTAATACTGACAATAAATATGCCTAGCACTGGTCGGTAAAACCGACAATAAATGTGTCCAGCACTAGTCAGTATAATCGACAAATTGGGTGCCCAGCACGCCCCGACACGTAGTCGTAAAACCCTCCTTATTCTATGGCATGCCCATTTATACAAAACCAACATCTCAGTTCCATCTCAAAATGAATTTTACATACAATACACTATTTTTATAACTACTCAATTTAATCCTTTGTTATCAAAAACCATTCAATCTCATTGTTTCGATTCAAACTTTAGTATTTCACTACGTTATTTCAAAATACTATCTCACCTTATATACTTATCAAAATAATGCAATATGTATATAAAAACAAAAAATGAAATAGTTCGATTATAGAAACACAAACCGTAAGTTCTGAGCTATTCGTTGCTGACCTTGTCTTTTCCTTTCTTTCTTGAGGACTCTAGGTTCACATCAGCTATAGATTGAAAAAAAATAAAATAAATTAACAATACACATTATACCAAATTTCACTCCAAGCCTTATTTAACTTCTTGTTTCACTTTTCTACCCCAATATATTTTAATTTTTTTTGCAATTCAGTCCCTATTGCACAAAATCAACAACTAACATTACAATTTAGCCCTATTTCGCTTCTAACCCTTAAATCCATCAAATTTACCCCTAAAAATTTAACTATTCAACAATGATAACATCTTAAATCTTTAACAGTACCGAAAAATAGGACATGGGTCAGTTAGCTTATAGTATTGGGATTCCAAAAACATAAAAATTACGAGAAAATAACTAAATTGTACTAACCAATTTAAGCTCTCAAAACTTTTAAGCCCTAAGGTCCCTTTTCTCCCCTGTTTTGAATGGATGCAGATGGAAAGAAAACAAATGTTTTCTTTTTACCAACCACCGCCATTTAACTTTCTTTTATTTTATTATATTACATTTTATTTTATTTTATTTTACTTTTAATTAACTATGTTATATATATAATAACATATCTATATATGCTAACTAGCCACACATAATGAAGTTTAGTGCTTAATTGTCATTTTAGCCCCGCTTTTTTATTTTTAAACTATAATCCTTTCATAAATTGCACTTTTACCATTTATGCAATTTGGTCCCTATACTTAAACTAAGCACTAAATATACGAAATTACCTAACCAAAATTTAATTTGAATAAAATTTAACTCCGTAAGCCTGATTTATGGAATCAGAGTTTCGAAACCACACTTTTCGACCCCACCGACTTCTCGATCGTTACAAAAATAGTAAAGATAAAGAGGTCTCGATAAGTTATGTCAATACAAGAAAATAAGGAACTAAGAATGAAAAGTTGTCAACAACAATTTTGCATGAAATAATATTATAGAAATAATGAAAGAAAATAAGGATCTTAAGTAAATTTGTCGAGAAATATAAACATGGAATAGATTGGTCAAAATGGAAAGACTAAATTCAAGTAGAATTAAATTTGAAAAGTTTTTGGACCAGTAGTCCAAACTTATAAAGGTATAAAGCCCGTGAGGTATAAATGAGTAGTTTTGCAAAAGCGAAATAAGAAATATGAAGTTTTTCGTTAAGTCCTGGCATTGATTATTAAAAGATATAATATTCCTTAGATATCTCATTAGTCTGGCAATTAATGAAAGATTTAACACGCGTCTAATGGTTGTTACTACGACCTTTATATGAATTATTATTTAGTATAAGTTTATATTAAAATCCTTGAAGGGTTTAGAATGCTAGAAGTATATAGAAATTCTTGGAAATTGTTCAAGATGTTTGCATAAACATTTACAGGAATTAAAATTATTTGAAATATGTGGTAAATTGGTCTCTATGAACAGTATTTGAAGGAACCTATTTGTATTTTATAAAAAATCATGATCAAAGTTTGCTATGATTATTGTTGAAAGTCTTGAAGTGATCAAAATATATTTCCCCAAAATTTTTCCTCACTCATGACTTTCAAAAGAATAGTGATATAAATGCTTAGCAAATATGTTCAAGTAATCATTTGAAAAGCTAGTATTCAAGATTGAATACATAAAATATGAGATATAATGTTATGTTGTCATAAAGGGGAGTAAATATGCAATGTACTCTTTTTTCCTTAACCAAGGTTTTGTCCCATTGGGCTTTTCTAGTAAGGTTTTTAATAAGGCAGCATGTTATGTATATTATAGATGTGAACTATTTTTCCTTCAGTATGAATTTTTTTCCCACGGGTTTTTATCTTAGTAAGGTTTTAACAAGACACATTATCTACCAATGAACATCCAAGGGGGAGTCTTATGAATATTTTATTATTAAGTGGATAATCATCAAGATCAAGATAAGTTTATGTACTTTAGGACTCTAATATTCATTAGAAGTAGAGTGTTATTTCATTTATACTTCTTATGCTTATAAATATAAATTTTGGAGAAGCACCATAAAAACATCCATATTGATCAATAAACTATGTACCTCTCTTTTTCTCTCCTATTTCTTGTTCATTTACTTTCTTTATTATTTATTTCATAGCAAAAATTTAATTTTTATTTTTCAAATACAATAAGAGTGAAATACAATAGAGCAAAGATAATATAAAATTACAAAAAAAATCAAATTTTAACAATTGTAACAATGAAAAATTAATTTAATATTATATATAAAATAAATAACATGGAAGAAATGATTAATAATATTGTTTATAATATATTAATATTAATATTAATATACAAGCCATGATGAATTTTTTATTATTTTAATATTAAATATTTTTAAAATTAAATAACATTAATATAATTGTTTCTAAATTATTTAATTTTTAAATTTATTAATTTTTTGAAGAATTTCATTAAAAATTTAAACATAAAATAATATAATATAAAAAATATTATAAATTTAATATACACAATCGACATGTGCATTGCTCAAGAATACAAACTAATTAAATATTATATCATTTTAATTTCTTAATAATATCTTGTAGATTCAACCTACAGTTAAAATGGGTCAATAATTCACCTCTCAAGTGAACCAAGTCTAGTTTGGGATCAGACCATTTTGTCCCTATCTTAAGCCTAAGGCCTAAAACATTTGTTTCTCTCATTCCTAATCTCCCTTCTCTCTACACACATTCTCTTCTAAGTTTTAAGCATCCATTTTTATGTCAAATATTTTTATTTTAACTTATATGAATTAATGAATTTTGTTAAAATTTTCAAAATGCTTTCATGTGACATTTTCTTGTATTTAATCTCACGACCTAGTGCTTAATCTTGTCTATCTTACCACTATTTGAAAGTTAGACCTGAAGTCATGATGGTTTATTTTATCAATCTCATTAGCTTAATAGATTAGTTTTGATGTAATATATCACATAATCATATTCATTTCTTAGGAAACAAAGGCGCACCCACTCATATTCACATTAATGAAAGGACTTATTTGCTACATTTACCTTCATATATCATCAATACTCATTACAATTTTTACTCTTTGTTTATACCACTGTAGAACCAAATCCACATGGATAATAGTTCCCTTTACTTAAGTAGATCTTTCTATTGTTTGAATATATAATTTTCCACCGAAAACATATCATTGAATAAATATCACTCAAAGTGTAATAATCTTTGTAACACTATCTACTAACAAAATAATAAAAATAGAAAATAATGCACAAAAAATGTTTATGCAGTTTGGTGAACCACCTATATCTACATGATTTTATCTAGAATTGAATCCACTAAAGAATCTTAATGCAAGTACTAATTACAACTTAAACAACCCAAATTTTTTTGTAGCTTTAGTCTCACACACTTTTAGTGAGTTTTCTTTGCACTATAACCTTTCTTACTAAAGGTTATTAATAGAGGTTGATAATAAACTCTCAAAAACTTATATCAAGATAGTGATCCTAATGATTTGATATTCACTCTCTCCATTCATACAACAACAAAGGATGATATGTCCTCATATAGCCTTCAACTCCGGTATAGCATCTTGATAAAATCGTCCCCCTTGAAGAGGGGATTAGTTTGTTGAAAGCTCATTTGCCATCCTTTGATATAAATCCCCTACTCTTTTTTATCAATATCCTTTAATTAAGGAAAGTAGAAAGTCTATAAATAATGGACTTCATATCATTTAATTTCTTTTTTGTGACACCCTAAACCCGACCGGGACAGACCGACTTGAATTCAAAGCGTTACATTGGCCACGTAAGTGACTCTCCGGCTAACAACCACCCAAGACACACCCCAACCTTATAACACCTCAATCTTATCTAAATATTAGTTGTTTATTAATGCAGAAGCAATTATGAACCAATTTCAAACTTTTCCTAGGTAATTTAACCTAAAGGCATATTCGCCATTTTACCACCTATGGTAAAACTACCTCGATTTTAGGTCTAAGTGTTTACCAACATTCTTTTAGTCATATTATACAAGCTTAAAAATTTTCAACTTAATTTGAGTTCGTTTACTATGTCTAATTCAAGTTTTATTTTTAAGGACTAAATTGTAACAAATACAAACTACCAAGACCTATTCCAAATTATAAATTAACTGTGTTCTTGTTGAATTTTACCCCATTACGAGATTAATCCTAAAATTTTACCAAGTTAATTTATCATCTAAAGCTCTAATTAGACTAATCAATTTTCAAGTCTAAATTTATATCAAAAGATATTGATCAAAAAGATTTAGGGATTTAAAAAGACAAAAATTCAAACCCCTAAAACCCACACAACCGTGTCCCCCCCCCCCCCGACCGTGTGTCTTTAAATGACCACGTTTACGTCATGAAAACATTTAGATCAATCGCACATGCCTATGTAGAAATCCCACACTCCCGTGTGTGATAGCTCCAGTCTCCACACGCCCGTGTCACTTACCCACACACCCGTGTGCAATCCTTTACACGCCCGTATGGACAGGCACACATCTGTGTGAAAACCACTGCATCTATTTTTGTGAAAAACTTATTTTAAAACCCGATTTTGCATATTTTAATGGCCAATTAAACCCGACTTAACTACGATTAATTAACATACATATACATCAACCTTCAATTGAATTTATCGACATCAATTAAGCATCAATTATACAGAATTAGGCAATCAATTCCATGCATAACAAACACTGAATAAATCAAACAAGTGGCGTACTTTAGTTGCTAGTAAACCACTCCATGGAAGCTTCATTTAAACAATCGTTAGTACAAATTTCATGCCTCACACACCATGTTATCAATCACCGTGTTCTCAAGAAACAATACACCGTAAAACATTCAATAATTAAACTCAAACATACCTCAAAATTATTATAAAACCATCCAAAATAAAATGTCCAATGTCCAATTGCAACCAAAATTAAACTAATTCCCGAGAGTTCCACAATGCCCAATTATAGTCTCTAAAACGTGTAATAAAGTCTCTACCAAGCCTAAATCTCTTGGAACTCTCTTGCTTGGCTCCTCAGCTCTTTAAGCCCGATGATTATCTATACGAATTGTGAGGGTGTGAGCTTTAAAAAGCACAATGAATGTTAACAAAAATGACTAGTAAATCAACATCCAAATCATGCTTAAATTACATCAGATCAATCACCAATTACCAACCACAATAATGAAACATGTCAATTTAATTTCCATATGCTTTATCAATATCAAAAATCAATCATTCATGGCTTACCAACATTGAATGATATAATAATAATCAAACATAAATATAACGGCATACACTTCTCATGGCTTAATCGGGTGATCATACATCGGATAAACGGATTTCCGAACTCCCACAAATATCAAATACAATCCACCGAGTTGAGTGAGTCAAAGCACACGTTCCCTTATAGCGCCTCAAATAACCCAATGAGTGGAGACTCATGCTCAAGACTCCCTTATCGACTCCAAACAAATTAGTCCACCTAGAACCATATGCTCACTATGTCATAAATAAAGGTGAGTACTCACAAATCCTATGGCACGCCAACTATATACAATGGATCCACCATACATATTGTCAGTATATTCAGTCAAACATAGCATATAAATTGGTCATTATTGTGCTCCATTTAATATGACAAAATGCTTATGTGTAACATGTTGTCGAAACCATTTTTAAATCGAGTTTTGGAAAATGGGAATCGACTTTAAGAAAAATGAAAATGGGAGTTGCCACCAATCTTTTTAAGTGTGATTGGATCACCGATAAAATGTTTTGCTTAAAATCATTATTTTTGGTCTACGAGATCAAGAAAACGGGCTCGGGAGCCGGTTACGAATGAGGAAGGGTTAGCACCCTCGTAACGCCCAAAAATTGGTACCTAATTGACTATCAAATGTCTTTAATGTCGGAAGTTTAAAATTTTTAAGATGCAATCCTCTTTAGAATATTTTAATTTTGAAAATTAGGGTTTACTTGTATCAAATGAATCAAAATATTACATCCAATAAGTTAGGACATAACACTTTGAAATTCCAAGACAGTTGCTCGTATTTTGAAAACCTTAAAAACTTAGAAGGGTGCTTGACTATTCGAACTCAACGAGAAAAGTCGCAACCCAGTAAGTTAGGGCACTACCTTTCTCGAAGTTTCCAAATACCAAGCATTGCCTTTTTATTTTTGAAAACTTTTGAATCTCATTTTTAATTAATGCATGAAGAACCATATATATACATTATAACATGTAAGATAGCATATTACAATAATAGGTAGCTGAAACATGCATTTAGATAACAACATACATATTAAGATATACATAGCATATACTGAAGATGAATAAGCAAAATATACAAACATACAAAGTAATAATTAATTTAAAAAACGATGCATGATATACAATTAGACATATAAATATATATACAAAACAAATGTGATAATATATATAAATAATAATAATGTAGTAACATATATATATCAAACAAACAACACTTAATAATATTATGAAACTAGCATTTAATATATAAATGATATAAAATATAACAATATATAAAAGATTTAATACGTATTAAAATATAAAATAAAGTGAGTAATTATTTAAAAAATATACATATATAATTAAAATACAATATCTAATAATGCATGATAATAATATAGATAATATATATGTAACGAAAAACAATTTTATAGCACATGGTATAAAGTATAATTTTTTTTAAAAAAATGAATAAATAATTAATAGAATATATAATACCAATTTTGTACAAAAATCTATCAAAATAATAATATAGATAATAATATAGAAAAATACATAATAAATATGATGTAATAATAATATAAAATAACATATATTAAAGTGTAAAATAATATAATAATAAAGTATAAAATAGTATAATAAATATTATGTAATAAAATATAATAGAGATATAGGTAAATAATAATATATAAATAAAGTTTTTTTTTTTAGAAAAAGGACTAAAATTGAATTAAAATAAAAATCAAAGGCTAATTTAAAAAAAAGGGTTTGGACCCAATTGCAATGCCAATGTAAACCCCTAGAGACTCATGGGGAAAAATTCCCTTACCCCTAAAACGGCACCATTTTAATCCAGGACTTAAAGTGGCTATTGCAGGGACTAAATTAAAACTGAAACAAAATATTAGGACCAAATTATAATAATAATAGAATGGATTTATAAAATTTAAAAATGCAAAGGGACCAATTAAACAAATATCCCAAGACTTAAAAAAACGTGGATCTCTTTCGGGTTTTCGAATCAACACGCGGACTCTGGAAGCTTTAGAACGACATCGTTTTGAGGTTATTAGATTAAGCAGAAACGATATAAGGCTGATTTCTTTTGTTGAAATTCATTTTAGCATGTCTCTAAAAAAAAAACGAGAGAATTCTCTCTCAAATCTCTCCGGCCCTCTAAGCTCCGGTTAAGGGACCATCACTGCTCATCCTTGAGCTCCGTCGTGCATGTCTTTACGCACCGACGCGCCGTCCTAAGGACCATCGCACACGATGGCTAGGGTTCGAGAAACCCTTCCTTTTTCCTTGCGAATTGTCAGGTAACCCCTTTTTCTCTTGTTTTCCTTGATTATATTTTTTAAATCTGTGTATTCATGCCTAAAAACAAACAAGTAAGTGTAAAATAAAAAAAATGATTCGATTACCTTGAAAAAAATGAGAAACTGCCTTTTATTTCTCTGTTTCAAATGAATACAACTTTTTATTTTTTTCTTTCTAAGTATGTAAATCTATGTATCTCTCTTTTTTTGTTTTTCTCTGTTTCTGTATGTAAGCCTTTATCAGTGTACTTTGTGTATCTTTCTCTCTTTTTCAGCGTGAGTAGGCGTAAGTCTGTTTACAAGTTGAAGAGAGGCTTTATAGCATCAGACTTTTTGTTTCTATTTTTTTTCTACTGGTTTCCTTTTTTGCTTGCAGGTACCAAAAAATCTGGCGCAGATTACTGTTGATGCGAATCTGCCTGTATGCTTGTTCGTGCACTGGTTATGGCCTAACCACAGTACGGTCTCTACTGTGAATGTGAAGATCTAGGCGTCAGCAGCGAAACAATCGGTGGCTCGGATGGTGCGCTGAAAGGTCGCTGGAGAGGCGCTGATGGGGGCACGATCGGTGGCTAAGGAGTTGTTGAGACGGTGAGGCACTGATGGGGCATTGAAAGGCCCTGAGACAGTGCATTGAATGGTGGCCTCGATTTCGGGAGTTGCAACGTCACTGGTACAGCATTGTAGGGGCCTTGATTCAGGAGCTGGACAGACGCTCCCCGAACTTTCCAGAATCTATTGCGACGCGAGGAGAAAGAGCTAAGGTTGGAAACCCTAGCTGGAAATTTTAAGTTTTGGGCCTCTCGGGCCTTCATGAGTTTTGGGCCTGTGTTTGGGCTCTTGTAAACTGGACTTTTAAAATAAATAACATTTATTTTTTTTATTTCATATTTCTGTTTTGGTTTTAAGGCCCGGTCAAATTTAGGCTGCTACACATGTAACATAGCCATTTAACATCCAATTAAATCAAGCATTTCATTTTCTATTTTCCAATATTCAATTACCAATTTTAACACCAACATATCATGATAAAAAACACTAGTAAACATGCTTTACTCATCCTTATAATTAATCTAAATAAATAGCATAACTTTACCCAAAAGCTTATTTACCATTATTTATTAAAAATTCAATTCTTGTATATTTAATATCAATCTTGCAAAAATCAATCATTCAACCATAATTATTCAATTCAAATAATCAATTAAGCTACTTAATTTACCAAATCACCCTTAGAAACACTCACCACACAATTTATTCTACCACAACCAAGTGATCAACCAAGCAAATCCAAGCTTCAATTTCGGTTAGCTCAATCCTCTTCAAGATTCAGAGCTTCAACAGAGATAAAGTAGACATTACCAACTTTTTAATACTATATTAAACATAAATTTTAATTAACAATACTAATCGAAATCCTCTCACAAATATACCTTACTGGATTTATAACGTTAAGTCGAAAACTCGATTCCTCACAAAATTCACCTCTCCAACCCTCCTAAACTGTAATGCCCTGAATAATTTGTTTTTGTTTCTGTAAATTCTGACACATATGTGTATCTGCTTCAGTGGTTAAGTGTTCTTGGTGTGTGTGAGGTCCCAAGTTCAAGCCTTACCTTTAACAAATTTTCGTTATTTTTAGATCCAAGCTTTGCCCTTGTTGAGTGGGTTTTTATAGAACTCTCTGTTAGTCCTATGTTTGAATCCCTGTGTTAGCAAGGGGGTATTAATTTTCGCTCGGTTATCTGATAGAATTTCGGTTGAACTAAAATTCTGAGGAAGTTGTGAGTAGTGGGTTAGTGGGAGGAAAATAAGGGATTTTCATAACATATCCTTTATTTTCTTCCTTTCAAATTTTAATCAGTTTTTTTCTCTCCTCTCTTCAAATTGACATCGGTTTTTAGTTCCTTTCAAGTTTCTGTCAATTTTATTTTTGTTTCTCCTCTTTTTGGCGTGAGATTTGCTTCTCTATTCCATTCGATTTCCTTTGTTCATTACTACTGTTATTCGCGTGAATTTAGTAAGTTTTCTATTTTATTTTGCAGTAGTAATGTAGCAATTACTGTAGGCATCTAAATTCTACAAACGGTTGTTTAGGTGAAGGCGGTGAATTTGTGGTTTTCGCCTGGATGGTTTAACTTTCGTCAGTAGATGTTTTTGCGATGGTAAGTTTTGAGCGTTGCTCAGTTTTAGGTTCGATGAATTTGTAAATCATTGCTAGTAGGGCATTGGGATTCTATTTTTAAGTGTTGGTGTTCTTGGGAGTCGTTTTCCATCAAAAGTGTACCAGATGTGTACCCGAAACACAGAAAACCAAACTTAGGCAAAAGCCAAAAAACTGTTCTGTCGACGTTACACAGGCATGTGGTCACCAGTGTGGTTGGCCGTGTGCGAGACACGGTTCTGTGGTCAACGAAGGCATGGTTGTGAGCAAGACAGGACCGTGTAGTGGCTGGAGTGTGGTCGTATGAACCTCACGGGCTAGGCCAAGTTGGCCATGTGGGTTTTGGGCCAAGCCATGGGGGCCACACGGGTAACATCAATATGGGCGTGTGGGCCCACACGGTGCGGCAGAGACCCAGTGGTGACCAATCGATCAAAAATTGCCTTTACTTGGTTATTTATGGTTTAATTTATAATTCTGATTTTATTTGAGAGTTTGTAATTTTTTTCTTTGGGACTCTCTAGACTATTGGTTTTAACTTTGGTTTTGGATGTGTTTTTGACATTTCCTTTGCAATATTTATTTGGAAGCACAGTTTACGAAAACAAAGGTTTTCCAAAACACAAACTATTTTTTAAAATATAACACTTTTAAAACTTCTGCTGTAAATTATATTTTGGCAAATGAGCTACTTAAATGATGTTTTTAGTAATAATTATGAATATACCCGAGTTATAAAAGTTGAATGGTTTATCGAAACAACTTAGATTTCAAAATCCATTCTTTGTGAAATCTCTGAATCCGGTCATAATGTCTAGGCCAGGTTTTAGGTGTTACATTTAGTGGTATCAGAGCCAGGTTGTAAAACTCAGGCTGTGAATTTTGGGTTTCAAAATTTTGTTTCAAAAGAGCTGGCTTTTAAATCTGAATAATTTGAGAAAGTATGTTGTACATCGAGTCTCTAGCGCCGACGCTGTAAGTATTTCTGAAACTTAAATAGTATATTCTGAAAACACTGTAGATAGTAATTTCTGATACTGTACAGAAATAGTTAGAGACTGAAACCTCTAAAAACATTTCTGAGCTTCTGATAATATATGCATAAAATATTTGTTAATAAGTACTGGAACTGATGCATAAAATTTTAAAATGTAGATAAAACTTGAAATATACCATGAGCGCACGTAGAACACGTAAACATGATATTCGTGGCCGTGGTGGAGACCGTAGAGGGGCTCAAGCTAAGTCTTCCACTTTGGGCAGCATGCCACACTTAGATACGAATGAGACACCGATTTCGCCTGCTATTGAGACTGGGTCTCAAAACCATTCGGCTGGGGACGACGCACTATCCCAAGCCATGTTGAGAATATTGGAGAGGGTCGCTGGACCCATTCTAGGTCTGGGGGCCGTGGGTCGCTAACTGAATGACTCTGGCCCAATGGTGCCAAGCTGTTTAGGGGTGTCACTAGAGTCGCCCCTATAGTGGCTGAATATTGATTAGAGGCCACCAAGAGGATTATGAATAATTTAGACTGTCCTCCCGAGCAGAAACTTAAGGGTGCAGTCTCTTTGCTTCGCGACGAGGCATATTAGTGGTGGTTAACGGTTGAGGGTACTCAGCTTGGTCATCTGAACTGAGATTTCTTTAAAACTGCCTTCCAAGGAAAATATGTGGGTGAGAGCTATGTAAATACTCGTAGGCGTGAGTTCATGAATCTCACATAAGATGATAGATCTGTGGCTGAGTATGAGGTCGAGTTTTTGATGTTGAATCACTACACTTGAGGCATGATGGCATCTGAGTGTGAGAAGTGTGTCTGTTTTGAGGACAGTTTGAGAGATAGTCTAAGGGTTCTGATTACTTCACACAGGGAGCGTAAGTTCATAGTTCTGGTAGATATTGCGAGGATCGGGGCCCTCTAGTTCTGTTCAGAGGCCTAAGAAAAAGGCCAGACCTGATGGCCGGTTAAAGTGGGGGCTTCTGTTGCTCCTACTAGGACTCAGCCTTGGGGATTGTGGTAGGCATCATCCGGGCGAGTGCTGGAAGAGGATAGGGGCTTGTTTAAGGTGTGGGTCATTAGAGCACCGTATTAGAGTGTCCACAATGGGTAGATCAGATGCAAGCTTTGGGACCAAGTTCTGTACTGCCTTAGAGGGTAGTTCAGTAACCACCTAGGGATCGTGGACCAGCTAGGGGTGAAAATGGTATGCGCCAAGGACAGAGAGCATCGAGCAGAGATACTTGTCAGACTAAGGTGAGGCAGCTTGCGTTGGTTTATGCTGCTTGACGCCGAGAGGATAAAGATGCTCTAGATAATATCACCGGTACATTCTTAATTTTTTATGTGCCTTATACTGCTTTGATAGACATAGGTTCTACACACTCCTATGTAGCTAGTTCTGTTTCTAAAGGCCTAGGGATTTTTGTTGAGAGCACTTTTAGTGAGATTATTGTACTGAGTCCATTGGAGCAATCTGTCCGGGTTAGTAAACTGTATAGGGATGTTCCATTAGAGGTGCAAGGGGTTGTGTTTCTGACAAATCTGATGGAGTTACCGTTTGGGGAGTTTGATTTGATTCTGGGTATGGATTGGTTGGTTAAACATCGAGTCAGTTTGGATTATGCAAGTCAAATGGTCATTCTGAGTACTGAGAATGATAAAGAAGTGGTTGTGATCGGTGAGCGTCGAGATTATTTGCCCAACGTGATCTCCGCTCTTGTGGCTAAAAAAACTAGTTCGGAAAGGTTGTGAGGCGTATTTGACTTTCGTCAGTGTTTCTACTTCTGAGGACTCTTCTATCGGGGATATCAAAATTGTGAGGGATTTTCTGAATGTCTTTCTAGAGGAGTTATCGGGTTTACCTTTAAATTGAGAAGTTGAGTTCAACATTAAGCTTTTACCGGGTAGAGCTCCAGTGTTCATTGCTCCCTACCGAATGGCACTGAAGAAGCTTATGGAGCTTAAGGCTCAACTTCAAGAGCTTTTGGATCGTGGTTTCATCTGTCCTAGTGGGTCTCCATGGGGGCACCGGTTCTACTTGTGAAGAAAAAGGATGGCACCATGAGGATGTGCATCGATTATCGGCAACTGAATAAATTGATTGTGAAGAATAAGTATCCACTTCCAAGGATCGATAATTTATTTGATTAGTTTCGAGGGGCTACTATGTTTTTGAAGATTGATCTTCATTCTAGGTATCATCAGTTGAGAGTTAAGGAGGTGGATGTTCATAAGACTGCATTTAGGACACGCTATGGACATTACGAGTTCCTAGTTGTGCCTTTTAGTCTGATGAATGCTTTGGTGGCATTCATGGATTTGATGAACTGATACTTTTAGCCATATTTGGATCAGTTCATCATGGTTTTCATCGATGATATTTTGGTTTACTCTAAGGCCGAGGATGAGCATGATAAGCATCTTAGAGTAGTGCTTTAGATACTTCGAGAAAAGCAGCTTTATGCTAAGTTGAGCAAGTGTGAGTTTTGGCTAAGTGAGGTAACATTTCTAGGGGCACGTGGTTTCTACTGAAGGGATCCGTGTTGATCTGAGAAAGATTGAGGATGTGCTTGATTGGAAACAGCCTAAGAACATTTCTAAGATCCGCAGTTTTCTAGGTCTTACGAATTATTATCAGTGTTTTGTTGAGGGTTTCTCTCTGATTGCAGCTCCTTTGACTAAGCTTCTACATAAGGGTGTTCCTTTTTTTTAGACTGGTGCACAGCAATCGAGCTTCAAGAAGCTCAAGTCTATTCTGACTCAGGCTCTTGTTCTGATACAACCTAAATCCGGTAAAAAGTTTACAGTCTATAGTGATGCATCACACGTCGGTTTGGGATGTGTATTGATGCAAGATCGTAAAGTTGTGGCTTATGCGTCCCATCAGGTTAAGACACATGAAGGGAATTATCTGACTCATGATCTCGAATTGGCTGCGGTGGTTTTTGTGTTAAAAATCTAGAGGTACTATCTGTATGGTGAGAGGTGTATCATCTACACCGATCACAAGAGTCTCAAGTACCTCCTTACTCAGAAGTAGTTGAATCTTAGACAGCGTCAATAGATTGAGCTACTCAAAGATTATGACTGCATGATAAAGTATCATCCTAATAATGCCAATATGGTGGCCAATGCTCTCAGTCGTAGAGCGATGACTGATCTAAAAGCGATGTTCGCTCACCTTAATCTGTTTGGTGATGGGAGTCTGTTAGCCGAGTTGCAAGTTAAGCTGACTTGGATTAATTAGATTCGAGATAAGTAGCTAGGGGATGAGTCTCTGGGTTTGCGGTTTCATCAAATTGAGAGTGGTAGTACTTTTGACTTTGGGCTGAATAACGATGGAATCTTGTGTTTTCGAGGTCAGATCTGTGTGCCGAATGATTCTGATTTGAGATAGTTGATTCTGAGGGAGGTGCATAGTAGCCCTTATGTTATGCATCCCAGTGGTAGTAAGATGTATCAAGATCTCCGTGAACAGTACTAGTGGCCGAGTTTAAAGCGTGAGGTTATGAATTTTGTGGCTCAATGTCTGACATGCTAGCAAGTTAAGGCTGAGCACCAGTTGCCTTTGGGTTTGTTACAACCTGTTAAGATTCCCTTATGGAAATGAGAATGAGTGAAGATGGACTTTGTTAGTGGGTTACCCTTGACAACTACTAAGAAGGATTCTGTTTGGGTCATCATGGATCGACTGACCAAGTCCGCTCATTTTATTCCAGTTTGGATGGACTATTCTCTGCAAATGTTAGCAAAGCTATATATTTCTGAGATTGTAAGACTACATGGGGTTCCTGTTTCAATTAATTCTGATAAATATCCTCGTTTCACTTCTCGATTTTGGAAGAAATTGCATGAGGCTTTGGGTTAGAGATTGGACTTCAATACTGCATTCCATCCTCATACCGATGGTCAATCTGAAAGGGTGATTCAAATACTGGAGGATATGCTTTGGAGTTGTGTAATTGATTTCCGAGGTAGTTGGGAGGATTATCTACCTCTAGCTAAGTTCGCCTACAATAATAATTTCCAAGCTAGCATCCAGATGGCACCTTACGAGGCCTTATATGTTCGTAAGTGTCACACTCCACTATGTTAGACAAAGTTGAGTGAGCGTTGAGTTTTGGGTCCTGAGTTGGTTTTTGAGATTGAAGATAAAGTTAGACTGATTTAGAATCGTCTGAAGGCAGCTTCTAATAGAAAGAAATCTATGCAGATCTGAAGAGGCATGATATTGAGTACTCTGTGGGGGACTTCGTGTTTTTTAAGGTTTCTCCATGGAAGAAAGTTCTGAGATTCGGTCATAAGGGCAAGCTAAGCCCTAGGTTCATTGGGCCGAATCAGATTCTAAAGCGTGTGGGACCAGTCACTTATCAGTTGGAGCTACCTCTAGAGCTAGACCATATCCACGATGTGTTTCACGTCTCGATGTTGAGACGATACTATCTGATCCATCTCACGTTGTCTCTGTTGAGGAGATCAAAGTTAGACCGAACTTGACTTTTGAAGAAGAGCCAGTTCAGATTCTGGATCGTGATATTAAGGTTCTGAGGAGGAAGTCCATACCATTAGTAAAGGTCCTGTGGCGGAATCATGGCACTGAGGAAGCCACGTGGGAACCTGAGGACTTGATGCGTCAGCAGTATCCTTATCTGTTCTGATCAGTGTTGAAACCTTCTTTTTTTTTAAAACGAGATTTTGAAAATGACGGAAGTCGCCACCAACCTTTTTGGTGTGATTGGATCACCTTATAAAATATTTTGGTCTACGAAGTTATGAGAAAATTGGTTTGGGAGTCGGTTACGTACGAGGAAGGATTAGCACCCTCGCAACGCCCAAAATTGGTACTAAATTGAATAATTCTGTCTTAATGTCAAAAGTTTCAAAGAATTTAGAAATAAGATCTCTTTTTAAAACCGTAATAATGTGCTGAAAGTCGAGGTTCTTTCGCTCCGAAAGAATATAAACATCACATCCAGCATGATTGGACGCAATATCTTTAAACTTTCGTAATCGAAATCATCTCGTGACTTACGAAATCTATTTCGAAGGATACTTTAGACATTTAGACAAACGAAAAATCGCAACCCAGCATGTTAGGGCACTACTTCTCGAATTCCTAAATATCAAAAACACTGCTTTTTTTTTAAAAAAAATCCTTTTGAATTAAATGAGATATAATTTTTAAAAGTAATGATGTATTTTACATATTACAAAAGATCAATGCCAAATAAAACATGATACATGCTTTATCATTTCATGTGAATATAGTTTAGAAAATGATAATGACATAACTCACATAATATACATTAATATCTCATGCATATATAATATACAACGTGGCGAATAATAAATAGAACAATATAATTACCTAATATATATGTAATAATATTTCATGCAAATGTATAAAAATAATAATATAAAAATAACAAATATTTTACGAGGTAAGATTACTATATCAAAACAACATCAAGTAAATACGGAAAAGGGTACTAAAAATAAACAAACAAATTATGTACGTAAAAAGGATAAAGTCTAAATACAATTTACGAAGAATAAATGAGGTAAAAATATTTAAAACTATATATATAAATAATAAAGGAAAATTTTAAACAATAGTTAATATATATAAATATATTGTATGATTTAATAACTTAATATGTTTATTAAAGATATTAATATATTAAACAAGAACAAAATTTCACATTAAATTTTAAAATATTACGTACTAAACTCTAAATAATGATATATAAAAAATGTAATTTTCAATAATAACAAAATCTTTAATAATAAATAGTTTATAATAAAATGATATATAAATAATATAATAAATAATAAATATAATATAATATCTAATAATTTACATATAAATATAGTAAAATAAATAATATATAAAGTATTTAATAAATAAATTATGCAAAAATATTTAAAAGGATTAAAATTAAATAAAACTAAAGTTCTAGGGTTGATTTTAAAATATAAAAAAAGGTTTAGACCTAATTGGAACGCGCACAAAACTCCGAGGGACTCACTGGGCAATTTGCCCTAATCCCGAAACGGTGTTGTTCGCAAAACAAGCCTTATACTGGCAGGTGGGACTAAATTGAAACAAAAATAAAGAGGTTGGAGCCAAATTGAAATATAAAATTTAAAATTAAATGAGATTAAAAAATGAAAAAATGGGGAAGGGCTCAAACAGCAATTTGCCCATCTACAAAAAACACGCGGATCCTCCCCGGGTCACGGATCAACACGCGGATTCTCAGCCTTAAAACGATACCGTTTTGAAGCTTATTGTTTTAAGCGAAACGACATCGTTTTCATCAGGCTATATAAGCCAAATTTTGGCCTTAAAATCATTTTAACTCGGGTTTTAAAAAAAAAAACTAAAAATCCTCTGAAAGAGGATTGGGGGGTGGCTCTCGGAGCTTCGTCGGGCTTCCGTCCCCGTGCTCCCACGCGCCCACTTGACGCCACTGACTCCGCCACGTACGGCGGTCGGAAGCCGAAGAGCCTCGATTTTTCATTTCGATTTCAACGGTAAATTTCCTTTTAGTTTATTTTGATAATACTTGCATGTACTTAGAGAAGAAAAATAAAAAGGTAAAGGTATATTACCTCTGTTTCTTCGATAAGATGTTGATATTTTATTGTATATGTGTATGTATATAAAAAAACGTAGTATTACATCGTTCTTGATTTGGGCTTTTATAGCCGCTAAAAACAAATTAACAATCCTTGATTTTATTTCTTGCCATATTTGCATTCGTCTCTGCTGTTCTTCTTTCCCTTTTTGCAGGTACCATCGAGGATCTCACGGCGAGGAGTGGGCTGGCGTTGATCCGTTCGTTGATTACGACAAAATACGGGGCTGAAATCACAGTGCCGATGAGAATCCACTGGAACGGCGTAAGACGAAGGGGCGTGGTGCTGGCGGCGTGAAGCTTCTAGAATCCCTAGGATTTCCTGATTCAACTTAGGGATTGGGCCTTACTAGGCTTTACTGATTTGGGTCAGGTTTGGGTACATGGGCCAAAGGTTTTTTAAGTGTAACCGGGTATAGGTTTAATAGGCATTCTGGTTTAAACTAGTTGGGCTACAAGTGTAACCAAGTTTGGGCTATCGGGCCTTTAGGCCTGTTTATTGTAATTTGGACATTTCAACAAGGACATTTATTTATTTAATTTACAAATTTTGTTTATTTCATTGCACGGGCCCAGGCAAATTTGGGCTATTACAGCTACCCCTCTTTGCTTATTAATGTGTAACAGGAATAGAGCAAAGATTATAAAAGAACCAAATTTGCCCCAGTCTTATTGGATCCTGACCTCATGGTCCTTAATCTGCTTTCCACAAACTCAAGGACGTTATGCTGATATCTTTGATTTGCACCCTGCCTAATACAGAGACGTCAAATCCGCTATCTTCAATCTACTTTCTGTCAATACAGAAACGCTAGATGTGCTTTCTTCGATCTACTCTCCGTCAATACAGAGACGCCAAATCAACTTCTTCGATCCGCTCTCTAATAATACAGAGACGCCAAATCTATTATCTTTGATCTGCTCTCTGGTAATACAGAGACGCCAAATCTGTTATTTCGGTCTGCTTTCTGACAATACAGAGACGCCAAATCAGCTTCTTCGATCTACTCCCCGTCTAATACAGAGACACCAAATCTGTTATCTTTAATCTGCTCTCTGACAATATAGACACGTCAAATCTACTATCTTCGATCTGCTCTCTGACAATACAGATACGCCAAATCAGCTTCTTCGATCTGCTCCCCGTCTAATACAGAGACGCCAAATCTGTTATCTTCGATCTGCTCTCTGACAATACAGAGACGCCAAATCTACTATCTTCGATCTGCTCTCCGTCTAATATAGAAACGTCAAATCTGTTATCTTCGATCTGCTCTCTGACAATACAGAGACGCCAAATCTGTTATCTTCGATCTGCTCTCTGACAATCCAAAGACGCCAAATCTGCTATCTTCGATCTACTCCCCGTCTACAGAGACGCCAAATCTGTTATCTTCGATCTGCTCTCTGACAATACAGAGACGTCAAATCTGCTATCTTCGATCTGCTCTCTGGCAATACAGAGACGCCAAATCAGCTTCTTCGATCTGCTCCCCATCTAATATAGAGACGCCAAATCTGTTATCTTCGATCTGCTCTCTGACAAAACAAAGACACCAAATCTGCTATCCTCGATCTGTTCCCCGTCTAATACAGAGACGCCAAATCTGTTATCTTCGATCTGCTCTCTAAAAATACAGAGACGCCAAATCTGCTATCTTCGATCTGCTCTCTGGCAATACAGAGATGCCAAATCTACTATCGGTGATCTGTTCTCTGAAAATATAAAGACGCCAAATCTATCATCGGTGATCTACAATGCCCCTTAAAGGACATAACTTGTAGAATGTATATGTGCTTATGCCTAATGATTAGGGTGCCATGATCGAAATGAGTCAAATGCTCCTAAATAAACATATTATAATGCAAGATGTTATGAAAATGTCTCCTATGTCGGACGTTTTTACTCGTTCATCCATCAAAGTTCCACTTTTATTTACTCACAATATCAATCATACTCTGTTCCTATGTTTTGAATCAGATTGGTCCTATTGTACCATTCTCCTAATGTTACGACCTGCTGGAAACGATCCTCCCCTAAGATTGAATCATTTGAATTGTCCAATTATTCTTCAAACAACTGTTCTGTTTTAGTTTCTCGTATTCTCTAGAAATTCCCAGAGTAATATGCAAAACTTCGTTTGTAAAAATATTTAGTTCATCAATCATTATTTCAATGCAACACACTTTGGAAGACAAATAATCTGATCTTGAGAATAGTTAGATGAATCATCAGAATACAACAGGAAATTAATCTGAAAACATATCTTTGAGAAGAAAAAGAATCTAAAGATAGTAAACAGAACAAAAATTTGATGTCCAACATATCGCAGCTTAGGCTTCTGTATACCAATTCCATGAAGACTGTTTTGAGTTTAACATGTGTTTAGAAGATCAAAAGTACTTTGTTGATGCCCCAGTATGTAACACACTCTACTTCTCGTCAAATCTAGTATAGCAAGGTTACTGCATGCCTCTCGAAATTTGAGCAGCCCTTTCAGGTTTTCAACTCAAAACCCCTATGGTCTCAAGGCGCCCTTTGCGGGTTTTCATCTTGGCCTCTCCAATTTTTTTTTTAGAAGTCTCAAAGCGCCCTTTGCGGGTTTTCACTTTGGATTCCCCTCTCTTTTAAAAAAAGTACTTCTTGATTGAGTCTGAATTCACTGGATTGGGTAAACTGTTCTCATCCATTTCTGTCAAAATCAGTGCACCACTAGAGAAAGCCTTCTTCACAACATACGGTCCTTCCCAATTCGGTATCCATTTTCCTCTAAAGTCCTTCTGTATGGGAAGAATCTTTTTCAATACAAGATCCCCTTTGTGGAATTCTCTTGGACGAACTTTCTTGTCATAGGCTCACATCATTCGCTTCTGATACATCTGACCATGACGAATAGCCCTTAACCTCTTTTCTACAATCAAGTTCAATTGGTCATACTGCGCTTGAATCCATTCTGCTTCATCCAGCTTTATCTCTAACAAAATTTGAAGAGAAGGTATTTCTACTTCAATGGGTAACACTGCCTCCATCCCATAAACCAACGAGAAAGGAGTTGCCCCAGTAGAGGTTCTGACAGACGTTCGATAGGCTAAGAGTGCAAACGATAATTTCTCATGCCAATCTCTGTAAGTTTCAGTCATTTTCCCCACTATCTTCTTGATGTTTTTGTTGGCAGCTTCCACTGCCCCATTCATTTTTGGGCGATATAGAGATGAGTTATGATGTTTGATCTTGAATTGACTGCAAACTTCCGCAATCATGCTGTTATTCAAGTTCAATGCATTATTCGATATAATCTTCTCAGGCATTCCATACCGACATATAATCTCCTTTTTCAAGAATCGACTCACTGTCGACTTGGTAACACTAGCATATGAAGCTGCCTCCACCCATTTTGTGAAGTAGTCGATGACCATAAAAATGAAACAATGGCCATTCGAAGCTTTTGGTGATATTGGCCCAATGACATCCATGCCCCACATGGAAAAGGGCCATGGAGAAGTCATAATATGTAAGGGTGAAGGTGGTACATGGACCTTGTCCCTATATATCTAGCATTTATGACATTTCTTAGCATAACTAATACAATCTCCTTCCATAGTAGACCAATAATATCCAAACCTCATGATTTGTCTTGCCATGGTAAAGCCATTGGCATGTGTACCACAAGCTCCTTTATGTACTTCTTCCAGGATTTGTCTAGCTTCTACAGCGTCAACGCATCTCAAAAGTACCTGATCTTTCCTTCTTTTATAAAGGATGTCCCCATCTAGCACATATTCGTAGGCTAACCTCCTCAAAGTTCTTTTGTCATTTTTAGTTGCCTACTCAGGATATTCACGATTTCTCACATATCGTAATATATCCTGATACCAAGGATGGTCATCCTTTTCCTCTTCTTCAATGTTACAGCAATGAGCTGGAACCTCAAAAATGCTCATCTGAATTGGTTTCACATCCTCTTGTTTATGTGCTTTAATCATGGAAGCCAATGTCGCCAAAGCGTCCGCCATCTGATTTTCGTCCCATGGGAGATAACTGAAAGTGACATTATCAAACTCTTCAAGTAACTCCAAAACTACCTTTCGATAATTAATCAATTTGGGGTCCCTTATCTCCCATTCACCCCTAAGCTGGTAAATTGCCAACGCAGAGTCTCTATATACTTCTAAGGTTCTAATTTTTCGCTCTTTGGCCGCTCGAATCCCCATGATGCATGCTTCATATTCGGCCATATTGTTCGTACAATCAAAATCCAATTTACATGTAAATGGATAATGATCACCATTTAGAGATACCAAGACTGCCCCAATTCTATTTCCTACCACGTTGGATGCGCCGTCAAAGTTCAACTTCTATGAATATTCTTCAATAACTGCCACATACATCAACTCCTCATTAGGGAAATCAAAGCTCAATGGCTTATAATCTTCTAAAGCTCTGCTAGCTAGAAATTCTGCTATCGCGCTTCCTTTTATAGCTTTTTGACTCACATAGACTATATCAAACTCTGAGAGCAATACTTGCCACCTTGCCATGCTTCTATTTAGGGCTGTTGACTCCATCATGTACTTTAATGGATCAAGTTTTGAAATTAGCCAAGTCGTATGATATAGCATATATTGCCTCAACCTTCGAGTTGTCCAAATCAAAGCACAACACAACTTTTCAATTGGCGAATATCTCATTTCACACTCAGTAAATTTCTTATTGAGGTAATATATCGCTCTCTCTTTTCTTCCTGACTCGTCATGTTGACCAAGCACACATCCCATAGAATTACTAAACACCAATAAATACAGAATTAATGGTCTATCTAGACTAGGTGGAGGTAGTATTGGAGCGTTTAACAAGTATTGCTTGACTTTATCAAAGGCATTCTGGCATTCCTCATCCTAAGTACCTTGGTTGTGTTTTCTAAGGAGGCGAAATATAGGATCACATTTCTCAGTTAATTGTGAAATAAACCGAGCGATATAATTCAACCTTCCAAGAGAACCCCGAACTTCTTTCTGAGTGCGTGGTGGAGGCAATTCTCGTATAGCTCTAACTTTATCTGAGTCAACTTCTATTCCCTTTTCGCTGACCACAAAGCCTAGTAATTTCCCCGACCTAGCTCCGAAGGTGCACTTTGCCGGATTAAGTTTTAACTGAAACTTCCTTAATCTCAGGAACAACTTCCTCAGAACTTCAATATGTTCCTTCTCTGTTCAAGATTTGGCAATCATATCATCAACACACACCTCAATCTCTTTGTGCATCATATCGTGGAATAAGGTCACCATAGCCCTTTGGTATGATGCCCCTGCATTCTTCAGCCCAAAGGGCATTACTTTGTAACAAAAGGTGCCCCATAATGTTACGAAGGTAGTTTTATCCATGTCTTCAGGATGCATCTTTATCTAACTGTACCCTGAGAAACCATCCATAAAGGAAAACAACGAATACCCCACTGTATTATCTATTAAAGTATCGATATGCGGTAAAGGAAAATTACCTTTCAGGCTAGCTTTGTTTAAATCTCTGTAGTCAACGCACATTCGTACCTTCCCATCCTTCTTAGGGACAGGCACAATATTAGCCACCCATTCTGAAAATTTAACCTCTTGTAGGAATCCAGCATCAAACTGTTTCTTAACTTCCTCTTTTATTTTCAACACAATATCACGCCTCATAAGTGTTTGGTCCAATCATCAAAGGAATATCAATTCTTCCCATGACCTTTCTCTCCGTACCATCGAATGCTCTCACTAAATTATGGCATGTTTTCATGTGAGAACTATCTATAGGTAATCTGTTCAATGTAGATAATGCTAAGACATTTAAGGCTGATCTATTATCAATAAGCACACTTAGAAATGTATACCCCTTACAGCGAGTGGTGATGTGTAAAGCTTTAGCTGATCCCATGCCACCAGGTGGGATTTCGTCATCATTGAAATAGATGAAATTGTCAGCACTTATGTTACTAACCAATCAATCCAACTTATTGACGGATATATCATTAGTAACATAAGTCTCATTGAGCACCTTCATTAATGCTTCCCAATGTACCTCTAAACTCAGAAGCAAAGCCAACACTGATATGCGAGCCAGTTGTTTGCGCAATTGTTGAACCACACTGTAATCACTGTGTTTTAAGAATTTTAGAAATTTTATGGCTTCCTCTTCCTTCACCAGCTCATTAACCAGTATTTCAGTCCTTTTTCCTTTGTCAAAGGCTTTTGCTTTCGTGGGCTCAACTCTAACACCTTCTACATCATAACGCTTCCCACTGCATGTGTAAGAACTATCACCTTGAACCTCCTTAGAAGCACTAGCTATATCCTCCTTCTCCGGCATTGTCACATTGCAGTCATAATTCCAGGGTACCCTCTTGTTATCCTTATAAGGAAAGGAAACAGGTTTTTGGATAATGACCTTCGGTACCATTGGTATTTAAACTTTATTATTTCTTAGTAAAGAAGTAATGATCCTTGGCCGGTTTTGATTCTTCAGTCCACCTTCTAATGTGCATATATGTCCCTCGTCTGGGCCAACTTAATAAAATTCCAGCTCCTTATTATCCATAAGGCTTTGTACCAAGGCCTTAAACTCATAACATTCCTGGATCTCGTGTCCCTCTTCAGCATGGAACTCGCAGTAGTCCCTCACTCCTCTATTCCTTTCTTTAGATATTATCATCTCTTTTTTCACTATTTCTTCCCAAATTACTTTCATCGACGTTCTCACCTCGACCACGCCCTCTTTAATCCTTCTCATACCAGTGTCCCCAACTGCATTTACCCCTTGATCACCATGATTTGGCAACGGGTTCTCATTACTAGGGGTATCGTCAAATTTTACAACCCCCATCTTGATGAGTCTTTCCACTGCTTTTTTAAAGCCAGTGTAATTTTTGATCGAATGCCCCGATATCCCTGTATGGTATTCACATTTGGCATTTGCATCGTACCATTTAGGGTATAGAGGTTGCAGAGGTTTCCAATGAAAAGGAGCTATTGCATACGCATTGAATAAACTTTGATAAAGCTCCCAATACGTCACTAGGATAGGCAACCTCCCTCCACCTCTGTGCATATTGCCTAAAACTCTCATTAGGCTTCTTTTTCATGTTTTACAACGTGATTCTATCAGGAGTCATGTCAGTCACATGATTATGTTACTGCATAAAGGCTTGCGCTAGGTCTCTCCAAGAACCGATCCTTGCGCGACTTAATTGATTATACCGCCTAGCTGCTGCCCCAACCAAACTATCCTGAAAACAATGGATTAACAATTGATCATTGTTTACATAGCCAGTCATCCATCTACAAAACATGGTGATATGGGCCTCAGGGTAAGTAGTCTCATTGTACTTCTCAAATTCCGGTATTTTGAACTTATGGGGAAGCACCAAATCTGGGACCAAACTCAAGTCCTTGGCGTCAACTCCCTAACGATTATCAGCGTTTTCCAATGCCTTAAACTTCTCCTCTAACCATCTACAGCGCTCTTCTAATTGCCTTGATGATTCGAGCCTCATCTCTTCCCTCTCAGCTACATCTAAATCAGGGATGACTGGATTGGTAGGGTTATCTCCTAGGTTGAATCCCAAGCCAGTTTGAAAGTTCATAGGTATTCCAGTATCGACTTGCCCATATTGAGGCCTTATTGTGACGGAAGGCCTTCGGGGATAAACTTCAGGTTGAGTTTGCACATTGGGAGGAGTAAAACCCGGAGGATGATCCTCATTATCTTCTTCAGTGATGGTCATAGGGGCCTTTCCTTTATCCGTTGCCCCTTTCAGCAACTGAGGCATCTCAGCCATCATATTCCTTTGAGCCTCTAACATTTGATCCTTCATCTCTTGTTGGATTTTTGCTAATTGTTCCTGCAATTGCTCTTGCATTTCTTTCTGAATCTGCTCAAGTCTTTGATCCATATTCTTTGTCTTAGCGCATGTACCGTAAGGATGTGTTGCTTCCAGATTTTCCTTTCTCACACTCTCTCTTTCTCCCTAATAATTTTAACTAATTAGGGTCTTTCTATAAATTTGAATGCATATGATGCGATGAGATGCAAATGCATGAATGCTAAAAGATATCGATTCTGATTCAGTTTCTTTTAGAAAACGTTATTTAAGAAACATAAATCTTTACACAAAGCGGATTACAAATACGCCTTCGCCCTCAGGCCCAGAGTTTTAACCCTATCCAATAATAAAGCTAACTCTAGACCTCTATCTGACACTAACGCATACTTTGTACTTAATACATTAGCTTGCTCTGCCAGGTCTTGCAAATGATCAGCAACCTCTCGAATATGGGCTATGGCTTCTCCTATGAGATAGTCTCTATCTCTGACTTGATCCTGAAAATGGTAAAGCTCTCCCTTCCAATGTCCTTCCCTTGCCTCAAGCTGCTCAATCCGTATCTCACATTTCTGCAATGCTGCTTCCAACTCTCCAATATTGTACTTCATTTCCTCGATTTTGTTCAGACTTGCTTTTAACTCGACCACAAAATTACGACTTCGATGATGATGAAGAGATCGTCCAAGCTCAGTCACCTTAGCTTTTAATCCTTGATTCTCTTTCTCTAAGGCCTGATTCTACGCTTGTATCTCTTGGAACTTCTTCTCCCAATACTCGACTTTGGCTCTTTCTTCTTGAACCTCTTTTTGCCACTGCTCTGAAGACTTCCCTAATTCAGCTCTATTCAATGATAGCTGTGTCTTTTTATATTGCGTCTTCAAGTCATCTCGGTCTTCTTCAATCTTCCTCTTTTCTTTCCTCACTTTTTTGACCTCGATTTTCTGGACGTCGACATCTAAGCTTAGGTACATCTTTTCATCCTTAATCCTCTCTATCTTTCTTCCAAGCTCCAAATTCTTCCTTTTAAACTCCTGCTTTATGACCTCTAACTCTGATGGAATCACTCGTAAATTCTCCTCCATCGATCTAGCAGCTTCCAAACTTGGTCTAGGGATGTTATCATTGACCCTCTTACTGAACCACCCTTTGTATTCAAAAGTTTTCGTCAGGCCTTTAGTCAGAATCTTCACACAGCAAACCTTCTTCCAAGCCTCAAAAATTTCTCCCATCTTTTTCTTATAATGATCCCCCTTATATGAAAAATCACTCTGAGCTAGCCCTTGTGTTGCTGGTATAAATTGCTCCGCCTAATATTGCCTTAAGACGAGTAATGGTGCATAGCTGACAACTCCCCAAATTCCAGGAAGAGGTACCCAATCAAAGCTTCCGCAACGATAAAGAATTTCACTAGGAGTCATCCAAGGGGCTTTCCACATAACATCTTCTTCTCGGAGGTTCTGAAGCATTTCTATCCACCTTTCCTCTGTAATGTCATCCCTCATTGGTGTAGCTGCTACTTCCTTTAAGGGAGAATAATCTTTAAAGAACACTTGGCAAGGAACCTTATCGACCTTTCAAAAGTAACTGTGGAACCAAACTAACAACAACTATGCACATCCAATGAATCTACCTTCCCCAACTCTCCGACATGCATTCAATGATCTAAATGTCTCAGCTAGGATTGCAGGCACAGGTGTATTTTGCTTACCTAGTCGATCAAATAAATCTGCAACTGCCTCATCTATGTGTCCCATAGCTTTTGGGAAAATCACCAAACCATAAATACTTAAAGCCAAGACATCGACCCTCCTCTTCACGTCTGGGTGTGCCAATATTAGATCCCTCAAACTTACCAACAGAATGCATTTACCATCACCCTTTTGTTGGATTCGAGCTGCAGCCCACTGTTCACTCATCCCTGTGATCATCATTAATTTCTTCACGAAAGTTGGGAGATTAGCAGCCCTAACATAAGCTTTGTTACCTTGAATTTTTGGACAGCGAAGCAAGGTCGTATACTCCTCCAAGGTAGGTACTAAGTCTACCTCTCCAAAGGTAAAAAAAACTATAGGCAGGGTTCCAAAACTGTACCATAGCTCGAAACAGATGCTTATCCACCTTGATGTCTAGCAAATAGGGAAGATCTCCATAATTCTGGTAGAACAGCTACTTAGCCTCGTCATCCCATTGGGCCCAAATGTCTCTCAACTCCTGAAACTCATTCTGTGTCGAATTAATACGAGTGAAGTCCCATAACTCTGATGTATACCCTTCGGTGACACTATCTCCTTTCTCTAACTGGGTTTTCTCTGACCAGGTACAAACAGAGGCGTTGTCCTCCACTTTATCAAGATATTCATTTCTCATTACAAAACTTTCTAATCTAAAAATTGAACCGTGAATCGACACCCTTAAATGTTGAATGACATGCAATGATAGCAAAATAAAATAAGTTAGTATCATATATAAAAGTATAATAAACAAATACTTATAAGGGTAATTTACTAAAGGCTATCACTATACTCCCTAGGGTAAACACTTCAAGTTCACTACATACGTTTTAGTTCTAAAGCAAGGGTACATGAACCAACAGATTCCTCAGTCCTCACCCATTATAGGCTCATATAGACCAAGTTCAGTTCAGGGGGACACATTTCCCTATGGCCATGCGGAGATGAAAATCTCACGAAGACATAAGTGGATGTATCCCGGAAGCAATCCACTAGCTCATACGGAGGTGAAAACCTCACGAAAGTGTAGCTTCTCACTCCCACTTAGGGGTGCAACCACAGCGGTCATGCAAATGCAGTGTGCGGCAACAAGATAACAAACATGTGCAGCAAACATATGTAAAAAGGATCAATTTTAAAATTTTCCAAACTTCCGACATTAAGACAGAAAATAATCAATTTCTTGGCTTGACTCTCTTATGTCCCCAGTGGAGTCGCCAAGCTGTCGAAACCTCATTTTAAAAAAAAAACGAGATTTTGAAAACGACAGGAGTCGCCACCAACCTTTTTGGTGTGATTGGATCACCTTATAAAATATTTTGGTCTACGAAGTTATGAGAAAACGAGTATGGGAGTTGGTTACATACGAGGAAGGATTAGCACCCTTGCAACGCCCAAAATTGGTACTAAATTGAATAATTCTGTCATAATGTCAAATGTTTGAAAGAATTTAGAAATAAGATCTCTTTTTAAAACTGTAATAATTTGCTGAAAGTAGAGGTTCTTTCGCTCCGAAAGAATATAAACATCACATCCAGCATGATTGGACGTAATATCTTTAAACTTTCATAATCGAAATCATCTCGTGACTTACGAAATCTATTTAGAAGGATACTTTAGACATTTAGACAAACGGAAAATCGCAACCCAGCATGTTAGGGCACTACTTCCCGAATTCTTAAATATCAAAAACATTGCCTTTTTTTTAAAAAAAAAAACCTTTTGAATTAAATGAGATTTAATTTTTAAAAGTAATGATGTATTTTACATATTACAAAAGATCAATGCTAAATAAACCTAATTACATGATACATGCTTTATCATTTCATGTGAATATAGTATAGAAAATGATAATGACATAACTCACATAATATACATTAATATCTCATGCATATATAATCGTAAAAATGTAAATATACATACATTATCATTCCATGCAAAATACAACGTGGCGAATAATAAATAGAACAATATAATTACCTAATATATATGTAATAATATTTCATGCAAATGTATAAAAACAATAATATAAAAATAACAAATATTTTACGAGGTAAGATTACTATATCAAAACAACATCAAGTAAATACAGAAAAGGGTACTAAAAATAAACGAACAAATTATGTACGTAAAAAGGATAAAGTCTAAATACAATTTACAAAGAATAAATGAGGTAAAAATATTTAAAACGATATATATAAATAATAAAGGAAAATTTTAAACAATAGTTAATATATATAAATATATTGTATGATTTAATAACTTAATATGTTTATTAAAGATATTAATATATTAAACAGGAATAAAATTTCACATTAAATTTTAAAATATTACATACTAAACTCTAAATAATGATATATAAAAAATGTAATTTTAAATAATAACAAAATCTTTAATAATAAATAGTTTATAATAAAATGATATATAAATAATATAATAAATAATAAAAATAATATAATATGTAATAATTTACATATAAATATAGTAAAATAAATAATATATAAAGTATTTAATAAATAAATTATGCAAAAATATTTAAAAGGATTAAAATTTAATAAAACTAAAGTTCTAGGGTTGATTTTAAAATATAAAAAAAAGGTTTAGGCCTAATTGGAGCACGCACAAAACTCCGAGGGACTCACTAGGCAATTTGCCCTAACCCTAAAACGGCGTTGTTCGCAAAACAAGCCTTATACTGCCAGGTGGGACTAAATTGAAACAAAAATAAAGAGGTCGGGGCCAAATTGAAATATAAAATTTAAAATTAAACGAGATTAAAAAATAAAAAAAATGAGGAAGGGCTCAAACAGCAATTTGCCCATTTACCAAAAACACGCGGATCCTCCCCGGGTCACGGGTCAACACGCAGATCCTCAGCCTTAAAATGATACCGCTTTGAAGCTTATTGTTTTAAGCGAAACGACATCGCTTTCATCAGGCTATATAAGCCAAATTTTGGCCTTAAATTCATTTTAACTCGGGTTTTTAAAAAAAAAAACTAAAAATCCTCTGAAAGAGGATTGGGGGGTGGCTCTCGGAGCTTCGTCGGGCTTCCGTCCCCGTGCTCCCACGCGCCCACTTGCCGCCACTGACTCTGCCACGTACGGCAGTCGGAAGTCGAAGAGCCTCAGATTTTCAGCGTGATTTAGAGAAGAAAAAATAAAAAGGTAAAGGTATATTACCTCTGTTTCTTCGGTAAGATGCTGATATTTTATTGTATATGTGTATGTATATGTATATAAAAAAACGTAGTATTACATCGTTATTGATTCGGGCTTTTATAGCCACTGAAAATAAATTTACAATTCTTGATTTTATTTCTTGCCATATTTGCATTCGTCTTTGCTGTTCTTTTTTCCCTTTTTGTAAGTACCATCGAGGATCTCACGGCGAGGAGTGGGCTGGCGTTGATCCGTTCGTCGATTACGGCACAATACAGGGTTGAAATCACGGTGCCAATGAGAATCCACTGGAACGGCGTAAGACGAAGGGGCGTGGTGCTTACGGCGCAAAGCTTCTGGAATCCCTAGGTTTTTCTGATTCAACTTAGGGATTGGGCCTTACTGGGCTTTACTGATTTGGGTCAGGTTCGGGTACATGGGCCAAGGGTTTTTTAAGTGTAACCAGGTATAGGTTTAATGGGCATTCTGGTTTAGACCAGTTGGGCTACAAGTGTAACCAAGTTTGGGCTATCGGGCCTTTAGGCCTGTTTATTGTAATTTGGACATTTCAACAAGGACATTTATTTATTTATTTTACAAATTTTGTTTATTTCATTGCATGGGCCCGGGCAAATTTGGGCTATTACAATCAGGTAAATTTTGAGGTCAAAATTTCTTTTAGGGGTGTAGAGTTGTAACGCCCTGAATAATTTGTTTTTGTTTCTGTAAATTCTGATACAAATGTGTATCTACTTCAGTGGTTAAATGTTCTTGGTGTGTGTCTGAGGTCCCAAGTTCAAGCCTTACCTTTAACAAATTTTCGTTATTTTTAGATTCAAGATTTGCCCTTATTGAGTAGGCCTTTATAAAACTCTCTGTTAAATCATATCAGAATGAGCCTGCTGATTCGAGTGGTAAGGAAGTCAGTGTGTTGGAAGTCCTGTGTTTGAATCCCTATGTTAGCAAGGGGGTATTCATTTTTGCTCGGTTATCTGATAGAATTTCGGTTGAACTAAAACTCTGAGGATGTTTTGAGTAGTGGGTTAGTGGGAGGAAAATAAGGGATTTTGATAACATATCTTTATTTTCTTCCTTTCAAATTTTAATCAGTTTTTTTCTCTCCTCTCTTCAAATTGACGTCAGTTTCTGCTTCTTTTCAAGTTTCTGTCAATTTTATTTTTGTTCCTCCTCTTTCTGTTGTGAGCTTTGCTTCTCTATTCCATTCGATTTCTTTTGTTCGTTACTACTGTTATTCCCACGAGTTCGGTAAGCTTTCTATTTATTTTGTGGTAGTAGTGTAGTGATTGTTGTAGGAATCTGAATTCTGCAAACGGTTGTATAGGTAAAGGCAGTGAGTCTGTGGTTTTCGCCTCGACAGTTTAGCTTTCGTGTGCAGACGTCTTTGCGGTGGTAAGTTTTGAGCGTTGTTCGGTTTTAGGTTCGATGAATTTGTAAATTGTTGCTAATAGTGTGTTGGGATTTTGTGTTTAGGTGTTGGTGGTCTCGGGAGTGGTTTCGCATCAAAACGGTACCAAATGTGTACCCAAAACGCAAAAAATTAAACTTCGAAAAAAGTCAAAAAACTGTTATGTCGATGCCACACGAGCGTGTGGTCACCCGTGTAGTTGGCCGTGCGAGACACGACCATGTGGTCGACAAAGGCATGGTCGTCCGCAAGACATGACTGTGTGGTGGCTGAAGTGTGGCCGTGTGAACCACACGAGCTAGGCCAAGTTGGGCGTGTGGGCCCACACAGGCGTGTGGGTTTTAGGCCAGGCCATGTGGGCCACACAGGTAAGGCCAATCTGGGCGTGTGAGCCACACGGGCATGTGGACCCATATTTCTGTATTTTTCCTAGGGTCGCACAGGTCGCTCCGATCGACTATGGTCTATTTTGTATGCTATGATATTCTGATAGACTGAACTGAGTAGGATACTAAATGTATGCCTGACTGTACTGCTATATGTATATCTGTTATCTGTATATAATCATGTTGAGCATGTTTAATATGTTATATCTGAATCTAATTTTTGTATCTGTATTTGGTGTGGGATTGTACATATATAGGGGAACTATTCTGAAAGGCGACCTTCGCCTATACTCTGGCAGCTTGGCTGCACTTATCTGATATGTGTCGTAATGGCACAATATGGTGTGTAGAGATGGGTGGGTGTTTTTAACCCCACATGGTGTGTTGGGATGGTCGGAGTTGGTGTGTAGAGGATGGGGGTAGGATTCTGTATATATGTATATCTGAATATCGGTTATCTGTTTTTGTAAAAGACTTAGGTCTAATCTAAATCTATATATATATATATATATGTGTGTGATTTCTGAATGATTTGTATGTCTATTTCTGTTAGGTTACACACTGAGTTTACGAAAACTCACATCCATTTGTCTGTTTTATTCAAGTAATCCACTGACTTAGGCGGATCAATGCGACAGAGACCCAACGGTGACCACTGGATCGAAAATTGTTTTTACTTGGTTATTTATGGTTTAATTTATAATTCTGGTTTTATTTGAGAGTTGTAAATTTTTTTTTGGGACTCTCTGGACTGTTGGTTTTAACTTTGGTTTTGGATGTGTTTTTGACGTTTCCTTTGCGATGTTTATTTGGAAGCACAGTTTACGAAAAAAAAAGGTTTTCCAAAACCCAAATTGTTTTTTAAAATATAACACTTTTAAAACTTTCGTTGTAAATTATGTTTTAGTAAATGAGCTACTTAAATGACGTTTTCAGTAATAATTATGAATAAAACCAAAGTTATAAAAGTTGAATGGTTTATCGAAACAACTTAGTTTTCAAAATCTATTATTTGTGACATCTTTGAATTCGGCCATAACATCTAGGACTGGTTTAGGGTGTTACATAAACACTTTCAATCATCAATACTATACCAAATACACTTATACTAAACATCAACTTCATCTTTAAATCAATTTCACAAAATTTCAGAAAATCGGTTCATGAAAATAATGAAATTCAGATTTTTGTTAATTACCTCACAAGTCATGTTTAATCTTGATAAATAAGATCAAAAACCATTTAATAGATCCATTTTTAGTTGGAACATCCATTGGTTTGTGGATTTCCTGTCAAAATTCAAGATCCACCATTAAAGAACCATATGTTCTCAGAAGAAGATGACATTGATAAAAATCCTTTAATTGACTCTCAAATCATGTAAAAATGTTTATAATCATCATAGAAATAAGTTTAGGATTGAATATTACCTTTGATTCACTCTAGATTCGTTGATTGAAATCTTGATTCAAGAAACTTGAGAAATTTCAGAATTTTTTTGCTACTTTTGAGAATAATTTCAGGTGAATGGAGAGAGTATTTTGAGAAGGAAATTGGTCGGATCTATTCTCTGATCACATATACTTAAAATCATGCAAAGAAAACGAATTTTAAAGCTATCTAATCTGATGTGAACTGTGTGAAAAGTGGGCTAAATACATTAGTTTTAAAACTGAAACCACCCACCAAAAATTTAAGAATTGAGAAATTTGTTTAATGATCACTCTCACATTTCCTTTATTTTACCATTTATTTTTTTCCCTCCAAAATTCTGAATTTTAAAATTTATTTGCCATATAAATAATCTAAAATTTCTCTTGTTTTACAATTAAATCCTATTTAATTAACATTTAAATTTTACTCAAATTACCCCCAATAAAAATTATTTTAATATTCTTTTTCAACCCAAATTGATTATTTTCACTAATAATTATTTAAAATCTTTAAAAATTACTTTTTCAAAAATATTTATTATTTATTATTATTTTTTTGTATTATTGTTTTATCAATTTTAGATGAAATTAACCTCCTAAATTAAAATAAAAATTATTAAAAACCGCTAAGGTTATAAATATTAGGGTTATGGTCCCCAAATTATACACAAAATATCTTTTCTAATATCCCATCATTAGGAAAGAGAGAGCAAATATTCTCTGAATTTCTTATGTGCTAATTTGGAAGATCAAATCCCCAATATCCGGTAAAACTTCAAGGAATTCATGGATTTAGGTACGCTTCCACATCTAGTTTTGTTTTTGATTTATTCTTGATGATTTGACATGATAGATCCTGGTTTATTCAGTTTTATTTTAGATTTATTTTTCTAACAACAAACTCATACAAGTACATGTAAAACATTTGAAACTAGATAAACATGCAACAACCATCATGCATTTAATATTTCTAAGCATCACCCTAGCAATAGTATTAGTACAGTATAAAAGTATTGTTTAATTGATTATAGACCATCAATAATCCAAATAAAAAATTTCAAAATCACGAATACAACAAACATCCTTCTCTTGATAGCCAATGTAACATCCCTAACATCCATAGAGATGAGAATAGTGTTGTTTTGGGATTTGCACATGTTAGAATTTTCGAAGTAAATAAAATAGGAATAATAAGTATTAGTAGAAAACGTAGTAGGATATCAAAAGAAATTAAAAAGACTTTTGAATTGAGAGAAATTAATTTAAGGAATTGGCTAAATCGCAATAGTGTGAAAAGTGTTGGGAAAAAGAGTGAAATTTTAAATAAATAAATAAAAGAATGATTGAATTAGATTGATGGGAAAAAAAGGAAGGATTAGAAGTGTAATTTAACCAAGAGTGTTATAAATTGTGGATGAGATTGAAATTAAATGTGGGCCACTAGAAGTCTATGATAATGTTTAGATTTTTTTGATTAAATATTATTAATAATTTAAAATATTAAATCAACTAGATTTTTGTTATAGAAAGGTGGAGAAACCTCTTCAATCCTCATCTCTTTCATGTTATCCTCCATCTCCCCTTTAAGAAAATTTTCACTTTGTTTCATTTTAGTGCTTTCTACCATTTCCAACTACCTCAAGATTAAAAACTTCAAATTCTTCCATGGTTAAAAACTTCAATTCTTCCATAGATTTTTAGTGAAATCAATAGAGAAACTTCATAGCAAGTTAAGTTTCTTGTGAAGTTAACTAGTGTTCACATTGGAAGAGAGAAAAGTGAAGTTAGGGATTTGGGTAAAAGTTCAAGATAAAGAAAAGAGAGGTGATCAAGAAGGTCTTGATAAGGGAAAAGAAGTACCAAAAGAGGGAAGGAAGAAGGAAGAAGAAAGAAGTTCATCCAAGCACTTGATTGTAGGTACTTCAAGAATTTCACTTTATCTAACTTAACATAAGTGCAAGTTATATTCAAATGGTTATATGATTAATTTACATGTCAATATTATATATAAAGTTGATGAATGAATAGTGAAAATATGAATTGAATTTTAATTACAAAATGAATAGATTTGGAATATTGGAATGATAGTAAGAAGGGACTAAAATGTAAAATGTGCAAAATTAGACATGTGAACTAAAATATTGATAAATAAGGTTTGATGAGGTGTGAGCTATTAGTGAATAGACAAAAAGTAATATTATAATGGAATTATAGAGTACAGTAAATTTTCATGTTAATAAGGACTAAATTGTAAAATGTGTAAAGTTTAATTTTTTTAAATTTTTGAGTAAATGTAGTGAATTTAACGTATAAATGCCCATGTAGACAAGGTGTGAACTAGTAGGATATAGATGGCATGCCATTAGGAAATTTTCCTACACGCTAGTGATAGTGGCACTCTTATGCAATTTAGTGATTTCGCACTTTGGTGCTAATGACAGTGGCACTTCAATAGAGTTCATTATCTTTACACTTTGGTGTAAGATAGCATATGCACGTGTTTGAAATTGATTCAGTGATAATTTAACATATCCTACATGTTCTATTGAGTCTAGAATTAGGCTAATAATTTAAATTGTAAATGGTCATATAAATGAATTGGCAAGTGATCTATAGAATGTTTGTTTAATAATTCACAATGGTTACTTTCTATTTAATTTAATTTCATTGAATATTATCATTAATTAGGTATTTAAATGTTAACATTGGTTGCTTTAAATAGTAAGTTTAATTCTTGATGTACTTATTAAGATTTTATAAGCTTAACACTTTATTTTTCAACGAGTAGGTAAAGATTTGAGTTGAAGCTCTAAAGTGAAGATATCATCTCAATTCATCACATTTCAAAGCTTGGAAAAGAGTATGATTTTGATATTTTGGTTATAGATTATGGCATGTACATAGGTTGATGCAACACATATGGATAAGATTCTAATGAAAATACTTGAAGAATCTTGATCATTTTCTTAACCTTACAAACTTGGTTAAATTTTGATTGAGCTATATGTTTAATAATATGATGTTTTGATGGGGATTTATGTTTTATAATGGTTAGAATTGATATGGAATGTTTGATGATAATCTAAACTTGGTTTTAGATTTTTCAAACATGTTTTAGGTAATTTGTCATCAGTATCGTGACATCAGAAATTACTGTCGCAACATTGGACATGTAATTAGAGTAATCTATCCTTGGTGTCGTGACAACCGGAGCTCAATGTCGTGGCATTATGTAACCTCCCAAAATTGACTTAGACATTACAGCTAGATTGAGAAGGCTACATTAGCCACTGAAATGGATAAGCTAACTTACATTACTTTTAAAGACCTTCAATAAAGTCATTTTAGAGAAAATTTATAGTTGTACTTTTGTGTTAGTTTAAAACATTCATTTATTAGGTCAACTATACTTAAGATTCATCTGTTGTTAATAGTGTTGTTTTAGAAAAACCATTTGCTTGTCAGGTCTTCTTTGTAAAAAGGACTCGATGTTAAACTAATGCAGCAGAAAATATCATTTTTAAGTCATTTTGGAAACCTAGTTGCCTTATCGATTTGTTTTTCAAAAATGGTTCCTTTGCAATGTAGCGAAAATTAGGAAATTATGTCAAATTTTACTTAAGCTCAATATCATGCATTTTCCAATTATTATGCTTGAGTAATCCATACATGCAAAAATCCCCAAATGAAAAGTTACCAAGCCACAGACCAAAAATAATTAGAAATTACAAACCAAAACCAATAGAGACTGGTTAATACTTATTAAAAATAGTCTAAGGTCCAAGGTGATTCTCTGAATGCCGGGTTCGGCTCTAGTTTCAAGGTTTACCTAAAATGTTAAACATTATAGGGATGAGGTTATGAAAGCTCAGTGTGAGTCGAACAGTTATTTAAGCAAACATAAATATCAAATACAGTGAAACATGTTAGCATTACAAAAGAACACAAAACCATTATTGAAATTTCATATCATTACATAGCCATTATCAAATCGATGTCAAATGGTGTATGAGCATGGGACATCATTCATTCTAATAACAATTATTAATTTTGATACAATTCAATACAACACAATACAATACGTAGCATAAATCAGTAACATTTGAGTATGTCGTGAGCATGATGCAATACAAAAAGGTTCCTACCCCAACCATCTACTACACACCACGAGTTCTCTAGAACCCGTCTGTCAAACTTCAACGTTTGCGATCAAAGTTCGATGTAGTATAAACCACCGAATACAATAAATGAAGAAAAACTATCGAATAACAAATAATGCGATAAAACCGCCATTCCCCTTGATACTTTAGGTGTAGTGCACTGACTACGAATAATGCGGACTTGATATGCCGCTGGTACTCCACGGAACTCCTCTGTCAACCACAATAATTACCCACCTCAATGTACATGCAATATGTCATACAATCTCATACATAACCATAATTCAATACTTTTACGTTCAACGCCCACAATTATCGAATGCTTTCAATGAATGAAATCAATATCCCAACTTTCATATTTACTAAAAATATGGTGTTATTCAACAAATCACAATTTCATGTACATTTACAACTTTTTTGTGTGCATGTATAGCAGCCTTTCAAACATATCATGGCAAATCACTAGTACGAACATATCATGCATAAGCCTTATTTTCATTCATAAACATGTTATACATACAACCAATCATACATCAAATTAACCAAACATTCATGACAATGTCAATCATTCAATCATTCAGTCAAACTAGCAATATTGCTACCATGCCAAGCAGTTAAGGCTCGAAACATACTTGATTCAGCCACTTATAAATTTAGTTACTTAGCTAATTAAGCCAAGCCCAATCAAAAACATAAACTATCAATTAAATAATAATAATCATTATTACCAATCAAGTTATTGAGTTTAGGACCCACACCTTATTTTAAGCTCTTTCGCAGCACACTTGTAGATCTTGTGGTTTCTCTAATAAGCTTTAAAATTAACCTAAATTAAAAATTAGTATTAAACTCAATTACTATACCTCTTAAACAGCCCCCAAACACCCACTTATGGGTTCAATCCAACCATTACAATTATATCTATTTTTCAAATCCAAACTAGTTAGATTTCTTACACTGAATTGATGTGAATCGTATGCGCAAACGTCTTTTGGTTTCACTGTTGGTTTGTTGCATCTAAGTCGAACCCTAAAACATTTAAATACTATAAAATCAGTAGGTAATCATTGATTAAAATTCTTTATTTAATAAATTAACATTCTTTCCCCAATATCTAAACTGAAACTACACACTAGTCCATAATCAACCACACTTACGCTTCCCAAATAGATAGATCTGAGTCGCCGATCGATCAAGATTAATTTTTTCCAATTACACGTGATTAAGGGCTGATTAGGAAGGGTTCAAGAACCCAAGACGTTTCTCGAATAAATGGAAAAAATAAAGAAACAACAGCTCCCTTTTGTGCCTCTAGGCGCGACATACCACCACCAATGTAGCAAATCGGGACTGATTTAAAACCATAATTGAAATCACTTTAAAGGCTAGAAAAATTCCCATTAAATCTTTAAAATTATCCCAAATTTCAGATCTGAAGTTTGGGTTTTAAACTTACAAGATTCATAAAGAAATTGAAAGAAAATAAGAACTTACACAAACTATGTGAAAGGGATGGCAATGGAGTTCTTTTAGGGCATCAATGGCAGCCGAGTGCTAAAATTTCATATTTAAGGCTGGAAATTTTATGATAAAATGACAGAAAGAAGAGGAAAATAATGGTGCAAGAACCTGTTGCAAAAAGAAGAGAAATTGATGGTGAATCTTGGTGGCTTGGGCGACGACACACAGGGGAAAAAAGAAAGAAAATTGAAGAGAAAAAGGAGAGGAAGAGGGTGAACAGCTAGGGTAGGGAAATTTGACTTAAAGCTGAAAAATACAAGAAAAAATCGTATTTATACCTAGGTTTTAAGGGTATGGACGGCACACACATTAAAAAGAACAAGAGATTTTGCAAAACTTAATTATTTTGGAAGGAAAACAATTCAAACTTGGACCTTAAATTAATTTCATGCTTTTCCATTTATTAATTAACCACTAGGCTATTTCCTTATTTTTGAAATAATTTTGCAATATTTATTTTAAAAAAACAAGGCGTGTCACAAATTAGGGTTTGATGAAAAATTTACAAAATAATAAAATTAGTGTGAAACTTAAAAAAAAAAAAAAAAACCTAGAAATGACTTGAATAACTTCAAAAGAGTCTATTTATGTTAAAGCAAAGTTTTTAAATTGATTTTTGAGTTAAGTAGCCTTAGTTTCCAAATGTGACATCCCTTGCTCATGATGTATTGGTTCACTCCAGGTGAGGGGTGTTAAAACCAAGTTTCCTTTTGTTACTCCCTCTTACTCCATATCTTCCTCTCTCTTTTTGTCAAAACTTCATATATGAATAGTTTAAATCTGTAAGGAACACAAGGGAATCCAATTTGGCCTTGTTAAGTCGATGAAGCTCAACATTAATAGTCATTATCTTATTCTCAACATGATAAATTATTCAAACCCTTTGAGCAATAGTAAAATTTTGGATAGGTACCTAAATTTTGTTCTTGGGCAACCCTGAACTATATAAAATTTGATCCTTAACAAACCCTAAACTTGGTTTAAACCATAATAATAATTATGATGATTATAATAATAAACAACTTACTTGCAAGTAAAACACTTGTTGAGAATAGTTTTGAAGAATCAAGAACTTTAACATTGTTGTCAAAGGTTAAACTCTTTATCCTTAAGGTGAAATTGCTCATCACTTGGTGTACACGGTTTTGATGCAATTACCTCTTAAGACTTCAACAAAATCACGTCAAAGTGTTGCACACCTCTTGAAGGTCTATGAACTTATAAAGACTCAATTTTATCTCTTTAACAATCAAGTTCTAAGCTCTACACAAGTTAGAAGGTAAAAACTTCCCCAAAACAACACTTTTTCTTCCTAAAAGAAGTACATTTATAAGAATTTAGGTAGTTTTTTAAAGTGTACAAAAGAACTTTAAAGATTTTTTATTCATGTAGTAAAAGTAAGAGGAGAAGATCAAAAAGAAAATTAAACAATATTTTCTTTAACATTTATTAATAATAACTTAAGTATTAATTAACTTTTAAGTTAATTCATCTAAGAACCATAAATGAATTTATAGCAACATTTTGAAAAAATCAATTATCAAAACATAAGTTTACTATTTAAATTTAACATAAATAAAACCTTTAATTACATTAATAAATATTTATAATTTATGATTGATCAAAGAACATGAATGACACTATAAGAATATTTTCATTTAACCAAATTTGACTAGTTCATAATTCAAATTACAATAAAAGCTTCTAATTTGGGTGTATAATTGGTTGTCTAACTATATTTAATTTTACGCATTGTAATACAAAATTCAATAATAACTTAACTATGGAATAAATGTATCATACATTTAGATTTTTTTTTTTTTACAAAACAAAAATGTCATTAGGCATGTTTATGAAAACCAATTTCCAACAACCTCTACATAAATTAAAATTGTTTGACAAGTAAGAAGACTGAAGGTATTGTAAAAAGAAATTGAATTGGAAGAATACTAAATCAAGATTTAAGAGAGGTAGCTTTTGGCTTTCAACCTTTTTAGTGGAGTATGATTATATTTACTGGGTTAATTAATGAAAATTTTTAAAATTATAAAAAATTAAAAAAATTCAAAAACTTTAGTACGAAGTACACGTAAATTACTATGCAACTTACCATACTTAAAATTTTAACGTTTTAGTCAATATTTGCATTAAAAAATTTAATTTAACTCTTTTTAAAGAGAAAATTAATTCATATTGACACTTGGAAATTATTGTTTCCAGCCTATTCTTATGGTGTAAAATAAAAGTACTAACTGCAGAGAAATAAAGATGAATTGTGCTCTTAATGATTCTCATATCTTGGTTTTCATGTGAGATATAAGCAGGATACTCTTTATGAGAAATCACTTTTATAAATGAGGATTGTGGTTGTTTTTTTGAGAATTTTTAAAAAGCTGAATTCTTTAAAAGCATTCATGAAATCATGAGTTGTTTAGGACCAAAATGAACACAATGAAGTGAGCAATGAAAATCTTAAGGTAGAAGCTATGTAAGTATTATTGCCTTGACTTACATTAAAGGCTAAATAGTTCATGACATTATTTATTTTTTAAAATATTTTTAAAAAAATTATAATTTGTAAATTATTTATTGATGTGACATATAAGATAAATAGTTTTATATCAACATGAAGCACATAAGGACGTGGCTGTCACACCAACATCATTAAAATTACTGTTTTATTTAATATTTTTATTTTAAAAAAATGATTTGGCTCTTTTTATAAGGTTAATGACCAAATTTAGCTAAAAAGTGAATAATAGTCAAATTGACAAAAGATGTAAACTTGAAGGCTAAATTTATCATTATGCCAATGTTATGTATGTTTTAATTATAACTTACAATTAACAAGATTCCACACTAAAAATGATTTACGAAGGGTTTTGTTTCGGAAAAAAAAGTAAAGGCTTAAACCACAACAAAATAGCATTTAAATTATACTTTTTAACTCAAGTTGTACCTAACTTTTTTTTTGTTCACAAGTGATAGCTAAATTATACTCTGTTACCCAAATTACCCCAATTGTTAAAAAAAATCTCTCAGCCAATCATTTTGTTACACATGGCAATTTTTAAATAAAATCCAAAAAAGGTTTAAATTATTTAAAAACAACTTATAAATATATTCATCTCTTTTGTTCTTCACCCAAGAACTCTAATAACAATCAAGAACCCGTCATAGAACTCATCCAAACGCAGTTTCCGACAACAAAACCTAGATTTTGACAAGCTTTTTCCGTTTTTAAACCTCGATTTCAATTTTTTTTACCCTGATTCAAGACTCATGTATTATTGGGTGAAGTTCTATAATGAAAAAAAACCTAGATAAAGCATGATACCCAAATAAAAATAACTTTCTTTGTTCTTTTCTATCTCAAATTTAGATTTCATAATTTACCTAGGCTTCATGTTTTATATGGGTTTTTTTTCATTATAAAGGTTTACTAGCATTAACTATTTTATACGAAATATATAGAAAATGAAGATTATTTTAAGAAAAATAACACATGAGTTTTAAATCAGTGTGAGAAAGAAACCGAAATCGAGGTTTAAAAACAAAAAAGATTTTCGTTAAAATCTAGGTTTGGATGAATTTTTTGATAAATTCTTAAATTTTTCGTTACTAGAATTCTTGCATTAAACAAAAGAGATTGTTTTATGTTCGTAAGTTTTATTTAAAACTTAAGGAAGGAAATGATATTTAACTTTTTTGAATTTTTTTAATTAAAAATTACCACATGTAACAAAATGATTAGCTACAAAAATTTCTTTTAACTGTTGGGATAGTTTAGATAACAAAATATAGTTTATGTATCACTTTGGATAACAAAGTATAGTTTAGGTACCATTTCTGACAATAAAAATTAGATATTAACTTAGAAAAAAGAGTATAACCTAGGGATTGTTTTTTATTTAAGCCTAAAATAAAAAGGAAAAAAATCTCTCTCTATTAATAAATTAAAATTTTAAAAATTAAAATTCTATACTTTTGTTATTAAATTAATAATGTTATCAATTGAAAGTCCAACGCTGAAACTAGATTGAACTAAATTCCTAAAATCTAAAAGCAGGATTAAATTTTCAAAAGTCTGAATAATACAGGGACTAGAGGTGCAATTAAACTATATCCATATACACACATACTAGAAATTAAACTACAAAATTACACGTCTGAATATTATCCCTACCATGTGCATCAGAAATCGTCAGCTCTGATTCCATCCCTGGAAAAGCTTTATAAAAAAAGGGATAAAGACTGGAACATTTGTAGACAAAGATTAAGCAAAACCCCTTTCGAAGAACAAATGCCCTTTGATTCCTGTATGAAAGTAATAAGAAAATACCGATGTGAGATAAATGTCTGAAACAGACCAATGACTAAAAGGACTAAAAAGAACTCCAGATTGAATTGCTGCTATCAAAAAGAAATCCTTGAAATGGGAAAAAAGTTACATGAATTCTCACAATGTACACCAAATTCCTTCCTGTCTCAAGCAATTCTTAAATTTCAAACTGTAACTAAATTTACAAACAATCACAAAACCAGGGTGTGAAAGAATACAATGTGTTAAACCACAGCTTGTTAGATACAGCAGCTGCAGCAGCAATCGTGAAACAATCTCCGGGTAATGCCGGGTTTACCCCTCAAATAGCAAAATTGTCGATTTCCCGTTCTCTGGTATCATATACAAAAAGATGCAACTCCCCATCAACTCAATCCCGGTGAAGTAATTAGACCGATAAATCAATGTGACCTCTGAAAAAAATCCTCAAAGCTACCAAAACCAAATTGTGTGACCTCTTGCAACATTAAGAGGATAACAAAATGAAGTCAGACACAGAAAGGGGGGTCAGCAGCAAGATGTGCTCATTAAATTATACAGGTACAAGAAATGCCCATCAAAACCCTCTCCAAGCTGATCACGTAGCCGATGATGATCTTGAGTCTGCTGATTTGTTTGTATGACACATGCAATCAGGGCATGGGAAAGTATATATTGAATCGCTTGGCCTTTTGAGTTCAAATCCCTTTGAGTCACTATGAGACCGCATATTCAGCATTTGACGCTTGAAACTTTTCCACCTGGAATAAGATACTATTTCAATATGTATTTCTTCATGCTTATCTAACTGCTAATATTTCCAAACTTTCTAACCCTCTAAAAATAATAACGCTAAGAATATTTCTGTCTACACTATTACAGCCATTAAACTTGTCGGAGAAACCAATCCCTGTTTTGGCCGAAATCCTAATAGAGATCGCATATTTTTTATCATTTTTATCCCCAAACTAAATCAATCAGTTTGGTCCTTCGAGGAAAACAGGAAACTTAAAAGCATACATGGATTTAGAATTAAGAAAAATGCATACCCAATATTAGGATTATCAAATAGTAATGCCAACTTTCGCTTGTCAGGTCGAATTGTCTTGGAGTGTCCTCCGTGCAAGTATCTCCTGTGCCCCATCAGAAAATGAGGAAAATTTCCACCTTGAGTGGTCACAAATACCTCACTATGAAGGCAAACAGTATAGTCTATGGCGGCCATCCTGGAAGAAAAGTTCTGAAAGCAGTAGTCCAAGTCAAAGAGATGAAAAAGAATCAAAATGAGGGAAAAAAGGAAGAGGTGAAATCTCCTATGTTCAAACCTTATATGGAGCAAGTTCTTCCTCCGATGCCAGCATCTCTTTTGTTTGCAAGTTGGGAAACATTTCCAATAATGAAGCCATTGTTTTCTCAGCATTGTATATTTTTCCAGATGCCAAAAAGATATATGTATTGTTATCAAACCCCATTCCTCTAAGCATCAATCCAACCTAATAGGTAAGAGAAAACTCGAAATAAGTTATCATTGATACAAGAAGTAAATCTGTCTGTACATACATATATGAACTAATTCCTTCATGCTAGTTAACACAAGAACATCGGTCATTACAGTAGAAATGCTTTACCATGTCGCATGAATAGTCAAAGAAATATACATGAATAGTCACTTAAATATGCCACCTTTATTAAGGTCAAGCAACAAACTAATTAAACCATCAAATAGTCAAAGAAATCCCCAAAGGCAGTGCAAAAGCAATAGTAAGTCATCTTCTTAAGATTCCATTACTTCAGTAAGAACCAGAATTCATAAAGGAGTGGTCAAATTCTGAAATCAGTCCTTGAAATATACAAGAATGTTGCTTAGTCACTATACTTTATTAGGGCAAATTGAGTCCCTACTATTTGACTCAATTTGCACAAAATAATAGATTATGACGAGGTAACAGAACAGAACAACATATAATGACCTGACCAGAAAAAGTAGTTCCATAATTACAACTAATGAATTCTTTTTTTCAGGTAAGACCTGCTATTAATTTATTGCAAGCCAGTCTAAAAATTCTAGTTTTTATTTGATGCCATAAATCAGAGAATGAATAGAAATTTATCATTTCATCAGGTAATATTAATATTTTGAGATCCTCTGACTACCATCAGCAAACAAGCAATAAATAATCAAGAAAACCTGTAAACCCGTTCATATAGATGTTCTTTTAGCTACACTGATCTACCAAGTACCATTCCAATCTAACACCAATAAAATTATCTTTGCTTTTCGGATGACTATCAATAATTGAATTACCATCTTGTAAAGATCAATCCAGTTTAATTTTCAATTGGAAGTAACTTTAGTAAACAACAAAAGTGCAACCAAGAGTACCTCTAAAGGAGTAAGTGGACATTTCCCATTAATCCTGATTGCTCCAGGGCGTATAACTCGACCAGGTTTCGTAAACTTCCCTTTCCAACCTCTTTCCCTTGCTTTTTTCATGTCTTCTTTTTCCTGCTCCCCACCATCAAATACACAACAAGAGAAAGCAACCATATCCTGCAAATCAAGAGTATGTTATACACATTTTACAAAAACCAAGTTGATAAATATCATCTTTTACCAGGGGAAACCTATGGCTGCCAACAGTCATAGCAGTAATCCTTTTTATGATCATCACAACACTAACCTCTTCAAAGCGAAGATGCACGGAAACATACTTGCCACCACTATTTGCACTGAGCTCTTTCATTCTGGCAACCAAAGTTTCCCCAAGGCTCAATATTGGACTTGAAAACCGTAAAGCTTCATAATTTGCCAAGCACCTCAGTCTTTGGACAGCTGGAGGAGCATCAAACGATAAGCGGTTTGCAAAAGGAGAAATCCTTATAATCCTGAGTCATTCAATCAAAAAGCAAGTAGCTCAAATTAAGACAAGAACAAACAGTGTACTTTATTGATCGATAATTACAAGATGAAGAAAATAAAATTGGTAACAAAAATGCCAACCTATGCTAATTTTAGCCCTTAACATTTACTCCTTTGGTCATTTTGGCTCTAATTTTTTTTATCACTTTGGTTCTCAACTTTCAAATTTTAGTCAAATTACCTTTTTGTAGATGGAAAAGTTTAATAGACCATTAAATTTTAACACTGAGGTGGCAACTAACATGGCAATCCACATGTACTTCATAAAAATTATTAAAAATGCAACAAATTAAAAAAATAATAATTAAAATCTTTTAAAAAATATTATCCGCGTCAACAATAAAATTCACAAAGACTATTGTTAAAATTTTAACAGTTCAATCAGCTTTTCTGTTTTTAAAAAAGAAAAACTGACTAAATTTTGAAAATTGAAAGCCAAAGTGATCCAAAACTTAAATTAAGGTTTAAGTGATAAAACGGATAAATGTTAACAGCTAAATTTAGCAAAAAAAGTATTTTTCCAATGTTGCAATTAGCAATAATATCTAGAATTCCTATACATCTCTCAAGTAAACAAGCTAAACTTAATGCCAACTTACCATTACTTTTGAAAAGTACTGCTAAAAACTGCAATGAAAAAAGAGCTTTAAAAAAATTTGGTTTAAGATTCAAGTGTTTAACATTGTTGTCAAAAAGTGCTTTTGAGAAGATAAAATATCCATTTTTAAACTGATATTGTAAAATAAAAAATATGCATTTAAATTATATTAAAATTTATTAATATTAAGATATAATCAACATAAGTTATAATAAATATATAAAAATAATTTATTGTAACTCATTATTAATATTTAGATGTATCAAATATAAATTTTAAATATTTTTTAAGCAACTAATATAAATTATTTGTAAGATTTAATTTGAATACATAAATCCTATTTTAACTATTAAAATGTAAATATTACAAATTCAAATATATAATGCTATATTTGAAATAAATTTTAAAACAGATAATTATACTCAATATGAATATGAAAAAGATATTGAAAAATAAATGAGGTTGAAAATGACATTTTGACTCCAAAAGAGCTTTTCCAAACGCAAAAACTGGGTTCAAAGGCACTTTTCCCTTTAAAAATTATCTGTTTAGCATTGTTTATGGCTCCAAAAGTGCTTTTGCCTCCAAAAGAACTTTTGAAACGCAATGGTGAACAGAGCCCTAAAAAGAAACAATTAAGCAACAATAATGCTCAAACTCACTTTTCTTCGAGGAGCTTGGGTAGGACTACATCCTTATAATACTGAATAGATGACCAGGCTTTAATTCTGAAGTTGTAAACATTAGTCAAATTGTTGTCAAATCGTTCCATTATGTACTCAGGAATCTTATTAACAACCCGTACATCATTCTTCAAGGCACTGATAAAATAATCTTCATCATAGATATCTTTGAATTTGCTGGAAAAATTAAAAAGGTACACAGATTTCAGTTGACATGATAACAAAACGATTGGTAAAATGTGATCATATCACAAGAGTCTGAAAGGAACAAGGGTAATGCACAAAAGAAAAAAATGATGTTCAAACTAATAAATGTGTACAGAACCAAGAAAAGTGAAAATCAAAGTTAGTTCAAGAAAAATTTCAAGTGTTTTTTTCATTTGAGGAAATAGTTTTTTTTTTTAATTCATTTCATTTTTTTATCTCATTTGAACACTTTCTCAAAATTTTTCTTCCCTACTTGAAATGAAAAGATAGTAACCCCAATCTGGCTTGAAATGCAATTCCAGTAGTATTAAATTTTGTATTTCAAAAAGTACGGAGTCAACCCAAAAATATCGTGCGAATAATACACCTAATTTCATTAATATTTTAATCAGCAAAGATTCACATCCCAAACCTACCAGTATAGCAAATTTGTACAACTCAGGACACAAATTAAAATTATTATTAATGAACCTCTCCAGGAGAATCAGATCATAGGATATCTTTCAGGTTAAGCTTCTCAATAGATGTCAATTTGTCAGAGAACTGAGACTCCCCTCCCCCCCCCCCTTTTTTTTTTTTTCTTTTTCCCTGGTAGTCGATTACTAAATTTTTGTACACTTCTCCTTCATGGTACACTAGGAACATAACAACTGGAAATAGAATATCACGAACCTGGGATCTCTCCATATGCTATGGAAATGGAAGTTTGGGATTAGAAGTGTTGCATTAAGATAGCCAGCCACAGCAACAGCGTTGCATATCTACAGAGTATCCAAAACAACCAAGTAGAGAAAATATTTAATGCGATCATAAAATATATAAGCTTTTAAAAAAATGAGGTAAAACATAAATTGTTAATAGAAACTAATGAGAAATAAAACCAACCGAAGTCCTCTGCTGATTTAAGCCTCCATTTGCCTCAACATATATGTAACCATTTGATTCAGGTAAGCCTATAGTGGTTGAAAGAACAGCCAAGTTTTAAACTAATGAACATAGTCAACAATCAAAATCCATATTCATGCATATGAAATTGGAGAATGCATATACACATGCACATAGAAAACAAGCAAATACCTCAAATTTGCAAAACACCAGAAATGGCACATAGAACTCTATATGAGTGACATTCAAAATGTCAGTAACATAAGAAGCAAATTGGCAATCCTCAACACCCAAGATCATCAACTTACCAGCCTGAAAACCTAGTCAATCACAACTGAGTTGTCTGGCCTTTTAAACAAATGGTTTCTACATCTAATCTAGATATATATGTGCGCCAGGAAATTTATAATTTGTATAGATAAGGGAGGGCCAAGAATCAGAAGCAACGTATTTTCACTTTTCAAAGTGTGCAATCCCAACTCCGTTTGATATGTACCATTCATTTAGAAAATCACTACTATTCCAATTTTTTATAGTCAAACTTAGAAGCTTGCAACAACTATGATCACCCAAAAAATAAAGAGGATACTAGATACAAGTTAAGGATAAGCAATTTGTTCCATTAGCCAAAAGTAATGCCAAGAACGAGATTCATCGATATGGATATAATTATATTTTAGAGCCACATTATGGTTGTCAGAAAACTATAAGAACCTAATTAATATCAACGAAGCTGCAGAAACATTATAATAACCTTCTTAAACAAAACAAAGGGAACAAGACATAGTTCCATACCTTCAAATGACTTGTTTACACAAGGCCTCCACTCCCCTCCTTTGTAGGAATTTTTCCAAATAGTCGAAATCTACAACAAATTCAATAAGTTTAGGGAAGATATAATAACAAATAATGAATAAGCATCAGATGTAAATCTCAATAATCAATTTAAAATATACAAAGCCTTCACCGTGCAGCTGTTGCAGTATAGAACACTACAAAAGTTAGATATGAAAGTATAATTAGATTGTATTGTAATTCATATTGCCCTTAAGAAGCAGACTGGGAAAAGCTTAAAACAGAAAGAGCATAAAGTCAGACACTGATACAAGCAAAGAAGAAATGAACCCAATTATGAAAAGAAACCATAGCAACTGTTTACCATCCTAGTGTTCTGGTAATAAAGTGATTTGATTTATTCATATTCCGCTTCTGTAAAAGACTAATATCTAATTATCAAGTTAGATTTAGAAGAAGCAAGTCATCAACAATCCACCAGTGCTGCTCTGCCTAAAGATTTAATCAATCAACGGAAGCTTCTGGATTCAATTCACTTAAGCTGCAATTATTTTTACTACAATATATAAAGAAAAAAGACAACTGGCTAGACAATGCAGTTTCCATGTTCTTCAGATCCAGATACGATCCCAAAGATTGTTACAGCTGGAAATGAAACATGTACAACAAGACACAAGGGTCTACTTCCTCAGCAACCAACAGTGATTTTTTCATTAAAAAAAAAAGGGAATAATGCTAAAAATGATTCCTTGATTCAGCATTCTATTTCTCGGTAATCTTCAAACTGAGAAATAAATTTAAAATCTTTACGTTATTTCTAAATTTCAAGGAACTATTCGGAAATCTAAAGTCTAACACATTATCAATAACACAACAGAAAAAAGGCAACTATATTATCCAAGTTCCTCAAATTCTACCAAGATCCAAACCAAGAAGGAAAAGAAATGAAACAAAAACTCGAAATTCAAAATGGTTCAAAAGACAAATCCGAGCCAAAAGTGAAAATCTTACCAAAAAAAAAACTCGACCCGCAATAATAAGATCCAAAAAGCCATCAGAATTGAGTAAAAAGGAACAAATAAAAAATAAGTGACTCACCGCATCAGCAGAGGAATTATCGGCATTCATATCAATTTTAAGCTTCTCATAAAGCTGGGGACTCCGGTAAACAGAGCCGGGTGCAGGTCGGTGTTTAATAACGGGAACCACATCAAACGAAACGGTGCCCATGTAAAGAAGCATCCCAGAGATGTAAATGAGAGGAGCAAAGAGAAAAATCCCTTGTCGACGAAGAAGAACCGAAAGAAGTAACCAAGCGAGACGGTGGGCTATGGTCCGCCCCGGTTGGAACGGGCTAAACCGACCCGACTTCCTTCCGTGGCGGAACCTCGGTGACCGTAGTGGTGACGCCGGCGGTGATGGGGTGCTGTGGCCGCTACTTGGAATCCTATTTTTTGCGTGCATTTGAAAAAACAAAAAAAAAAAAAAGGAAAGAAGAAATTGTTCCTCTGTTTATTTTAAATTTTATATATATATGTTTGCCCTTTAATGGTTACGTTATAGAGGAAGATGAAAGCTTTGTATTTTCTTTTTCCTTTCTCTCCTGTTGGTGGGGACGAGAGAAAGAAAAGAAAAGAGAGAGGAAGAGTCGAAGAGGAATTTTTTTTTTCTTTTCTTTATTTGAATTTTTGGGTGTAAATTGGATGTCTGTAGTGATCGAAAGGAAAGGGGAGAGAAAGAGGATAGCACGTGCAAGTAGTGTTTGGGAAGGAGGGAGGGAGGGAAAATAATAATAGGAGGTGTGTTTGGAAGGGAAAAGTATTGTTCTTTTTTATTCCAAACTCACTCACATCACATGTTTTATCCTCTCTTTTTTTTTTTATTGAAAAAACTCCATTCTTCTTACTTCATTCTTAGGCATCAATCTTGACGTTTTGAAGTTAAAAAGTGGAAGTTTTGGTCAATATTTTTTTATTTATTAAGGGTAAACTATAAAAATAGTTATTTTTATTTTTTTCAGATTATATTTTAGTCATTTAAGTTTAAAATATTACAATTTAGTCACTTATGTGATTGTTTTGTTACAAAGTGGTCACTCTACTTTTAAACTCCAATACCTCCTTAACGGTAGTCCTACATGATAGTCTAAATGAGTTTTAAATGCCAACTTGAATATCCAGTTGCTAGAATGAAAATATATTTTTAATTAAATAAATTTAATTTGAGCTGCCATGTAAGACATCTAAGTTGGCATTTAAAACTCATTTGGTTTGCCACATAGGACAGCCATTAGGGAGGTAATAAAGCTTAACAGTAGAATGACTACTTCATAACAAAACGATAACATAAATGAATAAAACGTAATATTTCAAACACTAATGACTAAAATATAATCTGAGACAAATAAAAATGACTATTTTTATAATTTACTCTTATTGTAATTAAACAACTTGCATTGTGTATTTCATAAGCTATTATCTTTTTTTCTTCTCATAATTTTACTTTTCAGAATTTTCAATAAAGAAAGGGAGACTTAATTTGGATATCGTGGTTTAATTATTAGCTAATTAAGTTTTTCTCCATCAATATTGATCTCCTATATAATGCTTTTATTGGAAATTGGTTTCCTAAAATAAAAAATCAGACAATGCTATAATTGGTATTGGGTTCAACCATCGACTTAGAAGAATATACTCTTTTTTTTCACTTTAATTTTATGGCATCACAGTGAAGTCATCTTGTGAAAAAACCTAAAGGTTTAAAGATAAATTTAGTTACTAACATTTACATATTTTATCAAAATGGTTATAATTATATTTTTGAATCTTTTTTTGTCATCAACTTTTAATTTTTTTTCAAACTATTTTTTCTAATATATTTAATGAATTCAATTTTTTTCAAAAGGTTTCAATCTTTCGTACATTTATTTACTGGAAAGTTTTTCTACTGAGTTAATTTTTTTTAGATAATTATCTTTATTTTATTTAAATTAAGATTTTTTTTAATTTAATGTATTTTTTATTTTTTTATTTTTTTACATGTAATTAACTTATTGGGTTATTTATGTAATACATCTCATAAAAAATATTCCATATATGAAATTTCACATCATCCTTGTTAACTTTGTTAACATTACTTTCATTAAATTTGTTAGAAAAAACAGTTTGAAAAAAAAAATTGATGATCAAAAAAGACTCAAAAATACAATTAGGGTCATTTTAACAAAAAATGCAAACGTTAGTGGCCAGTTTTGCCATTAAGCCAAACCTAAAGGATCTTTTAAAATGAAAAAGAATTACCAAAAGTTAATAAAATTAATAAAAATTTTAAAAAGTATATATTAGAAATTTTGATATTTTTAAAATTTCATAAATCAAATTTACTAGATTTTGAACAGAGATTGTTGTCTTTTTAAAGGATAACACCTACGATAATAGTTTTATAATTCAATCAATCGAAATTTATAATTGGTAGATCTTTTTAGGTGATAAATTTTTTAATTATTTAAAAATGAGAAATAATGTTATTTCAATTAAATAATATATTTAATTATTTCAAATAATTTTTACTATCCCAAGGTAAACTATTTATTTCTAAACCAATATCTTAATTTAGAAATAAAAATTTTATGCCAACAACCTCTTAGTCTAATGACAAGAGTATCATGTTGTAAGTATGAGAGCTTGAGTTTGATACAAAGCAATCACATTCCCTTCCCCAAATTATCAAAAAAAGAAATAAAAATTTTATAGGTGAAGTGAATATCTAAATATTAACATACGCATTTGTTGCCTTAAAATATTGAACCCAACCACGAGGTGTGGCATGGTGGTTATTCCCCTTTGTGCCTCAAACATGTAGTTGAGAGTTCAACCTCGCTCATGGGAATGTAACACATTTTGTAGCTAGTTGGCATGGTGGTTATTCTCCTTATGCCTGAACCATGTAGTTGAGAGTTCAACTTCACTCATGGGAATAGAACACATTTTGTGACTAGTTGTTTTATCTCTCTAAAAGAACTTGCGACAAAGGGATTAGTCTACTCCAAATGTACCAAATAATTTGTCTATGTAATTTCATATAATGTGTAAACAATACAAATAATTTTTTATTATTTTTTATGCAACAGAAATTTGAATCCAAATTATTTTTTTAAAAAGATGTACATCCAACCAATAAATCACAAGTTAAAATTGGAACAATTTATTAATTTTCTATCCAGTCTGTTCAATAATCCAACAATTGAGGTTAGGAATTAAGATAAACCTATTATAAAAATAACATAGGTTCTAGATAGACCTGTTAATAGACCAGGTTATCCGCCCAAGCCCGAAGGTCTGTTCGAAATTTGGAAGAATTTGGACCAAAATATTAAGCTCAAAAAATGGACGTGGGCAAAAAAGTCAGACTCATTTAAAATATAGGTCGGGCTCGAGCTTGAACATTTAAGGTCCGAACCTGGCCTGACTTGACCCATTTTTAAAAATTTGTAATGTTTTATATTATGCTGTCTTTATATATTATGTAATTTATAACACATAAAAACAAAATCTATAGTAATATTAATAAAAACATTAAAAACTGTTAAGATGACTATATATAAAATTTTAATAAATAAAATGTATATAAATTTATTAAATTTTTAGAAAATAATATAGGACGAATCTAAAATAAGTTTTAGTTAATTATTTACAAATATGAATAAGCTGGAACAAAATTTTAAGCATGTACTTTAGATTGAATTGAGTCGAACTTAAACAAATATAAAATATATAAATATCATAGTTAAACTCGAGTGGATGAGTCCATAAACACCTCATGTTCTAGAAAGCATGTCATCTTGGACGCTAACGTAAAAATGCCTTAATGGACAATGACATGTCTTTATATTCATTAAATTGACAAATGGATTATTATCTGTATTGGTATTTATCCTCTTGCCAAGCTCTATAGAAGGAATCTTTAGTTGGTATATGTAACAAAATCAAACATATCACCCAAGGCCAAGATTAGTAAGAAATTGCCAATCACATCTATTGAAATTATAATCGATACAATATAAAGGAACGTTCCTTATCTTAAAAATGGTTAACAACAATCGCATATCTTAAGAAAACTTTTGCTGGATAAGATGATGAAATAGGCAAAACTTAAACAAAATTTTATATTAATTGGGTTAACTTACAAATTGATACTTAAATTATACCATTTTTTTCATTTTGATACATATATTTTTTTCAGTTAGATGTGATACGTAAACTACGTCTTTTCTCAAATTGGTACCTCCGTTAGTTCAATTATTAGTCAAACCATTAATTCTATTTTCAAAAAAGGCTTAACTTACAAATTAATACCTAAATAATACATTTTTCTCAAGTTGGCACCAAAACTTTTTTTTGTCACAAATAGTACTTGAATTATTCTTATGTTATCCATTTTACACCAAAATGGTATATCTGTTAGAAAAATTCTACCCAATAATAGACGGTCACATCATATAAACTTTTAAAGAAATTAATTCTTTTTTTTTCTTTTACATTATTTTTCTCTTTTTATTTTTTCTCTTTTTTCTTTCTTCTTCATTTATAATGTCGAGAGTACCAACAATGCTCGAAATTTGCTCCTTTAAGGTTGTGATGCTGTCGATTAATTTTGTTTTCAAACTTCACTACCTCCTTCAACCTAATGAGATCAAAAAAGTTCTTTCATTGATCAAAACTAGCATTTTTAGAACCAGATTGACTGGTTAAACCGAGAACCAATAAGAAACCCAAAATGCTCACACTTGTAGAAGAAGCCTAAGACGAGAGGAAGAAAGAAAAAAATATAAAGTAAAAATATATACAAAGAGAAAATAATATTTTTGTCCTTTTCTCCCCAATTACAATTTTAATTGGCTATTTTTTACCATTAACTTAATGATTAAACTAATAGAGGTATCAACTTGGGAGAAAAATAGTTTAGGTATAATTTATGACATCGAAAAAACATGAAGGTACCAAAATGAGAAAAAATGCATAGTTTAGGTGTCAATTTATAGGTTAAGACTTTTTTTAAAAATAAAATAAACTTAATGGTTTGACTAACAGATGTACCAACTTAGGAAAAAAAGTAGTTTATGTACCAAGATGACAAAAAAGATATAATTTAAATACCAATTTGAAGGTAAGCCAAATTAACTTGAACACGATATAATCAAACAATAAAAATTAATTACAATATATCAATATAAAAATAAGGATAAACTATACAAATTGTCCCCCTAAAACAAAGAGAACAAGAAGTAAAAGAGAGCAAAACTTGGAACGAAAAATAGCAAATTTTGATAACTAAACTTGTGAAAATTAATGTGTACATTCACAACTCTACTTAACTCTCTATTTAAAGAGCTAAATATTGGGATTTAGTGCCCTTAATGTAGTAATTTCATCTATGTATTTGTAATTTTTCAAACAAATTGGTTTAATAAATATCCACTAATATCATTAATATCTTTTGTATATTTTCCTCAATGATTTTTGCACGTTAAGCAAAATGAAAGCAAATATTGGTTCATTGATTATCTAACATTTAAACTAATATCAAGTGGTATTGCGTGATTGGATCGTAATATGCAAAAATAACTTATATTAGTAGATAATCTAAACACGTCCTTAGTCTAATTGAAATTGAGCAAATCAATTGAAAGACTAATATACCGTCTATCAAGTCCAGCTAGAGAGATACCTTGTCTTAGATATGAGAGTAGATGACTCCCATAAGATAGAGATATAGATGTGACTAATTGGACTGATAGTACATCAAATAGGACCCAAGTAGAATTGATCCTATGTAACAGCCCATTTGTCAGTGGTATCAGAAACAGTGGTTTTAAGGCCACCAAATCTGACGATTAAGTTTGTAAATATTATTATTTAATATTTTTGAGTCAAATATGGTTTTAAAAAGGTTTTTGATTTGATAATTTATGTTATATAAATGATTTATTAAGTTCAAGTGGCAAGACCCTAAGGTCAAGTGGTTTTAGAATATGAGGTATTAGGACCTCGTTTCTATAAACCGAGTTGTAAATATTTTTATAAATATTTATGGAGTTTCACTAAGGCGGTATTAGATTTTCGTTGAAAATTTTTAACGTTTCAATAGTTAATTAAGCGAAAATGACTAAATCGTAAAAGTTGAAAAGTCAATTGCTATTAATTTAAAGGTGTTAATTGCTTAAAGAATTATATTTGGATGACCTTAATGGGTAATTTATCCATACCTAAGATAGTGGGACGGTTTAATGCTTTAATTTCTTTTAAGTTTTATTATGTTATTATATTATGAAAATAATGAATAAAAAAAATAAAAACATAAAAGACAAAAGCTATTTTCTTCTCTCCCACCGAATGTCACCATAGAAATGGAAATTTAAAAGCTTCAAGCTTCGGTTATTCTTTGAATGATGCATGGTAAGCCATTTTTCACCCATTTCTAATAATTTTTATATTTTTGAGATCTTTACAATTAGGTCCAGCTAGTCCGTACCTTCGATTTTGAAATTTTTAAAGATTTTGTATGTTTCTATTGATGAATCTTGTGATATTTGATGTTAAATGATAAGTTTGTAATGTTTATTGATATTTAAAAGCATTTTGTTAAGTGATTTTTGATGAATTTGTCGATTAGGGACTAAATTATTAAAATAGTAAAAATACAAGGAATTTTTACGAAATTGTTACATTAATTGGCTGTATTGGGTAGCATAAGTATTCTTCTGGGCTCAATTTTGCGTATAAATGGTTAATTTGGATGTTTTAGGCTCAGGGACTAAATTGAATAAAAGTAAAACTTTAGGGCCAATTTTGTAAAAATGTAAAAAGGACTAAATTGCATAAAATGAATTGTTTTAATATCTAAATTAATAGATTGAATGAAATTATTAATTTAGATCAAGATCGGGTGAAAAATCGATGAGAATTGGAAAATTACCAAAATGCCCTTATACTTTGACATTTCTGCAATTTAACCAGATAAGTTCGTACGGTTTAAAATTTTAATATCTATATGAATTTTTGAATTGTATAACATGATACAATAAGTATTTATTCAATTGATAATAATGAATTATTATTTGAGAAATATTATTGAAAATTGATGTTCGGATTAGATTGAACGTGGGATAGAGTACAGTCGTGATTTGGTATGTTACGGGAGATTGAGTGTAAATGGATATAGAGTGATGTATATTCATATTACTCGAGTAAACTGAGGTTCAGCATTTGTTGCGAACTTTCGTGCTATACTCTCTGTTTGATGTGTTGGTTGGATTAACTCTTATGAGCATTGGTGTGTTGGTTGGATTGGCTCTTATGAGAATTGGTGTATTGGAGGGATTGGCTCATGTGAGCATCTAGTGTATTTGGTTGGAATGACGATGTACTCTTATCCGTAAGTCGTTCTTCGAATGGAAAATATCGGTAAGGTAGTATATATAATGAATTTGAAAGATTTGTTATTTATTGAATATTGATCTGAACATAAATGAATTCAATAGTTGAGTCTATGGATGATGCTTAGGCTTATGTTAAGCTTAAGGATACATTATATCATGTTTAATATTAATGATATACATTGAAATGGTAAATGATAAAAAATGAGAATATGCTTATGTTCATGAGAAGGAGGTATGATTAAAAAGGTGTATTTTCTTATAAAATAGTTTAGCATGTGATTGACCCTAAATGAGTTGTATACATAAATGCGCTAACTTGTGTATTGATGATGGTGATTAGGCTTATGCCAAGCTTAAGATTATGATTGATGTTTATGCTTATGTCTGGTATTATACAAATGAAACGAGTAAGAAAAGGTAATAAAACGATAAGTTCATTAATGAAATATGATATAAAGAAAAAAGGATTGATGAATTGAAAGATGTACTTATATATGAGAAATTACATATGTTATGGATGAACTTACCTATGATGTGAATAAATATATTAATTAGTGAATTGATGTTGTTATTTAAGTTTATGCTTAGTAAATGGAATGGAACGTAAGTAAAGGAAGTAATTCATAGTTTTATGAAAAGGTTAATGATGGTGTATATTGTTTTATAAAATCCTAGTAAGTTAGGAATGAAAAATATATTTGATGTTGGTAGACTTACTCATTTATGAGTTGATGGTTATGTAGTTGATAAATCTTGAGGCATGGGTATATGTTTATATTTAATTTACAAAGTTCATTGTTGAAATGGAATGTTATGTTTAAAGTTTATACGAGCTTACTAAGCATTCATTGCTTACGTAATTTTTTTTCCCTTGCTTTATAGATTATCGGAAGCTCGATCGATTTGGAAGCTCATTGTATATTTATCACACTATCCAGTGATAATATCAGTAGATTTTGATGTTTTGGGTCATGTTTATAATGACATGCATAGGTGGACTTATGTTTAAGGTTTAGTTAATGTTTATGACATGTAATGTTGTTTTGAAGTGCGAAATTAATGGTATTTTCATACCTTGATGGTTGGTATGTTTATGGTACTTTGATGCTAAATGTGTAACAGCCCGATTTAGACCCTATTCAGAATGGTGGTTTCAGGACCACGAATCCGAGTAAAAAAAATATTTAAAAATTATTTTGTGTTTATTATGTGTGAATTTATATGTGTTAATTTTTCGTGTTTTAATTTTACTGTTTGGATGTCAATTTAGTAAAAAGGGCTTAATCGCGTAAAGTGAAAAGTTAATAGTTAAATATGAAAGTGCTTAATTGAACTTGTCTTATTAATATGAAGCACTTATAATGCAATTAAGCCATAACTAAATGAGTTGGACGGTTAAAGGCATGGTTTATTATTTTATAACCAAGGTTAAATAGGTAAAATGATAATAATGTTATATAATATAAATCATAAAATAATAAAAGCCATGCATGTTCATCTTTTGGTAGCCGAAATTAGCTAAAGGAAAAGAAAAAGAAAAGAAAGGCATATTTGGCCATTGTTTAGCTTAATCAAGGTATGTAACTAGCTCGGTTTTTAATAATTTTACGTTTTTGAGATCGTTGCAGTGTAATGTACAAAGCCCATGCTTGAATTTCTAATTTTGATGAATATTTTGAGTTATTCCATTGATGAATAATTGAGTTTTGTGATGTTAGTTGATGAATTATGAAAGATATGTTTTGGATTAATATGTTTTGTATTGGAATTTTTGATGAATTTGAGTAATTATGGCTAAATTGCAAAAATAATAAATTAAGGGACTAAAATGTGAAATAAATGAAATGTATGGACTTTCAAATTTTGGCATTGTGGTAAACGACATCTTGGAAACTGTAGATGGCTTGATCGGTCTTGTTTTAAATGTGGGTCGATGGATCATTTCATTCGTGAGTACCCTATGTTAGCCGAGCAAAATATCATACAGAGTGCAAGACTGAGTAATGTGTCAGCTCGAGGCAAACCACCTAGACATACAGGTAATGTGAGTAGCAGTCAGAAAGGAACTAAAGACACAGCAGTTCGATCTGAGGCTCGTGCACCTGCCAGAGCTTATGCTATTCGTGCTCGCGCGGAGGCTTCATCCCCAGATGTTATTACTGGTATATTCACTCTCTATGATACTAGTGTAATTACATTGATTGATCTCGGTTTGACTCATTCTTATGTATGTGAGACCTTAGTATCCAGTAAGACTTTGCTTGTAGAGTCTGCTGAGTTTGTGATTAGAGTATCGAACCCCTTAGGCCGGTGTGTTCTGGTTGACAAAATATGTTAGAATTGTCCTTTGATGGTTTGAGGTTCATGTTTTCCGGCTGATTTGATGTTGTTGCCATTCGACGAGTCCGATATAATTCTGGGTATGGATTGGTTGACTTTGCACGATGTTGTTGTAAACTGCAAACGAAATACTATTAATTTGAGATGCCAAAATGATGAGATTAATCAGACTGAGTCTAATGATTTGTGAAGCTTACTTTGCTTATGTGCTTGATTTTAAAGTGATTGAAAAGAAAATTGAATCGGTACCAATTGTGTGTGAGTATTCGGATGTGTCATTGAAGAATTACCAAGTTTGCCACTGATCTGAGAGGTAGAGTTTGATATTGAGTTAGTGCCTGGGATGACTCTGATATCGATAGTTTCGTATAGAATGGCACCGATCGAATTAAAAGAATTGAAAGCTCTGTTGACCGAAGCTCCAGTGTTAGTTCAGCCAGAACTGGGTAAAGAATTTGTTATCTATAATGATGCATCTTTGAATGGTTTGGGCTGTGTTTTGATGCAGGAAGGTAAAGCTATAGCTTATGCCTCGGAAAGTTAAAATCGCACGAAAAGAACATTTGAGACACGATCTGGAATTGGCAGCTATCGTGTTTGCATTGAAAATATCACATCACTATCTGTTTGGTGAGAAATGTCACGTTTATTTCAATCACAAAAGCTTGAAATTTTTGATGACTCAGAAAGATCTAAATCTGAGATAGCGACGATGGTTAGAGTTGCTAAAAGATTACGAGCTTGTGAATGGCTACCATCTGGGAAAGGCTAATGTTGTTGCAGATGCTTTAAGCCAAAAATCTCTGTTTGATCTGCGAGCAATGAACCCGCATATAGCTATGTCTGATGATGGTTCGATAATAGCTGAGTTAAAATCAAAACCTTTATTTATTCAGTAGATTTGCGAAGCTCAGAAAATCGATAATAATTTGTTAGCAAAGAGGGCTCAATGTGATTTGAATGCTGATTTAGAATTCCAATTTGATACTGGGAGTTGTCTGAAATTCAAAAATTGAATATGTGTTCTGAGAAATTCAGACTTGATTCAGATGATTTTGAATGAAGCTCATAGCAGTCAATTATTTGTTCACCCGGGTAGTATGAAAATGTACAACGATCTGAAATAGCATTATTGGTGGTCTGGGATGAAAAGAGATATTTCTGACTTTGTTTTGAAATGGTTGATTTGTCAGCAAGATAAACTTTAAAATCAGTGCCATCCGGTTTGTTATAATCTATTATGATTCTCGAGCAGAAATGGGATAGTGTGACAATAGATTTTATATCAGGCCGGTCGCTTACAGATTGTTGTTGCCACCTGAGCTAGAAAAGATTTATAATGTATTTCATGTTTTGATGCTTCGTCGATATTGATCTGATCCCTCGCATGTGATTAATTCGACAGAGATTGAGATTCAGTCTAATTTAACATATGAGGAAGAACCGATTCGTATTCTGGCTCGTGAGGTTAAGGAATTGCGAAATAAGAAAATTCTATTAGTGAAAGTACTATGGCATCGACACGATATTGAAAAGGCTACGTGGGAGTCAGAGGATGCAATGAGAGAACATTACCCAAACCTATTCACCGGTAAGATTTTCGGGGACGAAAATCCCTAAGGGGGGAGAGTTGTAACAGCCCGATTTAGACCTTATTTGGAACGGTGGTTTCAGGACCACGAATCCGAGTCAGAAAATTATTTGAAAATCATTTTTTGTGTTTATTATGTGTGAATTTATATGTGTTAATTTTTCGTGTTTTAATTTTACTGTTTGGATGCTGATTTAGTAAAAAGGGCTTAATCGCATAAAGTGAAAAGTTAATAGTTAAATATGAAAGTGCTTAATTGAACTTGTCTTATTAATATGAAGCACTTATAATGCAATTAGGCCATAACTAAATGAGTTGGACGGTTAAAGGCATGGTTTACAACGGTTTATTATTTTATAACCAAGGTTAAATAGGTAAAATGATAATAATGTTATATAATATAAATCATAAAATAATAAAAGCCATGCATGTTCATCTTTTGGTAGCAGAAATTAGCTAAAGGAAAAGAAAAAGAAAAGAAAGGCATATCTGGCCATTGTTTAGCTTAATCAAGGTATGTAATTAGCTCAGTTTTTAATAATTTTACGTTTTTGAGATCGTTGCAGTGTAATGTACAAAGCCCATACTTGCATTTCTGATTTTGATGAATATTTTGAGTTATGCCATTGATGAATAATTGAGTTTTGTGATGTTAGTTGATGAATTATGAAAGATATGTGTTGGATTAATATGTTTTGTATTGGAATTTTTGATGAATTTGAGTAATTATGGCTAAATTGCAAAAATAATAAATTGAAGGACTAAAATGTGAAATATGGACTTGTATGAGCATGGGTAACATTCGGCCTAAGCATGATGTGTGCAAATTTTGCATGTTTTGTGTTTTGAGCAATTTGGGCTAAATGGTAAAAAGTGTGAAATGTCAGGGGCAAAATGGTAATTTACCCATTTATGTGTTTTTGGACTAAATTGAAAGAAATTATGTTTGAATGAGTTTAATTTGAATATGTTTAGATCAAGAACTAAAGAAATCAGATCAGATTTGGATAGGGGGAAAACCAAAGTTGTCGAATAATCGTCCCGTTCCGATTACTGTTGTCCGAGGTAAGTTTATAAGCAAATAGATGTTGTTAAATTTCCATATATGTGATCTATTAATAATTGTAATGATTATTAGTAATTTATGAATCGACATTGAATAATGAAAAATGTGATTGTGGTATGATTTGTGAGTTATATGATCTTATAATTCGGTTTTATAATGGTATATTCGGTTATGTAATAAATTAGTTAGGTTGGTTTATAAGGATTTGATGATGTATATTACAAATGTTGTATTAAAGATTTATCAATTAGTCGAATGTTTATTTATAAGTTATTTGTATTAAATATGAGATATTTTTGGTTTGAATTATGGTAAATGGAATGGTACATTTTTTAGTTGGCTAATATTCTAGTAAAAATGATTTATGTTTGATGATTAAGCAATGCATAAGTTGTCCTTTAGAGAATCGTTTTTTTAAGGTTCATTTGATATACTTATGCGCATATCATGAAGTAAAAGAATGAGTAAGTTTGGTCTTTAAGTGGCATGATATGATTATTTTTTTTATATGCATACATGCATAAATATTGAAATGATATGATTAATGTTTGATATATGAAACAAGCATTTTGGCATTTACTTAAAGCATGGTTAAAACGACATATGTGTGCGAGTAAGACTACGTTTAATAAGTTGGCATCGATATGCGATTCTGATAAACCGTAATTTATACATATTTATAACCCATGCTTAACGCATTTTATGAATGATTTCTCCTTAGATTTGGTGAATTAGATGCTCCTGATACCTTAATTTCATGTTTTATCCTTAGGTAAGCATAGGAGAACGAAAGGAACGAAGAAAGGGGCCAAAAACGAAGAAAATGGGCCAAAGCATGAAATCAACATGGCCTGGACCTCCTCACACGAGTAGTTCACACGGTCGTGTCAATCTGGCAGAATTGAAGCACGATTCACACGGGCAGCTCACACGCCCGTGCCAATCTAACAGGCTCGAAAATGGCCTGAAGTAATTGCAAACAGTCGTGCCACACGGTCGTGTCCCTGTCGAACCCTAGTTAAGCTTCATTCGGAAAAGGCCAAATTTTAGGGCTTCTTAGGCATTCCAAAGCCTATAAATACACCCTAAAGGAGCAAGAAAAGGGAGACGGAGAATAGGGAGTAAGGAATTACTCCGAGGAAGCCGATTGATCCATCTCAGAAGCCGGAGCCACCATCAAGACTGAAGATCTCTCCTCAACCTCCCCTTCAGGAGTTTTTGGGTTTATTTATGTTTTGTAATTTTTATTATTCTGAGATGTGTTCTTGTTTAGTTATGAACTAAACCCCTAAATACCTAAAGGGGATGAAACCTATGACTAAACCTTGTTATTATTTTTAAATCATATGATAAATATTTAACTTGTTCTTAATTACGTGTTCTTAATTCTTGTTTTGGTATTTCAGGATATCACTTCAAGTTACTACTCTTAGTTGGAAGAGGAATAGACCCTGACTAAGAGTAACTTTGTCATAATTAAGCGGAGTTGATTGCGCGCCTAGAGATAGGGTGAAAAGATTTTACCTGATTAGGATGAAACCTAATAAGGGAATCCATAGATCGAGTTAATGCGGCCTTAGGGTGTTAATTAGAGATAACTCTCGGTTCTTCAACCTAGGGATTAGACGTTGTTAGTCTCGAAAGGGATAATAATATACATTAGGGATTTCTACGGAACAAGTTGAATGAATAAATCGTCCGGTTCGGAGCTAGAATAACAAGTAAGAGTCTAGGTGGATTTTTCCTTAGGTATTGTCTCAATCAATCGTTTTCCACAACAGTAATTTCCCAATTTCTATTTTTTGCAAGCTCTTAGTTTAATTAGTTAGTCAAAATAATCCTCTTTTATTCGGCTAGATAATAAAAAGACAGTCATTACTAGTACTTATAGTCCTTTGGGTTCGACAATCCGGTCTTGCTAAAGCTATACTACTGTTCGATAGGTACACTTGCCTACGTCGTGATCATAGTTAGTTTCAAGAACGAGTCATTACAAATTTATAAAACTCATCACACGGAAAATCGACGATCAGATTCTGATATGTGTGTGCGAGTAAAACCACGTTTAATACGTTGGCATCGATATGTGATTCTGATATATGTGTGCGAGTAAGACCATGTTTAATACGTTGGCATCGATATTTGATTCCGATATGTGTGTACGAGTAAGACCAAGTTTAATACGTTGGCATCGATATGTGATTTCGACATGTGTGTGCGAGTAAGACCACGTTTAATACGTTGGCATTGATATGTGATTCCGATATGTGTTTACAAGTAAGACCCTGTTTGGGACAGTGGCATCGATATGTGATTACATGTAAGACCACGTCTGGGATGTTGACAGTGTACGAGCTTGCCAACTATCCGAGTATCTTTTTTAATTTCCCGAATAGTTCATCGGGCAATGTTAAGTAAATACTGAATGTGAAATTGAATTAAAAGGTTCAGGTATGAGTTAGCTAATGTATTGAAAATAAGGTAAGTTTTTTGTATTTGAAGTGATGATATGAATTATACATGTTAAAATGTTGGTTATATGTATATTGAATGCAAATCTATATTCAGCCAAATCATATATGTTTGTGATAATAAAGTGTGAATCATGAGTATACATAAATGAATGTATATATATTCGGCTATATGATTTTATTGTGACCTTGGAAGTAAATGATAACTTTTCTAATGAATATATGTGTATTTTGGCCAAGTTAAAGTTGATACATGGATGTATATGTTGTACATGAATTTGTAAGTTTGAATTAAATGTGATTATGGTAGCATGAATTGGTTTAGTCAAGTTGAGCTATTAATGTTAATGAATGTTTTATTTGCTTATGACTTGTTAAGCTGTGAAAGCTTACTCTGTGTATGTTTACTCTCTATTTTATAGATTTTTGAAGCCAGTTACAGGCTCGAGGATCGTCAGAGAAGTCCATCACACTATCAACTATTTCGGTATTTTTATAAAGTTGAACTTAAACCTATGGCATGTATAGGCTAGCTTATGTTTATGTTTGTTTTGGGAAATGTAAATATGAGCCATGCGAAAATGGCTTGTTTATTATGTTAAGTTTGGTTTCTATGCTTTTGAATATATGATGGATATATTTTGTTTTGATGATTCAATCATGGCATATAAATGATGTGTGCTTGGTATGGTTTATTAATGTTTGAGATTGATTATGGTTGATTATAGTTAAGGTTTATTTTGGTAAAATGCTAAAAGATTTATGTGGATAATATGTGTGATAAGCTTGGAAATAATTCATATATCATTGTTAATATTAGGTCATTATGTTCGGCTATAAGAGACAAGAAATAAATGTGCTTCTTGGATGGTTGGATAAATGTTTAAGTGTAGTTATAATGATTATGTTCAGTTATTTATTTAATTGATTAGATTTGACTATAATGATATGAATGTATTTGCTATGTGAGTTGGATTGTCTATATGCAAATTTGGGCAGGTAATGTTTTAGTAATGTTGTTCTAAGATGGCTTAAGATGTACAGTCATAAATGTATAAATAGTGAACAACCAAAGATGTGTGTTTGGTTTAGCAAGTGCCTATATTATTATGGAATAAAGTGTTTGTTTGTTTGTTTTTTTTTTATGTTTAATAGTTAAATAACCATATGTTATATATATATATATGTACATTCGAATATGACTTAGGTGAATGTGTGAATGTCCAGAATTTGTATCTTGTTCGGTAATACCTCGTAACTCATTCCAGCGACGGATACAGGTTAGGGGTGTTACAAAATGGTTGATGTTTATTTGGTCAAGTTGATGCAAGGTTTTATGACCAAACTTGGTATGTGATGATGAGGTTTCATTGAGGTCATTTGAGGTAAGTTTTGGTATAGAAATAGATTAGATATAAATGCCAAATGAATGATCAATTATGCATATTTTTTGGGTGAATTTGATGAATTGTGTTTGAGGTGCTTTAATGGCATATTAAAAGTGGTCTTATTATGCATATTTTGGTATGTTTTGGTGCTTTGTTCATAGATGCTTTTGGCTTGTAGGTTCAAGATTGATTTAGGTGAAAGGAATGGTTTGAAATTAGTCCATTTCTTGTCCTCACAGCTTGAGACACGGGCGAGTGTCTCAATCATGTGTGACACACGACCGTGTGACCCTTGTAGTATGAATTTTTCTATCTTTTGCCATGAAGTTCTAAATGTTTTCGATTTAGTCCCAAATCATTTCTAAGTGTTTTTAAGGCCTCGATGGCTCGAAAAAAGGACGTTATGCATTTGTTTGAATGGAATATGATGTGTTTTATAAATGATTGTAATCAAATGTTTTAAGTTAAAAGTTTCTGGTAATGCTCAGTAATCTTATTCCGGCAACGGATACGGGTTATGGGTGTTACAGCCTAGATCTGTTTATGGATATATTCACTTATGATGTTCATAGTGTGGCATACCTTAACCCTAAGGAGATGATGGACTATGCATGCTTGGCATGTATAATTTGATGTAAATGAAAGCTTGAGTTCAAATCGATAAGCAATCGAAAGCTGGTACGTTGGGTATACGATTTCTACATGATGCAACATCATTCCACAGTAGTGGAACTCATAACCCAATAAAGGGTAAATGATATTCTCTTATCATCATTACATGAAAGATGAAAAGTAATGTGGCCAAAAGTCATTTGTCTTAGAGATAAATGATTGAATTAGTATTTGTTAATAATTGGCTTTTCACGAAAGAAGATGTAATAGTTACCATAGATAAGCTAGGATCATATTGGGAGAACAAATTTATCCCAAAGAAATTAAGGATATCTTATGAGGGTAACACACTTATAACAAGACCATTGGACGAACACTTGAAAAGTAGCCTTTGTAATGGTATATAATAAGGGAGAGTTTAGTGATGATACTTTAGTGGAATGGTATATAATAAGCTAGAATTGAATTAATCACTTTGTACAAAGCACAAGTACAATTTCAATTAAGGGTCTATTGTTGTAAATAAAACAAAGGCTTGGTTTTAAGAAAATTTTTGAATTTCTACTATGACTAAAAACACTATTTTCTAAACCTATTTTTCCAACACTAAATCTACTAATCCACTTTTCACCTATTTCTCCATAGAACACATCATATTCACCATTATAACCATTATCTAAGATGAAATAAATAAATAACTAAAACTAGACATGTTTACCACTATCAACCATTATATAAAATTAACTAAAAATAGGCATAGGGACATACCATTAAACTTTTAACTAAAAAAATGCATGAAGTTGCACTAATTTTTAACACTCCCCTTAGTGTGAACTTTCTGATCAATAACTAAAACTTAAGCTTTACCAAAGCCTTAGTGAAAATATTAACCACTTTATCATTGGTGTGAATACTTAATAACTTAACCTTTTCACTTAAAACTTTTTTCATGAACAAAGAAATATCGAACCTTATGTGCTTTGTTCATGTATGAAAGAAAGGATTTGATCAAGCTTGATGGTACTTTTATTATCACACTTGATTTGCACAACATAGTGAACTTTGCACAAGTCTCCAGTCAACCTCTTCAACCAAAGGCATTCTTGTACAACCATAGTTGTTGCGACATATTTAACTTCAGTGTTAAACAAAGCAATAATGTCTTGCTTTTTGCTACACCAAGAAACCTGTAACACCTAAAATAGGGCCTAAGAGTTTTAGGGGTATTTTAGGAATTTTAGCCTTAGCGTGTTCGAAATTTTGCGACACGGTTTATTAGTAATATTTTTTACTATGGTTTTTAGAAAATTAAATTAATTTCTAAAAATGAGTTTTAAAGACTTTCAATTTTGAAAATAAGATTGATTTGAAAAAGGGTCAAAGTTGTGAGTTTTTAAGAGGCAGTTAGACCAAAATTTAAAAATCAACCTAATAACCCCTACCTACAGCTTATATTCACGTTAGATTTCTCCCCATTGCTTTGTTGTTGTCCCTTGCTCTCCCAAGTCTCTCTCTCGTTCAATTTTCTTCTACAAACTTGATTCCTTTCAATTTCTACCATCAATCATATACCTTTATAATATTTCAAGAAAACACCCAAAAACACCATAGATTCCTCCATTGTCAAACTTGTGGGTTTTTTATATTTTCGATCAAACGCTCGATTTTTCATCAACTAAGGTAATGATTCATCTTCCTATTGGTTTTAAATGTTATTTAGTCTTTAAAACTAAATTTTTAGCCATTGAATTGCATGTTTTAAATAAAAGTAAAAAATTGGGTCATTAATGGTGGATTTTGGGATTTTGCATAAAAACGTGGTTCCAAAGTGTTTTTCAAATTGTTTTAACAAGGTTAGAAGGTTTCTAAACTGAATTTGAAGTTTCGTTAAAAAATTCTTGAGTTTTAATGAATTTTTGAAAAATAGCCATAAAACATGTCAAAAAAGTCGATACTATGAATTGAGTATTTAATCATATTTTAAAGGTTGGGAATTACTCGTAGGTGAATTATAAGATGAACAGAATTGATTTTAGGTGAAAAGATTAAGTATAAACTGAGATATTTGAGTTTTAAGTTGGCTATGCTAAAGGTTTCGGTTACATGAGAACTTAGTTTAGGCTTATGTTTTGTATGCTTGTAATGAGTCCTTAACTGATTTTTGGACGTATTGTTGTGTGAATTTGTTGTGTTGAAGTTTTGGATTTGATAGAACCTTCTACGAGTAGAGATAAAAGCAAGGAAAAGCTAGTTTAAGCTTTCGACTTTTTGACGAAAGTGTAATTGGTAAGTGTTTGGAATAATTACTTGTCGACATGATTTAATGCTTTATTTGGGAATTTAGTAGTAGCCTAAACCTCTACTCTAAATTTTGAGTGTAGGCTTTCTCATACCTATGTTATCTTGTGAATATGTGAATTGACATGAGATGCTATAACATGTGATATGTGGTTATGATAACTGTTGTGAAAGTACGAATATGCACATGTTATGTATATGTTAAATGTTAGTGACTGTGTTTTGCTAAAGATGCAAATATACAGTGATTGTGCACGGATAATCGGTAAGTGATATGTGTTTGACTTTAGATATTTTGGCCTTGTGATCTTGAAACCATTGGATATAGTTGGCATGTTATAGGATTGTGAGTACTCACCTATATGTGCAGTGGTTTTGGGCGTTGAGACCCTAAGACATGTTAGAGGGATAAAGGGAATGTGAGATAAGCTCCATTCGACGGGACATATAAGGGGAAATAAGGAGAGTGTTAGCTTTATGCTTCACTTTTGGGATATGTTTGACTCTATGAGTTTATGTTTTGTGTGTTAGAGATCCGTGTATCAAATGAGTGATGATAGAGCTCACTTTTATGTTTCACAACTCAAGTGCCAAATTATCTTAAATTCTGAATATGTGTGTATTATGATATGTTTTTATATGAATTGTGACCATTATGCAATTTATCCCTAAACATGTTTTTGAGTATTACCATTTATGCTTGAATGTTATGTGATTATATGATTATTGTGATTTGTTCTTGAAATTTATGTAATTATATGTGTAATGTGATATATGCTTAAAAGTGAATATGTTTGCCTTGTAAAAGAACTAGTAATAATGCACGAGTAAGTATAATATGACACCAGATTTGGAACTGTTGAGGTTATGCTATATGGTTGTTTCGTAGATGCTTGATGAATTGTTTGCATTGTGGTTATTTTGAGCATTCACTGAGCTTGTTAAGCTCACCCACTCCTTTTTAACCATTGCAGATAAGTAGTGCCAGTGTGAGTAGTGTGAGCAGTGTCACCTTCAAGGGAGTGATCCAAGCCTATTATTTAGCTTCTGTTAGTAGGTGTTCTATGCTTATTTATGTTTGGGAATAAAGGCAATGTGATAGATGTTATATCGGATTATCAAGACATATTGGGGATTATTTGTATATTGTATATGTTTGTGAAGCTTGTGAACTTGGACATGGTGTTTGGTTTATTATTTAGACATTTTGTTGCATATGTGACTGGGTGAATGGAGCATGATGTTTAGGGACTAATTTGAATGATTTAAAATATCTTATATGAAAATGTATCGGTATTAAGGCTTTTAGAATGATACCTCTGTGTTTTAGAAAGTGCAGGGAGTCAGTATATCAATTTGGTATCGATACCTTGGCCCGAGTATCGATACTCATGGTGTAATTATCGATACCTTACAAAAGGTACTGATATTTTTCGATGTTTCAAAATTTAGCAAGAAATATTAAGCTAGTTTGGTATCGATTTTCCAGGTGGTATGGGTACCACTTAAAGAAAATATTGATACCTTAGTGTCAATATCGATACCTACGGACCTGTTTTTAAGAATTTTGCTGAATGAACCTTATGCATGTTTTAATATGTTTATAAGACTATTTAATGTAAGTTTAGCACGTGATAATGATAATTAGCTAGTATGATTGTCTTGAAACTGATGTAAATAGAAAACTGATGGATGTTTTGTTGGAATGAGCTTTTATTTGTTGGATATGACATGAGACGATGGTGTGGCATCTTGATATTCAGGCTTGGCGACCAAGCCGGGTATGGGGTGCTACAAAACCACTTGAAATTTTGCTCCACCAGAGTAGCCTTTTCTTTCAACTCCCCCATGCTAAATTGCTCCAAGAGACTCTTCGCGTAACCTTTTTGAGAAATGAAATAACCTTGATCCAATTTTTCAATTTCTAAACCAAGAAAACACGCAGTCTTCCCTAAATTTTTTATTTCAAAACGAATGGATAAGTTATTCCCCAAATTGGAAATTTAATTCCTCATCTCCAACTATTATCATATCATCAACATAAATAATACTAAATGTTCATTTTATTTTAATTTTACAATAAACAAGAATATGAGCCAAAAACTCTAAAGCCATAAAAAATGAAGCATTAAGTAAATCTACCATACCATGCTTGTGGTGCTTGATTTAGGCCATAGAGTGCTTTCTTCAAATGATAAACATAATCTAGAAAATTTTTAAAGATAAAACCAATAGTTGCTCCATAAAACCGTCACAATCTAATTCTCTGTAAAGAAATGCATTATTTACAAAAAGTTTCCACATTTTCTAACCTTTAAAAGCAGTTCACCAATAATTGATTGCACTGCCACCATCTTTACTACCAGCCTAAATTTCTCCTCATAGTTCAATCCATATAGTTTTTAAAAAAACCCACGATCAACTAGATGTACTTTAAACCTTTTAATGGTACTATCTAACTTTTTCTTCTAGCGAAAAACGTATTTGCAAGTGACTGGTCTATACTTTTCTAGTTTGGGTACCAATTCCCATGTCTCATTTTTGTTTAAAGCTTCAATATCTTTTTGCGTCAGCCTATTACACCTTCATAACTTGTTAGTTCTTTTACATTAGAAGCTCTCATAAAGAAACATATTGTTCAATTGTTAAGTAACACCTCATAGTTTTTAATATATTTGAGCTGTCTTGTCTCCCTTGTAAGCCTCTTTATTACTTGTTGCTCACCATTATCATGTATTTGAATATTTTGCCTTAGGGGTTAGAGATTCATTTTCCATCTTCTGACCAGTGGATGCTTGTAAACTGTGAAAAAAAATAAAATAAAATAAAAAATAAAGAACACAAAATTTTACGTGGAAACCCTTTCGGGAAAAAACCACGGGCAGAGTAGAAGAAAATTTACTATGTCGAAAATTTGAATCAATACAAAAGGAATAGACTATGTCTATTTATAGGCTTGTAAAGCCATATTCTAGTAGGATTGAAACACCTTATCCTAGTAAATATAAAATAGATGGAGTTTAATAAGGTTTAAAAAACCTTATTCTAAAATAAAATAAAAGAAGTCTAGTTCTATATGGATTTTACTTTTATTTTATTTTCCATCGTATTTTATTTAAATAAGAATTAGGGTCACTTAATTCTAACAATCTCCACCTTGACACAAATTCTCAATGAACAAGTTCTTTATCGCGAACAAGTTCTCCACCTCTTCCATAAAACCCCTTAAGGGTTTAACTTCAACAATGAACACCAACCAAGTCTAAGCAATGCTCAAACTTGGTTATAGGAAGTGACTTGGTCATCATATCTCAGGGATTTTCATGAGTACTAATTTTGCTCACAACAATATCACCACGAGCAATAATATCACGAACAAAATGATACCGAACATCAATGTGTTTTGTTCTCTCATGAAACATTTGATCTTTTGTAAGAAAGATGGCACTCATCATCACAAAATATCAGGCTTTGATTTGAAGGTCTTCATTTAGTTCACTAAAGAGTCCCTTCAACCAAATAGCTTCTTTACAAGCCTCGAATCGCCATGTACTCAACTTTTCTGGTGGTAGACAAAGCGATCGTAGTTTGCAAAGTGGCTTTCCAACTTATTGCACAACCTCCGATTGTAAAGACATAACTCGTGAGAGATCTTCTTCTATCAAGGTCTCCAAAGAAAATCAGCATCAACATACCCAATAACTCCATCTTCGCTTCTTCCAAATCGTAAGCAAACATCGATAGTACCTCGTAAGTATATTAAAATCCACCGAATCGCTTTCCAGTTGTTCTTTACCAGTGATTCGCCATATATCCGCTAATCGCACCGATCGCATATGATAAATCGACGCGTGAACAAACCATAGCATACATGAGAGATCCCACTTTGCACTAGAGTATGGAACATGTGACATGTACTCAATCTCATCATCCGATTGTGGAGACAAAGCCGATGAAAGTCTAAAATGGGCGCTAAAGGAGTACTAACAGTTTAGCACTCCGCATATTGAACTCGCAAAGAAGTTTCTCAATGTACCCTTCCGACTTAGGTACAATTTACTTGTTTTTCTATCTCTAAGAATCTCCATACCAAGTATCTTCTTTGTTTGGTCCCAAATCTTTCATCTCAAATTCTTCACTTAGTTGGGCTTTGACCTTTCTTATCTCTCCTTTGTCTTTTCTTTTGCTATCAACATGTCATCAACGTAAAGAAGTAGATACACAAAAGAACCATCATTGTTTTTCTTAAAGTAAACACATCCACAAAACTACTTCTTTTGAAATCGTGAGAAGTCATAAAGGAATCAAACCTCTTGTACCACTTGCCTTGGTGATGCTTTCAAACCATAAAGGGACTTTTTCAAAAAGCAAACATAATCCTCTTTTTCTCGAGATCAGAAACCCTCTGTTTGTTGCATGTAAATATCTTCCTCAAGTTCTCCATGCAAAAATGCGCTTTTACATCTAATCGCTCAAGCTCTAAATCATGCATGGCCACAATACCAAGCAAAGCTCGAATCGAACTATGCTTCACAACCGGGAGAACACATCTGTGAAGTCCACTCCTGAACTTGATCAGAACCCTTTGCAACAAGCCTTGCTTTATATTTAGGTTCTTCAACTCCTGAGTCCCTTCTTTCTTTTTAAACACCCATTTACAACGAGCAGTCTTCTTACCTTTAGGAAGTTTCACAAGATACCATGTTTTGTTTTTGTGGAGTGATTCGATCTCCTCTTGCATAGCAAACATCCATTTTTCTGAGTCTTCACAGCTAATCGCCTCAGAATAATTTGATGGCTCTTGATTCGCATCTATATCTTCAGCCACATTTAAAGCATAAGCAACTAGATCACCTCAAAGATACTTCTTTGGAGGTTTAATTTCTCTTTTAGTTCAGTTTTTAGCGATAGAGTATTGAGGCGAAGAAGTAACTCTATTCTCAATTTTTGTACTGACTTGAGGAGTCGACTCTGTATTAATCTGATGCTCCACCTGCTTTTGATTTTCTTTATTGGAAGAGTCTTTAAGAGATAAGTTAGGAAGCATAGCAGTTTCATCAAAAACAACATCTCTGCTAATCACAACTTTCCTATTTTCGGACACCATAACTTATACCCTTTTACACCACTTTATAACCAAGAAAAACACATTTAATGGATCTCGGTTCCAATTTTCCATTATTAACATGAGCATACGCAGACACCCAAAGATCTTTAAATCGTAATAATTAGCGGGATTACGGACCATACCTCTTGTGGAGTCTTTTTCTCAATGGCAACGGATGGAGATCGGTTGATCAAAAACATGCAGATGAGGTCGTTACGCTTCAAAATGACTTCGGTAAGTTGGCATTTGACAACATACATCGAACCTTCTCCATGATCGTTCGCTTCATTCGCTTACGCAACGCCGCTTTTTGTTGTGGAGTATGACTAATCGTCAAGTGTCTCACGATCCCTTCCGACTTGCACAATCTATTAAACTCATCGTAATAGAACTCTAAGCCATTGTCTGCATGCGGAGGTATTTTATCTGCTTTCCGTCTGCTTTTTCAATCATAATTTTCCAAGACTTAAATACGGAAAACACATCGCTTTTCTCGCTTCGTGAAGAACGCCAAACTTTTCTAGAAAAATCATCAATAAAGGTTAGCATATAATTAGCTCCACCTCTCGAAGGCACTCTGGATGGTCCCCATAGATCGAAATGAATATACTCCAACGTTTCCTTTGTGTTATGGATTCCTCTAGTGAATCGAACTCTCTTTTGCTTCCCAAAACACAAAGGCTCACAGAAAATTCGGTTGCAAATTCCTTGCCCATCAAGAAGTCCTCTTTTGCTCAATTCTACCATGCCATTCTCACTCATATGCCCTAGGCGCATATGCCAAAGTTTAGTAATATCATCATCCGACAAGGAAGAGGAAGCGGCAATTTGCATCACGATATGAGAGAACCACCAAAACATATAACTTGGCGCTTTTTCTTTGCCCTTTCATCACAACAAGGACCCTTTGGAAATCTTTAAAACCCCACTTTCACTGTGTATCTGCACTTTTTTGATCAAGAGTACTCAACGAAATTAAATTTCTTTTCAATTCTGGAACATACCGTGCGTCACTAAGTGTTCGACAACTCCATCAAACATCTTAACTTTAATTGTTCCAACACTGCGATCTTACACGAAGCATTATTTCCCATCAAAACAACACCTTCGATTAATCGCTTCGTAAGTTGTAAACCAATCCCGATTGGGACTCATATAGAAGGTGCAATTGAATCAAGTATCCACTCCTCACTTACTTTAGAATCATTGATGAAGCGACTAGAAGTTCACCATCGCTGTAGTCTTCTACAACATCGCCTTCACCGAATTTTTCTCGTTGTTTTCCCTTTGATTCGCAGCCTCCCTTTTAATCTTATTTTGTAGCTTATAGCACTCCGATTTAATGTGCCCTTTCTTCTTACGAAGTTACAAGTTTTACCTCTATTTGAATACTTGATCTACCCTTAGATTTACCATGATTATTTCTTTCTGTTTCCTACCACGATCATCATCGATATTCCGATCTTGTCTCCCACGAACAATGAGACCCTCTCCCCGAGAGTCGTTTAACCACAAGATGTTTCATCTTATCATACGAGGTTAAAAATCATAAACCTCATCAACCGTGAGAGACTCGCGGCTATATAAAATCGTGTCTCTAAAGGTTGAATAAGACGGAGGCAACGAACAAAGTAGAATCAACCCTAGATCTTCCTTATCATACCGAACCTCCATGGCCTCCAAGTTTGAGAGAATTTCTTTAAACACTCATTAAGTGTTCGTGTACTGACGCACCTTCCTCCAAACGATGAGCATAAAGACGCCGCTTCATATGCAACTTGCTTGTTAGAGTTTTCGACATACATATTTGTTCTAGCCTCTTCCATAATGCAATGGCGGTCTTCTCTTTCATCACATCCTGCAAAATTTCATTGGACAAATGCAGATGCAATTGTGTTAATGCCTTTCGATCCTTTCGCTTCTTCTCTTCATCTGTTAATGTCGAAGGCATCTTATCTATCCCTAGCAGGGCATCCTCCGAGATCCATCTGCGCAAGAACCGCTTGCATCTTAATCGCCACAACGCAAATCGTGTTGCGATCCAACAACGGAATTTCATATTTCAAAGACGCCATTACCGTGATCGAGATGAACAACCCTGAAGCTCGGATACCAATTGTGGAAAAAAAAATAAAATAAAATAAAAAAATAAAGAACACAAAATTTTACGTGGAAACCCTTTCAGGAAAAAACCACGGGCAGAGGAGAAGAAAATTTACTATGTCGAAAATTTGAATCAATACAAAAGGAATAGACTATGTCTATTTATAGGCTTGTAAAGCCATATTCTAGTAGGATTGAAACACCTTATCCTAGTAAATATAAAATAGATGGAGTTTAATAAGGTTTAAAAAACCTTATTCTAAAATAAAATAAAAGAAGTCTAGTTCTATATGGATTTTACTTTTATTTTATTTTCCATCGTATTTTATTTAAATAAGAATTAGGGTCACTTAATTCTAACATAAACTAATGTTAGGAAATAGTTGATCCAAGTTACCACCATCACCTTCTAGAACAATATTTCTTATAATAGATCTTTGAAAAGATGATACTTTATCAAGCACCACATCTCTGAAAGTAGTAAATTTCTTTTTCTATGGACCCATACACCTTCAACCCTTTGTAAAATAGTCATAGCCAACAAATACACTTTTTTTTCTTCTTTTGGGTAAAGTTTAGTTTATTAGATTTAAAAACATATAAATAGCAAAAAAAAAAACCATATACCCAAAAATAAATTACATTTTGTTTTTCACCATATAAAATATCAATGGGAGATTCCTCTGTACCTAACCAATGATACAACTTATTTGTCACATGACATGCACATGAAATAACTTTTTCCTAAGACTTTCGAGGAAGATTCTTGTCATGCAACCAAAAAAGACAAATTTATGTAATATGACCAAGCTTTCTTTCTACAACTCTATTGTGCTAAAGAGTGTTTGGACAAGTCATTTGACGAAGATTTCCATTGTCATCGCAATATTGAAAAGAGTTATCTAACAAATTTTCCTCACCATTTTCAGTTTGAATACACTCTATCTTTTTCCCTAGCTCTTTTTCACTAACTTCTTTTAACATCGTAAACCAGATAATGCTCCAATCTTCTCTTTCGAAAATTTAACCCAAGTGAACCTTGAGTGATCATCCACCAAGACCACTACATAGCAATGACCATTATAGCTTAGTATTTTCAGTCTCATTAAGCTTGTATGAACCGATTCAAATAACATGGATACCTAATTTGAAGACCTTTTGAAAGGAAGGCAATGAGATTTACCTTATTGACAACCTTGAAAAATCCAATCTTTACATACATTCTTCATAACAGGTATGCTATCTAACAATATCTTGGAGAAAATCTGTTACAACGTTTGGTAGCCTACAGAACCCAACTGAGCATACCAAATTGTGGCATTATTTATTTGGCTTGCTTTCTTCACATAAGTTTCACTTGCTAACATAACAAACTACGAACATTTCTTCTCACTAGAAAAAATAACAATATAAATATTTTTTCACATTATCAAACACCTTTACATCCTTTGGACTAAACAAGACACATTTTCTAAAATCAATAATTTGAGGAACTGAAACTAGATTTTTTGTCAAACTTGGAATATGATACATATGATGCAACTAGACACTTTTTGTTATTGTATTATCGACAATACCAATTTTCATAATACCTTCTTTTGATATAGATGAGTTGAGTTATTTATAGTGAAAATAACTTGATCTCCATGGTGTTTATGCACTCTTCAGAACAAGGTGTCCTTTTCAATTACACGGTGAGAACAACTTGAATCAATTCTCCACTTCACCTTGTTGTCGGCATAATTCATAAAAGCTTTGGTTGACTTTTGTTCAAAAACTTCAACAGTGAAACAATGCTCCCATTTAAGTTTATCATTATTTTCACTTGTGCATGCAATGTTGGGTTTAGAAATCTTAACATGAGAATCTTTCTTAATGTGCCCAATCTTTCTGCTAAATGCCACATTTTTTACACTCGAGTCTTTTTCCTTGTTCTTACTCCCAGACATATCCTCTTTTTAACTTCCTTTTCGAGACAGAAATAGTATCATATTAAAAAAAAAATTTTGCCATATGCTTCACCAAAGCTTCTCAATTACAGATTAAGTTCTCTAACTCTTTTACAAAAAACTATGTTGACCACCCTTGAATAAAAGTGACAAAAGTCTTGTATTCCATCCTAAATCCGCAAATAAAATAGAGACGTAGGTGAGCTTCACCGATTTTCTTATTTGTATATATCATTGAAATTTCAGCACAAATGTTTTTAACTCATAAAAAATATTCTTAATTTGACCTACTCCTTGCTTTAACATTGCTAGCTTGTTCTCCAACAACTGCAACCTTGCAATATTTTTCTTAGTAAACAACCTTTACGTGTTTCCCAAACTTTGGGGAACTAATGTCATAAACATGATCAATAAAGACTTTACTAATAGTGTTGGGACCGCTGATATGCACCGTGGTGTAGTGGGAAAATATTTCGGCAATGCGCAGTAGAAAAATATTCCAGCAATCCTTAGTCATGGATCCATGTATGAGGAATGAAACGGGTTGAAATAAGGTTGAAGATATACCTTAAAATGGTAAAAGGATGTTGCTGATTTGATGTCGATTCCAAGCCTCAACGAAAACTTCTCGGCCTCTACGTAGTCCACCTGGTATTAAAGCAAATGACAAAAACTCTCCTAGAACTTTTCCAAAGAAAAATGTCCCAAAACGACTGTTGGACCTTTTTTTCTTATTTTCTTTAAAACACACTTAACCTTAATTTGGGATTTTGGTATCCATATATTGAAAAAAAAAATCATCCCATAAGAACATATGGAAAGCATTAAAAATATTATATTCTTTCCGAAAAGAATTATAACTTCCATGTTTCAAACGTTTGATCAAAATAATATTTATAATAATAATTTATGTAGCTATATCCTGTTAAAATTTTATATGAATCAAATTCATATATTAATTTTAACTATGTTCTCTATTTGTGTACAACAAGCTTGTAGATTTAATTCATTTAATATTTATTTCTCAAACTAAATTAATTCAATAATTAATTTAATTTATGTGACAGCTAAACACGATACCAACTGTGTTTGGATTTTGTTCATTTTAACCATAAGGTCTAACCTTGTAGATTCTTGTAATGTTTTAAACCTTTCATGTTTTACATCCTTTTGTCCTTTATATCTAGATAGGACACTATAACACCCTGAACTCGTCTCCGTTTTCGGATTAAGGTTATGGAGTATTACTAAACAATCAGAAACATATGAACATTTTATCAATCAGTATTAATCATATCATGAACCATTCGTACTCAAGCACAACATCCCTAAATCAAGCCCTTGAGGCTTTAAAAATAACTTAGAAACAATTTGGGACCAATTTGAAATAGTTTGGAATTTTTTTGAAAAAGATGCAACATTTACCAAAACAAGGGTCACACGGCCGTGTGCCTCACAGTGCTGAGACACAAGCCCATGTCTCAAGCCGTGTAACAATCGAACTAGGGACACACGGCCATGTCCTAGCTCGTGTTCTTAGCCGTGTAACTCTCTAGTAGGGTCACACGGCTGTGTCACATGCCCATCTGCTAGGCCGTGTAACTCACTGAATTGCACACTAAAGAAATCATCAGATGACACACGGCCGTGTCGCCAGACCATGTGTCTCACACGGCTAAGTCACACGCCCGTGTCTCAGGTCGTGTGGACCCAAAATGAACCTTAAACAACAAGTTTAACAATTCAAGCTTACTTGGACTCTAATTAATCCATTTACCAGCCAAAAGACCAATTCAAAATGACATTAAACAAACTAAAAACATGCTAAATCAACCATCCTAAGTGCCTAACAAATGTATCCTCATTGATACCACAAGTATATACAATTTTACAATAAAAAGAAATATCATTCAAGGTATGTTAAATCACACCATCTAACATTCAACCAATATGCCAAACACAGGCACCTTAATCACAACATTCCAATCATACTTACCATGAACTTTCACTTAAACATCATACCTCATTCACATATATCATATAAGTTGACTATTTGCACTTAAGATCATATTTGAACATTTTACATATCAAAACAATAGTAATGACATATAACCCTATTACATGCCATATAATCCAAAATGAACATTCCAAAAACTACCAAAAATGAGTGGATAGTGTGACTCAAGTGCCAATCTGACCTTCCAACCTTCAAAGTATCTACAAGAATAGAAAATAACACAAGTAAGCTCACTGAAGCTTAGAAATTTTGACGTACTAAAATGAAAAATCTTACCAAAGTAAGTACAACAAGTCATTCTATAATAATACAACCATATACGTTCCCTGCCATCCACAATCTCAACCAAATGAATTGCAAAATTCAATTCAAAGTTCAAATATATGTCATAACTATCAAAATCACTAAATAAGTTACATTACAGAGATGTACAATCTGATGAACGACTTACGGATATGAGTACATCGATATTCCAACCAAAACATACCAGATGCTCATAGGAGCTAATCCATCCAAAACACACCAGATGCTTATACGAGCCAGTCCACCCGATAACACACCAATGGCTCCGAAGAGCTAATCCAACTGAAAACACACCAAAACAAGAAGTATAACACGTGTAACGCCCCAAATTTCTTTAATTCTAGCTTTTTGCCATTTTCGAGCTTGGAAGTGTCTGAATTTGTGGTTCGTGTTATTTTGGCTTAAATGTATGTTGGGTTAAGCAATTATAAGCTCTGGGATGTGTTTGGGAGGTCCTAAGTCCAGGTTGTAATTTGGGCTAAATTTGGGTTTTTAATTGAATTAAGCCTGACTTGAGGTCAGTGGGCTTATAAGGAATTGTTGGTGAAAATTTAACAGAATGGGCCTGTTGGTCTAGTGGTTAAGTGACAAAGGAATACGCTCAGGGTCAAGGGTTCGATTCCCTGCAGTGGCGTTAGGATTATTTTTGCTGCAAGTTTCAGTAAGCGTTGGGCTTCATTAAAATTCTGAGTGGTTGGCTTTAAGGAAAAAACCTACGGTTATCTTTTTGTTCCTTCTTTTTGAAAAATTAGTTTTTTACTTGCCATCTTCTCTTTTTCCCAAAAATTCCCTTTGCTGTAGAAATTTCTTTTTCTCCTTCTTCTCTCTATTCGTTTTTCTTTCCCTTTCATTTGGCTTGGTGTTTTGCTAGCAGAATTCATCGATTCATTAAGTATAGCTTTATGTAAGTTAAGTATTTTCTGTTAGAGATTGTTAAGAGAGGTTTTGGTTGCTGTTTAGGGGGGATTAAAAGATCTGTGGATCATTAATTGGGGTTCTAAACAGTAAAGAAACACCGTACTTCGTCGAAGGTAAGTAGAACTCGTGGTTCGAGTTTTATCCAATCTTAGGTAAATCGATTTAAGTGACTGATTTGGGCTTGGTTTTGTCAATCTTAGGCTTTGGAGTGTTCGTGGTTGGATTTGCAGTGGAAACAAACCAGGTGTGTATTGTCGACAGCACATGAGCGTGTGGACTGCCCGTGTGGAGGCCGTGTGGCTATACACGACCGAGTGATCGATGAGCCAGGCCGTGCGCATACCACACGGGCATGACAGACATGGGCGTGTGATGGCTGGAAGGCCGTGTGCAAGGTACAGGCTCAGGCAAATAGGCTGTGTAGGCCCACACGGGTGAACCACACGGGCGTGTGGGCCCACACGGGCAGGGCACACGGGCGTGTGAGCCCAATTTGTCTAAAATATTCTGTAAGATTGCACAGGTCGCCTAATTCGACTATGACCTGACTATAGGGGCGGTAAGGGTTACTTAGACCCCATACTCTGTTTGATTGTTATATTGTATGCAAAGTATGATAATTCAAGCATGTATATCCGTCTGATTTTGTATATCTGTACTGACTTGACGTATGATCTGATATCTGCATACTAGCATGCCATACAATTTATGTTGCATTGCATTGGGTTGGGTTGATATGAAGAGAAGGAAGTCTAAAAGGCGATTAGCCTGTTATCTGGCGGCTATACTGCGTATATCTGTTATGTATTGTTTTACGGTACCATTTGGTGTGTAGGGCTGGATGGGTTGATTATATCCCCATACTTGGTGTGGTGGGTCTATTTGATCCCCACATGGTGTGTTGGGTTGGACGGAGATGGTGTACAGGGTTGGTGGGCATAGTTTCTGATTCTGATATTTCATATGTTATGCATGCGATATTTGTATGGCTAAGGCTGAATATCTATATTCTGTTATCTGTTTGTATACGTGTTGTTTGTGGGGATGTACACACTGAGTTTGCACCCCTTTGTTTATTTGTCTGTCAGGTAATCCTCAGCAGTAGATGGATTGGTGCGACGGAGGGCTCGATGGTGACCACTGGTTGACTTATAGGGATTTATAAGTAACATTTATTTCATCTGCTTTATTTTAAATATTTATTTTTGGGATTTATATGTCTTTGGACTTGAACTATTTTTAAGTTTATTTTGGAGGTTAAACTGTTAAGTTATTGTTTATGAATTAACGATGTTTTAGCTTCCGCGTTAATGAAATGTTTTCATCCAATAAATAGAATAGAGATTTCATGACTTAAGTAAAGATAATAAACTGAATGATTTCCAACTTGCTAATGTTTTCCAAAAACACTCACATTTGACGCCGCCGGATTCGGCCATAGCATCGTGGCCGAAGAGTGTATCGGAGGTCCGCAGTTTTCTAAGACTGGCGGGATATTACCGACTATTCGTAGAAGGGTTCTCGTTGATAGCAGCGCTGTTGACTAAGTTACTGCTTAAGGGAGTTTCCTTTGTTTGGACTGACGCTCAACAGGAGAGTTTTGAGAAGTTCAAGACAGTTCTAACTCAAGCTCCAGTTCTAATACAACCTGAGTCTGGAAAGGACTTCGTAGTTTACAGTGATGCGTCACATGTGGGTTTGGGTTGCGTATTGGTGCAGGATGGTAAAGTGGTTGCTTATGCATCTCGCCAGCTCAAGACTCACGGGGCTAATTATCCGACGCATGATTTGGAGTTGGCAGCGGTGATTTTTGCCTTTAAGATCTGGAGGCATTGTTTGTACGGTAAGAAGTGCATCATCTACACTGATCACAAGAGCCTCAAGTATCTCCTCACTTAGAAGGAGTTAAATTTTAGATAGCATTGATGGGTGGAGCTGCTTAAGGATTATGATTGCGTAATCGAGTGTCATCTAGGTAAAGCCAATGTAGTGGCAGATGAGTTAAGCCATAGGGCTATGACCGATCTGAGAGCGATGTTAGCTAGACCGAGTCTTTACGACGATGGGAGTCTTCTGGCTGAGTTACAGGTTAGACCGTCGTGGTAGGATCAGATTAAGGATATGCAGTTGGGAGATAAGTCTCTTGTGCTACGATTCCGTAAGGTTGAGGCTGGAACTGCTATTGATTTTAGGATTGACAGTAATGAGGTATTACATTTTTGGAATAAGGTCTGTGTACCCAACGATGAGGATTTGAGGCTGTCGATTCTGAGAGAGGCGCATAGTAGTCCTTACGCTATGCATCCTTGTGGGAACAAGATGTATAAGGATCTTCGAGAGTTGTACTGGTGGCCAGGATTGAAACATGAGGTGACCGACTTTGTTGCTCATTATTTGACTTGTCAGCAGGTTAAGGCTGAGTATCAGTTACCTTCGGATTTGTTGCAGCCAGTAAAGATACCGATGTAGAAATAAGAGCGAGTAACGATGGACTTCGTTAGTGGGTTGCCTCTAACACCCACTAAGAAGGATTCTGTTTGGGTCGTTGTGGATCGATTGACCAAATCTGCACACTTCATTCCGGTTAGAATGGACTACTCATTGCAAAAACTGGCTAAGCTTTACATTTCTGAAATAGTGAGGTTGCACGGGGTTCCTGTTTCGATCATCTCCGATAGGGATTTTCGTTTTATGTCTCAATTTTGGAAAAAACTTCATGAGGCTTTGCGTTCTCAGTTGGACTTCAGTACTGCTTTTCATCCTCAGACAGATGGTCAGTCAGGGAGGGTCATTCAGATATTGGAGGATATGTTGAGGGGTTGTGTCATGGATTTCCGAGGTAGTTGGGAGGAATACTTGCCTTTGCCAGAATTCGCTTTCAATAACAGCTATCAGTCTAGTATTCAGATGGCACCATATGAGGCACTTTATGGTCTTAAGTGCCACACTTCTTTGCGCTGGACTGAGTTGGATGAGCCGCGTGTTCTGGGTCCAGAGTTGGTTTCAGAGATTGAGGATAAGGTTCACTTGATTCGAGATCGACTGAAAGCGGCTTCTTATAGATAGAAGTCCTATGCGGATTTGAAAAGGAAAGACATCGAGTGTTCTGTGGGAGACATGGTTTTTCTTAAGGTCTCGCCATAGAAAAAGTTTCTGAGATACGGTCGCAAGGGTAAGCTGAGTCCTCAATATATTGGGCCGTACCGGATTCTGAAGCGAGTGGGGCTAGTCGTCTATCAGTTGGTGCTACCTCTAGAGTTCGATCGTATAAATGATGTATTCCACGTATCGATGTTGAGACGGTATCGCTCTGATCCTACTCACATTGTGCCTGTGGAGGAGATTGAGGTTAGGTGGGATTTGACGTTCGAGGAGAAGCCGGTTCAGATTTTGGATCATGACATCAAGGTTCTGCGTAAGAAGTCTATTGCCTTAGGAAGGTGTTGTGGCGGACTCATAGCATTGAGGAGGCTACTTGGGAGCTAGAGGATTCGATGCGTCAGCAGTATCCTCACCTTTTCTGATCAGGTAAAATTCAAGGATGAATTTTCTTTAAGGGAGGTGGAGTTGTAACGCCCTAAATTTTTTTAATTTCGATTTTTTATGATTTTCGGGCTTGGAAGTGTCTACATTTGTGATTCGTGTTATTTTGGCTTAAATGTATGTTGGGTTAAATAATTATGAGCTCTGGGGTGTGTTTGGGAGGTCCTAAGTCCATGTTGTAATTTGGGCTAAATTTGGGTTTTTAATTGAATTAAGCTTGACTTGAGGCCAGTGGGCTTATAAGGAATTGTTGGTGAAAATTTAACAGAATGGGCCTGCTGGTCTAGTGGTTAAGTGACAAGGGATTATGCTCAGGGTCGGGGTTCGATTCCCTGCAGTGGCGTTAGGATTATTTTTGCTGCAAGTTTCAGTAAGCGTTGGGGTTCATTAAAATTCTGAGTGGTGGGCTTTAAGGGAAAAACCTAGGGTTATCTTTTTGTTCCTCCTTTTTGGCAAAATAGTTTTTACTTGCCGTCTTCTCTTTTTCCCAAAAATTCCCTTTGCTGCCGAAATTTCCTTTTCTCCTTCTTCTCTCAATTCGTTTTTCTTTCCCTTTCGTTTGGCTTGGTGTTTTGCTAGCAGATTTCATCGATTCGGTAAGTATCGCTTTATGTAAGTTAAGTATTTTCTGTTAGAGATTGTTAAGAGAGGTTTTGGTTGCTATTTAGGGGGGATTCAAGGATCTGTGGATCATTAATTGGGGTTCTAAACAGCAAGGAAACACCGTTCTTCGTCGAAGGTAAGTAGAACTCATGGTTCGGGTTTTATCCAATCTTAGGTAAATCGATTTAAGTGACTAATTTGGCCTCGGTTTTGTCAATCTTAGGCTTTGGAGTGCTCGTGGTTGGATTTACAGCGGAAACAAACCAGGTGTGTACTTCGGTTGCACAGAAAATGATTTCGGCAAAAGCCGAAACCAAAACTATCGATGCCACACGGACGTGTGGCTATACACGACTGTGTGATTAATGAGTCAGGCCATGCGCGTGCCACACGGGCACGACAGACACGAGCGTGTGATGGCTTGAAGGCCGTGTGCGAGGCACGAGCTCCAGCAAATGGGCCGTGTGGGCACACAGGAGTGTGGGCCCACGCGGGCGTGTAGGATTTTGGGCCAGGCCATGTGATCCATACGGGCAAGGCCAATTTAGGCGTGTGACCCACACGGGCATGTGGGCCTACACGAGCAGGGCACACAGGCGTGTGAGCCCAATTTGTCTGAAATATTCTGTAAGGTTGCACGGGTCGCCTAAATCGACTGTGACCTGATTGTAGGGGCGGTGAGCATTGCTTAAACCCTATACTCTATTTGATTGTTGTATTGTATACAAAGTATGATAATTCGAGCATGTATATCCGTCTAATTATCTATATCTGTACTGACTTGGCATATGATCTGATATCTGCATACTAGTATGCCATACTATTTAGGTTGCATTGCATTGGGTTGGGTTGATATGAAGAGAAGGAAGTCTAAAAGGCGATTAGCCTATTATCCGCAACTATCTTTGCGTATATCTGATATGTCTTGTTTACTGGGTACCATTTGGTGTGTAAAAATTGGATGGGTTGATTATATCCCCATACTTGGTGTGCAGGGCTGAGTGGGTCGATTTGATCCCTACATGGTGTGTTAGGTTGGACGGATATGGTGTGCAGGGTTGGTGGGTAGGGTTTCTAATTCTGATATCTGATATGTTATGATGTGATATCTGTATGGCTAAGGCCGAATATCTGTATTCTGTTATCTATTTGTATGCGTGCTGTTTCTGGGGATGTACACACTGAGTTTGCGAAAACTTACCCCTTTGTTTATTTGTCTGTCAGGTAATCCTCAGCAGGAGATGGATCGGTGTGACGAATGGCTCGATGGTGACCACTGGTTGACTTATAGGGATTTATAAGTAACATTTATTTCATCTGCTTTATTTTAAATATTTATTTTTGGGATTTATATGTCTTTGGACTTGAACTATTTTTAAGTTTATTTTGGGAAGTTAAACTGTTAAGTTATTGTTTTATGAATTAACGATGTTTTAGCTTCCGTGTTAATGAAATGTTTTCATCCAATAAATAGAATAGAGATTTCATGGCTTAAGTAAAGATAATAAACTGAACGATTTTCAACTTGCTAAGGTTTTCCAAAAACACTCACATGTGATGCCGCCGGATTCGGTCATAGCGTCTAGGCCGGGTTTGGGGTGTTAGAACACGAGAGTTCACAACAAATGCTGAACCTCAGTCTACTAGAAAATATATATATATATATATATATATATATATATATATATATATCACTCCACAACAATTTCCACTCCAATCCCCCATAACATACCATATCTCGATTGTACTCTATCCCGCGTTTAATCCGATCCAAGTATTTAATTTCAACAACTTTTTTCAAATAACTATACATCATTTATAATCAAATATATCAAATATATCACATTATTTCATCAAACATTTCATATAGATGTCAAATTATAAACTGTACGCACTTACCTGGACTGAATTATAGTAGTTGCAGAAGTTTAGGGACTAATCCACAAATTTTTCTTTTCTACGTATATCAACAGGGTCTTGATCTAAAATGTAAAATTTCTCAATTATTAGCTTGCATCTCACCTTTCAATTCACTTTACATTTTATACCCTTTTATTTTTTAACTTTACACAATTACCCTTAACTTTTATAACTTTTACAATTTAGTCCCTTAACCCAAAAATCATCAAATTAACCATTTTTCTCAAATCCACATTTTAGCTGAATACACTAGGCCTTAAATAGTCCCTACTAAACATTAAATTTACTATCAAACCGTAAAATTTTAACTTTTTCATAATTTAATCCCTAAATCAAAATCTAACAAAAATCACTTCGCAAAATCACCAAATAACACAATCAAAGCTTTAAATAATTAATTATAAAAAAAATACAAAATTCATCAATGGAAACTTCTAAAATTTTCAACAGACTAAAAAACGAAGGTACAAACTAGCAGGACCTAATTGCGACGATCTCAAAAACATAAAAGTTACATGAAATTGACTCAAAACAAACTTACATGCAAGAGACAATAATGGCCAAACCTCCAAGCTAGGTTTCCATGGTGTATTTGACAAGATGAAGTGAAAATGAAGAAGAAAATACCTTTTATATCATTTAATTTTGTTTTAATTTTAATAAATTTACCATTTTCCATTAAAACATGTATTATTTTATAATTTTAATAAATAATGTCGTCCAATGTCAATACTAAGCCCTCTAAATTCAATAATTATAGAAATTTCATGTCCATTTTGAAACATTTTCATTTTAGTCCCTAAACTCAAAACTAACAAATTTCACTTTACAATTAGTCCTTTAACTCATCTAAGCTTACAATCAATCCATTTAACATCAAAAACTTCAAGAACTATCAATTGTAACATTTCAAAACTTTAACACTTTTACAGTTTAATACCTTGGCTAGCTAAATCAAGCTCCTAAGATCTCAAAAACATAAAATTTATGAAAAACAGGCTTGAAACAACTTACCATGCATAGTTGAAAGCTTGACCTAACATTAGCCTTTTAACAATGGTGGAAACGAGTGTAAGAGAAGAAAATGAAGCAGATGACCTTGTTGAATTTATTTTATTATGTTTAAATGTAATTTAACTTAAATTTTAACTTATTTTATTATTATTAAACAAGCATTAACTGACCACCATTAATAAAATGGGTCTAATTGTCACATAAACCCTTGCACATTAACTATTTAAGCCTTTTATCTAATAAAATTCAATAGCGATTAACTTTTATGGTTTTTAAGATTTAATCGTTGTACCTTAATTACTAACCACTCAATAAAATTATTAGACCAAAAATTAATATAACACTATAATAGACTCGTAAATATTAAATAATAATATTTACTGACTCGATTATCGAAAAATAGGGTTCCTAAACCACCAAAGCTGTAGGAGGCTTGGAGAACCAGCATTGTCATATTTACATTTTTTACATATGAGGCATTCTTGGACCCAAAGCTTAATATCCCTAGCCATCCCTTTCCAGTAAATAAAACTAGAAATTCTATGCGTAGTAGCATGGTTGCCCGAATGCCCACCAAGGAAGCTCTCATGGAAGAATCCGAACAACTCCTTTTGCAATCTCTTGTTTGATCCAACCACCAATTTTCCCTTTTTTTTGAGAAACCTCCTATTGCATGTATACTTGGGGTGAGATTGGGATTGTTGCTGAAGTTTAAAGCACATCTTGTTCAACTTGGCATCTGTCTTCTAAGACTTTTGAACCCTAGCTAGAAATTGAAAAATGATAGAATTGCTAGCCATCTAGAAAAGTTGACTTAAAGCCTGGTACTCCCTTCTAGATAGTGCATCTGCTACTATATTGTGGTTGCCTTTTCTATAAACAACTTCAAAGTCATAGCCAAACATCATGGTAGCCCATCTTTGCTGAAAAAGAGTTATTGCTTGTTGCTCAGTCAAAAATCTTAAGCTTTGGTGGCCTGTCTTGACTTTGAACTTACATCTAATAAGGTAAGAATTCCATTTCTTAACAACCAACAAAACTGCCAACATTTCTTTTTCATAAGTTGAAAGGGTCTGGTGTCTTATACTCAATGCCTTACTGAAGAAGGCAATAGGATGAACGTTTTGTCATGACACTACTCGCACCCATTGGCTGCTCGCATCAATATCCACAGAAAACTCTGAATGCAAATCAGGTAAAGACAAAATTAGAGCTGTATTGAAAGTTGTCTTCAAGGTTTAGAAGGAATCCTCATTCTTTTTAAGAAGTTCGATGAGGGGCTTGGCTAGCATACCATATCTTCAAATAAATCTTCAATAATAGTCTGACAAGCCTAAAAATCCCCTACGCTCCTTCACCGATTTAGAAGTAGGCTAGGAAAGCACAATTTCCACCTTGATAGGGTCCATGAAGACTGTCTCTCAAGAAATCACATGGCCTAAGTGCTTAACAGTAGTAGCCGTAAATGTACAGTTGCTCCTCTTAGCAAACAATTAATGAGATCTCAAAATCTGGAAGACTTTTTTCAAGTCTAGCATGTGAGTAGACCAATCCTTAGAATAGATTAGGATGTCATCAAAGAAGACTAAGATAGACCTCTTCAGTAGTTGTTTAAAAATAGAATTCATGAGAGCTTGGAAGGTGGAGGGGCATTGGTGTGACGCCCCAAACTCGACCAGGATGGTTCGACCCAAATTTGGAACATCACATTAGCCACCGAGGTAACTCTTCATTTAAAATTTATGAACCACACCGACCAACCTTGCACACCCTGCATTTGTAGAATATTTCATATAGGAAATTAGACCTAAGTGCATGTTTTTTTCTAAATTAATCATTTCATTCACACAATCAGAAGGTATAAGGCATACCTTAATACTCGACAGTCTCCTTTAGCTGCAAAAAATTGTTAGTTCATTTGATTATCATCATATTAAGCAAGTAATAAAACTATCCAATCAAGCAAGCAATTATAACGTTAAAAAATCTCCCCTAAAAAAATAGTTTGTCATGTCCTTTTACAACCCGTTGAAAATTTTATTTAAAATGCCTATGTCTATGTCTAAGTCTAATTCTAGTACTAAACCCTTGGAATGACCCACATTGCCTTCACTTCAGATTTTAAAATCTCAACACACATACTTTAAAAATGTATTGCGATGGATCATCGATTTGCCACCCTCCTCGCTAACCCGTGAACTTTTTATCTACAAGGTAATGTAAGGGGTGAGCTTGGGATTTGAACATACTTGAACAATTCACATATAACACAATTTTCATTCACAACACAATTATATACAAGTAATTCGTGAATATGAAACATAGTCAAATTATATACTCATGGGATAAACGGATCTCCAAAACACACCACATGACTCATAAAGTCGTATGCTATCACCATGTAAGTGTAGCACGTATGCTCACACTCTCCAAACACACCACGCTATCTACAGTGAATGGAGCTATGCCCGATATTCCCTTATCTCTCCAATGCTATCTCCAGGCCATAATGCCTAACACATAATAAAAGGGTGAGTACTTACAATCCTATGGTATGCCAATGATTTCCAACGGTCTCAAGTGTTCACATTGACAACATATCTATTTAATCATATTTTATTGGACAATATAATTGGCTTGCATTACTGTTAAGCTCGCACTTAGCATTTCACTATAATATAATTTTGCACTAATCAAAATTCGCAATATCATAAATCTCATAATTCACTTACGGGTTCGTGCATGCATAAATGTGCACTATCAATAAAATTCACATTTTATAAAAATCAATATTACAATATTTATTTTTATATTCATTCGCAAGCATTACATACATATACGAATATATATTACATATATATGCGTACTTATTTAGTGATCTTTGTCACGTCAAATTTTAGCATACATTAAAAGTCTCGTAAATTTATATATTGGATAAAACCATACCCATAATTATATATATTATATAATAAGACCCATGCATATATGTACATCGTAAGACCCACACATATAATATAATTTATGTATAACAACCCACGCATATATATGTATATGTATATTATATATATAACACAAAAATCCATTAATATATATTATATATAAAATAAAGCCCATTTATATATTTTATTGGTTTATGTATTTTGCACTATTAAAATTGCATAGTGTATATACTCAACGATTCAACCAAAATTGTAAGGATTTGCACAAGGAAGAGCTCGCAAGACATACTTCAACTCTCTAGATTTCACAATTCATGCCAAAACATGGCATACAAATGCACTCACCTGTAGATCACCACGGCTCGTCAAACTAGAAAACTTTTTGCTTGCCCTTATCCTAGTTTGTTGAGGCTCCACCAATGTTTTCATCTTCGCACAAAAATATACATATTACTAAGCATTCAAAAACAATCTAACTTATCTCTTTGTGTTCATACAACGACTCTCCACTTAAACATACTTATTCGACTTATTTCGTACAAACTATTTCGCTTAATTTCTTCTCTTTTTTTCATTTAATGAAATCCTTAATTTTTACCTCCTAACCCACTAACTTGTGCCTAATTATAGATCTAGGCCGATAATTAAACTCAATTTTACTAGACACTAATTTTCTCAAAAACCACCGTTCATCCTCATTCTCAAAAGACAACCATTTAATTCATTCAATTACTTAAAGATTTTATTAAATAGAATTTGTAAACCACTTAATCTCATCAAAATATACTAAAAATTATTTTAAAAACACCTCTTAGATCTTTATTTCTTCATTCACTATTTTTTTTATGTAAAAGATAGCTTTAAAACCATAGATCTTTAATTTTCTTACTTAGATCTATGAAAATTAAAATTAAAAATGCCTAATAAAAATTTAATACATAAGAAAATAATAGATTTACCTTTAATTCCAAAACCTCCACAAATTTGCACCAATTGAGCAAAAACGAGCTAATTTTAGGTGAGAATTGAAGAAGAAAGAGTGATTTTCTTACAAAATTGAAGGAATATAGAGTGTTTGGATGCTAAGAAAATATAAAGGATGTAGAAATTTTTGAGAGAAAATTTTCTAATCTAGATTTAACAAATTTTGAAAATGAAAAAAAAAAAAGATGGAGAGAGCTTGGGCGGCAAGCGGCTTCTATAGGCAACCAATTTTTTAATAAAATTGGGCTATTTTCCCTCTAAGTCTTCTCCTATTTCTCCGTTCTTCTAATAGCTCCATTTTTAACTACTAGCCTTAATTTACACATTTAACCTCTACTTTAACCACTACTCCAAATTAGTCTCTATTATTATTATTTAATTTTACTAATGTTCCAATTATTAATACCATAATTATTTAATTTAATTATTATTTTTACTATTATTAACTAATTATTTCTTTTATCCTATTTTAATTCCTATGACATAAAATATATTTTTTCTCTCAAACCCTTAATCTAATGTCTAAATCTACTAACCCGATTTTTGAGATGTGACAATTAGTAAGCCCAAAAAGCATGACCAAGAACTCATATGGCCCTCATGAGTTCTAAAAGCTGTCTTTGGAATGTCAGCTTCCTTCAAGCTTAGAGAAGTAAACTGCTTGGCCAAGTTCATCAAGGAGCTCCTCTATAATGGGGATGGAGAACTTCTCTTTTATGGTTAGCTGATTTAGTTGCCTATAATCAACACGCATCCTCCAACTGCCATATTTCTTTTTTACCATCACTATAAGGAAGGCAAAGGAGCTGCTACTATGCATTATAATACTAGCTTGCAAGATATCCGTAATTATCCTTTCAATCTCATCTTTTTGAACATTGGGATGTATGTATTATTTGACTTGAACTACTACTGCTTTATCCTTTAATGGTATACCATGATCGTGTTGGGAAATATGTCCATATTATAGTAAATATGTAATTGTTTTTTTAGGTATTTGAATAATGAATAAATAAATTTCACATTTCACTGTTATGTCTTTTGTATTTCTATATTTCATATTTTGCATGCATAGCAAAATTGTGACAAGCAAATATTAGCTCATTGATTGTCTAAGTTCAAATAGATGATAAATAGCATTGTAAGAACATTTACATTGCGAGAAAGATAACTTACTTCAGTAGATAATCTAAATGAGTTTGTAATCCAATCAAAGAATCAACTTGAGCATTTGATTCAAATAGTAAAAAGGATTATTATGTTGCCTACAATTCCAATTGAAGAGATGACTATTACTTGCTATCGGAGCAGTTGGCAGAATGATACATTAGACTGGACCCAAGATAAATTAATTCTGAATCCATTTGTGAATAAATTCACTTGTAACATTCATGGTGTGATTTACCTAAATCCTGAGTTAGTCACTGACCATGCGTATGTAAATCATGTACTTTGATATAAGTGGAGGCTTATACTCTAAAGATGATCGAGTCGATAGTCGGTATGTTAGGTACATGACTTGTGTATGGCATGGATTTACTAACAACAGTGGAATTCATAGCTTAATTAAAGAGTTAATGATATCCTCTCACTGGCATTGTGTGGATTGATAAATATGGAACGTGGTCATGAGTTGCTTGTTCTTGAACAAGAAATTTATCATAGCCATTTGTTGACAGTGATCATATTAATCATTAAGAAGATACAATAATGACAATGAGATAAAATATGATTGTATTGAGTGAACGGATTTAACTCAAAGGAATCAAGGATATCATATGAGGTTAACACACACATGATGAGGTCATTGGACAAAACAGTTGGATGATTTGCTTTCGTAAAGACTATATAATGAGTTTTCAATTATGATACTTCTTGTAGATTGACTCCAAGATCAAGTAATTGTGAATTATCGGAACGATGCTTCTAGACATAATTGTAATCACTAAAGCCTAATTGTATATGTCCGGTTGGTCCCTCCGCTAGCTCAACAAAAGCTTGATCGGACTGCATTTGAATTAGAAGTAAATTCTATGACTTTGGAAATAATTTAATTGAGTCGATTTATTCGATGTAGAATTAAATTGGACGGTCGTAAGAATTGTTCAACTAGAGAATTTGATTGAACAAATTTATTGAAAATTTAATTTGGAAAATATTAGTGATTTTTAGGAAAATTAATTTTGATCAAGTAAAATTAATATAATATTTTTGGAAATTAATTTTCAAGTCAAACAAACTTGAGATCGTAAATTGGGCCTAGGAGCCCAAAACCGAGACAAAGACCAAAAAACTGGTTGAAACGGGTCCAGTATGTGAAACTGAGTCGACAGTCCAACCGGTGGCTAGACCAGACTAGTCGGGCCATCATTAGCTTAGACCGAACCGGTAGAAATCGAAACAGCTTAGGGTGTCTGTGGCTGTAACGACAGCATTCCAGTGGTCGAAAAATGATCGGCGGTGATAGGTATTCGATGTTAAGCAGTGGAAGAATTACACTTCTATTGGGACTCTACTAGATAATTTGATTTCATATTAACTATTTGAAAAATAATATTATTTTAATAGATTTAAAATTAAATTAAATTAAATACTTATCTTAATAGTATTTTATTAATTTAATATTAAAGTGATTATCTTAATATTTAATTTAATTTATTTTTTATGTTGTAGATAAAAATTCTATTAATTTAATAAGATTTAATATTAAGTTTAATCTAATATTTATCTTGATAAATATTATTGTAACATCTCGTTTTTCAGTATTGTCAAAAATAGTAGTTTCAGAATCACAAATCTGACTAGTAAGTTTGTATAATTAGTATTTAAATTAAACGATTCAATAATAATTTTATATTGAATTTTGATTTGATGAATTTTAATTAATTGAATTAATGGTTAGTATAAGTGGTTATCTCAAAATTCAAGTGTTTTTTGAAAATAAGGTATTGAAACATTGTCTCTGTAATTTAAGGTCGTAAATTTTTTTATTAAATATTTATAGAGTCGTATTATAGGAGTATTAAAGTTCGATCTAAAAATTTTAGTGATTTGATAGTTAATTAAGGTAAAAGAAGTAAATCGTAAAAGAAGTAAAAGTTAATTGCTATAGATTTAAAATAGTAAAGGGACCAAAATGGTGATTAAACCATAGTAAAAAAGTCCAAGCGATGGTGGACATGATTGATTCAATAACTTTTGAGCTATTTACCTATTAAGTCCTTATTAGTTTAGGATTAAATTAAAATTAAGCTTGTTTAGTTAAAATTTTAAAACAATTGAAGGACCAATTGTGAAATTAAACCTTCTTTATATGGTAATTATACCATATTCATAAGTATTGGACACTTATGGACATGAATTACTCATTATATAAGTTAGATTAAAAGGTTAAATTAGTAAATTGCAAAATTAAGTAAATAAATAAATGATAACAAAGGTTAAAATGATCTTCGTGAATCTTTAGAGAAAAAAATGTCGAACCACCATTGTTAAGGCTTGGGAAGCTTCGGCCAAGCTTATCCTTCAATTTGGTAAGCCGATTTTAATCGGTTTTTTGTAATTTTTATATTTTTGATATCGTTGCAACTTGGTCCAGCTAACTCGTATCTCTGTTTTCAAAACGGTTAAAGATTATGAATTATGACATGGATGAGTTTTGGATATTCTTGAATTTTTAAGGTAAATTATTAAGCTTGGTTGTTAAATAGGACTATTTTGTAAAGTAGTTTTTGGTAATTTTAATGTTTAAAGACGAAAATGTTAAAGTGATAAAATTATGAGGACTTGATGTGAAATATCAGTAAATAGGGGCTGTAATAGGGTCCCAAAACAGTTGGCTAAGCTTGAATTTGATTGAAAATGGTTAAATTGTAAGTTTTGGACTTAGGGAATAAATTGAATAAAAGGTAAAATGTTGGTGTAGTTTTGTAAAAATGTACAAAATGACTTAATTGCATAAAATTAGTTAATTATGTTACTGGAAGTTGATAATTAAATGGAATTTTTATTTTTGATCAAGCCATAAATCGATCAGGCTCGAATTGTGAAAATGCTAACGTAACTGATTGATCTTTGTCTCGATTTTGACTTTGTTTTTTATCAGGTAAGTTCATTTAATATGAACTCAATTTTATTTCTAATTGTTTATGAATGTTAGAGCTTAAATGATATAAAATTACTATTATTAAATTGATTTGTTGATAGAACCAGAATTGTAAAAAGGTACGAAAATGATAATTCCTACTATCAATGGAGACAGGTTGTATTTGTACATAAGACTATAGTGAGGCTATGACAACCATTCAGACGTAAGACCATGGTTGGACCATGGAAGTGTGTATATATATATATATATATATATATGACCATATCTGGGCTATGGCATTCTGATGGTAAGACCGTAACCGGGTTATGGCAGTATGAACGTAAGACCATGGTTGGACCATTGTATTGTATATATATAAGAGCATAGTTGGGCTATGGCATTCTGATGGTAAGACCATAACCGAGTTATGACATTATGAATATAAGATCATGGTTGGACCATGGCAATGTATATATATAAGACCATAGCTGGGCTATGGCATTCTAATGTTAAGAACATAACAAGGTTATAGCACTATGAACGTAAGACCATGGTTGGACCATGGCAGTGTATATATATAAAACCATAGTTGGGCTATGGCATTCTAATGGTAAGGCCATAATCAAGTTATGGCACTATGAACGTAAGACCATAGCAGTGTATATATATAAGACCATAGTTGGGCTATGGCATTCTAATGGTAAGACCATAACCGAGTTATGGCACTATGAACGTAAGACCATAGCAAGGTCATGGAAATGCACATGTAAGACCATAGTTGGACTATGGCACAATATGAAACGTGTACCGGGGTTTCAATCGTCTTTATAATATTCATTGGATGAAAACAAATAAGGATCTAAATATGATGTGTAAAATGGTAAGCGATTTGTAATAGTATATATGTGTAAAAATGATAATTGTTGTATTACTATATGTTAAAGAGATTATGCATTATGGTAGTAAGAAATGCGAATGTTATTGAAACAGGAAAAATTGATTTGAACTAATATTTGAGCATTACTCACCTATTGAGAGCTGTGGTTGACAAGAATTCTAATAATAACCTTGTTGACAGGAACTCTGTTCATTTATCTTTGAATATTTATATTTAATTCAGTAAGCTTTATCATTTAATCGAAGAATTTACTAAGCTTCATGTAAGCTTACTCATGTCTTTTTCTTTTCTTTGTAGGTTACGTTTTATGGAAATCAGGATATTGGATCAACTCGAAGAACCACACTATCTAAGAATCATTTTGGTAGATTTTCAAATTAACTTGACTTATATGGCATGTAATAGGATTATTGGTCATGTCTGTAATGGTTCATAAGTATTTTGTAATGTGTATGTGTTGTGCTTTGATTTGTGGAATGAATAACTAATATGGTATATATGTTCAGCCCTAAACTATAGCATAATGGATGAATATGAAAGGGTAAGTTGGCATGAATTAGATATGGTAAGTAGTGACTGACTGTGAGTCATATGATTTTGATTGTGGTTTGTGCCTTTTTGCTAAGGTATTGAAACTATGGTGTTGGACTTAGGGTGTTTTTGTTGACACATTGGTTTCAGTCTTGGTTGAATGATTTAGTAAGCTTTGGTTTTTCTTGAATGTGTTTAAAATCTTGTGATCATGTGTTATAAATTGGTTTAGGTACCTAAGCATTTGGGCTAAAATTGAGCATATTTTGTGTCATTTTAGGCACACACGGCCTGAGACACGGCTTGCAACATGGCTTTGTGTCTCAAATTAGTTTCGAGCTTGATCTAGCACATGACCTGTAACACGACCGTGTGACCCAACATCGAATTGAACACAGTCTACCACACGACCTGCGACACGGCCGTGTAAGGGTATTCTCGAATGCTACACGGCCTAGCCACATAGCCGTGTGATTTCTATTTTGAAAATTTTCATTTCTGTCCCAAATCCCCTATTTTGTTTCAAATTAGTTCTTGGTTGTTTCTAAATTAATTTTACAGTCTCATGGACTCGATTTAAGGCCCATAAACATATGTGTTATTTTAATCATAATTATTTGTGAGTTTATGTTAATTAATTTGGTAAATATGGTGCTATCTGTTATTGATTAATCTTAATTGCACGGTAATACCCTGTAACCCAAATCCGGTGACGAAAGCGTTTATGGGTGTTACATTTAGTGGTATAAGCGCTATAGTTTAGTCGATTCTCAGACTGAACGTAGCGTGTTTGAAGTCTAGAAATTACATGCCTTATAAACCTGAGATAGTTTGATATGGATTGATCCGATCTAATCCTTATTTTTCTTGCAAATTAACGAATGTTAATAGAATTTGATCATACTGACCTTGATAAAGAAAAGGTAATAACCCGACTTCTAAAGAAGAAGTAAATTATAGTTTACTGATTCTACAAATGCCTAATAGTAAAGTCCTGGCTTCCGAACAAGAAGTAAGTCATAGTTTACTGGTTTCGTGAATGTCTGATAGTGAAATCAGAATGTATTGTTGATTTATTGAGTTAGTGGTTCATAGAGCTGGTGCGAGTCAATTCAGTGACCCCACAACCTCTACTCCCTGATATGCTTCTTATGACACCCCTAAGTCCTCAATCGACTAGAATAGTTTGATGGCTTTCAATTAATAATTAGAAAATATGGTGCTGAAGAAGTCAGTGGTAAAACAGGTGATGATTCGAGTGGGGCTGGGTACTGGTTTGAAAATATCTAAGGAATTTTTGATGATATGGCTTGTTTCCTTGGTGATTATCCTAGATGCGTCATGTCTTTGATTAAAGGTAAGGTTTATGGCTAGTGATTATCTTAGACGGATCATTTTCGTTCTCGACTTTCAACCAAATGATCTTCTTTACTATTCTCGTACCACGAACTGCTTTGAGTGTGGGCTCGAATTAATTGAACCAAAACACAAAACTAGAAACATTTTTCTTTTATGTGGAAAGAAAAATTCTCTTCTAAAATAGAAACTGACAAAATTGTTATTCCAGAAAAATATATTTAATAGTTGAGAATAAATTCTCTCTTATTTTCAGCAGAGTAACAATATCTTAAAGTTGTGTGTTAATAGCTCTACCGGTGCCATCTATTTATAGGAAGAGAAAGTAGAACCCTTGTTAAATTGTAGAGATTTATTTCAACTATAAAAACAACTTCCTACTTAGAGTAGGAGTAGAGTGGACCGCATCCCCTAGTATTCCTACTACAGTTGTCACCCTCTTCATATTCCATGAAGGGTTTTTGGCCCTCTCTCAATCGGGCCTAATTACAAGTAACTGCTGGACTTTTCGACCTAGTATTTTGTAATATGATCCAACTTGATTCTATTTTCCTATTTTTCAAAATAAACTTCAATATATTTCTATTAAATAGTTTTCTCATCTCAATTTTACCTTAGTAAAATTATGACGATTTTGCCTTTGGTAAAATTTCTGAAAAAATATATTTAATATTTCACAATTCAACTTGTTCACTATGATCGAATAGTTTATTTTCATTTTCAAGCTTTAAAATAGCTCAAAAACTCTCATTCTCTCGATCATTTATAAGTAATTCATTTGAATTTGCAGATGAATCATTTCTTATTTTTAATTTCTATTTCCATTTCCATTTCCATTTTGAGAAAACCACATTTATTTATGAATGGTTCTATTTCTCCATTTAAAAAAAAACCATAACCATTTCTAAATGTTTTCCATTTCTCCATTTATATTCATTCTGTTCATTTTGATTCAAACACACAATTCATTTCTAGTTTCAACAAGCTAGTGGAGAGACTGATTAGACGTATGCAATTGAGGCTCAAATGATTTATAATTAAGTTCTAAATTTTTGCCTATTAGTTACAAACTCATTTAGTCATAAAGTCATTCCACTATAGTATCCTGACTGAGCTCTTCCTAATGGTATACCATTAATAAAACAACTTGATTAGTGCTCATCCAATGACTTTGTAATAATTGTGTTACCCTCATGGGATATCCTTAATCTTTTTAGGATAATATTCATTCTCCCAATATGATCCTCCTTTATCTCATGGTAACCATTACATCTTCCTTCATGAAAATTCAATTACTATCAAATAGTAATCAAGTCATCCATCACAAAGACGAACGACCTATGGCCACATTTATTTTTCATCAACCATGTAATTCCAATGAGAGGATATCACTTACCTATGTCTCAGGCTACGAATTATACCGTTGTGAATGACGCTACATACTGCAGAAGTCATACACCCAATGCACCAACTTTTGATTATTTATTTATTCAAACTCAGGTTTTTACTTACATCAAAGTGTACGAGTCACGCATAAATATCCTGCCATCCACTCAAGATTTAGGTATGCCATACTACGAACATTACAAGTGAATAAGTCCATAAACGGGTTTAAAATCTATTTTTCTTTGGTCAAGTCCAATGTACTGTCAGCCCAGCCAGTCACATTTATGTCTCTATCTTCTGGAGTCACTCGCTCCGATGCTTAAGACAAAACATCTCCCCAATTGGACTTGATAGATGACATATTAGTCTTTCAATCAGTTTGCTCATTTCTGATTAGACTAAAGACATGTTTAGGTTCGTCTGCTAATATAAGTTGTCTTTTTGTATTACGATTCAACCACATAATACTGCTTAACATTAGTTAAACATTAGGCAACCAGTGAGAAACATATGCTTCCATTTTTCTTTGTGTGCAAAAACTATGTGAGGACAATATACAAATGTAATTCATCAATAATTTTATTAACCAATTTATTCGAAAAATTACTAGCATACTGAGACAAAAATACTACATTTAAGGTACCAAATCCAATATATTTAGAGATAGTGTAGGGCCTTTAGCAGATTCCTCCCTAGAAGGGCTTTATTTTAAATAATTTGAGCACTCTTGGAAATCATCTCCCTCACCATCAGAAGAGGGATTAAGTAACAATTGACAGAGTTGTGATCTGACACATTTGTGTCCTGAGGTGTACTTAGATCCACACCAAAAGCAAAGACCCTTTCGTTTTCTATCCTCAATTTCAATAGGAGATAAGGATCTATTGGAGCTCCTACTATGACCAGAAGATGGAGTTGTGCTACCTCCTTATGTAGTTGTGTTAGTGATAGGGCCTATAGAATGCACCTTAGGCATTAGAGTAGGTGAGGGAAAAAGGGTTGGACCCCAGTTATTACTCCCCATTCCAGTTGGATAACTTCTATTCTGAGAATTAGTGAGGATTCCTTCTACTTGCTTAGCCATAAAAAATCGTTCAACTAGTGGCTTAGTTTTAAAGAGTTGAAGATACTAACCTATTTTTGGTTTCAAATTACTAGTGAAAATACTCAAAGCATAGTTATCTGAAAGTTGCAGTTAATTAAGGATACTGATGAAGGAATCATGGTACTGGTCCACTGTCCTAGTTTGCTTAAATAAGACGAGACCTACCATAGGGTCCTTGAAGGTACTAGAACCAAAACGCTCATGCAGATGATGAGCATAAAGGGGCCATATTAACATATGAAAACCACCCTACCTCTAAGTGAAGAAGTAGTGTCAGTCCAGTCCTTTTACCTCAAGGTGCAACATGACAGTAGACATCTTAGCATGTTCAGGGGTCCCTTTTACTCCAAATTATTGCTCTAATTTTGCCTACCACCCTAAAAAATCCTTTCCATGAAATTAAAGGCACTCAATTTTATGGCCCCAAGCCAGAATAGGCAAACTGCTTGCATGTGAAAAAGTTTCCAAGCCACCCATCTCAACCATAGGAGTAAAAGGTAAGTGATCCTTAGGGGAGTACCCTGGTGGTAGTCCTTCCAACACCCCTTTTCCCTTATCCATAGAAAAGGCTTTCAATTGCGTTGGTATCACATTGACCAGGTAATGCTGAAAGAGGCCATTCAACTCTAATTTGAGTTCCTCTTGAAACTCATTTTTAAATTCCTTCAGGTGCGCATCCAACCTGTTATCCCACTGTGAAAGATCCAGCTAAAGCTTAGATAACTCATGCTGCAAATGACCCATATCCTTTAGCAATTTGGTGGTGACGCCATTCTTGAACATGAGGAACGATAGGCTCTAATACCTTTGTTGCAAGCTAAATAATCAAACAGAATAGAAGGAAAGAACAAAGAAGAAGAAGAGTGATACGAGAGAATTGTAGAGAGAAAACTAATTCAAAATTATGCATAAAACCCTGTATTCGTTACAACCATAACTAAAATAGGAAGAAAGACATATGACCATTATACCAGAAATGGTTATACAATTAGATTTGCAGATGAATGAAACGCATTGTTTCATTTAACCAAAGTGCACTATTCTAACAAACACGAAACACACCATTTCATTAATAGATTTATAACCAAAACGCAACATTGAAGTAATTGCTAATAACTACCATATCAAATTTGCAGGAAAACATGAGTAATTAAGAGAAGTATTAAAGAAAGGAAGAAGAAACTAAAAATCAAAAGCCACGTCAATCTATTTTGGGTTCTTAAGGTTGAGGGGTCTCTGTTTGAAAATCCAAATGGTGAAAGTGAAGGAACGGCCACAAGAAACCTTCAATCTTTGCTTGAAAGTTGATCTGACGGCCGATAGCGATAATGTAGATATATATGATGACTAGATATTTGTTTTAAGAGAGATTTTGAAGCTCTAGAGAAGAAGATGAAAAACCTAAAAAAGTGGAAAGATAATTTTTAATTAACCAAAAATAAACAAAATAAAAGAAGGAAGAAAAGATGTGGGTTACAAAAAAAAAAATTTTATTAAAAATCAAAACTATTTTGAAATTTTGAATATTAAAAAAATCATATTAGTTTTTCTTAATTTTCTATATATTTTTTAATTTTTTAAAAATCTTCTCACTTTTCTTACTTTTTTATTTTTTATTATTTTATGGATAAATTATCCCATTAGTCACTTAATTTTTTTGGTCAATTTAGTCATTATCATTTAAAAATTTTTTTTTAAGATAGTAATTCATTCATTATATCACTAATCGAAAGCTGATCGGGCATGCAGCCAAAATTTCCACCTATTGTTGACGTAATTACAAGGTCAAAATTTCCCTAAATTTAAAACAATATAAAAGGACAATTGGGTTAGAATAAAACTATAAATCCAAAAAAAAAAAAACCCTAAACAATCTAATATTTTGATTAGAAGAGACGTGATTACAAAATAATATATATTTTTATTTTTTTTATTTAAAAACCATAGCTATTTTGAAATTTTATAAATTTTTGAATATTCCAAAACAAGGAGGTCAACCTCTTTCAAATATACAATATGGATTTTGGCAATACAATGGAGTTGGGCTTTCATGCGGATCCAAATGAATCATCTTTCCCACGGAGGTAAATCTTTGCCCGCTAGGCAAGAGGATAGCAAGTTACAAATTTTGTTTCTGTACGACATGTATTTATATTACTGTGAAATTCATAAATGAAGTAATTAATCGTGGGGTTATCATTATCCTATTTGTAGTGACGAATCTTGTATGTATTCTTAAGAAAAGAAAAGACATTTGTCAAAATTTCGGGGTCTTAAAAGGTCATGGAAACACATGAGAACTCTTGAATGGAACTGGAAAAGAGATGTAACTCCAGTTCCTTTGGAAATGGTAAGATCTTTGACGTAAGAAGAAGGGTTCGATCCGTATCATCTTGACTTGGTTCTGATGTCTCTATTTTTTTAAGAATATTGCCTCTCCTACTCGTATCGAATAGAACATGCTGAGGCAAACCTTCTTCATGTAAAACCTGCTTGATTTATATCGAGAGAATCGTACGGTTTTATGAAACCATGTGTATATGGCTCGAATCCGTAATCAATCCTATTTCCAATAGGAGTAGTTAACAATTGAATCCAACTTTTTCCATTATTTGCATATCCGTAATAGTCCAAAAAGAAAGCCTGGCTTATTTAAGAATAGTGGCTTTCAATCCTTTAACTTAGGATTTGTCAGTTCTATTTCTTGATGGGGGCAGGGAAGGGATAACACTCAGCAGTAGAGTGTCACCTTGACGTGGTAGAAGTCATCAGTTCGGGATAATCCTTTGTTCCATAGTCCCGGGGCTATTTACAACCAGTCAATTAAGAATTCTCAAATGTACTAGTACTAGCAAATGCCTCAAAGATGCAGCCATTGATTTTCCCGAGAGGCCATAATTATCGTGAGCAAACACATTAATTTAATGACGAGGAGTGCATTTTTTCTATGCTACTAGTCCTTGCTCTGCTATTCTGCCCAAGCCTGGCTGAGGAAGAGTTACGGGGCATAAAACAAAAAAATATGATTATTTTATTTTGTTTTGGCCGATAATTCTATATATAAATAGAAAATAGAAAAATAAATATACGATAAATAATAAATAAGATGCCACTTCATTTCAGGAAAAGACCCACGCCCAAGTTCCATAGCTTTGGGTCCGCTATCTCAATCATCAGAGAGAAAGGTCCTTCCCTTTTGAGCCGCTTGTGGGCCAGGAGGGGTTCGAACCCCCGACACCATGGTTTGTAGTCACGTGGTTCTATATTTTTTGAATTTTTATTTTTATTTTTATTTTTTTTATTTTAAAAGCATTTGTTGGGATGTCAAATAAAACAAAACAACATCATGTTTGTAATTAAGCACATTTAAATCGCCACGCTAGCTAATAATGTTGGTCATTAATTAACTAACTGTCACAACAACAATTCTGTCAAAAAAAAAAATGATCAATTTGATCAAAATTGGAACAATGAGGGCTAAAGTGCTTAAAAAAGAAGAAGAATAAGGGGCACAGCTATTAATCAGCCAGATATTTTTTGTATTATGCCATAACAATACAAATATGAGATAAGTAGGCAATAAGTTACAACCTTTTGCTGGCAGATTACGAAGGAGTTATTATCAATTCTGAGGAGTCCTCAATTTCATCATTGCTAAATGCTAATGGACTTTATTAATTGCTATCTATTTTCAATACCCAAATCAATATATTGTTACTCATTTCTTTACATTCACTGCCCACGATTCATCTTAATTTCATCTATAAATTAAAATTTCCCACAATTAAAAGCTTTAGGATTGAGATTATTATTTAATATTTATGTGTTGTTAAATTTTCATTTAATTTAAATTTTTTGTGTTAAATAAAATAAATAGGTAGTTATGTTGAAAATTTTAAATTGTTATTTGATAAATTAAAAAATTCCATCATTTGTTTCTTTATTATATGTTATCAAATATGTTTAAAAATATTAATTTTCAATAGCATACAAAATAAACTATCTATTTAGTTTTGTTAAAAATTAATTATTTTATATAATTTTATTCCAAAATTATCTAAAGTTATATAAAATATTAAGAAAATGAAAACAATAAAATTTATCATTATCAATCATAGATTTTGATTAACATAACAGATATCTTTATAACATAAATTCTTTTTTGTACTTAGAAATGCTATGAGAATAATTGTTGTATCAAAGGTCCCAACAAAGGCGGCGATATTAGTATTATCTTAATAATAAATTAGGACTCTCATAAAATTGATTTGAATAATGTGGCCGTTTATATCCTTTTCATTATTGTAATGTTGATTTGAGGAATAATGGAGCATCACAAAATTTGAGACATACAAAGAAATAATAATCATCATAATTTAATTGTTAAATCACTGCCTTAATCAACACCTCTCTCAGCAAAAGCAGATTGTGGCCAAGTCCTTGTCAAAACTAAACTAATGCAATAAATAAAAGCAAGAAAATTCGCGGAGCAAAGGGAAGAAAATTAATTCTATTCAAATACCACAATAATTCCAATTCCAATGATTAATCACTTCCATTTCATTCTGTGGAAATTAGGGTAGGTACCCACCAGATGAATCAATTATTACAACCATTTAATTATTTTATTTTATTTTTGATGATATGATATTTGAATCTTACTTGTAATATATAATTTCTAAATGACAACCTTATAATTATTTTGTAATTTCATTATTTCTCAAATTATTTAAAAAGATTTAGTTCCTTTTTACTTAAAAAAATAATTATAATTAAAATCCAATAAAAATTTCTCTTCTCCTCTGAAAATAATATACTTTTAATTTCAGCTCTGACCTCTCTTAAATGTTGTGAAGAGATTAGATTTAAACATCCATAATAAAAGATTAAGAGAATTTATTTATTTTTATATGATTCTATTTTTATTTTTTAAGATGAAAAATGATAACATTTTAAATCAAAAAATTCTCGATTGAACTTAATATCGTACAAATGTGACACTAACGAAAGTAAAATTAAAAAAAAAATTATCAAATTAAAGTGATTATTACAAAGGCATTTATGTCTTTTAAAATTTTTAAATCGAGTTTCCCTAATATTTAATCGAATCAAGCTAAGAACTTTTTATTGAACCCTCCTAATGTTTTTACTTTATTTTAAAATTAAAATTATGTGAATCAAATTTAGAAATATTGATTTATTGTGGTCTACAGAAATATACCATGCTTAACAATAATTTATTTATCTATTTATATTCTATTTAAAAGCTATGTCAAATGCTTGAGACAATAGAATTTTAAATTGATTATTGTTAGCCACTTTGCATGATAAAACTTGCACCACTTCTTAAATCTAATTTTAGTACATGCCATTTGTGTGGAATGTAAGAAAAAAATATTATCAAATATATATAAGTGAGTAAATTGAATTTTAATTTGATTGACATTGATATTGTTGTCTATATAAGAGAATAAGAGTTTATATACGCTAAAACACATTTATCATCCTATTGAAAGATTGAGAAAGGATTATGAATAATTGTAAGTGTTTGTATTAAAAAAATATACACCAATAAAATCAAATTTACAAATAAGAAAAACCCAATCAATTAACGAAAAAAAAAAAAACTCAATTTTCTTAGACTTGTTCTCAAACCGCATTAAATAGAACAGAAAAATTGGAGGCTTATATCATGAATTTTAATTTCACTTCTCTTTAATATTAAAAGGAAATCAATTTCTCTAAAATAAACGGTAAATAAACCATATAAATAAATTATCATAATTAGCTTTCATGGTTGTTCAATCAAGGTGTAATAAAAATAATCTTTTTAGGTTGTTATAAATTTATGAGAAATTTGAGAATAAAAAATGTGAAACTTATAAAGAAAATTCTATAAGAATGATACTTTAGTAAAATTTGCTTCTAGATAAATTTATATTTTGTAAATCAAACACTTAAATTTTACATTTCAACCAAATGAACCAAACAATATAATTTTATATTCTTGTAATCTTATTATGAAACATAATTTAAGGGAACATTTGATGCTTTCCCATGTTATGATTTCAATGGAATGCGATTCTTTGAAATGTGATTGATGAGAATGTCACTGTCGGAAAAGTTACTTTATAATATTTGATATACTTATAAAGTATTTATTAAAATCCCGAGAAAATTGCATTAACATGTTTAGTACATCAATACCTTCCCTGGAATGTAATGGTACATTACAAACTTACCTTTATTAAATAAAAGATAATATTAATATATTTTAACATTTTTATTATTAACAAATATTTGAACTAATCAAAAAGATATGATTTGCTTTTGATCGAATTTGTTACATGAGGATATTTGAAAAATAATTTATCTATTAACTCAATATTGTGGAGATGCAAAATTTGCAAAATTTTCCACATTGCATTGTACATTTAACTTGGAAATTATCTTGAAACTAAAATTTGATATTGATAAACTAATATGTTTAAATAGTTTTATAACAAAACAAATACATTCATTTTAAATCTCCAACACAAACAAACAAATCTCAGTGATTAAAAAAAGGCTCTAGAAAAATGGGAAGCTTCATTTTTTTACGTCAGAACGAAAAAGCCAACATTTTATTTTGCCTTGATATTAAAGCCAATGACACATGCCCCAACGTGTAAACAAAACGTCTATACTCTCAAGCTTAGGCTGTTAGTGTAAACAGATAACGTCAGTTATCAGTTAGCTGTTAACTGATAGTTGTTAACAAATTCAGTAGTCTATTAAGGCAGTTAGTCTAGCTTATGTTACTATATAACCCACGTTCGTGTATATTCAAGACTCAAGTGATTTTTGATATAATACTACTGCAATCCTACTTGTTCAATACAGTGGTTGATATTTTTCATATCTTTAGTCATTGTTTAACATGGTATCAGAGGGCCATTGATCTCTGGAGATTCAAATGAGTTTTTTTTTCTTCATGTCTTCCAGTCCGTCCGCTATTCAATCGGCTGCACCTGCGATGGCTTCCAGTGTTACTGATGGTGTCGTTGATAGTAGGTTTTTCTCTACCAAGAAGGTTAGTGTTCTTCTTGATGATTCCTTCGTGTTTTCGGCTACCTGTGCTTTCCCAACCTTCGTCCTTACAACACTCACAAACTCCAATATAGGTCGACTCCATGTGTTTTTTTGGGTTATTCCTCGTTGACAAGGGCTATCGATGTCAAGATTTTTTTGGCCGAGTGTATGTCACGCGTCATGTCACCTTCCATGAGACCGTATTTCCCTTTAAAGGTGTCACCTCTAAGCCCCCTTATGCGTCGTCTTCGTCTCGGTCCAGTTCTAAACTTCTTGTTCTTTCACCCGCTACTCCTTTGGTCAACACTTCTATTCAACCACCTACCTTGTTGCCTTCTATTGATTCTTCCCCAACTTCATCTATTGGTCCTTCTCCCACTTCATCTATTGAGCCTTCTCCCACTTCATTGCATGCCTCTACCCCGATCCCCTCACCCTCTGACAGCACTCACTCACCTTCCCTTACCTCACCACCTTCAGTACCAACTCCATGTAACACCCATGCTATGGTAACTAGCAGTAAAGCTGGCATATTTAAGCCTAAGGTCTACATGAGCATTGTTCCCTCTTCATTGGAAAACCTCCCCAATGACATTCATGCTGCAATGAGTAATGCTTCTTGGCAGGCTGCTGTCCATAGTGAACTGCAGGCTCTCCTTCGAAAAATACGTGGTCTTTATGTCCTCTACCTGCAAACCGACGCGCCATAGGCTGCAAGTGGCTCTTTAAAGTCAAAACAAAGGCTGATGGTACTGTTGATAGGTATAAAGCTCGTCTCGTGGCTAAAGGGTTCTCTCAACATGCAGGCGTGGATTTTCGAGAAACTTTCAGTCCTGTGGTTCGGGCTACTACTATTCGCACTATTCTTGCTCTTTCGGTCATGAAGGGTTGGCCGTTAAGACAAGTCGATGTAAACAATGCCTTTCTCAATGGTGAGTTGACTGAGGAAATCTACATAGAGCAGCCTCCAGGGTTTGAAGAAGTTGGTCCTAATGGCCAGCAGCTTGTGTGTCGGTTAAGCAAAGCCCTATACGGATTGCGCCAAGCTCCTCGTGCATGGTTTCAAACGCTTCGACAATATCTGGTTGGGCAGCTTGGTTTCCATGCATCCAAAGCTGATCCTTCATTATTCATTCGTGCTACATCTGGAAATCTTCTTCTACTCATGGCTTATGTTGACGATATAGTTATCACCGGGAGTTCCGTTCAAGAGATTGATGAGGTGGTGCAACTGCTCAATATGAAGTTTGCTCTTAAAGATATGGGGCCACTCAGCTTTTTCTTAGGGATTGCTGACTAGCATACATCTCAAGGGTTATTTCTCAGTCAACAAAAGTACATTGGGGAGATTTTGTTCAAAACCGGGATGTCAACCGCAGCACCTACACCGACACCCATGGTGAGTTTTCCAAAACTGGTGGCTGAATATAGTAGCTCACCACTGACTGATGCTCATTTGTATAGAAGTACAATTGGCATGCTTCAATACGTGTGCATCACTCGACTTGACTTATCCTATTGTGTTAACAAGCTCAGTCAATATATGAATGCTCCTAGTGAGGCTCATTGGAAGGCAGTTAAGCGGGTTCTTCGTTATCTCAGTGGCACTATCACTCAAGGGCTTCTTTACTCAAAAGGTCAATTTCAGCTCTCCTGCTATTCTAATGCTGATTGGGCCTCGTCTGTTGAAGATAGACGGGCAACTACTGGCTATGTCATCTATCTCGGCTCAAATCCAATTGCTTGTGTTCTAAGAAACAAGCTGTCGTGTCTAGGTCCTCATCTGAAGCCGAGTATCGCAGCCTTGCCATTGTGTGTCTGAGTTGTTATGGATCAAGCAGTTGTTAGCTGAGATTGGTGTGACTCTCTGTCAATCTCCCGTGGTTTGGTGTGATAATACCTCCACTGTCTCAATGGCTGCCAATCCCACGCACCATGCTAAAGTGAAACATGTAGAGATTGATCATCACTTTGTTCGTGAAAAAGTTCTTGATGGCACCCTGCAAGTCAACTTCGTTCCCTCCGAGAAACAGATTGCTGATGTTCTCACTAAGCCCATCACACCTAAGATGTTTGACTTCTTCCGACAAAACCTTTGTATGTTACCCAGAGATGCTGTTTTTCCTCTCAAATGCATAAATCCAAAGAAAGAGAAACCAGGAGAATGTTAGTGTAAACAGATAACGTTAGTTATCAATTAGCTGTTAACTGATAGTTGTTAGCAAAGTCAGTAGTCTGTTAAGGCAGTTAGTCTAGCTTATGTTACTATATAACCCACGTTCGTGTATATTCAAGACTCAAGTGATTTTTGATATAATACTACTGTAATCCTACTTGTTCAATACAGTGGTTGATATTTTTCATATCTTTAGTCATTGTTTAACATAGGGTTGACAAAAACCGATGTACAAGCCCATTTGCCCGGGCCCAATATCCACTAAATAACCTACCCAAACCACCCCAGCAGCCCAACCCAAACACAAAACAAAAGAAAAAGAAAACCCTAAGCTACATCAGCTGCTGCCGCCTAACCCCCCAACTGACGCCTGCAGCACCGCCTCTGTCATGTCCACCGCCCATTTTCCTGCAAGAAACACAGAACAGGTCATTAAGAGGCAAGTTGTAAGGGAAATTGCCTATAAGAGGCCACTCCCAAAATCATTGTACAGAAGATTTTTTTGGAAAAAAACAGCACTTGATTTTGAAATAAAAAAACAGAAGTCATTGAGCCAAAAGCAAAAATCGCTAATCCAGAGAGAAACACTAAGTTGGAAAACAAATACTAAGAATCAAACATCTAGAAACAAAGGTTATTTTCATCTTCGATTCATTTCTTTTTTTATTTTTTCGAATCTCCTATTTGTATATATGTATACATATATTATAAACATATAAAATATGTAAGATAATATAAAAAAATAAAAAAAAGGAGAAAAACTTACCCTCGGGCGATTTCCGCCACCGTACGGTGGTGGCGGCGAGCGACACAACTGTATGACGACAGACGAGGAGTGCCGCCTCAACTCGAAACTCCGCATGAGAGAAAAAGAAAGGTTTTTTGTTAGAACCGGAGGGAAGAATGAATTTTTGTTGAAAAATTTAGTTTATATAGGGGCATAAAACGACGTAGTTTTAGGGAGAGTGGGGAGGCTTCAAAACGGCGCCGTGTGACCTCTCAACCCGCGCAGGCAACCCGACCCGCTAGGGGATCCGCGCGTTTTTGCCTTGATGGGATATTTTCCCAATAAGTCCTTCCGCTTTCTGCACACTTCTCAATTAAGTTTTCATCTACTTTGAATTAACCCAAAAGTTTGTAACATTTTGCGATCTGGTCCTCCTCTCAGTGGCGTCGTTTTAGGGGCTCGGGAAAATTGCCCTTTTGCCCCCTGCAGTTGTGCGCGTGTTCAAATAGATCCTTTTTTCTTTATTTATTTTAAAAATTGGCCCAAAACTCCGTTTTTGTTTTGAATGTAATCCTTTTTTCAGTTTTTATATTATTCTACTATTTTTATTTATTTATTTTTAGTGTTGCTTATTATTCTTATTATTATTATTATTATGATTAGTATATTTTACCATCATTAGAATTATTTTGTAACTTTATACTTATATATTTATATTTTATGTATATATTTATAGCATTTCTTAATATTATTCCTAAACAAATATATGTATATATACATATATAAATATTATTATGATACTGTATTATACGCATTATTTTTACCCTCATTACATTTGTTATTAATATTAGCACATTATTTCTTATGTGTATATACTGTAAAATATTTTAATATCATATTATATATACGTATACATATATATATCTATAATATTGTATTCTTATTGTTATGTATATACATTTAATATTATCGTATATCTATTTCAATATATATTTATACAATGTTTCTTTATTATTATCATTATCTCTGTATTATCACTATTATCATTATTCCTTTCATTACCATCACTATGATATTATTATATTTTTTCTACCTATACGCTATTGCCTTTACACTAATAATATACACATTTTTGCATACATATTTTGTTCATATATATGTCATTACCCACGGTATTATTGTTTCATCACCTACTTATACTTTCGTAAATTCTTTCAAGCCCTAGAGTCATTCGTTGTTTACATTATTATTATTAATATATATATGTATACTATGTATCTTTATATTACGCATACATTCTATATTATGCATATGTACCTTGTAATATTGTACTATTATATGCTCCTATATTTCTTCTTACTTTTATTATCATGCATATACTTTAGTACGTATAATATCATCATCATTGTTTTACTTGCGTGTTCGATCATTTCATTTTTCTTCTCACATATTTGTTCACATTTGCTTAGCCTCGTCATTATGTTATTATTCATTTGCCTTTATGTTTACTATAAATCACGATTTTTCTTAAAACATAAATAATTTTCTCATAAAAGTAAATATTCCGTATTTAGTAATGCGAGACAATCGTGTCCTAACTTACTGGGTCTCGAGTTGTCTCATTCAACCTAAATAAACGGAATATTCTTTTAAAACGCTATACGAGTTTTGAAAAATGCTTATTCTCGAAGATGCGAAGTGTTATGCCCTAACTTACTGGGTATGACATTTTGTCATCTCGAAATAAGAATCTGTTTTGATATAAAGGCAATATTCGAGTTTGAAAACTCGAGGAAGCGTGCCTAACTTACTGGGTTTCGATTTTCTTCGTTCATTCTAACCAACCGAATATCCTTTAAAAGAAATAAAAAAATACATTGATTTTAAATAAAAGGCTAGATCCGTCTCAAAGTATGAGATGTCGTGCCCTAACTTACTGGGTATGGCATTTTATTACTTCGGGATAAACAAGCCTTTAACATCCATCTTAATTCATTCAATCATATAAAGAGAGATCGTATTTTAAATTCTTTCAAGTTTTCAAAATTTTCGATACTAAAGACACTAATTAATCAACTAGGTACCAATTTTTGGGCGTATCGAGGGTGCTAACCCTTCCTCGTGCGTAACCGACTCCCGAACTCATTTTCTGTTTTTCGTAGACCAAAAATTATCGTTTTAGTAAATCTTAAATTTTATTAAAATGATTAATCAAAGGTGATCCGATCACACCTCATCAAAAAAGATTGGTGGCGACTCCCCTTTTTCGTTTTCATTTTCAAAATCCAAGTCGACTATCGTTTTACCAAAAAATGGTTACGACAGCTTAGTCGACTATCGTTTTACCAAAAAATGGTTACGACAACCGATATGAATTGGTTCGATTATCGTCCAGCCAAGCTTATGAGGGAGTGACAAAAGCATTCAACCACTAGGCAAAGCGGTGAAGTGCTGAACTCCCTAGTAGCATATGACACGGTGCAAAGCTGATTAAACTTTATATGATTACAAATTCAGTTGTTGAAGGAGATTTTGATTTGAGTTGTAGAGCATGCTTTCTTGCTCTCTCTCTTTCTTTGATCGATTCAAACTCCAATATTTGCCCAGTCCAACTTGGATGGCAACAATTAATAGTAATCTTCTCCATCACTTTTCCATGCTCAAGCAGATATGCAAGGAAATCCACATCGATTTTAAAACCTCTGAAGCCGATCACCTCCACCACTTTAAGACTAGGGATGGGTTTTCCGGTAACATTACTCGTATTATGTGCATGACTGTATGTCGAAGATCTCCAAATATTCAACTGCAAAATGATACACACAACATAATAAGAACAACCGTGAGGGAACAAAAGGGAAAGATAAGTGATCAACTGTGTTTTGTGTGGAAAGGCTGATGTGAACTTTGGTGACTAACGTATATGAAGCAATCGGAAACATTACCTCCAACGAGAGTTTGTTCAAAGAAGGAGATGCATCAATCAAGGAAGTCAAGACAAGAAGATCGTCATCATATCCACCATACGCACTTACTGCTAAGTGCCTAAGATTTGTCAATTCAGGGAAATTCGGAAACGTCATATATACTGCAAAAGTAATTTATAATGAGAAACCCAAACAGGAAAACAAAATCAAAAACCGAAGAAGGCGAATATTGCAGCAAACACTTACAGCACTAATCTCCAATGTAAGAGTTTTCAGCTGACAAAGATATCCCGAAAGGGGGCAAAAGGCAAAAGCCGGTTCATCATCTAAGTTCCCACCTATAAGCACATCAGTCAGAAGGGGAGCATTTTCGATATGTAATGCCACCTTTTGTCCATAATACAGAAATGACTGTAAATTGGGTGCAGAAATCTCGAGATTTTGCGAAGCGAGGCAAGATCGTATCTCCAAATATCGCAACCGTAAAGGCGATGAACTAGCAACTTTAAGAGTCACTAAATTTTTTGACCACTCCACAACTAATTTTTCAAGCAGGGGACAATGCAAAAGGAAGTGCTCTAAAACCTCTCCACTTACTTTTACAAATCTCAAACACAAGGAATCCAAAAATCCTATGCAAGATAAACCCTGAGGAGTTCGAATGTAATTGAAACAACTTTTGGTTAAAGAATAGGATCTTAAACCTGGTGGCCAAGTTTCCTCTGCTACTTCTTCAAAGTCCAATTCAAGTTTTCGAACCCTCTTCGATATGGCAAAACAAAACCAACTATCAATATCATGTCTGCAAGTCCAATCCAAATCAAAACAAACCCTAAACTCATTTAGAGTGGAACCTTTATACGATTCCAGGACGTGGTTTACCCAGTTTATGTACCAAGTTCTCTTTTTTTTTCCTTAATCGCCAATTCCTCCGAAGCTCGCGTAATGTATTTGAAGCATCAAAGTTCAAAGCAACAACGTGTGGCCACAAAATTTTCAACCTCCTGGAAAGAAAGCATATGTTTGCTACCCCTTTAAGGGTCAAAAAGGAAAGAATTATAAATAGAATTTCATCAGTTAATTCACTAATCCGGTCCCTAGAATCCTCTTTTCCTTGATCACCCTTCTCCATCTTAATAAAACAAAAAACAAAATCATCAATACACAAATTGCAAAAATTATCAGAAGCAAAGATCAGCCATAATTAGGATAACCAAATAGCAACTTGAAGACTTACTTATAACCAAGATTCATGAATCACGATAAGGATGACAGAATTTTAATCCCATGGACTATGATATTCAAATTTCACGACCAAGAAAACGGATAAAATCATCTTCCCTGAAGAAACAGTGCGAATTTTCATAATTAAAATTCGGCATCATTAGCCATAAAAAAATAAAAATAAAAAAGTGCATGGGATTTCACAATGAATGCCAAATACAGAAGAAAAGGAAAAGGTAAAAGAGAGAAATAATACCATTTTATTTAATCTGGGTCTGGCTTCTTTCGGTGGAAGAGATAAATAGTAGAAATTACAAAAAGGGAAATAATATATTTTTTAAGCGTGTAACTTCATGGGTGAGTGAAAAATGTAAAGAAGCTTGCTTAGGGGCTAGGGCGCAGCGAGGTAACTTCTTTTCTGATTTTACGTTCTGTCCTTTTAACCAACAATGGCTTAATACCTATTTTCACCTCTGTTTTATACATCAAATTTCAATTTGATATTTCAAGATTCTTTTTATCACTTTAGTCCCTGTATTTTTCTTCTATCTATTATATTATCTCAATCCAAATTTTCGTTAAAAGACGTCAAGTAAACCGATAAAATGTGGCCATGTGTCAAAAAAATTTACTTAAAATTTGTTAAAACTACCAGAAAGTAAAAGAATTCATAAAAATCCCTAAAAGGAAAATATCATAACTCTTTTGGCTCTCTAACTTTATAAAAAAGTCATTTTAGTCTTCTTTTTAAATTTTCACCTCTTTTAGCTCTTGAACTTACATTTTTTGTCAAATTACCCCAAAATGTATGGACATACACATAGATTGCCACGTGGATGACATGTCTACGTTTAATTAATTTTTTAAAATTTTAAATATTAAAAATATATTTTTTAACAAATTTTAATTTTTAAAAGTAATTTTTATAATTTTTTCAAATTTAAAATTTTAAAAAATTAATTAAAGGTTGACGTGTATGCCATGCCAATAAAGTTTAAAAAAAAACTTTTCATCCATTTTTGAGTGATTTGACAAAAACAAATACAAGTTTAAAGGATAAAAAAGGTTTAAAAAATTAAAAGGATGGCTAAAATAGTTTTTTTTTTTAAGTTCGAAGGCCAAATAAGTTAATATACCAACTAAAAACTTTGAAAATTCTAAAAAAATAAAAAAAATCATAATTTATTTTTAAAAAATATGAAAAATATTTTCAAAAGTATTAATTATATAAAACTTCATAAAAATCCAAAAAATCATAAAAATAAAAGCCCTGTTTGGCAATTGGCTGATAGCTGATAGCTAGTTGCTGATTGTACTGGATGGTTTAACCAACTGATTCTATTAACTATTTATTTAAAATTGTATAGTAAAACTTAACTGATAGTTGAAAGCTGATATGTGTAAAATGACAAATAAGGGCATGATACATTTTATTGTTAAATATTTTTGTTTATAATACTTTTGTAACACTCTATACTCGACCCGGTTTAACAGATTCGAATATAAGGTGTCACAATACTTACATACTTAACAAAATTTTATAATCTATAAAAGTCATACTAAATGTACCTTTTATCTATATAAAATCCTTTCTAAGATAACAGGTTTGAATAATAAATTTAACATTTGTCACAAACTTTCTATGGTAAATAACACCTTACAACAAATTGTTTGATAAAATAGACATGTTTGTAGTTTATATTATTACTTGTCATTTGAAAAACATATTTCTTTAAATGTCCATCTGTATGCACAATATTGCCCTCGGTCTAGCACTATGTCACATTCATGGCCTGGTCCCTCCCGGCGCAGTGGTTCAGATATTAAACCTGCATACCAAAAGACGCATGTAAATTCAAAGAAACTTAATGGGTCTCTGACCACCTCCGAACGTACTAACATCCAAAGTGTGAATATTGCAGCAAAAGATATATATGGATGAGGCGGTATCAGCAAGTATACGGGTTAGGTTGTAATATAGTTACAATAGAGTAGGTAAGTACTCCGAGGATCGTACCTAAGGGAGGCTAGTGCTACATCAATTTCAACCTAAACACCAAAAGATCTAATTAGTACTCGAAATAGGTTATATTAAGCAAATATAAATAAAAGGGATTTTTAAGATTTTTATAATAATAAAATATAATAAGCAAATAAATATCAAGAGGTTGAAATGTGGAATTAATCAAATTTGATTATGGGTGATTAGCTAGCTTCGATAATCTTTATCAACTGTCGCTTTGGGTTCCTCGTCAATCAACTAGTCAATATTTTAGCAGGATCTTCCGATACGTCCACTAAAATAATGAGTCAACAAGGACTACTTATCTTCTGACCTCACAGTCCAAACCAGTTTAAGGTTAAGGTATTCACGAATAGGCCATACTAATTTTGGGTTAATTCTCACCTTGATGACTTCCTAAGGTTGTCAAGTATAGGGTGTACGTTATTCCTTTCCCAAATAGCTGATCCGTTGAGTAACCCTACAAAACAGTTAATAGATCATACCCCCACTCGCTAATCCCCTATAGAGAGATTAGCTCCTCATGGTTTTCGTAAACAATGTAGAATCGATATAAAGCGTAAACATGATAATTGAATCGAAAGTATAAAGTTTAAGAAAAATCCTGGTTTGTATTACAAAGAAGAATGAATCCACAAAGTTTAATTTCATCCACAAATCAGATCTCCCGAGATAAAACAAAGAACAAACTGAAAGTAAATCTAAAACCTAAGAAAAGAGAAAAACTTAAACAGAAATTAAAAGAAAGATTCTAAACTAAGTAATTGGTGTATATAACATGTGACAAATGAGCCTATTTATAGATTTGATATGGCTATCGTCTTTAACCCTAAGGTAGCTAACGTCCCCGAGCTTTAAGTTGGATTGTGCAGACCAAAATACCCCCTGGCTCATATTAATTCCTATCCAGAGTCGATGTCATGACATATCAAAACTTGTGTCGCCACCTAGAAATCAATATACTTTTTTCTGGGATGTCTTCTGGGGTATATCGTGACACCCTTAGGCTGTGTCATGACATCGAAGGCAATCTTAGAACTTCTTCATTCTACTCCCTATGTTGCAACATCGAACCCTCCATGTTGTGACATAGAGACCAATATTGGTTTTGCGCGCCTTTTAATGGTCTTCTACACATTTACAAAGTTCATTAGCTCACCCTTAGGCCTCATTCGGTCCTTGAGGTCAATAAAATACTCAATTTGCACATTTTATTGAATTAAGTTAAACTTATTAAAACATAATTAAAACATAATTATAATGCTTATTTTCAAACTCCTAAAGTGCGAAAATTAGTTTAATCTACTACACCAAATTACAATAGATCAAACTTCCACATACTCAAGTCATTGCTTGTCCTTAAGCAACATAAGCAAAAACAAGAAATAGAAAAGACAACCCTTGAGAAAATATGATACAAATATTTACTTTGGAGCACATGACTAGGCATTTCATCTTTACGAATATTTTTTTCATGATGAATAATTGATTTACCACTTTTGAATTTAGACATCTAAGTTTAGTACATTACAGAATATACAAGCATTAAGGGTCTCACATGTAAGAATCCATCAATAAATTATACAAGTAGTTTGATTATCCTAGTAGAATACAAATAGCAGTTTATGTGATTGTTTAGTATAATGTCCATTTATGCATAAGGATACTAAGGTCACATAAGAGTTTTTGGCTTGTAAAGTTCTGAAGCTTAGGACAGGTATGGAATTCAAAAATAGTAAGCAAGAAAAATGGTTACAAACACGAAAATGGTTTGGCACATTGTATTGATCTCTATTCTTCCCCTTTAACGACCCTTACCCGTTCACCTTCTTATTTCTCCTTATCTTCCCTTTCTTATTTCTCCACATAGGAAATCATAGCATAATAAAATAACTACGGCTAGCCTACAAGTTTCTGTGTGCTAATGAACGAGTTTTTCTTATTCTCGTGACTTTGTCACTTTCTTTTTCAATTCATCTTACTCTTTATGTGAGCTTTCCTCTTCGCATTAGAACTTACACAATCCTCATCTATGCCCACAATCACATGTATAATACCTCTGACCTTTTACTTACCCTTGGGATCTCCATAAGAACTCTAACCCTGCTGAGTAGTACATTGATCCACAAACTCAGCGAGCTCACTATTCCTCACCGCCTCTTAAATAGAATCTTTCAAAGTAAAACAATCCTCAGTTTTGTGACCGACATCATTATGGAAAGCACACCTATCTCTTGAATTTGACCGTCTCACACTTTGCCTCATTAGGGAAGGGGTAAGGAGGATACCCAAACTTTTTACCTAATTTAGAATATAAGCACGGGTAGCATTTAGGGGGTATAAGCTTCAAACCTGCCCTGAGGAATATACCTCATTGTGTGTTCTGGTTGGGCTCTTTGTGTTGACCTAGATGATTTATTTTAGGATTGCGATCTTTGTTGCCTCTCATTTTGCACACGCAAAGACTGGTGAGGTGGTCCTTGCCTATTGCGAGCTCTATCTCTATTTCTAAACTTTTTATCCTCCCTCTGAACTGTGCCATATGCAACCCTTTTGATTTTTTCTTCCTTTACGAACTTGTGGGCCCTCTCATACAAATCTGCCAAACTTTGGGGTTATTTTCAGTGAAGGAGTACTATACTTGCTCGTTTTGTACCCTCATAATAAAGGTATTGATGACCTACTAGCCTTTAAGTTTCATCGTGTCCAGTGTTGCTGCATGAAATCGCTTTACGTAGTCTTAGAGAGACTCTCCCTCTCTTTGCTTCACAGACATTAATCCTATAGGAGTGCTCATAATGGTTCTATGTACTTTGAATAATCCCAAAAACATCTAACCTAGATGAGAAAAACTTCGAATAGATCCTTGGGGGAGAGAGAAGTATCAATCATTTGCACACCCTTAAGCGTAGTGGGAAAAGCCTTGCACTTCGCAGGATTTACAGCCTCCAAAATATTTATGTAGTCATTATATCACATAATATGAGCTCTAGGATCCCTCCTTCCTTCAAACATGTCCTTGGGGACCTTGAAATCTACTGGTAAACCTATTACTACCACCTCTGGGGCTAAAGGATTGTTGGAGAAAAAAAGCCAATCCATGTCTTGAGACTCAAGGCATAAAGCCCTCGCATCTCATCGCATTGTACCCATATAAGTTTGCCACTCCTTTGCGTGCATGGTTGGTCTTTCTTCCTGTACAACCACATTATCCTGAAAATCAAAATTATCGAATTATACCTTTTTTTTGAACTCCTCGTTCTGCTTCAATAGCTCCTACTAGATAGTTTGTTGTTGTTCAAACCATGCATTTCGTAAGGCCATTTGTTCCCTCATCAACTTCATCTGCTCCTGGAGGGAAAAAAATTATTGTTCAAGTGCTAACCGGTACATTACCTTGTGCTCGCAAACACTTAGGGATGTGCTAGCTGAGCTCCTGATGTGATCTCATGAGCTCTCCCCGCGGGCCCCTTAACGACTCCACTTGTATAAGTTTATACTTGAACTTGTATAAGTTTTATTCTTTTGTTACTCATTTAAAATATTCAATGTAAGGAATACAATATTTTTTATTTAATTAAATATGTTAAAAATTTATTATGTAATATAAACCTAAACCTTAAACTAATAGAAAAACTAATTATAAACCTTAAAATCTATACATAAGCTTATTTAATTAAGGTAGTAAAAAATATACAATTATTCATCGTCTATTTGATGCATTTGAGCCTCAGGCGAGCTCACTATATTGGCAATGAGTTGCACAAAGTCAAGATTGATAATTGACAAATCCAACAATGACGTGTTTATCAGATTATGAGCTAAATTTAGAGGGCTTGTAGGTTCATCTAGTTGCACAAGTTAAGTTTCTTGGGAAGCTTGACTAGCTTCAAGTTCAACATGTATGAGAGCTTAAACAGTTTAGCCAAGTTCAATAAGTACGAGAGCTTAAGCAGCTCGAGCAGCTCAACCTCGTCCATAAGGTCACAAATTTTTGTGTCTATTGAGTTGCATAGCTTCACCACACACTTGCATGTTCCTCTTCCAAGGCTAGCACATTGGATGCTATCTGAGAATTGAGGAACCTTTTTTTAGCCAATATAGATAATGATTACCATGGACTTTAAACCATTCAATATGAATCATGGATGGTGCAAATTTACCACCATTGGTCAATGTAACTTGTGATATGTGCTAAATACAATTGGGCCAACGCACGATGCTCTTAACATGTTTAATTGCCTAATCGTACTCCATCCCCAAACTAAAATTCATATCATGACACTCATCAATGTTCTCTAAATCTATTGGAATGTATCAAACCATCTCAAACTATCATAATGCCACTCCATGTAATAGAAGTATATAAGTAATGTGCACATATTAAACACATGGTTGTGCAAATGTGCATTTGTCGATAGTATGATAGTAATATCTTCCACCTGTCATGACCCCCATCCAAAATGTAAAAAATAAATTAATGCATTTAAATTCAATTATAATAATTATATTAATTAAATGTTAGTATAATAAAAAATTTACTGAATCATATGATCAAACATCAATAGATGATTGCATCACTACAATATCATCCTTCCAATAAATTGTGTCCCCCGGGTCATCTATTAAAATGGAAAATGTTAGTACCAATATAAAACATTTATAATGTGATAGATTTTATAACATATGTTTCTAATTTTACCTTCTGCCAAGAGAAAAAAATAAAATAAACGTAAGGGATAGGTGCTATCCATGATAGTCAATACCATCCTTATGATTTAAAAAATCACAAAGTAGTAATTTACTTTCCCGTCTTCACTTAATGTGCCTTCTATAGCATTCTATATAGGCATGCCAAAATCATAGACTCCTAACTATATGTTTTAGTTGTTTGGAAATAAGTTAACAACGGGAGAAACATGGTATGAATCTTTTTGCCAAACTTTCCTAGCACCAGTACATCTCCAATCAATTGAAGGATGTAAGCTCTAGCATGGCGTTTAATACTGAGTGGAGTTCAATCCTCTAAAGCTTGTTAAAATGAGACATCAACCGTGTTAAGTTAATCTGAAGCTCATTAGACTCAGACTTATAGTTGGCACCCTTCTAAATACTCCAGCAAGTACTATTAGTAGATTGTATTAAAAACTTTGTGTTAATAGATGTTCGTCAACTACAAGGCCTGTTAATAAAGCTACATATTCCAACATTATTGTAGCTTCATCTAATGGAAGATGAAACATATAGGTCTCGAATTTTTATCATTCAATCAAAGAGGAAATGAATGTCAACACGAAAGTAAAATCCCAATTTAACTAACATGATAGAAAGCAACATCTCTTAAGTAAGGAATAACAATTAGTGAGGCCGTTTATGTTCATATTACTATGACATCAAGACTTTAAAGATTCCTCCATTATTGTTGCATTCTAAGCAACTTGTTCTTCCAATCTTGATAAAGATATGGCCATTGTAGAACTTCAAAATTCAGATTTAAAAAAATTTAAGAATGTAGGATAATATACAAGGTGAAGTTTTAGATTTTTATTAAAAAAAAAACTAAGTGGAATATGCTATTTATAGTTTTTTAGGATTGGAGTTCCATCAAGGTTTTTTTTATAAGACCTCGACATTCAAAAGTAACACAATTACTTTAAAATTTCAAAATTCTCTCCTTTTTCTTTAATATCATTAAACTTAGCAACTCAAAAGATGGAAAAATTATGTGTATATATATCATGAAAAACATATTCTAAAAATTAAAAATTTATCACACATGTCTATGTATAGGAATCACAAATTTAAAATACAAATGTATGTTTACAAATAGCATAAGGTAGATAATAAAATGGGTTTTTTACCTATATAATATAAAATTAAAAAAATACTAAAATGGCATGTTTCAAAAATTATGTACCAAAATGGTACATTCAAAGAGGTGAAGGGTGGTGCATAGGCGGCACCACCCTAGCATTCTAACAAAATTCAGTTAAAAATAATAATATTTTAGTAGTGGAGCCAAAGTGATAGGCGGTACCACTTAGTCCATTATGGTGTATACGCAGTATAAAAATACAAAAGGAGTATGGTGCCTATCTGATAGGTGGCACCAGTAGCAATTTTCTCTAGCTACCCCATCCGGCTCAATTTTAAAGTATCAGTTAAAAAAAATAGAAAAACAAGAGAGGGAGAATAGAAGAAAGAAAGAAAAGAGGAAAAAGAAAATGTATTATTATTATTATTATTATTTTCAAATAGAATAGATTATGATAAGAAAAAAAATATTTTGTTAGTATTATATAGTTTATTTAGTATTTTTTTATGTTTTGTTTTAAAGTTATTTTGTTTATTGTGATTTGTTAGTAAGTTTTGTGTTTAGATTAATTATGTATTTATTGTGAATGTTATGTTTTAAATTTTTTAATATATTTGAAATTTTTTATTTTAGTAACTATTATAAAGCAATTGTTAGTTAGTGATAACAACAGGAAAAAATAGATAAATACTAAAAACGTTTTTGTCATAGATATTGCTAGAAATTGCAATAAATTTGATATTGTTATGTTTGTGCTGTTCGAAATTATTTTGAGAATTTTTATTTATTTTTCAATAGATTTAGTATTGAAGATGGATAATCAGTTTTTCGTATGCGTTTATTTCGATGGAATCATCTTGACAACAACCGTTGGATGGATATTTGAATGTTGGCAACAAATAACAATGATATTTAATAGAAATGTCTCGTTTGATGATATAAAGGAAAGGATTAGCGCAAAAATTGTTACACATTGTGGGTGAAGGATCTTGAAACTTTTCTACAAGTTTTCAGTTTCTACAGATCCCATCAAATTCACCGAAATGGAACTTATAGACGATGAAGACGTGGAGACAATGATTGCTCTTTATTATAGGAATCAGAGTGACCAAAATGCACCGATTCACTTATTTGTTGAATTAGCTGGTGTGGAGCCAACTGAAGATCTCACTGCATATAGTGAAGAACATGGAGCTTAAGAACCATGTATGGTGGCTCCAATATCGTACGCTGATAGTGAATCGACTATACACAAAATCGATATCAATCTTAATGTTGCACCCGATATTGATGTGGTTGGTGATGATGGATACGATAGTAGTGATCCTTGTGATCAAGAGGTCGATAGTGATAGTGATCCTGATACGGACGAGGTCCCCAATAATATTGACGACAAAGACGTGAATGATGATAGAAACATTAACGCGTCTTCAATCAGGAACCAGATTCGACGTATTGTGATACACAATAATCCTGGGCCACACATGTCGCTTATAGACCCTAACGCGGCACATGTAGTTAAGTTTTCGGAGTACCCTGAAGTACTACTTGCTCACCGGCTGGCTATAGATTTTAATCTTGAGGAGTTGTTCATAAGCCAGAGATTCGAAAGTAAGGAAGATTGTGTATTTGCTATTAAGCTATATAGCACGAATATATCAGTGGACTACAAAGTCGTAGTGTCTAAACCGACATTATATATTGGGGAGTTTTGGAAGTCGGCGGAAGGCTGCAATTGACGAGTACGAGCTACATTTATTCAAAATCCGTAGATGTGAGAGATACGAAAATTTGTTGGGCCTCACACATGCATATCAACACATATGATAGAAGATCATCGAAAACTTAATTTCAAAACTATCTGTACGTGTATCATGTCAATGGTGAAAGACGTGCCGGCCATTAAAGTTCCGGTACTGATTGTCGAAATGCAGACACGATCCAGTATCGAGTATCATACCGAAAGGCGTGGATAGCTAAACAGATAATAATGGAGTAATTATACGGGGATTTCGATGCTTCGAATAATGAACTACAGGGATGGATAGTCACTATGCAGGAGTACGTACCGGAGACTGTCATTGAGTTACAGACACGACCTTATTACGGCCCAGATGACCAACTACAACCGGGAAAAAAATTTTCCATCGGATGTTCTAGACGTTTGATCCATGTGTGCGCGCATTTCCCCACTACAAGCCATTTGTGCAAGTAGATGAGAGTTGGCTATACGGAAAATATACACAAATCTTACTTCTTGCTGTTGCTCAAGACAACAACAAGAACATACTCTCGATAACATTTGCCGTCGTAGATAAGGAGAACATAGAATCGTGATAATTCTTCCTTATCAACCTGCGGAGGTATGTTATTAGCAACGATAATATTTGCATCATCTTCTATAGAGGGAAATGATTAATTGTCGCCATTAGGCGTTTTGGTGTGCCATAGAGATCCGTTTACTGCATTTGGCATATTGTAGCTAACTTCTATCGAAATTATAAGAATACAGACTGACGAAGACAAGTTGTGAGAATGGGTAAAGGATAACCTTATCTTTTCAATATAAGTTTTAATGTTTTACGGCAATACTATAACTTATCTTTTCTTAATGCACATACAGCGCACGAGCTAGAGCCATACATTTTCCGCCAAATAATGACTCAACTTGAGAGTGACATGGAGGGTCAAATGAACACATCTTTCTGAAAGTGGTTGTGTGCCATGAAGCTGTAGCAATAGGCTCAAAGTTTTGACGAGGGCTTTCGTTATGGTCAAATGACCACAAACTTGGTGGAAGGGATCAACGCTGTGTTGTTGAAAACACGACATCTTCTGATTTCATCTGTCTTTTTGGCTACATTCTACAGGTTGGCTACCTTGATGCCAAGAATGAGTCAGCAACAAGTCAACAAGATGGAGACATGACATGTGTTTGTCGAAGATATCAGGGATGCAATGGTTGCAAACCGTCAGATGGCGAGGTTGATGAATGTAAAAGTATATTCACAAGGTCTTGATATGTTTCGAGTTACGGAGACTATCGATCATCGACCCGGTATACCACCTAGGTCTTATGGAGTTGATCTTCGAAATAGCCAGTGCGATTGTAGGAGGTTCCAAACACTTCATTATCCATGTGCGCATGTCATGGCAGCGTGTGCTAAAGTCTCGCTCAATGTTGAACAATTTTTTGATGAATACACCCTCGAACGCACGTTGCATGTTTGGGAGAATGAGTTCCCCATCCTACCTAACCAGTCTACGTTGGAGGTGCCTCCAACGACTTTTAAGCTTCTCCTAAACAAAGGGTTGCGAAGGAATTCGAAAGTTCGTTTGCAGTCATCCAGAATCCATAATGAAATGGAAATTAGGGAGAAATCTGACAGTAAGCATTGTGAATTATACAGATTAGCTGGTCATAATCGGAGTAAATGCCCGCAGCGAAACTACCATATTGGACAATCGTCACGATCGGGTAGGAATTGAGCTTATGTAATTGTAACGCGTAGGTTTGTGCAAGTGTACACAGTCGTTATCAAGTAATAAGTAAGTATCAAGCTATCGTCTCCACAGGGATTGTATTTGTGTTAAATCACTTAATTGTAAAATTATACTAACAAGTTGGTAAATAAAACACATAATATGGTTGAGAAGTGATGATTAAAATTGAATATATTAAACTAAATGCAATGATCCCTAATGCAAATTACCCTAAGTATGCAAACTATATGAATGAAATAGATTTTAGCAAAATTAAACACAATTTGCAACAATTATAACATAAATAAATTAGGACAATTACTTTAATTAAACTCAATTTGTTATCAACATGTTTAATAACATTCGGAAAAATATTTCATGGCAACTCGATCTTTCATGAGTTTGGAAACCACATTAGGTCCTTTTGGAATCCTTTACTTAGTAAATACGCATTTTACTGATCCTTATTTACTAAGGGTTTCTTAGCATTCGTGTGAGGTAACAGGGACGTGTTAGGTTTGAAACAGTTTAATCACACAAATCTAAAAACTATGCAGATAACAGAGCTTAGTTAGAGTTGTTATGCAACCTGCAATTTAATCGGGTTAGGATCTAAATTGAGCATGCACATTTCAATTATACGTCCATAGCCGTCTTCTGGTTAGGATCGATCAGCTAATTTAGGTGCATTTTAATCACGTATGAACAAAATACAGCTTGATTTTAATAGAAAACATGATCGATTGAAGCACAAAAATTATAAGCATGAATCAAATAAATATTATTTAATCAAAGCAATCATTCTAACTTAAATAAAGTTAAGCTAACATTGTTGTAAACAAGAACAAAGAACACATACCAAACATTTTAATATTAAATTAAAGAAAAGAAAGATTAAACCCAAATCAGAGTGGCTGTCACCCAAGACTCTGACCGACGAGTCTCCTTCGCTCCTTCGTTTTGCTCATTTGCTGATGGCTCTCCAAGGTGGCCGACCAAAGGCTCATTAAGAGGCTTAATTGCTAAAATCTCTATAAAGAGATGATGCTAGGCGTGGGGAATGGAAAATGTTTAGAAGAATTGAGAGAAAAGAGAGAATGATGAAGGATGAGGGATGATGAATGAGGGAATGAAGGGGTCTTATTTATAGGTGAAGAGAGGTGGGTAGTTTGCTAAAAAATAGCTGGGTTTAGTCTCTTCAAACTTCTTCCATGAGTGGCCGGCCACAATTAGTGAAATTTGAGCTGAATTTTGCTTGATTTTTAAACAATTTAAATGCCATAATAACTCAGGACTGAGACTCGGTCAAATGTAAATCTTCAGACAAATCTCTAATTTCTTCAACAATGAAAGGACCTTATGTAACTAAACCAAAAAGTGGTTTAAGAGGACAGCCATGTGTAGCTGAATTTGGGTTGACTTGGTCTTCAATTTGGACGGTTTTTGTAATCCAACAAAGCTATTAGACCTGTCCAAAATAAATCAATAAGTTAAAAGACCAAAGAATAAAATTTATCCAATTTAAATAATTAATTACAACCCAAATTATTAATGAAATATTTAAAATGATTTATTAAATATAATTTTATATTTTATTATTTAATTTAATCATGTATGGCCCATTTTTTGTCTTAAAAAATGTAATATGTTCAAATCAATATAAAATAAGTCATTCTATGCATGAAAACTATATAATAAAGCATAAAATCACATTTTAATAATTTCTATGTCCTAATTTCAGATTTTCACATATTTCATTAATTTATTAAACAAGTACTTAGTTTTAACAACGAATATAAGTAAAAAGGTGATAAATTACATAGGAAAAATCCTATATATTTTTCAATTTACGATAATCCAATTTACCTAATTTATATTACAAAGTTTGTTCCAACTTTTAATGTTGTAATGTATTTAATTTATATAACAAAATTAATATTACAAAGTTTGTTCCAATTTTTAATGTTGTAATGTATTTAATTTGTTCCAATTTTTAATGTTGTAATGTATTTAATTTATATAACAAAATTTATATTACAAAGTTTGTTCCAATTTTTAATATTGTAATGTATTTAATTTATATTACAAAGTTTGTTCCAAGTTTTAATGTTGCAATTAATCTAATTAAATAAATACAAAGATTGTCTTTTTCTTTATTTATATTTTTTTAGAATAAAAAAATACAAACTTTGTAATATTTAAATTGCAAGAAACCCCTAAAATTGATGGTTTGATGGTGTGGTCCTAGGGGTATATTTCTGCAGGGGTCGACGTTCACGTCGTGGGTGATCGCGACGATCAACATCCTCTTCAGTCATAGGTGGGGGTGTGCAAAACATGAAAGAAAATCATATACCCCGACGCCATCAATGAACTTGAGCCGGGAAGAGTGCTATACTGCGGTGGATACGACCCAAGAGGAGTGGAGTAATGCGGCGGATACGGGCCGAGAGGAGTGTTGTACTGCAGTGGTACTGGACTAAAGATATCAAATCAGGAATGACATCTGTGTCCTGACGAGCACGGGAAATAGTTTTTAACCCACAACTCCGGATGATAAGAACTATAAACGGAATGCGTATGCGGCCGCTCGGGCTCTGGCTTTAGCTCGGCTTCTATATCGAGCACTGGCTCGTATGCCCCAAGTCGATGCATGTGCGAGGGGACAACAGTTGACTACCCACCAAGTAAATATGGTTTTCACATACTAGAGTACCATTATATGTACTCTACTGATGGTTGAAAATCAGAAGAAATATCCATCTGAGGTCTCCACGTCATCTGATTATCTCACACTGCAATATATTTCTGGTGCACAACCCCCCAACTATTTCCCTGTTTTCCTCTCTTGTTAATACTGTGAATCTTCCCCAACTGCATTGGCAGATCCGGGATATACTTGATGCAACCAAACTGCCAGAGTCCTCGATTCTCGTTATACCACTCAACTGTCGAGAAATTGATAATTGGTGCGTTAATACACCATAGGTGAGAATGAATGTGGGCAAAAGAGGGTATAATAGCCGCAATTTTTGGTCTCCGATATGACATCCAGATAAACTGCACGATTAATAACATGGTTAAAATTTAACACGATTCGAGTAAGATATACAAAGTAATTACATGTCACAAATATTGGAATAGCTTACCCCTTCCCCAGCATGTTGCTCAATCATTAGACGATATATCGAGACAGTGTACGATCTTTCGATACCCGGATAAAAACTCCATCTACAAAAACAAATTACATGTTAGAATAGTATCGTTAGAATAGTATCATTAGAAAAAAAAGTCAATTAATTGTTATAACAAGTTAAATTTTATCACCTGTTCACTAGTGGAAATACATATGCTTGGTGCCTAGCCGATGCCAAGAATGGCATCCGATAAAGAGCCCATAACTGCAGCAATATAAGGCATCCGCCTATGTCTATGGCATCAGGCTTTGTCGTCTAACAAAGCTCATGATACAATATAGCCAAAAATGTGAAACCCAAACTATATGAGTGAACATTTTACAAATCAACTAATAGGGGTAAATACATCAAATGAACCCTGTTGTTGTTCGCACCCGGCATCAATACACCCCCTATAATATGCATAATGTACGCTCGAGCTGCGTACATCACCTCCTGCTCAGTGGCATTAATTGATAAATGTTCAAAATTAGCTTTCAACCATAAAAATCTCAAACCCGTAAATTTGGACTCAGCATCGTTAGGCGAGACTCCTAGTAGGCTATAACAAAGGGTAGCCAGCTCAGCTATCGTACTTAAGCCCGTTACAGCACTCCCGTTAATTGGGACCAAGTTGCAATGCAACATCCTCCAGAGTGACAGTGCACTCCCCACATAGCAAATGAAAAGTGTGGGTTTCTGGGCGCCAACGCTCGACCAATGCGGATATTAAATCGTACCCTAAATCAAACGTCCAGATCAATGCTGCTGACCCGAATCCAGCTAACTCTAAGTATGGCATCAGTCGTTCATCCGAGGAATATTCTAAACCATTCACCCGACCTCATAATGCGCAGTACAGGCCCTGGCACTATTAAATTATAGAAAATAGTTATAATAACATAATTTATTTCCGTAAATGACATAGATCTTTTTTTAAGGGAACCCGTTATTAACAAATAACAATATATTACCATATTATTAATTGTGTTTGATATGTGACCATTATTCTTAATCAAGAACCCATTGCGATATCTGCAATTTCAAAACAAATTTCGGTTATTAATTTTAAAATTTGATGGATTTTAAATATTTATCAAAATATCTAAATTTTATATAATGCTTTTAATTACAAAAAAATACCAAACAGTTTTGTCTACGTCATATTTTTTGCTATACTACATTAACAAAATAAATATATCTTATAAATTCCAACTCAATAGTCCCATTTACAAATTCCATCTCAATGGTTTAATCTTTTACCTACATAAAAACCAAAAAAAAAATTATATTAAAATAATAAAAATATATATATAACAAAAACATAACATAAAATATCTCAACATAATAAATACGAATTTTTTTTATTATTTTAAGATGATAATAAGTAAAATGTATCGGTTTAAAATATAATATATATATTATCATGCGAACTTAATTATTGTCAAAAAATATAATTTTTTTTTTGCATAGAAGGATTCAAAAGAAATTTCATTTATAATATTTATCAAAAACATAAAATAAAATTTAGAAACATAAACTCTTATTCTCAATTATAAAATCTTAAAAAAAATTAGAACATATAAGCTAATTCCTAATTTATCTCATAAATTTCAACTCAATAGTCTCATTCACAAATTCCATATCAATAGTCTCATCTTTTACCTAATAAAAAAATTTATATTGAAATAATCAAAATAACATGCCAAATAAATTACATAAAAAATAAATCTAATCAACCTAAACACACAAAACAAATAAATTACATAAAAAAATAAAACATTATTTGTACATAACATAAATAGGTTTTTTTACTTCAATAAACATTAAAAATAAATTATGAATGAATGAAAATATAAAATAAATACAAACATACCTTAATAGCTCTTTTTAACCAAATAATACCTTACAAAAATAAAATTAAACCTGAATTAAATCAACAATAATAACAAAAAAAAACAAACATTAACATTAATTTATAAAAAAAATTACCTTTTCTTAAACATCTAATCTTCCCTAAACAACAAACTCTCATTTCGTTTTTTATTTATTTTTTCCTTCTCTTTCTCCTTTCCTCTTTCTATTCTGCTTCTCTTTTTTTCTTACTTTTTCCCTTCCCTTCCCGCCCTCTCCTTCTCCTTCTTCTCTTCTTTTCTTCAAAAACTCTCTTCTGGCAAAAAATGAGCAAATTTGTGCATTATTAAAATGAAAAAAATTAGATCAAACTATTTATCATAGTAATGTCATTAATCTTAAGTCGTTGAATTAATTCGTGATACCAACTCAATCAAATACATTATTAATATATATTATTGAGAGAAGTAATTTACATTGAGTTCATATCTCACAAAATACATAATTTTACTTTTTTAAGTGAAAAAATCAATATATCAAATAATATTACTTATTTTAACAATAAAAAGAATTGATGATCTGATTAAAAGTCAGACCAGATATAGATAATATTTTTTTCCCGCAATCTTATAATAAACCAACCACCAATAAATCACAGTAAACTTAATAAGATTTTACAAATACAAACCAACAATTAATCACAATAAATAATAATGCAATATACTGTATAAATTCATACACGGCATAAATAAAACATATAAAAAAAAAAACAAGAGCGCACAAATCCATAAAATTCATATTATTGATGATGATAGAAGCGTTTATAGCTAAATACCTAAACCCCAAAAAATACCGTGCTGACAGTCAAATTTATTCTGTATAATAATATAGCTCTATGCCTCGAATAACCTCAAATAAAACTTAATAACCTACTTACTTGTCCCTAAACCCAAAAATAAAGCTATCCCATGCAAGTTGGGGATAAACTTTGCAATAATATCTTGAAAGAGTGGTGGCACTGATTTATATAGCTCAAGTAAAAAAACAAGTGGGAGAGAAAGAACAGAGGGTTCCCACTTTTGAACCGTATGTTTACAATTTCGTATTTACAGAATGAAAATCGAGGAAATAAAACAATAATATTCTCTGTAAGCCTGTAATTTGGCTGCCATATGAGTTTGATTGCAAGGCAGACATTTGAGAATTTGTAAGAATATTTTGGGGTCAGCTTCTAGCACTTAACTGTACCAAAATGGGATAGAAAAATGTGTAGGAGGAAGTCATGTCATTGTCGCTTTCTTTGGTAAAGTGAATAACCAATCAGAGCAGACATCAAAAACGTCCAAAGCACCTGCAATAAACACAAAAGTAGAGAAGTGATTGGTTCCACCAGCTACAATCAAGCAGGGGGAAATAATAGAAGGAAATGGTAGGGAGAGTACCGTATTTATGGTATGCCATCGTTCAAGCCTTCGAATCCGGCATTGCATGTCTTCTATTATGCCATCCATTGGAGAAACCTCCCTACTCTGTGACGATTCTGATGGTGTACTGCCACCCTGTTTGGTCCACTAAAACATTATTAAATATAAAGAAAATTGGTACCAATCTTAAATGGAGCAAATTCTACCGCATAAAAACTAAGATTTTTAGTAACATGTGGACTCCAAATTATCAAGAATATGCAAATAAAATTTACGTGTCTGTTATCTGATTTTCAAATCATATCCTTCCGATGCTATTTCGTAGAAATCAAATCTTTGTTGAGAGGCAGATTCTAAATAACCATGGATATGTAGATTGCCATGGTAACTCTGATTCTTATCCAGCATAAACATTAGATGAAGTTTACGTTAGAGGCTATCTAGAATATCGACATGTGATGATAGCTTAATTTTGTTTAACAATAAACACCTGGGATTGTATAGACTCCACAAGTTCCTGCAACCTTGCAGCTTGATGAGTGTGAATCCCACTGTAACTTCTTTCCACAAGAGGTAATCTTTCCAAAATTATTTGGAGATAACTCTACAAGATAAATATGAGTCCTATCAAGTTTAAATAATAGACAAAAATGGAAGAAATACAGAAATATCTCACACAAACAAAGGCCAAACCTTTGTCGTGTATGAACCATCCAGTTTCAATGCTGAACCCGCAGCTGCCACAGCCTCTTTATTGACCCCTTTGATCTGTAGGTAAGGGCTAGGGGCATCTTGTAGATGGTCAACCTCAATAAGAATCTAAAGCCGGCACCGTTAAATGAGTGCATAAAGACAAGAGCTCATATATGTCAGAAATAATTGAAGTTAAAAAAATCCCACAACTATGAACACTGATTGACCCATGTTCAAGAATAGCCTTTATCCAAAAAAAAAAAAAAACAGATAAATAAAATATAAATGGTTAAGAACAGTGTGGTTTTCAATGGTATTAGATACAGGTGTAGAAGATTGAATAATAGTTTGGCAACTAAATCCTTCACACTTTCAAAGTGAATCAATAAAATATACTCACAAGAAAGCAATACTCAGAGCTAGCAAAGACAAACTAATCCAGAAGACCCACATCATATTATTTTTCATTTTAATAAAAGACAAACAGGATATAATTTTGTCCAGAGTTACTCAAATCAAGGTTTAAAGACATAATTCAACTAAATTGAAGTAGAGGCAAACTTCAGAAATGACCCGGAGTAGAAAGGAAAATTCAGCATTAAATCACAAGTTAGAATGAAGTCAGAACATTGAAAAAGTAGAAGCCTACGCTTTTGGTCACAACTAATTTTTTTAATTTAAAAGCCACTCATGTTAACACAAAATGAGTATTATAAAACCCAAACTAATATTACCTTGCCATCTTGGTAGATCAGTGCAGATGCTTCAATGTAGGCTACAGCTTGATACCTGCCATCAGGGAAGGAATAGAATACCCAATCAATCAATCATGAACTTATCAGTGAGTAATGCATGAAGGAGGTAAAAAGAAAACTGAAAATAGCAGAATATGCCTAATATAAAAATTTTCCAAATATGTAGGGTCTGAAAATCAAAACTACAATCTATACCAAAACAGATGATGTGAATGTTTGAGCCCAATCATCAAGAATAGCAGTGTCAGCAGATAAGACCCAACAAGTTGAATATTTTATGCCACTTTTTCATAAGTTACCACTCGTAAAACTACACATCCATTAGAGTTTGCAAAACTCATACAGAAGAATATCGACTTTGTTGAAATATGTGAAACCCCATATATTTTGGGATATTTTTTAAAGTTATTTAAGTAAAAAAATATTATTTAGATAGATAAGAAATTTTTTAAGAATATTTTATTAAATACAGTGCAGTTTTATTAAATACTCTCTTGAAAACTTTCATGGCATCTGAGCTAGGTTAAATCTCCAGTAGTATCATGGTTAAAACAACTTTCACTGGAGATAAGAGATCCAGCAATCAAACGGAGGTAGAAAGTTCTACCGTTGAAACAATTATCGAGAGTGCAATGACTCAAGGGACAGAGATGTCTCACCTCTCTTTTCAACTGACATCTCACAAGTTGAATGGAAAAAATTATCTCGAATGGTCGCAACACATAAAGTTAGCAATTGATGGGCGCGGTAAGCTAGGTCATTTAACTGGAGAAGTCAACCAACCAGAGGTGGGCGATCCAAAGATGAGCAAGTGGAAGTCATAAAATTCTATGATAATTGCGTGGCTTATTAATTCCATGGAAGCATCCATAAATAAACTTTTTCTTTTTCTCCCGACTGTTAAAGATGTTTGGGACGTTGTGAAAGACACCTATTCAGATTTAAAAAAAGCTTCACAAGTCTTTGAGTTAAAAATAAAACTCTGGAAGGCTAGACAAGGGGAAAAGGAAGTTGCTTTTTATTATAACGAGATGATGTCTCTTTGGTAAGAACTGGATTAGTGTTATAATGATGAATGGGAATGTCCCGGAGATGGTGTAAAAGCTATTTAAAAAAAAAAAAAGAGAATGAGCGAGCATATTTATTTCTGGCTAGTTTAAATAAAGAATTTGATGAAGTGAGATATCAAATCCTAGGAAAAAAATCGCTTCCAACACTCCGTGAGATTTTTTTTGAGGTTAGAAGAGAGGAGACAAGGAGAAAAGTAATGTTAAGGCCAAGATTTAAAGCTAATGATGATAGTTCTACTCTTGTAACTGTTAAAAACAATGATAATAGTGACAAAAGAAAAAAACCTTGGTACGACCACTGCAAAAAATATTGGCACACTCGAGAAACGTGTTGGAAGCTCCATGAAAAACCGACGAATAGGAAAAAAAAGGATGGCAATGGTCGTTGTTCACAATCAGATGATAGCAGAGCTTTCCAAACAACTAATGAAAATCATGAGTAGCAAAGTTCTCTAGAAGGGTCTCCATTCACTAAGGAACAATAAGAGCATCTATACAGGCATTTTCAATCACCACAGTTTCGGATGAATTCTTTTGTTCCTAACTCATCCAATAATCCTTCTTCCTCCTTTGCCCAACCAAGTACTGATTTCTCTATTTTTTTCAGTGTTAAGCCTTGTAAAACAAACACTGGATTGTTGATTCTGGAGCTAGTGATCATATGACTAGTAGTCATTTTCTTTTCTCAACTTACACACCTTATACAGGAAACAAAAAGATCAAAGTAGCAAATGAGTTGTTCTTGACAATAGCCGAGAAAGGCACTATTAAAATTTCACCTTCCTTGGTTTTACATGTGCCAAACCTAGCTTATAATCTCATATCGGCCAGTAAATTATCCCATTCTTCGAATTCTATATGTAAATTTCAGAACATGGTCTCAGAGAGAATGATTAGCAATATTAAAGAATCTGGTGAGATTTTACTTTTTTGATGACAACCATCTAAGTCAACCAACAATTACTCTATGTTTAAAATCTATTTCTAGTTTTGATAAAGTTACGATTTGTGGACACCCTAATTTTTACTTTTTAAGATATTTGTTACTTGATCTATTTAAAAATAAAACTCCTTCATATCACTGTGAATTTTGTGAATTGGCTAAATATCATTTGTCATTCTTTTTACCTCAAAAATATAAAGCTTCCACACCTTTTTCGTTAATTCATAGTGATGTTTGGGGATCTTTGAGAGTCTCAACTTTTTCTGGAAAACGTTGGTTTGTCACATTTATTAATGATTATACTCACATTTGTTGGGTGTTTTTATTAAAAATTTGTCTGAAGTTAAAAATGTGTTTAAATCTTTTTATGCTAGTAAAAACATAATTTGGTGCGAAAATAGATGTATTTCGAAGTGACAATGGTGGAGAATTTTTTAGTGGCCAATTAGGCGTTTTCTTAACCAAATATGGAATAGTCCACCAAAGCTCTTGTACAAATATACCACAACAGAATGAGATTACAGAAAGAAAAAACCGCCATCTTTTGGAAGTAACTAGAGCCTTGATGTTCACTAGTCAAGTACCATGTTATCTTTGGGGCGAAGCCTTATTAACAACTACATATCTTATTAATAGAATGCCCAATAAAACTCTAAACTATAGAACTCCTTTCAATCTTTTTAAAGATAACTTTCCTAACTCTAAATTGATCATAGATTTCTCTTTGAGTTTTTTGGTGTACTACTTTTGTTCATCTTCTCAACCAAAATAAACTAGATCCTAGACGAAAAAAATGTGCCTTTGTTGAATATGCTTCTAATAAAAAGGGTTACAAATATTATGATCCAATTGATAGGAAGATTATTGTTACCATGGATGTCACATTTGTTGAAACACAATCTTACTTTGATTCTAACCTTCAGGGAGAGAATTATATTAAGTAAGATTTAATAATTAATCAAGAAAAGACTAGCATTATACAATATAGAGATTCTAATAATGGGGAAGACGAATTTATGATTAACACAGAAATTAATGATGTTAATATTATTAATAGAAAATAGTATGAAGGTGTAGAGTCTGATCATGAGGACAAAGAACAAACAAAGGAGTTATTGGTTTACTAAATAAGAAACCGAAATTAAGAAAGTGGAATCCACTAGATTCATCACCAAGAATCCAACCCGCAAGATCTTGTCAAAAGTCCAAGTAAAACTCATAATCCAACCAATGAATTTTCTGATTTAGATATTCCAATTGCTAAAGGAAAAGGTGTCAGAAATGTTGTCAAATATCCCATGTTTAAATTTGTGTAATATAAAGCATTGTCTTCAACATTATCAGCCTTTGTTTCATGTCTCGATACTGTGAAAATACCCAAAAATGTGAAAGATGCTTTACAAGTTCCTGAATAGAAGGAGGCCGTTTTAGAGGAGATGCGCGCTTTTGAAAAAACAAGTACATGGGAAACAGTGGAATTACCTGTATAAAAAAAACAGTGGACTGTAAATGGGTGTTGACAACCAAATTCAAACCGGATGGATCTTTAGATAGATGCAAAGCCCGGCTAGTAGCTAAAGGGTACACTCAAACATATGGGATAGACTATCTTGAAACATTTGCTCTAATAGCCAAGTTAAATTCTATTAGAATTTTTTTATCAATTGTCGTTAATCTTGATTAGTCTTTACAGTAGCTAGATGTGAAGAATGCTTTCCTAAATGAGAAACTTGAAAAAGAAGTTTACACGAATCCTCCTCCAAGTTTTGAAGAAAAATTTGGAACTCAAGTATGTAAGCTCAGGAAATCTTTGTATGGTCTAAAACAATCTCCTCGAGCTTGGTTCGAACGGTTCACTCAAGTTGTTAAAAAACAAGGTTACTCACAAGGGCAAGCTGATCACACAATGTTCTATCGACACTCACAAAGAGGTAGAATAGCAGTTATTATAGTTTATGTCGATATCATTATTACAGAAGATGATGTGGATGAAATAAGACGTCTCAAGGAGCATCTAGCATTGGAGTTTGAGATCAAAAACTTGGGTCACTTTCTTGGAATGGAAATTGCTCGATCAAAAAAGGTCTTGTGGTCTCTCAGAAAAAATATGTGATTGGTCTTTTAAAAGAGGCTGGGATGAGCGGTTGACGCCTAGTTGACACACCAATTGATCCAAATGTAAAATTCAAAAATAAAGAAAGACGATTAGTTGATAAAGGGAAGTACCAGAGATTAGTTGGTAAGTTAATTTACTTATCACATACAAGGCTAGACATAGCTTTTGCAGTAAGCTTAGTGAGTCAATTTATGCACTCCCCAATGGAGGAACATGAAGAAACAGTGTTTCGGATTCTGAGATACTTGAAGATTCACCTAGCAAGGGCCTATTCTTCGAGAAATCCAAACAAAGAGGAATTGAAGCTTATATAGATGCAGATTGGGTAGGCTCAATAACAAATAGAAGATCTACATCAAGATACTGTACATTTGTTTGGGGAAACCTTGTGACTTGGCAAAGCAAAAAACAGTGTTGTAACAAGAAGTAGTGCAGAGGCTGAGTTTAGATAGATGGCTCAAGGAATTTGAGAAATGATGTGGTTAAAAAGAATTATGGAAGAGCTGAGGAAACCAATAACTTCACCAATGAAGTTGTACTGTGATAGCAAAGCTGCCATTAGTATTGCTCACAACCCAGTCTAGCATGACAAAACTGAACATGTTGAGATTGATAGACACTTTATCAAGAAAAAGATTAAAAAAGGCCAAGTGTGCATGCCGTTTGTTCCTTGAAAACAACAGATTGCTGACATACTCACCAAAGGGTTCCCTAAGACAAGCTTTGATTTTCTTGTAAACAAGTTGGGCATGATTGATATTTATGCACCAACTTGAGGGAGGGTGTTGAAATACATGAAACCTATATATTTTGAGGATATTTTTAAAGTTATTTAGGTAGATAAATCTTAAAATAAATCAATTGAGATTTTTTAGGAATATTTTATTCTATCTTTTAGTAGTTTATTAGAATAAGAGAATTATTTTCCCAATTAGGTTATGACTCTTTCCTCTATTTAAATTCAGTTCTTCAGTTAATAAAATACAGAACAATTTTATTAAATACTCTCTTGAAAACTTTCTAACTTAACTTCCTCTCCCTTTAATATCCAAAAGTTCTGTTCAACAGTACCTCTTAATCCCCCTCCTCTTTTTTCAAGAGAAGAAAAAGAGAATTGTGAGACCTTTGGATTAATTTTGGGAAATGACTGCTCAAACGTCTTTCTAATTGACAATAAGAGGCATTAACATCACAATACAAACCATTTTTATTCAATACCTATCATAAAATAACATTCCGTTATAGCAAAATTCTAGTGAACATCAACATTAATATCTGACTTACCCAAGGTTAAGAAGGCCAGACACTGTACTAATGCTAATGTCAAAATCCACTTTGGGCTGAATGATGAAATTCCCTTCCCTAATCGGCTAACCAAGAGAATAGAGAAGGAATCAAAATATCAGCTATTTGCTACAGTTTTAGAAAAAGCAACTACATTGCATAGGCTAAAAGGAATTTTACATAAATATTACTACTCACCTCTCGTATTAGTAACGCAAATCTGCCCTCACATATTCTGACACGTACACAGTCACTCTCAGCTATGTGCCCATTTGCAGGAGTTCCAGGAAGCCTTAAATATATATCAATGAAATTCTGAACAGAACTACAGAATTTGGCAGAGTCAAGAATATTTAAAATATCTTGATAGGCCACCTGATACCATGAATAAGTAGGAATGGCTTGTCAGTAACAAGGCTGGGCCATGAGTTTTAGATCATAGTCTTTATAATACTTACTTGTTTATTACTCTTCAAAACGAATAGTGAACTCTCGGGAGAAAGAACAGGATCAAAGTCATTTCTAATTTTGAGCTGCAATAATATGAAAAACCATTGCAACACACAATTAACTTTGTTGTCAGAGTTGCTGCTCAAAGAACCATACCTTTACATGCATCTATGTAATACATATTGCCATGAGCAGGTTAAATACATACAAACAGTAAAATACTTTACCAACATGTGTGCCTGTTCAAAAACCGAAAGAAATACCAAAAGTTTTCTGATATGTCCAAGCACATGTACTAAAAGTTTGAGATATTCATAGACTACTGACATGTGCATGAACAAGATGCGGTTCAATATGCTGCTGGAATATTGGAAACACTGTCATCATGATCTCATTTTGGGACATAAAACACCCCACTCTGCTTTTGTCTCTTTGAACTCGAGAAATCAGGTGTGAATGAACACCTCCAACCTGGTTTTGCAGCCAAAAACCAACTTAATAGCCCATTTTTCCCCAAAGAAAACAAGATAATACATACATCACAAGAAAATATCAAGCCCTAAAGGAGGATTAGGGAAGTCATCTTACAACAGCAATCCACAAGTCAAGGGATTTCCTGATTTCAGGATGCAAAGCATAAACCCCCTCAAAAATGATCTGGTCAACAGAAAAAAATAAATTTGAAAAGTTATACAAGTTTTAATTCAAATAAAGAGAACAACTCAGAAAGTGTTTCAATTGCAGAACAACTATCAGGCATCTTGGATAAGAAAGAACAAATTGTTCACCTTAGCAATCCATGTTTCATATTCTAAGTAATTGATTATTTTAGCTTGTTATATTCCAATAAATATAATCATTAAAAAAAAAAAAAACAATCTTCGACAGCACTGAAATGAACATGTAACAGACCACACCACAATCTTCAGAAATTTCAAGCTCTTTGAAACAACTACGAGAACCAGTCTCCAAGTTGAATACAGGTATTTTTGTCTTTCGACCATGCTTTATGTCACCAATGTTCTGCACAAGACAAATACAACCGTGAGGCATTACTGATCAGTGCAAAACTTTCTGGTCAAAATCACACGCACAAGGTATGCAAAATATTAATAATATGCATTTCTTTCATCTATATCAACATCTGGATACCATCAAGCTCTCCTTGAATGAGTTAATTTCTTATATTTTATATGGTTTTTACTATTTTTAAAATGAAAACAAAAATACTCTAGGTGACTGCTTTTATTTTCAGAAAAGTAAAAGAAAACACAGTTTTCACAGATGCTGGGAACAAGAGTTTATTGCTTCCAATGATTTTGAAAACAATGTTTCCACTCCTGCCGATATTCATAAGAGGAATGACATTAATATAACATTTTTTTATGCAATAACAGTAAAATGAATGTTTTAAATTTATAAAAAGCGGCCAATAAAGTAATATAAATATACTACAACAAATATATAAAGAAATGAAATATATATAAGTATAATCAATATTCTAAACAGAAAAATAAACTACAATAGAAATTATATACTTCCTATAACAATAACCAATTGTTTGAACATATTCAATTCAATCTGAAATGTCAAATTAAAATCTGTCTACACTGAAATTAATATGGTACTATATAAATTAGACTTTTATAGTTTTATATGTAAACGTGGATGTTGTTTAGATAAATTATTCTTTATTATCATTACAATTTACTATTCATTTCTACATGGTAAAAATGAATATTAAAGATAATATTTTATGTATAGTATACACATTAACTAGAAGTATTGAAAAAAGTAGTATTTGTCAAATACATTTCATAATTAAAAGAAAGAAAAAAGAATAATTAAACACACACATATGTAGGTACATATACATTATATATATGACGACAACTTTTTTTTAATGTCCTACATCTGAAATTAAGTAATACAATGTTTATTGATAGAAATAGACAATTGGTGTTACTAAATGATCCTTAAGCTCGTGAAAGTTAAGTGAAGCCAGAACTGCAATTTAGTTAACCACGTAATCTTAATCTTTACAAACCTTTAGTTAAGCTTAGTTTCAAGCTGCATCATTTACCACTATAATGGTTCAACTGAAGTTCAATGCCTCATTCAGCCCTAATCCTTAAGACATGTATTATAATTTAACCAAATTACACAAATATAGAAATTTACCTTAGAAAGCAAAGGCAAATCGAGAGAGTTAAAATCATCGTATTTGAAATCCTTAACTTGCTCTGGTTTAAAATAGCTTTCAAGGGAAACTACTTCACAACCAACAATATTTGCCATTTTATGTGCCAAGCTAGTCTTTCCGGATCCACTAGGACCACCTGCAAAAGCAGGTGAGATATCAACAGCATATGAGTTTTGCAATCAGAAGGGGCAATAGTGATTCTGAAAAATGACATGAACTTATTTCTTTCTTGTTTCACAGGTCAAGAACCTGCAAGTCATTTACATAGTTCAGAATTCACATAGTCTGCCAGGTAAACCAAGAAATATGAAGAAGCGTGGATTAGATTTTGAGACGCTAATTCTCACATTTAACCAAGGCACTTAAATAAAAAAATAGGAAGAAAGCATTGGATATCAAAATTGCCAGAGGATTTACACTACAGGAATTAAGATTCATAAAATGTGACAGTGGCAAATAAAATACTAAATCCTAGTGAAAGCATAGTATTACTGCTTTTCATATTTTTTTAGAGCTGATAATGTAACAACTATCAAAGAATTTATCATGCGGTAATCTAAAGAGAGCTAAGAAAACTGTTTGACCAAAAAGTAGCCCACACACTTTCAAAAGTCAAGCCAGCCAGACAAGTTAATGAAAAGAACCATCCCTGCTAGGACAAGTTTCACACACTCAAAACATTATTTGAAACTTCATAGAAGTTCATATGAACAAGCAACTAAACTAGAGAGACATAGGAAAGGAATATGATAAACCAACCAAGAGTGGAGGGAGGGAGAGAGAGGAGCATTTTTTTTAATATTACCAATTCCAACTATAACTGGAACACTTTTATTCTCCAACACAAACTGAAAATGAAAACCAAAAGAAATGGCATCAGCTTTGGACATGACTGGTATTCTGATCACAATTTAACAGTACAAGCCTTTTCATTATAAGAGCTCTTCCTTCATTACCTGGATTCCCTGCACAGCAAGGAGCAAGCCTCGGTCCAAGTCATATGAATCAGGCATTGGAGCAAGTTTCATTGTATCCCTGAAAGCAGAAGAACCTGTAGCTGCTACATGAGAAAGTCTACGCATGAAGTACATTGAAACTCCTCCATGATGTACTTGAGGAAAGGAAATACTTAAGTTATCGAGCTGTCCACATAGAGGAGGCATACCTACTGAACCACCATGTGAACGATCTGATGAGGCAAAATGCCATGTTGGTAATACAGGCTCCATTTTTGATTTTGTTGGAGAGCGAGTCCAAGGCTGAGCTAAATCCTCAAGCCGGGAAACAAGGTTTGGAGTGGTACGAATAGGCTTTGGTGCTGCAATGTCTTTTTCTTGATTATGAGAGACAGATGTGGCAGAAACAAGTGGAGGAGTATTCAGGCGTGGAACACCTGAAAGTGGAATTGACTTGAGAAAAAAAGATAAGCAACAATAGTAGCATTGACAGAGAAAAGTTTGATAGAGATCATGTCTAATGAACAACCTTTTCTTTCAAGAATCATTTCCAGATATGATTTAGTTAGCCATTGTCCAGTAATTCCCATCCGTAATGCTTCTGCTCCAACTGTCTATGCAACAGTATAGCAACCAAATCAAACATAAGTTTTTTATCAACTGTTTTTACATAGACTGGCGAAGATGGGAGATTATATTCACTCGCTAACCCAAATTCTTACCACAAAAAAACCAAACACAACAGATAAAGATTGGAATTTTGCAAGAAGATAAAATGTAATATATTAGACTTGGACAACATACATGTTTAAAATAAAATCTTGGAACTGAAGCTAAACAGTAAAGTTGACAACTTGACATATAACAAACAGATAGAACATGAATACAAACATACAGCAAAGAAGACATCTGAGAATCAAAACACAGTAGATATAACCTATATCAGTAAAATGGTAGGCTAGTAGCAAAGCCAATGAATTTTGGTTCAAATAAAACAAGAAACATTTTAAGTACATTATAGATGGATTGACTGATTGCATTTTGGCATTTCAAAAAGTGTTTAACATCTTTGAATTGAGAGGTGCCATGACAGAATAATAACGCAGGTCATTTCAGGCAAGGACAGGTATAAACAAGCACCCCAGCTTCGCAGGAACCTCCTAAGCTTTCAAACATATAAATGGATGATATTGTTTGACACCTAAGCAGAGGTAATTCCAAGAAATACAGAATCCCAAGTTCATGAAATTCATATTCAACAATGCAATCTATATTCCACAATTGTGTATAATCCAAAAAAGAATTAATTTAAGACTTTGCAAGAAAAAGCTTCTAAGCCATCTAAATTTCTTCCAGTTTTCATAATGTTCTTGTTTTCTTGCAATAAATAGAGGCATCAAATTATTACTTATAAGAATCAACGCACAACATTGAAAGAAAATAAAAGGAAAAGGAAAAAAAACAAAAACAGAAAGAAATTCAAGGTCAACATACAAAGAAGACAAGAAATGGCTGCACTAGAAGAAAAAGAAGGAAGAAAGCATGTAAAAGTGAGTCAAAGCACACTGCAATACTGGTTCTCATTTTAAGTTTTCAGTATGATACTTAAGCAATTGCATCTTGTCACTCTCATTTAAAGCTGAACCAAACAAAAGAAACATTTTTTTTGACTGGTCATTTCTTTTACATATATCACTTATATCAAGGTCAGCTCTCAATGAAAAGCATCTAGAAGATAGCCTCGATTATTAAGCATGACTAATGGAGATCTCTTCACAATTATATCATTTATCAAAACTTACCTAAAATCAAAAAGCAACACATATACAGACATGGAAGTGTCAGTCATAATCCACAAATAACTGACAAATAAGCAACATACGTTGAGAAAAGGACTTTTTGCTGAAGTGTCTTCCAATCAATGCAAATTATATTAATATTTTCTGAAGGTAAATCGGGAATATTTGACGAAATATAACGCACTAAAGAAAATCTGAAATGTTTCCTTCTGGAAGAAATTAAGTTCATACTTTCCTATCTGTGCCCCTAAGCACCAAGAAGGTTTCCCCAAGCGTATCAATTGTTTCAAGTGACAGGGAAAGGCTGCCAATATTAACTGATGTTGATGCCCGTTTATAACTGACTACAACATTGTAGCCCAAAGCCAGGAGTCCACCAAGTGTCATCCGTCCAACCTGTTCAAAATTAGATATAAGAATGGGTAAAAAGAACCACATTAAGTTAGAGCAAATGAGCTAACTATGAGATGATTTGCAACATAAGTTTCCACCACAAAGAAGCATGTCTTTTATATAATTAGAAAGATACAAAGTAACAATCCTAGAATACAGATTGAGCTCATTTTTTGATGGTTTGTTACAAACAGTCCTAAATCAAAATGTCATATAATATATTTTTAAATGATGCAGAAGAACAAGATTGAGGACCACAAAAAGGTGTTTTGATCACCAGAAACCTTACTTTTAAATCATATTGCATATTGCTATTGTGGCAAAATACTAGTTGTATTATTGCACAATATTGCTCATTTCACAAAAAACAATTAGCGTCAGCTACTTATTTCATTCCATAAGAAAAAAAACACATTTATTTAATTGATTAAAAAAAGCATCCTTAATTTAAAGAGTTGAAAACTTGAGTATAATAACACCTATAATAAAAGGAATGAAGAGAAAATAAAGTTATTGGATATAAAATGGAAGAAGTTAGCAACTTATAAAAGCTACTGCATCAATTACAAAATTAGTAATTTTAAAAGGGAAACACATAACCATACAAAGTTTCAATAGCCAAGGGAAGACATGAACCCTGCTTCCACCCCAACCCCCTTAGCTACACTACTGCATGTAAAACCATTTCGACAGTAACACAGAGAAAGAAAACCTCAATGACAAATTAGAGAGCAGAAATTTTCAGTTTGACAACAACTACCACATTACAACTGTAATCAAGGACAGAAAGCCTGACCTCAAATTCAGCTTTTGGTCTGATGATGAAATTTTTGTCCACAATTCTCTGATCCCCAAGTGACAGATAATATCGAATACCAGATTGTCGCACCTTAATCCAATCATTTATCCGCGCTTCTTCATTAGCTGATGGGGGTCTAAGGTACATCTCAATGAAGCTAAAGCAAAATGAAGTTTTCATTTCAGTCCCAAACCTTTAAAAGAGTAAAGCCCCGAGAGGCATATATAACTAACACTCTGCAAATAGATGGTATGTGATAATAGTCAGAACCACTCACTTATCAGTTTGTGCCTCATCTTTAAGGAAAAAGGTAGACTGTCCATCAGGTGACTGCCACGCAATATAATGTCCAAATGAGACTTTAAAGGGGGTAACTGATTAACAATGCAACAAAAACTAACTCTCAATTTTTATGCATTAAAGAAGAGGAATACCTATAGGTTTGTTCCAGTAACAGTTCACTCAAGACAGCCACAGATAACCAACTAATCAATTTTTTTGTTCATTTCTTTTTTTCTTGGGCAGGGGGAAATATATTTAGAGCTTTCTATGTTGTTGTGTCCACCCCTTCCCCTTTTTTTCTATGTGCATGTCTACTTATAACTTAATACTGCAAATCAATTACACCTTTACTTTGTCTTTCACATATGTATCATGAAAGAACTTGTCTGACCAATAGTAATATCAAAATGGCTACAAAACTTCAGTTACACCTAATTGCCATATGCAGCTCAGTTTTTAAGCAGAACTCAAGATCAAGAAACTTTACTGCAGCTCACATATTCACCACTTAAACTGCAATAGCCAGTGTCCAAAGTACAAAACTTTGCAAAGAGAAGATATCCAAGGTCCAAATATGAGCTTGAGAACAAATTACCAAACAAGTCTAAAGTCAATCAAGATAATTTCACAGTGTTTATGAAAATGTACATTCTTTCTTGACTCCAAACACATTTATGAGTTCTCTATTCATCTTTTATGTATGGCAATGCTGAGAATTTTATGTGACAATAAGATACAAAGTATCACATACCTCACTTCGGCATTTCAGCTTGTAGATTGCTTCTCTAAATGATGATACAAAACTGTTGTTAATTCTAATCTGCATGATAAACGCCATTAATGAGGAATTTCCAGTTAAATTCCAATAAGTAAGAACATAAAGAAAAACAAAAAAAAGAAAAGAAAAAACCTGTGCATGATGAAGGTCTGGCTCAATGTGCTTTCTAAACAAAGGGAAAATGCTATCAATAAGGTAATCCAGTGAGCAAGAATCTCCTATATCGTATCGAACTTTGGAAAGAAGACTAAAATGAACACCACCAACCTGATACACAACGAAATATTCAGAAGCATTATGTCAAAAGCTGATGAAAAAAACTGATAACTCCACCAACGCTTTATCAAACCTAGTTCTTAGGGAAAGAAGATATTACCACTGCAACCCGGATATCAAGCAGAGAGCGCAATTTTGCATGCAGAGCATAAGTACCATCAACTATTACCTAAAAAAATGTATGAGCCTTTTAAGTCCAAAGCAGCCATAATATGAGATAGATCCTATTTTTACACTTTCTTACCACACCAGACATTGCACTCTTTATAGCTTTGGAGCCAACACGTTTCTTTTGATGAAAATCAAATACTGGTATCTTAGTATCTTTCCCTTCTGTCAAATCCTGTGTTCAACCAAAAACAGAGGGCAAACTTTAAGATATATGCATTTAGAATGCCCCAAACATACTGAGATGCAGATAAAATTTTACCTAGACAATAAATTAGATGAATATGTCAGCAAAAAACAATTCAGTTATATGTTAACTTAAACAAGTCTGCAAACAACAGCCATTCACTGAAAAATTGCATTTACCAGCAACTGGCCGTTTCCTTATGTGCTCAACATATGAAGAATCATGTGGTCAACGTCAACATTAAAAGCAATACTTTTCAATATACAGAAGTGAAAAAATAAAACCTAAGTTTTAAATTTAATTGATAAATGTTATAATAGGATTAGGTTTAAAAGCAAAACTAAACTGGTCTGCTACTTTAGGAAAAAAAATTGCATGACCAATTAGTTATTTTCAATATGACTCATATGTTACTTGGAATCTAATAAAAAAATACCAGAACGTATAAGTTGTTTAATATTTTAAAATGAAAAAGAAATAAGTTGACTAAAACTACGAAACATATAACTAAATCCAAATTACAGTTTTATCAGACAGAAACTGTCAGTATGGCTATAAAAGGACAGTTTAGGAACACAAGCATTCATGTCCTGTGTCCAAATTTTTTTCCAAATCCTACATATATACACCACAGGTTACAGATTTTCCCCACATCTTTAAACATCAAAAGGATGTTGAAGGACCTGTAGAATTTCTAAAATGGTTCAATTTAACCAAATAAATACATACTGAACCATTATAAAGAAATGTACAAACCTCAAGATTTCGGATCAATGCATCAAAATCTATTGAATCCAAATCAGTCCCTTCATCAGTTCCACCCCGGTAGTTCTCCATTGGTATAACAGTGCAACCGATAACAGATGCTACCTTCTCTGCTAAGCTTTTGGAAATTGGAACCACCAAATAAACCCGAAAACATTATTATAAGAAAATAATAAAAAAAAGCATACAGCACCATTTGTCCTGCTTCTTACAAGCTTTCTTTTGAAAAGCAAATAGATAGATATTTAGTAGAGGGAGAGACGCCAGAAAACTAAACAGAATCAGAATAGCATGCATACCTAGTTTTGCCTGATCCACTGGGACCACCAATGCCAACTGTGACAAGACCCTCCTTTTTCTCTCTGAGTTCTTGTATGGATTTTACAAGCAAATAATATCCATGATCAAATGACTGCATCATTCCAACCCAAACAATCATCAGTCTCAAAGTAAACTTTCAAAGAACATTAACAGATAAACTCAAACAATAAACAGAGTGCAACTAAGAAGTTCACATGAGACCAAACACTAATACTTCAAGATCATACAGGACGAACTTGACATGGAAAATTTTGAAAACTAGGATTCAGAGCACCACAATATAAAACATAAGCAACCAACACAACAATCAAATATGCTTACCAAAAGTCATTAACCAAGTTATTCAAAGTTCAAGCCATACACGTATATATATATATTGATACCAACAATATGGTTTAGCTTTGTCAATGGAGTTTACCTTAACAACACTGGAACCAGTGAAGGACAAGAAAAAGAAGGAAGATAACAACTTTCAAACATGCAAGAAATTTGACGAAAATTTAGGAAAAGAGTGTGTGTATGTGTAACATAATTAAGATGCAACTGATTTTTGCTTAAGTAGCATATTCAACCCTAATCAGCACAACCTCTGGATTGATAATTGTCAAGTTTATTTAGAGACTTCCACACTTGTATCAAGAGTCGAAGCCAGATGACACCTTGGATGATATCATCTAGAATTTATTGTTTTCTAATAATAGGAAAATCATCAATTTATCAAGCAGCAAATTGGGCAATCATCAATGACATAGAGGCAGAATAAAAAGATTGAAATACTAGGTTGACATACCATAGCTCAAAATGACATTAAGTAAAATGAGACACTGTGAACAATCAAAAATTCCAAACATATTTACAAAACAAAAAACACTTAATAAAGCATAAATAAAGCAAATGCTGATCATGATTCAATAACATAAGTAGAAAGAAAAAAGGAAAACGTATTTGTTTCCTAGATTACCCAAGATTCAGTACTTGTCTTTTGAGCCTAAAAAACAATAAAAATGTCTAATAACAGAAATTCTTCAGAACCCAAATTTCATTGAAGAATTAAAAATTACCCAACAACCCAGAATCAAAAACTAAGAACAACTAGAATTATTTTCTTGAAAACAGAAATTGAAGGGGGACTGACCACATGAAGAGGGAGAGATTGGAGAATAGAAGAAGAAGACGAAGTTGAAGTTGAAGGTTGTTGCTGGAAATAGTCTCGTCCTCCTTCTTGGAATACTCTTTGGACAACTTCATCATCCATTAATTTTCCTTTCTTTTTTTTCTTTTTTTTTTTTTCTCGAAAAGAACAAAAAAATTCAGGGCTTTCCTTTTTTTCCCCGCAATACTAGTCTGCACTGCAGTTTTCTTTGCTTTGCGTGGGAGGAATCGATCATCAATCAAATGAAATCTTTCTTATTAAAAAGGAGAGAATAAAATTATGAATTTTGAAAAAAAAAATTGTTCTTTTTCTTGCCTTTAATTTTTTTCTTTTTAAGCTTTTCGTTGTCTGAGGCTATTTGCTCCCGCTTGTTTTCCCCACCGTTTCTTTTTTCATTTCCCTGTGCTATTATTAATTTTGATTTACCATTTACCAGCGACTTTTTTCATAGCTTTAATCAAGATTATGATTTACTCGTACGCGAAATCTATATAAATAATTTAATTTAATTTAATTTTAAAAAAAATAAATTTTAATTAAAATGTTAAATTAAAATATTTCAAATTATTATATTTTGGTTTCGAATACTATCAAATGTGTTTTCTTAAAGTTTATATGATTTAAAATGATAAAAATATTTTTGTAATAATGTATATTATTTTATAAGTGTTTTTGATAATTATTCAATTGAGTTTAACATGATTGATGGATCACACAAACTTAATCAACTCTTCTTATAAACATTATAGAAAATATATTATAAATTACAATTTTTTTAAAAGAAGAGTTTCATTTACCCCAACCACATTTAAGTACAAACAAAATGGTCCAAAGCTCAGAAAGATAATACATTAAAATCAACGACAACAAGCCCAATCCTAGTAATAAAAAAAACCCATTCGTCACCGCTGACGTTAACAACAATGAAGGGTTGAGACGTGGTCAAAAAAGCTCAATCAAGTGAGACAACTCTAGTCTAAACCAAGACATCCACCACCAAGGGGGAGCATAAATCAGAGCAAGGACCTAAAGAATGGTCATCGTTGCCATCATGGACATCGTTAGGAGTCATTGACATAAGAAGATTCGAATACTTCAAAGTGGCATCAATATCTAGAAATAATAGTTTGGTGTAACCAAATCAACATTATCATGCAGAATCCATCGAGGCTTGTCAGAGATAGCGCTCCGCCAAACATAGGGACCTTGCTGGAGCGGAAAGAAACATAGGCCAAGAAGACTCCTGGCCAAAGAAAAGGGGACAAGCTTTAAGGGAAAATCGTGAAAAGACTAAAAGGTAGCCAAGATTCTCTTGTCCACCATTCTGATAACCAAAAGCCTAAGGGGATGGGGGAAATCTTGAGATTATTCTTTCGAAAGACAATAAAAAGCATAAAAGAAGATAAAGGTGAAGGGAAAGAAGCCTATGCTGGCCGACCCTAAAAGCAGTTCACCCCTATTAGTTAATTATTAGATAGTCCCTTAATTTTACACTCTTTGTAATTTAGTCCCTAGAATAGAATATTTAATTTTCTTGCAAGCTTATCTTATTATGAATTGTCATACTATAAAATCGTATTAGTAGTCGTTTAGACTCTATTGTGTAGGCTAGTTATTGTTCAGTCGCCTTTTCCTTTATGTTTGACCCCCTAGAATATTTCGTGTTCCATCAGAACTATAAATATTACAACTGACACTACACATTTATAGTAAAATCGGGCTTTCAAAATTATTATATAAACACGTGCAGACGGTTAATATCCTAATCATCTATACCACTGCATTATTTCTTGATTGATAATCTTATTACCTTCAAAAAAAAAAGCTTGAATAGAACCACCACTACCCTCCAACATATATAAGCCATCATGTAAGTTACCATTGCTAATCTTCCTCCCTCTTTGAAGGTCCTAGAATACACAATGATCAGGGAAAAACTCAATTTTACAATTTAAGGTATTTGTGATGGCATTAACAGATAAAAGGTTAAACGAAAAAAGAGGAACAGGTAGTATAGAGCATATTTTAATATTGCGTGTACAGTTGACAAAACCTGATCCAGTTACAGGAGTAAAAGACCCATCGGCTATCCTCACACTATCTTTTATTTGACTTAGGGAGTATAAAAAACTTTTAGAGGAACTTGCCATGTGTCTATTTGCACTAGAATCAATAATCCATGAGTCAGTATTACTATGAGATTAAAGACATTACCTGACTTGACAAAATTGTATATTGGATTCGAGGAAGAGTCAAGTTAGGACAGAAGATGTCTGAGATGTCGAATTTCATCCAAAGAAAATATTTCAATGGATGTAATTTCTGTAGATGTCTTTATAGCCTCAAACAAGTTTGCTTGACCCTGATTTGACTTATTTTGTTTTCCTCCGTGGCCTCTGGTGGGTCAACCATGTAATTTCTAGCACTTGTCCCTAGTATGTCGTGGCTTCCCACAATAATCACACTACAAATTATCTTTATTAAGGTTACCATCTTTCTTTGGCTCTTGAGAGCCACTAGCGATCAACCCAACCTTCTTAGTTGGTGTTGCATAAAGCATAACACCTCTTTTTCTTTCTTCTTGCTGAACATTGGAGTATGCATCCTAGAAACACTAATATATAGTTTTTTTTAGCACCTTTTAAGCTTAATTCACGTAGTTTCTAAGTAAATTATGTCAAAATTTATACTATTATTATAAAATAACTAAATTTGACTTAATTATGAAACATTTTTAATTTTAGTTATTCTTATACTAAATTTGCTTAATTTGGTCAATTTTTTACAGTTTTGCACAAAGGGTGAAAGATCAGTTCGATGGTCATCTTGAGAAGACTGGATTGCTAAAGCATTCTTCGGAGCATCTAACACGTAAAGATGACTGATTATTTTATATACATGGATACCCTAATTTAGCCTTCTTGTACCCATAAAAAATATGTAATTAATCCAATAAGAATTGGGTTAAAGTTACTCCTAGCCTGGTGTAAAGAAAGGGGTCCAGTTTTGCTAAATTAAAGAGGACTGATCCATTAAGGGAAGAGTAGCCCAATGCCAACCCAATTGTTGCCCAAATAAGCTAATTAAGCTGATTATAACAATTGCAAAATAGCCCTTAAACCTCTCTTCAAATCACGGTCCAACCCCTCCCCTTTTCGTGCATTTTCTTTCTAGCCACAAGCTAAAAATAATAAACTATCCCAACCTCTCCTTTCACCTAGCATAACCAACCATAAGAAGGGGGATTGGCTACTACTTTTAGCCAATTCAAGTTGCCATTTTCAAGTATAATTACCCTTTCACTTACTCTTTTCTCATCCCACACACATTCACTCATCCATCTCTCCATTCACTCTCATCCTCTTCTCTTCTCCCACTAGCTTTCCCTTTTCTTTTTCCATCCCCTCTCTTGAAAAAGAGCTTTGCATAAGTCTTGGGCACAGCCTTATTCGGTGCTGTTGGAGCAATTTGCTTAGTTGTGGTGGCAATCCAAAAGAACAAAGGGAGGAGCAAACGAATCTTGCCTCGAGAACGACCAGAATCGGCTAAAATTTTCTCTTTCTTTTTCTCATCTTTTGTTTTGTTCAATTCATAAACTTGATTTCAATTGAGCATTTGATTTTTAATAATATCATGTTAGCTTAAATTTATTTGTGTTGGAATGATCTAATCTCCATGGTTTGTTTCATTTAATTTTGTTAAATGATGTTCTGCACTTTTTGATCCATTTATTCATACAGGTAAATCAAGATGGAATTTTTATTGCATGATTTATGTGAAAGAATGTTTGAGCTAATTAATTAATTTAAACAAGATTTTAATTAATCGACAAAATACTTGTATGGTATAATGTTTAACCATTTAAAGAATAAATAGGTAATAATACCAAACCTACTATTGCCTTACATAACCTTATAAATTATTTTACTTATGAAATTGTAAATCTATTAAGCATGGAAACATGTGAGGTAAGTTTAATAATTAAATAAGTAAAATATTTTACTAAGTGTGTTGAGATTAATAAATGTTCGATTTAGCCACGAATTTGCCATAACATCTTTTAAAGAGTTAAATGATAATAAGCTAGGAAGGATGATTATTCTAACACTTTTATGCTAATTGTGGTAAACTCTTCAAGATTTGCAATTTTGTGTCATTTTTAATATTTTACTTAGATAATTGTTAATTTACTAAATTAGATAGTAATTTTGTAACATCCTTAACCTTTATCCATGGTCAAAATAGGGTTACAGAGCATTATCAGAATTTGCAGATCAAATACCGTTATTTCATATCATTTAACATCCATATCAGAAATCAATCATGTTCAATCATTTTGTCCCTTATTTGAGCCATCGAGGCCCAAAATAATCATTAGAAACAAGTCAGGTTTAAACTGGGTACTCAGAGAATTTTTCGTGAAATTTCAAATTTTTTCATAGGTGCAGGGGACACACGCCCATGTGGTTAGGCCGAGTGGTTCACACGGTCAAAAGACACGTCCGTGTCTCAGGCCATGTGGGCATTCAAAGTAGCGCACATGGCCGTGCCCCAGCCCGTGTAACTCTTGAATTGGGTCACACGGCCAAGTCACACGTCCATGTGTTAGGCTGTGTGAGCATACTGACTTACATTAATTAGGTGCAGAGGTCACACAGCCAAGCCAGATGCCCGTGTACTAGGCCGTGTGGATAATTTTGAGAATTCATTTATCAATTTTTAATATGCAGAGGACACGACAAGACCACACGCCCATGACACACGGCTGAGACACACGCCCGTGTCTCTGCCCGTGTGGACGAAAATAGGCCATTTCCAAGGCCACTTTTCTTACCCAAATTGTCTTCCACCTACATCAACACTTTAACACATTCACAAGGCAATACCAATCATTCAAATCAAGCTAAAACCAATTTTAGTACATATTATAACATCCCATATATCCAAGTATTCAATTATCCCTAATTGAACCAATTCACATACCTGCATATCTTACCAATTATACTAACTCCAATCAATTAATAATGAGCCTATATATTTTCCATCATTTAACCAATTCAAAGACTCATCAAACACATTAAGACTATATATAAACACATCAAAATATGTCATTCACAAGCCATTCCAATGGCTAGTTACAACTAAACATTTACATTGCCATCATTGGTCATATTTAGCCTATATATGCCATTATAACCAAAATTAGTTTACTATATATATATTTATACTGAAAAGTTCGAGGGATAGTGTGATGTGGCTCCGACCAGCTTCCAACCTTTACGAGCCTCCGAGTACTATAAAATAGAGGAAATAAAACAAAGTAAGCATTTAATGCTTAGTAAGTTCGTATAATAGGAAATTTTCATTTAAACAAACATACAAAATGCATCCAAGCAATTTGGCTAATATCCTAAACACACAACTTCATCAAACAATGTTAGACATGTATTACATATAAACATCAAGAAACATGTGTGAGCTCAACAATAAACAAATTTCTATATACTTGTACTTTTCACATCACATGTTCATATATCATGAATAAAATATATCATTGCGTTTCTAGTATTTCTCATAGTAATTCATCTAGAATTCATATTATCTCATATCGGAGCTTTTCTCGTTGAATCACTTAAAATATCAATGGATACAAAAGTAGTACACATGAAGTGTACAAAACTGTAATCCATCAATTCATATTTGAGAATGCTCATACGAGCACAAAAACGGGAAGATCATGTGAGCCATGTAACGGGAAGCTCCGGAGAGCTATTAACAGGAAGCCCATACGAGCTAACATCGAGAAGGTTCAAGCGAGCCAATATCGGGAAGCTTTGGAGAGCTATTAACAGGAAGCTCACAAAGAGCCTTTAATCAGGAAGCTCACGAAGAGTCATATATCGGGACGCTCATAAGAGCTACGGTGTGTCCACAACATATGTAAGATCACAACCAAATCAGGATGCTCCGAAGAGCTATTAATGGGAAGCTCGCAAGAACCATATAATGGGAAGCTCATAAGAGCTAATAATGGGACGCTCTTTCGAGCTGTGGACACATACAAGACCACAACCAATCGGAAACCCTGTATCCATCTAATTTCATTGATTCAAACGGGACTTAGTACTTCTCGGTTATATTTGGATATGTATTCAATTTTCATACATGTAAATTACACAATTTAATTCACGTACTCAACATTCAATTCAAAAATATAAATATACAATTTAGTTACACGAACTTACCTCAACAAGTGTTCGTGCATACAAAAGCTACTAATCCGTTACTTTCTCTTTTCCTCGTTCTAACCCCGTATTTGGTCTATCCGGATCTATACGAATGAATTTAACATCAATTTAATACATTTCATATTCAATACAACCAATTCACATATTAGGCAAAATTACCATTTTGATTTCATCCCTAGGCTCGAAAAATGAAATTCATGCAATTTAATCCTTATTCCAAGCCTAACCGATTTTTTCATATAACAATAACAGTCTATGTATTTCACAAAAAATAGAATTTTTCTATGAATTTTACATCTTTTCAATTTAGTCCCTAAATCATAATTTCATCAAAATTTCCTTTACAAAAGTTGTTTATCTATCAACAATATTTCATTTTCTACCATAAAACTTCATAATTCATGCAACTCATCCATGGAAAAACCTTAGTACTTTGATAACTTTACAAATTAATCCCCGAGATAGCTAAATTAAGTTATTATGATATTAGAAATATAAAAATTACTAAAAACAGGGCAAGATTACTCACCTAATTAAGCCAAGTAAGATTGTCTTTCTTCAAGCTTCAAATTAGGGTTTCCATGTATTAGTTTTTAGGAAAGATGATAATATGATGATATTTTATTATTTATCATCTTATCATCTTTTTCTTTCCAATTTATTCATTTTCTTTTTTAGATTTTCCCATGATGACTAATCATGTTTATCTACTAACTCCACTTAATGGTATATTTGTCATATAAGGACCTCAAATTTTTGAATCCCATAGCTATTTGACACCTATAGCTACTAGAACTTAACTTTTGCATTTTATGCAATTTGGTCCTTTCCATCTAATTAAACATGCAATTGGTAAAATTTTCTTAACGAAATTTTCATACGACATTCCTATCATAATGCAGACCATGCAATAATATTAAAATAATTTTCCTTCCGAACTCAGATTTTAGTCCCGAAACCACTGTTCCGATTTCACTGAAAACGGGCTGTTACAACTCCCCCCGGTTAAAGAATCTTCGTCCTAAAAAATCTTACCAATAATGAGGTTAGGATATTGCTTTCTCATAGTTTCCTCCGGTTCCCATGTAGTTTCTTCTATTCCGTGTCGTTGCCAGAGGACTTTTACTAAAGCTACATTTTTATTTCTCAATTCTTTTGTCTTATGTGCCAAGATTTTGATCAGTTCCTCACTATAAGTCATGTCAGGCTGAATCTCAACCTCTGTCAGGGAGATAATATGTGAAGGATCTGACCGATACTGTCGCAACATGACACGTAGAAAATATTGTGAATTCTGTCAAGCTCTGGCGGTAATGCCAATCAGTACGCAATAGGTCTAATTCTTTCAGTAATCTCATATGGCCTAATAAATTGTGGACTCAATTTTCCTTTACGGCCAAATTGAAGAACTTTCTTCCAAGGTGATACTTTCAAGAATACCTTGTGGCAAATTTGGAATTCTATTTCTTTTTGTATAAGATCCGCATAAGATTTTTGACGATCAGAAGCTGCTTTCAAACTATCTCTGATCACATTCACTTTTTCTTTGGTTTCGCGAATTAAATTAATTTCGTGTATCTTTTTCTCACTAAGCTCTATCCAATATAACGGAGTTCTAAATTTATGACCATACAGAGCTTTATATGGTGTCATCTTTATGCTTGACTGATAGTTGTTATTATATACGAATTCAACTAATGGCAGATATTTTTCCCAATTACCTTAAAATTCTAATACATAGCACCGAAGCATATCTTCAAGAATCTGAATCACACGTTCTAACTAACCATCCGCCTGAGGATGAAATGTGGTACTGAAATGTAACTGCGTACCTAGAGCTTTTTGCAACTTGTTCTAGAATCTGGATGTGAACCGTGGATCTCTATCAGAAATAATGGAGACCGACATTCCATGTAATCTGACAATCTCATAAACATATAATTTTGCCAATTTTTCTAGAGAGTAATCCATTCGTACGAGAATAAAAGGTGTTGGCTTCGTCAAACGGTCGACGATTACCTAAATAGCATCTTTCTTTTTCGGAAATAAGGGTAATCTTAACATGAAATCCATGGTAACTCTTTTCCATTTCCATTCCGGTATCATGACTGGCTGTAATAATCCCGAAGGTACCTGATGTTTAGCTTTAACTTGCAGGCATATAAAAAATCTAGATACAAATTTAGAAATGTTGCGTTTCATTCCCGGCCACTAATACATCTATTTCAAATCATTGTACATTTTATTACTCCCCAGATGAACAGACATAGTACCATTATGAGCTTCGTGCAAAATCTTTTGTACAAGCTCTGAATTTCTCGGTACTCATACTCTGCTTCTGCACAACAGATAATCATCTGATCTAATCTTAAATTCTGAATCGGAAGTTGAATCACAATGTACTTGTTTAGCCTATAACTCATCATCATTTTTTTGAGCTTCGCAAATCTGCTACAAATACATTGGTTTACCTTTTAGCTCAGCTAAGATTGAACCATCATTTGATAATGCCAATTGGGTATTCATTGCTCGTAAAGTAAACAAAGACTTTCTACTCAGAGCATCAGCAACTACATTTCTTTTTCCCGGTTGATAGTCGATAACTAAATCATAGTCTTTTAGCAATTCAAGCCACCTGCGTTGTCTCAGATTCAAATATTTTTGCTACATCAAGTACTTTAATCTTTTATGATAAGTAAATATATGACATTTTTCACCGAATAAATAGTGTCACCAAATTTTCAGAGCAAAGACAATAGCTACCAATTCTAAATCATGTATTGGGTAATTCTTTTTATGTGGTTTTAGCTGTCTAAAAGCATTGGATATTACTTTACCTTCTTCTATCAAAACATAACCTAAATCATTCAATGACGCATCACTGTAAATTACAAATTCCTTACTTGATTCAGGTTGAACTAGAACTGGTGCTTCAGTCAACAAGGCTTTTAATCTGTCAAAACTTTGCTGACATTTATCAGTCCATTCAAATTTCACATCTAATTGCAATAGCTGTGCTATCGGTGAAGCTATCATCGAGAATCCTTTTACAAACCTCCGATAGTAACCAGCTAATCCCAGAAAGTTTTTAACTTTAGACACATTTTTCGGTGGTTTCCAATTAACAATAGTTGAAATTTTATTCGGGTCTACTCTAATGCCTTCAGCAGATACTATATGTCCAATAAAACCAACTTTCCGAAGCCAAAATTCACATTTGCTAAATTTAGCATACAACTATTTTTCACGCAGAATTTGCAGAATAATTCTCAAATGATCAACATGTTCATTTTCATTTAGGGAATATGCCAGAATATCATCAATGAATACAACAACAAATCTATCCAGATACGGTCTAAAAATTCTATTCATTAAATCAATAAATACTGTAGGTGCATTTGTCAAGCCAAACGGCATCACAAGAAATTTATCATACACGTACCTGGTTCTGAAAGCTATTTTTGATACATCCGAGTCTTTTACTCGTAATTGATAGTAGCCAGAATGGATATCTATTTTTGAAAATACTGTAGCACCTTTCAACTGGTCAAACAAGTCATTAATACGAGGTAGTGTATACTTATTCTTAATTGTGACTTTGTTGAGCTGTCTGTAACCAACACATAACCTTAGGGATCCATCATTCTTTTTAACAAACAGAACCGGTGCACCCTAATGTGAAGAATAGGTCAAGCAAAACGTCAGTCAGTTAGTTCTTGCAACTGTGCTTTCAACTCTTTTAATTCTGTAAGGGCCATTCTGTATGGTGTTATATATATCGGTGTTGTCCCAGGAACAAGATCTATAGAAAATTCAACCTCTCTAACCGGTGGTAATCTGGGTAACTCCTCTAGAAATACATCTGAATACTCATAGACTACTGGTACTGACTTAATCTTTGGCTCAGATGCTTTAGTGTCCAACCCATATGCAAAATAAGCGTCATACCCTTTTCTGATATATTTCTGTGTTGACATGGTTGTTATCATATTAGACAACCCGTACAGTATTACACATAGGGTGGGGTTACTCGGCCTTGAAGTCTGTACAATATCTTTCTCAAGCTTTTCCTGGTCGTCTCTAAGATAGTGGTCAAAGGAACCACATCTAAAACATGCTCTGCTTCTTATGCGACACTCACCAAAATGCAGTTTATTACAATGTTTGCATCAGGGTTTGAGATTTCCAACACTGTCTGCACTTGCTAGAGATGTAGCCTGAGATCTTCGATTAGAGCATTGAATACTTTTGTTTCTCCCAGAATACCCCGTAGAAGTGGTAAAATGGTCATGATATTTCTTCGATTTCTTTGAAGTCGACTATTGTGACTTTTCCATAAATCTTTTACTCGAAGTTCTGGCTTCCATCTTAGACTGTCTCTTTTCTTTACTCAGTTCTTCAGCTTTATGAGCTCGGTCGACCAGTACTACAAATTCTTGTAATTCCAGAATCCCAACCAACAACTTGATGTCTTCATTTAAATCCTCTTCAAACCGCTTACACATGGCGATTCCAGTCGGGATACATTCCCTGGCATATTTACTTAGTTTGACAAATTCTCATTCGTACTCAGATACTGTCATATTCCCCTATTTAAGCTCTAAAATTTCCTTCCATTTTTGATCCAGGAATCTCTGACTGATATACTTCTTTCTGGATTCAGTTTGGAAAAATTCTCAAGTAACCCTTTCCTTCAGTACACCAGAAATCAGTGTATTCCACCCCTGGTATGCTGAGTCTTTTAGTAGTGATACAACACATTTTAGACATTCGGCCGGTGTACATGATAATTCATCTAGAACTCTAATAGTGTTTTCCAACCAAAATTTAGCCCTTTCTAGATCATCTTTGGCTATAGCTCTAAACTCTTTGGCACCATATTTACGGATCATGTCTATAGGAGGTTTACTGATTCTAACAAGTTTTGTACCTTGTGGTATATCAAGAACCGATTGGGAAACAGAAGGGGGTGGAGATTGTTGTACAGCTGGATTTATTCTTACAAATTCTGTAAACCATTCGTTCATTATTTGGACAAAGGCTTCTTTAGCCTCTCCTCCTTAGCCCTCAGATACGGGCCTTCTACTGCTTGAGGATGATCTTTGAACTGAAGCTTAAGCATTGCTCTCAGCTTTTTCGGATTCAGCTCAGTTGGACGACATTTGTATATGAAAAACATGTTTAAAATGGTCAGGAGATATCACACTATCACAGGTTATATAATGGTATGTATAGCTAAACTCGTACTTACTACGTTAGTCCGAGAATTAGCTAAACTTTAGCTCTAATACCAATAAATATAACACCCCTAATCTTTATCCGTCACTGAAACAAGGTTATAGAACCTTACCAGAATTTGTAGGTCAAATACAATTATTTCATATCATTTAACATCCATATCAGAAATCAATCATGTTCAATCATTTTGTCCCTTACTTGAGCCTTCGAGGCCCAAAATAATCATTAGAAACAATTCGGGACTAAACCAAGTACTCAAAGAATTTTTTGTGAAATGTCAAAATTTTTCCTAAGTGTAAGGAACACACGCTCGTGTGGCCAGACCATGTGGTTCACATGGTTAAGAGACACGCTGTAACACCCCTTACCCATTCCCGAGACTAGAACAAGGTATGAGGCATTACCGTACACAAACAGGGCACTTTCAAAAAATACAGGTTATAAAATTTCATTCCACATTAAAAATGACCAAACAAAATCATATTGTCCCTATTATGGATCTACGAGGTCCAAAACATACATTAAAAGCGATTCGGGACTAAACCTAGAACTTAAGAAAATTTTTGGAAAATTTCTAGGTTTAAGCCTTACACACCCGTGTGGAGGTAATGGACCCGCCCGTGTGCTTGGGACATGTCCGTGTCCCTTACCCTTGTGGAATTATTTGGATTTATTTTCCATTTCGAACCTACATGGGTTTTCACACGGCCAAGCACACGCCCATGTCCTTGGCCCATATCCCTCATACGGCCTAGACACGCCTGTGTCATCGCCCGTGTCCAAAAACTTGGACATTCTGTTTATGACATTATCATTCATTTAAGGGCACACAGCCAAGGCACACGCCCGTATGCTAGGCCGTGTCCTCCACACGGTTGAGACACACGGACGTGTCTTTGCCTGTGTGTTGACTGCCATGCATAATGACTTAAAATTTTAGATGTAGAGGACACACGACCATACAACACGCCCCTAGGGCTAACCGTGTGTCACTCACGGCCTAGACACATGCCCATGTGTCTACCCGTGTGAACTATTTTAGATGCTATTTTCCAAGCCTATAGTCACCCTCAACCAACCATACATACCAATATGTGCCTCGGACATCTATCGTGGTATAATTGTACCCTTAAAACCTACTTAGCCAAGGTCATGCATGTTGCTGCATGTCTCTTCTAATCCTATATTGATGTTACCGTCTTTGTGTTAGGGTTACCATTCAACAATCACATTTTATTATTTGGCACATTTTATAACTCATGCCATTTATGACCTAAATCATCCCCAAGTGACTTGGCCACATTTCACATGTCCATTCATGATATAACACATTTAACCATCACATGAAACATTCAAGCAAAAACATGCACAATTAGTAGGTTTACAACCTACATCAAAATGAGCCATATCTCATGGCTATATACAAAATGAATAAGCATATCATTTAAGCCCTTACATTGGCTAGCCAAATGACACATATAACAAAATGACCAATAATCCTATACATGCCATTATAACAAAATAAAAGTTTCTATATACCAAGGCAAGACAAGTTGATAGTGTGATCGATGCTCCAACCGTCTTCTAATCTTCACGAGTCCGCGAGCCTTGTAAGACAAGGGAAATGAAAGGGGGTAAGCATTAACACGCTTAGTAAGTCCGGATAACGGGAAAGTAAACTTACCGATTATTTAGCATACAACCATAAAAGATATTCATGCCAAACATGTATAGTATAATTTCCCTATCACATACAATCAACCATCAAGTTAGTCTCATGCCAATACATTATAACATTAGTCTTAGATGAGCTCATCAATTCAAACATTTCCATTTTTATTTCTCATTTTAATCTCTTTGCATTTTTTGAAATCTCGATGGATATCTCATTTACTGTCAAACCATGCAAATGATCATTTTAAATACGCACTCCTGTGAACCTCGCTCTTACGGTGGGATTACTAGTCCAGGCTAATTCCCCCGTAACATAAACTCATAGAGCAATGTCAGGATTACCAGTCCAGGCTAAATCCCTTACATTGACATATACTCCTATGAGTTCGGATTTGAATTACCAGTCCAGGCTAAATTCAGATCTTAATCGGATTACCCGTCCGGGCTAAATCCATTTCAGCATATATATTCTTCGGGAGGTTAGATCACTATAGGATCACCTGTCCGGGCTAGATCCTTTGCACCATTAATTCATTTTCGAGTAATCCATCAGATATCCTTTTTATTCAATCAGGGCATATCATCATAATACAAATTTTTGATGATTTATCATACATTGAATATCACTAATATAGTTTATACATGAACATACATCTTTAATGTATTTAAAAATAGTTTACATTCGAGTTACGCGAACTTACCTGGAAGATGTTTCGGGTCCAAATTTCAGTTACTCTAAAACCTTTTGTTTTCCTCGGTCGACCTCTGGAATTGGTCTCTTAGGGTCTATATAAGCAACGATAAATTATTAATACATTACATTATTCATCTCCGGCCTAAAACTCATCTTGGGGCAAAATGACCATTTTGCCCCTAACCTTTCACACTTTTACAAATTAGTCCCTAGGCTCGTATAAGGAAATGCATGAAACTTCTAAGTTACCCAAGCCTAGCCGAATATTTTTCATGCTTACAACATCCCAAATTTTCCTTCATTTCACATTTTCTACCCATTTTTACAAGTTTTACAAAATAGTCCTTTAAGCCATTTCCATGAAAAACTACTTAGTAAAAGTTGTCTACTATCCTCTAAACTCTCATATTCCTCCATAAATCATCAAAACACAAGCACCTCATGCATGGGTAAATTTCTAATCACGAACCCTAGCTTGAAATATGGGTAGAAATAGAGAGAGCATGTTACGAGGATCTCAAAATACGAAGAACATTAAAAACAGGGCTAGGGAGCACTTACTATTGAGCTTGAAAATGTTGAAAACCCTAGCTTATGAAACCCTTGGAATTTCAGCAGCTATGAAGAAGATGATAGCTGAATTTTTGCTTTCATTTTCCCTTTTTATTTAGTTTATTGCCAAATGACCAAAATGCCCTTCCTTACTAACCTTTCAAAATTTTCCATACGTGCCCATTTATGTCCAAAAACTTAGAAATTGGGAAAATTACTCTTTAAGACCTTCTAATTAATAATTCAAATCAATTTCATACAAATTGCTTCTAGAACCAAAGTTTTGCAATTTATTCAATTTGGTCTCTAATTTCCAATTGGACACCTTATACTTAAAATTTCTTCATGAAACTTTAACACATACTTATTTTCATATCCTAGACCTCATAATAATCATAAAAAATATTTTAACATCAGATTTGTGGTCTCGAAACTACTATTCTAAATAGGCCCAAATTTTAGATGTTACACACGCCCTTGTCTCAGGCCGTGTGGGCATTTAAAATAGGGTACACAGCTGTGTCCCAGTCCGTATTCGTGCCCGTATAACTCTCTAACTTGGGTCACATAGCCAAGCTACATGCCCATGTGCTAGGCCGTGTGAGCATATTGACTTACATTAATTAGGTGCAGAGGTCACACGGCCAAGCCACATGCCCGTGTACTAGGCTGTGTGGATAATTTTAAGCATTCTATTTCTCAATTTTTAAGATGCAGGGGACACACGGCCAGACCACACACCCATGACACACAGTTGAGACGCACGCCCATGTCTTTGCTCGTGTAGACGAAAATTGGCCATTTCCAAGGTCACATTTCCAATAGCCAATTGCCATTTCCAAGGCCACAAAGAGCCTTTAACCGAGAAGCTCATGAAGAGCTATATATCGGGACGCTCATAAGAGCTTCGGTGTGTCCACAACACATGTAAGATCACAACCAAATCATGATGCTCTGAAGTGCTATTAAAGAGAAGCTCATAAGAACCATATAACGGGAAGCTCATAAGGGATAATAAGAGATGATTTTTCGAGCTGTGGTGTGTCTGCAACACATGCAAGACCACAACCAATTGGGAACCTTGTATCCATCAAATTTCATTTATTCAAATGGGACTTAGTACTTGTCGATTATATTTGGATGTGTGTTCAATTTTCATAGATGTTAATTACACAATTTAATTCACATACTCAATATTCAATTCAAAAATATAAATATACAATTTAGTTACACGAATTTACCTCAACAAGTGTTCGTGCACACAAAAGCTACTAATCCGTTACTTTCTCTTTTCCTCTTTCTAACCCCGTATTTGGTCTATTCGGATCTATTCGAATGAATTTAACATCAATTTAATACATTTCATATTCAATACAATCCAATTCATATCTTAGGAAAAATTACAATTTTGCCCCTATACTTTTAATTAATTTTGATTTCGTCCCTAGGCTCAAAAAATGAAATTCATGCAATTTAATCCTTATTCCAAGCATAACCGATTTTTTCATATAACAATAACAGTCCATGTATTTCACAAAAATCAAAATTTTTCCATAAATTTTAATCTTTTCGATTTAGTCCCTAAATCATAATTTCATCAAAATTTCCTTTACAAAAGTTGTTTATCTATCAACAATATTTCATTTTCTACTATAAAACTTCATAATTCATGCATACTCATCCATATCAAAACCCTAGTACTTTGATAACTTTACAAATTAATCCTCGAGATAGCTAAATTAAGTTATTACGATCTTTGAAATATAAAAATTACTAAAAACGGGGTAAGATTACTCACCTAATTAAACCAAGTAAGATTGTCTTTCATCAAGCTTCAAATTAAGGTTTCCATGTCTTAGTTTTTAGGAAAGATGATAATATGATGATAATATGATGATATTTTATGTTATTTTATTATTTTTTATCTTTTTATCTTTTTCTTTCCAATTTAGTCCTTTTCTTTATTAGATTTTCCCATGATGACTAATCATGTTTATCAACTAACTCTACTTAATGGTCTATTTGGCATATAAGGACCTCAAATTTTTGAATTCTATAGCTATTTGACACCTATAGCTACTAGAACTTAACTTTTGCATTTTATGCAATTTGGTCCTTTCCATCTAATTAAACATGTAATCGGTAAAATTTTCTTAACAAAATTTTCATATGACATTCCTATCATAATGCAGACCTACAATAATATTAAAATAATTTTTTCTTTCTGAAATTGAATTTGTGGTCTTGAACCCACTGTTCTGATTTCATTGAAAACGGGCTGTTACAAATTCATTTAATTTAGATGCACCACATTTACAACTCATAAAGAATTGATTAACAATCCCTATGGAGATGATAACTCGATATACTTATCACTTTATTACTTGCTATGATTGTGTACACTCGCATTCCACTTCCTTAAGAGAAGGAAAATGAATTTTTCCGAGAATTTGAACCCAAATTTGATTATACTTAGTGTTTAACTCGACCATAAATTTGTAAACCCTTTCTTTTTCCACAAGCTTCTGAAACTTTACTGCATCTCTAATATAGTCAGCTTGGAAGTCTTGGTAATAATCTAGCTCCTACCATAAACCACTAAGTTCAGAAAAATACTGAGAAATTGACATCTCACCTTGCTTAGTTTAGTAGTTCGTTTTTCAGTGGAATTGGAACAATGGTTTTAGGACCACAAATCTGACGTGGAAATATTTTTCATTAATATTTTAATGTCTACAGCATGTTGGTTTTGTCGTATAAAAATTTCATTAAGAAATTTTATGATTTGGAAGCTTAATTTGATAAAAAGGACTGAATTGAATAAGGTTCAAAATTAGATATCTATAAGAAAAGATGTCAAATATCCATGAATTTTGAATGTGAGTGGACTTAAATGGTAATTAGACCATTAACATTATTAGTGGACAAAGATGGACATCATTTAAGTGATTAATATTTAATAAGTAAAATCAAATTAAGTAAAAACAAAACTATCTTTTTTGTTCATTTCATCTTCTTGCTGATTTTTCAAAGGGGAAACAATACCATTTTTAGGGTTTTAGCATTCGATAAGTCCATCTTTGTGCATGTAAGTGGTTTTTGTCTTGTTTTTAATGATTTCTATGTTTTTGGAGTTGTTGTAGCTTAATCTATCTAGCCTGGGGATTAATTTGCAAAACTATTAAAAGGTTAATATTTAACCATGAATGTTTATGTGATGTTTGTGATGTTTGATGGAAGAAAATGAATGTTTGTTGTTAGTTAAACAAATTTTGTAAAGTGAATTTTAATGAATTTATCAATTAGAGGTTAAATTGAAAATTGTGTAATATTCATGGTAAAATTTAAAATTAATGAAAAATGTGAGCTGCTAAGGACTTAAGTGAGATTCAGCTAGCTTGTGTTAGCATTAAATTTGCATGAATTTTGTTTTATAATCTTAGGGACTGAATTGTAATGAATTCAAAATTATAGGGAAAAAACATGATTTTTGCTAAAATATAATTTTTGGATTGAGTTGAATAGAATGATTATTAAATTGGTTGAATTTGATTATTAGATCAAGATAAACATCGTACGGATTAGTTGATCGTATTTCTCTGTTTGTGATCGAGGTAAGTTCGTACGTTTAAATAGCATTTTAATATGTTTCATATAAATGCTATTTCGTTATATTATTATATTATGTTTCCACGGAAAAATCCAACAAAGTTTCGACGACTTTCAGATCCCGTTTGAACCTTAAAAATATATAGAATACAAATGACATGTCATTAGGGTTACCGTGTTTCGGGTGCTAGTCCTGAATGTCCTACCGGTGGCTGAGTTTCGGCATGTGTTGCGGATACTTGACAGCTTGTGTGAGCAGCACAGTATAGCTACGTTCTGACCGAACGTACCCATTTGTGGCTCGAGATAGAGCATTTATATGAGGAAAAAGGAATAAATCGTTCCGATATTATTCTATGTGGTTCAACGGGTATACAAAGGGAAGGAATGATAGATATTTCAATTAGTAATGCCATGAAGGCATGAAAGGTATGAATTGTTGATGATTAAAGTATGCATAGCCATGTACATGAAAGTATAAATGCTTATATGCTAAGTACATGAAAACTCTATTATTATGTGATGAATTGGCTAACTTATATATTTATCACTAACTTGAATTGTTGTTTATGCTTTGGCTTGTGCCAAGCTATGTTGGATTATTTTATACTTACTTTTAAGCTTATATATTGAAATGGTAAGCATTGTTTGTGATTTACGAACTTCCTAAGCATTATATGCTTACTTTGTGTCATTTCTCTCATGTTTTTATATAATTGGAAGCTCATTCGGGTTGGAAGCTTGTTGGAGATCCATCAGCTATATCGGTAGATTTTGGTGATTTTGAGTCATGGTTATAATGGCATGTATATGTGTTTTGTGGTTTAATGAAATGGTCATTATATATATATGACTTGTAAATTTAGGACTTTTGGTTGATGAATAGGTTTTGTGTTGGCATGTAAATGTGATATTTTAATTGTTAACACTTTGGCATTATGATGCTTAAATAGTAAATGATGGATTGGTAAATCAAATGCATGCTATGGAATTTGAAAGTAAATTTTAAATTGATAAATGTCTAGTTGGCATGTTTAGAGGAATTGTCATATGGTCAAGCCTGCTAAGGTAGTAATGATAGGTGTTGAATGTTCATGTGGGTGTTTGTGAGTATGATCATGGTGTGTGAACATTAGGGAAATGGTTAATATAAAACTAATTACATTAGTTAGTTGATTTGTGGATAAATTAGCATATGTATAATCATGTTTGAATGTTGAGATTGAGATGCCTATTGGGCATGTTGGTTGTATGAACTTACTCCATATTGTTTTAGCTTGATTATGCATGGTTTAAGTACAAATTGAATGCATGAAATTAGGTGCATTTGGTTTGTGTAAGTGATTAGGCTTTGGATGAGAAAAATGGCTTGGAAATGGCCTATTTTTTTTATCTAAATGGTTAAAGACTCGGGCATGTGTCTTAGTTGTGTGTGATACACTGCCATGCGACACAGCTATGTGTCCCCTGTAGCTTACAAAGGGTTGCAAGTCAGGCTGTTACACAGCCTAGCTCACAGGCGTGTGAGGTCATTTCAAGGGGTACATGGCTTGGCCCATGGGCGTGTGGCTTGGCAGTGTGACCCAAGTCAGAGAGTTACACGGGTATAGGCACGAGCTGGGACATAGCCGTATGTCTCTACTTCGAATGGCCACATGGCCTGAGACACAGGCGTGTGTCTTAGCCGTGTGAGTCATATGGCCGTGTGACCCTTATAGTATGAAAATTTTGTGATTTTTCCCAAAACTTCTATATGTTTTAAATTTTGTCTCGATTCATTTCTAATGTGTTTTTAAGGCTTCGAGGGCTCGTATAAGGGGCAATAGATATGAGTTTGAATAATATTTCTATGTTTTATGTTACATTTGCAATATGTTGAATAATTGTTCGTTGTGAGATGTAAACTTCTAGTAATGCTCTGTAGCCCTATTCTGACAATAGATACGGGCTAGAGGTGTTATATTTATTGGTATCAAAGCTATAGTTTAGTCGATTCTCAGACTGAACATAATGTGTGTGAGTCTAGAATTACATGCCATCATATAATCTGTGATAGTGTGATAACTCCTAACTCATTTTGAAATATGTTTTCATATAGTAATGACTTCTAACCGAGCCAACTTTGATGAAGTAGAAAGTAACACACAAGCCTCCATTCACAGAGTAACGTTGAGCGGTACAAGGGCCATATCTGAAGGTCGGGGAGGAGAGGCTAAAGAAGCCTTCTTCTAGATGATAAACAAATGGTTTACTGAGTTTGTTCGAACGAACCCAGCTCCTTAATTACCTCCACCCCCATCTGCTCTCCAACCGGTCCTCGTAATTCCTCAAGGTTTGGAACCTTTGCAAGTTAGTAAGCCACATGTTAATAGAATCTGTAAACATAGGGCTAAAAAATTTAAAGCCACAGTTGAAGAAGATCCGAAGAGAGTGAAATTCTGGTTAGAAAACACGATCAAGGTTTTTAATGAGCTATCTTGTTCACCGACTGAATGTGTTAAATATACTATATCTCTATTAAAAGACTTAGCTTATCAGTGGTGGGGCACGTTAATTTCTGTTGTGCCAAGAGAGCAGATAGATTAGGAATTCTTCCAAACCAAGTTTAGAAATAAGTATATAAGTCAGAAGTTTCTTGATCAGAAACGCAAAGAGTTCCTCAGGCTTAAGCAAATTCATATGTCAGTGTCTGAATACGAAAGATAATTTGTCAAATTGAGCAAGTATGCTCGAGAATAGATTCCAAACGAGGTTGTTATGTGTAAGCAGTTTGAAGACAGGTTAAATGAAGATATAAAGCTGTTAGTCGGGATTCTCTAACTGAAAGAATTCGTTGTTCTGGTTGATCGAGCACACAAAGCTGAAGAACTTAGCAAAGAAAAGAGAAAAGTTGATTATGAAGTTTGGGATTCGAGAAAGACATCTATGGGAAAGTCACATCAGTCGACATCGAAGAAATAGAAAGAACACCATAGCTGTTCGACTACTTCAGTGGGATATCCTAATAGAAATCGAGGTAAACAGCATGCGAGTTCTAAAGCTCAAGCTACGTCAGTAGCGAGTGTTGGCAGTGTTAAAGCCAATAAGCTTGATTGTTAACGATGTGGGCGTCGATACTTTGGTGAAGATAGGATGAAAGACAAGGCGTGTTTCAGATGTGGTTCATATGAACACTTTGTTCTATATTGTCCTAAGTTACCTGAAAAATAAAAGATTTAAACTGTTCAACCGAGTAACACAGCTGCAAGAGGGAGACTGTTGAGAAACCCTAGAAAAGATTCAGACTGTTCAACAGAGGTGGGCAAGAATGTCGAAGGTATGGGTGGTGCCCGTGAGGGCCACACACAATGAGTTTGGGTGTTAGATTTTGAGATTTCGTTAGAGATTGAACTGCGACTTTATTGAGGTGGTAGTGAAAAGAAATTGGCTGAAAGAAGAAAAGTAGAAAATTGGATTTTCTAGGGTTATGGAATTTTGAAAAAAAAATAAGATCCTAAATCTAGATTCTCAAGCTCTTGATACCATGTTGAAAATAGGAATTCTTTTTCCTTGTCCATTAAGTATTTATATGGATATATATACAAAAACTATGTTGAAATACTTAAGGAAATACAATTTTCACAATAAATAGAATAAATAAAATCCTAATACTTTAGCCTTAAGAAATCAGATCAGCCTTGATTAACAAGTCTGTCAAGAGTCAATGGTCAACATCTAGCTTGCAAACTAAATGTTTTTCACTTGTATCGAATTGTTCAAAATTAGGGGGTTGGGTCATAAAACTTCCTCAAGAAGTTCCCCATCTAGGAAAGCATTGTTAACATCTAATTTCCTTATCTAGTAGTAATGATTGATAGCTAAGGCACTGATAGTTCAAACAATATATGCTTTTTGCAACAGGGCTAAAAGTATTTTGAAAATAAAAACCAACCTTCTGAGCATATCACTTGCCCACTAGCCTAGCTTTAAAATGATCACCTATCCCATCATTTCATGTCCTAACTTCAAAAAGCCAACGAAAACCAACAACTGTGTGATTTTCAGGTAAATGAACCAAATAATAAGTTTTGTTTGTTTATGAGGCAACAAGTTTATCATTCACTTCCTATTGCCATTAAGGTTATCTCATGGATACATGAATATCTACAGGATTAGAACGTACATTGGTTTCTATATATGCATTCAATTAAGGTTTAACAATACCTGCCTTGCCACATGTGACCATAAGATGTGTATTAGTTGGTATAAAAATTGGACTTTGAGGAGAAGGTATAAAAATTTAATTTTATGGTAAAGTTATAGAAACTTGATTTTGTGAAGAAGGTATAGAAACTTGATTTTGTAGTGAAGGTATAGAAACTTGATTTTATAGGGAAGGAATAGAAACTTGTGAAGGCAACTATTGTTGTACTCCTAGTGAACCTTGTTATGGAGACATTTACACGTTCTCAGAAAAAGAATTGGATGGAAATATATAATTAAAAGTCTGTTCTGAATATGAAACAACAGGAGATACTATTGAGGAGGGAAGAGTATCCTATTTAGAAGGCATATAAATTATTGGAAGTGTCATATTGATAAATAGGGTGCGGGTTGATAAACTGCTGCTGAAAGACGTATGATGAATTTTTTTTAGAAAATGGAAACTAAGATTCCCCAAAATGAACATGTCAAGAGACATAAATTCTGCCATTTAAGTCCATGCATTTATAACCCTTATGAGCCTTTGCAAAGCCTAAGTAGGTAAAGGAGGAGATCAGTGCTGCAACTTGTGCTTGTTGTATGGGGTAAATAAAGGAAAACATTTCCATAGAAAAACTCTAAGATCAAAATAACCTGGTTGCTTATTGTCTAATTTTTTGAGAGACATATTGTTAGGAGCTTTAGTGGGCAAAGCATTAATCAAATGAACAACTGAGTGAAAAGCATCATACTAATATGTAAAAGGCATTGAAGCTTGGGCAAGCAAAGTTAAACTAAGCTTAACATTTGACAATGTTTACGCTCAACCAATCCAATTTTTTTCTAATATGTGAGGGCATGTGAGCCTATGTTGGATACCATAAGTTTGAAAATATGGAATAAAGAACTTGATCTCCCTCTACTGTTAGTTTGAAGGGACTTGATTTTTCTTTCAAAATGCAAGTCCACACATTTTTTAAACATAATAAAGGATGATATATAACCAAATATGTCAAGAAAACGCATCAATAAAAGACATGTAATATCAAAAACCATAAGAGGAACAAGGAGTAGAACACACAAATCATATTTTATTAGTTGTAGAAGATATTCATACATAGTAGAAGATCATAAAAATGACAATTTATGACATTTTCCTTATTGATAGGTTGTTCAAAAAGGAAAATTTTTCTCAATCGTGATAGGTAATCTACACTTGCTAACTATTTGTGATAAGGTTTGTGTAAAAGTGTGCCTCAATTTGTGATACCATAACTTATTGGTAGACAAATTATTACAATTTGAACACTTATTATGAATAGACTTAGAACTAGTAGCAAAACATGTATGATTAGAGGTACTCGAGAGATATTGAACATCAAGGTTGTACAGTCCAATTACTTTAGTGCCCTTAGCTAGAATCACATGTGTTTGCAAATCCTTAACAATACAATGATAAGGAAATAATACAAAAGAAAAGTTGTTATATTTTGTAACTATGAAACTAAAAGTAAATTTTTGGTAATTTGAGGCGCATGAAACAAATAATTTAAAAATAACATTTCATATTTAGTAGGAAAAATAACTTGTCCAACATATGTTATAGGAATAGTAGACAACCTGTACCATACTTGAAGTAGCTATTGCATGATTTAATTGTGGTGCATTGTGAGTGAGATGGCTTGTTGCTATAAAGTCAGGATACTAGGCTGGACTATTCACAATAGCTGGAGTAGTATGAATAGGATGATCTGAAGGGTATGTTATAAGATGTGAAGATGAAAAAAGACTACTATAAGACTAATTATATGACAAAAAACAAGTCAGTAGTTTTTGATGTATACGATCTTGATGTGAAAAAGTTCGTGTAGATACAAGTTAAGAGGATTGTGTTATATGTGGCACTAATGATGCAAGTTGAATGTATTAGGATGTATGAGGTACGAGAGAGAAATAGGTAAGAGAAGTAAAGGTGTAGATATTGAAATTTGCTTGAAAAGTTGGTCTTTAATAGGTATTTGCTCCTGCAGGATAGTTAAGCTAAGGTAAACCAACAAAAGAGGCCTCAAACCTATAAATACATTTTGAGACTATATGACCTATTTTGCAACATAATTGTCACTACGGCCTAGAAAAGTTACTATATCGACCTCTACCTTGGGGCCTAAATCCACTTGAATGACCTTGCTGAAAATATGGTCTTAGAGAGTAACTTTTCTTGTAACACTCCAACCACAACCGCTCTTCGGATCTAGGTGTGGGTGCTGCAATAGAACCGTTTATCTTTCAGACTAAAATCTCACTAAGTTAAAAATCATTTATATTACCTATTCACAAATTAAACTTATATGAGATACAAAAAATTTCCAAATCAAGTTTGTTGTCTCAATTATGGATTCTAAGGAATCTAAATAAATACAACATAATCGCTCTCTTCGTGAAGTTCCTAAAGGTGCCCCATTCCTATATGCATGACACTTTGATAAGTTCAGATGACTTAGTGAGTTTCTTCATTACACAAAAATTTCCCCACCTTTTTAGGGTTCAATTAAATAATAATACAACCCCCTGCTCGTTTGAGACATTTCTCTTAAATCGTCGTATTGACATTTCCTATTCCTGATCTTATCCACTGCTAGATTGATCATTGAGCGATTTCCTTCCGGACATTCTCTCAACATTCATTCGACCTTGACAAATTCCTTGAATGTCTCACCAGCTTTGTGGACTTTATCCTTTCTTTTACTCCACTTCTTTCTTCCACTTATCCTCAATGTGGAGTTCTTCTTCCCACCATTATGCCCTATTAATACAACCTTTCGGTTTACCCTCCTAAAGACCCTTTCAAGTTATTCTAAACCTATTTAGTCCATGGCAGACTCTTTCTTTATCTTAATCATAGACTCGCAAAATTCATTGAATTCCCCTTCATTGAGGAGACTAATAGGGTTTCTAGCTACTTTGGTGAACTATGTCCTACTTAGATTAAATAGAGATTGGATTACTTCTTTGTAATCTGCTTCAGTCGCATGACCTTACCCTAAGTGTAATACACCTTTCTGCTACAGCCCACTATGGCCCTCAGTCCTCAGCCAAGTTTCATTAAGTGGCCCATCTGGGTTCATAGTTTCTCTTTCATTCGACATCCCCGCCTAACTAGCCATTTGGCTTATGCTTCCTCAATGGTTTTCTCCTTTAAGAGAAGTATTCTTGACAGATACTTCTGTCATCCTATGTATCCTTCTTGTCAATGGGTTCTAACCATCCATCCCTTCCTTAGGGACTAACCAGCATACATATGATACACCACTAGTCTATAGGGTTTCTTAGAGTACCCTCGGCGTTCTTTAATGACAAATCCTTATCTAGATTCTTGGTTAACCATTTCTCATTCGCTTGTATATTAGACACCACTGACATGTTAACTTCCATAACTACTTCATGTTGGATTAACCTCCTAATGCCCTACGGGTTGCCCAACTACTATTCTTGCAGTCTTTTCTCATTTTCATTACATTCCCATTCATTGGTGGATTCTTTCAACCCGTTGCTCGACTATTGCATGTCCATACTTCTATTTTTCTTCTAACCCTTTTTTTTCCTTATTTGAGGGGTGTCCCAGGCTTTCTGTCCAATTTTTCACCTTTTTTTGTCCCAGTAAGTTCTTTATGTTACCATAGACAATACATGGTCTTTCATGGTATACTCCTCTAATGTTTAATGTCCCAACGGACTCAATTAGTTGCCATAGTCTAACTATGGTCCTTCACTTCAATATTCCCATGTTTATCATCCCGATGGACTATCTACAATGTCATAACATCTTTTTACTATGGTCTTACACCATATAACCTTGTGTTTACTGTCTCAGTGGATCTTCTTGTGTTTAGCGTCCTGTCAGACTATCCCGTGTTTAATGTCTTATCGGACTATCTCGTGTTTAATGTACTATCAGACTATTCCTGATGTTGTAGCATCTTTCAGCTAGGGTCTTACATAGTAAAACCTCGTGTTTACTGTCCTAGCAAACCATCAAAGGATGTCATAGCGTCTTTCAGCTATGGTCTTAATCCTATTTAGCCACGCTGGCGTGATTTCACATGATGTCATAACATCTTTCAGCTATGGTCTTACTCATTTCTATCAAGATGGCAAAGCATCTTTCAGCTATGGTTTTACTCATCTTTATGGTGATGCCATAGCATCTTTTAGCTATGGTCTTACTAATCTTTACGGTGATGCCATAGTATCTTTCAACTATGGTCTTACTCAATTTAGACATATAGCCTTCGATAGGTTTCATGGCCTAGCCATGATATTTTATTTACTTTCCCCCATTGCCTTCTATCCATCCCTTAATTTTCTGTTCGATACCTTGATGCTCGAACGCCGCGGTGTCCCCTTCACAAGGCCCAGAGCTTCGCATATCATGACTGCACACAGCAACACCGTATGGATGTATCTAACAGAATTACCCTTTTTCCTAGATCCTATCTTCTTCTATCCCTTTTGTAATTCCTCTCCATATCATGCATGTAATAACCCTTTTTCAGTGGTGTCAAAAATAGTGGCTTCGGGACCATAATTATAACTAGTGTGTCAGTGTTTTATTAATTACTTATTATTTATAGGTTATTAGAAGGTCGTATTAAAATTTGGTTATGAAATTTTAATGTTTAGTTAGTTAATTTAGTAATAAGGACTAAATCATAAAAGTTGCAAAAGTTAGTTTCTATTAGTTAAATGTGTTAAATGGCTATAGACAATGTTTTGTTAATTATTATGTGGTAAATAAACCATATAGATAGATAGTGAACAATTATGGACAATGTTTTGTTAACTATTAAGTTAAAATCATAAGGGTAAAATAGTAAATTTATAAATAAATAAATAAATTAAACAAAACAAGCATCTTCTTCATTTTACATTGTTAAGAATTGAAACCACCATTTTAGCTAAAGGGATATTCGACCAAGCTTCAAACTCATTCATGGTATGTAATTTTTGCTCGTTTTTAATGATTTCTATGTTTTTGTAATCGTTTTAGCTTAATTTAGCTAACCCATGGGCTAATTCGTAAAAAAATTTAAACATTTTAGATTATTCCATTAATGAGTTTGATGTGTTTGTGAATTTTTATGGTAGATTAATAAGCTTGGTTGAGAAATAATACTATTTTGTAAAGTAGTTTTTAGTAATTTTAACGTTTAGGGATTGAATTGTTGAAATGGTAAAATTATATGAAATTCTTGTGAAAATTTGATAAAGGTGAACTGAATAGGGACTATATCAAAATTGACTAACTTGTATTTTTCTCAAATGTGATTAATTCGTAAGTTTCAGGTTGAGGGACTAAATTGAAAAAAGAGTAAAATGTTAGGGGTAATTTTCTAATTTTATATTTAAAAGGGTTATAAGCTGAAGTTTAATTTTTTTGAGATGTTTGAATTGAATAATTGAATAAAAATTATTATTTAGATCAAGAAACAAATCAATCAGACTCGAATCGTGGAAAAGCTAAAGTAACAGAATAATCGTCAGCCCTATTTTTGCAATCGTTTTTGGTCTAGGTAAGTCCGTATATTGTTTAAACTTATTAATTGTTGCTTTTGGTAACATGTTAACTATTATTCATGTTTGGTATAGTTAAATTGCTTGATATATGTCGATTAGTGATTTTGGACTAAATTGCGATGTTGATTAAATTGATTATTATGTTTGGAAAATATGAAATATATGGAAGTGAGCTTGAAATGGTATAATGAAAACGGAATTAAAATTTTCAAATATGTCATGTGACCCGTATGAACCTCGTGAATACTTAGGATACAAATAACATGTCATTAGCGGTTAATTACAGTTTTAATGTTGGTCTTGGATGTCTTACCGATGGCTGAGGTCCTACATTTGTTGCGGATTCTCCACAGCTCGTGTGAGCAGCATTGTGTAGATTATCATCCCGACCCACAACTCGTGTGAGCATATATGGTTACAGTCACAGCTTGTGTGAGAATTTTCTCGAGTATCCAATGTTATTTCGTTTGGTTCAATGGGTAATAAAGGCTTAAACCGAGTGAACTTAATTATTTAATATGCTATGTGATTTTGATGGATGAAATGGAAATGCTTTGGAGATGTGATGAATGAAATGAAGTTTAATATGTTCCTAATACATGCTTCATGATATGGAAAGATTAGATGTTTTATTGTTGAACTCACTAACTTGTGAGATTTGTGATGTGAATAAGAATTGAATGAACTAATGAACATGTTAATTGAATTATGCATGAATTGTATAAATTGAGCCTATTTGGTAAGTTTACGTTTATGATTTATAGGAGCTTACTAAGCAGTAGTTGCTTATGTTAGTTGTTTCCTTTTTTTATAGATCATTGGGAATTTCGATCGATTTGAATCAAGTCAGAGTACACACTATCCGTCCTTCATCTCAGTAGAAGTTTTGGTCTTTTTTTAGTTGGTTATAAATGGCATTAGGAGCTTTAAAGTCCTTTTGTTGTGATGTTGTTTTTAAACTTCTGTTAAGGCATACTTATGGTTATGTTTATATTTTCTTGTGGCTTGTAAATGTCTATATATGTATGTCTTTCTCTAGTTGGTTGGGGCCTTTTAAAAGTGGATGAAATATGATAAATTGTTGTGAATGGAATGATGAACTTTGTGTATTTGGCATGTGGATGAAATATGATAAATTGTTATGAATGGAATGATGAACTTTGTGTATTTGGCATGTGTATAAGGTAAGGATTTGTAAGCTTTTATATGTGAATTAGTTTGGTTTATGACATGTGGTGCCAATGAGGGCATATTGGTTAGGCACTTAGGTTGAATGTTTTGATATGTTTTAAGCTTTTTTAAATGTGTTTTGAAGACCTATTAATGGTTTATTTTGGTTTGCCTTGGCACATAAGGAATTGGTATTGTTTTTCCTTGTTTTGGAAGCCATTTCAGATGCACACGACCTAGGACATGGGCTGTCACACGGTCGTGTGCCATACATGGTCACACCACACGGTTGTCTGGACTATTTAAATTTCGTGTAGGTTTGTCGCATATGGTCTCGGGTTGTTACACAGCTTGGAGAAATGACCGTGTGACCTTATTTTGAATCACACATGGTTTGGCACACATTCTTTGACACTACCATGTGACCCTATTTTGAATTGCACACGGTCTAGCGACATGATCGTGTGACTCCAATTTCAAACTGTACATGGCTTGGCCATACAGCCATGTCCTTGAGCCGCATGACCTAAGTTATGTCACACGACCGTTTCTACATAGCCGTGTGACCCCTATTTTAACGTTTGTCTACATTTTTTTTTTGTTTTGTTTCAAATAAGTTCTTGATTGTTTCTGAATTGGTTTTACGTTCCGTAAGCTCATATAAGGCTCGTAATAGTTTATATGCTGTGAATGATGCTTGATTTTGAAATTTTGGTATTAAATTTAATAGTTGAATGGCTTTATGCTGTCATTTGATTCGATATGTGTCGTAATACCCTAACCCTAGTTTGGCGACAAAGACAAGTTAAGGGTTTTACAATGCATACCCAACTAGTGTGGCAGATACTAAATCACTCATGCAATTATGCAACATGCTTTAGCAGTTCATGGTTTTAGTACAAAAACTCACGTAATACTTGTTATTCACATCAAGATAACACAATCCTCTTAACTTATATCCACACAAAAATTTTCACATCAAGATCATATGCATCAAACACTAGTGAATTGTTTTCCTTCATATAACCCTGCTAAAAATATGGTACTAGTACATGGACTTGGATCTTGGAGAGTAACATTAACTATAATGTAAGAGCAAAATATTATTTTTCAAATGCAACATAGGTAGGATATTTTACTTGTTTACCTTTAGAATCATGAATTCTTCAAGGACAAACTAAGATTGTACCTTTAACATATGCTTGGAATCAATAAATCTTGAAAGTAAGGTACATGTGCTGCATCCAAGCCAAAAAATTACTCCCATCTACTAGCAAGGAAATCTTCTTGGTGGATAAAAATATAGTAGAATTTGGCGGAACAACCATGGAATTAGTGATTGCTACAGGATTTGTAGCTATAATACCATCATCAGATGAACCATCACTAACAATCGTCATTGTAGAGAGAAAAACCAACACTGAAACTAGCAAAAACACTTGAACACACACCAATGGAAGCCGTGAATCACTAGCTCTAATAATATGTAAAAAATTTACATTAGCAAGAAGCTAAAAATGTTAAAAGAGAGAAGCAATAAATAAGATGAGACAGAACTCATTTACATTTGACTTAATGAGGAATTAAAAGTACTTAACTACTTATACTGATAAAGAGGATTAACAAAACAACTATTTAGGTAACAATATTTACAACCTCTAACAACTTTAATTATATTAGTTAAAAGCACACACATTTAACATGTGTTAAATTCCTGAAACTCATTATCTAATATTGATATGTAATTATCGGTGTAGTAGACTAAACTAGTTTTTGCACTTGAGCAGCTTGAATACAAGCACTTTTATTATGTTTTAACTACGTTTTTATAGTGTCATTACATTCAATAAAAAGTGTAATTTGAGTCTTTTATTGACCTTAGGTGTCGAATGAGGCCTAAGGGTGAGTTAATATACTTAGTAACTGTGTAGGAGACCATGAGAGTTTGTAAAAACTCAAAATTGTTCGTTATGTTGCAATACAGGGAGTTTGATGTCGTAACATAGGATGTAGAGTACAAGAATTTCGAGACTACCTGCGGTGTCGCTACACAACCATGGGATGTCGTGACACACCCCTGAAGTAACCCTAAACCTAAGCATATTGACTCCGATGTCACGACACAAGCACTAGGGTGTCGTGACATTGGTTCTATAAGGAGATATTTATGAGCCAGGGGTGTTTTGGTCTACACAATAAAATATTTAACACGAGAGCATTTTTAACACCCCTTACTCCTATTTAATGCCGGAACAGGGTACGAGGCATTACCGAACTTACATCGCAAGTGAACATACAAATCAAGTCATAAATTTTCATCCAAATTAAAACCATTTATATTCAATCATAAAGTCCCTAATATGAGTCCAAGAGGCCCAAAACAAGCGTTGGAATTGGTTCGAGACTAAATCAATAACTTAGGAAATTCTTACAAAACTTAGAAAATTTTTGCTATAGACAGGGGTCACACGCTCGTGTGGTTTGGGACACGCCTGTGTGGGCAGGCCATGTAACTCTTTGACTTGCAAGTCATGAACAAATTGAAGTCACATGGCCAAGCCACACGCCAGTGTGCTAGGTCGTGTGATTAATTAATTTTCATAAAATAGGTGCAGACTTCACACGGCTAGGACACACACTCGTGCTTGAGGCCGTGTCCCTCACACGGCTGAGACACACGCCTGTGTGCTCAATTCTAAGCATTTCTGTTTCTCAAAATTAAGGTGCAGGGGACACACGGCCAAAACACATGCCTATGGAATAGGCCGTGTGTCACACAAGGCCTAGACACACGCCCGTGTGTCTCCTCGTGTGGACAAAATAAAGACTATTTACCAAGCCATTTATCACCCTCATTTACACACACATACACACAAATTCAATGGCATAAATCATGGTACTTAGGCAACCAGAAAATCCACAATCATGGCCAGTACATGTTAATGCAATACCATCATCTATCATGCTCATGATATTTCATTATCCCAAGTCAAATATAAAAGTTTCGCATTCCAAAACACCACTAAGACTATTTTCAACTTGCATTAACTTATCAAGATACTCTAGCCTATCAATGAACCAAACTCATCCATTTAACAACAAGTCATTAAGCCACAATCAACATTTAGCAAATCAATATAAACCACATCATCAAGGGCATTGGCACATACATGCATATATGTATAGATATATATAAGCTTACAATCAATTTAACCAAAATGAGCCAATTTCCATGGCCAAATACCAAATCAAGCCTTTGACTATTACAAGCTAATACATTTGGCCAAAATCATGATGAGACATATAACAAAATGACCAAGTCCCTATACATTCCATATACTCAAAATATTAAGGTCTTCAATACCCAAAATGACAGTTTGATAGTGTGATGCGATCTTCGATGATCTCCAATCCGAGCTAGCTTGGTGACACTATAAAACATGGAAAGTAAAACGGAGTAAGCTATATAACTTAGTAAGCTTATATGTAAGAATAAGCAAATCTTACCATACATTTAACATTCAAGTAATATAACATAAGATAATGCAATTTACCATAATCTCATGACTATAATTCATTCCATCACAAACTTACCTTGCAATCATCATTTCACGAATTCAATAATCATAAGCTTTATGTATATACTTGTACCATCTCGTAATAAATTCATACTTATTCTCATCATTGGCATACCCAATAAACCACTCGGAATAATAATCTTGGATACTCGGGAAACCTTGCACACAAGGCGTCACATATGTAGCCATTGCTACCTCTATCTCATAACACATATATGCGCTCTCAAGCCATCAACGGGCCTGCTCACACCAGTTGCTAGTTTAGACGTAGCTACACGGTGCTGCTCACACAAGCTGTTAAGTAACCACAACATATGCTGGTGTACTTAGCCACCGGTAGGATGTGCAGGACCAGCACTCGGATCACATAACATAGTACCCTAGTGACATGTCACTTGTATCCTAATCTATTCCTAAGGTTCGTTTAGGATTTATCGCTTGCTAAAATGTCATTGAACGTGTCCATAGAGTCATTTAAACAATTCATACAAAAATTAAAGCATTTAAAATACAATTATAATAAAGCTTATTTACATACGAACTTACCTAGAACGCAAAAATGGTAAAGGAATCTATTCGTCAATTATTTTGTTTCTCCCCCGATCTACACCCGAACTTTGTTTTTCTTGATCTATAATACCACATTTAACTTATTTAATCATCATATTATTCAATATAGTCCAAAAACACATTATGACAAAAATTACATTTTTGCCCCTAACATTTCATCATTTTACAATTTAGTCCCTAGGCTTGTAAAATGAATTTCTTTCAATTTCATCAAAACCCAAGCCTAGCCGAATATTGCTTGTACTCATAACATCCCACATTTTTCATTTTTTCACACTTTTCTACACATTTTATAGACTTTTACAAATAAGCCCCTATTTATCGTTTTTATCGAAAATCACTTTACAAACGTTGTTTAACTAACAACGTACATACATTTTCTTCCATCAAACATCAAAATACAGATATATTCAACATGGGTAAAATTTTAGACTTTAAATTTCTTTCAAATTAGTCCTTGAAATAGCTAAATCAAGTTACAATGATATCAAAAATATAAAAATATTAAAAACGGGAAAAGAATGGACTTACAATCGAGCTTGAAAGTGGCCAAAACCCTAGCTATGTCCTCTTATTCGAATTTGGCTATGGGGGGACTAATTTGAGAAGATGGACACCCTTATTTTTACTTATTTTGTCTTTATTTACTAGATTACCAAAATGCCCTTCACTTAAACTTTGAAATTTTTACCTACTCTATGTCCATTTTTGTCCACTAAGAAATATAATGGTATAATTACCATTTGAGGACCTCCAATTTAAAATTTCATAGCAATTAGGCACCTTTAACTTATAGAACTCAAATTTTGTACCTATTGCAATTTAGTCCTTCTACTCAAATTGAACACTCAATCGATAAAATTTCTTAACGAAATTTTCACACAATTATTCTATCATGCTGTAGACCTTAAAGAAATAATAAAATAAATATTTCTACTTTAGATTTTTGGTCCCAAAACCACTATTTTGATTTGACCCAAAAATGACTTGTTACAACGTTAGCTGACCCAGGGTTGAGGACGACGACAACCCTAAATCTATAAATAAGCTCATTTAACACTTGTTAGAGACAACTTTCACTCTTTAGAATTTTATTTGTAATTTTAGTTTTCAGTTTTTCCCTTTTCTTAGGTTTTAGGTTATTTCTAGTTTTATCTTTGCATTTTTCGAGAGGTTGGATTTATAGAATCGATCAGCACTTTTTGGATTATACGCTTCATTCAATACAATTTAGGATTCTCTTAAACCCTTTCACTTGGTTCATCAGTCATGTTTATCTTTAGCATCAAGTTTATTATGTTTATGAAATCTATGAGGAACTAATCCTCTTATGGGTGATTAGTAAGTGGAGGCATGACTAATTATTATTATGTAGGGTTTTCTTAATAGGTCAACTATTTTGGAGATAAATAACTTAAACCCTTGGTTGACGACTCTAGGAAGTGATTTAGGTGGGAATTAACCCAAAATTGATATAGTGTATCTGTAAGGTCGAGAGATAAGTAGTTCTTGCTGACTCGTTAGTTTAGTTGAAGATCAAGAGATCCTACTAGGGTGATGACCAGTTTATTGAATAGAAACACGAAGCGAGAGTTAGTTATGATTACCAAAGCGAGCTAACTGCCCATGCCTAGATCTGATTCAATTTACATAATTAGTTTCTACAAGTTTCTTTATTTATGTTATTTTCTTTATTATTATAAAAACTCCAAAAATAATTTTTTATGTTTTTTCGTACTATAATTTATTTAAAGTACTAATTAAATCTATTTGTGTTTAGATTAGGATTAATTTAGTACACGCCTCTATTGGGTAAGATCTTTGGAGTACTCACCTACATCGTTGTAACTATATTACAACTTGACTCGTATACTTGCGGATACTACTTTTGTGTAGGATTCTTACTCTGGACATTGGTACGTTCAGAGGTGATCAAGTTCTTGGCGCTGTTGCCAGGGAGGCAAAGTCACTAGATTGATTTTAATTTTCGCATTTATTAGAAAAATTAGGAAATTTTTAATTAGGGTTAAATATAGAATTAGTACCCAAACCTGTCCACTTCTCCCAGATTGGTACTTATGGTTTTTTGTTTTAGATTTGTACCCGAACTTTTTCTTGTCAACTAAATCGGTACCCGAGTCTAATGTCGTTAAGTTTAGGACACGTGGTAGAATAAGATTTTGACAGGTGGTATATATATGATGTCATGGTGATGTCATAATCTAAAATATTTTAATTTTTTTCTTTTAAAATTTCTCCTTCCCTCATTTTTCTATCATTTCTTCTTTTACTTCTTCTTCTTCTTCTTCTTCTCAAAGAGCAACATATGGAAGCACTGAGAGCAACATATATAGACGAAGATTCATCAGACCTCAACTCTAACCACTCCCCTCCATTGTCTCTTTCCACTAATTCTAAACCCTAAAGGGAGGGAACACTATTGTCCCCTCTCCCTTCGGCTCCTATTTCTCTCTTCCACCCTTTCAATTCCCTTGGTAATTCAAACTACAACAAATTTCCCATAATTTTCTTTTACTAAAACATTTTACTCTTTTTGCTCATCAACTATTTCTTTTTCTTGATAATGAAAAAAGGATCTTTTGATTACTTACAAACTGGTCAGCCCAGTAGAGTGAGAAGCTTTCTTTATGTTGAAGACAACTATGCTTTGCATGTTTACATTCCATGTACTTTTTTTGAATGGCCACATTTCTTTATCAATAATATTGAATTGAATAAATATCTTTTTTTATTTACTTTGTTAATTATTTCAGTTTTTATATCGTCTATATCAAAGAAAGAGATGGGTCAGGTTTTGAAGAGAGTTTCATCCTTGGGTAGCTATCTCCATGTTGTGGATATTGATGTTCCATTGAATAAATTGTGTAAAGAAGAACATAAAATTGAACAAGTGGCATTGGGAAGGGAATTCCATATAAGTTTAGGAAGGTAGTTTCTATTAGAGTTCACCAGATTGACTTTATTGTAACAATGCTTCACTAGAAACCTCAATTTCAAAAGCGGTGTGATGTTATTCTTTGCTTTTATTATGCTTAGTTCCACTGCTAAAAAAAAAAAAAGAATCTTTGGGTTTTCTTCCTTATGATTCAAAGATATGGTTTTGATGTTTGTTCTTATAACAAAATATCTCCATAATATATCTCCAAGAACTGCAAAATCATAAACACTTTGACATTCTAAAAAGAGAAAAATTCCAACTATGCAATGATTTGCACACTGTTCTGGTTTTTTTTTAACAATAAAAAAAATACTAAAACTCTATCTATCCACTAGACAAATATTGAAAAATCAAGACGATACTTCTGTTGAAGGAAGAAGAAGAAGAAGAAGAAGAAGAAACGACAGAAAAATGGGGGGAGAAATGTCAAAAGATTTTTTTTTTGGATTATGACATCACCATGAAATCATTTATGCCACATGTCACAATCTTATTCTGCCATTGGTCCTGAACTTAACGGTGTTAGACTCAGTAACTGATTTAGTTAACAGACAAAAGTTTGGGTACTAATCTGGGACAAAAAAACCATAAGTACCAATCTGGGAGAAGTGGACAAGTTTGGGTACTAATTTTATATTTAACCCTTTTAATTATAGATACGACTTTTACTTTACTTTTACTAACGTTTTTATCTTACTTTTTGGTTTCAGTGTATGACTCACAATAAGGGAACACCTATAAAGCCAACCATCATTCCAGAAAGAATAATCCACAGCAATCATCGACAGCAATAGTAGTAACATTAGATGAAGAATCCACCACCTGCTGCAGGCAATTTACCACTTCGAGATAACCCACTATTCGATGAAATTAACAATAGTAACCTACAAGACCTACCACCACCACCATCATAGCTATCTACAAATATACCTATGGCATGCAACGAAAGAACATTAAGGGCTTACGCGCTACCAAGGCTGGAGATGGTTCGAGGAAGTATAACAAGGGCAGCCATTACGGTTAATAATTTTGAGATTAAACCAGCAATGATCCATATGATCCAGAACAATTTGCATTTCAGAGGCACGATGAAAAAGGACCCTAATCAACATATAAAACGATTCCTTCAACTTTGTGATACTTTTAAATATAAAGAGGTCACCGATGAAACTATTTGTCTTTGGTTGTTCCTCTTCTCTTTAATAGATAACATTTTCTCTTGGTTATGGGCACCAGGATATATCATGATATGGGATGAACTCGTAGGAAATTTCTTACAAAAGTTCATCCCTATTAGCAAGACGGTTTAATTGAGGGAGATTGCAATGTTCAAAAAATTATTAAGAGAAAGTTTTCATAAAGCCTAGGAGTATTTTAAAACATTGATGCAGAGTGGCCACACCATGGCTTACCCGACTGGCTTAAACTACAAATTTTTTACAATGAGTTGGATGCACACGCACGATCAGGATTAGATGGTGTTGCAAGAGGAGCCTTAATGAATATGACATATGAAGATACATATAAATTGATAGGGAATATGGAAAAGGATTCTTACCAGTGGCCAACCAAATGATATAGATATGGCCAGAAACCATCTACGACCAAGGTTTTTTAGAAGGACGACAAATATCAACAAATTGTAGATAGTTTCAACCATATTGAGTCCTCATCCAGTGCATCATCAATATATAGAGGAGATAAACCTCTCTTCAATTACATCAGTAATCCTACTGATGATGTGAACTACATCGGGAATAGGGGTGGAAACCCTTATTCAAATACTTATAATCCCGGATGGAGAGACCACCCAAACCTGAGATGGGACGGAAACTAGGGAGGAGGTAATAATTCTAACCAAATTAAAAATTCTAATTATCAACCTTCTTATTTACAGAAGCCTTTAGAAAAAGCCAAACCAAATGACCATAATGTATGTGGTCAACGCTTGGATCAGATTGAGAGTGAGATGCAGTTAATGAGGATGGAAGTAAAATATGTACAGTCTGAGTGTACCAGTACAATGAAAACATTGAGTAAGCTCAAAGATCAGATGAGCCAATTAATGAGCATGATGGTAGATATTAAAAGATAAATTGGCATAGAAATCCAGAGTAACACAAAAAATAATCCTCGAAAAGAGGGAAAGGAGCATGTGAAAGTAATAGTGCTCTGTTCGGGGTAAAGTACTGAGTAGCCTAAAAAAATCAACTCATGAGGAAAACAAAGAGGATTCAAAAGATCTTCAAAAGAACCCCCAAGAAGCTGAGAAGGAACCAAAACCAGAAAAAGTAGCCGAGCCAAAGGAAAAGCCAATCAAGGAACCTGCAATTATAAAAGTACCATTCCCTTCACAATTGGAGGAAAAATAAAAATGAGATGAGGATGAATTTGGAAGTTTTTTCGCACTTATTCAAAACATTAAACATTAACTTGCCTTTAATTGATTTAATTTAGAAAATCCATAAATACACCAAATACCTTAAAGAAATCATGTCTAAGCATAGGAAAATTAAAATAGGAGAGCAAATGAACATAAGCGCCTCATGAAGTCTGATTATATCCCGACAAGTTCCCCCTAAGCTAAAAGACCCAGGGAGTTTTATAATTGCCATAGAGATAGGGGCTATTCATTTTAGTAAAGCTCTATGTGATTTAGAACCTAGCATAAACCTAATGGCTCTATCTATATACGAAAAACTCTGGCTAGGAATCCTTAAAAACACTTAGATAACATTACAATTGGCTGATAGATCTTCCGTGCATCCAAAATGAGTATTGGAAGATGTGCTGGTCAAAATACGCAACTTTATAGTCGCGGTCAATTTTGTGATAATCGGTTTCGAGGAAGATCATGAGATACCCATCTTTTTAGGCAGACCATTCTTAGCAACATCAAAATCCACCATTGATCTAGAAAAGAATGAATTAACCATAAGGATGGTGAAACAAAATTTTTTAAATGTCGTCATCAATAAGATGAGGTAGACAGAAAAAGATTAGGGAAACAATGATATGAAATATCTGTAAAAATCCCTAACAACCTGATAAACATAAAAAGTAACATATTTTAATCCCATGCTTAGCATATTTTTGGATAATTTATCATAAGATTTAGTGGATTTGATGCTCCTAATCCTTTAATTTCATGTTTTATATCCAGATGAGCATAGGAAAGCGAAAACCGCAAGAAAAAAGGCCAAAAACGAACAGAATGGGTTTATTTCAGTACTTCACACGGCGTGGACACTTCCACACAGGTAATCCACATGCCCATGTGTGACACACGGGCTGGCCACACGCCCGTATACCTTGGCCGTGTCGACATTAAATCACGTCAGAATTGCATACGGCCTGACACCTTCACACGGGCTATCACACGGCGGTGTCCCTGTCGAGCCCAAGTCTAATTCTACTTAGAATAGGCTAATTTTTAGGGTTTAAAAGTATTCCAAAGTCTATATAAACACCCTAGAAGAGGATCAAAGGGAGGATAGAGAGTAGAAGGCAGAGAATAGCAGAGAATACTCGAAGACAACCATCGGAATCAGCTCAAAAGCAAGATCTACTTTAAGACTGAAGATCTCCATTCAATTTCCTTAGAAGTTCTTTGGGTTTCTTTATGTTTTGTTCTTTTCCCAATTTTGAGATATTTTCCCCCATCATTATGAACTAAACTCCCTAAATACCTAAGGGAGATTAAACCTAAGATAGATCTTATTACTATTTGAATTATATGATAAAAACTTGTTCTTATTCTTAATTATGTGTTCTTAATTCTTGCTTTAAGATTTAAGATATTAATTCAAATTTGATGTGTTTATTCAGTGGGGCAAAAGTCCTTGTTTAAGAGTAGATTTAGCATAATTAAGCAGAGTTGAATGCATTCCTGGACATAGGACGACGTAAATCTGCTGGATTAGAGTCAAATCTAATAAGGGAATCCACAGACCGAGTTAATGCGACAATAGGGGTTTTAATTAGAAAAATATTTCAATTAATCAACCTAGAGTCAGTTTTTTTAAGTCTCGAGAGAGATATTAACATAAATCAGGGATTTCTACGGATTAAGTCAAGTGAATAAATCGTCTAATTCAGAAGTAATCAGTGAAGTCTAAGTGGATTCTTCTTTGGGTATTGTCTTCTCTATCGGTTTTCCAATAGTATTTTCCAACTTTTACCTCTGTTGTGTTCTTAGTTAATTTAATAGTTAATCTTAGTTTAAAAAATCCATTAATTTATAGGCTAGATAATAAAAAGATAGTAATTACTAGTAGTTTTAGTCCTTGTGGATCTAATTTTTCTGGTCTCACCACAACTATACTACTGTTCGATAGGTGCGCTTGTCTTAGTCGAATTTTTAGTTAGTTTAGCGATCATCAAGTTTTTTGCGCCATTTCCGGGGAATAAGATATTAGGATCGCTTAATTTTTATTACTTTAGCTATCTTTACTTTTATTGCAATTTACTTTTTGTTTTTAGCGTCAATTTTTCTTTTCTATTTTTTCTTTTAATTGCTTCTAGCAGGTGTCTTTAGTTTATGACTAGAAGGAACCCATCAGGACCTTTGCTTTTCGATAGTGAAATAGAGAGTATAGCTCGCAGAAATCGAAAAGAAATAAGGCGAAGTCTACAATACATAGAGGAAGAGCAAAAGGAAGTTACAGATTTTACTGAAGAGATGACCGATAATCAGAATAATCCGCTACCTCCTGTAGTTGCCGCAAATCCTATTAATCAGAATCCTGCTCCTCGTACTATGTATGATTATGCTAAATCTAACTTAATTGGAGCTGAATCCAGTGTTGTTAGACCTGCTATTACTGTAAATAATTTTGAACTGAAACCTAACACGATTCAAATGATACAACAATTTGTTCAGTTTGATGGTTTGCAGGATGAGGATCCAAACACTCATTTGGCAAATTTTTTAGAATTCTGCGACACCTTTAAGATTAATGGCGTTTCTGACGATGCCATTCTCCTTCAGTTGTTCCCCTTTTCATTAACGAATAAGGCTAAATAGTGGTTGAAATCGTTACCACAAGGGTCAATCACTACTTGGGAACAAATGATCAAAAAATTTTTACTTAAATATTTTCCACCCGCTAAAATGGCTAAATTGAGGAATGATATTTCTTCTTTTGTGCAAATGGATTTAGAAACACTATATGATGCATGGGAGAGATAAAAGGATTTATTGAGAAGGTGCCCTCACCATGGGATACATTTATGGCTACAGGTTCAAACCTTCCATAATGGTTTGAACCCTTGAACTAGACAGATGATGATGCAGCGACCGGGGGAACCCTGAATAACAAAACACCCTAGGAGGCTTATGAATTTATTGAAGATATGTCACTAAATAATTATCAGTGGCAAGTCATGAGGACAAAGCCTAGTAAATCAGTCGGCATTTTCAACTTAGATGTAGTCACAATGTTATCAAACCAGGTAGAACTCTTGAACAAAAAGATTGACGGTCTATGTAGTTCTACGTAAGCACATCCTGTGATGCAATGTGACATGAGCAAAGGTGGAATGGGCAATTCAGAATATTTACCCTTCGGCCCCAACATGGAGAACGAGTAAATGAATTATATGGGTAATAATCCTCGACCTCAAAATAATCCTTACAGTAACACTTACAATGTAAGTTGGAGGAACCACCCAAATTTCTCATGGGGGCCAAGGAAATCAGAGACCACCACCACCTTCAAGCTTCAAACAACATTACTAGCAAGAGAAAATGCCAAACCTTGAAGAGATGATGACGAAGTTTATCTCAACAGTAGAAATCCGTTTTCAAAGCACTGAAACTGCACTTAAAATCAACAGGCATCGATTTAACGGCTCGAGAATCAAATAGGACAGTTGGCTAAGATGATTTTAGAGAGACCACAAGGGAGCCTTCCTAGTAACACCGAACCCAACCCAAAAGAGCACGTGAAAGCAGTTACCCTAAGGAGTGGGAAAGTGTTAACTGAATCTGAGAAGAAATTGCCACAAGAAGTAGATAAGAAAGTGGATAAGGAGGTAAAACCCGAAATAAGTGAAAAACCGATATTGAAGGTGTATAAACCACCAATCCCATATCCAGCAAAGTTGAAGAAAGATCGCATAGATGCACAATTTGGTAAATTTCTTGAAATTTTTAAACAGTTGCATATTAACTTACCTTTTGTTGAAGCTATTTCGCATGTGCCTACATATGCAAAATTCTTGAAGGAGCTTCTAATAAATAAAAGGAGGTTTGAAGAGTTATCTACAATGAGTGCTCAGCGATACTCCAAAATAAACTACCAACCAAACTAAAGATCTAGGAAGGTTTACTATTCCCTGCTTAATTGGTAGTTTAAATGTTGAGAAGGCACTAGCTGATTTAGGCACTAGCATTAATTTGATGCCTTATAAAATGTTCAAGCAACTTGGCCTTGGGGAACCAAACCTACCAGGATGAGTATTCAACTAGCTGATAGATCTGTTAAATATCCTAAGGGTATTATTGAAGATGTACTCGTAAAATTAGATAAATTCATATTCCCGGTTGATTTTGTTGTGCTTGACATGGATGAGGATGTTGAGGTGCCTTTAATTTTAGGTCGCCTATTTTTGGCCACTACTAGGGCTGTTTTTGATGTGGGTGATGGTAAACTTGGGCTTAGGGTAGGTGATGAAGAAATTACCTTTAAAATCTATGGTGCCATGCGATTCTCTAGAGAGCAAGACGATTCTTGTTATTTTATTGATTCTATTGATCATTCGGTTCAAGATTCTTTTCAGGAAATTACCATTAAAGACACGTTAGAACTACGTCTTCCGGGGAAGATAACACTACCACTGAGTTAGGGAAGTTACAAACTGATGAACCCTTTCCAAGACAAGCAAAATATGAGGGTATTGAGGTGAACGATGAACTTAAGCAAAAACCCTCAATCGAACAACCTCCCGAATTAGAACTAAAGTAATTGCCAAATCACTTAGAATACGCATTCATTGGAGATAATTCTACATTAACAGTGATTATTGCTTTTAACTTGCAACCCAAGGAAAAAGAAGAGTTACTCCAAGTATTAAGAGAACATAAAAGGGACATAGCTTGGAAAATTTCTGACATTAAAGGAATCAACCCTTCCTTTTGCACCCACAAAATTTTAATGGAGGATGAATATAAACCGTGTGTGCAAGCTCAAAGACGATTGAATCCTAACATGAAAGAAGTCTTAAAAGCTGAGGTAATTAAACTTCTAGATGCTGGAATTATTTATCCTATTTCTGACAGTTCTTGGGTAAGTCCTGTATAGGTTGTTCCTAAGAATGGAGGCATGACTGTTGTAGCTAATGAGAAGAATGAATTGATCCAAACACGAACAGTCATGGGATGGAGAGTTTGCATTAACTATAGGAAGTTGAACGATGCCACGAGAAAAAATCACTTTCCCTTACCATTCATTGATCAGATGTTAGAAAGATTATCTGGGCATATGTATTATTGCTTCCTAGATGGACTCTCTGGTTACTTCCAAATCCCAATAGCTCCTGAAGACCAAGAGAAAACAACATTTACATGTCCATACGATACGTTTGTTTATCAATGAATGCCTTTTGGATTATGTAATGCTCCTGCTACTTTTCAGCGATGCATATTGGCCATTTTGCGATGAACTCGTAGAAGACGTTATGGAGGTATTTATGGATGACTTCTCGGTATTCAATAACCCTTTCCATCTTTGCCTTAGAAATTTAAAACGAGTTCTAATAAGATGTGAGGGAACGAACCTGGTACTGAATTGGGAAAAATGTTACTTCATGGTTTATGAAGAGATTGTGTTAGGCCATAAAATTTCTAGTAAAGGGATCAAGGTTGACAAAGCGAAAAAATTACCTCCCTCTAGTACAGTTAAGGCTATTCAAAGCTTTTTAGGACATGCTGGATTTTATAGAAGATTTATTAAGGAATTTTCTGAAATAGCTAAGCCTTTAACAAATCTATTAGAAAAGGATGTGCCTTTTGATTTCAATCAGGAATGTTTGGAAGCATTTAACACTCTGAAAGATAAATTAGTTAATGTTCCGATTGTAGTTGCACCTGATTGGAATTTACCCTTTGAACTAATGTGTGATGCGAGTGATTTTGCAGTAGGTGCAGTTCTTGGACAGCAAAGAGACAAGCATTTTCAACCAATCTATTATGCTAGTAAGACATTGGCAGCCGCACAAGAAAATTATACAACGACTGAAAAAGAATTATTGGCTGTGGTTTTTACATTCGATAAATTTAGACCATATTTAATATTATCTAAAGTTTTCGTATACACTGACCATTCAGCTCTTCGACATCTCCTCACTAAATCAGATGCAAAACCGTGACTAATAAGATGGATTTTATTGTTGCAGGAATTCGATTTAGAAATTCAAGATAAGAATGGAGTAGAAAATCTTGCAGCAGATCATCTATCCAGATTAGAAAACCCATATCTTAAGGAGTTTGATGAACATGATATAAATGACTCGTTCCCTGAAGAACAGCTCTTTGCTATATATAACTCTAAGGTACCTTGGTTTGCGGACATTGCAAATTATTTAGCTGCTAACATTACACTAAAAGGATTAACACATGAACAAAAGAAGCGATTCTTTACTGATGTTAAAAACTACTTTTGGGAAGATCCTTTTCTTTTTCGTATATGTGCAGATCAAGTCATTAGAAAATGCGTTACAAAGTCAGAAGCAATTAAAATCCTGGAACATTGCCATTTAGGACCGACTGGAGGACATTACAGTGGGACTAGGACCGCACATAAAGTGCTCGAATCAGGTTTTTATTTGCCCACACTATTCAAAGGCGCTAACGAGTATGTTACTTGTGATAAATGCCAATGAACAGGTAATATCTCCAAACGTGATGAAATGCCTCAAACATATATGCTCTCTTGTGAAATATTTGATATTTGGGGTATCGATTTTATAGGCCCATTCCCTAGTTCATATGACAATAAATACATCCTAGTAGCAGTTGATTATATGTCGAAATGGGTAGAAGCTCAGGCTTTACCTACTAATGATGCTAGAGTGGTAGTTAGATTCCTTAAGAAACTCTTCTCTCGATTTGGAACACCTAGAGCAATTACTAGTGATAGAGGTACACATTTTTGTAATGCTCAATTTGATAAAGTGCTTAAGAAATATGGAGTGCATCATAGGATAGCTGCCCCTTACCATCCTCAAACTAGTGGACAAGTCGAAGTAGCAAACCGAGAGCTTAAACATATCCTAGAAAAGACTGTAGAGTCAAATAGAAATGATTAAGATGATGCTTTGTGGGCCTATAGAACCGCTTTTAAGACCCCTATAGGAACATCTCCCTACAAACTTGTTTACGGGAAAAGTTGTCATCTACCATTTGAACTAGAACACAAGGCATTCTGGGCTATAAAATTTCTACACTTTGATCTAAAACTTGCAGGTGAGAAAAGGTTGAAGCAGTTGAATGAGCTAAATGAGTGGCGAGCTAAAGTATATGAAAGCTCACGATTATACAAGAAAGCAACGAAGCGCCGCCATGATGCTCGTTTAAAGCAACACAAGCAATTTAAAGCTGGAGATCCTATTCTGCTATACAACTCAAGGCTCAAATTGTTTCGTGGGAAGCTAAAATCATGATGGTCAGGTCCATTCATAGTCCAAACCGTTTTTCTATATGGCATAGTAGAGGTAAGTCATCCAACCCATGGTACTTTCAAGGTAAATGGACATCGTCTTAAACTTTATAACGGTGAGGATTTTAAAGACAATAGAGAAGAGCTACGGCTCCGCGAACCTGCCTAAATACGCTTTAAGTTAAATTCGAGCTTAGACTTTAAATAACCTCTTCTCGGGAGGCAACTCGAGCACTAACCCCACTAAATAAGTTTACTTTTCTTTCATTTTTCATAGTTTTAATGCAGGTATTTTTTGACACACACGGCCTGAGACACGGTCGTGTCCTAGGCCATGTGCTCACCAGGAGTTGGAAACATTAGCATGCCTTGAGCCGTGTAAACTCTTAAAGCCTTAGTGTTGACATTCAACAGTGTCAAACACAGCCTGGACACATGGGCGTGTCTTAGGCCGTGTGAAAACTGGAGCTGAACTTTCAAATTCTAAATACGACAGGAAGCTTCACGGGCAAGGCATACGGCCGTGTGTTTGGACACACGGGCGTGTGGGATAAAACATGAGCATGCTTGAGGCCGTGTGGGAACCTGAACACACTTTGAAATCCCCAACAAGCCAGAATGGGACACAGGAAAATCCCACGGCCATGCCCAAAGGCCGTGTGCGATACTGACTTAAACATCCAATTACAAGCACAAATTAAGACACAGGCGTGTTGGAACTTAAACGGACGTGGGAGAAGCGAACGAAAGAGCACACAACCGTGTGATGTAGTCGTGTGTGGCACACGACCGGGGTACATGGGCGTACCCAAAGGTCGTGTGCGATACTAACTTAAAATTTCACAAAAAACACGGGCTAAGAGCGAAGCACACGGGCGTGGGCCATGGTCGTGTGGTCCAAAACTAGGCCTGCGCGATCGTGGCCCCCCTTTTTAATTAAAACCCTAACCCTAAAATCACCTCTTTTCCTATTTAAACACCCTCTTTCACTATTCATCTTCTCCTCTCCGGCTACTATTCTTCGATGAGCCACCGATGACCAACATCCCCACTCCCCTTTCTTTCCTTTCTTTCTCTCCTTCTTTCCTTTCCCTTTCTCTATCCTTAGTTAGCCTCACAAACCACAACCACATTTTCTTCCCCACCGACCACTGCCCACCCACAGCCCCCACACCGTATGCCCCTTGCGCACCGTCGCATGGCCAACCCTTCAACTATTACCAACCGACTGTTCCTATGTTCTTCAACCCTTCTATGCCCCATTTTTTCTTTTACTTTTTGATTATTGTTTTGTTAACTTTAGTTTTTAGCATTCATTTTTATTAGAAATTTATGACTATTGTTATTGCATTCTTTTTAACCATAGCATAGGATAACTTAATTTCCTTTTATTATTTTGATCATTGATTTCATTCACTAATTCTAAATAATAGGTTCTCTCAATAGTTTTCGGTTTTGTTAGTAGTTAACTATGATAGGATTCTGTTGCTTATTCATCATTATTAGATGCATTGGATGGTTTGAATTCGTTTGGTATACACTGAGTTTCGATTCACAGCTTGTGAATTCTTGCACTTGTGAACATTAGTGCATTTAGGAATAAATGTTACATGATTTACTTTTAACCTTCTCGATGCGTTTTTTGGATGTTGTTTTTATTTTGCTAATATTGAAATGTTTTATCTTACAGACTCATTGTGACAAATCCACACGGAAAGACCAAAGCCGCAGTCCCCGCTTCTAAAAAGCGGAAGGGTCCAAGAGTGACATCCTCAAGTGCGACCACTGAAATACGCCATCCCTTTTCCAGTTCCCACTAGGACCTCAAGAAGAGATGTTTTAGATTCTACGTGCCCGGCCCCTTGGCGTGGGTTGGTGCATTGACTGGGCTGCATTGGAACAAGTCTATCTTGCTAACTCAGTTTAGGCCCTCCTCTCTACCGCTCATTGGGACCATTTCTTCAACATTATCGAGCCGACATACCTAGAGTTCACTTTGGAACTTTGCTCAACAATTCATTTGCAGACGGTTATGTCAGAGTACGATGACCCCGGCACAGTCCAGTTCTGTCTTGGTGGTCTAATACGTCAACTTAGTGTCCTAGAATTCAGAGTCGCCTTGGGCCTTTACACCAAAGAATTTATGGAGGCAGACAACTTTTCCCATCTCCACCGTCACATTCATTACGCACCTTCCTCATGCTGGGTAGCTCTCATTCTTGCTACGAGCATCTATGACCCCAGCCGCTCAAAGGCATCGGCTCTATCTCCTACATTACGATATCTCCACGGCCTTTTAGGCCACACCTTAACTAGGTGACGAGAGAGCACTGGCGTCGTTAATACTCACTACGCATACTTCTTATGGAGCATGAGGCACGAGAATGTTTTCGATCTCGTATACTTCATAGCCCTCGCCTTTTACATCAGACCGAATGACATAGAAAGAGAGCCATCTGCATCGGCCCTTATGTGATTCATCTAGCTTGACACTTTGGGCTCCTGAACACATTGGCACAATTTTCATCACTCATACTCATCGGTCAAATGTCCCCACAGGGCATCTCAAGTATGCTCCACATGAGGATGATAGAGCATCATCGTGGGTTCTATCCTCCTCAATACCGACTAGCATGAGCCACTGATCAAGATGATCCTGAGGATATTACTGACGATATCCATTCCATTCATAAGGACCCACCCTCTCAGCCACCACCGAGTCACAGACCAGTTCATGCGGCTACTTCATTGACAGAAATTTCTGACCACCTAACTCAATTCGAGCAATATTGCACTCAACAGTTCAACAGCTCCGCTCAGCGATTCGACAACATGGAGGCGACTCTGTAGCAGATTTGCCAGCATTTTCACATTTTGCCTCCAGCACCACCACCGCACGATCCAGCTGCCGATGAGGACTTTTGAGTCCATTTATTTTCACTTTATTTTTCTATTCTTTTTGTTTTTATCCGTATTTCTATTTTTCATGTTTTAAAAGACTTTTATTAGTATATCTTGAACCCTTTATTTATATGGCTGTCTGTTTATAAGTAACCATGATAACCCCATCGATATAACTCACTAAAACATTACTAGTGATATCGCAGTTTCAAAACGTTCAGTCGATTGGTGCTACTTAGGAATATACAAACAATCCTCTGGGGAAAGATAACCCAAGCCTGCCATGTCCTGCTCGACCACGACCATAGCCACCACGACGCCGACCACCACGATAGCCTCTTCGCTTGGCACTGTGATTGTGGAACCCAACCTCTACTACCATCGGAGTATCCTACCCCACCTTAACCTCTGCCTAAATTGAGCATGCACTACATTGCAACGTCTATAAATCCGCTTTCGCTATTCCAAGGATTACATCCAAATTTAGGGCACTTTCGCCTCTCCCTTCCTTTTATGATATTATGCTTATATTGTTATTATTTCTCTTTGTACATTGAGGACAATGTACATCTTAAGTGTGGGGAGGTTATTTATATCAGAAAATCCCTAAATTATATCTTATTTTGAAATAATTTTCTCATATTGCTATTAGAATGAATTTTGATTGAATAATGATTTTTATTGATATGTTTTGGATTAAAATATAAGTAATTGTGCATTGATTATTTAAACTTTAGGATAATAGAGAATCAAGCATGATAAGTTGATTTTTTAAGAATTAAAATTGTTAGATTGTTTCCCTAAAATAAGGTAGTATCTTGAAGTTCTAAATCTACAGGATTGACATCGAAAACCAATAAGTTTTTGTAGATTTTGAGCCTTTTAGAGCATATATCTTTCTTGCTCACTTTTATTGATGGTTATGAGCGAGTTAATACTAATTTGTTATTCTAGAACGTGCATCGATTATACATATCAAGACCACACATTTGAGTTGATATACTGAGATGATAAAGGCACTTAGGTTTTAACCCACTCACTACATAAAAAGCTTACCTACATAATTAACCCTTAGTGAACCCCTTTGAGCCATAAGCACCATTTCTTGATATTTTCCCATTAAATGTTAACTCACAACTTAACCCTTTTTGATTCATTAAGAATTTCTCCATTTCTATTGACCCTTTTTTATCAAGATTTGATTTGATCAAGTTACCTAACCACGTTCATTCATTTCAGCTACTGAATTATTTCTTATTATGTACTTACTTGTTCTTATCTTAAAAAAAACAAAAAAAAAACATATATTTATGTAACTACGTATCGCTATTCATTCATAATGAGCTTAGACAAGTTAAAGGTACTATTTTGAGAGAAAGCTCACTTCATTTGTCTTGGATAATTTTAATTTTGGCATCTGTTTGTAATTTAGTAATTAGCTTATTTCTCTAATTTTGGTAATTTATTAAATTAATCTCGATTCTAACCCTCTTTTTCAAGCCTTTATCCACACCTTTAACCCAAGCCCTATTACAACCCTATTAAAGACTTTTTTATTTGTTTATCATCTCATTTATAGTGGTGGAGATTTGATTTCCATGCAAGCCTATGGTAATAACTCTTCATGTTTGACTATTGAGTGCTAAATTATTAAACCTTAAACACTTTGAGTGATTTGAGTGAATCTTTAGTGAGGATGTCAACCCTTATCGATTTGGAATTAAAGGTAATTACTTAGGGGATACCTATGATCTTATGATTAAAATGCTCAACTTGGATTGTTTGAAACTTTAATGTTCTTTTAGTTGAATTCTCAATGTATGATTACTTGTGGATTACTTCAAAACACTATTGACGAGAGTTATAAGTTGAGAAGAATTTATTTTAATTGTGAGTTGAGGATTTTGCTTGAGGACAAGCAAATGCTTAAGTGTGGGGATATTTGATAAACCTCAAAAGTAACATATTTTAATCCCATGCTTAGCATACTTTTGGATAATTTATCATAAGATTTAGTGGATTTGATGCTCCTAATCCTTTAATTTCATGTTTTATATCCAGATGAGCATAGGAAAGCGAAAAGTGCAAGAAAAAGACCAAAAATGGATAAAATGGGTTTATTTTAGTGCTTCACACGGCTTGGACACTTCCACATGGGTAATCCACACGCCCATGTGTGACACACGGGCTGACCACACGCCTATGTGCCTAGGCCATGTCGACATTAAACCACGTTAGAATTGCACACGGCCTGAGCAACTTCACACGGGTGTGCCACACAGCGTGTCCCTGTCGAGCCCAAGTCTAATTCTACTCGAAAAAAGCTAATTTTTAGGGTTTGGAAGCATTCCAAAGTCTATATAAACACCCTAGAAGAGGATCAAAGGGAGGACGGAGAGTAGAAGGCAGAGAATACTCGAAGACAGCCATCGGAGTCAGCTCGGAAGCAGGATCTACTTCAAGATTGAAAATCTCCATTCAATTTCCTTAGAAGTTCATTAGGTTTATTTAGGTTTTGTTGTTTTCCTAATTTTGAGATGTTTTCCCCTATCATTATGAACTAAACTCTCTAAATACCTAAAGGAGATGAAACCTAAGACAGATCTTATTACTATTTGAATTATATGATAAATAATTATTTTTATTATTAATTATGTGTTCTTAATTCTTGCTTTAATATTTCAGGATATTAATTCAAATCTGATGTGCTTATTCAGTGGAGCAAAAGTCCCTATTTAAGAGTAGATCTAGCATAATTAAGTGGAGTTGAATGCAATCCTGGACATAGGACGACGTAAATCTACCGGATTAGAGTAAAATCTAATAAGGGAATCCATAGATCAAATTAATGCGACAATAGGTGTTTTTAGTCTCGAGAGAAATATTAACATAAATCAGGGATTTCTACAGATTAAGTCAAGTGAATAAATCGTCTAATTCAGAAGTAATAAGTGAAGTCTAGGTGGATTCTTCTTTGGGTATTGTCTTCTCCATCGGTTTTCCAATAGTATTTTCCAACTTTTACCTCTGTCGTGTTCTTAGTTAATTTAATAGTTAATCTTAGATTAAAAAAATCCATTAATTTTTAGGCTAGATAATAAAAAGATAGTAATTACTAGTAATTTTAGTCCTTGTGGATACGATATTTCCGGTCTCACCACAACTACACTACTGTTCGATAGGTGCGCTTGCCTTAGTCGAATTTTTAGTTAGTTTAGCAATCATCACAACCCTAAACCAGAGAAAGGATTTTCTATGATTAATGCAGGTCAAAAAAGTAAATTTAAATGGTGGAACAGGCGCAAGAAGGTGAAATGGCATGATAGATGTTGGACAAACATTGATAAATGCAAAATAAGGAAAACATTCACAAGCACGCTAATCGAATTAACAGATGAATTCGGCAACAAATCCTAACATATTTTTAATAAAATTTTAACCTATTGTATATTATTTTATATTTAACTAACCAATTATTTAGACTTTAACTGTTCGTAATTTTTTTATTAAACAAGAATGAAATTTTAGAAATTGGAAATTTGGGTTAAAACAGAGTCGGTGTCACAACACAGAACCCCCGTGTTGCAACATCGCGTCCAGAAGCAACAAAATCAAGAAAATCATGCTGTGTCATGACACAGAAGTCAGTTTACCGAGGGTTCTAAAATTTCAAAGTGTGACGCGACTTCGATATCTTGCAAGGGGTGTCGCGACATGGAACACCTATGTTACAACATCGCTGCAACTTTCTGTAGGGTCGACCTGACCCATCACACAACCTACCAACTTTTAACCATGTTTAACTTGAAATTTAACTTAAAAAATACCCCAAAATTTTAAACTTAAAACACTTTAGCTTGTTTTCAAACTCTCTTTAACTCTAAGCTCCCTCAAAAACCTCAAAAACCCTTAAAATCCCTAAAACCCTATTCTTATTTTCTTCCTATTTTGCTGCATTTCCCCCCTTTTCTTATGTTCATTTAGGTGTAGGTTAAATATTCCGCATTAATAAGGAATTTGCAATAAGTTTCGCAAGAAATCATAAACTTCTAAAATCGAGGTTAAGGGTTCCTAACTGTACTGTTCCATTACATTATTCCTTAATTACTTTGAAATATATTGTTTGATTTCGATTAGTCTTCTTGTTAAAAGATTACTGAAAATACCTTCTAGAAAATCTTGATAAACTAGTGACCCGAACCATCGATGGTTGCAAATCCCTCAAATTTTCCAAACCCAAACGTCAAAATTTTTTTAGAACTTCAAAGAAAGACATTTATTCAAGAATGGGGATTTGAGCCGTCAATGGTTCTATGTCAGGAAATATGGCCTCTGGTCCGATATCATAGACGAGAACGCTCTTGCATAATCCCTAAAGACTCTATTGTGGTCTTAGTAGTACAAGAATTCTATGCATCTTTAAGGGACCAAGAGTATAAGAGGACAGAAGGTGCCACATGGGAAACGGTACTCGTACGAGGGAAAAAAGTGTGAGTCACCCCTCGAGTTATTTGTGAATTTTGTAATGCTTCACATTATGAAAAGGATTTCATGGAAGAAACTAATTTGGAATACTTTAAAGGCATAAATATGAATAATTTTATAAATTACTTAACAGAGGGTAGGGGCGAATGGAAGTGTTGCCGGGGTACTAATATCCCCACGTCCTTTAACCAAGCAATTATGTTTCTTGTAGCAAAAATGTGGCTACAATTCTTGTGCACATGAGTTGCTCCTGCTTTAAATGCCTCTAGTTTCAATACTTTTTGAGCAGTTTTGTTTTATGTTGTTATACAGAAAAAATAGGTATGCATCTGAACATGGATATATCAATATACGAAATGGTGCATCAACAGCCAGAAAGTTAGTATCTTTTTTCCCCACTAAGTGACGACTTTGTTTAAAAGAGCAGGCGTCCCAATGGTGTCCACTAAGCAATCTAAGAAACCGTCCAAAAGCATAATAGGAGACACACTGTAGAAGCAATACACGGAGCTTCATATGAAACAAATAAGAGAGTGGAACAAACGCCGACAAGAGAAGACGACTACTGTGACCTTATATCAAAGGAGAGCAAAATCAACAACTCAAAAAGAAATCGACGAGAGCAGTCATCCAAATTTTGCTTGAATGATACACTGGATGTAAGATGTGGGCCTAGTATTCCAAGAATTTACACGGTAGAATAACATTAGAGTACCCAATTATTTGTCGGATATGTTCGACCAAGGACATCTTGAGCAGGAAGAAGAGGAGCAAGAAAGTTTTGAAGAAAAAGAGAGCGAGGCTGAAGAAGGAGAAGAGGAAAAAGATGGGATAGATTTTGAGCAATAGGAAGATGATTGAGCTGCTAATTCTATTTTTTCTATAGACTATAATTAATTTTAGGATAATTTTATTATTTTTAGGAGTAGAATTAACGATAGATTGTTATTTGTTTTCTTTTTATTTTCTAAGTTTTCTATGTAGGAACTCCACACGAAAGAAACACAACAATTCAGAACTCTCAACGATAAATGGAAGGGAGCACTCACCAATAGATTATGGAACTACCATGATCAATTGGGTAACTTCTTTCTTTATCTTTTTAGAACTACATATTGAGGACAATATGTTATCTAAAGTGTGGGGGGATAACATAGAAAAATTGTCTTAATTTTTATGCTTTTAATTTTTTTTTATTGTCAATTGTTTGCTTCAGATTGTAGAAATACAAGTGATTGGTTAAGAGTATATATATAGGTTGAGTATACTTACAATAAATTTGGAATGATAGTAGATGATTTTAAAATTTTCATTATTAGATTACTAAGTTCTATATATTACACTATAAATGGGCATTAAGTAATTGAATGTACTAGATGATATATAAAATACAGGGAAATGAGCATGATAGTATGTATGATAGATTATGGAATTTATGATTGTTTGGTTGATTAAATTTGTGAATATTGAGATTCCTAGGGATGACTTAAGGTATTGTTTGGTATATACCCAAAGCGAAAAAGCTAACCTTATTTATTCATCTTTAGTACCTATATTTGAGCTAGAAAACATTTCTTGATGAACCTTCATACAAAACCTGAGCCAAAAATGTTAGTTTGTTTTTTCCCTTTTCTTTGGTCCTAAATTGCATGACTACAGACATCTGGCCATAGGTATTGAGGGCTAAGTAGATACATTACAACGAATTTTGTAAAAATAAACTGAAATAGGAAGGATCAGAATGATATAGTGATTATAGGTTAACTAATATGTGCAACAAAATAAAAATTTAAAAGGAAAATCAAACGAGTAGAAAAAGTACTTGAAAAGTAAAACCATTTATGAATGAGATGTATTGAAAAAGAAAAAGGTGTCGAAGTCACAAAAATAGAAAAACTTTGTCATTAGTACACATAAACTCATGAGCTAACCATAGTTGTTATATTATGGTGTAATTTCCTGTGTGGAGAAATAAGGAATGTGAGACAATGAGAGATAAGACGGTGGATGGTTAAGGGTCACTAAAAGAGGAGAATAGGGAACAATACGATGTGTCAAACTATTTTCATGCTTGAAACTATTTTGATGCTTACAGTTCTTGAATTTCGTACGTATAGTAAGGCTAAGGATGTTACAAGCTGAAAAGCCCAGAGGGATAAGCTAAAATTAGACGTGCAATGTAATAATTGATTTAAACATAAAGAAGCAGTATTCTAACATAACAATCGATTTAAATGTATAAACAATTGATTCAAAAGAAGCAGCATTCCAACATAACAATCAATTTAAACATATAAAAAATCGATTCAAAAGAAGAAGTAGTATTCCACCATAACAATCGATTTTAACATATAAACAATCAATTCAAAAGAACCAATATTCCAACAATTAAGAAGAAATAACATATCATTATTAAAATTATACACGACGTTCTTTCAAGGAAATAAAATCACTAAATATAGAGTCTGAATTAAAAGTTTCAGCAATCTCCCTCTCAATATAAGCAACAAGATTATCTGTAAGAAACTTATCTTCCATTTTGTTGCAAAACCTTATTTTGACAATTTTCATCATCGAAAATGCTCTTTCTGTAGTTGTAGTTGAAACAGGAAGAGTCAACAGAAGACGGATTAATCCTTGACAAATATAAGAATTTGTGGACAAATTCTGCAATTTCAGATGATTTGATACATTTTTCTTATAATGTTATAGTTGATACTTCAACATTACTTTCTTTTGCTCTATGAAATCAAGAGGATAATATTTTGTCCACAATACAACAAATATCATCCATATTGAAGGATTTATAAGTGTCATTAGGATCTAAAGCGGAGCTAAAGGTAAGAAGATCAATTGTCTGTTCATTAAATGTACTATTTAGCTCAAGAAGTTGAGAATCTATAGCAGCATTGAATATCTCAACTCGATAATGGTGCTCCATATTGAAATCAACATGTTGGTGACAATCACATTTTACCACATAGGGAGAATCCATATAAAAAACCTCAATATTGTGCTTTTCAAAAAATGCTTTCACAACTTCCAACAAATTGCCCCAACCATGGTGCTTAAGACTAAGTACATAGCATTTAATATATCTTGGGATTTTTGTTGTAGATGTTGACAAAGAATATCTCTAATACCCATTATCTCTTTCACTAGATATAAGATAAAAACATAATAAAAAGATGTAATCTTCTTATATGTTGCAACTGCATCTCTGCGAATAAAATAATTAGAGCCACTTTCAATAACATTTTCTAGAACAGAACAAGTAGCATCAAACATTCTTATCAAGCTACTATAACACCCCTATCCCGTAATCGTCGCCGGAATAGGACGAGACGTTACCAGAAATTAAGAATCGGATCAGAACAGTAAAATTTTGAACCTTTTCTTAAATAAAAGATCATTTATTTATATAACTAATAGACACAAACAAAGATCGAATTTAAAACTTATAAAAGTAAACTTCTATAAGGTGCCATATTCGCATGGCTTATATACAATAGTCAAAATATCATTCTACTTATAGTCTAACCTATACATGCCATAAACTAAGTCCAAATCACATGATTACCACAATAGTAGATAGTGTGACGAAGTGCTGACGATCCCCGAGATAATAGTAAGAGTCAACGATCTACAAAAATAAATAGAGAAACATAACATTCAAAGTAAGCTTTCATAAGCTTAGTAAGTCTTAAGCAATTTAAACAATTGAACTTAAAAACAAACCAAATGTTCGAAATCACATAACACCTTCTGAGTACAATACTATTTGGCCGATTATGCACAAACACATATCACTTTACTTCGTTTATACTCAAACTCATATAAACATAGTATTTACAAGCTTCCGGATTAACTTTAATTCTTTCAAATTTCACTAGTGTATCATTTCTTACCCACACTTACTTTCAACATTCATAGTTAAATGGCATATCGAAAACTATCTTGTAACTTTGCATAATGACTGAATGCACACATATACAAATATACATATGAATTTACAACATCTTTTCATATGCTTCTCATTACACATTCTTAATTCCTGTCAGATCAATCTCACATATATAATATATATATCACATACCTGAATCACTTAATGTGTAATACGAGTTCAATTTATCATCTAAGCATAGGATCTCGTAGTCATATACTTTATCGAATTCACTAGCATTTGGCTCATGCGGTATAAAACCCGAACATAACACTCAAAGACGAAGCCTCACGGGACTTTAAACCCGATACAATCTCAAAGACAATTTATTTTATATACTTTTTATTAACTTTGGCCTCATCAAATATCTAATAATACCCACTTTTCACAATTGGTCATTCGGTCACATTATATACACATAAGCACATATATAAGATAATGCTTTTATCATTACTTGCTAATACATCATATACTTTGCTTTCATTTAAATAACCACTCAGCCATATTACATTTCTAAGTAACCATTCGGCTTCACTATACAACTAAGATAGCACACATTTTCATAAAGGCCATTCAGATAACTTGCACACATTTAATATTAGCCATTTCAGCCTCACTACATATACATATCTTGTACATCAATTTCATCATATCAAAACCACTTATATATCATTTCCTAACGTCACAATTATTCACATATGGTTTTAATCAATATCTTATAAGCAACTCAAATAGTTTTATCAATGTTTACAACATAATCACAAATTCACTACAAGCTGTCTTCCTAAGAAACAGTCATTAAATTATTTGTAACTAGAGCTACGAAACTCCAAATCAAGTGCCGTTAATTTTTCCTGAAAATAGACTCATATATATTTCATCCATAAAATTTTCAGAATTTTTGGTTTGGCTAATCAATACTAGATTTTTCTTAAAGTTTCCCCTGTTTCACTGTATGACTAATCTGACCACTCTTCACTTCGAATCAAATTTCTCATTGTACAGAATTCAAAATATGTTCTCGTTGATTTCATTTGAAACTAGACTCATTAATCTTTAACTACATAATTTTTTTAGCCTCTAACTCAACGCCAACAATTTATGGTAATTTTCTAAAATCACGCTATTGCTGCTGTCCCAAGCAGATCTATTACAATTTACTCTTAAATTTCCAAAAGTTCAAACACTTAAGAACTTACTAAGATCTCAACTTCCCTTCTTCAATTTCCTAATCACATTAGTAGTTTCACTTACTTTGTAACATTAATCCACAATTCATCTCATAATTCATTCGGTAATTTCATCACATAATTTATTAAAATACCATTTCCTTATATTGATTTCAAATACATTCAAGAATTTGAAGCATAATTTCATAGCCAAATGTAATCACTATTCGGCACTTACAAGAAATTCATAGTATTTTATTCGCGTCTTAACTCATGATGCTTCCGGTTATTCCATCTTATTTCATGTATTCAAAATACCATTCACACATATTAGTCCATAAGACATTTGGCTATCACACAAAGTCCTCACTAAATTCATACTCATTCTATTTACCATTACTTAACCGAAACACAGAGATCATATATCATTCTCTAAAACTCTTTTAGCATATACCTCATTTCCATGCACAATTCAATCGAGAAAGTTAGCCATTTTTGGCTCATATTATGAACATTATTAATCATTCGAAAATATATATATTTATATATCACATATACTAAAACTTTATTCTATATTCATTTAATCTTTATACACATAAATTCAACTTAATCGTTTAAGAGCTTACCTCAAAAGTTATCGTACGGCTATATCGACTACACGACTACCTTCGTTTTTTCCTCGATCCGAGTTTGTCCCCATAAGCTCTTGATGCTCAATCAACAATTTTTAACTTCAATTTGTAAACGGCAATGTCATCACTAAATCACTTCATGCAAGTGCCGAAACTAAGGAAGCTTCAATGGCTTTCTTTTTCTCCTCCATATTCGGCCAAGAAAGAAAATTTGCCTGGCCATTTTATGTTTTATTTTTATTTAATACATTTTAATATTCCATTTACCTTTTTGTCCTTTATAATAATACATAATTTCATATATGCCAAACCACCAATCTCCACTATCATAAAGTAATGGTTTAATTGATAAATAGGGACTTCTACTTTAGTAAAACATGGAAAATAAACACTTAAACAATTAGAATGCAACTTTTGCATTTTACGCGATTTAGTCCTTTTTGCTTAATTAACTATCGAAACGATAAAAGTTTTCAACGAAACTTTAATACCATCTTTTTGCCACTCCGTAAATATTTATAAAAATATTTACGACTCGGTTTATAGAAATGAGGTCCCGATACCTCATTTCCTAAACCTACTTGACCTTAGAGTCATACCACTTGAACTTAATAAATCACTTATAAAACAAATATCACAATATCAAAAACATTTTTAAAATCACAATTAACTCGTAAATATTAAATATAATATTTACAAACCTACTCGTCGGGTTTGGTGACCCTGAAACCACTGTTCCGGTTAATCCTAAAAACGGGCTGTTACAGCTATAAACAGAACTAAAATGAAAGCTCCAGTGGGTTTCTCTAGCTCGTTTCACAGTGCCAATTTGGTTAAGCCCTTTACCAGTTTCAAGTTCATCAATTACCAACATATTTGCAATTCCAATTACTTGGGCAACTTGTACTTGATCATGGCGTTTGCAAGAGGCACTAATTGTATTAATAATGAAGTTCAAATCAGAGAAAATTACGAATAGAAATTACCTCTTGAGAGCCAAGTAATGAACATAATATGCATACGTACAATCATTTAAAAACAATGCTCGCAAACTGTTCCATTCACCCCGCATGTTGCTAGCACCATCATATCCTTGACCTTGGACATTTTGAACATCAAGAAAATGCCGAGAAAGACCAACACATTTCCTCTTTCAAAGTTATTGCAGCAGCATCTTGGACATGTGTAAGATAAAAGAAACGCTCTTTTATAAATCATTTCTCATCATCATATGTCAAACAATAGCCATTTGCTCACTTTTAGATTCATCACATGCCTCATCAATAATGAAACAAAATTTAGAATCTCCAATGTCTTTACTAATCTTATGACGCACTTTATTTGCAAGAATATGTAAAATCTCCTTTTGGATCATATGATAAATATATTTAGCATTTCTTGAAGCATTGTCTAAAATAACTTTGGAAACCATATCATTATAGGAATCTAACAATGTAATCAATTCAAGAAAATTACCTCAATTTCTTGAATTAGAGGTTTCATCATGACCTCTAAAAGCACATTCTTATAAAGTTAACCATCGAACAACATCAATTGAAGTCTTGACTCATAAGCGGTTACCTTCATTTTTACCAACATGATTCAAGAAAGCACACCTTTTTCCATCATTAACTTTTTTCCAATTATTAAAGCCTTTAATCATGAATGCATCCTTTCCATGACGAACAATATGTTTTGAGAAAAGATAGCATGAGAAATAATATATTGCATCTTTAGTAGGGGAATACTCCAACCAAGGAAATTTACAAAACCAAGTAGACTAAAATCTTCGAGGATGCTTGTCACTAGAAAATGGGTACTCAGACAAACATATTTAATATGAACCCATTTCTAAATATGCTCGAATGACTTCATCTTGCTAATTAACAGGATATTCCCATTTTTGATGATGTAATCCTGGATCCCGCTCTAGATTATTAATATCAAAAGAAAGATTTGGATGATTTTCACTTTCAAGTCTTGGACATTTAGAAGTACTAACTTTGATAGTTAGGGAATCTTCATTGTTCACTGGTCGACTAAGATCACAAGTATCACTACTTTTCCTTTTAAAAAAAGTATAAATTTTCTTTACATTCTTCATTGTTTGTAATTGACCTGAAACTTAATTTTATAAAATTAATAAAAAAATTAAAATGAATATAACATTCTACAAAAATGAGAATTCTAGAAAGTGAGAAGACCTCACCAAGAACAAGTCAAACAAGGCATGGAAAGTTACAGAAAATGTAAAGACTCTATGTCATGCCAATTGTATCTGATTTAGTCTTACCTTGTGTAACAGGGTAAAATCAAAATCTATAATCCATTTCATTTCCATTTCCATTTTCATATCATTCTCATTTCAATTTTATTTCGTATTTAAATTATAAATTGTATAATATAAATTTTTTACTTTTAATCAAACATACTCATGCTTGTACTTGTGTCATAGGATGCAGTTCAAAGCCTGTGACCGTTGCACACAATGCATCTCATGGAAGTCTATCATTGACATGAGGATCATTCGGCCCATGAGAACTGGCCCGATTCAATGAGCTGTTGGAGAAGCTTGTCAGATTGAAGCCTGGGTAGCCCAATGACGAAGATATGACAATATAGAATACCTTGGTAAATAGGGAAACTAATCTTAGAAGATTGAGGGCTATCATATCTTGTAAGATTAGATTAGATTTGATTATGTAAATTGATTATGTATCTTGTAAATCCCTAAATTTAAGGGATAGGCTAATCTCGTCCGTCGATGTAACTTGATCTAGACCATCAGTTTTGGGGGAGTTTAACTATAAATAGAGAGCCTACCCCTCACTTGTAACTCACTCCCTTCTTTGATTGTTTCTTTTATTCTTTGAGAGAACATAATACAGTTGAGAGCATTTACTCAAACACCTCTCGTGCATAATTTTTTTTTTTGGCTTTTTGTTGTCTTTAGCTGTCTTTTGGCATAATTGCTTCTGCTATACAAATTTGTGCCTTGGAGGAATTCTAAAGGAATCCTCACTTGTGGTGGTTAGGCTGACTTAGGCGAGTTTAAAATGAAAGGATCGCCTAAGGCTGAACGGAATGTGAGACGAAAGTTTTAGCCCTTAACATGTGGTATCTGAGTTATTGGTTGCGAAGGAACCATTGAGATGTCGAAAGAAGGGTTGATCAGAAGTGGGCCAGAAAACCAATCTTTTTTAAGGATATGTTTTCGGTAATAGAGGAATAGGTGGTCAAACTTGAGGAATCCATGGTGAACATGAAAGACTCAGTCGATGTGGTAGATGGACGTATAGACAACTACGGTGAACAGTCTAGGGACTTTGTGAATGAGTGTATCAATTCCAATGTGGATAAGGTATGCAAATGTTAAATTCACATAGGAATAAGTTGATAGAGAGGAATGATGCTCTGAGACCATGGTGACGGCTTTGAAGGAGGAAACAATAGCCACGACAAAGGCTTTGAACACAAGAGTAGAGGAGCTCGAGAGAGAGCTAGCCTTGTGTCGAGCATTCGTGAGGAATGGAGTGGTAAGTGCATCGCTCAATTGTGAGGATGTCCCGAAGCTAAAAGAGTTTGCGGGGACAAGTTCTGCATACGATATGGACAATATCTTGTGGAGGATAGAAAACTACTTTTATGCCAAAGGCATCATGGATGATGCGGTTAAGGTAAATACTACTTCAATGTGATATTACACTTTTATGGTGGCAAGGCAGGTCCACAGATAAAAGGCAAAGTGAGATTGGGACGTGGCAAGAGTTCCAATGTGAGTTAAAGGGACAATTTTACCCAAAATTTGTCGAGGAAGAAGCTTGAGCAAAATTTCGATGGCTAAGGCAACGAGGCACAATGGGAGAGTATGTTTGAGAGTTTAAAGAACTCATGCTCCAAATTTTAGATGTGACTGAGAAAGAGACGTTACTTATCTTCATGAATGGATTAAAGTCGTGGGTCATATAGGAAGTGGAACAATGAGGTGTCCAAGAGCTGTGAAAAGCCATTACGGTAGTGGAGTCTATGGTCAAGCTTGGTCTAGGGAAAGACAAGCTTGAGTCTTCCAAGTCTAAGGAAAGGGGCGTATGCGAATGAAATCACAAGGAAAATGATAATGGCGATGGCAAGGGCAATGATGGTGGTAATAGGAAACCATGATTTGGGAAGAAGAAACCCAACAAAAAAGAGGGGCAAGTTGAAATGTTTTCTTTGTAACAATCCACATATGTTGAAGAAATATCCAAAGAAATCTGTGCTTTCTAAGAAGGAGAAGCTGTAAGGTAAGGCCTTGAAACTTGGTTCGAACGCAAGGGGTGTTGAAGCCAAGGAGGTCGAAAGTAAGAAGAAGCTAGTGGAGTACTTCTTGTGTCATGGTTCATATAGGTTGTGGAAGTTTCCAAGGAAGTTTACAATCGAAGGGGACGATGGATCAAACAATGAGCCTAAGAAGCTTGGTTCGAACAAGGGAAAAGTCGAAGCCAATAGGGGAGAGAGGAGCAAGAAGAAAAAAGTAAAATGCTTCTTATGCTGTGGTCTGCATGAGTTGCAAAACTGTCAAAAGTAATCCAAGTCAGTTGTGGTTAAAGAAAAGGCAATATCGAAGCTTGTTGAGTCATCAGAGGGGCTTTCACCAAAGGAAGAGGTGAGTTTGTCATCAAACTTAGAGGCAAAAGTTACGATAAAAACAATTAAGCTGGGGCCAATGAGGTTCAATTCGAGTAAAGCGACGAAGTTGGCCAAGTCGTCGGTGAGGCTTCCACCCAAGAAAGAGGTGAGTTTGGCATCGAAATTAAAGGAAGAAGTAGTGATGCAAACTTTGAAGCTAGGATTAATGAGGCTCACTTCTGTTGACACATCAGAAAAGCTACCACCTATTAGAAATGTGGTTTGTGTATAAAACTTGGGGAAAGTGATGGTGTAAGTTGGACAATTGACCCGAGTAAATGCTGTAAGAAATGTACATTTTGAACACTTTGATAGTGTTATACATTCTAACTTGTTAGCTTCGCAAAAATGTAGGGGCCCTTTCGAAGTTCTTAAGCAAGGAGGTCAAAGGACTATAGGTAATTCAAAGCCAAGTGGTGTGAATCAAAAGGATTTTGTTCGAAGCAAGTTAGAATGTGGGCAAGAGAGAGACGTAACTTCTTGCCATCAAGATGTACAAATGGGACAGTTCGAGTTAAGAGACGATGAAAGCCGAGGCAAAAGTTCTTAAGGAAAGAAAAAGCTAAGGCATCGAGATGAGACCGAAGTGAATCAAGTCAATATAATTCCAAAAGCGTAATGAGGGAGTTGCAAAAATGGGCGGAGGAGAATGTCATGGGCCGTAGTGCAAAGCCCGTTACTATCGCACACAATGCATCCCATAGAGGTCTATTATTGACATGTGGATCATTTGGCCAATAAGAATTGGCTCGATTCAATGAGCTGTTGGAGAAGCTAGTCAAATTGAAGCTTGGGTGGCCTGATGATGAAGATATGACAACATAGGCTACCTTGGTAAATAAAGAAACTAATCTTAGAAGATTGAGGGGTATCATATCTTGTAAGACTAGATTACATTTGATTATGTAAATTGATTATATAATCTTGTAAATCCCTAAATTTAAGGGATAGGCTAATCTCATCCGTCGATGTAACTTGATCTAGATCGTCGATTTTGGGGGAACTTAACTATAAATAAAGAGCCTCCCCCTCACTTGTAACTCACTCCATTCTTTGGTTGTTTCTTGTATTCTTTGAGAGAAAGTAATACAGTTGAGAGAATTTACTCAAACACCTCTCGTGCATAGTTTTCTGTGGTTTTCTGTTGTCTTTAGCTTTCTTTTGGCATAATTGCTTCTGCTATACAAATTTGTGCCTTGGAGGAAATCTAAAGGAATCCTCACTTGTGGTGGTTAGGCTTACTTAGGCGAGTTTGGAACAAATGGATCGCCTACAGCCACATAGAACGCGAGACAAAAGTTCTAGCCCTGTAACACTTGTTCAACCATTTGAAACCATAATATTCAAACTCAACTTAAAATCAATAATTTACTAATTTTATAATTGAAATCATAGTTTTTAATTTGAAACATAATTTTTTAAATACTAATTAAATCATTCAAAGCTTGTAAAAATAAAACTAATATAGCTAGATATAGTAAATCAACTACAAATGATAAGCTTGAATATACATGGTTTATCAAGTTGACAACTTTAGTTTCCTAATCCAAAATTCACATAACTTTCGACTTGATGAACCATTTTTTATTCCACTTTCACCAAAATACTCACTGCTTCACAAGTTATCATTTGAAATAATTTTAAACAAAGTGACCAATGTTTTCTTCCTCCCCTTCACTTTGGCTGAAACTTACTATAACATTATCTAGTTATTTTTGTTTCGTTTTTACACTTCTAATAAGTTAGAAACCGTCTACTAATCATTTTCCATCCAAAAAAATACACAAATTTACTTAATTTTATAAGCTTCTATCAATATCCTTTAATGGAAACTTTTAATACACTTGATAAAATAAAAAATTGTTGGTACATATATGTAAAACAAGCTTCAAAGATTCAAAGTTTATGAAAAATTTGAAGAAAAACATACCTAATACTTCAAAATTTGAAGGAAAAATGATGAATTTTTTCTTCTTCTTTTCTTACTATGCATCAATATGAAGATGAAAGATGATAAAAGTCTTTTCATTTTTCTTTCCTTTTTATATATATTATATTACTTTTAAAATATTAAATAAATATTAAATTGATATTATTTAACAAAAATATCATTCAAAAGTCATCATGAGTAATTTAGCTTCTTCAAAAAGATTCTCTCTTTGTTTTTATTAGAGGTGTGCATGAGCCGAGCTGGGTTGGGCCCAGACAAAATTTTAGGCCCGTTTTCTAGGCCTGGGCCCGACCCTGCCCGAAATATGGGCTTAACAATTTGTCCAAGCCCAGCCCGAAATAAAATTGTTAAGCCCGGCCCGGCCCATATTAATTTTTTTTAGCTTATTTCATTAAATAAAAAATTTTAAAATATAATAAATCAAATACATTTAAAAACATAAGAACAAATATTAAAACAAGAAACAAATAAAAAATGAGACTAAAATAATTCTTAAAACAATACACAAATTGAAAATATAATAAAAAGTGGTTATATTAAAATTGAAAATAAAATGTAAATATGATTAAAAATAAAAAATATATATTTAGTATATAATTTGGGCCGGGCCGGACCCGGGCCAAAAAAGTTTTACCCGAGGGCCGGCCTGTTTTCTAAACGGGCCTCGTTTTTTGCCCAAACCCATATTCTGGGCCTATATTTTTACCCGAACCCTCTCATTTTTTGGGTGGGCCTCTGGGCCGGGTAGCCCGGCCCATGCACACCTCTAGTTTTTATCAAGAATAAATTTTTTAATATTATTTTTAATACTATAAAAATATTGGAGGGGCCTACTTATATTTTTAGGAGGGTATAATATATATACAAAGGGAGAAATTGCAAAAAACTTAAACCTTGGTGGGCTACTTATATTTTTGGGAGGGCCATAGTATATTTACAAAGGACTAAATTGAAAAAAAAATTAAATTTTGGGGGGCCATGGCCTCCTGGGCCTCTACTTGGCTCCGCCGTTGATCAACGGTAAGGTATGTATTTGGATTCAAACACAGTTATAGTAGTGAGGTGAAAAAATAAAATAACTATTAAATGCATTACATTAAAACTTTATAAAATATAATATTTAAAATATTTTATTTTTATAAACTTATTAAAAACATGTGCAATTCTAACTTTTTATTTTTTTAATTAATTGTTTTATAATCATTTTAAATTATTTATTTTATTTATTATATTAAATTAGTTAATCAATTTTTTATATAAAATGCTAAATATCATTTTAACAAATAAAAACATTTTATTTTTTTAGGGAATTAAAAAAACTTAATCCATTAAAAGAATTTTATATTAAATAATAATTTTAATTATATTTAGATTAAAATAATATTTGGACCTTTTTTTACTCCATTGGAGCTTAAAGTTCCAGTCAATTTTTGAGACACCAGTGAGTTAATCTCACCTTAGTGGGGTATGCCAAGCACCAATGAAAAACAGACCGTAGTGAGTTGAAACCAACTTTGAGAAAATCTCTTGACATCCCAACGCACTGAAAGTGCAGTGAATCAAAAGGCAGCCTTGAAATAAAAAAATAATTTCATTGAAATTATTTTTTAAAATTAAAAATTAAAAATTTTGGATTTTTTTATTTGGGTTAAAAACCAAATTTAAAGTTAAAGTTTTGTTCAAAAAGCAATTTGTTTATTAAATTTTTTATTTGAAATTATGACTTTATTTAATGCAAACTGGACTTTTTATTAACAAACAAAGCAAATAAAGTCGAAACAGCAAACCCAAACAAAGCAAACAAAACACACGGGCCAAGCCCAAAACAAAGAAAACAAAGCAGAAAAGCCCAGTTTGAGTAGCTCTCAACCAAAAAAAGAAAAGCATTCCAAACCCTAGAAGGAGTTGTCAACAAAACAAGCTATGGCCCTCAGCAACCAAACCATGTGAAATGGCGCCAAGCTCGCCAATCAGCTAGAGTAGAGAACAGGAGGCAACCAACGTCAACAGCGGCTAATCGCAGACAACCTCCACGGTGCCCAGATCACCAGTGAGTGAATCTCCCTCAAAAGTCACCTCATGCAGGCCAAGATCCACAGCCAAACAAATGACGTGTGAACATTCCAAAGCCTCCGCAGCAAAAGCCATAGGAACATGCGCGGTAAGCACTGAATGGGATCTGAGAACTTTTCCCAGATTGTCCCTAATAACTATTATTGTAAAGGACAGCATGGAAGTCGCACTGAAGGCAGCATCAAAATTCACTTTCAGCATAGTGCCTTCCGGAGGCCGCCAACGTTCAACGCCGATAAGGTGACCAGGTAACCTCTTTTGCACCACATCTAGTTCCCTAAGATAGCATATGACCTTGCGAACAATATCCTGTACTTGAACAATAGCATTTGCACGTACACGCTGACTTCGAGCACGCCAAATATACCAAAGTGCACACACAATTTGCCAAGAAACAGTAGGGTTAGAAACAACCAAAAGAAAATAAAACCAGTTTTGGAATGATATTCAAACGAAGTCAATTGGCTATGTGATTTGCAGGTCATCCCAAACCCCAACAACCGAAGGGCAATCACGAGAGATGTACTCTATTGTTTCAGATGAAACGAGGCATCGAGGACATAAAGTAGAAGGTCATAAACGCTAATTGTATAAATTGTAGTAAATAGGGATGTAATAATTGAAAATCCACCAGGCTATAATTTTTATTTTTCCTGGTCGCTATAGTTTCCATAATTTGTTGTAAACAAGCCTGTAAGAGTTGGTAGACGGTAGCCACTCCTTACCGAGTACACCCCGAGTCTTCCTCTCCCCACACCAAATCATCATGAGCTTCCTCGAATGCAGAGAACCATATTCGCAATAGTGGATCCCAGTACATCAGTAAGCAAACGCTCAGCCCATTGTCTAGTGTGTTGATTAATAAATTCAGACACATGCATAATAGTCTAATTAACCCATTGGTGTTGCAAATGGCGCTTAGGTAAGCCTGGAATCCAAACATCATCCCGCACTCAAACACGATAGCCCATACCCACACGCAAACTTAACCCCGAGTGAATCAAGCCCTTTGCAGACCACAAGCTCTTCTACAAGTAAGAAGGGTAAGTCCCTAAATTAGCATGCAAAAAATCACACCGTAGGTAATACTTTGCTTTAACAACACGTGCAAACAAAGAATTATGATAATTAATCAAATGCCAGCCTTGTTTTGCCAACAGAGCGAGGTTGAATTTTACCAAATTCTAAAAACCCAAACCCTCAGAATCTTTCGTCTTACATAACTCAGACTAGCACACTAATGAATACCACCTCGACCACCGTGACACTTCAACCAAAATTGGCCAAGGCACCCTCTAATTTGGGACAAAAAGAAGTAGGTAGTAAAAAACAAGATATAGCAAAAGTAAGGATAGATTGTAGGACGCTCTTGATAAAGACCTCTTTCCTCCACTGGGACAACAACCGAACACATCAACTTTCTAACTGAGAATACATGTGGTCCTTTAACCCCTAGAAAGCCCTCCGCTTGTTACGTCCCACCATACTAGGAAGCTCTAAATACTTCTTAGGTTCAGCAGAAACTCGAAGCCCCAAATAGTGAGAAATGCTGGCCACAATTGATTCCTCCACATTAGAGTTGAAAAAGATTGATGACTTTGCAAAATTAACACATTGTCCTGAAGCTTACTCGTACTCTAAAAGAATATGTCTGAGAACTAAAGCATGAGAAACCGTGGCTTCCTCGAAAAGGATACAGTCGTTTGCAAACAACTAATAGGTAACTTGCGGGCCTCTACGACTAATCCAAGCCCCCTAATCAAAATATCTGGAAGCACCTGTCGCATAAGAGAGGAAAGCCCTTCACTACAGATGAGAAACAAATAAGGACTTAGGGCGTCCCTTTGGCGAAGTCCTCTACCTAGTGAAAAAACACGACCCACCTCCCCATTCAAAATGACTGAATAAGAGACCGAAGTACTAAGGATAAGAGTCACCCAATGCTTAGAAATACCCCATTTTCAACATTAAAAGTTCCAAGAAAGATCACTCCACCCGAGTATATGCCTTACTTATGTCCAATTTCAAGGCAAAATGGCCTTTCCTCCCCATCCTCTTCTTGTAGTACACATTGAGAATCTCATAAGCTAGTATAATGTTATCCGTAATCAACAAGCCAGAGACGAAAGCACTCTGTGCCTCATCTATGCACAAATGCAAGACAGACTGAAAACGATTAACATAAGCTAATAAGGCAGAACTGTTGCATACTGGTATGATTCGAGACTTTTGGAATAAGAACAATATGCATCTTGTTAATGTCCACCAGTGGCAACCCATCACTCAAAATACCAAGGCAATAAGAGCTAACATCCCTACCCACTATGTGCCAAAATTTCTGGTAAAAAAGTGTAGGAAGCCCATCAAGACCTTAGGCTTTTGTAGGTGCCATTGATTTCACAATCGCATAAACCTCCCTTTTTGTGAATCTCGCTGTAAGGGCCAAATTCATCTCATCAGTAATACACATATCAACCCCTCCAAAAGATGACTAGGATCGCCATGCCCACACATAGTGAACATTTCCTCAAAATATGTAGTTGCAACATAAAACAATGGCACATTGTCCCACACCAAACCCCCATCATCTTGCAAAAGACAACTAACTTTATTGACCCTCCGTTTTTGAGTCGGGAGCGATGAAAAAATCAGGTGTTCATGTCACCCATTCTCAACCAATTGACACGGGCTTGTTGTTTCCAATACATCTCCTCCTTATCAATTTTCAAGTTCAATGTCGAATTTAAAATTAAGATTTGAATTGTAAAATATATTTCAACTTTAATGATAGCAATGATTAAAAACCAAGGTAACACCCTGTAACATCCCGAAATAGGGCCTAAACGTAATAGTGGTTGCGAAACCACAAATCTGAGGTAGAAAAATTTATTTTATTATTATTTTGAGGTCTATGATATGTTTTCATGATTGTGTGAAAAGTTCGTGAAGAAATTCTATGCATAAAGTGCTTAATTTGAAATTAGGGACTAAATTGAATAAATTGCAAAACTTGTGTTCTAGAAGTATTTTGCATAAAATTGAATTAGATTATTAATTAGAGGTCCTTAAAGAGCAATTTTACCAATTTCTAAGTCTATGGACAAAAATTGGACATGGATGGAATTTTTGAAAAGTTTAGTAGTAAGGGCATTTTGGTCATTTAGGGGTAAAATGAATTAAAATACAAAATTAAAAGCCAATTTTGCTCATCTTCTTCATGGAGGCCGAAATTAGCATGGGGGAAGCCATGGCTAGGGTTTTCAAGCTTTCCAAGCTCAATAGTAAGTGATTCCAAGCCCCGCTTTTAATGTTCTTTACGTTTTTGGAATCCCAGAGGCTCGATTAAGCTTATTCTAGCAATAATTTAAGCTAGGGTTCATATTTGGAAAAATACCCATAGGTGAAATGTGTTTATTTTGATGTTTTATGGTAGAATATGAAGCTTGAAATTGTGTTAAATAACTTTTGCTAAGTGATTTTATGCAAAAACGAGTAAAACGACATAATCCAGTAAAAATACCTAATGTTCATAAGTACATGTTAGAGTGAGAATTTGATGTTGCTATAGAAGGGAAAAATGATTAGAATGTCATAAAACATAAGAAAATAGGCTGAAGTTTAATTTACGAGTTTTGGGGCAAAAGTGTAAATATGCAAAAGTTTAGGGGCAAAATTGTAATTTTGCCAAAATATGATTTTGGGTCAATTTGAATAATGTGAGTCCTAATTAGACTATATTTTAAATGATAGAGCAAGGAAAACTGAAATTCGGGCTAAAATAGGGAAAATACTAAGTTGTGGATGAAATGGTAAAAGTAGCCATTTTCGCATAGAAGGTAAGTTCATGTGTAAATAATGTAGCATAATTGTTGTTTTTAAGTTATTGATGTTAATTATATGATATGCTGATTTTTAATCGTGAAATAATATGCTTTATGGTTAACGTTGAGTAATATGCAAATTATGTTTACTACTTGATAAATATGAATTGCTACCGAGTATCGGTTCTGATATTCCGTGGAAGACGGCAAATGTCAGATCGAGGGAAAAAGCCCGTTTGAACCTTAGGAATATATTAGGATACAAGTGACATGTCACTAGGATGGTTGAGCATCCGAACTCATTGAGTTGAGTCCGAGTTCACTTATGGATGTGAATGTTCGAACTCGTTGAGTTGAGTCCGAGTTCGAGAGATGTAACTAGGCATCCGAGCTCATTGAGTTGAGTCCGAGTTCACTTATGGATGCGAATGTTCGAACTCATTGAGTTGAGCCCGAGTTCGAGAGATGTAACTAGGCATCCGAGCTCGTTGAGTTGAGTCCGAGTTCACTTATGGATGCGAACGCCTGAGCTCGTTGAGTTGAGTCCGAGTTCACTTATGGGCGGGTTACATGATTGCTTGATTACATATATGACACTTATGTGCAAATTATCCGTGTATCCGAATTATATTCCGATGTGTTCAACGCAAAAGTTCTACTCAAATGGAGGAATACTAGAGATGAAAGGGACATATTGGTAAGTGTTGTGAGATGGATACTTTGAGCAGGTATGTACTTAACCCTCGGGTTGAAAACTCGATATATCAACAATGTGGTAAGATGATAAGTGAAAATATGACATGAATGTCTTGATGATGATTATGCAAATGATATTTTATGTTTGCTTATATGGTTATGTTACTTGCTATTTGCATGTGAACTTACTAAGCATTTATGCTTACTCCTCATTTTCATTCCTTATAGTTTTGACAAGTCACTTCGAAATCGAGAACGGTCGGAGGCTCGCTCACACTATCCGTATACCATCTTGGCATAATGGCTTGAATATTTTGAGTATGGCATGTATAGCACTATAATCATTTTGTATATATGGTCTTATGATATGGTTATTGAGTGGTATGAAAATTCTTGGTAATGATTAGCCATTGGAATGGCTAATCATGATCATATTTGGTGTTATGCATGTCAAATTGCTAGCTAATCCATGGAAACCATGAAATAGGTAAAATTTACCATAAAATAGATTCAGACAGCAGTAGTGACGTGAATTTGAAAAATCACTAAAAATAGTAGAAATGGAATTAAATAATGAATAAGTTATGGAATCGAAGCTTGATGAGTCTATTTTCATATGGAATGAACAAAACAGGCATATATATTATATTTTATGAGATATTTAAACTTTTGTGAAACAGGGCCAGAGTGATTTCTGGATCCCCTGTTCTGACTTTAAAAATTCATAATAAATTTTACAAAAATAATTAGAAGTTTTTCTTTATATGTACAGATTCCTTATTGAGTCTAGTTTTAATAGAAGCAAACCTCATAGTCATTGAAATTTTTTATAGAGAGATATCTGATTCGTAATACACAGAGGTCAGAGTAGTCGAACCCTGAAACAGGGGAGATTTTAACTAATAAACTGTATTATTTGGTTCAACCAAAAATTCTAGAAAAAAATTAGTAGATAGAAATATGAGTCTAGTTTCATAGAAAATTTACGGATCTTAATTTGGAGTTTCTTAACTCGAGATATGAATTTTTAAGCGACTGTGACGCAGATTTTCAGCTTGTCTGAAAATTTTAAAATTAAATTGTTTGAGCTGTTTAAGTAATGAATTAAGTCTGTTAACACCTCGTATTCGACTCTAGTGACGGTCTCGGGTACGGGGCGTTACACACCCAATGTTTGCCTTTATTAATATTTTTGGGGTTTTTTATTTTGTTTAACCATATTAATGTCTAATGCTATGTTAGAAAAATTATTAATAACAAAAATAGTAGCTGAAATCCTTACTGAATTTAAATTAATTTGGATGTGTGTATGGGTTTTCTGATTTTATTTTTCATATAACGAAGTTGAAATAATTGATTGAATTTTGTGATCTAATGTTTGTTGATTAAAGTTTATAACGTTTAAAAAATGGAAATAAAGTTTGAAATTTAATACATTGTTGGCTTATGAGTTAAAAGTGTTTAGAATATTAAGGGAAAAAAAAAAGCCTTCTAGTACTTGAACTTTGCAAGAGGTTGAATTAAAGTTTTTTTTAATTAAAAGTCAGCCACTTTTATTGAAAAGGAAGAAAAACAAACTTCCTAGGAAAATGAAGAAAATAAAACAACAAAAGAAAAACTAACCATCATAAAACCATGGGCACTACCCTGGTTTTTCACATTCCAATGGCCAGACTCAAAAAACAATAAAAAAAAGAACGAAAAACACAACCCTAAAGAAAACTGTCCCTCTTCAATTTTTGTGTCGTCGTACTTTTCTCCCCTGACGGACCTTAGTATCCAGATTTGCAATCTGCGTCGTATCTTTACTTCTTCAATCCATCCATTTCTGAGTTCCTCCGATTTCTGGTATCCCTTTTTCTTCTCCAGACTCGGCCTTCTCACTCAATAACAACTTCTTTTAATCATTTCTCCTATATTCTCTGGTTATAATGGCCTTAATCTCTCATGGTGTTCTTCCACCCAGAAACGCGACGCAACTCTTCCTCTTCCCCACGCAGCCATCGCATGTGCCGCTCCATTGGCTTCCCTTGGCATGAACTGGAACTGAATATTTTGAAAATTCCTTGATTTGGTTAATATTTCTTTTATGATACCCCCAATGATTGATCGATCATTTTCTTGTTTTTGCAATTTTTTATGATGTTTCTTGAGTCCCCTTCGATAATGACATTGCAAAATCCCATTTCTTCAACAAAAACGACTCCTTGGAGACATGCAAATGCTTCAACTATTTCGAATCCTGAGCATTTTTGATCGGGTAAGAACACGAACCCATTACAAATCCCATATTATTTCTGATAATGACTCCCGAGGCTGCTGTGTTGTTTTGTTGAATAAACGTAGCATCAAAGTTAACTTTAACCTGATCCTCAAAAGGGGGTTTCCACTGGGTAATCACTGTGTTCTTTTTCCTTTTTAATGCTTCCTCAAGATAGTTTAGTTCTGAAAAACAAGCTTTGACAAAAGCCACGATCTGGTATATTTTCTGTCAAATTCCTTCATGAAAGTAAATATTCCTGTTATGCCAAATTGCCCATAACGATATTACTAAGCATGAACATTTGTGTGTATTGTTGAGATTGAATGTCTCTGCTAACCATTGTTTCCACTCTTGATTTTTCATGGAAGGGCGCCAATGTTACTTTCATTTGCTGGAGGACTTGTTTTGCAATGCTATAGTCACGGAATTCATGGCTTACAGTCTCTTCTTCTTCTCCACAAATCGGGCATAAGGCATCATATCTCAATTTTCGAATTTTTAAGTTACTGAATGTAGGCAAAAAATTATTTATAATTCTCCATAGATTAATCATTACCTTGCTGGGTATTTTTAGGCTCCAAATTTTTCTAAAGTAATTTCCAGGTAGATTCTGATTTGTTGAAAATTCATTTCCTAGCAAGTTAAGTTCGTCTATAATACCTCTTTTGTAACCATTTTTCGCCGTGTATTCTCCCAATCTGTCACCTCTCCACACCCAAATATCGGATTGTAAAAGGTTCCCTAATAGGATTGCTTCAACCTTTTTAGCTTGGTCATCAGGGAAAAGTTCTCTCAGAATCTCCTCCTTCCAGGTAATAGTTTCATGATTTATTAGATCAACGACAAGAGTATACCTGTAATCAATATTCTGAAACTTTAATTTTTCTTCCCTAGGAAACCATGCATCGTTCCAAATATTTACTGATTTTCCATCATCCCCGATACTCTAGCCCATTCCTGATTCCAGCATCCTCCATGCGTTCCATATGCTTCTTCAGGTAAACAAAGGGTAAGCCCCTAATTCAGAGTCCAAAAAATCGCAACTTGGGTAGTGTTTAGCTTTCATAACTTCCGTGAGTAAACCTGTGGGATTGGTTAGCTTCCATCCTTGCTTTGCCAACAAGGCATTATTAAAAATTGATAAATCCCTAAATCCAATCTCCCCTTGTGCCTTGGGAATATACAATTTCTCCCATTTGCACCTATGAATACCCTTATATGTTTTCAAATTTCGCCACCAGAATTTGCACATAATATTCTCTAAATCTCGGCATAGAGAAACTGGTAATTTAAAACATTGCATAGCATATGTAGGAATAACCTGTAATACGGATTTAATAAAAACCTCGTTTCCTTAAATAGATAAGTTACGAATGCTCCAAATTTTCACTTTTGTTAAGAATTTTTCTTTAATTTCCACAAAAAGCGTTTTTCTTTTTCCTTCCCACCGTTGTCGGTAATCCAAGGTATTTCTCAGGATTATTGGCTATTCGAACCCCCAGCGCTTTCCCTATCTGCAACTTAATCCCTTCATGGACATTATTACTAAAATAAATTGAAGATTTTTCAAAGTTTACCAACTGTCCCGAAATTCGTTCATAGGTATTAATGACGGATCTGATGGCTAAAGCACCATCCATCGTTGCTCTACCAAATAAAATATTGTCATCAGTGAAAAAAAGATGATTGGTTGCTAAGCCCCCTCTTCCCACTTTTGCTCCACCAATTCTTCCCTCCTTTTTAGCCATATTTAGTATTCTAGAAAAACCCTTAGCACAAATAATAAAAAAAATAAGGGCTTAAGGAGTCTCCTTGTAATCCTCTAGTGGGATTGAACTCCACCCCTCTTTCTCCATTAAGCACAACGGAGTACGATACACTCTGGATGCAATGCATGATTAAAATTATCCACTTCTCACAAAAACCTAGCTTTCTCATCATTTTTTCAACGAAACCCGACCCAACCCTGTCATAAGCTTTTCTCGTGTCAAGCTTTAGAGAAAAATTTCCCAATCTAGATATTTTCTTTTTAAAAGCATGTAAAATTTCATAAGCCACCAATATGTTGTCTATAATCCGTCTTTCGGGAACAATTGCGCCTTGCGCATCATCAATAGAAAAACAAATAGCCTTCCTGAATCTGTTAACTATGGCTTTTGAGATTATTTTGTAAAGTACATTGCAAAGACTAATTGGTCTAAACTGTCCTATGTTTTTTGGTATTTATACTTTTAAGAATTAGAACAATGTTAGTACCATTAATAGCACCAATATCTCTCTGATTGTTCATCTAAACAGAATCTCGACGCCACTTTTCCTATAATATGCCAGAATTTCTGAAAAAACATAGCAGGGAATCCATCATTACCTGGGGCTTTAAGAGGCGCCATTGATCTAAGCGCTTCACAAATATCTTATTCCTTAAAACTCACAGACATCTCTTCATTGATACGATCAGGAATGCACTGTTGAATTTATATCCATAAATATTCACAATCCTGCAATTGTTTGAGGGGAAAAGATCATTAAAATAATTTGTCGTTAAAGCAAGTAATTCTTTATCACCCTCGATCCAATTGCCACGTTCATCTTCCGGCCCTTTAATTGTATTTCTTTTTCTTGCAATAGGAAGCATAGCTGTGAAAAAAAAGATATATTTCAATCCCCCAACTAAAGCTAATTTGCCCTTGCTCGTTGTTCCCAAAAATTTTCTTCTTTGTCAGCCTCCATATTTAAAGCAAGCTTAACATCAACAATTTCCGCTAGTCTCCTTCTTGGGAATCTTCTTTGTTGAGTTCTTCAAGTTTTTGATGCAACTCTTTCTTCATTCGATTTCAGAACTCATAATTGTTTTTAGCCCATTCTTTTAAACCATTACCCAATCTCGCAAGCTTCCTCAGAATATCATCATTGCTTGATTCCCAAATTCTTTTCAATTGCGCCTCAAATGTTCCTTCAAGAATCCATTCTGCGTTAAAACGAAAGGGAAGTTTCCTTCTTCCTACAAAACCATCTTTATGCCCTAAGGTATCCATAAGCAGCGGGCAATGGTCCAAGAAACTATGTGGTATATGACGTATAAAATAACAAGGAACAACTCCACCATTTTGGATGGCCACTCCCCTATCTAATCTTTCTCGTATATTATTTTTTGCAAGACGTCCTCTTTCCTATGTAAACCATTGTCCTGAAAAACCCAAGTTACTTAATTCAAGATCATATAGTACTTCTCTAAATGCTTCCATTTGTCATTCATCTCTTAATCTTCCCCCTCTTTTATCAAAAGAGTATATAATCTCATTAAAATCTCCCATACCCTCATGCAAATATCGCAATTTATCCCATGACCTCCTTCTTAGATGCTCAATAGGGGAAATATATTTCATTAGAATAGTATTATATATTTAGTATAAGTTTATTTTTTTAATGTGTTCTAAATTACATAATATATAAAAATAACATAATATATAGTATTATAAACTTAAAAAAGTCCAAGTCCAACCCATATTTTAAACGGGTCTAATTTTTTTACCCAAACCCTTTTAAATTTTAGGGGGACCTTCAAATTTGGACGGGTAACCTGGCCATAAACAATTCTATTCCAAATTGAATAATGGGTGGATAACCCATTATTGTACGTTAGATGATCCATGTGTAGAATTCCAAAGCTGTTGTTTATTCAGCTACCGCGTAGATAAGATATATAGAGTCTTGAATCTTGATGCTTGATGTGATAAAAAAAAACAAACAAGAGGAGGAGATAAAAGAGAAAATATCAACATTTTTTATCTTCATGCTCCAAGTATATGCTTAACAGAAGAGAAATCTAAACACATGGTCATTTCAAATTATAGAATCACTTAAATAAAGGTACTGGAAACAACTAGTCCTAATCAAAATATAAAACGTTCAAGCTATATTCTTGAAAGCAAGAGTCCCATTCCTTGGCCAACGGCTTCTTTCTTTCCCCATCACATGTACAAACAATTGACATTGTGGTTTGGAATATTATTAATAATGATAGTAATTATATTTTGTTCGAGTCAAGTCTAAATTAAATTTGAATTGACTTTAAATTTTATTACAATTTATTATTATTATGTAATACATTTCTTATTATTTATCATAATTATAATTATTAATTATTAATATAATAAAAAGAAAAATATAAAATTATATATAAAGATATATATGTGCGGTTGAAACACAAATTTTTATGTTAAAAGATACATATAGTATATATCTATGTGTGGCTAAACTTTTATATATATTATGTAGATTATGTGTGCAGGGATAAAATCTTTGATTTTAAAATTTTAAAAGTTAACTTACAGGAATTTATTTTTAAGGGAAAGGCCATTGGAAGTTAAAAGGGGTTTTTTAGGCATGAAAAAGCAATAAAAATATAATGTTGACCTTATAATCAGAAAACGAAAGAAAAAAGAGAGAATAGATAGAAGAGAACATAAACCAAAAGGAAAGCAGACAAGCCACAAGAGAAAGGAAAAGCGTGAGTGGAGCAAGAACACGATGCCAATGTACTGATTTTACTCTATTGTGTATGATGTACTCAATGCTTGGATACAGCGTTTTTTTTTTTATGTGTGTGTCTTACGAGTTTCTTCATGAGCTGTATTTGGTTCTTTGAATATGATATATCTTTAATATCTTTAATTATTTATTTTAGAGTAATAAGCTATAAAATAGTTCTGGTGATGCCCTTGATTTCACTTTGTTCAACATAGTTTAAAAAGTTGTCACATATAAGGCAACATTTTCAAGGTTAATGATCCTTTCGCTTTGTTTGGAGAGATTTCATTGATTATATTTAATCACGAGATGTCCTTAAAACTGAGTGAATAAAAAAAAAATTAAAAAATGCCTATATTTCGTCGATTCGAGAGATATAGTGATCTGTCATAATTTGATAAGTAAAATTAGTTTCTCCATTCCACTTAATGAGTTTATTCTCGAGCAATTTGAATGTCTTTCCCCTTTTTTACTTAGTTTTAGTTCTTTGCTTTAATAAGTGATTTAGTGTGTTTTACTCTATTTTTTAGGCCCAAATTGGACAAATGTGCCATAGGGACCCTAACGATTAATTGAGTGTTATAGGGAGTCAACGGTGGCCTGAATGTGAACAGAAACATCAACTAGAAGGGAGTACTGCGATATCGAAGCATAGAAATTGTGATACCCTCGACATTATTGGAACAAGAAGAATTGAGGTCATCTTTAGTGGTATTGCAATACTAGCCAAGGGTATCACGATACCGAGACACCCAAGGATCATTTCAAACTGATGTGGATATCACGATACCAGACTATGGGTATCGTGATAACCCTGACGAGAGGAGACAAAAAATGACGGCAAGGGTAGTCCTTGTCCAACTCCAACACCAATAAAAAATACACACTGAGAGGCATTTTGGGCACAATTTTTGGATTGTAATCAGAACAAAAAGTCTTTTTTGGTTGAGAGAAAAAAGGGACTTTACATTATTCAACTTTTACACCTTTTTATCTTAGGGTTTAGTTACTTTCTTCATCTTTTTAGGGTTCTTGCTTCCCTTTTTCTGATTTAGTGTTAAATAGTTAGTTAGTTGGTTAGTTAACACTGTAGCTTGGTGTTAATTGCTTTTTAATACCTTAACTTTCCTTGTAATTACACTTAATCCTTCAACTTAATCTCATTCAGCTTTGTTTAATCTCATTCATCTTTGTTCTATTTTACCCGTTAAAAATAATTTATTTAGTGTTTTTATTCATCTATCTTACCTCTATTGTTGTGTTCTCCAAGCTTTTGCAAGAAAGATTGAGTTTTTATTACTTAGCTTTGAGTTTAAGTTAATGTAATTTTTGCTTGATTATTTGTTGTTAGTGTGGTTAGATATGAGCGTGAATACCTAAATCCTAGGTGGTTGGTTGATGGAAATGTTAGGTTATTGATTTTTGGGTTTAGAGACTAAATTGAATAGAATTCAAAACTTAGAATTGATGCCCCAAAGGGAAAATTTAGATAAGTGAGACTAAGAGGAGATCGTGTTGGGTACCAATTCAATCGTCCCAGGTTAGTTTGGTGGGGTCGAGAGATAAACCAAACTAATTTGTCTAATTTGTTAAAACTGAGGCCGAAAGGTAAAATTGAGCCAATTTAAGAGTATTAACGATTTAGATCCCTAATTCAGATGTTAACCAACAACGTGGAAATCAACCAACTATTGTCTATTATCGAATTTGCTAGTTTCATAGTTTGTGTGATTTATAATTTGAACCTTTTCTGTTTTTAGATATTTAATTAGTTTAATTCACCCTCGATTATGATTTGTCATAATATGACACCTAGTGAGTAGTTAACTAGACTCCCGAATTGCATGCTATAGATTAGAATCACTTGGTCACGAAACTCTCTTGGGTTCAATCATTGGAATACTCGGGTGTTCCATTGTAACACTAAAAACTTTATAACTGGCATGTCACACTTACAGTACACCACACGTAGATTGATTGTTTTAGTGTTGATTCTCTGCCCTGGTGTACACACATCGGTGTCGGAAGCTGTCATACAGGAAGATATTAAATACTTATGTTCTTTGTTATATATACATATATATTTCAAAGCTCGATTCACTCAAAAAAAAATAAAAATTAAAATGTCGCAGTAAAAATGTTTCCCTTCATTAATTTAATGGATCGTGATTAAATACCAATTGTAAAATCTTTAATTCCGAGACTTGTGACAACACATAATTAATGAGGTGTCAATTTCAGGCATTGTAGGGGTGTTACAACTTTCCCTATGCATAACTGACTTGCGAACTCAATTTTATTCTAGTTTTTAAAAGCATATATGAAAAATTATCTTTTAGAAAATGTTTTAAAGTTTTCCAAAAAAGGTAATTCCATAGGTGACCAATCACACCTAATTACAAGATCGATAACTATTCCAATTTTATTAATACAAATCAACCTAAACTTTCATAATTTTTCATAAACTCGTCAAGCTATTTTACGTGTAAAAATAGTTTCGGTAGCTTGACAACTCTGTTATGGACTTATGTGTTATCTCAAATTTTGATTTATTGGTTCAATTAATTCTTAATTATGATCCTTTTATTTTGGTAGATAACATTTTTTTTTCGAATTATATATAATTTTCACATGCATTGTTGCTTTTTTTATATACTTATTTGCTTGTTCTTTTTCCATGTTTCAAATTTGTTGTTTTAAATTATCTTCCTTAAATATGCACATACATTCCACAACATGAGCTCTATACCCGAGCTTCGTCTTTTTAAGTGGAAGTTAAGTAGATAAGCCTTTATGATGAAACTCCATATGGACTAGTGAAACATTTTTAGGCTGCAGATACCTATGTCTTCGTGATGATCCTCCGTATGGGCATAGGAAAATGTATCCCCTCAGATTGAACCTGTTCCGTATGATCCTAGAGTGGGTAAGGAATGGGGTTCTTAGTAGCCTTAGTAGGCAACAATAAGGATAATTCGAGTACCTTTTAGAACTGAACCACATTAGTGAACTGTTTGAGCCCACCTGAATAGAGCCATGCAAAAATTTTACCCATTAGTCATTACCCAAATAAGCACACATGAAGAATTCTTCTTACACTTTGTTTGTTTATTTGCATGTGTTCTATAAGAGTATGTTATTTTGAGAATAAATTTGTTAATATAGTTGATATTGTGTACTAACTCTTTATTGTAAAATATCTATACATCAACTCTTTTCCATTTCATGCGTGCATACATTTATCACATGCATTTTAAGTATAGGTTGGTTGATCTTTCTAAGTGGGTTTCTCTTTAGAATCAAAACTGTAAAAATCACTGAACGTTATCATTAGTGCTTGCCAAGAATCAGAATCATGGATATAAATTCAATGCCTAGAATGGAATAAACTGAAGATGCCTAAGAAGAAGGACAATAAATTGTTTCCAAGACTCAAGAGGAAATGAGGGAATAGATTACTAAGCTGATGGAATTAATGTCTCCTATGGTTAATGAAAAAGGACATGTTAGAAACTCTAAAAGGCATGAAGAGGAACATGGCCAATGCTCTCATGATAGGTATAACACCCCTCACCCAATTCTAGTAAGAGATTTTACATGTAAACACTAAACTCACCGCTTAAGTATATTTTTGTTTCATATAATCAAGGTAACTTATAGCACAAAAAATTGACATTCACACAATTCATTTTTTTTTACTAATGAACCAAAGTACATGACAAACTAAAGTCTGATATATATACATACATGCCAAAGGACTTGAACTTAAAGTTAGAGGAGTGATGTGATCCGAACTAAAGTATTAATCATCGATTCTTTTCAAAACTTATCTATCACCTATGTGTTTATAACAAACGTGTTAAGCTATATGAATAGTTTAGTAACTACTCAATTGAATTCAATCTTCCCTTATGGACTGCTGCCAAATGTGCGAACGTTTGACTGAAACAAACTACACCAAAAATATTTGAAATAAACAAGCGGTGTCTGCAAGTATACGGGTCAAATTGTAATATAGTATTATGTTACATCGAAACACATGGAAGTATTCTGAGGATCATACCCAAGAGAGGATGAATTAAATTTGTTGAAAATCTCTTTACAATAATAAGTCTAAATAGTAATAATTAAATTCTATATTACGATAATCATAAAAGAGATAACATCACAAATTAAATAACTAAAATAAATAAATAATAAAATAAACAAACAACTAAACCAATCAGGAAGATTAACTCATTTCAGTGGTTATAATTAACTTCGGATTCAGATTTTAGAGTAAATTAGCTATTAACTAACCAATTATTATCTCTCGGCCTCTAACTGATCAATTAATTATCCAATACTCGCTTATCTCCTGACCTCATTTAACCTTTGATTACTTCATATGGTTGTCAAGCCTAGGGTTTAAGAACGCGTAATTTATACCAACTAATTCTATAGAAAACCTTCACTCCTCCATTAATCACTCTCACATCCACTCGTTAATATCCTTAATGGAATTAGCTACTCATGATATTCATAGCCTCAATCTCAATAGAAATAAATATGTAAATAAACACAAATAAATCTAAAGAGAAAAGAGATAAAGAAATAATCTTCTTTGATATTGATAGAAGCGCAGAGTAGTAAATCTCTCGATTGGGATAACGAGAATTGTCACTTGAAAAGAAGAATAAACTGAAAAACTTCAATAATATAAAAGAAATCTTACATCAAAATTGATTCCAAGATAGAAAACCAATAAAGTTTCGAAAAAGAAAAGAAAACTGAACAGAAAGCTAAATCTACACTTACTCCAAAACTACTAGGGTTTTTGGATGCATATAAGACGACTTCGTTACATCAAACCTCTAAGGTCTTATTTATAGAAGTGTTAGTAGCCCGAATTAGATCTTTAGCACATCCTGAGTCTTCATATAAGTTTGATTGTGCGAACGAAATTAACCCTGAAGGACTTAGGCTCCACGTCAAGCCTATGTCGTGCCATAGACATTGCATGGCACTACACGACACCAATTTCTAGGGCTTTTTGGTCTATTTCATGCTTTAGTGGCTCAGGAAGCTTGTACGACACTCATCCTTTGATTCTACATCTATTGGGCCTGAAATTCAGCATCCTGTACACTTAAATTAACAAATTAGAAATACCTAAGACCCATGTCGGCCTAATAGGTCACTAACATTAAAAAATGTGTTTAAAACACTTGTTTTGTTAATATTTACTAACTAACTACTAAGTACTGAAAATGAAATAAATAATACTAAAATATCTAGAAAACAAACTTTTTAAATGCCGAAACGTATCTAAACTACCACTACAATTAGCAGTAGGTCACTTATATATACAATTTAATTAATTTTAATAATATTTGTTCACACAATTTCTTTCACTAGTATACTTAAACTTTTAATTTATTTCCAAAATATAAAATCATTTAAATTAACTTTATAACTTTTAATCTTAACTTCAACATATATTATCACTAATTAACTTTCGCATTCACAAATCAAAATCTTTCTCTCATTTCACAAACATAACAAAAACATTTAATTTAAATATATCTTTAAACACTTAATTCACACATTCACTTTTATATTTATTTTCACATATTATTACACATGCACCTTTACTTCACATATTACTTATGTAGCCTTTAGTGAATCTTAGAGGAGTTTAATAATTTCAATACATTGTAGAGATTCAAGCCAAACACGAACTCCCGACATATAATGGAACTCTGATAAGGGGAACTCCAGTAAACACATCATATAACCCAATACTCCTCTCCTAATCTCTTCTGAATCCCCGTATCACCAACCTGGATCCCATCCAAATCCCAAGCCCCTCTTAACTCCAAAATCATTTCATTACCATATATCATATTTCCTCTGAGTTCACTAAGACATTTATTTACATATCAATTTCATATAGCATAATTGATATATCACACATATATCACTTTGTATCATATTACTTATTGCTTTGAATCACAATTTCACATATTCACTTTATTCACAACACTTAGTATTTTAGATTTCAATTCATTATTATTAAGCACCTTACATTCTTATAAGACTTTATTTAAATATTTTGTTTCACAATTTTAGCACACTTAGTAATTTTTGAATATTTTATAATTTATTCCCTAAATTCATGAAAAATTAATATTACTTTTCTAACACTTTTATATCACTGTTCACTTCATTTACACCATTAATCATAATATTCTGTAACACCCTATACCCAGCTTGGTAGCAAAGCCCGAATATCAGGATGCCACACCACCATCTCATATCATACTTATAGTAAATTGTCACATTATTAAGAAATCATCCTCTTTATCAGTGATCTTATAAATTTTTAGTCAAACATATATCAATCATCATTTGAACATGCCAAACATACTTGAAATAAACTTATTGTAACACCCTTCACCCGTATTCGTCGCCAGAATAGGGTTATGGAGTATTATCAGACTTATTACACAATTAAACATACAATTTTCATTTTCAATTATAAATTGATCACAATCATACATCAAGTCCCTAATACAAGCCTACGAGGCCCAAAACATTCTTTAGAAGTGGTTCGGGACTAAACCGATAACTCAGGAAATTTTTGGAAAAACTTAGAAAATTTTTCAAAATATAGAGGACACACGCTTGTGTGGCCCGGTCGTGTGTCTCACACGGCCAAAGACACACCCGTGTCACAGGCCGTGTGGACATTCAAAATTGGATCACATGGCCGTGTCCTAGCCCGTGTCTGACCCCGTGTAACTCTCTGACTTAGGTCACATGGCCAACCACACGCCCTTGTGACCAGCCCGTAAGCCCTTCGAAATGGCCTTACACGCCCGTGTGCCAGGCTGTGCCAAACCTGTAGGGTATACTGATTTATGTTACACGGCCAAGTCACACGCCCGTGTGATGGGCTGTGTGGAGCATACTGACTTGATTTCTAATTAAACACTAGGGGACACACGGCTGTGTCACCTGACCGTGTGTCACACATGGCTGAGACACAAGCCCGTGTGGACAAAAATAGGCTATTTGCCAAGCCATTTTTCTCACCCAAACTTTAAATCACCTACATAACCAAATGGCACAAAACATGGCATAAATAGGCATTCCAACCAATCCTAATCAAGTCTATTTCATGCTATTTCCATACCAAAAACTATAATGCTCATAACATAATAAATTGCCTATGCAAAACTTGCCAATCACAGTCACAATTTTTACCTAAATGATTAACTTCAAACATACATTATCTTGCCATAAAACAGTAAGCATATCAACTTCTAATTTCAACCATCTGGTTTCCAAAATGTCAATTCACAAACAACCATTCATCACAAGCATCTACATAGCAATTACCAAAAGCATAACAAAGGCCAATTTGTACATATATATACATCACCAAAAATACCAAAATAAGCCAACTCTCATGGCTATACACAAAACCAAACACTTAACAATTACAAGCCAATTCAAATGGCTAAATCCATTACCAAGCTATATACCAAAATGACCATAACTCCTATACATGCCATATAACCAAATACATAAGCTCAAAAATACCAAAGTAGAAGCTCGATAGTGTCATGCAATCTTCAACGACTCCCAATCTGAGCTAGCTTCGAAATTCACTATAAAACATAGAAAAGTAAACAAAGTAAGCTATAAAGCTTAGTAAGCTCATATGCTAAGTAAGTAAAACTTACCAACCAACAATTCAATAACATAAACATCATATAATGAAATTCAAATTTGAAGCATAATTTAACACATGTATTCAATTCAAAGATTAAACACAATTTCCATCATCTTCTTTGATTTGATGATTGTATAGTTCCCGTACATACTTGTACAAACTCGTATCGGTCTCATACTCATCCATATTCTTGATGTACTCGTTGAACCATTTGGAATACTATCAGATACTCAGGAATCTAGCACTCTAAGTTCCAATACATAGCCGAAGCTATCTCAATCTCATATCACATATAATGCTCAATCTCGAGCTATCAACCGGTTTCTCATAGAAGCTAACGGTCATGACATAGCTACATAATGCTTCTCACACAAGCTGACGAGAATTTGTAACATATACCAGATAACTCAGCCACTGGTAGGACGTACGGACCAGCACCCAAATCACATAACCCCTAATGACATGTCATTCGTATCCTAATCCATTCCTAAGGTTCAACTGGGATTTCACATTTGCCGAATCGTCGTCGAACATATCCGCAAGGTCGTATTCACAAATAATTCAATAATAAAGCATTTAAAACACAATTATATTAATTTTTATTAACATATGAACTTACCTCGAATGCAAAAATGATGAAATGAGTTGATTAGTCCAACACTTTATTTGTCCCTCGATCTAAATCTGAACTTCATTTTTCTTGATCTATATAATATCAAATTTAACTTATTCAATTATCATTCTATTCAATTTATCCCAAAATGCATTTTATGGCAACTTTGCACATTTGCCCCTAATATTTTAACATTTTTACAATTTAGTCCTTATCTCATAAAAATACAAATTCATGCAATTAGGTCCCTATCCATGCTAGCCAAATTTCATATAAGCCCATAGCAACCCATATTTTTCATTTATTTCACAATTTAACCACAAATTCACATATTTCACAATTTAATCCCTAATTGGAAATTTTATCAAAAATCAGTTTACAAACGTTGTTTATCTAAAAACAAGCATACATTTTCTATCATAAAACATCAAAATACACATGTATTCATCAATGGAAAAATCCTAAACCTTTAAGAATTTGGCAAGTTAGTTCCTGGGCTAGCTAGATTAAGCTGCAACGATCTCAAAAACATAGAAATCATTAAAAACGAGACAAAATTGAACTTACATGCAAGCAAGGATGAATGACCAAATTCTTCAAGCTATTCCATTGGTGTTTTAGGTTCAAAATTTCGGCTAAGGGAGAAAACGAAGATGATAGTCTTTTTTTTTGTTATTTTACTTATCTTATTAATTAAATTACCTATATAACCTCATACATTAATCTTTAAAATCATTTAAAAGATGTCTATAAAAGTCCATTCATAATAAAAACGGTTTAATTACAACATAAGGACCTCTGCTTTAAGGTTCCATAGCCATTAGACACCTTTATCTATTAGAACTCAAGTTTTACACTTTACGCGATTTAGTCCTTTTTATCAAATTAAGCACTCAAACGATAAAATTTCTTAACGAAATTTTTACACAATAATACTATCATGTTGTAGACATTAAAATAATAATAAAATAAATATTTTAACCTCAGATTTGTGGTCTTAAAACCACTATTTTGATTTAACTAGAAACGGGCTGTTACAACCCTTCTCCCCTTAGGAATTTTCGTCCTTGAAAATCTTACCAGAAAAGAGGTTAGGGTACTATTTTCTCATAGCTTCCTCGGGTTCCCACGTAGCCTCTTCAACCCCGTGACGTTGCCACAAAACCTTCACTAAGGCTATGTTTTTATTTCTCAACTCTTTATTCTCTCAAGCTAGAATTCTGATCTGTTCTTCCTTATACGTCATATCAAGCTGAATTTCAACCTCTGCTGGAGAAATTATGTGTGGCGGATCTAATCTACATTGACGTAACATTGAAACATGAAATATATTGTGGATCTTTTCTAATTCTGACGATAAGGCTAGTCGATATGCCACTGGCTCTATTTTTTAAATAATCTTATACGGCCCGATAAATCGCGAAATCAATTTGCCTTTGCGACCAAATCGAAGAATCTTCTTCCACAGAGATAATTTCAAAAATACTTTGTTGCCAATTTGAAATTCAATGTCTTTACATTTCAAATCTACACACAATTTTTGTTGATCTGAAGCTGCTTTCAAACTGTCGTGAATTACTTTCACTTTATCTTCGATCTCTCTAACCAAATCAACCCCATGAATTTTTTTCTCACTAAGCTAGGTCCAGTACAACAGAGTTCAACATTTACGACCATACAAAGCTTCATACGGTGCCATCTTTATGCTCGATTGAAAACTGTTTTTATATACGAATTCAACCAATGATAAATATTTCTTCCAGTTGCCTTCAAACTCTAAAACATAGCAACGAAACATATCTTCAAGAATCTGAATTACTCTTTCAGACTGACCGTTGGTTTGAGGATGAAAAGCAGTACTAAAGTGCAATCGCGTACCCAAAGATTCTTGCAATTTCTTCCAAAATCGTGACGTAAACCTCGGATCTCTATTTGAAATAATAGAAATTGGCACCCCGTGTAATCTAACAATCTCAGAGATATACAATTCAACTAATTTACCAAGTGAATAATTTGTATGTACTGGAATGAAATCCATGTTTCCTTTTTGTCAGTCATTCAATCAACGACAACCCAAATAGCATCTTTCTTTTCGGAGATGGGGGAATCCCGATACAAAATCCATCATAACTCTATCCTATTTCCACTCTGGTATTATCACTGGCTGTAGTAGTCCCAAATAACTTGTTGACAAACTAAGCATCTCGACACAAACTCTGAAATGGCTCGTTTCATACCTGACCACCAATACAACTATTTCAAATCATTATACATTTTAGTACTTTCCGGATGAACAGATAAACAACCACTGTGTGCTTCGTGTAGAATTTTTTGAATAAGCTCGAAGTTTCTCGGTACACATATTCTATCTCAAAACATCAAAAAATCATCAGATCCGATCTGATACTCTGAATTAGTAATAGATTCACACTGTACTCTTTTAGCTTGTAATTCATTGTCACACTTCCGAGCTTCACAAATTTGCTAAAGAAATAACGATTTAGCTTTTAACTCAGCTAAAATCGAACCATCAACAAACTAGGTTAACTGTGTGTTCATTGCCCCTAAAGCAAATAAAGATTTTCTACTCAGAGCATCCGCGACTATATTCGCTTTCCCCGAATGATAATCAATTACTAATTCATAGTCTTTCAATAACTTGAGCCATCTTCGTTGTCGCAAATTCAAATATTTCTGAGTCATTATATATTTCAAACTCTTGTGGCCAGTAAAGATATGACACTTCTCACCGAATAAATGATGTCGTCAGATTTTCAACGTGAACATAATAGTGGCCAACTCTAAATCGTGTGTTCGATAATTCTTTTCATGCGGTTTCAATTGTCTGGAAGCATAAGCTATCACTTTTCCTTCTTGCATCGAAACACATCCCAAACTGTTCAATGAAGCATTACTGAATATCACAAACTCTTTACCCGATTCAGGCTGAACTAAAACTGGTGCCTTAGTTAATAATGCTTTTCAACTGTTCAAAACTCTATTGGCATTTCTCGGACTATTCAAACTTCACATTTTTCTGTAACAATCGAGTCATCGGTGTAGCTATCATCAAGAACCGTTTTAAAAAAAACCGATAGTAGCCAGCTAATCCTAGAAAAATTTAAACTTTGGATACGTTTCTTGGTGATTTCCAGTCAACAACTGCTGAAATCTTGCTCGAATCAACTCGGATACCTTCCGATGAAACAATATGTCCCAAAAATCCAACCTCTCGGAGGCAAAACTCGCATTTACTGAATTTAGAAAACAATTGCTTATCTCTCAATGTTTGTAATACAATTCTTAGATGTTTAGCATGCTCAGACTCATCTCGGGAATAGATCAGAATGTCATCAATGAATACAACAATAAATCTGTCTAAATATGGTCTAAAGATTCGATTCACCAAATTCATCAAAACTGCAGGAGCATTAGTTAATCCGAAAGGCATAACAAGAAATTCATAATACCCGTACCTTGATCTGAACACAGTCTTTGGCACATCCAAATCTTTAACTCGCAATTGGTAATAACCTGATCTCAGATCATTCTTAGAAAATACGTTTACTCCTTTCAACTGATCAAATAAATCATCAGTTCTCGGCAAAGGATACTTATTCTTAATTGTAACCTTGTTGAGTTGACGATAATCGATACACAATCTCATTGACCCATTTTTCTTCTTGAAAAATAACACTAGTGCACCTCAGGGCAAAAAACTAGGTTGTACAAAACCTCTATCTGTTAACTCTTGCAACTGAAATTTCAACTCTTTCAATTCTGTCGGAGCCATTCTATACAGAGCTATCAATATCAGTGATGTTCCCGACACTAATTGAATAGCAAACTCAACTTATCTGATCGGTGGCAACCCACGCAATTCTTATGGAAACACATTTGGATATTCACAAACTACTGGTATTGATTCAATTTTCAATTCAAACCCTTTTGTATCCAGTACATACGCAATGTAAGCATCACAACCTTTTTTCACATATTTTTGAGCTAACATCGATGATATCACAACAGGTAATCCACTCGACTCATCAGATTCAATTCGAAAGATTTCATTATTCTAACATTTCAATTCAATAGTCTTTCGTCTACAATTCACAACAGCATTATGCAGAGTCAACCAATCCATACCCAGAATCACATCAAATTTATCAAACGGTAAAAGCATCAAATTTGTCGAAAAACAGTAATCCCAAGTCATCAAAGGACAATTCTTGCAAACTTTATCAACTAGGACATATTTACCTAAGGGGTTCAATACTTTAATCACAAATTCGGTAGACTTAACAAGCAAATTCTTACTAGACACTAAATTTATCAGACATATGAATGAGTAGATGCAAGATCAATCAAGGCAACTACATTAGTGTCATAGAGAGAAAATGTACCGGTGATAACATCTGGTGACGACGCATCTTCGCAAGCGCGAATAGCTAAGCTCTAGCCTCGGATCTCATAACAGAATCCTTTTTTTTTCCTTTGCTACTAGTCACATTTCCCATATTTCTAGGTGGTATCCTTCTAACAGCTGTGTTACTCGATCTTGCATTCTGATATCTATCTTTCTCAGGTAGCTCAGGACAATCCCGAATGAAGTGATCTTGCGAGCCACATTTGAAAAAACCTTTATTATTCATCTAGCAATCTCTAAAAAGTCACTTTCCACACTGTTGACACTCGAGTTTATTGTTTCTCACACTACCCATACTCGATACTGAAGTAGCTTGAGCTTTAGGACTTGATTGCTTCCCACGATCTCTATTAGAATAGTCCACTGAAGCATTCAGGTGACTATAGGAATCCCACGATTTCTTTGACGAAGAGTGATATGGTTTACTCATCAACCTCTTTTCTGAGTCTCTAGCCTCAAAATAAGCTTTTCTCTTTTCTTTGCCAAGTTCCTCGGCTTTGCAAGCACTATCAACTAACACAACAAATTCCTTTAATTCTAGAATCCTGACTAATAGTCTGATGTATTCGTTTAACTTGTCTTCAAATCATTTACACATAATTGCCTTAGTGGAGACACATTCTGGAGCATATTTATTGAGTCTCACAAACTCTCTCTCATACTCGGTCACGGTCATTCTACCCTGTTTCAACTCCAGAAACTCTTTTCGCTTTTGATCGATAAACCGCTGACTAATGTATTTCTTTCTAAACTCGGTCTAGAAGAATTCCCACGTGACTCTTTCTCTCGGTACCACAGATATCAAAGTATTCCACCATTGATATGCAGTTCTCTCAGAAGTGATACGACGTATTTTACACATTCAGTTGGTGTGCAAGATAGTTCATCAAATACTCTGATCGTATTTTCGAGCCAAAACTTGGCTCTCTCAAGATCATCATCAATGGTAGCTCTAAACTCTTCAGCCCCATACTTTCAGATTTTATCAACTGGTGGCTTACTCAATCGTAAAGGTTCCAAACCTTGAGGAGCTACGGGGACCAATTGGGGAATAGGTGGGGGTGGAGGTTGCTAAGCAGCTGGATTAGTTCGGACAAACTCAGTGAACCATTCGTTCATCATTTGGAAGAAGGATTCCTTGGCCTCTCCTCCCTAACTACCCGATACGGGTCTCGACTCAGATTGCGCTACTCCGTGAATAGAGGCTGGCGCATTACTCTCAACATCATCAGCCACTGCTCAATCGGGATCCATTTACTATAAGAAAACACATTTTAAACTGTCAAGAGATATCACATTATCACAGGTTATATATAGCATGTATAGCTAGACTCTTACCCATGCTATGTTAGTCTTAGAATCAACTAAACCGTAGCACTGATACCAATAAATGTAACACCCTTCCCCCGTATCCGTCGCTGGAATAGGGTTATAGAGTATTATGAGACTTATTACATAATTAAACGTACAATTCTCATATATTTTTCATTTTCAATTATAAACTAATCACAATCATACATCAAGTCCCTAATATGAGCCTACGAGGTCCAACACATGCTTTAGAAGTGGTTCGGGACTAAACCAATATCTTAGGAAATTTTTAAAAAAACTTAAAAAATTTTTCAAAATACAAGGGACACACGCCCGTGTGGCCCAACCGTGTGTCTCACACGGCCAAAGACACGCTTGTGTTACAGGCCTTGTGGACATTCGAAATAGGATCACATGACCGTGTCCCAGCTCGTGTTTGACCTGTGTAACTCTTTGACTTGGGTCACATGGCCAACCACACGCTCGTGTGGCCAGAACATGCCCGTGTGGCGGGCCGTGGGTAGGCCATGCCAAACCTGTAGGGTATACTGACTTATGCCTCACGACCAAGTCACACGCCCTTGTGCTGGGCCGTGTGGAGCATACTAACTTGATTTCTAATTAAACACCAGGGGACACAGGACCGTGTGTCACACATGGCTGAGACACACGCTAGTGTCTCTGCCCCTATAGACAAAAATAGGCTATTTGCCAAGCCATTTTTCTCACTCAAACTTTCAATCACCTACATAACCAAATGGCACAAAACATGGCATAAATAGGCATTCCAACCAATCTCAATCAAGTCTATTTCATGCTATTTCCATACTAAAAACTATAAAGTTCATAACATCATAAATTGTATATGCAAAACTTGCCAATCATAGTCACAATTTTTACCTAAATGATTAACTTCATACATACATTATCTTGCCATAAAACCATAAGCATATCAACTTCTAATTTCAACCATTTGGTTTCCAAAATCCCAATTCACGAACAACCATTCAAGACAAGCATCTACATAGCAATTACCAAGAGCATAACAAAGGCCAATTTTTACATATATGTACATCACCAAAAATACCAAAATAAGCCCAACTCTCATGGCTATACACAAAACCAACCACTTGACATTTACAAGCCAATTCAAATGGCTAAATTCATTACCAAACTATATGCCAAAATGACCATAACTCCTATACATGCCAAATAACCAAATACATAAGCTCAAAAGTACCAAAGTAGAAGCTCGATAGTGTGATGCAATCTTTAACGACTCCCAATGTAATAGCCCAGTTTAGACCCTAGTCAAAATAGTAGTTTTAAGACCACAAATTTGAGTCTAAAATTTTTTAATATTATTTTCTATGCTTATTATATGTGAATTAGTATGTGTGAAAATTTCGTATGAAAATTTGATCGTTTGTGTGCTTAATTTGATAAAAGGACCTAATCGCGTAAAATGTAAAAGTGGCTTTCTATTTGTTAAAGTGCCTATTTGCTATGTCTTTTTAATTGAGAGGTCCTTATGTTGTTAATATGTCACTTGCATGGTAAGTGGACATTTATAGCCTTAAATATTAATGTTTTAAATGTTTATTAATCATGGGCAAAATGGTAAATGATGTATTATTAAGTATTTAATAAAAAAAACATGAATTTGTGTTTAATTCATCCATGGTAGCCGAAATTATCAAAGAAAAGAAGAAATAAAAATAGGCTAGGGTTCGGCACTTGTGATTGTTGATTTAGGTATGTATTTTGTTCGATTTTTGATAATTTCTACGTTTTTGTGATCGTTACTTTATAATCTTTTAAGCCCATGTCTCAATTTCTGATTTTGATGATGATTTGAAGTTGACTCATTGATGAAACTATGATTTTTATGAATTTTGATGATAGTAAATGGAAGATATGTGTTAGATTACTAAGTTTTGTCTTTGAATTTTTTATGAATTTGAGTATTTTGGACTAAATTGTAAAAAGGAGATTTTGAGGGACTAAAATGTGAAATAAATAGAACATATGGACTTATATGAATACTATGAGAATTCGGCCTAACATGGGTATATGGAAATTATGTGTATTTTATGATTTTGTGAATTAAGGACTAAAGTGTTAAAATGTGAAAATGTGAGGGCTAAATTGTGAATTGCCCTAAGTGTGTGTTTGTGGATTAATTTGAATGATTTGGTGAATAAAAGAGTTAAATTTGAATTTATATAGATCAGGAACAAAAGAAATCAGAATTAGGTCGGGGGAAATCGAAAGTCGTCGAGTAGTCGACTTCGTTCGTCTGAATCCGTACGAGGTAAGTCTATATACAAATAAATGTATTTGAAATGGTTTATTTATGCTTATATGTTATTGAACAATGATGAATGGCTTTATGCCTTGAATATGAGATATCCGAGAAAGTTTCGACAAAGTTTCAACGTCCGAGAAGCCCCATATGAACCATAGGAATAGTTAGGATACATATGTCATGAAATAGGATTTTCGATATTTGATTTCATGTAAGACCACGTCTAGGACGTTGGCATCGATTTGGTATTTACGTGTAAGACCATGTTTGAGACGTTGGCATCGTATTTGATTTCGTATAAGACCCTGTCTGGGACAGTGGCATCGATATTTGATTACATGTACGACCACGTCTGGGACGTTGGCATTGTATGAGCTTTCTGAGCTATCCACGTATCCTTATGATTCTAAACGGTTCAACGGGCATTCAGAGAAATGAATGATTATATGAGATGTGTATCCAATTTAGGTACGTTCAAAATGTATACTATGTTTGAGAATAAAAGTTAAGTATATGTACAAGTGATGATATGTGTTATAAGTAGGAGAAAATATGCTATATGTGTAAATGAATTGGGATTATGTGAAATGTATATGAACTATGTGGTTTGAGTTAATATTTAGCCATGGAGTATATGTAACTTGATGATGCTTTCATGTTTTGAATGATAAGTTTTTTTGTATATGGCTTACTAAGTTTTTGAAAGCTTACTTTGTGTGTGTTTGCATTGTTTTTTTTTAGATATCGAAGCTACTGAGAGTTTGGGGATCGTCGAGGATCATCACCACACTATCGAACTATGTTTTGGTACCTTTTGAAAATGTATATATTGAAGTATGGCATGTATAGGCTAGAAGTTTGTGAATATGTTTGGTAATGTGTATATCTAGCCATGTGATATGGTTTGGTTTTGGTTATAATTATGAATGTATTTTGAGCATAAACTATGTGATGCAATAATGTTCATATTATGCGTTCATGAATGACCTAGTGATGAATGGTCAATTTGGTAAGTTGGTAATGTGATTGAGTTGTGGAAATTTTATAATTTTGGCATGAGATTGGATGTGAAATATTGAGATGAGGATATGTTAGAATGAATGAGTTACTATGTGATTTTTGGTATGTTTTGAATTGGATAAAAAGGATGATATTGGTTAGTGATTATATGACATGAAGGATGTATGTTTTGTGATTGAAATTGATTGAAATTATTGTATATATGATGCTTGAATTTGGCTTGTAGGTATGACCAAAATGGGTGGCAAATTGCTCTTGCCAATGGCCTATATTTGCCCACACAGTTGAGCACACGGGCATGTGTCTTGACCGTGTCTTCCAATGTTTTTTTTAGAAGTAAGTCAGTCTCGAGCACGGCCTAGACACACGAATGTGTCTGGTGGCTATGTAAGGCACACAGCCTTGGCACATGGGCGTGTGTGGCCATTTCAAATGGTACACAGGCTAGACACATGGGCGTGTGGTCAGCTGTGTGACCCAAGTTAGTTTCGACCATGGTCAAGGCACACGAGCGTGTCTCCCGCCATGTGGTTAAGTTAGTATGTATCCCTGTTTTGACATGGCCTAGACACATGGGTGTGTCTAAAGCCGTGTGAGGCACACGACCTGTTCACACGGGCGTGTGACCTGTACAACTTTGAAAAATGTTTAAGTTTTGAAAAATTTTGATGAGCTTGGTTTAGTCCCGACCCCTTTCTAATGCATGTTTAAGGTCTCGATGACCTATATAAGGGACTGTATGGTAATGTTTGGCTATGATTGTGGATGATGTATATGAATTGTGTGTAAAACGTTTCGATTTTTCTGGTAACGCTTTTAACCCTAGTTCGGCGATGGATACAGGTTAGGGGTGTTACACCCAATTCGAGCTAGCTTCGAAATTCACTATAAAATATAGAAAACTAAACAAAGTAAGCTATAAAGCTTAGTAAGCTCGTATGCTAAATAAGTAAAACTTACCAACCAATAATTCAATAACATAAACATCATGTTATGCAATTAAAATTTGAAGCATAATTTAACACATGTATTCAATTCAAAGATTAAACACAATTTCCATCATCTTCTTCAATTTGATGATTGTATAGTTCCCGTACATACCTATACAAACTCGTATTGACCTCATACTCATCCATATCCTAGATATACCCGTTGAACCATTTGGAATACTATCGAATACTCGGGAATCTAGCACTCAAAGTGCCAATACATAGCCGAAGTTATCTCAATCTCATATCACATATAATAATCACTCTCGAGCTATCAACGGGTCTGCTCACACAAGCTGGCGGTCATGACGTAGCCATACAGTGCTGCTCACACAAGCTGACGAGAATCCGCAACACATGCCGGATAACTCTGCCATCGGTAGGACGTACGGACCAACACCCAAATCACATATCCCCTAATGACATGTCATTCGTATCCTAATCTATTCCTAAGGTTCAACCGGGATTTCACTTTTGCTGAATCATCGTCGAACATATCCGCAAGGTCGTATTCACAAATAATTCAATAATAAAGCATTTAAAACGCAATTACATTAATTTTTATTAACATACGAACTTACCTAGAATGTAAAAACGATGAAATGAGTTGATTAGTCCAACACTTTGTTTTTCCCCCGATCTAAATCCGAACTTCATTTTTCTTGATCTATATAATATCAAATTTAACTTATTAAATTATCATTCTATTCAAGTTAGCCCAAAATGCATTTTATGGCAACTTTGCACTTTTGCCCCTAATATTTTAACATTTTTACAATTTAGTCCTTATCTCATAAAAATACAAATTCATGCAATTAGGTCCCTACCCATGCTAGCCGAATTTCATATAGACCCATAGCAACCCATATTTTTTATTTATTTCACAATTTAACCACAAATTTTACACATTTTACAATTTAATCGTTAATTGGAAATTTTATCAAAAATCACTTTACAAATGTTGTTTATCTAACAACAAGCATACATTTTCTATCATCAAACATCAAAATACACATGTATTCATCAATGGAAAAACCCTAAATATTTAAAATTTTTGCAAATTAGTCCCTGGGCTAGCTAAATTAAGCTGTAACGATCTCAAAAACATAGAAATCATTAAAAACGGGATAAAATTGAACTTACATGCAAGGAAGGATGAATAACCGAATTTTTCAAGCTATTCCCATGGTGTTTTAGGTTGAAAATTTCAGCTAAGGGAGAAAAAAAAGATAATAGTCTTTGTTTTTGTTATTTTACTTATCTTATTAATTAAACTACCCTATATAACCTTATACATTAACCTTTAAAATCATTTAAAAGATGTCCATAAATGTCCACTCATAATAAAAATGGTTTAATTACAATATAAGGACCTCTAATTTAAGGTTCCATAGCTATTAGACACCTTTAGCTATTAGAACTCAAGTTTTACACTTTACGCGATTTAGTCCTTTTTATCAAATTAAGCACTCAAACAGTAAAATTTCTTAACGAAATTTTTACACAATAATACTATCATTCTATGGACATTAAAATAATAATAAAATTAATATTTTGACCTCAGATTTGGTCTCAAAATCATTGTTCTGATTTGATTAAAAACGAGTTGTTACACTTTTAGTAATAATTGAACATGCATTAGGATCACTTAGCAAAATTTCCAAGTTAAACACATATGTACCGATACTAGAACATGGGTATTGATATTTTCTTGCACAGTATCGATATCGTATGAAAATCGATACCAAATCAACATTTAGTTTTTCGTATAAAATTCATACTGTGGAAAATTATCATTACTTTTCATAGAGTATCGATATATTTACCCCGAGTATCGATACTCGTGATAGGTTATTGATACCAATTTATAGTTCTAACTTTTTCACATTTCAAAATCATAGAGGTATTATTTTTACAACACGTATATCAAAATACAACTGCTTCAAACCAGAAAAATACAATATTTTTGAGCATATAAGTCATTCCAACCTGTACCAATTCATCCTGTTATCATATCATCATCAAATAAACATCAAAACGACTGTAGTAATAGTCTAAAACATCGAAAGTAAGTCTGTGCAATAATCAACGTAATACGAAACTAATATCATAAACTTAGGAACAAATAATCTATGGAAGCATCCAAAACATCATGGTAAATACCAATAAAAGTCTACTACATTGCCTTATTCCTAAAACATAAACAAATAACTAACACCTACGAAATCACGGAAATGGACTTGCTTGGATCACCCCTCGGAAGCATACTGCTCACACTGGCACTTAACTACTCTACAAGGGTTTAAAAGGAGTGGGTGAGCTTAACAAGCTTAGTGAATACCTAGAATAACTACCATGCAAACAATTTGTCAAGCATTAACGAAACAACAATATAGCACAACTTTAGCATGTAATCACATAACATTTAAGCATGTATCACAATACACATATAATCACATAACATTCAAGCATATATCACAATACTCAAAAACATGTTTATAGATAAATTAACACTTGAGTTATGAAACGTAAAAGTGGGCACTATCACCACTCATCGGATACACGAATCTCCAACACACCACATAAACTCATAGAGTCAAACATGTCCCAAAAGTGAAGCATAAAGCTAACGCTCTCCTTATTTTCCTTCACATGTCCCGTTGAATGGAGCTTAGCTCACATTCCCTTATCCCTCTAACATGTCCCAAGGCCTCAACGCCCAAAATCATTGTACATATAGGTAAGTAATCACAAACCTATGGCATGTCAACTATATCTAATGGTTTCAAGATCACAAGGCCAAAATACCAAAATCAAACACATATCAATTACCAATTATTTGTGCATTATCACTGAATATTTGCATTTTTAGCAAAACACTGTCACTAACATTTAACATATACATAACATGTACATATTTGCATTTTCACAATAATTATCATAACCACATATCACATGTTATAACATCTCATCTCAATTCACATATTCATGAACATATAAGCACATAGTTCACAAAATAACATAGGTACGAGAAAGCTTACACTCAGAATTTAGAGTAGGGGTTTAGGCTACTACTAAATTCTCAAATAACGCATTGAATCATGTCCACAAGCAATTATTCCAAACACTCACCAATACGTTTTCGTCGAAAAGTCGAAAGCTCAAACTAGCCTTTCCTAACTCATAGGTGGTCTTAGCAAATTCGAAGTTTCAACACAATAATTCACACAACAATACATTCAAAAATCAGCTAAAAACTCAAAACGAGCAACCAAAACACATAAGTCTAAACTAAGTTATCATATAATCGAAACCTTTAACATAGCAAACTTTAAATCTAAATATCTCGATCTATACTCAATTTTTTCGCCTAAAACCAATTTCATTCATCTTATAGTTCACCTATGACTAATTCCCAACCCTTAAACTACACAAAATCACCCAATTAATGGTATCAACATTTTTGACATGTTCATGGCAATTTTAACGAAAATTCATTAAAACTCAAGAAATCTTTAACGAAACTTTAAAATAAGTTTAGAAACCTTCTAATCATGTCAAAATTAATTGAAAAACACTTTAAAATCACATTTTTACCTGAAATCTACCATTAACGCCCCAATTTTTGGCTTCCATTTAAAACAGGCGACTTAATGGCTAAAAATTCCGTTTAAAAGATCAGATATCGTTTAAAACTAATTAGGAATTGAACTGTTACCTTAGTTGATAGAAAACCCAAGAGACTAAAAATTCAACAATGGAGAAATCTATGGTGTTTTTAGATGTTTTTCTTGAAATGCTATGGAGATTTATGGCTTGGGAAATGATAGAAATCTAAGAAATTAAGTTTGATAATCAAAATTGAATGAGAGGAGCTTTGGAATGCAATGGACGGCAAAACAAAAAAAAAAATATGGACAAGAGACTAACTTAGGTTTTATAAAGATGAAGGGGGAAAATAGGGTGTAAATTAAAATTTGGTTTAATTGCCTTTTAAAAACTCTAAGTTTTGACTCTTTTACAAATCAGTTCTTATTTTCAAAATTGAAGGTATTTAAAATCCATTTTCAGAAATTGATTTAATTTTCTAAAAACTATAGTAAAAAACATTACTGATATAACATTACTGATTTACCATGTTGCAAAAATTTTGAACACTCTAAGGCTAAAATTCCTAAAATACCCCTAAAACTCCTAGGCCCTATTTTTGGGTGTTACATATTTATTTCACATATCAAATTTTCAACTCTTTACAATTTGGTCCTCTGTATAGTAATTTTACTATTCTACATCTATTCACTCTTCAATTGATGATAAATAAATAACTTTTCACTCCTTATAATTTAATCCTTAATTTCATAAAATTCATTAATCACTAAATTATCACTTTATAATTTCTTACATTACTAACATACATTTAATTATATATTCACTACAAAGTTCAATAAACATATTCAATAATCATAATAATATCTTACTAATTATTTCATATTAAAATTTAAATACTCAAATAGTCAAATTAAAATAAACCAACTTGAATTCAATTAAGTACTTACCTATTTCTTCACTTGAAATTAACATTTCTCCTCACTTTCTCAAGCTTTCGCTTCACTTTCATCTTCATCTAAGTTATTTTAATGATTGAAAATATTCTCATAGCACTTTAGGATATGAAATTAAGCTATTGTTTTAAGGAAAAACTCAAGAAAAATGCATGGGAGATTTCTTTTCTTTTTTCTATTTTTTTCTTTTTCCTTTTCTTTCTTTTTCTCCCTCTCTTTCTTTCCTTTTATTTTTTGATGACCCAAGTTGTTCCTGTTCAAACTTCCAATTATGTAGAAAGTTATACACTTCTTTTTTCAATTTAATCCATTTATTCTATCATCCAATCAAACTTCAACACATTTAAACTTTAATTTTCATAAATTCTCTCTCCTTTACTCCTCATTGCATAGAAATTTTAATCCAACATTATGTCTACAAATATCAATTAAAATGGAAAAATAACATTTAGGTCTCTCCACCATAAATATGGGAAACTTGCACTTTAGTCCCTATATTTTTCCATTTTATTCAATTTAGTCCCTATTTCAATTTTCCATTTCCGCATATCAATACATATCCCTATCACATTGATCAAAAATAATTATTCACTTTCACCTCCTTTCCAAAAATGGTAAATTTTCATTTTATTCTTTAACTTTCAAAAATTTGTAATTTAGTCTTTACTAACTTTCATTATTCATAGTTTCTCTCCAAATGCTTAATTAACATTTAAAATACTTATTCTTTCTCAAAGACTAAAATTTTTAGGGTATAACAACAAAAACCACCAACTAGCATCACTAACTAGCAAAGTGTCATTTAACTACACTAGTTCAACAACTACTGCATGTCAGGAACCCAAGATGATCGAAACCACCCGATTATTACAAATACGGATAAATCCATCAAATAGAAAGAGTTGATAAGTAGCAGTGTCGCACCATTTGTGTCACTTAAAGATCAAGAAAAATACTCGTTATTAGAGGAGAGATTATAAATGATAGAAGGCATGGAAATGCTTTGTTGAATAAATGCAAGAGAGCTAAGCTTGGTACCTGATCTGATTAATCCACCAAAGTTCAATACTTTTGATTTTGAGAAGTATGATGGGGCAAGTTACCCTATGGCCCAAATTACAATGCTTTGTAGAAAAATGTTTGGGTACGTGAATAATAAAAAAAATCTTGATATGTTGTTTTCAAGACAGTTTCATAGGATCTATAACAAGATGTTATATCCAATTGAGCCGGAACAATATACAATCATGGACGGACTTGGCTAGAGCTTTTCTAGATTAGTATAAACATATCTTTGGTATGGTTTCAGATTGCCTCTCTTTGTAGAATATGAGAAAGGAAGCTACTGAGAGCTTCAAACAATATGCACAGAGGTGGAGAGACATGGCAGCCCAAGTGCAACCACCATTGATAGAGAGAGAGAGAGGCTACTATGTAGTTTGTGAGCACATTACAATCCTCGTGCTATGATAAATTTGTTGGCAATTCCACAAAGAACTCTGTTCACATAGTACTCTCGGTGGAGATAATTGAAAATGCCATAAAGAGTGGGAAACTCAAAGAAAATAAGGTGTTTGATCCTAAGGAAACAAAGGAAAATATCCAAGTCATGATAGGAAATAGTGCTTTATATTCTCATGGCCCTACATCTTTCCCTTTTAAGAACAATACTTCTCAAAGGACATACTCACACTCGATGGTCCCACAGTTTTATCACTTAGCAATTTATCTTCAAGGCCTTGCCACTACCCCACTTTTTATAGTATATACATGTCTACCTATTGATATATCTAGTACAAGTAAAGGATTGTCAAAGAATGTTCAAAGAAGAGATAAATTTTAACTACTCCCTGTATCTTACTTTGAGTTGTTGCCCAAGCTTATTGAGAAACAATTCCTGACAAAAGTTTTAGTAGAGTCCCCTTTAGCTTCCATATCCAAGTTGGTATGATGAGAACGTATTATTTGATTACCATGATGGGATTCAGGGCCATTCCATAGAGAATTTCATGTGTTTGAAGAGAAAGGTTCAAACTCTTATCAACAATGGATAATTGGATGTGGCTACCATAATGGAGAAATGAAGCATGCAAAGGAGTTGTAGTTAAAGTTCGTCTTGAGAAACTTGTGCAAGTCTTTCTTAGAATATCCTTGCCTCTTTGTTTTATAATTTTAATTTTCAAGTGTTACATTCCATGTTTCTTTAATGAAATAAATTTGACGAATGTTGTGGAATCTTTGCTTGAAAATATTTTTCAAAATGATTTTTGCTTTAGGCTAGCATCAAGTTTTGAGAAGATTGATTGATCATTGACTAGAAATGAGACCTTACCCTCAAATTTTTAGACTTACTACTATTTACATCCCTTGAATTGTTAATGCATGACATCTTGATGTTCTAAAAGCTTGATAATCCTTAAACTAAACTTGAGACAACAAAGAATATAGGAACACAAATCTTAGGCTACAAGCAATGTTAGAAATGTTTAAATATCCTTTAAATTCTATGAAAATCAAATGAATGAAATTATTTTTTGTGACTTGGGATTTTAGCATTTTGGTTTGTGACAAGTTTATACTTCCCGCATCTTTCTTGTAGCCATAAGACATCAACCCTTCGACTATTCACCCATAACTTGTATTTCAAAAACTAGTGACGAAACAAGACCACCCAATTCTTGGAGAAAAGTCCAAGATTAAAGGTCCTTTACCTTTTACCTTGAGCAACGTAGAACACAATTTTGTTTCCTTTTTTCAGTGAAATTTTGAAGACTTGTAGTTTGAGATGTTTCTTGCATGGTAACTATTTTGTAAGATATTCAAGTTGGGGCATCAATATGGTAAGAAGGCCCACAAATTTTAAAGATATGAAACACAAAAAAAGAGAAGAAAAAGAAATTTGAATTGAGATATCATGTATTTAGGGTTTCAAAGTTATCTAAAAAGTAAAGTAGAATTTTAATTTTCTAGTCCTCTGAGGAATTCTTTTGATGATGTTATTCATGCTTAAAATGATAAATGACAATTTTTCTTATTCCATTCACTAATAGAGAAAAATTATCCATTGTTTTCCTTTTTAAGACCGAATAAATCTTTTTTTAAATTAACCTTAACCAATGATCACCCTCTACACTAGGGGGCAATGAATAAGAATATTTGTTTGAATAATTAGAGATGTTCTATTTCAGTCTACTGTGAAATATTTCCTTATGAAATAAGGACAAATGTTGATGCAAATCAAGTAAATGAAAAATAAATGAAAAATGAAAAAGAACAAAGAAAAAAAGAAAAAAAGAAAGATAAAAATAAAAAGGAAATGAGAAAGAAAAGTTGAAGTAAGAGGAATGAGCAACGAAGTTCTTTATGAAAAATGATCTTGGTTTAATTACCCTTAAATACTTGTTTAGGCTTACGGTACGTGCTTTTCAAGTCCATTTTGATCTTGTATAAATATCTAAGTTAGAAATTTTGTCCTCAAATCTTATCTCATTTCTTAGAGTTATCATCTTACTTTTGGAAGAAGTCTAAATTTTCTAATGCACGATAGAAAGAGAGACAAACAAAAAAGAGAAAGAATAAGTTTTAGGGTGAAAACCCAAAACGGTAGTCTAGAGAAAAAAATTGGAATTTAGAGGTTGCCACGAAGTTAACAATATCATGGAAATTGGTACTGAAGAAAATAAGAAACAAAAAAGAATCCCAACTCATCATCTTTTTCTTTTTTTTTTTTGGAAATTTGACATTTGAAACCCTTGGTTTTTTTTTTTATTGCCATAGCCAAAATTGACATGTGTCAAAAGGCTATAAGTTTCAAAGACTAAAACAATAACTTATTTGCTTGATTTTAAAGAAATTCATGTTTTTATAAAGTTGTTTCACTTGTGAGTCTAGGATGTGGGGCATATTTCTCTTACCAAATTGTTCCTAAATCAACCAAGGTCTTGTTCTATCAAACCTTTCACTTTGGAAATTGCTAAAATTGAGCCTAAAGATTTTTTTTATCTAGGGATCAACAGTATTCAAAAGACTCAATGTCACACCCCAAAAATTGGGTTAGTAGAATTGCGTAAGTAGGATCGGGGGTTAGTGAACCGAAACGCGTAAATAGGTTAGATAATTAAATAATTCAAAATTAATTAGATAAAATATTAGAATAATTAGAATTAATAATTTTAGGTTAGGAAATTAAAATTAAGTGTCCGAGAATTAATGTGGTTAAAACGAATTTTTAAAAACGAGGTTTGATTTGAAAATAATTTTGAAATTGGTTTTAATTGAAAAATAATGACCTATTTGAAAAATGGAAGAAACTGGAGGTGGTTAAATAGTCAATGACTCAAATGTTAAAAATTTTGTGCCTATTTAACAACCCCCACGTCTTCTTCCCACTCATTCTTCATCTTCTTCAAAAATTTTGCAAACACCAAATCAAAGTTTTTCTTTCAAAGTTAGTTCATCCTTTTTTATTCATAAGATCTCTATACACAAAATTTCTTTTCAATTTTGAAAAACACTCATGTCTTCATCCTTAAAATCCTCAAGAGATCTTCACACGTTTTAGCTCAAATTAGCTCCATAGCTCGTCGATTTTGCAAAATTGAAGTGAGATTGTAACTTTTTATCATTAAACTAAGTGAACTGTTATTTCAATTTGAGATTTAAATTGTTTAATAAGATCTCAATATATCACTTGATTTTAAGTTGATTTTTTACTTGAAAATGGTAGATCTCGTATTTCTTAGCTAAGCTTTGGTTTTAAAATGATTTCTAATTCATTTTGATCTAATTAAAAGGCATTTGGTCTTCTTTAATAAATCCTTAATGAATTTAAGCAAATTGAATGTTTTCCCCTTTTAAAATATCACATAAGCTTGATTTTTCCAAAAAAACTTAGATCGGATGTATGAAGTTGAAATCGAAGCTCAGAAACAAGATTTGAGTGGTTAAACACCAAGTTCGACAAAACTAGTTAATTTTTTTGTATAGAAGTTAAGAGGCTTGGATCTGTGATTTTGGAATAATTTGATTATATATGTTGCAATTAATAATGCGTTTTTATTATGCTTGATGTTTAAGTAAAGTGTCAAGTATTTGGGAGCCTCTACAAGCATTACAAAAGGCAAATTAAAGCTTACTTGAGCATGGTAGTTAAAGCAAGAACTAAGGTGAGTGATCCGATATACTGCATTTAAACTCTAGTACGCATGCTAAGGTAACATATGCGAACCATTTCTTAATTAATATACAAACCTTTATTTCTCCTGATGCAAACCATTGCAATTTTGTTGAGTGTTAGGTATGCATGTTGTGCAATTTTAATGAGTCAAATGCATGAATTTAAAAAGTGCATGTAGCTATAGGAATAAAACAAACAGTCCATAGCTGTAAACTATGTACTTTGCATGATAAGTGTGTGTGAATTGTGAATTTAATTGTTGCATGTGTGAGTGAATTGTACATTAATGGTTGTGTGTGTGTGGTGCATATTACTAATAGTGAGTTGTTGCACTAAGTGAGTAGACATATATTTGTGAGTTGTTGAAATAAATTGGTTGGTGTATATATAATATCAATATGTGTGCATGGTTTTGTTATATATATAATATACATGCCCAAATTTTGTGTTATATGTAATATATATAGGTGTAGCTTTGTTATATAGATAATAAATATGTGTGTTGGTTTTGGTGTTATATAAAATATATATGTGAGTGGGGTTTGTAATATGTATATATGCATGGGTTGTTATACATATATTATATTATATGTGTGGGTCTTACTATATATATGCATTGGTCTTATTATATATATTATATATTTATGTGTTTGGTTCTATATAATATATATTTATGGAATTTTAATGTATGTTAAAAGTTGACGACCAAAGATCACTAAATAGGTATGTATATATATGTAATATATATTCGTATATGGTTATGTAGTGCTTGTGAATGAATATAAAGATAAATAATATAATGCGAACTTTTTTAACATGTGAATTCTATTGATAAGACATATTTATGTATGCACAAACCTGTATGAGAATTATGAGTTGTACGATAATGCAAGCTCTGATTAGTGCAAAATTATATTATCGTGAAATGCTAGGTGAGAGCTCAACTTTAGTCTAACCCAATTATATTTGTGTATTGTGTAATCTTGTGAACCATGTTAACTTGGTGAATTATATTATTATGGCAAACTGTGTTAATTTGGTGACCTGTATTAATATGATGAAATGTATTAATTTGCCAAACTATGTATTGTGTGATTTTGAGTTGTATTGTATGCAAGCTAAGCTATTACATGCCCTATGCTAAATAAAATATGCAAACTATAGTTTATGTGAGCTATGACATGAATGATATGTGAACTGTGATTACGAGTGTAATACATGTTGCATGCAAGTTATATTATTTGTAAACCATGTTATATTACAAATTGTGAATTGCGAACTGTGCTATATTGTACGAGCTCTATTTAATTGTGAGCCCTATTATACTGAATATTATGAATTTGTTAAAAGAGATATGTTGGCATTGTGATCTTATAGAACCATTGGATATAGTTGGCATGCCATAGGTTTATAAATACTCACCTTTTTTATTGTGATTGGCATTGTGGCCCGGAGATGCGTTGGAGAGATAAGGGAATGTCGAGTATAGCTCCATTCACCGTAGATAGTGTGGTTTGTTTGGAGAGTGTGAGCATTTGTGCTACACTTATATCGAAGACAGTGTAGGACTCTTTGAGTCCAAAAATGAGGCATTATAAGGAGACCTGTTTATCCAATGTATGGAGATAGAGTCCACTTATAAGTGATGATAGAGTCCCCTATATGTTTCATAATCACAAAAATGTCAATTTATTATTATTTGAAATATATTAGTTATGATGGAGTATGAACTGTTATCTTGCATAAACTATTACTCGGTATGAACTAATATTTCATATGAACTATTATTTTGCATGAGCTATCATATGGTATGAACTGTTATTTCATATGAATAGATATTTGGTGCAAATTGATCATTTATGTGATCTGCCCATTTTATGCGAATTACTTATTATATGTGCACTGCTTATTATACGAGCATTATTGTATCATGTAGGTTACTATGTTGCGTAAACTATAATAATATGTGAATCGTTATAGTATGTCACCTTTTAACATAACCAATGTGTTTATTTGTAGTATGTTTGAGCACTTACTAAGCTTCAATATGTTTACCCACTCTTTTATATCATTGCAATGATTTAGCTTGTGAAGAGGTGGGGAAGTGAGCCAACAAAGTGACCCATAAAGAGGCTATACCTAGGTATGTTGTTGTGTTCCCAAACCCAATGAGGAAAACAATGTGGGACCAAATTATGAGATTTAGTATTAGACTTACTTATAATTGTCGGGTTGTAATTGGACATTATGGACTCTTTAATTGTTTGGTTTAAAACTTTTATCATTGCGTGATATTACTGATGATTGAATGATGGATTGTGATTGTTTGATAATTGGTTTGGATAACTATTCGACTAACTTGTAAGTACAGATTGGAAAGTCGTTGGTCATTGAGGTAAGCCTTATATGTCTTATGTGTGATTTGGATACAAACATGTGCTTGGTATGCATGAGATGTAACATAAAATTTGGTCAAGTCATGTAAACTGTTAAGTGCTTGCTAACTAATTAATTAATAAAGTTATGAGGTTGTGCAAGATGCTTTCATAAATTTTACAAAATAAGACTTATACGAATAAATTCTATAATACTATTTTCAGACCTTGTGAAATGGAGTTTTTTTCCAACATTTTACTACATTATGATTTAGATCTAATAATTTATTTTTGAAAAAAATGGTTTTCCAAGTCCCTACAAATATAGCTCTTTTAAAAATAACCTACTGCATGCATGTATGTTCAACTGAAGTTTTCAAGGTAATTGCTTATTAAATATTATATTGTGAATTAGTCTTGTTGATTTGATGACCAGAGTAGCGTAGTGGAAGCATGGTTTTAGGATTTTAAATATTCTCTGAATGATTGTGTGGTGTGATTGGTCTGTTGGTGTGCTTTGTGGTAATTTAAGTGAAAAGTCAATTCGATGGCTAATGTGACGTTCGAGATTCGAGTCAGACCGTTCCAGCTGAGTTTGAGGTGTCACACTTAAAATTTTTTTTGCTCAATTTTTTTTCACAAGATACACATTTGTTTTGGAAATTTTTTGGCATGATGTTCAAAAAGGACAAGGGTTATTATACTAAAGGCTATAGAGAAAAGACAAGTCATGAGAATGTGAAAGTTTAGTATGAAAAACTGCTGGGGCAAAAGACAATGAAACATTTGAAAATAAATTATACAATGTGGGTTATGAGTGTTGAAGGTGCATTCTAATTTGCAAGTGAAATGAGTTAGGAAGATCAAGCCGAATTAGAGAAGAGTGACCAAGGCAAGGCACCTTATGCGTCCATGCATTTGCATCATTCAAGAGCATATGCATGTGGTTATTGTAGAAGGCCCATTTCGCCCGGGCTTACTAGAACCAAAACCAGAAAATAAAACAAAAAATATTAAATGTCCATTTATAAAATAAAGCCCAAATTTTAAAAAACCCTAGCCCACAAATTTTTTTTAGCAAAGAGGGAAACTCTAGATTTGTTGCCTCCCTTCAGCCACCATGTGCCCACATTCAACTGCCACTACCCACTACCAGCACACACTACACACCCACGCACCATGTCTAAGCCACGTCCGCCATACCTGCAAGTGTGCACAAAAACAGTTGTAAATGGCTATATAAAGCCACGAATATGTAATGTTTTGGGGATTACGGGGAAATAAAGAATATACACAAAAATCAATTGCAAAGAAACAAGTGCAAAGAAAATTTGAAAGGTGATTTCTGATTAATTCTGTTTATTGAGTTACTATTTACTTTGGTGTGAAAAGAGAGTAAAAAGAAGAATAAGGGAGAGCACTTACCAAACCTTCGTCGGCGTAGTCGGGGCTCTCCTTTGTTGGCGAAATTAGCCATCATCAGTGCGACGTCGGCCACCATGCGGTGGAGGTTCAGCGGCTGCATGTTTTTGGAGATGAAACCCTAGCAGAAGGGTTAAAAGAAAAAGCTTTGGGGGTTTTTTTTTAAAAGAGGTTTTAATGCTTTAAAAAAAAAGAAATAAAATAAAGGTTTTATTAAACCAATAAAGCAGCATTTTGGGGGGGGGGGAAGGGGATAGTCAGGCGCATTTCCCCTTAAATGGTTGATTTGCGTAATTAGTCCCCACTTTCGCACTAGCTTTCAATTGGCTCTTATTTGAATTTTATTCGTTTTTAAAATTTCTCCTAGAGTTTGCCCGCTGTTTCAAATCAGTCCGAGATGAAACGTTCCGTTTTGCGGGTTTGGAGTACTTGTTTTTTTAATCCCTACTGGTTTTCGCGCATGGCATTTTAGTCCTCCTTGTTGTTTGAAAGTTTTTATTTGCTTATAAACTTTCCTTTTGATTTCGTTTTTACTTCAATTGAGTCATTTCATTATTATTATTTTTATTTCACTTTAAATTATTGTAAGTATTCGTGGTTTTCTTCGGAAAATTTGTTTAATAAATGTTCTTTGGAATTATTTTTTTGATTTCATGCTATATCAATTGTTGTTTTTATATATATTTGTTTGTATATACTTTTATATTGCGTATTTATGTAGTGCCTTACATTAGAATTAATTTTTTTATATTTTTGTGTTGTTTGGATTATTCTGATGGCTAATCTAAATACCTTTATATATTATTTTATATACATGTATGCATAATTCATATTGATTTAATTTTATTCCATGAATATAATTTCTATTGGTTTAATGTACATAATTTAAATTGTTTTGTATATTACTAAATTTAAATTTCCTTTCATATAGTACTTATTTTAAGGTTTGTTTATATGTTATTATTTTATATACTATTTATCTTTTTTTTTTTTTCATATTTCAAACTGTAACATTCGCTACTTATCATAAAATTTTATGTAAATTAATTTTAAATTGTTGTATGTATTATAATTTCAAATTTCTTATTTGATTTAGCATAATTGATTTCAAACATGTTTATAATCGTTTTAAAATCTGTTGCATTTTGTTTGTGTTAATTGGTTCTATATTTTTTTGAAAATCGTTTCTTCGGTACATAAGTTCTTAAATGTCAATGTAAACATTTGCATAATGTATGACGTAAGTTTATTACTGTTGTGTATGTTTTAATTTGTTTTTTTATTTATTTTCATATATTATCCGTCATTTGTATAATTAAAATTTTTGTGAGTGTCACACTGCAATTGAAAATTTCAATTTATTGATCCAAAATTTCCAATTTATTTTCAAATCAAATTGATGCGTTTTGAGCCGGCTTTATAAAATAAAAGAGATGTTTGATGTTGGGAAATTCGGGAAATCGTGCCCTAACGTCCTGAGTTTCGATTTTCTGTTTGTTCAAATAATCGAATATCTCTTTAAAATTTCATTTGTGTTTTCTAAACTTCAAAACAAGGCAATGTTCTATGTTTGGAAATTCGAAAGATCGTGCCCTAAAGTGTTGGGTTTCGGTTTATCGTTGGACCAATTAACCGAATACCCTTTCTTTTTTAATTTTTTTCTGTGAGGTGATCTCAGTTTTTGGAGGCTTAAAATATCGTGTCCTAACGTACTGGATGTGATATTTTATTCCTTTGGAACGAGTGAATCTTAAAATCCAACTCGGTTTGTTCGCATATTTTTAAAGGGATCGTATTTCAATTTTTTTTCAAATTTTCAACGATAGGACTTTAAATAGTCAATTGGTACCAATTTTGGGTGTTACGAGGATGCTAATCCTTCCTCGTGCATAACATACTCCCGAACCTTTTTCCTCGAATTTTGTAGGCCTAAAATTATTGTTTTAATAAATCAAAATGTTTTATTAAAATGATCAATCTCAAGGTGATTCAATTACACCCCAAAAAAAGTCGGTGGCGACTCCATACCTCGTTTTAAAGTCGATCCCCGTTTTCCAAAATAAAAATGGTTTCGACAGCTTGGCGAATCCACTGGGGAACAATAAGAGAGTCAAGCCGTAAAATTGATTTTTTTGTCCTTTTGTCGAAAATTTAAAATGTGGGTTTTTAACGTACGACCCATTTTATTGCATTCCATGGGTTTTATGGTTTTTGTTATTTTATTTATGGTTTGCATTTTGAGTTTTTTATATATCCCCTCGCATCATCTTGCATGACCGTTGTGGTCGCACCTTTTTAAGTGGGAGTGAGAAACTATGCCTTCGTGAGGTTTTCACCTCCGTATGGGCTAGTGGATTACTTTCGGGATACATCTGTACCTATGTTTTCGTGAGATTTTCTTCTCCGCATGGCCATAGGAAAATGTATTCCCCCGAACTGAACTCGATCCATATGAGCCTATAATGGGTGAGGATTGAGGAATCTGCTAGTTCAGGTACCCTTTCTCTAGAACCGAACCACATATAGAGAGACTTAGGAGCCCGCCTTAGGTAGAGCCATGCCCAAATTTAGTGGCCACCCGAATAGGTGCTTTATTTGTTATTTATTTATTCTGTACTAACGTGTTTTGTTTTTGTTTTGTTTATGACTGCATTGCATTACATCATCATAGAAAGAATGTGTTGATTCATATTTGATTGCTAAATAGAACAGTTTGTCATGAGAAAACGGATTTATTGATAAAGTGGATTGTAATACAGCTGTCTGAAGATGGTCCAAATAAACACAACAAAAGAAGGCTGATAGTTCGCAGAGGAAGACAAGACTTTGCCAAGGATTTAAGCTGATAAGGATTGTTTGAGAGCTGTCGTGTCCCGACTTTCTTAAAGGAGCTAACGAACATTACGAGGATAAGTGAGTATTAAGTCGCGGCCCGAATCAAGCAAAAAGGAGCTAGTGGGGGCATCTATTGGAAGCTTGCAAGATTTGACTGTTACAAAGAAGAGAAATCGGTGTCTTCGCCTGGAACATGAGGGCAAGGCCGTATATGTAATCCGTTTTATGTAAAGGAATTTGTCTTCTAGAAAATTTGTTCCAATAGAATTGAATTTAGATTCAATGCTTTTCTTTCTTTTGCATTCATTCCATGCATTTTCATTACATTGCATCATTGCATCATTTGCATTTGATTTTCACAAAAGGGCCTTAATTAATTGAAATCATTTCAGTTAATCTGGAAACCGATAAGAACTTACCAACCAAGCGTCATTACGGTACCCGTGCTAAGACAACAGATATGGACCAAAGATTGGAAAGACTTAAAAAACTTCAAAGAGAGATGAAAGACTAGTTACAAAGGAAAATACGAGAGCAAATAGCGAGGGTACGACAAGATATGAGAGACCAAATGCTAGAGTCTCAAAGGAATATGATGAACCAGTTGTCCCAACTGCTGACTAAGGGGCTAGAAAAAAGGAAAAGCTCCATGATCAATGTTGGAGAGGACAATGAGGAGCCTCTCTACCCTGCGGGTTTTACCTCGACAAATGATCAGACACAACCTGAGATGTATACACTAAGGTCATCATTTACAATCAGCCCAAAGATTTGCCGGTGATTCAAATACCTATGAATTACCAAGATGGCTCAGGCTCTAATCTGAGGAATAACTCAATTAATCCCATTGTCTCCTATCTCGATGAAGAAATAGAAAAGATAGGGGTAGAGCTCTCGAAATAATTAGAATACCGATGCAAGTGGTTAGAGGAAAAGTTCAAGGCAATGAAAAGTGTTGACTATTACCGTGGAGTTGATGCTAAGGATTTGAGTTTAGTTCCAGACTTAGTTCTCCCCCCTAAATTCAAAACTCTAGAGTTTGAGAAGTACAACGGGACTAGCTGTGTCGAAGCTCACATCACCATGTTTTGCAGACGAATAGCAAGCTATGACAATGATGACCAATTATTGATTCACTATTTCCAAGAAAGCCTGGTCGAGGCAGCATCCAAATGGTACAACCAATTGAGCCGTACCTAGATCAATTCATGGAAAGATCTAGCACAAGCTTTCATGAAACAGTATAGTCATGTGACGGATATGACTCCTAATAGGATCACTTTACAGAGCATGGAAAAGGAACCAAATGAGAGTTTCAGGCAATATGTCTAAAGATGGAGAGAGGTAGCAACACAAGTTCAGCCGCCTCTTCTAGAAAAGGAGACCGTGATGCTTTTCATCAATACTCTGAAAGCTCCGTTCATTAACCTATGTTGGAAAGTGCTACTCTAAGCTTTTTACATATAGTAATGTCCGGTGAGATGATTGAAAGTGCGGTAAAAAGTGGGAAGATAGATACAGAAGAAAGCGCCGAAAGGTCAACCCCAAGAAATAAGGAAAATGAAGTAAATATTGTGAGCATGCCTTCTAGATTGGTCATTGTAAACTAGCCAAGGGCTGTAACCACTATTTATCAAGACTCTTCAAGGCAGAAATTCAACTTGAGGCCAAAGTTTACGCCTATCTCAATGTCATATAAGGAATTGTATCAGAATCTTTTTGATATGTATGTGGTGTCTCCACTCTACTCGGAACTAGTCCAACCTCCGTTCCCAAAATGGTATAATGAGAATGCTCAATACGAATACCACGCGGGAATAACAGGGCACTCAATTGAAAATTGCATTACCTTTAAAAAGTTGGTCGAAAGGTTCATTGAAATGAGAACTGTGAAGTTTGATGATTCTTTAGAACCTAATCGTGCTGACAATGAAGTAAAGGCGATATTTGAAAGTGGGTACAAAAGAGTTGTGATGCCTTGAACAAGTCAAAAGCTTAGAAAGAATATTGAGAAAACTAAATGACGTATCCGAAGAGGGAATCGAGGAATAAAAGTTTCCAAACCTTTGTATACTTGGGAGTGTTTTGAACAATGGGACTGTGGAAGAGATCCCTGCATTTTTAGAGCTAATCTAAAGTAATATTCAAAACATGCTTGTTGCTTTAAGCCTAGAAGCAATAAGAATCCTTTTATGAAATAGGCTTGTGTCCAAAATTTTTATTTCAATAAAATCTATTCTTTTTGAGCAAATATTCTTTCATTCTTTATATATTCTTTTGTTCTTTGGATTGTCTTTTAGATATGCTTCATTCATGATTATATCATACAGAAATCATCCTTAGAATCATTTATTCTTTGGAAGTATGACTTTGTATCTACAATAGGTCTCCAAATATCAACGACAGGAGCAACGCTGTAACTAACTCCCTTTTGGGTGAGATATGTGTTTTAGCGGATCTTAAGACTTTAAAGATGATAGAGATTGTAGCTTATCTCCTGATTTGTTAAGGATGGTAGAATAAGATGAAAAACAAATCTTACTCTACAAAGGGTCACTGGACATTATAAGCAAAAGGTAAAGATCGGTGCCTGCATTACCACGAAGACAAAGTGAATCGTCATTGGGTATACTTCATGAATTCAACGATGTTTTTGCATAATAATGTCAAGATATACCTGGGATACTAAGACCTGTGAATGGAAAAATGTCTATACGGTGCCAGACGGACACATGTTAATAGTTTTACGGTAGCCACGCTAATCATGAGGTTTGGGTACTGTTGATCCACCATGGAAAGGGATTGCACCAGCTATTTAGTGAGACAGGATTCGTGTGCCTTATTCATTTCTTAATAGGTTTTCTCTATGTGGGGCATGGATTTTATCAGGTCGTTCTCGTCTAATATGCATCGATTTATCTTGGTAGTCATTGATGACTTCACGAAGAGGGTGAAGGTCACTTCATATGCCAATATTACAAGGTCGATATTCATCAAATTTCAAAAAAAGGGTGTCGACAAGTAATGTTAGAAAAGATCATACAATTGCACAATGTCAAAATCTTGCAGTCTGTCCAAAGATCAGACACCATATCACAGTGCAGCAAAGGTAGCCAAAAAGAAAAATAAAAGTTCAAAAAAGAAGAGGAAAAGAAAAATAATAAAACGAAGGTCATAGTGAAAGGCGACTGAAACTTGTAAATATTGGCATGAAAAAGTTACCATTTACCCCCTATGCTTATCGAATGTTGACTAGGACTTGTCGGGGCAACACATTGCTCATTGGTTTATAGGATAAAAATGATTTTCAAGATGAGATTCTTTTTCTCTGAGTCTTGTCAGAGCTGAAGCTGGATAGGGCAGAATAGATCTAAGCTTGATATGATCAGTTGATTTTGAAGAGAGGAGATTCTGTCATGGTCCAATGCATCAGAAATGAATTATGTAAGCTTACAATAAAGGGGTTCATCTTAGAAAATTCCATGAAGGGAACTTGATATTGAAGAAGATGTTTTTTATACAAAAGGACTCCAAAAGAAGAAAATGCCAAATGAGGAGGGACCTTACGTAATAAAGAAGGCTTTGATATTGACTAAGACAGATGAAAAATCCAGTCAATGAGGGGAGAGGCCAAGGTGAAAACCCGCAAAGGGCTCCTTGAGACCTTAAAAAAATTAAAAAAAGCAAAAAGCAAAAAATCAATCAAAGAAAGAGAAGAGAAGGAGAGGCTAAAGCAAAAACCCGCAAAGGGCGCTTTGAGACCAAAGGGGATTTGAGTTGAAAACCCGAAAAGGGCAGCTCAAATTTGAAAAGTGGGGCCCACAATAATCTTCCTATGCTTGAATTAAACAATGAAGAAGCATGCTACGTTTGGGGGCATTGTCAAAGTACTCCGGATCCCCTAAACACAGGTTGAGCTCAAAGTGGTCCTTAAGAAGTTGATACAGAGAAGCTCAAGCTGCGATATCTGGGGCACTTAATTTTCCATTTCATCCATTTTTGAATTTGTTATCTTTGATTACCTTATTATTTTTACGTCTCAATAAGTTTCCTTCTTAATTGCATTTGCTATCCTTGGTTAACTTATTTGCTTCGAGCTATGTTTTTGGTTCGTTGTTATGATTTTTTAAGCATTTTTGTATTGAAATAATGTTTAGTGGACTAATAATACTTTCATAAAAGGCATTTTCACATATTACTCTGGAAGTTTCTAAATAATACAGGAGCCTGAAACAGGCCTATTGTTCAAAACTCACCAAGCTTAGGTGTTGGAAATATTTAAGCCCAAATTGAAATTATCTCACTGAGTTTTCTCTCAAAGATATTGGTTGAGCAAAAAGAAAATTACATTAGTGTTATAATCCTGGCAAAGTACGAGCAATGGGATTATTCTCGAGAGAAGAAAAATGGTATTCTGTATTCATGTAGATATCAGGCATATACATCTGTTTATTACACCCAGGGAATGGTGTAGCAGATCAAATTGATTGAAGATGATGCAAATCCTATACCTCTGAGTTGCAGCAGGATGGATAGAAGAAATCAAATGATTATTCCCTTGAGTTTGCAGTGGGAAATACAAACTTTATGTCCTAGAAGGTACAGTGGAAGAGACTTTGAAACTACAGTGGGGTAATCCAGTTGAGTAAAATGGGTTGTTTCTATGGGTTTTCGTTGGAAATGCTAGTCGAACAGGAAGGCAGCATAATATGACAGTGATAAAACTCTGATGAATAAAGAGTGATGACACTTTAAGATTTTAAAAAAGAATCATTCATATGAAATTTCTACATTCATATCATTTATAACACATCTAGTTAGGAGCATTTGATTCATTTCGATCATAGCATCCTAATTATTTGGTATAAGCATAGATACATGAAACCGAGTTTACAGGACATGTCCCAAAGGACAGTGTAGTAACATTGGTGAAGTCAGATCTTATCTCCTTGAAGTTGCAGTGGAGCAGACTGAAGATAGCGAATCTTATTTCCCTAAAGTTGCAGTGGAACAGATTAAAGCTATAAATAAACAGATCTTATCTCTCTGAAGTTGCAGTAGAGCAGATCATAGCAAACCTTATCTCCCTGAAGTTGCAGTGGAGCAGGTTGAAGTGACAAGCCTTATCTTTCTAAAGTTGTAGTGGAGCAGGCTCAATATGCCAGTCTTATCTTCTTGAAGTTGCAGGAAGCAGACTGAAAATTACAGATCTTATCTCCATGTATCGGCTATGGAGCAGATCAAAAATGGCGAGTCTTATCTGCATGTATCAGCTATGGAGCAGATTTTAGCCACCAACCTTATCTCTCAGAGGTAGCAAGAGAGCAGGTTGAAGATACAAGTCTTATCTTTCTGAAGTTGCAGGAAGCAGACTGAAAATTACAGATCTTATCTCCATGCATTGGCTATGGAGTGGATCGAAATGGTGAGTCTTATCTCCATGTATCTGCTATAGGGCAAATTTTAGCCATCAGCCTTATCTCTCTAAGGTAGCAAGAGAGCAGGTTGAAGATGCAAGTCTTATCTTCTTGAAGTTGTAGGAAGCAGACTGAAAATTACAGATCTTATCTCCATGTATCGGCTATGGAGCAGATAAAAAATTGCGAGTCTTATCTCTATGTATCAGCTATGGAGCGGATCAAAATGGTGAGTCTTATCTCCATGTATCGGCTATGGAGCAGATTTTAGCCACCAGCCTTATCTCTCTAAGGTAGCAAGAGAGCAGGTTGAAGATGCAAGTCTTATCTTCCTGAAGTTGCAAGAAATAGGCTGAAAATTACAAATCTTATCTCCATGTATCGGCTATGGAGCAGATCGAAATGGCGAGTCTTATCTCCATGTATTGGCTATGGAGCAGATTTTAGCCCCCAACTTTCTCTCTTTGAGGTGCGAGAGAGCAAGTTGAAGATACAAGTCTTATCTTCCTGAGGTAGCAAGGAAGCAGACTGAAAATTATAGATTTTATCTCCATGTATCGGCTATGGAGCAGATCGAAAATGGCGAGTCTTATCTCCATGTATCGGCTATGGAGCAGATGTTAGTCATCAGCCTTATCTCTCTGAAGTAGCAAGAGAGCAGGTTGAAGATACAAGTCTTATCTTCCTGAGGTAGCAAGGAAGCAGGCTAAAAATTACAGATCTTATCTCCATGTATCGGCTATGGAGCAGATCGAAAATAGTGAGTCTTATCTCCAAGTATCGGCTATAGAGCAGATTTTAGCCATCAACTTTATCTCCATGAAGTTGCAGTGGAGTAGGTTAAAGTCACAAACATCATCTTCCTGAAGATGCTGTGGGACTACTTGAAGAAGAGGAGCACCAAAGTAGTTGAGATTCAGCAAGACCGGGCAAAATTGGTCCTTTTAATGTCTTTGCCCCATTCTTGTTACACGATAATAAGCAAAGAGGGGCAGCCGTAGAAGGCCCATTTCGCCCGGGCTTACTAGAACCAAAACCAGAAAATAAAACAAAAAATATTAAATGTCCATTTATAAAATAAAGCCCAAATTTTAAAAAACCCTAGCCCACAAAATTTTTTCAGCAAAGAGGGAAACTCTAGATTTGTTGCTTCCCTTCAGCCACCATGTGCCCACATTCAACCGCCACTACCCACTATCACCACAGACCAAGCACCCACGCACCATGTCCAAGCCACGTCCGCCATACTTGCAAGTGTGCACAAAACCAGTTGTAAATGTCTATATAAAGCCACGAATATGTAATGTTTTGGCGATTACAGGGAAATAAAGAATATACATAAAAATCAATTGCAAAGAAAGAAGTGCAAAGAAAATTTGAAAGGTGATTTCTGATTAATTCTGTTTATTGAGTTTCTATTTACTTTGGTGTGAAAAGAGAGTAAAAAGAAGAAGAAGGGAGAGCACTTACCAAACCTTTGTCGGCGTAGTCGGGGCTCTCCTTTGTTGGCGAAATCAACCGTCATCGGTACGCCGTCGACCACCGTGCGGCGGAGGTTCAGCGGCTACATGTTTTTGGGGATGAAACCCTAGCAGAAGGGTTAAAAGAAAAAGCTTTGGGATTTTTTTTAAAAGAGGTTTTAATGTTTTAAAAAAAAGAAATAAAATAAAGGTTTTATTAAACCAATAAAGCAGCATTTTGGGAGGGGGATAGTCACGCGCATTTCCCCTTAAATGGTTGATCTCCACAATTAGTCCCCCACTTTCGCACTAGCTTTCAATTGGCAATTTCCCCTAGAGTTTGCACGCTGTTCCAAATCAATCCGAGCTGAAACGTTCCGTTTTGGGGGTTTGGAGTATTTTTTTTAATCCCTACTGGTTTTCGCCCATGGCATTTTAGTCCTCCTTGTTGTTTGATAGTTTTTATTTGCTTATAAACTTTCCTTTTGATTTCGTTTTTACTTCAATTGAGTCATTTCATTATTATTATTTTTATTTCACTTTAAATTATTGTAAGTATTCGTGGTTTTCTTTGGAAAATTTGTTTAATAAATGTTCTTTGGAATTATTTTTTTGATTTCATGCTATATCAATTGTTGTTTTTATATATATTTGTTTGTATATACTTTTATATTGCGTATTTATGTAGTGCCTTACATTAGAATTAATTTTTTTATATTTTTGTGTTGTTTGGATTATTCTGATGGCTAATCTAAATACCTTTATATATTATTTTATATACATGTATGCATAATTTATATTGATTTAATTTTATTCCATGAATATAATTTCTATTGGGTTAATGTACGTCATTTAACTTGTTTTGTATATTACTAAATTTAAATTTCCTTTCATATAGTACTTATTTTAATGTTTGTTTATATGTTATTATTTTATATATTATTTATCTTTTTTTTTTCATATTTCAAACTGTCACATTCGTTACTTATCATAAAATCTTCTGTAAATTAATTTTAAATTGTTGTATGTATTATAATTTCAAATTTCTTATTTGATTTAGCATCATTGATTTCAAACATGTTTATCATCGTTTTAAAATCTGTTGCATTTTGTTTGTGTTAATTGGTTCTATATTTCTTTGAAAATTGTTTCTTCGGTACATAAATTCTTAAATGTCAATGTAAACATTTGCATAATGTATGACGTAAGTTTATTACTGTTGTGTATGTTTTAATTTGTTTTTTTATTTATTTTCATATATTGTCCCTCATTTGTATAATTGAAATTTTTGTGAGTGTCACACTGCAATTGAAAATTTCAATTTATTGATCCAAAATTTCCAATTTATTTTCAAATCAAATTGATGCGTTTTGAGCCAGCTTTGTAAAATAAAAGAGATATTTGATGTTGGGAAATTCGGGAAATTGTGCCCTAACGTCCTGAGTTTCGATTTTCTGTTTGTTCAAATAATCGAATATCCCTTTAAAATTTCGTTTGTGTTTTCTAAACTTCAAAACAAGGCAATTTCTATGTTTGGAAAAATGAAAGATCGTGCCCTAAAGTGTTGGGTTTCGGTTTATCGTTGGACCAATTAACCGAATACCCTTTCTTTTTTAATTTTTTTGTGTGAGGTGATCTCAGTTTTTGGAGGCTTAAAATATCATGTCCTAACGTGCTGGATGTGATATTTTATTCCTTTGGAACGAGTGAATCTTAAAATCCAACTTGGTTTGTTCGCATATTTTTAAAGGGATCGTATTTCAATGTTTTTTTCAAATTTTCAACGATAGGACTTTAAATAGTCAATTGGTACCAATTTTGGGTGTTACGAGGATGCTAATCCTTCCTCGTGCATAACCGACTCCCGAACCTTTTTCCTCGAATTTTGTAGGCCTAAAATTATTGTTTTAATAAATCAAAATGTTTTATTAAAATGATCAATCTCAAGGTGATTCGATTACACCCGAAAAAAAGTCGGTGGCGACTCCATACCTCGTTTTAAAGTCGATCCCCGTTTTTCAAAATAAAAATGGTTTCGACAATTATTTTAGTCACGAAACTATAATCATATTTTATTGATATCATAATAACATTTGCACTGGTTTGTGAAGCATTTGCATCATTCAAGAGCATATGCATGTGGTTATTTTAGTCACGAAACTATAATAATATTTTATTGGTACCATAATAACATTTGCACTGCTTTATGAAGCATTTGCATTATCTTGGATTTTTTGCATCACTGTAAGGTATGCACATTTATAACAGGGAACGCATGCATAAATGCACTTTTTGTGAACCTTTACAAAATTGATCTTGTCATTACACTTCAAAGTTTCTTCACTATCTGTTTATTTTCCAAGTTCTGGTTTCATCCGATAGGTATATGTAAATCTTTGTTTCACCCAAGTTAATCTTCAAGAGATTCTTGTTTCACCCAGGTTTAATTTTCAAATTCTGGTTTTGACCAGGTCCATTTCTGAAATCCTGGTTTCGCCTAGTAAGTCCTTTCAAATTTTGGTTCCACCCAAGTTCGTTCAGAGATTTATAGTTTCGCCCAAGTCCATTATCGAAGTTATGGTTTCATCCAATAAGTCCTTTCAAATTCTTGTTCGGCCCAGGTTTGTTCCAAAAGTTCTAGTTTTGCCCAAGTCCATTGTCGAAGTTCTGGTTTTGCCCAGTAAGTCCTTTCAAATTCTGGTTTCACCTAGGTTCTTTCCAATATTTCTGGTTCTGCCTAGGTCCGTTGTCGAAGTTTTGGTTTTGCCTAGTAAGTCCTTTCAAATTTTGATTTCGCTCACTTCTATTGTCGAAGTTTTGGTTTCACCCAGGTCTATTGTCGAAGTTCTGGTTTTGCCGAGGTCCATTGTTGAAGTTTTGGCTTCACCCAGTAAGTCCTTCCAAATTCTGGTTTCACCCAAGTTCGTTCCAAATTTTATGGTTTTGCCTAGGTTAATTCTAGAATTTCTGGTTTCATCCAGGTCCACTGTCGAAGTTTTGGTTTGGCCAAGTCTATTTTTCAAATTTTGTTTTCGTCCAATAAGTCTTTTCAGATTTTGGTTCCACACAAGTTTATTAAAGAAGTTCAAAATTCACCCAAATTGTTTTCAAACTTGAGATTTTCATGGAGTCTTTTAGTTTTTCATTTTATCAAGTGAAATCTATTTCCAAAAATAGGTTGAGTCTCGAGTTTGTTGTCAAGGTCCTTTTAATTTTCTTTCATTTTATTTAAAGTTGAATCTATTTTCGAAAATGGATCAAGCCTTGAGATTGTCATCGAGGTCCTTTCAATTTTCATTTTATCAAAAGTCAAACTTGTTTTCAAAAATGGGTTGAGCCTCGGGATTGTTATTGAGGTCCTTTCAGTTTTTTTTCATTTTATTAAAGTTGAATTCATTTTAAAAAATGGGTCGAACCTCGAAATTGTTGTCAAGGTCATTTTAGTTTTTTTCATTTTTATTAAAAGTCAAATCCATTTTCGAAAATGGATTGAGCCTCGAGATTGTTGTCGAGTTTCTTTTAGTTTAATTTTGTCAAAATTTAAACATGTTTTCAAAAAATGGGTTGAGCCTCAGGGGTGTTATTGAGGTCCTTTTAGTTTTTTTTTTCATTTTATTAAAAGTCGAATTCATTTTCGAAAATGGGTTGAACCTCGAGATTTTCTTCGAGGTCCTTTTAGTTTTCAATTTTTTAGAAGTCAAATCTATTTTCAAAAATGGGTTGAGCTTCAGGATTGCCGTCGAGGTCTTTTTAGCCTTTCATTTTGTTAGAAGTCAAATTTATTTTCAGAATGGGTCAAGCCTTAAGATCATCAATATTTTTAGTTTTTCATTTTATCAAAAGTTAAATTTATTTTCAAGAAATGGGTTGAGCCTCAATATTAATGTCGAGGTAAATAAGTTCATGATCCCAAACAAAATAACAACTTTTTGTCTTTGCATTGTTTCTGACTCTGCAACATGCAAAAAGGGGCAGTTGTAGCCATATTTTATTCAGGTCAAATCTGAATCAAGTTTAAATTGACTTTGAATTTTATTATTGTTAGTTTATTATTATGTCATGTTTCTTGTTATTTATACAATTTTTAATTTTTAATATAAAAAAAGAAAAATGTAAAATTATATATATAAAGATGTATGTGTGGTTGAAACACAAATTTTTATGTTAAAAGATAAAATGTGTGGCTAAACTTATATATATACATTATGTGTGTAGGGGGAAATCATTGGTTTTAAAAGTTTGAAAGTTAACTTCCAGGAATTGGTTTTTAAGGAACGACCATTGGAAATTAAAAAGGGGGGGTTTTTTGGCATGAAAAAGCAATAAAATAATAATGTTGACCCTGAAACCAGAAAATCAAAGAAAAAAGAGAGAATAGATAGCAGAGAATAGGAGCACACAAATGAAAAGGGACGAAGACAAGCCAAAGGAGAAGGAAGAGCGTGAGTGGAGCAAGAACACAAGGACACTTTCATTGGTATTTTATATACAAGTTAATTTTTTTTCTCTTTATGCGATGTCAATGTATTGATTTCACTCTATTGTGTATGATGCACTCAATGTTTGGATACAGTGGGTTTTTTTCTTTTTTTTTTTTGTCTTACGAGTTTCTTCATGCAGTGTATTTGGTTCTTTGAATATGATCTCTCTTTAATATCTTTTGTTATTTATTTTAGAGTAATAAGTTCATAAAGAGGTTTCCACGATCACCTTGATTTCCCTTTGTTCAACATAGTTTAAAAAGTTTTTGTATATAAGCAACATTTTCAGGGTCAATATAATCAAATTTCTGGGAGGGATATCATTGATTATATTTAATGGAAATAACTTATAATGAGATCATTTAAAAAGTATAACTTTTAGGTACTAATAAAATAGTGTCATATCATTAAATTTTAAAAATAACAAAGTATTATTATAAATTGTTGGGGATCGACCTGATTAAATAATGAACAAGTAAAAACAGAGGAAGAAATTGAGAAATTGAACACACAAATTTATGGTGGAAAATCCCCTCCAAAGAGGATAAAAAATCACGGGTAAATATAGTTTTACGATAATTGCAAAAGAACGAAGAGTACAAAAGATTGTGATAAAACTAAATCCCAAAACCCAAAAATAAAGAACCCTCAAAACATAAACACAAAATTCTCTAAAAGTGTTATGAGTTCTAATATCTAATTGGTGTATTTTCTAAGGTTGTAAAAAAGTCTATTTATAGGCTAAATTCGTAGGTTAAATAAATAATGTTAATTAATACTAAGTCTTCTAAAAAGAAAATATGAGGGATACTCAACATACACTCATCTACATCTACTATCTTCTCCAACTTAATTTAACTTTAATTTAGAATAGGCTTAAGTTTGTCCAAAGATTATGTAACACCAAGAGGTGATCGTGGGCCAACCCGAGTCTTAACAGAAATTTAGGCCCGAATAACAGGCCAAGGCCCAACTCGACTCGAAAAATGGGCATAAATTTATCCCAAGCCCAACCCAATTTATATGTCAACCTAGGCTCGACCCAACCTAGCCTATATTAATTTTTTAATAAAATTTTTATTTTATAAAATAAATTTAAAAAATATAATATCATTTTATATTAAACTTCTTTTTTTAAAAAAATAACTCAATTCCTTCACTAACTCAATCTTCAAAAATAAATTATTAGAACCAACAATTTTCAATCATGTACCTACCAAAGCAAGAAAAATTTAGTAATACTTAATCATCTCAACTAATAAACTCTTTTCCACGACATTTCATTTCTATTCATGCAAAACAAAATATATTAGAAATTGAAACCATGCATGAAATATTTTATATATATATTTTAAGAAGATGAAGTGTATATAGATTATTCTGATTTAAAAAATGCAATCTTAATACTCAGCTAGATTGTACAACCGGATCACATTAAGCCAGATACAATAGAGAACAACATATTTGTTTAATTCAAACAATTAGATGTCAGTCTTATTCTAATTAAGGAAAACAAAACTCAAAAGTATTAACACTTTCCAACTATTACAATGACAAATCAATTGTAAACTTCTTAGAGTCGGCCCTCAAACTTTGATCCACAATTTTCTCGATTACGATGATGCAGGAGCAAACCATAATTCCACCTCATAATTGAAGTGTCTCTTGTAACAACCCTATTTTCAATAGTGTCGGAAATAGTGGTTCGAGGCCACCAAATCCGACGAGTAAGTTCGTAAATTTTATTATTTAATATTTACAGGTCAAATATGATTTTTAAAAAATTTTGAATTAGTAATTTATGTATTATAATGAATTATTAGGTTCGAGTGATAAAATCCTAGTTCAAGTGGTTTTAGAAAATGAGGTATCAGGACCTCGATTCTATAAACCGAGCTGTAAATATTTTTATAAATATTTACAAAGTGTCATTAAGGTAGTATTAAAGTTTTTTTGAAAACTTTTAACGTTTCGGCAACTAATTAATTAAAAAGGACTAAATTGAAAAAGATACAAAACTTGCTAATTATAATAAAGTGACTAAATGGCTTGATTAATAAATAAGGAGGGACTTAAGTGATAAATATGCCTAAATTAATGGATGAGGCGACATATGAATAAAAAAATAAAAAAATAAAAAGGAATAATGACAAAATTGTAATTATATTGAAATTAAATAAGACAAATTGAAATTTAAAAAGCATTCTAGGCTTTTCTTCTCTAATTTTCGGTTTAAAATAGACAAGGGAGAGAGAGCTCAAGCTGGTTTTTAATATTTTTGTCTCATGTGATTTCAATTCTTACTCGTTTATTGTAATTTTTATATTATTGAGATTGTTGCAATTAGGTCCAACTAAATCTTACTTTAGTTTTTGATTTTGTTAAAGATTTTGGATGTTGTCATTGATGAATCTATATGATTTTTTATGCTAAATGATGAATTCGAGATATTAGTTGTTATTTAAAGTATTTTGTTAAGTGATTTTGATGAATTTTTCGATTAAGGATTAATTTGTTAAATTAGTAAAAATACAAGGATTTGTTGTGAAATTATTGCAAAAATGGGCTGTCCTAAATGCCATGAATACTTAGCTAGCTTAGATTTGTATTAAAAATGGTTAATTTGCATGTTTTGGGTACAATGACTAAACTGAATAAAAGTTAAACTTTAGGTGTAATTTTGTAAAAATGTAAAAAATGACCAAATTACATGAAATGAATTTTTTATTTTCTAAATTAATATTTTGAATAAAATTATTAATTTAGATCAGGATCGGGTGAAAAATTGAGGAAAAAAGATAATTACCAAAATACCCTTAAATCTTGGTATTTCTGCAATTTAGCCAGGTAAATTCGTATGAACTGTATTCTTTTGATTAAAGTAAGTGTTAACAGGTGATTATTTTGTGAGCAAATTAATATATATATATATATATATATATGTTAGTATGCAAGTTGTCGTGTTATGAAACGACGTAAATTCAACGATATATGATGATTACTGAATCTCGTTTGAACCTTAGAAATTCGGAGGATACAAATGACATGCCATTAGGGTTATCAATTTGGTTGTGATCCTACATGTGTTGTGGACACACCACAGCTCTCTTGAGCTTTCTGATACTTGGCTCTCATGAGCTTCCCGATTAATAGCTCTCTTGAGTTTCTCGATAAATGGCTCGCATGAGCTTCCCGATATACAGCTCACACGAGCTTCCTGTTATATGTCTCAGAAGAGCTTTCTGTTTACAGCTCGTATAAGTGTAACACCCCTTACCCATGTCCGACGCTGGAACAGGGTATGAGGCATTATCAGACTTAAACATACGCATTCATGCAAAAACTGGGCCATAAAATCTCGTTTAATTCAAAAGCTTTCAAACACATGCATGTCGTCCCTTATTTGGGTCTACAAAGAACAAAATATTCATCGAAATCGATTCGGGACTAAACCGAGAACTTTAAGAAGTTTCAGGAAAACTTAGAAAATTTTCCCATGAAACAGGGTCACACGCCCGTGTGGACATAGGGACACGTCCGTGTCCTCAGGTCGTGTAACTCTCTGTTTATGACATCAGTATGCACGTCAAAATACACGGCCGAGCCACACGCCCATGTCTTCAGGCCGTGTCCTTCACACGGTTGAGACACACGGCCGTGTCTCAGCCCGTGTGGCCAACATGATAAGTCGTAATTTATACATATTTTTATCCCATGCTTAGCACATTTTTGGATGAATTAACATTAGATTTATGGAATTTGTTGCTCCTAATCCTTTAATTTCATATCTTATACTTAGGTGAGCATAGGAAAGTAAAAAGAACAAGAAATGGGCCAAAAACGGAGAAAATGGGCCGACATGAGAAATCAACACGGCCTGGACTTCCTCTATATTCGAATATAACCTATCATCCTTTAATATTAAATCATAAATAATACCTTAACCAAATTAGCAACCAAATTCATTTATATTTTTATCTATCCATATTTCATAACTGAGATACATGAACAACACCATCTTAATTATATATACCTTAAGATAAGAAACATATCAAGTCAGTTCATCATATACATAAATATTTACATAAGCAAATGCCAAATCACAAAATAGTCATAACCATCTCATATACCATTTAATGAACATATCAAGACAAACTTATATCATGTTCAGACATAGCCAAACAACCTTTAATGCCAAATCACATATATCACATTAATCATATGCACACATCCAAGGTCATCAATCAATTTCAATGCACAAAATAGATATCTTATATATCTTTTATCCATAGCACATTGCATAATAACCACAATAAACTTAAGCTATAAACAAATAAACCGAACTCAAACAATGAAATTAGGCCATTTTCGCATGGTTTAAATTATACAAACCAAAATCCAACTTTTCAAACTATAATCTAGCCTATACATGCCATAGGTTAGTAAATTCAGTTTATAAAATACCGAAGACAGTCGATAGTGTGATAAGCTTCTCTGACGATTCCCGAGCTTGAAACTTGAATCCAAAATCTATATAACAAAGGTAAACAAGAACACACATAGAGTAAGCTTTCATAGCTTAGTAAGTCATAAGCAAATAAACAACTTAATTACATAATCAGATCATTTAAACTAAACCAAATTATACTATCATAGTTACTTTAAATCTTAAGCTTACAAATTCATGTATTTTATATGTACCTCCACATGTATATTATCATGGCCGAATGAACATATATATATTATCAAACTATCATTCAATTTCCAAACCAAAATATCTTTATCATAGCTAGTACATATACGCTTATATGCATAAATTCATAGGTCAAGGATAATAATCACATACATATTTATATTATATGGCCGAATGCACATACATATATATAAGCAAAATATCCTTCAATTTCAAAGCTAAATATCATTCTGTGAACACATATACTTATTCTCATGAATCAAAATACAACTTCTTATGCATAAGCATAGCAATGACCGAATGAACACTTTTATATATAAAGATACATTACTAACTATCTTTCAATGGCCAAGCCAAAACACCTTTTTCATACCAAATACATATACACTTATATGCATACACTTGTAAGTCGAAGTATAATAATCATACATATATTTATATCAATGGCCGAATATACTACCAATTGTATATATTCAAAAATAATTTCAATAATGTTCATATTAAATAATTACAAGGCCGAATACCTTTTTCACATTCACATATTATTTTTTTTAGTTTACTTCAAGTATGTTTTGCGTCAAAGATTAAGTAACTTACTCACTTTATTTCAAACAAGTAATAAACCAATTCATACTTGATCATTTTAACTCACTTTTGCACATTTGATCACAGCTTATCAATGCCCGATGAACCATTCAGAATTGGATAGGACACTCGGATAATCACACATATATCGTACAATGCCAACGTCCCAGACGTGGTCTTACAAGTAACCATATATCGATGCCACTGTCCCAGACAGGGTCTTACTCGCACACATTTATCGGAGTCACATATCGATGCCATGTTCTTAATCGCACATCACATATCGAAATCCTATGTCATGATATATGCATCCTAACTATTCCTAAGGTTCATACGGGGCTTTTGGACGTCGTAACTCGGTCGAAACGAATGCTTGAACACGATTACCAAGCTTATTCACAATCGGTAATAGCATATATAAATTCATATTTTTCATACCAGCATATATATTTAGCATTTATCTATAATTTAACACGTCTATTTGCCTATAAACTTACCTTGGATGATGTAAAACGGAACAGGATGACTAGTCGACAAATTTCGTTTTTCCCCGATCCAAATCCGATTTCTTTGGTTCTTGATCTAAAAATATTCAAATTAAGCTCATTCAAACATATTTTCATTCAATTTAGTCCAAAAACACATAAATGGGCAAATTACCATTTTACCCCTAACATTTACAATTTTTATAATTTAGTTCCTATTACACAAAACACAAAATACAAAAAATTTCAAGGTACCCATGTTAGGCTGAATGGTATCCATACCTATACAAGCTCATATGTTTCATTAGTTTCACATTTTAGTCCCTCAAATTATTATTTTTTGTAATTTAGTCTTAATTACTCAAAATCATCAAAAACTCCAATACAAAATATGTTAATCTAAAACATATCTTTCATATTTTATCATCAAACAAAAAAAAAATCACAAGCTATCAACAATGGCTCAACTCAAAATATTCATCAAAATAAAAAATTCAAGCATGGGTTTTGTAGTACTCGAAGCAACGATCTCAAAAAAGTAAAAATCATTAAAAACTAAGTAAAAACAAACCTTGAATCAACTTGAAAGATGGCCGAACCCTTGAAACCTTATTCTTTTCTTTATGTTTTTCATATTCCTTCATGAGGAATAAAATAATACTTTGGCTTTTTAATTATATGCTTATAATATATATTAACATGTTTATTATTTTACTTATTTAACCTTTTAATTAAAATTTTAAACCATTATAAGCAATGGTTATTACCGTCCATCATAATAAAAATGGTTATATTGCATAATAGATGCTCCAAATTATAAAGACAAGTTCAATTAAATACTTCCACATTTAACCACCAAATTTTCATTTTACGTGATTAAGCCCTTTTATTTAATTAGGCACCCAAACGACAAAATTAGAGCACGAAAATTTCACAAATATAAATTCACACAAAATAAACACAGTAAATAATTTTTAAATATTTTTCTGACTCAGATTTGTGGTCCCGAAACCACCATTCTGATTAGGGTCTAATTCGGGCTGTTACATGTAAACTCCTCGAACCACTATGATCGCGTGAAATCGAGGTAAGTCGAGCTTAGACTATAAATAACCACTTCTCGGGAGGCAACCTAAGCACTAACGGTATTAACTTCTTTAAAATTTAGTGCTTAACACCTAACTCACTAACTGAGCTCTTGAATATAGGTTTTCCAAGCCCACACGGCCACGCACACGGGCGTGCTTTTGACCGTGTGAAAATAGGGAAAAATTTTTCCCCAACACGGGATGCGATAAGTTACCACGACCGTGCGACATGGCCATGGGCAATCCTACCAAAACAACATGGGCGTGCGACACACCCGTGTCTTAGAACCGTGGATGAAACTGAGAAAGTGACACGGGCGTGCGACACGCCCGTGCTCACCACCCATGGTCGAACCTGTCAAATTAACATGGGCGCGTGCATATATACATGGGCGTGGGAGAAGGGAACGAAGTGGAACACGGCCGTGCGACACGACTGTGTGCATTAACACGCACAAAGCTGAAAACCACGAAAAACACGCAGCCGTGTGCCCTAATATCTATATTTTTAATTTTATTTAAGACTATTTGTATTTCATTTTTAGGTATTATAATTTATATTACTTAATTAATGTTTTCGGCTATCTCGTTATGAGTGATCATGCTTCTCTATATTCTTAAAGAGTTATTGACCCTATCGCAGTTATAAAGAGCTCCAAAGCTCAATATTACTTAGGAACTTGAAACTCCACTGGAAAAGGTTCTCCATGACTGCCATGCCCTGCTTGACCACGACCATAGCTATGACAAGATAAAATATTCTTTTGGCGCAGCACTTGTGGAACCCAACCTCTACCACTACCGGAGTCTTCTCCTCCACTCTACATAATTCCAACATAAGGATTTCATCCATTTAACATTTAGGAAGTTTCAACTCTCTCCCTATCTTATGATCTTATGTCTATATTTGCCACTAAGTTTATCTTTGTACATTGAGGGCAATGTACATCTTAAGTGTAGGGGGTCAATTTTATCACTATCAGAAAAATCACTGAATTTTGTCTTATTCTCATGTGAATCACTCATATCATTATTAGAATGAATTTTGATTAATTTATGATTTTTATTGATATGTCTTGAATTAAAGCATAGGCATTCGTGCATTAATTGTTTAAACTTTAAGACATTAGAGAATCAAACATGATAAGTTGATTTTTGAGAATTTAAAATTTTTAGGTTGTTTTCCCCAAGTTTAAGTATTATCTTGAATTGAAATCCACAGGTTTAAACATTAAAAAGCCATAGTTTTTGTGAGATTTTGAGCCTTTAGAGCATCTATTATTTCTTTCATGCTCACTTTTATTGTTGCTTTAAGTGTGTCAGTATCGAATTGTTATTCTAGAACTTGCTTGATTATGCATGTCAAGACCATACCATTTGATTTGATATGTCAAGATGATAGAGGCACTTAGGTTTAACCCACTCACTCCATAAAAGCCTACCTTCACAATTAACCCTTAGTGAACCCCTTTGAGCCTAACATCTCATTCATTGATTTACCCTCTATATTAACCCATAACTCATTATTATTGAAATCCCCTCAATTAATTTTATCCCTATTTTTGTCGAGATTTGATTTGAATAAATTACTTAGCTATGTTTTATTTTTTGATAGTTAGTCTATGTTACTTGATTTGTTCTTGAAAAAAAAAGATGATGAAATTATGTAATGCTTGTGTTAAAACGATGTTATCCAAAAGAAAAGCTCAATTATAGGTTATCTAAATTAGGGATGTAATTTGTCAAAGTTTTAGTATTTTTCTAGTTGAGTAATTCTTCAATTTAATCTCGATTCTAACCTTCTCTTTCAGCTTGTGACCACACCCCCTAACCAAAGCCTCATTACAACCCTCTAAAGACCTTTTGATTGATGTATCATCTCAATTTATAGTGGTGGAGATTTGATTTCCATGCAAGCCTATGGTAATAACTTTTCATATTGACTGTTGAGTGCTAAATTCATTGTCCTTAAACACCTCGAGTGATTTGAGTGAATCTTTAAGTAAGGATTTTAAACTCTGTGATATTTTGAATCAAAGGTGATTACTTAGATGATGGGAGATACCTATGTTTTTCATGATAAAATACTCAACTTGGAATGTTTGAAACTTTAATGTTCTTCTAGTTGAATTCTCAATGTATGATTGCATATGGATTATTTTGAGATATTATTGATGGGTGGTGAAGTGAGGATTTTGCTTGAGGACAAGCAAAGGCTTAAGTGTGGGGGTATTTGATAAGTTGTAATTTATACATATTTTTATCCCATGCTTAGCACATTTTTGGATGAATTAACATTAGATTTATGGAATTTGATACTCCTAATCCTTTAATTTCATATATTATACTTAGGTGAGCATAGGAACGTAAAAAGAACAAGAAATGGGCCAAAAACGGAGAAAATGGGCCGACATGGGAAATCAACATGGCCTGGACTTCCTCACACGGGTAGAACACACGCCCGTGCCATTCTAGCAGGCTTGAACACAACTTAAAATGACCTCAACACGGGCGTGTCTATTTCTCAGCCTTGACCACGGCCTGAAGTAATCGCACACGGGCATGTCCCTGTGAGCCCAAGTTGAGTTTTGTTCGGAAAGGGGCAATTTTGAGGGTTGAAAAGCATTCTAAAGCCTCTTTAAAAGACCCTATAAGAGGAGAGAGAGGGGACAGAGGGTAGGAAGCAAGAAGTTACTAGAAGAAAGCTGATTGATCCATCTCAGAAGTCGGATTCACCTCCAAGACTGAAGATCTCCCTTCAATTTCCTTCAGGGGTTTTTGGGTTTTCTTTATGTTTTGTCATTATTCTTCTGAGATGTTTTCTTTTATAGTTCTGAACTAAATCCCCTAAATACCTAAGGGGGATGAAATCTAAGACGGATCTTGTTAATATTTTCAGAACTGTATGATAAATACTTGATTTGTTCTTAATTATGACTTTAACTCTTGTTTGAATATTCTAGGATATTGATTCAAGTATTGATGTGCTTATTCGGAGGATGAATAGTCCCTGTCTAAGAGTAGATCATTAATAATTAAGCGGAGTTGCATGCAATCCTAGAGATAAGACGACATAAATCTACCGAATTAGAGTCAAATCTAATAAGGGAATCCATAGATCGAGTTAATGCAAAATTAAGGGTTTTAATTAGAAAGAGATTTCAATTAATCAACCTAGGGTTAGACATTATTAGTCTTGAATAGGGATAATAACATAACTTAGGGATTTCTACGGATCAAGTCAAGTGAATAAATCTTCTGGTTCAGAGTCACTTAACAAGAGAAGTCTAGGTGGATTCTTCCTTGGGTGTTGTTTAAATCAATCAGTTTTCCCAAAAGTATTTCCCCAATTTACTTTCTGTGCATTCTTAGATTAGTTAATTAGTTAGATAAAACAACCTTCATTATTCTTAGGCTAGATAATAAAAAGAAAGTTAATACTAGTACTCTTAGTTCCTTTGGGTTCGACATCTAGTCTTGCTAAAACTATACTACTGTTCGATAGGTACGCTTGCCTTCATCGTGATAATAGTTAGTTCAAGTATGATCAATTATAAATTTTAAAACTTATCGCGAGTGACAATCACAACACTAGGCTATTTTCCAAGCCTTCATGTTACCCATAATCTTTTACAACCTTATGCACATTAAAATCGCAATTCATGGCATCATTTTGGTGATTAAACACTCTTTATTAAGACATATCCTTAACATTAACATGTCCTCTTACAAGTAATGCTTCTACTCATGCAATACCAAGTCTAGAATCCTTATTTCACATTCATAAGACTTGTCATTTTGATGACCACTTTTATAATTATATTATGGTTACCAACTTATTCATCAAGCACTCATGTTCAATCAACTAGATCCCTATACATGCCACTCACTTGAAATTTCTAACATATACCTCATTATCCCAAAGGTAGCGACTTGATAGTGTGATGCTGCCTCCGACTATCTCCAACCCCGAGCTAACCTAAAAACACTAAAGGAAAGGAAAGGAAGGGAGTAAGCTTTATAGCTTAGTAAGACTGTATGAAAATAATAAGCAATTTACAACTTGCTTCTCATGGTAATACAACCCTATTTGCATTTTTACTTATGTTCCAGTCAAGCTATTTTCTCGAGTCATAGTCACTAATTTATTTATATCTGGAGCTACAGAACTCCAAATTAAGTTCCGCTAATTTTCCATGAAACTAGACTCAGATATCTTCTTACAATAAAATTTTCAGAATTTTTGGTTCAGCCAATTAGTCTAGTTTAGTCCTTAAATTTACCCCTTTTTTACCGTCTGACAGTTCTGACCCCTCTTCACTAAAAATTAGGTATCTCATAATACGGGACTCGGATGATGTTCCTATCTATTTCCCTTGAAAATAGACTCATTAATAATTCTAAAAATATAAATTATAACCCATAAATATTTTTTTACAATTTTCAATTATTTTCTCAAATCAGAATAGGGGATTTCGAAGTCATTCTAACTCTGTCTGACAACAACTAAAATATTTCATAGTATGAATCTATTTTGCTTACAAAAATTATTCTATGTGAAACTAGACTCATTAGGATTTAATTTCATATTTTATGCAGCCCCTAACTCAATTTCCACAATTTTGGGTGGATTTTTAAATTTGGACTATAGCTGCTGTCCAAAACTATTTTGGTGTAAATTAACGATACTACGTTCATCACACCATATTAATTCATTTTCACCAATGATCATCATGTTCATAATACAAAGATAAGCATAACTTACTCATTACCATCCACTCATGTCACAAATTATATATCGAGCTCATTACTCATGCTACCAATTAGGTATCTGTACCATTCACAACATGGTTATACTTTCCTTACAAACTCACCTTCATAACTTCCACCATTGAACCTTTCGGAATACTACCGGATATTCTATTAGCCTCAAACATGGGGTAAGTTGCCGATGCCATGCCCCAGAAATGGTTTTACACTATCTCTCGTATATCCGTGTCGATGCCATGTCCCAGACATGGTCTTACACTAACACAACTCTTAGCTGATGTATGTCCTAGACATGTCTTACACTGGCTTACGTCTTGAGGCCGATGCATGTCCCAGACATGTCTTACACTAGCACTCGTCTCAATGCCGATGCCATGTCCCAGATATGGTCTTACACTAGCTCTCATAATGTGGCCGATGCATGTCCTAGACATGTCTTACACTAGCTTACACAAATGACCCAAATGTCTCGGCATGAATATCCGGTTTATTTCCTAAGGTTCCAACGAAATTTCTACTATTCCAATTATCAATACGCAATCTCAATTCACAATCAAACAATTCATGCTATATTCATTCAAGGATATTTCATACACATATAGTAGCAATGTAGTTGTATTATTTACATACAACTTACTCATTCAATGGAATATCATATTCCATCAAATCTCCAAGCATTCAATCAACACATAAATGTCATTTACATTTGACATCACTTTCTCTTATACAATATCATCAACATAAACTTTAATACAATCATGATAAGATAGATTTTCAAGTATAATAACAATAGCATAAATATCATGCTCACTTAATCACACGGACTTACCTCGAATACGAAAACGGCAAATTTACCATTTTGGTCCATAACCTTGTATTTTCCCGATTTAAGCCTGAATCTTAGTTTTCTTGATCTATAATAATAAAAATTCACTAATTTAATCACCACATTAATTAAAACATTCAACCATACATAAATTAGAAAATTGACCATTTTGCCCCTAGATTTCACAAAATTATGATTTTGCCCTTAGGCTCGTAAATCAATTTTTTCATCACATTCTCTTATTACCCAAGCCTAGCCGAATACTTTTTATACTAGAAGCAACCCCCAATTCTCATTATTTCATATATTTTCACTTATTTTTCAACTTATGCAAAAAGGTCCTATTAGGGGTTTTCATGAAAATCTCTTCACAAAAGTTGTTTATTACTCAACTATGACTCACTTTCTTTCATAAGAATTCAGTAAAAAACAAAAACACTTTCATGGCAAGTCCCTAAACTATCAACCATTTTGCAAGATAGTCCCTTCATTTGAAAGCTCATGTTACAAGGATTCTAAAAATGCAAAAATCATTAAGAAAGGTCTCTAAAATTACTTACTTGCAAGGGATTGAAGTTGCTGAAAGTTTAAGCTCTAAAACCCCCATTTTTGCTGCCATTTTTGGTGAAAGAGAAGAAGAAATGAAAAAGAATGACAACTTTTTCTTTATTTTATTTTATTACCAAAAAGTCACCTAATATCTCATAAATTTTGGCTTTTTTGAAAATTTTGTCTCCCATGGCCGACCATACTCTAATTAAAGGCCTATTTGCACTTTAAAGACTCCCAATTTTATTTCTCTAGCTACTTAACACATTTAGGTACTAAAATACAACTTTTGCCCTTTATGCGATTTAGCCCTTTTTCGTGATTAAGCACTCGAACGCCAAAATTAATTCACCAAAATTTTTATGCAGTTATATAATCATGCTATAACACATAAAATAATATTAAAATAATTTCTTGACCTCGGGTTTGTGATTTTGAAACTACTATTCCGACTAAGCCCTATTTCGGGATGTTACAATAAGCTTACATGCATATGAATTGATGGAATACAGTTTAGTACACGTCGTGTGTACTACCCGTGTATCCAACGATATTCTAAATGGTTCAACGAGAAATGTTCTGTTACGAGACAATATAAGTTCAATACGAACTAATACAGGTATATATATGAAATGCATGGAAATGATGGTACATGATATATGGATATAATGATATGGATGATATATATTTATAAAGAAACGGTAAGAGAATGATATTTATTATGACATGCATATAAGTGAATATCTTTGATATGTTGATACATGAAAATTATGTAAGTTGAGATGAGTAATAAACTCAAGTGTGACATGTTGAGAAAATAAGTTTATCAATGTTGAATTTATATGAAATATGTTCAAGTACAATAATAAATGTTGTTGTTTGATGGTTAGGCAAGTGCCAAGCTATTGGTTAAATGGTAATATGTTTATTTATATGATGCATTGAAAGGGTAAGTACTCAAATAAAAATATGGTAGTGTTCATGAAAGAGTGGTAAGGTTTAAGTTATGCAATTTCTTATGAAATGACTTATCATGTGATTAATTCGAAAAAGGCTATATTTAAATGCACTAGCTTGTGGCTATGGTTAAATGATATGCTTATGACTGGTGTATTATGCATATGGAATGAGTGTGGAAAGTAAAGAAATACAAATGAAAATAAAGAAATTTGAAAGAGTTAAAGTTGTTTAAAATTCTACTATGATAGGAATAATATGTATAAGTGATGCTGTGGATTTATTCACCTTGAGAGTTGTTGAATATAACTTCATGAGTATTGTGGTATCAATATTGGATTATTCTTAATATGTATAAATTTCATATTGAAATAAATTAATATGATTAAAGTTTATATGAGCTTACTAAGCATTCATTGCTTACGTAGTTGTTTTCCTTTACTTTTCAGATTATCGAAAGCTAGATTGGGTTGGAAGCTTGTCGGAGCTATATCACACTATCCATTGGTTCTATCGGTACTTATGGATGTTTTGATTTTGGTTATAATGGCATGTATAGGTTATTTTGGCTAAATGTTGGCCTATATGTGTTTTGTTGAGATTAGCCACTCATTTGGCTTATGTTTTGGTATTTTGATATGTGTCTAATTTGCCTTAAAATGTTGATGTGTGGAATGATTTGTGGTTGAATGGTGAAAGGTAAAATAGTAGTTGAAAATGCATATAAGGTATGTTTTATAACTTGGTGTGATTTGGTACTTTGCTATAGTAAGTGTATATGTATTTGATGTTATTGAATAAGTGGTACAATTGGTACCAAATGGTAAGTTTTAGTAAATGATTTACATGTTGTGTATTAATGCAATTAGACATAAAAGTTGGTAGGTTACTTGGTTACATGGATTATATGGTTAAACATATTTGTAATTGTCATTTAAGATGCCTAAGGGTATGTTGGTTGAATGTGAATATACTACATGTTTAGGGATTGATTTTACTTGTTTTGGATGCCATAATATGACTTGTTTATATGGACAATGTTAACTGAAGGTACATGCCTTGTTAGGTAAGAAAAATGGCTTATAAAATAGCCTATTTTCATTCACACGGGTAGAGACACGGGCGTGTGTCTCAGCCATGTGTGACACACGGCCAGGTGACACGACCGTGTGTCCCTTGTATCTTTTAAAAGAATGCAAGTCAGTGAGTTACACGGCCTTAGACACAGGCGTGTCTCTTGACTGTGTGACCCCTGCAGTGTTGAAAATATTAAATATTTCTGAAAAAATATTTGAGTTTCTGATTTAGTCGCGATTTGTTTCTAATGTGTATTTTGGGCCTCGAGGGCTTGTATAAGAGCAATATGTATGATTTTGATTGGTTTTTGACATGAATGCTATATGCTATGAAATGTTTGCATTTTCTTTCTATTTGATTTATAAACTTCAACAATGCTCCGTAACCCTATTTTGGCGACAGATTCAGGTTAGGGGTGTTACATCTCTTTTCTACCTGCCAAACTACATCGAGATAAGAATGAAAATCTCTCAAAATCTCTAGCATTTCCATCAATTTTAAGCAAACAATTATTTTTAGCATCAGATTAGTGATTTACCAAATACGGAACACATCTATCAAAAATCAAAAACTAGTTAGAAGCTTTTTTATATGTTTAATATATTTTCTTACTAAAATTCTTTTTATCTAATATGATTAAGGCCTAGCTTTACAAAAGAATGAGGTTACTTTAGACCAAGGAAGAAAAAAGTTGAGAGATACTCCAAACTTCATAACCTGTAAGGGATTAAGGATGAGGAAATTTGAGGAGGGTCGACTGAAGAAATCAGTTGTGCACTAGTGACAAAGGAAGCGGGAGACAAAGTGGTCGTTAGAGTGGAGACGGCTGTCAACGGACACTGGCATTGGGTAGGTAGAGGTGGTGAGCGACAAACAGTCAGACACTTAGGGATTTTTGTTTTAAAACTAATTTGGGAATAAGGGGGAGGGGACGAGAGGTGGTAAACCTAAAAATTAAAGATAATTAAATTAATAAAATAATAATAAGTATATAAAATCGGGTTGGGTCGGGCTGGGATCGGGCAAAAAAAATTACCCAAGGCCCGACCAATTTTGAAAATGGGCCTCTTTTTTTACCCAAGCACATTTTTTGGGCCTATATTTTTTTCGAAACCCTCCCATGTTTTGGGCGGGACTTCGGGCTTGGTCAGGTGGCTCAGTCCATGATCAGGTCTCGTAACACCTCTCACCCATTTCTAGCGAAAGGTACAAATAAGAGATGTCATCTAAACATGTATAGTAAGAAATCTTGGATTTATTTAAGAATTGAAAGTTTAAAACATTTTTATAAAATGATTAAAATATTTTTAGACAAGATTTAAAGTTTTAAAAATAATTTAAAATCATTTAGAATTTGTTCAGAGTTAATTGAAGGTGATCAGAACTCAGAACGAGCTCCGAAAGGTCAAAACGACTTGAAATAGTGCAGTTTGAAACAAGCACAATGTCGTGATGTGAGAAAAGAGAAGTCGCGAAATCGGGCACTGAGGTCGCAACATTGCAACTCTGTGGTTACGACGTGACTCATTGAGTTCGCTCGAAACACTTAAAAATCACTCTAAAACATACCCCAAACATGATCATATCATTCCAACATAAATCATGTCATTATAAATCAAAACTTAAACTCATTTAAGCTTAAAAACTTAGTATGAACAACTCCAAAACAAAAGATACATAATTGTTTAAAAGAAATGCAAAAGAGGCTCAAGTTCATCATTTAACTTTACAACTGCTTGAGTAATCTAATTCTTTTATACATGCCAATAATCCAATAGAAATGGTATTTAAACACTTAAATTACAACCTTAGAATCTCAATGGATGATGCAATGCTCCGAAGGCAACACCATGACTTTTCAGTAAATGCAAACCTACACATTTTAAACAACAAACATGTGAGCTTAAAAAAATTAGTAAGTAGCTAAGGATAAAGTTGAGCCTGCCCTATGGATTTTTATGCTAGTTTTATTCAAGTCACATTTTAGTACTATTTATTATTTCATTTTGATTTACCAAAGTGTAAGGGCTCAATTGACACATTAACAGTTTGTTAACCAATTCATTTAATGAAAATATCTATTCAAGACTCTTAAGTAGAGTCTATAGTATCCTAACATGTTCTTTCACATTTCACATTTACCATTTATAGTCATTAATCTTTAAGTGATTCATATACATCATTTTCATTTTTTTGAATTATAGCATGCTTAAATTATCAATTTCTTTAATATAATTTAAGGTAAGTTCACTAGGTCCCACACTATTTAAGCTCATTATCATGTGAAATTCTCTTTTTCTTACCTGTCATTTATATTATTTTCATCTCTTTTAGTCACAAGACATTTAGTTCATGACACTTACTCTTGCTTTTAGCCATCTATAGTAACATTTTAAAGTTTATTAAAAACATCTAACTCATTTTTTTCCCATAGTAAACTCTAGTAAAACTGACTCAAATACATGGGACTCCTCCACCACAACAATAAGAATCGAAATACTATGTAACCTCCCAAAATCGGCCAAGACATTATGGCTAGATTGAGAAGGCTACGTTAGCCACCAAAATGGCTAACCTAAATTATGTTACTTTTAAAAACCTTAAATAAACTCATTTTAGAGAAAACTGTAATTGTACTTTGAGTTAGCTTAAAAACTTTAACAGATTAGCTTTAACACAAGAAAAAAGAACCATCATAGGAATTTCATATCATTACATAGCCATTATCAAATTAATGTCAAACGGTGAATGAGCATAGGCCATCATTCATTCGAGTAACAATTATTAATTTCGATATCATTTAATACAACACAATACAACACATATCACAAATCAATAATATTCGAATATGTCGTGCACATGATGCAATGCAAAAAGGTTCCTATCCATACCATCCGCTACACACCACGAGTTCCCTAGAACCTGTCATCTGTACTCCAAAACATTATGGGCTTAAGCTTGTTGTGGTTAAAACCATGGATAACAATATGCAAAAAAAATTTGCCAGTAAAAATGCAGACAAGCTGCCAGTAAATATGCGATAAATCATCATTCGCCTCGGTATTCTAGGTGCAGTGCACTAACTAAGGATAATGCATACTTAATATGTCGCCAGTACTCCATGGAACTCCTCCGTCAACCACAAAATCTCAACCCAATGCATATGCAATATGTCACACAATCTCATACATAATCATATCTCAATACTTTTCATATTCATTTGACATGCTCAGCATGTCTTCAATAATCTCATACTTTCAGTAAATGGAAATAGTGTTCCAAACTTTTAGATTACCATTTTTTTAGTATCAATCAATATCGTTCAATTTCACATACTTTATGATTTTTCATTGTGCATAAATAGCACCATTTTCATTACATAATATAACAAATATCTCATGCATTTAAATCATACTTAAGATGAATATCTAAACATATTATATCATTCAGTCAGACATTATCATATCTCGTAACTCAAATATGCAATTACAAACTCAATCAAACATTCATACTATAAAACTAGCAATTTTGCCAACATGTTAATCTTTTAAGGCTCGAAATAGGCTTGGTTTTACCATTTACAAAATCAATAATTTGGCTATTAAGACAATCCAATCATCAAACTAATTTATCAAATAGAACATGATATTTAACATTTTCAAATAATTTTCAAACCTAGACCAAAATTCAGTATAAATTCAATAAATTTACCATTAAACCAACCCCCGAACACCCACTTATGAGTTCAAACCAATCGCTGAAATTATAACTATTTTATGAATCCAAACTAGTTAGATTTGTTACACTGTATGGATGCAAACTGTACGGACAATCGTTCTTCACCTTTACGGATGATTTGGTGTAACACCCCTAACCCATATCTATTGTTGAAGTAGGGTTTTAGAGCAATATTGGAACTTCTGAAACATTTTAAAAGTAATTTATGTAAATTACTATTCCTTAATCAAGATAATTTAAAATGTCCCTTATTTAGACCCTCGAAGCCTAATACAAGCATTAGAAATGAGTCGGGACTTATTCAAAAACTCTAAGAATCTTTTTTATGAAAGTACAAAATTTTTTAAGTTATAGGGGTCACACGCCCGTGTAACCCTGGGATGCGTCCGTGCTACATGCCGTGTTTGACCTCATGTAACTCTTTGACTCGTGCACACGGTCATGCCACACGCCCGTGTGCTAGGTCGTGTGGTTAATTAAATTCTTTCGAAATTAGGTACATGTTTCACACAGCCAAGACACACGCCCATGTCTCTGCCCGTGTGCTCAATTCTGAGCATTCTATTTTCTCGAATTTAAGGTGCAAGGGATACACGGCCTAACCACACGCCCATGTACAACACACGGTCTAGACACACGCTCGTGTGTCTTCCTGTGTGGACAAAACAAAGCCATTTCTAGCTTTATTTCTTACCCAAATTCACACCAATGACCTGCATTTAAACTCAATCCAAATACCAACCATTTCAAGCATTCAAATTAAGCAAACTCTATCATTCAACATGGCATATCATTACATGTATACAAGTTTATAATCTTACCTCGGTTTAACTTAGGCATTAACATCATTTGATCACATATACTTAACATAAAACATGTATATATATCATAATAACCTACTTAATCATACCAAAATGAACCATTACTAGCCATTCCAATGGCTAGGTTACAAAACATCATTTTCAAGCCACTATTTGCCAAGTTGTCCTATACATGCCATTATACCAAAATGAGTCTACTATAAATACCCCAAAATAGTTATTAGATAGTGTGACGATGTTCCAATGATCTCCAACCTTCGCGAGCTTTCGAGCACTATAAACAGGGGAAAATAAAGCAGAGTAAGCATTACATGCTTAGTAAGTTTGTATAACAAAAACCAAAATTACCAATCCCGTTTATTAAATCTAAGCATACAATATCATGTTTTCCATCCATTTGGCATAATTGACTAAACACATGCATTCAATCAAACATATTAGTCACAAAATCTTCATATACATTAACTAAGGATAGATAAGCTCATCACGTAATATTCTTTCAAGAAATTATCATTTTATCCCATAATACTCATACCATGTCAAGAGTTGTGTCCGTTGAATCATTGATATCCCGATGAATGTTCAAGTGGTACACTCGAGATGTACGATTCAATAACCTGTCATGTAATAGTCTGATTTTGGGTCTAGCCAGAACAGTGGTTTTGGGACCACGAATTTGATGTAGAAAGATCCATTTTTATTATAATATTTATGGTCTACAGTTTCATGGAATTATTTCGTGAAAATTTCGTTTGAAAATTCTATCGATTGGGCACTTAATTTAGCTAAAAGGACTAAATTGCAATAGGTGCAAAATGTGTGTTCTAGAAGCTAAAGGTGTCTAATTGCTATGAAATTTTAAATTGGAGGTCCTTAAATGGTAATTAGACCATTATAGTTTAGTATGGACAAAAATGGACATGGTTAGTGAAAAATTTCAATGTTTCGGTGAGGGGCATTTTGGTAATCTAGTAAATAAAGCCAAAATAACTAAATAAAAGTATTCATCTTCATCAATTTAGTCCCCCATGGCTAAATATTGCAACAGAAGACATAGCTAGGGTTTTGGCCACTTTCAAGCTCGATTGAAAGTTCGTTCTAGCCTCGTTTTTAATGATTTTCATGTTTTTGAGATCTTTCTAGCCTAATCTAGCTTTTCCAAGGACTATTTTGAAGTATTGTCAAAGTTTAAAATTTTAAATATGTTAGATATTTTTGTATTTTGATGTCTAATGGTATAAAATGCATGTTTGGTGTTAGATAAACAACTTTTGCTAAGAAATTTTTGGTAAAAATGTCAAAAAGGACTTATTTGTAAAAGTTATAAAATGAGTAGTAAAAGTGTGATTAAGTGGAAAATGTGGGCTGATATGAATGTGAAAATGGTTCAGCTAGGCTTGGGTTTTGAAGAAATTGAATACATTTCATTTTACGAGCCTAGGGACTAAATTGTAAAAATGTGAAACATTAGGGGCAAAAATGTAATTTTATGATAATATGATTTTTGGGCCAAATTGAATAATGTGAATATTAAATGAGTTAAATTTGTTATTATAGATCAAGAAAAATGAGGTTCGGACTTAGATCGGGGGAAAAGCAAAGTGTTTGACGATTAGGTCCAATTCTACTATATTTGTACCGAGGTAAGTTCGTATGTAAATAATCCATTGTTATATTTATGTGTTAAATGCTTTATTATTGTATGAATTGTGATCGACTCTTTGGATGTATTTGACAGTGTTTTGACAAGCGTGAGATCCCAATTGAACCTTAGGAATAGAATAGGATACGAGTGACATGTCACTAGGAACCCATGTGTATATGCGATTATGTAATCTGAGTGCTAGTCTCGTACGTCTTACCAGTGGCTAGGTAGTCCGGCATGCGTTGCGGATACCTGACAGCTTGTGTGAGCAACACTGTGTAGCTAGTCCTGACTGACAACTTGTGTAAGCAGGCCCGTGAATAGCTCAAAAATGAGCCCATATGTATTATGAGATATGAGGTAGCTTTGGCTACATATATGGCACTTATGTACAAGATTTCTGAGTATCCATTAATATTCTGAGCGTTTAACGGGAATGTCAAAGTTGTGAAAAGATATGGTTATGTGCGATGTACGTAAAACTCATAAGTAATGAGCTCAATATGCGATGAACTCTTGGTAAGATTGTGATTGAGTAAGTTATGACTATGAGATTTTGATAACGTTCATGCTAATCTTCATCATGTTAATTGTATGTTAAATGTATGGTTATGATGCTTATTATTTGCATAGGAACTTACTAAGCTATATAGCTTACTCCCCTTCCTTTCCCTTATTTTATAGTGTCAGCAAGCTAGCTTAGGACTCGGAGACTGTCGAAAATCCACTTACACTATCAACAATTATTTTGGTACTAATGAATTCAACATTTTCAGTTATGGCATGTATAAGGGACTTGTTCATCTTGTTATGTGTCATATTGATTTGGCCAAATGTGTTGGCTTATATTGGTTAGAAGTTCATTTTGTATAAGGCCATTAGAAATGGGATAATATTAGCTATAATTATATTTATAAAATGATGCCTTTCATGAATAATGTGTTGATGTCTTGGTTGTGAATGTTAGTTCTATGTATATGGTTAGATTGGTGTTATGTTATGTTGTGTAGGTGTGTGCATTAAAGGGTGGCGAAATGGCTTGGTAAATAGCCTTGTTTTTGTCCACACGGGTAGACACACGAGCGTGTTTCTAGGCTATATGCGACACACGGCTTGCATCACGAGCATATGTTTAGGCTGTGTGTCCCCTGTACCCTAATTTTTGCAAAATAAAATACCCAATATTGAGTACACGGGTAGAGACACGGCCGTATGTCTTAGCCGTGTGAGGGCCAAGGCTTTGGACACGGGCATGTGTACCGGGTGTGTGAAGTCTACACCTATTTAATGAAAAATCATAAATTTTAAATCGATCACACGGCCTAGCACACGGGCGTGTGACTTGGCCGTGTGTCTTCAATTTGTTCATTGGTGACAAACAGAGAGTTACACGGGTTCAGAGCACGGGCGTGTGTAACCACACGGCTTGCCCACACGGGCGTGTGACCTCTGTTTAATGGAAAATTTTCTTAGTTTTGGTAAAATTTTCTAAAGTTATCGATTTGGTTTCGATCCACTTTCAATGTACATTTTGGGCCTCATAGGCTCTTATTAGGGACTTTATGATTAAATGCAAATGGTTTTAAGTTGGATGCAAATTTATAACCTCAGATTGTATATTTGTTTGTGTGATGAGTCCGGTACTACCTTGCACCCTGTTTCGGTGTTGAATTCGGGTAAGGGATGTTATATTTAGTGGTATCAGAGCCACGATTTAGTCGATTCTCAGACTAGCGTAGCTTGTGTAAGAGTCTTGCTATACATGCCATATATGAACTGTGATAGTGTGATGGCTCCTGAAAATTTTAAACTGTGTTTTCATAAAGTAAATGGATTTCGACCGAGCTATAGCTGATGATGTAGAAAGTAATGCGTCGGCTCCCACTTAAAGGGCAACATCATCTGAAAATAGACCTCCCATAGTTAGTCTGGGAGGAGGGGCTAGAGAAGCCTTCCTCCACATGATGAATGAGTGGTATTCAGAGTTTGTTTGGAGAAATCTGAATGCTCAACATCCTCCACACCTTTCTTATCCCTAACCGATTCTCGTAGCTCCTCAAGGTGTGGAATTAGTAAGACTGAATAAGCCTCCAGTTGATAAGATTCGAAAGCAAAGAGCTGAGAAATTCAGGGCTAATATAGATGACGACCTTTATAGAGCCGAGTTCTGGCTTGAGAATACTATCAAGGTATTTGATGAGTTATCATATACACCCGAAGAATGCTTGAAATGTGCTATATCATTATTGAGGGACACAACATTTCACTGGTGGAAGACACTAGTTTTTGTGGTATCGAGAAAGAGGGTTACATGGGAATTCTTTTAAGAGGAATTCTGAAAAAAATATATCAGTCAGCGGTTCATTGATCAGAAATGTAAAGAATTTCTTGAGCTAAAACAGAACTGAATGTCAGTGACAGAGTATGAGCAAGAATTTGTCAGGCTCAGTAAGTATGCTCGAGAGTGTGTTTCCTCCGAGTCTATTATGTGTAAAAGGTTCGAAGATGGGCTGAATGAGGACATCTGACTATTAGTTGGAATCTTGGAACTAAAAGAATTTGTTGTATTGGTTGGACGAGCTTGCAATGCTGAAGAGCTAAGTAAAGAGAAAAGAAAGGTTGAGAGTGAGGCTAGAGATGCAAGAAAAAAGGCCGATGAGTAAGTCATTTCAATCTCAGTCAAAGAAATCTAGAGAAATGTATTCTTGTTCGAATGTTTCAGCTGGGTATTCACACAGAGACCGCAGGAAACAATATTCGAGTTTTAAATCACAAGCTACTTCAATGGCAAATGTGGGTAATGTTAGGACTAATAGACCCGAATGTCAGCATTTTGGAAGAAGACATCCCGGTGAGTGTAGGATGAATGACCGAGCTTGTTTCAAGTGTGGTTCTCAAGAGTATTTTATCCAAGATTGCCTTGAGATGGCTGTGAAAGTACAATTTCAAAGTGCAAGGCTGAGTGATACTACCAATAGAGGTAGGCCACTAAGAAATACTGGGAATGGAATTAGCAGTAAAGGTGTGATGAAAGATACAGCCGTGAGATCTGAGGCCAGAGCACCTGCTAGAGCTTATGCCATTCGTGCTCGTGAGGATACGTCATCTCCCATTGTGATTACCGGTACATTTTCTCTTCATGATACTAATGTTATTGCATTGATTGATCCTGGATCGACTCATTCTTATGTTTGTGTAAATTTGGTATCTAGTAAGAATTTTCCTGTTGAATTTACTGAGTTTGTGATTAAAGTGTCAAACCCCTTAGGCAAGTATGTGCTAGTTGATAAAGTTTCCAAGAATTTTCCTTTGATGATTCAAGGTCACTATTTTTCGGCTAACTTAATGTTGTTGCCATTTGACGAATTCAATGTTATTTTGGTTATAGATTGGTTGACACTACATGATGCCATAGTAAATTGTAGATAGAAAACTATTAAATTGAAATGTGAAAATGGTGAGGTTATTTGGTACCTATTGTGATTTCGTCTATGTCTGTTCAGAGGTACGTAAGGAAAGGTTGTGAAGCTTATCTTGCTTATGTGTTGAATACAAAAATTTCTGAATTGAAAATTGAATTAGTGTCGGTAGTCTGTGAATATCTAGATGTGTTTCCAGAGGAGTTGCCTGGGTTACCTCTAATCAGGGAGGTTGAGTTTGCTATTGATTTAGTACCTAGGACTTCACCGATATCGATTGCTCCGTATAGGATGGCTCCGACTGAATTGAAAGAATTGAAAGCTCAGTTGCAAGAGTTTATAGATAAGGGTTTTGCGAGACCGAGTTTTTCTTCCTAGGGTGCTCTAGTATTATTTGTGAAGAAGAAAGAATAATCTATGAGACTTTGTATCAATTACCGACAGCTCAACAAGGTGACTATAAAGAACAAGTATCCATTACCGAGAATTGATGACTTGTTTGATCAGTTGAAAGGAGCAACAGTATTCTCGAAAATTGATTTGAGATCTGGCTACTATCAGTTGAGAGTTAAAGAGTCAGAGTACCGAAGACTGCTTTCAGGACAAGGTATGGGCATTATGAATTTCTTGTTATGCCTTTCGGACTAACAAATGCTCCTGTAGTTTTTATGGACTTGATGAATCGGATCTTCCGACCGTATTTAGATAAGTTTGTGGTTATATTCATTGATGATATCCTGATTTATTCTCGAGACGAGTCCGAGCGTGCTGGGCATTTAAGAATTGTATTGTAGACCTTGAGAGATAAGAAATTGTTTGATAAATTCAGTAAAAGTGAGTTTTGTCTCCGAGAAGTTAGATTTTTGGGACATATCATTTCAGGTGATGGTATTCAGGTTGATCCAAGTAAGATTCGGCAATTGTTGAATGGAAACTGCCAAAGAATGTATCTAAGTTAGAAGCTTTTTGGGTTTAGCTGGTTATTACCGACGTTTTGTCAAAGGATTTTCGATGATTGCTACTCCTATGACCAAGTTGCTGCAAAAAGATGTTAAATTTGAATGGTCCAAAAAATGTCAGCAAAGTTTTGAGAAATTGAAAGCATTATTGATTGAGGCACCGGTTTTAGTACAGCTTGAATCGGGAAAAGAATTTGTAATTTATAGTGACGCTTCATTGAATAGTTTGGGTTGTGTGTTGATACAAGAGGGAAAAGTGATAGCTTATGCCTCGAGACAGTTGAAACCGCATGAGAATAATTATCCGACGCACGATTTGGAGCTGGCCGCCATTGTTTTTGCTTTGAAAATTTGGCGTCATCATTTGTACGGTGAGAAATGTCTTATCTTTACTGATCATAAGAGTTTAAAATATTTGATGACTCAGAAAGATTTGAACTTGTGACAACGAAGATGGCTCGAGTTACTGAAAGATTATGAACTAGTGATTGATTATCATCCGGGAAATGCGAATATAGTCGCAGATACTTTGAGCAGAAAGTCCTTGTTTGCTTTGAGAGTTGTGAATGTGAAACTAACTTTGTCTAATGATGGTTCAATTTTAGCCGAGTTGAGAGCTAGACCGATATTTCTTCAGTAAATTTGTGAAGCTTAGAAAAATGATAGGGAATTGCAAGCCAAAAGAGCTCAGTGTGAATTGGGTAGTGAATCAGATTTTCGGATCAGTTCAGGTGATTGTTTGATGTTCTGAGATAGAGTATGTGTGCCGAAAAATGATGAACTTATTTAGAAAATTTTGCACGAGGCACACAGTGGTTGTTTATCAGTTCATCCAGGTAGCATGAAAATGTATAATGATTTGAAGAAATTGTATTGGTGGTCAGGTATGAAACGAGATATTTCGGAGTTTGTTTTGAGATGTTTGATTTGTTAACAAGTAAAAGCCAAACACTAAGTGCCTTTGGGTTAACTCTAGCCAGTGATGGTACCTGAATGGAAATGGATAGGATTACGCTGGACTTCGTAACGGGTTTACCTTTGACTCCGAAAAAGAAAGATGTCGTCTGGGTTGTTTTTGATAGATTGAAAAAATTAGCTTATTTTATTTCGTTACGTACTGACTATTCACGTGATAAGCTAGTTGAATTGTACATTGCTGAAATTGTTAGATTGCACGGAGTGCCTATTTCTATTATTTTGGATACAGATCCGAGATTTACTTCGAGATTTTGGAAGAAATTACAAGAAGATTTGGGTACGAAGTTAAATTTTAGTATTGTTTTTTATCCGTAAACTGATGGTCAATTCAAAAGAGTAATCCAAATTCTTGAAGATATGCTCCGATGTTGTGTTCTAGAATTTGAAGGTAGTTGGGAGAAACATCTACCATTGGTCAAATTTGCTTATAACAACAATTTTCAGTCGAATATAAAGATGACACCATATAAAACATTGTATGGCCGCAAGTGTCAAACTCCGTTGTATTAGACAGAACTTAGTAAGAAACAGATTCATGGGGTTGACTTGGTTAGAGAAACCGAAGAAAAAGTAAAGGTAACTCGTGACTGTTTGAAAACCATTTTGGATCGAAAAAAGTTACACGCAAATTTGAAAAGAAAAGAGATTGAATTTCATATTGGTGATAAAGTATTTCTAAAAGTATCTCCGTGGAAGAATATTCTGTGATTTGGCTGTAAAGGCAAGTTAAGTCCACGTTTCATTATGTCGTATGAGATTACTGAAAGAGTAGGGCCAGTGGCATATCGATTAGCTTTACCGACAGAGTTAGAAAGGATTCATAATGTGTTTCATGTGTTAATGTTACGATGATACCGTTCTGATCCCTCACATTTGATTTCTCCGACAGAGATTGAGATTCGACCTAATATGACAAGAAACTGATCAATATTTTAGCTAAGGAAATTAAACAGTTAGAAATAAAAGTATAGTCCTAGTGAAATTTTTGTGGCAAAGACATGGGGTTGAAGAGGCTACATGGGAACATGAGGAAGCTATGAGAAAACAGTACCCAAACCTCTTTTCCAGTAAGATTTTTTAGGACGAAAATCCCTAAAGGGGGGAGAGTTATAACAATTTGATTTTGGGTCTAGTCGGAACAGTGGTTTCGGGACCACGAATCTGACGTAGAAAGATCTATTTTTATTATAATTTTTATGGTTTACTGTTTCATGAAATTGTTTCGTGAAAATTTCGTTTGAAAATTTTATAGATTAGGCACTTAATTTAGCTAAAAGGACTAAATTGCAGTAGGTGCAAAATGTGTGTTCTAGAAGCCAAAGGTGTCTAATTGCTATGAAATTTTAAATTGGAGGTCCTTAAATAGTAATTAGACCATTATAGTTTAGTATGGACAAAAATGGACATGGTTAGTGAAAAATTTCAAAGTTTAGGTAAGGGGCATTTTGGTAATCTAGTAAATAAAGCCAAAATAACTAAATAAAAGTCTTCATCTTCATCAATTTAGTCCCCATGGCAGAATATTGCAACAGAAGACATAGCTAGGGTTTTGGCCACTTTCAAGCTCGATTGTAAGTCTGTTATAGCCCTGTTTTTAATGATTTTCATGTTTTTGAGATCTTTGTAACGTAATCTAGCTTTTCCAAGGACTATTTTGAAGTATTGTCAAAGTTTAAAATTTTAACCATGTTAGGTATTTTTGTATTTTGATGTTTAATGGTAGAAAATGCATGTTTGGTGTTAGATAAACAACTTTTGCTAAGAAATTTTCGGTAAAAATGTCAAAAAGTACTTATTTGTAAAAGTTATAAAATGAGTAGTAAAAGTGTGATTAAGTGGAAAATGTGGGCTGATATGAATGTGAAAATGGTTCGGTAGGCTTGGGTTTTGACGAAATTGAATACATTTCATTTTACAAGCCTAGGGACTAAATTGTAAAAATGACAACATTAGGGGCAAAAATATAATTTCACTGTAATATGATTTTTGGGCCAAATTAAATAATTTGAGTTTTAAATGAGTTAAATTTGTTATTATAGATTAAGAAAAATGAGGTTCGGACCTAGATCGGGGGAAAAACAAAGTGTTTGACGATTAGGTCCAATTCTACTATTTTTGTACCGAGGTAAGTTCGTATGTAAATAATGCATTGTTATATTTATGTTTTAAATGCTTTAATACTGTATGAGTTGATATTGACTCTTTGGATGTATTCGACAATGTTTTGACAAGTGTGAAATCCCGATTAAACCTTAGGAATAGAATAGGATACGAGTGACATCTCACTAGGAACCCATGTGTATATGCGATTATGTAATCCGGGTGCTAGTCTCGTACGTCCTACCAATGGCTGGGTAGTCTGGCATGTGTTGCTGATACCTGACAACTTGTGTGAACAGTACTGTATAGCCACGTCCTGACTGACACCTTGTGTGATCAGGCCCGTGAATAGCTCGAAAATGAGCCCATATGTATTATGAGATATGAGGTAGCTTCGACTACATATATGACACTTATGTGCAAGATTTTTGAGTATCTGTTAAAATTCCGAGCATTCAACGGGAATGTCAAATTTTTGAAAGGATATGGTTATGTGCGAGCTGGTACAGGTATGTACGTAAAACTCATAAGTAATGAGCTCGATATGTGATGAACTCTTGGTACGATTGTGATTGAGTAAGTTATGACTATGAGATTTTGATAATTTTTATGCTAATCTTCATCATGTGAATTGTATGTTAAATGTGTGGTTATGATGCTTATTATTTGCATAGGAACTTACTAAGCTATATAGCTTACTCTCCTTCATTTACCTTGTTTTATAGTGTCACCAAGCTAGCTCGGGACTCGGAGACTGTCGGAGATCCACTCACACTATCAATAATTATTTTGGCACCAATGAATTCAACATTTTGAGTTATGGCATGTATAGGGGACTTGGTCATTTTCTTATGTGTCATATTGATTTGGCCAAATGTGTTAGCTTATATTGGTTAGAAGTTCATTTTGTATAAGGCCATTGGGAATGGGCTAATATTGGCTATAAGTATATTTATAAAATGATGCCTTTCATGAATGATATGTTGATGTCTTGGTTGTGAATGTTAGTTATATGTATATGGTTGGATCGGTATTATGTTATGTTGTGTAGGTATGTGCATTAAAGGGTGGCAAAATAGCTTGGTAAAAAGCCTTATTTTTGTCTACATGGGTAGACACACGGGCATGTTTCTAGGCCGTGTGCGACACACGGGTTGCCCTACGGGCATGTGTTTAGGCCGTGTATCCCCTGTACCCTAATTTTTGCAAAATAGAATGCCCAATATTGAGTACACGAGTAGAGACACTGTAGTGTGTCTCAGCCGTGTGAGGGCCACGGCTTTGGACACGGGTGTGTGTGCCGGGCGTGTGAAGTCTGCACCTATTTAATGAAAAATCATAAATTTTAAATTGACCACATGGCCTAGCACACGGGAGTGTGACTTGGCCATGTGTCTTAAAATTTTTCTTGGCTCTTACACGGGATTGGGACAAGGGCGTGTGTGACCACACGCGTACCCACACGGGTGTGTGACCCCTGTTTAGTGGAAAATTTTCTAAGTTTTGGTAAAATTTTCTAAAGTTCTTGGCTTGGTTCTGGTCCACTTTTATTGTACGTTTTGGGCCTCGTAGTCTCTTATCAGGGACTTTATGATTAAATGCAAATGGTTTTAAGTTGGACGCAAATTTATAACCTGAGATTGTATATTTGTTTGTGTGATGAGTTCGGTAAAGCCTTGTACCTTATTCCAGAGTTGAATTCGTGAAAAGGGTGTTACACATCAGTTCTTTTTCAAGAGTACCCATTAGGGTACTAAATCAAGGAACACACTCTCGAGCCACATGACGTATAACAGGATTACCAGTCTAGGCTAAATCCTTTATATAATGTATGCTCAAAAGAGCTCAACTAGGATTACCAGTCCAAGCTAAATCCTAATGTAACATATACTCAAGAGATATCATATCAGGATTACCCGTCTAGGCTAAATCCTTCCTATAATGAGGTCAATGGGATTTCTCATCCGAGCTGATTCCCGCCAGCAACAAATGCTGGACCTCATTCATTCCGGGAAAGCACATATGTTCATCGGAATTCAATATTCAATCGTGACATAACCCTTTTTCACCATTTTCAAGCATGTATTAATTTCTCATATTGTAACATCCAAGTAAATCACATAAATGATAATCACATTTCATACAATCACAACATTTAATTTAACATAATTACAGGCTCGATTAATTTACAGAAACTTACCTCGACACTTGTTCGCGTAAATAATCTACTAATCCGAAACCTTTTCTTTCCTTGATCTAACCTTGAATGTGATTTGTCTAGATCTATATAAATAGCTTTAATCATCAATTTCTCATGTTTCATACTCATTTGGACTCAATTTACATCCTAGGAAAAATTACCATTTTGCCCTTAACTTTTTGATAAATTCCAATTTTGTCCCTAGGCTCGGAAAATGAAACTTGTGCAATTTACTACCTATTCCAAGCCTAACCAAAATCCCATTACAAAATTTACAGCAAATGTATCAATAAAAATTTAGCATTTTTGTTCAATTTCACAATTTTACATTTTAGTCCCTAAATCATGTTTTCATCAAAAATCACTTTGTAAAAGTTGTTTATCTATTAACAACCTTTCATTTTCTACCATAAATTTCTAAATTTTCAGAATATTCATCCATGACCTAAATTTCATACCATAAATTTCTAAATTTTCAGAATATTCATCCATGACCTAAATTTCATACCTTGATAACTTTTCAAATTAATCCCCCAAATAGATAGATTAAGCTATATTGGTTTCAAAAATATCAAAATTACTAAGAACAGGACAAGGAAACTTACCTAATTAAGCCATGAAAGTTTCTTCTCTCTCTCTCTTAGGGTTTCAATGTATTTTAGGTTGAATAAGATGAGAAAATAAGATGATATTTTCTTTTCGTCCTTTAACTAATTAAATATTTTTCAAATTCCAATTTAGTCCTTGCCCTTTTTCTAAATTTCCATGGATGAATCACCAAAAAATCTACATACTTTTCTTTAATGGTCTAATTACAATATAAGGACCGCTAGTTTTGAATTCCATAGCTATTTAATCGTTATAGCTACTAGAATTTAACTTTTGCATTTTATGCAATTTAGTCCTTCTCGTAATTAAAGACTTAATGATAAAATTTTGGTATCAAAATTTTCACATGACATGTCTATCATAATACAGACCATATAATAAAATAAAAACAAACTTCATTTTCGGATCAAATTTGTGGTCCTAAAACCACTGTTTCGATTTCATTGAAAAATGGGTTGTTACAACTTTCCCCTTCTTTAGGGATTTTCGTCCTCGAAAATTTTACCAGTAAAAAGATTCAGGTATTGCTTCCTCAGAGTATCCTCCGGTTCCCAGGTAGCCTCTTCTATATAGTGTCGTTGCCGAAGAACTTTTACAAAAGCTATCTTTTTATTGCTTAACTCTTTTGTTTCCCGAGCTAAGATTTTGATTGGTTCTTCACTATATGTCATATCATACTGAATCTCTACCTTTTTCGGAGAGATAACATGTGAAGGATCATATCGGTACCGTCGTAGCATAGACACATGAAAAACATTATGAATCCGATCAAGTTTTGGTGGTAAAGCTAACCAATATACAACTGGTCTGATTCTTTCTGTAATCTCATATGGTCCAATGAACTGTGGACTTAGTTTTCCTTTCCGACCAAACCGGAGAACTTTCTTCCAAGGCGATACTTTCAAGAATACCTTGTCACTGACTTGAAATTTTATTTCTTTTCGTTTAGGATCAGCATAGGACTTTTGACGATCAGAGGTTGCTTTCAAACTGACCCGAATCACTTTTACTTTTTCCTCGGTTTCACGGACTAAGTCAACTTTGTGTAACTTTTTTTCACTGAGTTCTGTCCAATACAGTGGAGTTCTACATTTGTAACCATACAAGGCTTCATACGATGCCATTTTGATGCTAGGCTGATAACTGTTATTATAAGCAAATTCAACGAAAGGCAAATACCTTTCCCAGTTACCTTCAAACTCAAGTATACAACATTGAAGCATATCTTCCAAGATCTGTATTACCAGTTCAAATTGACCATCTGTCTGGGGATGAAATGCAGTGCTAAAGTGTAATCGAGTACCTAGAGCTTCTTGCAATTTGCTCTAGAATCGAGATGTAAACAGAAGGTCTCTATCTGAAATAATGGAGACAGACACTCCATGCAATCTGACAATCTCAGAGACATATAATTCAGCCAAGGAAAAGTCTACACGTACCGAAATAAAGTGTGCAGACTTTGTCAACTGATCAACAATCACCCAAATGGCATCTTTCTTCTTTGGAAACAGGGGTAACCCCGATACAAAGTCCATAATAATTCTTTCCCATTTCTATTCCGGTATCATAACCGGCTGTAATAGTCCAGAAGGCAACTGATGTTTAGTTTTTACTTGCTGACATATCAAACATTTAGATACAAACTCATAAATATCTCATTTTATTCCCGGCCACCAGTACATCTTTTTCAGATCATTATACATTTTATTACTACCAGGATGAATAGACATGTTACCATTATGAGCTTTATTCAAAATCTTCTATACTAGTTCTGAACTTTTCGGTACACACACTCTGCCTCTGAATAACAAACAACCATCAGTCCCAATATGAAATTCTGAGTCAGGAGTCGATTTGCTTTGTATCGTTTTGCGTACAACTTACTATCATTTTTCTGAGCTTTAGAAATCTGCTGCAAAAATGTTGGTCTAGATTTTAACTCAGCTATAATTGAACCATTATTAGCTAATGACAATCGGGCATTCATTGCTCGCAAGGTATACAGGGATTTTCTTTTTAGAGCATCTGCTACTACATTGTCTTTTCCTAGATGGTAGTCAATAACAAGATTATAATCTTTCAATAACTCAAACCATCTGCGCTGTCTCAAATTCAAATCTTTCTGTGACATAAAAAAATTCAGACTTTTATGATTAGTGAACATGTGACATTTTTCACCAAATAAGTAATGCCGCAAGATTTTCAATGCAAACACTATGGCTGCCAATTCAAGATCGTGTGTCGGGTAGTTCTTTTCATGTGGCTTTAGCTGTCGTAAAACATAAGCTACCACTTTACCTTCTTGCATCAAAACACAGCCTAAACCATTCAATGATGCATACTATAAATTATAAATTCCTTACCCGATTCAGGCTGGACTAACACAGGTGCTTCAGTCAATAAAGCCTTTAATCTGTCAAAACTCTGCTGGCATTTGTCAGTCCACTCAAACTTTACCTTTTTCTGCAGCAAACGGGTCATCAGAGAAGCTATCGTTGAAATTTTTTTTACAAATCTCTAATAATAACTAGCTAGTCCTAAAAAACTTCAAACTTCAAACACATTCTTCGGTGGCTTCCAATTAACAATGGCTGGAATTTTATTCGGGTCTACTCTAACTGTAACAGCCAAATTTTTCAGTAGTGTCAGAAATAGTGATTCGAGATCACTAAATCCAACGAGTAAGTTTAGAAATTTTAATAAATAATAATTATGGGCCAAACGCGAATTTAAAAGAATTTTTGAATTAGTGAATTTTGCTATTTTAAAAGAATTAATCAGGTAAATTGGGTTAAAAATGAGGTATCGAGACCTCAGATTCATAAACCGAGCCATAAATACTTTTATAAATATTTATGGAGTGTTATTAAGTTAGTATTAAAGTTTCGTTAGAAAATTTTAACGTTTGGTTAGTCAATTAATTAAAAAGGACTAAATTGAAAATAGTGTAAAATTTGTTAAATTGTGATTAAATAGCTTAAGTGATTAAAAAGGAGGAATTTAAAAGGCAATTGGACCCAAATTGTATGGGCTGGACGGTTGGGCAAGAAAATCAGCAAAAAGACAAGGAGAAACAAGGGCAAAATGAGAAATTTTGCAAATTAAACATATAAAACAAGACAAAATTGAAAAATCTAGAGATATCATCATTTTTCTTCAGTAAAAATGCCATGGGAGGTCTGAAAGTTGCTGGTTTTTCATACTTTGACATATGTGAGTTCAATTCTTTCCCTTTTCTTTGATATTTTTATGTTTTTGTGAACTTTACAATTAGGTCCAAGTGTTTAATTCATTAGTTTTTTATTTTATGGACAAAATTGAAAGTTACAATTGATAAGTGTTGGCTATTTATGATGAAATAAAATGAATTTGAAGCTTTGATTTTGTTGTTTGATGATTTTATCAAGTAATTTCAATAGAAATTGATTTTAGGACCTAATTGTGAAAAAGTTGTGAATTAAGGTATAGTGTTAAAATTCTGATTTTCAAAGGTTGTGTAATAGTTTAGAATGATGTAATAAAATGTTAATTGAGAAAAATTAGCTTAATAGATGGGATAATTGAGTAAGGACTGAATTGTATGACTTGTGAAATTTAGAGGAAAAATGGTAATAAACATCTTGAACTAAAACAGTTTTGGACAGCAGCAGTAGGTTAACTTTGAAAAATCACCATAAATTGTAGAAATCGAATTAAAGTATGAAAAAATATTGAATTAAAGCTTATTGAGTCTAGTTTCTCATAGAAGAAACAGTGTAAGAAATTAAATTGCAAATTATGAGATATGATGAATTTTGTGAGATAAGGTCAGAATAAATTCGGGTTTCCCTGTTTTGACTTTGGAAAATAACCAAAAATTGGAGAAATATAATTAGAGGCTCAAATTCATATGATTAGAATCCTTGATGAGTATATTTTCAATAGAAATCAACGGAAACATTATCTGAGTTCTGTACTGTGATATAATTAATTTTTAGTGAAGAGAGGTTAGAACTGTCAGATAGTGAAATAGGGGAAACTTAAATGAATAAACTGTACTAATTGGATAAACCAAAAATTCTGAAAATTTTATGGTGGAAGGATATTTGAGTCTAGTTTCAGAAAAAAATTACAGATCTTAATTTGGAGCTCTGTAGCTCAAATTATAAATAATTAAGTGACTATGACTCGTGTGGACAGCTTGATGTGAGCATTAATAAGTAAATTGTGAAATTGTACTTACAAGAATGTTATATACATTAAGGATGTGGAATGGAGAGGAGGAGGAGGAAAATAAATGATATATGTTTATAGGAAAATAGTATAAGAATGATACATATCATGACATGTATGTATATATATGACTGGTTTCAATATGATACTTGTTGGGTATGAAGTTGGATTGAAATGTCTCAAGCAAGTATTTTATTCTGCGTATCTAAAATGTGGTATTTTATAAAGATATGATTTAGATTTAAATATGAATGCTTGATGATTAAGCTGAAAATATTTGGTAAGATGATAATCATGGTATAAAAGTATAAGTGGTACCATAATAGACAAGGTAAAATGAGTATGAGAGACAAATGTATAATGACATACAAATGCTATGTTTGTAATTTAATTGAGATTTTTTAATTATTAAATGCATACAATGTTATATGCTTTTGATTTTGTATAAGTGTGTAAGAGATTAAAGTTGACCGAGGCTTGGAAAATAGCTTAGGTATTGACCACACAGGCAGAGACACGGCCGTGTGTCTCAGCCATGTATGGAACACGACTTTAGGGCACAGGCGTACGATGTGGCCGTGTGCCCCTAGATTGATGATGATGTCATAAATAGAGAGCTCCACGGACAAGAGACACGGGCATGTCTCAAGCCATACGGGCGTGTGGGTAGTTCACAAGTAAAACTTTTAAAATTTAAGCGAAAAATTTTATGAGAAATTGGTTGAGTTCCGACTTGATTTTAATGTTCATGTTGGGCTTTGAGGGCCCAAATAAAGGTCGCTATATATATATGTTCACAGAAAGTGAATAGTAATGTTTCGATTAATCTGTAAATGTTCTGTATGTACTGGTAACACTCTGTAACCCTGTTTTGACGACGGATACGGGTTCGGGGTGTTACACTAACACCTTTAGTAGATACTATATGCCCAAGAAAACCAACTTCCCGTAGCCAAAATTCACATTTACTGAATTTGGCGTACAATTGTTTCTCTTGTAGGGTTTGCAACACTATTCTCAAATGCTCAGCATGTTCATTTTCATCTCGTGAGTAAACCAAAATATCGTCTATAAATATCACTACAAACATGTCTAAATATGGGCTGAAAATTATGTTAATCAGATCCATAAACACTATAGGTGCATTTGTCAAATCGAATGGGATCACAAGAAACTCATAGTCTCCATACCTGGTTCTAAAAGCTGTATTTGGCACATTTGAATCTTTTACCCGTAGTTGATAGTAACTAGAACAAAGATCGATCTTTGAAAATACAGTGGCACATTTTACTTGTCAAACAAGTCATCTATATGGGGCAATGAATATTTGTTATTTATTGTAACTTTGTTGAGTTGTCTTTAATCAATGCACAACCTTAATGATCCATCTTTCTTCTTTACAAGCAGAACTGGCGCACCCCAAGGTGAGAAACTAAGTCGAGCAAAACCTCTATCAATCAATTCTTGTAACTGTGCTTTCAGCTCTTTCAATTCAGTAGGAGCCATCCTTTAAGGTGCTATGGATATAGATGTTGTACCTAGAACAAGATCTATAGAGAATTCCACTTCTCTATCCGGTGGTAAACTAGGTAATTCTTCTGGGAATACATTAGGAAACTCACATACAACAGACACTGATTGAATCTTTGACTCGGATACTTTAGTATCCAACACATATGCAAGATAAGCATCATAACCCTTTTTGACATATTTCTGTGTTGATATTGCTGAAATCACATTACGCAATCCATCCGGTTTATCAAATTCAACATGAAGTAATTCACCACTCTCACATTTCAATACAATATATTTCTGTTTACAGTTCACCACTGCATCATATTAGGTTAATCAATCCATTCGCAAAATCAGATCAAATTCATCAAATGGCAATAACATCAAGTCAGCCAAAAAGCAATAACCTTTTACCATCAATAGACAGTTCTTACAAACTTTATCCACCATAACACACTGGCCTAGGGGGTTCGAAACTTTAACCACAAATTCAGTGAATTCAATAGGTAAATTCTTAACAGACAATAAGTTCGTGCATATGTATGAATGTGTGGAACCAGGATCAATCAAAGCAGTAACATCAGTATCAAGTAGAGAAAATGTACCAGTAATGACGTCTGGCGCAAAGGCAACTTCTCTAGCATGAATAGCATATGTCCTTACAGGTGCTCGTGCCTCAGATCTAAGTGTTGTATCCTTGGTAGTACCTCAACTACCACCAACATTGTCGGGATGACGGGGTGGTCTGCCTCTCGAGACAAGATTACTAGGCTTTGGAGCTGGATCTATCTCTTTTTCAACTATTTATGGACAATATCTAAGAAAATGGTCAAGTGAATCACGTCCAAAACAAGCTCTACTTCTAAACCAACATTTCCCATGATGAAATTTGTTACAATGTTTACATTTCGGTTTGGGATTACCAACACTACCCATACTGGTCACAGATGGAGATGAAGACCTCGGGTTAGAACGTTAAGAGCCCCGCTCTCTTCCAGAATATCCCGTAGAGGTGGTAATACGATCATAATAGTTCTTTAATTTTTTAGAAGCAAATGATTATGACTTACTCATAGTTTTTTTCTAGAAAATCGAGCCTCTCTATCAGCTTGTTTCTTTTCTTTACTCAATTCCTTAGCTTTTTGTGCTCGACCGGCTAACACCGCAAATTCCCTTATTTCGAGAATTTCAATCAGTAACTTGATATTTTCATTTAGACCCTCTTCAAAGCGTTTACACATCTCAGCCTCAGCTAGGACCCATTCTCTGGAATTTTTGCTCAACCGATCAAATTCTCGTTCATACTCAGACACGATCATATTTCCCTGTTTAAGCCCTAAAAATTCTTTCTTTTTCTGATTCATAAATCTCTGACTAACATATTTCTTCCTGAATTCAGCTTGGAAAAATTCCCATGTAACGTTCTCTCTCGGTACAACTGAAGTTATGATATTCCACCAATGGTAAGCTGAATCTTTCAGTAGAGATACTACACATTTCAGACATTCGGAAGGTGCATAAGATAATTCATCAAAAACTCAGATGGTGTTTTCCAACCAAAATTCAGCCCTTTCTGGATCATCATCTGCGATAGCTCTAAATTCTTCCACCCCATGCTTGCGGATTTTATCAACCGGAGGCTTACCAATTCTAACAGGTTCAGCACCTTGTGGCATCTCAGGAACCGGTTGAGAAGCAGGTGGGGGAGGTTGTTGTACAACAGGATTTGTTCTTAAGTACTCCGTAAACCATTATTCATCAATTGAAAGAAAGCTTGTTTTGCCACCTAACTTCAGCCATCAGATACGGGCCTTTCACTACCAGATGCACACGCAACTCTTTGCACTGAAGCTGAAGCATTGCTTCCAACTTCCTCGGATTCAGCTCTAGCTTTGTTCGATTACATTACTATATGAAAAACAAATTTAAAATGACCAGGAGGCATCACACTATCATGAATTATATAATGGCATGTATAGCTAAACTCACGTTTGCTACGTTAAATCCAAGAATCGACTAAATTGTAGCTCTGATACTACTAAATGTAACACCCCTAGCCCGTATCCATCGTCGGAACAGGGTTTCATAGCATTACCAAAACTTTCAAAACATTTTACAAATAATTTATGTAAATTACTATTCCTTAACCAAGATCATTTAAAACGTCCCTTATTTGGACCCTCGAGGCCCAATACGAGCATTAGAATCGAGTCGGGACTTATTCGGAAACTTTAAGAATTTTTTTGCGAAATTACAAAAAAATTTCTAAGTTACAGGGCTCACAGGCCCGTGTGGTCTAAGGGACATGCCCGTGCTACAGGCCCTGTTCGACCTCGCGTAACTTTCTGACTTGTGCAGATGGCCATGCCACACGCCCGTGTGCTAGGCCATGCGGTTAATTAAATTCTTTCGAAATTATATGTAGGTTTCACACGGCCAAGACACGCGCCCATGTTCCAGGCCGTGTAGCACACATAGCTGAGACACACGCCCGTGTCTCTGTCCGTTTGCTCAATTCTAAGCATTCTGTTTTCTCGAATTTAAGGTGTAGGGGACACACAGCCTAACCACACGCCCATGTACCAGGCCATGTGCCACACACGGTTTAGATACACGCTCGTGTGTCTTCCTATGTGGACAAAATAAAGCCATTTCTAGCTTCATTTCTCACCCAAATTTACACCAATGACCTGTACTTAAACTCATATCCAATGACCAACCATTTCAAGCTTTCAAATTAAACAAACTCTATCATTCAACATGACATATCATTACACGTATAAATGTTTATAATCTTACCTTGGTTTAACTTAGGCATTAACATCATTTGATCACATATACTTAAAATAACACATGTATATATATCATAATAACCTACTTAATCATACCAAAATGAACCATTACTAGCCATTCCAATGGCTAGGTTACAAAATATCATTTTTAAGCCACTATTTGCCAGGTTGTCCTATACATGCCATTAAACCAAAATGAGTCTACTATAAATACCCCAAAATAGCTAGTAGATAGTGTGACGATACTCCAATGATCTCCAACCTTCGCTAGCTTTCGAGCACTATAAACAGGGGAAAATAAAGCGGAGTAAGCATTACATGCTTAGTAAGTTCATATAATGAAAACTAAACTTACCAATCCCGTTTATTAAATCTAAGCATACAATATCATGTTTTCCATCCATTTGGCATAATTGCCTAAACACATGCATTTAATCAAACATGTTAGTTATAAAATCTTTATATACATTAAGTAATGATAGATGAGCTCATCATGCAATATTCTTTCAAGACATTACCATTTCATCTCATAATACTCATACCATGTCAAGAGTTGTGTCCGTTGAATCATTGATATCCCGATGGATGTTTAAGTGGTACACTCGAGGTGTACGATTCAATAAGCCGTCAATTCTTTTTCAAGAGTACCCATTAGGGCACTAAATCAAGGAGCACACTCTTGTGCCACATGAAGTATAATAGGATTACCAATCCAGGCTAAATCCTTTATATAACATATGCTTAGAAGAGCTCAATTAGGATTACCAGTCTAAGCTAAATCCTAATGTAACATATACTCGAGAGATATCGTGTCAGGATTACCCATCCGGGCTAAATCCTTCCTACAATATGGTCAATAAGATTTCTCGTCTGATCTAATTTCCGTCAACAACAAAAGCTGGACCTCATTCATTATGAGAAAGCACATATGTTCATCGGAATTCAATATTCAATCGGGACATAACCCTTTTTCATCATTTTCAAGCATGTATTAATTTTTCATGTTCTAACATCCAAGTAAATCACATAAATTATAATCACATTTCATACAATCACAACATTTAATTCAACATAATTACAAGCTCGATTAAGTTACACGAAGTTACCTCGACATTTGTTCACGTAAGTAATCTACTAATCTGAAACCTTTTCTTTTCCTCAATCTAACCTCTAATGTGAGTGTCCAGATCTATATAAAAAGCTTTAATCATCAATTTCTCATATTTCATACTCATTTGGACTCAATTTACATCCTAGGAAAAATTACCATTTTGCCTTTAACTTTTCGATAAATTTTGATTTCGTCCCTAGGCTCGGAAAATGAAACTTGTGTAATTGACTGCCTATTCCAAGCCTAACCAAAATCCCATTACAAAATTCACAGCACATGTATTCATAAAAATTCATCAATTTTCTTCAATTTCACAATTTTACATTTTAGTCCCTAAATCATGTTTTCATCAAAAATCACTTTGTAAAAATTGTTTATCTATCAATAACCTTTCATTTTCTACCATAAATTTCTAATTTTCAGCATATTCATCCATGGTCCGAATTTCATACCTTGATAACTTTTTAAATTAATCCCCCAAATAGATGGATTAAGCTATTTCGGTTTAAAAAATGTCAAAATTACTAAAAACGGGACAAGGAAACTTACCTAATTAAGCCGTGAAAGTTTCTTCTCTCTCTTCGAGGGTTTCCATGTATTTTAGGTTGAAGAAGATGAGAAAATAAGATGATATTTTCTTTTCATCTTTTAATTAATTAAATATATTTCAAATTCCAATTTAGTCATTGCCTTTTTTCTAAATTTCCATGGATGAGTGACCAAAAATCTACATACTAAATTTACATGTTAACAGATGCATGTACACATATCATAGAAAGGCACCTTAAGTGTCTCCACATATTAATGTCAAAATCACATTAATAAAGGCCTTTTGAGCATGTTCATATCCACATGTAGGCACCATAAGTTCTTTTTAAATACTTACTCTTTTTTATATTTCCTTAGACATTGTAGACATATCCATTTAATATAATAGCTTCCAAAAGTAAAAAATCATATTTCCATTGTTATTTATCTTTTACATATCAATTCTCATATTTTGACATAATATCGACTAAAATTATAAATTCACCAATAAGTCTTATTTATGGCCACAATGTCATCTATTCACATTTTTACATTAATAATATAATTTTATATGTCAAACCATGTTTACTAACTCTTCCATAGCAATTAATATCTCCATAACATATTTTTATTTTACAAAGCATTTCTTGACTATGTAACGCCCCGAAACCCGGTGATCGTGATTTTTCGTGATTAGTTTTATAAATTTATAATTAATCGTTCTTGAAACTAACTATTATCATGACGTAGGCAAGTGTACCTATCGAACAGTAGTATAGCTTTAGCAAGACAGGATTGTCGAACCCAAAGGACTAAAAGTACTAGTAATGACTGCCTTTTTATTATCTAGCCTAAGAAATAAAAGGGTTTGTTTTAACTAATTAATTAAACTAAGAAGTTGCAGAAAATAGAATTGGGAAATTACTTTTGGGAAAAACGATTGATTTAGGACAATACCTAAGGAAAAATCCACCTAGACTTTTACTTGTTATTCTGGCTCCGAACCAGACTATTTATTCATTCAACTTGTTCCGTAGAAATCCCTAAGTTATGTTATTATCCTTATTTAAGACTAATAACGTCTAATCCCTAGGTTGAATAACCAAGACTTTTCTCTAATTAACACCCTAGGGTTGCATTAACTCGATCTATGGATTCCCTTATTAGGTTTCACCCTAATCTGGCAAAATCTTGTCACCCTATCTCTAGGCGCGCAATCAACTCTGCTTGATTATGACAAAGTCACTCTTAGCCAGGGACTATTCATCCTCCAACTAAGAGCGTTAACTTGAATCGATATCCTAAAATACCAAAGCAAGAATTAAGAACATATAATTAAGAACAAGTCAAATATTTATCATATGATTCAGAAAATAATAACAAGATTCATCTTAGGTTTCATCCCCTTTAGGTATTTCAGGGTTTTAGTTCATAACTAAATAAGAAAACATCTCAGAATAATAAAGAACACAAAACATAAAGAAAACCAAAAACTCCTGAAGGGAAATTAAGGAGAAATCTTCAGTCTTGATGATGAATTCGGCTTCTGAGATGGATTAATCAGCTTCCTTAGAGTAATTCCTCACTCCCTATTCTCTGTCTCCCCTTTTTGAATGGAACTTAGCTAGGGTTCGGTAGGGACACGCCCGTGTGGCACGGCCGTGTGCAAATACTTCAGGCCGTGGTCGAGGCTGAGATATCAACACGCCCGTGCTGAGGTTGATTTGGGCCGTGGTCGACCCTATTAGATTGGCACGAGCATATGTGCTGCCTGTGTGAGGAAGTCCAGGCCGTGTTGTTTTCCCTTGTCGGCCTATTTTCTCCGTTTTTGGCCCATTTCTCGCTCTTTTCGTCCTCCTATGCTCACCTAAGTATAAAACATGAAATTAAAGGATTAAGAGCATCAAATTCACCAAATCTAAGGAGAAATCATTCATAAACGTGCTAAGCGAGGGATAAAAATATTTATAAATTATGGTTTATCACCCGGCCTAGAAGTTTAGACTGAATCTTAGATGTTACATTGATCACCGAAGTGATCGTAGGAAAAAAATTAGTTTAACCAGCTAGAAAACAATCGGTATTTAAGTTAGATAAAAATTTTCATTTTAAAATCCCGGTATTACAAAAATTTTAGTCTAAAAAATGCTTACGTTCGTATAACACAACATTTCGTACCACAATATTCAAAATAAAACTTACAATTCAAACCATTTATTTATAGATGCAGAATTTATAAAAATACTTTTAAAGTCAATTCTAAAACGTGGCTGTCTGAGACCTCCGGCATGCCGAGTCCAGCAATAACATATGGAAATACCTGAAAAAGGGAGACTGAGGGGGTGAGCTATACGAGCCCAGTGTGAGTTCGAAATGATTAACAATAGATTTATAGAAGAGCATTCCAGATAGTAGTTTAATAGCAAAACATGCTTACAGAGATATATAAAAATATAAGGTAAATTCAAGGCCAACGTCCCAACAGAACGTAACAATCAAACAAACCACATCATAGACAGAAACTCAACCGATAACCCGTCAATGGGTCGATACCAAAAAACTTATCATCACAAACACAGTGTTCCAAAACATTATTATGCTAACACCTCAATATACGCAAAATCAGTCACACATGTTAAGTCAACCAGACAAAATACCGACAAATAAACTTACACCTAGTCACATAACCATATGCGCATGAATGCAGTCAAGTAGAAAAGAAACCCACCCATCTAGCCAAAACACCTCTCCGTCCCCCGATCACACCCCAAAAGAGCTGTTTAATCCCATCCAACCCAACACACCATGTAGGACCTCGAAAGGCCCATCCAACCCTACACACTACGTATGTGGACAAGCCTACTCAAATAATAATACGCAGGAAAGCTGACGTATATGTAGAAAAGTGTATTGCGGTAAATCGCTGTACAGATATATTGTAGTTTAAACTTCCAAGTCAGATAATAATACGCAGCAAAGTTGGCGTATATGCAGTACAGTGCGGTAAACTGTTTTATCGATAAGTTGCTGTTAAATTGCCAAATCAGTTCAGAATTAGTCTTCCTTCTCTTCACAACCAACCCAAAAATTACTTTATGCAAGTGCATGTATGCTTACAACCTCACAGAAACAATGAACACATTGACAAATAGTTAGACAGAAACAGACATGCACACACCCAGCTAACCGTGTTTAGAATTAGATATCTCGTACAACAGTCACAAATAACACGTAAACCAAAACCTAGATCAGGTTCTTAACTACCCTCATTAAAGCCTAGTCAAGGGTCGAAACACACTAACATATTTTTAGATCCAAAACATACATAGAACTAAAATTGGTGACTTAGGGCCACACGCCCGTGTGCACTGGCTGTGTGGGAATGCCTAGGCCATGTAGGGATCAACACACCCGTGTGAGGGAACACATGCCCATGTGGAAAGAGGCACATAGCTGTGTGGCTAAGGCACACGTCCGTGTAAGCCAGGGACATTACCATGTGAACGGGCCGTGTAACTCTTTGTCCAATTGTGCTAAAATAATATGCAAGGTAGACACGGCTGTCTACCCACCAGAAACGGCCGTGTGTTCAAAACGCACGCCTGTGTAGGATCTCTAAATCCCCAAATTAGCCACACGACCGTGTGGCCAGGCCGTGTGGCACCAAATCACCCAAACTCTAATTCTTAAACGCACACGCCCTTGTGCTGAAGGGATACGGCCGTGTAGACATCGACTAATTTGCCCAAATCAGCCACATAGCCATGTGTCCAGGCCATGTGGCACCTAATCTTACCCAGAAACCCTAATTCCTAATCCCACACGGCCGTGTGAAAACATACACGCCCATACGGCCACCTGTGTGGTCACAAAACCACACCGGAACAGGCTAAAATTGTCATTTTAGCCAACAAATCAGTCACCGAACTTTGCTATAACAAAAATATATTGGAATACGCAGTATTCCTTATACTTCCTCAACAACTGAATACCTAAAATCAATGGTTTAGAGCACACACAAGAATTTCCAAATCAACAACTTGCAAATAACTTAGATAAGATTCGAATCCCACACCTGATTCGCGATCAAAGACGTCCAGACACCGACTCGGCGACAAGGAAACCAAAGCTCTCTGAAAACCACAAACAAAACTGTTTTCCAAAAGAAGAAAAGAAAAAGGGAAAAAAAGAAAGGGGAACCAAAGAGAGGGAGAGGAGAACGTGAACAAAAAGAAAGAAAGCAGTAACCAAAAAATAAAAATAAAAATAAAAATAAATAGTTATTTTTAAACTTAAAACCAGTCTACTATTTAACAAAATAAAAATATTTCTCAAAAATGCACATACAAGGATTCGAACATGCGACCCAGAGAGACACTAACACACAACTAACCACTAGACCAGCAGGCCCATTTTGATATCAAAACGCGCAACTAAACACAATAGTTCAACCTACTCACTGACCCTAACCACAAGGCTCAAAACTTCTAAACCTAAAATTTAGGGTGTTATGAACTAACAATTCCAATATGTTTATTACAAATTTCCATTCCATATTTATCACCTATATTTTTACCTAATCCATAAACTCTAATATAAGATAAATAAGAGTATCCAAGGTACTTACCTTAATGGATACTTGACCTGACGTCAAATGTAGTAGTTATTTTAAGTCATTTCTACAATTAACGAGCTTGTTTTCTTGTCATTCTATAATTAATTATTGCATTTTCAGTATTAGTAAGTTAGGAACTAAATATTAATAAAATAAGCATTTTTACTCATTTTCTACTATTTCGATGACCTGTAAGGCTGACTCGGGCCTTGTGGGTGACTAATGGGCTAATTAAGTGTGTAGGATGCCAATTTAAGTCCAAGAATACAAGGAATGATGATCAGGCCGCAAGACAAGGGAGCCCGATAGGCCAATGAAGATTCCAAGACTACGAAAGCACTTGACGTCGTAACGAGAAGCTTCCTCTCGTCACGACGACGCAAGGAAGATAGGAAGGATTTCACGGTGGCAGCATCGTGACGAGGAGTCTTCCCATGTCACGATGACGCGACAATGGCAGGCCAAAATGTGGTTGATTCTTTGGATGACACTTTTGGGGTATTTCCTCATTTGGACCCTAGCATTTATCATAATATTATATTAATCAGTGTCTAAGTGTATCTAGGGTTGAGTGGTCACCAAGTAGCTCGTTGTCTATATAAGCAACCTTAGGTTCATCGGGATTCTATGCAGACTTAGAGACACAATTTTTCCTATTTAGTTTTTTTTTTGTATTTTCTTAGTTGGACAAAACACGTTAGCAAACAAAATAAATAAATATAAATAAACATATATAAAATAAAATATAAATAGAATGATTTATATTTAACTTTTGAAATACGAAAAACAATCAAAATCGTAACAAAAGTTGAAATCAAAAGGGAGAATAGAGATTTTACTAAATGCTGAGGCCTGTTAAAAATAGTTTCCTTAAGACACATTCGGTCACTCCTATGGTACTCAGAGAAACATTGGTCGAATGTCTTCTAGGATACAACAACAACAATAACCAAAGCAATAGCACCTCTGCAGCAATCAACAAACAAACGATGTATTTTTCTATCACCGGAACATTTGAAAAATACTGAGAGGAAAAGAAAAGTTTTGAAAGCAACAAAATTTCGGTGTGAAAGAATATTAGAGTGTCTAATACTACAGAATTTGTAGCCTTTTATAGGCATTGAGAATGTTGAAATTTTGGAAATTTTCCACAAAATCTACCATTAATGAGCCAATAAATCAATTTGATTTAAAGATTAAATCAAATTGACTAGAATCAAATAAATAAGATAAATGTCATTATATACACAAATTATGTAGGAAAAATAATTTTGTGTTGAGCTAAAATATCAGCAGGTCCACTCTAGGCCCAACCGATCTGGACATTTCGCGTCACCTACGTCGTTCAAATGCGCCCTAACCCCACACCCCCCACCACGACGCTTGAGGCAGGGTTCCAAGCTTAGTCATTCAATAACCCTTCAAGAGGGTTCCCATATATATACACATCTCACACTTGGTATTTAACCAATGTGGGATCTAAGCTTTTACTTTTCCTCAACAAATATTTCCAAGTAGCTTACTTTGAGTATCAATTTCTCATTCATCACTTAACCATTTTGAGCATATGATATACCATTGTAAAGGTCTCATGGAGTAAAATATGAAACCATAATTTTATGATTCAACTCTCCACCTTTACCTATTGATAATATGCCTCAGGGTTCCCATAAAATACAATTTTTCCAACATTCTTTTCATGTTCTCTTAGTCAGAACTTTTCTATTCTGATGTGAAGACAATTGCAAGCGGCGATTGCTTCAACACTGCACTTCAATATATATTCATGAGCTTTCTCCTATCTCTTATTCTTTTATTTATATTTTCATTAACCTTATCAATTAGCGTTTATATGAATAATTGAATAAATTATTGTGCTTATTCTATGTCTCACATGATTCGATTTATAAAATAATTTATTTGTTAAGTGATTATTTATATGAAATTGGTTGTTTATTCAAGAGTACTTAGTATATTAGGGAGTGATGCCCCTAATAGAATATCGAGATAGGTGAGACCGAAAAGGTAGTTTATCGTGTATAACTTGTGCTAAGCGATGAGACCGGGAGGGTATCCGTATGCCTAGGAAGAGACCGAAGGCTGACTTAGGTGGTAATCCTTAGTGAAGATGAGACCGGAAGGGTATTCTTAGCTAAGAGTGATAAATAATTCAATCTAGGATAACCAATTATTTAATTAGATAATTAGGGATTTAAATGGATCATAAGCTAAAGGTTCACATTGTCGACACTAGGAATAGGAAATTCATTAAGTTAATTTAGCGCAATTAACTTAATTAGTTTAATTAATATTTTAATTTGGATTTACACTACTAATTTGTGACTTAATTAGATTAGTAATTATTTTCTGTAATTGATTTAATAATAATTTCTCCAAACTGCAATCCATTGGGTACAATCCTCAGAATACTTACCAGTGCTTCATTATAAACTTTACTATATTACAATTTGACCCGTACGCTTGCAGCCACTACCGATTTGATTTCTTATATTTTGGTGTGATATTTTTACTATAAACAATAACACGTTTATAAGAGGTCAAGTTATTGGCGTCGTTGTCGGGGATTATAACGGTGAAATTTTTACTAGATTGATTACTGTAAAATAATATTAATTGAAAGACGAATGATCTAAATAGTGTTCTAATTTTTTTGTACATAATTGAATATTTTTATTTTGAATTTTTGTAGTTAATTAAATATTTTTACTTACCTTGTTGATTAGCAGGTTTAATCATGAATATTGATTTATATAGGTCGGTGTACGAACTATCCAAATCGAGTTGCTTGTACGGGGCGCTGACATACCAATGGAGTTTTGATTACAAAGATGAGTAGCCTGAGTGTTCGAACAAACTCCCACTAAATCGAGTAAGTATACGTACGAGAGGGATGGAGATTCGACAAACCTATGGGACTAAGACGAAGTATATGAGGAGGGAGTATACAAGCAATGGGGGATTATGGAGAATCAAATATCGCTCATGATAAAACTATTTCAATGAAAAAACCAAACAATAGAAGTGACACATGAGCAACCTTTAAGGACATCTGAGTATCTAGTTGAAATTCCTTTTGATTTATATGACTATACGTCCTAGCAGAAAAGTCGTGAGTGAGAATTCCAAGCTAAATCAAAGCGAATCCAACAATATTTGGTTCAATTAGAGGAATTTTTCTGGCAAAAGCCCCAAGCAAGTACTCTATTAGAAGAGGTCATACATGATGTCTCCAATTCCGATCCAAAGGACCAATGCATTACAAACAACCATTCGAAATTAAATTTTGAAAATCAACAAGAGTTTGGATCCAAAGATGGGAATGAATTGAATATAACCGAATATGTCTCTGATCCAGTTAACATAGATGTAGACATAGAAGTAGATGTAGCAGTAGAATTAGAAGGCAACCAAAGCTTCTCGTGACATAGAGAGGAGGAAGCTTGAAACAATAATACCCTGAAAGACAAATTGGGGTTGGCTTGGATTCAATATCAAGTGGCTCGTGATGTGGATGTCACGTTCGTTGAAGATAAGGTGATATCATTGGAATCGGTTAAAGGTTTTGGTTCAAATCTATCGACGATGGAACAAACGATAGATCAAAGTATCAAGGACCAGTTGGAAGTTCTTCTTTCGTAGTGATACGGATCGTCCCAACTCTGAAAAGGGATTTCTCTTTTAAATTTTTTTTGATTTTAAATTATGTTTTTCGTTGTTTATTTTTTTATTATGAGTATTTAATTACATGTGTTATGTACTTTTCACAGTAGTTGTGAAGTTTGTAAGGTGGATTAAAGTGACTAAGCACAAACTGAGGTGTCTGACATGTTCCAAAAAGATGAAACGATGAGTTTGGGAGACTTCCAAGTCGTGTCGTGCCACGCACCCCTATGGTGCAACACATCATGACAAGCCAACCCAAAGAATATAGTAACAAATCGCATCATTGTGATGAGGGAGAACGCATCATCCCAACGACCACCATGCGCATGTCATGACGAACTGTAATGCCTCTAAATGTGAAAGGGCTAAACCCTAATCTGAAGTCGTGATAAGCTGAATAAGAGATTGTGATCAGTTGTTTCCTTTAATCATGACAAACTAACTAACAACAACCTTGGAATTTGAACGTGACAAGTTGAGATTCCAACTTGCAACAAAACTGATCGAAGTCGTGACACTACTATAAGGTTTTGTAACATACCTTGACAAAACGACTTGAGGGAGCATAAAATTTATCACAACATTGCAACAGGGAGGGGATTCCATCGTGACGAGCCGACTACTATGCAACATTTCAATGCTCTAACTATCCAGTCAACCCATGCGATTCTCGCCATTCTCAGTTCTCCACAAACTTAGCAACTATAGTTTTTATTTATTTATTTAATTTTATATTTTATTCATAAGTAATTTTCATTCACTTAGAGCACACAATTCCCAATATTTCCAAGACAAAAATAATTCAATCTCTTTAGGGAAGTTCTCTTGTTCGCACTTTAATTCTTTTATATCGGGACAATGTTTGTTCTAAAGTGTGGGGAAAAAGCACATAGGATTTTTTTTTCAGTTTGTGTGTTTTATTTAAGTATTAAATTTATCGAAAAAAATTACTATATATATTTTTTTGTGTTTTCTTTTTTCTATGTAAGAACCCCACAAATTATGAGGCACTGCAAATTTGAGTTAAAATTGCAAGGAAGAGCTAGTCCGACCATTTATGATGGGCTTTTAAAGCTAATCAGGTAACCTCTTTTTTTTATTTTTTATAGCACATTAAGGACAATGTGTCAAATAAAGTGTGGGGGTGACATAAAAAATTTTAAAATTTTCTTAATTTTTTTTAGTTTTTAGTAGTTTTTAAAATTTTTATTGTGTGCGTTTTGTTTGTGCTCAAACTTGTAGAAATACAAGTGATTAGTTAGGATCATGTTAATAGGATTTTGTGAATAAACTATAAATTTAGTTTGATAATAATTGATTCTAAATTATTTAATTTTAGACTACTTAGTTCAATTTATTACACTATGAATAGATTTAATATGTTAAGTATACCACATGATAAACATATGTATAAATAGCATGCATGTTTAATTGAATTATAGGTTGTAGAAATTGATAGACCTAGTCGATTTAATCCATGTATTGAATTACCTAGGGACAACCTAAGGTATTATTTGGTAGACAATTTTTCGAGCCAAAAAGTTAACCATATATATATATTTTTCCCCAATACCTAATTTTAAGCCTAAATCCATTTTCTTGATGAATCGTAATTGAAACACTAAGCCTAACTTATAAGCTATTGGATCCTTTATTTTTTGGTCCTTGCAAGGATTTAGGCGTTTGGCCATTGATATTTAGGGGTTAGGTAGATACATCAAGTTGGTTTCGAAAAGAGAGAAAAATTGACTAAGGAATTGTATGGCATAGTGGGTATAAGATTTCTTGAGCTTGTAGAAAAATAAGCCAAAATGCCAATCGAGAAAATCTCGATGAAAAGAAAAATAAATAAATAAATAAAGGCAAACTGAGTTGGAAAAAAAGTGCGCTCACATTTGTTTGAAAAAGAAAAAATATATGTATACAAGTTTGGATGATTGTACTCAAGAATACTATACTAGGCCTTAGTAATGGAGAGAAAATAAATGTGAGAGAAGTGGATATAAGGTGGTGAGATTATTCAGAATTGAGGGGAGTATCGGGGACAATACAATATGCCAAACTACTTTTTTGCTTAGCCGTTTTGTCGAGCCTATTCTTGAAATTCAAACCAACCTAAGCCACAAAATGTAACAAACTGAAAAGTCTTATGTGACTTAGGTAATACCTTATATGGATTAAATTGTGCCAAGTTTTGACATTTTTACCACTTGTATTCATTTGAACATAATTGTATATTTATATATATGTTTTGATGGAAACCAATACTTAGTGTTCTTTTATTTGTTTGCTTTGTAATTTAATGAACTAATCTGTCTAATTTTAGAAAGTGTGAGTTAATTGTGTATCATGCTAGAATTATATGTTTATTTGCATTGTCTTGTTAATACTTTTTTGTCCAATTTCCTGTATTTTGCTAGCTAAAGTGCACTTTCTTTTCTTGCATGTTTATTTCTGGTTTTTAGTTTTCTTTGTTTGTTTGTTTTTGTTTTGCTTGCTTGAGGATTAAGTGTGGCGGCATTTGACTTGACGTCAAATGTAGTAGTTATTTTAGGTCATTTCTACACTTAACGAGCTTGTTTTCTTGTCATTCTATAATTAATTATTGCATTTTCGATATTAGTAGGTTAGGAACTAAATATTAATCAAATGAGCATTTTTACGATTTTCTACTATTTCAATGACCTGTATGGCCGACTTGGGCCTCGTGAGTATCTAAGGGGCTAATTAAGTGTGTAAGATGTCAATTTAGGTCTAAAAATACAAGGGATGATAATCAGGCTGCAATACAAGGGAGCCTGATAGGCCAATGAAGCTGCCAAGGCTGAGAAAGAACTTGACGTCATGATGAGGAGCTTCCTCTCGTCACGCCTCGTCGCGACTACATGAGAAAGATAGAAAGATTTTACGGTGGCGATGTTGTGACGAGGAGTCTCCCCACAACACAAAGACGTGACGATGGCAGACCAAAATATGGTTGATTCTTTGGACAACACTTTTGGGATATTTCCTTATTTGGACCCTATCATTTATTAGAATATTGTATTAATTGGTATCTAAGTGTATCTAGGGTTGAGTGGCCACCAAGTAGTCTGTTGCCTATATAAGCAACCTTAAGGTCACCGGGATTGTGTGCATGTAACAGCTCAATTTTGGGCCTAGTCGAAATAGTAGTTTCAGAACCACTAACCTGAGGTCGAAGAAATCATTTTAAATATTATTTTATGTGTTATAGCATGTTTATATGAGTGCATGAAAATTTTGGTGAAATAATTTTAGCGATCGCGTAAGGGACAAAAGTTTTATTTCATTAGCTAAAGGTGTCAAATAGCTAGAGAACCAAAATTAGGGGTCTTTAAAGAGCAAATAGGCCTTTATTAATGGCATGGCTGGCCATAGGGACAAAGAAAATAAAAAAGTCAAAATTAGGTGAAATTTGGTGACCTATTTTGACTAGTAATAAGATTAAAATAAAACAAAAGACGTCATCTTTTCATCCCTTCTTTTCACCACCAAAATTTTTAGCCATTTTATGGGTTTTGGAGCTTCAAATTTTTAGCCACTCTTTACCCTTACAAGTAAGTGATTTTGATGGCCTCTCTTGATTATTTTTGTACTTTTGGGACCCTTGTAGCATAATCTAGCTAATGAGGGGACTATTTTGCAAAATGGTTGAAAGTCTAGGGTTTTTACATGAGATTATTCATGTAGTTTGTTGAGTTTTTATGGAAGAAAATGAATCTTGGTTGTTAAATAAACAACTTTTGTGAAAGGATTTACATGAAAACACCTAAAGTGGACCATTTTGGTAAAGATGACAAAATGAGTGATAAGTATGAGTCATAATTGGAATTTTAGGCTGCTTCTAGTATAAAAGGAATTCGGCTAGGCTTGGTTAGTGAGAAAATTTGATAAAAAAATTGATTTACGAGGTTAGGGGTAAAATAGTAATTTTATAAAAGTCTAGGGGCAAGATGGTCATTTTGCCAAAATATGAATTATGAAATGCATTGATTAATATGATGATTAAATTAGTGAATATTTGTCATTTTAAATCAAGAAATACGAAATTCAGACTTAGATCGGGGAAAGGCCAAGCTAGTAGACAAAAGCCAATTAGTCGTCCACTTTTTGTATACCGAGGTAAGTTATACGTAAGGTAAATTTATCGTTATTATGTGTTGAATGATTAATTTTGCGAAATATGGTTGAAATTGCTTATGAATAATGCATGATGAAATTTAAGGTAATAGAGTCCCGATTGAACCTAGGAATAGATTGGATATCCATGCCATGACATTTAAGGTGATATGTGGGCTAGTGTAAGACCATGTCTGGGACATGGCATCGGCCACATTTTGTGTGCCAGTGTAAGACCATGTTTGGAACATGGCATCTGCAATGTTATGAGAGCCAATGTAAGACCATGTTTGGAACATGGCATCGACATTGATTGTGTGCTAGTGTAAGACCATGTTTGGGACATGGCGTCGGCCACGATATGAGAGCCAGTGTAAGACCATGTCTAGGACATGGCATCAGCCTCGACATTTGAGCCAGTGTAAAACCATGTTTGGGACATGGCATTGGCAATGAGATGAGAGCTAGTGTAAGACCATGTTTGGGACATGGCATTGGCAATGAGATGAGAGCTAGTGTAAGACCATGTTTGGGACATGGCATCAGTAATTTACCTTCTTGTACGAGGCTTATCGGATATCCTTTAGTATTCTAAAGGGTTTCATGGGTTATTTTAAGGCTTATCATAAAGCTATGGAATGATATAATCATGTTGCGAGTGGTACAGGTTTTTATTCGAAAATCATGAGATATGGGTTTAGTTGTGGTGCCTTAATGGTAAGAAATACATGAGTAAGTTCTATCTGTGAAAATGATTTCGGGATGATTTTGAAATTCTTTGGCTTATATTTGTGATGTATAAGGATGTGGTGATATCTATCTTTGTGCACTCAAGAATGTTGTGTTGGTTTATAACACTCTATGTGTTTAAATATGTGTGGTTGACGTTGTTATTTATTTACATGCAACTTACTAAGCTTTATGCTTACTCCCTCTCCTTTCCATTTTCTTATAGTGCCACCAAATTAATATCGGGAATCCAGGGATGTTGGAGGCATTGATCACACTATCAACTGAAGCATTTGGTATAGCTAGTTTAAATGTTTTGAGTATGGCATGTATAGGGACTTAATCTTTTGTCTAGTGTCAGTTTAGTTTAGCCACAAGTGTTGGTTCATATGAATGTGATTTTCATTTTGGTAGGCCATTAATGTTGGCTAATATTATTATTATTATTAAATGCATTTGATGAAAATTCTCATGGTTATGGTGACTTTGGTTATATGTGTTATGCTTGGAATGGTTTTGGTTGATGTTGTGTAAGTGGGTGCAAGTAAGGGTGGCAAAAAAGCTTGGTAAATAACATTGTTTTTATCCACACAGGCGTGTGTCTAGACCGTGTGTGACACATGGCTTGCCCCATGAGCGTGTGGTAAGGCCATGTGTCCCCTACACCTAAAGTTGGCAAAATAAAATGCCCAGTAGTAACCACACGGGTGGAGACACAGCCATGTTTCCCAACCGTACGGAGGACATGGCCTAGTACATGGAAGTATACCATGACTGTGTGCCCCTAAAGGGCTACTAACGTCAGAAACAGAATGTCAAGGCTTTTACACACGGGCTGAGACACGGGCTTTTTCATGGCCATGTGAAAACCCCTGTAGGTTCGAAACAAAAAAATAAATTTGCACGGGATAGGGACACAGGCGTGTCCCGATATGTTCAGGCCGTGTGAGCCACACTGGCCTTCAACATTGCCATGTTAAGAAGACACATGGGCATGTCACCCTTCCACATGGGCGTGTGTCCCTGACTATTTTGAGATTTTATAAAGGTTTTTAAAGTGCACAGATTTGTCCCAAATAAATTTTAGAGTGTGTTTGGGGCCTCATAGGCTCATAGTAGGGACATGAAGGTGTATTGTGAAATTTTTTAAATTGGAACAAAATTTCATAACTCGAAAATGTATGGTTGGATGTGTTTGAGATCGGTAGTGCCTTGTACCTTGTTTCGGTGTCGAATACGAGTAAAGGGTATTACATTTAGTGGTATTAGAGCTATGGTTTAGTCGATTCTCAAACTAATCTAGCATAAGTACGAGTCTAGCTATACATGCCATAAATATATTGTGATAATGTGACGACTCCTGACAAATTTAAATTGTGTTTTCATTTAGTAAATGGATCTCGACGGAGTAATGGCAGACGGTATGGAGAATAATGCGCCGGCTCCCGCAGAAGGGACTGCGCTAGTAAAGAGCGAGCCTGTGACAATGAGTCAGGGCGGAGGGGCTAGAGAAGCCTACCTCAATAAGATAGATACCTGGTATTCATAGTTTATTCGTGCAAATTCAAACACTCCACCTCCCCCACCCCCTTTAATCCCTCAACTTAACCCCATAGCGCCCTAAGGGGTAAAGATGTAAAGAAGGGAGAAACCTCTAGTTGACAGAATTAAGAAGCAGGGAGCTGAAGAATTTAGTGCGAATATAGATGATGATCCAGAGAGGGGGGAGTTCTAGCTAGAAACTACCATTAGGTTATTCGATGAGTTGTCTTGCACACCTGAGGAGTGCATAAAGTGTGTTGTGTCACTCCTGCGAGACTCAGCCTACCAATGGTGGAACACCCTTGTGTCAATTGTACCAAGGGAAAGGATTACATTGGAGTTTTTCCTAGAGGAATTCTGAAAGAAGTATATTAGTTAAAGGTTTATAAATCAAAAGAGGAAAGAATTTATAAAATTAAAGCAAGGTCAAATGTCAGTAACAGAGTATGAGCATGAGTTTGTAAGGCTCAGCAAATACTCTAGGGAGTGCGTATCTACCGAAGCTATCATATGCAAGAGATTTGAGGACAGATTGAATGAAGGTATCCGATTATTAGTTGGCATCTTAGAGTTAAAGGAGTTTGTGGTACTTGTTGGGAGAGCTTGCAAGGTCAAAGAATTAGCCAAAGAGAAGAGAAAAGCTGATATTGAGTCTCGTGACTCAAGGAAAAGATAGATAGGGAAATCATATCAGTCCTCATCTAAGAGAACGAGAGAGTTCACTACCCGATCAAATGCTTTAGTGGGATTCTCAAGTAGACATAAGAATAAGAAGTACATGATGTCTAAAGCTCAAATCACTTCTATTGCGACTGGCAGTAGTGTTCGACTAAATAGACCATAATGTTCATAGTGCGGTAGATGCCATTTTAGTGAGTGTCGAGGGAATGAAAAAGGTTGTTTCAAATGTGGGTCGTTAAACCATTTCATTCGAAACTGTCCTGAAATGGGTGAGAAAGATGAAAAGAAAGATGTGAGAGAAACTAATGCTCCTTCGAGAGGTAGACCACAAAAGAACCCGAGAAGAGGAACTAGCAGCAGAGGTGTGTCTGGAGATGCCATCGTGAGGTCCGAGGGTCGAGCGCTTGCAAGGACTTATGCCATTCGCACTCGCGAAGAGGCATCGTCACCGAATATAATTACGGGTACTTTCTCTCTTCATGATATTTCTGTTGTTGCTTTGATAGATCCGGGGTCTACCCATTCGTATGCTTGTGTGAAACTGATGTCTAGTATGAATATGCCTGTCGAGTCTACAGAATTTGTAGTAAAGGTGTCAAACCCATTAGGCAAGCATGTATTAGTCGACCAAGTATGTAGAAATTGTCCCTTGACGATTAGAGGTCATTATTTTTCGGCTAACCTCATGTTGTTGCTGTTTGATGAATTTGACGTTATCCTTGGTGTGGATTAGTTGTCTACCCATGATGTCATAGTAAATTGTAGGAAGAAATTCATTGAACTGAAATGTGAATATGGGGATATTCTTTGGGTTGAATCATGTGAACCGGATAGCTTACCTGTAGTGATTTCTTCTATGACTGCCAAGAAATATATGAGAAAAGGGTATGAGTCTTACCTCGCATTTGTGTTGAATACCCAAATGACGGAAGTGAAGATCAAGTCAGTACCAGTACTATGTGAATTTTCGGATGTGTTTCTGGAAGAGTTGCTCGGATTACCTCCAATTAGGGAAGTCAAGTTTGGTATCGAGCTAGTCCCTAGTACTGCGCCTATATCAATTTCCCCGTATAGGATGGAATTGTTGGCATTAAAAGAGTTGAAGGCTCAGCTACAAGAATTAACGGATAAGGGTTTTTCAAGACCGAGCTATTCCCCGTGGGGTGCTGATAAACCATAATTTATACATATTTTTATCCCTCGCTTAACACGTTTATGAATGATTTCTCCTTAGATTTGGTGAATTTGATGCTCCTAATCCTTTAATTTCATGTTTTATACTTAGGAGCATAGGAGGAAGAAAAGAACGAGAAACGGGCCAAAAACGGAGAAAATGAGTCAACAAGGGAAAACAACATGGCTTGGACTTCCTCACACGGGCAGCACACACGCCCGTGCCAATCTAACAGGCTCGACCACGGTCCAACTCAACCTCAGAACAGGCATGTTGATATCTTAGCCTCGACCAGGGCTTGAAGTATCCGTACATGGCCGTGCCACACGGGCGTGTCCCTATCGAACCCTAGCTAAGTTCCATTCGAAAAAGGGCAAGTTTTAAGGATTTTAGGAATTTTAAAGCCTATTTAAACACCCTAGAGGAAGACTAAAGGGGGATGGAGAATAGGGAGTAAGGAATTACTCCAAGGAAGCCGATTGATCCATCTCAGAAGCCGGATTCATCATCAAGACTGAAGATCTCTCCTCAATTTTCCTTCAGGAGTTTTGGGTTTTCTTTATGTTTCATATTCTTTATTATTCTGAGATGTTTTCTTATTTAGTTATGAACTAAAACCCCTAAATACCTAAGGGGGATGAAACCTAAGACGAATCTTGTTATTATTTTCTGAATCGTATGATAAATATTTGACTTGTTCTTAATTATGTGTTCTTAATTCTTGTTTTGATATTTCAGGATATCACTTCAAGTTAATGCTCTTAGTTGGAGGATGAATAGTCCTTGGCTAAGAGTGACTTTGTCATAATTAAGTGGAGTTGATTGCATGCCTAAAGATAGGGTGACAAGATTTTGCCATATTAGTGTGAAACCTAATAAAGAAATCCAAAGATTGAGTTAATGCAACCCTAGGGTGTTTATTAGAGAAAAGTCTCAGTTATTCAACCTAGGGATTAGACGTTATTAGTCTTGAATAGGGATAATAACATAACTTAGGGATTTCTACGAAGCAAGTTAAATGAAAAAATCGTCCGGTTCGGAGCCAAAATAACAAGTAAAGTCTAGGTGGATTTTTCCTTAGGTATTGTCTTAAATCAATCATTTTTCCCAAAAGTAATTTCCTAATTCTATTTTCTGCAACTTCTTATTTTAATTAATTAGTTAGTTAAAACAAACCCCTTATTTCTTAGGCTAGATAATAAAAAGATAGTCATTACTAGTACTTTTAGTCCTTTGGGTTCGACAATCCGGTCTTGCTAAAGCTATACTACTGTTCGATAGGTACACTTGCCTACATCGTGATAATAGTTAGTCTCAAGAACGTTTAATTATAAATTTATAAAACTTATCACGGAAAATCACGATCAAGTTTTTGGCGCCGTTGCCGCGGACTAAAATATTAGGAACACTCAATTTTTATTACTTTAGACATTTATTTTTCTTGCAAATTAATTTTATTTTAATTTTTGTTTTACTAATTTTCTTTTTCTTTCTTCTGGTAGGTTCTTATAGTTTATGACTAGAAGAAACCCGTCGGGACCACTACTTTTTGACATAGAGACCGATCGCATATCTCATTGAAACAGACGAGAAATAAGGCGAAGCCTAAGATACACAGAAGAAGAGCAAGAGGATGGTATCTCAACTACAATCGAGGAGATGGCTAAAAATCAAGACAATCAGCTACCTCCAGCGATGCCCGCTAAATTAGCAAATTAGAATCCTGCTTCTCGTACTATGTATGATTATGCTAAACCTAATTTAATAGGAACTGAGTCAAGTATAGTTAGGCCTACTATTGCTGCAAATAATTTTGAACTGAAACCTAACATGATTCAAATGATACAACAATTTGTTCAGTTTGATGGTTTGCAGGATGAGAACCCCAACACTAACTTGGCGAATTTTCTAGAAATCTGTGACACTTTTAAAATTAATGGCGCTTTTGATGAAGCCATTCATCTTTGGTTATTCCTTTTTTCACTGATGAACAAGGCTAAACAGTGGCTGAACTCGTTACCACGAGGGTCCATCACTACTTGGGAACAAATGACCGAAAAATTTTTATTAAAGTATTTTTTGCTGGCTAAAATGGCTAAATTACGTAATGATATCTCTTCTTTTGTATAGATGGATTTAGAAACACTTTACGATGCATGGGAGAGATACAAGGACCTACTGCGAAGGTGCCCTCACCATGGGTTACCTCTATGGCTAAGGGTTCAAACGTTCTACAATGTTGTGAATCCCTCGACAAGACAGATGATTGACGCAGCCGCTGGTGGAACCATCAACAACAAAACACCTGAAAAGGCTTACGAATTTATTGAGGAGATGTCACTGAATAACTATCAGTGGCAAGTCATGAGGACTAAGTCGACTAAACCAGCAGGCGTTTATAACATTGATTCGGTTACTATGTTGTCAAATCAGGTAGAACTTCTGAATAAAAAGATTGATAGTTTACTTGGTTCTACGCAGGTACATCTAGTGATGAAGTGTGATTCAAGTGGAGGAGGTGTGCATACAGAATATCAACCCTTCAATCCTACAACCGAAGAGGAACAAGTCAACTATATGGGCAACAATAACTTTAGATCTCAAAATAACCCATACAATAACACTTATAATGCAGGTTGGAAGAACCACCCAAATTTCTCCTGGGGTGGTCAAGGGAATAAAAGGCCACAAAATCCTCTGGGTTTTCAAAAGCCACCTTATCAACAGGAAAAGAAATCGAACAAGCATCAATCCAAGGGCTCAAAACTCAGATAGGCCAGCTCTCCAACTCTGAATGACCACAAGGTAGCTTGCCAAGTAATACTGAACTTAACCCAAGGAAACAGCTCAACGCAATTAATGTTCAAGATAAAGAAGGATTCGTTGAGCCTGAGCCAGAACCGAAGCATGAAACTGTGGTAAGCAAAGGTAAAGGTGAGGTAAGTCATAAGGAAAACAAAACGATGAGTGTAGAATATAAACCTCGTGTGCCATACCCTAATGTGAAATGGAAGTATAGCTCAGACGAATAATTTGGTAAATTCCTTAAACTTTTGAAAAAATTACATATTAACTTACCGTTTATTGAAGTTCTATTGCAGATGTCAAATGCAATGAAATTTTTAAGGGAGCTTTTAGCAAACAAACAGAAATTGGACAAGGCGTCGCATGTGGAGCTAAACATAGTTTGCTTAGCTATTCTACAGAATAAGCTACCCAACAAATTAAATGATCCAGGGAGTTTTACAATTCCTTGCTTAATTGGTAGTTTAGATGTTAATAATGCATTAGCTGATTTAGGGGCTAGTATCGACATCATGCCTTATAAAAGTTTAAAAAATTGGGTCTTGGGAAACCCAAACAGACTATGATGAGTATTCAATTAGCAGATAAAATTAGAAGATTTCCTAGGGGTATTCTTGAAGATGTGCTAGTTAAAATCGATAAATTTATATTCCCCGTTGACTTCGTTGTTCTAGACATAGAGGAGGATAGCAACACTCCTTTAATTTTAGGAAGGCCCTTTTTATCAACTGCTAAAACAATTATTGATGTTGGTACAAGTGAGCTCAGAATTCGTGTGGGAGACGAAACAATCACCCTTCAAGCTTATAATCCTGGCAACATAACAAAAATTGAAGGTAATGATCTAAACCAGTCTATTAAAACTGACAATACAACCTACTTTTCAGAAAATGAGTTTGAGGGAAGTACACGAGCCATGTTCAAGCAATACTAGAGGACCCATTCATAAAGAACGAAGGCTACAAATCAAAGATCTAGATGAATGGCGGACACATAAACCGAGAACATACGATAAACCAAAACTACGCCAGAATGAGCTTGATACCTCTCCAAATCAACTTACGGTTGAAGATAAAGTCTTACTAGATGTCGTAGATCCTCACATTGTCATTGCCAACCCGAATGAAGAAATCCCTCTTACGGTACTTAGTATTTTCCCATTCGGTACAGTTGAGGTAAGTCATCCCAAGTTCGGCACTTTTAAGGTAAACAACACAAGTCTAAAACCTTATTTTAATGAGATTGATAGTAGGAATGAGGAGTATAAACTCCTCAAACCACCATGAACATTCGATGGAGAGGTCAGTTGAGCTTAGACTATAAATAAGCGGTTCTCGGGAGGCAACCCGAGCTCTAACTGTATTAACTTCTTTAAATTTTAATGATTAACACCTAACTTAGTAACAGATCTCTTGAATATAAGTTCACCAAAGAGACACGGCCAAGGACACGGGCGTGCTTAGGACCGTGTGGAAACAAGGCAAAGATTTCCTCAAAACACGGGCTACGATAAATCGCCATGGCCATGCGTCATGGTCGTGGGTGAACCTGCCAAAACAACACGGGTGTGCGCCACGCCCGTGCACTAGGATCGTGGTTGAGACTGAGAAACTAGCATGGGCGTGCGACACGTTCGTGTCTAGCACCCGTGGTTGAACCTATTGAATTACCATGAGCATAGGTATACGAACACGGGCATGGGAGTAGCGAACCACATCGCACACGGTCGTGCGCTACGATCATGCAGCCACACGACCAAGACACACAGGTGTGTCTTAAGACCGTGTGACGAACTCCCAATTAGCGACAAACACGGGCTGGACACAGACCACACAGGCGTGTGAGATGGCCGTGCCACCTACAAAATTAGATTATTTCTCTTATTTTTACTTTTATTCTTAGTTATGATTCCCGTATTTTTTTTAAACGCGGCTTATCCTTATAATTACTATCAGATTATTTCTTCCTCAGAATCATGCCTTACTTCCAGCTCTATTGTCAATCCTCGCTTTCGCCAAACTAGGGATTTCATTCATTCAACACTTAAGAAGTTTCACTTCTCTCCCTATCTTATGATTTCATATATTTTTATATATCTATCTTTGTACATTGAGAGCAGTGTACATCTTAAGTGTGGAGGCGTAATCATTTTATTATCCAAAAAAAACTCTGAATATTAATCTCTCATATCATGTTTAGGATGAATTTTGATTGACTTATGATTTTTATTGATATATCTTGGAGTAAAACATAGGCATTCATGCATTGATTATTTAAACTTTAAGACATTAGAAAATTAAGCATGATAAGTTGATTTTTAAGAATTTAAAATTTTAGGTTGTTTCTCTGAGTTAAGGTATTATCTTGAATTGAATTCTACAGTTTTAAACATAAAAAAAAACCCATAATTTTTGTGATATTTTGAGCCTTCAAGAGCATCTATTAATTTTTTCATGCTCACTTTTATTATTGCTTTGAGAGTGTCAATATCAAATTGTTATTCTAGAACTTGCCTGATTATGCATGTCAAGACCACACTATTTGAATTGATATGTCAAGATGATAGAGGCACTTAGGATTAACCCACTCATGCCATGAAAAGCCTACCTCCACGATTAACCCTTAGCAAACGCCTTTGAGCCTAACAAACCATCCCTTGTATTACCCTTAATATTAACCCTTAACCCATTATTGTTCAAATCCCCTCAATTAATTTGATCCCTATTTTTGCCGAGAGTTGATTTGAATAAATTGTTTAGCTATGTCTTGTTCTTAATAGTAATCTATGTTATTTGACTTGTTCTGAAAAAAAAACATGTATACATATTAGTAGTGATCTTTTGTTTGTGAGCTTCGGTATTCAAATTTCATAGTCAGAGAAGGAGCTTTGTTGTATGGAAGTAATGATTAAATATTTTTCTAGTTAAGTAATTTTTCAAGTCAATCTCGATTCTAACCGTTTCTTTCAGCTGTGACCACACCCCCTAACCAAGCCTTATTACAACCCTCTAAAGACCTTTTGATTGATGTATCATCTCAATTTATAGTGGTGGAGATTTGATTTTCATGCAAGCCTATGGAAATAACTTTTCATATTGACTAATGAGTGCTGATTTCATTATCCTTAAACATTACGAGTGATTTGAGTGAATCTTTAGTGAGGATGTTAAATGATCGTGATTTTTCCTGATAAATTTTATAAATTTATAATTAATCGTTCTTGAAACTAACTATTATCACGACGTAGGCAAGTGTACCTATCGAACAGTAGTATAGCTTTAGCAAGATCAGTTTGTCGAACCCAAAGGACTAAAAGTACTAATAATAACTGTCTTTTTATTATCTAGCCTAAGGAGTAAAGGGGTTTGTTTTAACTAACAAATTAATTAAACTAAGAAGGTGCAGAAAATAGAATTGGAAGATTACTTTTGGGAAACAAGATTGATTTAGGACACTACCTAAGGAAAAATCCACCTAGGATTTTACTTGTTATTCTGGCTCTGAACTGGACGATTTATTCACTTAACTTGTTCCGTAGAAATCACTAAGTTATGTTATTATCCCTATTCAAGATTAATAACGTCTAATCCCTAGGTTGAATAACTGAGACTTTTCTCTAATTAACACCCTAGGGTTGCATTAACTCGATCTATGGACTCCCTTATTAGGTTTCACCCTAATTCGGCAAAATCTTGTCACCCTATCTTTAGGCGCGCAATCAACTCCGCTTAATTACGAAAAAGTCACTCTCTGCCAGGGTCTATTCATCCTCCAACTAAGAGCATTAACTTGAAGTGATATCCTAAAATACCAAAACAAGAATTAAGAACACATAATTAAGAACAAGCCAAATATTTATCATACGATTCAGAAATTAATAACAAGATTCGTCTTAGGTTTCATCCCCCTTAGGTACTTAGGGGTTTTAGTTCATAACTAGATAAGAAAACATCTCAGAATAATAAAGAATACAAAACATAAAGAAAACCCAAAACTCCTGAAGGGAAATTGAGGAGAGATCTTTAGTCTTGATGGTGAATCCGGCTTCTAAGATGGATCAATCAGCTTCCTTGGAGTAATTCCTTACTCCCTATTCTCCGTCCCCCTTTTCTTTCTCCTTTGGGGTGTGTTTATAGGCTTTAGAATACCTAAGAACCCTCAAAAGTGGCCTTTTTCGAATTGGACTCAACTTAAGCTTGGCAGGGACATGCTTGTGTGCGATTACATCAGGCCGTGTTTGAGCCTGTTAGATTGGCACCGGCGTCTGTTCTACCCGTGTGAGTCGTGCTTCGATACTGCCAAAATGACACGGCTATGTGAGCTGACCGTGTGAGGAGATCCAGGTCGTGTTGATTTCGTACTTTGGCCTATTTTCTCTATTTTTGGCTCATTTCTCGTTCCTTTGGCTCTCTTATGCTTACCTAAGCATAAACCATCAATTTAAGGCATTAGGAGCATCGAATTCACTAATTCTAAGGAAAAATCATCCATAAAATGCATTAAGCATGGGGTAAAAATATGTATAAATTACGGTTTATCAAATACCCCCACACTTAAACGTTTGCTTGTCCTCGAGCAAAATCCTTAAATCATAATTAAAAATTCTTTTTTTCTCAAATAATATCTCAAACTAACTCATAAGTAATCATACATTGAGAATTCAACTAAAAGAACATTAAAGCTTCAAACATTCCAAGTTGAATATTTAATCATGAAAAACTTAGGCATCTCCCTTCATTTAAGTAGTTACCATTGATTCAAAATTGCACAGAGTTTAACATCCTCACTAAGGATTCACTTAAGTCACTCGAAATGTTTAAGGACAATGAAATTAGCACTCATCAGTCAATATGAAAAGTTGTTACCATAGGCTTGCATGAAAATCAAATCTCCACCACTATAAATTGAGATGATACATCAATCAAAAGGTTTTTAGAGGTTTGTAATGAGGCTTGGTCAGGGGGTGTGGTCACAAGCTGAAAGAAAAGGTTAGAATCGAGATTGACTTGAAAAACTACTTAACTAGAAAAATATTTAATCATCACGTGCGTACAACATAGCTTCTTCTCTGACTATGAAATTTGAATAATGAACCTTACAAACAAAAGATAACTACTAATATGTATACATGTTTTTTTTTTTAAGAACAAGTCAAATAACATAGACTAATTATTAAGAACAAGACATAGCTAAGCAATTTATTCAACTCAAATCTCGACAAAAATAGGGATCAAATTAATTTAAGGGATTTCAACAATAATGGGTTAAGGGTTAATATTGAGGGTGATACAAGGAATGGCTTGTTAAGCTCAAAGGGGTTTACTAAGGGTTAATCGTGGAGGTAGGCTTTTCATGGCATGAGTGGGTTAATCCTAAGTGCCTCTATCATCTTGACATATCAAATCAAATAGTGTGGTCTTGACATGCATAATCAGGCAAGTTCTAGAATAACAGTTCAATACTTACGCACTCAAAGCAATAATAAAAATGAGCATGAAAGAATTAATATATGCTCAAATGGCTCAAAAATCTCACAATAATTATGGCTTTTTGATGTTTAAACTGTGGAATTCAATTCAAGATAATACCCAAACTTGGGGAAACAACCTAAAATTTAATTCTTAAAAATTAACTTATCATGCTTAATTTTCTAATGTCTTAAAGTTGAAATAATCAATGCATGAATGCCTATGTTTTAATTCAAGATATATCAATAAAAATCATCAGTCAATCAAAATTCATCCTAAACATGATATGAGAGATTTACAAGAGAACAAAGCAATATTCAGGGATTTTTTGGATAATTAAATGATTACCCCCTACACTTAAGATGTACATTGCCCTCAATGTACAAAGATAGATATATAGGAAAATATAAGATCATAAGATAGGGAAAGAAATGAAACTTCCTGAGTGTTTGCATGAATGAATTCCCTAGTTTGGCGACAGCAAGAGTTGACAATAGAGCTAGGGGTAAGGCCTGATTCGGAGGAAGAAATATCCTGATAATAATCATAAAGGTAAGTCACGATTAACGAATACGTGAATCAATTAAAATTAACTAAGAATAAAAATAAAAATAAGGAAATTAGTTTAATTTTGTAAGTGGCACGATCTTCTCACGCGCCCGTGTGGTTCGTGTCCAGCCCGTATTCGTCTCGAGTTGAGAGTTAGTCACACAGCCTTAAGACACGCCCGTGTGTCTTGGCCATGTGGCTGCATAATCGTAACGCACGATCGTGTGCAATATGGCTCACTTCTCCCATGCCCGTGTTCATGTGCCCAGGCCTGTGGTAATTTAACAAGTTCAACCACGGGTGCTAGACACGGGCGTGTCACTCACCCGTGTCAATTTGGCAGGTTGGCCCACTGCCTACTAACACGGCTGTGGGAATTTTATCGCATCCCGTGTGTTGGGGAAAACTTTTACTCTGTTTTCACACGACCGTATCTCACGGCCTTGTCTACTCTCGTGTTACGGGCAAGGCCTACGACACGCCCGTGTGGGTGGCCGTGTGGATTTTCTGGACTTGTGTTCAAAGATTCGGTTAGTGGTCTAAATATTAAGAATTTTGAAATTTTAATGAAATTTAAGTAAATGAAAATTGTTAGTACTCGGGTTGCCTCCCGAGAAGCACTTGTTTATAGTCTCAGCTCGACTTTACCTTGTTGGTGTATTCAGGGAGGTACGTGGAGTTGTAGCTCCTCTCCATTGTCCTTAAAATTCTCACTGTTATAAAGTTTGAGACAATGACCGTTTACCTTGAAAGTTCCTTGTGATGGATGACCTCAATGTGCCATATGGAAAAATAGATTGAACTACGAAAGGTCCTGACCATCGTGATTTATGTTTCCCAGGAAACAATTTGAGTCTTGAATTATAGAGCAAGACAAAATCTCCTACTTTAAATTGCTTCTGCTGCTTCAAATGGGAGTCATGGCGCTGTTTTGTTGCTTCCTTGTATAGTAGTGAATTTTCGTATGCATTGGCTCGCCACTCATCTAACTCATTCAACTACATCAACCTGATTTGACCTGCAAGTTTAGGATCAAGGTTTAGAAATTTAATAGCCCAAAAAGCTTTGTACTCCAGTTCGAATGGTAGATGACAACTTTTTCCATAAATGAGTTTGTAAGGTGATGTTCCTATGGGAGTCTTAAAAGCAGTTCTATAAGCCCATAAAGCATTATCTACTTTCATCGCCTAATCTTTCCTGTTTGATTCTACTGTCTTTTCAAGAATTCGTTTGACTTTTCGGTTTGCCACTTCGACTTGTCCACTAGTTTGAGGATGGTATGGGGTGGCTGTTCTGTGATGGACTCCGTATTTCTTAAGGGTTTTCTCAAATTGGGTGTTACAAAAATGAGTGCCCCTATCACTGATAATTGCTCTAGGTGTTCCAAATCTCGAGAAGAGTTTCTTAAGGAAACGTACTACTACTCTAGCATCATTAGTAGGTAAAGCTTGGGCTTCTACCCATTTGGACATATAATCAACTGCTACTAAGATGTAGTTATTCCCAAACGAACTAGGGAATGGACCCATGAAGTTGATACCCTAAACTTCAAATATTTTACATGAAAGCATATAGTTTTGAGGCATCTCATCACGTTTGGAGAGGTTACCTGTCCGTTGGCATTTGTCGCAAGAAGTCACAACCTTGTTAGCGTCTTTGAATAATAAGGGCCAATAAAAACCAGATTCAAGTATTTTAAGCGAGGTCTTAGTTCTACTGTAGTGTCCTCCAGTCAGTCCTGAGTTGCAATGTTCCAGTATTTTTGATGTTTTTGACCTTGTAACGCATCTTCGAATGACTTGATCTGCACATATGCGAAAAAGAAAAGGGTAATCCCAAAAGTAGTTTTTCACATCACTAAAGAATCGTTTCTTTTGCTGGTGTGCTAACCCTTTTGGGATAATGCTAGCGGCTAGAAAATTCACGATGTCTACAAACCAAGGTACCTCAGAATCAAATATACCAAAAAATTGTTCTTCAGGAAACGAATCATTTATTTCAACTTCATCTAGTTCTTTGGTATTTGAGTTTCCAAGCCTGGAAAGATGATTAGCCGCGAGATTTTCAACTCCTTTCTTATCCTAGATTTCTAAGTCAAATTCCTGTAATAACAAAATCCATCGAATCAGTCAAGGTTTTGCATCAGTTTTAGTTAGAAGGTATCGAAGAGCAGAATGGTCAGTGTAAACTACAAATTTAGATAATATGAGATATGATCGGAATTTATCAAATGCAAAAACCACAGCTAGCAATTCTTTTTTCGTGGTAGTGTAGTTTTCTTGTGCGGCTGTCAATGTCTTGCTAGCATAATAGATAGGTTGAAAATGCTTGTCTCTTCGCTGTCCCAAAACCGCACCTACTGCAAAGTCACTCGCATCACACATTAAATTCAAAAGGTAAATTCCAGTCAGATGCGATTATAATTGGAGCATTAATTAGTTTATCTTTTAAGGTGTTAAATGTTTCTAAGAATTCTTGATCGAAATTAAAAGGCATATCTTTTTCTAGCAGTTTAGTCAAAGGCTTAGCTATTTTAAAAAAATCCTTAATAAATCTTCTATAAAAACCAGTGTGTCCTAAAAAGCTTCTAATAGCCTTGATCGAACTAGGAGGGGGTAATTTTTCGATTGTTTCAATTTTAGATTTATCCACTTCAATCCCTTTACTAGAAATTTTATGTCCTAATACGATACCTTCTTGAACCATGAAGTGACATTTCTCCCAGTTAAGTACAAGGTTCGTTTCCTCACATCTTATTAAAACTCGTTTTAAATTTTTAAGGTAAAGATGGAAAGAGTTACCAAATACCAAGAAATCATCCATAAATATCTCCATGAAATCTTCCACGAGTTCGTCAAAGATGGCCATCATATAGCGCTAAAAAGTGGCAGGAGATTACATAATCCAAAAGGCATTCTACGATAAGCGAACGTACCATATGGGCATGTGAATGTCGTCTTTTCTTAATCTTCAGGAGCTATTGGGATTTGGAAGTAGCCAGAGAGTCCATCTAAAAAATAGTAATACATGTGCCCGGATAATGTTTCCAACATTTGGTCAATGAATGGAAAGGGAAAGTGATCTTTTCTTGTGGCATCATTCAGCTTCCTATAGTCAATACAAACTCCCCAACCTGTAACTATTCTTGTCGGGATTAATTCATTCTTCTCATTGGTCACAACCATCATGCCTCATTTCTTAGGAACAACCTGTACAGGACTTACCCAAGAACTATCAGAAATAGGATAAATAATTTTAGCATCTAGAAGTTTAATTACCTCAGGTTTAACAACTTCTTTCATATTGGGGTTCAGTCGTCTTTGAGCCTGCACGCATGGCTTATACTCATCTTCCATTAAAATTTATGGGTGCAAAAAGAGGGGCTAATTCCTTTTATGTCAGAAATTTTCTAAGCTATGGTCTTTTTATGTTCTTTTAATACTTGGATTAATTCCTCTTTTTCCTTGGGTTGCAGGTTAGAAGCAATAATCACTGGTAATATAGAATTATTTCCAAGATATGCATATTCCAAGTGATTTGGCAATTGTTTAAGTTCCAGTTTGGGAGGTTCTTCAATAGAGGGTTTTTGCTTAAGTTCATCGTTTATCTTGATACCCTCATATTCGGGATGTTCGTTGGATTCATCATCTGCCTCCTCTCTTTGAGCAAGATACAGTTTCGTCGTATCTTTCAGTATAATTTCCTGAAAAGAGTCTTGAGTAGCATGATCAATAGAATTAATAAAATAGCATGAATCATCTTGTTCTCTAGAGAATCTCATAGCATCATAGATTTTAAAGATAATTTCTTCATCACCTACTCTAAGTACCAATTTACCGTCACCCACATCAATTACAGCCCTAGCAGTGGCTAAAAATGGACGTCCTAAAATTAAAGGCACTTCCACATCTTCGTCCATGTCAAGCACAATGAAGTCTACAGGGAATATGAATTTATCTACTTTCACAAGTATGTCTTCTATAATACCCCTAGGATATTTAACAAATCTATCGGCTAGTTGAATACTTATCCTAATGGGTTTAGGTTCCCCAAGACCGAGTTGTTTGAACATTTTATATGGCATTAAATTAATACTAGCGCCTAAATCAGCTAGTGCTTTCTCAACATTCAAACTACCAATTAAGCAAGGAATAGTAAAACTTCCTGGATCTTTTAGTTTGGTTGGTAGCTTATTTTGAAGTATGGTTGAGCACTCCTCGTTGAGTTCCACTATAGATAAATCCTCAGACTTCCTTTTATTTGTTAAAAGCTCCTTTAAAAATTTTGCGTATGTAGGCATCTGCAAGATAGCTTCAACAAAAGGTAAGTTGATATGTAATTGTTTAAAAAGTTCAAGAAACTTACCGAATTGTGCATCCATGCGGTCCTTTTTCAACTTTGCTGGGTATGGAACTGGTGGTGTATATTCTTTTGGCACTGGTTTGTCAATATTTTTGGGTCTTTCCTCATCCTTTTCTCTTATCATGGCTTCCTGTGTTAGCTTCTTTTCGGATTCAGCTAACACTTTCCAATTCCTTAGTGTAACTGCTTTCACATGCTCTTTTGGATTTGGTTTGGTGTTACTAGGTAACCTTTCTGATGATATTTCAAAAGTTAGTTTGGACGGGTTTTTGCCACCGAGATGAATTTGGATAGCATCTCCTCAAGGTTCGGTTTCTTTTCCTATTGATAAGGTGGCTGTTGGAAGCCTAAGGGTGGTGGTGGTCTCTAATTTCCTTGACCTCCCCATGAGAAGTTTGGGTGATTCCTCCAACCTGCGTTATAGGGATTACTGTAAGGATTATTTTGAGATCAAAGATTATTACCCATATAATTTAATTGCTCGTTCTCCATGTTGTGGCCATAGCATTGATATTCTGGATTACTCGATCCACCTCCACTCGCTTCACATTGCATTATTGGGTGAACCTGTGTGGAGCCAAGTAAACCATCAATCTTTTTATTTAGAAGTTCTACCTGATTTGACAGCATAGTAACCGAGTCGACGTTATAAATGCTCATTGTTTTGGTTGGCTTAGTCCTCATAACTTTCCACTGATAGTTATTCAGTGACATTTCCTCAATAAATTCATAAGCCTCTTCAGGTGTTTTGTTGTTGATGGTTCCACCAGCGGCTACGTCAATCATCTATCTTGTCGAGGGATTCACACCATTGTAGAACGTTTGAAGTTGTAGCCACAGGGGTAACCCATGGTGAGGGCACCTTCACAGTAGGTCCTTGTATCTCTCCCATGACTCATAAAGAGTTTCTAAGTCCATTTGCACAAAAGAAGAGATTTCATTACGTAATTTAGTCGTTTTAGCCTGCGAAAAATACTTTAATAAAAAATTTTCGGTCATTTGTTCCCAAGTAGTGATGGACCCTCGTGGTAACGAGTTTAGCCACTGTTTAGCCTTGTTCCTCAGTGAAAAAGGGAATAACCGAAGATGAATGGCTTCATCAGAGACACCATTAATTTTAAAAGTGTCACAGATTTCTAGAAAATTCACCAAGTGAGTGTTGGGATTCTTATCCTACAAACCATCAAACTCAATAAATTGTTGTATCATTTGAATCGTGTTAGGTTTTAGTTGAAAATTATTTGCAGCAATAGCAAGCCTAACTATACTTGACTCAATTCCTGTTAAATTAGGTTTAGCATAATCATACATAGTACGAGGAGCAGGATTCTAATTTGTTAATTCAGTGGGTATTGCTGGAGGTAGCTGATTGTCTTGATTTTCAGCCATCTCCTCGGTTGTAGTTGAGATATCGTCCTCCTATTATTCTTCTGTGTATCTTAGGCTTCGCCTGATTTCTCATCGGTTTTTACAAGCTGTATGATCAATTTCTTCGTCAAAAAGCAGTGGTCCTAACAGGTTTCTTCTAGTCATAAACTATAAGAACCTGCCATCTTAGTTGAAGGATGAACAGTCACTGGCTAAGAGTGAATTTGTCATAATTAAGTGGAGTTGATTGCACGCCTAGAGATAGGGTGACAAGATTTTGCCGGATTAGGGTGAAACCTAATAAGGGAATCCAAAGATTGAGTTAATGCAACCCTAGGGTGTTAATTAGAGAAAAGCCTCGGTTATTCAACCTAGGTATTAGACGTTATTAGTCTTGAATAGGGATAATAACATAACTTAGGGATTTCTACAGAACAAGTTAAATGAATAAATTGTCCAGTTCGGAGCCAAAATAACAAGTAAAGTCTAGGTGGATTTTTCCTTAGGTATTGTCCTAAATCAATCGTTTTTCCCAAAAGTAATTTCCCAATTCTATTTTCTGTAACTTCTTAGTTTAATTAATTAGTTAGTTAAAACAAACCCCTTATTTCTTAGGCTAGATAATAAAAAGACAGTCATTACTAGTACTTTTAGTCCTTTGGGTTCGACAATTCGGTCTCGCTAAAGCTATACTATTGTTCGATAGGTACACTTGCCTACATCGTGATAGTAGTTAGTCTCAAAAATGTTTAATTATAAATTTATAAAACTTATCACGAAAAATCATGATCAGTTGCTCTGGTACTTTTTGTAAAAAGGAAAGACGGGTCGATGAGGTTATGTATAGACTACAGACAACTCAACAAGGTGACTGTGAAGAACAAGTATCCTTTTCCAAGGATCAACGATCTATTTGACCAATTGAAAGGAGCCACCATGTTTTCTAAGATAGACCTGAGGTCTAGTAATTACCAGTTAAGAGTTAAGGAGCAAGATGTGCCGAAAACCACATTTCGGACGAGATATGGGCATTATGAGTTCCTTGTCATGTCCTTTGGCTTAAAAAAAGCTCCTGCCGTGTTTATGGACTTAATGAACCGTATTTTCAGACCGTACTTGGATAAGTTTGTTGTTGTTTTTATAGATGATATATTGATCTATTCTCGTGATGAGAGTGAACATGCGAAGCATTTGAAACTATTTTGCAGACTTTAAGAGATAAGCAGTTGTATGCCAAGTTTAGTAAAAGCGAGTTTTTGGCACTGTGCTTTCTAAGATAGACCTGAGGTCTAGTAATTACCAGTTAAGAGTTAAGGAGCAAGATGTGCCGAAAACCACATTTCGGACGAGATATGGGCATTATGAGTTCCTTGTCATGCCCTTTGGCTTAAAAAATGCTCCTGCCATGTTTATGGACTTAATGAACCGTATTTTCAGACCGTACTTGGATAAGTTTGTTGTTGTTTTTATAGATGATATATTGATCTATTCTCGTGATGAGAGTGAACATGCGAAGCATTTGAAAACTATTTTGCAGACTTTAAGAGATAAGCAGTTGTATGCCAAGTTTAGTAAAAGCGAGTTTTGGCTCCGAGAGGTTAGATACTTAGGGCACATTGTGTCGGGTGATGGAATTAAAGTTGACCCGAGTAAGATCTCAGCTATTGTTGAGTGGAAATCATCGAGAAACGTATCAGAGATTAGGAGCTTTCTAGGCTTAGCGATTTACTACAGACGATTCGTAAAAGGGTTCTCTATGATTGCTACTCCGATGAAGAAGTTGCTACAGAAAGATGTCAAGTTCGATTGGATGGAAAAATGTCAATAGAGTTTTGAGAAACTTAAGATGTTATTGACTAAAGCCTCAATTTTAGTGCAAACGGAAATGTATAGTGATGCATCCTTGAATGGATTAGGATGCGTGCTCATGCAAGAAGGCAAGGTAATAGCATATGCCTCGAGACAGCTGAAGTCGCATGAGAAAAATTATTCGACACACGACTTAGAGTTAGCAGCCATAGTGTTTGCACTAAAGATTTAGAGACACCACTTGTATGGTAAGAGATGTCGAGTATTCACCGACCATAAAAGCCTAAAATACTTGATGACTCGAAAGGATTTGAATCAACGGCAACGAAAGTGGCTGGAGTTGATTAAAGATTATGAGTTGGTAATCAACTATCACCTGGGAAAGGCGAACGTGGTCGCATATGCATTAAGTAGGAAGTCATTGTTTTCCTTGAGAGTTATGAATACTCAGTTGTCTATAATCAAGGATGGTTCAATTCTAACAGAGTTGAGAGTTAGACCTATGTTTCTTCAAGAGATTTGTAAAGCCCAGAAAAGTGATAAAGATTTGCAAGCCAAGATGACTCAATGTGAGACAGTTGACGAATCAAATCTTTGGATTAGTACCGACGGTTGTTTGATGTTCCGAGATAGGGTCTGTATACCCAGAGGTGATGAGCTTATTGGGAAAATTCTTCACGAGGCACATAGTAGTTGTATGTCAATCCATCCAGGTAGTACTAAGATGTATAATGACTTAAAAAGATTATATTGGTGGCCGGGTATGAAAAGAGACATCTCAGAGTTTGTGTCGAAATGTTTGATTTGTCAGCAAGTGAAAGCCGAGCTCTAAGTACCTTTGGATTTACTTCAGCCTGTAATGGTTCCCGAGTGGAAATGGGATCGAATTACCATGGATTTTGTGACGGGATTGCCGAAATCACCAAGAAAGAAAGATATTGTTTGGGTCATAGTTGATCGACTAACGAAATCAACTCACTTTATTCCAGTGCGTACCGACTACTCACTTGATAAGTTAACCGAGTTGTATGTTTCTAAAATTGTGAAATTTCACGGAGTGCCCTTGTCGATTATTTCAGATAGGGATCCGAGGTTTACTTCACGATTTTGGAAAAAGTTACAAGAAGCTTTGGGGACAAAGTTGAATTTTAGCATGGCCTTCCATCTGCAAACCGACGGCCAGTCGGAGAGAGTAATTCAGATCCTTGAGGACATGTTGTGATGTTGTGTTCTCGAATTCCAAGACAATTGGGAAACGTATTTACCACTGGTAAAGTTTGCCTACAACAATAGCTATCAGTTGAGCTTGAGAATGGCACCTTATAAGGCTTTGTATGGACGTAAGTGCCGAATGCCCTTGTGTTGGACCGAACTTAGAGAAAATCAGATTCATGGGGTTGACTTAGTCAAAGAGACCGAAGTGAAAGTAAAGGTAATTCATGATTGTTTGAAAGACGCTTCGAATAAGTAGAAATCCTACGCAGATTTGAAACGAAAAGAAATTGAGTTTCAAGTCGGTGATAAGGTGTTTCTAAAAGTATCCCTATGGAAGAAAGTCCTCAGATTTGGTAAGAAAGGAAAATTAAGTCCACGTTTTATTGGACCCTATGAGGTGACTGAGAGAATTGGACCAGTAGCTTATCGATTAGCCTTGCCATCCGAGTTAGAAAAGATCCATAATGTTTTTCATGTGTCGATGTTGATCCGTTACCGTTCTAACCCTTCGCACGTTCTTTCGCCAACAGAGGTTGAGATTCGATCAGACATGACTTACGGTGAAGAGCCGGTTAATATCTTAGCCCGAGAGGTCAAGCAATTAAGGAATAAAAGTATAGCACTTATGAAAGTACTGTGGCATCGGCATGGGATTGAAGAGGCCACATGGGAATCCGAGGAGACTATAAGAGATTAATACCCTAACCTTTTCACTGGTAAGATTTTCGGGGACGAAAATCCCTAAGGGGGAGAATTGTAACAGCCCAATTTTAGGCCTAGTCAGAATAGTGGTTTGGAACCACTAACCTGAGATCAGAGAAATCATTTTTAATATTATTTTTTTGTTATATAATGTTTATATGAGTGCATGAAAATTTTGGTAAAATAATTTTAGTGATTGCATGCTTAATTGCGAAAAAAGACTAAATCGCATAAGAGACAAAAGTTTTATTTCATTAGCTAAACGTGTCAAATAGCTAGAGAACCAAAATTAGGGGTCTTTAAAGAGCAAATAGGCCTTTATTAATGGCATGGCCGGCCATAGGGACAAAGAAAATCAAAAAGTCAAAATTTTGTGAAATTTGGTGACCTACTTTGGCTAGTAATAAGATTAAAATAAAACAAAAGACTTCATCTTTTCATCCCTTCTTTTCACCATCAAAATTTTCAGCCATTTTAAGGGTTTTAGAGCTTCAAATTTTCAGCCACTCTTTTCCCTTACAAGTAAGTGATTTTGATGCCCTTTCTTGATAATTTTTGTACTTTTAGGACCCTTATAGCATAATCTAGCTAATGAGGGACTATTTTGCAAAATTTTTGAAAGTATAGGGTTTTTCCATGAGATTATTCACGTATTTTGCTGAATTTTTATGAAAGAAAATGAATTTTGGTTGTTAAATAAACAACTTTTATGAAAGGCTTTTCATGAAAACACCTAAAGTGGACCATTTTGGTAAAGATGACAAAATGAGCGATAAGTATGAGTAATAATTGGAATCTTGGGCTGCTTCTAGTATAAAAATAATTCGGCTAGGCTTGTTTAGTAAGAAAATTTGATAAAAAAATTGATTTACGAGCCTAGGGGTAAAATAGTAATTTTGTAAAAGTCTAGGGGTAAAATGGTCATTTTTTCAAAATATGAATTATGAAATGCATTAATTAATATGATGATTAAATTAGTGACTTTTTATCATTTTAGATCAAGAAATATGAAAACCGAACCTAGACCGGGGAAATGCCAAGCTAGTAGACTAAAGCCAATTAGTCGTCCACTTTTTGTATACCGAGGTAAGTTGTACGTAAGTAAGGCAACTTTATCGTTATTATGTGTTGAATGATTAATTTTGCGAAATATGGTTGAAATTGCTTATGAATAATGCATGATGAAATTTAAGGTAGTAGAGTCCCGAATGAACCTAGGAATAGATTGGATATCCATGCCATGACATTTGGGGTGATATGTGTGCTAGTGTAAGACCATGTCTAGGACATGGCATCGGCCACATTTCGTGTGCCAGTGTAAGACCATGTTTGAAACATGGCATGGCAATGTTATGAGAGCCAGTGTAAGACCATGTTTGGAACATGGCATCAGCATTAATTGTGTGCTAGTGTAAAACCATGTCTGGGACATGGTGCCGGCCACGATATGAGAGCCAGTGTAAGACCATGTCTGGGACATGGCATCGGCCTCGACATCTGAGCCAGTGTAAGATCATGTCTAGGACATGGCATCAGTAATGAGACGAAAGCTAGTGTAAGACCATGTCTGGGACATGGCATCAGCAATTTACCCTCTTGTACGAGGCTTATCGGATATCCTTTAGTATTCTAAAGGGTTTCACAGGTTATTTTAAGGCTTATCATAAAGGTATGGAATGATATAATCATGTTGTGAGTGGTATAGGTTTTTATTCAAAAATCATGAGATATGGGTTTAGTTATGATGCCTTAATAGTAAGAAATACATGAGTAAGTTCTATCTATGAAAATGATTTCGGGATGATTTTGAAATTCTTTGGCTTATATTTGTGATGTATAAGTATGTGGTGATATCTATCTTTGTGCATTCAAGAATGTTGTGTTGGTTTATAACATGCTATGTGTTTAAATATGTGGAACAGTGGAAATGTGCAAGTGTACACAATCGTAACAAGTAATAAAGTGACAAGTAAATGTCAAGTTATCGTACCCATAGGGACTGGAAAAAGCAATATTTATGAAATTAATTAAAATACTTTGGTGAGGTAAAAATAATTTTGGTTTGAAAAAAGTGATTTATAAGCTAAGATTTTAAAACTAAGCAAACAAAAAAAAAAAATAAAAGAGTTCTAGTGCACGATTTCAATTAAGATTTAATCAAGATGATATAATTGTGTTGGATTAATTATTCGTTTTTAACTTAGAAATATTAAATTCGTGCTTATGCTGTTATGAATAGATTCACAGCAACCCAGTAATTTGCTAACTTATGAACACATTTACTAAAAAAAATTCCATTTATCACTTGGACATATCCCTATGCCAATTCAACCGACTAAATAGATTTAATAAAGTAAACATGCTATCGCACATACATACTTATTGAATTAAATTATCTCTCACATATTCCTATTTCGATTCAACCGATTAATTCAACTTAATAAACATGTAAAAGATTATGTGAAGTAACAAAGTAGCCATACCTTGAAACAATTTAATCACAACAATCTTGCAAGTTATGCAAGGCATATGTATCGCCAAATACAATGCTAATTTAATTTTCAGTTACCTTAGAAGAATTAAACATGCACTGATTAAGTACTGAGTCCATTAATTGCAATTTCAATCCGCTTAAACAATTAATTCTTTAGTTATCTAAACAATTATAATGCCAGATAACCTAAGCATGATTTTACTTAATCAAGCATTTCACTGAGGCCTATAACAGCATAAACACTAGTTTAACAATTCAAGTAGGCAAAATATAATCAACCCAACACGAATTAAATTCAATCTAAATTGATTAAAATAACCATTTCAACAACAATATTATTCATAGTTATGTTCATCATAAAAACAACAGAAATTAAAAAGAAAGGGAACAGAAAGCAAATCCAGTGTTTCTTTGCGGCTTGACTGTTGCTTCATTCTTTTGTCTCCGTTGTCTTCACCGAGCAAGGCTTCTATGAATCCTCAATTGCTGCCCAAGATGTCTGAAGAACACCTCTGTCTGAAGAGAGGAAATCGGCACAAGAGGAAGGGAAAATGGGATGGAAAAATGGAGAGGAAACTTTAAGAGAAGTGAAGAGAGGATGAGAGAATGTTGTGGAATGAGAGATGTTGAGGGATGCTTTGAAATGAGCAGCATAGAGTGACTTTTATAGCTGAATATGGCTCCTAAAAATAGCAAATTCAGCATCCAAGAGAGCCCTCCCATGGCCGGCCACACACATGGCAAGGTTGAAGCTTTCAACCTTGCTAAAAATAGGCTAGGGCAAATCTTCAAAGCCTAAAATAAAGGTGGGGTTTGAACGTAATTTGGAAGTTTTTCAAGGGCCTTTTTGCAAGCATATTTTATCAGCTAATTTGCTGATTTGGTTCAGCCAATGGACGGTTCTGGTCAGCCCAATTAGTGGCTGGTTCGGCTCACTTCATTTGGTTCAACCAGTGCGGTTCGCTAGGCCCTTTCTTCATAATTAATTAAAATTAATTCATTTAACCTAAATTAAATAGGAAATAAATTAAAATTAATTTAATTATGAATTAATACACATTTCTGGACCGTCTTGGTCTGGAAATTAATTGGCCTCGATACTTCAAATTACTCTCTATTTTGTTCTTCTCGCAGTGTTCACCGGGCCCTTTTTCTCCAATTGTGTAATTCTGTCAAAAATAACCAAATTTAATCAAAATTAACTATAAAATTAATTAAAATTCATAATGTTCATATTTTTAACATAATTTAATTATTTTATAATATTTAATTATTTTTCAACAAAAATTTAACCGGAATAGCTTGGTTTTAAGTTAAAAAGGGTATGAAAAAGTATATAAATTTTTGTGTTTCCACACCCCCAAACTTAATTCATTGCTTGTCCCGAGTAATGCGAAAATTTTGAGAAGAATCTCTCAGAAACACCTTTGAAAAATTCCTTCAGAACAACATTTTTCCCGAAATTATGAACTTAAAATACTTATGCTCAAAGACAAGAAATCTGTTAAGTTATGCTACTTATATGCAAATTGTTCAAATTAAATTCAACAACTTATTATAATAGCAAAATTTAGACTAAATGCTTTTGTAATAAAGACATGTTAACCCTTACCAATTTTATTTTTATTCCTTTATTAAAGACTAAGCTGCAATCATTAAGCTTAACTTATGTTTTCATATGTTGATCGTAGCAATTTCTCTCCACTAATGTAGGTAGCATGAGGACTTTGAATCAATAGGTTTTTATCAAGGTTGTAACATGGCTAGGCTAGGGGTAAGTGAAAGATGGATAAATTTTGGTTTAAAAGAAACCCTAGACTCAGCGTCGATTGAACCTTCGGAGTTTTTACCTTCGATACACCAACTTGACTTTCATATGCTCTTTTGTACATCTTTCAAATACATGTGCTCTTTTTTCTTTTCTTTTCTTTTCTTTTCTTTTTTTTGATTCACACGAGCACTTACTTTGTGTACTGCAATTCTCGAGCAATTGATACTTCTTTTTAACTCCCCCAAACTTATTTTCGAAAAACATCTAGAATATTACTGAGTCTAGTGTTTGGGACAATTTTAAGATTATTAAGCGAAAAGTAATGGCTAATTATTATGAGGGTCGAAATAAAATTAGGCCATATAGTCTCAAAGTTGGGTTTCAACGGATAAAATATACCATGGTGGGCTTGAAAGGCTCAAACGATCCAAACAATAGTTGCCTAAATCATTTCCAACGTTCCATGCTCCCTAGGATTTCGCCTCAAGAAACTTACTAAGTCAATTCTAAAGACTTAAACTTTCACGCATACCTAACTTTCCTAAAGAACTAAAAAAAATTTATGGTATGAATTTGCATGCTTTATTAAAAACACATTCATGTCATTATTAAGCTAACGTAATAACTTATTGAAATAATAGAACTTTATTCATACTCAAATTGAGCATACTTAACAGAATTCAAATTTCTGAACAAAATATATCCTAATCATAATTAAAAGAAAAATTTTATTCTGAGTGGAAATAATTCAATTTCTCGGTCCCCCCAACTTAAAATGAACAATGTCCTCATTGTTTAAAGTGAATAGATATTATACACCAGGTAGGATTTTAGAAAAGAGGAGGTGATTCAATTTGACTGCTTAAGTACCAAGCTCTTTCTAAATCCAATCTTAGACATGTATATATCTATTGCCACACTTTAAATTTTGTGACTTGCTCATATTTTATTAATTATTTTCCTCTCTTGTTTTATTATGCAAAAAACAAAAATAAATTCCTAATTAAACTTAATCCTAAAATGACCTAAAAACAGAAATAAAATAAAGTCAATATCCTCCCTTTATTTATTTGCAAACCCTTCCGAATTTGACTCATCTTTTGCTCCATCACTATTGCCTTTGCATGAATCACTTCGCTTCTTTTTCGAGAGTGGAGTCCATGGCTCGAATATGAAATCTGGAAATTCAAGCACAAAAATAAATGGATCATTGTATATTTTCTTAAAAGCACTTCTCATCGAGTCATCCCTTATTTTTGAGTATCTCCATTAGGCTTGTTGTTGCCATTGCATATGTTGCATTAAGTCCATCAGTTTTGATAGCTCATCTCGAAGGTCTGGGCTTGACGATTTAGCTCGAAACATTGAAGTTTCCGCATCAGGTTCAGCTTCTTGCTCCATTGATTCTACTTTATCAGGTCCTTCAAATGATTGCATCGCGGGATCTTCTTCTCCATCAGGTCCTCCGGTTCCTCACTTACTTCATCTCGTTGCTGTAGAACTGAGTCTCTGGCTACTTGATAAAGGTCCCAATCCGTGATTGTGCCCTGGCTATACCCTGTCTTCCTTACATTCACAAGAATTTCAGCCTTCAAGCATAGAATTGTTATCGTAAAGGGGAAATGAGCAGGGCCAGAGCGTTTAACAGCACAATTACGTATCTCCCTCAAGATGATCTTCCCCACATCAATGGTCTTACCAGTTAGGATCGAGTACAATAATACCATTCGCTCTAATGAGATAGTAGTCCCATGTGAGCTAGGCATAAGGCTGAATCGGATGAAGTAAAATCATACCTTTGCGAGTGGCATCAGATATTCTCTTTGACAAGTGTGGATTTCTTGTTTTGACACAATCCATGTAGAACTCGGAACTGTCAGTTCCTCGAGAATTTCTTGCAAATTTTCAGGCTTGATATTGCTCATCAATGTGGAATATTCATCGTTTTCAAAATCTGGTAATTCAAAGAACCTATTAATAGCATTTGAATTTATCGGTACCTTGATTCCGTGAACTGGAACTTCTATCATCTCGCTTGAAGTTAAATTTGCATAGAACTCACGAACTAGTTCCTCATCCACACTTGGTCTCTTTTCACAAAACAACTCCCAATTTAGGGTTTCAGCAACTTGACGAATACGTGCCATAAAGTCTCGGTAGTTGCTCTCCTTTAAAGTGAATCCTTTTTCTGGATGCATCTGTTGATTTTTGAAGATACTTTCGTATCTCACTTTGGCTTCTTCACAGTGGAATTTATTTTGTGTTTCATCAATTTGAGCGGAAGCACGAGTTCTCTTACGAGGCATGTTTAACCACCTTTTTTTGTAAAAATATAAGAACTCTAAAAATTAATAATAATAAAGGCGAAAAAGATGGGAATTTAAAAGAAGGGTTGGAGGTTTGTGGTTTAGGATGAATGGAAGAGGAATGCCGCACAAGCAGCTAGGGCGTGCGGGCGTGGTGTGTGTGGGAGCAGCGGTGTGCAGCAGAGGTGGTAGCAACACTGGCGTTCGACAGTAGGTGGGACTCAGGCGTGTGCAGGATGGTGCGCAGGGCAGGTACAGCACGCGGGGTGAAGGCCTGGCGCGAGCTAGGGCTGGGGCCGCTTGAGGCAATGCGCGCATTGTGCGCGGGACGTGCGTGCGATGGAGCTGGGCGTGTGCTGGCCGATTGCTTGGAGCTGTTGTTGCTTGGGGTTTCAGCACTTGGGTATTTTGGTGCTTTGGGTTTTAAGTGTTAGGTGAATGGGAAGATGGGTAGTATTTATAAGGGGAGAAATAGGAATTAGAGTAAAATTCTTAAAACAATTTAATTAATAAAAAATTCTAAATTCTAATCCTATATAAAGATAACAACAATTAATAATTAGATATATGCATATATTAAACTATTAATTGCTATTTAATTTATTAAAACAAAGATAAAATTCTAATTTCATGCTAAATTGATAAAGATTAATATATAAATAGATATAATTATATATTAAAGATTATCATTTTAGTATAAAAACTTATCAAACAAAATCCAAAAATTGATAATAATTAATATATATTATAATGGGTATAATTATATATTAATAATTATCATTTTTGTTTTTTTGTTTTGTTTTTTTTTTAAATAAAAACATTTATTCTAGAAGCCTTTTAAAAATATTTACAAAAAGAGGCATCTAGTTTTGATTATTTACGAAAAGAGCAATCAAATTTTAAAAATTATTCAATTTAAGTCCCTAGACTCAATGAAAATTAAAAATTGAGTTGCAAATTAAAAATTGGATCAAATTGACCCTTTTATTTGAAAAACAAAAATTTATTTTGTTGATTAGGGAAAAATTTCTTGGAAAATTCTGTTAAAATAAATTCCCAGGAAAGATTGGAGGGGTTACAAATGGTCCTGCTTAAGTTCCAACCTCCTAGACAGAATTTATTTAAACATACTAAACTCGAAAAATAAACCCTAAATTATTTATTAACAAAACACGAAGATTATTAAATATCTGATAAAATGAACGAGAATTTCTTCCGTTCGGTTTTATTCCCCTAATAGTGTTTCAAACACTAAGCATTAACTTGAAAATTACCTCTCTTACCTTGGAGTTCAATAACTCCGTATGGATAGACTCTGTGAATTGTAAATGGACCGGACCAACGTGATTTTAGCTTACCTAGAAAGAACTTTAGTCTGGAATTAAATAACAAAACTCTTTGACTTGCTTCAAATTCTCAAACTCGAATGTGCTTGTCATGCCATTTCTTAGGTCTCTTCTTGAGTAATTTGGCATTTTCGTAGGAGAATAGCCGGAATTCCTCCAGCTCATTGAGTTGGAGCATCCGTTTCTCTTTAGCAAGCTTAGGATCCAAGGTGAGTTGTCGAAAAGCCCAGTAAGCTTTGTGCTCTAACTCCAAAAGTAGATGACATGCTTTGCCGAAAACTAGCCTATAGGGTGACATCCCTAAAAGTGTCTTGTATACTATTCGGTAAGCCCATAAAGCGTCATCTAGTCTTTTGGACCAGTCTCGTCGGTTCCGGCAAACTACCTTTTCCAATATGCCCTTGATTTCTTTATTTGCTAGTTCAGCTTGTCCATTCATCTGCGGGTGGTAAGCCGTTGCAACCTTGTGTTTCATCCCGTGCTTGTCTAGTAACCATTCTAACCACTTGTTCACAAAGTGGGACCCTTCATCACTAATGATGGCTCTCGGGGTTCCAAACCTCGTGAATACGTGTTTTTGTAAAAACTTTATCACAACCCTAGCATCGTGTTTCGGATATGCCTCTGCCTCGACCCACTTGGACACATAATCTACTGCTACCAGTATATACTTGTGACCAAAAGACGAAGGGAAAGGCCCAAGAAAATCAATACCCCAAACGTCGAATAATTCAACCTCAATGATGTTTGTTCTAGGCATCTCATTTCTGTTGCTGACATTTCCAACTCTTTGACATCGGTCACAACTCTTTACGTATGCATATGCATCTTTGAATAGTGTTGGCCAAAAGAATCCGGCTTGCAATACTTTAGCTGCAGTACGAGTTCCTCCAAAATGACCCCACTTGGGGCTGAGTGACAGTGGTATGGAATCTGTGGTATTTCTTCTTCTGCCACGCATCTCCTAATCATCTGATCTGCACACTTTTTAAACAGATATGGTTCTTCCCAGAAATAGTACTTTACATTGTGAAGAAACTTTCTCTTTTATTGATATGTCTTATCATACGGCATTAAACCACAAGCTAAAAAGTTAGCAATATCAGCAAACCAAGGGGTATTATGGACATGACTTACCTTCAGTATATGTTCATCTGGAAATGTTTCTTGAATCGGTACAAGTGGAGAATTCCCTTCTTGCGGCTCCAATCTGGACAAGTGATCTGCTTACTTGGTTTTCTACTCCTTTCGATCTTGAATTTCCAAATCAAACTCTTGAAGTAGAAGTACCCATCGGATCAACCTCGGCTTAGCGTCCTTCTTGGCAAGTAAATATTTGATTGCTGAGTGGTCTGTATAGACAGTTACCTTGGTACCTACAAGATAAGATCGAAACTTGTTGAAAGTAAATACGATAGCAAGTAACTCTTTTTCTGTTACAGTATAGTTTAACTGAGCTCCTGTCAGAGTTCAGCTTGCATAGTAGATGGGATGAAAAACTTTGTTCCTTTGTTGGCCCATGACAACTCCTATTACGAAGTCACTTGCGTCACACATCAATTCAAATGGCAAGTCCCAGTCTGGTGTGACAATTATGGGTGCTGTGACTAACTGATTCTTCAAGTCATTGAAAGCTTTTAAGCATTCCTCATTAAATTTGAATATCGTGTCCTTCTCTAATAATTTGCATAAAGGTTTAGCAACTTTGGATAAGTCCTTGATAAATCTTCGATAGAAGCCGGTGTGGCCCAAAAAGCTCCTAACACCCTTTACAGATGTTGGAGGTGGGAGTTTCTCAATAACATCTACTTTTGCTCTGTCTACCTCGATCCCATGTCTCGTTATCCGATGCCCTAGAACGATACCTTCTCGTACCATAAAATGGCACTTTTCCCAGTTAAGGACTAGGTTTGTCTCTTCGCATTGCTTTAGTACCTTAGCTAAATTGGCTAGGCAGTCATCGTACGTATGTCCAAACACTGAAAAGTCGTCCATGAAAACTTCCAAAAATTTCTCCACCATGTCAGTGAAAATAGACATCATACATCTTTGAAATGTAGCAGGTGCATTACATAAACCAAATGGCATGCGTTTGAATGCAAATGTACCGTATGACCAGGTGAATGTGGTCTTGTGTTGATCTTCCGGTGCTACCGTAATCTGGTTGTACCCCGAGTATCCATCAAGAAAACAGTAGTAATCTCGCCTCGCGAGTCTATCCAGCATCTGGTCTAAGAATGGCAAAGGGAAGTGATCCTTCCTAGTTGCCTTGTTCAGCTTCCAGTAATCGATGCAGATTCTCCATCTCGTAACTGTTCTAGTTGGTATCAACTCGTTATTCTCATATTCTATGACCGTGATACCTCCTTTCTTTGGTATGCACTGGACCGGACTTACCCATAAACTGTCTGAAATGGGGTAAATGATACCCGCATCTAACCACTTGATAATCTCTTTTTTCATTACGTCCTTCATGATATGGTTCAGCCTTCGTTGTCCATCGATCATCCCTTTTTCACCATCTTCCAGGATGATCTTATGCATGCATACAGATGGACTAATACCGCGAATATCGGCTATGGTCCATCCGATAGCCTTCTTAAATTATTTCAGAACTAAGATAAGTTTCTCTTCTTGCTCAGTAGTTAACTCTGCTGAAACAATCACAGGCAGAGTAGAAGCGTCACCTAAATAAACATATTTTAAATGAGAAGGTAATACCTTGAGTTCTAGTTTAGGTGGCTCCTCGATTGAAACTTTTGGCTGTGTGTAATCTCTCTCCTCTAAATGCAAAGATTCAAAACGGAATTGTGGATTAAATCCCTTTTGATTAGCTTTTAGCAAAGCTAAGTTTTCATCCTCCTCTTTATCACTTGGAGGGTCTGATGTCAAAATTCTTTCCAGAGGATCCTCAACAGAGTTGAGTTCCTTCTCCACTATTAAATCCTCGAAGTCAGATACTGCAGAACAATCATCTATTGCATCAGGAAATCGCATTGACTTGAAAACATTAAATGTTACCTGATCGTCCTGAATGCGCATAGTAAGTTCGCCCTTCTGCACATCAATAAGTGTCCTTCTGGTTGCTAAGAACGGTCTCCCCAGGATAATTGTTACTTCTTTGTCTGCTTCGAAATCTAAAATTACAAAATCAGCAGGAAATATAAACTTATCTACACGTACCAATACATCCACGATTTTTCCTTCTGGATGTGCTAAGGATCGATCTGCTAGCTAAAGTTTAACCGTAGTAGGTCTAACTTCACCTATCCCCAACTTCTTAAATATCGACATAGGCATCAAGTTGATACTTGCGCCCAAGTCACATAGTGCCTTACCATAATAAGCTGCTCCAATGTTGCATGGTATGGTAAAACACCCAGGATCCTTCAGCTTAGGGGGTAATTTATCTTGAAGATATGCACTGCATTCCTTCGTCAAAGCTACCATCTCAAATTTTCCAAGTCGCCGCTTCTTGGACAGGATATCTTTCATGAATTTTACATAATTTGGCATTTGTTCAAGTGCTTCAACCAATGGGATGTTGATATGAAGTTACTTGAGTACATCAAGGAACTTCTTGAATTAGACCTCCTGTTTTTGCTTCTAGAGTCTTTGAGGGTAAGGTAGTGGAGGTTTATATACTGAAGTTGGTACTGGTTGATTTGTCTTTGGCAGCAATTCTGCTGCTAACGGATTGGTTGGCTGATCAGAATTAGCTGGTTCTGAGGTTACCTTTTCAGGTCTTGCAGGTTCTGGTTCTAGTGGAACTGGAACTTCAACACTTGGTTGAACTTCTTCCAAATCTTGAGCTTCAACATTCTACTTTTCAGCTTCAATGATGTTGGGCTCTACCATTTTTCTGCTCCTCAATGTTAGTGCTTTACAATGCACCTTGTGGACGGTTCCTAAGTTCAGTAGCAAGCTGGCCCACTTAGTTCTCCAAATTCCTTAGAGTGGCATCATTCTTCATCATGTATGCCTTCAATGAATTCTCTAAGCTATTGGATGATTTAGCCTGAACTGGTTTCTGAACTTGCTGTGAAAAACTAGGCGGCTGGGTTGGTCTAAGTTGGGCATAGTTATTCTTGCCTCCACCCCTTAGGTTACTCCAGAAAGATTGGGGTGATTTTGCCACGATGGGTTGTAAAGTTGGATTGCACCCTTGCCTTCCCCGATTACTGTTACGATTACCTATGTAGTACATGGATTCTGGGTTTGACGGACATTCTTCAAACACATGTCCTTCCCCACAATAGACACAGGCTATATTCTCATATTGGTTAGGTGGTTGAGCTGCAAAACTGTTAGACCCATTAGTGGTAAGATTCTTTAACATTGAAGATATCGAAGATACCTGAGATGCAAGTGAAGTGAAAGCATCCACTTCATGAATTCCAGCAACTCGTCTTCTTGACGTTGCTCGATTAGTTGGCCACTGATAATTGCTACTGGCGATCCTCTCAATGATTTCATAAGCCTCATTGTAAGACTTAGATAAGATAGCACCGTTAGCAGAAGCATCTACTACCATCCTTGTGTGAGCGTTGAGACCATTGTAAAATGTCTCAAGTTGGATGCAATGTGGAATTCCGTGATGAGGAAATTTTTGTAATAACTCTTTGAATCTTTCCCATGCCTCATACAAGGACTCATCATCCATTTGTTGGAAAGCAGTAATCTCATTTCTCAGCTTAGCAATCTTGCTAGGTGGGAAATACTTCATAAGAAATCTCTCTGCTAACTCTTGCCATGTAAAAATTGAGTTTGGTGGCAGTGAGTTTAACCAGGCTCGAGCTCTGTCCCTCAGCGAGTACGGGAAGAGTTTTAATCGTAATGCATCTTCGGGTACTCCGGCTAGCTTGAAAGAGTCACTCACCTCCATAAATAGTCTTAAATGAAGATGAGGATCTTCAGTAGGCATTCCACTAAACTGGCCCACTGTCTGAAACATTTGGAACATGACTGGCTTCAGCTCAAATTGTTGTGCCTCAATCTCGGGTCTTCTAATACATGGATTAAGGTCATTAAAAACTAGCACGGCATATTGTCGTAAAGCTCTATCCCTATCATCAGCAATAAGGATAGGATTTTGAGCAAGGTTTGCTCCGTTTCTTTGATTGATATTCTCGAAATTCATCTCTTCGGTCCTTCTCTCGCTCACCTGTCTTCTTCGTTGGCGAAAGGTTCGTTCTATTTCAGGGTCCACTGGGAGTAAGTCGATAATTCGGTCAATACTCCTGAACACCTGAAATAATCAAAGGAGAATTAATTAAGTAATAAAATTGAACAGGAAAATAAAAGAACCAAAACGTAAAAATAAATTCACAAATTATTTTTTTTAAAACAAACAGTCCCCGGCAACAGCGCCAAAAACTTGGAATGGTGGAAATGTGCAAGTGTACACAATCGTAACAAGTAATAAAGTGACAAGTAAATGTCGAGTTATCGTACCCATAGGGACTGTAAAAAGCAATATTTATGAAATTAATTAAAACACTTTGGTGAGGTAAAAATAATTTTGGTTTGAAAAGAGTGATTTATAAACTAAGATTTTAAAACTAAGCAAACAAAAAAAAAATAAAAGAGTTCTAGTGCACGATTTCAATTAAGATTTAATCAAGATTGTAATTGTAACACCCTTTACCCGTTTCCAAGGCCGGAACAAAGTACGAGGCATTACCAGACTTAACAATACACATAGACGAAAACCGGGCCATAAAATTTCATCTAATTCAAAACTTTTCAAACACATGCATAACAAGCAAAACTAACTATATCATTACATCAAAACATAGGACATAGCACGATTAATTAAACTTATAAACCTTAATGGATAAGGACTACATCTCATAATCATATACGATAACTCAATGCAGACTGATACGTATGGTCAAAATCATAATAAAAATACATATCACAAACCAACGTCCTATACATGCCACTCACTTAATATTTCTAATATTTGAATTAATTCTCGCAAAAATGATAGTTTGATAGTATGATTTTGCCTCCGACGATCTCCAACCCCGAGCTGACCTGCCAGTACTAAAGAAATAAAGAGGATGGCTAAGCTTTACTCTTAGTAAGTTCATATGAAAATAATAAGCAATTACCACCATGCTTTTCAAGATAAAACACTATAATTGTACAATTACACATATTCAGGTTAAGCTGTGTTATCGAGTTACAGTTATTAAATCATTCATATCTGAAGCTACAAAACTCCAAATTTAGTTTCTTTAATTTTCCTTGAAACTATATTCATATATCTTTCTCCCATAAAATTTCTGGAATTTTTGGTTTAGCCAATTAGTACAGTTTATTAGTTAAAGTCTCCCCTGTTTCAGAGTACGACTACTCTAACCTCTGTTCACTACGAACCAAATTTCTCCCTGTACAGAATTCCAACGACCATTCTGTTTGTTTCCCTTAAAAATAGACTCAATAAGAAATCCATTCATGTAAGGTATGTCTCTTAATAATTTTTGTACAATTTATGGTGAATTTCTAAAGTCAAAACAGGGGATCACGTAATCATTCTGAACCAGTCTCACAAAAATATAAATATCTCAAAATATAGAATTCCTTTGCTTGCTCTGTTTCTTTTATATGAAAAGAGACTCATTAATATTTAATTTCATATCTCATTCAGCCTCTAATTAAAATTTTACTATTTTTAGTGATTTTTCAAAGTCACGTCACTGCTACTGTCCAAAACAATTTTATTGCTAATTCACTCTTTCACACTTTCTTTGTATTAACCTCATTTTAACATACATATTACAAATCATTTTCACCACATTTCATACATCACAAGTATAGGCCCATGATTACAAGGTCACCATAAAATCATCCTCATGTATAACTTACTTGTTTATAACCTTACCACATCCCGGTCACTTAATGAACACATCATTCACATAACCAAGTTCCTGCACTTATTCATCACAAAACTCACAAAGCAGTACATAGCAAGTCTCCCGTTGAACACTTCGGATCAATCCTCGATACTTGGTGGTTTCAGCACATAGCTCCACCCATCATAAAGTTCGGCTCTCTTGTACACATGGTGAACACTTAGTACCATCCATGTGACCTAGCCAATTTATCTCATAGCTCTCTTGTCTACATGGTGTCCTTCACCTGGAACCACGCATGCGACCTAGCTACATATATCCCGTAGCTCTCTTGTCTACATGGTGTACACATAGTATCACCCATGCGACCTAGCTACATCATAATGTCTCGTATCTCTCTTGTACACATGATGTGCACTCAGCACCATACATGTGACCTAGCTACATACCATCTATATCATCCAATCTTTCCGAAGGTTCAACCGGGATTTCTCTCTCTTTTCTAACAATTTCACCAATCAAGTGATTATCAACAAACACATTTCCAATATTATTATAAAATATCATAATACAAGTAAAATTGATGTATTACTTACATATAAACTTACATCTCATTTAATATCAAGGCAATAACATTAAATTACACGTTGCATTATTATTAAAAATCATATGAACTTACAATTACTCATAATATCCATAATCATAGAAATCACATTTATGTATGATAATTCAATACACTTCATATACCATAGACATATTTTTAAATCAATTCATAAACTTGGCACCATAACATTTAATTTAACATAATTCAATTAATTCACTAAATTTAACTTTGAAATATGAATTACAACATTATTGCAGTATTATTATCATACCAACTTATCTTGATCCAGAAACGGCAATTTACTATTTTAGTCCATAACCTTGTATTTTCCCGATTTAAGCCCGAATCTCGATTTCCTTCATCTATAATATCACATTTAGCCTAATAATTAGTCACATTATTCATACGGCTCCAAAAATCATATTTTTACAAATTTTCATTTTGACCCCTAAACTTTTGCATATTTGCACTTTTGCCCCAAGGTTCAAAAATTAAACTTCATCCCATTTTCTTATGTTTTATGACATGCTGATCATTTTTCCCTTCTATGGCAACATCAAATTCTCACTTTAACATGTACTTATGACTATTAGGTATTTTTACCGATTAAGCCCTTTTACTCGTTTTCACTTAAAACCAAGTAGCACAAGTTGTTTAACATAATTTAAAACCTCATATTCTATCATAAAACACCAAAATACACAAATTTCACCTATGGGTATTTTTCCAAATATGAACCCTAGCTTAAATTATTGCTAAAATAAGCTGAATTAAGTTACCGGGATTCTAAAAACGTAAAAATTATTAAAAACGAGGCTAGAATGGACTTACAATCGAGCTTGGAAGCTTGGAAACCCTAGCCATGGAGTCTCCCTTGGTATACACGTCCATGGTGAAGAAGATGAGCAAAATTGGCTTTTAATTTTGTATTTTAATTCATTTTACCCCTAAATGACCAAAATGCCCTTACTACTAAACTTTTCAAAAATTCCATCCATGTCCAATTTTTGTCCATAGACTTAGAAATTGGTCAAATTGCTATTTAAGATCTCCTCATTAATATTCCAAAGCAATTTCATACTAAAAACTTCTAGAATTCAAGTTTTGCAAATTATTCGATTTAGTCCCTAATTTCAATTTAAGCACTTTATGCATAAAATTTCTTCACAAAATTTTCACACAATCATGCAATCATATCATAGACCTCAAAATAATCATAAAATAATTATATATCTCAAATTTGTGGTGACGAAACCACTATTCTGATTAGGCCCTAATTCGGGATATTACAACGATGATATAATTGTGTTGGATTAATTATTCGTTTGTAACTTAGAAATATTAAATTTGTGCTTATGCTGTTATGAATAGATTCACGGCAACCCAGTAATTTGCTAACTTATGAACACATTTACTAAAAAAAAATTCCATTTATCTCTTGGACATATCCCTATGCCAATTCAACCGACTAAATAGATTTAATAAAGTAAACATGCTATCGCACATACATACTTATTGAATTAAATTATCTCTCGTATATTCCTATGTCGATTCAACTGATTAATTCAACTTAATAAACATGTAAAAGATTATGTGAAGTAACAAAGTAGCCATACCTTGAAACAATTTAATCACAACAATCTTGCAAGTTATGCAAGGCATATGTATCGCCAAATACAATGCTAATTTAATTTTCAGTTACCTTAGAAGAATTAAACATGCACTGATTAAGTACTGAGTCCATTAATTGCAATTTCAATCCGCTTAAACAATTAATTCTTTAGTTATCTAAACAATTATAATACCAGATAACCTAAGCATGATTTTACTTAATCAAGCATTTCATTGAGGCCTATAACAGCATAAACACTATTTTAACAATTCAAGTAGGCAAAATATAATCAACCCAACACGAATTAAATTCAAGCTAAATTGATTAAAATAACCATTTCAACAAAAATATTATTCATAGATATGTTCATCATAAAAACAACAGAAATTAAAAGAAAAGGGAACAGAAAGCAAATCCAGTGTTTCTCTGCGGCTTGACTGTTGGTCCGTTCTTTTGTCTCCGTTGTCTTCACCGAGTAAGGATTCTATGAATCCTCAATTGCTGCTCAAGATATCTGAAGAACACCTCTTTCTCAAGAGAGGAAATCGGCACAAGAGGAAGGGAAAATGGGATGGAAAAATGGAGAGGAAACTTTGAGAGAAGTGAAGAGAGGATAAGAGAATGTTGTGGAATGAGAGATGTTGAGGGATGCTTTGAAATGAGCAGCATAGGGTGACTTTTATAGCTGAAGAGGGCTGCTAAAAATAGCAAATTCAGCATCCAAGAGAGCCCTCCCATGGCCGGCCACACACATGGTAAGGTTGAAGCTTTCAACCTTGCTAAAAATAGGCTGGGGCAAATCTTCAAAGCCTAAAATAAAGGTGGGGTTTGAACGTAATTTGGAAGTTTTTCAATGGCCTTTTTGCAAGCATATTTTATCAGCTAATTTGCTGATTTGGGTCAGCCAATGGATAGTTCTGGTCAGCCCAATTAGTGGCTAGTTCGGCTCACTTCATTCTGTTCAACCAGTGCGGTTCACTAGGCCCTTTCTTCATAATTAATTAAAATTAATTCATTTAACCTAAATTAAATAGGAAATAAATTAAAATTAATTTAATTATGAATTAATACACATTTTTGGACCGTCTTGGGCTGGAAATTAATTGGCCTCGATACTTCAAATTACTCTCGGTTTTGTTCTTCTCGCAGTGTTCACCGGGTCCTTTTTCTCCAATTGTGTAATTCTGTCAAAAATAACCAAATTTAATAAAAATTAACTATAAAATTAATTAAAATTCATAATGTTCATATTTTTAACATAATTTAATTATTTTATAATATTTAATTATTTTTCAACAAGAATTTAACCGGAATAGCTTGGTTTTAAGTTTAAAAGGGTATGAAAAAGTATATAAATTTTTGTGTTTCCAATATGCGTGGTTGACGTTGTTATTTATTTACATGCAACTTACTAAGCTTTATGTTTACTCCCTCTCCTTTCCATTTTCTTATAGTGCCGCCAAATTAATATCGGGAATCAAGGGACATCGGAGGCATCGATCACACTATCACCTGAAGCATCTGGTATAGCTAGTTTAAATGTTTTAAGTATGGCATGCATAGGGGCTTAATCTTTTGTTTAGTGTCATGTTAGTTTAGCCACAAGTGTTGGCCCATATGGATGTGATTTTCATTTTGTATAGGCCATTAATGTTGGCTAATATTATTATTAAATGCATTTGATGAAAATTCTCACGGTTATGGTGGTTTTGGTTATATGTGTTATGCTTGGAATGGTTTTGGTTGATGTTGTGAAAGTGGGTGCAAGTAAGGGTGGCAAAAAGGCTTGGTAAATAACCTTGTTTTTGTCCACATAGGCTAACACACAGGCGTGTGTCTAGATTGTTGTGACACATGGCTTACCCCAAGAGCATGTGTTAAGGCCATATGTCCCCTGCACCTAAAGTTGGCAAAATAAAATGCCCAGTAGTAACCACACGGGAAGAGACACTGCCATGCGTCCCAATCGTGCAGAAGACACAGCCTAGTACACGGGCATGTACAATGGCTGTGTGCCCCTAAAGGGCTACTGACGACAGAAATAGAATGTCAAGGTTTTTGCACACGGGCTGAGGGCGTGTCATGGCCGTGTGAGGAATACGGGTCATGGACACGGGCGTGAGCCAAGCCGTGTGAAAAACCCTGTAGGTTCAAATCAAAAAATAAATTTGCATAGGCTAAGGACACGGGCGTGTCCCCATATGTTCAAGCCGTGTAAGCCACAAAGGCCTTCAACATGGCCATGTTAAGAAGACACACCCTTCTACACGGGCGTGTGTCCCTAACTGTTTTGAGATTTTATAAAGTTTTCTAAAGTGCAAAGATTTGTCCCAAATAAATTTTAAAGTGTGTTTGGGGCCTGTAGGCTCATAGCAGGGACATGAAGGTGTATTGTGAAAAGTTTTAAATTTTAACGAAATTTTATAACTCGAAAACGTATGGTTGTATCTGTTTGAGATCGGTAGCGCCTCGTACCTGTTTTGGTCTCAGATACGGGTAAAGGGTGTTACAATACAGACTTAGAGACATAGTTTTTCCTATTCAGTTTTCTTTGTATTTTCTTTTCATGTTCGCTTAGTTGGAAATTTTATATTTCGATGTGAAGATAATTGCAAGCGGAGATTGCTCCGGCACCACGATTCAATATATATTCATGAGCTTTCTCCTATCTCTTATTCTTGTATTTATATTTTCGTTAACCTTATCAATTAGCATCTGTATGAATAATTGAATCAATTATCTGAAATTGGTTGTTTATTCAATAGTACTTAGTATATTAGGGAGTGATTCCCCTAATAGATATCGAGACAAGTGATACCGGAAGGGTATCTATATGCCTAGGAAGAGACCGAAATGGTGACTTAGGTGGTAATTCTTAGTAAAGATAAGACCGAAAAGGTATTCTTAGCTAAGAGTGATAAATAACTCAATCTAGGATAATTGATTATTTAATTAGATAACTAGGATTTAATCGATCATAGGCTAGAGATTCGCATTATCGACACTAGGAATAGGAAATTAGTTTAATTAGTGTAATTAATATTTTAATTTAGATTCACATTACTAATTTGTGACTCGATTAGATTAGTAATTATTTCCTGTAATTGATTTAATAATAATTTCTCCTATCTACAAACTCTTGGGTACGATCCTTGAAATACTTATCAGTGTTTCGTTGTAAACTTTACTATATTATAATTTAACCCATACACTTACAGACACTGCCAATTTAATTTCTTATATTTTTTGTGTGATATTTTAACTATAAACAATAACACATTTATAAGCATTCAATGCTCTAAAACACTTACTCAAGCTTCCATGAGGTCTACTCCATTATCATTCAAGCTTATAATTCCCATAAATAATTATCTCCACATTTCCTGTAACACCCCTAACTCGTATCCGCCGCCAGAACAGGTTTCAGAGTGTTACCAGAACATTCAGAACATTTTTCGATTAACTCAGGCAAGTTACTATTCATTCACCGAGGTCATTCATAATGTCTCTTAAATGGACCCTCGAGGCCCAATACGAATATTAGAATCAAGTCAGGACTAAATCGAAAACTCAGGGATTTTTTTTACAAAATTCTAAAATTTTCCAAGGTGTAGGGCTCACACGCCCATGTGGTCCAAGGGACACGCCCGTGTGACCCTGGGACACGCTCGTGATGCAAGCCGTGTTCAAAACTAGATAGCTCTCTAACTTACGCCACATAGCCATGCCACATGCCCGTGTGATAGGTCATGTGGTTAATTAATTTAATTCGAATTAGGTGCAAGTTTCACACGGCTGAGACACACGCCCGTGTCTCTGCCCATGTGCTCAATTCTGAGCATTCTATTTCTCAAAATTAAGGTGCAGGGGACACACGGCCTAACCACATGCCCGTGTTACCAGGCTGTGTGTCACACATGGTCTAGAAACACGCCCGTATGTCTGCCCGTGTGGACAAAATAAAGCCATTCCTAGATTCATTTCTCACCCCAATCCTTGCTATAATCCTACACTACATCTTGCATCCATAACCCAACAAATCCAAGCATTTTATTCAAGTTAATTTCATCCATCATCACTGCATAACATTTCATGCACACATGTTTACTATCTTATCTTGGTTATGTCCTCATGTTAGACATAATTTGATCAACTGCTTAAAATATATGTGGCCAACATAATATGCCATTACAAGTATATCAAAACAATCATTACTAGCCATTCCAATGGCTAGATTACAAGCATCGTTTACATTTACATGCCAATATGGCCAACATATCCTATACATGCCATTACAACCGCAATTGAATTACCATACTATACCGACATGGGCCGATGGATAGTGTGTGATCTCTACTGGGCTTCCAATCCAACGAGCTTCCAATTACTCTAAAATAGGGGAAAATAAAACAGAGTAAGCATAAAATGCTTAGTAAGCTCGTATAACACGGTACTTAACTTACCATTCATCCTATTTGAGGTAATTAAGTAAGGTATAATCAACCACTTTGATCTCAAGCCCTACACACATCCTTATTGTCCTTGTTAGTCATATATTCCATAGTAATACCAAGACATGTATGGGCTAAACAATAATCAAGTTTCCAAACACATATGCTTTCCACATTATTTATTCATTCAACATACATAATTCATCTCATTATTTCGAGTATAATTTCATAATAGTTCATTTCGAGTTCAGATCATTTCGTATTAGAACTTTACCCATATTACTCGGAATATCAAAGTCATGATTAGTACACTCTAGGTGTATAAGTCTACAATCAAGAATGAACATTCTCATCAAATAGTTTCCATGTACAAATATCATCATTTCATATTTCATATATCACTTGTCATGTATCATCATTTTCTTGCATTTCATGTAATATTCTTTCATGTCATATTTCCATATCATAGACACCATTACATGTCAATTTGTCTTAAATTTATATTTGCCCCTGTCAAAACCTTGCCCGTTGAATTTATTTCAATTATCAATGGATACATAAGTAGTAAACTCGAGGCGTACAAATCAGGATCCGTCAATTCATATTCAATGGTACCCATAAGGTACTATTTTAGAGAGTACACTCTCGAGCCACATATATATATATACTACAGGATTACCAGTCCAGGCTAAATCCTTTTTATGACATATGCTCTAAAGAGTTTGATCTGGATCACCCGTCCTGCCTAAATCCAATCCATTATATATGCGTGAGAGGACTTATATTAGGATTACCCGTCTCGGCTAAATCCTATCAGAATTGAGGTTGAAGGATTACTCATCCGAGCTAAATCCTATCCACAACAAATGCAAGACCACTTTCGTTTCTGAAAATCACATATCCATCGATTTTCCATTTATTCAACCGGGATTTAAACACTTTTCAAGTATTATTGGGCATTTGATTATTTCATACCTCCGTAACATTTATGTAATTCGAGTAAAACACCTTCCATATTCATGTCAAGCATACCAGTAACATTTTATTCATTTACCATTTTATCGGGCATTTTCATTTATCGGGCTATATCGAGTAGGTGATCATTTCACATATTTATGACATTGATAAAATTCACAAACTCAACATTTAAATCAAGCATAAAAACATATACAATTTAGTTACACGAACTTACCTCGACAAAGGTTTGTGTATGTAAAATCTACTAATCTGACATTTTCCTCATTCCTTATTCCTCATTCTAACTCTGAATTTGGTCTATCCGGATCTATACGAGTAAATTTAACATTAATTTATCATATTTTACATTCATGTGGACTAAATTTTCATCCTAGGAAAAATTACTATTTTGCCCCTAACTTTTCCATAAATTTCTCGTCCCTAGGCACGAAAAATAAAACTTGTGCAAATTACTCCCTATTCCAAGCCTAACCAAAGCCCCATTACAAATTTTACAGCACATGTATTCATAAAATTTTAGAATTTTTCATCAAATTTTATAAGTTTTCATTTTAGTCCCTAAATTATGTTTTCATCAAAAATCACTTTGTAAAAGTTGTTTATCTATGAATAATCTTTCCTTTTCTACCATAAATTTCTAATTTCCAGCATATACATCCATGACCCATCTTCATACTTGGATAAATTTTCAAATTAATCCCCCAAATAGAGAGATTAAGTTATCCCGATTCCAAAAATATCAAAATTACTAAAAACGAGACAAGGAAACTTACCCAATTTGGCCATGAAAGTCTCTTCTCTCTCTCCTAGGGTTTCCATGTTTATTTTGGGGAAGAAGATGAGAAAATATGATTTTTTTTTCTTTTCATCTATTTAATTAATTAATATTTTCACTTTCCAATTTAGTCCCTATCCTTTTTCTCATTTTTCATGGATGATATAATTTTTATTAATGGTCTAATTATCATATAAGGACCTTAAGCTTTGAATTCCATAGGTATTTGATCCTTCTAGCTACTAGAATCCAACTTTTGCATTTTATGCTATTTGGTCCTTCTCGTAATTAAGTACATAATCGATAAAATTTTCTTTTCAAAATTTTCACATGACATTTCTAGTGTAATATGGATCATATTATAAAATAAAAATAAATTTTATATATTTTTTTCGGCTCGAATTTGTGGTCCCGAGACCACTGTTTTGATTTCACCGAAATTGGGTTGTTACATTTTCATATGACAAAAATACATTAAAAATGAATATAAATTTCTTCTAAGCTTTCTCATGATAAATTATAGAAAATATCAAGATAAGTAGGTGTAGGAAACCATTTCTTACCTTATTAGAGCTTTCTCACTCAAGCCATGACTTATCCCACTAAAACCCATGAGACATAAGCAAAAAGATGAAGAAGAAGAACAATGGCTACTGATGTAGGCTAGAAAGAAAGAGAAAATGGGGTTGATCGGGTTTAGGGTTTAGGGTTTAGGGTTTAGGGTTCTCGTCCCTTTCAAAAATAACATGTGGGCCTTGAGCCCACATCTAACAACTTAAGTTCAAATTTGTTCATTTGAAGCTCATTTCCTTAATACGGGGTTCCCATGGTCCAAAATAATTTAGGATGCCAAATATTATATTTAAATATTATTTCTATCATAAAGGTCTCAAGAATTGACCAAATTACCCTTTTATGGAAAAATTACCATATTTTCCCTTTTTGCCATTTTTAACGATTTCTTCTCAAAACTCAGTACTTAGACCAATTCAAGTTCATAATTCATAATAAACTTTAATATAAGTCCTTGAGTGGTGAGAATTACATTTTTCCCTTTTCCTGGTGAAAATGGGAAAATTATAATTTAGTCGTTGTACTTTTGAATGTCTTTCAATTTAGTCCAAAAGTGATTTCTTTCACACTAACATATAACCCAATTTGCTTCCATGGAAAATAATCATTGATAGCTCACTTTCCCATGTTGGTCAAATTTTCACTCTAATTTCTAAAATTTTCAAAATTTACAATTTGGTCATTTTCTCACATTTCCACTTCTAAATTATTTTTAAAATTTTATCATCTCAATTATCAACTTTAATTCCATAAGATTATTTTATCCAATTTGTAACACCCCTTACCTGTGCTGGACGCTGGAACAGGGTACGAGGTGTTATCGGACATAAACTCACATAATCATACGTAACTGAGACCTGAATTTTTGTCCAAATTTAAAACTTTTCATTCACATGTATACCATCCCTTATATGGGCCTTTGAGGCCCAAAACATACATTGGGTGTGGTTTGGGACTAAACCGAGAACTCTTGGAACTTATACAATACTTAGAATTTTTTTCCTATTTTGGATGGTCACATGCCCGTGTGGGTAGGCCGTGTGGTCACACACGCTCGTGTGGCTTGGGACACGCCTGTGTCCTCAGCCCATGTAACTTTCTGTTTATGACATCATCAACTAAATTGAGGTCACACGGCCAAGTTACATGCCCGTATGCTTAGGTCGTGTCCTCCACACGACTGAGACACACGGTCATGTCTCTGTCTTTGTGTTTACTACTGAGCATTATATTTTACCAAATTAGGGTACAGGGGACACACGGCTGGATCACACGCCTATGGGGCAGACCATGTGTCACATACGGTTTAGACTCACGCCCATGTGCCTACCCGTGTGGACAACTTTGAGGCTATTTTCCAAGCCAGTTGCCACCCTTATTTGCACAAACACATACATGACTTCAAAGGTAGTTAGCATGGCATAAGTGAGCACTTAAACATACACAAACAAGACATGATTATGATCATTTTCTCTTTACTAACACATGCATAAAACTTCATACTTTGTCAAGCCCAACTTACCAATTCTTATTTAAACCATGTTTATCATCCTATTAAAAAAATCCTAATTAAATCATCAAGCATTCATAACCACAACACATCTCATCACATACACACAATCACCAACCACATCACCATTGAATGGGCAAATGTATACTTAAATAAATAGGCTTACTACCCAATGATCAATATGAGCCACATCTCATGGCCTTATAAAAAATGAATCAAATATCAATATAAGCCAATATAATCCAATTTACATGGCTTCACATTACATAAAACCCTAAACCATTACAAGCCAATACCTATGGCTAAATCGTAATGACACATTCACAATTGACTAAGTCCCTATACATGCCATAAACTTAAGAGGTTTGTATTAATTTTTACCCACGATGATAGCTTGATAGTGTGATGACATCTCTAGCGGCCTCCAACCTGAGCTAGCTAAATTAACCTCGACACCAAAAAGGCAAAGAGGGACCTAACCGTCAATTACTCATTTTTCCTCGTTCTAGGCCCGAATCTCGTTTTCTTTGATAATCGAGCTTGAAAGCTTGAAAAACCCTAGCCATAGCTTCCTCTTGCAAATTTCAGACAAGGAGGAAGATGGAAAAATTTTTGGGCTTTTATTTTTGTTTTTAATTCATTTTAATAACTAAATGACCAAAATGCCCTTAATGAAAAACTTTGGAAACATGCCTAACCATGTCCATTTTGTCCACCAACTTAACCAATGTTCTAATTACCATATAAAGACCTCCAATTTAAAATTTCATAACAATTGGACACCTCTAGCATGTAGAACTCAACTTTTGCACTTTTTACAATTTAGTCCTTTTGACTAAATTGAGTGCCCAAACGTCAAAATTTTCAAATGAAATTTTCACGAAATCATTTCGTGAAATCGTAGACCATAAAAATATAATAAAATAATTTTATTACGTCAGATTTGTGATCTCAAAACTACTATTCTGACTAGACCCTAAATCGGGATGTTACACAATTCATATTTCAAATTTTCTCATCAATTCACTGTATCTGTTATCAAAATAATGTCACGTGTCTAGGCAAAAATTTTGGGATGTTAAAGATTAGAAGTCTCAAATGAAACTTTCAAACCTTCAATTTATAACATCCAAAATGGTTATGAAAGAATGATTATAAAAGAACTGGGAATAAATGTTTTGAAGATATGGATAGTGGGAGTGAGAAAAAAATAGTGAATGTGTTATGCATGAGGAATAATGGAAGAGGGGAAAGTTACAAACATTAAATGAAAGTTACAACTCATATAATTTTTTTATGAGTACTAAAAATTTTATCATATGCGTATGCATGTAGAAATCACGAATTTAGAACACAAAAGTATGTTTAAAAATAACATAAAATAAAAAATGAAACATGTGGCTTGAAGCTAATTAATAACAACAGATGAAATATGTACGATATTGAAATAATAAAAATTAGATTAATAATATATCTTAAATTAATTATGAAAAGACATTTCTGTAATTTCTTTAATCGAGTTGGTGCCTCGTTGACTCATAACACCAATTCAGTCAAGGACTTAAATAGTAGTATAGATATACAACTGATAGAGATAATAAACTGTACATATTAAAATAAAATTGTATAAAATATATTAAAATTAGGCTTTGATTGAGTGGTAAATTTAGGTTTTACTAATTATGTGGGTTCAAATCCTATAATATATATTTATTGGTTTTTGCTAAAATGAAAAGATGAAAATACCCTCGAATGATATAACTTATTTTAATTATGAAAGAGTATTTTCATAATTTTTCTAATCGAGTTGGTACCCAGATGACTTGTGATGCCAATTCAATCAAAGGCTTAAATAATAATATAGATAACATTACTTGCATGCTCATATGAAAATGTAATCTCTATTTGATTAGAAAGGAAAAGCGATTGTATTTTGAGAAAAGTTGGACTTCTTAACATTGTTCGTATTTGGAGCCTCTAAATCATGCTTTTCAAAACATACCAAAAATGAAGCAAACCCACGAATCTTGTCAATATACCTAAGTTTAGCTCTATAGCATTCTCAACATGAAATGTCATTCTCAAAGTTAGTTGTTCCCAATAAAAGGTGTCATTCCGGAGATTAGTTGTTCTAACAAGGAATATCGTTCCCAATGTTAATGGTTGTCGGCATGGAGCGTTGTTCCCAACGTCAATTGTTTCCAACATAGAGTATCATTCCTAAGATTAGTTTTCCCAACACAAAATATTGTTCTTTAAGGTCAATTGTTGTCAATATAGAGGGTTGTCTCCATTTTTAATTTAGAGCGTGGTTTCTTAGGTTGGTGCCGTAGTTTTCTAAATATGAAAGCTATGCCCAACATTACTTCCACAGCATTTACAATGTGGAAGCTTTGTATAAGATTACCTATATAGTTTTCTTAATATGGAATGTTCTTCCCAAAGAATGATACTATAAAGAATAATATTGACTGTAAGTATCATTAATAGAAACGTCATTAATAAAAAATGAATATTTATATTTTGCCCCAAGAGAATTTTTTTCATGTATTTATGCAAAATATTAATAATGAGACAACAATTATGAACTCCAAAAATAGGCCCATTGGCCGAAGAGGAGTTCATTCGTACCCATAATCAGGACTGGATCCGCAAGTTTACAATGTGACTCACCTTTGTTCGAACCCTTAAAGCATTTTATTATTAATGAAAAGAGAAAATATGAAATTCAAACGGTAGCAACCTAGTGAAAGTGTAAACCTTCGAAATATGATTCTTTACTAATGTTCTATTTACTAATAACAATTGAATTTGATGATCTTTTATGTACTATTTCCTTCTAAAAGATGTTCTCATCTTCTCACGTTATCTATCCTGCAAGCTATGGAAGATATACATTTTTAATGAATTGTACTTAGATTGCCTTCAATTTTGCAAATATTTGTAAACTAATTGTTTTTTTTTTTCTTAAGTCTCATATTTTTATTTATATACTCAAATTTCAAATAAAACCTTTAAGTTTAAGCGAGTAACTTGTCCATTGAATAGGTATTTATAGTATTACAAAATTTTTGACCGAACTAAATATTGATTTAATCATAAAAAGTCTTTTAAATTATTTTTTAAATAACAATTATTACCGCAAAAGAAATTTATTTTTTTATTTTTTATATAAAATATTTAAATAAAATAACTTTCATCACTAAACCACCTCTTAAAAAACTACTTTCCTTTTTAAATAACCAAATTTTACATTTAAATATGGGATATTATAATTTTTGGCCTTGGTAACTAGGTTCGCTTGGTACTTAGATTTTTTTTATCCATTTTGGTTTTTTAAACTTACCAACTAGATTCATTTTGGTCCTTAAACTTGAAAAATATAAAAGTTTAATGACATGGTATCTGAAATTGTGCCACATTATCACTTAAAAATTAAAAAAAATTATATAGCTTTTTAAATGATGACGTGATATAATCTTAGAGTGTCAAATAGTGTCCTAATAACCAAACTAGTGGTTAAACCAGTCAGACCATATATTTTCGATTCAACCGATATGATCGGTTCAACTATTAGACCAACAATTAAATAAATAATTAAAAATTCATAAAAATTTAAAACAATAAAAAATTTATTAAACTGGTTCAACATATTCAACTACTGATTTTTTTCCTAGATTTAGATTTTTATCGGGTCTATGCGATTTTTGGTTCAATCAGTTCAACCCATTTATTTTAACTAGTTTACTAGCCAGTTCTCAATTCAATCGGTCCAACTGATCAATCTAATTATGTCCAAAAACATTGATCACATCATCAAATCTTAAAGAAATCCAAATTCTGAGACTAAAATAGTTTTAATTGTCAAGTTTAAGTACCAAAATAAAAACGTATAATATCAAAATCAACGTAATTACTAGGGAAAATGATATATTATTCCTTTAAAAATCTAACTTTGATATATAATTTATTATTATATTATTTTCACATTAGCCTTTTTCTTTTATGGTGTCATATGCTCTAGTATTAACAAGTGCGTGGACAAAAAAAAGAGCATCCAGTGAATTGGAGATAGCCCTCTGCATGCTCAAGTTGATTTGAGGCACATATTTTTGTAATTTTCCCACTCAAACAAAGGTTTGAGTGTAGCTGGAATCAACACAAAATCTCATCTTGCTATTTAAAAAATATTAAATAATTTTAATTTTAATTTTTTAATATTATTTATCATATTTTATCACTAAAAATTAAATAGATCTAATATTATTTATTATCTATTTATATTATATTTCTAATATCATAAATTTATTAGACATCAATTCGTTTAAAATGGTTAAAAATATTTTTATTTAATAAATAATAATAAAAATAAAAATAATAATAATAATAATAATAATAATAATAGATAAACGGGATGTTTTATCTTTTTCTATTTTATATAAAATACATATAAAAAAATAAAACCATCATTAAATGGAATTAAACTAAATACCGAAATTTTTAAAATATTAATTTTATCATTCTAATTAGAACTTTAAATTATTTTTACAAAATATTTTTATAAATATATTTTTTATATTATCTTTTACCCACTTGTCATAATTGATTTATTTATAATATATCTTAAGCTTTTGACTAAATTGATATTATTCATCAATTGAATTTCAATATTCACTTGAAAAATTATCAAAAATATTTTTATAAAATATAAAATTTTAATATAAAATTTTAATTTTAATTATTTCAATCAAAATCTCACTTGATTTTAAAATAAAATTTAGTATTTTATCAAAATAAACTAAAATTTTAGCAAATATATTTTTTATTTGTATTTTTGTTGTATATTTTATATGGCTGATAATAATGTGTATTAATAATTCTGCATTGCAACAACCGAGAAATGGTAGCCACCATTAACCGTGGGAATCTTTGAAAAGTAGCGGTCCGAAATTGTGCCGTAGAATATTTTGGTGTTAACCCATCGGTATCATACCAATAGCCTCTATCCTTTTCCAAAGCATCATTTTCAATTTTTTATTTAATAAATTTGATTTTTTAAATATAGTATATATATGTTTTCTTTAATGTTATAGTTGTATCCCATAAAAATTTATATATTTTGATATTTTATATTACTGGTGTTGGATTTTGTATTTAATTTAAATTTTAAGGTTTGGTTGATAAAATTTTATAATAACAATTAATTTTTATTAAAATAAAATTTAAACTTAAAAAAAATGTCATCATATTATATTTAATAAATTAAACACATAATTAAATAAATTTATAATAACACTAAATTTATTTTGATTGACAAATTCAAAATTTAAACTTACTAACTCATCAAATTAATTTTAAAACTCGAATATTTTTATGTATTAAAATGTAATTTGTTTATATGATTGGATATCATTCGTAAATATCATACATCATTACTAAATAAGTAGATGAACTATTCTTTAAAAAAAAAAAACAGTAATTTGATTTTTTTTTATATAACTATAAATAGATAATTAACAAAATGGAATAAATAAGACGACAAATGAATTCATTTAACTAAATAATATTTAATAAATAGAATTTTTTTTATTAATTTAATTATAAAATATATACAAAACTAGTATATTTTTATATGAATCTTAAACAACCTATTCTTCATTATTAAAAACATGTACGACAGTACGATCCAGCCATAGATCTAAAATGACACTTACGGCTAAAATTAAAATTTAAGGATGGTTTTAATACACTATAGAGAGATTAAGAATTGATCAAAGTCAACGATTTCATCATCTGGGATTTTTCCAAAAAAAATTAATTTCATTTCAAAAAATAAAAAGTCAAAAGGCCTGGCCACAAAAGAAAATGTATGAATTTTTATGACATACTCAAAAATAAATAACGCCACAAATCATCTCACTAGATTACATCACACCCAAATGAAAATAATTTCTATAAAAATATATTTATAAAAATTTAATAATTAATTAAATTGTAAGTAGAGTGGTAAAAATTTAACTACAAGACATTAATATTGGTTCAATTCTCAAATATTTGATATATTTTTAGTTATTTTATTTAAAAATTTTGTATAAAATTATGAAAAGATAAAATTATTAGTAAAATATTATTTATTAAAGGTTTTTAACTTGGATATAGAGATTTGTTTTTATTTCTCTAACCAAGGTTATGATTAATAAACTAAAAAATTATGCGTCAAAAAAATTAAAGGTTGAATTTAAGCTATAAAATCTATTTGATGTATTACTTAAAATTAAATATTGATTATAATTAGATTGTTTGATAAAAGATAATATAATCTTAAATGAAATAGAATAAAATAAAAATAATTAAAATTATACTCTATTAAGTGATACGTAGGTTCCTATTAAAAGTCAATTTAATATTGTTTCTAATAAGTTCTTTTGGGACAAAAAGTACTTTTAGGGAGAAGTTAAAACTTTTTACTTCTGTCAAAAGCACTTTTGGGCAAATTTTTGAGGTTTGAAAATCATTTCTCTAAAAAAGCATCTTGTTTAGTAATGTTTTTATTCCAAAAGTACTTTTTGTCCCAAAAGTGCTTTTTGTACCAAAAGTACTTCTTAAAAGCAATGCTAAACTGGCCCTTACTTATCTTTTGTCACACTTTTTTGAGGAAAAAATTCTATCTAATAATTTTAATTGTGGGTTATCAAATGTGTTTAAAAAATTAAATTGTTGAAAATATTAATTTTCAGTTGATTGAAATTTTTCAACACTTTATCAAACAAGGCCTAAGTTTCTACAAAATTATTTTTGAGAATTATAACACCCCAAAACTTGACCTAGAAGTTTAGACCGAATCCCGGAGGTTATATTGACTACTGAAGTGATCCAAAAGTAATTTTACAAAACGAACTGTTAAAACCTCATTTCGAACACAGTTTGCTAAATTCGAACTAAACCGTTTAACCATTTAGGATTCAAAACAGAAAAGCTAAAAACATTAAAAACATTCGGGAATATAAATCCACAGTTTCTAAAATTCAATCCAAAAAAAAATTTATACCACAGTTCATATAAAACATTTACAGTTCAAAACATTTTAATAAAATAAGAATTGAAGAAAAACTTTGTTAGCTTGATTCAAGACGTATCACTCTGAGACCTCCGGCATGCCGAGTCCAGCTTCAGAACACGAGAGTACCTGAAAGGGAAAAAAACTAAAGGGGGTGAGCTACACGAGCTCAATGTGAGTCCGAATCGTAAACGAAAGACAAAAGATGAAGCTTCAAAAGCACAAATTTTAGACAAGAGTATACAGACAAGGTATGGAAATCTTACATCAGTAGTCAAACATACGAACCATTTCCATTAGTCATTAAATGAGGCCAATACAGTACTCCACACATACAAAAATATTAAACACATCGAATCATTATTATAAATGCAACAATTTGAGGCTTTCATAATATTCCAACAATTTTTAGTCAAACGAATTTAAATGCAATGAATACAAAACCCACCTAAACCATCAGAACACCACTTCAACCACCCTGCACACCATATATGAGCTATATCAAGCCCATCCAGTCTGCACACCACATAGGACCATGTTAGGTCCATATACCTTACACACCACATATGGTGGAACTAAGCCACTCGAAATAACAATATGCAACTAAGCTAACATATGTTGATATTACGGTATTATCGCTATTAAGTAATGCAGTTAATCTGCCAAATCAGACTTTCTTCTCTTCGCATCCCAATCCCAAATTTTCATGCAGATGCACAATCCACACAACTTACCGACAATCATACAATAGTCATACGAGAACAGAAGTGCACATATTCAATCGCCCGTGTGTCGAAGGGACACGATGTGACACCCCTAACCCGTATCCGTCGCCACAACAGGGTTACGAGGCATTACCAGAGTTTACGAAACATTTACCGATAAGTCAAGTCAAATACTATTCAAATCCTGAAATTCATCATAACATCCCTTAGATGGGTCCTTAAGGCCCAAAATACATATTAGAAATGATTCGGGACTAAATCGGGATGATAAGGAATTTTTCGTAAAGTCCCAAAATTTTTCTCATTATTAAAGGTCTCACACCCATGTACCAGACCGTGTGTCACACACGGCCTAGACACACGCCCGTGTCTACCTGTGTGGACAAAAACAAGGCTATATCCAAGCCTCGTTTCTCACCCATTTTCATCTAGTACCTGCACGAAACTATTCCAATACCAACCAAGCAATTTCAATATTGTTTCAAACCATTTAAAAACTCAACAGTATGTGTTTATGCATAATCATAGTTCGACTTATCAACATTTCAAAACCAAGTTCACACTAGCCATGCCAATAGCTAGGTTTACAACCATACACTTCAACATTAACATTAGTATTTTTTTTTTTTAGCCTATACATGCCATTAACTCAAAATGAAACATTTTTATATACCAAAATATAATGGTTGATAGTGTGATATGGCTCTGACCTATCTCCGACCTCCCAAGCTTTCGAACACTATAAACAGGGAAAAACAAAATATGGTAAGCACTTAGTACTTAGTAAGTTCATGTAACAAGAATTAAACTTACCATATATTTCCATGAAAATTAAATCAAACTTGCACATGTCCATAACAATAGAATACTTGCCTAACACATACAAACTCAACCCATGGATTAGTCAAATAACATCATATAATTTCAATACATAGATTAATGATGAGCTAATCAATTTCATGATTTCACGTAGTTGCCATTTTTTATATTTTTCCCATTGAATTTCTCGAAATTTTGATGGATTTCTAGTAGTACACTTATAGTGTACAAGTTCAAGTCCATCAATTCATATTTATCCTTTTCAAGGAGCACACTCCTGAGTCTCATTTCACACAGCGGAATTACTAGTCTAGGCTAAATCCCCTATAACATATACTCAAAGAGTATTTGTCAGGATTACCAGTCCAGGCTAAATCCTTTCAATGAAAATACTCTATTAACTCAATTTGGATTACCCGTCCGGGCTAAATCCTTTTATTTTCCCATGTAACATCCTTTTTCAGTGATCCATCGAATTCCTTTTATTCAACCAGGATTATTTTTCCTTTTTATCAAATATATTCAAACATTTCATCATTTACCATACATTAAACATTCAAATCACATTCATGTCACATAAACATACAATTCAAGCATTAAAGAATTCAATTCAAGTTACACGAACTTACCTCGATATTCATATGTTAATAAAGTCTACTAATCCGAGACTTTTTCCTTGCCTCGATCTAACCTCGTATTTGAGTCGTTCGGATCTATATAAATGAATTTAATCATCAATTTTATTCAATTTATATTCTATTGAGTTCAATCTACACTTTAGGCAAAATTACCATTTTGTCCCTAAACTTTTCATTAATTTTAATTTCGTCCCTAGGCTCGAAAAAAATGAAATTCATGCAATCTAATCCTTTACCCAATTCTAACTTGAAATTCTATTAATTCATCCCCTAATTCAGCAATTAATTCAACATAAACCATGTCCAAAAATCTACTAACTTTCAGATTTTCAACACATACTAAGTAGTATTTTGTTCTAGAATCATAAAAACTCAAAAATTACAAGAAAATGACTTAAATTGACTTACCAATTGAACTTGGAACCTTTAAAAAACCTTAAATTCTCTTTTCTTTGTCTTCTCCCTGTTTCGTTTTGCTCCTCTGTTCTTATTCTCTCTTTTTGTTTTACTTTAATGTTATATATATAATAATAATATAATATAATATAATAAATATATTATGTACTTATTATTAAGTAAATATAATAAAAAATATATAATTTATACTTAAAAATCTCAGTTTTTTTAAAGATTAAACCGCCTCAATTCATATTAATGGCATATTTGCCTATTTAGTACCTTTGACTTTCTTTTAATCTATAATTAAGCTTTTACCTCTATTGCAATTTAATCCTTTTACCTAATTATTTTTAATTCAAGCAAATTCACTTAACTAAAACCTAATTAACTACACAACTAAATTTGTAAATATTTATTAAAAATATTTATGAATCCGATTTACCGGAACGGAGTCCCGGGAATGCACTTTTTTTTAGTCCTTTCTCTAATTAACCACATAATCAATAGAATTTTCTTATCGAAATTTTCATACAACCTTCCTATCATAATATATATCATGCCATAATATTAAAATAAAATTTTCCTTTTAACTAGGATTTGTGGTTACGAAACCACTGTTCTGATTTTACTGAAACTAGGCTGCTACACACGGCCGTGTGTCCCAAAACACACGCTCGTGTGAATATTGACTAAAAATCCCCAAATCGGAGCCACACAGCCGTGTGGCACCAAAATTTGCCCAAAAACCCTAATTCCCAAAATCACACGGCTATTTGGACTGCTCGTGTGCGGCACACGCCCGTATGGCCACTTGTATGGTCACAAAAACACATCAAAACAGACCAAAAAAGTGAATATGCATCAGTAAAACCATCCCTAAATACTAAGGATTCAGAAACACACCCTAAATCGGGATCTAAAGCACCAGAAACTAACCGATTTGCCTCCACAACATAGTTCTAAAAACTCGTTTACACAAACATACCAATCTATTATTATCATACCAAAATAACACAAAATAATCAACCAAAAATTGTTCTACAACGAATCAAAGAACACTACTTACTCTACCTTTGCTCAATTCCTTGAATTACCTGAACACCAATCAACAAAATCCAATGGAAGCCAATGATTTCAAACAAAAATTAAAAGGAAAAACAAAATGGAAGTGACTACAAGGAGAATTCAATGACAAAGAAACGTCAAATTTTAGAAATCTAGGAGAAAAGAAAAGAAAGAGGAAAAAAAACTGACATGAGGAAAAAATGAGAGAAAAGAGGAATGTCAAAATTAAAAATTAAACTTCCTTTCCAAAATAATAAAATAAAAAGACTAAAAGTAAATATGTATTTAAAATTAAAAACAAATAGAATGAATTAATTCCTCAAAACACACAAGAGGACTCGAACCCAAAACCCAAAGGTAAGCTAAGACACTCATCACCACCGAACCAGCAGACTCATTCTGATATTACAATGCGGAAACAAACCTAATTGCTCGACCTACTTATTAACCCTACTACAAACCCCAAAACTTCTAACCCCAAATTCTGGGGTATTACAAGAATACTTTTTTTTACAAGAGTACCTCTATACTAGAGGTGTCCATGGGTCGGGCCTAACAAAAAATTTAGGTCCGTCTCAGCCTGGAAAAGGGCCTAAATTTTTGCCCAAGCCTGGCTCAGATAAAAAGCTAAAGCTCGGGCCTGGCCCGCCTATATTAATTTTTATATTATTATTTTTATATAATTTTTAAAAAATGTAATACATAAAATACTAAAAATATTAAAATAAATGTTTCCCAACAAATTAGAAATAAATTTTTAAAAAATATGTATACTTAAATAACACTAAGATAAGTGCAACTTTACAAGCAAATTCCTTTAAAATAGTAACAAAATTACCAATAAAACAAGAGTTATACAATATCCAAATAATAACAACATAATAGTAGCAATATAATAGTGATGTAACAACCCGAATTTGGGCCTAGTCGGAACAGTGGTTTCGAAACCACTAACCCGAGGCTGGAGAAATTATTTTTAATATTATTTTATGTGTTATAGTACATTTACATAGATGCATGAAAGTTTTGATGAATTAATTTTAGCGATTGTGAACTTACTTGCGAAAAAGGACTAAATCTCATAAAGGGAAAAAGTTTTGTTTTTCTAGCAAATGGTGTTAAATAGCTAGAGAATCATAATTAGGGGTCTTTAAAGGGAAAATAGACCCATTTCAATAGGGGTGGCCGGCCATAGAGACAAAGAAGAATAGAAAAGTCAAAATTAAGTGGAGTTGGTAGCTTATTTTGACTAGAAATAAGATAAAATAAAACAAAAGGGCTTCATCTTTTTACCATTCATCTTGTCCATAAAAAATATCAGCAAGAAAGGGGTTTTTGAAGCTTGAAACTTTCAGCCATTAAGTTCTCTCATAAGTAAGTGATTTTGATGACTTTTCTTGATAATTTTTGTACTTTTGGGACCGTTGTAGCTTAATTTAGCTAATGGAGGGACCCTTTTGCAATATGTTTGAGAGTTTAGGGTTTTTCCATGAAACAATTTATGTTATTAGCTAAATTTTTATAGAAGAAAATGAGTTATGGTTGTTAAAAAAATAACTTTTGTGAAACAATTTTCATGAAAACCCTGATTAAGGACCATTTTGTATAAGTTATAAATTATATGGTAAATTTGTGAAATAATTGGAATTGTGTGATGATTCTAATATAAAAATAATTCGGCTAGGCTTGGTTAGTGAGAAAATTTGATGAAAATCGATTTACGAGCCTAGGGGTAAAAATCGTAATTTTTGTGAAAGTCTAAGGGCAAAATAGTCATTTTGCCAAAATGTGGTTTATAAAATGTCTTGATTAATGTGGTGATTAAATTAGTGAATTTTATCATTTTAGATCAAGAAATACGAAATCCGGATATAGACCGGGGGAAAGCCAAGCTAGTGGATTAAAAACCGATTAGTCGCCCACATTTTGTATATTGAGGTAAGTTGTATGTAAGTAAGGCAACTTTATCGTTATTATGTATTGAATGATTGATTTTGCATAATATGATTGAATATGCTTATGAATAATGCATGGTGAAATTTAATGTAGTAAATTTCCAGTTGAGCCTAGGAATAGATTGGATATCCAGGCCATGACATTTGGATTATATGTGTGCTAGTGTAAGACCATGTCTAGGACATGGCATTGGCATTAATATGTTTGCTAGTGTAAGACCATGTCTGAGACATGGCATCGGCCGCGTTTTGGGAAGTAGTGTAAGACTAATTTTGGAACATAACATCGGTATTGAGACGAGAGCTAGTGCAAGACCGTGTTTGGGACATGGCATTGACCTCGACATGTGAGCCAATGTAAGACCATGTCTGGAACACGGCATCAAAAATTTACCCTCTTGCGTGAGGCTTATCAGATATCCTTTAGTATTCCAATTGGTTTCACGGGGTTATTTAAAGCTTATGATAAAGATATGGAATGATATAATCAGAGTGGTACAAGTTCTTTTTTCGAAACTCATGAAATATGAGTCTAGTTATGATGTCTTAATAGTAAGGATGACATTGAGTAAGTTCTATCTATGAGGATGATTTCGAGATGATCTTATAATCTTTGGCTTATACTTGTGATATATAAGTATGTAGTGAAATCAACCCTTGTTAAATCAAGAATGTTGTGTTGGTTTATAATCTGCTACGTGTTTAAATATGCATGATTGATGTTGTTACTTATTTTTATGCAACTTACTAAGCTTTATGCTTACTCCTCTTTTCCATATTCTTATAGATTCGCTAAGTTAGCTCAATGATCTAAGGGACATCAGAGCCATCTATCACACTATCAACTAAAGCACTTGGTATAGTTAGACTTAACATTTTGAATGTGGCATGTATAGGATCTCGGTTTGTTTTTTTTAGTGTCATAATGATTTAGCCAAAGATGTTGGTTTTTCATGAAGGATTGATTCATTTTGTATAAGGCCATGGATGATGGCTAATATTTATTATTGCTAAATGAAATTGATGAGATTTTCATGGATGTGGTTTGTGCATGGTTTGTATATGAAATAGAATAGCTTGGAAATGATGTGCTAATATTTATATTGGTATTTTTTGATGTTTGGTAGGTCGGTGTAAGTAAGGGTGACCAAAAAGGCTTGGTAGATAGCCTTGTTTTTGTCTACATGGGTAGACACACGGGCGTGTAGTTAGGCCGTGTATCCCCTGCACCTAAATTTGACATAACAGAATACCCAGTAGTAACCACACAGGCGGAGACACAGCCGTATGTCTCAACCATGTGAAAGATACGGTCGTAGCATACGGCATGTGCCCTGGCCGTGTGCCCTTAACTTGTTGCTGACGTCAGAAATAGAATGTCAAGGTTTTAGTACACAGGCTGAGACACGGGCGTGTCTTGGCCGTGTGAGGGACATGGGTCATGGACATGGGCGTGAGATAGGCCGTGTGAAAACCCCTGTAGGTTCGAATTGAGAATTAAATCCACGTGGGCTAGGGACACGGGAGTGTCCCAAAATGCTCAGGCCGTGTGGGATACACGGCCTTTCAGCATGGCCATGTTAAGAGGACACGTCAAGGTTTTAGTACACAGGCTGAGACAGGGTGTGTCATGGCCGTGTGAGGGACATGGGTCATGGACATGGGCGTGAGATAGGCCGTGTGAAAACCTCTGTAGGTTCGAATTGAGAATTAAATCCACGTGGGCTAGGGACACGGGAGTGTCCCAAAATGCTCAGGCTGTGTGGGATACACGGCCTTTCAGCATGGCCATGTTAAGAGGACACACAGGCGTATCACTCTTCCACACGGGCGTGTGCCTTTGGTTGTTTTGAAATTTTTCAAAGTTTTTCTAAAGTTCTTAGTTTAGTCCCGAACCAAATCCAAGGTGTGTTTGTGGTCTCGTAGGTCTATAGTAGGGATGTTAAGATGAATTGTGAAAAGTTTTTAATTTAAACGAACTTTTATAACTCGAAAATGTATGTTTGCATGTGTTAAGATAGGTAACGCATCGTACCCTGTTTCGGCGTTGGATACGGGTAAGAGGTGTTACATTTAGTGGTATCAAAATTATGGTTTAGTTGATTCTTGAACTAACCTCGCATGAGTACGAAGCTAGCTATACATGCCATATGTAAACTATAACAGTGTGACGACTCTTGACGAATTTAAATTGTGTTTTCTTATAGTAAATGGACCCCAATGGAGCAATGGCGGATGATGTAGAGAGTAATGCACCGGCTCCTGCTGAGAGGACTGCGCCAGTCAAAAGTGGGCCCGTGACACTGAGTCAGGGCGGAAGGGCTAGAGAAGCCTACCTTCAAATGATGGATGCTTGGTATTCAGAGTTTGTTCATGCAAATCTGAACACTCCACCTCCCCCACTTCTCCAATCCCTCAGCCTAATCCCATATCTCCCCAAGCGGTGAAAATGTTAAGAAGAGAGAAACCTCCAATTGACCGAATTCTGAAGCAGGGGGCCGAGGAATTTAGAGCGAAAATAGATGATAACCCTGAAAGGGCAGAGTTCTGGCTAGAAAATACCATTAGGGTATTCAATGAATTGTCTTGCATACCGGAGGAGTGCATGAAGTGTGTGGTGTCACTCCTACGAGACTCGGCCTACCAATGGTGGAACACCCTTGTATCAGTTGTGCCAAGGGAAAGGATTACATGGGAGTTTTTTCAAGAGGAATTTTGAAAGAAGTATATTAGTCAGAGGTTTATAGACTAGAAAAGAAAGGAATTTTTGAACTAAAGCAAGGCCGAATGACAGTAATGGAGTATGAGCGTGAGTTTGTGAGGATCAGCAAATACGCTCGGGAGTGCGTATCCACCGAAGCCATCATGTGTAAGAGGTTTGAAGATGGGCTAAACGAAGACATCCGACTATTAGTTGGTATTCTAGAATTAAAGGAGTTTGTGGTACTTGTTAAGAGAGCTTGCAAGGACGAAGAATTGGCCAAAGAGAAGAGAAAAGTCGATATTGAGTCTCGTGACTCAAAGAAAAGACAGATGGGGAAATCATTTCAATCCTCGTCTAAGAAATCGAGGGAGTTTACTACTCGATCCAATACTTCAGTGGGATTCTCAAGTAGAAATAAGAATAAGCAGTACACGGCGTCTAAAGCTCAAACCACTTCTATCGCGAGTGTTAGTAGTGCTCAGCCAAATAGGCTAGAGTGTTCGCAGTGTGGTAGGTGTCATTTTGGTGAGTGCCGAGGGAATGATAGAGGTTGTTTCAAGTGAAGTTCACTAGACCATTTCATCCGAAACTGTCCTAAAATGGAAGAGAAAGACAAAAAGCAAGATGTGAGGGCGAGTAATACTCCTTTGAGAGGTAGACCACAGAAGAACCGAGAAGTAGGGCTAATAGCAGAAGTGCACCTAAAGATTCTGTTGTGAGGTCCGAGGGCCGAGCGCCTGCAAGGACTTATACCATTCGCGATCGCGAAGAGGCGTCGTCACCAAATGTGATTACGGGTACTTTTTCTCTTCATGGTATTTCTGTTGTTGCATTGATTGATCCGGGGTCTACCCATTCGTATGCTTGCGTGAAATTGGTGTCTAGCATGAGTATGGTTGTTGAGTCTACAGAGTTTGTGAAAAAAGTGTCAAACCCGTTAGGCAAGCATGTGATAGTTGATAAAGTGTGTAGAAACTGTCCTTCGATGATTAGAGGTAATTATTTTTCGGCTAACCTCATGCAACTACCGTTTGATAAATTTGATCTAATTCTTGGCATGGATTGGTTGACTGTTCATAACGTGTTAGTAAACTGTGGTAATAAGTTTATTGAACTAAAATGTGAAAATGGGGATATTATTCAGGTTAAATCAGGTGAACCGAACAGCTTACCTGTACCAATTTCTTCTATGACAGTTGAAAAATATATGAGAAAAGGGTATGAGTCCTATCTTGCATTTTTTTTTTTGAATACCCAATAGTTGGAAGTAAAGATTGAGTCAATACTTGTGGTATGTGAGTACCTGGATGTATTTCCGAAAGAGTTGTCCGGATTGCCTCCAACTAGAAAATTCGAGTTTGGTATTGAGTTGGTCCCTGGTACGGCACCCATTTTGGTTGCCTCGTATAGGATGGCACCGATAGAGTTGAAAGAGTTGAAGGTTCAGCTACAAGAGTTAAAGGATAAGGGTTTTGCGAGATCGAGCTATTCCCCGTGGGGTGCTCCGGTACTTTTTGTGAAAAAGAAAGACGGGTCGATGAGGTTATGTATAGACTACAGACAGCTCAACAAGGTGACTGTGAAGAACAAGTATCCTTTGCCAAGGATCGATGTTCGACCAATTGAAAGGAGCCACAGTGTTTTCTAAGATAGACTTAAGGTCCAGTTATTATCAGCTAAGAGTTAAGGAACAGGATGTACCAAAAACCGCGTTTCGGACGAGATATGGGCACACTGAGTTCCTTGTCATGCCCTTTGGCTTAACAAATGCTCCCACTATGTTTATGGACTTAATGAATCATATTTTTTTACCGTATTTGGATAAGTTCGTTGTTGTTTTTATCGATGATATATTAATTTATTCTTGTGATGAGAGTGAGCATGCGAAACATTTGAGATCTGTTTTGCAGACTTTAAGAGATAAGCAATTGTATGTCAAGTTTAGCAAAAGTAGTTTTGGCTCCGAGAGGTCAGATTCTTATTAGAGTTGACCCAAGTAAGATTTCAACTATTATTGAGTGGAAACCGCCGAGAAATGTATCAGAGATTAGAAGCTTTCTAGGCTTAGCGGGTTACTACAGACGATTCGTTAAAGGATTCTCCATGATTACTACTCCGATGATGAGGTTGCTACAGAAAGATGTCAAGTTCAAATGGACGAAAAATGCCAATAGAGTTTCGAAAAACTAAAGGCGTTGTTGACTGAAGCTCTAATTTTAGTGCAACCGGAGCCGGAAAAGGAATTCGTAGTGTATAGCGACGCATCCTTGAATGGATTGGGATGCGTGCTCATGCAAGAAGGTAAGATAATAGCATATGCCTCGAGACAATTGAAGCCGCATGAGAAAAACTATCTGACTCACGACTTAGAGTTAGCTGCCATAGTGTTCGCACTGAAGATTTGGAGACACCATTTGTATGGCGAGAGATGTCGAGTATTCACCGACCATAAAAGTCTAAAGTATTTAATGACTCAAAAAGAATTGAACCTTCACCAATGAAGATGGCTAGAACTCATAAAAGACTATGAACTGGTGATCGAATATCACCCGGAGAAGGCGAAAGTAGTCACCGATGCTTTGAGTAAGAAGTCTTTGTTTGCCTTGAGGGCCATGAACACTCAGTTGCTAGTAACCGATGATGGTTTGATTTTAGCTGAGTTGAGAGTGAGACCAATGTTTTTGCAAGAGATATGCGAAGCTCAGAAAGATGATAAAGAATTGCAAGCTAAGATAACTCAGTGCGAGACGGGTGTAGAATCAGACTTTCGAATTGGTTCAAATGGTTGTTTAATGTTTCAAGATAAAATTTGTGTACCGAAAGACGATGAACTTATTCGAAAAATTTTGCATGAGGCACATAGCAGTTGTATGTCTATCCAGCCGGGTAGTGTGAAAATGTACAATGACTTGAAGAAAATGTATTGGTGGTCAGGAATGAAGAGAGACGTTTTAGAGTTTGTCTCTAAGTGCCTAATCTGTCAGCAAATGAAGGTCGAACATCAAGTACCTTTGGGTTTACTTCAGCCTGTGATGGTTCCCGAATGGAAATGGGACCGTGTCACTATAAATTTTGTGTCGGGGTTACCTTTGACGCCAAGGAAGAAAGATGCCGTATCGGTAGTAGTTGATAGACTAGCAAAGTCAGCCATTTTATACCGGTGCATATGGATTATCCGCTTGAAAAATTAGTTCATTTGTATGTTTCTGAAATTGTGAGACTCCACGAAGTGCCCTTGTCGATTATTTCGGATAGAGATCTAAGGTTCACCTCTCGATTGTGGAAAAAGTTACAAGAAGCTTTAGAGACAAAGTTGAATTTTAGCACGGCTTTCCATCTACAAACTAACGATTAGTCGGAGAGAGCAATTTAGATTCTTGAAGACATGTTGCGGTGTTGTGTCCTTGAATTCTAATGCAGTTGGGAAAAGTATTTACCACTGGTAGAGTTTGCCTACAACAATAGCTATCAGTCGAGTTTGAAACTGGTGCCTTATGAGGCCTTGTATGGGCGCAAGTGTCAAACGCCCTTGTATTGGACTGAACTCAGAGACAATCAGATTCACAGGGTTGACTTATTCAAAGAAATCGAAGAGAAAGTAAAGGTAATTCGTGATTGTTTGAAAGTCACTTCGGATAGGCAGAAATCCTACGCGGATTTGAAACAAAAAGAAATTGAGTTTCAAGTCGGTGATAAGGTGTTTCTAAAAGTATCCCAGTGGAAGAAAGTCCTCAGATTCGGTAAGAAAGGAAAATTAAGTCTACGTTTTGTTGGACCCTATGAGGTGACTGAGAGAATTGGACCGGTAACTTATCGACTACCCTAGCCATCTGAGTTAGAGAAGATCCATAATATCTTCCATGTGTTGATGTTGCGCCGTTACCGTTCTAACCCTTCGCACGTTCTTTCGCCAACAGAGGTTGAGATTCGATCAGACATGACTTATGGCAAAAAGCCGGTTAAGATCTTAGCCCGAGAGGTTAAGCAATTGAGGAATAAAAGTATAGCACTTGAGAAAGTACTGTGGCATCGACATGGGGTTGAAGAGGCCACATGAGAATTCGAGGAGACTATGAGAGATCAATACCCTAACCTTTTCACTGGTAAGATTTTCGGGGATGAAAATCCCTAAGGGGGGAGAATTGTAACAACTCGATTTTGGGCCTAGTCGGAACAGTGGTTTCGAAACCACTTACCCAAGGCCAGAGAAATTATTTTTAATATTATTTTATGTGTTATAGCACTTTTACATAGATGCATGCAAATTTTGATGAATTAATTTTAGCGATTGTGAGCTTAATTGCGAAAAAGGACTAAATCATATAAAGGGCAAAAGTTTTATTTTTCTAGCAAATGGTGTTAAATAGCTAGAGAATCATAATTAAGGGTCTTTAAAGGGCAAATAGACCCATTTCAATAGGGATGTCCGGCCATAGAGACAAAGACGAATAGAAAAGTCAAAATTCGGTGGAGTTGGTAGCTTATTTTGACTAGAAATAAGATAAAATAAAACAAAAGGGTTTCATCTTTTTTGCCATTCATCTTATCCACCGAAAATATCAGCAAGAAAGGGGTTTTTAAAGCTTGAAACTTTTAGCCATTAAGTTCTCTCATAAGTAAGTGATTTTGATGACTTTTCTTAATAATTTTTCTACTTTTGGAGGGATTATTTAGCTTGAAACTTTCAGCCATTAAGTTCTCTCATAAGTAAGTGATTTTGATGACTTTTCTTAATAATTTTTGTACTTTTGGAGGGACTATTTTCCAATATGGTTGAGAGTTTAGGGATTTTCCATGAAAGCATTTATGTTATGAGCTGAATTTTTATAGAATAAAATGAGTTATGGTTGTTAAATAAACAACTTTTGTGAAGTAGTTTTCACGAAAACCCTAATTAAGGACCATTTTGTATAAGTTATAAATTATGTGGTAAATGTGTGAAATAATTGAAATTGTGGGCTGCTTCTAATATAAAAATAATTCGACTAGGCTTGGTTAGTGAGAAAATTTGATGAAAATCGATTTACGAGCCTAGGGGTAAAAATTGTAATTTTTATGAAAGTCTAACGGCAAAATGGTCATTTTGCCAAAATGTGGTTTATAAAATGTCTTGATTAATGTGGTGATTAAATTAGTGAATTTTATCATTTTAGATCAATAAATACGAAATCCGGATATAGACCGGGGGAAAGCCAAGCTAGTGGATTAAAAACTGATTAGTTGTATGTAAGGCAACTTTATCGTTATTATGTATTGAATGATTGATTTTGTATAATATGATTGAATATGCTTATGAATAATGCATGGTGAAATTTAATATGGTAAATTCCCGGTTGAGCCTAGGAATAGATTAGATATCTAGGCCCTGACATTTGGGTGATATGTGTGCTAGTGTAAGACCATGTCTGGGACATGGTATCGGCCACATTATGTAAGCCAGTGTAAGACCATGCCTAGGGCATGGCATTGGCGTTGATATGTGTGCTAGTTTAAGACCATGTCTGGGACATAGCATCCGCCACATTTTGAGAGCTAGTGTAAGACCATGTCTGGGACATGGCATCAATGTTGATATGTGTGCTAGTGTAAGAACATGTCGGGGACATGACATTGGCCACATTTTGAGAGTTAGTGTAAGACCATGTTTGGAACATGGCATCGGCATTGAGACGAGAGCTAGTGTAAGACCATGTCTGGGACATGGCATCGGCCTCGACATATGAGCCAGTGTAAAACCATGTCTGGGACATGGCATTAACAATTTACCCTTTTGTGTGAGGCTTATCAGATATCCTATAGTATTCCAAATGGTTTCACGGGTTATTTAAAGCTTATGATAAAGATATGGAATGATATAATCATGTTGTGAGTGGTATAGGTTCTTTTTTCGAAACTCATGAAATATGAGTCTAGTTATGATGCCTTAATGGTAAGGATGACATTGAGTAAGTTCTATCTATAAGGATGATTTCGGGACGATCTTGTAATCTTTGGCTTATACTTGTGATGTATAAGTATGTAGTGAAATCTACCCTTGTTAAATCAAGAATGTTGTGTTGGTTTATAATATGTTATGTGTTTAAATATGCATGATTGATCTTGTTACTTGTTTTCATGCAACTTACTAAGCTTTATGCTTACTCCTTCTCTTCTCCATTTTCTTATAGAGTCGCCAAGCTAGCTCAGGGATCTAAGGGACGTCGAAGCTGTCGATCACACTATCAACTAAAGCACTTGGTATAGTTAGACTTAATATTTTGAATATGGCATGTATAGGATCTCAGTTTTTTTTGTTAGTGTCATAATAATTTAACCAAATATGTTGGCTTGTCATGAAGGATTGATTCTTTTTGTATAAGGCCATGGATGATGGCTAATATTTATTATTGCTAAATGAAATTGATGAGAATTTTCATGGATATGGTTTGTGCATGGTTTGTATGTGAAAGAGAATAGCTTGGAAATGATGTTTTAATGTTTATATTGGTATTATTTGATGTTTGGTAGGTCGGTGTAAGTAAGGGTGACCAAAAATGCTTGGTAGATAACCTTATGTTTGTCCACATGGGTACACACACGGGCGTGTGTCTAGGCTGTGTGTGACACACGGTCTGCCCTATGGGCGTGTAGTTGGGTCGTGTGTCCCCTGCACCTAAATTTGAAATAATAGAATGCCCAGTAGTAACCACACGGGCGGAGACACGGCCGTGTTTCTCAACCGTGTGGAAGCCACGGTCGTAGCACACGGGTGTGTGCCTTGGCCGTGTGCCCTTAAATTGTTACTGACGTTAGAAACAAAATGTCAAGGTTTTAGTACACGGGCTGAGACACGGGCGTGTCATAGCCGTGTGAGGGATACGGGTTATGGACACGGGTGTGTGCTAGGCCGTGTGAAAACCCCTGTAGGTTCGAATTGAGAAATAAATCCACGTGGGCTAGGGACACGACATGTACCAAAATGCTCAGGCCGTGTGGGCCACACGATTTTTCAGTATGGCCATGTTAAGAGGACACACGGGCGTGTCACTCTTCCACACGGGCGTGTGCCTTTGGTTGCTTTGAAATTTTTCAAATTTTTTCTAAAGTGCTCAGTTTAGTCCCGAACCAAATCCAAAGTGTGTTTGGGGTCTCGTAGGGCCATAGTAGGGACGTTAAGATGAATTGTGAAAAGTTTTGAATTTAAACGAACTTTTGTAACTCTGAAATGTATGTTTGCATGTGTTAAGATGGGTAACGCCTCGTACCCTGTTTTGGCGTCGGATGCGGGTAAGGGGTGTTACAAGTGAAATGGTAGCAAAATAGTGAAAAACAATAAGAAAATAGCAACAAAACAATTAAAAATAGCAAGAAACCATTTTGTGCATATTTGGGCCAGATCAGGCTCAGGCCAAAAAAGCCTTACCCAAGGCTCGACCCATTTTCTAAACGGGCCTTATGTTTTTCCCAAGCCCATTTTTTGGCCTATATTTTTATCCAAACCCTCCTAATTTTTTGGCGGGCCTTTGGGCCGAACTCGGTGGCCCAGACCATGGATAGGTCTACTCTATACCCATGGATATCAAGTTTAGTACATGTTTTTTATTAATGAATTTCCCTAGGATTGAGGAGGGGATAAGGAAAGAGAATGTTATCAAGTACCTTGACACCCATGGTATGGAGTTATGTTTTATTTATTTAAACGAATCTCAATTTTCATTGATTTTTAAAGTATTGTTTTATTTATTTAAATAGACCTCGACTTTTATTGATGTGACATTTTGTTTCTTTTCTTTCTTGTATATATAAAACTTTAACAATAAAGTTTCGTACAGTTTTTTCCAATGGAATAAACTCTTAAAAGCTTAAAAAACTATTGAGAGATTGGCTTTATTTATAGATGAAAGAATGAGTATAAAAGACACTAGAAAGGCTATGTAGGATTGTTGCAAAATTTTCAAATTTCACCAATCCAAAAATAAAATAAAAGGAAGATAAATTAATTTCCCTCAAATGAAAACATTTATATTCATATTACAGTGGAATCATGGATTAAACAATATGTTTATGCCACTTGTTGCGAGTTAAATGGTGTGTTAACTGGAGAAGGAAAAAGATATTTCATAACATTCATTGATGATTTTTCTTGATTCGCCTATGCATTTCTTTATTAAAACAAAGGATGTAACCTTAGAGAAATTTAAAGAGTTTAAAACTATGGTTGAAAATCAAAAAAAGAAGAAAATTAAAATTCTTCGAAGTGATAAATGTGGTGAATACTTTCAAATTCATTTTCGATGTTTTGTGAAGAGAATGAGATAATTCATCAAAGAATGACACTATATGCACCCCAACAAAATGGTATAACCGAAAGAAAGAATAAAACATTAGTAAATATCGTTAATAGTATGTTGATAAATGGGAAGTTACCTTGTAATCTTTTGGGTGAAGTATTATTAACATCTGTAATCACCAAAATTTGCCCGGACTATTAAAACTAAAAAATTAATGAATAAATAAATAAATATTTATTTATTTAATTTAAACAGTCCATAAAATTTTTTTTTACAAAGCCCAAATACACAGACCCAACAGCCAAATTTTACTAGACTAGCCCAACCTAAACTAATCCCCAAACAGTTGCAACCTAAATGGACCCGTTACAGACTGGTAGCCCAAAACACCTCTGCCCGTTACAAACCCAAAATTCCCAGAGGCCCAATTGGCCCAAACAGTTGCAGACCCAGGCAGGAAACCCTAGGGTTTCTGCCCTCTTTCTTCTCGCGCCACAAGCAGAAGATTCCAGAAGCCATCAGGAGCGTCTGTCCAACTCCCGTAATCAGTGCCTCGCCACCAGACTTCAGCCCTCCATCAACGCCAGCAGCCCCTCCGTCACCAAGATCTTCGGGACACCTGCAAGGAAAGAAAAAGAGCCACAGCAGCAAGCAAAGCAAATATGTAAAGATATAAAAAGATTTCTTTCCTAAATTTTTGTAATAAATAGTGGTTATAAAAGCCTGAATTAAACCATTGTAAAGGGGACTGATTTTTTGAAGAGCATAGAAATACATACTTACAGATACTTATTCAGAAAGATACAAACAGTTTCAGAACAGATGATTTAACCGTATATTTTTTTATTATTTTCGTAACATATACATGTATATAAATTGTTTTAGCAAAAATATAGATTACAAAAATAAAAGGAAGGAAGTTACCTGATGAACGACGAGTGAAAGGAGGGGTTTTTAAACCCTAGCCACCGTGTACAGTGGTCCTTAGGGTGGCGCGTGGGCGCGTGACCGGCATGTGGCCGACGGAGGCGAGCCCTGAGAGCTCCTCCTTTCTCTCTTTCGAGAGAATTCTTAAATTTTTTTTTTAAAAACGGTTTCAAATGATTTTAAGGCTAATAATCTGGCTTATATAGCCTTGACAAAACGGCATCGTTTTGTGACCCAAGGATCCGCGCGTTGACCCGATTACCGGGGGAGGATCCACGCATTTTTGAGAATTGGGTTAATTACCCAATTGATCCTTCTATCCCTTTTGTACTTACAATCAAACTTTATTTTATTTTATAATTTGGCCCATTATTTTATTTTAGTTTTAATTTAGTCCCTATGGCTATTAAATTATATTCTGGAAAACATCACCGTTTTGGGAATAGGGCAATTTGTCCAGTGAGTCCCTCTAATTTTGCGTACGTTTTAAATAGGACCTTATTTCAGTTTTATTCCTTTCAAAATTCGCCCATTAATTTTGCTAGACTCTAAATTTAGTCCTATATTTATTTTATTATTCTATATATATTTATTATTTGTTTTATTTTAATTTTACTTCCATAAAATTATTTTATAAGTGTTATTTTTATATGTATCATAATTGTTTATTGTATATTAATTCTCTCATAATTATTATTTTTATATATATTATTATATTTTTACATATATTATATATTTATTTATACATATTATTTTTACGTATAAATTTTTATTATTATATGCTATATTTATTATATTATGTCCCATATAATATTTATTATGTTTTACTTGTATATTGCTTATTATTATATATATATATATGTCATGTATATTACATATTACCAATTATATTACTTATGTTTATATTATATATATTTTATTTAAAATTTGTAAATTATTATTATTAAATTATATTTTTAACTCATATTATATTCACATTTCATTATTAATTAATTAATTAATTATTATATATATCATTTCATTTTAAATTTATATTATGAATTCTCTTACATACTTTCAAGCCAATATATTACCATATAATTATTATTCTTTTGTAAATATTCTCGTATATTAAATTCTATTTTAAAATTGTTATGAAATATCTTATTTTTAATTATATGCAAATTTTGTTAGCAATCAATCATTTTCTTTTTTTTATTAGTTCTTTGGTAGATTTCTATATTGCATGTAACATGTATGTGTTAAATGCTATTATTTGTAGACATGTACATTGATATTATACTTTTATGTCATATATTATTTAATCATTGCTTTCTTACATATCATGCATTATTTAATTATTGCCTCGTATATTTGTATATTTTATTTATTTATTCTCAATACATGCTATATATATTTTTTGTATGATATTTGCCATGTATATATAATTTTTTTGCATCTAATGCGATCTTCATATTATTGCTATCATTTTGTTAAAATGCACGTATCATTCACAATAATATGTTACAATGTATGATTTATAGTACAATATAATTCCCCACGCATCTTTAAAAAAAATAAGGCCCCAAAGTTTTCAAAAAATACAAAGGCAATGCTTGGTGTTTGGAAATTTCGAGAAAGTAGTGCCCTAACTTATCGGATTGCAACTTTTCTCGTTAAGCTCGAATAATCAAGTACCATTCTTAAGTTTTTAAATGTTTGCAAAACGTGAGCTACTGTCTTGGAATTGCAAAATAATATGTCCTAACTTATTGGATGTGGCGTTTTGTTGTTTCGAGATGGGGATTTCTAAAAAGCCAATTTAGTGTCAATACTTTGATACGAATGAACTTTAATTTACAAAAAAATCAAACTATACTAATTTAAAGAGGATTACATCTTAAAACTTTTTGAATTTCTGACATTAAAGACATTTGATAATTAGTTAGGTACCAATTTTTTTTTGGGCGTTACAAGGGTGCTAATCCTTCCTCGTACGTAACCGACTCCTGAACCCATTCTTTTGATTTCGTAGACCAAAACCAACGACTTTAAAACAAATGTTTTAAAGGTGATCCAATCACACCTAAAAAGATTGGTGGCGACTCCCGTTTTTGTTTTTCTTAAAGCCGATTCCCATTTTCCAAAAACTCGATTTGAAAATGGTCTCGATAGCTTGGCGACTCCACTGGGGACGAATAAGAGAGTCAAGCCGTGTAATTGATTATCTCTTGTCTTAATGTCGGGAATTAAAAATTTTAAAATTTAATCCTCTTTGCATTTCATTTGTTTGTATTATTGCATGTGTTGCTATATTCTAATACGCATTGCATTTGCATGACCGTTGTGGTCACACCCTTAAATGGGAGTGAGAAGCTACGCCTTCGTGAGGTTTTCGCCTCCATGCAGGATAGTGGATCACTTTTGGGATACATCCGTACCTATGGTTTCGTGAGATTTTCATCTCCGTGTAGCCATAGGGAAATGTGTCCCCCTGAACTGAACTCGATTCGAATGAGCCTATAATGGGTGAGGATCGAGGAATCTGCTGGTTCAGGTACCTCAAACTTTGGAACCAACCTCATATAGAAAAAACCGTAAGAGCCCAACTTAGTTAAAGTTAAACTTTATATATTACCCTTATAAATTATTGTTGAGATTTATGGATATCATGTGATACTGACTATTTCTTTTCTCTTGTTTGCATGACATTTTGCATTTACAAAGGTAACAATTCACGGTCAGTTTCTAAGTTAGAGAGTTTTATTATGGAGAACGGACTTCTTGATAGAGTGGAGGGCAACGCCAACTTCCACAAATGGTCTGAGCAAACTCAATTAGAAAAGGGAGATAGTATAGCTATGGGATATATGTCAGAGTTGTCGGGGTACACTCGCATCAGTGTCACGCAGAATAATCTTCAAGAGCTTAAGGAGATTTGGGATCAATGGGGCAACGAGACTAAACAGTTATTCTACGGTAATTACGGAGACTTACCTTACTTGCTCGATGTTCAAGTAGATGAGCACTTGTTCTGAGCCCTCGCTCAGTTTTGGAACCCAGCGTACAGTTGTTTCACTTTTGGGGAGGTAGACTTTGTGCCTACCGTAGAGGAGTACACTGCCTTGTTACGTTGTCCCAGATTCCAAGATGATAGAATCTATTCTCGAGCTGCTAATGTCCCTACCTTTTGGAAGAAATTGATGACTATTACAGGGATGAGCGAGCAGTGGATTACGGCCAGAATTAAAGAGAAGGGTAAGTGCAAGTGCATTTCGTGGGACGCTTTGAAGGTCTAATTTTGACGCATCCTGATGAAACAAAGAAGGTAGATGTTTTTGCCTTAAGTTTGTATGGATTGGTGGTGTTCCCCAGGGCTTTGAGATATGTGGATGAGGCAACCACGAACCTTTTCCATCGACTCAGTAAGAGGGTCACTTCTGTCCCTGCGATTTTGGTGGAGACATTTAGGTCCTTAGGCACACGTAGAAAGACTGGTGCAGACAGGTTTGTTGATTGTGCCCAATTACTTCTAGCTTGGTTCTATAGCAATTTTCGGTTGATAGATAGGGTTATTTGTCGGGTTTTCTTTGAAGATTATTTACCGCTGAAGGACATAGTCGCTTCAACTAGGAGAGTTGATGTTCCAGAGGAGAATTGGATAGCACTATTTCAGAATCTTCAATCGAAAGATGTTGAGTGGAGAGCTCCGTGGATGATTCCTGGTGAGGTTCTTTACCGGTGCGACAATTTCGATTGGGTTCCTCTAGTGGAAATTTGGGGTGCCATTGGTTATGCCCCCTTACTCGTGTTGAGGCAATTCGGTTTAAGGCAGTTTGTGCCAACAACTTAGGGGCTGGCTCAAAGTGAGTTCGCGTATAGAGGAGCTGATTACAAGAAAAGGGTCGGTGAGATCTTTAGTGCTTAGAACAAAATGTGTCGGTTGAAAGGAGTAGCTATTGGCCCTGCTACGACTCCAGAATATGTTGAATGGAGAGGTAGAAGGATCAATGATAATATTCCTGAGCCAAACGTGGAAGGAGCTCGACCGATGAAGGAATATTTACAAGTGATACCCTCGGAGTTGGAAATTATGAAGCAAGAATTTGAGAGGAAAAATTTAGAGCTTGAGAAAAAGATAGCAAAGCTCGAAGAAGAAAAGATGTACTTAAGTTTAGACATTGATGTCCAGAAGATGGAGGTCGAAAAAGAAAGAAAGGAAAAGAGGAAAATCGAAGAGGATAGAGATGATTTGAAGGAACACTACAAAAAGGCACAGGTATCCTTGAGGAGAGCAAGAGTAGGAGGATCCTCAGATCAGTTGCAGAAGGAGGTCCACGAAGGAAAGGTTAGAGCTGAGTACTGGGAGAAGAAGTTCCAAGAGATGCAGTCGCAAAATTTGGCATTAGAAGAAGAAAATGAAGGGTTGAAGTCCAAAGTAACTGAGCTTGGAAGATCCCTTCGTTGGCATCATAGCCGTGATTCTAAGGTCGAATTAAAGGAATTAAAAACTAAAGTTGAAGATTTGGAAGTAGCATTGCATAAAGGTAAACTTCGGATTGAACAGTTCGAGACGCAAGAAGATTATCTAAAGGGAGAGCTTCATCAGTCTAGAGGGCAGGTCAAAGAAAGGGATCATGTCATGGGAGAAGCCATAGCCCAGATTCGAGAGGTTGCTGAGTATGTACAGGATTTGGCAGTACAAGCTGATGTATTGAGTCTGATGTATGGGTCGTCGTCAGATATAGGACGAGAGTTAGCCCTTTTATTAGATAGAGTTAAAACTTTGGGCATTAGGGCGAAAGCGTACTTGTAATCCATTTATATGTAAAGATATTCTTTTTCTAAATAAATTTTTCTAAATGAGATTGAATCGAGGTTGATGCCTTTGTTGCATTCATGCATTTGCATTACATCATATCATATGCATTCAAGATTGTAGGAGGACCCTAATTAGTTAAAGTTTCTTTATAAAGGTAGAAAAGAAAATCTGGAAATCACACATCCCTACGGCACTCACGCTAAGACTAAAAACATGGATCAAAGATTTGAGCAGTTGCAAAAGGATATGTAAGACCAGTTGCAAGAGTAGTTGGCTAAAATGCAGAATGAGATGAGGGAGCAAATGATGGAAGCTCAGAGGAATATGATGGCTGAAATGGCTCAGTTACTGAGGGCCACTGATAAAGGAAAGGCTCCTATGGCCATCACTGAAGAGGAAAATGAGGGTCCTCCTCCAGGTTTTACTCTGCCTCATGTACCATTGCAAACTGAGGCACTTCCTAGAAGGCCATCTGCTACTGTGAGGCCTCAGCATGGGCCAATTGATGCTGGTGTCCATATAAATTTCTCGGCTGGTTCAGGGTTTAATACAGGTGACAATCCTATTAATCCTCTTGTTCCCGATCTAGATATGATGGAAAAGTAGGATTTGAAAGCCGAAGCTGCAAGGCAATTGGATGAACGCTGCAGATGGTTAGAAGAAAAGTTCAAGGATTTAGAAGGTACTGGCAATAATAATGGGGTTGATGCCAAGGATTTAAGTCTACTCCCAAACCTAGTGTTGCCTCACAAATTCAAAACGCCAGAATTTGAAAAGTACAATGGCACTACTTGCCCAGAGGCTCACATCACAATGTTTTGCAGAAGGATGACGGGGTATGTAAATAATGATCAGCTGTTGATCCATTGTTTTCAAGATAGTTTGATAGGTCTGCGCGGACGGATGGTGGTACAATCGCTTAAGCCGGGCTAGAATAAGTTCATGGAGGATCTTGCACAAGCCTTCATGCAGATGAGTACAATCATGTGACGAGACATGACCCACACAGATTGCCACAAAAAACATGGAGAAGAAGCCTAATGAGAATTTTAGGCAATATGCACAGAGGTGGAGAGAGGTAGCAATGCAGGTTCAGCCACCATTGCTGGAAAAAGAGACCACTATGTTATTCATTAATACTTTGAAAGCCCCATTTATTACTCATATGATTGGGAGCACTACTAAAAGTTTTGCGGATATAGTTATGGCAGGAGAGATTATAGAGAATGCCATAAGAGGGGGAAGAATTGAGGGGGAAGTGGCCAAAAGATCAGCCCCAAGAAGAAAAGACAATGAGGTGAACAATACAAGTGGTTTTAATTCAAAAGCAGTCATGGTTAGCCAGCCCAAAGTAGCCACAGTTAGGCAACAGGGGTCTCAAAAGTAAGAATCCAACACCAGGCATGAGAGGATGTAGTTTACACCTATACCTGTGACGTATAGGGAGCTCTATCAAAACCTATACGACACGCATGCTATAGCCCCTTTCCATTTGAAACCATTACAACATCCATATCCTAAATGGTATGATGCGAATGCCAGATGTGAGTATCATGCTGGAATATCGGGGCACTCAATTGAAAACTGTACGGGATTTAAGAAAGCCGTAGAGAGATTAATCAAGAATGGGGTTTTGAAATTTGAGAGTACCTCAAATATTGAGAGCCCTTTGCCGAACCATGATAATCAGGGAGTAAATGCCATTGTTGAAGCTGGTGGAAGAAAAAAAAAATATTGCGGAGATAAGGACGCCTATGAGGGTGATCTGAGAGGAGATGATGAAGAGAGGTATGTTGACCTCTAAAAATATGAGAGAAGGAACGAGGGACTACGGTGAGTTCCTTGAAGATTGCGAGGAATTCAAGGCCTTGGTACAAAGCTTTATAGATAATAAAGAGCTACAGATTTGTAAAGGTAGCTCTAGTGAAAAGCAAGTATGTGCGTTGGAAAATGAACAGCAAAGAACCAGCAGACCAAGGATCATTATCTCCCTGTCAGGGAATAATGAAGTGGGGACACCAGCAGCGCCCAAGGTCATTATCCATACACCTACTCCTTTCCCTTACAAGGATAGCAAGAAAGTACCATGGAGTTATGATCAGAGCGTGTGCAAAGGCTTGGGAGGAAGGAAATATAGCCAGCGCATCTAAAGATGTACAAGTTGAAGGTTTCCATACGCGGAGTGGGAAGCGTTATAATATGGGGGACGTCAGACTGGAGCCCACAAAATCCAAGAGTGTTGAGATTGAGAAAAAGAGCGAAGTACCTGTTAACGAGCCAGTGAGGGAGGAGGAGGCTAAGGAATTTCTAAAGTTCCTTAAGCATAGTGAGTACAATGTGGTCGAGTAGTTGCATAAGCAACCAGCACGCATATCAGTTTTAGCCTTACTGCTAAGCTCTGAAGTACATCGAGAAGCGTTGTTGAAGGTACTCAACGAGACATATGTCACTCACGATATATCTGTCAATAAGTTGGACCGGTTGATAAATAATATTACTGCTGATAATTTCATCTACTTCAATGATGATGAAATTCCACCTGGGGGCATAGGGTCAACTAAGGCTTTGCACATCACCACTCGTTGCAGAGGATACACGCTTCCAAGTGTACTCGTTGATAATGGGTCCGCTTTGAACGTCCTTCCGTTATCTACATTGAACAGATTACCCATTGATAGTTTGCACATGAAGACATGTCATAATGTGGTAAGAGCCTTTGACGGAACCGAAAGGAAGGTGATGGGGCGAATTGACATCCCCTTGGAAATCGGGCTAAATACGTATGAATTCGATTTCTTGGTGATAGATATCAAACCCTCCTATAATTGCTTGTTGGGGAGACCATGGATACACTCGGCAGGAGCAGTGCCCTCCTCATTACACCAGAAATTGAAGTTAGTAACAGATGGACGGTTAATAACCATCAATGCGGAGGAGGATATCATAGCAACGGTCACTGGCAAAGCCCTTTATGTTGAGGCCAATGAAGAGTCTGTTGAATGTTCTTTTCGCTCTTTAGAAACTATCAACGCAACTTTCATTTTGGAAGGAAGTGAGGTGCCAGTGCCCAAAATGTCTGGAGCTACAAGGATGGCCCTGCAAATGATGATGGGAAAGGGAGCATCACCGGGAAAAGGACTAGGAAAACAGTTGCAAGGAGGGATTCAAATCCCAAAATTGATGGAGAAGAATGATCGCTTTGGTTTGGGTTTCAAGCCAGACCATAAACACAAGAGACAAGAGATGGAAAAGCGTCAAGCAAGAAGGAAGGCGCGTTTAAACGGAGGAGAAGTAGAGTGGGAACCGTTGACATTCCCACCTATATCCAAAACCTTTAAGTCAGGAGGTTACTGGTAGAAGAGAGTCATCAAATCAATGTTGTACATAGTGAGTGGTTGGGACAGGAAAACCTTGAGGGTATTGGCCCTTACGAACCGGGGAGCTCTCTGAACAATTGGACTGCGGAGGATCTTTCTGTAGTCTTTAGAAATTTTTCAGAGTAATTCTCGAAACATGTTTATTACTCTAGGGCCGAGGAGTAGTAAGATTACATTTGTGAAAATAGGCTCATGTTCATATATTATTATTCAAATAAAACATAACTTTTATCAATTTAAAAGAGTATTGCTTCATTTTTATCAACCAATATTCCTTTAAATTCTAACAACTCTTATTCTTTTATTCATAGCACATAAACGATCATTCTTAAATTCATTCATTCTTTGTATATTCTTTCATACCTTTCACAGGTCTCTAGATATCAATGATATGAGCGCTAATACTACCACTTCTGATTTCTCTTATGAGCAAGACATGTGTTTAGAGGAACCTCAGGATTTTGAAGATGTTCAAGATTGTGACGTATCTCTCGATTTATTAAGAATGGTAAAACAGGAGGAGAAACAAATCATGCTACATGAGAAAGAGGTAATAGAGAATATAGCCCTAGAGGAAAGGAAGGAGGTGAAAATTGGAACTCTGATTACCAAAGACACAAGGCGTAGTTTGATTGAGTTGCTTCAGGAATTCAAGGATATTTTTGCATGGTCTTATCAGGATATGCCCGGATTGAGTACTGATATTGTAGTACATCGTCTTCCTATAAGACAAGATCGCAAACCAGTTCAACAGAAGTTGCGGAGAATGCAGCCAGATATTGTCCTGAAAATAAAGGAAGAGGTTAAGAAGCAGTTTGATGCAGGATTCTTGCAAGAAGTGAAGTACTCCGAATGGGTAGCAAACATTGTACCTGTTCCTAAGAAGGACGGGAAGGTACGAATGTGCGTTGATTACAGAGATTTAAGCAAAGCAAGCCCAAAGGATAATTTTCCTCTACCACATATTGACACTTTAGTAAATAACACAGCGGGATATTCGTTGTTCTCTTTCATGGATGGCTTCTCAGGATACAATCAGATAAAGATGCATCCAGAGGATATGGATAAAACTACTTTCATAACATTATGGGGCACCTTTTTATTACAAAGTAATGCCGTTTGAAATTTGAAGAACGCAGGGGCAACATATTAACGAGCCATGGTAAACTTGTTTCACGACATGATGCATAAGGATATTGAGGTATACATTGATGATATGATCGCCAAGTCGTGAACAGAAAAAGAACATATTGAAGTCTTGAGAAGATTGTTCTTAAGGTTGAGAAAATTTTAATTGAAGCTCAATCCAGCAAAGTGCACCTTTGGAGCTAGATCGGGGAAGTTATTAGGCTTCGTAGTCAGTGAAAAGGGAATTGAAGTTGACTCAGACAAGGTCAGAGCCATACGAGAGTTGCCTCCACCACGTTCTCAAAAAGAAGTTCGAGGATTCCTAGGAAGGTTGAATTACATCGCTCGGTTCATTTCACAATTGATCGAGAAATGTGATCCTATCTTTCGCCTCCTCAAAAAGCATAATCGAGATACTTGGGATGAAGAATGCCAGAATGCTTTTGAGAAAGTCAAGCAGTATTTGTTGAATGCTCCAGTGTTATCTCCACCTAGTCCAGATAAGCCATTAATACTATACTTGTCAGTGTTCAGCAATTCTATGGGATGTGTGCTTGGTCAACATGACGAGTCTGGAAAAAGGGAGAAAGCAATTTATTATTTCAGTAAAAAATTCACTGACTGTGAAATGAGATATTCACCAATTGAAAAGTTGTGTTGCACGCTAATTTGGACCACTCGGAGATTAAGACAGTACATGCTATACCATACCACTTGGCTCATCTCCAAGCTGGATCCATTAAAGTACATGATGGAGTTAACGGCTCTGAATGGGAGAATGGTGAGATGGCAAATTTTGCTTTCAGAATTTAACATAGTCTATGTAAGTCAGAAGGCTATAAAAGGAAGTGCGGTAGCTGATTTCTTGGCTAGTAGAGCTTTAGAGGATTATGAGCCATTAAATTTTGATTTTCCAAACGAGGAGTTAATGTGTATAGCAATGGCTGAAGATTCTCCGTGGAAGCTTAATTTTGATGGGGCTTCTAATGCAGTGGGAAACGGAATTGGGGCAGTCTTGATATCCCCTAATGGCGATCATTACCCATTCACGTACAAGTTGGACTTTGATTGCACGAACAATATGGCTGAGTATGAAGCATGCATCATGGGACTTCAAGCGGCCATAGAGCGAGGTATAAGAATCCTAGAAGTATATGGAGATTCGACGTTGGTAATTTATCAGCTTAGAGGTGAATGGGAGAAAAGGGACCCTAAACTGATCAATTATCGAAAAGTAGTTTTGGGGTTACTTAAGGAGTTTGATGATATCACCTTCAATTATCTCCCGCGAGACGAAAATCAGATGGCAGATGCTCTAGCAACCTTGGCCTCAATGATTAAGGCAAATAAAGAGGAAGAGATGAGTCTAATTCAAATGAGTGTCTATGAAGCTCCAACTAGCTGTTGTAACCTTGAAGAGGAAGAAAAAGATGACAATCCTTGGTATCAAGATATATTGTGATATATAAGAGATCGTAAATATCCAGAACAGGCAACCGAAAATGACAAACGAACCTTGAGAAGGTTAGCTTGTGACTATGTTTTGGACGGGGATGTTCTGTACAAGAGAAGGAAAGACCAAGTACTTTTGAGATGTGTCAACGCTGTGGAAGTTAAGCTAATTCTAGAAGAGGTTCATGAAGGTGTATGTGGTACGCATGCAAATAGGTTCACGATGGCAAGACAAATCATGAGGTTTGGCTATTACTGGGCCACTATAGAAGGAGACTGCATCAACTATGCCAAAAAATGCCATAAGTATCAGATTTATGGGGACAAAATTCATGTACCACCCTCACCTTTACATGTCATGACGTCTCCATGGTCGTTTTCCATGTGGGGCATGGATGTCATCGAGCCAATATCGCCGAAAGCTTCAAACGGACATCGGTTTATCTTCGTGGTGATTGACTACTTTACAAAATGGGTAGAGGCTGCTTCTTACGCAAATGTTACTAAGTCAGCTGTAGGTCGATTTTTGAAGAAGGAAATCATTTGTCAATATGGAATGCCTGAGAGGATCATATCTGACAATGCATTGAATTTGAACAACAAAACGATAGCAGAGGTTTGCGACCAGTTCAAAATCAAGCATCACAACTCTTCACCCTATCGTCTAAAGATGAACGGGGAAGTGGAGGCTGCCAATAAGAACATGAAGAAAATAGTGGGAAAGATGACTGTGACTTATAGGGATTGGCATGAAAAACTACCGTTTGCACTCTTGGCCTATCGAACATCTGTCAGAACTTCTACTGGGGCAACTTCGTTCTCGTTAGTTTACGGGATGGAAGTAATGTTACCTATTGAAGTAGAAATACCTTCTCTCCAAATTTTAACAGAGATAAGGTTAGATGAAACTGAATGGGTTCAGTCCCGATATGACCAGCTAAACTTGATTGAGGAAAAGAGGCTGAAAGCTATCCGACATGGTCAGATGTACCAGAAGCATATGATGCGAGCTTATGATAAAAAGGTTCATCCAAGGGAATTCCATGAGGGGGACCTTGTGCTAAAGAAAATCCTTCCCATCCAGAAGGACTTTAGAGGAAAATGGATGCCAAATTGGGAGGGGCCATACGTCGTGAAGAAGGCTTTTGCTGGCGGTGCATTGATTTTGACAGAAATGGATGGAAAGAGCCTACTGAATCCAGTGAACTCAGACTCAGTCAAAAAGTACTTTGTCTAAAGGAGAAAAGAATCCAAGGTGAAAACCCACAAAGGGCACCTTGAATTTCAAAAAAAAAAATGGAGAGGCCAAGGTGAAAACCCGCAAAGGGCGCCTTGTGACCAAAGGGGTTTTGAGTTGAAAACCCGAAAGGGCAGCTCAAATTTTGAAGGGCATACAACAATTTGGCTATATCTGACTCGGCAGAGAGTAAAACATGATGTACATTGGGGCATTAACAAAGTACTTTGGATCTTTTAAACACATGTCGAACTCAAGAAAGGCTTCGAGGAACTAATGTATAGACGCTCAAGCGACGATATTTAGAGCATCTAATTTTTATCCTGTTTGCTATTTTTAAATTCTATTTCTTCTTAAAGATATGCTATCAGACTTATTTCCTTTGTATTGTTAACGATTCGAATCCAATTATTCTCAAAGATTTACTCATCTTCCGATATTCTTAAAGTATGTTGCATTGAAATAATGATAGATGAACTAAAATATTTTCACAAACGAAGTTTTGCACATTACTTTGGAATTTCTAGATAATGCAAGAAACTAAAACAGGACAATTGTTCGAGAAATTCACGTAAGTAAGGGATGAAGGAACTCGAGGAATTTCTTTCTTCCAGTCTAAAAGGAAATGGACAACACCAATGATTCAATTCTTACAGACATCCTCAGTAGATTGTAGCATTGGAGGAAGGCCTACAAGCTGAGTAAAAATGAAATTTTGAGAAAAGAAAGACAAAAGAAGGAATGAATGGTGATGCATAAGATAGGGTTCATATTCACAGCACTTTGCATCATAGCATGTTTAATTAAGGACATTCGACTCACTTTGAGCATAGCATCCTAATTACTAGGCAAAATTATTCTATAGGTTATCAAGGACGGCGTGCTTTAGCCCCTTGAACAGCAGGGTAATAGGGCGCAGTATAGCAGATCTAGACTTCAGATGTTTATACTAAAGCAGATCCAAGATGATTTGGTATTCTTGTATTTACAAGAAACAAATCGAGAACATAGTAGATTTGACTCTCAGATGTTCTCAGATATAGCAGATCTAACCTTCAGACATTTATACTGAAGTAGATCCAAGATGATTTGGTATTCTTGCGTTTACAAGAAACAAATCGAGGACATAGTAGATTTGACTCTCAGATGTTCTTAGATATAGCAGATCTAACCTTCAAACATTTATACTGAAGCAGATCCAAGATGATTTGGTATTCTTGTGTTTACAAGAAACAAATCGAAGACATAGTAGATTTGACTCTCAGATTTTCTCGAGATATATGCAGATCTAGACTTGAGACATTTATCTTGAAGCAGATCCAAGATGATTTGGTATTCTTGTGTTTACAAGAAACAAATCGAGACATAGCAGATTTGACTCTCGATGTTCTCGAGATATAGCAGATCTAGACTTGAGACATTTATCTTTGGCAGATCCAAGATGATTTGTTATTCTTGTGTTTACAAGAAACAAATCGAGGACATAGTAGATTTGACTCTCAGATGTTCTCAGATATGGCAAATCTAACCTTCAGATGTTTATACTCAAACAGACTCAAGATGGTTTGGCATCCTTGTGCTTACAAGGAACAAATCAAGGACATAGCAGATTTGACTCTCAGATGTTCTCAAACAGACCCAAGATGATTTGACATCCCTACAAATCGAAGAAGCAGACTCGGTGTCTCTGTGTTCGGCAGAAAACAGATCAAAGATATAAAATAGCATTCTTAAGGTCGTAGGGAGAAGGTAGATTGAAGATCATTCGAGGAAAAGATCGCAAAGATTGGGCTAGACCGGGCAAATTTGGTCCTTTTATTGTCTTTGCTCAATTCCTATTACATAGCAACGAGCAAAGAGGGGCAGCTGTAATCACCAAAATTTGCCCGGACTATTAAAACTGAAAAATTAATGAATAAATAAATAAATTTTTATTTATTGAATTTAAACAGTCCATAAATTTTTTTTTACAAAGCCCAAATACACAGACCCAGCAGCCAAATTTTACTAGACTAGCCCAACCTAAACTAAGCCCTAAACAGTTGCAACCTAAATGGACCCGTTACAGACTGGTAGCCCAAAACACCTCTGCTCGTTACAAACCCGAAATTCTTAGAGGCCCAATTGGCCCAAACAGTTGCAGACCCAGGCAGGAAACCCTAGGGTTTTACGCCTCTCTTCTTCTCGCTGCAAGCGAAGATTCGAAGCCATCGACGGCGCGTCATCCAACTCCGTGTCAGCGCCTCACCACGGACTTGACCCTCCATCAACGCCAAGGCAGCCCCTCCGTCACCAAGATCTTGGGACACTGCAAGGAAAGAAAAAGAGCCACAAAGACAAGCAAAGCAAATATGGAAAGATATAAAAGATTTCTTTCCTAAATTTTTGTTATAAATAGTGGCTATAAAAGCCTGAATTAAACCATTGTAAAGGGGACCGATTTTTTGAAGAGCATAGAAATACATATTTACAGATACTTATTCGAAAAGATACAAACAGTTTGAAAAGGTGATTTAACCAGTATATTTTTTATTATTTTCGTAACATATACATGTATATAAACTATTTTAGCAAAAATATAGATTACAAAAATAAAAGGAAGGAAGTTACACGATGAGCAGCGAGTGAGTGAAAGGAGGGGGTTTTAAACCCTAGCCACCGTGTGCGGTGGTCCTTAGGTGTGGCGTGTGGACGCGTGGCCGTGCGATGTGTAGCGGCGCGGAGGCGAGCAGAAGCTCCCTCATTTCTCTCTTTCGAGAGAATTCTTAAATTTTTTTAAAAAAAGCGGTTTCAAATGATTTTAAGGCTAATAATCGGCTTATGTAGCCTTGACAAAACAAACATCGTTTTGTGACCCAAGGATCCGCAGCGTTGACCCGATTGCAGGAGGATCCGCGCATTTTTAGAATTGGATTAATTACCCAATTGATCCTTCTATCCCTTTGTACTTACAATCAAACTTTATTTTATTTTATAATTTGGCCCATTATTTTATTTTAGTTTTAATTTAGTCCCTATGGCTATTAAATCATATTCTCGGAAAACATCACCGCTTTGGGAATAGGGCAATTTGTCCATGAGTCCCTCTAATTTTATGCGTCGTTTTAAATAGGACCTTATTTCAGCTTTATTCCTTTCAAAATTAAGCCATTAATTTTGCTAGACTCTAAATTTAGTCCTATATTTATTTTATTATTCTATATATATTTTATTATTTGTTTTATTTTAGTTTTACTTCCATAAAATTATTTTATAAGTGTTATTTTTATATGTATTATAATTGTTTATTGTATATTAATTCTCTCATAATTATTATTTTTATATATATTATTATATTTTTACATATATTATATATTTATTTATACATATTATTTTTACGTATAAATTTTCATTATTATATGCTATATTTATTATATTATTTCCCATATAATATTTATTATGTTTTACTTGTATATTGCTTATTATTTTATATATATATATATATATATATATATATATATATGTCATGTATATTACATATTACCAATTATATTACTTATGTTTATATTATATATATTTTATTTAAAATTTGTAAATTATTATTATTAAATCATATTTTTAACTCATATTATATTCACATTTCATTATTAATTAATTAATTAATTATTATATATATCATTTCATTTTAAATTTATATTATGAATTCTCTTACATACTTTCAAGCCAATATATTACCATATAATTATTATTCTTTTGTAAATATTCTCGTATATTAAATTCTATTTTAAAATTGTTATGAAATATCTTATTTTTAATTATATGCATATTTTGTTAGCAATCAATCATTTTCTTTTTTTATTAGTTCTTTGGTAGATTTCTATATTGCATGTAACATGTATGTGTTAAATGCTATTATTTGTAGACATGTACATTGATATTATACTTTTATGTCATATATTATTTAATCATTGCTTTCTTACATATCATGCATTATTTAATTATTGCCTCGTATATTTGTATATTTTGTTTATTTATTCTCAATACATGCTATATATTTTTTGTATGATATTTGCCATGTATATATAATTTTTATGCATCTAATGCGATCTTCATATTATTGTTATCATTTTGTTAAAATGCACGTATCATTCACAATAATATGTTACAATGTATGATTTATAGTACAATATAATTCCCCACGCATCTTTAAAAAAAATAAGGCCCCAAAGTTTTCAAAAAATACAAAAGCAATGCTTGGTGTTTGGAAATTTCGAGAAAGTAGTGCCCTAACTTATCGGGTTGCAACTTTTCTCGTTAAGCTCGAATAATCAAGTGCCCTTCTTAAGTTTTTAAATGTTTGCAAAACGTGAGCTACTGTCTTGGAATTGCAAAATAATATGTCCTAACTTATTGGATGTAGCGTTTTGTTGTTTCGAGATGGGGATTTCTAAAAAGCCAATTTAGTGTCAATACTTTGATACGAATGAACTTTAATTTATAAAAAAATCAAACTATACTAATTTAAAGAGGATTACATCTTAAAACTTTTTGAATTTCCGACATTAAAGACATTTGATAATCAGTTAGGTACCATTTTTTTTTTAGCGTTACGAGGGTGCTAATCCTTCCTCAGACGTAACCGACTCCCGAACCCATTCTTTTGATTTCGTAGACCAAAAACAACGACTTTAAAACAAATATTTTAAAGGTAATCCAATCACACCTAAAAAGATTGGTGGTGACTCCCGTTTTTGTTTTTCTTAAAGCCGATTCCCATTTTCCAAAAACTCGATTTGAAAATGGTCTCGACAAACATGTCATATTACTGATACTGTCTTACTGAAAAGGTTACAAGTGTCATCATATGAATTATGGAACAATGGCAGAATATCGAGTTTAAATTATTTTGAAGTGTGGGGGCGTATAGCTTATTATGAAGTATTTGGTCCTCATAAAACAAAATTAAGCCCCAAAAGTATTAAAAGTGCCTTTATTGGTTCTACAAAAAAAATCAAAGGCATATAGATTATTTAATTTAAGATCTAATGTTATTGTTGAATCCATACATGTAGAATTGTTTAAGAATAAGTTTATTTCTGATAATATTGCTTATGATGCAAGAAATTTTGATAATAGTGCTTTGGATAAAAGAAATGAGAAACAAAATGAATTGAACCCCAAATTGGTAATGCAAGAAAAAAAATCAATTGTATCAATTGAGCCAAGAAGTCAAAGAATGAGAAAAGAACAACATTTACATTCTAACTTTGTTTCTCCATATTCAATTATCTTCTTAATTAAAAGAGACAAAACTAGAGTGTTATAAAAAAAAACAATGCTTCTAAATTTAAAAGAAGATCCTAAGACTTTTAGTGAAGCAATGGTTTTAAGAGATGCAGCTTTCTAGAATTGGCTTGTAAATGATGAAATGAACTCAATAATGCCTAATAATACATGGCTCATAGTTGATTTACCTAGATCTTATGAACTTATTGGTTATAAATGAGTGTTTAAAAGAAAATATAACATAAATGGTTCTATATAAACCTTTAAAGCAAGAATGGTTGCTCAAGGTTTTAAGCAAAAGGAAGGCATACACGACTTTGATTCTTATGCATTAGTAGCGAGAATAAAGTCCATTAGGGTTTTTATGGCACTAGCTTTTATCTATAAGTTACATATGCATTAAATGGATGTGAAAAGGACTTTCCTAAATGATGACTTTGAAGAGTATATATGAAACAACCAAAGGTTTTATACTTCCCAAAAAAGAAAATAAACTTTGCAAATTAGTTAAGTCACTATATGGATTGAAGTAAGCACCTAAATAATAGCATGAGAAATTTGATACAGTAATGCTATCAAATGGATTCAAACATAATTGGGCTAATAAATGCATATACTCAAAGTTCACTATGAAATATAGAGTAATAATTTATCTTTATGTTGATGGTATGCTTATATTTAGTCATAACATGATTGCCACAAATGAGACAAAGAGCTATCTAACCTTTATTTTTAAAATGAAATATTTAAATGAGGTTGATAAGATCTTAGTTATTAAAGTTAATAAACATAGTAATGGTTATATTCTTAAACAAAATCATTATATTGAGAAACTAATGGCAAAGTTTGAAAATTTTAATATAAAGGGAGTTAATACTCCTTTCGACTCGAGTATGAATTGATTGAGAATCATGATAAAATAGTTGTTCAACTTGAGTATGGAAGTGTTATTGGAAGTATAATGTATGTCATGCATTATACTAGAGTAAATATAGCTTATACTAGAGCAAATATAGCTTTTGTAGTATGCAAATTGTCTATAAGTATACAAGTAAATCTAGTATGACTCATTAAAAAGCCATTATAAGGGTTCTTAGATATCTTTAAATAACTAAAAACTTTGGATTACATTATTTAGATTATCCCACTATTCTAGAAGGATACTCTAATGCAAGCTAGATTACTGGTGCAAATGATGATAGATCTACAACATGTTGGATATTTACACTGGGAGGAAGAGCAATTTGTTGGGCTTCTAAAAAACAAACTTGCATCTCTTACTCAACTATGTAATATGAATTCATAGCTTTATCCATAGAAGGCAAAGAAGTTGAGTGATTATGGAATTTTCTATTAAATATAGAGTTGTGACCACAATCAATGCCAATCGTTACTTTGTTTTTCAATAGTGCAACCACTATGTCTAGAGCATACAGTAATATATATATTGTAACAGTTTATTTTTCAGCGGTGTCAGAAATAGTGGTTTCAGGGCCACAAATCTAACGAGTGAGTTCGTAAATATTTTTATTTAATATTTACAAGTCAAAAATAGTATTATAATAAATTTTGATTTGATAATTTATGTTGTTTGAACTAAAGCTTAAGTGCAAGTGGTTTGTTTCGAAAGTCAAGTGTTTTTGAAAAACGAAGTATTAGAACCTCATTTCTATGAACCGAGCCCATATATATTTTATTAATATTTGCAGAGTCCTATTAGGGTTATATTAAAATTTGGTTAATAAATTTTAATGTTTAGATAGTTAATTAAGAAAAAGAGACTAAATCATAAAAAGTGCAAAAGTCAATCACTATTGTTATTTTGGGCCAAACAGGTAAGAAATTAAGGTTACATGGTTTTAAATGGTAAATTGGCCATATTAAGTTATAGTGGATGGTAAACATTTATCTATTTTGTTATTTTTATTGTATTTTTTATGTTATATAAGTTAAATTAATTCATAAGGTTAATAAAATAATAGAAACAAAAGGAAAAAGGAATTGTAATAGCTCGTTGTTGGTCAAATAAGAATAGCGGTTTTGAGACCACAAATCCAAAGTCAAAATAGTTATTTAATTATTATTTTAATGTTTATAACATGATATAATGATTGTGTGAAAATTTCATTAAGAAAATTTATCATTTAAATGGTCAATTTGGGAAAAAGGACTATATAGCGTAAAGTGTAAAAGTAGAGTTCTATAAGTTAAAGGTATTTAATAGCTATGGTTTTTAAAGTATAGGTCTTTATGATGTAATTAGACCAATTGTTTATATGGTGGACATTTATGGACACTTTTATTAAGTGTTTTAATGTTAATGGTTAAGGTTAATTTAGTAAATTAATGAATTAAATTAAGTAAAATAACAAAAACAAAGCCATCATCTTTCTTGTACATTGAACCCATCAAAAATTCAACCTAAATTAGCCATGGGAGAAGCTTGATATTCGGCCAAATAAAACTTTCATGCATATAAGTTCAATTTTGTCCCGTTTTAATTGATTTCTATGTTTTTGAGATCATTGCAACTAGGTCTAGCTAGCCCAGGGACTATTTTGCAAAATTTTTAAAGATTTTGAATGTTTCCATTAATGAATATATGAGTATTTTGATTTTTAATGATAGATTATGAATATTTGGTAATAGTTAAATAAGTTTTGTTAAGTGATTTTTAGTGAAAATGGAAAATAGGGATTAAATTGAGAAATATTAAAAATTTGTGGGTGAAATGTGAAATAAATGAAAAATATGGGCTGCTAGGGGTATAATGGTAATTCGGCTAGGCATGGGTGTTTTGAAGTTTGCATGAATTTGTGATTTTGTGAAATAAGGACTAAATAGTAAAAATGTGAAATATGTGGGGCAAAAGTGTAAATGTGTTTTAAAGTGTGTTTTGGACTAAATTGAATAAATAGAGGAATAAATAAGCAGATTTTGATTACTTATAGATAAAGAAAAGAGGAATTCGGACTTAGATCAAGGAAAAAGCAAAGTAATTGAATAGTCGATTCGTTCTGTCATTTCGTACACGAGGTAAGTTCGTATAATTGAACTTAAATGTGCATTTATTTAATTGATGGATGTATTGTGATTGTATTTATCTTATTGGTAAAGTTTGGAAGATTTCGAATTAAATGTACCATTCAAGGCGAGTTGTCAAATAAGACCATAGCTGGGCTATGGCAATTGGATAACAAAACTATAACCGGGTTATGGCACGTGAATGTAAGACCACGGCAGGGCCATGGCAATGTATGTGTAAGACCATAGTTGGACTATGGCATCGAAAAAGTGATGTACTTGTACCGTAAGTATTTATAAACTCGAAGTGATTTGATAAGTGAATTGGTGAGAAATAGATAAGTATCAGTACAGGTATGTAAGGAAAACTAATCGAATAACAAACTAATGGAAGTTGAGAACTTTATGTTAACTTAGTGATTGATGCTTTAATGCAATTTATGTTATCTATTTAGAAATGTTAATGACTGATGAGATTATTTCATATTTACATACGAACTTACTAAGCTATATAGCTTACTTTGTTTATTTTTCTATGTTTTATAGTATTTCGAAGCTAGCTAGGATCCGGGGATCGTCAAGGACTTCATCATACTATCAGACATCTATTTTGCTACTTTTGAGTTGTGTAAATATGGTATATGGCATGTATAGGCTTTGATCATTTTGGTGTGTTTGATGGAAATGTATTTTGGCCATTAAAAGTAGCTTAAGAAAGTTATGTAGTTTGTTATAAATATTGCCATGTGATATGGTTGATGTTGAATTATGATACTCAAATGTTTATTATGATATGAGGTATTTATTTGGTTGAGATATGTTGTTGTGGATTGGTTTTGGATGAGTAATGAGATGAATTATGGTACATGATATACTTGTATGTGAGTTATGTCTAGTAAAGCAAGTTGAGTTGATAGGTATTTGAATAGGTAAATGGCATTGAATTGAGTATTGAAAAGGTTGAAATAGATATCGTATGATTTGTATATTGGTTGATGACTTTTGATTGCATATTTGTGTATGGAAATGGTATCATTTGAGTTATGTAGGTACATACAAATCTGGGTGGCAAATTGGCTTAGTAAATAGCCTATTTTTGTCTACACAGGCAGAGACACGGGCGTGTGTATCAGCCGTGTGTGACACATGGTCATGTACACGGCTGTGTGTCCCCTTGTGCTGAATTTGAAACTAAGTCAATATGTTCCACATGGCCTCACACACGGGCGTGTGACTTGGCTGTGTGGCATAAGTCAGTATACGCTACAAGTTTGGCACGGCCTAGCACATAGGTGTGTATGGCTACTTTTAAGGCACACGGGCTAGCTAAACGAGCATGTGTGTTGGCCCTATGACCCAAGTCAGAGAGTTACATGGGGTCGGACATGGGCTGGGACACGGCCATGTTCCATTTCGAATGTCCACACGGCTTGTGACACGGCCTGGTCACATGGGCGTGTGTCCCCTTTTTTGTAGGAAAATTTTCAAAGTTTCGTGAAAGTTTCTTAAGTTATCGATTTAGTCCTGAACCACTCCCAAAACATGTTTAGGGCCTTGTAGGCTCATATAAGGGACAAATTGATTGAGATTGAATGATGAATGCTTGAATTGAGAAAATGTGTGCTAAATGGATGTTTAATTGTTTTGTAAGTCCGGTAATGCTCCGTAACCCTATTTCAGCATTGAATATGGGTGAGGGGTGTTACAGAATTCATCTTCTTCATTCTTTCAATTACTCAATCGAACCACCATTTTTGCATCAAGGAAGTTTCGACCAAGCAAGGTTCTTGCATGTAAGCTTAATTTCCACCCGTTTTTCATAAATTTTATATTTTTGAGATTGATTTAGCTTAATCTAGCTAGCTCGTGCGTTAATTTGTAAAACTGTTAAAAGTTTAGGGACTTGCCATGAATGGTTTAAGCGTGTATTTAATTGATAGTTTATTAAGCTTCGATGATAAATAGAAGTATTTTGTTAAGTGATTTTTAGGAATTTTAATGTTAAAAGAGTAAAATTCATGGGATTTGGTGTGAAATTTTGATAAAAATAGATTGTTTAGATATCCTAAGAAAATCGGCTAACATGGGTCCTCTTTTAAAAATGGTAAATTTGCAAGTTATGGTTCTAAAGACTAAATTGAATAAAAGGAAAAATGTTAGGGCAATTTTATAAATTTGCATTAAAATGTGTTATATGCTTGAATTAATTATTTGAAGATATTTGAATTATTTAATTAAATGAATTTATATTATTTAGATCAAGAAACGCTACAATTGGATTTAAATCAAGGAAAAAGGTAAGGTTTCGGACTAGTTGTTGACTCTGTTTTAGCAACCGTTCTAATTGAGGCAAGTTCGTATAAGAAATAAATTTGTTATTGTTGTTTTAGATTGAATATTAATTAATATTTGTGATATGCATAATTAGATTGATAGTTACGTATTAATTTCGTTATAATGGATCAAGTTGTGAAGATAATTAAAATTAAAGTCTATATATGAAAAATATGAACTTCATTTAATGTGTAATAGAATGGTACAATGAAATGAAAGGAAAGAGTTTGGATGTGTATACTGAAAATGTGTACTTTATGAAGCATGTGCGAAATGATATAATATAATGAAATTTAAAGAATTGGATATGTACAAAGGTCCCGTTTGAACCCTGTGAATTCTTAGGATACAAATGATATGTCATTAGGGATTATATGTTTCGGGTGTTGGTCCTGAATGTTCTACCAATGGCTGAGGTCATGCATTTGTTGCGGATTCTCCATAGCTCGTGTGAGTAGCATCGTGTAGCTAACTTCCCGACCCACAACTCGTGTGAATAGGCCCATTACACAGCTTGTGTGAGCATTATTGAAAAGGTTATGGTTATACGGAAAGGTGTTCCCGAGTATCTAATGTTATTCTATACAGTTCAACGGGTAAGAAAAGGTTAATGGAAAGGCATGTATAAAAACTTAATGTTACTAATGTTCATATGAAATGGAAAGATGGATATGCATATATGAAATGAAAATAATGAAAATTTATCATGTGATGGATGAAATATGCATGGAATTTATTTATTAATATATGTTATGTTCCATAGATGTTATGTTTACTTATCATGTACTAACTATGTGGATTCAAATGAGAAAAATGTGTAATGGATTTATATACATGTGATGGATGATATAGAAAGCCTAAATGCTTATTATGTATATGCCATGATTTACTTGGAACTTACATGTAATGTTATACTTACTAACCTTATGAGGTGGTGAGTATAGGAAAGGAAGTTTGGCATATGACATGATGAAAGTAGGTTTGGTTGTTTAATTTAAAATGTTCTGTAAGTTTAAGTTTCCTTTATACAAACTTACTAAGCACTAGTTGCTTATGTAGTTATTTTCTCTATTTTGTAGATCATTGGAAAAGCTTGACTGGTTGGAATCTTGTCAGAGCATCGTCACACTATCCATTTGTCATTTTGGTAGTTGTGGTTATTTTGGTTAATGGTTATAAAGGGCATGTAATAGGGTTAAAAAGGTTATTTCAATGATTTGGCTTGTTTAGGCTATGCTAAGTTTGTTGTGGTTAATGATACTAAATAATGACATATGAATAATAGGTACAAGTATGTGTGGATGAACTTTATGCATGCTTTATAGATGGTAGGTATTATAAGGTATAATGGCATGTTTTTGAATGATTATTAGGCATGGTTGACATAGGTTCAAACTAGAACTTTGAGATGTGGTATGGGTCTAAATTTGGTGTGTGAAATGTGGTGTCTTTGACTGGTATATTAGTAGGTATATGTTGAATGATTCTTGACTTGATTTGTGTTTATTTGAAGTTGAAATGGATGAATGATAGGTATATGGTGTAGATTTTAAGCTTAGTGCATGTCAATTAGATGAATTTACTTGGATGTATATTTTATGGTACCAATGAGGGTACATTGGTTGAATGATGTAAAGGTGTTGCATATATGATGATTTTAGCATGATTTGGTCTCATTTAAGTGCATTTTAATTAGGTTAAAAAGGTTAGAAAATGGTATGCTTGTGGCTCAAGAAAGCATTTTTTGGTAAATGATGCGTAGTTGAAAGCACCAAAAATATCCTATCCCTATAAAATAACGAAAAGAATAGTATCCCTATAAAATAACGAAAAGAATAGTATAAGGGAAGTATGGTCAAATCTTTAGGGACTGGATTTGCACAAATTCTTGTTCCTCGAGATCTCGGGCAGAGTCATGCCCAAGAAAAATGGCGTACTTGGAAAAAAATAAAAAAAGTACAGAATTAAAAATATGAATGAATTGAGATTGTGTAAATTGAAATTGAAATTGTAAAAATAAACAGAGTTGAGAAAAGAGATTCTTGGATTGAGAGATTCCAGCCTCCGGTTATCTCAATCTTCCTTAGGTTCAATCCTAGGCTTTTAAATAATTTTTCTCATGATAGAATAAGCCAGTTATAGTGGAAGAGGAAGCCAACGACCACCAACTACACTTAGATTTTAGACTTACAATATAGAGGAGCCTGACTCTAGCCAACCACCACTTTTGTGGGACATTCTTACACTAGATCACTTCTCAATGGCGAATGCCACACCATTTTGTCTCTTGGGCTCGACAACCATTGATGTAGTAAGCTAACGAACCGACTGTGCAACCTTTCCAAAATATACAAAGCGGTCGCCTTTGCACAAGATGAAAATATCACTTTTGAAGGGACATGGGCAAAAGTGTCAGTCCCGTAGTGCGGAGAAATGATGAATATTCGTTGAGAAGGCTAAGTGCAGATTCTAAGCTTTATGAACCCTTTTTGGGGAACCTCGACAACCTTTGGCTAAATGAATTTAGTGGCTCATGCTTTTTAGGAAAAAAATAAGTTTGATAAAATGGAAATTTATTGAACAATAAAAGGAACAAAAGCTAGAGCTTTTGGGAGAGGGAGCTTTTACAGAAAAAGATGAGTACAATTTGTGTCACTCCATTCCTTATTTATAGTACTTAGAAAACCTAGTTCATTTCTATTTAAATTCTAAAAGATAAATAAGAATAAAAGCTAAAATTAAATCTATATAATAATCTTAACAATAATCCTAATAAAATTCAAATTTAAATAGAGTCTTGTGTTTATAAAATCTCTTCTTTGAATTTTTTCTCCCAAGTCTTCCACACTTTGTATTTTTGGGACCACTTCTTTCCTATTTCGCATGCTGGCCTATTTTGCTTCCAATCCACGCTTTTTGCCCTAAAATTTCCTTTTGCCTTCAATTTAATCCCTACAAAATAAAAAACCATAAATAGCTCAAATTAGCAGGATCATACTCAAAATAAACATGTAATTAATACATAAAAATATGTCATTCCAGAGTATTATCAAATTCCCCTTACTTAGCCAATGTTTATCCTCAAGTATGGTTCCTATCCACTGTGTAATTTAGATTTTACCATGAAAGAAGTATCACTCCAAAGTTTTATAAAAATTAGGCATAATGCATATGAAAATAAAGAGAACCTTTACCTTGCTTTAAGTAAAACTAAAACAGTATTCCAATATAAACACATAAAAATCAAAATCAACTTAAATTATTTCATGAAAAAATCAACTTAAATTATTTCATGAAAATTAGGTAATTTACTAAACTTACCAAGACACCCTATTTGTTTCCACTCTTAGTCTCCAAATGCAATTCTTTATTATTATTATTTACTTGTTTTTCTCTTTTCATTTTTCTTTTCTTAAGAATATATTGAACTCTTTGACGTGAAGAGAGATGACAACCAAGCACCCCACCTCGGTTACTCAGCCCCACATACTCTTAATTTATTATATTTATATATTTTTTTCTGTAAGAATATATTGAACCTTTTGACATGAAGAGAGATGACAACCAAGCACCCCACCCCAGTTACTCAGCCCAACACATCCTTAAAAATTTTTGTTTAATTCCGATTAGTAGAGTTTTACCTAACACGTCACACAACCTTTTGACGCGAAGTAGAATGATAACCCAAGCACCCTACCCCAGTTACTCAGTCAGTCACGTTTTAAGTTGCACTCATAACCACGGAGGCATCAAAATTTATTATTATCATGAAATAGAATTTTAATTTTGGAGGACTAGGAAAAACAATCAAGTGTCAAAAATAAGTTTCAGCAACCAACTAACAGTCATGAACATAATTTTAGCATGCAATTGTAATAAGTGTGCTCTTTGCATTTAGACATAATCGATACTATAAGCAAGATAGGGTTAACTCTATTAATCATAATTATTTTAGCCTAATAGAAATAAAACAATTGAGATGAAATCAATATAGCAAAATCATAACTAACTCAATAGACAAGAATCATGCTCGCAGGTCAAACAATGGACAATTTCTAGTTAAAATCTTGGGCATGAAAAGAAGCAAAATATTCTAAAAAAATAAATGTGGGCAGAAACGAGCACAAGGCAGCAGCAACAATAACACAAAAAAAAACAACAGATAAAATAGCAGAAATAATGAGGAATGCTTCCCTCTACTGAAAACACATTGTCCTTGATGTGAAAGAAAAAGGAAAAAGAAAAAAAAACTCCCATGTAGTCACTGTCGTTCAAGCATAGCTACAAGGAAGGGAAGGTTTAGCATCGCGTGGTGGAGAGGAAGGAGGGGAAGGCTATAGTGCGGCTCCTATTCCTAGCCATGATGGTTCGAAAATCATCAGTAGAGGTGAGGGAAAGGACTAACGGCAGCTTGAGGGAGTTTTGGTGAACATGGGTGAAAAATTAGTGTTTGAAAATGGAAGAGGAAGGATGTTTGGCTGTAAGGTGGATGTTTGGGCATAGGTTTGGGTGAGTTTAAAGTAGGGATGCGCTATTCCTACCTGGATTAGGGTAGAATATGGGGTTTTGCTAAAACATACCCATTCCTTTAAAATGTCATTCCAATTTTCATTTTTCTTCTCGTCGATTTTCCTGGATATAAGAAGAGAGAATAAAATTTATTAACATGCAAGAAAATAAAAAATAACAAAAAGAAAAAAAATATAAATAAAATAAAGTAAAAAAAAATTGGGTTGTCTTCCAACATGCGCTTGTTTAACGCCGTTAGCTTGACGCCCCAACTAGTATTGGGGTTGTTCCAACTGAATTCTTTCATTCGTATGGGCTTGGAAATTCTCCTTTTTTACCATATCCACCATATTTGGGTTCAATCGTCCTTGCGCCTCTTACTTTGGTTTCGTGTTTTCCTCCAAGAAAATCTTATGTGTGCATGTTAAGTGGTTAATCCCTTCTAAGTCGGCAATAGTCTCATTATTCTCCAAAAATTCACATTTGAGATGCTCAGGAAGTGGTTTTAATTTTAGATCTGGTGCCTGCACAAAAAAAAATGTAGAAGTTTAGTGTCCATAGGAGTTAATAATTCATTAATAGATTCGCAAATAGATCTTGAATCGAAATTATCATCAAACAATGTTTCAATTTTATCTTCATAAGGTGACTCAAAAGTTTCTTCTACTAATGAGTCAATTATGTCGACACAATTTACATTCAAGATTTCACTCGGGTGACTAATAGCTTTGGAAACATGAAAATATACATACTTTTTCATGCCCTTTTTAACTCAAATTCATGCAGTTTCGGTAAAATTCTTGAGAAAAATATTTAATTATTATAAAATAATTAAATTGTACTTAAATTATTAACATGTTGAATTTTACTTAATTTTATAATTAATTTTGATCATTTTCGATAGATTCGCACAAAGGGCGAAAAACGGCTCGACGGACACTACTAGAAGCACAAAACTAAGAAGCAATTTTGAAGCATCAAGGCGAATTAATTTTTCAGCCTAAGACGGTCCAAATTATGTGTTTTAATCCATAATATAATTAATTTTAATTTTAATCCAATTTAATTTAGGTTAAATGCATTATTATTAATTAATTATGAGAAGTGGCCCAATTGAGCTGAACCGAGAAAATCGATCAAACCGAGCACTGGGCAGCCCAAAACCGTCCCACATGCTGACCCAATCAGCTTGTTGGCTGATTATTTAACTTGCAAAATGGGCCTTGAATACTTCTTCAAATTGCATTCAAACCCCTCCACTATTTGTGCCTTTCTAGATTTTCCCCTACCTTAAAATAGCAAGTTTGAATTCTTCAAACTTGCCACATGTGTGGCCGGCCATGGGGGACTCTATGGCTGCTGATTTTTGCTAATTTTATTAGCCATCTCAACCTATAAATACCCCCTTTTATATTCACTTCAAACACATCTCAACCCTTCTCATCTCTTCACTTCTCTCTCATTTTTCTCTCTTCATTCCCTTTCATTGTTATTCATTTTCTTCCCTTATTCCCTTGCCGATTTCACCTCTTGAAAAAGAGTCAATCAACCACCATTTGGAGCAGCATTCAAGTGTTCGTAGAAGCCTCAGTTTGACAAGAACAAGTGGAGAAGGAGGAGTGGAGCAAACTAGTCAAGCCACAGAGAAAATACCAGATTTGATTCTTGTTCCCTATCCTTTTAATTTTTTTGTTGTTATAATGAACACGTCTATGAATATTTGTGATGTTGATATGTTCAATTTAATTAATATGTCTTAAATTTAATTTGTGTTAGGTTGATTGCATTTCGTCTACTTAATTTATTAGAATTGTGTTTGTGTTGTTATAGGCCTCGGTAAGATGTTTGATTAAGTAAAATCATGACTAAGTTATTCTTGCATTACAATTGTAAGGTAACTAATGAATTAATTAGTTAAACGGATTGAAATTGTAATTAATTGACACAATACTTAATCAGTGCATGTTTGATCATCTAAGGTAGCTGATGGTTAAATTAGCAATGGTATCTAACGATACATTAGCCTTGCATAACTTGTAAGATTATTGTGATTAAACTATTTCAAGGTAGAAATACATTATTACCTCACGTAATCTTTTATGTGCTTTTGAGATTGAATTGATTGTTTGAATTGGCATAGAAATATGTACAAGAGATTATTTTAAATTCATAAGTATGTATGTGTATTAACACATTTGCTTATTAAAATCTGTTTAATCGGTTGAATTGACATAGAGATATTGTCAAGAGATAAATGAATTTTTGGTAAGTAAGTATGTTCATAAGTTAGCAAATTACTGAGTTGCCATAAATTTATTCGTAATAACATAAACATGAGTTTAATAATTTTAAGTTAAGAAATGTAATTAATCTAAAACAATTATGTCATCTTGATTAAAATCATCTTTTGAAATCATGCATTGGAACTTTTATTTTATTTTTATTTATTTTACTTAGTTAAAATCCTAGTTTTTAATCACCTCCTCAAATCAAAATATTTTTCTTCACCGAAATGTTTTTAAAATTGCATTCATAAATAATTCTTTTCATAGTCCTTGTGGGTACAATAACTCGACATTTACTTGTCACTTTATTACTTGTTGCGATTGTGTACACTTGCACATTTCCGTCATTTCAAGTGTCATAAACGTTAAACTTCACAATCTCCCCATCAAACTCCATCGCGAGGGTTCCGCTACGCACGTCAATCTTTGTATTTGCAGTACTAAGGAAAGGTCGCCCCAATAAGATGTCTAAAGACCCATGAGTGTTATCCTCTTCCATTTTTATCACATAAAAGTCCACAAGAAAGATAAGTCCATTGACTTTCATTAACACGTCCTCAAGGACTCCTTTAGGATGCACAACAGACCTGTCTACTAATTGAATGATAACACCTGTTTTCATTAAAAAAACCTGTGTTAAGTGATTCATAAATGGAAAAAGACATTACATTTATGGAGGCTCCTAAATCACACATAGCTTTTTTAATTCTTAAGTGGCCTATTTTGCATTGTATTGCAAACATGCCTCTATCTTTGCATTTTGCTGGCATCTTCCGCTGCAACACCGTAGATACATTTTCACCAACACTTACTCTTTCATTTCTAATCAATTTTCGCTTGTTGGTGCAGAGCTCCTTAAGGACCTTGGCATATCGCAAAATTTGTTTGACGGCATCCAATAAAGGTATGTTGATCTCGACATTTCTGACTGTTTCGAGGATCTCTTTTTCCTCCTTACCTCTTCGATGTTGGTTCAATCTTCTTGGAAACGAAGGTTGAATTATGGGCAATGGAGGTTTCGTTCAGACTTGTTCATCGTTCTCTTGCTTTTTCTGGGCAGAATCTTGATCAATATTCTTGCTAGGATTTGGTTCCAGTACTTTTCCACTTCGCAACGTCACTGTATTTGCGTTGTGTCTTAGGTTAGGTTTCGTTTGTGATGGTAACTTTCCTTGTGAGTTTATTTTCTCAATTGATGTAGTCAATTCTCTTATAAATGCCTTTGTTTTCTATTGAAAATCAAGCATATTAGCTACTAATTTATTGACCATGGTTTCTAGAGAGGTACCTGAATCTCGCGGTTGTTGTGGAATTAAGTTTTGGTATGGCTAGTTATCCGTAGGTTAGCTTCGTAACTCAAGTTGGGATGACCTTTCCACCCTGGGTTATAGGTATTACCATAAGGGTCATATTGCCTTTAGGTGGTCTAGGAAAATTCCCCACAGCATCTAAATGGGCTGTAGTATCATCACACAAACTAGGACATGTGTCTGTTGTATGTTCGGGTGTTGCACAAATTCCACATGGTCGGGTTGGTCTTGTTTTTATCATAAAAAGAGAATTCATGATATTAGTAAGTCGATGAACTTTATCTTTTAAAGTTGAAATACTTAGCTGATGAACCCTTCTAGTAGGCTTGGGATTGGCTCGAAATTACTGAGTATTTGTAGCTATCATGGATATCAAGTCCCTCGCCTGTTGAGGAGTGATGTTGACAAATGCTCTTCCACTGGCAGCATCTACCATATTCATCTTTATGGGCTTTAAGCCCTCATAGAAGTATTGGAGCAGAGACTGTTCTGTTATCCCATGTTATGGGCAACTTGCACATAAATTCTTGAATCGTTCCCAATAGTTGTAAAGAGACTCCACATCTTTTTGCCTTATCCCAACGATCTCCCTTCTTAACTCAGCTGCATGCGATGCTGGAAAAAACCTGTTAAGAAACAAATGAGAAAGATCAGTCCAAGTTGTAATAGATTTAGGAGGTAGGTAAAACAACTATTCCCTAGCAAATTCTGCTACGGAGAAAGGGAAAGTATGCAATTTGATTTGATCCTCAGTTACGCCCTGAGGTTTCATACTAAGACAAACCATATGAAATTCTTTTAGATTTTTATATGGATTTTCATCGGAAAGTTGGCAGTAACTGTATTAATCCTAACTTCAGTTCAAAATTAATATCCATAATAGGATATGCAATGCATAACAGCGGTTGTTTTGTAGGAGCTTGGCCAATTGCCGAATCGTTTGAGCCATAGGTTGATGTACTAGATTCGAGTTTTCATTAACCCTAACGTTAAGCACTTCTTTTGGTGGATTGACTCCTATTCTTTTGTTCTTCAATGTTTGAGTAGGGTTTTCGTTAACCCTAGACTCAACTTCGTCGTCTACTTCTATTTCCGACGGTGGGTTACTTTGAGTCCCTACCACCTCTAACTATTTTTTATGTAGCTTTGTTTCCTTACAATTAGCTCTCGTAATGTTCTCTATTTATGAATCAAACGCAATAATACATGGTGCAGATCTGGTTATAAGAAACCAAAGAAACAAGATTAATACGTTACCAGTCCTTGGCAATGGCGCCAAAATTTGATGTGTCGTTGAGAGTACCAAAAATATCCTATCCCTATAAAATAACAAAAAGAATAGTATAAGGGAAGTAGGGTCAAATCCTCAGGGACTGGATTTGCACAAATTCTTATTCTTCGAGATCCCGGGCAGAGTCGTGCCCAAGAAAAACGACGTACCTGGAAAAAATAAAAAAAATAGAATCAAAAATATGGACGAATTGAGATTGTGTAAATTGAAATTAAAATTGTAAAAATAAACAGAGTCGAGAAAAAATATTCTTGGATTGAGAGATTCCAGCCTCTGGTTATCTCGATCCTCCTTAGGTTCAATTCTAGGCTTTTAGATGATCCTTCCCATGACAGAATAAGCTAGTTATAGTGGAAGAGGACGCCTACGACCACTAGCTCCACTTAGATTTTAGACTTACGATATAGAGGAACCTGACTCTAGCCAACCGTCACTTTTGTGGGACTGCCTTACACTTAGATCATCACTTCTTAATGGCGAATGCCACGCCATTTTGTCTCTTGGGGTCAACAACCACTGACATAGTAAGTTAACGAACCGACTGTATAACCTTCCCAAAACATACAAAGCGGTCGCCTTTGCACAAGATGAAAATATCACTTTTGAAGGGACATGGACAAAAGTGTCAGTTCCGTAGTGCGATGAATATTCGTTGAGAAGGCTAAGTTTAGATTCTAAGCCTTATGAACCCTTGTTGGGGAACCTCGACAACCTTTGGCTAAATGAATTTAGTGGCTCATGCTTTTTGGGGAAAAAATAAGTTTGATGAAATAGAATTTTATTGAATAATAAAAGAAACAAAAGCTAGAGCTTTTGGGAGAGGGAGCTTTTATAGAAAAAGATGATTGCAATTTGAGTCACTCCATCCCCTATTTATAGTACTTAGAAAACCTAGTTTATTCTTATTTAAATTCTAAAAGATAAATAAAGATAAAAGCTAAAATTAAATCTAAATAATAATCTTAAAAATAATTTTAATAAAATTCAAATTTAAATAGAGTCTTGTGTTTATAAAATCTCTTCTTTGAACTCTTGCCCCCAAGTTTTCCACACCTTGTATTTTTGGCACCACTTCTTTTCTATTTTGCATGCTAGCCCATTTTACTTCCAATTTACGCTTTTTGCCCCCAAATTTCCTTTTGCCTTTAATTTAATCCTTACTAGATAAGAGCTCAAATTAGCAGGATCATACTCAAAATAAACATGTAATTAATACATAAAAATATGTTATTCCAAAGTATTATCAGTAAACTTATTTTTCAATGTACCGTGTGTCACACATGGTCTGTTCGCACGGTCGTATGTCATTGTTTTTTAAATGCAGGTTTCACAAGGTCTGGCACACGCCCTGTCTGGCACACGCCCTGTTACATGACTATGTGACCCAACTTCGAATATTCACACGGTTTGGCACACGACCCATGTGTAACACCACAAACCTAGCCTAGAAGTCTAGACCGAATTCGGGATGTTACATTGATCACCAAAGTGATCATGAGAAATTTTACAAAAATAAACCAAAAGCCAATGACCGTTTTAAAAATTCTGTCCGAAAAGTTACCAGTCTAAAATATACGAATATAACATGTAAAGAAAGTTGTACCACAGTCTTATAAAACCTTTACGGTTTAAACTAAACCAAATAGCCATTAAACCTATAGTTCATTTCTCCAAGACTATCCGAGACCTCCGTGTACTGAGTCTAGCATCCAGAATCCATAACTGTACCTAAAAAGGGAAACAGAAAAGGGGGTAAGCTACTCGAGCTCAGTGTGAGATCAAACCAATTAAGCTATAGAAACGAAAACGGAAAACTAGAAGCAATTAAGAAGCAAAACATACTTATGGAGCTATACAGAACCAGTTGGTACGTTAGAAACGGACGTACCGGCAGACAACATTATTTAGAGCATAATAAAAATTACACTCAGCTACATAATCGCAGTACTATCCAGATAGATGTTTCAACTTAATCAGTCAGATGCACATTTATGTCTCACGTGCCCTCTTAGGTATGGTATCAACAATTCTCAAACAGTCCCAGTAATTTATTAGTCAGTTAGTCGCAGTCACAGTCTACAAAATTCTCATAGGCACAAGTGCCTTCTAGTCGAATAATACAATCACATTCAGTCACAGTGTCAGTAATTCTCAATCTTTTACAAGTTTCAATTCAGTCAAACAGATCAATCAGGTGCATATGAATGCAGTTGAGTTAAAGACATCCACCCATCTAGCCAACACACCTCTTTGTCCCCCATCACTCCTCAATAGAGCTATTCAGCTCATCCAATCAATCACTCCATATAGGACCTCAAAAAGCCCATCCAACCCTACAATCCAAATGATGTCATCCCAAGTTGCCCAGTAACAATGGACATCAACATTGTCCTCGACCCTCGGGGAATTGGGACTGCCCACGACCCTCTGGGCATTGGGGCTAACAGTATGCAGATAAACTGCCAGTCATGTATATTACACAGCAAAGCTAGTGTATAAGCTATACTATGCAATGCGGTAAATCGTGATACTGAGCATGCGATATAAATCGCAGATCGATATCAGTGGTATGTAGCGTAGCTTAACGCGTACATGCGCGTCTGATGGTAATACGGTGAACCGTTATATCATTAGTTGCGATAAAACTGCGATTCGATCAATGATACGTAGCGATGCTGGCGTATGCTCTGTACAATATAGTGCAGTAGTCTGCAGTACAGTTAAATTATCCACGACCCTCAGGGTATTGGGACCGCCTATGACCCTCTGGGTATTAGGGGCTAACAACCAACAGATCAGCTACTAGTTCAGTTCAGTCAATCTTCCTTCTCTTCAAAATCCCACCTAAAATAGTTTATACATATGTATGTATGTATACAAATGTATGTGTGCAGATGTACCAATTCAAAACGCAATTTCGGTCAGTCATTCACAACCAATCAATTAGTTACAGAAGTATATACACCTATACACTCATATTTAGTACCTAACATATCACACATCCAATCAAAACGAAAACATATACCGAAGTCAGGACAGAGTCATATCTACCCTCAGTAAGCTTCGCTTAGTCGATGGTTGGAACACACAGAGTTGCGATTACACTTACATTTTTCCTAAAATCATTATCTGGCGAGATAGGGCCACACGCCCGTGTGAGGTAGGGACACGGCCTTCTGAACAGGCCGTGTAACACACTGTCCAATTTTGCTAAAATAAGGTGCAGGGCAGACACGACTGTATGTTCCAAAACACACACCTGTGTAGGATCCCTAAATCCCCAAATTAATCACACGGCCATGTAGCTAGGCCGTGTGACTCCAAATCCTTAAAACCCTAATTCTTAAATCCACAAGCCTGTGTGCCCAAGGGACACGACCGTGTGAATTCCGACAAATTCCTCAAATCAGCCACACAGTCGTGTGGCACCTAATTTGGCCTGGAACCTTAATTCCCAAATCCACACGACCGTGTGCCACGAAACCACCCTAAATTAGCCCCGAAATCGCTGTTTAAGCCACCATAATGGTCTCTAACCTTTTCCCTATCAACATATATCAAATAGAAACGATTCCCCGCACTTCCATTGACAAAAAACCCAAAACCAATGGGTTAGCCTACAGTCATGAAAAGCCGAGCAGAGAGTTTGCAATTTAAATAAACAAATAGAAATAGCATAGTTACAGTTCGAATCCCACACCTGTAATGCGATCGGAGAAGACGTCAGAGGCACAAAATCACGAATCCACAAATCAACCGTTTTGAGAAATATTAAGAAAGTAGAAGGGAGGGGAGGAGAGGGGAACGTGAAAATAGAAAATCCAAAAATAAAATAAAATAAATAACAGAAAAATAAAAACAACTTTAGTCATAAAACTAATAATTTAATAATTATAAATAATCATAATTATAGCTAAAAACAAAACAAAATAAAATACCTACTGAAACATTCACACTAAGACTCAAACCTGAAACCATGAGGTTCCTTAACACTCTCTCAACCACCAGACCAGCAGGCCCATTCTAACACTAAACTGCATATCCACACACATATGTGCAACCTTCCCACTGCCCCAACGCTTAAAACTCAAAACTTCTAGGCCCAAAATTCGACGCGTTACACCATGACACAACCGTGTAGCTCTATTTCGAATGTCTACATGGTTTGAGCTATGTCACAAGGCCGTGTGACCCCTGTTTCACAAAATTTTCATGTTTTGCCTAAAAATTTTGATTTGCTTTGAATAAGTCCTTAATTGTTTTCAAACTATTTTTAGGGCCAAATCAAGCTCGATGTAGGGCCCATAAAAGTATTTTTATCATATTTAAATTATGTTATTGAAAATAAATATGTGAATTGCATGTTGATCCATGTTTTGATGATTAAGGTTTTGTTTTGCACTGTAATGCTCCATAACCCTTATCCAATGATGGAGACGGGTTAAGGGTGTTACATATATAATGGAAAGTCTAGACATATTAGTATAAGACATGATTATGTTAGGGAACTAATCTCTAATGGAGTAATTACCATTACTTATGTCAAATTAGCTAGCAATTTGACAAATCCTTTAACCAAATAATTACCAAGGGATTTGGTAAGTAGTACTACAATAAGAATAGGAGTGAAACCCTTATTAGATACCAACATCGGGAATCCATTTTTTAATTAGTAACCTTTAATTATAAAGTTCAAATGGTAAAAACAAGTTGTTTCATAAAATTCATATAATGAATTTCCATCAAATAAAGAAAGTGAGAATCAAATGAATAGATTTAAAATACGTATAACAAGTGCATGCATTATTTTTTTATGCACATTTTATTACATTCTTTCACATGATTAATTATAAAGTTCATAAAATTAATAAGTTCAATTAATCAACATGAGTAATCAAATTAAATTAATTAATTTATCATGAGTAACTAAATTCAAGTAATCAATTTACAAGTTTATGATGTTCCAAATTTATAATAGAGTATTTAATTAGGGAACTTAATAGTTTATTGAATTGATATTTTTAATTTCACTTCTTGAAGATTATTTTTATTTAATAAAATATGGTTAATAGATTTTTTTTTCACGTGAAATTTAATCATTTTATTGAAATAATATTTTAATTAAGATCATTTTCATCTAATAATTGATAATTAATAGACCCACTTATATGAAATACCTATAATTTTACTTAAAAATTTAGACAATATGCTGTTATAAGGAACTAATTTAATAAAATATGTACTTCATAACTATGGATGTTGCTCTTATAAGTGAAAAATTGTTATAGATGATTAAAATAAAACATAAAAAACTAGTTCCACTAGAAACTTGGTTATTATTGCAAAATGTTCTTATAGCAGGTGACTATTATAAAGAAAGCCAACTATATTTATGAATGAAATATTGACACTTGGGCACTTGGACTTGAGTTTGAGTTTAGTGGTGCAATAATATTTTTAATTATTATTATTTTTTGAAATAATTACGATAATTATTTTTATCAAAAGTTGCATCTAAATCAACATATTGAAATAATACAACTTTCCTAAAAAGTTTCAAAATGAAGAAACATCAATTTTATTTTTTAAATTGAAAAGTGTTATTCCCACAACTTATGCCATAAAGTATGTACCAAGTGACACATATTTTGATGTACAACCATTCAATGCCTATATAATACTTAATTTATGTCATTTTCATGATTCTACTTTGTTGTTTTATAGCTTGTTGTATCCTGTATGCAAAATTAAAGTCTTACGGAAATTGATTCATGCCTCAAGTCAATCTCTTATTTCTCTTTCTTGCACACAAATTATCTAATAGTTGGTTCTAAATATGGTAGACTCGACATCATTATTGTTATTACACATGACTATAGTAAAATGAACACCACCTATCGTAAACTCCAATATCTATACTTCAAACTAGATACATTCGTCATACTTTAAACTTTGATTTTTCTTGAATCCTCATTTCCATTTCTTCCAATGTGACATTAGTCTTAAACATGATGTCAACATGATTGTCTAATTGAAAAATGATGCTTATATCACCCATCGTAATTGATCCATTATAAATACTTGTGCAATAAATTGATTCTTCATCTTTTCAATTCAAATTATAAAATGTTACATTACTAGTATTAGGAATAATACTAACACAATAATGAATTTTTAACAATGCAAACATTTTTAATCATAGGAACAATTTCAACAATACAAAAAAAATTGACATCTAACATAACATTAAAATTCTAAAACGTTTAACAACACTAATAGTATAATAATTGCATAATACAAAATACTTGCATGATGAAAATTTGTAAATTTGAGAGCTTAACTTTAAGAAGTTTAGAATTTTACTCTAAAAGACAAATTTTAAGGATGAAGTAAAAAAAAAATAGGGTTCGAACAAATAAGTTTAAGAATTTATTGTAAAATTTATATTAACCCTAGCTCACATGAATTTTGAGGTTAATATCCAATAAGTCAAATTTATATAAGTGCAAGTATAAGATTCTTAAAGGAATCTCTGGTAAATAAGATTGATTGGGGTCATGTAACACCCTAAATCTGGCCTAGACGATATGGCCGAATCTGGGAGTGTTACAATGAAGAGTTTTAAACACATCCTTTAGATTAAAACTTTACATATTGTTACCAAAAAGGGTACATATTTCCGGAAAAGCTCGTTTTTATATTCTTTATTAAAACCATTATTGTTGTTCTTTAATGTGAATTGTAAATTTGCAACGAAAGTTGGATAAATCGTTATAGATAAAACCGAGTTTGTATTTTTAGAAAACCTTTGTTTGTGTAAAATCGTGATTTTGTCAAACATCACAGAATAAAATTTAAAAACACATCCAAAACCAAAACCAAAAGCAAACAGTTCAGAGAGTCTCAAAATTTACAAACACTCAAGAAAAACCAGAATTAAAAATGAAATCATTAATTTAAAGATAATTTTTATACTAGTGGTCACCGCTGAGCCTTTATCGCACCGACCCGCCTATGTCTGAGGATTACCTGAAAAGAACAGACAACAGATGTGAGTTTTCAAAAAACTCAGTGTGTAACTTAATAGAGACACTCATGCATATAGGAACAAAGTTTTTGTGTACAGATCAGATACAGATACGGACACAAGTCTATAACAGAAACAGATCATGTTAGAACCAGATAATTAGAACAAATATGCAAAATCCTACCCCCATCCTCTACACACCATCTCTGATCATCCCATCACACCATATGGGGTATAAAACACCTACCCATCCCTACACAGCACATAGTGTTTGTATGACACTTACCAGAATAGCATGCAGCCATGCTGCCAGATAATAGGCAAAATGTCGCCTTACAGAACACTTTCTCCACATATACAAAACCCACCCTAGATACAGATACAGAATACAGATAACAGATATAACAGAATCAACATGTTTAGCATGCTCGTATATAGATATCATACATGCTTATACTGGCAATTAGATATACATATCAAATTTACTAACTTAAATCAGTCTATCAGAATAATAGATCTCATGTATTAAGGGTTTGGTTAGCCCTTACTGACCCTATGGAAGGCCTATAGTCGATTGGAACGACTTAAGCGACCTTAGGGAAAATTTTAGAATTTTGGGCCCACATGCCTATATGGACCCACACGTCTATGTGGCCCACATGCCCAAATTGGCCCTGTCCGTGTAGCCCACACAGCCTGAACCATGACCCACACGCCTAAATTGACCTAGCCCGTATAGCCCACATCACCATACCCTTGCCCATCACACGGCTGTGTGTCGCACACGACCAGCCACACGGCTGGGCAGACGCCTGTGTGGCATCGACAGACCACTTTTTTGACTTTCATCGAACCTCATTTTTTTCATGTTTTCGTTACACATCTGGTTCATTTTTCGAAGTAGCCTAAATGATAAAATTCCCAATACCTAAAATCAACAGAATTCAACGAATTAATCCCCACGAACTCTTCTAATTCGAAGGCATACGACTTAGTACCTTAACATGTCGAAACCCAATAGCAAAACTATGCTTAATCGATAGAAACACTTACCTCTAAGACAGCGATCCACACAATCACTCCATCGGAAGAGCACCCACTAACGTACAATTCTCACCTAAATATCAGTAAACACAAACCAAGAAAAATTAAAAGGAAACCCTTCAAAACCATCAAAAATCTCTAACCATTCACCTATTCCATAAATAAACTTAAGCCAACTACGCACTTACCGAATAGCAACCACCAATCTCAACAACAGAGATGACTAAATAACAGTTGAATTTCATTTGAATTAGAAAAGTAATAGGAACAAAAAGTAAAAAGAATAAGAAAGAACGTATGAGAAACGAAAAAAAATGAACGTGAAAATAGTGGCTGATTTTTAGGGAAAAGGATAATGATAAAATTAAATTAAAAATAAAATAATTAAATCACTATTTTCCCTTAACTCCCCACCAACAACCGAATCCCACTAAATCCGACCACTAATCACATCCAACTACCTCTGACTTTTAACTCCACCCAAACTCTCTCAAGCAACCGGAACAAAAATTATCACCCATGCTCACACAAGAATTCGAACACAAGACCTCCAACCTCTAACAAGTTAACTCCTTACCACTCAAACCAACAAGCTCATTCTAATGTGAGTTTACCAAAAATATAATATAAGCCCACCTAACAGGGATAAGGCTAAGATAAAAAATAATAGAATTTCCAAAAAGTGAGATTTGAACCCAAGACCTCAAACATACCATCAAAACACTTAACCATTGAAGCAAATACATATATTTATGTTAGAATTCATAGAAACAAAGTTAAGAAATTTAGGGCGTTACAGGTCAACTTATTATGTCATAACTAAAGATAATCAATTACTCACAAGTACGAAAATGACAGTATCAAGGTCAAACTTGATGCTATTATATTTTTCTAAACATCCAAGACACGGATTTCATAAAGAATTTAATTCCAAGAAAAACGCATATGGTTGTCAAGGTCTATATCAAAAACAAAATGTAGATTGATAAATAATTAAAGAAATCTAGAAAAACAATTTTTTAAATGGGTAAACAACCTAATTAGTCAACAAATTTTTGTGCTTAAATTTCAATCAAACAACAAGAGAGATTATCCAAGCTCAAATTTCAATCAAATAACCTTTGTGATTAAATTTTCATACTTTTCTTGTACACACTTGTGAGCTTTCATTGTTATTCAGTTAGCCCAAGTATCTTATCATTTCATTTATGCTCAATTAGCAAACAATCCAATCTTTTAAGGATTAATTCTTAGTTTGCTTATTTGTTTCACTCTTTGAGAGGGTTGTATCTTAAGGTTTGGGTAGAAACCTTAAGTGAGTTGTAAAGTTAAACCTTGTCATCAAAGGTTAATCAAATTAGTGAATTTAGGAAAATCCTTAGTAGTGGAAAACTAAGGTAGTGGAGTAGGCAATTGGAGCCGAACCATTCGAAATCAATGTGTCTCTTTTCTTTCAAGCATCCACAAATTTTTAAAAATCAATTCACCCCACTCTTGGTAATTTTAGATTGATTAATCGAGCTAGCACAATTAAATTGATAAATTTTGTGAATGTTGAGGGTTAAATTGATTGGTTTTAATAGAATTAGAACTAAAAAGAATAAGTATTGAAGGACGATATTTCTTATTAACCCAATAAAAAAAAGCCACATCATACTTTTGTTATCAACTTAACGGTATGATGATTAAAAAAAATCTAACTTCAAAAACTTTAGTAATTAAATCTAAAAAAAATTATAATTGAGCAATCAAAATAGAAATACTCTCATAATTAAATAACTGTTCATAGAATTTATCAGAGAAAAAAACCTTCATCACCCAACCGTTTTAGACTTAATAATGTAATTAATAAAAATGGAATTTATATAATTTAATGATTAAATACAAAATTTTTATTGTTAAGTCACCAGTAAAAAATGCATTACATTTGTTTCAGAAAGTCGACTAATGATTATGGATGAAATTTAAGGGAAAAAATGACAAAAAGAAAATAATAACAGGGGAGTGATTTTTTATTTTAAATAAAATGTTTATATAATCTTATATAATTGTGTTATTTTTATATGAATTTAATTTAAAATATCATCAATAAATATTATTACGGGGCCAATAAAAAAATATTTTAAAACGCGTGAAATAAAAAAAAACAAAAGCACGATCTTAATTTGACATTAAAAAGGGCGATTATATTGTTTGTTCACTAAATATTAAATTATATTATGGATAAGTTTTCGATTTGATTAGTTAATTAAAAGAGTTATAATTTGATCGTTAAAATTTTAAAAAAATTTATTTTTTGACACTTTTCTAATTAGTATAATAACAATTTTAATCCTTAATTTTTATACTTTCTATTAATTTGACTTTAATTATAAACAAATTTAAAATTAATTTTTTTAAAATTTAAAAATTTCTAAAAATAAAAATAAAAGTAGATAAAAATTTTAAAAATAGATTAAGTGAAAGAAAATGAGGAAAAATTATTTTTAAACCATCCAACTTTTCTCTTTGTATTATTTGTATAGAAATATCCAATACCCATTCTTTAAAAAACATAAAAAAAGTAAAATTAATGGTTGACTTTTTTTTACTTCTTCTGTTTTCTCGACATAGCTTTCTTATTATAAGAAAAGAAAAAAAAGAGAGTATAATTTGTTTTTATAATTTAAAATTTGAAAATATTTTAAATGAATTAAAATTTTGATTTGAGTTTGAAAAAGAAAATTTTGAGGTATATTTTAGCTTAAAAAAATGACATTAGAGCTTGAAAAAAATGACAAGCGTATGTAAAATCAATACTAGAATCAATACTAGATCTTCTTTAGGTGCATGAAACTTAAATTAAATATATTACTAATTTAGTTTTGAAACATTGATAAAGCATGTAATGATCTAACTGTTTTTTTGTTCGGTTTTAAAATTGTTATTGGATTATAATGAAAGACAATTTTCTTTATTTCTCATACATATTAGTTCTTCACCGACGTTTTCGAAAATTTATTTTTCTAGATTTTTTATATAGAATTTTCTATTTTTAATTAATCTCGAGGTTTTTATAATTTTGATATAGAATTAAGATCAAATTTATAGAAAATATAAAGATTGAGGACTAAAAATATTATTATATTGAGCAAAAAAGTGTCACATTTAGCCATCAGATTAGAGGAAAAATAATTTTAAAAACTAAGTAATCAAATTGAAATTTTCTTACTAAATAACTAAAACAAAAACTCAACTATAATTTAATCACTAATAAGTTTTTCCCTTAAAAATGTTGACTATTTTCTTGGCCCCAAAAGAAAAGAAAAGAAATCTAAATTGATATATATGAAATTTCCAATTTCATAGACGAATGATGTTACCTTACGTAACACAGACGACAAAGTTACTTCCACAAATTGCAGTGCAAGACATTGAACTCCAAATGCATTTTGCGTACGTGGCACCACCTCCTTCATTATCATCCCCAATACGAAATTTGGCCATGTTAATAAAACCACAAATATAGGGCGTGTGGAAGGTGAAGGGAGGGAAGGGAGAAGCGACGGAGCTCAACCCTAAATCACCCTTTCACCGCACGAGTTTCATCCACTCAGCGATTCGCAGCCTCCGCGTCAAAATCTCAACTCAACTTGCCTTGCTTTGCTTTCCCCTTCTGATAAATTTCATTCTTATTATTAATATTACAACTTAATAGCAATCCTACTTACTATCATCTATGGCCGATGCCTGAAACGACATCACCTCACCTCTTCCCCGATCCTCTCTCTTTATAGCTCCGGAAATGTGGGGATAAGATAAGGTTCGAATTTCGAGCAAGTCCTTTTTTCAGATAAATATGCCTTTTTTATTACAAAAGAAAAATATGATGATTTTTTTAAAATTCGGTATTTTATCAAATTTTTATCTGTGACATAAATAGTAATGATGACCTTTCTGACAGCAGTTCTGTTTTGACATATTCAAGTTTTTGTCAGCATCCTACTTGATACAGGGTATTATGTATACGTATAAACATACGTTTGCATTACACTGTATTTTCATACGTAGAAGGTGTTGCAGGTGTTATTTGAGCAGTTCATATCTTGTCTCCGCGTTTATTTGAAGGAAGCTCTTCTCTCATCACTCATCAATATTCAAGCTTCTGCTTTGGCCTCCTTTGCCGACAAAAAAAAAAAAAGAGTAATTTCTCTTTTTGCTCCTTAATCATTTAAAGTATCTGTTTTTCTTTTAAATGAGACTTATTTTTTCTTTTTCTGCGGTTTGAATGTCTGTTAGATGTGTGATATTGAAGCTTGAAAGTTTCCTCATAGAATGAAAATTTTAGCTTTTACGATGAAAATGACTGAAAAACAAAAGGGGATTTATTTATAAGTTTATTGGGTTGAATTTCTTTTATTGACTTTAATGATAGTTAGTATTCGTCTGCATAAAGTTTTTTCTTTTCTCCTCTTAGCTATTTTCTTGGAGATTCTTCTTAGTCTTGAACATTCAACAAAGGGTGACAGTTATTCTTATATTTAGAAAATATTTTGAACATAAATCTGTAGTTAGATCCATTTGGCTCTATATTGAAATCTACCAAATCAATGGCTCTGATTTAATCATAACATTCATATTATATGATAGGTGGTTTGATATGCTTCTCTTGTATAACTTTAAGTACACTGTGAGAATGCTTAGGAGTAAGATTTTTCATGCTACTTTCTTTCAGATTGAATCTAATGGTTATTTGATTTAATCAGAAAATGTTCGGCAAAGACTTTTTCACCGAATATGGCGAAGCAAGTCAATATGAAATAAAGGAAGTAGTAGGCACAGGAAGTTATGGTGTGGTTGCCTCTGCAATTGATACTCACACTGGAGAGAAGGTGGCTATTAAGAAGATAGCCAATATCTTTGAGCACACATCTGAAGCCACACGTATTCTTAGAGAGATCAAACTTCTACGGCTGCTGCGTCACCCTGACATAGTTCAGATAAAACACATAATGCTTCCTCCATGTCAAAGAGAATTCAAAGACATATTTGTTGTTTTTGAGTTGATGGAATCTGATCTTCACCATGTTATAAAAGTCAATGATGATCTAACCCCTGAGCATCATCAGTTTTTCTTATACCAGCTTCTTCGGGGTCTGAAATACATTCACACAGGTTGCCTTCTTTTACATCTCAATGATTGTACAGGTTTCTCCAATTTGTGATTATAAATGACCCACTTTTTATTAATCTTTTCCTTTCAATTTTTTCAGCACATGTTTTCCATAGAGATTTAAAGCCAAAAAATATACTTGCTAATGCGGATTGCAAACTGAAACTTTGTGATTTTGGACTCGCTCGGGTGTCATTTACGGACGTTCCTTCTGCTATTTTTTGGACTGTTAGTGCTTCTTTCTTGCTTCTGACTGCTTTGCTGTTTTCACTATCTGATCATCATTTTATCTGTTAAGGATTATGTGGCAACTCGATGGTATCGTGCTCCTGAACTGTGCGGTTCATTTTACTCCAACGTATGTACTGTAGTTTTCCTTTTCTTCAATTGATTTAATATAGGAATTGTTAGTCAGCTGTATAATTAATTTTCAGTTGTCCTCTTTTAGTCATTTTAGGGATTTTTGTGTTAATAGGCAACGACAATAACTATATATTTTAGTTTTCTTCTTGTGTCATGCTTGCTACCCTGCTTGAGGAGGTAAAATAGCCGGTTCTTGAGTAAGAAAGAAGCTTCCTTGCATATACTTTGTGAATTGAAGAATGTCTAGATATATCATATACATGTCATACGCATACACTGCTAGTAGAAATTATATTCTATTCAGGTGAACCAAATTGAGCAAAACTTCTCTAGGAACTTTGTTAATTGATTTTTAAACCCAATTATTTGTGCAGTACACCCCTGCGGTCGATATTTGGAGTGTAGGATGCATATTTGCTGAGTTGATCACTGGAAAACCATTGTTTCCAGGGAAGAATGTGGTGGACCAATTGGATCTTGTGACCGATTTGCTTGGCACTCCCTCTGCTGAAACAATCGCAAGGGTTTGCCATCTCTTTTAAGATACTTCCCTGGCTTTTTCTAAACAGGGACAACATCTTTTCTAACCATCTTGATTCTTCATAATATCTGCAGATTAAGAATGAAAAAGCTAGAAATTATTTGAATAGCTTGAGAAAAAAGAAACCAATTCCTTTCTCAAAAAAATTCCCAAATACAGATCCATTGGCCCTCAAATTGCTTGAGCGTCTGATCGCATTCGATCCTAATGATCGTCCATCCGCTGAAGAGGTAAACTATAGGGGTTCTAATAGTTTGAAGGTTTGAATCTCTTTTCTTCGTACGTTATTGTATTTCTTAACTTATATGATTGTTTTTTATGCAGTCATTAGCTGATCCATATTTCCATGGATTGGCAAATGTGGACAATGAACCATCCATGCAACCCATTTCAAAATTGGAATTCGAGTTTGAAAGAAGGAAATTATCAGAAGATGATGTCCGAGAGCTAATTTATAGAGAGGTATTTATGTGCATGGGGATTAGTTCTTGCCGTAGTGATAAATTATCCATTTTAATGCCCTCTTCTATTTAATGTTTACTTCATCTTATTGTAAGTTGCAAATAGATATTAGAGTACCATCCACAGATGCTTCAGCAATACCTTCAAGGCAAAGATCAGATTAGCTTCATGTATCCAAGGTAAAGCATCCAACTGATAGTTACATTGAACATGAGTGTCAGGCCTCAGCTGCTGGAACTACAAAGTGATGAATTATTAAGTTCCTTTATATTCATAAACTGATAGTGATACTAAAATCTTGTATTCCACAAAAGATGACAGTGTTGCATGTGCTGAAAGGTCGTGATCAGCAAAACCGTCATTCATCATGAATGATGTTATTATGAACACCTATTTCACATTATCATTGTTTTAAGTACTGTTCTACATATGCTTGTTACTGCAATATTTGTCATAACTACAGCTTACATCCCTATATTGTAACTCTAAATGCTGCTGAAAGTTAATCAAGTGTTTTATGTCAACGCAGTGGAGTTGATCGGTATAGGCAACAATTTGCCTGTCTTGAGGGACAAGGCAAAATTGAAAGAGGCATTCTGCTCCAAAGGAAACATACATCCTTGCCAAGGTAAATATCCGGAAATAGATGCATAAGTATATTCTTATCTGCGATTTTTTTTATTTGAATGTGTTGCTTTTATTGTACTGACTATGATCATTTGTTTCTGAGGGAGCGAGTCTGCAATGAAGATACTGATCACATTGATGAATCAAAAAAACGTACAGTGGCTTCTGCTGGTCGTGCAACCCTTCAGAGCCCTACAAAGTTGCAATCATCTGTGGAACCAGAATATGTAAACCAAAATGTGGCAGGGACTCAGAAAGCCTCCTGCAAACCTGCGCAAAATGGTCGTCGCCTGTCGAAAAGTGAAAGCATTAGTGCTTCAAGGTGTGTGGGCGTCATTCGAAAACCTCAAGGGGTATGTCATTCTCTAACTATGTATTTGACTGTCGTTCATCAATGTTTTTTTAGGTATATCATCTTATCTCACTTTCCTTTGCTTTCCAGATGCACGGAGAAGTGCAGAAACTGGTCGCTTAACATGCTTGGGAACTTGCAAACGTTTGACTAAGAAAAATCTGCCGATTCTTGGTTTTCTTTTGCTATGTCCATGATATTCCTCTGGAGGTTCTTAATCTGTCTTAATCAACTAATATGTGCTACTTGTAGTTACTTTATTGTACTCTGGACAAGGAAAAAAATTGCCTGACTTATGATTTAGAAATTATTTAAGGCAGGCAATCTTGCGGTGACAATTTGGGTCAATTCTCAATAGTTCAGCAGGATTCAGCTAATGCACTCACACATGAATCAAGCAATTCAATTACGGGCAGATTTTGCCATTCTTATTGTACATACCATGGTAATAAAACAAGAAACATGCAATTCGACTTCAATTGGTGGCAGATATGGATGCATTTGAGATTTGTATATATTGATGTGATGTTTCTCAGTAAAGTTCAACAAATTCATACGAGAGAGAAAGATGACATTCACGTATCAGAAAACATTAAAGTCAATGCTATATAGTGCAATTTATGGTCTTAAAAGTCTAAATATAGTTCGGACCATTTCTCTTGTAGGGTACTAATACGCTTCTGCTCATCTAGCAGTGAATTTCCTATCTCGTACTTAAAAGCCTTCTAGCCACTTCCATCTAGTTGACCATGAGAAAGGAGGTGGGCCATGTATTGCTGCAACCAGATAACATCTGAATTAGATAGCATTGACCAAACACAAGCTCAAAATTTAGCATAAAAAGTCATCCAATTTGTTTCAAGTCAAAAGGACTAGAAGTTTTCTTTAATCGTTGCATTACATAAAAAGATGACGTCTTAGCAAGTAAAATGGTCAAAAGGATGATGCATGGGTCGATTTTCAGATAAAGGTTATGAGTTTCCATTTTTCTTTTTGGTTAGCTTGCCTCCGTTAATAGCAGTATAGGCTATTGGTTTATGCCGTTGCTATTTGCTTTTTACCATAATATGATTGCCTCTCCTTGTGCGAAAAAAGCAAAGAACAAAAGCATCGACCATCCAGTCATAGCAGAGGATTTCTATTTAAATTATTATGAGTTATAAACAAACTGGAACATTGAAGGAAAGAGTACAAGGCAATTTCATTGATGTACATCCATGGGAGAAGGTATGAGTGGATTTAAGGCCGAACAACAGCACTCAGTGATGTCTATCCTTTCTAGGTGTATCAGAGTACAATTTGATCCCTATTTGAAGGAAAGGGATTTAGAAGAGAAACCATTGTGTCAAAAACGAGGAAAGTGTTAAGCAAATACAAATAAGGCCATCTGAGAGGGAAAATTAATATAGGCTGAAACCACTTAGTTACACCCCTTAAACAGTATAGTTAACCTAGTTGCACCAATGTGGTGTTTTACTCCCATTCAGTACGACAGTACTTGGATGATACAAAAATCAAATATAATCTTGCCTGTAATCACAGTCCCTTCAATCCCAGAGAGTGATAAACGACCAGATAGTTACTGTCCAAGAAAAAGTGCCTAGGTGCCTTGTGGTTAACCAACTCCTCTTTATGGATAAGGGAGGTTGATATGGTAAAAGGTGGAGAAGAACAAGAAGACAAGTATCGTGGGTATGCAAACGAAAGAAGTAACTCCACTCAACCCAACTTGGACTGCTGACCGGTACTATCTCAACATACAGAGAGAATTCTAAGCAAGCACCTTTCTAGAATTCATCTTTTGACTCTCTTTACCACCGTTTTATTCTGGTTGCAACTTGCTTTAATTATCATAAGAAATTTAAGTTTGATCAGTCATTTTATAGAGGTCTGTTTGAAATAGGATCAGGAAGTAATGGTAGATTGTTCTACATGACATTTTTGGGAACAAACTATTTTCTAAATTAGGATCAGCAGAAATCGGGAAATATTGCAAAAATTACTCTTAAGGATACTTGTACAGTTCAATTTGAAGCAATTACTTTAAATTTTCATAGAATCAACATAAAAAAGAAACAACCGAATCATGCTTGAATGATGCAGAGACAGAAAGCGCAATTCTAATTAAGGTTTCAACTACCATGTAAAACAGGGAGGAAAAAAAAAAACCTAATCTTGCATACCAGGAAAAAATCCTAAGTAGGTTATCAAAAGAATGCGTGCACACACATGAAACATACATAATAGCAATGTGTAACTTACCGAATGATAGGCATATGGTGATTTCCCTTGACGATCGAAGTGTTTAGCCATGATACAGAACTCAATCGGACCCCATTCCTCTAATTCAAAGCAATTGCCTAATGCCGCTTTATATAACTATCCAAACCAAGAAACAATCAAATGTCAACCAAATATGAAATTAAAATGCTGGGAAAGCAATAAAGCTAGAGAATAAAAGAGGGCACCTTAGCAGTGTCAGTTAAAAGCTCGGTTCCCGCAGGATAAGAAGCATAGAATTGATCAGCCCTCGAATACCCAGCTCTAGTTCTGCAAAATAAACATCGAAGCAAAGCAATTAAAAGAAAACGCTAAAAAATGATAAAAATCCACAAAATCTAACAATTGAATGTACGTGTTGTTTGTATAAGCGTAGCTCAAAACAGCAACAAAGCAATAGAATCCAGTGTATGACACAATTCTTCGGAACTTTTGAATCTTCAGAATTTCTTTGACGCCGTCGAGAAGATTATAGAGGATCATGGTTGCGTCTGAAATTTTCAAGTATTTCTAGGAAGGAACTCTTTTATTGTAGAGACATTCTATCGAACATGTGGCATTCATGGAACGGCGGCTGTTGCGTGAAACCTTGTAACCACTCGTACTGCCTTAAAATTAGTCTCTCTTTTTCCAACTGTTTTTATACTAAAAACTCTTAAATTTCGAGTTTGAAAATGTTTAATTAAATCAAATTATTCATTTTAATTTAATAAAAGAAAATGAACTTTTTTTTTCTAATTTTGTGTAAATTTTGATTACAAAATTCGGCACCGTCAAGATTATTTTTTATTTAACTTGGCGAAAATTTATCTAATGTCCTTGTTATACTTTTCTCGCCAGAAATATATATGTCAAGCCCAAAAGGTATTGTTGATTCTATATTGACTCTCTGAGCATAACTATTCGTCCCATTTCAAACGGAACCTATCATCCATGTTCATAGGAGAGCGTTATCATAATGCGAACACACTTTCAAGACAATAATGATTCTATTTAGGTTTAATTACATCATACTGATAGAATCTCATAATACATGTCCATGAATATTCATTAGGCATTTAACGAGATAAAACACTTGTCTAGCCAATATCATACCAATGGATAATGAGACTTTTCCTTATAAATACCCTAGAAAACTATGGGTAAGGGATCGACCATTTTTATACCCTAGAGTTACTCTGAGCATTCATCTTTTCAATCAACCTATCTTATTATCTTTATTTCGGGTCTCAGCCTTTACAGTTGAACCGACCTCCACTACATCACCTTGATCTCCTCCTTATTCCACATGTCTTCCTTCCTTGTTATACTTTGTATCAACAATTGGTACGGTGAGCGTAGACAGAAGAAAATGTCTCAGAATCATAATGATGCTACCTACAACCTCATTAACAAAAACATTGACACTGACCCTACAATTTCTCTAGTCTAATGAATGGCAACGATATAAAAAACACTGAACTTCCTTCAACCCAACCTAAAACATCGAATCGCTTAACTATGACTACCATGGAAGCCCTCACACAACTCCTAAATACCCTTAATACTCCCTCAATTAATCTTGCCACTATGGCATCGCCTTGAATTCCTAACATGCCATCCTATCCTGTCAGCCTACAAGACCCCAAAGATGATTTCTTAAAATAAATCCTCACTTGTTTAGCCTCACAATCTCAACCTACTACCGTGGCTATGCCCCCATATTAGAATTCCCAACAATAATATTTTTTGAGTTTCTAGCACACCATGTTGCTAAGATGCAAGAAAAGATGTGTCTCATGGATGAACAACTCTTGGCTCAACAGTGTTAATTCTAGGAATAGCAGGAACGTTAACACTTGTTAGATCAACATAATGCCTGTAATGAGCAACTGATCACGGAGTTGCATGTAGCAAAAGATGATGTCAAAAAGGGTGAATTACCCCCTTTGACAGAACTAAAAAATAAAGCACAATCAACTATTTGTAATGATAAGAATGGGCGTAATGATGATGAGATTTTACAAGATCCTTAGCCTGATTGTGAGCCTCGAAACAAAACCATTCCTTTTGAGAAACAAATTACAGCACTTCAATTAGAATTTTTACAAGAGGTTAAATGTTCTAAATCTAATGAAGTTTCTTAAAGCTACACTAACGAACCTTTAGCCCTTTATGCATTGACACATAACTTGTTTGCCTCTTTCAAGTTTCCCAAGTTGACTTACATTGGTGCTGGAGACCCGAAACATCACCTAGACCACTACAACAACCACATGAACATTCTTGGAGCCTCGAACGCTATGAAATGCAGAGCTTTCCCTATGACTCTTTCTAGCACAACCCGACAATGGTACCTATCACTTCCTTCAAGATCTATAAATAATTTTATTAGATGGTTGAGTTATTCATGAGCAGATTCTTAGCTAACAAAACCCCACAACAATCCCTAGCCTACCTCATGTCTATTCAATAGAAAGAAAATTAACCCCTCCGTGATTTCATGAAAAGATTTAATGTTGCAACTATGATAACCAAGGGTATTTTCAATGCTTAAGCCATCCAAGCGTTATTGGTAGGAACCACTCACAAATTCTTTCGAGTTCACTGCATCGGTAACCCCCCAAAAAAGTTATCTTAACTATATGAAATGGTCTATCATTTCACAGAAGGTGATCAGTTGGACATTGATCAAGCTAAGCTAACAGCCCAAGCAACCCAAACATACCCTTTTTTAAACTACCTTTCCCTCTACATCATCTAGCGACAACTCGCCAACATCAAACACAATAGAAAACTCCCCTTCCGATAAGTGAAAGGCGGGTCTAGCGGTATAACCCACCACAGTAAAAGGATATGTGGATAGTTAATACAGTAGATCCACTAGTCACCTAAGATTTGTGAGAGACAATCATCCCTACCAACATCAGCGAGAGTGAGTCCTTTATAACTGGCATTGCACATACCATCAACTTAACTACTCTCTCACTACCATATTCGAGCAAAGTGAGTAGCAAGGAATTTTACCAAATCAACCAACCATGCCTTTCAACCATCACCGAGATGATTCACCTTTTCATTAACATTACCACAAAGCGAGAGGCTATACTACGAACCAAAGTGTTCAACTCAAGGATGTAATAGAAGATGTCATCCAAGTGTTAAATCTAGTGCCCTAAGTGTAGTATATTCATTTGTACACTTGTAATTTTTTCGAGCAGATTGGTTAATAAAAGTATTTACATTAATACCCTTTATATATTGTCCTCACATGGTTTTTGCATGCAAAGAAAAATAGAAGCAAATATTTGCTCATTGGTTGTGTAATGTTTAAACTAATATACTAAGCGATTTTACGTAGTCGGATCGTAATACGAAAAAATAACTTATATTAGTAGACGAACCTAAACATGTCTTTAGTTTAATAAAAAATGAGCAAACGGATTGAAAGACTAATATGTCATCTATCAAGTCCAATCGAGGAGATGCCTTGTCTTGGGCATCAAAGTAGATGACTCTAAGAAGATAAAGACATATATGTGACTGACTGGACTGGCAGTACATCAGATTATATCCAAGAAGAACTTGAATCTGTTTGTGGATTTATTCACTTATGACGTTCAAAGTGTAGCATACCCTAATCCTAGTGGACGATGGACTATGTATGCTTGACTCTTATATTTTAATGTAAGTAAAAGCCTCAATTCAAATAGATAAGGAACTGAAAGCTGGTGCATTGGGTATACGACTTCTGCAGTATATAGCATCATTCATATGATGATTTGAAAGTCAGTGATATCGAAAAGTGTGATTTTGAAAACCTATTTTCATAAATCAAAATCGTAAATATTTTTTATTAAATATTTACAGAGTTAAATTAGAAGTGAATTGAATTTTGATAAAGTAATTTTGTCGAAATAGTGTTTAATTAGAGTACAAAGACTAAATCGTAAAAGTGTCAAAAGTTTAATTATTATTAAATCATAATGTAGAACATGACTAAGGGACTTATAAGGCAATTAAACCATTGGTTTAATAGTAGTGGATGGTAAAATAGTATATTACTTATGTATTTGGTGTTGTATTAGTAAAATAAATAATAATAAAATAAGTATAATAAAACATATATTAAGTTAATAATAAAAGAGATGTTGGAAAGAAAAAGAAACAAAAAATTCTCATTTTTGTCTTTTGGCCAAAACTTTAAGGGGGAAGAAGAGGGACGAACGAATAGGGCTCCAAATTTTTCAAGCTTCAATTTGGTTAGTTCAATTTAGTCATTTTCTTGTAATTTTTATATTTTCAGAATCTCGGGAGCTTAACCTAGCTGACCCATGTTATATTCTTCGATACTTTGAAAGAATTAGAAAGTTTCCATTGTTAGATAGTTGAAACTTTTGGTGCTATTTTGATAGATTTTAAGTTTGGAGTTGAAAAAGGATTAAATTGTAAAGTCAATTGATGATTTTATGTAAAAGGGACTAAATTGCACAAATTTCAAAATTTGTGGTCGAAATGAGAAATAGAAAGTTTAATTGGGCCAAGAGTGAAATTGACATGAAAATTTTTGGTTAAATTTGAAAGTTATGTTAGTCTCTATTTTAGGGACTAAATTGAATAAAATGCAAAAGTTACATAATTTAGCAATTAAATGTGAAAATGGTTTTGTATTGATGAAATACCTTGCTTGTTTCAAACCGTAGCTAACGTCGGCTCATATTCCTTAAAAAAGAAAGGAAAAGAGAAAGTCATCGATGAATAGCTTGAAGTTTACGGTTTGTGTTTCTATAATCCGAACAACTTGTAAATGGTTTCATATTAAATTTTTGTTGCATGGTAAGAACATAAGGTGAGACATTTTGATACGATGAGTTGTTTTGGGGTTGATTTGAATTGAATAAGGTTAGGGAGGACTAAATTGAAATAATGTGAAAAATGTATATGTTTATATAAATGTGTTGAATGCATATAAAGATGATTGATGTTATCATGAGTATGAATCAATGATTTAATGATGAATCTATATATGAAATGAGATGTTGATTGACAATAAATTAAGTAATGAATACCCTATTATATGTTCGGGCAGAGTCGGATATAATTGGCATGCCATAGGATAAAAAGAGTTTAGGGTTACTTTGACTACGAGTCGATGAGGCACTGGGTGCCAATTTGTTTTGATTATACCGATAACATAGGCTGTCAAACTTATTGATAAACGCTGGGCGTAACTATTTACTTCGAATTTATCCGATGAGGCATTGGGTGCCAAACTGGCGTGTTGGTTGAATCCGTGTATCCGTCCAAGTCTGAGTCGTGTTAATAGGGAATTAAACGATAAAAAAATGTTTATAATTGAATTGATGATATTGAATAAGTCCTCACATCCATGTGTTTGAAAAGAATATATATGAGATGTAATTGTTGTTATTGAAATGGCAAATGGATGAGAAATAGAAATGAAATGTGAAATGGTATATTCAATTATGAAATGAGTTGGAACATTGGTAGAAATGCTTATTAAAATCATGGATTTGGAAATTGACATGGAATGTACCATCATATGAATTGGGATATCTAATGATATGTGAAGTAGATTTGCCATGTTATAACATTAGTAAAATGTATTAGATTTAAATAATGAATATATGAATTAACATAATTGACATGCTAATTGCATAGCATCATCTAATTTAAACTTGGGCATTTTAAATGTATTATGTTATGTTTTAATGTTCTGATTATAGAAATACCACTGAGTTATACTTAACGTACGGTTTTGTTTTACATATGCAGCTTCGGTACTTTATGGTTCAATCTTCAAATCAGTATCTAGCGGTAATCCCAGACTCAAGTGTTCGTGATGATTTAATTTTGGTCTCGGCATGTACCTAGGGTGTGATTTGGATATATGTATATATAATGTTTTATGGTGGATTTATGTTGATCATTTTGAGAATTATGTATATATATGTGTGTGTATGTTGGCAATGATCATGATGATGATATTTTCTTAAGTAGTTGGCATTTATGTTATTTGCTTATAAGGTATTTAGGTGATATGCCATGTAGTAGATATGGAAGAGTGATATCTATGCCTATGCCATGCTTGAAATGATTTGGTAAATTTAGTGCATAAGTTATAAGGTTGATTTAGAGTCAATTGTGAAATGCTTTGAATGGTTAAATGAATGCATGTTTGGTATGGTTGAATGTGATCATTTGGTTGATTTTGAATTGTTGAATGAGGTACCAATTGTGGCATATTGGTTAGGCACTTAGGATGATTTTTATAAGTGATATTTTTTATATGATTTTGATGTTCTTGAATTGCTTGAGAAAACTTGTATTAAAAGGTATTTTCACATGCACACGGCCTACCGTATGCCATACAGGTATATAGCATAGCTGTGTGGTTTGTGTGTTTTGAGTGATTTTTGGTGCACACGGCCATAGTCTATTACACAGCCCAACGACATGATCGTGTGACATCTTTTGAATATTTACACTTTTAACCCACACAGCATCAGTGAGATACATGGTTTGTTCGCATGGTCGTGTGACTCCAATTGTGACAGCCCTAATTAGACCCTAGTCGAAATGTGGTTTCGAGATCACAAAACCGAGTCACAAGAATATATTTTAATTTTAATTGCATATATTTATGTGTGATAGTTTATGTGTGAAAAATTAAATGTTTTAAATTAGTCTTAGGAATGTGAATTTTCTTGAGAGGACTTAGTTGAGAACTTAGAAAAATATGTTAGGTAAATATGTAAGGACCAAATAATATTAAAGTACGAAAGTTTGGGTTTGCATGTCAAATTGCCAAATTTATACTAAATGGCCGGCCAAGTAATGATGTCCCTCCACTAGTTTAAATTAATTTGTATATTAAATTGGCTAATGAATAAAATATTCTAATCAAAATGAATTAAAATAAAGACATGAAATAAAAGAAAAGAAAAGTGTTCATCTTCTTCCTTGCAACAAACCGAAACCAAAAGGAAAGAAATAGGGAAATTTACACTAAGGAAATTCGGCAATCCATTTTGCTAGTTGGAGGTAAGCTTTGGAAATGTTGTTTAAACTTTTGTTTATATATATGTTAAGCTAATTGTTAAATACATTTTAGCAATGTCAAGAAAATCAAACTTTTATGGAGGTTTGGGCACTAAACCGTATATCAAGAGATAGGAGTAGAGGTTGTTTTCATGTTATATTGAATAAGTAGAGGTTATTATGAGGTTGAAATTGTTGAATTATTAGTTGGGTAACAATTGGTGCATTCGGCCATATGGGGTAAAGTGGAATGTTCATTTTATTTGTTATTTCATTTTTATGAGAAATGAGTCAATGTTAAGCCGAATGAATCATGATGGATAAGAAAGTGCAAAATTCATGTTATGTAGTAATGTGAGTAGTTTACCGAGATATGGAAGAAGGAAATAGATTGATATTTTTATGTTTTGGGAGTGAAAAGCATAATGAAAACATAGTAGTTTAAGTGCATATTTTAGTTTAAGTGATAAGTAGAATTTGGTTCAAAAAAGCTTGATATATGTGTGTGTTTGCCGATTTTAAATCAAGATAGTTTGAGTGACTTAATTTATGTATTTGAAAATTTATTTGAGTACTTACAATGGGCATTAAGATGTTGAACTCATGAAATTAGAAGAATATGAGCTTGATAGATTTTAAATGAATACTAACCGAAAATGAACCTAGCTAGTAAAAAAATTGGAAATGTGAGTTGCCGAAATTGATCTTGTAGTGTATCGAATTATTGGAGTAGATGAGAAGTATGTTGGATATGCATTAAGTTTAAAGATTAAATTTTAAATTATGTATGAGCAAATATCGAATCTTTGTGTGTGTGTCTATGAGGTAGAAGTATAAATTGGGGCTACGATGATTTAATTATTTTATTTGTTTAGCTGGAGTTGAAGCTCAAGATCAAAGGGAGCCAATTTCGGTAAAAGGGAAAACAAAAGCGGTGGAGTAGCCGATCGGAGTTGTTCATCTGATTAAAAAGGTAAGTCCTTAGGTAATTTAAGTTATAGTTAACTTTGAACATAGAGGACACAAATTAAGTTAGATAAGATATCATAGTATATATGAGTTCTTGGGAATCGAATGTGAGATTATTGATCAATCTATGAGAATGTGATGATTAAAGATAAGAACATACAACACTATGTGTGCGAGGCTATGTGGCACTATGTGTGCGAGAAAACATTGCACTATGTGTGCGAATAAGTAAGAGCACTATATGTGTGGACTTTCAAATCGAGCACTAAGTGTGCAATGTCGATTATGGAGTATTATTTGTGGCAATTAAGAATGCAATTAAACATTAAATTGGAGATTTGATTGATAGATGGAGTGGCTTGGTTTATGCTTTAAATTTTAGGCTTTGTATATTATATATATATACATATATATATACATATATATATACGTCAATGGTTGTATATGACATTTGCCATGGTATTTTAATTGTGAATATTTAGAGTAGGAGTACATGGTGAATTCGGGTAAGTATGTACCAAATGCATAAGGTACATTTGTGACATAATATTTCCTTGTGATATCATGGTTGAATTTGAATAGTATTGAGTTAATTATTTAGTTTGTAGATAATTGAATTATTATAGTATTGAAATTTCTTAGGACTTACTGAGTTAATAACTCACTCGGTGTGTTTTTCGCTTTGGTATAGATCATCGTATCGAGGAAAGCTTGGAACCATCACGAAGTCATCGCAACTTTTGGCAACCTTTTTGGTACTTTTGTTTAAAACTTTAGCAGACATTATGGCATGTATAGGATAGTAATTTTGGGAGGTTTGCTATTTTGATATAATTGTATATAAAGCCATACTAATATGGCTAAAGTTCTATGTATGAATTTGAAAATGTTTTGGTTATAAATCTTAAAAAGTTAATCAACTTGATTTAGAACTTCATATTTGTGATATGATTGAATTATATATATTATGTATGTGTACTCGGTCAATAGGGGATAAATCACTAAATGAATAGAAGGGTTTTAATCGGGTAATGTTATTCGTTAAGTTTAAGATTTCACTTTTAAATTTTCTTTTGTATCTCAAGTGTTCTATTGAAGAGTTGAGCAGGTTATGTTATATGAACCTACTCTAGTAATCGACATGGATATTTAGGTGTTACATTTTATTGGTATCAGAGCTACGGTTTAGTCAGTTCTAGGAGTACCGCAGCGCGTATGAGTCTAGCTATACATGCCATAATGTTAGTATATGATAGTGTGATGACTTCTGACGGTTGAAATTATTGTTTTGATTAGTAAAATGGAACCCAATTTAGAGAGAGCCTTAGCGGATAACGTTGAGAGTGTAGCAGCTGCTCCTGCGCAAGGGACACCACTTGTTGAACCTTAATCATCTGCGAATAATTAAGATGATAGGGCAAAACAAGCCTTCTTTACCATGATGAACGAGTGGGTCACACAATATGCCCGGACTAACCCAGCTGCTCAACCATTCCCGAATTTAAATAATTCGCCTCAGGTGCCTATAGTACCAGCAACTACTGATCCTTTGAGGCCGAGTAAACCTCCTGTGGATTTGATTAGGAAGCGCAGGGCTGAGGAATTCTGAGCCACAGCTACTGATGATGCTAAAAGGGCCGAGTTTTGGCTTGATAACACCATCCTTGTTTTTGAAGAGCTGTCTTGCACACCTGATGAATGTCTTAAGTGTGCCATATCCTTATTACGGGATTCGGCCTACTATTGGTGGAGAACCCTAATTTCTATTGTTCCGAAGGAACGAGTTATTTGGGATTTCTTTCAGGCGGAGTTTCGTAAGAAGTATATTAGTTTTACGATTCATGGATCAAAAGTGTAAAGAATTTTTAGAGCTCAAACAAGGTCGTTTGACAGTATCTAAATACGAAAGTGAGTTTGTAAGACTCAGTCGATATGCTCGGGAGTGTGTACCTGATGAAGTCGCCATGTGTAAAAGATTCGATGAAGGATTGAATGAAGATTTAAAGCTACTGGTGGGTATTTTAGAAATAAAAGAATTTGTAACACTAGTTGAACGGGCTTGCAAGGCTGAAGAGCTTGGAAAGGAGAAAAAGAAAGCTGAATCTGAAGCTAGAGACTTTTGTAAAAGATCGACAGGTAAAACTTCTTTCTCGGCTGGAAAGAAATTCAGAGACAATACTAATAAATCGAAGACGACTGCAGGAATTTCTATTAAGGAGCGACCATCAACGGACTCTCGAGCTACTTCAGTTGCTAGTGTTGGTAACAATCGACAAGAAAAACCTGAATGTCCACAATGTGGAAGACGACATGTAGGTGAATGTTGGGGTAAGTCTATCAACAGAGCCTGTTATAGATGCAATTCGAGGAATCATTTCATTCGAGATTGCACGGAATCTGACGAGAAAAATAAGATGCAAGGTGCGAGATCGAGTGGTACAGCAACTAGAGGTAGACCACCGAGAAACACAGGAGGTAGGGGTGGTAGTCAGAGAGGGACTTCAAACGCATTGTTCGATCTGAGACTCGTGCTCTGCCAGAGCTTATGCCATCTCATGCGAGAGAGGAGGCATCCTCCCTTGATGTTATCACTGGTACTTTCACTCTTTTTAATACTGATGTGATTGCATTGATTGACCCTGGCTCTACTCATTCTTATGTATGTGAGACTTTAGCATCTAGTAAAACTCTACCTGTTGAGTCTACTGAGTTCGTAATTCGAGTGTCGAATCCCCTGGGTCGATATGTACTTGTCGACAAAGTGTGTAAGAAATGCCCCCTGATAATTCGAAATTCCTGTTTTCCGGCTGATTTGATGCTTTTACCGTTTGATGAATTTGATGTTATCCTCAGTATGGATTGGTTAACCGTACATGATGCAGTTGTGAATTGCAAAAGAAAGACCATTGATTTGAGATGCGCAAATAATGAGATAGTCCGAGTTGAGTCTACTGACTTGAACAAAATGACAGCAATAATATCCTCGATGATCGCTCAGAAATATGTGAGAAAGGGGTGTGAAGCATATCTTGCGTACGTACTTGATAGCAAGGAGTCAGAAAAGAAAATTGAATCAGTACCAGTGGTTTGTGAGTATTCAGATGTTTTTCTTGATGAGTTACTGGGATTACCACCCGTTCGAGAGGTAGAATTCGGCATCGAACTTGCACCTGGTACTACACCAATTTTGATAGCTCCGTATCATATGGCACCAACGGAATTGAAGGAATTGAAAACTCAATTGCAAGAGTTGACAGATAGAGGTTTCGCTCGACCGAGTTTCTCACCTTGGGGTGCACCAGTATTGTTTGTGAAAAAGAAAGACAGAACCATGAGAATGTGCATCGACTATCGTCAATTGAACAAAGTGACAATAAAGAATAAATATCTGTTACCACGTATTGATGATTTGTTTGATAAGCTAAAGGGAGCCTCAGTGTTTTCAAAGATAGATTTGAGATCGGGCTACTATCAGTTGCGTGTTCGAGAATCAGATATACCTAAAACTGCCTTCAGAACGAGATATGGTCACTACAAGTTCTTAGTGATGCCGTTTGGGCTCACTAATGCCCCTGCGGTATTTATGGACTTGATGAATTGAATCTTTAGACAGTCTTTGGATCGGTTTGTAGTGGTGTTTATAGATGACATCTTGATTTATTCGCAAGATGAATCTGAACATGCCGAGCACCTGAAATTGGTATTACAGATTTTACGAGACAAGCAGTTATACGCGAAATGTAGTAAATGTGAGTTCTGGTTGAGAGAAGTTAGCTTTTTGGGACATGTGGTATCCGCATCGGGTATTCGAGTTAATCTGAGCAAAATTTTGGCCATAATTGATTGGAAGCCTCCGAGGAATGTTACTAAAGTTAGGAGCTTTTTGGGACTTGCCGGTTACTACAGACGGTTTGTAAAGGGTTTCTTGATGATAGCCACACCGATGACGAAACTACTTCAAAAAGATGTTAAGTTTGAATGGTCGAAAAAATGTCGAAAAAGTTTCACCGATTGAAAACTTTGTTTAACTAAAGCTCCAGCAGCTAAATCTGACGTAATCAGTAAAGAGTTTGTTATTTACAGTGATGCATCCTTACTTGGGCTGGGTTGTGTGTTGATGCAAGAAGGTCGAGTTGTGGCTTACGCGTCGAGGCAATTAAAGCCGCATGAGAAAAACTATTTGACCTATGATCTTGAATTAGCGGCCATTGTTTTTGCTTTGAAAATATGGAGACATTACTTGTTTGGAGAGAGGTGTCATGTTTATTCGGACCACAAAATCCTCAAATATTTGATGACTCAAAGAGATTTGAATCTGCGACAAAGACGTTGGTTTGAGTTGTTGAAGGATTATGAGCTCGTCATTGATTATCACCCGGGAAAGGCTAACGTGGTTGCCGATGCTTTAAGTCGTAAATTGCTGTTTGCTTTGAAAGCGATGAATGTTCACCTGTCCGTTTCATCCGATAATGTGTTAGTAGCAGAATTAAAGGCCAAACCATTATTAATTCATCAAATACTTGAATCCCAGAAAGTCGACGATGAATTGGTTGCTAAACAAGCTAAATGTGTTTCAAATGTAGAATCAGAGTTTTAGATTGAGGACAATGATTACTTGACGTTCAAGAGTCGATTATGTGTTCCAAGAAATTTGGAACTTATTTCGATGATTTTGAGCGAGGCTCATAGTAGTCGAATGTCAGTTCACTCGGGTAGTACGAAAATGTACAACGATCTAAAACGTCAATTTTGGTGGCCTAGTATGAAACAAGACATTTTTAACTTTGTTTCGAAGTGTTTGATATGTCAACAAGTGAAAGCAGAACATCAAGTGCCTTCGGGATTACTTCAGCCGATCATGATACCCGAATGGAAATGGGATCGAGTCACGATGGATTTCGTATCTGGTTTGCTGTTGACGCAGAGTAAGAAAGACTCAATCTAGGTTATTGTTGATAGATTGACGAAGTCTGCTCATTTTATCCCTATCTGTATGGATTTCTTGCTCGATAAATTGGCAGAATTATATGTCTCCCAAATTGTTCGATTACATAGAGTACCTATTTCTATTGTGTCGGATAGAGACCCGATATTCACATCACGATTTTGGAAGAAATTGCAAGAAGCATTGGGTACCAAGTTGCATTTTAGCACCGCTTTTCATCCCCAGACTGATGGTCAATCCGAGCGGATAATTCAGATACTCGAGGACATGTTGAGATGTTGTATCCTAGAGTTTTGTGATTCATGGGAAAGGTATTTGCCTTTGATTGAATTCGCTTACAACAATAGTTTTCAATCAAGCATTAAGATGGCACCTTATGAGGCTTTGTACGGTCGTAAATGCCGTACACCGTTGTTTTGGACCGAACTTAGTGAAAGTAAAATCTTCGGGGTTGATTTGATTAAAGATCTTGAAATAAAAGTAAAAGTGATCCGTGAAAGTTTGAAAGCGACTTGGATCGTCGGAAGTCGTATCACGGATTTAAAAGAAAAGACATTGAATATCAGGTTGGAGACAAAGTGTTTCTTAAAGTCTCACCTTGGAAAAAAGTGCTCAGATTTGGCCGTAAGGGCAAATTGAGTCCGAGGTTCATCGGGCCGTATGAAATATCTGAACGAATTGGGCCAGTTGCATACCGATTGATTTTACCCCCTGAACTTGAAAAGATTCACAACATTTTTCATGTTTCGATGCTTCGACATTATAGATCCGATCCATCGCATATAATTAATCCATCTGAGGTTGAGATTCAATCTGATTTGAGTTATGAAGAGGAGCCGGTTTGTATTTTAGCACGTAAAGTAAAAGAATTACGAAACAAGAAAATCTCATTAGTGAAGGTACTGTAGCTTAAGCACGGGGTCGAAGAAGCTACTTGGGAACTTGAAGACACTATGAAGGATCGATATCCTAACTTATTCACTGGTAAGATTTCGGGGACGAAAATTCCTTATGTGAGAGAGAGTTGTGACAGCCCTAATTAGACCCTAGTCGGAATGTGGTTTCGGGATCACAAAACTGAGTCACAAGAATTTATTTTAATTTTAATTGCATATATTTATGTGTGATAGTTTATGTGTGAAAAATTAAATGTTTTAAATTAGTCTTAGGAATGTGAATTTTCTTGAGAGGACTTAGTTGAGAACTTAGAAAAATATGTTAGGTAAATATGTAAGGACCAAATAATATTAAAGTACGAAAGTTTGGGTTTCCATGTCAAATTGCCAAATTTATACTAAGTGGCCGGCCAAGTAATGATGTCCCTCCACTAGTTTAAATTAATTTGTATATTAAATTGGCTAATGAATAAAATATTCTAATCAAAATAAAGAGATGAAATAAAAGAAAAGAAAAGTGTTCATCTTCTTCCTTGCAACAAACCGAAACCAGAAGGAAAGAAATAGGGAAATTTACACTAAGGAAATTCGGCAATCCATTTTGCTAGTTGGAGGTAAACTTTGGAAATGTTGTTTAAACTTTTGTTTATATATATGTTGAGCTAATTGTTAAATACATTTTAGCAATGTCAAGAAAATCAAACTTTTATGGAGGTTTGGGCACTAAACCGTATATCAAGAGATAGGAGTAGAGGTTGTTTTCATGTTATATTGAATAAGTAGAGGTTATTATGAGGTTGAAATTGTTGAATTATTAGTTGAGTAACAATTGGTGCATTCGGCCATATGGGGTAAAGTGGAATGTTCATTTTATTTGTTATTTCATTTTTATGAGAAATGAGTCAATGTTAAGCCGAATGAATCATGATGGATAAGAAAGTGCTAAATTCATGTTATGTAGTAATGTGAGTAGTTGACCGAGATATGGAAGAAGGAAATAGATTGATATTTTTATGTTTTGGGAGTGAAAAGCATAATGAAAACATAGTAGTTTAAGTGCATATTTTAGTTTAAGTGATAAGTAGAATTTGGTTCAAAAAAGCTTGATATATGTGTGTGTTTGCCGATTTTAAATCAAGATAGTTTGAGTGACTTAATTTATGTATTTGAAAATTTATTTGAGTAATTACAATGGGCTTAATTTATGTATTTGAAAATTTATTTGAGTAATTACAATGGGTATTAAGATGTTGAACTCATGAAATTAGAAGAATATGAGCTTGATAGATTTTAAATGAATACTAACCGAAAGTGAACCTAGCTAGTAAAAAATTGGAAATGTGAGTTGCCAAAATTGATCTTGTAGTGTATCGAATTATTGGAGTAGATGAGAAGTATGTTAGATATGCATTAAGTTCAAAGATTAAATTTTAAATTATGTATGAGCAAATACCGAATCTTTGTGTGTGTGTCTATGAGGTAGAAGTATAAATTAGGGCTACGATGATTTAATTATTTTATTTGTTTAGCTGGAGTTGAAGCTCAAGATCAAAGGGAGCCAATTTCGGTAAAAGGGAAAACAAAAGCGGTGGAGTAGCCGATCGGAGTTGTTCATCTGATTAAAAAGGTAAGTCCTTAGGTAATTTAAGTTATAGTTAACTTTGAACATAGAGGACACAAATTAAGTTAGATAAGATATCATAGTATATATGAGTTCTTGGGAATCGAATGTGAGATTATTGATCAATCTATGAGAATGTGATGATTAAAGATAAGAACATACAACACTATGTGTGCGAGGCTATGTGGCACTATGTGTGCGAGAAAACATTGCACTATGTGTGCGAATAAGTAAGAGCACTATATGTGTGGACTTTCAAATCGAGCACTAAGTGTGCAATGTCGATTATGGAGTATTATTTGTGGCAATTAAGAATGCAATTAAACATTAAATTGGAGATTTGATTGATAGATGGAGTGGCTTGGTTTATGCTTTAAATTTTAGGCTTTGTATATTATATATATATACATATATATATATACATATATATATATACGTCAATGGTTGTATATGACATTTGCCATGGTATTTTAATTGTGAATATTTAGAGTAGGAGTACATGGTGAATTCGGGTAAGTATGTACCAAATGCATAAGTTACGTTTGTGACATAATATTTCCTTGTGATATCATGGTTGAATTCGAATAGTATTGAGTTAATTATTTAGTTTGTAGATAATTGAATTATTATAGTATTGAAATTTCTTAGGACTTACTGAGTTAATAACTCACTCGGTGTGTTTTTCGCTTTGGTATAGATCATCGTATTGAGGAAAGCTTGGAACCATCATGAAGTAATCACAAATTTTGTCAACCTTTTTGGTACTTTTGTTTAAAACTTTAGCAGACATTATGGCATGTATAGGATAGTAATTTTGGGAGGTTTGCTATTTTGATATAATTGTATATAAAGCCATATGAATATGGCTAAAGTTCTATGTATGAATTTGAAAATGTTTTGGTTATAAATCTCAAAAAGTTAATCAACTTGATTTAGAACTTCATATTTGTGATATGATTGAATTATATTTATTATGTATGTGTACTCGGTCAATAGGGGATAAATCACTAAATGAATAGAAGGGTTTTAATCGGGTAATGTTATTCGTTAAGTTTAAGATTTCACTTTTAAATTTTCTTTTGTATCTCAAGTGTTCTATTGAAGAGTTAAGCAGGTTATGTTATATGAACCTACTCTAGTAATCGACATGGATATTTAGGTGTTACACCAACCCTACACGGCATTAGGTTGTTACACAGCTTGCCCACACGACCATGTGATCCACCCCACAAAGCCTCAACCTTCCACACAGTCGTATGACCCCTGTTTACATATTTTTCCTATCCTTTTCTTTTGCTCCAAATTGATCCATATTTGATACCAAGTTGGTTTTAAGCTTTCGTAAGCTCGATATAAACCCAAAATTGATTGAATTACATGTTATACTTGATTATATGTGATATAATGATATTTAATTGAGATTTTTTATTAGTAAATTGCATGTAATTGATTTGTAATTGTTTGTAACATTCTATTACTCAAGTTTGGCGATCGAATCGGATAAGGGGTGTTACAATTCACATTAGTGGGATTCATAGCCCAAGATACAGGTAAATGATATCCTTACATTGGCATTACATGATAGATTAAAAGTAAACGTGGTCATGATTCATTCGTCTGTATGATGAACGACTTAATTACTATTTGATAGTAATTAACTTTTCATGAAGAAAGATATAATGGTTACTATGAGATAAAATAGTATCATATTGGGAGAGAGATTTACCCCAAAGAGATTAAGGATATCTTATGAGGATAACACACTTATGACAAGGTCATTGGACGAACACTGATCGAGTTGCTTTCGTAATAGTTGTCATTAGAGAGAGCTCAGTCACGATACTATAGTGGAATAACTTCATGACTAAATGAGTTTATAATTAATAGGTGAAAAGCTGGAACTTAATTATAAATCATTTTAGCCCTAATTACATATGTCCAATCAGTCCCTTTGCTAGCTTGTTGAAACCATAAATGAATTGTATGTTGAATCAAATGAACAGAAATAGTAAAGTTAGAGATTGGGAAACATTCGAAAATGAATGTTGTTTTCTCACTAAGTATGGAAATGACTTAAGAATTAATTTCTGTTTTTTTGAATTATTTACATAATTGAAATTTGAAAATGGGATTAAATTAACTGGTCATAGTGAATACCTTGAATGTAAAAAAAATTAAATATATCTTCTCATATGTTCTTTTACGGTAAAGTTTCCATGATTTTAACGGAATTAGAATCAAGTTGGGAAAATTATTTAATTCAAAAGTTAAATAATTAAAATTAATTATGTAACAGCCCGATTTTAGCCAAATCAGAACAGTGATTTTGGAACCACAAATCTGAGGTCGTAAAATTATTTTAATATTATTTTTTATGTTTATAGCATGTGAATATGTATGTGTGAAAGTTTCGTGTTCTAGTTTTATCGTTTGGATGTTTAATTTGACAAAAGGACTAAATCGCGTAAAATGCAAAACTTGCATTCTATATGTTAAAATTGTGTATTTGTTATGAGGAATTAAATGAAAGGTCCTTATGTTGTAATTAGACCATTGATAGTGGAGGCGGATATTAATGGCCTTATATTTGATGTTTTAAATGTTTATAAAACAAGGTTAAAATGGTAAAAGTTGAATTAATGTATAATTAAAATAAAACAAACATAAAATTAGTCCATTACCATCTTTTTTGGCCAAATATTGAAGGAGAAGGAAGCTAGGGATTTGGTTTTCATTCGGTCACTTTAAACCTTGATTAAGGTATGGTTTTTGATCCGTTTTCGATAATTTCTATGTTTTTGTGATCGTTGCTTCGAGTACTAGCTAGCCTGTGCTTTAATTTTTGAGTTTGTTGGTGATTTTTTAAAATGCCATTGATGATAGCTTGAGCTTTTGAATGTTTGATGATGGAAAATGAGTATTTGTTGATAGATATCAATGTTTTGTAAAGTGATTTTTAGTGAAAATGCTTAAATAGGATTAAATTGTGAAAAGTGTAATGTGGGGTTAAAAATGTAAAATAAATGAAATTTTTGGACTACTAGGGACTCAAGTATAAATTGGCTAAGCATGGGTAAAATTGAATTGTGTGAATTTTGTGTATTTGTGAAATAAAGACTAAATTGCAAGAAATGTAAAAGTTTAGGGCCAAAGTGTAAATTAGCTTAAATATGTGTTTGTGGACTAAATTGAATGATTCAATGAATATATGTTTTATTGAATAGTGTTTTGAAAATTATTGAATAGTCTATCTGGCCCCTCTATTCCGACTATGAGGTAAGTTTATATGCAAATAAATGTCTTTGAATTGAATTATATATGTTTTATTATCACTGAATTGCTATGAATGTCGAACGAGGAAATACGAGCATGAATCGATGAAGTTACGACATCCAAAAGTCCCGTACAAACCTTAGGAATAGTATAGGATACGAATGTCATGACATTAGGTTACCGAGATGTGATTACATGTAAGACCATGTCTGGGACATTGGCATTGTATTGAGATTATGTGTAAGTCCATGTCTAGGACATTGGCATCGTTAATCGATTTTGTGTAAGACCCTGTCTGGGACAGTTGTATCGATATGTGTTAACATGTAAGACCATATCTGAGATATGGCATCGTACGAGCTTATGTGATTTCTGAGTATCCTTAATGATTTCGAATGTTTCAACAGGAAAATTCAAGTCGAGAAAGAATGTGTGAATGAGTTAAATGACTCAGTTACGTATGAGATTTATATGAGTATTGAAAGGTGAAGTATATGATGAATTTGATTAAGATATAGAATATGTGTTCAAGGTGAAAGGTTTATGAACTTGTATATGATTTGTTATGCTTAGCATATTTGAATTGATGTGTAAATATTCATATGATGACTTTATTTGTATATGGCTTACTAAGCTTTTAAAGCTTACTTTTTGTGTTCTTTTCATGTATTATAGATCATCGAAGCTAGCTCGGACATCAGGGATTATTGGGAACCATCATCACACTATCGATCATCTCGTTGGTACTTTTGGGAGCTTTGTATATTTTGTATATGGCATGTATAGGCTAGTGTCATTTTGTTATGTTTTGAACTATGATATCAGCCATGAGATTTGGCTTGTAAATGTTGGTATGCATTACCATTAAAGTTGGCTTGAATTGTGTTTGGTAAGTGTTGTATATGTGATGTATATAATGCCTTATATGTTGGCTTATTTGGTGTGGTTATGTATTGGTTATTTTGATTAGTTGTTAATTGTTGTGCTAATGCTTGGAAGTTAGCATATTGTGGTTTATTTTGAGATGATGATATGGTATATTAAGTGACTTGAAATTGAGGATAAGTTGATGAGTTAATGCATTTGGAATTAGGTAAATTGTGATAGTTTTGGCAGAATGAATTGGTATGTTTTGAATATGGAATTGAGTGTTTTAAATGGTTGTAAATAGATGGTATTATATGAGTATGAATTCTCATGTTTTTGGTTGCTTAAAGTTGTATTTTAATGGTGCTATTTTGGTTGCTATGTATGCTTGTGGAAAGGGTGGCAAATTGGCTTTTCAAATGGCCTATTTTTTGTCCACACGGGTAGAGACACGGACGTGTGTCTCAGCCATGTGTGACATACGGCCATGTTACACGGCCGTGTGTCCCCTAGGGTACCATTCGATTTAAAGTCAGTATACCCTATAGTTTTGAAACAGCCTAGACATACGGGTGTGTCTACTGGCCATGTGACCCAGGTCAGTAACCTCTCAAGTTTCGCCACGGCCAGGGCACATGGGCGTGTTTTCGGCCGTGTGGTGTAAGCCGGTATTTATGCCCTGTTTTCACATGGCCTGTGACACGGGCATCTCTGGTGACCGTGTGGGGCACACGGCCTGTTCACACAAGCGTGTGACCCTTATATGTTTGAAAGTTTTCTAAGTTTCCCAAAGTTTCCAAATGTTATCGGTTTAGTCCCGAACCACTTGTAAGCATGTTTTAAGGTCTCGTAAGACCTTATAAGGGACAATGTGAATGATTTGAATAGATTTTTCTTATGAATATATAAATGTATGTGATTAATGTGTATTATCCGGTAATACCTCATAACCCTATTTCGACGATGGATACGGGTTAAGGGTGTTACATTTAATTGGTATTAGAGCTATGATTTAGTCAATTTTAGGACTAACGTAGCAAGTGAGAGTCTAGCTATACATGCCATATATATAAACTAGGATAGTGTGATGATTCCTGACAATTAAAATATGTTTTTGTATAGTTAGTGGATCTCGATCGAGCCGTAGTTCATAATGTGGAAAGCAATGCGTTCGCTCCTACTCAAGGGGTAGCACCAGTTGATTCTAGGCCGATTTCAAGTAGCCATGAAGGAGAGGCTAAGCAAGCCTTTTTCCAAATGATGAATGAGTGGTTCACTCAGTATATTAGAACTAATCCGGCTGCTCCACAACCTTCACCCCCACCTAATCCTCCACAAGTCCCTATCATGCTACAAGCTATGAATCAGATTCAATTGAGTAAGCCTTCGGTTGATAAAATTAGAAAATATGGGGTTGAAGAGTTTTGTACTACTACTGATGATGATGCTGAGAGAGCTGAGTTTTGGCTTGAGAATACGATACGAGTGTTTGATGAAATGTCATGTACTCTTAATGAATGTCTTAAATGTGCTGTTTCGCATTTGAGAGATAAAGCGTATCATTGGTGGAAAAAATTAATATCTGTGGTTCTGAAAGAACGAGTCACTTGGGAGTTCTTTCAGACTGAGTTTAGAAAGAAGTACATTAATCAGAGATTCATAGATTAGAAACACAAAGAGTTTCTGGAGCTGAAACAAGACCGTATATCTGTTACAGAATACGAACGAGAATTTGTGACATTAAGTTAATATGCACAAGAATGTGTTTTGACTGAAGCAATTGTGTGCAAGAGATTTGAAGTTGGTTTGAATTAAGATATCCGCTTGTTAGTCGAGATTTTGAAAATAAAAAAGTTTGTTGTGCTTGTCAAATGAGCATGCAAAGCTGAGGAACTTGGGAAAGAGAAAAGAAAACCCGACTCGAAAGCCAAAGAGGTACGAAAAAGATCATCGAGTAAGTTATTTTAGTCGACATCAAAGAGGTTCCGAGATGATTTTAGTCGTTCAAGGGCTACTGAGGGTTATTCTAGATGAGACCGAGAGAGGCCACCTGTGAGTTTAAAAGCTACTTCAATAGCTAGTGTTGGAAATGTCAGACCAAATCAACCTGAGTGCAAACATTGCGGTAAATGACATCCCGAAAATTGTAGATTGAATGATCGAGCTTGTTTCAAATGTGGATCATTAGATTATTTTATCTATGAATGTCCTGAGTTGGCCGAGCAAGATACAGTGCATAATATGAGGCCGAGTAACACTGTAGCTAGGGGTAGACCACCCAGAAACACGAGTGATATGAGTGGTTGCCAAAGAATGATTAAAGACACAGCTGTAAGATCTGAAGCCCAAGCACCTGCTAGAGCTTTTACTATTTGCGCTGGCGAAGAAGCTTCACCTCTAGATGTTATTACTGGTACTTTCACTCTCTATGATTCTAGTGTTGTTGCATTAATTGATCCTGGATCTACTTATTCGTATATATGTATGAATTTAGTATCCAGTAAGACTTTACCTTTAAAGTCTACTGAATTTGTGATTAAAGTATCAAACCCTTAGGTAAGTGTGTTCTGGTTGATAAAATATGCAAGAACTGTCCGTTGATGATTCGAGATTACTATTTTTTGGCCAATCTAATGTTGTTGCCATTCTACAAATTTGATATAATTCTGGGTATGGATTGGTTGACATTGCATGATGCGATAGTGAACTGCAAACGAAAGATGATTGAGCTGAGATGTCAAAATGATGAGATAATTCATATTGAGTCTAATGATTTGAATGGCTTGCCGTTAGTGATTTCTTTGATGTTAGCTCAAAAATACGTGAGAGAGAGGTGTGAAGCTTACTTTGCTTATGTGCTCGACACTAAAGTGATCGAAAAGAAGATTGAATCAGTCCTAGTTGTGTGTGAATATCCGGATGTGTTTCTTGAAGAGTTACTAGGTTTACCACCAATCAGAGAAGTTGAATTTGGTATTGACTTAGTGCCAGGAACAACTCCGATATCGATAGCTCCGTACAGAATAGAACCAACCGAATTAAAGGAGTTGAAAGCTCAATTTCAAGAGTTGACAGCTAGAGGTTTTGCACGACTGAGTTATTCTCCTTGGGGTTCACCGGTTTTGTTTGTGAAAAAGAAGGACGGAACTATGAGAATGTGCATCGACTATCGACAGCTCAGTAAAGCGACTATCAAGAATAAATACCCTTTGCCATGAATAGACGATTTGTTTGATCAGTTGAAAGAGGCTACAGTGTTTTCAAAGATAGATTTGAGATCGAGTTATTATCGATTCATGAGTTAAAGACTCGATGTGCCAAAATCGCTTTTAAATGCAGGTACGAACATTATGAGTTTTTAGTTATGCCTTTCGGATTAACAAATGCACCTGCTATTTTTATGGACCTAATGAATCGGATTTTCAGACCGTATTTGGATCGATTTGTTGTTGCGTTTATTGATGATATCTTGATATATTCCTGTGATGAATCTAAGCATGCTGAACATCTGAGTGTAGTATTACAGATTTTGCGAGGTAAGCAACTATTTGCAAAGTTCAGTAAATGTGAATTTTGGTTGCGCGAAGTTAGTTTTCTGGGGCATATTGTGTCAGCATGAGGTATTCGAGTAGATCTGAGTAAGATTTTGGCAATATTAGATTGGAAATCTCTGAGAAATGTATCCGAAGTCTGAAGTTTTCTGGGACTCACTGATTATTACAGACGATTCGTAAAAGGTTTCTTAATGATTGCAACTCTGTTGACGAGACTACTTCAGAAAGATGTTAAGCTCAAGTGGTCAGACAAGTGCCAGAAAAGTTTTGATCAGTTAAAAGCTTTATTGACCGAAGCTCCAGTGCTAGTTCAAACAGAATCAGGTAAAGAATTCGTAATTTATAGTGATGCATCATTGAATGGTCTGGGCTGTGTTTTGATGCAGGAAGGTAAAGTCATAGCTTATGCCTCGAGACAATTAAAGCTGTATGAAAAGAATTATCCGATGCATGATTTAGTATTAGCAGCTATTGTGTTCACGTTGAATATTTGGCACCACTATCTGTTCGGTGAGAAATGTCATGTTTATTCAGATCACAAGAGTTTAAAATATTTGATGACTCAAAAATATTTGAATTTGTGACAGCGGAGATGGTTAGAATTGTTAAATGATTACGAGCTAGTTATTGACTACCATCCGGGAAAAGTAAATGTTGTTGCTGATGCATTAAGTCGAAAATCTTTATTTACTCTACGTGCAAGGAATACTTAGTTGGCTCTTTCTGATGACGGGTCAATAGTAGCTGAGTTGAAAACAAGACCGTTGTTTGTACAACAGATTTATGAAGCTCAGAAGACTGATAATGAAATGTTAACTAAAAGAGCTCAATGTGATTCGAACCTTGATTTAGAGTTTCAAGTTGATTTTGATGACTTTAAGATTCAGAGACTGAATTTGTGTTTCGAGGAATTCAGAGTTGATTCAAATGAATTTGAACGAAGCACATAGTAGTCATTTATCTGTTCATCCGGAAAGTATGAAAATGTTTAACGATTGGAAACAGTTCTATTGGTGGTATGGTATGAAATGTGACATTTCAGAGTTTGTTTCTAAATGTTTGATTTTTAGCAAGTTAAAGTTGAGCATCAGGTACCGTCTAGTTTATTACAGCTGATTATGATTTCCAAGTAGAAATGAGATAGAGTGACTGTGGATTTTGTTTCAGGTTTGCCCTTATCTCCGAATAAGAAAGATATAATTTGGGTTGTTGTTGACCGATTGACAAAATCAACTTATTTCATTCCTGTGCGTACAGATTATTTGCTTGACAAGCATGATGAATTGTATATCTCCGAGGTTGTGAGATTACATGGAGTACTTATTTCTATTGTTTCAGATAGAGATCCGATATTCACATCGTGATTTGTAAGAAACTACAAGAAGTTTTAAGTACAAAATTACATTTTAGTACTGCATTTCATCCGCAAACAGATGGTCAATCTGAGCGGATTATTCAGATACTCGAGGATATGTTGAGAGTTTGCATTCTTGAGTTCGAAGGTATGTGGGAAAAGTATTTGCCGTTGATTGAATTCGAGTATAAAAATAGTTTTCAATCGAGTATAAAAATGGCACTTTACGAAGCATTGTACGGTTACAAATGCCGAACACCTTTGTATTGGACTGAACAGAAAGTGAAAGTGATTCGTGAAAATTTGAAAGCAGCGTTAGATCATTAGAAATCCTATGCAGATTTGAAATGAAAAGATATTGAGTTTCAGATCAGGGATCGAGAGTTTTTGAAAGTGTCTCCATGGAAGAAAATACTTAGATTTGGCAGAAGAGGCAAGTTAAGTCCAAGATTCATCGGTTCGTATGAGATTATTGAGTGTATCGGGTCGGTTGCTTATAGATTGTCGTTGCCACCTGAGTTAGAAAAGATTCATAATGTATTTCACGTATCAATGCTTCGACGATACAGATCGGATCCCTCGTATGTGATTTTCCCCTCTGAGATTGAGATTCAATCCGATACGACATACGAAGAAGAACCGATCCGAGTTTTAGATCACGAGGTTAAAGAATTCAGAAATAAGAAAATTTCATTAGTAAAAGTTTTATGGCATCAACACGGGGTTGAAGAAACTACGTAGGAGCCCAAGAATGCTATGAGAGAGCAATATCCGAACCTATTCACTGGTAAGATTTGCGGAGACGAAAATCCCTAAAGGGGGAGAGTTGTAACAGCCCAGTTTTAGCTAAATTGGGACAGTGGTTTCGGAACCACAAATTCAAGGTCGTAAAATTACTTTAATATTATTTTTTATTTTTATAGCATGTGAATATGTATGTGTGAAAGTTTCGTGTGCTAATTTTATCGTTTGGATGTTTAATTTGACAAAAAGACTAAATCGCGTAAAATGCAAAAGTTGCATTCTATATGTTAAAAGTGTCTATTTGCTATGAGGCATTAAATGAAAGGTCCTTATGTTGTAATTATGTAACGCCCCGAATTTTGGGCCTAGAATTATTAAGTCTTGAGCATAGGAACAATTAAGAGGCTGTACATAAATATTTAGTCATGCATGGAAGTGACACAAATATATGTCTGGTTCAGTGGTTATGTGTTCTGGGAAGTGTCTGAGATGTCCCAAGTTCAAGCTTTGGCTTGGGAAATTTTTATTTATTTTTAAGTGAATAAGCCCTTGAACTTAATCAGCAGGTTATAATTATTTGTTGGAGAGAAATGTCAGAGTAGGCTTGCTGGTCTAGTGGTTGAGTAGAGTGCAATTGAGCAGGAAGTCTGGAGTTCAAGTCCTGGATTGTGCAAGGGTGTTTTATTTTGTTGCTTAAGCCGTGTTGGTATTTTAATCCAGCCAAAATACCAAAGAGTTTGATTGAGTGTTGGTTTCGGTTGTTGAGGTGATAATGGTGAGATATTAAGGAGGATTTTAAGGAGAGTTTTTAGGGATATGGAGAGAGGGTTATGCCGAATTGAATTCTTTTAGGCTCTCTCAAAATTTTTGGCTAGAGTTTGGTTTTTTCTCATTATTAGCTTCTGTCGACTATTTTCCTTGCTTGAAGGCCGAATTTTTGCTAAGGTTCCTACTGGTTTCTTTTCTTCTTCTTTTCCCACTTCGTTGTTCCTTCGGAGATTGTTTTTTTGTTCCCCTTGTTCATTGATTTTCTTTCCCTCTCCTATTTGCTACTATTTTCTTTCTCTTTCTGTGCTGCCGAAAATCATTAATTATTGCTAAGTTTAAAACGCCCTCTTTCTCTCGGTTCTTGCCGATTCTTTCTTCCATCTTTTTTTTACCCTTACGGTGCCGAACTTTCTCTATTGCCCTCTCTGCTGATTTTTGAATTCTATTTCTGAAATGTTGACTACACCATTTGGAGCGGTTGGGGTAAGCGACATTATTAGTGTTCGAGTGTTGTTGTTAAAGTGATATTCATTTTGACCACGACTGATTTTAGGTCATGTATTAGCGTTGTTTAGGTGCGGTTCATCTTAAGAGGGGTTGCGTACCTAGTATTCTAGCAGGTGTGTAAAACATGCCCAAACTATAGATCGGCAAAAAGCCAAAAAATGTAATCTTTGATGCCACATGGGCGTGCTCTCGCTCGTGTGGTAATCCAAATGCAAAAATGTGGGCGATTATTCGTAGAGGCCATCATGAGTGATTTCATGGGCTTAGGCCGTTTTGGGTCATGTTGGGTCGAAATGGGCCGTGTGGGCCCCACACGGGTAAATCGCACAGATGTGTGGAGAATATAGGGTCAGGCTGTGTAACCCACACGGCCAAGGCCATTTTTGGGCTTTGTGGGCCACACGGGCGTTTGGGCCCACATGGGCCCGCAATATGGGCTTTGGGCCCATTTTCTCTGTTTGATTGTTAAGGTTGCACGGGTTACCCGAGACGACTGTGGACCTACTGTTGGGTCAGTAAGTGTACCTAGACCCTCAAATTGGTAAAATGACTATTTTGCCCTTATGTGGTAAAATGACTATTTTGCCCTTATTAGGTAAAATAACTGTTTTGCCTTATGTGGTAAAATGACTGTTTTACCCTTATAAGGTAAAATGACTATTTTGCCCTTATAAGGTAAAATGACTGTTTTGCCCTTATGAGGTAAAATGACTGTTTTGCCCTTATGTGGTAAATTGACTGTTTTGCCCTTATGTGGTAAAATGACTGAAATGCCTCTACATGGTAAATTGACTATTTTGCCCCTATGTGAGGTATTTATATACATGTACATGTATGACTGCATTTTAGCTTGCTATTTAAACTGTAATGGATACATGTATGATTCTATGATATGACATGACATAACCGTATGATGCATTACATGGGGATGGTTTATTGTGATTGGAGGAAGTGCACTGTACTGGCAGCTTTGCTGTAAATCACTGATGGCTTTAAGCCTATTATACTGGCAGCTCTGCTACAAATACTGTTTAGTATCGTAACCGTGCTATTTTGGAGTGTAGGGATGGGTGGGTTGATTTTATTCCCACATGGAGTGTAGGGCTGGACGAATTGGAGTGTAGAGGCTGGTTGGGTAACACTTGCATACTGTTTAAACTGTTACTGCACTAATTACTGTTACTGCTCTGGTTACTATTACTGCAATAGGCCAAGGCCCAAACACATGACTGTTTCTGTATTGAGATAGGCTAAAGCCCAAAATGATATTATCATCATTCTTCGATCTGAGCTTAGGCCCGCATCAGATTTGCTTATTGCATGATTGACTGAATGTTTATTAAGGGATTACACACTGAGTTTTTGTGAACTCACCCTTCTGTTTATCTACCCAGGTAATCCTTAGGCGGATCGATGCCGCGAGGGACTCGAACGTGGCCACACAACTGCGAATGCTTCTATTTTTGACTTTTAAAGTTTTTTATTTTAATTTGGGTATTTTCTGTAATAAGGCCTCTTTAAATTTTTAACATTTAATTTTGGGTTTTACTTAAATTGAATTATAACTGCTAGTAGTAGGACATGAGTTTTCAAAAGATAAATGTTTTTCAAGAATACCACGAATACGCAAAACCATTTCAAAAGCTTCCGCAAAGTATAACGATTTGAAATTAAATAATGTTTTGAAAGTGAATAACTTTTGGAAACAAATGATGTGATTTGATCAAAAACGCAATGAGGTAAAAAGATTGTTTAAATGGTTTTAGCAGCAACTTAGTTTCAAAAGCTCTTTCATGTGACATCACCAGATTCGACCATAACGTCCAGGCCGGGTCTGGGGTGTTACAAATTACACCATTGATAGTGGAGATGGACATTAATGGCCTTATATTTGATGTTTTAAATGTTTAGAATCCAAGGTTAAAATGGTAAAAGTTGAATTAATGTATAATTAGAATAAAAAAAACATAAAATTAGTCCATTATCATCTTTGTTGGCCGAATATTGAAGCAGAAGGAAGCTAGGGATTTGGTTTTCATTCGGTCACTTTAAACCTTAATTAAGGTATGGTTTTTAATCCGTTTTTAATAATTTTTATATTTTTGTGATCTTTGCTTCGAGTACTAGCTAGCCCGTGCTTTAATTTTTGAGTTTGTTGGTGATTTTGTAAAATGCCATTGATGATAGCTTGAGCTTTTGAATGTTTGATGATGGAAAATGAGTATTTGTTGATAGATATCAATGTTTTGTAAAGTGATTTTTAGTGAAAATGCTTAAATAGGATTAAATTATGAAAAGTGTAAAATGTAAGGTTAAAAATGTGAAATAAATGAAATTTTTGGGCTACTAGGGACTCAAGTATAAATCGGCTAAGCATGGGTAAAATTGAATTGTGTGAATTTTGTGTATTTGTGAAATAAGGACTAAATTGTAAGAAATGTAAAAGTTTAGGGCCAAAGTGTAAATTAGCTTAAATATGTGTTTATGGACTAAATTGAATGAATCAATGAATAAATGAGTTAATTTTGAATGTATATAGATCAAGAACGAAAGAAATCAGATTTAGATCGGGGAAAGTCGAAAGTTATTGAATAGTCGATCTGGCCCCTCTATTCCAACTACGAGGTAAGTTCATATGCAAATAAATGTCTTTGAATTGAATTATATATGTTTTATTATCATTGAATTGTTATGAATGTCAAACAAGTAAATACGAGCATGAATCGACGAAGTTACAACATCTGAAAGTCCCGTACAAACCTTAGGAATAGTATAGGATACGAATGTCATGACCTTAGGTTACCGAGATGTGATTACATGTAAGACCATGTCTGGGACATTGGCATTGTATTGAGATTATGTGTAAGTCCATGTCTGGGACATTGGCATCATTAATCGATTTCGTGTAAGACCCTGTCTGGGATAGTTGTATCGATATGTGTTAACATGTAAGACCATATCTGAGATATGGCATCATACGAGCTTATGTGATTTCTGAGTATCCTTAATGATTTCGAATGTTTCAATAGGAAAATTCAAGTCGAGAAAGAATGTGTGAATGAGTTAAATGACTCAGGTACGTATGAGATTTATATGAGTATTGAAAGGTGACGTATATGATGAATTTGATTAAGATATAGAATATGTGTTCAAGGTGAAAGGTTTGTTTGAATTGATGTGCGAATGTTCATATGATGACTTTATTTGTATATGGCTTACTAAGCTTTTAAAGCTTACTTTTTGTGTTCTTTTCATGTTTTATAGATCATCGAAGCTAGCTCGGACATTAGGGATTATCGGGAACCATCATCACACTATCGATCATCTCGTTGGTACTTTTGGGAGCTTTGTATATTTTGTATATGGCATGTATAGGCTAGTGTCATTTTGGTATGTTTTGAACTATGATATTAGCCATGAGATTTAGCTTGTAAATGTTGGTATGTATTACCATTAAAGTTGGCTTGAATTGTGTTTGGTAAGTGTTATATATGTGATGTATATAATGCCTTATATGTTGGCTTATTTGGTGTGGTTATGTATTGGTTATTTTGATTAGTTGTTAATTGTTGTGCTAATGCTTGAAAGTTGGCATATTGTGGTTTATTTTGAGATGATGATATGGTATATTAAGTGACTTGAAATTGAGGATAAGTTGATGAGTTAATGCATTTGGAATTAGGTAAATTGTGATAGTTTTGGCAGAATGAATTGGTATGTTTTGAATATGGAATTGAGTGTTTTAAATGGTTGTAAATAGATGGCATTATATGAGTATGAATTGTCATGTTTTTGGTTGCTTAAAGTTGTATTTTAATGGTGCTATTTTGGTTGCTATGTATGCTTGTGGAAAGGGTGGCAAATTGGCTTTTCCAATGGCCTATTTTTTGTCTACACGGGTAGAGACACGGACGTGTGTCTCAGCCGTATGTGACATACGGCCATGTTACACGGCCGTGTGTCACCTAGGGTACCATTCGATTTAAAGTCAGTATACCCTATAGTTTTGACACAGCCTAGACATACGGGTGTGTCTACTGGCCATGTGACCCAGGTCAGTAACCTCCCAAGTTTTCCCACGGCAAGGGCACACGGGCGTGTTTTCGGCCGTGTGCTGCAAGCCAGTATGTATGCCCTGTTTTCACATGGCCTATGACACGGGTGTGTCTGGTGACCGTGTGGGGCACACGGCCTGTTCACATAGGCGTGTGACCCTTATATGTTTGAAAGTTTTCTAAGTGTCCCAAAGTTTTCAAATGTTATCGGTTTAGTCCTGAACCACTTGTAAGCATGTTTTAAGGTCTCGTAAGACCTTATAAGGGACAATGTGAATGGTTTGAATAGATTTTTCTTATGAATATATAAATGTATGTGATTAATGTGTATTATCCGGAATACCTCATAACCCTATTTCGACGACGGATACGGGTTAAGGGTGTTACATTTAATTGGTATTAGAGCTATGATTTAGTCAATTTTAGGACTAACGTAGCACGTGAGAGTCTAGCTATACATGCCATATATATAAACTAGGATAGTGTGATGATTCCTGATAATTAAAATATGTTTTTGTATAGTAAATGGATCTCGATTGAGCCGTAGTTGATAATGTGGAAAGCAATGCATCCGCTCTTGCTCAAGGGGTAGCACCAGCTGATTCTAGGCCGATTTCAAGTAGCCATGAGGGAGAGGCTAAGCAAGCCTTTTTCCAAATGATGAATGAGTGGTTCACTCGGTATATTAGAACTAATCCGGTTGCTCCACAACCTTCACCCCCACCTAATCCTCCTCAAGTCCCTATCATGCTACAAGCTATGAATCAGATTCAATTGAGTAAGCCTTCAGTTGATAAAATTAGAAAATATGGGGTTGAAGAGTTTTGTATTGCTACTGATGATGATGCATAGAGAGCTGAGTTTTGGCTTGATGTTTTTGGTTGCTTAGAGTTGTATTTTAATGGTGCTATTTTGGTTACTATGTATGCTTGTGGAAAGGGTGGCAAATTTGCTTTTCAAATGGCCTATTTTTTGTCCACACAGGCAGAGACACGGGCGTGTGTCTCAGCAGTGTGTGACACACGGCCCTGTTACACGGCCGTGTGTCCCCTGGGTACCCTTCGATTTAAAGTCAGTATACCCTACAATTTTGACACGGCCTGACACACGGGCGTGTCTACCAGCCGTGTGTGGCACACGGGCTGACACATGGGCGTGTGGCTAGCCGTGTGGCCCAAGTTAGTAACCTCCCAAGTTTTCCCATGGCCATGGCATACAGGCGTGTCTTCGGCCGTGTGGTGCAAGTCAGTATGTATGCCCTGTTTTCACACGGCCTGTGACACGGGCGTGTCTGGTGACCATGTGATGCACACGACCTATTCACACGGGGGTGTGACCCTTATATGTTTGAAAGTTTTCTAAGTTTCCCAAAGTTTGCAAATGTTATTGGTTTAGTCCCGAACCACTTTTAAGCATGTTTTAAGGTCTCGTAAGACCTCATAAGGGACAATGTGAATGATTTGAATAGATTTTTCTTATGAATATATAAATGTATGTGATTAATGTGTATTATCTGGTAATACCTCGTAACCCTATTCCGGTGACGGGTATAGGTTAGGGGTGTTACAAATTAAATAAATAATGTCTATTTTGATAAATAAAAAAACATGTAGTGGCTAAATTAAATTATAAAGTAAGGGGTCAAAAGTCTAGGAAGCACATATAATTGGACACAATACATGAGAGGCCGGAATCCCCATCATAATACATATAAGGGGAAACACACTCTATTAGCCCCTCTCTCTCTCTCTCTCTCTCTCTTTGTTAAACTAGGAAGTTGTTTGTCTACTTAAATAGACTTCTACTAATACAATAAGGGTTTCACTCATTCTCCCTATAAATAGATGGCATCAGTAGGGCTAAATACACAATAATTTTTACATAACTATGAGATATTGTCATTCTAGCCGAAAATAATAAGAATTTATTTCCAAGTATAATTTTTATTTTCCAGAATAACAATTCTATCATTTCTATTGAAGAGAGATTTTTGCTTTCCCATTGAAAGTATAGTAAATAATTTCCAATTCTATGTTTGATTCGAATTTGTTCGAGCCACACTCAAAGTAGTTTGTGGTACGAGAATAGCGGAGAAGGCTGTTCAGTTGAAAGTTGGGAATGACAAGGATCTGTCTAACTGAAAAAACAAGTGCGATTTTAGGAAAAATTTTATTGCTATAAATATCACAAACTGACACAGTTTTAAAATTTTTAATTTTCCGTTATGCAAGAAAATCATTTTCGAACCAGATTTTTTTCCAACACTGAGAGGGTCAACTAAAAAAATATATTGAACAAGAAGTCTATCCACTGAATAGGACAAATAACCAAGAAGCAAAGCCCTTTAATAATTGGCATGAGGATAAAGGGAAGCAGCCCATACGTAGAGTTATAGACGTTTTGATCGAAGGGAATAAAGAACGGGCTAGTTCAAACACCAAGTGAAAAGCCCACCAACATAGTTTCTTATTTGTTTCAACATCAATCAAGAAGCCTAGATCATCCCTTTTGTGTTTGAGATTTTTAGAGATAGACGAACGGGAAATCCTAGACTTGAAAGGGAATGATCCTCTTATTATTTTTGCCACCATTTCATCCTTCCAAGTTAATAGAATGAAATTGGATGAGCTAAATTTGATTATATAGATCAAGTAAAGCAATGTACGAATTTAGATCGGGGAAAGGAAAAAGTATCGATTAGTTGATCGTAAATTCTCGTTTGCAATCGAGGTAAGTTTGTACATTTAATTAAAGTTGTATTATGCTAGATTTACATGCTTTTATGTTATATTATAGTATTACGTCTCTATCAAAAATCCAACGAAGTTTCGGCGACTTTCAGATCCTGTTTGAACCTTAGGAATATATAGGATAAAAATGACATGTCATTAGGGGTTACCGTGTTTCGAGTGATGGTCTTGTACGTCCTATCGGTGGCTGAGTTTCTGGCATGTGTTGCGATTACTTAACAGCTTGTGTGAGCAGCACCGTGTAGCTATGTCTTAACTGACAGCTTGTGTGAGCAGACTCATTTATGGCTCGAGAGAGAGCATTGATACGAGATATGAGATAATATTGGTTTCGACCACATGATGGCACATAGTGTGCGAGATTCCTGCATATCCGATATTATTCTAGTGATTCAATATGTATGAAAAAGGGAAGGTTTAACAAATGCTTCAATATGTGTTGCTATGAAAGTATGATAAGGTATGAGTTGATGATGTTTGAAATATGCTTAGCCATATGCTTGAAAATATGAATGCTTATAAGTAGTGTGTACAAAAACTATGATTTTTTTAGATGATTTGCTATGCTATGTGATTATCTAACTTGAAAAGTTGTTGTTGTTTAGGATAATGCCAAGTCATGTTGGATTGTCTCAAATTGTTTTTATGATTATAAATTGAAATGGTAAGCTTTGTTTACGAATTACAGACTTACTAAGCATTATATGCTTATTTTGTGTTATTTCCTTTGTGTTTCTAGATATGATGTTTGAAATATGCTTAGCCAAATGCTTGAAAATATGAATGCTTATAAGTAGTGTGTACAAAAACTATGATTTTTTTAGATGATTTGCTAAGCTATGTGATTATCTAACTTGAAAAGTTGTTGTTGCTTAGGCTAATGCCAAGTCATGTTGGATTGTCTCAAATTGTTTTTATGATTATAAATTGAAATGGTAAGCTTTGTTTATGAATTACAAACTTACTAAGCATTATATGCTTACTTTGTGTTATTTCCTTTGTGTTTCTAGATAATTGGAAGCTCTTTCGGATTGGAAGTTGTCGGAGATCCATCACACTATCCATCGGTTATATCGGTATGTTTTGACAATTTTGAGTCATGGTTATAATGGCATGTATAGGCATTTTGTTTAATGAGTTTAGCCATTATGTGTGGCTTGTATATGTGTTATTTTGGTTGATGAAATAGTTGGTATGATAATAAGATTATATGGTATTATGCAGGGTTGTTAATTTGATGTTTGTGTTGGTTAAGTTGATGGTAAGAAAATGTTGATGGAAATGGTATGGTAGCTTTGAATGTAGTTGGTTTTGGTCTAATTGGTAAGCTGCATGATAGGTATGCAAATGGTTATAATGGTACTTATTATGTATATATTTTGGTGTATGAACAATATGGAAAATGTGGCTTTATAATAGGCAAAAATAATAAGAGGATAATTCCCTTATTATGGTTGCACAAGGATTCTATTTTCAGAGATAGACACACGACCGTGTGGACGAAAAATAGGCCATTTTCAAGCCATTTTTCTCACCCAAATTCATACCACTTCTACAAGACAAAAAAACCTATAATCAAGCATTCAAAACTCACTTAACATATGCAAAATACAAACTTAAAAAACCTAAAGCTATCCATACAACCAACATGCCAAAATGACACCTTAACTTCCATAATAAAATTTACCTAAACAACTATCCAATTCATTCATGTTCAAATCATACCAATTGGACAACCATAAAGCCACATTTTCCATATTGTTCATAAACCAAAATATATACACAATAAATACCATTATAACCATTTGGATACCTATCATGCATCTTACCAATTAGCCCAAAACCAACTACATTCAAACCTACCATACCATTTCTATCAACATTTTCTTACCATCAACTTAACCAACACAAACATCAAATTAACAACCACACATAATACCATATAATCTTATTATCATACCAACTAGTTCATCAACCAAAATAACACATATACAAGCCACATATAATGGCTAAAATCATTAAACAAAATGATTATACTTGCCATTATAACCATGACTCAAAATCGTCAAAATATACCGATATAACTGATAGATAGTGTGATGGATCTCCAATAACTTTTGATTCGAAAGAGCTTCCGATTATCTAGAAACACAAAGGAAATAACACAAAGTAAGCATATAATGCTTAGTAAGTTTTTAATTCATAAACAAAGCTTACCATTTCAATTTATAATCATAAAAACAATATGAGACAATCCAACATGACTTGGCATTAGCCTAAGCAACAACAACCTTTCAAGTTAGATAATCACATAGCTTAGAAAATCATCTCAAAACATTATAGCTTTTGTACACACTACCTTTTCATACTTTCATAGCAACACATATTGAAGCATTTGTTAAACCTTCCCTTATTCATACCTATTGAACCACTAGAATAATATCGGATAAGCGGGAATCTCACACACTATGTGCCGTCATGTGGTCAAAACCATTACTATCTCATATCTCGTATCAATGCTCTCTCTCGAGCCATAAATGAGTCTGCTCATACAAGCTGTCAGTCAAGACGTAGCTACACGATGTTGCTCACGCAAGTTGTCAAGTAACCGCAACACATGTCGGAAACTCAACCACCGGTAGGACGTACAAAACCAGCACCCGAAACACAATAACCCCTAATGACATGTCATTTGTATCCTATATATTCCTAAGGTTCAAACGGGATTTGAAAGTTGCCGAAACTTCGTTGGATTTTTCTGTAGAGACGTAATACTCTAATATAACATAAAAGCATGTAAATCAAATATAATACAACTTTAATTAAATGTACGAACTTACCTTGATTGCAAATGAGAATTTATGATAAACTAATCCAATACTTTTTCCTTTCCCCGATCTAAATCCATACGTTGCTTTACTTGATCTATATAATCAAATTTAGATCATTCAATTTCATTTCATTCAATTTAATCCAAATTTAATATTTTGGCAAAATTATGCTTTTACCCTTAAAATTTTGAATTCATTACAATTTAGTCCTTAGCTAAAAAAAATACAAATTCCTGCAATTTAGCCCACACACCCATGCTGGCTGAATATTAAATTAGTCCATAGCAATCCCTATATTTCATTTATTTCACATTTTTACCATGAACATTTTTCTATTTTTTAATTAAATACTTAAATGACAATTTCATAAAAAATTCTTTTACAAAAGTTACTCAATTATCATCAACTATTCATTTTCATCCATCAAACATAAAAAAAAACCGATATACATTCATGGTAAACCCTAGAATTTTAATAGTTTTGCAAATTAATCCTCGGGCTAGCTAGATTAAGCTACAACGACTCCAAAAACATAGAAATCATTAAAAACAGGATGAAAAATACTTACATCCATGAGAATATAGATCGGCCGAATGTTTGAAGCTCAAAAATGGTAGTTTTCTTCCTTAGGCATTCGGCTAGATGAAGATGGACAATGTAATGTGATTCTTGTTTTATTTATTTTGTTTATTTATTATTAAATTACTAATATAACCTTTATTAAACATATTAATGGTGTCCATAATTATCCACTACTTAAATTAATGGTTTAATTACCATTTAAGGCCACTCATGGTTAAATTTCATAGCAATTTAACACATTTTCTAATAGAACATAAATTTTACACTTTACGCGATTTTGTCCTTTTTATCAAATTAAGCATGGAAACGATAAAATTTCTTGACGAAATTTTTATAAGATGCTACTATGATGCTAAAGACCTTAAAATAATAATAAAATAATTTTTTTGACATCAGATTTGTGGTCCCAAAACCACTATTCTGATTTCACAGAAAACGGGCTGTTACAAGGATATTTGAAGTACAATTAGAAAAAGGCTAGGGAATATCACATCATATCCTTAAAGCTTATAGAAGAAAAAATGAACCTTCCTTCTTCCCTTCCTGAATGCTACAACCATATCCAAAAAGAATAAACTTGATCGATGGAAGAAATGTAGTCTTGGAGAGTTTAGAAGTACTATTGACTTGTCGCAATTTGTTGTGGCAGATTAAACTAGTTTTCATACTTAAGGATCTTGAATACGAGCAATCTTATTATGTTTTATTTAATTTTTCTACTTTAGTTTCAATTTAATAAAAAGTGTGATTTGAGCTAATTTTATGATCTTAGAGGCCGAAAGAGGCCTAAGGGAAGACTACGTACTTAGTGAATGTGTAGGACACCATTCAAAGGCATAAGGATTCAAGGTTGGTCAAAATGTTGCAACATAGTGAACATAGTGCCAAAATACCAAGTCTGCCTTTGGTGTCGTGACACACCCCTGAAGTTGAGCCTGATCCAATTAAACTATCTTCAGTGTCGCGACATCCACTGGCTGTGTGGATTTATGCGCTTAGGAAAATTATCGTAAAAATGTGAACGGACCTAGGAGCTAAGGACAACGACCAACCCTAACATTATAAATAGACTCATTAAACACTTGAAAATGGACCCCTTTTGTAACTTAGAATTTTCCTTTCAATTTAGTTTTTAGTTTTTATTTCTTTTTAGACTTAGGATTTATTTTTAGTTTTGTTTTCGTTCGTGATATTCAGAGAATCTCCTTTGTGGATTTATGTGTTTCAATCAATCAATACAATCAGGAATTCTTCTTAAACTTTTATTCTTAATTCGTTATTCATGTTTACTTTATTTATCAAGTTTACATTTTTTTATGAAATTCGTTAGGAACTAATCCTCTTATAGGGGATTACCGAGTGGATGTGTGATTAATTATTTTATATGTAGGGTTTTCTTAGTAGATCAATTGTTTGGGATAGGAAGAACTTAAACCCTAGGCCTAACAACCCTAAAAAGTCATTTAGGTGGAAATTAACTCGAATTTGGTATTTTCTATCTGTGAACCCCTTACCCTAATCTGGTTTGGACTGTAAGGTTAAGAGATAAGTAGTTCTTTTTTATTTGTTAGTTTAATAGAAGATTGAGAGATTCTACTAGGGTAACGACTAGTTGATTAAGTCGAAACCCAAAATAGGAATTAGTTATGACCACTGAAGTGAGCTAATTACCCATGCTTAGATTTGGTTGAGCTACTTATTATTTTTTTCGTTTTCACTATTTTTTGCATGTTTTATTCTTTTCTTGTAAAACTTAACTTCTTTTACTTTACATTTTGCTGTAATATAATTTATTTAAAGTATTAATTAGATCTATTCACGTTTAAGTTAATATTAATTTAGTACTCGCCACCCTTGGTTACAATCCTCGGAGTACTTACCAACTCCGTTGTAAAAACTATATTACAATCTAACCCACATACTTGTGGACACTACCTCAATTTCATATATTTAGTTGCAGTATTTACACTCTGGACGTTAGTTTGTCCAAAGGTGGTCAAGTTGTTGGCGCCATTGCTAGGAAGGCAACGTTGCTAGATTAATTTTAATTTTTGTGTTTTATAGAAAAATTAGGAAAATTTTAAATTATAGATATGCGTTTTGTTTTTATTTTTATTTTTTCTAACGTGTTTGTTTTCCTTTGTGGTTTTAGTCTATGAATCAAAGTAGAGGCACACCTATAGAGCTACCACTGATCCAGAAAGACTAACAATTTGTTTCCTTTGGTAGTAAGAATTTTTGAAAATCATGAATACCTAGTGCAAGACATTCACAAGGGAGGTTTATGAAAAAATTATTAATATTTGACTTAGATTTTATCATATTTAACATCTAACACGATGAAGTAGGTAATAAGGGTAATTTCTTTTGATATGAACTGGTTACGACCTAGTATTACTTTAACTGCTATTCAAAGTCCTTATTTTGAATTGAACCCTGCATTGCTAACATGGATTTCTTCAAATATCAGGTTTGGCAGTTACAAAAATGAGGACCCTATAGCTTTTCTTCGACAGTTCGAACACATATGCAACACTATTGCGTACACTGGTGTTTCGACAAAGGTTTTCAAATTTTTATTAATCCCATTTGCCTTAGAAGGCCAAGCAAAAGCCTGGTTAGATTCACTTCTTCCATATACAATTACAACATGGATTGAATTTGTACAATTATTCTTACGCCGAGTTGTGCTTATGACCAAGGTAATCATTAGATAAGAAAAGTTATTTAAATTTAAGCAAAATGTTACTGAGACATTGGGACAAGCATGAGAAAGGTTTAAAATGATTATTCGGTCAATATTAGGAGGAGGTGTAAAGTTTGCAATACAAATACACCATTTTTATGGTGGTTTTGATGGACAAGGCATGCGACAGATTAATATTATATCCAGATGGAGTCTTTGGTTGAAAATAGGAAAAGAAATAATCGATATATTGGAAAAAGTTAGCGAGAACGAGCTTACATGGGGTATAAGTTGAGACATAAAAAATACTAACTTGGCAGAATGAATATCTTAAAAACAAACATTTGACAATTTGGAATTAATAACATTAGACTCTGTCGAACCTAATGAGGATGAACCAGAGGAGGAAAGCTTGAATGACACAGAATAAGAGAATAACGAGCTAGCCCTTCAACTTGACTGGTGGTGAAAAAGTAGAGAACACCCATAATAGGTACTTCCTACCATAACTAAAATGTTTCCTTCTATTACTAAACCATCTAAATTGGAATTGAAACCATTACCTAAACACCTAAAGGATGGATATTTGGAAGACTAGAATACTTTGCCTGTAACAGCTCGGTTTTAGCTAAATCGAAACAATAGTTTCAGAACCACAAATTTGAGGTCATAAAATTATTTTAATATTAGTTTGATATTTACGGCATGAAATTAGATATGTGTGAAAGTTTCGTAAGCTAATTTTATCGTTTAATAGCTCAATTTAAGAAAAAAGATTAAATCGCGTAAATTGCAAAAGTGTTGTTCTATTAGCTAATGATGTCAAATAGGTATATAACTTTAAAGTTAAGGTCCTTAAGTGATAATTTACCCATCAGAGAGTTAATGGATGATAATGGTTTGGCATGTAGTGAAATAATTAATATTCATTAAGGTTAATTTGGTAAATTGGTAATTAATGATAATTATAATAAAACAAACCATGTATCATCTTTATTTACATCTCTTGTAACAAAAAATTAGGGCTTAGGAAGCCATTTTTGATGCTTAACCTTTCTGCAAGCTCATCCTTCTCTAATTGGTATGTATTTTGTCCCATTTTTAATGATTTCTATGTTTTTGTGATCGTTGCTTTGAATACTAGCTAGCCCATGCCTCAATTTCTAAAAGTGTTGATGGTTTTGAAAGTTTCCATTGATTAATTCATGTGTTTTATGATGTTTAATGATTAATTATGAGAGCTTAGTGCTTGATATACATGTTTTGTAAAGTGATTTTGAGTAAAAATGCATATTAGGGATTAAATTGAGAAAAGTATAAATTGAGAGGTTAAATTGTGAAATAAATGAAAGTATTCAGCTGCTAGAGGTCCCTAGGAAATTCAGATAGCATATAATTGAATTTAATTGTGTGAATTTTTTGTTTTTGTGAATTAGGGACTAAATTGAATAAATGTGTAACTTTAGGGACTAAAGTGTAAAAATGCCCAAATATGTGTTTGTGGATTAAATTGAATGAATTGGTGATTAAATGGGTTAATTTTGAATACATATAGATTAAGAAAGAAAGAATTTAGATTTAGATTAGGAAAAATCGAAGGTTATTGAGTAATCGATCCGATTCGTCAGTTTCAAGTGTGAGGTAAGTTCGTACGTGATAAACATTGTTACAATTATGTTTTTAATGCTTTAATAATGCAAAATTTGTATATATGCGACTACGAATACGTACGACGACAAATCAACTATATTTGGCACTCAGTGTGCGTTTCGAAATAGCTTCGGCTATATAAAGCACTTAGTGTGCGAATTGGAATAGCTTCAGCTATACGTGGCACTAAGTGTGCGATATTGAGATAGTTTTGGTATAATTTTGTGGCACTAAGTGTGCGATATCGTTATAACTTCGGCTAAACATTTATGCACTAAGTGGGTGAGTTATTAAAGCATTGACAGATTTTTAAACGATATAATGTATTGAACAAAGAGGTGAGAATGAGATAAATAAATACGAGAAAGTACAGGTACGTACTATACCTATGTGGTAGTTGATAATATGTGTATGAAGCTGATGAATTTGTATATACGCGATAAATGGTCATGAATTAGAATTGAATGATGATATAAGAACTACTAAGTGTTTATTTCTTGATGATTTGTATTTTATCAACTGCTGAGTATTATTGGTATGAACTTACTAAGCTATGAAGCTTATTATGTGTTATTTTTCTTTGTTTTATAGATTATCGAAGCTAGCTCAGACTCGAAGATTGTCGGGAATACGTCATCACACTATCGATCATCTTGTTAGTACTTTTGAATGCTTGTAAATATGGTATACAATTGCATAGGCTAGTGAGTTGATGATATGTTTTGAATTATGATTTAAGCCATGAGATTTGGCTTATTGTTGGTTGTAAATGTTGGTATGTATTTGGTCATTTAAGTTGGCCTAAATGATATGTTTGATAAGTAAGTTATATAATGTATATAATGTTTATGTGATGGCTTGATTATAGGATGTTAAAATGGTAAGTCTTGTGGTTTATAATAGGTAATAAGATGATGATGATGAAAGGCATTTAGAAGTTATGCAAGTTTGATTGTTTTGGCATGATTGTGGTTGAGAATTTAAGTAGTGAAATGGTTGATTATGAAATGACATGAATTATAATGTAATGAATTGATACCATTTGTGGATAGGTGAACATGAGAAAAGGGTGGCAAATTGGCTTTGCAAATGGCTTATTTTTGTCCATATGGGCAGAGACAGGGGCGTGTGTCTTAGCCGTGTGCGACACATGGTCATGTTACACGACCGTGTGTACCTTGGGGTACCTTTTCCAATTAAAGTCAGTATACCCTACAATTTTGACACAGCCTAGACACACAGGCATGTCTACTAGCCGTGTGTGGCACACGGGCTAGCACATGGGCATCTGGTCGGCCGTGTGACCCAAGTCAGTAACCCCTTTAGATTACACACGGCCTGGTGCACAGGTGTGTCCTCGGCCGTGTGGTACAAGTCAATATGTATGCCCTGTTTTCACACGGCTTGTGACACAGGCGTGTCTGGTGACCGTGTGAGGCACACGACCTGTTCACACGGGCGTGTGACCCTGATATTAAAGAAAATTTTACAAGTTTCTCAAAGTTTACAAATGTTATCAGTTTAGTGCCAAACCACTTCTAAGCATGTTTCAAGGTCTCGTAGAGCCTTATAAGGGACAATGTTAATGATTTGAATGTATTTTGATTGTGGATGCATATATGTATAAATTATGTTATGATTGATCGATAATGCCTCGTAACCCTATTCTGGCTACGAATACGGGTTAAGGTTGTTACATTTAATTGGTATCGGAGCTACAGTTTAGTCGATTCTAGGACTAACGTAGCGAGTGAGAGTCTACCTATACATGCCATATATATAAACTGTGATAATGTGATGATTCCCAAAAGTTAAAATATGTTTTTCGTATAGCAAATGGATCCCGATTGAGCCATAGCTGACGATGTTGAAAGTAATGCGCCCCCTCCCACTCAAGGGGCAGCGCCGGCCGACTCTAGGCCTATTTCGAGTAGCCAAGGAGGAAAGGCTAAACAAGCCTTCTTTCAAATGATGAGTGATTGGTTCACAGAGTTCGTTCGAACGAATTTGACTAGTTAACAACCTCCACCCCCACCTATTCCTCAGCAAGTCCCAGTTATGCCGCAAGTGTTAGATCCGATTCGATTAAGTAAGCCATTAGTGGATAAGATACGTAAACACGGGGCCCGAAGAGTTTCGGGCTAAAGTTGATGATGATGTTGAGAGAGCTGAGTTCTGACTTGAGAATACAATCAGAGTGTTTGATGAATTATCCTGTACTCCTGATGAATGTATCAAATGTGTGGTATCACTGTTAAGAGACAATGCGTATCATTGGTTGAAAACGTTGATATTAGTAGTTTTGAGGGAACGTGTAATAGTTTGATTTAGACCCTAGTCAGAATAGTGGAATCTGAGTCAGAAAAATATTTAAATATTATTTTAAGTGCTTTTGATATGTGAATTAGCATGTGTGAAATTTTTGTATGAAAATTCGATTATTTGTGTGCTTAATTTGTGAAAAGGACCTAATCGCGTAATATGTAAAAGTTACCTACTATTTGTTAATGTGCTTATTTGTTATGTCTTTGTAAATGAGAGGTCTTTTTATGGTTATTTGACCATTGGAAGTTTGAATGGACATTGATGACCATCCATTAAGTGATATATATATATATGATTTAATAAAGGCTATAATTATTAATATATGTTATAATAAAAGAAAATATGATAATGGATGATTTATTCATCCTTGTTAACCGAAGATACAAAAGGAAAAGAAAAGAAAAACTTAAGCTAGGGTTCGACCATGATCCAAGTTTGATTCAAGGTTTGTTTTTGTTCTGTTTTTGATAATTTCTACGTTTTTGTAATCGTTGCATAGTGTTCTATCAAGCCCATGCCTGAATTTTTGATTTTGATGATGGTTTTAAAATATGCCATGGATGAATTCATGAGTTTTGTGTTTTTAAATGGTGAAATATGAAAGCTTGGTGTTGGGTTAATATATTTTGTCTTTGGATTCTTGATGAATTTGAGTATAATGGGCTAAATTGTGAAATTTGTAAATTGAGGGACTAAAATGTGAAACAAATTAAATATATGGACTTATATGAACACTATGGAAATTCGGCTAAGCATATGTGTAAGGAAATTTTGTATATTTTGTGATTTTTGTGATTAGGGACTAAAGTGTCAAAATGTAAAAATATGAGGGCTAATTTGTAAAATACCCTAAATATATGTTTTTGGATTTATTTGAATGACTTGGTAAATAAAAGAGTTAAAATTGAATTTATATAGATCAAGAATTAAAGTAAACGAAATTAGATCGGGGAAAGTTGAAATTCGTTGAGTAGCCGATTCCGTCTATCCGAATCCGTATGAGGTAAGTCAATATACAAATAAACATGTTTAAGTTGATTTACTTATGTTTATATGACAATGAATTGTGATGAATTATATAAAAGCAATATGTAATATCCGAGAAAGTATCGACAAAGTTCTGACATCCGAAAGTTCGCGTACGAACTATAGGAATAGTTAAGATACATATGTCATGACATAGGATCTGATATTTGATTTCGTGTAAGACCACGTTTGGGACGTTGGCATCGACTTATGATTTACGTGTAAGACCATGTCTGGGACATTGGTATCATATTTGATTTCGTGTAAGACCCTGTCTGGGACAGTGGCATCGATGTTTGATTACATGTAAGACCACGTCTGGGACGTTGGCATTGTATGTGCTTTCTGAGCTATCCACGTATCCTTATTGTAATGACCAAAATTTGCCCAGCCATAAATAAATAAATAATAAAAAAAACAAAAATAAAAAATAAAAGTTTTTTTACAGTCCGTGTACAAAGCCCAAAACCCGGTTACATTTATAGCCTAAAACCCAACAGCCCAAATACCCAGACCAGGCCCAAACTAACAAGGCCCAGTGCCTAAACTGAATCTAGAAACCCTAGGGTTTCCAGAAACTCCACGTCGCAAGTACCCCAAGCGTCACGACTTTTCGTCTCGCGCAATTCTAGTGGGCTTCATCGGCGCCGTGATCCGGCTTCATATCACGCCGCAATCAGTGCATGAATCAACGCCAGCGTAGTCACTGACGGATTTCTTGCTGGTACCTGCAAAAAGGGAAAGAAGAACAGCAACAAATATGGCAAGAAAATAAAAATCAAAGATTGTAAATGTGTTTTCAGTGGCTATAAAAGCCCGAATCAAGAAAAATGTAAGGACTACGTTTTTTACACACAGATCCAATAAATAGAAACACGTTTTACACTAAAAGAAACCAACAGTCGATTGAAGAGCACAGAGGTGATTATTTCATTTTTTTCTTTACAAATACATGCTGATATCATAAAATAAATAGAAAAAGAAACGTACCGATTCGATCTACGTTGGAAAAGGAAACTTTCCAGCTTCCGACCGCCGTAGGTGGCGGCATTGACGAGGGCGCGTGAGCCGTGCAAACCTTCAGACGGAGGCTCGATAGAGCTCCGAGACCCCCCAACCCTCTTTCAGAGGGTTTCTTTCTTTCTTTTTTTAAAACAAGGTTTCAAAATTATTTTAGGCTTGATATTTGGCTTATATAGCCTTACGAAAATGGTGTCGTTTTGTTTAAAACCAAATAGCTTCAAGACGATGTCGTTTCAAAGCCCAGGATCCCCGTGTTGACCCGCGACCCGAATAGGATCCGCTTGTTTTCATTTAAAAGGAAATTGTCCAATCGAACCTTCCGTTTTTTTATTTTATAATTTCATTTTATTTTTTATTTTAAATTGGCCCTAACTTTTATATTTGTTTCAATTTAGTCCTAATGGCCATTAAAACCTATTCTGAGGAACGACGTCGTTTTCTGGGATTAGGGCTAATTGCCCAGTGAATCCCTCAGACTTAACGTGCCTTTCAATTAGGCCCCAATTTTTTTCATTTATTTGTAATTAACCCTAATTTTTTTTCTTTTTCTTTTTAAAAAAAATTAAACTAAATTTTAATCCCTTTTTTATAAATTCAATTTATTTTAAATACTATATATTTTTATAAAACGTTAGTTATATATAAAAAAGTACATATATTATTTTTCTTTGCATATTATTTATTATTCTATATTATTATATACTATATTACATACATTTTATTATATATATATATATATATATATATTAATTTATACATTATCTATCATATTGTTTATATTATTATATATTTTGTTTATAAATTTTATTATATGTTATATATATTTACCATATATTATTCCTTACATTACTTTTATTTTATTATAAAATATACATTATTTTAGTACTCATTAATTACATATGTTTTTTCTTATTAAATGAATATGTGTAATATCAATGTTTAGCACATTATTTTTAAATATATTAAGTTATTATATTCTATAATATGATTTATGTATATTAATCATCTTTTTAAAAGTTTCTCCTTTATCATTCTTATATTATTCTAAATATTTTTAAACATCTTTATTTTATTTGATTTATATTTTATATGTTTTTTAATTTGCTTATTTTTTTTTTTTAGTATTGTTTTAGTATGTGAAATTTTTATGATTATTTGTTATTTTATGTTTATTGTTTTTACATATACGCATGAAAATTAATTATTTATGTTGATTTAAGTTACATTTGCATAAAATATTATCATATATATATATATATCATGCAATTTATATTGTTGTATTCATTATGCTCTACGTTGTCTTTTGCATATAATGATAATGCAGGTATATTTATGTTATCTATGATCATATATGTATAAGATGATAACATATATTGTGTAATTTATGCCATTATTCATCATTTTTTTTATATTATATTTGCATGGAATGGTAAAATAGGTATTATGTAGGTTAATTTATTTAATATTGATCCTTTGTAATATGTTAAATAAATTATTGTTATGAAAAATTCATATTTCATTAAATCCAAAAGATTTTTTTTAGAAAAACAAGGCAATGTTTTTGGTATTTAGGGATTTGGGAAATAGTGCCCTAACATGCTGGGTTGTGACTTCCCATTTGCCTAAACGTCTAAAAATATCCTTCTAAATAAATTTTGTAAATCACAAGATGATTTCGATTACAAAAGTTTGAAAATATTGTGTCCAATCATGCTAGATGTGATGTTTGTACTCTTTTGGAGTGAAGAAATCTTGATTCTCAAATTATCTTGTTTTTTAAAAAGAGTAATTCTTTCTAATTCTTTCAAACTTTTGACATTAAGACAAAGCTTTCAATTTGGTACCGATTTTGGGCGTTGCGAGGGTGCTAATCCTTCCTCGTACGTATTTGACTCCCGAACCTATTTTCTCATATTTTCGTAGACCAAAATGTTTTATAAGGTAATCCAATCACACTTAAAAAGATTGGTGGCGACTCCCGTTCTTCAAAAATCTCATTTTTCAAAAAAAGAGAGGTTTCGACACTTATGATTCTGAATGGTTCAACGGGCATTCCGAGAAACGAATGAATATATGAGTGTGTATCCAATTCAGGAACGTTGGAAATGTATACTATACTTGAGAACAAAGGTAAGTATAAGTACAAGTGATGATATGTGCAAATGAATTAAGTATATGAGAAATGTACATGAATTATGTGGTTTGTGATAGTATTTGATTATGAAGTATATGTATTTAGATGATGTTATATGTTTTAATTGATAAGTTTATTTGTATATGGCTTACTAAGCTTTTAAAAGTTTACTCTGTGTGTTTTTCAACTATTTTATAGATATAGAAGCTACTGAGAGCTTGTGGATCGTCGAGGATCATCACCAAACTATCGAACTTTATTTTGTTATCTTTTGAAAATGTATATATTGAAGTATGGCATGTATAGGCTAGAAGTACTTTGATTATGTTTTGTGATTTATATATATCTAGCCATGTGATTTAGCTTAGTTATGGTTGTGCATATGAATGAGTTCTTAGTATGAAATATGTGATGCAATATGAACAGTATGATGGGTTTTAAATGGCCTATTAAAATGGTCAATTTGGTAAGGTTTTGGCATGTGAATGAATGAGGTGAATTGAGATTATGAAACTATATGTTTTGGCATGTTTATGAACATTAAATTGGTTGTTAATGTTATGACATGAATGATGTATGTTTTGGTTTTGAAATTGACTGAAATTATAGTGCAAATATGTTTGGTTTGATACTTGTAGGTTTGACCCAAATTGGGTGGCAAATTGGCTTTTCAAATGGCCTATTTTTGTCTACACGGGCAGAGACATGGGCGTGTGTCTCAGCCATGTGTGCCACACAGTCATGTTGCACAGCCGTGTGTCCCCTGGGGTACCTTACTATTTTAAGCCAGTCTTGAGCACAGCCAAGGCACACGGGCATATGACTAGTCGTGTGACCTAAGTCAGTTTCGACCACAGCCAAGACACACGGGCGTGTATTGTGGTCGTGTGTACAAGTCGGTATGTGTGCCCTGGTTTGACACGGCCTAGACACATAGATATGTCTAATGTCGTGTAAAGCACACGGCCTGTTCACACAGGCGTACGACTTGTAAAACTTTGGAAATTGTTTAAGTTTCAAAAATTTTGTATGAGCTCGGTTTAGTCCCGACTCCTTTCTAATGCATGTGTAAGGTCTCGTTTTCCTATATATGGGACATTATGATAATGTTTGACTTTGATGCTATGATGTTTGTGAAATGAATGCTAAATGTTCAGATATGTCTAGTGACACCTTTAACCCTAGTCCAACGACAAATACGGGTGAGGGGTGTTATAGAACGTGTTACCTGGGAATTCTTTCAATCCGAGTTTCGAAAAAAGTACATAAGTCAAAGATTTTTCGATCAGAAACATAAAGAGTTTCTGGAGTTGAAACAAGGTCGGATGACAGTGACAGAATATAAAAGAGAATTCGTACGCTTAAGCAAATATGCTCGAGAGTATGTATCTACTGAAGAGATCATGTGTAAAAGATTTGTTGATGGATTGAATGAAGATATAAAACTTCTAGTTTGGATTTTGGAAATCAAAGAATTTGTAGTACTGGTTGAGAGGGCTTGTAAAGCTGAGGATTTCAGCAAAGAAAAGAGAAAGACTGATTCAGAGGCAAGAGATTCGAGAAAGAGATCAATGAGTAAATCTTATCATTCTTCGTCGAAGAAATCTAGAGACTATTTTAACCGAACAACAGCTTCAGCGGGATATCAGAATAAAGATTGCGGGAAGCAATACACCAACCCTAAAACTCAAGCCATATTGGTATTGAGTGTTGGTAATGTAAAAGATGTTAAACCCGTGTGTCAACAGTCTGGAAGATGAAATTTTAGAGATTGTTGGGGGAAAAGTAATAATAGAACTTGTTATAGTTGTGGTTCATGAGATCACTTTATTAAAGATTGCCCAGAGTTAGCTGAAAAAGATAATGCTCAAAACACGAGGCCGAGTAACATTGCTGCTAGAGGTAGACCACCCAGAAACATGGGCAATGTGAGTGGTGGTAGAGGTACGGCATGAGCTGTTGCGAGATCTGATGCTAGAGCACCTGCCCGTGCCTACGCTATTTACGCTCGCGAAAAAGCGTCATCTCCAGATGTTATCACCAGTACTTTTACTCTCCATGATACTAAATTTATTGCACTGATAGATCTAGGATCAACTCATTCATATGTATGAGTGAATTTAGTATCCAGTAAGACTTTGCCTGTAGAGTCTACTGAAATTGTAATTAGAGTATCGAACCCCTTAGGCAAATGTGTGTTGGTTGATAAAGTGTGTAAGAACTATCCATTGATAATTCGAGATATTTGTTTGGCTGATTTGATGTTGTTACCATTTGATGAATTTGATATAATTCTGGGTATGGATTGGTTAATGCTACATGATGCTATTGTTAATTGCGAACAAAAGATGATTGATCTGAGATGTCAGAATAATGACATTATCTGAATTGAGCAAGATGATTTGAATGGCTTGCCAGCAGTGATTTCATCGATGTTAGCTCAGAAATATGTGAGAAAGGGTTGCGAAGCTTATTTTGCTTATGTGCTTGATACGAAAGTAACTGAAAAGAAGATTGAATCAGTGCCAGTTGTGTGTGAGTATCCAGATGTGTTTCCTGATGAGTTACTAGGTTTACCACTTATCCAAGAGGTCGATTTTGGCATCGAGTTAATGTCAGGTACAACATCGATATCGATAGCTCCATACAGAATGGCTCCAACAAAGTTAAAAGAATTGAAATCGTAGTTGCAAGAGTTGATTGACAGAAGGTTTGCAGATCAAGTTTCTCGCCCTGGGGTGCTCTTGTTTTGTTTGTGAAAAAGAAAGATGGCACGATGAGAATGTGTATAGACTACCGACAGTTGAATAAAGTGATGATCAAGAACAAATATCCTCTACCGTAAATAGATGATTTGTTTGATCAATTGAAAGGGGCTATAGTGTTTTCAAAGATAGATTTGAGATCGGGTTATTACCAGTTGAGAGTTAGAGATTCTAATTTGCCAAAGACTTCATTTAGAACGAGGTATGGTCATTATGAATATTTGGTTATGCCTTTTGGAGTAACAAATGCACTTGCTATCTTTATGGACTTGATGAACAGGATTTTCAGGCAGTACTTAGATCGATTTGTCGTTGTATTCATTGATGACATTTTGATTTATTCACATGATGAAACTGAGTATGCTGAGCATCTGAGAATTGTATTGCTTCAGAAAGATGTAAAGTTCGAATGGTCTGGGAAATGTCAGAAAAGCTTTGATCAGTTGAAAGCTTTTTTGACTGAAGCTCTAGTGTCCAGAATCGGGTAAATAATTTGTAATTTATAGTGATGCATCATTGAATGGTCTGGGCTGTGTTTTGATGTAGAAGGCAAAGTTGTAGCTTATGCCTCGAAACAGTTAAAGCCGCATGAAAAGAATTACCCAACACATGATTTGGAGTTAGCTGCCATTGTATTTGTGTTGAAGATTTGGCGTCATTATTTTTTCAGTGAGAAATGTCATGTTTATTCAGATCACAAGAGTTTGAAATATCTTATGACTCAGAAAGATTTGAATATGCGACTGTGAAGATGGTTAGAATTGCTAAAAGATTACAAGCTAGTGATAAACTATCATCAGGGAAAAGCAAATGTTGTTGCTGATGCTTTAAATTGGAAATCTTTATTTGCTCTAGGTGTGATGAATACTCAGTCGACTCTATCTGATGATGGTTCGATTATAGCTGAGTTGAAAGCGAGACTGTTGTTTTTACAGCAGATTTGTGAAGCTCAAAAAGTTGACAATGAAATGCTAGCAAAACGAGCTCAATGTGATTTGAACCCTGACTCAGAGTTTCAAGTTGATACAGATGATTGTTTAAGATTCAAAGGTTGAATATGTGTTCCGAGAAATTCAGAGTTGATTCAGATGATTTTGAACGAAGTACATAGTAATCGTTTGTCTATTCATCCGGGAAGTACGAAAATGTATAATGATTTGAAACAATTCTATTAGTGGCATGGCATGAAACGAGATATTTAAAAATTCGTTTCTAAATGTTTGATTTATCAGTAAGTTAAAGCTGAGCATCAGGTACCGTCTGGTTTATTGCAGCTATTATGATTCCTGAGTGGATGTGGGATAGAGTGACTGTAGATTTTGTTTTGGGTTTGCCCCTATCTCCGAGTAAGAAAGATGCAATTTGGGTTGTTGTTGACAGGTTGACGAAATCATCTTATTTCATTCCGGTACGAACAGACTATTCGCTTGACAAGCTTGCTGAGTTGTACATTTCAAAAATTGTTTGATTACACGGAGTACCTGTTTCTATTGCTTCGGATAGAGATCCGAGGTTCACATCGAGGTTTTGAAAGAAATTGCAAGATGCACTGGGTACAAAGTTACATTTTAGTACCACGTTTCACCCGCAGATGGTTGGTCAATCCGAGCGAGTTATTCAGATACTTGAGGATATGTTGAGATGTTGCATTCTTGAGTTCGAAGGTACGTGGGAAAAGTATTTGCCGTTGATTGAATTTGCGTATAATAATAGCTTTCATTCAAGTATTAAAATGGAACCGTACGAAGCTCTATACGGTCGTAAATGTCAAACACTGTTGTATTAGATTGAGCTAAGTGAGAATAAGATTCACAGGGTTGATATAATTAGAGAAACAGAAGAGAAAGTGAAAGTGATCCGCGATAGTTTGAAAGTAGTGTCAGATCATCAGAAATCATACGCAGACTTGAAACGAAAAGATATTGAGTCCGTGGAAGAAATCACTTCGATTTGGTCGTAAAGGCAAATTGAGTCCGCGATTCATTGGACCGTATGAGACTATCGATCGAGTTGGACCAGTGGCTTATCGACTAGCATTGTTGTCTAAGTTAAAAAAGAATCTTAATGTATTCCATGTATCGATGTTTCAACGATACTGATCTGACCCTTCACAAGTCACTTCCTCGACTGAAATTGAGATTCAGTTAGATTTATCGTATAGTGAAGAACCAATTCGAATTCTAGCTCGCGAGATCAAAGAATTGATAAATAAGAAATTTGCATTAGTGAAAGTATTATGGCATCGAAATGGGGTTGAAGAAGCTACGTGGGAACCCGAGGATGCTATAAGAAAGTAATATCCAAACCTATTCGCTGATAAGATTTTCGGGGACGAAAATCCCTAAGGGGAGAGTTGTAATAGCTCGATTTTAGCTAAATCGGAACAGTGGTTTTGGAGTCACAAATCTGATGTAACACCCCAAATCCAGCCTGGACGTTATGGCCGAATCTGGTGCATCACATTGAAGTGTTTTAGCGAAAATCGTGTTTTCATTGAAAACCCTTCTTAAAATAAAAGAAACTTTAACTATCCTTAAAAAAAACTCCTTTCAATCACTTGTTTAAAATATATGATTTTATGAAAACATGTCATTTTAAAATGTAGTAGCAGAAATGTAGAAAAGTCATACTATAGTTTAAGAAACCGTGTTCAACTTTTTATAATTACATCACATAAAAAAATAATAATCCAAATAATAATAAAGTGGAAGCCCTATTACAATCTGATTTGAAAAGTACTTAATAACATAGAAACTGATAAGCTTTAAAAAGAAAAACAAGTCCAAATTATCTTGCTAGCTGGCCACCCAGAGTCCCTTCAAACATTGAACCTTCTACTGAGAATCACCTGAAAATAAAATAAAAGAGAGGGTGAGTTTTTGCAAACTCAGTGTGTACAACCCTTGACGAAAACAAGCATTCAAAAGTCATCATACATAAAACATGCAATGCAATGCAGTGCAACCCACCCCAATAATCCAACCGGTACACTTCTGCTCCGTCCCCCTTTTTACAACCTGTGGGGATATAAATATCGACCCACCCAACCAATACACATCAATGGTAGCCCGGTTACGGAACTACCCAATTTGCAGCAAGCTGCCAATCACATATTGGGCTTAAAAGATGTCGGTGGATCCACGGTTGTCAAGCAACCGTGCGACCCTCATATACTTCATCTGTTCGATAATTCCCAACCCATATGCAACCTAAACAGGATATCACATGAATACGTATGAATGCATATAGCAATCATAAATCTTGCACACAACACTTAGGGGTATTTTAGTCATTTTTGCCCTTTAAGGCATTTCGGTAATTTTCCTTTATTACGGGTTATTACTTACCTTGGCCGTTAACAAATCCCGTGAGCTAAGATGAACGAACACTATGCACTAGGTAGGATTCCAAAGAAGAGGAGGTGAGTCATTAAGACTGCTTCAGTACCAAGCTCTCCCTATATCCAATCCTAGACATGCATATACCCGTTGCCACACCTTAACTCTATGACTTGTCCACAGTCGTAATATATTAATTAAGTTTTATGTGGTTATCATATACTAGGCCCAAAACCCCTACATACATACATATGGCCCACTTGGCCCAATCTCATACATATGGCCCATCAGGCTCAATTCACATTCATATGGCCCATCAGGCCCAATTCACGTTCATATGACCCATTCGACTCAATCTCATTTATATGGCCCATTCGGCCCAAATCACATTATATTCATGCTCACATACAAATTCCTATCACATAGCATCGCTTATCAAATTTTGCCTATTATGCCCAACAGCCCATCGGGCCCATTAGCCCATTCCAGCCCACTTGGCCTATTCACAACCCAAGTCCATGGAATCGCCCATGAGCCTCAAGCAACCTATCGGTCTCCCCTTACCGTAGCCATACTTTCGGCTTTTCGGCATTTCGGCATTTCGGCATTTCAGCATTTCGGCATTTTGGCATTTCAGATTTTGCCGATTCATAGTATGTGTGTAGTGTATGTACACACCTGGTAAGCAAGCATGATGCGATCTCCTTAGCCCCAAACCTTGAGCGATAAGTATAACAACCCCTTCTTAAATCCCTAACCACAATCAACTCCCAAATCCGCACCAATCTTAACTATTAAAACAGAATAATAGGTGACTCGTATCCAACACAAGTCCCTTTACCTTAACTATAAACAATCGGCCACCTTAGCCAATGGGAGAGGAATACTTACCAAGATCGTGAACACCTAAAAAGCAGTTTCGGCAGAGAGCTAAGATCCGAGATCCAATACTAATTCCCTACCACAGTCGATTAGAAAAAGTAAGGGACAATATTCGATACTTAGCAAGGTAAACCGATTGGAAGAGTAACACTTACACAAGATTCGGTCAAAGAGTATTCGGCTCTAGAGATCTGAATGGCACAATTGCTTATTCGGCACCAAGGGAGAGAGGAAGAAGAATCGGCTAAACCCAAAAGTGAAACAAAAAAATCGGCACAAGAAAAATAAAAGGAGAACAAGGGTTTTCGGCTTTTGGAGAAATCGACAGAAAGAAAAGGAAGAAAACAAAGGGGTTTTCGGCTTTTAGGGAAAAGGGTTTCTAGTAACAGGGTGAAGGAAATTTGGCACTAGCCTTGCAACCCTGCATTTGACACTTATTTATAGCCCTTATAGCCGAATTAACTGGCCCTCAGTTCCCCATTCGGCTCCATCACTTCCCCCTCTCATCTCCTCATTTTTCTCCCTGATAACCCCTTGATCCTTTCCTTAATTTTCTCTCCTGAACACTCCCCTTAAAGTCTATATTCACGCCACTTCCAACCTTTTAGAAGGCCAAAATTAAACTCCTAAAAATACTAAGCTAGGATTCAAACCTTGGACCTCCTTGCTAGCTATTAACGCCACCTCCCTACACTCTAAGTGGTGTCACTTAGCCATTCCTCCACAAGGCTCTTTGATGTTATTTTCCCCTATCTTTATTTAAAAGCCCAACTACTTGCCAATAAGGCCCTTTTAATTATTAAACTTTAATTTCTTCTATCCCTAGATTTGAACTCAAACCTTGACCAAGACCTACCAACGCGTAATTAACACTTAACCGGGATTGCTAAGCACAAAAAAAAAAAATTCACGATTTTGGGATTTTTGGGTTTCGAGATTTTTGGGGCGTTACATCTGAGGTCATAAAATTATTTTAATATTATTTTTTATGTTTACGGCATGAAATTAGATATGTGTGAAAGTTTCGTCAGCTAATTTTATCGTTTAATAGCTCAATTTAAGAAAAAAGGACTAAATTGTGTAAATTGCAAAAGTGATGTTCTATTAGCTAATAATGTCAAATAGCTATAGAACTTTGAATTTAAGGTCCTTAAGTGATAATTTACCCATTAGAGATTAATGGATGATAATGGTTTGGCATGTAGTGAAATAATTAATATTCATTAAGGTTAATTTGGTAAATTGGTAATTAATGATAATTATAATAAAACAAACTATGTATCATCTTTATTTACATCTTTTGTAACCGAAAATTAGGGCTTAGGAAGCCATTTTTGATGCTTAAGCTTTTTGCAAGCTCATCCTTGTCTAATTGGTATGTATTTTGTCCCGTTTTTGATAATTTTTACGTTTTTGTGATCGTTGATTTGAATACTAGCTAGCCCATGCCTCAATTTCTAAAATTGTTGAGGATTTTAAAAGTTTCTATTGATGAATTCATGTGTTTTCTGATGTTTGATGATGAATTATGAGAGCTTAGTGCTTGATACACATGTTTTGTAAAGTGATTTTGAGTAAAAATGCATATTAGGGATTAAATTGAGAAAAATGTTTGAGGGGTAAATTGTAAAATAAATGAAAGTATTGGGCTGCTAGAGGTCCCTAGGAAATTCAGCTAGCATATAATTTAATTTAATTGTGTGAATTTTGTGTTTTTGTGAATTAGGGACTAAATTGAATAAATGTGTAACTTTAGGGGCTAAAGTGTAAAAATGCCCAAATATGTGTTTTTAGATTAAATTGAATGAATTGGTGATTAAATGGGTTAATTTTGAATACATATAGATCAAGAAAGGAAGAATTTAGATTTAGATCAGGGAAAATCAAAGGTTATCGAGTAATCGATCCGATTCATTAGTTTCAAGTACGAGGTAAGTTCGTACGTGATAAACATTGTTACAATTATGTTTTTAATGCTTTAATAATGCATAATTTGTATATATGTGACTATGAATACGTACGACGACAAATCGACTATATTTGGCACTCAGTGTGCGTTTCGAAATAGCTTCGGCTATATAAAGCACTTAGTGTGCAAATTGGAATAGCTTCGGTTATACGTGGCACTAAGTGTGCGATATTGAGATAGTTTTGGTATAATTTGATGGCACTAAGTGTGCAATATCGTTATAACTTCGGCTAAACATTTATGCACTAAGTGTGCGAGTTCTTAAAGCATTGAAAGATTTCTGAACGATTTAATGTATTGAACAAAAAGGTGAGAATGAGATAAATAAATATGAGAAAGCACAGGTACGTACTATACCTATGTGGTAGTTGATACTATGTGTATGAAGCTGATGAATTTGTATATACGCGATAAATGGTCATGAATTAGAATTGAATGATGATATGAGAACTACTAAGTGTTTATTTCTTGATGATTTGTATTTTATCAACTGTTGAGTATTGTTGGTACGAACTTACTAAGCTATAAAGCTTATTGTGTGTTATTTGTCTTTGTTTTATAGATTATCGAAGCTAGCTCAGACTCAGAGATTATCGGGAATACGTCATCACACTATCGATCATCTTGTTGGTACTTTTGGATGCTTGTAAATATGGTATATGACATGTATAGGCTAGTGAGTTGATGATATGTTTTGAATTATGATTTAAGCCATGAGATTTGGCTTACTTTTGGTTGTAAATGTTGGTATGTATTTGGTCATTTAAGTTGGCCTAAATGATATATTTGATAAGTAAGTTATATGATGTATATAATGTTTTTGTGATGGCTTGATTATGGGATGTTAAAATGGTAAGTCTTGTGGTTTAAAATAGGTGATAAGATGATGATGATGAAATGCATTTAGAATTTATGCAAGTTTGATTGTTTTGGCATAATTGTGGTTGAAAACTTAAGTAGTGAAATGGTTGATTATGAAATGACATGAATTATATGTGATTTGGTATGTTTTGGCTGCCCATATATGTAATGAATTGATACCATTTTGTGGCTAGGTGAACATGAGAAAAGGATGGCAAATTGGCTTTGCAAATGACCTATTTTTGTCCACATAGGCAGAGACACGGGCATGTGTCTCAGCCGTGTGCAACACACGGTCATGTTACACGGTCGTGTGTTCCCTGGGAAACCCTTTTGAATTTAAGTCAGTATACCTTAAAATTTTGACACGGCCTAGACACATGGGCGTGTCTACTAGCCGTGTGTGGCACACGGGCTGGCACATGGGCGTGTGGTTGGCCATGTGACCCAAGTTAGTAACCCCCTTAGATTACACATAGCCTGGTGTACGGGCGTGTCCTCGGCCTTGTGGTACAAGTCAGTATGTGTAACACCCCTTACCCATATCTGACACCGGAACAGGGTACGAGGCGTCATTTTTCTTAACACATGCAAACATACATTTCTTAGTTATAAAAATTCGTCTAAATTAAAAACTTTTCAAATTTCATCTTTGAGTCTCTAACATGAGCCCACGAGGCCCATAACATACTTTAAAAGCGGTTCGGGACTAAACTAGGGGCTTTTGAAAACTTTTGAAAATTTTAGTGAAAACAGGGGCACACGCCCGTGTGGAAGAGTGACACACCCGTGTGTCCTCTTAATGTGGCGTTGTTGAAGGCCCGTGTAGCTTACACGACCTGAACATATCGGGACACGCCCGTGTCCCTAACCTATGTGGATTTAATTTTTCAATTCGAACTTAGAGGGGTTTTCACACAGCGTGGCACACGTCCGTGTCCATGGCCCGTGTCCCTTACACGGCCATGACACGCCCGTGTACTAAAACCTTGACATTCTGTTTCTGATGTCAGCAACAATTTAAGGGCACACGGCCAAGGCATACGCCTGTGTGCTATGACTGTGTCTTCCACACGGTTGAGACACACGGCCGTGTCTCCGCCCGTGTGGTTACTACTGGGCATTCTGTTATATCAAATTTAGATGCAAGGGACTCGCAACCTGACTACACGCCTATGGGGCAGACCGTGTGTCTACCCATGTGGACAAAAACAAGGCTATCTACCAAGCCTTTTTAGTTACCCTTACTAACACCAACCTACCAAACATCAAATAATACCAATATAAACATTAACACATCACTTAAAAGCTATTCTCTTTCACATACAAACCATGTAAAAACCACATCCATGAAAGTCCTCATCAATTTCATTTAGCTACAATAAATATTAGCCATCATCCACGACCTTATACAAATTGAATCAATCCTTCATGACAGGCAAACATATTTGGCTAAAACATTATGACACTAACAAAAAGATCGAGATCCTATTCATGCCATATTCAATATGTTAAGTCTAACTATACCAAGTGTTTTAGTTGATAGTGTGATCGGTGGCTCCGACGTCCCTTAGATCCCTGAGCTAGCTTGGTGACTCTATAAGAAAATGGAAAAGAGAAGGAGTAAGTGTAAAGCTCAGTAAGTTGTATGAAAATAAGTGACAACATCAACCATGTATATTTAAACACATAGCATATTATAACCCAACACAACATTCTTGATTTAACAAGGGTAGATTTCTCTACATACTTATACATCACAAGTAGAAACCAAAGATTACAAGATCATACCGAAATCATCCTCATAGATAGAATTTACTCAATATCCTCTTTACCATTAAGGCATCATAACTAGACTCATATCTCATGAGTTTCGAAAAAGAACCTGTACCACTCACAACATGATTATATCATTCCATATCTTTATCATCAGCTTTAAATAACCCGTGAAACCATTTGGAATACTAAAGGATATCCGATAAGTCTCACACAAGAGGGTAAATTGCCAATGCCATGTCCCAGAAATGGTCTTACACTGGCTCACATGTCGAGGCCGATGCCATGTCCCAAACATGGTCTTACACTAGCTCTCGTCTCAATGCTAGTGCTATGTCCCAAACATGGTCTTACACTGGCCCTCATAAAGTGGCCGATGCCATGTCCCAGACATGGTCTTACACTGGCTCTCAAAATGTGGCCGATGCCATGTCCCATACATGGTCTTTCACTAGCACACATATCAACGCCGAATTATCATGGCATGGATATCCAATCTATTCCTAGGCTCAACCGGGAATTTACCACATTAAGTTTCACCATGCGTTATTCATAAGCATATTCAACCATATTATGCAAAATCATTCATTCAATACATAATAATGATAAAGTTACCTTACATACAACTTACCTCGATATACAAAATGTGGGCGACTAATCGATTTTTAGTCCACTAGCTGGGCTTTCCCCCGGTCTAGGTCCGGATTTCGTATTTCTTGATCTAAAATGATAAAATTTACTAGTTTCATCATCACATTAATCAAGACATTTTATAAACCACATTTTTGGAAAAAATGACCATTTTACCCTAGACTTTCACAAAATTATGATTTTGCCCCTAGGCTCGTAAATAAAATTTCATCAAATTTTCTCACTAACCAAGCCTAGCCGAATTCTTTTTACACTAGAAGCAGCCCAAAATTCCAATTATTACACACACTTATCACTCATTTTAAAATCTTTACAAAGTGGTCCATTTTGGGTGTTTTCATGAAAATTCTTTCACAAAAGTTGTTTATTTAACAACCATAACTCATTTTATTCCATAAAATTTCATAAAATAACATGAGTATTTAAATGGCAACACCCTAGACTCTCAACCATTTTGCAAAATAGTCCCCCCATTAGTTAGCTTATGCTATAAGGGTCCTAAAAGTAAAAAAATTATCAAAAAAGGCCATCAAAATCACTTAATTGTAAGAGTCAAGAGTGGCTGAAATTTTGAAGCTCCAAAACCCTTATTTTTGCTGATATTTTCGGTGGAGAGGAAGAAGATGAAAGGTGATATATTTTTCTCCTTATTTTATTTTATTTCTAGTCAAATTAGTACCAAATTTCACTTAACTTTGACCTTACAATTTCTTTGTCTCTATATTCAGCCACTAACAACTTCATGGTCTATTTAATCACTAAGACCTCTAATTTAATGTTCCATAGCTATTTGACACCTTTAGCTAGTAGAACAAAACTTTCGTACTTTATGCGATTTAGTCCTTTATCCGAAATTAAGCAAGCAATAGCTAAAATTATTTCACCAAAATTTTCATGCACTCATATAATCATGCTATAACACATAAAGTAATATTAAAATAATTGCTCCGACCTCGGATTAGTGGTTCCAAAACCACTGTTCTGACTAGGCCCAAAATCGAATTGTTACAGTATGTATGCCCTGTTTTCACACGGCTTGTGACACGGGCGTGTCTGGTGGCCATGTGAGGCACACGGCCTGTTCACACGGGCGTGTGACCCTGATATTAAAGAAAATTTTACAAATTTCTCAAAGTTTGTAAATGTTATCGGTTTAGTCTCGAACCACTTCTAAGCATGTTTTAAGGTCTCGTAGAGCCTTATAAGGGACAATGTGAATGATTTGAATGTATTTTGACTATGAATGCATATATGTATGAATTATGTTATGATTGATCAGTAATGCCTCGTAACCCTATTTCGGCTACGAATATGGGTTAGGGGTGTTACATTGCTAGTAATTATAACTGCATGGCTAACCTCTGAACAAGAAGGGGTGTTATTGAGAATATTAAAGGCCCACAAAAATGAAAATTGGATGGAATATCACTGATATTAAGGGAATTAATCATGCATTGTGTCAACATAAGATCAAATTAGAAGAAAGGAAGAAACCAATGGTGGATGCACAACACCGTTTAAATTTAGTTATGAAAGAAGTAGTGAAAAATGAATTACTTAAGTGGTTGGATGTCGACATTGTTTATACAATCTCTGATAGTGAATGGGTGAGCCTTACACAATTTGTTCCAAAGAAAGGAGGATTGATAGTCGTTGAGAATGACAAGAACGAGTTGATCCTAATAAAAAAAGTCACTAGATGAAGGGTATTTATTTAAATGTTACAATTTAAAAATATCATTTCCCTCTTCCCTTTATTGATCAGATGCTTGAAAGATTGGTTGGGAAGGAATATTATTGTTGGTCGTGATTGTTGTGGGAAACTGAGAATGGTCATCCTGACCATTAGGTAAGCCATACTGAGCATTGATAAAGTACTCATCAAACAACACTAAAACACCTCTCACATATAAAAGCATTGTTGGAAAAGGTCAGGTGGGTATAAAACTCCCACACCACCTTTGTTAAAACATCTTCCAGATGCAAGCAAAAGATTTACCACCCATGCTTTCTGACTATGGAAGAAACCGATTCATCATACCCCATAAATGGTGCATCTTGAAAAAGGAAACCCTTTTTCCAAAACAAAAGACGCTTAGAGGCGTTATTTGTGTATTTCTCCTCTGCAACTTCGTTGAAAAAGGTTCTTGGTGGCACAGGGGGTGATTGAGAAGGAAAATGTCTGGCCATTGCTTTGAAAAGTTTAGAGTGATTGGAAAAAAAAAGGTGGACACTTTGAATTCTTTGCGAAAACACGAGTAAATATGGAAGAAAATGAAGGTTGAAGGTAATTGTAAAAAAAGGTGAAATGATTAAGTTGAAAGAAAAAAATAAGGGTAGAAAATGTAAAAAGTTACTGGAGACGTAACATGGGTGATAATAGTGCGGTAATTATGGCCTAACATGGTAAGATGATATTTGGGGGGAAAAATAAAAATTTTATTGGAAGTAAATATTTTGGCTAAACTTTCTAATAGGTTAACTACTAAAAGATGAAGCTCAACCCTTAATATACCTGTAAAATAAAAAAAATATTAAACCAATCAGATGAACTAATCAAAGAAAAAGAAAATTTAAAAAGTAAAACAAATAAAGTAAAAAGGATAATGGAAATGTGGAAGTTATGTATTTTGGAGATCAATGGACTATTTATCTCGAGTCAGAAAAGCACCCAGTAATGTTTCAAACGTTGTCTATTGACTTTAAATGTGTCCCTATTTTCACGTCCTTTACATCAATAGTTCCATGTGGATATACATGAGCTACCAAGAATTGTTTGTCAAAATTGAAAGGTCTATTTTGCTCCAACAAAGTGCACAAGGGTTTCCGCTCAAATGAATCTTCATCACTATCAGAATTGTTGTAGCAAAATTTAGTGAACTTTTCCTCCACTACTGCTCCTATCAGGTCAATAGCATGACATTCTTCATTCTCATCAGCACAATTCAGCACATTAAATACATTGAACGTAACCTGCTAATCTTTATCCTCATGGTCAGTTCATCTCTTTGCACACCAGTTAAAGTCCTATCTGTAGCAAGAAAATGTCTTCCAAGAATAATTGGCATATCTTTGTTAGCTTCACAATTTAAAATAAGGAAATCTACTGGAAAAATAAACTTATCTACTCTTACCATTATGTCTTCAATTTAACCTTTCAGATGTGCGTTTGATCGAGGCATTAGATTTATACTCACTCCTAAATCACATAACTGTAGTAGGTCTTGCCTTCCTAATTCCAAGCTTCCTGAAAATAGACAGAGGCATTAGATTTATACTCACTCCTAAATCACATAATACCTTACCAACATAACGATTTCCAATGGAAATGTGATAATAAAACTTCCTGGGTCCTTCATCTTTAGAGGCAATGTGTTCATCAGCATCGTTGTGCATCTTTCAGTTAGAGCAACAATTTCAAATTCCCCCAATCTTTGCTTCTTTGACAAGATATCTTTCATGAATTTTATGTAGTTGGGCATTTGCTCCAATGGTATGTTGATATGGAGTTACTTCAAGACATCCAAAAAATTTTTGAACTAAAAATCTTGCTTAGATTTCTCAAATCCCTGAGGAAAAATTGGCGGTGGCCTTCCTTCAGATTGCTGGTGTTGTTTTACTGTGGCATTTTTATTGGCAGCACAATCTGATTCTGTTACAACATTCTTTTGATTGGTCTACTCAGTTGTAAACTACTCCACAAATGGGTCTAAATTCTTTCTATGTGTGAGATCTGAGTTGCCCTCGTCTGTAATGGCATCATTAACAACTCCAGGTAAATAAGAACCACTTTTGAGCAGAATGGCCTTCTAATGCTCTTTCCCTTGAGATTTTGAATTTTTAGTGTCACTTGGCAATGCTCTTTGAAGTCTCGTGTTTAACGCATTAGAAATCTGCACTACTTGATTTTTCAAAGCTCTTAGGGATGTAACTTGACTCTGGATCACAACATCTTGTCGTGGCATGGGTTGATTATAACTAAGTGGTGCATTTGTGGCATTCTGTTGAACATTGTTAGAGTTGAACATTCCTTGATTATTCCAACTAAAGTTTGGATGTTGCGTCCACCCTGGATTGTAGGTGTTGGAATATAGGTTATTATTCTGGTTGAAATTACCCAAGTAATACATAGACGCTGGGTTTGATTGGTATTAATCAAAAACATGAACTTCCCCACAATAAACACATGATAGCTCGGCTATTTTCATCTCCTACATTGCAGCTGGCCTCTTCATCATATTAGCTAAAGATGATACCTGAGCTGTTGATAAAATGATTACATTAAGCTCCATTATGCCAGCAACTCTTTTGCCAGTCCCTACTCTCATAGTAGGGTATTGACAATCATTGTTGGCAATCCGTTCCAAAATCTCATACGCTTCATTATATGATTTATCCAGCAAGGTACCATTAGTAGACACATCAACTATCATTATTGTATGTGCATTTAATCCATTGTAAAACATTTTCATCTGTGTCCGGTGTTTGAAACCATGCATCGAACATTTCCTAAGTAATTCCTTAAATCACTCCCAAGCTTCATACAACGTCTCATCCTCTATTTGCCGAAAAGATGTGATAGCATTCCTTAACTTGGCATTCATATTTGGAGGATAATACCATAGTAAAAACCTTTGACAAAGATTATTCCAAGATGCCACCATCCCCGACGGCAAAGCTTTCAACCATGCTTTTCCACGACCTCTTAATGAATATAGAAACAGTTTAAGTTGCAGGGCGTCTTTAGGAACATCCTGTTGCTTGAATGAGTCTCAAACTTCCAAGTAAAGTCTTAAGTACAGTCGTGGATCTTCGGTAGGTAATCCACTAAATTGTCCTATCATTTGCAACATCTGAAACATTATCGGTTTCAACTCGAACCGCTGAGCTTGAATGTGTGACCTGACTATTCCTGGATTCAAATCATCCAAAATTGGCACAACATGCTCTCAAATAGGTCTGTCTCTATCATCCATCACACAAGGGATAAGCAAATAAACATCATGACTATTCAGATGTAATGGATTTTCCCTACCTGGATCATTTCCAATCCTAGCCATATCTTGCAATTCTCGTCTCCTTCTTCTGAAAGTTCTCTCGATCTCTAGGTTAAAAGGGTACTCTTCGTTAGCAGGAATTACTCATGCACAAATGGCAAACCTGTAGAAATTAAAAACAACAAAGTTAAATAAAACTACTAGAATTATATAAGAAAATAAAAAAACCAAATTTCACCAAATTTTCGATACCCGGCAATGGCACCAAAAACTTTTCACGTGTGAATATAAAATGCGAATGTGCAAGTGTGCACATCAAATTAAGTAATAAAGTAGTAAGTAAGATCATCTCCTCAGGGATTAGATACGATTAATTTGGTTAAGCTATTAGTATAAACTATATGAATCAGGCTGTGGCAAAATAGAATAACAATTTGTAGAGGAATAATCATGTATGCAATATTAAAATCAAATAACTAATTGAAAATGTTGTGGTAAAGATACAGAGACAAATTTGAAAGGATCTACATTGTTGAATGGGAAGGTTGGGATTACTAAGATTTTTTCCTCATAACACAATAATGTCATGGCAAAATCTTAGCCAATCTATTATTCAAATTAAATCTAAGGTAGTCTACTTCTTTCGAAAGTCAGACTTCAAGCTACCCCACCTAAGGTTTTGAATGTCTACAAGCCTTAAGAAGGATAGCCAACATTGTTTCTTCCTTTATCTGTACAAAGCCCAGGGTTGAATGCTTCTCCTTCTTCTTTGTATTGCTGCTTTATTCTTTAGCTGCTACCCTATTTCCTAGTGTCTCTGGATCTCCCATAAGAAATTGTGTGAGAGGAAAAACTACCTCCTCCCTCTCTTTCACTTCCTTTTTTTTATAGGGTAGGTCCCCTCTCAGCACACACTCTTTTCATCCTCCTTTTCAAGTGGATATTTATCATACAAACACAACTGGCTAAGAGTGGCACGAATTGACAATTGAATCAACATCTTCCTAAAATTTCCATGGCATTTGTACTGGCAATCTATTCAACCTTTTTTCATGAAAAAACTTCACTCCTTCACTTTTTTTTCCTCCTTTTTGCACTTGCTATAAACAACATGCAATTCATTTCCCCCACAAGTAAAAGTAACATATAAGGACATTGAAAGCACAATCCAAGCATCATGATGCAATATTATAAAAAAAATACTAAAATAGTTTCCTAAAATGCAACTAATTTTACTCAAGTACAAACAATTAACCAAGTCTTGAAGCCTGAAATTTAACTCTTTTCAAGAGTTATAAATAGGGTGCTTGTCACGTTTGCTAGCATTTAGCAACGAGCTATCTCATCAGACTCCTTCCAGTATTTTCTAGCCTCAGCTTGAGTAGCCAGATGGCACTTATTGTCAAGAACTGTGCTAAGTTTCTCTCAAATCAGGACAATTATCATGTTCCTTTTCCATTCCTTATAGTTACTTCTGTTCAATTTGTTTTCAGCGAATATGTTCAATAAGGGAGTTGATGTCATTTTCGAATTGAAAATAAAACATTCATATTGAACTATCTAAGGATAAACTCTCCTCTTGTTCTCGTTTATCTTGGTTTTTCACTAGAGGCATCAATTCTAGTGTATTAAGCATTTTAAAATAATCGAACAACCAATTAATCAAGAATAGACATTATATTAAGCTAACAATCAACCAACCATCTAACAATTTAGCAAGCTTAGCATCCAAACAGACATTTCATCAAACAGTTAATAAGTACAATATAGAGATAAGGACTAAAAAAATGCTTCTTTCTACGTGAAACCAATGGGACCTAAAAGCTTCATCCATCTTCGTTTACAAAGTCTTTTATAATAAAGAAGAAAGAAAACTTCAAGAATAAAATCTACTCTAAAAAGAAAAGAGAAAACCTAAACTAAAAATGAAAAGTAAAAGAAAACCTAACCCTAAAACTATGGGAAAATAAAGGAAACTATTAGCCACAAAAAATCTGATAACAAAGGCTTATAAAGTTATATTTATGGCCTACTAACATTTAACCTAACATTGATAATTTTTCGCTTAAGTAAGAAGACATAAGCTTGTTTGGACACAAAATTGTCCCTACAGATTTTCACTTATCATGCTTGGGTATCATGATACCCACAACAGTCTTGAGATTGGGAGTCTTGGGGCTCTTGGTATCATGATACCACTATAAATGGCCTCTATTCTCCTAATTTTAACATTTCCAAGGGTATCACGACTTTCATGCTTCGATATCATGATACCTCCTTTTTAGGTGATGTTTTCTTCACATTTAGGCCACCGTCGACTCCCTACAACACTCAATCAACTTTTTAGGTTCCCTGTGACACGATTGGCCAATTTGGGTCTCAAAAATGGATTTAAACTAATAAAAAAATTGTTGACAACAAAACTAAAAATTGACAAAAACATATAAAAGACACTTATATTGCTTGAGAATAAGCTTCTTAAGTGTAATGGAGAGCCTAACTTTACGTATCAATTTGCGGCAGATCAAACTCCCCCACACTTCACTCTTTTCTTGTTCTCAAGTAAACACACAAAACATGCAAAAAGGTGACTCTTGAACTAAATCAAAAAATTAGTTTACATAGTGGTAAAACATCGAACTTGTACGAAATAGTGGTAAAACATCGAACTTGTATGAAAACTACCCCACATGCAACTTTAGAGTGATATCTAGTTAACTCGGGTATTCTTAATGCAAACACAATTAGTTCAATAAGTTAAAGTGCTAATAAATATAAAGGAAATTAAAACGAATTCATGTACAATAGTTGTCCATCAAAATGAATTACATGAATAGTTCATAGCTATAAAAAATTAATTGGTCTTGTTCATCCAAACACATGCAAGCAATTCAAGAATTATTGTGTTAGTGAATTATTTGAGTCCCAAAGGTCTTCTAGGCTTGTAATGTTCTGAGGTTTAGGATGGTTCGGAGTTGAAACAACAAATAGCTCAAAACAGTTTCAAGCACTAGAAATGGTTAAGCACATGACATTGTTTCCTATTTGCCCCCAATTTATTCATAAGCTCGCCTCTTTATTTCTTCTTCTCTCACCTACCTTATTTCTCCAAAATTTTAGAAGATATTACACAATATTGTCACATACAAAACTAGTAAGCATTAATACATTATGACTAGAAAGATTTTCTTTCCGAGCTCAATTTTTATTTTATTTAAGCTCTTTTTACTCTTTGCACTCTTTTCACTCACAATGACTTTAAGTCACACATTGCTTTTATTCACTCAACATTTCAATTTTTGTATTTTTATCTCTTTTATTTTATAACTCGACTTAGTAAGGTTCTATATGTACTATATCGCATAGTCTCTACTTTTCCTTTTTATCACACAAGAAGCCACTCTAACATCTCTACCTAACCCTCAATGTTCATGTCCCGACGTCCATTACATAGTGCATTGTAGCATTTGGGTTAGCGAAGGGTTGAGTTCTTAACTCATTAAGGCTTCAATATTAAGGCTTAACAAGAAAAGTATACTTTATAAGCATTGTTTACTTAGCCTAGAGCCCAAAAACCTTACCTTTTGCTATATACCATTAGTTCCCATACTTTGATATTTACAACCCATGGCCTATTGCCCAATTATTGTCCAAGCACCATGCAAACACCCAAAAAAAAAAGAGAAAATAAACAAATAATATTTTTGAAATTTTTGAAAAAGTGCATAGAAACAAAAAATTAAACAGACAAAACAAACATAGACAAGCAAACAAAACACATAAATTAAAATTTCCACATACACCCCCCACACTTAATTTACAAATTGTCCCCAGTGTGTCCCAACTAAAGATAAAGTATAATCAGACTCCCTCGATTTAAGGTTATGTGCAGCAAAATGGTGGATTCGCCCTCAAACTTCATTGAAGCTCTCACTGTTGTGTAGCTCTTGATGGGTAGACCTACATAGAAAAACAAAGCAGACACTGCAAAAACAAAATATGCAATGAAAAGAAAATAAAAACAACATAAAAACTAGCAAAAAGAAAACTTATCAAATTTTGGGCGATCCGTATCCCCTCCATAGAAGAACTTCCAAGAGGTCCTCGAGACCTTGAATCGTTAATTGTTCGTCATGAATCAAATAAGGACGCCCTTAGCATTTGACCACATTGTTGTTGTCTTATTTTTGACCTTCTAGACACCACTTGCTTCCAAATCCTAACCAACTCCAAAATTCATTCCCAGGTTCTATAGCCTTGGGTATCACAAACTCAATGTCACCATAAGTCGTACGTACCTGGACTTCACTTTTCATTTTGAACTGAAAATAGGTATGTTCGTTAAGTTCGTCAGTTGGGTCATCTTCAATAATAGTCGGAAAGTGTGTCAATTCTTCCATACTTTCACTTGATTTTTGTTTAAGTTCATCCTCTACATCTAACATTACTCGTACTCCTAATTCTAATCCTATTCTTATGTCAATCGGAATGGAGACAACTTTTTCATTTCTCATAGCCTCTTCACGGTCTGCAACTCTAAAATCTTGTTGAAAACCTATGTTTAACTCATAATGCTCAATAACGGTGGAGTGGCCCTCATTCTCGAGCTCGGGAACACCATGCTCGAGTTCTTTCATTAGAGTGTTCATTGTGGTTCTACATTGGATGGCTTCCAATTTTTGCTCCACCATCTTGGATATAGAGGACATATCATCTTGTAATGAAGACGTGCTCTCCTCCAACATTCCACCTGTGTAGCAAGGGATGGGTCTTCTATGTACTCATCACTATCCATATTACTTTCCATATAGTAATATGAAGAATATGAATCTTGTGCCGAATAATTATCCAACCACCCTTGATTGTAACTACCCATCTCGGTTGCATATCCATACAAACCATAAGGACACTTGTATAAATTCTCTTGCCATCTGTAATCGACATCATAGCTCCAATGGTTCATCGAATCTCCATTTGTTGAACTCAATTGATCTCCATCATAATTGTATTGGTCTCGTGGCCACCTATATCCGTTGTTATTAAACATGATTAAGCTAAATCTTCAACAATATAAATTACAATAAAATCACAAAAATAAAACACTATAAAATGAAACAAAAAATACTATCTAATTTCCTCGTCTTTCGACTAATATTGCTATTTAAAAATAACTAACTTAACAACACATTTACACCATCGCAATCCCCAGCAACATCGCCAACAACATGACCCACACGCACTTGTGCGTAGAAAAATAAATGATTTTATGAAACAATTTAAAGAGAGGGTAATTGCAAGCAGACAATGTAAATTATAATATTTATAGTTTTGATGGAACACAAAGTATTCCAAAGGGTCGAAACCAAATGATTGCCAAATGGGTAAATGTGTTTATCAAGTTATTACAAGTTAAGCAAATACTAATCTAATCGAGTCGAAAATTATTAGTGCAAATCCAAATAAATTGGTTTATAAAATAAAATAAAACTAACTAAACTAAACTTTCTTCCTATTATTTTACGTAATGTAAATGATTAAAAGGTAGTCCATTTATCAGTTGAATGTTAATTAAACTAATGAACTTATACCAATTATATTGGTTGCCACTCTTAGTTAGGAATCTCCTCTCGGTCTCATCCTAGACTAAAAGATACCACCTAAGATTACCTCTCGGTCTCACCTAGGCATATAGATTACCTCTCAGTCTCACTACTCAGTACAATCATATCAAACTATCTAAGGATAAACTCTCCTCTCAGTCTCGTTTATCTAGGTTTTCCACTGGAGGCATCAATTCTAGCATATTAAGCATTTCGATATAATCAAACAACCAATTAATCAAGAATAGACATTAACTTAAGCTAACAATCAACCAACCATGTGACAATTTAGCACATGTAAAGCTTAATATCCAAATAGACATTTCATCGAAAAGTTAATAAGCACAATATAGAGATAAGGATAAGAAATGCTCATTTAGATATGGAACCAATGGAACCCAAAAGATCCATCCATCTTCATTTACAAAGTCTTTTACAAGAAAGAAAGAAAACTAAAAGAAAAAAATCTACTCTAAAAAGAAAAGAGAAAACCTAAACTAAAAATGAAAAGAAAAAGAAAAGAAAATCTAACCCTAAAATTATAGAAAACTAAAGGAAACTATCAACCACTGTAAACAGAAAAATATATAGGATTTTTCCTATGTAATTTATCACCTTTTTACTTAAATTTATTGTTAAAACTAAGTAATTGTTTAATAAATTAATGAAATATGTGAAAATATGAAATTAGGACATAGAAATGATTAAAATGTGATTTTATGCTTTATTATATAGTTTTCATGCAATAAATGGCTTATTTTATATTAATTTGAATATATTATATTTTTTAAGACATAAAGTGGGCCATGCATGATTAAATTAAATAATAAAATATAAAATTATATTTTAATAATTCATTTTAAAATATTTCATTAATAATTTGTGTTTTAAATTAATTAATTAAATTGGATAAATTTTATTCTTTGGTCCTCTAACTTGTTGATTTATTCTGGACAGATCTGATAGGTTTGCTGGATTACAAAACTGTCCAAATTGAGGACCAAGTCAACCTAAAATTCGGCTGCACATGGCTGTCCATAAACCTCTTTTTAGTTTAATTACACAAGGTCCTCAAAGAGTTGAAGAAATTAGAGATTTACCTGAAGATTTGCACTTGACTGAGTCTCAGTCCTGAGTTGTTGTGGCACCCAAATTAACCAAAAATCAAGCAAAAACCAGCTCAGCTTCCTTAATTTATGGCCGGCCACCCATGGAAGATGCTTTAAAAGATGAAAACTCCTATTTTTAGTAAACTATCCCCCTCTCCTCATCTATAAGTAAGACCTCATTCTCACATTTCTAATCATCCCTCATCCCTCATCATTCATCATTCTCTCCTTTCTAACTTCTCTTAGCATCTTTTTTTCTCTCTTTTCATAAGGATTTTAGCATTTGATCCTCTTAAAGAACCCTTGGTTGGCCACCTTGGAGAGCCATCAGCAAAGAAGCGAAGCAAAGGAACAAAGGAGCCTCGCCAGCCAGAGTCTTGGGTGACAGCCACTCTGAATTGGGTTTAATCTCTCTTTTCTTTAATTTAATTTAAAAATGTTTTCTATGTGTTCAATGTTCCTGTTTACAAAAACGATAGGTTAATTTTATTTAAGCTAGGATGATTGCTTTGATTAAATAATATTTATTAGATTCATGCTTATAATGTTTGTGCCTCAATCGATCACGTTTTCAATTAAAATCTAGTATATATTTCGTTCATACATGATTGAAATGCACCTGAATTACTGAGTGATCCTAACCAGATGACGACTAGTGGACACATAATTGAAATGTGCATGCTCAATTTAAATCCTAACCTGATTAAATTGCAAGTTGCATAACAACCCTAGCCAGGCTCTGTTATCTGCATAGTTTTTAGATTTGTGTGATTAAACTGTTTCAAACCTAACATGTCCCTGTTACCTCACACGAATGCTAAGAAACCCTTAGTAAATAAGGATCAGTAAAATGCGTGTTTACTAAGTAAAGGATTCCGAAAGGACCTAATATGGTTTCCAAACTCATGAAAGATCGAGTTGCCATGGAATGTTTTTCCAAATGTTATTAAGCATGTTGATAATAAGTTGAGTTTAATTAAAGTAATTGTCCTAGTTTATTTATGTTATAATTGTTGCAAATTGTGTTTAATTTTGCTAAAATCTATTTCATTCATATAGTTTGCATACTTAGGATAATTTGCATTAGGGATCATTGCATTTAGTTTAATATATTTTAATCATCACTTCTCAACTATATTGTGTTTTTATTTACCAAATTGTTAATATAATTTTACAAATTAAGTGACTTAGCACAAATACAATCCCTGTGGAGACGATAACTCGATACTTACTTATTACTTGATAACGACTGTGTACACTTGTACAAACCTATGTGTTACAAGTTTTTGGCGCCATTGCCGATGATTGTCAACTGTTGCCATAGTCATTTCTTTCGTGAAATTATTTATTTTCAATTTCATTTATTTCTAACATTACTAACTTATTCTTTTTAATTTTGTGATTTCCTTTTCAAGGGTTTATGTAACACCCCTAACCCGTATCCATTGCCGGAGTTGGTTAAGAGGCATTACTTAATCCATAACACAATTCAGGATAATCGAATATCAAATATCATTACATTATAGTAACTTTCATACATTCACATTCAATAAGATCGTAAAAGCGAGTATACAATACTTAAAACATACATTCGGGACCAAATTGACAATATATGAAATTTTCAGAACTTAAGAGAATTTTCAACTTTTAAAAGGTCACACGCCCGTGTGAATAGGCCGTGTGCCTCACACGGTCTAGACACGCCCGTGTGTCAAAGCGATGGCAAAACAGGGCATAGCTACTGACTTGCCCACACGGCCAGACCACACGCCCGTGTGTCTAGCCCGTGTGCTAGGCCGTGCCAAAAAATAGGGGGTATTTTGTTTGTAACGTCAGCATACCAATTAGGGTCACACGGCCAGACCACACACCCGTGTTTCTTGGCCGTGTTCGAGCCTGACTTACAATTGAAGGGTACCCTAGAGGACACACAACCGTGTAACGTGGCCATGTGTTGTACACGGCTTAGACACATGCCCGTGCCTCTGCCCGTGTGGACAAAAATAGGCCATTAGAATAGCCAATTTGCCATCCCAATTTGGTCATCCCACTAGCAATGGAAACAATCATATTTGTATCACCATTTCAGCGAATTTCAACACCAAGACATAACCCTTTAGTATCATATAATAGTCACCCAATTTCATACTCATAAACCTTACCTATTCATGCCAAACATAAGGTAATATCATACCAAAACATTTCTTCCATACATCATTCAATCTCAAGTTAATCTTACCAAGACTTACCAACTACAACATACCACAATTTCATATTGTCATCCCATACCATGGACCATCATCAACTATGAATTCAAGTACAAATTAGCCAAGTCACATGGCTAAGCATATACATCACAAAACATACTTCCCAAACTACTAGCCTATACATGCCATACTTCAAAAATATGCATTTTCAAAAGTACCAAAATGAGGTTCGATAGTGTGGTGACGATCCTAGACGATCCCCGAGCTTATAGTAGCTTCGGTATCTATAAAATAATGTAAACACACACAATGTAAGCTTTCAAAAGCTTAGTAAGCTCGTACCAAAAACATCAACAATATAAAATATGAAACATTAATACATAAGTAATTATAATATCTCAATTCATCCATCAAGTCCATGCCAACACCAACTATATGTTTATACAAATTCAATAAAATTTTATGCACTTTACCACCTACCACATAGGTATTATACTTACCGGAACATTTTCATATTCATTCGTTTTCAATCTCACCTCTTGTTCGAATACTTTAGACTTTTCGATAATCACCAATGCTTTAATTATCCACACACTTAGTGCTTAAAGATTAGCTGAAGCTAGAATGAGTCCGCACACTTAGTGCCATCTCAACTAACCGAAATTAAGTCGGTATCATACACTTAGTGCCTTTAGTAGCCGAAGCTAGTTTAAATTGCACACTTAGTGCCAAATACTTTCGATTCATCATCATATACATCCAGTTCAATTATTTATACATCTATGCATAATCAAAACAGCTATATGTACTTATAATATCATGTTCTACGTACGAACTTACCTCGTACTCGAAGTTATCGACTCGAACATTTATTCTACAATCTTCGACTTCCCCCGATCTAAATCGGAATTCCTCTTTTCTTGATCTATATGTATCCAAAATTAACCTTTTTATTCACCAAATCATTCAAAAAATCCATATACACACAATTAGGGTATTTTGCAAAATAGCCCTCACATTTTCATATTTTGACACTTTAGTCCCTAATTCACAAAATCACAAAATACACAAAATTTGCTTGTACACAAGCTTAGTCGAATTTTCATGACTCTCATAAAAGTCCATATATTTCATTTATCTTACATTTTAGTCCCTCAAAATAACATTTTTACAATTTAGCCCAAATTACTCAATTTCATCAAAAATTCAAAGGCAATACATTTAAACCCAACATCAAGCTTCCATAATTCATCAACTAACATCACAAAGCTCATAGTTTTATCAATGGTACATTTCAAAATCATTACCAAAATCAAAAATTGAAACATGGGTTCGATAGTATACGAAACAACGATTACAAAAACGTAGAAATTATCAAAAACCGAACAAAACTCATACGAACCCTAAAACACCATGGAAGCTTTCATTTCTTTCTTAATATTTGACAAACAATAGAATAATGAAGCCAATTTTTTATTTTGTTATATTTAATACTTAATAATTATACTAATTACTATTATATCCTTAATGAATTTCATTTATAAACATCAAATAAATGGCTATAATGGTCCACTTACTCTTCCAATGGCCTATTAACATTATATCACACTTAGGAAGACATAAAAAATAATCACTTTAACAAATAGAAGGCCACTTTTACAATTTACGCGATTAAGTCCTTTTTGCAAATTAAGCACACAAATAGTTAAATTTTCACACAGAACTTTCACACATGTCAATTCACTTATAGTAAGCACAAAAAATAATATTAAAATATTTTTTTGACTCAGATATGTGGTCTCAAAACCATTATTCCTACTAGAGTCAAAACCAAGTTGTTACAGTTTATGAGCATAGATCAGATTATCGATTTACTCCCTATAGACCCTAAAATTGAGTAAACTTTCAGACAAAGAAGACATGAATGAACAACTCAAAGACAAGTCGAGATGGACATTGGAAATCAAAATCAAGACCAAGGCAAAGTAATGAAGCCGAATATGTACGAAATCCCATCCTTATTGCAGATGATAGAGATCGGTGCATAAGATAATATGCTGTGCCACTTTTGAGTGAGTTAAATCCAAGAATTAGAAGGCCAGATATTGAGGCAACCCAATTTGAATTGAAACCAGTGATGTTTCAAATGCTCCAAATGGTGGGCTAATTCAGTGGTATGCCCATGGAAGATCCATATCTCCACGTTCATTATTTATGGAGGTGAGTGATTCATTTAAGATAGCCCGTGTGACTGAAGATGCACTAAGGTTGAAGTTGTTTCCATACTCTTTGCGAGATCAAGCATGAGCATGGCTCAATTCATTGCCACCAAGTTCCATATCTACATGGCAAGAGTTAGCAGAGAGATTTTTGGTTAAGTATTTCCCGCCTAGCAAAAACGCTAAGTTGAGGAACAAGATCACAACTTTCCAAGAATTGGATGATGAGTCTTTGTATGAGGCTTGGGAATGATTCAAGGAGTTACTTCGTAAGTGTCCTCATCATGGGATTCCTCATTGTATCCAGTTGGAGACATTCTATAATGGTCTCAATGCACATACAAGATTGATGGTAGATGCTTCTGCGAATGGTGCAATTTTTTCTAAGTCTTATAATGACGCTTATGAGATCATCGAAAGGATCGTGAGTAATAACTCTCAATGGAGAACAAATTGAACAACTTTAGGAAGACGTGTAGCCCGAGTTCATGAAGTTGACTCCCTCACTTTGCTATCAGCTCAGGTATCGCCTATTTTCTCTATCTTAAAATAATTTACTGCTAATAATGCTAATAATTTTGCAGCTCAGCCACCAAGTCTGTACGAAGTAGTTTCCTCTATGTACTGTAGGGAAGGTCATTTTTTTGAAAATTATCCATCAAATCCTGAGCCAGTGTACTATGTGGGGAACTAATATTAAAATAGGAGTGGACAAGGACCCTAGTCCAACTTCTACAATCCTTCATGGCATAATCATCCTAACTTTTCTTGGAGCAACTAAGAAAACGGGCCGAATAACAACTTATTGCAGCATAGACCCAACCAATCTCAAGAGTTTAATTAGCAAGCTCCAAAGCCACCTCAAGCTGAGGCAACAAATAGTTTGGAGAACTTGTTGAAAGAGTGCATGGAAAAGAATGAAGCATTGATCCAAAGCCAAGCAGCAACACTGTAAAATTTGGAAAACCAAATGGGTCAGTTAGCTACGGAGCTTCATAATAGACCGCAAGGAACCTTGCTGAGCGATACTAAGAATCCAAGAAATTTGGGTAAAGAACATATCAAGGCAGTGGCATTGTGAAGTGGCAAAATTTTGGAACCCCAATTGATTGATGTCGAAGATAAGCCCATTGAGAAGAATCAACCAGCTGTTGAAATTCCTACACCAAAGGAATTAAAATCTGCAAAGACTGACAAGGTAAATCCTAACTTAGTGAATTCAGATACTTTAACATCTTCTTTGGATGCATATTTACCTACTTAGAAAAGTTGTCTTGTTCAACTGGAAGTTCCATCACCTCTATATTCACAAAGATTACAGCAATAAAAGCAGAAATAAGAGGTGCAATTGAAGAAGTTTTGGATGTTCTGAAGTAGTTACACATCAATATTCTGTTGGTGGAGGCTTTAGAAAAAATACCGAATTATGTGAAGTTTATGAAGGATATACTGTCCAAGAAGAAACGACTGAGTGAGTATGAGACTGTTGCCTTGACAAAGGAGTGCAGTGCTTTCTTGCAGAATAAACTGCCACCGAAATTGAAAGAACCAAGAAGCTTTACTATACCCTGTAACATTGGCAAATCTTACTATGGTAAAGCTTTGTGTGACTTAGGAGCGAGTATCAACTTGATGCCTAAGTCTATTTTCAAGATGTTAGGGATAGGTGAAGTAAGACCTATAATTGTGACGCTTCAGCTAGCAGATCGATCTTTAGCATATCTCAAAGGAAAGATCGAGAATGTTTTGGTAAGAGTCGATAATTTTATTTTTCTTGCTGATTTCATGATCTTAGATTTTTAAGTAGATAAGGAAGTGCCGATCATCCTTGGGAGACCTTTCTTAGCCACAGGAAGAACGTTAATTAATGTGCAGAAAGGTGAACTCACCATGCGAGTTCAAGACGATCAGGTAACCTTTAACATTTTTAAAGTAATGAAATATCCCGATCCGGCAGAAGAGTGTTCAGTTATGGAAGAGATAGAAACCTTGGTTTCTATGGAAAGAAATTTTGAAGAAGATCCATAGATCTTGACCCTTTGGAGGATGGAGAAGGTAAAGAATGTAACAGCCCAATTTAGACCCTATTCGGAACAATGGTTTTGGGACCATGAATTCGAGTTAGAAAAATATTTAAAAATTATTTTCTATGTTTATTATGTGTGAATTTATATGTGTTAATTTTTCATGTTTTAATTTTACTGCTTGGATACCGATTTAATAAAAAAGGCTTAATCGCGTAAAGTGAAAAGTTGATAGTTAAATGTGAGAGTGCTTAATTGAATTTATCTTTATGATATGATGCATTTATAATGCAATTAGTCCATAATTAAAATGGATGGACGGTTGTGGTATTAAATATCATGGTTTATATTAATTTTAAAATGGTAATTTTATAATATGTTAATAATGTTATAATTATAAAACATAAAATAAAGTTGCATGCATTCATTTTATTTCTTCAAAAGTCAAAAATACCAAAAGAAAAGAAAAAAAAAAAGAAAGCTACATTTGGCAATTAGCAAGCTTGATTCAAGGTGAGTTTTAGCTCGGTTTTTGATAATTTTTACGTTTTTGAGATCATTGCTATGTTATCTATCAAGCCCATGTCTCAATTTTTGAATTTGATGATGATTTTGTATTTTTCCATTATTGAAAGCTTGTGATTTTTATTGTTTGATGCTGGAAAACAAAAGATATGTGATAGATTAACATGTTTTGTATTTGAATTTTTGATGATTTTGAGTATTAGGGCTAATTTGTAAAAATAATAAATTGAGGGACTAAAATGTGAAATAAATGAAATTTTTGGACTTGTATAAGGAAGATTAATATTCGGCCTAAGCATGGTATATGGAAATTTTGCATATTTTGTGTTTTGTGCAATAGGGACTAATTTGTGAAAAGTGTGAAATGTCAGGATTAAAATGGTAATTTTCCCCTTTATGTTTTTTTGGACTAAATTGAGTAAAATTATGTTTGAATGAATTTAATTTGAATATGTTTATATCAAGAACAAAAGAAATTGGATTTGGATCGGGGGAAAACCAAAGTTGTCGATTAGTCGTCCTGTTTCGATTACTGTTGTTCGAGGTAAGTTTATAGGCAAATAGATGTTGTAAATTTCAATATATGTATATTGTAAATGCTAAATTGAATTGTTATAATTTTTTGAAAATGAGCCTAAATGATATATGTTTGAGAGCAATGGTTACGAGTTCGATTTGGTCGAGTTACGACATCCAAAAGCCCCGTATGAGCCTTAGGAATATATAGGATATATATGTCATGACATCGGATTCCAATATGTGGTGTGCAAGTAAGACCATGGCATAGGATTCCGATATGTGGTGTGCAAGTAAGACCATGGCATCGATATATATGTGCGAGTAAGACCACGTTTACTACATTGGCATCGATATGTGATTCCGATATATGTGTGCGATTAAGACCACGTCTAGTACGTTGGCATCGATATTTGATTACATGTAAGACCATGTCTGGGACGTTGGCATTGTATGATATGTGTGATTATCTGAGTATCCTATTCAATTCTGAATGGGTCAACGGGCAATGATAAGTTGTGATCGAAAATGTAAATTGAGCTAAAATGATCAAGTATGAGATAATTGATTACTTATATGAAAATAAGGTAAGTTAGTTATTTGTTATGTGATGCAAATTATTCATGATTCTAATATAAATATACGTATATTTATGAAGTATATTCAGCTACATGTTATGTTTAAGTATGTGATATTAAAATTTGATTCAAAAGTATATGCTTATGAGTGAATATATATTCGGTTATATAATGGTATTATGGTTTTAAATTAAATGTTACTTTGATAATAGATATATGTATATTCGGCCAAGGTAAAATTTATATATGAAAGTATATGTTGTAAATGAAATTGTAAGCTTGAAATTAAATGTGATTATGATAGCATAAATTGGTTTGGTTAAATTGACTTGATATTGTCATTGAGTTATTTAATTGCTTATGACCTACTAAGCTACAATAGCTTACTGTATGTATATGTTTGCCTCTGTTTTATAGATTTTGGAGTCAAGTTACAAGCTCAGGGATCATCAGCGAAGTTTATCACACTATCGACTATTTCGGTATTTTTATAAAGTTGAACTTAAACCTATGGCATGTATGGGCTAGCTTATATTTATATTTGATTTTGGGTTATGTAAATATAAGCAATGCGAAAATGGCTTATTATTTTGTTAAGTTTGGATTTTATGTCTTGATCAAATTATGGTTATGTTTGGTTGTGGTTTTGGTGATTCGGCTATGTTTTATACATAGATAAATATATATGAACTTGGTTGATATGCTTTGTTAAGGTATTAATATGTGAGTTGGTATTAAGGTAAATTTTGGTTATGGCATATAGAGGAGGTGAAGTTGATTGTTTATTAATATTGAGGTTTGGTAAGTTTGATTATGAATGAGTTATGTTGGCAAAAAGGTTAAAGATATATATGTATTTGATGAATGTATGTTTGGCTATGATATTTGACTATCTATGTTTGGTTTTTGATAGCTAGAATAGATATGTTTTAACTGTTAAATGGAAGTCATATTAAATGATCGAATGTATACATAAATTGATTTAGTTATGTATATGAAATTTTAGTATAATTTATAGCATATGTAATTAACATGTTTTGATTTGGTTAAGTTTCATGAAAAATTATAAATGTTAGTTAAATGAGCAATGAATGAATTGATTATTTTGCAAGTGAAATTCGGTTAATTATTTATGATTGTATGTATTGTAAAATTTTACTTAGTTAACCGTGAGGTATAGTTTAATTTAAGCTAATATGTGCTGGAATGGCTTATAAATGAATATATTTGTTGTAAGTTGAATACATGAAAATGAATGATGATTAATGATTTTTTTTTGTGTTCAAATGTCATGTTATTTAGTTAATATGTTTAGCTAATAGAAACATAAAGTATATGAATTATTATAAGTTTTATGTTAATGAGATTAGTAAAATGATTAAATAAATATTATTGATATGTTTAATTTATAAAACATGATTAGTATATGTGTTATAAGAGGTAAAAATTTATGTTGATTTTTGCTTGGTTAAGTAAGACAAATGTGTGAATAATGTAAGTTGAGAATTAATATGGTCTTATGAACAAATTCTTGTATTGAATTAAAATGGCTAGGCATATTTGGCTTGGTTTGGTTTTTGGGTAGTCGGATGAGGTACGATATGAAATGCTTTTGATATTTGGAAACGATTAAAGATATTATAAAGAAGTTGACATAATTTTGTGCAAGATTTGTAATAAGGGACATGACTATGATGAATTGTGCTTATGTTTGGTAATGCCTCATAACCCTAATTCGGCTATGGATGCGGGTTAGGGGTGTTACATTTGATTAGTATCAGAGCTACGATTTAGTTGGTTCTAGGACTAACGTAGCACATGTGAGTCTAACTGTATATGCCATAATTATAAACTGCGATAGTGTGATGATTCTTGACAGTTAAAAATGTGTTTTCTTATAGAAATGGATCTCAATCTAGCCGTAACGAATGACGTAGAAGATAATGCGCCCGCTCCTACACAGGGGGCAGCATCGGCTGATTCTATGCTAATTTCGAGTAGTATAGAGGGAGAGGCTAAGCAAGCCTTCTTCCAGTTAATGAATGAGTGGTTCACAGAGTTTGTTCGAATGAATCCGGCTGCTCAACAACCTCCACCCCCTCAAGTTCCTGTAACTTCCCAAGTTATATGAAAAGAAAAGAAAAGAAAAGAAAGTTGATTTTGAAGTTAGAAATTTCTGTGAGAGATCATCGGGTAAATCATTTCAGTCTGCATCAAAGAAATTCTAAAATGATTATAGTCGTTCAAAGACTAATGTGAGACACTCGAGTAGAGATTGTGCTAAATCACATTCGACCTTCAGAGCTCCAACTACTTCGATCGCTAGTGTTGAAAATGTCAGATCTAGTCGACCTGAGTGCAAACGTTGTGGTAAAAGACATTCGGGTATTTGTAGATTGAATAATCAAGCTTGTTTCAAATGTGGGTCCTTAGATCACTTTATCCAAAATTGTCCCGAGTCGGTTGAGCAAGAGATTGTGCAAAATCTGAGATCGAGTAGTATTCCAGCCGAGGGTAGGTCTCCTAGAAATGCTGGAAATGTAAATAGCAGTCAGAGAGGAATTAAGGACACAGCAATTCGATCTGAGGCTTGCGCACCTGCCAAAGCTTATGCCATTCCCGCATGCGAGGAGGTTTCATTCCCCGATGTTATTACTGGTACATTCACTCTCAATGATGCTAGTGTAATTGCATTGATTGATTCTGATTCGACTTTTTTTTATGTATGTGAGACCTTAGTATCCAGTAAGACTTTGCCTGTAGAGTCTGTAGAGTTTGTAATTAGAATATCGAAATCCTTGGGCCTGTGTATTCTGATTGATAAAATGTGTAAGAATTGTCCGTTGATGATTCGAGATTCATACCTTTCGGTTGATTTGATGTTGTTGTCATTCGACGAGTTTGATATAATTCTGAGTATGGATTGGTTGACTTTCCAAAATGCTGTTGTAAACTACAAATGAAAGACTATTGATTTGAGATGCCAAAATGATGAGATTAATCGAATTGAGTCTAATGATCTGAATAGTTTACCAGTAGTGATATATTCGATGTTAGCTCAGAAATATGTGAGAAAGAGTTGTAAAGCTTACTTTGCGTATCTGCTTGATAGTAAAGTGATTGAAAGAAAGATTGAATCAGTACTAGTGTGTGATCCGGATGTGTTTCCTGAAGAATTGCCAGATTTACCACCTATCCAATAAGTAGAGTTTGGTATTGAGTTAGTACCGAGGATGACTCCGATATCGATAGCATCTTACAGAATGGCACCTGCTGAATTAAAAGAATTGAAAGCTCAATTGCAAGAGTTGATAGATAGGGGTTTCGCGCAAATGAGTTCTTCTCCTTAGGTTGCACCAGTTTTATTTGTGAAAAAGAAAGATAGAACTATGAGAATATGTATCGATTATAGACAGCTCAATAAGGTGACTATAAAGAATAAATATCCATTGCCACATATTGGGCATTAACTTCTTAGGCCTGTTTCCTTCTTCGTATGGGAACAAATACATCTTAGTAGCTGTGGACTATGTATCCAAGTAGGTTGAAGCTGAAGCATACCTTGCAAATGATGCTAAGGTAGTCATGTGATTCTTACATAAGCATGTTTACACGATTTGGGACACCAAAAGCTATTATTAGTGATGAAGGTTCTCACTTTGTGAACAAATGGCTTAAGTGGTTGCTTGACAAATATGATGTGAAGCACAAGATTGCTACTGCCTATCACCCCCAGTCCAATGGGCAAGTTGAGAGAGTAAACTGTGAAATCAAAGGTATCCTTGAAAAGGTAGTACACCCTAGCGAGAAAGATTGGTCTCGAAGGCTCGATGATACATTATGAGCCTATCAAACAACATTTAAGACACCGTTAGGAATGACTCCTTATCGGTTAGTTTTTGGAAAGGCATGCCATTTGCCATTAGAGTTGGAGAATAGAGCTTACTAGGCCTTGAAGCAATTGAAATTTGATATTAAGCAAGTCGATGAGAGAAGGATGTTACAACTGGATGAGTTGGAAGAGTTGAGGTTGTTTTCCTATGAGAATGCCAAAATGTGTAAAGAAAGATCAAAAAGATGGCATGATGGCCATATACAACCTCGTGAGTTTAAAGAAAGTTAGAAGGTTTTGTTGTTTAATTCAAGGTTGAAGTTATTTCCTGGGAAGCTTAAATCCCGATGGAAAGAACCCTATACCATCTACTGAGTGTATCCTTATGGAGTTGTTGAATTATACGACAATCACGGAGGTATATTTAAAGTTAATGGTCAACGTCTCAAACATTATTGGGATGGTGAAATTGAGCGAGTTGAATCCTCGTTCAAATTAAGACCCTTGATTTTTCATGAAATTGTTTCGTAAATAAATAAATAGTTAGAATTTATTTTCTTAATTTAGTTCTTTTAATTAATTCTATCTAAGGAGATTGGAACTTAAGCGGGACCGCTGTGACCCCTCCAACCTTTCCTATGAATTAATTTAATGTAATTTGTTAAGAAGAAATTTTCTAATTAAGATTTAAATTTTTTTAAGTTTCATTTGTTTTATTTAAAATTTAAAATTTAAAATTTTATTTTAATAAAGGGGGTCAAATTTGGCCCAAGTACTAATCAGTGTTTTTTTAGTAAGTTGCAGTCTGAGTTTGAGGCCCAAGACAACAAAAAGGAGAGAAAAATCCATGCCTTACCATCACACCCATTACTTGCAGCCCAAGCAACCGTAATGTAGATAAATTTTTGCTACATGTTGCCCTAATTTTTCCCTATATAAACCCCTCTCCATTCTACTAATTTCCATTTCCCTCAAAGCAATTTGCTTACACTTTAAAAATCCCTAAATCTCCTTTTTGTGTCATCAACCTCAAATCAAGAATGAAACCCTAGTTCTCTTCCCTTTTTACCAAAATTTTCTATTGCCGCCATAAAGAGATTGCCGAAGCACCGCCGTTGCTATCGCATGCCGTCGTTGCAGCCACACCATTCTTGCCGTCGCAAGGTTCTTGCCGCAGCAAGTTCCATCCACCTTGCCGATTTTTCTTTTCCCCCTTTGAGCAGAAATTTTGCCAAAATTTTTGGGAAAATTAGCATGTCTTGCAAAAGAACTAGATCATCAAAGACTACTCCTGAAAACCCGATTTTGATCAATGAAGAAGTGAAAGAGAGATTTTATTCAATTTTCAAGCATCAACCTATGATGCCGGAAAAAGGCTTTAACTTGAAGAGTAATGATTTGATGGTTGTTCCTATGCCGATTAGAAAGATAATCAAAGCTCTCAAGTGGGAACAATTTTGTGATGCTCGCCCACTTTCTGATAATGAACTAGTTCGAGAATTCTATGCAAGTTTGATGACACAAGATGCTACCGAGGTCATCGTTCGAAAGAAAAAGGTACCTCTTACTTCTAAGTCCATCAATGATTTGTTTAACTTACCTGATGTTAAAGAAAATGAGTACTACCTATGATGAACAATATCAATTGGGATTTTCTTCAACAAGTGCTTGATGTTGTGACAAATCCGGGATCCCAATGGATTATAAGAAAGTATAGGAGCCATTCTTGCCGAAGGGAATACCTAAAACCAGTAGCAAAGGTATAGTTTTATTTTGTTTACTACAATTTTATGCTTATCTCTCATAGTTCCACCATCTCAATGGAACAGATGCTCTTGTTATATGCAATCTTGACAGAAAAGTCCATTAATGTTGAGAAAATTATTCTCAAGGGTATTCACGATTATGCTAAAAAGAAGGCAAGGAGTGCTTATTTCCCATCATTAATCACTTCACTTTGCTTAAGGGGCCGTGTTAAAACACAAGCAAATCTGAAGGGGTGATATGTTCAAGGGTGCATTTCAAATTATGATCTTGAAAGGTTAGTAGAGAGGGTGCATGAGCTGAATCAAGGCGATCAAGAAGAGCCAACTGAGTCGGATATCGAGGAATCAACAGATAGAACTGAGGCTGAAGCTAATTCAGTTACAGACACTGAAGAGGAAGAATCTAATAAGGAATTAAACAGTCCTAAACCAGTTGAAAGATCTAAAAACCCTAAACTAAGGGTTAAGCCAGAAGAAGAACCAGTCAAGCTAAGTGTTGAACCTGAATATACAACTCCCATGCCGACTTCTGCAAGTACTTCAAGGAAATCGGAGTTGTCAATTTTGATGGATATGTACAAGTTCATGCACAATCAACAACAAACTTATGGGAAATATGCAAAAATTAGAGATGACTCAATTCGAAATTCTTTTAAGAATATCTCTAATACTTTTGTTCTTGAGTTCCCAGATGCTATCTTTGAGACATGGATGGAAGATATTGATGATGCAAGCGGAGATGGAGCTGAAAAAGACAAGGGGAATGAGTCAAGAAAATAAAAGGGGGAACTCTTGTCTTACTATTTATTTATTTTTAGGTCTTTAAGAATTTGTTTCTTTCGTAATTAGGGTTTAATTTCTGTAGAATAAAACATAGCAACCATGAATAAGCTTAACACTTCTTTAGAAAGAAAAAGACTAAGTGATGTGGTAATGGGAATGAACATGTCTAGGATTGGGTTATTAGGAAAGACTTGGTATTTAAGCAGACTTAATGACTCACCTCTCTTTCTTTACAACCCTACTTGGTGTTCAGTTTTCATTCATTACTTTGTTCTTGCAATGAGGACATTGCTTCTTTTTAAAGGGGGTAAGGCAAATAAATTGCTCAAACTTTTAAAATTTTTTCAAGTATTTTCAATAATTTCATTCATAAGTATGTTTTAATAAATGAATGTTTAGAGATATTTTTTGTTAATGAGATAATTTGTATGCAAGTATGAGTGATGATTTTATCTGAGTGAAAGTATGTTATCATGAAGAATGGAATGCTTGTATGGTCTTAGCCTTAGTAATGTTTTCCATGAAAACTTAGTTTCTTTTGAGATTAGACATGCATGAAGGTTTATATCTTTAGAATTGACTTAGTAACTTCTTGAGGCGAAATCCTAGGGGAAATAAAAATCTAAAATGATATAGGCACTATTTCTTTGGACTGTTTGAGCCTTTTTAAGCCAACCCTTTGATATTAGACCCTTGAAACTGAAATTTTTAGCTTAAAGGCCTATTTATTGCAATGAACCTACATCATAAGCCACATTACCTTCTTTTGAAGTTATCCTAATTTTGTGCACCTATCTTAACTAAAGTTGCCTTGGTAATCAACATTTGAGCAAGTTTTCATAAAGATGTATGTGCTCATGCTTAAAAAAAAAAAGAGCGAAGAAAAGTTTTCTTAGTTTCCAAAAAGGAAAAATGTATGAGCTTGAGTTCAAAATAAGTTTGGGGGTGTTCCAAAGGTTTACTTAAAGAAAAAGGTTGTATTACGAGAAAACCAAGAAAAAGTTAAAGGTTAAGATTTCTTTTTAAAAACCAAAATGTCCTATCTCTTAAAATCCTTACCTTTAATCGTGCCCCATTACAAACTTATAAAAGACTAATTGATTTGATGATTATGTCAACTACATTAGTGGAGAGGAAGTCCTAAGTTCAACATATGAAGATCATAAATAAGCCTTGTGATTGTTTGCTTGATTGATAGGAAATTATGTTGAATGAAGAATGTTGTCTATGGCTGTGACGTACATGCAAACTATCATTCATGTTGGCATATTTTGAAGCTTAGTGTAATCTTAAGGAATGTTTGCATATGAATTACTTGTTAATAAAGAAGATCCTAGAGCATGAAGTTATTAATGCATAATTATGGGATAAAGATTGATGCTACTTACACAATTTGCAATTTTTCCCTTAGCAAGACCTTTTGTTGTGCATGAACATCACTCGGGACAAGCAATGATTTAAGTTTGGGGTTGTGTAAATGAAAAAATATATAGGATTTTTCCTATATAATTTATCACCATTTTACTTAAATTTGTTGTTAAAACTAAGTAATTATTTAATAAATTAATGAAATATGTGAAAATATGAAATTAGGACATAGAAATTATTAAAATGTGATTTTATGCTTTATTATATAGTTTTCATGCAATAAATGACTTATTTTATATTAATTTGAATATATTATATTTTTTAAGACATAAAGTGGGTCACGCATGATTAAATTAAATAATAAAATATAAAATTATATTTAATAATTCATTTTAAAATATTTCATTAATAATTTGGGTTTTAAATTAATTAATTAAATTGTATAAATTTTATTCTTTGGTCCTCTAACTTGTTGATTTATTCTAGACAGGTCTGATAGCTTTGCTGGATTACAAAATCGTACAAATTGGGGACCATGTCAACCCAAAATTTGGCTACACATGGCTGCCCATAAACCACTTTTTGGTTTAATTATGCAAGGTCCTCGAAGAGTTGAAGAAATTAGAGATTTACCTGAAGGTTTGCACTTGACCGAGTCTCAGTCCTGAGTTGTTGAAGCACTCAAATTGACCAAAAATCAAGCAAAAATCAGCTCAACTTCGTCAATTTATGGCCGGCCACCTGGAAGATGCTTCAAAAGATGAAAACTCCTATCTTTAGTAAACTATCCCCCTCTCTTCACCTATAAATAAGACCTCATTCTCACATTTCTAACCATCCCTCATCCCTCATCATTCATCATTCTCTCTTTTCTAAATTCTCTTAGCATTCTTCTTTTCTCCCCACGCCTATCATCATCTTTTCATAAGGATTTTAGCATTTGAGCCTCTTAAAGAATCCTTAGTCAGCCACCTTGGAGAGCCATCAGTAAAGGAGCGAAGCAAAGGAACGAAGGAGCTTCGTAAGTCAGAGTCTTGGGTGATAGCCACTTTGAATTGGGTTTAATCTTTCTTTTCTTTAATTTAATTTAAAAATGTTTGCTGTGTGTTCAATGTTCTTGTCTACAACAATAATAGCTTAATTTTATTTAAGCTAGGATGATTGCTTTGATTAAATAATATTTATTTATAATGTTTGTACCTCAATCGATCATGTTTTCAATTAAAGTCAAGTCTGTATTTCATTCATATGTGATTAAAATGCACCTGAATTAGCTAAGTGATCCTAACTAGACGACGACTAGTGGATGCATAATTGAAATGTGCATGCTCAATTTAGATCCTAACCCGATTAAATTGCAGGTTGCATAACAACCTTAAGCAGGCTTTGTTATCTGCATAGTTTTTAGATTTGTGTGATTAAACTATTTCAAACCTAACACGTCCTTGTTACCTCACATGAATGCTAAGAAACCCTAGTAAATAGGAATCAGTAAAATACGTGTTTACTAAGTAAAGGATTCCGAAAGGACCTAATGTGGTTTCCAAACTCATGAAAGATCGAGTTGCCATGGAATGTTTTTCCAAATGTTATTAAGCATGTTGATAATAAGTTGAGTTTAATTAAAGTAATTGTCCTAGTTTATTTATGTTATAATTGTTGCAAGTTGTGTTTAATTTTGCTAAAATCTATTTCATTCATATATTTTGCATAATTAGGATAATTTACATTAGGGATCATTGCATTTATTTTAATATATTTTAATCATCACTTCTCAACTATATTGTGTTTTTATTTACCAAATTGTTAATATAATTTTACAAATTAAGTGACTTGGCACAAATACAATCTCTGTGGAGACCATAACTCGATACTTACTTATTACTTGATAACGACTGTGTACACTTGCACAAACCTACGCGTTACAACCACAAAAAAATTGGGAACAAAGGCTTATAAAGTTGTATTTATAGCCTACTAACATTTAACCTAACATTGACCATTTTGCCCTTATGTAAAAGGAAGACATAAGCTTATTTAGACACAAAATTACCCCTGCGGTTCTTTCACTCCTCAGGCTTGGGTATCGCGATACCCACAACAATCTTGAGATTGGGAGTCTTGGGGGTCTTGGTATTATGATACCTATGGTCTGGTATCGTGATACCACTATAAATGACCTCTATTCTCCTCATTTCAGCACTGTCAAGAGTATTGATCTGTCGTAATTTGGTGTAGGATATTAAACTAATTTTTACACTTTAGAAGCTTGAAGACAAGCATTTTTATTAAGTTTTAATTATGTTTTCTTATTTTTTATTTAAGTTAATAAAATGTGCAAATTGAGTCTTTTATTAACCTTAGGGGTCGAATAAGGCCTAACAGTGAGCTAATGAACTTTATAGTGTGTAGGAGACCATGAGAAAGTGTACTGAATCAATATTGGTCACTATGTCACAGAAAAGAATGGTCGATGTCGCAACATAGTGAGCAAAATGAAGAATTCATGAAATTGCCTTCTATGTTACGACACGCTCTAAGGGTGTCACAACATACCCCTAAAGATATCCCAATAGGAGTATACTGACCCTTGTGTTGTAACATAGGTTCTGGTGTGCCGTGACATCGACTATGGATGGAATTCAACATCAGACAAAGGGCGTTTTGGTCTACAAAATCAAACTTAAAGCTCGGGAACATCAGCTAACCTAGGATTAAGGACAATGGCCACCTAAAATCTATAAATAAGCCCCTCTTTCTTATTAGGTTTTAGGTTTATTTTCAGTTTGTTCTTTATTTGATTTTAAGAGATCTGATTTGTGGATACAGTCAAACTCTATGAATTCATTTTCATCTTTAATACAAATCAAGCATTTTCTTAAATTCTACACTTCTATTCATTTATCATGTTCGCTCTTTACATCAATTCCATATTGTTTATGAAAGCTATGAGGAACTAATCCTTCTATGGGGGATTAACAAGTAGAGGTATGATCAATCAACTATTTTGTAGGGTTACTCAATGAATCAGCTGTTTGGGAAAGGAAGAACTTAAAACCCTAGGCCTGACAACCCTAGGAAGTCATCAAGGTGGGAATTAACCTAAAATTGGTATAGCCTATCCGTGAACACTTTAACCCCAAGCTGGTCTGGACTGTGAGGTCGAAAGATAAGTAGTCCTTACTAACTCATTATTTAAGTGGAAGTTCGAAAGATCTTGTTGGGATAGCGACTAGTTGATTGACGAGGAACCCAAAGCGACGTTTGATGGGAATTACCAAAGCGAGCTAATCACCCATAATCAGGTTTTATCTATTCTATTCTTCAATGTCTTGAATCTTATTTCTCCATGTTATTTTATTCTTAATAAAAATATTAAAAACTCTTTTTATTTTTACTTTCGTATTATAATTGATTTAAAGTACTAATTAGATCTTTTAGTGTTCAAGTTAAAATTGATCTAACACTTGCCTCCCTTGGGTACGATCATCGGAGTACTCACCTACTCCGTTGTAACTATATTACAAATGGACCTGTTGTAACTATGCTATGGCCATTAGTATGTCTGAAGGCGATCAGGTGTCACGACTTACATGCTTCAATATTGCAATACCCTTTTACTAGGTGATGTTTTCTTCACGTTTAGGCCATGGTTGACTCCCTACAACACTCAATCAACTTGTTAGGTTCCCCATGACACAATTTGCCAATTTAGGTCTCAAAAATGGCTTAAAACTAATAAAAAAGTATTAACAACAAAACTAAAAATCAACAAAAACATATAAAAGACACTTAAATTGCTTGATAATAAGCTCCTTAAGTGTAATGGAAAGACTACTTTTACATATCAATTAGTGGCAGATCAAGGACCTTTTCCCACTCAATATTTTAAAAAGCATGCAAGGTTTTTAATGTCCGGTTTCAGTCATGAATGATCAATATATTCATGACAAGTACATATGGCATTCTCTCTTAATCTATGTGGCTTGCTTATCTCATATGTGCATAAACATACATTCGCAATCATATAGTTATCATCATACTTATTCATAAAATTAAAAGCATAAAATTAAATAAAATCTGACCAACCAAAGTTTCCATGATCCCATCCAAGAAAAATAAAAATTTGCAAAATTTACAAAATTCACCCCAAAGCATACTTTGGATCTTCAATATTGCCAACACGGACTTCTACTGCGATATCAATTTACATTTCTTTCATCATCATCTTTTCGTCGCCATTTTTATATCACCATCGTCGGACCGTCATTAGGCCATCATAGTCGAACCATCTTCGGGCCATCGTCAACCACCATATGATATCGTCAGTCACTTCCCGATTTGGCTGGGACGGGTCTGCGTCGTGTTGATCAATTTGAATATGTTTCGATTTTTTGAGTTTCGCTAGGAAAAATTAGGTTAAAAAATTTCTATGTCCGTTTCCAGCTCACATATTTTATTCTAAATAAATAATAAAATAAAACCCTGAGTGGAGATGATAGTCCATCATCTAAATATGCATGCTGGAGATAAAAATAAAATACATTTACATTTCTAGGAATCACAACTTTGGCAAAATTAATTTATCATCCATAATAATAAAATAATATCATACATTCATTCACATACATACCTCTAAACATGAATACAATTACAAGAATGTCACATCTTATTAAATATAATCATACATAAAGAAGAGAGAATTTCAGTCTCGATTTACACTATAAGCATAGCACAATCGTAGCTCTGATACCAATTTTTGGAAAAAATTCGGTTCGAAAACAATTTTCTTACACAGCGGAAAATATTTTTTTTTTAAAATCGATCTAATTTTTGATGTTTATAGCAATAAAACCAAGACCAAAATTGTACTTGTGTTTTTAGATAGACGGATCCTTGTTATTCCCACCTTTCAATCAAATGATCTTCTTCGTTATTCTCGTACAACAAACTACTTTGAGCGTGGGCTCAAACAAAACGAACCAAACACAAAAACTAGAATAATTTTCTTTTCTTTTGGAGTAAAAACGAAAATTCTCTCTTCAAAATAGAAATATGTAGAATCGTTATTCCAGAAAATATATTTAGTTCTTAGAGAATAAAAGTCTCTCAATTTTCGAGCAAAATAATGATATCTAAAAGTTGTGTAACACCCCAAACCCAGCCTAGACGTTTGACCGAATTTGACGTGCCACATCGAAGCGTAAAAAAAACATTTTATATTTTTTATCTAGAAAAACTTACTTAGTGTTTTAAAGGATAATTTCGTTATAGGTTAAAGTGAATGGAAGCTGTGCACCCGGTAGGAAACCGAAAAAGAGGAGGTGAGTCCATCGGACTGCTTAAGTACCAAGCTCCCTTCAGATCCAATCCTAGAATGCACACCATCGTTGCTACACCTTAACTTAGTGTATATTCTTAGGAAACCTATTCGATTAAGTCCATTTTAAGAAAAGTGATTAATTTTGAAAAACGTTTTCATTGCAGAAGTTTTGCTTTGTTGTCGTGATATTTTGAAAACAATTACTGTTTTTGAAAACGCGCCTTAAAGCTAGTTAGTTTCAGCGATTAAGATAATATCATATTTATTCTAGTAAACATATTAAAACAATTCAAAATCATTAAAGTGGCCTTATTACAACTTAAAACCCAAATCATAAAAGTAAATGAAAAGATGTCCAATTCACCAGAAGAAAACCAAATTTGCAGAACGTGTGGCCACTCTGAATCCCTCACAGCTCCAAGCCCACTATAGTTGGGGATTACCTGCGTGGATGAAAATAAGGGGTGAGTTTGGAAACTCAGTATGTAAAATAACCCAACCATAGTCTATATCACTCAAACCACGAAATGCATTAAGTTGGCCTTAGCCTGAATAGATTTCTGAATGAAGCCCATAGGCCCATAACTTAGCAAGCGAGATATTACATGTTTATGTAAAAACCCAACCATATCAAACCGTATACACCCCCGTACCAACCTTACACCATGTAGGGAGACTACTCAACCCACCCAACCGCTACACGCCACAGAATTTACAGCATGGTGCGCGAAGCATGAATAATGTGACAGAGTCACCGGTATGATAATCGTGGCGAGCCACGTATCAGATAATTGTGGCGAGCCACGGATCGAATAATTGTGGCATAGCCACCAGGCCGCTTCCTCCATAAATATAACCCATGTCCCCATGCAACTGATATACATATCATGGCATACATCATACAGAATCAGATCATCATGCTTTTCAGTCAAAATTAACCCTAGGGGTATAATGGTCATTTTGCACCTAGGGGTATAATGGTAATTTTTCATACTTAGGGTATTCTAGTAATTTAACTATTTTAGGGTTTTCATGCATATTTCTACCATTTACGTGTTAACAGAAACACTTACCGAGCATCCTTACTGTATTGGGCCCGTTGGCCCATTAACCCGATTTTGGCCCATTAAGCCCAAATATATCGAAGTGCACGAAATCACGTGCACTGTAGTCTTATCACTTTAGATTACCGAATATGTTACTCAATCTATCTCATGAGCATTCGCACACTCGTAAGTTCACAAAATACCGATTTTTTGGCATTTTAGCTTTTCAGCTTTTGCCAATTTAGTCTATGAGAGGGTGTCAGTTACACACCTATTTTCGACGAAACGCTGACGAGTTCCACACACAAGTTTCCTATAGTCAATTACTAATACGTTAACGATGTATCCATAACAACTTATATACAAATATCCTTGCCATAAGTAGGATCTCTAGTGCGTAAAGTGTAGGATCTCTAGTGCCTAAAGTGTTAACAGAAATCGAATCTTTAATGGTCCAAAGATTCAGCTATGCCCCTGTGACTATGGTGTTTTCAGCTTTTTGAAACAGTGAAGAAAAGATGATTAGATATGGGGGTTTTTGCAATGTTGATGTCGATAGAGGTTGGGATTTAGAGGGTGTGAAAATCGGCCAGGAAAGATGAAAGAAAAATAAGAGAAATTGGCTAGGAGAAATCGACACAAGCAACAAGTTTTCGGGATTTCAGCTTTTATAACAATCGGCTATAAGGGCTTAGAAATGAATCGAATGGAAAGGTAGAATGGTAGGAAGGTTCAGCTAGGGAAGAAAGAAGAAAAAAAAAGAAGAAGAAAAGAGAATAGGAGAAGAGAGGAGAAAAGAAGAAGAGGAAAGAATTGTCAGAACAAATGCCGAATTTTCTCCCCCTTACTAGCCGAATTTCCCCTATACTAGAAACCCTTGGCCGGCCAACTCTTGCTCCTTAAGAGTCCACCATTCGGCCAATACTACACTCCCTAATCAGCTCCTAAATCTTCTCCCTTATCCTCTCTTTACTCAATCTCCTGAGTCACTCAAACTCTTCCTGACAGAGTTCCACTTAAGTTCCATCACATCCCCTTTCTGTTCACAAAAATTAATACTATAATTTGCTTACCTTGTGACTTGAACCTTGGCTCCCCCTAACATATTTAACTTAGACTTGGGCCTTCTAGAGGCCCACTAACATACTCAAACCTACACCAAGTAGTCAAAACACATTAATTCTAAAATTTGCCAAAATTCACAGAAGTCCCGAAAATTTTGTAAATTGGGGCATTACAACTCTACCCTCCTTAAAGAAATTTTGTCCTCGAAATTTACCTGAATCGAACAGATAAGGCTATTGTTGATGCATCGCCTCTTCTGGCTCCCAAGTAGCTTCCTCTTTTCCATGATTACGCCAAAGCACTTTTACTAAAGGAACAGATTTCCTTCTTAACACCTTGACATCTCGGTCCAATATCTGCGCAGGCTCTTCCTCGAAAGTCAAATCAGGCTGCACCTCAATCTCTGCAACTGCCACGACATGAGTAGGGCCAGAATGATAACGCCTTAACATGGAGATGTGAAAAACATCGTGAATCCTGTCTAACTCTAGAGGTAATTCCAATTGATATGCCACTAGTCCTACTCGCTTCAAAACCCGATAAGGCCCAATAAACCGCGGACTCAACTTGCCTTTCTTACCAGACCTTAATATCTTCTTCCAAGGAGAAACCTTCAAGAAGACCATATCACCTACTGAGTACTTAATCTCCTTACGCTTCAAATCCGCATACAACTTCTGCCAATCAGCAGCTTCTCTTAACCGATCTCTGATTATTCTGACCTTATCTTCAGTATCAGCTACCATCTCAGGTCCAAGAACCTGTCGCTCTCCCAGTTTGATCCAACAACTAGGGGTACAACACCTTCATCCATACAGGGCTTCATACGGTGCCATTCGAATACTCGCCTGATAACTGTTGTTGCACGCAAACTCTGCCAATGGAAAATAATCCTCCCAACTTCCTCAAAAATTAAAAACGCATCCCCTCAACATGTCCTCCAGAATCTGAATAACCCTTTCCGACTGACCATCAGTCTGGGGATGGAAAGCTGTACTAAAGTTCAATCGCATCCCCAACGCTTCATGTAACTTTTGCCAAAATTGAGATGTAAATCTAGGATCCCGATCAGAAATAATTGAAACTGGGACACCATGAAGTCACACAATCTCTGCCACATACAACTTGGCTAACTTTTGAAGTGAATAATCAGTGCGGACAGGTATGAAATGAGCCAATTTGGTCAACCTATCCACAATCACCCAAACCGAGTCTTTCTTTGTTGGTATCAAGGGTAACCCACTCACAAAGTCCATGGTTACCCTCTCCCACTTCCAAAGCGGTATCTTTACTGGTTGCAAAAGTCCAGAAGGTAGTTGATGCTCAGCTTTCACTTGCTGGAATGTCAAACATTTCTCCACAAACTCTGTTACTTCTCGTTTAAGCCCAGGCCACCAAGACAATTCTCGCAAGTCATGATACAACTTATTCTCTCCAGGATGCATAGCACAAAGTCCCCCATGAGCTTCCTGCAATATTGACTGCCTCAAGTCAGAGTCCTTCGAAACACAAATTCTCCCTCGGAAACACAGAACTCCTTCACTATTCAACCCAAACTCAGAAGTTTCCCCTTTCTTAACTTGCTGGAAATGAGTAACCAAAGACTCATCTCTCAATTGCTTTTCCTTAATCTAATCCACCCAGGTTGGCCTTACTTGCAACTCAGCCAACAAACTCCCATCATCATACAGACTCAGACGAGCAAACATTGCTCTCAGATTAGATACAGCTCTACGACTTAGAGCATCGGCTACCACATTAGCCTTGCCTTGGTGGTACTCAATCAAAAAATCATAATCCTTAAGCAACTCTATCCATCTCCTTTGCTTAAGGTTCAGCTCCTTCTGAGTCAGCAAATACTTGAGACTCTTATGATCCGTGTATAGAACACACCTTTCTCCATACAAGTAGTGTCTCCAAATCTTCAGTGCAAATATTACTGATGCCAGTTCCAAATCGTGCGTAGGATAGTTTACTTCATGAGGCTTAAGCTGGCGTGATGCGTAAGCAACCACCTTACCCTCTTGCATCAACACACAGCCCAAGCCTACATGTGATGCCTCACTGTACACGGTAAAATCCTTTCTAGACTCCGGTTAGATTAATACAGGTGCTTCAATCAGAACTTTCTTCAACTTTTCAAAAGCTTCCTGCTGCTTCTCAGTCCAAATAAACGGTACTCCACAAAAAAACCTTTCACAAACCTTCTATAGTATCCTGTCAACCCTAGGAAACTCTGAATTTCTGACACCGACCTAGGTGGCTTCCATGCCAAAATTGCTTTAATCTTTCGAGGGTCCACCTTGATCCCCTCAACAGAGACAACATGCCCTAAGAAGGTTACCTCCCTCAACCAGAATTCACACTTGCTGAATTTTGAATAGAGTTCTTTCTCCCTCAACACTTGTAGCACAATGCGAAGATGCTCACCATGCTTCTCCTCAGTTTCAGAGTATATCAGAATATCGTCAATAAAGACGACTACGAATCGATCCAAGAATGGTTGGAATACACAATTCATCAGATCCATAAATGCTACAGGAGCGTTCGTCAGTCCAAATGGCATAACCAAGAACTCGTAATGACCATACCGAGTCCTAAATGCCGTCTTATGAATATCTGCCTCTTTGACCCTTAATTGATGATATCCAGATCGAAGATCAATCTTAAAAAATACAGAAGCTCCTCTAAGTTGGTCAAACAGATCATCAATTCTTGGTAGAGGGTACTTATTCTTAATCGTCAGTTTGTTCAACTGGCGATAATCAATACACATCTGCATCGTCCCATCCTTCTTTTTCACGAATAGCACCGGTGCTCCCTATGGAGACACACTTGGCCTAATAAAGCCCCTATCCAACAACTCTTGAATTTGTGCTTTTAACTCCACTAACTCCTTCAGTGCCATCCTATACGGTGTGATGGACACTGGTGCCGTTCTAGGCAGCAAGTCAATTCCAAACTCGATTTCTCAGTTCAGAGGCAATCCCGGAAGCTCCTCTGGAAAGACATCTTGGAACTCCTTAACGGTCTTAACCTTATCCACCGTCAGTCCCTCAGCTTTCGATTGACTTACAAATGCGAAATAGGCCTCACAACCCTTACGGATCCACTTTTCGGCTCTCAATACCGACACCACATTGGACAAATAATCCTTTCGTTCACCTATCATCATAACCTCCTCACCCTCCGTGGTCCTTACACCATTTGCTTAGCAGCACAATCTAGAGCCACCCTATGCTTAACCAGCCAGTCCATTCCCAGAATGAGGTCGAATTCTCCGAATGGTAACTCCATCAAGTCTCCAGAGAAAATATTACCTTGGGTTTCTAAGGGCACATCCCTATACAGTTTGTCTACCCTAACCGAGTGACCCAAAGGACTTAGTACAGATACCCCACTCACAATCTTCTCAGAGTGTACAACCAACGACCCAGATATGGCACATGCAACATACAAATGAGTGGATCCAATATCAACCAAGGCAGTATATGGCATGCTAGAAACCAAGAACGTACCAGTTATGACGTCGGGTGCATCGCCCTCCTCTCGACGACAATCTGCATACACCAATGCTGGCTGTCGAGCCTCAGCATTTTCAGCACCCCTACCAGGTGCCCCTCGACCTCGACCATTTCCATTTTTGCCCCTACCTTGTCCACGTCCTCTCGGTGGTTGTGGTCCACCTCTCACTGGTTGAGCAACCCTCTGTTCAGCAACTTGAACCTGATCTGTTTTCTGAGGACAGTCTTTGACTCTATTCTCCATAGATCCGCATCGAAAACAAGCACCGGAACATTTCCTACACTCGTCTAGATGTACCTTGCCACAGTCCCCATAGATTGGTGGTCTAACAACGTTCATCGAAACTGCTCGAACTGGCTCCTCCACTCTTGCTCTCTTGACATTCCTATTTGCACCACCCGAAGGTCCTGAATCCTTCCTAAAATAGTTTCGATCCTTCTCACGATTCTGCCTCTCCGCATGCTTCACTTTCTCAGCTATCTTAGCTTTCTCCACCAAAACCGCGAAGTCACGCTCCCTCTGCGGAGCAATTAGCACCTTAAGTTCATCTCTAAGACCATTCTCGAAGTACACACTACGCTCATACTCCGTAGCGACTATCCCCACAGCATACCGGCTCAGCCTTAGAAACTCCGCCTCGTACTCCATAACCGTCTTACCTCTCTGAACCAAATTCAAGAATTCCTTCCTGCGAGCGTCCACATAACTCGTCCCAGCATATTTTCCCTTAAAGGTTGTCTTAAACAGCTCCTATTTTACCCTATCAGTTGGGGTCCCATCTCTCACAGTGAGCCACCACTGATAAGCCTCGTCCCGAAGCAACGATACAGCTCCCTTCAGCTTCTGCTCCAAAGAGCAGTCCAAATCATCCATAATCCGTTCCATGGCCTCTAACCAATATTCTACCACATTCGGGGCTACACCAGATACGCCCCTAAAAATCTCCGCTCTATTAGCCCAGAGTCGCTCAGAAATAGATCCTCGAATCTTGTTGCCCATACTTGCCTCGGCAACCCTTTCCAAAATATGAAGCATTGCCTGAGACAGAGCGTCATCCCTGGCACCACGATCATGAGACTCCACTTTTGTTGCCGGTGGTACCGGTGCATCTGCCCCCGGCATATGCCCTGAAAACGAAGATCCCGCTCGAGCACTACCTCGGCCAAGTCCACGGCCTCTTCCACGAGCCACCCTCGTACTCATATCGTATTATCTGATTACAAATTTTTATGCATCAATTAAATATTCCAGTGTTTATTACAAATGTTTTATGAACAGACAGTAATTCAGAGTTTGTTTTCCGCAGAATCGAAGTCTAGCTACAGTCTCAGTCTATTACCAAAATTTCCTATAGTTTCAATTTCATCCTACTAGATTATCCTAATAGGGTTTCAGTACAGACAGATAATTCATAGAAATATTCAGAAAAGTTCAGAATAATACTTACAGACTTGGGCCGGAGATTTGGGTGCCACCTTCCTGGAATCTAAATTTTAGATACCGAGTTTTGCAATCTTTATAAAATTTTTGTTTTCGAAAATCTTTGTTTTTGTAAACCCATTCTATAGCCGAGTTGTTGCAACTGGGCTCTGATACCACTAAATGTAACATCTCAAACCCGGCCTAGACGTTTGACAGAATTCGGCGTGCCACATCGAAGCGTAAAAAAAACATTTTATATTTTTTATCTAGAAAAACTTACTTGGTGTTTTAAAGGATAATTTCGTTATAGGTTAAAGTAAATGGAAGCTGTGCACCATGTAGGAAACTACAAAAGAGGAGGTGAGTCCATCGGACTGCTTAAGTACCAAGCTCCCTTTGGATCTAATCCTAGACATGCACACCACCGTTGGCACACCTTAACTTGTGTATATTCTTAGGAAACCTATTCGAATAAGTCCATTTTAAGAAAAGTGATTGATTTTGAAAAATGTTTTCGTTGCGAAAGTTTTGCTTTGTTGTCGTGATATTTTGAAAACAATTACTGTTTTTGAAAACGCGCCCTAAAGCTAATCAGTTTCAGCGATTAAGATAATATCATATCTATTCTAGTAAACATATTAAAACAATTCTAAATCATTAAAGCGGCCTTATTACAACTTAAAACCCAAATCATTAAAGTAAATGAAAAGATGTCCAATTCACCAGAAGAAAACCAAATTTGCAGAACGTGTGGCCACTCCGAATCCCTCACAGCTCCAAGCCCACTATGGTTGGGGATTAGCTGCGTGGATGAAAATAAGGGGTGAGTTTGGAAACTCAGTGTGTAAAATAACCCAACCATAGTCTATATTAGCTCAAACCACAGAAACAGATTAAGTTGGCCTTAGCCCAGAATAGATTTCAGAATGAAGCCCATAGGCCCATAACAGAACAGAACATATATTACATGTTTATGCAGAAACCCAACCATATCCAACCGTATACACCCCCGTACCAACCTTACACCATGTGGGGAGACTGCTTAACCCACCCAACTGCTACACACCATAGAATTTACAGTATGGCTGCCAGAAATAGATAATGTGACAGAGTCACCAGTGCATGAATAATCGTTGCGGACCCACCAAAATGATAATTGTGGCGAGCCACCAGAAAAATATAATTGTGGCGAGCCACGGATCGAATAATTACGCGCATAGCCACCGGGACGCTTCCTCCATAAATATAACCCATGTCCCCATGCAACAGATATACATATCATGGCATACATCATACAGAATCAGATCATCATGCTTTTCAGTCAAAATTAACCCTAGGGGTATAATGGTCATTTTGCACCTAGAGGTATAATGGTAATTTTTCATACTTAGGGTATTCTAGTAATTTAACTATTTTAGGGTTTTCATGCATATTTCTACCATTTACGTGTTAATAGAAACACTTACTGAGCGTCCTTACCGTATTAGGCCCGTTGGCCCATTAACCCGATTTTCGCCCATTAAGCCCAAATATATCGAAGTGTACGAAATCGTGCGCACTGCAGTCTTATCACTTCAGATTACTGAATATGTTACTCAATCTATCTCACGAGCATTCGTACACTCATAAGTTCACAAAATACTGGTTTTTCAGCATTTCGGCTTTTCGACTTTTACCGATCTAGTCTACGAGAGGGTGTCAGTTACACACTTGTTCGCGACGAAACGCTGATGAGTTCCACACACTAGTTTCTTACAGTCAATTACTAATACATTAACGATGGATCCATAACAACTTATATACAAATCTCCTTACCATAAGTCGGCCATTAACACTTTAGGCACTAGAGATCCTACCTTTGCTGAAACTAGTGACTAGATCTAGATCCAATCATTTCGCTTGTCCAAGTCTTCGATCAGAAGCCTCTAGATCACACTAACATCATAACAAAATAATTGTCACAACCGTTAGAGCCATAAGGCCCAATCGACAGCCTCCCTAAGCCTTTAGGGATTTCAGCTTTTCTAAATCCCGTAATAAAAATAGATTTGAGTACTTACCATCGGTTCTTTCAATCAACTATTCCACCTTAGTTCCTATTCAAATCTGACGCAGATCAATCCCTCAAATATTAACAGAAATTGAATCTTTAATGGTCTAAAGATTCGGCTATTCCCTTGTGACTATGGTGTTTTCGGCCTTTTGAAATAGTGAAGAAAAGATGATTAGATATGGGGGTTTTTGCAATGTTGATGTCGACAAAGGTTGGGATTTAGAGGGTTTGAAGATCAGCCAAGAAAGATGAAAGAAAAATAGGAGAAGTTGGCTAGGAGAAATCGACACAAGTAACAGGTTTTCGGGATTTCGGCTTTTATGACAATCGGCTATAAGGGCTTAGAAACAAATAGAATGGAAAGGTAGAATGGTAGGAAGGTTCGGCTAGGGAAGAAAGAAGAAGAAAAGGAAGAAGAAAAGAGAATAGGAGAAGAGAGGAGAAAAGAAGAAGAGGAAAGAATTGTTAGAACAAATGCCGAATTTTCCCCCCTTACTAGCCGAATTTCCCTTATACTAGAAACCCTTGGCCGGCCAACTCTTGCTCCTCAAGAGTCCACCATTCGACCAATACTACACTCCCTAATCAGCTCCTAAATCTTCTCCCTTATCCCCTCCTTACTCAATCTCCTGAGTCACTCAAACTCTTCCTGACAGAGTTCCACTTAAGTTCCATCACATCCCCTTTCTGTTCACAAAAATTAATACTATAATTTGCTTACCTTGTGACTTGAACCTTGGCTCCCCCTAACATATTTAACTTAGACTTGGGCCTTCTAGAGGCCCACTAACATACTCAAACCTACGCCAAGCAGTTAAAACACATTAATTCTAAAATTCACCAAAATTCACAGAAGTCCCGGAAATTCCAAAAATTGGGGCGTTACAAGTTGTCTGAATAGCCCTACAGGTTCAATCTATTTTATAGGGAGAGAAGGTAGAACCCTTGTTGAATTAGAGAAATTTATTTCAACTAAAAAAATGAAATCCTAGTTCTATTATAATGTAGGGGGTAGCAACCCCAGTTAAATATATTAGGGTTTGTCGTCCCCCCTTATTACATTACAGGTTTTCGGTCCTCTTCCATATCAATTCAAAATACAGGTACTTCTCGAGCTTATAACTCAATACTTTATAATTTGAACCAACCCAATAGTTTGTTTTTCTATTTCCCAAAAATAAACTTCAATATATTTCCAATTAAATAATTTTCTCAACCCAATTCTCATTTTGTTAAAATCATGACGACTTTACCGTAAAAGATCTATGAGAAAATATATATTTAATATTTCGGCATTCAACGGTTCACTATGACCAAATAGTTTATTTTCATTTTCGAACTTCATTTAATTTGAAAAACATAAATTCATTTTTAAGGTCATTTTCAATTTTTATTTTCATTTTCATTTTAGAGAAAACCACATTCATTTCCAAATGATATCATTTCTCCATTTTCAATTCCATTTTGGAGAAAACCTTAATCATTTCCAAATGTTTCCTATTTCTCCATTTAACCATTTCTATTCATTTATCCTCATTTGATTCAACATGTAATTCATTTCTAATTTCAACGAGTGATCTATTGTAATTCGTGTAGTAGATTAAACTAGTTTTCGCATTTGAAGAGCTTGAATACAAACACTTTTGTTATGTTTTAGTCGAGTTATCATAATTTCATTTACATTCAATAAAAAGTGTAATTTGAGTATTTTGTTGACCTTAGGGGCCGTACGAGGCCTCAGGGTGAGCTAATATACTTTGTGAGTGTGCAAGACACCATTAAAAGGCGTGTTGACTCGATACTGGTTGTTGTGTTGCAACATGGAGTGTTTGATGTCGCAACATAGGGAGAAAAATAGAAGAATTCCAAGAATGTCTTCGGTTTCACGACACGGCCTGAGGATGTCTATAACAGCTCGTTTTTAGTAGAATCAGAACAGTGGTTTTGGGACCAAAAATCTGAGGTTAAAATAATTATTTTATACTTATTTTAATGTCTACAGCATGATAGTATGATTGTGCAAAATTTTCGTTAAAAAATTTTCTCGTTTGAATGGTCAATTTGATAAAAAGGACTAAATCGTGTAAAGTGTAAAAGTGGAGTTCTATTAGCTAAAGGTGTCTAATAGCTATAGAATATTAAAATGGAGGTCCTTATGTGGTAAATAGTCTATTAATTAGATAGTGGATGATAATGGCTTGGCATTATTGAAATTTTGATTAAGTAATAAGGTTAATTTTGGTATTTATTAATTAAGGTTAATAAAATAAAACAAAACAAATTCTTTCTCATTCATCTTCTTCAACTGATTATTCAAGGGGAAAGAATTCATTTTTCTTCATCTAGGGTTTGACTACTCCATTGCTTAATTGGTGAGTGATTTTTGTCCCGTTTTTAATGATTTCTATGTTTTCGGAGTCGTTGCATCTTAATCTAGCTAGGCCAAGGACTAATTTGCAAAACTTTTAAAGGTTTAGGGTTTTTCTATTGATGAATACATGTATATTTTGATGTTTGATGATAGAAAATGTATGCTTGTTGTTAGATAAACAACATTTGTAAAATGATTCTTAGTAAAATTGCCAATTAGGGATTAAATTGTGAACTGTGTGAAGTTTCTCTTTAAATTGTGAAATAAATGAAAAATATAGGCTGCCATGGGTCTATATGAAATGTGGCTAGCATGGGTAGGGAAAAAGTTGCATGAATTTGTGTTTTTATGAGCTAAGGACTAAATTGTAAAAATGTTGAAATATTAGGGGCAAAAGTGTAAAGTTTCCATAATATGCATTTTGGGCTAAATTCAATAGAATGATAATTAAATAGGCTAAATTTGATTACATATAGATAAAGAAAAACGAAGTTCAAATCTAGGTTAGGGGGAAAATAAAGTGTTGGACTAATCGACTCATTTCATCGTTTTTGCATTCGAGGTAAGTTTGTATGTTAATAAGCATTTGTATAATTGTGTTTTAAATGCTTTATTATTAAATTATTTATGAAAACGACCTTGCAGATATATTCGATGAAGATTCGACGTTTAGAAATCCCGATTGAGCCTTAGGAATGGATTAGGATACAAATGACATGTCATTAGGGGTTATGTGATTTGGCCTACCAGTGGCTGAGTTATCCGACATGTGCTGTGGATTCTCGTCAGCTTGTGTGAGCAGCACTGTGTAGCTACGTCATGACTGTCAGCTTGTGTGAGCAGACTCGTTGATGGCTCGAGAGTGAGCATTATATGTGATATGAGATTGAGATAGCTTCGGCTATGTATTGGCACTTCGGGTGCAAGATTCCTGAGTATCCGATAGTATTCCAAATGGTTCAACGGGTAAATCGAAGATATGAAATGGCGAGAAATAGATACATATCAGTACAGGTATGTACGGAAACTATACGAGCATTGAAACTATGAAAGTTATGAGATCTTGATTAATTATGTGATTGAATATATGTTAACCTTATAATTACATGATTTTGAAGTATACTATGTTATATTACTTGAATGGTGATTAAATAGTGAGTTTTACTTATTAACAATACGAGCTTACTAAGCTTTATAGCTTACTTTGTTTACTTCTTCATGTTTTAGAGTGAATCTCAAAGCTAGCTCAGATTAGGAGTCGTTGAAGATTGCATCACACTATCAAGCTTCTACTTTGGTACTTTTGAGCTGATGTTTTGGTTATATGGCATGTATAGAAATTGTGGTCATTTTGGTTTATGGCTTGGTAATGAATTTAGCCATTTGAATTGGCTTGTAAATGTTAAGTGTTTGGTTTTGTGTATAGCCATGAGAGTTGATTTAATTCGGTATATTTGGTGATGTATATATATGAGCAAATGTCCTTGGTTATGCATTTGGTAATTAATATATAAATGCTTGTGGTGAATGGTTGTTTGTGAATTGGTATGCTTGTGATTAAGGTAAAGTGATGTATGAATGAAAGTGCATATATGAATTTAGCTAGTGAAGTGAATTGAGAATGTGAATTTGGTATAAAATTGAATAGCCTAATGTGGTACTTGTGTGCCATGTTATTTTTTGTAACACCCCTTAACCTGTATCCATCACCAGAATAGGGTTACAGAGCATTACCAAAACTTTTAGAATATTTTTCAGGTAACTTATGTAAATTACAATTCATGAATCGAGATCATTCAAAACGTCCCTTAATTGGACCCTCGAGGCCCAATACGAGCATTAGAATCGAGTCAGAACTTAATCGGGAACTCTAAGAATTTTTTGCGAAATTACAAAAAAAAATTCTAAGTTACAGGGCTTACACGCCCATGTGGTCCGAGGGACATGCTAGTGTGGCCCTGGGACACGCCCATGCTACAGGCCGTGTTTGACCCCGTGTAACTCTCTGACTTGTACACACGGCTATGCCATACGCCCGTGTGCTAGGCTGTGTGGTTAATTAATTCAATTCAAAATTAGGTGCAGGTTTCACACGACCAAGACACACACCCGTGTTCTAGGCCATGTAGCACACACGGCTGTGACACACGCCCGTGTCTCTACCCGTGTGCTCAATTCTGAGCATTCTGTTTCTCAAAATTAAGGTGCAGGGGACAAATGGCCTAATTACACGAACATGTACTCAACCCTGTGTCACACACGGTCTAAACACACGCCCGTGTGTTTACTAGTGTGGACAAAATAAAGTCATTTCTAGCTTCATTTCTCACCGAGAATCACACCAAAGGTCTGCACTTAAAATCACATCCAATACCAACCATTTCAAGCATTTAAATTAAGCAAACTCCATCATTCAACAAGGCATATCATTACATGCATATGTGTTTATAAACTTACCTTGGTTTAACTTAGGCGTTAACATCATTTGATCACATATGCTTATCATAACACATGTGTAAATATCATAATAACCTACTTAATCGTACCAAAATAAACCATTATAGCCATTCTATTGGCTAGGTTACAAAACATCATTTTCAACCCACTATTGGCCAAGTTGTCATATACATTCCATTATACCAAAATGATTCTACTATAAATATATAAAATAGCTAGTAGATAATGTGACGATGCTCCAATGATCTCCAACCTTCGCGAGCTATTGAGCACTATAAAACAAGGGAAAATAAAACGGAGTAAGCATTACATGCTTAGTAATTCCGTAAAACAAAAACTAAACTTACCAAACCCGTTTATTAAATCTAAGCATACAATATCATGTTTTCCATCCATTTGGCATAATTGCCTAAACACATGCATTCAATGAAACATGTTAGTCACAAAATCTTCATATACATCAAGTAAGGATAAATGAGCTCATCATTCAATATGCTTTCTAGACATTATCATTGCATCTCATAATACTCATACCATGTCAAGAGTTGTGTCCATTGAATCATTGAAATCTCGATGGATGTTCAAGTGGTACACTCGAGGTATACGATTCAATAACCCATCAATTCTTTTTCAAAAGTACCCATTAGGGTACTTTATCAAGAGTACCCATTAGGGCACTTTATCAAGGAACACACTCTCGAGCCACGTGACGTATAACAAGATTACCAGTCCAGGCTAAATCCTAAATGTAACATATACTCGACAGATATCCTACCAGGATTACCTGTCTGGGTTAAATCCTTCCTATAATGAGGTCAATAGGATTACTTGTCCAAGCTAATTCCCGTCAGCAACAGATGCAGGACCTCATTCATTTCAGGAAAGCACATATGTTCATCGGAATTCAATATTTAATCGGGACATAACCCTTTTTCACCATTTTCAAGCATGTATTAATTTCTCATATTGTAACATCCAAGAAAATCACATAAATGATAATCACATTTCATACAATCACAACATTTAATTTAACATAATTACATGCTCGATTAAGTTACACGAACTTACCTCGACACTTGTTCGCGTAAGTAATCTACTGATCCAAAACCTTTTCTTTTTCTCGATCTAACCTCGAATGTGAGTTGTCTGGATCTATATAAATAGCTTTAATCATCAATTTCTCATATTTCATACTCATTTGGACTCAATTTACGTCCTATGCAAAATTACCATTTTGCCCTTAACTTTTCCATAAATTCCAATTTCGTCCTTAGGGTCGGAAAATGAAACTTGTCCAATTTACTCCTTATTCCAAGCCTAACCAAAATTCGATTACAAAATTTATAGCATATGTATTAATAAAAAAATTTAGTATTTTTCTTCAATTTCAAAATTTTACATTTTAGTCCCTAAATCATGTTTTCATCAAAAATCACTTTGTAAAAGTTGTTTATCTATCAACAACCTTTCATTTTCTACCATAAATTTCTAATTTTCAGCATATTCATCCATGACTCAAATTTCATACCTTGATAAATTTTCAAATTAATCCCCCAAATAGTTAGATTAAACTATCCTAGTTTCAAATATATCAAAATTACTAAAAACAGGACAAGAAAACTTACCCAATTAAGCCATGAAAGTTTATTCTCTCTCTCCTAGGGTTTCCATGTATTTCAGGTTGAAGAAGATGAGAAAATAATATGATATTTTCTTTTCATCTTTTAATTAATTAAATATTTTTCAAATTCTAATTTAGTCCTTGCCCATTTTCTAAATTTCCATGGATGAGTCACCAAAAATCTACGTACTTTTCTTTAATGGTCTAATTACCATATAAGGGCCTCTAGTTTTGAATTCCATAGCTATTTAATCCTTGTAGCTACTAGAATTCAACTTTTGCATTTTATGCGATTTAGTCCTTCTCGTAATTAAGCCAATAATCAATAAAATTTTCTTAGCATAATTTTCACATGACATTTCTAACATATTACAGACCACGTAATAAAATAAAAATAAATTTTATTTTTGAATCAGATTTGTGGTCCCAAAACCACTGTTTTGATTGCACTGAAAAATAGGTTGTTACAACTCTCCCCCCTTTAAGGGTTTTCGTCCTCGAAAATCTTACCAGTAAAAAGATTCGGGTATTGCTTCCTTATAGTATCCTTCGGTTCCCAGGTAGCCTCTTCTATGCTGTGTCATTGCCAAAGAACTTTAGCCAAAGCTACCTTTTTATTTCTTAACTCTTTTGTTTCTCAAGCTAAGATTTTGATTGGTTCTTCACTATATGTCATATCAGGCTGAATCTCTACCTCCGTCAGAGAAATAACATGTGAAGGATCGGATCGATACCATCATAGCATAGACACATGAAAAATATTATGAATCCGATCAAGTTCTGGTGGTAAAGCTAAATGATATACAACCGGTCCAATTCTTTCTATAATCTCACATGGTCTAATGAACCGTGGACTCCGATTTCCTTTGCGACCAAATCGGAGAACTTTCTTCCAAGGCGATACTTTCAAGAATACCTTGTTAATGACTTGAAATTCTACTTCTTTTCGTTTGAGATCAGCATAAGACTTTTGATGATCAGAGACTGCTTTCAAACTGTCTTGAATTACTTTCACTTTTTCCTCGGTTTCACAGACTAAGTCAACTCTGTGTAACTTTTTTTCCTTAAGTTTTTTCCAATACAATAGAGTTCTATATTTGTGACCATATAAGGCTTCATATGGTGCCATTTTGATGCTAGACTGATAACTGTTATTATAAGCAAATTCAACCAAAGGCAAATACCTTTCTGAGTTACCTTCAAGCTCAAGTATACAACATCAAAGCATATCTTCCAAGATCTGTATTACTTGTTCAGATTGACCATTTGTATGAGGATGCAGTACAGTACTAAAGTGTAACTAAGTACCCAGAGCTTCTTGTAATTTGCTCTAGAATTGATATGTAAACCGAGGGTCTCTATTTGAAATAATGGAGACAGGCACTCCATGCAATTTGACAATCTCAAAAACATATAATTCAGCCAATCTATCTAAGAAAAAATCCATTCATACTGGAATAGAGTGTGAAGACTTTGCCAACCAATCAACAATTACCCAAATGGAATCTTTCTTCTTTGGAGACAGGGGTAACCCCGATACAAAGTCCATAGTAACTTTTTCCCATTTCCATTCCGGTGCTGACATATCAAACATTTAGATACAAACTCAGAAATATCTCGTTTCAATCCTGAAAACCAGTACATCTTTTTCAGATCATTTTACATTTTATTACTAACAGGATGTATAGACATCTTACCATTATGAGCTTTATTCAAAATATTTTGCACTAATTCTGAACTTTTTGGTACACATACTCTGCCTCTGAATAACAAACAACCATCTGTCCTGATCTGAAATTCTGACTCAGGAGTTTGTTCATTTTGTATTCGTTTTGCTTGCAACTTACTATCATTTTTCTGAGCTTCAGAAATTTGTTGCAAAAATGTTGGTCTAGATTTTAACTCAGCTATGATTGAACCATCATCAGATAATTGCAATCGAGTATTCATTACTCGCAAAGTATATAGATATTTTCTGCTTAAAGCATCTGCCATTACATTTGCTTTTCACGGATGATAGTCAATGACAAGGTCATAATCTTTCAGTAATTCAAGTCATCTGCACTGTCTCAAATTCAAATCTTTCTATGACATCAAATATTTTAGAATTTTATGATCAGTGAATACGTGACATTTTTCACCAAATAAGTGATGCCGTCAGATTTTCAATGCAATCACTATGGCGACCAATTCAAGATCGGTGTTGGGTAGTTCTTTTCATGTGGCTTTAGCTGTCGTGAAGCATAGGCTACCACTTCACCTTTTTGCATCAAAACACAGCCTAAACCATTCAATGACGTATCACTATAAATTATAAATTCTTTACCCGATTTAGGCTGGACTAATACAGGTGCTTCTGTCAATAAAGCCTTTAATCTGTCAAAACTTTGCTGGCATTTGTCAGTCCACTCAAAATTTACATCTTTCTGCAACAAACGGGTCATCAGAGAAGCTATCATTGAAAAAATTTTTACAAACCTCTGATAATAACCAGCTAGTCCCAGAAAACTTCGGACTTCAAACATATTCTTCGGTGGCTTCCAATTAGCAATGGCTAAAATTGTATTTGGGTCTACTCTGACACCTTTAGTAGATACTATATGCTTGAGAAAACTAACTTCTCGTAGCCAAAATTCACATTTACTAAATTTGGTGTACAATTGTTTCTCTCACAAGGTTTGCAACACTACTCTCAAATGCTCAACATGTTCATTTCCATCTCGGGAGTAAACCAAAATATCATCTATAAATACCACCACAAACTTGTCTATATATGGGCTGAAAATTTTGTTCATCAAATCCATAAACACTACAGGTGTATTTGTCAAATTGAATGTCATCACAAGAAATTCATAGTGTCCATACCTGGTTCTAAAAGCTATCTTTGGTACATCCGAATCTTTTACCTGTAGTTGATAATAGCCAGAACGGAGATCAATCTTGGAAAATACAGTGGAACATTTTAACTTGTCAAATAGGTCATCAATACGAGGTAAAGGATACTTGTTCTTTATTATAACTTTTTTGAGCTGTCCGTAATCAATACACAGCCTCAATGATCTATCCTTCTTCTTTACAAATAGAACCAGTGCACCCCAAGGTGAGAAACTAGGTCGAACAAAACCTTTGTCAATCAATTCTTGCAACTGTACTTTCAACTCTTTCAATTTAGTAGGAGCCACTCTATAAGGTGCTATGGGTATCGGTGTTGTACCCGGAACAAGATCTATAGAGAATTCCACTTCTCTACCGGTGGTAAACTAGGTAACTCTTCTGGGAATACATCAGAAAATTCGCATACAACCGGCACTGATTGAATATTTGACTCAGATACTTTAGTATCCAACACATATGCGAGATAAGCATCATAACCCTTTCTGACATATTTTCATGCTGATATTGCTGAAATCACATTAATTAATCCATCCAGTTTATCAGATTCAACATGAAGTAATTCACCACTCTGAAATTTCAATACAATATATTTCTATTTACAATTCACCATTGCATCATATTGGGTTAACCAATCCATTCCTAAAATTACATCAAATTCATCAAATGGTAATAACATCAAGTCAGCAAAAAGTAATAACCTTTTACCATCAACGGATAGTTTTTATAGACTTTATCCACCGTAGCACACTGGCCCAGGGGGTTTGAAACTTTAACCAAAAATTTAGTGAATTCAACAGGTAAATTTTTAACAGACACTGAGTTTGTGCATATGTATGAATGTGTGGAGCCAGGATCAATCAAAGCGATAATATCGATTACGGTAAGAGAAAAATGTACCATGTGATGTGCAGTGCGAAGCATCTTCTCTAGCACGAATAGTATATGTTCTTGCAGGTGCTCGTGCCTCAGATTTAACTGTTGTATCCCTAGTAGTACCTCGACTACCACTAACATTGCCGGGTGACGGGGTGGTCTGCCCTTTGAAATAGGATTACTCAGCTTTGGAGCTGGTTCTATTTCTTTTTCAACCCTTTCTAGACAATCTCTGAGAAAATGGTCAAATGGACCACATCGGTAACAAGCTCCATTTCTCAAATGGCATTCCCTAAAATCAAATTTGTTCCAATGCTTACACTTTGGTTTGGGATTACTAACACTACCCACACTAGCTACAGATGGCGATGAAGACCTCGGGTTAAAGTGTTGAAAACCTTGCTCTTTTCCAGAATATCTCGTAAAGGTGGTAACACGATTATAATACTTTTTTTAATTTCTTAGAAGCAAATTATTGTGACTTACTCATAGTTCTCTTTTAGAAACTTGAGCCTCTCTTTTAGCTTGTTTCTTCTCCTTACTTAATTCTTCAATTTTGTGTGCTCGTTCGGCCAGTACCACAAATTCTTTTATTTCGAGAATTTCGATAAACAATTTGATGTCTTTATTTAAACCCTCTTCAAAGCATTTACACATCTCGGCCTCAGACTGGACCTATTCTTTGGCATATTTACTCAGCCGAACAAATTCTCGTTCATACTCAGATACAGTCATGTCTCCCTACTTGAGTTCTAAAAATTCTTTCTTTTTCTGATCCATAAATCTCTAACTAACATATTTCTTCCTGAATTCAACTTGGAAGAATTCCCATGTAATATTCTCTCTCGGTACCACTAAAGTTATGGTATTCCACCAATGATAAGTTGTGTCTTTCATTAAAGACACTACACATTTCAGACATTCACTAAGTGTACAAGATAATTCATCAAAAACCCAGATGGTATTTTCCAACCAAAATTTAGCCCTTTCCAGACCATCATCTGCAGTAGCTCTAAATTCTTCTGCCCCATGCTTACAGATTTTGTCTACCGGATGCTTACCAGTTTCAACAGGTTCAACACACTGTGGCATCTCAGGAATCGGTTGAGGAGCAGGTAGGAGAGGTCGTTGTACAGCGGGATTTGTTCTTAAATACTCAGTAAACCATTCATTCATCAATTGGAAGAAGACTTGTTTTGCCTCTTGACTTCGACCCTCAGATACGGGCCTTTCACTACCAGATGCAAATGCAACTCTTTGGACTGAAGCTAAAGTATTACTCCCAGCTTTCTCAGATTCAACTCTAGCTTGGTTGGATGACATTACTATATGAAAAACACATTCAAGATGACCAAGATTCATCACACTATCACAAATTATATAATGGCATGTATAGTTAAACTCGCGTTTTCTACGTTAAACCCGAGAATCGGCTAAACTGTAGCTCTAATACCACTAAATGTAACACCCCTTAACCTGTATCCATCGCCAGAATAAGGTTACAGAGCATTACCTAATCTTTCAAAAAAAATTTCAAATAACCCATGTAAATTACAATTCATTAATTGTGATCATTCAAAATGTCCCTTAATTGGACCCTCGAGGCCTAGAATCGAGTTGAGACTTAATCGGAAACTCTTAGAATTTTTCACGAAATCACAAAAAAGATTTCTAAGTTATAGGGCTCAGACGCCCGTGTGGTCTAAGCGACATACCCCTGCTACAGGCCATGTTTGACCCCATGTAACTCTCTGACTTGTGCACACGGCCATGCCACACACCCGTGTGCTACGCCGTGTGGTTAATTAATTCAATTCGAAATTAGGTGTAGGTTTCACACGGCCAAGACACACGCCCATGTTCTAGGCCATGTAGTACACACGGCTGTGACACATACCCGTGTCTCTGCCTATGTGCTCAATTCTGAGCATTCTGTTTCTCAAAATTAAGGTGCAGGGGACACATGTACACACCCATGTACTCGGCCGTGTGTCACACATAGTTTAGACACACGCCCGTGTGTCTACCCGTGTGGAAAAAATAAAGCCATTTCTAGCTTCATTTCTCACCCAAAATCACACCAAAGGCCTGCAGTTAAAACTCACATCCAATACCATCCATTTCAAGTATTTAAATTAAGCAAACTCCATCATTCAACAAGGCATATCATTACATACATATGTTTTTATAAACTTACCTTAGTTTAACATAGGCATTAACATCATTTGATCACATATACTTATCATAACACATTTGTAAATATCATAATAACCTACTTAATCATACCAAAATAAACCATTACAAGCTATTCCATTGGCTAGGTTACAAAACATCATTTTCAACCCACTATTGGCCAAGTTGTCTTATACATGCCATTATACCAAAATGATTCTACTATAAATACCCAAATTAGCTAGTAGATAGTATGACGATGCTCCGTTGATCTCCAACCTTCGCGAGCTACCGAGCACTATAAAACAAGGGAAAATAAAACGGAGTAAGAATTACATGCTTAGTAAATTCTTATAACGAAAACTAAACTTACCAATCCCGTTTATTCAATCTAAGCATACAATATCATGTTTTCCATCCATTTGGCATAATTGCTTAAACACATGCATTCAATCAAACATGTTAGTCACAAAATCTTCAAATACATCAAGTAAGGATAAATAAGCTCATCATGCAATATGTTTTCTAGACATTATCATTACATCTCATAAGACTCATACCATGTCAAGAGTTGTGTCCGTTGAATCATTGAAATCCCGATGGATGTTCAAATGGTACACTCAAGGTGTACGATTCAATAACCCACCAATTCCTTATCAAGAGTACCCATTAGGGCACTTAATCAAGGAACACACTCTCGACCCACATAACGTATAACAGGATTACCAGTCTAGGCTAAATCCTTTATACAACGTATGCTCAAAAGAGTTCAATTAAGATTACCAGTCCATGCTAAATCCTAAATGTAGCATATATTCGAGAGATATCGTATTAGGATTACCCATCTGGCCTATATCCTTCCTATAATGAGGTCAATAGGATTATTCATCTGAGCTAATTCCCGTCAGTAATAGATACAGGACCTCATTCATTTTGAGAAAGCACATATGTTCATCGGAATTCAGTATTCAATCCGGACATAACCTTTTTCACCATTTTCAACCATGTATTAATTTCTCACATTGTAACATCCAAGTAAATCACATAAATGATAACCACATTTCATACAATCACAACATTTAATTTAACATGATTAAATGCTCGATTAAGTTACACGAACTTACCTCAACACTTGTTCGCGTAAGTAATCTACTAATCCAAAACCTTTTCTTTTCCTCGATCTAACCTCAAATGTAAGTTGTCTGGATCTATAAAAAATAGCTTTAATCATTAATTTCTCATATTTCATACTCATTTGGACTCAATTTATGTCCTATGCAAAATTACCATTTTGCCCCTGACTTTTCCATAAATTCTAATTTCGTCCCTAAGCTCGAAAAATGAAACTTGTGCAATTTACTCCCTATTCCAAGCCTAACCAAAATCCCATTACAAAATTTACAGCACATGTATTCATAAAAATATTTAGCATTTTTCTTCAATTTCACAATTTTACATTTTAGTCCCTAAATCATGTTGTCATCAAAAATTACTTTGTAAAAGTTGTTTATCTATCAACAAACTTTCATTTTCTACCATAAATTTCTAATTTTCAGCATATTCATCCATGACCGAAATTTCATACCTTGATAAATTTTCAAATTAATACCCCAAATAGATAAATTAAGCTATCCTGGTTTCTAAAATATCAAAATTACTAAAAACGGGATAAGAAATCTTACCCAATTAAGCCATGAAAGTTTATTCTCTCTCTCCTAGGGTTTCCATGTATATTAGGTTGAAGAAGATGAGAAAATAAGATGATATTTTCTTTTCATCTTTTAATTAATTAAATATTTTTCAAATTCCAATTTAGTCCTTGCCCTTTTTCTAAATTTTCGTGGATGAGTCACCAAAAATCTACATACTTTTCTTTAATGGTCTAATTACCATACAAGGATCTCTATTTTTGAATTCCATAGCTATTTAATCCTTATAGCTTCTAGAATTCAACTTTTGCGTTTTATATGATTTAGTGCTTCTCCTAATTAAGCACATAATCAATAAAATTTTCTTACCAGAATTTTTACATGACATTTTGAACATATTACGGACCATGTAATAAAATAAAAATAAATTTTATTTTTGGATCAGATTTGTGGTCTTGAAACCAATGTTTCGATTTCACTAAAAAATGGGCAGTTACATTTTTGGTTTGAAAATGGTATGATTTATGCTTGGTTGTGATTGGTTGAATGCCTATTTATGCCATGTTTTGTGCCATTTCATTTGGTATAGCTAAATAAAGTTTGGGTGAAAAAGATGGTTTGGTAAATAGCCTATTTTTGTCCACACGGGCGTGTGTCTCAGCCGTGTGTGACACACGGTCAGCTGACACGGGCGTGTGTCTCAGCCGTGTGTGACACACGGTCAGCTGACACGGCCGTGTGTCCCCTGGGGTTTAATTAGAAACCAAGTCAGTATACTCCACACGGCCCAGTACACAGGCGTTTGACTTGGCCGTGTGGCATAAGTCAGTATAACCTATAGGTTCGGCATGACCTAGCAGACGGCCTGGCACACAGTCGTATGAGGCCATTTTGAAAGGCACACGGGTGTGTGGTTGGCTATGTGACCCAAGTCATAGAGTTACAAGGGGTCAGACACGGACTAGGACACGGCCATGTGATCCCATTTTGAATGTCCACACGGCCTGTGACACGAACGTGTCTTTGTCCGTGTGAGACACGCGGTTGGGCCACAGAGGCGTGTGTCCTCTGTATTTTGAAAATTTTCCTAAGTTTTCTAAAAGTTTCCCAAGTTATCGATTTAGTCCCGAACCACTCCTAATGCATGTTTTAGGCCTCGTAGGCTCGTATTAGGGACAATGTGATTGATTATGAATGATGTTTATTTGGAAATGGAAAATGTATATGATATGTATGTTTATTTATCAAATAAGTTCGGTAGTACTCCGTCACCCTATTCCTGCGTTGAATACAGGTAAGGGGTGTTACATTTATTGGTATCAGAGCTACGGTTTAGTTGATTCTAGGACTAACGTAGCATGTGTGAGAGTCTAGCTATACATGCCATATATAACCTATAATAGTGTAATATCTCCTGACAGTTTAAAATATGTTTTCTTATAGTAAATGGATCCCAATCGAGTCATGGCTGATGATGTTGAGAGTAATATGCTAGCCTCCATTCATGGAGTAATGCAATCTAAGTCGAGACCCGTATCGAGTAGTCAGGGAGGAGAGGCCAAGTAAGCCTTCTTCTAAATGATAAACGAGTAGTTCACTGAGTTTGTCCGAACAAATCTCGCTACTCAGCAACCTCCACCCCTACCTATTCCCGAACTTGTTCCCATAGCTCCTCAAGGTGTGGAGCAATTGCAATTGAGTAAGCTACTAGTTGATAAAATTCAAAAGTATGGGGCTGAAGAATTTAAAGCTACAGTTGACGATGATCCTTAAAAAGTCGAGTTTTGGCTTGAGAATACAATCAGAGTATTTGATTAATTATCTTACACACCTGCTGAATGTGTTAAATACGCCGTATCACTTCTGAGAGACACTGCATATCAGTGGTGAAATACTTTGATATCGGTGGTCCCGATCGAACGAGTCACGTAGGAATTCTTTCAAGCCGAGTTTAGAAAAAATACATCAGCCAACATTTTATCGATCAAAAGCGAAAAGAGTTTATGGAATTGGAGTAGGGTCAAATGTCTATGATAGAGTATGGGAGAGAGTTCGTAAAACTCAGTAAATATGCTCGAGAATGTGTTTTCACTAAGTCCATTATGTGTAAACAATTTGAAGACAGATTAAACGAAGACATCAGATTGTTAGTTGGGATTCTAGAGTTGAAAGAATTTGTTGTGTTGGTCAGCAGAGCATGCAAAGCCGAAGAACTTGGGAAATAAAAGATAAAATCTGATTTCAAAGCTAGAGATTTAAGAAAGAGATCGATGAATAAACCCTATTAATCCCCGTCAAACAAATCACAAGATTTGTATAATCGTTTAACAGCTTCAGCATTATATTCTAATAGAGATCGTGGAAAGCAATACACAAGTCCTAAAGCTCAGGCTACTACAGTATCAAGTATAGGTAGTGTGAGAAACAATAAACTCGAGTGTCAACAGTGTGGAAGGCGACATTTTGGAGACTGTTGGATGAATAATAAAGGTCCTTTTAAATGTGGCTCACAAGATCATTTCATTCGACATTGTCCTGAGTTTCCTGAGAAAGATAGATATCAACATGCAAGATCGATTAACACAGCTGCTAGAGGGAGACCACCTAGAAATGCGGGAAATGTGACTAGTAGCAAAGGAATGACAAAGGACTCTACTGTGAGATCTGAGGCTAGAGCACCAACCAGAGCTTATGCTATTCGCGCTCGCGAAGATGCGTCATCACCAGATATTATCACCGGTACATTTTCTCTTTATGACACTAACGTAATTGCCTTGATAGTTCCTAGATCAACTCATTCATATGTCTGTATAAATTTAGTATCTAGTAAGAGTTTGTTTGTGGAGTGTACTGAATTTGTGATTAAAGTATCAAACCCCTTAGGCAAGTATGTTATAGTTGATAAAGTTTGCAAGAATTGGTTTTTGATGACTCAGGGTTACTGTTTTTCAAAAAATTTGATACTTTTACTGTTTGATGAATTTGATGTGATTCTGGGTATGGATTGGTTGACTTTGCATGATGCTGTTGTGAATTGTAGACGGAAGACTATTGAATTGTAACGTCAGAATAATGAAATCCTTCGAATTGAATCTGATGAGTCAAGTGAGTTGCATGTTGTGATATCGTTGATGTTAGCATAGAAATATCTGAGAAAAGGTTATGATGCTTACCTTGTATATGTACTGGATACAAAAGTGTTTGAATCAAAGATTGAATCAGTGCTAGTGGTTTGTGAATATCCGGATGTGTTTCCAGAAGAGTTGTCTGGGTTACCACCAATTAGATAAGTTAAATTTTCTATTGAATTAGTGCTGAGAACATCACCAATACCGATAGCTCTGTACAGAATAGCTCTAATAGAATTGAAAGAGTTGAATTCTCAGATACAAGAGTTAACAGATAAAGGTTTTGCACGACCTAGTTTTTTGACCTGGGGTGCACCAGCGTTATTCGTTAAGAAGAAAGATCAGTGGATGAGATTGTGTATCGATTATCATCAGCTCAACAAGGTTATAATTAAAAATAAGGACCCTTTGCCGAGAATTGATGATTTGTTTGATTAGTTGAAAGGAGCAACAATATTTTTGAAGATTGATTTGAGATCTGGCTATTATCAGTTGCGAGTTGAAGATTCAGATGTGCCGAAGATTGCATTCAGAAGAAGGTACGGGCATTATGAATTTCATGTTATAACTTTCGGATTAACCAATGCTCCTGCAGTTTTTATGGATTTGATGAATCGGATCTTTAGACCGTATTTAGACAGATTTGTTGTTGTATTCATTGATGACATTCTGATTTATTCCTGAGATGAGTCTGAACATGCTGAACATTTAAGAATTTTTTAAAATATTGAGAGATAAGCAATTGTTTGCTAAATTCAGCAAATGTGAGTTTTGGCTCTAAGAGGTTGGAGTTTTGGGACATATTGTTTCAGCAGAAGGTGTCCGAGTTGATCTGATCAAGATTTCAATAGTTGTTGACTGGAAACCACCAAGAAACGTATTCAAAGTTAGAAGATTTCTGGTATCGGTGTTTCATAAAAGGGTTTTCAATGATTGCTACATCGATGACTTGATTGTTATAGAAAGATGTGAAGTTCGAATGGTCTGAGAAATGTGAACAGAGTTTTGAACAGTTGGAAGCATTGCTAATTGAAGCACCAGTTCTAGTTCAACCTGAGTCGAGTAAAGAGTTTGTGATTTTCAGTGATGAATCATTGAATGGTTTGGGTTTTCTTTTGATGCAAGAGGGTAAAGTGATAGCTTATGCTTCCAGACAGTTGAAACCACATGAAAAAAATATCTGATGCACAGTTTAGAATTGGCCGCTCTTGTTTTTGCTTTAAAAATTTGGCGACATCATTTATTCGGTGAGAAGTGCTATATCGTTACCAACCACAAGAGTTTGAAGCATATAATGACTTAGAAAGATTTGAATTTGTGACAACGAAGATGGCTCGAGTTGCTGAAAGACTATGAATTAGTAATTGATTACCATTTGGGGAATGTAGTCGCAGATGCTTTGAGTAGAAAATCTTTGTTTGTGTTGCGAGCGATGAATATACAGTTAACTTTGTCAAATGATGGTACGATTTTAGCTGAGTTAAAAGCTAAACCGTTATTTCTTTAATAAATTTGTGAAGCTGAAAAGTGTGATAATAAATTGCAAGCTAAAAGAATGCAATGCGAGTCGACTACTGATTCAGAGTATCAAATCAGATCTGATAATTGTTTGATGTTCTGAAATAGAATTTGTGTACCAAAGAATTTTAAGCTTATTCAGAAAATTCTACACGAAGCACACAATGGTTATTTATCTGTTCATTCGGGAAGTACTAAAATGTACAATGATTTGAAACAATTGTACTAATGGTTAGGCATGAAACGAGACATTTCAGAGTTTGTGTCAAAATCCTTGGTTTGTCAACAAGTTAAAGCCGAACATCAAGCCCTTTCGGGATTACTTCAGCCAGTGATGATACTAGAGTGGAATGGAATAGAGTTACGATGGATTTCGTATTGAGATTACCCCTATCTCAGAAAAAGAACAATACTATTTGGGTTGTCGTTGATCGACTAACGAAGTCTGCACAATTCATTCTGGTACGTACAGACTTTTCGCTTGATAAATTAACTGAGTTGTACATCTTTGAGATTGTTAGATTCCACGGGGTGCCAATTTCTAATATTTTAGATAGAGATCCGAGGTTTATGTCGCGATTTTGGAAGAAATTGCAAGAAGCTTTAAGTACGCGATTGCACTTTAGTACTGCTTTTTATCCGTAAACCAACAGTCAGTCTGAGAGAGTAATTCAGATACTCAAATATATGCTTTGTTGTTGTGTTTTAGAATTTCAAGGCAACTTGGAAAATATTTACCATTGGTTGAATTCGTGTATAACAACAGTTTTCAATCTAGCATAAAGATGCCACTGTATGAAGCTTTACATGGTCATAAATGGCGAACTCCTCTGTACTGGACCGAACTTAGTGAGAAACAGATTCAGGGGGTTGTCTTGATCAAAGAGACCAAAGATAAAGTGAAAGTAATTCGCGATAGTTTGAAAGCAGCTTCAGATCGGCAGAAATTGTATGTGGATTTGAAACGTAAAGACATTGAACTTCAAATTAGCGACAAAGTATTTTTGAAAGTATCTCCGTGGAAGAAGATTCTTCGATTTGGTCGCAAAGGTAAATTGAGTCTGCGATTTATCGGGTTGTATAAGATTATTGAAAGAATTAGGCCAGTGGCATATCGGCTAGCTTTACCGTCAAAGTTAGAAAAGATTCACAATGTATTTCATGTTTCATGTTGCGTCAATATAGATCAGATTCGTCACACGTAATTTCTGAAATTGAAATTCAGCCTGGTATGACGTATAGCGAAGTACCAATCAAAATCTTAGCTCATGAGGTTAAAGAGTTGAGAAACAAAAACATAGCTTTGGTGAAGGTTTTGTGGCAACGTCACAGGGTTGAAGAAGCTACATAGGAACCTGAGGAAGCTATGAGAAAACAGTACCCTAATCTCTTTTTAGTAAGATTGTCGAGGATGAAAATTCCTAAGGGGGAGAGTTGTAATAGCCCGTTTTTAGTCGAATCAGAACAGTGGTTTCGAGACCACAAATTTGAGTTCAAAATAATTATTTTATTATTTTTTTTAATTTCTACAACATGATAGTATGATTGTGTCAAAATTTTGTTAAAAAATTTTATCGTTTGAATGGTCAATTTGATAAAAAGGACTAAATTGCATAAAGTGTAAAAGTGGGGTTCTATTAGCTAAAGGTGTATAATAGCTATCGAACATTAAAATGGAGGTCCTTATATGGTAAATAGCCCATTAATTAGATAGTGGATGATAATGACATGGCATTATTGAAATTTTGATTAAGTAATAAGGTTAATTTTGGTATTTAGTAATTAAGGCTAATAAAATAAAACAAAATAAATTCTTTCCTATTCATCTTCCTCAACCGATTATTCAAGGGGAAAAAAATTCATTTTTCTTCATTTAGGGTTCGGCTACTTCATTGCTTAATTGGTGAGTGATTTTTGTCCCGTTTTTAATGATTTCTATGTTTTCAGAGTCATTGCATATTAATCTAGCTAGCCCAAGGACTAATTTGCAAAAATGTTAAAGGTTTAAGGTATTTCCATTGATGAATACATGTGTATTTTGATGTTTGATGATAGAAAATGTATGCTTGTTGTTAGATAAACAACATTTGTAAAGTGATTTTTAATAAAATTGCCAATTAGGGATTAAATTGTTAAATGTGTGATGTTTGTGGTTAAATTGTGAAATAAATGAAAAATATGGGCTGGTATGGGTCTATATGAAATTAGGCTAGCATGGGTAGGGACTAAATTGCATGACTTTGTGTTTTTATGAGCTAAGGACAAATTGTAAAAATATTGAAATATTAGGGGCAAAAGAGTAATTTTTCCATAATATGCATTTTGGGCTAAATTGAATAGAATGGTAATTAAACAAGCTAAATTTGATTACATATAGATTAAGAAAAATGAAGTTTGAATCTAGATCGGGGGAAAAATAAAGTGTTAGACTAATCGACTCATTTCATCGTTTTTGCATTCGAGGTAAGTTCATATGTTAATAAGCATTTGCATAATTGTGTTTTAAATGCTTTATTGTTGAATTATTTGTGAATACGACCTTGCGGATATATTCGACAAAAATTCAGCGTTGATAAATCCCGGTTGAACCTTAGGAATAGATTAGGATACGAATGACATGTCATTAGGGGTTATGTGATTTAGGTGCTGGTCCGTACATCCTACCGGTGGCTGAGTTATCCGGCATGTGTTACGGATTCTCGTCAGCTTGTGTGAACAGCACCGTGTAGCTATGTCATGACTGTTAGCTTGTGCGAGATTCCCGAGTATCTGATAGTACTCCAAATGGTTCAACGGGTAAATCGAAGATATGAAATGGCGAGAAATAGATACATATCAGTACAAGTATGTACGGAAACTATACGAGCATTGAAACTATGAAAGTTATGAGATCTTGATTAATTATGTGATTGAATATATGTTAACCTTATAATTACATGATTTTGAAGTATACTATGTTATATTATTTGAACGGTGATTAAATGGTGAGTTTTACTTATTAACTATACGAGCTTACTAAGCTTTATAGCTTACTTTGTTTACTTTTTCATGTTTTATAGTGAATTTCAAAGCTAGCTAGGATTAGGAGTCGTCAGAGATTGCATCACACTATCGAGCTTCTACTTTGGTACTTTTGAGCTTATATTTTGGTTATATGGCATGTATAGGAATTATGGTCATTTTAGTTTATGGTTTGGTAATGAATTTAGCCATTTGAATTGGCTTCTAAATGTTAAGTGTTTGGTTTTGTGTATAGCCATGAGAGTTGGCTTAATTTGGCATATTTGGTGATGTATATATATGAGCAAATGGCCTTGGTTAGGCATTTGATAATTGATATATAAATGCTTGTGGTCAATGGTTGTTTGTGAATTAGTATGGTTGTGATTTAGGTAAAGTGATGTATAAATGAAAGTGCATATATGAATTTAGCTAGTTAAGTGAATTGAGAATGTGAATTTGGTACAAAATTGAATAGCCTAATGTGGTACTTGTGTGCCTTATTGTTTTTGGTATGGAAATGGTAGGAATTGTGTTTGGTTGTGGTTGGTCGAATGCCTATTTATGCCATGTTTTGTGTCATTTGGTTTGGTATAGGTAAATAAAGTTTGGGTGAAAAATATGGCTTGGTAAATAGCCTATTTTTGTCCACACGGGTGTGTGTCTCAGCCGTGTGTGACACACGGTCAGGTGACATAGTTGTGTGTCCCCTGGTGTTTAATTAGAAACCAGGTTAGTGTGCTCCACACGGCCCAACACACAGGCGTGTGGCTTGGCCGTGTGACAGAAGTTAGTATACCCTACAGGTTTGGCATGGCCTAGCACACAGCTTGGCACACAGTTGTGTTAGGCCATTTCAAAAGCCACACGGGCTAGTCAAACTGGCGTGTGGTTGGCCCTGTGACCCAAGTCAGAGAGTTACACGAGGTCAAACACGGACTAGGACACGGCCATATGTGTAACACCCCTAACCCGTATCCAACACCGGAATAGGTTAAAAGGTATTACTTAATCCATAACACAATTCAAAATAATCGAATAACAGATATCATCTCAATGCAGAAATTCTCAATCATTCACATTTATCCAGAACATAAAAGCGAGTATACAATACTTAAACATACATTCGAGACCAAATTGACAACATGTAAAAGTTCCAAAACTTATAAAAATTTTCTACTTTTGAAAGGTCACACGCCCGTGTGAATAGGCCGTGTGCCTCACATGGCCTTAGACACGCCCGTATGTCTAAGCCGTGGCAAAACAGGGTATATGTAACACTCCAAACCCAGTCCAGACATTATGGCCGAATCTGGCATGTCACATTGAAGTGTTTTAGCGGAAATCATGTTTTCATTGAAAACCCTTCTTAAACAAAAGAACCCTTAATTATTTTAAAAATAAACACACCTTTCAGTTGTGAAAGCCTTGTTTAAAACATTTGATTTAAGAAAACTTTATCATTTAAAGTTTAAGTTGCGGAAATGTAGAAAACATACTATAACTTAGGAATCCCATGTTCAACTTCTCGTAATTACAATGAAAATGATAATAATCCAAATAATAATAAGAAGAAAGCCTTGTTACATTCCGATCTAAAAAAATACTTAATAAAATAAAGAACTTATATGTTTTTAAAAGAGAAACAAATCCAAGTTGCCTTGCTAGCTGACCACCCAGAGTTCCTCCAAACATCGAACCTTCTGCTGAACATCACCTGAAAATAAAATAAAAGAGGGGGGTGAGTTTTCACAAACTCAGTGTGTACAACCATTGACGGAAAACAAGCATTTAAAAAAAAACATCATTCATCAATCATGCAATGCAATCCCATTCAAATTATCCATCCGATACACACCAGCTCTGTCCCCCGTCACACCATGTGGGGATATAAATATTGACCCACCCAGCCCACACACCATGGTAGCCCAGTTGCGGAACTACCTTCATTTACATATTGGGCTTTAAAAGTCGCTTGGGTGGATCCACGATTGTCAAGCAACCATGCTATCCTCATATACTTCCTCTCGCCCATATTTCCCATCCCATATGCAACCTAAGCGAGAATATCATATGTATGCAAAAGAAATAGGCATGTCACATTCAATAAACTTACATTTAACACATAGGGGTATTTTGGTCATTTTTACCCTTAGGGGCATTTCGGTAATTTTCCCTTAATTATGGTTTTCACTTACCTTGGCCCGTTAACAAGTCCCGCGAGCTAAGATGAACGAATACTATGCACCAGGTAGGATTCCAAAGAAGAGGAGGTGGGTCATTAAGACCGCTTAAGTACCAAGCTCTCCCTAGATCCAATCGTAGACATGTATATTCCCGTTGCCACATCTTAACCCTATGACTTGTCCACTGTCGCAATATATTAATTAAGTTTTATGTAGTTATCATATACTAGGCCCAAAAAAACTCCTTACGAAGCCCAAACAAATTCACATACCGGTATCTGGCCCCTTAAGCCCAATTATATTCATATGGCCCATTAGGCCCAAATCACTTGTATATGGCCCATTAGGCCCAAGTCACATTTATTTGGCCCGTTAAGCCCATTCACACTCATATTCATTCTCACATACAAATTTCTATCATATAGCATTAATATTCAATTTTTGCCTATCATCATCTACCAATGAAATTTCTATCCAGGCCCATTTTAGCCCATTCCGGCCATATGGCCAAATCACAACCCAAGTCCACGGAATCGCCCGTGGGTCACAAGAAACCTATTGGTCTCTCCCTTACGAGTGTTCGCGCACTCGCAAGACTACCGTAGCCAAACTTTCAGCTTTTCGGCATTTCGACATTTCGACATTTCGGCTTTTGCTGATTCATAGTATGTGTGCAGTGTATGTACACATCTGGTAAGCAAGCGTGATGCGATCTCCTTAGCCCAAACCTACAATCGATATCACTCAAAGATTAATCTTACATACTTATCGAATACTTTACCAAAAGCCAGAATCTCACATTAACCTTACCTAAACGCCAAGCCTTTACTAACTTTTACTTTGATCACTAAACACGCGTATTTCTCAGATCTGAAGAGCAAATCGGTAGGAATCCAAAACCGAGATCTGACACTAATTCCACTAGATTCGATCAAAGAGTATTCAGCCCTTGAGAGATTTGGCTTTTTGGCTTTTCAAATTTAGTATGGTGAATAAGGTTCATTTGGTACAGATTAAAGAAGAATAGTAGAAGAAGAAATCGGCTAAGTGAAACAAAGAAAATTGTGTAGATAAGAATAGAAATCGGCAGGAAGAAAAGAAAGAAAAATAAAATGGATTTCGGCTTTTTGGATCTTGAAAAGAAAAGGGTTTTCGGCTTTTAGAGAAAGGGGTTTCTGGCAACAAGGTGAAGAAGAATTTTGGCAAGAGCTCTGCAACCCCAGTATTCGGCCCCTATTTATAGCCCTTATAGCTGAATTTTCCATGCCCAATTCCCATTTCGGCTCCATCACTTCTCCCTTCTCATCTCCTCGTTTTTCTCCCTGATAACCCCCTGATCTTTTCCTTAATTTTCTCTCCTGAACACTTCCCATGGAGTCCTCTTTCACGCCACTACCATCCTTCTAGAAGGCCAAAATTAAACTTCTAAAAATACTAAGCTAGGATTCGAACCTTGGATCTCCTTGCTAGCTACTAATGCCACCTCCCTACTCTCTAAGTGGCGCCATTTAGCCACTCTTCCACAAGGCTTTTTGATGCTATTTTTCCCCTATTTTTATTTAAAAGCCCAACTACTTGCCAACCCTAATTCTTTTAATAATTAAACTATAATTTCATTTATTCCTAAGTTCAAACTCAAACCTTAATTAAGACCTACTATAATTATCACATGGCTAGGAACATAAAACACCATTTTTATCAAAACCAAAAACAAAGAAAGTTTAGAATTTCGGGATTTTTGGGTTTTAGGATTTTTGGGGCGTTACAGTATAGCTACTAAGTTGCCCACACGGCTACAGGACACACCCGTGTGTCTTGGTCGTGGTCGAGCCTGACTTGGCCACATGGCTAGCCACACGCCCGTGTGCTTTGGCCGTGCTAGAGTCTGACTTACAATTGTAGGGTACCCTAGGGGACACACGACCGTGCAACATGGCCGTGTGTCGCACACGGCTGAGACACACGCCTGTGTCTCTACCCGTGTGGACAAAAATAGGCCATTTGAGCAGCCAATTTGCCACCCTAATTTGGTCAACCTAAAGCAAAGAAAACAAGCATAATTGCACCACCATTTCAGCCAATTTCAACACCAAAACATAAACCAATCATATCACATAATAGTCACCCAAATCCAAACTCATACACCTTACAAAATTCATGTAAACATAGGATAAGATCATGCTAAAACATTTCCTTCCATACATCATTCAATCTTAAGCTAAATTTACTACAACTTAACAACTAAATCATACCACATTTGCAACTTATCATCACATACCATAAGTCATTAACAACTATGAGTTTAAACACCAAATAGCCAAATCACACGGCTAGGTATATAAATCACAAAACATACTTCCACAACTACTAGCCTATACATGCCATACTTCAAAATATACATTTTCAAAAGTACCAAAATGAGGTTCGATAGTGTGGTGACGATCTTTGACTATCCCCGAGCTTGTAGTAGCTTCAATATCTATAAAACAATTCAAACACACAAAGTAAGCTTTTAAAAGCTTAGTGAGCTCGTACTAAAATCATCAACAATATATAAAGCATAAATCATCAACACTTAAGTATTTACAATTTCTCAATTCATCTATCAAATCTATACCAACACAATCCATAGGTTCTTACCAATTCAATGAGCTTTATAAACATAATATCATCTACCACATAGGTATCATACTTACCTGAACATTTTCATATTCATTCACTTTCAATCTCACCTCTTGTTCGAATACTTTAACACCTTCAAAAGATCGCCAATTCTTTAAACATCCGCACACTTAGTGCTTAAAGGTTAGCCGAAGCTAGAACGATTCCACACACTTAGTGCCATCTCAATTAACCAAAACTAAGTCAGTATCGCACACTTAGTGCCTCAAGTAGTCGAAGCTAGTTTAAATTGCACACTTAGTGCCAAATACTTTCGATTCATCATCATATTCATCCAGCTCAGTTACATATACATCTATGCATAATCAAAACAGCAACATGTAGTTATAATATCATGTTCTACATACGAACTTACCTAGTACTCGAAGTTTTTGACTCAAACGTTTATTCTATAATCTTCGATTTCCCTCGATCTAAATCCGAATTCCTTTTTTCTTGATCTATATGTATTCAAAATTAACCCTTTTATTCACCAAATCATTCAAAACAATCCATAAACACATATTTAGGGCATTTTGCAAACTAGCCCTCACATTTTCACATTTCAACACTTTAGTCCCTAATTCATAAAATTGTAAAATACACAAAATTTACTTATACATATGCTTAACTTATATACATTATCTTTGAAGTAAGAAGGAGAATTCAAAGAAGCCTCTCAGTATGACTGATAAAATCCTTTCTAGACCTTCAACTTCATCAACTTCTATCTCTGTACCTTCAACTCCATTTAAATCACACTCTGCAAAAAAGATTTCTTCTTTATATGAAGTAGAGTACCTAGATGAAGAAAGTAAGATCCAGCCAACCAATCTTCCACTTGTAAATCCTTATATAGCCTATCAAAAGCCTTCCTTTTCTCCTATAAACTCTATAAGATCTCTCATTCAAAAATCCTCAAAACGCACTAAAGAATATATTCAGGCTTCACGCTTTGATAGTTATCCTATTTCTGCATCAGCCACAGAGCAGTTTGTTACTTTGGAGATTCTTTCAGAATTTCCAAGAGAATGGAGACAAGCAGGCTACTCATATATCCATTTTGGTGCTGTTCGCTTAGCCTTAAACTACCATGGAACTGCTGGGAAACCAGTGATAGCAAGAATCGCTCTTTTGGATTCAAGATACCTTGAATACTAAAACGCCTGTATTGCAACAGCAGAAGCAACTCTGAATACTAGATTGGTGATGGTCACGCTATTTCCAAATTTCACTATGGCACTTGCAGATCCAAATCTGCTTTCGGCTCTTCAAGTTCAAATCCAGATTGTTGGTGCTCCTCAAGTAGGCTCTGCGATAGTAGCAACCCTACACTACCAAATAGTGTATCGGGTTCAAGACCATGCCTTCAATCTAACACAACATGGAACAAATGATTCGCTCTTGATTTCGGTCAATACTGAAGATCAACCTCACTGTGCTCACATACCCAGAAAGATCCCAAAGCAAGAACTTATTTAGTTACTCCCTGAAAAATAGATAACTGATTATGAAAAACTAAAGCAGCAAACTCAGCCGGCTCAGTCCATTCAAAGTCATTTCATTTCAAAAAATTATGGAACCACTGAGATAAAGTTTGACCATAGCCATCTTCAAAAAACTAGCAAGGGCCTTTCAATTTTCCCAGCACAATTGATGATGCAACCAATCGGAAACCCTATACAGGAACATGATAATGAAGACCCAGAATGCTGCTGTGAACTGTGTTAACTAGGATCAGAGAAAAAATTGGTACAGAGTTTTGATGCTAGTGGAAGAGCATTATACCAATTCAAAGACGAGCAAACTGGCCACTGCCCATGGGATATTGACTGCTTCTGTTTAGATTGCCTTAAAGATAGAAGTCGAGCATGGTTTGATGATTTAGACAACTCAGCAACCAAGAAGAAAACTAAGAAAAAGTCATCCCAGTTAGAGTTCTACAAAAGATGGATGAATGGAGATCCCTCTATTGGACCACTTGGATAAGACAACAGCAAATTTGTCTACTTGGTTGACTACTCAGCTGGAAGACCATGCCCTCCTAAGCCTGAACCACAACCATGTAAACCTCAACCACCCTTTTCAAAACCACCATCCCAAACTCCACCTTCACAAAACCTTTATCCAAAACAGAAAAAACCTTTTTCACAACCTTGTTATAAAAAGATCAATAAATGGGTCAAGAAAAATCCAGATTTTCTTACCCCTCCAAAACCTTCTTTTGAAATTCCAATTGTCAGTATGGTTCAACCTACATCCTCTTCTTCGTCAGAAAAGTATGAAAAATACTTTCCTCCTTTTGAAGAATTTGTTGAGAAAAATTACACTCATGTGCCCAAAATACCTTCAAAATTACAACCAGAGATGTCAAGTGCAACTACAAAAATTAGTGCTGCAGAAGCAACTCTTAACTGGCAGACAGAGAACGTATTGGCTCAAAACCATGTTCTCAAAAAAATGGATTCAAAACTCTCTATTGTAGAAGCGAAAATAGATGATAACACAAAGATGGTCAAAGATCTCATCCAGCTTCTTCAAAAGAGAATAGAGTCAGTAATAAGAGAGCCAGCAGCACCAGGACAGGATTTCTTTTCTCACCTTGCCCAAAGAGAAATGGAAATTCAAAAGCTTCAAGCACAAATTAAAGAACTCCAGGAGATGGGAAAAATTCCTAAACCAGTAAGAAGCCAGACACCATTGAATTATTCCCCTCAGTCAGGCAAAAACCTTCTCTCCCAACAAATGGTATTTCAATCACTTTTCAAGAACCTATCAAACGTACAAAACCAAGTACGTATGAAATTTTTCTGGAAATAAAGAAAAATGAGGCAGAAAAGAAAAGAAAGGAGCAAGAAGAAAAGAAGGCCAAAGATCAAAACAAGCCTGAAAAGACAAAAGCAGAACAGGCTTATCAAGAAGAAAAGAAACTTGGCAAACGGCCAATTCTCGAAGAATTGCCTCCAACATCCCCTCCGAAACAAGTCTCAAAATCTTTGATGATTCAAAACCAAGAGGATAAAAATCCTTTGACCATATTATTAAAGAGTTGCCACAAAAATGCAATTCCAAAAATCTCAACATTCTAGACTCAAGATGAATCTGTAGAATCTGAAAGTGAATGGTCATCTAATGAATCATCTAAAGATGAGATCACCTCAGAAGAAATGGAAGAGGAACGAGAAAGTATTCCAAAAGTTCAAACCACCACCAAAGTTGAGGAACCCAGTGATGAAGAAATAAAAGAAACACCTGAATCTTCAACTACCCAAAATTCAAATCTACCACACAAATCCACAGTTGGAAGGACTTTTACATTAGATGATTTGCCACCAGAAAAATGGCCAGAAAGACTTCAGGAGTTTCATTCATGGCTAGAAACCAAAAGACTCACTGAAGACAGTAATTATACCATCCTTTTGGAATTTGTTTCCAGATTCATAGGGATGTTAAGAGACTGGTGGAACTCAATCAACCAACAACATCAAATGCAGTTTTTAGTCCTTCAGGACCTGTCAGAACCTATCAGAATTCTCCATCAACATTTCATTGGAAATCCAGAGGATCTGCTTGTACTCAAAAGAAGAGATTTTTATGCAAGAAAGTGTTGTTCTTACAAGAAAAAATACTTGACAAAGCACTTCAAAAAAATGTTTCAATTATTTTGTGCCTTAGGTTTACATCATAACCTAAAGCCAGTAATTCTAACTTTCCTACCAGATCCAATCCAAGTTGCAGTAAACCAGGCTCTCCAGAGACAAAATAAAGACATTCTCCAACTTAAAATTGGAGAAATCCAACAAGAAGTCTTTATTGCCTTAGAAGATATCTGCAACAGAAGAAAGATTTTCAAAGATTATCTACATGGAGATAGACGACTTGATCAGGCATGTGATGATTCCCATTTGAAATTTAAATGCCCAAAAGAAAAACATTGTGTTTGCCTTACAAAAAAGAAGAGGCATTATAGAAGTTTTCCTCAAAAGCCTTCAAGAAGAAAACCCCGGTGGAGGTATCTTAGGAGAAAATGAAGAATTGCAAAAAAGTCCAACAGATGTTATATCTGTAACCAACAAGGACACTTTGCGAAAAACTGCCCCAAAAATAAAAAGAAGAATACGAAGAAGATTGTTCAGATGATCTGTCAATCAAGGGTAAAGATGAAAGATCAAGATGACATTGAGTCCGTCTGTTCATTTGATGAGACACCTTCAGACGAAACTATTTGCGCCATTCTAGTTTATGACTCAGAAGAAAGTCAACAGTCAGAGGACTCAGAATATGATGATGTCTACATGTTACAAGCCCAAGCCCAATCAAATCAGCAAGAGTCACAAGTAGCAGTTCCCCAAGTTCCAACAAAAGTCTATTTAGACAAATATAGTAAGCCCATTACTATAATTGCCTTTATAGACAGAGGAGCTGTAGAAACAATTATGAACCTGGACATTTTGCCAAAAGAATGGTGGAAACCCCATATTAGGTACTTCAACTCTGCTGCTGATAAACCCTTTGCAACATACCTGATTAGCCATCCTATTACTGTTCAGTTTTTCCCAGGATGTTCTATAAGAACGATAGTATTAGGATCTAAACTCCCAAGAAAAGATCTTATAGTAGGTTTTAACCTATACACTAAAGCCAAACACCTTCGAATCCTTCCCAATGGACTTAGATACAAAACTTTTTTCCAACCCTTTGTAGATATCCCTAAACTATTTTCTTTTCAATCAGAAAATATACTTAAAACCATTCAAGTGTTAAAAGAAAAATCTTGTGCTAATTCCTATTCTGAATTCTTAGCCAAATGTTCAAACCCTTTGTGGAAAAACCCAGATTTCTTTATACATCTCCCGTTCAAACAGAATGAAGACATAAATCTAACCAAAGCCAGCCATACAGGAATAAATCCAGATCATTTACTTCTTACAGAACAACAATGCAAAGAACTTCAACAACAAGATCTGATTGAGCCATCCAATTCCCAATGGGCATGTGAAGCTTTTTATGTCAACAAAAGATCGGAACAAATCAGAGGAAAATTGAGACTGGTGATTAATTATTGACCTCTTAATTATTTCCTCCAGGACAACAAGTTTCCTCTACCAAACAAAAATACTCTTTTTTCCAATTTGGAAAAAGCAAGAGTATTTTCAAAGTTTGATCTTAAAGCTGGTTTTTGGCAATTAGGAATCCATCTAGAAGAAAGAGCCAAAACAGGATTCTGCATTCCAAATAAACATTATCAGTGGAAAGTGATGCCTTTTGGCCTTAAAACGGCACCATCCTTATTCCAAAAGGCAATGATAAGGATTTTCCAACCACTAATAGAAAATGCCTTAATCTACATTGATGATATCCTCCTTTACAGCCAAAATGAAGAAGCTCGTGCTCAATTACTCCAAGAATTTCAGTCCCTTGTTTCAAGGTATGGCATCATGCTTTCAGAAAAGAAAATGCAAATCAACAAATTTGAAATCAACTTTCTTGGAATTGAAATAAAAGAAGGGAGATACGAACCACAGCCCCACATTGCACAAGAACTTCTCAAGTTCCCAGATGAAAATCTATCTCAAAAATAAGTTCAACAGTTCTTAGGGATTGTTAATTACATTAGGGACTTTATCTCTAAGGTCTCTAAGTATACAAACCCCTTAAGAAAAATGTTCAAAAAGAACCCTCTAACCTGGTTGTCCAAGCAAAATAAAGCAATCAAAATTCTCAAGCAAATAGCACCGGAAATACCACCACTTCAAATTCCATCTGATGGAAAAAGAATACTGCAAATAGATGCTAGTGACAAATACTGGGGAGCAGTATTACTTGAAGCAACTGATGAAAAGCGACGCCTTCGTGGATACAAGAGTGGTAGATCACAGATGCAGAAATCCATTATCACTCTACCTTCAAAGAAATCCTTGCAGTGAAATATGGAATTTTAAAATTTCAATTTCACCTAAAAGGATACCACTTCTTGGTGGAAATGGATATGTCATCTTTTCCTAAAATGCTCAGGTTCAAACAAAAAATGGTTCCACATCCTCAACTTCTCAGATGGGCTGAATGGTTTTCAGAATACTCATTTGACACCAAACACATCAAGGGAAAAGACAATGTCCTTGTAGACTTTCTCTCCAGGCCCAAAGATGAAATTCAAACTTACAAAAGAATCTTTTGGCCCAGACCCATTATGATGTACAGACCCTATTCATCATCATCAACCTCACCTACCTCCTATACAGTCACACCTAATCTAAATCCAGAATATCCACCTGAAGTTTATCGCTTTGTCCAAAAGGAAATCTTCCACCAAAAGGCTAGAGACATGATGCTTGAATACCAGACCCAAATTTTTAAAAATTTTGGAGGCGTTATCCTTAAACCATGGGGAATTCATCCTGAATATCCTTTTATTCACCCCGTAAAATTTGAATTTCTTGAGCAACCAAATGAACTGAAATGGTTTTTATGGTATATCACTCATCTTTACCATATTGCCATACAGTTTAAACCTTGTGATCTTATCTATTATCTAACCAAAGCTATCTGAGAAAATGTTGAACCAGAACACCAGAATTTTTTCACATTTTTAAGTTGGTTTCATCCTCTACCTCAATGGTTAGAAATTATTCATCAAGGTTGCGGTTAAGAAAAAAGAAATAATGGAAGTTTCATGGCCATCGTCTTCTACAAGCCTCAATACTTCATTCAATGTGAAAAATCAAAACAGCTTGGTTCTTTTCCCACTTCTTGGATCCACAAGTACTACTATGAAGATGTTCGTAAAGACCCTGTTCAATACAGAGAACTACAGAAGTTCTTTTACCAACTCAACAGGATCATCCCATTTAAAATATGGCCACCTCCAGATACCGAGGCACCATGGGACACTTGGCCAAAAGGACATCAACCTTATCATCAAGAAATTTTAAAAACAATTCAAGATTATCATGAATCTATTCCAGATCCAACTGAATGGTCACAAACTACCCATGGTAGTGTAGTCAAATCAGTTTTTCAAAACTGGGACTCCATGATGACATTGAAGATAGGCATATGCTGGAAGACATGACAGCAATGACTGAAAATAGTAAAGATTCGATAGACAGCATGCAGTATCCCCACTCAAATCACAACAGCTGAAAGTAGCTTTACAAAAAGTTAGTAGTTACTTTCTATTGTAACATAAATAATTAAATAGAGTATGCTCTGTGCTTGCCATATTTATGGATCCTGCACATCAGAAATATTAAAATTCAGATCAAGAGATGTCAATATTACAGAGGGTTAAATAGGATAACTATCAAAGTGTGAAGCCTGAATATATTCTTTAGTGCGTTTTGAGGATTTTTGAATGAGAGATCTTATAGAGTTTATAGGAGAAAAGGAAGGCTTTTGATAGGCTATATAAGGATTTACAAGTGGAAGATTGGTTGGCATGATCTTACTTTCTACATCTAGGTACTCTACTTCATATAAAGAAGAAATCTTTTTTGCAGAGTGTGATTTAAACAGAGTTGAGGGTAAAGAGATAGAAGTTGATGAAGTTGAAGGTCTAGAAAGGATTTTATCAGTCATACTGAGAGACTTCTCTGAATTCTCCTTCTTACTTCAAAGATAATGTATATGAGTTTATTCTTAATCAAACTTGGCTCTGATACAAGTCCATACATTTCATTTATTTCACATTTTAATCTCTCAAAATGACATTTTTACAATTTAGCCCAAAATACTCAATTTCATCAAAAGTCCAAAGACAAAACATGTAAACCCAATATCAAACTTTCATAATCCATCAACTAAAATCACAAAGCTCATAGTTTCATTAATGGCATAACTCAAAATCATTAACAAAATCATAAATTGAGACATGGGCTTGATAGTATACCAAGTAACGATCACAAAAATGTAGAAATTATCAAAAACCGAATAAAACTCATACCTTAATCAAGTTCTTCAATGGCCGAATGTTAAAAAAACTAAAACCTAGCTTTTCTTTCTTCAATTTTGGCATGAACAAAACGATAATGGCCATTTTCATGCTTTTCTTTTAATTAACTAATAATTATTAAACAAAGACCTATTTTACCCTTTATTTATACATATAAAAATCATTTGGAATAAGGCCATATATGTCCATTAACCATGTAACTGGCATAATAGAAACATAAGGACCTCTCAAATATAAAGCCAAGTCAAATAGGTACTTTTAACAACCAGCACACAGCTTTAATATTTTACGCGATTTGGTCTTTTTTGCAAATTAAGCACACAAATAGTTAAATTTTCACACGAAACTTTCACACATGTCAATTCACTTATAATAGGCACGGAAAATAATATTTAAATATTTTTTTAACTTGGATTTGTGGTCTCAAAACCACTATTTTGACTAGGGTCAAAATCAGACTGTTACTATATGATCCCATTTTGAATGTCCACATGGCCTATGACACGAACATGTCTTTGGCTGTGGGAGACACATGGCTGAGCCATAAGGGCTTGTGTCCCTAGTATTTTGAAAATTTTCATAAGTTTTCTAAAAGTTTCCTAAGTTATCGATTTAGTCCTGAAACACTCTTAATGCATGTTTTGGGCCTCGTAGGCTCGTATTAGGGACAATGTGATTGATTATGAATGATGTTTATTTGAAAATGGAAAATGTATATGAAATGTATGTTTATTTATCAAATAAGTCTGGTAGTGCTCTGTAACCCTATTCCTGCGTTGAATACAGGTGAGAGGTGTTGCAATGTCGCGACACACCGCTAAAGATACCTGAATATGAGCATACTACCCTCGATGTCACAACACATGCACTAGGGTGTCGCAACATCAGTCCTATACAGGAAGCACTTACGAGCCAAGGGCATTTTGGTCTACACAATCAAATGTTTAACACAAGTCAGTCAACTGGCCTAGGGTTGAGGACGACAACAACCCTAAATCTATAAATAGGCTCATTTAACACTTGTTATGAACAGATTTTCATATTATTAGTTTCCTTTGTAAAATTTAGTTTTCAGTTATTTTTCTTTCTCTTAGGGTTTAGACTTCTTTTCAGTTCTTTTCATTCGTGTTCTTCGAAGAAATTGATTTGTAAACGCAATCAAATTTTTGAGGATTTCAACACTTCATATATCAAATACAAGCAAGATTCTATAAACTCTACTCTTTTTTTTTATTCTTTATGCATATATTCAGTATCAAGTTTATGATGTTTATTGATTCCATGAGGAACTAATCCTTCTATGGGGGATTAGCGAGTGGAGGTATGATCTATTAACTATTTTATAGGTTTACTCAATGGACCAGTTGTTTGGGAAAGGAAGAACCTAAACCCTAGGCTTGACAACCCTAAACAACTAGTTAATTAATGAGGAACCCGAAGCGACAGTTGATGGGGATTGTCGAAACGAGCTAATCATCCATACCCAGATTTGATTAAATATACTTTTCAATCTCTTCTTATTTATTTCTTTATTGTTATTCTACTTTTATAAAAATCCCAAAAATCCCTTTTATTTATGTTTCCGTATTATAATTAATTTAAAATAATAATTAGATCTATTAGCGTTTAGGTTAGAATTAATTTAGTACTCGCCTCCCTTGGGTACGATCCTTAGAGTACTCACCTACTTCATTATAACTATATTACAAATTGACTCTTATATTTGTGGACATCGCCTCAAATTCCATATATTTTTTAGTAGTATTCACACTCTAGACGTTAGTACATCCGAAGGTAGTAAACGAGCTAGCAGAGGGGCAAATTAGAAATATGCAATTGAGACTTAAATGATTATAATTAAATTTAAACTTTTTGCCTGTAAATTATAAACTCATTTAGTTACAAAGTTATTCCACTATAGTATCGTGACTGAGCTCTCCCCAATGGTATACCATTTTGAAAGCAACTCGATCAATGCTCATCCAATGACTTTATCATAAGTGTGTTACCCTTAGAGAATACCCTTAATCTCTTTGGGATAGTATACATTCTCCCAATATGATCCTATTTTGTAACAGCCTGGTTTTAGCTAAATTGGAATAGTGGTTTCGGGACCACAAATTTGATGTTGGAAAATTATTTTAATATTATTTGATGTGTTTACAGCATGATAGTATGTATGTGTGAAAATTTCGTGAACTAATTTTATTGTTTAATAGCTCAATTTTAAAAAAAATGACTAAATTACGTAAAATGCAAAATTTGCATTATATTAGTTAAAGGGGTCAAATTGCTTTGGATTTTAAATATGATGGCGTTAAATGGTAATTAAACTATTTTAAAGTTTAATGGACATTAATGGACATCCACTATATGTTTTATATGTTTATAATAAAGGTTATATTAGTAAATTGATTAATTAAGTAATAATAAATAAAACAAAACATAAAGTCATTTGATTATCATCATTTTTGGCCGAATGAAGCTTGTAGAAAAGCTAAAATAGGGTTTTACATTCGGCTAGGTTAATTCAAGCAATTAAGGTATGGTTTTTATTCAATTTTGATGATTTTTATGTTTTTTAGATCGTTGCTTTGTATTCTAGCTAGCCCTGAAATTTTTAAAGGTTTAACATATTTCCATTTTTGAATGCTTGAGTCATTTGATGACTGATGATAGATTATGAAGGTTAATTGGTAGATTAATAGTTTTTGTAAAGTGATTTTTGACAAAAATGTTAAATAGGGGTTAAATTGAAAATTATGTAAAAATGAGTGGTTAAAATGTGAAAAAATGAAATTTTTGGGCTGTTAGGGACTTATATGCAATTCGGCCAAGTATGGGTTGAGTGAAATTATGTGAATTTTGTGTATTTATGAAATAGGGACTAAATTGTAAAAATTTAAAAGTTTACGCGCTAATATGCAAATTTTCTTAATTGCATGTTATGGACTAAATTGAAAGAATATGTGATTGAATAAATTAATTTTGAATATATTTACATCAAGAAAAGAGGAATCCGGAATTAGATCGGGGGAAAGGAAAGATTATCGAGTAATTGACTCATTTCACCGTTTTCATACTCGAGGTAAGTTCATATGTAACGACCTCTATTATAATTGTATTTAAATGCTTTGATATTGCATAAATTGTAAATTTTAGACTATGAACTTGTTCGACCATGATTCAAAAATGATTCGACGGTGATTTGAAATAATTCGACTATGATTTGGTATTAGAAATTCCTGGTTGAACCTTAGGAATAGTCTAGGATATTAATGACATGTCATTAGGGTATTAAGTTGGCTTCAGGCCATGATATCGGCACTTCGGGTGCAAGTTATACCTTGATTTGGCTACGGGCCATGGTATAGGTATTTTGTAGAAGATTTACCTTGATTTGGCTACAGGGCATGGTATAGGTACTCCGAGATAAGTTACCTTGATTTGGCTACGGGTCATGGTAAAGGTACTTGTAACACCCCAAACCCGGCCTAGACGTTATGACCGGATCTGACGTGCCACATCGAAGCGTTCAAAATATTCTGTGTTACTTAATTTGGAAAGCTTAGTCAGTGTTGTAAAAGATACTTTAAAACTAGGTTAAAGTGAATGGAAGTCAGGCACCGGTAGGAAACCGTAAGAAGAGGAGGTGAGTCCATCGGACCGCTTAAGTACCAAGCTCTCTTCGGATCCAATCTTAGACATGCACACCGCCATTACCACACTCTAACATCTCGTATGAGTTTGAGAAAACTATTTTGGTTAAGTCCATCTTAAGAAAATGATTAAGTTTGAAAAAAGTTTGTTTTATGGAAGTCTTACTCATGATTGCGTTGTTTTGAAATCGTTTTATGCTTTTGAAAACGCGCCCTAGAGCTAGTCCATTTTGCCAATTATCATAAATCATTCCTAACCTAACAGAATATAAATCAAAACCTTTAAAACAATAGAGCGGCCTTATTACACTTTAAAACCCAAATAAAACATAAATGTAATGAAAGACGCCTGGTTTGACAGAAGAAACCGATTTATGGAAATAAGTGGCCACTCCGAACTCCTCGCGGCTCCAAGCCCACTATGGTTGGGGATTACCCGCAAAGATGAGAGAATGGAGGGTTGAGTTTGGGGAAACTCGGTGTATAACTTAACCCAACCATAGTCTAAATCGGTTTAAACCACGAAAATGTAATGAGTTGGCCTTAGCCTGAACAAATTTCGAATATAGCCCATAGGCCCGAATGTAATGTAATAGATGTATCATGCTTATGCAAAACCCAACCCATAACCAACCATGTACACCCCCATCCAACCTTACGCCATGTGGGGAGATTACTCGACCCACCCAACCGCTACACGCCACAGAAATATGCAGCATGGCTGCCAGAAACAGAAAATGTGACAGAGTCACCAGATACAGATATATGTGGCAAAGCCACCAGAACAGATATATGTGGCGAAGCCACCAGAACAGATAATTTGTGGCATAGCCACCAGGACGCTTCCTCCATAATATAACCCATATCCCCATGCAACAAATATGCATTCATGTCATACATCATACAGAAAATCATTAACATGCTTTTCAGACATAATCAACCCTAGGGGTATTTAGGTCATTTTACACCTGTGGGTATAACAAAGAATTTTTCATACATGAGGGTAATCTAGTAATTTATCTATTCTTAGGGTTTTCATGCATATTTTTACTATTTACATATGTTCAGAACTACTTACCGCACATTCTTACCAAGTTGGGCCCGTTGGCCCATTAACCGACTTTTGGCCCAGTTAAGCCCAAAATTGTCAAAACGCACGGATTGGTGCACTTTGCAGTCTTACCATCACGGAATAGTAGAATTATTAACCCTTTTCCTTTTACGAGCATTCGCACACTCATAAGTTCCCAAAATATCGACTTTTCTAGTATTTCTTGCTTTCGGCTTTTGCCGATCTAGTCTATAGAAGGTGTAAGTTACACACTGCTTTATGATAATTCGCTGACGAGATCCACGCGCGAACCGCCTACAATTATAATACCACCATGTTAATCTCACTACCGAAACGAACTTCATATAAACTTCTTACCATATTCGGCCAACAACCCTCCTAGGCCTTATCATTCCTACCTTTGCCGAAAGTAGAGTCTTAACCAAGATCCGTCGCTCCACTTGTCCAAGCCCTTGATCAACCGCCTTCAAATCATGCTATTTCCAAAAATAAAGTAGTTAACACAACCCTCCCTTAGGGTTACAAGTCCAAAATCGACATCCTCCCTAACTTCTAGGGATTTGGACTTTTTATAATATATGAAAGAAAACTAAGTTTTGGAGAAGACTTACCACCGATTCTTTAGTGAATGCTTCCAACGAGTTTCCCACTCGCTCCTGATGTAGATCTAAGCCCTCCTTTGACAACGGAAATCGAGCTTTCAAAGTGACTTGATGTTCTGGCTACACTCCCTAGACTATAGGGTTTTTTCTGACTTTTTGTAACAATGAAAGAAAATACTGTATGGTAGGGTTTTTTTGTGATGACTTGTCAGTGAAGTTATAGATTTAGAAGAAGGAAGAATCAGCCATGAGACGAAAAAACCACGGGTTTGGCTAGGAGAAATCGCATGTAAGAACTATAGGATTTCTGGATTTCGGCTTTGTGTAAGAGGCTTTAAAACAAATGATGAAAATGTGAAGATGAATAGAATAATGGTAGGATTCTGGCTATGGGCAAGAAGAAGGAAAAATAGATGGAGGGAAAAAAGAAAGAAAGAACAGAGGAGAAGAAAAGATGATCGGAGAAATCGGTCACCACACACCCAAATGCCGAAATTCCTAGTATCGCACTACCTAGCCGAATTTCCCAAGCTAAAGTCCCTTGGCACCCACCTCTTGCTCCTTGATCAGCTCCTAGATTTCCTCCCTTATCTTTATCCTTATTCAATCCCTTAGCAACTCAAACTCCCACCGATGCACTTTCACTTAAGTTCCACCACCTACCTTTTCTCTGCTCATAAAAATAAATCCCTTATTTTGTCATTCTCGTGGCTTGAACTCAGGTCCTCCTAAGCTTCACACGCCACCTACATCCTTCCTAGTGGCGTCACTTAGCCACTTTACCACATGCTTCCTTGTGATCCATTTTACACAATTAATTCCTATAAGCCTAATTTAACAGAACCCCTTTTCTCCTATGGAATTAAAATTAATTAAAACCACCGGGTTTTATCCTAAGCTTGGGCCTTTTAGAGGCCCACTATCATAAGAAATCCTACACATAACAAGCAGAACACAACATTTTAATTTTTACATATTTTACAAGGTTCCTAAAAATTGGGGCGTTACAGTACTTAACCATTGAGATCCTTAAATATCCGACTTTTATTTCTGATGGTTCAACAAGAAATTGAAAGATGTGAATTAGAATGAGATTGGTTCGAGTTAGTAAAGGTACATACGTAAAGTTTATAAACATTGAATCCATGAAATGGATGAATTCTTGGTAAGCTATTAAACGAATGATTGAATGGCTTGATATTTAATGTATTTGTATTATTTTGAACTTTTATTGTTTGAATTGTGAATGAATGGTGAAGTTGCTCATTATGCTAATACGAACTTACTAAGCTGTGAAGCTTACTTCGTGTTAGTTTCCTATATTTTATAGAGAATCAAGGCTAGCTCGGATCTGGGAGTCGTTGAGAATATCATCGCACTATCGAACATATAATTTGGTACTTTTGAGTTGCATAATTTTGGTATATGGCATGTATAAGCTACTTGGTATTTTGGTTGTGATTTTAGCTGTAACGCCCCCAATTTGGGCCTAGAAGTATTAGGCCTTAAACGTGGGAGTAGTTGTGAAACTGCTCATAAATATTTGGTTGTGCAAGAAAGTGACACAATTGAGTTTCTGGCTTAGTGGTTGTGTGCTCTGGGAGTGTCTGAGAAGTCCTGGGTTCAAGCCTTGGCTTCCACAAAAATTTTGGTTTTTCAGGGTAAAACCCCTGACTCTGGTCAGTAGGGCTCTTAACTAAAATTGGTAAAGTATGTCATAGAAAAACCTGCTGGTCTAGTGGATAGTGGCGTGTGAAGTGTGCTAGTTATCTGAGGTTCAAATCCCTGCTTGTACAAATGGAGATTACTTTTACTGATTGCCATGGGAGGAAGTTGTGTTTGACCGAAACACTGAGAGTTTGAATAAGTTTGAATAGGGGTTGTTGTGGCTAAATATTTAGGAGGATATTGGGGAGAAAAAGAAGGAATTTGAGTGTAGAAGGGGTGTGGTGCCGAATTTGGAGGGGGGATTACTCAAATTTCGTTTTTATTTTCTGCTTGGTTTTTTTTCTCTGAAAAACTTCCTGGAAACATTTTCCTCTTTTGCTTTCGGTTTTGACTCTACTTTCGGGTTCGTTTCTTCCTTGTTGTAGAAATGCCGAAGCTGGTTTTTGACCATTTGTACTTTGGAGTGATTGTTCTTTAGTTTTCGAATACTATCCCTTTCTTGAAGTCCTCTCGATTGCTCTTGTGATCGGCTTTTGGGAAGTCTTATTAACTCTCTTTCTTCATCTCTTTTCCAAACTGATTCCCTCGCTTAGTCAAACCGAATACCCAATTGGTTTTCTCCCCCTCTTGTCATTTTTCCATTTTAATCTTCAACCGTTTCTGCATATACCTATCCCCTTCCGGTTTTCGGCTTCTGCCAATGTTCTTTGATATTGGGACGCCTCTATCAGTGTGCTTGTACTCTCGACTTGTGTGGGTGAGAGCCGATTGTACTTCCTCCCAATCTGGTTCCTGCGGTTGTGGTAAGTGGTCATTCATCAAAGATTCAGACTATTCTTTTGGTGATAGCTGTTAAGACTCAGTTGGTATACAGGTAATCTTTAAGGAATAAGGATAAGGCTCTTGGAACGAAGTAAGAAAACAAGCCAAGTCGACTGATCTAGGCAATTGAAAGGTAGTCTTATGGTAATAGAATTTGATTAAGGCTTGTTTTATATTAGACAACTAACCAAAGCTTTTGATAAAATAGGTTGGGAGTGCTCGTAGTCTTGTGGAGTTTTTGCAATCAGGTGTGTAACCACACTACCTTAATCGTAAATCGACAAAAGCCAGAACTAGAGCTTGTTAACGCTATACGAGCCTGCTCACGTTTGTTATGTTTTCTAAACCCCTAAAATGAGGGCATGTGATCGTAAGGGCCTACCATGAGCGATTTCATGGATTAGTCCAGTTTGGGCCACGTTAGGCCAAAAATGGGCCATGTGGGCCCCACGCGTTTGTGGGCCCCACATGAGTAAATCACACGAACGTATGGAGATTAATGGGTTAGGCTATGTAGTTCACATGAACAAGGCCATTTTTGTGCTTAATGGGCCACACTAGTGTGCGGGCCAATATGGGCTTTGTGCCCATTCTCTCTATTTGACTGTTAAGGTTGTACGGGTCGCCCAAGACGACTGTGGACCTACTGTTGGGTCGGTAAGTATACCTAGACCCTCAAATTGGTAAGATGACTATTTTGCCTTTATGTGGTAAAATGACCGAAATACCCCTGTAGGGTAAAATGACTGTAATACCTCTGTAAGGTGATATGACTGATTTGTCATATGATATGTATGACTGTATTTGAGCATGCCACGTTATATGTATGTCGCATTCATATAAGACATTATGTAACGATGCATGACATGTTGCATGGGGTTGGGATTGTTATTTTTGGAGGAAGTGTACTGTACTGATAAGGTCACACGGGTCGCACAAGATGACTGTGGATCTAAGGTTGCACAGGTCGCACAAGACAACTATGGACCTATTACTTGGTGTGTAGGGTTAGATGGGTCAATTTTATCCCCACATGGTGTGTAGGGGTGTTACGGAGATGGTGTGTAGAGGCTGGATTGGGTAGGATTTTCTAATTGTATACTGTACTGATTCTGTAATGGGCTTAGGCCCCATTATTACTGTTATTGGATTGGGCTCAGGCCACACTGTTTCTGATTTTGAAATGGGCTAAGGCCCTAACTAAAATTGAATGGGTTTAGGCCCAAATTATGTTTACTCTGATTGTTTGCTTATATGGGATTACACACTGAGTTTTTGTAAATTCATCCATCTGTTTTAACTATACAGGTAATCCCCAGTCTTAGGCGAATCAGTGCTGCGAGGGGCTCAAAGGTGGCCACACAACTGCTCTTGCTTCCTTATTGGATTTTTAATTTATAAGTAGTTTTAATTGGGTATTTTTATGTAATAAGGCCTCTATGATTTTTGGTTTTGGGGTTTTATTTATTTTGATTTATATCTACTAGTATTAGGAAGCGGGTTTTCAAAAAGTACGCATGATTTACCAAAATACCACGAGCACACAAAATCGTTTCAAAAGCTTCCGCGAAAAATGAGATTTTGATATTAATAACGTTCTAAAGTAAATACTTTTGATAGTAACGCAAGTTTTAAAATTATTTTCTAGATCACACAAAGAGGCTAAATAAACATTGGGCATCTCAAACGATATCATGTTTTATGAAAAACACTTCAATGTGACATCGCCAGATTCGACCATAACGTCCAGGCCGGGTTTGGGGTGTTACATTAGCCATGAGATTTGGCTTGTAAATGATGTTAATATTGATATGTGTTGGCTATTATAAATAGCTTGTAAATGTGTATGTTTTGGTATATGTATAGTTATGAATAATGGCTTATCTTGGTATGTTTTGGTATGAAAGTTGGTTGTTTATAAGGAAGTTATGTATGTATGAATTATGGTAAATGAACCATAATGTTTGATTTTATATTAGCATGTATTTGGCTAAGTATATGGAAGTGAATTGAGATTTGGAATAGATGAGAGTATAATGGCATGAAATATGCAATTGGTTGATGATTTTGGCTACTTGGTTGTATGATGAAATGGTACCATTTAAGTTTTTATAGGTATGTGCAAAATGGGTGGCAAATTGGCTTTACAAATGGCCTATTTTTTTCCATACGGGCAGAGACACGGACGTGTGTCTCAGCCGTGTGCGACACACAGTTATGCTACATGGCAGTATGTCCCCTGGTGTTGAAATTGAATTGAAGTTAGTATGCTCCACATGGTCTCACACACGGGTGTGTGATTGGCCATGTGGTATAAGTCAGTATACCCCCAAAAGGGCACACGGGCTGGACACACGGGCGTGTGGTTGGATGTGTGACCGAAGTCAGTATACTCTCCAGTTTTCACATGGCCTGGCACACAGGCATGTCCTCGGCCGTGTGATGCAAGTCAGTACGTATGCCCTGTTTCCACACGGCCCAAGACACGTTCGTGTCTACTAGCTGTGTGAGGCACACGGCCTGTTTACACGGGCATGTGACCTTTGTATGATTGAAAAATTTCTAGTTTTCTGAAATTTTTGTATGTTATTGATTTAGTCCCGAACCACTTCTAAAGCATGATTAAGGCCTTGTAGGCCTTTATAATGGACAAAGTGATTGCTTTGAATAGTTTATGGGATTGTATGTTTTATGTTGTGAATTGATCGGTAATGCCTCGTAACCTTATTCCGACGACAGATATGGGTTAAGGGTATTACATATTTTATCTCATGCTTACCATTACATCTTTCTTCATGAAAAGTCGATCACTATCAAACAGTGATCAAGTCATCCATCACAAAGGTGAATGACCCATGGCCACGTTTACTTTTCATCAACCATCTAATACGAATGACAGGATATCATTTACCCATGTCTCAGACTATGAATTCCACTATTGTGAATAACGCAACAAACTATAGAAGTCGTACACCTAATACACCAACTTTTCGTTCCTTATCTATTCGAACTGAAGCTTTTACTTATATCAAAGTATATGAGTCACACATACATATTCCATCATCCACTCAGGATTTAGGTATGCCACGCTATGAACGGAACAAGTGAATATATCCATAAATAAAGTCAGGATCTATTCTTCTTGGGTCCATCATGATATATTGTCAGTCTAGTCAATCACATCTCTGTCTCTATCTTCTAGGAGTCATTCGCTTCAATACCTAAGATAAAGCATCTCCCCAATTAGACTTGATAGACAACATATTAGCCTTTTAATCGGTTTGCTCATTTTCTATAACACCCCTAACCCGTATCCGTCGCCGAAATGGGGTCACGAGGAATTACCGGACGAGACACCAAATTTAGGACACTTACCTATACACATATGTTATATTCACATAATTAAAGCATGAACTTGTTTAACCATTAAACGTATAATTTAAATCATAATATAGAGTCATTAAAAACTCAAAGTTATATATATTAAAATTTTAAGCACATGCAAAATTAAAACCAAACAATATCACGTATTTATTAAATTAATTAATAGACCAATGCATAATTAAAAATACTTATACACATTCGAACTACCTGATCAAATAATACATATCACATAACTTATAAAATATGCATACATGAAACATTCTCACACGTTACCAATTGGACAAATGTATTCATGTACTTAAATAATTCATAAGTAATCCACTATAAATTTTGTTTAGCCATTTTGAATATTGAAGACATTTTAAGGCACCCAACCCTTATGCTTAATGACCGAATCAAAACATATACCTAACTACTTTAACTCATCACCTTAGGCGCATATAACGACTAAAGTATACCCATTTTGCATGCCAAGTTACCTTGAATAGAAATACATATGCACAACCGATAATTTAATTACCTGTCCAGTCACTAAGGGTAACTTCAATGCATCATACTTATATAATTTGCCATACACATACCACGTATCTAACAAACCGAAATCACTCTTACACAATATCTATTAAAATCATCTCATAGATATATAACATAGCTCCCAAAATAGTCTACATATCAAGGTCGAATACTCCCCAACCAGCCAAACATAATATATAATACATGTAACAAAATCAATCGTAATCACACTAGAACATAACCGAATGTTCCTTAGCACAAATGCATATATTAACACTTTAGCAAAATATAACAACCATCCCCATATATATATTTTTACTCATGCAAAAACTATTACTGAATTAACCATATGAGTTACCCAAATCATCCACTATTTTAACGCACATAATACACATAAGCTTAACTATTGTTTCATTCACTCACAACATATTAACCCTAATGAACTCATACCATAATCATACATAACCAAATTCAAGTAGAGAAATAGCCACAACCAAGAACGCAACCAAAACCAATTTAAGAATTTAGCCATTTTCGCATGGCTTTATACATAACCAAAAATTCAACATTTCCAAAACATGCTTTAGCCTATACATGCCATAATCTTTAATTTAATTTATAAAAGTACCCAAAATAGAGGATAGTGTGATGAGCTTTGCAGACGATCCCCGAGCTTGTAACTTGACTTCTCAAAATCTATAAAATAGAAACCAACATTCACACGGTAAGCTATTATAGCTTAGTAAGCTATAAGCAAATAAACAAACTAATAATATTACTATCTCATAATAAATTTAACCGAACTACTCTGATATGAATATGTTTATTCTCAACCTACCACATTCATTCATGATATTTCATTCTTATACAAAATCCTCACCTTGGCCGAATGCTTATGTAACCAACACATTTAATACATACTTCATTTACAAAGCCAAGATATCATTACGTAATCGAATTCACTTATTTTCATAACTTCTACTCAAGTATCATAATATATATCATTATATATACATTATCCAAATGACCGAATGTACTTGGTACCATTAATAGTCATATCACATATCATTCGAAGACAATTACAGTACATTTATGGATATCCTTATCAATTTCGATTACTATAATATAATTTCACCATCCATACTTATTCAAAAAGTCATTGTATGAAATATTAATTATTTACAGTCCTTACCTTGACTTGGTAACAAATTAATTCATACCTGGCACATGGCTCATTTTACATATTCAAATATAGCTTATCACTGCCCGATAAACCATTTGGAATTAGATAGGACACTCAGATAATCACATAATCGTACAATGCCAATGTCCCAGACGTGGTCTTACACGTAGTCACAAAACGATGCCACTGTCCCGGATAGGGTCTTACTCGTAAACACATATCGAAAATCAAAAATCGATGCCATGGTCTTACTCGCACACATATATCGGAAGTCCTATGTCATTACATATGTATCCTAGCTATTCCTAAGGTTCATACGGGCTTTCGGACGTCGTATCTCGGTTGAATCGAACTCGAAAATGACATAGTCAAATTTAACATATTCGGCCTTAACATAATTTAATTATAACATTTCATAACAGCATGTAATTATAATATTATACTATCAATAAACCCGTCTATTTTCTTATAAACTTACCTCGGACGTCGTAAAACGGGACGAGGCTGCTAGTCGACAACTTTCGTTTTTCCCCTGTCCAAATCTGATTCCTTAGGCTCTTGATCTAAACATATTTAAATTAAGCTCATTCAAACATATTTTCATTCAATTTAGTCCAAAAACACATAAATGGGAAAATTACCATTTTACCCCTAACATTTACAATTTTTACAATTTAGTCCCTATTATACAAAACACAAAATACACCAAATTTCTCCATACCCAAGCTAGGCCGAGTATTACCCATGTCTATATAAGCCCATATAATTTATTAATTTCACATTTTAGTCCCTCAAATTATTATTTTTGCAATTAAGTCCTAATTACTCAAAATCATCAAAAATTCCAATACAAAATATGTTAATCTAAAACATATCTTTCATTTTTCATCATCAAACAACAAAAATCACAAGCTATCAACAATAGCACAACTTAAAATATTCATCAAAATCAAAATTTAAAGCATGGATCTTGAAGATTACCAAGCAACGATCTCAAAAACATAGAAATTAAAAACTGAGCTAAACTCGTACCTTAATCATGCTTGAAAACCCTAGCTTGTTTTTCTTTTCTTTTGTTATTTTGATATTCAGCAATGGGAGAATATGAACACTAAAATGTTTTGTTTTATTATTTTATGATATGTTTTATATATTATAACATTTTATCACATAAGTGACCATTTTAACCTTAGTATAAATGATTTATAATTTACCTATTAATGACCGAATGTGTCCATGCAAAAGTCCAAGGGTATATTTTCATTATAAGTACCTCCACTAACAAAGACAACAATAATTAAGCACTTTCACATTTAACCACCAAATTTTTATTTTACGCGATTAAGTCTTTTTATTTAATCGGGCACCTAAATGTTAAAATTAAATCACGAAAATTTCACAGACATAAATTCACACAAAATAAACACGAAAAATAATTTAAAAATATTTTTCTGACTCGGATTCATGGTCCCAAAACCACCATTCTGATTAGGGTCTAAATCGGGTCTCCCCCCTTTAGGGATTTTCATCCCCGATAATCTTACTGGTGAATAGGTTCAGATAGCATTCTCTCATTGTATCTTCTGATTCCCACGTTGCTTCCTTAACTTCGTGCTTATGCCATAATACTTTAACGAACAAAATCCTCTTATTCCGTAACTCTTTAACCTCACAAGTTAAAATGCGAATCGGCTCTTCTTTGTAAGTCATATGAGGCTGAATTTCAATCTCAGACGGACTAATCACATGGGAAGGATCAGATCGATACCTCCGAAGCATCGAAACATGAAATACATTGTGTATCTTTTCTAACTCAGGTGGCAATAACAATCTGTAAGTAACTGGCCCAACACGCTCTATAATTTCATACGGCCCAATGAATCTCGGATTCAATTTGGCTTTACGACAGAATTTGAGTATTTTCTTCCACGGTGAGACTTTCAGGAAGACTTTGTCTCCGATTTGAAATTCTATATCTTTACGTTTCAAGTCCGCATAAAACTTCTAACAATCTGGCGCTGCTTTCAAACTTTCATGGATCACTTTCACTTTCTGTTAAGTTTCTCTGATCAAGTCAACCCCGTGTATCTTATTTTCACTGAGCTCAGTCCAGTATAATGGCGTACGGCATTTACAACCATACAAATCCTCATAAGGTGTCATTTTGATACTCGATTGGTAGCTGTTATTATACGCAAATTCAATCAGAGGTAAATATCATTCCCACGTACCTTCAAACTCGAGAATGCAACATCTCAACATATCTTCAAGTATCTGAATGATTCGCTCAGACTAGCCATCTGTTTGCGGATGGAAAGCAGTATTGAAATGTACTTTTGTACCTAGTGCATCTTGTAGTTTCTTCCAAAACCGCGATGTAAACCTCAGATCTCGATCCGAAACGATGGACATAGGTACATCAGGTAATCTCACAATCTGAGAGACATATAATTCAGTTAGCTTATCAAGTGAGTAGTCCGTATGTATCGAAAGAAAATGAGCCGATTTAGTCAATTTATCAACAACAACCCAGATTGCATCTTTCTTGCTCGGTGTCAATGGTAAACCAAATACAAAATCCATCGTGACTCTATCCTACTTCCACTCAGGTATCATGATAGGCTGAAGTAATCCTGAAGGCACCTGATGTTCAGCTTTTATTTGTTGACAGACTAAACATCTTGCAACAAAGTCAGAAATGTCTCGTTTCATACCATGCCACCAGTAAAGCTATTTCAGATCATTATACATTTTTGTACAACCTGGGTGAATAGATAACCAACTACTATGAGCTTCATTCAAAATCATCTTAATCAACTTTGAATTCTTTGGAATGCATATTCGGTCTCTGAATCTCAAACAGTCATCAGCATCAACTCTGAACTCTAAATCAGCATCCGTTTCACACTGAGCTTGTTTTGCAATCAATTCATTATCAACCTTCTGGGCATCACATATTTGTTGAACAAATAACGGTCTAGCTTTCAATACAGCTACTATCGAACCATCATCAGACATGGCCATATGCGTATTCAATGCACGCAAAGCAAACAGTGATTTTTGGCTTAAAGCATTAGCAACAACGTTAGCCTTTCCTGGGTGATAGTCAATCACAAGCTCGTAGTCTTTTAGTAATTCTAAGCATCGACGTTATCTCAAATTCAGATCCTTCTGAGTCATCAAATATTTTAGGATTTTATGGTCAGAATAAACATGACATTTCTCACCAAACAAATAATGACGCCAAATTTTCAAGGCGAATACAATGGCTGCCAATTCAAGGTCGTGTGTAGGATAGTTCTTTTCATATGGCTACAACTGTCTCGAGCTATCACTCTGCCTTCCTGCATCAGAACAAAGCCCAAACCATTTAATGATGCATCACTGTAAATAACAAATTCTTTACCCGATTCTGGCTGAACTAGCACTGGAGCTTCTGTCAAAAGGGATTTCAACTTATCAAAACATTTCTGGCACTTCTCTGACCACTCGAATTTACATCTTTCTGCAATAGCTTTATCATCGGAGCTGCAATCATAGAGAAACCTTTCACGAACCGTCTATAAAAACCAGCAAGTCCCAAAAAGCTTCAGACTTCAGAAACATTCTTCGGAGGTTTCCAATCCAGTATAGCTAAAATTTTTCTCGGATCAACCCGAATACCTGATGCTGATACCACATGACCCAGAAAACTGACTTCACTTAGCCAGAACTCACATTTACTAAATTTCGCATACAGCTGCTTATCTCGCAAGGTCTACAACACAAGTTTCAAATGTTCGGCATGTTTAGCTTCATCATGAGAGTAGATCAAAATGTCATCTATAAACAAAACCACAAACCAGTCCAGATGCGGTTTGAAGATCCGATTCATCAAATCCATGAAAACAGCAGGTGCATTAGTGAGTCCGAAAGGCATAACGAAAAACTCATAGTGTCTGTACCTTGTTCTACAGGCAGTCTTTGGCACATATGAATCTTTAACTGGCAACTGATAGTAGCCTAATCTCAAATCTATCTTCGAAAATACTGTAGCCCTTTTTAGTTGGTCAAACAGATCATCAATCCGTGGCAACGGATACTTATTCTTTATAGTCACCTTATTAAGATGTCTGTAATTGATGCACATTCTCATAGTTCCATCTTTCTTTTTCACAAACAACACAAGTGTACCCCATGGAGAGAAACTCGGTCGCGCGAAACCTCTATCTGTCAATTCTTGCAAATGAGCTTTCAATTCTTTTAATTCTGTAGGTGCTATTTTGTACGGAGCTATAGATATCGGATTCGTCCCATGCATTAACTCAATACCAAACTCTACTTCTCGAATAGGTGGCAAACCCGGTAATTCTTCTGGAAACACATCCAGATACTCACATGCAATAGGTACTGATTCAATGTTTCTTTCAGCCGCTTTACTATCGAGCACGTAGGCAAAATAAGCTTTACACCCTTTTCTCACATATTTCTGAGCTAGCATCAAAGAAATCACTGCTGGTAAACCACACAAATCACTAGATTCAATCCAAACAATCTCATTATTCTGACTCCGAAGTTCAATGATCTTTCTTTTGCAGTTCACAACAGCGTCATGTAATGTTAACCAATCCATACCCAAAATTATGTCGAACTCATCAAATGGCAACAACACCAAATCAGCCAGAAAGATCAGATCTCGAACCATCAAGGGACAATTCTTACACACTTTATCAACCATAACACACCGGCCCAAGGGGCTTGACACTCTAATCACAAACTTAGTAGACTTAACAGGCAGAGTCTTGCTCAATACTAATGTCTCACATACATAAGAATGAGTAGAACCAGGATCAATCAATGCAATTACATTAGTATCATAAAGAGTGAATGTACTAGTGATGACATCTGGGGATGAAGCCTCCTCTCGTGCGTGTATAGCATAGGCTCTGGCAAGTGCATGAGCCTCAGATCTGACTACTGTATCTTTATTTCCTCTCTGACTGCCACTTACATTACCCGCATTTCTCGGTGGTCTACCAGCAGTACTACCTAACCTCGTATTTTCTACTGGATTCTCTTCAGCTAACCCTAGGCAATCTCGAATGAAATGATCTGTCGATCCACATTTAAAATAGGCTCGACCATGCAATCTGCAAATTTTGGGAAGTCGTTTACACAATGCTCACACTCAGGCTGATTAGATCTAACATTACCCACACTGGCTACTAAGGTAGCTCTCGAGCTAGCAAGTGGTCTATTCTAATCCCGTCTGGAGTAACCCGAAGTGGCTCCAGAACGACTGAAATCATCTCGGGACTTCTTTGATGCTGACTGGAATGACTTACCGAATGTTCTTTTACGTACATCTCTAGCTTCAAAGTCAGCCTTTCTTTTCTCCTTCCCAAGCTCTTCAGCTTTGCAGGCTCGCTCAACAAGTACCATAAACTTTTTTATCTCCAAATAGCCACAACCAAGAATGCAACCAAAACCAATTTAAGAATTTAGCCATTTTCGCATGGCTTTATACATAACCAAAAATTCAACATTTCCAAAACATGTTTTAGCCTATACATGCCATAATCTTTAATTTAATTTATAAAAGTACCCAAAATAGAGGATAGTGTGATGAGCTTCACAGACAATCCCCAAGCTTGTAACTTGACTTCCCAAAATCTATAAAATAGAAACCAACATTCACACGGTAAGCTATTATAACTTAGTAAGCTATAAGCAAATAAACAAACTAATAATATTACTATCTCATAATAAATTTAACCGAACTACTCTGATATGAATATGTTTATTCTCAACCTACCACATTCATTCATGATATTTCATTCTTATACAAAATCCTCACCTTGGCCGAATGCTTATGTAACCAACATATTTAGTACATACTTCATTTACAAAACCAAGATATCATTACGTAATCGAATTCACTTATTTTCATAACTTCTACTCAAGTATCATAATATATATCATTATATATACATTATCCAAATGACCGAATGTACTTGGTACCATTAATAATCATATCACATATCATTCGAAGACAATTACAGTACATTTATGGATATCCTTATCAATTTCGATTACTATAATATAATTTCACCATCCATACTTATTCAACAAGTCATTGTATGAAATATTAATTACTTGCTGTCCTTACCTTGACTTGGTAACGAATTAATTCATACCTGGCACATGGCTCGTTTTACATATTCAAATATAGCTTATCACTGCCCGATGGGTCATTTGAAATTAGATAGGACACTCAGATAATCACATAAATCGTACAATGCCAACGCCCCAGACGTGGTCTTACACGTAGTCACAAAATGATGCCACTGTCTCGGACAGGGTCTTACTCGTAAACACATATCGAAAATCACAAATCGATGCCATGGTCTTACTCGAACACATATATCGGAAGTCCTATGTCATTACATATGTATCCTAGCTATACTTAAGGTTCATACGAGGCTTTTGGACGTCGCATCTCGGTTGAATCGAACTCAGAAATGACATAGCCAAATTTAACATATTCGGCCTTAACATAATTTAATTATAACATCTCATAACAGCATGTAATTATAATATTGTACTATCAATAAACATGTCTATTTGCTTATAAACTTACCTCGGACGTCATAAAACGGGACGGGGCTACTAATCGTCAACTTTCATTTTTCCCCAGTCCAAATTAGATTTCTTTGGCTCTTGATCTAAAAATATTTAAATTAAGCTCATTCAAACATATTTTCATTTAATTTAGTCCAAAAACACATAAATGGGAAAATTACCATTTTACCCCTGACATTTATAATTTTTACAATTTAGTCCCTAGTGCACAAAACACAAAATACACCAAATTTCTCCATACCTAAGCTAGGCCGAATATTACCCATGTCTATATAAGCCCATATAATTTATTAATTTCACATTTTAGTCCCTCAAATTATTATTTTTGCAATTAAGTCCTAATTACTCAAAATCATCAAAAACTCCAATACAAAATATGTTAATCTAAAACATATCTTTCATTTTTCATTATCAAACAACAAAAATCACAAGCTATCAACAACGGCACAACTCAAAGTATTCATCAAAATCAAAAATTAAAGCATGGGTCTTGAAGATTACCAAGCAACGATCTCAAAAACGTAAAAATTATTAAAAAAACCAAGCTAAACTCGTACCTTAATCAAGCTTGAATGCCACCGAGCCCTAGCTTGTTTTTCTTTTCTTTTGTTATTTTGATATTCGGCAATGGGATAATATGAACACTAAAATGTTTTTTTTTATTATTTTATGATATGTTATATATATTATAACATTTTATCACATAAGTTACCATTTTACCTTAGTATAAATGATTTATAATTTACCTATTAATGACCGAATGTGTCCATGCAAAAGTCCAAGGGTATATTTGCATTATAAGTACCTCCACTAATAAAGACAATAATAATTAAGCACTTTCACATTTAACCACCAAATTTTTATTTTATGTGATTAAGTCTTTTTATTTAATCAGGCACCTAAACGATAAATTAAATCACGAAAATTTCACAGACATAAATTCACACAAAATAAACACAAAAAATAATTTAAAAATATTTTTCTAGCTCGGATTCGTGGCCCCGAAATCACCGTTCCGATTAGGGTCTAAATCGGGCTGTTACATTTTTTATTAGACTAAGGAAATTTTTAGTTTACTAATATAAGCTAATTTTTTGAATTACGATCTGACCACATAATACCGCTTAGTATTAGTTTAAACATTAGACAACCAATACGCAACATTTGCTTCCATTTTGCTTTACGTGCAAAAACCATATAAGGAAAATTATAAAAATTATATTAATGTAATTAATGAATTTTTTTATTAACCAATCTGTTCGAAAAAAATTACAAGTTTACAAATGAATATACTACACTCAGGGCACCAAATCCAACAACTTCGACAATAGAAAGTGATATATTGCATTCAAGTCCACCGTCTGGGTTGGGTGTGAGGTGCCACATTCCTCAATTGACTTAACCATGTTTGTACTAGGATTTGATTTAGTGATTAAATGGACTTTAATATGGTTTTAAAATTATTTGAGAATTATCACATTATGATGTTTGGGGGATAACTTGAAGTGTTTTAGAACCAATTTCAAGGTCCCCTATATCAATATCAAGTCTCGAGACTAGCATCTCTAATATCGAGATTAGCATGTTAGTAGCTAAAAATCTATAGTAAACTACCTACTCTTGAGACTTAGGATCTAAGTCTTTTGGACTTATGGTCTAAGTTTTGAAACTTACTCCATTGCACTTATGCAACTTACATTTTTGGTCGTTTTAATCCCGAAGACCGCTTTTATGTTTTAGACATGTCTAAACACCTTGAAAATAATTCAAAATGATTTTTTAATTTGTATCCAAAGCTTTTTAAATATTAAAAATCAATTTAAATAATTGTACTAAATTGTCAAATTGGTGTTTTACTAAAAAAAAAAAATGAAAAAGGGGTGTTTTGAAATCAAGGATAGGGAAAATAGTGTGCGATACTCAAATTAACACAATGTCACTTATAAACTCCTAACATAGTTCTTATAGTGTGTATATTTCCTTGGGGAAAAAATGAATTGTGGGATATGGGGTTGTTTTTATCCTTAAAGACAACAATAAAACAATTACGGTACAAGCAAGCTTTTCAACTATGCACCTTGACAAGTTGTATTCCAAGTTCCACATCTTGAGAAAGGCACTTCTAGCTGCAAGGATGAAGAACATGACTTGAAATTTTCTTCTTAACAGTAGTATACACCAGTCTAAGAGTTTCAGTTAGGAAATTTCTTTGGAGGAAGCTTACTCGCTTTGCAACCTCATCGAATGCTCCTTAGTTCTTGGGGGGAAACTTCAATTCTATTGTTGCTCAAGATGAGCGAAAGAGAGGAGCAGAGAGGAGGTGTGGAGTTAGTGGCTTGTTTAGAAGCTTTATTTTTTATATGGGTCTACATGATATCGATTATATACGACCATCCTTTACTTGGGCTTGAGGATCACTTCAGTAGTGGTTTGACCGATAAATTTGTAATGATCAATTATTTCCAGTTTTCACTGAGTCACATGTTCAACACTTGGAAAGAATTGGATCGAATCATAGGCTAATGTTATTACACTTATACCCTATATTGCAACTGCTTGGGAGAAAACCCTTTTGATTTCTTGTAGCTTGTCAATGCCATCCAGACTTTGCTAACTCTCTTAAATCCAGTTGGAGGACTAATAGAGGTATTGTGGAAACTATTAAACATTTTATTGATGAGGTCTGGGAAAGGTATAGAAGTGTTTTTGATAGAATTGGTAAATGAAAGGCACAACTTCTTAATCAAATAAATGGTGTTGAAAGATTATTTAAAGATTATTCTTCTCCTTTTCTCTTAAAACTTGATAATAAATTAAAATGTGAGATTGAAGAGGTCCTTGTACAAGAGGAGAGCCTCTAGTTTCAAAAATCAAGAAGTGGATAGTAGAGGGTGATAAGAACACTAATTTTTTTCATATAAGCACCCTTAACCAAATAAGGGTGAATTTTATTAAGTCGCTCAAAGTGGATGATGGTATTTGGTGCGATGATCAGAGGTATCTGCATGAAAAGGTCATTCAATATTATCAATAGTTGTTTGTAAAATATCTTGGTTGTATAAGTGGTTTTCTTTTAATTGGGTGTGTCTATTGATTCAATGATGTTGAGCTTATGAATTTTTATAGGTCTATTCTGAATGAGGAGGTGAAAAGAGCAGGTTTTGACATGATGCCTTTTAAAATGCTAGTAGTTGATGGTTTTCATGCATATTTCTATCAACAAAATTAGGCACGTGTGGAAGATAATGTTTGAGTTTCTACGTGATATTATGAATCGAGAGGAGCTGAAAGGGTGGTCAAATATGACACTCATTAAGCTAATTCCTAAGTTTGAAGGGCCAACATCACTGCAATAATTTTGGCTAATTAGCTTATGTACCGTCTTATGTAAAATTATTATGAAAGTAAATTGTGAACAGACTCAAGTCATTATTACTTTGGTGGATTTCTCCCAATCAGTTGACCTTTGTTCCAGGAAGATGTATAACAAATAATATCATTATAGCAAAAGAAGTTATTCACTCCACAAGGAAGAAAAAAGGCAAGAAAGTGTGGATGGATTTTACAGTTTACCTTGGAAAGGCGTATGATTTGTCGGGTTGGGATTTTATTTGTGAAACTTTATCTGATATTGGAATTCCTCCTCATCTAAGCAATGTTATTATGCACTGTATAAGTCTGACTTCTATACAGATATTGTGGAATGGTAGCTTGACTAAGGAGTTTAGATCGAAGAGAGACATTTGTCAGGGGAACTAAAGCCTTGTTTTGGCACAGTAGTGACTCTCTGAGCAGTTGATTAGACAATATTTTTCTTTGGTATTATTTTGATATGAACATTTAACCTAAATAATTCCAGCCCTATTCATTCAACAACAGAAATACTCTTGCTTTTCTCTGTAATTTGCCACAGCATTTTATTTTCCATATCAATTCTTTATTTTTAGCATTTGTTTTCATTAATTCATTATACAAACACCTTATTCAACTTGCAAGTATTTCTGGCTATTTTGTACAGTCAATAGGACTATAATAACTTACTAAATTTCCTACCAATTTTCGATCCCTGTGGAGACAATACTTACTTATCACTTTATTACTTGAATAACATGTACACTTGCACAATTGCATTAGTTATTTACACGCAACAAGTTTTTAGCGTCATTTCCGGGGATCAGCAACGTTGTTGAAAAGTTGATTTGTTATTATTCCTGTTATTTTTGTTAGAGCAGTTAATTAGTATTTTATTTTATTTTTCAAGTTTGTATTAGTGCATGAGAAGAAGTATTCAAGAGGATACAGAACATTGTTTTAATCTTCAAATTGAAAGGACATTAAGGCAAAGAATAAAAGAGTTAAGAGAAATGGAGAGAATTAGAAATGATCAAATTACGGAAGATGTAGTACTTCAGAATAAAAGGAATACTGGTATTCCTCAAATCATAAATGACAAAGATAGACCCATCAGAGAACATGTAGTGCCTATTTTGGATTATCTAAATCCAGGAATTGTTAGGCTATATATTCAAGCTCAACACTTTGAATTAAAACCAATTATGTTTCAAATGCTGCAAACGGTAGGGTAGTTTAGTGGTTTACCTACTGAAGATCCAATATTGCACTTGAAACTTTTTCTTAAAGCTTGTGACTCATTCAAGCAACCTGGTGTCCCTGAAGATACCCTTAGATTAAAATTTTTCCCTTGCTCATCACGAGATCGTGCCGGATCATGATTGAATGTGCTACCATCAGGTATGATAGCATCTCGGAATGAACTATGTTAGAGATTTTCACTTAGGTACAATCCTCCCAACACAAATGCCAAGCTTAGGAATAACATTACATCGTTTAGGCAATTGGAAGATGAAACATTATATGAAACATGGTAGCGTTTCAAGAACCTAATTAGAAAATGCCTGATGCATGGTTTTCAGCATTGGACACAGATGGAAATGTTCTACAATGGATTAAATGCTCATACGTGAATAGTGGTGGATGCACTTGCTAATGGGATGTTGCTTGAAAAATCTTACAATGAAGTATACGAAATTTTGGAAATAATAGCAAACAATAATTATTAGTACCACACTACCTAAGTTGGTACTGGTAGAAGAATTACTGGAGTAATGGGACTTGATGCGATTACATCCTTAACAGCATAGGTATCATCTTTAAAAAATATGATTAAAACTCTAAAAAGACCCTCTGCAGTGCAGGAGATGAAGGTTGCAGAACTAGCATGCGTATACTCTGGAGAAGATCATGGTTTTTATGAATGCCCATCCAGTCCAGCCTTTGCGTATTACATGGGGAATTTTAATCGTAGCAACAACAATCCCTACTCCAACACATACAATCCAGGGTGGAAACAACATTCAAATTTCAGCTGGAGCAATCAAGGAATAGGAAATGCCAATAATGTTAATCAACAAAACGTGGTTGGTGTACCACCTAGATATAGTCAACCAATGTTGCAGCAAAATGTGCAACAAAGTTCGACATCTTCCACATCAACTACGGAAGCTCTATTAAAAGAGTATATGGCTAAGGATGATGCGATTATTCAGAGCCAGGTAGCTTCCTTAAGAGCTCTGGAGAATCAAGTGAGACAAATTGCCACAGCATTAAGTTTCAAACAACAATGAGCATTGCCTAGTGACACAGAAAATTCTCGATCTCAAGGAACAGTGCAAAGCCATTACAATTCAAAGTTGTACTTAGTTACTAGGAGTTGTGAATGACACCATTATTGAAGAAGGAATTTCAAATTTTGCAAATAAAAAGAATTCAGAATCAGTAGGAGAGTAAGCTACAAAGGAGAAAGCAACTAGAAAAATGTTGAAGCAGATGCAACTTGTATTGTTGATAAAAATTCCACGAAAGAAGAGGATGACTCAAGAATTAGTCATAACCATTTGACACATGAGTGGACATATTTGGACATTAAATAGATGGTTTAAATGGTTTATAATTAAGGTTAAAATTGTAATTAATTAATAATGTTATAATAAATAAAACAAAAATTATAATTTTGGTGTCATCTTCATCCTATAGTTGAAAAAAAGAGGAAAGAAGAAGCCATGGTTGCTATTTAGGTTTTGGCAATTGCATGAGTAATTAGTAAGTGATTTTGACTCGGTTTTTAATGATTTTCATGTTTTTGAGTACCCTAGATTTTGAAATTAATAAAGATTTCTCATGTTGCCATTGTTGAATGCTTGAGTAATTTGATTAATTATGATAGATTTGGAAGGTTTAATGTTAATTAATAGCTTTTGTAAAGTGATTTTTGACAAAAATGTCCAAAAGGGATTAAATTGAGAAAATGCAAAATGTGGTGGTTAAAAGTGTGAATAAATTGAAATTATGGGCTGCTAGTAACATGTATTAAATTCGGCTAAGCATGGGTTTGTACTAAATTGCATGAATTTGCAATTTTATGTGATAAGGACTAAATTGTGAAAATGTGAAACATTAGGGGCAAATTTTTAAATTTTCCAAATAGTAAATTATTGGCTAAATTGAATAGACCGAATGCTGAATGTGCTAAATTTGATAATATATAGATCAAGATAAGTCGAGATCAGGATTAGATCGGGGAAAAGGAAAAGTGGACGAATAGTCAATAATTTCCATCCGAGCAACTCGAGGTAAGTTCGTACAATTAGAATCGAATTTTTAAATACTTGTAAATTACTTGAAATGAGAATATAATTAAGCAATTGATATTACTGAGTTCGAATGCCTAATTGATGAGAATTTTTTAATACCGAGCTCCGTTTGAACTGTAGAAAGTCGTAGGATATGAGTGACATATCACTAGGACTCACTACAGCTCATATGAGCTTACCGATATATCAGCTCATAAGAGCTTACTATTTTTAGCTCAGTAGGAGCTTACTAGTCATATCTCGAAAGAGCGGAAATGATAATGGATGATTACATGCACTTATGTGACTAATTTGTTGATGAATGTTTTTGTTTAGGCATTTGGTAATTGAATTGAGTATACCTTAATTATTATTTTGATTATGTATAAATGGTAAGTTTAATTCTAAATTATACGGGCTTACTAAGCTATAAAGCATACTCTGTTTCTTTTCTGTGTTTTATAGATGTTCGATAGCTCGCTCGTTTCGGGTAAAGTCAGATATACGCATCACACTATCCAGTTGTCGATTCGTACCCTTGAACTCATGGATATATGTAAATATGGCATGTATAGGCTAGTTATAAAGATGATAGTTATGGTTACTTGAGCTAGTGATTTTGGTACATATTATGGTATAAGATAAAGCTATGTGATTTGGCTTAACTTGGTATAATGCTTTAGTTGTGTATAAGTATTCAATATGGAATGTTTTGGCAAGTAGTAAATGGAATAGAAATATGTAAATGTTGTCTTGATATGTGATAGGCATATGAATGGAAAATACTTGATTATAAATTAGTTACTTGAATACCATGTTCGGTTGGTTATATTGTTTGAACATTGAATTTAGAAATGATTGTAGTTGAATTGATATAATATGTGCATGAAATGTTATGGATTAGCTACCTATTGAGTTATAAAATGTTGCAAATTATGCTTGTGCAGGTATGTAAAAATAAGGTGGCAAATTGGCTTAGTAAATAGCCTATTTTTGTCCATACGGCCAAAGACACGGGCGTGTGTCTCAGCCGTGTGTGACACACGGTTGTGTTACATGGCCATGTGTCCCCTGGTGTTGTTTTAGAAATTAAGTTAGTATGCTCCACACGGCCTCACACACTGGCGTGTGACTTGACTGTGTCGCATAAGTCAGTATACCCTACAGCTTTGGCACGGCCTAGCACATGGCCTGCACACGGGCGTGTATGGCCATTTTTAGGGCACACGGGCGTGTGTGCTGGCCGTGTAACCCAAGTCAGAGAGTTACACGGGGTCGGACATGGGCTGGGACACGACCATGTGCTCCTATTTCGAATATCCACACGGCCTGTGACACACGGCCTAGCTACACGGGTGTGTATCCCCTGTTTTGAGAAAAATTTTCAAAGTTTTGTAAAAGTTTCTTGAGTTACCGATTTAGTCCTGAATCACTACCAAAGCATGTTTAGGGCCTTATAGGCTCGTATAAGGGACAAATTGATTGAGATTGAATGATGAATACTTGTATTGAGAAAATGCTTGCTAAATGAATGTTTAATTGTTTTGTAAGTCTGGTAATGCTATGTAACCCTATTCCAGTATTGAATATGGGTTAGGAGTGTTACATTTATTGGAATCAGAGCTACGATTTAGTCAATTCTAGGACTAAGGTAGTGTGTGTGAGAGTCTAGCTATACATGCCATATAGATAACCTGTGATAGTGTGATGAATCCTGGCATTATAAACTATGTTTTTGTATAGTAATGGATCCCGAATGAGCTGTAGCAGATGATGTTATGATTAATACGCCAGCTCTCACTCAAGGGATAGCGCCTTCTGAATTTAGACCAGTGTCGAGTAGTCACGGAGGTGAGGGTAAAAAAGCCTTCTTTCAAATGATGAACGAGTGGTTCACTCAATACATTCGTACGAACCCGACTGCTCAACAACCTCTACCCCTACCTATTCCTCAACCGATCCCCGTAGTTCCTCAAGGTATGGATCCTTTGCGATTAAATAAACCACCTATTGAAAAGATACGAAAACACGGAGCGGAGGAATTCAGAGCCATTGTTAACGATGATCCTGAGAGAACTGAGTTTTGGCTTGAGAACACGATTCAGGTATTTGATGAACTTTTATACACATCTGAAGAATGTTTAAAATGTGTTGTATCACTATTGAGAGACACTGCGTATCAGTCGTGGAATACATTAATATCCGTAGTTCTGCGAGAAAGAGTTACTAGGGAATTTTTTCAAGTTGAATTCAAAAAGAAATACATCAACCAATGGTTTATTGATCAGAAACAAAAGGAATTTCTTGAATTGAAATAGGGTCGTATGTCGGTAATAGAATATGAAAGAGAGTTTGTATGACTCAGCAAATATGCTTGTGAATGTGTTTCTTCCGAGGCTATAACGTGTAAAAGGTTCGAAGATGGATTAAATGAAGAAATCAGACTGTTAGTTGGGATTCTTGAGCTGAAAGAGTTTGCCATTCTAGTTGACAGAGCTTCCAAAGCCGAAGAGCTTAGCAAAGAGAAAAGAAAAGCCGATTTTGAGGCTAGAGACTTTAGAAAGAGAATTACAAGCAAATCACATCAGTCGGCATCAAAGAAATCTAGAGAATATCATCCTCGTTCTACTGCTCCTGTGGGGATTTCGATCAAAGATAGAGATGTGAGACATTTCAGCTCTAAACCTCAGACGACATCTGTTACCAGTGTGGGTAGTGCTAGAAATGTTAGACCTAAATGTAAGCACTGCAATAAGCGATATTACGGTGAATGTAGAATAATGAGCAGAGCTTGTTTTAGATGTGGATCTCTTGATCATTATCTCTGGGACTATCCAGAAAAGTCTATAGCTGAAAGAGATCAACTGGCGAAAGCAAGTAATACGGATACTAGAAGGAGACCACCCCGAAACACTAGAAATACGAGTGGTAACCGAGGTGCTACAAGAGATTCTACTGTGAGATATGAGGCACGAGCACTTGCCCGAGCTTATGCTATCTATGCACGGGAGGAGGCATCATCACCAGACATTATTACCGGTACTTTTTCTCTTTTCGATACTGATATAGTTGCATTGATAAATCCTGGATCAACCCATTCATATATCTGTATGAATTTAGTATTTAAAAAGAGTTTGCATGTCAAGTCTATAGAGTTTGTAATTAAAGTATCGAACCCTTTAGGCAAGTCTGTTTTAGTTGATAAAAGTTGTAAGAATTGTCCTTTGATGACTCGGGGTTACTGTTTTCTGACTAACTTGATGCTTCTACTGTTCAATGAGTTTGATGTGATTCTGGGTATGAACTAGTTGACTATGCATGACACAGTTGTGAATTGTAGACAAAAGATTGTTGAATTAAAATGTCAGAACGGTGAAATTCTTCGGATTGAGTTTGATGATTCGAGTGAATTACCTACTGTGATATCGTCTATGTTAGCTTAGAAATGTATGAAAAAGGGCTATGATGCATATTTTGCACATGTACTGGATACAAAGGTGTCTGAATCAAAGATTAAATCTGTACCTGTTGTTTGTAAGTTTTCGGATGTTTTTCCAGAAGAATTACCGAGCTTGCCACCGATTAGAGAGGTTGAAGTTAGTATTGGTCTTGTACTGAGAACTTCACCGATATCGATAGCTCTGTACAAAATGGCTCTGACAGAGTTAAAAGAGTTGAAAGCTCAGTTGCAAGAATTAATTGATAGAGGATTCGCACGACTGAGTTTCTAGCCCTAACGTGCACCGGTATTGTTCGTAAAGAAGAAAGACAGTACGATGAGAATGTGTATCGATTACAGCCAGCTGAATAAAGTGACTATAAAGAACAAATACCCTCTACCGCAAATTGATGATTTATTTGATCAGTTGAAAGGGGCTACAGTATTTTCAAAGATTGATTTGAGGTCGGGTTATTATCAGTTTTGAGTTAAAGAGTCAGATGTGCCGAAAACTATGTTCAGAATGAGGGATGGACATTATGAACTACTTGTTATGCCTTTTGGATTAACTAATGCTCCTGTATTTTTTATAGACTTGATGAACCGGATATTCAGACCGTATTTAGACAGATTCATTGTTGTATTCATTGACGACATTGTTATCTATTCGCGAGATGAATCTGAACATACTGAGCACTTAAGAATTATGTTACAGACTCTATGTAATAATCAATTATTTGCAAAGTTTAGCAAATGTGAGTTTTGGCTCTGAGATGTTGGATTACTTGGACATATTGTTTCAGTTGAAGGTATTAGAGTTAACCCGAGTAAGATTTCTGCTATTGTTGACTGGAAACCTCCGAGAAATGTGTCTAAAGTCCGTAGTTTTCTAGGCTTAGCAAGCTATTACCAAATATTTGTGAAAGTATTTTCGATGATTGCGAAACTGCTGACACAACTGCTTTAGAAAGATGTGAAATTCCAATGGTCAAAAAAATGTCAGCAGATTTTCGAACAGTTGAAAGTACTGTTAACTGAAGCACTAGTTCTAGTTCAACTTGAATCGGGGAAAAAGTTTGTGATTTATAGTGACGTATCATTAAATGGTCTGGGATGTGTTCTGATACAAGAAGGAAAAGTTATAGCTTATGCTTCCCTACAATTGAAACTGCATGAAAAGAACTATCTGACGCACGACTTAGAGTTGGCTACAATTGTGTTCGCATTAAAAATTTGGCGACACTACTTATATGGTGAAAAATGCCACACTTATACGGATCAAAAAAGCTTAAAATATTTGATGTCATAGAAAGATTATAATATGCGACAATGAAGATGGCTCGGGTTATTGATAGATTATGAATTTGTGATTGATTATCACCCAAGAAAAGCTAATATTGTTGCTGATACCCTGAGCTAAAAATCTTTGTTTCCACTACGAGCAATGAATACCCAGTTGATGATTTGTTATGATGGGTCTATTTTAGCTTAATTAAAAGCTAAATTGATATTTCTTCAACAAATCTATGAAGTCCAGAAAGATGACCGTGAATTGCAAGTTAAATGAATTCAATGTGAGACTATCCCTAATTTAGAGTTTCAAATTGGAACTAATGATTGTTTAAGGTTCCAGAATAGAATTTGCATACCGAGAAATTTAGAACTCATTCAGAAGATTTTGCACGAAGCGCACAATAACTGCTTATCTGTTCATCCAAGGAGTAACAAAATATACAACGATTTGAAATAGTTTTATTGGTGGCAGGGCATGAAACGAGATATCTCAGAGTTTGTTTCTAAATGTTTGATTTGTCAGCAAGTCAAAGCTGAACATCAAGTACCATCGGGTTTATTACAGCCTATAATGATTCCGGAGTGTAAATGGGATAGAGTTACAATGGATTTTGTGTTAGGATTGCCCCTAACTTCGAAAAAGAAAGATGTTATCTGGGTTGTCATTGATCGACTAAAGAAATCTACTCATTTCATACCGACACGTATAGATTACTCACTTGATAAACTAGCTGAATTTTACATTTATTGTTCGATTGCACGGGGTGCCACTATCTATTATTTTTTATAGAGATCCGAGATCTACGTCACGATTCTGGAAGAAACTGCAAGAAGCTCTGGGAACATAGTTGAATTTTAGTACTGCTTTTCATCCTCAGACTGACAGTGAGACTGAGAGTGTTATTCAGATTCTCGAAGTCATGTTGAGATATTGTATTTTAGAGTTTGAAGGTAGTTGGGAAAAATACTTACCGTTGATTGAGTTCACGTATAATAATAGTTTTCATACAAGTATAAAGATGGCACCATACGAAGCTTTATATGGTCGCAACTATCGAACTTTGCTATACTGGAATGAACTAAGTGAGAAAAAGATTCATGAGGTTGAATTGATCAGAGAAACTGAAGAAAAAGTGAAAACGATTCACGACAGTTTAAAAGCAGCTTCAGATCGACAGAAATCATACGCGAATTTGAAACATAAAGAAAATGAGTTTCAAGTTGGGGACCGAGTGTTTCTAAAGTTGTTACCATGGCAAAAGGTTCTTCTATTTGGCCGTAAAGGAAAGCTGAGCCTGCGATTTATCGAACCGTATAAGATCGTTGAGAGAATAGGGCCTGTAGCGTATCGACTAGCTTTACCATCAAAACTTGAAAAGACTCATAATATTTTTCACGTTTCTATGCTACGTAGGTACAGATCCGATCCGTCACATGTGATTTCTCCTATAGATGTTGAGATACAGACTGATTTGACGTATAGTGAAGAACCGATTAGGATTTTAGCTCGTGAAATCAAAGAATTGAGAAATAAACACATAGCCCTAGTGAAGGTTCTTTGGCATAAACATGGGATTGAGGAAGCCACGTGGGAACCTGAGGAAGCTATAAGAAAATAGTACCCTAACCTATTCACTAGTAAGATTTTCAGGGACGAAAATCCCTAAGGGCGAGAGTTGTAACGGCCCGTTTTTGGTCAAATCAGAACAGTGGTTTTGGAACCACAAATCTGAGATCAAAAAATTATTTGAATATTATTTTAAGTATTTACAGCATATTAGTATATATGTGTGAAAGTTTCGTGAAGAAATTTTACCATTTAAATTGTCAATTTAATAAAAATGACTAAATCGCATAAAGTGTAAAAGTGGAGTTCCATTAGCTAAAGGTATTCAATAGCTATAGAATCTTTATTTAGAGGTCCTTATGTTGTAATTTGACCATTTGATCCCTGAGTGGACATATTTGGACATTAAATGGATGATTTAAATGGTTTATAATTAAGGTTAAAATTGTAATTAATTAATAATGTTATAATAAATAAAAAAATTATAATTTTGGTGTCATCTTCATCCTATAGCCGAAAATAAGAGGAAAGAAGATGCCATGGATGCTATTTAGGTTTCGGCAATTGCATGAGTAATTAGTAAGCGATATTGACTTGATTTTTAATGATTTCTATGTTTTTGATATCGTTGCTTCGTATTCTAGCTAGTCTATACACTAGATTTCAAAATTGTTAAAGATTTATCATGTTTCCATTGTTGAATTCTTGAGTAATTTAATGAATTATGATAGATTTGAAAGGCTTAATGTTAGATTAATAGCTTTTGTAAAGTGATTTTTGACAAAAATGTCAAAAAGGGATTAAATTGAGAAAATGTGAAAGTGGTGGTTAAAAGTGTGAATAAATAGAAATTATGGGCTGTTAGTAACATTTATTAAATTCGGCTAAGCATGGGTTTGCACTAAATTGCATGAATTTGCAATTTTATGGGATAAGGACTAAATTGTAAAAATGTGAAACATTAGGGGCAAATGTTTAAATTTTCCAAATAGTAAATTATAGGCTAACTTGAGTAGGCCGAATGCTGAATGTGCTAAATTTAATAACATATAGGTAAAGATAAGCCGAGATCGGGATTAGATCGGGGAAAAGGAAAAGTGGACGAATAGTCGATAATTTCCATCCGAGCAACTCGAGGTAAGTTCGTATAATTGAATCAAATTTTTAAATACCTGTAAATTATTTGAAATGAAAGTATAATTAATCAAATGGTATTACTGAATTTGAATGCCTAATTAATGAGAATTTTTAAATACTGAGTTCCGTTTGAACTGTAGAAAGTCGTGGGATATAAGTGACATATCACTAGGGTTACTATTTTGGTGCATGTGTTGCGGACTCACTACAGCTCGTATGAGCTTACTGATATACCAGCTCGTAAGAGCTTACTGTTTTCAGCTCGTCAGAGCTTACTATTTCAGCTCAACAGTGCTTATTGTCCATCAGCTTAGCAGAAGCTTACTGATCTTATCTCAAAAGAGCGGAAATGATAATGGATGATTACATGCACTTATGTAACTAATTTGTTGATGAATGTTTTTGTTTAGGCATTTGGTAATTTAATTGAGTATACCTTAATTATTGTTTTGATTATGCATAAATGGTAAATTTAATTCTGAATTATACGGGCTTACTAAGCTATAAAGCTTACTCTGTTTCTTTTTCTTGTTTTATAGAGGTTCGATAGCTCGCTCGTTTTGGGTAAAGTCAGAGATACGCATCACACTATCCAATTTTCAATTGGTACTTTGAACTCATGGATATATGTAAATATGGCATGTATAGGCTAGCTATAAAGATTATAGTTATGGTTACTTGAGCTAGTGATTTTGGTACATGTTGTGGTATAAGATAAAGCCATGTGATTTGGCTTAACTTGGTATAATGCTTTGGTTGTGTATAAGTATTCAATATGGTATGTTTTGGCAAGTAGTAAATGGAATAGAAACATGTAAATGTTGTCTTGATATGTGATAGGCATATGAATGGAAAGTACTAGATTATAAATTAGTTACTTGAATACCATGTTCTGTTGGTTATATTGTTTGAACATTGAATTCAGAAATGATTGTAGTTGAATTGATATAATATGTGTATGAAATGTTATGGATTAGCTACCTATTGAGTTATAAAATGTTGCAAATTATGCTTGTGCAGGTATGTAAAAATAAGGTGGCAAATTGGCTTAGTAAATAGCCTATTTTTGTCCGCACGGGCGTGTGTCTCAGCCGTGTGTGACACATGATTATGTTACACGACCGTGTGCCCCCTGGTGTGGTTTTAGAAATTAAGTTAGTATGCTCCACATGGCCTCACACACAGGCATGTGACTTGGCCATGTGGCATAAGTCAATATACCCTACAGGTTTGGCACGGCCTAGCACACGGCCTGGCACATGGGCGTGTATGGCCATTTTTAGGGCATACGGGCTAGCCACATGGTCGTGTGACCCAAGTCAAAGAGTTACACGGGGTCAGACACGGGCTGGGACACGGCCATGTGCTCCCATTTCGAATGTCCACACCGCCTATGACACAGATGTGTCTGGTGCCCTTGTGAGACACACGGCCTGGCCACAAGGACGTGTGTCCCTTGTTTTGAGAAAAAATTTCAAAGTTTTGTAAAAGTTTCTTGAGTTACTAGTTTAGTCCCGCATCACTGCCAAAGCATGTTTAGGGCCTCGTAGGCTCTTATAAGGGAAAAATTGATTGAGATTGAATGATAAATGCTTGTATTGAGAAAATGTTTGCTAAATGAATGTTTAATTGTTTTGTAAGTCCGATAATGCTTTGTAACTCTATTCCGGCATTGAATACGGGTAAGAGGTGTTACATGAAATGTGTTGATGAAAAGTTAAGATTGCCAAGCCATTGGTTTGCTAGAAGTGGCAGGGGAAGAAAAGTTTGTAAGACATTTGCCACAGCAAAATCATCTATCTCCAATAGCCCGTTTGAGCAGCAAATGCTCAACTCACTCGGTCAATTGCAGAAGCAACTCAATCTCTTTGAGTCTTAACAACTCCAAATTGCTACGGAATTAGAAAAAGCGTAAAAGAAAAAATCTTTCTATCTTTCTTTTCTTTAATTGCTTTACTTTTTCATTCTAATTATTTTTATCTTTAATTACTTAATATAATTTTATTTCTGATTTATCGCCTTATTAATGAGATCAGGGAGTCTGATAAAGAAGGGAAGGATTTGCATCCAATGAGAAGGAGCTGCTATCGGATGAAAATGAAGGGGGCAAGGACGAAGCTAAAGCTGATGTGCCTGGACTTACCACAGACACTGCCACTAAGGAGAAAGAATAAAAAGGACCAAAGGGAGAAGAGGAGAGGATGGAATAAATGAACATTGAATCGAACCAGGAAAGAGAAGAAGTGAACCATATTCCTGCACTAACTGAACCTGCTACTGCACCTAAATCAACTGCACCCATATCGAAGCAAGATCGTGAGATTAATCAACTAATTGATGATCTCACAAAATCAGATGATAAGGTTGAAGAAGAGGTGCCAATCAATATGCTGAAAAGGAAGCAGCATTATAAGTGCGCTGCTCAAAAAACAACTTGCCCATATTAAAGTAACACCAAAATTTTCCCAAGCTTTTGTCTTTATTTTCATTTTCATATTTTTCTTTATATACCATGTGTTTTCCATGCATTCATAATTGTTGTCATTGCATTGTATATATATATATATATATATATGTTTTTTCATTTTGGAATTTTAAATTGTTCATGCATTAAGGACAACGCATCCCTTCATGCATTAAGGATAATGCATACCTTAGGTTTGGGGTGTGTTATGTTGTGCATATAGTCTACATTAGATATGTGTTCTAATATTTGTTCATTTTGTCACTCATTTTTCCATGACATACGATTGCCATATAACTGCCAGACTATGACAAGTATATTGTTATCTATGATGTTCAATGAGGATAATAACTCTTCGATAAATTTAGAAAATTGTGATAGTTAATTAGGTATGTTTAGATCATGATAGTTGTTTGAAAATTAATCCTTAAAAGTAGAATGCCCTAATTATAATTGCAATTGGTCTATAGTAGGTTTCTTTTAATACACTTAGAAATCCTTGACCCTAATATCAGTAAATTAGCAATGTGTAATAATAAATATCCGGCAAAGCTGAAGGTAAATCAATAAGAAAATTAAAAAGACACTATGAAGCACTCCAATATTTGAAATTATTGAGTAGGTCATTAATACTCTATTTGCTCCATTGTACTATTGATCAAAAAAGCAAAATCAAATAAGAGTTCGTAAAAAAAAAGAAAAGAAAAATTATAGAAAACAGTTCAGGGGCACTCCATTGTAGTAGTAAGCTGAGTAGCTAAGGGGGTAGTTATTTATTCCATCTATCCTTTTAGTAAAAAGCCTTAGCTTCATGAGTGAATTACATTCAAATTGTGACATGATGCAATATCTGGCAATCTAGTGTAGGCTCCATTAAGATTGTCAAGTAAAGAAACCATGTGACAAAATGAATTCCCTAGGAAAAAATATATATAATTAAAGTATGCAATGATAGAATAATTATAAGAAGAGACACTGAGTTTTAGTGGAAAGATAAAATAAGTACATTAGGGGGTCTTGCTATAGTCAAAATTGCATGAATATTTAAGAAATTTTATTTTCAGGTAACATTTTTTGCACTTCGTATGCTAAACAAACCTATAAAATTTGAACCAATTTTCTGAGATAGAAGATTGTTGAGAATGGAGGTATAAAATATACTTCAAATAGTTTAGCAGTATATGAGGTAATCATAGTGTTATCAGAAATTCATGCATTCAAGCATACTTACACATATTCTGCTTGTGGACAAGCAAGAATTCATGTTTGAGGGTGTGATACTCTTGAAAAGAGTTATATTTCGAGCCTCTAAACTTGATTAAATGCTTGTAATTAAGTAGATATATTTGCATTTTTAGGTTATTTTTTAGAACATTGCATAATAACGCTTGGATTGTGCCTTGAATGTCATTTTATGTTACTCTCACACACGCTATGTTAGTCTTAAAATCGACTAAACCATAGCTCTGATACCAATAAATGTAACACCCCTCACCCGTATTCAACGCTGAAATAGGGTTACGGAGTATTACCGGACTTATAAAACAATAAAACATCCATTTAGCATTCATTTTCTCAATTCAAGCATTCATCATTCAATCTCAATCAATTTGTCCCTTATACGAGCCTACAAGGCCCTAAACATACTTTGGGAGTGATTTGGGACTAAACCGGTAACTCTAGAACTTTCACGAAACTTTGAAAATTTTTCTCAAAATAGGAGACACACGCCCGTGTGGCGACCGTGTGTCTCACACGGCCACTAGACACGCTCGTGTCACAGGCTGTGTGAACATCCGAAATAGAAGTACATGGTCGTTTCCCAGCCTGTGTCTAACCCCGTGTAAGACTCTAACTTGGGTCACACGGCCAACACACACGCCTGTGTGGCTAGCCCATGTGCCCTAAAAATGGTCATACATGCCTGTGTGCCAGGCCATGTACTAGGCTGTGTCAAACCTATAGGGTATACTAACTTATACCACACGGCCAATTCACACACCCGTGCGTGAGACCGTGTGGAGAATACTGACTTATTTTCAAATTCAACACCAGGGGACACACAGCCATGTAACATGACCGTGTGTCACACACGGCTAAAACACACGCCCGTGTTTCTGCCCGTGCGGACAAAAATAGGCTATTTACTAAGCCATTTTGCCACCTATTTTGTACGTACCTATTCAAGCTCAAATGGTACCATTTCAAGACACTAATATGCATCAAAATGCCATCAACCAATGTTCAAATCATACCATTTCTTTACCATCAATACCAATCACAGATATGCTACAATTTGCCATATAATTTTATACCTAATTCACATATACCATTCAATTAACTAAACCATTCCAAACATGCAATATCCATTCAACCTCAATCACTCATTATAGGTTAATTACCAAACCCAAAATAATCCATTTGCACATTTATAAACAACATCAAATTCACCATCACAAGCCAACTCAACTGGTCTAAATACATGTTCATCAAACATACCAAAATGACTCAAGCCTATAAATGCCATTTACACACACTTCAAAAGTACCAAAATAGATGTTCAATAGTGCGATGAAGCCCTTGACGATCCCCAGATTCGAGCTACCTTCGTAGAACTATAAAACATCAAAAATTAAACAAAGTAAGCTATAAAGCTTAGTAAGTTCGTATGTAATTGTGACATAGTCTCAACAATCATTAGCACTTCAAAATGGATAACATAATTAACATTTAAAATATCAATCAATGAGCTAACATAAATTTTAACCATATCGAACTCATAAGTCCTCAACTTCTTCTAACTCGTTACCTGAATAGTTTTCAGTACATACCTGTACCGATACATATCTATTTATCACCAACTCTCTTACCAAATCACTTCATGCTTATAAATGTTTACAATACAAACACTTCGATTTTCCGATGCTATAGTCCAACTATGGTCTTACACATACGTTGCCAAGGCCTTGTTGTGGTCTTACATTCATATGCTACAACCCGATTATGGTCTTATTATTTGAATTGCCATAGCCCAGCTATGGTCTTATTCAGCAACTGGTCCACTTAAACAGTACATTTAAATTAAGTTCCACACATTTAACCATAGGATAAATACAATCTCAACACCATCCATCCATTGAATAATTACACATTTAAGTTCAAATATACAAACTTACCTCGTGTACGAAAATGACGAAACAGACCGACTATTCAATTACTTTGCTTTTTTCCCGATCTAAGTCTGAATTCCTCTTTTCTTGATCTATAAGTAATCAAAATCAGCTTGTTTAATCAAATATTCATTCAATTTAGTCCAAAATGCACTTTAAAACACATTTACACATTTGCCCCACATATTTCACTTTTTTTACAATTTAGTCCTTAATTCATGAATTTACCCATTAATGAAATTCCAATTGAACCCATGCTAGTCGAATTACCATTATACCCCTAGAAACCCATATTTTTCATCTATTTCACATTTTAACCATACATTTTTCACATTTCACAATTTAATCCCTATTTTCCATTTTCACTAAAAATCACTTAACAAAACTTGTTTAACTAACATCAAATATTCATAATCTAGAATTAAACATCAAAATACTCATATATTCATCAATGGAAACACTCTAAATCTTTAAAAATTTTGCAAATTAGTCCCTCGGCTAGCTAATACTAGCTGCAACGATCTCAAAAACATAAAAATGATTAAAAACGGGACAAAAATCATACCTTAATTAAAGAAAACAAGCTTCCTGAAATTCAAGACCTAAAATAGCTTCTCCTCAAGTTAATAATTGGCTAAGGATGATGATACAAAATAATTCTTTTTTTGTTTTATTTATTTTATCTTTAATATACTAATTACCTATTTACCCTTAATTAAAAACCATTAAAATTCATGATATTATGTCCATAAAAGTCCACTTACACTAGGGATGGTCTAATTACAACATAAGGACCTTTACTTGAAGGCTCTATAGCTATTTAATACCTTTAACTAATAGAACACTACTTTTGCACTTTAGCGATTTAGTCCTTTTTCTCAAATTGAACATTTAAACGATAAAATTTCTTCACGAAATTTCACACATACATGCTATCATGCTGTAAACATTAAAATAATAATTAAATAAATATTTCAAATTTGTATATGTGGTTCCGAAATCACTTTTCTGATTTGACTAAAAATGGGTTGTTACAAAGTATTTCTGAACACTATTAAGCTTGAAAAAGTAAATTGAATTGATTAATATAATTATCCTAGCCAATTTAATGTTGATTTTTTTTGTTGCTAAAGTCATTCATTCATAAATTTAGGTAAATTACATCTAGATTAGAATTGTATAAGGATCAATCTTTGCATCTAGTTAATTTTACTTAGTTTAATCATCACTATCCAAATTATTGAGTTTTTACATCAAATTGTTAATTATAATTTTGCAATTAATCGGTTAAGCTTATACAGTCCCTATGGAGACGATAACTCATTTTACTTATTTATTACTTGAAAGACTGTGTACACTTACACAAAATCTCGTTACACTAAGAAGAGACGCGAAAGATTAACCTTGTCAATTGGGAAGCGATGTGTCGACCCGTTGAATTAGGAGGCATGGGATTTAAATAGATGAAGATGTAAAATGGAGCGTTTCTTATGAATTTAAGATTCGATTTGGTAAGTCGACTGGATTAGCTTTGGGTTTAAGTGTTGCACACGAAGTATAAATGGTATGGCATTATTCCATAAATGCTTTATACAAAGAATTGAGGTTCGAAATGGTTAATTTCGAAGGTAATTGATAATACCATGAAATGACATATTTTATGTATTAATTACATATTTATTTTGAGTATGATCTTACTAATTTTATCTATTTATGGTTTTTTATCTGGTAGGGATTAAATTGAAGGCAAAAGGAAATTTGGGGGCAAAAAGCATGAATTCGAAGACAGAATGTGTAACAATCTGGTTTTGACCCTAGTCGAAATAGTGGTTTTGGGACCACAAATCTAAGTCAGATAAATATTTTAATATTATTTTCCGTGTTTATGATGTGTGAATTAGCATGTGTGAAAGTTTCGTCTGAAAATTTAATCGTATGTGTGCTTAATTTGATAAAAGGATCTAATCGCGTAAAATGTAAATGTTGTGTGCTAGATGTTAAAAGTGCCTATTTGACTTGGCTTTATAATTGAGAGGTCCTTATGTGGTTATTATGCCATTTACATGTATAATGGACAATTATAACCTTAATATATGTGAATTTATAAAGGTTTAATAAAAGGGCAAAATTGTCATTTAGATTACATGTCAATTAAAATAAAACAAAAACTTAAAATAAGCTCATTTTCATGCTCATGTTACCGAAATCATCAAAATAAAAAGAAAAGAAATACAAGCTAGGGTTCGGCCTTGATTTTCATTGGTTAAGGTATGTGTTTTGATCGGTTTTTGATAATTTCTACGTTTTTGTAATCTTTGCTTCGTATACTATCAAACCCATGCCTCAATTTTTTTATTTTTATGATGATTTTGAAATGTTCCATTGATGAAATTATGAGCCTTGTGATGTTAGTTGATGATTTATGAAAGACATGTTTTGGGTTAACATATGTTATCTTTGAATTTTTGATGAAATTGAGTAATTTGGGCTAAATTGTAAAAATATTATTTTGAGGGACTAAAATATGAAATAAATGAAATGTATGGACTTGTATGAGAACTAGGAAAATTTGGCTAAGCTTGTGTACAAGCAAATTTTGTGTATTTGCGATTTTGTAAATTAGGGACTAAAGTGTTGAAATGTGAAAATGTGAGGGCTATTTTACAAAATGCCCTAATTGTGTGTATATGGATTAGTTTGAATGATTTATTGAATAAAAGGGTTAATTTTTAATACATATAGATCAAGAAAAGAGGAATTTGGACTTAGACCGAGGGAAGTTAAAGATTGTAGAATAAACAGTCTGAGTCGACAATTCTGAGTACGAGGTAAGTTCGTACATAAAACATGATGTTATAAGAATATTTTGTTATTTTTATTATGCATAGATTGTATATATATTTGGTTTGTATGAATACGATGATAAACCAATGGTATTTGGCACTAAATGTACGATTTAAATTAGCTTAGGCTATATGAGGCACTAAGTGTGCGATACTGAAATAGCTTCAGTTAATTGAGATGGCACTAAGTGTGCGAAATTATTATAGCTTCGGCTAATCTTTAAAGCACTAAGTGTGCGGATTTTTAAAGCATTGGTGATCTTCGGAAAGTCTTAAAATATCCAAACAAGAGGTGAGAATGAAAACTAATGAATATAGGAATGTTCAAGTAAGTATAATACCTATGTGGTAGATGGTAAAATGCATAAAAAGTTTATTAAATTGGTATAAACATCTGGATGATGTTGGCATGGACTTGAAGGATGAGTTGAGAATTTATAAGTACTTATGTGTTGATGTTTCGTATTTTATATACTGTTGATGTTTTTGGTACGAGCTTACTAAGCTTTTGAAAGCTTATTTTGTATGTGTTTGTATTGTTTTATAGATATCGAAGCTACTGTGAGCTCGGGGATCATCAAGGATTGTCACCATACTATCGAACCTCATTTTTGGTAATTTGAAAATGTATATTTTGAAGTATGGCATGTATAGGCTAGTAGTTGTGGGATTATGTTTTGTGATGTATATACTTAACCGTATGATTTGGCTAGTTTGTGTTTAAACTCATAGTTGATAATGGCTTATGGTATGTGATGTTAAGGTGCAAGTGTGGTATGTTTTAGTTGGACAAAAGAAATGGTAAATGTTGGTAAGTTTTGGTAAGTTTTAGCATGAGATTGAATGATGTATGGAAAGAAATGTTTTGATATGATCTTACCTTATGTTTGGCATGAATTGGTAAGGTTTATGAGTATGTAAATGGTTGATATTGTTAAAATATGAATGATGAATGTTTTGGCATAAAAATTGGCTGAAATGGTGGTGCAAATATGCTTGTTTCTTTGCTTGTAGGTTGACCTAATTTGGGGAGGGAAATTGGCTATTCAAATGGCATATTTTTGTCCACACGGGCAGAGACACGGGCGTGTGTCTCAGCCGTGTGTGATATACGGTAACGCTATACGGCTGTGTGTCCCCTGGGGTACCCTACGAATTAAAGGCAGTATGCCCTCCAATTTTGACACGGCCTAGACACACGGACTGTCTATTGGTCGTGTGTGGCACAAGGGCTGGCACACGGGCGTGTAGTCGGCCGTGTGGCCAAGTCAGTAGCCTCCCTAATTTTCACACGGCCTGGCCCACGGGCGTATCTTGAGGCCGTGTGGACAAGTCAGTATGTATACCCTGTTTCGCCATGGCACACGGCCTGCTCACACGGGCGTGTGACCTTTTAAAAGTTAAAAATTTTTCTAAGTTCTAAAACTTTCATATGTTATCGAATTGATCCTGAATGCATGATTTAGACTTCGTATGATCGTTTAAAATTCATGTTGAATATGAATGATCTATGTTTATTGAAATGAGAGGATATTTGATATTCGGTTGTTCTGATCTGTGTTATGAGCCCGATAATACTCTTAACCTATTCCAGCGATGGTTACGGGTTAGGGGTGTTACAAAATAGACCAGCATACGAAATAGGAAAGAAGTGGTGCAAAAAATACAATGTGTGAAAGACTTGGGGGCAAAAAATTCAAAGAAGAGATTTATAAACATAAGACTCTATTTAAAGTTGAATTTTATTAAGATTATTGTTAGGATTATTACTTCGATTTAATTTCAACTTTTATCTTTATTTATCATTTAGAATTTAAATAGGAACAAACTAGGTTTTATAAGTACTATAAATAAGGGATGAAGTCACACAAATTGTACTCATCTTTTCTGTAAAATCTCCGTCTCCCTAAGGCTCTTAGCTTTTGTTCCTTTTATTTATTCAATAAAGTTCAATTTTATTAAACTTATTTCTTTTTTCCAAAAAGTATGAGCCACTAAACTCATCTAGCCAAAGGTTGTCGAGATTCCCCAAAAAGGGTTCATGAGGCTTAGAATTCGCACTTAGCCTTCTAAACAAATATTCATCGTTTCTCCGCACTACAGGACTGACGCTTCCATACATATCCCTTCAAAAGTGATCTTTTCATCTTGTGCAAAAGTGGCCGCTTTGTTTGTTTTGGGAAGGTTGCACAGTCGGTTTGTTAGCTTACTACGTCAGTGGTTGTCGAGCCTAAGAGACAAAATGGCTTGGCATCCGCTATTGAGAAGTGATGATCTAGTGTAAGACGGTCACACAAAAATGACGGTTTGCTAGAGTTAGGTTCCTCCATTTCGTAAGTCTAAAATTTAAGTGGGGCTAGTGGTCGTAGGCATCCTCTTCCACTATAACTGGCTTATTCTGTCATGAGAAGGATCATCTAAAAGCCTAGGATTGAACCTAATGAGAATCAAGATAACCAGAGGTTGGAATCTCTCAATCTAAGAATCTCTTTTCTCGACTCTATTTATTTTTACAATTACAATTTCAATCTACACAATCTCAATTCATCCATATTTTTTATTCTGTTTTTTTATTTTATTTCCAGGTACGTCGTTTTCTTGGGCACGACTCTGCCCAGGATCTCGAGGAACAAGAATTTGTGCAAATCCAGTCCCTGAGGATTTGACCCTACTTCCCTTATACTATTCTTTTCATTATTTTATAGGGATAGGATATTTTTAGTGCTCTCAACGACGCATCAAATTTTGGCGTCGTTTTCGGGGAATGGTAACGTACTAATCTTGTTTCTTTTGTTTCTTATGACCAGATCTACTCCAAGTATTCTTGCGTTTGATTCAGAAATAGAGAAGACTACGGAAGCTAATCGCAAGGAAACAAAGCTACGTAAAAAGCAGTTAGAGGTGGTAGGAACTTAGAGTAACCCACCGCCAGAGATAGAAGCAGGTGATGAAGTTGAGTCTAGGGCTAATGAAAACCCTACTCAAACAATAGAGAACAAAAGAATAGGAGTTGATCCACCAGAAGAAGTGCTTAACGCTAGGGTTAACGAAAACCCGAATCTAGCATACCAACTATGGCTCAAACGATTCGGCAATTGGCCAAAGCTCCTGCAGAACAACCATTGAATGTATTGCGTATCCTACTATGGATACTAATTTTGAACTGAAGTCAGGATTAATCCAGTTACTGCTAACTTTTCGCGTATTACAAAATAAAAATCCACACAAACTTCTAAAAGAATTTCATATGGTTTGTCTTAGTATGAAACCTTAGGGTGTAACTAAGGATCAAATCAAATTGCGTACTTTCCGTTTCTCCCTAGCAGATTCTACTAAGGAATGGTTGTTTTACCTACCTCCTAGATCTATTACAACTTGGACTAATCTTTCCCGTTTGTTTTTTAACAGGTTTTTTCCAGCATCGTGTGCAGCTAAGTTAAGAAGGTAGATCGTTGGGATAAGGCAAAAGAATGTGGAGCCTCTTTACGACTATTAGGAACGATTCAAGAAGTTGTGTGCAAGTTGCCCACAACATGGGATAACAGAACAGTCTCTACTCCAATACTTCTATAGGGCTTAAAGCCCATAGACATGAGTATGGTAGATGCTACCAGTGGAGGAGCATTAGTCAACATGACTTCCCAACAGGAGAGGGACTTGATATCCACGATGGCTGCAAATACTCAGCAATTCTGAGCCAATCCTGAACCCACTAGAAGGGTTCACCAACTAAGTATTTCAGCTTTAGAAGATAAAGTTTATCGACTTATTAATATCATGAATTCTCTTTTTTGTGGTAAAAACAAGATCAACCCAACCATGCAAAATTTATGCGACACCCGTACATACAACTAATGCATGTCCTAGTTTGTATGATGATACTATGGCCTATTTAGATATTGTGGGTGACTTTTCTGGGCCACCACAAAGGCGATAGGACCTTTACGTTAATACCTATAACCTAGGATGGAAAGACCATCCTAACTTGAGTTATGGGGTCAACCCACAGTATAACCAGCCATACCAAAATCGGTGTCCACAACAGCCGCGAGATTCAATACCTCTCTAAAAACCATAGTTAATAAATTAGCAGCTAATGTACTTGATTTTTAATAGAAAACTGAGGCATCTATAATAGAATTGACTACATCAATTGAGAAAATGAACTCACAAGGGAAGTTACCATCACTAACAGAACCTAGACCAAGATAACACGCAAATGCAGTGATGTTGCGAAGTGGAAAAGTACTGGAAGAAAATCCTAACAAGAATCTTGATCGAGATTCTACCCAGAAAAAGCAGGAGAACAATGAACAGGTCCGAATGAAACCTCCATTGTCCATAATTCAACCTCCGTTTCTAGGACGATTGAAACATTGAAGAGGTAAGGAGGAAAAAGAGATCCTCGAAACATTCAGAAATGTCAAGATCAACATATCATTGCTACATGCCATCAAACAAATTTTGCGATATGACAAGTTCTTTAAGGAGCTTTGCACCAACAAAGTGTTAGTGAAAATGTATCTATAGTGTTGCAGCGAATTAAATGTAAAGATAGGGGCATGTTTGCAATACCAAGCAACATAGGCCACTTAAGAACTAAAAAAGCTATGTGTGATTTAGGGGCCTCCATAAATGTAATGCATTTTTCTATTTATGAATCACTTAATGTGGATTTTTTGATGAAAACAGGTGTTATCATTCAATTAGTAGACAGGTCTATTGTGCATCCCGAAGGATTCCTTGAGGACGTATTAGTGAAAGTCAACAGACTTATCTTTCCTGCTGACTTTTATGTGATAAAAATGAAAGAGGTTAACACTCCTGGATCTTCAGACATCTTGTTGGGGTAACCTTTCCTTAGCACTGCAAATACTAAGATTGACGTGCATAGTGGAACCCTCACGATAGAGTTTGACGAGGAGATAGTAAAATTTAATGTTTATGGCGTTATTAGTCATCCTAGTGAAATTTTAAACGTAAACCGTGTCGACGTAATTGACTCATTAGTAGAAGAAACTTTTGAGTCACCTTAATTTTGATTCAGGATCTATTTGTAAATTTGTTAATGAATTATTGGCTCCTATGGAGATTAAACTTCTACCTTTTGTTGTGCAGGCACCAGATTTGGAATTCAAACCACTTCCCGAGCATCTCAAATGTGTCTTTTTGAAGAATGATAAGACCATTGCCAACTTAAAAGGGATTAACCCCTTGACATGCACACATTAGATTTTCTTGGAAGAAAAAACAAAACCAAAGCAATAGGCGCAATGACAATTGAACCCAAATATGGTGAATGTGGTAAAAAATGAGAATTTCCAAACCCATACGAACAAAAGAATTCAGCTGGAATAGCCCCAATACTAGTTGAGGTGTCAAGCTAACGACGTTAAGCAAGCTCTTGTTGGGAGGCAACCCAATTTTATTTTTTATTATTTTATTTTCTTGCATGTTAATAAATTTTATTCTCTCTTCTTATATCCAGGAAAATCGATGAGAAGAAAAATTAAAATTGGAACAACATCTTGAAGGAATGGGTATGTTTTAGCAAAACCCTATATTCCACCCTAATCTCGGTAGGGATAGCGCATCCCTGCTTTAAACTCACCCAAAATACGCTCAAACAACCACCCTACAGCCAGACACCGTTCCTCTTACACTTTCAAACCCTAATTTTTCACCCATATTCACCTAAAACTCCCTCAAGCCACCGTTAGTCCTCTCCCTCACCCCCACCGATGATTTTCAAATCACCATGGCCAGGAATAGGAGCCGCACCGTAGCCTTCTGCGCACCGTAGCCTTCTCCTCATTCCTCTCCTCTATGCAACGCCAAATCTTCCCCTCCCTGCAGCTATGCTTGAATGACAATGACTACATGGGGAGTTTTTCTAAACCATTTTACTTTCACCTATTTTTTTCTTCTTTTTTTTCCTTTTTCTTTCACATCGAGGATTATGTGTTTTCAATAGGGGGAGGCATTCCTCATTATTTCTTCCATTTTATCTGCTGCTTATACTATTGTGTTACTGTTACTATTGTCTTGTACTCGTTTCTGTCCACATTTATTTTTTAGAATATTCTGCCTCTTTTCATGCCCAAGATTTTAATCAGAAATTGTCCACTGTTTGACCTGCGAGCATAATTCTTGTCTACTGAGTTAGTTATGATTTTGATATATTGATTTCATCTCCACTGTTTTATTTCTATTAGACTAAAATAATTATGATTAATAAAGTTAATCATATCTTGCTTATAGTAAAATTGATTTAAGTCTAAATGCAAAGAGGACACTTAATATAATTGTATGCTAAATTTATGTTCATGACTGTTAGAGAGTTTCCAAAACTTATTTTTGGCACTTGATTGTTTTTCCTAGTCCTGTAAAATTAAAATTTTGCTTCATGATAATAATAAATTTTGATGCTTTCGTGGTTATGAGTGCAGCTTAAAATGTGACTGACTGAGTAACCGGGGTAGGGTGCTTAGGTTGTCATCCTACTTCACGTCAAAAGGTTGTGTGATATGTTAGGTAAAACTCTGCTAACTGAAATTAAACAAAAAAAAAATTTAGGAATGTGTTGAGCTGAGTAACCGGGGTGAGGTGCTTGGCTGTTATCTCTCTTCGCGTCAAAAGGTTCAATATATTCTTAAGAAAAAACATATATAATAAATTAGGAGTATGTTGGGCTAAGTAACCGGGGTAGGGTGCTTGGTTGTCATCTCTCTTCACGTCAAAAGGTTCAATATATTCTTAAGAAAAGAAAAAGGAAAAAAAAAAGTAAATAATAATAATAATAATAAACTGCATTTTGGGACTAAGGGTGGAAACAAATAGGGTGTTTTGGTAAGTTTAGTAAATTACCTAATTTTCATGAAATAATCCAAGTCGATTTTGATTATTGTGTGTTTAAATTAGAATACCTTTTCAGAAACCAGCTAGATACTTCTTTCATGGTAAAATCTAAATTACACTGTGGATAGGAACCATACTTGAGGACAAGCATGGACTAAGTAGGGGGAATTTGATAATACTCTGAAATGACATATTTTTATGTATTAATTACATATTTATTTTGAGTATGACCCTACTAATTTGACCTATTTATGGTTTTTTTATCTAGTAGGGATTAAATTGAAGGCAAAAGGAAATTTGGGGGCAAAAAGCATTTGAAGACAAAATGGGACATCATGCGAAAGAGGAAAGAAGTGCCAAAAATATTGGGGGCAAAAAAATTCAAAAAATAGATTTATAAACATAAGACTCTATTTAAATTTGAATTTTATTAAGATTATTATTAGGATTATTATTTAGATTTAATTTCAACTTTTATCTTTATTTGTCTTTTAGAATTTAAATAGGAACAAACTAGGTTTTATAAGTACTATAAATAAGAGATGGAGTGATACAAATTATACTCATCTTTTCTGTAAAATCTCTCTCCCTAAAGCTTTTGGCTTCTGTTCCTTTTATTTATTCAATAAAATTCCATTTTATTAAACTTATTTCTTTTTCTCAAAAAGCATGAGCCACTAAACTAATCTAGCCAAAGGTTGTCGAGATTCCTCAAAAAGGGATCATAAGGCTTAGAATTTGCACTTAGCCTTCTCAACTAATATTCATCGTTTCTCTACACTATGGGACTGACGCTTCTATCCATGTCCCTTAAAAAGTGATCTTTTCATCTTGTGTAAAGGCGACTGCTTTGTATGTTTTGGGAAGGTTTCACAGTTGGTTCATTAGCTTACTGCGTTAGTGGTTGTCGAGCCCAAGAGACAAAATGGTGTGGCATTCACCATTAAGAAGTGATGATCTAGTGTAAGACGGTCCCATAAAAGTAACGGTTTGCTAGAGTTAAGTTCCTCTATATCGTAAGTCTAAAACCTAAGTGGAGCTAGTGGTCGTAAGCGTCCTCTTCCACTATAACTGGCGTATTCTGTCATGAGAAGGATCATCTAAAAGCCTAAAATTGAACCCAATGAAGATCGAGATAATCGAAGGCTGGAATCTCTCAATCCAGGAGTCTCTTTTCTCGACTCTATTTATTTTTACAATTTCAATTTAGGGTTTAGGGTACTGCGTCAGTGGCTGTCAAGACCAAGAGACAAAATGGCGTGGCATTCGCCATTAAGAAGTGATGATCTAGTGTAAAACGGTCCCACAAAAGTGACGGTTGGCTAGAGTCAAGTTTTTCTATATCATAAGTCTAAAATCTAAGTGGAGCTGGTGGTCGTAGGTGTCCTCTTCCACTATAACTGGCATATTCTATCATGAGATGTAACATTCCGATTTAGGGTCTAGCCAGAACAGTGGTTTCGGGACTACAAATCCAAAGTAGAAAAATTTATTTTATGATTATTTGATGGTCTATGATATGATTTCATGCTTGTGTGAAAATTTCATGAAGAAATTTTTTAGCTAAAATGTCCAATTTTAAGTCAGGGACTAAATTGAATAAGTTACAAAACTTGAGTTCTAGAAGCTTTTAGCATGAAATTGCCATGGATTATAAATTAGAAGGTTTTAAATAGAAATTTTAACAAGTTCTAAGATTTTAGTCATTTAGTTAATAAAAGAATAAAAAGGGGAAAATAAGTCAAAATTGGCTCATCTTCTCCATGTACCAGCCAAAATTCTCAAGACACCATAGCTAGGGCTTTCTTCAGCTTTCAAGCTTGATAGTAAGTGCATCCTAGCCCCGTTTTTTATGTTCTTTGCATTTTTAAAGCCCTTGAAGCATGATCTATTCATTTCTAGCGATATTTTGAGCTAGGGTTCATGTATGAAATTTGACCCATGTGTGACATGTTTGTAATATGATGTTTAATGGAGGAATATGAAAGTTTGATGTGTGTTTAACATCTTTTACTAAGTGATTTTTCACGAAAACCCCTAAAAGGACCTTTTTGCAAAAGGTGTAAAAATGGGTGATAAAAATGTGATTTGATGAAAAATGTGGGCTGTTATAAAAGGGAATATGAATCGGCTAGGTTTGGGTAACCAAGAAAATGCATGCATTTCATTTTACGAGCCTAGGGACTAAAGTGTAAATAAGTAAAAAGTTAGGGGTAAAATGGTAATTTTAGAAAAGTATGATTCTGGTTCGATTTGAACAATGTATGTATTGAACAAGTTAAATTTGGCATTATAGATCAAGAAAAACGTGATTCAAGTCTTGATCGGGGGAAAAATAAAGTTTACGAGGATTAGTCTCGTTTCTATCATTTTATACCGAGGTAAGTTCATGTGTAAGTTATGCAATAATGTATTATGTTTTAATACTTTAATTGTATGAAATTATATGTTTAAATTGTTATGATGATTGTATGAATGACCTAATGGTCAATGAAAATAACTTTGTGAACAAATTTGCCAAGGATGTGACAGTCGAGAAAATCCCATTTGAACATTAGGAATAATTTAGGATACAAAGTGACATGTCACTAGGAACTAGATGAATTGAGCTCATGAAATGTATGATATGTGTTTATGTGAATCCGGGTGCTAGTTTTGTACGTTCTACCAGTGGCTAGGTAACCCAGCATGTGTTGCGGGTACCTATCAGCTTGTGTGAGCAGCACTGTGTAGTTACGTCCCGACTATCAGCTTGTGTGAGCAAGCCCGTAATTAGCTCGAGAGCAAGTGAATATATATAATTTGTGATATGAGGTAGCATATGGCTACTTATGAAGCACTATGTGCAAGTTTTCCATGTATCCAATAATATTCCAAGTGTTCAACTTGTAAGTCAATGGGTTATTCGACGAATAAGTCAATGGTGAGAAAATATGCGAATGTGCTACGAGTTGGTACAAGTATGTACGTAAAACTCATAAGTAAAGAACTCAATATGCTATGAACATGTGATAAGAATGTAAGTAAGAAAGATAAGCTTATGAAATTTTGCCTTTCATTAATTGTATGAGTTATATTGCTTATTATTTGCATGTGAAATTACTAAGCTTTATACTTACTCCCCTTTCTGTTCCATTTCTTATAGTGTTGCAAGCTAGCTCGAGAATCAAAGGACGTCGGAGCTCAATTTCACACTATCAACTTAATCTCTAGGTATAGTGAATTTTAAGTATTTTGAGTATGGCATGTATAGGAACTTGGTCTTTTTGTTATATGTCATGTTGATTTGGCCAAATGTGTTGGCTTGAAATGATGTTTGATTCATTTTGTATGAAGCCATGAGATATGGCTTGTAACGTTTATTGGGTTGTAAATCTATTTATTCAAGCATGCATGTGCCTATGCAATTGTGATGTGGTTGTGTGCATGTGATGAGATGTGTTATGGTCATGTATGTTTGTTGATATAAATGGGACTTGTTTAAAGTGATCATAATTAGGTTTTCAATGAGGATTGGTAAGTTGGGCTTAATAAAGTATGACATCTTGTGTATGTATAAGCTATCATGATAGCACCAATATCATGATTTGTTTGAAGAGTTTCAAGTGTTCAACTATGCTAAGTTAATGGACTTTGAGGTCATGTATGTGTTTATGCAATTAAGGGTGGCAATTGGCTTGGAAAATAGCCTCAAAGTTGTCCACACAGGTAGACACAAGGGTATGTGTCTAGGCCGTGTGTGATACACAGTCTGCTCCTTGGGCTTGTGGTCTGACCGTGTGCCCTCTGCACCCTATTTAATGCAAAACAAAATGTCCAGTAGTAAACACACGGGTAGAGACACGGTCGTGTGTCTTAGCCGTGAGGCAAACACAACCTCAAGGCACGGGCGTGTCCCAAGCCACACGGGCATGTGGGACTACACGGCCTACCCACACGGGCGTGTGACTCTCTAAAACAAGAAAATTTTCTAGGTTTTCCAAAAGTCTCCAAAGTTCTTATTTTAGTCCCGAACCACTCCTAATGTATGTTTTGGGCCTCGAGGACCCATATAAGGGACGCTAAGTATATGTTTGAATGATTTTAAATAGGAATGAAATTTCATGACTTGGTTTTGTATGATTGGTCGTGTTAAGTCCGGTAATGCCTCGTACCCTGTTCCGGCGTCGAATACAGGTATAGGGTGTTACATGAGAAGGATCATCTAAAAGCCTAGGATTGAACCCAAGGAGGGTCGAGATAACCGGAGGCTGGAATCTCTCAATCCAAGAATCTCTTTTCTCGACTCTGTTTACTTTTACAATTTCAATTTCAATTTACACAATTTCAATTCGTCTATATTTTTAATTCTATTTTTTTTATTTTTTTCTAGGTACGCCGTTTCTCTTGGGCATGACTCTGCCTGGGATCTCGAGGAACAAGAATTTGTGCAAATCCAGTCCTTGAGGATTTGACCATACTTCCCTTATACTATTCTTTTCGTTATTTTACAGGGATAAGATATTTTTGGTGCTCTCAACGATGCCTCAGTAATGGTGCTTATGTTGATTTCTAGCATGATCCATGGGTTATGGATGTTAGTCTCTTGCTAGATCACCATATAAAACTAGAGGAGGTACCTAATTACCAGGTACTTGCTGGAAAAAAATTTGGTTTGAAAACAATTTTCCTGCATAGCAAAAAAAATAAAAATTTTGAAAATTGAGTACGTTTGTAATATTTATAACAATATTTTTTCTCGAAATAAGACTTGTGCTTTGACTGAGATGGATCCTAGACATTCTCGACTTTCAATCGAACGATCTTCTCTGCTATACTCGTACTACAAACTATTTCGAGTATGGGCTCGAACAATTACGAATCAAACACAGAACTAGAAATAATTTTGTTACTTCTAGTAGGAAAGCAAGTATCTCTCTTTAAAAATCAGTAGAATTGTCATTCCTGTAAAATAGAATTTATACTTAGAAATAGATTCTTACTATTTTTTAACAAAATAATATTTCAAAAGTTGTGTAACTTATTATGTTTTTAGCTTTACCAATGTCATCTATTTATAGGGAAAGGAAGTGAAACCCAATTGTTGAATTACTAGAATACACTTAATGTCTATTTAATAGAAAAAAATCCTCTAATTGTACTATGAGAGAGGGGCAGCTAATAGGGTGTACCTCCCCTCATAGGTATTATGATGGAGATTTGGGCCTTTCCTGTATTGGGTCAACTTATATATGCTTCTTAGACTTTTAACCCAACACTTTATAATTAAATCTAACCCAGTACATATTTTTCTATTTCTCAAAATAGGCATTACTTTTTAATTTAATTAATTTTTCCAATTAAATAATTTTCTCAACACAATTCTAATTCCATAAAAATCATGGCAACTTTACCGTAAAATAATCAATGAGAAAATATATTTAATTTCTACATTCAACAAATTGACAATGACCAATTAAATTAATTCCATTTTTTAACTTCAATTAATTAAATAGTAATTCTAAAAACTTAATTTAATTCTCAGGTCATTTTCATACTTAGTGAGAAACCAAATTCATTTCTGAATGTAACATATTTCACTAACTTTATCATTTCTATTCATTTAATTTAACATGCAACTCATTTCTGGTTTCAACGAGCTAGCGGAGGGACTGACTGGACATATGTGATTAGGGCTCAAATGATTTATAATTAGGTTTTAGCTTTTCACCTATTAATTTTAAGCTCATTTAGTCACGAAGTCATTCCACTATAGTATCGTGACTGAGCTCTCCCCAATTACATACCATTACGAAATCTACTTGTCAATGCCCGTCCAATGACATTGTCAAAAGTGTGTTACCCTCATAGGATATCATTAATCTCTTTGGGATAAATTCGGTCTCCCAATATGATCTTATTTTATCTCATGGTAATCATTACATCTTCTTTCATAAAAAGTCAGTTACTATCATGTAGTAATTAAGTCATTCATCACAAAGATAAACGACTTGTGACCATATTTACTCTTTATCTATCATGTAATGCCAATGAGAGGATATCATTTACCCATGTCTTGGGCTATGAATTCCACTATTTTGAATGATGCTACATACTACAGAAGTCGTATACCCAATGCACCAGCTTGTAGTTCCTTATCTATTTGAACTCAAGTTTTTACTTACATCAAAGTATACGAGTCACGCATACATAGTCCATCATCCACTTAGGATTAAGGTATGCCACACTATGAATGTTAGAGGTGAATAAATCCACAAATATATTCAGGATCTATTCTTCTTGGATCTTGTCTGATGTATTGTTAGTCCAGTCAGTCACATCTATGCCTCTATCTTCTGGAGTCACCCACTCCGATGCCCAAGACAAAACATCTCTTCAATTGGACTTGATAGACAGTATATTAGTTTTCCAATTAATTTACTCATTTCCTATTAGACTACGGACATGTTTAAGTTTATCTACTAATATAAGTTGGTTTTCCATATTACGATCCAACCACGTAATACCGCTTAGTATTAGTTAAGCATTATACAATCAGTAAGTTAATATTTGCTTCTATTTTGTTTTACATAGAAAAATCATGTGAGGACAATATACAAAGGGTATTAATATAATTCATGAATAATTTTATTAACTAATCTATTTTAAAAAAATTACAAGTGTACAAACGAATATACTACACTTAGGGCACTAGATCCAACAATACTTATGGCGCATATGGTAAATGCAAATGGGTGTTGGAAATGGGACATTTTGCACATATGCTCCCTCATTCGATGTTGGCAAAAATTGATAGTAAACGGTCACCTCTTACATGGGATGTTAATTATTTCCCTAATTGGCGATGGAATAAAGGGTGGCTTCTCATCGAGATCAACTTATGATGCTCTAATGCATAATAATGTGGTACAAGCTTATCGAAAACGGAGGCTTTGGGCTCATAAGGGTCCACAACGAGTAAAAATGTTTCTATGGCTCGCGTTGACTGATAAGTTATTGACCAATGTGAATTGGGTAAAGAGACATTTGATGGATGATGGAATGTGTCAACTATGCAGTGAAGAAGAGGAGGATATTGACCATGTGCTTTAGTAGTGCTTTCCGACAACCTTTCTTTGGCATGGCATTATTAATCCTGGTAATTTGTTGTTTTTTTAACCATGAATACTACATATTGGATTTTCACTAATATATTGGCTCCATCATGTTTTGTTGAGTCAGATAGCAATTGAGATATCAAATTTGGCTTTCTCGAATGGTTGTTATAGTAGAGGCGTGGATCAAGCTTAATATAGATTGGACAAGGAGTAGTGGAATAGGTGCGGCTATGGCTAGGAGTGTTATTCAGGGTAATAATGGTGATTGACTAGTGGGCTTTACTATAATTATTGAGATGTGTTCTGTCAAAACCATTTTCTTTTAAAAGGGGTCGACTTTTATTTTGAAAACGAAAATGAAAAATGGGAGTCGCCACCAATCCTTTTTATTTAGGTGTAATCGGATCACCTTGTAATTCAATCATTTCAATAAAAATTTAGATTTATTAAAACGATGATTTTTGGTCTACAAAATTCAGAAAGATGGGTTCGGGAGTCGGTTACACACGAGGAAGGATTAGCACCCTCGTAACGCCCAAAATTGGTACATGGTTGATTAATTAGTGTCTTAGTGTCGAAAATTGAAAATTTTGAAGAGATTTAAAATACGATCTTTTGTTAAAATATCGCTTAATTGAGAACTTTTTGAGAAAATGGCGTATTTCACGTTAATCGAGAAAAATAGAATTACATCTCGTAAGTTAGGACACAATGTCTTAAGTCCCGAAACGAGAATAAACGCTGAAAAATTTATTTTGAAAGGTATTTGATTATCTCGGTTTTAAAAAGAAATCATGTTCCGTAAGTTAGAACACGATCTTTTCTTGATTCACGAGATTATTTAAAAAATTTAAAATGTTCGTTTGTGTAGATTTATCGAAAAGATCGAAACCCTGTAAGTTAGGGAACAACCTTTTGAATTTTAAAAACACGGAGTATTGCTTATTTTAAAACAAAATTTTATGTATCAAGTGAAGGTTAATGTAATACGATTTGATAGTAAAATGAAAAAGATGAATTACAGAGCTAAGATGTATAACAGAATAATTATTAATACGTTAATGTGAATGGTAATAACAAGGATAAAAAAATAAAATGAAATAAAGAAATAAAACAGACAGGCTGTAAAAAGAAAAATAATAGGTAAAACTAAATATAAAAATATAAAAAAGAATAATAGAACCTAACAGTAAACCAATAAATAAATAAATACTATGTAAAATAGTTTTAAAATAATAATAATAATAATAATAATAATAACATAAATGATAAGTAATCTAAAGTTTTGAAAGGATGTGAGTAAATAAATAATAAGATGATAATAAAAATGTGTAAGAAGAAATAAGAAAAATAATAAGTAAGCACAAAAGGAAGAAAAAAATGATGTAATAATAATATTATTAAATTAATTAGTTTAATAATATAATAATTATAATAAAATAATAATAAATAAAGAATAATAATAATTCATTAATAATAATAATAATAGTAAGGACAATAATAATAATAATAATAATAGTAGAAATAATAATAGTAGTAATAATAATAATAATAATAATAAAATTAATTAATTTAATAATAAAGTAGCCAAAATAACCAAAAAGGGCTAAAATTGAACTTAAAACAGAAATTTGGGGCAAATCTGGAATAAAAATAAGGCGAAGGACCGAATTGAAACGCGCGAATAACAAGAAGGGATCAAAAGGGCAATTTTCCCTTCTCCTCCAAAACGCACAGCATCAAAAGGGACCAAATTGAAAGTCAAAATAGATTATAGGGAAAAATTAAAAAATAAAATAAACTTAATTGCAAAACCATAAAAAAGCGGAAGGGCTTATTGAGAAATTAGCCCATTAATCACAACCACGCGGATCCCTTGGAGTGCGTCGGATTGGCGCGCAGGTCGTATCAAAATGGTGTCGTTTTAAGGCCTAAGAGGGTTGGCCAAAACGGCATCGTTTCGCATTATTGTATAAACCAAAAAAATTTAAAAAACTTTCATTTTTCTCTCTTTCTCAAAAAAAAAAGAAAAATTTCTTCTCAAATTCTCTCCCCCCCTTCCGATTTCCGGCCTAGCTCAGGTCGTCGACTGCCAGTCACCGGTGACGGCGCTGCCATCTACGACAGCCGGAAGGCCAAAAGTCTCCTTTTTTTTCAGGCGATTAAAAAAGATAAGTTTTCCTTTTTTAATATTCTTAATATATATATATGAAAAGATTCGAAAAAGGAAAAATAAAGAAAAAAAACTTAACATGTTTAACCTTCTCTTCTTCGACTACTTGCTGCTTTTGTGTTCTATTATCTATTGTTTATAAATTCAACTCGCTGTTGGTATTGAAATATGTTTTCTTTGTATTCAAAAGTGTCCGAAAAAATTACAATGGATTTGGTTGGCTTTTATAGCCATTTATAACTTGTTTCTTTATTAATAATTACTCTACTTCTTTGCAGGTGCAAAAGGGCGGTGGACAACACAGTGGCGGCTTCAGAGTGGCGAAGGGCTGTGGCCAAAAGACCCTAGGGGCGGCGTACCGAGGGTTTTGTTATTTTTGTTTTTTCTGTTAACTTCGGGCTAGGGTTAGATTGGGCTTAAATTGGGTTTAGTTGGTTGGGCTACAAGGGTTTTGGGTCTATTTTGGGTTTAGTTTAGCTAGGTTTTTTGGGGTCTTATTGGGCTCGGGCTAAATTGGGCTTATACAGCAACCCCTCTTTGCTCGTTGTTATGTAACGAGAACAGAGCAAAGACTTTTAAGAAAAACCAATTTTGCCCTGTGTCGCCGACTCTTGACTTTTTTGGTGCTCCTCTTCTTCAGGTCACCTCGTTCCAGTCCACCACATCTTGTTGCTTCGATCCATTCCACCGTAACTTCAGAGAAATAAGACTTATAGTTTTAATCTACTCCGCTGCAACTTCAAGGAGATATGGTTTATGGCTTTGACCTGCTCTACTGCTACTTCAGATAGATAAGATCCATAACTTGTAGCTTCAATCTGTTCCACTGCAACTTTAGGGAAATAAAATTTGCTATCTTTAGTCTGCTCCTACTACAACTTCAAGGAGACAAGACTCGCAACTTTTAGCTTCAATCTTCCCCAATGCAACTTTAGGGAAATAAGATCTGCTATCTTCAGTTTGCTCCTACTGCAACTTCGGGGAGATAAGACTCGCAACTTGTAGCTTCAATCGGCCCCACTGCAACTTCAGGGAAATGAGATTCGCTATCTTTAGTCTGCTCTGCTGCAACTTCAGGGAGATAAGGCTAATGGCTTCAATTTGCTCCACTGCAACTTCAGGAAGATAAGATTTGCCATAATTTGTAGCTTTAATATGTTCCACTGCAACGTCAAGGAAATAAGATTCGCTGTCTTCAGTCTGCTTCGCTGCAACTTCAGGGAGATAAGGCTAGTGGCTTCAATCTACTTCACTGTAAATTCAGGAAGATAAGATTTGTCATAATTTGTAGCTTTAATCTGTTCCACTGCAACGTCAGGGAGATAAGATTCGTTGTCTTCAGTCTGCTTCGCTGCAACTTCAGGGAGATAAGGCTGGTGGCTTCAATTTGCTTCACTGCAACTTCAGGAAGATAAGATCCACCATCTTCGATCTACTCCACTACAACTTCAAGGATATAAGATCTACAACTTCAATCTACTCCACTACTACTTCAAGGAGATGAGATTTGTGGATTCACCGATCTTGCTACACCGTCCTCTAGGGGACATGACCTGTAGAATCAATTTCATGGGCCTATGCTTATGCCAAATGATTAGGATGTCATGATCAGAATGAATCAAATGCTCTTGACTAGATGTGTGTGAATGATATTTGCATGAATGCAGAATGTCATGAGAATGATCCCTTCTCAATGTTTGGGTTGTCATTGCTCATTGTTCATCAAGGTTCTATCACTGACGCAATATCATGTCTTCTTATTCAGCTGATATCTGTGATAGCAAACCTGAAGAAATAGTCACAATTTAGACTCTTCTTTCTCAAATATTTTCAACCCTTAGGTTTGGTGAGTTCTAAATAATAGTCTTGTTTCAGGTTCTTGTACTATTTAGAAGCTTTCAGAGTAATATGCAGAACTCCTTTTGTGAAAGTATTATTAGTCCATTAATCATTATTTCAATGCAAAATGCTTGAAAAAAGATCATAATGATGGACAAAACTGAAATTTATCAGGAATAAAATCTGAAAAGAATGGATTAATGAAAGAAAGCAGACATTGCTGGACTACAAAATAGGTAAGAGGGAAAATAAGTGCCCTAGATATCGCAGCCTAAGCTTCTCTGTACGAACTACTTAAGGACCATTTTGTCCTCAACATGTGTTTAGGAGATCTAAAGTACTTTGTCAATGCTCCAAGATGTAGCATACCTCCTCCTTGTTAATTCAGGGATAGCAAGAGTACCGCATGCCTTGTCTTTGATCAAAATTTGGTCTCAAAGTGCCATTTACGGGTTTTCACTTCAACCCTTTGGTCTCAAAGTGCCATTTGCGGGTTTTCACCTTGGCCTCTGTCTCTCTCTCTCTCTCTCTCTTTTCTAAGTGAAGTACTTCTTAATTGAGTCTGAAGTCATCGGGTTGGGCAGAGTCTTGCTATCCATTTCAGTTAAGATCAACGCTCCTCCAGAAAAGGCCTTCTTTACCACATAAGGTCCCTTCCAGTTTGGCATCATTTCCCTCTAAAATCCTTTTGTATAGGAAGGATCTTCTTCAACACCAAGTCCCCCTCATGGAACTCTCTAGGGCGAACCTTTTTGTTGTAAGCTCGCATCATCCGTTTTTGGTACATTTGACCATGACAGATAGCTCTCAACCTCTTCTCTTCAATCAAATTTAGCTGATCATATCAGGATTAAATCCATTTTGCTTCATCCAAATTTCAATTCTGACAAGACTCGAAGGGAAGGAGTCTCGACTTCAATGGGCAAAACTGCCTCCATTCCATAAACCAATGAGAAAGGCGTTGCCCCCTGGAGGTCCTGATAGACGTTCGATAAGCATAAAGAGCGAATGGTAACTTCTTATGCCAATCTTTATAAGTCTCAGTCATTTTTCCCACGATCTTCTTAATGTTTTTATTGGCTTCCTCGACTGCACCGTTCATTTTCGAGTGATACAGTGACGAGTTGCAGTGTTTGATCTTGAATTGACTGCAGACTTTGAATATCGTGCTATTGTTCAAATTCAATGCATTGTTAGATATGATCCTTTCTGGCATTCCATATCGACAAATAATTTTCTTCTTTAGGAATTTGCTAACTACCGACTTTGTAACATTGGCATATGAAGCAGTCTCTACCCACTTGGTGAAGTAGTCGATGACCACGAAGATGAATCGATGCTAATTTGAAGCTTTTGGCAAAATTGGCCCAATGACATCCGTGCCCTACATAGAGAATGGCCATAGGGAATTCATAACATGCAGAAATGAAGGAGGTACATGAATTTTATCTCCATAAATTTTGCACTTATGGCATTTCTTGGCCTAATTGATACAGTCTCCTTCCATGGTAAACCAATAATACCCAAATCTCATGATTTGCCTGGCCATTGTGAAACCATTAGCATATGTTCCGCAAACACCCTCGTGGACTTCTTCTAAGATTTTCTTGGCCTCGACAGCGTCTACACATCTTAGTAGCACTTGATCCTTCCTTCTTTCATATAGGATCTCCCCATCCAAGATATAATAACTGGCCAGCTATCTCAACATCCTCTTGTCATTGTCAGTAGCTTGGTCAAGGTATTCACGATTCTTCACATATCGCAGTATATCGTGGTACCAAGAATGATCATATTTTTCTTCTTCTTCTTCGATGTTGCAACAATAAGCCAGAGCCTCATAAGTACTTATCTTGATTGGTTTCACATCCTCTTGTTTATTCACCTTGACCATGGAAGTTAAAGTTGCTAGGGCGTCAGCTATCTGATTTTCTTCTCGCGGAAGGTAGCAGAAGGTGATATCATCAAACTCTTTAATTAATTCAAGGACCAACCTTCGATAATCGATCAACTTGGGATCTCTCGTCTCCCATTCACATTTGAGTTGATATATCACTAGTGCAGAATCCCCATATACCTCTAACACTTTGACTTTGTGCTCTATGGTTGCAACGATACGCATGATGCATGCTTCATATTCCACCATATTATTTGTGCAATCAAAATCCAATTTACTAGTAAAGGGATAATGATTTTCATTTGGGGATACCAGAACTACCCCTATTCCGTTGCCCATAGCATTTGAGGCTCCTTCGAAATTTAGGTTCCAAGGATGACCCTCTTGAGAGTTTTCTTTAGTGGTTGCCACGTACATTAGATATTCATTTGGGAAATCAAAGTTCAGAGGCTCATAATCTTCCACAGCTCTAATGGTCAGAAAATCTGCTATTCAACTCTTTTTTACAACTTTCTGGTTCACATAAACTATATCAAATTCAAAAAGCAGAATTTGTCATCGGGCCATCCTTCCATTCAAAGCAGTTGACTCCATCATGTACTTTAACGGATCGAGTTTTGAGATGAGCCAAGTTGTGTGGTACAACATGTACTGTCTTAAACTTTGGGTTGTCCAGATTAAGGTGCAACACAGCTTCTCAATTGGCGAGTATCTTGTTTCACATTTAGTTAACTTCTTACTAAGGTAGTATATCGCCCTTTCTTTCCTTCCTAAATCATTGTGTTGGCCAAGCACATATCCCATAGAATTCTCAAATACTACCAAATATAGTATCAGTGGCTTATCTGGACTAGGTGGCGTCAGTACTGGGGCATTGGACAGGTATTGTTTAACCTTGTCAAAAGTTTTCTGGCATTTATCATCCCATACAACTAGATTGTGTTTCTTAAGGAGACGGAATATGGGGTCACATTTCTCAGTTAGTTGTGAAATAAACCGGGCAATGTAATTTAGTCTTCCTAAAAATCTTCGAACTTTTTTTTTGAGTGCACGACGAAGGCAACTCCTGTATAGCCTTGATTTTATCCGGGTCAATCTCAATCCCCTATTCACTAACTACGAATCCTAGTAGTTTTCCTAACCTAACCCTGAAGGTACATTTTGCTGGATTGAGCTTTAGCTATAATTTTCTCAACCTCAAGAATAATTTCCTCAAGACTTGTGCATGCTCCTCTTTTTTTCAAGATTTGGCAATCATATCATCGACATAAACTTTAATTTCTTTGTGCATCATATCATGGAACAGGGTTACCATGGCTCTCTAATATGTAACTCCCGTGTTTTTCAGTCCAAATGGCATCACCTTATAGAAAAATGTTCCCCACATGGTTACAAATGTGGTCTTATCCATATCTTCAGAATGCATCTTTATCTCGTTTTAACCGGAGAATCCATCCATAAAGGAGAACAGTGAAAAAATTGTCGTGTTGTCCATTAAGGTGTCGATGTAAGGCAATGGGAAATTATCCTTCGGGCTAGCTTTGTTCAGGTCCTTGTAATCTACACACATTTGTATTTTCCCATCTTTTTTAGGGACCGAAATGATATTGGCTACCTATTCTGAGTATTTAACCATTTGTAAGAAACCAGCATCGAATTGCTTCTTGACCTCTTCTTTTATTTTTTAGCAAAACATCGGGCCTCATCCTTCGGAGCTTCTATTGAACTGGTTTGCACTCCTCCTTTATGGGGAGCCGATGTACCACAATATCAGTACTTAGTCTAGGCGTATCTCGATACGACCATACGAAAACATCTTTGAATTCTTGGAGTAACTCAATGAGGTCTCGCTTTGTCTCTACAGTAATGTAAGCTCCAATTTTTACTTCTTTTCCTTCTTCCAAGATCACAGTCTCTACTAAATCTTTGTGAGGTGGCATCTGTTTCTCTTCTCATTCTACCATCCTTAGCAAATCATGGGATAAGTTACAATCTCTGTCATCTTCAAAGCCATGAGATCCCTCTAGACACATGTCTTGCTCAAAAGGAGATTCTGGATCAGTAGCAGTGCCACTCATGTCATTGATATCTGGAGACCTGTTTTAGGCAGGAAGGAATATCCAAAGAATAAATGAATCTAAGAATAAATGAATAAAATGAAGGAATAAAAGAATATTTGCTCAAAGTGAGACACAAAAATGCATTTTTTATTGAACTAAAGATGTCGGACATAAGCCTATTCCATAAAAGGATTCTTATTGCTTCTAGGCTTAAAGCAACAAGCATTTTTTGAACATTACTGTGAATCAACTCTAAAAACTACAAGAATCTCTTCCGCAATCCAATTATTCAGAACACTTCCAGGCTCATAAGGGCAAATGCCTAATGAATTTTCTCTTCCAATTCCTTCTTCGGATATAGCATTAATGCTCCAATTTCTAAACATCCCTTCCAGGCCTTCAGTATATTCAAAGAATTCTAGTTCCTCATTATCCATCAGGCCTTGCACCAAGGCTCTGAATTCACTGCACTTTTGAATCTCATGACCCTCTTCATCATGGAACTCACAGTAGTTCTTTGCTTATCCGGCTTTCTCCCCTAAATCCTATGTGATTAATCCTTCTTCTACCATTTTCTTCCAAACCTCCCTCAGCAGAGTTTTCACTTCTGCTACATCTGTCTTGATTCTCTTCCCTGTACTCTTAATTATCGCGTTTACCCCTTTGTCAGAATGGTTGGGTAACGAATTTTCTGCACCAGATGGATCATCGAATTTCACAATACCTATTTTGATGAGTCTTTCAATTATCTTTTTAAAAGTGGTACAGTTCTCGATTGAGTGTCCTACAATTCCCGCGTGGTACTCGCATTGGGCGTTCGCATCATACCATTTGGGGTATAGGGGCTGTATAGGTTTTAGGTAGAAATGGGATACTACATGTGTATCAAACAAACTTTAGTACAACTCCCTATACGTAATTGGTATGGGCGTGAACCGGAGTTTTTTTGAGTTCGGTCTTGGATTGGGTTCTTGCCTTGGGGTGATTTGATGGCTAATAGTTACCGTCCTTGGCTGGCTTACAGTAATCATCTTTGAATAGCCTTTGTTAACATACTCACATTATTCACCTCATTTTTCCTCTTCCTCGGGGCCTTTAAAGTATTGATTTGGGGGCTCCACTTTCACTTTTTTCGTTTACAACGATCTTCAAATTTCTTTAGAAGCTCCACTCTCGCCTTTTCTATTTCCATTATATCATCCAGATCAAGGATAATAAGATTGGTTATATTACCCTCCGGGTTAGAACCTGAACCTGTCGGGAAGTTCACCTGTGCCGAGGTATTGGTCTGTTATTGGAGTCTGATGTTAACAGACACCCTTTATAGATACGCGTTTGGTTGTGCTTAGATGATTGTTAGAGGATACGTAGGATCCTCGTTATCGTCCCCGGCATTGACCATAGGGCTCTTTCCTTTTTCTAACCCTCCAGCCAGCAACTGGGTTAACTAGCTCATCATATTTCTTTGGAATTCTAGCATCTAATCCCTTATATCTTATCGAATTTTGTCCAACTGTTCTTGCATCTATATTTTCATTTGCTCTAATCTCTCCAACCTTTGATCCATTGCTTTAGTTTTTCCTCGTGTGCCGTAACGACATTCTAAGGTAACTGCCATGATTTTAGGGTCTCTTTATGAGATTTAATGCACATGATGCAATGTAATGCTAATGCATGAAATGCATGCAAAAAAGGCATTGATTATGATTCAATTTCATTAGAGTAACTTTTTCTAAAAAAAAATTTCTTTACATAAAATGGATTACATATAAGGCATCGCCCTAATACTTAAGGCCTTGACCTTCCTAAAAAGCCAAGCTAACTCTCGGCCTCAATCTGACTCTAACTCGTATTTCAAACTCAGTACATCAGCTTAGACTACTAAGGTTTGTAAATGATCAGCCACCTCTCGTACTTGAGCCAAAGCTGCACCCAAGATGTAATCTCTATCCCTAACCTGATCTTAAGATCGATGAAGCTGCTCTTGCCACTGCTTATTATTTGCTTCTAGGAGTTCAACTCGAAGCTCACAGTTTTATAGCGCAGTTTCGAGTTCTTCTATCTTCCCTTTTAGCTCTTCAATTTTGCTCCAACTAGCCTTCAACTTGATTATAGAGTTACGACTACGATACTGATGTAGGGATCTTTCTAACTATGATACTCGAGTTTTTAACCCCACCTTCTCATTTTGACTTTCTATCAAACTCCCTTGCAGAACATTTTTTCGTGCTTGAGCATCTCAGAATTTCTTTTCTTATTGATTGGCTCTACTCTTTTCCTCTTTAATTTCTCGCTGCCATTGTTCTAACGTTTTCCCCAAACCAACAGTTCTCATTGACCTCCGCAACTTCTTGTAGTCTGTTTTCAAACAGTCCAAATCTTTTTCATCCTTATTCTTTCCCTTTCTCAGCTTCTTAGCTTCTAGTTTCTAGACGTTGACATCCAGTCTTAGCTGTATTTTCTCCTCATCCAATTGCTCTATCCTTTTTTTTGCTCTAAATTCTTTCTCTCAAAATCATGTTTGATGATTTCTAGCTCAGATGGGATCACCTTCATCCATTGATCGAGTGTTTTCTTGATCTAACATAGGGATGTTGTCGTTGATTCTCTGACCCCACCACCAATCATACTCAGGGGTAGTCATCGGGTTAGCAGCAAACCTTTTCATTCTACGAGTTTGGTTCATGGCATTCGATATCTCACAAACTTTTCTTTTGTAATTATCTCCCTTGTATATGAACTCGCACTGAGCTAACCCGTATGTTGCTGGCGTAAACTGTCTCGACCTGTACTGTCTTAATACGAGCAGAGGAGCATACCTGACAGTTCCCTATATTCTAAGTAGGGGAACCCAATCAAAATCTTCACACCGATATAAGATCTCATCAGGAACCATCCAAGGGGCTCTCCATTCAACGTCTTCCTCTTGCAGATTCTGAAGAATCGTCACTTTTCCTTTGTAATATCATCTCGTCTCGACGTAGCCACTATCTCCTTCAGCGGTGAATAATTTTTGGAGAAGGTTCAATATAAGACCTTCTCCACTTTCCAAAAATGGTTGTGGAACCATGCTAGTAAGAGTTGTGCGCATCCGATGAATCTCCCTTAGCCCGCTCTTCGGCAGGAGTTCAATGATTTGAAAGTTTCATCCAAAATTGCGAGCACGGGTATGAACCTTTTATCAAGTCAGTCAAATAAATCAAAGACAGCCTTGTCTATATGCCCCAAGGCCTTAAGGAAGATAACCAGTCCGTAAATGCTTAACGCAAAGACATCAACCTTTTTTCTTCACATCAGGATATGCTAGGATCAAATCTCTCAAATTTTTCTAAGGAATGCACTTACTGTCACCTTTTTGCTTGATTCAGACTGCTACCCATTGTTCACTCATTCCTGTGATGTTCATCAGCTTTTTTAAGAATGTTGGGACGTTGGAAACTCTGGAATAAGCCTTGTCAATTTAAATCTTCAGACAATGGAGCAAAGTCGTGTACTCTTCCACAGTAGGTACCAAATCCACCTTTCCAAAAGTAAAACAACTATAAGCAGGGTTCCAAAGCTGGGCGAGGGCTCGGAATAGGTGCTCGTCCATCTTAATATCGAATAGATAAGGCAAATCACCATAATGATAGTAGAATAGTTGTTTGATCTCGTCATCCCACTGACCCCATATTTATTTCATTTCTTGAAGATTATTTTGGGTTAAGCTGATACGAGTGAAGTCCCACAACTCTGACATGTACCCCTCTATAAGACTATCACCTTTCTTTTGCTACGTTGTCTCAGCCTATATCTAGACGGCTGCATTATCCTCCACTTTATCAAGAAACCCCTTTTCCATGATAAGTTATCTATTTAGCAACCGAATGTGAATCAACACCTTTTTTGTGATGAAAATGCCATGCAAATACAATCAAAGTAAAACAAAGCAAGTCAGTATTTCATACACAGTTTAAAGCAAGCAAGGAATAATAAATAAAGCACCTGCTCGGGTAACCACTAGGGTTTGGTGTAGCTCTACCTAAGGCGGGCTCCTACAGCTCACTATACGCAGTTCGGTTCTAAAGTAAAGGTACCTAAACCAGTAGATTCCTTGATCCTTACCCATTATAGGCTCATATAGACCGAGTTTAGTTCAAAGGAATACATTTCCCTATGGCTGCACGGAGATGAAAATCTTATGAAGACATAGGTACGGATGTATCCCGAAAGTGATCCACTATCCTACACGGAGGTGAAAACCTTATGAAGGAATAGTTTCTCACTCCCACAGGGTAAAATTGACCGATCATGCAATGCAAATGTGTAGAAATATATCAAGAACTCAAACTAGTAAAGCATACCAAAATGATGAAGATCATAACAAAAACAGATGAAATACAACGAGAGGATCGTAAATTTAAACCAAATTTTCAACTTTCGAAAAAAAGACAAAAAGTAATCAACTCGTAGCTTGACTGTCTTATTTTGAGTCCCCAATAGAGTCGCCAAGCTGTCGAAACCATATTTTTTGAAAAGGGGTCGACTTTTATTTTGAAAACGAAAATGAAAAATGGGAGTCACCACCAATCCTTTTTATTTAGGTGTGATCGGATCACCTCGTAATTCAATCATTTTAATAAAAATTTAGATTTATTAAAACGATGATTTTTGGTCTACGAAATTCAGAAAGATGGGTTCGGGATTCGATTATGCACGAGGAAGGATTAGCACCCTCGTAACGCCCAAAATTGGTACCTAGTTGATTAATTAGTGTCTTAGTGTCGAAAATTAGAAATTTTGAAGAGATTTAAAATACAATCTTTTGTTAAAATATCGCTTAATTGAGAACTCTTTGAGAAAATGGCGTAATTCATGTTAATCGAGGAAAATAGAATTACATCTCGTAAGTTAGGACACAATGTCTTAAGTCCCGAAACGAGAATAAACGCTGAAAAATTTATTTTGAAAGATATTTGATTATCTCGATTTTAGAAAGAAATCATGTTCCGTAAGTTAGAACATGATCTTTTCTTGATTCATGAGATTATTTAAAAAATTTAAAACGTTCGTTTGTGTAGATTTATCGAAAAGATCGAAACTCCGCAAGTTAGGGAACGACCATTCGAATTTTAAAAACACGGAGTATTGCTTATTTTAAAACAAAATTTTATGTATCGAGTGAAGGTTAATGTAATATGATTTGATAGTAAAATGAAAAAGATGAATTACGGAGCTAAGATGTATAACAGAATAATTATTAATGCGTTAATGTGAATGGTAATAACAAGGATAAAAAATAAAATGAAATAAAGAAATAAAACAGACAGGCTATTAAAAGAAAAATAATAGGTAAAACTAAATAAAAATATATAAAAAAGAATAATAGAACCTAACAGTAAACCAATAAATAAATAAATACGATGTAAAATAGTTTAAAAAAATAATAATAATAATGATAGTAATATTAACATAAATGATAAGTAATATAAAGTTTTGAAAGGATGTGAGTAAATAAATAATAAGATGATAATAAAAATGTCTAAAAAGAAATAATAATAATAATAATAAGTAAGTAAGCACAAAAGGAAGAAAAAAAAATGATGTAATAATAATATTATTAAATTAATTAGTTTAATAATATAATAATGATGATGATGATAATAATAATAATAATAATAATAATACAATAATAATAATAATTCATTAATAATAATAATAATAGTAAGGACAATAATAATAAGAATAAGAATAAGAATAATAGTAATAATAGTAATAATAATAGTAGTAATAATAATAGTAATAATAATAATAAAATTAATTAATTTAATAATAAAGTAGCCAAAATAATTAAAAAGGGCTAAAATTGAACTTAAAACAGAAATTTGGGGCAAATCTGGAATAAATATAAGGTGAAGGATCGAATTGAAACGTGCGAATAACAAGAAGGGATCAAAAGGGCAATTTTTCCTTCTCCTCCAAACGGACAACATCAAGAGGGACCAAATTGAAAGTCAAAATAGATTATAGGGAAAAATTAAAAAATAAAATAAACTTAATTGCAAAACCATAAAAAAGCGAAAGGGCTAAAAGAGAAATTAGCCCATTAATCAAAAACACACGGATCCCCTAGAGCGGGTCAGGTCGGCCCGTGGTTTGTATCAAAACAGCGCCGTTTTAAGGCCTGAGAGGGTTGGCCAAAACGGCGTCATTTCGCATCATTATATAAACCAAAAATTTTTTAAAAACTTTCATTTTTCTCTCTTTCTCAAAAAAATAGAAAATTTATTCTCAAATTCTCTCCCCTCTTTCCGATTTTCGGCCTAGCTCCGATCGTCGACCGCCGTGCCGACTGTCCATCGTCGGCGATGATGCTACCGTCTACTGCGGCCGAAAGGCCAAAAGTCTCCTTTTTTCAGGCGATTAAAAAAGATAAGTTTTCCTTTTTTTTAATATTTTTAATATATATATGAAAAGATCCGAAAAAGGAAAAATAAAGAAAATATAAAAAAAAAAACCTTAACACGTTTGAACCTTCTCTTCTTTGACTGCTTGCTGCTTTTGTGTTCTACTATCTATTGTTTATAAATTCAAATCGTTGTTGGTATTGAAATCTATTTTCGTTGTATTCAAAAGTGTCCGAAAAAATTATAACGGATTTGGTTGGCTTTTATAGCCATTTACAACTTGTTTCTTTATTAACAATTACTCTGCTTCTTTGCATATGCAAAAGGGCGGTGGACAAGACAGTGGTGGCGTCAAAGTGGCGAAGGGCGGTGCCCAGAAGACCTTAGGTGTGGCACACCTAGGGTTTTGTTATTTTTGTTTTTTTTGTTAACTTCGGGCTAAGGTTAGATTGGGCTTGAATTGGGTTTAGTTGGTTGGGCTACTAGGGTTTTGGGTCTACTTTAGGTTTAGTTTAGTTGGGTTTGGGGTTTAATTTGGGTTATTTGGTTTTGGGGTCTTATTGGGCCCCAGGCTAAATTGGGCTTGTACATGTTCGATTATGGAAGTAGAACTTTGTAGAGCCTTGGAGTGATTGTGTAACACCCCTTACCCGTATCCGATGCCGGAACGGGGTACGAGGCGTTACTTATCTTAACACATGCAAACATACATTTCTGAGTTATAAAAGTTCGTTTAAATTAAAAACTTTTCAAATTTCATCTTTGAGTCTCTAACATGAGCCCACAAGGCCCATAACATACTTTAAGAGTGGTTCGGGACTAAACTAGGGAGTTTTGGAAAATATTGAAAATTTCACTGAAAATAGGGGCACAGGCCCGTATGGAAGAGTGACACGCCTGTGTGTCCTCATAATGTCGCCGTGTTGAAGGCCCGTGTAGCTTACACGGCTTGAACATATCGGGACAAGCATGTGTCCCTAACCCGTGTGGATTTAATTTTTAATTCAAACCTACAGGGGTTTTCACACGACCTGGCACACGCCTGTGTATAGGCCCGTGTCCCTCACACGGCCATGACACGCCCGTGTCTTAGCCCGTGTACTAGAACCTTGACATTATGTTTCTGATGTCAGCAACAATTTAAGGACACACGGCCAAGGCACACGCCCGTATGCTATGATCGTGTCTTTCTCATGGTTGAGACACACGGCCGTGTCTCCACCCGTGTGGTTACTACTAGGCATCCTGTTATATCAAATTTAGGTGCAGGGGACACACGGCCTAACTACATGCCCATGGGGCAGACCGTGTGTGACGTAAGGCCTAGACACACGCCCGTGTGTCTGCTTGTGTAGACAAAACAAGGCTATCTACCAAGCCTTTTTGCCACCCTTACAAGCACCAACCTACACAATATCAAACATCTACAATCCCAAGTATAATAGCACAATTGAAACATCCACAACCAAACATCCACACATCGATTCTAAGCTATATCCTATCATATGCAAACCATGCAATAACCACTCCCATGAAAATCCTCATCAATTTCATTTAGAAATAATAAATATTAGCCATTTGGAATACTAAAAGATATCTGATAATGCCATGTCCCAGACATGGTCTTACACTGGCTCACAAGTCGAGGCCGATGCCATGTGCCAAACATGGTCTTACACTAGCTCTCGTCTCAATGTCGATGTCATGTCTCAGACATGGTATTACACTAGCTCTTATAATGTGGCCGATGCCATGTCCCAGACATGGTCTTACACTAGCACACATATCAACGCCGATGTCATGTCCCAAACATGGTCTTACACTGGCTCTGATAATGTGGTCGATGCCATGTCCCAGACATGGTCTTACACTAGCACACATATCACCCAATTGTCATGGCATGGATATCTAATTTATTCCTAGGCTCAACCGGGAATTTACCACATTAAATTTCACCATGCATTATTTATAAGCATATTTAACCATATTATGCAAAATCAATCATTTAATACATAATAGCGATAAAGTTACCTTGCTTACATACAACTTACCTGGGTATACAAATGTGGGCGACTAATCGATTTTTAGTCCACTAGCTTGACTTTTCCCTGGTCTAGGTCCGGATTTTGTATTTCTTGATCTAAAATAATAAAATTTACTAGTTTAATCATCACATTAATCGAGACATTTTATAAACCACATTTTGGAAAAATGACCATTTTGCCCCTAGACTTTCACAAAAATTACGATTTTACCCCTAGGCTCTTAAATTGATTTTCATCAAATTTTCTCACTAACCAAGCCTAGCCGAATTCTTTTTATACTAGAAGTAGCCCACAATTCTAATTATTTCACACATTTATCACATAATGTATAACTTATACAAAATGGTCATTAGTTAGGGTTTTCATGAAAACTACTTCACAAAAGTTGTTTATTTAACAACCATAGCTCATTTTCTTCCATAATATTTCAGCAAACAACACAAAAGCTTTCATGGCAAAACCCTAAACTTTTAACCATTTTGCAAAATAACCTCCCCTTTAGTTAGCTTATGCTATAAGGGTCCCAAGAATATAAAAATCATCAAGAAAGACCATCAAAATCACTTACTTGCAAGAGTGAAGAGTGGCTGAAATTTTAAACTCTCAAAATCCCTATAGAATTTTATAGAAAATTTTTAATAGTGTTGATAGTTAAGCTTGAATTTTTAAATTAAAAAAACAAAAAATTAAATTTCTGAAAATAAAATATGACTAAATTTTAAATATATAAAAAAATATAAAAACTTAGAAATATATTTCAACATTCAAATTTTAGTCTAAATTTTGAATTAAAAAATAATTAACCCAAACAAGAGTTCCAAAACCATACTAGTTTATTTAAAATGAATACAAAATTAATCTTTGTAATACAAATAAGCAAAAAGAGCACTCCTCGGGCATAACTATTTTCGAAAAAAAAAAACCGGGCATAACTATTAGCAAAAGCTGAATAGCAAAATCTATTACTAAAAGCTAATGAGTACAATTTGCAAACACTTGTGACCATAATGGCAAGGAGTAGGTCAACGACAACAAGCGCTTTCTTCTTCCTCTGCCTTTACTCTTCGTTTTATCTCACTGCTTCAACAACTCCTCTCTTCCCCAAAGACGCCCTCCCCACCAAATCTGGCTACCTTCCGGTCAACCACGCCACTGGTTCTGCTATCTTTTATGCCTTCTATGAAGCTCAAACCCCCACTTCCCCTCTCTCCAAAACCCCACTTCTCATTTGGCTCCAAGGTGGCCCTGGATGCTCCTCCATGATTGGCAACTTGTTTGAGCTCGGACCATGGCGTGTTGTCTCTTCTCACATGAAAAACGCTCATAATTTGACTCTTGAGCGCAATCCAGGTTCTTGGAACCGCTTATTTGGTCTTCTTTTTCTGGATAATCCTATTGGAACAGGGTTTAGCATTGCATCGACGCCGCAAGAAATTCCCAGAGACCAACTTTCTGTTGCCAAGCATTTGTTTGCTGCTATCACTGGTTTTACCTCATTAGATCCGTTGTTTAAGGATCGTCCTATTTATATTACTGGTGAGAGTTATGCAGGAAAGTATGTTCCTGCAATCGGGTACTATATTTTGAAAAAAAATCCCCAATTGCCGGTTTCACGAAGAGTGAACTTCAGGGGTGTCGCTATAGGTGATGGGCTAACGGATCCGGTCACCCAGGTGACAACTCATGCAGACAATGCTTACTATTGTGGTTTAGTCAACGAAAGGCAAAAGGGTGAACTTGAGGAAGCACAAAGGGAGGCTGTTGAGTTGGTTAAGATGGGGAACTGGAGTGAGGCAACAAATGCTAGAAGCAAGGTCTTAAGCAGGCTGCAAAACAAGACTGGTTTGGCAACTTTGTATGACTTCACAAAGAAAATCCCTTACCAGACAGAATTTGCTGTCAGGTTTCTTAACATAGCTGAGGTAAAGAGAGCATTAGGAGTGAATGAATCCATGGTTTTCGAGGAGTGCAGCGATGTTGTTGGGGATGTATTGCATGAAGATGTGATGAAGAGCGTGAAGTACATGGTGGAGTTCTTGGTGAAGAACAGCAAGGTACTGTTGTATCAAGGGCTATATGATTTAAGGGATGGTGTGGTATCAACAGAGGCATGGGTGAAGACCATGAAATGGGAAGGGATTGAGAAGTTCAAGATGGCTGATAGAGTGATTTGGAAAGTAAACGGAGAGCTTGCAGGGTACCTGCAAAAATGGGGGAGCTTGACCAATGTTGTAGTTTCAGGAGCAGGGCATCTTTTGCCTGCTGACCAAGCTTTGAATTCTCAGGCTATGATTGAGGATTGGGTTTTGGAGAAGGGCCAATTTGGTGGAAAGCAAAGAGGATCATCGACAAAATTCAGGGCAACACTCTAAAATGTTATTGCTCTTAAAATTGTTCTTTATCTGTAAGTTTTGAGCTATGTAATCTATGCTATTCAATAAAAAGAAATCCACGCTCCCTTTTTGTCACATGAAGCCAAAGACTCTTTAACATTATTAACTAATCAATAAAATACCTCTTAACATGATATATGGTTCCAAAGGAGACGGAAGCAAATCCTATGCTCTCTCTATCAGGCTAAATGTGTAACGGTCAGTCTCTTGAGACTATCAGTTTCTAGGATTACCTGATTTGGTCTTCTTCGTCTTAATAATCCTGCCGGAACAAGGTTTAGATGGACTTAGACCCAGGAAGTTCCAAGTTACCCTGAGACTTACTAAGCAATTTTTGGGTTTCTCTTATAAGTTCTATATTATTAGATTATTCATTTCCGCATCGTCCAACACATAGTATTGGTGAAAACAATGAATTCCATAGACATTGTCGTTATTGAGGAATGCTTTTGGAGAATGGGCAGTTTGGTAGACAGCCAAATGCTTCATAATCGAAATGTGGAAATTTTATTCCAACTGACCTAGGCAGAGACTAGAAATCTTAAACCGATTGGGATTTATTAGCAATTAAACAGATTAATGATCCTCATCAAAAGGCTCGATGAGATTATATAATCAGGAGTCAGTATCTGAAAATCAAGTAACAGCCGCGTCAAGCAACCCACGCCTTCATTGCTAGAATTAACAATAAAATTAAATTAAACATCGAGGATGAACCCATTTATTATATAGATTTTGCCAAACAAAACTTAAAAAGGAAAACAGCTTAAAAGTTCTCCGTAACAAATTAAAACCATATTTGGGTTATAAACATTGAAAAGGGAGACATTGAAGAAATGGGGTATTCATGTAATGGCTTTTGGAGGCGGGAATGTGGTGAAAAGCATCTCTTATGGGGAACTCGAAAGGTGGGAAACTGGTAAAAGAAGACCAAAGATCCCATCCCAACGACTAAAACCCACCAGAGAAAAAAGAACACAAAACCCGTACTATGATGCCATATATAAAGGGTTTGATGTGCAGGGCTGATTAAAAGGCAGGGCAGCCTGCAGAGAACCCACAGGTATTTTAAGAGCCACGAAAATACTGCTCTCCCCCATTTGCCTCAGCCCTTTCTCCCTTCGCAACCATAAAGTTTTCTACACAAAAAGAACAGAAAAAAAAAAAAAAAGTTTGTTCACCTGGCCTGAGTGCTTAGGGTTGCCGATACGGCTGAATAGAACCCTACATCACCATACTTGGTCCATTTATAGAGCTAATGATCACGTGATCCTCACGTGCCTTTTTTTGGTATTGTTGTTTTTAGGCTTAATTCACTTTTGGTCCTTAAAGTGTACTTATTTTTTCATTTTAATACCTAAACTTTTTTTGTTACAATTTGGTACCGAAAGTATGGTTTTGTTATGGTTTTTTATCCAATTTTTGAACCCACATTAAAAAAAAAAAATCTAGTGGTTGAGTTAGCTAACGAAAGAACACCACATGGTGTTTATTTTGTAAAAGTTAGAGGTGAGCGTTCGATTGAATCGAGTTAAAAAGTTTTGAGTTAATCAAGTTGACGAGTCTTATTTTATCATCCTAACTCGATCTGATTTTTTTTCGAATCGAGTCGAGTGAAATAAAACTCGAGTTGAGTCGAATCAAGTGAAATTATTCGAGTTAAATTAAAAAAATTAAATATGTCAAATTAAAATCTTGTTACAATATAACTAATTTCATGTTAACTTGAATCATTAATTAACTTGTTTAGGTCCCCAAAATTATTATTCTAGAAAATTTTTAACTTTCTTTTTATATTTTTTAGAATTTTTTTGACATTTTTATATTTTTTAAAAAATATAAATTTTGAAGTTTTTCTATATATTTTTAAATTTTAGGTGTTTGGATAGCTCAAAAATCACTAAGGATGAATTAATTTTGAAAGAAAATATCAAATTTGAATTTGAGGAAATTTTTGAATGTGAAGCTAAATGGGAAGGAAGAAGACGAGTTGTTTAAAGAAGTAAGGAAGATAAACAATTCTTTTTTTATATTGAGGGAAAATTTTCTTTTAAAGACTCCCTATTTTCCCTTGTTTTTCAAATTAGTCCTTAGTTTAATTAAAACACATTTTTCTCAATTATTTTCAAACCCGGTTTTATTTTTAAAATTCGTTTTAAGTTATTTAATAATCGACCACCTAATCCAAATTTTCACCACCTAATTTTAGACCCAGTAATCATTTTAATATTTTATTATTACCATTATTATTTGTTTAATTATTTTATCCTATTTTAATTTCTATGATATTAAACCCAATTTTTCTCTCAAGCCCACAACCTAATACCCAATTCTACTAACCCGGTTTTGAGATGTGAATAAAAGCTACCAGTAAGTTTGTGGATAACCAATGTTTGTAGATAAACTACCAACACTGCCCATTTTCAAAGTGTCCCACCCCACGCAATGCAAAATGACATGTTATTAACAGTATAATACAGAAACAGTAGACATGCTCAGCATATAATCAGATTAACAGTAGCAGTAGACATGTATGTCATGTTTTTGGTGTATCAGTAATAGTAAGCATGTTGTTCATGTAATCAGTAATATAGCGATTCGAGTATCAGTAAGAATTTATCAGTAATCCAATCACAGAAGGCATGTACTAATTACATATCATGCATATATAGTAATAATTTAGTCAATCAAATCATGGGTTCCAACATTATTCATAATACAAAGGACTCAATTGAAAAAGATAAAATTCTAAAAAAAAAAGTTTAAGGATCATGTAGGGACTAAATTGATCAGTTTATAAAATTCTAAGTAAAAACTATAAACTAGGGGGTACACGACCATGTAGCCAGGTTGTTGCAATGTATTAAGCCGTCTGGAGGGGTTACATGGCAATGTGGCCAGGTCGTGTAATAGATTGTGATCTTGTGGAACATGCAAAATTAAGCTACAGGGGAGACACGACCGTGTAGCAGGACATGTGGAGGGTTCTTTGTAACAACCTTATTTTCAGTGAAATCAGAACAGTGATTTCGAGACCACAAATCTGATAAGTAAATTATTATTTTATTATGATTTTAATTTCTATGGGATGTTAGTAAGGTCTATTAAAATTTCGTTAAGAAATTTTGACGTTTGCCTGCTTAATTAAGTGAACATGACTAAATCGTAAAGAGAACAAAGGTAGAGTTCTATTAGTTAAAGGTGTCAAATCACTATGAAATTTTAATCTAAGGGACTTGGTTGGTATAGTTAGTGGATGTTTATGGACATGGTTTTGTTGAAAATATTAAAGTTTTTAAATGTTATTTTGGTAATTAGGTAAATAAAGGTTAAATTAAATAAAATAAAAATTCATTCATCTTTCTCAAGTCATGTTTCTGAGCCTCGTTTTTAATGATTTTTATGTTTTCGGGATCGTTGTAGCTTAACCTAGCTAGCCTGGGGATCAATTGTTAAAGATTGAGGGTTCTACCATGAATTTTATTGCATGGTTCTTGATGTTTAATGATAGATTATGAGTCCTTGTTGATAAATAAACAAGTTTTGTAAAGTGATTTTTGATGAAAATTGTATTTAGCAACTTATTTGTAAAAATGATAAAATTTTATGGTAAAATTGTGAAATGATGATTTGTATGGATTGATTTAGGTCCCTAGAGAATTCGGCTAGCATGAGAAGATGATTAAAATTTTTAAATTTCAATTTATGAGCTTAAGGACTTAAATGTAAAAAGTTAAAATGTTAGGGGAAAAATAATAATTTTGTAAGAATATGAAATGTGAACTAAATTGAATGCTAGGGATATTAATTAGATTAAATTTGTCTATTTAGGTCAAGATAGACCACGTACGGATTTAGATCGGGGAAAAGCTAAAGCCTCAGATTAGTCAATCTCATTTCTATGCCTTAATCGTCAAGGTAAGTTCGTATGTACAAATTATTATGTTTATGTTATTTAATTGTATGTTATTATGTATTTACAGTGTTAATAATCAATCTATATCCAAAGAAATGCCATGACGGTTATCGAGTCCCAGTTGAACCTTAGGAATTCGTAGGATACAAATGATATGTTATTGGGAATTTCATGTTTCTTGTGTTGGTTTTTAATGTCCTATCGATGGCTGAGGTCATGCATTTGTTGCAGATACTCCACAGCTCATGAGCTGCATCGTGAAGCTTACATTTTGACCCACAGCTCGTGTAAGCATTGATGTAAAAGAAAGGTTACGGTTATATGTTTAAGCACACATCGTGTGAGCTTTCTCGAGTATCCAATGAGATTCTAAATGGTTCAACGGGAAATGAAAAGGATTGAAAAGGTAAGTTTGTGACACCCCTAATCTGTGTCTGTTGCCGAAACAGGGTTACGAAGCATTACTAAAATTTTCAGAACATTTACAGATAATTCATGTCAATTACTATTTATTTTCCGAGATTATTCATAACGTCCTTTAAATGGACCATCGAGGCCCAATATAAGTATTAGAATCGAGTCAGGACTAAATCGGGAACTCAGAGAATTTTTCACAAAATTTCTAAAATTTTCCTAGATGCAGGGCACACACGCCCGTGTAGTCTAGGGATACGTCCGTGTGACCCTAAGACATGCCCGTACTGCAGGCCGTGTTCGACCCTATGTAACTTTTTGACTTGTGCCACACTGCCAGTCACACGCCCGTGTGAGTAAGTCATGTGATCAATTTAATTTTTAAAAATTAGGTGCAGGGTTCACATGACCAAGACACACGCCCGTGTTTTAGGCCGTGTAGCACACACGGTCGAGACACACGCCCGTGTCTCTGCCTGTGCACTCAATTCTGAGCATTTTGTTTCTCAAATTTAAGATGTAGGGGACACACAGCCAAAACACACGCCCATGTGCCAAGCTGTGTGTCACGCACAGTCAAGACACACGCCCGTGTATCTACCCGTGTGGACAAAATAAAGCCATTTCCTAGCTTTATTTCTCACTCAAATTTGCCAATAACCTACACCAACACTTACAAGTATATACCAACCAATCCAAGCATTAAAACCAAGCCAATTCTAACATCTAATATGCTATTTTATGATATGCAATCATGATTATAATCTTACCTTTGTTTAACTTATATGTTAAGCATAACTTGATCAACCATATTTAACAAACTTAACACATAGATATTTGTCTTAATATAACCTTATAATTATACAAAAAAAAAAAAAACCATTACTAGTCATTCCAATAGCTACTTTACAAATCACATTCATATGCCATCACAGGCCAAGTTACCTATACATGCCATTATACCAAATAAGTTTACAATATATACCAAAACAAGTTAGTGGATAGTGTGATGATGCTCCAACTTATCTCCAACCTTTGCGAGCTTTCGAGCACTATAAAATAGAGAAAATAAAACCTAGTAAGCATTATATGCTTAGTAAGTTCGTATAACAGGAATTGAAACTTACCAATCACATTTAACAACATTAAGCATACAATTAACATGCTTTCATCATTTTGACAAGTTTACCTAAACATATTTACTCAATCAAGCAAGTTAGTCATATAATACATTTAAATATTAAATAAACATAGATGAGCTCATCATTTAATCCTTTATCAAATAATTCAAAAACATTCAGGGTATATTTCTATTTATTTCATCATTTTTTCATGTCAAGAGTGTCACCCGTTGAATTATTGAAATATCGATGGATACTCAAATAATACACTCAAGGTGTACATATCTATAAACCGTAAATTCTTATTCAGGGAGCATACCCTCGAGCCACATGTCAGGATGCTCAAACAAGCCATGAAATCATGTAACAGGACACTTATTCGAGCTAATCAGGAAACTCATAAGAGTTTTTACTCAAGAAGCTCATAGAGCCCTTTAGATATCTCCAAAGAGATAATATCATAGAATTTTGGATAAGGTAACAGAGAGTTCAAGCGAGCTTAACAGGATGCTCATGAAGTTCTATGTTTGTGTCCACATTATATGCAAGATCACAACCGATCAGAACATGTATCAGGACGCTCACAAAGAGCTGCGGTAGTGCGCAACACATGCTAAATCACTACCGATTAAGATGCTCGTAGGAACTATATAGTAGGATGCTCGAGAGGCTATATCGGGATTACTTGTCCGAGCTAAATCCTTTCTGCAATATATGTAGAATCACATTCATATACGGAAAATGACATGTATCTATTGATTTTCATTATTCAAACAGAATTTAACATTTTAAATACGTTTCTAATCATGAAATCATTTCAAGTATTTATAACATTCCATAAATCACATAATCAAATATCATATTCAACAATCAATTTAACATGTTAATATGCATAAATAAGTTACACGAACTTACCTCGATAATAATTCGTACAAGAAAATCTACTAATCCGAAACTTTCTATTTTCCTTGATCTAGCTTTGAATTTGTATTAACCGGATCTATATAAATGAATTTAATCACCAATTTCTCACATTTCATATTCTATTGAACTCAATTTACATCTTAGGTAAAATTACCATTTTACCCCTAAACTTTCCATAAATTTCAATTTCGTTCCTAAGCTCGGAAAATGAAATTCATGCAATTTACTTCTTATTCCAAGCCTAACCAAAATTTCAATATAAAATTTACAACACATGTATTCTATAAAATTCATAATTTTTCTTCAATTTGCACAACTTTACAATTTAGTCCCTAAATCACAATTTCATCAAAATTCACTTTGTAAAAGTTGTTTATCTATCATCAACCTTTCATTTTCTACCATAAATTTCAAATTTTCAGTATATTTATCCATGGCATAACTTCTATGCTTTGATAACTTTTCAAATTAATCCCCCAAATAGATAGATTAGACTATCCCGATCTCAAAAATATAAAAATTACTAAAAACGAGACATGAATACTTACTCAATTAAGCTTGATTAGTTTCTTCTCTCTCTCCTAGGGTTTCCATGTATTTTGGGGATGGAGATGATAATGATATGATGATATTTTTTATTTATTAATTTATCATCTTTTAATTATTTTGATTTCCAATTTAGTCCTTGCCCTTTTTCTAAATTTCCATGGATGATTCATTAAAAATATATAATAACTTTTCTTTAATGGTCTAATTACTATATAAGGACCACAAGTTTTGAATTCCATAGCTATTTGATCCTTTTAGCTTCTAGAATCTAACTTTTACATTTTACGCAATTTGGTCCTATCCGTAATTAAGCACATAATCGGTAAAATTTTCTTATCAGAATTTTCATATAACGTTCCTATCATAATACGGACCATCCAATAATATTAAAATAAATTTTCTTTTTGGCTCAGATTTGTGGTCCCGAAACCACTGTTCCGATTTCACTGAAAATGGGCTGTTACAAAGTTTTCATATGGTAATATGCATATGTTCATGTAAAGGTTAAATGATTCAAATGATATATGTTCACATGGAAATGAATCATTATATGTTTAATTCAAGTGAATTATGTATGAATGCACTAACTTGTGTATTTGATGATGGTGCTTAGGCTTGTACCATGCTTGTGGTTGGATTACATTATGCTTATTCTTAATGTTTTATAGTGACATGGTAAGTTATGTTTCATGATCTATGAACTTACTAAGCATTATGTGCTTACGTAGTTTTCTTTCCTATGTTTTATAGATAATTAGAAGCTCGATCGATTTGGAAGCTTGTCGGAGAACTATCACACTATCCAGTATAAATTTCTGTAGTTTTTTATGTTTTGGCTAAGATTATAATGGCATGTATAGGTAGACTTGTTTTGGTATTTAGTTGAATGTTAGTTGACGAATTTGGCATGTGTAAGTTGTTTGAATTTGGTACCTTTTAATGCTTGCCAAATTATGTCAGTTTGGGTACTTATGATGCATGAATGGTATGGCTCAAATGTTAAGTTTGTGACGAAGTGTTAATGGTCATATTTGTGGCATGATTTGTTTAGAAGTTGAATTATGTGTGAATGGTAAGTTTTAATGTTTGCATTTGAGGTGCCTTGTATTGCATATTGGTTGATTGATTTGAGACTATTGAATTGGTCATTACATGTAAGTCTTGATCATGTTTTGATGCTTTAATTATGTGTACAGAAGGCTTTTAGGTATATGCATGATTTAGTGATGGAATGGGCTTGATTTTGGCAAATTCATGTCCACACGACCTGAGACACGCGTGTGTATCCCCTGTAGGTTTTATTGCATGCAAGTTAGGTAATTACACGGCCTGGCACACAGATAGAGCTGTTCATGGGCTGGGCGGGTCGGCCCGGCCCGAAGGCCCGCCCGAAAAATGGGAGGGTTTAGATAAAAATATAGGCCCAAAAAATAGGCTTGGGCAAAAAATCGAGGCCCGTTTAGAAAATGGGCCGGGCCTCGTGTAAGAGTTTTTGGCGGGCAGTCTACCTCAATTATATATTAATATATTTTTATTTTATTTTTAATTATTTTAAATTTTTAATATAACTATTTTTATTATATTGTTAATTTGTGTATTGTTTTAAGAATTGTTTTAGTATTATTTTTATTTGTTTTAATATTTATTTTTATGTTTTTAAATATATTTGATTTATTATATTTTTAAATTTTTATTTAATGAAATAAGAAAAAAAAATTTAATATGGGCTTAGTGGGCTGCTCTGAGCTTAGTAATTTTATTTTAGGCCGGGCTTGGCAAAATTTTAGGCCCATATTTAGGGATGGGCCGGGCTCGGGCATAGTAGACGGGCCTAAAATTTTGTCTGAGCCCGGCCCAAACCCGGCCCGGCCCGGCCCATGATCACCTCTACACACAGACGTGTGACACGGCTATGTGACCCAGCTCAGTGAGTTACACGGGTTAGGACATGAACTGGGACACAACAGTAGGGGTGTGCAAAATTCAGGTAAAATCGAAAAATTTCGGTTAACCGACTGAATTCGGTTAATCGGTTGGTTAACCGAATTAATTTGGTCGGGGGACAGTTAATAATTTTTTGAGTTTTCGGTTAACGGTTAATTCGGTTCGAAATCGGTTGGTTAACCGAATTTTTTTGATTTAACCGAAAATATTAATAAATAAAATTATAATATATAAATAGCTAACTATTCACTCAAACCCAATCCAACATAAATCCAAATACCGAATCTAATATATATTAACCCAAGTACCCAACCCAACCCAATTACCCAACTCAATCATAAAAATTACAAATAATTTAATAAATAAAAATAAAATTCTAAAACTAAAAATAAAAATAAAAATCATAAAAACATATAATTTTATACAAATAATTCGGTTAATTCGGTTGATTCGGGTAATTTGGGTAATTCGGGTAATTCGATTAATTCGGTTAATTCGGTTAATTTTATACTTATTTTAACCAAAAATAAAAATATATATAATTTTCGGTTAATTCGGTTAATCAACCGAATTAACTGAAAAAATTTCAGTTCGGTTATTTTTTTTGAAAAAATTTCGGTTCGGTTAACGGTTAAAAATTTTGAAGGGTCGGTTAATTCGGTTAATATTATTTCGGGTCAGTTAACCGGTTGGTTAACCGATTGAACACCCTTACACAACCGTGTGTCCCAAATTCAATTGTTACAAGGCCTAAGACATAAGCGTGTGTCTTACCCGTGTGCCCTGTAGTCAAAATTTTCTACTTTCCAAATGTTTCCAATTTAGTCATGAATCATTTCTAAGGTATTTCTAGGACCTCAAAGGCTCATTTGGGGACGATATATATATGAATGAATGAATTATAATATGTTTTGGATGATGTTTGAAATGTTTGTTCTAATGTTCCTTTTGTATAGTAATGCTCCGTAACCCTAATACGGCGACAAATACGGGTTAGGAGTGTTACATTCTTGGTTGTGTGAGATTCGAACTAGCCTAGGGTTTCAGAGTCACATGGCATGTGGTCTACACTCCTGTTTGGTTGGTCGTGTGGCCCTAATCTGAGGCACGATTTGCTCCGATTCGTTTGTTAAAGAACACACACCTCTTAGTGGGAGCTTAAACGACATTCCTCAGGATCAAGAATAGTTAAATTCACCTAAATCAGGTTCTTCAATGACAAATTTCACATGTATTAACATTGGGTATCAAGATTCAACGATATTATCAAAATTTTTTAGCAAGAATCATTAGAGAACATTTAATTAGTTGCAAGATTATCATTAGATAGAAATTCTATAAGGATATGAAATCAAACATTAGAATTGAGACGCATTTACTGATTCTTGGAAACGATTAAAGAATGTTTCTAATGGCGATTACGATTCCAGTTGAAAAACAACTTAAATCGGGAATAGATTTTGATTCGAGAAGCAAATTTAATTTTATCAATAGGAAAAAATATTATGCAAAGAAGAAAATGAAAAGAAAATGGAGAAGAAACAGGGAAAAAGAAGCCAAATTTCTGTTTGGATTTGAAAAAGAAAGCAAAACTTCTAATGTTATTAGGAATAGGATAAGGGGTGACTCAAACTTGGGTAAGCAAGGAAGAGTTTGGGCATATTAACCATTAGGTTACTACCCATTTCTTATTTAATTTTTACTCCAAATAATATATTTTTTTAATGCGGTTTTCATTTTGGTTTGCTAAAAATAAAAAGAAAAAAAATGAGAGATAAATGACAATGCACTAGCTATTTAACCATTTAGCCTAGGTCATTATTTATTTAATTTTTCAATTAACCCCTATATTTTTTGTGTGCGACAAACTATTAGTTTACAAGTTGTAACAATTTTTTAGTAGTTTTAAAATGGAAGCAAAACTTCTAAAATAATAAAATTAACATTAAATTGTTTTAAATATATATTAAAATTATAAAAGGTTATTTTAAAATAATTATATATATTTTTCAAAAGTAATTATAAGAAGTTTTAAATATTGTAAAATTCTGTTTAGAACCTTTATAAGATTTAAAATTGTTTAATGATAAAAAACTTTCAAATATTTTAATTTTAAATTTGTACAACTGTTAAAATAATAATTAAATCAATTTACATATTTTAATTTTTAAATTAAAACTGTCGTCAAATATAAATTTTAAATAATGTTTTAAAATTGTTTTAAATATTAATTGTGTTTTAAATTAAAGATGTGAAAAAACAATTTAGAAAAATTAAAATATATGATAATAATTTCATGTGTTTTGTAAATATGTTTATTCGAAAAATTAAAATTTTGATAAATAAAAGAAGCTTTTTGTAATTAGATGCAAATGCAATATTCATAAAATAATAACATAGATTTTAATTACATATTTTAAGAACATAATAAAACAGTATTTCAGCAATTGTATTTATAAATTAAAATTTTGAAAAATAAAATATTTTTGTTTTCAAATAATAAATCAGTTTTTGGAAATTCTATTTTAATTACATATTTTAAAAGCATAGATTTTATTTAAATTTATAAATTTGATTATTTAAAAAATAATAATTTTATTTAAAAAATAAAAATTAACTTGTAAATTTAAGAATCTATTAATTTTAAATTTTAATATTCATAAAATAATAATTAAATTATTTAAAAATATAAAATATAAAAAATAAATATTTAAATTTGTTATATTCTACTTTGCAATCTTTCATATTAAAATTTTAGTTAATGTTTAATTTTGTAAGTTTACTTGAAAAATAGAAAAAAAAATAAGTTTAAATCAATGTTAAAAGTAAAAAATTACTTAAAAATATTTTTAGAATAAAATTAATATATAACTTAATATGGAACAGTTAAGGAGGGGTATTGACCAAAATGGTTCATGTTTGTTATGTCGGCATGGCGACGAGGAATTAACTCACGTCCTTAGGAATTGTTCAGTGGCTAGAGAAGTTTGGCTTCGTGTTGTTCCTGTGTAACTTCAAAGCATGTTCTTTTTTTGGGTGATTTGCTCGAGTGGATGGAGATGAACTTATGTTCTTTTATTTGGCTGCGAATGTGGGAAGTCTTTGGGCAAGCCTTTTTGATATAATTGCTTGGAGCATATGGAAGAACATGAGCCTTTTTATTTTCCAAGGAATAACTTGGAACTTCGTTGAAACTATTAAGTCTTTTGTGTGTTGGGCAAAACAATTGTTTTTAGTTCATAGAGGCAACTCATCAAAACACTTTGAAACTGCTTATGAATCTTTTATGATAGGTAATTGGACTCAGTTGTACACTGATGGGGCTGTTAAGATTGGGTGTAGGATTTGCTGCTACTGGGGGGTGACGTATAAGCAAGAAGGGGAATGGATCTTTGGATTCAATCGTTATTTGGGGCTTTGTTCAGTTTTCAATGCCAAACTCTAGGGTATTTTAAATGGTTTGACCCTCATCTAAAAAAAGGGATATCAAAAAGTTGTGATCCACACATATATTCTAGAGGTAGTCAAAACTATTCCAAATGTTCACTTGGCAGATTCATCCTCTGCTTTGCTACGAAGGATCCACATGAGCTTACAAGCTATACAACATTGGAAGATAAAACATATTCCAAAGGAGAGAAACCAAGTCGTTGATCGTATCACAAAGATGGCTACAGAAAGGAGTACATATCGCAAAGACAGCCACAAAAAGGAGTACATATTTGCAGGTGTTTGAAGACATTCCTGAAGAGCTACTTCCAAGTTTTGAGATTGATAGAATAATAAATTTTTTATTATGTTAGTTTAATATAGATAGTTTGTTTTTTCACCAAAAAAATAGTAATTTTAATTTTTAAAAGTGCATTTTAAACTTATACAATCTTTATTTATCCCTTAATTGTTTTATTTTTAAAAAATTAAATGCGATTATAATTATAATTATGTATTTAATTTTTTAAAATAATATATAATATATTAAAATTTGAATATTAAAATTTGTATTAAATTATTAAAAAATAATATAACATAATTTACTTAATTTAATATAATAATTTATCTTTTTACCAAGAAAATATAATAACTTATTTATTTGATTTAACTTAAATATTTTTTGGGTAAACTACCGAAATAGTCACTTTTGTTTAGCTTAGGTTACATTTTAGTCACTTATGTTTAAAATATTACGTTTTAGTCACTTACGTTAACGCGTTGTAATATTTTAGTCACTGAGCCATTAATTGTCGTTAACAGTGTATGATAAGCTGACATGACATATTAAATCATCATTTCAAACAAAAAATTTAGGTTAAATTATATAATTGGTCCCCGTATTTTTTCATTTTGAGAAATTTATATTTTTTTCTTTTATGTTCTTTTAACTATCCTTTTTTTTCTTTATTTTCTATTCTCCTCTGCTTCTCCCTCTATTTTCTTCCATTCTCCATCTCTTTTAACATAGTTTTTCTATGTTTTCCATTTGTTAAAACTTTTTTATGCTTATGAAAAAAGAAAAGGCGAAAGTTGAAACCAAAATAAAATTTGCTTCGCATATTGTCACCCCACAATTACAAACCCTCATCGTCCATCATCGCTTTAACGAACCAATTTGGATCTCTCAATGACCTAGCCCACAAACTCGCCTCACTTGAAAACCTCGCCAGTCGTGACTTATGGCAATCCACCCTCAACAAAGTTTTTTGAGCTTGTCCCCTTAACCTCCTAACCAACCCCCAGCACGACCACTTTATCTATATTACCTACAACATTCTCGCCCTTTCGAAATTACGTTGTTTCACGAATTCTTCAAATGAGCTCTACACTCTCAATGACTAAAATGACCACCATACGAAACTTACCCTCAACTTTACCCAAACTAGTTTGGTTCCATGCTCCCTTTCTCTCTTTAGTTCATCCATGCTTGGCTTCTAATCAAGCTTGCTTAGGAATATCCAAGAAGGTTTAGATCAATTTTATCATTTGCTTAATTTTATTAGTCAAAAAATAAAAAGAAAATGAAATTAACAATCTACATGATTCTATAAAAGTTTGGAATCAGAAAAAAATATTTTAAATATAAATAATTCAATTTATGTTTAGATTTGATTAAGTATATGATTTTTTATATTGATTAGTTAGATCCAATTTTAGTTTCAAAATTAGGTTATATTCAAATCGAGATTTGATTAAGAATGATTGATATTCGGTTTTGAGTGAAATTCTATTCAGAAATCATGTGAAAGAAACAAGTGCTTGGTTTATTTGGTGGGTAAAGATTATATTTCTGTAGTGAAGAATATGAAAAGAGAGAAAATTAAAGGGGAAGAAGAAAAGAAAAATAAAGAAATAAAAAGAAAAAAATAAATTATTTTAAAAAATAAAAAGTATAGGGACTAGTTTTAACAAATGAAAAATATAGAAAAACTAAGTTAAAAGAAATGAAGAAAGGAGGAAAACAGAGGGAGAAGGAGAGGAGAATGGAAAAAAAGAAAAAAAAAAAGAAAAGTTCAAAGAACATAAAATAAATAATTAAATTGCTCAAAATGAAAAAATGTATATGGACCAATTGTATAATTTAACCTAAAATATTCATTTGAAATGATTATTTAATGTCACGTCAACTTACCATTACACCATTAACGACAATTAATGCTCAATGACTAAAATGTTACAACACGATAACGTAAGTGACTAAAATGTTAACCAAGACAAACAAAAGTGACTATTTTAGTAGTTTACTCATATTTTATTATTATCTATATTATTATCTATTTTAAACTTCCATTTTAACATAAAAATGTTTAAAAATTAATAATTAGCACATTTTTAGAAGAAGTGTTTTTTTAAATTAAAAGATTTTATCATTATTTTCAAACATTTAATTTTAACTTACCTAATTTATATATTCAGTAGGTAAGCTAAAATATTTAAATGAAATGAATTGGATTATATTATATAGATAATATTTTGTTTAAAATAAATTACATAAATATTTAGTTAGATAATAAGAAATTTTAAAATTTAGATGCATATTTAATTAAATAAAAAAATTAATTAGATAATTTATCCATTTCATTTAACTTAAATCTTTATTTATATATTATATGTTAGTATATATTTTAAAATTTGATTTTAACATAATTTTTTAAAAATTAATTATTTTTTAATTACTAAAACAATTTTGATATATTTTACCACCAAACTTGTACATTGTCGGATAAGAAAACTAATTCATATAATAAATAAGGGGCTAGTGTATTTTTAATCAAACCTCAGGGGAGTAAGTAGGTAATTTTGAAACTAGAAGGGGTAAATGAAATTTTTATTAAATTTCAATACTATTCTCTAAATCACATTGGTATTAAACCTTTAAAATTTAGTTAATTTACTTTTCTTCAAAGAAAAATTAATTTTTTTGCTAGAAAATAAAAATTGATTGGATTATTACAATTTTAAAGACATGGTCATGTAGTAATTCCCGTATCCTTCGTAAAAATAAAAACAATAAAAAGTTCAAAATTTTAAAATAAATTATCTATATCCACAATAAAATATATATAAAGTGCTAAGCAGGCTATTATATTAATGCCATAAAAATTGTAATAGTTTTAAGTTATTTTTTTATATAAAAAAGTTAAAAAAGAGGTAAAACAATAAAAAGTTAGAGAAAATGTGATAAAAGAGTTGAAAATTAGTAACTAAATTTATGATTATATACCAATAAAGGAATGCTTTTGAATGAATCCGAATTATGAGGGAAAAATTATAGAGCAGAGCAAGGCAAGGCAGGAAGAGCAAAAGCCCAAAAGGAGTGGAACATCTCTATGAGGCAAGTAGTAGCAGTTTCCGGCCCAACATAAGCACGTCATTCAGACTCGAAATGGAAGCTTTGTTTGTTTGAGTGTTTCTTCCAAACTCTTTACTCTCTTGTAACTGGCGTCTATGTTTATGTACTTTTTATTTCAAATTCCTTTAGATTCCCAGCCACTGAAGGCATTCGCATCTACATACAAAACAAATCCTGTTGTTAGAAATCCAGGTGAGGAGCGTCGTAATTGCCTTATCTCAGTCCATATTTTATCTTCCAATTTGGTTTTCTTTTACATCTCCCATATTTGATTTCTCGGAAACTGCATGTAAACAAGCTGCCAAGTTAGACCTCCCCCCCCCCCTTCACTCTCTCTCTCCGTTGGTTCAGTTCTCACACCTTCAAATTCCTTCCCCAGCTGAAGCTGGAAATGGTGGACTTGTATTGAAAAAAAAGTTATGAATTGAAAGAAACCCAAGTCTTTTAAATCCCAATGTTTATGTTTTCATTTTTGTATGGGTTGTGGCAGTTGATTGTATTCCCTGGATTCTAACTCAAATGCCGTCTTGCAGGATTGTATATGCTTTGATGAGTTAGGCATGTTCTTTTGGTGCAGTAAGTTTGTTTCACATGGCACTGACTGTCTCAAGCGTGCTTTCATGTACCGTGGTACAGTACCAGGATTCTCTTTTGTTTTAAATGAATGATTAAAGCAAGAGTTTTTTTATTTTATTATTATTATTATTATTTTTTATGTCTATTCAGATTATTGTTGTTTTAGATTCTGCTATGAAGTAGTCAGAGTAGGAGTTGTAAGATTGGGTCAGGATTAGAAGAATGATGAATAATATTACATGTATCGTTGTGCATGTGGAAAATTTGAGAGGCTACTGTATGTAAGAGTATGACTACAGGTGAAAAGCCCGGTAGGATAAATGACTAGTGGTAAATACTGCCAAGTTAAAGAAATTCATCTCTTTAGTTGTAAATTTACATGGTTGAACTCATAGGTTGGAAGGTAACTGTTGAGTTCAAATTCTGAATTCTTTTGCTTTGAAAGTGAATTATGTTATTCAACCATTTTCTCTTAACACAAAATCTTAACTACTTCCAAATCTAGTGATCCTAAAATTGATTCAAATCTGTTTCAGATGGGCCAAATTAGAAATTCTATTATGCTCTTTGTCTCTCTCACTTACTCCTTGTAGCACTTATTCATTCGCATAAATTAGATCTTGGCTTCTGCTATTTTCTGCCTATGTCAAAGTACTTGTATTTCTGTTATAGAGATCCCATCATTTTCCCTAACTTATTTTGTATCGGTTTTACTTATCCAACCAAGCATGCTTTCCAGGTTCTTAGATACTCATGGAAACTTAATGTGCTATTATTCCATTGTGGAAATTTTTATGTACAATTCTTTGTTTTTCATGGCTTATTTTAGCATCTTAAGCATCAAAGGAGCATGGTGTCACTGAATTTTTGTTACTCACTTCTCAAATTTTCCTCCTTTTCTTTCAGTGTTTTACCGGGAAGGGTTTGAGAAGTGCTATAGTCTTTGAAGCAGAGAGAGGCTATAGGAATGCTTTAGGTAGAAAAATGAGGTAATGCACTACATTAAGTTTGGTTGCTTAAACCATGATGGTTGAGATGGAATTTTACTTTGAGTTGCCTTCAATTAATGTTAGGTTCCATAATTACCTCTTCAATAAAGTTTCGAAAATTTATTCGCGGTCCAAGCACAAGTTTCCAGAAAAATTATTGGAGGAAGTACATAATTATGATACAGCCAGTATCTCAGGTCGCTCAAAGCTGCTAAATAAGGTAGATGTCTAATTACAAGATTTGGCTATTGGATGTTGCTTGTGATTCTTAGAAATTTCCTTATATCCTCAAGAAAATAACTCTTCTCTTTTTTGCATAAAAATGGGTACCTACTGTTTCCAATACCTGTAGAAAGCAGATCTCTAGCTTCTATTTGTTTCACTTTTTCCCTGCAATTTTCATGAGAAACTATATATTTTAGTATTTAATCTTGACTAATATTACATTTTCTTTCTTTATTTCATTTTTGTTGTTCAAAGTCCAGTGAGGGTCCAAATCTTACAATTATATATTTTGATATGCATGCATTGAATATAAAAAATTAGTACTTGAAGAAATCACACTACAAGGATATGAGAGAAGAATGGCCAACGTTACCAAATCTAAAAGACTGGCTTTATCAATTGAATAAATATATGGTAAGACACTGCTAACAAGGCATTACAAGACTATTTATATGGCTGCTCAGTAATCTTAGTCCTTGACATCCTTGCATTCTAAGTTAATCAGCCATCCAAGTGCATTGAATTCTTAACTTCTTATGCCCTTAAACAAATCAAGAACAATAAACAAGTCAGGAAATGAAAAAAAATGGAAGGTTTATGAAAATAGGATGATCCCATTGTGCTAAAGGGCTACTAAAGGTGAGTTTAATTGGTTTGGATCAGGTGGTAATATAGAGGCTTCAAATAAGAACTCAGTTTTCTGGAATTCACAGCACTAGAAAGTTCACTTTTTGGTTTAAGTTCAGCATCTTAAATTTATGTAAAAGCATGTTGAAGGGATATGTGAACTTGAATTTAGTTTCTGGCTCTTGATGTTGATAAACTAATTTATGGCATCTTCTTAGTCATTCCCTCAGATAACTTATGTTTTTCCAACTGATACTTGTCTTGGTTGCTTGCTGTAATGTATTTAAAATATTTCTTTTTATTTTGTAACGAGGCATTCGAAAGTTTTGTAATCTGATTGTGTTTTGCTTATGGACTTTGAAATGTTCCTTTGCTCTGTCCTCTATATATCTGGTAACTTTTCCGTGCACAATGTCCACATTTCATTGCTTACAGGTGTCAGTTTTGATGGGTTATAATGGCCTTCATGATTTATTCGAGAACGAAAGACCTGATGAGCAACCTGATAGAAATCTTGGAGACGCTACAGATGATTTTGATCTTTCCTTGGCATGTAAACGATTTCCTTCCATCACTTTGGGTAGTTCCTTGCCAGTAGAATTGTATGATGAGGCAACTAGTAGCTCCCGAATAAGGGCCCTATTAGCAGCTCAAAGATTTTTATCTAACTCAATGGATGAAAAGTGGGTTGATCCAAATGGTCTGTCTGAAACCTGGCATTCTTTGTATGAACCTCTTTCAGAGGCTGGTTCTTCTGCAGCATTACAAGAAAGTGCAGGTTCACATCAGTCTTCTTGGTCCACAACTTTGGAATCAGAAGGAAAGTCAGATCATCTACTTACTGTGGAAGAAAATACAGAAAAATTGGATCAATCTTCTTGGTCCATGACTTTAGAATTTGAAGGGAAGTCTGATCATCTAGTTGCAAAGGAGGTATCTTCTGGTAAAGTTGGGGTTCAACGACATTCGGATATAGCAACTATTGATTTATTTCTTGATAGATCCATCAGTTGCATTCCTGGTTTAAGTAAAAGGCACACTCGCCAGCTAGAAGAATGTGGCTTTTACACTGTAGGTTCTTTTGAAATTATGTCAAAATCACATTTGATGGAGGTTCTTGTATTTATACAAGCTGTGTTTCACCCTATTTACCTTTTTACCCTACTGTCATGCAGTTGCGGAAACTGTTACATCATTTTCCCCGGACCTATGCAGATTTACAGAATGCACAAACTGAGATTGATGATGGCCAGTACTTGATTTTTGTTGGGAAAATTATGTCGTCAAGGTGATTAACCATTTGCTCACTAAACTATGATTTAACCTTTTTCTCATTAAACCATGATCATTTTGTTGACAGAAACACATTATCACACTTATATTTGGTCTGCTAGATATCTTCTTTACTATTTCCTTAGCTGCCCTTGGTGCTAAATTTGGATTGATGTTGAGGTGAGGTTCAAGCCTCAGGTGAAGTACCTTGATGTGCCTAGGTAGCTGAGCTGACTTTTCTATGGTGTTAATATTTATATCCTTGGATAATCAATGTCAGAACATACAAATCATTTGATGTTTCAGTATGCAATTGTTTGGAATTAGCATTAATTTTAGGTTGTTTTCTAGTGACAAGATATGTTTGCAATTATATGATTACAAACCACTTGGCATAAAATCTGACCTTGTTGTTTTTCATCCCAAGAACTAAAAAGGGTTGTCATGCATACGGTTGTACATGTTAAAAGTTGTCTTGCTTACTGCATAGCATATATATATTTTCCATTTTAAAATTCTCTAAATATGGTTCTGTGCCATTTAATGTATCAAACAAAAAGGGAAAGGAAAAACCTTGAGATTGGGAACAACTAATCTACCCTAGCTTGTAAAATTGTTTGTACGACACAGATTTACATTTATAGCAATTATTGAGATTTACATTTAGGTTGTCAATATTTATCATTTTTCATGCAGGGGAATTAGAGCCAGTTATACTTTTTCATTTCTTGAGGTAATTGTCGGTTGTGAAGTTGCAAATAATGGACCCACTTCAGAATATGATGGCAGTGATAGTAAGGGTGAGAAGACAATTTATTTGCATTTGAAGAAGTTTTTTCGAGGTGCTCGTTTTGCTTCTCATCCTTTTCTTAAAAGTATTGAAGGAAAGCATAAGCTGGGAGAACTTGTATGTGTTAGTGGTAAGGTGAGTTTCTTTTTCTTTCACACTCTTCAAAATTGCTCAGCTTATATCCTTGTCAATGCATTTTTTAATTCATTCAAAGAGTAATGACAAGGACAATGGTTGACATGTATAGGCTAAATTCTGGTATTTGAAGCAGCTTCATGGCTGCCTATATAGTCATCAGTAATAGCAGATTTTTTTTTTTTTAAATAAATTGTTTGCTTCTGTTTACTCTTTTAGCAAACATGTTTTGGATGATTGTGGTGAGGTGTTGTAAAGCAAATGCTAGAAGGATTGTAAAAAAAGTTTCTTAGAGGGATATTCAATTAGTAAGTTTAAATTTTCTGGTTTTAATGGTAATTTTTTCATTCTCTACTTTATTGATTGTCTTTCTTACTAGTACAGTAACACTGACTAATGTAGATTTTTCATCTATATAAGCTTTTGCTAACTTCGTTTCTTAGATTTTGCCATTCACCCTTAAGTATTGATTTCTGCTTCTTACAATATCATTCTTAAAATTTGTACCAACTTTTTTTCCAATATAGGTGAGGGCTTTGAGTAAAGATCACTATGAAATGAGGGAATACAGTATTGATGTACTAAAAGATGAAAACGATTCATCTGTTATCACAAAAGGAAGGCCTTATCCTATCTATCCTTCAAAAGGTGGCTTAAAACCTTGTTTTCTTAGAGACATCATTCCAAGGTTTGTCTTTGACTATTTTGTTTTGAATTGTTACATCACTACCGGCTTTCAAGAAGAGTTTTTAGACTAGTGCTTTAGTTCTTATGCTGCATTTTTTTTCCTGACTAATTCCATTTTATATGTTTGTAAGTTACATGTATATTTTTGTATAATTAATTAAGGTGTGTCTGTGAATTGTGAAATCTCAATCCATAAAAGGTAATGTTTCTGCATTGAGAAATTACTGATCTGTGGTACTTTGAGTTTTGCTATTGTAATGGTCTATATTGCTCCTGTAAGTATTTGTCCTGGGAGTTATGTTGTTGTACTGGTTGATTGATACCTCAATGAGGTGGAAATAAGAGCAGGTGGTGGGGACACAAAAATTTTCCGTCCTCATTTTCCTCTTTGATGAATGCAGCAGACCAATGAGTGATATAGGATTATACACATTACTAGAATGTTTTCTGAAGATGTAATCTTGCTCATGCTTTAAATGCTGCCATCATTAACAATCTTGCGAGCAAGCATATTCTAGATCCATCATTCAGCTCATTATCTGGATTGATGCTGTTTGGATTCCGTTCTTGTGCAATCAGTTGCTCTCATTTCCTTTATAGTAACACCTGAAGTTTGAACTGTACACCATTATTAAAATGGTATTCACCATAAAGGTTTATATTATAAGCAGGAAGAAAGATGTGCTACAGTTTGAATTGCCCTTGTTTCGAAGAAGTTGAATATTTGACTCTATTCATATTCTTTTCAATATACACTGATTATAGCATAGTGATTTTTCCCTCCTTGACATTTTATACAATAGAATGTGTTTTGTACTTGTAGGATTTAATTGAATTCCCTTGAAAAGGAATTTGATAATTATTTCTCTTAAATTTAGTTTTTCCTCTTAACCAATAATATTGTATTCCATTTTCTTTCAGGGCTTTAGAAGCTGTGCAGGTCAATATTGATCCTATACCTGAAGAAATCACTAAAGAATTTGGACTTTTATGTCTCAATGATGTGAGTGAGCTTTTCTTCGTCCATGATGCATCATTCTTTAACAATGAAATTGTTGTTTCCTGCAAGTTTGGCACTGTGCAATAATATTTTCTGTTGATGATTGAATAGTAATCTTTGCTTCTCAATTCAATAGAATGAATTTGGCTTATGCGTATTGCATTATTATAATTTTGAGCTCATCCCTTAGAAAGACATCGTCTGAAGTCGAGAGGCAAGGCTTTTGTGATTTAGCCGGAACTTAGCTCAGGACTAACCCTGTTGAGTGTCTGCTCAAATTTTAACTAGAGCATATTTTCAGGCTAGTTTGGAATGGTTACATGAGCTTATACCTCTATTTTAACTTTAAAAAATGGACTGAAGATCAAACTGCTAAGATCTTTAATTCTTGATCCATCCATTTCAACTGGTTGGAGTCAGGTACAAACAAGATCTTAATTTAAAGAAAAAAGATTTTAATGTTAACTTAATATTAACTAGAGTAAGTAATTAATCAAAATAAGCATTTGACTTACTAATATAGTTTTAAGTATAAAACAAAGAAGCTAAAGGTTAAAATCTCAACAACGAAAAAAAAGAAGAAATGTATATAAACTGTTTTCACCTGTTAAATCAATTTTTCTATCACTTCAATAAATAACTGAATTCAAACAATGCATCAAACCAGATAACCTGTCGAGTCCTGGTTCAACCAACCAGTCTGAGTTTTTAATCTATGGGTTAAGAATTTTTAAGAAATGAAAATGATCACAATGGTTTATAAAATCATTTAAATAAGGATGATCCAGTGATCTACAAAAGGTTCATAATTACAAGTAAATCATCCCCTCCCCTCCTTCCCCAAAAAAAAAAAACAAAAAGAAGTGTAGAAATTAGCCATAATTCTAGCATCTCAATATGCTATTTTGATGTTCATAGTTTAGTAGCATTTGCATAGTGTTTTTTTTTTTTCTCATTATTTGATATTTTACCAGAGCAAGCATTTTAATTTGTTGTTAACAATGTAGGCATACGTTGGGATTCACCAGCCAAAGAATATAGAGGAGGCTGATTTAGCTCGCAGAAGAATCATATTTGATGAGTTCTTCTACCTACAGGTAATGATAATCTGTGATTTTAGTTGCTATTTAAATGTGAGATGTTTGTATTAAACTTCCTCATCTTTCATTATTGCTACCATTATATATATTTTGTTTATTTTACCATCTATCATTATTGGATAACCTCTCTTTCCATAGATTTGGTGTTGTTTGATAAACTAAAAAAGTTAAATGTTGTACAAAATTATGTATTGAATTTGTAAATACTGAACTGTATTACAAAAACTATTTGTATAATTCTTGCCAGCATTATCGTTATGTGACTGTTCTGATACAATGAAGCTTAGATGTAAGTCTTGAGGAACCTTAAGTGTGGGGCTTAGGAGTTTCTTTCCTTTTTCACTTTTCTTTTTCGTAAATTTCCTACTTCCTGAAGTATTTGATTACTGAACAGCCAGAAGCCCTAATCTCCTATCTTTCCCATGTCAGAAGTTAAGCTAGGAATTTGATGAGCTTATTTTCTTGTCTGCCTCTTCCCAAGTTTGAATTTGAACTCCTTTAGGGATTTCTAGGTATTTTGAAATAGATTAGTTTAGAACTTTACCAAGTCTTCATTCCTAGCATCATACCTGAATATACTTGCTGTTTCACAATGAGAATTCATTTAGATTTCATATTATGCATTAGTTGCACATATACTCATAAGCAAAATGATCCTACTGCAGTTGGGCCGCTTATTTCAAATGCTTGAAGGTCTTGGCACAAAAATTGAGAAAGATGGATTACTGGAAAAGTACAGAAAACCTGAAGTGAATGCTGCATACATGGAAGAATGGTCCAGTTTGACCAAGAAATTTTTGAAAGCTCTTCCATATTCCCTCACTTCTGGCCAACTTAGTGCTATTTCAGAAATTATATGGGATCTAAAGAGGCCAGTCCCCATGAATCGACTTTTACAGGTTCTGGATTTTGCAAGAATGCTACTATTCTTTCATGATTCAACTGTCTAACATTTTTTCTAATTTAATCGACACATGCATCTTTCTTTTTAACTTATATTTAGTTCTATTGTTCTTGAAGTTAATTTTTTTTCTAACTGTCAGATTTCAGTTTCCTAATTAAGGAATATTTGAGTATATCAAATAGGATTCTGTAAATATTTTATCCCTAACTTTAAGGCTGTTTTTAGGTACAACATCCCTAGAATTAGTCTGTTTCCTAGTGTAAAGTTTCCTAAGTTAGGCTGACTATGTGTATAAATATTTATGTAATTTCTTGTGAAAAAGTACAATTGAAATAGCCTGTTTTTAACATGGTATCAGAGCTTTTTTAGCCCGATTTCTAGGATTTTTTTTCTTTGTCTGGCGATTTTTTTCTTGACTCCAACCAGCCCTCAAGCCTGTAGAATTTGTTCAAACGAAAAATGACTGAAACTGTCAAGATTAGTAACACTGGGATGTCTCGTAAGTTTCTGAACAACTCAAACCCAACAAGTACAAAGCCTATTAACAGGATTCCGTATGGTGCACCTCATCAAAAAGGCTCGTCACACTAAAGAAAGATGTTGGAAACTCCATGGGAAGTCACAAACAACAAACAAAAATTTTTCAAAGCAATTGGACAACCAAAGGGACAAGGGCAAGCATATACAAAGAAGACAATTTGGATGGAAAAGATAATTCTCGTGAATCACTGTTGAATTCTCGTGAAAAACAGATATTTTCTATTATATCTTCCACAAGAGATTACATACATATTTATACACATAGTTAGCCTAACTAAGGTAACTTTACGCTAGGAAACAGAATAATTGTAGAGATACTGTCTGTTCTTAAAGTTAGGGATAGAATATTTTTAGAATCATATTTGATATACTCAAATATTTTGAAATCGACACTCCCCTCAAGTCAAAAGTGGATATCATCTATTCTCACCTTGCTTACTAATTTCTCAAACAACTTCCCACAATCCTTTGGTAAGTATATCTCTAGTTGTTCGTCGGTGGACACAAATGGAGTGCAAATTAAGCCACCGCCTAGTTTTTCCTTTATGAAATGTCTGTCCACCTTAACGTGCTTCGCTCGATCATGTTGAATCGATTATGTGCGATATTGTTAGCGGACTTATTATCGCAATACAACTTCATTGGATCTTCCCACTTGATCTTCAAGTCTTCCAATATAATCTTTAGCCATAACAACTCGCAAACTCCAAGAGCCATTGCCTTAAATTCACTTCACGCACTAGATCTAGCCACAACATTTTGTTTTTTACTCCTCCAAGTCACAAGGTTGCCTAGAAAGTGTAAGAACTGAAGGTTGATCTTCTATCAACCATAGATCCTGCATAATTTGCATCGGTATAGGCTTCAAGGGTTAAATTTTCTCCTTTTTAAATAAGATTCCTTTGCTCGCATGCCTTTTAAGTCTTCAGTAGAATCTGATATACAAAGACTAAGATGTGATTCCTTAGGATTGTGCATAAATCGACTTACAACACCTAATGCATAGGTAATATCTCGATCCAGTATGGGACAAGTAAATAAGCTTCCCACAAGTTTTTGATATGACCTTCTATCAACCAACATCTTCTAATACATCTCCGAGTCTGTGGTTCACCTCTATGGGTGTCTCTCACGGTTTACAACCCAACTTGCTGTTTTCTCACAACAAATCAACTATGTATTTTTGCTTTGAGATATGAATATTCCTTCCCGAGAGTGTGCCACTTCAATACCAAGGAAATATTTTAACTTACCTAGCTCTTTGACTTCAATTCTTTTACTAGGCATTTTTTAACTTCTCCATTCCTTCTAGATCATCACCAATCACAATAATATCATCAACATAGACTAATAAAGCAATCACTCCCACGAAGATGAATGTTTTACTGACATGTATGATCTCCTTGACTCTGTTTATACCCCAACTTGAGCATCACTTTGGTAAATCTTCCAAACCAGCCCTCTGGGACTGTTTTAGTCCATATAAAGCCTTTTTAGTCTGCAAACCGCTGTCCCAGTATTTGGACCGAATCTTGGAGGAACATCCATATAGACTTCCTCCTTAAGGTCACCGTGTAAAAGGCATTTTTGATGTCAAAGTGTTGTAATTTCCAAATTTCTGGCTATGCGGCTAGTGACAACAACACTCTTACAGTTGTTCATCTTTGCAACAGAGGGCAAATGTCTCAAGATAGTCTATCCCATACATTTGAGTGTACCCTTTAGCAAACCAACCTTGCTTTGTACCTCTCCAAAGAACCATCTCGACTTATATTTCACTGTGTACACCCAAATGACATCCCACCGGTTTCTTTCCTTCCTGGTAATTTCACTAAGTCCCATGTCTTATTTTTTTCAATAGCTTCCATTTCAACCTTCATGGCATTTCTCCAATTCTCATCTTCTAATGCCTCGAATACGCTTTTTAGGGATGGAAATAGAATTTAGGCTAGTAAGAAAGGCTTTGTGGTTATGGGACAAGTTTTTGTAAGACATGAATAGGTGCAAGGGATGTTTTGTACAAGCTCTAGTTCCCTTTCTAATAGCAATGGGAAAATCATCTAAATCAGTAGTATTAGAATTCAAAGTAGGTTCAAAGCAGCTACTCTCAGTCGAGATAGAGAAGAAGATGATTGAACTTGTAATTTGGTGTCTTCTTCTTTGAGTAAATCAGAACTGACGAGTAGTGTCCCGAATTCCTCTTGGTGATTTGGGTGTACTAGGCTCAGTTTCAGGTTGTATAGGGGTCATTGTTTCAAGTTGGGCAGGTCGGGTAGCAGGCAAGGTCTGAGTGAGAGTGTTTGATTGCTGGATAGGAGCTGGAATGTCAAGAAGAAAGAATTCTTTGTCCTTATCTTCTTTGAATAAGATCTCTCCCTGAAGATAAGGACGAGTGAAGAAATTTTCTTGTTCAGCAAAAGTAACATCAGCTGTTACAAAAAATTTTTTTGTGGCTGGATGATAGCACTTGTACCTCTTTTGAGTGAAAGAATATCCAAGAAAGACACTTGACAGCCCGTGGATCAAATTTCCCTTTATTTTGAGAATGAACATGGACAAAGGCGACACAGCCAAATACTTTGGGAGTAAAATTACTGGAGGTATTGAAATCAGGAAAAAATTTGGCTAGAACTTGCATAGGACTTTGAGATTCAAGGACCTTTGTAGGCAATTTATTTAACAAATGAGTAGCAGTTAGAACAAACAGTGGATGGCCCCCAAACATCACTATGAACAAGAGTAAAAGGAGTGGATGTTCTTTTATTGCTTACTGGAAAAGAGGTACGTTTATGTTTTGCAAGTTCACAAATATCACAATGAAATTTTTCAACAGTTAATCCTTTGAATAGTGAAGGAAACATAATTTTAAGGACTCTAAACGATGGGTGACCAAGGCGAAGGTGATAGAGCCAAATTTGGTCTTTATTGGTTTTAATAGACTCGGATATGAGAGATAAATGTGAGGAATTTAGAACACTAACTTCTTCACTGGATTCTTCAAGATAGTATAGGCCATTTATTTCCTTAGCATGTCCAATCATCCTCCTCGATTCTGCTCTCTGAAAAGACACCGATTGTGATAGAAAACCACTTTACGATTAGAGTCTTTGGTAATTTTTTTAATGGATAAAAGATTGGTAAATAATTTTGGAACATGAAGGACATTTTTAAGAGTAAGGTTTTGTTTATAACAATATCACCTTGACTGCCACTCGTGATCACAGAACCATCACCACTCGTTATTTTTCTACTAGAACAAGGTGTATATGAAACAAATTTTTGTGAGGAGTGGGTCATGTAGTCTCAGAGCTCCCGAGTCAATGACCCAAGAACTTTTGGTATCTCAGATTTGAGACTTTAGAATTTTGAGGAGAGGATATACCTGAAAAGGCCAAACTACAAGTACTGTTGAAGAAGTTTTTTCCAATGATCCTAGCAAATTTTTTAACTTCTCAATTTCTTCTTTATTGAATTCAATAGGTAATTCCCGAGAATTGTTTTTTTTATCTAGTCGTCTAGTCAGTATTTGCTCGCCCTTGTCCCTTTGATTGTCCACCTTTTTCTCAAAAATTTTTGTTTGTTGTCCGTGGCTTCCCATGGAGTTTCCAAAGATCTGTCTTTAGTGTGACGAGCCTTTTTGCAAAGAGGGTGCACCATATAGAATCCTTGTTAAAAGACTTTGTACGTTCTCTATCTGCCTATTATCTTCACTAGTTGGTTTGCTCCAGCCAAATCTCCTCTCATTTACAGACATTAGTAACCAAGGCTGAACTATCCACTTGATTGTTCTCCACCATAACTCCTCTTCTTTCTTCCTCAAAGACGAACAATTGCAATTGTTTCATTTAATGATGGTAGTTCCTCTTTTCCAAGTATTTGAACTCTTATCGCATCAAACTCAACATTCAAATCCAAAGAAGAAAATCATAAATTTGATCCTTTTCAACAAACCTTTTCAGAGTGCTTTGATCTTCACCGCACTTCATCCGAATGCATCGTAATGATCCATCTCTTGCCACAAACTTTGCAATGATTGGAATACTCCGTGATTGATCGACTTCCTTGCTTGGTGGATGAAATCTTAGTATTGATTTCATAGATTTGAGCAAATCTCGAACTTTAGAATAAGTTCGCTTCAGCCTTCCTATATTTCTTTGGATGTGCTAAGAAACATGCATGTATCACTCGATTTACGGCATCATAGAGTTCCATAACCAAGACATTACCAAAGAGTCTTGTTCATCCCAAGCATCAAACTTAGGGTCCCCTTTTTAGGTCCAGCCCGAGTAAGTGACTCAAATTTTCCTCTTCCTTTCAAGAAGGTACGAACCAATTGGGACCATTTCAGAGAATTTTTCCATTTAGCCCAGAGGCTACTTGGATATTCTCAAACTCACTCATTGGATTTCGAGTTGTTTACGTAAATTTCTCGAGCCCTCCCGGTGTTACATCGGTCTTGATAGTTTCAGTCTGTTGTGTCCGAACAAGTTCTATAGACTTGAGGACCGGTTGGGAGTCGAAAAAAAAACATGCTAAAGAAATCGGCTAAAAATCCCAAAAATCAAAGCTAAATAATGATGTCTCGATACCATGTGAAAAACAAGATATTTTCTATTATATCTTCCATAAGAGATTACATACATATTTATACACATAGTTAGCCTAACTAAGGTAACTTTACGCTAGGAAACAGAATAATTGTAGAGAGACCAGCATGAATTTTTAAAGTTAGGGATAGAATATTTTTAGAATCATATTTGATATACTCAAATATTCTGAAATCTGACAAATTCAATAAAGAAGAAATTGAGAAGTTAAAAAATTTGCTGGGATCATTGGAAAATTCTTCTTCAATGTACTTGTAGTTTGGCTTTTTCTGTATATCCTCTTCTCGAAATTCTAAAGTCTCGAGATACAATACCAAGAATTCTTGGGTCATTGACTCAGAGCTACTGACCACACATGACCCACTCCTCACAAAAATTTGTTTCATATACACCTTGTTCTAGTAGTAGAAAAATAACAAGGGTGATGGTTCTGTGATCACAATCCACGGTCAAGGTGATATTGTTATAAACAAAAACCTTACTCTTAAAAATGTCCTTCATGTTCCAAAAGTATTTACCAATCTTTTATCCATTAAAAAATTACCAAAGACTCTAACCAGTAAAGTGGTTTTCTATCACAATCGGTGTCTTTTTCAGAACAGAATACGAGGAGGATGATTGGACATGCTAAGGAAATAAATGGCCTATACTATCTTGAAGAATCCAAGAAGAAGTTAGTGTTCAATTCTCTCACGCTATCTCTCATATCCGAGTCTATTAAAACCAATAAAGACCAAATTTGGCTCTATCACCTTCGCCTTGGTCACCCATCGTTTAGAGTCCTTAAAATTATGTTTTCTTCACTATTCAAAGGATTAACTGTTGAAAAATTTCATTGTGATATTTGTGAACTTGCAAAACATAAACGTACCTCTTTTCCAGTAAGCAATAAAAGAACATCCACTCCTTTTACTCTTGTTCATAGTGATGTTTGGGGGCCATCCACTATTTCAAATATTTCTGGGGCTAGGTGGTTTGTATCCTTTATTGATGATTGTACTCGTGTGTCTTGGATATTTCTTTTAAAACAAAAATCCGATGTAAGGTCTGTCTTCCCAACCTTTTACAACATGATCAAAACACAATTTGGAGCTGAAATAAAAAGGTTTAGGTCAGACAATGCCAAAGATTATTTCAATCAATTTCTTTCAACATATTTCCAAGAAAGAGGCATTATACATGAGTCATCTTGTGTTAGTACACCCCAACAAAATGGTGTTGCCGAAAGAAAGAATGGTCACATTTTAGCTATTACAAGAGCCCTTTTGTTCCAAAAAAATGTCCCTAAACAATATTGGGGAGGCTTTGTTTTAATCTACTCATTTGATAAATAGATTGCCTACAAAAGTCCTTGAATCTCAAAGTCCTATGCAAGTTCTAGCAAAATTCTTTCCTGATTTCAATACTTTAAGTAATCTTACTCCCAAAATATTTGGCTGTGTTACCTTTGTACGTGTTCATTCTCAAAATAGAGGAAAATTTGATCCACGAGCTGTCAAGTGTGTCTTTCTTGGTTATTCTTCCACTCAAAAGGGGTACAAATGCTATCATCCAACCACAAAATTTTTTTTTGTAACAGCGGATGTTACTTTTGCAGAACAAGAGAATTTCTTTACTCGTCCTTATCTTCAGGGGGAGATCTTATTCACAGAAGATAAGGACAAAGAATTCTTTCTTCTTGACATTCCAGCCTCCCGTCCAAAGAACCAACGCTCACATTCCAGCTCCATCAAAGAACCATACACTCCCACTCGGTCCTTGCCTACTAACCAACCAGCGACTTGAAACAATAGTCCCTATACAACTCAAATGAGCCTAATGCACCCAAATCACCAAGAGGAATTCAGACACTACTCGTCCTTTATCGTTTACTCAAGGAAGAAGGCACCAGGCAAGTTCAATCATCTTCTTCTCCTATACGACTGATGTAATTGCTTTGAACCTACTTTGAATTCTAATACTGCAAATTTAGATGATTTTTCCATTGTTATTAGAAAGGGGACTAGAACCTGTACAAAACATCCCTTATACCTATTCATGTCTTACAAAAACTTGTCCCATAATCACAAAACCTTTCTTACTAGCCTAAATTCTATCTCCATTCCCAAAACTGTATCCGAGGCATTAGAAGATGAGAATTGGAAAAATGCCATGAAAGTTGAAATGGAAGCTCTTGAAAAAAATAAGACATGGGACTTAGTAACATTACCGAGAGGAAAGAAACCAGTGGGATGTCGCTGGGTGTACATAGTGAAATATAAGTCAGATGGTTCTTTAGAGAGGTACAAAGCAAGACTGGTTGCTAAAGGGTACACTCAAATGTATGGAATAGACTACCTTGAGGCATTTGCCCCTGTTGCAAAGATGAACACCGTAAGAGTGTTGTTGTCACTAGCTGCCAACCAAGGCTGGAAATTACAGCAATTTGACATCAAAAATGCCTTTTTACACGGTGATCTTGAGGAGGAAGTCTATATGGATGTTCCTTCAGGATTCGGTCCAAATACAGGACAGGTAGTTTGCAGACTAAAAAAGGCTTTGTATGGACTAAAACAGTCCTCGAGGGCTTGGTTTGGAAGATTTACCAAAGTAATGCTCAAGTTGGGGTATAAACAGAGTCAAGGAGATTACACTGCTTGTAAAACACTCATCTTCGTGGGGAGTGATCGCTTTATTAGTCTATGTTGATGACATTATAGTGACTCGTGATGATCTAGAAGGAATGAAGAATTTAAAGAAATGCCTAGTAAAAGAATTTGAAGTCAAAGAGCTCTCAGTAAGTTAAAATATTTCCTTGGTATTGAAGTGGCACACTCTCGGGAAGGAATATTCATATCTCAAAGAAAAATACATAGTTGATTTGTTGACAGAGACGGGCAAGTTGGGTCAGTAAACCAAAGAGAGACACCCATAGAGGTGAACCACAGACTTGGAAATGCACTAGAAGATGCAGCAGCTTGATAAAAGGTCATATCAAAGACTTGTAGGGAAGCTCATTTACTTGTCTCATACTGCACTGGATATTGCCTATGCAAAGAGGTGTTGTAAGTCAGTTTATGCACAATCCCAAAGAATCACATCTTAGAGCCGTATATCGATTCTACAAGATTTAAAGGGCACGCCAGGAAAAGGAATCCTATTTAAAAAGGGGGAGAATTTAACCCTTGAAGCCTATACTGATGCAGATCATGCAGGATCTATGGTTGATAGAAGATCAACCTCGGGCTATTGTACTTTCCTAGGAGGCAACCTTGTGACTTGGAGAAGTAAAAAACAAAATGTTGTGGCTAGATCTAGTGCGTGTTTGAATTTAGGGCTATGGCTCTTGGAGTTTGTGAGTTGTTATGGCTAAAAATTATTTTGGAAGATTTGAAGATCAAGTGGGAAGGTCCAATGAAGTTGTATTGCGATAATAAGTTTGCCATCAATATTGCACATAATCCAGTTCAACATGATCGAACGAAGCATATTGAGGTTGACAGACATTTTATAAAGGAAAAACTGGACAGTGGCTTAATTTGCACTCCATTTGTGTCCACTGATGGTCAACTAGCAGACATACTTACCAAAGGATTGTTTGGGAAGTTGTTTCAGAAATTAGTAAGCAAGCTGAGAATGGATGATATCCACTTCCCAGCTTGAGGGGGAGTGTCAGATTTCAGTTTCCTAATTAAGGAATATTTGAGTATATCAAATAGGATTCTGTAAATATTTTATCCCTAACTTTAAGGCTGTTTTTAGGTACAGCATCCCTAGAATTAGTCTGTTTCCTAGTGTAAAGTTTCCTAAGTTAGGCTGACTATGTGTATAAATATTTATGTAATTTCTTGTGAAAAAGTACAATTGAAATAGCCTGTTTTTAACACTAACCTTCTTCATGAATTAGCCGTCGCTATAAAAGTATAGATGGGCTCTTTGGCTGTTTACATTGTCTGCCCCCTTACCCCCTAGCTCCCTTGAAAGAAATACATCCAATAAATTTAACTCCCAAATCAGACCTCCTGGCCTAAAAGTCTTCTAGGACTATGATAGTCTGCCACAATTACTAGCAAATTCTTGGTAATTAGCAAATATATTGGATCACGAGTTTCATTGGCTTCATTTTATCATTGCATGACACTATGACTCTTAAAGCTGACAGGTTTGATGGTGTGTAGATTTGTAGAAAAGGTTAATGGTTTGACTGGTTCCTGATAAATATAAAAGGATATAGTTTGAACTTGCTTGTATCTTCCTTGATGGTTTCCTTCCCAAATTTTAGTTTAGTTTCATGGTTAAGGCTAGCCTCTGGTGATTCTGATTTTGGGTTCTTGCTGCTAGAAATCATTCCTTTATTTTTATTTTTTTTGAAGTTCCAGTAGTGCCTGTGCCATTATGCCCGCTAAGAAGAACTAAGAATGCAATTTTAACAAAACAATAGGGTACGGTAGAGAGGAAGTACTATAGTAATGTATTTCAACAAGTTACTATTGTGGGAAATGGGTTTTAATTTACTATGAGATATAAATAGGATTTGGTTGTTCAAAATATGAGAAAGTGGATAATGTTCTAGCTCCTTGATTTTGTTGAAGACATGACACCTACCCTGCATAATGAAAAGAATTGAGCTCTAACTACTAGATCAACTACTAGCTTGTGCCTGGAATATTTGTATTTTTAATAATCCTTGACACAAAAAATAAAAAAATCCAAATTGCAATGGCAACATCTAAATTTTGTGTAAATCCTTAACTCGCTATTTTCTTGTTTATATATTTAAGAGCAAGATTCTATGTAATGATGACTTTATTTGGATTAACTTCATCTTGAATAGGCAAAGATCAAGTTTTATATGAAGGGAAGAGGAAAAAATGTATAGAGAGTTGAGATTTGATTTTATCTGATATTTGTCATATGTTTTTTTTGTTATTCTTGAAAACTGATAAGCTTGCTTGATAATATATGGATCTCTTTGTAGGGAGACGTTGGATGTGGGAAAACTATTGTTGCTTTTCTGGCATGCGTGGAGGTTATTGCCTCTGGTTATCAGGTTGGTAAATTCAAGCTACACGTTTCACCTCTTCTGTAAGCCTTTTAAAGATTTATCTTTGCATACAGCTAAACATACTATATGCTGCTTATCACCTTACTCATTATGGTAGTATTTTAGGAAATCTTGCTTATGTTATAGGTATTCTATTCCGTACTGGTTTTAATGGTACATGATTATGTTTTGAGCTGACTTTATTTACTTTAGGCAGCTTTCATGGTTCCTACTGAGTTACTTGCAATCCAGCACTATGATCACTTTGTAGATCTGCTAGAGAAGATGGATGAGGTTGATAATAAACCTTCTGTTGCTTTACTAACTGGATCAACCCCACTAAAGCAATCACGTCTGATTCGTAAGGTATGTATATCATCTGGTGCTCTTATTTGTTGTATAATCATCCTCAGTTTCTCTAACCATTTTAGGCTGCAGGATCTCCAAAGTGGAAATATCTCACTTGTCATTGGAACCCATAGTCTAATAGCCGAAAAAGTGGAGTTTTCTTCTTTACGTATTGCTGTGGTGGATGAGCAGCATCGTTTTGGTGTGATCCAGAGAGGAAAGTTTAACAGTAAGGTTGTCCACTTTTACTTGGCTATAAAATGCTAAATTATATGCATATATCTCCTGAGCTATATGTGTCAATGGAGAATTTTATTGAGTGTAATATCTTCAGGTCGTGTTTCAGCCATCGCAGAATGTTGGATAAAATAGTTTGGACTTTGGACTATTATTCTTTTCTTCTTTTCTATCTCCTCTTGTTGAAGTTATGACATTGCTGCATGTGTCTGTTTCTTTTAAAATATAAGTTGACTTGTTATCACAATACTGAAAAGTTTATTATGCTTTCTGAAGGATTAAAAATAGTCAATCCTTCAAAAAAAAAAAAAAATTACGGTCAAGAGCTCTGCATAACAAAGTTTAAGCTGTTTTAGCTTCATTTCTTGTTGTGAAATTGGTTGTAGGTGTATGTGTTTTTGTGTCTATGGGTGTAATATCATTTTGAAGAGATGAAAATATCTCACAAGGGAAATCTTTTGTCAGTAGTTGTGAGGCTGGTAAAGAAATGATGAAAAGAACATTGGTAATTGGTTAAAAGAAAGGAAAAGCACTGAAATAGAGTCATATAAGTTTCGCCTTTGGATTACATAAGGTGTCCCTTTTGCTTTGCTAGTGGCAATGTATACTTTCACCTAAAAAACTTGGGTGTTTCACTGCATCGTCAATATGTTCATGATCTTTTTCTGGCGTTGTTTTCATTAAATGCTGGATGCGTAGTAAAGTTAGCTTTATTTCTGTGATTGATATTGTTATCAATTAACATATTGAATCTTAGTAAGCATTTATCAGATGTCACTTTCAACCTTGAATATTTTACATATTTTAAAATACATTTACATATCAATCAAATTCTTGAAGGCTACCTATGAATGTCATCTACAAATTAAATACCAATTGATATTAGAATGCTGGTCATCATCCATTTGCTTGAGAAGCAACGTTGGTAGACCCCTACGCCTCCTGCCCCAAACAGAAGAAAAAGGGGAAGTTTTATTTCAGAATATGATTTGATGAAATATGTTGACCCTTAATGTTTCACCTGGTATCATTTGTCTTATTTGATTTTGCAAGAATAATTCCATCTTTAAGCTGTTAGAAGCAGTTACTCATTTTGTTATGTGCCAATGTTGTTATGATGAGTTAATGGAGAAACTCAACCTTACAGCTATACTGTACTTCAACAAGCTCGAGAATGCAAGCGGCTGACACAGATGTTTCCTCTGAACATGACATCCATATGGCTCCTCATATTCTTGCCTTGTCAGCTACTCCTATCCCAAGGACTCTTGCTCTTGCCTTGTATGGTGATATGTCTTTGACAAATGTACGTACAATTTGTGGTACTTCTAGCTGCTTGAATTCTCTCTAGTTCGTTTTATGTTTAAATAGATTAAATCCTTGATTTATTATTGATTTGTATTGAACAAAAACTTATTAATTTCTTTATTTAACCTTCTCTCTTGATTCTGCTCAGTTTTTCTCTTGACTATATCTTTTGGTGATGGAAAAAATTATTTAGCAAAAAGAAATAGAAGCATGGTTCAGAGAAGTAATACTAGAGAGCTAGGAAATAGAATGTCTGACTTTGTAACTTTAAACACCTAATACTCAACAAGCATTTCTAGAAAGTTAGAAGAAATTCCAAATGATAAATTGAGGTGGGTTAGTCTGAAAGCAACTCACCTACAGTTAAGGATAATTTGGACAACTTAGTGCACTTAAGTGACTTGTTTACAGTTACATGCTCATTGTCTACTAATGATTTTTCTCTGGTTTCCTGTAATGACAGATTACTGACTTACCTCCTGGAAGGATACCTGTTGAAACATACATCATTGAAGGAACCGACAATGGCTTTAAGAATATTTATGCGGTATGGCATATAGTTGTCCTACTTTGTTGAAATACTGCATGTGTCTATTTCTTACTTAAAAGGAAACGGAATGATAATTGTTGATAACTGAAAACGTGATACAGTATGCATTAGTTTGGTAATGTGTTTGATGCCATTTTTCTTTGCGTTCATTTGCTTTCTTGTACTTTTGGAACCAAAACAATATTGGTGCAGTAGTTCCTTCTAGGGAGTGTAACCATCAGATTTCATATCAGAGAAGTCAATTGAAGTGAGAACTAGAAATGTAGAAATCAAATTTTTGCTTATTCACCTGGTATTTTATTACTTTGTAGAAAATCCTTATGAGCCTTGTTTCTATTATGTGTAATTATGTATCATTTAATTATATTTCTCAGAGAAATAAAAGGAGAGGGGCAACACGAAGGAATATATTTAACATTACTTAAACTAAATGCAGATTTTTAACCTGTGAATGAAAATTTGCCTATTTAGTTCAAGTGGTGAAGAATCTATAAATGGATTTGAACATTTTCCTTTTTAACAGATGATGCTAGAGGAGTTAGAAGCAGGAGGAAGACTGTATATTGTATATCCAGTCATTGAACAATCAGAGCAATTACCTCAACTTCGGGCTGCTTCCGCAGATCTTGAGACCATATCAAATCAGTTTCAGGATTATAACTGTGGGTTGTTGCATGGAAGAATGAAGAGTGATGAAAAGGAAGAAGCATTGAGAAAGTTTAGGTCTGGAGAAACAGATATTTTACTTTCTACTCAAGTAATTGAGATTGGTGTTGATGTTCCAGATGCATCTATGATGGTTGTGATGAATGCTGAGAGATTTGGAATAGCTCAGTTACACCAACTTAGAGGACGAGTTGGTCGTGGGGCAAGAAAGTCTAAATGTATATTAGTAGCATCTTCTTCAAGTAGCCTAAATCGTCTTAAGGTGCTTGAAAAGTCATCAGATGGCTTCCACTTAGCTAGTGTAGATCTTCGTCTACGTGGACCTGGTGATTTACTTGGAAAAAAACAGTCTGGGCACCTTCCTGAATTTCCTATTGCTAGATTGGAAATGGATGGGAATATTTTGCAAGAGGCACATGTTGCTGCATTGGTAAATTTATTCCCTTGCTCTTATTATATAATTGCTCTTTGTTTTGCTTAATTTCTTTTGAGATAGGCGTTTCATCCAATAAAGGTATAGTGTTTCTTTCTTGTAGTTATCCGCTACAGTGAATACATGTATCCTCAATTCCTCATCCTTGATTGAGATACTAGTTTTTTCTAAACAGTCGCTGCTGCTTGTGCAGTATTTCTGCATTTTGCATTTCTGTGATGTCTAATATATAGGTGTTTCTTTATTGTTTGTGTGAAAAAAATATTTGAACATACACTCCTAGCAGTAAAATCACTATTAATAGAACCAAACCTAGTTTTCGGTAACTGTACTCTAGAGATGGTTCTGAACTACTGATAATGTCATGTCTTTGTTTTAAAATCCGGATACCATATTGTATTAATTTATCTCTCAGAATGAGTTCTACTGTTAGTTCATGTGTGCTTTGTGTCCATGATCTATAATACAAACACTGGTTTTTCTGTATGCAGAAAGTCCTAAGTTATTCTCACGACTTGGAACTTTTTCCGGCACTGAAAGCAGAACTTAGCATGCGACAGCCACTCTGTATTCTAGGTGATTGAGCTGTAGCTGGCATGGTGATTTCAAGGTTTCAGTTTAACATTTGGACAGAGACTGCAGGTATGGCTTGTTAGTGAGCCCTTTGCTTGTATAGCATTGTGTTTAGGTGGCTTACTTGCTCTTTTGCTGCATCCTCATTTTAATGTGATGTAAATCCACAATTAGCTGGTAAAAAAGCTGTACAGTTCTGGATGTTGTCATTTATATTCTTAAAAAGGATGTTCTTTTCACATGGAAGGTCTTGTTGTGGTCGAGTGACACCATCTTAAAAAGGATGTTCTTTTCACATGGAAGGTCTTCGGAGTTTTTGATATGATAACAGTCATGATCGAGAAATTCCACAATTGGACCAAATTCTCATTGGTGCAAGTCAAAGTTGATCAGCCTCATAATATTCTTTCCTCTTTAATTATTACTTTGTTTTCTAGTTATGATTGAACCTTATCTTAAGCATCGTTGCTCGAGATTGAGATTGATGTATCGAGGAGAGTCAACTCAAAACTGTGAAAATGGTGAAGTTTCAGTCCAAGCCATAGCGTGCATAATATGACAAGTAATCTGTGTTTGTTATAATTGTGAAGATATAATTAAAAGTTAGAATTGGTCCTATCAATAGCCACACGAATACGAGGCAGCATACATAAGTTATAAAGGAATCCAGGAAATTGGGCCAAACAATTTTATTGTTGGTCCAAATAAGATAAGAATGAGGCCCAATCAAAAAAGATCTAGTCAAGACAGGTTGACCTGAGCTATAAAAAGACTGTCCAAGATTTATTAGAGAGGTCGGGACGGGTAACTCGGATTTTGGACAGGTTTGACCTAGTCTACAAGGCATTATCAATCACAGAGATCTTATGCATATAATGGTGGCTCACGCGTCTTGGCTCTCAAAAACCCTACCACATTGGTCGGTAAAGCTTGCTTTAACAACCATTCCCCACCACCCATTGTTAAAACCATGGTCCTAGATTCTTGTTCTTGGTTAAGGTTTTTTGTGAACCTTTTAGGTCCAAAAATGGGTTGTGTGGGGTTTAAAGATTGGTAGCTTATCCACTTACTGTTACATCCAACCTAAGATTTAATCACAATCATTTGATTTAAAGCTTCATTTCTATAGGCACCTCAAAACCATCTTCTAATCCAGGACCTCTACTCGCATTATCAAGCTCCTTCGAGAGAGATTCCACCCATTCTGCCAAAACTAGTTTAGAAGGTTATTTATGCTCCACCCTCTTTCTCACATTATGCCCTTTTTTGGTAATTTCTTTCATGGAAATAGTCATATTTTCAAAAGTCAACGAACTTTTGGCTTTGCATGGGTCATGTACGCCACCTTCAGCTTGTTTTAATCCATTCCCTTCCTCAATTTTGACAATTGTTTGACAATTATTTCAAAGACTTGATTTCTTTTCAATTGTAATAAAAGTGGTATTTCTTGGCCCACCAGCTTTGAACCATTCAGCCCACTTATGGAGCCCTTCACGTAGCCGTCCAACTTCTCAAGCCCATGCGCACCACTTGGCCCAGCTGCCATTTGACCCACATTTTTAGAATTATTAAAATCTTCCATGTCATTAATTTTTGCAACCCCCTTGTTTCTCACGACACTTCCCCATTTTCCGTGCTTTTTATTCTTCTTTATTGTAAACCTCTTCACGTGGCGTGAAGGCTACCCCAAATGTGAGAGAGTTTGGGTAAAAATATAAGTTCAAAAAATGAGTTTAGACAAAAAAATAAGGCCCATTTAAAAAATGAGCTGGGCCTTAGGTAAGGTATTTTTGGCCCGGGCCTGGCCCGGCCTGAATTCACTAAAGGATAAAAAAATCCTTTTTTTTTTTGCTTTTGTCCTTTAGTGAATTCGGATTAGGTCGTGCCCGAGCAAAAAATGCCTTACTCGAGGCCCGGCCCGTTTTTTAAATAGGCCTTATTTTTTTGTCTAAGCCCATTTTTAGGCTTATATTTTTGTCCAAACCCTCCCATATTTGGGGCGAGCCTTCGAGGCCGGGCCACAGGTCTAATTCTAGTATTATTTATGTATACATATTTTTTAAAATTTATTTTTAATTTGTTGAAATATATTTATTTTGATATTTTTTTAATATTTTTAATGTATTATATATATTAAAATTATATAAAAATTAATATAAAAATTAATAGGGGCGGACTAGGTCGGGCTTGGGTAAAATTTTAGGTCCATTTTTCGAGCCGGACAAGGCCCGATCCTAACAAACGGGCTTAAATTTTTAGTTGAACTCGGCCTGGCCCGACCCATGCACACATCTATTTACTGCCAACTTTCCATTTCCATCAAATCTAAACGCCTCAATCTCCTCTTGTAAAATCTCAGTAGATTCCTCCAATCTTGGCTCCTCCGGATCCATCAATTCATCAAAACAAGTATTTCCTGGTCCTGATTTTCTACCTAAAGGATTCTTGCCAAGTTTCTTTGTTGTCGATTGTTTAGCCAGTCACCGTTTCCAACCAGAAACCTATATCCAAGGGCCAAAATAGTTTTGGTCAGCTGCCATTTTCTCACCTGACGATGGAGTCAGTCAGGAATCACTCAAGCAGGCCGTTCTTCCATCCTACCCTTTACCATCGACAGGCATTCATCTTACTAATGGCCATAGCATATATTTAACATCAAACGGGGTACCATCAATTCCCACAAATGCTTTCAACGGTTTTATCAAATCCACCACCTCAACAAACCTCGCAAATTTGCCTCATTTCCCAACTGTTGTAATATAATCAACATTCACCATTTTCCTAGTGTCCCTATTACGAGACGCAGCAGCTTCTTATTGTAGAACCTGTAAGGTAGGCTCTGTAGTTTCATCCACACGACAATTTTCGAAGGGTGTTTCTACTTTGTAGAGAAGTCACAGCTCCAAGGTTGAACCGGAAGATAGTTACCATAGACTACTCAAGGCCTTCTATCAGAGCTTTGGTGTAATCCTGGTACACATCAAACTTCACAAGGTAGTAGTCATTATCGATATCAATAACTTGGAACAAACCCACATGCTTCCAAAGAATTTGAATTCTGTTGAGTGGTGATTTGTAACCAATCGAACATCCCAACAGCCTCACCACCAATGTCTACTCCATATTCCTAACCTGTATTTCTTATACCCGATCGGAGAAGAAAATCTATGGATAATGGCCATCCAAAGAGACTTTGACATCTCCTTCCAAAATCTCAAAATCGTCATTCTCTAACCCTTCATCTGCACCACCAGCGAAGCTCCCAACATTCGTCATTAGCTTATCTTTGAATGACACTTCCCCAAGCTAGTGTCCTCCATAGACAGATCTTCTGGAGGGGACTCCTCCGAATTCTTGTTCTGTAGTTTCTTGGTTGCTCGTTCAATCCTCGACGAGATCGACAAGCCAGGGTGTTCAAGGCCCGACAAAGCCGTGATAGCTAAATTCACTGTCGACATAAATACCTTTGTAATAAATTATTTTAATTTAATTTGTTTTATTTTTGTTTCAATAGTATTAACCATTTATTTGAACCCATTTACCATTCAATATTCAATTTGATTTTACCCATGCATTTAAATAATTATCATCATAATAATTATAATATATTTGAATCTAAATCATAATAAATTTAGACATTACGAGATTTAAATAAGAATAAATTTGGATGTGTTGGAAAAAATTCAATCAACTGAAAATTATTTGTAACACCCCAAACCCGGCCTAGAAGGTTAAACCAAATCTGGACAAGTTACACCAACGTATTGAAAATTGATTTCTTTTCGGAGTTTTAATTTTGAAAACCAAAAATTCATTTTAGTCGATTTAGGTGGTTTTGTAGTTTCATGTTAGAGATTGACAGATACTGACGAGATTATAAAAAAAAAACAAGAAAAGTCCAAAAACATATTACAAACCCAAAAGACCAAATTAGTGCAAAACAATCCGAGCTCCCGTACGCCGTTCGATCCTAAGTCAGATGTCTACCTAAACAGATAAAGGTAAGACAAAGGGTGAGCTACTAAACACTGTGTATAACCAAACTCAGATACAAATAAACAGATCATAATATATAAATCAAAGTAACACAAAGAACTTAATAATAGTTATATAACCAGTACAGAACAAATCTAGAGTATAACAAAGATTTCAACAACAGTAGTACAACGGAATTGAACAAAACAAAACATAGCAGAACAAAGCGAGTCAAGCATAACAGAACTACACAGAGGATGTGTGTTATGTAGATTTTGTATTTTTCAAACAGATCATAACGCAGATTTATCAGAACATCCTACCCAACTCTGCTACACACCAAAATATAGTTCCCCCAGAACTTGTCCAACCAAATCACACCAACAGATAATTATGGATGGTGCCACTAGAATTTTGCAGTTAAAATTGCCAGATTGGATACATGTGGTCAAGCCACTATAATATAGCCAAGCTGCTAGAACAGAATTGTGGATAAACCGCCAGATAATGTAGATCATTAAACTGCTAGAAAATTTCTCCTTTCACATCAACTCAAATCCCATGCAATGTGTTATGACATGCATATATTGAATCAAAGTGATGAGCATGTAAGTCATGCTATCTTTCAATAACAGAATAAGTAGACATTGGAGGCCATATTTTGTAAAATAGACTTATCAACCTCAACAGATCATACCAGATTTGCCATGAAGTCACATGCACGATTATAAATTAAAATCAGTAACAATCAATCTAACATGTTAAGATATCGTATATTCTTCATCAACAAAGTAACGTAGAGGCATACTAACAAACTTAACAAAATACAGATCGTACCTGGATAGTTCGCACACATTAGACAATAGCACATTACGTTTTAACAGATCCTATTCACTTAGGTTCAAACATAGCAGACATACATATAGGTCACAAGTTATTCATCATCAGATCATTAGATATCAAGTTATATAGCCTAATTCAGATCGTACAGACCCTACAGTAGGCCTGCGTTCGTTTCGGATGACGCTTGTGGCCCAAGGGAAAAATTCCAAATATTACTTCACATGCCCGTATAGTTTCACACGGCCTCGAGAACTGATCTGTGTGACTCCACACGGTCTGACACACACTCGTGTGTCCCACACGGCCTAACACACACCCGTGTCACTTTCCTGTGTGGTCCTAATTCACAAACAGTGAGTTACACGGCCTGAACACACGCCCATTTCACTGGCTCGTGCGAACATGCACAATTCATAACCACACAAGGCGTGTGCCCCCAATTTTTGTGAACAGTAAGTTACACGGCCATGTGGCTCACACACCTACCACACAGCCGTATGGCATCGACAATCTCATTTTCTAATGACTAAAATTCGAAGAAGAAGGGGTTTCCGGTACCTATCTGATACAGATTCGATGCAAGATTAACAAGGATGAATTCTCATCCCTAAGCGACAAGCAATTGCCCAACAAATGATTAATTCACAGCCAAATCACTAAAAAAACTAACATTCTAAAATCGAAGCTACGTCGAGGAACTTTCGACACCAAAACTTTAAATCGAACTTATCGACCGACGAATTAAACTAGAATGAGAAGTTATACCCCGTACAGAATCAGTGTAACGTAACATAACAAAAAGAAAGGTCACTTGAAAATAAAAGACCAAAATGAAGAAACTAAAGAACAAAAAAAAGAATGACAGAAAAATGTTGCAGAAAAAGAATGAGCAAAATGAAAAATAAATACACCGAAGGTTTCTGGAAGGTTTTAAATAACCAACCAAAACTAACTACCATACAACAAAATTGAAAAATAAAACATTCCTTATTACTTTCGCCGGGATTCAAACACAAGACCAAAGATTATACAGAAGCTTAATGTAACACCCCTTACCCATGTTCGATGCCGGAACAGGGTACGAGGCATTACCGGACTTAATCACTAATCATCGTATAAAAACCGATTCATAATTTCACTTAATTTAAAAATTTTTCAAACACATTCAAGCTGTCCCTTAAAAAGAGCTTACAAGGCCCATATCATGCTTTAATTCAACCGCACACATCGGCAAGCATACACGTTCATAAATTGTATCATTTAATTAATAACATAATTAAGACTATCTTCATATAATGACTTTATACAATAGAGACCTTCAATTAACTTAGGTTAGTATTTTAGGGCAACTCCTAGCAACTTAATAACAATTAAACGAGTCCTCATACATGCCAAAGACTAAAAAAAAAATACTTTAAAACCTTTATATATCGATCAATAATTTGATAGTGTGATTTAACCTCCGGCAACCTCCAACTCGAGCTAACATTTGTGACACTATAGGAAAAAGGAAAGGAAGGGAGTAAGCATTATAGCTTAGTAAGTAAATATGTAAATATTAATAAACAATACATTATCATACTTTAAACAAAGTCACAACATGTTCCCGGAATATTACCATAACAAACACACATACTTTCACTATTACAATCATAAATAGGTTCAAAATAAGCTGTCTAGCAAAGTACCAGCAGCTAAATTATTTATTTTTGGAGCTACAGAACTCCAAATTACAAACCGTTAATTTTCCTTGAAACTAGATTCACGTATATTATTACCATAAAATTTTCAGAATTTTTGATTTAGCCAATTAGTACAGTTAATTCATTGAAGTTACCCCTGTTTCACTGCTCAACTACCCTAACCATTCTTCACTACGAATCAATTTTCTCCTTGTACGGAATTCAAACAAAGTTATCGTTTATTTCATTTGAAACTAGACTCATTAAGGATTTCAAGAATATAAATTATATCCCTAATTATTGTTTTACAATTTTTAATGATTTTTCCAAGTCAGAACAAGGGATCACGTAGTCATTCTGAACCAATCTCTCAAAAACTTAAATATCTCATAATATAGAATTCCTTTACTTGCTCTGTTTCCGTTATATGAAAATAGATTCATTAAGCTCTAATTTGATATCTCATTCAGTCTATTTTTGGTAAATTTTTAGATTTTCGTCACTGCAACTATCCCGAACAGTTTTATTGTCAATTTTGATCTTTCACACTTCAATTGTATTCATCACTTACCCATAACAATCTTTCTAATTTCCAATCACATATCGAGCATATTGCATCTAAGTTACACACGTATATCCTTACACTTATCATCACAAAGTCATACACAATTTCATTTAATCAATTTCCCAGTTAAACGCTTCGGAATAATAACAGATACGCGATGGTGTCGCACACAGCCCACCTTTAAAATCGAAGCTCTCTTGTTCACATAGTGGTCTTTACTTAGCACCACAAGTGTGACCTAGCTCGATTGTACACATAATTTTGGCTCTCTTGTACACATGGTGAACACTTAGTACCACCCATGTGACCTAGCCAGTTTATCTCGTAGCTCTCTTGTCTACATGGTGTCCTTCACTTGGAACCACGCATGCAACCTAGCTACATATATCCCGTAGCTCTCTTGTACACATGGTATACATCCCGTATTACACATGTGACCTAGCTACATACCATCCGTATCTTTCGATTTCAAAGGTTCAAACGGGAAGTATCTCACTATCTAATACTTTATTCCATTCTTCCAATAGTCAATTATAATTAAAAAATCAGCTACAATACATAAAATATGCTGAAATATAAAAACGTAAATAAAGATAATGTAATATTTACATACATACTTACATACTTTCTCATTTCCATGTCGAATTAATTTTGAACATTTAATTCATCATAATTATATTTACTTTCAACACCTAGGCAATCATAGTAATTATATCAATATTACATTGAAACATGCATAACTTAATGCTTGTTATACATATGAACTTACCTCGATACTAAAACGGCCATTTTACCAACTTTCTCGATTTTTGATTTTTCTCCCATTCTAGGTTCAAATCTCGTTTTCCGGGATCTAGAATATCATATTTTACTTATTTAATTAATTTAATATTCAAAACATTCCTTAACTCAAACTTTGGAAAAATTACAATTTTGCCCTTAAACTTTTGCATATTTACACTTTTGCCCCTAGGCTCGGGAATTAAACTTCATCCATTATTCTTATGTTTTATGACATGCTGATCATTTTTCCCTTCAATGGAAACATCAAATTCTCACTCTAACACATAGTTATGAACAATAACAACTTTTACCGATTAAGCCGTTTTACTCATTTTTGCTTAAAACCGCTTAGTAAAAGTTGTTTAACATAATTTCAGCCTTCATATTCTACCATAAAACATCAAAATAAACACATTTTACCTATGGGTATTTTTCCAAATATGAACCCTAGCTTAAATTATTGCTAGAATAAGCTTAATCAAGTTACCGAGATTCCAAAAATGTAAAGAACTTGAAAAACGGGGCTAGAACGGACTTACTATTGAGCTTGGAAAGCTTGAAAACCCTAGCCATGACTTCCCCCATGCTAATTTAGGCCTCCATGAAAAAGATGAGTCAATTTTGGCTTTATTTTCCATTTTTATTTCTTTTAATTACCAAATGACTAAAATGCCCTTAAGGCCTTTCTTTAAAATTTTGTCCTATTCATGCCCATTTTTGTCCAAACAAAATATAATGGTCTAATTCCATTTAAGGACCTCCTCTTTAAACTCCCATTTCAATCAAGTACTTATGAATTGGAACATATATTTTGCAACTTTTGCAATTTAGTCCTAAAAGTCCAATTAAGCACTTTATCAGCAAAATTTCTTAACGATATTTTTACACAATATTTTAATCAATAAATAAACCTTAAAACTTAATCAGAATAATTTTTTTTGACTTCAAATTCGTGGTTCTAAAACTATCGTTCCGTTTAGGCCCTAAATTGGGCTGTTACAGCAACTTCTATAAATAAGCCCTAATAGGCATATTAAACATGCAATCTATAAAATTTCTTATCAATACTCTAATACATGCATCTAATCACTAGGTAAATCATAAAAATTAATCGAAATAAACTTTTCTATCTAAGATTTGTGGTTTCACAACCACTATTCCATTTAGGCCTTATTTCGAGATGTTACACTTAACCATTAAACCAGCAAGCTCATTCTTAACATCAATGGACTAAATTTAACTTATAAACCAAACGTTCAAGGTAAGGGTTTAAGCAAAATAACAAAATTTCTAGAAACAAGATTCGAACCTAGAACACTTAACCACTGAACCAGATCAATTTACTTATCATAAATTTCCAAAATCTAAACTCAAAATCGAGGGGATGACCACTCTTGGTTTCAATACCCAATTTTTACCAACTCGGTTTTTAGGATGTTACATTAATATTTTTGGGAACTTAATTTTTTAAACACTTTTGATAACCCATAATGAAAGTTGTTAGATAGAAATTTTTTTGGACATGTGTGGAAACTGATTAATAGATATGAACCTACTTATCACTTAATAGATAATAAATTCCATTCTTTTATTTTAGTTTATTATATTTCATTATATTATCTTCTATCAAACAATCTAATTATATTTAATATTTAATTTTAATTAGTATATTAAATAAAATTTATAACTTAAATTTGACACTTAATTTTTTAATATTTATTTTTTAATACTTAATTTTTAAATTTATCATGAGATAATAAATCAATAATAATTAAATTAGATATCATATAAATGAATGAATTATAAATTCAAATATTTTGTCCACATTGATAATTTATTAGTGATCTCAAATTTGTAAAAGGTGAAGAAAAGAAAGATGGAAAGAAGAAGTCAAAAAGCAGGTTACTAGGCTTAGGCTAACTTTGCCACAAACCCTACCCTACAGAAACATGTTGCTATTCTAGTTAGGGTATACGTGGAGCCTTTGGTCAAACATTTCAACTCTTTTATTTCTTCAAGTCCCCTAAAACTTGTTCTTTTTTTTTTTTTTTTTTTTTTTAATTTTGTTGGAGGGTTTTGACTTTTGATTATGATTGTCATTTTAAATTAATTTTCAAACTATAAAATATTTTAACTACATGCTTATGTTATGAATGTTATAGTAATGAAATTTATGCACGCTTTATTTAATCATCAACTCACAAGTAAGATTTCATTTAACATAACTTAGATTAAAAAATAGAATGAGACATATGATGCAATTAATTCCTTTTTCCATGTTATATATAATTTATTTGTATAATATTTTAATAATTTTAAGAATATATTTATGTTATGATGTCTAATATTGATACACAGAATGAAGCGGCACGTGCTTATACAAAATTTACATCAAAATTGATTTCGTTTAATTCCAACTAGGAAGATGAATATTATTTAAGGTGATTGGGGCCTCCACTCTCTCACTTTCTTTAAGGGAAGTCAGAGACAGAGAAAACATAAATATAGTTATGATTAGAGGATTACTACATCATTAAAAATAAAGATAATTGTATATATATATTTTACGATGTGAATACAATACAAATTTATAAATAAATGGAAAATGGTTTTTTTAACTCTCATCATCAAATATATTTACTGTAGCGACGTAAAAATTTTCGCTTTGATTAATAGTTGAGGCGATTATTTAAAAATTTAAAAACGAGATTTTGGTTTTAAAGAGAAAAGGAGTCGCCACCGATTTTTTTCTAAGTGTGATCGGACACCTAATAAATCCTCTTTTTCTTTTGAAAGAAAATTTATTTTTGAACAAAAATGAAGGCCAAACTTGGGTCTACGCGAAAATCCAGAAAAAAATAGTGTTCGGGAGTCGGTTACGCACAAGGAAGGTATTAGCACCCTAGCGACGCCCAAAATTGGTATCTTGTTAAACACGCGCTGTCTTAATTCTCAAAAATACAAGTTTAATTTAATATTTAATTGTGATCCGATTGAAATACGAGAATTTGAAATTTTTGATTTTTTAGAAGGACGTCTCGTTTTTAACACGAGCCAATGATATCAACCCAACATAGCAATGAAATCAGTGACTTAGTGTTGAAATCGGTACGTTTTCGTATTTATTAAAAAACATAAAAAAACAATATCATTTGCAATAGGAATTTGTAAATAATGCGAACGAGGATACAATTAATGAAAAATATTAAAATGCAACATTAGAATAAAATAACAATAATTTCACAATAAAGAAAATAATAATAAATAATGTTCTAATAATATAATATAAGAAATAATATATTTGTAATAATAATAGAAAATACTAATATGAATATGAAAAATACACATGCATATATATATATATATATGTTAATAATGATGATAATGATAATAATACTAGCAATAATAATAATGGAATACAAAAAAAGCAAATATAACATAATAATAATATTAAAATAAAGTACTTAAAAATAATATTATATATATAAAAATATATATATATACATATATAATAAAACATACACTAATATTAATAATAATAATACTAGAAATAATAATATGTTAATAATAATGAATTAATGAATTAATAAAAAAACAGTAAGTAAATAAAAATAAAATAAAATATAATTACAATAATAATAATAATAATAATAATAATAATAATAATAATAATAATAATAATAATAATAATAATAATAATAATAATAGAATAACAGTAATAATAATAATATAGTAAAAATAATAACAATATGTTAATAAGAATAATGGTAATGGTAATAACAATAAGAAGGTGTAATAATAATACATTAGATAATAATAATAATAATAATAATAATAATAATAATAATAATAATAATAATAGTGATATTAGTAATAATAATAATAATAATAGAAAATGTTAGTATGTTAATAACAATAATATATGTTAATAATAACAATAATATAAAAAAATAATAACAGTAATAGTATTGAAATACAAAAAAACAAATATAATACAATAAAAATATTAAAACAAAGTAATTAAAAAAATAACACTATGTATAAATATATACATACATATATAATAAAAAATATACACTAATATATAATAATAATACTAATACATTAATGAAAATAATAAGAATATGTTAATAAAAATAAATTAATGAATTAATAATAAAATGAATAAATAAATACACAAAGATAAAATATAATTATAATAGTAATATTAACAAAATAATAATAATAGTAATAATAATAATAAGTTAAAGTAATAATAATATATGTTAATTTAATATATAATATGGAAAATAACAGAAAAAAAGAGTAAATTAAACCTACAATGAAAGTTCGGGGCCAATTTGCAAATAAATAAAGAAGAAAAGACCAAATCAAACACGCTAACAATAAAGAGGGACCGAAACCGAAAATAACCATCCCTCTAAAACTCACAGCATCGGGTAGGACTCAATTGAAGTCCAAGTACAAATTCGGGGCAAAATTGAAAACGAAAAATACTTGATTGCAAAGTAATAAAAAAGCGGAAGGGCTAAAAGTGCAATTAGCCCTTCCGTTAAAAAACACACGGATCCTAGGCGGGTCGGGTCGGGTCGGGTCGATCCGGTCCAAGTCAAAACGACGTTGTTTTAGGGGGCTATAAAAGGCCAAAAATTTTTACAAAAAATCATTTCTTCCTTGTTTCAAAAAAAAAAATCCTTTCTCTCTGCCGAGACCGTAATCCGTGAGGGGAATCATGCCGCCGCCATCGCGCATGGGGCGAACTCAAAAGGTAAAATTTTTTATATTTTATATTATTATTTTTATTTTTATGTATTTATAATATACATATGCATGCAAATCAATAGATAAAAATAAAATAATAAAATAAAAGAACACAAAATCACCTTAGGTATTTGCTTTCGATTTTTCAATTTCTGATATTGGGTTTTATTCGATGCTATTCTCTTGCTTTGATATTGTTGGAATCACTACTTTTTGCTCTTAAAAAATCGAATACTCCTTTGTATTTATCCAAAAGTTGCCCTCTCCAAAAAAAAAAAAAAAAAACCAATGGTTTTAGATTTGGCCATTTTTTTATAGCCATTTACAACTTGTTTCATATTTTCATTTACTGTCTTTTCCTTCTTTTTACAGGTGCACGGCGGTGGAGGCAAGGGGCAGGTGTGCCACTTGCACTGATGATGTGACCGAGGCGGTTGGGTAAGGTGTTTTAGCCTTTTTTGAAACCCTAAATTTAGCTAGCTGGGTCTAACAATTTGGGCCTACATGTGGGTTTGGGTCTATGTAGGGTTTAGGGTAGTAGTTTGTAATAGGTTTAGGGATTTGGGTTTAATTTTTGAGGTTATTTGGGTTATTGTTTTAGCCCGGGCCAAATTTGGTGTGTACAGCTGCCCCTCTTTACTCGTTATCGTGTAACGAGAACAGAGCAAAGACTTTTAAGAAAGGCCAATTTGGCCCAACCGCATCGAGCCTTGACTTCCTTGGTGCTCCTCTTCTTCTTATAGCCTCGTTCTAGTCCACTGCGTCTTGTTGCTTCGACCCACTCCATGGAACTTCATAGCTATGACTCGTAGCTTCACTTTGCTCGCTTCTTTAAGGGTATGAGATTCATAGCTTCGATCTGCTTCACTGCTCCACTGCAACTTCAGGGAGATAAGGTCTAATATCTTTAGTTTGCTCCACTACAACTTCAGGGTTCCGCTACAACTTCATGGAGATCAGACTTGTAATTTCAACCTGCTCTACTGCAACTTCAGGGAAGCAAAATCTGTATATTCGATTAGCTCTAATCTTTATTCATTATTGAAAAACAAACATCGAAAATAGCTCGGCATACAAACTGACGTTCAACTCATCTCTCGGATTATGAGTTAATTTTTGGAAAAAAGTAAAAAATTGAAAATACCTCAGTGTGTGACCTGAGTCTCAACTCACATCTCGCAATATGAGTTGATTTTTTTTTTTGAAAAACAGAGACTAAAAGGCTCAACTCACTTCTCGCAATATGAGTCGATTTTTTTGAAAAAACATAAATTGAAAATATCTCAGTGCGTGATTTGAGGCTCAACTCACCTCTCGCAATATGAGTTGATTTTTTTTAAAAACAGGAATTAAAGATACCTCAACGTGTGACCCAAGGCTCAATTCTCCTCTCGCAATATGAGTTGATTTTTTGAAAAACAAAAATTAAAAATACCTCAGCGTGTGACCCGAGGTTCAACTCACCTCTCGCAATATGAGTTAATTTTTTTGAAATAAAGAAATTGAAAATACCTCGGCGTGTGACCCGAGGCTCAACTCACTTCTCGCAATATAAGTTGATTTTGTAAAATTGAAATTAAAAAAAAAATTAAAAATATCTCGGCGTGTGGCCCGAGGCTCAACTCACCTCTCGCAATATGAGTTGATTTTTGAAAAACAGAAATAAAAATATCAGAATACCAAAACATATATCTGGTGGAACTTTAGGTGTCTTTTCCTTGATCCAGTATAAATATCATCAAAACCTCTCGCTCTGCTGGAGTACCTGCATAAGTCATGCATGATGTTATCATGATATGCACATGCTTGTCTTAAATGCCTGTATGCCTACATGATTATGCTATGTGCCTTGGACTTGTTTGTCATATATCTCTTTTCGTCACGATTCTTGTGATGATCTGCATTCATTGCTTCGATTCTTGACTTTCTCTTTAGGCTTTGTACCTGTTCTCCAGCTTTACGAGTAATCTGTATTTCTCAGATACCACTCTTTTGCCCCCTGTTGAACTTTGTCCTTGCTTTGAGGCCTCGTACTTATCGAATTCTCATCCGGGTAATGCTCAACCTTTCTTTTGTTTAGAGTATGTCATTCTACTATTTATTATTCAAATAAACCATACAATGAGATGCATGAAAATGGTCAAGTAGGTACAAAAGAGATACTTCAAATTTATTTATTTCGAAGGTGACAAACAAAAAGGTTAAGCAAGGATAGTAAAAAATGTCACAAAGAAAAGGGAATCGCATTCAGTAAACACAAATGCTCTAGATATTTAACGCATGATCTCTTCCATGTTACTTAATCAATAATCTTTTCGAGCATGGCTTCTTACGTAGAAGATTTCGAGCTTTCAGAGATGCTTCAAATACTATAGCCTTACCGTTTGACCCACCATTCAAATCGCCTTGCTCTTTAAGCCCAGGTTTGCTTCATTAGGATGCCCTCTCAGGTTTTCATCCTAATCCTTTTTGTTCATCAAAACGCCCTTTTCGGGTTTTCACCTTGATCTCTTTTTTTTCTTTTTTTTAGGCATAATATTTCTTTACAGCATTTGAGTTCACTGGGTTAGGTAACTCTTTCCTATCCATCTCAGTGAGAATCAAAGCTCTACCTGAAAAAGCCTTCTTTACGACATATGGTCCTTCCCAATTTGGTGCCCATTTTCCTCAAAAGTCTTTTTGTATTGGGAGAATCTTTCTCAGCACGAGTTCTCCTTCATGGAATTCTCTTGGCCGTACTTTCTTATCATGGGCCGCGATCATTCTCTTCTAGTACATCTGTCCATGACAAATTGCCTTCAAACGTTTTTCTTCGATAAGGTTTAACTGGTCATATCAAGCTCGAACCCACTCTGCTTCCTCTAGTTTTGACTCTATTAAGACTCGTAGAGAGGGGATCTCAACTTCAATGGGTAGCACAGCTTCCGTTCCATAGACCAGAGAGAAAGGAGTTACTCCCGTAGATGTCCGCACAGATGTGTGATATGCATACAAAGCGAACGGTAGCTTCTCGTGCCAGTCTTTATATGTCTCGGTCATTTTTCCAATGATTTTCTTATTATTCTTGTTAGCCGCTTCAACTGCTCCATTCATTTTCGGGCGATAGGGTGAGGAGTTATGATGCCTTATTTGAAATTGTTCTTGTTGTTCAAATTCAAGGCGTTATCTGAAATGATTCTTTCAGGCAGACCATATCGACAAATGATTTCCCTTTTTAAGAACCTGCAAACTGCAGTCTTCGTCACATTAGCAAATGAAACGGCTTCTATCCATTTCGTGAAGTAATCTATCACTACAAAAATGAATCGGTGTCCATTAGAAGCTTTTGGGGAAATTAGCCCTATGACATCCATGCCCCACATAGAAAAAGGCCACGGAGAAGTCATGACATGAAGAGGCGAAGGGGCTGTATGAATTTTATCACCATAAATTTGACATTTGTGGCATTTTCATGCAAAACTAATACAGTCACTTTCCATCGTTAGCCAGTAATAACCGAGTCTCATAATCTTCCTGGCCATAGTGAAACCATCGGCATGTGTCCCACAAATTCCCTCATGGACATCTTCAAATATTTTTCTGGCTTCAACAGCATCTATGCATCTCAAGAGCACTTGATCTTTTCCTCTTTTGTACAGAATGTCCCCATCAAGAATAAATCCTACTGCCATTCTTCTGATTGTTCTTTTACCGTTCTCATTTGCTTGTTCGGGACACTTTTGATTCTTGACATATTCTAAGATATCATGGAACCATGGTTGTCCATCTGGCTCTTTTTCAATGCTGAAACAATGTGCAGGGACTTTATATATGCTCATTTGAAGAGACATTATTTATGTTTCTCTGTTCGCTTTGAACATTGAAGCCAAAGTGGCCAGGGCATCAGCCAATTGGTTTTCTTCTCGTGGGAAGTAATTAAAAGTTATTTATTTGAATTCTTTAATCTGTCCTGCCGCTAGATCACTGTATTTGACTAATTTCGAATCTCTCACTTCCCAATCTCCACGGATTTGGTATATCACCAATGCTGAGTCCTCGTACACCTCAAAGATTTTGACATTTCGTTCAATAGCTACACGAAGTCCCATGATACAGGCCTCATATTCCGCTATGTTATTGGTACAAAAGAAATTTAGCCTGGTAGTGAACGGATAATGGTTTCCTTCTGGTGATACTAAGACTGCTCCAATCCTATTCCCCAATGTATTTGATGCACCATCAAAGCTCATCTTCCATGACTTCTCTTTGGATGACTCACATTCTTTTCCTGTAATGCACATTAAGTCTTCATCTGGGAAATTAAATCTCAATGGCTCGTATTCCTCTGTTGTTCGAGTTGCTAAGAAATCAGCTATTGCACTCCCTTTTATCGACTTTTGGCTCACATAGACGATGTCGTATTCTGATAGTAGGATCTGCCATCGTACCATTCTTCCTGAGAGTGCAGGTGATTCCATCATGTACTTTATTGGGTCCAGCTTTGAAATTAACCATGTCGTATGATACAACATATATTGCCTGAGCCTCCGAACTACCCAAACCAAAGTGTAACAGAATTTTTCAATTGACGAGTACTTTGCCTCATACTTGTGAACTTTTTGCTGAGATAGTAAATCGTCTTTTCTCTTTTCCCTGATTCATCATGTTGCCCCAGTACGCAACTCATTGAATTTTCGAACACAGTCAAATACAATATTAACAGTCTTCCTAGAGTTGGTGGTACTAGCACCGGGAGACTAGACAAATACTGTTTTATCTTGTCAAAAGCCACTTGGCACTCCTCATTCCATTCTCCCAGATTATGTTTTCGAAGGAATCGAAAAATTGGGTCACACTGGTTGGTAAGTTGAGTAATGAACCGAGCGATGTAGTTTAACCTCCCTAAAAATCCTCTGACTTCTTTTTGCGTGCGCGGAGGTGGTAGTTCTTGTATGGCTTTTATCTTATTTGGATCAACTTCAATGCCTCTCTCACTGACGATGAAGCCTAGAAATTTTCTCGAGGTAGCCCCAAACGTACATTTGGCTGGATTAAGCTTCAGCTGAAACTTTCTCAGTTTTTCGAACAACTTCCTGAGGTTTCCAACATGCACTCTTTCCCCCTTGGATTTGGCAATCATATCATCGACGTAGACTTCTATTTCTTTGTGCATCATGTCATGAAACAACATTACCATGGCCCTCTGATATGTTGCCCCAGCATTCTTTAATCCGAACGGCATCACCTTATAAAAGAATGTTCCCCACATCATTACGAAAGTAGTTTTCTCCATATCCTCAGGAGCCATCTTTATCTGATTATAACCCGAGAATCCATCCATGAACAAAAATAATGAATGTTTGGCTATATTATCCACCAATGTATCAATGTGTGGCAAAGGAAAATTATCTTTAGGACTTGCTCGATTCAGATCGCGATAATCCACACACATTCGTACCTTGCCGTCTTTCTTTGGTACTGGGACTATGTTAGCTACCCATTGTGGGTACTTGGAGACTTGTAGGAAGCTAGCATCGAATTGTTTCTTGACTTCTTCTTTTATCTTTAATAGCATTTCAGGTCTCATTCGTCTTAGCTTCTGTTGAATTAGTTTGCATTCTGGTTTCAGTGGGAGTCTATAGACCACTACATCCTCATTTAAACCTGGCATGTCCTGATACAACCATACAAATACATCTTTTTACTCATGGAGCAAAGCGATCAAATCACTTCTGGTATCATCTGAAATGGTGGTCCCAATTTTCACTTCTTGTCTCTTTTCTTCATTTTTCAAGTTTACTATCTCAACAGATTCTTGATGAGGTAGAATCTGTTTATCTTCTTGTTCTACCATTCTTAGTAAGCAGAAGACGAGACATAGTCTTCAACATTTTCCTCAACTTCGAACTCTCCTAAACAAATAGCATTCTCGAAATTGATTTCATGATTTGTAACGGGTTTGTTTATATCGTTGATATCTGAGCACCTGAAAGTTGAATGGAAAAGAAAACTATAGAGGAGCATCAAAGTATTGGGACCAACAAACATAATGGCATGATGTGAGATATATGCAATGATAGGCTATAAGAAGAGGGAAAAATTATGAGAATGAAAAGACCATGACAAAATGCATCTCCATTGATGTTCATTTAAATGATAAAGAGCAAATCATAAGCTCTTACAAAAGAATCCCTATTATTACTTAGGGACACACAAAAAGAAGAGTGTTAACATTGAGCATTACTCTGAAGAAGACTTAGAAACTAAGAGGAGATCCACAGCAGTCTAATTGTTCAAAACGAATCCAGGAGGACAATGGCGTATTATTGAGACATCTTTAATTACATCATTTCCTTTGTCAATGATATTTATACTGACATTCTGAAGACCCCTTTCCATTAATAACAGCGTGTTTCGTGGATTATCTTGCCCAGGGTATATCATTCCTGCAGATGTAAATGTTTTTGATAAAGGAGGGTACGTTATGGGCTCCCATTCTAATTCTCGACCTAAGGCTCTTGAAACCCTCATTTCTTGATCTTTCTGCCACTGTTTTCTTCTCTGTCGTATATCCTGTTGGAACCCTAAACCATATCGAGCCTTATCGGGCACTGGATTTAGAGCTCTAACTATCACTTGCTGATATCTTCTCAAACCTTTCCTCTCTCGGGCTCTCTTTCCCACAGTCAGCTTAATTTCCATCTTGGTATTCCTTGACAGCTTAGACATGGGAATTTTATTTCCTTCAGCAACGAACGTAGCATTGATGAATTCGAAGGAGCGGAAAGAACATTCTACTGCATCCTTGCTTACTTCGAGGTATGGTGTATCGGCAGAGATAGATGCGACAATGTCTTCCTCACCCACGACAGTGACCAAAAGACCATCCATGATAAACTTCACTTTTTGATGGAGAGACGAAGGAACTGCCCCAGCAGAGTAGATCCAAGGCATTCCTAAAAAGCAAATATACGAAGGCGTGATGTCCATGACTTAAAACTCGATGTCATATATATAGAGGCCCACTTCTAGAGGAATTTTGATTTTTCTCATGACTTCTCATCTTGTCCCATCGAATGCTTTTACTGTAGAGTGACAAGGCCTCAGATAAGATATATCAATTGAAATTCTAGAAAGCATGGCCAAAGGCATGATATTGAGTGCTGAACCGTTATCAATGCGCACATTCGGTATTATATAACCCTTGCAACAGGTTGTGATGTGTAATACTTTTACGGAGCCCCTACCATTTGGCGGTATTTCGTCATCACTGAAAGAAATAAAATTATTCGCATTCAGGTTATTCACCCACCTATCACGTTTTTCGACAGATATATTGCTTGCCACTTAAGCTTGATTTAACACTTTCAGCAAAGCATTCCGATGTGGTTATGAATTCAATAGTAGGGATAATACCGAGATTCGTGCCGGTTGTTTTCTTAACTGTTCCACAACGTTATATTCACTATACTTGATGAACTTCAAGAATTCATGTGCTTTCTCTTCATTCACAGGCCTTTTAACTTCTTGTTCGAACGGAGTCTCAAGTTCGACCTTGGCCTCATGCATCGGTGCCTTTCCTTTCTGCTTCAAGTCATTAGTCTTCTTCATTGGTTCGACCAGTTTAGAATAACACCTCCTGCTGCAGGTGAAGTGTCCTATTTCGCCAACATTTCAAGTCGTGACTTTAGATTTTTCACCTTCAGGTATGATAATGTTAACATCATATTTCCATGGTACTGCTTTATTGTCTTTGTAAGGGAAAAGAGATGGTACTTTAATTATCATCTTTAGTTTCAGTTGCTCCTTTTTTGCATCGTAATAAATCACCAATGGTCGATCGACACTATAAGGGAAACCTAATGATTGATTATCAGAAATGCATATTTCTCGTTCGTCGGCCTATTTCATTTTGTTAAAGATCTCGACTTCCTTGTTGTCCATCATGTCTTGAAGTAGTTTTCTGAATCCTTCACAAGACTAGATGTCATGCCCCTCGATCCCATGAAAATCATAAAAATATTAACTTTTTGTGTTTCCTTTTTTGAAAATTTTGTTGGGATGACTGAACAGTCCCTTTTCAACCATTACTTCCCAAATCTTTCATAGCGGTGTCTTTATTTCAGAAACACAACTTTTGGCACGCCACCTGTCTTCTTTTGTCACCGCGCTCACGTTCCCTTCAGTGTGGTTAGGGAGCGGATTTCCAGCCGTATTGCCAGCACCATCAAATCGTAGAATGCCTACATCAATAAGACCTTGAACCCTCCTTTTAAAGGCCAAACAATTTTCTGTAGAATGCCCTTGGTTTCCAGCGTGGTACATGCAACTAGCATTAGAATCGTACCATTTTGGGTATGGAGGTTTCAAGGGTGCCATATAATGTCGGGATATTAATTGTTTTTCCAATAGTTTTGGGTACAGCTCTCCGTATAACACGGGAATTAGGATGAACTGGAGTTTTTCAAGATTAGATCTTGTCAGTCTTTGTTCATTTTTGGGTTGGTTTTGACCAGACATGGTATTTGGTGGGAACATGGCAAATGGTGTCTGGTTATCTGTGGCGTAGACGGGGTAAAGAGGAGGTGCTTGATAGTAAGGGTTTTGGGAAGGATAAAAAATTTTGAAGGTGGGCGATATCGAGGTCGTGGCTGGACTGGGTAAGGATTAGAAGTGTGGTGGCTCTCAGTTCCCACCATATGGGCTTCTGCCTCTTTTTTCTTTACAGTTGCTGCTATTTTCGAGTTCTCGAAACCTTTCATCCTTCCACTCTTGATGGCATTTTCTATAAGTTCTCCGGATATTACAATATCAGTGAAGTCTTTCGTGGCACTTCCTACCAACTTATCATAAAACGTTACTTTCAAAGTGTTGATGAAGAGGACTGTTATTTCAGTTTTAGTCAATGGGGGTTCTACTTGAGCCGAGATATCCCTCTACCTTTACGCGTATTGCCTAAAAGTCTCCATCGGCTTCTTTTCCATCATCTGCAGAGTTAGCCGATCAGGCACCTTGTCAGATACATGCTTGTATTGTTCACAAAATACGGATGCTAAGTCTTTCCATGATCGGATCCTTTCTCTATTGAGTTAATTATACCACCGAAGGGCTGATCTAATCAAGCTGTCTTAGAAATAGTGGATTAGCAATTTGTCCTCATTCACGTAACCAGTCATCTTTCGGCAAAACATGATAAGATGCGCTTTTAGACATCTCTTCCATCGTATTTTTCGAAATCTGGTACTTTGAATTTCAGAGGCAGAACCAGATCAGGTACCAAACTGAGCTCTTTAGCACTCAATGCAGAGAAGGATCGCTTTGAGTCTTTCTTTCAAACTCCTATACTTATCCTGAACATCATGATCATCCGTTTTCAATCTGGCTATTTCTACCGGATCATCCAAATCTGGAACATTGGGATCGGCAGGATTAGCTCTGAGGTTCGATATGAATATACCTTGCCCTAGATGAGCAGGGGGTAGCTCTAAGCTTACAGGTTCTCCTCGGAAACATTCTCTTTGCATTACATGTGCATGAGGTAGAGTGAATCCTGGGGGATAGAGTGGATCCTGATCATGATTAGTTCTCGACTGAGGCTCCATAATGTCAGGGCTCTGCATAGGTCCTTTTCTTTTGACCAAAGCTGTTATCATCTCCATCATTTTGGCCATCTGATCTCTTTACTCGAGCGATTCCTCTCGAGATCTTAACATCAGATCTCTTGCTTCTTGTTGTGACTTGGTCAACTGCTCTTGCAATTCTCTTTGGGTCCTTTCCATCCTTTCAATTCTCTTATTGAATTCGGCTTCCATAATTCTAGCTTTTTGGCGTGTCCTATAAGAATGGAGTGATTCTAGACTAGTAGTGTTGCAACTGCAGATTATACGGTTTTAGCCTCAGTGAATGATTATGGTGATATGTAAATGCAATGAATGAATGAGTGAATGAATGTCAAATAAATGTTAGTCATGAATGAATGTGCAAGAATTCGGTGTTGATTTCAAGGTGGCCCCTACTTAGGCATTTCATTAATCAAAAGTGTCTATTACAAAACGTTTCGCTATCTTTGATTCAACAGTTACACAAATTTTCTAGCCACATTACCTTGTTTCTTCACTCGTTCTAAGAATTCTGATATGCTTGATCTTTGACTCGGAGGGAATTGGCAACTGAGAGCTTCGGATTTATCTGATAATTACACAACTTGCATAACTGCCTTGCGAATTTCATCGATCAAAAAGCCGAGTTGCATTTTTTTTTCTTGGAGAGCTCTTTCGTAAGTGCGAGTGTCTCTATTGTACTGATCATTCTTTTCTTCTAGAGTTTTTGGGAGAGTATCTAACTATTGCTGACGAGATTGCAGCATATTTTCTAGATATTGTATTTTCCTTCTTAGCTTTTGACGTTCGGACTGACTAGTCACAAATTCTGCAGTCACAGTTTCATACTTAGCATTCTTCTTTCTTAACTCTATCATAGCACGCGCAGCTTTTTCCTCTTCTTTCTTTGTCTTCCCTTTCTAGAACTCCATCCCACCTTTGATATTGCTAATTTCTTCCTTCCAATCTGCTGATGATTTGCCTAAACCACTATTTTTTATAGTGTTTCTTAATTTTTTATTTTCTAAATGAAGATCCCTTAAATCGTTTCTTACGATCTCAGCTTTTTCACGTTCAAATTCGTATCTTGCTATTTCCAACTCGGATGGCATTTCTTCTGAGAAAGGATTCTGGAAAGTATAATCCGTCGGTGAGATTTGTTGACTGTTCACTTGTCGCTGTCTCCATATGTCATAATCTTGAGTGATGGTATCGGCGTAGAGAGCTAACTCTATTACGTGAATTTCCTTCCAAGACTTTGTAGTATCTCGGACTCTTTTCATGTAACCGTCACCTGTAAAGGGAAACTCAGACTGTGCCAATCCTCCGGTAGTAGGTATGAACTGTCGTGAAGTAAACTATCTTTGAACCATTAATGGGGCATATCCAACTCCTCCCCATAATCCTAGTAAAGGCACCAAATCTTGGCTTCCACATTTGTATAACAAAACTGAAGGACGGATCTATGGTGCTCTCCAGGTTACCTCTTCGGCGCGAAGGTTTTGAAAAACTAAAAACCAGTACTGTTTGTTGACATCCTTTGGCCAATCTTTCTTAAGATAAGCTTTCATGGGGAAAAGGTTTTTGAAAACATGTGGAAGGGTGTGCTCTCTACTTTCCAAAAATGGCTCAGAATCCAAACATTAAGCAACTGTGCACATCTAATAAAACGTCCTTCCCCTTTTCTCCTACAACTGCTTAGAGATCTAAAAGTCTCAGCCAAGATAGTCGGGACTGGGTTGATCCCTTGCTTCAAGCTTTCGAAGAAATCCACTACTGCAACTTCTACATGCCCGAGAACCTTTGGAAAGACAATTAATCCATAAACGGCCAAAGCAAATAGATCCATCCTCTTCATAATATCTGGATGGTTTTGAACTAAATCTAGCAGAGTAAACCACGGAACATAACTAACTTCGTTCTTTTTCTTTATTTGTTTTTCAGCCCACATATTAGTCATTCCCGTCAACTTCACTAACTTTTTCTTGAAGGTCATTGGTTTGGGTTCTTTCACATATATCTTGCTGAATTGTACATTGTCAATACGAAGCAAGGCAACATACTCTTCTATGGTCTGAGTCATATCTTCCTGATTGAAAGTGAAACATTGGTAAGCTGGATCCCAGCATCGAACCATGGCTTGAATAAGTTGTTCATCTACGTTGACGGCGATCAAGTGAGCTATATCCTCGTACTTTTTGGTGAAAATACCCCTAGTGTCTGAATCCCACTGTTTCCAAATCCGAGTCAAATCCTCAAGGTTATTCTGACGAACATTTGTAGCTACTTGCTCGGGAAGATTGGAGATATATCCTTCCGTTAAACTATCCCCTTTCGCTTTCTGAGTTTTCAAAGACCATTCTCGAATCACGGTATTTTTCTCGATCACTTGTGTAATTGAGTCCTCCATCAGAAACCCGTTTTTGGCAACCAATCTCTAATCAACACCTTCCTAATCAAGATGCCTATGATGCATGATGAAAAATAAAAATAAAGACAAACAACCTTAGTTAGTAATCACAACAAATAAGAACTGAGAAAAACTATGGAAACTCTAACAAATTAAGCTACTCGGTTCAATTTCTTTGCATAAACAGTGTAAATGTAAAGGAAAATGAAAGGCAAGAGGTGTTTCTCCTGTGTACTTATTTTGGTGACTATTAACAGACAGAGGTTCGGCATGGCTCTAATTAAGTGGCTCATATAGTTCATTACATGCGGTTTCGATTCTAGGCAGGTACTCGAATTATTTGTACTGTCATCTGCTAAGATTAGTACAGAACCTCGGTCATTGCCCATCACAGGCTTACGAGTTCAATTCGAGGGATTACATTTACTTATGCCTATGCGGAGGGACAACTTAACTCACGAAAGCATAAGTCATATGTAATCCGGAAGTATTCACTAGCCTGTGCGGAGGGACGAGTTAACTCACGAAGGCATAGCGTTTACTTCCACTTAAGCGGACAGAGCCCGGGTAGAGAGCTCATGTTATGCAACAATGCAAGTGCACGGTGTGTGGGGAGAAACTCACAAACCTTTACGTTTTATTTAAAAACTAAACTAAAAAAAAACTAAAACCATAAAAACTTAGAGCTGAAAATCAACAAGATAAAACAAGTTAGAAGAATATTTACAACACTGATGCAAATGCATGACTTTTCAAAAACAAAATTTAAGGATCACGACTAAATATTAGTTTGAACAAGGAATTTTGAAAATTTTGACAACACGTGTTTAATTCTAGACTCGACTCTCTACCCTGTCCCCAGTGGAGTCGCCAGCTGTAGCGAGGTAAAAAATTTCGCTTTGATCAATAGTTGAGGCGATTATTTGAAAATTTGAAAACGAGATTTTGGTTTTAAAGAGAAAAGCAGTCACCACCGATCTTTTTCTAGGTGTGATCGGACACCTAATAAATCCTCTTTTTCTTTTGAAAGAAAATTTGTTTTTGAACAAAAATGAAGGCCAAACTTGGGTCTATGTGAAAATCCAGAGAAAAATAGGGTTCGAGAGTCGGTTACGCACAAGGAAGGTATTAGCAACCTAGCGACGCCCAAAATTGGTATCTTGTTAAACACGCGTTGTCTTAATTCTCAAAAATACAAGTTTAATTTAATATTTAATTGCGATCCGATTGAAATACGATAATTTAAAATTTTTGATTTTTTAGAAGGACGTCTCGTTTTTAACACGAGCCAATGATATCCACCCAACATAGCGATGAAATCAGTGACTTAGTGTTGAAATCGGTACGTTGCCTTATTTATTAAAAAACATAAAAACAACAATATCATTTGCAATAGGAATTTGTAAATAATGCGAACGAGGATACAATTAATGAAAAATATTAAAATGCAACATTAGAATAAAATAACAATAATATTCACAATAAAGAATTTAATAATAATAAATAATGTTCTAATAATATAATATAAGAAATAATATATTTGTAATAATAGTAGAAAATACTAATATGAATATGAAAAATACACATGCATATATATATATGTTAATAATGATGATAATGATAATAATACTAGCAATAATAATAATGGAATACAAAAAAAGCTAATATAACATAATAATAATATTAAAATAAATAAATTAAAAATAATATTATATATAAAAATATATATATACATATATAATAAAACATACACTAATATTAATAATAATAATACTAGAAATAATAATAACTATTAATAATAATGCATTAGAAATAATAATATGTTAATAATAATGAATTAATGAATTAATGAATTAATAAAATACAGATAAGTAAATAAACAAAAATAAAATATAATAATAATAATAATAATAATAATAATAATAATAATAATAATAATAATAATAGAGAATAACAGTAATAATAATAATATAGTAAAAATAATAACAATATGTTAATAAGAATAATGGTAATGGTAATAATAATAAAAAGGTGTAATAATAATACATTAGATAGTAAAAAAGTAATAATAATAATAATAATAATAATAATAATAATAATAATAATAATAATAATAATAATAATGATAATAGTGATATTAGTAATAATAATAATAATAGAAAATGTTAGTATGTTAATAACAATAATATATGTTAATAATAACAATAATAAAAAAATAATAATAACAGTAATAGTATTGAAATAAAAAAACAAATATAATATAATAAAAATATTAAAATAAAGTAATTAAAAAAATAACACTATGTATAAATATATATATATACATATATAATAAAAAAATATACACTAATATATAATAATAATACTAATACATTAATGAAAATAATAAGAATATGTTAATAAAAATAAATTAATGAATTAATAATAAAATGAATAAATAAACACACAAAGATAAAATATAATTATAATTGTAATATTAACAAAATAATAATAATAATAATAAGAAGAAGAAGAAGAAGAAGAAGAAGAAGAAGAAGAAGAAGAAGAAGAAGAAGAAGAAGAAGAAGAAGAAGAAGAAGTTAAAGCAATAATAATATATGTTAATTTAATATATAATATGGAAAATAACAGAAAAAGGAGTAAATTAAACTTACAATGAAATTTTGGGGCCAATTTGCAAATAAATAAAGAAGAAAAGACCAAATCAAACACGCTAACAATAAAGAGGGACCGAAACCGAAAATAACCCTCCCTCTAAAACGCACAGCATCGGGTAGGACTCAATTGAAGTCCAAGTACAAATTTGGGGCAAAATTGAAAACGAAAAATACTTGATTGCAAAGTAATAAAAAAGCGGAAGGGCTAAAAGCGCAATTAGCCCTTCCGTTAAAAAACACACGGATCCTAGGTGGGTTGGGTCGGGTCGATCCGGTCCAAGCCAAAACAACGTCGTTTTGGGTGTTAATGGCCAACCCCAAAACGACGTCGTTTTAAGGGGCTATAAAAGGCAAAAAAATTTTACAAAAAATCATTTCTTCCTTGTTTCAAAAAAAAAAAAATCCCTTTCTCTCTCATTTCTCTCTCTGCAGTGAGACCGAGAATCCTGGATAGGAAACCGCTGTCGATCACGCTATGCCATTTCCGTCGCCACCACCGAACTCCAAAAGGTAAAATTTTTTATATTTTATATTTTATATTTTTTTATGTATTTATAATATACATATGCATGCAAATCAATGGATAAAAATAAAATAATAAAATAAAAGAACACAAAATCACCTTAGGTATTTGCTTTCGATTTTTCGATTTCTGATATTGGGTTTTATTCGATACTATTCTCTTGCTTTGATATTGTTGGAATCACTACTTTTTGCTCTTAAAAAATCGAATGCTCCTTTGTATTTATCCAAAAGTTGCCCTCTCCAAAAAAAAAAAAAAAAAAAAAAAACCAATGGTTTTAGATTTGACCCTTTTTTTATAGCCATTTACAACTTGTTTCATATTTTTATTTACTGTCTTTTCCTTCTTTTTGCATGTACACGGCGGTGGAGGCAGGGGTAGGTGTGCCATTTGCACTGACGATGTGACCAGGGCGGTTGGGTAAGGTGTTTTAAGGTTTTAGCCTTTTCTGAAACCCTAAATTTAGCTAACTGGGTCTAACAATTTGGGCCTACATATGGGTTTGAGTCTATGTAGGGTTTAGGGTAGTAGTTTGTAATGGGTTTAGGGATTTGTGTTTAATTTTTAGGGTTATTTGGATTATTGTTTTGGCTCGGGCCAAATTTGTTGTGTACATTTACTTTAAGGTGTAGTTAGGATTTACCATTTAATGTTTAATCTTTATGATTTTAGTGTTTATACCAATAAGTGAGGTCTTTTTTGGGAAGTAAATGAGTTTAAAAGAATATGAATACAATATTTATTATTTAATAACAAATCCCATTTGTTAAAAAAGTTATTTTTCATAAAAATAAACTATTAAGAGAGAATATAAGAAATTATAGACTAAATATAACCAATGGAGTCTAAAACCAACATGTTGAGGATTATGGTGGAAAGCATTGAATTTGATTCTAAATTACCATGGTTAAGGGTAATTGAGGAGAGAAAAATGTCTATATAAATAATAAATTATTATTAGCTCAAAAGATGCTGCCACTTTCGCAACTATATGACATCATTATTGAGTAATAAATTATAATAAAATAATTTTGTTGAAGAGGCGATTTTCAAATCAATAAAATAAAAGCTTCTACATAAGATTTCAATTAAACTACTATAAATCTAAAAATTAATTAAAGAGTAAATAATGCAATTAAAAGTAAAATAAACAAATACATAACTAATTTAATAATTCAACCTACAAGTTCCCATGAAGTTTATCTTCAATTAACAATCAATGAAAATTTTGTCTCTGAATTTAGCACCACTTGAGTCATATCTTGTAAACTTCCATTCTTCCTTTTTACGAAACCATTTTGTTTTGGTATTTTAGATGATAATTTTTTTTTGAAGAATGCCTTTTTCAAATAAATTGATTTATATTAATTTTATTATTCACGTTAATATCGTTTATATTTATCTTCAATGAATGTTGCATGTAAAACAAAATGTAAAAAAAATATTAGCTCATTAATTACCTAATATTTAACTAATACTAATTTACATTACATGGTCGGATCGTAATGCGAGAAGATAACTTATATTATTAGGTAATCTAAAAGGCCCATAATATGATAAATTGAAATTGAGCAAATCAGTTAAAGGGCTATTATGATGTCTATCAAGTCCAAATGGGGAGATACATTGTATTCGGTATCAGAGTGATCTACTCCCATAAGATAGAGATATTGATGTGATTGTCTGGATTGACAATACATTGGATAGGACTCAACTTGAATTAATCCTAGTGATTAATTCACTTGTGATATTCATAATGTGACTTATCTTAATCATGAGTAAATAATTATTATATGTGTGTGACTCATATACTTTGATACACTAAAAGCCTAAGTTCAAATAACTAAAGAGTCGAAAGCTGTTATATTAGGTACACAACTCTGCATGATATAGCTGTTGGAAAAATCTGATTAAAAAAATAGTTTTCAGTTACGCAAAAGTATAAAAATTTTGAAAATCGAGTCAATTTGTAATATTTATAACAATAAACTTTTTCCTGAAAAGTACTTGTGCTTTGAGCGAGACGAATTTAAATTATTCCTGACTTTGAACCGAACAGTCTTCTCTGCTATCCTCGTACCCTGTATTGCATTGAGTGTGGGCTCGAGCAATACGAATCAAACACAAAACAAGAAATGATTTAATTACTCTAAAAAAGAAATTAATTCTCTCAAATAGAAATTAGTAAAAATTGTAATTGCTAGAAAATAAAATTTATTCTTAGAAAATAAATTTTTATTATATTTTAATAGAATAACAATATATGAAACTTATGTGTTAATAGTTCTATCGGTGTCATATATTTATAAGAGAAGATAAGAGAATCGTGATTGAATACGAATAACACAAATAACATTTATTTAATGAAAAACACTCCCCTAATCTAACTAGTAGAGAGAGGGCAACAAATACTAGATAATAACATTAGGATTGTCGCCCCTCACATGTAAAGTGAGAGATTTTGGGTCTCTCCGGTTGGGTCCAATTATATGTTCTCACTAGACTTTTGACCTACCATTTTATAATTTAATCCAACCTAATATTTATTTTCTATTTTCAAAAATAAATATGATTTTATTTAATTAATTTAATTAATCAAATTAACTAAATAAATTTTCTATTAAATAATTTTTAACCCAACTCTAATTTCGTTAAAATCATGATAATTTTACCTTAAAATAATCTATAAGAAAATATATTTAATTTTCACATTCAATGGATTCATAAGAAATAATTAATTTAATTCTTTTTTTCAAAATTAAATTATTAAATTATAATTAATTAAATAATAATTCAAAAACTTTAAATTAATTCTCAATTAATTTCTGTACTTCGTGAGAAAACACATTCATTTATGAATGCAACCCGTTTCTCTAACTTTATCATTTCAATTTATTTAGGCTTCATTTGTGTAATTAAAAATTGCTTCTGGAAAATGATTTCTGGAAAATAACTTACTTTTCTGAAAAATCTAATATTTTCTGGTATTTGGATGAATCTGTGTACAATATTTTCTGTTGTTTTGACAGATTTCTTGAAAATATTTCATAAAAGCTGTTTTCAATTAAACAAACATACATTTGAGATCTTCTTATCTTTTCATTATTTAATTGAGTTTATTTTATATCTATAAATTTATATTTTACATTGTTTTTGTATATATTGCAATAATTTATTTATAAATAAATACACCAAATTAAATATATAATATTACTCAATTATTAAGCTAGAATATTAACAGATATAAATTGAAAATAACCAAAGTGAATAGATGATTCCTGATTACGTTATAAAAAAATTGAATAATAATAAATTAGCTTCCAAACCTCAATTAGTATTGCATAATATTAAATTAATAATATTATCCAAGTGCATAATTAGTAGTACACCATATCATGACTACAATATTGTTCAGATACATATTTAATAATACACCACATAATTAATAGTTCACCACATAATAATATTGTCCAAATACATTACTAATACTACACCACATTAAAACATTGATGCCTTTAACCTTAGGAAAATTTTTAAAGCTAAATGTTTCTATGCTTTGTACTTTTAGCCAAGAAAGCTTTGGCCTCGGATTCACGACCCACAAGATAACCAAACACTTTACAAAAGAAGTCGTCATCAAATGCTTCCACCTCCATCGACATCACTTCTGCATAAAGATGTGGTGTCTTATCCTTAGTAAATTGTTTCGATGCATAAGCAATTTTACCAAGTTGCTCACCCACAAATTGAATTTGTTCCTCAGCAACACTTTCTTGAGTATTTTTTCATTTTACGTTAAGATGTGTCAAATGATGTTTTTGTTCTTACCTCTTCAACATCTTCATTGTTGCAGTTTACATGCACTGAATCCTTGTTACCATCATCCAAATGTCAGCAAATGTTCTGGCAAAACTCTCTGTTGCCATAGCTTTGCTAACAACCAAAACCATTTAATCATAATGATCAATTTTTTTGTTCGAAAATGGTTCATATTTCTTATGTGTCTGTTGGATATTATACACAATTAGAAAAACAAGTAAAAAACAGCTAAAATATATTTAACATATATATATTACCATCACTATTGTATTATATGTCGCTCTATCACATGTAATCATTTTCATGTTATTATCCCATCCAAAATTACTTTCGGCCCGAATTATGCATATAATTTGTCATGTGTTTTTTTACAGCTCTCAGATGATTTTCCACATGCTTAGTATCATATTGAACTTGCAATCTTTTAGAAATAGTTGTACCAACTTGATCAATAAAAATTGCTCTGAAAGTGTTAGAAAACTTATTTTCTTTTTGGGTCTCCTCTGCAAGAGTTTCGAGAAAAAGATGTTCCATTGGTTTTCTCCACCTGAATTGCTTTATTGTCCATTCTTTGTTGTCATTACCCATTCTACATTAATAATTTACATTATCAATAATTTCAATATCCAACAAGCTAATTTCAATATCAATATCCAACTAACATAAAAAAAAAAACAACATTTTTAATATTAAAACATACATAACATAGAAATGTTAACCTAATACCTAAGCCTAACTAATGTCTCTAGCCATATAATCGGTCCACATAGTTTGTACAATTTTCTCTGTCTTAGTAGACCATTCTCTTGCTTCTTTTCTTTCTTCTTGCTCCATAAGAGTTGGTATTATTAAATTAGACTCAGGCTCCTCATATAATCCTTAATTAAGTAAATCATTAGTATAAACTCTCATTATATGATTATGAATGATACAATAAGTCAACACTATATCTACTTGGGTTTGGAAATTTCAAAATGGTTCAGCATTTAACACACAAAATTGTTTCTTCAAAATTTCCAAAACACACTCAACAATAATTCGTAATGATGAATGATGGAGATTAAAGAGCTCATTTGCATTTTCTAGCAGCTGATCACTGAAATCTTTTAAATGATATCAGACACCACAATATGGAGAAATATTTCCATTTCGGATGTCATATCCAGCATCAACAAGATAATACTTACCTACAATTTTATAAAACATAATTATTATTAATAAATTATAAGCTTAATTGAACTATTTAGTATAATTAATGTTAATTGTTGCCTTCTGGAATTCTAAATCCTATTGGGCGTGCAAGTGCATCACTAAAATATGAGAATAATGTGCATTGTCTTCCCAACTAGGTAGAACATAGGAAAATTTCAAATCAAATATAATGGCAACTAATACAATTTGTGTCGTCCCCCTTTTATGGCTATGAAATCTTCCCTGAATGCTAAGTGGAATAGGTGCACGGACGTGAATTCCATCTAATGCTCTAATGCAATCTTTAAAATAAGAATAAAACCTTGGATTGTTTCTGATTTCACTAGGAGTTGACTCATCAAGTAATCTAATGACTAGTTTATAAAATTTTAAAATAGCTCTCAATACAACCTTAAAGTAACGGTGAATTATCTCAATTGATCTATAATATTTTGATCCAATCACTTGAAACCTTACATTATGACCAATTATATGTAAAAACATAACCACTTGCTCCCTAACATTCACTGAGCTAGTTGATTGTAATAAATTGTTCCTAGTAAAAATGTTACACAAATTAAAAAAAACAAACAATTGGTCTCATCGTTATCACATCAATACAATGCTGGCCAGCTCTATATAAAATACTATTAATATAATTTTCTCTTTCATAATCTCGATTCACATAAGGGTGACAAGCAATTTTCTCCTTAATTTTAAATATTTTAATCCAAAGAGCCCCAAAAACTAAAACTGAAGCCATAGTCCTAACAATTGCATTATGATCTCTATTACAGTCCATCTACAAAAAATAATGCCAGAAAAATATTTGATCATTACAAAAAATAATTATCTTTTGGCATTTTATAATAAATAAAAAATCTATCTAATTGACTCATTTTACAAAACATCGAAGATGTGGCTTACTGGTTAAGTAGTAATTGTAACACCCCCGACCTTGCCTGGGAGTTTCGGTTAAGTTTAAGGCATTACATTCGATCACCAAAGTGATCATGTAAAACCACTTTTTTTTTCTTGTGTTGATATGTAAGGAAAACGTTCTTTTGTTTTTAGTAAAATATTTATTCATTAAGCCAACTTTTTTTAGGAATTTAATTACGATATTATTATCCTGGTGTTTTGAAAACGATTAAGGTTTTCAAGAAAAGATTTATCAAAACTTTAAATATTTTGTAAAGCAGCGAAAATATTTAAAATAATATTTCTATAAATTGAATAACATGCAAATATCATAGTAATAATTAAGAAACATGCTTAATATAAATAAGTTAAACAATCCTAAACCTAAAATATAAAAGCATAAATAATTAATAATTACAGCCCAAAAATAAAATAATTATGGAAAAACTTTAATGAAAACTTTTAAATAGGAAAACAAGCTGCTAATCTGAGGTTCCTCCGATGTCATTTCGAAACCTAGTTCTTTGTGTTACCTGAGAGGTAAAAAAGGGGGAGTGAGCTTATGACAACTCAATGTGAGTCTAATTTTTGAACCATTATATATAATTGTACAAACATTAAAGCATTCAATTTATGGCATAATAGCAAATTAATCATAATATAAGAAATATTCAATAAATACATGCATGTACAGATTATACTCATGATGCAATGCAATTATAATTTTAATTTCCCACCCGTCTATCCTATCCACCCTCGAGCGTTGGTCAACTCTCCAAAACACATATCAATAACTAACCATCTTAAATTTCTCAGTGAAGATGGTCATTCACTTGCCATCTATGGCGATGAATTTTACTATAAGAACTTACCATCCCAATTGCCTGATTTTGATGGCTTTTTTTTTTTAAAACAACTATTATTCCAGTTTAATCCGATTTTGATGACATTGCCACCTAGTTCGTACAATACTGTCTTTCGGTGTGGACTTAAATTGCCACTATCTCCTACAGAACTCCTCCGTTCTCTGTTCTCCTTTTCATGTAATTATGCACATATACTTAAAATATTATGTTATTTATCACTAATCAATGCTACATTTGATATCTTAAACTTATCGTATAATGACATGTGTTCATGCATCCATTCACATCAATTTCACATAAGTAATTAATTTATGCAAATTAAAACAGTATTACATATACAACATTTTCATGTGATTTAACATGCTTGGTTTAGCTAACATATACATAAGTAGGGTGTGCACTTACAGGGGTCACACATATAGAGTTGTACATATAGGCTCGTACACTTAGGGGTTCGCACAAGTAGGGCTTGCACCTAGGGGTTCGCACATAGAGTTTGCATGCATTTACAAACAAGCTCATATAAAGGTGGTTTGTATGTAACAACATGTAAGGGGTTTGCCTGTTAACACATATAGGGTTCGCACAGTACAACATATGGGGTTTGAACATATTTACTAAGGCTTGCATGCTAACATATATAAGGGTTCACACAGTACTACATGTAAGGTTTGCACATTTTCACTAAGGGTTCACATGATATATACAACTCGCATAGTTCCTAAGGTTTGCATGATACATGTGTCTCGCATAGTTCCTAGGGTTCACATGATATATATGACTCGCATGTAACACATATAATTGACACGCAATGATAACGGTTTGCATGTAAATATCATTGACTCTCATGTAATAACATATACTTGACTCACAATAATAGTGGTTCAGTGTTTATTTGTTTCTCTATCTTGTACTCTCCTTTACAATTTTTGTTGTTTTAATAAAATTTTCTTTGCTCTCGGTGTTTATCCTCTTCGAAAGAGTTTTTCCACGTAAATGCTTATATCTAATTTTCTCGGTTTTTCATTTATATTCATTACATAATTTGGGATTGACCCAACATCTTACATAGGCAAAGTATGTACTATTTTTTGTTTAGATAGCCACATCCAATTAGTTTAAATTTTAAACTTTTAAATGTCGTTAATCACTTATCAAATTACCCTTGATTTAAAAATATGACAAGGAAGGTTTTGAATTTTGAATTGCCATCATTCAGATTATCCTTGATTTTAAAAACATAATGAGACTTTCGAAAACTTCCATTGCTGGCCGAATGATTCACTTGGAATAGAAGAGTTGTTGTAATTCTTGAAGATCTTTCGAAATTTGTCAACTATTTATCAAAGATTTTGTATATATTTTTTTAAAATCAATCATTATAATAAATTGTCAATCTTTTTTAACAATTAATGTTTCATCATAGTAAATTAAGATTTTTTTAAGGTAAATTAAGATTTATAAATTATAACAAATAATAATTTTATGAATAGCTATTTGATATATTTTTTATAATTTTTTTTAGATTTTATAAGTGAATTAAAAATGTGGTAAATATCACATTTAGTTATATATTTAATTTTTTATAATTTTCATAACATCATTACCTCTATACGTTTGTCTTTGCTTACTCTTTCGAATTTTCTTTATTAAGAAACAATGACAATTAAAGTTCCATATCATGTGATAATAGACTTAGATATGATTTAATGCATTTGACTAAGTGATATCTAGTTAGTTCGAAATCGAGACAACTTAACATTTTAAATACGAATATTTTGTCACAGTTCAATGCTGTATGTCCTTGAGCTTTTGTCAAACCATGGAAAAATGCATGCATGATCATGATATATACATATAGAGAGAGAGACGGAATGGTACAATTAGAAAAGTTAATTCAAGCAACAGGACATTAATTAGGAAGTGGTCACCTCCCAATTCCAGATGGTGGTTGGTTGATTCGTCTTCATTGGGTTTGGAATTAAGCCTGTGGTCCAATGTGACCATGTATGCCAAAAGCTATGGGATTTCGGCTTTTAGGCCAGCTAACGGATCTTCATGTATGCTAGGCCCGCATGATGTGATCCGGGTTTTTTTTATATGGTTACATATGAAGTTTGAAAATTATATATATAAAAAATTTAAATATTCGAAATTAAAATTCAGATCACTTCATCATTTAATTATTTAATCAAATTGTCATAGGTTTGATTTTTGCTTATAGAAATGGAGCGCATTTCATAATCTATCTTTTGTCTCTTCAAAAAACAAAAAAATATAATGAAGGGATTAATCTCTGCTACCAACAATAAATACTTTAATTTAGAAAAAAATTAAAATTTAAGCTTATTTAATTTAATAATTAAATTAAAAATTGAAATGGACAGATAAAATGGGATGAAGTTGAACAATTTCAGTATTATTGTTACTTGTTAGACCTTTTCTTTCTTTTTCCCCTAATTTATTATAGAATTAACTAAATCGATAGCATATATCTTCTCATATCATTCGTTCACATTGGCTTTCAATCCCAAAGGTGAAAGCTATATTCCTCTCCCATCATTTTCTTTTCTTTCATGCATTTTGTCTACAGTCAAACACATACTCAATTTTGATAATGACACTCTCTTTCATTTCTTATACTACAACCATATTAAAATAATTCTTAATATATATATGCATCAATCATCTTGATTGTGTATTTTTCTTTTAAATTTTGATTTTATGTATATGAAGTTTTTAAACTTTAAAATTAGATTAAGAAATTATTGTGTTTCTTTCTTAATTAATTTTTTAATATACTTTAATTTTTTTAATTAATATCAGATTTTGATACATCTGTAAAAAAAATTCAATAAATCTATAAAAATAATATAAAAATAAAATGTGGTTTTGTTTGAAATGTTGAAGTTGAGATAAAGAAGATGATAATGCTTTGGGTTCAAATCTCATAATGTGTATATAATTTTTTTGGATTGTAAATAAAAAATATAAAAACAAAAACAGTCTCAAAACAATATATAATTTTTGCTTTGTAAAAATAATAAGGTTTAGTAATTTTACAATTAAGTTGAGACCATTGTGAAACCAAACTATTCACTATGTCTGTTTTATAATGTATAAAGACTAATTTTTTTTTACATTCATGACTAATCCTCCCAACAATATTATCTTTAAAGTTTAAACCTAGATCCTCTCCTTAGAAGCCTAATAGGCTTTATCATTGTGCTCAACAGTTCTCTATAAGTCTTCCACTATTCTTTTTTTTTATTTAATGATAAGATGTCATGGTATTATTCACTGATAGTGCATTCAGGGGTGAAGGTAGAAATTTTATTTAAGGGGGCAAGATAAGATTATAAAATTTGGAGAGTCAAAGCTAAAAATTTTATATTAAAAATATTTAAATTAAATTATTGCTTTTTCAAAAGGACTAAAATTATGATTTTTTTTCATTTAACCAAAAGTCAAAAAAAAAAAAAATTGAATCTAGTAATTTTGGAGAAGAAATATTAATGCAATTATATAGCTAAGGGTGGGCCAAGGCTTTACCTGTCCCTTTAACTATGCCTCTTGATACATAAGACTTATGTACCAATAATACATTAAATATTCTCATTTTCCATTAATTTATATTAGATGTGAAAAAGAGAAAAAATAAAAATAAAAACAAATAAGAGTAATTAATGCAAAAAAGTAGAAGAGAGAATAACGGGCAACTTGAACAACAATCCAAGGCAAAGATTTAGAGTGCCATATTAATTAGGTTAAGCATTTTCTGTGTGTACATAATGTGTAAAAATGACGGTAACTTTTTTCCCCACCATTTTATTTCAAATCATTCAAAGTTTTGATGTCTACATCTTCTTTGTTTGCTTCCAATGACCACTCGATAGTAAACTATTAAAACCTAATTATTTATGGTTTATTTATAATTTTGGGTTAATTTTGAGAGTTTGTAATTCTGAGACTCTCTGGACTTTATGATTTTATGGCTGTTGGTTTTGGATTTATACATTGTTAATGCATGCTTAAGCAAAACGCTTTTCTCTAAAAATGACAATTTGTACGCAAACAAAGGTTTTTCTAAAACATGACTACATATTCAAAATACAACTGTTCAAGGCTTTTGCTGTAATAAGTTTTGGGAAAGGGACTAATTAGATGGTGTTTTAAGTAAAAACATGATTGCTTTGACGAGGTAACTCCGTTTTTAAAACCCCTACCTTGTGGCATTTCTAGATTCGGCTATAACGTCTGGGCCGGGTTTGGGGTGTTACATTTAGTGGTATCAGGGCCAGGTTGCAAAATTTGGGTTGTGAAATTTTGGGTTCCAAAATTATGTTTTAAAAAGAGTTAGTTAATTTTAAATGATTTGAATAATTTGAGAAAGTATGTGGTACACCGAGTCTCCGGCCCCGATCCTGTGAGTATCTTTGTACTTAGATAGAACCATTTTGAAACACTATAGATAATAATTTCTGAAACTATACTGAAATAGTTAGAGACTGAAACTTCTAAAAACAATTATGAACTTCTGATAATTTATGCATAAAACATCTGCTAATAAATACTGAAACTGAAGCATAAAATTTTTAATGTAGATAAAAATTGAAATATACAATAAGCGACGAGCAGACGTGGCATTCGAGGCCATAGTAGAGGCCAGAGGGGGGTTCGAGCTGAGTCTTCCTCTCTGGGCGGTATGCCGAACTTGGATACGAGTGAGACAGTAGTTTCGCCTGTTACTGAGACTAGGTCTCAGAGTCGCTCTGCTGGGGACGACACACTGTCCCAAGCCATGCTGAGGATCTTGGAGAGGGTCGCTGGACCCTATTTTGGAGCTGCGGGTCGAGGGTCGGTAATTGAACGACTCCGGTCTAATGGTGCTGAGTTATTTAGGGGTGTCACTGGAGTCGCCCCTAATGTGGCCGAGTATTTGTTGGAGGCCACCGAGAGGATTATGAATGATCTAGACTATACTCTTGAGCAGAAACTGAAGGGTACGGTCTCTTTGCTTCGCGATGAGGCATATCAGTGGTTGATGAAGGTTCTTAGCCTGATCGTCTGAGTTGGGATTTCTTTAAGACTACCTTTCAGAGCAAGTATGTAGGAGCGAGCTATGTAGATGCTTGTAGGCGTGAGTTCATGAATCTCAAGCAAGGCGATAGATCTGTGGTCGAGTATGAGGCCGAGTTTATGAGGCTAAGTCGTTACGCTCGAGGCATGGTGGCGACTGAGAATGAGAGGTGCATCCGATTTGAGGATGGCTTAAGGGATAATCTAAGGGTGCTGATTACTCCATAAAGGGAGCGAGAGTTTGCAGTTTTGGTTGAAAAAGCGAAGATCGCCGAGGATGTTAAGCGCGTGGAGCACCAGAATGGGATCGTGAGAAGGATAAGAACAAGAGGGAATGGGAGCCCTCTAGTTCTGTTCAAAGGCCTAAAAAAAAGGCCAGACTGATGGGCCAGTTAGAGTAGGGGCTCCCGTTGCTAATACTGAGATTCAACTTTGCGGTGGTTGTGGTAGGCGCCATTCGGGCGAGTGTTAGAGGAAAAAAGGGGCTTGTCTGAGGTGTGGGTCATTAGAGTACCATATTCGAGAGTGTCCACGGAGGCCTGATCAGGTGCAAGTTGCAGGACTTGGTTTTGCGCAGCCTCAGAGGATAGTTCAGCAGTCATCTAGGGGTTGTGGTTAGCCTAGGGTGGTAATGGTATAGGTTGTGGGCAGAGGGCACCGGGCAGAGGTACTGGTTAGACTGAGGTGAGAAAGCCTGCATTGGTTTATGCTACACGACATCGAGAGGATAGAGATGCTCCTGATGTCATCACCAGTACGTTCCTTATATTTGATGTGCCTTATACTGCTTTCATAGATATATGTTCCACTCACTCCTATGTAGCTAGCACTGTATTTGAAAATCTGGGGATTTTTGTGGAGAGCACTTCTAGTGAGATTACTGTACTAAGTCCGTTAGGGCAGTCTGGTCGGGTTAGTAAACTCTATAGGGATGTCCCGTTAGCGGTACAAGGGGTTGTCTTCCTGGCAAATCTGATGGAGCTTTAGTTTGGGGAGTTTGATTTAATTCTGGGCATGGACTGGTTGGTTGAGCATCGAGTTAGTTTGGACTGCGCATCTAAGAGGATCGTTCTGAGGACCAATAGTGATATAGAGGTGATTGTAATTGGTGAGCGTCGAGATTATTTGTCCAATATGATCTCCGCTCTTGTGGCTGAAAAATTGGTTCGAAAAGGGTGTGAGGCGTACTTGGCTTACATCAGATTTTTTGATTCTAGGGACTATTCTATCAGAGATATCATAACAGTGAGGAATTTTTCAGATTTCTTTCCTGAGGAGTTACCAGGTTTACCTCCAAATCAAGAGGTTGAGTTTGGAATTGAGCTTCTTCCAAGTACAGCTCTGATTTCTATTGCTTCATATTGTATGGCACCGAAAGAGCTTACTGAGCTTAAATCTCAACTTTAAGAGCTTTTGGATCGTGGTTTCATCTGTCCCAGTGTGTCTCTGTGGGGGCACCAGTTCTGTTTGTTAAGAAGAAGGATGCGACCATAAAAATGTGCATCGATTATCGCAGTTGAATAATGATAAACCGTAATTTATACATATTTTTATCCCTTACTTAACACGTTTATGAATGATTTTTCCTCAGATTTGGTGAATTTGGTGCTCCTAATCCTTTAATTTTGTGTTTTATACTTAGGTGAGCATAAGAGAGCGAAAAGAACAAGAAACGGGCCAAAAACAGAGAAAACGGACCGACGTGGGAAAATAACACTGCTTGGACTTTATCACACGGGTAGAACACACACCCGTGCCATTCTAATAGGCTCGACCACGGCCTAAAACAATCCTAGCATGGGCGTGTTGATCTCTCAGCCTCGACCACGGCCTGAAGTAATCGCACACGGGCGTGTCACACAGGCATGTCCTTGCCGAGCCCTAGTTAAGTTCTATTCGGAAAAGGGCAATTTTGGGGGCTTTTAGGCATTCTAAAGCCTATTTAAACACCCTAAAGGAGGACTAAAGGGGGACGGAGAATAGGGAGCAAGGAATTACTCCAAGAAAGTCGATTGATCCATCTCAGAAGCCAGATTCATCATCAAGACTGAAGATCTCTCCTCAATTTCCCTTCAGAAGTTTTGGGTTTTCTTTATGTTCTGTATTCATTATTCTTCTGAGATGTTTTCCTATTTAGTTATGAACTAAAACCCCTAAATACTTAAGGGGAATGAAACCTAAGACGAATCTTGTTATTATTTTCTGAATTGTATGATAAATATTTGACTTGTTCTTAATTATGTGTTCTTAATTCTTGTTTTGATGTTTCAGGATATTGATTCAAGTTAATGCTCTTAGTTGGAGCATGAATAGTCCCTGTTTAAGAGTAACTTTGTCATAATTAAGAGGATCTGATTGCACGCCTAAAGATAGGGTGACAAGATTTTGCCAGATTAGGGTGAAACCTAATAAGGGGATCCATAGATCAAGTTAATGCAACCCTAGGGTGTTAATTAGAAAGAAATTTCAATTATTCAATCTAGGGTTAGACGTTATTAGTCTTGAATAGGGATAATAACATAACTTAGGGATTTCTACGGAACAAGTTAAATGAATAAATCGTCCGATTCAAAGCCAAAATAACAAGTGAAGTCAAGGTGGATTTTTCCTTAGGTACTGCCGTAAATCAATCATTTTTCCAAAAGTAATTTCCAAATTCTATTTTCTAGTGATTTCTTAGTTTAGTAATTAGTTAATTAAAACAAACCTCATTATTCTTAGGCTAGATAATAAAAAGACAATCATTATTAGTACTTTTAGTTCCTTTGGGTTTGACAATCTGGTCTTGCTAAAGCTATACTACTGTTCGATAGGTACACTTACCTACATCGTGATAATAGTTAGTTTCAAGAATGATTAATTATAAATTTATAAAACTTATCACGAAAAATTACGATCAAGTTTTTGGCGCCATTGCCGGGGAATTAGAAGAAATTTATTTACTAATTTACTTTTTCTTTCTTCTGGCAGGTTCTTATAGTTTATGGCTAGAAGAAACCTGTCGGGACCATTACTTTTTGACGAAGAAATTGATCGCACAGCTCGCAGAAACCGAAGAGAAATAAGGTGAAGCCTAAAATACATAGAGGAAGAGCAAGAGGTTGATATCTCATCTACAACCGAGGAGATGGCTGAAAATCTGGACAATCAGCTACCTCTTGCGATACCCGCTGAATTAGCAAATCAGAATCCTGCTCCTCGTACTATGTATGATTATGCTAAACCTAATTTAACAAGAACTGAGTCAAGTATAGTTAGGCCTGCTATTGCTGCAAATAATTTTGAACTGAAACCTAACACGATTCAAATGATACTGCAATTTGTTCAGTTTGATGTTTTGCAGGATGAGAATCCCAACACTCACTTGGCAAATTTTTTGGAAATTTGTGACACTTTTAAAATTAATGGCGTTTCTGATAAAGCCATTCATCTTTGGTTATTCCCTTTTTCACTAAGGAACAAAGCTAAACAGTGGTTGAACTCGTTACCAAGAGGGTCAATCACTACTTGGGAACAAATGACCTAAAAATTTTTATTAAAGTATTTTTCGCCGGCTAAAACGGCTAAATTACGTAATGATATACCTTTTTTTGTGCAGATGGATTTAGAAACTCTTTACGATGCATGTGAGAGATACAAAGACCTACTGCGAAGGTGCCCTCACCATGGATTACCTCTATGGCTGCAAGTTCAAACATTCTACAATGGTGTGAACCCCTCGACAAGACAAATGATTGATGCAGCAGCTGGTGGAACCATTAATAACAAAACACCTGAAGAGGCTTACGAATTTATTGAAGAGATGTCACTGAATAACTATTAGTGGCAAGTCATGTGGACTAAGGCAACTAAAATAGCAGGCGTTTATAATGTCGATTCGGTTACTATGCTGTCAAATCAGGTAGAACTTCTAAATAAAAAGATTGATGGTTTACTTGGTTCTACGCAGGTTCACCCAGTAATGCAATGTAAAGTGAGTGGAGGTGGATCGAGTAATCCAGAATATCAACCCTATGGCCACAACATGGAGAACGAGCAATTAAATTACATAGGTAATAATCCTCGATCTCAAAATAATCCTTACAGTAATACTTATAATGCAGGTTGGAGGAACCACTCAAATTTCTCCTAGGGTGGTCAAGGGAATCAAAGGCCACAAAATCCTCCAGGTTTCCAACAACCACCTTACCAACAAGAGAAAAAGCCGAACCTTGAGGAGATACTATCCAAATTCATCTCGGTGTCAGAAACTCGTTTCCAGAATACCGAGATAGCACTTAAAAATCAATAAACATCGATCCAAGGGCTCGAAACTCAGATAGGCCAGCTGTGCAAACTAATCTCCGAACGACCACAAGGTAGCTTGCCAAGTAATACTGAACCTAACCCAAGGGAGCAGCTCAACACAATTAATGTTCAAGGGGAAGAAAGATTCGTTAAGCCTGAGCCAGAACCGAGGCAAGAAACTGTGGTGAACAAAGGTAAAGGTGAGGTAGGTCATAATGAAAACAAAACGGTAAGTGTAGAATATAAACCTCGTCTGCCCTACCCTAGTGCGACAAGGAAAGACTGCTTAGATGAACAATTTGGTAAAACCTTATACTCTTAAAAAAATTACATATTAACTTACCGTTTATTGAAGCCCTCACGTAGATGCCGAACGCAATGAAATTTTTAAAAGAGCTTTTAGCGAATAAGCGGAAGTTGGATGAAGCGTCGCATGTACAACTAAACGCAATTTGCTCAGCTATTCTGCAGAATAAGCTACCCAACAAATTAAAAGATCCAGGGATTTTTACAATTCCTTGCTTAATTGGTAGTTTAGTTGTTAATAATGCATTAGTTGGTTTAGGGGCTAGTATTAACGTCATGCCTTACAAAATGTTTAAACAACTAGGTCTTAGGAAACCCAAACAGACTAGGATGAGCATTCAATTAGCAGATAAAACTATAAGATTTCCTAGGGGTATTATTGAAGATGTGCTAATTAAAACTAATAAATTTATATTTCCCGTTGACTTCGTTGTTCTAGACATAGAAGAGGACAGCAACACTCTTTTAATTTTAGGAAGGCCCTTTTTAGTAACTGCTAGAAAAATTATTGATGTTGGCACAAGTGAACTCACACTTCGTGTGGGAGACGAAACAATCACCCTTCAAGCTCACAATTCTGGCAACACATCGAAAATTGAAGGTGATTGTCTAAACCAGTCTACTAAAACTGATAATATGGTGTAACCTAATTTGCAGGAAATTAGTTTAAAGGAAGTACATGAGCCATGTTCAAGCAATAATAGATGACCCATTCATGAAGAACGAAGGCTACAAATCGAGGAGCTAGATGAATGGCGGACACATAAACCTAGAACACATGATAAACCAAAACTACGCCAGAACGAGCTCAATACCTCTCCAAATCAACTTAAGATTGGAGATAAAGTTCTACTAGATGCCGCAGATCCTCACATTGTCACTGCCAAACCGAATGAAGAAATCTCTCTTACGGTACTTAGCATTTTTCCATTCGGTACAGTCAAGGTAAGTCATCCCAAGTTTGGCACTTTTAAGGTAAATAATACCCATCTAAAACCTTATTTTGATGAGATTAATAGCAGGAATGAGGAGTAAACTCCTCAAACCACCATGACCATTCAATGGAGAGGTAAGTCGAGCTTAGACTATAAATAAGTGCTTCTCGGGAGGCAACCTGAGCATTAACTGTATTGACTTCTTGAAATTTTAGTGTTTAACACCTAACTTACTAACTGAGGTCTTGAATACAGGTTTACCACACAGACACGGCCAAGCACACGAGCGTGCTTAGGACCGTGTGGAAACAGGGCAAAGATTTTTCCCAAACACGGGCTACGATAAATTGCCACGGCCGTGCGACATGGCCGTGGGTGAACCTGCCAAAACAACACGAGCGTGCGACATGCCTGTGCCTTAGAACCGTGGTTGAACCTGAGAAACTAGCATGGACATGAGACACGCCCGTGTCTAGCACCCGTGGTCGAACCTGTCAAATTAACACGGGCGTGAGAGAAGCAACGAAGCCAGAAACGGTCATGTGACACAGCCGTGTGCACCAACACGCCCAAGGTACATGGGCATGGGGTGAATGTCAGATGCGTTAAAAATTGGAAAAACGCGAAACACACGGGCTGGAATTAGGGCACACGGGCGTGTCCCCTGGCCATGTGTCCCAAAATCTATAAATACCCTGCACTATTCATTGTCTTCCTCACTTAAAAACCCTAACCCTAGCCGCTGCAAGTCCACACGGCCTCCCTGCCATGCCCGTGCGCCGCTTCCAACTCCATTCTTGACACTCATTCTTCCCCTTTTAACGTTTGTTCACTCCTTTCCCTTTAATTTCACTCATTTTTAATGCTGTAATCTTCATTTATCTCACACTATATTCACTTTGTTATCATTTTCACTCATTTTTAATGCCATAATCTTCATTTATCTCACACTATGTTCACTTTGTTATCATTCAAGCTTCATTTTTAAGATTAACTATCATTCATTCCATATGACATATTTTTGTGAAGTTCTCATGCCTTATTCACCTATTCTAAATCAATATTCATAGTTTTCAATTGCTTCTTATTATTTTCCATTATAACCCATGCATTGTGTTAAATTTATGCTTTTTATATTTCCATTGAATTCTTTGCTATCTTGATTTCATACTAATGCCATGACATTTATGCCATAGAATTTATTATTTTAGTTAGAATTATTAAGTGTTAGTAGTTGTGGCTGAATTTATTTATGACTTTCTCCTCTTTGAATTTAGTTACATTTTATATTGTCCATTCATCAAAACGAACTAATGGTTTTGATTGCAGTTAACCATGTCGTCTTCACGAGGAAAGAAAGCCTCTGCCCCCGCCTTAAAGAAAAAGAACGGAGCGTTATTTTCCTCGGGTCCTACCGCGAAAATTCTTCATCCTTTCCTACAGTTCCCCATTGGGCCCCAAGAAAAACTTTTCCAAATACTCTGGGCCCGACCTTTAACTGCGGGCCGCTGCATCGACTAGGATATAGTAGAAGAAGTTCAGTTGGCTGATGCGATTCGGGCGCTCCTAACCACCGATCCTTGGGAGCTTTTCTTTGGGATCATCGAGCCGACGTACCTCGAGCTCACGATGGAACTATGCTCAACGTTCCATCTTCAAACCGTAATGACGAACTATGATGATCCTGCCACAGTCCAGTTTCGCCTAGGCGGATTAGTCCGCCAGCTAAGCGTCCCAAAATTCGGCACTGCATTAGGCTTATATACGGAGGAGTACAAAGAGGAGAATGGCTTACATGCTCTCAACCGCCACATCCATTGTTCTCCTTCAGGGTGCTGGGACACCCTCGTCCCACGTTCGACCAGCTACGACCCTAGTCACTCCAAGGCATCATCTCTCCCTCCATCCTTGAGGTACTTACATTCTATTTTATCTCACACCTTGGCAGGACGGAGAGAGAGCACTGGCGTCGTCACTACTCACGATGTCTACTACTTATGGATTATGTCGTACGGGCACGTCTTCGACCTTGCCTACTTTATCGCCCTTGCCATTCGCCACCAGATGAGCGACATCGGAAGAGGGTTATCTCCATTAGCCCCTACGTGACTCGACTGACGCGACACTTCAGACTCCTCGACATCGCGGCACAAGAATCATCCTTGACCCTCATTGGCCAGATGTCCCCACAAGGCATCTTGAGCATGCTTAGCATGAGGATGATCGAAAAACATCGAGGAACCTACCCTCTCCAATATCGTTTCGCCCAATCTACCGAGGAGGAGGCCCTAGAAGACATTACTGATGATGTCCCTCCACAGCAAGATGACCCACCGTCTTAGCCACCACGCTCCCATCGTCCAGTTCATGCGGCGGCTTCATATGCTGACATCTCTGAGCACCTCAATCGATTCGAGCAGCAGTTTTTTCAAAGATTTGATAACATTGATGCTACTCTCCAGTAGATTTGTCATCACTTCCACATCTCATCGCCACCACCACCTCACGAACCATCCGGCGATGATGATGTTTAATTTAATTTAATTTTATCTTTAATTTTAATTTTAATTTTATTCTATGTTTTTATTAATTTCACTTTGCACTTTTAAATGTTATTTCCTTTTTGCTACTATTTCATATTTAGGTTGTATAAATAAATTTTAATCTTGGTTAATTCTTTTTGAGTAATTATTCTTCCTAATATCCCCTAAAAAGTTCTTGATTTTAGCACAGTTATAAAGAGCTACAAAGCTCACAATCACTTAGGAACTACAAACTCTATTGGAAAAGGTTCTCCACGACTACCATGCCTTGCTCGATCACGAGATACAATATTCTTTTGGCGCAGCACTTGTTGAACCCAACCTCTACCAACACCGGAGTATCCTCTCCACTCTACATAACTCCAAACTCGGGAGTTCATTCATTTAACACTCAGGAAGTTTAAATTCTCTCCCTATCTTATGATCTTATATTTATATTTCTCTATATATCTATCCTTGTACATTGAGGGCAATGTACATCTTAAGTGTGGGGGGTGAATCATTTCATTATCAGAAAAATCCCTGAATGTTGCCTTGTTCTCTTGTAAATCTCTTATATCATGACTAGGATAAATTTTGATTGATTTATGATTTTTATTGATATATCTTGAATTAAAACATAGACATTCGTGCATTGATTATTTAAACTTTAATACATTAGAAAATTAAGCATGATAAGTTGATTTTTAAAAATTTAAAATTTTAGGTTGTTTCCTCAAGTTTAGGTATTATCTTGAATTGAAATTCACAAGTTTAAATATCAAAAAGCCATATTTTTTTTGTGAGATCTTGAGCCTTCAAGAGCATCTATTAATTCTTTCATGCTCACTTTTATTATTGCTTTGAGTATGTCAATATCGAATTGTTATTCTAGAACTTGCTTGATTATGCATGTCAAGACCACACTATTTGATTTGATATGTCAAGATGATAGAGGCACTTAGGATTAACTCACTCATGCCATGAAAAGCCTACCTCTACGATTAACCCTTAGTAAACCCCTTTGAGCCTAACAAGCCATTCCTTGTATTATCCTTAATATTAACCCTTAACCTATTATTGTTGAAATCTCCTCAATTAATTTGATCCCTATTTTTGTCGAGATTTGATTTGAATGAATTACTTAGCTATGTCTTGTTCGTAATAGTTAGTCTTTGTCATTTGACTTGTTCTTAAAAAAAATAAAAAAAATATAAATGTATACATATTAGTAGTAATCTTTTGTTTTTGAGCTTAAGTATTTAAATTCCATATTTTGAGAAGAAGCTCTGTTGTACACAAGTGATGATTGAATATTTTTCTAGTTAAGTAATTTTCAACTCAATCTTGATTCTAACCTTTTTTTTTGGCTTGTGATCACACCCCCTAACCAAGCATTGTTACAACGATCTAAAGACCTTTTGATTGATGTATCATCTCAATTTATGGTGGTGAAGATTTGATTTTCATGCAAGCCTATGGTAATAACTTTTCGTATTGACTAATGAGTGTTAATTTCATTGTCCTTAAACACTTTGAGTGATTTGAGTGAATCCTTAGTGAGGATGTTAAACCTTGTGAGATTTCGAATCGATGGTAACTACTTAGATGAGGGGAGATGCCTAAGTTTTTCATGATTAAATACTCAACTTGGAATGTTTGAAGCTTTAATTTTCTTTTAGTTGAATTCTCAATGTATGATTACTCATGGATTAGTTTGAGACATTATCGATAGGAATTATAAGTTGAGCAAAAGGAATTCTTAATTGTGAATTGAGGATTTTGCTTGAAGACAAGCAAACGCTTAAGTGTGGGGGTATTTGATAAACTATAATTTATACATATTTTTATCCCTTGCTTAACACGTTTATGAATGATTTTTCCTTAGATTTGGTGAATTTGGTGCTCCTAATCCTTTAATTTCATGTTTTATACTTAGGTGAGCATAGGAGAGCGAAAAGAACAAGAAACGAGCCAAAAACGGAAAAAACGGGCCAACGTGGGGAAACAACACGGCTTGGACTTCATCACACGGGCAGAACACACACCCGTGCCATTCTAACAGGCTCGACCATGGCCTGAAGTAATCGCACACGGGCGTGTCCCTGCCAAGCCGTAGCTAAGTTCCATTCGAAAAATGACAAGTTTGAGGGCTTTTAGGCATTCTAAAGCCTATTTAAACACCCTAGAGGAAGACTTAAAGGAGGACGGAGAGTAGGGAGCAAGGAATTACTCCAAAAAAGCTGATTGATCCATCTCAGAAGCCGGATTCATCATTAAGACTAAAGATTTCTCCTCAATTTCCCTTCAGGAGTTTTGGATTTTCTTTATGTTTTGTATTCTTTATTCTTCTGAGATGTTTTCCTATTTAGTTATGAACTAAAACCCCTAAATACCTAAGGGGGATGAAACCTAAGATGAATCTTGTTATTATTTTCTGAATTGTATGATAAATATTTGACTTGTTCTTAATTATGTGTTCTTAATTCTTGTTTTGGTATTTTAGGATATTGATTCAAGTTAACGCTTTTAGTTGGAGGATGAATAGTCCCTGGCCAAGAGTAAATTTGTCATAATTAAGCGGAGTTGATTGTGCGCCTAGAGATAGGGTGATAAGATTTTGCCAGATTAGGGTGAAACCTAATAAAGGGATCCATAGATCGAGTTATGCAACCCTAGGGTGTTAATTAGAGAAAGGTCTCAATTATTCAATCTAGGGTTAGACATTATTAGTCTTGAATAGGGATAATAACATAACTTAGGGATTTCTATGGAACAAGTTAAATGAATAAATCGTCCGATTCGGAGCCAAAATAACAAGTGAAGTCTAGGTGGATTTTTCCTTAGGTATTGTCGTAAATCAATCGTTTTTCCAAAAGTACTTTCCAAATTCTATTTTTTGTGATTTCTTAGTTTAGTAATTAGTTAATTAAAATAAACCTCATTATTCTTAGGCTAGAAAATAAAAAGACAGTCATTACTAGTACTTTTAGTTCCTTTGGGTTCGACAATCCGATCTTACTAAAGCTATACTACTGTTTGATAGGTACACTTGCCTACATCGTGATAATAGTTAGTTTCAAGAATGATTAATTATAAATTTATAAAACTTATCACGGAAAATCACGATCAAATAAGTTGATTGTAAAGAATAAGTATCCACTTCCGAGGATCAATGACTTGTTTGATCAGTTTCGAGGGGCTTCAGTGTTTTCAAAAATTGATCTTTGTTTCGACTATCATTAGTTGAGGGTTAAGAAGGTGGATTTTCATAAGACTACATTTAGGACTTGTTATGGACATTACGAGTTCCTTGTGATGCCTTTTGGTCTGACGAATGCTCCAGCGGCATTCATGGACTTGATGAATTAGATGTTTTAGCCTTATTTGGATCAGTTCGTCGTGGTCTTTATCGATGATATTCTGGTATACTCTAAGACCAAGGATGAGCATGATGAGCACCTTAGGGCAGTGCTTCAGATTCTACGTGAGTAACAACTTTACGCTAAGTTGAGCAAGTGTGAGTTCTGGTTGCATGAAGTGACTTTTCTAGGGTATGTGTAACACCCCCTAACCCTAAACCGTTGCCAAAATAGGGTTACAGAGCATTACCGGACCTTTCAGACATATTACGAACCTTACACAAATAAATAACATACATATTGTAAAATATTCATAACGTCCCTTTTATGGACCCTTGAGGCCCAAAATTCGAGTTAGAAGTGAATCGGGGCTAATTCGAGTGCTCGTGAAATTTTTCATGAAATTCTAAAATTTTTTCTTTTTTCTTTTTAACAAATACAGGGCTCACACAGTATAGACAGGGCTGTGTGGGCTCAATATAACCCCTTTATACACCAACTTGATAATCTATTCACAAGCAACATTAAGATTAGTTTAGAAATTTCATTCTATTTCCATTTCAAAGTTTAATATCATATGTGCCATTTTATCTTCTTATTCTTTCATATGTCTATTCAAATAACATATGTCATCTATTACAACCAAAATCCACCATGACACATATACATAACCTAGGTATATGCCACCTTTACCAAAAAGAAATATATACATCACCAAGTTTCTGAGGCCGGGATCGGCTTTGGATGCTGGACCGGATCATTTGACTTCTATTAACCTGTGCACGGAAAACAACCGTACGCTGAGTATATTATACTCAGTGGTATTACTATAATTCAAATTTGTAAATCATGCAAATAAGTATACTTATTCAATTTATACTTTTATCCTTTTAATATCTGATACATATTAAATCAATTTATTTAATAATAATAGTAACTTTTCAAACTAGTACCCAATTGAATTCATACAATATTTCACTATCTCAAAATTCATTCCATTCCCACATCTCATATAAACATTTCTTTCATTTCATATATAAAATCATTCAATAGAATTTATATTATCAAAATTTATTCATTTTCCCTTGTTAACGTAATTCGGACTTTGATGGATACACAGATACAACCAAACACACCAATATGGCACCCAGTGCCTCATCGGATTGTTTGAAGCAATAAGTTGACACCCAGTGTCTCATCGGCCATGCCGAAGTAAGTTGGTACCCAGTACCTCATTGAATCTATCCGAAGTAATATAACAACACATAGTGCCTCATCGGAATTATCCAAAGCAATATTACAACACATATAGTGCCTCATCGACTCGAGGTCGAAGTCTCCCTGAACACTTCCAATCCTATGGCATGCCAACTATATCCGACTTGGCCTGACTAGTTAATAGGGTCTCCAATTCACTTTCTCAATTCAATTTCAATCAAATTCATACCAATCACAAATTCTCATATTTTCAATTCAATATCACAATAACTTCTTCAAATCACTTTCAAATTCCAATTAATGTACATTCAAATATTCACATAATTCATAATTAAATATCATTTCTTACCTCAATTCCACTTACCACACACATTAATTAAAATTAAAAAAAAAAAACTAAATTTGAATTATAGTAATACAAACCAAAATTTCTCAAGAGTTACTCTCCGACAATCTTTTCCTTTCCCTTCTGAGCCGATGTCTCTGGTTTGATGTTAGCTACGAAAATTAAAATTAAAATAATTTACAATTATTAATACAACAATTATTCACATCAAATACTTAAATTTCCCATTTAATTTCTACCTTAATTCCAATTTAATCCTTAACTAAAATCATCTACTTTTCCATCCCAATTCATACCTTATTTATATTCATTTTTCAACCAAACTTAAACTTAACTCTCTAATTTTCATCATAAATACCAAATTTTGAATTTCTTGCAATTTAGTCCCTATTACACAAAATTTATAGCCTATTATACAATTTAATCCTTTTCCCACTTCTAACTTGAAATTCTATTAATTCAATCCCTAATTCACACTTTTACTCAACAAAATTAGAATCTAAAAATCTAATAAATTCTAAAATTTAACATATATCTAGTAGTATTTTTGTTCTAGGATCATAAAAACTCAAAAATTATAAGAAAAGGACTTAAATTGACTTACCGATTTGAATTGAACCTTTGAAAACCCTAAATTCTTTTCTTTTCTTTATTCTTTCTCTCTTTTTCGTCCCTCACCTATTCTGTTTCTTTTGTTTTATATATATATAATATAATAATAATATAATATAATGTAATATTAATATAATAAAAAATAATATATTGTAATAAAAATCTTAACTAAAAATCTTTGATATTTCAATGTTAAACCGCCTCAATTAACTAAAATGGCTTAATTTCCTATTTAGTCCTTTTTACTTTCTTTAATCTATAATTAAACTTTTACCTCTATTACAATTTAATCCTTTTTCTTAAGTACTCCTAATTAAATCAAATTCACCTAACTAGAACCTAATTAAACACACAACTAGCTTCATAAATATTTTTAATAAATATTTTTAATAAATATTTACAAATTCATTTTTCTAAGACGGAGGCCCGACAACGCATTTTTTCAGTGCCCGTAAATTTTAGGTCATTACAGCATATGGTTTCTGCTGAGGGGATACGTGTTTATTCGAGGAAGATAGAGGTTGTGCTAGATTGGAAATAGCCTAAGAACGTATCTGGGATCCGTAGCTTTCTGGGTTTGGCAAGATATTATTAGCGATTTTTTGAGGGGTTCTCTCTGATTGCAGCCCCTTTGACTAAGCTTCTGCATAAGGGTGTTCTGTTTGTTTGGAATGATGCACAATAATTTAGCATCGAGAAGCTCAAGTTTGTTCTGACTCAGGCCTCTGTTCTGATACAGCCTTAAAAAGTTTGTGGTCTACAGTGATGCATCGCATGTTGGTTTAGGATGTGTACTGATGCAAGATGGAAAGATTGTAGCTTATGCATCCCGTTAGCTTAAGAAACATGAGGGGAACCATCCGATGCATGATCTCGAGTTGGCTGCAGTGGTCTTTGAGTTGAAAATTTGAAGGTACTATTTGTATGGTGAGAGGTGTATTATCTACACTGATCATAAGAGCCTTAAGTATCTCCTTACACAAAAGGAGCTCAATCTTAGACAATGTCAATGAATTGAGCTGCTTAAAGATTATGACTGCACGATTGAATATCATCCCGGTAAGGCTAATGTGGTGGCTGATGCTCTCAGTTGTAGAGCGATGACTGATTTGATAGTGATGTTCGATCGTCTTAGTCTATTCGATGATGGGAGTCTATTAGCCGAGTTGCAAGTTAAGCTGACTTGGATTGGTCAGATTCAAGATAAATAGTTGGGGGATGAGTCTCTAGGTTTACGATTTCATTAGATTGAGAGTGGTAGTACTTTGAACTTTAGGCTAAATGATGATGGTGTTCTGTGTTTTTTAGGTCGAATCTGTTTCTGAATGATACTGATTTGAGGCAGTCAATTCTGAAGGAGTCGCATAGTAGCCCTTATGCTATACATCCTGGTGGTAATAAGATGTACCGAGATCTCCGTGAGTCGTACTAGTGGCTGGGGTTGAAACGTGAGGTTACAGATTTTGTTGCTCGTTGTCTAACGTGCCAGCAGGTTAAGGCTAAGCACCAGTTACCTTCGAGTTTGTTTCATCCGGTTAATATTCCCTTATGGAATTGAGAACGAGTGACGATGGACTTCGTTGGTGGGTTGCCCTTGACACCCACCAAGAAGGATTCTATTTGGGTCATCGTGGATCGATTGACCAAGTTTGCTCACTTTATTCCGGTTCGGACCGATTATTCTCTGTAGAAGCTAGTGAAACTCTATATCTCCGAGATAATTAGACTGCATGAGGTTCCTGTGTCGATTATTTTTTATAGAGATCCACGCTTCACATATCGATTTTGGAAGAAGTTGCATGAGGCTCTGGGCTCGAGGTTGGACTTCAGTACTGCGTTCCATCCTCAGACTGATGATCAATCTGAAAGGCTGATTTAGATACTGGAGGACATGCTTCAAAGTTGTGTGATTGATTTTCGAGGTAGTTGGGAGGATTATCTGTCGCTAGCTGAGTTCGCCTATAATAACAGTTTCTAGTCTAGCATCCAGATGGCACTTTACGAGGCTTTATATAGTTATAAGTGTCAGGTTTTGGGTCCTGAGTTGGTTTCTGAGACCGAAGGCAAGGTTAGACTAATTCGGGATCGTTTGAAGGTAGCTTTTGATAGACAAAAATCTTATGCAGTTCTGAAGAGGCGTGATTTAAGTACTTTGTGGGGGACTTTGTGTTTCTTAAGGTTTCTCCATAGAAGAAAGTTCAAAGATTCGGTCATAAGGGCAAGTTGAGCCCTAGGTTTATTGGGCCGTATCAGATTCTGGAAAGTGTGGGATCGGTTTCTTATCATTTGGAGTTTTCTCTGAAGTTATACCGTATCCATGATGTCTTTCATGTGTCGATGTTGAGGCGGTATCGGTCAGATCCATCTCATGTTGTCTCTGCTGAGGCGATTGAAGTTAGATCGGACTTGACTTTTGAGGAGGAGTCGGTTCAGATTCTAGATCGAGATGTTAAGGTTCTGAGGAGGAAGTCCATCCCTTTGGTGAAGGTTCTATGGCAGAATCATGGTTCCGAGGAGGCCACGTGGGAACTTGAGGACTTAATGCGTCAGTAGTACCCTCATCTGTTCTAATCAGGTAAATTTCAGGGTTGAAATTTCTTTTAGAGGGTAGAGTTGTAATGCCCTGACTAATGTATTCTTATTTCTGTAAATACCTGACACAATTATGTGTCTGCTTCAGTGGTTAAGTGTTCTGGGTGTGTGTGAGAGGTCTTGGGTTCAAGTCTCACCTTTGCTAAGTTTTGGTATTTTTTTGGAATTAAGTCTTACCTTTGTTCAGTGGATTTATATTAAATTGCCTGTAAACTCATATCAGAATGAGCCTGCTGGTTCGAGTGGTAAGGGGGTTGATGTGTGGGGCGTCCTATGTTTGAATCCCTACGCGAGCATGGATGATATAATTTTTACTCAATTTTCTGATAGTGTTCCAGTGGAGTTAAAAGTATGAGGAGGTTGTGATTTAGTGGGTTAGTGGGAGAAAATTAAAGGATATGTTATCATATATTTTATTCTTTTTCCTTTTCATTAATTTTCTTTTTTCCAAATTTCGGTTTCTTTCCCCAAAATTCTGATGTGATTTGTGCTTTTTTCTCTATTATTTCCTTCTGTGTTCTTCCTCTTCAATCTGAGCCTTCATCTGTTCTTCTAAAATTTGTATTGCGATTCACAGTGTTAGTTAATTGGCTTGGTAAGTGAAGTTAGGTTTTTGCTAACTTTTGGTTTTGAAATTTTGGGGCAATCTTATTGTTGGCTAGTTAATTGTTTTAATTGATGGATTCAAGGGTTGTCGTTTCAACGGTTTAGTTTATCGTGGCTGGGTATTTCTTGTGATGCTAAGTTTTTGCGTAGCAATCGATTTAGTTTTGTTAACTCTATTTTAGTCGTTAAATGTGTTGGGTATTTTGATTTTAGGTGCTAGTGGTCTCGGGAGTGTTTTTGCATCGAAAATGTACCAGGTGTGTACTCAAACAGTAGAAAAATGAGATTCGGCGAAAGCCAAAAAACCCCACTGTTGAAGCCACACGAGCGTGTGGTCACCTATGTGGTTGGCCGTGTGTGAGACACGGCTGTATGGTGACTTGAGTGTGGCCGTGTGGGCCACACGGGCTAGGCAAAGTTGGGCGTGTTGGCCACACGTACGTGTGGGCCCACAGGGACATGTGGGCCCATAATTCTAAAAATTCCTTAGGGTCGCACGGGTCGCTCCAATCGACTGTGGGCCTGCAGTAGGGCCGGTAAGGGCTATCTAAACCCTAATTTGTATGCCAAAACGTCCTAATAAACTGCTCTGAGTAGCGTATTAAACGTATGCCTGTCTGTACTGTTATCTGTATATAAGCATACTGGTCATGTTTAATCTGTTATACTGTATCTGATAACTCTGTAAGTTTGACTGGGGTAGGATGTGTATATGTATGGAGGAAGTGTTCTATTCAGCGTATATCACTTATATTCTGGCAGCTTGGCTGCATGTTATCTGATATGTGTATTAATGGCACGATGTGGTGTGTAGGGATGAGTGGGTGTTTTTAACCCCACATGGGATGAGTGGGTGTTTTTAATCATGTCACAATTGAATCTCCAATACATTCAAAACATCTAATAATACGAAGAGGCTTGTAATTAATATATATTCCCAACTTCTTTAAGAACTCACTCATCTTTGTGTATTGTGGTGGAGTAAGTGGAACATATACGCACATACAAAAATTCAAATATGAGAAATATTTAGCTCTTGATCAAAAACCAATTGAAATGGGGAGTATTTATAACTTATTAGCTTTATGCGTACAACATGTAAATCAACATAATCTCATGTTGAAGAGAAAGTTTAGTTCTCATAAGTAATGGTCTAGACATTAATTAGAGGTGTTCGATCAATAATTTCTCTAAACCATTATGTGCATAAATAACAAGCTTTTACAAAAGTTTTTCAAACTCAAACAATAAAAGACTGAGATATAAATTCATCAGTATTAGTAAGATGAATTATCTTAATTGCATAATCTAAAATTAATTATTTAAATAAGCAATCTTGTAAATTACAGGTTGCAAGTTGATAACATATATGTAATTTATTTTGTATATGCATCTACCAAAATCATATAATACCAAAACCATCCACATGGTGATTGTAACACCCCTAACCCGTATTCGTAGCTGGAATAAGGCTACGAGGCATTATCGATCAACCACAACATAAATATTTCACAACTCAATAAATATTCATTATGAAATAACATTCCTTGACATACACAATGTCCCTTAATTAGGTCTACGAAACCTTAAACATGCTTTAAAGAAGGTTTGAGACTAAACCGATCACATATGCAAACTTTTGAAAACTTAGAAAAATTTTCAACATTAAAGGGTCACACGTCCGTGTTAACAGGCTGCGTGAGGCACACGACTACCAGACAAGCCCGTGTCACAGGCCGTGTGAAAACAGGGCATACATATTAACTTGCACCACACGGCCGAGAACATGCCCGTGTGCCATGGCCATGGGAAAACTGGAGGGGTTACTAACTTGGGTCACACGGCCGACCATACGCCCATGTGCCAGCCCGTGTGCCACACACGACCAGTATACACGCCCGTGTGTCTAGGCCGTGCCAAACCTGTAGGGTATACTAACTTTAATTCGAAAGGTTACCCCAGGGGACACACAGTCGTGTAGCATGACCGTGTGTCGCACATGGATGAGACACAGGTCTGTGTCTCTATCTGTGTGGACAAAAATAGGCCATTTGTAAAGCCAATTTGCCACCCTTCTTTCATGCACAAAAAGCAGCCGATATGGTACCATTTCAATACATATTTTAGCAACCAAAACATGCTATTTCATTCATATATCATGCCATCTATCCAGAACCATTTCAACTACTCAATTCCATATTAAAAAACATACGAAATTAATATGCCAAAATCATCAAGACTTACTTAAGTTCTAAATGCATTTCCTCATCAAATTATCATCTATATCATGACACAAATTGCACCATATCATCATCTCAAAATCAAACCACAATATGCCAATCTTCCAAGCATTATTACACCAACTTACAGCTATCCAAAATAACCAACACATAGCCACACCAAACAAGCCAACATATAAGGCATTATATACATCATATATATATCACTTACCAAACACAATTCAAGCCAACTTAAATGGCCATTTATACCAACATTTACAAGTCAAATCTAATGGCTAAAATAATAACTCAAAACATATCAATATAACACTAGCTTATACATGCCATATACCATATATACAAAACTCCAAAAGTACCAATGAGATGATCGATAGTGTGATGACGTTTCCTGACGATCCCTGAGTTTGAGCTAGCTTCGATAATATATAAAACAGGGAAAGAACACACAAAGTAATCTTTAAAAGCTTAGTAAGCCATATACAAATAAAGTCATCACATGAAAATTTGCATATTAATTCTTATATGCTAAACATAACTAATCACATTCAAATTCACAAACCTTTCTCATTGAACATATATTCAATGTCTTAATCGAGTTCATCACATACTTTCCCTTTTTAAATACTCGTATGAATTTCGTACGTATCTGAGTCACTTAGCTCTTTCACATATTCTTTATCAACTTGACTTTGCCCGTTGAACCGTTCAGAATCGTTTAGGATACTTGGAAATCACATAAGCTCATACAATGCCATATCCTATATATGGTCTTACATGTTATCACATACCATGCCCTTGTCCCAGACAGGGTCTTACACGTAATCGATTAATGATGCCAATGTCCCAAACATGATCTTACATGTAATCACAATACAATGCCAGTGTCCCAGACATGGTCTTAGATGTAATCTCATCTCGGTAACCTAATGTCATGGCATTCGTATCCTATACTATTCCTAAGGTTCGTACGAGACTTTCAGATGTCGTAACTCTGTTGATTCTTGTTCGTAATTGTTCTTTCAAAATTTATAATAATTTAATGACAAGTAAACACATATAATTTAATTTAAAAACATTTATTTGCATATGAACTTATCTCGTAGTCGGAATAGAGGGGCCAGATTGACTATTTGTTAACTTTAGATTTCTCCCGATTTAAATCCGATTTCTTTTGTTCTTGATCTATATACATTCAAAATTAACTCTTTTATTCATCAACACATTCAATTTAGTCCACAAACACATATTTTAGCCAATTTTCACTTTGACCCTAAACTTTTGCATTTCTTACAATTTCGTCCTTATTCATAAATACACCCAATTCACAAAATTCAATGAGACCCATGCTTAGCCGAATTCTTTTAGGTCCCTAGCAGCCCATATTTTTCATCTATTTCACAATTTAACCCCTCAATTTACACTTTTCTCAACTTAATCCCTAATATGCATTTTTACTCAAAATCACTTTACAAAACATGTATATCAAACACCAAGCTTTCATATTTCATCATCAAACATCCAAAAGCACATGAATTCATCAATGGCAACTTTTAAAATCATCAACACTTTTAAAATTTGAGGCATGGGCTATCTAGTACTCAAAGCAACGATCACAAAAACATAAAAATCATCGAAAACAGAACAAAAACGAACCTTCAATTGATCACCAAAATGGTCGAACCCTAAAAACAACTTCTTTGGCTTTCTTTTCTTTTAATTTTCGGCTAGGGATGATAAAAGATGATAGAAAATTTGATTTTGTTTTATTAATATTAACTTAATAACCAATTTACCATTTTATCCCCTAATTAAAACATTTTAAATCACATAATTCAAGGCCATTTATGTCTATCTTCACTATCAATGGACTAATTACATTATAAGGACCTCGCATTTAATCAACCATGGCAATTTAGTACTTTTAACTTATAGCATGCTACTTTTGTATTTTACGCTATTTAGTCCTTTTATCAAATTAAGCATTCAAACGTTAAAATTATTTTACGAAATTTTCACACATATATATTCACATGCTGTAAACACCAAAAATAATATTAAAAATAATTTTACGACCTCAAATTTTTGGTTCTGAAACCACTGTTCCGATTTAACTATAACCAGGGTGTTATAATGGATAAATGGGCCCATATTCATTTAAAAAATGCAAGACATTAAATCTCAACTTTAGCTAGTGAGTTTCTAATAATCAATTTTCATTAAGAACAAGCAACAAATGAGAATTCTTTAAATTAAAGAATCTTTTGGTTCTTTAATTAATGTCCATATGAATTCTCAATTAATTTTCACATCATATATGATCGATGATAGTCTAGCTGGTCACGCCAAGTAGTAAATGCATTTATATCAGCAAACTTCTGGTTTACTTTAACATGCATTTCAATTGTACTAAATTGTAAAAAAATTATAATTTTACTATCATCCTTTTTACTTTGTATCCGCATATAAATACTATTGTGACATTTACTACTAGAAATATCTAAATCAATGTGAAGTCTATGATTCCATTAAGTCAATAAATATAATTTTCAAATAATTATATGCAATATTTGCTTTAGGGAATATGTCAAAATTTTCAAATACAAGGCATTTGGTCTAGTGGTATGATTCTCGCTTCGGATGCTAGAAGTCCCAAGTTCAATTCAAAATACTTTTAATACCATTTTAACAAGAGTTTTGCATAATCAATTAACTACCAAGAATAACTGCCTAGGTCATGTATAGAAACAAGCCTATATTAAATATATCAATTAACGTCACATCTTAAACATAAAAAATATAACATAATGAAAAACTAGCAATTTTTTTTCATGATCATCATCATAAACATGCATGAAATTTAATTCAAAATCCAACCATTCAAGATTATAGAACTTTTAATTTACAATTTCTCATGCCATTTCTCTAAATATTTAACAAATATAATAATATAAAATGTATGAACTACTACCTTTAACAATTCTTTGAACTAAATCAAATCTGAATAACCATAAAATTCATTGGTTTGTTAACATAAATTTGCATACTACATATGTTTTAATCAAATATATTATTTAATTATAAAACCTATTATAACGACATAATTTTGGTAGTAGACTTTGAATCCAATCAAAATCTATTAATAGCAAACTTTGAGAGTGAATTTTATTTTCCAAGTGTACAATAGATACATAACCAATGACTCTTCATAAATAAATTGTCTCTTTTCTTAAAAATTCTTGGAAATTCTTGTTCTTTTCTTGCTTTCTTCATTTTTCCAATTCTGGTGGTGAAAAAATTTATTACAACCATTCCCATTGACTATTATTATAGTCCAATTTACTACATCCACATCAAAGATTATGTATTTTGAATTTATTACATATTGTTACATTCTCTTCAAGGAATGGTTAAGTTTCGTGGTTAAAAACTTTTTTTCAATCATAAGTAATTTTTTTCCATGATATTGCTATCGTAAGAGTACATTTGAATCATGAAAAGTTGAATAAGTTCTCTTTTGCAAGGTTTTCATTAGTAATATTTTTCCACGTAATTTTAATTGAGAACTTATTCTGAATACTGTAGAGTTATACTCACATTTAAAAAAAAAAAACTTGCAACTTCAGGTGAATCCAACCATAACGAGCTTTAGATAGATTTACCATATTCTATTGCTCATAAGTAGATCTTTCACAGTCAAGTATTTCGCATTCAACCTCTTAACAAAGATGATGACAAAATAAGATCATAAAGATAGTCACAATCAATTCAATTTATAGCACGAGTAATAAATATAAATCAATAACCAAATCCTCTTTGGATTCATATGAAATATAATCTTTTCTTCATTGAAAATCCCAATGTGATATCCATTATAATGAATATCTTTTTAAACTAATTCATTAACCATCACAAATTTTATGCCTTTTAGATATTGATATATTAGCTATCTTGGAGCTTTCAACTAATTTTGTACTATCAAATATTGGAATAATATTTGTTTGTTTCAGTACCAAATAAGATAAACATTTTCTATTTGTAATGAAAGAATTCATTACTACATTCTCATATCCTTCCTCAAAGAATATTAACAGAAACAAAATATTTGGGCATACGCCACATATGTGGCCAATAATTTTTCATATCACATTGATAACATAGGTTATCTTTACCCTGTGAAGAGTTATCTTGAGAACTCTCATTGTTCTTTTATTTATTACAATATTTCTACTTTTAATGGTCCATGATTATATCTTTTATTTTCTTTATGTTTGCATTCAGTTCGAGGAATGCAACAAATCTGGTAGGACAGGCTTCTAAACACCTCCATTGATTTTTTATTTCATAATCACCATCGCAAAACATGCGTGGATTTAAAATCAAAATCTATCTATTCACGTTTTCATGATTAGTCTCCAATTATAATAAACATGATATAATAAATAAATCATAGTAAAATATACCTAAAATTCTTTAACATCATTGTTATCACCTTGGCTATTATCACAAGCACCATAATGTGTAGGCCTCAATTGAAGACTGAAATAACAATAGCTCTAGAAGGCAATCGACAATAGCTTGAGTAGCAAATTTGAGTGACTGACTATTGCATTGATTGTTGCTTGAAAGGGGTAAGGCTTGGTGAAATGGAAAAAAAGTGTGACTTATGGAGAAAAACAGTTAAAAAAGAATCGTGTTGATAACATGTTATAAAATAAATAGATATAGAGTAAAGAACATAGAAAATGGGAGAGCAAAAGAGAGAGTGTATTTTATTGATCAATCAGAATATTTACAAAACTTTTCCAAAGTCTCTATTTATAGGTATAAGAAATATAAATGAAGTAGAGATCTACTTCTAATGACTATAAGAATTTAAAGTATATCAAAACTTATCTTAATCTTGATGTACATCCACTTAATAAGATATTCATAACACTTCAATTTTAGTTGTCTAGCTAGGTTGATAATGCAACTAATTAGAATTATTTGGTTTGATTTGCTTGGTAGAGTGAAAAAAATTTGGGAGGATGGAAATTGAAAGGATAGAAAACTAAAAGGATGGGAAATATGTTTTTTATTTTCACAAGAGTGCTTAGTAGGAGAGATAGAAAGATGAAACGAAAATTTGGTAGAGTTGAAAATTGGAAGAAAAGAAAATAAAACATTTGAAAATGTATAATTTTGAATTAACATACACATCACTCTCATTTTCTTTTCTCTTATCATTCTAATTTGGAAGGATTGAGTTTTATGCATTAGGATGGAAAATTTACTTTTCTTCCCAATCAAACACACTAAAAATTTATTTTTATTTTACTCTTCCGCTCCTTCTTCCTATTCTCCTACTTTTTCACCTGATCAAACACATTCTTAATCTCATTATTTTATGAGGAATATCTAATGTCAAAATAAAAACCTCCAAGTTAAGTCGTTTAGGCGAGATTACATTGATAATGATGATGTTACTAGACTAGATTAGAGAAGTCTAACAAAATTTTTCAAATGAGATTATTTTTGATTTTTTATAAAAAATTTGAAAAGTCATAAAAAATTGTACCATAAAATTTTTTTTCCATATCTTTAAACAACAAATGCACGTGAATACAATGAAATGGACACCCCTAAGCCAATTAAACATTATCATACAATTATAAAATTATATATATGCATTAGTAGGGGCACAATCTTTAAAAAATCAATTGAAAAATAAATTTGATTAATTTGTAATATAATTACCAAAATTTATTGAGAAGAAGATTAAGGTATGAATATGAATTTTGCAGGTGATGTAGGCGAAAAGATTACATAGAGAATGAGCACATAGGTAGCTAGCAGCAGTGGTAGCTTTTTCTTCTTGTTGTTTATTTGTGATGATTGATGAAATAAATTTGTAAAGCAAGTGGGGTTGGGGTAATTGAGCCATGGTTGGGAGGGGAATAAATACAATACATGCCAACAAAAAAAGAAACTTAAAAGAAATAATAAAGACATTTGAGAATGAGAGGGAGAGACAGAGGGGTCATGGTCAAGGTAGGGTGAACTACGGACATGAGTTGGGACGAGAGACCCGAAGGTGCAAAGAGACCATTTATGGTTGAGACTTAAGAGAGAGTGTGCCAAATTCATTTTAAATATCAAACTTTACGACTATATCTCATCTCTTGATTTTTTTTCTTTTTCAAATAATAATGAACTTATAAAAGTTAGATTTCAAATTCAATGCCGTTGTTTCTCTTGGTTTTGGACACCTTTTTTGTAGACTCATTTCATCATTTATATTTTCTCTCTGTGGGCCTCTTTTGGGCTTTGAAGTCGATTGCTGCACCAATTTGTTGGGTCTTAATACAATTGCCCTTTTAAGTTCAAAAAAGTTTGTTCATGTGGTTGGGCATTCGCGAGTTTCTTTTGCATAATCAGCCCAACTCAATTTTGAGTTGGGGAGGAACCCAAATTAAATAGAGTAGATTATTCCTCTTTTGAGAAATTGATAAAAGCTTCTAATTTTTTAGCTAATTAATAAATTATGACATGTTTTAATTTTTTTTTGGATTATTGTAATTTCCTTATCAAGAAGTAGTTGAAGTGCTACAATCCAATGAAGCTTACAAAATAAACATATAAATACACACATACAATTATTACTTTACATTTTAATCCTTAATTCCCAACTTGAACAAAGATGAATATACTAGTATCTATACAATTAATTTGCCTCCCCATCAATCTAATCTATACAATCCCTTTAATCTTCATCAAAATTGTACCTTCAGCAGAGTGAGGCTTGCCAAACTATCCATCATTTCTTTTACATAACATAGAGTGAATATATGCATTTCAAGCAAACTTCAGAATAATAACAGTAAGAGACTTTAAACTTCGATGGAGACCAAGCCAATTCTTGATTCCAAGATTCTACAACTCTATTGATATTGCAGAGCTATAATACCAATTCCCAAACCTTCTTAAAGAAATTTCATTCAAAGAAAATATGATTTCTAGATTCAACAAACTTGGAACAAAGAAAGCAACCAACATCAACATTAAGTCCAACAGAGATTAATCAATCTTTTTTAGGATTAAGCATTGCCATCCTTGCTCCAAGAATGCTTTAAATTTGCTACAAGATACAAGCCTGGTTCCATTCTACTATATTTCTCATACCCAATCCACCTTTTAACTTGGGTGAGCAAATCAACTACTAGCAAACTTCTGTTCCTTGTAAAGCATAATCTCTACCTTACCAGAAGAATCTAATGCAAATTTGAAAAATATTTTTAAGAACCACTTTGGCAAAATAAACTATCTAGACCAATAATGTAACGACCCAAAATCAATGGGCACCGGAAAAGTGTGTTATCGGGCCTCCGTCTTAGTGAAATAAGTTCAAAAATAATTATCAAAAAAATATTTATGAGCCTAGTAGTGTGTCTAATTAGGTTTTAATTAGGTAATTTTAGCATAATTTAGAGTAATTAGCAAAAAGGACTAAATTGACTAAGAGGTAAAAGTTTAATTCTAAAGCAATAGAAAGTAAAAAGGGCCAAAATGACAAATATGCCATTAAATAATGGTTGAGGCGGCATAAATGTATTAAAAATCTAAGATTTTATTTAAATTATATACATATATTATATTATATTATATTATATTATATAATTGATTATTATAATTATTAATTGTTATGGTTTTATATTATTATTAGTATTATTATTAAATAAATTAAATAGTAGAGAATTGTATGGTAATAAAAATATTGGTATATTTGTAATAAATAGATACATGTGTACTTGTTATAAAATAATTTGTTTACTTAATATTAAAGTAATAGATAATTAGATTAAATTATATTATTGATAATTAAATAATTATATCATAAGATTTTTTTATGATAAATAAATTGAAATTATGATAAGTGGATGATGATAATAAAATACAAATGTAAAATATATATTTGTACATTTGTAATATTTATATTTGTTATTAAATAAATATTTAATAATTATTATTATTTAATTGATATTATATTATTAGATTAATGAATAAATTAATAATTTGACAAATGTATGGTGATAGTAAAGTACAAGTGTAATAAATCATATACATACAATTGTAAAATACATATTTATTTACTTATTATTTAAGAAATAATAATAATTATTATTAAGTTGATATAATAATATAATAAACTAAAGTAAAAATAAAAGATAAAACAAACATAAAAAGAAACTGAACCATTCGAAAACAGAGAAGGGAAAGAAGAAAAGAAAGAAAAAGGAAAATTAAGGTTTTAAAGCTTGAAGTTTAATTGGTAAGTTTAATCAAGTCCTTTTCTTATAAATTTGATGTTTTTGGAATCCTAGAGTGAAATACTCTTGAATTTAAGTTGAAATTTTGAAAGTTAATAGATTTTTGAGTAGGGTTTATGTTGAACAAATGATGGAATTGGGGGTTTATTTGATAGAAATTTTGATTAGAATTGAATAAATGATTGAATTGTAAACTAAGCTGTAAGTTTTGAGTTTTAGGATTAAATTGAAACAAATTCGAAATTATGAAAATATGATAAAAATTAAATAGTTAGATGTGATTTTGGCAAGAAATTAAGTAGCAAAAAGGTATGAATTGAGGAAGAAAAATATATAGGTTTAGTTAGGATTCAATTGGAATTAAAGTAAAAGTTAGATAAAAATTTCAGCATTTAAATTGTGTTATGCTAATAATTGTGAAATTATTTTAATTGTTAATAGCTAATATCGAGCCTGAAGCATCGGCCCAAAAAGGAAAAGAAAAGATCGTCGAGGATTAAATCAGAAGAGAATGCTGGTTTGTATCACTATAACTCAAGCTTCATAATAATTAATACGTGTTTAATTTAATATGCATGTGTGGTAAGTATTTTAAGGTAAGTATTTAATGAACTAATAAAATTTGTGATTGGGTATTAAAATTGAGATTGATATCGAATCAATTATGGGATACTTTGAATATTATTTTGAATATCGAATTGAACTGTGAAATTATCAATAATGTTACGTATATTGCATTGAATCTGTAAAATTTCTAATGAAGCGAATTATCAGATTCTTCGTGAAAATTTATCAAAATAATAAATTATAATTAATATTGAATCGAAATGGAAATTGTACTGAAAAATGATTTAAATACCCCATTAACTAGTTGGGCTAGTCGGATATAATTGGCATGCCATAGGATATGAAAGAGTACGGGTTTTTGCCGGTTTACTGATCAGGCACTTATGTGCCGATTACTGTTACTGTTACCGTTACTATTACCGATTCGGCACTTTGTGTGTCGGATTTTTTCCGATGAGGTACTCGTAACGCGTCTTCGCTCTTCATTCTTCATTCTTTCGCTCCGCCGATTGATGAGAGGCACTATGTGCCGTACTGGTGTGTTGGTTGGAATCCGTGTATCCGCAGAGTCCGAGTCAAGTTAATAGGGACAAATGAAATAAATCTACTGATAAAACTAAATTTGAATGCTATGGCATATGTGAAAGTTGAGAATTGAAATAAATAAATAAGAATGATATATATATAATTGAATGATAACATAAAAAGATTGAATTATTCATTAAGTGATGATAATTGTAATGTAAAATTATGTGTGATTTAATGTATTTAATTATAAACTGAATTATAGTGATACCACTCGAGTATATGCATACTCGGTAATGCACGTTGTTTCCGTGCACAAAGTTGTAGAAGTCAAATCTTGAACCAAAGATCCAAAGCCAGACCCGACTTCAGTAAACTTTTGGTGATGTGTATTTTCTTTTGATAATGTGGCATGTACATAGGTTATGTATAAAGGTTATTATGTTTTAAATATAAATGGTTAAAACTGTTAGTATTACAAGTCTAAGAATTATAATGAAAAAGTTTATCCATTTCAATTTAATTAGTACAATGATAAATTTAAATTGATATTATATTGACTAAGTTGATTAGAGGGTATTTAGAATAGAAAATGAATGTGTGAAATGAATTGGTTGAATTGGTTATGTTTGAAATGGATATGGTTTTAATTGCAGGGGGTTTTATGTAAAAATAAGCAGAAACGCTGTCGAAATTTATAATAAAAAAAATTGGAGTACTTAAACAAGTCCCGTTTCACTAAACGTATGTTTTAAACTTTGAGAATTCATTATAAGGATTTAGTAGTTAAATTATGCTATGAATGTTATTTTATTTGTGAATTATTCATAAGTTGTCTGATAAGTCCGGTAATGCTTCGTAACTCTGTTCCGATGACGGTTCGGGGTTAGGGGGTGTTACAAATAAGCTTGAATACTAAAAAGCACAACTTCAATTAGTTGAAATCTACCAACATAACTTAGATGTCTAGTAGACCAACCATTGACTTTAGCCAAAATCTTGTCAATCAAAGGTTCACAATTAGAATTACTCATCTTTTTAGAAACAATGGGCACTCTCAAATACCTCACAAGTAATTTAACAATATTGAAACTTGTGATGCTTTTCATAATTTCCATTTCCTCCTTAGATACACCAACAACAAAAAGCTCACTCTTAGAAGCATTTAGTTGCACACTAGAGAATCGATAAGATTTTTTTAGTATGCACCAAACGCCCACAACAGAATTAACATTACTCTTTGCAAATACAAGGAGATCATTTGCAAAAGATAAATGCGAAAGTTGATCTAAGGCACTTAGGATGATACTTGAAGACTCCATGCTTAACTGCCACTTTTAAAAGCTTGGACAAAACATTCATTGTTACAACAAAAAGGTAGGCAATAAGAAGGTCCCCCTTCCTTATTCCTCACCCCTTTTTAAAGAAACCAATAAATCCACCAATAAGATATATGGATAAGGTAGGTGAAGTGATACAAACAACAATCCATTGAACAAGTTGCTTAGGAAATCTCATGGCTCTCAATAGAAAGAATAAAATCCTAACTCAAAGAATCAAAAGCTTTCTACAAATGCACCTAGAGAGTACATGTAGGAGAAATGTACTTTCTACTATAGCCCTTCATCAACCATAGGTTAGTAAAGTGTTATCAATTATGTTTTTGCCATTGATGAATGCATTTTGACTTTCAGAGATTAAATTAGAAACATACTGAGTAGTTCTATTAACAAGAACCATAGAAATACATTTTTTTGGTAGAACTACAACAAAAAATAGGCTTGAAATCCTTGGTGTGGCTTGGATTCTCACATTTAGGAACTAGTGTAATAGTGGTAGCATTAAAAGCAGGCAATAATTTTGAAGTGATGAAAAATATATTATATAGCCTGAAGAAAATCTTTTACAATAATATTTTATGTTGATTTGGAAAAGTAAGTTGTGTAGTCATTAAAGCCAGAAGCTTTCTCATTTTCTTCAAAAATAGTTTCCTTGATCCCATCTCTTATAATAGGCCTGATAAAATCATCCTAAGCATCCAAAAATAATGTACAAGGGAAGAGCTCATTAAGTAGCTGGTTAGAGCAACCAGTTACATTATCATCAGCAACACTAATGAGACCCTTATAAAACTAAGTATCTTAAAAGAAATCATCTCATGATTCCCCATTAATTCCCTTTGACATCAAGTAGAGCTTTGATAGTGTACTTGTTCTTCTTAACAACAATAACATTATGGAAGAATCTAGTACTTTGGTTACCTTCTCTAAGGGAATGCACTTCTGTTTTCTGCTTGTAGTAGCACTCAATATCTTGCAAGCTTTTTAATTCATTTTGTAATTATTGAATTTCCTTGGAAACATCTTTACCATCCAACTCAACTAATTGTGTTCCTTCTAATTCAACCTTCTTTTCACGCAAAAAGAGATATTTTCATTAACTTTAGAGTTAAAAGCCCATAATTGCTTTTTTAATCTTTTCAACTTAAGGAAAAGCCTCAACATAGGGCCACCAATCACCACTTCCTACCAAGAGTAAACAACAATCCTCAAATAATCCTTATGTTTGACATAAAAGTTATAAAACTTGAAAGGTCTGGAAGGAGAATAGATAGGTTTATCCAACCAAACTAACGAAAGGTAGCCTGGTTGGTCAAATTGTCAAAATAGATTATAACACAGATAATGGCGTCAAGGGTCATTTTATAAGGATGGTCGTTTGTGTTTATCTACGTTCCTCACTGGTCTCCAAGATTTTTATTGAAGGTCAAATTCTATGTATAGAATATGAGTCATCATTGAACATTTGCTTTGAATGTAGTCGGTATGGACACGTACGAAAAGTTTGTTACAACAGGCCAATGACAGCGACTGAAGATAAGAATATGGAAATAGGAGAGAGTAATAAACAAAAGGCTTCTACTAAGATTAATGTGTCAAACATGTTGGTTATGGAGGAAAATATGATAAGGTCATCGATTGATGTAGCTCGCTGAAAAGTGGAAATAGAAAAGTTTGGTGTTTGAAGGTTGGTCGAAGGGCATCAAAGAAGGAAACAATCTAAGGGCACTGAAAATCAAGGTGATAAATCGAGGATAAAGAGTAATGGTACACGGTTTGAGGTTCTGGAGAAGGAAACTGAGATTATTCAAGAGAAAATTTTTGAGAAATTTTTGAACGGGAAAAAAAGGGATGGTTTTTAATGCTAATAATAAGGGGGTTGTGAAGAAAACCTTAAATAAAAAAGGGCAAGGAATCATGATTTAGAATGTCTTAAATTTATGCCCAATAGAATGCGACCCAATAATAATAGACGAGGGTTGGGTGTTGTTAGCTAGGCCAATATCATAAGTCATGGGTCCCAAAGGGAGGGATCATTCCAAAAATATTAATCGGTTTGTAGAAGTGCAAGTAGAAACGATCCTTGATAGCAGAAATAATACGGTGGTAAGATTTGATGAGAATGTGAAGTTGTGAGAAGCAAGTGAGGAATTGAACTTACGAGGTCAGGATAATATGGATTTGAGTGCTCACATGGATGGTTCTTCCTCTTCAAGAACGCTTTGACTTATCTTCACTAGGTGATAAAATAGGTGAAGTCGTAGCATTAGAAGTAATGGACTTGAGGGATTGAGAATCGTAAAACAAAATGGTGGTTGAGGTGATGGCTATGGATCCCTTAGCGGCTAATGTTTCAAGACAAGCCATTGGGGAATTTGATGAGGGTGGTAGCGAGGATGAATCGAAAGATGTGGAAGATGATATGCTTGAAGATATTTGATTTTCCTCCTTAAAGAATGGCTATGATTTTAGTAATTTTTTTCTCAACTTTTTTTCCTTTTACGATGAAGGCAAAGTTGTTAATTTGGAATTGGCAAGTTGGTGGCCATCCTAGGTTCCCTAAAATTATTAAAGATTATGTTAGAGATTTTTCACCAGGCATTATTCGACTTGTGGAGATGAGAATCAGTGGCCAAAAAGCAGATAGTGTTAATGGTAAAATTAGGCTTTCCTTTCTCTCGTAGAGTCGAGGCTAGAGGCTTTGTTGGGAGAATTTGGGGTTTTTTGGAGAGACTAAATCAATGTGCAAGTGGTTTTTTCTAATCCGCAATTTGTCCACCTATTGTAAAAGATGATAATTGGATGGGCAAGTTTTTCATCACTAGTGTTTATGCCACTCTAATAAGAACTAGGTGTAATTGGTTGCAGGAAGACCTTAACCATTTGGTGATGGATATGGTGGACCTGTGGATTACTGTGGGTGATTTTAATGCTATTATTTTTTTTTAATTTGAACAGAGAGGTGGATCTATACAAGGATATTTGGGGTGCGATCGATTCAAAGATTTCTTATTCGATAATGGGATTAAAGATTTGAGATATAGGCTTTGTCAGACCATTGTTTATGTAACAACTCGATTTCTACTGGTACCAAAAGATACGGTTTTGGAATCCCATTTTTATAAATCAAATTCATAAATATTAAATATGAATATTTACGTAAATAATATAAATACATGTTGGATTTTGGTCGATAAAATTTGTCAATTAATAGTTAATTAAGACTTAGGGAGTAAATTGTAAAAATTTAATTGCTATAGATTTTTAATTGACAAGATTTAAGGATTTAAATAGCAATTAACCAATGGTCCTAAAATGGTAATTAAAACATTATTAAGTAAATATTAGTGGGAGATGATGGCCATCTCCACTAAGTGAAATTAAAACCAAATTACACTAATTGATTAAGGTTTGTTAAGTAATTAACCATTAATTATCATATAAATAGGTTGATAAGTGGAAGTAAAGAGAAAGTTATCATTTTTTTTTCCTTCCATGACCGATTCTCCGTAGGAAAGAAAAGAGAAAAATCATCCAATGGTTTCAAGCATTCGACCATACAAATTAGGTATGAAATTTAGTCCTTCCTTGTTCCTTTTATGAATTTGAGGTCATGGGAGCTTAATTTAGCTAACCCATGTACCAATTTGTAAATTTGTTAAAATTTTTAGAAGTTTCCATTATTGATTTCTTGTAGAATTAAGCTTGAAATTGATAGATTTTAAGTTTATATTGTGAAAAAGACTCGATTGTAAGGTTATTCAACTTGTTAGTTAACTTTGTTACATTAAAGATCAAATTGAATAAATGAGAAAGTTGTCATGAAATTTTGTTAGAAATAGAAAATATAAGTTCCCTAATGAAAATATATGAAATTAGATTTTAATCCAAAGCTAGGAATTGAAAATTATGACTATATCGATCTAAATTGGATAAAATATAAAATTTTAGCGATATTGAAAAATGAGTTCATATAGGTTCATGTATATCATAACATTGTATGAGAATATATTATATTAATTGGTGATATTAAATAATTGTATAAATCAATATTTAGATCAAAGTGGAGCTAATAGAGGAAATCTAAAATTACAAATTAGTCTCTGGAATATCTACTTTTTTTTCACATTTTGAAAAGGTAAGTTCATATGAAACTTATTATTTCATTTTGTATTATATGTGTGCTTATGTTTAAGTTAGTGTATAAATGTATCTATATAGTTGAAATATTATGGAATCTAGCTTACTAGTAAAAGATTGAATAGAAATAGTGTAATAATTTATTATTATGTAATAATACAGGGTACAAATATGTAACACCTCAAACCCGGCCTAGACGTTATGACCGAATCTTGAAGGTTAAATCATCTACTCATTTTAAAATTCAAGATTAATTCATTTTAACAATGATACATGTGTGTTTTCAAAATCATTCATTTACAACCATTTGACTAAATTTAAAACCACATTTATAGCTTATTTATTATTTAGAAAACTCATTTTGATTACTTGGATTTGTAGTTTAGCGAAAACAAATTATTAAAGTTCAACAACTAGTCCAAAACCAAAAATAATGTCTAAAAAGTCTAAGATTAATCGTGAAATTAAATTAAATCATTCAATTCGAGAATGACCAATCTAAGCCCCAAACGTCGCCCAATCCTAAGTCTGAGGGCTACATGAAAAGTTTAATACATTGAGTGAGCTAGAAAGCACAGTGTGCGACTTAGCCCACATACATGACAGATAACAAAATTGAATCACAATTTTCAGCATAACATGACATATACAGAAGCATAGCATGCATATCGATGCAAAATCAACAAATAGATCAGATCTACCCCCATCCACTACGCATCATCTCCAACCCACGCAACACACCAAATAGGGTAAATAATACCCACCTAACCCCACACAGCAAATAGTGATCATTTGTCACTATACAGAAATATGCAGTCATGCTGCCAAATGTTATGCAGAAATTGACATAATCAAATACTACATCTATAACTGTCAAATACAGATGTTGTGGTTTTACCACCAGAAATGCAGATCATAGTTTGCCAGAACTTGTAACACCCCTAACTCGTATCCATCGCCAGAATAAGGTTATAGAGCATTACCAGAGTTTTTCAAATCAAACAAACATAAAATTTTGAACTTTTCAAATCATATCAATAAACATAGTAAAACCAGTTCAAATTATACATATTGTCCCTTAAACGAGCCCTCGAGGCCCAAAATACGCATTAGAAACAAGTCAGGACTAAATTGGAAACTCAGAGAATTTTTCAAAAAACATTAAAAATTTTCAACATTGCAAGGGTCACACGGCTGTGAAGCCTGGCCGTGTGACTCACATGGCCAGGAGACATGCCCGTGTCTTAGGTCGTGTAGACGTTTGAATTAGGACACACGGTTGTGTCCTTGCCCGTTTTCGTGCCTCTGTAATTCACTAACTCGATCACACGGCCAAGCCACACGCCTGTGTGCTAGGCCGTGTACCTTCAAAATAACCTCACACTCCCGTGTGCCAGGTCGTGTACTAGGTCGTGTAACAATTTGACTTGCAACCCTTCAAAAGCTATGGGGAACACACGGCCGTGTCGCCTATGTCTCTGCCAGTGTGGATGAAAATAGGTCATTTTACAAGCCATTTTTCTCACCCAACTTGTCATGTACCTACAAACAAAAATGTACATATGCACAAGCCATAACAAGGCACCAAAATTATGCATAATCAAGTCATATACATAAGGTATAATCACTTACAACCAATATGCCCTTAGGCACCTCAAATGACAACATTAAAACATATATAAACATGTACTCTATTTGGAAAAATAATCAACTAACTACTAAGCATATTTGCATCAATTCATGCCATTTATTTACTTGCCAAAACATACCAAAACTTCTCAATTGGTAGCAAATATGCCATTCTAAACTAGCATCAAATTACCATATAAGTCATACATACTAAAGTACCAATTCTCCACAATTTCATCATATCACAAAACACATTTAACTATCATTTTACGTTTCACTATTCAAACACAAATCAAGCCACATAGAAACCATGTCAAGGCTACTTATATATATACCAAAATATGTCAAAACACAAGCCAAATCAAATGGCCATATTCACAACAAAACATATAGGCCAACATTAGCCAAAATACCTATACATGTCATTATAACCAAAATCAAAAAAACCTAAAGTACCAAAAGAGCCGATGGATAGTGTGATATAACTCCGACAAGTTTCCAACCCGAACGAGCTTCCAATTCACTGTAAAACACAGAAAATAACACAGAGTAAGCATTTATGTTTAGTAAGTTCGTACATCATAGAATAAAACTTTTCATTTAGTCACATAATAGGTAAGTAAACATAGAATATCCCAACATAATTTGGCCAAATGCTTAAGCACATATACATCAACCATGTTAGCCATGTAAATACATATATAAACCAATAATCATGGATGAACACAACAATTGATTAAGTTTCATATACATGTATCATCCAATTCAATTATCCATATACCATGTAACAACATTTCCATGTAATTCATGTGTGTCCTTGTAATAGTCTGTATCGAACTCTTACCAATTTGTATCAGAATATTGCCCGTTGAACCATTAGAATACCGTTGGATACCAGAGATAGCTCACACATAGTGTGCTAAATTATATAACTATAATCCGTTAAATCCTGTACATGTATGCTCATACGAGCTGTGAATCGGTATGCTCACTCGAGCTATAGATCGGTATGCTCTCACGAGCTATAAATCGATAGGCTTACACGAGCTGTGGGTCGGAACATAGCTACACGATACTGCTCACACGAGCTATGGAGTATCCGTAACACATGCGGGACCTCAGCCATTGGTAGGACGTTCAAGACCAGTACCCGAATCATGTAAACCCTAATGACATGTCATTTGTATCCTACAAATTCCTAAGGTTCAAACGGGGCTCGATAATCGTCATATGTCATTGGATATGCAACCATGTATAAATATAGCAAATCTACAATTCATGCATATTTCAAAATAAAACATATAATCACAACTTAATCACATGAATTTACCTCGACGAGTTTACGTAGATACGGAGGCGATTAATCCGAGGCTTTCTCTTTGCCCCGATCTAAAGTCGTACGAGGTCTGTCTTAATCTATACGGATAAATTTAACTCAATTCAATATATTTTTCATTCAATTTAACCCAAAATCATATTTTGACAAAATTACTATTTTGCCTCTATACTTTTAATTCTTTGCAATTTAGTCCCTAGCTCATAAAAATAGAAAATCATGAAATTCCATCACAACCCACTATAGTCGAATATCAACTAGCTCCTTAACATGCCTTATATTTCATTAATTTCCCAATTTCACCATGTATAATTTTCTATTTTTCAATTTAATCCCTATTTGACAATTTCATAAAAAATCTCTTTACAAAAATTGTTTATCTAACAACTATCCATTTTCTATCATCAAACATAAAAAATCATGTATATTCATTAATGAAAAAACCCTAATAATTTAAAATTTTCACAAATTAGTCCCTGGGCTAGCTAGATTAAGCTACAACGAACCCAAAAACATAAAAATCATTTAAAACGGGGCAAAAATCACTTACAATGCAAGGAAAAATAGCCTAGCTGAAACCTTCTCCTTTGTTTGTCTATGGTGGTCAGTTCTTTAGGTTAGAAAATGAAGAAGATAGTGTTTTAATTTCATGTTTTCTTTTATTAAATTAGTTTAATTTACTTAATTACAAAATTAACCTTTTAAAACATCACAAATTACACCAATGCCAAGTCATGTACATCCACTATCACTATTTATGGTCTAATTACAATTTAAGTACTCCTACTTTAAGGTTCTATAACTATTTAATACTTTTAGCTACTAGAACTCAACGTTTGCACTTCACGCGATTTAGTCCTTTTTATCAAATTAAGCATGTAAACGGTAAAATTTCTTAATGAATTTTATATATGGTACTGCTATCATGCTATAGACAATAAAATAATAAAATAAATTTGCCGACTTTGAATTTGTGGTCCTAAACTACTGTTCCGGTTTCACTGAAAACAGGTTGTTACAACTCTCCCTCCTAAAAGGATTTTTGTCCCAAAAAATCTTACCAGAAAAGAGGTTTGGATATTGCTTTCTCATAACTTCCTCAGGTTCCCATGTGGCTTCCTCTATTCCATGTCGTTGCCAAAGAAATTTTACTAAAGCTATGTTCTTGTTTCTCAATTCTTTCACCTCTCGTGCCAGAATTCTGATTGGTTCCTCACTGTACGACATATCTGGTTGAATCTCAACATCGTTCGGGGAGATAACATGTGAAGGGTCAAATCGGTATCGTCATAACATGGACATGTGAAAGACATTATAAATATTTTCTAGTTCTGATAGTAAAGCTAATTGATACACAATAGGTGTGATTCTTTCAGTAATCTCAGGCCCGATAAATCGCGGACTTAACTTTCCTTTGCGACCGAACCAAAGAACTTTCTTCCTGGGCAATACTTTCAAAAATACTCTATTGCCAACTTGAAATTCTATGTCTTTACGTTTAAAATTCGCATATGATTTCTAACGATCTGAAGCTACCTTCAACCTATCTTAGATCACTTTTACTTTTTCCTTAGTCTCACGAATCAAATCAACCTCGTGTTTTATTTTCTCACTCAGCTCAGTTCAGTATAACGAAGTTCGGCATTTACAACCATACAAAGCTTCATACGGTGCCATCTTTATGCTCGACTAAAAACTGTTATTATACACGAATTCAACCAACGGTAAATATTTCTCCCAGTTAGCATCAAACTCTAATACACAGCAATGAAGCATATCTTCAAGAATCTGAACTACTCGCTTGGGCTGACCATCAGTATGAGAATGAAATGCAGTGCTAAAATGCAATCGCGTATCTAAAGCTTTCCGTAACTTTTTCTAGAATCATGATGTAAACCACAATCTCTATCCGAAATGATAGAAACTGGTACCTCGTGTAATCTGAAAATCTCAGAAACATATAACTCAGCTAACCTATCAAGGGAGAAATTTGTACGTACCAGAATAAAATGTATTGACTTCGTCAATTGATCAACAACAACCCAAATGGCATCTTTCTTTCTCGGAGATAAGGGTAAACCCGATTCAAAATCCATAGTAACTCAATCCCATTTCTACTCCAGTATCATCACTGGCTGCAATAATCCAGAAGGTACCTGATGTTCAGCTTTAACTTGCTGACATACTAAACATCTCGATACAAAGTCAGAAATCTCACGTTTCATTCCCGACCACCAGTACATCTGTTTTTACTTCTTGAATGAATAGATAAGCTACCATTATGAGCTTCGTGCAAGATTCTCAGAATAAGCTATAGATTTTTCGGTACACAAATTCTATCTCTGAACAATAAGCAATCATCGGGTCCTATCCGAAATTCTAAATCGGAAGTCAATTCACATTGTGCCCATTTAGCTAGCAATTCATCATCACATTTCTGAGCTTTGCAGATCTATTGTAAAAACATCGGTCTAGATTTTAACTCAGCTAAGACCGAACCATTATTAGATAATGTCAGCCGCGTATTCATTTCGGACAACATACATATCATTTATTAAAGATTACGAAATCATTGACCTTGAATACACAATCAAAACACGACCTTAACTAAACTTAATCAAAATGGGCCAACATGCCCTACCTGGCACAACCAGTGTGGCCCACACAACCTGACACACGGCCCAACACACGTCTATGTGGCTCACATGGCCAAACACACTATCGTCTAGCATTGATAGTTTCGATTTATGTATAGTTTTACAGGTTTACGAGTTAGGGTCACACACTTGATTGATCCTGGGATGTTGACACTACAACAAATCCAAAATCTGTAGTCAACATTCGTAGCCTATTAATTAATACAAAATATAATCGAAACTGAACTATGTATTTGACTCCTAAACAATTAGGGAATCCAACCAAATTCAACCTCGTAATTGACCACTTACCCAAAGGAGAGTGATTTACACACTCTTAATCCACTAAAGAGTTATTTTCCACACGCACCTCACCTAAATAGAAACACAAGGTGATCAAACCTCACAAACATACACCAATTAGCCAATGTAAAAACTTGGTTAATAATTAAATAAAACACCAAATCCATGTCCATATTTGCCTACTAACTCCTTAAATGGTTTAATCATTTAAGCCCCTTTTTCCTTTATTCAATAAGCCATTTAATCACTAAAATCAAATAGTGATCAAATTTTACATCTTTTACGATTTAGTCCTTTTTAATTAATTAACTATTTAAACATTAAAATTTCTTAACGAAACTTTAATACAACCTTAATAACACTCCATTATAAATATTTACAGCTTGGTTTATAGAAACAAGGTCCCAATACCTCATTTTATAAAACCACTTGACTTTAGGGTCTTCCCACTTGAACTTAATAAATCATTTATATAACATTAATTACCATATCAAAAACCTTTTTGAAATCATATTTAACTCGTAAATATTACGAACTTACTCGTCGAATTTATGGTCTTGAAACCACTATTTTTGATACCACTAAAAAACAAGTTGTTACATAGGTAGTGTTTGGAAAGTCACCTAGTAGTTGGATTTGGGTGTAATTGCTTGTAATTGCACATGGCTGACATTTTTGGGCAACCATTGTAATTGGTGGGTCTAATTGAATTTCATGTAATTGGAGCACTCCAATTACACTTTCCAATTCTTTGGGGAGGGTGGGAATTGGAGTAATTACACAGGTAATTACATTCAAATTCAATTTTAAAAATTATCTTTTATACAAGTTTTAAGTTATAATTTTTTATATTATAATAATGAATACGTATGAGTGTTTTAGATGGTTATGAAAAAAATTATTATATTATAAATCTTAAAAAATATACAACACAAAAAATTTTGTATATTTTGTAAAGTTATAACAAAAAATTATATTATTTAAATCTTAAATTTTTTTAAAGTTATGACAAAAAAAAGTATTATAAAATATGATTTACATGTTATAAAACTGTTATAATACATTTTTTTATAAAAAAAAGTTATGGACAAAAATTATTTATGTGACCATGCTATATATTATAAAAAAATGTGCTTATTCATAATGTTATAGTTTTTTTTTAATCATAATTGATTTGTAAAAAATTAACTTTACAAATTAATAGAAAAAATATATTATTTATAAGAAATGTTATGAAAGTTATTACACTTTATAAAATTTTTTATAAAGGTTATATACCCTATTAGGCATAATGACTTTTTTGGCCCTCGAACTTTATAAAATATTTGTGTTTTTTTTTTTCAAATGACCCCAATATGGGTGGAAAAGTTAACGTTTGTTAACTTTGCTGTCGTAACATACATGTGGATTGTCACAATGACACATTAGCATTTAATTAATTTAAATTTTTTTAAATATTTAAAATATATTTTTATAGTTTTTATAATTTTTAAATAATTTTAATGATTTTTAATTTTTAAAAAATAATTATTTTCTAATTTTTTATTTTTTATTTTAAAAAATAATTAAATGTTGGCGTGCCATCCACGTATGTAATGTCAAAAAAGTTAAAAAAAAATTATTCATTTTGGGGTGATTTGACAAAAAAAAACTCAAGTTTAAGGGCTTAAAAAAATGAAGGGCTAAAATGATTTTTTTGTAAAGTTGGAGGGCCAAAAAAGTCATTATGCCTATTATATATTTTATAGTATTTTTTACATATTATAAAATATGTTATAGCCTAGTAAAATTTTTTTTCCAAATTAATTTTATATAAGTTTTTGTTATTAAAACTATAGGCTATCTGCATCGTGAATCCAAATATAATATGGTAGATGTTAATTATGCAAATACGAAATGTTTTCTTACACCATATCGTGGGGTATAATACCATTTGAGAGAATGAAGCTTAGACATAAGCATTAGAGATGACTCTCGAACTCTTTAATTTGAGACATTTAAGGTTTTAAAATGTAGTTGAGAGGACATTTGTTACTCTAAAAAAATAATTCTCATATTAACAACATCACCTTAGTATAACATTAAAATATTAAGGTTGGATCGTACTAGTATGTTGCATACTTTATAACTTCATTCAATAGTGGATTTAGGATGATCCATACTTTGAATGGCACATGGAAGAAAGAGGTAATGATAATCTTAATGATACAAATTCATATTCAAATTATGATGAACTCGCTCAAGGGCCAACATTTGATAAAAATGAACTTATATGAGTAAATAGTCCAACAAATATAGAACACTAGAACATTTAGATAAAATTGAATATGATGTTTATTTTTCTTACTATTTTTATTAATAATCTTATTGTTAGTTAATTTTTTTTACTAACATAATACATATGATGATTTTATTTATTTTTTGTTACTTGTTTAGAAACTTTTTTATTGTGCTAATAATTTTTATAATAATTAATATTTTTAATATATAAATTATGTAACTTGTAATTATAATTTGTAATACCAAGCATGATTTAGGGAATTACAATGTAATCATATTGTGTCAGTAAAACATGTTTAGGGAATTATGATTCTTTGTAATTACAAGAGAGTGTAATTACTACCCTAATAATTACACTTTCATTTAAATACTCTATATCGTCCAAATAGACCTTAAGAGTAAAATGTAATACGCTATAAATTATAATTTTTAATTTATTACATATAGATTTTGACCCTAAATAAACTATAAAAATAGTCATCCAATTATGCAATTGGTTTTATTTTGGTCACCCAACTATTTTTTTTTATTTAGTTACTTAACTTTATGAAATTAAATATTTTAGTCACTCTTTGATTAGTTGTGTTAGCTTAGTAACAAAAGTCTATCATGTGCTTTTTTATTAACCTAATAACAAATTTAGCTCTAAAATATTTTCACATTTTATCAACTTGATTTTAAATTAAAAAATTCAACAAATTCCATATAAAAAACATATCCTCCTCTACCATCAGCAATACACACCCCCAACCCTCTCATAAACCACCATACACAACACATCATCATCTTTAACTCATTCTGGAAATTATATATATATGGCCATTTCATCTTTTTTAGACTTCCTTTTTTTCTTTTCTCTTTCCTTTTTATTGTCTTAATTAGCATGGCCATTTTCCTTGCATATCTTATCTTTGTCTCCACTTTCACCCCTCATTTCCCGATGCATTTTGGCTTTATCCCTATTGCTTGGTGTTGAGTGTTTTAGAGAGTGTGTCCTTCAAAACGATTAGATTTTCTATTTATATGATACGGTTACTGTTTACGGATGGGACATCGTAGGTAGGTCCTCTTGCATGGCAACACATACCCTATTCTAGGGTTAGCATGTGCTTTCTAAATGAGGGTTTGGCTTCATGATGGTGCGAACCAACATCGTGCAGTCTCATAGAAGGATGCAAACACATCACGTGCGAACCTTATAGACTACAGGTCAGAACCCAATCGGGTACCCGGGTACTGGGTCGGTAATGGATAGTACCATAATAATTTGTCCCCCACCTAGTTCAAAGAAGAGTTACAAAGTGACTCTTCTGAGAACTTGACTTTGCGAGGTGAGAGATTCCTAAGAGAGAAGCTTAGCATTTATGCTTTTTGCTTTAGATTGTCACATACGCTTCACAACGTATTGAGGAATGGTATAGTTGTATACAACTTATTGTGCCTTCATTCTCGGATACATGAATCATTAAAGTGTAAAGCTCTTTTAAAAGATGGTTACCCTAACCCTAATAATCAAACCAATTGTATTTAAAATTTTTGAGAAGGAGCTTCTCTTGGGGAGAATAATTGTTTTTCAGAGCTAATTCTCTTAAAATTTCTCAATTATTTTTTTGGTTTTTCTTTGGGTTTATTCGAGCACAATGGTTAGGGTGAAAGGAAGTGGCTGTGTTATTTAGGGCATCTATCAACACCGTGAACTAAATGCTCTGATTGTTACACTCATTAGCTCGTTAGGAAGACATGGCGTATACTAACCCGCCAACAGTTCGCCCAATGAACTGGGGCATTACTGATAGATTCAAAACCATGGAATTGTTTAAAGTTTGAGAAAAATAGTTATAAGGATTCCTTTTTCGTTAAAATCATTAATCTTTTATATATTATTAGAACATATTTAAGGAGAGAATAAAGACTACTAAACTATTCATTGATTAGGATCTGCCATCAAAGGTGAATACGCTTAGGGAAAGATAATTTTGAAACTATAAATCTAGGGAATTTGGCAATCACAAATATGTATATATATATATATATATATATATATATATATATATAAACAAGGTCGATTACTCTTTGAGACAAAACAATACATTTGTGGAGTGAAAACACAAATTAAACACAAAACAACTGGGTGTGCCCTTCACCAATAGCCATGTATGATACAAAACAATTAAGTGGCTCACTTATAGATGCAACTCTAGCGTAACCGCCACTCTACGGATCTTCTTATACTACTTAAATGCTTGAGAAAGAAAGGTAATGAAGTAAGTTCATTTGAACTTAGTGATTTCCTTAATAACACAACATGATATCAGGTTACCCCTAATCGAATCAAAGATTAAGACACTTTTGAAACTCCGCCCTACAATGGCTTTACGCCAATCTGCCAGTCTAGTCTACTGGCACACACATCACAACTATAATGCAAAATCCTTAATGGACACGTGCTAGTAAATCATGCGTATTTCTCTCAATCATATATGTTTACTTGTGACCCAACCTTGTGCCATGCTCAGACCCTTGAATCATAAATCAGAATTGCATATCTTTATTTATATTCCTTGTCATATTGAACACATGTTCTCCCCCAAGGTCGAGCCATGTTTGCAATAAAGTTACCCTACCGAAGGCATCACAAATAAGGTTTCTTTCCATATTTTCATATATAATGGATAGTTTAGTATTCAACTAGTGCACAAGGTAGACATTAACTGTGACCATGGCCATGTACAAACAATTTTGACTCTTTAACACATAACACATCGATATATCTTCAACAGAGACAACTTACCTTACACGACTCCATCTCATAGAGTTTTTAAAACCCAGAAGAAGTAAAAAAAAAGCTCATCAGAACTTGCAAGATAGAATCTACTATATTCATCTATTGCCTCAATCGTTAGGACATTCTCTAACTTCGTGAGCTAAATAAAAAAAATCATAATTACCAAACCATTTGTCTACTATAAATTGATCATGCATGTACTAGAGCAAAGATGTAAATCTTCTTAACAACTTCCTAAGGGTTTCCCAGAAACTATCAGTATGTTGGTACTTATCAATGGCATTTGACAAGCTTTTGGATATTTTCCTTGTCTCCTCTAGGGAAGATGACTTGAAAGAAATTTCTTAAGGACGTAGGAGAGGACATAGAGAAAAAAGCAAAACGTAAAACATGCTGGTTATAGACACCCTTTTATAGCACAGACAATGGAAATAAGCTTCGCAGGGAGGTCTGAGACCCCCCACTAGCAACCTTGAATTTAGAAACTAAGCTTACCTAATAAGATTTGAAATCTAACCCCTTTTCAAATGTAACTACTACCACTAATCAGAGTGGTAAAACATTGCTTAAAAACTTAGGCAACCAACCAAATCGATTGTTCGGTTACCTAAACATATCAAGCTGTCATTTACAATACTCCAGTTCAATTCCAACTAGATCTAAACTGAACTCTAACTATGTCCAATGGCTATCGCTCTGCGAACAAACTAATTTACCCAGAACATCTAGGGCTAGTGGATCGTTTTATAAAAGAGTCTATCAAACCTTAGAGTTTGACAGGCTTAGAGTTTGCCAAATGGCGAATTCCACCAAGGTGGGCCCCATAAAAGTATACTGAAGAACACGTCGACCCAAGACTTAAGTTAATAATTCATCTTAATACTACTCTGGCTTACTCAATTATACACCAAAAGAATATTTGTATGATCTGCGTCGGGTGGGCTGTTACACCAGTGGAGCTGAAAGTTTGTGTTTGTACCGCCAAAGAGGAAGAAACGAGTCGTCATTTTGCTGCTCGTGGAATTCAAATACCAAACTTTGCCTACGAATTCTCAATCGTTGAAAGGTCAAACCTACTAAGGGCTAGTTTAAAAAATACTTTTGAAAAGTGCTTTTGAAAAGTGTTGTGGAAAAGTGCTTTTAAGAAGTGTTTTTGAAAAGTTTGGTTTAAAATTTGAGTGTTTAGCATTGCTGTTAAAAAGTGCTTTTGAGAAATAAAATGTTCATTTTAGACATATTATTATCAAGTAACAAATATGCATTTAAATAATATTTAAATTAGTTAATATTATTATATTTTAGTAAGAATATAAAAATTATTATAACTTGTTGTTAATATTTTAATATATGAAATATAAATTTTAAATATTTTAAGCAATAAATATTAATTATTTATAAAATTTAATTAGAATATATAAATTATATTTTAAATATTTAAATATAACCATTAAATATTTGTAATTAGTATTTTAAAAAATATTTTTTATTTTTAATTAATGATTTTAGCACATTTGTAATTAAGCACCAAGAAAAAAAAGAGAAAGTACTATGTTATTGGAAGGGTGAAAAAGTAATTAAACACCAAAAGTACTTTTGGGATAGGAAAAGCGAAAAATTTTAGTTCTCATTTTCAGGAGTGCTTTTGAAAAGCAAAAAAATTTAGCCAAAAGCAGTTTGTTTAGCACAACTTTTCTTCCAAAAGTGCTTTTGGAGCCAGAAGTGCTTTTTTTTAAAGTGTGGACACCATGACTGTTTTACCTGCGCAGTTCACATGGCCTCATGGAGCTAGTGATTATTTAGGGCTTATTCTCTTAGGAAAAAAGGAAGAGCCTAAATATTATTTTTATACCTTTTGTAAATTAAAGCCTCGTCCGTAGTCCTTTAAACATGCAAGGGATCAAGAAGGTGGTGTGAACCCCTTGATGATAATTGTTGGTGTTGAAAATAGACTTGTTGGTGATACAGGCACAATTCACGTTGTTGAAGAGAATTCGAAAGAATCCACATGTTTATCCACAGAGATCGATAAATACATGAACGTGCAGTCCTTTATGCAAAATGTGTGAGGTGGTCCCTCTAGTACTTCTACTAGGGAGGAGAATGCAAGTAGTGGAAGGAAACAAAAGACTACTGCTGAAGCTGTTAACATAATATTAAGTAGTGAATATGAGGGTAGTCCAGCAAGGGAAATTCCCTGAAAGAAAGGGAAAGATCACATTGTAACATTAAGTGATGTGGCGACCACTACTATAGTTCCTTTTGTGGTTCCTTCCCACTCTACCTCGGGTAAGACCATCAACTGATGACATATTTGGGATGATTGTTAATCATAGGCCTCCTTGGGGTTCCATAAAGTTTTTATCTTCTGGTGGTGAGACACAAACGTTATTTTCGTGATGCGAACACTTGAGCATGTAGAAGTTTCCTTATTGTCCCATTGAACTGAGCTAATAGTGGAAATATTCAATGCCTGAAGAAGCAAAAGAGCATGTTTTTCCATCTATATCATCTAGCTGTGTGAGGAAACATTATTTGAAGGAGCTTATACTGTCTTTTTAAGTAGTCTTGGTTGAAGTTGGTATGGTCAGTGTGGGGCTTACTGAGGGCATTGGTGAACAGGAAGTAAATAAGGCTGAAATTGAAAATGCATATCAGTCTACCATAGAGACGTTAAAAATGGCTCGCGAAGTACATAAGAATTTGGATAAGGAAAATAGAAAATTAGTAGAGCAGAATAGGAGGTTACAAAAGCATTTTACTCTCACTGAAAAATATATTGAGAAATTGTATGGAGATATCGTAGGTCAGCGAGCTGATAAGGATGTTTTGGAAACGACCATGAAAAGCATGGATAAAAGACATAAACTTGCCATAGCTAATCCGGTGAAGAGTCATGAAGAGGCTTTGAAAAAGTAAAAAGCTAATACCATTCCAAGCTTTCAGGATAATTTTCCAATTTTAAGATCTAACTTCTTGTTGCACACTCAAGTGGTTGGCGATCCCTTTGATGCTCGCCGAGTAAACTTCGATGCTCTCAGCCATCTTATGGGTGCTCAGCTAGACTTTGATGTTCACTTTCCCTCTAGAGCTACTTGGGAGGAATTTGTGGAAGAGTGGAAAATTTCCACCAGGCTTTATTTTGTTGATACTCTTGTTAAGATCAATGTAGCTCCCATTGTTGGGCATGAAGGAAATGCTAACAAAAAAGTGGAGGGAGAAGATGAAGAGCTCACCGATCCCCAATATACCAGTGTTAACTCATGAATTCCTTGTATTGATTGTATTTAGTATTTGTATTTTGAAATGGAAAGTAGCATCTTTACCTTTTGTTGAAACCTTGTCGTGTTTGATTGAGATTTTGTTTGAGCAAATTGCATAATTAAGTTGCCATCACAAATGACTTAATGAATATAATTTAACTAGTGGTTTGGAAATCATCTAACTCAGATAAGATTGTTGATGATAATAAACCAAATGAATTTAGGCTACGATCTTAGATCAATGAGCAAATTAGAGCAATGATATTAAATCAGCTAACTCAGATAAGATTGTTATTGATAGTAAATCAAATGAACTTAAGTTGTGAACTTAAATCAGCGAGCCGTTTGGAGCAGTGATATTAAATTAGCTAACTCAGAGAGGATTGTTCATTATATTAAACCAAATGAACTTAGGCTACAATCTTAGATTAGCGAGCATATTAGAGCAACGATATTAAATCAACTAACTCAGATAGGATTGCTCATGATAGTAAATCAAATGAACTTAGGTTGCGATCTTAAATCAGTGACCCATTTGGAGCAGTAATATTAAATCATCTAACTCAGAGAAGATTGCTCATGGTAATAAATCAAATGAACTTAGCTTGCAATCCTAAATTAGTGAGTCATTTGGAGCAGCGATATTAAATCAGCTAACTCAGAGAAAATCATTCATGATAGGAAATCAAATGAACTTAGGTTGTGATCTTAAATCAGGGAGTCATTTGGAGTAGCGATATTAAATTAGCTAACTCAGAGAAGATTGTTCATAACAAATAAACTAAATACCATTTGCAAAGAGTATATCTTTATTGAAAAAGAGAGTAGAACATTCATACATAATATTTTTTTTAGATGGTGTGCATTTCATGTCCAAGGTAGAACAAAGTCATCCATTTTTGCTATCCTATAAGCTCTAGAGCCTATTTTTTCAACAACTTCTATTCCAATTAGGGGTCATTTTTCCTTGCTACGATGCTCACAAACTAGCTTTAGTATTTCTTAAAACTAGATCGCACACTTGAAATTATTTGTTCTTCATTCTAGAATTATAGTATCGAGCAACCTCTTGAGCTCGTGCAGCATTTCTAATTTCTACTGTCTCCCTAAATTTATCGATAAGATCTAAGTTGAGTCTAGTGTCCTCTTGGTTGGCATTTTCATTGAAATGAGTTGTCCTGTGTGATTGCAGGTTTATCTCAATAAGGATTACCACCTTTGCCCCATATACCAATGAGAATGTTATCTCTCCCTTTACTGTGTGAGGTGAGATTCGTAAGGCCCATCCTGGTAGCTCTTCGAACCAAGAACATTTGGCCTCATCAACCTTTTTCTTTAAAGCCATTAGAATTTCTTGTTCATTGCCTCCACTTGACCATTTGTTTAGGGACTTTTTATAGAGCTTTGAGTGAGAGAAATTTGCAGGTCCTTATAGAAGTTTTTCAATTTTCCCTAGATTTGGGTTCTAGTGTCTGTTATGGTAAGACGTGGAATGCCAAACCTGTACACAATAGATTTCCAGAGAAAAAAACTTCATTTGTCTCTCTGTGATTGTAGCTAGAGCTTTAGCTTCTATCCACTTAGTAAAATAGTCCACAGCTACAATTATGAATTTCTTTTGAGCTGTGGCTATTGGACACATACCTAAAATATCTATCCCCAAATTTCAAATTACCAAGGACCAATCATTACTTGTAGAGGCTCAGTTGTTGATCGCTGCACTTAAGCATGTTTTTGGCAGGTATCATAAGTGCAAACCATGTAGTGTGCATATTTATACATAGTTGGCCAACAATAACCTTGCCTGAAAACCTTCTTTGCTTACAATCTTCCACGGAGATGATCGTCGCATATTCCCTCATACATCTCTCTCATAACATATTCAGCTTTAGTGGGAGCGAGACATCTCAAAAGTGGTTGGGAGTAACTTGTTTTATAAAGCACACTCTTTAACAGAATATATCTAAAGGTGATAGATAAAATGATTTTAATTAAATAAGGACTGAGTAACTTGCAGATAGAAGGATATATGAAATGTAAATAATAGCATCATACCTTGCAACCATATTTTATATTTTGGCGAGCTTTTGTTTGTTGAGGTGGTGAGTTTCCCTTTGTAGGACTTTTACTATAGGGGTCATCCACGTTTCTTCTTGACTCAGATTGAACACTTGATGGGTGTCACAGCTTGGGGTGACTTTATGCTTTAACATAAAGTTTCCTTGTTGCTCAATTGTAATAGAAGACACTAACTTAGACAAAATGTCAGCTTTGGTGTTCTCCGTCTTTGATAACTATCTAACTTGTGCCTTGTTAAACTGAGCGGGTAACTGGGCGACTATGGCATGGTATTTCTTTAGGCTTGGCTCTTTTACTTCATACTCTCCATTCATTTGCTTCGCTACCAGCTGAGAATAAATTTGTATTACCAATTCCCTCGCCCCCAACTGTAGAGATAGTTGTAGTCTTAAAATTAATGCCTCATACTCCGCAGCATTGTTAGATGCTTGGAAGCCGAAGGATAATCCATACTATCACTAATTCTCATCAGGGTCTATAAGGAGAATGCCTACCCCTGATCATTTCTTTGTTGTTGAGCCATCTACATAAACAGTTCGACACTTCGGCTTCATAGCTGAGCTAGCTTGTCTTTGTGATGAGCTAACCACTACATCTTGTATAATCAACATGTCATTGACATAGATCTCAACAATGCAACCAATCTACTCTCTAAAAATCTTATTAACCAACCTTTGATAGGTTGCATTTGTGTTCTTCAACCTCAAAGCCATAACTCGATAGCAGAACAAGCCCTCCTCCATGACAAAAGTCATTTTATCCTGATCTTCTAAAGCCATGAAAATTTGGTTATAACCTGAGAATGCATCCATAAACTCATAAACTTATGGCCTAATGACGCATCTACCAATCTGTAGATCGAGGGCAAAGAAAACATATCTTTTAAGCAAGTCGTGTTAATACTAGTAAAATTAATGCACATTCTCTATTTTCTATTGGCTTTCTTCACCATCACAACATTTAACACCCAGTTCGGGTATTTAACACCCCTAACCTGTATCCGTCGCCAGAATAGGGTTACGAGGCATTACCGATCAAATCACAACATACAATATCCATTCATATACATAAATCCATAATCATATAAACATCAATCAAATATAAATATTGTCCCTTATAAGGCCCTACAAGACCTTAAAACATGCTTAAAAGAGGTTCGGGACTAAACCAATAACATTTGAAAACTTCGGGAAATTTATAAATTTTTCATGCATACAAGGTTCACACGTCCATGTGAACAAACCGACACGCCTGTGTCACAGGCCGTGTGGAAACAGGGCATACATACTAACTTGCATCACACGGCCGGAGACACGCCAGTGTGCCATGACCATGTGAAAACTAAAGGGTATACTGACTTGGGTCACACGGCTGGCCACATGCCCATGTGCCAGCCCGTGTGTCACACACGACCAGTAAACATGCCCGTGTATCTAAGTCATGTAACTCACTAACTTGTTTTAACAAGTTACAGTAGGCACACAGTTGAGTCACACGTCCGTGTGCTCAACCGTGCGGAGAGTAAATAGGCTTGGTTTAAGCCACATTTCTCACCCACCTCAAGCATACCTAAACCACAACATTACATACCATTTCAATACATTCAAAAGCAATCAAAGCATGCTATTACATACACATATCATGTCATTTATAAACCATTCTTTTAACTACTAAAATCTATAACCAAAATCATGCTAAAACAATATGCCATAACCTTCACTTCTATATGCATTTTCTCACCATCTTATTAACTATATAAAATCTCAAAACATATCAATTCAACATCTTAGAACCAAGCCACAATATGCCAATTCTCAACCATGCCACATCATTGATAATTAGCCAAATCAATTAACTATCTAGCCAACACATAAACCATAATAAACTTGCCAAAACATAAGGCATTATATATATCACATATCACTTACCAAATTTATAAATTAAGCCAACCCAAATACACACGAACATTTACATCATTTCACAAGCCATACACATGCCTAAAATCATAACTCAAAACTTATCATCAACTCACTAGCCTATACATGCTATATACCATATTTACAAAACATCCAAAAATACCAACAAATAGTCAATAGTGTGATGATGATTCCCGATGATCCCCGATGTCTGAGCTAGCTTCAATAATCTATAAAACAGGGAAAAAAACACACAGGAAAGAACACACAAAGTAAGCTTTAAAAGCTTAGTAAGCCATATACAAATAAAATTACCACATGAATCAATATAATTTCCATCAAATAGGCAAACTATGAATAAGTACATATAAGTTCACAAACTGTAACAACCCTTACCCGTACTCGAGACCAGGACAAGGTACGAGGCATTACCGTACAAAAGCATGGACATTCTGAGAAAAATGGGTTATAAAATTTCATTCCAAATTAAAACCAATCAAACAAAATCATATTGTCCCTATTATGGACCTACGAGGTCCAAAACATGCGTTAAAAGCGGTTCGGGACTAAACTGAGAACTTAAGAAAATTTTAGAAAAAAATTTCATGTTTAGGCCTCACACGCCCGTGTGAAGGCAATGCACACGCCTGTGTGCTTAAGACACGCCCGTGTCCTATACCCGTGTGAAATCATTTAAATTTATTTTTCATTTCGAACCTACAGGGGTTTTCACACGGTCGAGCACACGCCCGTGTCCCTGGCCCGTGTCTCTCACACGGTCTAGACACGCCTGTATTACCACTCATGTCCAAAAACCAGGTCATTCTGTTTATGACATCATCATTCATTTAGGGGCACATGGCCAAGACACACGCCCGTGTGCTAGGCCGTGTCCTCTATATGGTTGAGACACACGGCCGTGTTTCTACCCGTGTGTTTACTACCATGCATACTGATCTAAAAATTTTAGGTGCAAGGGATACACGGCAGTATAACACGTCCATGGGGCTGATCATGTGCCACACATGGCCTAGACACATGCTCGTGTGTCTACCCATGTAGACCTTTTTGGAGGCTATTTTCCAAGCCTTTGGTCACCCTCAATCATCTATACACACTAATATGTTCCTTGGACATCTATCATGGTATAATTGTACACTTAAAACCTCCTTAGCCAAGGTCATGCATGTTACTTCATGTCTCTTCTAATCCTATATTGATATTACCCTCTTCATGTTAGGGTTACCATTCAACAATCATGTTTTATTATTTGACTCATTTTATAACTCATGCCAATTATGACCTAAATCATCCCCGAGTGATTTGGCCACATTTCACATGTTCATTCATGATATATCACATTTAACCATCACATGAAACATTCAAGCATAAACATGCAAAATTAGTAGGTTTACAACCTACATCAAAACGAGTCATATCTCATGGCCATATACAAAATGAATAAGCATATCATTTAAGCCCTTGCATTGGCTAGCCAAATGACACATATAACAAAATGACCAAAAATCCTATACATGTCATTATAACAAAGTAAAAGTTTTTATATACTAAGGCAAGACAAGTAGATAGTGTGGTTGATGCTCCAACCGTCTTCCAATCTTCACGAGTTTGCGAGCCCTGTAAGACAAGGGAAATAAAAGGGGGTAAGCATTAACATGCTTAGTAAGTCCAAATAACGGGAAGGTAAACTTACCGGTTATTTAGCATACAACCATAAAAGATATTCTTGCCAAACATGCATAGTATAATTTCCCTATCACATACACTCAACCATCAAGTTAGTCTCATACCAATACATTATAACATTAGTCTTAGATGAGCTCATCAATTCAAACATTTCCATTTTCATTTCTCATTTTAATCCCGTCAAATTTCTCAGAATCTCGATGGATATCTCATTTACCGTCAAATCATGCAAGTGATCATTTTAAATACGTACTCCTGTGAACCTCGATCTTACGGCAGGATTACCAGTCCAGGCTAAATCCACCGTAACATAAACTCATAGATCAATGTCGGGATTACCAGTCTAGGCTAAATCCCTTACATTGACATATACTCCTATGAGTTCGGATCTGAATTACCAGTCTAGGCCAAATTCAGATCTTAATTGGATTACCCATCCAAGCTAAATCCATTTCAACACATATATTTTTTGGGAGGCTAGATAACTATAGGATCACTCGTCCGGGCTAGATCCTTTCCACCGTTAATTCATTTTCGAGTAATCCATCAGATATCCTTTTTATTCAATCGGGGCATATCATCATAATACAAAATTTTCATAATTATCATACATGGAATATCACTATTATAATTTATACATGAACATACATATTTAATGTATTTAAAATAGTTTTACATTCGAGTTACGTGAACTTACCTGAAAGATGTTATCGGATTCGAATTTCGGTTACTCCGAAACCTTTTATTTTCCTCAGTCAACCTCTGGAATTGGTCTCTCGGGGTCTATACAATGAATTATCAATACTTTACACTATTCATTTCAGGCTTAAATTTCACCCCTCGTGTAATGACCCAAACTTTACTGTTATCGAAAAAGTGTATTTTTTAGAATTTCAAGTTAAAAGTGAAATAAGGATTGAATTGTAAAATAAATCATAAGTTTTGAATAATAGGGACTAAATTGAAAGAATTTCAAAATTATGGTTCTATGGTGAATTAGAGAGTTGAAATTAGTTTAAAGTGGAAATTGAATGAAAATATTGAGTTAAATGTGAAGAATAAAAGTTAGTCTTGGTTTAGGGATTAAATTGAAATTTAGGCAAAAGTTGAATAAAAATTGAAATATTCAGTGTGAAATTGAATGGTAGTGTATTGATATTTAATTATTTTAATTTCCGTAGCTGACGTTGTCTCGGAAAAATCTCGGCTAAGTAAGGAAATGGCAAAGACAACAGGGGTTAGCTCGAAAATTACGATTTGTATTTCTATAATCCGAATTTAATATTTAATTATTGAATTTATTACTTAATATGTATAGACAGTGCTTTGAGATGAATATTTGAATTATAATAGATATCGGTTAAAATTGAAAAGTGAAATTATTTATTAATTGTTGAATTTTGATTGAATATTATGATAGTAATTGAAGTGTGAATTATTGTGTTATATAATTGAAATGGATTGATTAGGTATGTGTTAAATTTATTGAATTTATACGGATATATGTGATTATTGTGAAAATTGAATAGTTGTTATTGAAAAGTGAAATGAATTATATCGAATTATGAATATATATGACTGTTGAGATGTGTAATGATTGGAAACTGGAAAATGAGTTAGAAACCCTATTAACAGTATCGGGCTAAGTCAGACATAGTTGGCATGCCATAGGATTGGAAGTGTTCAGGGATATTTTAACTTTGTGTCAATGAGACACTATAAGTGTCACCTTACTGTTACTGTTCCGGATTCATTCCGAAGAGGTACTCTGTACCTTATTGTTACTGTTACTGTTCCAGATTTGTTCCAATGAGGTACTCTGTGTACCGCTACTGTTACTGTTACTATTACCATTACGATGTATTCTGGCTCCGGCTGATGAAACATTGTATGCTATCCCAGTGTTTGGGTTGGATCCGTGTATCCGTCCGAGCCCGAGTCATGTTAATAGGGTAAATAAAGGTACTGAATAATCGATCGCTCTTGAATAATCGATCGCTATTGAATAATTGATCGCTCTTCAATAATTGGATCACTCTTCGAATAATTTATCGTTCTCGAATAGCCGTTGTTAAAGAGCGACTGAATATTATTGAACGACTAATTGTTATTGAATGATTGAATGTTACTGAACGAAACTGATAAATTGATCGATACTGAAAATTATTTACTGATATTGAATAGTGAACAGAAGTATAAGTGAGACATATGAGTGGAAAATATTATTATCTAAATGATTGTAAATTTATTTGAAAAGCTAATTGGGTTAATAGATGATAAAGATTGAATGAGTTGTAAAGAATTTATCCATGAAATGATTAAATGAATATTTATGATCATTAAATGATATTAAGTGTATGTTTTACTATGTAATGTTTGGATTATAGAAATACCACTGAGTTCAAACTCAGCGTACGGCTTGTTTCCGTGCGCAGGATAAATAAAGCCAGACCGTTGAATCAGCATCCCAGGCTGATCCCGAATTCAATGAGGTAAAGCATGTTAATTATTGGTAATGGCATGTACCCAAGATGTCTTATGTGAGTCATTTAGATTGTCAATGTAATGATGAAATAAGTAGAATTAGGGTTGGTAATGATATATGGTAGGAAATGGCCTATTTGGTTTGAATTTAAACCATTGATAATGTAAGTGAAATATTTAAAAGAGATCCATCATATAGGTTCATAAATTGCTCAAATTGACATGTTTGAGTAAGTATGATAGTGACTTAAGGTGATTGAATGGTTTGCTTTTGGATTGTTTGGTGTTGTTGAATTGCAAGGTTGTAAACTTGACATTAAGGCTCATTTTGAGTCCACACGGCTTGGTATACGGACGTGTGGCCAGACCATCTGAGACATACGGCTTACACACGGGCATGTAGTTAGGCCGTGTGTCCCCTGCATCTTGAATTTTAGGTGTTTTCATGAAAAATCACCTAGTAAAAGATGTTTATCTAACATCTAACTTTCATAATCCTCCATAAATCACCAAAGAATAATAATCTCATGCATGGTCAAATTTTTAACATGAACCCTAGCTTGAAATATGCGTAGAAATAGTAAGAGCATGTTACGAGGATCTCAAAAATACAAAAAAATTAAAAACGGGGCTAGGGAACACTTACTATTGAGCTTGAAAATGTTGAAAACCCTAACTTATGAAACCCTGGGAATTTCAGCAGCTATGAAGAAGATGATAGCTGATTTTTGTTTTCATTTTTCCCTTTTTATTTAGTTTATTACCAAATGACCAAAGTACCCTTACTTACTAATCTTTCAAAAATTTCCATGCATGCCATATTTGTCTAAAAACTTAAAAATTGGGCAAATTATTCTTTAAGACCTTCTAATTAATAATTCAAAGCAATTTCAAACAAATTGCTTCTAGAACCCAAGTTTTGCAATTTATTCAATTTGGTCCCTAATTTCCAATTGGACACCTTATACTTAAAATTTCATCATGAAGCTTTAACACATACTTATTTTCAAATCCTAGACCTCATAATAATCATAAAATAAATATTTTAATGTCAGATTTGTGGTCCCGAAACTACTATTCTGACTAGGCCCAATTTTAGGATGTTACATTTCCTCCCCCTAGGGAATTTCGTCCTCGAAAGTCTTACCAGTAAATAGGTTTGAATATTGACTTCTCATGGCTTCTTCAGGTTCCCATGTGGCCTCTTCCACTCCGTGTCTATGCCATAAAACTTTCACCAAGGCTATATTCTTGTTTCTTAACTATTTGACTTCTCAAGCCAAAATCTTAACCGGTTCTTCACCATAAGTCATATCTGGTCTAATTTTAACTTTCGTCGGTGAAATTACATGAGAGGGGTCTAATCTATATCTACGCAACATTGACGCATGGAATACATCATGAATCTTTTCCAATTCGGATGGCAACACTAACCGGTAGGCTAATGGTCCAACTCTTTCGGTAATCTCATATAGTCCAATAAATCGCGGGCTCAATTTGCCATTCTGGCCAAATCTCAAAACCTTTTTCCATGGAGACACTTTCAAGAATACCTTATCTTCGACTTGAAACTCAATCTCTTTTCATTTCAAATTAACATATAATTTTTGTCTATCCGATGCTACTTTCAAGCAATCACATATCACTTTAACATTTTCTTCAGTTTCCTTGATTCAATCAACTCCGTGAACCTGGTGTTCCTTGAGTTCCATCCAATACAATGGAGTCCGACACTTCCGGCCATACAATGCCTCATAAGGTACCATCTGTAAACTCATCTGGAAAATATTGTTGTAGGCGAATTCCACCAATGGTAAGTATTTTTCCCAGCTACCTTGAAATTCAAGGACACAACACCGTAACATATCCTCAAGAGTCTGAATCGTCTACTCAGACTGACCATCAGTCTGTGGGTGGAATGTCGTACTATAACTCAACTTTGTCCCCAAAGCTTCTTGTAGTTTATTCCAAAATCTCGAACTGAATCTCGAGTCCCTATCTGAAATGATCGACAATGGTACCCTTTATAGTCTTACAATCTCGGATATGTCCAAGTTAACCATCAAGAGAGTAATCTGTCCGTACTGGAATAAAGTGAGCCAACTTCGTTAGTCTATCAACTATAACCCAAACAACATCTTTTTTTTTTGGGTTAACGGCAATCCTATTACGAAATCCATAGTAATCCTGTCCTATTTCCATTCAGGAATCATCACAGGCTGTAATAAACCCGAAGGTACTTAGTGTTCCGCCTTGACCTGTTGGCATATCAGGCATTTCGATACGAATTTAGAGATATCTCTTTTCATACCATTCCACTAGTACATGGTTTTTAAGTTATTGTATATCTTAGTACTTCCCGGATGAATAGACAGATGACTATCATGTGCCTCTTGCAAAATTTTTTGAATAAGTTCATCATCTTTGGGTACACAGACCCTATCTCGAAACATCAAGCAACCATTAGAATCAACCCGAAAGTCTGATTCAACGCCTGTCTCACATTGTGCTCTCTTGGCCTGCAAGTCACTATCATTGACCTGAGGTGCGCAAATTTCTTGGAGAAATGTCGGTCTGGCTTTTAACTCCACCAAAACCGAACCATCATCGGACAACTCCAATTGCGTGTTTATAGCCCTCAGTGCAAACAGGGACTTCCTACTCAAGGCATCAGCGACTACGTTCACCTTTCTCGGGTGGTAATCAATTATTAGCTCATAATCTTTAATCAATTCTAATCATCTCCGCTGTCTTAGATTCAATTCCTTTTGAGTCATCAAGTACTTCAAACTCTTGTGATCGGTGAATACACGGTAAGTTTCACCATACAAATGGTGTCTCCAAATCTTCAAGGCAAATACAATGACAGCTAGCTCCAAGTCGTGAGTCAGATAATTTTTCTCATGCGGCTTCAGTTGTCTCGAAGCATAAGCTATCACTTTTCCCTCTTGCATAAGCACGCAACCCATTCCATTTAAGGACGCATCGCTGTAGACCACAAATTCTTTTTTCGGTTCGGGTTGCACTAAAACTGGAGCTTCTATCAGTAATGTCTTCAATTTCTCAAAACTCTACTGACATTTTTCTGACCACTCAAACTTAACATCTTTTCGTAGCAACCTCGTCAAGGGAGTTGCAATCATAGAAAATCCTTTTACAAAGAGTCGGTAATAATCGGCTAAGCCCAGAAAGCTTCTAACCTCAGTTACGTTCTTTGGCGGCTTCCACTCGACAATAGCAGAAATCTTATTCGGATCAACTCAGATACCATCACCCGACACAATGTGACTGAGGAATCCGACCTCTCAAAGCCAAAATTTTCTTTTGCTAAACTTAGCATATAGTTGCTTGTCTCGTAAAGCCTGTAAAACAGTCCTCAAATGTTCGGCATGTTCAGACTCATTCCAAGAATAGATCAAAATATCGTCTATGAATACCACAACAAACTTGTCCAAGTACAGCCTAAAAAAATAATTCATTAAATCCGTAAACATAGTTGGGGCATTTGTTAGACCAAAAGGCATGACAAGAGACTCGTAGTGACCATACCTCGTCCTGAAGGCAGTCTTAGGCACGTCCGACTCTTTAACTCGTAACTGGTAGTAGCCGAATCTCAGATCTATTTTTAAAAACACGGTGGCTCCCCTCAGCTGATCGAAAAAGTCATCGATCCTTGGCAAAGGATACTTGTTCTTAATAGTCACATTGTTGATTTGACGGTAGTCTATACATAACCTCATCAATCCATCTTTCTTTTTCACAAATAATACGGGAGCACCCCAAGGTGAAGAGCTCAGTCTTACGAAACCTCTGTCAATCAATTCTTGCAACTATGATTTTAACTCCTTCAACTCAGTTGGGGCCATTCTATACGAAGCAAAAGAGATAGGCATCGTTCCCGGTACTAGCTCAATACCAAACTCCATCTCTCTAACAGGAGGTAATCCTGGTAGCTCTTCTGGGAACACGTCTAAATATTCACAGACTATCGGTACCGACTCAATCTTCAACTCAAATTCTTTAGTATTCAATATGAAAGCAAGGTAAGCTTCGTACCCTTTTCTCATATACCTTTGAGCCAACATTGAAGTAATCACAACCGGCGGTGCGTTGAACTTATTTGAATCAATCCAGAGAATTTCGCTATCTGAGCATTTCAATTCTATGTACTTGCTACCACAATTTACAATCACATCATGAACGGTCAACCAATCCATACCAAGTATTACATCAAACTCATCAAATGGCAAAAGCATGAGGTCGGCCAGAAAACAATGACCTTGAATCGTCAAAGGACAATTCTTACAAACCTTATCAACTAAAACAGACTTGGCTAGAGGGTTTGACACCTTAATCACAAATTTCGTAGTTTCTATAGACATATTCATGCTAGACACCAATTTCATGCAAATATATGAATGGGTCAATCCCGGGTCAATCAAGGTAATAACATAAGTATTATGGAGAGAAAATGTACCTGTAATAACATCAGGAGCTAAAGCTTCCTCTCGAGTGCGTATTGCGTAAGTTCTCGCTGGAACTCGAGCCTCTAATTTTGCAGTAGTATCCTTGGCAACAGTTCGACTGCCACTTGCACTTCTGGGATGTCTCAGAGGTCTACCTCGAGAAATAGGAGCATTCGGCTTCGAGGCTAATTCAACCTTTTTATCAGCTCGCTACGGGCAATCTCTAAGGAAGTGGTCAAGAGAACCACATCTGTAACACGATCCGCTCTTCATTCGACACTCTCTGAAATGAAATTTGTTGCAACTTTTACATCTCGGTTAATCATCTACACTTCTCACACTAGTTACCATAGGGGAGGAAGACTTCGAGTTGTGAAGCTTATAGCTTCTTGTTCTACCCGAATATCCCACTAATGTAGTGGAGCGTTCTTGTTGACTCCTCGATTTCTTCGTGGGGAAAGAGTGTGTTCTATCGCTAGATCTCGTACTCGAAACTCTAGCTTCTCTCTTTGCTTTCTTTCTTTCGTTATTTAGCTCTTCAGCCTTCTTGGCTCTATCGGCTAATGTAGCCAATTCCCTTATCTCAAGGATCCCAATTAACAATTTAATTTCCTTATTCAAACCTTCTTCAAAGCGCTTACACAATTCTACCTCTGTCTGGACCCACTCCTTTGCGTACTGACTTAGTCTTACAAATTACCTTTCGTATTCTGACGCGGTTCTGTTTCCTTGTTTGAGTTCTTAGAACTCCTTTCGCTTCTGATCTAAGAACCTTTGACTGATATCTCGGTGCCACTGAGGATACAGTCTTTACCAGTGGCATGTAGTGTCCTTCACTAGCGACACCACGAATTTTAAACTTTCCTCAGGAGTACATGACAGTTCGTCGAGAACCCTCATGGTATTCTCAAGCCAAAATTCGACACTTTCCGGATCGTCATCAATCGTGGCCCTAAACACTTCGGCTCCATATTTCCTAAGTTTATCCACTGGAGCCTTACCAAATCTCACGGGTGCCATACCTGGAAGATGTTTTCGAATTCGAATTTCGGTTACTCTAAAACCCTTTGTTTTCCTCGATCGACCTCCGAAATTGGTCTCTCGGGGTCTATATAAGCAACAATGAATTATTAATACTTCACTCTATTCATTTCAGACCTAAATTTCACCACCGACCAAAATGACCATTTTGCCCTAACATGTTACATTTTCACAAATTAGTCCCTAGGCTCGTATAATGAAATGAATGTAATTTCTTGGTTACCCAAGCCTAGCTGAATGTATTCTAAGCTCATACCAGCCCACATTTTCCTCTATTTCACATTTCTACCACACATTTTATACCTTTTACAAATAGGTCCTCTTTTAGGTGTTTTCATGAAAAATCACCTAGTAAAAGATGTTTATCTAACATCTAACTTTCATAATCCTCCATAAAACACCAAAGAATAATCATCTCATACATGGGTCAAATTTCTAACATGAACCCTAGCTTGAAATAAGGGTAGAAATAGAGAGAGCATGTTACAAGGATCTCAAAAATACAAAGAACATTAAAAACGGGGCTAGGGAACACTTACTATTGAACTTGAAAATGTTGAAAACCCTAGTTATGAAACCCTTGGAATTTCGACAGCTATGAAGAAGATGATAGCTGATTTTTTTCTTTTATTTTTCCCTTTTTATTTAGTTTATTACCAAATGACCAAAGTGTCCTTCCTTACTAACCTTTTAAAATTTTCCATGCATGCCCATTTTTGTCCAAAAACTTAGAAATTGGGAAAATTATTCTTTAAGACCTTCTAATTAATAATTCAAAGCAATTTCATACAAATTGCTTCTAGAACCCAAGTTTTGCAATTTATTTAATTTGGTCCCTAATTTCCAATTGGACACCTTATACTTAAAATTTCTTCATGAAACTTTAACACATACTTATTTTCAAATCCTAGACCTCATAATAATCATAAAAAAAATATTTTAACATCAAATTTGTGGTCCTGAAACCACTATTCTGACTAGGCTCAATTTTAGGATGTTACACAAACCTTTCCCAATGTATACATATTTAATGTCACATGTGAATTCATCAAATACTTCACTTTTCAATACTCGTATGAATCTCGTACGTATCTAAATCACTTAACTTATTCACATATTCTGTCTCGACTTGACTTTGCCCGTTGAACCTATCAGAATCGTTAAGGATACTCAGAAATCACATATAGCTCGTACAATGCCATATCCCAGATATGATCTTCCATGTTATCACATATCGATGCCAATGTCCCAGACATGGTCTTACACAAAATCATATAACGATGCCAATGTCCCAAACATGGTCTTACACGTAATCATAATACAATGTCAATGTATCAGACATGGTCTTACTTGTAATCATATCTCGATAATCCTAATGTCATGACATTTGTATCCTATACTATTCCTAAGGTTCGTACGGGACTTTCGAATATCATAACCTCGTCGATTCTTGCTCGTATTTGCTCGTTCAACATTCATAGAAATTCAGTGACAAATAAACATTTATAAATCAATTTAAAGGTATTTATTTGCATATGAACTTACCATATATTCGAGATAAACAAACTGGATCGACTATTTAATAACCTTTGATTTTTCCCGATCTAAATCTGATTCCTTTCGTTCTTGATCTATATACATTCAAAATTAACTCATTTATTCATCAAATAATTCAATTTAGTCCACAAACACATATTTGGGCGTTTTTACACTTTAGCCCCTAAAGTTCCACAATTTAGTCCATATTTCACAAATACACAAATTTCATGCAATTTAATACCTTCGCAAGCTAGCCGAATTTCCCTTGTGCACATAGCAACCTATATTTATTATTTATTCACACATTTAACCACATTTTCACATTTTCACAAATAAATCTCTATTTGACATTTTTGTCAAATATCACTTTACAAAACTTGTATAACTATCGACAAATATTCATTTTTCATCATCAAGCATTCAAAAGCTCAAGCATTCATCAATGACACTTCATAAAATCATTAACAACTTCAAAAATTTAGGCATGGGCTAGATAGAATACAAAGCAACAATTTCAACTACACAGAAATCATCAAAAATAGAGCTCAAAACACTTACCAATCAAGCTTGCAAGTGTCGTACCCTAAAATGCTCTCCAAAGCTTTATTTTCTTTTGATATTCGGTTATGGATAAAGGAAATAAATATGATTTTGGCTTTTATTGTATTTTAATACACATTGATACATAATTTACCATTTTACCCTTAGTTATTATACCATTTAATTATCAAATATAAGGCCACTAATGTCCATTAACATTATCAATGGCATAATAACATCATAAGGACCTTTGTTTTAATAAACCATAACAAATAGACACTCTTAACTTATAGCATGCAACTTTTAAATTATACGCGATTTAGTCCTTTTATCAAATTAAGCATTCAAACGCTAAAATTATTCCACGAAACTTCCACACATATATAATCACATGCTATAAACACCATAATTAATATTAAAATAATTTTTTGACCTCAGAATTGTGGTCCCGAAACCACTGTTCCAATTTAGCTAAAACTAGGATGTTACAACTCCCCCTTAAGGATTTTCGTCCCCGAAAATCTTACCAATGAATAGGTTTGGATATTGCTTTCTCATAGCATCCGAGGGTTCCCACGTAGCTTCTTCAACCCTGTGTCGATGCCATAATACTTTCACTAATGCAATTCTCTTATTTCTCAGCTCTTTCGTCTCACTAGCCAAAATTCTAATCGGTTCCTCAACATATGACATATCTGATTGAATTTCAACCTCGATAGGGGAAATGACATGTGAAGGGTCGGATCGGTGTCGTCGAAGCATCGACACATGAAATACATTATGTATTTTCTCTAACTCAGACGGTAAAGATAGTTGATAAGCAACTGGTCCAACTCACTCGATAATCTCATACAGTCCGATGAATCGCGGACTCAATTTTCCTTTTCAACCAAACTGCAATATCTTTTTCCATGGCGATAATTTTAGAAACACTTTATCCCTAATTTGAAACTCAATATCTTTCTGTTTCAAATCTGCATAAGATTTCTATCGATCTTAAGCTGCTTTCAAACTATCGCGAATTACTTTCACTTTTTCTTCTGTTTCTCTGATCAGATCAATTCCGTAAATCTTATTCTCACTTAGCTCAGTCCAGTACAACGGTGTTCTATATTTACAACCGTAAAGAGCTTCGTATGGTGCCATCTTTATACTTGATTAAAAGCTATTGTTATAAGCAAATTCAATCAGCGGTAAGTATTTCTCCCAACTACCTTCAAACTCAAGAATGCAACATCGTAATATATCCTCGAGTATCTGTATAACTCGCTCGGATTGACCATCCATTTGCGAGTGAAAAGCGGTACTGAAATGTAGCTTTGTACTTAATGCTTCTTGTAGTTTCTTCCAAAATTGTTAAGTGAACCTCGGATCTCTATCTGAAACAATAGATAATGACACTCTGAGCAATCAAACTATCTTTCAGATATACAACTCAGCCAATTTATCAAGTGAGAAATCTGTACGTACCAGAATGAAATGAGCTGATTTTGTCACTCTGTCAACAACAACCCAGGTCGCATCTTTCTTTTTCAGAGATAAGGGCAAACCGAAACAAAATCCATTGTTACTCTATCCCACTTCCACTCAGGAATCATAATAGGCTGTAATAAACCTGACAGTACTTGATGCTTAGCTTTGACTTGCTAACAAATCAAACATTTCGAAATAAATTTTGAGATATCCCGTTTCATGTCATGCCACCAATAAAACTGTTTCAAGTCATTATACATTTTCATGCTTTCCAAATATACTGATAAACAACTACTGTGTGCTTCATTCAAAATCATTTGAATCAATTCTGAATTTCTTGGAACACATATTCAATTTCTAAATCTCAAACAATCATCGGAATCAACTTAAAAATTTGAATTAGAAATTGACTCACTCTGAACCCATTTTGCTTGCTGTTCATTATCAAACTTTTGAGTCTCACAAATCTGCTATATAAACAATAGTCTCGCTTTCAACTCGGCTATTAACGAACCATCGTCATACAAAGCCAAATGTGTATTCAAAGTACATAAAGTAAATAAGGACTTTTGACTTAAAGCATCAGCAACTACATTCGCTTTTCTTGGATGATAGCCAATTACCAGGTCATAATCATTTAGCAATTCTAACCATCTCTGCTGTCGCAAATTCAAATATCTTTGAGTCATCAGATATTTCAAGCTTTTGTGATTGGAATAAATATGGCATTTCTGCACCGGATAGTTCTTTTCATGCGGCTTTAACTGTCTCGAGGCATAAGCTACAACTTTGCCTTCCTGCATCAAAACATAACCCAGGCCATTTAACGATGCATCACTGAAAACTACAAATTATTTACCCGACTCAGGCTGAACTAACACTGGAGCTTCAGATAATAAAGCTTTTAACTGCTCGAAACTTTGCTGGCATTTGTCTGACCACTCACACTTAACACCTTTTTGAAGCAATCTTGTCATCGGAGTTGCAATCATTAAGAAACCTTTCATAAATCATCTATAATAACCGGCTAGTCCCAGAAAACTGCGAACCTTAGAAACATTTCTCGGAGACTTCTAATCTATTATTGCAGAAATTTTGCCCGGATCAACCTGGATGCCATCATCTAACACAGTATATCCCAAAAATCCAACCTCTCATAGCCAAAACTCACATTTGCTAAAATTTGCATACAACTGTTTATCTTTCAAAGTTTGTAGCACGATTCTCAAATGTTTTGTAACACCCCCTAACAATATCCGTCGCCGGAATAAAGTACGAGGCATTACCGAAGAGTACGAAACACTTACAGATAATTTAAATATATTTTCATAACAACTTGTCTCGATTTCATACTGTTTCATATTTAAGCTTTACTCACCAAAGTATTTGAAATATCATCCTTATGAAAATAGCACACATGAGGTACATAATTCCATAATTATAAATGAACACATTTGTCAAACATATTCCATATTCATATATCAATGTCTCATGTCTCCATGTATCAATAATCGTCATTTTTATTGTTTTTCAGATAAGTATGTGTAACCATTCATAAGCATGCAATTCACTATTTTTTCCTATCAATTACAATTTCAAATGACAAATTCATATGAATGAGCTCAACCTCATTAGCTATTTGAATTCTGTCACTTTGATCCGCATACTCATAATTTACTAACATAACCTGTCAAACACAATCTCTAAATGATGAAATCATATAAAATTTCAACATTTACTAAAATCTTCCATATAAATTTAAATAATAATTACCAAAACTTTGTTAAATTGGAGAACGTCTTTCATTCATTGGTCTGCACCGATATACACTGAATTTCACTGATAATCACTGATGTCGTAGCATAACTATGGTCTTTTCACTAAAATGTCATAACTCAGCTATGGTCTTACATCTTAAACACATATCACACCGATGCCATATCGCAGATATGGTCTTACACGAAAATCGCTTGTCATTTGTAGCTGAAGCTACCACTATTCACTGATCAGGTAGCCAAAGCTACCACTTCTCACTGATCAAGTAGCTGGAGCTACCACTTCTCACTGATCAGATTACTTATTATCAAATTAGGAAACGTCTTATGAAATTAAGTACGTTGTTACCCAGTGCCACGATTCACAACTCAGTATGGTTTTCCTTATTGAGATACCATACCTACATTTCACAACTCGGTATGGGAAATGCCATACCTGCATTTCTTAACTCAGTATAGATAATACCATACCTACGTTTCACAACTCGATATAGGAAATGTCATAACTACGTTTTTTAACTCAGTATGGATAATACCATACCTACGTTTCACAACTCAGTATGGATGATACCATACCTACTTTTCACAACTCGGTATGGGAAATGCCATACCTATATTTCTTAACTCAGTATGGATAATACCATACCTACGTTTCGCAACTTGGTATGGGAAATGCCATACTTACGTTTTTTAACTCAGTATGGATAATACCATACCTACGTTTCACAACTCGGTATGGATGATACCATACCTACGTTTCACACTTTACCATGGACCAACCATTGTCTTTTCCGTCAATTCATCTCGTCACTAAACTGAAGTGCTCAATTTGATCATTTATTCAATTTTCATGCTTTTACATTATTCACGATTTTATCATCAAGATATATGAAATAACACATCATGAAATTCATAAAATTAACAAATGGTCACTAAAATTTAGTTATACAAACTCACAAGTTCGATTTTTGTATTTTAACGATAATCATAATTTCATAATAAATATTCCAAACAAAACATTATATCATTTCTAATTCAACATTTATCGATTATAATCAGGCATGTGATCAATTTATACACAAGTCATTCATATATATATTTATTTTTCCTCCTCCTCCTCTCCATCCACATCCTTAGTATAAATAACACATTTGTAAGTAACATTATCCATAATTTTCACTATTTACTTATGTGAATATTCAAGCTATCCATCCGTGTCATAGTCACTAAATTATTTTTATCTTGAGCTACAGAACTCCAAATTAAGATCTGCTAATTTTCCTTGAAACTAGACTCACATATCTTCTTACCATAAAATTTTTAGAATTTTTAGTTTAACCAATAAGTACAGTTTATTCTTTAAAATCAACCCTATTTTGCTATTTAACAGTTTCGACCCTTCTTCACTAAAAATTAATTATCCCCTCGTACAAGATTCGAATGATATTTCTGTTTGCGAAAAATAGACTCATTCAGGATTCTAAAAATATAAATTTAAGCCTATAATTATTTTTTTCCATTTTTTTATGGTTTTATAAAGTCAGAACAAGGGAACCCAAAATCATTCTAACATTGTCTCACAAAACTTATTATATCTCATGATTTACAATTCTATTGCTTACACTGTTTCTTCTATAAGAAACTAGACTCAATAAGCTTTAATTTAATATTTTATTCATCCTCTAATTAGATTTATACAATTTTTGGTGATTTTTCAAAGTTAAACTATTGCTGCTGTCCAAAACTGTTTTAGTGTAAAATGTTAATTTTCATTTTGCCCCAAATTTCACAGTTCATACAATTCAGTCCTTACTCAATTAACCCCTGAATCAAGCTAATTTTCTAAATTAATACTTTTCCTAGACATTATAAGTTATTTCATAACTATTGAAATTTAGAATTTTCACATAAAACTCTAATTTCAAACTCTTTTACAATTAGGTCTCAAACATTCACTTTCTATTCAATTCTTTCAATAAAATCAGCATATAAACAATTTAAAGCTCTAGTTCCATGTCAAATAATCATATACTTCCAGCACATATTCATAGAAACTTTCAATTTCTTTCATAGAATCAAAAACTAATGAATTCAACAAGTGGACCTAGTTGTAAAAGTCACAAAAACACAAAAATTTCAAGAAATAATCAAAAATTGAACTTACTTGCAGTAAAAATATGAAAAACCAGCTTACTAGAACTCTTCCATGGCATTTTTGCTAATGAGAATGCAGAAAAATAAAGAGAAATCTAGATAATTCCACTTTAGTCCTAGCTTTATTAAGTAAATTTTGCAATTTTTCAATTTTGCCCTTAATTCTCCTTATTTTCTTGCTGATTTCATGCCCTTGCCATCCAACCCAAATAGGCATTGGGTCTATTTGCCTTTTAAACCCTCTTTCTTTTATCATTTAAGCTATTTAATCATTTCCCACAATTTTACATTTGATACAATTTAGTCCGTTTTGTTCAATTAACTATCAGTACTTTAAAATTTCTTGACGAAACTTTAATACTAACTTATTAACACTCCATAAATATTTATAAAAATATTTATGGCTCGATGTAAAATTCCTAAGGTCTCGATACCTAGTTTTTTATTCTTATTATTTTAATATTTATTTTTAGTACACTATTCACTATTTCAAAATTTTTCCTAACTTCACATTTAACTTATACTCATTAAATTAATAATATTTCCTACTCATTTGTCAGATTTAGTGATCTCGAATCACTGTTCCGACCCCACTGAAAATTAGGCTGTTACAGTTTTTCATGCTCAGATTCATCACCAGAGTAAATCAAAATGTCATCAATAAATATAATGACAAATCGATCTAGGTACGGTCTGAGAATCTAGTTCATTAAGTCCATAAATACAGTAGGTGCATTTGTAAATCCAAAGGGCATAACAGGAAATTCGTAATGTCCGTACCTCGTTCTAAATGCAGTCTTTAGCACATCAGAATCTTTAACTCCCAACTAGTAATAACTCGATCTCAAATCGATTTTCGAAAACACTGTTGCCCCTTTTAATTGATCAAAAAATCATCAATCCGCGGTAAAGGGTATTTATTCTAGATTTTCACTTTGTTAAGCTGTCTGTAGTCAATAAACATTCTCTTCGTGCCATCTTTCTTTTTCACAAACAACATAGGAGCACCCCAAGGCGAAAAACTCGGTCGTGCAAATCCTTTATCGATCAACTCTTGCAACTGAGATTTCAATTCTTTTAACTCTATCAGAGCCATTATGTATGGAGCTATCGATGTCGGTGTAGTTCCCGGCACTAAATCAATGCTAAACTCAACCTCTCGAATCGGTGGTAAACCTGGTAACTCTTCAGAAAACACATCCAGATACTCACACACAACTGGCACTGATTTGATCTTCTTTTCAGCCACTTTCGTATTAAGCACATAAGCAAAATAAGCTTCGCAACCCTTTCTCACGTATTTTTAAGCTAACATCGATGAAATTACTATTGGTAAACCATTCAAATCATCTGACTCAATCTGATCTCGATCAATCGTCTTTCGTTTACAGTTTACTATAGCATCATGTAGCGTTAGCCAATCCATACCCAGAATTATATCAAATTCATCAAATGGCAACAATATCAGATCAGCTAAAAAATAGAAATCCTGAATCATCAATGGACAGTTCTTGCACACTTTATCAACCAAAACACACTTGCCTAAGGGGTTCGATACTCTAATCACAATTTCAGTAGACTCTACAAGTAAAGTCTTACTGGATACTAAATTCACACATATATACAAATAAGTTGATCCTGGATCTATCAATGTAATAACTTTAGTATCATAAAGAGTGAAAGTACCGGTGATAACATCTGGAGATGACGCTTCTTCGCGAGCGCGAATAGCGTAGGCTCGTGCAGGTGCTCTGGCCTCTGACCTTACAGCAGAATCTTTAGTCGCTCTTTAGCTACCACTCAGATTTCCTGTGTTTCTGGGTGGTCTACCTCTAACTGTAGTGTTAATCAGGCCTTGTGTTTTGTACTGTATCTTGCTTAGCCAACTCAGGACAATTACGAATGAAATGATCTAATGATCCACATTTAAAATAGGCTCGATCATTCAATCTACAATCACCGTAATGCCGTTTTCCATACTGTCTAAATTCAGATCAATTTGGTTTCACACTCCCGACACTAGCTATCGAAATAGCCGGAGCTTTAAAGCTCGAATGTTGTCTTTCATGATCTCTGTTTGAATGTCCAACTGATGCATTAAAACGATTAAACAAGTCGCGAAATTTCTTTAATGCAGACTGATAAGATTTACTAGTTGATCTCTTTCTCGAATCTCTTGCTTCAAAATTGGCTTTTCTTTTTTCTTTGCTGAGATCCTCGACTTTACAAGCCCTTTCAACCAGAACGACGAATTCTTTCAACTCTAGAATTTTGACTAATAACTTTATATCCCCGTTCAGTCCATCAACGAATCGTTTGCACATGATCTCCTTAATAGACATATACTCTCGAGCATACTTGCTTAAACGTACGAATTCTCTTTCGTACTCAGTGACAGTCATCCGGCCTTATTTCAATTCTAGAAACTCTTTATGCTTCTGATCAAGAAATCCCTGACTTATGTACTTCTTTCAAAACTCGGATTGAAAGAACTCTCAAGTAACCCATTCTCTTGGAACCACAGATATCAACGTTTTCCACCAATGGTACGCATTATTACTCAGCAAAGATACAACACATTTGATACATTCATCAGGAGTACAAGATAATTCATCGAATACTTGAATCGTGTTCTCGAGCCAGAACTCAGCTCTCTCCACATCATCATCAACAGTATCCTAAAACTCTTCAGCCCTATGTTTTCAAATCTTATCTACTGACGGCTTGTTAAATCGCATCTGATCTATAGCTTGAGGAACAACAGGGATTTGTTGAGGAACAGGTGGGGGTGGAGGTTGTTAAGCAGCCGAATTCATTCGAACGAACTCCGTAAACCACTCACTCATCATATGGAAAAAGGCTTATTTAGCCTCTCCCTCGCGACTACTCGAAATCGACCTAGAATTAGTCAGCGCAGCCCCTTGAGCGAGAGCAGCACATTACTTTCCACATCGTCAGTTAAAGCTCGTTTGGGATCCATTTACTATATGAAAACACACTTTAAGCTGTCAGGAATCATCACACTATCGCAGTTTATATATATAGCATGTATAGCTAGACTCTCAAATGCTACGTTAGTCCTAAAATTGACTAAATTGTAGCTCTGATACCAATTAAATGTAACACCGCTAACTTGTATCTATCACCAAAATAGGGTTACGAGGCATTACCAATCAAATCACAACATACAACACCCATTCTCATACATAAATCCATAATCATATAAACATCAATCAAACATAATCATATTGTCCCTTATAAGACCCTACGAGACCTTAAAACATGCTTAAAAGAGGTTCGGGACTAAACCGATAACATTTGAAAACTTCAAGAAATTTATAAAATTTTCATGCATACTGGGTTTACACGCCCGTGTGAACAGTCCGTGTAAGGAGACACGCCCGTGTCACAGGCTGTGTGGAAACAGGGCATACATACTAACTTGCATCACACGGCCGGAGACACGCCAGTGTGCCATGGCAATGTGAAAATTAGAGGGTATACTGACTTGGGTCACACGGTCGGCCACACGCCCATGTGCTAGCCCGTGTGTCACACACGGCCAGTAAACATACTCGTGTATCTAAGTCGTGTAACTCACTAACTTGTTTTAACAAGTTACAGTAGGCATACGGTTGAGTCACACGCCCGTCTGTTCAACCGTGCAGAGAGTAAATAGGCTTGGTTTAAGCCACATTTCTAACCCACCTCAAGCATACCTAAACCACAACTTTACATACCATTTCAATACATTCAAAAGCAATCAAAGCATGCTATTACATACACATATCATGTCATTTATAAACCATTCTTTTAGCTACTAAAATCCATAACCAAAATCATGCTAAAATAATATGCCATAACCTTAACTTCTATATGCATTTTCTCACCATCTTATTAACTATATAAAATCTTAAAACATATCAATTCATCATCTTAGAACCAAGCCACAATAAGCTATTTCTCAACCATGCCACATCATTGATAATTAGCCAAATCAATTAACTATCTAGCCAACACATAAACCATAATAAACTTGCCAAAACATAAGGCATTATATATATCACATATCACTTACCAAATTCATAAATTAAGCCAACTCAAATGGCCAAATACACACCAACATTTACATCATTTCACAAGCCAATACACATAGCTAAAATCATAACTCAAAACTTATCATCAACTCACTAGTCTATACATGCCATATACCACAATTACAAAACATCCAAAAATACCAACAAGTAGTCGATAGTGTGATGAGGGTTTCTGATGATCCCTGATGTCAGAGCTAGCTTCGATAGTCTATAAAACAGGGAAAGAAAACACAAGAAATAACATACAAAGTAAGCTTTAAAAGCTTAGTAAGCCATATACAAATAAAATTACCACATGAATCAATACAATTTCGATCAAATAGGAAAACTATGAATAAGCACATATAAGTTTACAAACCTTTCCCAATGTATACATATTCAATGTCACATGTGAATTCATCAAATATTTCCCTTTTCAATACTCGTATGAATCTCGTACGTACCTGAATCACTTAACTCATTCACATATTTTTTCTCGACTTGACTTTGCCCGTTGAACCTATCGGAATTGTTAAGGATACTCGAAAATCACATATAACTCGTACAATGCCATATACCAAATATGGTCTTACATGTTATCACATATCGATGCCAATGTCCCAGACATGGTCTTACACGAAATCATATAATGATTCCAATGTCCCAAACATGGTATTACACGTAATCACAATATAATGCCAATGTCCTAGACATGGTCTTACATGTAATCACATCTCGATAATCCTAATGTCATGACATTTGTATCCTATACTATTCCTAAGGTTCGTACGGGACTTTCGGATATCATAACTTTGTCGATTCTTGCTTGTATTTACTCGGTCAACATTCATCACAATTCAATGACAAATAAACATTTATAAATCAATTTAAAGGTATTTATTTGCATATGAACTTACCTTATATTCGGGATAAACAAACGAGATCGACTATTCAATAACCTTTGATTTTCCCCAATCTAAATTCGATTTCTTTTGTTCTTGATCCAAAATTAACTCATTTATTCATCAAATCATTCAATTTAGTCCACAAACACATATTTTGGCATTTTTACACTTTAGCCCCTAAAGTTCCACATTTTTATAATTTAGTCCATATTTCACAAATACACAAAATTCATGCAATTTAATGCCTTCCCAAGCTAGCCAAATTTTCCTTGTGCACATATCAACCCATATTTATCATTTATTCACACATTTAAGCACACATTTTCACTTTTTCACAAATAAATCCTTATTTGACATTTTTGTCAAAAATCACTTTGCAAAACTTGTATAACTATCAACAAGTATTTATTTTTCATCATCAAGCATTCAAAAGCTCAAGCATTCATCAATGGTACTTCACAAAATCATTAACAACTTCAAAAATTTAGGCATGGGCTAGCTAGAATACAAAGCAACAATTTCAAAAACATAAAAATCATCAAAAAACCGAGCTCAAAACACTTACCAATCAAGCTTGCAAGTGTCGAACCCTAAAATGCTCTCCAAAGCTTTATTTTCTTTTGATATTCGATTATGAATGAAGGAAATCAAGATGATTTTGGCTTTTGTTTTATTTTAATACACATTAATACATAGTTTACCATTTTACCCTCGATTATTAACCCATTTAATCATCAAATATAAGGCCATTAATGTCCATTAACATTATCAATGGCATAATAACATCATAAAAACCTTTGGTTTAATAACACATAGCAAATAGACACTCTTAACTTATAGCATGCAACTTTTACATTATACGAGATTTAGTCCTTTTATCAAATTAAGCACTCAAACGCTAAAATTATTCCACAAAACTTTCACACATATATAATCACATGCTATAAACACCATAATTAATATTAAAATAATTTTCAAACCTCAGAATTGTGGTCCCAAAACCACTGTTCCAATTTAGCTAAAACCGGGCTGTTACAAGGTATGCCACCTCTTAGATAAATCCTGCCAAAAGGAGCTTTCTTACTTTTCTTATGGCCTCCACAACCTGTAGAGCAAATCTTTTTCTTTTCTGCTTGACTTGTTTGACCTCAGGAAACACGTTTAACCGATGGACAATGACCTGAGGATCAACACTAGGGATGTCAGCGGCTGACCATGCAAAAACATTTGAATTCTTTCTTAAGCACCGTACTAAGTCTATATTTTTCTCTTCTCCTAATACGAATAAGATCTTTACCAACTTGACTGTGTTATCATAAAATAATTGCAAAGTTTCTATGACTATTGTTACTTCTAGCATGCAAACTCTCTCCTCACTTCTAACATCCAAACTATCCAAATCTAAAACTTGGCTAACCACCTCTACCTAGTGCGAACCCTGACCCTGTGGTTCCTGCTCACGCATTTGCTTAACTGACAACATGTGACATTGCTTGGTTGTTTGCTGGTCAGATTTAATGAAACCTATCTCCGTCCTAGTAGGGAGTTTAATCTTTATACAAAAAGTAGCAATCATCATTTTAGCCATTCTTAAAATAGGATGCCTAAAGATGGAATTGTAAGTCATTGGATGTTCTACCACAAAGAACTGAACATATTCTATGGTGGTGAGCTCGTCATCCTCTAAGGTAAAAGATAGAGGAATATATCATTTTACCTCGACTAGATGATTCGAAAAACCATACAAAGGGCTTGCCTTCTTCAGAGCTTGCTCCTTCAACCCTATCTTTTGATATGCGTCTCAAGTTAACACCTTCACGGAACTTCTGCTATCAACCAAAATTCTTTTAACCTCAAATATTGCTATAGTTGCTGATACGACCATAGAGTTATTTCCTTCCTCATCACAAACCGAATCCTCATCCTTTTCATTAAATTTCACTTTCTAGTTTTCTTGCTGATGCAACCTCTTCAGTGAACTAATATGAGTCTTTCTCTTCGTGTTAGAGGTCGCACAGTCCTCATTTGCACCAATTATCGTATGTATTATGCCTGTAACCTTTTGTTTACCTTTATCGGTACACCGTGAACTTAGACCTGATGGTAAGGCTTCTTAAGCCACAAAATATTTTAGCTCGCCATTTCTAACTGCCTCTTCAAAAGCATCTTTTAAAGAGAAACAATTCTCAGTCTTGTGCCCTTTGTCATTGTGAAAATTACATCTACCTCTCAAGTTGGTCCTAGACTAATTGTGTCGCATAGGTAGAGAGCTTGGCAAAATGCCCAAACTTTTGACCTGACTAAGAATGTAGGTACGTGTAGCATTTAAGGGAGTATAAGTTTCAAATTTTCCATGAGGAACATACTTTCTAGTGTGTTTGCACTAAGGCTTCTAGAATGTCCTTGACAATTTATTCTGTGAATAGTTCCTCAGTTGGCCCACACCTTGAACACGTAGATTCTGAGAAGGATGATCTTATTGACCACGAGTATTCTGGCAACCCCTAAACTGTCTGTCATCCTTTTGAAAAGTGTTGTGAGCTGCCCTTTTAATTTCCTCCGCCTCAGCAAACCTATGCACTCTCTCATACAAGTTTGTCAAACTCTGTGGTTTGTTATCAGTAAACGGATATTTCACGTACTCATTTTGGACTCCTATGATGAAGGCATCAATGGCCCACTAGTCTTGCAGGTCATTTGTGTTTAACGTTGCTACATAGAACCATTTAACATAATCTTGCAAAGATTCTCCATCCCTCTGCTTCACTAATATCAAACTCATAGGGGTACTCATTATTGTCCCATAGGCTCAAAATCTTCTCAAAAACGTCTGACTTAACTGCAAAAAGTTTTCAATGGAGCCCTATGGCAAAGACAGATACCAATCTTTTGCATTCTCCCTAAGGTGTGCATGACTTAGTTGCATCAGAAGCTCCTACACGTTCATATAATCATTATACTGCATGAGATGTGCCTGAGGATCCCTTCTACCTTTGAACATATTTTTTGAGACTTTAAACTCAATTGTTAGGCTCACAGTTGCTACCTCTGAAGACAATAGGTTGTTAGAACAAAACAACCAGTCCATGTATTATACATTAGGGTGTAATGCTTGCACATCCCTACAGAAAGCATCCATCTCGTTTTGTCATAGCTTTGCATGTGCTCCCACATCCTCCTCTTAGAGAGGCGTGACATGGTCTTGAAGATCAGAGTGGTCGAACTGTACCTTTCCTCTCTACTCCTCATTCTGCCTTAGTAATTCCTAATGAAACAATTACTGTTGTTCAAACTTGGCACTTTATTGAGTCATTTGTTCCTTTATCAACCTTAGTTGCTCCTACAAACCAAATAGTTGTTGTGGACATGCTTCTTGATCAAAGGGAAATGGCAGTCCTAACTAGAGGTAGAATTGAGATTAAAAGGATTGGAAACACCTAGTTGGTCTGAGTTGCCCAGATTTTCTGGTCAGTTAGCAAACCAACCAATAAAAAGGATCATCTCACTAGGTTGATTGTCGATGCCAGAGCCTCCTACATGCCTGATAGGAAATTTCTAGGGAAGTTCTCGTTGGGGTGAGCCATATTAGTTTTCTAATTTTCTAATGGTCGGAAATCTGTCTACGCTCACCACACCAAATTGTTGAGTGTTTTAGAGTGTATGTGCTTCAAAAGGGTTAGATTCTCTATTTATATAATATGGTTATTGTTTATGGGTCGGACGTCATAGGTAGGTCCACATGCATGCCAACACGTACTCTATTCTAGGGTTAACATGTGTTTTCTAGATAAGGGTTCGCCTTCGTGGTGGTGAGAACCTACATCGTGTGGTCTCATAGAAGGATGCAAACACCTCACATGCGAACCTTGAAGACTATGGATCAGAACCAATCGAATATCCAGATAACGAGTCGATAATAGCGAATAACTTAGAAACTTATTAATAGAGATCAATATACAAAATACATGCATGTCAGCTTGAAAATTATTTAGTTATTCTCACGCAGCCTTCCTTTCTTTTTCGTGAGAATTGATTTGAAACATCCTCTCAATCACTACTATTGAAAATTAAAGAAAGAAAAAGAAAATGTTAGCTTAAAGTTACAATAATTGTAACGTCTCCTAACCCCATACCGTCGCTAAAACAGGGTTACGAGACATTACCAGTCAGTACAGTACAATACAAACATTAATTAAATATAAACGTTCAGACTCATCATAATTTTAAGATGTCACCTTTAATGGGCCCTCGCGGTCCAATATAAACAGTAAAATCAATTCGGGACTAATTTAGAATTACTACGAATTTTTCTTCAAATTTCAAATTCATACTATACACCATTGCCAACCATAATTTACTTATTTTATCAATACTTTCACAACCTAAATGACTCTCATAAGACATCCTAGGTACATGCCATTACCAATACTCAGCATACTTTACCTCATTGAATTCAGGATCGGCCTGGGATGCTGATTCAATGATCTAGCCTTAACCTACGTACAGAAACAAACCGTACGCTGAGTATACACTCAGTGGTATTTCTATAATCCGAACACTTAAACAATTATAAAACATATTAATTTATATATATTGAACTATTCAAACTCAATGAGTATTCAAACATTCACTTTCCAACCAATGTTTTGGTCTACTTTAAATTCAAAATCATTTATTATTTTTCAATAGCAATTAATCAATCAGTAATATTCATTAACAATCAGTCAATCAGAATAATTATTTATTCAGTAACAGTCGGTAACAATCAATTATTCAATAATAATCAGTTATTCAGTGTCAATCAATTGATCGGTTATCCAGTAACAGTCAATTATTCAGTAAAAATTAGATATTCAATAACAATTAAATTATTCAGTAACAGTCGATCTTTCCAGTTCCTTTATTTAGCCCTATTAACATGACTTGGACCTAGACGGATACACGGATCCAACCAACACACCAGTATGGCACATAGTGCCTCATCGGCCGAAGCCGGAACAGTAACAGTAACAGTAGCAGTACGGTACACAGAGTACCTCATCGGAAAAAATTTGAAACAGTAACAGTAATAGTACGGTACACAGAGTACCTCATTGGAACAAATCCCAAACGATAGAATGATATGAGATATGAGAATAATAATAATATCCGACACACAAAGTACAAAATCGGTAACAGTAACAGTAGTCGGCACATAAGTGCCTAATCAGTAAGCTGGCAAAACCCGTACTCTTCCATATCCTATGGCATGCCAACTATATCCGACTAGCCCGACTAGTTAATAGGGTATTTAATTCACTTTTCAGTTTTCAATTAATTCATATTTTAATTATTTAACTATATATTTTCAATTCAATATAATTCTATTCACTTTTCACTAATAAATATTCAATTTCACAATAATCACATTTTTCTATCAATTTCATCACACTTCCAACTACATAAATTTTTCAATATAACAAATATTTATTATTCAATTTCCACATCAATATTTATTTCAATTCTAACATTCACATATATTCATAAATCAATTCAATATAATCAATATTCAATCCAATTCAAATAATCATCTCAAAACACCTACTATATATATATATATATATATATATATATATATATATATATATATATATATTAAATAATAAATCCAACAATTTAAGTATTAAGTTCGGATTATAGAAATACAAACCGTAATTTTCAAGCTAACTCCCGTTGTCTTTGTCTTTTTCCTTGCTTAGCCGAGATTTCTCGAGACAACATTAGCTATGGGAATTAAAATAATTATAACATTAATTTTCAGCACTCATTATAACAAATAATTGAATTTCTATTCAATTTACACCTTATTTTCAATTAGGTCCTAACTAATTCATTTACTTTACTAACTTAATTCATATTCTATTTCTATTCAAGTTCCATCCAAACTCAAATTTAACTACTAAATTTCCGGCTTATTTAACTAGTTTCAAATTTTCCTCAAATTAGTCCTTCAACATAAAACTTCTAAATTACTTTACAATTCAATCCTTATTTCATTTCTAACTTGAATTTCTATCAATTTAACCCTTATTTCATCATTTTACTCAACATGAACATTATCTAGAAATCTAATAACTTTCAAAATATCAACTTAATTTCATCAAAATCTTGTTTCAAAGCTTCTAAAACATCAAAATTAAGTAAAAAGGGCTAAATTGACTTTCCTATTAAACTTCCAAGCTTCACACCTTAAATTTTCCCTTTTCTTCTTTCTTTTCTCTTTTTCTTTCCTTCCTTCCCCTGCTCTCTGTTTCGTTTGCTTTGTTTGTTCATTTCTATTCTTTTTCTTTCTTTATTTCTTTAATATATATATACACACATGTATTTATACTTAAATAATAAATATTATTTATTTATTCATGTGTATATTATTAGTACATTTGTATCCATTTATAACCATACATTTGTCATTATTTAAATTTATTTCATAATATAATATTAATAATAATTAATAATTATAACAATAATTTAATATTTAAATAAATATCTATTTATTATCAAATACTTGTATTACAAATGTGTATATTTTTATTTATACACTTATATCAAATCATTTTCATACACTTGCCTTTCTTTTATTTATTTCATTTATTTTATTTACCATGCAATTGTCAAAATAATATTATAATATAATTAACATAATTTACCATAAAATAATAATATAATCTAAAAAAAATCTAGGATTTTATCATGTTATGCTGCCTCATCTAATGAGATAGGCATAATTGCCTATTTGGTCCTTTTTATTTTCTGTTAATCTATAATTTAACTTTTACCCCTTATTCAATTTAGTCCTTTTTCTGAGTTACTCTTAATTAAGCTAAATTCACTCAATTAAACTCTAATTAACCACTCGACTAACTTCATAAATATTTTTAATAATTATTTACTAATCCATTTTTCAGAAACGGAGACCCGAAAATACATTTTTCTGTTAACTTTAAAATTCGGGTCGTTGCAATAATCGATTTAAGTTAGCTCTTAGTTCTTCTTTCCAATAGTATATGGAAAGTCCCGAGGGGTTTAACTTCAAACTATGGTCTACATCATATTTTAATCATCAATTGCAATTAATGATGTGAAAGTTCATTTAACTTTCTTCCTTTTGTTTCTTATTAAACTTCATTGCTTGTGTTGTGCAGGAAAAAAAAGTATATACATAATATATATCTGCATATATGTAAAGTCAAGGGAGCAAGTTATATAAAGATGATAACATGGATTCGGATATGCAAGGGTCCCAAGTCCAATATACAAGGGCGAAGCCAGAACAATTTCTTACGGGGGGCCAGATGAAATTTTAATTTTTTATACCCTATATCTTTATAATTTTTAAAGGATTAAATTAATTTTTTATAATTTTAGAGGGGCAAAAGTGTAATTTTACCTTTACTAATTTAAAATATTTTAAAAATCTCAAGGGCCTAAATAGCAATTTTACATTTTAGGGAGGCGGGACCTTTGCCAGCCCCCCTAGATTCGCCATTGCCAATACGCATATGGTATAGACGGGAAGGGGAAATGAGGAGAGGGTCGAGGGTGTGTATTACCAATAGTGAGAGAGGATACAATTATTTTTTATATATAGAATTTGTTAAAATTTTTAATTTAAGATTAAATTGATAGACTTTGAAAATATTTTAGGGCTAAATTTACTATTAGATCAATAAAAAAGAACAAGTTAGACTTCTATTATTGAGTTAATGACAACTAACGATATGGTAGAGTGACTAAAATATTTAAATTCGAAAAATTGAATGAATAAATTAAAAAATAATAATTAAATAATCAAAATAAAAGCAAATGCATAATTAGATGAATATTCTTATAATATAAGTGAATATTGGGAATAATGATAAAATTCATCTTCAAATCATAAACTAAATTTAACATCAATATAACTCAAAAGCTAAAAAAGTGAGAGATTTTTTGTCTAAATGCGGAAAATTAGAGCGACAATTGATATATATGTTTTATTTTTGATAAAAAAAATAGAAATTACAGCTTAAAACTAGCGAAACGAGTAGTTGAGAGTAGAAGTTAGAAAAATATATATATAGAAAATATAGGGAAAGTTGTGGTAGTGAGTGATTTGAGATTTATTAGTGCATAAATTGTCAAAACAACAGTTATTTCCACTAACCACTCCTTAAAACAGCTTAACTACCAATTACCACTATATTTAAAGTCATATATATACTTGTTTGCTCGCTAAGCAGCTTAAAGGAAAAAAAATCAAATAATTTTTGCAATAAAAAAAGAAATTATATAACAAAAGAAATAAAAAAACAAAATCAAGGAAAGCTTCCCCTTTTTATAAAAAAGTGATAAAAAAAAAATACAAGTCCTGATATTCTAGATTACTGATTAAGTGAAAAAAATTAATTAAACAATGAGTAGTAAAGAAATGTCGGCTATGGAAGAAGGGATGTTTTTAACCGTGAAGCAAATCTGCTATTCATCTGACGCAGTTAAACTTATGCAAAAGGTAATACAATTTCTCTCTATTTTCCTTGTTTTTTGTTTTCAGAGAATGAAGTTGGAGATTACTTAAGATTTAGGGTACGTAGGTAATTGCAGAGGTCGTGGGAACATATTTCGTGATATTTGCAGGATGTGGTTCAGTGGTGGTAAATAAGTTATACGACGGCATTGTTACATTTCCTGGGATTTCTGTAGTTTGGGGTCTCATTTGTATGGTCATGATTTACTCTGTTGGTCATATTTCGGGTGCCCATTTTAATCCTGCGGTTACCATTACTTTCTGCATTTTCCGTCGTTTTCCTATGAAACAAGTAAGCTCATGAATTTTACTACTTGTTTCACCTGTATCTGTATATATACAATTTATTATAATTATACCATCTTAATGAATGTGGTTGCATGCGTAGGTGCCTGTTTATGTAGTGGCACAGCTCCTTGGATCAATCCTAGCAAGCGAAACTTTAACTCTGGTTTGGGATATACCTCGAGATGCCTTTTTTGGAACAGTACCAGTTGGACCTGCTTCTCGATCTCTAGTTCTTGAGATTATCATTTCCTTTCTATTGATGTTTGTTGTATCTGGGGTGGCTACAGATAGTCGTGCTGTTAGTAATATTATTCGCTACACTAGTCATATAATTTTATACATACATGGACAGGCAGTGTAAGTATATGTTTGTGTGTGTGTGTTTTGTGAAAACAGATTGGAGAATTGGCTGGAATTGCGGTGGGGATGACAATAACGTTAAACGTGTTCGTAGTTGGGTAAATAATTTTGATCCCAAAGAGTGAGATAATATGTGATTGGTTAATTATAAGTGGTGTAAATAAATTATGGTTTTTTGTATGGATAGACCGATATCAGGGGCATCAATGAACCCAGCAAGGACACTTGGACCGGCTATAGTGATGCGTGTATACGATGGAATCTGGGTTTATATGGTTGGACCAATGCTGGGCACTGTATTGGGAGGATTTGTTTATAATTTGATTAGGTTCACTGATAAACCACTAAGTGAACTAACCAGATCATCTTCTTTCGTGAAGAGCATGTCCAAAAGCACAGCCACCGCTACTCTTTAGGGTTTTTCTTTGTATATATTTTTTCCATCACCCATCTAATCAGCTGCTAGCAGAGGGGCCTTTTTTTTTTTTAGTTTAAAAATAATGTTATTTTGAGTTTTGAATTTAATGTTGTTGTTTCTTTTAATTAATAAGTTTGAATTGAATGCGTAGCCGACCCTGTACGGGGCATTGCAAAGACATGGACGGCCCATGCACGTGATAAAATTAGATAGATAGATCCATTCCTTCCCACATCACTAATCTACCGCTTCCAGTCATGTGCATCAATATCTAAAACCTTTACCACCTATCATTTCATCAAAAAGGTTTTTTTATCCATTTTACACAATACTTAAAATTATCTATAGTCTCTCCTCAATTTATCTATAGTCTCTCCTCAATTTATAAATAGGAAGGTAATAGGCTTCAACGCACTCAAACCCACATTCTCCTGTATTGACAACAATGCTCATACCAATTAAACTAAGACTCAATTAACGCAATTTATTATTTTTCTAATTATAATAATTAACATAAATGTAATTGGAAAGTTACAATTCAACTACTTTCTTACTCACCAAAGTTTAAATATAATCTATTATTACAAGCATTAAATAATTAATTCAACAATTAATTAGAATAAGTCAAAAGAACTTACATGTATACAAAACTTAAACTTGAAATGTCAAAATTTTCGAATTTCAACTTTACTATTAAGCCAAAACTAAATTGACGAACTATTTTTATTGTTAAGCATGTATATAACGTCATGGCTTGCATTTTTTTAATACACAAGAAGAGGTCTAAAACCTCACATCAAAAGTCCTAAGGATTCTACCTTAGATAATGAAATCAAATCCTCATTAAAAAAACTTTGTACCAGCAAAGGAAGATACGTGAACATCCACAAACCAATAACCTAATGCATCAAATTTGCAATACAGTCTATTGGTTGGTTAGCTCACCTACCAATATGCTGAAACTTCACCAACAAATCTTTCTTGCACAGATAAATAATTTTTTAACAATACTAGGAATTGCCTCATGAAGATCTCCCTTTTGAATCATTTCAACAAGATCCACACAATCACTATCAACTTGTAGCATCCTAAAGCCTTTATCCCAAGTTGCCTTTAAACAATCAAGGATGCTCCGCATCTCAACAACAAGGAAAGAAAAATAACCAATATTATGGCCATAACCAATTAGCCATTGTCCTTTGTGATCTCACAACAGACCCTTCCCCCTCCAATGATGCATTCCCCAAGCCTTCTTTCACTAAGCCGATCATATTGAGTTCAATTCATCCTATACTAGGCGGCTTCCTAATATTTACCTTTCTTATGTTTGAACTATTAATTCCCATCTCAAGAGCCTTAGATAAAAAGAAGCTCTAAGAAATTAATTTGTGCTACAACTATCATTTATGCTAGTCCCTACTATATCTTTTATGCTACAACTATCGTTTTGGGAAATTAATTTGTTACGGCTCTTTCAAATTCACCAACAAATTATCCCAAACAAGGAGCTCTAAGAAATGTCTTAAAAAAATGATTATCAATATTCAAAATATTAGAGATAAGCCACGTACGAGCATCTTAACTATAAAAATCCTCTCTGCCTTAAGCTAATATCAAACTATCCCAAACTCTTCTAGTAAAGAAGCAATCTCGTAGAGCATAAACCATGCTCTCTACCATTATTCTACATAAAGGGCCAACTGGATCATCAGACATACTCCGTCTACATCATAGTTTGTTGGTCAGAATACGACCATTGAGCACAAACCAGAGGAAGTTTCTCACTCTCCATGGAGCTATAAACTTCTAAACCATGGACCAGATTCTATCATTGGGGTTCTAGCTTTCACTTGCTAGAGTTTTATAAGCATTCGCAACAAAAAAAGATCCATTCGATGACCATTGCTAGTCGCATCTATCATTGTCAGCAAAGTCTCTAGGAGGGAATGTATGTACCACATAAAGAAAAATATATTGTGATAAGAACGAGGCAACATTAGCTTAACTCCAATTACCTTGCTCGTCAACCATCTCTCTAACTTTATAATATGGAAAAGACACTACAACTTGAATTGTACGGTTAATTAAATAACCTATTTTCGAGATCTATACATATGCTAAGATATTAATATTAGTCTAAACTGAAGAAGGGTGAAATTTCAGGCTAGTTCAAAGGAATAGTGATTTTTTTTCTACTGGCATATTTTTTTCGATTACTAATGTAGTACAAATATATGAATGTGTTAATTTAGAATCAATCAAAACATGTACAATAACATCAAAAAGAGAAAATGTACTATCTATAACGTAAGGAGTTGTAGCCTCCTCTTTGGCTCATATGGCGTAAGCTATAGTAGGTGCACGAGCTTCAAATCTCACGATTGTATCTCTAGTTCCACCTTGACTAGCTTCAACATTACTACCATATCCTAATATTTTAGTCAATATGTACTTGTAATTTTTCAAACAGATTAGTTAATAAAACAAATTTATTGATTATGATTAATATACTTTTTATTATTGTCCTCAAATGATTTTTTTCACGCAAAACAAAATGGAAGCAAATGTTTCTCATAGGTTGTCTAATGTTTAACTAATACTAAGTGGTATTACGTGGTCGGATTGTAATACGAAAAGACAACTTGTATTAGTAGACAAACCTAAATATGTCTTTAGTCTAATTCGAAATGAGCAAATCGATTGAAAGACTAATATGTCATCTATCAAGTCCAATTGGGGAGATATCTTGTCTTGGGCATCGGAGCGAATGACTCCCAAAAGATAGAGAAATAGATGTGACTAACTAGACTAGCAGTAAATTGGACAGGACCCAAGCAGAACAGATCTTGAATCCGTTTATGAATTTATTCACTTGTGACATTCATAGTGTGGCATACCTAAATCCTGAGTAGATGGCGAGCTTTATATGCGTGACTCGTATACTTTGATTCAAAAGTCTGAGTTCAAATAGATAAGGAATCGAAAGTTGGCGCATTAGGTGTATGATTTATGTAGTATGTAGCGTCATACACAAAAGTGGAATTCATAACCCAAAACATGGGTAAATGATATTCTTTCATTAGCATTACATGGTTGATGAAAAGTAAACCTGATCACGAGTCGTCCGTTTTTGTGATGAATGACTTGATCACTAATTGATAGTTATTCACTTTTCATGAAGGAAGATGAAATGGTTATCATAAGATAAAATAAAATCATATTGGGAGAACAAATATTATCCAAAAAAGATCAAGGATATTTATTAGGGTAACACACTAATGACAAGGTCATTGGACGAGCACTGAGTAGTTACTTTCGTAATGGTATGTCGTTAGGAAGAGCTCAGTCATGATACTATAATGCAATGATTTCGTGACAAAATGAGTTTATAATTAATATGTGAAAAGCCGAAACTTAATTATAAATCATTTGAGCCTCAACTACATATGCCCAATAGGTTCCTTCACTAGCTCGTTGAAACTAGAAATGAATTGTGTGTTTGAATAAAAATGAATTAAATGAATAGAAAAAGAGAAATGGGAAAAATTCAAGAATAACTATGATTTTCTCTGAAATGGATAAATGGAATCATTTGAAAATGAATGTAAGTTTCAAAAAATAGAAATGGAAATTTGCAATCCTATATAGGATTACTTAAAAAATGATAGAAGAATGAGTTTATGTTTTTGGACTATTTTCAAACCTAAAAATGAAAATAAACCATTCAGTCATAGTGAACATGTTGATTTGTGACATTGAATGAATTTTTTCAAAATTTTATCAAGGGTAAAATCGTTAAAATTTTACCAGAGTAAAATTGGGATGAGAAATTTATTTAATATGTAAATATTAAATTTTATTTTAGGAAATAGAAAAACTGAATCGAGTTGGATCACATTATAGAGCATTGGGTTAAAAAAGCTCAAGAAGACTTGTAATTGGACCCGATGTGAGAGAGACCCAAAACCCTCATATAACATGAATGGGGCAACAACCCTATTAGAAATACAAGGGTGAGTCGTTCACCCCTCCCCTACTCTAAGTAGGATGTTGCTTTTCTATTTAAATTAAACCTCTAAAACTCTACGAAGGGTTCTACTTTCTCTTCTTATAAATAGATGGCATTGGTAGAGTTATTAATAAAACTTTTGAGAGATTGTTATTCTGCTGAAAAATAAAGAGAATTTATTCTCAACTTATAAACATATTTTTCAAAATAACAATTTTACCGGTTTCTATTAAAGAAGAGAGAATTTTTATTTTCACCCCGAAAGGAAAACTTTTTCTAATTCTGTGTTTTGATTCAATTGGTTTGAGTTCACACTTGAACCAGTTCATGGTATGAGAATAATGGAGAAAATTGTTTGGTTGAAAGCTCTAAAACATCAAGAATTCGCTTATCCAAAAACACAAGTACGAATTCGATTAAGGTTTATTGTTATAAATATTACAAACCGGGTTGGTTTTAAAATTTTAAATTTTTTTGCTATGCAAGAAAATCGTTTTCAAACCGGATTTTTTTCTAACAATCCTAATCTTCTACCCCTTTGTGGAGTTGTCATCAGTTTAACACTCTGTTTTTTGCTTTGTTCTGGCCTATTCGGGCAATCACATCTCAAATTTATTTGGAGCCACACAGGTGTCTCGAAATTATTCTATTGATGTGAAAGTATACACAATCGTTGACAAGTAATAAAGTAGTAATTAAGAGTTATCGTTTCCACAAAAACTGTTTATGCAAATCAAGTATTGCAAAATTAATACTTAGAAAATTGTTTGGTGATGAAAATAAATTAAAGTTTGATAGATTTCTAATTTATACTAAAACTATCCTAAGTATGTTTATAATTAAAATAAATAATGAGAGAAATATGTATGCAAGTTTTAAGAGCAATCACAATAACATGCATGTGTTAGAACAATTTTCCTTCCTAACTTAGAATTATTTAAACAATGTTAAGAGATGTTACGGAGATTCTGTGGCATATTAATAATTTACTAACCCTAATTTTACGAGTGTTCGGCTTGTCTCAAAGACTTAAGCTTAATCTTTTAGTTTGCATATCTCTATGTCTATTCTGACTTCAAGATTACCTTTCTAGGCATCGCCTAAAGAATCACACTTATTAAATTATTAAGTTTTTCTAGCATATGTCTATGTCAATTAACTTAATGTTTTAATTTTATACTAAAAATAGTTTAATCACATAAATAATAGGGTTATGCAAGGTAATAAAGTTTTTTTGATATTATTACTAATTTGACCTAATTTCATCATAAAAAGATCAAACGTGCACAATCTAGATATTGTGTCAATTAATTACAATCTGGTTCTAATTTAATAATTCATTCAATTGCATCCTTACATTTATAATGAACGAATAACATGTTCATTGTAACAGTCTAGTTTAGACCCTGGTCGGAATAGTGGTTTCGGGACCACAAATCTGAGTCAAAAAATAATTAAATATTATTTTCTGTGTTTATGATATATGAATTAGCATGTGTGAAAGTTTCGTATGAAAATTAATCGTTTGTGTGCTTAATTTGATAAAAGGACCTAATTGCGTAAAAGGTAAAAGTTGCTTACTATTTTTTAAAGTGCCTATTTGAAATGTCTTTATAAATGGAAGGTCCTTATGTTGCAATTGGACCATTAACATGGTTAATGGACTTTTATGGATAACCATTATAAGTTTTTATTATTATTTCATTAAGGTTAAAAATGGTATTTGACCATTTATGTTTAAGTAATAAAACAAATGCATGAAATTTAGTTCATTCATGCTTATTATTGCCGAAAATCAAATAGAAAAGAAAATAAAAAGGTTTCTTAGGGTTCAGCAATTGATTCCTTTAATTAAGGTATGAATTTTGTTCCGCTTTTGATAATTTCTACGTTTTTGTGATCGTTGCTTGATATTCTATAAAGCTCATGCTCAAATTTATGATTTTTATGATGATTTTTAAATATTCCATTGATGAAATTGTAAGATTTGAGATGTTAGTTGTTGGAAAATAAAAGATATATGTTAGGTTGGTATATTTTGTCTTTGGATTTTTGGTGATTTTGAGTATAATGGGCTAAATTGTGAAATTTGTAAATTGAAGGACTAAAATGTGAAACTGTTTGCTTGTAGCTTCTTTTCTTTTCAAGTTTACCTCCACTTTATCTAGATGCCTAGGGATATTTTTTATGAATTCTCACTTTTCGACAATTAAATTGATTTGAACAAATTTAAAACTAAAAATTTATTTAAAACCATATATGAGACTAAAATTCTAATCCCGACATTACAATCATACATTCACCGCAAACTAACCCCTTAGTGTGTGGACTTGTATGAGTACTAGGAGAATTCGGCTAAGCTTGTGTGAAAGCAAATTTTGTGTATTTTATGATTTGGTGAATTAGGGACTAAAGTGTCAAAATGTGTAAATGTGAGGGCTAATTTATAAAATTTCCTAAATATGTGTTTGTGTATTGTTTTGAATAATGTGTAATTGAATAAGTCAATTTTGAATCTATATAGATCAAGAATTAAAGAAAACGAAATTAGATCGGGGAAAGTCGAAAGTCGTCGAGTAGCCGATTCTATCCATTTGAATCCGTACGAGGTAAGTCTATAAACGTGAATTGAATTAAATTCTTATTATTCATATGATATTGAATTGTGATGAATGAATGTTCGAGATAAATATGTGCTATCTGAGAAAGATCGACAAAGTTCCGACGTCCGAAAAGCCCGTACGAACTTTAGGAATAGCTAGGATACATATGTCATGACATAGGATTTTTGATATGTGCTATCGTGTAAGACCACATCTAGGACGTTGGCATCGACTTATGAATTACGTGTAAGACCACGTCTAGGACGTTGGCATCATATTTGGTTTCGTGTAAGACCTTGTCTGGGACAGTGGCATCAATGTTTGATTACATGTAACACATCTGGGATGTTGGCATTGTATATGCTTTCTGAGCAATCCGCATATCCTTATGATTCCGAATGGTTCAACGGGCATTCCGAGTAGATAAATGACTATGTGAATATGTATTTGATTCAGGTATGTCTGAATTATACATTATGTTTGAGAATGAAAGGTAAGTATATGAGCAAATGATGATATGATCTAAGCATGTGAACATATACTATATATGCAAATGAATTGAGATTATATCAAATGTATATGAATAATAGGTTTGTTTTAGCATTTGTTTCAAAGTATAAGTAATTTCATGAGGCTTATATATTTTAAATGTTAAGTTTATTTGTATATGGTTTACTAAGCTTTTGAAAGCTTACACTGTGTGTTTTTCCAACTGTTTTATAGATATCATAGCTATCAGAAGCTCGGGGATTATCGAGGATCGTCACCACACTATCGAACCTTATTTTGGCACCTTTTGAAAATGTTTATATTAAAGTATGGCATGTATAGGCTAGTAGTGTTTGGATATGTTTTGTAATGTATATATCATGCCATGTGATATGGCTAGCTTGTGTTTGAAATTATGGTTGGATAAGGATATATGATATGTGATGCAATGGTAGTATGTATGATATGTTTTTAACGGCCAAGAGAGTTGGTCAATTTGGTAAGTTTTGTTATGTGTTTATTAGAGAATTTGGTAAGTTCATAGTATGAGATGGAATGGTGTATATTAAGGTTTTTGAAACTATAAGTTTTGATATGTTTTGATTTATGGAATGACATGAATTGGTATGTGAAATGAACATGTAAATGGCTGACAATGTTATGGCATGAATGATATATGTTTTGGTATTGAAATTGACTTAAATTGTTATGCAAATGTGCTTATTTTTAGTGCTTGTAGATTGACCCAAATTGGGTGGCAAATTGGCTTTTCAAATGGCCTATTTTTTTCCACACGAGCAGAGACACGGGCGTGTGTCTTAGCCGTGTGCAACACGCGGTCATGTTGCACGGCCGTGTGTCCCTTGGGGTACCCTACCATTTTAAGTCAGGCTCGAACACGGCCAAGGCACACGGGCATGTGGCTAACTGTGTGACCCAAGTCAGGCTCGACCACAGCCAAGGCACACGGGCGTGTCTTGTGGCCGTGTGTACAAGTTAGTATGTATGCCCTGTTTTGACATGGCCTAGACACACGGGTGTGTCTAATCATGTCTAATACCGTGTAAGGCATACGGCCTGTTCACACGGGCATGTGACCTGTATAACTTTGAAAATTTTTTAAGTTTTGAAAAATTTTGTATGTGTTCGGTTTAGTCCCGACCCCTTTCTAATGTATGTTTTAGGTCTCGATGACCTATGTAAGGGGATTAATTTTGATGTTTGAATCATGATGCTATTATGTTATGTAATAAGTGTTAAATATTCTGAATTGTTCGGTAACGCCTTTAACCCTAGTCCGGCGACGGATACGGGATAGGGGCGTTACATTCATGATTGTATCTGAATGAATAAATAGATCAAATCCACAGAACACCTCTTAACAAAATTAAATAATCTAATATATGATATTTAAGTAATTCTAACACCAACAAAATTAAGCAACCATGATTATATTAAAACCAGAAAACTTAATTACAATCATGTTTCTTGAATTGAACAAAAATAAAAGATTGAATGGATAAGAAATGTTAAGTCGTTTCCGATGGTTCTCCGAGGCACAACTTACTTTTCTCCTCCTTTGTTTTCCGCTTCTTGCCATGACAACCAAGTTGAAAACTCCTAATATGGTCGGATGGGGCTGCTCTCAAAGTCTTGCAAACTCTCTCAAGGAAAATGGAAAACGAAAAGTTAAAAGAGAAAAGAGAAGGTGAGTGCGAGATGAACGAAATGGGTGAATGGTTAAAGGTATTTATAATTGTGAGGAGCCCCTTGAGTTTACTAAAAATAGCATGTCAGTCCCCCTTGAGTTGAGGAATTAAAATGGATGACTTTGCTAAATTTAGCTAGTCAAAGCTTGATTCATGGAAATAAGTTGAACAGCCACATAGGGAAGTTATTGTGGCTGATTTATGATTTTTTTTACAAGCCTTAGGTGCCTAATTTAATTATTTTATGGACGATTGGCCTTCCATAGCCAAATTGGCTCTTTTCCTCACTTAGTAGATAGTTTGGGCTTCAAATTCAATAGCAGACTTGTCTACTTCAGTGATCCAATTACGAGTTGGGTCAAATTGAATTTTGAAGTCCGATAAATAATTTAGGACGTCCCATGCTGATCAACCATCAACTTATGTCTACATGGCTTTTGTTACAGGAAATGTTATAGCATCGAACATCGAACAAGTGAGCTTCAAGACTAATTTTTTTCCTATTGCACTAAACGACGTCAAACTAGAAAAAAATATGTCAAATTAGCATGAAAATAAGTAAGATTACAAATTTATCTTTAATTTTGTCCAACTTTACAAATTTGTAATAAAACTACAAGTTTTTTTTGTTAAAATATTCAAAATTTTGAGTTATCAACAGGAAACAAGCTCCATTCTTCAGTCTACACTCACCACTATGGTTTCATCCACAGTGTCCACAAATTGGTAGATCTATATTATGAACACTACCAACATTTGCCATTAAGGTAGTCTGAACTGTCAAATTACTCGGCCTTGGTCCGTCTCTCCCAAAAATCCCTAACAGACTAGAGAATTGACTATGAACATCCCTCGACCTTTTTGGTGGAGGATTCGGGAAAGATCTAAATGTACCCTGTTTATCGGAATCCCAAAGCTTAGATTTAGCTTGCTTTTTTTTCATTGCGCATGTCTTCCATCTTCTAAGCCCGCTTTGATAGAACAATAAATTCTTTCAATTCTAAGGCTCCCACCAAAATACGTATGTCTTCATTCAGTCACCATTCAAAACAGGTACACATTTCGACTTTAGTAGGCACAATATCTTTAGCATACTTACTGATACGGATGAATTCACGTTCATACTCAACCACAAACATGTCTTCCTATTTCAGTTCTATAAATTCTATCTTTTTCTCTTTGAGATGCAATCAGATAACATATTTCTTTTCGAACTTGGTATGAAAGAAATCTCGATTTATTTTATCTTTAGGAACAACATATATTAGCATCGTGCAACACTAGTATGCTTCTTCTTTCAGTAATGATACAATGAATTTCAAATCGTCTTCTAGAGTACACATCATTTCAACCAGAATCCTCAAAGTAATTTCCAGCTAATATTCAACTTTCGTTGGATCGCCATCCTTCTGCCTCTAAACTCTTCTACCCCACATTTTTTAATTTTATCAATCATGGATCGGTTAACATCTATTGTATTAAGGTTTTGAGGAAAATGGGGTGCCACAAGAGACACGATCGGGGGAGGAGGATGCATTTAGGGTTGCAAAGCTAAATGAGTAGCTCTCACAAACTAGAATGCATTTGACATTACAAAAAATTAAGCAAATTAAAACACACTGAAATTTAACATGGCATCCTTGGGCATCCTTGTAATTTCATACGCAATTCAACAATACAACAAATAAGTTAATTCTCTTGCATATCAAGAACTTATAATACCAATCACATATACATGTACAACAATCCAATATAGCATCATATATCATCTAATTCATATTCAATTTGAAAACATAGATAATTTGATCCATATTCAAATCAATTCAATAATTTCATCTCCATTAGGTTATCGTTTTCTCGCCTGAGAGAACCTTAATAAATCGAAGTTGGATACATAGGACTATAGTGCTCACACAATCTGATAGTGATCAGGGGTTCTCACACAAGCTAACATTTAGAGATTTTCCCACACAAGGTTACGTTTATAAATTGAGAATCCAAAAATAATGTTGGATCTCGTATAACCATGAAAATCCATGATTGATTTCATATTAGACCCTAATGGCATGCCATACATATCATAATCATTTACTAAGTTCACACAGGCTTTGTTACTGTAATCATATCATTCCAATCCCTTTATCAACATATATATATATCATTCCAATCATATAAACTTTCCATATTCATTTCGGCGCCTCCATACTTTGCAATTTAGTCCATTTGATGCCAAAATCATTAATATCACATTTATACAAACTAATAAGAAAAGAAAATACAATTAAATCATAACATGAATAAAAAAATAAGTTTCATATGAACTCACTTGGCAAAACAGCAATGAAAAATTCTTTAAGGACTAAGCAGCAATTTTGCTAAAATTCTTTAAGGACTAATCAACAATTTTGCCTTTTTCCCGATTATCCTCGGTTTAGTTCAATTCTTGATCTATACAATAATTCAGTTCATTTATCAATACAAAACATTTTATAATATCCTATTATATGCATGAATCAAATCAATTTAGTTTTTGAATGCCTTTAAAATTTTACATTTTATTTAATTTAGTCCCTAAAACCAAAATTGCAATATCTTTTAAATTTGAGCTTTGATTTCAAAACCAATCTCAATTCCATCCTTTTAGAACCCTCTAATATCAATAATTACAAAATTTCACATCAAATTCAAACTCTATACATTTTAGTCCCTATGTTAAAAAACTAGCAATTAAACTTTACAACCTAATCCTTTTTCACTTCCAAGCTTAAAATCTAATAATTTAACAACAAATTATTCAATAAAAATCAATGTAAACTTTTGAAAACTTTAACAGATTTACAAATTGGTACATGTGCTAGCTAAATTAAATTATCATGACCTAAAAACATAAAAATTACAAGAAAATGACTAAATTAAACTAACCAATTAATAATTCAAACTTTGAAGCTTTGAAACCATATCTTTCTCTTCTTATTTTGGTGGAGAACAAAAAAGATGATCATTTTTCTAGTTTTTATACTTTGTTTTAAACATAACTAATTAGGATTAATTTAATTAAACATTGATTTATAAAACCTTAAGCTTAATTAACTCAAGTGAGTGGATTCCAACCTCATCAAACATTTTTTGGCCATTTAGGAATGGCCCAATTTCTCATTTGGTCCTTAGGTTTATTAAAAATCTATAGCGATAAACTTTTACAATTTAGTCCTTTTAACTTAATTAACTATCATTTTGACAAAATTAATGGACCAAACTTTAATAAAATTTAATAATAAATTCATAAATATTAATAATTAATATTTATGGACTCGAACATCAAAAATAGGATTTTGAAACTATTGTTTCTGACACCATTGAAAAACAAGTTGTTACAAATGCACACCACCATTTTAGCAACCCTCATTTAGATTTGTTATCCATTTTTTAATCTACCATAATAACATTACTAATTGTTGAACCAATTTCCCATAAAATGCTTCTTTTTTATATTGCTCTTGACAGCCCAAGTAATTGTACCCAAGCAATAATGTTTATCGGGTAGGCCTGAGAAATAGAAAACTCAAGTGTCCGTGGTAGGATAGCTAGATACAGCCTAAAAACCACCCATAGTCCCTCTGAAAGGACTTTATTATAATCATCCTTGGATTTGAACTTCATCATATATTAATTTTTTTATACCTCATAAGATGCATAATTTTTGTTGGTTTCCACAAGGCAAAAAATTTCTTCTATGGGGCATTAAGACTGATTCTTCTTCCCAAAAGTTTGATCACCACTGTCAGTATGTACTTTGGACTACCAAAGAGTGAACCCTTTCAGAGAACCAAATCAAATTCATGCCAACTTCAATTTCAATGAACACATCTTCATCCAACAGTTCTATGTCATCATCATCTTGCCCAACTTACTCTTCATTCTCCTCCTCCTCTTTACCATTCATGAGCATATCTTTGAAAAAGACTCTACTACCACCACCACTGAGGGTGTAAATGAGACACTGGTACTCGCAAGCTACTCGAATTCAATTTGAAAAATTTTTGAATTCTATTCAATAATTATCAAGCTTAGCTTGAGTAGTTTGAGCTATCGATTGAGCTGAATTCGAGCTTAGTAATACTTGACTTGAACGACTCGTGAGCCTTATCAAATTTTTAAAATTTTTATATTATTAAATTACATTCTTGTGATTAATGTATTACTAACCCTAAGCTTAACTACTGAGCTCAAGTTTGAACTTAATTACAAAAATTGGTAAAAAGCTTAATCGAGATTGAAATCTAGTAGCTTGATTACATCTCGAGCTGAGTATTGAACTCTGAATTTCTAGTCGAGTTTGAGCTTGAACTTGGCAATATTCAAGCTCGGCTCAGATTAGCTCCTAATTACCACCAACTTCCATAGGTGTGCCACCTTCATATGATGAATCCTCTTCCTATAACTAGACTTTTTTAGTAGCCCCACCAACCACCCTTCCCTTACATCGTAGGATTAAGCACCAGATCCTTTATGCCATCATTTCCAAGAGAGAAATCCATATATTATCTTACTTTAAGATAATTGTTACTTTTTTTTAATAAGATCTTAGTTTGTTAATGGACAATCTATATGCTAAACCACCTTTGGAAAAATATAGTTAAATGGCATAAGTTTTAAATTAAAATTATAATAATTAAAAAAATAAAGATAAAACTCCTATTTAACATGGTATTTAAATATTTTATTGTTAAATATTCATTCATTAGGAAAAAAAACCATTACTTTCATAATTAGATTACTTCTTTCCTAGTGTTTTTTTATGTTTTTCACTCAGCAAAATCTCGAAGTATTATAAGAAAATATATCTATTCTTTTATACAAGAAAGGATATCTAATTTTTAAAAATAAATTCAATATCGTACTAACTAAAGTAGCTTTTCTTTATATTTTATTTTGTAAATTTATTATAATTAAAATTTATGTCATTTCATGAAGAATTGATGTTGTGAGGTGTCTTTGCATTTGCCGAACTCTTTGTAGGCACTTAGAAAGACAATCAACAAGCAATCGAAGAAGGCCCAAAACAGACCTGACATCATGACGAAGAGCGTCGGGATGATGTGACAATGTTTGAAACGGCGAAGCAGAGACGACATCGCAACGAGGCTATTCTCGACGTGACGAAGACGGACAACGTCACAACAAGAAGTGTTGGGGTGTTGCGATATGGCGACGTGTTCCCACATAAATTGCGTTTCTTCTCCTAGTTGTACTCTAATATCTTTTTCCACTTAAACTCTGATTACTCTAGGGATATTTTAATCAGATTAGCCCACGAATTTCAGCATATAAATAAGGCTTTTAGGAACCTACAAAAGAGAGTTTAAAGGGAACTTTATGTCTAGCCAGAGAGCTTTGTATTTTTTAGGATGTGAGGGCTTGTTTTAAATTTTCTCTATCTTGTACTCTTCTTCGGTTATTTGTAGCTTTTAGTGAAGTTTTTCTTTATACGTAATTTTTTATCCTTGTTAGAAAAATTTTTCCATATAAATATTTGTATCTAATTTTCTTTATTCATTCTTATTAGTTGCTTAATTCGGATTTATCTCCAACAAATATCATTAATTCTATAATAAAAACAAATTTAGTCAATCAACTTATTAAACAAGAAATATTAATAAATATAAGGATCCAGAAGAGAGAACAAATTATATTAGTAGTTTAGCTTGCAACCCCTACTAGATTAAAAAATAAACTTCCAATTGTTATTTTTCCGATAGCCAGATCACCCACAATATCTAATTGATCCCGATTTTCCGATAGGATAATAATCCATATATCTCTATTATGACAAAATTTTTAATTGAATTAATTGGATTTATTAATCAAGTTTCAATTTCATTAGGTAATTATTAAAATTTCGTTCTTTTTTATAAAATAAATTATATTATTATGATGTGATTTGATTTGAATAAAGGGCACATTAAATATTAAATATGTAATTTTATAATTTTAATTAAAATATCAATTGATTTTTATGTTATATATATTTCTATATAAAGATTAAAAAGCTTTGATTTAATGAGAATATTAAAATGATTATAAATCTCATTTATATTAATTAAAATTTTTAACTATATATTATCTTATTTTTAAAAGGTTTTGTTATATATTTATGATCATCAACTTGAGAACTAGATAAGATTTAGGTCACTCACCCGTGACTCGGAAGTTTGTAAGGGAAGCTTGCGGTCTTAGTTTGCACATGTCACTTGGTGCTCGCAAGAGGAGCTCGGTGTCTCAGCTCACATATATCTAAGGAGCTTGCATTTGAGGCCACGAAGTCTAGCAAACAGCCTAGAATAGTACACGTGTGTTGTATGCATAGAGTCTACTAAGAAAGTCAATTCTATAAACGCTAACCATGTATATAAATATTTGATTGTCCCCTTTAATGAAACACAACAAAAAAATTACTCATCAAGTTTATATATTATTTATACTACAATTAAATGGATTAAAATGATTTGATTCTAATTTTTTCAAAAAAAAAAACATATATTAAATACATAGCCACATGATGATGAAATTTTTTTTAATAAATGTATAATGGAAATTAAACTTAAAACACTATAAATTGATTTCGATTTCATTATTTCAAAAAAAATCTTATTTATTTTTTACATGAAAAATTGTACATAAACAGTGGATTATTCTTATTAATCTCTTAAAAATTATAATATAAAATAAGCTTTAAGTAACTTAAGAAAAAAAATGTTTTGAGGAATCACGGACTTCAGAGACCCTTTTATGGGAAAAGAGTACAACAGTGATCATAAGTCGTAAAAGCAATGCTGGGAAAGTCAACAACAGATAAATGAAGCTCAAACGTGGGACATTACGCAACACTTGCATTACCAACCACACCAGAAAACGGTGTCGTTCCCAATCCGAATGCGAGCTTTCTCTAGGTCTTCTTCCTCCTCTGATCCATAATCGCAGCCGTCCGATTATAAGTGCGGTGATGATCTGATGAGAACAAGACGAAAAGGACAACCAACCCCACATGATAAAAGGTTTTTTTTTTTTTAACGAAAATAAATAAATAATGAGTGAATTGATGGATCAACCTTTTTAAGCTCTTCATTACGTTCAAAAACTTTCTACTCTTAACACTATACACAAACAAATTCACAATTTTTATTCCTTTTTTTAGAAAGATCTGAAAAGAAACGAGGAAAAAAAAAAAAAACCTTGGAGCTTTGGCTTTTTCTTTGGCGTGTTACTCGCAAAGCACTTTTAGTTAAGATTCGTGTATTACTGTTGAAGTTGTGAAGAAATGTGTTTTGTTTTTAATTTGATTGACTTGATCCGTTTGATACGCTGAGGATGTAACTTACTCACTCTTGAATTTTGAGGTAACTGCTGCGAATGGCGGGAGAGTTTCAAGAGCCTTTCAACATTAGTTTTCTGGTAAATTTTCTTGCTCTTTCTTTCCTTTTGGTTAGGTGTTTGGAATTTCTATTATGTGTTTCATCAATGGAATTATATTTGTCAACTGGGTAATTGTTGTAGTGCTTACTGAATATTGTGAAACCGGTTTATGTTTAGAAATGGTGGAATCTTAATTTGTTTTTAACTAATGAAATTATAATCTCATTGATGAAGTTTAAAACAAGAAAAAAAAATTGTAGTGGTTGGTTCACTTCATTTGCAAAACGAACTTACTTCATGTTGATAGTTTTTACATATATATCCCCTTTTGGATGACTCAAGTTCATTTACTTGCTATTTAGGTTTCAGTTTCTCTTAGTCCATATCTTGATTAGTTCTAGTTTGATCATGATCACTGCTTCCTATCCCAGTTTTTGATGATATTATTGAATAAAATGTCATGTATACACAAAAACATACATAATGTATCTCAGACAAAGAAATGCAATTGTTCTTAGGAGATGGTATGTATGTTAGCCATTAGTTTTGACATTAACTTATAATTATAGTATTAGATATGTTAGTTATTCGTTTTCGAACTTCAAATTATCTATGGAACCACTTTTGTGTCATTAGAAATGTCTACTATATTATTTTTGAAAAGCTGAAAATATACAGAAGATTGTCTTTAGCTATAATGGCTTACGGTATCTCAAGTACCTCTACCAATGGGTATTTAAATGCTGGTGAATTTTGATCTTGCTAACCATTTTTATGAGTTTCTGATCCATGAACTGGCTCATAAAATACGATTTACTTTATTCGCTGATAACTTGTCCACCTATTTGATTTATTCTAACTCCACATTCTTTTCAATCTTGGCAGACAGAATCTTTGCATTCTGGTTCTATATCATTTGGCAGATTTGAAAATGAACCATTAGCTTGGGAAAGGAGATCCTCTTTCTCACACAATAGATATCTTGAAGAGGTTGAGAAATTCTCGAAACCAGGTTCAGTTATAGAGAAGAAAGCTTACTTTGAAGCTCACTTCAGGAAGAAGGCACTTCTTCTCCAAGGTTCATCTGAGGGCCAAACTGGAGGTGAAGATCAAACCTGTGAGAATGATGCTGTGGAGAACGAGGGTTACAGAGAATACCAAATGGTTGAAAATCATGCTGCTGAGAACAAGCATTATGAAGAAGGATCTGATAGTTTAAGTAAAGATAGCCATTGCAATCATTTTGGTGAGAATGGCTTGGATAATGCAGATTATAGGGAAGATTTTTGTTGTGGAAGTGGAAATGAAGGGAACCAGTCTGGTGATGCAAATGAAGGTAGCCTTTGTGCTCACTTTGACAATGGTCTTGAAGATTCAAAATATCATACTGAGGGTGCATTGATTGAATGTGGACTAGAATATCCTGGAGGTTTATCTACTTATGAAACTCATGTTTTGGTCCCTGGAGATGTTAAACCTGAGGAGTCTCCTGAAAATGAAATTGGATGCGATACACTACTTTTTAGCAACGATAAGCCAGATAAAAAGGTAGAGGAAAACCATGATGACAATGCAGTTAGTATTGATGAATCATTTAAGTCCAGGAATCCATCTCCCTGTAGTGGAACCACTGGAGACGTTGATCCTGCTAAGTTAGAGATTTGGCAAAATCATTCTCCTAAGGTATGGGTTTATATTTATGCTAGTTCTTGTTGGTTTCTGAAAAGTAACATTCACTGCAGTAGCCAGAAACTGGATCTCACGTTGTTTTCTGATGTGATGCCTGCATTTCTTTTTGTCTTGTGTTTACATCCTTGTAGCTTATACTTTTTATTTTTTAATTGTAGTTGAAGCCTGCTATTGTAAAAGCTACTAAACCGAGGTTGAAGTCTCCAAGTCCTGATCATTCCCGGAAAAATATTTCTTCTGATCCTTCAAAAGTAGCTGCAAGGGTTCTAGAAAGAAAGGAAAAAGAGATCAATAGGAGAACAAAAGCAGAAAATTTACCATTGCGAACTGCCACTTCAACTAGACGTCTAATGCACAGATCTCCAAACAAAGAGGTGAAAATTTTGGACTTAGACTTGAAAGTTAATGAGAAAAGGCGACCTTTGTATTACCTAGTTTTTATTCTCTGTTAAGAATTCTTGTTAGACTTCATACTGCCATCTGAATTTCCTTGGTCTTTCTTGTCCAGGATTCTGAAAGAGATAATGCAAAATTAAACACTGAGCATAAAAGGTACTTACTGTTTCTTGTATTTTAAGAATATACATGTTTCATTTGTAAGGGTGGTTCAAAAGGTTATTTCATTCTTCTTACAGCGTAAAAGGAGCAATGGCGAAGAAAGTAATTGAAGCTCAACCTTCTTTATCTAAGAAGATTGAACCTCTTGCCCACCAGACACCAAATAGGTCTGTAGCAACATGAAGGACGCTGCTTTATGTTATTAAAAATATGACTTTCAACCTTATTGTAGCATATTCTGTTATGTAGGCTTAAGCAGACTATCAGCTCAACTAAGGCAGATGAAAAGTCAAGTGCTGGAGCATTTCAATTCAAAAGTGGTGAACGAGCTGTAAAGAGAAAAGAGGCAAGCAAACATGCTGTCATCTCAAACCCTCCCTCTTTTATTTTTTTTAGTTTAAGGATACAGTTTAGTATCTTAAAAAAAATTTTCTCATAAAACGTTTTTAGTTCTCCATGAAAGTAGAAGAGAAAATGCATTCCAAAGAGGTTGAGATGAATCAGATTCAAGCAAGAAAGCAAGTAAGGGAAGCATGCAATACTCATTATTTACTATTTCAAATGAAAATGAAATGGGTTTCCATTATGTGCTTTCTTGTCAGTATTTGAAGTGAAGGACTGCTCTGACATTTCTGGACTAATAATAGGTTGCTAAATTCATAAATAAATTAAGTGCTTTGGTCTTATTGCAGGAGAAGACAGAGGCAGAAATTAAGCAATTGCGGAAAGGCCTTAATTTCAAAGCAAAACCCATGCCTTCTTTCTATCATGTTGCTACAGCACCAGGGTCCAATGGAAACAAGGTACATAAGAAGCTAAGCTATTGCTTTGATTTTATAATGTAGCTCATGTCTTTTGATGTGATTAGTGTACATCTAGAAAGCATGCACTCTTGACTGCGTATCTACTTTGGAGGTTTATATAATCATAGTCTAGCATAATAGCCTTAGTGTCTCACAGATTCTTCTTCATTTCATATTTAATTTTCTCAAAACGCATTTAATGTTTTGACGTTGCATGTGGAACGATCTATTTAATGCTATATGAAGCAATAATAGTAAAAGAAAGAATATTTATATTTTGTTCTTTGCCCATTTGCTATAGGCTTTTGGATATTTGTTGTTTTGTTTGCAGAAGTTTTTTTTCTTCTTGTTTCTTCATGTTGGTTTTAGTAGACTTCATTGATCTTAAGACAGCTCTTATATTGGATGTGAGAATCTGAAACGAGTTACCTTATCCAAAAGAAGCTGTTGAAGAAGGGAAAATAATATGCATGTTGGTTGATGACTCAAGAAGTACAGGGTTGATGTTTCTGGAGGTTGTAACCATGGACTATGTATAATTACTGAATCCTGGTAGAGCTTTGTATTGCTCCACGTATGATGGAAAATATGTGATACTTATTTTGGGCATCATATTCTAAATGATCTTAATATCTAAGCATAGGAAACACTGAAATGACATTCTACATGGTTTTGTTTATGAATGAATTTTTCCTTCCAAAATGATACTTGATATTGACTGTCGCTTTGATAGGAAGTTGGAAATGTAGACCTTATTGTTGGACCTATTATAATCTGAATCCCTTATATTTCATATCTCTGTTCCATTTGTCAATAGATTTAACACTAGCTTTCTTCTGTTTCGTTATCAGGCTGCATCATCTACCATAAAACCAGCTAAAGTACTACCAAAAGCAGCAAGTCCAGGAGTAGGAGCTACTATAAGATCACCACCACTCTCCAAGCAAGCAAATAAAGAGGTCTTTTCTACTGGTGGGCCTGTAGGTGAGTTGAATTTTTGTAGAGTTGAGTCATCATCTCAGTCTGGCATCATATCCTCCACTCCACCAACTGGTAGTACCGGCTCGTCTGCATCTCTAACACAAAACATCGTCCTTTTGAAGAAAGAGAGAGGGAAAGAGGGCAGTAATTTGCCAAAACATGGAACATCAGAGAAGGATAAGGTCATAAAAGATCGTAAGAATGGTGGGATGCCAAAAGTGGGAGCTGAGAGAATGAGGAAGAATAACATGAAAAGTGCTGGACTTGTTGCTAATGCCAGTGGTTCTAGTATAGGTCGTTTGACAGTAGTGGCTTCTTGAAACAATCAGCCATGGTCGTTCATTTCATTTTAGGCAGGGCAGCCAATGCAGGAATCTTGGAATTATCAAATCATGTGTTGCGCCTTACCAGGAATGTGGATGGTGTTAGGTTTTACATAGAATACCAGACGGAAATAGCGAAATGGCAAGGCCAATTAATAGATTGTTGATAGTAGTCTACTCCTGACTCAAAACAACTCGAGTTAAACGGCGTGTAATGTAACAAATATAGCTAGCTGGAATGCTAGTCAATAATGGTAGCTTTGTTATTGTTGTTGAAAAGTAATTTGTCTCCCTTCTTACCCACCAACATATCGTCGCTACAAAGATTAGATTTGAAGCCAAGTGACTTCCACTTTTATGCAGATAAATAGAAAACCTGGAATCAAGCTTTGAAAGGAGTGCCCTTTTTTTATTATAGAAAATCTACGTTGTAGGTGATGCAATCAAGTAGGTAAGCAAAATTGTAATTTGAAACAATTTAAAAAAAAGAGGAAAACAAATATTAAACATATACTCAACAATCATCTCATCCATTACCAAACAAAAGATTTAAACAAAGTGCGTGAACCACCTCCACCACCCCTTTGATTCCTTTGTCTTTTACTTCACCATTTCTTTCTGCAACTAAAAACACATCCAAATCTCACCTTTCTTCTTCTGATTACTCTCATTAAACATGGCTAAATCATAATTACTTTTACACAAAATCTTCCTTTTTTCTCCTTTCACTAGCTAGAAATTCCCTAAACTAGAAATAACTAGAATAATAAATACAACAAGATTTGTGGTAGCAGTGGTGATGAGTATTGACCTTCCAGGACCAACTGTTGCTGCTGCTGACTGATCATCTGTTTGGTGTGGAGGTTTTCTATAGTAGTATGGGAAATAAGGCAAGATAGGGTCAGGAGGGGGCTGACCATATAAAGAATTACCTCCACCATAAGGTGGTGGTGGATAGTAATATGGTAAGTTCCCTGTAGGTGGAGGATACAATCCTGTTTGGGAGGGTGGTGAGTAACTAGCTGGAGGTGTTTGTGTCACTGTGCCGCCGCCGCCGGTGCCTGTTGGTGGTGGGTAACATGGATACGGACATGGGTTATCTTGCTTGGTTAGAATAAAGAAGCTGAAGAAGAAAAAGAAGAAGAAGGTAATGAGAGGTTTGTGAAGTAGTGTGTTGGCCATGTTTTAGAAAGCAAAAGAAAGGGAAAATGGTGGGATAGAAAGGAAAGTGGTTGGGTGGGTGGGAGAAGAGTGATGTTATGTGGGATGAAAATTACACTCCCTTGCTGAATGGGGTTTTTCAAAGTTGGGATATAAAGAGCCAATAAAGGAATTAAAGGATCGAAAAGCAAGTATTAGCTACTTCCTTTCCTTTGTGTTAAAAGTTGATTAAACAGGGCCTACATTTACTGCTCAAACACAAGGAGGGGGGGGGGGGGGGGCAAAAGTCACAAATTTTTTGGACCCCATGCACTTTGAAACTAGGCAATCAAAGACTTGACCATAAGCCATGACTTAATTAGAAATGGTTGTTGAAGATTGCACATGGGATGGGAGAGATGGAATTTTCTGGTTTCAAGAGTAATAATCAATTCATCATAAGAAAACTAAAAAATATTTTCATTTGTTTTAGTTTTCTTTCTAAATGTCAAGAATGAGCAGTGGAAATGAGAGTTTGATTAAATGTAGGGGGTAGCAACAAAAATATAAAGAAAAGCAGGATGATCTTTCAGTTCCTCCTCTGAATATTCTAAAATGATTTTATTGATTGGAGGGTCGGAATTGGATACAATTTAACATATTTTAAGGTAGAATTTTGCGTGCTGCAGTATTGGAATTTGTGTTTATTTTGCGGAATATTCAAAAGCTATTTTTTTGAAGAGCTCGAAAAAGGTGGGGCTTTTGATGGGTGGACTAAACTACTACACACAGAGGATTAGCTGATAATATGTGAGAATTCCCAAAAATAATGTATATGAGAATGATGTATCCCTACGCATTTTCTTCATTCAATAAATTTTATTTAGATATCCCTAATTTCTTATTTTTACTTGCACTATGCATTCCCCAAAATTGTATTTAATTCAAGAGTTTATTACCTGTATATGTCTTTCCCTTTAGCCACTTAATGATGACCCGAGAAAAAATATTCCATCATACCTACCGGTGTTCAAGCTTTCATAGCTAAAGTAATGAAAAGATAGATCATATATTGTTTAGTTCGTAGTTAAAACTTTGATTATTAAAATTTATTAATGTTAGATGTAGTAGATTAGACTACGTATATTTCAAAAAAGTTTAAAAAATTACATATAATTTTTTTAGAAATTCATAATTTTTTTTTAAAAAAATGCCCATATTAAACTTTTTCTTAAAAAATAATTTGACTAAATTTAAATATTGAGAATCAAAATAATCCAAAAAAAATCAAAATGATAAAAAAAATTTTAAGTATAAGGGGTTAAAATTATAATTATACCAAAAATTAATAGTGGAGGCAATGATTTTGAGCATCTAAATGAACAAAAAATTGAAAGTGTGAAAGTTAAAAAAAGAAAAGATTGCTACATATTGAAGCATCCAAGTATGTTTACTCAATCTTATTATTATATGTTTTATGGGTAGAATAATTCATTATTGGTTTGTTGTTGTAATTGTAGCAATGCATTTGGGAGAGGCAAAAGAGACGTGAAATTGGGGGGCTTTTTGTTTGTTTCATTGCGTCGGTGGGAGTATTCGTTTTTATTTTTAATGCAACTTTTAAGCACTTGTTTTGACGTGTGGTGCGGTTGTACCAACATGTTTAAACACTATTATTCCCTCATTCTATTAATTTATCTTTAAAAGTATTAATAATGAAATTTTGACTGCCTAATTCTGTTAAGAAATTCAGTTATGAGAGATTATACAAAAAATTATTTTTAAAAATTTGACAAAAATAGTGTGTTAAATTTAATATTTAAGTAATATTTAATAAATGAAACGCATTAGTTAAAAAGATTCCTGAGAAAACCAAACACCTCCTATTCTTATACCTAACACTTTGGCTTCAACTTTAATATCAGACAGGGAGTGTCCATTGTTTACAATACCTTGAAATGTTTTCAAAAATAAATGACTTAATTGATCCAATTAAGGTATTAAGTTAGATGGATAACCCTAAACCTATATAAATAGATTTAATAAGTGGGCAGGGGAGATCCCTATAATTTATTCACAATTTCAAAAAAACCCTATTTAAGTATCCAAAATTTTATTTATTTCGCCAAATTATATGACTCAGAAGCCTTTTGTAAATTGAAGAATTACCTTTTTTTTTCTTTTTTTAATAATTTCATTGGTACAACTACAAGAGGAGAACTTATCTTTGATGTGGGATAGGGATGGTAATGAGTGATGACAAGTCAGCTTCACTTCTCTGCCCAATTATTCTTCACTTATTAATAATTTAAAAAACCCAATAACATGTTATCATTCTCTTCCCCCATTTTATATAATAACTTTTTAATCCACAATTTTAATTAACGATAATTATCTTTTCCATCAAAAGTGAGTTGGAATAGTCTTATAATATATTTTAAAAAATACATGTTTTTGTCCTGATATATTAAAATATAATTATCCTTGATTAATTTTCCACCCTAAGCTAAACCTGTGTACTTTTTTAATATTTGGAAGATGTCAAGAATAATTAGTTAGGTTAGGTACCAATTTTAACCCCCTTTACCGTTCTTTGAATTTAAGCAATCAATTTGATGATTACCTTATTGTTAAATCGCTTTTCCCACATGTAATAAATTGATTATTTATAGGGCAAATCAGGTATAAGTGTCGATTTTATAAATAATTAGAGAAATATGTTTTTTTTTTCCTGACATTTAAGGGAGTAGGTCTATTTTGAGTATGGGTTGTTGCAAATATACTATTGCAAACAAAACCAATAACATTAACAGGAAACGAAACTAAGTGTAAATACATTAAGCAATCACAATATTGTGGAAGAACCACTACTTTAGAAGCGATTTCGTCCTGGTCGGTGTAATCGGAAATAGACGTCGCCCTCAAGGTTAACATAATACTTCCAAATTCATACACCCGAATGAGGAAGATGAAACTCAAAAGGATTGTTCTTCTCATAAAAGTTGGGAAATAAATTGGAAGAAACTAGGGTAAACCACACCAGGTTCAATTCCCAAGAAAGATTGAAGAGGTCACAAATGGATCCGCTTAAAACTCAATCTCTTAGGCAGAATATCACACTATGTAATTTAGTAAAACATCAAAATTTTTAGAGAGCAAGAACGAGAGAGAAAAGAGAAAACTGAGTTTTCTTGTTTTTCTGTGTTGTCTAAAATGAGTAGAATAGTCTACTATTTATATCGTTTTCAGAATTGGCAAAATGGTAAAACAACAATGTCAGTTTCAAAAAATAGTAGAGGATTTTTTTCAACAGAAAATATTTTGCAATAGCCAAAGGATTTTCCTCAATCGAAAAATATTCTGCAATAGAAAATATTTTGAAAAAATATTTTAGATTTTGCATTACCAACGTTCCTCCACTAATGCAAAACAATTGAAAAATTTTGTAAACATTAGAAAAGGTAAAACATGAAAAGAGAAATAGCGAAATTAACCGCTTAAACACCAATATCTTATGAATTCTTCTCTTTAACAAGTGAAATGAATATTGAACATGTTAAATAGGAGTTAACTCATAACACACGACTAATCTCAAGTCCAATTGAGTTTCGCGATAGATCAATAATTTAGCCAATATACCTTGGGATACTGGTAAGTGTTCTAGAAAAAAGGCCCAACGTCTTTCATAGAAGGTGGCTAATCCTTCACACTTACGTAGGTGATTTCATCAAGTCTATCTCAGTATAAACTACTTGGACCAAGGCTATGAAATCATTAAAAGCATTTAATAAGTATAGGTAAAAATGTACACTATGAGTCTTTCCATGGTTTCATTTAACAACATTGAACTTAAAAGACTAAGTTGGGTATCCACCATGAATTCCTCAACCAGTGGGCTTAAGACCCATCCCCCTCGATGAATCAAGAGTCATTTTCATATATAACCCTTTGCTTAGTGGATCAGCTAGGTTTCTCTCAGATTTTATGTACTCCATGGTGAGTACTCCATTCTTTATTAAGTGTCTTAGATTTTCATATATTATTCGTATATGCCTTTCCATGCCATTGTAATTATGGTTTTGAGCAACACAAATGGCGGCTTGTGAATCACATAAAAATAACACAGAAGGTGTAGGTTTCCCCCATAAAAGAATCTTCGCAAGCAAATTCCTAAGCCACTTGGCCTTTTCCCTGGCTAAGTCAAGAGTTATAAACTCTGATTCCATCGTGGAGCGAGAATATACGTCTGTTTAGTAGACTTTCAAGAAATAATTGCTCCATCCAAAATAAAGACATACCTACTTGCAAAGCTAACTTTAACAGTTACCCAATTTGCATCACAATATCTCTCTAGAACTACAGGGTATTCAACAAATTCCAAATTTTAAGTTATTGTTCTTTAATTTCACTCAAAACCATTTGGGGAAAGTTTAACCTTGATAGTATAGTAACTTGCGAACCTTGACATTTTCCTCCACTTACTATGTCAATGCCCTTATTGACATGAAGCCACACTTTTAATAACCTTGATGCATCGAGTTAACATTTTAGTCTCAAGTCTATCTTGGCCCTTCAAGGCCTAAGGTTATGATCCATTCAATGCACATCAGACATAGACTTGAACTTGGTCTCATCTCAATCGTTAGTGTAGTCTTGTTTATGCCCATTCCTCCACCGAACACTTGGACTCAATGCCATAACATATAATCATTAGGTTACAATCTTAAGGAACCCTTAATGGTACAACCCTTTGTCAACTGAATATTACCGTTCCTTTGATACTTAAAAATGCATCTCTCTGGATACGGCAATAACCGCACTTTTGCAGCAGATGCGTCCCTCTGGACGTGGTTTATGACAATCGCCTTCGTTAATGTACCATTCGTCACACCACCTGAAATCATTTTGGAATTCACCCATACTTAAATTTAATTGGTCAACAAGGTAAATAAAATAAAAATAACCAAAAATAATGAAAGATAAGAATAAATAAAAATTAGTATACTATCTAACTCATTTGTCTTTTGATTAATATTATTTTACAAGTCAATCAATCTACTAATAATTTTCACTGTTGCAATTCTCAGAAACGGCGCCAACAACTTGACCACCTCCAAACGTGCGAATGTTTAGAGTTAAATAGTGCAAATAAATAAATATAAATTAAGTGTGGCGTCGACAAACGAACATGTCAAATTGTAATATAGATTCTTGTTACAATGGAATACCGAGAAGTATTACAAGGATCGTACCTAAGGGATTGCAGATTGGAGAAATTTATTGTTAAATTAATTACAGAAAATAATTACTAATCTAGTCGATATACAAGTTAGTTGTGCAAATACAAATTGAAAGATTAATTAAACTAATTAAATTAATTGTCCTAAATTTACCTAAAATTTCTTATTCCTAGTGTTAATGATGCGAGCTTTAGCCTATGTTTGATTAACAGATACAAGATTAACTTGCTTCAATGGTTGTAATTAGAAGGAGAACTCGGGTTTTAATGATGAATTAATTATTAACTAGATAGTAATACCTTTCAACCTCTATTGCCTAACTAATCGACCAATGCACGCTTACCTCTTGGCCTCACTTTCTTGACCGGGAAAAATCCACGATTTACTTAGTAATTTCGTCTCTCGATCCGTTTACCTATATTACTTCCTAATATTTTCAATCCTAGGGTTTAATCACACGTGAAATTACACCAACTAATTCGTATGAGAAACCCTCATTAATCCGCTAACTACGCACACATCCACTTGTTAAACTACTTAATAAATTAAACAGTTCTATAGCCGAAACATGTTAGATATAAATAAAACATATGATTTTGTCTAAATATTCATACAAACATTAGTTTATCAAGCTAATGAAATATAAATAAATGAATAAAAGAAAGAGATAAGGATATTGCTCATTAATAAACCATTGAAGCGCAGTTCCGGAGCAATCTCCACTCGCGAATGTCTTCACATCAGAATAGAAAATTTTCAGCTAAGTGAACATAAAAATAAGCTAAAGTAAAATAAAAATGTTTGTCTAACTAGGTTTAATGTCCAATCAAGTCTAACCTCCTAATGGAATTATAAAAGTGTTTATATAGACAAATATTAAGGTAAATACCCCTGATACTAATAAAGTCGTAATAAATAAACTGTATCCTCAAATTTTGTTCAAGCGACCGTTGATGTCAGCACATTGTCAGGGTGATGTCACATTGTCATGACGTCGGTTCCTTCTCGTCACAAAGTCAACCATGTTTTAGCCCTAAACACTCTAAAGTTCTGTGTTATGAAATAGACCTCCTTATGTCGTGACATGGCCATCGTTCCTTGCATTTTTTTACTTGAGTTGATATCCTGTACTCTCAAATAACCTATTAGTCATTCTCGAGGCCCAAGTTGGCCTAACAGGTCGTCAAAATACTAAAAACTATGTAAAAACACTTATTTTACAATAAAATGAATCTAAGTTAAGATATACAAAAATACAATAAAATATGCTAAAATGCTTAGAAAACAAGCTCAATAATTGTCGAAAAGTACCTAAACTTCCACTACAATTTATGGCAAATCATGTTGGTGCATAGTATAATAGTAGAATGGATGACGAGGCATATATCGATGATAGTGCATAATTTGGTGCTTGTGTGAAAAAAATAAGGTTGTTAGTAAATGTACTTGAAAAATATGAAACATACTGACCGGAAGGTACACCCATTGGTATAAGATTCGGGTTGGAGCTAATGATGATGAAGTTGTTGACTGTACTCCCCATTGCAACCTCGTATGGGGTTGTGTTGGCCTTCTACGATGAATTTGTCTACTCATTTCCTGTCCCAACAATAGAAATGACTTACCATTAATGGTAAACCATGTCATCTAATTCCAAGACATCGCCAAATTTGGTTTGACAATTTGTTCGCGTATGATTTATCGTAATTTAGTGTAACAGATTAAACTAGTTTTCACACTTTAGGACCTTGAATACAAGCATTTTCATTATGTTTTAATTAAGTTTTTATAGTTTATGCAATAAAAAGTGTATTATGAGTCTTTTATTGACCTTAGGGGCTGAATGAGGCCTAAAGATGAGTTAATATACTTAGTGAGTATGCAGCAGACCGTCAGAGAACGTATAATCTCAATATTGGTCACTTTGTTGCAACATGGGAAGTTTGATGTCACAACATAAGGAGTAGAATACAAGAATATCGAGATTGCCTTCAGTGTCACGACACAGTCATGGGATGTTGCGACACACCCCTGAAGAACCCCTGAACATGAGCATAATGCTTTTGATGTCATGACACAGGCACTATGATGTCGCGACATTGGTATTGTACGAGAGATATTTACGAGCTAGGGGCATTTTGGACAACACAATCAAATATTTAACACGATAGCGTTAGCTAACCTAGGGTTAAGGATGACGAAAACCCTAAGCCGATAAATAGGCTTATTTAGCACTTGTTATAGACAACTTTTTTAAACTTTAAGTTTTTCTTTATAATTTTAGTTCTTAGTTTTAGGCTTAGGTTTATTTTTTTAGCTCTTTTCTCTTTGTGTTCTTCAGAGAACATAGTTTGTAAACGCGATCAAACGCTAGTAGATTTTCTACGCTTCATCTATCAAATACAAATAAGATTCTCTAAACTTTATTCTTGATTTGTTATTTATGTTTATCTTTATATCCAAGTTTATTATATTTATAAGATTATATTTATAAGATTCATGAGGAACTAATCCTCTTATGGAGGATTAGCGAGCGAATGTGTGACTAATTGATTCTTATGTAAGATTTTCTTAGTAGATCAATTGTTTGGGAGAGGAAAAACTTAAGCCCTAGGCTTGATGACCCTAGGAAGTCATTTATGAGAGAATTAACCCAAATTTGATATGGCCTCTCCGTGAATACCTTAGCCCTAAACCGGTCTGAACTATGAGGTTAAGAGAAAAGTAGTTCTTGCTGACTTATTAGTTTAGTAAAATATTAAGAGATCTTGCTAGGGTAAAGATTAGTTGATTGAGTAGAAACCTAAAATAAGAATTACTTATGACCATCATAGCAAGCTAATCACTCATACCTAGAATTTGTTAAAGTCTATAAATTAGGTTTTCTGAAGTTCTTTATATTTCGGTTTTTGTTATTTCTATTCCATTATTTATAAAAATCTAAAAATATTTTCTTTTATGTTTTATCATAATATAATTTATTTAAGTTACTAATTAGATCTATTTGTACTTAGGTTAGAATTAATTTAGTGCAAGCCTCCCTTGGGTACAATCCCGGGGTACTTACCTATTTCGTTGTAACTATATTACAACTTAACCTGTATACTAGTAGACATTGCTTGTTTCATATATTTTGTTTAGGATTCTTACTCTGGACGTTAGTACGTTTGGGGGCAGTCAAGTTGTTGGCGTCATTATCGGGGAGGCAACGTCACTTGATTGATTTTAATTTATACATTTATTATTAATAATTAGGAAAATTTTAAATTATAGATATGATTTTTATTTTAGGTTCCGTTTGTTTGCATGTAAAATGGTTTTCAGAAAATGATTTTTGGAAAATGAGTTACTTTTTTGGAAAAGCTAATATTTTCTAGTGTTTGGATGAATCCGTGTAAAATATTTTCGTTGTTTGGCAGATTTCATGAAAATTTTTCGTAAAAGCTGTTTTAAAAAGAAACAAATATACATTTGAGAATTTCTTGTATTTTCATTATTTAATTGAATTTATTTTATATCTATTAAATTTATATTTTACATTATTTTTGTATATATTGCAATGATTTATTTATAAATAAATACAAATATATAATAGTATCCAAATATTAAGTTAAAATATTAACATTCATAAATTGAAAACAACTAAAGTGAATTTAGAAGGCCTATTTATTTTCATTAATGAAACATTTTATCAAATACTTTCTAAGTTGAACTCAATCCTTATAGAACACGAATCCCAAATAATAATAAGACTCTGAAATTGTCATTTGAAGATTGACTAATGAATTCTCAATTATCAGAGGCCAATAAACAAGATAAGTTAAAACTTGGGTAAGAGATATGGCCAACTCCTCCCTTTTATCCAGCAGAGCAACCCCATCAATAGCAGCAAAACCCACAATCAAGTTCCACAAACCCCCAATTCCATTTTTTTTCAACCATATCAAAATTTTATATACAAGATGCACTTGTGCAACAAACCCCTATGACTACTTTGATATCTCAAATACTATAGTTTTACCAAAATTTCTTACGTGTATCCTAATTTGAAACTTTTCCCGGCAACCACAACTATCTCAGTCAACAACCTGGAAAAATAGCCTAATTGACATTGATCACTTCTCTTCAGTCAACTGAAGAAACCAGTTTTTTAAAAGATTTGTAGGCACACATTGACCTGACATGCCTGGAAGGTTAACATTCTCTGGACTAGCTTTCTTAAAATCAAGGGATACAAGTCCAAGCAAAGCAGAAACGACTGCAAGATGGATAGGGAGACCTACTCTAATAGTAGTTTCTTGCAACAAGAAAGCGAATAACTTGGCTCTCAAGTTTTTAACCTTTTTATCTTCATATCCAACAGCATCAACTCTAAGCCTAAAAAAAAATCATTAATAGGATGAACTTTCTCAGTTTTACATAACATCTACAGCTTAATGAGATTATCATGACGCATCATGTTATAAGCCTGGGTACAACAAGAAATTTTCTCCCCATATTAACATATTTTTTTCTTTTTTTATAAGAGAGTTTTAAGCTTTACAACGGGAGGTAGCACTATCTCCCATCCCATTAAGCCCACCTCACATTTCCTAGGATTTTAAGTTTTAAAATGGCTAGATATCCCCTCATAAAAGTTAATACAATAGCAAAAAAGGGCACATTCACAAGGACTTCTTGAAGTCCAAGAACACTAAAGACAAGATTGCTACCCTTCATCTTTACTGCATTCAATGATAACCTAAGACCCTACTTTTCTAATATTTGTTTTCTTTTATAAAAATCTATCTTAATAAAAAAAAAAGAATAAAGTCTAGAAGGATGCCATTACAAAGCTCCTAAATTGAACACAGAGCTACCTAATTAAATGAGTATTGCAATCCACTGTTTCAAGTATTAGGTGAATTCTAAGAAATTAAAGAAAAAAAATAGTTTTTCCTTGCAATTGAGAGCACTCACATGGTAGTTTAATACCTTAATTATTGGTAATTTTCTTCAAAATGTTGCCAAAATATGCATATTGTCTCTTGAGACTTGTTCTAAGCCTTAGGTAGCTTGAAACCCAAAAGCACACACTTTGGTAGCACTACAATTTTACACTACAACTACTTCATTGTAATTATTTTACAACCTAACCCGTATACTTGTAAACATTGCTTATTTCATATCTTTTGTGTAGGATTCTTACACTAGACATTGGTACGTTTGGAGGTGGTCAGCGTATAGGTATAAAATCATACTTATGTTTCCCACAAGTTGATATACTTGGCATGGAATTCAAGCCAATCTTTATCGGTTCTCCTTCGTAAGTCAATTTTGTGAAGTTCATCAAGATTCTGAGGTGAGGGCGAAATATTTTGCACAAAGCTAAACTGGTGCATTACTCGATCAAATTCATACATCTTAACTATTGCAAAAACTATCAATTGCCTTTTGATGTGCTGGATATTATGATTCATCAAAAATTTAGAAAAGATGCATTTTTAATTCTCAGATCAGAATATAACATCCATTCAAACTGTAGTACAAAATTATAAATTTCATTATATACCTCATAATACATTTAAAATCCTTACGTAATTATTATGTAATTGAAAATTTTCAAAAACTAACCTCAGCTTCTGATAATTGATCTAACAGACCGAATATCTTCAAGCTCATTCAGTATACCCACATGACTTACGTCATTGTTCCAGCTATTCAAGCAATATGTTATTTCGAAAACATAATAATGGAAAAAAATAAGATGATAACTATATTATTAAATGAATCTTACCTTATTGTAAGTGAGAATTGATAAGGGAAGTTTACTTTGGGACCTAAAAATGATAAGCAATACCATGCCCATGATTGATGAAGGAGTATACATCCACTTATTTTAATTTTCTATGCTTTAGTTGCCCAATACATCTCTCTATTCAATGTAGCCAAAACAATTGATCCCCAATTGAGTCGCATGGTTTCTTTTAGATTGATTAGGTATAAAAGTCACCTTAAATGTACTAGATTTCGAGATTTATCTAGCATTAAAACACCCCTGATTAACCTCAATATGAATGCTCAAGCAAATTGTTATCTTTCAACGGCACTAGAAGAGTTATCAAGATGTGAGGAATTATCTCCTAACCATTTCATATCTATTCAGTTACCACTAAACTTGTCTAGAACCTTACCTAATAGGTGGTGGCAAATTGGCCTCCAATCTTCAATATGCACTACCCTTGTAATGATTGCCCCATCAACCTGTAGACCGAGTTGTAATGTCACATACTCAAGTATAATTGTATACTCACCGCACAGAAGATGGAGTGTGTGTGTTTCGAGTCTCCATCTCTCCAGCAAAACATTGATAAGTGTGGGCTCCAATTTAGTTCCGCCGAGCATACGAGACACGTATAAGAATCCCGCCTCTTCCAAGTATGGTTCAATAACACGTGGTGCTCTCGCACTTAAATTGTGTATATACGCTTCAATAATTCAATCTTTGTCCTAGTTATATAAACATAAAAACTTAAAAAAAAATAATTATTAACAACTTAATAAGGATATAAACATAAAAATTTTAAAAAATATAATAATATTAACAACTTAATAATGATATTAACTAAAATAAAAATATTCTCTTACTATTTGTGATTAGATGTCAGATATGTGTTTGTGATTCAAACAAATTAGTAGTGTTGGCATTTTTAAAATATGTAACTTTATCAAATAAAATAAGGTTAATTAATTTAAATAATGAAATAAATTAAAATCTTATAATATTATTAAATACCATTAAATAACAATTTATTTAACATAAAAATGCCGTTAAACCTATTTAAAAATAAAATAAATTATTTTATTTTGATGATGAAAATTGAATAAAATAAAAAAGATACTAACTATTAAAATAGAAAATTGGGAGAAAAAAATTTAAGAAGAAAAAGAGAGAGATTAGAAAAAAAAAATATTTAGGATAGAAATGATGGATGAAATAGAAAGAAAAAAAAGACAAGGGGAAGGGTTTATATAGGGTTAGGGAAATTTAGGCCTTAGGTATTTTTTTCTTTTTAATTTTCTAACCATTGGGCTAATAGTTAGAAAATTAATGGTCCTATTATTATCGAGTGGTTAATATTAATTTTTAAAAATTGTTGCAGCCACATAACAAAAGTACATATTTGATCTATTTTTTTAAATTAAAGTAACGATGTATTTTCTTAATTATTTTTTAGAATCGACATATATATACCTAAGGCTATTAAAATTAAGAAAAATGAAAATTCACCCCATCTCACAGCTTTAGATTCATTAAAATAACTAGACGCCAAATAGAGTGGGAGACATGGAAAGCTTTGGATTTAGCCAACACTCGTCAATCTTCCTACTTTCGTAGTACCAAAGTGGGATCCATGACTTGGTGATGAAATCGAAGTTGATCTCATCCTCTTTCTACCCCCTTCTTCTCTTCTGACACATTTCGTATCACATCTTATACTGACTAAGAATCTTCCTCCTGTTATCTTTTTTATCTTTTTCCACTTTTCACTTTAGAGTTTATTAATTATAAACCTCTCCATGTGTCCAAGGTGGAGACGCTACCTGCTTGAATCCATAAATGAAGGCTAAAACCGAAAACCCATAGTTTTCAAGCTCTGTTCTTTGGATCCATTACTTTTCCAGGGTTCCAAACATGGTTTCAACAAGAAAAGGAAATAACAATTGAATATTCCAAGCAATGAGTAAAAATTTCTAATTTGTTTATTATTGATTTGATCAATATCAAGATACAACAAGTAGGAAAGCTAGTAGGTCCTAAAGCTTTCTCCTTGGGCAAAAAACCCATCTGCTTTTCTTGTACTTGAAATAAAGATACCAAATGTACTTACTATATGCAAATTCTTGTACAAACATCCTTACCACCCTCCAATCCCAAATCAATACCCCATTCAGAAAGCAAGAAGGACCAATAATCCAGAGACCAAAGCCAGTAACCCCACCTCAAATTTGCGGCTTGCAGCACCGAAATTTTGGTCAATAGGGTACAGGTTCCCCGGTGGACCAGTTATGTAGATAAAGGAAGGCGGACTAGGTGGTGGTGGACAGTATTGGGATGGCGGCTTTTTTGGTGTAGGTGGCGGAAGAGCAGGAGGTGATGGGGGTGGAGGGCATGGTGGAGGCGGCGACGGTGGTGGAGGACTTTGTACGCATGATGGGGTACACTTGATGCCTTGATCACCTGGTACGGTGCTCTCGTCAAGCTTCCTTGATTCCAAAGCGTCGATGGGGTATGCAACAGTGGCGATTAGGAAGCATATGGTCAGAAATAGAAATAGAGGATGGAAATGGTTGGTTTTGATTGACATAGCGGCGAATCGGATTGGTCTGAGATGAATGAAGAGGTAGACGTGATGTTACCTTACTATGTGTGCATCAAAGGCTTTGAATGTGAAACGGGGTTTCTTTTGGTGAAACTTGGGAGACCAAAATGAATGAAAAGGAAGATTTTGAGAGGAGGGCCAAATGGGGTGAATGAGATGTGTTCTTAAGGGCTCTTTATTTGTATTTTATTTTATTTTTCTCTAATTAATTGGCTGCCCTATGTGATAATGGAATCCCATTGCATGTGGGAATTATGGGATGGACCAAAAATAAAGGCCCCCGGCCCCTTCGTGTACGCTTTCCCACTATACTATATTCATTTTTTTAGGGTCACTATATTAATTCATTTGTAAGAAAACTATGGGTTTATTTTTTCTCTTTATTTTTAAACTATGGGTCTCCTTTTCACTTTTAAATTGTAATTACAATTAAGGGCGAGTGTTCAATTAAATCGATTAATTTCTTTTTTAGTTAATCAAGCTGATGAGTCCTATTTTATCATTCTAACTTGATTTGAAATCTTAATTTAAATTAAGTCGAGTGAAATTGTTCAAGTTAAATTAAAAAAATTAAACATGTTAAATTAAAAACTAGTAAACTTTTTCAAAACAAAATAAGGGTAAAATAAAATAAATTTTAGTATGATAAACTTGAATCACTAATTAACTTATTTAGATCTCAAAATTATTATTTTAGAAAATTTATAAAATTTTAAATTTCTTTATAATTTTTTTAGAATTTTTTAGAATTTTTATCTTTTTAAAAATATATAAATTTTGAAACATTATAAATATTTTGAAATTTGAAAATTATTTTGATTTTTTTTTTGTAATTTTTGTTGAGAGACAGATCAGTTTGCTCATTTTTAAAATTGATAGGGGTCAAAAGGGTATTTACACTAATCTGTTACTCGAATTGTAAAATTCAACTCGACTATAACTCGAAGCTCGAATTACTTATTTGGGTTGACTTGAAAAAATCGAATAACTCAATTCGATTAACTCGAAATTTAAAATTTTTTCGATTTTTTTAAATTGAATCAAATTTTGTTTCTCTTCACTTACCGTGGCTAGAGGTCTTTCATAAGCTAAATTTTGTTTTATTTTATTAATTAAGAATATAAATGATTGATTTGAAATATTGGAAAGAAGTGGCAAACGGTGAGAATATGAATATGGACTAAAAATTTAGATAAAACATTTTTGGATACTAGAAAATTCAACATTTATGAACAATTAAGTCTACTTTGGCATGCTCCATGTTGCACGCACATGGTTTGTGCATTAGAAAGAAATCCCTAATAATTTAAATTATGGTGAATAAATATTAGACCTATGATATTGGTACTTACAATTATATACGTCGGAAATATACTCATTATCAAATCAAATAAATTAGAGATGATAAAGTGCGAGCTAACATGCAAAAATATTAAACAATTTGCATGAAAGTCATAAGTGATTTGAGGTTGGATTTTCTTAATAATTTGTTTAATTTATTCTTTTTTATTATGCTTTTTTTCGGTCTGAAGAAAAAAAAATGAATATGGATTTGAAGACACCATTGAAAGAGGTCAAAGAGTTGACTAATTTGGACATGAATTTTGATCATATTGAGGCCATAATTATCTTATATCATATTAATATCATTTTCTGGGTAGAAGTTTAAATGAAAAAGAAAAATCATCGAAGATGAATAAATGGTCATAGAACATCATAAAAGAAGAAACACCTGTCAATATCCCCAGAATATTAGAGCTTTAAACAGGGAAAAATGCCAGATGGACAAGTGGACATGGTGGGTGACTCGCAGCACAGAGATAACCATCCACATTCACCCTCCAGCTGCTTCTTATTTCTTCCAATCTTCTCAAATTTTCTTTACACTTTATAAGTTGGCATTTTTTTCTTTAATTTAATTTCATTTTCTTTTCTATGAATATTTGATTGAATTGAAGAGGACAAAATGAAACATAGAATTCGACTATTAATGCAGTGAGGTTAGGTGGATGGTGTAGAAAAGGTTGGAAAAATATGGAAATCAAACCCCACTAGAGGGGTGAGGTTTATATCTCATTTTTCTAAGACTTAATATTCTTTATTCATAAAATCTAATATTTTTATTGACGGTGTAATAAATAAGTCATAATTTTGGTATGGAGTGAAAAAGGGACACCGTCCCATTTACTTAAAGCATCTTATTAATTCTAGGCACACCCCTCCTTGGGGTCAACTTCCCATCTTACACAAATCTTCATTTGCTTTTGGAACCTTCCTTCCTTTAAACTACTGCCATTATCATCATAATGATCGAGTGGACAGATAGACCCCAACCATTTTCATATCATATCTTAGATTAATGGGCCGCTCACATTTTCTTGTTTAATTGGGTTATCATATTATTCACCTTCCCATGATGTCCCAAAACATCAGATTTTTTTTCTTTTTTTTCATTAGTTTTATAAACCCAAAAACAAATATCGCAAGAAATATAACAAAGGAAAAACAATTAAAGATAGAAAATGTTATATATATTTACAATATAAATATTGGGTAAAAAAAAGGATAAATTTAAGTCTCTCTTCTTAATATTATGAATGTCCATAATAGATTTAAGATAATACCACATCCAAGTTCCAATGCCTAAAACCTTGCAAACCGCCTTTACACTTGAATGCAAAAGCCCATACAACCGTGGAGAAACACTTTTTTAACTACAATCTACAAACAACCATTTTTCTCAAGAAACCAATTTCGGAAGATTAAGAAAAAAAAAAAAAAAAAAAAAGGCTTCCCATTCTCATTTGGTTAAACCACAATTAATGAAATTGCACCAAGGATGAGGAGTGTTAGGCAGCCTAAGCAATCTGATCTTGCCATGCCAAAACTGAAGATCCAAATCCCAAAAATACTAGCACATCCCCCACTAATATCCAACAAGTGTGACCATCCCATCCCCATTCATTCAGGGTTGTGTTTCCAAACGTTCCAGAAGCTCCAATGGCTTTCAAGATCAATACAATGATTATGTTTCAATAACTCCTGGTTTCATACATATTGAACCCTGTTACACCCAAACCTCCGGGTCTATCACTCATTCCACTTGAATCCCATTTTGTCCTCTTTGAGCTCCCACCCTGTTCAATTGGCCCACATAACCATGACGGTGATTCAAATCCTTGTGCCATATCCCACAGCATTTTCTGCAACTCCTCCAGGCTACAAACTTTCTCCTGTTACCACAAATTATAGGAAACAATGTTAACAGTTTCAAGAATAAATCCTAATTACAAAGTATTTAGTTGTCACTTTAAATATTAAGGAGCGATAGTTCCCTCAACAAACAAATACAACTTTGTAAAGCTAGTCTTTCTATGCCACCAGCTCCCCTCATGGTCATTATTCGCGCTTGAAACATTATGTCAAGCAACAATCAAGGCCTTGGTGTACAAATATCATCATTTGTAATGATGTTATACCATATCATGCAAAAAATGAACCTTAAAATGTAACATGATTTATACTTTTAGTGATTTTTCATCTTTTGGATCAAATCAATCAGGTTCCTTTTACGCAATATACAAACACTTGGAAAACAAGATCTAATTTTGGTAATAATGTAACATGATAACATTTTCTATTGCCATTTTGAAAGAAAATTGAGTATTTAAAATGTAGGACAAATGTATTACCTCTTTCCTCGTTTGAGACATGAGAGAGATCATTTCCGCCATAAAATCAGAAAAACCCTGTAAAAAGAAAACCCCAATGTTTCATTCAACTGTTACCAAACTACTGAAGGGAAATGAAATTAAAGGAAATACAGAAGAAAAAAAAAACGCCCACCTCATCCTCTTCATCTTCAGGATCATATAACCCAGCATCGTACAGAGTTCTCTTCCTCTGGTCTGATAAAACTACCAACACAAACAAACTGGAATTAAACCAAGCCAATATAAAACAAAAAAACGTAACCAATAAGGCAAATCCATTAAACTGGAACATTGGGGCATGATGACTTACTTACCCGAATAGGCTTCTTGAATTTGCTGGAATTTATGCTTAGCTTCACTCAATAAAGAAGGTGTTCTCGTCCACCTATCTGGATGCCATTGCTGCTCCTCACATTCACAGAACAAACAAACCATAAGTTGATGTTCTTCAAACTTCTTATACAACTGCACGGATGCTATAAAAAAAAAAGAGCCCCAGAGATCATTAGTTCAATGTTGAAAAAGGAAAAAGCTTACCATTGCAAGCTTTCGATAAGCACGCTTGATATCTTGACTAGAAGCATCAACCTTAACCCCCAGAACATTATAATAAGAAGGTAAAGCAGGTTCACCCTCCATCATCACCGACCCAACTTTTATTTCCCAACAGAAAAACAACCAGATATTTAAGAATCAGTGCTGAAAACTTAAAACCGATGATGGTGTTAATCCAAGCATGAAAAGGATTGAGCATGAAGAGGCGAGCAGAGTGTAATATATATAAAGAAAATGGAACGAGGAGGAAGAAAATATCTGGGGAATTTGTTTGATTGATTTGAATCGGGAATGTTCGGGAACTAATGTGTTGTTTCATTATGGCGACAAAACATGTGGATATATATGCAAAGAGAAGATATTTTGTGCAAAAGATCGGAGATATTTTTGAAAGCTAAAGCTCGCTTTTCAGGCTTCTATATTTCTCTTAGCCTGACGTGACAGTTTTAACCAACACTTGCCATGCTGACACCTGGAAATCTTATATTCTGGATTTTTTTCTGTTAATAGGATTAATTTAAAGGTTAAAAAGTATTATAAGCTCATCTATACTTTCCATATTTAGGATTTTGTTTTTGTTTTGTAATGTATGAGTTTCAGTGATTAATTTTTTATTTTTTTAAGAATTTAAGTTTTTTTTGGATTTTAAAATGGAAGAATATACATTTTAATCTCTGAACTTATTTGTTTTTAGTTGTGACTTAATTTTTTAACTTGATTGGCCCCTAAACTTATATTTCATCGACTAGTTTGATACTTCCAAACTAACTTTGTGCTACTATAGCATTGCTAGCTAATCTAATGGTGTCAAATGACTACCTCTCAATGCACCACATGATAAACATAAATTAAAATTTTAAAAATATATAAATTAATTAAAAAGAATATATTTTTTTTCCACATTAAAAGAGTATAAATGGCTACCTATACATATTGTGAGTTGTATTGATACAAGTCGATCTGCAATGCTTCCAACAGCTAGAAATTTCCCCAATGGCTATAAATGATCACAAACTTTTCCCTTGTTATATATACGCATCAAGAACACTTCAAAACATAAGAGATGAACATCCGAGCATAGAAATCAAGAGAAAAACCTTCAATTCTTTATTTTTTTCATTTTCTCTTGCACATATCTCTTAGTTGCTTATTGTTAGATCTATTTATCATTCTCATTTTCTTTCTTTGAGAGAGAGCTAACACTTGTAAACACACATCTTTGAGAGGCTTTCATTGTTTACATCATTCATCTTTGTTGTAAAGAGCTACTTAAGGTTTTTGAGTTATAAAAACTTAAGTGATTTGTAAAGGGTTTCTATTGGAGCCATTAAAACTAGAGGGTTTCAATTTAGCCATAAAAACTAGGGGAAGGTTCTATCTTAACATTTGTAAAAGATAGAGATTGTAAAGGTTATGCATTTTCCTTGAAAGGTAGCAATTCTTTGGGAAATCTTTGGTTGAAGAATTCCAAGGTAGTGAAGGTAGGCACTTGGGGCCAAACCACTATAAATTGAATTGTCCAAGTTTTTCTTTCCTTTCCTCGTCATCTAGAAAAGTTTGCAAAGAATTTTAAAATACCAATTCACCCACCTCTTGGTATTTTAAGGCCAAACTAATTGCTCAAGTTTATTGAATGTTTGGCTAGTATTTGATAGCTTAGAATGGTTGCCTTGTTAATTAGAATAATTAAATTTATATATTTTTTTAATTTCATTCTAATACTAGTGATGAACTGCATAACTCATTTATGTTGTAGTTTATGATTATGTGATGTGGATGTGTGATCTAGCTTAAATGAATCCCGTTGTGGTGAGTTTGTTGGTTAAAATTAGGTTTCTCTAGTTTTTAGTGCTACAAGTATGTTAAATCTTGGGCATTGAGTTACAAGGTTATTTATTGGTTAGGGAAGTAATTTCAAACGAGTTGTCTCTTGGTTACCGAATAAGTAAGGAGAGATTGGTTGCCTAACGTTGAGTCAGCAACTAGAACTGATTTACTGAAGTCATTAAAGACATCTTTCTGTTAATGATTGAGTCTACAAATCAAACAAAGATTTATCTTTGGCTAGAGTTTTTCATCATTTATTTTATTTTATTTTATTTTACAATCTCTTTTTTACTTTGTTTTAGTTTTAGTTTCAAATTTTAACCCCCTTTATTTTTATTTTTATTAAAGAAATAAAATTATTATAGGTCTCTATGGATACAACCCTACTTGCTACTATATACTAATTTATATTTTCAAGTAGGTTTTTATTTTTGTAGGTCTCGACAACCTATTAACGTCGTCTATAGAGAACAACAAAAAGCTACGTCTACATCAGTACAACACATGGCTAGAAATTTTCTCTAGAAAAAGAATCAAATGTGTTTACACCAACCTCCCGCAATTCCTTTACAAAATATTGTAAGTAAATATCAATGTTATTTTTTGGTCTATTCTTACTTAGACTCACTAAAGAAAGGAAAAAACTTTGACTCATTCATAGACATCTAAGGGAGCAAATTGTAGGGTATCACCATAACGGTCCACATACTATAGTTTTTTATTCATTGTCTTATATGTATTGAACCTATCATTAGTAAAGCCTAGCTTAATATTACTATTAACAACTTGTTTTCAGTAGTACAGGAAGAAGTGGTTTCAGAATCCCATTTTCCGAAGATCAAGTCAGTAAATATTATTTATATATGTTTACTAGTTTATTATAGATTTATATTAAATTTTGGTCCGGTAATTTTGTTGATTGAGTGTTTAATTGTGGTACAAATATTAAATTGTAAAATCCGTAAAAATTAATAGCGATTAAGTTTTATTGGTTAAAAGGGTTTCAAAGGTAAATGTTTGAGAATTTAAGTGGCAATTTAACCACTTTTAAATTAGTGGGACAATTAGTGCTTCATTTCATTAATTTCTATATGTTAAAATTATATTTAATTATTAATTATAATATGTTAAGTACATAAAATGTTTTAAATAATGGTAAAAAGGGTCATCTACTCCATTTCTTCTCTTTCCACCCGATTCTACCATTTTTAGGGAGGTTTAAATTTGGCTAAGCTTGTAGCTTTGCATGGTAAGCCATTTTCACCTGTTTTTCGTAAATTTTATGTTTTTGAAATTGTTATAGCTTATTCTAGCTAGCCTGGGTACGAAATTGTAAAATTGTTAAAGTTTTAAAATGTTGTCATTGATTATTTTTGATGTTTTTGTTGTTAAATGGCGTGGTTATAAGCTTAGATGTGATTATGGATTAAATTGTAAAGTGAAATTGGTTAGATTTGTGTTTAGGGACTAAAATCAAAATATTTCGATTTGGTATGAAGTTTCTATATTTATTAATTATAGGGAGTTTATAAGGATGTATTTGAAATTGGATTATGAAACGAGGCCTAATTGTGAAAGATATGATAATTTCGATTTTAGGGACTAAATTGAATAAAATGTGAAACTTTAGAGAAATTGTGAAAACTAAAATTAAGTTGTCATATACATTGAATAAGACGATATAAGGTAATTGGTTGATAATTTGAAATGAATTACAGTATAGATCAAGAATTGAACCGATCGGTAGATAATCGAAAAAAAGAGAAAATTGCAGACTAGTCCTTGACACTTCTGCTATTGCTGGTTGTACCTGGTAATTCATAGGATATACTTTTATACCTAAATGTGATGTTTGTGCTAGAATTGAATATTTCATGTTTATTTAATATACTTTGGGGTTGTATACGTATCCTAATCCTTTACTAATTTCACATAGGCACCATTGTTGTATACATATCATTAACAACCCTGTACCAGTTTACATATTTCATTACAAGTATTGTAAACATTCAACATTTATATTGATACTTCGTACCTTTTCATAATAGTTAACATTTTCATGATTTTCAATATGACCAATTTTAAGCCAAATATGCTAAATGCACTTCAATCTAACACATAAATGAAATAGAACATAATTCAACATAGCATAAAATAAAGTAATAAGTTCATATGGAACTTACCTGGTCTAAATTCCAAACAAGCTGAAGTATTACGGACTAATAAAAAATTTTAGCTTTTCCTCGACTATCTTCGATTTGATCCAATTTTTGATCAATGGGGACCGAAAGCAAAAGCTTTTAAAATGGCTTCCTTTAGGTTTTTATCTAATTTGGTTCTGTGATGAAGAAAGAATAAAAATGACAACTCCACTTATTTTTCTTTTATACCATGTTTAAAAGTTAATTAATTTAGTTTAATTATACTTTTAACTAACTATTTGATGTAACAAAATGATTTATTTACCATTTTAAACCTTTAGTTAATTAAAAATCTATAGCGAAATTAGACTTTTACAATTTAGTCCTTGTACCCTAATTAAGTAATTAATTGACAAAATTACCAAATCAAACTCTAATATAATTTTATACAAACTCCGTAAATATTCATATTTAATATTTACGATCTCGGTTCATGGAAATGAAATTTCGAAATTACCTTTTCTGGCATAACTAAAAATCAGACTATTATAATATATGAAAGAATTCTAATATGATAGGTAACCTAGGTAATTTTATGAAACCCGGGCATAATTCTTGGTTATAATCCTCTAACAACATGTAAACCTTAGTGGCTTCAACATTTGGCTTTTCATGGGATTGTCTACTATCACTCTCTCTACTAGAAAATTGAGATAAATCAATATTATTTTCATGTTTACTTACTTCTAAACTCGTCTAGATTTCTAAACTCTTGACAACTTTCAAATTGAAAAACCTATTCTATCAAATGAAGCTCATAAGCCGCGAATGAAGTCTCACCATGACAAACACAGTCTGTATATCTAGTTAATAACTCATTACAAAGCAAATGCATTTATACAACTTCTAGTGACCTTCAATGTAAATTGACACATTTCATGCATGGACATAAAAACCTACCAACTTGACATGCATTCTCAAAATCAAATTTTAAAAACAAACCAACCCCTTGCATATAATCATCACTGAACTTTGAATATAATACTTATGGAAAAAAGCAGTACACAACCTAAAACCCATCAAAACAACTTTATAAGTAGTTTGATAATATATGAAAATGTTCCCAAATGAAAATTTGATTTATACAAGTCGATCTCTAATAATGCAAAGGGGACTAGTTTGCGTAAGTCATTGAATAGCTAAAGCAAATCTGGAACCATGAGCACCATATGTAATGTGCATTGTTTTTAAAGTTCTATAATCAAACTACCTTTTTCTTGTTAACTCATCATTCCAATATTAAGATATAATATAGTAGATTGAAAATTGAGTCAACCTCTTCCATGCCAATTCTAAACAAATGTATTTGATGAAACTAAAACAATGAAAAGGTGATCATGTTCCAAATAGGCATATCTAGTTTCTAAACACTTCTGAAGACAACAATTTAAAATTTCGATTTTATCTAAAATCAATTATATAATTTGCTAAGTCACTTTAAAAATAATGAACACGTGGAACAGGTGCAAACCCCAACATTCCTATATTTTCATCTGCAACATTTTTTATTTTCAGTGATATATGGTTTAATTTATTTGATGCATAAAATTTTAAAGGTTAATATGTATTTTTTTTCTTAAATTTGTCTAAAAATATTTAGTTGGTACTTAAATTTGTATTTTGTTACCCCAGTTGGTATTTTTACACTAAAATTGTTAATTTGTGGTGATGTGGCATTAATGACCAATCCTAGAGTGAAATATGACAACATTTCAATATGACATGTGGCAGATGTAGAGGCCCATTTTTATCCGGCCCAAACTAAACCAAACCAAAAACAAAAAATTAATAAACCAAAAAATTAATAAAGTCCAAAAAGAGTCTATTTAATAAATACAAGACCAAATACACAAAAAAAAAAAAACCTTAAAGCCTAAATACCCAACAACCCAATAGCCCAAAACTTAAACAAAAAAAAGAAAACCCTAGAACCTAAACTCCCTCCAGCCGTCGCCTTTGCCACATCAACAAGCGCGTCACCCGAGGTCTACCCTCCTTTCACCGAAATGGCAAAAAATGCGATTCCCCACCATGGTTGACTGAAGAGGTCCTTGCTACCATCACGTGAAAGTGCCTGCAAAAGCAAAAGAGAAAGAAATAGAAATAGCAACAACAACAGAGAAAAGAAAAAATAAAAAATGTAATCAATTTGGCTATAAAAGCCTAGCAAGCACATTGTAATTTTTTCACGAAGCAATCAAAAGAGAATACAAAAAAAAAAAAAAATACAAAAGCTTAAAAAAGAAGAAGGTATTTTCCTCTATTTTTTTTATTTCGAAGCACGTGCATATATATATATATAATACGAAATATTTGAGTTTTTTTTACCTATGCCGCCATTTTCAGTGGTCCCTTTTGGCCTCAAAGGTTGCCGAATCTCTAGGGATTCACCTAAGGCTGTGTTGGAAAGGGATAAAAACCCGAAAGGCCTCTTTTTTGTTGTTGAGTGTTGACCGGATTTTAGGAATTTTGACCCCAGATCTGAGTTCCCCAAGGAATATGGATAAAAAGGGAGCTTTTTGAGATCTCTGGCCACCAGAGGCGGCGGTCTCCATCACCGATGATTGGTGGCCATGGCAGAGACTTGCCGGCATCAGGGACAGATAGGGGAAGGGACGGAAGAAAAAAAAGGGGCCAAAAGGGTTTTTTTTTTTTATAAAAAAAATAGAGTTTAGAAATGATTTTTTTTTTTAAGAATTTTTTGGCATATATAAGAACCATGATACGACGTCGTTTTGGCTAGGTTCTAGAAGCCCCAAAACAACGTCGTTTTAAACACAACCTGAATGCCCGACCTGAACTCCTTCAAGATTTGCGTGTTTTTTGAAGGGAAGGGATACTTTCTATTTTGGTCCTTCTACTCTTTTTTTGCTCTTCTTAATTTCATCCTATTTTGTTTTTATCTATTTTATTTTTACCCCTTTTATTTCATTTTCATGTGATTTAGTCCCTAGACCCATTGTAGACCCATTAAGGGAATGACACGTGCAAATGTGGTTGGGATAATTGCCCCATTAGTCCTTATACTTTTCTATTCCACTTTAATATAATTCTTTATGTTCTGTTTCCTTACAATTTAGGCTTTCAATTTTGTTATATTTTCAATTTAGTCCTTTATTTCCCTTTTCTTTATTTTTATTTTTTGCAATTTATGCTTTAAATTTTAATTCAGTCTTTTCATTAATTAAAGTGGGCCCCTTTATTCCCTTTTTTAAATTTCTAGCATTTATAATTTATGCTATTTACATTTTTGCCTATGAATTTCCCGATTATTTTATGTTGGTCTTTTATTTTTATTATTGATGCTATTAATACTATTAAGAGATAACCGTTGTTAATTAATATTATTTTTTGTTAAAATTTGATCAAAAATCAACATTTTTCGAATGTAATTATATTATTAACATACATTTTATATTATTTCACCATTATTATCGTTATTATTATATAGTATTATTAATCAATTTTTTTATTTTTTTAAATTATTTATTATTATTCATTATTGTATTCATCATATTATTGTCATTTCATTTTATTATTTATGTTGTTATTTTGTCAATATCGTAATTTTGTTATCACCGTATATTGTAAATATTGTTGCATACATTCATCTGTTTTCCTACCAAACGCATAAAGAATTATTTACGATCGAGGCAATATCCTTTATTTGGGGAATTCGAGGGGTCGTGCTCCTAACTTACGGAGTATAACTTTCTCCTTGAATCGAAGTAATCAAATGTCCTTTTTAAAAAAATGAAAACACATAAGATTTAGGCAATAATCAAATGGCGATTATTCTTGTTTTCGGGGATTCGAGACATCGTGCCCTAACTTACGTGGTATGATCTTTCCTTCTCGATTAACTTGAAATAAGGCCTTTCTCCATAAATTTTAATTTATTTAATGATATTTTAATCAATTCATGCAGAAAGGGGGTTGTATTTTAAATTTTCGTTAAATTCTCAACTCTCGACACTAAGACATCAAGTAATCAATTAGGTACCAATTTTGGGCGCTATGAGGGTGCTAATCCTTCTTCATATGCAATAGACTGCCGAACCTATTTATTGGATTTCATAGACCAAAAATAATCATTTTAGTCATTTTATTAAAATGACCAGGTTGAGGTGATCCGATCACACCTAAAATAAAAAAGATTGATGGCAACTCCATTTTTTTTAAAGTAAAAATTTGATCTAAAAAAAAGTTTCAACAGCTTGACGACTCTACTGGGATAAATAAGAGAGTCAATCCGCGAGTTGATTACTTTTTGGTCTTTTTGTCGAAAATTGATAATTCGGTTTAAATTGACGATCCCCTTCTTGTGTTTCATCCTTCATATTTTATTTTAGTGGTAAATAATGTCTTTACTATCTTGGGTTACATAATGATTTAATATGTCTGCTTTATTGGTTCGAGTTTCTCTCAGTAAATTTTCGCGTATATTGCATGGCATAATCGTTCCATTTTACCCTTCTTAAGCGGGAGTGGAAAACTATTCCTTCGTGAGGTCTTCACCTCCGTATAGGATAGTGGATTGCTTTCGGGATATATCTGTACCTATGTCTTCGTGAAGTTTTCACCTCCGTACGGACATAGGGAAATGTATTCCCTTAAACTGAACTTAGTCCGTATGAGCCTATAGTGGGTGATGATTGAGGAATCTGCTGGTTCAAGTACCTTTACTTTAGAACCAAATCGCATGTAATAAACCTTAAGAGCCATCCCTAGGAAGAACCATGTCAAAACTTTAGTGATTACCCGAATAGATTACAAATAAGAGACGTTTTAATTGTTATTTTTTGCTTTGTATTCAAGCTTTATACAAAATATACTGACTTGTCTCATTTTGTTTTGGTTTTGGTTGTATTGCATTTTCATCTTAGAGGAATGTATTGATTATTGTTCAATTGCTAAATAAAGAGCTTGTCATGGAAAATGGGTTTTTTGATAAAGTGGAAGACAATGCGACCGTACGAATATAGTCAGAGATAGGGACCATGTTCTGAGCGAAGCTTTTGCCCAATTACGAAAAGTGACTGACCATTTGCAAACCCCAGCCATTCAAAGCCTGAAATATGAATCGAAGTCAGATCGAGGCCGAGAATGTAACGCCCCGTACCCGAGACCGTCGCCAGAGTCAAACACGAGGTGTTAATAGACTTAATTCATTACTTTAAACAGCTCAAACAATTTATTTTTAAAATTTTCAGTCAAGCTAGCAATCTGCATCATAGTTGCTTAAAAATTCATATCTCGAGTTTCGAAACTTGAAATCCAATTTCGTAAATTTTCCATGAAACTATACTCATATATCTATTTACCAATTTTTTTATAGAATTTTTCGTCAAGCAAATTAGTACAGTTTATTAGTTAAAGTCTCCCCTGTTTTAGGGTTTGACTGCTCTGACCTCTGTGTATTACGAATCAGATATCTCCCTGTATAGAGTTTCAATGACTATGCCATTTATTTCTAATAAAACTAAACTCAATAAGGAATCTGTACATATAAATCATGACTTCTAATTATCTTTGAAAAATTTATGGTGAATTTCCAAAGTCAAAACAGGGGATCCAGAAATTGCTCTGGCCCTATTTCACAAAAATTTAAACATCTCATAAAATATAACTCATATACCTGTTTTGTTCCATCCATATGAAAATAGACTCATCAAGATTCAATTCCATAACTTATTCATTATTTAATTCCATTTCTACTATTTTTAGTGATTTTTCAAATTCACGTCACTATTGCTGTCTGAATCTATTTTATGGTAAAATTTACCCATTTCATGGTTCCCATGGATTAGCTAGCAATTTAGCATACATAACACCAAATATGATCATGATTAGCCATTCCAATGGCTAATCATTACCAAGCATTTCCGTACCACTCAATAACCATATCATAAGACCATATATACAAAATGATTATAATGCTATACATGCCATACTCAAAATATACAAGCCATTATGCCAAGATGGTATACGGATAGTGTGAGCGTACCTCCGACCGTTTCCGATTTCTGAGCTGGCTTGTCAACACTACAAGGAATGAAAATGAGGGAGTAAGCACAAATGCTTAGTAAGTTCACATGCAAATAGCAAGTAACACAACTATATAAGCAAGCATAAACATCATTTGCATGATCATCACCGAGACATTCATATCACATTTTCATTTATCATCTTACCATATTGTTGTTATATCGAGTTTTCAACCCAAGGGTTAAGTACATACCTGTTCAAAGTATCCATTTCACATCACTTACCAATACGTCCATCTCATCTCGAGTATTCCTCCATTTAAGTAGAATTTTACCCGTTGAACACATCGAAATATAATTTGGATACACGAAAAGTTTGCACATAAGTGCCACATATGTAGCCACGCTACCATGTAACCCGCCCATAAGTGAACTCGGACTCAACTCAACGAGCTCAGGCATTCGCATCCATAAGTGAACTCGGACTCAACTCAACGAGCTCGGATGCCTAGTTAAATCTCTCGAACTCGGAGTCAACTCAACGAGTTCAGACATTCGCATCCATAAGTGAAATCGGACTCAACTCAACGAGTTCGGATGCCCAAATATCCCAGTGACATGTCACTTGTATCCTAATCCATTCCTAAGGTTCAACGGGACCTTTTTCCCAATCATGTGTCTTAACCATCTTCTACGGAATGCCGATACCGATACTCGATAATATTTCACATTTTCCAAGTATATCACATAATTTGACATATTACCAAACAATTATCACGAGTATAATATTTCATAATAATTATCATATCATTTAAATAACATAAAAATATTTAAAATAATAATTATGTTACCAACATTTACATATGAACTTACCTCAGTGTGAAAAAATGGTCGCTTTTACCATTTCGTCCACAACTTGGTATTTTCCCTATTTTAGCCCGAATTTTAGTTTTCCTTGCTCTATCATTTAAAATATAGTCTAATTAGGGCTCACATTATTCAAATTAACCCAAAATCATATTTTGGCGAACTTACAGTTTTGCCCCTAAACTTTTGCATATTTACACTTTTGCCCCAAAGCTCGTAAATTAAATTTCAGCATATTTTCTTATGTTTTATGACATGCTGAACATTTTTCCCTTGTATGACAACATCAAATTCTCACTCTAACACATAGTTATGAACAATAATAATTTTTACCTATTAAGCCGTTTTACTCATTTTTGCTTAAAATCGCTTAGCAAAAGTTGTTTAACATAATTTAAGCCTTCATATTCTACCATAAAACATCAAAATAAAGACATTTCACCTATGGTATTTTTCCAAATATGAACCCTAGCTTAAATTATTGCTAGAATAAGCTTAATCAAGTTACCGGGATTCCAAAAACGTAAAGAACTTGAAAAACGGGGCTAGAACAGACTTACAATCAAGCTTGGAAGCTTGAAAAACCCTAGCCATGGTTTCTCCTTGCTATATTCGGCCATGGGTTGAATATGAGCAAAATTGGCTTTTAATTTTGTATTTTAATTCATTTTACCCCTAAATGACCAAAATGCCCTTACTACTAAACTTTCCAAAAATTCCATCCATGTCCAATTCTTGTCCATAGACTTAAAAATTGGTAAAATTTCTATTTTAGACCTCCTAATTAATATTTCAAAACAATTTCATACTAGAAACTTCTAGAATGTAAGTTTTGCAAATTTTTCGATTTAGTCCCTAATTTCAATTTAAGCACTTTATGCATAAAATTTCTTCACGAAATTTTCACACAATCATGCAATCATATCATAGACCTCAAAATAATCATAAAATAATTATTTCTATCTTAGATTTTGAGGTCACGAAACCACTATTTCGACTAGGCCCAAAATCAGGATATTACAGAGAATTAGCTTGGCATCTTGGGAAAGTTAAGGTTTTGATTGTTAAAGAAAGGTCGTATATGTATTCGCTTTATGTAAAGAAGCTTATTTTCTAGTAAAGTTGTTCTAATGGAATTGAACTAGAATCAATGCCTTTTTACATGTATCTTTTCCATCCATTAACACTACATTTCATTACATGCAATAAATTTTATGAAATCCAAAAGTGTGTCGAGTTCAGAAATCTAGTTTAGAGCCTGATGGGAAATAAAGAAGTAGAATTATTTGAAGACATCGAGGATTTGGAATGAGATGTTTGTGGCTCCGAAGAGGGAACTGAGGAAGGGAACCTATAAAAAATTCGTCCCTATATCCTAGAAAGTGTTCTGAACAACTGGACTATGAGGGAGATCCCTGAAGTATTTAGGATTAGTTCAAAGTATGTTCAGAACACACCTGTTGCTAGCCTGGAGTAATAGAGATTTTTTCATGAAAATGCATATGTCCTCTATTTTTATTTCATTGAAAACAATGCGTCTCTGTGTCCCACTTGGCAAATATTCTACTATTTTTCTCTTTTTTTTTATCACACTCATACCAAACATTTAATCATTCTTAAATTCATTTGTTCCTTGGATCTCCTTTTATTCATATAATGTCTCCGAATATCAATGATACGAGCAACGCTGTTGCTGACTTAGAGTCTCATTTTGAGCAGGATATGTGTCCAGAGGAACCTTAGAACTTTGAAAATAATCGAGATTGTAACTTGTCTCTTGATTTTTTAAAGATGGTAGAGTAAGATGAGAAAAAAATCCTACCTCACAAAGAGTCAGTGGAAATTATGAGCTCAGGGGATGAACAAGAAAAGAAAGAGGTGAAAATTAGAACTTGCATCACTGCAGAGACAATGCGAGACCTCATTGAATTACTCAAAGAATTCAAAGATGTCTTTGCATGGTCATATCAAGACATGCATGGTCTAAGTACTGATATCGTGGTACACTAGCTTCCCATAAAGGAGAAATACAAGTTGGTTCAGCAGAAACTTCAAAGGATGAGGCTTGATGTCTTGTTGAAAATAAAAGAAGAAGTCAAGAAATAATTTGACACTGGTTTCCTACAAGTGGTCAAATATTCGGAGTGGGTAGCCAATATAGTCCCCGTCCCTAAGAAAGATGGGAAAGTGAAAATGTATGTAGATTACATAGATTTAAATAAAGCCAGTCCAAAGGATAAATTTCCTATGGCCTCACATCGATACCCTAGTGGATAACATGGTAGGTCATTCATTGGTCTCTTTCATGGATGGTTTCTTCGGGTACAACCAGATAAAGATGCATCCTGAAAATATGGATAAGACCACATTCGTAACAATATAGGGAACATTTTGTTATAAAGTGATGCCATTCAGACTGGAAAATGTCGGAGCAACATATCAAAGAGCCATGGTAACTTTCTTTCATGATATGATGCACAAAAAAATTGAGGTTTATATCGATGATATGATCGAAAAATCCCGAACAAATAAAGAGCCTGTGAAAGTCTTGAGGAAACTATTCTTAAAGTTGATGAAATTTCAACTAAAGCTAAATCCAACAAAATGTACTTTCAAGGCCACGTCGGGCAAATTGTTAAGATTTGTAATTAGTGAGAAAATGATTGGGATCGATCTAGATAAAGTCAAAGCTATATAATAATTACCATCGCCGCGTACCCAAAAAAAAGTTCAGGGTTTCTTAGGGAGATTGAATTACATTACCCAGTTCATTTCACAATTAACCAATAAATGTGACCCTATATTTCGTCTTCTTAAGAAACATAATCCAGGTGTATGGGATAAGGAATGCCAGAAGACCTTCGACAAGGTTAAACATTATTTGCCCAATGCCCTAATGCTGATGCCTCCTAGCCCAGATAAATCACTGATACTATAATTGACAGTATTTAAAAATTCTATGGATGTGTACTGGGCCAAAATGATGAGTCGGGAAGAAAAGAAAGAGTAATCTATTGCCTCAATAAGAAGTTTACTGAATGCGAGACAAGATATTCGCCAATCGACAAGCTGAGTTGCACCTTGGTTTGGACCACCTGGAGGCTAAGACAATAGATGTTGTATCATACGACTTGGTTTATTTCGAAAATGGACCCTCTAAAGTATATGATGGAGTCGACCGCGTTGAATGGGAGAATGGTTTGATGGAAAATTTTGCTCTCTAAATTTGATATAATGAATATCGGAAGGCAGTAAAAGGGGAGTGAAATAGTAGATTTCCTAGCTAGCAAAGCTCTAGAGGATAACGAGCCTTTAAATTCTGATTTCCTAAATAAGGATTTGATGTATATTGTGACCACTGAAGAAGGTGCTCCAAGAGAATATCCTTGGAAAATGAGTTTTGATGGCGCCTCAAACACTATGGGTAACAGAATTGGGGCAGTCCTGGTATCCCCAAATGGAGATCATTATCCTTTCACCAATAAACTTGATTTTGATTGCATAAATAACATGGCGGAATGTGAAGTGTGTATCATGGGTATCCCTGCAACTATAGAACACAAAATCAAAGTACTGGAGGTATATAGAGATTTTTCACTAGTAATTTGTAATACCTCCTAACCCTAAACTGTCGCCGGAACAGGGTTACGAGGCATTACCGGACATATTAGACAACTTACGAATAATTCACAATTATTATAACATTAATAGTAAAATTTAAGAATTAAGTCCCTATATTTGACTCTCGAAGCCCAACACATGTATTAAAATAGAACGGAACGGGACTTGTTCAAATATTCCGAAAAATATATATATAGATTTTTTTTTTTAAATTTCACAAAGATATCCCCTTATTTTTACATAAAACCCCACAAATTCCAACCAAAAACCAACTAATTCAAACCAATGACATAGTAAAAACAATTAAACCTAAATATACAAATATCATAACCAATTCATTAACATAATCATTTAATAACTAAACATTCATGATATTAATCAAAAATTAACTAATCACTTCATTCATTTTCCATTCTAACTAAATACCAAATTATATAATATAATCTTTACTATTTTATTAAACTAGTAACAAAATATGATATAACATTCTTACAACCAACATTATAAGCATATTTATATAAACTATACAACACCTAGTACATGCCACTTTCAATTAAGAGAGAAAACGTCACCAAAAATTTGCTTTGAGTCGGGATCGTTCGGATCTTGTACTGCAGGACACTAGATTCCTATTAACTGCGCACGAAACGAACAATCGCACGCTGAGTATTTCATACTCAGTGGTATTACCATAATTCAAAATATAATAGCAATAAAGAATCACAATTACCAAACATGTAACTATTTAATTCCTCAATATCAATTCGTTCTTAAACTTTCATTAATTAATAATAACAATAAAATTTCTTTAACTATTCTTCAATTTCCATCACATATCACATGTAACAATTTCAATCACTACATGAACATTAGGTTCATGCCTTCCATTTACAATCTCAATTTCAATCCATAACTCAACTTTCTCATTTCTTTCAATATTTCAATAACATAACCAATCAATTTATTTTAATTCTCACTTTAGATGTTCACCCTATTAACAAACCCAGACTTTGATGGATACATGGATTTCAACCCAAACACACCAGTACGGCACATTGTGCCTAAAACGGTACATAGTACCTGATCAGTATACGACACATAAAGTGCCTAAAACGACACACGAGGTGCCGATCGACACACGAGGTGCACGAAATCGACACATAAAGTGCCCGATCGATAAAGCCGGCAAATCCCTTACACTTCCGGATCCTATGGCATGCCAATTATATCCGACTTAGCGACTAGTTAATAGGGTATTTCAATTCTCAATTCACTTTCATTTCCAATCCAAGATTATTTTTCAATCAAAATTTTCACATTCAAATCAATTTACAATTCAATTATGCATACACATTCACCATTCAATTCAATTCTTATTCAACTCAATATCAATACTTACCTATAACTCACTTATTAAGTATAGAATTTATATAAAACATTTAATAAAAAGAAATTTGAATTATAGTAATACAAACCGTGAGTTTCTCGTTTTAATCCTCGTGCGTTTTCTCTTTCTTTCCTTTGTGCTTGATGTCTTTGGTTCTTTGTTAACTACGAAAATAATAATAATTTATAACCATCAATACAACACAATTTAATTTAATCCATGAGCCTAAACATGCAATTTTAACCATTTTGTACATATAATTCTACTATTTACTTATATGTTCATTCAAAACTATCTACTTGAGTCATTGTTACTAAATCATTTATATCTTAAGCTAAGAAACTCCAATTTAAGATCCGTTAATTTTCCCTGAAACTAGACTCACATATCTTCTTACCATAAAATTTTTAGAATTTTTGGTATAGCCAATAAGTACAGTTTATTCATTAAATTCTCCCCTGTTACACCATTCGACAGTTCTGACCTCTCTCTACTAAAAATCAATTATCTCATTGTACAGAACTCGAATAAGGTTCTTATTTATTTCTTTTAAACTAGATTCATTAAGGAGTTCACACATATAAATTACACTCCACAATAATTTTTTTTTACAATTTTTAATGGTTTTCCAAAGTCAAAACAAAGTGTCTCGAAATCACCCTGAACCAGTCTTACAAAATTTCAAATATCTCTTGATTCATAAATTCATTGCTTACACTGTTTCCACTATAAAAAACTACACCCAATAAGCTTTAATTTCATATCTTATTCACCCTCTAATTCAATTCCTAAAATTTTTAGTGAATTTGCAAAATCAGACCATTGCTACTTCCCAAAACTATGTTGATGTAAAATGCTAATAACCAAGTTTATAACACCAATTCACACCTTATTTCTATTCAATTTCCATCAAAATATTCATATAACTATCAAATTTTCATCATTTTTCTATAATTCCGAATTTCTTTCAATTTAATTCCTAAAACTCAAAACTTATGGCTTGTTTTACAATTAAGTCCCTAACTCAATTCAAATTCAAAATTTTATCAAATTAATCCCTAATTTCATCATTTCTTCAACATAAACCCTAATCAAACCTTCATTAATTTTCAATATTTTCTCATGAATTTAAGAAAATCTTTCTCTAAAGCTTCAAAAATACCAAAATTAGAAAAGAAAAGGCTTAATTAACTTACCAATTTAACTTTCAAGCTTCAATTCTCCAATTTTTCCTTTTACTTTCTTCCTTTCCTTTCTTTCTCTGTTTCGTGAGCTTCTCTGTTCTTTTTTTCTATCTTTCTTTTTCTTTTATTTCCTTTTTATTTACTTTACTTTTAATAATAATAATTTAATATATATTTTAACACATAAAAATCTCAGATTTTTATGTTTATGCCGCCTCACTTAGGACAAATGGCATAATTGCCATTTTGGTCCTTTTTATTTTCTTTTAATCTATAATTAGACTTTTACTCCTTATTCAATTTAGTCCTTTTTTTTTACTAATTACCCTAAATTAAGCTAAATTCACCTAATTTGAACTTAATTTAACACATCGCTGAACTCATAAATATTTCTAACAATTATTTTCGAACTCAATTTACTAAGACGGAGGCCCGTTAATGAACTTTTTTGATGCCCGTGAATTTTGGGTCATTACATTTCTCCCTCCTTAATAAATTTCGTCCTCGAAATTTACCTGAAAATAGATGAGGATATTGTGCTCTCATCGTTTCTTCCGGTTCCCAAGTCGCTTTTTCCATATTATGACTCCTCCATAACACTTTTACTAGAGGAACCCGTTTATTTTTCAACTCTTTTACTTCTCGAGCCAATATTTGAACTGGTTCTTCTTCATAAGTCAAATCAGACCGAATTTCAATATTTTCAGTAGGAATAACATGAGAAGGATCTGATCTATATCTCCGAAGCATCGAAACATGAAAAACATCTTGAATTTTTTGTAATTCTGGAGGTAAAGCTAATCGGTAGGCAACAGGCCCAATTCTTTCCACAATTTCATACGGCCCAATAAAACGTGGACTTAACTTACCCTTTCGGCCAAATCTCAAAACTTTCTTCCAAGGTGATACTTTGAGGAATACTTTATCACCAACAGAATATTCAATGTCTCGCCGTTTAGTCTGCGCATATGATTTACGCCTATCAAAGGCTACTTTCAATCTGTCTTTAATCTTCTTAACCGTTCTTTCTGTTTCTTGAATTAATTACGCCCAATCATTTTTCTTTCATTCAATTACATCCAACATACTGGTGATCGACACCTTCGACCATATAATGCTTCATACGGAGCCATTTGAATACTAGATTGGAAACTATTGTTATAAACAAATTCGCTAATAATGGCAAATATCGTTCCCCAACTTTGATTCAAAATCGATGATACAAGCTCGCAACATATCTTCTAAAATTTGAATTACCGCTCGATTGTCCATCTGTTTGTGGATGGAAAGTCAGACTAAAATTGAGCCGAGTTCTCGAGAGAATCGTGTAATCGCCTCCAAAATCTAGAAGTAAATCGTGGATCCTGTCGAAATTATCGATGTAGGAATACCATGTAGTCTTACAATTTCCCGAATATAAATCTCAGCAAGTTTCTGTAACGACCAGTCTGTTCTAACTGCTATGAAATGAGCTGACTTTGTAAGCCGATCAACGATTACCCAGATAGCATTCTTTTTGCTTACCGATATCGGTAATCCTGTGACAAAATCTATAGTAATACAATCCCATTTCCACTCAGGAATATTAATAGGCTGAAGTAGACCTGTCGGTACTTGATGTTCTGCTTTTACCCGTTGACATGTCAAACATTTACCGACAAATTCAACTATATCTTTCTTCATTCCTGGCCACTAATATAATTCTCGTAGATCACGATACATCTTCGTTCCTCCAGGGTGCAAAGCAAAAGCACAATCATGTGCTTCTCGAAGAATTAACTCTTTTAGTTCAGGAGTAGCTGGAACACAGACCCAGTTTTGAAACCTCAAACAATCATGCTCGTCAATACTAAAACTCTCGGTTGTACCATTCTGAACCATTTCTCTTTTCTTCAATAATCTATCATCTTTCATCTGAGCTGCTCTAATCTGATCAAATATCATCGGCTTAACCCTTAACTCAGCTAACAAGCTCCCATCATCATTAATACTGAGTCGACATTGCCCGTAATTCAATCGCAACTTTTCTACTCAATGCACCCGCTACCACATTTGCTTTTCCCGGATGATAGTCTATAATACAATCATAATCTTTCAGAAGTTCGATCCACCGTCTTTGTCTTAAATTCAACTCCTTCTACGACAGAAGATATTTAAGACTTTTATGATCTGTGTAAATGTAGCATTTTTCACCATATAGGTAATGCCTCCAAATCTTTAAAGCAAAAATTACTGCAGCTAACTCCAAATCGTGCGTCGGGTAATTACGTTCATGTGGTTTTAACTGTCGAGATGTATAAGCTACAACCTTCTCATCTTGCATCAATACACAACCTAGACCGCTCAGAGAAGCATCACTATACACGACAAAATCTTTCCCCAACTCTGGTAATGTTAATACCGGTGCCTCTGTCAACATTTGTTTCAAAGTCTCAAAACTCTTCTGGCACTGATCATCCCAGATAAAAGGAACATTCTTCTGTAGTAGTTTAGTCATTGGTAGTGCTATTTTCGAGAATCCATTTACAAATCTCCTGTAATACCCAGCTAAACCGAGAAAACTACGTACCTCTGATACATTCTTTGGCGCTTTCCATTGAACAATTGCTTCGATCTTCTTTGGATCAACTCTAATCCCAAGAGATGAGATACTACATGTCCTAAAAATAAAACCTCGATAACCGAAATTCACATGTCTTGAGCTTTCCATACAACTGCTTTCTCTCGCAAAATCTGTAGAACTATTCAAGATGTTGTTCATGTTCTGCCTCTGTCTTCGAATATACCAATATATCATCAATAAAAACCACCACAAACTGATCTAAGTACGGCTGAAAAATGTGGTTCATCGGATCCATGAAAGCAGCTGGAGCATTTGTCAATCCAAATGGCATTACCAAAAATTCATAATGGCCATAACGAGTCTGAAAGCGCTTTAGGCACATCACTTTCCTTCACCTTCACCAATGATAATAGCGGGATCTCAAATCAATTTTTGAAAATCTCAAGCTCCTTAAGTTGATCAAACAAATCATCTATACGAGGCAACGGATCATCGGTTCTTGATTGTCACTTTATTCAACTGTCGATAATCAATGCATAACCGTATAGAACCATCTTTCTTTTTAACAAACAACACTGGAGCTCCCCAGGGTGAAATGCTTGGTCTAATAAATCCACGATCTAGTAAATCTTGTAATTGCACCTTCAACTCTTTCAACTCGATGGGTGACATTCGATACGGAGGTATAGAGATTGGTGCTTTGTGCCGATACACTTCAATAGCAAATTCAACCTCTCTCGTCGGTGGTAAGCACGTAATTCTTCTGAAATACATCCGAAACTCGCATACGATCCCGATCAGCTACACCGACTTCCAATCAATCGAAATTAATAACATATGCCAAATATGCTTTGAACAACCTCATTGCGATAATTTATTAGCTTTCATCACTTTGAAATGATGCGTGTCGGACTCATCGATACGGATGCCGCGTACTTCAATTCTGTCCCCATCCTCTCGAATCTTATCAACCTCTTTTTGTAACAATCCAAAATTACCCCATATTCGAATAACCAATCCATACCCAATATTATATCAAAATCACCAAAAGGCATGATCAACAAATCTACAGGAAACATTTTATCATATATTATTAATGGGCACCTCCGACATACTCTATCTACTAACACCGTTTGTCCCAAAGGGCTAGACACTTCCATAGAAACTCTAGCCATTTCATATTCTAATTTCCCTGATTTGACTAGTTTTGAGTTTATATATGAATGTGACGAACCCGGATCAATTAAAACATAAACAGGCTCAGAATACAATAGAAATATACCTGTAACAACATCATGTGCATCACCCTCCTCACGAGTCCGGACTACGTACGCTCTGGCCGGCGCTCTGGCCTCTGACTGTTGTGTAACTATATCATTGTTTCTTCTAACACCTCCACCTCTAGACACAAAACTGCCTCTGCCTAAACCTCTACTTCGAGTGGTAGATACTGATCTTTGTGATGTGACAGGAGTATCATTTTTATTCTTCGGACAGTCTTTAACAAAATGCTCCGTCGACCCACAACGAAAACAACCTCCGGTCACTTTCCAGCATTCACCCAAATGTTTCTTTCCACAATGTCCGCATTCTGGAATATCCATATCTCGAGGTGGACCTCGTATACTACCAGTAGATACCGTCATCTGTTTTCCCCGGCTTCTTCCACTTCTATCCGATCTAAAACTGAATCTCCAACCACCCTGAGATTCCTTTGGTCTTTTCGGCTGAGGATTCAAACTGCTAGTTCTCGTACGCTTCCCAACTGGTCAATCACTTTCAGTCTTTTTATTGAAGCCCAACACTTGCTCTACCATTTTAGCTCGTTCAATCAAGTCTACCATTTCAGTAATTCGTTGAGATACCAACTGTAATTTGATCTCATCTCGCAGACCCCGTAAAAATCTCTTACAATCGCTATCGACTTGATTGGAATAAACTCGAGGCATATCTGCGAGTCTCGAAATTCCCTCTCATAATCTATTCTGACATGTCACCTCTTTGTAACGTCAAAAACTCTTGTTTCTTGTCTTCGATATACATTTCTCCGATATATTTCTTTTGAAACTCTTTCTGAAATAAATCCCAAGTTATCTGATTCTCTGGTAAATGTCGAACTACTGATTCCCACCATAAGTAAGCTTCTCCTTGTAGCAACGATACAGCACAAATCAAACACTCTCGGGGGGTACAATCCAATTGTTGTAAAATTCTTTTAGTCGACTCCATCCAATTTTCAGCTGCAGATGGATCGACTCCTTTCAGACCCATAAATTCCGTGGCACCATACTTTCTCAATTCTTTTATCGGGGCCCGTCTTTGAATTGGAACTGAAGTCGTAGCGGGAACAGTTTCTGCTACTCTTTGTAATACATCGGCAATTTTTCTCAATATATCAGAATCATCTCTATCATTTCTTCTATCAACTCTAGGTGGTTGATTTCTTACAGGATTTATGTTAAGTGTTACCGACTCGGTTTCATCTAATCCATACAACTCTTCATCACCGGTATACATTTCCTGATCGGTAGCTTATATTCTTTCATCTGACATCTTTAATCTATAAAACAGAAACAAACAAATAGGTCAGCATCCAAAAATCCCGACTCAGTTTCGACTCAAAAGTGACATGTATTTCTAGACTCAATTTTGAGCCTGATTTAGCCCGAGAATCAGCTAAACTTGATAGCTCTGATACCAAATTGTAACACCTCCTAACCCTAAACCGTTGCTGGAATAGGGTTACGAGGCATTACCAGACATATTAGACAACTTACGAATAATTCAAAATTATTATAACATTAATAGTAAAATTTAAGAATTAAGTCCCTATATTTGACTCTCGAAGCCCAACACATGTATTAAAATAGAACGGAACGGGACTTGTTCGAATATTCCGAAAAAAAAATATATATATATATATATAGATTTTTTTTTTTTAAATTTCGACAGCATATCCCCTTATTTTTACATAAAACCCCCTGCAAATTCCAACCAAAAACCAACTAATTCAAACCAATAACATAGTCAAAAACAATTAAATCTAAATATACAAATATCATAACCAATTCATTAACATAATCATTTAATAACTAAACATTCATGATATTAATCAAAAATTAACTAATCACTTCATTCATTTTCCATTCTAACTAAATACCAAATTATATAATATAATCTTTACTATTTTATTAAACTAGTAACAAAATATGATATAACATTCTTACAACCAACATTATAAGCATATTTATATAAACTATACAACACCTAGTACATGCCACTTTCAATTAAGAGAGAAAACGTCACCAAAAATTTGCTTGAGTCGGGATCGTTCGGATCTTTATGCAGGACACTAGATTCCTATTAACTGCGCATGAAACAACCGCATCGCCGAGTATTTCATACTCAATTGGTATTACCATAATTCAAAATATAATAGCAATAAAGAATCACAATTACCAAACATGTAACTATTTAATTCCTCAATATCAATTCGTTCTTAAACTTTCATTAATTAATAATAACAATAAAATTTCTTTAACTATTCTTCAATTTCCATCACATATCACATGTAACAATTTCAATCACTACATGAACATTAGGTTCATGCCTTCCATTTACAATCTCAATTTCAATCCATAACTCAACTTTCTCATTTCTTTCAATATTTCAATAACATAACCAATCAATTTATTTTAATTCTCATTTAGATGTTCACCCTATTAACAAACCCGGACTTTGACGGATACATGGATTTCAACCCAAACACACCAGTACGGCACATTGTGCCTAAAATGGTATATAGTACTGATCGTTATCGACACATAAAGTGCCTAAAACGCGACACACGAGGTGCACGATCGACACACGAGGTGCACAAAATCTGCACACATAAAGTGCCTGATCGATAAAGCCGGCAAATCCCTTACACTTCCAGATCCTATGGCATGCCAATTATATCCGACTTAGCCCGACTAGTTAATAGGGTATTTCAATTCTCAATTCACTTTCATTTCCAATCCAAGATTATTTTTCAATCAAAATTTTCACATTCAAATCAATTTACAATTCAATTATGCATACACATTCACCATTCAATTCAATTCTTATTCAACTCAATATCAATACTTACCTATAACTCACTTATTAAGTATAGAATTTATATAAAACATTTAATAAAAAGAAATTTGAATTATAGTAATACAAACCATGAGTTTCTCGTTTTAATTCTCGGTCGTTTTCTCCTTTCCTTTGTGCGCCGATGTCTTTGGTTCTTTGTTAACTACGAAAATAATAATAATTTATAACCATCAATACAACACAATTTAATTTAATCCATGAGCCTAAACATGCAATTTTAACCATTTTGTACATATAATTCTACTATTTACTTATATGTTCATTCAAAACTGTCTACTTGAGTCATTGTTACTAAATCATTTATATCTTAAGCTAAAAAACTCCAATTTAAGATCCGTTAATTTTCCATGAAACTAGACTCACATATCTTCTTACCATAAAATTTTTAGAATTTTTGGTTTAGCCAAGGAGTACAGTTTATTCATTAAATACTCCCCTGCTACACCATTCGACAGTTCTGACCTCTCTCTACTAAAAATCAATTATCTCATTGTACAGAACTCGAATAAGGTTCTTATTTATTTCTTTTAAAACTAGATTCATTAAGGAGTTCACACATATAAATTACACTCCATAATAATTTTTTTTACAATTTTTAATGGTTTTCCAAAGTCAAAACAAAGTGTCTCGAAATCACCCTGAACCAGTCTTACAAAATTTCAAATATCTCTTGATTCATAAATTCATTGCTTACACTGTTTCCACTATAAGAAGCTAGACCCAATAAGATTTAATTTCATATCTTATTCACCCTCTAATTCAATTCCTAAAATTTTTTGTGAATTTTCAAAATCAGACCATTGCTACTTCCCAAAACTATTTTGATGTAAAATGCTATTAACCAAGTTTATAACACCAATTCACACCTTATTTCTATTCAATTTCCATCAAAATATTCATATAACTATCAAATTTTCATCATTTTTCTATAATTCCGAATTTCTTTCAATTTAATTCCTAAAACTCAAAACTTATGGCTTGTTTTACAATTAAGTCCCTAATTCAATTCAAATTCAAAATTTTATCAAATTAATCCCTAATTTCATCATTTCTTCAACATAAACCCTAATCAAACCTTCATTAGTTTTCAATATTTTTTCATGAATTTAAGAAAATCTTTCTCTAAAGCTTCAAAAATACCAAAATTAGAAAGGAAAGGGCTTAATTAACTTACCAATTTAACTTTCAAGCTTCAATTCTCCAATTTTTCCTTTTTCTTTCTTCCTTTCCTTTCTTTCTCTGTTTCGTGAGCTCCTCTGTTCTTTTTTCTATCTTTCGTTTTCTTTTATTTCCTTTTTATTTACTTTACTTTTAATAATAATAATTTAATATATATTTTAACACATAAAAAATCTCAGATTTTTATGTTTATGCCGCCTCACTTAGGACAAATGGCATAATTGCCATTTTGGTCCTTTTTATTTTCTTTTAATCTATAATTAGACTTTTACCCCTTATTCAATTTAGTCTTTTTTTTTACTAATTACCCTAAATTAAGCTAAATTCACCTAATTTAAACTTAATTTAACACATCGCTGAACTCATAAATATTTCTAACAATTATTTTCGAACTCAATTTACTAAGACAGAGGCCTGTTAATGAACTTTTCTGATGCCCGTGAATTTTGGGTCATTACATAATCTATCAACTCAAAGGTGAATGAAAGACAAGAGACCCCAAGCTGATTGATTATCGAAAGTTGGTTCTTAAGTTAGTTAAGGAGTTTGATAACATCACCTTCTAATACTTTCTGCGAGATGAAAATCAAATGGCTGATGCCTTGGCTACTTTTGCCTCCATAGTCAAAGTGAACAAACAATATGATGTAAAACCTATCCAGATGAGCATTTATGAGGCCTCGACCCATTGTTACAACATCGAGGAAGAAGAAAGGGATAATCACCCTTGGTACCATGACATGTTGCAATATGTAAGGAACCGTGAATATCCTGAGCAAGCAACCGAGAATGATAAAAGGACTCTAAGAAGGCTGACCAATGAGTATGTCATAAATTAGGAAATCCTATATGAAAGAAGAAAGGATAAGGTGTTACAGAGATGTATAGATGCTGTTGAAGCCAATAATATCTTGAAAGAAGTCCACGAAGGTGTTTGTGGAACACATGCTAATGGTTTTATAATGGCCAGACAAATCATGATATTCAGATATTATTGGTCCACCATGGAAGGGGATTATCTCAATTATGCCAAGAGATGTCATAAATACAAAATTTATAGGGACAAAATTAATGTCCCTCCCTCACCTCTTCATGTTATGACTTCTCCATGGCCTTTTTCTATGTGGGGTATGGATGTTATTAGACCAATTTTGCCAAAAACTTCCAATGGGCATCGATTCATTTTTGTGGTCATCGATTATTTTACCACATTGGTAGAAGTCGCTTCTAATGCCAATGTTACAAAGCCAGCAGTTAACAAATTCTTGAAGAAAAAGATCATATGTCGGTATGAAATGTCAGAAAGAATCATATCTAACAATGCATTGAATTTGAACAACAACATGATAGTGAACATCTGTAGTCAATTCAAGATCAAACATCACAACTCGTCACCATATCGCCCAAAAATGAATAGTGCAGTGGAGGTAGCAAATAAGAACATTAAGAAGATTGTGGGGAAAATAAAAGAGACTTATAAAGATTGACATGAGGAGTTACCATTTGCTCTTTATGCTTATCGAAATTGTTAGAACCTCCACCGGGGCAACACCTTTCTCATTGGTTTATGGAATTGAGACAGTCTTGCCCATTAAAGTCGAGATTCCTTCTCTCTGAGTTTTATCAGAGTTGAAGTTAGATGAAAAATAATGAATCTAATCTCGATATGATCAGTTGAACTTGATTGAAGAGAAGAGGTTAAAATTTATCTGTCATGGTCAGATGTACCAAAAACGAATGATAAGAGCTTATGATAAAAAGGTTCGCCCTAGAGAATTTCATGAAGAGACATGGTGTAGAAAAAGATCCTTCCCATACAAAAAGACTTTAAAGGAAAGTGGATGCCAAATTGGGAAGGACCTTATATGGTAAAGAAAGGCCTTTTTTAGAGAAGCATTGATTTTGACTGAGATGGATGGTAGAGATTTGCCCAACCTTGTGAATTCAAATTCAGTCAAGAGGTATTTCACCTAAAAAAAAAGGAAAGACAAAGGCGAAATCCCACAAAGGGCGTCTTGAGGCCAAAAGAGTTTTGAGTTAAAAACTCGAAAAGGGCAGCTCAAATTTTGACCAAAGAATGGACATGTAATAGTTGTGTCCCCACAAAGGTAACAAAGAGGAGAAACTTTACATCTTGGGGTATCAATAGAGTACTCTATATCTCCCAAAAACATATCCGGCTTGGGATGAGCCTCAGGAAGTTTGCTCGGAGAAGCTTATACTACGATATCTAGGGCACTTAGTTTCATTTTAACCCACTTATTTTTTTTTGGCAATGTTTACCACTTTGATTAATCTTTTCATTTAGAGCTTTGCTCCCAATAAATTCCACTCTTGTCTATTGTTATGACTTTTTTCAAGCATTTTTGCATTGAAATAATGAATAATGGACTAACAATATTAAACTAAAAGGATTTCTGCATATTGCTCTAAAAGATTTCTAAATAGTACAAGGACCTGAAACAAGACCACTAGTTAGAACTAACCAAATTTGAAGGTTGGAAAGATCTCGAAACGAATGGTCCAAATTGTGATTACCTCTTTGAGTTTCCTGTCAAAGATACCAGATCTAAACAAGAAGGTATGGTAACACATCAGTGATAGAACCTTGGCAAACAACGAGCAATGTCAACCTAAGCATTAAAAATATGACCATTCTCGAAAATGACATTTTGCATTCATACAAATATCATTCATATATATCTAGTTAAGAGCATTTGATTCATTTTGATCATAACATCCTAATTGCTTTGCACAAAATATAGGCCTATGAAATGGATTCTACAGGTCCTATTCCCCTAGAGAGTGGTGTAACAAATCAGTGAAGTTACAAATCCTACACTCTTAAAGTTGCAGTGGGTCGGGTTTAATCTACCATAACGAATCTTATCTTCTTGAAGTTGCAATGGAGTAAATTGAAGCTACAAATCCTATACCTTTAAAGTTGTAGTGGGTCAAATTGAATCTACCATAGTGAATCTTATCTTCCTGAAGTTGCAGTGGAGTAAGATGAAATTACAAATCCTATATCTCTGAAGTTGCAGTGAATCAGATTAAAGCTACAATTCCTATACCCTTGAAGTTGTAGGGGGTCAGAATGAAATTACAATTGTAAGTCTTACCTCTCTGAAGTTGCAGTGAAGCAAGACAAATCTACAAACTCTATATCCTTAAAGTTGTAGTGGAATAGATTGAAACTACAATGGCAAATCTTATCCCCTTGAAGTTGCAGTGGAGCAAGATAAAGCTATAAGTCCTATACCTCTGAAGTTGCAATAAGTTAGAATGAAATTACGATGTCAAATCTTATCTTCTTGAAGATGCAGTGGAGCAAAATGAAGCTACAAATCCTATACCCCTGAAGTTGTAGTAGGTCAGATTGAAGCTATAATGGAAAATCTTATCTCCCTGAAGTTGCAGTGGAACAAGATGAAGTTACAAATCCTATACCCTTGAAGTTGTAGTGGAATGGATTGAAACTACAACAGCAAACCTTATCTTCTTGAAGTTGCAATGGAGCAAGATGAAACTATGATACTAAATCATGCCTTTCTAAAATTGTAGTGAAGCGGATACAGTAAAGTAGGGTAACCAATAAACTGAAAGAGTGGGTTACTTGAAAAAGAGAAGCACCAGAGAAGTCGAGATGCAGCGGGACCAGACAAAATTGGTCCTCCTTTAAAGTCTTTGCTCCCTTCCCATTACACGATAATGGGTAAAGAAAGGCAGCTGTAGAGGCCCATTTTTATCCAGCCCAAACTAAACCAAACCAAAAACAAAAAATAAATAAACCAGAAAATTAATAAAAGTCCAAAAAGAATCTATTTACAAAATACAAACTCAAATACACACACAAAAAAAGTAAAACCCTAAAGCGCAAATACCCAACAGCCCAACAACCCAAAACTTAAAGAAAAAAAGAAAACCCTAGAACCCTAAACTCCCTCCAGCTGCCACATCAGCAAGCGGCCGCCCGAGTTCTACCCTCCTTTCACCAAAATGGCAAAAAATGCGACTTTCCACCATGGTGGACCGAAGAGCTCCTTGCCACCATCATGCGAAAGTCCTGCAAAAACAAAAAAGAAAGAAACAAAAACAACAATAGAGAAAATAAAAAATGTAATCGATTTGGTTATAAAAGCCTAGCAAACACACTGTAATTTTTTCATGAAGAAATCGAAAGAGAATACTAAAAAGTAAAAAATTACAAAAGCTTAAAAAAGAAGAAGGTATTTTCCTCTATATTTTTATTTCGAAGCACGTACATATATATATAATACGAAAGATTTGAGTTTTTTTTACCTACACCGCCATTGTCGGTGGTCCCTTCTGGCCTCAAAGGCTGTTGAATCCCTAGGGATTCGCCTAAGGCCGCGTCGAAAAGGGATAAAAACCCGAAAGGTCTTTTCATTGTTATTGAGCGTTGACAGGATTCTAGGTATTTTAACCCTAGATAGGGGTTAACCGAGGAATAGGGATAAAAAGAGGAATTTTTTGAGATCTCCGGCCACCGGAGGTGGCGGTCTCCGTCACCGATAACCGGTGGCCACGACTGAGACTCGCCTGCACCAGGGCCGGATAGGGGAAAGGACGAGAGAAAAAAAAAAGGGCCTAAAATGTTTTTTTAAAACTGAGTTTAAAAATAATTTTTTTTTTTAGAATTTTTTGACATTTCTAAGGACCATGATACGACGTCGTTTTGGCCAAGATCCAAAAGCCTCAAAACAACGTCATCTTAACCACAACCTGAATGCCCGACCCGAGTTCCTTTAAGATCTGCGTGTTTTTTGAAGGGAAGGGATATTTGCTATTTTGGTCATTCTACTTTTTTTTTAGCTCTTCTTAATTTCATCCTATTTCATTTTTATCTATTTTATTTTTACCCCTTTTATTTCATTTTCATGCGATTTAGTCCTTGGACCCACTATAGGCCCATTGAGGGAATGACACGTGTAAATGTGGTTGGGATAATTGCTCCCTGAGTCCTTGTACTTTTCTATTCCACTTTAATTGAATTCTTTATGTTTTGTTTCCTTATAATTTAGGCTTTCAATTTTGTTTTATTTTTAATTTAGTCCTTTATTTCCCTTTTCTTTATATTTTTTTGCAATTCATGCTTTAAATTTTGTTTAAATTTTAATTCAGTCTTTTATTCATTAAAGTGGGCCCCTTTATTCCTTTTTTTTTTAATTTCTAGCATTTATAATTTATGCTAGTTACATTTTTGCCCATGAATTTCCTGATTTTATGTTGGTCCTTTATTTTTATTATTGATGCTATTAATACTATTAAGAGATAATCGTTGTTAATTAATATTATTTTTTTTAAAAATTTTCTCAAAAATCAACACTTTTCGAACGTAATTATATTATTAACATATATTTTATATTATTTCACCATTATTATCGTTATTATTATATGGTATTATTAATTGATTTTTTTATTTTTATTTTATTATTATTTATTATTATTGTATTCATCATATTATTGTCATTTCATTTTATTATTTATGTTGTTATTTTGTCAATATCGTAATTTTGTTATCACCGTGTATTGTAAATATTGTTGCATACGTTCATTTGTTTTCCTACGCAAACACATAAAGAATGATTTAAGATCGAGGCAATATCTTTTATTTGGGGAATTCGGGAGGTCGTGCTCCTAACTTATGGAGTATGACTTTCTCTTTGAACCGAAGTAATCGAATATTCTTTTAAAAAAAATGAAAACACATAAGATTTAGGCAATAATCAAATGACGATTATTCTTGTTTTCGGGACTCGAGACATCGTGCCCTAACTTACGGGGTATGATCTTTCCTTCTCGATTAACTTGAAATAAGGCATTTCTCTATAAAATTTAATTTATTTAATGATATTTTAATAAGTCATACAAGAAGGGGATCATATTTTAAATTTTCCTTGAATTCTTAACTCTCGACACTAAGACATCAAGTAATTAATTAGGTACCAATTTTGGACGCTATGAGGGTGCTAATTCTTCCTTACACATAACCGACTCCCGAACCCATTTATTGGATTTCATAGACCAAAAATCATCATTTTAGTAAATCTAACATTTTATTAAAATGACCAAGTTGAGGTGATTAGATCACACCTAAAATAAAAAAGATTGGTGGCGACTCCATTTTTTTTAAAGTAAAAGTCGATCTCAAAAAAAAAAAAAGGTTTTGACATCGGAGTAAATTAAAAAAATTAAAAATCTCTTAAAAATATAAATTAGTTTAAGAAGTATAAGTTTTTGGATAAGTTCAGGTACTAACTAGATATATTTTGGATAAGCTCAAGTACCAATTAGGTGCTTTTGAACAAGTTCAATGGGTAAATTATATGTTAGCCTCTTAAAATGTTAATGTTGTTAACAAATTTGGGGTAATGTGTGTGACATATATAACTTCATATATCAACTAGGTAAAAAAAAAATTCAAGTAGCAACTAAGTACTTCTAGAAATAATAAGGTAAACTACAAATTAACCCAAATTTTAATGAAAAGAAATCTTTTGGAAACAATCTGAAGCTGAATATGGTGTAGGGACTGAAATCAGATCACTGTGGGCTGATACTTTTCTATAATAAACGTTTCGTTAGAACTCAGATCAATAGACGTAATTTATTTTGTGTAGTGAATATGTATGGTGAAAAATGTTGTATAGCTCTTGTTAGCGATATTCCACCGAGATATCGAAAAGGAGAATGGAAAAATATTGAAAGACTAAATCACAAAAAGTATTGATGTTAAGAGAGCAGGAGGATTCAAAATGATGAAAGGAAGGTTATTGATTCAAGTATGGGTGTGGTGAAAATGAGATTGCTATAGCCGCCTCATTCGCATTGATGAGCAAAGGGGTAGGGTGGGGGGGATGGATCATCCCTCAATCAATCTTCATATGCTTTGCTGCCTGCTCCACTATCTTCGGAAATTTCTTTCCTCACTTTTTCCGTTTACAAAATTCAAATGCTATCAATTACTTTGAACATGTCGCTACCAAGCTATTGCCTCCGCCCATTCTTTATATCATGGACAAATTCTTTTAAAATACTTTATGTTTACTCTCACAATTGTATTTATGGATTAGTATTTAGTAAACTAAATAATATACTTTTATAAATTAAAATTTAAAAATGTTTTATGTGTTAAAATACAGATTGTATTGCAAATGGGAGATTTGAATTATAATTTTTTTTAGAGAGTTGTATATTAATGTAAAATTTTACAATTTCTAGAATGATTAAAATATAAACTTCTCAAATTTGGAGGAGTTAGAATTGAATTATTTATTTTAGGATGGTCAAAAAATAATTTTACCATAGGATTAACATAAAATTTTATAATTTAAAAAAAAATGATAGTTTTTCATTTTTGGGGTAAGGCTCTTGTTTGAATCCTAAGGTTGCCCTATGTATTATTAAAATCTAAAAGAGGTATTTATTTATTTTAATTTAATATGTGAGATTGAAGTTATCTATTCACTAAGAATAAACATATTTAAGGTTTGGTCTAAGTCTTTACATATCAGTCACATTAAATCTAAATTAACATTTAATGGTCAAGATGATAGTTAGATTAACAAAATAACCTGATTGATATAATATAATACTAATCCTTTAAAGACTCAATTAAAATATTTTAAAGTTTAAAAACTAATCTAAATTTTGAGTTATAAATTTGAGGACATATCATGAAATTAGTACAACAGGTGATATTCGTTAGTTTCGGTCAAATTTTTTGAAATTTTCAAACTGTCCGCTATAATTCAGTTTAGTTTGGTTTTCGATTTTTTTATATTAATTTTTGTTTTGGGGTTTTTAGACTTATTTTTGACAAAATAAACTTTATTTTTTAAAAACTTTTTTCAGAAATATTTCTCAAAACAACTATAATTTTTCTCTGTGATTAAAAAAATAATCAATATAAAAATTCTAAATTATCTTTACTATTTTAAATGTAAAGTATTTTTAGAAAATTATAAAAATTAAAATGAATTATTCCAAACTTTTCTTTTTCTTCGCTATGGTATAGAGAAAAAACATGGATTGGGAAAGACTAGTGTTGGTTGACGATATTTTTGGCGTTTCATGGTTGCCAAATATAGCGTGATTTTGCAGGCTTGTTTGTGAAGCAAATAATGCTGCATCCATCTCTATATTTATTTACAACTACAACTAATGATTTCTGAAATTATCTTATACTACCAATATAACAAATAATTCATTATCAACTCAAAATGGAAGGCCAAACTACAAATTTATACCCCAATATCCAATCATTTCTTATATCAACCTCTTGTTACTGATTCAGATTCCCTTTTTCACAAAATTATTCATAAATTTCAATTTTCTCAACTCAACAAATAATTATTATAAAATCTAATATTACAAGAAAATAAAAATAAACCCTATATAATCAATAGCTTCACATCTCTTTTTAGTCTCATCAAAAGAATGATACAAAACGATGATATATATATATATTACAAATGATTCTTAGACTAAAAAGTTACATGATGGAATTCAAAAATATATTTGTCAGAGGTAGTATTGAGGGAATCAACTCTTCTGAGAGAAGTTTTTAAGTAGTCATTTTCGGAGACGTCATCTTGGTCCTTCAACAATGGAATGTTTTATTTTTGAGGAGGATTTTGCCGCCCTCTGCAAAGTGCCGTGCACAGTTCACGAAAGGGGGTGCCTCAATTGTACATATATATATGACCACCCACTAAGAGGTAACATGAGCGTCTAGTTCAAGTGGTACCACATACCTCAACAAGTGATCTATATTGTCCATGTACAGTCGAAGCACCCTCTAAGTGATCCGTATATAGCTCTTCACAGAGTGGGGCAGAACCCTTTCTCGGGAGACAATACTGTCTCCCTTTCATTGTTGAAGGATTGGATCAACGTTTCCAAAAACAACACTTGAAGATTTTTACTAGAAGAGCGAATAGCCCTCAACAAGTAGTTATACAAATCAACTGGATTCCATAAACTGCAGGTTGAATTATTTACCTCATATTTGTCTTCCAAGTTTGCAAAAGAAACGAGCAGAAAAATGAAAAAAAGAAAAGAAAAAAGAGTGCGTAATGAAGTCAAGGACAAATGATAAAATCGTGGGGATAAGATAACTGAGACGGCCTCATACTGTAAGGATAAAGCTTTTCATGGCAGGGAGAAGGGCCAGAAGGAGGCACCGGTCCTCTAGGAAGTTTAGCATTCAATAAATTTCCTATACTGCTTTTACTACTACTACTACTACCACCTTTGATCATCGGTCTCATGCATCCTCCCACAGAAGCTTTGGACAGTAAGAGAAGCGCAACCAGCATCACCACCCTCATACACTTGAAACTTTCCTTCCAGCACCGCACCATACCTTCGACTCTCAGTTGCTTAAGTTGTTGAAACAGCAGGTGCGACAAACAACATATATATATATATATATATATATATATATACACAATGAAACAATAAGAACAGCGGTCCGATTTAAATGCCGTTGGTTTAGACTTGTGAAACCTTTATAAAATAAAATATTGTGAGGATGTTAATTGATTTTTAATGACTTTCAAAGCATTGAATTCGATTACTATCTTCTTCTTTTATTATTATTATAATTTTCATAGCTTAATTTTCATGTGAAAGTCATAGTTGAACACTGCAATAGCAGCCAATTTAGACACACAGTGAACATTCTGTTGTGAACTTAATATAATTCATTTATTCATGTAAGGTTTATTTTATTTTTATATTATTAATTTTTAATGTTACATGCGTTACATGTTATTTTACACGTTTAATTTTTTAATTACTATAATTAACATAAAATAATATTATTCAAAATAATAATTAATAGATATAATTAATATATATAAATTATTTTGATAATTCATATATAATACTAATAAAACATAAAATAATATTATTCAAAATAATAATTAATAGATATAATTAATATATATAAATTATTTTGATAATTCATATATAATACTAATAAAAAATCTCAAATCGTTATTAAAGTATTTGTAAAAACTAGATATATTATAAATTAAATTCTTCTCAATTCAATTTTTATTTGTTCTTAATAGTCAATAAGTTGACCATAATAATTTGTAGAATTTTATACAAGAAACATAAACTTGTTATATAAATAATTAAAATTTTCTATTTAAAAAAATTAATATTTTTGTTTTCATATTAATGGAAATATAATAATTTAAATATAAAATAATTCAATATAAAGTACTCTGAATTATTCATTATATAAATATATTTAATAATTTTTTTATAGAATCATAATTTTTATTTAGAATTATGATAAAATTTTTTAACTAATTATTTAATAAAATTAAAATTAAAATTTATAAATATGATATATCTTATAAATAACAAAAAAAAAATTAACACTACCAAGCTATTAATATAATTAACAATAAAAGTTATATCTGTCACTTTAAACGTTTCTCCAAACTCATGTTTTATATATAGGAAATAACTTAAATTAGGATCATATTAAAATATATAATTTTTAGGTGCTAATAAAATAGTGTCACATCATCTATTTTTAAAAATATATAAATATTATTATATAATATTTTTTCTAACTTAATTTAACTTTAATTTAAAATAATTTTGAAAAGCAAACATGAAAAAAAAATTTTGAAACTAAAATTCAGATTTGGCTTTATTGAAGAAAATAAGTACAAAGAATAAAACTAAAGAAGCAAACAAAAAAATAAAGGAGCCCAGCTATAAAACTTGACCCAAAAGCAGCAGTAACGTTAAAACAAAACCAACCTAAGGGCATGTTTGGTTGGATGTAATGGCTATGCCATTACATGCCTATTACCAACCTATTCTGCAACCCCACATAAACCAACGTTTGGTTCAATGGAATACCCTATTACGGGGGTATTCCATTCCGGGCTTAAACAGAGATTTTTAGGGATTTCTATTCCCTTCCCCCATCACCGTTTAGCTAATCGTTGCTTAAGGAACCCTCTTTTGCCCTTTACCAAAACCTCACCTCAAAAACACTCTCTCAATCGACAGCCATTTCACGTAAACTTCACCTCTTTGACTCTGGCATTCCTCCCCCTCATCCAAGGTCAGGTAAACATTTTTGCTTCTGCTTCCTTCATATCATCTTCATTTTTGCCTTTTCATTTTTGTTTTATGGTTAAACAAGTTTCTTCCTTACTGATTCATTGAACGAAACAATGGCAGAGCCTTGTAGAGTATCTCAACGATCTCACTCAAATCGGTAAAAAAATAACGTTTCGAAGCCCAGGCACGTCCCTTCATTCTTTTCCATTTCTGGATTTTTTGTTGTGTGAACATGATGATTCTGATCTGTTGGCTTCCTTTTTTTTTTTGGTATCATAATCTCTATATGGCTTGGCATACATAAATCGATTTTGATTCTGCCATGAGATTAAGTTATTTCAATTATAGATGCATATTTACTGCGATTTTTGTGCCTTTTTCCTCTCTTCTATCTTTGCATGTGAAGTCTACATTTTGATTCTCGCCATGAGTCGATTACCAAGTTTTGATAAGAAAGTATATTATTGGTAGAAGATATGCAATTATGCATTACAATTAACCTGCTAAGAAGTTGAGAACCTAAAAAAAAAAAGATTTTTTTGTTAGTGTTTATAATAATTAATATTATTGGAAGATTCTTAAGCCTCCATAATCCATATAATCTTCTTGTACCGCATGAAACATTGATATAGCTTAGCGCGTGCATAATCTTCTTTGTTTTCCAAATTATTACAACCTCACGCGCGTTCAAAGGCGATTGCATCGATTAGAGATGCAAGTAGAGGTGTGTGGTCTGTTATATTTAATGGTGATAGCTAAAGCCCTTCTAGCTTTGTTTTTTTTGTATGATTTAGTTAGTTGGGAACAAGGGAACTGAGAGCAGCTCTGGCATATGCCTAGGGATGGCTTAGCCCTCATGCCCTGTCCGTACCTTTTTATCCTTTGATGAGCCCGCTGAATTGAGCTATAATGCATTCATACTCTCCCCAACCAAACATGTTGTTAAGGGATTTGTTGTATGAATTATATATATTATTGGATCAATTGCAATTTACATATATATTTACATGTATTTTGGGTATTTAAGCTATGTATACGAGTAATCAAGAGTTCAATACTTTTCATTATGTTTTGCAACTTTAAGAGAGACGAATGGAAAAGAAAAAGGTTGAAAATGAGGCTTATTGTATCGCTTTGCAGGGATTTTGCAACTTGTTAGTTTTTAATGAGGAACTCTTTTCCCTTCCGAATATCTTTAAAATGAAAGGTTAAATATAAAAATTCATTTTTAATGCACTAAAGTTGGTTTTTGTTTTTGTTTTTTTTAATTTTACATGCTAGCTAATAAGTTGCCATGCATCTATATCATGCTCTTATTATAGCTTAACAGATACACACATCATCACTTGAAGTCTAATAATTCTGTTATATGTGATTAGATTAAACTTCTATATCGATTGAGTTTGAAATAAGTAGTGGATATCTATATTATTCAAACTTGGGAGTGAATGTTTGAGACAAACTATGTTCAATCTTCTTTTTAAGAATTTGGTATATTTGGATAACCATTACTTTTATTTTTTCATCAGCTAGAAATTCAGTTGTAATTTCATCTAGTAGTGATGTAATTGCTGGTCTACTTTAATTAAATTTCCAAGTAACTATGATAAAATTCAAGAGTTAAGGTCATTTTAATGATGGTTCATTTTCTTTTCGCTTAAGATATGTTCTATAACCAATCTGGTTAAAATATTTTGGTAAGTGTTGCTACAAAAACTGAATTTTATAACTTATTATTTTATATTTGGAGTGGTAGAATGATTCATATTCAGTTATTATTAAAAAAAATTCTTGTCCATTTTTGGATTGCCTGATTGGTTCCTCTTTCTCTTAACTGGTTGATCGCATTGGTTTTATGCTTATGGTATACACTCATCCTAATAACATTCACTCTTTGCATCACTTAATTGCTTCATCATAATAGAATATATTAACATTCTTTTTCCTTTTCTGTTAATTCATCATTTTCATAACGATATCAAAGTTAAAGGTTACTCCATCTCATACAAGTTTATTGCTTTTGATTTACTAGCTTTTAGTTACCGACATGTGATATATAAGATCTTATTATGGACTCGAAAAGTTGTCCATCATCTGTTTTTTTTGAAGATGTTGTCTACACATTGTCCCCTTTAGACACAAATCGCTATCGTGGTAGGCTTGCATGTTAAACAAAATGCTTGACATAGACAGCCTGCTCAAAATTCTAGTATTTGTGCTTTCGTATGTATCCCAACTCTTAGAAGAGGAGCGCAAGTCCGGATCATGCAATTCAAGCCTGCTCATTCACTTTTCTTTTTAGCGGCGTTAGTAGTAATCGTTCAATTCACAACATAGTAAGTTTACTGACTTGGTTGTGAGCGTGATGTAGAAGTTAACCATTGGTATCTGCAATGCAGCCACATGGTTTCTTTAACTGCTCCCCGGCGGTCGATGCTCCTCCTAGCATGACTATTTATACTTATATGGTGTTAGCATGTTCTCTTTTTTTGGGGGATTGTCTTTAAGTTGATGGAATTGACTATTTTTGCCTTGAATTTTCTAGGGAAAATCATTAAGGGAAAGTTTGTTCTTTTTAGGGTACATCATTATACGAATTCATATTCATCTTATACGAATTTTCTAGGGAAAATTATTATACGAATTAATTTAACAGAACAACTTAACCTGTTATATTTTTAGGGTCATTAAAAGTGGAGGAAACAACCTTCAAACAAGTGGTGGGCTGAGAGCGAAGCCTGTACAAACTTTGACTGTCTTGATTCTTACACTTACAAAGTTACTTTGAGATTGGTCAATTGTTTTTATTCTTTTTAAAACAAGTAAAAAATGAGAGGGAAATGAATGGTAAAAATATTATAAAAGATGTTATATTCATAATCGGATTGTATTTTATTTTTTATTTAAAAAATAAATAAATTAATTTTTGCATGTTAGATTAAATTGTAAATTAATCATTTTTACAATGAAAAAAATAAATTTAATATTTTTATTTTTTTATATGTATTGTGTTTATAATTTTATTTTGTCATAATAATAGTTTATAAAAGGTTATATATTTATAAGATTTTTGAAATCATATAAATTTTAATATATTTATGTATTTGTATTTATACTTGCATAGAAGTTCCTTCTAAGCTTTTCTTGTCTAAGTTTATTTTCTACTAAATCTCATTAAAAAATTAAACTATTATTTGTTATCATATTAAAAAATTAAATATAATATATTTATATAATTTTATAATTAAACCTATGAGAAAGGGTAATATATTTGTATTATGGTATTTGAATGGTCCCATGGCTGAAATTATAAGTGAAGAGATAAAGGCTTTTTTTTTTTAAAGAATAATAAATATTTACAATGCTTGTCAGCTCAATATGAAATGTGAAATAAAACACTTTATAGGAATTGAGGATCTTGAACTGTGAAATAAAACACTCTATATGATTGATGGTATGATGAGAATTTTGTATTCGAATTTTTACTAATATACTTTGTAAAAGCTTCATATTATACTTTCTTGTTGAGATAATCTTTGACTTTAACCTTTCTTACCAATATGTATGGACTATATTTACTTTTCTTACAATTGTACATTTTCAAGGATTACATCCTTTCATGTCTCAATTTTAGGTAAAGAAAATAAAGTTATATATTTTGGTATAATCTTAACTTTAGTCTTCAGAGGTTACATCTTATTAAAAATAAAAGTAACCCCCGAAGTTCTTATAGCAAATCAATTATCACAATGTTGAGACTAATACTACTTTGTTAAACCACATTAAATTAAATTGTACCGTTAAGTTGGAATCTAGTTTATGGATGAATACGAATTAATCAACCCTTCAAATAATAGTAATGATTTTAAAAATCAAAGTTTGAAATTATGTAATTTGGATGTGGATGTATTTCAAGATTAGATGTTCATTATTAATTTCTCTTTTAATGTTCAAGATATTATTATTTGCTAAACAAAGAGTTGATTTTGTTGAATGAAATTTGATAAATATGTATTGTTCATTTTTCTTTGACAGTGCGTTATTACTTCCTCTTCTTATTTGGCTTGCTTGATTGCTTCCTCCACTCACAGTTGAGCTTCTTGTACTCACTAAACTACTGTAAGTTCTTTAATCAATTAAATTCTTTGATTTTGTTTTACTTTTATTGAAATTAGTATTGAAGAAATGTGACCTTTTTACTATGATTTGAAGATATGTAACACTTTAATATCTTGCAGTAATGGCTCGTCTGCCTTTAATAGTACAAAGTGTGAGGCGTAAAAGAATTGGTCTTGCATTGACAATATGGTTGCAACTGTGTACAGTTGCAAGTTGGTTCTTACTTACATTGGGTGCCATCCATAGCCTACATACTTATAGACCAAGGATTAGATCCTATATTTTAGATTTTTATGCAAAACGAGATTATGTGAAAAGACTTGTATATGCTAGTGACGAGACCTGTATTGAACAAGTTAGGATGAATAGAACTACCTTTTTTAAACTATGTGAAATGTTACAAACTTTAGGGGGATTGAAGTCGTCAAGGAACATGCTTATTGATGAGCAGGTGGCAATGTTTTTACATATTATTTCTCATCATCTTAAAAATCGAGTTATCAAGCATCACTTTAATAGGTCTGGGGAAACTGTTAGCAGATCATTTCACAATGTTTTAAATGCTGTCATACGCTTACAAGATGTGCTATTTAAAAAGGCAGAGCCAATTACAGCTAATTCTACAGACCCAAGGTGGAAATGGTTCAAGGTATTAGAGTGAGTTCTATATATAGCTCGTACATAATTTAGTTGAGTTAGATTTAAATATAGTATCCTAACTCGAGGTTTTATACATGTGATGTAGAATTGTTTAGGTGCTTTAGATGGAACACACATCAAGATTAGGGTTCCAACAATTGATAAACCTAGATATCGAACGCGAAAAGGTGATATAGCAACAAATATGTTAGGTGTTTGTACACCTGATATGCATTTTGTATATGCTCTTCCTGGTTGGGAAGGTTCTGTTGCTGATGGAAGGGTTCTTCGAGATGCCATTAGTAGGAGACATGGATTAAAAGTTCCTCATGGTAAAGTGCAAAATTAGAGGACTTTGAATAAATCTTTAAGATCATACTTTTTTGGGAAATTAATCATGACAAATAGTTTTTTTTTATAGGTTGTTATTATCTAGTTGATGCTGGATACACAAATTGTGAGGGATTTCTTGCACCTTTTAGAGGACAAAGATATCATTTGAATGAGTAGCGTCAGGGTTACCAGCCAAGTACTCCGGAAGAATTTTTCAATATGAAACATGCTTCAGCGCGTAATGTTATTGAAAGATGCTTTGGGTTATTAAAACTTAGATGGGGAATACTTAGGAGTCTGTCGTTTTATCCTGTGAAGGTGCACAATAGAATTATTATTGCCTGTTGTTTGCTCCATAATTTTATTCGAACATATATGAGTCTTGATCCTATTGAAGCGGAGTTGGGAGAAGGATTACCTAGTAATGTGATAGATGATGATGATCCGAATATCGTAAATATTCATCCATCAGATGCATGGGCTACTTGGAGGATGGAACTAGCCAACCAAATGTTCGATGAATGGCAAGCATCTAGAAGTTAGTTAGGTTTAGGGTAAAAGTAGTAAACATTAATTTGTTTATGTTATTTCATGAATCTAGTTTATGAAACTTTGGTGGTGTTTGAATTATTTTTTTGTATTGTACTAGACTTGTTGAATTATAAATTATTTTGAATTGATTCATCATATGTTATAATTTTATAAAGTGTTCACTTTTTGATTCATAATATTGAACTTATGTTTAATTTTTTCCTTAAGATAATTATGTCGGGTTTTCACAAGCAAGTGTTTCCTCCCAAAATTCTCGAGGAACCAAAAGAAAATGGCTTCCGAGAAGAAGATGCTTTGCGTTGGTTGCTGTATGGTCGACTTGCACAATGTTGGAACCTTTAATGCGTCACGGGATTTAAAGCCAGGTTATTTAAATGAGTTGGAAAAAATGTTAGAAAAGTTTTACCCGATGCCAAGTTGAAGGCTAAACCTAATCTTGAATCGAGGATTAGGACATTGAAAAGGGATTGGTCAATCGTTTATGACATGCTCAGCGGAAAAAATAATAGCGGTTTTGGTTGGGATGAGCATAGGCAACTTGTTGTTCTTTGAAGATGTGGTGTGGAACTCATATATAAATGTAAGAATTATTTCAAGTCTTTATTATCTTAATTTGACCAAACTTATATCTAATATGAATTCCTCTTTTTTTCAGAGTCATAAAGAAGCCGTTCAATTCAAACATCGTAGTTTCCCTTATTATGACCAACTTACAACCATCTATGCAAAAGATCGAGCCACTGGGAAAGATGCTCAAACAAATTAGCCGCTGATATTATTGAAGAAATAGATCTTGAGGATGTAGCTACTACAAATACTCATGAAGAAAGAAATGATTTCCATGGATGCGAAGGTGATGTTTCCTTGGATGACATGGATCTTTCAGCACACAACAAAGACAACGACTATAAACCAAGGTGATTCCACATTTTCAAGGAAGAAAAAGACTTACGATGCAAGTGATCATATTTCATCTACTTCATTTAATGATCTTTGCCACTTTATTAGCGGAAAAGATCGAGACAGTTGGCATTGAAATCGGTAGGAGAGTATTGCCTCAGAGGTGCTAATTCAACAAAGGTCGAAAATGACACTTCAAGAAAGTGCTCTAAAATTATATCCAACATTATGTGAAGTAGAAGGTTTAATCGAGGATGAGCGCTATCGCGCATTGAGCAAAATTCCCGATCATCCAACGCAAATGCTCATTTTTTTAGTTTACCTTCTTCATGCGATTGGGATGGGTCGAAGATTTCTTGTTGACCATTAAAAATCATAGTTGTGTTGATGATATTTTTGGTAACTTTTTGTGTTTGTAATAGTTGGATGGTATAATGACATGATAGAATGTCATTACAATGTTGTAACTTTTAGGTTGTAAAATTTTATAACATATGGATTATGACATATAAACTAATGAAATCATGTCACTTTTTGTTAATATATGAATATTATGTTTGGATGTGAAATATGATTCTCAAGTTATTTATTACTTCTTATATTTTACTTTTTATTGTAGAATAATCAAATTATTTATTTCACTTATGATATTTTAGCACATTATGTAGTGCAGTTTAAAAATAATAAAGTAGATTATATATTATTTTTATACTATTATATATTATGATTTTTTAATTCATATAATAATAATTATATTAAGAATTTTATTAAATTATATATTATTTTATTAAATTATATTTAGTAATAATCATGTTAAAATATGATTAAATTATTTATTATTTTTAATAAATTATTTCTTATTAAAATTTAATAATAATCTTATTAAAATTTAATAATAATAACAATAATCATATGATATGCTAAACTCATTTTTTTATATTGGCAATTGTGACCTAAGACAACAGGTGAAAGGCTAGATTAAAGCAAATATATTAGGCATTGAAATGTTCTTAATAATAATTTTATATTAAAATTATTATTAAATATTATTAATAATATTATTAATAATATTATTAAAATATATATTATTTTATTAAATTGTATTTAATAATAATTATGTTAAAATATGATTAAATTATTTATTTTTATTTTATTAAAATATATTTAACAATAATCTTATTAAAATTTAATAACAATAATCATCTACCAACAAAAATTACATTAAGAATGTACTTTTTAGTCATTTTAGCCTCTTTTTTATGCTATTACAACATCATTCCATTCAACCAAACACAAGAAATTTATTATTGCTTCTATTCCATTCCATTCAACCAAATAATTGAATTCATCGATTCTGTTCTATTCCATTACAATTTTATTCAATTACAAATTTTATTCCAATTCTGATGAAACCAAAACGTCTCTGTAAGTGAAAAAACCAGAAAAAAGGGCCCAAAAATAAAAGTCTAGTCTATGAAAAAATAAAAAAAATAGAAAAACAATCAGATCTCTCTTGAAGCGTATTAATTACGCCTTTTCCTTGCCCAATCAGAAATGAACGGTTGCCGTCTTGTCCCTTCATCTGACATTTCTTCATCAAGACTCTTCCATATTCCCAAGAGGAGCGTTTGCCATCAAATCCATGGGTATCTCGCTTCAAAACTCCCCTCTTTCACTTACTTCCTTCCATTTTCAATCTGGTTCTCTCGCCCTATCCCTCTCCACTTGCTTCTCTGTCGATTCTGGAACGCTTCCTACCAGGTAAACTTCTTCCTTGTTCTTCAGCGTTTCATTTGCTAAAGAATGCGCTAAACTGTTTGCTAATCGTGGGATGTATTCAAATCGACACTTCTTAAACTTTAACAAAAGCTGATGAATATCATGAATAGAAGCACCTACCAAGGACTTATCTGGTCTTTTCTCCCTGCACTTTTTTATTATTGACAAGGAATCTCCCTCAATAATGATTTTTTTCCATTGCATGTCAATACCTATCTGGGTCGCTAATCGGCACGTAAGTGCCTCAGCAGCAAAGGCAGAAGCAACTCGTTGCTGGATCACCGAACACGATAAGAGAACACCTCCTTCACTATTTCTTGCCACAACTCCTACTGCCGATTGACAAGTTCTCGCATCATATGCTGCATTAAAATTAATCTTCACAACCTGTTCAGGTGGGCGCCTCCATTTACAAGTAGCAAAAGAGTTTTTTGGGTTTCTTTTATCATTCTCGTCAATTTCTGATATATAACTGTTAACAAAACTTACTATTTCTTTTTCAGATTTACTAGCACTCTTATGCACTTTGGCATTCCTGTCTACCTAAATGGCCCATAATACGCAGAAAAAAGTCTATACTGAGATAGCAAACTTTGCGAAAAGACCCATGTTAGCCACTGTATAAACCCTAAATGGTTATCTTGTATATAAAACTGGCCTGATAGCTTTCTCCAAACTAAATTCGAAACAGGGCATGCACGAAAAAGATGGTCCATATTCTCTGATCCACTTCCACACCGAGGGCATATAGATGTGTTCGTTAACTTTCTTTGTAACATGTTAACTCGTGTAGGTAGATAGTTCCACGATATTTTCCTAACTGTAATTTTTACTTTAGAAGGTAGATTGAGTAGCCATAGTTTTTTGTAGAATTCCTTATAGTCGGCTTGTAAAGCGTAAGCTGTAGGATCTCCTTAGATGCTTTGTAATAGTTTATAGGCGCTACGTACTATGTATTCGCCCGACGCCTCACCACTCCAAACCCGAAAATCGTCGTGGGGATCCTCTGCCAATGGGACACGGAGAATCATTTCGGCTACTTCCTCTGGAAAGGTAGACTCTATCAACTCTTTCTTCCATATTCTGCTGCTTGGTTCAATTAACTCAGCAACTTTAAAATGGTTCAAATTATTAATAAAGATGACAATTTGGTATTTTTTTTCACTTGGAATCCAATAATCATTAAGAGCGGCAATATCCGTACCCCTGCCCACCTTCCAGCATAATCCCTCTTCTAAAATGCCTCTTATAGCCCAAATATTCTTCCATGTATACGAACTGTTATTCCATAGCCGCGAATTTAAAAAACTCACATTTGGAAAATATTTGGCTTTTAAAACTTTCGCAACTAAAGAATTTGGATTATTTAAAATTCGCCACCCTTGCTTAGCTAGAAGTGCGACATTAAATTGAGCCATGCTCCTAAAACCCAAACCACCATCGTCCTTAGACCGACTCATATACTTCCACTGACACCAATTAATCCCTCGTTTCCCATATCCTTTTTGCCACCAAAATTTTGCAAAAGTCCTTTCTAGTTTTCCACAAAAAGAATTTGGTAAAAAGAAACAAGACATAGCATAGGTTGGAATAGCCTGAAGCACCGACTTTATAAAGACTTCCTTACCTCCTTGTGATAATAATCTAGAACTCTACCCTTCAATTCGAGTATAAACTTTCTCTTTGAGATGCTGAAAAGACTCTTCCTTCCTTCTGCTGACCACATTAGGAAGACCTAAATACTTTTCCAAATTTGTTGAGCTTCGAACCCTTAATATTTCTGAGACTACTATCTTTTGTTCTTTTGTAGTGTTCAAGCTGTAGAAGATTTTCGATTTATCAAAATTAACACATTGGCCTGTACACTTTTCATACTCCTTCAAAATTCCTTTTAACACTATTGCTCCCTTACCTGATGCTTCACCGAATAAAGTAGAATCATCTGCAAAGAGTAAGTGTGAGATTTCTAGGCCTCTTCTACTAGCCTTTGCTCTTCTTAGTAGCCCTTCCTTCATTGCCAGTCTCATCAAAGATGATAGTCCCTCACTACAAAGTAGGAAAAGAAAAGGACTTAAAGGATCGCCTTGCCACAAACCCCTAGTCGGTTGAAAAAGTCTTCCTATCCCTCTATTTGTATTAACTGTATAAGTCGTCGTGGTAATGCATTTCATAATTAGCTCCACTCATTCTTTTGTAAAACCCATTCGTAACATAACTTCCTTAAGAAAACCCCATTCAACCCTATCATAAGCTTTGCTCATATCCAACTTCACAGCTATGTATCAACTTTTCCCTGTACGCTTTTGTTGAAAAGTATGTAGAATTTCATAAGCTAAAAGCACATTATTAGAAATTAATCTTTCTCGGAGATAAAAGCACTTTGGGCCGCATCAATGTATCTTCTAATAACTACTTGAAGCTAATTTGCAATTGTCTTCGCCACAACCTTATAGAGAACTGAACATAAACTAATTGGTCTAAAGTTAGCTAGCCTTGTTGGATTTGGGGTTTTTGGGATCAACACAATATCCGTTTGGTTGAAAGAGCCAAAACTATGCTCATTATTTAAAATTCCCAAACAAAAATTCGGCACATCTTTACCTACAATGTGCCAATATCTCTGAAAGAAAAGTACTGGAAATCCATTAGATCCTGGTGCTTTAGTAGGTCCCATCCTTTTCAAGGCTACATACACTTCTTCTGTAAAAGTTGATAATAAAACAGAATTAATATCTAGAGAAATTTTATTTTCAATACCCGATAGGAGATAAGAAAGATCCCCAACTCTACTAGATGTGAACAGCTTCTGGAAAAATAAAGTAGCAACTTCATTGATCTCTCTTACTTCAGTAGCTTCTCCTCCGCCATCTAATTTCAGCTTAGATATAGTGTTGATTCGTCTTCGAAAAGAGGCAAATCTATGAAAAAAAGTTGTATTCTTATCCCCTGCTTTCAGCCAAGTTGCCCTTGCCCTTTGCTCCCAGTAAGCTTCATCTTTATTTATTTCTATATTCAAATGAATCTTAGTATCAATAATTTTTTCCATTGTTTCATCAGTCCTCTCCTTCGTCGTTAGCATCTCCAATTCCTTCATGAGCTTCTGTTTAAGTCCCTCTCACCTCTTCTTAATTACTCTCGCCCATACTTTTAAATCTGCTTGTAATCTTTCAATTTTCTCCTCTAGTGATCCTGTTGTTGATTCCCATGATGCTTTAACTTCTTTCTCAAGCATCTCCTCCATGATTCACCATGCCTCAAACTTAAATGTTGGACTTCCTACATAAGCATTATCATTTCTTGTGTTTGCAAGAAGTGGACAATGATCAGACATCGAATAAGGTAGATGTTGAATGTTACCTGTTGGAAAAAGAAGCCTCCATTTAGTATTTACAACTCCCCTATCAAGTCTTTCCCTAATATTTGTCTCTGGCAAATTTCCCTTTTCCCAAGTAAACCAGACCCCAGAATATCCCAAATCTTCTAGTTGGCATTCTTCTAAAACCTCTCGAAATACCTCCATTCTTCTCTCCTCTCTTGGTAATCCCTTACCTTTTTCATAAGAATACATGATCTCATTAAAATCACCTTTCACTATATATGGAAGATTCTGATATTGTCCTAGCTTCCTTAACAAATTTTACGAAGAATTCTTTTGAGTACCATAGGGTGAACCATAGAACCCCGTGAATCTCCATTCTTCACTATCCTGTATTTTTTTTACTGTTACATCAATGTGATTCATAGAGTAACTTCTTAGGCATACTTCAGTATCTCTTTTCCATGCAAGGCATACCCCACCACGTGAGCCCTTCGCTTCAACATTAATTCCAGTAAAAAAACCACAACTCCTTCTAACTTTCTCCATACGCTGCTTGTCAAGCTTTGTCTCCATTAAGAAGACCATATGGGGATTATGTTGTTTTAGGCAATATCGTAGCCTTCTTATAGCCTGTGGACTCCCTAGCCCAAAGACATTCCAACTTATAATTTTTATTGTGTTCGGTCGGTATGCCTCTTGGCAGTCGTTGATCTCAAAATTGTTGGAGCATCAAATAACTCTGAATTTTCATTCATCGCATCTATAAAACCATCTTCATGATCCTCTAATCCTTCCTGTTTCAAACGCTTATTCCCATCTTCATATGCAACCTTTGTGCCACAAAAGTCGATTTCTGCGTCCGGGAACTTACTCTTCCTCGTGCTATTTTCAGATTTGTCTTGTCTCATCGTGACCATTGGCTTAATTTTCTTCTATCTCTTTTTCTTTCCAAGGTTTATATTATTGATTTGTTGTTTAATGCTATCATTCATATTATTATCTTCTTTTATTAAAGGTCTCCATTCTTGTTCCTCAATCACCCCCTCCCTTTCCATTAGCCCCATGTTCTCTTATAACCCCCTAGTCTCGTTATTCCTCCCTACTAGTAATTTTGTAATATTTACCAACAAATCTGTACTTCCTAAATAAGAACATTAAACCCCCACCTTTTTTGAAAAACCATTAAACTTCATACTTTCTTTCCCAATTAATTTTGATTCTACTTTTAACGCCAACGTATATGGTGGATCCTCACTGATTTTATTTTTTTCTGTAGGAAGTATCTGACGACAATCTTGAAACCTATGCCCCATTCTTCCACATCCAAAACAAAACATCGGTAACTTCTCATACTTAAAAGAGACCCATGATTTATTAACATTATCGATAGAGACAAAAATACCTCGTCGAAGCGATTTCTGCACATCCAAATTAACCCTGAGCTGACATGAATCTCTATTAATTTGAAATCTAATAACCCTCCAAACGTGACACCAATAGCATGCAATAGATCTTTCTTATCAAACTCTAGTAAACATGGATCTATTTCTATCCAAAATGGTGATAGTGTTAGCCGAATTTGACTTCTCTCAACCGGTTGGGTTAATCTATCAAACAAAATAACATTTTTGCGGAAAAGCCATGGTCTCCCCTCCAGTATTATTTCCAGATCTTCTTCCGAATCAAACAATATCAAAAACAAATTCTGCCCCACCATCTGTATTTCGAACTTCTTCCTTGTCTTCCACATACTTTTCATCTGTGCCCTAAAACTTTTTGGGTTATAGAATTTCTCTGTTCAAATAGTGCATAACAGAGTAGGTTCTGCGCTTGGTTCCACCAGCGAACCTTTGACTGATAGCTAAATGAGTTCTTCTGCGAGAAGAGAAATCTTATCATTCCCCCCTCGATCGTCACCACCGCTTTCCTCCATCTCAAGCCGCAGCAATTACTGCTTTCTCTAAGGCTCTAGGCAAAGCACTCTTGGGACTCTCTGGTGTGTTTTTAAGCAAACATGAAAATTGAAACTATATGCGAGTAAAAACATATAAAAAATGAAATTTGGAAATCTTGAAATAAAAAATTAAAACTGATGGTGCTATCTAACTTCGTAGTTGATTAAAAAATATAAAAAATTGAAAAGGAAAAAAAAAGACTTGCCTAGAAAGTATAAAAAATTGACAACAATAAAAGATGATTAAATTTTAAAAAATAAAAAAATAATAAAAGAAAATGTTTATTTTTTTAAAAATTTATTTAAAAGAATAGTTAAAATTTGTTAGCAAAAAAACTGTTGCTAAGAACATAAGTTGCACAACCAAATTAGTGTCTGAGTTGATGGCACTCTTCCAGACACTAAATGAAAACCAATAAACACACAAGACACAAGGAGATGACTAGGTAGTTCAGTTTCCCTATGTTCGTGAAGCCTGACTCAATGAGAAATATGCACCCTCTTAAACAATTATAGAGTGAACCTACTCAATCACACACACCATGATAGTTTCCTCACTCTTACACTTCGAAGATATAATCCTCTTTTTGCACTTACAAGTAGAGAAAGAGAGAAAAACGAGCTTTAACTCAAATGAGAGAAGATTATTTTATTGAATTGATGAATAACTCCAAATGATTCTAGCCTTTTTTAAGCTTCACAATAGCTAAAATTAGTAAGCTCAAAGCTAAAAATAGAAAAACTAAATACGAGAAAAATCCTCAACCATATTTGGTAATCCCTAATTTTAGGGATGATTTATTTTTTAAAAACATCTCAACAATCCCTCCCTAAAATTGAAAGTGTACTTTTAGTTTAATACATACTACTTGATGTCTAAGGCCAAGTATGCAATACCTATGCTCATATTTTGAAAAGTTTGCAATTTGGTTCTTATTCATGCTCAGGTCAACTTAAAAGCTTTTGTAAGCTCGATTAAGTTTCGGTTTTGCTTGTATACTGTGATGTGAATGCATTTATTATCAGAATTGACGATTAAATGAATTGTCATTGAGAATTAAATGTGATTTGCTCCAATAAAAAAAGTAGCATCTCGTAACTCGGGTTTGGCGACAAGGTTGAGTGAGGGGTGTTACAAAGTATTTTCCTGAACTTGAAAAATGATGAGAGGATTGGTAAATACATTAGCAACTTGATCATCACTTTTGTAATATTCTGGCTCGATTGTTCATTCATTGCTAAGATCTCGTAGAAAGTAATATTTGACATCAATATGCTTGCATCTTCCAAACAACATAGGAATTTTTGATAACTTTATGGCTGAGTTGTTATCACAAAAAACTATAGTGGCTCTTTTTGGTTTGAATTATAGTTATTTAAGGATTCTCTTAAGCTAAATAGCTTGACAGGCACAAACTGTAGTAGCAAAAAATCCAACTTTTGTGCTTGATAATGCGACAATAGATTGCTTCTTAGATTGACCTGAGTCAAAAGTAGTAGTAATTTTGATCTATTTTCGCACTTAAGGAGCTTGTTTTCTAGCTATTTTAGTATTTAATATTACATTTTTAGCATTTAATATTAAAAGTTAATAAAATATGTTTTTTTTTAAATATTTTGCGAGTGTTGTGACCTATTAGGTTGGTACGGGCATTAGGTAGTTCTTATTTGTGTAATTGAGTGTGTAGGATAATAAATTATAGACCCAATGGACGTAGAATTAAGGGACAAGTAATGCATAAGTTTTTCAGGCTGTCAAAGCATGAAACGAACCAAATGAGGCACAAAACCTATGTTGTGCCACACTATAAGCCTTGCATGGCGCGACATAAGGTCAACGTGGTACCCAAGTATTCTGGGGCTATTTTCTTCTGCACAATCAAATTTATACAAAAACCTAGGACGTGCTAAAGACCTAATTTGGGCTGTTAAAACTCTTATAAATAAAACCTTAAAGGTTTTGTAACACTTTGAATTCTGGGCTGAAAGTTTTAAAGGTTGTGGTTATGGCCAGTGAGTAGGTTGTGCTATTGTGTTTAGTTGAGTGTTTAATTGACAGAATGGGTCTGCTGGTCTGGTGGTTGAGTGAGTGTTAGTGAAGCTCTAGGTTCTAGGCTCGAGTCTTGTGTGTGTATTTTGGAGAAACATTTTATTGTTTTTTGTTTTTGTTGAGTAGCAGGTTTGTTTCAAGTTAAATTATAAAACTGTTATTACTACTTTTTATTTATTTTTATTTGTTTTTATTATTTTTGTTGGGTCTCTGGACATTCTTTTCTATTTCTTTTCTTTTGCTTATGTTCTTTTTGCTTCTTCTTTATTTTCCTTTGAAAACGGTTCTTACTGATGGATCTTGGAGAGTTTCGCTCCTCCGTTGTTGGGTCAGTGTCAGGGCATCTCCGATTGTGAATCAAGTGTGGGTTCTACATCCTTTCTTTTTTATTTGCGAATTCTCGATTCGACATTGTAAAAGTCAACATTTTATGCATGTGTTCGTAAATTGATTATTTATGATGTGGTATCATTGTCTTATACTTAGAATTTGTATAATTTGGTATAATTTTGAACTATCAAGGGTTAGAAAGTGCTTCGTGGCTGAAAGCACATTTTTCGGGGCTATTTTAGGGTGGTTTTGTGACCACACGGGTGGCCACACGGACATGTGCCGATTCACACGGTCGTGTGCTTTTGGAAATTAAAGTTTTCCGGCTGATTTGGGCACCGCATAGTCGTGTGGTCAATTTGGGGATTTTTATCGATTTTCATACGACTATGTCCCCTAGGTACATAGGCGGGTGTGATTGGGAATTAGGGATTTAGTGATTTGGTGCCACACGACCGTGTGGCTAATTTGGGGATTAAAGGATCCCATACGGGCGTGTGTTTTAGACACACGTCGTGTCTGGTGTGCACACAAGCATATGAGACCCTCACATGACTGTGTCTGCCCTGTACTCTATTTTAGTACATTTTGGACAGTAAGTTACACGGCCTGTTCACACAGTCGTATGCTTCCCTCTACACGAGCGTTTTAACCCCTACACGGCCTAGGTTTTTCCACACAACCGGAGCACACGACCATGTGGCTCTAAGTCACTTATTTTGGTTTTGTATGTGTTTTTAATCTGAGAATGTGTCTGTGTATTTTGGCCTTGGGTGATCTTTAGTTAGGGTGGCTAAGAATTTTGGTATGAGCTTCGGCTTATGTGTTATCTGTGACCGTTGTGTGAGATGTTTGATTCTGAATCTAATCTATTGGGTGTGTGTGCATATCTACTAATGTCTGATTGTCGATTGACGTGTTCATTGTTTCTGGGGGATTGAATGCATTCATGCACTTGTATAAAATATTTTGGGATTGGTTGTGAAGAGAAGGAAGATTGATTCTGTTACGATCCGCGCTTAATCGTAAGTTTATTTGTACAAGAATTTCTTCGCCTTCAGATCGCACGTCGTCAGCCTTGCTGTGTACCATTGTCTGAACTGGTAGTTTAAACTACATCATGCCTGTACAGCAGATTACCACATTGCACTATACTGCATAAATGTCAGCTTTGCTGCGTATTGATATCTGAGTGGCGTAGTCCACCTACATGGTATGTAGGGTCAGATGGGCCTTTCGAGATTCTATGTGGTGTGTTTCGGTTGGATGAGCTTCATTAGCTCTTATGGGGTGTGATCTGACGGAAAGGTGTGTTGGTTGGATGGGTAAGTTTTATTACTTGACTGCATTTCATACGTATCTGTTTGAGTGTTTCTGGGTGCAAGATTATCTGACTGTATTCTGTCTAACTATGTGTGACTTGGTGTGCTTGAGTTGTTACATTCTGTTGGAACCTCGGTTCCAAGTATGCTTTCTGGCTTTGTGAGTGTCTGTAAGTCGGTTGCGCTCGGGAATTGAGTTCTATAATTCTATTATAAGTCTCATTTTAAACTTATACTGGGCTCGTATAGCTCACCCCCTTAGTGTTTCCCCTTGCAGGTACGCTCGATTTCGGTAGCTGGACTCTGTATGCGGAGGTCTCGGACAATCTTTGTTGAAAATAATTTATCGATTACCTTTTGAACTTTCGATTGGTTTACCATTTTGATCTGTAGGATTTTATAAAAACTGTGGTACAAGTTTTATTTGGAAATTACCGCTGATGTAACTAAGTTATCTTAGACGCATCCAAAAACCCTAATAGTTTAGGAGTAGGATTAGATTAAGTTTTCTTTTACTTTTCATAAACTCTTTGTTATTTCCTCTTGGAATCAATTTTGATCCAAGATTTCTTTTATTTAATTGAAGTATTTCAATTATTTCTCTTTTGCAAGAATAATATTCATAATTCCAATCAAGAGATCCACTACTCCATTCTTCAATCAACATTGAATCCATGATTTTTCTAATCTCTTTTCTTTTTTGATTCAATCGTGTTCTTTACATGTTTACTTCAATTGAGATAAAGATTATGAATATCATGAGTGGTTAAATCCCTTAGGGGAGATTAACGAGAGGATGGGGACGTGATTAACAAAGGATTAAGTGTTTCCCGATAGGATTAGTTGGTTTAAACTACGCGTTCTTAAACCCTAGTCTTGACAATCCTAGGAAGTAATCATTGGTTAAACGAGTTTTACCAAGTAAATCGTAGTTTATCCTAGTTGAGAAAGTGAGGTTGGGAGATAAGTGAGTATCAACCAAATAATTAATCAATTAGAGGCCGGAAGGTAATAATTAGTTAGTTAATAGCTAATCCTCTTTAAAACCCTAAACCCCTAAAATGAGTTAATCTTCATAATTAGTTTTATTGATTTAGTTGTTTGTTAATTTTATCGTTTATTTCTTTTAATTATTTAATTTCTATTACTAATCTCTTTTATTATATGTTGTAATATAGAATTTAACCAATACTATTTAGACTTATTACTGTGAAGATATTTTTATTAGAATCATTCCATCCTCTATTGGATAAGATCCTTGGAATACTTCCATGTTTCTGTTGTAGCACAAATATTATATTACAATTTGATCTGTATACTGGTAGACACCGTCGATTTAATTCTATATATTTTTGGTATGATATTTATACTATAAACAATAACACATATATAGGTGGTCATAGGTTACCACGACATAGCCCCTGTGCTAAGCATAAAGACATAGTTTAAAGTGCTCCTTCTGTCATCTTGATTTTTTGCATAATCATTGTTGGTGAAGCAAATCATGTCTGACTTTTCACACTTCTTGTAGAAAATCCCAAAATTCTTAGTTCCTTGTAAGTAACAAAGGATTCACTTGGCAACTAATAAATGCTTTTCAGCCAGGCTCTCTATGTACTTACTAATAAGACTCACAAAATACATAATGTCTAGCCTCGTAGTAGTTAGATACATCAAACTGCCTACAATTTTCTTATAAAGTGTGCTATCCACCTTCTTCCTATTTCCTTCTTTAATTAGCTTGTGTTGGTAAAGTTACAATTTGTTATCTTGAATTTGTCTAAAATTTCCCTCACATATTTTTTCTCTTCCTCTAAGTATCCATTTAAAAATGTCGATTTGACATTTGAATAGAAGGTATGACAAGAGTTTTGCGTTGCTAAAACAATCACCAATTTGATGGTGTCATATCTTGCAATTGGGGCAAAAACTTCTGTGTAGTCCATACCATACTCTTGTTTGTACCCCTTAGCCACTAACTGTGCCTTGCACTTGTCAACCTCCCAATTTTCCTTTAGCTTCGTCTTGACCCACTTGACACCAATGCTTTTGTGCCCCTTAGGAAGATCATTCAGCTCCCAAGTATCATTCCTTTAAATGACTTCAATTTTAGCATTTATTGTCTCTTTCCATTTTGCCTCATTGACAACACTATCAAAACTTGTTGGGTCACAATGTGAAAATAATGAGCAATTGTGCCATCATTTTCTCCTATTTTAGTTACCTCATAATCTTGAATCTATGCGGGCCCTTTTCGAGCACAACGAAGTGTTTTAGCTGTTATACTAGTTTCTTCTCCATGTGTAAACAACACTTTAATGGCTGGTGGAGAAGTATTCTCGAGTATTTCTTTAACTCCATTATCACAAAGGACTTGATTAAGTTGTGTTTCATCCCAATCCTAAGTGTTCTCTTCATTAAACACACCATCTCGACTAATCACGACCTTCTTTGTCACATGATTGAACAATTTGTATGTCTTTGATGTTTTGCTAATACTAAGAAAGACGCAATTCTCACCTCTATGATTAAGCTTCTTCCTTTTTCTCCCCCGGGACATGTGCATAGGCAATGCACCCAAAATTTTTGAAGTGATCTACTGTTGTTTTGTTGGGAAATGTGCCCATATTGTAGTAAACATGTAATTATTTTCTATGTATTTAAATGATGAATAAATAAATTTCACATTTCACTGTTATGTCTTTTGTATTTCTGTCTTTCAAATTTTGCATTGTAACGGCCTAATTTTCAGTGGTGTCGGAAATAGTGATTTGAGATCACTAAATCTGATAAGTAAGATTGAACAAGGTAGTAATTTAATATTTATGAGTCAAGTAAGAATTTGGAAGAATTTTTGAATTGGTGAGTTTGGTGAATTAAAAGAATTTATAAGGTCAAACGGGTTAACAACGAGTTATCGAGGCTTCAAATTTGAACATCGAGCTATAAATATTTTTAAAAATATTTATAGAGTGTCATTTAGAGAAATTTTAACGTTTGGGTAGTCAATTAAATAAAAAGGACTAAATTGTAATAAAAATAAAATTTGCTAGAAGGATTAAATAGCTCAAGTGTTAAAAGAAAGAGGATTTAAAGAGAAATTAAGCCTAAAAGTGAATAGGCTGGACGGCAAGGGCAATAAATCAGTAGAAAAATAAGGGAAATAAGGGCAAAATTGGAAATTTTATAATTTTAACATATAAAATAAGGACAAAATTGAAAAATCTAGAGATCTCTTCATATTTTCTCAGCCAAAATGCCATAGAAGGTCTGGAGAAAGCTGGTTTTTCATATTTTTACATCATGTGAGTTTAATTCTTGCTCTTTCTTGATAATTTTTATGTTTTTATGACTTTTACAATGAGGTCCACTTATAGAATTCATTAGTTTTTGATTTTATGGGTGAACTTGGAAGTTACCCTGGATGGGTAAGGGAAGTTTATGATGAATTATTATGAAATTTAAGTTCTAATTTCATATTAAGGTGGTTTTATTAAGTGATTTTGATAGAAAATGGTATTTAGGACCTAATTGTGAGAAAGTTGTGAATTGAAGGTTGGTGTTGAAATTTAGAATATCAAAGGTTTTTAAATAGTTTATAATGATATAATAAAGTGTTAATTGAGAAAAATTAGTTCAATTGATGGGTGAATTGAGTAGGGACTAAATTGTAAAAATTGAAAATTTTGGGGTAAAAGTGTAATTTTGAAAGTTGAAGAGCATAAATTGTGAAGTGAAATAGAAATCAAATAAATGCTCATGAGTGGAAATATTTTATATTATAGATCAAGAATCTAAAGAAGAACAAGGAAAAGAAAAAGTTGCGGAATAGTCCCTAAATTTCAATATCTTCTACAAATTAGCCGGGTAAGTTCATATGGTTGAATTTAGATGTTTATTTGTGAATGATTGAAGTATATAATGTGTTATTATATATGAATTTGTTGTGGAATTGTGTAAATTTTGTTAATGAAAGAATAAATATGGAAATGCAAATTAGGAAAAACGCAGGATTGAGTACATTCGTATCGTGACATGTGATGAATTGATGGATAAGACCATGGTTGATCCATGGCAAGGTTGTGAAACGTAGGTATGGTATCATCCATACTGAGTTGAGAAATGTAGGTATGGTATTAACCATACCGAGTTTGTGAAACGTGGGTATGGTATTATCCATACCGAGTTAAGAAACGTGGGTATGGCATTTCCCATACCGAGTTGTAAAATGTAGGTATGGTATTTCAATAAGGAAAACCACACCGAGTTGTGAATCGTGGCATTGAACAACGACGCACTCAATTTCGTAAGCGTTTCCTAATTTGATAATAAGAAATACAAGAGAAGTGAACCAAATGAAAGAGATTGAGTAGTTATTCTTTGTTGAGCTCAACTATGTGAATTATTATAACGAGTGGTTGTGAATGGCAGAAACTTTAGTAAATGTTTTGGTATTGTTTGGAAATATTATGTTTGGTAAGCATTACTTTTAAACCTATGAACTTACTAAGCTTCAATAAGCTTACTTGTGTGTGTTTGATATTTTTTTATATAGATTGAATTAAAGTGAAGTTGGTAGATCGGATCAACACAACAAGGCACACTATCCAGATCAATTCCGGTAGCTTTTTTTTTATGTTTAAAGATTTATATGGCATGTATAGAGTTTAAATGAATTGAAATAAAGATGTTATCAACTAATTAACAATATTTTGTACTAAAACAGTTTTTAGTTAGTAGCAGTAGTTTATGTTTGAAAATTCACCATAAATTATTAAAATCTAATTAGAGGTTGAATGAAATATGAAATTAAAGCTTATTGAGTTTAGTTTCTTATAAAAGAAATTATGTAAGCAATGGAATTGTAAATCATGAGATACAATAACTTTTGTGAGATAAGGTCAAAGTGATTTCAAGCTCCCCTATTCTGATTCGTAAAAATCATTAAAAATTGTACAAAAATATTTAGGAGTCATACTATATATGTATCAATTCCTTATTGAATCTATTTTTAAGAGAAATAAACATCATAGTTATTTGAATTCTGTACAGGCAGAAATTTGGTTCGTAGTACACAGGGGTCAGAGTAGTTGAACTCTGAAACAGGGGAGACTTTAACTAATAAACTGTACTAATTGGCCCAACCAAAAATTCTACAAAAAAATTAATAAGTAGATATATGAGTCTAGATTCGGGAAAAATTTATGGATTTTGATTTCAAATTTTGTAACTCGAGATATGATTTTTTTAGCGACTGTGATGCAGTTGGACAACTTATTTGGAAAATGTGATATAAATTGTCTGAATTTGTTTAAGTGCTCAAATAAGTTTAGTAATGCCTCGTGCTCGACTCTGGCGACGGTCTCGGCTAAGGGGGCGTTACATGCATGCATAGCGAAATTGTGACAAGCAAATATTAGCTCATTGATTGTCTAAGTTCAAATTGATGATAAGTGGCATTGTAAGAATGTTTACGTTGTGAGAAAAACAACTTACTTTAATAGATAATCTAAACGAGTCCGTAATCCCGTAAAAGAATCAAAGTGAGCATTTGACTCAAATACTGAGAAGGATTATTATGCCACCTACAATTCCAATTGAGGAGATGGCTAGTCTTGGCTATCGGAGCAGTTGACTCCACGGGTAGAGACATAGATGTATTCATTAGCAGAATGATACATTCGGCTAGACCCAAGATGGATTAATTCTGAATCCATTTATGAATTGATTCATTTGTGACATTCAAAATGTGACTTACCTAATTCTGAGTTAGTAATTGACCATGTGTTTGTAACTTACATGCTTTGATATAAATGACGGCTTATGCTCTAAAGGTGATCGAGTCGATAGTCGGTATGTTGGGTATATGAGTTGTGTATGACTTGACTTTACTAAGAACAATGGAATTCATAGCTCAATTAAAGAGTTAACGATGTCTTCTCATTGGCATTGTGTGAATTGATAAATATGGAACGTGGCTACTGGTTGCTAGTTCTCAAACGAGCAATATATAACGGTCATTTATTGACAGTGATCATATTAATCATTAAGAAGACATAATGATGACTATGAGATAAAATAGGATTGTATTGAGTGAACGAATTTAACTCAAATGAATTAAAGATATCATATGAGAGTAACACACACATGACGATGTCATTAGACAAAGCAGTTGGATGAATTGCTTTCGTAAAGAGTATACAATAAGGATTTTTCAATCATGGTATTTCTTATGGACTAACTCCATGATTAAGTAATTGTGAATTATCGGAACAATGCTTCTAGACATAATTGCAATTATAGAGTCTAATTGTATATTCTGATTGATCCCTGTGCTAGCTCAATAAAAACTTGATCGGACTGCATTTAAATTAGAAATAAATTCTACGACTGTGGAAATAATTTAATCGAATCAATTTATTCGATTTAGAATTGTTCAACTAGAGAATATGATTAAAGAATTTTTTTTGAAAAATTAATTTAGAAAATCTAAGTGATTTTTAAAAAAAAATAATTTTGATTAAGTAAAATTAAATTAATCAGATTAATTAAAATTAATATGATATTTTTGGGAATTAATTTTCAAGTCAGACAATTGGAATGGGTAATTGAACTTAAAATTTGGACTTGAGATCGTAAATTGAGCCTAGGAGCCCAAAATGGACACCAAGACTCAAAAACTGGTTGAATCAGGCCTGGTATGTGAAACCGGGTTGACGGTCCAACTGGTGGCTGGATTGGACAGGTCAGGCCATCACTAGCCTAGACCAAACCAGAAGAAATCAAACCAATTCAGGGTGTCGGCTGCTACGACAACGGCATTCCGGTCGCCAAAAAATGGTCTGCGGCGGTGGATCTTCGGTGGTTGAGCAGTGAAAGAATTACAATCCTACTAAGACTCTACTAGAGAAATTGATTTCAGGTTAACTATTCTAAAAATAATATTATTTTAATAAATTTAATATTAAATTTAATTTAATACTTATATTAATAGTATTTTATTAATTTAATATTAAAGTGATTAATTTTTAATTCTAGTTTAACTCTCTAAACTCTCCTTATATAAAGAGACTCTTAGGTCATTATTTACACACATTTGAATTCAAGAGAAAGTTGTAGAGACAAAATTATCTGAAGAAATTATTTCAGAAAATTTTTAAAGATATTTTTCTTATTTACAACTTGACTTAAATGTTTAGAAAAATTACGAAATTACCCCACTGGTAATTTTTATGAATTTTTTTATTTGAAGCGAGCCCATATTCGATAGACTTGATCTTGAGGATAACAAGGAAGACTACTCGGTCCAAGCATTCATTCTAGACTAATCGAAAAGGTACAATTTTGATGAAGTGTTTATTACTTTAGATATCACAACCAAGTTCTTATTTTTATTTTTTTTTTTAAAACTCTGATTTTGCCTTAAATTTATTTTTTGCTGCGCTTTCCAAACCTGATTTTCCAACATGGTCTCCTTCCACTCCAAGCATTTTTCGAAGTCACATCTCGAAGAGCATGAGTGGGACTCTAATAACTCTAGGATATAGAGTTATTTTATTAGTCTTATGCTTATATTTCAATCAAGTTAAGGGTAATTTAGAGTATTTTCATAATTGTTTTAGTTATGTTTATATTAAGTAGTTAACTTTTAAAACTTCTATTTTAATAATATATTCTTTTGCCAAATTAGACACTAAAAATGTGAAATTTTATTCTTAAAGGTGGCTAATAGAACATTGGAAAGGTGGAGAAAAGAATATGCTAAACTTCGACATCTTAGGCCCCAATGTTGTAACTTTGAACCTGATGAGAATAGATTGGGAATCTTACTTAAAGAACACCACATTTGCTTTTGGGCTTAACCCATCTCTTAATCAAGTGTTGATAATGACCAAGAATATAAAAGAATAGGCTATACGAAAATGTAAAGGCTTAAACACTCCCCAAAAAATAAGAATAAAAGAGGAAAGGAAGTTGACCGAGTCCACAACCTTTTGGGGGGAATATAAATATCACACCTTGAGAAAAAGAGAAGGGGGTCATCAAGTAGAAGAAAAGAATAGAAAACTTCAGAGTAAGAAAGCGAGAAAAGAAAAAGATAAGAGGGGAAAGAAAGAGAGACGGATGACTTGCAGTGAACCCTCGAAATTTAGCTTAACAACTCCTTACCTTCTATTTAGTTTTTCTGCTATTTGAAATCATGGTTGAATTCTTCTTGATTATTTTAGTTTGATGATTATATACTAAAAGTTATTAGCTAGAATGATTATGAAACCCTAATATGAGATTATTAGTACTTTGCTAAAGATGCTTAACGAAATATGATGTTTATTCATTCAAGTGATTTTCATGTTTAATGCTTGTTATTGCTTGATCAACATTAGTGGGTAATTAAGTTAATTACTAAATCTAAAAAGGTTGTGATTAATGAACATAAAACTTGAATGGTGCATAGTTAATTTCTTTAATGTTTTTTGTAATGATATAAACATATATTGTTACGGTGCATAATCTTGTAGGAATGGTGTTTGTAATTGTAATCTTGATATTAACTTTGCATAGACATATGTTAAATTGATTAAAAGATCAAATGTAGTGACTTCAAAAGAAGCCTATAACTTGTTGATTTTGGATTAGTAAATTGTTGTATTGTCGCAACATTGTTACAGTATCACTATCAATATTTGCATATTAGTTAAAAATAATTGTTCTAGCTCTTCAATTCATTGTTATTAATTTGAGTTATTGCTTTGAAATTACTTTGCTTATTTAGTTGAATCCAATTAGATTTTTATTTACTACCCAATTGCTACTTGTTAATTTTGCAATCATTGTTTTAATATTAGTCATTGTGGAGACGATAACTCTAGTATTTACTACTATATTACTTGTAAGCGACTGTGTACACTTTCACATCATAATAAATTTTATGATAGACTCTTATTCAAGATGTGAATGCTCCAATTTACAGCTTATGGTCAAAACACCTTTAGGATTCTCCCTCTTGCTAGCAAGCTTCGAACCATGTGGAGAATGGTTTTATTTTTCTTCTTTGATACACCATTTTTTTGTGGTGTATAAGCAGTTGTGAGCTCTCTTAGGATGCTATGAACGTCACAACAATCTTCAAATGCCTTAGAGCAATATTCACCACCACAATCAATTCAGAGAGCCTAAATTATTCTTCTCGTCTCATTTTCTACACAAGCCTTAAAGCTTTTATATATGTTAAAAGCCTTTGATTTTTCTTGTAGCAGGTAAACTCAAGTTTTACGAGAACAATCATCAATAAAGGTAATAAAATACCTTTTACCTCCATTAGAAATTGGATTTATTAGTCCACAAATGTCTAAGTGCACCAACTCTAATACCTTTTTTGCTCTCCACGACTTGCCTTTGGGAAATTAAGATCGATGTTATTTGCAGCAACACATTCTTCACAAACTAAGGAAGGAGAGATAATTGGAGGAAGACCAGTCACTATATTTTTCTTTTCAAGTATCTTCAAGCTATCATAATTTAAATGAACATAGTGAAAATGCCATAACCATAAAGGATCTTTAACTTCCACCATCAAACAAGATTGAATAGCCGCAATCTTCAATGGAAACAACCAGTTCTAACTCATTTCCATAAAAGCAACAACTCTTGTAGATCTCTTGTAGATGGATCAGAAATCTCACAAGCAACATTCCAGAAAGTGACGACATACCCTTTTTCCAACAGTTGACCAGCACTCAACAAATTATTTTTTTGAAGTGGGAGCATATAACACATTACATATGGTTTCCACAAAATCATTCTTGGTTTTAATATTGATGTTACCTTTTCCCATGACATCCATAGTAGAACAATCACCAAAGCTTACTATAAAACGAAAATCATCATTTAAATACGAAAAAGATGATTTACTTCCACGCATGTGATTACTATAGCCTATATTCACATACCAAACATCTGGCTCTAGTTCCTTTTCAACTTGAACCGCCATCAATAATGCCTCTCCTTCTTTGTTCTCAACAAAATGTGATTGTTCATCCTTGTCACTTGGTAGCCTAGCATAGCATTCAAAACAATAATGACCAAACTTTTGACATCCGAAGCATTTTATCTTGGATTTATCAAAATTCTATCATTTGTCTTTACTTTGGTCATCATTGATTTGGTAATTCCTACTTTCATTTTTGTTTCCACCATCTTTACTACCTCGATTTTCTCTTTTTCTTCCTCTATCGGTTCCTCTACCTTTACCCATTCTTCTAAAATTGGAAGAAGAAATAAAAGTAGAAACCTTCAAATCTTGTTCCTCAGAGGCTAAATTACGATTAATCTTCTACTCATGCACCAACAAAGAGCTTTTCAACTCATCAAAAGACAATTCATCTATCTCTTTTGACTCTTCAATGGCGCAAACAACATAATCAAACTTCGACATCATGGAGTGTAAAATATTTTCCACTATGGTGACATCCTTCATCTTTTCACCATGGAACCACATCCTGTTACAAATCTCCATGGTTCTACTACAATTGCTAGTGACAAATTCTCCTTCGTTTACCTATAGAGTCTCGAAGTCCCTCCTCAAGGCTTAAAGTTGTGCTCGCTTCACTCTAACAGAGCCTTGATACTTTTTCTTCATGAAATTCTATATATCCTTAAAAGTTTCTTTACAAAGAATAGTTTCTAAGATGGAATGATTGATAGCCTGAAAGAGATAATTTTTCACCTTCTAATCTTTCAACTTTCTCACATCAAACTCTACTTTCTAGGCATTCGTCAAAGTTTTTCCTTCTGCAGGACTCAACAATTGACCAATACTCCTTTGAAGATAGGAAATTCTCCATCATCATACTCCAATAGTCATAGTGGCCATCAAAATGGGGAATGAATGGGGAATGAATGCTTGAACAAAACTACTTTCTAAGGCCATAGGTGAAACCTTTTTTAGGCTAATAAGAACAAACTTGACTTTGATACCATTGTTGCACTACAAGTGGAGAAAGAGAGAAAAACGAGATTTTAACTCAAATGAAAGAAGATGGTTTTATTAATTGACGAATAACTCCAAATGGTTCTAGCATTTTATAGGCTTTACAATAGCTAAAATTAGTAAGCACAAAGCTAAAAATAACAAAACTAAATACGAAAAAAAATCCTCAACCACATTTGATAATCCCTAATTTTTAGGGATGATTTATTTACCAAAAATATCTCAACACCTTTCACCACTATGATCACCCCCATGATTGTAGCAAGTAAAACTACAACAAAAGGTTTTACTAACAAAAGCACTCTTACAAATTATTCTCATAAGAACAAATTAAATGTCTAACTCTCAGTACATTTTCCTAAGCAAGTCCTTCAAATATATAGACATTGACATCAAGGCTTACTTACAAGAGAAGATTTAATACAATCTCAATAAAATAGTAATAACATAAGAATAATAAACTATAATAATAACATATGAAGTAACTATGGACCCTATGAAAGCTCATCATCAGAATCACGATCTAATCCAAAGTCCACAATCTAAAGGATTGCTTTGGGGAATTTCAATCCAAATTAATTACTAATATTTGTATTCTCAAGTAGTACGATCTTCCATAATGAGCTAGATAGCCACTGTAGCGACGTAAAAATTTTTGTTTCGGGTCGCTAATTGTGGCGATCTATTGAAAACTTGAAAACTTAAATTTTGATTTTTAAAATAAACAGGGAGTCGCCACCGATCTTTTTTTCTAGGTGTGATCGGACACCTATTAGATTTCTGTTTTCTTTAAAACGAGAAAAAGGCCGAGTTTAGGTCAACATGAAAATCCAGAGAAAAATCAGGGTTCGGGAGTCGGTTACGCGCGAGGAAGGTATTAGCACCCTCGCGACGCCCAAAATTGGTATCTTGTTAAACACGTGTTGTCCTGATTTTCAAAAATACAAGTTCAATGTAACATTTAGTTTTGATCTAGTTGAAACACGAGAATTTTCAATTTTTGATTTTTGAGAAGGTCATACCGTTTTAACACAAATCGATTGATGTTCACCCAACATAGCGATGAAATCGATGACTTGATGTTAAATCGATACATTGCCTTATGTATTGAAATTAATTAGAAAACGAGAATAAGGTTTTCAAAATAATGCAAAGCCAGCCGATATGAAATGAAAATAAATGAAAGATAAAGCTAGAAATATATTGAAGCAAATATAAGCGTAACTATAATATTAAAAACAATGAGGACATATACGATATTAAATGTAACACTAAAATTGAACAGGAAATGGAAACAATGAATGTATATAATGATGATATTAAGTATATGTACACAATATGTATATATATATATATAAATAGTAATTGTATTAGGAATATAATATATATAGTATTTTGAAGTATATACATAAAATAGTAAAAATATATAACTAGTAATGTTAAAATATATGCATATATATATATAAAATAAATATTGAAAAACATATGTTCATAACATCTATGAAAAATATATACATAATAACATTAATATAAAACAATAAGTGATAATAATGAAAATATTAGGTAATAAATAATATAACGATATATGAGAATAATACTAATATAACAAGTATGTATATACACATATAATAAAATATATGTACTAATATTAATAATAAAAAGAATAATATAAATATATATATGAGACGGCATAAAATATATAAATATCATGGTATTTAAAATATATATATATATATATATATATATGAAATAATAAAAGAAATATATAACAAAGTATATAAAAAGTATATGATATATATTCAAAATGTACACAATATATGCATACATTTAGAAATGATTGTAATATAAGAAAAAGCTATCCACACTCTTCATAAATACATACATATATATATAATGGTGTTAGAAATATATAGTAATATTAGAAATATACATATAATAGCACAGAAGATATATGACTAATAATATTAAAACATCTACATAAAAATACCTATAAAATATTAAAAGCATATATAAATAATACATATAAAAAATACATATATAATATAATATTGAAATATTTACATCATATATACATGATAAAAATAACTAATAATAATGTTTCACAAGTATATAAATATATTAAATACATACACATATGTATACGTGATAAAATATACACTAATACATATAAAATATAATAAATATAATAAGTATGTAAAGATTATAATCAATAATAATAAATAACCGAAAATGAAAACAAATCAAATTGAAAATAAGGCAATAGACTAACAAAAAGGACTAAATCGAATTAAAAATAAAGTTTTTAGGGGAAATCTGAAATAACAAGTAAAGGAAAATGACCAATTTCAACGCGCATAAATAGTGGAGGGACCAAAAGCGCGATATTCCCTCCTCCTCAAAACGCAGCGCACCATCAGGGATTAAATAAAAAATCGAAGTAAACAGTTGGGCCAAATTGAAAATAACAAGTTTGATTATAAAATCATAAAATGCGGAAGGGCTAAAGGTGCAATTAGCCCTTCCGTAGAAAACACGCGGATCCTAATGGGTCAAAGCCGGATCGGGTCGGGCAGAGAGAAACGTCGTCGTTTTTTTGTCTGAATTTGGGCACAAAAACGGTGCCGTTTTGATAGGCTATAAAAGCCTAAAATTTCCCAAAAAAATTCATTCCCATCAGCTTTTAAAAAAAAACAGGAGAGAAAGCTCTCCTCCCCTCTCTAGGTCGACCCAGATCTCGGTCAGAGGACCGATGAGCTCTCTGATGACACCCTCGCTCGCCAACATCGTCGCCATTGCACACACACCGCCCGGTGGCCGGAATTCTAAAAGGTATATTTTTTTCTCTTTTTTTATGTATTTTTTATTAGTATATATAAATGATAAAAGAAGATAAATAGATCTTTCTATGTGTGAATAGTTGCGAAAAGTAAAAAAAAATTAAAATGAAAACGAATCGAAAATAACACCTTGCTCTGAATCTCTCTTCTGTTTTTGTATTTCTTGCTATAACCGAATATTTCTATTGATTGTTTGAGTCTCTTTTGCTCTATTTTTTCATCCAAAATCTGTGTTTTTTTTTTTAAATTTTTGTGTTTGGCCTTTTAAAAGGTTATTTACATTATTCTATCTTACTTTTTGTCTTTTCTCTATTTAATTGCTTGCAGGTACTGAGTCAACAAGAGCGGTGGATGACGGCGGTGCAGTGGCGGTGGCAGAGGGCAGTGCAAGTGGGAGGCCAAAAGTCAAAAGTTAGGGTAGCGCCGTATGCTAGGGAGTTAGGGTTTCATACTGTTGTTTTATTTTTTCTGATATTGGGCTAGGTCTAGGTTGATTGGGCTTGGTTATTGGGCTCCGAGTATGGGTTTGGTTAATGTTGGGCTGAAATTTGGGTAGGTTTAGTTATTGTAATTTGGTCTGGTTATTGCAATGGGCTTTGGGTTAATTTGTATGGGTAGTATTTGTCAGGTCAAAATTGGCCTGTAACAGCTGCCCCTCTTTGATCATTGTCGTGCAACGGGAATAGAGCAAAGACAAAATGAAAGGCCAATTTTGCCCTGTCTTGCCGAGTCTTTGACTTCTTTGGTGCTCTTCTTGTTCCATTGTCTCTTTCCAATCCACTGTATCTTCTGACACATGCCTTATAGCTTCAATCTACTCTGATGTAACTTCAAGGATATGAAATTTGTGGCTTCGATTTGCTTCACTGTAACTTTAGAGAGATGAGATCTACAACTTCAATCTGCTCTTCTATCGCTTCAGTGAGATAAGGTTTGTGGTCTTCTCTTCTGCCACTTCAGAAAGGCAAGATCTGATATCCTCGATCAACTTCACTGCAACTTCAGGGAGACAAGATCTGGTTTCTTCAATCAGCTCCAATCTTTATTCTTTACTTGGCATGTGATCCTGCGCTCAACTCATTTCTTGCAATATGAATTGAAATTAAAAGGCTCAACTCACCTCTCGCAATATGAGTTGATTTTTGAAAAACATATTAGAACAAAAATTGAAAATACCTCAGCGTGCCCTGAGGCTCAACTCATCTCTCGCAATATGAATTGAATTTTGAAAAACAGGAATTGAAATTAGAATTTGAAAGACAAATCTTAAAAATACCTCGGCATGTGACCCGAGGTTCAACTCACCTCTCGCAATATGAATTGATTTTTGAAAAACAGAACTTAAAAGGCTCAACTCACCTCTCGCAATATGAGTTGATTTTGGAAAAGTAAAAATTAAAAACAAAATTTGAACAGCAGAATTTGAAAATACCTCGGCATGTGACCCGAGGCTCAACTCGCCTCTCGCAATATGAGTTGATTTTTGAAAAACAAATTTTGAAAATACCTCGACGTGTCTTGAGGCTCAACTCACCTCTCGCAATATGAGTTGATTTTTTTAAAAAGCAAAAATTGAAAATACCTCAGCGTGCCCCAAGGCTCAACTCACCTCTCGTAATATGAGTTGATTTTCGACAAATAGAAATTGAAATTACCTCAACGTGTCTTGAGGCTCAACTCACCTCTCGCAATATGAGTTGATTTTTTTGAAAGACAGAAATTGAAAAGTAGAAATTAAAAATACCTCGGCGTGCCCCGAGGCTCAACTCACCTCTCGCAATATGAGTTGATTTTTTTTTTTTGAAAAGCAGAAATTGAAGATACCTCAGCGTGCCCTGAGGATCAACTCATCTCTCGCAATATGAGTCGATTTTTGAAAAACAGAAATTGAAAGGCTCAACTCACCTCTCGCAATATGAGTTGATTTTTGAAAAATATAAATTGAAGACAGAAATTGAAAATATCTTAGCGTGTGACCTGAGGCTCAACTCACCTCTCGCAATATGAGTTGATTTCTGAAAGCAGCAATAAAAACATCAAAATACCAAAACCTATCATTTGATAGAATTCAGAAGTTTTTTCCTTTGATTCAATACAACTATCATCCTGACCTCTTGCTCTACTGGATTACCTATATATGCCATGCATGATGTTATCATGATATGCACATGTTTGTCTTAAATGCGTTTATGCCTACATGATCATGCAATGCGCCTTAGGCATGTTTGTCATATGTCCTTTTTCGTCACGAGTTTTCATGATCTGCGTCTATTGCTTTGATTCTCGACCTTCTCTTCAGGCCTTGTACCCGTCTTCAAGCTTCACGAGTAATCGACGTTTCTCAGATATTACTCTTTTGCCCCTGGTTAAACTTTGTTCTTGCTTTGAGGCTCTTGTGCTTATCAAATTTTCATCCAGGTAATGCTTAACATTTCTTTTGTTTAGAGTATGTCATTTCACTATTTATCATTTAAATAAATCACACAATGAGATGCATGACAAAGGTCAAGTAGGGACAAAAATGATATCTCATATTCATTTATTTCAAATGTGACAACAAAGAAAGTTGACCAATGATAGTAAAAATGTCAAAAAGAAAGGGATCGTATTCAACGGATACAAATGCTCTAGATATTCAACACATGAACTCTTCCACATTCCTCAATCAAGAATCTTTTCGAGCATGGCTTCTTGCGTAGAAGATTTCAAGCTTTCAGAGATACTTCAAATACTGTAGTCTCGCTGTTTGTCGTACCGTTTAAAAGCCTTGCCTTGTAAGTCGAGTGTTTGTTTTATTAGAACGCCCTTTCGGGTTTTCATCCTAATCTTTTGTGTTTAATCAAAATGCCCATTTCGGGTTTTTGCCTTGATCCCTCTCTTTTTTTTTTCTTTTTTTTAAGATGTCTTTTTCGGGTTTTCATCTTGATTTTCCTTTCAAGCATAATATTTCTTCACCGCGTCCGAGTTCACTGGATTCGGTAACTCCTTCCCATCCATCTCGGTAAGGATCAAAGCTCCACCTGAGAATGCCTTCTTTACAACGTATGGTCCTTCCCAATTTGGTGCCCATTTTCCTCGCAGGTCTTTTTGTATTGGGAGAATTTTCCTCAGCACGAGTTCTCCTTCATGAAATTCTCTTGGCCGTACCTTCTTGTCATGGGCTGCGATCATTCTCTTCTAGTACATCTGTCCATGACAAATCGCTCTTAGACATTTTTCTTCGATGAGGTTTAACTGATCATATCGAGCACGAACCTATTCTGCTTCTTCTAACTTTGATTCCATTAAGACTCGTAGAGAGGGGATCTCAACCTCGATAGGTAGCACAGCTTCCATTCCATAGACCAGAGAAAAAGGAGTTGCTCCCGTAGATGTCCGCACGGATGTGCGATATGCATACAAAGCAAATGGTAGCTTCTCTTGCCAATCTTTATAGGTCTCGGTCATTTTCCTAATGATCCTCTTAATATTTTTGTTGGCTGCTTCAATAGCTCCGTTCATCTTTGGGCGATAGGGCGAGGAGTTATCTGAAATGATTCTTTCAGGCAAACCATATCGGCAAATGATTTCCTTTTTCAAAAACTTACAAACTGCAGTCTTCGTCACATTGGCAAACGAAGCGGCTTCTATCCATTTTGTGATGTAATCGATAACCACAAAAATGAATCGATGTCCATTTGAAGCTTTTGGAAAAATTGGCCCACATAGAAAAAGGCCACGGAGAAGTCCTAACATGAAGAGGAGAAGGGGCTACATGAATTTTATCGCCATAGATTTGACATTTGTGGCATTTTCTTGCAAAATTGATGTAGTCACTTTCCATCGTCAGCCAATAATAACCGAGTCTCATGATCTTTCTAGCCATATTGAAACCATTGGCATGTGTTATACAGATTCCCTCATGGACATCTTCAAGTATTTTTTTAGCTTCAACATCATCCACGCATTTCAAGAGCACTTGATCTTTTCCTCTTTTGTACAGGATATCCCCATCAAGAACAAATCCCGCTGCTATTCTTCTGATTGTTCTTTTGTCGTTCTCATTCGCTTGTTTGGGATAGCTTTGATTCTTGATATATTCTAAGATATCATGGAACCATGGCCGTTCGTCTGCCTCTTTCTCAATGCTACAACAGTGTGCAGGGACCTCGTATATGCTCATATTGAGGGGCATTATTTCTGCTTCTTTACTTGCTTTGAACATTGACGCCAAAGTGGCCAGGGCGTCAGCCAATTGGTTTTCTTCTCGTGGGAAGTAATGAAAAGTTATTTCTTTGAATTCCTTGATCAATTCAGCCACTAAATCACTGTACTTAATCAATTTTGGGTCCCTCACTTCCCATTCTCCTCGAATTTGATAAACCACTAGGGCTGAGTCCCCATACACCTCTAAGATTTTGATGTTTCGTTCAATAGTTGCGCGAAGCCCCATGATACAGGCCTCATATTCTGCGATATTATTGGTACAGAAGAAGTTCAGTCTTGCAGTAAACGGATAATGATTCGCCTCTGGCGATACCAAGATTGCTCCGATTCCATGCCTTAAAGCATTCGACGCACCATCAAAACACATCTTCCATGACTCCTCTTTTGGTGACTCGGATTCCATTTCTGTGATGCACATTAAGTCTTCGTCTAGGAAATTAAATCTTAAAGGCTTATATTCTTCTATCGTTCGAGTCGCTAGAAAGTCGGCTATTGCGCTCCCTTTTATCGACTTCTGACTTACATAGGCAATGTCATATTCTGAAAAGAGGATCTGCCATCGTGCCATTCTACCTGATAGTGCCGGCAATTCTATAATGTATTTTATTGGGTCTAACTTTGAAATCAACCATGTCGTATGGTACAACATATATTGTCTGAGTCTCTGAGCTACCCAAACCAAAGCGCAACAAAATTTTTCAATGGACGAATACTTTGCCTCATATTCAGTGAACTATGCTGAGGTAGTAGATTGCCTTTTCTTTCTTTCCTGATTCGTCGTGTTGCCCTAGTACGCAACCCATTGAATTTTTGAACACGGTCAAATATAATATCAATGGTCTCCCCGGAGTTGGCGGTACTAGCACTGGAGGACTAGACAAATATTGTTTTATATTATCAAAGGCCACCTGACATTCCTCATTCCATTCTCCCGGGTTATGTTTTCGAAGAAGCCGAAAGATTGGGTCGCATTGGTTGGTAAGTTGAGCGATAAATCAGGCGATGTAGTTTAATCTCCCTAAAAATCCTCTAACGTCCTTTTGCGTGCGTGGGGGTGATAACTCTTGGATGGCTTTTATCTTATCTGGATCAACCTCGATGCCTCTTTCACTGACAATGAAGCCTAGCAACTTTCCTGAGGTAGCCCCAAACGTACACTTAGCTGGATTAAGTTTTAGCTGAAACTTTCTCAGCCTGTCGAACAACTTCTTCAGGTTCACTACATGCTCTTCTTCCCCTCGGGATTTAGCAATCATATCGTCGACGTAGACCTCTATTTCTTTATGCATCATGTCATGGAATAACGTCACCATAGCCCTCTGATATGTTACCCCAGCATTCTTTAACCCAAATGGCATCACCTTATAGCAGAATGTTCCCCATATTGTTACGAAGGTAGTTTTCTCCATATCCTCAGGGGCCATCTTGATCTGATTATACCATGAGAATCCATCCATGAAAGAAAACAATGAATGTTTTGCTGTGTTGTCCACTAATGTATCAATATGTAGTAAAGGAAAATTATCTTTTGGGCTTGCTCAGTTCAGGTCACAGTAATCCACTCACATTCGTACTTTGCCATCTTTCTTTGGTACTGGGACTATGTTAGCCACTCATTCTGGATATTTGGTGGCTTGCAGGAAGCCAGCATCAAATTGCTTCTTGACTTCCTCTTTTATTTTCAACAGCATTTCGGGTCTCATTCATCTTAACTTTTGCTGGATGGGTTTGCATTCTGGTTTTAATGGGAGCTTATGGACCACTAAATCTTCATCTAACCCTGGCATATCCTGGTATGACCATGCGAAAACATCTTTGTACTCGCGGAGCAAAGCGATCAAATTATGCCTGGTGCTCTCTGAAATGGAAGTCCCAATCTTCACTTCTTGCTTCCTTTCTTCAGTGCCTAAATTTATTGTTTCCACAGATTCTTCATGAGGAAAATCTGTTTATCCTCTTGTTCCACCATTCTTAACAAGTCAGGAGACGAGACGTAATCTTCAGCATCTTCTTCGACTTCGAATTCTCCTAAACAAACAGCCCTCTCAAAATCAATTTCAAGACTCGAAATGGGTTTGTTCATGTCGTCGATATCTGAGCACTTGAAAATTGGATGGAGATGGAAACTATAGAGGGGCATCCAAGTATTGGAACCAACAAACGAAATGTTATGTCATGGCAATGAGGCAAATGTAAGGATTGGCTATGAAATGAGAGAATGATTATGAAATTAGCGATAATGCGAAAAATCGTGACAAAATGTGTCTTCATTGATATTCATTTGAATGATAAAGAGCGAATACAAGCTCTTACAAAAGAATTCTATTATATCCAAGGACACAATAGAGAGTTAATGTTTGAGCATTACTCTGAAGACTAATAAACTACAAGAAGGTCATCGGCAGTCCAATTGTTCAACATGAAACCCGGAGGACAAGGGCGAATCCTTGAGACGTCTTTACTCGCATCAGCCCCTTTGTCAATAACATTTATACTGACATCCTGAAAACCCTTTTTAATTAATCACAGCGTGTTTCGTGGACCATCTTGTCCAGGGTACATCATTCCCGCAGATGTAAATGTTTTTGACAAAGGAGGGTACTCTATTGGCTCCCATTCTGGTTCTCGACCCAAAGTTCTCGCAATCCTTCTCTCTTGATCTTTCTTCCACTGTTTTCTTCTTTGACGCATATCAGGCTAGAACCCCAAACCGTATCGGGCCTTGTGGTGCACTGGTTTTAGAGCCCTGACTATTCCTTGCAGATATCTGCCTAAACCTCTTCTCGCTCGAGCTCCCCTTCCTACAGTCAACTTGACACCCATTCTGGAATTTCTCGACAGTTTTGGCACTGGAATTCTATTTCCCTCATAGAAAAAAGCGGCATTGACGAATTCAAGGGATCGAAAGGAGCATTCCACTGCGTCCTTGCTTACTTCAAGGTATGGCGCATCAGCAGAGATAGATGCGACAATGTCTTCTTCGCCCTCGACTGTGACCAAACAGACGTCCATGATAAATTTCACCTTTTGATGGAGGGATGATGGGACTGCTCCAGCAGAATGGATCCAGGGTCTTCCCAAAAGGCAGTTATACGATGGTGTAATGTCTATGACTTGGAATTCGACATAATAAATGTAAGGGCCCACTTCCAGAGGGATCTCAATCTTTTCCATGACTTCACGCATTGTCCCATCGAATGCCCTTACTGTGGAATGACAGGGACTTAAATAGGACAGATCCATCGAAATTCTGAAAAGCGTGGCTAATGGCATAACATTTAGCACTGACCCATTATCGATGAGCACGTTCGGTATTATGTAGCCCTTGCAGCGAGTCGTAATATGCAGCGCTTTCACCGAGCCTCTACCGTTTGGTGGTATCTCATCATCTCTGAAAGAGATGAAATTATCCGCATTCAGATTGTTTACCCACCTATCAAGCTTCTCAACAGATATGTTGTTAGCAACGTAAGCTTAATTTAACACATTCAACAAAGCGTTCCGGTGTGGCTCTGAATTTAAGAGTAGAGATAAAACTGAGATTCGCGCTGGCTGCTTACTCAATTGTTCCACCACACTATACTCACTGTGCTTGATAAACTTCAAGAATTCCGGAGCTTCTTCCTCATCCACAGGCTTTTTAGTTTCTTACACAGGTGGAGTCTCTCGCTCGGTTTCTGCCTCGTACATCACTGCCTTTCCTTTTTGTTTCAAGTCGTTACTTTTCTTTGTCGGCTCAATCTCTTTGGAATAACAACACCCACTGCGGGTAAAATGGCCTACTTCCCCAATGTCTTCAGTTGTGGCTTCGGGCTTTTCACCTTCAGGTGCGACGATGTTGACATCGTACCTCCATGGTACTGTTTTATTGTCCTTATAAGGGAAAGGAGATGGTACTTCGATTATCACTTTTGGTTTCACCGGCTCCTTCTTCGCGTCATAATAAATAATTAACGATCGGTCGGCGCTATACGGGAAACCTGATGATTGATTGTCAGAGGCACATATTTCTTCACTATCGGCCTCTTTGGCTTTACAAAAAATCCCAATCTCCTTATTATCTATCATATTTTGTAGTAAACTTCTGAACTCCTCACAGGACTGAATGTCGTGCCCCCCAATACCATGGAGCTCACAAAAACTGTGACCTTTTGTATCTTTTCCTTCGAATACTCCGTTAAGATGATAGAGGAACCCTTTTTCAACTAGTACCTCCCAGATTTTCTGCAGAGGTGTTCTTATTTCAGAGACCCATCTTCTACTTTGTCGTTCGTCCTCCTCTCCTACTGCGCTCACATTCCCTTCGGTGTGGTTTGGGAATGGATTCCTGGTCGTACCGCCAGTACCATAAAATCGCAAAATACTCGCATCGATGAGCCCTTGAACTCCCCTTTTGAAGGCAAGACAGTTCTCAGTAGAATGCCCCTGGTTCCCCGCGTGGTATGCACAACTAGCGTTTGGATCATACCACTTTAGGTATGGAGGTTTAAGGGGTGCCATGTAATGGGGAGATATAAATTATTTTTTCAAGAGCTTCGGGTATAGTTCCCCATATGACACAGGAATAGGAGTAAATTGTGGTTTCTCGGGATTAGACCTTGCTGATCTTGGTTCGTTTCTGTGCTGGCTTTGAGCGAGTACCGTGTTTTGTGGAAACGTGGTGACAGGTCTTTGGTTGTTCGTAGCGTAAACGGGGTAAGAAGGAGGTGGTGCTTGGTAGTAAGGGACTTGAGGGGGATAATAGAAATTTGAAGGTGGATAATTTCGAGGTCGGGGTTGGTTTGGATATGGATTAAAAGCATAACGATTTCCTATTCCCACCATGTGGGCTTCTGGTTCTTTCTTCTTCATAGGCGCTGCCCTTTTCGAACCTTCTGAACCTTCCATTCTACCGCTCTTGACGGCATTCTCTATGAGCTCACCGGATATTACAATATCCGCAAAATCCTTCTTGGCACTTCCCACTAGTTTGTCATAAAACGGCGCCTTTAAGGTGTTGACAAAGAGAACTGTTATCTCCGTTTTTGTTAGCGGGGGATCCACTTGGGCCGAGACGTCTCTCTATCTCTGCGCGTACTGTCTAAAAGTCTCTGACGGCTTTTTCTCCATCATTTGCAAGGTCATCCGGTCTGGCACCATATCTGACACATGCTTGTACTGCTCGTAGAATGCTGACGCCAAGTTCTTCCAAGATCGAATCTTTTCTCTACTAAGTTGGTTGTACCACCGAAGAGCTGATCCTGTTAGACTATCTTGAAAGCAATGTATGAGTAGCTTATCCTCGTTCACATAACCGGTCATTTTTCGACAGAACATGATGAGATGTGCTTTTGGGCACCTTGTCCCATCATACTTTTCAAAATCGTGCACCTTGAACTTCTGGCAAAATTAGATCGGGTACCAAACTGAGTTCTTTGGCACCTAGTGCGGAGAAGACTTCAGTACCTTCTATCACTTTGAGTCTTTCCTCTAGACTCCTATATTTTGCGTTATGATTATCTACCTCTGCTGGGTCATCTAAATCTAAAACTAGTGGATCAGCAGGACTAGCCCCTGGGTTCGACGCGAACATTCCTTGCCCCAAATTAGCGGGTGGAGCAGGTGGCATAGGTCATTGCTCCAAGCCTGTGGGTTCCCCTTGAGTATACCCTCTTTGTGTGGTGTAGGCATGCGGTGGAGTGAATCCCGGGGGATAGAGTGGATCCTGATCGTGATGAATTCTTGATTGAGATTCCATAACGTCGGGGTTCTACATGGGCCCTTTTCCTTTGACCAAAACCGACATCATTTTCATCATTTTGGCCATTTGATCTTTCTGTTCAAGTGATTCCTCTCGAGATCTCAACATTAAGTCTCTTGTCTCTTGCTGCGATTTGGCCAGTTGCTCTTGTAATTCATTTTGAATTCTTTCCATCCTTTCGATCCTTTCGTTGAATTCGGCCTCCATTACTCTAGCTTGTCGGCACGTTTTATACGGATGACGCGGTTCCAGTCTTGTGGTTTTACAACTGCGAATTGTATGATTCTAGCCTTAGCAAACGAGTATGGGATATGCAATGGATGAATGAATGAATGCATAAATGAATGCATAAATGTCAAATGAACGTTAGTCATGAAAGAAATGCAAGAAATTGGTGTTGATTTCAAGATAGCCCCTATTTAGGCATTTCATTCATCAAAAGAGTTCATTACAAAATATTTTTCCGTTTCCTATTCAACTATTGCACAAATTTCCTAGCTATAGTGCCATATTTCTTTACTCGCTCTAAGAATTCCGATATGCTCGATCGTTGGCTTGGCGGGAATTGTAAATCGAGATCATCTGCTTCATCGATAGTTGTAACACGTGCATGGCTACCCCACGAATCTCATTGATCAAATAGCTAAGTTGCATTTCTTTTTCTTGGAGACCCTCTTCGAAAGCATGAACGTCTCTATCATACTGATTATTTTTTTCTTCCAAATCCTTCAAGAGAGTATCTAGCTTTTGTTGACGGTCTTGTAACATACCTTCTAAATCTCGTATCCTCTCTTTTAGTTCTTAACGTTTAGACCGATTAGTCATTACCTCGACAGACATAGCTTCACATTCGGCATTCTTTTTCCTTAGCTCCATCGTAGCTCGCGTAGCCTTTTCTTCCTCTTTCTTGGCTTTTCTTTTCCAAAATTCTATTCCACCTTTGATGTTGCTTATTTCTTCTTTCCATTCTGCCAACGACTTACCCAGCCCACTGTTCTTTATTGTGCCTCTCAACTTCTTATTTTCCAAGTGAAGATCTCTCAAGTCATTTCTTATTACTTCAGCCTCTTTTTGCACTTTCTCAGTTCTGGATCTTTCAATCTGAACGTCGATCTTTAATTGGTAATTTTTTTCATGAAGGGCACTAAGGTCCCGAGACATCTTGGCCTTTTCTCGTTCAAATTCATGTCTTTCCATTTCTAGCTCAGATGGCATTTCCTCCGAGAAAGGATTCTGGACAGTATAGTTTGTTGACGAGATTTGCTGACTATTTACCCGTTGCTTCCTCCATAGGTCGTAATCTTGGGTTAGGGTATCAGCATATAGGGCCAATTCCATCAGATGAATTTTCTTCCAAGATTTTGCAGTGTCTCGGACCCTCTCCATATACCCTTCACCCGTAAAAGCGAACTCGGACTGCACTAATCCTCCGGTAGCGAGTATGAATTGTTGTGAAGAAAATTACCTTTGGACTAATAGTGGGGCATATCTAAATCCTCCCCATAACCCGAGTAGTGGCACCCAGTCTTGATCTCTGACCTTGTATAGTAGAACTGAAGGGCGTATCCACGGTGCTCTCCACGTTATATCATCGGCGCGAAGGCTCTGAAAAAATGAGACCCAATGTTGCTCAGTGACTTCTTTTAGCCATTCTTTCTTGAGATAAGCTTCTAACGGGGAGAATGTTTTAGAAAAAATATGGAACGGTGTACGCTCTACTTTCCAGAAGTGGCTCAAAATCCAAACATTGAGCAACTGCGCGCATCCAATAAATCGTCCCTCCCCTTTCCTTCGACAACTACTTAGGGACCTGAAGGTCTCGGCTAGGATAGTCGGGACAGGGTTGATTCCTTGTTTTAACTTTTCAAAGAAATCCACTACTACAACTTCAAGATGTCCGAGAACTTTCGGGAAAATAATCAAACCATAAATGGCCAAAGCAAATAAATTTACCCTTTTCAGCATGTCAGGATGGTTCAGAACCAAATCTCGTAGGGAAGACCATGGAATGCAAATGGTTTCATTCTTCTTCTTTATCTGTTTTTCGGCCCATGTGTCGGTCATGTCTGTCAATCTCTTTAACTTTTTCTTGAAGGTCATCGGCTTGGGCTCTTTCACATATATCTTATAGGGTTGCACATTATCGACACGAAGCAAAGTAGCGTATTCTTCTATAGTCGGGGTCATATCTTCCTGATTGAAAGTAAAACATTGGTAGGCCGGATCCCAAAATCTGATCATGGCTTGAATCAAACGCTCGTCTATGTTGATAGTGATCAAGTGGCTATATCTCCGTACCTTTCAGCGAAGATACCCTAGTGTCCGAGTCCCACTGATTCCAAATTCAAACTAAATCTTCGAGGTTGTTTTGGCGAACATTCACAGTTACGTACTCTGGCAGATTGGCAATACATCTCTCCACTAGACTATCCCCTTTTTCTTTCTGAGTTTTTAGAGACCAGTCCCGGACCACGGCATTTTTCTCGGTTGTTGGTATAATTAACTCTTCCATTAGAAACCCCTTTTTTGGCAACCGATCTTTAGTCAACACCTTCCTAATATGATGCCTATAATGCATGATGAAAAACAATAAAGTAAAGACAAACAAACTTGATTAGTAATTTAATACAGGCAGAAAAACGTGGAGAATTCAACAAATCGAACTACCCGATCTAGTTTATTAAACGGACCCAATCCCTTTGTATAGAAAGTAAAAATGCAAAAGGCTAGAGGCGTTCCTCCCGTGCACTTATTTTGGTGACTACTAAACGGATGGAGGTTCGGCATGGCTCTAGTTGGGTGGCTCGTATGGTTCACTATATGTGGTTTTGGTTCTAGATAGGTACTCGAATTGCCCGTACTATCATCTGCTAAGATTAGTACGAAGCCTTGGTCATAGCCTATCACAGGCTCACGAGTTCAATTCGAGGGATTACATTTACTTATGCCTATGCGGAGGGACAAGTTAACTCACGAAAGCATAAGTCATATGTAACCCGAAAGTATTCACTAGCCTGTGCGGAGGGACGAGTTAACTCACGAAGGCGTAGCGTTTACTTTTACTTAAACGGACGGAGCACGGGTAGGGAGCTCATGTTATGCGAAAAATGCAAGTGCACGGTGTGTGGGGAGAAACTCACAAACCTTTCGTTTTATTTAAAAAACTACAAAACTAAAACCATAAAACTTAAAGCTGAAAAACAAAAAGGACAAGACGAGTTAGAGAAACATAATGCGAATGCATGACTTTTGAAAACAAAAACTTGAGGATCACGACGAAACGTTACTTTGAACAAGGAATCTTTGAAAACTTTGACAACACGAGTTTAATTCCAGACACGACTCTCAAAAAGGGTCCCCAGTGGAGTCGCTAGCTGTAGCAACGTAAAAATTTTTGTTTCGGGTCGCTAATTGTGGCGATCTATTGAAAACTTGAAAACTTAAATTTTGATTTTTAAAATAAACAGGGAGTCGCCACCGATCTTTTTTTCTAGGTGTGATCGGACACCTATTAGATTTCTTTTTTCTTTAAAACGAGAAAAAGGCCGAGTTTAGGTCAACATGAAAATCCAGAGAAAAATCAGGGTTCGGGAGTCGGTTACGCGCGAGGAAGGTATTAGCACCCTCGCGACGTCCAAAATTGGTATCTTGTTAAACACATGTTGTCCTGATTTTCAAAAATACAAGTTCAATGTAACATTTAGTCGTGATCTAGTTGAAACACGAGAATTTTCAATTTTTGATTTTTGAGAAGGTCATACCGTTTTAACACAAATCGATTGATGTTCACCCAACATAGCGATGAAATCGATGACTTGATGTTAAATCGATACATTGCCTTATGTATTGAAATTAATTAGAAAACGAGAATAAGGTTTTCAAAATAATGCAAAGCCAGCCGATATGAAATGAAAATAAATGAAAGATAAAGCTAGAAATATATTGAAGCAAATATAAGCGTAACTATAATATTAAAAACAATGAGGACATATACGATATTAAATGTAACACTAAAATTGAACAGGAAATGGAAACAATGAATGTATATAATGATGATATTAAGTATATGTACACAATATGTATATATATATATATATATAAATAGTAATTGTATTAGGAATATAATATATATAGTATTTTGAAGTATATACATAAAATAGTAAAAATATATAACTAATAATGTTAAAATATATGCATATATATATAAAATAAATATTGAAAAACATATGTTCATAATATCTATGAAAAATATATACATAATAACATTAATATAAAACAATAAGTGATAATAATGAAAATATTAGGTAATAAATAATATAACGATATATGAGAATAATACTAATATAACAAGTATGTATATACACATATAATAAAATATATGTACTAATATTAATAATAAAAAGAATAATATAAATATATATATGAGACGGCATAAAATATATAAATATCATAGTATTTAAAATATATATATATGAAATAATAAAAGAAATATATAACAAAGTATATAAAAAGTATATGATATATAATCAAAATGTACACAATATATGCATACATTTAGAAATGATTGTAATATAAGAAAAAGCTATCCACACTCTTCATAAATACATACATATATATATAATGGTGTTAGAAATATATAGTAATATTAGAAATATACATATAATAGTACAGAAGATATATGACTAATAATATTAAAACATCTACATAAAAATACCTATAAAATATTAAAAGCATATATAAATAATACATATAAAAAATACATATATAATATAATATTGAAATATTTACATCATATATACATGATAAAAATAACTAATAATAATGTTTCACAAGTATATAAATATATTAAATACATACACATATGTATACGTGATAAAATATACACTAATACATATAAAATATAATAAATATAATAAGTATGTAAAGATTATAATCAATAATAATAAATAACCGAAAATGAAAACAAATCAAATTGAAAATAAGGCAATAGACTAACAAAAAGGACTAAATCGAATTAAAAATAAAGTTTTTAGGGGAAATCTAAAATAACAAATAAAGGAAAATGACCAATTTCAACGCGCATAAATAGTGGAGGGACCAAAAGCGCGATATTCCCTCCTCCTCAAAACGCAGCGCACCATCAGGGATTAAATAAAAAATCGAAGTAAACAGTTGGGCCAAATTGAAAATAACAACAAGTTTGATTATAAAATCATAAAATGCGGAAGGGCTAAAGGTGCAATTAGCCCTTCCGTAGAAAACACGTGGATCCTAATGGGTCAAAGCCGGATCGGGTCGGGCAGAGAGAAACGGCGTCGTTTTTTGGTCTGAATTTGGGCACAAAAATGGTGCCGTTTTGGTAGGCTATAAAAGCCTAAAATTTCTCAAAAAAAAATTCATTCCCATCAGCTTTTAAAAAAAAACAGGAGAGAAAGCTCTCCTCCCCTCTTTAGGTCGACCCGGATCTCGGTCAGGGGACCGATGAGCTCCACCGCAGACCCCTCGCCGGCCACCGCGAAATTCTAAAAGGTATATTTTTTTCTCGTTTTTTTTATGTATTTTTTATTAGTATATATAAATGATAAAAGAAGATAAATAGATCTTTCTATGTGTGAATAGTTGCGAAAAGTAAAAAAAATTAAAATGAAAATGAATCGAAAACAACACCTTGCTCTAAACCTCTCTTCTGTTTTTGTATTTCTTGCTATAACCGAATATTTCTATTGATTGTTTGAGTCTCTTTTGCTCTATTTTTTTCATCCAAAATCTGTGTTTTTTTTAAAATTTTTGTGTTTGGCCTTTTAAAAGGCTATTTACATTATTCTATCTTCCTTTCTGTCTTTTCTCTATTTAATTGCTTGTAGGTACTGAGTCAACGAGAGCGATGGATGACGGCAGTGCAGTGGCGGTGGCAGAGGGCAGTGCAAGTGGGAGGCCAAAAGTCAAAAGTTAGGGTGGCGCCGTATGCTAGGGAGTTAGGGTTTCATACTGTTGTTTTGTTTTTTCTGATATTGGGCTAGGTCTAGGTTGATTGGGCTTGGTTATTGGGCTCCGAGTATGGGTTTGGTTAATGTTGGGCTGAAATTTGGGTAGGTTTAGTTATTGAAATTTGGTGTGGTTATTGCAATGGGCTTTGGGTTAATTTGTATGGGTAGTATTTGTCAGGTCAAAATTGGCCTGTAACAGCCACTATGTAATCAGCATAGCCCAAAAATAAAGTTTAATAAATTGCCAACACCTATATGGAAATTGCCTCCCCCCCACCACATATTTGTTGGGCAGGGAAGTGGGCACTCTCTCTGGCAGTAAATTGTCAGTTTCATATTTTTTAACAAAATTAAAATAAAGTTAGAGAAGATACGAAATATGAATGTGTGTACAATAATATTTTTATATTTTTAAAATTTGATGATGTGGCACTATTTTATTGGTTTTATAGATGTAAACTATAGATGATGATATTGAGAGTATGATATTTTTATATGATTTTGACATAATAAGAATTTATAGTATATAATTTTTAAAATTTGTATTCATATCATATTATATTTTAACATTTTTTTTTCCAAATGAATCAGTGTACTTTTGTTTTGTTTTTAATCTTTGAATTTTTGGTTTCATTTGATTTCCAGGTCTCTTGCAAATTGCAGTCTCCATTCTACGGAAGACAACTAAATTTTGTTTTAAAGATCAAACAATGTCTGCTGATATTTTGTATATATAGAAAAATGGAGTTAGGACTCTAAATATAAAACGTGCTTTGGTGTAGAGTTCCAGGAAATTTCCCCCACTCTTTTGGGTGGAATCTTCATCCCACTTTTGCATTAATTGTTTCAAAGCTGATGTTAACCTCTTCCAAGTTCATGAATATATATTATTATTATCTACGATGTGGGCTTGCTCTTAGGCCCATGGATGAATTAAGCACAAAACACCGCCATCAACCCACTCCATATCTCATATATCTTTTTTAAGCTTGGTTTTATATTTGGAGGTTTAAATAAAGTATGGATTAGTATAGGCTCTAACATTTAATATTTAAGCTCGACTCAATTTTAATTTATCTTTCAAATTTATAATAAGTTATTTTCTATTTCTTGTATTATGCATTACTCTCTCAATTTGGATCCAATTGAACTTTCTATTAGATTACACAAAACCTGATGAATAGTTTATCTCCCAAAGATTAACATACTATGAGGATTCTTTCTAATCTCAACCGTAATATACTAAGGCTGTGTTTAACTATGCTTAAAAAAAAACACTTTTGAAAGAAAAGTTGTGCTAAACAAACAACTTTTTGTTGAAATGAGTAGCTTTTCAAAAACAATTTTACCCAGAAGCTAAAAATTTTAACTTTTCTTGAGCCAAAAGCACTTCTAGAAGCATTATTACTTTTTCATCTCTCCATTTTTCTTCTCTCATTTTTCATTCACATTAAATTGCAAATACTAATGTATAATGTTTTAATATTTATATACCAATATTTTAATTTGCTAGGTTTATGTTTTCTATACTATGTTAATATCTAATATGGGTTACATTTTAAAATAAAATCATTAATTAAAAAAACATTTCTTAAAATAGTACAAATGTGTTAATATCTAATTACAAATATTTAATGGTTATATTTAAATATTTAAAATATAATTTATATATTCTAATTAAATTTTATAAATAATTAATATTAATTGCTTAAAAATATTTAAAATTTATATTTTATATATTAAAATATTAACAACAAGTTATAATAAATCATTTTATATTCTTGCTAAAATATAATAATATTAATTAATTTAAACATTATTTAAATGCATATTTATTTATATTATTATATCTAAAATAGACATTTTTATTTCTCAAAAGCATTTTTTGGCAATAATACTAAACGCTTAGATCTGCAGAATCACGCTCTGTAGGATTTGAACCTACGACATTGAGTTTTGAAGACTTACGTTCTACCAAATTGAATTAAAAGCGCTTTCTTATCATAATAAATATGACTATAAAAAAGAGGATTCTTTTATTTTATAACCCTAATATATTGCGGAAAACTCTACTATTATATATAATATGAGAAAATGAAAGATTATATATGCTTAATTTTAATCAATCTAAAACGACTCCCTTATTTTTTTCTACATTCTCAATGTATCAATAATATTACAATGAGCGCGGATCCAACACGCAACATTCAAATTTCTTTTCTCTTATTCCCATTGCAATCGTAGTCTTCCTCACCAATCGCCCTATTGAAATATTCTACTAGGTTCAAATCTCTTTTTTCTCGAATTATTCAGTCCGAACATCCATTTTTTTTTAATCGTTTATGTGGTATTTGCCTTGAGTTCGTAACTTGAATCAGTATTGCAATACTATTGACTGTATGTTAGGAAGATAAGTTATTTTCTATGCTTATTTTTCCTTGGAAAAATTTACATTTGTTGATAGTATCACAGGGCAAAAATTGTTACCAAAGGCATCAGGGTACCTTAAGATATCAGCTTTATTGTCCCTTATTTCAAGATCGGCAGGCGACTTGAACGCTTAAATCTTCGGCTCCCACCAAAAATCTCTAATTATTTTGTGCAAAAAAGATTTATGTTGTATGCATGCCAAGTGTTTGTAAAAATGTTTTTTAGGCTTCTCTTCCTAGCGATAAGCTATTCCAATCTTCGTCTATTTTCTTGATCAACATTTCAACTTGCTTTTGGAATTTGAACTAACCTGATGGGAAGAAAATTTCATTTCATGTTATTAGTATTTGTTTTGTTTTGGATGGTGGAAAGCTAAAGGGGAAAGAGATCAAATGGGCGAATATTATTTATTTCCTGAAGTTGTAAGAGAGAATGTTCAAGAAGCATAAAATGGTATTTCCTGGTAGCAACATTCTCTGCACTCGACCATCTGTTTTCAGTATTTTTGTACATAAACTTGTGATTTCTACCCAATGCATATGTTACTTAAAACTTCATTTTTATTGAAGTACATATGTCCGACACCCGTGTCTAATGCATGTTTAGATGTGGGTATGGGGGTATGATCCACCAATATATGAAAGAAAAATTGAGCATTCTTGTGTTGGATATATACCCATATCCTATGCTCATTCCTGCGTCCAAATAACATATAGCCCAGTGCAGATATGGCCTTGCTAGATAGCTCTAGTTACGTTTGTTGTGGATTTGTTTTCATGATGTAGATTAATTGGACAGCATACAACGTAAATTTGCAAGTCTATTGGTACTTGAATGGCCGAAAAGAAAAATAATATACGTTAGCTGTAGTTTGTTGTTGTATTATAATTCCTCATTCTTGTTATTATAGCCAATGTTATTTTTCTATGATTTTATGATGAAATTTTTTCATATAGGAGTGGTTACCAGCCAATGTTTCTGTTCTCACACCCACGATCCGATGTATATGATATGCTTATCTATATTTGCTTGTACATACATGTCTATATGAGTATGGGAAAAAAAACCTGTGAAGGATTGCTCACGGGTGGTTGTACTCATATGTCTGTGAGTATATTAACTTTATATAAAAGAAGAGACGAAGACCGGAGGGGTGTGTATATATGAAGCACCCACGAGGGGTGTAGGTGGGATATGACTCGTGCATGTATTTTATATTTATATTATAAAAAATATTAAGGTACGAATGAAATTCATTAGCCTTGCAAGGTATCATATATTCTCAGTCGTTCGACCAATAAATTGTACACTACCTCGCTACATTATTTACAGTAACTATCAACAATGAAGGTAACTTACGAATGATCTTGAGGCAATGTTACTTTATAACCTACTTCTCTATTGGGTAAGACTATTTTGAGTTGACAAAACAAGCCCAAGCCTAAAAACTCGAGCCTGTAATAAATCTAAGTTTCCAAAAAAATTGATCTTGAAAAAGCTTGAGCCCGATAGAACCCAAGCCCAAGCTCATAACAAACTGGAGTTTGAGCCCGATCTAGCTCAAGCCCGAGATAAATCTGACTCAAAACTTGAAAAAGCTCGACTTTATTACTGAATTGTCATAATAGACATTAATAATAAATAATTACTCGAAATATAAATAATGATAATTCTTTTTAAAAAAAAATGTTTTCATAAGCATTGCATATTTATATTCAAATTTTATTAATAGGAAAAATAATTTATCATAATTTTTATGTAAAATTATAAATTTAAATAAATTTTTAAAAATATTAAATTAAAATAAAATATTTTTAATACTATAATTATATATGTACAATAAATATATAAAATTATTAATTATTAAAATCTATAAAATTAAACTTTAATGATAATATAATAATATATAACTATTACCAAAAATCGATTCCCTAACATGACCTTAAACTGATATACTATATTAGTATATTACTAATACATAAAATAATAAAATAATAAATACTATTAATAATATAGTATAATATAACATATAACTATTACTAAAAATATTAATATATATAACTATTATAATAATATAGATTACAATAAAAGATATGATATTATAATGTTTAATCATCGATACATAAATATAAACTATTAATATATTTTATGATATGATATAGGGTTTTATAATATATAAAGAGGGCTAACTTTTAAATGTACGAAAAGTATAAGAATTTAGAGTATATTTCAACTAATAGTATAATAATAATATATAATATATAATGTACTACTATTATATATAACTATTATTATACTATAGATTCTAATAAAAGATATAACATAAATAGTGATATGTAATTTAGTATATTAACATGTTTATAATTATAACAAGCAATACATAAAAGTGAATAAATTATATTAGGATGATCCTATAAAGTATTGTTTTTAGGCATCAATAAAATAGTGCCACGTCATTAAATTTAAAGATAACAAAATATTATTATACACTCATCTATATCTAATATCTTCTCCAACTTAATTTAAATTTAATTAAATTATTTAAAATAATTAATTTTTTAAATTATAAACAAACATTTTTTCTTCTTTAACAAATTTTAATCATTTTATTTTTCATTTTCATAAATTAATTTTTTTTATTTTTGTGCAACCAATTTTAAAAAAAAAATACTAATTTTTGTGCAATTTTTCTGTCATTAATGCATAATTTTGGTAATTATTTTACTCTGAACCTCGGACCTAAAACCCAAATCTTGAACTCAAACCTTGAACCTTAAATCTTGAACCCTAAGGTTTAGGGTTTAGATTTGGGATTTAAGGTTCATGGTTTGGGATTTAAGGTTTAGGGTTCATGGTTACATGTTATTAGTTTAGGGTTCATAGTTTAAAGATTTGGGGTTACGAGTTTGAGTTTAGGGTTTAAGATTTTGGGTTTAGGGTTTGCGATTCTATATTCAGGGTTTAGGGTAAAAAAATAGCAAAATTATGTGTCAATGGCATGGAAAAATTGATGAAATGTGATTTAATAATTGAAAAGGACCATGAATAATATGGTGAGAAATGTCCATAAAACAATTTCTCTATGAATGAGTGTATAATAGTAATTTCATATATTTAAAATTTGATTATGTGGCAAATTTTTATTGGTGCCTAAAAACCTTAGTTTTTAGAATCATCCTTATGTAAGTTATTCCCTACATAAAATATTATTAAAAACTTAATATTTAATAAATTATTATTTTTTAAATTAGATTTTGAATTAGGCTTTAACTTTTACAACTTGTATTTTGATAATGAGTTTAATTTCTTTTTATTTTGTACTTGAGATTTGGGCTATAATTTGTTTATTTTGAGTTTGGATAATAATGAGTATATTATTTGGGTTTTAGCTTAGTATAATATTTTTGAGGTTTGGAATAAATTTAATAAGAAAGCAAGTTATCCAATTGTTAATACAATATAATAATAAACAATAAAAGATATTTTCGTTAATTCATATAATATCATAAAATAAAGAAGTTTACCTACAATAAGCACTTTAATTATTTTATATAAAAGAACTTTATTTTATATATAGTTTATGTTTTTTATAAGACTAATTTGAATTGTATTGTTATCGTATAAAAGTAAAATGAATTATTACATTCAAAATTAAAATATTTATAACTTATAAAATTCAAAATCATATGAATCTGTTAGAGTTTGCCTGACTCGATCCGAGCCTGAATCCAAAAAAATTTGAACTCAAAAATTTTGAGTCTAAAGTAAGCCTGATCCTAGTGCGTCCGAACCTGCTCATTTGCTAGCTCTAGGACTATTATTATATCATTACCTCAACCCTCCATTGGCCACCTCGGCCCAATGAGTGGTATAGTGGGTAGGAACCCTCACTTGCTTATAAATACCCCAATGATCAACATAGTAGGGAACTGCTTGCCACTCTTAACCCTAATGCACTAAGTCCTCTACCACCTCTGCCTGAGTCCTGCTACTTTTCCAGCTCTCGACCATAGAGTGGGTGAACTGGCCTTCTTCGACACTGCTCTCTCTCCTCCTTCTCCACTTCCATTGATACCATGTATCAATAATCATATTATAATGTAAATATCGAAATTCATGTTAAATTATTTATTTTCAAAGTTTTAACAAAAGAAAATTTATATAAAATTCTTTTTTGGCTGATATATAAAATTCTATATTAAATAAAAAAACAACATATAAAATTTTTGGGTTTTGAAATAAATATTTTATAATATGAGTATTAGGTTTATAAATTTAATAAGAAAGAGAGTTATTCAATTTTCAATACAATATAATAATAAACAATAAAATATATTTTCGTTAATTCATATAATATCAATAAATAAAAAAGTTTACATAAAATAAAAATTTTAATTATTTTATATAAAATAAATTTACTATATATATAATTTATGTTTTTATAAGGCAAATTTGAATTGTATTGTTATCATATAAAAGTAAAATGAATTATTACATTTAAAATTAAAATATTTATAATTTATAGAATTCAAAATTATTTGAATACATTAGAGCTTGCTTGGCTCAACCCAAGCCTGGATCCAAAAAATAAATTGAGCTCGAAAAAACATGAGTCCGAAAAATTTGAGTCTAAAGTAAGTCCTATTTGAGTACGCTCGAGCTCGCTAATTTGCTAGCTTTAGGACTACTGTTATATCTGTAACGCCCTAATCTATTAAACTCTGTTTTTATGAATTTTATCATAAATAAAGTATTTAGTTTAGTGGTTAAGGCTTGTGGGTGTGTGTTGGAGGTCTTGGGTTCAAGTCTCCCTTTTGGAATTTTTGCTATTTTTGTTCCTAGCCTTATCCTTAATTACGAGACTTATATTATATTTTCGATCAACTCATATCAGAATGAGCTTGTTGGTTTAAGTGGTAAGTGTTAGCTTGCCCAGGATCTTGTGTTCAAATCCGTGAGTGTACGTTTGGTAATAATTTTTGCTTCGGTGTGTATGCCATTGGCGTAGTAGAAGTTGGATGGAATTGAAATTCTGTAGTAGTTGGATGAGAGTTAGTGGGTCGACTTTGGTGGGATTGAGTTGTTAGTGGGGGTGTTGGTAGGGAGTTTCGATGTCACATTATTTTTTACTCTTTCTCTGTGTAATTTCCTTCTTCTTTCTCTCTATTTTTTTGTTTCAAACCAAAATCGTGTGTTACCATTTGTTCAATCGGCATCGTTGTTTCATTCATCATTTCCTATTGTGCAAATTTTCGATTGCAGTTCGTATCGGTAAGTTATTAAGTAGGTGTAGTTTTACTGTTTCATGATTGGTGATTAATGGGGGATTTTCGTTATTCTTGTAATAGGAGGATTTCTGTTGATGGTGTTTTTTTTAATTCTCGTTTAGGGGAAAGTCAAGAAGCGATTTGTGCTCCTCTAGTGATTTGAGTGTTGGGTGATTACTGTTCGTTAGCGGTAAGTATATTTGTGCATTGTTCGGATTTGAGAGGCTAAGTTCATGGTCAATTTTTTGTTTGAATTTGTAAATCGATTGCTAAAATAATCATTGGCATATTGTTTTTAGGTTATGAAAGTCTCGAGGTTGCTTTTGCATCAAAATTGAGCCAAGTGTGTAACGAGAAACTCGAAAAATGTATACCGACAAAAGCCGAAATTGGAGCCTTTCGACGCAGCATGACTGTGTGGCTGGCCGTATGCACGGCCGTGTGCGAAGCCATGTGTGACACACGACTTAGGCCATTTTGGGCCGTTTTGGCCACACGGGCATGTGTGAGTCATCTGTGAGGTCGTGTGGGCCACATAGGCTAGGCCATTTTGGGCGTGTGGGCCACACGGGCAAGCTATTTTGGGTCGTGTGAGCTGCAAGGGCGTGTGGGCCCAAATTTTAGATGTTTTCTCTAGGATTGTACATATCGTCTCGATCGACTGTGGGCCTTCCGTGGGGTCGGTATGTGTTTAAATAAGCTATTAAGCATGAAATTTGATAGTCTGATAGTGTGAAACATGACGTAAATAACGTCTAACATGTATGATCTGTTATATACCAAGCATGTTCTGTTTCTATTATACAAGTATGTATGTTATATATATCCAGAAATTTGCTATGCAGTGTTTATGTCTGATTATGGGGCGGGATATGTATTATGTGGAGGAAATGTTCTGTGTGAGGCAATATGTCGCCATTATACTGATAGCATAATTGCGTTTATTCTGAAAAGTGTCGTATGGACACTAAATGGTGTGTAGGGCTGGGTGGATGTTTTATACCCACGTGGTGATGGGATGGTCAGAGTTGGTGTGTAGAGGATTGGGGTAGGATTATATATACATATCTGTTTCTGTATTACTCTTATCTGATTTTGATTCTATAATAAAATAAATTTGTTTTTTATCGCCATGTATTTGAATTCGAGATTTTGTTTCTGTGAGTTGCACATTGAGTTATAAAAACTCACTTTCTGTTTGTCTGATAATTTTAGGTAACCTTCAAACTTAGGTGGGTTAGTGCGACGGAAGCTCGATTGTGTCCACATTGCCGTAAAACTATTTTTACTTTAATTTGGCTTACTTAAATTTTTGTTTTGAAAGTTTTGTATAATTTGGACTCTTAGGACTTTTGGAACTGTTTTTGGTTTTGGATTTTTATTTTGGTTTTTTAGCATAGAGGTTGATAAAACAGTTTTTATGAAAACGACAATTTTTCTGAAAATAATGATTTTCAAAGAAACAAATCGACTTACCAAGATATAACGTTTTAAGAAACTCCACTGCAAAATATTCGATTTAATTGAAAGACGTAAACGAACAACGATTTTAAATGAAATAAGTATATCAACACGTTTTCCAAACAAATCGGGCTTACTAAGTAACAATGGTTTACTATGGTTTCAAATAAAAAGAAAGTCAAATTTATAATGTTTCTTCGTAACACTTCCAGATTCAGCTGTAAAGTCTAGGTCGGATGTAGGGTGTTACAATATCCTTACCTCAACCTTCTATCGGGCCACCTAGGGCCCAATGAGTGGTATAATGGGTGAGAACCTTCACTTACCTATAAATATCCCAATGATCAACGTAGTAGGGGAACTGCTCTCCATTCTCAACCCTGATATACTAAGTCCTCTACTACCTCTGCCTGAGTCCATATACTTTTCCAGCTCTCGACCATAGAGTGGGTGAATGGCTTTCTTTGACACTGTTTTCTCTCTTCCTTCTCCAATTTCGCTGATATCGTATGTCGAACCCATTTTTTGAAATCATCGACTTTTTTATTTTGAAAACGAAAATGGGAGTCGCCACTAATCCTTTTTTTTTTGGTGAGGTGTGATCAAATCACCTCGTAATTTGATCGCTTTAATAAAAGGTTTGATTTACTAAAACAACGATTTTTTGTCTAAAAGATTTAGAAAATGGGTTTGGGAGTCGGTTCCATACGAGGAAGGATTAGCACTCTCGTAATGCCCAAAATTGGTACCTAATTGATTAATTAATGTCTTAACGTCGAAAGTTGAAAACTCGAAAAGAATTTAAAATACGATCCCTCTTTGCATTATGTTATTCTCGATTAAAATTACTCAAATAAATCAAAACGTATAAAATGCCTCATTATCTCGAAGTAATAAAATGTCACATCCCGTAAATTAGGACACGGCACCTCACATTTTTGAGAATAAGCTTGCCTTTTATTTTTTATTTGAAATCTTATGTATTTTAATTTTGAAAGGATATTCGGTTATTCAAGTTCAACGAGAAAATCGAAACCCCGTAAGTTAGGGTACTATTTCTCAAATCTCCCAAATACCAAACATTGCCCATTTTTGAAAATTTATTTTGAATAATAATAGGTGTAATATTTAAACGATGTGTATTTATTTTATTCGGGTCTGTGTGTGGGTCGCGTCAAAACGATGTCGTTTTGGGCGTTTAAGGCTAGCCCAAAACGACACTGTTTTGAGAGCCTATAAGTGAAAATTTTTTCAAAAAAATTCTTTTCAAAACAATTTTTCTTTTAAAAAAAAGATCAAAGCTCTCTCTTTTTCTCTGAACCAGTCTTTTGCCAACCGTCGGTCCTGCGAATCGACACCGCGCCGGTCACCGGTCACTGGAGACGACACTGCCGTCCACGGTGGCTGAAAAATCACCCAAACCTCTATTTTTTTTGCGTAAAACCCCTTTTTTAGACTTAAAATCCCAAAAATAAAAAAGGGACAAAAACCCCTCGACTTTCGCCGTCCTCCGCCGCGGCCTTTGGCCGAATCCCAAGGGATCCGATGACCTCACGAACCGACGATGGAACAATAGGTGAAAAGGTTTCTTTTTTGTTTTTATTATTTATTTATTTATTTATTTCGGAAAGAAAAGGAAGAAAAAATAATAATAATAAAGATGAGGGGAAAGCACCTTTCAATATTGAACCGGTTTCAAAAGTTTTTTTTTTTTTATATATATTTTTCCGCGTTCTCAACAATTACATTGATAATGGCTTTTATAGCCAATATTACACTGCTTATTTCACTATTTGTTGCTACTGTTTGCTTTCCTTTCTGCTACTGTTTTTGTTCTATTTCTTTGTTCTTGTTTCTGTCCTTTTCGCAGGTTTGCTCTGTTAAAGAAGGGGAGAAAGGCAAACCTTTTTCCATTTTGGTGAAACAACGGCAGACATGGTGCATCAGGCCTCGGGGGGCATGCGTGCTGCGGAGGCATGAGGGGACGGCACTGCTAGGTGGCTAGTTAGATTTTCAGATCTACTGAAAATGTTTAAGTTTGTGGGCCAATTGGGCCATAGGGTTTTTTTAATTTTTGGATTGTTTGTAAATGTAATTTTGGGCCTGTAATGGACTCTAGTCTTATTATTATTATTATTTATTTTATTTCTTAGTTTATTTTATATCGGCCCGAGGCATTTACAGCTACCCTTCTTTTCTTATTGTTGTGTAATAGGAATGAAGAAAAGACTTTAAAAAGGGCCAATTTTGCCTGGTCTCGCCTAATCTCGACCCCTTTGGTGCTTCTCTTTTTCAAATAGCTCCGTTCTAACCCATTGCAACTTTAGAGGTATAGGAATCGTCACTTCAACCTACTCCACTGCAACTTCAGGGAGATAAGATTAGTAGCTTCAATCTGCTCCACTACAACTTTAGGGAGATAATATTCACTATCTTCAATCTGCTCCACTGTAACTTCAGAGAGATTAGATTTGCTTCTTTCGATCTTCTCCACTGCAACTTCAGGGAGATAAGATTTGTAGCTTCAATTTTCTCCACTGCAACTTTAGGGAGATAAGATTTGCTACTTTCGATCTACTCCACTGCAACTTCAGGGAGATAAGATCTGTAACTCCAATCTGCTCCATTGCAACTTCAGGAAGATAAAATTTGTAACTTGTAGCTTTAATCTGTTTCACTGCCACTTCAGAGAAATAAGATTCGCCATCTTCAGTCTGCTCCACTGCAACTTTAGGGAGATAAGACTCGTAACTTCAACCTACCCTACTGCAACTTCAGGGAGATAAGGTTTATAGCTTTAATCTGTTCTACTACAACTTCAGAGAAATAAGATTTGCCATCTTCAATCTGCTCTACTGCAACTTCAGGGAGATAAGGTTTATAGCTTTAATCTGTTCTATTACAACTTCAGAGAGATAAGATTTTCTATTTCCAGTCTGCTCCACTGCAACTTCAGATAGATAAGACTTGTAACTTCAACTTGCCCCACTGTAACTTCAAGGAGATAATGTTTGTAACTTCAAAGAGATAAGATTTGCTATTTTTATTCTAATCCACTGCAACTTCAGGGCGATCAGATTTGTAATTTGTAGCCTTAATTTGTTCCACTGTAACTTGAGGGAAATAAGATTTGCCATAATGACTATAATCTGTTCCACTGCAACTTCAGGGGCATAGGATTTATGCTTTCACTGATCTGTTACATCGTTCTCTGGGGAACATGACCTATAGAATCCATTTCATGGGCCTATTTATGCCTAGTAATTAGGATGTCATGATGTGTATGAATGATATTTACATGAATGCAGAATGTCATTTTTTGAGAATGACCCCTTTTTAATGCTTAGGTTGTCATTGCTCGCTGTTTATCAATGTTCTATCACTGATGTGTTACCATGCTTTCTTGCTCAACAGGTATCTTTATACACAAAGTCCGAAGAAATAGTCATAATTTAGACTATTCTTTTTCAAATGTTTCCAAACCTTAAATTTGGTTAGTTCTGAATAGTGGTCCTGTTTTTAGATCATTGTACTATTTAGAAAAACTTTTCAGAGCAATATGTAAAACTCCTTTTTCTTGAATATTATTAGTCCATTATTCATTATTTCAATGAAAAATGTCGCAATGGATAAAAAGAATTTTATTGAGAACAAAGCTTGAAATGGATAATTTAATCAAAGATAGCAAACATTGCTAAAATACAAAATAAATAAGATGAAAATAGGTGCCCTAGATATCGCAGCATGAGCTTCCTCACACTAACTTCTCGAGGAACCTTTTGGAGTTGATATGTGCTTCGGAGATCCAAAATACTTTGTTGATGCCCCAAGACGTAACATCTCTCCTCCTTGTTCATTCAGGGATAACAAGACTACCATATGCCCCATCTTTGATCAAAATTTGAATTGCCTTTTTCCTAGGTTTTCAATTCAAAACCCCTTTGGTCTCAAGATGCCCTTTGCAGGTTTTTGCCTCGGCCTCTCCCCCTTTTTTTTTCTTTAGGTGAAGTATTTTTTGACTGAATCTGAATTCACAGGGTTGGCCAAATCTCTGCCATCCATCTTGGTCAAAATTAATACTCTTCCAAAAAAGGCCTTCTTTACCACATAAGGTCCTTCCCAATTCGGCATCCATTTTCCTTTAAAGTCCTTTTGTATAAGAAATTTAATTTTCAATACTAGGTCCCCCTCATGAAATTCTCTGGGACGAACCTTTTTGTTGTAAGCTCGTGTCATCTGTTTTTGGTACATCTGACCATGATGGATGGCTTTTAACTTTTTCTCCTCGATCAAGTTTAGTTGATCATATCGGGATTGGATCCATTCTACTTCATCCAACTTCAATTTTTCCAAAACTCGGAGAGAATGAATCTCAACTTCAATGGGTAAAATCGACTCCATTCTATAAACTAAAGAAAAAGGCGTTGCCCCGGTGGAGGTCCTGATAGACGTTCGATAAGCATATAGATTAAATGGTAACTTTTCATGCTAATCTTTATAAGTCTCAGTCATTTTCCCCATGATCTTCTTGATATTCTTATTTGTTGCCTCCACTGCACCATTTATTTTTGGGCGATATGGTGATGAGTTGTAGTGTTTGATCTTGAACTGACTGTAGACTTCTGATATTGTGTTGTTGTTCAAATTTAGTGCATTGTCAGATATGATCCTTTCTAGCATTCTATATCGACATATGATCTCTTTCTTTAAGAACTTGCTGACTTCTAAATTCGTGACATTGGTGTAAGAAGTGGCCTCTACCCACTTGGTGAAGTAATCGATGACCACAAAGATGAATTAATACCCATTAGAAGCTTTTGGTGATACGGCCCAATGACATCCATGCCCCACATAAAGAAATGCCACAGAGAAGTCATGACATGAAGAGGTGAATGAGGCATATGAATTTTGTCTCCATAAATTTGGCACTTATGACATCTCTTGGCATAATTAATACAATCCCCTTCCATGGTGGACTAATAATACCCGAATATTATGATTTTCCTGGCCATTATAATTGGCATGTGTTCCACAGACACCCTCGTGGACTTCTTCCAAGATTTTCTTAGCCTCGACAACATCTATACATCTTAGTAGCACCTGATCTTTTCTTCTTTTATATAGGATCTTTCCAGCTAAGACATAGTCACTAGCCAGTCTTCTCAATGTCCTTTTATCATTCTCAGTTGCTTGGTCAGGGTATTTATGATTCTTCACATATCGCAGTATATCGTGGTACCAAGGGTGATCATCATTTTCTTCTTCTTTTTCAATGTTGTAACAATAAGCTGGAGTCTCATAAATACTCATCTGTATAGGTTTTACATCCTCTTGTTTGTTCACTTTGACCATGGAAGCTAAAGTAGCCAATGCATCAGCCATTTGATTTTTATCTCATGGGAGATAGTAGAAGGTGATGTCATCAAACTCTTCAATTAGCTCCAAAACCAGTATTCAATAATTGATCAACTTGGGGTCTCTCGTCTCCCATTCACCTTTGAGTTGATAGATCACTAGCTCAGAATCCCCGTATACCTTTAAAACTTTGATCTTACTTTCTATGGCTATACAGATGCCCATGATGCATGCTTCGTATTCTGCTATATTATTCGTGCAATCAAAATCCAATTTGCTAGTAAAGGGATAATGATCTCCGTTTGGGGATACTAGGACTGCCCCAATTCTGTTACCCACAGTGTTTGAGGCTCCGTCGAAGTTTAGCTTCCAAGGATGACCTTCTTGAGAGTCTTCTTCAGTAGTTTCAACATACATTAGATCTTCATTTGGAAAATCAAATTTCAAGGGCTTGTAATCTTCTAAAGCTCTACTAGCCAAAAAATCTACTATTGCGATCCCTTTTATAGCCTTCTGATTCACATAAACTATATCAAATTCGAAAAGAAAAATTTGCCACCGGGTCATTCTACCATTCAAAGTAGTCGACTCCATCATGTACTTTAGAGGATTGAGTTTTTAGATGAACCAAGTTGTGTAGTATAACATATACTGTCTCAGACTTCGAGTTATCCAAATCAAGGTGCAACACAATTTCTCGATTGGCGAATATCTTGTCTCACATTCAGTGAATTTCTTATTGAGATAGTATATCGCTCTTTCTTTTCTTCCTGACTCATCATGTTGACCAAGCACGCATACCATGGAATTCTCGAATACTGCCAAGTATAGTATCAGCGGCCTATCTGGGTTAGGAGGCATTAGTACTGGGGCGTTGGACAAGTAATGTTTGACCTTGTCGAAAGTCTTTTGACGCTTCTCATCCTAAACGCCTGGATTGTGTTTCTTAAGAAGACGGAATATGGGGTCGCATTTCTCAGTTAGTTATGAAATGAATCAAGCGATGTAATTTAGTCTTCCTAGGAAACCTCAAACTTCTTTTTGAGTGTGTGGCAGAGGCAACTCCTGTATAGCCTTTGCTTTATCTGGGTTGATCTTGATCCCCTTTTCACTGACTACAAATCCTAACAATTTTCCCAACCTAGCCCCGAAAGTACATTTTGCTGGATTGAGCTTCAGCTGGAATTTTCTCAATCTCAAGAACAAGTTCCTCAAGACTTGTACATGCTTTTTCTCTGTTTGGGACTTTGCAATCATATCATCAACATAAACCTCGATTTCTTTATGCATTATGTCATAAAATAATGTTACCATGGCTCTTTGGTATGTTGCTCTTACATTTTTCAGTCCAAATGGCATAACTTTATAGCAAAATGTTCCCCACATGGTTACAAATGTGGTCTTCTCTATGTCTTCAAGATGCATCTTTATCTGGTTGTATCCCAAGAAACCATCCATGAAGGAAAACAGTGAGTAACCTACCATGTTGTCCACTAAAGTGTCGATATAAGACAATGGGAAATTGTCTTTCACACTGGCTTTGATCAAATCTCTGTAGTCTATGCACATTCGTACTTTCCCATCTTTTTTGAGGACGGAGACAATATTGGCTACCCATTCTGAGTATTTAACCACTTGTAAGAAACTAACATCGAATCGCTTCTTGACTACCTCTTTTATTTTCAATAAAACATCGGGCCTCATTCTTCGGAGCTTCTGTTGAACTGGCTTGCACTATTCTTTTATGGGGAGTCAGTGTACCACAATATCAGTACTTAACCTGAGCATGTCTTGACATGGCCATGCGAAGACATCTTTGAATTCTTGGAGTAACTCAATGAGGTCCCGCTTTGTCTCTGCAGCAATGCAAGCTCCAATTTTTACCTTTTTTTCCTCTCCTTGGCTCACAATTTCCATTAACTCTTTGTAAGACAGGATTTGTTTCTCATCTTATTCTACCATCCTCAACAAATCACGAGATAGGTTACAGTCTCAATCATCTTCAAAATTCTAAGAATCCTCCATACACATATCTTGCTCAAAAGGAGACTCTGAGTTAGTAGTAGTGTCGCCCATATCATTGATATCTAGAGACCTATTATAGGGATGAAAAAAAAAATCTAAAGAACAAAAGAATCTAAGAATAATTATCTATATGGTATGGTTATGAATGAAATGGAAAGAATAAAATAATATTTGCTCAAGATGTTATGTAAAGATGCATTTTATTGAAATAAAGACGTTGGATATAAGCCTATTTCACAAAAGGATTCTTATTGCTCCTAGGCTTAGAGCAACAAGCGTGTTTTGAACATTACTCTGAATTTGCTTTAAAAACTACAGGAATCTCTTCAGCAGTCCAATTGTTCAGAACACTTCCAGGTACATAAAGATAGATGCCTGATAAATTTTCTCCCCCAATTTCTTATTCGGATATGGCGTTGATGTTCAGATTTCCCAACATTTGTTTTAGTCGTGAAGTGATAACCACTGGGTGGTCGACTTTATAGACTTTCTTTTTTAACCCTTCTTTTGAGGCGCACACATTTTCTCCTCCTGAGACTTTGGCATATTCGAAGAATTCTAGCTCATTATTATCCATCGGATTTTACACTAGGGCCCTAAATTCAACACATTCCTAAATCACATGGCCTTCTACAGTATAAAACTCACAGTAGTTCCTCATCCATTGGGTCTCTCCTCTAAATCCTGTTTGATTAATCCTCCCTCTACCATCTTTTTCCAAGCCAATCTTAGTGGGGTTTTTACTTCCGTTACATTAATTTTGGTTCTCTTACCTCTATTCTCAATTATCACGTTTACCCCTTTATCAAAATAACTAGGTAACGTATTTCCTGCCACATTAGGCTCTGATGGGTCGTCGAACTTTACAATTCCCATTTTAATGAACCTTTTGATCAACTTTTCAAAAGCGATGCAGTTCTCAATTGAGTGTCCCGTGATTCCCTCGTGGTACTCGCATTGAGCATTTACATCATACCATTTGGGGAATGGAGGTTGCATAGGTTTTATGTATAAAGGGGATGCCACATGTGCATCAAACAGACTCTGATACAACTCTCTATATGTCATCGGGATGGCTGTGAATTAGAGCCTTTTTGTATTTGGCCTCAGGCTGGATTCTTGCCTTGGGGGCCTTGATGGCTAGTGGTTACTGTCCTCGGTAGGCTTACAGTGATTGGTTTTGAATAACCCTTATTATACATTCTTACATTATTCATCTCGTTTTCCTTCTTTCTCGGGGCCAATCTTTTAGAGTTTTCCCCCAGGTCTATCTTACCACTTCTCGCTGCGTTTTTAATCATTTCACCAGACATTACTATATCCGAGAAACTCTTAGTAGTGCTTCCCAATATATGGTTGATGAACAGGACTTTTAAAGTGTTGATGAAAAGCATTGTGGTTTCTTTTTCCATAATAGATGGCTGGACTTGCATTGCCACCTCTCTCCATCTTTGGGCATATTGCTTAAAGCTCTCATTTTTTTTCTTCTCCATGTTTTGCAGTATGATTCTGCCGGGTGTCATGTCCATCACATGACTATATTACTTCATAAAAGTTTATGCCAAGTCTTTCCATGAATTAATTTTTGCACGATTCAGTTGGTTGTACCATTTAGCTGCTGACCCGATTAGACTGTCCTGAAAGCAGTGGATTAATAGTTGATCATTATTCACGTATCCTGTCATCATTTGACAGAACATAGTAATGTGAGCTTCTGGACAACTAATCTCATTATTCTTTTCAAACTCTAGAGTTTTGAACTTTGGAGGGAGAACTAAATCTGGGACCAAACTCAGGTCCTTGGCATCAATTTCGCAATGATAATCAGAGTTTTCCATTGCTCTAAATTTTTCTTCTAGCCATCTGCATCGATCCTCAAGTTGCTTTGGTAGTTCTACTCTTGTTTTTTTTTTCCATTTCTGACATATCATCTAGATCAGGAACAACGGGATTGGTTGGGTTATCCCTCGGATTGAAACCTGAGCCTATTTAGTAGTTCATCGGCGCTGAAGTACCGGTTTGATACTGTTGGGGTCTGCTTGTAACGGGTACCTTTGGTGGGTACGCCTCTGGTTGTGCCTGAGCATTTATCAGGGTAAAACCCAGTGGGTAAATAGGATACTCATTATCATCCTCTGAGTTGACCGTAGTGCTCTTCCCTTTTTCACATTCTCGAGCCAGCAACTGCGCCAATTGGCTGATCATACTTCCTTGGGATTCCAGTATCTGATCTCTCATCTCCTATTGTACTTTCGCTAACTGTTCTTGCAGTTGCGCTTGCAACTGGTCTTGCATTTCTTTTTTAATCTATTTTAGCCTTTCCAATCTTTGGTCCATTACTTTGGTTTTGGCGTGAGTACTGTAACGATTTTCGGTTGGTTGGCTCTTGTTGGTTTCTAGATTAACTAAAATAATTTCGCTTAATTAGGGTCTTTTTGTGAAATTTAATGCATATGATGCAATGTAATGCAAATGCATGAAACAAATACAAAAAGAGGCATTGACTCTAATTCAATTATGTTAGATCAACTTTACTAGAAAACAAATTTCTTTACATAAAACGGATTACATATACGGCTTTGCCTTAATGCTCAAAGCCTTAACCTTCCTAAGAAGCCAAGCTAACTCTTGACCCTGATCTGATTCTGATTCATACTTCAAGCTTAGCACGTCAGCTTGAATTGCTAGGTTTTTCAAATGATCAGCCACCTCTCGTATTTGAGCCACAGCTTTACCCATGATATGGTCCCTATCCCTGACCTGACCTTGAGAACGGTGGAGTTGCTCTTTCCAATGCTCATTGTTTGTTTCAAGGAGTTCAACTTGGAGTTCAAAATTTTGTAATGTGGTCTCGAGCTCTTCTATTTTCCTTTTTAGCTCTTCAATCTTGCTCAAGCTCGCTTTCAGCTCAAGTGTGGAGTTGCGACTATGATACTGATGAAGTGACTTTTTCAGTTCTGCTATTCTGGCTTTTAATCTGACCTTTTCATTTTGGCTTTCCAATAGGTCTCTTTCTAAAGCGTTTTCTTGAACCTGAGCATCTTGGAACTTCCTTTCCCATTGATCGGCTTTAATCTTTTCTTCTTTGATCTCTTGCTGCCATTGTTCTGATGTTTTTCCTAGCCCGATAGTCCTCATTGACAAGCGCAGTTTCTTGTAATTTGTTTTTAAACTATCCAGATCTTCCTTGGTCTTGTTCTTTCCTTTTCTTAGTTTATCGACCTCTAGCTTATGGACGTCAACATCTAGTCCTAGTTGCATCTTTTCCTTTTCCAATTACTCTATCTTCTTTCCTAGCTCCAAATTCCTCTTTTTAAAGTCTTGTTTGATGATCTCTAGCTCAGATGGAATCACTTGCAGATGTTCTTCCAATGGTCGAGTGGTTTCTTGATTCAACATAGGGATATTGTTATTGACTCTTTTACCCCACCACTAACTATATTCAAGGGTCGTCATCGGACCTGCAACAAATCTTTTCATTCGGCGGGTTTGGTTCCAGGCATTAGACATTTTTCAAACCATTTTTTTGTAGTTATCCCCTTTATACGAAAACTCGTACTGGGCCAGCCCTTGCGTTGCTGGTATGAATTTCCTTGATCTATATTGGCTCAACACAAGTAGATGAGCATATCCAATAGCTCCCTAAATCCCAAGTAGAGGAACCCAGTCAAAATCTCTACATCGGTACAGAATCTCATCAGGGATCATCCAAAGGGCTCTCCATTCGACGTCCTCATCTTGGAGATTCTGGAGCATCGCCATCTATTTTTCTTACGAAACATCGTCTCGCCTCGGCGTAGCCACTTATTCTTTTAATGAAGAGTAGTTCTCAGAGAATACTAGATAAGAAACTTTTTCTACCCTCCAAAAATGGCTATGAACCCATGCCAACAAGAGTTGCGCACATCCAATGAATCTTCCTTTATTCACTCGCCAACATGCGTTCAAAGATCTGAATGTTTCGACCAAAATTACAGGGACGGGCGTGACCCTTTTATCAAGTCTGTTAAACAAATCTGAAACTGCCTCATCCACGTGCCCTAGTGCTTTAGGGAAAACAGCTAGCCTGTAAATGCTCAAAGCGAAGACATCGACCCTTTTCGTCATATCTGGGTGTGCCAAGATCAAATCTCGTAAACTATTCCAAGGGATGCATTTACCATCTCCCTTTTGCTTGATTCAGGCTACAACCCATTGCTCATTCATCCCCATGATGTTTATTAGTTTCTTTAGGAAAGTCGGGACATTGGCAGCTCTAGAATAAACCTTGTCGGGTCGAATTTTTGGGGAACAAAGTAAAGTCGTGCATTCTTCCACAGTAGGTACCAAATCCACTTTTTCAAAAGTAAAGCAGCTATAGGCGGGATTCTAAAATTGAGCAAGAGCTCGTAACAAGTGTTTGTCCACTTTAATATCGAGTAGATAGGGCAAATCACCATAATTACAGTAAAATAGCTAGCTGATTTCATCATCCCATTGGACCCATATCTCTTTCAGTTCTTGAAGATTGTTCTATGTTACGCTAATACGAGTGAAGTCCCATAATTCTGACATGTATCCCTCTGTCAAACTATCACCTTTCTCTATTTGCATTTTCTCGGACCATATTCGAACAGCCGCGTTATCTTCCACTTTATCAAGAAATCCGTTCTCCATGACAAGCTCTCTATTTAGTAACTGAATGTGAATCAACACCTTTTTTATGATGAAAATGTCATGCAGTCACAGTTAAAGTAAAACAAAACAAGTCAGTACATTTTATACAAAGCTAAAGTAAGCAAGAAATAATAAACAAAGCACCTATTTAGGTGACCACTAGGGGTTCGGTGCAGTTCTACCTAGGGTAGGCTCTTAGGGCTCACTATATGCGGTTTGGTTCTAAAGTAAGGGTACCTGAACCGGCAGATTCCTTGATCCTCACCCATTATAGGCTCATACGGACCGAGTTCAGTTCAGGGGAATACATTTCCCTATGGCTATACGGAGATGAAAATCTCACGAAGACATAGGTACGGATGTATCCCAAAAGCAATCTGTTATCCTATACAGAGGTAAAGACCTCACGAAGGAATAGTTTCTCACTCCCACTTAAAAGTGTAAAATCGACCGATTATGCGATGGAATATGCGGAGATATATTAACAGACTCGAACCAATAAAGCAAACATATCAAAATGATGCAGACCATAAAAATGAAATGTAACAGAGAATCATAAATTTAAATCAAATTATCAATTTTCGACAAAAAGACAAGAAATAATCAACTCGTGGCTTGACTCTCTTATTTTACTCCCTAGTGGAGTCGCCAAGCTGTTGAAACCATTTTTTTGAAATCGTCGACTTTTTATTTTGAAAATGAAAATGGGAGTCGCCACCAATCTTTTTTTTTTTGGTGAGGTGTGATCAGATCACCTCGTAATTTGACCGCTTTAATAAAAGGTTTGATTTACTAAAACAAATATTTTTGGTCTACAAGATTTAGAAAATTAGTTCGGGAGTCGGTTACGTACGAGGAAGGATTAACACCCTCGTAACGCCCAAAATTGGTACCTAATTGATTAATTAATGTATTAATGTTGAAAGTTGAAAACTCGAAAAGAATTTAAAATACAATTCCTCTTTGCATTATGTTATTCTTGATTAAAATTACCTGAATAAATCAAAACGTATAAAATGCATCATTATCTCGAAGTAACAAAATGTCACATTCCGTAAGTTAGGACACGACACCTTACATTTTTTAGAATAAGCTTGCCTTTATTTTTTATTTGAAATCTTATGTATTTTAATTTTGAAAGGATATTTGGTTATTCAAGTTCAACGAGAAAATCGAGACCCCGTAAATTAGGGTACAATTTCTCGAATCTCCTAAATATCAAACATTGCCCATTTTTGAAAATTTGTTTTGAATAATAATAGGTGTAATATTTAAATGATGTGTATTTATTTTATTCGGGATATAATATAAAACAGCCTATTATGGATAAAAACGTTTAAACGCGATTTTTTTGACGTGATTTTAACGAAATGAGATAAAGTGGTGATGTAACGCCCCGTACCCAAGATCGTCGCCGGAGTCGAACACGAGGTGTTAATAGACTTAATTCATTACTTAAACAGCTCAAACAATTTAATTTTAAAATTTTCAGACAAGCTGAAAATCTGCGTCACAGTCGCTTAAAAATTCATATCTCGAGTTAAGGAACTCGAAATTAAGATCCGTAAATTTTATATGAAACTAGACTCATATTTATATCTACTAATTTTTTTCTAAAATTTTTGGTTGAGTCAAATAGTAAATTTATTAGTTAAAATCTCCCCTGTATCAGGGCTCGACTACTCTGACCTCTGTGTATTACGAATCAGATATCCCTCTATAAAAAATTTCAATGACTATGAGGTTTGTTTATATTAAAACTAGACTCAATAAGGAATCTGTACATATAAATAAAAATTTATAATTATTTTTGTAAAATTTATTATGAATTTTTAAATTCAGAACAGGGGATCTAGAAATCACTCTGGCCCTGTTTCACAAAAGTTTAAATATCTCATAAAATATAATTTATATGCCTATTTTGTTCATTTCATATGAAAATAGACTCATCAAGCTTCGATTCCATAACTTATTCATTATTTAATTCCATTTCTACTATTTTTAGTGATTTTTCAAATTTACGTCACTACTGCTATCTGAATCTATTTTATGGTAAATTTTACCTAGTTCATGATTTCCATGGATTAGCTAGCAATTTGACATACATAACACCAAATATGATCATGATTAGCCATTCCAATGGCTAATCATTACCAAGAATTTTCATACCACTCACTAACCATATCATAAGACCATATATACAAAATGATTATAATGCTGTACATGCCATACTCAAAATATACAAGCCATTATGCCAAGATGGTATACGGATAGTGTGAGCGAGCCTCCGACCGTTCCCGATTTCCGAGCTGATTTGTCAAAACTACAAGGAATGAAAAGGAGGGAGTAAGCATAAATGCTTAGTAAGTTCACATGCAAATAGCAAGTAACATTACCATATAAGCAAACATAAAATATCATTTGCATAATCATCATCAAGACATTCATGTCATATTTTCATTTATCATCTTACCACATTGTTGATATATCGAGTTTTCAACCCGAGGGTTAAGTACATACCTGTTCAAAGTATCCATCTCACAACACTTACCAATATGTCCCTTTCATCTCTATATTCCTCCATTTGAGTAGAACTTTACCCGTTGAACACATCGGAATATAATTCGGATACACGGATAATTTGCACATAAGTGCCATATATGTAATCAAGCAATCATGTAACCCGCCCATAAGTGAACTCGGACTCAACTCAACGAGCTCGGGCGTTCGCATCCATAAGTGAACTCGGACTCAACTCAACGAGCTCGGATGCCTAGTTACATCTCTCGAACTCAGACTTAACTCAATGAGTTCGAACATTCGCATCCATAAGTGAACTCGGACTCAACTCAACGAGTTCGAACATTCGCATCCATAAGTGAACTCGGACTCAACTCAACGAGTTCGAATGCTCAACCATCCTAGTGACATGTCACTTGTATCCTAATCTATTCCTAAGGTTCAAGCGGGATTTTCCTCGAACACATATCCTTGCCATCTTAGTAAAATACCAAAACCAATACTACGGTAACACTTTATATTTAACAAATAATACAAATAATTTGCATTTTATTCAAAATAACCACAAAGCATATATTTCATGATAAAAATCAGCATATCATATAATTAACATCAATAATTTAAAAAAACAATTATTCTACATTATTTACACATGAACTTACCTCGTATGCGAAAATGGCTACTTTTACCATTTAGTCCACACTTAGTATTTTCCCCATTTTAGCCCGAATTTCAGTTTTCCTTGCTCTATCATTTAAAATATAGTCTAATTAGGGCTCACATTATTCAAATTGACCCAAAATCATATTTTGGAAAAATTACAATTTTGCCCTAAACTTTTGCATATTTACACTTTTGCCCCAAAGCTCGTAAATTAAACTTCAGCCTATTTTCTTATGTTTTATGACATTCTAATCATTTTTCCCTTCTATAGCAACATCAAATTCTCACTCTAACATGTACTTATGAACATTAGGTATTTTCTGGAGATTATGTCGTTTACTCGTTTTACATAAAATCACTTAGCAAAAGTTGTTTAACACAATTTCAAGCTTCATATTCTACCATAAAACATCAAAATAAACACATTTCACCTATGGGTATTTTTCCAAATATGAACCCTAGCTTAAATTATTGCTAGAATAAGTTTAATCGAACTCACCGGATTCCAAAAACGTAAAGAACATTAAAAACGGGGCTTGGAATCACTTAGTATTGAGCTTGGAAAGCTTGAAAACCCTAGCCATGGCTTATCCCATGCTAATTTCGGCCTCCATGAAGAAGATGAGCAAAATTGGCTTTTAATTTTGTATTTTAATTCATTTTACCCTTAAATGACCAAAATGCCCTTACTACTAAACTTTCAAAAATTCCTTCCATGTCCTAATTTTGTCCATGAACTCAAAATTGGTCAAATTGCTATTTAAGACCTCCTAATTAATATTTCAATGCAATTTCATACTAAAAACTTCTAGAATGCAAATTTTGCAACTTATTCGATTTAGTCCCTACTTTCAATTTAAACACTTTAAGCATAAAATTTCTTCACGAAATTTTCACACAACCATGCAATCATATCATAGACCTCAAAATAATCATAAAATAATTATTTCTATCTCAAATTTTGTGGTCACGAAACTACTATTTCGACTAAGCCCAAAATCAGGATATTACAGGTGATGTAGAAAACAAAATGATGGTATACGAATGAAATGTCGCATTAATCAATGACAATAATAAATATACTAATAAAAATAATTTACGAGAATAATATACACTATTTTAACATTAATATGAACAATCAATGATAAATAAAATAAACAATAACAATGATAATAATAACAAAGTATGCACATAAAAGGACAATGCCAATTTTAAAAAAAAAAATTAAAAAAAATAATGATACTAATAATAAAGAAAGAAAGAAAGAAATATATAAATAAATATAAGGGAAAATAGTTTATAAAATATTGAAAGTAAAGAACCAAATTAAAATATAAATGAAATTAAAGGTACAATTTGTAATAAAACATAATAATAATAATAATAATAATAATAATAATAATAATAATAATAGAAAAAATAATAATAATGAGACTAAAAAGGAAAAACATAAAAAGGAAAAACAAACAAATGTATAAATATAAATAAACAAATAAATACAAAAAATGAATTATAAAAGATCGAAAGTAAAGGACTAAATCAGAATCTGAACAAAATTTAAGGTAAAAATCATAATAAAATAAATAAATTAAACAATAAAATAAAGTAAAGGACTAAAATCAAATGCGTAAAAACAAGCGGGGACTAAATAAGAAATTAACCCCATCCCCAGGACACGTGTCCTTTCCTTTGCATATCAACGAACTAGGGACTAAATTGAAGCACAAAAAAAATTAGTGGCCAAATTTAAAAAATCCAAAAAAGGTAATAGAGGACTAAATTGAAGCGTATCGCAAAAGCGGAAAGGCTAATTGTTCAAATAACCCATCCCTCCAAAAACACGCAGATCCTAGGGGCGGGTCGAGTCAGCGCGCGAGTCGCATCAAAACGATGTCGTTTTGGGTATTTGAGGCTTATCCCAAAACGACGCCGTTTTGAGAGCCTATACAAGTGAAAATGTTTTCAAAAAAATTCATTTCAAAACAGTTTTTTTTTTTTTAAAAGAGACCAAAGCTCTCTCTTTTTCTCTGAACCAATCTTTGGCTGGCTGGCTGTCGGTCCAGCGAATCGCCACCGCGCCGGCCATCGGTCACCGGCGATGGCGCCGCGGTCCACGGTGGTCGAAAAATCATCCAAACCTCTATTTTTTATTTTTGTTTTTTGCATAAAACCCCTTTTTTAGACTTGAAATCGCCAAAAAAAAAGGGACAAAAACCCCTCGATTTTCGCCGTCCTCCGTCGTGGCCTTTGGCCGAATCCCAAGGGATCCAACGACCTCGCGAACCGACGATGGAACAACAGGTGAAAAGGTTTTTTTTTTTGTTTTTATTATTTATTTATTTATTTATTTCGAGAAGAAAAGGAAGAAAAATAATAATAATAATAATACAGATGAAGATGAAGCACCTTTCAATATTGAACCGATTTTAAAAGCTTTTTTTTTCTGTATATATTTCTCCCTGCTTTCAAAAATTACATTGATAATGACTTTTATAGCCAATATTACACTGCTTATTTCACTGTTTGTTGCTATTGTTTGCTTTCCTTTCTGCTACTGTTTTTGTTCTGTTTCTTTATTCTTGTTTCTGTCCTTTTTGCAGGTTTGCTCGGTCAATGAAGGGGAGAAAGGCAAACCTTTTGCCATTTCGGTAAAATGGCAGCAGACATGGTGATCAGGCCTCGGGCGGCATGCGCGCTACGGAGGCATGAGGGGGCGGCACGGCTAGGTGGCTAGTTAGGGTTTTAGTTCTACTGAAAATGTTTAAGTTTGTGGGCCAATTGGGCCATAGGGTTTTTTTAATTTTTGAGTTGTTTGCAAATGTAATTTTAGGCCTGTAATGGACATTGGACTTATTTTTATTATTTTTATTTTATGTTTTAGTTTATTTTTTTATGGGCCTAGGCGAATTTGGGCATTTACACCGTGCATCAACAATCATATTATAATGTAAATATCAAAATTCATGTTAAATTATTTATTTTCAAAGTTTTAACAAAATAAAATTTATATAAATTTTTTTTTTTGGTCAATATATAAAATTCTATATTGAATAAAAACAACATATATTTTTCTTATAATTTTTAAAATAATATAAATGAGACTAAATAAATTTGAATTTAGAATATTTTGACTCGAGTCAAATTTGAATAACATATATGCCCAATTTAAATCTAGCTCATTGACACGACTACTTGAAAGTAAACTTATTCATAAGTGGAGTGAATGTTTTGTGTTTCTTATATAGACATTTTCCTCACGAATTCAAGCGGATCCAATCAGAAATAGAGGTTGAGAATTAAGTTGTAGATGAATTATATATGTGGTTTAAGTGTAATAAATTATAATGAAGGTTGTCTAGTAGTATTCATATAAGAGGTTAGGGATTAATGATACATTTCATTTGTGCACTGAACTGTATAAGTACTACACATCATATAGGATTATGTTTTTGTGGCCGACAAAATCAGAGGAAGTAAATATATAGAAAAGTTGAAAAGATTTGATGAGAAAAGCAACTTTGTATTATAATACATTGGGCCAACCCATGAGGATGTTAAAGGCATTTTGGATTTTGGTAGAATGATTTGCCTTTTACGTCTCTTCATGACAATCACTCTCTATTCACTATAGCTCATGCCTTTCTAATGTGATCAACAAATACCATTCACAATTTTTTCTCTCTCCCTCTTTTTTGACATGTTTGGTGCTTCCTCTACACCCCCCGCTATATTAATCTTTATACTTTTACAAAATTTGAGATATAATCTATATATTTTAAAAATTAAAAATTTAATTTTCTTATTTTATTAAAATTTATCAATTTAATGTCTTTATTTTCCATCAATCATATGTCACGTCACATGAGAGCACTTTAATCAATATGTTAAATTGATAGAAAAACTTATAATTTTAATAATTAGACTGAAAATTTCAAAATTAAAATAATTAGAGAATTTAATTTCTGACTTTTTAAGTATAAGGCCTGAGTCTCAAATGTTGTTAAAAGAACAAGGATATTTTAACTTTCTTTTAACAAAAAAGTAGATATAGACGTTAAATTCCAACCCTAAATTTGCCAAAAACCAAGGTTCTGGCTTACTGGTTTTGGAATAGGTACCATAGCTTTGTTTGATTTTGGAAGGCAGTTTGGTGCTCATATTTTTTGTAGAATTCAATTTGTTTATTTTTTTAAGGCTGCACTCTAATTTTACAAAAAAAATATTATTTTATTTTTTTATTTAGCCTTTAAATTTATTATCAAATCATCCCAAAATGAATGGAAATATTTACGTTTGTTAATTTTATTGGTGCGGCATTTGAGTGGAGCCACATCAACAATTGATTAATTTTTAAAATTTTAAAAATTTAAAATATTATAAAAATTATTTTAAGATATTAAAAAATATTTTTTTAATGTTTTTTTGAAAAAAGAATTAATTGGTACGTCAGCAAAGTTAATAAATGTTAATTTTTTCCATCTATTTTGAGGTGATTTGACAAATAATTCAAGTTAAAAAGATTAAAAGAAACAAAACATAAATGGAGTGTTAAAATGGATTTTTGTTGTAAAATTAAAGGGTTAAAAATATCATTATTTTTTTCTATTATTAAGGAGAATTCATATTGTGCAAATTAAAATCCCAACTCAGATTTCAAATTAATAGAAGTTCTTCTGTGACACAACTAATAGCTAAGTTCATCAATATAACTTATTTTAGATTCTAAGGTTTTGGGTCATCAGTCACATTACCATCAATTTAGCTTTAAATGTGCATTTGGTTCCCAAATTTGAAATTTCTGTTCAAAATGTAAGATTTTAAAATGGTAAACTATATAGATAATTATTGAATTATTATAAAATTTTATTTTAAGTATTTAAAATAAAAAATTGTAATTTAAGTATTATGTTACATAACTCAATCATTTTGATCACTCCCGTTAAAATCGCAAATAGTATACTCACATGGTAGCTAAAAAATCGATATAATAACAAATTTAGCATTTAACTTTTACATATTATATCGATTTAGTCATAATTTTTAAAAACTAACCCTCAAAATTTATAAATATTCTCAATTTGATTATAATTCTAAAAAATTCAAAAAAATATATAAATATTTTTTAAAAAATATAATAATAAATTTAAATTTAAATTTAATATTAAATAAAATAAAAATCTCTCCTCTACCGTTACTCCCTTCCCCACCATCACTCCCCGTCCCCCCACCCACCCCCGGTCCACAGACCAGACCAGAGCGCGGATGTTGTTCGGGGGTTTTTGTAATTGTAAGAGAAACAAGGGATCCCATTGATTGTTTTATAAGTTGAGGCCTTTGCGTTTTATTAATTTAAGGTACAGAGTTGTTGTTTGGTTGACAAACATACAACCGATCAGTAGCTACAGCTGAAGTTTTATAACTTGTTCCAAAGTTCCAATAAACTGTCAAATTCAATTTGCTTAGAGTTTGAGTTTTTATTTTATTAAATATTAATATAAAATTTAAATTTATTATTATAATTTTTTGAAAATATTTATGTATTTATATATATATTTGAAAATTTTTAGAATTAGGATCAAATTGAGAATATTGAAAATTTTGAGGATTAATTTTTAAAAATTATGACTAAATCGATATAATATATAAAAGTTAAGGGTTAAATTTATTAATTTTTTGATTTTTTTTAATTGCCATGTCAACTTGCAGTCTGCGATTTTAACGGGAGTGACTAAAATGACCAAACTATCGGGTGCTTAAATTTTAAAGATTACCTTGATTCAATAATCTTATATATCCAACAATGCTAAGATTTGATAAACTCAATGTCAATTCTTTCTTTGTTGGAACATTTACAAAATATATATAGTGTTATAATAATTGCAAATGAAATGTTGCAAGTAACCAAAAGTTGTAACTTTTGGCCAAGAGTTGTCACTATTTATATTAATAAGTTATGTCTCTTGAATGTCAGAAGTTATGTCACTTTGTCCTTAACCAAGAGTTGCCACTATTTATAGTGATGTGTTATGTCACTTATTACCAAAAGTTATGTCATTTAATTATTAACAAAGAATCATAATTATTCGAGTAGATATTTATTTAATAATTATATTTATTGCTAAAATATATGACTATAAATTTGGATAGTTATGTCTCTATGAAGAGACATGAGAACTCCTAAATATGAGTCAAAATTCATTTATTTTATACACAAAAAAACATATCAAAAGTTTCTTCATATTTTCCTCCATCTAATATTCTTAGAATTGATATTCTAGCTATGCTCCGCTCAATACCTAGTGGATTACTTCCGTCAGTGCAAAACGTAGACAGTCATTGTGTAACACCCAGAATCCAACCTAGAAGTTTAGACCGAATCACGAATGTCACATTGGTCACCGAAGTAACAGTAGTTAAATTTTTCAAAACAAGTACTCAAGTCAAACTGGAACATTTAATTATTTAAAACCCAAAAGGTAAAATTACAGTTGAATTAAACATACGTAAATGGAACTAAATAAACGATTAAAATTTTAAACGAAACATGTACCACAGCTTTATAAAATCTTACAGTTCAAAAATCGTTTAACCAACTATAAACTGAAAATATAAATCGATAATCATTTATTTCCACCAAGACTGTCTGAGACCTCTGCACACTAAGTCCATCGTCAAAATTCAGAAGTGTACCTAAAAGGGAAACACTAAGAGGGGGTGAGCTGCTCGAGCTCAGTGTGAGTCCAAATCAAAACTAGAAACAAACCACGGAGTTCAAAACAATATCACATCAAATTCACAGAAATGAACTGAGTCAAAAAGAGACTTGGAACTCACGTCCCAATAAAACATAACACTCAAGCACCCCAATTCACACACAGACACTCGGTCACAAGTGAATTCAGTCAAACAAAAAATAGTCAGATAGTCATACACTCAGAACACTCAGATCAATGCGTGTGAAAGCAATCAGATGATAAAACCCACCCATCCAGCCAACATACCTCTCTGTCCCCTGATCACACCCCATAAGATCTGTTTAAGCTCATCCAACCAACACACCACTTAGGACCTTGAGGGCCCATCCAACCCTATACACCACATATGTGGACCAAGCCACTCAGATATCAATACGCAGCAGAGCTGGCGTATATGCTATACAGTGCAATGCGGTAATCTGTTGTACAGTCCTGTTGTAGTTATACTGCTAGATCAGATAATGGTACGTAGCATAGCTAACGTATATACGGTACAGTGTGATGTGGCAAACTGCTATACCGGTAAATTACAGTTTAACTGCCAGACCAGATAAATATAAGCAGCAAGGCTAACGTATACAGTACAGTGTAGTGCGGTAATCCGCAGTACAGACAAATTGTAGTTTGAATTGCCAGATCAGATCAGACTCCCTTCTCTTCAAAACCCATCCAAAAATATTTTATGTAGGTGCATGTATGCATACAATCTCACAGAATAGAGTCACAATATTAGACAGTCAGATAGAACGGCTATGCACATACACCCAACAGAATAGATTCAGATTCAAACATCTCACATGATAGCCACAGATACACTTAGGCCGAAGCCTAGATCAGAATTCTTAGCCACCCTGACTAAAGATCAGCCAAAGCAAATATACAGACAAATGCTCGTATCAAATACACACAGAATCAAAATAGGTGACTTAGAACCACACGCCCGTATGTTCTGGCCGTGTGGAAATGCCTAGGCCGTGCGGGAGGTCAAAAGCCAGTGTAATGAGGGGCACACGGTCGTGTGACAAAGGCACACACCTCTGTGGACCAAGGACATGGCTATGGGGACATGCCATGTAACTATCTGTCCATTTGCACTAAATTTGAGTACAAGGCTGACACAGCCGTGTGAGGGTCTCACACGTTCATGTGCCCACTAGACACGGCCATGTGTCCCAAAACACATGCCCGTGTAGAATCCTTAAATCCTCAAATTAGCCACACGGCCGTGTAGTACCAAATCACTCAAACCCTAAACCCCCAATCTCACACGCCCGTGTGCCCGAGGGACATGGTTGTGTGAGAAACGATAAAATCCCCAAGTCAGCCACATGACCGTGTGGCACCAAAATTGGTTCGAAAACCCTAATTCCCAAAAGCATACCACCGTGTGAACTAGCACACGCCTGTGTGGAAGCCCCAGTGGCCACAAAACCACCTCGGAACAAGCCAGAAAACGCTATTTCAACCATCGCAATAGCCCTAACCTTTGCAATGACAGAAGGGTATCGGGATATGTCATATTCCCAAACCATTTTTCTGCAACTAACACCCCAAAATCGATAGTTAAGAACATAAACTAAAATTTTCGAAACAATAATTCACAAAAAAAAAGGTAGACAAGATTCGAATCCCACACCTAATTGCGATCCACGACGCCCAAAACTCGCCCCGACGAGCAGGAAATCAATAGCCTTTCGGAAGCCCCACTCCCACGTTTCCAAAAAGAAAAGAAAAGAAAAGAGCCAGAGAAAAAAAACAATAGGACGCTTCCAGTAGAAAGAAAGAAAAAAGAAAAATAATAAAAATAAATAAAATAAAACAAAATAAATACAAATTATTAACAGAGAACCAAACAAAATAAAAAGTCTCTCCAAAAATGCACACTCAAGACTTGAACTCAAAACCTTGAGGTATACTAACACTCACTAATCCACCAAACCAACAAGCCCATTCTGTCACTTAAATGTGCTACTAAACTCAATAGCACCACCAACTCACTGACCTTAACCACAAAACCCAAAACTTTTAGCCTCAAAATCCGGGGCGTTACACATTGGACTTTATTGTATCCTCGATTTCATTTGCTAGTAACTCTTTTGCACATCAAAATATAGGTGGTAAAATAAAATATTAAAGAAAATGACATTGATACATGAATTTATACCTTTATTAATTTCTTATAAGTTCATTTTTATCCCCGCACACTAATAATTCCTTAAGTGATGTAAGATTTCCATGGTAATGTTGATTTTATGACAATTTTATCCTTTTTTTAGGGTAAATATACTTTTTAATACTTATGTTTGGCTTCGATCTTCATTTTAGTACCTATTTTTTTATTCAAATTGGTACCTATGTTTGGCTTCCGTTACACAAAATGATACTGGAGCAAATGGTGTTATATTTTTTATGTAGCATGATGAATATTTTATGTGTAGTGTAAAAATTCTAGTTTTTATATAAAAATTATATTTTATAAATTTTTACGTTATCCAATAAATAATTTCATGTTTTATTTAAATTTTTATAAAAACATTTGAATTTTTATAATTTTTTATAAAAATTGTATTTTTTTTTATAAATTATGAACTTTTTATTTTTATGAAACATTATAAAATTTTTATATTTTTATTATATACTTTTTATTTGGTTAAAATATGCCAAGGTCCCTATACTCGTTACAAAATTAAATTTAGTCTTTATACTTTCATTTTTAGGAATTTAGTTTCTTTCTTTTTAAATTTCAAATTTCAGGTATAATTGTTAATATTTTTTGTTAAATTTATTGGTGTGACATTTTAGAATAATAATAGAAAAAACCCACTTTGTAGTAATGTAACTAAAAAGATGGTGTTGTAGTGAACTTGAATTTAACAAAATAATTTTATTAGTGTTAACAATTAGACTAGAATTTTGAAATTTGAAAAGTAGCGAGACTAAATTCTCAAAAGTAAAAGTATATGGACTAAATTCTAAATTTACAAAGAATACATGGACTTATGGCATATTTTAACCTTTTTATTTTTTAATTTATAATTTTTATAATTTTTATAATTTTAATTTTTTATGTCTTTTATAATATTCATAAGATGACACATTTGTGACCTCATCATCGCCACTTATCATGTTTCATGTGTCAAATATTCATTGGACAATATAAAAAAGTTAACATCATTTGTCCCAAGTACCAATTTGTATGATAAAAGCCAAACATAAGTACCAACTTGACAAAAAAAAATCCACTAAATGAACATCGAAGCAAAACATAGGTACTAAAAAGTATATTTACTCTTTTTTTTATTATTATTATAATTTTGCTCAATTACTACTTATTCCAAGTTAGTCAATATTGCATCAGTGTACATATCGTTTTTCTATTGGTATTGATACATACAAGTACCGGTATGTCTCAATGTATTGTTTCAGACATAACATTATATTTTAAAAATATTTATAAATATTAAATGAATGGAATTAAAGTTTATAGTAAAACAGAAGTTAAATTTTATTGTTCCTGACTGGCACAGGGGGTATATGAAATTGGGTCTCATGGCTTATTCTCCAACTTTTTTCTTAATTGCCTTCTTTTTCTATCATTTATGAGATCTTAACCACCTTAAACTAAGAAACTAGTTTAGTGAAATTGAATCAGATTTCATTTTTATCAAAATAGTTTCACATTTAATTAAAGAATGCATATACTTATCATAATTTTTTAATTCATAAGTAGAAATTATTTTTAAGAATTTTTTCTTTGAGAGAATTATGCTATTTCGTTGATTTTATTGTAAATTTTAAAAATTGATTGATGGTAAAAGAAATAATTTGCATACTTTAAATTCTATATTTATAGATTTTAAAAAAATTAAATTCTATAACAATAACAATTTAATAAAATGTGTTTTTAATTATTCTTACATTTTATCAACCAAACAATAAAATCTTACCTTCAGCCAAATGAACCAAATAGTGTGATGTAACATATTCCATAATATGCTAAGTAATCTTACATTATGATAACTCTATTATGAAAAATAAGGGTAAACTATAAAAATGGTCATCCAATTATGTCTTTCGTTCTATTTTAGTCACCAAACTATTAATTTTTTTTTATTTAGTCACTAATTGTTTTGAAATTAAATGTTTTAGCCACCTTGAGTTGATTTGAACTTTATTTTACCTTACTTTTATTCCAAATTAGCCATCTAATGTTTCCAAATTTTTTAATTTGATCCTAAATATAAAAAAGTCAACAAATTTAGCATTTAATGTTTACAAAAATTTTCATTTTAATTCTAATTTTAAAAATTTCAATAAATTTGGCCCTCTATATTTACAAAATCTATCAATTTAATCCTAACTCTAAAAATTTAATTTTAAAAAAAAAAAATCATTTTTAGCCCTTTATAACCCATCCGCTAATCCATGTGAGATATTAAAATAAGAAAAAGAGTATATTCTTTCGAGTCACTTGTAACAGTTTCTTTTAATATAATTTAGGCTTCATCTTGGACCAAACCAATTGATTTGAAATCTATCTGAAATAATTGGCTGCACTACTACTCGAACAGATAGCATTTTTAAAGCCTTTATTTTCTTTTGGATCTTAAATTCTTTTGTGTTTTATCCTAATTTTTTAGAGTTCTTCTGCAAGTGACTTGAAAGATGATACTTTTTTTCTTATTTTAATATCGCACATGGGTTAGCTAATGGGTTATAAAGGGCTAAAAATAATTTTTAATTTCATTAATTGTTAGAGTTAGGACTAAATTGATAGGTTTTGTAAATATTGAGGGCCAAATTTATTGAATTTTTTTAGAATTATAATTAAAATTAAAAATTTTGTAAACATTGAGGGCTAAATGTATTGAATTTTTTATATTTAGGATCAAATTGATAGAATGTGTAAACATTAAAAGGCTAATTTTGAGTAAAAGTACGCCCACATCAACTCAGAGTGACTAAAATATTTAGTTTCAAAAAATTTAATAATTAAATAAAAATAATAGTTAAATGATTAAAATAGAATTAAAAATATAATTAGATGACATTTTTATAGTTTACCTAAAAAACAATCTCATATTCCACAAACCAAATATCCCTCAAAAACATTAACCATACAATAGTAGTAGTACAAGAAGAAGAACATTAGATTTGGTGACATAAAATAGTGTATTGGGTCCAAAGTGAGGCATTTATCTGATAATATAACACTTTCTCAAGCAATTAACAAACACTTTTTAATGTTTTTTTTTTTTCTTTTTTAAGCTTTGCTTCAACTTTTGGTGGGCATTGTAAGTGGGATGCCATATGATTTTGCATCCTACAATATATTGTCAAACAATAAAGTTAAAAGTGCATATTTTTAGGGAAAAATTGAATAATTGTAAGAGGACAATAAATAAGATATGAGGCAGTAAAGAGGGCCAAACCTAGCTGTTGTTTGGGTTGGAAAAGACACACAGAATGGAGTTTGAGGGGGGACATCGCCCATCACCCACCAATTGCTACATTGACTTGAATTCAAAGAATCCCATGTGGTAATAGGGGGTTTAAAGATAACTTTTTTTTCCTTATTTTGTAATTAATAGTTATATTAAATTTGTAATGGAATTAGATTAAAATTTTAAGTTAAGAAATTTCTCTTAAAAAATATTAAATTCCTTATTTCACCCATAAATATAGGGCATTTTTCTCTTTTTAATATGTCTAGAAACGTTCCCAAAACTATTGCAAATAAATTGTTGTGTCATGGAGATCCCACAATAATTATTGTGATTTTACTATTATTTTCACATTGTAGTTGTTCTCTTAGTGAAATTCAATAACTTTAATATAATATATTAACACAAATTTGATTTACGCTTGAATTTAAAAAAAATACCATTTTATCTCCTAAGATTTAACCATTTTAGTATATATATTTGGTAGAAAAGAAACAAGTTTAAGAAACTAGCTACTATAAGGCTGATGGGAGTCTATATTGACAATTGCTCGACGAGCATCTTTTTCAAACAAAGATCAGCATGATCAGTTGGGTTTTCAAAAGTTAATAACCTGTTAAGATCACTAAGAACAACTTTGGCCATGCAATCTGCCAGTTTATTTTGCTCTAGCAGGACATGCCAAAACTTTAAATTGTCAAACTTGCTTGCATAAATCATGTATTAAACAAATTTCAGAAAGGTTATTATCAACCACATAACCATTCCCAATTATATCAATAAGCAATTAATTGTTTCTTTTGATCACAACCTAGCGAAACCCTTTCTTCCAAGCTAGAGTGAGTCCTTCATTTATAGCTCGTGCTTCAATTTGAAAAATGTCAAATACACTGACCTTCATAGCAAACCCAAACAACCAACCTCTTGTTGAATCTCGAAGAACACCACCAATAGCAACATTAGAGTACTATAATGATAGTGGCCATCCGTATTAAGCTTCACCCATCCTTTCTCAGGTGGATACCAATTATCACGAGTGATTGTGCTGCACATAAGTCAATCCATACATTTATAATTAATGACACTTCTTGTCCATGCCATGCATTTCGAAATCAGGTTGCTATTGTTACTACTTGTCTATTGGAAAATGAATTTATTTTGACCCTTCCAAAGTAGCCAACACAAGATTGAAAAGAAAGTTGGCCAATTGCCATCAACTCTCGTGATGCCTCCCTCATTCATGATATTCCATTTCAACCAAGTGTCTAGCGGATAATTAAAGAAAGGAGTCTAAACATTTTTAGGCACAATAGTCTTCCAAATCGTGATAGCAAATTTTTAGTCCTGCACAGCATGAATTGCTGTTTCCACAGGTTCACCACACTGTACACAATGAGCATCATCAGCCATTCCATGTCTCACTCTCCCCCCATTAGTTAACAGTCGAGCATGTCAAAATAGCCATAAGAAGACCCTTACTCGTTGGGGAGTATTAACTTTCCAAATCATCGAGTTATCACTTTATGGTAGCAGATCTCTTCTCTCAACAAGTTGTTCGTAAGTTTCAGAAGAAGAGAAACGACCAGTAGATGGTCATCTCCATACAAGCCAATCAGGACCTACGACTTGTGTAGACGAAAAATTTGTTGCAATATAAGCTAGGATGTGTCGAGGAAGAAAGAATTCAAGTCAATGCAAATTCCAAGTTCCACCAGCTGTGACCAAATCACAAACTCGAAGAGTTTCATTGATGTATACTCTGCCTGTATGATGCATTTAAAAAGTATTGATATCTTTTACCCAATGAGCAATCCAAAAATTTGCTAGTCGTTTGTCACTAATAGACCATATGACACCATCAATAACTTCATGCCAAACATTCATGAGGAATATCCAAATATATGAACAATTACTACATTCTATGGATGTTAGAATAACCTCATACACATTGTATTTGTTCCTTAAAACTTGAACCCAAAAAGCATCTATATTAGCAACAATATTGTAACCTAATTTTAAAAGGAAAATCCTATTCTAGTCATTTAGACTTCAAATGCCCAATCCTCTTTTCTCAATGGGCAAGCAACAATCCTACAAGATAACTAAAGCAGGCTTTCTTTCTGACACACTCGATTCCCATATAAAATTACATGCAATTTTTTCAATTTTTTTGCACACAGAAATGAAAATACAAGCAATATTCATAAAATAATTTGGTGTAGCAAAAAGCACCGATTTGGCAAGAATAATTCTTTCTACCAGTGAAAGTCTTTGAGCATCCTATCCATTAAGCTTTGCACGGACATAAACCAAATTAAATATGGGTTAAGAATCCACATATGGTTTATACATAGTGCGACTGAAATATAGGATCTTAAAGTTTTTAAGGCTTTAATCTTGCCATTAAGCTTAGGCCTTATTGGTTGTAAGTTTATTTGAAAACAAAAAACTGTTATCAATGATAATTATATGTTTTTTTGTCTTCTCTTCTACTTTTTATTTTTTAAAATATTTTTTTATGCAAAAACATGTTATCTATTTAAAATTTAATTTAATTGTATATATTAATTTTGAGATTTTTTCTTTTTTTTTCTTTATCATTTTTTATTTTAAACAATTTCTTTTCAATTAAAACTTTCTAAATAATGGCCATTAATTAATTTTACATAAAATAATTTAATGGATTAACCTCAAGGTTAATATATAATTGAGTTAAATACAAAAGTAAAATAATTAATTTTAATTGAAGTTAAATAAATTTTTTTACTTTTAGTATTTTAATATGTAATTAAAATTTCATGATTTTATAATTCAAATTGAAAAATGAATAAATGAAAAGGAAAATACTTACATAAGTAATAAGGATATAATTGGCTTTTCATTCAAAATTTACTTAGTAAATAGATCTTAAGGGGTTTTTAAATTTTTCTTCAAACTTTTTTTTTTTGGAATAAATGGGCATTCTTAAAATCATAGGAGTAAACATATTTTATATTAAACCCGAAGGGTAAGTGTGTTTTACCCTAATTCTTATAATATTAATGTTGATAAAAAATATTATACATCTTTAATAATTTTTTATTATATTTATGCTTAACTTTTTCTTTTAACATTTGTTTTATATATGCCAAAGGTTTTTATGACTCAAATTTGATTGAAATACACAATAAAATATTCATTTCCTGAATATATTTAGTTAAGTTTATTTTTAGAGAGAGGATTTTGCCAGGTTAATACATTGTCCAGAACAATTCGCGTATCCTTTGATCAAATCCTTTATAACAATTGCTTCAAAAGAAAAGGCATCGCCAAAGATGATGTTGTCTTCAACAAAGAAAAAATGACTCACACTAGGCCTACCTCTTCCCACCCTCGCACCTCGCATATCCTCATCTATTTTCGCAAGCTTCAAAAGAGTAGAAAGACCTTCTGTACAAATTAGAAACATATATGGGCTAAACGGATATCTTTGTCAAAGCCCTCGGGAAGGAGCAATATAAACAGTAATACACCCATTTATGATTACCGAATATATCACCATCTTCACACACATCATTGTCAAATCTATCCACCTATTCAAAAAACCTTAAAGACTCCATCATGTCTTCTACAAAATGTCATTCCACCATGTTGTAAGCTTTGCTCATTTAAAGCTTGAGAGTAAAAAACCCTTTAAGCCTAGTGTGCTTCCTCTTTATAATGTGTAGGATCTCAAACGCAAAAATGGTATTATCAATGATTAAACGGTTAGGAATGAACACACTTTGAGCCTCATCAATACAATGGTGGACTAGAACTTTGAACTTGTTATCCAAAACCTTGGCAACAAGTTTAAAAATAACATTATAAATGCTGATAGGGCGAAAATGTGTCATATTTCTAAGGGAGGTAATTTTTGGAATAAGGACAATAACAATATGATTAATAAATTAAATAGAGATATTGGTTTCTCCATTTGAAATAAATAAACAAAAGTCAATGAACTGACTCCATACTATATGCCAAAAATTCTTTAAAAAAGAGAGAATAAGCATACCATCAATTCTAAAAGCTTTCAGAGGGTGCATGTCCTTAATAACCTTGATAATCTCTTCTTTTTGAAATCCCTCTATTAGGGTTGAGTTCATATCATCATAAATGCATTGACTGTAACACCCCTAACCCGTTTACATTGCCAAATTAGGGTTATGGAACAATACTGTACAATACAGAACTTTTAACATCAAAATAGAGATCAACATGCAATTTATATGTTAACATTTGATAACATAACTTGAATATAACATAAATACTTTTACGAGTTTTAAATCGAGCCTAAGGGGCTCTAAAAAGAGTTTATTAACAATTAGAGACTTATTCGAAGCAAATCAGAAATTTCAGGGGTCGCACGGTTATGTGACATAGCCCAGGCCATGTGGGCTTTCAAATAATGGGACACACGACCATGTCCCAGCCCATGTATCAAACTGTGAAACTCACTGACTTGGGTCACATGACCGTGTTGTAGGTCGTGTGTCAGACTGTGTGAAACATGTACTTGAAAATAAGATGACACACGACCATGTAGGGAGATTGTGTGTGGCACACGACCGTGTGACAGCCCGTGTGCTCCAAATTTAGCGCCTAAAACAAGACAACTCAATGCCTATGCTTGTACACCAAGCCATACCTTCCTCCCAAACATTCACATAACCTAACACATCTTAAACACATACAAACATACCGTTTCAATCATCCTATATGTTCTAACCAATGTGCCATTCAAAGGCACCACAATTCATTCAACAAGACCATTCATGAACAATACTTCAATATCACATTTTAACTATATAACATAGATATATCATGAGCCCTTCCTTTTTAAATCCATACCACCATAACTTACCAAATTAGCTAAGTATAACCAAATGACCGCATTCAAAAGTGCCTAAACACATACTAGCCAAACCAAACTACATATACACAAATGGTACCAACAAATCCATACATACCAAATGGCCTCATTGACATCAAGTCCTATACATTTATACCATATAAATTTACAAGCCAAAATACAAAGGCATTAAACATATTCAAATTTGGCACAACTCATAACATTATCAAATTTATATAGTAACAAGCAAGCCCTATGCTTGCCAAAACACATATCAATTAACCATATCTTTCCCAATTTCAAAGACCATGCACAACCATTAACAAAAGATATTAGAGCATACACAAACTTGGCACAACCCAAAGCATACCAATTTAACATCTAACCCTATACATGCCATTTATAACTATTTCGATATATATTCAAAAGTTACCAAAATGGATCGATGGATAGTTTAGTCTTGCTCCGACTTTGATTCCAACTGTTTGAGCTTTTCGATGATCTACAAAATAGAGAAAACACATACATAAGCAACTAGTGCTTAGTAAGCTCGTATTAGGAACTTAAACTTAGTACTTAGTAAGCTCGTATTAGGAACTTAAACTTACCTTATTTATTAAATAAAACAATCAAAGATAGTTTAATTTCATTATAGGCCAAACATACTTTCTTATACACAAAAATTCATAAGGTTAGTTGGTGAAATAATGCACTTATAAGATCAACCAAGACATGGCATAAAACATATCAACATCACCATCCAACACTTGTACATATATCATGTAACCTCATTCTTTTTACATTATGCATATCATTATAATCCATTTCATTATCTAAAATCATGATTCATTTCATATTTTCATATACCCATTTAAGCTTTATTTACCCGTTCATATCATGGAAATAATTTCACTATATAAGTCATTCATTCACATAATTCAAATGTTACCTTTTCAATCTAAATACTTACATTACAGTTTCTATTTTATATTATTACTAACATAGTTCATTTATATACATACCTTTTCATTTTAACTCTTAGTTGCTTATTAAACCAAACAGAATAACATCAGATAATGGAAATAATATTTTTAGTACAACTTACTTGATACAATATACCAGCACGAAGCTTGCTAGGCACAAAGCATGATATAATACACCTGCACGAAGCCTACTAGGCACAATATAATAGACCAATCTCAGTGGTGTCGGAAACAATGGTTTTGAAACCACAATTCCGACGAGTTATTATTTTATTATTTTTTTAAAGTTTTTGGAATTATATTAGGGTTGTATTAAAGTTTCGTTAAGAAATTTTGAAGTTTAAATGGTTAATTAGGTAAAAAGGATCAAATTGTGAACGATGCAAAAGTGGGTTTCTAATAGTGAAATGGATTAAATGGCCTTAGAATTTTAAATCAATGGACTTATTTGGTGAATATGCCATACAAATTATTAGTGGACAATAATGGACAAGGTTATAGTGAAATTTAAAGTAAAATTAGTAAGGATAAATTAGTAATTAGTTAAATAAATACAAAACAAATAACAAAAGACTATCATCTTCTCTCTTTTGTTTTTGTTTCAACCGAAATCTCCATGAAAGGAGAATCTTGAAGTTTGGCTATTTCTATGATTGTTTTTTAATGTGTTTTAAGGTTAATTGATAGGTTATTACTCATAGTTGTTAAACAAACATGTTTTGTTTAAGGATTTTTAGTGAATTTAAGGTTTAAGGACCTATTCATGAAAATAGTAAAATTTTAGGGTAATATTATGAAATGATGATTTAAGTGGGTTGATATGAGTCCCTGAAAAATTCAACTAGCTTGTATGGAGGGTAAAAATGGTTAAATTTCAAGTTATGAGCTTAAGGAGTAAATTGTGAGAAGTTAAAATATTAGGGGTAATTTTGTAATTTTACATAAATATAATTTATTGATTGAATTGAATACTTGAAGTTATTTGAAATACTTAATTGAATGAAATTATCTAATTAGATCAAGATAAGAAACAACTGGATTTAAATCGAGGAAAGACGAAAGCTTCAGATTAGTTTTCAACTCTACTTCTATAACTATAGTTATTGAGGTAAGTTTGTATAGATTATTGTCTTATTAATGATAGTTTGATTTGATTATTAGTTATATCATGTTAGTTACAAACTGACTTGAAAATGCATGTATAACGATGCTTTAAGTAATTGATGGATAACGAATCTCGTTTGAAGCTTAAGAATTCTTAGGATACGAATAACATGTCATTAGGGATTTCATGTTTCAGGTGCTGGTCTTGAATGTCCTACTGAAGGTCCTTTATTTGTTGCGGATTCTTCACAGCTTGTGTGATCAGCATCGTGTAGTTAACATTCCGACCCACAACTCGTGTGAGCAGATCCATTTCACAGCTCGTGTGAGCACTATTGAAAAGGAAAGGTTACGATTATATGGAAAGGCACACTATGTGAGCATTCCTGAGTATCCGATGCAATTCTAGATGGTTCAATGGGTAAGTAAAGGAAATGACAAGCATGTAACACCCCATACCCTTGACCCACATCAGGCGAAGTACAAGGTATTACCTAACTTGATCTCATACACAGAAACAATCTTGAGTCACTAAGACTCGGTCCAAATTAAAACTTTTTTATTTTCTACTTTAAACTTCGTATTATGGGCCTACGAGTCCCAAATCATCCATTGGAAACTATTCGGGACCATTCCGGGTCCTTAAACCAACTATGAAAATTTTGCCTCCAAAACAGGGCACACGCACTTGTGGAAGGACAACACGTCCGTGTGACCATTTCGACATGGTCGTGTTGATGGCCCGTGTGGCTCACACGACCTAAGCACCTTGGGGCATGCCTATGTCTTAGCCCATGTGCAAAAACATGGACATTCTATTTCTGACGTCAGCATCCCCAAAATGTCACACGGTCAAGGCACATACCCGTGTGCTAGGTCATGTCATTCACACGGCTGAGACACACGGCCGTGTCTCTGCCCATGTGTTTAGTATCATGCATACTGACTTGAAATTTTTACGTGCAGGGGACACACGGCCGGACTACATGCCCATGGGGCAGACCGTGTGTCACACACGGCCTAGACACACGCCCGTGTATGTACCCATGTGGACAATATAAGGCTATTTACCAAGTGTCATTGCCACCCTTACATACCTAGTTTCATACCAATACCAACTAATACCAAAGCAAGCACAATTCATATAACCAAATCAGTCATATTAGACATTCATTCAACCATGAAAATGTATCTTTTATAAACTTAAAATGAATGTTAGCCATCATTCAAGGCTTAATACAAAATAAAGGGTTTCCAACCCAAGCCAACACATTTGACCAATTCTCAAAGTCACAAAATAATAAAGTTTAAACCCTATACATGCCATATTCAAAAATATAAATCCAACTATACCGAATTCTTCAGTCAATAGTGTGATCAATATCTCTGACTTCCGGTGATCCTTGAGCTAGTTAGAAGGCACTATAAGAAAAATGGAAAGAAAAGGGAGTAAGCATAAAAGATTAGTAAGTTGCATATAAATAATATACAACAACAATTTATCAATAATCAACATGCTTATAACACAAAGGTGGGCATAAGCACACTTATTACCATCCATATAAGTCACATACTATATATTGAGCTCATATCTCATACGTACCAAATAGGTACCTGTACCACTCACTACAAGGTTATACTTTCCTAGTTAACTCGAAATCATAATTCTCACCGTTGGACCATTCGGAACACTATCGAATATTCCATAAGCCTCAAACATGGGGTAAATTACCGATGCCATGTCCCAGACATGGTCTTACACTGGCTATCATCATCGAGGCCGATACTATATCCTAGACATGGTCTTACACTGGCTTACGTCTCGAGGTCGATGCATGTCCCAAACATGTCTTACACTAGCACTCGTTACAATGTCGATGCCATGTCCCAGACATGGTCTTCCACTAGTTCTCATAATGTGGCTGATGCATGTCCCAAACATGTCTTACACTAGCTCACACAAGTGACCCAAATGTCATGGCATGAATGTCCGATTTACTTCCCAAGGTTCCAACAGGAGTTCTATTATCTCAAATATCATTATACATTCCCAATTCCACAATCAAGCAATTCATGCTATATCAATTCAATAAAAATTCAAACACATATATTAACAATGTAGTTGTATTATTTACATACAACTTACCTCGGATTACAAAACGTACAAGACTAGTCGATTTAGTCGATTTGCTTGGCTTTCCCCCAGTCTAGGTTTGGATTTGGCAATTCTTGATCTATATTAACAAAATACACTCATTTAGTCACTAAATACAATTAGGAAATTTTACATTTTCGGTAAAATGACCATTTTGCCCCTAGACTTTGACAAAATGACCATTTTACCCCTATGCTCAAAAATCAATTTTTATCAAATTTCTTCGCATATTAAGCCTAGATGAACTCTTTTTACTCTTATAGAAACTCCAAATTCTCATTATTTCACACATTTATCATCTATTTTACAAACTTTGCAAAATGGTCCTATAAGGGTTTTCTATGAAAATTCATTCACAAAAGTTGTTCATTCAACAACCAAGACTCATATTATTCCATAAAAACTCAGCAACCATTACAAATCCATTCATGGCAAAATTCTAAACTCTTAGTCATTTTGCAAAATAGACCCCTCATTTGAAAGCTCATGCTTCAAGGTCTCAAAAATGCAAAAATCATCAACAAAGGACATGGAAATCACTTACTCGTGAGTGCTTCAAGTTGTTGAAAATTTCAAGCTTTCAAATATTTTCTGATATTTTTGGTGGTAAAGAAGGTGGAAGTAGGATGATATCATCTTTTCTTTATTTATTTCTATTTAGTAAAAAATAAGCCACCTAACTCACCAAATATGAAAATTTTGTCCCCTCTTGACTCTATGGCCAGATATGCTCCCTTAAAAAGGTCTAATTGCCCTTTAAAATCCTCTAATTTTTATTTTATAACAATTTAACACCTTTAGCTATCAATTGGGACTTTTGCACTTTATGCGATTTAGTCCTTTTTCGCAATTGGGCTCACAAACGTTAAAATTAATCCACCAAATTTTTCATGCACTAATATAAACATGCTATGACTCCAAAATAATAAAAAAATAATTTCTCTGACTTCAGATTTTTGGTCCCGAGACCACTATTCCGACTTGGCCCTAAATTGGGCTGTTACAAGGTATGTATACAATTGAAATGGTTCATGATATTATGAAAAGGTTGATGAGTTAAATGATGTGTATATGAAATATACTAATGATATGATTGAATTCATATGTATCATCTATAAACTTACTAACTTGTGAGTTTGATGATGCTTGTATAGGATTTAACTAAGCTTATGGTCTTGGTAATGATATTTTGCTTATTCTATAAATTGTGCTAAAGAAATGGTAAGTTATGTTTGAGTTTATATGAGCTTACTAAACACTAGTTGCTTACGTAGTTACTTTCGTTTGTTTCATAGATTATCGAAAGCTTGATCGGTTGGAGGCTTGTTGGAGATCTATCGCACTATTCAGCAACCAATTCAATGGTTTTTGAGTATTTTAACCAAGGTTATAAATGACATGTATAGGACATTTTATAATGATAGTTTTTTTATTGTGTTAATGGTCAATTTGGTATGTATTTGGTTTTGATGTTCATGTTTTGTCGATGGACTTTAATGCCTTGAGAAGTTAAGTTATTTTAGCCACTTTTAGGTATTGGTTATATATGTTCCTTTTGGTATGCTTGTGATAATATGTAAATGGTTATATGTGATGTTATTTGGTAGTTAAAGGAACTAGGTTTTATGCTTGAAATGTGTCTATATTGCTTTGATTTGATTAATGATGTTTTGGTATAAATGTGGTGCCTTTGAATGACATATTGGTTAGATGAAATAGGATGTTTGAAATGGTATGTTTAGATATGTTTGAATGATGCTTAAGTGTATTGAAAGTGTGCATAAATGGTGTAATAGCCCGATTTAGACTTTAGTCGAAATGGTGGTTTTGAGACCACGAATCCTAGTTAGAAAAATATTTAAATATTATTTTTCGTGTTTACTACATATGACTTTGCATGTGTGAAAGTTTTGTATGAAAATTTCATTATTTGTGTGCTTAATTTAATAAAAGGACTTAATCGCGTAAATTGAAAACTTGATAGTTTAAAGCATAAGGGCTGAAGTGTTAGTGGCTTTTTAATATGGAGTATTTATGTTGCAATTATGCCATTTAATTATAGCATGGACGGTTGAGGACAACCAATATAAAGTTCCATATTAATTTATAAAGGTTACAAATGTAATTGAAATATTAATATGTTATTATAACAAAACATAATAAAATAATAAGTCATGCATTCATTCTTTGAATTAGCCGAATGTTGTAAGAAAGAAAATAAAAAAAAAACATTGAGGTATTCGGCCATTATTGATCTAAATTCAAGGTTAGTTTGGTTTCAGCTTTTTGATAATTTTTACGTTTTTGAGATCGTTGCTTCAAATACTATCCGACCCATGCTAGAATTTTTGATTTTGATGAATGTTTTGTGTTATGCTATTGATGAATATTTATGTTTTGTGATGTTTGATGATGAAATATTAAAGATATGTTCAAGATTAACATGTTTTGTATTGGAGATTTTGTGTATTTTGTGTTTTATGCAATTAGGACTAATTTGTAAAAGTATGAAATATCAGGGGTAAATGGTAATTTGCCCATTTATGTGTTGTTGGATTAAATTGAATGAAATTGTGTTTGAATGAGATTAATTTGAAATTTTATAGATCAAGAACAAAAGAAATCGGACTTGGATCGGGGGAAAACAAAAATAGTCGAATAGTCGATTTACCTCGTTCGTTGATATCCGAGGTAAGTCTTTAAGCAATTAAACATCATTATTTTTAAATAAATATGAGTTCTATATGCTGAAATGAATTATTTGAATATATATCTATGTAAGCCGAATGTAAATAAGCTTGGGAGCTATTTTAACGAATTTGTTACGACTGAGTTATAACATTTGAAAGTCAGTATGAACTATATGGAATATCTGAAATTTTCGATATAAGAATTGTTTATGAGACAGCTTTATAATAGTGACATTCGGGCTTTGAGCCTAGCAAGCCTTGTGCTGGTGAATTAAATCAGGCTTTATGCCTAGCAGGCTTATTGCCGGTGTATAAAAATCAGACTTTGAGTCTAGTAGGCTTGTGCCAGTGTGTGATACAGGCTTAGGCCTAGCAGGTTTTATACCGGTGAGTTATTATAAGTTTATGCCTAAAACGTTTAATGAGCTAAAACGATCAGGTACGTGATAGTTGGTTATCTACTCGTAAATAAGGTGAACTGATTTCTTGATATGTGATAAAAAAAAATACATGAGGTTAAGGTAGTATATGTGGTAATATGAAAAACATATTTGGTCTTATAATTGTATATGGATGTAATTTTAAACTTTGAGTGATGAATATATGTCTTTAAATATATATGTATATTCGAATATATAAGATAATGTGGCTTCAAAATTTGAAAATATATTGATGTTATATACATGTATATTCGACCATAGAGAATTTATCCTATGAAAGTATATGCTATACATATATAAATATGGAATTAAAAGTTTGGAAATAAATGTGATTATAAATGCATAAATTAATTTATTTATTGAAAAAATAAGCAATTGAGATGTTATTAGGTATTATTTGTTTAATTTGCTTAAGGCTTACTAAGCTAAGTTAGCTTACTCCGTGTGTATTTTTTTACTCTGTTTTATAGATTTTGAAGCAAGTTACGAGCTCGGGGATCGTCAGTAAAGTTCACTACACTATCCACAGCTTTGGTATTTAGATCATTGAACTTAAATTATGGCATGTATAGGCTAAATTGTGTTTTGATGTGATGAACCTTGGTTTTGTATAAAAGCCATGCGAAAATGGCTTAATTAAATGTTCGAATTCAGTTTTGGTTTGATCATGGCATAAGTCCACTTTAGTTTCTATGATATGTGACATGTATGAATGATGTTTATGATGTTTATTTTGTGCGTATAAGTTGGTTGGTGATTTCAGTTATATGTATATAATTGATCTTGTTATGTGTTAAATTTGTTTTGAAATGTTTATTACATGGCATGAGAGATTTATGTTTTAAATATGTCTATAGGTGGTTAATGTCTTGTAATGATAGTTATAATCTCATTTAATTGATAAATATTCTTGGTTATATGTTAGAATGAGATAAATAATATAGTTGTTCAATGGTTCGGCATTTATACACATGTTCATGAGAATTATGGTTGGGTATAATAATTATGGTTGTGCATATATGTGACTTTGGTTGAGAATATGTCAAGAATGTAATCCAAATATATGATGTATGTATAGTTGCTATGTGTTTTGGCTTTATGATATATAATAGTTGTTAATTATGCTTAAGTAGATCATGTGTTAGTTAGGTAAGAATCAGGACATATGCATGATGAGTATTTGGTGTTCACTTATGGACCAAATTAATGATATGAATGACATTTGATTTGGTTGTCATGATAATTTAATTAAATTAGGTATTAGATTCATATGAGAGAATTGAATTGATGAAAAAGAACATGTGTACCTAACATTCGGTCATGATATGTTAGTTGAGCTTTTATAAGTTGTTATATATATATATATATATATATATATATATATATATATTATGGTTAATAAGTATGCGCATGGTCAATGTAAAATAAGTCTAATAATCCAATAATGAAATTATTATTGTATACATGTTATGTATTGTATAAATTGTTTTGATATATATTGGACTATGTTAAATTAAGCTGTGATCTGATTGATATGATTATTTAAAATTTGGTATTTAATTATGTTATAAGCATTGATGTGATCAAAACCTTGTGTTGTAATTTATAACACGTATTTATTTGAATCGTAAAATAGTCGGTACTGCCTCATAACGCTAATTCGGCGACTGATACGGGTTTAAGAGTGTTACAAATAGATGGTTGAATATGTATGTTTTGGCCTTGAAATGACTTGATTTAAGGGTAAAATTATGGAGCACATGACTTGGGACACAGGTTGTCACGCGGCTATGTGACACACACGGCTTGATGACACGACCATATGTCACTTGTTAATTTTTAGTGTATCAAGTCAGTGTGTTACACGGCCTAGCGCATGGCCTGTGACACGACTGTGTGTCACAAGTCAAAGAGTTACACGGTTTGGCACACGGCCTGCGACACGACCATGTGACCCAACTCAGTGAGTTACACGGGTTGAGACACGAGCTGAGACATGACCGTATGTCCCTTTGTTCGATTGTTGCACAGCCTAGGCTATGTCACATGGCCTGCGACACGACCGTGTGACCCAACTCAGTGAGTTACATAGGTTGAGACACGGCCATGTGTCCATTTGTTCGATTATTACACGGCTTGGGCTATGTCAGATTGGCCGTGTGACCCCTGTTTTCAAAATTTGCAACCTTTTCTCAAATATTCTGATTTGTCTCAAATTAGTCCCTAATTGCTTCTAAACTATTTTTAAGGCCTTGAAGGCTTCAAATTAGGATCCAAATGCATATGTTCGATAGGTTTTTAATGAGATTTATTTAATTAATGTTAAATGATTTATTGAGATGTTTTGATGTTAAATGTTGTTCTTATTGTTATGTAATGCTCCATAACCTTAATATGACGATGGAGATGGGTTAGGGGTGTTACAGAAAAAGTCTGATATAATACATCGGCACAATGCTTGATATAATACACCGGCACAAAGCCTGCTGGACTCAAGGCTTGATACACTATCTCCAATACAACTCAATTTCATTATTAGTTTTCATCAACCAATATTTAATAATTACAAACATCACAATTATTAGAATAAAACAAACCTCAAGGAATTTAATATGATATATCACATATATTACGAACTTACTTGAACTCATAAACGACTTCTAACACAAACCGACTACTATTCCGCTACTTTGACTTTTCTGCCATTTGTATCCATTCAAGTTGTTTCTTGATCTAAATAAATATTTTTATTCAATTAATCCCATTCCAAAATTTAAAATAATTAATTTAAACCTAAAACTCTTATCCTTGTGAATTTACTAAATTGCCCCCAATATTTTAACATTTATGCAATTTAGTCTTAAATCCCAAAAATTCATGAATTATCCACACTTAATCAAAATACTAGCCATCAAATTTCATATAATTTATAATTAGCCTATATCTATTATCGTTTCCCAATATTTACATAAAATTTTACTAATTTAAAAAATAAATCCTTAAACTCAAAATAATCAAAAATTACTTAACAAAATATGTCTATTTAACAACTAAGCTTAGCAATCTATCATAAAACTTTAAAAATATATCAAATTCATCCATGACATAGTCTATAACATTTAACAATTTTACAAAATAGTCCCTGAACTAACTAGATTAAGCTACAATAATCTCAAAAATATAAAATTTACTAAAAGCAGTGCTCAAAATTACTCACATGCAAGATGAATAGCTTGACCGAAACTTGGAGCTTCAAACATGGAAATTTTGGTTGATGAAGAAGAAGAATGAAATGGAAATATGTTGTTTCCTTATTTTAATTTATTTTATTATTAACTTAATAATATTATAACATATAAAACCTTTAAAATTTTAGGCCAACTATATAAAAGTGGTCTAATTGTCCTTTAGACCCTCAAACAACTATTAATTATGCATTTTAATTAATATAAAAACAATATTGATTAACTTTTGTAACTTTACTATTTAGTCCTTTTTTACGTAATTAACTATCCAAATATTAAAATTTCTTAACCAAATTTTAATATAACCCTAATAACACTCCATAGCTATTTAATAAAATATTTACAGGCTCGGCTTATAGAAACGAGGTCCCGATCTTTATTTCCTAAAACCACTTGATTTTAAGGACATACCACTTGAACCTAATTATTCATTCAAGTAACATAAATTATCAAATCAAAATTTATTATAATGCTATATTGGACTCGTAAATATTAAATAGTAATATTTACAAACTCACTTGTCGGATTTGTGGCCCTGAAACCACTTTTTTTGACACCACTAAAAAATGGGTTGATATATTGACCAACTCCTTCCAAAAGTCATTTAGAATTTCCTCTACCTTGCGAAGTGAAAAGCATGTGGAAATAATCAACAACAATTTTCTCCAATACCATCTACTCCTCATGTACATAGCCAAGTGTATCCTCTAACTTGTCAATTTTATTCCACATTTTCCTTGAACTCACGAAATTATGAAAGAAAGTTGTATTTGTCTCCGTTTCGAATCTAGTTCACCCGTGCTCGTTGTTCCCAATAATACCCAAATTTATTAGCCTCAAGATTCGGTTATAATTTTAGGTATGTTATTTCTCATAACTATCCTCGTGTAGATTAGCTTCACAAAGTTCAGATAACTGCCGCTAAAGATGTATTGCCTTCGAACCCTCTGCTAATCTTCTATTCCAAGCAGGGGCGAAACTAGGGGGCTAGTAGGGGCCCCGACCCCTCCTAAAATAGAAAATTTTCTATTTAGGCCCTTTAAATTTTTAAAATTTTAAATTAATAAATGTAAAATTACATTTCCCCCTTTAAAATATAAAGATTTGGTTTAATCCTTTAAAAATTATAAAGATATAGGCTATTAAATTGGTGAAATTGCATTTTTACTGTTGTAAAAATTACAATTAATTTTGGCCCCCCCTAAAATTGTTGTTGGGTTTCGCCCCTAATTCCAAGCCCAACCATGTTGAAGCTTATTAACCAAAATAAGTTTCTCCGAAACCAATCCAACAATAAAGGTTCATGTCCTTTTTATCTCCTCTTCACAACTAGGTTCCAAAAGCTAATGAACCTCAAATTTATACTGGTGAATCTTGCGATCCCTACTTTGACCTCCACCTCCCATTTCTACAAGCAACGAATAGTGAAAAAAAAATTGGAATGTCACAAATATTTAACTTTATGAACTGAAAATAAATCTATCCAACTCAGATTTGCAACACATATATCTAAATGTTCTCTGATGTTATTTTCTAGTAACCTGCCACGCTCCTAAGTAAAACAAGGACCTTAGAAGCCTAGATCAACCAACTGACAATCACCTAGAGCTGCTCGAAAATCTGAAATGCACCTTTCATTACGAATCCAACTCTCACACTTTTCAAAAGAGTAAGCAATTTTGTTAAAATCCCTATAAACTAACTATGACATATCTATATTTTAGCATAGTTATCTTAACAGATCCCATGACTCCCTACGATGATGCTTATTTGAGGCACCACAAAACTCTATGAAACATTTAGATCTGCTCAAAAATCCAACCATGCACCTTTCATTATGAATCTGACCCCTGCGTTTCTCAAAAGAGTAAGCAATTTCATTAAAATCCCCAAAACTAACCACGACTTATCTAAATTTTAGCAAAGTCATTTTAACAAATCCCATGACTACCCATGATGATGCTCCTCCGGGGTACCATAAAACACTATCAATCTCTAACTACATCAATCTTCGTGTATATCAAAATCGATATGACCATGTGAGAAACTCCTCAAAGCAACTTGGTAATTTTGTTTCCAAGCCAAATATAAACCACCTCTACTACAACTGAACTTTCATCAAAACCATTAATATAGTCACGCTTTCTCTTAAACTTTTCCATCCTTGTAGTCTATAGGTTAGTTTCTATCAAGAACACTATAGTGAGTTGAAATGCCTAAGTAAAAAATGAAGTTTACGGATTGCCATAGGATTCCCAAGTCACTGGACATTCTAGCTAAGGGCCTTCATGGTGTTTAGTTAGTTTAGCTCTTCAGACCTATATATAACTCATTATGATGTGCAAAAGATTGCCAATTGCATACTACTGTTAAGGCATCTTTATTGGCCCTTAAAAAAATACAGCTCGAGACCCTTAACTGCTTTTTCATATTATAACACCCCAAACTCGGCCTAGACGTTATGGCCGAATCTGGTGATGTTACATGATAACATTTGAAACTAAGTTGTTACAATAAAATAGTTTCATTTGTTTACACTTGTTGACTCCAAAATCGTTACCTATTTAGTCACCCATTTAACATATTTCGTTGCGGAAGCTTTTAAAAGTCGTTTTGTGTAAATCGTGTGTTTAGAGAAAGCTTTACCTTTTTGAAAATCGAGTTTTTAAACATCTAGCAGTTCTAAATCTCTAAAAAAAAAAAATAACCCAATTTAAGTAAAAGTCCCAGAAAGTCTGCAACTTACATCTAAAATTAACCCAAAAAATACTTAAGAATTAAATACCAAAATTGAAGTAAAAATGGTTTATAATATGGGTAGCCACCATCGAGTCCTTCGCTGCACCGATCCATCAAGTCTAGGAATTACTTGTGCACATTAAACAAATGGGTGAGTTTACGTAAACTCAGTGTATAATCCCACAGAAAACATACAATAGCCAATCATGGTGCATAGTCAAAACAGTCAAAATAGTCCTGGGCCTAAGCCTTTTTCAGTATCAGTAAAAGTTTGGGCCTTAGCCCATATCAGTACAATATTCAGTAAGTAGTAGGGCCTAAGCCCATCATAGTATTAGAACCAGTCATGCAATATTTGGTAACAGAATCTACCCAACCATCCTCTACACACCATCTCTGTCCAACTCTACACTCTATGTGGGGATATAATCAACCCACCCATCCCTACACTCCAAAAAGTACTAATGCGGCACTAAACAGTGGTTTGCAGTTGAGCTGCCAGTAAATTAGGCCCGAGGCCTTTCAGTACACTTCCTCCAAACAATACCAACCCCCATCCCGATGCAATGCAACATACAGTAACGACATGCTATATCATGGCAACAATGCATACCATATCAATTCATTAAATATCATCATGCTCGATAACATGTAAATATATATATGTATATCAGTCATACAGTCATTTCAGTCAATTAGGGGTCTAAGTAGTGCTTACCGACCATACAGTAGGTTCACAGTCGGCTTGGGAGACCCGTTCAACCTTAGAAAATATTTCAGTAAAATGGGCTCACATGCCTATGTGACTTGCCCGTGTAGGCCCATACGGCCCAAATTGGCCTTACTCGTGTGGATCACACGGCCTAGCCCAGATTCTCACACGCCTTTGTGGTTTATCCATGTGGGCCCACATGCCCGTGTGGCCAACACGGCCCAAATCTAACACAACGAGATGCTTAACTTTCAACTATCACAAACTTTACCTTCGGTCGAATCAACAGTAATTCTCACAGGACCAAGTCTCCGTCAAATGATTTCAAGCCCCCGAAACACCACCTAATTAACAATAACAACACGAACTAATGACAAAATTAACGAACGGAAACAAACCACCTTACCCAATTTACTGATTCAAATGCAATCAAAATTGCACAAGAATGGGAGTCGAGTTGGAGGAAAATCGAATGAGAACAAGAGAAGAAATTAAAAATCAGCAGATAACAAAAGGGAAAAGGAGATTTGGTGAAAAAAAAGTCAAAACTTGAGTAGGGAATTCGGCAGGAGAGAGAAAATGGGAAAAAGAAAACAAAATAAAATCAAGAAATCTCTCCATATCCCCCAAACCACTCCTAAAATCACTAAACCCAATTCTCCACTACTTAGAACTTTAACACCACTGAAACTCTCGTCCTTGTCTATGTAGAGAATTGAACACAGGACCTCCAACAAACCAACCCTCCACTTAACCACTAGACCAGCAGGCCCATTGTGATGTATATTTACGACCAATTAAATATAAGCCCACTGATCAAGTTTAAGGCTTAATTCGGAAAAATACCAAAATTTGCCAAATGAAATGCTTGAACTTGGGACCTCTCACACACACCTAGAACACTTAACCATTGAAGCAGATACACAGTTGTGTCAAAATTTACAAAAGCCAAAAAAAATTTTTTGGGGCGTTACACCCATCAACAATCTTTATAGGCCTATCTTTCGAATCAAGGCCCATTTGCTGGTTTTGACCCATCTCAGCCTCATCCTTATCTATCTCCTTACTATCTTTACATTGAAAATGACTCTCTAAATTTAATCCTAGACGCTAACTTCATGCATAAAATTTTATTTTGGAAAAACCTCTTTGGTCTTCTTCTCAGTCAATCTTATCCCCCCAAATCTAGGAGCAACCTATCCACTTTCCTCTCGCAACCAACAACTAGATAGCAAGGTAGCTCTCCAACTTCAAGCCCTTAACGAGATATCTTATTTGAAAACTGCTCTTTGGCTTGATACATTTTGGGTAAAAAAAATTTCGTGTCCAAGACAACCACATACAAATCCAAACAAAGTGAGCCTTTTACACTGAAAGTTGAGATAGACCTCTTAAGTTTGTGAAAATGCAATCTTCTTCTTTCTCTTTAGCAAAAGACATACATCCACATGAACTTGAACTCCCATATACTTGCAATACCCAGAGCTTATAGCTTTGAAATCGTAACCTATAAAAAGTACCAAAAGGTCTTGAAATTGAACCCAAAAACCAACAAGAAATAACGAAACTCTTAAATGATCTTCACACTTTTCAATCTTCTAAACCAACAAAAGGTGATTATTGAAAGTCCAAGACCCCCCTTACATAACCCTATTGATAACAAAATCATAATAAAACTTTTCTCCTCGAGATTCGATTTTGAAACACCACCCATCGAATGTCACAAATTAACCAATATGTTCCTCATAGACTGAAAATGAATATGGAAAAAAAAAGTATACCACAAAAATAGATAAAAAAATGTATCATAAGAGCAAACAGAGAAAATATGTCACAAGAGTAGACTATAATATTTAAAATTATATAATAACTACTCATTCATTGTTTTTATCCAACTTCAAGTAATAACCTTACTTTATTATTTAAAAATTAAAATTAAATTAAAATTTATATTTTTTAATAAATTGAAATTCAACTTTGAAATATTTATGTTGAGTATTGAGAATGAAATTAGATTGAAAACCTAAAATGTTAACATATATATAAAGGAATTTACATAAATGGTTACATGTGCCTTAGTAGTCAAGACCACTGTTTTATAATCTGGGATTTGGAAAAATCACAAATATGGTAATTTGACCCCATCACGCAATCATCAAATTTAATGAAAGAGTGATTCTAGAGAACCTACCCATTGTAATTTACCCATTAAATTGTTGGTTGCTTGCGCTAATCATAGCATTTCGGTTCCTATGATCCAAATCTCGTCAGCTTTGAGTTGGCATTTGATTTACTTTTTGATTCAAAGCATGGAATTTGGGTTATGAATTTATGAGTCTATCAATAACGGAGGCAGCAGAAAGAGAAAGGAAAGTGGAGATTTTAGCCAACACCACCACCGCCCAATCACTATTCTATAACAAGGCTTCATTCTTTTTTTGTTCTAAAACGTAATTTCTTCCTACCAAAGCAATTAGGCCGATTGTTAGGGTATTTTCTTTCTTTTTTCGTTTTCTTTTTTCTTTTTTTTGGGGGGGGGGGAGACCAACTCTAGTTATACGGTTGGAGGGAAGTTGAGAGAGGCTGGCAGATGCTATAAAATTTTAGTTTAATCCTTAAAAAAATATGAAATTATAAATTAATATATGATAAAATCGTTTTAATTTATTAAATATAAAAAATTATTTAATCTTTTAAAAACAACGAAATTATATCATATTGTACTTTGGCATCCTCTAAATGTAAAAAAAATATCTATTTAATCCCTTCAAAAATAAAAAAAAAACTATAAATTAATACATGATGAAATTACATTTGAATCTCTTAAAATTTTCATAATTCAATTCTGAATCTTTAACTTTTTTTTTGAGCAAATTTATATTAAAAAAAATTATATTCAAACTCAAATTATGGTTTGCACCTAATGACTCGCTTACCGTTCATCTATTATAAAATATTAAATAATTAACTTTATATTCTTATAATTAAACTTAAATAAAAATTTTAAATTATTTTAGTTGATTTCAGACCAGACCAAGCCGACTTGAAGTCAAGAGCCTAGCTTACTCTACGACTAGATCAGGTGATCAGCTAGAACTTAATCTAACCTCAAAAGTATGATCAGTTACAATTCTAATCTAACCTAAACAAAATTTAAATCTTTTTAATTTTTTTGGTCACAATTATTTTTAAAATTGAATCCAAGCAGTATTCTTTTGCGGTGATAAAAATTTAATTCCATATTAATCATATCAATCGGTACATGAAAAATTTTAAAAAGTGCATTGAAGTGTGTTTATTTCATATTTAATGAAACATTTTAATTTTTTTTAAATATTAATAAATTTGAAACAGTACATCAAAACATATCACTACCAATAAATATCAATTGCAATAGAAAAACATTACGTCCAGTAGTATGGTATTGATTGCCTTAATAATATTACTTTTAGTAAATATAAAACAAAAAATATCCAGAAGCTCATAATTGAGTAAGTAATGATTCGTTAAGGATGTCTTACAAAATTTTTAATTATTATTATTTTATATATAATACTAAAGATAAGGGAGAAGAGATATACAATTTAAATTCATATTAAATATAAATCTCACCAAAACCTTAACTATAAATTTAAAATATTTCCATTACCTAGTTTAAAATTTAAATCAGCTTTAAAATCAAAATCGTAAAATCAATTCGAGGCCACTACATAATAGCATAACCATTGACTTTTATGCTATTATTGTTCCCAAAAATCTATTACTTCATGATCCTTATTAAGCTAAGCCATTAAGGTCTCACATGATATTGTGTACTTTAAAGGGCTCATTGCTGGCTGCCATTATTCTCACTCATGGCAAACTGACTTGCTTTTCAATGGCTCACTAATCGTAATTTGATTTTTTTTTTCCTTTTTCCCAAATGGATCACATGATTTCACTAAGAACTTAATTACTCGAATACAAAATGAGATTAAGACATTTTAACCACAGGTATCTAAACTTCGTCAAACCACCACTTTGCTGAAGTTACTTAAAACCACCAATGTAGAAATTTTTTGGAAAGGTGGAAATAAAATTATAATTTTTTTTGAAAGTTTAAAGTATGATTTTATTATATATTAATTTATGATTTTATTTTTTTTAAAAGATTAAATAAAAAATTAATTTTAAGAGAGGGGCAAAGTGAAATTTTCTCATATATTAATGGGTAACTACACCGTTTGTAGTAACTCTAAGTAGGTGTTGTTAATATTTTGGTCACTCAAAAAAGAAATTGATCAAATTGGCTACTCCACCATTAAATGGTAATGGAAGACTAATGGTGCATTTGTACAAAAAAATGTTGAGGCGACCAAAATAGGAACTACCCTTATTTATAGTGACTAACAAGTAGTTTACCTTAATTTTAAAGTGACTAACGTGGAAATACACTATTAGACTTCCGCTACCATTTAACAATGATGTGATCAAATTTAAAAAAAAAAATTAGAGTGACCAAAATAGTGTATTTTGTTTCATTCTTCGTTTGAAATTATTTAAACATTTTTATTAATGACATTCGTTTTACCCGCAAAACGCTAGATTTTCAAACAAAAAATTGTGCTTTCCAAATTTTAACATGCTAAAGATTTTCGGTGCAAATGTATTCATTTTAGAAAATTTAATCAGCAACGGTTTCACAAAGTAGTAGAGAAAGACATGTTTTCAAAAAACCTGAATTTTTACGTAACAAAAGGTAATAACAAATCCTTTTCAAAACCAATGAATTCTGGGTTTTCAAGTGATTTGCGATAACATTTCTAACGTCTAGATCGGGTTTAGGGTGTTACAGTTGGCAAGTATTTGTTTCTCGACATGTGGTATTTGATGAGGATCGATTTTTGTTCTCTTCTAGTGCCCTGTCTTTCTCTTTAGCATCCGACTGAGTCATCACCTCTCTTCCTCTTGTGCACTCCACTCCATCACGCACAATGCCCTCGAATGATGCTCTTTTGGATCGTTTGCTCACTTTTCCTACTGAATCTACTTCGGATTCCACTTGTTCTGGTGAAATGATGCTAGCCTGGGTCATGAATACGACACTTCATTTCCCACACCATTACTTCCTATTATTCTGGTTGATCCTCCACCACAACTTGGTAATATTCATTCTATGGTCACTCGGCCGAAGGCTGTAATTTTTAAACCACGGGTGCTAACAGTTGAGCTCGCTGAACATGAGCCACATACTATTGAAGAAGCTTTTGCTAGTAAGGAATGGACACTGGCTGCTTAGGAGGAATATAATGCTTTGATCCACAATCACTCTAGTTCCCTTACCCCCATGTCGAAAGGCAATTGGTTGTAAATAAATTTTTAAAATCAAAAGGAATTCTGATGGTACTGTTACCCGTCAAAAAGGCCAGTTGGTTGGAAAAGGATGTTCGCTAGTCCCTGGGTGTGATTTTCATGAAACATTCAATCCCGTCGTCAAACCGACTAAAATTCACACCATTCTATCCATTATTGTCACCAAATAGTGGTTATTAAGGCAACTTGATGTTAATAATGCCTTTCTCGATAGTGATTTGACTGAAGAGGTATACATGCAACAACCTCCCAGTTATGTTCAAACCAATGCAAATGGGAAACCCCTTGTATGTCAGCTAAACAAAGCATTGTATGGATTTCATCAAGCTCTGAGGGCATGGTTTGATAAGTTGAAGACGTTTCTTGTCTCTATTGGTTTTGAGCTTTCCAAATCCAATATTTCTTTATTTATACATGTCACTAATCAATTTCATACGTATGTCTTGGTTTATGTTGATGACATTATTATTATAGGTGACTCACTTGTTGAGATTGATATGTTTTTTCACTGACTTCACACTAAGTTTTCACTCAAAGACATGAAGTCTCTTCAGTATTTTTTGGGTATTAAGGTGACTCATTCGTCAATTGGTGCTCTTCATATTTGTCAACAAAAGTACATTCTTGATCTCTAGGAACATTGTCATATGGATAAGGCTAAAGGCGTCCATACACCCATGATTAGCTCATGCTCTCTCTCCAAACATATGAGAACTCCGCTTGATGATCCTCGTGAATATCAGAGTATTGCCAAGGTGTTATAATAAGTGGTTCCCAGTCAACCCAACATTGCATATACTGTTAACCATACCTGTCAATTTATGCATGCCCCAATTGATGTCCATTTTGTGGCAATCAAACGCATCTTGCGCTACCTCGGTGCCACTATTGACTACGGGTTGCATTTTGGCCTTTCGAGAGGTTATCTTTAGTCGGATACGCTGATGAAAATTGGGGATTAGACTTTGATGATCGGCGATCCACCACCGGGTATTGTGTGTATTTTGGTGGGAATCTCGTCTCTTGGTGCTCCAACAAATAGCAGGTTGTTTCTCGGTCGACAATTGAGGCAAAGTATCTGGGTTTAGTTGTTGCAACTGCTGACATCACATGGTTAGCGTCCTTAGTACGAGAACTTTGGTTTTCCTTTAATGATACCCTGACCATCTGGTGGGATAACTCTAGTGTCGTGGCGGTCGCGGCTAATCCCGTCCTTCATTTAAAATTTAAACATGTTGAGCTTGGCTTGTTTTTTGTTCAAGAGAAAGTTGTCGATGGGTCTCTCATTGTTGGTGAGGTACCTGCTTGTGATCAACTTGTCGAAATCCTCACCAAACTGTTGTCTTCTTCTTATTTTTTCCATTTTCAAGAGCAACTTTGGGTTTCGGTAATTGGGTGAATATTAGACAGTTAGTTTGTTCAAGTATTCAACTGAATTTGTTAGTTGTTAGTAGCAGTTGCTTCATCTAATATATGTATATATTCACCTATCAAAATCAAGCAATAATTCACAAGCTCTTTCACTAAGATAATATAGCTCTTGTATACAATTCTTTCACTTTATGTTAAGGCTAAATTAGAATCTATGTCAACTGATAATAGATTGTTACCTTGGATAGGAAAGCGTAATTTATTCAATAAAAGAATTATTGAGAAAAATATTTTATATTCATTTGAGAAACACTAGGGAATTAGATGTTCTCAAACTTTATTCTTCTGCTATATCTCTGACAAGATTAGAAACCTTTTACTTATATTTTAGAGGGAAAAAATATGGTGTGTTTCTCCCAGATTTTTCGATTTACAAGCATTGTAGGATTCATATTTGCTGCCTTGTGAGTCGTTTCTTTTGGTACATCATTGCTAAGGATGGAGAGAAAACATGGGGGAAAGAGAAAAAATCATCCCCAATTAATTTGTTTATACTACTCATATTGTTCACAAGTGTTGCTACATAATACCCCAAACTTAAAACTTTAATGTCTATGATTTTGTACAGCATTTACATAACTTTATATAATTAAATAAATTTTCATAAATACATTTTTTATTTTAAATTTGAATTACTTAAATTTTATATAATTCATATATTATAAAATACATTTTCATATTAATATACAACTTTTAAACTTTTATTTTGAAAATTTTAATATATGTAAAGAAAATTCAAAAAATCAAATCAAAGTTGATCGATCAATGACAGTCAACGTTAAATTAATGTTAATGAGCCACTAATTAACGAGAAGTGCTTATGTGGCTTTCTATTCAACAAGTCGTTACATAATTGAATCACATCATTATTGATTAATAATTAATTGATGGTTGATCAATCAATGAAGATAAAAATTTAAGAAAAAATATTTTAAGTATCAATTTTAAAAAATAAAAATTTAGGTAACAAAATGGAAAATGATATAATATGAATTTGTGAGTTAAGGAAAAAAAATATTGAAATGGGCAAAAAAGTAACTACATTATGAAAAGAAAGAAAGAAATACTCAATCTAGAGTAGAAGGCTTTAGAATTAAGCAAATATCCTAAAAGAAAATTACAATTAGGCCTCAATCACTATTTGATAGATCATTATGACGTTAGATAATAGAGAATTGGGAAAAAAATTCTCAAGTCTTAACAAAAACAAAACCTTATTTTTGTTTATAGTTAGATTTGACATCACATCATCCAATAAAAAAGTCCATATATCTCTAATCCCTTTCTCATTAGCAATGTGATGATATATTATTTTATATCAATAAAGAGGTGAAATATTATTACTTGAAAATTAATTTGTGAAAAGTTTATTTAAACATATCGATGGAGTACTAGGATTCCTGACTTGTCATGTCGCTGGGTTGATGAAGGGAATCATATTTGCAAATACACATATTGACCATATAATATTAAAAAAAGTAATTATGTATTCTTCTAATTTCTTTGAACAAATCATTGATACGAAAGCACAACATTTTACTCCAAATTTATGAACCATTCTATTGATATATGCCAAAAGGGTAATGTTTTCACTTTGGGGAATAATTATTTCATCATAAAAGTGAATGATGACATTATAACATCATGCCAATGCTTCCTTAGGAGTTCAACTTGTTGCTACACAACGAATCAAATAAAATTCCAACCGTACTATAAATTTTAAATTAATTTATTTTGAATGGAGTAAACTCTTTTTTTCAAAAGGTAAATGTAGAATGAAATAGGGTGGATTTTTTTCTCTGTAAATATGGTAATAGTTTGCTTGCTCTGCCCCCTGAAGTTATCATTTTATTTTTATATATATAATTATTAAAAGCGTAAAATAGTAATAACATTTTATAAAAAAAATTATATATTTTATGTTTAAATATTTACTTGACTTTAACAGATTGAAAACATCAAAGATAACTAGCAAAACTTAAATTGAAACGAAACGGGATGAGACAAGATAGATTCATCTAACATCCATGGAGTTAATATTGGTTTTTAAAATTATACATTCATATTGGAGTGGGATAGGTAGTGAAGCAGAGCATGTCAACTATAGGATGATGGTGACTTTAGTAATATTTACTTGTATAATTTAATCGTTTTAGATAAATTGGTATTATTTTTTTTTAATTTGGATTTTTTTTAAAATTCTTTCAAGTTTGAATTATTTCTTTTACTTTGTTTTTCATTCCATGTTCCAATAGAAAAATAAAAAAAATTTATTATAATTATCAAAACATAGTAGGGCTAATTTAGGGTTTTCAGTAGAAAAGAAATTTAAAAAAAGGCCAAGGTTTGGGTTTTTTTTCTTTTAATATTTTCCCTGTCACTGAATTTCAAATTTTAGAATAATGGAAATGCAGAAGTGGGGCCTTTATTGTCTTAATTTGACAAGAATAATATTTTAATAGATGGGCATGGGTTCTTACACCAACCATTGCAAAAGTGAAATCAACACATGTAGTCTCACATGGAGATGAGTCATAAATTATGATGATGGTGATGAAGAAAAATGTGAAGGGTGGGCGGCTTACTCTACTCTTATCCTTTTGCTTTTAAGTGACTATACTTGTATAAACATGATGTAATTGGAGGGGAATCTACTTACTCATTATCACCTTCTAATTTGGCCTCATTAGGCTCACTATTTCTCAAAACAGCAACAATATATATTTCTATGCATATATACCACCCATTATTTTTGTACCATGATCAATTTTCAATAATGTATCATTCACTTCTTTCTATTTAATTTTTGAATCTATAAAAAAAACTCTTCAACTTTTTAATATTCAACATTATATAAAAAAGCACCCAAAGAAAATGCCAACAGCATAATAATATTATAAAGAATGCAGAAAAAATTGAAAAAAAGTAGGAGGAGAAAAAGCAACATTTATAGGCAGAGGCAGGACATAGTCATACACACCTTTGCAGATGTAATCTTCTCACCAAACCAAATGCTACCAAACCCACCTTACCTGTAATAAACTGAATCTGTTTTTTGGGTTCTTCACTTCTTCCTTTAAGGCTGCTACCATTTAGGAAGAGAGAAGAAATGATCGTGGCAACCCATCATACTATAGTTGTCCCTAACCTCAGTCCAATCTATGATGATAGGTATTGTTTACATAACTTCAACCTTTGTTCATATCTATACTTTGATCTAAACCGGTTTTCATTGCATGCTTCATTTATTCCTTCTTCTCTGGCAATATCTCTGTTGTGTTCTTTCTCTTTTTTGTTTCTTTTCTTAAGGTGAGCTCTTCTTGAGTTAATGCATGTTTACCAAGTTTGGGGTTATGTTCTTGCCTGGTTGCCGAAATCAATTAGAGGAATTTTGTATCAAATTTCAAAGTTCCCTTTCTTCCTTCTTCTTCTCGTTATTTGGTGTTTCGATTCTCCCTATGATTTGTTTCGGCATTGCCTACACTAATGAATTGATTTAATTTGCTATGGGGAAGTGAAATTGTTTTTTTGTTTCTTGCATTCAACTTTTACAGGGGTTGATAAAGAACTCTTTCAGGGGTTGATCAACTGTTTGGATCTAATTTTGAGGTTAGTTAAAAGTAAAATTTTAATATAAATATATATATATATATATATATATATATATATATATTTGTTATCTAAACCTAGAGATATCATGGTAAAGTTGATAAGTTTGATAGTAAAAGCTGGATTCCTAATTTGAGATTGAGTTTTAAAATTACTAGTAGAGGTGAGTATCTGTACGAATGGAGTGAAAATTTTTGAGTTAATCGAGTTGACGAGTCTTATTTTATTATCTAGCTCGATTTGAACTTTTTTCGAGTCAAGTTAAATGAAATGAAATTCGAGTTAAGTCGAATCGAGTAAAATTGTTTGAGTTAAATTAAAAAAATTAAACATGTCAAAGTAAAATCTTGTTATAGTATAATTAATTATACTTTAGTATAATAAACTTGAATCATTAATTAACTTATATAGGTCCCAAAATTATTATTGTACAAAAAAAAATTAACATTTTAACTTACTTTATATATTTTTAAAAAAAATTGGAACTTTTATAAATATTTTAAATTTTAAAAATTAATTTTGAAATTTTTGTAAACTTTGTTAAGAGAGAGACCAGTTTATTCTTTTTCAAAATTGATAGGGACTAAAAGAGTATTTATATCAATCTATTATTTAAATTATTTAAATTATAAAATTTAACTCGATTCGAATTCGAAACTAGAATTACGAAATCAAATTAACTTAAATAACTACTCGAAATTCAAAATTTTTTATTATTTTTTAAAGACAAATTTTACTCGCGGGTAACTACTAGCAAATAAAACATGATATCCATCTATAATTTTTAGCTTGAGCTATCTGTGTCATCACTCGAGTTAACATTAAATTGATCTATTATTAGGGTGGTACAAAACAATAATAATGACTAGGTCCCAGGATCAGTAAAATTTACCAATCACACCCTACTAATGATGGTTTTATTATTTAAAAATATAACATTCCCATAAGCGACAATTTATGTAGCTTGGTCGGTAGGGAAAGTACTAAAAAAATCAATTTTTTAAAAAATTAATAAATATTATTATGAATTATTTTTTTATAAATTTATATAAAAAAATACAATTTAAACCCAAAATTAACAACATATATAATAAGATTTGAATTTAACAAATCAAAATTTTCAAATCTCCAACCTTACCTAAATAAAATTTTATATAAAATTTTCACAAAAAAATTATTTTCCACCCACTGTATAATAATCTAATTAACTTTAAATCTAAATAAAATTAATCTTTTACTAAATAAATATTTTCTATCAATTTAAAAACTTGTTAAACAAGCAACATTAAACATGCATTTGGAAAGTCACCTGATAATTAAATTTTGGTACAATTGTTTGCAATTAAACATGTATAACATGTTTGGATAACTATTGTAATTAATGAGTTTCGATGAATTGAGTGCAATTGGAGTATCTCAAATACACACGTGTTGCATGTTTAGATAATTATATATTATTTTATTGATATCATGTAAATAATTTGAATTTTTTTATTGATGAGAGATAATTTTTCATATATTTTAACCTACTAAATATTTAACTAAATTGCATACAATTTATTATAAACTATTTAAATTAATTTTAACTAAATTACATAGTATTTATTGTTAATTATTTAAATTTGGTTAAGGACCAATCGATGATGACAATGAATGTATGTTTAATGGTAGAGAGGAAATAGTTCAATAAATATAGAATGCTAGAGTAATTGGATAAAGTTGCAGAGGATGTTTATTTTGCTTTTTAATTTTATTAGTAATTATATTGTAGTATACGCCATTACTCTAACATATTAGATATGATCAATGTAACTTTTTTAACTTCTGATAGTTCACTTTGATACTTAAGCCTATTTTTTTTTATTTATATTAGTCTTGAAACTTAATAGCTTTTTCAATTTGGTCCTTAAACTTGGATTTTGTTAAGGTGTGATGATGTGATACTTCGAGATTGTATCACGTCTTCACCTGAAAATTTTAAAAATATTTTTCAATATTTTTTAGATTTTATATAATTTTTTAAAATTTTAGGTGATGACATGGTACAATCTTAGAGTGTCACATCCCCACACTTTAATGGACTCCAAGTTAATTCATGGACTAAATTGAAAAAAATTACCAAGTTCCAAAACTAACGTGGACAAAAAAAGGTTCAAGTATTAAAGTGGACGTAATTGTCAAGTTAATAGATCAAAAATTTACATCAACTCTATTATATATGATGCTTTGATTTTAAGTTTTGTTATTTGTTTAGAAATTTTTTTTTCTCAAAGTATTATTGATAATTTTTATAATAATTAATATTTCTTTAGAGTTTAAAATTATGTAGTTTTGTAATTATAATTTATACTATCAAATATGACACAGTAAATTGTCATGTAATTATCCTCTATTAGTTAAACACGTCTAGGAAATTAGAAGTTATTATAATTATAAAAAGATGTAATTACTATATTTTTAATTATATTTTTATTCAATTATTATGTGGTGTCCAAACATACCTTAAAAGATAAATTAACTCTCTTTTAAGAAGAAAAAAAAAACCATTATAAACGATGATATGTAAAGTTCAGATAAGTATTCTCTTAAAAGTAATTTTTTATTGATAAAACTTAAAAGTAAATTACTTTATTCAATATTTTCAATATAGAATTGGTATCACTTTTAACCGAGTCCTAACTCAATTGTAAAATTACCAAAAACTTAATATTTTTATAAAGCAACAAATTTAAGTTTTGAATGTATTTTTATTTTTTTATATATAACTTGAAAAATAGATGCACAACCACATTTAATTTTCATATCAATCTTTTATAGATTTTTTACATAATTTTTTTTTACCTAAATTATAAGTGTGTAATAATCTAATAATATATTAACGAAGCATGTTTCATTGGTGTATAATTTTCATATAATATAACTAAATGAATGAATAAAAATTTGAAATTTAAAGATGTTTACACTTAACAATTAAGTTTTTCCATTTTTGAACTTACATTTTCCAAACTGCTTCAACAAATGGGCAAAAGAAGATGACATGCTCAAATGTTTCCTTTTTCCTCCACATCTTAGACATTCAGAGAACTCCGATCGATGTCTTCTCTTGAGATTTTCCAGTGTGGGTAGAGAGAGTTGTGACATATTCTCCACCAAAAAAAAAAAAAAAATCCTTGGTATACACTCATTCGCCTAAAATGCCATGCCACAACTTTTTGCCGGTCTTCGGATCATCACTCGATCCTATCTTACTAATCATCTTTTCTTGTTCTAAAATGCGATGATGTCCCAACTTCACTGATAGAGACCATTTTTTGTGAAGTCCCAAACAAGGGAGTCCTTTATGTTTGGTTGGCCAATAGGAATTGTAGATTTGATTCTATCTTCTTTTCAATAAAAAAGCTCATCGATCTTCCACTCACGATCTTCGGGATTAATTAGCTGGTGAACAAAGGCTGGTCCATTTTTCTCTTAAAGGTGTCAAAGTGACTTTAGAAGTTGGCTCACGAAGGAGCCATTTATCATGCCATATTAGGACTTTCGAACCATTTCTTACATCCCGTCTAGTGCCTAAGTTCAAACTTAAATACCTTCGTATAAGCTTTACGATCCCCCTCGATCCTTTCCGGGATTTTTTGCTTGAAGCAGTTCTTTGCTTGGGAAATAGACAAAAGTAAGGTCTCATACGGGTAGCCAATATCCTAGAAATGATCTTATAAGCATAGCAACAAAGGCTTATCGGCCTAAATTGCAACACCATTTCGGGGGCTCTTTGTTCTGGTATTTGAACAATGCTGGTGCTATTAAGATCTTTTGGAAGTGTCCCTCTTGTTATCAATTTGAAAATATCTTCTGCAATTAAGTCCCAAAATTATTGAAAGAAGAGTTGGGGAAAACCATTCGGCCTTGGGGCTTTGTAAGCTCTCATCCCAAAAATGCCCCATTTAATTTCTCCTTCGAGCTAAGGTCATTGTTAGCCTCATCCATTATGACTTCATTTACGAATTTAAGAACTTCATCATCAATCCCTTCACCTTAAAATAATTTTAGATACGGGCAGAAATTTCTTCTTGCTTTTCAACCCATCCACCGTTTTCAATTTTTAATCTCTACATTCTATTTCTTCGTTGATTGAAGACTGTAGTGGCAAGGAAAATTTCATTGGTGCCAATGCATTTCCTCCTTTTTCCATCTTTTATCAAGATCCTCTTTGAGCTCTTCTAATTCTCCCCTTATCTCGCTAGTAATCAGGCTTTGTTATTGGGGGTTTATTCATTTACAAATATTATCTATTTCTTGGTTATTACGGAATTTATTAGAGCTCCAATTTTTAAGAGAGTTTCTTATGTTGTTGAGTATTTCCCAAACATTCTCAATAATATTGGCACAATCATTGCCCACAGACCATTTTGGTTCAAATCCAAACACCCTCTTTCCTTGTCAAAGCTCAAAATGGGTCCGATGCTATAGCAACCTCCGCTATTCCCGCCTCGTGTGGAAAGAGAACTCCAGTGAACATTGCAAAGAATTCTATTCTAATGAAGTTTTCTCCAATTCTATTGTCTGCCCAAGTAAACTCCCCTCCTTATATAGGGATCTTGGAGAAGTTGCAATCATCTTGCTGAAGTGTTGCTCCTTATTTTACTTGTTGAGATTGAATTTCGTTGAAATCGCCTATGCAAGGGACTATTAGTTTAGGAGATTAGAGTAAAACCTTTCGAATTTATAAGTTAAATATATTTGTAAAAGGATACATAACAGCAGAGGTGGGATCAAAAAAGACTGGCGAACCTGACCCGGTAGAAATGTAGAACGGTCCATTTCTTCTGGATGAAGTTAAGGGAAGGGCGTGAAAGCTGGTTAATTAATCACGCAAATCCTCCTTTACCAACACAAGTCTTAATCCTTGTAATCCATAGACTTCAAAATACTACACCTATAATCTTACTAAAATTCTATTAAATGATTTTATTTTTAAGTGTGTTAATATAAATATATAATTTTGAAAAAAATATTTGTACTAAAGTTTTCAAATTAATGCATCATAATAGAGGGGCGAAACCAAGGGTTGGTAGGTGCCCCGGCCCCCCTAAAATGGAAAAATTTCCATTTAGGCTTCTTGAAATTTTTAAAATTTTAAATTAGTAAAGGTAAAATTACACTTTGCCCCCCTAAAACTGATAAAAATTTAATTTAATCTTTTAAAAATTATAAAGATAGAGACTATTAAAATGAAATTGTATTTTTACTATGGTAAAAATTACAATTTAATTTTGGCCCCCCCTAAAAAAATTTTCTGACTTCGCCCCTGCATAATAGTTCACTTATAACTAATAAATATTATGTTAAGTTGTCTTTGTATTTGTAAAAAATGTAATTTACTTAATTCATTTAATTTTAGTGAATGAATTTTTTGTTCAATGGTAAAAAAATACATTTTATTAGTAAAACATATAAATTATATTAAATATTAAAAAGTTAAAATAATAATAGATAATAAAATGCACAAGAGTTGTAAAACATTGAAGCTGACCAAAGAAAACAGAAAGCTTTTAGATAGAGGGTTTAAAATAAACAAAAAAAAAAAAAAAAAAAAAAAGAAAAGAAGAAGAAGAAGTATGGTAATGGTATTTAATATGATGGGCTAAGGAAACAATTTTTCTCAATAAAAATATAATGCCCATAAAAAATTCCTAATTAAATCAAAAAATTAAAATAAAAGGATAAAAGAATAGAGAGAAATAATAATATTATAGTATTGAGAGAAAGAGGGAGAGAGTGGCAATAAGAAAGGAATGAGCTAAAGAGAAAATTATAGTAAGAAAGTGAAATGGTTATGGTAGTAGAAATAGTATTATAGTAAGCAAAGAGGAAAAAAAAAGGAAGTGATGTTATTAATGTTGTTGCGATAAAGAATTTTTGAGCTTATATTTTGTATTTCTTTGGAGGACTTTTAGTTTCATTTCCTTGTTGATGAATCATATAATGTGAATGTTAATATTTATTCTAGGATGATCAGTACTAAATCTTGCAAGTTTTGTTGTGATGGGGTTAACGTGAGGAGTGAAAGTAGAGGAATGAAGTATTGTGATAAAGTGCATCCCTCTCTCTGTGAGAGCTCAGAACCACCGTCCCCATGTTTTGTGAATCTCGAAACCATCAAAAGTGATAGTCTTGCCCAATATCTTGAAGCTTATGATTGTGAGTTTACAATGCAATCGGTAACAAGCAAGAGTATAACTTCTTTTAGTACTCATTCTTCTCCAGTATCTATTTGGCGATCTGCCTGCAGGTACGTATTGGTTTACATGACAATAATTAAATATGTTGCAACATTTTCCTTTTTTATGTAAAATAGAAGAAACCCAAACCTCTTAAAGTTAGTTTTTTTGTTTTTTTGTTACCTTATCCTTCATAATCTTTCCCCTAGTAGTTAATGTGCTTATTTGTGTATTTACAGGTGTAGGAGTGATGAAGAAGATGCTCATGATTTTGGTAAGCATTTTTTGAGCCCTTCAACTAAATATTGTCAAGATGTTTCAAATGTAGATTCACATAGTCTTAGTGGTAGACATGACTTTTATACTTTTAAGTCTGTGGGATCAAGTCCTTCAGTTAGCCCCCTTAGGAACAATTTTACTCCTTATAGAGTTGGGATTTCTGTACAGAAGAAGCAAGAAGGGAGCCCGATGGCTCAATATGTTGCTCCCTTTTATCAAGAAAACATGGATGCTTTAAGAAAGCCAAATATAGGGACCGAGGAACCTGATAATATTTATGATTATTCTGATGATTTTATTTTCCATAATCAATATGAAAAGTCACAAAAGCTTTTGGATTTTGAAAACAATGGCCTAATATGGTTTCCACCACCACCTGAGGATGAGAATGATGAGATAGAGAGTAACTTCTTCACATATGATGATGAAGATGATGATATTGGGGATTCTGGTGCAATGTTCTCATCAAGTAGTAGCCTTTCAAGTATGTTCCCGGCAAGGGGGAAACAAAATGAAGGAATCAAAGAGCCCCTTAAAGCTATAATACAAGGGCATTTTAGGGCTTTGGTGTTGCAGCTTTTACTAGGTGAGGGTATCAAAGTTGGTAAAGAGGATAATGCTGGGGATTGGCTTGACATTATCACAACAATTGCATGGCAAGCTGCAAAATTTGTGAAACCAGATACTAGCAGAGGAGGCAGTATGGATCCTGGGGATTATGTAAAGGTTAAGTGTATAGCGTCAGGAAATCCCAGTGAAAGGTATTGGATGCTTTAACTATATAAAAATTTCTAAATTTAAATTGTTTTATTGTTGTCCCAATTTGGATTCTTATTATACAAGCTTTTAAATTGTGACTTCCATCATTCTCACAGCACCCTTGTCAAGGGAGTGATATGTACAAAAAATATAAAACACAAGCGCATGACCTCACAATACAAAAATCCTAGATTACTTCTTTTAGGAGGAGCCCTTGAATTTCAGAAAGTTCCAAATCAGCTGGCATCTTTTAGCACATTACTTCAACAGGTTTGTTAAAAAAATTTGATCCATTTATACAAGTCAATATTCAATAGAAGGTTTTTGTGTGATTAGCAATTGTATGTTGTAAATGTTTGTGACTTAACAGGAAATTGATCATCTCAAGATGGTCATTGCAAAGATTGAGGCTCTTCACCCTAATGTTTTGCTTGTAGAAAAGAGTGTGTCTTCATATGCCCAAGAGTATCTGCTTGAAAAAGAAATATCATTAGTCCTGAATGTGAAAAGGCCATTATTAGAGCGTATAGCAAGGTGTAGTGGTGCTCTTGTTTGTCCATCGATTGATAATTTATCTATTGCACGATTGGGCCACTGCGAATTATTTCGAGTCAAAAAATTATCAGAAGAACATGAGATTTCCAATCAATTGAACAAGAAACCATCAAAAACATTGATGTTCTTTGAAGGTTGTCCCAGACGCTTAGGTTGCACGGTAATATTTTCTTTTCATTCATATGATTTATATGTTATGTCATTGTGGAAATTTTAAACCATGTAAGCTTCTATCTTCTTTTGTAGATGTGAGATGGTATTCCTTATGTCTCCACATATTTGCGTTTTGATGTTTTAATTGTTTCCATTCTTCGAACTCTAATGCATTTCCATTTTTTTGATTAATTTGTAAACATGTATATATTAATTTGTAATTAGTGAACTGTATTAAATCTTGTCAGAATTTCTAAAGGTGTTTAGCATGATTATTTAATCAAATCACTTTACTTCTCTTTATAGGTCTTGTTGAGAGGCAGATCTCGTGAAGAACTAAAAAAGGTTAAACATGTTGTCCAATATGCTGTTTTTGCAGCTTATCACTTATTGCTTGAAACTTCCTTCCTTGCTGACGAAGGTGCTACTCTGCCTAAGATGAAAGTAAAACATTCAATTATTAGACCAGAGAAAATGCAGTCTGACAATGTCATTTTAGTTGCCCCTAGTTCCTTTTATCCTTCCAATTTCAATGCAATAGGCAATTCCTTTGCTCAAAATGATGCATCTCCAAGTCTTAATCTAAAGCAAGGAGGCTTAGTATCATTTCCTAATCAGGATGATCAAATTCATATTTCCACTTCTTTTGGTGGTTCTATTCTTGATACATGCAATGATGATTTAACACCTATTGTGGATATGGATTTGTGTTCTTTGGAACAATTGAGTCATTTACAAATGCCTACTATGTTTCCCTGTGATATTAGAGATTTTCCCCAATCTGAAATGCAAGAAACTGTGACTGAAGAGGAGAGGGAAAATATGCATGAATTGGAAAAATCTGAAAAGATTATAGAAGATGAAGCTTCCAGTGGATGTTTTTCAGCCACTGACACACACCGGAGTATATTGGTTTCATTTTCAAGTCGGTGTGTTTTAAAAGGAACTGTATGTGAACGTTCACGACTTTTTCGAATAAAGTTCTATGGGTCTTTTGATAAACCACTGGGAAGATACCTTCAAGATGACTTGTTTGATCAAGTAAGTCTTTACAAGCTTTGAGTGTTTTTAGTTGGACATACTAGTTCTATGTTTCAATTATGATTTAATATGTTTTTTTTCAGGCATCTTGTTGCCAGTCATGCAATGAGCCAACTGAAGCTCATGTCATATGTTATACTCACCGGCAAGGAAACCTGACAATCAATGTAAGGCACCTTTCCTCTCTTAAGCTACCTGGTGAACGAGATGGGAAGATATGGATGTGGCACAGATGCCTTAAGTGTGCTCATATTGATGGGGTTCCTCCAGCAACTCATAGAGTGGTTATGTCTGATGCTGCTTGGGGACTTTCTTTTGGAAAGTTTTTGGAGCTTAGTTTTTCAAATCATGCAACTGCTAATCGTGTTGCAACTTGTGGTCATTCCTTGCAGAGGGACTGCCTTCGTTTCTATGGGTAAATGTTGTAATGTTTTAAATTTTTATTCCTTTTTGAAGGTTAAGTATGATGCTTATACTTGTATGATTTTATAGATTTGGCAACATGATAGCATTTTTTCGCTATTCCCCAATTGATATACTATCAGTACATTTGCCCCCATCAATGCTTGAGTTTAGTGGGGATATTCAACGAGAGTGGATAAGAAAAGAGGCAGCTGAGGTCTGTTATTTATTTCCATTTTGTTTTTATACTAGTGAAATCCATACATTCTGAACTTACTAACTATTTTGTCTCCTTCTATAGCTAATGGTCAAAGTGGAAATGTTATATGCGGAGGTATTGGATGTACTTGACAACATTGAACAAAAGAATAATTCATCAAATGCAAGTGACTTATCAAATCGTATTATAGAACTAAGAGATCAGATTCGAAAGGAGAGAAATGATTACATTGTAAGCACATTGAATAGTAGTTACTAAAACGATTGAGAATATTTCTTTGATCAGTGTTGTTGAAAGATTAATTTTATTATTTGCTGACTATGGTTTTGTTTTTATAGAGTTTGTTACAAGCAACTGCTATCGAGACACCACCCCTTGATTTGACAACTATGGACATCCTAGAACTAAATCGCTTAAAGCGTTCACTTCTAATTGGTTTGCATGTCTGGGATCGACGACTTAATTCATTGGATTCTCATCTTGGGAAAGGTTCTGCATTCAAAGGTGAAATTGGTCTCTCCAAGGATGGGAAACTTGATGCTTATCAACAAAACACCTACAAATATGCAAATTCACTAGAACCTCCTAAAAGTGACGCACGGTTGGAGCAAAACTCTAGTTGGCCAACCTTTGAATCTGATGTGCCAGAAGAATTGGACCTTGCATTGTGTATTGAAAATAAAGAGGAGAATGAGGAAACAGATGAAAGTATCCATTCTCCTACATCTACTTTATCTGAAAGAATAGATTCTGCTTGGACAGGTACTGATCTACTTACATTAAAAGTTCAATCTCCAGAAGCATATCAAGGAAATGAGCTCCAAACTCGTTTGGTCAAGCCAACAAGTAAAATCGATAATCTTCCTTTGAGAAAAGTAGCTTCTCCAATGAGGGTTCATTCTTTTGATTCTGTATTGAGACTCCAAGCAAGAATTCAAAAAGGATTGCACCCCTCAACATTGCATTTATCAACACTTAAATCATTTCATGCTACTAGAGATTATAGGACTATGGTGAGAGATCCTGTTTCTAATGTGACAAGTACCTACTCTTATACATTGCCATTTGAGGCACAAAAGTTGAATTTGTTACTTCGATCCACACCCACGTTAATCAATTGTGCATCTCATGTGGCTGAAGGGGCTCGGCTACTTCTTGTGCAGAGGGGTCACAGTGATATTGTTATTGCTGTTTATGACAATGATCCCGCAAGTATAATATCATATGCTCTTAGTTCAAAAGAATATGAAGAATGGGTTGATGATAAGTCCATTAAAATGGGAGGAGGTTGGAGTGTTACTGATAAGAGCAAAAAAGATTCTGCAACTTCCAGCTTTTCACCCTGGCAGTCATTTGGTTCACTTGACGTAGATTTTACACATTTTGGAAGTTTTGGCTCTGAAGATACTTCATCATCCATTGGTGCCATGTTTACTGATACAAAAAGGTCTCCACATTTAACAGTTTCTTTTGGAGATGACTCTTATGTTGGTGGTGGCATAGTGAAGTTTTCTGTTACTTGTTATTTTGCAAAACAATTTGATTCTCTTAGAAGAAAATGTTGCCCTAATGAAGTGGATTTTGTACGTTCCTTAAGCCGCTGTCAGAAGTGGAGTGCACAAGGGGGAAAGAGCAATGTGTATTTTGCCAAATCGTTAGATGAGAGATTCATTATAAAGCAAGTACAAAAAACAGAGCTAGAATCTTTTAATGAATTTGCACCAGAGTACTTCAAGTATTTATCTGATTCTCTTAGCTCAGGAAGCCCAACTTGCCTTGCAAAAATTCTTGGTATTTATCAGGTTTGCCCTCTTACTTTACCTTTTGAAAGCTTTGTTTTTATGTGTCCAATTGCTTTGTGGAGGGTTTGGTATGTCATTTTAATTGTAACTAATTTTGGCTGGTTTGATGATAGGTCTCTGTAAAACACTTGAAAGGTGGGAAAGAAACAAAAATGGATCTTGTGGTGATGGAGAACTTATTTTTCAGAAGAAGGATATCTAGGATTTATGATCTCAAGGGCTCTGCAAGATCACGATATAATCCAGACACATCAGGAAGAAACAAAGTACTATTAGACATGAATCTGTTAGAAACATTGCGAACAGAGCCTATTTTTCTTGGAAGCAAGGCAAAGAGAATTCTCGAGAGAGCTATTTGGAATGACACATCTTTCTTGGCAGTAAGTTTCTTTTTATCATAATACTATAAAAATGGTTTCTTACCTTCCAAGTTTTGAATGTGATGCTATAAAAACAATTCATACCATTAAGCATGTTATTCTATTTTTATTTTGATTCTAGTATTAATGTATTGAATGTTGTCTTCAGTCTATCGCAGTCATGGACTACTCGTTATTGGTTGGAGTGGATAAAGAGCACAATGAGCTTGTATTAGGAATAATTGATTTCATGAGACAATATACCTGGGACAAGCACTTAGAGACATGGGTTAAAGCATCTGGGATACTAGGTGGGCCAAAAAATGCATCCCCAACAATTATTTCTCCCAAACAATACAAGAAAAGGTTCCGAAAAGCAATGACTACATATTTTCTCACAGTACCTGATCAATGGACTTTGTGATTTGTTTCATCATTGATTCATTGGTTCATTAATAAGGCTCAAGTAATTCTAATTGTTGATAAATTGAGAAGGGGCCTCTATCTCTCAATAGCTGTAGGTTTTGCTCATTTATCCTCTTCTTTTTCTTTGTGGGTAGAATTTTCCTTCCATTTATGCATATGGAGAAGGAACAAAGTTTCTTTTAGAGGACTCTTTTTAATGACCTCTAAACGAAAGGAAGAGTTAAGAGGCTCCTTTGTAATTTGTATATTTTTTCTCTTTAATTTAGTGCATGTGCAAAAGTTTTCAGGAATAATCATAGGGTTCTTTTATCCATAACATGCTTCATTATAGTTGTATACATACATGCATACATACATATTACCTCTTTAGGGAAAGAAATAGGTGCTGAAGGAAGAACTTGGATCTTAAGATAGTTGTCATCCATGTGTGCTTGTAAATTTGACAAGAATTACGAAGAGACTTTACTTTCAGGTTGTTAAAAGGTTTTGAAATGGTGTCTAAAGAATTTTTGATATTTTATTTTTGTGGTTTGGATTCATTGTTTATGGCTTTGCCAAGATTATAGCTGAAGTTGTTAATATTGTAAGATGATAATTATGTGCGGGGGAATTGGAGGGAGATATGTGTTCATTTCTTCTAAATAATAGGTTGAACCTTTAGAACATGAATTTCAAGTAAAGATAAAAAAAAATTGAAGTAATGAGAAATTTCTATTTTTTAATAATAAACCCAAAACCCATGTCTTTAAAATGTAACTGAATAAAAAAAATTAAAGATTGAAGATGATTAAGATAGAAAGTGTCCTATAATTTCTTTTATTTTTCTTAAAAGAAAAAATAATTCAAAGTTTAAAAAGGGGAAATTTTAAGGAAAGTTGCTAAAAATTTGCTTATGAAAACATTTACTTAAAACATGAAAGATAGAGAAATTGGGAATACTCGATGACTCCAAAAAAAGGTTGCTCAATTTCTTAAGGGTTACTTAAAACTTTAAAATGTCTTTAAGAAATTAAGTAATTCTTAAATTAATGGAAAATTATTTAAATTTTTTAACATAAAAATTTATTTGTTCTTTAAGAAACTAAGCAAATCCTAAACAATGGGATAGTTAATTTCTTTTATGCTACTTAAAACCTTAACCAGCCTTTAAAAAATTAAGTAATTCCTAAACCATGGGAAAGTAACTTAATTTTTTTAATGTTACTTAAAACCTTAATCAGTCTTTAAAAAATTAAGTAATTTACTTACTTTCTTTAACGAGACTTAAAACTTTAATCAATCTTTAAGTAATTAAGTAATTCCTAAACCATGAGAAAGTTACTTTGTTTCTTAAATGCTACTTAAAACTTTAAAAGGGTTTTAGGAAATTAAGTAATTCCTAAATCAATGGAAAATTACTTAATATCTTATGGGTTTCTTAAAATTTCTTTAATAAATTAAGTAGGAACCCTAAACCATGGGAAATTTACTTAATTTAAAATGGGTTACTTAGAACCTTTGTAACTCCCCTCGCCTGACCCGGTCGCCAGGTCCGAGCTACATGATGTCACATTTATTGCCAGAGCAACTACAGTCAAGTTCATAGTAAAACAATCATTTATAAATTCTAATATGAGTCAATCACCTTTAAATTATGATAAACAATCAAATTCAAGTTTCAGTCGAGCTTAGGAAAGCTCATTTGATAACCCGGGTACGAAATATGACCAAATTGTAAAGTTTTAAAACTTTAGGGCCAACATTGTGACATCATCAAAATAGTATGTCACATCATGACTTTAGGCCGCTTGACGTCGCAACGTGACTCACTATTTTGGTTGACATTGCGACGATCTAAGTTACACGTCGAGACATGGACTTTGGTTTCTTATAAAATTTGAGTCATTTGATACCTATTTTAAGCTTCCACACAAACTTATCATTTTCTGCACAAATGACTAACTTCACCTGCACCGAAACACTTCAAAACACATACCAAAGCAAGTACAAATAACACAATCAACTTTCTATTAGTTTATATCACCTAATCAACCATTAGACATATCGTCTTATTACCGTGGCATATATATATATATATATATATCAAACAATAACCTAAACACAAAATTTTCAACACCAATTCATATTCAAAGATGCCAACTCAATTTCCACATACACATCTCAAACCATTTACCAAAACATACCATTTCATCAAGACATTAACATTGCCAAAATGGTGTATTAGGTTGATTTTAGCTATGTTAAAAAATTCAAAGTTAACATATAGAAAACCCCTATGTACATGCCACAAATTCGTACTTAAAATGATAAAAATCTATTGATTCAAAAATGGGATAGTGTGAGCTCCGAACAATTCATTTGACATTTTTTCGCAAGGTGAAATCTATAAGGAAAGGGAAAACAACGGGGTAAGCATAATGAATGCTTAGTAAGTTCTTATGAAACTTACTTAACTTACCTTAATAATTCAATAAGCTAATTGGCTATCAATATGACATTCTTTGGCATATGTTGGCTAATACATTACACCATCTACAACCAATATGTTAGTATAATTTTCATATCAAGAACGTGTAACAATGATAATATACAACAACTAAATTTAGAAGCATGTACCATTCAATTTATATCCAAACCATTTTAATTTTTTTCAATTTCATTAGGTTAATTTTTTCAATTTCATTAGGTTAAGTTTTTCTCGGGAGAACCGTAGTAAATTGAACTCGGATAAACGAGACTATTTTGCTTAAACAAGCTGACATAGATCAAGATTTCTCACACAAGAAGACATTTTATGAATTGTCTCCCACAAGTTGACATCATATCAAGGTTACTTGTAACAGCCCGATTTAGACCCTAGTCGAAATAGTGGTTTTGAGACCAAAAATTTGAGTAAGAAAAATATTTTAATATTATTTTTTGTGTCTACATATGTGGTTAAGCATGTGTGAAAGTTTAGTATGAAAATTTGATCATTTGTGTGCTCAATTTGATAAAAGGACTAAATCACAGAAAATGCAAAAGTTGTGTGCTACATGAATAAGTGTGGAATTGCTATGTCTCTTTAAATAAGGGGTCCTTATGTTTTAATATGTCATTTACATAGAAAGTGGACAATAATGGCCTTAATGTTAATGTTTTATATGTTTATTAATCATGGATAAAATGGTAATTGATGTATTATTATGTATTAATTAAAACAAAAAAAAATGTGGCCATTTTGTTCATCTTTTCATACTGAAAATAGAATAAAAAAGAAAAGAAAAAGAGCCATTTAGGGTTCGGCAAGCTTAAGCATCAATTAGGTATGTGTTTTTGATCAATTTTCAATAATTTTTGCGTTTTTGTGATTGTTGCTTAGTGTTCTATCAAGCCCATGTCTCAATTTCTGGAATTGATAATGATTTTGAGTTATATCATTGATGAAATTGTGAGCTTTGTGATGTTAGTTGATGGAAAATGAAATATATGTGTTGGGTTAATATGTTTTGTATTTGAATTTTTGATGAATTTGAGTATATTAAGCTAGATTGTGAAAATGAGAAATTAAGGGGCTAAAATGTGAAATAAATGAAATATATGGGCTTATTTTAGCTAAAGGAAATTTCAGCTAGGCATGTGTGTAATGAAATTATGCATATTTTGTGATTTTATAAAATAAGGACTTAAGTGTCAAAATGTGAAAATGTGAGGGCTAATCTATAAAATGCCCTAAATATGTGTTTATGGATTGATTTGAATGAATGTGAGATTGAATAAGTCAAATTTGAATGTGTTAAGATCAAGAACTAAAGAAAACGAAATTAGATCTGGGGAAAACGAAAGTAGTTAAATAGCCGTTTGTTTTCGTTCATTCTCGTACGAGGTAAGTCAATATATAAATAAATGTGTTAAATTGAATTATTATTGTTTATATGATATTTGAATCTTTATGAATGGATATGAGAGCTGAATATGTGAAATCTGAGAAAGTTTCGATAATGTGACAAAGTTCAAAAAGCCCCGTACGAACCATAGAAACAGTTAGGATACATATGTCATGACATAGGATTTCGATATGAGATTTCCTGTAAGACCACGTCTGGAACGTTGGCATCGATTTGAGATTTACATGTAAAACCATGTCTGGGATATCGGCATCGTATATGATTTCGTGTAAGACCCTTTCTGGGACAGTGGCATCGATATTTGATTACATGTAAGACCACGTCTGAGACGTTGGCATTGTATGAGATTTTTGAGCTATCCAAGTATCCTTATTGATTTCAAACGGTTCAACGGGAATTTCAAGAAATGAATAACTATATGAATGTATATCCGATTCAGGTACATATGAAATGTTTAAGGAAATTGGCAATGAAAGGTGAGTATGAATATGATCTATTGATATGTGAGCTATATGAAAATGTGATGTGTTTATAAGCAATTGTGTTTTGCCATCATACACATGTATGAATTTGGTTTATAATTGTTTATGTGATAATTTTATTTGTATATGGCTTACTAAGCTTTGGAAAGCTTACTTTGTGTGTTTTTCAATTGTTTTATAGATTATCGAAGCTACTAGAAGCTCAGGGATCGTCGAGGATCATCACCACACTATCAAATATTATTTTGGTACCTTTTGAAAATGTATATATCAAAGTATGACATGTATAGGGTAGGACTAATGTGGTATGTTTTGAGATGGGTATATCAAGCCATGAGATATGGCTTAATTGTGTTTGAACTTATGGTTTGATTTTGGCATATGATATAGGATGCAAAAATGGTATATTTGGTGTATATATATATATGGCCTAGTGAAATGATCTTTTTGGTAAGTTAATTGTGTGGTTGAAATGGTTATAAATGTGATACGAATCATATGTTTATGGTATGAATTAGGTACATGGAATTAGTATGTTTGAGTTGAAATTGTGTATGGATATGATTAATGATATTGATAGCATGATATGTGATTGAATTGGTATATTTTGGCTGTCTATATATGAGTTAAAATGCTTCTATTTTGATAGCTAGGTGAACAAAAGATAAGGGTGGCAAATTGGCTTTTGAAATGGCCTATTTTTGTCCACACGGACAGAGACATGGTCGTGTATCTCAGCCGTGTGCGACACACGATCATGTTGCACGGCCGTGTGTCCCCTGGGGTAGTCCTACAATTTAAAGTCAGTCTCGAGCACGGTCTAGACACACGGGCATGTGGTCAGCCATGTGACCCAAGTTAGTTTCGACCACGACAAAGGAATACGGACGTTTCTCTGGCCGTGTGGTACAAGTCAGTATGTATGCCCTATTTTCACACGGTCTATGACACGAGTGTGTCTGGTAACCGTGTGAGGCATACAGCCTGTTCACATGGGCGTGTACTACTTGAAATGTTGAAAATTTTCTAAGTATTCAAATTTTTTATAAGTTACCGAATTAGTCCTGAATGTGTAATTAAAGCTTTGTATGCTTGTTTTGAATGATTTATGATAATGAATGCATAAATGTATGTGAATGATGTATATTATCCGGTAATGCCTCTTAACCTATTTCGGCAATGGTTACGGGTTAGGGGTGTTACATTTTATTGGTATCAGAGTTATGGTTTAGTCGATTCTAGGACTGTAACAGTTCGTTTTTTATCCTAGTCAGAACAGTGCTTTCGGGACCACATATTCGAGTCTGAAAAGTGTTTAAATATTATTTTCCTTGTTTATTATATGTGAATTAATATGTGTGAAAGTTTCATATTAAAATTTGATCATTTGTGTGCTCAATTTGATAAAAGGACTTAGTCGTGTAAAATGTAAAAGCTGTGTGCTAGTAGTTAAAGTGCTTAATTGTCATGACTTATTAATTATAAAGTCCTTATAATGTTATAAGACCATTTGAAGAATGGATGGACCATTATGCCTAGAGTTAGTGGAATTTTAATATTAATTCATTAAGGCTAAAATGGTAATTGTATTATTAAATCAATTATAATAAAACATAGTGGAAATTATGGCCATTTTATCATCTTCATGGCTGAATGAAGCAAGGAAAAGAGCTAAAAATAGGGTTTTGATATTTGGTTCTTGTGTGGCCAAATTGAGTATGTTTTTTACTTAGTTTTTGATGATTTTTTCGTTTTTGTGATCGTTGTTAAGTGTTCTAACTAGCCCATGCTTCAATTTCTAATTTAGTTGATGATTTTGAGTTATGCCATTAATGAAACTATGAGCCTTGAGATGTTAGTTGATGAATTATGAAAGATATGTGCTGGGTTGACATATGTTGTCTTTGAATTTTTGATGAAATTGAGTAAAGTAGGCTAATTTGTAAAAATGTTATTTTAAGGGACTAAAATGTGAAATAAATGAAATGTATGGACTTGTGTGAGAGCTATGAAAATTCAGATAAGCATGTGTATAAGCAAATTTTGTGTATTTTGTGATTTTGCGATTAGGGATAAAGTGTCAAAATGTGAAAATATGAGGGCTAGTTTGCAAAATACCCCAAATATATGTTTATGGATTGCTTTGAATAATTTGGTGAATAAAAGGGTTAATTTTGAATACGTATAGATCAAGAAAAGAGGAATTCAGATTTAGACCGAGAGAAGTCGAAGATTATAGAGTAGACGATCCGAGTCGATAATTTCGAGTATGAGGTAAGTTCGTACGTAAAACATGATGTTAAGTATATTTTGATGTTTTAATTATACATAGATTGTATATAGGTTGGTTTGGATGAATACGATGATAAATCAATAGTATTTGGCACTAAGTGTGTGATTTAGATTACCTTTGGCTATATGAGGCACTAAGTGTGCGATACCGACTTAGCTTCGGTTAATTGAGATGGCACTAAGTATGCAGAATCATTTTAGCTTCAGCTAACCTTTACAGCACTAAGTGTGCGGATGTTTAAAGTACAAATAATTTACGAAAAGTCTTAAAATATTCAAATGAGAGGTGAGAATAAAAGTGAATAAGTACGGAAAGATTCAGGTATGTATGGTACCTATGTAGTAGATGATATTATGTATGTGAAGTTCATTGAATTGGTTTGAGCTTATGAATTATGTTGGTATAGATTTAATAAATGATTTGAGAATTCGTAAATACTTATGTGTTGATGTTTTATGTTTTATATACTGTTGATGATTTTAGTACGAGCTTACTAAGCTTTTGAAAGCTTACTTTGTGTGTGTTTGCATTGTTTCATAGATATCAAAGCTATTGCAAGCTCGGGGATCGTCAAGGATCAACACCACAATATCGAACCTCGTTTTGGTACTTTGAAAATGTATATTTTGAAGTATGACATGTATAGGCTAGTAGTTGAAAGATTATGCTTTGTGATGTATATATTTAGCCATGTGATTTGGCTAGTTTATGTTTGAAATTATAACTTGATAATGGTATATGATATGTTATGCCGATGTTCAATTGTGGTATGTGTTTAGTTGGTCAAAAGAAATGGTAAATGTTGATAAGTTTTGGTAAGTTTTAGCATGAGATTGAATGATGTATGGAAAGAAATGTTTTGGCATGATCTTATCTTATGTTGACATGAATTGGTAAGGTTTATGAGTAGGAAAATGGTTGATATTGTTATGATATAAATGATGAGTGTTTTGGTATAAAACTGGCTGAAATGGTGGTGCATATATGCTTGTTTCTTTGCTTGTAGGTTGACCCAAATTTGGGGTGGCAAATTGGCTATTCAAATGGCCTATTTTTATCCACACGGGCAGAGACATGGGCGTGTGTCTCAACCGTGTGCGAGACATGGCTATGTTGCACAGTCGTGTGTCCTCTAGGGTACCCTACAATTGTAAGTTAAGCCCGAACATGGCCAAAGCACATGGGCGTGTAGCTAGCCGTGTGGCCCAAGTCAAGCTCGACCATGGCCAAGGCACACGGGTGTGTCTTGTAGTCGTGTGAGCAAGTCAGTAGCTATGCCCTGTTTTGACACGGCTTAGACACACGAGCGTGTCTAAGGCCGTGAGAGGCACACAACTTGTTCACATGGGCGTGTGACATTTTAAAAGTTGAAATATTTTATAAATTCTAAAACTTTTATATGTTATCAATTTGGTCCCGATTACATGTTTAAACATTGTATACTCGATTTTATGTGAATAATAAATGTGAATGAATGACTTTTATTAGTAATGAGATGATATTTGTTGTGTGGTGGTTCTGATATGAGTTACAAGTCTGGTAATGCCTCTTAACCTATTTCGGCGACGGTTACGGGTTTGGGGTGTTACAAAGACTAACGTAGCGTATGTGAGTCTAGCTATACATGCAATATATAATGTGTTTTTCGTATAGTAATGGATCCCGAACTAGCTATAGCTGATGATGTCAAAAGTAATGCGCCTGCTCCCACCCAAGGGACAATGCTGTCTGATTCTAAACTCGATACTACTAGTCATGAGGAAGAGGCTAAGCAAGCCTTCTTCCAAATGATGAATGTTCACTTAGTATGTTAGAACAAACCTGACTGCTCCCCAACCTCCGCTCTGCAAGTTCCCGTAGCTCCCCAAGTGGTTGATCCGATTCGTTTGAATAAGCCTCCAATTGATAAAATTAGAAAATATGGGGCTGAAGAATTCTGTGCTACTACTGATGATGCTGCTGAGAGAGCTGAGTTTTGGCTCGAGAATATGATTTGGGTATTCGATGAATTGTCCTATACTCTGGAAGAAAGTGTTAAATGTGATGTTTCACTTTTGAGGGATACTGCGTATCAGTAGTGGAAAACTTTGATATCAGTGGTTCCAAGAGAATGAATCACCTGAGATTTCTTTCAAACCGAATTCTAAAAAAAATACATCAGTGAGAGATTCATAGATCAGAAATGCAAAGAGTTTCTTGAAATGAAACAGGGTCATATGTCTGTTATAGAATACGAGTGAGAGTTTTTTAGATTGAGTCAATATGCACGGGAATGTGTCTCGACTGAAGCAATAATGTGTAAGAGGTTTGAAGATGGCTTGAATGAAGACATTCATCTGTTAGTCAAAATTTTGGAAGTAAAAGAGTTTGTTGTGCTCGTTGAACGAGCGTGTAAAGCTGAAGAACTCGGGAAAGAGAAAACAAAAGTCGATTCGGAAGCTAGAGATGCAAGAAAGAGATCATCGAGTAAATCATTTTAGTCAACATCAAAAAAATTCTGAGATGATTATAATCGTCCAAAGGCTAATGTGGGACATCCGAGTAGAGATCGTTCAAGGTCACAATCGAGCTTTAGAGCTCCAGCTACTTCGATTGCTAGTGTTGGAAATGTTAGATCTGATCGACCCGAGTGTAGACACTGTGGAAAAAGACATTCGGGAAATTGTAGATTGAATGATCGAGCTTGTTTTAAATTTGGATCCTTAGATCACTTTATTCGAGATTGACCCGAGTCTACTGAACAAGAAATTGTACAGAATCAGAGACCGAGTGACATTTCAGCTAGAGGCAGGTCTCCCAGAAACACGAGAAATGTGAGCGGTAGCCGAAGAGCTACTAAAGATACATCTATTCGATCTGAGGCTAGAGCACCTGCTGGAGTCTACGCCATCCGAGTCGTGAGGAAGCTTCGTCTCTAGATGTGATTACGAGTACATTTATTCTTTATGATACTTCTATCATTGCATTGATAGATCCAGGACCAACGCATTCGTATATATGCATGAATTTAGTATCCACTAAGACTTTACCTGTAGAGTCTACTGAATTTGTGGTTAAAGTATCAAACCCCTTAGGCAAAAGTGTCCTGGTTGATAAAGTGTGCAAGAATTGTCCGTTGATGATTTGAGATATTTATTTTTTGGCTGATTTGATGCTATTACCTTTTGACGAATTTGATATAATTTTGGGTATGGATTGGCTAACTTTGCATGATGCTATTGTGAACTGCAAACGGAAAACTATTGATTTAAGATGCAAGAATGATGAAATAATCTGAATTGAGTCCAGTGATTTGAATGGGCTACCTACTGTGATATCTACAACGAAAGTTATGAAATATGTGAAAAAGGGTTGTGAAGTCTATTTTGCCCATGTGATTGATTCGAAAGTGACAAAAAAGAAAATAGAATGTGTACCGGTTGTCTGATAGTTCCCTAATGTGTTTCCTGAAGAACTTCCAGAATTGCCTCCGATTCAAGAAGTTGAATTTGGCATTGAATTAATACCAGAGACTACTTCGATATCTATAGCTCCGTATAAAATGGCTCTGACAAAATTGAAAGAATTGAAGTCTCAGTTACAAGAATTGACAGACAGAGGTTTTGCATGATCGAGCTTTTCTCCCTAGGGGTGCTCCCGTTTTGTTTGTGAAAAAGAAAAATGGAGTAATGAGAATGTGCATTGATTATCGTCAGTTAAATAAAGTGACTATTAAGAACAAGTATCGTTTGCCCATGATTGATGATTTGTTCGATCAGTTGAAAGGAGCTACTGTGTTTTCAAAGATAGATTTGAGATCAGGCTACTATCAGTTGTGAGTAAAAGATTCAGACATTTAGAAAATAGCTTGTTGAACGAGGTAAGGACATTATGAGTTCTTAGTTATGCCATTTGGATTAACAAATGTACTTGTTGTTTTTATGGACATGATGAACAGAATTTTCAGACCGTATTTAGACCAATTTGTTGTTGTACTCATTGATGACATTTTGATTTATTCGCGTGATGAAAATGAACATGCCGAGCATTTGAAAATTGTGTTACAGACTCTGCGTGATAAGCAGCTATTTGCTAAGTTCAGTAAATGTGAGTTCTGGTTACGTGAAGTTGGTTTTTTGGGCCATACTGTGTCAGCATCAGGTATACGAGTTGATCCAAGTAAGATTTCAGCAATTTTAGATTGGAAGCCTCCGAGACATACTTCTGAAGTTCGCAGTTTTCTGGGACTTGCTGGTTATTACCGAAGGTTCATAAAAGGCTTTTCAATGATTGCAACTCCGTTGACAAAATTACTTCAGAAAGACGTTAAGTTTGAATGATCCGAAAAGTGTCAAAAAAGCTTTGATCAGTTGAAAGTCTTACTAACTGAAGCTCTGGTATTAGTGCAACCAGAATCGGGTAAAGAATTCGTGATTTACAGTGATGCTTTGTTGAATGGACTAGGTTGTGTTTTGATGCAGAAAGGTAAGGTTATAACCTATGCCTCGAGACAATTGAAGTCGCATGAAAAGAATTATCCGACACACGACCTTGAGTTAGCTGCTATTGTATTTGCTTTAAAAATTTGGCGTCATTATCTGTTCGGTGAAAAGTGTCATGTGTTTTCAGATCATAAAAGTTTGAAATATCTAATGACTCAGAAAGATTTGAATCTGCGATAGAGAAGATGGCTAGAATTGTTAAAAGACTATGAACTAGTTATTGATTACCATTCGGGAAAAGCAAATGTTGTTGCTGATGCTTTGAGTAAAAAATCACTGTTTGCACTACGTACGGTGAATGCTCATTTAGTTCTATCTGATGATGGTTCGATTTTAGCCGAATTGGAAGCGAGACTGTTAGTTTTACAACAGATTATTGATGTTCAGAAAGTTGATAATAAGATAATAGCAAAACGATCTCAGTGTGATTTGAATTCTGATTTTGAATTTTGAGTTAGTACTGATGATTGTTTGAGATTCTGAGATCGAATTTGCGTTCTGAAAAATCCAGAGTTAATTCAGATGATTTTAAAAGAAGCCCATGACAGCCGTTTATCTATACATCTGGGAAGTACGAAAATGTATAATGATTTGAAACAGCTGTACTAGTGGCATGGCATGAAAGAGATATCTCTGATTTTATTTCGAAATATTTGATCTGTCAGCAAGTTAAAGCTGAACATCAGGTTCCTTCTAGTTTGTTACAATCGATTATGATTCCCAAGTGGAAATGGGATAGAGTGACGATGGATTTTGTTTCGGGTTTACCCTTATCTCCAAGAAAGAGGGATGCAATTTGGGTTGTAGTTGATGGATTGACGAAATCAGCTCATTTCATACTGGTTCGAACATACTACTCGCTTGATAAGTTAGCTGAGTTATACATTTTCGAAATTGTGAGATTGCAGGGGGTACCACTGTCTATTGTGTCAAATAAAGATATGAAATTTACTTCGAGGTTTTGGAAGCACCTACAAGATACTTTAGGTATGAAATTGTATTTTAGTACTGCTTTTCACCCATAAACGGATTGTCAATCCGAGCGGATTATTCAAATACTTGAGGATATATTGAGATGTTGAATTCTTGAGTTTAAAGGTTCGTGGGAACAATATTTACCATTGATTGAATTCGTGTATAATAATAGTTTTCAATCGAGTATTAAAATGGCATTGTACGAAGCTTTATACGGTCGTAAATGTCGAACACCGTTATACTGGTCTGAGCTTAGTGAGAATAAGATTCACGGGGTTGATTTGATCAAAGAGACTGAACAGAAAGTAAAAGTGATTCGAAATAGCTTGAAAGCAGCATCAGATCGTCAAAAATCATATGCAGAGTTGAAACGAAAGGATATTGAGTTTGAAATCGGGCATAAAGTGTTTTTGAAAGTATCTCCGTGGAAGAAAATACTCCGATTCGCCAGAAAAGGCAAATTGAGTTCGAGGCTCATTGGACCGTTTGAAATTATTAAGCGTATCGGGCCAGTTGTATATAGATTGTTATTGCCATCTGAGCTAGAAAAGATCCATAATGTGTTTCATGTATCAATGCTTTGACGATACAAATCTGATCCCTCGCATGTGATTTTTCCGTCAAAAATAGAAATTCGGTTTGATATGTCATATGAGGAATAACCGATCCGTATTTTAGCTTGCAAGGTTAAAGAATTACGAAATAAGAAAATTTATTTAGTGAAAGTGTTATGGCATAAACATGGGGTCAAAGAAGCTACGTGGGAACCCGAAGATGCTATGAGACAACAATATCCGACTCTGTTCAACAGTAAGATTTTTCGGGGACGAAAATCCCTAAGGGGGAGAGTTGTAACAGCCCAGTTTAGACCCTAGTTGAAATAGTGGTTTCAAGACCACAAATCTGAGTCAAAAAAATATTTTAATATTACTTTCTGTGTTTACAGTATGTGGTTAAGCATGTGTGAAAGTTTCGTATAAAAATTTGATCATTTGTGTGCTAAATTTGATAAAAGGACTAAATCACAGAAAATGCAAAAGTTGTGTGCTACATGAATAAGTGCCGAATTACTATGTCTCTTTAAATAAGGGGTCCTTATGTTGTTAATATGCCATTTACATGGTAAGTGGACAATAATGGCCTTAATGTTAATGTTTTATATGTTTAGTAATCATGGATAAAAAGGATAATTGATGTATTTTATGTATTAATTAAAACAAAACAAAAATGTGGCCATTTTGTTCATCTTTTCATACCGAAAATAGAAGAAAAAAGAAAATAAAAAGAGCCATTTAGGGTTCGGCAAGCTTAAGCATCAATTAGGTATGTGTTTTTGATCGATTTTCGATAATTTTTACGTTTTTGTGATTGTTGCTTAGTGTTCTATCAAGCCCATGTCTCAATTTCAGGAATTGATAATGATTTTGAGTTATGTCATTGATGAAATTGTGAGCTTTGTGATGTTAGTTGATGGAAAATGAAAGATATGTGTTGGGTTAATATGTTTTGTATTTGAATTTTTGATGAATTTGAGTATATTAAGCTAGATTGTGAAAATGAGAAATTGAAAGGCTAAAATGTGAAATAAATGAAATATATAGGCTTATTTGAGCTAAAGGAAAATTCGGCTAGGCATGTGTGTAATGAAATTATGCATATTTTGTGATTTTATAAAATAGGGACTTAAGTGTCAAAATGTGAAAATGTGAGGGATAATCTGTAAAATGCCTTAAATATGTGTTTATGGATTGATTTGAATGAATGTGAGATTGAATAAGTCAAATTTGAATGTGTATAGATCAAGAACCAAAGAGCCAAAGAAAACGGAATTAGATCGGAGGAAAACAAAAGTAGTTGAATAGTCATTCGTTTCCGTTCATTCTCGTACGAGTTAAGTTGATATACAAATAAATGTGTTAAATTTAATTATTATTGTTTATATGATATTTGAATTTTGATGAATGGATATGAGAGCTGAATATGTGAAATCCGAGGAAGTTCTAATAATGTGACAAAGTTCGAAAAGGCCCGTACGAACTATAGAAATAGTTAGGATACATATGTCATGACATAGGATTCCGATATGAGATTTCGTGTAAGACCACGTCTGGAACGTTGGCATCGATTTGAGATTTATGTGTAAGACAATGTCTGGGACATCGGCATCGTATATGATTTCGTGTAAGACCCTGTCTGACATAGTGGCATCGATATTTGATTACATATAAGACCACGTCTGGGACGTTGGCATTTTTTGAGCTTGTCGAGCTATCCGAGTATACTTATTGATTTCGAACGATTCAACGGGCATTCCGAGAAATGAATAACTATGTGAATGTATATCCGATTCAGGTACATATGAAATGTTTAAGGAAATTGGCAACGAAAGGTGAGTATGAATATGATCTATTGATATGTGAGCTATATGAAAATGTGATGTGTTTATAAACAATTGTGTTTTGACATCATTCGTATGTATGAATTTGGTTTATAATTGTTTATGTGATAAGTTTATTTGTATATGGCTTACTAAGCTTTGGAAAGCTTACTTTGTGTGTTTTTCAATTGTTTTATAGATTATCGAAGCTATTAAAAGCTCGGGGATCGTCGAGGATCATCACCACACTATCAAATATTATTTTGGTACCTTTCAAAAATGTATATATCAAAGTATGACATGTATAGGGTAGGACTAATGTGGTATGTTTTGAGATAGGTATATCAAGCCATGAGATATGTCTTGATTGTGTTTGAACTTATAGTTTGATTTTGGCATATGATATAGGATGCAAAAATGGTATATTTGGTGTATATATATATGGCCTAGTGAAATGGTCTTTTTGGTAAGTTAATTGTGTGGTTGAAATGGTTATAAATGTGATATGAATCATATGTTTATGGTATGAGTTAGGTACATGGAATTAGTATGTTTGAGTTGAAATTGTGTATGGATATGATTAATGATATTGATAGCATGATATGTGACTGAATTGGTATGTTTTGCCTGCCTATATATGAGTTAAAATGCTTCTATTTTGATGGCTAGGTGAACAAAAGATAAGGGTGGCAAATTGGCTTTTGAAATGGCCTATTTTTGTCCACACGGACAGAGACACAGGCGTGTGTCTCAGCCGTGTGCGACACACGGTCATGTTGCACGGTTGTGTGTCCCTTAGGGTAGTCCTACAATTTAAAGTCAGTCTCAAGCACGGTCTAGACACACGGGCATATGGTCAGCCGTGTGACCCAAGTTAGTTTCGACCACGGCCAAGGCATACGGGCGTGTCTCCGGCTGTGTGGTACAAGTTAGTATGTATGCCCTGTTTTCACACGGTCTATGACACGGGTGTGTCCGGTAACCGTGTGAGGCACACAGCCTGTTCACACGGGCATGTCTGGTAACTGTGTGAGGCACACTGCATGTTCACACGGACGTGTGGTACTTGAAATGTTGTAAATTTTCTAAGTATTCGAAATTTTTATAAGTTACCGAATTAGTCCCGAATGTATAATTAAAGCTTTGTATGCTTGTTTTGAATGGTTTATGATAATGAATGCATAAATGTATGTGAATGATGTATATTATCCGGTAATTCCTCTTAACCTATTCCGGCGACAGCTACGAGTTAGGGGTGTTACATTACCAATCCAGGCTAAACCAATGATATATATAAATCGAGAATCCGTAACAAATTTTGGATCTCATATCATCATGTAAATCCTTGATCAATTTTGTATTTAGTCCTAATGGCATCTCATACGTATCCTAATCTTTTATTATGTTCACACGAGCATCGTTATCGTAACCGTATCATTTCGAATCTTGTATCAGTATACACATGTCATACATATCTTGTAACCATTTAACATTCATATTGGTACTTTGTACCCTTTCGTAATAGTCAACAATTTCATGTTTTACAATTCAGTCCAAAATAAGCCAATTATGCCAATTTCACCAATTTCATTTGAGACTAAATATGTTAATAGAATAAATACAATACAATATAAAATTAAAAAAATTGTAGGTTTCATATGAACTTACCTGACAAAACAACAAGCAAATTGTATCTTTAAGGACTATTTCACAATTTTGTCTTTTCCCCGATTATTTTCAATTTGGTTCAATTCCTAATCTATACAATTATTCAATTCAATTTATCAATACCAAACATTTTTATATCATTCCATAATATCCATGAACCAGTTTAATTTTATTTTTTTTGAATGCCTTTAAATTTTTACATTTTGTTTAAGTTACTCCTTAAACTGAAATAACAATATCTTTCAATTTTGAGCTTCAGTTTCGAAATCGATCTCAATCAGATCCTTCTAAGACCCTCTATTGTCTATTATTATAAAAATTTCTCAACAATTATACAATTTATACACTTTGGTCATTTTGAACAAAACTAAAACTTAAACTTTACAATTTAGTTTTTTTCACATCTAGGCCTAAAATCTATCAATTTAACACCAAATTCTTTAAGAAATTAACAATGACAACTTTCAAAAAACTTTAACAATTTTGCAAATACATGTGCTAGCTAAATCAAGCTCCCATGACCTCATAAACATAAAAATTACAAGAAAATGACTTAATTGAGCTTACCAATTTTAGGCCAAAAGTTTGAAGCTTTTGAAACCCTTTTCTTCTTGTCACAATCGGTGGAGAAGAAGATGAATAGAAAATAACTTGTTTTTCTTTGAATTTTAACTTATATACTTTAATTAAACTAAACTAATCATAATTAATTTAATTAAACTATAATTAAATAATCCTTAATCATAATTAACTAAATTTAGTGATACCTTACATCATTTTCCACTATATGATGAAGCCAATTGGTTTAATTATCATCTTGATCTCTTTGCAATTTAAAAATCTATAGTGATAATATTATTACAACTTAGTTTCTGTACCTTAATTAACTATCAATTCAACAAAATTACTGGATCAACTTTGATATATTTCTACAATAGCCTCGTAAATATTAAATATTAGTATTTATAAACTCAGTTTACGAAAATGAAAGTTTAAAACCACATTTTTTGAAATCATTAAAAATCAAGTTGTTACAACCTTAATCAATCTTTAAGAAATAATGAGATTCCTTAATGGGTACCTAAACCTTAATTGGTATTTAACAAAAAATGTAATTCCAAAATCATGATAAAATTACATCATTTCTTAACTGCTACATAAAACGTTAAAAGAGTCTTTAAATAAATAAAGTAATCTGGCAAATTCACTTAATTTATTAAGAGTTATTTAAAACCTTAAAGGCTTTTAAGAAATTACCTAATTCCTAAATAATAAAAAATATTTTCTTAAAGGTTATTTAAAAACTTAAATTGCATTTCCCTTTTAAAAAAACCCCTTAAAGTGTATTTACGAATTTAAGTAGTTTTTTATTAAAAAAAAAGAATTTAAGTAATTTCTAAACCACAGGAAAATTACTTAATTTTTAAAGGTTACGTAAATCCTTAAAGGGTCTTTAATAAATTAAGTTCTTCCTAAATCAAGGGAAATTATTTAATTTATTAAATGTTACTTAAAACCTTGAAAGTGTATTTAAGGATTCAAGTAATTCCTAAATCATAGGAAAGTTACTTAAAACATTAAAAAGTCTTTAAGAAATTACTTAAGAAAATAAATAATTTCTAAACCATAAGAAAACTAATTAATTTCTTAAATGTTACTTAAGATATTAAATTGCATTAAAGAAACTAAGTAATTCTTAGATCTTACTAAACGTTATTTAAAACAGGAATTTTAAGAAATTAAGTAATTTAATAATCATGAGAAAATAATTTAATTTTTTAAACGCTACTGTTACTTCAAACACTAAAGAGCTTTAAAAATTAAGTAATTCAAAAATCATAGGAAAATTAAATCTTAGATAAATTACTTCATTTCTTAATCGTTACTTACAGCATTAAAGAGCTTTTAAGGAATTAAGCAACTCTTAAATCTTGGGTAAGTTAATTTTTTCAGCGTTACTTAAAATATTAAAGAGATTTTAAAATTTTTAAAGTATTCAAAAATCATAGAAAAATCTTTTGACTTTTTATACCTCACTTAAAACATTAAAAGGACTTTTAAATAATTAAAGAATTCGAAAATCGTAGAAAAACCAATTAATTTCTTAAATGTTACTTCAAATATTAAAGAGCTTTAAACAAATTAAGTATTTCCTAGATCTTGGGTAAATTATTCAATTTCTTAAAGGTTAACATTCATGCAATTTTAATAAATTAAGTAATTTTTATATCGTGAGAAAATTATTTAATTTCTTAAGGATTAATTAAAATATTATTTTTTAAGAAATTATGTAATTCTTAAATCATAGAAAATTATTTGGGTTGCATTTGTTTTGTCACACCCCAAAGTATAGGGGGTTAATTGTAATAGATAGATAAAAAGATGTATAGGATTGAGTGGTTAAGTGTTCGTGTCCTCCCTAGAGATTCAAGTTTGAGCTCCCTTCCTCCCATTTCTTTTATTTACAACAAACTAGGGTAAAGTCACACCCTAAAATAAATTTATACAGTTAAGAAATAAAATTAAGTAAGAAATTAGTTTGAGAGGTCCCAAGTTCAAACCCCTCATTTTCGTTTTAATTTTGTGATTTCAACGAATACACCCCAAAACGTATATATGATTAAGTGTCTAAAATAAGCAAAAAATAAGATATAGGTTGAATGTTTAAGGTGTTAGTGCATCCTCCTTAAAAAACATGGTTTGAGCCCCTCCTTCCCCATTTATTTTGGAATTCTTCAAGTCTCCTAAAAAAAACAAAACAATATGTACAATTAAATGTCAAAAACAATAGTAGTAGGCTAAATGGTTAGGGCATCATCGTCCTTAGAAGCTGTAACAACCCAATTTAGACTCTAGTCAGAACGGTAGTTTCGAGATCACGAATCCGAGTTAGAAAAATATTTAAATATTATTTTTCGTGTTTATTACATGTGAATTTGCATGTGTAAAAGTTTCGTATGAAAATTTGATTGTTTGTGTGCTTAATTTAATAAAAGGACTTAATCGCGTAAATTAAAAACTTGATAGTTTAAAGCATAAGGGCTGAAGTGTTAGTGGCTTTTTAATATGGAGTATTTATGTTGCAATTATGCCATTTAATTATAGCATGGACGGTTGAGGACAACCAATATAAAGTTTCATATTAATTTATAAAGGTTACAAATGTAATTGAAATATTAATATGTTATTATAATAAAACATAATAAAATAATAAGTCATGCATTCATTCTTTGAAATAGCCGAATGTTGTAAGAAAGAAAAGAAACAAAAACTTTGAGGTATTCCGCCGTTGTTGATCCAAATTCAAGGTTAGTTTGGTTTCGGTTTTTTTGATAATTTTTATATTTTTGAGATCGTTGCTTCGAATACTATCCGACTCATGCTAGAAGTTTTTATTTTAATGAATGTTTTGTGTTATGCTATTGATGAATATTTGTGTTTTGTGATGTTCGATGATGAAATATTAAAGATATGTTTTAGATTAACATGGAGATTTTGTGTATTTTGTGTTTTATGCAATTAGGACTAATTTGTAAAAGTATGAAATATTAGGGGTAAAATGGTAATTTGCCCATTTATGTGTTGTTGGATTAAATTGAATGAAATTGTGTTTGAATGAGATTAATTTGAAATTGTATAGATCAAGACCAAAAGAAATTGGACTTGGATCGGGGAAAAACAAAAATAGTCAATAGTCAATTTACATCGTTCGTCGATATCCGAGGTAAGTCATTAAGCAATTAAACATCGTTATTTTTAAATAAATATGAGTTCTATATGCTGAAATGAATTATTTGAATATATATCTATGTAAGCCGAATGTAAATAAGCTTAGGAGCTATTTTAACGAATTTGTTACGACTGAGTTATAACATTTGAAAGTCAGTATGAACTATATGGAATTTCTGGAATTTTCGATATAAGAATTGTTTATGAGACAACTTTATAATAGTGACATTCGGGCTTTGAGCCTAGCAAGCCTCGTGCTAGTGAATTAAATTGGGCTTTATGCCTAGCAGGCTTATTGCTGGTGTATAAACATCAAACTTTGAGTCTAGCATGCCTTGTGCCGGTGTGTGATACAGGCTTAGGCCTAGCAGGTTTTATGCCAGTGAGTTATTATAAGTTTATGCCTAAAAGACTTTATGCTGATGTGATAATTGATTACGTTAAATGAGCTAAAACGATCAGATACGTGATAGTTGTTATCTACTCGTAAATAAGGTGAATTGATTTCTTGATATGTGATAAAAAAAATACATGAGGTTGAGGTAGTATATGTGGTAATATGAAAAACATATTTAGTCTTATAATTGTATATGGATGTAATGTTAAACTTTGAGTGATGAATATATGTCTTTAAATATATATGTATATTCGGATATATAAGAAAATGTGACTTCGAAATTTGAAAATATATTGATGTTATATACATGTATATTCGGCCATAGAGAATTTATCTTATGAAAGTATATGCTATACATATATAAATATGGAATTAAAAGTTTGGAAATAAATGTGATTACAAATGCATATATTAATTTATTTATTGAAATGATTAGTAATTGATATGTTATTATGCATTATTTGTTTAATTTGCTTAAGGCTTACTAAGCTAAGTTAGCTTACTCTGTGTGTATTTGTTTACTCTGTTTTATAGAGTTTGAAGCAAGTTACGAGCTCGGGGATCGTCAGTAAAGTTTACCACACTATCCATAGCTTTGGAATTTAAATCATCGAACTTAAATTATGGCATGTATAGGCTGAATTGTGTTTTGATGTGATGAACCTTGGTTTTGTATAAAAGCCATGCGAAAATGGCTTAATTAAATGTTCGAATTCAGTTTTGGTTTGATCATGGCATAAGTCCACTTTAGTTACTATGATATGTGACATGTATGAATGATGTTTGTGATGTTTATTTTGTGCGTATAAGTTGGTTAGTGATTTTGGTTATATGTATATAATTGATCTTGTTATGTTTTAAATTTGTTTTGAAATGTTTATTACATGGCATGAGAGATTTATGTTTTAAATATGTCTATAGGTGGTTAATGTCTTGTAATGATAGATATAATCTCATTTAGTTGATAAATATTTTTGGTTATATGTTAGAATGAGATAAATAATATGGTTGTTCAATGGTTCGACATTTATACACATGTCATCCAAATATATGATGTATATATGTGATTCTGGTTGAGAATTATGGTTGTGCATATATATGATTTTGGTTGAGAATATGTCAAGAATGTAATCCAAATATATGATTTATGTATAGTTGCTATGTGTTTTGGCTTTATGATATATAATAGTTGTTAATTATGCTTAAGTAGATCATGTGTTAGTTAGGTAAGAATCAGGACATATGCATGATGAGTATTTGGTGTTCACTTATGGACCAAATTAATGATATGAATGACATTTGATTCGGTTGTCATGATAATTTAATTAAATTGGGTATGAGATTCATATGAGAGAATTGAATTGATTAAAAAGAACATGTGTACCTAACATTCGGTCATGATATGTTAGTTGAGCTTTTATAAGTTGTTATATATATATATATATATATATATATATATATATATATTATGGTTAATAAGTATGTGCATGGTCAATGTAAAATAAGTCTAATAATCCAATAATGAAATTATTATTGTATACATGTTATGTATTGTAAAAATTGTTTTGATATATATTGGATTATGTTAAATTAAGCTGTGATGTGATTGATATGATTATTTAAGATTTGGTATTTGATTATGTTATAAGCATTGATGTGATCAAAACCTTATGTTGTAATTTATAACGCTTATTTATTTGAATTGTAAAATAGTCGGTAATGCCTCATAACCCTAATTCGACGACGGATACAGGCTAAGGGTGTTACAGAAGCTAAGGTTCAAGCCCCCCCTCCCACCATTCATTTTAATTTTAACAATTTTGATAAGGATAGGGGAAATTTGCAAATTGCAGCCCCTTGCTCCTAATTTGGGTAAATTGCATGTGACATCCCTAGGGTTTACGAACACTAGAAGTTTAACCAATTTTTTCCTAATTAGATTTCATATCTTTCCATTCCTTAAAATTCCAATAAAATTAGAGTTCCGCCATCTTTTTCTCTTCTTTTCCTAATTAGATTTTCATATCGGCCCTTTTCAAATCCTAATAGAATTTGTTCTCCATCTTTCTATTTATTGTCATTTTATTTTCTTTCCCTCTTCTTTACATTATATTTTCATCTTTCTTGCTATTGATTTATTTTGCTTTTCCGAAATAAAACATCATTGTAACGCTTCAAACCCTTACAGTCGGATTGTGAGGGTTACAACCTTAGGTAAAAATATCACATTTATTTTTCGTAAAAACTTGATTTTAAATTTAGAAAAATAAAGTTATCAAATTTACCAAAACCATAAATATTCAAATGATCGTGTGAAAACACCTTGTCGAAAACCATATTATACCCAATTTTACCAAAGCAATTCTGTATACTTGACCAATTGAGTTGTAAAACATTATATCAGAATTCAAAGATTGTGTAGCGGAGAAACATTTTAGAATTTTGTCTTTTAAAGTCATAGTATATTTTTGGTTATGCCATCTTGATTAAAATTCCGATTACGAATAACACGTTTGCAATTAAACCAAAAACCAATAATAATGTCCCAAAAAATATTAAAAGTTTGAAAAGTCTGTAAAAAGGTCCAAGACATACTAAACTAATAAAGTGCAAACCGAGCTCTAAAGTTGTTGTCCAATCCTAAGCATAAGGATCACCTAAAATGAAACAAAGCAGACAGGTGAGCTAGAAGTCCAGTGTGTGATTTGGCCTACAACAGAATTTACTTACGGAGTTTGCAAACACAAATAAACAGTTCAAAATTTTCATATCATATAACATATTAGACATATCCTACCCCCATCTGCTACAAAATACCATCACTGTTAAACTCGAAGTCTGAAGTCTTATCATCATCAATCTGCTGAACCTCACTAATCAAAGACTCATCCAGAAGCTGTTTACACTTAATCTCATCCAACCGAGATAGTTTAACTTGCAACTTAGCAAGAATCCCACCATTATCAAACAAACTTAGGCGAGCAAACATCGCATTCAACTCAGACATAGATCTTCAATTAAGAGCATCGACCACCACATTGGCTTTACCGGGATGATACTCAATCGAACAATCATAGTCCTTAAGCAACTCGATCCGATGACGCTACCTAAGATTCAACTCCTTCTGAGTGAGAAAGTACTTAAGGCTCTAATGATCAGTATAGATGATGCACCTTTCACCTTACAAGTAATTCCTTCAAATCTTAAGTGCAAAGACAACCACGACAAGCTCAAGGTCATGCGTCGGATAATTACCCTCGTGCTGCTTAAGTTGTCTAGATTCATACGCTCCCCCCTTGCTATAAACTGAAAAATATATAGGATTTTTCCTATACAATTAGTCACCTTTTTACTTAAATTTGTTGTTAAAACCAAGTAATTGTTTAATAAATTAATGAAATATATGAAAATATGAAATTGAGACATAGAAATTATTAAAATGTGATTTTATGCTTATTATATAGTTTTCATGCAAAAAATGGCTTCTTTTATATTAATTTGAGCATATTATATTTTCAAGCTATAAAGTGGGTCATTCATGATTAAATTAAATAATAAAATATAACGTTATATTTAATAACTTTTTTTAATATATTTCATTAATAAATTGGGTTTTAATTAATTAAGTAAATTGATTAATTAAAGTGGTTAAATTATTTTCCGTGGTCCTCTAAATTATCTACTATTTTTGGACAGGTTTGAGAGCTTTATTTTGATTACGAAATCGTTCAAATGGAGGACCAAGTCAACCCAAAATTCGACTGCATGAGGATGTCCATAAATCAAATTTTAGTTTAATTGCACAAAGCCTTTGAAGAGTTGAAGAAATCAGAGATTTACCCGGAGATTTGCAATTGACCGAGTCCTGATCCTAATGATGTGTGGCACTTAAATCAAGCAAAAATCAGCCACATTTTCACAAATCATGGCCAACCACCCTTGGAGGAATTCTCAAAAGATGGACACTCCTATTTTTAGCAAACTAGCTCCCTTGCCTCACCTAAAAATAAGACCCCATTTCTCACTTTTCTAATCATCCCTCACTCATTCATCATTCTCTCATCTCTTAATTCTCTTAGCTTTCTTTCCCCTCCCGCCTATCATCATATTTCCATAAATATTTTCAGCAAATTAGCCTCTTAAAGAACCCTTGGTTGGCTATCTCGGAGAGCCATCAGCAAAGGAGCAAAGCGAAGGAACGAATGAGCCCTCATAAGTCAGAGTCTTGGGTGACAACCACTCTGAATTGGGTTTAATCTTTCTTATTTTAATTTAATTCAAGAATGTTTGCTATGTGTTTTTTTTCTTTCTTGTTTACAACAATGATAGCTTAATTTTATTTAAGCTAGGATGATTGCTGTGATTTAATAATAATTATTTGATTCATGCTTATAATGTTTGTGCCTTAATCAATCATGTTTTCAATTAAAATCAAGTCTATATTTCATTCATGCATGATTGAAATGAACCTAAATTAACTGAGCAATCCTAACCAGACGATGGCTAATGGATGCATAATTGAAATGTGCATGCTCAATTTAGATCCTAACTCGATTAAATTGTAGGTTGCATAACAACCCTAACCAGACTCTGTTATCTGCATAGTTTTTAGATTTGTGTGATTAAACTATTTCAAACCTAACACATCCCTATTACCTTGCACGAATATTAAGAAACCCTTAGTAAATAAGGATCAGTAAAATGCGTATTTACTAAGTAAAGGATTCCGAAAGGACCTAACGTGGTTTCCAAACTCATGAAAAATCGAGTTGCCATGGAATGTTTTTCCGAATATTGATAAGCATGTTGATAATAATTTGAGTTTAATTAAAGTAATTATTCTAGCTTATTTATGTTATAATTTTTGCTTATTGAGTTAATTTTGCTAAAATGTATCTCATTCATATAGTTTGCATACTTAGGATAAATTGCATTAGGGATCATTGCATTTAGTTTCATATACTTAACTTTTCATCACTTCACAATTATATTGTTTTTATTTATGAAATTGTTAATATACTTTTACAAATTAAGTGACTTAGCACAAATACAATCCCTGTGGAAACGATAACTCGATACTTACTTATTACTTGCTAACGACTGTGTACACTTGCACAAACCCGAGCGTTACACTTGCCCTGTTGCATCAGCACACAACCCAAACCTGTATGAGACGCATCACTATACATAACAAACTCCTTCCCAAATTCTGGCTGAATTAGAAAGGGTGCCTAAGTCAAAATCAATTTGAGCTTCTCAAAGCTTGATCGCTGCTTAACAACCCAAACAAACGGAGCATTTTTACATAAAAAACTTAGTCAAAGAAGCTACTATCAGTGAGAACCCCTAAAAAAATCTCCAATAGTAACTCGCTAATCCAAGAAAACTCCGAAGCTCAGTCACATTTCTAGGTAGCTTCCAATCCAGAATAGGCTCTATCTTTTTAAAGTCCACTTTTATACCCTCAGCAGAAATCACATGCCCTAAAAACATAACCTCACCCAACCAAAATTCACATTTACTCAAGTTGGCATAAAGTTCATTCTTAAGGAGAATCTGAATAACTACTCTAAGATGCTTATTATGCTTATCCCCAGTCTTAGAGTATACCAAGATATCGTCGATAAACATGACAACAAATTGATCCACATATGGCTGAAAAACCCTATTCATGAGATCCATGAATGCAACCGGAGCATTATTCAAACATAATGGCATGATAAGGAATTCATAATGCCCATAGCAAGTTCTAAAGGCAGTCTTATGCACATTGGCCTCCTTAACCTTCAACCAATGATACCTTGAATGAATATTAATCTTCGAAAACATAGACGCTTCACGAAACTGATCAAATAGGTTATCGATCCCTGAAAGTGGATACTTATTCTTTACTGTCAATTTGTTTAACTGACGATAATCCACACACATTCTCATAGAGTCATCCTTCTTTTTTATAAAGAGGACCAGTGCTCCTCACGGGGACACACTAGGTCGAATGAACCCCCTATCCAGAAGTTCATGAAGCTGCAACTTTAATTCCTTCAGCTCCTTCGGTGCCATTCGATATGGGGCGATGGACATCGAAGCTGTCATTGGCAAAATTTCAATTTCGAACTCAACCTCTCTATTTGGAGGTAAATCCAAAAACTCCTCATGAACAACATCAGAAAAATCCTTAATAGTGAGAATCCTTTCCACAGTCGAACCCATAATTCTCATACGATACACATATGTTAAATACGCATCACATCCCTTACAAACCAACTTTTCAGCTACCAGAGTAGAGATCATATTAGAGAGGTACTCTCGACACTCCCGACCATCACAACCTCCTCACCATCCCCAACCTTAAAAGTTACATTCTTAGGTTCACAATCTAATCCAACCCAATGCTTTGCCAACCAATCTATTCCCAGTATCAAATTGAACTATTGGAAGGGCAACTCTATTAAATTAGTGGGGAATACAAAACCCTGAACCTTAAGCAAAAACCTTCTATACACTTTACTAACTTGAACAAATTGTCTTAAAGGACTCATTATAGAAAGCTCACTACTAGTGTTCTCAGCAAAAATTCCCAGATTACCTGATACAATACAAGATCTATAAGAATGCGTAGAACCACAATCAATTAATGCAAATTAAGGAATTGAATGTATAACAAATGTATCGTCAATCATACCGGCCACATCCCAATCCTCTCGACACCTCACTGCATAAACTAGGCTAGCTGTCTAGCTGAAGTCTCAACCACACCTCTTTCGGGTGCCCTCTGACAATGTCTACGACCATTACCTCCTCTCATCTAACCATGGCCCCTAGCAAGCTACTGTACAACCCTCTGAGGTTGAATCTGACCATGAACCGGTGCCTGAACCAGCTTAACCATCCAACGGCACTCACTAATTTTATGCTTATTGGACCCACACCTATAGCAAGCCCCAATCATCCTTCAACACTCGCCTGGATGGCATCTATTATAGAACCCACAGATCAGTACCTACTCAACTTTAGCAACAGGTTCAACTCTGGCAACTGGCTCTACCTCATGAGGTCTCTCATACCTGGTCGATTTCATAGGCCGTTGAGAAGAACTAGGAGGACCCGAATCCTTCTTGTTCTTATTTTGACTCTTCTCCTTCTCTTTTTTCTCACGCTCAGCACGATTAACCTCTTTGGTAATTTTCGCCTTCTCTACCACGGCTTTGAAGACTGGCTCCCACTGGGGAGCTATCAGAACCTTAAGGTTGTACCTCAACCCTTCCTCAAATCAAATACTCTTATTGTAATTAGTCTCTACCAATCCGTAAGCATACCTGCTCAACTTCAGAAATTTTCCCTCGTACTCGGCCACAGATCTATCACCTTGAGTTAGCCCCCTAAACTCGTGTCTACGGGCCTCAACATAACTCGCCCCTATATACTTATTCTAGAAGGCATTCGAAAAGTAAGCCCAAGTCAACCGCTTAGGTTGCTTGCCCTCCTCCACAGTCAACCACCATTGATAACCCTTATCGCGAAGCAAGGATACTGCACCCTTTACTTTCTGCTTGAGGGTGCAATCAAGATTATTCATAATTCTCTCTGTGGCTACCAACCAATACTAAGCCATGGTCAGGGCGACCCCAACGACACCCCTAAACAATTCAACCCCATTGGACTAGAGTCGTTCAGTTATCGACCCTCGGCTCCCAAATCTAGTATGAGTCCCAAAGACCCTCTCCAAAACCGTCAACATAGCTTGGGACAGTGCATCATCCCTAGCAGTTTAAGCCCTAGACTCAGTCTCAGTAGTCGGAGTTCCTACAGTTTCACTTATGTCTAACTGAAGCATACTGGCCATCGAAAATGGCTCAGTTCGAGCCCCTCGACGGCGGCCATCGCAGCCTTAGGTACCATATCCTCGAGATCTATAAGTGCTCCTTTTCTTATCTACAATTTCAAAATTTTATGAATCAGTTGAAGTTTTAAAATCTTAATTTTTAAAGTTTTATCGGAAATACTTATCAGAACCTAGAGAGTGTATTATTGTACTATAGTCTCTAAAGGCAAATATTTATACTAAAGTATCTTATGTAGAAATATCTAAAGCATAACTAATGTTCAGATTTTTTACTTGGATTGGCGTAGGAGGTTTGGTTTCACTTTCTGAAAATAAAAAATTATATTTTAATGGGATTTCTATTTAAAACCAAAATTTATCTTTCCAAAACATTTTTTTACCCAAAATACATAACCCAATTTTTGTAGCCTAACTCTGATACCAACAAATGTAACACCCCAAGCTCGGCCTAGACATTACGATCAAATTATAAGGGTTACATCTTTACGTAAAACATTTACATTTTTTTTTTGTAAAAACTTGATTTTAAATTCAGAAAAATAAAGTTATCAAAATTATCAAAAACATAAATATTCAAATGATCACATGAAAACACCTTGTCAAAAACCTTGTTATACCCAATTTTACCAAAGTAATCCCGTATACTTGACCAATTGAGTTGTAAAACATTATATCAAATTTCAAAGATTTTGAAGTAAAGAAACATTTTAGAATTTTTTTCTTTTAAAACCACAGTATATTGTTGGTTACGCCATCTTGATTAAAATTCTGATTATGAATAACACATTTGAAAAAATAAATACAAAAAACCAATAATGTCCCAAACAAAATTAAAAGTCCATAAAAAGTCCAAAACATACTAAACTAATAAAGTGCAAACTGAGCTCCAAAGTCGTCGTCTAATCCTAAGCATGAAGATCACCTAAAATTGAAAAAAAATAGACGGGTGAGCTAGTAACCCAATGTGTGACTTGGCCTACAACAAAATTTACTTACAGAGTTTGCAAACACGAATAAACAGTTTAGAATTTTCATATCTTATAACATATTGAAACCATATCATTTAACAAATCAAAATCGTATCATATAACATATTAAACATATCCTATCCCCATCCGCTACACATCATTTCTGACCAACCAATCACACCAATTAGGACTATAGAAGTCCTTCCAACTAATCACACTGATATGTGGCGGTATGCCACTCATAATTATGTAGCTGAGCTTTCTGACAGAAATTATGGTTTAATCGCCATAAGTGCAGTAAAACTGCCATATTATACCCTCCATCATAACATAACCCATCCCAATGCATAGGTATAATCATAATTAGAGTATCATACATACATATATCGTAAGTTGTATGGCATGCATACCTAAACACATATATATTTATTTACCGAGACATAGCATAGCATATAATTTTAAAAAATAAAACTTACTTAACATACTTTTCAGCTTACCCATTTGTATATATACTGAAACTTACGCTTTTCCCAAGCCTATATAATGCCCATGGACCCAACTTTTGAGTCCCTTTATCGGCCCCTAATCGAGCCTTAAAATTGGCTAAAAGGCCCATACGACCAATAAGCAAGTCCGTGTTGTCTGTGTGGCCAACTTATTCAAGTCTTGTAATCGCACACGACCAACCATACGGTCGTGTAGTGCACATGGTCTATCAAACGACCTGCCACATGACCGTATGATGTTGGATAGTTTCGAAAATGTCCTATGTTTTGGGGTTTTTCTACGATACAATTGAGTTTCTTTAGGTTTGTTCACACACTTGATTCCTAGTTTGATCAACCACACAACTGGAACTCACGAATCCTACAATCCTTCATTAAATCACACTAATTAAACAACAAAAACCCATCTAACATAACATCCTCAAATAAAAATTTCAGTCCCTAAGACAAAGTTTGAACACTTCTTCGAATCAGCATAAAAAGCTGAATATACTCTGCTGGTGGATTTTGATTTCCAGATCGTTTATGTAATCCAAAACCACAAAAACACTAATCTCAACATAGAACGAAAAACATGCCAATCAAAATCCCACTTGTCTAAGAACGAACTAAGACTAAAATAACATTAAAGAAACATAAAAAAAATAATCAAGCGAAACTTACATAGCGTACGAAATACGATCCAAGCATAATATAACACACCAAATAAATGTTACTAATCGAGATTTAATCAATAAAGGAAGAAAACCTAAAGAAAAAGAAAGGAAAAAAAAACAAGAAGGAGGGAAAAGAGGGAAAGAAAGAAAGAGAAAAAAATGTGCAATAGGTGAGAGGTTTGGATGGTTGAAAATGGGAGAGAAACTAGCGATTTGATAAATTCAAACATAAAAATATTTTATTTTAGTCCAAATCCTAACCCATCAGAATTTTAAGAATGCAAATGGAACTCTACTCACCTTATCACTAAACCAGTAGGCTCATTTTGCCTTCATTTGCATGGAAATAAGATTTAAGTCAAAATACTAGGGATAGAAATTGAGCTAAAAATTAACAAAATTTCAAGGGAATGACTCGAACCCAAAACCTTACACACACCACCATAACACTCAACTACTGAACCAAATTAAATTATTTGCTATAATTTAACATTCCATACTAAAGAAAATTTGAGATGTTACAATCCTCCATTCGATCATTCTTTCCATCGGGTTTATCTTTGCTATCAAAAGCATCCTTATTCTTGACAAGAAACAGACTAAATTTAGGTGCGTCAGACCAGGATCGAGTGTAAGGAACATCAATTGGACTCTCGGTGGAAGATTTGTGTTCTTTAATACGTGAACCAAGGTAAATTGTGTCTAGGATTAAGGCCACACGGTCTCCCACATGGGTGTGTGGACCACACAGCCAGCATATGATCACATGCCACTATTACGTTAGGGTACATCATTTTACACACAGCCTGCCACACGACCGTGTCTCCTCTGTAGGTTAATTTTTGCATTTGCCATATGACCACAGTCTGTTATAGGGTCTGGCCACACGACTGTGTAACCCTTCCACACAGCCGTGTGACCTATGTTTTATAGTATTTCCCAGAAATTCATGTTATGTTTAGTTTAGTCCCTGTATATGCCCTGAATTGTTTTTAGAGTTTTTATTTGCTAAATTAAGTCCCTGATATTGTGTTAATTCTGGAATATATAATTTAATTCCTAAATTTCTATTGTTACCTCGCATGATATGCGAATATTATATGCTTTGTATCAAAGTAAAGCTGATAAACTGCTAGTGATAATATTGTCACTGCCCTATTAAGAACATGATAAGCATGTCTACTGTTAGTGATGAATTGAGTAAATGCTATACATGTCTACTTCTAATGTTGATTTTTTCAATTAAAAAGCATGACATATTGTATTGCATTGGGTAGGAAGGTATGTACAGAGGAAGAATTGGCAGTTTATCTGCAAATTTGTTGTGTACCCATAGCCTAGTGGTAGTTTTCATCTGCAAAATTTTGCTGTGTATCATAGTTCTGGGGAGCTCTTACTGTGGTGTCTAGCAGAGTTGGGTAGAATTTTTTTTGTTAAACTGAAACTGCATTGCATTCATAAGCATGTGCATACAAAATTGTGAATTCTAGATGATATTGTGTTTAATTTATTTGAAATAACGATAATTTGAATTGTTATTCGATTGTGATTATTCTATGTATTGTTATTCAGTATATTTTATCTATTGTTTGTACTGATTTTTTTATGATTGAACTCACACTGAGCTTTATAAGCTCATTGCCCCATTATATCTATATTTACAGATAACCCACTAGGTTAGGATGCAGACTCAACATCTGAAGGATCTCGGCTTGGAATTTTTTTATTTAAAGTACTTTAGGTTTATTATCCGCATTTTTATATTATTCAAGACACTGTATTGTTTTATGATTAAGTTGTGGCATGAGACTTAAGTTTTGGTTTTATATAGCATGCATGACATTTAATTTGGTTTTAAAATGATGAAATATGAATTTTAGTTATTTATGTATGACATATAGTTTTTATTAAAACTAATATGACATATAGTTTTTATTAAAACTAAGTTAAATATCATTTTTTCGCTGCTAGACTATAAACAAATTTTGAGTAATTAATAAATTGGAAATGAACTAAGTTTTCAAAAGTAGTCATCGTTACAAGAAAAATAGTTTACTTAACCAGAGTTTTATTAATTCGTAAGTTTTTCTGAAAATAAGCTAAGTATTTTTCTAAGATAAACAAATGTTTTAAAATGATTGTTTTATAAACTTTGATAGCTTATTGGGTCATTTCGGTGGTTAATGTAATCTTCCAAATTCAGGTCTAACATCTAGGCCGAGTTTGGAGTGTTATATGTTTTATTGAAAACAACTTCCATAAAACGATTTCGGGAAAATGTATTGATTTTTCTGAAAAAAACTTATATTTTTTTGGTGTTTGGATGATTCTGCATAAAATATTTTCTTTTGTTTGGCAAATTTTCTAGAAATCATATTCCAAAAGTTGTTTTTAGTGAAATAAATACAACAAAAATATATTTGTTATGAAAAATTATAGTAGCATTTCCTTTTCACAAGAGAAATTCATTTTTATAATATAATAATTAATATCATATATAAACTTAATAATAAAAATGCCTAATTGAAACTTAATTTAAATGATAATATTTATTTAAGCGTAATCTAAAAAAAATTCATATTTATATGATTAAAATATTTGAATTTTACTATAAACATTTATAATATGAAATATTTATAAATTTTAATATATATATTTATTGTTAAAATAAGAATATGAATATTTTAAATAATATATTAAAACTATTATTTTTAAAATTTATTATTAAAATAAAATTGAAACATGATATAATTTATCATATTATTAAATACACATATTTATATAATTATTTATATTTAATAATAGTCCCGAGGATCTGAAGATCGAGTGAATGGAAGTCATAATAAAATTTGAAAACTTAAAATGAAACTTAAATATGATTTCCTTGAAAATTAAATTTTTGAAAAAACAAGATAGTTTGAAAGCTATGAATATTTACGAAATAAATTTTTGATCTCTCTATTGAGTTTTTGAAGTCGTGTCTTTTATTACAAATCTGAGAGCCTTTTTATAGAGGGTTTTTGCCTTTTTACAACATTTTTCTCGGGGAATTCAATCCCTTACATTATTACAAAGATTGCATAATAGATACTTTTCAGATTATTAGTATAATTTGCAGAGAATATATTCTCTGATTACAACATTTTTTGTAGGAAATCTCACTGTTCGTTCTTGGTAGGGAATAAATCCTATTCATTTTTGTTTTTGCTCAATAAGGAATCACTCCTGTTCATTTCTGTATTTGTTCTACAGGAAATCTCATTGTTCATTCTTGGATAATTTTGGCAGGGAATCACTCTTGTTCATCTTTTGTTTTTGCCTTCATTCATCTCCTGCCTTTGCAAAATTATCATAATTTTTTCTTAGTTCTGGTGATAGTTACTGAGGTGGTATCATCTGCAAGATCCATTGTTTTAATTGAATACGTTGTGGATTTCTCATCTTTTGATCTAGAATCCATTGAGTTAAGCATTTCAACCACGAGCTTTTTATATTCCTTCTTGGTCTTGGCTTGAGCTAACATTGCACTAGTAGTCGATTTTGCTTGAATGAATTTTGCTATAATTTGATTCGGGGCTGTGATTGTCACTCGCGATAAGTTTTAAAATTTATAATTGATCTTACTTGAACTAACTATTATCACGATGAAGGCAAGCGCACCTATCGAGCAGTAGTATAGTTTTAGCAAGACCGGATGTCGAACCCAAAGGAACTAAAAGTACTATTATTAACTTTCTTTTTATTATCTAGCCTAAGAATAATGAGGGTTGTTTTATCTAACTAATTAACTAATCTAAGAATGCACAGAAAATAAATCAGGGAAATACTTTTGGGAAAACTGATTGATTTAGACAACACCCAAGGAAGAATCTACCTAGACTTCTCTTGTTAACTGACTCTGAACCAGACGACTTATTCACTTGACTTGATCCATAGAAATCCCTAATTTATGTTATTATCCCTATTCAAGACTAATAACGTCTAACCCTAGGTTGATTAATTGGAATCTCTTTCTAATTAAAACCCCTAGTTTTGCATTAACTCGATCTATGGATTCCCTTATTAGATTTGACTCTAATTCGGCAGATTTATGTCATCCTATCTTTAGGATTTCATGCAACTTTGCTTAATTATGAATGATCTACTCTTAGACAGGGACTATTCATCCTCCGAATAAGCACATCAATACTTGAATCAATATCTAGGAATATTCAAACAAGAGTTAAAGTCATAATTAGGAACAAATCAAGTATTTATCATACAGTTCAGAAAATATTAACAAGATCCGTCTTAGGTTTTATCCCCCTTAGGTATTTAGGGGATTTAGTTCATAACTATAAAAGAGGACATCTCAGAAAGGTAATAACAAAACATAAACAAAACCCAAAAACCCTTGAAGGAAATTGAAAGGAGATCTTCAGTCTTGGAGGTGAATCCGGCTTCCGAGATGGATCAATCGGCTTTTTTCGAGTAATTCCTTGCTTCTTACTCCCTGTATGTCTTTTAATCCTCCTCTAGGGTGTTTAAATAGGCTTTAGAATGCTTTCCAACCTTCCAAATTGCCCTTTTCCAAATAGAACTCATCTTGGGCTCGGCAGGAACACGCCCGCCTTCCAAATTGCCCTTTTCCAAATAGAACTCATCTTGGGCTCGACAGGAACACGCTCGTGTGACACGCCCGTGTGCGATTATTTCAGGCTGTGGTCAAGGCTAAGAGATAGACATGCCTGTGTTGAGGTCGTTTTAAGCCGTGTTCAAGCTTGCTAGAGTGGCACGAGCGTGTTTGCTACCCGTGTGAGGAAGTCCAGGCCGTGTTGATTTCCCACGTCGGCTCATTTTCTCTGTTTTTGGCCCGTTTCTCATTCTTTTTACTTTCATATGCTCACCTAAGTATAAGATATGAAATTAAAGGATTAGGAGCATCAAATTCACCAAATCTAAGGAGAAATCATTCATAAATGTGTTAAGCATGGAACAATAATATGTATAAATTACTTTTTATCAAATACCCCCACACTTAAGCGTTTGCTTGTCCTCAAGCAAAATCCTCAATTCATAATTAAGAATTCCTTTTTCTCAACTTATAATTCCTATCAATAATATCTCAAACTAATCCATAAGTAATCATACATTGAGAATTCAACTAGAAGAATATTAAAGCTTCAAACATTCCAAGTTGAGCATTGTATCACGAAAAATATAGGCATCTCCCTTCATCTAAGTAATCACCTTTGATTTAAAATATCACAGGGTTTAACATCCTCACTTAAGGATTCACTCAAGTCACTCGAGGTGTTTAAAGACAATGAATTTAGCACTCAACAGTCAATATGAAAAGTTATTACCATAGGCTTGCATGAAAATCAAATTTCCACCACTATAAATTGAGATGATACATCAATCAAAAGGTCTTTAGAGGGTTGTAACAAGGCTTTGGTTAGGGGGTGTGGTCACAAGCTGAAAGAGAAGGTTAGAATCGAGATTGAATTGAAGAATTACTTAACTAAAAAAAATATTTAATAATCAAGTGCGTACAAACGAGCTTCTTCTCAGAATATGGACTTAAACACTCAAGCTTCAAAAATACGAGTTATTGCTAATATATAGATATGTATGTATTTTTTTAAGAACAAATCAAGTAACATAGATTAACTATCAAAAATAAAACATAGCTAAGCAATTTATTCAAATCAAATCTCGACAAAAATAGGGATAAAATTAATTGAGGGGATTTCAACAATAATGAGTTATGGGTTAATATTAAGGGTAAATCAATGAATGGGATGTTAGGCTCAAAGGGGTTTACTAAGGGTTAATTGTGAAGGTAGGCTTTTATGGAGTGAGTGGGTTAAATCTAAGTGCCTCTATCATCTTGACATATCAAATCAAATGGTGTGGTCTAGAATAACAATTCGATATTGACGCACTCAAAGCAACAATAACAGTGAGCATGAAAGAAATAATAGAGGCTCTAAAGGCTCAAAATCTCACAAAAATTATGACTTTTTGATGTTTAAACCTGTGGATTTCAATTCAACATAATACTTAAACTTGGGGAAAACAACCTAAAAATTTTAAATTCTCAAAAATCAACTTATCATGCTTGATTCTCTAATGTCTTAAAGTTTAAATAATCAATGCATGAATGCCTATCTTTTAATTCAAGATATATCAACAAAAATCATAGATTAATTAAAATTCATTCTAATAATGATATGAGGGATTTATAAGAGAACCAAGACAAAATTCAGGGATTATTCTGATAGTGATATAATTGACCCCCCACACTTAAGATGTACATTGCCCTCAATGGACAAAGATAAAGTTAGTGACAATTATAGATATAAGATCAAAAGATAGGGAGAGAAGTGAAACTTCCTGAATGATAAATGAATGAACTCCTTAGGTTAGAGTTATGCAAAGTAGAGGAGAATACTCCGGTGGTAGTAGAGGTTGGGTTCCACAAGTGCTGCGCCAAAAGAATATTATATCTCGTGGTGGCTATGGTCGTGGTCGAGCAGGGCATAGCAGTCGTGGAGAACCTTTTCCAGTGGAGTTTCAACTTCCTAAGTAATAGTGAGCTTTGGAGCTCTTTATAACTGTGATAGAATCAGGAACTTTTTAGGGAATATAAAGAAGAATAATTGCTCGTAATGAAATAGCCGAAATTAAAACTTTTTTATAAAACCTAAAAATAAAATAGTATCAAAAGGAAATAAAATGAAAAGTTAAAAGTGAGAATAATAAGAAAAATTATAAATAAAAATAAAAACAAAATAAAAGAAAAATAAAATCTTTAAACACCATCATCGCCGGATGGTTCGCGAGGTGGTGGTGGCGATGAAATGTAGAGGTGCTGACAAATCTGCTGTAGAGTAGCATCAATGTTATCAAAGCGCTGAAAACACTACTGCTCAAATCGAGTGAGACGCTTAGAGATGTCAGAGTATGAAGCCGCCGCATGAACTGGACGATGGATGGGTGGTGGCTGGGAAGGTGGGTCCTCGTGTCGTGGAGGGACATCATCAGTAATGTCCTCGGGGGCCTCCTTCTCGGTTGATTGGGCGAGGCGATACTGAAGAGGGTAAGTTTCATGGCATTTTTTGATCATCCTCATATGTAGCATGCTCAAGATGCTTTGTGGAGACATCTGACCAATGAGAGTAAGGGGAGATGCTTGTGCCGTTGTGTTGAGGAGCCCGAAGTACCGAGCCAGTCGAGTAACATAGGGGCTAATAGAGAAGACCCCCTTCTGATGTCACTCCGTCTGATAGCGAATGGCGAGGGCGACGAAATAGGCGAGGTCGAAGACGTGCCCATGCGCCATACACCATAGAAAGTAGGCATCATGAGTGTTGACGACGTCGGTGCTCTCTCACCGTCCTGTCAAAGTGTGAGCTAAAATGGCATGTAGGTACCTCAAGGATAGGGCGAGAGCCGATGCCTTGCAGCAGCTAGGGTCATAGGTGGCTGAGACAGGTACTAAAGCGTTCCGGCACCGTGAAGGAGAATGATGGATGTGGCGGTTGAGAGTGTTGAGTTCGTTCTCCTCTATGAACTCTTCCGTGTATAGGCCCAGTGCGGTATCGAATTCTAGGACGTTCAACTGGTGGACTAAACCGCCAAGGCGAAACTGAACCGTGCTGGGATCATCGAAGTTGGTCATGATGTCTTGAAGATGAAAGGTCGAGCAAAGTTCGAGTGTGAGCTCAAGGTACGTAGGCTTGATAATCGTAAAGAATAGTTCCCATGGATCGGTTGACAGAAGAGCTCTGACCACATCAGCCAGTTAGACTTGTTCGAGTGTGGCCCAGTCAATACAGCGGCCCACACCTGAAGGTAGGGCCCGAAGCATCTGAAAGAGTTTTTTTTAGGGTCCCACGGGAAACTGAAGGAAGGGGTGGCGAATCTCTACGGGAGGACCCGAGGATGACGCTGCTCCTTTCCTTTTTTTCGAAGTGGGGACGACGGTCTTTTTTCCACGTGAAGTTGACATTGTATACCTGCAAGAAGAACCACTATTACGTCTTAATGAATGGAAAAGATAATATATAAACGGATTTAAAAGGGAATAAGCCATGAATTTAAACTAACAAATTCAACCAAAACTACTAACACTAACAAAACTCAACCAAAAACAATCAATTCACTGACAGAGATTTTGTGGCAATTAGCATGGTAATAGCATGAGTATGATCATGGTAATAGCATAAGGTGTTCTTAATAACTTGATTCAACATGAAATAGATGATAAATATTCTAAGAATGAAATTTAAATGATAAAATAATTAGCAAAATAGAAATAATATGGTAAAAAAATGAAAATTATTATGATAATAAGCATAAAAAATAAGTAAAATAGAAGAGAAAAGAGTAAACAAACACAAGAAGGAAGAGCTTGGGCGTTGAAAACAATGTTGAGGGCGTGCGGAAGTTGCAGCGGCTAGGCTTAGCGATTTTGGGGGAAGGGGATGATGAATAGTGAGGGGTTTTTATAGATTTTGGGGGACACAGCCGTTTCACATTTTTCAAATTTTGGCGCATTTGACATTCAGTCCATGCCCGTGTTCCTTAGATGTGTTGGTGCACACGACCATGTCACACGGTTGTGTCCTGCTTTGTTAGCTTCTCCCACGCCCGTGTGTATAGGTCCACGCCCATGTTAGTTTGACAGTGTCAACCACGGGTGCTAGGCACTGGCGTGCCACACGCCCGTGTTACTTTCTCAGGTTCAACCATGGTTCTAAGACACGGACGTGTTGCACGCCCGTGTTGTTTTGGCAAGATTGCCCATGGACATGTCGTACGGCCGTGGCAACTTGTCGTATCCCGTGTTGGGGAAAATTGTTGCCCTATTTTCACACGGTCTAGAGCACGCCCGTGTGCCTGGCCGTGTGGGTGTGGAAAACCTATATTCAAGAGCTCAGTTAGTAAGTTAGGTGTTAAACACTAGAATTTAAAGAAGTTAATACCGTTAGTGCTCAGGTTGCCTCCCAAGAAGCACTTATTTATAGTCTAAGCTTGACTTACCTAGGTTTTACGCTGTCATGGTGGTTCGAGGAGTTTACACTCTTCATTCCTGCTATCAGTTTTATCAAAATAAGGTTTTAAACGAGTAATATTTATCTTAAACGTGCTGAATTTGGAATGAGTTACCTCGACTATACCGTATGGAAAGATGTTAAGTACTGTAAGAGGGATTGCTCCATTCGGTCAGAAGTGATAATACAAGGATCTGTTGCATCTAATAGTACTTTGTCTCCAACCTTAATTTGATTTGGGGAAAAAATTAGCTCATCATGGCATGTTTTCGATTTATTTATCCGCCATTCATCTAGCTCCTTGATTTGTAGCCATCGTTCTTCATGGATAGCTCCTTTTTTATTGCTTGAACATGGCTCATGTATGTCATTCGAACTTATTTCCTGCAAAGTAGGTTGCAACATATGGTCAATCTTAGTAGAATGTTTTATACAACCACCTTCAATTTTTAATATGTTGCTCGAATTGCAAGCTTGAAGGGTGATTGTTTCATCTTCCACACGAAGTGTGAGTTCGCTTGTGCCAACATCAATAATTGTTCTAGCAGTTGCTAAGAAGGGCCTTCCTAAAATTAAAGGAACATTACTATCCTCCTCTATGTCTAGAACAACAAAATCCACTGGGAATATAAATTTGTCAATTTTAACGAGTACATCTTCAACAATACCCCTAGGAAATCTAATAGTTTTATCTGCTAATTGAATGCTCATCCTATTTTGTTTGGGTTTCCTAAGACCTAGTTGCTTAAACATTTTGTGAGGCATGACATTGATACTAGCCCCTAAATCAGCCAACGCATTTTTCACGTCTAAACTACCAATTAAACAAGGAATTGTAAAACTCCCTGGATCTTTTAATTTATTGGGCAGCTTATTTTGTAGAATAGCTGAGCAAACTGCGTTTAACCCCACATGCGACGCCTCATCCAACTTCCACTTATTTGCTAAAAGCTCCTTTAAAAACTTCATTGCGTTCAGCATCTGTGAAAGAGCTTTAATAAACAGTAAGTTGATATATAATTTCTTTAAAAGTTTAAGGAATTTACCAAATTGTTCATCTGAGTGGTCTTTCCTTGTCGCATTGGGGTATGGCACACGAGGTTTATATTCTACACTTACTGGTTTCTACTCATTGTGGCCTAACTCATCTTTACCTTTGCTTTCCATAGTTTCTTACTTTGGTTCTGGTTCAGATGCAACTAACCCTTCTTCATTTCTAACGTTAAGCGCATTGAGCTGTTCCTCTGGGTTAGGTTCAGTATTACTTAGCAAGCTACCTTGTGGTCATTCAGAAATTAATTTGGATAGCTGGCCTATCTGAGTTTTGAGCCCTTGGATCGACGCTTGTTGATTTTTAAGTGCTGTCTCAGTATTCTGGAAACGAGTTTCTAACATCGAGATAAATTTTGTTAGCATCTCCTCAAGGTCCATTTTTTTTCCTGTTGATAAGGTGGTTGTTGAAAACCTAGAGGATTTTGTGGCCTTTGATTTCCTTGACCACCTCATGCGAAATTTGGGTGGTTCCTCTAACCTACATTATAAATATTACTGTATGGGTTATTTTGAGATCTAGAGTTATTATTACCCCTATAGTGGACTTGTTCCTCCTCGGTTGTAGGATTGAAGGGTTGATATTTTGTGTGTGTGCCTCCACTTGAATCACACATCATTACTGGATGTACCTGTATAGAACCAAGTAAACCATTAATCTTTTTATTTAGAAGTTCCACCTGATTTGATAACATATTAACCGCATCGACGTTATAAACGCCTGTTGTTTTGGTTGGCTTAGTCCTAATAACTTGCCACTGATAGTTATTCAGTGACATCTCCTCAATAAATTCGTAAGCTGCTTTAGGGGTTTTGTTGTTGATGGTTCCACCCGCAGCTGCATCAACCATCTGTCTTTTCGAGTGGTTCACACCATTGTAAAACGTTTGAACTTGCAGCCAAAGAGGTAACCCATGGTGAGGGCACCTTCGCAGTAGGTCCTTGTATCTCTCCCATGCATCGTAAAGTGTTTCTAAATCCATCTGCATAAAAGAAGAAATATCATTCCTTAGTTTAGCTGTTTTAACAGTTGGAAAGTATTTAAGTAAGAACTTTTCGGTCATTTCTTCCTAAATAGTAATTGATCCTCATGGTAACGAGTTCAACTACTGTTTAGCTTTATTCCTCAGTGAAAAGGGAAATAGCCGAAGGTGAATGGCATCGCCAGAAACGCCATTGGTCTTAAATGTGTCGCAAAGCTCTAGAAAATTTGCTAAATGAGTATTTGTGTTTTCATCCTACAAACCATCAAACTGAACAAACTGTTGTATCATTTGAATTGTGTTAGGTTTCAGATTCAAATTATTTGCAAAATAAATAGCAGCCTAACTAACTATACTCGATTCAGTTCTTGTTAAAGTAGGTTTAGCATAATCATACATAGTACGAGGAGCAGGATTCTGATTTACTGGGTCAGCAGCAATCGCAGGAGGTAGCGGATTTTCCTGATTTTCAGCCATCTCCTCGTTTGTAGTTGGAGTATCTTCCTCTTGCCCTTCCTCTATGTATCTTAAGCTTCTCCTAATTTCTCTCCGGTTTCTGCGAGCTGTGTTCTCAATCTCACTATCAAATAGTAATGGTCCTGACGGGTTTCTTCTAGTCATAAACTATAAAAACATGCCAAAAGAAAATAAAAGAAAATTTAGTAAATAAAAATAAAAATAAAGTTAAATTGCAATAAAAGTAAATGGCTAAAGTAATAAAAATCGAGTATTCCTAATATCTTAGTTCCCCGGCAACGATGCCAAAAACTTGATTGTCACTCGCGATAAGTTTTAAAATTTATAATTGATCGTACTTGAACTAACTATTATCATGATGAAGGAAAGCGCACCTATCGAGCAGTAGTATAGTTTTAGCGAAACCGGATGTCGAACCCAAAGGAACTAAAAGTACTAATATTAACTTTCTTTTTATTATCTAGCCTAAGAATAATGAGGGTTGTTTTATCTAACTAATTAACTAATCTATGAATGCACAGAAAATAAATTAGGGAAATACTTTTGGGAAAACTGATTGATTTAGACAACACCCAAGGAAGAATCCACCTAGACTTCTCAAAAGAGTAATAACAAAACATAAAGAAAACTCATAAACCCCTGAAGGAAATTGAAAGGAGATCTTCAGTCTTGGAGGTGAATTCGGCTTTCGAGATGGATCAATCGGCTTTCTTCGATTAATTCCTTGCTTCCTACTCCCTGTGTGTCTTTTAATCCTCCTTTAGGGTGTTTAAATAGGCTTTAGAATGCTTTCCAACCTTCCAAATTGCCCTTTTCTGAATAGAACTCATCTTGGGCTCGACAGGAACACGCCCGTGTGCGATTTCTTCAGGCCGTGGTGAAGGCTGAGAGATAGACACGCCCGTGTTGAGGTCATTTTAAGCCTTGTTCAAGCCTGCTAGAGTGGCACGGGCATGTGTGCTACCCGTGTGAGGAAGTCCAGGCCGTGTTGATTTTCCATGTCGACCTACTTTCTCCGTTTTTAGCCCGTTTATCGTTCTTTTTACTTTCCTATGCTCACCTAAGTATAAGATATGAAATTAAAGGATTAGGAGCATCAAATTCACCAAATCTAAGGAGAAATCCTTCATAAATGTGTTAATCATGGGATAATAATATGTATAAATTACGGTTCATCAAGCTGCATACTTACATAATATTGGATTTTTATTGAAGAAATTATCCAAATACATGGAATCATATTTTTCAACATCAAAATTTTCCCACCATTTCGTTCTGAAATTTCGAACTAATCGTGGAAATCCAACACGTAGATCCTATTCATAAGCATAATTCCAAGAAATAATTGAATAAATGCACAATTTTGAGAAAAAAATGAATTGTTCGATAGATGTGCTTTTGGTCTGGTTTGGGTTGGAATTTGTCAAAGAATTTGGGCCATAAATTTTGAATTTTTTCTAGTAAGATTTCAAAAGATGATGGTCCGTACCAGCTCCACCATTCTTGGAACCAATTTGGAAATTTGAATTCGGTACCATATTTGAAACATATGAGACAAGAATGTCTCATATGTTAATTTTTCATTAGGAAGGCATTGTATCAGGCTATTTGGTAATCCCAATATGTGAAATATGGATGGTGGTTTATTTTGGTGGTGAATTTAGCTGGAAATTTCTTTGGAGAATTTGGGTTTTCACCCCAATATCTTGGTCGAAGAATTTTAATTATTTGGGCTATTGAATGGGTGATAATTTTTAGACCTTTTGGGTCTGTGTAGTGTTTGAACAATACTGATCTAGTTTGAACCGATATGTTTTCATAATACTACTGAGGTTTTTGAGAATCTGGTGGCTTAAAATGTCACCCATTAAAAAGTTCTTTTACAAGTATATGTGAAGGTTTTTCTAAAAATTCTTCCTTCGTAAAAATAATTTTTTTCGAAATACTTATTTGGAAAATATTGTGAGGTTTTTTGGGAAGTAGTTTTTGAAGACACTACTACTTTTGAGAAAACATCCTAGAGAGATGTTTCTTTTAAAATATTTTTGAGATTTTTTTTTTGTGTAAAACAATCTCTTTATTTTTTTGAAATCTTGTTGTTTCACCAACAATTTGTTTGTGAGAAATTTCCTATTTTAATTGAGAAAAGGCTAATGCCACTTCTAGGGATTAAGAGAGGGACTCAATCCAATTTTTTTATTTGTGAACCAATTTCATTTGGATCCTGTGCATCCTGCATTGGGTGCATTTTTGGAGGATTTTGATGAGGATGGCAATCTCTTATTTTCTTCCTTAAGACAAATTTCATACCATGACTTAATTGGTTTAGAGGAAATTTGGGATTTTCTAGAAGGTTCCCCTATTTTTCCTTTTCCTTTGTCTCTGAGTTTGGGTGACATTTTTGAAGAAACTCTTTGGTGAGAAAATCAGAGAAAGAAGTAGTTTCTCTCATGTATTCAATATCAAAATCTAATATGCTTAAAATTGTCTGCCATTTTGTAAAAATCTATTTTGAGGCAATATTTTGAACATCTTTTTGTAAAACTTCTTTTGCTAATTTGCAATCAATTCGTAAAAGAGATTTTTGATTTAATAAATCACTTTGAAATTTTTTAATGCATAAAACAATTGATAAAATTTCTTTCTGAATAGTACTATAATTTTGTTGAGTTGGATTCTAATGTCTAGAGGTAAACAAAACTATTTGCTCTTTTCTTCCTTTAACTTGTTTTAGGATCCCCATACCTTATTTCAGAAGTATTTGTTTCTACTATCTTGGGGGCATTTGGATCAGCTAAATGTAAACAAGGAAGTTTGGTGATCTGTTTTTAATTTGGGTAATATTATTGGTATGGTCATTTGTCCAAGGTTGTGGATTCTTTTTGAGCCTGTCATATAATGGCTTATATAATTTGCTAAGACCTGGATAAAAGTCTATGACATAATTGAGGCTTCCTAAGACTTTATTAAGGATTTTTGTCATAATGTTGCCTACAAAAGGGTACGGGGGCCTAGTAAGCAAAGCTAGACACGGAGGGCCTAAATTAGCATAGAGTCGCCACTAATCAATTAGGGATAGGTTGGTTAGCCACCTATTGTCTAAAAGTCTAGAATTAATACTACGAAAAATCCTAAAAGTCTAGACTCGATCTCATGACCAAATTTTGGGTTCGAGAGTACGGTTACATGTGGCGAAGGTTATAGCACCCCCAAAATGCCTATCCGAGGATAGTCCTACGGGGTCTTAGGAGCTAGATTTTTTTTATTTAAGCATATTAATATTTTAATCTAGGCTAAAATCTTATTAAAATCTTAAATAAAAGCTCTAAAAAAAAATGCCTCCGGTTTACTTGTAGCTCGATTAAGATGTGTTCACCAAACTTATCTAATTTGAAACTTAAAGTAGAATTTTTTACTTTTAACAGGAACCCTAAAGGATACTTAAATATTTCTAGTAAAATACCTTCAATTCCTAAAATTAATTCTATTTTAGAAATCTAAAAAAAACCTAGAAATTACCAATGAATTAAGAGAAATATTAAAATACATCTACGACTTATTCGATCAATTATTATTATTATTATTATTATTATTATTATTATTATTATTATTATTTAAAGGATTTAATTAATAACTTTGAACCTATCAAGATCTTACGAAAGTATCCTATATCGGGTTTATGATTTATCTTACTTTAAAATTCTGGATCTAAGATTTAAATTCGTCAAAATCCTAAAATAATAAATCTTAAATAACATTTATTAGCTTTCTTAAAAAAGTTTCTAAAATAAAATACTTAGAAAAACCTACTATGATTTACAATTCACCTACAAAAATCTTTAGTTTTAATCTTGAATAAAGTCCTAAAAAATATTTACATATTAACTTAAGATTCTAATCCTATGTGATATTTAAAACTAATTTAAAACCCTAAAAAAATCTTACATATTATTTCTAATTTTTCTAAGATAAATGGTAGGTAAGATCTTAAGGACTAACTTAAATCCCAAAGTAAAAACCTTATGGTTTCATTAAAATATAATACCTACTTAACTAACTTCATGTCAACAATTATATGATGGAAAAATGACCTAAAGTTCCTTCTTTTAAAACGAATAGTAATAAAATAGAAAATTAATTAAATTAGCTAAAATTAATGAAAAGTTAAAACTCTTTCAAAATGTTAATAATAAAAAGAAAAATGAAATAAATAAGACATTAACATGATGATAATAATAATAACAATAATACACCTTATTCATAATACAATAAAAGAATCAAAGTAACATAAATAAATAATATTAAAATGTATGTAAGAAGAATGTGTAAAAAATATATATATAAATAAACATGAAAATAAATAAAATGAAATAAGAATAAATAAAAATTATACAAATCTAAATAAATATAAAACACTAAAATAAAGTGCATAATTAACATTAAATATATAATGTATAAATGCAAGTGAAATAAAAGATATAAGTGTAAATTATTTATTAAAGATGGAAACAAAATGACATAGCTTTATTTTAGGACTAAAAGATAAAAAATGGGAAAGACAGAGGACTGATGTAGCAATTAATTTGCTTTTAATTTTTAAAATTTCAAATTAAATAGAATGTTTAAATAAATAAAAGGGTTATGGGTGTAAATAGGACAGAGAGTGAGGGCAGTGCTGCAAATGGTGTGTTTTTTGTAAATTTTAAAAGTAAGGGGGTGAGAATAAATTGTCCATTTTTGACACCTATAAATGGAAAAAAAAAAAAAAAAAAAAACCTCTTTCTCTTTCTCTTCCAACTTCTATGTTGGCCATGGCTACACCACTGGAGAGCCCAATGACTCTCCGGCCTCCGGTGGTAGAGCCACCGCGTACGGTGGCTAGAATTTTATTTTATTTTTTTTTGCAAAATCAAAGTTTTCTTTAGAAAAAATCATTAATTTTCTTAAAAATCAAAACTCTATTTCGAAATAGTTAAAAAAATCAAAATTTTGTTTTAAAATTTTAAACTTTCCTTTAAAATGACCTAAAAAAACATATTTTTATTTTTCAAAATCTAAACTTTCTCTCTCTTTTTTTAAAAAAAAACTATTTTTTCTTAAAGATTAAAACTTTTATTTTGAAGTAGTTAAAAAAAAAACTTTTTTTTAAAATTTTAAACTTTCCTTTAAAATGACTAAAAAAACATATTTTTATTTTTCAAAATCTAAACTTTCTCCTTTTTTTTAAAAAAAACACTATTTTTCTTAAAGACTAAAGCTTTTATTTTGAAATAGTTAAAAAAAAAATCAAAACTTTCTTTTAAAATTTTGAACTTTTCTTTAAAATAACTAAAAAAAAAAATTATTTGTTAAAATCTAAAATTTCTCTTTTTTTTTTTAAAAAAAAGCAAAGCTTCTCCCGAAATCAAGCTTTTGTTTTAAAGAAACCTTTATTTTAAAAAGAGGAGGGAAAAAAACAAGATTTTTGGGGGCTCCTAAGGTTGGAGGATCGGCGGTCTAGTGACGTCCCCTTCACCGGAACCCAAAATTTGATCCCTCATGATATGCCTATGGAAAAAAAAAGAAAGAAAAAAAGAACGAAATAGAATACTTGTAGCTGTGTTTTTTTAAGACCAAAAATAATGAAAAGCCTCCTCTTTTTCATTTCATTTCATGTTTATATATTGTCTTTTTTAATCTTGCTTATTTGTAAAAAAAATGATAATAATATTTACTAATAATAATAATAGTAGTAGTAGTGATGATAATAATAATAATTTAAGCCTTTGACAGGCCCGAACAGGAAAGAAGAAGAAAAAAAAGAAAAGAAAAATAAATGTCTCAAATCTAAAATTGGGTGGGCTTCAAACGGCCCAAGAGAGAACAAAAATTTAAATGAGCCCCCAATCGAGCTCAGACAAAAAACGGGTGTCTACAATTTTGTTTGGGAATTTGCTAGCAAATTATATGGACCTTTCTATTGGGGTGATAGTTCCTTGGGTATTGTAATGACCTAGAAACCTTACTTTGGAAAAAAACTTATCTTAGATTTAGAAACTACTAAACCATTATTTTTTATTACTTTTACAAAGATAGATAAATGTTTGAAGTGCTTTTCTAAATTTTCGAAAAACACTAATACATCATCAATGTATACTATTGTAAATTGGGATTATTGGTAAAAAACAATCATTCATTATTCTTTGAAATTTAGATGCAGCATTTTTTAATTCAAAAGGCATCACATTTCATTCATATTGTCCAAATGGTATAGTAAATGTCGTTTTGTATCTTTCTTCTTTTATTTGGATTTCCCAAAATCTTGATTTCATGTCAAATTTTGAGAAAATATTTGCATCGCAGAGTTTTTGTAATAAATCTGTAATGCTCTAACTTTTTATTCCGGCTTTTGTAAAAATTTGACATAAATATGTGTATGCTCCAGTGGTTAAGTGTACTTGGTGTGTGTGAGAGGTCCCAAGATCAAGCCTCAACTTTGGAAAATTTTGGTATTTTTGCTAATGTAAGCCTTATACTCACTCAGTGGGTTTATATTAAATTATTTGTAAAACCATATCAGGATGAGCCTGTTGGTTTGAGTGGTAAGGGAGTTTGTGTGTTGTATGGAGGTTCTGTGTTCGAATCCCTGCGCGAGCGTAGGAGTTTATTTTTGCTCGTTTGACTGAGAGAGTTTCGGTTAAACATGAATTCTGAGGAGGTTGAGTAATGTGTTAGTGGGAGTAAAATTAGGGGATTTGGGGATAATTTGATTTTATTCTTTTTTTCAAAATTTTCTTTTTCCCAGAAAGAAAAAAACTGACGTTCCTTCTCTTCTCCCCTTTTACCAAAATTCTATCACTTCCTCTCCCACCTTTTCTGATTTCTTTTCTGAATTTGTCTTCTCTTTTGCGCAACAATAGTTTGCGTTCATTAGGTAAGTACTGTTCTGCCACTATCTTGTTGTTTCATGGTTTGGTCTTGATGAGGGTTTGTGTTGGATTTTTGATTAGGGGAAGGTCAAGTTTTTGCCGGTGCTCCTACAATGATTTGAGCTTTTGGAGGAGCCTTTTTGTTACCGTTAAGTATTCGAGTGTATGGTTGGATTTTGTGAGTTCTGTTTGTGGAAATTTTTTGTTAGAGTTTCGAAGGTGTAACTGAAATTGGACATTTGGATACGTTGATTTTAGGTTTCGAGAGGCTTAAGAGTGGTTTAGCATCAAATCGATACCGGGTATGTATCCGAAATGCAGAAAAATGAGATTTGGCAAAAGCCGAAAAACTTCACTGTCAATGCCACAAGACCGTGTGGTATGTCGTGTGCGACGACACGACCCACATGGGTAGTTCACACTGGCGTGCGGGTTTTTAGGCCAGGCCATATGATACATACGAGCAAGGCCAATCTGAGCATATGGGCCCACACAGGTAAGCCACACGAGCATGTGGGCCCATTATACTGAAATTTTTCGTAGGGTCGTACGGGTCGTCCTAATCGACTGTGGCCTTAACGTAGGGTTGGTAAATGCTATCTAACCCTAAAACCAAGTGATCTGCTAGACTGAAATGTCTTATGAGCATGCCTAGTTTGTTTATCTATTATCTGTTTATAAAATCATGTTAAGCATGATTTATCTGTTAATTTTGTATGTATGTTCTGTTACTATTAATGGGGAGGGATGAGGTATATTGGAGGAAGTGTTTTGAAAGGCTATTAATGCCTATTATCTAGCAGCACGGCTGCATTATATCTGTTATGTGTTACGTCGGTACAACATGGTGTGTAGGGCTGGGTGGGTGTTTTAAACCCCACATGGTGTGTAGGGATGGTCGGAGATGGTGTGTAGAGGATGGGGGTAGGATATTTGATTTTTTATTCTGATTTGTACATCTGTATCTATATCTGAGATGAGCTTAGGCCCGAATCTGCATCTGTATCTGTAATGGGCTTAAGCCCGAATCTGCATCTGTAACTGACTGAGTATATGATTCTACTTTTATTGCATGCTAATTTCTATTGGGTTACACACTGAGTTTACGTAAACTCACATCTGTTTGTCTGTTCTGTCAGGAAATCCACAGACTTAGGCAGATTGGTGCAGCGGAGGACTCGACGGTGACCACTCGCCATAAACTGTTTTATTTTGTTTATGGTTTTAGTTAAGTTGGCGTTAAGATACGAGAGTTTGTATTTTCTGGGACTGTATGGACTTTCAACTGTTGGTTTTGGTTGGTTGCTCGATTTATGCATGTTTTATCAAAATATTTTCTTTTAAAACCATGGTTTTCTAAATCACGAACTGTATTGCTAAAACATCATGAGTTTTCGTAAGCTTCCGCTCTAAATGGTTTTTAGGCAAATGGATTAATGTTTTGGTAATAAACACAGAAACTTAAAAGTTGAATAAACGTTTTTAAAATTGTTAAAAACAAGTAAGAGCTAATAAACTGTAATAGTTGTTGGTGATGACCTAGTTTACAAAACCTATTCCATGTGACATCGCCAGATTCGGCCATAACGTCTAAGCTGGGTTTGGGGTGTTACATTTAGTGGTATCAAAGTCAGGTTGCAAAACTCAGTTATGAATTTTGGGTTCCAAAATTTGGTTTTAAAGAATTGGTTTTCAAATGATTTTAAACACTCTGATTAAGTACGTGGTACACCAAGTCTCCGGCGCCTATCTTGTATGTATTCTGAAACTTAGACAGTTTATTTGAGATACTGTAAATAGCATTGTCTGAAAACACTATAACTAGAATTCTCTGAAACTGTAGTGAAACGAATAGAGACTGAAACTTTCAAAAACATTACTAAACTTCTGATATTTATTACATAAAATATATGTTAATAAATATTAAACTGATGCATAAAACTCTTAATGTAGATAAACCTGAATTAGAAAATGAGTGCTTGTAGAATTTACGGACGTGGTACTTGAGGCCATGGTAGAGCCAATTACAGTCTTAAGGGTTGGTGTTAGAATTCTCTTCTCATTGGCTGCATGCCGAATCTAGACACTAGTAAGACACCCGTGTCACCTGCTGCTAAGACTGGGTCTCAGAGCCGATCGGCTGGGGATGACGCACTATCGCAAGCCATGCTAAGGATATTGGAGAGGGTCGTTGGACCTAATTCTAGATCTGGGGGCCAAGGGCCGGTAACTGAAAGACTCCGGTCTAATAGAGCTGAGTTGTTTAGGGGTGTTACAAGAGTCGCCACTAATGTGGCTGAGTATTGATTGGAGGCCATTGAGAGAATTATGAATGATCTGGACTGTACCCCTGAGTAGAAATTGAAGGGTACAGTCTCCCTGCTTCGCGATGAAGCTTACCAGTGGTGGTTGACGGTTAAGAAAGGCACTCATCTGGATCGTCTGACTTGGGAATTCTTTAAGATTACATTTTAGAGCAAGTATGTTGGAGCTAGCTATGTCGATGCTCCGAGGATTGAGTTCTTGAACCTCATGCAAGGTGACCGATCTGTGGCAGAGTATGAGGCTAAATTTTTTAGGTTGAGCTGCTACGTTCGATGCATGGTGGCATCTGAGTATGAGAGGTGCGTTCGTTTTTAGGATGGGCTGAGAGATAATCTGAGGGTTTTGATAGCTCCACAGAGGGAGCGTGAGTTTTCTGTTCTGGTTGAGAAGGCGAAGATCGCCGAAGATGTTAAGCGCATGGAGCGCCAGAATAGAGATAAAGGTAAGAACAAGAGGGATTCGGAGCCCTTGAGTTCTGTGCAGAGGCCTAAGAAAAAGGCCAGATCTGATGGGCCAGCTAGAGTGGAGGCTCCTGCTGCTTCAGCTGGGTTGCAACCTTGTGGTGATTATGGTAGGCGCCATCCGGGCGAGTGTTGGAGGAGGATTGGGGCCTGTCTGAGATGTGGATCCTTAGAGCATCGTATTAGAGACCATCCCACACAGCAGCGGTCGAGACGCAAGCTCACGAGTTTTTACACGACCACGATGGGAAGTGCAGTAGTCATCTAGGGGCCGTGGACAGGCTAGGGGTGGTAACGGTTTGGGTCGTGGACAAAGAGTACCAGGCAGAGGTGCTGGTCAGATCGAGGTGAGGCAGCCTGTTTTGGTTTATGATACACGTCAACGAGAGGACAGAGACGCTCCTGACGTCATCACTGGTACGTTCTTTATATTTGATGTACCTTACTTGGCTTTGATAGACATAGGGTCTACTCACTCATACATAGCTAGTACTATATCTGAAACGTTGGGGATTTTTGTGGAGGGCACTGCTGTGAGGTTATTGTACTGAGCCCGTTGGGGCTGTCTATTCGGATTAGTAAACTCTATAAGGGTGTTTCGTTAGGGGTGCAAGGGACTGTTTTTTTGGCGAATCTGATGGAGCTTCCATTTGGGAAGTTCAACCTAATTTTGGGTATAGACTGGTTGGTGGAGCACTGAGTCAGTTTGGACTGCGCATCTAAAAAGGTCATTCTGAGGACCAAGGATGATGTGGAGGTGGTTGTGATTGGTGAGCATCGAGACTACCTATCACATGTAATCTCTGTACTAGTAGTTGAGAAACTGGTCCAAAAAGGGTGTGAGGCATACTTGGTTTATGTCAGCATTTCTGATTCTAGGGACTCTTCTATTGAGGATATCAGAACTATGAGGGATTCTTTGGATGTTTTTCCTGAGGAATTACTAGGATTACCTTCGAACCAAAAAGTTGAGTTTGAGATCGAGCTTCTTTCGGGTATAGCTCCAGTGTCCATCGTTCCCTATCGTATGGTATCAAAAGAGCTTATAGAGCTTAAGGCTCAACTACAAGAGTTGTTGGACCATGGTTTCATTTATCCTAGTGTGTCTCCGTGGGGAGCACCAATCCTGTTTGTTAAGAAAAAGGATGGAACCATGAGGATGTGCATCGACTATCGACAGTTTAACAAGCTGACTGTAAAGAATAAATATCTACTTCTGAGGATCGATGACTTGTTTGATCAGTTCCAAAGGGCTTCTGTGTTCTCCAAGATTGATCTTCGATCAGGATATTATCAGTTAAGGTTTAAGGAGGTTGATGTTCATAAGACCACATTTAGGACTTGTTATAGACATTACGAGTTCCTAGTTATGCCTTTCGATTTGACGAATGCACTGGATGCATTTATGGATATGATGAACAGAGTGTTTTAGGCTTATCTAGATCAGTTCGTGGTGGTCTTCATTGACGACATTTTGGTATACTCCAAGACGGAGGATGAGCATGATGAGCATCTTAGAGTAGTGCTTCAGATTCTACGTGAGAAGTAACTCTATGCTAAGTTAAGCAAGTATGAGTTTTAGTTGCATGAAGTAACTTTTCTGGGGCACGTGGTTTCCACTGAGGGGATTCGTGTTGATCCTCGAAAGATTGAGGTTGTGCTGGATTGGAAACGGCTTAAGAATGTATATAAGATCCGTAGCTTTCTAGGTTTGGCAGGGTATTATCGACGGTTTATTAAGGGGTTCTCTTTGATTGCGGCTCCTCTTACTAAGCTTCTGCGTAAGGGTATCCCTTTTTTCTAGACTAATGCACAGCAAGAGAGCTTTGAGAAGCTTAAGTCTATTTTGACTCAGGCTCCTATTCTGATACAACCTGAATCCAGCAAAGAGTTTCTGGTGTACAGTGACGCATCGTATGTTTGGGATGTGTTCTGGTGCAGGATGGTAAGGTTGTGGCTTATGCGTCCCGTTAGCTTAAGATACATGAAGGGAACTATTTGGCGCATGATCTCGAGTTGGCTGCAGTGGTCTTCGCGTTGAAGATCTGGAGACATTATCTGTATGGTGAGAGGTGTATCATCTACACTGATCAAAAGAGTCTTAAGTATCTCCTTATTCAGAAGGAGTTAAATCTTAGGCAGCGTCATTGGATTGAGCTACTCAAAGATTATAACTGCACCATTGAGTATTATCCTGTTAAGGCTAATGTAGTAGCTGATGCTCTAAGCCGAAAAACGATGTCTGATTTAAGGGCGATGTTTGTTGCCTTAGTCCGTTTGATGATGGGAGTCTTTTAGCCGAGTTGCAAGTTAAGTCGACTTGGATTGAACAGATTCGAGATAAACAGCTAGTGGATGAGGCTCTGGGTGTGTGGTTCTGTCACGTTGAGAGTGGTACTACTTCTAATTTTGGATTAAACAGTGATGGTGTGTTATGTTTTCGAGGATAGATTTGTGTGCTAAACTATTCTGATCTGAGGCAGTCTATTCTGAAGGAGGTGCATAGTAGCCTTTATGCTATGCATCCCAGCGGTAATAAGATGTTTCGCGACCTCTGTGAGTTGTACTGGTGGTCAAGTTTAAAGCGTGAGGTTACAGACTTTGTGGCTCGATGCTTGACGTGCCAGCAGGATAAGGCTGAGCACCAGTTGCCTTTGGTATTGTTGCAGCCAGTCAAGATCCCCTTGTGGAAATGGGAACGTGTAACGATGGACTTCGTTAGTGGGTTGCCCTTGACACCCACTAAGAAGGATTCTGTTTGGGTCATTGTGGATCAATTGACCAAGTCTGCTCACTTTATTCCGGTTCGGACGGACTTTTCTCTTCAGAAGTTGGCGAAACTATATATCTCCGAGATAGTTAGACTGCATGGGGTTCCAGTGTTGATTATTTCTGACAGAGATCCTCATTTTATGTCTCGATTCTAGAAGAAGTTACATGAAATTATGGGGTCGAGATTGGACTTCAGTACTGTGTTCCATCTTCAGACTGATGGTCAATCTGAGAGGGTGATTTAGATATTGGAGGATATGCTTCAGAGTTACATGATTGATTTTTGAGGTCATTGGAAGGATTATCTGCCTTTAGCTGAGTTGTCCTACAGTAACAGTTTCCAAGCTAGTATTCAGATGGCACCTTACGAGGCTCTGTATGGTCGTTAGTGTCGTACTCTTTTGTGTTGGACTGAGTTGAGCGAACGTCGAATTTTGGGTCCTGAGTTGGTTTCTGAGACAGAGGATAAAGCTCGACTGATTCGGGATCGTCTGAAAGCATCTTCTGATAGGCAAAAATCATATGCAGATCTGAAGAGATGGGAGATTGAGTACTCTGTCGGGAAATTTTTTTCCCTTAAGGTTTCTCCTTAGAAGAAGATTTTAAGGTTCGGTCGTAAGGGCAAGCTAAGCCTTAGGTTTATTGGGCCATATCGGATTCTGAAACAATTGGGACCAATTGCTTACCAGTTGGAGCTACCTCTAGAGTTAGACCGTATTCATGATGTGTTTCATGTCTCGATGTTGAGGTGGTACCGATCTGATCCATCTCACAGAGTCTCCATTAAGGATATCGAGGTTATGCAGGATTTGACCTTTGAGGAGGAGCCAGTTTAGATTCTAGAGTGAGACGTTAAGCTTCTGAGGAGGAAGTCCATTACATTAGTGAAGGTTTTGTGGTGGAATCGTAGCACTGAGGGGGACACATGGGAACCTGAAGACTCGATGTGTTAGTAGTACCCTCATCTATTTTGACCAGGTAGATTTCAAGGTCAAAATTTGACTCAAATATTTGTCTGCTTCAATGGTTAAGTGTACTGGGTGTGTGTGAGAGGTCCCAAGATTAAGCCTCAACTTTGGAAAATTTTGGTATTTTTGCTGATGTAGGCCTTATACTCGCTCAGTGGGTTTATATTAAATTATTTGTAAAACCATATCAGAATGAGCCTACTGGTTCGAGTGGTAAGGGAGTCTGTGTGTTGTGTAGAGGTTTTGTGTTCGAATCCCTACGCGAGCGTGTGAGTTTATTTTTGCTCGTTTGACCAAGAGAGTTTCAGTTAAAGAAGAATTCTGAAGAGGTTGAGTAGTGTGTTAGTGGGAGTAAAATTAGGGGATTTGGCGATAATTTGATTTTATTCTTTTTTTTTAAATTTTCCTTTTTCCAGAAAGAAAAAAACTGACGTTCCTTCTATTCTCCCCCTGTGCCGAAATTCTGTCACTTCTTCTCCCACCTCTTCTGATTTCTTTTCCAAATCCGTCTTCTCTTTTGTGCAACTATTGTTTGCGTTCATTCGATAAGTACTGCTCTGCCACTATCTTGTTGTTTCATGGTTTGGTTTTGATGAGGGTTTATGTTCGATTTTTGATTAGGGGAAGGTCAAGTTTCTGCTGGTGCTCCTGCAGCGATTTGAGCTTTTGGAGGAGCCTTTTCGTTACCGGTAAGTATTCGAGTGTATGGTTGGATTTTGTGAGTTCCGTTTGTGGAAAATTTTTGTTAGAGTTTCGAAGGTGTAACTGAAATTAGACATTTGGATATGTTGATTTTAGGTTTGGAGAGGCTTAGGAGTGGTTTCGCACCAAATCAATATGAGGTGTGCACCAAAAACGCAGAAAAATGAGATTTGGCGAAAGTAAAAAAACCTTACTATCGATGCCACACAGCCGTGTGGTAGGCCGTGTGGTAAGCTGTGTGCGACGACACGGCCGTGTGATCGACAAAGACCAGGCCGTGCTCAAGACATGACCGTGTGAGGGCCGAAGTAGGGATAAAACAAACTGGGAGTGTGGGAGACGGGTAGTTCGCACGGGCGTGTGGGTTTTTGGGCTAGGCCTTGTGATACACACGGGCAAGGCTAATCTGGGCGTGTAGGCCTACGAGGACTAGCCACACGAGCATGTAGGCCCATTATACTAAAATTTTTCGTAGGGTCACACGGGTCATCCTAATCGACTGTGGGCTTACTGTAGTGTCAGTAAATGCTATCTAACCCTAAAACTAGACTGAAATATGGTTATGAGCATGCCTATATTTTTTTTTATTTGTTTTCTGTTTATAAAAGCATGTTAAGCATGATTTATCTATTGATTCTGTATGTCTGTTCTGTTACTATTAATAGGGTGGGATGAGGTATATTGGAGGAAGTGTTCTGAAAGGCTATTAATGCCTATTATCTGGCAGCACAGTTGCATTATATCTGTTATGTGCCGCATCAGTACAACAAGGTGTGCAGGGCCAGGTGGGTGTTTTAAACCCTACATGATGTGTAGGGATAGTCGGAGATGGTGTGTAGAGGATGGGGGTAGGATATTTCGTTTTTTAGTCTGATTTGTACATCTGTATCTATCCGAAATGGGCTTAGGCCCAAATCTGATCTGTATCTACCGGATTTACATCTGTAACTAACTGAGTATATGATTCTACTTTTATTGCATGCTTATTTCTATTGGGTTACACACTGAGTTTACGTAAACTCAAATCTGTTTGTCTGTTTTGTCAGGTAATTTGCAGACTTAGGCAGATCGGTGTAACGGATGACTCAATGGTGACCACTCGCCATAAACTGTTTTATTTTGTTTATGGTTTTAGTTAAGTTGGCGTTAAGATATGAGAGTTTGTATTTTCTGAGACTATATGAACTTTTAACTGTTGGTTTTGGTTGTTTGCTCGTTTTATGCATGTTTTATCAAAATTTTTTCTTTTAAAACCACGGTTTACTAAACCATGGTTTTCTAAATCACGGATTGTATTGCCAAAACATCACCAGTTTTCGTAAGTTTCCACTCTAAATGGTTTTTAGGCAGATGGATTAATGTTTTGGTATTAAACATGATTGTCACTCGCGATAAATTTTAAAATTTATAATTAATCGTACTCAAACTAACTATTACCACAACAAAGGCAAGCGCGCCTATCGAATAGTAGTATAGTTTTAGCAAGACTGGATGTCGAACCCAAAGGAACTAAAAGTACTAGTATTAACTTTCTTTTTGTTATCTAGCCTAAGAATAATAGGGGTTGTTTATCTAAACTAATTTACTACCTAAGAATGCACAGAAAATAGATTTGGGGAATTACTTTTGGTAAAACTGATTGATTTAAGACAATACCCAAGGAAAAATCCACCTAGACTTCACATGTTATTTGACTCTGAATCAGACGATTTATTCATTCAACTTGTTCCGTAGAAATCCCTAAGTTATGTTATTATCCCTATTAAAGACTAATAACATCTAACCCTAGATTGAATAATTGAAATCTCTTTCTAATTAACACCCTAGGGTTGCATTAACTCGATCTATGGATCCCCTTATTAGGTTTCACCCTAATTTGGCAAAATCTTGTCACCCTATCTCTAGGCGTGCAATCAACCCCGCTTAATTATGACAAATTTACTCTTAGACAGGGACTATTCATCCTCTGAATAAGTGCATTAACTTGAATCAATATCCTGAAATACCGAAGCAAGAATTAAGAACACATAATTAAGAACAAATTAAATATTTATCATACAATTCAGATAATAATAACAAGATTCATCTTAGGTTTCATTCCCCATAGGTATTTAGGGGGTTTAGTTCATAACTAAAAAGGAAAACATCTCAGAAGAATAATGAGTGCAAAACATAAAGAAAACCCAAAAACTGCTGAAGGCAATTGAAGGGAGATCATCAGTCTTGGAGGTGAATCCGGCTTCTAAGATGGATCTATCAGCTTTCTTCAAGTAATTCCTTCTTTCCTACTCTGTGTGTCTCTTTAATCCTCCACTAGGCTGTTTAAATAGGCTTTTAGAATGCCTAAAAGCCTTCTAAATTGCCCTTTTCCGAATAGAACTTAACTAGGGCTCGACAGGGACACGCCCGTGTGCGATTACTTCAGGCCGTGGTCAAGGTTGAGAGATCAACACGCCCGTGTTGAGGTTGTTTTAGGCCGTGTTCGAGCCTACTAGAATGGCACGGGCGTGTGTGTTACCCGTGTGAGGAAGTTCAGGCCGTGTTGTTTTCCCATGTTGGCCCATTTTCTCCGTTTTTGGCCCATTTCTTGTTCTTTTTGCTCTCCTGTGCTCTCCTAAGTATAAAACATGAAATTAAAGGATTAGGAGCATCAAATTCACCAAATCTAAGGAGAAATCATTCATAAATGTGTTAAGCATGGGATAATAATATGTATAAATTATGATTTATCAAATACCCCCACACTTAAGCGTTTGCTTGTCCTTAAGAGAAATCTTCAATTCACAATTAAGAATTCCTTTTTCTCAACTTATAATTCCTATCAATAATATCTCAACTAATCCATAAGTAATCATACATTAAGAATTCAACTAAAAGAACATCAAAGTTTCAAACATTCCAAGTTGAGCATTTAATCACGAAAAATATAGGCATCTCCCCTCATCTAAGTAATCACCATTGATTCGAAATCTCACAGAGTTTAACATCCTCACTAAAGATTCACTCAAATCACTCAAAGTGTTTGAGGATAATGAATTTAGCACTCAACAGTCAATATGAAAAGTTATTACCATAAGCTTGCATGAAAATCAAATCTCCACCACTATAAATTGAGACGATACATCATTCAAAAGGTCTTTAGAGGGTTGTAACGAGGCTTTGGTTAGGGGGTGTGGTCACAAGCTGAAAGAGAAGGTTAGGATCGAGATTGAATTGAAAAATTAATTAACTAGAAAAATATTTAATCATCAATTGCGTAGAAAAGAGCTTCTTCTCAGAATATGATATTTAAACACTGCAACTTAAAAAATACGACTTACTGCTAATAAATAGATATGTATATATATATTTTAAGAACAAGTTACATAGACTAACTATCAAGAATAAGACATAGCTAAGCAATCTATTCAAATCGGATCTCGATAAAAATAGGGATCAAATTAATTAAGAGGATTTCAACAATAATGAGTTAAGGATTAATATTGGGGATAGATCAAGGAATGTCTTGTTAGGCTCAAAAGGGTTTACTAAGGGTTAGTTGTGAAGGTAGGCTTTTCATGGCATGAGTGGGTTAAACCAAACAGCCTCTATCTTCTTGACATATCAAATCAAATGGTGTGGTCTTGACATGCATAATCAAGCAAATTCTAGAATAACAATTCGATATTGACGCACTTAAAGCAATAATAAAAGTGAGCATGAAAGAAATAATAGATGCTCTAAAGGCTCAAAATCTCACAAAAATTATGGCTTTTTGATGTTTAAAACTGTGGATTTCAATTCAAGGTAATACCTAAACTTGGGAAAATAACCTAAAATTTTAAATTCTCAAAAATCAACTTATCATACTTAATTCTCTAATGTCTTAAAGTTTAAATAGTCAATGCATGAACGCCTATGTTTTAATTCAAGATATATCAATAAAAATCATAAATTAATCAAAATTTATTCTAATAATGATATGAGAGATTTACAAGAGAACAAGAAAAAATTCAGAGATTTTTCCGATAGTGATATAATTGACTCCCCCCACACTTAAGATTTACATTGCCCTCAATGTACAAAGAAAAAGTTAGTGGCAATTATAGATATAAGATCCTAAGATAGGGAGAGAAGGGAAACTTCCTGAATGTTAAATGAATGAACTCCCTAGTTTGGAGTTATGTAGAGTGGAGGAGGATAGTCCAGTGGTGGTAGAGGTTGGGTTCCACAAGTGCTGTGCCAAAAGAATATTATATCTCGAGGTCGAGCAGGGCATGACAGTCGTGGAGAACTGTTTCCAGTGGAGTTTGAAGTTCCTAAGTGATAGTGAGCTTTGGAGTTCTTTATAACTGTGATGAAATTAGGAACCCTTTAGGAAACCTAAAGAAGAATAATTACTCGTAATGAAATAGTCGAAATTAAAAATTGTTTATAAAACCTAAAAATAAAATAGTATCAAAAGGAAATAAAATGAAAATTTAAAAGTGAAAATAATAAAAAAATGATAAATAAAAATAGAAATAAAGATAAAGATAAAAAAAAATCTTTAAACATCATCATCGCCGGATGGTTCGCGAGGTGGTGGTGGCGATGAAATGTGAAGATGCTGACAAATCTGCTGTAGAGTAGCATCAATGTTATCAAAGCGCTAAAAATACTATTGCTCGAATCAAGTGAGGCGCTCAGAGATGTCAGAATATAAAGCCGCTGCATGAACTAGACGATGGGTGGGTGGTGGCTGAGACGGTGGGTCCTCGTGTCGTGGAGGGACATCATCAGTAATGTCTTCGGGTCCCTCCTCCTCAGTTGATTGGGCGAGACGATACTGAGGAGGGTAGGTTCCACAGCGCTTTTTGATCATCCTCATACTTAGCATGCTCGAGATGCTTTATAAAGACATCTGGCCAATGAGGGTAAGGGAGGATGCTTGTGCCACTGTGTGGAGGAGCCCAAAGTGCTGAGCCAGTCGGGTCACATAGGGGCCAATGGAGATGACCCCCTTCCGATGTCACTCCGTCTGGTGGCGAATGGCGAGGGTAATGAAGTAGGCGAGGTCGAAGACGTGCCCATGCTACATAAACCATAGGAAGTAAACGTTGTAAGTGTTGACGACGCCAGTGCTCTCTTGCCGTCCTGTCAAAGTGTGAGATAAGATAGAATGTAAGTACCTCAAGGATGGAGGGAGAGCTGATGCCTTGGAGTGACTAGGCTCGTAGGTGGCTAAGCGTGGTACTAACGCGTCCCAGCACCACGAAGAAGAACGATGAACGTGGCGGTTGAGGGCGTAGAGGTCGTTCTCCTCCTTGAACTCCTCCGTGTAAAGGCCCAATGTGGTACTGAACTTTGGGACGCTCAACTGGCAGACTAAACTGCTGAGGTGAAATTGAACCGTGCCAGGATCATCATAGTTGGTCATAACATCTTGAAGGTGGAAGGTTGAGCAAAGTTTGAGCATGAGCTCAAGGTACGTCGGCTTGGTGATTACGAAGAAAAGTTCCCATGGATCGATTGTCAGAAGAGCTTTGACCGCGTCAGCCCAGTCAATGCAGCGACCCGCAACTAAAGGTCGGGTTCAGAGTATCTGGAAGAGTTCTTCCTATGGTCCAATGGGAAACTGAAAGAAGGGGTGACAAATTTCAGTGGTAGGACCCGAGGAAGATGACGCTCCCTTCTTTTTCTTTAAAGCAGGGACAGCAGCCTTTTACCATGTGAATGCGACATTATATATCTGCAAGAAGAGTTACTATTTCTGCTTAATAATCAAAAAGATAATAGGTAAACGAATTTGAAAGGAAAAAACCATGAATTTAAACTAATAATTTTAGCCAAAACTACCCATGAATTTAAACTAATAATTTTAGCCAAAACTACTAACACTAACAAAACTTAACCAAAATAATCAATTTGATGGCATAATTTCGTGGCATTAGCATGGTAATAGCATCAGCATGAGCATAGTAATGGCATGGGTATGACAATGGCATGAGGCTTCCTTAACAACTTGATTCAACATAAAATATATGATAAATATCTTAAGAATTCAAATTAAATGATAGAACAATAAGCAAAATGGAAATAATATGAGAAAAATGAAGATTATTATGATAATAAGCATTAGAAATAAGTAAAATAGAAGAGAAAAGAGTAAAAAAAACGCTAAAGGGGGGAGGTTGGGCATCAAAAATAGAGTTGAAGATGGCGCAGGGCATGGCAGAGAGGGCATGACAGAGTTGTAGCAGCTAGGGTTAGGGATTTTGGGTGAGGGAGATGATGAATAGTGTGGGGTATTTATAGATTTTGGGGCACGCGGCCAGGGGACACACTTGTGTGCCCTAATTTTAGCCTGTGTGTTTCGCATTTTTTCAAATTTCGGCGCCTTTGACATACAGCCCACGACCATGTTCCTTAGGCGTGTTGATGCACACGGTCGTGTCGCATGGTCGTGTTCTACTTCGTTCGCTTCTCCCACGCCCGTGTATGTAGGCCCATGCCAGTGTTAATTTGACAGGTTCGACCACGAGTGCTAGGCACTGGCGTGTCACACGCCTGTGCTATTTTCTTAGAATCGTCCACGGTTCTAAGACACGGGCGTGTCGCACGCCCGTGTTGTTTTGGCAAGATCGCCCACGACCATGTCGCACGGCCGTGGCAACTTGTCGCATCCTGTGTAGGGGAAAAATCTTTGCCCTGTTTTCATACGGTCTACAGCATGCCCGTGTGCCTGGCCGTGTGAATGTGGAAAACCTATATTCTAGAGCTCGGTTAGTAAGTTAGGTGTTAAATACTAGAATTTAAAGAAGTTAATATTGTTAGTGCTTGAGTTGCCTCCCAAGAAACGCTTATTTATAGTCTAAGCTTGACTTACCTAGGTTTCACGCGATCATGGTGGTTTGAGGAGTTTACACTCCTCATTCCTGCTATCAGTTTTATCAAAATAAGGTTTTAAGCGAGTGATATTTACCTTAAATGTGCCAAGTTTGGAATAATTTACCTCGACTGTACCGTATAGGAAGATGTTAGGTATCGTAAGAGGGATTGCTCTATTCGGTTCAGAAGTGGTAATACGAGGATCTGTGGCATCTAATAGTACTTGGTCTCTAACCTTAAGTTGATTTTGGGAAAAACTTAGCTCATCATGACATGTTTTCGGTTTATGTGTCTGCCATTCATCTAACTCCTCAATTTGTTGCCTTCGTTCTTCATGGATAGGTCCTTTGTTGATGCTTGAACATGGCTCATGTATGTCCTTGGAACTTATTTCCTGCAAAGTAGGTTGTAACATATGGTCAGTCTTAGTAGAATGTTTTCTACAACCACCTTCAAATTTTGGTGTGTTGCTCGAATTACGAGCTTGTAGGGTGATTGTTTCGTCTCCCACACGAAGTGTGAGTTCGCCTGAGCCAACATCAATAATTGTTCTAGCAGTCGCTAAAAAGGGCCTTCCTAAAATTAAAGGAACGTTACTATCTTCCTTTATGTCTAGAACAATGAAATCCACTAGGAATATAAATTTATCAATTTTAACGAGTACATATTCAACAATAATCCTAGGAAACCTAATAGTTTTATCTGCTAATTGAATGCTCATCCTAGTTTGCTTGGGTTTCCCAAGACCTAGTTACTTAAACATTTTGGGCATAACATTGATACTAGCCCCTAAATCAGCTAACGCATTGTTCACATCAAGACTACCAATTAAACAAGGAATTGTAAAACTCCCTAGATCTATTAATTTATTGGGCAGCTTATTTTGTAGAATAGCTGAGCAAACTGCGTTTAACTCTACATGCGACACCTCATCTAACCTCTGCTTATTTTCTAAAAGCTCTTTTAAAACTTCATTGCATTTGGCTTCTGCGAGAGAGCTTCAATAAACGGTAAATTAATATGTAATTTCTTTAAAAGTTTAAGGAATTTACCAAATTATTCGTCTGAGCGGTCTTTCCTTGTCGCATTAGGGTATGGTACACAAGGTTTATATTCTACACTTACAGGTTTTTGCTCATTATGACCTACCTCACCTTTACCTTTGCTTACCATAGTTTCTTGCTTTGGTTCTGGTTCAGATGCAACTAACCCTTCCTCATTGCTAATGTTAATCGCATTAAGTTGTTCCCTTGGGTTAGGTTCAGTGTTACTTGGCAAGCTACCTTGTGGTTGTTCAGAATTTAATTTGGACAAATTGTCTATATCGAGTTTTCGAGCCCTTGGATCGATGCTTGTTGATTTTTAAGTGCTGTCTCGGTGTTCTGGAAACAAGTTTCTGACACAGCGATGAATTTGGATAGCATCTCCTCAAGGTTCAGTTTCTTTTCTTGTTGATAAGGCGGTTGTTGAAAACCCGGAGGATTTTGTGGCCTTTGATTTCCTTGACCACCCCATGAAAAATTTAGGTGGTTCATCCGACCTGCATTATAAGTATTACTATATGGGTTATTTTGAGGTCTAGAGTTATTGTTACCCATATAGTGGACTTGTTCCTCTTTGGTTGTAGGATTGAAGGGTTGATATTCTGTATGTACGCCTCGTCCATTTGAATCACACCTCATCACTGGATATACCTGCGTAGAACCAAGTAAACCATCAATATTTTTATTTAAAAGCTCCACCTGATTTGATAACATATTAACCGCGTCGACGTTATAAATGCCTACTGTTTTGGTTGGCTTAATCCTCATGACTTGCCACTGATAGTTATTTAATGGCATCTCCTCGATAAATTCGTAAGCTGCTTCAGGTGTTTTGTTGTTGATGGTTCCACCCGCTGCTGCATCAATCATCTGTCTTGTCGAGGGGTTCACACCATTATAAAACATTTGAACTTGTAGCCATAGAGGTAACCCATGGTGATGGCACCTTCGCAGTAGGTCCTTGTATCTCTCCCATGCATCGTAGAGTGTTTCTAAATCCATCTGCACAAAAGAAGGGATATCATTACGTAATTTAGTTGTTTTAGCTGGCGAAAAATACTTTAATAAAAATTTTTCAGTCATTTATTCCCAAGAAGTGATTGACTCTCATGGTAACGAGTTTAACCACTGTTTACCTTTGTTTCTTAATGAGAAAGGGAATAACTGAAGGCGAATGGCATCATCAGAAATGCCATTAATTTTAAATGTGTTGCAGAATTCTAGAAAATTTGCCAAGTGAGCTTTGGGATCCTCATCTTGCAAACCATCAATCTGAACAAATTGCTGTATCATTTGAATTGTGTTAGGTTTTAGTTCAAAATTATTTGCAGCAATAGCAGGCCTAACTATACTTGACTCAGTTCCTGTTAAATTTGGCTTAGCATAATCATACATAGTGCGTGGAGCATGATTCTGATTTACTTGATCGGTGGCAATCGCAGGAGGTAGCGAATTTTCCTGATTTTTAGCCATCTCTTCGGTTGTAGTTGGAATATCGTCCTCTTGCTCTTCCTCTGTGTATCTTAGGCTTCGCCTTATTTCTCTTCAGTTTCTATGAGTTGTGCGATCGATTTCTTCATCAAAAAGTAATGGTCCTGACGGGTTTTTTCTAGTCATAAACTATAGGAACCAACTAGAAGAAAGAAAAGAAAATTTAGTAACGAAAATCAAAACAAAATTTAAATTGCAATAAAAGTAAATGGCTAAAGTAATAAAAATTGAGTGTTCCTAATATCTTAGTTCCTCGGCAACGGTGCCAAAAACTTGATTGTCACTCGCGATAAGTTTTAAAATTTATAATTGATCATACTCAAACTAACTATTATCACGACGAAGGCAAGCGCACCTATCGAACAGTAGTATAGTTTTAGCAAGACCGGATGTCAAACCCAAAAGAACTAAAAGTACTAGTATTAACTTTCTTTTTATTATCTAGCCTAAGAATAATGGGGGTTGTTTATCTAAACTAATTTACTACCTAAGAATGCATAGAAAATAGATTTGGGGAAGTACTTTTGGAAAACTGATTGATTTAAGACAATACCCAAGGAAAAATCCACCTAGACTTCACTTGTTATTTGACTCTGAATCATACGATTTATTCATTCAACTTGTTCCATAGAAATCCCTAAGTTATGTTATTATCCCTATTCAAGACTAATAACGTCTAACCCTAGATTGAATAATTGAAATCTCTTTCTAATTAACACCCTAGGGTTGCATTAACTCGATCTATAGATCCCCTTATTAGGTTTCACTCTAATCCGACAAAATCTTGTCACCCTATCTCTAGGCGTGCAATCAACTCCACTTAATTATGACAAATTTACTCTTAGACAGGGACTATTCATCCTCTGAATAAGCACATTAACTTGAATCAATATCCTAAAATATCGAAGCAAGAATTAAGAACACATAATTAAGAACAAGTTAAATATTTATCATACAATTTAGATAATAATAACAAGATTCATCTTAGGTTTCATTCCCCTTAGGTATTTAGGGGGTTTAGTTCATAACTAAAAAGGAAAACATCTCGGAAGAATAATGAGTGCAAAACATAAAGAAAACCCAAAAACCCCTGAAGGCAATTGAAGGGAGATATTCAGTCTTGGAGGTGAATCCGGCTTCTGAGATGGATCTATTGGCTTTCTTCGAGTAATTCCTTCCTTCCTACTCTGTGTGTCTCTTTAATCCTCCTCTAGGGTGTTTAAATAGGCTTTTAGAATGCCTAAAAGCCCTCCAAATCACCCTTTTCCGAATAGAACTTAACTAGGGCTCGGTAGGGACACGTCCGTGTGACACACCCGTGTGCGATTACTTCAGGCCATGGTCAAGGCTGAGAGATCAACATGCCCGTGTTGAGGTTATTTTAGGCTGTGTTCAAGCCTGCTAGAATGGCACGGGCATGTGTGCTATCCGTGTGAGGAAGTCCAGGCCGTGTTGTTTTCCCATGTTGGCCCATTTTCTTCGTTTTTGGCCCGTTTCTTGTTCTTTTTGCTCTCTCCTAAGTATAAAACATGAAATTAAAGGATTAGTAGCATCAAATTCACCAAATCTAAGGAGAAATCATTCATAAATGTGTTAAGCATGGGATAATAATATGTATAAATTATGGTTTATCAAAATATAGAAACTTAAGAGTTGAATAAACGTTTTTGAAATATAATCTGTAATGGTTTTTGGTGACGACCTAGTTTACAAAACCCATTCCATGTGATATCGCTAGATTCGGCTATAAGGTCTAGGTCTGGTTTGAGGTATTACAAAATCTTTTCCATTTGGGATTGGATACCTAATCCATTTTAAATCTTGGCTGAGATGTTTATAATTAATTACTAATTTTGGCATTCCTCTTTCAAGATTTGGATTTTTCATTACATAAAATGATGAACAACTCTAAAGAGAACTGCTTTTCTTAATTAATTTTTTTATTAAGAAGATATTGTATTTCTTTTTTCTACAAAATTATTCCATTTCTTTGTTCATTTGTATTGGCCTTGCTCTTGTTGGTATTTGTATTACATCAAAATTATTTTCATATGGTAATGTCACTTCATGTTTTTTCTATTCCAAAAAGCATTAGGAATGCCAAAACAGATTGTTGATTCTATTTCTTCTTTGATTTGATTTATCATTTTTTGGACTTCTCTTTTTTCTAATTGCTCAGTCAATTTTTTAAAACATATTTCTTCTTTCAAAAAAGAGATTTGTTTCTATTTATGATTAATTAAATTATTATTTGCCCATTATGGATAGATAAAGATGTTAATAAGTTGAGATTTCTTATTTTGGATTTTTCTACTTTAGTGTTTAAAACTTTGATAGAGATTGAATTATTTGTTATTTTGTATGGCTTGAGTAAGTATATGAATGGGGTTTATTGTATGACATCTCGGGTAATATCTTTTACTATTAGAAAACATGTTTGATATTTTATACCTTTGTTGTAGATTCCTGTATTGGGGATTTTGTAAGTAATTTTGAGTTTTTCACCATTTGCAGCTTTAAGAGATTCTGATGTTTTGTTATAATATTTTGTTGGAATTATCCTTTCTCTAATACAATTTTGATCTGCTCTTGTATCAAAAATGGCTATTGTTTCTAATTGAAATTTATTATTTATAATAATATTTATTTTTATTAAATATATTTGGATAGATACTTCAGCGAGAACCATCATATATTCTTGTGTATTTTCTTTAGGATCAGGTTCAATTTTTGAAGAACTATTTTATAGGATTTCATGTTTTAGAGTTTGCATTTTTTTTTTTTCATTTCTTGTTGTTCAATTTTAAGCTGAGAAAACTCCAATTTAATTTTTTTGATTTCTAGTTGTAATTCAGAATTTTTAATTTGTTTGGATTTTGTTTTTTCATATTTATTAAATATTATATCTTGTATATTGTACATTTGTGATTGACTAGAGATGATTTCTTTTTCTTTTTCTAGTTTATCTTCTAATGAGGATTTTGATTTCAAAAGATATTATCTTTTAAGTTCTAGGTCTTGAATTTTATCAATAACTTTAATCATGAACTCTTGGTATTTGGTTAACATATTAATTGAAGGTTCATTTTCATCAGAGGATTAAGATGTTGTGTGTAATTCGTCTATTTATAATTCATCTGATTTATTAGATGTATCATTTTCAAAGGAAGTTGTTTCTAAAAGAATTTCATTAATTTTTTGTTCTATTTCTTCATCTAGATTTAAATTATTGATCTTTCTTTTAATCTTGCAATATTTTGAGATGTATCCTGGTTTTCCACATTTGTAACATTTATTTTTTTATCTATTTTATTTTCTGATTTTTTTTTGTTTCTTTTCTTTTCTATATTTTCTATACTTGAGCTTTTTATAATATTCTGAAATATTCTTTCTCCTATTCTTTGGTTTTACAGGGCAACATGCTTTTGAAGAAGAAGGTTTATTTCTAATGTCAAATTGGTGGCAGAATGATCCTAATTCTTTCTTACATTAACGTCTTTATTTTTTAAGTTATTTTTATAATTTAAATCTTGACAAATTCTTAATCCTTCATTTGACAAATTCTTAATCCTTCATTTTGGGTGAAACTAATCAATTCTCCATATGAAAGTTTTCATATGGAATAATACCTCTGTAATTTTCTCTAATTTGATTTCTAACCTTTTCTCTTAATAAATTCAGAAGTCCTGCTAAAAACTTTTCTTTCCAAATTGGTTGTTGGTTATCAGATCTTTGCATAACTCTGGTCATAAAGACATATTTGTACAATTTAAAGTCAGTTAATTTTTTTCATTTTAAATTTGATGATAATTCTGAATTTTATCTTTAAGATGAGAAAGATATCCTATAAAGTGTTTAGAGATTGAGAAAATCAAAGTTGCTACTGCATCTTGGATTTCTCTTTCTTGTTCATCTAAAATAATTCTTCCTTCATCATCTTTTTTTATTGCTTTTAAGATTTCTTCTTATTGGGTTTTAGTGAGTACATGATCCCGCCATCCTTTTAATTGACCAGTAAATCCAACAACTAAAAGATTAACTATAGCATGATCAGTAATTTATCCATTTTGGTTTTGAGTTTAATAAACATTTGAAACCATTGTCATTTGTTCTAATAAACTAAGAATATTATATTCAGACATTTCGTCTATATTCTGTTAATAAATTGTATTAGCATTGTATTTATTTTGGAAAACATGTTTTTCTTCTATATTAAGATTAGGTGCAGTGATTTTTGGATAATATAATTTTTTTGGTTCTTCCCAAGTCATTTTGTTACTTTGTTGCTCATTTGACTGGTCAGAGTTAGATTTGGAAGATTGGTGTAATGTATTTACTGAGTGTTGGGCTTGCATTAGGGTATCAGGTGCAACTAATTCTGACTTGTAACTTTCCAAAGCGTCAAGTCTATTTTGGATTTCTGTTAAGAAATCATTTTGGGATTTTTGGAAAGGTTTTGAAATTTCATAAGGTGTAAATATTGGTTCTTTAGAACTCTTTTCAGTTATCTCTTTTACTAGTTCTTCTTTATTGGTTGACTTTCTACCAAATTTTCAATATAATCTAATTGTTTTCCTATTGTTGAAGATTGATATTGGTATAGTTGTTCTGTACTACTATCATTTTAATGTCTTTTGATGATATTTATTCTCCTACACCAGGAGCTCTCATTCTTAAAGACTTGTTTTTATTCTAGTATTTTTGTGAAGATATTAAATCTCCATTAAAGGGGGATGTTGAGATTCATTTTCTCCTTTATTGGTTTGCCATCTAGTATTATTTTTTATTGTATTAATATATTGTGAATAATATTCTTCTAACCATTCAAATAATTTTATATGAATTTTATGGGTATTCATGAATTCATAATATTCCTGAAGAATACTCTCTTTTTTATTATTATAAATTTTAAAGTAATCTTCTCTTTTTTGTTTATTTTTGTTGGAATATAAGTGTTTTCTACATCATTCTTTATTGATCTAAAAAGATTTTTCTAGAACAAATATTTATGAATTTTCTCATTGTCTTGCATTATTAGTCATTAATGAGTATTTGGTGACATATTCGGTGAATTTTGGAGGCTCTCTTCCTGTCCGACATAGATAGGTTGAGCTACATTTGAGGAATTATCTATTCCTTGTAAATTGGTCCTAAATTTTGTTGGGATAGAAGAGACCGATGCTCTACCTGTTGATCTGTCGTAATCTTGTTAGGAGTTTGAAATCAAACATTTTCATTAGGTTTTAGTTATGTCTTCGTAAGTTTTCTTTAAGCCAATAAAATGTGCACATTCAGTCTTTTATTGACCTTAGGGGCTGAATGAGGCCTACGGGTAATGAACTTTGTAAGTGTGAAGGAGACCATTAGAAAGCGTAATAAACCAATATTAGTCACTATGTCGCAACATGGAATGATCAATGTCGCAACATAGGGAGTAGAACAAAGAAATCACGAGACTGCCTTCAATGTCGCGATAGAGACTAAGGGTGTCGTGACATACCCCTGAAGATATCCCAAGAGGAGTATACTGACTCCTGTGTCATGACACAGGTCTTGGTGTGTCACGACCTCAACTGTAACACCCCTTACCCGTGTTCGATGCCGGAACATGGTACAACATGGTACAAGGCATTACCGAACTTAAACACAAGCAAACATACATTTCCGAGTCATAAATTTTTGTCCAAATTAAAACTTTTTAAAATCGAGCGTAAAGTCCCTAACACGAGCCTACAAGGCCCAAAACATAGTTTGTAACTGATTTGGGACTAAATCAAGAACTTTAGACAATTTTGCAACACTTAGAAAAATTTTCCACTAAACAGGGGTCGCATGCCCGTGTGGGCAGGCCGTGTGGTCCCACACGCCCATGCCCCTAACCCGTGTAACTCTCTGTTTGTCACTTAAGAGCAAATTGAAGTGACACTACCATGGCACATGGCCGTGTCTCATACTCGTGTGCTCGATGCTGAGCATTCTGTTTTGCAGCAGTTTAGGTGCAGGGGACACACGCTTGTGTGTCTACCCGTGTGGACAAAAACAAGGCTATATACCAAGCCATTTTGCCACCCTCACTTACACACACTTACACAATATCACATGGCACAAATTCAAGCATGTAAGAGCAACCAAACAACCACAACCAAGACAATAACATGTCATTCTCATACCATTATTAATCACGCTTAAAACATCAGCCTTTCCACTTCAAATTATGAAAGTTTCCACACTCACAAATGACATTAATATAAATATACTCATAACCAACATTAACCAACTTCCAAGGCTATATACAGAATGAACCATGAACCATTATAAGCCAAGACATATGACCAAAAGACCAAGTCCCTATACATGCCATAAACTCAAAATACTTGAATTCATCAATACCCAAAATGATAGCTTGATAGTGTGATAAGATCTCCGGTGATTTCACACTCGAGTTAGCTTGACGGCACTATAAAACATGGGAAAGGAAGGGGGTAAGCTATTTAGCTTAGTAAGTCTGTATGAACATAATAAGCAACTCTTACCAATCATTTACCAAGTCTAACAATATAAACACAAAACTCATAGTTATAAATTATTCAGTCACATTGTTTGCTATATCAATTTGCAAGCATAATTCAACATGTCTTGACTTTAGCCTAACAATCGTAATCTCTCCATTATAATCGATTACCACAGTCAACCAATCATTTCAAACCTCATAATAAACATACACATTAATTATGAGTATTCACTTTTCAAGCATATATTTTAACATCTTTCAATTACTTAATGCTCATATCTTCCCACGATCATTTAAATAGGAAATTATGCCAATCTTTCCTTTTTCTCATATGCAAAAATCACAATTTGTGTGAATAAAACATGCTATATAATAACTCAATTTGGCCCGAAAGCCAATTACACGATCGCCAACCAAATTTACCATGTATTTCGTACATCACAAGTATAAACCAATAATCACAATGCTTTCATAAAAACATTATCATGGAAACCATGAACTCACAATATCATGAAGTCAATACTTATAAACTTATGTACATACCTATACTAATTCGTAATACTTACATGCTCTTTCTCTTCTTTGACATACCCATTAAATTACCCGTTGAACCACTTAGAATACTGAAGGGTACTCAGGAATCTCATACACACAGTACCGTACCAATGCCATATCCTAGATATGGTCTTACATGTAACCTCGTATCGATGCCATTAGCCCAGCTATGGTCTTACACGAAGTCTCATATCGATGCCATATCCCAGATATGGTCTTACACGTAAATCTCAGTAACCTTAATGTCATGACATTTGTATCCTATCTATTCCTAAGGTTCAACCGAGATTTCACGCTTGTCGAAAATTTGTCGAATATGTCCAAGGTTCAATCAAAATTCATACAATAATAAAGCATTTAAAATATAATTAAAACAATGTATTATTTACATACGAACTTACCTGGGCATAAAAATGACAAAAAGGCCTAACCGTCAAATACTCATTTTTCCCCCGTTCTAATTCCAAACCTCATTTTTCATGATCTATAATATCATATTTAACTTATTTAATCATTACACTATTCAAATCAGCCCAAAATCACATTATGGAAAAAATTACATTTTTACCCCTAAAGTTTCACATTTTTACGTTTTAGTCCCTAAGCTCGTAAAATGAAATGTACTCAATTTCTTCAATACCCATGCCTAGCCAAACCTTATACATGCTTATAGCAGCCCACATTTTTCTTTTATTCACGTTTTAACACCTACTTTACAACTTTTTACAAATAAGTCCTTTTTAGGCATTTTCATCGAAAATCACTTAGCAAAAGTCGCTTATCATACACCAAACATACATTTTATACTATTAGACATCAAAATACACAAATATCCATCATGGGTAACATTTTAGACTTTGATTATGTCTTAAATTAGTGGTAGAAATAGATAGATCATGTTACAAGGATTTCAAAAACATAAAAATCATTAAAAACGGGGCTAGAACAGACTTGCAATCGAGCTTGGAAGCTTAAAAAACCCTAGCCATGGTTTCGCCTTGTGAATTTCGGCCATGGGAGGAAGATGGACAAAAATTGGCTTTTAATTTGGCTTTTTAATTCATTTAATTACCAAATTATCAAAATGCCCTTAATGGAAAAACTTTAAAAAACATACCTAAACATGTCCATTTTTGTCCACTAACTTAACCAATGTTCTAATTACCATTTAAGGATTCATAACAATTAGACACCTCTAGCTTATAGAACTCACGTTTTGCACTTTTTTTTGCAATTTAGTCCTTTTGACCAAATTGAGTGCCCAAACGTTAAAATTTTTGAACGAAATTTTCACAAAATCATTCCATAAAACTGTAAACCATAGAAATATAATAAAAATAATTTTTTGTGTCAGATTTGTGGTCCCGAAACTACTATTTTGACTAGACCCAAAATCGGGCTGTTACAATGACTCTAAATGAGAATTAAACACGAGCCAGGGGGTTTTGGTCTGCACAATCAAACTTAAAGCTCGGAACGTCAGCTAACCTAGGGTTAAGGACGACGACCACCTAAAATATATAAATAGGCTCATTTTTCACATGTTATAGACACCAATTACTTAGTCTAAAATTCCACTTTTAATTTTAGTTTAGCTTTTCTTTCTTCTTAGGTTTTGAGATTTATTTTCAAGTTGTTCTTTGTTTATCTTGAAAGACCTGATTTGTGGAGAAAATGAAACTTGAGGATTCACTTCATTCTAAGTACAAATCAAGCGTTTTCTTAAACTCTATACTTCGATTCATTCTTCATGTTCTATATTTATATCATTTGTATATTGTTTATGAAAACAATGACGCACTAATCCTTTTATGGGGGATTAGCGAGTGAAGGTATGATCTGTTAACTATTTTGTAGGTTTATGCAACGGACTTTAGACTTGACAACCTTAAGAAGTCATCAAGGTGGGAATTAACCCAAAATTGGTATGGCCTATCCATGAACACCTTCACCCCAAGCCGGTCTGGATTGTGAGTTCAGAAGAAAAGTAGTCTTTACTGACTCATTATTTGACTAGAAGATCAAAAGATCCTACTGGGATAGCGACTAGTTGATTGACGAGGAATCCGAAGTGACGGTCGATGGGGATTTTTGAAACGAGCTAATCACTTATAATCATATTTGATATATTCTATTTTTTGATCTCTTGATTTGTTATTTCTTTCCTTATTATGTTTTATTATTTCTCAAAAACTCCTTTTATGTTTTTGTACTATAACTGATTTAGAGTACTAATTAGATTTTTAAGTGTTTAGGTTAAAATTGATCTAGCACTAGCATCTTTGGGTATGATTCTTGGAGTACTTACCCAATCCGTTGTAACTATATCATAGTTGGACCTGTATACTTGCGGATATCGCCTTATTGATATTTCTTTTACAATAGTATTCACACAATAGACGTTGGTACATCCGGAGCCGGTTAAGTGTTGGCCCCATTGCCAAGGAGGCAACATCACTAGTTTGATTTTAATTTTTGCACTTCAAAAATAATAATTAGGAAATTTTTAGGTTGTAGATATGATCTCTAATTTATTGAACTAACAAACTTCACCATTACTTATCTGTTTTTCTTAGGAAGACCTTAGTGCACATTTAGAATAAAAATTACAACTGTAGTAATTGTAAAAGACTGGTCAATAGGAGAATGGATAGTTTCGATTATATGTGGTCAGATGAAGACTTAGATTATGATGTTGATATTTGTGAAGAGGAAGTCTATGAAGACTGGGAGATATAGGAGAACCAACAATTATTAATGCTAAAGTGAAGTCAAATCCAAGGAGAAACCTCAACTTTTTACCAAGACGATAACAACCACACTAGTATACCTCCAGAAAGGCATTAAGATATATCAAGTCCAGAATTGAGCAAAGGAGAGAATGCCACTATAGATGCTTGTAAGGAAGGGAACTCCTAGACTATTATCCATCCCAACAGACAGATGAATATCTAGATAAATTGAATGAAATAGTGGCAAGAGAAGGGATAGAGCTAATAAGGGAAATGGCAAGTGAGTAAAAGAATCAGATAGGCATGAAACTCATTGTCCTAGAATTTTGAGTTCTTTCGATAAGGCCGGAACACAACAGCAGTATTATACAAACCCACCAATAGAAACAATGATATTCATGGTAGACTTGGTGGAAGATTATTTGTCGACTCAAGAAGTCACAGAACAAAATAATGAAAAACGAATAGTACCAATGATAAGCCTGAATTGACTGTCCTTTGCATGTCCTTAATCCTAAACCAGGCACCCCAGAAATTCAATGATCTAAGAATTCTCCAGATGCTGAAAGAATTGGAAAAATATATCTTGATAGAACTCATGATCACATAGCAAGCCTCAATCAAGTTAGACAACCAATTTGCATAGACATCGAGCTGTGGGCACCACAAAATATTCGATTCTTACAAGAACCATTTAAGAGAATTATCTACAAACAAATGGACGAATTCAAAAGCCCACAAAGCTAGAATCCAAGTAACATAGCGAAAAATTCTTTGCCAATTTCTTTGCTAATCATTGCCTCAAAAAGTATTACTGAAAAGTTATTCCTAATCGATGAAATGAACAGAAATATAATGCGCGCCAAGTATGAACTACCATTCTAAACTTCCTTACGAATCAAGAACATTAAGCAAAAACTAAAGTGGTTGCATGGTTACGTGGTCCTACAAATAACTAATAGTTATGATATGCGAAAAGAATTGTCAGTGGTTAAGGCAACCCGAAAAGGCAAGTTTAGAGAGAGAGACAACCGCAGGCAAATAGAATGGCATGATAGGTGTTGGACCAACACAAACAGAGACATTTTTTACAAAGCACCTCGGTGTATTTTGACTGAGCTGACGGACGATTTTGGTAGCAAGACTTGACATTCTTACGTAAAAGCTCTTACTAGCTCTACAAAATTGTATATTTCACTAACCAGTTAATTAACATATTACACGAATATCAACGACAGGGTTAATAGGCACTTGAAGCACTCTAAAGATAAAAAATTTGGGAAAACTATGTCAACGTTGCAACACGGACACTTCGTGTCGCAACACCGTGGTTAGTAGCAACGAATGACAAAAATCATATCAATGTTGCAACACCACTGTCCTGCGTTGTGACATGGCAGATAGTCTCTTGGAATTTCAAAACTATTGAGTATGTCATGACAACAAACCCGGTGTCACGACATGAGCAATCTGCTAGGGACGTTGCGACACAGAACCCCTTTGTTGCAATATTGCTACAAAATTCAACATGGTCAACCCGACCCATTCGCTCAACCCGACACTTTAACCTTTCATATACCCGAATTTTAACTTCAAAAAAAATAATTTTAAGCATAAAAAAATCCTACTAATATGGCCTGACCTAATTTTAACATCCAAACTCTTTTAAAACATCTTTAAAACCTCTAAGTTCAAAACCCCTTTTTTACCAAAAATCTAGGTTTCTAATACTTCATTCCCAATTCTAAAGGCCACATTGGGGGGAAAACATATCAATAGATTGAAAAAGAAGCACACACGAGTTTAAAAAGGTTGAGGTTAAGTATTTTCAATTTTATTTTATGGCTCCATTGATTACAATTTGTCTATATTTTTGTTAGAAACTTTGATTAAAAAATGCCTCCATGTAAGAGTAAAATAACTATGGTATTAGAAATACCCACTGGTTGGACATTGTAAGATTTCATCATTTGAATGTTGAAAACTATTTTCTCGAGTCGTAGAGGAGACTTTTCATAAAAGAGCGAGGGTTTGAACCCTCTATGGTCTATTACAAAGAAATATAGACCTTAGCCCGATATCATCGTTGGGCGCGATTCTATGTCATTCCTAAAGAAAACACAATTATTCCTATAGTTCATGAATTTTATGCTTCTCTTAAACACCAGATAGGTCGAGATGAAACTGGGGTATATTTAAATATTGTCATAGTTCGAAGGGAAGAAGTTCCCTTATTCCCTAGTTAAATATGTGATTTTTGTGATGCTCTGTACTATGAAAGTAAATTTCTTAATGGTATTGACTTGGATAAATTTGGAAATATTGATATGAAGAGTGTCATAAAATATTTGACTTAGGGTAGGAGTACTTGGAACTATAAAACAGATATTGGGCTCCCAACAAATTTTAACAGGGCTATAATGTTTCCGGCAGCAAAGATGTGGATGCAGTTCATAGGTACTAGAATTGTACATGCATTGGACATTTCTAATGTTAATACTTTATGAGCTATTCTTTTGTATAACATTTTACAGCGAAAACATGTATACTTAGGAAAATGAATTATTCGAGAGATGATACATTGCGTAAGTGAGAAAAAAGACAGAATTTTCTTTCCTCACCTCGTAACGACATTGTGTCAAGAAATAGGAGTTCGAATGAGAAAAAAATAAGTAATTTATAAAGTACACAAAAAGCATAATTAGTGATTCGTTGTATATCTAATATATTGAGCTCCAAAGAAAATAGATTACTGAGTGGAACCAGAGAAGGAAGGAGAAAATGGATATTCTAGAATCACTTAATCAAACGAAGAAATCAATGAAAAGAGGAGCAAGTCGAACTGTTGAGGAGAAACTTGATAGGATGATCCGATGGATATTGGAAACGGGGTCAATACTTCAGGAATTTGCGAAGCTAAGTGGGTTGTGAGCCTTGAATTATCCACTTACCATGATTAACGCAGCACCAACACATCATGATAGAGGAGGAAGTAACAAGGGAGAGGACTCTAAAGATGGAGGGGATGCACAAGATCCCCTAAAAATAGAATATGAGTATGAAGCGGCGTTTCAGCTGCAATTTTCTATACCAAAGAGCCTTGTTATTAGAAGCCCAACTCACCATTACCCTCAATAGGTGGGAACTCTCACTAAGAATATGGCTTGAAAAAGGGAAAAGCCCTTAGGAAATGAGGTGGATGCCGCATTAGGATGAGGATGAGGATGATTGAATATAATAACATTGGATTGGACTAAATTTATAGGATAACTTTAATTTATTTTTAGGATTAGGAATAAATATAGACTTTAGTTGTTTTTTAGTTTGTTCAAGTTTTCTGTGTAGGAACCCAACACAAAGGAGACACAACAATTTAAACTATTAACGAATAATGGAGGAAACACCCACCATTAGTAGTTGGAGCAACCACGATTAATCGAGTAACTTCTTTCCTTATATTTTATGGATCACACATTGAGGACAAGGTGTTAACTAAAGTGTGAGGGTAACATAGAAATTTTTTTTTAAATTTCTATGCTTTTCTTTTGATTTTTCTTCTCAATTGTGTGCTTGAGCTTATAAAAATACAAGTGATTGGTTAGGATCATGTACATAAGTTGCTTGTGTTTACAAATAAATTTCGCATGATGATGGGTGATTTTAAATTTTTTATTATTAGACCACTAAGTTCTATATGTTACACTATAAATAGGCATTAAGCAATCAATTGTACCAAATGATATATAAAATACAAGGAAACAAGCATGCTAGTATGAATGATAAATGGTTGAATTTAAGTTTGTTAGGTTGATTAAATTTGTGCATATTGAGATATTTAAGAGATGACCTAAGGCATTATTTGAAAAATATCCAGAGTAAAAAAGCTAACTTATATTTATTCACCAAAAGTACTATTTTTGTGCAAGCGTGACACACAAGAGTGTATCAGCTTCAGTGGTTAAGTGTTCTGGGTGTGTGTGAGAGGTCCTAAGTTCAAGCCACAACTTAGGTAAATGTTGGTATTTTTATGAATAAATCCTTAACTGGGTTTATTGGGCTTATAATTTATAGTTTGTAAAAACCATATCAGAATGGGCCTGCTGGTCTGGTGGTTAAGTGAAGTATCAATATGCGAGAGGTTTAGGGTTTGATTCTCTGCTGTGACAAGGGTATCATTTTTACTATAAAATCTCGACTAGAGTTTGTGTTTGATAGAAAATCTAAGTAGTGGGGTACTGGATGGAGAAAAGTAAGGGGAATTGGGATAGGGGGTTATCAGAATTTTTCTGTCAATTTTTTTTTTTACAAAAACCGTTATCTGCTTCCCTCTCTTTGCCAAAATTCCATCTCTCCCTCCCCCTTGTTTTGTTTCTTTTGTGTGGATTACTCAAGTTCACCTCTTTTGGCTGTGTTGCGCGTAATCCTGGTTGTCCGATAAGTGCAGTTTAATACTTTGGTAACCTATTTCTTTACCTATGGACTGATTTTCAGATTTTGATAGCAGTAAATCGTGGGATTTAAGGCTTCTTTCGTACTATTCGTAGGGAATCGATTCGAAGTTTTGTGGTAAGTGTTCATCGCTTTATGGATGAATATTTTTGGTTTCAAGATTTTAGTTAAACACAAAGTAAGACTGATATAGACTCAGAATTGTCGATTTTAGGTTCTGGACTGCTTGTGGTTGAGTTAGCAACAAAACCAATATAGGTGTGTATCCGAAAACACAGAAAATGAGAATCAGCAAAAGCCGAAAAACAAAATGTGCGCGTAGAACACGACCATGTGATAACTGGATGAGGCCATGTAGGACACACGGGCTCAACCAATTGGGCAGTGTGGGCTACACGGGCGTGTGGGCCCACACAGGTGAACCACATGGGCGTATGGGATTCCGGGCCAGGCCGTGTAATTCATACGGCCAAGGCCAACATGGGCTGTGTGGGCCACACGGACGTGTGGGCCCACACAGGTAGACCACATGGGCGTGTGTGCCCAATTCTTTGAAATGATCTGTAAGGTTGCACGGGTCGTCCAAGCTGATTGTGAACCTACTGTAGGGTCAGTAAGCATTATTTAGACCCTTAAATGAATCTTCTGACTGTCTGATTTTCTGTACTGAGCGTGAATTGTGATATGTGATTAAATGTATGAGCTGGTAAATTACATATTAGCATGTCATATTTGTATGTTGCATTACATCGGGGTTGGGTCAATGTTTTGGAGGAAGTATTCTGAAAGGCTCTTTAACCTGATATTTGGCAGCTCAGCTGCAATTATCTGATTATGTGCCACACATCGGTACAGCATGGTGTGTAAGGATGGGTGGGTCGATTTTATCCCCACATAGTGTGTAGGGTTGGACGGAGTTGGTGTGTAGAGGCTGATGGGTAGGACTCTGTTATTCTGTTATGTTCTGTATGTTATATCTGAGATAAGTTAATGCCCTAATTTGTATCTGATTCCGTATCTGAGTGGGCTATGGTTCACACTGATTCTGTAGGGCTCAGGCTCGAACTATATATATAATATATGACTGGTTTCGGTTATAGTGCTGTGTGTATATTTTTTGTGGGGATTACACACTGGGTTTGTGAAAATTCACCATTTTCTATTTAATCTGTTTAGGTAATCCCCAGACTTGACGGATTAGAGCAGCGGAGGACTCTACGGTGGCCACACGTAAAATCTTAAACTGTTTTTCACAAATCTTCAATTTTATTACTTATTTGGGTTTTTCTTTGATGTAATCCTAGACTTGGACTGTTTGGTTTTTAATTCAAAACTTTATGTCGTTTTATGGTTATTTAAACTACACCTCTACAAAACATGATTTTTATAAAACTAAAGATTTCGTAAGTAAAAAAGAAAAATGATTTTTCCCTAAATTAATTGATTACAACAGCTTCCGCTTAAAAAAAGACAAGTTTTGAAATGAAAAATCTGGCGTGATTCGTACAAATTAATTAAGGGTTACATAATTGGAATGATTTTAACTTTAGGAGTTCGATTTCAAATCCCTTCCATGTGACATCGCCAGATTTAGCCACAACATCAAGGCTGGGTTTGGGGTGTTACATTTAGTGGTATCAGAGCCTAGTTACAAAACTCGGTTGTGGATTGTGTTTTAAATTTGGTTTTAAAGAAATGATTTTCAATTGGTTGAAATATTTTTGACTGAAAATGTGGTACATCGAGTGAGTCTTCGGCGCCGATCTTGTAAGTGTTCTGAAACTCTGTTTATATTTGTCTGAAAATACTGCTAGCATGTTTGAAACAATCATAGGTAGTACTGTGCTAAAAACACTCTAGGTAGTGTAAATCAGAAACTGTAGTGAGACTGAGACTCGCGATAACGAACTTTGAACTTTTGATACTGTTTTGCATAAAATATCTGTTAATAAATATCGAAACTATTAACTAATGTATAAAATCGTTAATACAGATAAATTTTGAAATATACAATGACCACATGAGGTACTCACGGACTGGGTACAAGAGGTCGTGGTAGAGGCCGTAGAGGGGCTAAAGCTGGGTCATCATCTAGAAATCTACCTAATCTGGATACGAGCGAGACGCCAGTCTCACCTGCTGTAGAGACTGGGTTTCATGATCCTGTGGCTGGGGATGACGCACTATTCCAAGCCATGGTACGGATTCTAGAGAGGATCGCTGGGCCCAATACTGGTTCTGGGGGTCGAGGGTCGGTTACAGAATGACTCCGATCTAATGGGGTTGACCTATTTCGGGGCATCACTGGAGTCACCCCTAGCGTGGCCTAGTATTGGATGGAGGCCATGGAAAGAATAATGGACGACCTAGATTTTACTGCTAAGCAGAAGTTTAAGGGAGTTGTATCTCTGCTTCGTGACGAAGCATATCAGTGGTGGCTGACGGTTAAGGAGGGCACTCAGCTCAACCATTTGGCTTGGGACTATTTTAAGACTAAATTCTAGAGTAAGTATGTCGGATCCAGTTATATCGATGCTAGAAGGCGAGAGTCCTTTATTTTCACTCAGGGGGATCTTTTAGTAGTCGAGTATGAGGCCGAGTTTCTAAGGTTAAGCTGTTATACAAAAGGCATGGTGGCGACTTAGTATGAGTGCTGTGTCCGATTTGAGGATGGTCTTAAGGATAATTTGCGAGTTTTGATAGCTCTATAGAGGGAGTGTGATTTTTCTGCTTTAGTTTAGAAGGCAAAGATCGCCGAAGAGGTTAAGCACGTTGAGTGCCAAAACTGAAAGAAAGGAAGGAATAAGAGGGAATCAGAGCCCTTGAGTTTTGGGATGAGGCCTAAGAAAAAGGCTAGGTCTGAGGGGCCAGTGAGAGTTGGGCCTCCAGTTGCACCTACTGCGGTGGCGCTTTATGGGCACTGTGGTAGACACCATCCGGTAGTGTGTTGGAGGGCTACTGGGGCATGTATGAGATGTGGGTCGATTGAGTAACGTGTTAGAGATTGTCCGCTAAGAACTAATTAGATGCAAGCTCTGGTTACTAATACTGCACAACTGCTGAGGGTAGTTCAATAGCCACTTAGGGGTCGAGGTCAAGCCAGGGGCAGTAACGGCATGAGCCGAGGACAGAGAGCACTAGGTAGAGGTGCTAGACTGACTGAGGCGAGGCAACCTGCACTGGTCTATGCTGCTCGTCCCTGGGAAGATTGTGACGCTCTGGACGTCATCATGGGTACGTTTTTAATTTATAATGTACCTTATTTGGCATTAATAGACATAGGCTCTACATATTCTTACATAGCTAGTACTGTGTCTGAAACCTTGGGGATTATAGTTGAAAGTACTTCTAGTGAGATGACTGTGTTAAGTTTTGTAGGGCAATCTATGCGGGTTAGTAAACTATATAGAAACGTTCTGTTAGAGGTTCAATGGACGATTTTCTTGGCTGATTTGATGAAGCTTCCGTTTGGGAAGTTCGACTTGATTCTAGGAATAAACTAGCTGGTTAAACACCGGGTGAGTCTGGATTGTGGGGTTGTTTTGAAGACCGAGGAGGACATCGAGATAGTTGTGATTGGAGAACGACGAGATTATCTAACTAATGTGATCTCAGCTTTGGTAGTGGAGAAGTTAGTGAGAAAAGGATGTGGGGGAATTCTTGGCCTACATCAGTGTTTCTGATTCTAAGGACTCTTCAATTAATGACATCAGAACTGTGAGGGATTTTTCGAATATTTTTTTGGAGGAACTACCGGGTTTGTCTCCAAGCCAAGATGTGGAGTTTGGGATTGAGTTGATCTCTAGTACAGCTTCGGTGACGGAACTTAAGGCTCAGATTCAAGAACTATTAGATCGTGGGTTCATTCGTCCCAGTGTATCTCATTGGGGAGCACCTGCTCTATTTGTGAAAAAGAAAGATTGGACAATGAGAATGCGTATCGACTACCGTTAGTTGAACAAGCTAACGGTCAAGAATAAGTACCCACTTCCGAGGATAGATGATTTATTCGATCAGTTTAGAGGGGCTTCTGTGTTTTCTAAGATTGATCTACGATCAGGATATCATCAGTTGAGAGTTAAGGAGGCCGATGTGTATAATACGACATTTAGGACTCGTTATGGACGTTACGAGTTCCTGGTTATGCCTTTTGGGTTGACCAATGCACCAGCAGCATTTATGGATTTAATGAACTGTGTTCCGGCCTTATCTGGACCAATTTGTGGTGGTTTTTATTAATGACATTTTGGTGTATTCTAAGACGAAGGACGAGCATGATGAGCATCTGAGAATAGTACTACAGATTCTTCAGGAGAAACAGCTGTATGCGAAATTCAGTAAGTGTAAGTTCTGGCTCCGAGAAGTAACCTTTTTGGGACATGTATTGTCTGCTTCGAGCTGATCCTTATAAGATTGAGGCTATGTTGGATTGGAAACAGTCGAATAATGTGTCTAAAATCCATAGCTTTCTTGGCTGGGTATTATCGACACTTCGTAGAAGGGTTCTCCTTGATCGCAGCTCCGATGGCTAAGCTTCTTCATAAGGGAGTTCCTTTCATTTGGATTGATGCACAGCAAGAGAGCTTTGATAAGCTCAAGACCATTTTAACTCAGGCTCCTATTCTGATACAGCTTGAGCCTGGTAAAGACTTTATGGTATACAGTGATACGTCGCATGTGGGTCTAGGTTATGTTCTGATGCAAGACAGAAAGGTGGTAGCTTATGCGTCTCATCAGCTCAAGCCTCATGAGGCTAATTATCCAACGCACGATTTGGAGTTGGCGGTTGTAATTTTTGCTTTAAAAATTTGGAGGCACTATTTGTACGGTGAGAAGTGTATATCTACATTGATCACAAAAGCCTCAAGTATCTCCTCACTTAGAAAGAGTTGAACCTTAGGTAGCGTAGATGGGTTGAACTGCTTAAGGATTATGACTGCACTATCGAGTACCACCCTGACAAGACCAATGTGGTGGCCGATGCTTTAAACCGTAGGGCAGTAACTGAGCTGAGAGCAATGTTTGCTAGACTTAGTCTTTTTGATGATAGGAGTCTATTGGGAGAACTTTAGGTTAAACCAACATGGATTGAATAGATTAGAGGTAAATAGTTAGAGGATAAGTCTCTTGAGTTGCGATTTTGACATGTTGAGAGTAGGGACACTACAGATTTTGGAATAAACAGTAATAGGGTATTATGTTTTTGCGGTCAGATTTGTGTACCGAATGATAAGGATTTGAGGCTATCGATTCTGAAAGAGGCGTTTAGTAGCCCATATGCTATGTATCCCGGCGGGAATAAAATGTACCGAGATCTGCGAGAGTTGTTTTGGGGGCCAGGGTTGAAGCATGAAGTTGCTGACTTCGTTGCTCACTATTTGACTTGTCAGTAGGTTAAGGCTGATCTACTGCAGCTGGTAAAGATACCGTTATGGAAATGGGAGCGAGTAATTATGGACTTCGTTGGTGGGTTGCCTCTAACACCCACTAAAAAGGATTCTATCTGGGTCATCGTGGACCGATTGACCAAATTTGCTCACTTCATCCCGGTTAAGACAGACTTCTCTCTATAGAAATTGGCTAAACTCTACATCTCTGAAATAGTAAGGCTAAATGGGGTACCAGTCTCGATCATTTCTGTTAGGGATCCACATTTCACATCTCGATTCTGGAAGAAGCTTTATGAGGCTTTGGGTTCAAGATTAGACTTTAGTACTGCTTTCCATCCTCAGACAGATGGTCAGTCGGAGAGGGTGATTCAGATACTGGAAGACATGTTGAGGAGTTGTGTTATCGATTTTCGAGGTAGTTGGGAGGAGCACTTGCCATTAGCTGAGTTCCCCTACAATAACAACTACCAGTCTAGTATACAGATGGCACCTTACGAGGCCTTGTATGGTCGTAAGTGTTGCACTCCCTTGTGCTAGACTGAGTTGGGTGAGCGACATGTTCTGGGTTTGAAATTGTTTTTTGAAACTGAGGATAAAGTTAGATTGATTCGGGATCGACTGAAAGCAGCTTCTAATAGACAAAATTCCTATGCGGATCTGAAGCATCGAGAAATAGAGTATTCTGTGGGAGACTTCGCTTTTCTAAAGGTCTCATCATGGAAGAAGGTATTGAGGTTCAGTGCAAAGGCAAGTTAAGCCCTCGGTTTATTGGCTCATACTGAATTCTGAGACGAGTGGGACCAGTCGTTTATCAATTGGAACTGCCTTCAGAGTTGGATCGCATTCATGATGTTTTTCATGTATCGATGTTGAGACACTACTGCTCTAATCCCACGCACATTGTTCCTGTAGAGGAGATTAAGGTTAAGATAGATTTGACATTTGAGGAGGAGCCGATTCATATTTTATATCACTGCACTAAGGTTCTACGAAGGAAATCTATTCCCTTGGTAAAGGTGCTGTGGTAGAGTCATAGCATTGAGGAGGCTACTTGGGAGCCGGAGGATTCGATGCGTCAGCAGTATCCTCACCTATTCTAATTAGGTAAAATTTTGAGGCTGAAATTTTCTTTTAGGGGGGTAGAGTTGTAACACTCCAAAATTTATGTGTTTGTTTTTGTGCAAGTGTGACACACAAGTGTGTATCCGCTTCAGTGGTTAAGTGTTCTGGGTGTGTGTGTGAGGTCCTAAGTTCAAGCCATAACTTGGGTAAATGTTGGTATTTTTATGAATAAATCCTTAACTGGGTTCATTGGGCTTATATTTTATGGTTTGTAAAAACCATATCAAAATGGGCCTGCTGGTCTGGTGGTTAAATGGAGTGTCAATATGCGAGAGGTCTGGGGTTCGAATCTCTACTGTGGCAAGGGTATTATTTTTGCTACAAAATCTCGGTTAGAGTTTGTGTTTGACCGAAAATTTGAGTAGTGGGGTGTTGGATGGAGAACAGTAAGGGGAGTTAGGATAGGGGGTTATCAGAATTTTGCTGTCAGTTTTCTTTTTTACAAAAACCATTCTCTGCTTCCCTCTCTTTACTGAAATTCCATCTCTCCCTCCCCCTCATTTTGTTTCCTTTGTGTGGATTACCCAAGTTCACCTCTTAGTTGTGTTGCGCGTAATCTTGGTTTCCCGGTAAGTGGAGTTTAATACTTTAGTAACCTGTTTCTTTTTTGTATGGACTGATTTTTAGATTTTGACAGCAGTAAATCATGGGATTTAAGGCTTCCTTCGTACTGTTTTGTAGGGAATCGATCTGAAGTTTTGCGGTAAGTATTCATCGCTTTATGGATGAATATTATTGGTTTCAGGATTTTAGTTAAATACAAAGTAAGACTGATATAGACTTGGAATTGTCGATTTTAGGTTCTAGAGTGTTTATAGTTGAGTTAGTAGCGAAACTGATACAGGTGTGTATCCGAAAACACAAAAAATGAGAATCGGCGAAAGCCAAAAAATGAAACTGTCGATACCACACGGGCGTCTGGTCACTCGTGTGGTAGGCCATGTGACAGTACACGGGAGTATGATCGATGAGGTAGGCCATGCGCGTAGAACACATCCATATGATGACTGGATGAGGCCGTGTGCGACACACAGGCTCGACCAATTGGGCCGTCTGGGCTACACGAGCGTGTGGGCCCATACGGGAAGATCACGTGGACGTGTGAGCCAATTTCTTTGAAATGATCTGTAAGGTTGCACGGGTCGCCCAAGTCGACTATGGACCTACTGTAGGGTTGGTAAGTGTTACTTTGACCCCTAAGTGAGTATTCTAACTATCTGATTTTCTGTACTGAGCGTGAACTGTGATATGTGAATTGACTGTATGAGCTGATAAATTGCATATTAGCATGTCATATTTGTATGTTGCATTGCATCGTAGTTGGGTCAATGTTTTGGAGGAAGTATTCTAAAAGGCTCTTAAGCCTGATATTTGGCAGCTCAGCTGTAATTATCTGCTTATGTACCGTACATCGGTATAACATGGTGTGTAGGGATGGGTGGGTCGATCTTATTCTCACATGGTGTGTAAGGTTGGATAGAGTTAGTGTGTAGAGGCTGGTGGGTAGGACTCTATTATTCTATTCGGTTCTGCATGTTATATCTGAGATGGGTTAAGGCCATAATTCGTATCTGATTCTGTATCTGAGTAGGCTATGGTCCACACCGATTCTGTAAGGGTTAAGGCCAAACTATATATAACATATGACTGGTTTCAGTTATAGTGCGGTGTGTATATTTTCTGTGGGGATTACAAACTGAATTTGCAGAAACTCACCCTTTTCTATTTAATCTGTTCAGGTAATCCCCAGACTTGACGGATTGGAGTAGCGGAGGACTCTACGGTGGCCACACGTAAAATCTTAGACTGTTTTTCGTAAATCTTTAGATTTATTTCTTGTTTGGATTTTTTTTTATGTAATCTCGGACTTGGACTGTTTGGTTTTTAATTCGGAACTCTTTTCGTTTTATGGTTATTTAGATTGCACCTCTATAAAACACAATTTTTCTAAAACTTTAGTAAACAAAAAAGAAAAATGATTTTTCCCTAAATTAACTTATTACAATAGCTTCCGCTTAAAAAAAGACAAGTTTTGAAATGAAGCATCTAGTGCGTGATTCCTACAAATTAATTAAGGGTTACATAATCAGAATGATTTTAACTTTAGGAGTTCAATTTCAAATCCCTTCAATGTGACATCGCTAGATTCATCCATAACGTTTAGACTTCGTTTGGGGTGTTACACAAGCAATGACTTAAGTGGGGAGAGTTTGATCTACTATAATATGGTGTAGCAAATTAAATTAATTTTCACACTTTAAGAGCTTGAAAGTAAGCATTTTCATTAAGTTTTAGTTATGTTTTTGTAAGTTTTATTCAAGCCAATAAAATTTGCAAATTGAGTCTTTTATTGACCTTAGGGGCTGAATGAGGCTTAAGGGTGAGCTAATGAACTTAGTAAGTGTGTAGGAGACATTAGAAGGCGTAATAAACCGATACTGGTCATTATGTCACAGCACGAAATGAACAATGTTGCAACATAGAGAGCAGAACAAATAAATTACGAGACTGCCTTTGATGTTGTGACATAACCCTGAAGATATCTTAATAGGAGTATACTAACTCCTATGTCGCGACACAGGTCCTGATGTGTCGTGACATCGAATCTAGATGGGAATTAAACACAGGCCAGGGGGAATTTTGGAACGCACAATCAAACTTAAAGCTCAAAGATGTTAGGTAACCTAGGGTTAAGGATGATGGCCACCTGAAATCTATAAATAGGCTCAATTGTCACATGTTCTAGACACCAATTACTTAGTCTAGAATTCTTCTTTTAATTTCAGTTTAGCTTTTCTTTCTTCTTAGGTTTTGAGATTTATTTTCAAGTTGTTTTTTGTTTATCTCGAGAGATCTGATTTGTGGAGACAATCAAACTTATGGATTCACTTTATTCTTAATAAAAATTAGGCATTTTCTTAAACTTTATATTCGATTCATTCTTTATGTTCGATCTTATATCGTCTCTATATTGTTTATGAAAACCATTAGGAACTAATCCTTCTATAGGGAATTAGCGAGGGGAGGTATGATCAGTTAACTGTTTTGTAAGATTACTCAACAGATCAGCTGGTTGTGAAAGGAAAAACTAAAACCTTAAGCCTAACAACCTTAGGAAATCATCAAGGTAGGAATTAACCCAAAATTGGTATGGCCTATCCGTGAACACCTTCACCCCAAGCTGGTCTAGACTGCGAGGTCGAAAGATAAGTAGTCCTTGCTGACTCGTTATTTGAGTGAAATATCAAAAATTTCTGTTGGGATAGCGACTAGTTAATTGACGAGGAACCCGAAGCGACAGTTGATGGGGATTACCGAAGCAAGCTAATCACCCATAACCAGTTTTGATCTATTCTATTTTTCAATCTCTTGATTTGTTATTTCTTTCTTTATTATATTTTATTATTTCTAAAAAACTCTTTTATTATGTTTTCGTGCTATAACTGATTTAGTGTACTAATTAGATCTTTAAGTGTTTAGGTTAAAATTGATCTAACACTAGCCTCCCTTGCGTATGATCCTCAGAGTACTCACCTATTCCGTTATAACTAAATTACAGCTAGACCCATATACTTGCAGATACCACCTCATTGATATTTCTTTTATTGCAGTATTTACACTTTGGATGTTGGTACGTCCGAAGGCAGTCAGCTATTCTAAAATCTGTCGTTTGTGTTTCTGGATTTGATTCTTCTTCTAAATTTAACCTCCTAAAAGTTGTGATGTTACTTCCTATTTCAAAGGAATGTCTTGGAGGCATTCTTAGTGGCCTGTTGAATATCAATTCAACTGTTCCATCTTGGTATTAGGAAATTTCACTTAGTGAAGTGTTTCTAATAGAATTTGGTGCAATAGGGACTGTAGCACCTTCAAGTTTCCACTTATCAGGAAGGTTGATTTCATGAATTGTATTGTTCTTAGGATTGTATCTGCTTTAATTAAAATAGTTTCTGTTTTTGGGCTTTGAAGTAAAGCCTTGGTATTGACTACATAATATATACCTTTGAAGTGGAGCTGATAGACTAAAGTCAGTACTTCCGATCCAAGAAGCATTTTGTAATTACGGGTATGAATTTAGAGGGTCAAAGATTGTAAAATATTTTTATCATTTAAAGAAACCATAAAATTTGGGTAACAATTAAAATGTATTGGGTCAGTACAGACGCTTGATTTTATAGTTCCTAGTAATGAATCATTAAACATAATATGTCTTTGGCCTCTTAAGACAATTAAAATTGAGGTTTTTTTGGTAGCTTCAACACTAAGAGATTTGACACCAACTTGGACTAATCCAAAATGAACATATTTATATTTTTGTTCTTTGAGTTTGTTAATGATGACCTTATCTAATAATTGGATTTTTTTCATATTCTTTTTGAATAGGTAAACTTCTTTCTTTTGTTTTTATAACGTAACTAAAAAAAACATTTAAATTTTCAAAAGTTGTTTTCTTGTAAACATGGTTTGTTGGAACACTTGGGAGAGTCCAGTTATCAAATATTTGGGGAATATTTTCATAATGTTCTTTTTGTTCATTAACAGTGTTATTTGAGGTTTAGTCAGACTCTTGGGATTGATTGGAAGCAAAACTTGCAGAAGAATTAGTTCTTCTAAAGAAGGGAAACATTCATTGTTTTCTTATTTCCTACAAGAGGGTTCTACTATCAGGATTTTTGGATTACTATAATTACCTACAAAGATACTTTGTCCTTAACACACTTAACTCACGGCTAACCAGACTGTGTATTAATACTCAGCAAAAATAATAACACATTAATAAATACAATTAAACCAGAACTCGAAAATATTGGAAACAAATTGAATACCTTCAAAACATAGAAATACCTACTCCTCCTTGACTCTGATGCCAGATATTCCCAAGGATCTGAGGATCGAGTGGATGGAAGTCGTAATACAATTTGAGAAATAAAATTTGAAAACTTAAAATAAAACTTAAATTTGATTTGTTTGAAAATTAATTTTTTGAAAAACAAAATAGTTTTAAAAGCTATGAATATTTATATTATTTATATTTAATAATATTTCACATTTTAATATTTTAATATTTTTTAAAATTTAAAATGGAACCTTATTATAAATATAATAATATTAGGTTTGATTTAAGTTAATTTTTTTATAAAAATAAAATATTTGATAAAACAACTCTTTTCCGAAAAATGACTTGCGCTTTTCAAAAGGATAAGTCAATTTATAGGAAAGAGGCTTATTTTTTGTTGACCTGTATAAGTCATTTTTCATTGGCCACACCGTTTTCAATGAAACAAACACAGGAAATGTCACATTCCAAAATTAGGCCTAGAAGAAATGGGAGTAAAATTTTAGATTTTTAGTTTTTAAGCATAAGGTAAGAGAACCTAGGATGTCTTAAAAATTATTTTTGTTAAAGAATTTACAAGAATGAGTCCACTAGTTCAATGATAAGGCCTTAGCTTACCTTTAGGTCCCAATTTTAAAAGCCCTTATATGAATTCAACCAAAATATTTTTTTTCCTTATTTTCACCCCATAAAATTGCCAAATTTTCAAACTAACCCAGCCAAAAACTATGTTTTAAAAGTTTAGTCTTTAATTTAAATCAACCCCAATTTTAAAAATAATTCCTAATCCTATTGCAATTATGGGAAAAAGAGTTTATAAATAACCAAGTTTTTCAAACCCTAGAATTTAACCTAAAGATTTTTTCAAAGAAAATACTCTCAAATTCTTTCTTTTCCCACCATTATCAAATCAGTTTTCAAGCAAAAGATTCAAGGTTTTCAAAATCATTCCTTTCTTCTTAAGTGGATCATCAATCCCCACTCCAAAATTAAGGTTTTTTGTGTTTTCAAAACAAGTTTGGGATCTAAACTTAAAACTTTATTGGTAACTGAAAGTAGTAGGAAATAAAGAACTAGTATAAGGGAACTCCCTAGGAGAACCTCTGTATGTGTGAGCTTGTGAGCAAACCCCATGTATACGAACCTGTGCATGAGCCTTGTGTGCGAACATCTTTCATGTGCCCCTAAACAGGCAAACACTTTGCATGAAAACCCCATGTATGTGAACCTGAATGCGAACCTTGTGTGCGAGCCCTTGTAGGTGAAACCCTATAGGTGAGCCTCTAATATTGAACTCCAATCAGTGAACCCTCATTATGAACTCAGATGTAAAACCATATATGTTTAAATACATGAGCTCCTATAATATACATGCAAACACCTTTTTGTATGAACCCTCATACAAACTGATATTACATGCGACCCCTATTTGTTTATGACATGCGAAACACTATGAATTACATGCGAACCCTAGGTTATTATATAAAAATCATGTGTGTTTAATCATGTGAACCCTACATGCTATAAGATGCGAGCCATGTATGATTATAATATGAACCCTATAGATATAATCATGCGAACCATGTTAGCAGTATTATGTGAACCTATGTGTTAATTATGCGAACCCTTTATATGTTAGTATACGAACACTATACATGTGAATCTTAAAAACTTGCGAATCCTTAAGTGCAAACCCTACTTTTGCGAACCCTTATGTTCAAATCTCTAGGTGTGAACCCCTAGGTGTGAGCCCTACCTATGCAACCCTATATGTGTGGCCCCTATAAGTGCGAACCTTACTTATGTATGTGTTAGCCAAACTAAGCATGTTAAATCGCATGAAGTTGTTGAATACATAATACTATTTTAATTTACATAAATTAATTACTTATGTGAAATTGATGTGAATAGATGTATAAACACATGTTGTTTTATGATAAATTTAAGATATCAAATGTAGTATCAATTGTTGATAAATAGCATAACATGTTAAGTATATGTGCATAATTACATGAAAATTGGTACAGACGATGGAGGAGTTTCATAGAAGATAGTGTCAATTTAAGTCCACACCAAAAGACAGTACTATACGAAGTAGGCGACAATGTCATCAAAATCGAGCAATCGAAATGGTAAAGTATTGTAGTAAAAGTCTTAATCACAGATAACAAGTGAACGACCATCTTCACCGGGAAATCTAGGATGGCTAGTTATTGATATGTGTTTTGGAGTGTCGAGCAATGCTCAAGGGTGGATAGGATGGATGGGTGAAAATTTAAAATTATAATTGCATTGCATCTTAAGAATAATCTGTACATGTACATATTTACTAAATATTTCTTAAATTATGCTTAATTTGCTATTACACCATAAATTGAATGCTTTACTGTTTGTACAATTATATATAATGGTTTAAAAATTAGAGTCACAGTGAGTTGCCATAACCTCACTCCCCCTTTCTTTACCTCTCATGTAACACAGAGAACTAAGTCTTGGAATGACATCAGAAGAACCTCGGATTAGCAACTTAGTTTTCCTATTTAAAAGTTTTCATTAAAGTTTTTTCGTAATGTTTTGTTTTTGGGTTGTAATTATTAATTATTCTTTCTTTTATATCTTAGGTGTAGGATTGTTTAGCTTATTTATATTAAGAATGTTACTTAATTATTACTCTAATATTTGCATGCTATTCAGTTTAGAGAACTGTTATTTCAAATTTTTGATAAATATTTTCTTGAAAACTTTAACCGTTTTAAAAACACAACTATAATAATATCATAATTAAATTCCTAAGAAAAGTCGACTTAATGAATAAATGTTTTACTAAAAAAAAAAAAGTTTTTCCTTACATATCAATGGAAGAAAAATAAAGTGGCTTTACGGGATGACTTCGGTGATCGAATGTAACGCCTTAGACTTAGCTGAAACTCCTAGGCCGGGTCCGGGGTGTTGCATTAAGTTGTAATAGAGCTTAGGTTTTTCTAAACACGGTTTTGAAAATTTGAAGGAGTATGCATGCATAAGAATAAATTTTATGATATGAAATAATTTTTTATTGAAAAACTAGTTCGATTAATCTGATGCCAGGTACTGTAGGAAACTTTCTAAGTAGTAGAAGAACTTTAGATAGAAGCGTAGCATAAAGTGAAAAATTGAGTTAAGTACTAATTACTAAAAAATGTAGAAATGTCAGTATGAACATTCAAGGTAGACGTGGTAGGGGTAGACTTAGCAGGGTTGTACCTGTAGAACAATATAGAGAGAAAACTCGACCCCAGATTTCATAGAGAATTTTACTGCTAATGATGGTAGAGTTAATGAGAACGGAGATGTGGGAATGGGAAATCAGAATGATGGAACTGTGGGAGACAATGTTAGGACTCAAGTTATATTAAGAGCACTCTAAAGAGTCGCCTGACCAAGTAGTGGAAATGAAAAGACAATTACTAAAAAACTCAAGTCCAATGGGGCCAAACTGTTCAAAGGAATCGCTGTAACAACTCCCACCGTAGTAGAATACTAGATGGAAACAACAGAGAGAATTTTAGAGGACCTTGAATGCACTCTAGAATAAAACCTAAAAGGAGTGTGTCCCTGTTAAGAGATGAGGCATATAGATGGTGGCAAGCCATTATTAGGGAGATGCTTGTAGAATGAATTGCTTGGAATTATTTCCAATCAGCTTTTTAGAAAAAGTATGCGGGACTTCATTATGTTAAAGCCCGCAGACACGAATTCATCGAACTAAAGCAGGGAGATATGTTAGTTTTGGAGTACGAAGATGAATTTTTAAGACTAAGTCGTTATAGTCTCAATTTGGTAGCAAAAGAGGAGAATAAAAGCGCGAGGTTCGAGGAAGGCTTAAAATATGACCTAAAAGTAGAAGTGGCACTTCTTCAGGAGAGATATTTAAAAAATTTAGTTGAAAAGATCAAAATTCTACAGGAAATCAAATACACGAAATAAGAAAAGAGGCAAAAAGTTCAGAATTAAAGAGACTCAAGTTCCAACAATTTGAACCACATGCTTGCAAAAAGGGATAAACCACAATCCAAGTCCAATGATGAACGAACTCCTAAGTGTCGGTATTATGAGGAACACCACACGAGAGAATGTTGGAAAAAGATCAACGCTTGTCTTAAGTATGGATCAAAGGAACACCAAATTAAACATTGCCCCTGTTGGAATAAGCCAACTCAATTGCTAAATCAGGGCCAAAACCGGACTCAAAGACAAGGGAACCATGGTCCCAATCGTAACCAAAAAAATCGAGACTAGAGAGCACTAGCACAGGCTATAAATTGGGTAGAGGCGAGGAAACTAGCCTTAGTTTATACGGCGAAAGGATTGGAGGATAAGTATGTCGTCCATTTCATCAAAGGTACATTCCTTACCCATTATGTGCCTTTCTTTTCTTTAATCGATATAGGGTTTACTCATTCATATGTAATGTTGAATCTAGTTGAAAAATTAAATGAAAAAGTGAAAAAAAAACAAATAATTTTATTACAATAATAAGCTCATTAGGACAAATAATTATGGTAGATAGAGTTTACAAAAGATGTCCGTTAAAGTTGCAAGAGGAAATTTTTCTTTTCAATCTCATAAAATTACCATTTGGGGAGTTCAATCTAATTCTAGGGATGGATTGGTTGTTGGAGCATCAGGTAAACTTGGATTGTGCCTTGAAAAGGGCAACTTTGAAAACCAAAGACGACAAAGAAATTGTTATAGTAGGAAACAAAAGGAATTATTTGTCAAAAGTAATCTCAATCATGGTCGCAAAAAAATTGGTTTTTAAAGGATGTGGGTCATTTTTAGCCTATGTCAAAGATGTTAAGGTCATCAAGCCCAAAGTAAGTGACATTTGATCAGTTAGTGAGTTTTCCAACATTTTTCCCGAAGAGTATCTAAGGTTACCACCAGATCGGGAAGTAGAGTTTGAAATCAGGGTAATGCCAAGAACCATACCAGTGTCAATACCTCCTTACTGTATGGTGCCAAAAGATTTAAAAGAACTAAAGATCCAACTTTAAGATTTATTAGATTATGGATTCATTAGACTCAATATTTCTTCATGGGTGGCACCAATTTTGTTCGTGTAAAAGAAGGATAGATCATTCTAACTTTGCATTATTATCGATAACTAAAAAAGTTAACCATGAAAATTAAATATCATTTACCAAGGATAGATGATTTATTTGATCAATTCTACGGTGCCATTATATTTTTCAAAATCGATCTAAGGTTAGGGTATTGTCAGTTGAAGGTGAAAGAGGTAGATTTTCACAAAATAGCCTTTAGAACTCGTTATGGACACTACGAGTTTTTAGCCATGCCATTTGAATTAACAATAGCACTGACATCATTTATGGACCTCATGAACCGCATTTTTCAACCTTTCCTTGACCATTTGTCGCAGTCTTTATTGATGACATTCTAGTGTACTCAAGATCTAAAACATAACACAATGAACACTTAAGGATCGTGTTACACATTCTATGGGAAAAGAGACTTGTCGCAAAATTTGGCAAGTGCGAATTTTGGCTTAAGGAAGTTATGTTTTTAGATCACATTGTGTCTTCCAAGGGAATCCAAGTAGATCCAAAAAAGATAGAAGCAATCCTAGAATGGAAGCAACCAAAGAACTTCTCTAAAATTCGAAGTTTTCTAGGCTTAGCAGGATACTATCAAAGGTTTGTCAAGGGTTTTTCCCTAGTGGCCGCCCCTTTGACTAAGTCTCCAAGGAAAGACATGCCTTTTAAATGGATTGAAAAGCAATAGAAAAGTTTTAAGAAGTTGAAATCGGTTCTAACTCAAGCACCAATTTTAATTTAGCCTGAATCAAGAAAATATTATGTTATTTATAGTGACGCATCACATGTGGAACTCGATTGTGTCCTAATGCAAGATGGAAAAGTGGTTGCTTATGCATCAAGGCAACTTAATACTCATGAGGGCAATTACCCTACACAAGATTTAGAGTTAGTCGTAGTAGTTTTTGCACTTAAAATTTGGAGACATTATCTTTATGGAGAAAGGTGCACGATTTATACAGATCACAAGAGCTTAAAATACCTCCTAACTCAAAAAGAACTTAATTTAAAGAAAATAAGGTGGATTGAACTACTTAAAGATTATGATTGCACAATTGAGTACCATCCACGGAAAGAAAATGTTATAGCAGACTCCCTAAGTTGAAAAGCAAAAATGAAACTAAGAGCAATGTTCGCAAGACATGAGCCTTTACGATGATGGAGACATCCTTGTCGAATTGCAAGTTAAACCAATCTTAGAGAAATAAATAAAAACCAAACAACCCTTAGACGTTGAGTTGTTTCTACACATTAAAGAGTGGAAGAAGGATCGACAGGAGACTTCTCAATTAATGAAAGAGGAGTCCTTTGCTTCAGAAAAATATTGTTTCCTGGATGATCCATACTTGAAATAAAAGATACTTTGGGAAACCCATAATAGCCCATACTCTATGCACCTTGAAAGTAATAAAGCGTACCAAGGCTTGAAAGAATCATATTGGTGGCTAGGATTAAAAAGAGACGTGACAAATTTTGTGGCAAAATGCTTGACATGTCAGCAAGTAAAAGAGGAACATCAATTTCCATCAGGATTATTTCAACCACATACAATTCCACAATGGAGTTGGGAAAGACTAACAATGGATTTCGTAAGTGGTTTACCTCTAAGTCTTATTAGGAAGGATTCAGTGTGGGTGATTATGGATTAACTCACCAAATCAGCCCACTTCATTTTAGTTCAAATTGATTACCCCTTAACAAAATTAGCAAAGTTGTACACCGCGGAGATTGTTAAATTACATGGAGTACCAATTTCAATTATACCGGATCAAGATCCTAGTTTCACTTTGAAGTTTTGGAAGAAGTTACACAAGACATTAGGAGAAAAATCTTGACTTTAGCATAACATTTCACCCACAAACCAAAGGGCAATCCGAAAGCACAATTCAAGTTCTAAAAGATATGTTAAGAAGTTGTCTCATTGACTTCCGAGGTAGTTAGGAGGAATTTCTACCACTTACAGAGTTTGCTTATAGCAGTAGTTATCAAGCAAGCATAAAGACAGCACCATACGAAACACTTTATGGGAGAAAGTGTCGTACACCCCTATGTTGGACAGAATTGAAAGAAAGAAAAATAATAGGTCTCAAGTTAGTACAAGAAACTGAGGACAAAATTCGAATTAGATCAAAAAAAGTCACATGCTAGCCTAAAAGGAAAGGAACAACTCATTTTAAAAGTCTCATCATGGAAGAAGGTTCTACGGTTCGGTAGAAAAGGAAAATTAAGTCCTTGTTTCATCGGTCCTTGCAAAGTACAAAAGCGAATTGACCAAGTAGATTATCAACTTGAACTACCTCATGAGTTAGATCGAGTCTACAATGTGTTCCATGTGTCAATGTTACGATGCTATCATTCTGATATTTCCCATATTGTCCCCACCAAAGAGATCGAGCTCCATCCAAACTTATCTTTTGAGGTATAACCAATTACTATAATAAATAAAGAGGTTGAAACTCTTAGAAATAAACAAATTTCTCTAGTTAAGGTTTTGTGGCAAAACCATGGAACCAAAAAAGCGACATGAAAACCCGAAGAGTTGATTCCTCAACAATATCTTCACTTGTTTGGTTAAGGTAAGTTAAAATTCGAGGATGTTTTTTTTAGGGAAGGAGATTCGTCACATCCCAAAATTAGGCCTATAAGAAATAGAAGTAAAATTTTAGATTTTTATTTTTTTAAGCATAAGATAAGAGAACCTAGGATGTCTTAAAAAGTTATTTTTGATGAATAATTGACAAGAATGAGCTTGCTGGTTCAGTGGTAAGGCTTTAGCTTACCTTTGGTCCCAAGTTTGAAACCCTTTGTGTGCATTCAGCCAGAATATTTTATTTTCTTATTTTTACCCCATAAAAGTGTTAAATTTTCAAACTAGCCCAGACAAAAACTATTTTTTAATTTAGTCCTTAATTTAAATCAACCCCAATTTTAAAAATAATTCCTAATCCTATTACAATTAGGGAAATTTTTTTATAAATAGCCAAGTTTTTCAAACCTTAAAATTTAACCTAAAGAATTTTTCAAAGAAAATACTCTCGAATTCTTCTTTTTTCTCCACCATTACCAAATCAATTTTCAAGCAAATGAATCAAGGTTTTCAAAATCATCCCTCTCCTCTTCATCAATCCACTCTCCCAAATTAAGGTTCTTGTTTTCAAAACAAATGTAGGATCTAAACATAAATCTTTGTGTATAATTGAAAGTAGTAGGAAATAAAGAACTAGTATAGGCGAACTCCTTAAGAGAACCCTCGTATGTGTGAGCCTGTAAGCAAACCCCCATGTATGCGAACTTGTGCGTGAGCCCTGTGTGCGAACCCCTAGCATGTGCCTCCCAAAAAGGGGAATCCCTTACATAAATACCCCATGTGTGAGAACCTATGTGAGAGCCCTTGCATGTGAGACCACATAGGTGAACCCTCTTTGCATGTGAAACCTTATAGGCGAGCCTTTGGTATGCGAACCCTTATAAGCGAACCCCATTGTGAACTCATATGTAAAATCGTATAATCTTAAATACGTGAGCTCTTAAAACATACATGCAAACCCCTATTTGTGCGAACCCTTATACAAACTAATATTACATTCAAACCCATATGTTATTTATGCGAATCAATATATTATTTATGTGAACCCTATATGTTTATGACATGCAAACCCCTATGAATTACATGTGAACCCTAGGTTATTACATGCAAATCCTATGTGTTTAATCATGCGAACCCTATATACAGTAAGATAAGAGCCCTGTATGATTATCATGCGAACCCTACAGATATAATCATGTGAGCCCTGTTAGAAGTATTATATGAACCCATTTGTTAATTATACAAACCCTTTATATGTTAGTATACGAACCCTATACATGTAAACCTTAAAAACGTACGAACCCCTAGGTGCGAGCCCTACTTATGTGAATCGTTAAATGTGCAGCCCTATATGTGTGACCCCTATAAGTGCGAGGCCTACTTATGTATGTGTTAGCCAAACTAAGCATGTTAAATCGCATGAAAATATTGTATTTGTAATACTGTTTTAATTCGCATAAATTAGTTATTTACATGAAATTGATATGAATGGATGCATGAACACATGTCATTTTATGATAAGTTTAAGATATCAAATGTAGCATCGATTGATAATAAATAGCATAACATGCTAAGTATATGTGCATAATTACATGAAAATGGGTACGAAGAACGGAGGAGTTCCGTAGGAGATAGTGGCAATTTAAGTCCACACCAAAAGATAGTATTGCACGAAGTAGGCGACAATGTCATCAAAACTAAATTAAACCAGAATGATAATCTAAAAAGCCATCAAAATCAAGTTACTGGGATGGTAAATTATTGTAGTAAAAGTCTTCGTCATAGATGACAAGTGAACGACCATCTTCACTAGAAAATCCAGGATGGTTAGTTATTGATATGTGTTTTCGAGTGTTGAGCAATGCTCAAGGGCAAATAGGATGGATGGGTGGGAATTTAAAATTATAATTGCATTGCATCTTGAGTATAACTTGTACATGCATGGATTTACTGAATATTTCTTATATTATGCTTAATGTTCTATTATACCATAAATTGAATGATTTACTGTTTGTATAATTATATTTAATTGTTTAAAAATTAGACTCACAATGAGCTGTCATAAGCTCACTCCCCCTTTCTTTACCTCTCAGGTAGCACTGAGAACTCAGTCCTGGAATGGCATTGGAGGAACCTTGAATTAGCAACTTGTTTTTCCTATTTAAAATTTCTCATTGAAGTTCTTCCGTAATCGTTTTGCTTTTGGGTTGTAATTATTAATTATTCTTGCTTTTATATCCTAGGTTTGGGATTGTTTAGCTTATTTATATTAAGCATGCTACTTAATGATTACTCTGATATTTGCATGCTATTTGGTTTAGAGAACTATTATTTTAAATGTTTTTCGCTGCTTTACAAACTACCTAAAGTTTTGATAAATCTTTTCTTGAAAACCTTAACTGTTTTCAAAACGTCACGATAATAATATCATAATTAAATTCTTAAGAAAAGATGGCTTAATGAATAAATGTTTTACTAGAAACAAAAGAGCGTTTTCCTTACATATCAACATAAGAAAAAAAAAAGTGGCTTTAGAAGATGACTTCGATGATCGAATGTAACACCTTAGTATTAGCTGAAACTCCTAAGCCGGGTCGAGGGTATTACAGGAAAATACAGAAAATATTTTTCATAAGTCATTTACCAAAAATCAAACACACCCTTAATTTTATAAAAGAAACTTAAAACAACAAAGAACTTTTAAGAAATTAAGTAATTTCTAAATATTGAGTAAATAACTTGATTTTTTATTGGCTACTTAAAACATTAAATGATTTTTAAGAAATTAGGTACTAATAACTTATGAGAAAATTATTTAATTTCTTAAAAGTTATTTAAAGCATTCGCGGTAGGTTTGGACGAAGTATTTCATTTGTATCAGAGTTTTCAAAATTTTAAATGTGAATTTACTTGTTTGGAATAAAAAATTGAAAAATTTCAAAATTCCTGAGTAATTTCAAAAGAGGATTTTAGTAGCTCAATTTCCCTTTTCAAATTTCACAAGAAATTTCCACCCTAGATTTAATAATTGGTCCATTCTTAACCTAGGTAAAGTCCATCGTGTTGCGATAGAAATATAAAAAAATAAGTTTTAGCTAATGTAATAAAGATACCAATTGTTGTTCCAATGATTCCATTTATTTTATTTATTTCAAATAACTTAGGGACGAATACGTATGAAATGAAAATATTCCAACCCCCCAAGTAAAGAACTGTTACAAATAACGAAGAAAGTTATAGATTTAGATAGGAAGCGACGTAAAATAAACCAAATTTGATACCTGAATATTCAATTTGATACCCTGTTACCAATTCTTCCTCCGCTTCTGGTAAATCAAAAGGTAATCTCTCACATTCTACTAGAGAAGAAATTAGAAAAACGATAAACCCTATTGGCTGACGTCACAAATTCCATCCCCAATAACCATATTTTGATTGCGCCTCAATTATATCAACTGTATTTGAACTATTAGATACTTATAGTCAATGATAACATCACTGTTTCCATCGCTAGTCCAAAACCGTACATGAGATTTCACCACATACGGCTCCTCGTGGGTCACAAATAATTTTTTTCAAAATTTCTTATAATATTTTATTTAATTATAAGATAAATACATATAGTCTCATTATAAGATAAATACTAAAACTTCAAAAGTATTTTGTATTTAATTATAATATATATTTTTAAAATTTTATTTTATTAAAAATATTTATAAAAATTTACAAATATAATGATATACATATTGAATATTTTTATATTTTTTATTTTTAATATAATTATTATTTTTTATAATTTTACTTTAATTCATAAAAATCCAATAACCTCATTTTTTAACAATTATTTGTCCAAACAAAATAATTATAATTGTAAGCATTTTGAATTTTTAAAATCTAAAGTATTAGCATTTTAAAAAATTCCAAAATTTTAAAATTTTAAAATTTCTCATTTAAACAAACTAGAAAATATTTTTTCTTTTTTAAAAAGTAATTTAACTGATGACCTGCTAAGCAAGTTGCACCTCATAATGCTAAAACCCTTGGAAAGAAAAGTGCACACGGTGAGCAAGTGGCAAGAAGTGAATAAAGGGGTAAATTTTTTATTAAAATTACATATAAGTTACTTAACTTTCAAGTGCAATGTAATGGTCACTAACGTTAATGTACTCATCCATTAAATTATATTATCGTTTGATGAAATAAAAGAAATGTCACGTTAACTCAAAGGATTAATAATTAATTTGATCATTAAACTATAACTAAAATATTATTTTGATAGTTTTATAATTTTTCTTAATAATAATGCAAATAAATTTAAAAAAACTAAAAATTATAAAAAAAATCTTAAAATTCATATTTATTTTCTATAATTATAAAAATTATTTTTAAATTATAATTATAAAAATATTAAAAAGATAAAATTAGGAATTATAAAAATTTCAATTATTTTTTTCTCATATGGATGATAAAATATCCACATTATAATTAGTTGGTATCTAAATTTATTTTTGGACCTAATTACTAGGTGACATTGAAAATTATTAGCCAAGTTTGTACTTTTTTTTAGGTACCTATGTCATTAACTTTTATACAGAAGGCCAATAAAATAACAACATATGTCTCCATTTTTTATTTTAAATTTAGGTAAAAAGTCTCTCAATCCCTCTCAATTTTAATATTGAATTAATCAATCTCTCTAAAAAAAATATAAGTAATTTAATCTCTGTCGATTTCGAAAGTAAGGAACTAAGGATAATTAATTACTGACTTTAATTTTTTTCTCAATTATACATAATTTTAATTGGTATAATAACAAATTTAGTCATCAAAATTTACATATTCTATCAATTTGGACTTAATTCTAAAAAAAATTTATCTGAAAATAAAACATGTAAAATAATTTTTTTTAAATCTATTTTGTTTAATATATATACATATATATATATAAACTTAAACTTTATATATATATATATATATATATATATATATATATAAATTCTCAAAGTTAAAACTATAAAAGTTTAGAAAACTATACTAAAGATTAACACTTAATGTTGGATTCATAGACATCTCGATATCCGTTTGTCTAAGCTAATTCTAGATATGCATTTTTATTATTTTTGTATTTTTATAATTTAAAAATAAAAAAAATTGATTTTTTATTCACATATTGTAACTTCCTTAACTTGGCTTAGACGTTAGACCTGAATTCGAGAGACTACATCAATCACCGAAATGGCCTAACCGGTTATCGGAGTTTTTAAAATAAGTTGTTTTAAAATACTTATTTAATTTAATAGAAACCTTAGTTAAAAAAATCGTTTTACTATTCCTTAATATTTAATTATCATCTAGCCGTGGAAAAGATGACATTTTTTTATGTATTTAATAAAACCAGGGTTCTTGCATACTAATTAATAATCAAAGCTTTATATTTTTAAGAATTCAAATAAAATGTCATGCAAAAAAAACAAAAAAAAAAAAACCTAAGTCTTAAATCCCATGCCACAGTTCAAATAAAACATTACAATCCTCAAATAATAAAATAAATTAAAAGACTAAGTTTTAAATAATTAACATTTTAAATAGAAAGTGTCGAGAACCTCCGAATGTCGTGCCTGCATCCTAACTTGGTGGGTTATCTATAAAGATGAAAATTTAAAAGGGGTGAGCTTCGATGCTTAGTGCGAGTCCATTTACAATAAAACTGATGCAACATTTATTAAGGCATATTAATTCTCATTGCATAAAATATTCACATATAGCAATTCAGTTCAGAATATCAGTTTTTTAAGTGCAACCATCATTAATAAATCAGAACTCACAATAGCAGTTTTAAGAATAATCAGATTCTCAAACTTGCCCACGATAATCATATTCATGCACATTTTTTCATGTATGTTGTAACACCCCTAACTCGTCTCCATCATCGGATTAATGATACAAAGTATTACACACATAACACGAAAATTAATATCATTTAACCAATCATTTATCAAATTAAATATCAAATATTCAAATCTAAATTTCATTCATAGAATAAATACATTCACAGCCTAAAATCGAGTTTACAGGGTCCTAAAAATAGTTTGGAAACAACCAGGGACTAATTTGCATCAAAACAAAAAAATGGAAAAAATTGAAAATTTTAGAAACATGGGTCACATTGCCGTGTGGCCAGGCTGTGTGAAAGAGACCAACCTATGTGGCCTCAAACATGAACGTGTGGCTACCCCATACGCCCATGTGGCTACTCTACACGCCCGTGTGCTCAGACCGTGTAACTAACTGTGACCGTTTGAAAAATCCTGCATCTAAAATTAATAAGGCACATAACTGTGTGACAGCTTGTGTCTAAGGCTGTGTGCACCTTAAAAAGCTTCCAAAACAAGACAAACTTTCATCCAACACTTAGGTACCAAGCCAAATAAAAAAAAAATCATTTTTATACTTTAAAAACACATTCAAATAAGCTTAAAACATGCCAAAACATTCAACCAAAGTGTCTAACCAATGTGTCCTCATTGACACCACAATTCAATTATCAACCTTAATTCACATATCACACCAAACTAATTTGCATTCAAGTTCATAAGTTCGTATATAAAATTCATTTCAAACTTACCATTTCTTCTTTTCCATTCACTTTCATTCATACCATGATTCAAACACTTCATTAAGGTTTATATCAAATGGCCAAAACAACTTATATGAACATATTCACACCAAGATTAAATTCACATGCACAAGCATACTAATATCAAGCTCAATCATCTTTGTGTCAATATCATATATAACATATGAAATAAGTATCAAAATATTTATTACATTTCATGCCATCAGGTTAAATCCACCACATATCAATTTTAATATCACATTCAAATCTCTAAATCAAGCTATGATCAACCACATTATTGGCCACAAACAATCAACTTATAAACAAATACAAAATATGTCACTTATAATGAACACTTATATACAAATTACAAGATACTCCTATTACATGCCACATATTCTAAAGTAAATCTTTCCAAAGTCTATCAAAGTTACCTGGATAGTGTGACCTTCCACTTGATTTGATAGCCCGGTTCCGCAAAACAAGATCTACAAGAAAGCAAGAAAACAACACGAGTAAGCTTTGATGAGCTTAGTAAGTTCACAGGTTGAAATGTTATAACTTACCGTATAACTATAGTGTTATAATTAACAAAATCAATAGCTAAAATTAACCCTGTTAATCACAGTCATTCAACAGGTAAGTTTCATAAATACAAGTCATTTAATCACCTCATTTATACAGTATCAATCATTATCAAGTCACGATAAAATATCAGAAACCATAAACACATGTACAAGTATTTCCTAAGAAATCATAAACAAATATCAGTTATCTATCATCATTAAATCATTTAACCATTAAAACTTCAGCCCGATGAATGGTATAAGATACATGGTTATCCATTTAAAACACACTAGAACGCTCAAACGAGCCTAACCCACTGAGAACACACCTAGGCACTAAATGCCTAGCCTGTAGGCTAACATCCCTTCGAAACACACTTGGGCACCAAGTGTCAAGCTCGAAGGCTTTACATCCACCCCTGGTAATACACTAGAATCACTATAAATATAACACGATAGTCAACAAAAAATGCTGGACTTCGATATATTCAGTGGATAGTAAAAAGTTAATAATCATCCTCTCATCACAATTCAATCATGTACCGCGCGCAATATAACCTATTGGCATGCCAACTATATCCCATCTCATGTTCATCCGGGTTCAATACAGGTAATCGTATAACATTTTACAATTCAATTCATTTTTCTCACATTGTACCAATTTATAACAATTCAATTACATCTATATATTTATTAACATACCACAACTTAGAATCAATATAATATTACAAATTATTCTAATTTAAACTATATGAACTTACCAAGGCTAAACAACAAAGATTGTAATGTCAGGGGTTAATCATCAATTTTCCTTTTTCAGTAATTATCTATCGATTCTTAATCTAAACAGTAATATGTTTCAATTATCAGTCCAAATACTTATAAATAATTCATTTAATGCATATGACTTATTTATTGATATTTTTCACAATTTTCCTAAACTTTTTCATTTTATTCAACTTAGTCCTTAATATTAAAACGAGCCTATTTTCACAATTAATTCATAAACCCAATTTTTCAATAAAATCATATAAAAACCTCCCTTAAATTCTAAAAATTTTCAATAAAACCCTTCCAAATTTCACATGCTTTTAATTAAATCATTAAACTTAAAACTATACAAAATTACTTTACAAACTAGTTCAAAATCACCACCAAAAATCAAACACAAGCATAAACATCAAGAAAACTTCAAGAACACAATGGTAAATTTTTCTAACTTCAAAAATTTCACAAAATAGTCCTTAGGCTAACTAGATTACATTATAATGGTCTTAAAAACATAAAATTCATGAAAAATGAAATAAGAAAACACTTACTTGCATGGTGAATAACAATGCCGAAAGCTTTGAGGTTTTAGCCATGGAAGTTTCGGTTGAGAAACAAGAAATAAAAAAGATGGACATGGTGTTTCTTTTTATTATTATTAATTTATTACTTTAATAATAATTTAATTAATTATTTTTTCAGTTATAACTAAATAAACCAACCTCATACCATCCACTAACTTAAATTTCGGCTAAATTGCCATATTAAACTATCTCAGTATACTAATTTATACAAATGGGCACTTAAGTAGTAATAGCAATCGAATTTTGTAGTTTTACGATTTAGTCCCTTTTTTTAATTAACCATCAAATCACTAAAATTTTCGAACCAAACTTCAATATACTTATATAGTAATTTCATAAATATTTTTATAAAATTTTTATAAGCTCGATTTATAGAAATGAGGTCCCGATACCTCATTTTTGAAAACCACTTGACTTTAGGGAAAACCCACTTATACCTAAATATTCATTCAAATAGAAAAGTTATCAGATCAAAATTCTGAATAATACTATATTTAACTCGTAAATAGTAAATAATAATATTTACGGGCTCACTCATCAGATTTGAGGTCCCGAAACTACTGTTTCCAACACCATTGGAAAACGAGTTGTTACATATATATATATTCATGCATATGAATTGTAATAGCCTAAATTTACCTAGGCCTTTAAAATAAATAAAAACAAAATTTTATTAAATAATAAGGTCCATTTATAGTCCATTTACAAAGCCCAAAATCCATTAACCGTATACCCAGTTACACCCAAGCCCGTACTATAGCCCAGATACCCAAATGCTGCCCAAAATTTGTTAAACCCAAAATACATAGGGCCCAAGTGGCCCAATTCATTAACAGAAGACAGAAAGGCCCAGGGTTTCAGAAACCCTAGGCGCCGCAAGCTTCCCAACCGTCACGCCTCTTCGCCTCCATCAGTGTCGTGATTTCAGGCTCCGTATCACGTCGTGATCGGCGCACGAATCAATGCCAACGCACTCACCACCGAGATATCCTCGTCGATACCTGCAAAAAGGAAAGAACGACAGCAGCAAAAGAAGCAAACTTGGAAAGAAATCAAAGGATTCTTTCCCAAAATGTAACAGAGGGTTATAAAAACCCCTTTTTTTTCTAATTTGTGGACACGATTTTTTAGATCAGATATAAAAAAGACCGAAACAAAAAAACTTTGAAACCTTGTCAAAGAACAGAGGTGATACTTCTTACTTTCTTTTCATTATTTATTTCTTGGATACCAGCATATAGTAAAAACAATACATTATGAAAATAATAAGAAGGTTACCCTTTCAATTCACTGCGAAAAATGAAACTTTTGAGAATCCCGACTGCCGAATAGGGCGGGTCTGACGGTGGCGCGTGGGCGCATGAGCACCTGGAGACGGAGGCTCGACGGAGCTCCGAGGGCTGCCCTCAAAAACTCTTTCAGAGAGTTTTCTTTTGTTTTTTTTTTAAACCAATTTAAAATGATTTTTAAGGTTAAAATTTAGCTTTTATAGCCTTACAAAAACGGTGTCGTTTTGTTTAAAACGATAAGCCTCAAAACGGCGTCGTTTCAAGGCTCAAGGTCCGCGTGTTGACCCATGACCCGGATAGGATCCGCGTGTTTTTATTTTAAGGGCAAGTTACCCAATCGATCCTTCAACATTTTTTAAAATTTATAATTCCATTTTATTTTTATTTTAAATTGACCCCAATCTTTTACGATTAATTCAATCTAGTCCTAATGGCTATTAAAACCTATTCTGGGAACGACGTCGTTTTTTGGGATTAGGGCTAATTGCCCGGTGAGTCCCTCTGAATTTAACGCACATTTCTATTAGGCCCAAAAATTTTCATTTATTTGTAAAATAACTCTAGATTTTTTAATTAAATTCAATTTTAATCCCTTTTTTATATATAAATTCAATTATTTTAAATACTATATAATTTTTTTATAAACATTAGTTATATATAAAATAGTATATATTATTTTTTTTCTTTTTATATTACTTATTATATTATTTATATTATTATATATATTATTATATATTTTATTATAATTCCATATATTATTTTTATTATTCATAAATTATGTGTAATTTAAAATTTGTAACTTATTAATTAATTATTAAATATTTAGTATTTAATCTTCCAAAATTTATTATAAATTTTCATTCCTATCCAACATATTATTATTTTTTATAAATATATATTAAGCTACTACATTATATAGTATAATTTTTAAAGAATTACCCTTTATTATTTGTATATTATTAAATTTTTATTTGTATTTAATCTTATCTTTTTTTCTCTTTTGACTTTTGTTATATATTTCTAATTTATTTTTGTATCATTTTTGTGTTTATTTAATTCTATTTTAATGTGATAATTTGCTTGTTATTTTAATGTGATAATTTGCTTGTTATTCTTATTCTTATTATTATTTTATATATTTGCATAGGAAATCAATGTTGTTATTTGCATGAGATATTATTGTATATATTATGTAATTTGTTTTGTTCTATTCATTATTCTTTATGTTGTATTTTGCATGGAATGATAATGCATATATATATTTACGTTATTTACGATTATATAGAAATGAAATGTTAATGTATATTATGTGATTTATGTCATTAGTTAACATTACTATATTTGCATGAAATGTTAAAACATGAATCATGTGACTAGGTTGATTTGGTATTGATCTTTTGTAAGGTGTTAAATACATCGTTGCTTTTAAATTTTTTTTTATATCTCATTCAATCCAAGAAAATTTTAAAAAGAGAGAGGCAATGTTTCGATATTTAGTAATTCGGGAAATAGTGCCCTAACATGCTGGGTTGCGATTTTCTGTTTGTCTAAATGCCTAAAATATCCTTCTAAATAAGTTTTGTAAATCACAAGATGATTTTAGTTACGAAAGTTTAAGAATATCGTGTCCAATCATGCTGGATGTGATGTTTATATTCTTTTGAAGCAAATGAATCTTGATTCTTTTTTAACTCAAATTATTACAGTTTTAAAAGAGATCTTATTTCTAAGTTCTTTCAAAATTTTGACATTAAGACAAAATTATTCAATTTGGTACCAATTTTGGGCGTTGTGAGGGTGCTAACCCTTCTTCGTACGTAACCGATTCCCGAGCCCGCTTTCTCATAATGTCGTAGACCAAAATGTTTTATAAGGTGATCCAATCACACTTTAAAAGGTTGGTGGCGACTCCCGTTGTCAAAATACCTTTCCCTTTTAAAAAAAGAGAGGTTTCGATAGCTTGGCGACTCCGCTGGGGACAATAAGAGAGTCAAGCCAAGAAATTGATTATTTTCTGTCTTAATGTCGGAAGTTTGGAAAACTTTAAAAATTGTTCCTTTTTACATGTGTTTGCTGCATATGTTTGTTATCCTGTTGTCGTACATTGCATTTGCATAACCGCTGTGGTCGCACCCTTAAGTGGGAGTGAGAAGCTACGCTTTCGTGAGGTTTTTCACCTCCGTATGAGCTAGTAGATTACTTCCGGGATACTGTACTTATGTCTTCGTGAGATTTTCATCTCTGCATGGCCATAGGAAAATGTGTCCCTCTGAAATGAACTTGGTCTATATGAGCCTATAATGGGTGAGGACTGAGGAATCTGCTGGTTCAGGTACCCTTGCTTTAGAACTAAAACGCACGCTTATAGTAAACTTTAAGTGCTTACCCTAGGGAGTCTAGTGATAGCCTTTAGTAAATTACCCTTATAGGTACTTGTTTATTATACATTTATATATGATACTAACTTATTTTATTTTGCTATCATTGCATGTCATTCAGCATCTAAGGGTGTCGATTCGTGATTCGATTTCTAGATTAGAAAGTTTTGTAATGAGGAACGAATATCTTAATAAAGTGGAGGACAATGCCTTTGTCTGTACCTGGTCAGAGAAAACCCAATTAGAGAAGGGAGATAGTGTCACCGAGGGGTATACATTAGAGTTATGGGACTTCACTCGTATTAATTCGACACAGAATGAGTTTCAGGAGTTGAGAGACATTTGGGCCCAATGGGATGACGAGGCTAAGCAGCTTTTCTATCAGAATTATGGAGATCTTCCCTATTTGCTAGACATCAAGGTGGATAAGCACCTGTTTCAAGCTATGGTACAGTTTTGGAACCCTTATAGTTGTTTTACATTCGGAGAGGTAGACTTAGTGCCTACTTTGGAGGAGTATACAACTTTGCTTTGTTGTCCAAAAATTCAAGGTAACAAAGCTTATATCAGGGCTGCTAATCTCCCGACTTTTATAAAGAAATTGATGATGATCACAGGGATGAGTGAACAGTGGGCTACAGCTCGAATCCAATAGAGAGATGATGGTAAATGCATTCCGTGGGCAAGTTTGAGGGATCTAATATTGACACACCCAGATGTGAAGAGGAGAGTCGATGTCCTGGCTTTAAGTATTTATGGTTTGGTGATTTTCCTAAAAGTTATGGGACACATAGATGAGGCAGTCGCGGATTTATTTGATCGACTAGGTAAGCAATACACCTGTGCCTGCAATTCTAGCAGAAACATTTAGATCCTTGAATGCATGTCGGAGAGTTGGGGAAGGAAGGTTCATTAGTGTACACAGTTGTTGTTAGTTTGGTTCCATAGTCACTTTTGGAAGGTTGATAAGGTTCCTTGCCGAGTGTTCTTTAAAGACTATTCTCCGCTAAAGGAAGCAGCAGCAACACCGAGGAGGGATGACATTACAGAGAAAAGGTGGATAGAAATACTTCAGAACCTCCGAGAAGAAGATGTTATGTGGAAAGCCCCTTGGATGACCCCTAGCGAAATTCTTTATTGTTGCGGAAGCTTTGATTGGGTACCTCTTCCTGGAATTTGAAGAGTTGTCGGTTATACACCATTACCCGTCCTAAGGCAATATAAGGCGGAGCAGTTTATACCGGCAACGCAAGGGCTAGCTCAGAGTGACTTCTCATATAAAGGGGATCATTATAAGAAGAAGATGCGATAAATTTTTTAGGCTTGGAAGAAGGTTTGCTGTGTGAAGATTTTGACTAAAGGATCGACGAAAACTTTTGAATACAAAGAGTGGTTTAGTAAGAGGGTCAATGATAACATCCCTAGACCAAGTTTGAAGGCTGCTCGATCGATGGAGGAGAATTTACGAGTGATTCCATCAGAGTTAAAGGTCATAAAACAAGAGTTCGAAAGGAAGAATCTGGAGCTTGGAAGAAAGATAGAGAGGCTCAAGGAGGAAAATATGTACCTAAGTTTAGATGTCGATGTTTAGAAAATTGAAGTTGAAAAAGTAAGGAAAGAAAATAGGAAGATTGAGGAAGATCGAGATGACTTGAAGACGCAGTATAAGAAGACACAGCTATCATTGAAGAGAGCTGGATTGAGGAAGTCTTCAGAGCAGTGGCAACAAGAGGTTCAAGAAGAAAAAGCCAAAGTCAAGTATTGGGAGAAAAAGTTCCAAGAAATGCAAGCACAGAACCAGGCCTTAGAGAAGGAAAATCAATGATTAAAAGCTAAGATGACAGAGCTTGAACGATCTTTTCATCATCATCGAAGTCGTAATTCAGCGGTTGAGTTAAAAGTAAGTCTAAACAAGATCGAGGAAATGAAGCACAATATTGGAAGGTTGGAAGCAACATTGCAGAACTGTAAACTACGGATAGAGCAGCTCGAGGCAAGAGAAGGACGTTAGAAGGAAGAGCTTCACCATCTTCAGGATCAAGTTAGAGATAGGGATTATCTCATGGGAGAAGCCATAGTCTAGATCCGAGAGGTTGCTAATCATTTACAAGACCTAGCAGCACAAGCTAACGTATTAAGTACAAAATATGAGTTAGTGACAGATAGAGGTTTAGAGTTAACTTCGTTGTTGGATAGGATTAAAACTCTAGGCCTGAGGGCGAAGGCGTATTTGTAGCCCATTTTGTGTAAAGATTTTTGTCTCTTAAATAATGTTTTCTAAAAAGAAACTGAATCAGAATCGATATCTTTTAGCGTTCATGCATTTGCATCTCATCGCATCATATGCATCCAAGTTTATAGAAAGACCCTAATTAGTTAAAATTATTAGGGAGAAAGAGAGAGTAAGAGAAAGAAAATCTGGAAGCAACACATCCTTACAGTACACATGCTAAGTCAAAGAATATGGATCAAAAACTTGAGCAGATTCAAAAAGAAATGCAAGAGCAGTTGCAGGAGCAATTGGCAAAGATCCAACAAGAGATGAAGGATCAAATGTTGGAGGCTCAAAGGAATATGATGGCTGAGATGGCTCAGCTGCTGAAGGGGGCGACGGATAAAGGAAAGACCCCTATGACCATCACCGAAGGAGATAATGAGGATCATCCTCCGGGTTTTACTCTACCCCATGTACAAACTCAATCTGAAGCATATCCTCAAAGGCCGTCCATCGCAATAAGGCCTCAACATGGGCAAACAGATGCCGGAATACCTATAAACTTTCAAACTGGCTCAGGGTTTAACCTAGGAGATAACCCTACAATCCAGTCATCCCTGATTTAGATGTAGCTGAGAGGGAGGATATGAGGCTCGAATCATCAAGGCAATTAGAGGAACATTGTAGATGGTTAGAAGAGAAGTTTAAGGCATTCGAAAACGCTGATAATCGTCAGGGAATTGACGCCAAGGACTTGAGTTTGGTCCCAGATTTGGTGCTTCCTCATAAGTTTAAAATGCCAAAATTTGAGAAGTACAATGGGACTACTTGTCCTGAGGCCCATATTACCATGTTCTGTAGACGGATGACTGGTTGTGTAAACAATGATCAATTGTTAATCCATTATTTTCAGGATAGTTTGGTTGGGGCAGCGGCTAGGTGGTATAATCAATTGAGTCGTGTAAGGATCGGTTCTCGGAGAGACCTAGCGCAAGCCTTTATGCAACAATATAATCATGTGACTGACATGACTCCTGATAAAATCACATTGCAAAACATGGAAAAGAAGCCTAATGAAAGTTTTAGGAAATATGCACAGAGATGGAAGGAGGTTCCATGCAAGTTCAACCACCGCTCTTGGAGAAAGAAACTACTATGCTGTTCATTAACACTTTGAAGGCCCCATTCATTACTCACATGATTGGAAATACCACTAAGAGCTTTGCTGATATAGTTATGGCAGGAGAAATGATTGAGAATACCATAAGGGATGGCAAGATAGAAGGAGAAACTGCTAAAAGATCGGCCCCAAGAAGAAAAGATAATGAAGTCAACAATACGAGTAGTTATAATCCAAAAGCGGTTACGGTTAGTCAGCCCAGAGTAACTACAATTAGGCAACAGGATTCTCAAAAGTAGGGATCTGGTTCGAGATAAAATTCTGAGAAGGTCTCATTTACGGCTATCCCAGTGACATATCGGGAGCTTTATCAAAGTTTATTTAATGCGCATGCAATAGTTCCTTTTCATTTGAAACCTCTGCAACCTCCATACCCTAAATGGTACGATGCAAACGCCAAATGTGAATACCATGTAAGGATATCAGGACATTCGATCGAAAATTGCACTGGCTTTAAAATAGCAGTAGAAAGACTTATCAAGATGGGGGTTGTAAAGTTTGACGACACCCCTAGTAGTGAGAACCCGTTGCCAAATCATGGTAATCAAGGGGTAAACGCAGTTGGGGCTATTGGTACAAGAAGGATTAAGGAGGGCGTAGCCAAGGTGAGAACGTCGATGAAAGTAATTTGGGAAGAAATGGTGAAAAAAGAGATGATAATCTCTAAAGAAAGAAATAGAGGAGTGAGGGACTACTGCGAGTTCCATGCTGAAGAGGGACATAGGATCCAAGAATGTGAAGAGTTTAAGGTCTTGGTACAAGGCCTTATGGATAATAAGGAGCTAGAATTTTATGAAGTTGGCTCAGATGAGGGACATATATGCATATTAGAAGGTGCACCAAAGAATCAAAATCGGCCAAGGATCATTATTTCTTTACCAAAAAATAATGAAGTTGAAATACCAACGGTACCGAAAGTCATCATTCATAAACATGTTTCCTTTCCTTATAAGGATAACAAGAGGGCACCTTAGAATTATAACTGCAATGTGACAATGCCAGAAAAAGAGGGTATAGCTAGTGCTTCCAATGAGGCTCAAGGTGAGGGTTCTTACACATGTAGTGGGAAGCGTTACGATGTAGAAGGTGTCAGAGTTGAGCTCGCAAAAGCAAAAGCCTTTGGCAAAGGAAAGGGGATTGAGACACTAGTCAATGAGCCAGTAAAGGAAGAAGAAGCCAGAGAATTTCTAAAGTTCTTAAAACACAGTGTGTACAGCGTGGTTGAACAATTGCGTAAACAACCAGCTCGCATATCAGTATTGGCTTTGCTCCTAAGTTTAGAAGTACATCGGGAAGTATTGATGAAAGTGATCAACGAGACTTATGTTACTAATGATATATCCGTCAACAAGTTGGATCGATTGGTTAGTAACATAAGTGCTGACAATTTCATCTATTTTAATGATGATGAAATCCCACTTGGTGGCATGGGATCAGCTAAAGCTTTGCACATCACTACTCGCTGTAAAGGGTATACATTGCCGAGTGTGCTTATTGATAATGGATCGGCCTTAAATGTCCTACAATTATCTACACTGAATAGATTACCCATAGATAGTTCTCACATGAAAACATGCCATAATGTAGTGAGAGCATTCGATGGTACGGAGAAAAAAGTCATGGGAAGAATTGATATTCCTTTGATAATTGGGCCAAATACCTATGAGGTGGACTTTTTAGTGATGGACATCAAGCCCTCTTACAATTGCTTGTTAGGGAGGCCTTGGATACACTCGGCAGGAGTGGTGCCCTCATCTTTGCACTAGAAATTAAAGTTAATAGTAGATGGACGGTTGGTCACTATAAACGCGGAGGAGGACATTATAGCGACAGTTACCAGTGATGCGCCTTATGTATAAGCAAATGAGGAGGCAATTGAATGCTCTTTCCGTTCATTAGAATTTTTTAGTGCAACATTCATTTCAGAAGGGAGTGAGATGTCGGTGCCCAATATGTCCAGAACTATAAGGATGAGTTTGCAAATGACAATGGGAAAATGAGCCTTGCCAGGAAAAGGATTGGAAAGATATCTTCAAGGAGGGATTCAAATTCCAGAGTTAAAGGAGAAGAGAGACCGTTTTGGTTTGGGTTACAGGCCAGATCAAAAGCAAAGGAGGAGGGAAATAGAGAAGCGTCAAGAGAGGAGAAGGGCGCGTTTATGTGGAAGAGAAGTAGAGTGGGAATCAATGACGTTCCCCCATATATCCCAAACCTTTGTATCAGGAGGGATGATTCACTCTAAAGGAGGGTTGCCTAAAAAAGGAAGCTTTTACATTGATGCTGTTCATAATAAAGAATTTGGATGAGGAAAACTTGAGGGCATTCACCCTTACGAACCGGGAAGCTCTTTAAACAATTGGGTTGCAGAAGAACTTCCTATAGTTTTTAAAGATTCTTCAGAGTAATTTTCAGAACACCCTTATTGCTCTAAAGCCTAGGAGTAGTAAGATTTCATTCGTAAAATATGCTCATGTTCAAATATTTACATTTCAATAAAACGTAACTTTTGTTATCAATTCAAGTGAATATTCTTTTATACCGTTCAATATTCTTTTGACCTTTACATTCTTTCATTTCATTTATAACATAAAAAAACAACATTTCGAAAATTCATTTATTCTTTGTACATTCTTTCGTACCCCGCAGGTCCCTAGTTATTAACGACATGAGTACTGATACTATAAATCCTAGATTCTCTTTTGAGCAAGACATGTGTTTAGAAGAACTTCAGGACTTTGAAGATGACAGGGATTGTGATATGTCTGCAGATCTGTTGAGAATGGTGAAACAAGAGGAGAAACAAATCCTACCCCGTGAGAAAGAGGCAATAGAGAATATAGCCTTGGAGGAAGGAAAGGAGGTGAAAGTTGGCACACATATTGCTAAGGAAATGAGACAAGGACTTGTTGAGCTGCTACGTGAATTTAAAGATATATTTGCATGGTCATATTAGGATATGCCAGGATTGAATACTGATATCGTGGTACATCGTCTTCCTATAAGATAAGATTGCAAGCCAATTCAACAAAAATTGTGAAGGATGATATTGTATTGAAAATAAAAGAGGAAGTCAAAAAGTAGTTTGATGCTGAATTCCTACAAGAAGTTAAGTATTCAGAATGGGTGGCTAATATTGTGCCTGTCTCTAAGAAGGATGGGAAGGTACGAATGTGTGTTGACTATAGAGATTTAAACAAAGCTAGCTCGAAGGATAATTTTCCTTTACCGCATATAGACACTTGGCAGATAATATAGCGGGATATTCATTGTTCTCCTTCATGGATGGTTTCTTAGGGTACAATCAGATAAAGATGCATCCTGAAGACATGGATAAAAATACCTTCATAACATTATGGGGCACCTTTTGCTACAAGGTAATGCCCTTTGGGCTGAAGAATGTAGGAGCAACATACCAAAGGGCTATGGTGACTTTATTTCATGATATGATGCACAAAGAGATTGAGGTGTATGTTGATGATATGATTGCTAAATCTCAAACAGAGAAGGAGCATATTGAAGTCTTGAGGAAGTTGTTCCTAAGATTAAGAAAGTTTCAGTTGAAGCTTAATCTAGCAAAATGCACTTTCAGAGCTAGGTCGGGGAAATTACTAGGCTTTGTGGTTAGCAAAAAGGGAATAGAAGTTGACTCAGAAAAAGTTAGAACTATACGAGATTTGCCTCCACCACGCACTCAAAAGGAGGTTTAGGGTTTTCTTGGAAGGTTGAATTACATTGCTCGGTTTATTTCACAACTAACAGAGAAATGTGATCCTATATTTCGCCTCCTTAGAAAAAACAACCAAGGTACTTGGGATGAGGAATGTCAGAATGCCTTTGATAAAGTCAAACAATACTTGCTAAATGCTCCAGTACTATCTCTACCCAGTCCAGATAAACCATTAATCCTGTACTTATCGGTGTTTAGTAATTCTAAGGGATGTGTGCTTGGTCAACATGACGAGTCAAGAAGAAAGGAGAAAGCGATATATTACCTCAGTAAGAAATTCACTGAGTGTGAAATGAGATATTCGCCAATTGAAAATTTGTGTTGTGCTTTAATTTGGACGACTCTAAGGTTGAGACAATTTATGCTATATCATACGACTTGGCTAATTTCTAAACTTGATCCGTTAAAGTACATGATAGAGTTAACAGCCCTAAATGGAAGAATGGCAAGATGGCAAATATTACTTTCAGGATTTGATATAGTCTATGTGAGTCAAAAGGCTATAAAAGGAAGCGCGATAGCAGAGTTTCTGGCTAGCAGAGCTCTAGAAGATTATGAGCCGTTGAGCTTTGATTTCCCTAATGAGAAATTGATGTATGTGGAAGTCGTTGAAGAATATCCTTGGAAGCTGAACTTCGACGGTGTATCTAACGCGGTAGAAAATGGAATTGGGGCAGTTTTGGTCTCTCTAGATGGTGATCATTATCCATTTACATGTAAATTGGATTTTGACTGTACGAACAACATGGCTGAATATAAAGCATGCATCATGGGGATTAGAGCGGCCAAAGAGCAGGAAATTAGAACTTTGGAAGCATATAGAGATTCTGCGTTGGTAATTTACCAGCTTCGGGGTGAATGGAAGACAAGGGACCCCAAATTGATTAATTATCAAAAGGTAGTTTTGGAGTTACTTGTAGAGTTTGATAACGTCACTTTCAGTTATCTCCTACGGGACGAAAATCAGATGGCGGACGCTCTGGCGACATTGGCTTCCATGATTAAAGGAAATAAACAAGAGGATATGAAACCAATTCAGATGAGCATTTCTGAGGTTCCAGCTTATTGCTGTAACATTGAAGAAGAGGAAAAGGATAACCATCTTTGGTATCAAGATATATTACAGTATGTGAGAAATCGTGAATATCCTGAGAAGGCAACTGAAAATGACAAAAGAACTTTAAGGAGGTTAGCCTGCGAATATGTGCTAGATGAGGATATCCTTTATAAGAAAAGGAAAGATCAGGTACTTTTGAGATGCGTTGACACTGTAAAAGCTAGACAAATCCTGGAAGAAGTACATGAAGGAGTTTACGGTACACATACTAATGGCTTTACGATGGCAAGACAAATCATGAGGTTTATATACTATTGGTCTACTATGGAAGGAGATTGTATCAACTATACTAAGAAATGTCATAAATGTCAGATATACGGGGACAAGATTCATGTACCACCTTCACCCTTACATGTTATGACTTCTCCATGGCCCTTTTCCATGTGGGGCATGGATGTCATTGGGCCAATATCACCAAAAGCTTCGAATAAGCATCGTTTCATTTTTGTCGTCATTGATTACTTCACGAAATGGGTAGAGGCAGCTTCTTATGCTAGTGTCACCAAGTCAACAGTAGGTCGATTCTTGAAAAAAGAGATCATTTGCCGGTATGGTGCCAGAGAGGATCATATCAGATAATGCATTGAATTTGAATAACAGCACGATTGCGGAAGTCTGCAGCCAATTCAAGATTAAACATCATAATTCATCTCCATATCGCCCAAAGATGAATGGGGCAGTGGAAGCTGCTAACAAAAACATCAAGAAGATAGTGGGGAAAATGATTGAAACCTACAGAGATTGGCATGAGAAGTTACCATTTGCACTCTTAGCCTATCGAACGTCCGTCAGAACCTCTACTGGGGCAACTCCTTTCTCGTTGGTTTATGGGATGGAGGCAGTGTTACCCATTGAAGTAGAAATACATTCTCTTCAAATTCTGTCAGAGATAAAGTTGGATGAAGCAGAATGGATTCAATCGCGGTATGACCAATTGAACCTGATCAAAGAAAAGAGGCTAAAAATTATTCGCTATGGTTAGATGTATCAGAAGCGAATGATGAGAGCCTATGACAAGAAGGTTCGTCTAAGAGAATTCCACGAAGGGGATCTTGTATTGAAATAGATTCTCCCCATACAAAAGGACTTTAGAGGGAAATAGATGTCGAATTGGGAAGGACCATATGTTGTGAAGAAGGTTTTCTTTGGTGGTGCACTGATTTTAACAGAAATGGATGGGAAGAGTTTACCCAATCCAATGAATTCAAACTCAGTCAAGAAATACTTTCTCTAAAAGGGAAGGGAATCCAAAGTGAAAACCCGCAAATGGCGCCTTGAGACCAAAGGGGTTTTGAGTTGAAAACCTGAAAGCGCTACTCAAATTTCGAGAGACATGCAATGACCTTGCTATACTAGATTTAGCGAGAAGTGGAGTGTGTTACATACTGGGGCATCAACAAAATACTTTTGATCTTCTAAACACATGTTAAACTCAAAATGGTCTTCATGAAATTTGTATACAGAAGCCCAAGCTGTGATATGTTGGACATCGAATTTTTGTTCTGATTACTATCTTTAGATTCTTTTTCTTCTCAAAGATATGTTTTTAGATTAATTTCTTGTTGTACTCTGATGATTTTTTAAGATCAGATTATTTGTGTTCCAAAGTGTGTTGTATTGAAATAATGATTGATGAACTAAATATTTTTACAAATGAAGTTTTGCACATTACTCTGGGAATTTCTAGAGAATACGAGAAACTAAAAAAGAACAATTATTTGAAGAATTCCCATGAGTAAGGGTCGGAGGTATTCGAGGGAATTTCTTCAGTCCAAAGAATGTTTGGACAATTCAAATGATTCAATCTTAAGAGAGGATCGTTTTCGGCAGGTCGTAGCATTCAGAGAATGATACAATAGGACTAATCTGATTCAAAACATAGGAACAGAGTGTGACTGATATTTTGAGATGGAATTTTGATGGATGAATGAGTAAAGACATCCGAAATAGGAATTATTTTCATAACATCTTGCATCATAATATGTCTATTTAGGGGCATTTGACTCATTTCGATCATGGCACCCAAATCATTAGGCATAAATACATACGCATTCTACAGGTTAAGTCCCCTAGGGGATAATGTAGATCGAAGATAACAGATTTAGCGTCTCTGTATTGTTCGAGAGCAGATCGAAGATAACAGATTTGGCGTCTCTATATTATCAGAGAGCAGATCGAAGATAACAGGTTTGGCGTCTCTGTATTATCAGAGAGCAGGTCAAAGATAACAGATTTGGCATCTCTGTATTGTCAGAGAGCAGATCGAATCAAAGATAACAGATTTGGCGTCTCTGTATTGTCAGAGAGCAGATCGAAGATAACAGATTTGGTGTCTCTGTATTTTCAGAGAGTAGATCGAAGATAACAGATTTGGCGTCTCTGTATTGTCAGAGAGCATATCAACGATAACAGATTTGGCATCTCTGTATTGTCAGAGAGTAGATCGACGATAGCGGATTTGACATCTCCATATTGTCAGAGAGCAGACCGGAGATAGCTGATTTGGAGTCTTTGTATTGACGGGGAGCAGATCGGAGAAAGCACATCTGGCATCTCTGTATTGACAGAGAGCAGATCAAAGATGATTGATTTGGCATCTCTGTATTAGACGGGGAGTTGATCAAAGATAGTGGATTCAACATTCGTATGATCACATCGAAGAAGATTGAAGATAGTGGATTTGACATTTGTGTGTTCACATCGAAGCAGATCGAGGATAACAGATCTGGCGTTTCTGTATTGACAGAGAGTAGATGGAAGAGAGTAGATCAAAGATGACTGATTTGTTCTCTCTGTATTAGGCGAGGTGCAAATTAAAGACATCAGCGTGGCGTCCCTGAGTTTGTGGAAAGCAGATTGAGGACCATGAGGATCAAGATTTCGAGACTTGGCCAGGCCGGGCAAATTTGGTCCTTTTATAATCTTTGTTCTATTCCTATTACATAGTAATAAGCAAAGAGAGGCAGCTGTAATAGCCTAAATTTACCCTGGCCCTTAAAATAAATAAAAATAAAAATTTATTAAATAAGAAGGTCCATTTACAGTCTATTTACAAAGCCGAAAATCCATTAACCCTATACCCGGTTACACCCAAGCCCGTACTGTAGCCCAGATACCCAAATGCTGCCCAAAATTTGTTAAACCCAAAATACACAGGGCCCAAGTGGCCCAATTCGTTAACAGAAGACAGAAAGGCCTAGGGTTTTAGAAACCCTAGGCGCCGCAAGCTTCCCAACCGTCACGCCTCTTCGCCTCCATCAGTGTCGTGATTCCAGGCTCCGTAGCACGCCGTGATCGACGCAAGAATCAACGCCAACACACTCACCACCGAGATATCCTCGCCGATACCTGCAAAAAGGAAAGAACGACAGTAGCAAAAGAAGCAAACTTGGAAAGAAATCAAAGGATTCTTTCCTAAAATGTGACAGAGGGTTATAAAAACCCCTTTTTTTTCTAATGTGTGGACACGATTTTTTAGATCAGATATAAAAAAGACAGAAACAAAAAAACTTTGAAACCTTGTCAAAGAATAGAGGTGATACTTCTTACTTTCTTTTCATTATTTATTTCTTGGATACCAGCATATAGTAAAAAAAAAAATACATTATAAAAATAATAAGGTTACCCTTTCGATTCGCTGCGAAAAACGAAACTTTTGAGAATCCCGACCGCCGAATAGGGCAGTCGTGTGGATTCTTCCCCCAACTAACGAAGAGATCTTGGCGGAAATAAATAGATATTATAAAAAGAAACTAGATTATATTAATAATACAAAGTATAAGATCAGTGATTGGTTTAACATAAACATAAAAAAGGGAGTTAACCTTCATTTTTTTCACTAATTCAAAACGGAACATGAAATTTTGGTTTCATTCGGCTCCTTTATGGAAGATGGATAAATAAAAAAAAAGAAATAAATAAAATAGAATATAAATAAGATAAACAATAATTGTTGTGATTAATTGTCTTTAATTGCTCACTTTCGCAATTGATAGGATTAAATTACTTTGATATTTTTAAGGGACCAAATTGCTCAATATCAAAATTGAGAAGGACTAAGAAGTGTTTTTACCTATTTCTTAAATTTATCAATAAGACATAGACATCCTTAAAATAATATTTATTGATGTGTAATTTTACAAACTCATTGGCCATTCACACCCAATCAATCAAACTCTTAATATATATTATGTATAGATATCCCTGTAAGACACTTTATTTCTTATTCTCACAAATTATATGTATATATATTAAATTTCAATAACATAAAACAACCAATTCCTCAAAAATCATTATATTTCTTGATTTACTTAGTACATGAAAGTTTGTTTCCTGTTTTTCCAGCCACGGACCAACATCATCTCTCATCTTTAGCCTTTAGGTTATTTCAATCTAAAAGCCACTGTAATTCCAAGCGTATAACACGTAGGTAGATAGATAGAATGCGAAAGATTTTCATATAATCATCTGGGGAAAAGGTTACATCTCTCGGTACTCTAAGCTCTTCGATGAAAACCCTAAAGCTTCAAAGCTAATTTTGTTGTATGTACACTAAAAAGAGAAGAAAAACACAAGTGATGGTTTGAAATGCAAGCAGAGGTTTGGAAGGCAAGGGAGGTCTCTGCACCTCATATTTCATGCCTTTAAGATGTCACTGCTATTTGGCTCCCTCCTTCATTCATTGCCAAGAAGCTCACCCGTTTCTGCAAATAAACAAACGAAACCTTATTTGGTTATTTATAAGCTTGTCATCCCATTAATTGATATATGAAATGATTTGATTTTGTTAACAAGACGTGCATGCCTACAAAGATTGGAAGAAAGAAACTCAGCAAATCATTTGAATTAGTCAAATTTTATGACGAAAAGGTTAGACAGGAATGGTAATTAAAATATTCAAAAAAACATTATCTATGGAAAGATCCATATATCTATCTAAGTTCTGTCAAAATATTGGTATGAAGTATTCATATGGTGACAAGTTTAAACATAATTAAATAATTAACACCACAATTTTACCTTACTAATCCAACGAATTTCTTCCTGTTCAACATCCTCAATATTCTACGGTCAAATCACGTGAGTTGGAATTATTATAGCTAGTTTCAATTGTTTTTTCATAAAATCCAACAAATTAAGACAAAGTCTATATGTATATAAGCCATAAAATTCAATTCAAGAAGATTCAGAACCCTATCGTTATACTTCAACCAATTCTTATTCCGTACGTCATACCATGCAAACACTGTTAACTAAACATCACAAAAAATGCGAACCAATATCACCATATCTTGCTTAACTTTCGTAAATATGAAAAATAAAATTAAGAATTTATTTAGATACATTTCTTTTTTATATGGCTCTTGTGTAAAATTTAAGTTGGAGTCGAATTCATTTAGAGAAAAAATCTGCATACTCAACACACATGCCTTGAAAATAAATAAGAGTATGATAGTGTGGTGGGAAACTAACCTCACGAGCCTTGAAACCATCTCCGATGCTTCCGTGGCTGGCTTTCCAATGCAGTTGCGGCTGCTTATCAACTTCAGCATGTGAGCTATTCCCGGTGTTGGCCACACAAAGTTGCATGATTTTCTCTGCTGCCTCTCTCTCATTTACGCTTTCTTTGATCAATCTCTCAACTTGGGACTTGGGAAGCCTCATTTTTACCCTCATTGCTCCACTCTCCGACCCTCCTCCTTCCTCTTCATTCTCCTCCTCGGGGATCGCAATTATGGGTTTCATGAGTGTAAGATCCGACACGGATCTCCTCGATAGCATCAAGCTTTCCAGCCTGTCTTTAGCACTCATGTTTATTCCCGACCGGACCCTTCTCGGAACTCTCTCTTTGGGAGCCTCTGGCAACTCTACCAAGAAGTAAAGCCTCTTGGGCTCCAAGTTTTGATGCGACTGCAATGGCTTTGCTCGAATCCCGAAATGCTTAACGGCTTCTGATTCTAACAGTACATGCCCTGGATAAGCTTTCACCACTTGCTCCGCTCTCACCGGGGTCTTCAACTTCATTGTTTCCCCGTTTATTTTCATCACTTTGGTCATCTTTTTACCTCCCAAGCTATTCCCCATTTCTAAATCAAGATGCTTTGATATTCTTTCTTTGCCCAACTTTAAACCATACACAAACTTTATGGTATATGAATTAAGATAAGGACATTTATATATTATGGGGTTTTGATGGTTAAGGGATGAGTGGTCAAAAAAGAGGGCAAACCTTTTGAAAACGAGCCAAAGGTTTGACAAAGATGAAAATTTATAGAGAAAGTACGTAAGATATCGCTTTCAGTGAAATGATTTTAATTACATGACTTAAAACATCAAATATAGTTTGATGAAGTTAATTAAACCGTACGTTTTTAAATTGAATTCAACAAACCATACCCATGAAATGGATTTCCAAATTTACGCCCGTGACATGTGGGGGAATATTTTTTGTTTTTAACATATTAGAGTAGGTAAAAATCATTATTTTTTGTCTTCATTTGCAGTGGATCAAGGTTTACGATAATCACGGCGTGGGAATCTGTTTTAAGCTTTACTTTTCCATTGATTTCAAAATGCACATGTGAACACCTGACTTTTTCCCCCACACCCTCTTATTCATATTTTAATCTATATCCAACAAACATTTGAGTTTGAAACATAATTTCTAGTTCCTCTAAATTATTTAATCATCATTTAAAGATACCACTTTCCTTTTATAAATATTATTTTAATGAATGTTAGATCATAATTTCCTTTCTATTATACACATGTTTGAAGAAAACTAGATTTGTATCCAACCATTCTTTATCCTTTTGGGGTTTAGAAAAGACTGCTACGGTTGAATTTGAGAAAGAGAAAGGTTTTGTTTTTCAGCTTGTATTTTTTCATGTTTATTTTTCCTTCCCTTTTTCAGAAGTTTATGTTTGAATGAAACAAGGTCTAAATTGACTATCAACTCATCAACTTGGAACTCTTTTATTTACTTCCAAGCCCTTGCTTTACTAATTTTTTTTTTTACGCTCTTTTGTTTTTTTTTTTTTTTAAGGATCTGTATTCTGCATGTGCCCAATTTAGGTTTTAAACATAAATTTAAAAAATAAGATTGAAAGAAATTAATTTCTATACACCAATTTTTGGTTAATTTAATGTCATTCTCATAATGGTAGTTCCATTTACGACACCCTAACTATCTATAAATGACAAAATGAAGGAGCATCATCATCTGTCTTAATAGGGGTTTTACTCTTCTCTTTTTTTCCCATGTGCGTATGTAAGCTCATTGAATTTTGAACTATAGAAACAAAAATACTCGTGTTATGTTATAATATTAGTCAAAGTCGTTACTTGAATTTTACTGGCATTGGTCTAAATTCTGAAATGGGTGCTAATGTAACATAGTCCCCATTGTTGGCTTGATTTTCATCATCAGAATTCAGTATAAGGCTTCTAGATATAAAAGCTTAAAAATACAAAAGAACAAATCATAAAACAAACACTGGTTGATAAAATCCGACAAGTACAATCATGTTGCTCATGCATATCCGAAATTCAGTATACTCAATCAACGATAACTATAGGAAAACGGCCGCCATCCTATCCTATCCTATCCCATCAGTTCAAATATGTTGGCGTTTTGAGTTTTTATAAACGTTTTTCTTTCCAAAGCAAAAAAAGACGCATGTTGTAAAAGATTCTCATGCCTTGATTTCGCTTATCAAAGGGAGATCGTATCTTAATCTGTTCCACGTTTCATTTGTGGGAACTGCTGGAGATGCCATTCTCAACACAACTAAATACTGTTACAAAATCTCTATTAACTAAAATCTCCTCTGTTTCAAATAAGCTTCACAAACACAATTCATAATTAATTAAACTCAAAATAAATAAGTAAAAAATTTATTTCATTTAAACAATAAGATCATCCCATACTGTACATATAATCCATAATTCAAAAACTTCTAAATAAATGATAAAAATTTAAATTTAAAATATGTTAAAATTTTTTTTTATCCCTAATCAGTACACTATATTTCAGCCAATATGAGAAAAATTAACCAACACCCACCAATACAATCAGTACCAACTGAAAATTGAACCGAAACAAAACTTAAAATTTATTATTTCAATTTATTACCATATTGAAATTTACTACCATAATTTCAGTACAAGTTTTTTTTCCTATGTAGGAATTTCCAAGGGTATGTGAACCACCTCAAGCTACCCAAATTTAATGATTCTCAACACCAGCAAGAGATCAAAACAAAAGCAAATCTTCATTTTAAACTACCGGACCAAACGAATGTTTTACACACTCATCAATGGTTGAAGAAATGAATACACAGAGAACAATGAGAATGACTTTGTATCTCATGCTTGAAAGGAATAGAATGGTAAATTTCTATAACAATTAGTCTATGAAAATAAATAAATAAAATAGCAAACTCTCTAGTGCAACCTGTTGGAAATATACTATTGGAAAACGAAATAGTTAGACTACCAGGAAAAATGAATTGAGTGTAATCAAATAAATAATCATTGTGCCACGGAAGAACCACTACATTAGAAGCAAATCTATTTTTATCGGTGTAATCATGTAATGGGTATCTGATTTGTCGCAATTAGCTGTAGCAGATTAAATTAATTTTTGTACTTAATAAGCTCGTAGGAAAGTAATTTCGTTATGTTTTTATTTACTTTTCACATTTAGTAATTAGGTAATAAAACGAGGAATTTAAGCATTTTATATGACCTTGTGAGTCAAGGTAGGCCTAAAGGTAGACTAACATGTTCGGTGAGTGTGTAGGAGATCATTCAAAGGTAAAAGGATAGTGGATTGCTTGTGATGTTGCAACATGGAGCTTGGATGTCGCAACCAACAAGCAGAAACCCAATGAGCAGTCTGCCAAGGATGTCGCGACACATACCATAAGGTGACGTGACACAGCCCTGAAGACATGCCCAACTAAGCAAACTGTCATCAGTGTCGCAACATCGATGCAACGTGGTCAGTTAATGGACTAGAGGTGTTTTCGTCTACACAATGAACTTGAACAAAGATTAGTCAGTCATTTTAGGTCAATGATGAGCTACTAACCCTAGGCATATAAACATGATTGCTCATAACAGTTTAGAGGATAGTTCTTCTAGAGTTTGATTTCACTATCATTTGTAGTTTAGATTTCTCTTATTTGTAATTTTTATTTCAGTTTTTATTTCTTTTTTTGCGGGATTTGGATTGTAGATCTATCAAACTCATCACGAATTATTGTTTGCGACGCAATATTTTTTATCTATATCAGGATCTTTCTCATCAATTTTATTGTATGTGTTAGATTCATGAGGAACTAATCCTTATGGAGATTAATGAGTGGACATGGGATTAGTTAACACCTATGTAGGGTTTCTTAATGGATCAGTTGGTTGGGAAAGGAAGAACTTGAAACCCTAGGATTGACGACCCTAGGAAATCATGAAGGTAGAAATGAACCCGTATTACATACTGTGAAAACCTTACCCTGACTTGGTCTGACCTATGACATCAAGAGATAAGTAGTGCTTGCCGACTCATTAGTTTAGTGGAAGGCCAAGAGACCCTGGTAGGTTAATGACTAGCTGATTGAATAAAACTCGAAGTAGAAGTTAATTATGAACATTGAAACGAGTTAGTCTTCTGTCGTTAAATCTGATAAGTTACAATCTAGTATGTCATTATTTTATTATTCTTAGAAAATATCTTTTATTATCAACTTATGAATAGTTGTAATATAATTTAACAAAAGGACTAATTAAACTTGTTAGTGTAAAAGTTAATATTAGTTTAATCTAGCCTCCTTTGGGTACGATCCTCAGAGTACTTCTAGTACTTCATTGTACAAATCTATATTACAACCTGACTTATACACTTGCAAACACCGCCTAAGTCCTTAACTTTTGTATCAATGTTCTTTCTTCCGACATTGGTACATCGGGAGGTGGTTAAGTTGTTGTCGTCTTTGCCGGAGAGGCTTTACCATTAGATTAGTTTTAATTGTTATGCTTAATAGGATGGTTAGGAAAATTTTCAAATTATAGATACGATTTTAATTTTTACTTACTTATTTAATTTATTAACTCATTCTTTTCACGTTTTGGATTTCAGCGTACGAGTAGATGCAATGATATTCCCAATGAGCCAGTACTAAGGAAGTCTACAAAGCTGACTGTCATAGTTTATTCCCATTTAAATTATAACATTGCAATTCCCATTTATTAGTTTTGTTGTTATTAGAAATCTGTAGGATGATACAAGTATTAGGAATAGTAACTTTTGACATGAACTGGTTAAAATCTAGCATTATTTGACCTATTATTAGGAACCCCTAGTTTGAACTTAACCTTACATTACTAACATGGATATCTTTGAATCTTAAGTTTAGCAGTTATGCGAAGGGAGATCCAATAGTATTTCTACGCCAATTTGAATAGTTATGTAGTACAATTGTGTGTGCAAATGTTTTACCAAAGGCAATTGAATTGCTACTTATTCCCTTTACCCTAGAAATAAGTAAAAGTCTAACTAGATGCTCTTCCTCTAGATACCATCACTACTTGGACAGAATTTGTACAATTATTTTTATGTCGAGTTGTACCAATGAATACGATAATTAGTACATATGATGAGTTATTCGGATTCAAGCAAGGTGCTACCGAAAGATTGGGGTAGGCATGAGAAAGATTTAAGGTGATTCTTCAAAAGGTATTGGGAGGAGGTATTGATCTTGGTATACAATTACAACATTTTTATGATGGATTGGACGAGTATAATAAACAATAATTTGACATCATAGCCGGAAGAAGTGTTTGGTTGAAATTGGGTCATGAAATAGTCATAATGCTGGAAAAAGGTAAGCAAGAACGATTATACATGGGGCATGAGTAGGAAACTAGAAATTGTGGAGGCAGTGGAAATCATACCACAAGATGTTATGACCACTAATCAGAAAGGGTCAAGGGAAGTGTTGAATGATGTAGAGTTGGATGAGGTAGGAGTGAGAGAATAGAACAATGAAGAAGAAGAAACCATTGAAGACTTGGAATATGAAAATGATGAACTGGTCTTTCAGCTAGATTGGTGGAATAAGAGTAAGGAACATCAAGAACTGGTAAGCCTATTTTCGAATAGAATGATACCTTATATTGTGGAACCACGTGTTCTAGAATTAAAGCCTCTTCCAGATAATTTGAAATATGGGTATTTGGGGGAGTAGAATACATTGCCTATAATTATTATAGCAGGTCTGTCGACAGAGTAGGAAGGGGCATTATTGGATGTTTTAAAAAGGTACAAGAAAGTGATTGGATAGACTATTACGGACATTAAAGGTATCAATCCAACCTTATGCCAACATAAGATTAAATTGGAAGAAGGAAAAAAAATAGTTGAAAATGTACAATGATGTTAAAATCCAACTGCGAATGAGGTAATGAAAAAAGAATTGCTCAAATGGCTAGATGATGGAATAGTCTATGCTATTTCTGATAGTGAATGGGTGAGTCCCACATAGTGTGTACCGAAAAAAGGAAGATTGGCTGTAGTAGAAAATGAGAAGAATGTATTAATCTCAACTTGGACAATAACTAGATAGTGTGTATTGAATATCGAAAATTGAATGATGTGACTAAAAAAGATCATTTTCCCTTCCATTTATTGATCAGATGCTTGATAGATTAGTAGGAAGAGAATATTATTAATTTATTGATGGATACTCTGGATACCATCAGATCTCCATAAACCCCAATGATTAAGAAAAAAATCATATTCACATGTCCCTTTGGTACATATGCTTTCAAGCGCATGCCATTCGGGTTATGCAATGCCCATACAACTTTTATGAGATGTATGACTGCTATTTTTGCAAATATTTTAAAAGATGGCCTTGAAGTATTTATGGATGATTTCTCAAAATATGGAGACTCATTCCGGGAATATCTAGATAATCTTGAGAAAGTGTTCAGAATATGTGAAGAAACCAACCTGATACTTAATTGGGAAAAGTGTCATTTTATGGTGAAAGAATGAATGGTTTTAGGACATCAGATCTCTAAGAAAGGTCTGGAAGTAGATAAAGAAAAAATTGAAGTCATAAAAAACCTGCCAATTCCCACTACGGTTTGCAGCGTAAGAAATTTCTTGGGACAATTGGTTTCTATAAGTGATTTATTAAAGCTTTCGCACAAAGCAGAAAGCCACTGAACCATTTTTTATAGAAAGTACCATTCATGTTTAATAAGGAGTGTATCGAAGCTTTTGAGGTAATAAAAGAAAAACTCACCTCTACACCTATTATCATTAATACTAATTGGTTAGAGTTATTATGTGCGATGCTAGTGACTATGCTATAGGAGCAGTGTTGGGACAAAAGAGAGATAAGACTTTTTTGTTCCATTCATTACGCGAGTAAGAAATTGAACTCAACACAGTGCAATTATACCACCAAAAAAAAGGAAATGCTAGCCATTGTACTTACATGTGAGGAATTTCTTCCTTACTTTATGGTAACAGAGTATATGTCTACATAGATCACGCATTGAAATATGTGATGAAAAAGAAAGAGACTAAAGTTCGACTAATGAGGTCGGTCCTATTGCATCAAGATTTTGACCTTTGGATAATAGATCGAAAAGGAATAAATAATTAAATAGCTGGCCATCTGTCAAGGTTGGAAAATGGAACAGAAACAAAAAATGGTGAAACAGTAAACGAAACTTTTATTGATGCGCAATTATTTAAAGTGGAGTTGTATCAAGACAAGCACAAGGATGATAAAATGCCATGGTATGCTGATTATGTTAATTATATAGCCCAAGGGGTCTTCCCAATAAATTCCTTTTGGCAACAAAAGAAGAGAATTATCCACAAGTCAAAAAAATATATTTGGGAATAATCGTATGTTTTTCGACAATGTACAGATCAATTGACCCGAAGATGTATAGCTGAATAAGAGATAGATGACATTCTGAAAGAATGCCACACATCACCATTGGTGGACATTTCAGAGGAAAAAGGACTGCTCAAAAGATATTGCAATCGAGATTTTATTGGCCCACCATGAACAAAGATGCCTACAATTTTGTACAGAAATGTGATAGATGCCAACGAACTGGAATTATATTGAAGAAGGATGAAATGCCGCAGACTGGAATCTTAGAGGTGGAAATATTTGATATGTGGGAAATTGATTTCATGGGCCTTTTTTCAAGTTCATTAAAAAAATAGTATATTCTATTGGTTGTAGATCATGTTCCAAATGGGTTGAAGCAACGATTCTACCCACTAATGATATAAGGTCAATAGTAAAATTCTTGAGGAAAAATATATTTTCAAGATTCAGAACTCCTCAATCTCTCGTAATCACTAAAGAATCTCATTTTTTTATTAAAAAGTTTGAATAAGCCTTAGCTAAAGTGAAAGACATCGAATCATGACAGCATACCATCCTCAAGCAAATGGACAAGCAGAGATGTCCAATCGGGAAGTTAAACAAATTTTGGAAAAAAAAAATGGTAAACCTGATCAAGAAGATTGGGCACTTAGATTTGATAATGCGTTATAGGCATACAGAACAATGTATAAAACACTGTTAGGTATGTCCTCATATAAACTTGTGTATGGCAAAAATTGTCATCTGCCCATTGAATTAGAAAAGAAAGCATATTGGGCGATAAAGGAATTGAAATTAGATCCTGAGTTAGCCAAGGAAGAAAGACTATTTCAACTGTAAGAATTAGAAGAGTTTTGATTCATGGCCTATGAGAACGTAAAACTGTATAAGGAAAGGAGCAAAATCCAACACGATATAAGAAAAGAGACTTCTTGCCAGGACATAAAGTGCTTCTATTCAACTCAAGGTTAAAGTTGTTCCCCTAAAAATTAAAATCACAATGGATAGGACCATAGATAGTAAATCATGTTTCACTTCATGGTGCAATTTAACTTATCATAAATGGGGAACAATCTTTCCTTGTTAATAGGTAGAGAGTAAAACATTATTTTGGAGGGTCAACAAAGGAAGTTGTTGAAAAATAGGATTTGCAATGTAAAACTATCAGGGAGAAAGATAAGGGAAAGGAAAATCAGTAGGAGAACTGGGAAGTAAATAACTTCTTGTTATAGGATGGGGATTAACAAGGAAAGAATTCAACCAGTAATCTGTGCTTTTTGGATGAAGTCACAAAATCTAATAAATTTGCAGACTGCTCTGCATGTTGCGACACAAAGATGAAATTGATACAGGCTAATTGTCCTATGTGTCGTGACACCAAAATTACGTGTTATGACACCAAGTCGTAAAAATTTATAACCTTTATATTAACCTAGGACGTGACTGTAGGGGTATTTTAGTAAATTATTGACAGCTAACCTAGGGAATCTTTATTATAAAAGTATATGTTAACCTCCCTTAACCCCTAAGTCTGTTTATTAACTGTTTCAGGAATTCCCGAACCCTGAGAAACTCCATATCAACATATTGAAACTTGCAAGTGAATAAATTTGGATCATCAAAACTCTCTCTAGGATAGCTACACGAGAGTGGAAACAATTGCAACAAAACATCTAGTCAAAGAAATCAGCGAGAGAAAGGTTAACTTTTCTTAATTTTAACTTTATCAATATCATAGATAAAACTGTCACTTTCAAGAAGGAAGACATAAATAAATATCTATTGTACCTTCAACCAAACAAGTTTTTCCAATAACAAGGTCTTGATCCTTTAATGAGAGTGTGTAAAGGAATATGGGAAATAGTAAATGGATGCGAATGGACTACATTCTATCTAACCTCAGAGGAACTCGCTGTAATACCAATCATTCAAGAATTTTATTTAGCGTTAAAAAAAAGAGAGGTAAAGAGAGCATTTAATTAGATGCAAACATATGTTATGGTTAGAAGGATAAATGTCTTAGTTAATACTAGAGCAATTTGTCAATATTATGATGCACCATACTATTTTTGTGATTTTGTATTTAAGACTAACTTATGTCAGTACAAAAACATAAGTATAGGTGAGGTAATAACAGATCTAATAGAAGGTAGAGGGGAATGGACATGCCAAAACGACACCAAATTACCATTGACATTTAATAAGGAATTAATGTCACCTTTACCGAAAATATGAATGCAATTTATTTGCTCGAGGATAATATCTACGTCGGATATCTCTAACATTAATCTTGTGCAAGCTATTTTGGTATATGTAATATTATAGAGAAAACAAGTATGCATTGACACATGGATATATTAGAGTATACTCGAATGTGCAAGAGACCAAACGAAGGGAACTTTCTTTCCACACTTGGTAACAACATTATGTAAAAAATTAGGAGTTCCAATGGGAATGATGGAAATATTTATGAACCTACTGAAAAAGATGATAGGGGATAAGACATACACACAATTCATAATACTGTACAGGAAGAAAGTTAAAGAAAGATTACTAGAGGGAAAGGAATAGTTGAAATCTAACTCAATCTAATTTAGCTTTCTCAAAAAAAATTCTTTTGTCATATTTTTTCTATGCAGGAACCCTGCACGAAGAGAGCATTAAAATTAAGAGCTTTAACGAACAAGAAAGGTGAAACCCAACATAAGGTTACGACAAATTCAGGATCAATCGGGTAACTTCTTTCTTATATATTTGAGGGATGCACATTAGGGATAATGTGCTATCTAAAGTGTGGGGCAACATAGGAAATTTATGTTTTTTATTTGTAGGAAATTTTTGCTTTTATTTTTTTTTTAATTTTTCTTGTCTACTGTGTGCTTAAGCTTGTAGAAATACAAGTGATTGGTTAGGAGCATGTATATAGGTTGATTGTGTTTACTACAAATTTGGTATGATAGCGAATGATTTTAAATTATTAATTATTGCAACAATTAGCTCTATATATTACACTATAAATAGACATTAAGTAATTGAGTATACCAAGTGATAGAGAAAATATAGGTAAACAAACATACTAGTATGGATAATAGGTGACTAAAGTTGGGATTGTTTTGTCAATTAAATTCATGAATATTGAAATACCAAGGGATGACCTAAGACATTTTTTGGTATAAACATAGAGCCAAAAAGCCAACCTTATTCATTGACCTTCAATACCTATATTTGAGCCAGAAATCACTTCTTGAGGAACTTTCATACAAAACCCGAAGCCAAAACATGAATTGCACTTACCCTTTTTCATTGGTCCTTGTACTGCACGAACTTAAACATCGCGTTAGAACATCACAAGCCTTAAGCCTCAAAACGCTACAAGCCGAAAAGTCCTATATGACCTAGGTAAATCTATTTGTGAACAGACATTGCATTAAGTGAACATAACAATAGTTGCCTATATTCTGCGAGCATAATTGAAATCCCCATGTAATTTTCTTGATGGTTTGATATACTTGAATGTGTTTTTGTTATATGCTTTGTAATATACTAAACTTAGGTGTTTAAGGTTGATAGTAGTAAGTTATTTATGTATCATGCCAGAATTATCTGTACTTATAATTATCCCTATTTGCTTCCAACCCAAGCTAATCTTTGTATCATACTTGATCAAGGGTCATCACTTTTTATATTCTTCTTTTTATGTTTTTCTTGCTTGAAGACAAGTAATGACTTAAGTGTGGGAGAGTTTGATCTGCCACAATTTGTTGTAGTAGATTAAACTACTTTCTGTACTTAATGAGCTCATACGAAAGTAATTTCGTTATGTTTTTATTTAGTTTTCACTTTTAGTACTTAGGTAATAAAATGAAAAATTTAGGCAATTTATATGAACTTTTGGGCCAAGGTAGGTAGACTAACATGTTCCGTGAGTGTGCAGGACATCATTCAAAGGCAAAAAGACAGTGGACTATCATGATATTACATCACAAAGCTTGGATGTTGCAACACAGTAAATAGAATACCCAAAGAGTAGTATGCCAAAGATGTCATGATACAAACCATAAGGTGTTGCGACATAGCCCTAAAGACATGCCCAACTCAGCAAATTGACATCAGTTTCACAACACAAGCCAGAGGGTGTTGCGACATTGACTCGACATGGTCACTTAATGGACTAGGGGTGTTTTCATCTACATAATGAACTTCAAAGCAGGTTAGTCAGCCATTTTAGCTCAATGACAAGCTACTAACCCTAGGCCTATAAATATGATTGCTCAAAATAGTTTAGAGGTCAACTTTTCCTAAGTTTAATTTCACTTTCATTTGTAGTTTAGGGTTCTCTTATTTGTAATTTTTATTTCAAATTTTATTGCATTTTTCACAAGATTTTGATTGTAGATCTATCAAACTCATCACGAATTATTGTTTGTGATGCAATATTTCTATCTATATCAGGATCTTTCTCGATTTTACTTTTGATTTTGCAAATGGCTTTTTTCTAATTCAATTCTATTGTATGCGTTAGATCCATGAGGAACTAATCCAATAGGGAGATTAAAGAGTGGATGTGGGATTAGGTAACACCTATGTAGGGTTTCTTAGCAAATTAGTTGGTTGGGAAAGGAAGAATCTAAAACCCTAGGATTGACGACCCTAGGAAGTCATGAAGGTAAGAATAAACTCAAAATTGGTATTGCCTACCATGAAATCTTACCTTGACCTGGTCTAACCTGTGACATTGAGAGATAAATAGTGCTTGCTGACTGATTAAGCTACTAGAAGGCCAAAAGGCCCTGGTAAGTTAATGACTAGCTGGTTGAATAGAACCCGAAGTAGGAGTTAATTATGAAAACTGAAACGAGTTAGTCATCTTTCATTAAATCTGATAAGTTACAATCTAGTTCATCATTATTTTATTATTCTTATAAAATATCTTTTGTTATCAACTTATGAGTAGTCATAATATAATTTAACAAAAGTACTAATTAGACATGTTAGCATAGAAGTTAATATTAGTTTAGTGTAACCTTCTTTGGGTATGATCCTCGGAGTTCTTTCGGTACTTCGTTTTACAAATCTATATTACAAGCTAACCTGTACACTTGCAAAAACCGCCTAAATCCTTATATTTTGTAGTAGTATTCTTACTTTCGACGTTGGTAACTCAAGAGGTGATCAACGTCGCCCTCCAAGGTTAACACAATACTCCAATATTTGTACATCCAAATAAAGAAGGTGGAACACAATTGGTATTATTCTTCTAAAAAAAGAATCGGAAAAGCTGAAAAGGAACAAGTGAGCTATGGGAGAAAAGATTTGTTGTTTTCACTTTGTATAAAATGAGATCGTTCTACTATTTATATGATTTTCTAAAGGGGTAAAATGGTAAAATACGCAGTAACAGAAAAATTATATTTTTGGATTTTCTTCAATAGTTCTTAAATGAATTTTTTGGAAAAAAAAATTGTTTTGAAAAAAATATAGAAATTTTATCCAAAAAGAAATATGCGTGGTTTGTGTCGTAAACATGTGTTAACTTAAACAAAGACACGGACCGGGTGCCTTTAGCCCTAATTATTCAATGAGGATAAATGCAAGGTTATATTTAAACCCTCTTAGAAGCCTTTTCTCAACCAATGTGAGATTACCTATTTTGCATTACCAACATTCCCTACTTATGCAAAAGAATTGAAAATTTTTGTAAACATGAGAAAAGGTAAAACGTGAGAAGAGAAACAGCGAAATTAGTCGCTTAAGCATTAGTATCTTATGGATTTGAACTAGCACATACTGAAATGAGTGATTCTTCTCTTTAACAAGTGAACAAACCTTGAACTTGTTAAGATAAGGGTTAACTCATGACACACGACAAATCTCAGAGCCAATTGATGTTCTGCGATAGATCAACAAGTTTTAGCTAATACACCTCGGGGTATTGGTAAGTTCTTTAAAAAGACTAGCTAATGTCTTTCATGGAAGGTGGCTAGTTCTTTATACTTACATAGGTGATTTCATCAAGTTTATATCAATATAGACTACCTAAATCAAGATTATGAAATCATTAAGAGCATTTATTAAGCTCAACCTCTCAAATATAAATCCAGTGAATTTATCAAGTTCGTTGATCTATCGCAATTCATTGTAGCATATTACACTACTTTCTATACTTAATGAGCTCGTAGGAAAGTAATTTTTTTATGTTTTCATTTAGTTTTTGCTTTTAGTCTTTAGGTAATAAAATGAGCAATTTAGGTGATATATATGACCTTGTGGGCCAAAGTAGGCCTAAAGGTATACTAATATGTTTGGTAAGTGTGCAAGACATTATTTGAAGGTACAAAGGCAGTGGATTACTTGTGATGTTGCAACATGGAGCTTCGATGTCGCAACATAGCAAGTAGAGTACCTAAGGAGCAGTCTGCCAACATTGTCGTAACACAACCCTGAAGATATGCCCTATTTAGTAAACTGCCATCAGTGTCGTGACACAAGCCAAAGGGTGTTGTGACACCGACTCGACGTGGCCACCAAATGGACTAACGGTGTTTGCGCAATGAACTTTAATGAAAAATAGTAAGGTATCTTTGGTCAAGGACCATCTGTTAATCATAGGCCTATAAATACAATTGTTCAATAGAGTTTAGAAAATAGTTTTTCCTTTGTTTAAATTTTACTTTTCATTTGGAGTTTAGATTTCTTTCAATGGTAAGTTTTATTTCAATTTTATTTCATTCTTCGCAAGAACTGGATTATAGATCTGTCAAACTAGTCATGGATTACTGTTTGCACCACACTATTTATTTATATCAGAAATTTTCTCATATTTACTTTTGATCTTTTATAAACGTTTATCCATCAAATCAATTGTATTGTATGTTTTAGATCCATGAGGAACTAGTACGGTAAGGGAGACTAACGAGTGGATGTGAGATTAATTAACACCTATGTGGTGTTTCTTAGTAGATTAATTAGTTGGGAAAGGAAAAATCTAAAACCCTAGGCTTGACACCCCAGGAAGTCATGTAGGTAGGAATGAACCCGAAATCGGTATTGCCTTCCATGAAAACCTTACCCCAAACTGATCTGACCTGTGACATCGAGAGATAAGTAGTTCATCTCAAATCATTATTTTACTAGAAGGCCGAGAGGTCCTGCTACGTTAATGACTAGTTGATTAAATACAAGTTGAAGTAGGAGTTAATTATGAACACTGAAGAGAGTTAGTCTTCTGTCATTTAATTTGATAAATTCTACAATCTGTTTCTGCAATTGTTTTTAATACATTTATAAAATAGCTTTTATCTCTACCTTAGGAATAATCGTAATATAATAAAATTAAATTACTAATTAGACCCATTAGCATAGAAGTTAATATTAGTTTAGTCTAGCTGTAACAGTCTGGTTTAGGCCCTAGTTAGAATAGTGGTTTTGGGACCACAAATCTGAGTCAGAAAAATATTTTAATATTATTTTCTGTGCTATTTATATGTGAACTAGTATGTGTGAAAATTTTATATGAAAATTGTATTATTTATGTGCTTAATTTGCAAAAAGGACCTAATCGCATAAAAGGTAAAAGTGGCCTTCTATTTGTTAAGTGTGCCTATTTGCTATGTCTTATTAATGAGAGGTCTTTATGTTGAAATTAGACCATTGAAAGGGTTAATGGACATTGTTGGACATCCATTATAAGTTTATATGTTTATTATATTAAGAGAAAAATTGGTATTTGGTAATTTAAGTTATATTAAATAAAAGAAAAATATTGATTAGTGATATATTCATCACCTATTACCGAAAATCAAAGAAAAAGGAAGAAGAAAATGAGTTTGAGGGTTTCGACATTTTAATTGTTGATTAAGGTATGATTTTGATTCGGTTTTTGATGATTTCTATGTTTTTGTAATCGTTGCTTAGTAATCTTTCAAGCCCATGTCTCAATTTCTAAAATTGTTGATTATTTTGAGTTGAGCCATTGATGAAACTATGAGTTTTATGAAGTTTGATAATAGTATATGGAAGCTTGAAGTTGGATTAACATGTTTTGTCTTTGAATTTTTGATGAATTTGAGTAATTTGGGTTAAATTGTAAAAATGAAATTTTGAGGGACTAAAATGTGAAATAAATGAAACATGTGGATTTATATGAACACTATGAATATTCGGTCAAGCATGTGAAAAAGGAAATTTTGTGTATTTTGTGATTTTATGAATTAGGGACTAAAGTGCTAAAATGTGAAAATATGAGGGCTAAATTGTAAAATGCCCTAATTATGTGTTTATGGATTGCTTTGAATAAATGTGAATTGAATAATTCAAATTTGAATTTATTTAGATCAAGAACCAAAGAAAACGGAACTAGATCGGGAAAGTTAAAAGTCGTTGAGTAGTCAATTCCGTCCGTTCGAATCCATACGAGGTAGGTCAATATACAAATAAATGTGTTTTGAATTTAATTATTATTGTTTATATGCTGTTGAACAATGATAAATGATTATATGAGTTGAGTATGAAATATCCGAGAAAGTATCGACAAAGTTTCATCGTCTGAAAAGCCCCGTACGAACCATAGGAATAGTTAGGATACATATGTCATGACATGGGATCAGATATGTGCTTTCGTGTAAGACCATGTCTAGTATGTTGGCATCGATCTGTGATTTACATGTAAGACCATGTTTGGGACATTGGCATCGTATTTGATTTCGTGTAAGACCCTGTCTGGGACAGTGGCATTGATATTTGATACATGTAAGACCACGTCTGGGACGTTGGCATTGTACGAGCTTTCTGAGTTATCTGAGTATCCTTATTGATTCCGAACGGTTCAATAGGCATTCCGAGAAATGAATGGTTATGTGAGTAAGTACTCAATTCAGGTACGTTTGTAATATACATTATGATTAAGAATGGAAGGTAAGTATATGTTTACATGGGAACATATTATATGAAATGTGTTAAGCGTAAGTGACTTATGAACAATTGAGTTTTATGAGAATTATGGATATGTGATTATGTTTTGCCATGAGCTATATAAATGAAATGGTTTGGAAATATCTTATGTGATGAGTTTATATGTATATGGCTTACTAAGCTTTGGAAAGCTTACTTTGTGTGTGTTTTCAATTATTTTATAGATTATCGAAGCTACTGAAAGCTCAGGGATCGTCGAAGATCATCACCACACTATCGAACTCTATTTTGGTGCCTTTTGAAATGTGATTATTGAAGTATGGCATGTATAGGCTAGAAGTATTAGAATATGTTTTGTAATGTGTATATCTAGCCATGTGATACGGCTTGCTTATGGATGTGATTATGAATGAACTTTGGTATATGTTTTGTGTTCAAAAATGGTATGTTTTGATGTGCTTAAATGGCATAGTAAGAAATGCTCTATTTGGTAATTTGGTTATGTGATTTTGGTATGTTTTGGTTTGGATGATAATGATGATATTGATTGATAATAATATGACATGAATGATGTATGTTTTGGGAATGAAATTGATTGGAAATATGGTATATATATATGATGCTTGAATTTGGCTTGTAGGTATGACCTAAATGGGTGGCAAATTGGCCTTACTAATGGCTTATATTTTCCCACACAGTTGAGCACAGGGGCGTGTGTCTTGACCATGTCCTTCAATGTATCTTTTAGAAGCAAGTCAGTCTCGAGCACGGCCTAGACACACGAACGTGTCTGGTGGCCATGTAAGGCACATAGCCTTGGCACATGAGCTTGTGTCTTGACCGTGTCCTTCAATGTTTCTTTTAAAAGCAAGTTAGTCTCGAGCACGGCCTAGACACATGAGCGTGTCTGGTGGCCATGTAAGGCACACAGCCTTGGCACATGGGCGTGTGTGGCAAGTTCGAAGGGTACACGGGCTTGACATACGGGTATGTGGTCAGCCGTGTGACCCAAATTAGTTTCGACCATTGCTAAGGCACACGGGTGTGTTTCCAGCCATGTGGAAAAGTCAGTATGCGTGCTCTGTTTCACCACGGCCTAGACACATGGGCGTGTCTAATGCCGTGTGAGGCACAGAGCCTATTCACATGGGCATGTGACCTTTGTAACCTAGAAAATTTTTAAGTTTTAGGAAAATTTTGTATGTGTTCGGTTTAGTCCCAACATCCTCATACTGCATGTTTAAGGTCTCGTTGACCTAAGAAAGGGACTTATGTTGATATTTGTTTTCAATTTGACGATGTATGACTTTTGATTGTAAAATGTTCTGATATGTCCGGTAATGCCTTTTAACCCTAGTTTGGTAATGGATACGGGTTAGGGGTGTTACATTTGATTGGTATCAGAGCTACGGTTTAGTCAATTCTAGGACTAACGTAGCGTATGTAAGTCTAACTATACATGCCATATTTATGAACTGCAATAGTGTGATGAATCCTGACAAAGAAAATGTGTTTTTATATAGTAAATGGGTCCCGAACGAGCTATAGTTGACGATGTTGACAGTAATGCGCCTGCTTCTGCATAAGGGACAGCACCATCCGATTCTAGACCTGCTACTAGTAGTCACGAGGGAAAGGCTAAGCAAGCTTTTTACCAAATGATGAATGATTTGTTCATACAATATATGAGAACCAATCAGGCTGTGCCACATCCTTCACCCCTGCCTAATCCTTCACAATTCCCAGCTGTGCCACAAGCTGTAGATCCAATTCGTCTGAATAAGCCTCCAGTTGATAAAATTAGAAAATATGGGGCCGAAGAGTTCTATGTTGCTACTAACGATGATGCTGAGAGAGCCGAGTTCTGGTTAGAGAATACGATACGAGTGTTCGATGAATTTTCATTAACTCCGGATGAATGCCTAAAATGTGTCATTTCACTTTTGAGAGATACGACGTATCATTGGTGGAAGACATTGATATCCGTAGCTCTGAGAGAACGAGTTACCTGGGATTTTTTTCAAGCTGAATTCTGAAAGAAATACATCAGTTAGAGATTCATCGATCAGAAATGCAAAAAGTTTCTTGAGTTGAAATAAGGTCGTATGTTTGATATAGAATACGAGCGAGAATTTGTGAGACTGAGCCAGTATGCACAAGAATGTTTTTCGACTGGAGTAATTATGTGTAAGAGATTCAAGGATGGTTTGAATGAAGACATCAAATTGTTAGTCGGGATTTTAGAGATTAAAGAGTTTGTGGTGCTTGTTAAAAGAGCATGTAAAGTTGAAGAACTCGGGAATAAGAAAAAAAAAGCCTACTCAGAAGCTAGAGATGTGAGAAACAGATCCGCAAGTAAATCATTTTAGTCTGTATCAAAGAAATTTTGAGATGATAATAGCCGTTCAAAGGCTAATGTGGGACATTCGAGTAGAGATCGTGCAAGATCACATTCGAGCTTTAGAGCTCCAGCTACTTCTGTTGCTAGTGTTGGAAATGCCAAATCTGATCGATCTGAGTGTAAACACTATGGTAAAAGACATCCCGACAATTGTAGACTATATGACCGGGCTTGTTTCAAATGTGGATCTTTAGATCATTTTATCCTTAATTGTCCCGAGTCTGTTGAGCAAGAGATTGTGCAAAATTCGAGATCGAACAACACTTCAGCTAGAGGTAGACCTCCCAGAAATACAAGAAATGTGAGTGGTAGTCAGAGGGGAACTAAAGATACGATTGTTAGATCTGAGGCTCGCGCACTTGCCAGAGCCTATGCCATCCGAGCTCGTGAGGAAGCTTCGTCTTCTGATGTTATTACCCTTTGATGAGTTCGATATAATTCTAGGTATGGATTGGTTAACTTTACATGATGCTATTGTGAACTACAAACGGAAAACTATTGATTTGAGATGCAAGAATAATGAAATAGTCTGAATTGAATCTAATGATTTAAATGGGTTGCCAGGTGTGATATCTTCGATAAAAGCTCTGAGTATTGTGAGAAAGGGTTGTGAAGCTTATTTTTCCTATGTGATTGATTCAAAAATATTTGAAAAGAAATTTGAATCAGTTCCTGTTGTCTATGAATTCCCTGACATGTTTCCTGAAGAACTTCTGGGATTACCTTCGATTCGAGAAGTTGAATTTGGCATAGAGTTAATACCAGGGACTACTCTGATTTCAATAGCTCCTTATAGAATGGCTCCGACAGAATTGAAAGAATTAAAGTCTCAGTTGCAAGAGTTCACAGATAGAGGATTCGCGAGATCGAGTTTTTCCCCCTAGGGTGCTCCTATTCTATTTGTGAAAAAGAAAGATGGCACGATGAGAATGTGTATTGATTATCGTCAGTTGAACAAAGTGACTATCAAGAACAAATATCCTCTGCCCAGGTTTGACGATTTGTTTGATCAGTTGAAAGGAGCAACCATATTTTTGAAGATAGATCTCAAATCGGGCTATTATCAGTTGAAAGTAAAAGATTCAGACATTCTAAAAACTACTTTCCAAACAAGGTATGGACATTATGAGTTTTTAGTTATGCCTTTTAGATTGATTAATGCACTTGCTATCTTTATGGACTTGGATGAATCGAATATTCAGACCATACCTAGATCGATTTGTTGTTGTGTTCATCTATGATATATTGATATATTCACGAGATGAAACTGAACATGCTAAACATCTGAGATTGGTGCTACAGACTTTGTGAGATAAGCAACTGTATGTAAAGTTTAGGAAATATGAATTTTGGTTACGAGAAGTCAATTTTCTAGGCTATATTGTGTCAGCATCAGGTATCCGGGTTGATCCGAGCAAGATTTTAGCTATTTTAGATTGGAAACCTTCGAGAAATGTTTCTAAAGTCTGCAGTTTTCTTGGACTTGCCGGTTATTATCGAAGTTCGTAAAATACTTTTCTATGATCGCGACTCTATTGACGAAACTGCTTCAGAAAGATGTGAAATTTGATTGGTCTGAAAAGTGCCAGAAAAGTTTTGATTAGTTAAAAGCTCTATTGACTGAAGCTCCGGTGTTAGTACAACCAGAATTGCGTAAAGAATTTGTAATCTATAGTGATGCTTCATTGAACAGTCTGGGTTGTGTTTTAATGCAGGAAGGCAAAGTCATAGCTTATGCCTCGAGACAGTTGAAACCGCACGAAAAGAACTATCCGGCGCACGGTCTGGAATTGGCGGCTATTGTGTTTGCTTTGAAGATCTGGCGCCACTATCTATTTGGTGAGAAATGTCACATTTATTCTGATCATAAAAGTTTGCAGTATCTAATGACTCAAAAAGATCTAAATCTACGACAACAAAGATGGTTAGAGTTGTTAAAAGATTATGAGCTTGTAATTGACTACCATCCGGGAAAGGCAAATGCTGTTGTTGATACTTTGAGTCAGAAATCATTATTTGCATTACGTGCTATGAATACTCAGTTGTGTATATCTGATGATGGTTCAATATTGGCCAAATTGAAAGCGAGACCGTTGTTTTTACAACAAATTATTGATGGTCAGAAAGTTGACAATGAGATAATAGCAAAATAAACCCAGTGTGATCTGGATTCTGATTCAGAATTTTGAATTGATGATGATGATTGTTTGAAATTCTAAGGTAGGATTTGTGTTCCGAAAAATTTGGAGTTGATTCAGATGATTTTAAATGAAGCTCATAGTAGATGGTTATCTGCTCATCCGGGAAGTACAAAAATGTATAACGATCTAAAACAGCTTTATACGGTCACAAGTGTCGTACACCATTGTATTGGACTGAGCTCAGTGAGAATAAGATTGATGGGGTTGATTTGATAAAAGAAACTGAACAGAAGGTAAAAGTGATTCGAGATAGTTTGAAAACAGCTTCTGATTGTCAGAAATCTTACAAAGATTTGAAACGAAAAAATATTGAATTTGAGATTGGCAAAAAAGTGTTTTTGAAAGTATCTCCGTGGAAGAAAGTACTCCAATTTGGCAAAGAAGGCAAATTGAGTCTGAGTTTCATCGGGCCGTATGAGATTATCAAGCGTATCGTGCCGGTTGCTTATCGATTATTGTTGCCACCTGAGTTAGAAAAGATTCATAATGTGTTTCACATATCAATGCTTCGACGATACAGATCTGATCCCTTACATGTGATTTCTCCGTCTGAGATTGAGATTCAATTTGATATGACCTACGATGAAGAACTGATCCGTATCTTAGCTCGTGAGATTAAAGAATTGCAAAATAAGAAAATTCCATTAGTAAAAGTAATGTGGGATTGACATGGTATTGAAGAAGCTACGTAGGAGCCCGAAGATGCTATGAGACAGCAATTTTCAAATCTGTTCAATGGTAAGATTTTCGAGGACGAAAATCCCTAAGGGGGGAGAGTTGTAACAGCCCGGTTTAGACCCTAGTCAAAATAGTGGTTTCGGGACAATAAGTCCAAGTCAAAAAAATATTTTAATATTATTTTTGTGCTATTTATATGTGAATTAGTATGCGTGAAAATTTCGTATGAAAATTGTATCATTTGTGTGCTTAATTTGCAAAACGGACCTAATCACGTAAAAGGTAAAAGTGGCCTTCTAGTTGTTAAGTGTGCCTATTTTCTACGTCTTATTAATGAGAGGTCCTCATGTTGCAATTATACCATTAAAAGGGTTAATGGTCATTGTTGGACATCCATTATAAGTTTATATGGTTATTATATTAAGGGAAAAATTGGTATTTGGTAATTTAAGTTATATTAAATAAAAGAAAAACATGGATTAGTGATATATTCATCACCTATTGCCGAAAATCAAAGAAAAAGGAAGAAGAAAATGAGTTTGAGGGTTTCGACACTTTGATTGTTGATTAAGGTATGATTTTGATTCGGTTTTTGATGATTTCTATGTTTTTGTAATCGTTGCTTAGTAATCTTTCAAGCCCATGTCTCAATTTCTGAAATTGTTGATTATTTTGAGTTGAGCCATTGATGAAACTATGAGTTTTATGAAGTTTGATGATAGTATATGGAAGTTTGAAGTTGGGTAACATGTTTTGTCTTTGAATTTTTGATGAATTTGAGTAATTTGGGTTAAATTGTAAAAATGAAATTTTGAGGGACTAAAATGTAAAATAAATGAAATATTTGGATTTATATGAACACTATGAATATTCGGCCAAGCATGTGAAAAAGGAAATTTTGTGTATTTTGTAATTTTATGAATTAGGGACTAAAGTGCTAAAATGTGAAAATGTGAGGGCTAAATTGTAAAATGTCCTAATTATGTGTTTATGGATTTCTTTGAATAAATGTGAGATTGAATAAGTCAAAGTTGAATTTATTTAGATCAAGAACCAAATAGAACGGAATTAGATCGGGAAAAGTTGAAAGTCGTTGAGTAGTCAATTCCGTCCGTTCGAATCCGTACGAGGTAAGTCAATATACAAATAAATGTGTTTTGAATTTAATCATTACTGTTTATATGCTCTTAAACAATGATAAATGATTATATAAGTTGATTTGAGATATCCGAGAAAGTATCGACAAAGTTTCGACGTCCAAAAAGCTTTGTAAGAACCATAGGAATAGTTAGGATACATATGTCATGACATAGGATCAGATATGTGCTTTCGTGTAAGACCATATCTGGTACGTTGGCATCGATCTATGATTTACATGTAAGACTATGTCTGGGACATTGGCATCGTATTTGATTTTGTGTAAGACCCTGTCTGGGACAGTGGCATCGATATTTGATACATATAAGACCACATCTGGGACGTTGGCATTGTACGAGCTTTCTGAGTTATCCGAGTATCCTATTGATTCCGAATGGTTCAACAGGCATTTCGAGAAATGAATGCCTATTGATTCCGAATGGTTCAACGGGCATTCCGAGAAATGAATGGTTATGTGAGTAAGTACTCAATTCAGGTACGTTTGTAATATACATTATTATTAAGAATGGAAGGTAAGTATATGTTTACATGGGAGCATATGAAATGTGTTAAGTGTATGTGACTTATGAACAATTTAGTTTTACGAGAATTATGGATATGTGATTATGTTTTGCCATGAGCTATATAAATGAAATGGTTTGGAAACATCTTATGTTATGAGTTTATTTGTATATGGCTTACTAAGCTTTGGAAAGCTTACTTTGTGTGTGTTTTCAATTGTTTTATAGATTATCGGCTACCGGAAGCTCGAGGATCGTTGAGGATCATCACCACACTATCAAAATCTATTTTGGTACCTTTTGAAATGTGATTATTGAAGTATGGCATGTATAGGCTAGAAGAATTAGAATATGTTTTGTAATGTGTATATCTAGCCATGTGATATGGCTTGGTTATGGATGTGATTAAGAATGAACTTTGGTATATGTTTTGTGTTCAAAAATGATATGTTTTGATGTGCTTAAATGGCTTAGTAAAAAATGCTCAATTCAGTATGTTGGTTATGTGATTTTGGTATGTTTTGGTTTGGATGATATTGATTGATAATAATATGACATGAATGATGTATGTTTTGGGAATGAAATTGATTGGAAATATGACATGAAATTGATTGATAATAATACACGGGCTTGACATACGGGCGTGTGGTCAGCCGTGTGACCCAAGTCAGTTTCGACCATGGCCAAGGCAAACGGGTGTGTTCCCAGCCGTGTGGATAAGTCAGTATGCGTGCTCTGTTTTGCCACGGCCTAGACACATGGGCGTGTCTAATGCCGTGTGAGGCACACGGCCTATTCACACGGGCGTGTGACCTTTGTAACCTAGAAAATCGTTAAGTTTCAGGAAAATTTTGTATGTGTTTGGTTTAGTCCCAACATCTTCCGAATGCATGTTTAAGGTCTCGTTGACCTAAGAAAGGGACTTATGTTGATATTTGTTTTCGATATGACGATGTATGACTTTTGATTGTAAAATGTTCCGATATGTCCTGTAATTCTTTTTAACCCTAGTTCGGTGACAGATACGGGTTAGGGGTGTTACACTAGCCTCCCTTAGGTACGATCCTCAGAGTACTTCCAATATTTCTTTGTACAAATCTATATTACAACCTGACACGTATACTTGCAGAGACTACCTTAATCCCTATCTTTAGTTTCAGTATTCTTACTTTTGACATTGGCAAGTCAAAAGGCGGTCAAATTGTTGACGTTGTTGCCGGAGAGGCTTTGCCATTAGATTAATTTTAATTTTTTAGTTTAATAGGATAGTTAGGAAATTTTCTAAATTTTAGGTACGATTTTTTATTTTTATTAATTTAATTCACTAACTTATTTATTTTTGTTTTGGATTTCAGTTTACGAGTAGAAACATGGATATTCTTAACGAGCCAGTTATCAAGAAAGTTTACAAAATTGACCATGATAGTTTATTTACATTTAACTCCTAACATTACAATTATGATTAATTAGTTTTGTTGATTATTTGAAATTAGTAGGATTATGCAAGTCTTAGAGTTAGTTCCTTTCGACATGAATTGGTTAAAACCTAGCATTGTTCGATTTATTATTAAAAACCCCCAGTTTGAACTTAACCCTGCATTACTAATAGGGTTATCTTCGAATCTCAATTTTAGTAGTTATTCGGAAGGATATCTAATAGTATTTTTATGCTAGTTTGAATAGTTATGCAACACAATTGTGTATGTAGACATTTCATCAGAAGTTATTAAATTGTTACTTATTCCCTTCACCCTGGAAGAACAGGCAAAAGCCTGGCTAGATGCTCTGCCTCAAGACACCATTACTACTTGGACCGAGTTTGTACAGTTATTTCTACGTCAAGTGGTACCAATGGCTAAGGTAATTAAGAAAAATGAGGAGTTATTCAAATTCAAGCAAGGTGCTACCGAAACATTGGTGCAGGCATGGGAAAGATGTAAGGTGATTATTCGAATGGTATTGGGAAAAGGTATTGAACTCACGATATAAGTACAATATTTCTATGATGGGTTGGATGGGCATAATAAACGACAATTTGACATTATAATTTGAGGAAGTATTTGGTCAAAAATGGACTATGGAATAGTCATACTGTTGGAAACGATGAGTACCAACGAGTATACATAGGGTATGAGTTGGAAGCTAGAAACTATGGAGGCAGAAGAAATCATACCATAGGATGTCATGATCGATAGTTAGGAAGAGTTAAGAGAAGTGTTGGATGGGGGTAGGAATAGGAAAAGAAATCGAGGAAGAAGAAGAAACCATCAAAAATCTGAAACGCAAAAGTGATGAACTGATCCTTCAGTTAGACTGGTTGCGTAAGAGTAAAGAACAACCAAAACAGGTAAACCCATATGCAAAAAAAAATTATACCCTCCATTGTGGAACTGCCTATTCTAGAACTAAAATCTCTCCCTGCTCATTTGAAATATGATCATTTTGGAGATCAAAGCACATTGCTAGTAATAATTGCAACAGGCCTATTGACAGAACAGGAATGAGCGTTATTAGGAGTTTCAAAAAGGTACAAGAAAGCAATTTGATGGGCTATTGCAGATATCAATGGAATCAATCTAGTTTTATATCAACATAATATTATATTGAAAGAAGGAAAGAAACTAGTTGTGGACACACAACAACATTTAAATCTAGCAACGAAGGAGGCGGTGAAGAAAGAATTCCTTAAATGTCTAAATGGTTGAATAGTTTATGCTATTCCCGATAGTGAATGGGTGAGCCCTACATAGTGTGTATAAAAAAAAGGAGAATTGGCGGTAGTAGAAAATGAGAAGAATGTATTAATCTCAACCCAAACAATAACTAGATAGTGTGTATTGATTATCGAAAATTGAATGATGCGACTAAAAATGATCATTTTCCCTTTCCATTTATTGATTAGATGCTTGACAGATTAGTAGGAAGATAATATTATTGCTTCATTGATAGATACTAAGGATACCACCAGATCCCTATACACCCCAATGATTAGGAAAAAACCACATTCATATGTCCATTAGTACATATGCTTTTAAGTGCACGATATTCAAGATATGCAATGCCCCAACAACTTTTATGAGATGTAAGAATACTATTTTTGGACATATGTTGAAAGATGGCCTTGACGTATTTATGGACGATTTTTCGTTATATGGAGATTCATTCCGAGAATGTCAAGAAAATCTTGAGAGAGTGTTGAGAAGATGTGAAGAGACCAACCTAGTGTTTAATTAGGAGAAGTGTCATTTTATGGTGAAAAAAGGAATGGTTTTAGGACATCAAATCTATAAGAAAGGACTAAATGTAGATAAAGCATATTGATTTCATAAAAAATCTGCCAATTTTTGCTATGGCTCATCGGGTAAGAAATTTCTTAGGACATGCTAGTTTTTATAGGTAATTTATTAAAAACTTTGCACAAACCACAAAGCCACTAAACCAACTTTTACAGAAGGATGTACCTTTGATGTTTACTAATGATTGTATCAAAGATTTTGAGGTAATCAAGAAAAAAACTCATCTTTGTACCTATTATTAATCCTAATTGGTCAATACCTTTTTTTATTATCTGCAATGCTAGTGACTATGTTGTAGGAGTAGTGTTAGGACAAAAGAGGAACACGATATTATGCACCACTCATTACGCAAGTAAGACATTGAACTCAGCACGGTGCAATTATACTACCATAGAAAAAGAAATGCTAGCCATCGTGTTTGTGTGTGAGAAGTTTCTTCCTTACTTGATGGCAAACAGAGTATATGTCTACACAAATCACTCTGCACTCAAATATGTGACGAAAAAGAAATAAAAAAAATCTCGATTGATGAGGTGGGTTTTATTGCTTCAAGAATTTGACCTTTGAATAATAGATCGAAAAGGAACAGAAAATCAAATAGTTGATCATTTATCGAGGTTGGAAAATGAAATAGAAACAAAAAATGGTGAAGCAATAAATGAAACTTTCATTGGTGAGTATTTATTTAAAGTGGAGTTATATCAAGATAGGCACAAGGTTGTTAAAATGCCATGGTATGCCAATTATGTTAATTTTATAGCCCAATGGGTCTTTTTAATAAATTCTTCTCGGTAACAAAAAAAGAGGATTATCCATGAGTCGAAAAATATATTTGGGAAGAACTGTATGTTTTTCAACAATGTGTAGATCAATTGATACGAAGATGCGTAGCCAAAAAAGATAGATGATATTCTGCAAGAATGCCACATATCAACGTATGGTGGACATTTCGGAGGAAAAATGTAACACCTCAGTTATCGACCCAATCACCAGGTCTGGGCAATGGGATATCACATTCGTTGCTGGAGCAACTTAAAACATTCATTACAATATAAATTATAAAAATAAAATCATATATTTAAACCCAAGACTAAGTTATGATTAATATATATATATATATATATATATATATATCAGTATCTCAACTATTAACCTATTTATTTGTTGCATTTCATGTGTAACACCCCTAACCCGTATCTGACGCCGGAATAGGGTTAAGAGGCATTACCGATCAATACACATCATTCACATACATTTATGCATTCATATATAAAACCCATCCAAGACATTCACATTATCCTTTATAAGGCTCTACGAGGCCTTAAAACATACTTAGAAGAGGTTCGGGGCTAAATCGATAACATTTGAAAACTTTGGGAAACTTAAAAAATTTTCATGCATTTAAGGGCCACACGCCCGTGTTAGCAGACACACGGCCACCAGACACGCCCGTGTCATAGGCCGTGTGAAAACAGGGCATACATACTGACTTGCACCACATGAGTGGAGACACACCCGTGTGCCATGGCCGTGGGAAAACTGGATGGGTTACTGAGTTGGGTCACACTGCCGGCCACACGCCTATGTGCCAGCCCGTGTGTCACACACGGCCAATAGACACGCTCGTGTGTCTAAGCTATGCCAAACCTGTACGGTATACTGAGTTAATTCGAAAGGGTACCCCAGAGGACACATGGTTGTGTAGCATGACTGTGTGTCACACATGGCTGAGACACATGCCCCGTGTCTCTGCCCGTGTGGACAAAAATAGGCTATTTGCGAAGCCAATTTTGCACCCTTTACTCATGTACAGTTAGCAATCAAAGTGGTACCATTTTAGTACATTCCAAGGCAGTCAAAACATACTATTTCATACATATTATATGCCATTTATAATCCATTCAATCAACCCCTAAAATCATAAACAAAAAAACATGCCAAGACAATAAGCCTTAACCTTAACTTTTATATGCGTTTTCTCACCATCTTATCAACTCTTTTAAACCTCATAATATACCATTTCATCATCAATAAACCAATCCACAACATGCCATTTCTCAACCATGATACATCATTACAATTAACCAAATCAATTACCCATCTAGCAAACACATGAATCTATATTGATCTTGCCAAAACATAAGACATTATATGCATCATAAATCACTTATCAAACATATGAATTAAGCCAACTTATATGGCCAAATACACACCAACATTTACAAGCCAAATCTCATGGCTAATATCATAGCTCAAGACATAATACCAACTCACTAGCCTATGCATGCCATATACCATATTTACCAAGCATCAAAAGTACCAACAAGATGATCAATAATGTGATGACGTTTCTCGACGATCCCTGAGTCCGAGCTACCTCTTATTATCTATAAAACATAGACAAATAACACACAGCAAGCTTCATAGCTTAGTAAGTTCGTAAGTGAATAACTCTATTTATCAAATAAATGTAATTTAACTATTTTCACATTACCAAATCAAAATCACATTAACCACAAACCTTTATCATGTCTCAAAACATGATCAAATACCATCTCATTAAACCTTCTCAATGTAATACTCGAATAGGTTCCGTACGTACCTGTACTAACCTCTTTCTCAACTACATCATTCTTTACCCATTAAACCATTCAGAGTAGAAGTTGGATACTCAAATATCTCATTCGATAAGTACTTATACCATGGCCCGAAGCCAAATCAAGGTAACTTATCCCGGAGTGCCTATACCATGGCCCGTAGCCAAATCAAGGTATTATTCGCACTCAAAGTGCCGATATCTAGGCCCGAAGCCAATACATTATCCTAATGACATGTCATTAGCATCCTAACTATTCCTAAGGTTCAACCGGGAAGTTTCACTTGTCGATTTCATCGTCGAACACCTCCGTAGAGTCATAATCACAATTTAAACATTATCCAAAATATCATAATCACAGTTTATGCGATATCAAAGCATTTAACATGCATTTATAATGAAATTACCACATACGAACTTACCTTGTATTTGGAATTGACGGATCGGATAGATTACTCGATAACCTTGCTTTTTCCCCGATCTAAATCTGAATTCTTTCTTTCTTAATCTATATGTATTCAAAATTAATTCATTTATTCATAAATTCATTCAATTCAGTCCTCAAACACATATTTAGGCATTTTACACTTTAGCCCCTGAAGTTCTACATTTTTACAATTTAGTCCTCAATTCATAAAAACATAAATTACAAAAATTATTTCCATTTTCATGCTAGCCAAATTATTCATAGACTCCTAGTAGACCATTATTTTCATTTATTTCACATTTCAACCCCCAAATTTACACATTTCTCAATTTAATCCCTAATATGCATTTTTACCAAAAATCACTTTACAAAACATGATAATCTATCATTTATCTTCCATTTTTCATCATCAACCATCACAAAACTCATAGATTCATCAATGGCATTTTAAAAAATCACCAAAAAACTCAAAAATTAGGGCATGGGCTAGCTAGTACTCAAAACAGCAATCACAAAAACGTAAAAATATCAAAAACCGAGCAAAGAACATACCTTAATCAAGATCAATGTGTACCGAACCCTAATGGCTTCCAAATCTATATTTTCTTTTTTTTATTCGGTTATGGATGAATAAAAATAAGATGATTTTGGCTTTTTGTTTTATTTAATCTAACTTAATACATAGTTTACCAATTTACCCTTGGTTATTAAACCATTTAATCATCAATTATAAGGCCATTAATGTCCATTAACCTTATCAATGACATAATAACATCATAAGGACCTTCGGTTTAATAAACCATAGCAAATAGACACTCTTAACTTATAGCATGTTACTTTTGCATTTTATGCGATTTAGTCCTTTTCCACAAATTGAGCTATTAAACGATTAAATTAGCTCACAAAATTTTCACACATATATAATCACATGATGTAAACACCAAAAATAATATTAAAATAATTTTTTGACCTCATATTTGTTTTTTCGAAACCATTGTTCTGATTTAGCTAAAATCGAGCTGTTACATCATGCATCCTATTTTCTAATTATATATATTAATTCGCATCCAAATCATTATAATCACATTTAAAAACTCGCATAGCATCGTCAACACCAAACATATACATGGTACAAACCATTAACAACTATCATATGTGCCCATTTATAAAACATCTCGAAGTATGAAATAATTCTCCAACTAAGTAGAATATAACATAAAATCATATAGGTACATAACAACCAGATTAACAAAAGTTTCATCAACTGGATGAATACAAAATTTTCTGTTGGATGCTGATAACATCGAGTGCACACGATTGAACCTAACTTGCGCACGGAAGACAAACCGAATGCTGAGTAATCAACTCAGTAGCATTTATATAACAAATGTCTATTTTTACATATAATACATCATTCAAACTCATTATTTCCTTTTTCCTCAAATTTCATTTCAAGTATGAATTTACCTTTTCATTACCTTTCTTCACCCATTTCATATGCATAACAGACAAGTTATAAGCATAACATCAACCATGACTACAAGCTAGTGCATTTAAACATAGCTCTTTTGGAATCAACCACATAATCAACCATTGCATAAAAAATTACATACTTGGATTTATTTCACCTTTTCATGGAAATAAGCACATTACCAATTCAGCACTTAATGTTTCAATATATTGCATTAAGATTAAACATGATATAATTCAATCACCAACTTGGCCCAAGCCTAAGCATCAACAACAACACATGTTAGCATAATTGCATATAATTCACGTGAACTCAACATAAATAACCATTATATGAGTATGATCCAATTGGATTCATCATCCTTTATGACATATCATGTTTTCCATGTATCACCATTTCAATTAATTTCATACACACAAGCCTTGGTTCGTATTAAACACTTTCCATAGCCACAAGCTAATGATTAAACACATAACTTAGTGATATCATCACATGGTAAGATATAGTACATAAACATAGCATATCTTAAATCATACCTTTCATATTCATGAATGTTCATACTTTAACCATTGGTACATCATACATTTCCATAATTGTCATAGTGAACTCAATCGGTGTAACACCTTGATTTTGGGCCTAGTCGGAATAGTGATGTTGGGACCACAAATTTGAGATAGAAATAATTATTTTATGATTATTTTGAGGTCTATGATATGATTGCATGATTGTGTGAAAATTTCGTGAAGAAATTCTATGCATAAAGTGCTTAATTTGAAGTTAGGGACTAAATTGAATAAGTTGCAAAACTTGCATTCTAGAAGTTTCTAGTATGAAATTGCTTTAAAATATTAATTAGGAGGTCTTAAATAGGAATTTTACCAATTTCTAAGTTATGGACAAAAATTGGACATGGATGGAATTTTTGAAAGTTTAGTAAGTAAGGGCATTTTGGTCATTTGGATATTAAATGAAATAAAATGGGAAAAATCAAGCAAAAATCCATTCATCTTCTTCATGTTGCTGCCGAAATTTACTTGCTACCATAGCTAGGGTTTCTTCAACTTCTAAGCTCAATAGTAAGTGCATTCAAGCCCCGTTTTTAATGTTCTTTACATTTTTTAAATCCTCGTAGCTCGGTTTACCTATTTCTCCCAATATTTTGAGCTAGGGTTTATATTTAAAAATTTACCCATGGATGATATGCATGAATTTTGATGTTTATGGTAGAATATGAAGTTTGAGATTGTGTTAAACAACTTTTGCTAAGTGATTTTTCGTAAAAACGAGTAAAACGGCATAATCGATAAAAATATCTATTGTTCACAACTATGTGTTAGAGTGAGAATTTGTTGTTGCCATAGAAGGGAAAAATGATCAATATGTCATAAAACACAAGAAAATAGGATGAAATTTAATTTTTGAGTCTTGGGGCAAAAGTGCAAATATGCAAAAGTTTAGGGGTCAAAATGCAAATTTGTAAAAAATATGATTTTTAGACCCATATGAATAGTGTGATTAATTATTAGGCTAAATGTGATATTATAGATCAAGAAAGGCGTGGAATCGATCTCTCGAGCTGGGAAGGAAAATGTTTTGGACTAAATTGCAAAATTTCCATATTTTGCACCGAGGTAAGTTTGTATGTAAATAATACGTTAACTTCATTTACATTTTTATATTTCAGCCTATTATATATTTTAGCCGATTTTGAAGCATAAATTGATTATTGGAAGAATGGAAATAAGCAATAGAGAGAAAATCGATTGAACATTCGGAAGAATTGAATAATATAGATGGAGTGTAGCTAGGTCACATGTATGATGCCGAGTGCACATCATGTGTACAAGAAAGCTACACGATACTATGTAGTAGCTAGGTCACATGTGTGATACGGGAAGTATCCCATGTAGACAAGAGAGCTACGGGAGAGAGATAAATGTAGCTAGGTCACATGTGTGATACGGGAAGTATCCCATGTAGACAAGAGAGCTGCAGGAGAGATAAATGTAGCTAGGTCGCATGTGTGATTCCAAGTGTAGGAAACCATGTGGACAAGAGAGCTACGTAATAAATTGGCTAGGTCACATGGGTGGTACTAAGTGTTCACCATGTGTACAAGAGAGCCGAATTATATGAAATATGATGGTGGAGTCAGTGTGTCTTTGAAACCATCAAGTATCGGGAATTGATTCGAATTGTTCAACGGGATGGCTTTATGGTGACATTGTAATTATGGACCTATACTTGTGATGTATGAAATGTGGTGAAAATGAATTGTGATATGCATGATAAAATGAGATTAATATAAAGAAAGTGTGAAAGAGTGAATTAGCAATAATACTGTTTTGGACAGACGCAGTGTCATGAATTTGAAAAATCACCAAAAATAATGGAATTTAATTAGAGGCTTAATGAGATATGAATTTAAAGCTTAATGAGTCTATTTTCATGTAAGAGAAACAGATAAAGTAAAGGAATCTTATATTTTGAGAAATTTATATTTTTGTGATACCTATTCAGAATGACTGCATGATCCTCTATTCAGAATTTAAAAATTCACCATAAATTGTAAAGAAACAATTAGGAGTTTTATCATACATGTATGGAATCCTTATTGAGTCTAGTTTGATAAGAAATAAACATAATAGTCATTGAAACTCTGTATATAGAGATATCTGAATCGTAATATACAGGGGTCAGAGTGGCCGAATCCTGAAATAGGGGAGATTTTAACTAATAAAATGTACTAATTGGCTTGACCAAAAATTATAGAAAAAATTTAGTGAATATATATATGAGTCTAGTTTCAAGGAAAATTTACGTAATTGGATTTTGAGTTTCGTAACTCAAGTTATGATTTATTTAGTGAACATGACGCAGGAGAGACAACTTGACCAAAGTGGAATAAATAGTGAAATTAAAAGTAGATACACTTGAGTTATTATGTAATCATACTAAATTCTTTATTCATTATTTATATACTTGCTTACTAAGCGTAAAGCTTACTTCCTTCCTTCCATTTTTTTTAGTTTGTCAGCTCAGCTCAGGGGTTGGAGATCGTCGGAGGCAGCATCACACTATCAAGCCATTATCCTTGGAGTATTGGCTAGTATATGTTAAATATTTTCATGTGAGTGGCATGTATAGGAAGTTTGTTTCATGTCATGTATTATTATTATGATTTGGCTTACGTATTGGCCTACATTGAGCTTTTGTATATGGCCATGAGATGTGGTTTTTATTCATTGTGGTTTGTAAGTTTAAATTTTGGGCAGAACTTGGTGACCCGATTTTATATGTTTGTGAATGTTTAAGTCCTGCGCGCGCCTCAACCCCATCCCGAGTCGGATACGGGTGAAGGGTGTTACAATCGGAACCCTTACCGGTTCATCCCTTTTCATGCCCGTTGAACCATTTAGAATAATATCGGATACGTAGGCATGGGCTAGCTAGTACTCAATTCATAAAAACACAAATTACACAATTTCTTTCTAATTTCATGCTAGCTGAATTCTTCATAGACTCCTAGTAGCCCATTATTTTCATTTATTTCACATTTCAGTCCCCAAATTTACACATTTCTCAATTTAATCCTTAGTATGCATTTTTACCAAAAATCACTTTACAAAACATGATAATCTATCATTTATCTTCCATTTTTCATTATCAACCATCACAAAACTCATAGATTCATCAATGGCATTTTATAAAATCACCAACAAACTTAAAAATTAGGGTATGGGCTTGCTAGTACTCAAAGCAACGGTCACAAAAATGTAGAAATCATCAAAAACCGAGAAAAGAACATACCTTAATCAAGATCAATGTGTGCCGAACCCTAATGGCTTCCAAATCTCTATTTTCTTTTTGTTATTCGGTTATGGATGAATAAAAATAAGATTATTTTGGCTTTTTGTTTTATTTAATCTAACTTAATACATAGTTTACCAATTTACCCTTGGTTATTAAACCATTTAATCATCAATTATAAGGCCATTAATGTCCATTAACCTTATCAATGGCATAATAACATCATAAGGACCTTCGGTTTAATAAACCATAGCAAATAGACACTTTTAACTTATAGCATGCTACTTTTGCATTTTATGCAATTTAGTCCTTTTCCTCATATTGAGCTATTAAAAGATAAAATTAGCTCACAAAATTTTCACACATATAATCACATGATGTAAACACCAAAAATAATATTAAAATAATTTTTTGACCTCGGATTTGTGGTTCTGAAACCACTATTCTGATTTAACTAAAACCGGGCTGTTACAACTCTCTCCCTTAGGGATTTTCGTCCCCGAAAATCTTACCAGTGAATAGGTTAGGGTGTTGATTTCTCATAGCACCCTCGGATTCCCACATAGCTTCTTCAACCCTTTGTCGATGCCATAAGACTTTCACTAATGCTATTCTTTTATTTCTCAGCTCTTTGATCTCACGAGCTAGAATTTAGATTGGTGCTTCACTGTACGATAAATCTGACTGAATCTCAATTTCGACTGGGGAAATAACATGCGAAGGATCAGATCTATATCTTCGTGGCATTGTTACATAAAATACATTGTGAATCTTTTCTAACTCATATGGTAATGCTAACCGATAAGCCACTGGTCCGACTCGTTCAATGATTTCATACGGTCCGATGAATCTTGGACTTAATTTTCCTTTATGATCGAATCGAAGTATTTTCTTCTACGGAGATACTTTCAAAAACACTTTATCCCCGATCTGAAACTCAACATCTTTTTGTTTCTAGTCTGCATGTGATTTCTGACAATCTGACACTGCTTTCAGACTATCACAAATTATTTTCACTTTCTATTTGGTCTCTTTAATTAAATCGACCCCAAGAATCTTATTCTCGCTAAGTTCAGTCCAGTACAATAGTATTCAGCACTTCCAACCGTATAAAGCTTCCTACGGTGCCATTTTAATACTCGATTGAAAACTATTGTTATACGCGAATTCAATCAACGAAAACTACTTTTCCCACGTACCATCGAAATTAAGAATGCAATATCTCAACATATCCTCGAGTATCTGTATAACTCGCTCGGATTGACCATCTGTCTGCGGGTGAAATGCGGTACTAAAATGTAGTTTCGTACCCAGTGCATCTTGTAGTTTATTCCAAAACCTCAACGTGAACCTCAGATCTCTATCTGAAACAATAGAAACAGGTACTCCGTGTAATCTTACAACCTCGGGGATATACAACTCAGCTAACTTTTCAAGCGAATAGTTCGTTTGTACCAAAATGAAATGAGCCGATTTTGTCAATCTGTCAACTATAACCCAGATCGAATCTTTTTTTCTCAGAGATAGGGGCAATCTCGACACAAAATTCATAGTCACTCTATCCCATTTCCACTCGGGAATCATAATTGGCTGCAATAAACCAGAAGGTGCTTGATGCTCAGTTTTAACTTGCTGAAAAATTAAACATTTAGAAACGAACTTTGAGATGTCACGTTTCATACCAGGCCACTAATAGAGCTGTTTCAAGTCATTATACATTTTCGTGCTTCCCGGATGAACAGAATAATGACTGCTATGTGCTTTGTTCAAAATCATCTGAATCAATTCTGAATTTCTTGAAACACATATTCGACCTCTAAATCTTAAACAATCATCAGAATCAACTTGAAACTCTAAATCAGGGTTCGAATCACATTAAGCTTGTTTTGCTAACATTCCATTATCCACTTTCTGAGCTTCGTAAATCTACTGTATAAACAACGGTCTCACTTTCAACTCAGCTACTAATGAACCATCATCAAACAAAGTCAAATGTGTATTCAAAGCACGTAAAGCAAACAAGAACTTTCGACTTAAAGCATTAGCAACAACATTAGCCTTTCCCAGATGATAATCAATCACTAACTCGTAATCTTTTAGCAATTCTAACCATCTCCGCTGTCGCAAATTCAAGTCTTTCTGAGTCATCAAATATTTCAAACTCTTATGGTTGGTATAAATGTGGCATTTCTTACCAAACAAATAGTGACACCAAATTTTCAACGCGAACACAATAGCTACTAATTCCAAATCGTGCGTCGGGTAATTCTTTTCATGCGGCTTCAACTGTCTCGAGGCATAAGCTATGACCTTTCCTTCCTGCATCAAAACGTAGCCCAGAGCATTCAACGGTTCATCACTATAGATCATAATTTTTTTACCCGATTCTGACTATACTAACAGTGGTGCCTCTGTCAATAAGGCTTTTAACTGATCGAAATTTTTTTGACATTTTTTTGACCACTCGAACTTAACATCTTTCTGAAACAATCTTGTCGTCGGGATCACAATCATCGAGAAACCTTTCACAAATCGTCTATAATAACCAGCTAGTCCCAGAAAACTGCGGACTTCGGATACATTTTTCAGAGGCTTCCAATCTATTATTGCAAAAATCTTACTCGGATTAACTCGGATACCCGATGCTGGCACAATATGCCCTAGAAAACCAACCTTACGCAACCAGAATTCACATTTATTGAACTTTGCATATAACTGCTTATCATGCAGAGTCTGCAATACAATTCTCAAATGTTCGGCATGCTCAATTTCATCTCGTGAATATATCAATATGTCGTCAATAAACATAACAAAAAATTGATCTAAATATGGTCTGAAAATCCAGTTCATTAAATCCATAAAGATAGCTGGTGCATTCGTTAGTCTGAAAGGCATAACTAAAAATTCATAATGACCATACCTCGTTCTAAAAGTTGTCTTTGGCACATTAGAGTCTCTAACTCGCAACTGGTAATAACCCGAACTCAAACCTATCTTTGAAAACACTATAGCCCCTTTTAACTGATCAAACAAATCATCTATTCTGGGCAGAGGATATTTATTCTTGATTGTCACTTTATTAAGCTGTCAATAGTCTATACACATTCTCATAGTGTCATCTTTCTTTTTTACAAACAATACGGAAGCACCCCAGGGAGAATAGCTCCGTCTCCCAAAACCCTTATCTATTAACTCTTGCACCTAGGCTTTTAATTCTTTCAATTCAGTCGGGGCCATTCTATACGGAGTAATAGATATCGGTGAGGTTATTGGTACTAAATCAATACCAAACTTGTAACACCCCTTACCCGTATCCAAGGCCGGAACAGAGTACGAGGCATTACCAGACTTAACAACACACATAGACAAAAACTGGGCCATAAAATTTCATTTAATTTAAAACTTTTCGAACACATGCATAACAAACAAAGCTAACTATATCATTACATCAAAACATATGACGTAGCATGATTAATTAAACTTATAAACCATAATGGATAAGGACCACATCTCATAATCATATACAATAACTCAATGCAGACTGATACGTACGATCAAAATCATAATAAAAAATACATATTACAAACCAACTTCCTATACATGCCACTCACTTGATATTTCTAATATTTGAATTAATTCTCCCAAAATGATAGTTTGATAGTGTGATTCTGCGCTTGATGATCTCCATCTCAACCCCGAGCTGACCTATCAATACTAAAGAAATGGAGAGGATGGGTAAGCTTTACGCTTAGTAAGTTCATATGAAAATAATAAGCAATTACTACCATGCTTTTCAAGATAAAACACTATAATTGTACAATTACATATATTCAGGTTAAGCTGTGTTATTGAGTTACAGTTACTAAATCATTCATATCTGAAGCTACAAAACTCCAACTTTAGTTTCGTTAATTTTATTTGAAACTAGATTCATATATCTTTCTCCCATAAAATTTCCAAAATTTTTGGTTTGGCCAATTAGTACAGTTTATTAGTTAAATTCTCCCTGTTTCAGAGTATGACTACTCTGACCTCTGTACTACTAAACCCAATTTCTCTCTGTACAGAATTCCAACGACCATGCCGTTTGTTTCCCTTAAAAAAAAACTCAATAAGGAATCCATGCATGTAAGGTATGACTCTTAATAAGTTTTGTACAATTTATGATGAATTTCTAAAGTCAAAACAGGGGATCTCGAATTCATTCAGACCCTATTTAACAATAATTCAAATATCACACAATATAGAATTCTTTTGCTTCCCCTGTTTCTTTCATGTGAAAATAAACTCATTAAGCTTTATTTTCATATATCATTTGCATTTTTATTCAACTTCCACAATTTTTAGTGAATTTTCAAAGTCACGCAACTGCTGCTGTCCAAGACAATTTTATTGCTAATTCACTCTTTCACACTTTCTTTGTATTAACCTCATTTTAACATACATATCACAAATCATTTTCACCACATTTCATACATCACAAGTATAGGCCCATGATTACAAGGTCACCATAAAATTATCCTCATGTATAACTTAATTGTTTATAACCTTACCACAACCCGATCACTTAATGAACACATTATTCACATAACCAAATTCCTACACTTATTCATCACAAAACTCACAAAGCAGTACATAATAAGTCTCCCGTTGAACACTTCGGATCAATCCTCGATACTTGGTGGTTTTCGCAAATAGCTCCACCCATCATAAAGTTCGGCTCTCTTGTACACATGGTGAACACTTAGTATCACCCATGTGACCTAGCCAGTTTATCTCGTAGCTCTCTTGTCTACATGGTGTCCTTCACCTGGAACCACGCATGCGACCTAGCTACATATATCCCGTAGCTCTCTTGTCTACATGGTGTACACATAGTATCACCCATGTGACCTAGCTACATCATAATATCTCGTAGCTCTCTTGTACACATGATGTGCACTCAAAGACCATACATGTGACCTAGCTACATACCATCTGTATCATCCAATCTTTCCAAGAAGGTTCAACCGGGATTTCTCTCTCTTTTCTAACAATTTCACCAATCAAGTAATTACCAACAAACATATTTCCAATATGTTACAAATTTATTCATAGTCCTTTTTCAATTTTCAATTTCTGACAAAATAGTCAATCTATAGGTAGCCACATTTCATATGATAACAAAATATAATAAAATAAAATAAAATAAATCGATAAATTATTTACGTACAAACTTATCAAAATCTCATCAGGTACAACCGTGCAACAATTCATACAACCCAGTTAATAGTAATTTAACACTCAATTCTTGTAACAATAATTCCATTCAATTTCACACGACACAACTAGCATTACATTTTTTTATATCATACATACCATCCATCAACTTCTCTTAAACATATTAAATCATACAATTTATGCCATATCAATAGAGGATTACAATTCATGCATGGTATTGCATTATTATTAACACACGAACTTACCTCGATTCGAAACTAACAATTTACTATTTTAATCCATAACCTTGTATTTTCCCGATTTAAGCCCGAATCTCGATTTCATTCATCTATAATATCACATTTAGCCTAATAATTAGTCACATTATACATACAGGTCCAAAAATCATATTTTTACAAATTTGCATTTTGACCCCTAAACTTTTGCATATTTGCACTTTTGCCCCAAGACTCGAAAATTTAATTTCAGCCCTTATTCCTATGTTTTATGACATGCTGAACATTTTTCTCTTCTACAACAACATCAAATTCTCACTCTAACATATAGTTATGAACAATAAGTATTTTTACCGATTATCTTGCTTTACTCGTTTTCACTTAAAACCGAGTAGCACAAGTTGTTTAACATAATTTAAAACCTCATATTCTATCATAAAACATCAAAATACACAAATTTCACCTATGGGTATTTTTCCAAATATGAACCCTAGCTTAAATTATTGCTAGAATAAGCTTAATCGAGCTAATGGATTCCAAAAACGTAAAGAACATTAAAAACGGGGCTTGGAATCACTTACTATTGAGCTTGGAAAGCTTGAAAACCCTAGCCATGGCCTCCCCCATGCTAATTTCGGCCTCCATGAAGAAGATGAGCAAAATTGGCTTTTAATTTTGTATTTTAATTCATTTTACCCTAAATGACCAAAATGCCCTTACTACTAAACTTTCAAAAATTCCTTCCATGTCCTAATTTTGTCCATGAACTTAAAATTGGTCAAATTGCTATTTAAGACCTCCTAATTAATATTTCAATGCAATTTCATACTAAAAACTTCTAGAATGCAAGTTTTGCAACTTATTCAATTTAGTCCCTAACTTTAAATTAAGCACTTTATGCATTGAATTTCTTCACGAAATTTTCACACAATCATGCAATCATATCATAGACCTCAAAATAATCATAAAATAATTATTTCTATCTCAAATTTGTGGTCCCGACATCACTATTCCGACTAGGCCCAAAATCAAGGTGTTACAACTCTCCCCCCTTTAGGGATTTTCATCCCCGAAAATCTTACCGAAAAAGTGGTCTTCACTTAGATTCCTCAATCTCATACTCAATAATAAAGTACCTTAACTCAGGCGGTGCTTCCAATACATCTCTTTAATTTCTCATTTCCATCCTAATATCAATCCTGCAAAGATAATTCGTAGATTCGATGCTCGGCTTTAACCCCATTAACAATTTAGATTCTCTGTGGCATCGAATGCTCTATACTATCACATTACCTTATTGTCTTGAAACACATCACAATTCATACAACAAGACATTACTAAAAAAAAATAGGAAGTCTTTACTCAATACAGACTAGTCCAAATTTCGGATATTCCAGTTAACAATATTCTCATCTGCTCAAACTTTACCAACATGTAATAAACTTTTCAAATTTTCACAAAATGAAAACCTCATCATTCGTAGTGGTTTTTACTCATATAATTTTTTTAAGAGATATACACTTCTCGTTCAGAATATTTGCCTTTTATCATGCATTGAAATGAAATTCTATTATCAAACTTGAGAAAAATAATCCTGACATAATTGTCACATGAAATATTTCAAATAAATAATTCACACTGATTGAACACTCGAGTCGATCTTAATCATCAGTGAATGACATTTCCAGTAATCTTTTCTTTCGCTCATTCATTACGCTAACTAAAACTATCTCAATTGCATTAGTTCAAGTAACCAAAATATCTCAATTGAAGTCATTAATTATAATTGACTTATTTGAGAGAAGTAATCCACCATATCGATTGAGACTCGATCTTTTATCACTTATGTCTTTACTTATCAATTCATTCTTAATCTCTAATTATACTTATAATTATTCTATCATTGAACTCTCTTTAAATTTTCAAGCGGAAACTTATTCAAGATGGATCTCATGAAATTCAATCATAAGCACCACTTCTATAAGAGGGGAGGGGTTATAGGGCCTCTAACTCGTCTTTCTTTTACATACACATATGACACAATTTCCATCATCATAGCAACATCATCAAAATCATGTCATTCATTCAGGCAATGCAACATTCATGTTGGCTTACACAAATTTTTCCTATTGTCCCATTTAGACAATATACTTATGCATACATTCTATGTTTTCTAGATAGCTTTACTTATCGATTCATTTAATTAAATTAAGTCATGCTCATGACATCATATAAGGCCAAACAACCATAGATACTTGTACCACAATTACAACTTTCATTTCATGCATCATCATGTACATATCATTACAATCATATAATTCAGTCCAAACAATTTAACATAGATAAGTTCATTTCATTATAATCCTTTATCTCATAAAAAAAATATCATTGTCATTCATCAACATTCAACGTCCAACCAGGACAATGACATTTTTATTCGTATTAAAATATTATAAACCTTTATTCATACCTTTCTGAATCTAAACTTTTTATAATCTTAATTTACTCAATTACCTTTGCATCACGTTAAACATGGTCGGTGCAGCTCGGTTGGAGAGTACCTCTGTCTAAACAAGACGGTCCTCATACGCGTCGGAAGACATCACACTATCATAGATCCGTGGCATATATATAGCTAGACTTTTTCACATGCTAGGTTAGTCCGAGAACCGACTAAACCATAGCTCTGATACCACTAAATGTAACACCCCTTACCCGTATCCAAGGCCTAATGAACAGAGTGCGAGGCATTACTGGACTTAACAACACACATAGACAAAAAGCTGGGCCATAAAATTTCATTTAATTTAAAAATTTTCAACACATGCATAACAAACAAAGCTAACTATATCATTACATCAAAACATATGACGTAGCATGATTAATTAAACTTATAAACCATAATGGATAAGGACCACATCTCATAATCATATACAATAACTCAATGCAGACTGATACGTACGATCAAAATCATAATAAAAAATACATATTACAAACCAACTTCCTATACATGCCACTCACTTGATATTTCTAATATTTGAATTAATTCTCCCAAAAATGATAGTTTGATAGTGTGATTCTGCCTCCGATGATCTCCAACCCCGAGCCGACCTATCAATACTAAAGAAATGGAGAGGATGGGTAAGCTTTACGCTTAGTAAGTTCATATGAAAATAATAAGCAATTACTACCATGCTTTTCAAGATAAAACACTATAATTGTACAATTACATATATTCAGGTTAAGCTGTGTTATTGAGTTACAGTTACTAAATCATTCATATCTGAAGCTACAAAACTCCAACTTTAGTTTCGTTAATTTTATTTGAAACTAGATTCATATATGTTTCTCCCATAAAATTTCCAAAATTTTTGGTTTGGCCAATTAGTACAGTTTATTAGTTAAATTCTCCCCTATTTCAGAGTATGACTACTCTGACCTCTGTGTACTACGAACCAAATTTCTCTCTGTACAGAATTCCAACGACCATTCCGTTTGTTTCCCTTAAAAATAGACTCAATAAGGAATCCATGCATGTAAGGTATGACTCTTAATAAGTTTTGTACAATTTATGATGAATTTCTAAAGTCAGAACAGGGGATCTCGAATTCATTCAGACCCTATTTCACAATAATTCAAATATCACACAATATAGAATTCTTTTGCTTCCCCTGTTTCTTTCATGTGAAAATAGACTCATTAAGCTTTATTTTCATATATCATTTGCATTTTTATTCAACTTCCACAATTTTTAGTGAATTTTCAAAGTCACGCAACTGCTGCTGTCCAAGACAATTTTATTGCTAATTCACTCTTTCACACTTTCTTTGTATTAACCTCATTTTAACATACATATCACAAATCATTTTCACCACATTTCATACATCACAAGTATAGGCCCATGATTACAAGGTCACCATAAAATCATCCTCATGTATAACTTAATTGTTTATAACCTTACCACAACCCGATCACTTAATGAAGACATTATTCACATAACCAAATTCCTGCACTTATTCATCACAAAACTCACAAAGCAGTACATAATAAGTCTCCCGTTGAACACTTCGGATCAATCCTCGATACTTGGTGGTTTTCGCAAATAGCTCCACCCATCATAAAGTTCGGCTCTCTTGTACACATGGTGAACACTTAGTATCACCCATGTGACCTAGTCAGTTTATCTCGTAGCTCTCTTGTCTACATGGTGTCCTTCACCTCGAACCACGTATGCGACCTAGCTACATATATCCCGTAGCTCTCTTGTCTACATGGTGTACACATAGTATCACCCATGTGACCTAGCTACATCATAATATCTCGTAGCTCTCTTGTACACATGATGTGCACTCAAAGACCATACATGTGACCTAGCTACATACCATCTGTATCATCCAATCTTTCCCAGGTTCAACCGGATTTCTCTCTCTTTCTAACAATTTCACCAATCAAGTAATTACCAACAAACATATTTCCAATATGTTACAAATTTATTCATAGTCCTTTTTCAATTTTCAATTTACAAAGAAATAGTCAATCTATAGGTAGCCACATTTCATATGATAACAAAATATAATAAAATAAAATAAAATAAATCGATAAATTATTTACATACAAACTTATCAAAATCTCATCAGGTACAACTGCGTGCAACAATTCATACAACCCAGTTAATAGTAATTTAACACTCAATTCTTGTAACAATAATTCCATTCAATTTCACACGACACAACTAGCATTACATTTTTTTATATCATACATACCATCCATCAACTTCTCTTAAACATATTAAATCATACAATTTATGCCATATCAATAGAGAATTACAATTCATGCATGGTATTGCATTATTATTAACACACGAACTTACCTCGATTCAAAACTGCAATTTACTATTTTAATCCATAACCTTGTATTTTTTCGATTTAAGCTCGAATCTCGATTTCATTCATCTATAATATCACATTTAGCCTAATAATTAGTCACATTATTCATACGGGTCCAAAATCATATTTTTACAAATTTGCATTTTGACCCCTAAACTTTTACATATTTGCACTTTTGCCCCAAGACTCGAAAATTTAATTTCAGCCCTTATTCCTATGTTTTATGACATGCTGAACATTTTTCTCTTCTACAACAACATCAAATTCTCACTCTAACATATAGTTATGAACAATAAGTATTTTTACCGATTATCTTGCTTTACTCGTTTTCACTTAAAACCGAGTAGCACAAGTTGTTTAACATAATTTAAAACCTCATATTCTATCATAAAACATCAAAATACACAAATTTCACCTATGGGTATTTTTTTCCAAATATGAACCCTAGCTTAAATTATTGCTAGAATAAGCTTAATCGAGCTACCGGGATTCCAAAACGTAAAGAACATTAAAAACGGGGCTTGGAATCACTTACTATTGAGCTTGGAAAGCTTGAAAACCCTAGCCATGGCCTCCCCCATGCTAATTTCGGCCTCCATGAAGAAGATGAGCAAAATTGGCTTTTAATTTTGTATTTTAATTCATTTTACCCCTAAATGACCAAAATGCCCTTACTACTAAACTTTCAAAAATTCCTTCCATGTCCTAATTTTGTCCATGAACTTAAAATTGGTCAAATTGCTATTTAAGGCCTCCTAATTAATATTTCAATGCAATTTCATACTAAAAACTTCTAGAATGCAAGTTTTGCAACTTATTCAATTTAGTCCCTAACTTTAAATTAAGCACTTTATGCATTGAATTTCTTCACGAAATTTTCACACAATCATGCAATCATATCATAGACCTCAAAATAATCATAAAATAATTATTTCTATCTCAAATTTGTGGTCCCGACATCACTATTCCGACTAGGCCCAAAATCAGGGTGTTACAAAACTCAACTTCTCTAATGGTGGCAACCCAGGCAACTCTTCCAGGAACACATCCGAATATTCACAAACTATCGGCACTAATTCAATTTTCAACTCAGTCACTTTTGTATTCAACACATAAGCAAGATAAGCTTCACAGTCTTTCCTTACATATCTTTAAGCAGACATCGAAGAAATCACAACAGGTAACTCACCTGACTCATCTGAATCAATCCGAAGAATTTTACCATTTTCACATTTCAGTTCAATAATCTTTCTTTTACAGTTCACTACAGCATCATGCAACGTTAGCCAATCCATACCCAAAATTATATTAAATTCATCAAATGGTAACAACATCAGATCAACTGGAAAGCAAAAATCTCAAATCATCAACGGATAGTTCTTACACACTTTATCAACCAACACACACTTTGCTAAGGTGTTTGATACTCTAATCACAAATTCAGTAGACTCTATAGGCAAAGTCTTACTGGATACTAAATTCATGCATATATAAGAATGTGTTGATCCTAAATCTATCAATGCAATAACTTTAGTATCATAGAGAGTGGAAGTACCGGTTATAACGTTTGGCGAGGATGCTTCCTCCCGTGTAGGGATAGCATAAGCTCGAGCAGGTGCTCGTACCTCAGATCTCACAATAGAATCTCTCACTACACTTTATTTACCACTTGTATTTCCTGTGTTTCGGGGTGGTCTCCCTCTAGCAGCAGTATTACTTGGTCTCATATTCTGAACTTTGTCTTTCTCATCTAACTCCGGGCAATCTCGGATGAAGTGTTCTAATGAACCACATTTGTAACAAGCTTTATTACTTTTATTCCAACATTCACTGAAATGTCGTCATCCACAGTGCTAACATTTGGGTTTATTGTCTCTTACACTGCCAACACTAGCTACTGATGTAGCTTGACCTTCGAAACTGGGGTATTGTTTAGCATGATCCTTGTTCGGATATCCAATCAAAGCATTCGAGTGAGTTTATGAATCTCTAGATTTCTTTGTGAAGATTGATACGGCTTACTTATCGATCTTTTTCTGGTGTCTCTAGCCTCTGAATCTGCTTTCCTCTTTTCTTTGCTGAGATCTTCGGCTTTACAAGCCCTTTCAACTAAACCAACAAATTCTTTGATTTCTAGAATCTCGACTAGAAGTTTTATATCTTCATTCAACCCATGACCGAACTACTTACACATAATCTCTTCGGTAGAAACATATTCCTGAGCATATTTGCTTAAATGTACAAATTCTCTTCCATACTCAGTGACAGTCATCCCGCCTTGTTTCAATTCTACAAACTCTTTATGTTTCTGATCAAGAAATCGCTGACTTATATACTTCTTTCAGAATTTAGATTGGAAGAACATCTAGGTAACTTATTCTCTTGGAACCACAGATATCAACATTTTCCTCAAATGGTATGCATTATCTCTAAGTAAAGATACCACACACTTGATACATTCATCAGGAGTACAAGACAACTCATCAAATACTTAGATCATGTTATCAAGCCAGAACTCAGCTTTTTCAGCATCATCATTAACCGTAGCCCAAAAATCCTTAGCCCTGTGTTTACGTATCTTATCCACTGGCGGCTTATTCAACCGTACTAGATCTATAACTTGAGGATTAATAGGGTTTTGTTTAGGAACAAGTGGGGGTGGAGGTTTTTAAGTAGCCAGATTCATTCAAACGAATTCTGTAAACCACTCACTCATCATCCGAAAGAAAGCTTGCTTAGCCTCTCCCCTTTGACTACTAGAAGTCTACCTAGACTCAGCCGACGCTGCCCCTTGAGTGGGAGCGGGTGCATTACTTTCCACATAATTAGCTATTGCTCGTTCAGGATCCATTACTATACGAAAAATACATTTTAACTGTCAAGAATCATCACACTATCGCAGTTTATATATATGGCATGTATAGCTAGACACTCACACGCTACATTAGTCCTAGAATCGACTAAACTGTAGCTCCGATACCAATAAAATGTAACACCCCTAACCCGTATCCGACGCCAGAATAGGATTAAGAGGCATTACCGACCAATACACATCATTCACATACATTTATGCATTCATATATAAAACCTATCCAACACATTCACATTGTCCCTTATAAGGCTCTACGAAGCCGTAAAACATGCTTAGAAAAGGTTCGGGACTAAATCGATAACATTTGAAAACTTTGGGAAACTTAAAAAATTTTCATGCATTTAAGGGTCACACACCCGTGTGAACAGGTCATGTGCCTCACACGGCCACCAGACACACCCGTGTCACAAGCCGTGTAAAAACAAAACATACATACTGACTTGCACCACACTGCTGGGGACACACCCGTGTACCACGACCGTGGGAAAGCTGGAGGAGTTACTGACTTAGGTCACATGATCGACCATACGCCTATGTGCCAGCCCGTTTGTTATACACGGCCAGTAGACATGCCTCTGTGTCTAACTGTACCAAACCTGTAGGGTATACTGGCTTAATTCGAAAGGGTATCCTAGGGGATACACGGCTGTGTAGCATGACTGTGTGTCACACACAGCTGAGACACACACCCGTGTCTCTGCCCGTGTGGACAAAAATAGGCTATTTGGAAAGTCAATAAAATAGGCTATTTGCAAAGCCAATTTGCCACCCTTTACTTATGTACACTTACCAATCAAACTGGTACTATTTCAATACATTCAAAGATAGTCAAAACAAACTATTTCATACACATTATATGCCATTTATAATCCATTCAATCAACCCCTAAAATCATAAACAAAAAAACATGCCAAGACAATAAATCTTAACCTTAACTTCTATATGTATTTTCTCACCATCTTATCAACTCTTTTAAACCTCATAATATACCATTTCATCATCTATAAACCAATCCACAACATGCCATTTCTCAATCATGATACATCTTTGGCAATTAACCAAATCAATTACCCATCTAGCAAACACATGAATCCATATTGATCTTGCCAAAACATAAGACATTATATGCATCATAAACCACTTATCAAACTTTTGAATTAAGCTAACTTATATGGCCAAATGCACACTAACATTTACAAGCCAAATCTCATGGCTAATATCATAGCTCAAAACATAATACCAACTCACTAGCCTATACATGCCATATACCATATTTACCAAGCATTAAAAGTACCAACAAGATGATCGATAGTGTGATGACGTTTCCTGACGATCCCCGAGTCTGAGCTAGCTTTTATTATCTATAAAACATAGACAAATAACACACAGTAAGCTTCATAGCTTAGTAAGTTCGTAAGTGAATAACTCTATTTATCAAATAAATGTAATTTAACTATTTTCACATTACCAAATCAAAATCACATTAACCACAAACATTTATCATGTCTCAAAACATGATCAAATACCATCTCATTGAATCTTCTCAATGTAATACTTGAAAAGGTTCCGTACATACCTGTACTGCCTCGTACTAATCTCTTTCTCAACTACATCATTCTTTACCCGTTGAACCATTCGGAATAGAAGTTGGATACTCAAAGATCTCATTCGATAAGTACTTATACCATGGCCCTAAAGCCAAATCAAGGTAACTTATCCCGGAGTACCTATACTATGGCCCGTAGCCAAATCAAGGTATTATTCGCACCCAAAGTGCCAATATCTAGGCCCGAAGCCAATACATTATCCTAATGACATGTCATTAGCATCCTAACTATTCTTAAGGTTCAACTGGGAAGTTTCACTTGTCGATTTCATCGTCGAACACCTCTGTAGAGTCGTAATCACAATTTAAACATTATTTGAAATCTCATAATCATAGTTTATACAATATCAAAGAATTTAACATGCATTTATAATGAAATTATCATATACGAACTTACCTCGTATTCAAAATTGACGGATCGAATCGATTACTCGATAACCTTACTTTTCCCCCGATTTAAATCCGAATTCTTTCTTTCTTGATCTATATGTATTCAAAATTAATTAATTTATTCATCAATTCATTCAATTCAGTTCTCAAACACATATTTAGGCATTTTTACAATTTAGCCCCTAAAGTTCCACATTTTTACAATTTAGTCCTCAATTCATAAAAACATAAATTACACAATTTCTTTCTAATTTCATGCTAGCCCAAATTCTTCATAGACTCCTAGTAGCCCATTATTTTCATTTATTTCACATTTTAGCCCCCAAATTTATACATTTCTCAATTTAAACCCTAATATTTATTTTTACCAAAAATCACTTTACAAAACATGATAATCTATCATTTATCTTCCATTTTTCATCATCAACCATCACAAAACTCATAGATTCATCAATGGCATTTTACAAAATCACCAACAAACTAAAAAATTAGGGCATGGGCTAGCTTGTACTCAAAGCAACGATCACAAAAACGTAAAAATCATCAAAAATCGAGTGAAGAACATACCTTAATCAATATCAATATGTGCCAAACCCTAATGGCTTCCAAAGCTCTATTTTCTTTTTGTTATTCAGTTATGGATGAATAAAAATAAGATGATTTTGGCTTTTTGTTTTATTTAATCTGACTTAATACATAGTTTACCAATTTACCCTTGGTTATTAAACCATTTAATCATCAATTATAAGGCCATTAATGTCCATTAACCTTATCAATGGCATAATAACATCTTAAGGACCTTTGGTTTAATAAACCATAGCAAATAGACACTCTTAACTTATAGCATGCTACTTTTGCATTTTACGCGATTTAGTCCTTTTCTTCAAATTGAGCTATTAAACAATAAAATTAGCTCACGAAACTTTCACACATATATAATCACATGCTGTAAACACCAAAAATAATATTAAAATAATTTTTTAACCTCAAATTTGTGGTTTCAAAACTACTGTTCTGATTTAGCTAAAATCGGGCTGTTACATCATGCATCCTATTTTCCAATTATATATATTAATTCGCATCCAAAGCATTATAATCACGTTTAAAAACTCGCATAGCATCATCAGCACCAAACATATACATGGTACGAACCATTAAAAACTATCTTATGTGCCTACTTATAAAGCATCTCGAAGTATGAAATAATTCTCCAACTAAGTAGAATATAACATAAAATCATATACGTACATGCCAACCAGATTAACAAAAGTTTTATCAACTGATGAATACAAAATTTTTTGTTAGATGCTAATAAAATCGAGTGCATACGATTGAACCTAGCGTATGCATGGAAGACAAGCCAAACGCTGAGTAATCAACTCAGTAGCATTTCTATAACAAATGTTTATTTTTACATATAATACATCATTCAAACTTATTATTTCCTTTTTCCTCAAATTTCATTTCAAGTATGAATTTACCTTTTCATTACCTTTCTACACACAAGTTATAAGCATAACGTCAACCATGACTACAAGCTAATGCATTTAAACATAGCTCTTTTGGAATCAACCACATAATCAACCATTGCATAAAAAATTACATACTTGGATTTATTTTACCTTTTCATGGGCATAAGCACATTACCAATTGAGCACTTACTGTTTCAATCTATTTCATTAAGATTAAACATGATATAATTCAATCACCAACTTGGCCCAAGCCTAAGCATCAACAACAACACATGTTAGCATAATTGCATATAATTCATGTGAACTCAACATAAATAACCATTATACTTTAGCATGATCCAGTTGGATTTATCATCCTTCATGACATATCATGTTTTCCATGTATCACCATTTCAATAAATTTTATACACACATACCTTGGTTCGTATTAAACACTTACCATAGCCACAAGCTAATGATTAGACACATAACTTAGCGATATCATCACATGGTAAGATATAGTACATAAACATAGCATCTCTTAAATCATACCTTTCATATTCATGAATATTCATACTTTAATCATTGGTACATCATACCTTTCCATAATTTTCATAGTTAACTCAATCGGAACCCTTACCGGTTCATTCCTTTTCATGCCCATTGAACCACTTAGAATAATACCGGATACGTGGGAAAAGCTCACATAAAGTGTGCTAAACATATAGTGATAGCTCGTACGAGCTGTAAAATAGGTCTTCTCATACAAGCTGTTGGTCAGAGTGTAAGCTACATGATGCTGCTCACACAAGGTGTCGAATATTCGTAACTAATGCCGGACCTCAGCCATCGGTAGGACATTCAAGACTAGCACCCGAAACATGGTAACCTGGGTCTGCTCACACAAGTTGTAGGTCAAAATATAAGCTACACGATGCTGCTCACACAAGCTATCGAGTATCCGTATCTAGTGCTGAACCTCAGCCATCGGTAGGACATTCAAGACCAGCACCCAAAACATGGTAACCTGGGTCTGCTCACATAAGCTGTCGGTTGAAACATTACTACATGGTGCTACTCATACAAGCTGTCAAGTAACCGCAACCTATGCTATGCCAGAAACTCAGCCACCAGTAAAACGTTCAGGACCAGCACCCGAATCACGGTAACCCTAATGACATGTCATTTGTATCCTATATATTCCTAAGATTCAAACGAGATTCGATAGTTGTCGTACGTCGTTGAATTTTCCTCGTTTCATTAAAAGCTAAATTGTATAATAACATATATATATCGATTCATTTTCAATAAAATTCATATAATAACATTCAATTTATTCAAAAATATACATAGTATAGTTCAACGACCTTCTCTTTCCCATAGTTAACAATCGATCTACTCGTTTCTGGATTTCTTTGGCACCTAGTGCCTAATGGATAAGTCCATAGTAAAGTTTTGCGCCCAGCGCTAGTCGGGTAAACCAACAATATAATATGTGCCGAATGAATCTCTGTGCTATTGGTTCACCAGTAATGATTCATCGATCTTTAGCTCGAGCTAAATGTAATAAGAATCCACACCGGTATCATTAGCATCCAAATCCTAACTTTGACTTGATTCGATGACGGCATGTACCTTTAGACTTAAATTTGAGCTTGATTTAGTCCAAGAATAAACTAAACCTATAGCTCTGATACCACTAAATGTAACACCAAGTTACTGACTCGATCACCAGGTCCGGGCAATGGGATATTACATTCATTGCCGAAGCAACTGAAAACATTCATTACAATATAAATTATAAAAAAAGCATACATTTAAACCCAAGACTAAGTCATGATTAATATATATATATCAGTATCTCAACTATTAACCTATTTATTCATGGCATTTCATGAATCCTATTTTAATTATATATATTAATTCACATCCAAGGCATTATAATCAGATTTAAAAACTCGCATAGCATCATCTGTAGTAGCTCGTTTTTAGGTCAAATCAGAACAATGGTTTTGGAACTACAAATCTCAAGTTAAAATATTTATTTTATTATTTCAATAAGGTCTACAGCATGACAGATAAATTATGTGAAATTTTAGTAAAGAAATTTTATTGTTTAAATGCTTAATTCGGTAAAAAGGACTAAATCGCGTAACGCGTAAAAGTTGGGTACTATTGTTTAAAGGTATTAAATAGCTATGGTTTATTAACATGGAAGTCCTTATAATTTTATTTGACCTTAATTTAAGTTAATGGACATTCATGTCCATGAATTTCATGTTATAATAAGTTTAATATAAGGTTATATTGGTAATTGGATTAATAAAGTTTAATTTAATAAAACAAAATGCATTTTTATTCTTCATTCATCTTATCAATCGATTAAAGGGCAAGGAATAGCCATTTTTTAAAGCTTCAACCTTCGGTCACTTTACCTTGAGCATGTAAGTCCTTTTTAGCTCGATTTTTAATGATTTTTACGTTTTTAAGCTCGTTGCAGCTTAATCTAGCCAGCCCGTACCTTTGTTTTTGAAACTATTATAGATTTTGAGATATGCAATTGTTGAATGCTTAGGTATTTTGAAGTCTTTTGATAGATTATGGAAGCTTGATGATAGTTATACAAGTTTTATAAAGTGATTTTTGACAAAAATGAGAATTAGGGATTAATTTGTAAAAGATATAAATGTTGTGGTTGAAATTGTGAATAAAATAAAAATATGGGCTTTTATATGAGCATGTGAAATTCGGCTATACATGGGTTAAGGGTAAATTGCATAAATTTGTCATTTTGTGTATAAAAGACTAAATTGCAAAGTAGTCAAAAGTCTAGGGGTAAATTTGTAATTTGGCCAAAATGAATGTTTTAGGCTAAATTGAGTTGAATGAATATTAAATGAGTTAATTTGATATCATATAGATCAAGACAAGAAAATACCGGAATTAGATCGGGTGAAACAAAAAGTAGACGAGTAGTCGACGGTTATTTGAGCAACTTGAGCTGAGTTCATATAATTAGAATTGAACTAAACTATACTTGCAATGATTGAATTGAATTATTTGAGATATGAATGCTTTGATGATATATCGAATATACTACCAAGCCTTAGTTGAACTATGTGAATTCATTGGATATGAGTGACGTGTTACTGGAATTACTGACATGGTCGAGCTCCTGCATTTGTTGCAGACTCACCATAACTCGCTTGAGGTTACTGTTTCAACTCATTGGAGCTTACCATTTGCAGCTCAATAGAGCTTACCGTTTTCAGCTCATGAAGAGCTTACTAGCCATGTCTTGAAAGAGCATGTATGATTATGAATTGACGGAATTATTGACATTATTCACTCGATTATCCTTTGAAGTTCTAATAGGTGCAACAGGCCTAAATAATGTTATATGAACAAGCTACGGTTTATGTATTAGTTAAATGACTAACATGTGATGATTATGTGTGATTAGGCGATGTTTATATTAAATTGTTGGCATGTTATTATTGCATTTGATTTCTTTAAATGGTAAGTTTAATTCTGAATTATACGGGGTTACTAAGCTTAAAAGCTTACTCTGTTTCTTTTTCTATGTCTTATAGAGGTTCTTTAGCTCGCTCGTTCCTGACAAGTTAGAGTTTCACGTCACACTATCCGAATTTTCGTTTGGTATTTTGAACTTATGAACTTATGTAAATATGGCACATATAGGCTAGTTTGATAGTAAAAGTTATGTTTTGGAATCTTGGTTTGAGTATGAACTTGTTTAGAAGTTAAGCCATGTGATTTGGCTTATTTGGTACCATATTTTGGTTGTATATATATGTGTGTTTGAAGATGGTATGTTTTGGTATAATAATGTTTGAATGAAATTATGCAAAGGTAGTCTTGATTTATGGATGTTAAGTGGATGAATTGTACATGTTGTTATATTGGTGTATGGACATGTAAATGGTAAGTTTGGATATGGCTTATAGTGTGTATTGAATTGGTTCATTTGGTTGCAAATTGAGTTGTTAAATGTGGTCAAATATGAATGTATATGCTTATGTTTTAGGGTGGCAAATTTGGCTATTCAAATGGCCTATTTTTTTCCACACGGTCACATTACACAGCCGTGTGTCCCCTGGGGTACCCTACGAATTAAAGTCAGTATACCCTCTAGTTTTGACATGGCCTAGTCACACGGGCATGTCTATTGGTCGTGTGTGGCACATGGGCTGGCATACTAGCGTGTGGTCGGCCGTGTGGCCAAGCCAGTAGCTTTCTTATTTTTTACACGGCCTGGCACATAGGCGTGTCTTGTGGCTGTGTGGACAAGTCAGTATGTATACCCTGTTTTGCCACGGCTTAGACATACAGGTGTGTCTAAAGGCATGTGAGGCACACGGCCTGTTCACACAAGCGTGTGACCTTTGAAAAGTTAAAAATTTTCTAAGTTTCTGAAACTTTCATACCTTACCGATTTGGTCCCGAATGCATGATTTAGACCTTGTATGCTCTATTTAAGTTCATATTGAATATGAATGACTTGTATTTATTGTAATAAGGTGATATTCGATATATGATTGTTTTGAACTAAGTCACAGGTCTGGTAACACCTCTTAACCTTAGGGTATTACATTTTATTAGTATCAGAGCTATGGTTTAGTTGGTTCTAGGACTAACATAGAGTATTTGAGTCTAGCTATACATGCCATATATAAAACTATGATAGGATGATGACTCATGATGTTCTTACATGTGTTTTTATATAGTAATGGATCCTGAACGAGCTGTAGCGGACGACATAGAAAGTAACACGCCAGCTCCTGCTCAAAGAGCAACGCTTACTGAATCTAGACCTGTGGCGAATAGTCACAAGGGTGAGGCTAAAGAAGCCTTCTTTCAGATATTAAATGAGTGGTTTACACAGTATATACGTACAAAGCCAGCTGTTTCGCAACCTCCACCCCCACCTGTTCCCCAACTGATTCCAGTAGTTCCTCAAGGTATCGATCTTCTGCGATTGAATAAACCACATGTTGATAGAATACGAAAACACGGGGCTGAGGAATTTAGAGCTACTGCTAATGATGACCCTGAAAAGGCTGAATTTTGGCTTGAGAACATGATTCGGGTGTTCGATGAATTGTCCTGTACACCCGAAGAATTTATGAAGTGCATTGTATCGTTGTTGAGAGATACTGCTTATCAGTGGTGGAATACCTTGATATCCGTAGTTCCGCCAGAGCGAGTCACTTGGGATTTCTTCCAAGTTGAATTTAGAAAGAAATGCATTAGCCAAAGATTCATCGACCAGAAGAGAAAATAATTTCTTAAATTGAAGTAAGGTCATATGTCAGTTACAGAATATGAACGAGAGTTTGTAATACTCAACAAATATGGCCGTGAATGTGTATCGTCTGAAGCTATAATGTGAAAACGATTCGAGGGTTGATTGAATGAAGAAATCAGAGTGTTGGTTGGAATTCTTGAGCTTAAAGAGTTGTTGTCCTATTTGACCGAGCCTGTAAAGCCAAGTATTTGTGTAAAGAGAAAAGAAAAGTTGATTCTGAGGCTAGAGAGTCTAGAAAAAGATTTACGGGTAAATCACATCAATCAGCATCAAAGAAATTTAAAGAATATCACCCTCATTCTACATCCTCTATGGGAATTTCTATTAAAGACAGAAATGCGAGACAATAAAGTTTAAAACCTCAGGCAACATCTGTGGCCAGTGCGGGAAGTGTTAGAAATGCTGCATCTAAATGTAAACATTGCAATAAGCGACATTATGGTGAATACAGATTAGTGAGCGGAGCTTGTTTTAAATGTGGATCTTTGGATCATTTTCTGTGTGATTGTCTAGAAAAGTTCACAACTGAAAGAGAACAACTAGTGAAAACAAGTAACACGGCTGCTAGAGGGAGACCACCCCGAAACACTGGAAATGTGAGTGGTAATCGAAGTGCTACAAGAGATTCGACTATGAGATCCGAGGCACGAGCACCTGCCAGGGCTTATGCTATACCTGCACTAGAGGAAGCATCATCACCAGACGTTATCACCAATACTTTTTCTCTTTTTGATACTGATATAGTTGCGTTGATAGATCCTGGATCAACCCATTCACATATTTGTATGAATTTAGTCTTTAAAAAGAGTTTACATGTTGAGTCTACAGAATTTGTAATTAAAGTATCGAACCCCTTAGGCAAGTTTGTTTTTGTTGATAAAATTTGTAAGAATTATCCTCTGATGATCTAGGGTTACTATTTTCGGGCTAATTTGATGCTTCTACTGTTCGATGAGTTTGATGTGATTCTAGGTATGGACTAGCTAACTATGCATGATGCAGTTGTGAACTGTAGACAGAAGATAATAGAATTGAAATGTCAAAATGGTAAGATTCTTTAAATTAAATCTAATGATTCGAATGAATTACCTACTGTAATATCGTCTTTGTTAGCTCAGAAATACTTGAGAAAGGGATATGACGCATATCTAGCATATATTTTGGATACGAAGGTGTCAGAATCAAAGATTGAATCCGTACATGTTGTTTGTGAGTTCTTGGATGTATTTCCAGAATAGTTACCAGGATTACCGTCGATCAGAGAAGTCAAATTTGGTATTAAGTTAATACCAAGAACAACTCCAATATCTATAGCTCCGTACAGAATAGCTCCAACAGAATTAAAAGAGTTGAAAGCTCAGTTGCAAGAATTGTTAGACAGAGGTTTTGTACAACCAAGTTATTCTCCTTGGGGTGCGCCAGTACTGTTTGTGAAAAATAAAGATGGCTCGATACGCATGTGTATTGACTATAGACAGTTGAATAAACTGACTAAACAAAACAAATACCCTCTACCATGAATTGATGACCTATTCGACCAGTTGAAAGGGGCTACGGCATTTTTAAAAATTGATCTGAGATAGGGTTACTATCAGTTGCGAGTTAAAGAGTCGGATGTACCAAAAACCACTTTTAGAATAAGGTATGGCCATTATGAATCCCTTGTTATGCCTTCCGATTTAACTAATGCTCTTGCCAATTTTATGGACTTGATGAATCGTATATTCAGACTGTATTTAGACATATTCGTTGTGGTATTCATTGACGATATTCTGATCTATTCACGAGATGAATTTGAGCATACCGAACACTTGAGAATTGTGTTAAAAACTCTACGTGGAAAGTATTTGTTTGCAAAGTTTAGTAAATGTGAGTTCTGGCTCAAAGAGGTTGGATTTTTGGGACATATGGTTTCAGCCGACGGTATTAGAGTTGATCCGAGTAATATTTCTACTATTATTGACTGGAAACCTCCAAGAAACATATCTAAAGTCCGTAGCTTTTTGGGATTAGCGGGCTATTATCGAAGATTTGTGAAAGGCTTCTTAATGATTGCAATACCAATGACTCGATTGCTACAAAAAGATGTGAAGTTTGAATGGTCAAAAAGTGTCAGCAGAGTTTTGAATAGTTGAAAGCATTGTTAACAGAAGCACCAGTTTTGCTTCAACCTGAATCGGGTAAGGAATTCGTGATTTATAGTGATGCATCACTGAACGGATTGGGCTGTGTTTTAATACAAGAAGGAAAATTTATAGCTTATGCTTCCAGACAGTTGAAACCGCATGAAAAAAATTATCCGACGCATGATTTAGAACTGGCTGCGATTGTATTTGCATTAAATATTTGGCGACACTACTTATATGGTGAAAAATGCTACATTTATATGGACCATAAGAGCTTGAAATATCTGATATCATAGAAGGATCTGAATTTGCGACAACGAATATAGCTTGAGTTATTAAAAGATTATGACTTTGTGATTGATTATCACCTGGGAAAAGCTAATGTAGTTGATGATACCTTGAGCCGAAAATCATTGTTTGCGTTACGAGCCATGAATACTCAGTAGATGATATGTGATGATAGATCAATTTTAGCTGAATTGAAAGCTAAACCGGTATTTTTGCAACAAATATGTGAAGCTCAGAGAAATGATCGTGGACTGCAAGCTAAACAAATTCAATGTGAGCCTATTTCTGATTCAGAATTGCATATTGGAACTGATGATTGTTTAATGTTCTGTAATAGAATTTGTGTACCAAAAAATACAGAACTTATTCAGAAAATTTTGCACGAAGCATACAGTAGTCGCTTTTCTATTCATACAGGTTGTACCAAGATGTATAATGATTTAAAACAACAATATTTGTGGTCAGGAATGAAACGGGATATCTTGGAGTTTGTATCGAAATGTTTGATTTGTCAACAAGTGAAAGATGAACATCAAGTACCATCTGGTTTACTGCAGCTTGTATTGATTCCTGAATGGAAATGGGATAGAGTTACTATAGATTTTGTATCGGGATTGCCCTTAACTCCAAAAAAGAAAGATGCTATTTGGGTTGTTGTTGATCGACTAACAAAATCTACTCATTTCATACCGATACGTATGGATTACTCTTTGGATAGACTAGATGAATTATACTTGTCTGAAATTGTACGATTACATGGTGTACCACTGTCTATTATCTCCGATAGAGACCTGAGATTTACGTCGAGATTCTGGAAGAAATTACAGGAAGCTCTTGGAATGAATTGAATTTTAGTACAGCTTTTCATCCCCAAACGGACGGTCAGTCTGAAAGATTTATATAGATACTTGAGCATATGTTACGTTGTTGCATTCTTGAGTTTGAAGGTAACTGGGGAAATATTTGTCTCTAATTGAATTTATGTATAACAATAGTTTTTAAACAAGTATAAAGATTGCACCGTACGAAGCTTTATATGGTCGCAAGTTTCGAACACCGTTATACTGGACTAAATTAAATGAGAAAAAGATTCACAGGGTTGAATTAATCAAAGAAACAGAAGAAAAAGTGAAAACTATTCGAGATAGTTTAAAAGCAGCTTCAGATCGACAGAAATCTTATGAAAATTTGAAACATAGAGAGATTAAATTTTAAGTCGGAGACAAAGTGTTTCTAAAAGTGTCACCGTGGAAAAAGATTCTTCGATTCGATCATAAAAGGGAAGTTAAGTCCGCGATTTATCAGGCCATATGAGATTGTTGAAAGAATAGGGCCTGTAGCATATCGACTATCTTTACCATCTGAGCTAGAAAAGATAAATAATGTTTTTCATGTTTTGATGCTACATCGGTATAGATCGGATCAATCACATGTGATTTCTCCCGTTGATGTTGAGATACAGTCTGATTTATCATATAACGAAGAACCGATCAAGATTCTGGCTCGGGAGATTAAAGAATTGAGGAATAAACGTATAGCTCTTGTGAAGTTTCTTTGGCATAAACATGGGATTGAGGAAGCTACGTGGGAACCCGAGGAAGCTATGTGAAAATAGTACCCTAACCTCTTTACCGGTAAGATTTTCGGGGACGAAAATCCCTTGAGGGGAGAGTTGTAACAGCCTGTTTTTAGGTCAAATCGAAACAGTGGTTTAGGGACCAGAAATCTGAAGTCAAAATATTTATTTTATTAGTTTAATAAGGTCTACAGCATGATAGATAAATTATGTGAAAGTTTAGTAAAGAAATTTTATTGTTTAAATGCTTAATTCGGTAAAAAGAACTAAATCGCGTAACACGTAAAAGTTGGGTACTATTGTTTAAAGGTATTAAATACCTATGGTTTATGAATATGGAAGTCCTTATAATGCTATTTGACCTTAATTTAAGTTAATGGACATTCATGTCCATAAATTTCATGTTATAATAAGTTTAATATAAGGTTATATTGGTAATTGGATTAATAAAGTTTAATTTAATAAAACAAAATGCATTTTTATTCTTCATTCATCTTCTCAACTGAACCAAGGGTAAGGAATAGCCATTTTTTAAAGCTTCAAACCTTCGGTCACTTCACCTTGAGCATGTAAGTCCATTTTAGCTCGAATTTTAAAGATTTTTACATTTTTGAGCTCGTTGCAACTTAATCTAGCTTGCACGTACCTTCGTTTTCAAAAATGTTATGGATTTTGAGATATGCCATTGTTGAATACTTAGGTATTTTGAAGTCTTTTGATAGATTATGGAAGCTTGATGATAGTTATACTTAGGTATTTTGAAGTCTTTTGATAGATTATGGAAGCTTGATGATAGTTATACAAGTTTTATAAAGTGATTTTTGACAAAAATGAGAATTAGGGATTAATTTGTAAAAGATAGAAATGTTGTGGTTGAAATTGTGAATAAAATAAAAAAATGGGCTATTATGTAAGCATGTGAAATTCGGCTATACATGGGTTAAGGGTAAATTGCATAAATTTGTCATTTTGTGTATAAAAGACTAAATTGCAAAGTAGTCAAAAGTCCAGGGGTAAATTTGTAATTTGGCCAAAATGAATGTTTTAGGCTAAATTGAGTTGAATGAATATTAAATGAGTTAATTTGATATCATATAGATCAAGATAAGCAAATACCAAAATTAGATCAGGGTAAACAGAAAGTAGACGAGTAGTCGATGGTTATTCGAGCAACTCGAGGTAAGTTCGTATAATTAGAATCGAAATATACTATACTTGCAATGGTTGAATTGAATTATTTGAGATATGAATGCTTTGATGATATATCGAATCTGTTATCGAGCCTTAGTTGAAATATGTGAATTCATTGGATACGATTGACGTGTTACTGAAATTACCGACATGGTCAAGCTCCTGCATTTGTTGTGGACTCACCATAACTCGTATGAGCTTACTGTTTCAGCTCATTAGAGCTTACCAATTCAGCTCGAAAGAGTTTACTGTTCAGCTCAATAGAGCTTACCAGTTTCAGCTCAATAGAGCTTACTGTTATCAACTCATCAAGAGCTTACTGGCCATGCTCGAAAGAGCATGCATGATGATGAATTGACGGAATTATTGACATTTTTTATTCGATTATCCTTTGAAGTGCTAATAGATTCAACAGGTCTAAGTAATGTTATATGAACAAGCTACGGTTTATGTATTAGTTAAATGACTAACATGTGATGGTTATGTGTGATTAGGTGATGGTTATATTGAATTGTTGGCATGTTATTATTGCATTTGATTACTTTAAATGGTAAGTTTAATTTTGAATAATATGGGCTACTCTGTTTCTTTGTCTATGTCTTATGGAGGTTCGTTAGCTAGCTCGTTCCTGACAAGTCGAAGTTGCAAAAACACTATCCAAATTTCCGTTTGGTATTTTGAACTTATGAACTTATGTAAATATGGCATGTATAGGCTAGTTTGATAGTAAAAGTTATGTTTTGGAATCTTGGTTTGAGTGTGAACTTGTTTATAAGTTAAGCCATGTGATTTGGCTTATTTGGTACCATATTTTGGTTATATATATATATGTCTGAAGATGGTATGTTTTGGTATAATAATGTTTGAATGAAATTATGCAAAGGTAGTCTTGATTTATGGATGTTAAGTGGATGAATTGTACATGTTGTTATATTGGTGTATGGACATGTAAATGGTAAGTTTGGATATGGCTTATAATGTGTATTGAATTGTTCATTTGGTTGCAAATTGAGTTGTTAAATGTGGTCAAATATGAATGTATATGCTTATGTTTTAGGATGGAAAATTTGGCTATTCAAATGGCCTATTTTTGTCCACACGGGCAGAGACACGGGCGTGTGTCTCAGCTGTGTGTGACACACGGTCACATTATACGGCCGTGTGTCCCCTAGGGTACCTTACGAATTAAAGTCAGTAGACCCTCCAGTTTTGACACGGCCTAGACACACGGACGTGTCTATTGGTCGTGTGTGGCACACGAGCTGGCACACGAGCGTGTCTTGTGGCTGTGTGGATAAATCAGTATGTATGCCCTGTTTTGCCATGGCTTAGACACACGGACGTGTCTAAAGCCGTGTGAGGCACACGGCCTGTTCACATGGGCATGTGACCTTTGAAAAGTTGAAAATTTTCTAAGTTTCTAGAACTTTCATACGTTATCGATTTGGTCCCGAATGCATGATTTAGACCTTGCATGCTCGATTTAAGTTCATATTGAATATGAATAACTTGTATTTATTGTAATGAGATGATATTCGATATATGATTGTTCTGAACTAAGTCACAGGTCTGGTAACGCCTCTTAACCTATTCCGGCGACAGTTGCGGGTTAGGGGTGTTACATCATCAACACCAAACATATACATGGTATGAACCATTAACAACTATCATATGTGCCTATTTATAAAACATCTCGAAGTATGAATTAATTCTCCAACTAAGTAGAATATAACATAAAATCATATAGGTACATGCTAACCAGATTAACAAAAGCTTCACCAACTCAATGAAAATGAAATTTTCTGTTGGATGCTGATAACAACGAGTGCACACGATTGAACCTAACCTGCGCACGGAAGACAAACTGAACGCTGAGTAATCAACTCAATAGCATTTCTATAACTAATGTTATAATATAAAATAAATTATGTAAGGACTTAAATAAATTAAAAATCAAGGGTTCATAAGCAATTAATATGTTAAATTATATTATAAGAACATAATCCTTCCATGTCGTATTTATAGTCATACCGACTAGTTGTCACATATTCATCTTTAAATTTCCTAACCTGTAAACTCCAAGATGCAATTAAACATTGAGTAATCACTTACATTCATATAAATCATGCTTTTCAAACAAAATCGGGTTTAAAAAAATCTAGCTTACAAAAGCTTCGAGAACAAACAAGGATTAAATTGTAACATTTTCAAAAGAACAAGGCAATAATGCGAAACATGGGTCACACAACCGTGTAGTGCATGATTGAGCCATTAAGTATCAAATTTCATGTCCAAACTCAAAACATTCCCTAAAGGTGACCTTTAGGTACCCTCATAGACAAATAAAAGCTATCCAAATTCTTCAACAATTCATCTATACATCCTACATCAAAATCAAATGTATTTCCATGCCTTAATTAGCACCACGGTACACCATTCAAATCTAATAACACAAACAATTCTATCAAACATTTCAACTCGTAACAATAAACAAGATTCAAACAATATAGAAATATACATTCTAATCGTTAATACAACAATTCAGACTGTAACCAAATTTAAATAATGACAACCAATATTTTCTTTCATTTAACTCAGCAGCTCATAATGTTTTAAAACAAGAGAACAAATGTTGAAATTCCAACATTCATTTCAGCTGAAACCTATACAAATGTTCAGTTTTGTACATCTTTAAATTATACTTTGGTCAACAATAATCTTCAACATTACAAGACATTAAATCAACTTAATGACATCACATTCAGACAAAATTATTAGCCCCATCCGAACAGCCTAATTAACACAATATAACAACATAACAACATTACAATTGGACAGTGAAATCAACACATTTGAACGACTTGATTATCTAAATAAAATAGCATAATGATAGATCATTTGGACAGACTAAAGTTATGGCCTTTGGACACCTTCAATCTTTACCTCCTAGCATCAATGACATCATTTAACCATCCCAAATTACAGCCTACAACATTGTAAATGGCAGCAATTAAAAAAAAAATTAAATAGCAAATTCCAGACATCATAAATTCACATCCTTTTTGGACATCAAAAACTGACATTTAAACCACTTAATTCCCATTATTCAGACCTCATTTATTTATGCTTAATTGAACAACATTCATAAAAAAAACTTTGGATATCATAGATCACCACCAACCGAACTACCTTTTTCTGGTGAAGAAATTTAATAGCCTGTTTTGAAAAAAAAAAACTGCATGAATAAGCAGCTCCCTTGACAACATGCATTCCACCAAAATTTTCCTTGGATTTATACATTCATACCAACATGATAGTGTAATAACGCAATCAAGAAATAAAAATGTATAGAGGACCCACTAGCAAGGCATTTCATTCTAACCACACAAACCAACATCACGTTACATATAAATTTTCAATATTTTATACATAGAGTACTCGTATATATATTGTCTTATAGTTCGATAATGATATATCAAAACCACCAAAAAGCATTTAATTAATCATTCAAAATCATGCAATGTACTAATTTAATTTTTTTTTAAGTATATAAGCTCTTGACCTATTTTGAAACAGAACAACAATAACAATTATTGAATAGACAAGGTTAAATTACATACACATTTCGTCTATTTAAGTAGTGTAATTCAGACAATTTAGTTCCCTGCATCCTTTCAACAAATGCTTGTTCCCTTAGCTTCAACCAATAATAATGGGACATTACTAAAACTGAAATTTGGAAATGTAAATCCCAAATTAAACTGTTTTAAGCTCCAAAATTTAATAACACTTCAAACATAAACCGAACAGTAATGCATGTTAATTTCAACCATCTTTATATTTTGCTTATTACCACAAAATAGGACATTTATCAACCAACATGTTACCTTACTTAGAATAGCAGCAGCTCAATTACACCAGAATTTATTGCGCGATAAAATACAGCAATTACATGCTGAAACTATCAGCATTCAACGACGGGTTTTCAACACCAACTTATACATATATTTAACAACTCTTCTTCACTTATAACACTAGCATTTTGGTAACAAATAACATTTATTTTAACTACTAACCCTGCTTAACAGTCCTTAAATCTGCTTTTTTACCTACATGTATTAAACACATAACAAACATGGAAAATTTTCAAAGTTTCATTGCAAGGACTTACCCAAATTCACTCCCAACCGTACCTATCTTGAAGCAAGCTCTTTCCCCTTCTTACTACCGTCGTCTCCCTCTCCTTTAGCGAATTGTTTGAAGAATTAAGCTTCTAAACAAGCCAAAAAAATGGTTTTTCCCTACATGCAGTCGGAGTCATAGTCTCTCTCTCCATTCCCATGAACCAGCAAAACAAGGAAGAAGGTAAAGCTCTCTTCTCTCCTTTTTTTTTTCTTACCTATAATAGTTATCCTCATAAACATCCACTATCAAAATCTATAATAACAATGGTTTATTTATTTAATAAGTCCTTCAATATAGATTCACCTTATAAATTAGTATTAATTCTTACTTTTATCACTTATTTGATTTAGCCCCTTTATTTTAATTAAACACTCTTTCTTCAAAATTACGTAACCAGAAATTTAATTCACATCTAATATAACTCTGTAAATATTTAATAAAATATATACAAGTTCGATTTAGGGAAATGAGATCCCGATACCTCAATTTTTAAAACCACTGTTTTCGACTCCATTGACTTTTGGGTCGTTACAAAAAAGGACCTCTCAACAGATATTACAATTGGGATTCTACTGGCTCACCATGAACAAAGATGACAATGATGTTGTGTAGAAGTGTGACAAATGTCAACGAACTAGAACTATATCGAAGAGGGATGAAATGTCATAGACCGAAATTTTAGAGGTGGAAATATTTGTAGTGTGGGGAATTGACTTCATGGGTCCTTTTCCAAGCTCATTCGAAAACCAGTATATCCTATTGGTTATAGATTTTGTCTCTAAATGGGTTGAAGTAACGATTCTGCCCACAAATGAAATAAGGTTAAAATTCTTGAGAAAAATATATTTTCAAGATTTAGAACTCCCCAAGCTCTTATGAGTGATGAAGGATCTCATTTTTGTAGTAAATAGTTTGAATTAGCTTTGGCTAAATATATTGTAAGACATTGAATTATGAAAGCATACCATTCTTATACCAATGGATAAGTAGAGGTGTTTAATCGGAAAGTCAAATAAAATCTAGAAAAAATGGTGAATCCAAACAGGAAAGACTAGGCACTTATATTAAACGATGCGCTCTGGGCATATAGAATATTGTATAAAACCCCAATAGGTATGTCTCCATATAAACTTGTGTATGGAAAAAACTATCATTTACCCATCAAATTAGAAAATAAAGGAATTGAACTTTGATCCTGATTTAGCTAAGGAAAAAAGACTATTCTAGCTGCAAGAATTATAAGAGTTTCAATTCATGGCTATGATAACGCAAAATTGTATAAGGAAACGAGCCAAATCCAACACAATGCAAGAATAAAGAAAAGAGACTTCTTTCTAGGACAGAAGGTGCTTCTATTCAACTCAAGGTTAAAACTATTCCCCACAAAATTAGAATTACTATGGATAGGACCATACATCGTAAATCACATTTCACCTCATGGTGCAATCGAATTTATCAAAAATGGGGGTTAATCTTTCCTTGTTAATGGGAAGAGGGTAAAACATTATTTTTGGGGGACAACAAAGGAAGTCGTTGAAAAACAAGATTTTCAATGTAAAACCATCTAGGAGAAAAATGAGGGAAAGGAACCTCAGGAGGAGAAAAAACCACCTAGGAGAAATATAAGGGAAAGGAAACTCAAGAGGAGAACTTGGAAGTCAACAACTTCCTATTACAAGATGAGGATCTTGATCTCAACAAGGAAAGAATTACAGTCAGTAATCTGTGTTTTCTCAAAGAGCTAGAAAATTACAATACTTTTGCAAAGTGCTTTGAATGTCGCAACATCAACCTGATGTGTTGCGACACCGAGACAAAATTAATATAGGAAAATTATCTTCGATGTTACGTGATAAACCTCAAAAGTAACATATTTTAATCTCATACTTGACATATTTTTGGATGATTTATCATAAGATTTAGTGGATTTGATGCTTCTAATCCTTTAATTTCATGTTTTATATCCCGATGAGCATAGGAAAGTGAAAAGTGCAAGAAAAAGGCCAAAAACGGACAAAATGGGTTTATTTCAGTGAACCACACAGCCTAGACACTTTCACACGTGTAATCCACACGCCCGTGTGAGACACACGGGTAGGCCACACGCCCGTGTACCATGGCCGTGTCAACTTAAAACCATGTCAAAATTATACACGGCCTGAGCACCATCACACGGGTGTGGCACACGGCCATGTCCTTATCGAGCCCAAGTCTAATTCTATTCGAAAAAGGCTAATTTTAGGCTATTTTGGGCATTCTAAAGTCTATATAAACACCCGAGAAGAGGATCAAAGGGGGGACACAGAATAGAACATAGAGAATACTCGAAGATAACCATTGGAATCAACTCAGAAACAGGATCTACTTCAAGACTGAAGATCTCAATTCAATTTCTTTAGAAGTTCTTTGGGTTTCTTTATGCTTTATTGTTTTCCCAATTTTGAGATGTTTTCCCTCATCGTTATGAACTAAACTCCCTAAATACCTAAGGAGGATGAAACCTAAGATAGAGCTTATTACTATTTGAATTATATGATAAATACTTGTCATTATTCTTAATTATGTGTTCTTAATTCCTGTTTTAATATTTTAGGATATTAACTCAAGTCTGATGTGCTTATTCAATGGAGCAAAAGTCCCTGTTTAAGAGCATAATTAAGCGGAGTTGAATGCAATCCTAGACATAGGACGACGTAAATCTACCGGATTAGAGTCAAATCTAATAAGGGAATTCATAGATTGAGTTAATGCGACAATAGGGGTTTTAATTAGAAAGAGATTTCAATTAATCAACCTATAGTCAGTTGTTTTTAGTCTCAAGAGAGATATTAACATAAATCAGGGATTTCTACGGATTAAGTCAAGTGAATAAATCGTCTAATTCAGAAGTAATTAATGAAGTCTAGGTGGATTATTCCTTGAGTATTGTCCTCTCTATCGGTTTTCCAACAATATTTTCCAACTTTTACCTCTGTCGTGTTCTTAGTTAATTAAATAGTTAATCTTAGTTTAAAAACATCCCTTTAATTCTTGGGCTAGATAATAAAAAGATGGTAATTACTAGTACTTTTAGTCCTTGTAGATACGATATTTTTGGTCTCACCACAACTATACTACTATTCGATAGGTGCGCTTGCCTTAGTCAAATTTTTAGTCAGTTTAGCGATCATCAAGTTTTTGGCGCCATTGCCGGGGACTAAGATATTAGGAATGCTTGATTTTTATTACTTTAGTCATTTTTTATTTTTTATTACAATTTATTTTTATTTTTTATTTTTACTAATTTTTCTTTTGTTTGCTTTTGGCAGGTTCTTGTAGTTTATGACTAGAAGAAACTCGTCAGGGCCTCTACTTTTTTACAGTGAAATTGAAAGCACAGCTTGCAGAAATTGTAGAGAAATAAGGCGAAGTCTAGGTATATAGAGGAAGAGCACGAGGACGATATCAATAATACCAAGGAGATGGCTAAAAATCAAAATAATCCGCTACCTCCTGTGGTTGCCGCAAATCCTGTAAATTAGAATCCTGCTCCTCGTACTATGTACGACTATGCTAAGCCTAATTTAGCAGGGACTGAATCGAGTATTGTTAGACCTACAATTGCTGTAAATAATTTTGAACTGAAACCTAACACTATACAAATGATTCAACAGTTTGTTCAGTTTGATGGTTTGCAGAATGAAGACCCAAATACTCATTTGGCCAACTTCTTGGAGTTCTATGATACGTTTAAAATAAATGGCATTTCTGATGATGCCATTCACCTTCGGTTATTTCCCTTTTCATTAAGGAATAAAGCTAAACAGTGGTTGAACTCGTTACCACGAGGTTCCATCACTACTTGGGAACAAATGACTGAGAAGTTTTTATTAAAGTATTTTTCGTCGGCTAAAACGGCAAAGTTGAGAATGATATCTCTTCTTTTGTGCAGATGGATTTAGAAACTCTTTACAATGCATGAGAGAGGTATAAGGACTTATTGAGAAGGTGCCCTCACCATGGGTTACTTTATGGCTATAAGTTTAGACTTTCTACAATGGTCTGAACCCATCAACTAGACAACTGATCAATGCAGCCGCCGGTGGAACCCTAAATAACAAAACACTCGAGGAGGCTTATGAATTTATTGAAGAGATGTCACTAAATAACTATCAGTGGCAAGTCATGAGGATAAAGCCTAGTAAAGCAATCGGTGTTTTCAACCTCGACACGGTTACTATGTTATCAAACCAGGTAGAGCTTTTAAATAAAAAGATTGATAGTTTATGTGTCTCTACGCAGGTACATCCGGTGATGCAGTGCCGTACAAGTGGAGGAGGAATGAATAATATAGAATGCCTAGCCTATGACCCCAGCACTACGAACGAACAAGTCAACTATATGGGTAACAATTCTAGACCTCAAATTAACCCCTATAGTAATACTTACAATGCAGGTTAGAGGAACCATCCCAACTTCTCTTGGGGTGGTCAAGGCAATCAAAGACCACAACCCCCTCCAGGTTTCCAATAACCACCTTACCATCAGGAAAAGAAGCAGAACCTTGAGAAGATGCTAACAAAATTCATTTCAGTCTCAGAAACACATTTCCAAAACACCGAGACAACGCTTAAAAATTAGCAAGCGTCAATTCAAGGTCTCGAGACTCAAATAGGTCAGCTTGCTAAGCTGATCTCAGAAAGACCACAAGGTAGCTTGTCTAGCAACGCCGAGACTAACCCAAGAGAATAGCTTCATTCGATTACTATTCAATATGAAGAAAGGTTAGTTGAGTCCAAACCAGAACCAAGGCAAAAAACTGTGGTAAGTCAAAATAAGGTGGATGAAAGCCAGAAGAAACAAAAATCGATAATCAGAGAATATACACCTCATGTGCCATACCCTAAAGCAATAAAGAAAGACCGCACAGATGAACAATTCAGTAAATTTCTTAACACTTTAAAAAAGTTACATATTAACTTACCATTTATTGAAGCTCTTTCACAGATGCCTAACTCGGTTAAATTTTTAAAGGAGCTTCTGGCAAACAAACGGAAGTTAGATGATTTGTCGTATGTAGAGTTGAATGCAGTTTGCTCAACCATTTTACAGAATAAACTACCCAGTAAATTGAAGGAACTAGGGAGTTTTACTATTCCTTGTTTAATTAGTAGTTTAGCTGCTAATAATGCTTTGGCCGACTTAGGGGCAAGTATTAACGTTATGCCCTATAAAATGTTTAAGCAACTAGGTCTTGGGAAGCCCAAACAAACTAGGATGAGTATACAATTGGCAGATAAAACTATTAGGTTTCCTAAGGGTATTGTTGAGGATGTACTCGTTAAGATTGATAAATTCATATTCCCAATGGACTTTGTTGTTTTAGACATAGAAAAGGACAGTGACGTTCCTTTAATCTTGGGGCGACCTTTTTTAGCAACTGCCAGAACTATCATAAATGTTGGTACAGGTGAATTAACGCTTCATGTAGGTGATGAATCGGTTACTCTTCAGGCTCGTGATTCGATTAAAATATCAAGTAATGAAGATAACCTTATAAATCTGATTAATAAGACTAATCATGTAGTTTAACCCTCTTTGCAGGAGAAACTTTCGAGAAACATAAATGAGCCACGACCTAGTTCATGCACTAACAATGGAACCATCCATGAATGATGAATGTTACAGATAGATGAACTAGATGAATGGCGGACTTATGGCAAGGAGTAGCAGAAGAAACACCATGTCAAGTTTAACGAGACGAACCAATTCAATGTAGGTGGCCAGGTGTTATTAGATGAAACTGACCCTCGAATTATCACAATAGACTCAACGCAAATGAAGAAACTCCTTTTACGGTACTTAAAGTCTTTCCATACGGTACAGTCGAGGTAACCCATTTGCATTTCGGCACTTTTATGGTAAACAGTACTCAACTTAAACCTTATTTAAATAAAGGAATTGACAGCAAGAAAGAGGAGTTTTGACTCCGTGATCGACCGTGACCATGTGAATACGAGGTAAGTTGAGCTTAGGCTCTAAATAAGCACTTATTGGGAGGCAACCCAAGCACTAACACCACTAACTAATTTATTTTTATCTATTTTCCATGTTTAAATGCAGGTTGTCGACCAACACGGCCTAGACACATGGGTGTGTCCCAGGCCGTGTGCTCTAACAGAGGTTAAACAGTGAGCTACACGGCCTGGCAACATGGCCGTGTGACCCACACGGCCTGGACACATGGACGTGTCCTTGGCCGTGTGGAAACAGGGCTTAAATCATCTAAAATCGACATACACGGGCTAAAAGAGGCCACACGGCCTGGACACACGGGTGTGTAATAGGCCGTGTGAAAATTGGAGCTAAATTTTCAAAATTTTAAATAAGTCAGAGAGCTCCACGGGCAAGGCACACGGCCTAGACGCATGGGCATGTCCAAGGCCGCGTGACGAGTAGGCTATTAATTCCTCGACGAACACGGGCTGGAAGTCGCACCACACGGGCGTGTGACATGGGCTAGAAGTCGCACCACACGGCCGTGTGGCCCAACACGGACCGTTACACGACCGTGTCTAATTTAAAACCCTCAAACCCTAAATCCTTCTCCCATTTTTATTTTTTCCCCATCTTCTTCAACTCCTAGCCTCCGTTACTATTCCTCTCCCTTATTCCGACCACTACCCTCCCTCTCCGTTAGCCTCACCCTCGCGACCCCCTCTTCTCCCTCTTCCCTTTTCTTTCCCTTTCTTTTTTTTTCCCCTTCCCTTTCCCCTTACCCACACAGCCACCAGCCTGCTGCCCCCCACCGTAGCCTCCTCATCGCACAACCTACACCCACGACCGTCGGCCTGAATCGCCCCAGCCCCGACCCCCAACACGCACCTCCTTTCGGTTACCATCCTACCACCAACAGTTTTTACCATTCCCATTATTTTATTTTATTTTATTTTCCTTATATCTTATTTCATCTTTATTATTTATTTAGTTCTTTTCTTATTGAGTTATTTATTTCTATATTCTATTATTTTATATTTTTCTTGTTTAGTTCTTTGTTTCTTTATTATTTCTTTTTGTCTTGTTTTCAGTTTTTTTTTTAGTTATCTTTCTTTTTCTAGTTTTGCTTGTTATTGAGATGATACTTCTCTCTTTTTAGCTGAATTGATTTTTCACATCTTGGTTAACTGTTATTCACATTTTGAATGGATTATCTATGAACTGCTTTCTGTTTTTTTTATTCTTCTTTGTTTTAGAATATTTACATTTGATTTCTAGTTGAGAATTAGTTAGTTGATTTCTCCTTCTTTTCACCAATTTAAATCATGATGACCACATTTCTGGTTTTTGCATGCTAGGCATAATTTCCTATTCCAAAACCACTTAGACTTTGCTTTTTATTGCAAATTTGGTGATGATTTATTTATTTAGTGATGGACCCGTTTTCTTTTGTCAGGACCATTATGACAAACACACGAGGCAAGTCAAAAGTGGCTGTCCCCACTTCGAAAAAGTGGAAGGGTCCTGGCGCAACCTCCTCGAGCGCCTCGACTGAAGCTCGTCACTCTCTGCTTCGATTTTCGTCAAGCCCACAGGACGACTTATTCCAGCTCCTCCGTGCACAACCATTGGGAGTGAGCCGCTGCATAGATTGGACCGCCTTGGAGGAGGTTCATCTTGCCCACCTTGTTCGATTCCATCTCGCCACAGCCCCGTGGGATTGGTTTTTTGAGATTAACGAGCCCACATATTCGGAGCTTACCTTGGATTTTTGCACTATTTTCCATTTACAACATGTGATGAATACCCATAACGAGGCTGGTACTATCACTTTTAGACTTGGTGGACTCGTAAGACACATGAGTGTACCAGATTTTGGAGCTGCTTTGGGCCTCTACACGGAGGAGTTTATGGCTTTCAAGGATTTTCTACATCTTCACTATCACATACACTACTCTTCCTCCTGCTGTTGGACCGACCTTACGGCGAGTATTGTTCCCTATGATGCAAGTCGCTCAAAGGCGACTTCTCTTCCTCCAGCACTACGCTACATTCATGCCATCTTGGCTCACACCTTGACTGGGAGGAGAGAGAGCACAGGCGTTGTTAGAACCACCGATGCTTACTTCTTATGGAGTATGGCGACTGGTCATGTATTTGATTTGGCATACTTTATCGTCCTTGCTTTTCGCCACAGACAGACCGTCATAGGAGGGGCCCCATCTGCCTTGGCCCCTACGTGACTCGCCTCATTTGACACTTCAACCTCTTCGACACTCCAGAGATGTCATCGACACTCACATTAGTAGGCCAGATGTCTCCTCAGGGAACTTCTAGTATGATCCACATGAGGATGATAGAGTGACACCGTGGATTCGACCCCCCTCAGTACAGACTCGTCCACTCTGATGACCAAGATGAGCAAGAGGACTTCATTGATGATGTTCCTCCCTATCACAAGGACCCACCACAGCCTCCACCATCGAGTCATCGACATACTCCCTCCCCTACTAGCTCTAGAGGAGTGTCCTATGAGGAGTTCATGAGTTTCCGTTAGTATTTTACTGAGCGGTTTGACATTCATGATGCGACTTTGCAGCAGATCTATCAGCATTTACATATTACCCCTCCAGCACCGACGACGCACGCATCTGATAATGAGGACCTTTGAGTCCATTTATTTTATTATTATTATTATTATTATTATTATTATTATTATTATTATTTTATTTATTTTTGAAGACTTATGTTTTATATTTTGAACTATGTTTATCTTTATGGTTATTATCGAGCAATCTCTTAATTCTCTTCCACAGTTGTGTTTATTTTCTTATTAGTTACTCAGAATCATGTCTTTCATTGGCCTTATCTACAATTTTAGCTTTCGCTATTCCAAGGATTTCATCAAAAAATTCAGGGTAGTTTCACTTTTCTCCCTCTCTTATGATATTATGCTTATATTGTTATTATCTATCTTTATAGATTGAGGACAATGTACATCTTAAGTGTCTGTAGATTATTTATATGATTATCAAAAAATCCCTAAATTTTTATGTCGTTCTCAAATAATTTTCTCATATTATTATTAGAGTGAATTCTGATTGATTTATAATTTTTATTGATATACTTTGAATTAAATCATAGGTAATTGTGCATTGATTGTTTAAACTTTAAGACATTAGAGAATCAAGCATGATAAGTTGACTTTTGAGAATTAAAATTGCTGGGTTGTTTCCCTAAATTGAGGTATTATCTTAAAGTTTTGAATTTACAGGATTAACATCAAATACCCATAATTTTTGTGAGATTTTGAGCCTTTTAGAGCATATATCTTTCTTGCTCACTTATTTTATTGGTTATGAGTGTGTCAACATTGATTTGTTATTCTAGAACTTGCTTCGATTATGCATGTCAAGACCACACCTTTGATTTGATATTCTGAGATGATAAAGGCACTTAGGTTTTAACCCACTTACCTTATAAAAAACCTACCCACATAATTGACCCTTAGTGAACCCCTTTGAGCCTTAACCATTGTTTCTTGATTTTCCCCTTAATGTTAACCCACAACTTAACCCTTTTTGATTTGTTAAGAATTTCTCATTTTTATTGACTCCCTTTTTATCGAGATTTGATTTGATTAGTTACCTAACTATGTTCATTCATTTCCGTTGCTGAATTATTTCTTATTATGTACTTTCCATTATTGTACTTGTCCTTAGTCTTAAAAAAACCATATATTTATATTAATATAATTACATATTGTTATAAAGAGCTTGGATAAGTTAAAGTTATTATATTGAGAAAAAGCTCACTTCATTAGTTTTGGATGGTTTTAATTCTAGCACTTATTTGTAATTTAGTAATTAGCTTTATGTTTCTAGGTTTGGTAATTTATTAAATTAATCTCGATTCTAACCTTTATTAAATTAATCTTGATTCTAACCCTCTTTTTCAGCCTTTATCCACACCTTTAACCCAAGCCTCATTACAACCCTGTTAAAGACCTTTTGATTTGTGTATCATCTCAATTATAGTGGTGGAGATTTGATTTTCATGCAAGCCTATAGTAATAACTTTTCATGTTTGACTATCGAGTGCTTAATTATTGAACCTTAAAACTTTGAGTGATTTGAGTGAATCTTTAGTGAGGATGTCAACCCTTGTCGATTTGGAATTAAAGGTAATTACTTAGATAAAATGGGATACCTATGATTTTATGATTAAAATGCTCAACTTGGATTGTTTGAAACTTTAATGTTCTTTTAGTTAAACTCTCAATGTATGATTCCTTGTGGATTACTTTGAAACATTATTGATGAGAATTATAAGTTGAGAAGAATTTATTTTAATTGTGAGTTGAGGATTTTGCTTGAGGACAAGCAAATGCTTAAGTGTGGGGATATTTGATAAACCTCAAAAGTAACAAATTTTAATCCCATGCTTGGCATATTTTTGGATGATTTATCATAAGATTTAGTGGATTTGATGCTACTAATCCTTTAATTTCATGTTTTATATCCAAATGAGCATAGGAAAGTGAAAAGTGTAAGAAAAAGGCCAAAAACGGACAAAATGGGTTTATTTCAATGAACCACACGGCCTAGACACTTCCACAGTGTAATCCACACGCCCCGTGTGAGACACACAGGTAGGCCACACACCCATGTGTCATGGCCGTGTCAACTTAAAACCATGTCAAAATTATAGTCTATATAAACACTCAAGAAGAGAATCAAATGGGGGACGCAGAATAGAACACAGAGAATACTCGAAGACAGCCATTGGAATCAGCTCGGAAGCAGGATCTACTTCAAGACTGAAGATCGCCATTCAATTTCTTTAGAAGTTCTTTAGGTTTCTTTATGTTTTGTTGTTTTTCCAATTTTGAGATGTTTTCCCCCATCATTATGAACTAAACTCCCTAAATACCTAAAGGGGATGAAACCTAAGACAGAGCTTATTACTATTTGAATTATATGATAAATACTTGTCCTTATTCTTAGTTATGTGTTCTTAATTCTTGTTTTAATATTTTAGAATATTAACTCAAGTCTAATGTGCTTATTCAGTGGAACAAAAGTCCCTGTTTAAGAGTATATCTAGCGTAATTAAGTGGAGTTGAATGTAATCCTAGACAAAGGACAACGTAAATCTGCCGGATTAGAGTCAAATCTAATAAGAGAATCCATAGATCGAGTTAATGCAACAATAGGGGTTTTAATTAGAAAGATATTTCAATTAATCAACCTAGAGTTAGTTGTTTTTAGTCTTGAGAGAGATATTAACATAAATCAGGGATTTCTACAGATTAAGTCAAGTGAATAAATCGTCTAATTCGGAAGTAATAAGTGAAGTCTACGTGGATTCTTCCTTGGGTATTGTCCTCTCCATCGATTTTCCAGCAGTATTTTCCAACTTTTACCTCTGTCGTGTTCTTAGTTAATTCAATAGTTAATCTTAGTTTAAAAACATCCCTTTAATTCTTGGGCTAGATAATAAAAAGATAGTTATTACTAGTAATTTTAGTCCTTGTGGATACGATATTTTCAGTCTACTACAACTATACTACTGTTCGATAGGTGCACTTGTCTTAGTCGAATTTTAGTCAGTTTAGCGATCATCATTGTGACACTAGCACTATGTGTAACGACACCAAGTTGTACAATTCATATCCTTTATACTAACCTAGTACGTGACTATAAGGGTATTTTAGTTAAATTTTAACAACTAACCTAGGGAATCTTCATTATAAAAGTATATTTAACCCCTTTAACCCTTAATCCTATATTAACTATTTCAAAAATTATCGAACCCTGAAGAACTCCAAATCAACATATTGAAACTTGCAGGTGACTAAATTTGGATCATCAAAACTCTCTCTAGGATAGTGACACGAGAGTGGAACCAACTGCAACAAAACATCCAGTCAAAGAAATCAGCGAGAGAAAGGTTAACTTTTCTTAATTTTAACTTTATCAATATCATAGATAAAATTATCACTTTCAAGAAGGAAGACATAAATAAATATCTATTGTACCTTTTACCAAACACGTTTATCTAATAACAGGGTTTTGATCCTTTAATGAAAGTGTGTAAGGAAGTACGAAAAATAGTAAATGAATGTGAATGGACTACATTCTATTTAACTCTAGAGGAACCTGTTGTAACACCACTAGTTCAAGAATTTTATTTAGGGCTAAAAGAAATAGAGGAAAAGAGACCATTCAATGAGATGCATGCATATGTTACAGTTTGAGGAATAGATGTCTTAGTTACTCCTAGGGCAATTTTTCAATATTATGATGCACTATACTATTTTCGTGACTTTCTGTTTAAAATTGATTTACATCAATACAAAAGCATAAGTATGGATGAGGTAATAGCATATCTAACAAAGAAGAAAGAAGAATAGACATACCAAAATGACACCAACTTACCATTGACATTTAATCAGACATTAGTGTCACCTCTACCGAAAATATGGATTCAATTTATTTTCTCTAGAATAATACCTATGTCAGATATCTCTTACGTTAATATTTTTCAAGCTATTCTGGTATGCGATACTACAGAAAAATAGGTATGCATTGGCACGTGGATATATCAAAGTATGCTCGAATGTGTAAGAAAACGAAGGGAACTTTTTTTCCACACTTGGTAACAACATTATGTAAAAAAGCAGGAATTCCACTGGGAATGATGGAAAGATTTATGAACCCACCGAAAAATATGATAGGTGATAGGAAATAAACGCAATTCATAATATTGCACAAGAAGCAAGTTGAAGAAAGAAAAAAAAAGGATTACCAACGGAAGGAAATGTTGTAACCTAACTCATTTTAATTTAAAAAAAATCCTTTTTTATATAAATTTTCTATGCAAGAACCCTACACGAAGAAAGCACTACTGTAACATCCCGAAATAGGGCCTAAACGGAATAGTGGTTGCGAAACCACAAATTCAAGGTAGAAAAATTTATTTTATTATTATTTTGAGGTTCATGATATGATTACATGATTGTGTGAAAATTTCGTGATGAAATTCTATGCATAAAGTGCTTAAGTTGAGATTAGGGACTAAATCGAATAATTTGCAAAACTTGCATTCTAGAAGTTTTTAGTATGAAATTGCTTTGAAATATTAATTAGGAGGTCTTAAATAGCAATTTGACCAATTTTAAGTTTATGGACAAAATTAGGACATGGAAGGAATTTTTGGAAAGTTTAATAGTAAGGGCATTTTGGTCATTTAGTTATTAAAATGAATTAAAAACAAAATTAAAAGCCAATTTTTGTCCATCTTCTTCATTAGGACGAAATTTCAAGGGTTCTCCATGGCTAGGGTTTGTTTCAAGCTTTCAAGCTCCATAGTAAGTGATTCCAAGCCCCGCTTTTAATGTTCTTTACGTTTTGAGTCCCTGACTCGATAAAGCTTATGCTAGCAATAATTTAAGTTAGGGTTCATATTTGGAAAAATACCCATAGGTGAAATTTGTGTATTTTGATGTTTTATGATAGAATATGAGGTTTTAAATTATGTTAGACAATTTGTACTACTCGGTTTTAAGCAAAACGAGTAAAACGACTTAATCGGTAAAAATACCTAATAGTCATAAGTGCATGTTAGAGTATGAATTTGATGCTGCCATAGAAGGGAAAATGACCAGCATGTCATAAAACATAAGAAAATAGGATGAAGTTAAATTTACGAGCTTTGGGGCAAAAGTGTAAATATACGAAAGTTTAGGGGCAAATCAGAATTTTGCCAAAATATGATTTTGGGTCAATTTGAATAATGTGAGTCCTAATTAGACTATATTTTAAATGATAGAGCAAGGAAAACTGAAATTCGGGCTAAAATGGAGAAAATACCAAGTTGTGGACGAAATGGTAAAAGTAGCTATTTTTTTGCATACGAGGTAAGTTTACAGTAAATAAATGCAATATTCTTTTATTTTACATTATTATTGTCAATTTCCAGCATTTATATACTTATTTCATGAGAATATTTAAAGTCGAATTAAAGGCGAAGTGACAGAGAAAAAGCATTAGGAAGCCCCGCTTGAACCTTAGGAATGTTAGGATATTGGGGTTGACAGACAGACAGAAATGTAAATGAGCCATGTAAGTCCATATCAGATATATGGCTTTGGAGACAGGAATGAGCCACGTAAGCCCATATTAGATATATATATGGCATTGGAGACAGGAATAATTCATGTAAGTCCATGTCGAAGACATGGCATTGGCAGGATATTGATAGACAGGAACGACCCCAATATCCTTAGTATTCCGAGTGGTTCAATGGGTCATTGTACACGTTAAATTACAGTGAATTATCAGCAAAAGGGAAGGTAGATTATATTTATGAATAGTGAAAGGTCGTAAGAAAGAAGTTAAGTGAGTAAAGAAGAAGGTAGAAAATGAGAAGTAAATAAAGTTTATGAGGCTAGGTGACATTATGTATAATTATTCATTATGCTTGAATGTTGTAATTTATTTGCTTGTAAGCTTACTAAGCCTAGTGCTTACTCTCTTTATTTTCTTTTCTTATAGTTTTTATCAAGCCACTGGGGATCGAAGGAAACGTCGGAGACCCGATCACACTATCGAAGGAATCACATTGGTATAGTTAGACGTTTCGCTTTTGTGTATGGCATGTATAGGAACTTGGTTTCTTTTGATATGATATGATCAATGAATGATGTGTAAATACTTGCTAGTGATTAACTAATAGAAGGGCTGATGATATACATGTTTAATAGTATGTATGAATAAGTAGTAACTATCACATGAAAACTAAGAAAAATGTGAAAGTAACTTAAAAACAGATTTAAGTATCAGAAATAGCATGACTTTTAAAAATCACTAAAAATCGTAGAGACATGTTTTGATGGTGAATAATATATGAAATTAAAGCTTATTATGTCTATTTTCTTATGCAATAAGCAAAACAGGTAAAGGTATTATATTTTATGAGATATCTGAGTTTTAGTGAAATAGGGTCAGAGAAATTTCTAGATCCCCTGTTTCAACTTTGGAAATTCACCATAAATTGTACAAAAATAATTAGGTGGTGTAATTTATATGGTTAGAATCCTTATTGAATCTAGTTTTAATAGAAATAAACGGTATAGTTATATTAATTTTTTATAGGGAGAAAAGTGGTTCGAAGTAAGTAGAGGTCATTGCAGTCGAATTCTGAAACAGGGGTAACTTTAACTAATAAACTGTACTAATTGGCTAAGTCAAAAATTCTAGAAAAAAATTAGTGGATAGATATATGAGTCTAGTTTCAGAAAAAAATTACGGATATAAATTTTGAGTTTTGGAACTCAAGATATGAATTTTTAGGCGACTACAACGCAGAATGACAGCACATTCCGAAAAGTTTAAATAAACAACTTTAAAACTATTTAAGTGATAGATTAAGTTTAGTAATGCCTCGTGCTCGATTTTGGCAACATAGATCTCGGTAAGGGGTGTTACATTTATTGGTATCGAGCAGGTTTAGGCGGTTCTCGGAATAGTTAGTGTGAGTAAAAGTCTAGCTATACATGCCATACCTGTATTTTGATAGTGTGATGACTCCTGACGATTTTTAAATATTTTGTTTTATTGTAATGGATCCCGAGTGAGCTGGTGATGATGATGTAGGAAGTAATGCGCCTGCTCCGTGGAATGGGTAGCGCCATATGAGAATAGGCCATGAATAGCTTAATCGGGAGGAGTGACTCGAGAAGCTCTCTTCCAAGCTTTGAATGATTGGTTTGCCGAGTTCGTCGCATTTAATCCGTGAGTTAGACCTCCACCCCTCATGATTCTCGGGCTACCCATGTAGCTCAAGCTCCCCATCACAGTGTGCAGTGATAAGAGAAAAGCCACCAGCTTGATAGAACAGAAACAAGGGGCGTAAGAATTTCGAGCAACAAAAGATGATGATGCAGAAAAAGCAATTTTGGTTAGAAAATACTATCGAGTCTTTGACGAATTATCTTGTACACCCGAGGAATGTATGAAATATGTAGTATCACTTTTTGGAGACTCAGCCTACTACTGGTGGAAGACACTTATATCAGTTGTACCAAAGGAGAGGGTCACTTGGGATTTCTTTCAGGAGGAATTTCGTAAAAAGTACATCAGTTAGAGGTTTATTGACCAGAAGAGAAAAGAATTCCTGGAATTGAAACAAGGCAATATGATTTCAGAACTCGATTATGAGCGTGAATTTGTCGTGCTCAGATAAATATGCTCAAGAATGTGTGTCCACAGAGGCTATCATGTGTAAAAGGTTTGAGGATGGGTTAAATGATGATATCCGACTGTCAGTGGGTAGGAATGAGAAGGGGCATTTCAGAGTTTATTTCTAGATGCTTGATCCACAACCAGTAAAGGCCGAACATCAGGTACCTTCAAGTTTATTGCAGCCTGTGCTAGTCCCTGAGTGGAAATGGGATCGAGTTACTATAGATTTTGTGACAGGATTGTCGTTTACATCGAGAAAGAAAGATGCAATATGGGTTGTGATTGATAAGTTAACTAAGTCGGCTCATTTTATTCCAATCCGTATGGATTACTCACTTGACAAATTGGTGAGTTATACATTTCGAGAGATAGTTAGACTACATGGAGTGCCATTATTGATTATTTCGATGAGAGATCCAAGATTTACTTCACGGTTTTGGAAGAAATTACAGAAGGCTTTGGGCACAAAGTTGAGTTTTAGTACACTTTTTCCATCCTCAAACCGACGGTCATCAGAGAGAGTTATTCAGTACTTGAAGATATGCTTAGATGTCATGTATTGGAATTTCAAGGCGCTTGGGAAAAATATTTACCATTAGTAGAATTTGCCTACAATAATAGTTATCAATCGAGTTTGAAGATGGCACCTTATGAAGCTTTGTATGGACGTAAATGTCGCACACCTTTGTATTGGACAGAGCTTAAGGAAATCGATTTACTGAGTTGATCTAGTTAAGGAAACAGAAGAGAAAGTAAAAATCATCGAGAGATTGCTTAAAAGCAACCTCGCATGCACAAAATTGTATGCAGATTTGAAGAGAAAAGAGATTGAGTATCAAGTTGGTGACAAAGTTTTTTTTTGAAAGTATCCCCGTGGAAGAAAGTTCTCGATTTGGCAAGAAAGGAAAACTAAGTCCACGCTTTTATTGGACCGTTTGAAGTGATTGAGAGAGTCGGACCATTAGCATATCGGTTAGCTTTGCCGATTGAGTTAGAGAAGATTCATAATGTATTTCATGTGTCTATGCTACGTCGTTATCGTTCAGATCCGTCACATGTAATTTCTCAGACAGAGGTTGAGATTCAGTCAGACATGACTTACGGTGAAGAACCAAAAAGAAAGATTCTAGCTCGAGAGGTAAAGCAATTAAGGAACAAAAGTATTGTACTTGTGAAAGTACTATGGAATAGGCATGGGGTAGACGAGGCTACATGGGAACCCGAAGAGGCTATGCAAAAACAGTACCCAAATCTTTTCACAGGTAAGATTTTCGGGGACGAAAATCCCTAAAGGGGGGAGAAATGTAACATCCCGAAATAGGGCCTAAACGGAATAGTGGTTGCGAAACCACAAATTCAAGGTAGAAAAATTTATTTTATTATTATTTTGAGGTTCATGATATGATTACATGATTGTGTGAAAATTTCGTGATGAAATTCTATGCATAAAGTGCTTAAGTTGAGATTAGGGACTAAATCGAATAATTTGCAAAACTTGCATTCTAGAAGTTTTTAGTATGAAATTGCTTTGAAATATTAATTAGGAGGTCTTAAATAGCAATTTGACCAATTTTAAGTTTATGGACAAAATTAGGACATGGAAGGAATTTTTGGAAAGTTTAGTAGTAAGGGCATTTTGGTCATTTAGTTATTAAAATGAATTAAAAACAAAATTAAAAGCCAATTTTTGTCCATCTTCTTCATTAGGACGAAATTTCAAGGGTTCTCCATGGCTAGGGTTTGTTTCAAGCTTTCAAGCTCCATAGTAAGTGATTCCAAGCCCCGCTTTTAATGTTCTTTACGCTTTGAGTCCCTTAGCTCGATAAAGCTTATGCTAGCAATAATTTAAGTTAGGATTCATATTTGGAAAAATACCCATAGGTGAAATTTGTGTATTTTGATGTTTTATGATAGAATATGAGGTTTTAAATTATGTTAGACAATTTGTACTACTCGGTTTTAAGCAAAAGCGAGTAAAAACGACTTAATCTCCAGAAAAATACCTAATAGTCATAAGTGCATGTTAGAGTATGAATTTGATGCTGCCATAGAAGGGAAAAATGACCAGCATGTCATAAAACATAAGAAAATAGGATGAAGTTAAATTTACGAGCTTTGGGGCAAAAGTGTAAATATCTCGAAAGTTTAGGGGCAAATCAGAATTTTGCCAAAATATGATTTTGGGTCAATTTGAATAATGTGAGTCCTAATTAGACTATATTTTAAATGATAGAGCAAGGAAAACTGAAATTCGGGCTAAAATGGAGAAAATACCAAGTTGTGGACGAAATGGTAAAAGTAGCTATTTTTTTGCATACGAGGTAAGTTTACAGTAAATAAATGCAATATTCTTTTATTTTACATTATTATTGTCAATTTTCAGCATTTATATACTTATTTCATGAGAATATTTAAAGTCGAATTAAAGGCGAAGTGACAGAGAAAAAGCATTAGGAAGCCCCGTTTGAACCTTAGGAATGTTAGGATATTGGGGTTGACAGACAGGACAGAATAGAAATGAGCCATGTAAGTCCATATCAGATATATGGCTTTGGAGACAGGAATGAGCCATGTAAGCCCATATTAGATATATATATGGCATTGGAGACAGGAATAATTCATGTAAGTCCATGTCGAAGACATGGCATTGGCAGGATATTGATAGACAGGAACGACCCCAATATCCTTAGTATTCCGAGTGGTTCAATGGGTCATTGTACACGTTAAATTACAGTGAATTATCAGCAAAAGGGAAGGTAGATTATATTTATGAATAGTGAAAGGTCGTAAGAAAGAAGTTAAGTGAGTAAAGAAGAAGGTAGAAAATGAGAAGTAAATAAAGTTTATGAGGCTAGGTGACATTATGTATAATTATTCATTATGCTTTGAATGTTGTAATTTATTTGCTTGTAAACTTACTAAGCCTAGTGCTTACTCTCTTTATTTTCTTTTCTTATAGTTTTTATCAAGCCACTCGGGGATCGAAGGAAACGTCGGAGACCCGATCACACTATCGAAGGAATCACATTGGTATAGTTAGACGTTTCGTTTTGTGTATGGCATGTATAGGAACTTGGTTTCTTTTGATATGATATGATCAATGAATGATGTGTAAATACTTGCTAGTGATTAACTAATAGAAGGGCTGATGATATACATGTTTAATAGTATGTATGAATAAGTAGTAACTATCACATGAAAACTAAGAAAATGTGAAAGTAACTTAAAAACAGATTTAAGTATCAGAAATAGCATGACTTTTAAAAATCACTAAAAATCGTAGAGACATGTTTTGATGGTGAATAATATATGAAATTAAAGCTTATTATGTCTATTTTCTTATGCAATAAGCAAAACAGGTAAAGGTATTATATTTTATGAGATATCTGAGTTTTAGTGAAACAGGGTCAGAGAAATTTCTAGATCCCCTGTTTCAACTTTGGAAATTCACCATAAATTGTACAAAAATAATTAGGTGGTGTAATTTATATGGTTAGAATCCTTATTGAATCTAGTTTTAATAGAAATAAACGGTATAGTTATATTAATTTTTTTATAGGGAGAAAAGTGGTTCGAAGTAAGTAGAGGTCAGTGCAGTCGAATTCTGAAACAGGGGTAACTTTAACTAATAAACTGTACTAATTGGCTAAGTCAAAAATTCTAGAAAAAAATTAGTGGATAGATATATGAGTCTAGTTTCAGAAAAAAATTACGGATATAAATTTTGAGTTTTGGAACTCAAGATATGAATTTTTAGGCGACTACAACGCAGAATGACAGCACATTCCGAAAAGTTTAAATAAACAACTTTAAAACTATTTAAGTGATAGATTAAGTTTAGTAATGCCTCGTGCTCGATTTTGGCAACAGTCTCGGGTAAGGGGTGTTACAACTACAATTAAGAGCTTTAACAAACTAGTAAGGAGAAACCCATCATAAGGCTATGACACTATCACGATCAATCAGGTAACTTCTTTCTTATATATTTGAGGGTTGCATATTAGGGACAATGTACTATCTACAATGTGAGGGATAACATCAAATTTTTTGTTTTATTTTTATTTATTTTTAGTAATATTTCTCCTCTAATGTGTGCTTGAGCTTATAGAAATACAAGAGACTGGTTCAGAACATGTATATAGGTTGAATGTGTATACTATAAATTTGGCATAATAATGAATGATTTTAAATTATCAACTATTAGACTAATTAGTTCTATATATTACACTATGAATAGGCATTAAGTAATTGAGTATACCAAATGATAAAGGAAATATAGGGAAACAAGCATGCTAGTATGAACAATAGGTGACTAGAGTTGTGATTATTTAGTCGATTAAATTATGAATATTTAAATACCTAGGGATGACCTAAGGAATTGTTTGGCATAAAAATAGAGCCAAAAAGCCAACCTTATTCATCGATCTTTAGTACATTTACTTAAGCCAGAAATCACTTCTTGAGGAACCTTTAGACAAAACCCAAAGCCAACATGAGAATTGTACTTAACCTTTTTCTTTGGTCTCTGAACTGCACGAGCTTAGACATCGGGCCATACGTATTGAGGGATAAGTAGAGACATAATGGTGGTTTTGAAAAATCAAAGTGAAATAGGAAGAAACAGTGTGATATAGTAATTATAGGTCAAGCAAAAGTGCACGAGTAAAGAAAAATTTAGAAAAAGTTTAAACAAGGTGAAAAAGTACCAAATCAAGCAAAAAGCATTTTGAGTGAGAAAAGAGTGAAAAAGTCAAAGTGATCCAAAAACAAGAGGTCACAAACATTGAAAAATTCAGTCATTAGTGCACCAAAACTCATTAAGTTGGTCATAGTTGCTATTATTACATTATAACTTCCTACATTGAGAAATAAGGAAGTTGAGAGAATGAGAGATAAGGCGATAAGCGAGAACGGGATATTAAAGGGGGTGAATAGGGAATAATACGATGTCTCAAACTAATTTTGTGCTTGAAATCATTTTGATGTGCCCTATTCTTGAATTCCATACCAACTTAAGCCTTAGAAAGTTACAAGTAGAAAAGTCTTATGTGACCTAGGTAAACCTATTTGTGCATGGACATTGTATTAACTGAACGTAACAATAGTTGCATATATTTTTCCAATATAATTGAAACCCCTATGTAATTCTATTGACGGATTCATATATTTGATGATTTTTTTTGCTTATATGCTTTGTAATATACTGAACTTAGGTGTTTGAGGTTAATAGTGGTACGTCATTTGCATATCATGCCAAAATTATGTATACTTATGATTACCCCTATTTGCGTTGCTCCTAAATTAATCTTTGTATCATAATTGCTCAAGGGTCATCATTTACTTTATATTTTTTCTTTTTATGTTTTTCTTGCTTGAAGACAAGCAATAACTTAAGTGTTGTGGAGTTTGATCTGTCGCAATTCGTTGCAGCAGATTAAACTATTTTTTATACTTAATGAGCTCATAGGAAAGCAATTTTTTTATATTTTCGTTTATTTTTCACTTTTAGTCTTTAGGTAATAAAATAAGCAATTTAGGTGATTTATATGACCTTATGGGCCAAAGAAGGCCTAAAACTGGACTGCCCGTGATGTTGCAACACGGAGCTTGTATGTTGCAACATAACAAGCAGAGTACCTAAGGAGCAGTCTACCATCAATGTTGTGACACTACCATAGGGTGTCGCGAGATACGCCCTATTTAGTAAATTGCCATTAGTGTCATGACACAGGCCAAAGGGTGATATTGACGTGAGGAGGTCACTTAATGAACTAAGGGTGTTTTCATCCACTCAATGAACTTTAACGGGAAATAGTTAGCGATTTTAGGTCAAGGACTAGCTGTTAACCCTAGGCCTATAAATAAAATTGCTCAACACAGTTTAAAGAACAAGTTTTCCTTAGTTCAATTTTTACTTTTCATCTATAATTTAGTTTTCTTTTAGTGGTAACTTTTATTTCAGTTTTATTTCATTCTTCGTAGGAACTGGATTGTAGATCTATTAAACTCATCATGAATTACTGTTCACGTCGCACTATTTATTTATATCAAGATTTTTCTCATATTTACTTTTGATCTTTTATAAATGTTTATCCTTCAAATCAATTGTAATACATGTTTTAGATCCATGGGACTAGTCCGGTAAGGGAGATTAATGAGTGGAAGTGAAATTAAGTAATACCTATGTAGGATTTCTTAGTAGATTAGTTGGTTGGGAAACAAAGAGCCTAAATTCCAATGCTTGACGACCCTAGGAAGTCATGTAAGTAGGAATGAACCCGAAATCAATATTGCCTGTTGTGAAAACCTTACCCCAACTTGATCTAACTTGTGACATCAATAAATAAGTAGTTCTTGCTGACTCATTAGGTCAGTGGAAGGCTGAGAGGCCCTGTTAGGTTAATGACTAGTTGATTGAATAGAACTCGGAGTAGGAGTTAATTATGAACACTGAAGCGAGTTAGTCTTCTATCATCACCTTAGGAATAAGTGTAATATAATTTAATTAAATTACTAATTAGACCTATTAGCATAGAAGTTAATATTAGTTTAGTCTAGACTCCATTGGGTATGATCCTCAGAGTACTCCCAGTACTTTGTTGTACAAATCTTTATTACAACATGGCCGATATACTCATTGATACTGCCTTAATTCCTATCTTTAGTTGTAGTATTCTCACTTTCAACGTTGGTACATCGAGAGGTGGTCATCTGTCTTAATAAGACCACCCAAAGTCTAAGATATGAACTCATTAAGAGTAAGAACTCAACCTTATGCATGTACATTATTCACCATAGAGATAGGTAAAATGTACGCTATGAGTCATTCCATGGTTTCGTTTGACCGCATTGAACTTAGAAATCTAAGTTGGGTATCCATCATGAATTCGTCACATACTCCAAAGCAAGTACTCCAAAGCAAGTACTCCATTCTTTATTAAATGTGTCACAAATTAATGTCTTATTCAAATATGTCTCTTTTTATCATTGTAAGCTTGGCTCTTAGCAACATAAATTGCGGCTTGTGAGTCACATAATAGAGATACAAGAGGTGTCAGTTTTTCCCATAAAGGAATCTCTGCAAGTACATTACTAAGCTACTCAACCTCTTGCCTGGCTAAATCCAGAGCTATAAAATTCGATTCCATCGTGGAATGAGCAATATAGGTCTGTTTAGCAGACTTCCAAGAAATAGCTGCTTCACCCAAAGTAAAGACATACACACTTGTAGAGCTAACTTCATCATTATCAGTTACCTAGTTTTCATCACAATATCCCTCTAAGACTGCAGTGTATTTGAAAATTTTCAATTTCTAAGTTAATGTACCTTTAAGGTATTTAAGCAAACACTTTAGAGCATTCCAATGCTCATTCCTAGGATTATGGGTATATCTACTTAGTCTACTGATTGCATAAGCAATATCAAGTTGAGTATAGTTTACCAAGAACATAAGGCTTCCAATAATTTTAGCATACTCTGGTTGAAAAACACTATTTCCTATATTCATTATCAGTTATATGCAAAAATCAAAAGGAGTTTTCACAGAGATTACATCAAAACTATTAAACTTCTTTAATACTTTCTCTATATAGTGAGATAGGTTTAAAGCAAATCTCTTTTTTGAGTTAGTAACCTTAACTCCTAATATTATATTTACCTCTCCCAAATCAATCAAATCAAACCTGGTAGATAAGAAATTTTTTATTTTGTTAATGGTTTCTATATTAATACTAAAAATTAGCATGTCATCAACATGCAAACTTATGATGACGCAATCAGAACCAAACATCTTAGAATATAAACATACATCTACACCATTAACAATAAAACCAAAACTAAAATTAGTCTTATGAAATTTCCCATACCATTGTTTTGGATCTTGTTTGAAACCATACAAAGATTTTTTGAGTCTGCAAACTTTATCTTTCATACCAAGTGCCACAAATCTTGAAGGTTGTTCCATGTAGATCTCCTCGTCCAAATCACCATACAAGAAAGTTATCTTCATATTTATCTGATGTACCAACAAATTGTGAATGGAAGCTAAAGCAAATAAAACACGAATGGTTAAAATCTTAGTCACAATAGAGTATGTATCAAAATAATCTACTCCCAATTTTTGAGTGAACCCTTTTACAACTAGTCTTGCCTTATATCTCTGTATTGACCCATCTAGTCTAAGGTTTTTTCTAAAGGCTCATTTATTTCTTATAGGTCTAAAACCTTTAGGCAAGTCTACTAGTTTTCAACTGTGATTAGACATAATATACTCTAGCTCATTATTAATAGCATCTCTCCAAAAACTAGCATCTATTGATTTTATGGCTTCATCATAGGTTTTTGCATCCTCATCTATCAAAAATGCATGAGCAATAGAATCACTTACCAAGTCTAAATCACTAATCTCAGTTGCAAAAGAAGTATGGAAATCAAATTTGAAACTAGTTGCAGTCCTTTGTCTTTTACTTCTCCTAGGTTCAACATCATTATTAAGAGCATCTCTATTATGTGTACTAGAGGAAGAAACATGCTTATCTAACTGCAAATCAATACTTATGCTAGATTTCTTTAAATGAAAAACATTCTCAAAGAAAACAACATCTCTAGATTTACATATTGAATGGCCATGCAAAGATATGAATCTATATGTAGTACTATTTAAAGCATACCTAACAAATACATCATCAACAGTTTTAGATCGGATAATGTTCTTTTTAAAAGCAGGCAAGCTTGCTTTTAGTAAGCACCCCCACACTTTCAAGTATTACAAATTAGAAGCATAACCTTTCTAAAATTCATAAGAGATAAAATCTATTTTTTTTATGAGGCACTCCATTACAGTCTCCCTCCACATACTGTCAGGTAAAGTAGAACTTAGAATTAAAGCATTCATCATTTCTTTTAGATTTTTGTTTTTCATTTTCAACTATGTTATTCTATTGTGGGAAATAAGGAGCAGAAAACTCATGTATAATGTCGTTTTTCTCACAAATATCTTTAAGGAAATTAATGGCATTCACCATCTTATCGGATCTAAGACATTTTATTCTCCAATCAAATTGGTTTTCTACTTCTACTTTATAAAAAAGAAAATTTTTATCAACTTCATCTTTTGATATTAGAAAATAAACCTTTGTATATCTAGAGTAGTCATCTACAAAGGTGATATAGTAGCGTTTTTTACTCTTACTTTCTGTGTTTTTAAAGTTTGCTAGATCAGTATGAACTAACTCTAAAAATTCAATCTTTTTATTAGTAAAAGTTTTTAAGAAAAGTCTACCATGCTTGGCTTTAACACAAATTTCACATTTATTAAAGCTACTATCATCTAGATTAGGGAGTAGATTCATTTTTATGAGTTTTTTTAGAGAATGAATATACATATGACCTAATCTAACATGTCACATATCTATGGATTTAACAATATAAGCAGAAGTGGTGGGTTTATTATTATTAAGCATAGTTTCAATCACAAATAAACCTCCACTTAGATAACTTTTCCCAACATAATCTCCATTATAGGAAAGGACAAGTTTATCAGATTCAAAAACTAATTTAATACCTGCCTTATTCAGTAATCCACGACTAATCAAATTTCTACGTCGTGCAAGTACATAAAGAACATTATTCAATGCTAATGTTTTGCCAGAAGTATTTAAGTAAGATCATTCTTTTACCGAGTACTTTTGAATTGCTAACATTACCCATGTAGACTTGTTCACCTTCAACTGCACATTCAAACTCAGTGAACATTTCTCTGTTCGCCCAAAAGTGTTTGGAAGCGCCTACGTCTACAATCCACTTGACATTTTCTCAACTAGGTTCACTTTGGAAAACATGACAACTATTATCTCATCTGGATTTCAACTAGATATGCTTGTGGTTTTTTTATCATTCTAGCAATCAGAGCGTTGGTAGCATTAGTATGCTTTGTGTTAAACTTTGCCACACATGTAGCAATTCATAGAGTTGTTGGATTTATTCTTCTCTGATTTCTTGAAGTTGACAACCTTGTTGTTTTGGAGTTTTGCATTCTTCTTTGAATTTTTAGTGCTTTTGAACCAATTAAACTTGGGACCAAAACCAAATTCCACAATATTAGCTTTTAAATGAAATTCACTTGAAGTAACTAAAGCCTTATCTTTAAGACAATTGACTTCCTCAATCTTCATGTGTGAAATCAGTTCCTCCAAAGAAATGTCACGCTTCTTATACTTTAGGAGATTGTGATAGCCGGACCAAGACTTTGGTAACTTTTCAATTAGTATGTTTGTTTGGAGAATTTCGCACATCTTCAACCCTTCAGCTAGGATGTCGAAAACTAACTTCTTGCAGGCATGTACTTGATCCATTATTGTCTTATCATCAGTCTTCTGGAACTTGAGTCACTCTACAACGAAATACTTCTTGATCCCAGCATCATCAGCTTCATACTTCTTCTCCAAGATATCCTAAATGGACTTAGTTGACTTATTCTTGACAAATAAGTCGAAGAGGTTGTTAACTATGTGGCTTAACATGTGACCTCTTACCATTCTATTCTCCTTGTCAAACTTGGCTTTTGTTGTGGCATTGACGTCTGAATGTTTGAGAACGGTGGTAGAATCTCTGGGTTCCTTAGCTACAGGTGGATTGAAGAGGATGTAGTCGACTTCAAGTTGCTCGAAAAATATAGTTTTCCTTTGAGACTAGTGTCGGTAGCTGGTTCCATAGAGAGGCTCGAAGTTGGAGAGATCAGGAATGTACGTGTTCATCGTTACAGACATTTTAAACAGTAGTATGGTTTGCTTCTAAATTGTTGGAAATATACTACTACAAAATGAAATCGTTAGCACTGACAAGAAAAATGAACTAAGTGTAAACAAATAAATTATCACTATGCCACGGAAGAACCATTGCCTTAGAAGCATATCCACCATGATCGGTGTAATCGTGTAGTGGATATCACCCCCAAGGTTAACATAGTATTTCAATATTTATACAGCCGAATAAATAAGTTGGGACACAATTGGTATTTCTCTTCTTAAAAAAGAATCGGAAAATCTAAAAAGGAACATGTAAGCCGTGGGAGAAAAGATTGTTCTTTTCCTTATTGCATAAAATGGGGAGAATATAGGATTTTATGAAAGGGAAAAATGATAAAATATGCAGTAAAGAAAAAAATATATATTTTCGGATTTTCTACAAAAGTTAAAAAATATATTTTCTAAAACGGATTTTCTAGATGGAAAAAAAATTGTTTTGAAAAAAATACAAAAATTTTATCCAAAAAGAAACAAAACACGTGATACGTGCCGTAGACACATGTTAACACAGACCGAGCTAGGTGGCAGCACACATGTGTAGGACCTTTAGCCCCAATTACTCAATGAGGATAAGAAGCAAGACTATATTTAAACCCTCTTAGAAGTTTTTTTTTCCAACCAATGTGAGATTACCCACTTTGCATTACCAATACAACCAATACGATTAGAGGTGCTATAATTTGCTAAGATGTTCCAACAATGATGTAGCTTTCTATTCGGCCTCTCTGTGCCACTTTTGGGAAGCTCTATCAACAGTATGACAGCACCAATAGGAGTGAGTAAAATTCAATTCGAGAAAATAAAAAAAAATTGAATTGTGAGTTAATCAAATCGAGCCAATTTGAATAAGTAATTCAAGTTCGAGTTGAGTTAACTTTTACAATTCAAATAACTAAAATAACAGATTGATGTGAATGCTCATTTAGTCCTGTCAATTTTGAAAATGAGCAAATTGATCTCTCTCAACAAAAATTAAAAAAAAAAATTCAAAAACTCAAAATAATTCTTAAAATTTAAAATATTTATAAAAATTCTAAAATTTGTATTTAAAAAAATTAAAAATTAAAAATTCTAAGGAATATATTAAAAAAAGGTTAAAATTTTTAAAATTTTTCTCAACTAATAATTTTGGACTTAGATAAGTAAATTAACGATTCAAGTTTGTCATACTAGAGTACCTTTTTATTTTCTTATTTTGCTTTAAAAGAGTTTTCAAATATTTATGGTTTCAAATTTATGTACTCTAACATGGAACTAGTTATACTATAACAAGATTTGATTTTAATTTGATATGATTAACTTGAACAATTTCTCACTTGATTCAACTCAACTCAAATTTCATTTTACTCGGCTTGATTCGAAAAAAAAATTTAAATCGAATTAGAATAATAAAATAGGACACATCAACTTGATTAATTCAAAATTTTTCACTCGATTTGATTGAATGCTCACCTATAAGCATGAACCCATAAGCATGATGACTGCTTATGCAGGAAAGATTCTCGGTATCTCTTTTACACAAACAAAGCAAAATGGCTGTTGCTTTCTTTTTCTTGTGCTGAGAAACTGTTCTTATAAGATCAATTAAAAGAAGTATGATGCTAGCCTTTACAATAGCAACCTTTGCATAATGGGAGCTAGCAAGAACTGACAGTATTGCAAGAGCCTCATCAATCATGCTGTTTGTTGAATCTGTAAGCATCTTCAGTAGCGCTGTTATAGTTCCAGCTCTAACTGCCCTGCCCTTGTTCCCCTGATAAATGCATAGATTGAATAGAGAAGTTGCAGCATCTTTCTTTCCTTTAGTGCTCCCATTTTGTAGCAAATCTACCAGAGCTGGTATCGCCCCAGAAGCACCGATTATTATTTTGTTCACATCTGCAAGTGACAACCTGAAAAGGGTTGCTGCTGCATTCTCTCTTGCTTCCATGCTTCCAGCTCAGAGGACCTGGACAATGGAAGGAATGGCACCAGCAAGCATCATAAGAGACTTGTTTTCAAATATGGAAAGGTTAAGAATAGAAGTCACTGCATGTTCTTGTAATGATACATCATCTGTTGTTAAAAGGTTGACCAGAACAGGAATCGCTCCGGCATCTGCAGTTAGTATCCTGTTATCCGTGCTTCTTTCAGATAGTGAACGGATTTCAGCCACAACCACCCTATGTTCCTCTAAGCACCAGCTCGATAATTTACAGACCAGAGCCTGGATTGCTGCTATGTCATCACTAACATTATCGAAAGAGCCATTGCTAGTTTTGAGCCTACCATTTGTTAGTCTGCTTGGTTGCTCAATCTTATGTTTAGCATACCATTGATTTATTAGAATTTTCAAAACATAATTAGGCAAGAGTTAGATTTGCCAACTTCTGCGGAGTTTTTGGACATGTTACATTGCCACAATCTATCCATCTCTGTATGTAAGACCTCTCATACATATGTAAAATCAGAAGGCAGGATGATAAGAAAACAGTTGGGTGGCATACTCTACCTGCCCCGTAGACACAATCATCGGATCCCTCATTCGTTCCAAAGATATAGGGCATAGAAAATCATCCGGAATTACTAGGGCATTAGGCTTCTTGTTTCTTCAGGACCTTCAGCAGCCACATTCTCTAGCCACTTGGAATCAATTTCATCTCATATGCAATCGTAAGAAGAGGTTGAAGAGCTATTAACTCTCTCTAATATCTTAGTTGTCTGATGTGCACCATGTCTTGTACTTGTTCTATCACAATTTTCCGGAACGATATCAAGCTTTGCTGAAATTTTTCCGTTGGTACTCCCACTTTGTTTTTACAGTGGCTGGGACAACACATTAGAAACTTTCCTCGAATTAAAAGACCCATATCTTTCTATTGCTCTTCTCAATTGAGCTTTTACTAATGATACCTGAAAAAAGAAATTGCTGTCAAAGGCATGTTAATATAGGGAACAAAAAACATTTAAATTCTGGAGCTAAACCTGTTCTTGAACCTCCTCAGATATTTGATACCGATGGTACGGGAGTTCCCTAAAGCTTTCTCCAGCTTCCATGTAACGCATTGGAATTGGAGACAATATTTTGGCACCTCCATCCTTAGCTCAAGATATAGAATATTTCAGGGACATATTTGTAACGAAACATATTAAGAAGAAATGTGCATAACCACGATATAATTCCAGCAACAGCTGCTCTTCCAACAAAAAAAAAAAAAAAATCCCTATCAAAGTAAACATATTCATTTTCTTGCATTTTCTCATGATCACCATTGTAGTTAATTGACTATGATTTGCTACATTTACCGAGACAAATACTAACAATTGATTAACACATTTTGCTTCTGATTCGGGTGCTGGGGTGTGAAATTAATATCTTTTTTAAAAAAAAAAAAAATAGAACTATCTGTCACGGTTAATCAAATTGACAAAGCAACTAACCAGAAGGGAAAAAAAGTCTATCAATTTCGCATAACAATTGATCTCATCAGTAAAATCCAAAATGTATTATTAGTATTAAAATGGTCAAATAACACGCATTGCAACATATCAATATTTATAAGAATTTAGAATCAATTAATCTAATTATATAATACTCATTAAAAAAAAAGAATTAGCATGAATATATAGGAGATGGGTTCTTAACGGAGGAATTATCGATATTGCAGGCAGAGGTGACGGAGACCAGACGTTTATCTGCCTGGCGAGCGACAGCCGGATCAGCAGACCATAAAGATGCAGAGGAAGAGGATCCACCAAAATCTCTGATTTCCTCAAGCAAATGTTTGAAGAGAGAAATCCTTCTTAAAAATGGAATTGGTGGGGTTAGTTCCATCAGCAGCAAGAACGCGGGAGAAGCGTCGCCTTCTTGAGCGGAGGCCACCCCGCCGACCCTTTCTCAGTGCCAGGTGTTGGGTCCTGATTGGAAAGAGATGCGTGATAAAAGAAAACTTTCAAAGACAAGGATATTGACGAAAATATTAAAGAAAGCTGCACTCTCACCTCTCAGAGTAAGATGGTATAACAAATAACAGTAATTATTATTTCTTTATTTTTGATAAAATAGATTCTAAACTCGCACATCATACACACCCATTTTAAATAATTACACATGCATGATCTGTGAATTCATCTCTCGTCTTGATGAACACTCTTGAGTAATAGGCTAAATGTTTGGAATGATTATTATTTATTTAAAATTATTAAATTTGTCGTTTTTTATACAATATGGAGCAGATGAGAGAATTAAGGGTATTCAAACGGTCAATTTGATTATTAATTGAATCAAATTACTATTAATCGAATTATTTAAAATATAAAAATCTTTAACCGTTAATCGAATTAAATTTTTTTAAATAAATTAACTGAATCAAAATATTTTGGTTAATTTGGTCGGTTAACGGAATTAACCAACATTTATATGTTTTTGTGTTTTGATTAAAATAAGTATAAAACATATAAAAAAATACATTGCTAATGTTCATTTTTCTTTAAGTAGTTCAAAAAAATATATTATATATAATATATATTATTTATTTCGATTAACAGTTAATTACCTAATTTTGAATTGAATTAATTGATAACCAAAATTTCAAAAAATCATTAACTGACCTCTGACCGAACTAAATTTGGCCCTGACCAATTAACCAAATTAGATCAGTTCGGTCGGTTAATTTAGTTTTAACTAAACTATGAACACCCTTGGGGATAACACAATTTGATTCCATGCGAAATGTATGTCTAACAAAACTTTTAACCACTATTTCATACAAGTCAAAACAAATTGCATTCTTTTTAAAAGCTTTATTATTATCAAACCAATCCTATGGACGAAAAGTTAAAAAGAAACTGAAAAAAATTTATACATAACATAAACATATAATGAGATTAAAAATCAATTCATCACAATTGCATATGATAAGATTTCAATTTAGATAATAAAAACCTCAATAATTTTTCCAAACATTAAGATTTGATCTCTTTAAACAAAATGTACACTATATATCATATATATCATATATATATATATATATATATATATATATATATATATATATATAATCAAAACTTTAAAACTACATTTGATAAATAAATTTGAAATTGGAATATTTTCAGAGAAAATTTGAAGTTGTGTCTTGAGTCGTGCCTTTCACTACAAAATGAGAGCCTTTTATAGAGGGCTCGTGTTTCTTTTCAATGGAATTATTACAACTATTCCTTTTTCAGACTATCACTTTTACAAAGAATATATTCTCTTATTACAATCTTTTTTCATTTTACAAAGAATCTTCACAATTCATTGCAGGAAATCTTCACTACTTATTGCAGAGAATTTTTATTATTTATTGCAGAGAATCTTCACTATTTATTACAGAGAATCTTCACTATTAATTGCAGAGAATCTTCACAGTTCATTGCAGGAAATCTTTATTACTTATTGCAGAGAATCTTTACTATTTATTACAGAGAATCTTCACTATTCATTGCAGAGAATCTTCACTGTTCATCTTTGTTTTCTTTTATAGGGAATCATTCCTATTTTGCGCTATTCATTTTTTATTTTTTGTACTTTCGGTGATTGTTACCGTGGTGGTGTCATCTGTAAATTATGTTTAATTGATGTGTTTTTCATGTGATTGAGAGAAAACTAATATCATTTCTATAATTGAATTATCATATGTAGGTAAAGACGAAGTCTAGCCATTTTGAGATAAAGGAAATGCGAATGTTGTAGATGAGTAGCTATCTTGGTTTGTGCTTTCATGATTGAATTCAAATTATATATATTTTGTTGTTGCAATTAGCTCGCTTAAGGTAATGTTCTCACTTGTCTTATGAACAGGTAAGTATGAAATAGTTGGTAACTTGTGAAAAAAATGAAATAATATGCATATGATAATATGAAATTGTAAGAAATTGATTTTAGCATGATGTCAATTGTTTATGTAATAGACTATGATATGTGAACCATGTATATATGCTTGAAACATTTATTAACCTATTAACAATCTTAGATAGAGTCGGGTATAATGGGCATACCATAAGATTAGTATATGGGATTTTACTTTGGTTTATACCGACAAGGTGCGAAGTGCATATTATACTTTTGACATTTCGATAAGGTATTATACCGATGAGGCGCGGAGCGCATACTATACTTGGGATGTACTGATGAGGCACTGGGTACCAAATATATTAGTATGATGGTTGGATGATCTGTGTATCTAACTTGAGTCCATGTCCGGTTAATAGGGATTATGAACCATACACTTTGCTTATTGACATTTGATATGGAATGTAATGGTGAATTATGTATCATGTATATTAATGTTAAAGTAATAAACAATGTTTGGAAAACTCATATAATTTGCTTATTATGAGCCTTGAGGGTCGAAACGGTTGTAAAAGGAATCGATGGATTTGAGATTGTAACGAGAAAATGGAATGTGGGTTATCATTCATATTTATCATTCATATAGTTTCGGGTAAACATACAATCTCTAAAAACATGCTTCCGCAATGCCACTATGATTAAACAACATCAGGGTTAAAATCATCTTGTCACGTACAACATACAAAACATTCATAACTCAACAAGTGAAGCATATACATAGTTTAAAACATTTGAATCAGGACTATATTTGAAAGAATCATTTAAATTCGATTAACGAAACTCATTTAATTTAAAAACAAAGGTTAAATGACTAAATCATAAAATTGACACAATAATTAGAAAATACCTTTTTTGCAAAATTAAAAGTAGAATTATAAAATTAGCCATATATTACTGAAACATGCATAATTTCAAGGCATTTCATAGCATTTTGGCCCTCCAATTACATAGCATAAAGTCTAGGACTAGATTGCAAAGAAAGATAAAACAACTCAAAACAAATAGTGAGTCACGTCGTGTCCATACAATTTACCTCATCCTGACATGGTCTAAGACAAGTTCCTCATCACAATGGCACGGCTTTGGTTGTCCCGACGCTGCAATGTCAATTGCATATTCTGCAATAGTAACCTAGCAGCCTGCAATTTCATCTTTCGAGCACTTCCTCACCCACCATTTCATGCATTTAAGGCTATTAATCACTTCAAACATGTCATATTACCTTCAAACAATATTTAGAACATGCTCACATATACCATAATATATCATAGCGAAATTTGACATATAAAGTAACCATTATGCTAGCAACCATACTTACTCCAAGAAATCATTACTAAACATAACAAATCAACATCTCAAGGTTTCCTAAGGATCCTAAATGTTCATTTTAAACCATTTGATTATTTTAAACATGTAACACCCTTTACCCGACTCGTTCGCTAAGTTCAGGTATCGAATGCCACAATTATTCGAATAACTTAAAACCTATCTATTCAAATATAAATACATCCATAGACAACTTATGCCTTCAAATTTCTTCCTGAAATTTATACACTCATTATAGTAGTTCCAATTCTTATAACTTGACATCTCTAATGGTCTAAAAGTTATTAACAATTTACGATTTGACTCCGTCTCGACTCAATCAACTTCAACCCTGAGGCGTGGCCACCATGGGTACCCCTCTATATAAATGAATAGCTACTACGCATCACCTAATTCAAAGGAAGTCCGGCTTGGTCCCTCTTGATCATTCTGAGTCTTTATCTTATCTGCATTCAACCAGCAATTATTTAAATTCAAGAGAACTTAATGAGATTTGTACTTAAAAGGCGTGTAAGACTGTATAACCTAAAGAAATTCAAATTTCTAGCTCAGAATTAACTCCCTGAATTTCATAGAAGAATTCGTAAACTTTGTTGAAAAAGCCCATACCTTATGCACTCTGAGTCCTTTACTGGCGGACTTGGACCCTGGTCTGTCTTGACCATGTTCTCTCATAGGTCTCACCCTTTCTCTATATCTCATTATCCCGCATCCTAGATACTCATAATCATTACTTCTGGCAGGCAATGCTTAGTTTTTCCCCAAATAGTTATCGAATATAGGTCTTTACCATAATACAATACCCTCACTTCTTTGGAGAACTAGTGCCCAAAATGCAACACCATAATACCCGTTTTTCAGCCCATACCTTTAAGATGCTCCATTAGATATGTAGTACCTAACGTACTATCTCCTACTCAGGTGTTTTGTGAAGGTTTCTACCCAATGGACTTTCACTTTTTATTATATTCTGGCAGACTTTATTGAGCATTCAGCCTTGAGCTGTATTTCCTCTCATAAAGACTCTTATCGGTCTACCCAATCTTTCAGCTACCTCTTGCCGACTCATAGTTCAAGACTATTCCGATTACAACCTATTTCTTATTTGCTTAAATAATGTGGGGTCATGACTTTCCTGGCAAACTAATTTTTTATATAACTTATTTTACCTCCCTATCTAGGGAACCTTTCGCCCTTTCCCCCTAATCAGGTTGAGACGCTTCCTTGACTCCACTCATCATTGCCTATGGCGACTTCTCTCATTATCCCACAGCCTGTGTTCCCAAATGCATCAAGTTCATTCTTCTTGTGACTTACCGCCCTAGTTATACGAAAAAATCTACTTTATACATTGGTGTGTCTCCGAGTATACTGATCTGGGGTCCTAACTAGTACATCTCATTGTTTTACGTACTGGCAAACTTCCCTATGTTTATTGTCTCGGTGAACTACCCCGTGTTTAGTGTCCGAGTGAACTATCTCATGTTTAGTGTCTCGACAGACTCTATTAGTTTCTATAGTTAAGCTATGGTCTTACACTTTAAACCTCTTTGAGGTGTCATCCCGAAGGACCTTACCACCATCATGATGTCACCCCATAGAGCCTGTTGACCACCGTCGTGGTGTTGCTATATGAAACCTAAATATCGTCGTCATGGTGTCACCCCGAAGGACCAATCAATATTATTCTATATCATATTAACCTTGATGCTCGAACACTGAAGTGTCCTCTCCACAAGATCCGAAGTTTTGCACATCACGATTTGCATCCAGCAACATCGTATGGCGAAATCTTAATGAAATTCCATTTCCCTAGCAATCCATTCATTCCTTCATTTTGCCTTTTCTAACCTTGATGCTTAAACACCATAGTGTCCCCTCCGCAAGGCCCGAAGCTTTGCACATCATGGTTTGCATCCAGCAATATCGTATGTCAATATACAAAAACACGATTTCCCAAATCCTAACTTCATCTAACTCACCAACAAATTTTTCCTTTATACTCCAAATTTCATAAACACGTAGGCATAGTTATGCAATTTATCATTTCACATACATCATGCAGATTAACTAATCATCAATTAAAAGTTTTAAACATGCAACAGGAAACTAGAAAGAGATCACACAGTTGTTGTATATACACAACCTACTCTTTTATCTAGCACTCACACGTCATTAATTCAAGTCATCTTAGTACATATCCAAATTATTTATGCAAGCAAAATAACAACACTCTATCACCCAAAAACCAGGGTACAAATGCTCACCTTGCTTTCTTATCCTTGAAAGCTTAGCTTGTACAAATACCAAAGCCTCATTCGTCCTAGAAACTAGGCATGACAACTATTTATCAGTTAAACTAAAGGTGTTTAACCTTTAAAACCCAGAATCTATGACTGTACAAAAGCTTTTAAGAGTTCTTACTTTACATTTTTCTTCAATCCACAAGTGCAGAAAGGTATGAAAACTTACCAGTTCCTCAATTTCTCTACTATCAGACTTCAATTCACACGACTGTTGCGACATACAAAGCTTTCTTCAGCTACATCCCCTTCTTCTTCAGAGTGACTAAAGAAGATGATGCTATGGAGAGAAAATTTTATAAACATAATTGAGAAAATTTTGTCTCCATACACACCTATATATACTCCTTAGGCACGATCTTCGTCGACCATCTCAATCATCTATCCTTAATTATTTTGACTCCCACTATGGAACCCGTTGGTTCTAATCTAACTAAACCAGAATTGAAATCCAACTAATCACAATCAACCACTAAAATTTTTGAACTTCCTGGTGATGTTAAAAAATTTGCTAATCCTTTTAATTAAATCCTATATTCCCTTAAATTTCAGGTCAATAAAGAATATCGAGTGTTACAAAACATGCTCAAATTTCCAAAATATTGTTTTAAGCTTATTAACACTTTTTAACCATTTTATATGCCACTTTAATACATATTCATCAAGAAAACATAGCATGCATCATCAATCTCATTCTCAAGCATCAAAATATCCACAATCAAAGTCCAAAAACATTATCCATAGTCCATGAGTCTAGTCCTAACATAACAATCCATGTTACATTTATTCAAAGTGTTCAAAACCATAAAAACACCTACTCAAAAGTTATGCCTTGGATGGATCACTACACTTGCCCACTCTTCACTCATTAGATGAGCTACTAGCCTACAAGTTTTGGGAAAAGAGTGAGAGCTTTTTCAAGCTCATTGAATGTTTAGAAGTACTACTAAGCATACACAATAGCATAAGTTAAGAAAGTGCATACTAAGGCACATTCGCAAACTCATTTTCATCAAGTCAAAGAATCGTTTTCATGTTTTATATGTCTAACAAGTTTAGAATATACTTCCAAATATAATCTCACAAATCATAGCTCACATATTTTAAATAATGATAGATTGGCATCTTGAGATTATGAAACGTAAAAAATTAGTAAATCACCTATCACATTAATGCATTCTCACATATTGCTTGCTGCATTAACATCATATATCACAACCCATATCCCAGGCAGTGTGATCCACAATTTGACCCTAAAATCAAGCCATTTCAAGGCTAAAACACAACAAACTAACCAGCCTATTTGTGCACACATTCAAGAGCTTTAAACATCATTTCAAACACATTTAACCATACCATTTCAAATATCCTAATTCATCTAACCAATATGTCATTCAAAGGCATCACATTTATACCAAAACATTATTAACCAAAACAAGTCAATATTACCATATTCCAAGCATAAAAACCTAGTTCCTTAACGACCAAATAACATCACATATAACCATTTGCATATCACCACAAATATACCAACAAGATCATTTATTTCAAAAACCTAAAAGTGGCCAAAATGACCTAACTTGACAAAGTATTAAAAGTCCATCAATCCAAGCATAAACTTCAAAACATCCATTACACATTACAAAAGGGTCAAAACTATACATGCCATATATAGCCTTGGCCAAATGACTCAAAAACTATTGAAATGGTTATTGGATAGTGTGATTGGTCTCCAAGGAGCTTCCAACCGATTAAGCTTCCAATAATCAACAAAACAAAGAAAAGTAACTACGTAAGCAACTAGTACTTAGTAAGCGCGTATAAATTTAAACATAACTTACCATTTCATTAGCACAAGTTATAGAATAAGCACAATATCATTACCAAAACCATAAGCTTAGCATAAACCTATACAAGTACCACCAAACTCACAAGTTAGTATGCTTATCCATGATACAAATGAATTCAATCATATAGTAAGTTTCACATATACATCATTTAATTCATCAACTTTTTCATATGATCATAAACTGTTTCATTTGTATACTTACCATTTCATTTCATTTTCTTACCCATTAAACCATCTAGAATTACATCGGATACTAGGGAATGCTCACACATAGTTTGTCTTTCCATATAATCGTAACCTTTCCTTTTCAATAGTGCTCACACGAGCTGTGAACTGGGCCTCCCTACAGGAGCCATGGGTCAGAATGTTAGCTACACGATTCTGCTCATACGAGTTATGGAGAATCTGAAATAAATGCAAGACCTCAACCATCGATAGGACTGTAACACCTTTAACCAGTCTCCGTCACCGAATTAGGGTTATAGAGCATTACTGATCAAACAAAATTCATTTAATAACATATCATTAAATATATTAAAATTATTAAAAACCAGCCCATCATATGAATTTTGTCCCAAAATCAAGACTTCGAGACCCCAAAAATAGCTTAGAAGCAATTCGAGAATAATTTGAAACAAATTAGAAAAATTCATGAAACCATGACAATTTACTAAAAATAGGGAACACACGGCCGTGTGGTCAAGCCATTTGGAATTCCTCAGGTCGTGTAACTTTCGAAATAGGGACACACGGCCATGTCTCAGCCCGTGTTCCATCCCGTGTAACTCACTGAGCTGGGTCTCACGGTCATGTCGCAGGCCGTGTGCTAAGCCGTGTAACTCTCTGACTTGTGACACAAGGCCGTGTATTTGATTGTGTGTGGCACACATCCAAGTGACATGGTCGTGTCTCAGGCCATGTGCACCTAAATGAACCTTAAATAACAAGCTTACCATTCCAAACTTTCTTGGACACTAAGTAAACCATTTATCAACCAATAGACTTACCTAAAATGACATTAAACAAGCTCAAATCATAATATTTCCAATCATCTTAAGTGCCTAACCAATGTATCCTTACTGGTACCACAAATATACACCTCATCAACAATATAAACCATCATCCAAAACATGCAAATTCACACAACTTAACTTCTAACCAATATGCCCATCATATGCACCTCAAATCTCAACAAGTCAATTAGACCTCTAAGTCATACATATTCCACAAGTTTATATCAAAAACATATTCCATCGTTCACATTCCATAGCAAGGCATTATCTAAACTTTTTCCAAACAACATCAAAATCATGTATAGGTGTTTACGATACCAATTTGCAATGAGGTTCACTATTTACATTACACACATACCCAAAACAACAGTAAGATACAACAAGCCTATTACATGCCATATAATCCAAAATGAATATTCCAAAAACTACCGAAAACAGGTGGATAGTGTGACTTGAGTGTTGTCCAATCGTCCAACCTTCAAAGGTATCTACAAGAACAGAAATTAACACAAGTAAGCTCATTGAAGCTTAGTAAGTTCGATATACAAACAATAAATCTTATCGAAGTAAAAACAAGTTCAACTAATAATAACTAAACTACAATGCCTTTCTATCATCCAAAATCTCAACCCGGTGAATTGCATAATTCAATTCAAAGCTCAATCAAAGTTCTCCGAGAACAATATGCATATCCACAATATAATCAATTCTAGATATCAATTTCATGTCTTGCCATTCAAAGTCATTATTTAGGTATAATACAATAATTTACGATTTGATGAACGACTTACAGATATGAGTACATCGATATTCCAACCGAAACACACTAGATGCTCAAAAGAGCTAATCCATCCGAAACATACCAGATGCTCAAAAAAGCTAATCCATCTAAAACACACCAGATGCTCAAAAGAGTTAATCCATCCAAAACACACCAATGGCTCTAAAGATCTAGTCCAACCGAAAACACTCCAAAACAAGGAGTATAACACGAGAGTTCGCAACAAATGTTGAACTTTATTCTTCTCGGGAAACATATATATCACTCTACAATAGTCTCCACTCCAATCCCCCATAACACACTATATCTCGATTGTACTCTATTTCACATTCAATCTAATCCAAGTATTGAATTTCAACAACTTTTCTCAAATAAATTTACATCATTTATAATCAAATATATTTATTATATAACATTATATCATCAAACACTTCATATAGATGTTAAATTTTAAACAGTACAAACTTATAGGTTTGATTTGAAGTATGGTCCAAAATAGCTCAATCAACAATTGACGTTGCCCCAATTCATAATTTTCAATTTTCAATTACACACATCAATATAATTCAAACATTATACAATTAAGGCATATAATACATTTAAAACTATACTAGATTTAAACCAACAAACTTACCAAACTAAATTGCAGCAACGGCAAAGTACAAGAGTTATTTAATGATTTTCTTTTTTCCTTGGTTTTCCACTAGTTTAGGATCTAAAATAATAATTCCATTCAATTCACTATTTTTAAAAGCAATATTAATTCATTTTATGCAATTAAGTCTATTTTGACATTTTTACCAAATTGCCCCTAATATTTTACTTTTATACAATTTAGTCCCTAAGCCCAACACATGCAATTTAACCATTTTTATTCAAATTTCATTTCAGTCGAATTATTCACTATTTCTCTACAGCCCGTACATGCTATTATTTCACATCAAGTCCTTGTACTTTTATCAATTTAACGATTTAGTCCTTAAACATTAAAATTACCAAAAATTACTTTACAAAATAGTCCTATCTAGCAACCAAGCTCAATAATCTTTCATAAAACTTCGAAATTACACTAAACTCATTAATGGAATAATCTAAAACATTTGATAGTTTTACAAATTAGACCCCGAGTTAGCTAGATTAAGCTACAACGATTTAAAAAACATAAAAAATTATTAAAAACGGACAAGAAATACTCACCATGCAATAAAAATTGTCAAGGCCAAAGCTTGTGTTCTTTAAGCATGGAGGAATTGGTTTTCAAAACCAAAATGAACAAGATGAAGTTTGTTTTATTATTTAATTTCATGTAATCTTTTTATTGATTACAAAAATGTCATTAATTCTTATATATTTTTAGCTAAAACATATATATCTACCATCCAAGACTTTCAATATGGTTAAATTACCATCTAAATCCATTCAATTATGCTTTCATAACCATTTAGAACAAATAAATTAATAATGATGAACTTTTACAGTTTTTATGATTTAGTCTGTTTTACTTAATTAACTATTCAAACATCAAATTTTTTTAACCAAACTTCAATGTACCAAAATAATCACTCCGTAAATATTTAAAAAATGTTTACAACCCTAAATTATAGAAACGAGATCCTCATACATCATTTTCAATAACCACTTGACTTTTGAACCGAGCCACTTATACTAACTTTTAATTAAATTAGTTAAATTCAACAAATCAAAATTCAATATAAAAAATTATTATTAGCTCGTATAATTTAAATATTAATTATAAGAATTTACCCATCCGATTTGTGGTCCAAAACCACTGTTTCCAACACCACTGAAAAATGGACTGTTACAAGGACATTCAAGACCAGCACCCAAGACATAAAATCCCTAATGACGTGTCATTCGTATCCTAAGAATTCTTAACGTTCAAACAGGATTCATTATCCGTCAATTCTTCATAGGGCGATACATTTAAAATTTCAAGTCCATTTATATTAACACAACATAGCAAATAATCAATTTAAGTAACATTAATACGATCATAGTTCATACGAACTTACCTCGATAATTAAGGTTATAAAAGCAGAATCCAAAACTAATCTGAAGCTTTAGCCTTTCCTCGATTTAAGTCTGGTTGTTTCTTATCATGATCTAAATAGATAATTTCATTCAATTAAGTACTTCTAGTATTCAATTTAATCCATAACTCATATTTATGTAAAATTATAAAATTACCCATAATATTTTAACTTTTCACAATTTAGCCCTTAAACTCATAATTTGAAATTTAACCATTTTAATCCCCCATACAAGCTAGTCGAATTTCTTAGGGACTCATAGCAACCCACCTAAATCATTATTTCATAATTTTACCATGAAATTTTACTATTTTCACAAATAAATCCCTAAATGCAATTTTATAAAAAATTTACTTAACAAAACATGTTTATTTTACAACCAAGATTAACAATCTACCAAATAACATCAAAATACATTCAAAAACATCAATGGAAAGTCCTTCAACCTTTAACAGTTTTGCAAATTAACCCCCGGGCTAGCTAGATTAAGCTAAAACGAACTTAAAAACATAAAAATCATTAAAAACAGGATCAAAATCACATACCATGCAAGGTAAAAGCTTGACCGAACTTTAAAGCCCTAAAAATGGTGATTTTTCTCTTCAATTTTCGGTGGTGAAGACAATTGGAGAAGATGGTACTATTTTATGTTATTTTAGTTTAAGTTTTACTTATTCAATTACAATTTTAACATTTAAAAACTATTAAAATTTCATTAAAAACCTATCCATGCACATCCACTAACAATAATACAGTATAATTACCATATAAGTCCATTAGCTTTCCTTTCCACAACCATTTAGCCCTTTTAACTAATAGATTTCAACTTTTACACCTTTTATGATTTAGTCATTTCGCCTAATTAACTATTTAAACTTTAAATTTTCTTAACGAAACTTTAATACAACATTAAAATAATCTCGTAGACATTAAATAAATATTAAAATAATAACCTGAAACCACTATTTTTGACAACACTGAAAATAGGTTGTTACAACTCTCCCTTTTAAAGGAATTTTCATCCCCAAAAATCTTACCAGAAAATAGATTCAGGTGTTGCACTTTCATAGCTTCTTCTGGTTCCCAGGTAGCTTCCTCGACTCCATGACGTTGCCAAAGAAACGTAACTAAAGTTATATGTTTATTTCTTAACTCTTTAACTTCTCGAGCTAAAATTCTAATCAGTTTTTCACTGTATGACATATCCGGCTGAATCTCAACGTCAATAGGTGAAATCACGTATGAAGAGTCTGATCGATACTTCTATAACATCAACAAATGAAATACATTATGTATTTTCTCTAACTTAGACGATAAAGCCAAACGATAAGTTACTGGCTCAATCCTCTTGATGATTTCAAACGACCCGATGAATCGTGAACTAAGCTTCCCTTTTCAGCCAAAACGGAGAACTTTTCTCCAAGGCGATACTTTTAAAAGTACTCTTTCGCGAACTTGAAATTCAATACTTAGAAATATTTATCAAACAATCAAAAAATATTTATCATCACAACATTTAATAAATTAGTCTCAATCAGAATAATATCAAACATATGCATTTGATCCCTAAATCGAGCCTTCGAAGCCTTAGAAAAAGCTTGGAAGCAATTCGAGACTAAATCAAAACAAAATAGAAGTTTTAAGAAAAAGTTGCAAATATGTGAAAAAATGGGTCACACAGTCGTATGACAACTCCCAGGCCGTGTAACAATCGAACAAGGGACACACGGCCATGTCACAACCCGTGTCTTCACCTGTGTAACTCATTGAGTAGGGTCACACGGCCGCGTCTCAGGCCGTGTGCTAGGCCATGTAACTCACTGACTTAAAACACTAGGAGTTTACAAATGACACATGGCCGTATAACAGCTTGTGTCCCAGGCCGTATGATCCATAATTTGACCCTGAAATTAAACCATTTGAAGGCCAAAATACAACAAATCATCCATCCTATTTGTGTACACATTCAAGAGCTTTAAACATCATTAAAACACATTTAACAATACCATTTCAAATATCTAAATCCTTCTAACCAATATGCCGTTCAAAGGCATCACATTTATACCAAAACGTCATTAACCAAAACAAGTCAATATTACCATATTCCAAGCATAAAAACCTAGTTATTTAACCACTAAATAACATCACATATAACCATTTTCATATCACCACTAATATACCAACAAGATCATGTATTTCCCAAAACCTAAAAGTGGCCAAAATGACCTAACTTGACAAAGCATTAAAGTCTATCACTCCAAGCATAAACTTCAAAACATCCATTACACATTCAAGTAATACCATTACAAAAGGGTCCTATACATGTCATATATAACCTTAGCCAAATGACTCAAAAACTACCGAAATGGTCATTGGATAGTGAGTTAAGTCTCCAAGGAGCTTTCAACCGATTGAACTTCCAATAATCTATAAAACAAAGGAAAGTAACTACGTAAGCAACTAGTGTTTAGTAAGCTCATATAAATTTAAACATAACTTGCCATTTCATTAGCACAAGTTATAGAATAAGCACAATATCATTACCAAAACCATAAGCTTAGCATAAGTCTATACAAGCACCACCAAACTCACAAGTTAGTATGCTTATCCATGACACAAATGAATTCAAACATATAGTAAGTCAGTTTCACATATACATCATTTAATTCATCAACTTTTTCATATGATCATAAATTGTTTCATTTGTATACCTACCATTTCATTTCCTTTTCTTACCCGTTGAACCATCTAGAATTACATCAGATACTCGGGAATGCTCACACATAGTGTGCCTTTCCATATAACTGTAACATTTCCTTTTCAATAGTGCTCACACGAGCTGTGAAATAGGCCTGCTCAAATGAGCTGTGGGTCAGAATGTTAGCTACACGATGCTACTCACACGAGTTGTGGAGAATCTACAACAAATGCAAAACCTTACCCATCGGTAGGACATTCAAGACCAACACCCGAAACAGGAAATCCTATTCGTATCCTAAGAATTCTTAAGGTTCAAATAGGATTCGTTATCCGTTAATTCTTCATACATCGATAAATTTACAATTTCAAGTCCATATATATTAACACAAATAGTAAATAATCAATTTAACTAACATTAATATGATCATAGTTCATACGAACTTACCTCGATAACTAGGGTCGTAGAAGTATAATCTGAAACTTTAGCCTTTCCTTGATTTAAGTCTGATTGTTATTTATCTTGATATAAATAGATAATTTCATTCAATTAAGTACTTCTAGTATTCAATTTAATTCATAATTCATATTTATGTAAAATTACAAAATTACTCCTAATGTTTTAACTTTTTACAATTTAATCTTTAAACTCATAATTTGAAATTTAACCATTTTAATCCCCCACACAAGCTAGCCGGATTTCTTAGGGACTCATACCAACCCATCTAAATCATTATTTCATAATTTTACCATGAAATTTTACTATTTTCACAAATAAATCCCTAAATGCAATTTTATCAAAAAATACTTAACAAAACATGTTTATTTTACAACCAAGATTAACAATCTACCAAATAACATCAAACCATATTCAAAACATCAATGAAAAGTCCCTCAACCTTTAATAGTTTTGCAAATTAACCCCCGGGCTAGCTAGATTAAGCTAAAACGAACTTAAAAACATAAAAATCATTAAAAATGAGATCAAAATCCCATACCATGGAAGGTAAAAGCTTGACCAAAATTTAAATCTCTAAAAATAGTGTTTTTTTCTTTAATTTTTGATGGTGAAGACAATTAGAGAAGATGATACTATTTTATGTTATTTTAGTTTAAGTTTTATTTATTCAATTACAATTTAACCTTTAAAAACTATTAAAATTTCATTAAAACCTATCCATGCACATCTACTAACATATAACATGGTATAATTACCTTATAAGTCCATTAGCTTTCCTTTCCATAGCCATTTAGCCCTTTTAACTAATAGATTTCAACTTTTACACCTTTTACGATTTAGTTATTTTCACCTAATTAACCATTTAAACTTTAAAATTTCTTAACGAAACTTTAATAAAACCTTAAAATAATCTCATAGACATTAAATAAATATTAAAATAATAAATCACTCGTCAAAATTATGGTCTCGGAACCACTATTTTCAACACCACTAAAAACGGGCTGTTTCAAGAACCTTAAAGATAGTGGCTTGATACACGCCTTGGAACCTTATCCTATTACTTCATTTTTTCTATTCGAGTTGTTGTTCGTGTTTCGTTCTTGTGTTCAAGATTTTCCTCACTGAAGTTCAATTTTAACACTATAGTCACAACATTCCCCTATTGAAGTCGCAACATTAAGTTTTTATTCTCATAGCTGCGACATTAAGCCTCTATTCCCATAGTCATGGCATTCCCATGTTGAATTTGCAAAATCATGCTACTACCTTTGGTGTTACGACACTCATCCATTGATGTTATGATAAAACCCTTATTTTAGTTGTTTTTACGTTTCGATCCCTCATTTCTTACTAGTGTTTCACGAAAGCTTTCGTAAGCTTACTTATAACTTGGATTTTCTACTTTTTTCTGACTTAAACTTTATTATCACCGCTCTATGCAGAGCTTTCTATAACTTTCTCTTCTTCCGAGTAAACAAAGGAGAAGATGAAGAAAAGAAGAAGATAAAACAAATTTGAAAAGAATTCTCTTTGGAAAGTCATTTTCCCAGCTATTTATAGCCCTTCACGCTTAATTATCAACCCCATAGAAATCATCTGTTGGTAGTCATTTTGTCTCCCTCTAAGGAACCAGTTAGCTCCAATCCAACAGAACTAGAATTGGATCTCAACCATGTCCAATTCAGTAACTATTTTTCCCAATTTTTCAGTAAAGGCTGCCAGCTTATGGCTCCTATCAATTTAATCCACCACTTATTCCTAATTTTTGGACTTAAAAGAAATCCAAATGTGACAGAATCTTACCTTATTTGGTGAAGAAAAATGAACGGGAGACTGAATTTCATGAAAATCCAATAGAAAATGAATGAAGAAATTGGTGATATGCTTGATGGTTTTCTTAAAAATTGGGTGAGATTTTGGCATTTGAAAGAAAAGGAAATCAATTTGAAGAGTTGATTTGAGAGTAAACAAAGAGTTTTGGTGTTTGTAAAATTTTCAAATACTAAGCAAAAAAGAGGGAAGAAAGGCTTTATATTTAAAAATTTTGCCAAATCCCAACTTTTTTAGTTTTTGGTCAAATTGCTTATGGGAAACTCCCACCTTTGCCCCATTTTAAAAATTAGTCCGCTTTTCTAGTTATTTTTTTTCTCGTTTCTTTTTAAATTTTATTTTATTTTTGAAAGTCGTTTTAATGAAAATATTTTTTGATTACTTAATTCTGAATTCTCAAATCTAATTTTGACTCTAATTTCTGAAAATTAACCCCTGCCCAAATTGACAAACTCGGTTCACCAACTTGAAACTATCAAGCTAAATTTTGGGATGTAACATGAAATGGTTCTTGTGATATGCTATGACATTTATGCAAGTGAGATATGATAGTAAAGAGATTGAATGTTAGAATCTGACATGTTAACTAGCTTAAAGAATGATGTTTTGTATCATGAGACAATAAATGAATTTATGATTTAGATAGTATTTGGATTTCATAATATATGTACTTGGTATTTTTCTTATATGTGATTAATGCTTTAAATCATGTTAGCACCACTAAGCCATATTCTTCATAGTATGGTTTTGTTTATTTTCATGCACAAGTATAATTAAATCTCGTGGTCTCGAGGTGTTTGACAGCATCTATGACTTCACTCACGACTCAGCAAAAATTGTATTGTTTTTTTTTATGTTTATAGCAAGTGGCATGTACCTAATGTCTTGAGTTGGTCTTTTAAGTTCATTTTAAGGTTTTGGTACTTATGATAGGAAGGTTTGCATTATGAATGCGACCATGTATGTTTGATGATATGTGTATGTATTAAACTAGTGATATAATGCTATGCTTACTCATTTTGTATATGTATGTTTGTAATTGAGGTATTGCTTGCATGACAAGTAATACAATATGATGCATGCGACTGGAACGAATCTGTATATTTATGTGATCATATGTTTAAAGGTATTTAGATGTGTCAAGGATGATATTTTGACCTTGTTGGAATGTCTCATTATGTGATAAGAAGAGATTTTGGATCACTTTAGACGAAATGAAATTGATGCTAGGTAAGCTTTAAAGAAATTATGCATATTTTGGGAAAAACTATTCCCATATATTGGAACATTTTCAAATATTTATAGTGTTCAATAACTATAAATGAAAGGGTGTAATGTCTTTTGGTTATTTATCAAGAGTTATATCACTTGATTTAAAAAAAAAAAGATAATTAGACAAATAATATTTACTTGAATAGTTGGGAGATATCAATTGAATAATTATGTCTCTATGATTACTCAAAAAGACACCAATTGGATGTTATATCTCTATGAAGAGACATGAGAGTTCTTATAAATAGGAGTGGGATTTCATTTGGAAGATATACCAAAAATTCTCAAAAAGTTTCTATTCTTCCTCCATCTTCTACTATTATTAGATTGTTCTATAAAAAATTAATGCAGCAATTCTTTATAGAAATTGATTTTCTTATTATACTTTGCTCAATGCTTAGTGGACTATTTTCGTCACTGCAAAATATAAATAGTCACTGGGATTCATTGTATCCTCGAGGTTCATTTGCTTAAAACTCATTTGCATACTGAGTATAGGTGGGGGCAAATAGGACCTTAATGATAGTGGCTTGATACACGCCTTGGAGCCTTATGCTATTGCTTCGTTTTTTAAGTTCGAGTTGTTGTTCGTGTTTCGTTCGTGTGTTTGAGATTTTCCTCACCGAAGTTCAATTTTAACACCATAGTCATGACATTCCCTTATTGAAGTCGCAACATTAAGTCTCTATTCCCATAGTTGCGGCATTAAGCCTCTGTTCTCATAGTCATGACATTCCCATGTTGAAGTTGCAAAATCATGCTACTACCCTCAGTGTCGTGACATTCATCCATTGATGTCATGGCAAAACCCTTGTTTTAGTTATTTTTATGTTTTGGTCCCTCATTTCTTACTAGCCTTTCACGAAAGCTTTCGTAAGCTTACTTATAACATGGATTTCAATAAATAATATTTTTAGAAGTTTTAAAACTTAATTGTTTGCATGATTCACCTTTTAGATATTGAAATGAAAATGTTGCTGCTTCGGCAGTAAATGTGTGACATCTCAAATCTCGAATCTGGCAATCGGATTAGGTGTGGGATGTTACACACTCTTCCTGTCAAATTAAAGTTCGAGCTACTGATGCAACTCAAATTGCAATACTATTGATAATTTTCATGATCGTATCCTTTAATCTCCATGATTATACGTATGACTTTATCTTAATTTCAATTACAATTTTCATTTCTATTTTGATTTTATATTTTAGGGTTTCAACTTTAATACTTGATTTTAAGTTCTCGTACGATGGACTTTATGTATTTGTACCTATTTCATTGCTTTTATTTATATTATGACTCTTTATATATATATTCTGAATTTTATGTCTTTCCATTTCCTTTTATTCAAGATATAAGTGTCATTAAAGGTGATAGAATGCTTTTGTAACTATAATTACCTTTGATAAAAAAAAAAAAAACAAAAAGTATCATTTCACGACGTTTTTGTCTAAAATGTTTTGTAATATTTTTAAAATGTCACAACAGACGAATAATTCATTATTTTTTCCCCAATTTTCCATGACTTTTTTAAGCATCACAAGATAAACTTTTTTGTTACATTTTGATTGGTCAATTGACACTTAGAAACATAAAGAATATGCAACTTTAATTTTTGAGACATTTACTATTCCCACAAAAATAAAAACAACTTTTTGTAATATTTTTAAAGCATTACGAGTGCTTTCCCTTATGGTTAATTCGTCACATTTTTTACATTTTGTCAAAAATATCATGAAAATTCAAAAATTATCTTTCGTGAATTTTGGATGTCGTTTTCATGATGTTTTCAAAACGTAACAAAAATACAGTTTTGGTATAGTGTTGTTTTATAGTATATAATATACAATATAAATATGAGTTTTTTTTAAAAAAATTTTACTTAAATTCATCTACCTCTTTTAGTTTTAATATTTCATTATCTACTCTCATATATAAATATATATATATATATATATATATACATGTATGTATGTAACTTCAAATTAAGCTTTAATTAGTTATTATAAAGTCTATATAGAATATAATTTTTTTACAAATATAATCTTATTGTAAAATAAATGCTGGATGCCAAAGTAAAAAGTGCTTTTATAACATTCTATAACAAATATAATTTATAGTGTTTGTTTCATTGAAAACGTGTTTTAAAAAATGATTTTAGGAAAATTTGTTAAAGAAGAGAATAATTTTCTTACTAAAAATAATCCGAACACAAAATAAAAAATCAATTTATTTTTATAAAATCATCTTAATTTCAAATAAATTTAAGAAAAAAAAAAAAACACCACACAGCTAAAGCAAAAGGCAACCATGCTTCAATGGAAGACTAGTAGTTGTATGTAAGGATTAAGACAAATTTAGAAAATGTCGCATTTCTAACACACCATTCCAACATAGAATATCAGCCTATTAGTAGCCATAAAAAATTGGGAAAACTGCGTTTATTAATTTCCCTTGCTACTTAAATATGTGTGGCCGAATACAGAAAACTAGCTTAGCTTTAATTAACTAAAAGTGTGAAGCTAAATTCATAGCCTTTTATCCAATTAAATATAGGATTTATTAGGAGCTGTCTGAGTAGGAAACATGGCACTGGCACATGCTAATGTAATTTCTTTTTTTTAATTGACATTAAACAAATTTAAATCTTCATTTTCCAATGAATCCTAACTTTAAAGAAAGATTTTTTTTAATTAATTAATGTTGACATCCATTTCTGCTTCATGTTGTATATGGAAAATTCCCAATGCTTTCATTTCTAAGATTTAATCAAATTGAACCGAGAATGGATCAAATTGCGAATAATTATTTACTACACAAAGGAAGAAATTAAACCATGCCATGGCCATGCAGTAATAGATATAATTAATAAGGAAATGCATGCCGGGGAAATTTCAGTGATTCCCAGCAATGGTACGAGTATCTAGTTTTGACAATGGAGGATGTTAATGAGTATCTACTTTTCCTCTTAAATTAAAGCTAAATTATGGGTTCTTATTATCTCCTTCAAAGCGCCATCCATTCATTGCCTCCTCATTTTGCTTTCGTTTTTCCATAATCAGGAGAGCCTATGGGTAAGATTTAGATAGTGTATACCTAAATCCAATGCATCATCAGTATACCTAACCTTAAGTTTTTCTCTTAAGTTGGACAAGCAAATTGATCATCAATTACCCAAAAACAAAGACTAGTGTGGCAGATGGTGTGAAATCTTAAGGGTCCTCTATTATGTTGGACTGTTTCTGGCTTTTTCGTCTATCATCTTGAACTTTATCAACGGTGGAAGATGAAACACTGATGGTGAGATCGAGGTTCAAATCAGGGAGCTTATGATCCTCCAGGGAACTTGCAGCATCCGAAACTTGATCATTGTCACCTCTGGATTTCTCCGGTGGATGAATATTAGTATTATCGGTGACTGGAACTTTTGAAGCAGGAGATATTATACTTGCACCACTATTGGAATCATGTGGGCGAGGAAGACGATTGTGAGTGATCAAACGATGGTTATTGGGATCGATCCCCATGTTTATAAGCTTCCTTCTTAGATGAGAGTTCCAATAATTCTTCACCTCGTTGTCGGTTCTTCCAGGTAATCTTCCGGCTATCAACGACCACCTAAATTTTTTAACAGTAAAAGAATACCAACTTGTTAAAGCTTTTTGCAGATTAAACTTAGATAGCTAAGCACAATAATAGCATTTTCTCAGAGTTATTAAAAAGAAAAACTAGAAACTTCATTGTTAAACATAGTTATTTCATCAGATTGAGTGGCTGGATTAGTTAAATTGGAAATTCGCTAAGATATAAGTTCAAAAAAAAGTGAATTGATACAAATGGTTGAATTGAATTTTTTTTTAATTTTTTTATTTTTACAATTTTTTATAAATTTTATTTAATTAAACGGTCCAACCAATGAATTCAATAATATATTTGGTTCTATTTTTTTTTATATAATATTTAAAACTACCCATAATTCTAACCTGACCTTTAATAGGAGCATAAAACATGCTTGAGTGTATTTGAACTTATGGTTTTCTGCATTAACAACAATACCAATACCAACTAGGGGTGTTCAAACGGTTAACCGAACCGAACCAAACCGAACTGAAATTTATATGTTTTTTTTTTTTTTTTGTTAAAATAAGTATAAAACATATCAAAAAAATGAATAAATTGATAAGGTTCATTACACCAAATTATCAGAATTAAAACTACGTATAATTTGTATTATTAATTATTAAGTTTGGTTAATTCAGTGAATTCGATTAATTACCCGATTTCGAACCAAATTAATCAATAACCAAACTTCTAAAAAATCATTAACTGACCTCCGATTGATTAATCGAATTAGATCGATTCATTCAGTTAATTCAATTTTAACCGAAATTTAAAGACATTTAATACTAATTGAATTAAAACTTAACCACAATAATCATCTACCAAAACATTGTTGATAAATGATAATACATGGCCACTCATAAATACTTTCTGAGTTTCCCTTTTTATTAGAAGCCTTGTACTTCCATTTCTAGTCTATAAGCCACATTTGGCAAAGATTTTCATTTTGATGTGTTGGATGAGGTTAATTCTAGAGATATAGAATATTAATTTCTCTCATAAAAATTAAAACTTCTATAATTACTAATAATAATGTATAAAAATAATTTAATTTTACATATTTTCTTGTAGGTGTGTATTTTAATTAGTTTAACACACAGCAAACTCTCGTTATAATAATTACCCTCTATAATAACATTTCATTCATAAAATTAAATTTGTTGTAGAACCAAATTTTTATGTTTTATAAGAATTTTTTATTTATAACAACGGTTAGAAAATATACTCTCTATTAAATTAGTTTTTTAAAATATTATATTATTTTAAATTTTAATAAAATCAATTTTATTTTTAAGTGAAATAAAAATCATAAATTTTAATTAAAGATATTATTTTAATAATTTTTTTAAGAAAACTATTTTTAATAAATAAAATTACATTTTTAAAATTTTAATAAAGATAATCTAATCTTACTAATTAATAATATTATTAACATATTATAGTTTAAAAAAAAAACAAATATAATTTAAATATTGAATTATTATGTTATCTTGTGTCTATAAAAAATAAAATTTTGTCAGTATGTAAAAGATATAGAGAGAGAATTGGTACCGGTTTCCTAAGAGTGCATGAAGCTTGATAATAAGATCCTCTTCATCTTCAGTAAAGTTGCCTCTTTTAAGGTCAGGCCTTAGATAATTTATCCATCTCAGCCTACAACTTTTACCGCATCGAAGGAGCCCTAAACCATTTTTTATAGGAAAGAAGAAGGAATAATACACAATTAGCATCCCTTGACATTAAAAAGAAAATATTGATGATTAAAATGATGATGCATATAAGATAAGAAACCTGCAGCCTGAGGGAGAGTACGCCAGCAACCTTCGCCATGAATTCGAATGTAATTGATGAGCTTCTCATCTTCTTGCTTAGACCATGCCCCTTTATTTGTGTCTTGCTTATCACAGCAAGGCTTCCTCATTCTCACCTCACTAATTTAACCCTAAAATCTCAGATGATATTAGTAGTGAAAGAGCGCCAAGGCAACAAAAGAAGGGGATTCCTGGGTATATATTAAGGGTTGTGTAGCGACACAGAATTATAAGATAAAAGAGAAAAGGAGAAAGGGGAGAGGGGGGGGTTGTGTTGACTGGTGGTTTGGTCATGCATGTTTCCATGTTTCTTCTCAACTTCTAAGTTTTAAGGGACGAAATTTCAATTACAAAACCAAAAGAAAGGCTAGTAAAAGTTTGACAATTTTTTTTTGTCACTTTTCTGGTAGTTGCTTTGGGACTAGATCAAAATCCAAAATATCAAATATTTTACTTCATTTCTCAGCTTTTCCATTCATAAAATAAAATAAAATAAAAATTGCTACTATTCAAAATTTAAACCGAGCAAAAGTTTATTTTTTATTTAGTTTATAATTTTTGTATAATATAAAGAATAAACATTTTACATAAATTAGTAACAATAACTTAAAAAAAAAAACAGTATTGTTAAAATTGAACTAGTCAGTTAATAAAAAATCGATGATCCCACTAGTTTGACCATTATTATATAATGGAAAATAAAACAAAACAAAAACAAGAAAATAATTGATGGTTCAACTATTTAATTAATTTTTATTTTTGTTTAATTATTATTGAATAAGGAATTGACCGATTAAATCAACAAGGTTCTTACATTATAATAAAAATGTAAAAAAAAAAATTTAAAATTTAAAAACCAATGAATGAAACCAATTTGAACCAATAAAATGTGTTTCCATTACTTTTAATACATAAATGCGATTGTTTAAATTAAAATATTGTAAGATAATAACTTATTGTTTTCAAAATCCATCGAAATGATCAAAACATTACATTCTATTAATTGAGTCTTAGCTTAATTCATACTAATATTATTGTTTGTACAGAAAAATGTGGATTCGAACACATTAAAACATATTTTTCTTCAAATTTAAAAATTAAAAAAATATTATAAATAATTCTAAATATTACATAAAAAAAATTCACTATCAGCCTAATTGTATTAAGTAACTGGGTTCCAGCAACCGCTACCCCAACTTCCATCCCATCCTATATTTCTCTTTATTGGTTTCGGCTTCAAAAATAATAATTGTCTGTACATTACATGTATGTATGTATACAGAGAGTTGATTGGTTAATTTATTTAGTGAATACCCAGTAGCAGAAGAAGAAATGGGAGTTAGCACTTGGCACCATCACATGTTCGTAGGTTGACTGATAGTTTTTTTTAGCTATTTCTCAACAACAATGGCAGACCATCTTAACAAACAGTCTCTCTTTTCATCATTATAAAATGTATAATTTTTTTTAAAATAATTTATTTTGCATACAAGTCTGGGGCAAACCAATAAAAGTATGATACTAATCCCTAGGAACTGATTTGTTGATATAAGGCATTAACTGACAAAATATTTCATCAGATTCTTATCAAATCATCATCCTTCATTCTTTCCGATAAGATATTCCCTTCCCTTTTTTTCTTAAACTAAGATCTTGAAGCTTTTTCCTACATTTTCTTTTCTTCTTGAAAAATACTCTCAGCTGCCATAAAAAACAAAATGGAATCCTGGAATGATTTTCTTTCATTTAGGTGCCTGGGTGTAATAAAATGTGTAAAAAAATAAAGAAATTTGTATTACTTTAAACACATTTAAAAAATTCTCTATCACATAAAACAAATTAAAAACATGTAAAACCTATCATTTTAATATTTTAAATACATTAAAATAATTTAAACTCAGAAAAATATTTCTCAATTTTTCTGTTTATTCCATTTTTCCTTTCTTTCCTTCTTCCCATTCCTTACATGGACTGAATTAGCCTTCCTAACAATAAAATTACATTGCAATGATTTCAAATTTTCAATTGAAGAATCTCAGGCCATGAGGGACAACTTTTATATTAGGGTATGGATAACATACCATCTTATATAATATTATCCTATGTAATCATTTAAGGGTAAACTATTGATTTAGTCGTTTAAATTATGTTTTGGTTATCGAAATTTAAAAAAATTATGATATGATCACTTATGTTATTGATTTATTGCATTTTGATCATTTAGTTGTTAAGTGCCATTAACTGTGTAATAACAAGTTAAAGCGGCACACTATATCATTATTTTATACGAAAATTTTAAGTTCAATTGCACTAGCCCCTATACTTTTCCTTTTTGAGCAATTCAATTCTTTTTCTTTTCATTTTTCCTTTTCTTTCTTTGTTTTCTCTTTGTTTTCTCTCATCTCCTATGAAAAAAAACAGTAAAGTTAAAAGAAAAATTAAAAAAAGAACTAAATTGCTCAAAGGAAAAAGTATAGAGACTAGTTATGCAATTTAGCCTAAAATTTCGTTTGTAATGATAATATAACGGATCACGCCAACTTGTTGTTAAACTGTTAATGACAATTAACGGCTCAATGATCAAATGTAACAAATCAATAATGTTAATGGTCATATAGTATATTTCAATAATGCCAATGACCATTGTATTAGTAAATCTATAATTACCTAATTTTAAATTGTAGGCCTGCAAGAAGTTTTAGTATGAACTCATAGTTATGCGACCTTTAGTTGTGAAGAAGACTTAGGTATGTTAAAAATTTGAATGGTAGTTTAAAGAATTCCCTGCCAATAGTGTAACCAAATCTCCGTTACAATTTTTTCCCTGTAAGGGGCCATTATTAACAAATTTAGAAAGAAAATTTACTCTTTTTTTTTGGAAATGCAAACACATGCATTAGATTATATCTCGATATAGATAAAATAAATTAAAAAATATTTACTTGTCAATTAATTCTAGTATTGATTCTAGTTTAATTTTAGTCAATTTTAATATATATATATATATATATATGAAAAAACACAAAAATTAGGTAAGAAATAGATCTAATGATTTATTTACAGGCATTAATAAGGATTTAAAGAAATAGGTAAGAATAGATTAAAAAGGAAACGAAAACCAAAAAGTAGAAAATTTGATGAAAACGAAACTGGTTTTTGTCACATTTGGGCTTTTTAATTTAATAAATAGTTGGGCTAGACTTTTCAATTTAACCCATTTGTTTTAAACTCCATTTTTTCAAGACATGGTCATGCGACTTGGGGTTCCGAAAAATATTGAATTGATTTTTAAAAAATAATTTTTATAACCTTTTGAGTTAATTTCACTAACTTATATATAATATTTATTTTATTTTATAAATCAAAAAAATAAATTTTGATTCAATTGTGTTGAGGGTAAGATCCAAAAAGGAAGGGTTGTGCTGGTATTTGGCGGTTCACCTAGCTTAAGGCAAGGTAGAGAGTTGTTGTATCGGGTGGTTCAAGGGAGGTTAAGGTTGGTATATGATGAAGATGAAAGAGAGAGAGAGAGAGAGAGATTCGATCTCCAAATTGGGAGCCATTGTTAGTTATATATGGTGGGTTATGATTCCAAGTTGCCATATGTCCTAGTGTTATTGGTGATCGAGAGTGATATATTAGTTGGTCTGCCATGGCAAGTATGGGCCTAAGTGTGGCTGCTAGGGTGACGATTGGACAAGTTGTCAATCGTGTCAGACAAAATTAGTGTCTGGAAACTGGTGTTATAAATGATAGTTCAATAGGGTTCGCATATGGTTTATGTGCAGGTGTGCCTAGACTAAGGGGTATTCAAAGAGTTCTTATATCGAGGTCGAGCAAGGTGTTTGGAAAGGAGTTCACACATTTGGTGCTCCGAGAGGTGGTATATGTTTTCTCGAGGCACGATGCTCACTCCAAGGAGTGGTTGTAAAAACCTATTTTTTAGTAGTGTCGAAAACAATGGTTTTGAGACCATGATTCCGACTAGTGAGATAGTATTTTTATTATATATTTAATATTTACAGGGTTATTATAGTGTCATTAAAATTTGATTATAAAATTTTAACACTTAGATAGTTAATTTAGTACTAAATCGTAAAAGTTGCAAAAGTCAATCGCTATAGATTATTATTAGTATAATGGCTTAAAAATTTAAAGTACAAGATTTTAAATGAAAATTAACCCTTAATTAAATATAGTGGAAAATGATGATAATCATGAAATTTGGGTTGTTTTTAAAGGTTAAAATGGCAAATTAATAATTAAAAACAAAAACAAATGAAAACAAACATTTTGTCATCTTCCATAAGCTTTTCCACCGATTTTTGAAGAAAATGAAACACCATTTTCATGAGCTAGAAGTTCGGCTAGCTTGTAACCTTGCATATCAAGAAACGGATCAGTCAATCGACAAACACAGGAAAGGAAAAGTCGTCAAGTAGTCAACTTAGCATGTCGTTAGCTATTGTATTTTGGCAAGTTCGTATTACACTGATTATGTTGTTAATGTTTTAACTTAGTGTCGAAACTATTTTTAAAATCGAGTTTTGGAAAATGGGGATCGACTTTTGAAAAACAAAAACGAGAGTCGCCACCAATCTTTTTAGGTGTGATTGGATCACCTTATAAAATGTTTTGTTTTAAAACATTAATTTTGGTCTACGAAAGTCGAGAAAATGGATTCGGAGTCGATTCACGTGCGAGGAAGGGTTAGCACCCTCATGCGCGCCCAAAAATTGGTACCTAATTGATTAGATTTCTGTCTTAATGTCAAAAATTTGAAAGGATTTAAAAATAATATCCCTTTTTTAAAACCGAAATTATTTAAGTTAAAAAATTGAGATTCCTTAGCTCCGAAAGAATACAAACATCACATCCAACATGATAGGACACAATATTCTTAAACTCTCGTAACTGAAATCATCTCGTGATTTACAAAATCTATTTAGAAGGATACTTTAGGCATTTAGACAAACGGGAAATCGCAACCCAGCATGTTAGGGCACTATTTCCCAAATTCCTAAATACGAAAAACATTGCCTCATTTTAGAAAAACTTTTAGATAAAATATGACAATTAAATGAAATATATTTTTTTAAAATAATGATTTGAGTAAAATTTAAAAAATAATTTACTAAGAGTAATACTAAAAAATATTAAAAATGAAATAGTTTGATATGATACTAAAATTATTAAAAAAATTAACATATATAAAAAAATTACGGAAACATGGATTAAATCAAAATAAAAAGGGTTGAAAAACGATAATATAATATAATATATATACATGCATAGAAAATATATATTTGAAAATAAACTATATAAAAAGGTTAAATATTATAATATATAAAATACATAATCAAATGTATAAAAGATAGGAATAAACATACATATTTGAAAAATGAAGAAATTAAAATAAAAAAAGGTTGAAAAACTAAGATAGATGAAGAATAAAATAAGAACAAACCGTAGAAAATAAGAACATAAGAGGGAGAGAAATTTGAGTGAAAGCTCTCAAAAAATTCTTATTACTTCCCAAAACTCAAGTGTGATTTACAATGAAGGGAGTGGCCTTTATTTATAGTTGAGCCTCCCCAAATCCAACGGTACAGATCAATTACATCAACGGTTAAGATTAAAGGATATCTACAAATTAAATCTCCAAGATTACAAAATCATATCTTCTAAGATTGTATATCATATCTAAGATTGCAATTATATCTAAGATTGTATCATATCTAAGATTGCAATCATATCTAAGATTGCATATCATTGAAGATTATATTTCCATATGAGTCAAGCTTGTAGATGGTCCTTAAATCTTTTCAAGTAATGGGCCATTCCGATCGGGCCAAATTATATTTGCAATTCTGGACTAAACTTTGGACTTCGTTTTTTTTTGAGGTTTATTATTTTTGTTTTTACACTTATTTCTGGGCCCGGGCAAAATTGAGTGTCTACAGCTACCCCTCTTTGCTCATTGCTGTGTAACAGGAATAGAGCAAAGACTATAAAAGGACCAATTTTGCTCGGGCTCACCGAGTCTTGAATTCTTGATCCTTGATCTTCTTTAAAGGCCTCTTGACGGCTTCAATCTGCTTCACTGCAACTCAGGAAGGCGATATCTGCTATCTTTGATCTGCTCTCCGTCGAACACAGAGACGCCAAATTTGCTTCTTCGATTTGTTCCCTGACAATACAGAGATGCTAAATCATCTTAGATTTGCTTCAGCGTAAACACGTGAAAGCCAAATCTGCTATGTCTTCAATTTGCTCCTTGTAAGCACAAGGATACCAAATCATCTTGGATCTATTTGAGAATATCTGAGAGTCAAATCTGCTATGTCTTCGATTTGTTCCTTGTAAACACAACATTGCCAAATCATCTTGGATCTGTTCCAGTCTAATCATCTGAAGGTAAGTTCTGCCATGTATCTGCTTCCCATCGAAGTGGAGATGCTTAACTTCGATTTGTTCTCTGACAATACAGAGACGACAAATCATCTTAGATTTGCTTCATCGTAAACACGTGAAAGCCAAATCAGCTATGTCTCGATTTGTTCCTTGTAAACACAAGGATGCCAAATCATCTTGAGTCTGTTTGAGAACATCTGAGAGTCAAATCTGCTATGTCCTCGATTTGTTTCTTGTAAACACAAGAATGCCAAATCATCTTGAGTCTATTTGAGACAATCTGAGAGTCAAATCTGCTATGTCCTTGATTTGTTCCTTGTAAGTACAAGGATGCCAAACCATCTTGAGTCTGTTTGAGAATATCTGAGAGTCAAATCTGCTATATCCTCGATTTGTTCCTTGTAAGCACAAGGATGCCAAACCATCTTGAGTCTGTTTGAGAACATCTGAGAGTCTAATCTGCTATGTCCTTGATTTGTTCCTTGTAAGTACAAGGACGCCAAACCATCTTGAGTCTGTTTGAGAACATCTGAGAGTCAAATCTGCTATGTCCTCGATTTGTTCCTTGTAAGCACAAGGATGCCAAACCATCTTGAATCTGTTTGAGAACATCTGAGAGTCTAATCTGCTATATCCTTGATTTGTTCCTTGTAAGCACAAGGATGCCAAACCATCTTGAGTCTGTTTGAGAACATCTAAGAGTCTAATCTATTATGTCCTCGATTTGTTCCTTGTAAGCATAAGGACGCCAAACCATCTTGAGTCTGTTTGAGAACATCTGAGAGTCTAATCTACTATGTCCTCAATTTGTTCGTTGTAAGCACAAGGATGCCAAACCATCTTGGATCTGCTTCAGTATAAACATCTGAAGATTAGATCTGCTATGTGTCTACCCTCCATAGAATATAGAGACGCTAAACTTCGATTTGTTCTCTGACAATACAGAGATGCCAAATCATCTTAGACTTGCTTCAACGTAAACACGTGAAAGCCAAATCAACTATGTCTTCAATTTGCTCCTTGTAAGCACAAGGATACCAAACCATCTTGGATCTGCTTCAGTCTAATCATCTGAAGGTTAGATCTGCTATGTGTCTGAGAACATCTGAGAGTCAAATCTGGTATGTCCTCGATTTGTTATTTGTAAACACAAGGATGCCAAGTCATCTTGGATTTGTTTCAGTATAAACATCTGAAGGTTAGATCTGCTATCTTCGATCTGTTCCCTATAAACACAGGGATGCCAAATCTGCTATCTTCAACTCGTTCCCTATGAACACAGGGATGCCATGTTGAAATCTTCAATCTGCTTCGCTGTAAGCACAGGAATGTCAGATCTGCTATCTTCGATCTGTTCCCTATAAACACAGGGATGCCAAACCTTGTTTCTTTGATTTATATTATCCCATAAAAGACATAACCTGTAGAATGCGTATGAGTTCATGCCTAATAATTAGGATGCTATGATCGAAGTGAGTCAAATTCTCCTAATTAGACATGTTATAATGCAAAATGTTATGAATATGACCCCTATTTCGGATGTCATCACTCATTCATCTATCGAGCTTTCCACCTCTTTCTTCTCGACATATCGATCATACTCTGCTCGTATGCTTTGAATCAACTTAGTCCTATTGTGCCATTCTCCAAATATTGTGACCCTCTGGAGATGTTTATAAAATGATCCTTTCTTAAGATCAATATTGCTTAAAATGTCCAACCACCTTTTGGACTGAAAAAAAGAAAATCTCTCGAGTATCTCTAACCCATATATATGAGAATTCCTTAAACAATTGTCTTGTTTCAGTTTCTTGTATTATCTAGAAATTTTTAGAGTAATATGCAAAACTTCGTTTGTGAAGATATTTCAGTTCATCTATCATTATTTCAATGCAACATGCTTTATGAATAATGGGAGACAAATAAATTGATCCTGAGGATAATTAGATTTGGACAAATTATTGAAAGGAATGCAAAAAGATTAACCTGAGAACATATCTTTGCGAAGAAAAAGAATCCAAAGATAGTAAATAGGGCCAAAAATCGATGCCCCGAGATATCGCCGCTTGAGCGTCTATACATCAGCTCCATGAAGACTTTCTTGAGTTCAACATGTGTTTAAAAGATCCAAAGTAACTCGTTGATGCTTCGATTTGTAACATACTTCACTTATCGTCAAATCCGGTATAGCAAGATCACTGCATGACTTTCCAAATTTGAGCTGCCCTTTCGAGTTTTCAACTCAAAACCCCTTTGGTCTCAAGGCGCCCTTTGCGAGTTTTCACCTTGGCCTCTCTATTTTTTCTTTTTCTTTTATTTTCTTTTTTCCTTCTTTTTTGAAATAGAAGTCCCAAAGTGCCCTTTGTGGGTTTTCACCTTGGCTTCCCTTCTCCTTCAGACATAGTACTCCTTGACTGAGTCTGAATTCACTGGATCAGATAAATTCTTCCTATCCATTTCTTGTCAAAATCAGTGCACCTCTAGAGAAAGCCCTCTTCGCAACATATGGCCCTTCCCAATTCGGCATCCTTTTGCATGGGAAGGATCTCTTTCAGCACAAGGTTTCCTTTATGAAATTCTTTTGGACGGACCTTCTTTGTCATAAGTCTGTGTCATCCATTCTTGGTTCATTTGCTTAGGATGAATACTTTCAAGTTTACTAGAGGTATTCAATTCTTGACTCCATCAAAGCTTGAATGAAAAATCTTGATTCATAAACCCATGAGAAAGGGATTGCCCCAGCAGCGGTCCTGGCTGTTATTTGTCAAACCCTATAAAAAGATAGTTCAATGATTCTCAGCAGACAAGAATGAAGTTGCTGACTTTATCCTTCAACTTGGAAAGCTGAGGTACAGAGATTACTCCCGGAGCATACATCCCACCATGACTCGATGATATTTCTGAAGTATCCCTAATCTTCATAAATTGCCCCCAGCTGTGAAGCTGCCAAATGAGCGTAGCAAATAGGAGCCAGAACAAATATGGTTGTGGTGCTCCTTTGATACATATAGGATAGATAATGAACAAACTCTTGTAGATCATTAGCCGAAAACCCAGCTTGGTCTAAGAGAACATGATGGTGGGTCTGCCTTGTGATTCCAATCATTTCAGCATGGGTACCAAGGTAAAAATCATTGTTCTTTGGATGGCATACTTTGTTGTCAATGACAGTACCAGGTAGCACATTGTTAGGAGATCCCTGCTGAAAAAACTTGGTATAATGGTTTTTCGTACAATAATAACCATAATCTTTAGGGTTCCACTTCTCGTCAAGGAACTTGCAAGCCTTAATAACTTGGTCAAAACTTGATTGAATTGAGACTCGCTAACCCCATCCCTGAAAATAATGATTTGATCAGGTTTCCTCTTCCTTGAACTTGTATAGAAGTCTAAGAGAGCTTCCTTCATGATATCGTCATCCACTTTGTCAGAAACTAGTTTTGAAGAAAGAATCTATTATTTTAAGCTTCAGAGACTATGTACGACCTGATGCCCCATAACTGGAAATCAATGGCCACCGCCTGGAGCTAACCATCGCAGCTATTGACGGTACATCAGACTGCTCAGGAAAGCCAAACAATGCACCCATTCCAAGGATGATGGTTGGAACCTTTGAAACAACTGGAATTGAAGGTGTTTGCCCTAACGTAAGCATAGAGAGTAGGCGGTAGTTTCTTATGCCAATTTTTACCAGTCTCAGTCATCTTCTGTAATTTGTTTTTTTCTTCTTTTTCTTTTCTTTTGGCAACCTTTGATGTAATGTGGTATGGCGTATTATCTTTGAAAAGACTGCAAACTTTTGGCATTGTGCAGTTATATATAATCTTTTTTTTTTCTTTTTTTGAAATGGATGACTTTTGACTTGGTAATATTGGCATATGAAGCTATCTCGCCCTCTTAATGGAATAGTTGACGTCCACAAAGATGAGTCATTGTCAGCTTGAAACTTTTGACGAGCTGGGGCCCATAACATACATGCCCCATAAGTCTTGACTCCTTTAAATTTGGCATTCATTGTACAACTAATGCAATCCCTTTCCATTGTGGACCAACAGTGCCCCAAAACCTTATGTTTATCCTGGCAATTGCAAATCCTCCTGCATGCGTCTTTGGACCACATTTTTGAATTCCCATAATAGTCTCAACAATGTCTTGTTTTATCTCCTCAGCTAATTCAATTTCGCAATATTTCCTTCCTCTAAGGCTATATTTCCTACCACCACTTCATGGGGTAAAAACCATTTTCAACAAATTTAGAAACAAGTCACAATTTTTGTCACCTTCAAAGTACTGAGATTCCTCTAAACACATATCGCACTCAAAAGGAACTCTGAATCTATAGTATCGTTGCCCGTGTCATTGATATCTAGGGATCTATGATAGGCACACAAAAGAATATACAAGGAATAAATGAATTCAAGAATATTTACATGAAATGAAAATTTATAAAGAATGTCAAAGGTCAAAAGAATCAGAATGAAAGAATATTTACTCGAATAAATAATAAAAGTATGTTTTATTGAAAATAAAAATGTCTGAACATGAGCCCACTTCTCAAAAGAAATTTCATTACTCCTAGGCTTTAGAGCAATAAGAGTGTTCTGAATATTACTCCGTAAAATTCCTAAAGATTACAGGAAGTTCTTCTGCAGTCCAATTGTTTTAAGAACTTCCCGGTTCGTAAGGGCGAATGCCTTTAAGGTTTCTTTGTTCAGTCCCTTCCTCATGTATGACACTGATGGGATGATTTTTATTTCCAAACACCCCCTTCTCTGGGTAAGCTATCCCTCCTGACACAAAAGTCGGGGATATGTAAGGGAGCGTCTTCTTTTCGTTCAGCCGTGACCCTCTTCTCTCTTTCTCTCTTTCTTTCTCTTTTTAACCTTAATTAGGGTCTTTTTATGGATTTAAATGCATGTGATGTGATGCAATGCAAACGCATGAATGCAAAAGAAAAGGAGATGTTGATCTTGAATTCGATTCCATTAGAATAACTTTTCTAGAAAACAGATTTCTTTACATGAAAATAGATTACATATGCGGTCTTGCCCTTCATAGTCCAAGTAAACGCTGATATTTTCTTCATGGTCGAATCTTGTAAATTCTCCAAAAGATGCCTTTGCTAGCTCCTTGTTGCTTAATCTGAGCCTTGATCTCTTGCTCGCTTATCTCCATGATACTCATGCCAGCTCTTGGATAATCTTCGTTGGCAATCAAGTCATGTATTCCTTCATGGACTTCCGGCTTTCTCTCGTCACGCCTTTGTTGGCTTAAATCTCTAGCAATTACATCATGTATTCCTAGTGGACTACCAGCTTTCTCTCGTCGTGTTTACTTAGACTATATTCAGATAACCGCACTATAATCCACTTTATCAAGAAATTCGTTTCCTTATGACAAAATATTCTATTTAGGAATCGAATTTCGAATCAACACCTTCTTTTCTTTGATGTAATGTAATGTAAATGCATGAATGCAAAAAGGTGTCGATCTCGACTCAGTTTCATTTTAGAAAACGTTATTTAAGGAACAAAAGTCTTTTCATAAAACGGATTACAAATATGCTTTCGCTCGTAGGCCCAGAGTCTTAACCCTATCTAATAACAAAGCTAACTCTCGACCTCTATCTAAACTGCGCCGCTTTATATTGCTTTAAGACGAGTAACGGTGCATAGCCAACGAATCCCCAAATCCCAGGAAGAGGTACCCAATCAAAACTGCCGCAGCGATAAAGGACTTCATTAGGAGTCATCCAAGGTGCTTTCCACAAAACCTCCTCCTCTCAAAGATTATGAAGAATATCCATCCACCTTTCTTCTGTAATATCGTCTCTCCTTGGTGTAGTTGCTGCTTCCTTTAAGGGGGAATAACCCTCAAAGAACACTCGGTAAGGAACCTTCTCAAGCTTCCAAAAGTGACTATGGAACCATGCTAACAACAACTATGCGCATCCAATAAATCTACTTCACTAGCTCTCTGACATGTACTTAAGGATCTTATCATCTCAGCTAGGATTGCTAGCACCGGTGTGTTCTGTAAACAAATCTGCGACTGCCTCATCTATGTGCCCTATCGCCTTCGAGAAAATCACCAAGCCGTAAATACTTAATGCCAAAACGTTGACCTTCTTCTTCACATTTGGGTGTGTCAATATCAGATCCCTCAAAATGGCCCACGGAATGCACTTAGTATCTCCCTTTTGCTGCACTCGAGCCACAGCCCACTGCTCACTTATCCCTCTGATCATCACTAATTTTCTCACAGAAATTGGGAGACTAACAGGCCTAACATAAGCTTTGTTACCTTGAATTCTTGGACAACGAAGTAAGGTTGTATACTCCTCCAAAGTAGGCACTACATCTACCTCTCCAAATGTAAAGCAACTATAAGCAGGGTTCCAGAACTGTACCATAGCTCGAAACGAATGCTTATCTACCTTAATGTCTAGCAAATAAGAAAGATCTCTATAAGTCTGAAAAAAAAGCTGTCTAGCCTCGTCATCCCATTGGGCCCAAATGTCCTTCATCTCCCAAAAATATTCTGTGTTGCACTGATACGAGTAAAGTCCCACAACTCTGATGTATATCCCTCGGTGACACTATCTCCTTTCTCTAACTGGGTTTTCTTTGACCACGCACAAACGGAAGAGTTGTCCTCCACTTTATTAAGGTATTCGTTCCTCATTACAAAACTTTCTAATCTAGAAATCAAGCCGTGAATCGACACCTTTAAATGTCAAATGATATGCAATGACAGCAAAATAAAAATAGGTCAGTATCATATATATATAAGAAAATGATAAACAAATATTTATAACGGTAATTTTCTAAAGGTTATCATTATTTCCCTAGGGTAAGCACTTAAAGGTTCACTATATGAGTTTTAGCTCTAAAGCAAGGGTACCTGAACCAGCAGATTCCTCGGTCCTCACCCATTATAGGCTCATATAGACCAAGTTTAGTTCAGGGGGACACATTTCCCTATGGCCATACGGAGATGAAAATCTCACGAAGACATAGGTCTGATCCCTAAGCAATCCACTAGCTCATACGAAGGTGAAAACCTCACGAAAGCTTAGCTTCTCACTCCCACTTAAGGGTGCGACCACAACGGTCATGCAAATGCAATGTGTGCAAAAAAAATAACAAACATATGCAGCAAACACATGAAAAAAAAGTTCATAGTTTTCAAATCGAGTTTTCAAATTTTGATAAAGGACAGAAATCAATCAATTTTACGGCTTGACTCTCTTATTGTCCCCAGCGGAGTCACCAAGCTGTCGAAACCATTTTTAAAATCGAGTTTTGGAAAATGGGGATTGACTTTTGAAAAACGAAAAACGGGAGTCGCCACCAATCTTTTTAGGTGTGATTGGATCACCTTATAAAATGTTTTGTTTTAAAACATTAATTTTGGTCTACGAAAGTCGAGAAAATGGATTCGGGAGTCGGTTACGTACGAGGAAGGGTTAGCACCCTCGTAATGCCCAAAAATTGGTACCTAATTGATTAGATTTCTGTCTTAATGTCAAAAATTTGAAAGGATTTAAAAATAAGATCCCTTTTTAAAACTGAAATTATTTAAGTTGAAAAATTAAGATTCCTTAGCTCCGAAAGAATACAAACATCACATCCAACATGATAGGACACAATATTCTTAAACTCTCGTAACTGAAGTCATCTCGTGATTTACAAAATCTATTTGGAAGGATACTTTAGGCATTTAGACAAACAGGAAATCGCGACCCAGCATGTTAGGGTACTATTTCCCGAATTCCTAAATACGAAAAACATTGCCTCATTTTAGAAAAACTTTTAGATAAAATATGACAATTAAATGAAATATATTTTTTTAAAATAATGATTTGAGTAAAATTTAAAAAATAATTTACTAAGAGTAATACTAAAAAATATTAAAAATGAAATAGTTTGATATGATACTAAAATTATTAAAAAAATTAACATATATAAAAAAATTAGGGAAACATGGATTAAATCAAAATAAAAAGGGTTGAAAAACGATAATATAATATAATATATATACATGCATAGAAAATATATATTTGAAAATAAACTATATAAAAAGGTTAAATATTATAATATATAAAATACATAATCAAATGTATAAAGGATAGGCATAAACATACATATTTGAAAAATGAAGAAATTAAAATAAAAAAAAGGTTGAAAAACTAAGATAGATGAAGAATAAAATAAGAACAAACCGTAGAAAATAAGAACATAAGAGGGAGAGAAATTTGAGTGAAAGCTCTCAAAAAATTCTTATTACTTCCCAAAACTCAAGTGTGATTTACAATCAACGGTTAAGATTAAAGGATATCTACAAATTGAATCTCCAAGATTACAAAATCATATCTTCTAAGATTGTATATCATATCTAAGATTGCAATTATATCTAAGATTGTATCATATCTAAGATTGCAATCATATCTAAGATTGTATCATATCTAAGATTGCAATCATATCTAAGATTGTATCATATCTAAGATTGCATATCACATCTAAGATTGCATATCATTGAAGATTATATTTCCATATGAGTCAAGCTTGTAGATGGTCCTTAAATCTTTTCAAGTAATGGGCCATTCCGATCGGGCCAAATTATATTTGTAATTCTGGACTGAACTTTGGACTTCGTTTTTTTTTTGGGTTTATTATTTTTGTTTTTACACTTATTTCTGGGCCGGGCAAAATTGAGTGTCTACACTTAGTATGTGATTGATTTTTGAAATTGGATAATGTTTTGGTCTATTGCTTGTTAATGAAATGGATAAATAAAGTTTGAGCATAACAAATTCGGGCAAAAGTTTGAAAGAATTTAGAAATAAGATCTCTTTTTAAAACCATAACAAATTCGGGCAAAAAAAATCAAGATTCTTTCGCTTCAAAAGAGTACAAACATCACATCCAGCATGATTGGACACGATATCTTTAAACTTTCGTAACTGAAATCATCTCATGATTTGTGAAACTCATTTAGAAGGATATTTTAGACATTTAGACAAACGGGAAATCGCAACCCAGCATGTTAGGGCACTACTTCCCGAATCCCTAAATATCAAAAACATTGCCTCATTTTTTTAAAATTCCTTTGGATTGAATAAGATAATTTTTAAAGCAATAATGTATTTAACATATTTCAAAAGATTAATATTAAATAAACTAAGCTATATAATACATACTTTAACATTTCAAGAAAATAAATAATGACATATATCACACAATATACATTTTCATTTCATGCAAGTATAATCACAGAAAAACAATGAGCATAGCAATATAGATTACATAATACATACATAATAGTATTTCATGCAAATATAACTTGAAATAACATAATAATCAATTTTTATGCAAGTATGATAAAACAAATAATATATAAAAATAACAAATAATTTATGAAATAAAAGTTAACCTACTAAACAATAATAAATAAATAAAATAAATAAAATAAACAAATTATTAGCATATATAAAATATAAGTCAGAGAAATAAAAATATAGATGAAGTATAAAAACAGTTAAAATAATAAATGAGAAATGAGAAATTTTTTAAACGATTAATATATAAAACATACTATATCATATAATGACTTAATATATTTAATAATAATATGTTAAATAGGAACAAGATTTTATAAAAAACATTATATATTTTATAATGATGCATGTATTATTTAATAATTATTTTAAAAAATAAAAAAATATACATAATTTATAAATAAAAAAATAACATAAGGAATAATATGAAATAATATATATAACGTATAATAGAATTTATAAAGAAAATATATATAATAATATAAATAATATGATAAATATAAATAAAATATATGTACCATTTTACATACAACTATAATAACATATAGTATTTAAAATAAATTATATATATATATATATAGGATTAAAATTGAATTTAAATAAAAATCGAGGGTTAATTATAAATAAATAAAAATTTTTGGGCCTAATTGAATTACACGTTAAATTCAGAGGGACTCACTGGGCAATTAGCCCTAATCCCAAAAACGACATCGTTTTCAGAATGGGTTTTATAATGGCCAGAGGGACTAAATTAAAACAAACGTAAAAGGTTAGGGTCAATTTAAAATAAAAATAAAATGCAATTATAAATTTTAAAAATACGGAAATATTGATTGGGCAATTTGCCCTTTAAATGAAAACACGCGGATCCTATCCGGGTCACGGGTCAACACGCGGATCCTGAGCTCTGTAACGACGTCGTTTTGAAGCTATTTTTTTAATCAAAACGACACCGTTTTCATAAGGCTATATAAGTCAAATTTCGACCTTAAAATCATTTTGAAATCTGATTTTTTTTTTAAAAAAAAAGAAACCCTCTAAAAGAGGGTTGGGGGTTCTCGGAGCTCTATCGAGCCTCCGTCTAGAGGTTTGCACGCGCTCAAGCGCCACCGTCAACGTCGTCATGCACGGTGGCCGGAAGCTAGAAAGCTTCCTTTTCCAACGCAGATCAAATTGGTACGTTCTCTTCCTTCTATTTTTACGATATCAATATGTATTTATAGAGAAAAAAATAATCACCTTTGTGCTCTTCGATAATCTGTTGATGTCTCTTTGTTTATATGTGTGTATCAACTGTTTTCATATTCCACTAAAAAAATCCTCCTTTACAAATTAAAAAAGAGGAGTTTTATAACCCCCCAGTTACATTTTTGGGGAAAGAATATTTTGATTTCATTCCAAGTTTGCCTCTTTTCTGTCGTGGTTCTTTCCTTCCTTTGCAGGTATCGGCGAGGATCTCACAGCGATGAGTGCTGGCGTTAATTTGCGCGTCGATTACGGCGCGATACAGGGCCGGAGTCACGACGTGAGGCGAAAAGGCGTGATGGTTGGGATGCTTGGGGTTTCTGAAACCCTAGGCCTTTCTGTCTTCTGTTAACGAATTGGGCCACTTGGGCCCTGTGTATTTTGGGTTTAACAAATTTTGGGCAGCATTTGGGTATTTGGGCTACCATACGGGCTTGGGTGTAACCGGGTATAGGGTTAATGGATTTTGGGCTATAAATGTAACCGAGTTTTGGGCTTTGTAAATGGATTATAAATGGACTTTATTATTTAATAATTTTTTTTGTTTTTCATATTTATTTTACGGGCCCGGGTAAATTTGGGTTATTACAGATGCCCCTCTTTGCTCATTACTGTGTAACAGGAATAGGGCAAAGACTACAAAAGGATCAAATTTGCCCCGGTCTTATTGAATCCTGACCTCATAGTCCTCAATCTGCTTTCCACAAACTCAGGGATGCCACGCTGATGTCTTTAATTTGCACCCCGCCTAACACAGAGAGAAAAAATCAGCCATCTTTGATCTACTTTCTATCAATACAGAAATGCTAGATGTGCTCTCTTCGATCTGCTCTCCATCAATACAGAAACGTCAAATCTGTTATCTTTGATCTGCTTCGATATGAGCACACGAATGTCAGATCCATTATCTTCAATCTGCTTCGATGTGATCATACGAATGTCAGATCCACTATCTTCAATCTGCTTTGATGTGATCATACGAATGTCAAGTCTGCTATCTTTGATCTGCTCCCGGTCTAATACAGAGATGCCAAATCTATCAACAGAGATGCCAAATGTGCTTTCTCTGATCTGCTCCCCGTCAATACAAAGACGCCAAATCAGCTATCTCCGATCTACTCTCTGACAATATGGAGACGTCAAATCTGCTATCGTCGATCTGCTCTCTGCAATATGGAGACGTCAAATCTGCTATCATTGATCTACTCTCTGACAATACAGAGACGCCAAATCTATTATCTTTGATCTACTCTCTGACAATACAGAAATGCCAAATCTGCTATCGTTGATCTGCTCTTTGACAATACAGAGACGCCAAATCTATTATCTTTGATCTGCTCTCTAACAATACAGAGACACCAAATCTGTTATCTTCGATCTACTCTCTGACAATACAGATACGCCAGATTTGCTATCGTTGATCTTCTCTCTGACAATACAGAGACGCCAAATCTGTTATCTTCGATCTGCTCTCTAACAATACAGAGACGCCAAATCTGCTATCGTTGATCTGCTCTCTGACAATACAGAGACGCCAAATCTGTTATCTTCGATCTGCTCTCTGACAATACAAAGACACCAAATCTGTTATCTTCGATGTGCTCTCTAACAATACAGAGACACCAAATTTGCTATCGTTGATCTGCTCTTTGACAATACAGAGATGCCAAATCTGTTATCTTCGATCTGCTCTTTGACAATACAGAGACACCAAATCTGTTATCTTCGAACTGCTCTCTGACAATACAGAGACGCCAAATCTGTTATCTTCAATCTACATTATCCCCTAGGGGACTTAACCTGTAAATACGTATGTATTTATGCCTAAAGATTTGGGTGCCATGATCGAAATGAGTCAAATGCCCCTAAATAGACATATTATGATGCAAGATGTTATGAAAATGATTCCTATTTCAGATGTCTTTACTCATTCATCCATCAAAATTCCACCTCAAAATATCAATCAAACTCTGCTCCTATATTTTGAATCAGATTAGTCCTATTGTACCATTCTCCGAATGCTACGACCTACCGGAAACAATCCTCTCTTAAGATTGAATCATTTGAATTGTCCAAACATTTTTTGGACTGAAGAAATTCCCTTGAATACCTCCGACCCTTACTCATGGGAATTCTTCCAACTCATGGGAATTCTTCAAACAATTGTTCTGTTTTAGATTCTTGTATTCTCTAGAAATTCCCAGAGTAATGTGCAAAACTTCATTTGTAAAAATATTTAGTTCATCAATCATTATTTCAATACAACACACTTTGGAAGAAAAATAATCTAATCTTGAGGATAGTCGAGTAAATCATCAGAATAAAACAAGAAACTAATCTAAATACATATCTTTGAGAAGAAAAAGAATCTAAAGATAGTTAATCAGAGCAAAAATTTAATGTCCAACATATCACGGCTTGGGCTTCTGTATACAAATTCCATGAAGACTGTTTTGAGTTTAACATGTGTTTAGAAGATTAAGAGTACTTTGTTGATGCCCCGGTATATAACACACTCCACTTCTAGTATAGCAAGGTCACTACACGCCTCTCAAAATTTGAGCAGCCTTTTCAGATTTTCAACTCAAAACCCCTTTGCTTTCAAAGCGCCCTTTGCGAGTTTTCACTTTGGCCTCTCCATTTTTTTTTGTTTTTATATATAGAAGTATCAAAGCGCCCTTCGCAGGTTTTCACTTTGGATTCCCCTCTCTTTTAGACAAAGTATTTCTTGACTGAGTCTGAATTCACTAGATTGTGTAAACTCTTCCCATCCATTTCTGTTAAAATCAGTGCACCACCAGAGAAAGTCTTCTTCACAACATATGGTCCTTCCCAATTCGGCATCCATTTCCCTCTAAAGTCCTTCTGTATGGGGAGAATCTTTTTCAATACAAAGTCCCCTTCGTGGAATTCTCTTGGACGAACTTTCTTGTCATAGGCTCGATCATTCGCTTCTGATACATCTGACCATGGCAAATAACTTTTAGCCTCTTTTCTTCGATCAAGTTCAATTGGTCATACCGCGATTGAATCCATTCTACTTCGTCCAGCTTTACCTCTGACAAAATTCGAAGAGAAGGTATTTCTACCTCAATGGGTAACACTGTCTTCATCCCATAAACCAACGAGAAAGGAGTTGCCCCAATAGAGGTTCTGACGGACGTTCTATAGGCTAAGAGTGCAAATGGTAACTTCTCATGCCAATCTCTTTAGGTTTTAGTCATTTTCCCCACTATCTTCTTGATGTTTTTGTTAGCAGCTTCCACTGCCCCATTCATCTTTGGGCGATATGGAGATGAATTATGATGTTTAATCTTGAATTGGATGCAGACTTCCGCAATCGTGCTATTGTTCAAGTTCAATGCATTGTCTAATATGATCCTCTCAGGTATTCCATACCGACAAATGATCTCCTTTTTCAAGAATCGACCTACTGCTGACTTGGTGACACTAGCATAGGAAGCTACCTCTACCTATTTCGTGAAGTAGTCGATGACCACGAAAATAAAACGATGCCCATTCGAAGCTTTTGGTGATATTGGCCCAATGACATCCATGCCTCATATGGAAAAGGGCCATGGAGAAGTCATAACATGTAAGGGTGAAGGTGGTACATGGATCTTGTCCCCATATATCTGGCATTTATGACATTTCTTAGCATAATTGATACAATCACCTTCCATAGTAGACCAATAGTATCCAAACCTCATGATTTGTCTTGCCATCGTAAAGCCATTAGCATGTGTATCGTAAACTCCTTCATGTACTTCTTCCAAGATTTGTCTAGCTTCTATAGCATCAACGCATCTCAAAAGTACCTGATCTTTCCTTCTTTTATAAAGGATGTCCCCATCTAGTACATATTCACAAGCTAACCTTCTCAAAGTTCTTTTGTCATTTTCAGTTGCCTGCTCAGGATATTCACGATTTCTCACATACCGTAATATATCCTGATACCAAGGATGGTCATCATTTTCCTCTTCTTCAATGTTACAACAATGAGCTGGAACCTCAGAAATGCTCATCTGAATTGGTTTCATATCCTCTTGTTTATTTGCTTTAATCATGGAAGCCAATGTCGCCAAAGCATCCGTCATCTAATTTTCGTCCCGTGGGAGATAACTGAAAGTGACATTATCAAACTCTTTAAGTAACTCCAAAACTACCCTTCGATAATTGATCAATTTGGGGTCCTTTGTCTCTCATTCACCCTTAAGCTGGTAAATTACCAACGCAGAGTCTCTATATACTTCCCAGGTTCTAATTTTCTACTCTTTGGCTACTCGAATCCCCATGATGCATGCTTCATATTCAGCCATGTTGTTCGTACAATCAAAATCCAATTTACATGTAAATGGATAATGATCACCATTTGGGGATAGTAAGACTGCCCCAATTTCATTTCTCACTGCGTTAGATGCACCATCAAAGTTCAGTTTCCAAGGATATTATTCAACGACTGCCACATACATCAACTCCTCATTAGGGAAATCAAAACTCAACGGCTCATAATCTTCTAGAGCTCTGCTAGCCAAAAATTCTGCTATCGCGCTTCCTTTTATAGCCTTTTGACTCACATAGACTATATCAAATTCTAAAAGTAATATTTGCCACCTTGCCATTCTTCCATTTAGGGCTGTTGACTCCGTCATGTATTTTAACGGATCAAGTTTTGAAATTAGCTAAGTCGTATGATATAGCATATATTGTCTCAACCTTTGAGTCATCCAAATCAAAGCACAACACAACTTTTCAATTGGCAAATATCTCATTTCACACTTAGTGAATTTTTTACTGAGGTAATATATCGCTTTCTCCTTTCTTTCTGACTCGTCATGTTAACCCAGCACACATCCCATAGAATTACTGAACACTGATAAGTACAAAATTAATGGTTTATCTGGATTAGGTGGAGATAGTACTAGAGCGTTTAGCAAGTATTGTTTGACTTTATCAAAGGCATTTTGGCATTCCTCATCCTAAGTACCTTGGTTGTTTTTTCTAAGAAGGCGAAATATAGTATCACATTTCTCCGTTAATTGTGAAATAAACCGAGCAATGTAATTCAACCTTCTAAGAAAACCCCAAACCTCTTTCTGAGTACGCGGTGGAGGCAAATCTCATATAGCTCTAACTTTGTTTGAGTCAACTTCTATTCCCTTTTCACTGACCACAAAGCCTAGTAATTTCCCTGACCTAGCTCCGAAAGTGCATTTTGCCGGATTAAGCTTCAACTGAAACTTTCTTAATCTTTAGAACAACTTCCTCAAGACTTCAATATGCTCCTTCTCTATTCGAGATTTAGCAATCATATCATCAACATACACCTCAATCTCTTTGTGCATCATATCGTGAAACAAAGTCACCATAGCCCTTTGGTATGTTGCTCTTGCATTCTTCAGCCCAAAGGGCATTACCTTGTAGCAAAAGGCGCCCTATAATGTTATGAAGGTAGTTTTATTCATGTCTTCAGGATGTATCTTTATCTGATTGTACCCTGAGAAACCATCCATAAAGGAGAACAACGAATATCCCATTGTATTGTTTACTAAAGTATCGATGTGCGGTAAAGGAAAATTATCCTTCGGGTTAGCTTTGTTTAAATCTCTGTAGTCAACACACATTCGTACCTTCCCATCCTTCTTAGGGACAGGCACAATATTAGCCACCCATTCTGAGTACTTTACTGCTTGTAGGAATCTAGCATCAAACTGCTTCTTAACTTCCTCTTTTATTTTCAACACAATATCAGGCCTCATCCTTCGTAGTTTTTGTTGAACTGGCTTGCAATCTTGTCTTTTAGGAAGACAATGTACCACGATATCAGTATTCAATCCCGACATATCCTGATACGACTATGCAAATATATCTTTGAATTCACGTAGCAGCTCAACAAGACATTGTCTTGTTTCTTTAGTAATATGTGTGCCAATTTTCACCTTCTTCCCTTCCTCCAAGGCTACATTCTCTATTGCCTCTTTCTCACGGGGTAGGATTTGTTTCTCCTCTTATTTCACCATTCTCAACAGATCTGGAGACATATCACAATCCCTGTCATCTTCAAAATCCTGAAGTTCTTCTAAACACATGTCTTGCTCAGAAGAGAATCTAGGATTTGTAGTATCAGTGCTCATGTCTTTGATATCTAGGGACCTGCGAGGTACGAAAGAATGTACAAAGAATAAATGAATTTTTGAAACATTTTTTATATGTTATGAATGAAATGAAAGAATGTAAAGGTCAAAACGGTATAAAAGAATATTCACTTGAATTGATAACAAAAGTTACGTTTTATTGAAATGTAAATATCTGAACATGAGCCTATTTTACAAATGAAATCTTACTACTCCTAGGCTTTAGAGCAATAAGAGTGTTCTGGAAATTACTCTGAAGAATCTTTAAAAACTACAAGAAGTTCTTCTGCAACCCAATTGTTTAAAGAGCTTCCCAGTTTGTAAGGGCGAATACACTTAAGGTTTCCTCGTTCAGACTCTTCATTATGCCCAGCATTGATATGATAACTTCCTTCTTCAATCAACCCTCCCTTAGGGTGAATTATCCCTCTTGATATAAAAGTTTGGGATATATGGGGGAACGTCATCGATTCCCACTCTACTTCTCTTCCACTTAAACGCGCCCTTCTTCTTTCCTGACGCTTCTCTATTTCTTTCCTCATTTGCTTATGATCTGGTCTGTAACCCAAGCAAAACGGTTTCTTTTCTCTTTTAATTCTGGAATTTGAATCCCTCATTGAAGATATCTTCCCAATCCTTTTCCTGGCAAGGCTCCTTTCCCCATTGTCATTTCTAAACCCATTCTTGTAGTCTGGATATCCTAGGCATCGGCATCTCATTCCCCTTTGAAATGAATGTTGCATTGATGAATTCTAATGAATGGAAAGAGCATTCAATTGCATCCTCGTTTGCTTCTACATAGGGTGCGTTACTGGTAACTGTCGTTATAATGTCCTCCTCCATATTTATAGTGACCAACCGTCCATCAACTACTAACTTCAATTTTTGGTGTAAAGATGAGGGCACCGCTCCTACCGAGTGTATCCAAGGTCTCCCTAACAAGCAATTATAAGAGGGCTTGATGTCCATCACTAAAAATTCCACCTCATAAGTGTTTGGCACAATCGTTAAAGGAATATCGATTCTTCCCATGACCTTCCTTTCCATGCCATCAAATGCTCTCACTATATTATGGCATGTTTTCATATGAGAACAATCTATGGGCAATCTGTTCAATGTGGATAATGTCAAGACATTTAAAGCTGATCCATTATCAATAAGCACACTCGACAGTGTATACCCCTTACAGAGAGTGATGAGGTGTAAAGCTTTAACTGACCCCATGCCACCAGGTGGGATTTCATCATCATTAAAATAGATGAAATTGTCAGCACTTATGTTATTAAACAATCGATCCATCTTGTTGACGGATATATCATCAGTAATGTAAGTCTGATTGAGTACCTTCATTAATGCCTCCTGACGTACCTCTGAACTCAGAAGCAAAGCCAACACTGATATACGAGCTGGTTGTTTGCGTAATTGTTCAACCACGCTGTACTCGCTGTGTTTTAAGAATTTTAGAAATTCTCTGGCTTCTTCTTCCTTTACTGGCTCATTAACCAGTGTCTCAGTCCCCTTTCCTTTGTCAAAGGCTTTTGCTTTTGCTGGCTCAACTCTGACGCCTTCTGCATCGTAACGCTTCTCACTACGTGTGTAAAAACCCTCATCTGAACCTCCTTAGAAGCACTAGCTATATCCTCCTTTTCTGGCATTGTCACATTGCAGTTATAATTCCAGGTTACCCTCTTGTTATCCTTATAAGGAAAGGAAACAGGTTTATGAATGATGACTTTCGGTACCGTTGGTATTTTAACTTCATTATTTTTTGGTAAAGAAATAATGATTCTTGGCCGGTTTTGATTCTTCGATCCACTTTATAATGTGCATATATATCCCTCATCTGAGCAAGCTTCATAAAATTCCAGCTCCTTATTATCCATAAGGCTTTGTACCAAGGCCTTAAACTCGTCACATTTCTGGATCTCGTGTCCCTCTTCAGCATGGAACTCGCAGTAGTCCCTTACTCCTCTTTTCCTTTCTTTAGAGATTATCATCTCTCTTTCCACCATTTCTTTCCAAATCACTTGCATCGACATTCTCACCCTAGCCACGCCCTCTTTAATCTTTCTCATACCAGTATCCCCAACTGCATTTACCCCTTGATCACCATGATTTGGCAACGGGTTCTTATTAATAGGGGTGTCGTCAAACTTTACAACTCCCATCTTGATAAGTCTTTCCACTACTTTTTTAAAGCCAGTGCAATTTTCGATCGAATGCCCTGATAACCCTGCATGGTATTCACATTTAGCGTTTGCATCATACCATTTACGGTATGGAGGTTGCAGAGGTTTTAAATGAAAAGGATCTATTGCATGTGCATTAAATAAACTTTGATAAAGCTCCTGATACGTCACTATGATAGGCGTGAATGAGACCTTCTCAGAATTTTGTCTCGAACCAGATGCCTGCTTTTGAGAATCTTGTTGCCCAATTGTAGTTACTCTGGGCTGACTAACCGTAACCGCTTTTGAATTATAACTACTTGTATTATTCATCTCATTATCTTTTCTTCTTGGGGCCGATCTTTTAGCAGTTTCCCCCTCTATCTTGCCACCCCTTATGGCATTCTCAATCATTTTTCCTGCCATAACTATATCAGCAAAGCTCTTAGTGGTACTTCCAATCATGTGAGTAATGAATGGGGCCTTCAAAGTGTTAATGAACAGCATAATAGTTTCTTTCTCCAAGAGCGGTGGTTGAACTTACATGGCAACCTCCCTCCATCTCTGTGCGTATTGCCTAAAACTTTCATTAGGCTTCTTTTCCATGTTTTGCAACGTGATTCTATCAGGAGTCATGTCAGTCACATGATTATATTGTTGCATAAAGGCTTGTGCTAGGTCTCTCCAAGAACCGATCCTTGCACAACTCAATTGATTATACCACCTAGCCGCTGCCCCAACCAAACTATCCTAAAAACAATGGATTAACAATTGATCATTGTTTACATAGCCAGTCATCCGTCTACAGAACATGGTGATATGTGCCTCAGGATAAGTAGTCCCATTGTACTTCTCAAATTCTGACATTTTGAACTTATGGGGAAGCACCAAATATGGGACCAAACTCAAGTCCTTGGCGTCAATTCCCTGACGATTATCAGCATTTTCTAATGCCTTAAACTTTTCTTCTAACCATCTACAACGTTCCTCTAATTGTCTTGATGATTCGAGCCTCATATCCTCCCTCTCAGCTATATCTAAATCAGGGATGACTAGATTGGTAGGGTTATCTCTTAGGTTAAACCCCGAGCCAGTTTGAAAGTTCATGGGTATTCTGACATCCGCTTGCCCATGTTGAGGCCTTATTGTGATGGACGGCCTTTGAGGATATGCTTCAGATTGAGTTTGTACATGGGGTGGAGTAAAACTCGGAGGATGATCCTCATTATCTCCTTTAGTGATAGTTATAGGGGCCTTTCCTTTATCCGTCACCCCCTTCAGTAGCTGAGCCATCTCAGCCATCATATTCTTTTGAGCCTCCAACATTTGATCATTCATCTCTTGTTGGATTTTTGCCAATTGCTCCTGTAACTGCTCTTGCATTTCTTTCTGAATCTGCTCAAGTCTTTGATCCATATTCTTTGACTTAGCGCGTGTACTGTAAGGATGTGTTGCTTCTAGATTTTCTTTCTCTTACTCTCTCTCTTTCTTCCTAATAATTTTAACTAATTAGGGTCTTTCTATAAACTTGAATGCAAATGATGCAATGAGATGCAGGTGCATGAATGCTAAAAGATATCGATTCTGATTCAGTTCCTTTTAGAAAACGTTATTTAAGAGACAAAAATCTTTACACAAAACGAATTACAAATACGCCTTCACCCTCAGGCCCAGAGTTTTAATCCTATCTAACAACGAAGCTAACTCTAAATCTCTATCTGTCACTAACTTATACTTTGTACTTAATACGTTAGCTTGTGCTGCCAGGTCTTGGAAATGATTAGCAACCTCTCGAATCTGGACTATGGCTTCTTCTATGAGATAATCCCTATCTCTAACTTAATCCTGAAGATGGTGAAGCTCTTCCTTCCAGTGTTCTTCTCTTGCCTCGAGCTGCTCTATCCGTAGTTCACAGTTCTGCAATGCTACTTCCAACCTTCCAATATTATGCTTCATTTCCTCAATCTTGTTCAGACTTGCTTTTAACTCGACTGTAGAATTACGACTTCGATGATGATGAAGAGATCGTCCAAGCTCTGTCACCTCAGCTTTGAATTCTTGATTCTCCTTCTCTAAGGCCCGATTCTGCGCTTGCATCTCTTGGAACTTCTTCTCCCAATACTCAACTTTGGCTTTTTCTTCTTGAACCTCTTGTTGCCACTGCTCTGAAGATTTCCCCAATCTAGCTCTTTTCAATGATAGCTGTGTCTTTTTATATTGCGTCTTCAAGTCATCTCGGTCTTCCTCAATCTTCCTCTTTTTCTTCTTTACTTTTTCGACCTCGATTTTCTGAACGTCGACGTCTAAGCTTAGGTACATCTTTTCCTCCTCGAGCCTTTCTATCTTTCTTCTAAGCTCTAAATTCTTCCTTTCAAACTCTTGCCTTATGACCTCTAACTCTGACGGAATCACTCGTAAATTCTCCTCTATCGATCGAGCAGCCTCCAAACTCGGTCTAGGGATGTTATCATTGACCCTCTTACTAAACCACCCTTTGTATTCAAAAGTTGTCGTCGGTCTTTTAGTCAGAATCTTCACACAGCAAACCTTCTTCTGAGCCTCAGAAATTTATCGCATCTTTTTCTTATAATGATCCCCTTTATATGAGAAGTTACTCTGAGCTAAACTTTGTGTTATCGATATAAACTGCTCCGCCTTATATTGCCTTAAGACGAGTAATGGTGTATAACCGAAAACTCCCCAAATTCCAGAAAGAGTTACCCAGTCAAAGCTTCCGCAATGATAAAGAATTTCACTAGGGGTCATCCAAGGGGCTTTCCACATAACATCTTCTTCTCGGAGGTTCTGAAGTATTTCTATCCACCTTTCCTCTGTGATGTCATCCCTCCTCGGTGTAGCTGCTGCTTCCTTTAGTGGAGAATAGTCTTTAAAGAACACACGGCAAGGAACCTTATCAACCTTCCAAAAGTGACTGTGGAACCAAACTAACAACAACTGTGCACATCCGATGAACCTTCCTTCCCCAACTCTCCGACATGTATTCAAGGATCTAAATGTCTCAACTAGAATTGTAGGCACAGGTGTACTTTGCTTACTTAGTCGATCGAATAAATCCGCGACTGCCTCATCTATGTGTCCCATAGCTTTTGAGAAAATCACCAAACCATAAATACTTAAAGCCAGGACATCGACCCTCCTCTTCACATATGGGTGTGCCAATATTAGATCCCTTAAACTTGCCCACGAAATGCATTTACCATCAGCTTTTTGTTGGATTCGAGCTGCAGCCCACTGTTCACTCATCCTTGTGATCATCATCAATTTCTTTATGAAATTTAGGAGATTAGCAGCCCTGACATAAGCTTTGTTACCTTGAATTTTCGGAAAACAAAACTAAGTTGTATACTCCTCCAAAGTAGGCACTAAGCCTACCTCTCCGAATATAAAACAACTATAAGTAGGGTTCCAAAACTATACCATAGATCGAAACAGATGCTTATCCACCTTGATGTCTAGCAAATAGGGAAGATCTCCATAATTCTGATAGAAAAGCTGCTTAGCCTCATCATCCCATTGGGCCCAAATGTCTCTCAACTCCTAAAACTCATTCTGTGTCGAATTAATACGAGTGAAGTCCCATAACTCTGATGTATACCCCTCGGTGACACTATCTCCTTTCTCCAACTAGGTTTTCTCTGACCAGGTGCAGACAGAGGCATTGTCCTCCACTTTATCAAGATATTCGTTTCTCATTACAAAACTTTCTAATCTAGAAATCGAACCGTGAATCGACACCCTTAAATGCTGAACGACATGCAATGATAGCAAAATGAAATAAGATAGTATCATATATAAATGTATAATAAGCAAGAACTTATAAGGGTAATTTACTAAAGGCTATCACTATACTCCTAGGGTAAGCACTTAAAGTTCACTATAAGCGTGCGTTTTAGTTCTAAAGCAAGGGTACCTGAACCAGCAGATTCCTCGATCCTCACCCATTATAGGCTCATATAGACCAAGTTCAGTTCAGGGGGACACATTTCCCTATGGCCATGCGGAGATGGAAATCTCACGAAGACATAGGTACAGTACCCCAGAAGCAATCCACTAGCTCATATGGAGGTGAAAACCTCACGAAAGCGTAGCTTCTCACTCCCACTTAGGGGTGCGACCACAGCGGTCATGCAAATGCAATGTACGGCAATAAGATAACAAACATATGCAGCAAACACATGTGAAAAGGATCAATTTTTAAAATTTTCCAAACTTCCGACATTAAGACAGAAAATAATCAATTTCTTGGCTTGACTCTCTTATAGTCCCCAGTGGAGTCGCCAAGCTGTCGAAACCACTCTTTTAAAAGAGGAGGGTATTTTGAAAACGGGAGTTGCCACCAACCTTTTTGGGTGTGATTGGATCACTTTATAAAATATTTTGGTCTACGAAGTTATGAGAAAACAGGTTCGGGAGTCAGTTACGTACGAGGAAGAATTAACACCCTCGTAACGCCCAAATTTGGTACCAAATTGAATAATTTTGTCTTAATGTCAAAAGTTTGAAAGAATTTAGAAATAAGATCTCTTTTTAAAACTATAACAAATTCAGGAAAAAAATCAAGATTCTTTCGCTTCAAAAGAGTACAAACATCACATCCAAAGATGATTGGACACGATATCTTTAAACTTTAAGAATCAAAATCATCTCATGATTTGTGAAACTCATTTAGAAGGATATTTTAGACATTTAGACAAACGGGAAACCGCAACCCAGCATGTTAGGGCACTACTTCCCGAATCCCTAAATATCAAAAACATTGCCTCATTTTTTTAAAATTCCTTTGGATTGAATGAGATAATTTTTAAAGCAATGATGTATTTAACATATTTCAAAAGATTAATATTAAATAAACTAAGCTATATAATACATACTTTAACATTTCACGAAAATAAATAATGGCATATATCACACAATATACATTTTCATTTCATGCAAGTATAATCACAGAAAAACAATGAGCATAACAATATAGATTACATAATACATACATAATAGTATTTCATGCAAATATAACTTGAAATAACATAATAATCAATTTTTATGCAAGTATGATAAAACAAATAATATATAAAAATAACAAATAATTTATGAAATAAAAGTTAACCTACTAAACAATAATAAATAAATAAATAAATAAATAAAATAAACAAATTATGAGCATAAATAAAATATAAGTCAAAGAAATAAAAATATAGATGAAGTATAAAAACAGTTAAAATAATAAATGAGAAATTTTTTAAACGATTAATATATAAAACATACTATATCATATAATGACTTAATATATTTAATAATAATATGTTAAATAGGAACAAGATTTTATAAAAAACGTTAGATATTAAACATTATATATTTTATAATGATGCATGTATTATTTAATAATTATTTTAAAAAATAAAAAAATATACATAATTTATCAATAATAATAATAAAACAACATAAGGAATAATATGTAATAATATATATAACGTATAATAGAATTTATAAAGAAAATATATATAATAATATAAATAATATGATAAATATAAATAAAATATATATACCATTTTACATACAACTATAATAACATATAGTATTTAAAATAAATTATATATATATATATAAAGGATTAAAATTGAATTTAAATAAAAATCGAGGGTTAATTATAAATAAATAAAAATTTTTGGGCCTAATTAAATTACACGTTAAATTCGGAGGGACTCACTGGGCAATTAACCCTAATCCCAAAAACGACATCGTTTTCAGAATGGGTTTTATAATGGCCAGAGGGACTAAATTAAAACAAACGTAAAAGGTTAGGGTCAATTTAAAATAAAAATAAAATGCAATTATAAATTTTAAAAATATAGAAGGATTGATTGGGCAATTTGCCCTTTAAATGAAAACACGCGGATCCTATCCGGGTCACGGGTCAACACGCGGATCCTGGGCTCTGTAACGACGTCGTTTTGAAGAAGCTATTTGTTTTAATCAAAACGACACCATTTTCATAAGGCTATATAAGTCAAATTTCGACCTTAAAATCATTTTGAAATCTGATTTTTTTAAAAAAATAAAGAAACCCTCTGAAAGAGGGTTGGGGGGTTCTTGGAGCTTTATCGAGCCTCCGTCCAGAGGTTTGAACGGGCTCACGCGCTACTGTCAACGCCGCTACGTATGGCGGTCGGAAGCTAGAAAGCTTTCTTTTCTAACGTAGATCAAATCGGTACGTTCTCTTCCTTCTATTTTTACGATATCAGTATGTATTTATAGAGAAAAAAATAATCACCTCTGTGCTCTTCGATAATCTGTTGATGTCTCTTTGTTTATATGTGTGTATCAACTGTTTTCATATTCCACTAAAAAAATCCTCCTTTACAAATTAAAAAAGAGGGGTTTTTATAACCCTCGGTTACATTTTTGGGGAAAGAATCTTTCAATTTCTTTCCAAGTTTGCCTATTTTTTGTCGTGGTTCTTTCCTTTCTTTGCAGGTATCGACGAGGATCTCATGGCGATGAGTGCTGGCGTTGATTTGCGCGTTGATTACGGTGCGATACGGGGCCGGAGTCACGGCGTGAGGCGAAGAGGCGTGATGGTTAGGATGCTTGCGGCGCCTAGGGTTTCTGAAACCCTAGGCCTTTCTGTCTTCTATTAACGAATTGGGCCGCTTGGGCCTTGTGTATTTTGGGTTTAACAAATTTTGGGTAGCATTTGGGTATCTGGGCTACAGTACGGGCTTGGGTGTAATCGGGTATAGGGTTAATAGATTTTGGGCTATAAATGTAACCGAGTTTTGGGCTTTGTAAATGGATTGTAAATGGACTTTATTATTTAATAAATTTTTGTTTTTTTGTTTTTTATATTTATTTTACGGGCCCGGGTAAATTTGGGTTATTATAATGTGCATTTTGAAGAACATGGTTTATGTGTTGATATAAATTCTATTTGGTAACTTGGTTGGTTGTGGTGTGTGATGGTGTATGCATGAGTTGATATTTAGATGCATTTAAATGGTTGCTTCAGTATGATTATGTTAATAGGCAATTTGGAATGCTTTGTGCTTTATTAAGATGATCAATTTGGTTATGGTAAGTTATGAATTTAGGGTGAGGTATATGAGCATTTGATGGTTTGGTTTATGGCTGAACTTTGGTATTTGGCATCTAGAATTTGAAGAATTTTTGAATGAATTTAACTTGTGGTACATGTTTTGGTTGAATGGTTGTATATATTTGACTTGAGGTGCCAATAAGCGCATATTGGTTAGGCATATAGGTTGATTGTGAATTGGTATATTTTGGCTTGTTTTAGCATATTTTGAATAGGTTTGAAAGTTGGTTATTGCATAGCTTAGTGTCTAAGTTTTGGTATGTGAAATGGCTTGTGTTTGAAGGTGTTTGGGGGCATACACGGTCTACCACATAGCCGTGTGTCCCACATGGTTACATGACACAACCATGTGGCCTTTTTGATTTTTGGTGGAGGATTGACCACACGGCCTCAAAAAGTTACATGGCTTGGCAACACGACCGTGTGACCTTAAGTTACACGAATTCATATTGTTACACGGTTTGGCCACATGGCCATGTTCTTGAGCCACACGGGCTGAGCCCTATCACATGGCCTAGCCGCACGGCCGTGTGACCTATGTTTTCACTTTTTACTCTAAATTTTTTAGAAGTTTCATTTTAATCTAAAATGGTTTCCAATTTGTTTTAAATGTTCTGTAAGCTCGATTTAGGTCCCAAATTAATTGAATAGCATGGAAATGAATGGTTATAATTTATTTTTTATTGATTTTATGATAAATGTTCATGATTTAACATCGTAAGGCCTTACAGTTCGGGTTGGGCAATCGGACCGGGTATGGGGTGTTACATTTAGTGATATCAGAGCTACAGTTTAATCGATTCTAAGACTGAACATAGTATGTATTAAGTCTAGAAATACATGTCACTATATAACATGTGATAATATGATGACTCCTAATTAATTTGACTTGTTTTCTTATAGATTAAAGATGTCAATTGATTCCAATCATTCAGATTCTAACGATTCTCAAAGTAATATTCTAGCCATCGATCAATAGACTGCCCATAACGTACCTAAGTTTCAAGAGCCTAGAGAAGAGGCTCCTACTGGTCAACTCTAATTAATGTTGTACCTAAGGAACACGTGAATTGGGGATTCTTCAAACCTGAGTTCAGAAAGAAATACGTCAGTAAAAGATATCTCGATAAGAAGAAAAAGGAATTCCTTGAGTGGAAACAATGTAACAGATCAGTTATGGAATATGAGTGTGAGTTTGTTCAACTCAGTAAATATGCTATCGAAATTGTATCTTCTGAGGAAGAAATGTGTACTCATTATGAAGAAGGCTTAAATGATGAAATCAAACTATTAGTCGGTGCTATGGAAATCAAAGAATTTGTAATATTGTCTGACAGAGCTTAGAAAATAAAAAAAAGTTTACAATCATAAGAAACAAACAAAAACGAAAGCTCGTGACTTTAATAAACGTAACTCAACTAGAATATTTTCTGCTTCCCCATAGAAGAAGATGAAAGAATTGAGTAGTCGTTTCTCAGCACTATCTAAGTTTTCGGGCAGAGATCGATCGAAACAAAACAATATGAGATCGTCAACGCCTTCAAGCGTCAGGGCAGGTATTGTCCTAAATGTAAACAAACTAGCATTTAGTCAATAAGGCTGGTATCACTTTGGTGAGTGTACGTTGAAAGTCAGATCCTACTTTATTTGTGAATCTCCCAATCATTTCAAGAGAGATTACCTGAAACGAACTGAGTCAAACAGAGATTAGAATGCAAAACTTGTTGTTACTTCTACCAGAGGCAGACGAACAGGAAATGGCAGTGTTGCAGGAGTCAGTAGAAATGGGATCAAGGATTCAATGGTTTGATTTGAAGCTCGAGCTCCTGCTAGAGCTTCTGTGATTTGTGTACATGAAGAGGCTTCAGCTCCTAATGTTATTGTTGGTACCTTTTCTATCTTTGATGTTCCTATGTATGCATTAGTTGACCATGGATCGACACATTCATATATATATATGCACTACGTTATTAACTAAAAAGAATTTACTAATCGAGTCAACCGAATATGATTCCATAATGGGTATCTAGAATATCTATGTCCCAAAACAACAAATCTGAATAATAAAAACATGAGGATGAGGCAACGACCATATCATTAAAGTAATGAACCCATTAGGTTAGAGTGTCATAGTTGATTTGATATGCAAACAATGTCTACTGAAAATTTAGGATACAACTTTTTTACTGATGGTGTTATCTTAAGAATAGATTGGTTGATTGTTCATGATGCTGTTGTGAACTGCCGTAAAAAGCGGATTGTTTGAGATGCTAGAACAGTGAATTGATTTATGTTGAATCCATAAACTCTGATTTTGTTTCAAATATAATTTCAACACAGAAAGTGATCTGAAAAGGCTATGATGCATTTTTAGCTTATATTTTGGATTCCAAAACATCAAAAAAGAAAGTTGACTAGGTATTGATAGTATGTAAGTTTACAGATGTTTTTCCTAAGGAGTTGTGGGGTTTACCACCAGAGCGAGAAGTTGAATTTGTTATTGAATTAGTGTTAGGGACTGCTCCAATTTTGATTGCTCCATGCCGAATGGCTCCAACCGAACTAAAAGAACTAAAAGCTCAGTTGTTAGAATTGATTGATAGAGGTTTTATTCAACCAAGTACATCACCTTGGAGTGCACCTGTTTTGTTTGTGAAAAAGAAAGACGGGTCGATGAGATAGCGTATAGATTATCGACAATTGAAAAAAGTCACGATAAAGAATAAATATTCATTGTCTCGTATTGATGATTTATTCAATCAGTTGGAAGGTGCCAAAGTGTTTTTGAATATCGATTTCAGATCTGGTTACTATCAGTTGAGAGTTAAAGATGTCGATGTATCAAAAACAGTGTTCAGAACTCGTTATAGACACTACAAATTTCTAGTCATGCTATTTGGATTGACAAATGCCCTGATAGCATTTATAGATTTGATGAATCGAGTTTTTCAACCTCACCTTGACAGGTTCGTTGTTGTTTTTATTGACGACATTCTGATTTACTTCAGGATGAATCTGAGCATGCCTAACATTTGAAGATCGTATTACAGATATTGCGTGAAAAACAATTGTATACAAAGTTTAGTAAATGGAAATTTTGGCTCAAAGAAGTCAAATTTCTCGGTCACATGATTTCAACTAAAGGGATATGAGTTGATTCGAGCAAGATTTTGGTTATTCTGAACTGGAAGCCTCTGTGAAATGTTTCTAAGGTACGTAGTTTTCTGGGGTTAGCTAGATATTATCGACGATTTATTAAGAACTTTTCGATAATAGTTTTACCTATGACGAATCTGTTACAAAAAAAAAGTTAGTTTTATGTGGTCTAATAAATGTCAACAAAGTTTTGATCAATTAAAACGTATATTGGCAGAGGGATCAATATTGACACAGCTTGAATTCGGGAAAGAATTTGTTGGTTACAATGATGCTTCTTTGAACGGTTTGGGATGTGTTTTGATGCAAGAAGGCAAGGTCATTGCATATGTTTCTCGACAGGTTCAAACTCACAGAAAAAATTACCCGACGTATGATCTTGAGTTAGCTGCAGTTGTTTTTATGTTGAAATTTGGTGTCATTATCTATACAATGAGAAATGACACATTTATACTGATCACAAAATTCTCAAACACTTGATGACATGAAAAGAGTTGAATCTGCATAATGGAGATGACTAGAATTGCTAAAAGATTACGATATGATAATAGACTATTATCTGGGCAAAGCAAAAACTGTGGTCGATGCTTTGAGTCGTAAATCTCTTTTTTCTCTTCGATCGATGAATGTTCAACTTCAGTTGGAGTGTGATGGTTCTATTTTAGATGAGTTGAGGACTAAACTTTTGTTTTTACAGAATATTTGGGAGTTAAAATTTGATTATCCGAATTTGTTGGCCAAAGAGAGAATGGTTGAGAATGGTCATCTAGTTGATTTTAATATTGGTGCAGATAATAATTTATATTTTCGTAATAGATTGTATGTACCTGATGATTCATAGTTAAAATAGAACATTTTGAATAAAGTTCACAACAATATTTATTCGTTACACCCAAGAAGCACAAAAATGTATTGTGATTTGAAGCAGATATATTGGTGGCCAAGAATGAAATGTGAGATTTCTGAATTTGTATCTGAGTGTCTTGTGTGTCAATAGGTAAAAGCTGAGCATCATGTTCCATCTAGGTTATTATAGCCTATTATGATTCCCAAGAAGAAATTGGAGCGCGTGTTACTATGAACTTCGTAACGGGATTGTCATTAACGCCGAGAAAGAAAGATGCAATCTGGGTTATAATTGATCGGTTAATGAAGTCTGCACATTTTATACTTATACTTACAGATTATTTAATAAATTGGTAGAATTGTATGTTTCGAAAATAACTAGATTACACGGTGTTCCATTATCAATCATTTCTAGTCATGATCCGTGGTTTACCTCCAAATTTATGGGTAAATTACATGAGGCTTTGGGAACTAAGTTGAAATTTAGTACAGCTTTTCATCAGCAAATGGATGGTCAATCAGAACATGTAATTCAGGTACTTGAAGATATGCTCCGATGTTGTATACTTGAGTTTGAAAGTAGCTGGGAAAAGTTTATTCCATTGGTTGAATTTGCTTAGAACAACAGTTACCAATTGAGCATTAAAATGGAAATGACAATTAATTATTAGGTGACTATATTCAAAGGATATATGATGAATAAATCATATGAATTTGATATTTTTAAATGGTTAAATAAATGTTGAATTGATTATACATATGATATCGAAAAGTTGATATTGGATTGAATTGAATTGAACTGATTAAAATATATTGTTTAGAAGGTTTTTGATATATTTTATGTAGGTTTGGAAGTGTACAAATGTACTAAAAATGCAAATGGTCGGAAAGACTGATTATGAACCTAGTTGATATGTTTACAAAATAAATATGTGATAATAACATGAAAATAGTTAGTATGGTGGCACATGATTGTGATTTGAATACTTTGATCTTACTATGCCAATGTACTAACTTGTGGTTGTTCTGTGAACTTGTACAAGAGAGCTTAAAGATGCCAAAGAAACGTCATGTTATGTATTTTTGTGTCTTATTTGATTAAATTGATATAAAATTTAGGTAAGTTAACTTAGATTTCGTATGAACTTACTAAGAATACGAAATGCTTAATCTGTTTCATTTTCTATTTTATCTAGTTGACATATTGCGTAATGAGAAGATCAAATGAACATAGAGCTCACACTACACAGTCTTTATTTTGATAAACTTCCATTCGTTTGAACTTGGTTATATGTGGCATGTGTCTAAGAGAATCTTGCTATTTTTAATGTTAAGTATGTTTTGAGACATACTTGCTTTTAACACTTATGCCAAATTGCTTATGTTTGCAAATTGAATGCTTTTTGGTTTATATGTATGGTTTGGAAAATAAGCAAGTAATGCATACATCATCAGGTTGTTAAATGTGTGATATGGAGTTATGAATGGTATATATGCACAAGATATATATAACATGTTAAAATGTGTATGATTAGAGACCTACTGATGCAAGAATGAATATTTTTTAATTGAGAAACCGAATAGTTGAATTTCTTGTAATTGTACATATAGCTTTGTTGTGATTTGGTACCAAATGTGATATATTGGTTTTATGATTTGATTAGGTGATTATATGTTATGTTTAGGGATAGTATTGGTATGGTTTGAACATATTTTTAATGGTTGAAATGCATTTTTAAGTCACTTTTAAAGTTTGGATTTGTATCATGTACCAAAATGGCCTATTTTTGTGTCCCATGGGCTGGCACACAGTCATGTGTCCCAAACGGGCTGGCCACACTCCTATGTGAGTATTGTAAATTTGGTCATTTTTAATGCCGCACAGCTACAGTTTGTTACACGGCCTAGTCACACGACCATGTGACTTTTGATGAAATTTTGCAGTTTGAACCACACGGCCATAGTGAGTTACGCGGTTTGGGCACACAACTGTACGACCCCTATTTTGCATTTTCGCCTTAACTTTTCAATATGTTGCAATTCGATCCCTGTTCATTCTTGAGGCAACTTTAGAGCTTTCGTAAGCTCAATTAAGACTCGAATCTAATTATATATATTATAATATTTGTGTGTTTATGATATGTTTAGTTATTTAAAGGATTATTTATAATATAACTTATCTGTAATTTTTGGAAATGTTGCAAATTAGTCCTAGTTAAATTCCAGATTGATACTGGAGCATATGTAAGCTCATATAAAGCTTGAAAAATGTTGTATTTGGTGATTATGAATTGAATTGACTATGATTTTATGATTGTATGATTAATTTGAATGATAATTGAGGCTTAGTTTGGATGGGCGGTGCGTTTACCTGAGGTTAGTATAAAAACAGCGGTGACGATAAGATTAGATACTATAGCGATACTATAGCGTGAGGCAAAAAGTAAACTAAACACACTGTACCGCACCCAACTGCCCATCCAAACCCCACCTGAGTATTTATGAAGTGATTCCATGTTTATTTAAAATAATTTATATGAATTGAATGCGTTTTGTTCCAATGGTGACTATAGCATTCTGTAGCTTGGGTCTGGTGTTTGAACCGGGTACGGGGAGTTATAGAGAAAACTTCTATAAAGTTTTCGATTTTTTACCCCGAGGATATTTTATTGCAATTGAAGTGTTTCCAGAGTCATATTTCTTGCTGCTTCTTTTTCTTTCTTTTGTGTGACAATTCTTTGTTTATCTAGTATTAGTTGAGCTTTCGGTTTTGGTAAGTTTCTTTTATTGGTCTTGTTTTTCTTGGTCAATAGAGCGATAATGGCGAGGAGTTCGCACATTCAGTGCTCCAAGAGGTGGTATGTGAGAGATTTTCCCGAGGCGTGTTGCTCGCTCTGAGGAGTGGCGTTCTAAGTGTATTCTCTAAAGTGTTAACCTTAGTTCTTGAAGAGTTGTGCTCGAGGGATTAGGGGTATAACAAGTTGGGATAATATTTTTTAATCTTAATCTAATTGAATTGATTTAAGGAATAACTCAATCAATATCAAACTGAATTTAATAAAATCAAACCGAATAGTATGATTAGAATCTAATTTTGATTTTTCAATGACATTAAATTGGAATCCCACTCTGTAAAATGCTTAAGCATATTGATTCAGACCAGACAATGATCAAGCTTTGCTATGGCTTGTCGTTCTACATATATCCCAAACAGAGAATGGGATAGTATTGCATGGCAGACTCACTACTTAAAGCAGGGTTGGTCCAAGTGCAGTTGTTGGCGTTCAAAAATCAGACCTTAATTCCTTTGTTACTTTTATTCGTCATTTAATTCCAGCAAATCAGTTCAGAAAGAAAGAAAAAGAAGTAACCAGCGAACAAGTACTCCGCATTACAAACCACACTTTGGCAACCTTACATTTCTAGATCATAAAGATATATCCATTTTGTTTTTAACCAGTTCTACACTTTTAACATTCTGGTTCTATATATATGTCTAACTTCCCCCTGCTTGTACCACTACTTTCAGAACAAAATTAACCAATTTACAATGCCCATTTCCTGTTATACCTTGCTCTTCTTCCTTCCAATATTGCTTCTCACTTCATCACCACAAGTGGCCTCATCATCGCATTGTCTTCGTGATCCAAGATCTGCATTTTCCAATGTTTTATATTTAAATATGTATCCGCCAAACATAAAGGGAAAGGCAATGTAGTTACTTACATGACAATGATACACGTAACCGGGCATTCCAGTTGGATCAAATGAGTATGAAGTGTTGGAATGTATGTAAGAAAACCTAACTAATATCCTTGTCACATATCCAGGTGTCATCTTATACACATTCTTCCACCCTTTCTCATGAGCTGCCACACTTAACCTTTTGCCACGTGCGTGTTTGCTTATTTGGCACTTGATGGCGTCGTTCATTTTCGACATGCATGCCTTAAACTCCTCTGCTTTTACTAGCTCCGTTTGATCCAACACCGTAAACAGTGCCAAATGAATGTGCATCGGATGATTATCTTCCGTTAAATTAATTACGTTCCAGATCTCACTCGTCCCTGCCTTCGGCGTCTCCGTTGCCGGCGCCTCGTACGGTTTCCCATTGATGTAGAGATGCGTAGGCTCGTCGATGTCGCTTGTGTATTCGTACATTGCGATGTATCGTCTTTGCGTCGCACTGGATAAATCCGGGGAAGGATATTGGATCAATTTATCGGGTACTCGCCACGTGTCAACCTCTCGCTTTTTCTTGATTGTAAATTTCATGATTTTACCGTTTGATCCATTGACTGGGTCACCAGAGGGGTAAGGGTAGGGTGCATCGTTAGCTAGAACAGCTTCATCAGTCTCTGATTTTGAAAAGTCAACGACCACGTCAGCAATCTCTGAGGGTGCCAGCAGAGTTTCATTGGTCACCACGGGTTCCCCGAGGTAAGTCGAGTCAGATGCCACGTGGATGAACTCCAAGCCATTTGTGAAGAAAAATCTGAAGAATCTAGCATTGCTAGCGTTGATTATACGTAATCGGTATTTACGACGTCGAACCGTCATCTTCGGCCATGCCTTACCATTCACTATGATTACGTCGCCGAAATATTCCGGCTGCCATTGCGGATGTATAGAGGGGTTGTTTCCTGTGGAATTCATGTATATGGATCCATCCTTACGAAAGCTACGATCAAAGACGATCAAAGGCCGATCGAACTCGTCGCCGTGGGGAAGTTCAAGTGGGCCCTCAACCTCAGGGTGTCGAATAACATAGGCTCCAATCAGACCGGCTAATAGGTTGACTCTGGTCAACCCCATGGCATGATCATGGTACCAAAGACTTCCAGGCTGCTGATTATTGTTGTAGTGATATGTTCTCTTAGACCAGTCAGGACCCTTCCCTTTGAATCCAGCAGTGAACCATGAGTTTGCGTTTCCATCATTGGCGGGTTCATGCATGCCGCCATGGAGGTGCACTACGGTAGGGATTCCCGTCTTGGTTGCAGGTATGGCAGTGGGAATTGTCGGATCCCATGGCAGTATGTGCTTTGATGGGAGAAAGTTTTTCCATGTCACGTAAGTGTCAATTCCCTGGAGTGCCTCGATGGTCGGACCGGGGACTGTTGCCCTGCGCCTTGAAGCACCATAGGCGAACACTGGCGTTGGAGGCAAGTCCCTGTGGAATTTCTGCAATCTCGAATTAAGACAAAGTAGAACGATTATGATAATGTTGCAAGACCCAAGTTTTGCAAAAAGATTAAACATTTTTCCCTCGAATTTACCAACATAATTTAATTACTCTGTTAATAAAAAAGTGTAAAAAATAAACTAATCAATCAAACAATTAAATAAAATAAGACTACAACTCATAACTTATTATTATCACTCACTTCGCTGTCTACTTTATATTATTATTATTATTATTATTATTATTATTATTATTATTATTATTATTTTGGTAAATATATTAAGATGGGAAAGCACCAAACTTTACAACTGGCCAAGGTGTCGAAGATAGCAAAGAACCAGTCTCAGTTTTTAACTATACTATATTTAGGGGTTATGTAATTACATGAATTTGCAGCAATTTTTGAAGACAAGAAGGTAAGGTGACTGAGGAACACGCTTCTTTTCAGCTACTGGAAGAGGAGACTTAAAACATTTTAACTCTTTTCTCTAGTTTTGCGCTATAATTCTTAAAAGAAAAATAAGAATACAAGTTGCAGGTTGGCAATAGCTGTAGATTTTGAAAAAGAAATTCTCCTATTTGCTTAGCAAGAATATTTGGAATAGAAAAGAAAGGAATATTAGTTACCCATTTTTTCTTGAACATGCCAATCATGAGTGACTTGGGTTTGGGGGAAGTATTGAGCATACGAAAACCTTGGATTTTAGGCATATCTGGAAGCTCATCAACGAACATCTCCAGGTTTGATGGATTCAGAAGCCTATCTTCAGCGCCGAGCTCCCCAAGGTGAGCTAAAAGTAGGAGAAAAAGCAGAATCCTCCTCATCGAAACCAGAGAAAACAAAGGGAGAAAGCGTGAGTACTGTGTGTGAGTGAGAGAAAGAGAGAGATAAGCTTTGAAAGGGAATGCCTTCATAGGGGTTAACTTGGTAAAAGATATGGCACTTCCTTCTGTTTATATAATTTTCATGTGTGTGTTTTTACTATTATATCATAGTCTGATATAAAAATGATGGTATAATCATTCCATACCAGAATCAAAATCCATATAAAATAGAGTAAAAGGTAATTGACAAAAAAACTTTGTCATGAACCAAAAAAAAAAAACCAGACAGATAAAAAAAAAGGGAGATAAGTTTCCAACTCCACCTTGGCATCTCCGATAAAAAGAAACTCCTTGATTTTGCTGAAATGTGTATGAAAAAGTTAAATAACATTAAAAGTTTGGAGCTGAAAACCTACAGTTACTTAAGCTTAATTAATGTAGTTATATATTTTTCATCCCCTTCATATTCAACTACATTTTTATTGTTATAACGTTTGGTTTTACTGTTTAAACTCACGCAATATGTTTTATTTTAATTTATTAATTTCAAAAGAAAATTAAAAAGAACACATAATGTGAATTGTTATCGAATGGAATGAGCATAGAATTGATTCCAAATTAATAGTACATATTCTTTAGTTTCTTCTCAACGTGAGTGGTGTTAGGTGTTTGATTTTTGTTTAAACAGCTTTCTCTTTAATTGAGGTGTGAAGTTGAAGACGCTAGATTTCTCTGGTTGACTAATAAATATGTGTGCTGAGGAGGACCCTATATTGGTCCAAACTAATCAATCTTTCCATAGATTCCATGTTCCCTTTGAAACTTGATGTCTGCAGAATTTTAAACCACAACCAAAGCTTTTTGTTTGGTTGATTAACTGTTAACATCACTCCCATAAGTCTCCCACTGCTTGACTTAATTTGCTCGGTTGATGGATTCCATCAGACCATATTTCAATACCATCAAGATTTTTTTATTTTTTATTTTTTGATTAATTCGTCAAAAGGAATAGTGATGACGCCTCAATTACAACATATCAGAAACGTGCTTTACTTTTCCACAATATTAAGAGTGTGAATGGCATTATCAAGTTTGTCGAATTATATTTTTGTCTCCTTATTTAATAAATGGGTAAATTAATCTTTGTACATTAGATCAAAAAGTAAATTGGCCCTTCTGTTAAAAATTTATCCATCTCTGCTGTAAAAATGAGTCAATGTATGTTAATATGAAGTACACGTGGTACGCCAAGCATCATTGTCTGGTTATTCTATTAGCTATGCCAATTTTTAATTATATAAAGGGATGAAATTTTAAACAGAAATGATCAATTTACTTTTTGATCTAATGACTAATTTATCTATTTTTTTAATAGAGATACCAAAATATAATCTAATTCCTAATATAATAACCTATATACTACTTTTATCGAGTTTCAATAAATTTTAGCATTCTTATCTTTATAAAAACCACATTGACTTTCATCATGAGCTAAATAATAACCTGCTTGAACCTAATTTTAAAGTGAAGCAATAGAAGTTTGGACATGATTTTCATAATGAGCATGAAGAATATTTATTTACTTACTGATTTTGTGGATGTCCAAAGTGTAAAGCATTGGGCACAAATTCATCACTTAGTGAACACCACATGCTTGTGCATTTAAACTAAATAATTAGGTCTCGACCACCCACATTGAAATTTTCTTAAATAATTAGGTTTCGACCGCCAACTTTTTCTTTTGGAACTTTTGCCCTTTCCTGCATCTTTATTGTCTTTTGGAATAATATAAATGTGAACGAATCAATTAGATTAAGTTTAAATAATCTGTGTCAATACAATATTTATATTGTGAAGCATTATGATGAACTGAAGTACATGAGTTTGATAAATGGAAGGAATCAAGTTATCAACAGGCTGTTTTCCCCTTTAAATATAGGGTAAATTACAAAAATATCACTAAATTGTTGTATTGGTTTTATTTTGGTCATTAAATTATTAAGTTTTTCAATTTACTCGCTAAATTTTTCAAAATCAAATATGTTGGTCACTCTCTCATTAGTAGCCATTACATGAGTGACAGGTGCTTGATGTAGACTTTTTTTTATTGATTTAATAACAAATTTAACCATTTAATATTTATACATTCTATCAATTTAATCCTAAATATAAAATATTTAACAAATTTAGTCCTCAATATTTATAAGATTTGTTATTTTAGTTCTAAGTTCTGAAATTTTTAATAAATTTGTCATTTGTGGGTGCTTTCCTTTTATACTTTGCCATGTTTCAGTAACATCCTCACATTAACCTTACTCATTATACAATGAATGAGTGAATCAGCAAAAAGCTCTAATAGGAAAATCCAAGAACCAACAATATAAAGAAATCAAATAGTCAAGCAAGACACCTTCCTCAAAACATATTCATCGACAATCCACAGTCATTACAGCAGAAAAATCTTCCACACCCATGAAAAATAACAGTAAACCAAGACACGACGCCATAAAATGTTCAATAAGAGCTTGAGTAAATGAAAAACATCATTTTTTTTCTTTCCTTCTTTAGAATCTCCATTGATAGTTATAAAATTTAGTTTATTTCAGAATCTACCAAGAATCAATAAAGATATTCATGAAAGATGAAAATGAAAATGAAGGAAAGGATCTTAAGACTATTTTACCCATCTTAACTAAAAATAAAATATTTACAGCAATAACCCAAGTTTAAAAATAATCACCAAAATTATTTGAAATGAACAGTGCCAGAGGTTTTGGCCAATCCATGGCTGGCACCCACATAAAATTCCCCCCAATCATTACCTTATGATTGATACAGACTTAAAAAAAAAAATTTTGGGTTGTCACCATTGCATTATCAACATCCATGTATTTTTTTCACACCGTATTATACTGGTATACAAAATATATCAATATTTTAAAAAAATTTGGGGTGCCGTGAAGCAGTTGACCGACACCCCCTTTTTTGTATAAAAAAATTTGGAGGGGGGTTGGACACTCCATAGTCAGCATACTTTGTCATTCAAAATATTTTTCAGGTGTCGTGTATCAAGTGGCCGACACCCCAACTATATTTTGAAAAAAAAAATAATTTTCTTAGGTGTCAGACATCCATTATCTAGCAGTGAAGCTAGCTATATATAGATAGATCTTCTATTTGAGTTTTTTTTTTCTTTATCAATTGAAAAACAAAAACAGCCATACCGGTGTTTTGTTGAGGAGGAAGCAAATATTGTTGAAAATGAGTTCTTAATTTTTTTTTTTTAGTGTACGTTCATTTCGATGGAGAAATGATAAACACAGTTGAAGAAGGTTGTGAATTTCAAAGTCACCTAAAAATCGGAATGAGATTCAACAACTGTGTTTTGCTGGCAAAATTGAAACAGAATATCAATGCAAAAATAGCTAAGAAGCAAATGTTAAGATTGTTTTACAAATTTCCAATTTCAACAGATCCACTCAAGTTCTCGGAAATAGAGCTTGAAGATGATGATGATCAAGGCACAATGATTGCAATTTATTGCCTCCCTAAGATCAAAAATCCCAATCCGGTTGAGTTGTTCGCAGAGATAACCGTTCCTAAACTCGTTTAAGTTGTAATTCAAGTAAGTCAGCATTTTAGATTTGATTTTGATCTTAATGTCTACTGGGAAGATCAGTCAGGCTGTAGAGGGTCACTGCAAACTCCTGAAAACCCAAACTACGGTGGATGTTTGTGTAGCATCTCAATCAAGGGTCCTTATCTAGAGATACATCCAGAGGTATTGGGCACCATAACAGATGGTAATGAAGGTTCTGATAATGAAGATCAGTCCCCCTATGATCTTGAAGATTTTAGTGACTTCGATTCCGATGAGGTCTCTAAATATATAGACTATGAAGGCGTGGTGGAGGGTGAAGATGTGCACCACCATTCGGTCGGGAATACAAGATCCAGTATAGTTATTCGTAAAAATCCAGGGGCCTTCGTGTTGAATGTAGATCCTAATGTAGCGCATGCATAAGAGTCCTTCGAATATCTAGATATAGTACCTGCTCACCTACTTGAGAGAGAATCGGACGCTGGAGGGTTGTTCATAGGATAACAATTTGATAACAAGAAAGACTATGTACATGCAATAAAGCAATACAACTTGAAGTTATGTGTCGACTATAAAGTATCAAAGTCTACATAATCTTTATATGTTGGAGAATTTTGGAAAGCCATAAATGGTTGTAACTACCGTGTTCGAGCTACATTAATGCAGCAGACTCAAATGTGGACAATCAGGAAAATAAAAAGGCCTCATGCTTGCACATAGCTTGTATGATGCAAAACCACAGAAAATTTGATGCAAAAACTTTATGCAACTGCATCATGCCATTGGTAAAAGACATGCCCACCATTCCTGTATCGGTTCTTATTGCAGACATGCAAGCTCGATTCAAGTACAAGGTTTCCTACAGGAAGGCATGGGGATGTTATACCGTGAGCTTATAGTTGGGGGTCTACAAGCTTAATTCAACAATGTCGGGGCTTACAGTTGGGGGTCTGCAGTTCTAGTGACACTATAATGTAAGTTTTGTCGAGGGACAAAGCCAAATGCAAAGGACATTGGCGGTTGCTGTTGTAACACCCCTTACCTGGCCTATTTGCTGGACTCAAGTAAAGAGATGCTACAGCTAAATTCAATCATTGACAAATACTTTATTAAACAAAGATTATATTATTTATAAAGTAAAACACACATAATTGAACATATTAAGAATTTGAACTCTACAAGGACCTAATTGTGAAATCCAAGCTTGAAATAGGTTTATTTACAAAAAAATTAAAGTTTTAAAGCTAATAGTGAAAATCCATAGTTGGTATTGATACTACATCGTTACCTTTTTGAAAATCAATACCAAAATTGAATATTGTTTTCTTTACAAAACAAGGGTATCGATATTTTATGAAAATATATTGATACTCAAATAAAAATCGATACCATTTTGGCATTCTGTTTGTTTTAAAAATTGTTCATATGGTCAAGTATCGATACCAAATGTCAAAATATCAATACCTAGGTTCCAAATGGTAAAAATATCATATTTAAAAGTTCATTTCATGCCAAATTTTCCTATCACACAAAAGGTATTAACATTATCTATTCAAACACTTAAAAATCTAACCAATGTGCCCTCATTGACACTATAATTCAATATTCAAATCAAGCTCACGTGCCATGCCAAATTAGATTTCATTCAAAGTACTCAAAATTTATAAAATTACATGCCAAACCTATCATTACCAACCAAACCATTCACAACTATTATACTATATTTCAATTACTTCCTTAAGACTTATGTCAAATAGCCAAAATCAAGTTCACTAGAAACCTAATTATACCAAATACTGAAGTACATTACAAGCAAGCTAAAACAACTATACATCAAACTAAAATATATCATACAAAGTAAGTATCTAAACATATACTAGCACACCTATTACATGTCATATAACCCAAAAATAAACACCCAAAAACTACCAAAAGATATCTGGATAGTGTGATTCTTCGAGTTGATCTGATCGCCCAATTTCTACAAAACGTAATCTACAAAGAAACAGAAGAAATAACACGAGTAAGCTTTACTAGAACTTAGTAAGTTCAACGGTTAAAAGGATTAACTTACTGTAGAAATATATATAATTCACACATTAACACTTAATAAACTATATTCTTGTCAATCACAATCACTCAACAAGTGAGTCTTAATAGCAATACATTAATGAATAATCTATTTAATAATACTAGATCACTCAATATCAACTCAAGTTAATCTATCAGGACATCATATAACCATTTAAAATTTTCCCAATGAACAATATAACAGATTTGAATACGTGATTAACTATTCAGAACACACCAAAGCACTCGAGTGAGCTTAACCAATCGAGAACACACCTGGGCACCAAGTGCTTAGTCGTAGGCTAACATCCCTCCGAAACACAGCTGGGCACCAAGTGTCTTGCCCGAAGGCTTTACATCTACACCCGGTAAGACACCAGAATCACTAAATGCTAGACGTTTGGTATATTTAGTGAACGGTAACGAATCAGTAATCACCATCTCATCATAAATCAAACCCGTATTACGCGCATTAAAACATATTAACATGCCAATTATATCCTATCCTGCGTTCATCGGCTCAATATATTATCGAATAACAATGTTCAAATCAAATACTTTCTTGACTCATATCCATTTACTACAATTCAATACTTTTAGAATATCCCACAACCTTAATTCACAATTAATATAACATTTAATTTAATACAAAATGAAACCATACGAACTTACTAGGGCTAAACTGCATAGATAATGAAAGTTCAGGGACTACTCGGCAACTTTCCTTTTTCCTTTGTTTTCTACTTGTTCTTAATCTATAAAATAGTTTATTTCAATTTATCAACCTCAACTTCATCTAATATTCAATTTAGTGCAAATGATTTCCTATTTATTAATTTTCACATTTACTCCAAACTTTTATACTTTATTCAATTTGATCCTTAAGACCAAAACATTTTTATTTTCACAATTAATCTTTATACCCAATAAACCAAATTCAATTATACCCAAATACAATCCACATATGCTAAAATTTTCCAAGAAAACCTTGTTTATTTTAATTTATTTTCAATTAAATCCCTAAACTTAAAAATCATACAAAATTACTTAACAAAATACTTCTATTTAACGCCCAAGCATAATAATCCACCATTAAACTTCAAAAACACTCTAAACTCATCAATGACATCTCCCAAAACATTTAATATTTTTACAAATTAACCCTTGGGTTATCTAGATTAAGTTAAAACGATCTTAAAAATATAAAATTCATGAAAAACAGTTGGAAAAATACCTACCTTGCATATGAGTAAGCTTTGGCCGAAAGCTTCCTTCACCTATCAATGGTGTTTTGGCTACCAACATTGCAAAATGAAAAAGATGACACTTTGGTTTTACTTAATTTTAAGTTTAATTAATTATTTACCATTTTACCCTTTTAATTTTAAATCAAATTTCACTTCAAAACACACTTAAACTGTCCACTTAATATATACATGGTATAATTACCTCTTAAATCCAGTATCATACCTTTCAATTGTCATTTAGTACCTTTAACAAATAGAAATCAAATTTTGCAGTTTTTATGATTTAATCCTTTTTAATTAATTAATTATCTAAACGTTAAAATTATTGGACCAAAATTTAATACAACACTAATGACTTCGTAAATATTAAATAATTAATAGTTATAGACTAACACATTGGAATTGTGATTCCAAAACCACTAGAAAATGGGCTATTACAGTTGCCTTCTGCTGTAGTCTTGGGCATTATATCGAATGTCATTTCTGGCATCAGGGAGTTACCAACCACTTGTGTGGCAACTTGTTAATAGGTAAAAAAATTTGATTTTAGCTTTTTTTCAATATTATTATACTTTTTCCGTGCCAACTATACTAAAAAATTTTAACCAATTTTTTAGATAGGAAACGATACCGGCAATTAAGAGATCATACACGGTGCCCATATATCGCCCAATGATTGAGGCTCATTTCGAAGACAACGTAAAATTACTATAGTTTTTTTCTTATTGTAACATTTGGAATAAATTTTCTTAACTACATAAATTGTCAATACTGTGTAGTTTTTATAGATGTTGTATTTGGGGTAAGACGTTGTGACAATCATACCATAATGGGTCCACGACAAGAAACTAGTGTTCGTAACCAACGTCTCATTGATTAATTTTAATATTGTTGAGTGGCACAATGTAGATCGAGTTTTGAAGCAATTTGGGTGAATGCAACATATCCCGGACCCTCCACGAGATTTCAAACACGCTCACAGGATAGATAAAAAGGGTAAAGACACCAAAAATTGGGTTGTCGAACATTCTCCATACATCGTTTTATGGAATGCCCAATATAAGAAGCAACCCCCATTGCATGTTTATGTCATAAGGTTCATGCATTAGCCCAAGTATGCAAGTTGGTACATGGAGAATGAGAAGTCCTTCATATATCATGGTTAGTACATGGTGGTCTAGCGACACACTCAACCATAGGGGTCTTGATGGCGACAAAAGGAAACCTTACTGCGTCATAACTGAGTTCCACCGTGTAAGAACACTGAATCTAACTCAAACCCCGATCTCGAGCCCTAATATTTTGCATCTGAATAGCACTCACACCTTTCCCATCCTTAAGAACAACCATCGTCATTCAAGGACACATTTGGCACTGACCCCGACCTCGAGCCTCAACATTCGACACACTCCGAACCATACTCATACCACCTGGAACTCTAACAGCAAGCACCTACCATAGAGGATATCTTTGGCTCAGCACCTCCAATCTCGCAAAACCCTATCACCCTCGATGATGGGGAATGCGATTTTACCAATTTCTTTAGCACACCTATAGGAACATCGAAGGCCGGTCTGAGCACTTATGAATTACCACATGAAGGTGCACAAAGTCATTCACGGAGACAGCCCAATCGTTACCCTCCGAAGCCGGGGACAACGCTTGGGTCCACACAATTTTGATTTTTTTAATTATTTACTTTGTAACTTTTTTTTTGTAAATCGTAAACTGAATTTCCAACATAACTATTTTTTTTTTTTTGCATTAACAAGTACAAAATATGACATAAAATGTTAACCGAGAAAAAACATAAAATTCAATTTTAAATAAAATGAACTATAATTGATTTACAAATACAAAAAAAAAAATCCACAGTTAGTCTTTTTTCTGCTTGAATCAGGTCTATGTTTTATTTAGTAATATTGACCATGTTCACTCGCCATCTTGTGTAAATCGTAACTGGTCTACACAGTTAGTTATCATCGGTGAAAACTGCCACCAACTTGTATAGACCGTAATTGGTATCTCTGCCCTTTGACGGCATAACCTTTACAGTTCTCGTGACAGTATATAATTCAACCGCGTGAATGCATGACAATATATAATTCAACCCTGATAATCGATATCTGTAATTGATGGTACACTCCCCCCAAAATAATTGTTAAGAGTATCCCGCTAAAGAGAAAAATAGAGAGAAAGAAATGGGGGAAAAGATTGCACTGGTAATGGCTAGATGTGATGTTTTATACTTGGATCTAATGTGAAATAGTAGAGCCCTTGATTGTTTTTAGGGTGAAAGAAGGCTTGTAAATTACCAATGCAATCTTTTCCCCCATTTCTTTCTCTCCATTTTCTCTCTTCAGTAGGATACTCTTAACAATTTTTTTTTCCTGAGGGTATCATTAACACAACCCAAACTGCATCCATATGTATAGCTACTGGTGCAGGCAAAGAAAAGGTCGTCACCAAAACAAATATTTTTAAATTCTGACAAAAGGGTGTCGACCACCCAGTACACAACACTCCAAAAAAAATTTGAATGACAAAGGGGTGCCGACCATGGGATGTCCAAAACCCTAAATTTTTTTTAAATACAAAAAAAGGGTGTCGGTCATGAGGTGTCCAAAACCCTCCAAAAAAAATTTTATACATAAAAAGGGTGGCGGCCATCTGTTTCAAAGCACCCCAAAAAGTTTTTTTTTTATATTAGTATAATCTGTATACCAGTATGATATGGTGTGGAAAAATATACATGGATGCTGGTCATGCAATGACTACAACCCAAAAATCTATTATTTTTAATTTTGTATTAATCATGAGGTAATGATTAGGGGGAATTTTATGTGGGTGTTGGCCATGAAATGGACAAAACCCTCTAACACTGTTCATTTTAGGTTATTTAGTGATTTTTTTAAACCTAAGTTATTGTTATAAATATTTTATTTTTTGATCAGATGAATAAATAATTGCATCTCAATGAAAGACCAAATAGCAAAAACTTGAGATTTAAAAAACAAAACCCAAAAATAGAATTTCCCTTTGATCAATCAAAGATAATGAACAACAAACAGAAACTAGAAAAAGGAGAAGCCAAAGTTAGAATAAAATCTTATGAGTAAAAAAATAAAATAAAAGGTCATGCTTACCATAGGAGTAATTTGGGAATTAAAAGTAAGGTAAATTACACCAATAGTCACTCAACTTTGGGGTAGCTAACAAAATAGTCACCTAGGTTTCATTTCAGTCACTGAACTTTTGAAAAATAACAAAATAGTCACTAGCGTTATAAAAAAGTGACAAAATAGTCACTGATTAATAGTTTCCGTTAGTGTCTTAACGAGACCACTAATGTGACAAGTTAACTAGCTGATGTGGCCAGTTAACTTGCCACGTTGGATGTCCACAGTGGAAACCCACCCAATTTAAGAAAAAATTAAAAAAAAAACCCTTAATAACAGAGAAGAAGAAGAAGAAGAGACTGTAAAAAAAAAAGTATGCAGTCATTTGCAGGTGGGTGAATCAGTGACCAAGCTTGATCGTAGAGTTCCACCAGTCATCAAACTGGTCTCAACCGAAGCCATCTCGGCAGCCCAAAAGGCTCCTGATATTGCTCGTAGTGTAGCTTCTGAAGTCCACCGTGCTGGAGTGGTGAACACTATCTCAGGATTAGCAAAATCAGTGTACACCAAGTATGAACTCACAACAAAAGAGCTTTATGTGAAGTATGAACCCAAAGCCGAACAATGTGTGGTTTTAGCTTGGCGTAAACTCAACAAGCTCTCTCTCTTCCCTCAAGTTGCCTTAGTCGTTGTCCCAACAGCTGCTTATTGCAGCGGCAAGTATAATGAGACAGTTGTTAACAGTACAGAGAAAGGGTACAAGGTTGCCTTCTATTTGCCTTTGGTCCCTACTGAAAAAATCGCTAAGGTGTTTGGTAAGTAGACGACTGAAATTGAGCCATTGGTATCTGAGAGTTGATCTACTTTAAGTCTTGTTTATGTGGGTTATGGCTTGTGAAGATAACCTGGACCTATTTTATGTTTTTACTTATAACTGTCTCTTATGATGGATGGAACAATGGGTTTTAGTTTTCATGTTTGTTTTCGTTGTATTTTTTTATTTAAATAAATTTTTTTATGAAAATTGTTTATATTTTATATTATGGGGTTTGAGTCTGCAAATTTGTTCTTAATTTGATCAATTTAGTTTGACTTGCTTGAATTGATGCTTCATTTTGATTTGTTTTAAATCCTCTTCAAATATATGTTGTGAAATTTATATGTCGTTATTTTACGTTGTCACCCCTTGTAGATGGTACTCGGTGCAATAATCTAAAAGGTTGAGACTATTTTCTCAAATCCCTACTATTAAAACGACTACAAATGCTATTCCTTGGACCAAACGACTACAGACTTTTGTTTTTTACAGTCTCTTCTTCTTCTTCTTCTTCTTCTTCTTCTTCTTCTTCTTCTTCGTCTTCTTCTTCTTCTTCTTCTTCTTCTCTGTTATTAAGGTTTTTTTTTTCAATTTCTTCTTAAATTAGGTAGGTTTCCATTGGAGACATCTAACTTGACAAGTTAACTTGCTACATCAGCTGCCCCGTTAAGACACTAACGGAAATTGTTAATTAGTGATTGTTTTGTCATTTTTTTTATAACGTTTGTGATTGTTTTGTTATTTTTCAAAAGTTGAGTAACTGAAATGAAACCTAGGTGACTGTTTTGTTAGCTACCCCAATGTTGAGTGACTATTGGTGTAATTTACCCTTAAAAGTATAATGTTTTAATGTAAAATTAAAAAAAAAAGGTATTAATTTAATCTTAGATTTTTATTTATTTTTTATTCCATGTCTATAAATAATATATAATTAATTAATTTAACATAATGTAAGTGGACACTTTCCCATTTATAAATATTTTGTCATATTTATTGAAAATAATTTTTTTGAATGAAATAAAAAGAAATTCTAAACTTTATTAAACAAATAGCTACCACTTATGGCAAAATTAAAACTTGTGATGTGCCATTCGATTACGATGAAATGTGGCAAGTCTAGAAGTACTTTGGAACAAAATATTCCAAATATGGATGCTTTCCTTACTTTTAATATACACAGTAATTTACTTTCGTATGTTATGCATGGGTTTGTAATGTATTGATAAAAATACAATTTATTCATTATAAATATGTTTTTTAATATAATCATTCATGATTTATTTAAATATATTTTAGAAAATAATTGAAATTAATAAACTAACAATCGTTATTTAAATTAAATAATAAAATGTTAAGATAAATAATATATTTTATGACAAATTTTAAAATTAATTAAATAGTTAGAAATAATTTTTAAAAAAATAGATAAATGTTATAAAATAATCAAATAAAAGAATACTTAAAGTAAACAAATAATTTTATCGTATCTCTTTTTCATTTACGGAAGAGTTCTATTTATAAGTAAATTGAAATTCAATGCAATACAACAAATGAAGCTTATTTAAGTGCTTCTTTAACACATTAAACAACTTGCATAATCAATGAGAGGTTTTACCTTATAAATGAGGGGGTTAGAATATGAACATTCACATTTATTTGTAACACTCCTCCTTGGATGTCCACTAGAGAAAACTGTGCCTCATTAAAACCTTTATTAAGAAAAACCTTGTGGGATAAAAACCTAATGAAGAAAAAAGAGTACACAATCTACTATTACAAGTTGCCTCGTTAAAACCTTTACCAGGAAAACCCAATGGGACAAAACCTTGGTTAAAGGAAAATAGTACAATGTGTTTTGGACTTCCCCTAATGGCAACATCACATTATATCTTTGACTCGATGCATTCCAATCTTGTTTTGTAGTCTTTCAAATGTTGAAGTTGGCAATGCCTTAATAAAAAGATCTGCTAAATTATCACTAGAACGAATTTGTTGAACTTCTATGTCACATTTCTTCTCAAGATCATGAGTGAAGAATAATTTTGGTGAAATATGTTTCATTCTGTCACCTTTGATATAACCACCCTTTAATTGAGCTATACATGTTGCATTATCTTCGTATAAGATAGTTGACATATTTTCCTGTAAAGGCAAATTACATATCTTCTGGATATGTTGGGTTAATAACCTTAGCCAAACATACTCTCGGCTTATGCATTGCAATTATTTCAGCATGATTTGAAGAGGCAGCATCTAATTTTTGTTTTGTCGAATACCATGATATGGCAGCACCTCTACATGTAAATAAATATCCCGTTTGAGATCGACTTTTATGTGGATCCGATAAATATCCAGCATCAGCATAACCAACTAAGAGGGATTTTGAATCATTTGAATAAAATAACCACATATCAATAGTTCCTCTGAGATATCTAAATACATGTTTAATTCCATTCCAATGTCTACGTGTTGGAGAAAAACTAAATGTTGCTAACAAGTTTACAGCAAAAGCTATATCAGGTCTTATGTTGTTTGCAAGATACATCAATGCTCCTATGACACTTAAATATGGTACTTCAGGACCAAGAAACTCTTCATCATTCTCGTAAGGATGAAATTGATCTTTATTCCATCTAACGATCATACAACCATTGGGTACTCAATGGATGTACTTTATCCATATAAAATTTATTTTAGATATTTTTCGTATAAGTTGACTGATGGACATGAATTCCATCTTTTAAATGTTTAATCTGCAGGCCAAGACAAAACTTTATTTTTCCAAGATATTTCATCTCAAATTTTTTTTAAATAATTTACTACATTTTGAAGCTCTTCAAGAGTTCCAATAATATTTAGATCATCAACATAAATAGCAATTATCACAAAGTTTGATTTAGACCTTTTTATAAAAACACATGGGCAGATTGGATCGTTTTTATAACCTTCCTTTAACAAATATTCACTAAGATGATTGTACCATATACGCCCAGATTGTTTTAATCCATATATACTTTTCTTTAATCTGGTTAAGCAATTTTTCCGGGAAACTCTATATCCTTCAGGGATTTTAAATCCTTCTGGGATTTTCATATAAATTTCATTATCAAGTGTATCATACAAACAGGCTGCAACAACATCTATTAGACGCATGTCAAGTTTTTTACGTACTGCTAGACTAATAAGGTATCTAAACGTGATTGCATCCACCACGGGAGAATATGTCTCTTCATAATCAATGCCAGGCCTTTGTGAAAATCCTTGTGCTACAAGTCGTGCTTTATATGTTACGGCTTCATTTTTCTCATTTCGTTTTCGCACAAATATCCATTTATGTCCTACAGGCTTTACATATTTAAATGTTTGGACTATAGGTCCAAAAACCTTATGTTTAGAAAGTGAATTTAATTCTGCTTAAGTTGCGTCTTTCCATTTTGGCCAATCTTTTCTATCCCTACATTCCTCAATAGATTTAGGCTCAAGATCCTTATTTTCTTTTTCTATTTCAATAGCAACATTATAAGCAAAATTGTTGTTGACAACTATATTTTTTCGGTTTCATCTTTTTCCTAAGTAACATAACTTATTGAAATTTCATTGTTATCACCATTTTTAGGCACCTGAACCTCTTCTGGGGTTTTTTGATTAGTTATATCTTTGGCCTTTTCTTGGGCACTTGCCTCCACAATATTATCATCTTGAATAATTGCTCCTTTCCTTTTACAAGGATTTTTATGTTTGGCCTTCCACGCTTCAGGCGTGGATTACTTTCTTTTGCAGTAACAATTTGCGCTATTGGGATATCAATTCATATTGGAGCATTTTCAGCTGGTATGTGAGATTTTTTAATTCGTTTTAGGTCAGTAAATGAATTTGGCAGTTGATTGGCGACATTTTGCAAATGTATGATCCTTTGAACTTCTTATTCACATTGACTTGTGCGAGGATCTAATTGAGATAATGATGATCCATTCCATGTAATTCCTTTTACTAGTTTTATTTTCTCTTCCCCTAATGTTGGGAATGTTGTTTTATCAAAATGGTAATTAATAAATCGTGCAGTAAATAAATCTCCAGTTAATGGTTCAACATATTTAATTATAAAAGAAGATTCATAACCAACATATATTCCCAACCTCCTTTGAGGACCCATCTTTGTGCATTGTGGTGGAGCAATTGGAACATATATCGCACATCCAAAAATTCTAAGATGAGAAATATTTGGCTCTTGACCAAAAGTCAATTGTAATGGGGAGTACTTATTATAACTTGTTGGCCTTAAGAGCACAAGTGCTGTTGCATGCAAAATAGCATATCCCCAAGCTATAACAGTGAGTTTTGTTCTCATGAGCAATGGTCGAGCTATTAGTTGGAGGCGTTTGATAAACGATTCAGCTAAACCATTTTGTGTGTAAACATGAGCTACAGGATATTCAACTTTTATCCCAATTGACATACAATAATCATTAAAAGCTTGAGATGTAAACTCACCAGCATTATCAAGACGAATACTTTTGATTGCATAATCTGGAAATTGGGCTCTTAATCGAATTATTTAAGCAAGTAGTCTCGTAAATGCCAGGTTACGAGTCGATGATAAAGACATATGTGACCACCTACTGGATGCATCTACTAATACCATAAAATATCTGAATGGTCCACATGGTGGATGAATGGGCCTACATATATCACCTTGAATACGTTCCAAAAATGCGGGAGATTCAATCTCAAGTTTAGCTGATGATGGTCTAATAATCAATTTTCCTTGAGAACAAGCGATACAAGATAAATCCTTGAATTCAAGAATCTTTTGGTTCTTTAATGGGTGTCCAATTGAATTCTCAATGATTCTTCACATCATAATAGATCCGGGATGGCCTAATCAGTCATGCCAAATAGTAAAAGTATGTGGCTCTACAAACTTCTGGTTTGTAGTAACATGTGACTCAATTGCACTAATATGTGTATAATATAAACCTGATGAAAAAGCAAGTAGCCTTTCCAAAACATATTTCTTTGCACATTCAACATTTGCAATATATAGATATTCAATATTCTTCTCATTAATAGTCTCAATATGATATCCATTAAGACGAATATATTTAAAACTCAATAAATTTCTTTGAGACTTAGTGGAATATAAAGTATCATTAATGACAAATTTTGTACCTTTAGGTAATAATATAATAGCTCTTCCAGAGCCTTCAATAAGTTTTGAACTACTCGATATTGTATTAACATGGGCATTACTCATTGTCAAATGAGAAAATATTTTTTTATCTTTGAGTATCGTATGTGTTGTAACACTATCTGCAAGACACATGTCTCCATTGATTTTAGGTCCATCGAAATTTTGTTGAATATTCATATTCTTCATAAAAACAAACAAAATATAATATGAGAATCATTGCAAATGTTTATTAAATATATAAATTATTCTTTATGTAAGAAAATAAAATATACTTAAAACAACATAAAAATGTTAAAATAACATCAATTTTTCTAATGATTTTCAAATAAATCTGCCACATCTAGGTGAGTTATATTATTAAGGTCATTAAATTTATCACCCTTGTAGGCACGGTCAGTTTTAGTATTATAGTGAATATCTTCATCTTTTGCCTCCATTTCATCATTTTGGGATAAAATTTGTCTCCATATGCTTTCCCTTCTTTTTAATGGATGCTTAATAAAGTTTCACTAAATGCTCCAACATACGAAAGGTACGTGACCAATGCCCCTTCATACCACATCGATAACATATATTCTCAACAATCTTTAAAGAATTATTTTGACCACTTCTTTCTTGTCTTTCATTGTTATTCTTTTTCTGGTGGTTAGAAGTATCAGTGTTATGACCACCATGATAACGATTACTAATACGTCCTCGACCACGTCCCCCACTACGTCCAAGACCACGGCCGCGACCTCTATATTTTCTATTTTCATAATTATTGTGTACTGCTACATTCACTTCAGGGAATGGTGCAGAACCAGTAGGACGAATTCCATGATTTTTCATCAATAGCTCATTATTTTGTTCAGCCACCAAAAGGCATGAAATCAATTCAGAATACCTTTTAAAACCTTTTTCATGGTATTTCTGCTACAGGAGCGCATTAGTAACATGAAAGGTTGAAAATGCTTTCTCTAACAAGTCCTTATTAGTTATGTTTTCTCCACATAATTTTAGTTGAGAACTAATTTTGAAAAGTTCTGAATTGTATTCACTTACAGTCTTAAAATCTTGCAACCGTAAGTGCATCCAATCATAATGAGCTTTAGGGAGTATCACCGTTTTCTGATGGTGAAATCGTTCTTTAAAATTTTTCCACAACTTAAGAGGGTCTTTCACAGTGAGATATTCCACTTTTAATCCTTCATATAGATGATGACGGATGAAAATCATTGCTTTTGCCTTGTCTTGATTAGATGCTTCTTTATCTGCTAATATAATATTTCCTAGACCTTTAGCATCTAGGTGAATTTCAGCATCTAACACCCATGACCAATAACTCTTGCCTGAGATGTCTAAGGCCATAAATTCAAGTTTGGAAAGATTTGACATTATAATCACTTGAATCAAAATAAAAAAATATTAGTAAAATAATAAGTATTCTCAATCGTAAAATAATTCAATATTATATACCAAATTTGTTAAATAATAATATGTATGTCAAACATTAGCATAGAGAGGAATAGTCATAATAATAACTTAACACAAATTACATTAATTGAAATTTATTTTAATAAAAAAAACATGTATATATAATTATCATTATTAGATTTTAGTTGTAAAAATAAATAAAAAAAGCAAATATTTTATCTAGAAAATAAAATAAAAGAATTATGAAAATACGTATACCGTATATAGTTTAATGGGAGTTATACGGGCAATTTATATAAAGTTGAAATAACGTGAACTTCACTATGAACTCGTAGAAGCTCGTGCTGATAACGTGTTATAAAATAATCAAATAAAAGAATACTTAAAGTAAACAAATAATTTTATCATATCTCTTTTTCATTTACGAAAGAGTTTTATAAGTAAATTGAAATTCAATGCAATAATAAGTGAAGCTTATTTAAGTGCTTCATTAACACATTAAACAACTTGCATAATGAATGAGAGGTTTTACCTTATAAATGAGAGGGTTAGAACATGGATATTCATATTTATTTGTAACAATAAACATATATTAATGGTATATGCTTAAATATATTAAATTTATCTATTTAAATTTATGTATTGATTTTTAAATTTAAATTGGATAAGTAAATTTATCTAGTTATCTTAATTAAAATTAAATAATGCAAACATTGTTATAAATTCTATTAAGTGGATGTTCATTATGATCAACTTTTCACCTTTCATCTTTCTTAACTCTTCATTTTTCATCTCCTTGTAATTATTTTCCTATTTATGTATTAGAAAAATGAAGAGTTTAATCTCCCTAAATAAAAAAATATATCTTTTTAAAAAAATATTTTTTAAAAAAATTATAATTTTTTACAATATTATTAAAATTTATAAAAAAATTAAAATTAATTAAAAAAACCATTTAAAAGTTAAGTCCAGTATGAATCTAGACATATAGTTGCAAATTCAGACAACCATATCTATTCAAGATGATTTTTCTACATTATATAAAGTTTAAAAATATTAAAAAATATTTTTCTTAAATTTTTTATATGTATATTGATGTTTTAATTCTATTAGTACCTTTTAGGATGTATAAAAAAACATTCTATAAAATAAATAAATAAAAATAATCTTAATTTTATTAGTCGTGTGTGTAAAATATTTTTTAAATGTATGAATATATCCAATCATTTAAAACTTTTCAGCTATAAAATAATTGATACACTTTTTAATTAGATATATTCATACATTTAAAAAGAAAAAATTCCAAACGTATGAGTAATAAAATTAAAATTATTTTTATTTATTTATTTTATAAAATATTTTTATTTTGTATACATCTTAAAAGGTATCAATAGTATTAAAACGTTGATACACATATCAAATTTTGAAAGAATATTAATTTTTAATATTTAATATTTTTTAAACTTTACATAATTTAGAAAAGTGATCTTGAATAAATTTGGATTGAATGGTTGGATTAAGTCGAAGTATTTATCAATGTAATATTAATTGCATTGAAATGCAGCAAATCACTTAATCCATTTAAGATAGGAAAAAAATCAAAATAGAAACAGCGTACAACGACTATAGATTGCAGTAGATCCATCTTTATTTTGAACTAAACTTCCATTTTCAGGCTCTATAACTTGCTCTTTTCATTCCACTATCTCTTGTAAATACAGTTCCTCTCATGCATGCATAGAGATCATCTGAATGTTATAGAAATTCCGAAGTTTTGAATATAACAAATTAATTTACGCTCAGCTTTTGAGATCATCACCTCGTTTACGTTTCTCATTTCATCACTATAAGTGGCCTCATATATAACGTTATCTTCGTGATCCAGGATCTGCATTTTCCGATAATATTATTATAACTTTGTATAGAAAAAGGAAAGAATTATGTAGATACTTACATGACAATGATAGACGTAGCCAGGCATCCCAGTTGGATCAAATGAATATGAAGTGTTGGAATTTATGTAAGAAGACCTAACTACTATCCTTGTCGCATATCCTGGTTCCATCTTATACACATTCTTCCACCCTTTCTCATGTGCTGCAACCCCTATCTTTCTGTCACCTGCCTCCTTGCTTATTTGGCACTTGATGGCGTCGTTCATTTTCGACATGCATGCCTTAAACTCCTCTGTTTTTACTAGCTCCATTTGATCCAACACCGTAAACACTGCCAAATGAATGTGCATCGGATGATTATCTTCCGTTAAATTAATATACGTTCCAGATCTCACTCGTCCCCGCCTTAGGCGTCTCCGTCGCCGGTGCTTCGTACGGTTATCCGTTTATGTAAGATGCGTCGGTTCGCCGGTGTCGCTTGTGTATTCGTACATTGCAATATATCGTGTTTGGGTCGCACTGGATAAATCTGGGGAAGGATATTGGATCAATTTATCAGGTACACGCCACGTGTGAACCTCTCGCTCTTTCTTGATGGTAAATTTCATGACTACCGTTTAATTCGTTGACTGGGTCTCCGGACGGGTTAGGGTAGGGTGCATCGTTAGCCAGAACAGCTTCATCAGTCTTTGACTTTGAAAAGTTAACGGCCACGTCAGCAATCTCTGACGGTTCAGCAGAGTTTCATTGGTCACCACGGGTTCCCCGAGGTAAGTCGAGTCAGATGCCACGTGGATGAACTCCAAGCCATTTGTGAAAAAAAATCAGAAGTACCTAGCATTGCTGGCATTGATTATACGGAATTGGTATTTACGACGTCGTACCGTCATCTTCGGCCATGCCTTACCATTCACTATGATTACATCGCCGAAATATTCCGGCTGCCATTGCGGATGTATAGAGGGACTGTTTCCGGTGGAATTCATGTATATAGTGTTAGAATTTTAAATAATATCTAATATAAAATTAGAACTATAAATCAGGATCTGTCATGTCAAATCAGCAAGAACAAAACTAGATGCGGAAGCGTACTTGAATCCATGGATTCCTTGAAACTTTCTGGAACTTGGGATAAGATCTTCCAAATTAGCACACAAGAAATTCAAAGAATATCTGCTCTCTCTTTCCTAATAATGGGATATTAGAAAAGATATCTTGTGTATAATTTGGGGATCATAACCCTAATATTTATAACCTTAGCATATTAGTTCTAATCAAATTCTAATTAGCCCATCATTAATTAGAATTTGATTAGAAGAGTATCTACACATATTTGACCCATACTTTATTTAATAATTAAAAGTCCAATAAAATTCTAACCAAATTAGATCACTTTTAATTTGGGCTAACCTATCATGATAGTAAATAATAACATGTAATTATTCTTATTATATATGTGATGTACAAATTTTCCAACATATAGATCCATCCTTACGAAAGCTACGATCAAATACGAATAATGGCCGATCGAACTCGTCACCACAGGGAAGTTTAAGTGGGCCCTCGATCTCAGGGTGGCGAACAATATAGGCCCCAACCAGGCCGGCTAATAGGTTAACTCTGGTCAATCCAGCGGCGTGATCATGGTACCATAGAGTTTCAGGCTGTTGATTATTGTTGTAGTGATATGTTGGCTTAGACCAGTTAGGACCCTTCTCTTTGAATCCAGCAGTGAACCATGAGTTTGCGTTTCCATTGTTGGCGGGTTCATGCATGCCGCCATGGAGGTGCACTACGGTAGGGACTTCCGTCTTTGTGGCGGGTATGGCAGTGGGGATTGTCGGGTCCCATGGCAGCATGTGCTTCGAAGGAAGATGGTTTTCCAATGTCACCTAAGTGCCAACACCGTGGAGGGCCTCGATAGTCAGACTGGGAACTGTTGCCGAGCGCCATGAAGCACCGTAGGCGAACACTGGCGTTGGAGGCAAGTCCCTGTGGAATTTCTGCTGTATCGAAAGCAGAAGTGTTTATGAAAAATGCTAAAAGAATATTAAAATTTAAAATATATTGCGAATAGTTATAATATTTATTTTAGGAATGTAAAAATAAGCTTAATTTGATTAGTCATAATGCTAAATTTAATGCTTAATATTTAACTTTTTTTTGTTAATTTAATTTTTTTGTTAAATTTTATTATTAATTTTTTAAAAATACTAATTTTTTTTTTAACAGAAATGTTGATTAATACATTAATTTTTTAATATAATTGGTGTGACAACTAGTATGCCAGTCAATATGCACTTTATGCTAACATAACACTATTTGATTTATATGTCACGTCACGCCAATAAATAATTTAAATATTAAAAATATTTTAAAAATAAGTTAAATTAAAATTTAACAAAAATAAAATAAAATAGTAAAAAGTTCATAAAAATAGCAAGAAATATACACGGATTGCCATGTGGGCAGCCATATTTAAAAATGTAACATTTTAGTCTATTTTTGTTTAAAGAATATCAATTTGACTCCTAAAATGTTGAATATCAAATTTAGCTTTAAAAAAGGAATAAGAGTTAAATTGACAAAAGAGATAAACATTAAGTACTAAATTTGACATTATGCCATTTAATTAAAATTTAAATTCTTAAATCTTATGATATATAGAATATTAATTTTAAATATTTTTTAAGTAATTAATATAAATTGTATAGGTCCGCTAAACTAAGAATCTGGAGTTTAATCTAAAATAAAATTAAAAAGGTTTGAAGGATAAAAGTTAAAAAATTTGTTTTAAAAAATTTAAATTGAATAATTGATAATTAAGAAGAATCAAAATTGATGTTGTTCTATTTAACCAAAGGAAGTTCAACGCAGGGCGAAATCAGGAATTATTTTTAGGGGTCGAAATTAAATTGTAAATTACGATAGTAAAAATGTAATTTCATCATTTTAATAGTTTATATCTTTATAACTTTTCAAAAATTAAATCAATTTTTTATCATTTTTAGGGGATCAAAATATAATATCAAATCTCACCAGCACCCTTATTACTTTGCACCCTAAGGTGCGAAAGTAGGAAGCTATAAAGCTTTCCAAGTGTGCAAGGGGTGGGAAATAGCAAAGAACCACTTCAGTGAACCCAAACTATATGCACTATAGGAAATTAAGCTTTTAGCGGCGTTTTTAGTGGCGTTTGGACTAAAAACGCTGCAAATGTTATACATTAGTGGCACTAACTGAAAAAAGCCGCAATAAGTAAAGTAATAACAGCGTTTGTGAGAAAAATGCCGCAAAAGGTAAAGCAGTAGCGGCGTTTTTCTCATAAACGCTGTTAAAGGTAAAGCAATATCGGTGCAAAATATCTTTTTATTTTTAACGAAATGATACCGTTTTTGTTAGCCTTAGTTTTATCCCCAAATTAGTTTCCCGAAATCCTTTTTTTTCCCAAAAAAATTCCCCAAATCCCTTAGTTTTTTCCCCAAATCCCTTAGCTTTTCCCTGAATGTCTGCTACATCACCGTCGATAGTCCTCTACCGCATCGTCGTCGATGGTCCTCTGCTGCATCGCTGTCGACAGTCCTCTGCTGCATCGTCGTGTAAGTTTTCATCTTTCAAATCCTAACTCACAGCAACACAGAAACATCTCTTTTGTATAAACACTTCACCAGAAACAGCAACCTCATATGGTAATTTTTCATTTCATTCTATTTTTTTCTATCTCGGATAATGTTCTTAATTTGTATGAAAAAGATGTGTACTTGATATAATGTAAGCTTTACATTTTACCTTGCAGATTGCTTGAAAAGGATCCGTTCCACCTAAAATGTACCTTGGTGCATTTAACAGCGGCAATGAAGCTTGGGAATTCAAATGAGCTTTACCTAATTGCTTGAAAAGGATCTGTTCCACCTAAGTTGTTTGATGATTCTTTCTTTAGCATGCATTATACCTTTAATCTCTATATTTTTCTATACCGCTAGTAAAATATATTTTAGCTTTGATCTTATTAGGATTTTGTTTGCTAATATTAGCTTTGCCCACTGTCCTTCCAAATTTTCATGGGTTATCTGTCACTTTTTTCCTCCGAGATTTGTTGTGGTTCGATAATTCGGTTTCAATATGAATTACACCTTTAGTTTTGAGATTTATCTCTACTGCTTGTCAAAAATATTTTAATTTTAATCTTATTAGGCTCCCATATCAATTGAATTGATTGATGTTGCTCCATTCTGTAGCAAGTCAACAAGTTTAGATGGAACATTTGCTTCTGCATGGATAGGTTTTGGAAATGCTTATGCTATTCGCGAAGAGGGCAATCAAGCAATGTCAGCTTATAGGACTGTTGCTCGCCTGTTTCCAGGGTAATTTCATATTATATGTTCTTTCTTCAATCTAGATGTTGCTTTATGGATAAGCTAAAAGGATATATATTTTCTATAGTTCTTGTTCATTCTTGGTTGTCATTATGCAAAATCTCCCCCATTGTGCATCGCATGTAAGCGTAGTTGAAGTCATCTTATTATTTATGGATTGTCATTATCCAACTTTGTACATTGGAATGGAGTACATGTGGACTCATAGCTTCAAGCTTCCTGAGCAGGTGATTTGTGATTTATTAAACTTGTCACATTGTGATTTTGACTAAGCTTAGTGAGGGTTAAAGAATTATCTAGAGAGTTGTTTTATGGACTTCAAACTTCCTAATTGGTATACGAAGGTTGTTTTATGGACTCTTCGGTACTTTCTAGGCATCTAAAGATCTTTTATTTTGTAGAATAAATTAACTACTAATGTAACACTCCTATACCCGGTTCGACCCAAGGAACCTGATATAGGAATATTACATTTGGTGCCAAAGTGATTTTGGCTAATCACTAATATATTTGAACATTAAAATAAATAAATAAATTTTTATAATTTATATTTTAGTCCCTACTACTTGGAACATACTTGATCTTCCTAAGTACATGACATTCTATTCAAAATATTGAAACATACCCTCTTGGCACTTGGAGATGTGATGAGATGAATGCTCACAACCTCGATTACAACTCTTCAAAATCACTGTACCTAATCTGCGCACGGAAACAAATCGTATGCTGAGTAAAAACTCAGTGGTATTTCTATAATCTGAATATTTAAAAAAACAATATAATATAATAATAGGCACAATTAAATTTATAATGACATATTAATGTCTAGTAGCATATCATAACTATCATTTTTCATTTATTAAACAATATCCTAATTCACACAATTGCTATATAAATGATATTCACATATCAACCGTATTTATTCGTACAATGGCATCAATCATGCAATACTCAATTCATGAATACATCATTTCATATATTCACATATCAACCGTATTTATTCGTACAATGGCATCAATCATGCAATACTCAATTCATGAATACATCATTTCATACCATACTTAATCTGTGAGTATAAAACTCATATATTCCATGTATTATCAACATATTTCACATTTTATTTTCAATTCACTATATCACTTCCATTTATCATATCATTTCATTTCAATATCAATTGTAAGACTTTATTATTCATTTACCCCTATTAACAAGACTCAGACTTTGGCGGATACATGAATCCAACCAAAACACACCAGTATGCACACAGTGCCTCATCGGATAATTCAAAGTAATAGATTGATACCCAGTGTCTCATCAGCCATGCCGAAGTAAGTTGGTACCCAGTACCTCATGGAATTTATCTGAAGTAATAATTTGACACCCAGTGTCATATCGACTCGTGGTCGAAGTATCCCTGAACTCTTCCAATCCTATGACATGCCAACTATATCCGACTCAGCCTGATACAGTTAATAGGGTTTCCAATTCGCTTTTCAAAAACAACTAATATTCAGTATTCCATTGTCACAAAATTCACATTTCAATACCAATCAATAATTTCATCAATCACAAATTCATATAATCTCAATTCAATATCAAGATAATACTAAACAAAACTCACCTTAATTACTTACCATACACATTAATTAAAATACAACAAATAAAAATTTCTAAATTCGGATTACAGAAATACAAACCGTAATTCTCGAGTTACTCCTCGTTAATCTTGCCTTTTCATTTCTTAGCCGAGGTCTCCGGCACAACGTTAGCTACAAAAATTAAAACAATTTAAAAACATTAATATACACAATTTCACATTGAATATTTAAATTTTTATTCAACTTTTGCTCACATTTCAATTTAATCCTTAATCAAAACTAACTTAATTTTATTTAAAACTAATTTCATATTTTCATTCAACTACCACTTTAGACTAATTTCAACCTTCAAAATTCACCATAAACCCTAATTTCAAATTTCTCTCAATTTAGTCCCTATCAATTCAATCCTTTTTTCACTTTTAACTTGAAATTCTATCAATTTAACCCCTAACACTTCAATCTATTCAACATGAACAACTTTTAAAAATTCACTAACTTCTAAAATTTCAATATAAATCAAGTAGTATTTTGTTCTAGGATTCTAAAAACATAAAAATTTTAAGAAAAGGACTAAATTGACTTACCACTTTGAGTTTGAACCTTAAAACCCTAAATTTTCTCCTTTCTTTTTCTTCTTTCTTTCGCCTGTTTTGTTCCCCAATTCTGTTCTTTCTTTTTATTTTTCTTTTATGTTTTGTTATTATTATTTTATTATAATATAATATATATTTTACTTATACAATAAGAAATACATGTATTATTATTATATACATATGATTATTATTTTTACACATGTATTTCACCATTACCATACATTTGTCATAATTTGATTTAATTACTTATTTATTTATTTTAAACTGTAATTATAATATAATATAATAATATTTTCTTAAATAATAAGTGAGTATATATAATTATTACAAGTATATGTATAATATTGCTGCACATGTAATTAACTATTACCATACAATTGTAAATTTTATGGTTTATTTGCTTAATTAGTCCATTTACTTTTCTATATTCTATTATTAAGCTTTCACACTTTATTCAATTTAATCATTATACCTTAATTTAAACAAATTCACCTAACCAAAACCTAATTAACTACTAATCGTTGTAAATATTTTAATAAATATTTAAGAATTCGTTTTTCAAAAACGGAGACCCGAAAATACACTTTCCGATACCCGTGACTATCGGGTCGTTACAACTAGGGAGTGGTTACTGTTAAATTATTTTTGGAAAGAGAATATGTAGAAATGGCATATTACATGGTTTCTACGTTAGGGTATATTTTCTAACAAACTAAGGAGGTGGGCATAAGGACAACTCTAGGAAATATAGTCTTGTGGTGGGGAGGACTATAATGTTACATAGTGAAGCAAGTACATATATAACAGCTAGCATCAATATTGATATTATTTTCTATTACTTGAAAATTGCCTTGGTAGAGTGCATTGTGCCATCTTCCCCAAGATTAGGAGAGATTGCTGTTATAACTTATTCTGTAGAACTATAAAATATCTAAACATTAAAACTTAGATTTTCATGAATAAGTTTGGAAACTGAAGCAAACTCTATATGAATGATAATCTCTCCTTTATTTCTTAAATTAAGCAAAATTGGTGGTCAAATGTTTGGCTACAAAAGAGATTAGTATAATGATTGACAAGGTTAAAGAAAAATTTCTTTATAAATTATTAATCATTGTGTTTTTTGCTTTTGGTTGTGGATTGTGTTGTTTTGCTAAGTTTTCTTCGCTTATAATATCTCTTTTGTCTTTGTTTCATTTCAATTATCTTTTCCTGGTATCTTCAGAAATCATTATTTTCTGGCATGATTAAAAATTTTATCAAGGGCATTGTTTTTCAGTTTATCATGCAGGCAAAGGCAATTTGTCCTGCAGATCCACTTGTATATAATGAGCATGGAGTTGTTGCATATCATATGAAAGAGTAAGGATAATGCACATTATTTTAGAGTTGGATTTTTAAACTTGTTGAAGCTTATTTTTAAGTTTACTAGGTTGATACTTCTATGTTTGAAAATGAGAACCAGGGAACAATCTAAAATTTATTATTACTATTATTCCATTGAACTTGGTCAACAGATTAATACTAACTAGTAAGTTTTTTGTTTTTCTTCCAAACATAATTTTCTATTACTTGTTTACCTGGTATGCAATTATTTTATGCACCATGTTTTTATGATTTAAATAGTCATTTCATTGTATGCCATTTTTTGGTAAAGATTCCATTTCATGTATATGTAAATATATCATTTATTTGTATTCCTTTCAGAAGGTTAAGTTCTTTTGAAGTTATATATCTAGTTTTAATTGTTATAACAACATTTTCCTTCCTTGGAAACCTTGTAAGTATAATCAAGCTATTTGGTGGTTTGAGAAAACATTGGCTCTTATTCCAAACCCATTAAATGAAATGTGGGAACCTACTGTAGTTAATCATGCCCATGCTTATAGGAAACTAAAGTATGTTATTTTAACTTTTTAGAACTCCATGCTATCTTAAAACTTTTTGTTCCCTATTAACCCCACAGTAATGCCCAAGCTTTTTCTGAAACATTTCTATATTCTGATGTTTTCAAATCTTTTGCAAGAAAGAATTATAGATACTTGTCTAAAGAACATGATCTTTAGTGGTGCTTTTACTAAAAACGTCGCTATAGAACATGATTTTTAGTGGCGCTTCTTACAAAAATGCAGCTAAAGAATATGATTTTTAGCGGCGTTTGTAAGAAAAGCGCTGCTAAAGATCATGTTCTATAGCGACATTTTCCCACATAAATGCTGCAAAATTTAGCAGTGTTTTTTGCGGCGCTTATCAAAACGTTGCAAATTGTTTTAGCAGTGCTTATAGGGCCAAAAAAATGCCGCTAAAAACATGTTTTGCTGTAGTGATGTGATGGTAAGGTAAGGAGATAGAGGAACACACTTATTTTTTGCTGCTGGAAGGGGAGACACTTAAACCATTTCTACCTCTTTTCTTAAACTAATAACATGTTAGACAAAATATGAATCAGGATACAGGGAAAAAAATACTATTCCATATCTAAATAGCTAGTTTTAACTTTTAAGACAGACAAGGAAGAGATTGGAAGAAAGAAAGATGGTTTACCCATTTCTTATGGAACATGCCAATGGTGAGTGAGTTGGGTTCGGGGAAAGTATTGACCATACAAAAACCTTGGATTTTAGGCATATTTGGAAGCTCATTAATGAACATCTCCAATTTTGAGGGATTCAGAAGCCTATAATCAACGCTGAGCTCTCCTAAGAGAGCTAAAACTAGGACATGAAACACCATAATCCTCCTCATCAAAACTAAAACCAAACACAAAACAGAGCAATAATGTTATGTGTAAGTGAGAGAAAGAGATATAAGCTTTCAAAGGAATGCCTCCTTAGCTGGTTAACTTTATAAAGATATGACAATTCATTCTCTTTACATAATTTCCCTAGGTTGAATTTCTTTTTTAGACTTTTTGCTGTTATTTTTATGTATCATATCATATTCTAATTTTTTATTACAAGGCTTTATCTAAAAATGGAAATAAACAAGTTTTTTTTACCGGATATTCTCTATTTAAAGCATTTATTTTTAATTTAGATTTATTATTATTTTTAATCCTTACCTTTTAAATTATATTAGATAATTTATTTTAGATATTAATCAATTAGTATATGTATACTACAATTTATAAAAAAAAAATTAAAAATTAATTTTAGTGTTATTGTTTTTCAAACTTCGTAATAAAACATATATTTTATATGTATTATATATATTTTATGGTAATTTAAATTTACATTATTTTTTATTTCTTTTTAAAATAATTACATCATATAGTAAACTAACATGTTCGCATTACAATTTTTTAACACATCATTCTCAGAACACTTATTTCCAATTTAGATTTATTACTCTTCTAAGAGGAAAGATGCACTTATATCGATGCAAAACTAAAGTGGTTTTACACCTAACTTTTTATAGGTTTACTATTTTAATAATTCAACCATTATATTTCATACTCCAATCATGTAGATGATGCATGTCAAGTTTTGCATAAATTAAAAATTTCTGACTATTTATTTTCTGGTGAAAAACTTTCAACTATTAAATATATATTAAATAGACAATATTTTAGATCCATATGATAGAGTTACCGGATTGATTTAAAAATGTCAAGCCATTTAAATTTTATATCGATGTAAGTGGATCTCTCCCTTTTTTTACTTCTTAGCTTTTAAATTTTATTAGATTTTTTTATAATTGAGAGAGGGTGTACCTAGAGGTTATTGCCATTAAATAATCTACTTTATGTTATAAAATAAATAAAGATAGAGAGAATAAAAAACAAAGAAAATATGAGAAGCAATAGAGAATGTATTTTATTGATCAATGGGATGATTACAATGCTTCTTCAAAGTCTCTATTTATAGGCATAAGAAGTATAAATGAAGTAGAGTTCTAATTCTAATAGTTATTAGAATTTAAAGTACATCAAAACTTATATTGATCTTGATGGACACCCACTTAATAAAATATTCATAACACTCCCCCTTGGATGTCCATTGGTAGATAACGTGCCTCGTTAAAACTTTATTAGGAGATCTGCTAAATTATCACTATAACGAATTTGTTGAACATTTATATCACCTCTTTTCTCAAGATCATAGGTGAAGAATAATTTTGGTGAAATATGTTTCATTTTGTCACATTTGATGTAATCACCCTTCAATTGAGCTATACATGCTGTTCAATTGAGCTATATATGTTGCATTATCTTTGTATAAAATAGTTGGCATCTTTTCCTGTAAAGGCAAATTACATATCTTCTGGATATGTTAGGTCAATAACCTTAGCCAAACACACTCTCGACTTGCCTCATGTATTGTAATTATTTCTGCATGATTTGAAGAAGCAGCAGCTAATGTTTGCTTTATTGAATGCCATGATATGACAATACTCCCACATGTAAATAAATATCCTATTTGAGATCGACCTTTATGTGGACCTGATAAGTATCCAGCATCAGCATAGCCGATTAATAGGGATTTTGATCCATTTGAATAAAATAACCCCATATCAATGGTCTCTGAGATATCTAAATACATGTTTAATTCCATTTCAATGTTACATGTTGGAGAAGAACTAAATATTTCTAACAAGTTTACAGCGAAATTATGACACTTAAATATGGTACTTCAGGACCAAGAAATTCTTCATCATTCTCGCAAGGATGAAATTGATCTTTATTCACATCTAACAATCGTACAACCATCGAAGTACTTAATGGGTGTGCTTTATCCATGTAAAATTTCTTTAATATCTTTTTATATAAGTTGATTGATGAATATGAGTTCCATCTTTTAAATGCTCAATCAGTAAGCCAAGACAAAACTTTCTTTTTCCAAGTTCTTTCATCTCAAATTCTTTCTTTAAACAATTTACTGTATTTTGGAGCTCTTTAGGAGTTCCAAAAATATTTAGATCATCAACATAAATAGCAATTATCACTAAATCTGATCCAAACCTTTTTATAAAGACACATGGACAAATTAGATCATTTTAACCTTCTTTTAACAAGTATTCAATAAGACGATTGTACCACATACGTCCAGATTGTTTTAATCCATATAAACTTTTCTTTAATCCGATCGAGCAATTTTCCCGAGAAACTTATATCCTTCTGGGATTTTAAATCCTTCAGGGATTTTCATATAAATTTCACTATCAAGTGTACCATACAAATAGGTTGTAACAACATCCATTAGATGCATGTCAATTTTTTCACGTACTGCCAGACTAATAAGATATCTAAAAGTGATTGCATCCACCACAGAAGAATATGTCTCTTCATAATCAATACTGAGCCTTTGCAAAAATCCTTGTGCTACAAGTCATGCTTTATATCTTAAGACTTCATTTTTTTCATTTCATTTTTGTACAAATTCTCATTTATATCCTACCGGCTTTACACCTTTAGGTGTTTGGACTACAGGTCCAAAAACCTCACGTTTAGAAAGTGAATTCAATTCTGCTTGAATTGCATCTTTCCATTTTGGCCAATCTTTTCTATTTCTACATTCCTCAATAGATTTAGGCTCAGGATCATCATTTTCTTTTTCTACTTCAATAGCAACATTATATTAAAAATTGTTGTCAATAACTATATTTTTTCGGCTCCATCTTTTCCCGGAAGTAAAATAACTTATCGAGATCTCTTCGTTATCATCATTTTCAGGTACCTGAATCCCTTCTAAGGTTTTATGATTATGATTAGTTATATCTTTGGTCTCTTCTTAGGAACTTGTCTCCATAATATAATCACCTTGAGTATTTGTTCCTTTCCTTTTATGAGGATTTTTATCTTTGGAACCAACTTGTCTTCCACATTTTAGGTATAGATTACTTTCTTTTGCACTAACAGTTTGCCCTATTGGGATATCAATTCGTATTGGTATTTGTTCAAATTTATTATGAACTTGAATTCTTAAATAATTTTTATTTTTTTAAAAAAATATTTTACTTATATGGATGATATGCATCATAAAAACTAGCTCAACAATCGTTAATGATTATGAAACACCCCCTACCCGTATCCGATGCCGGGACAGGATACGAGGCATTACTGGACTTAAACGCAATCAATCATGCAAACCCGGCCATAAAATTTCATTCATATTTCAAAATATTCAATCATACGTACATAGTCCCTTATTTGGGTCTACGAAACTCAAATCGTATTTTAGAAGAGGTTCGGGACTAAACCGAGAACCTCTAAAAGTTTTACATCACTTAGAAAATTTTTCATGTTTTGGAGAGTCACACGCCCGTAGGCCGTGTGGTCTCACACGCCCTTGTGGCTCTGGACATGCCTGTGTCCTCAGCCCATGTAACTCTATGTTTATGACGTCAGCAAATAAACAAGGGTCACACGACCAAGTCACACGCCCGTGTGCTAGACCGTGTCTTCCACACGGCTGAGACACACGACCGTGTCCCGTGTGGCCAGCACATAGGCTATTTTCCAAGCCTTTTTGTCACCCTTTACATGCACACACACAAACATGGATCCAGAAGCATTTAACATCCTCAATTATGATGCAGACATTTCATTTACTTATCAACATACATGTGTTACACATTCTCACATTAAATCAAGTCTAGACACACCATATCTTATTCATTTGGCTGTATCAATACCTTACCACTTATACCTTTATACCATAGTTATCTTCATGTCTATTTAATTCCAACTTATCTTCAAGCATAACCTTCTAGCCAAGTCATAACTTTATATAATGTCCACATTTCACATGCATAAAACAATATGCTTGACTAAGACGTTCTACACCAATTCCATATTCAATTTAACATTATTACTATTTCTCACTTTATACCATTGTACCATGGTTACCAAACTATCCATCAAACATCCATGTTCAAGGCATTATCATTCTATTTCTACATTACACATTTAATTCATGGTCATGACCACCTCGATTGGTCATAAAACATGTATTCAACACACATGACATATTACCAATCATGCATGACAACCAGGCATATTCACATCATAATTATTAGACACAACATGAATAGCTAGATTTCCAAGTCGTAATCAATAGGTCAATATAGGCCAATACATTTGGCCAAATTATAATAACACATGTTATAAAACTAAGTCCCTATACATGCCACTCACTTGATATTTCTAACTTATGTATAAATACTCCAAAGGTATTGGCTTGATAGTGTGATGCTGCCTCTGATGATCTTCAACCCCGAGCCGGCCTGAGAAAACTAAGGAATAGAAAGGAGGGAGTAAGCTTTACGCTTAGTAAGCTCGCATGAAAAATAATAAGCAATGTATTAACATGCTATTTTCAAATTCTTTCTATTTATTCAAAGTCTAGTCAAGCTATTTTCTCGAGTCATAGTGATTAAATTATTTATATCTGGAGCTACGGAACTCCAAATTAATATTTGTTAATTTTCCCTGAAACTAGACTAACATATATTCTTACCATAAAATTTTCAGAATTTTTTGTCTAACCAATAAGTACAATTTATTATTCGAATTATCCCCTATTTTGCTATTCGATAGTTCTGACCCCTCTAAACTAAAAATTAATTATCTCTTCATACAAGATTTGGATAATGTTCCCGTTTGTTTTTTTTAAAAAATAGACTCATTAAGGATTTTAAACATATAAATTATAACCCATAATTATTTTTTTAAAAATTTTAATGACTTTCCCAAATCAGAATAGCGGATTTTAAAATCATTCTGACTCTGTCTCACAAAAATTCAAATATCTCATAATATGAAATTCTTTTGCTTACACATTTCCTTTATATGAAAGTAGACTCAATAATATTTTATTTCATATCTTATTCAACTTATAATTCGATTTCCACCATTTTTGGTGATTTTTCAAATTCACACAACTGCTGCTGTCTAAAACTGTTTTATTACTAAATTTCACTCTTTCATGTTTTCTTTGTAGTAACTTTCATTATAACACTTACTCCATATCAATCTTACCAAAGTTCAATCACATATCGAGCACGTTGCTCATAAGTTTACACACACGAACCTTCACTTATTCATTACATAGTCATGTTCATATGTATTTTCACTTAGTAAATTTCTCGTTGAACTCATCGGAATAATAACAGATACCCGGTGGCCTGTACATATTACCACCCTTGTAACCGAAGCTTTCTGGTACGCATAGTAGCCTGCACTTAGTACTACACATGCAACCGAACAATCTGGTACATGTAGTAGCTTGCACTTAGTACTACACACATGATCGAAGCTATCGGGTACGCATAGTAGCCTGCACTTACTACTACACATACGACCTAACAATCTGGTACACATAGTAGCCTGCACTTAGAGCTACATACGTGACGTAAAACCGTCTTAAACACATAGTAGCCTGCACATAGTACTACATATGTGTTCTCACAACGGATCATTCGTATCTTTTCTATTTCAAAGGTCCAACCGGGAAATTCTTCACTTTTCAACATTTTACTAATTCATTCTTAGTCAATTTCGATTCGTAATTTACATCAAATGATCATTTTATAGGCAGCTACATCTCATATAATAACAAAAAGATAATAACATGTTTCATCAAATTTCCATTATATTCAATCATCCAATCACATGTTATCGACATTTGAGCTATCGATTACTTCATGGGTACATCACGTTCCCATACACAATATCATTAACATATAAATCAGTACAACCATAGCAAAACAGATTTCAAGTGTAACAACAATATCATGAATATCATGCTTATTTAATCACATGAACTTACTTGTCGAAATCTCGTCGAGTACAACCAATTCACACAACTCATGTAATAGTAATTTAACATTAATCACATTTTCCACATCATATTCATCATCCATAAATTCTTCTAATATATTAAATCATACATTTTATGCCATAATAATAGATAATTACAATTCAAGCATGATATTGCATTATTATTACCATATGAACTTACCTCGGGACCAAAATAACAAAAAGGAACCTAGCCATCAATTTTCTATTTTTCACCCGATCTAGGTCCAATCCTCATTTTCCTTGATCTATAATATCACATTTAGTCTAATTATTAGTCACATTATTTAATGTGATCCAAAAACAATATTTTAAAAAAATTACATTTTTGCCCCTAAACTTTGTCGAAATTACACTTTTTCCCCTAGGCTCTTAAAGTGATTTTTAATCAATTTTCTCACTCTATAGGCCTAGCCGAACCATTTTCATAACTATAGAAAACTAAAATTCTCATGAAAACACCCTTTTATACCACTTTTACAACTTTTACAAAATGGTCCTTCCGAACGTTTTCATCGAAAATCGCTTAGTAAAAGTCGTTTATTTAACACCCAACACTCATTTTCTACCATTAGACATCAAATTTCATGCATGTCACACATGGTTCAATTTTTAAACATGAACCCTAGCTCAAATTAATGGTAGAAATAGATAGATCTTGTTACGAGGATTGCAAAAATGTAAAAATCATTAAAAACGGGGCTAGAACGGACTTAAAATCGAGCTTAAAAGCTTGAAAAACCCTAGCCATGGTTTCTCCATGCAAGTTTCGGCCAAGAGGTTGAATATGGACAAAAATTGGCTTTTAGTTTTGTTTTTAATTCATTTTAATAACTAAATAACCAAAATGCCCTTAATGGAAAAAACTTTGGAAACATGCCAACCATGTCCATTTTTGTCCACCAACTTAACCAATGGTTTAATTACCATATAAAGACATCCAATTTAAAATTTCATAACAATTGGACACCTCTAGCATGTATAACTCAACTTTTGCACTCTTTACGATTTAGTCCTTTTGACTAAATTGAGTGCCCAAATGTCAAAATTTTCGAACGAAATTTTCATGAAATCATTTTATGAAATTTTAGACCATAAAAATATAATAAAAATAAAATTTTCCTCATCGGATTTGTGGTCCCGAAACCACTGTTCCGATTAGGCCCAAAATCGAGATGTTACATTACTCCCCCCTTTAGGGATTATGCCAGGTGCATATCCTATCCCTTATATGTATCCTAAATCTTATATATTTCCTTTTCTTAGTTTTATGCCAAGTTGGAATGCATGGCCCTGTGCATCTCCTTTCCCGATGACTTTGACTTAACCGATGATGTATAGGCCATCATCGTAGGAGGGATCGCATGAGGCACTGTCATGGAGCTCATCTCATTTCCAATCCCCATCACCTTATGGGATTCAAACACCTTCGCCATGGGTGATGCAAACTATAATACCTCAGATTTTGGGGTTAGAAGTTTTGTGATTTGTAAGTAAGGTCAATGGTTAGATCAGACAATTGGGTTTGTTGCTGTGTTTTATGTCAGAATGGGCCTGTTGGTCTGGTGGTTTGTTGTGTGTTAATTTGCCTCTGGGTTCTGGGTTCGAATCTTCGTGTGTGTTTATGAGAGTAATTTTATTTTATATATTTATGTATTTATTTATCTTATTTTAGTCAGTGAATTAAAAAAAAGATTTTAAACACGTTCTTTTCTCCCTCTCTAGCACGTTTGTTTTTCTTTTTATCCTCTCATCCTTTTCCCTTTCATTTTCTTGGTGGTTTTATTTTTGGGAATCATTATAATTTGTTCTTCTTATTTTCTTTCTAATTTCACATGTCATTGCCTCACATTTCCGTCTAATGGGAGTTTGAATCGGGTAAGTGTCGTTTTTTGGTATGTTTTTCTGTGACTTTCAAATTAAATTAGTTGAGTTCTTAGATTATTTGTTTGTGGAATTGAAATTTCAATCAGGTAAGTGGTGACGTTAGATCCGTTTGAAGTCTTTGGTTCGCAAAATCAGGTGTGGGTTCAGTAACTCTCTTTTCACTGTTAAAATTTTGATTGAGTTCAGTGAAATTCGACATATTTGGTGTATCTCTGAAAAATTATCATTCGAAGTGTCAATTGTTGTGGTTTTGCTTGAAATACTGTGGGTTTTTGGTGTGTTATTAGGTTAACAATGGTTGGGTAGCGTTTCGAGAGCAAAGGCACGTTCTGCAGCGAGTTCTGATATGGTTTCCTGACCACACGGGTGGCCATACGGGAGTGTGCCCTAATATGGGTGGTTCACATGGTCGTGTAGAATTGGGAAGTAGGGCTTTAGGGCCAATTTTTGTGCCACACGGCCTGGCCACACGGGCATGTGTCCCCACACAAGCGTGTGAGCTCTCCACACGGCCATGTCTCCTCTGCTTTTAATTTTTAGCATTTTTGGACATTGAGTTACATGGGCATATGCCCCCTTCACACGAGTGTGTGTGGCCTTCACACAGGCGTGTGTGGCCTTCACATGGGTGTGTAGACCCCCACACGGCCTAGGCATTTTCTACACGGCCATGTGGCTTTATGTGGCCAAATTTTGTATTGTGTCTATTTTTAATCTGATTATGATTCTGTGTGTTTCAACCCTTGGCTAGGTCTTTTTATGGGTGGTCGGGACTTTGTTTCGGCCTGGACTTGCGTGTTATTCGCAATCATAGCTCTAATTAAGCGATTTGGTTGAGTGTTAATTGATGTTATGTTATATTTGATTCTGATTTTGGGCATTTGAATGTGTGCATTTCTGATTTCGTACTCTATTTCTATAAGTTTGTCTTCAAATGGTATGCATTTTGCATTTGCATTAATCTTTTTGGGTTTGGTTGCGAAGAGAAAGGAGTTTAATTTGTTCTGGCAGTTTCAACTGCAACATGTCTGTCTGACAAATTTCTGCCATACCGCAATGCACAAGACATACATATATGTCACTCTGCATATATTAACATTTGAGCGGCTTAGTCCACATACTTGGTGTATAGGGTTGGATCGGCCTTTCGAGGTCATATGTGGTGTGCATGGTTGGATGAGCTTAAATAGCTCTTTTTGGGGTGTGATTGGGGGACGGAGATGTGTTTGGTTGGTTGGGTGGGTTTTTTATTACTTGTTGCATTCATTCCACATTCTGTCTGTTTGTCTGATTGCTAGACTAACTGTTTATAGATCGAGATGTTTCAGTACTGATACATTTGATTTGTTTGTGAAGACTATTTGTATAGCGGATTGCCATTGTGTTTTTTTTTATTGTGACATTTTGGTGTTCAGTTATATATTGTTTTCGAACTCACACTGAGCTCGTATAGCTCACCCCCTTAGTTTATCCCTTTGCAGGTACTCTCGTTTTTTGTAGCTGGACTTGGCATGGCGGAGGTCTCAGAGTGACATGTTTTAAGCCGGACTAATAAATAGACTTTTCAGATTTTTAAATTTGTGAACAGTTTCAGACTGCAAACAGCTATAAAGACTGTTGTACAATCTAATTTTGGATTTTTGTAAGTAGTTTTGTTTTGATTCCTAGAAACTTCAGAACTTTACTTCCGAGCTGTTTCAACGTGACTTGAGTTCTCTGTTTTGAATCCTAAATGGCCTAAATGGTTTAGTTCAATTTCAATAACTGTGTTCGAATAAGATTTTAACAACTCGTTTTGTAAAATTGTTTCATATCACTTCAGTGATCAATGTGACCCCCAAAATTCGGCCTAAACTCTTAGGTCGGGTTTTGGGGCGTTACACAAACACCTTTACAATCTTTGTTCTATCAAGGTGGGTCAACCTCCCAACACCCACAACCAAAACAAATTCTCGAACAACCATAACCCCGGCCGAAAACTGAACCAAGAAGGATTCCAACACATAACCGTTGACCACCCCAATGTGGCACTGATTTCGACCGACACATGCATTGATTTTTTATAATATATTTGTACAAACTATTTTTATATTATTTCATTTGATAAAATAGAATTTGTTTTGAATATTTTTGTATAAATTATTTTTATATTTTATCCTATTTAATAAAATATAATTTCTTTTGAATAAAGCAATAGAAATTATTTTTTTCATAGTTTCATTTAATCAATTATGAACTATTTCGATTTGGACATGTTTGAATTGTATGACCTAGGTTCCTGACATGTTTGAATTGTATGACCTAGGTTCCTACACCATTCGCACAACTTCTGTTGATTTATTCTTTCTCGGATATCCATATTATCACGTATTCTAATTGATCAAGGTCGACCTTTTGGTTTGCAGCGTAATTCTCTATTCGGTAACAACTTAAATGAAGCAAGCGATATAGACGACCACTTACATTGTACATGAAAACAGGTCTCCATACGTTGTACATGTATTCTAATTGGTACACTTCGTCGACATAACTTATGGGATCCAAACAAAGATTCTAACAAGCTGTAAATACATGAGCACATGAATAACGAAGTGTGTCAAACCTCTCATAGTCGCAAGTCCTATTTCTCAGCTATACACGATATTGCCCACCGGTAATACCTTGGTTCTATAACACTCCTAACCCCTCTCTGTCGTCAAATCAGGGTCACGAGCATTACTAATGAATCAAACAATTAATTCAATCATAATCAACATATAAACTAACTAATAACATTATAATATGCCGGGGTAGATCACAACAATCTAATACTTTCATGCTAGATTCTTATACATTCGAATAATAAATTATGCTATGCATTTCTAAACTTGGTCTTCCACTGTCTACACTTTTATCACTATTTATCCCTTCTAGAATGTCAGAATTTGAATACATACAAGACTATTCTAATTATTTGCATCAGAGTATTAGTCCATACTTCATCTACGAATATCTTTTTAATTTATCTTCAATGATGTTAGTGGAATGCACTTAATTTAGGTTTCCTAATCCACCCCAATTCAAAGTAAAAGTTACTCTTACAGCCCCTATTACAAGTCTACGGGACCCTAAAATAGTTTAAAAATAGGCAGGGACTAATTTGAAATAATTCTGGAAGTTTAGGAAATAATTACAAAAATTTTGATTTCAGGGGTTACACACCCATGTGGCCAAGCCGTATAACTCTTTGACTTGGGTCACACGCCCATGTGTGTTGCCCGTGTGTGACACACGCCCGTGTGGCCAGGTCGTGTGCACCCAAAAGTACTTTAGAACTCAAGTTTACCATTTTCTATTTACTGGACACTAAGAAACTCAATTACCAATCATTTAACCTATTCAAAACACAATTAAACATGCCCAAAATACACCAAATTCATCACCTAATATGTCTAACCAATGTACCCTCTTTGGTACCACATTTTATATGTTCAATTACATCAACAACACATCAAACATTCAAGACTTTCATTCATGTCACACTTACCATATTTGAACTAACTTTCAAACTTCTAAAGTTACCAAATATGATGCTAAGCACATACCAAGCATTATTCTAAGCTACCAAACTTTAAACTATCACATACCAAAATATAAACTAGGCTAGTATACCAACATAGCCTCAACCACAACCATATACACATTTAACCATCATTTCACTAGCAACTAAGTTAACAACATCTTATAAACGATATGAACAAAAGACTCCTTAGGTACATGCCATTACAAAATGAAATATCACCACACTTGAGCTTGGGATTTGTGATTTGATGCTGAGTCGATAATAATTCGAATAGTACCTAGCTGCGCACGGAAAACAAAATTGCATACTGAGTAAAACTCAGTGGTATTTCTATAATCCGAATAACATAACTTGATGTAAGTATTTAAAATGCAAAATGCAACAAGTAAGCTATGTTCGTATGTTTCAATTTAATAATATAATTTTTGCTCATTCCTTATTCACATCTACTAAGATTTTCACATGTTCAAATATATAAGTATATATATCAATGACATTTCATTTAACATTTGATAACATCATCTCATGTAATGGCAGGACTAATATCTTTGATCAATACTTGAATTCATTCAAGTTTCACATTTCAATTTATCATTTCATATTTCATTTCTCATCTCATAATCAATTCTCATATTTGTCATTTTAATATTTTCTCATCTCATATTCATTTCTCATATTTGCCATTAAAATATCAATCACATAAATTATTATTTTACTTTCCCCTATAAACACGACATGGACTCGGACGGATACACGGATCCAACCAACACACCAGTTTGGCACCCAGTGCCTCATCAGATAAATCTGAAGTAATAACTGCGCTCAGCGCTATATAAATTGACACCAGTGTCTCATTGGTTAAATCAAAGTAAATCGGCACCCACTGCCTCATTGACTCGAGGTCGAAGTAATACTTGAACTCTTCCTATCCTATGGCATGCCATCTATAGCCGACTCAGCCCGATACAGTTAATAGGGATTCATTTCACTTTTCAATACAACCAATGTCTCAATTTCACGAATGTATGTCATCACATATAAGCATATATTCAATTTGATAATAATCACATTTTTCTCAATACACATATATTCATAATCAATATGTTTCATAATATACAAAATCAATCCAGTTCATTTAAATTATGAATTTAATTCAATCCCAAAGTACTCACCTCAAATGCTTACCATAAGCAAACAATTATATATACAATAATCTATTATTTAATTCGGATTATAGAAACACGAACCATGATTTTCGAGCTATTTGACGTTGATTTTATCCTTCGTCTTTTTACTCGAGGATTCAGGTACGACGTTAGCTACGGAATAAAACAATTAAATCACATTAATATTACACATTTCAACTTCACATTAAATTTCAATTTTTACACTATATTTTGCTTATTCTTTAATTTAGTCCCTAAATAGAGACTAATTTTAACCTTCACAATTAACTTCAAATTTTTATACTAATTTCACTCTAGACTACATTTAGCTTTCTCTTTTCCAATTCAACCCCTTAATTTTGAATTTTTCATAATTTAAGTCCCTATTGTTCAAAATCAACAATTAATTCCACAATTTAGCCCATTTTCATTTCTATCTTAAAAATCTATCTATTTAATCCCTAATACTTAAACTATTCAACAATGTCAACATCTAAAATTTTGAACAATACTAAAAAATACAATATAGGTCGGGTAGCCCTAAGTACCGAGATTCTAAAAACGTAAAAATTACAAGCATAGGGACTAAATTGCACTAACCAATTTGGATTTGAACTTCCAAACCCCTAGTCGTGCGTGACTTCTCATTTTTCTTTCTTTCTTTTGTTTGCATGTAACAGAGATTGAAACATTCTCTTTCTTTTCTTTTGTTTATATTAATATAACTATTATTATTATCATTATTATAACTTAATATAATATATATATATATAATACACACATGCAAAATCATTAAGACATGGTCGGTCACCATCCCACTATTTAATAAATGGTATTTTTGCTACTTTAGTCCTTTTAATTTATTTCAATTTATATTTCAAACTTTTAACCCTTACGTGATTTGGTCCCTTTACCTTAATAACTCCTAATTTCACAAAATTCACTATTTCAAAAATTAATTAGCTACTAAGCTATGCTCATAAATATTTAATAACAATTAGCTAACAAAAATATTTATGGCTCGAGTTTACGAAAATAGAGTCCTAGAAATATGTTGTCTGACACCCCTGACTATCGGATCGTTATAGGTTTGGCTTGTCGAACTCTGTCACACAAAACCATATATGGTTACGATCGTGACACACTATGTGCATGGTGTTGGCCCGAGCCTTTGCCTTTGCCTTTGCCTTATTAATTTCTTGCACTACCTTCCAGCACCATACATGACCTCCATGTATTTGACCTTTATAACTCGTTGCTCGCTTTGGAAATAGTGCTGCCAAACGGAAGTATGTCTCCCGCACAACGGAGGTTTTCGGCAAATGACACATTCCTTTTAGAACAAAATTTATGCATTCAGTCAGGTTTGAGGTCATATGACCATATTTTAGGCCGCCATCGTATGCTTGTGTCCACTGATCGAAAGGTATGTTACAGAGGTAGTTTGCATCTTGATTGTTAATTGATAGCAAAATCGCCAACATCTCATGAAAATGGTCTTTACTGATCTTGTACCGTGTCAATATAAGTGGATAGCGATAATTACATACCACTCTTCCGTTTAGAACAAATTCAACATTACAAACGAAATAATATTGGTAGCGATTAAATACCCATGTTGGTCACTTGTTGTCGTTCAGTGTTAGATCGATATTGCCTGTAGTAGTTGGACGCAACATGCCTTAGATAATATCGATGGTGTGTACAATCCCATAAGCTTCCCTATCGCTCAATTGCAGCTAGTATTCCAGCGTCCCAGTCTGATATAACACAGATATCAGGTTGGGGGCAGACATGCCTCCTCAACCTAGAAAAAATGAAATCCCAGTCGTCACCTGACTCCCCCGGTGTTATTGCAAATGCAATTGGAAGGATTCTCCTATCACCATCCTGTGCCACAGCTAGCAATAGTCGATGGGTATATCTACCATATATAAAGGTACCTTCAATTTGTACCAATGACTTGCAGTACACAAATGCATCATGGTATTGCTTAAAGCTCTAGAACAGACGCTTGAACACTTGGCATCCACAGAGTAAGCGGTTGTTGTAGTACGTAGGGCTCGTTTCAAGGTCTGTTACGCAACCTGAGACATACCTCTCTAGCACCTGACACTACTGCCACAACTCATTATATGAAGTGTCCCACCCACTTTGCATCTTATCCAATGCCTTCTACTTAGCTACCCAGGCCTTGTGGTAATAAGGCGTGTACTTGAATTGGCTATTAATATTGGCAATTAAAACTGACACAGAAGTCCTAGGATCCCCCTTCACCATCAGTAGTATTAAGCCCCTTATCATATCTGAATCCATCTTGGGATGATCTTGTGAAACACCTGTCAACCCATGAGTACGTTAAATAATACAACATAAAATAATAACAATAATATTAAAAAACCCTAAACACCCAGTGATACTATACCGACAACACACATATGTGGATCTTTGAACTTTTTTATCTCCCACAACCCTGTCCTCTACTGATAGATTGACACTATGCATGTGGGCTGGAGGCGAGTACGCCGTGAATAGAAAATCTTCTTCTTCTTTATCTGAACCCCCCGTCACCGTCTTCAAGTTCAGTTGGAACAGACTCTAGTTCAGAAAATAATGCAACTTTTTCACCATCGAGGCTGGGCTCTTAGGGTGGATCCACATCAGACTCATCATCCGACCCACCATCATATGCAACGTACGAAGTCCTTTCATAGGTGGACATCGTAGGGAGTACATCATCCCTTTTCATGGAGGTTTCATAATGTCCCCAATCAGATGTAGATTGTTAACCACTAGAAGTTGATATCATTCTCCAATACATATTTCTAGCGTCAAACATCTACCCACCGAGTTGCGTGTCTCATCCACTAACGGAGTGTTGTGCAAGGGTCATACATTCCATACTGCCACCAAAAATGGACGCTTTCGTGTTTTGCCTCCCACTAACGGAGTGTCGGGCAGGGTTCGTGTATTCCTTTCGAACAGCAGTAGATGTTCAAGTCACAAGTGCTTCATTTGGCGATGAAAATTGTACATATAACTCAAGATAGGGTGATCCACTAGCGAGATGAGTCTGCACCATCACCTCCAAGCCACGACTACCTTTGATATCAAATGAGTCATATGTCACGGGATCAACCAAAGTACAACACCGTTCTCAGTGTCACGAACCACACCATTGTAGAAAATAACAGCACTAATACATTCACTCATTTTTAACCAAATTATTTGTTGAAAGAAATTCAAAACAAAAAAACATTATTCAAAAATATAATGATTCGTATAAATATTAATACGATAAATCAACTTATACCTTCTCAACCTCTTCAATTTCTATTCTTTTGAACTTCTCCAATTTCTTTTATTGTAACTTAAACAACAAGAGAATGAAATTTGGCTGATTTATAGCCTAAGGTCAAATAGGATGTAGTGTAGAAAAAGAGTGTCCAGCTGGGAGCTTTTTTCAGTACTTTACTGACAGTGCATCCTGCTTGAAGCGTTTTTTACCCTATTTTTTCAGAACCATCTTCTCGAAATTATTTTTTTCAGAAACTACTGTAGAAAAAGAGCATCCAGCTAGGAGCTTTTTTCATCACTTTTGCTGACAATGCATCCTGGTTGAAATGTTTTTTACCCTATTTTTCAAAACCATCTTTTCAAAATTATATTTCTAAAAACTACAGTAGAAAAAGAACGTCCAGCTAGGAGCTTTTTTCAGTACTTTTGCTGACAGTGCATCTTGTTTGAAGCATTTTTTACCCTATTTTTTCATAACCATCTTTTCAAAATTATTTTTTCAGAAACTACTGTAGAAAAAAGGCATCTAGCTGGGAGCTTTTTTCAGTACTTTTGTTGATAGTGCATCTTACTTGAAGCATTTTTTACCATATTTTTTTCGAGCCATCTATTTAAAATTATTTTTTTAGAAATTACTGTAGAAAAAGAGCGTCCAGCTGGGAGCTATTTTCAATACTTTTGCTAACAGTGCATCCTACTTAAAGCATTTTTGAACCTATTTTTTCAGAACCATCTTCTCCAAATTATTTTTTCACAAACTACTATACAAAAAAAAAGCATCCAACTGGGAGCTTTTTTCAGTACTTTTGCTGACTGTACAAAAAAAATCCATATCGTCAAAATAATTTTTTCAGAACTCATCACTTACCTTTTAAAAACCCTAAATTTCTAAACCCTAATTTATTTTTTAAAATCCCTAAATGCTATTTTATTTTCTCCAAAACCCTAAATCCTAAAACAAATAAAGCCTTAATTTATTTTTACAAAAACCCTAAACCTACCTATAAACCATAAGCCCTAAACATGCAAATAACCCTAAACCCTAGAAAAAACATGGGCTAAAGCACTTTCGTGTCAGTGCGCTTTATGCTGACATGGGAAAAGCACTCCTTCAGGGACGTGCTTTTTTGAAATTTCCCATTAAAACGCTTCCACGTAGGTGCGTTTTTGGTTGTTTGACCCATTCCGGTAAATAAAGTTTAAAGTGCCCATTTTTTAGTAAAATACTTGTCAAAAATGGCTAAAATTTATTAACTATGATTAATTTAAAGTTAATGAATTAGCCATGGCTAATTGCATAATGATATGACAGTTCTGTTTATATAGTTTTCTTACTTTGATGATACGCTATCATATTATAATCATTTATAATTGAACTCGATATATGACATTGGTAATAGATAACAAACTCTGTTATGAGCTAAATATATAAACTCTATTATCATAGGCAGTGAGATAAAAAAACAAATGAGATAACATTGTAAATCCACCCTGGTAGCTTCTACAAAATAAAAAAATCCATTTTGTAAATTTATTTTTCGGTTAGATTTTCATTACTAATGGGCGTCAAAACCACCAAATATAAATTCCTACGCTCTAACTTAATTTAATAGTAGTATAAAGTAGTAGAGTTGATCCTACAAGGACTGGAACTTCTAATCTTGTTTTCGTGACCAAATTTCAGAGTCTAGGCAGCTGTCATGCCCTCGACTTATTCGTGTGGAACTGTAAACAAATGAAATGGGAAAGTTTAGTTGATAGAGAAAATAAAATAAAGAAATATATAATAAAATAAAATAAAAACAGAATTATGATTGCAAAATAAAATTAAGTGAATTATATTAAATCAGTGAACTAAATATATTAAAACTTAGCATCAGCCTCAATACACTCCAAACTCGAACCAATCCTTGAAAAAGTGGATTTTTCCTTCCAAATGATAAGCTGGTTATAACGAGCAAGAACGTCCTAACGACCAACTTTTCCTTTTGTAGTCAATTCTGATACAACCTGCAAACTGACCCTTGCCAAATTTCTAACCACATGACTCATGCTCGTAACTTAAGATTTCAACAGTCTTACTATCTAAAAAGCTCAACTCGAATCAACGGCTTCAACCACACGGGTCATTTAAATTTGATCACTATCTCCCGTGACGAAATCCAATTGGTCATTTCCTACCTGGACATGTCAATTTGTTCGCGGGAATTCGAATGCAACACTATCGTTTCGACTTCCCAACTTTACACCAAACAATTCTAACCCAACACGCGCTTTTTGAATTGAAACTGAATTGATTTTAAAAGACGAATTTGAACTATGCCATTTACTGGAGAGATAGCAAATACCATGTTTAAAATTTTTTAGTGCGAGTTCATATCTCACGATTGTTTTGTCGGAACGATAACCTGGCTAAAGCTAAAATGGAACTAGTTGAGCATGAAATTAATCATGCTAGTTGGCATATGGAAATGATTTTTAATGGAAATGGTGGTGAGTGAAAAGGGGAAAGGACTTGGGAAGCAATTTAGCCGAAGTCGTGAAATGGAAAAAAGAATGGAAAAATGCCAAAACTTTATTGACGCAAAAATGGAGAAAAGAAATGAATTATTTTTTCCCAAACCAAATATGTATCCAAGTGTGTCCCTCAAAAGCCACCAACACTAAGTATTTATACGCATTCCTCATGCTAAGTTTAGTAAGATTTCTCCTAAAAAATATCAACTAAAAATCAAATTTAAACTATTTATAGAATTTTGAAATTTTCAAAAATCTTATTTTAACCAGTCAACCACTAATTCTTCACTTCTTCAATTTGGCCCTTCTCTTTGCTTTTCGTTCCAATTTAGCCCATTTTGTTTGATTTTGAATTTTGGCACTCCAATTTCATTCCTGATAAGCAAAACACAAGTTTAGTAGTATCTTGTTCAAAAATTAGCCAAAAATAAATACATTAAAAGCACAAATTTAACTTGTTATCAAATTCCCCCTACTTAGCCAATGTGTGTCCTCAAGAATATTGTATGTTTCTATACTAGAAACTATCCGATAATTTATCAAAAACCAAGCCTCTCTTCCGCAACCATTATCAATGCAAACAGTTTAGGTGAAAAATGAATAAGAATTCAAAAACTCAGTTTAATCAACAAATGTCTATAAAATTTAAACATGTAAATCCAATCATTTCACTAAATTAAAACTGAACCAAACTTTACAAGGTATATATTCTTAATTAATTATGCTATGCATTTAGGACATAGTCAAACCTTTTTACGCAAAATGAGATGACAACCCAAGCACTTTAACCCAGTTACTCAATTTGACACGTCTCTAAACAAACTATTTTTCCCTACTCATGGTAGCTTGGTTAGCGGAGCGTTTGCAAGTTTTCAGCTCGTCACTCGAACCTTTTTTATGAGAAATGAGATGAAAACCCAAGCTCCTCATCCAAGTTACTAAATTTGGTCTCATTTTCAAAATCTGCACTAATAACTTATGCCATCAGCAAAGTAGAATTAATTTTTCTTTTCTTTTATTTTGTTTTCTCCTTTTTCTTTCATTTTTTCATTAAAAAATATATTTAAAATCAAATAACTAAGAATGATATATTTACCAAGAAAATTTATAAAGAATCAATTTTCATGAAACAATCTATGTGACAACCCGAATTAGGGCCTAATCGGAATAGTGGTATTGTGACCACAAATCCGAGATAGAAATAATTGTTTTATAATTATTTTGGGTTTTATGATATGATTACGTGATTGTGTGAAAATTTCGTGATAAAATTCTATGCTTAAAATGCTTAAATTGAAAGTAGGGACTAAATTGAATAAGTTGCAAAATTTGCATCCTAGAAGTTTTTAGTATGAAATTGCTTTGGAATATTAATTAGGAGGTCTTAAATGGCAATTTGACCAATTTTAAGTTCATGGACAAAATTTGGGACATGGAAGGAATTTTGAAAGTTTAGTAAGGAGGGCATTTTGGTCATTTGTATATTAAATGAAATAAAATGGGAAAAATAACACAAAATTGGTCATCTTCTTCACTAGTTGCTGCCGAATTTTCCTCTCTTCCATAGCTAGGGTTTCTTCAACTTTCAAGCTCCATAGTAAGTAATTCCAAGCCCCGCTTTTAATGTTCTTTACATTTTTGAAATCCTCGTAGTACTGCGCTTACCTATTTCTACTATTATTTTGAGTTAGGGTTTATGTTTAAAAATTTACCCATGAATGATAGGCATGTATTTTGATGTTTGATGGTAGAATATGAGGTTTTAAATTATGTTAAACAACTTGTGCTACTCGGTTTTAAGTGAAAACGAGTAAAACAAGATAATTGGTAAAAATACTTATTGTTCATAACTATATGTTAGAGTGAGAATTTGATGTTGTTGTAGAAGAGAAAATGTTCAGCATGTCATAAAACATAGGAATAAGGGCTGAAATTAAATTTCCGAGCCTTGGGGCAAAATTGTAATTTTGTAAAAGTTAGGGGGCAAAAATGTAATTTTTTCATAATGTGATTTTTGGATTGAAATAAATAGTATGAGTGTTAAATGAGCTAAATGTATTGTTATAGATCAAGAAAGGCGTGGAATTGACCTTGAGCGGGGAAAAGAAAAAGCTTTGGACTAAATTGCAAAAATTTCACATTTTGCAGAGGTAAGTTTGTATGTAAATATTACATTAATTTTATGCACATTCTTATATTTCATCCTATTATGTAAATATATTAGCGGATGTTAAAAATATAAATAGACCATTGGAAGAATGGAAATAAACAATAGAGAGAGATCCCGATTGAACATTCGGAGAGATCGAATAAAATAGAGGAAGCGTAGCTAGGTCACATGTATGATGCTGAGTGCACATCATGTGTACAAGAAAGCTACGAGATACAATGTAGTAGATAGGTCACATGTGTGATACGGGATGTATCCCATGTAGACAAGAGAGCTACGTAAGAGATGAATGTAGCTAGGTCGCATGGGTGATACTATGTGTACACCATGTAGACAAGAGAGCTACGGGACATATGTAGCTAGGTCGCATGCGTGATTCCAAGTGAAGGACACCATGTAGACAAGAGAGCTACGAGACAAATCGGCTAGGTCACATGAGTGGTACTAAGTGTTCACTATGTGTACAAGAGAGCCGAACTAAATGAAGTATGATGGTGGAGCTGTGGGCTGAAGCCATTAAATATCAAGGGTTGATCCGAATTATTCAACGGGATGGCTTAGTAGTGAGATTGTAGTCACGGACCTACACTTGTAACGTATGAAATGTGATGAAAATGATTTGTAGTATATATTTATGTAAGTTAAAATGAGGTTAGTGCAAAGAATGGGTGAAAGAGTGAAAGTAGCATTAAATCTGTTATGGACAGTAACAATGATGTGATTTTGAAAAATCACCAAAAATAGAATGGATTTAAATAGAGGTTGAATGAGATGTGGAATTAAAGCTTAATGAGTCTATTTTCATATAAAAGAAACAGAGCAAGCAAAAGAATTCTATATTTTGAGATATTTGCAATTGTGTGTGACTTGCTCAGAATGACTACGTGGTCCCCTGTTCCAACTTTGAAAAATCATTAAAAATTGTACAAAACAAATTAAGAAATATAGTTTATATGCCTAAATTCCTCATTTAGTATAGTTTTAAATGAAATAGATTTTATGGTTATTTGAAATGTGTACTGGGATAAATTCAATTCGTAGTGAACAGAGGTCAGATCAGTTGAGCTGTGTAACAGGGGAAACTTTAACCAATAAACTGTACTAATTAGCTGAACCAAAAATTCTAGAAAAAAATTAGTAAAAATATTTATGAGTCTAGATTTATGGAAATTTTACGGATTTTAATTTCGAGTTTTGTAACTCGAGTTATGATTTATTTAGCGAACATGATGCAGCAGAGACAGCTTAATTAAATTGGAGTGAATAGTGAAATTAAAGTAGATATACTTGAGTTGTTGTATAAACATATTAGATTCTTTCATTAATATTTACTTACTTACTTACTAAGCTATAAGCTTACTTTGTTTTCTCTCTTTTGTTTTATAGTGTCCTTCAGCTTGCTCAGGAGTTAAGGATCGCGAAGATCTGTCCGCACTATCAATACTTTAGGGTATTGAACTAAATATTTTGAATTATGGCATGTATAGTAGACTTAATTATTTTGTTAGGTGTCATAATTGCCTAGGTTTAAAATATTGGTTACGGTATTCGATCAACTACTTTGTATAAGCCATTAAAGTTGGCTAATATTGTTCAAGACATATGTTATAACGATACACTATCAAATTGGATGACATATTTCTATTTCGGTTTTTGTTTAATGGTATGTGCTATGTTCTAGTAATACCTTGTACGCTGTTCCGGTGACGGTAACGGGTAAGGGGTGTTACATTTAGTGGTATCAGAGCTATGGTTTAGTCGGTTCTCGGACTAATAAAGTGTGTGTAAAAGTCTAGCTATACATGCCATAAAAATATTGTGATAGTGTGGTGACTCCTGATTGTTCTAAACTGTGTTTTGTTTTAATATAGTAATGGATCCTGAAGGAACTGCGGCTGATGATGCTGCTAGTAATGCGCCGGCTCCTGCACAAGGGACCGCGCCTGTGGAAAGTAGATCTGAGACATTGAGACAAGGAGATGAGGCTCGGGATGCCTTTCTCCAAAGGATGAACAATTGGTATACTGAATTTATTCAAGCAAATCCAAATGCTCAACCTCCTCCACCCCCTCCTATACCTCAGACGATTCCTGTAGCTGCTCAAGGCATAGATTTGGTAAGGATGAACAAGCCTCCAGTTGACAAGATTCGAAAACAAGGGGCCGAAGAGTTTAGAGAAAAGATTGATGATGATCCTAAGAAAGCGGAATTCTGGCTTAAAAATTCTACCCGTGTATTTGATGAGCTCTTATGTACACCCGAGGAATGCTTAAAGTGTGCTGTATCACTTTTGAGAGATTCGGCCTACCATTGGTGGAAGACTAGAGTAGCAGTGGTGCCAAAAGAAAGAGTTACTTGGGATTTCTTCCAGAGGAATTTAGAAAGAAATACATAAGTCAATGATTTCTTGATCAAAACGGAAGGAGTTCCTTGAATTAAAGCAAGGCAAGATGTCTGTGGCAGAATATGAACGCGAATTTGTGAGACTTAGCAAGTATGCTCAGGAATGTGTGTCCACCGAGGCCATTATGTGCAGAAGGTTTGAAGATGGGCTGAATGAGGACATTAAAGTGCTGGTAGGAATTTTAGAGTTGACAAATTTGTAGTGTTGGTTGATCGAGCTCTTAAAGCTGAAGAATTGAACAAAGAAAGAAGAAAAGCTGCTATTGAGGCTCGAGATGCCAGAAAAAGGCCGATAAGCAAGCCATTTCAATCTCAATCAAAGAGGTCCAAAGAGGCAAACCCTCGAATGACAGTTTCAATTGGGGATTCACACAGAGATCGTGGTAGAGCGTATTCGAGGCCTAAAGCTCAAGCTACTTTGGTGGCAAGTGTGGGTAATATGCGACCTAGAAAGCCCGAATGTCAGCAATGTGGCAGGCAACATTATGGTGAGTGTTGGGGAACCGAGCGAGCTTGTTTCAGGTGCGGTTCTCGTGAACATTTTATTAGAGATTGTCCGAAGAAAGTTAAAGAAGAAAGATTTCCGAGTGCTAGATGAATACCACCACCGCTAGTAGTAGGGGTAGACCACCGAGAAATACTGGAGGTGGGACTAGCAGTAAAACTGTGACGAAAGATTCAGTGGCAAGATCAGAAGCTAGAGCACCTGCTAGAACTTATGCTATACGTGCCCGAGAAGATGCATCATCTCCCGATGTCATTACTGGTACATTTTCTCTCTATGATACTATTGTTATTGCATTGATTGATCCCTTGATCCACTCATTCCTATATTTGCATGAATTTAGTATCTAATAAAAAGTTACCGGTTGAGCTTACTGAGTTTACGATTAAAGTGTCGAACCCTTTAGGCCAATATGTACTAGTTGATAAGGTTTGCAAGAATTGTCCATTAATGATTCAAGGTCACTGTTTTCCGCCAATTTGATCTCTATTACCATTTGGTGAGTTTGACGTTATCTTGGGAATGGACTGGTTGACATTGTATGATGCTAAGGTAGATTGCAAACAAAATATACTAGAGTTGAAATGTGAAAATGGAGAAATTCGTGGTTGAAACAGATGAATCAAATAAATTGCATATGGTGATTTCGCATATGTCCGCATTGCAATAAATACATGAGAAAAGGGTGTGAAGCTTATCCGCTTATGTAATGAATACTTGAGTTGCCTCAATTGAAGCTTGAATCGATCTTGATAGTTTGTGAGTTTCGGATGTATTTCCGCACGAATTGCACGAGTTGCCTCGAACGAGAGAGATAGAGTTTGCCATTGATTTGATTTGTTGCTGCGCATCGCACCGATCTCGATTGCTCAGTATAGAATGGCTCGATCGATTAAAAAGAATTGAAGGTTCAGATTGCGTGGAATTAACGATAAAGGGATTTGCAAGACCGAGTTTCTCTCCTGAGGTGCTCCAAAGATTATTCGTAAAAGAAGAAGGATGGTTCAATGAGACTTTGCATTGATTACCGTCGACTTAATAAGGTGACTATAAAGAAAAAATACCCATTGCCGAGGATTGATGATTTATTCGATCGCTTAAAAGGGGCCACAAATGTTTTCAAAGATCGATTTAAGGTCCAGTTACTACCGGTTGAGAGTTAAAGAGTCGGATGTGCCAAAAACCGCCTTTAGGACAAGGTATGGACATTATGAGTTTCTTGTGATGCCTTTCGGCTTAACAAATGCTTCAAATATATTTATGGACTTAATGAATCGGATCTTTCGGCCATATCCGGATAAGTTTGTGGTAGTGTTTATAGATGACATTTTAATTGATTCTCGGGATGAGTCCGAACATGCCAACACTTGAGAACCATATTGCGATCTTGAGAGAAAAGAAACTGCTTGCCAAGTTTAGTAAAAGTGAGTTCGCTTCGTGAAGTCGGATTTTTGGGACATATAGTTTCGGTGATGGTATTCGGGTGGATCCAAGTAAGATTTCTGCGATCGTTGATTGGAGACCGCCAAAGAATGTATCCGAGTTAGAAGCTTTTAGGCTTAGCCGGATATTATAGATGTTTTGTTGAAGGATTTTCGATGATTGCCTCTCCTATGACTAAGTTGCTGCAAAAGAATGTTAAGTTTGAATGGACTGATAAATGTCATCAGAGTTTTGAAAAGTTGAAAGCACGATTGATGAAGCACCAATTTTGGTACACAAATTTCAACCAGAAAAGAGTTCGTAATTTATAGTGATGCATCGTTGATGTGCCTTGGATGTGTGTTGATGCAAGAGGGTAAAGTGGTAGCTTATGCTTCGAGACGCTTAAAACCGCATGAGAAGAACTATCCTACACATGATTTGGAATTGGCCGCTATTGTTTTTGCCTTGAAGATTTGGCGACATTATTTGTACGGTGAAAAATGCCGAATTTTTACTGATCACAAAAGTTTGAAGTATTTGATGAATCAAAAGGATTTGAATCTGCGACAAGATGGCTTGAATTATTAAAGGATTATGATCCGTGATTGATTATCATCCGGAAAAGCAAATGTAATTCTTGACGCCTTGAGCGTAAAAATTTCTTTTTACTTTGAGAGCCATGAATACGGGGCTAGCGTTGTCCGATGATGGGTCAATCTTAGCGAGAGATGAGAGCTAAACCGTTATTTCTTTAGTTGATTTGTGATGCTCAAAAGAATGATAGTGAGTTGCGGGCAAAGAGAACTCAATGTGAGTCGAGTTCGACTCAGTTTTGAGTTGGACCAGACGATCGCTTGATGTTTCGAGACGAGATATGTGTGTCAAAAAATGATAAATTGATTCGAAAAATATTACATGAGGCGCACAATGGTTTTTTTATCAGATTCACCACGTAGCACAAAAATGTATAATGATTTAAAGAAGTTGTATTGGTGGCGGTATGAAAAGGGACATTTCGAATTTGTAACCAAGTGTTTGATTTGTCAACAAGTAAAAATTTGAACATCAAGTGCCTTGGGGCTACTTTAACCTTGTAATGGTGCCTGAGTGGAAATGGGACAAGATTACCATGGATTTTGTGACCGGTTTGCCTTTGACTCCTAAAAAGAAGGATGCTTGTTTGGGTAGTGGTTGATAGATTAACACAATCAACCCACTTTATACCAAAGACGTGCACCGATACTCACTTGATAAGTTAGCCGAATTATATATTGCTTGAAATTGAGGTTGCACGAGTATTACCTATGTTTATAATATCGGATAGAGATCCGAGATTTACCTCGAGATTTTGGAAAAAGTTACAAGAAGCTTTGGGTACAAAATTGAACTTTAGTACTGCGCTGTTTCATCCACAAACAGATGGTCAATCGAAAAAGAGTAATCCAGTACTCAAGATATGCTTAGATGTTGTGTTTTAGAATTTGGAGGTAGTTGGGAGAAATATCTATCTTTGATTGAGTTTGCCTACAATAACAGCTATCAATCAAGTATACAAATGGCACCGCATCTGAAGCCTTGTATGGTCGTAAGTGTCGGACTCCTTTATATTGGACCGAGCTTAGTGAGAAACAGATTCACGGAGTTGATTTAGTTAAAGAAACCAAAGAGAAAGTAAAAGTAATTCGGATTGTTTGAAAGTCGCTTGGATCGACAAAAGTCATATGCATTTGGAAAAAAAAGAGATTGAATTTCAAGTGGGTGATAAAGTGTTCTTGAAGGTGTCACCATGGAAAAAGATTCTGAGATTTAGCCAAAAAGGCAAGTTGAGTCCGCGTTTTATTGGGGCGTATGAGATTACGAGAGAATTGGACCAGGTGGCATATCGGTTGGCTTTACCGGCAGAGTTAGAAAGAATTCATAACGTGTTTCATGTATCAATGTTGAGACGTTATCGTTCTGATCCTTCACATGTGGTTTCCCCAACAGAAATTGAAATTCGATTGGATATGACCTATGAGGAGGAACCAATAAAGATTTTGGCTCGAGAAGTTAAACAGTTAAGAAATAAAAGTATAGCCTTAGTGAAAGTATTGTGGCACAGACATGGGATAGAAGAGGCTACGTGGGAACCTGAGGAAGCTATGAAGAAACAGTACCCAAACCTTTTTACCGGTAAGATTTTCGGGGACGAAAATCTCTAAAGGGGGGAGAATTGTGACAACCCGAATTAGGGCCTAATCGGAATAGTGGTATTGTGACCACAAATCCGAGATAGAAATAATTGTTTTATAATTATTTTGGGTTTTATGATATGATTACGTGATTGTGTGAAAATTTTGTGATAAAATTCTATGCTTAAAATGCTTAAATTGAAAGTAGGGACTAAATTGAATAAGTTGCAAAATTTGCATCCTAGAAGTTTTTAGTATGAAATTGCTTTGGAATATTAATTAGGATGTCTTAAATGGCAATTTGACCAATTTTAAGTTCATGGACAAAATTTGGGACATGGAAGGAATTTTTGAAAGTTTAGTAAGGAGGGGCATTTTGGTCATTTGTATATTAAATGAAATAAAATGGGAAAAATAACACAAAATTGGTCATCTTCTTCACTAGTTGCTGCCGAATTTTCCTCTCTTCCATAGCTAGGGTTTCTTCAACTTTCAAGCTCCATAGTAAGTAATTCCAAGCCCCGTTTTTAATGTTCTTTACATTTTTGAAATCCTCGTAGCTTTCTGGTTTACCTATTTCTACTATTATTTTGAGTTAGGGTTTATGTTTAAAAATTTACCCATGAATTATAGGCATGTATTTTGATGTTTGATGGTAGAATATGAGGTTTTAAATTATGTTAAACAACTTGTGCTACTCGGTTTTAAGTGAAAACGAGTAAAACGACATAATTGGTAAAAATACTTATTGTTCATAACTATATGTTAGAGTGAGAATTTGATGTTGTTGTAGAAGAGAAAATGTTCAGCATGTCATAAAACATAGGAATAAGGGCTGAAATTAAATTTCCGAGCCTTGGGGCAAAATTGTAATTTTGTAAAAGTTAGGGGCAAAATGTAATTTTTCCATAATGTGATTTTTGGATTGAAATAAATAGTATGAGTGTTAAATGAGCTAAATGTATTGTTATAGATCAAGAAAGGCGTGGAATTGACCTTGAACGGGGGAAAGAAAAAGCTTTGGACTAAATTGCAAAAATTTCACATTTTGCACCGAGGTAAGTTTGTATGTAAATATTACATTAATTTTATGTACATTCTTATATTTCATCCTATTATGTAAATATATTAGCGGATGTTAAAAATATAAATAGACCATTGGAAGAATGGAAATAAACAATAGAGAGAGATCCCGATTGAACATTCGGAGAGATCGAATAAAATAGAGGAAGCGTAGCTAGGTCACATGTATGATGCTGAGTGCACATCATGTGTACAAGAAAGCTACGAGATACAATGTAGTAGCTAGGTCACATGTGTGATACGGGATGTATCCCATGTAGACAAGAGAGCTACGTAAGAGATGAATGTAGCTAGGTCGCATGGGTGATACTATGTGTACACCATGTAGACAAGAGAGCTACGGGATATATGTAGCTAGGTCGCATGCGTGATTCCAAGTGAAGGACACCATGTAGACAAGAGAGCTACGAGACAAATCGGCTAGGTCACATGAGTGGTACTAAGTGTTCACTATGTGTACAAGAGAGCCGAACTAAATGAAGTATGATGGTGGGTAGTGGGTGAAGCCATTAAATATCGAGGGTTGATCTGAATTGTTCAATGGGATGGCTTAGTAGTGAGATTGTAGTCACGGACCTACACTTGTAACGTATGAAATGTGATGAAAATGATTTGTAGTATATATTTATGTAAGTTAAAATGAGGTTAGTGCAAAGAATGGGTGAAAGAGTGAAAGTAGCATTAAATCTGTTTTGGACAGTAACAATGACGTGATTTTGAAAAATCACCAAAAATAGAATGGATTTAACTAGAGGTTGAATGAGATGTGGAATTAAATCTTAATGAGTCTATTTTCATATAAAAGAAACAGAGCAAGCAAAAGAATTCTATATTTTGAGATATTTGCAATTGTGTGTGACTTGCTTAGAATGACTACGTGGTCCCCTGTTCCAACTTTGAAAAATCATTAAAAATTGTACAAAACAAATTAAGAAATATAGTTTATATTCCTAAATTCCTCATTGAGTCTAGTTTTAAATGAAACAGATTTTATGGTTATTTGAATTGTGTACTGGGAGAAATTCAATTCGTAGTGAACAGAGGTCAGATCAGTTGAGCTGTGTAACAGGGGAAATTTTAACCAATAAACTGTACTAATTGGCTGAACCAAAAATTCTAGAAAAAAATTAGTAAAAATATTTATGAGTCTAGATTCAGGGAAATTTTATGGATTTTAATTTCGAATTTTGTAACTCGAGTTATGATTTATTTAGCGAACATGATGCAGCAGAGACAGCTTAATCAAATTGGAGTGAATAGTGAAATTAAAGTAGATATACTTGAGTTGTTGTATAAACATATTAGATTCTTTCATTAATATTTACTTACTTACTTACTAAGCTATAAGCTTACTTTGTTTTCTCTCTTTTGTTTTATAGTGTCCTTCAGCTTGCTCAGGAGTTAAGGATCGCGAAGATCTGTCCGCACTATCAATACTTTAGGGTATTGAACTAAACATTTTGAATTATGGCATGTATAGTAGACTTAATTATTTTGTTACGTGTCATAATTGCCTAGGTTTAAAATATTGGTTACAGTATTCGATCAACTACTTTGTATAAGCCATTAAAGTTGGCTAATATTGTTCAAGACATATGTTATAACGATACACTATCAAATTGGATGACATATTTCTATTTCGGTTTTTGTTTAATGGTATGTGCTATGTTCCAGTAATACCTTGTACCCTGCTCCGGTGACGGTAACGGGTAAGGGGTGTTACAATCTAATTACAATATTTCAACTTTACAACACACACGTCGATTAAACTAGATAATGAACACTTTAATTCAAGAACCACCTAACTATCTAAATTAACTAAGCATAGAAATTAGAGGCTCAATGTCAAAAAAATTAACGAATAATTCTAGCATAAGAATTAACACATGCGAAAGAGAAACAATCATTCATACTTACTAATTCAACACCCCCTACTTAGCCCATATTTCCCTGAGTGAGTAATAATAAAAGAATAAATAAGAAAGAGAAGGGTCAAGTGTACTCCCCGTGTATGTTTAATTCGATATGGGGTGGTTCGGGCAGTTCTGGTTGGTTCAGTACTAGGTGTATGTTTCAACAAATGGTAGCACTGAAATTTAAAAAAACATGCCCATGCTACAAAAGAAATCTAATTTTAATTTGTTTTTAAATGAAAAAGGACAACCTCCACCATCGTTCTTAGAAAATAGCATATTAAAATAGATTACATAATAATCCTATTGTTTTTGTTTTTCTTTTCAACATAAATTAAACTTAATTCGAAATTAAATAAATTAAAATAAATATGGGTTGCCTCCCAAAAAGCGCTTTTGTTTAATGTCGTTAGCTTGATGACCTGAGTGTTATTCATTTGGTTCATCAAGAATTAATCCTTCCATTACGTGCACTTGAAAGTTCTCGTAGAAAGGTTTCAACCTTTGCCCATTGACCTTGAAGCATTTTTTGGATTTCTCCATAATCGGTGGATTGAGGCGTCTTTGAGCTTCTCCGTTCGGGTTTGCCTTTTCCTCTATTAGAATCCTTTAATGTTCTGGTAATGATTTGATCTCTAATTTTGGGCCTCCATGTGAATGACAGCTTCGTGTATTGGTTCTTTGATCGTCAATAATTCCTCTAGTTTTTCATAGCATCGAGATCTAAACTCTTGTAAAGCACAGTTTATAACTTATCCTCTTCATGATATTCAAAATGTAACTTTGTTAGTGGTTCAATAATATCGATACCAGAGACATTCGACGTTGTATTAGGTTGACCCATCACCTCATAAACATTAAATTTTGCCACTTCACCCATCACATCAATTTTTGTACATGCAGTGCTTAAAAATGGTCTCTCAAGTAGAATATCAGAAGAATTGTTCAAGTTGTCATCCTTCATGTCGATGATGTAAAAATCTGCAGGAAAAATTAGTTTATTCACCTTGACGAAGACATCTTTCAACACCATTTCTGGATGCACACATGACCTATCTGCCAATTGAATAATCACCCTTGTTTCTTTCGAAGGACCCGTGTTTAGTAATTTAAAATTAGATAAGGGCACAATATTAGTAGATGCTCCTAAATTACACATGGCTTCCTTTATGCCAACATTACCTATTTTTCAAGATATAGAAAACATATATTGGTCCTTACACTTAGGCGTGATTTTCCTTTGTAATATCACAGAAACATTTTCTCCCACATTTACCAACTCGTTTCCTTGAGTTTCTTTTTGCCAATCCGTAATTCTTTCAAGAACTTTGCACAGTACGAAACTTGTTTGATTGCATCGAGTAAGGGAATGTTAATTTCTACCTTTTGGAATGACTCGAGGATTTCTCTCTCTTCTCGCTTCCTTTTACATTGGGAGAGCCTTCCAAGTAATGGGGGTTGTATAATGAATGGTTTCAGTGGTGCCGACTCCGTGAGAGTTGTTGGTTCAGGTTTTTGTTCCTCTCATTCAGTGTCGTGATCATGACTCGTGCTAAGTACTAGCTTCAAAACCGTTCCATCTTTCATGATCACAACATTCACATTTTGTCATGGGTTTGGCTCAGTTTGAGACAACAATTTCTCTTCGGTCTCCAAACGACTAACCATAAGCGCAAGCTTACTCATTTCCTTATCTAGTTCTTGTAGGTGCATTTTTATCCTATGTTGGAACTTTTTGGTGCTAACAGTTAACCTCTCTACTACAGTTTCAAGGGATGTCTTTGGAGGTTGATAGTGTTGAGGCTTAGATGGCCTTGGTTAAAACGGCTGGTTGTATCGAGGGTTTGATCCATAATTTAGATTTGGTTGGTCTCTCCACCCTACATTATAAGTGTTCGAATATGGATTATAATCTTTGAGGTGGCCCTAGGAAGTTCCCAACGGTATCTACTTGTGTTGTTATGTCACCGTGTAAAATCAAACACGAGTCGGTTATATGATCAGGCATGGCACAAATTTCGCACAATCAAGTTGGGTTCGTTTTTCCTGCAATCAAATTTTTAACTACATCAATCAGCTCATCAGTTTTATATGCCAAGGATGGAGTACTTAGCTCATGAACCCTTCTCATGGGTTCTGTAATTGGTTGAAATTGTTGAGAATTCGCAGCTATCGTCGAAATTAACTCCCTTGCTCTTTGGGGAGTCATGCTAACTAGTGCCTCTCCACTAGCAGCGTCAATCATCTTCATTTCCATAAGGAGTAAACCCTCATAGAAATATTGAAGAAGTGATTTTTTAAGTAGGCTATGTTATGGACAACTTGCACACAACTTTTTGTATTGCTCCCAGTAATCATAAAGCGATTTAGTCTCCTTTTGCCGAATTCCTATAGTATCTCATCTTAACTCAACTGCTCGAGCTATCGAAAAAAATCTATCAATAAATAAACAAGACATATTAGACGATGTATTAACTAAACCAAGAGGTAAATAAAATAGTCACTTTCGAGTAGAGTAGGCTAACGAGAAAGGAAAATCACGAAGTTTAATTTGATCTTCGGTCACTCCTTGAGATTTCATGCTTGTGCAAACCATTTGAAATTATTTAATATGGGTATGCGGATTTTCATTTTGCAATCCGCAAAAGGTGGGAAATAGATGAATTAAGCCCGATTTCAATTTGAACGTCGTTCCTCCTGCCGGATAAGTTATGCATAGTGACTATTGTTCATCTGGTGCTGCTACAAGTTGCCGTATACTTTGATCTACCATTTCATCTGATTCATTGAAAAAAAAGATATCTTTGATATAAGATCCTATTTCGAAGTCGGGTTAGGGTCGTTTACCACACCGAATAACTTCTCTTCACATTGTTCGAGCCAAATTCTCTATTTCCGGTTTAAATGCTAGAGCCCTCAGTTTTGACCTAGTCATAAAGAAATCACACAAAAATTAAAAAAATTTATTTCTTGTCCCCGACAATGGTGCTAAAATTTGATGGCCGTCGAAACCACCAAATACAAATTCTTACGCTCTAACTTAATTTAATAGTAGTATAGAGTAATAGGGTCAATCCCACAGAGATTGAGACTTCTAATCTTCTTGTTTTCGTGACCAAATTTCTGAGCCTAGGTAGTTGTCGTGCCTTCGACTTGTGCATTCAAAACTATAAAATAATGGAAAGGAAGAATTTAGTTGAAAGAGAAAATAAAATAAACAAATATATAATATAATATAATAAAAATAGAATTATGATTGCAAAATAAAATTAAGTGAATTAAATTAAATTAGTGAACTAAATATATTAAAACTTAGCCTCAGCCTCGGTACACTCCAAACTAAAATCGATCCTTGAAAAAATAGATTTTCCCTTCCAAACGATAAGCTGGTTATAGCGAGCAAGAACGTCCCGACTACCAACTTTTCTTTGTGTAATTGGTTCTGGTACGACCTACAAAGTGACCCTTACCAAATTTCTAACGACGTGACTCATGCCCGTAATTTAAGATTTCGACAGTCTTACGATCTGAAAAGCCCAACTCGAATCAATGACCTCAACGGCGTAGGTCATTTAAATTTGATCACTATCTCCCTTGACGGAATCCAACTAGCCATTTCCCACTTGGACACGCCAATTTGTTCGTGGGAATTCAAATATAGTGCAGGTGATTTGACTTCCCAACTTTACGCCAAACAATTTCAACCCTACGCGCGCTTTTTGAATTGAAACTGAATTGACTTTAAGGGACGAATTTGTACTATGCCATCTATCAGATAGATAGGAATATCTTGTTGAAAAGTTTTTAGTGCGAGTTCATATCTCACAATTGTTTTGTCGGAGCGATAACCGGGCTAAAGCTACAAGAAAACTAGTTGAGCATGAAATTAATCATGCTAGTTGGCGTTTGGAAATGATTTTTAATAGAAATGGTGGTAAATGGAAAGGGAAAGGGACTTGGGAAACAATTTAACCAAAGTGTTGAAGTGGAAAAAAGAATGGCAGAATGCCAAAACTTCACTAACGCAGAAATGGAGAAGAAATGAATTATTTTATTCCCAAACTAAATGTGTATTTATACACATTCCTCATGTTAAATTTAACAAGATTTCTCCTAAAAAAATCAACTAAAAATAAAATTTAAACTATTTATAGAATTTTGAAATTTTCAAAAATCTGATTTTAACCAATCAACCACTAATTCTTCAATTCTTCAATTTGGCTCTCCTCTTTGCTTTTCGTTCCAATTTAGCACATTTTGTTTGATTTTGAATTTCTGCACTCCAATTTCACCCCTTTTAAGAAAACCACAAGTTTAGTAGCATCTTGTTCGAAAATTAGCCAAAAATAAATACATTAAAAGCACAAATTTAACTTGTTGTCAATCACCCATAAAAAGTTTGGAGTTAAGACAAGAGAGGTTGAAACATGTGAGAAGTACAATTACTTAAGCTTAAGTGAGCTAATAAAATTTAAATTTGTAAGATAAAACTCTAATCACGACCCTAAACAAGTATTAATATTTATGAGTTTAATTTAAGTTAAGATAATTTTTAAGTGTAATTCTCTAAACACTTGTTAATAATATATTACATCATATTTGTTTAGAGCATAATTAAGTAAAGTTAGAAATTCTATCACACGCATATGCGTGTGGAAATAATATATTTAAATACATTATTATATTTATAAATAATGAAATGTACTATTTAAAACTAATAATAATAATAATACATATGCAATACATATCAAATATTATTTTAATTAAAAAAAAAGGCGAAATAAATTTTAAGCATTTCTTCGGCTATTATTGCTCAAAACAATTTTATTCAATGAACTAAAATTATCCCACACTTTCATTTTATTATATTCGTCTTCTATTCTGTATCTCTTTTGTATGTTAAATTCTTTGAGATTATTTTGCATACAATTTTTTTTAAATAATTGTTTTACATATAATTTATAGACTAGATTAAAGGTACATATTAAAAAGTTAATTAGAGTTAAATTCTAATAAAATTAATCTCAATTATTACTTATTCAACAGTGAAATGTTAGTACAATTTTTAGTGAAATACTTAACCAAGATATTTTTTAAAAAATAGTATTATAATAAGAATTTTTTAACCTATGCTTTTGTATGTGTTATTATACTTTAATAACAATTCAGATATTTATTAAAATTTGAATTCAGATTAACTAAATTATCTATTAAATATTCATATTTAGTAAATATAAAAATATTTTAAAATAAAAATTAATATTACCAAAAGTAAAATAAATTCGAATATTCATTATCGGAATCCATAATCGTTATTTGCAAAAGTAAAATAGATATTTGAGGGATTTATAGTAATTACAAGGTTAAAATATGTTGTCAATCTTTATATTTTGACAAAAAAAATTGAATTTTTAAAAAGAAATTTGAATTGAAATTTAATGGACAAGGCTGAGGGATCGAATGGCGAACGTGCGCCTAAGGAGGTGCGACGTCATGATGATGATCCTTCGAATGTAGGGGATAAAGCATAAACTGAAGGACTTTCATTCAAAGCAATCCTAACAAAAGGCTATGAAACAATAGAAGAAAATGAGAGTTTTGAAAGTGATGATTTCGAACTAAAGGAGGGTGATGTGATCACATCCACCATTGATGAAATACTGGACATTAGATTCTCTGAGAGGATCCATATACTGGTTCGACAAGGTATGTCAAAGGTGGTGATCATCAAGTTGTTGGGTAGAAGGATTGGTTTTAGCACACTAAATACCAAGTTGTATGCGATCTGGAAACTGTCTAGGATGTTTCAATTGATGGACTTAGACAACGACTATTATACAATCAAATTCAAGCTAGGGCAGATTATGAGAAAGCTCTTACTGAAGAGCTGTAGGTGATCTATGACCAGTACCTAATGGTACAACCTTGAACGTCGTTGTTTAGCATACAAGACAACTACCCAATGCAGGTGGTAGTCTAGATCCGGCTGCCATGTTTTCTTGGATCATGGTCTAAAAATGCTTATTAGAGGCAGTTAGGAGTATTATTGGACAAATGGTGGAGGTTGACGACAACACTGAGAATGGGTATAGAGGGAGTTTGTACGTATAGCTGTTAGTATTAACCTACGATTTCCACTAATTTCCAATTTGAGAATAGAAGGTAAAGTCCAGAGAGTTGAATATGAAAACATGCCAAACATCTGCTCTGATTATGGCTATTTTGGACATATGGCTGACCAAAAATACAATTGGAGAAGAAGAAAGAAATGGGATTAGAACAAAGCACAAGAACTAAAACAACTATCGCCGGCGAAGTTGGATAGGAAATCAGAGTTGAAGGCATTTGAGGCATGGATATTAGTATCTCGTAATCCTAGGAGGTAATCACGAAAGAATTCTATAGAAACTAAGGGACAACCATCTTCTGTTTCGGGATCTTGTTTCGAAGTTATTACAAATTCCATTTTGAAGTAGATACTGACTTAGTACAACTGGATAATAAGGGAAATAGTGGTTCACTAATGTTAATGGAATTGGTGGATAAGGGTAAGTTAGTCAGGCTTGTTAAGGAACCATTTAGTAGTGGTTATTGAAGAGAGGAGTGAGGTGCAAGATGAACCAGAAGAGTCGAGCTTGAATCATGGTCTGAGAAGGAAATTTCTTATGGGAAGGATTTCTACATTGGAACCGCTAGATGAAACTAATATGGGGTTGAAGTGGGAAGAGAAAGACATGGTGCCAATTGGAAAGGTAATTAATATTATGGTTTCAGCCATCAACATGGCAATGAGAAACTAGGAATTTGAAGAAGATAGAAGCATGATGGTTTGGTTTGGAAGAGATGATGTGGAGGTTATGCAGTTTTAAGATTGAGGTATGCTTGGTTCTATGTTCTCTTTTACTTTTTTATATAAATAAAACTATGTTGGTTTGGAATTGCCAAGGATGTGGAAATCCTTGTTTTGATCATTATTTGAGGGAGTATGTAAGGGAATACATCTTAGATTTAGTTGCCTCATTAGAGACTCGTGTGAGTGGACACAAAGTAGACGTAGTGATTAAGAAGTCAGGTTTCAAATACTCTTATAGAATTGAGGTTAAAGGATATTCTGAAGGTATTTCGTTACTTTTGGAAAGACGTGTATGAGGTAGAGGTTGGGGTGAATCATACACAGCTGATGCACGTAAAGGTTACTGCTGGGGGTTTGGTAAAATTGTTCTTTTGGATTGTGGTGTATGGCAGTCCTAGGCTATCGACGAGGAGAAGGCTATGGGATAATTAAATTTATTGGCAGAAAATATTTGTCTTGGATAACTGCAAGCAATTGGAATGTGGTCCTGTCGGTAGATGAATATGATGGACGACAGGAGTAACCAAGAGCTGGATGTGGCGAATTTCAAAAGTTTTGTTCAAAGGTGGCAACTACAGCAGCAGCATGCATGCTACCATGCAACCATGCACGAGCATGCAAGTAACCAAGCAGTTCAGCTAAGGCATGGAAATGTCCATGGTGTAATCCTGTTGAAGAACCATTTTTGTAATAGTTGACTTTTATTAGTTTGTCTGTTATCTTTTTATGTAATGTTCAGCTAAGATTAATTATGTTCTTAGCTGATTTAGCAGTCATTTTAGGATGTCATTATGCTGATTTTACAGCTTAGATACTTGCACAAGCAAGCTTTGTTTTCTTTCTATGTAACCCATCTACTTATGTTTTTTTTTTTAATGAGTGAAGTAACAAGTATAGCCAACTTGTTCTCTCATCTTTGTTCATCCGTTTTTGCTTCTGTTTTGAGCTTTCAAACACAAAATTTCTTTGTTTTGTTTTTGATCATTTGATCGAAACTTAACACATACTTTACCCGGGTATAATACTTTGTTGGTCTAATTTCAACAAGTTGTTCATACTTTACCCGAGTAAAATAGATCAGATTTTCTTCCTGTGTGAAAAACTCAACAAATGGTATCAAGAGCCTGTTGTCTTTGAGGGCCTTGGTTGTGCACAGTTTGTGGCTGACTCGTGTTTGAAAGAAAGAAGCAGTAGCTATTGTTGTTGGCCTATTTTTAGTTGCTGCAAGTATGAGCTTCTCACCACCACCACCACCTGTTTTTGCTGGTGAAAATTACAACATCTGGGCCGTGAAAATGAGGACATATCTGCAGGCACATGACCTGTGGAATGTGGTCCAAAATGACACTAAGCCACCTCCCCTAAGAGCAAACCCGACCATTGCTCAGATCAGGCAGTATAATGAAGACTGTGCAAAAAAGTACAAGGCCATGTCATGCCTTCAAAGTGGAGTTTCAGATGTGATCTTCACAAGGATAATGGCCTGTGACAGTCCAAAGCAGGCATGGGACAAACTTGTGACATTCCTAATTTGACCCTAGTCGAAAAGTGGTTTTGGGACCACAAAACCGAGTCATAAAAATAATTAACTGTTAAATTCTATGTTTATTATATGTGTAAATGCATGTGTGAAAGTTTCATGCTTTGATTTTGTCATTTGTATGTAAAATTCATAAGATAGGACTCATGTGATAAAACTTGAAAGTGTGATAGGTAAATTTGTAAAGTGTCAAATAATGCATGAAATGTTAACATGAGGGATTTGCATGTCAAATGGACCAATTTTGTTTAGTGGCCGGCCATAAATGATGGTTGATGTATAATATATGTTTTATTTAAGTATTATAATAGGTAATAGCTTTATTTTTGAAATAAATTAATTAGTAAAACAATAAAAGATGATAAAAAAAAGATAGATGTTCATTTCCTTTCTTGATTGCCGAATTTGGGAAAGAAAAAATGGTGAAGAATAAGCCAAGGCATTCGGCCATGGTTGTCTCCATTTAAAGGTATGTAATGCCATTTTTTTATTTGTAATTGATTATGAAATTAGATGGATGAATACATAACATAGATAACCCATGGTTTAAATTCATGAATTAATGAACAAGTGTCCATTCGGCAAGTGCTAAATTGATATTATTTTGATAAGTTTTTGGGAAGATGTTAGTTAGATGTTAAATAGCTTGAATGATGGCTAAATAAGTAGAATTCATGGTTGAAAAGTATGAATTGAAATTGCCGTATGTGTGTATGTGTATTTTGGAAAGAAAAAAATTGTTGTTGTTTAGTTGAGTTTTATTTGGTGTGTACATTCGGTCAAAAAGGGGGAGGAATAAAAATAAATTTAAAATGTTATGGTTTGTTTTAAAGTTGGTTAAATGGTTGTGGTCATTGCCGAATGCATTTGTATTAGGGAAAAATATGATTAAACATCGGTTGATGAGTTAAATATATAAGTATATTCGGTTATATAAATTTGATTTGTACTTGAAAATATAATAAGCCTTAAGAGATTGTGTTTGTGTATGTGAACTAGATGTTTTATGGATATTCGGCTAAAAAGGGGTAAATGGCTAGGTCATAGGAATTGGAGTGATATACATTCGTCATTAAGGTTATATGTACTTGGTAATGTGAGTTATATATTAAGTAAGTTATTTCTTCGAAATGTATATTCAGTCATTGTTTAGCATAGATGGAACCAATGTGCAAATTGCTACATTTGATCATGAAATGAAATTTGTATATGAAAACTAAATTTGAATGGTTAGGGCCGAATGTGGTATATGAGATATTAAGGCATGTTATGATTATATATATATGTGTGTACGTGGTTGTGCATAAAAATGAGTAATTGATTAAATTATGTTAGTCACACATAGGTATATAAATATATGCCTTAGGTAAGTACCTTGTGACATAGAGACATTCAGTTATACATATATATATATATATATATTACATATAGATAAGTTCGTGTAAATAATAGGCATGATATCAAGTCATAGTACATTTTATAAAACTTAACATGTATGGAGGTTATATGATTATCAAATGTGATTATTAAAGAATTAAAGTTGAGTAGGTAATTAAACAAATTCAATTGTTTAATTTTAAAGCTCAAGAGCAAAGAGGAACTAAATCAGATAAGGGGAAGGAGAAAGCAATCGAGTAGCCTACCCGTAACTGTTCGACAACATCCGAGGTAAGTTTCTAGCATATAAGTTTAGTTATAATGAAGAATGATATGGAATACGGGTAAAGATGGGACTATGAATTGGTGTAATTACCTATAGTAAAATGATAAGGAATAAGTTACTTCTATGAGCCTTAGCCGATTGGTTATTAGAAAAGTGATATTTAAATTATGATATGTATGTGATAATAAGAAGTACTTATATATGATGATATGTTTTAAACTCAAATGGTAAGTTCTTAAGTGTTTGGACTTGGAAATTTAAGAGCAAATTGTAATAATCTGCTTAGGACAGTAGCAGTAGCATGATATTTGAAAATCACCATAAATTGTTGGAGTGGAATTAGAGATTGAATAAAATATGTAATCAAATCTCAATGAGTCTAGTTTCTTATAAAATAAACAGTTCAAGCAAAGGAATTTCCTATAGAGAGATATTTAAAGTTGTGTGTGACAGTGTCAGAATGAATCTGAAATCCCCTCTTCTGTTTTTATAAAATCATTATAAATAGTACAAAAATTGTTATAAGATAAAATTTATATTCTAGACTCCTTAATGAGTCTAGTTTCAAATGAAATAAACAAGAACATATTTCGAAATCTGTACAATGAGAAATCTGATTCGTAGTGAAGAGTGGTCAGTATAGTCAATCAGTGAAATAGGGGAAACTTTAAGAAAATTCTGGTTTTGATTGGCCAAACCAAAAATCCTGAAAATTTTATGGATATAAGATATATGAGTCTATTTTCGGGAAAAATTTACATCACTTCATTTGGAGTTCCGTAGCTCCAGTTACAAATAATTTAATGATTGTTGCTCAAGAAAACAGCTTGTAGTAAATCTGTGATTTTGTTGTAAACATTGATGAAACTAATTGAGTTGCTTATAAGCTATTGCTGAATTGCTGTACAAGATAAATATATAGGTGGTGAGGCCAAAATGGCTAAAATTTAAATGTGTGTAAGTTATCCGAATGGCTATTTTATAAACGTAAGCAATGTATATGAAATATGTGTTGATAGTTTTATAAATTGAAGGTGTAGTGACTATATGTTGTTTAGCCGAATGGTTGTCATGAGAAGAATGTAAGTCATGTGTGTATTTTCTTATTTAGTTGGAAGTTTATTGAAAGGGATATATATATATATATATATATATATATATATATATATATATATATATGTATTAAAGTCGAATGATATTATGACATGAAGTTAAGGTACATGCTATATGCTTATATCCGAATGAGGTTAATGAATTACAATGGTGATAGTTTGTGTGAAATGTGGTAACATGTGATTAAATATACATGGAATTTGGAAAGTATCCGGTTAAGACTCATGACTACGTGATGTGGCCTAATGGCTCTTGTGAAATGAGACTAGCTATATTGAGATACAAATAAGTTCGAATGAAGTGATACCTAATTAATGTGTTTCCGTGTTGGAAAAATCGAAGGTATGTGAATTGATGTGTATACAACTTTGTAAATTAACTATGATGATATATCCGGGCTTAAAGTTCCGCAGGCTTGGTACTGGTAACTGGATTCAGATTTTTTTTTAAAACCTAGTAGGCTATGGCTAAATGTCTTGAATTATTTCAAACCAAGACCATTTGTATATCTTTAAGATAAGGATTTAATTAGTTTCATAAATATTTATTAATTTGAGTTGTATTCGCGGATGTGCAAATACAAGGTATGGATTATGTTTGGTCATTTATGTATATGTGATAAGGAATATGTTCAGTCCCTTATATACGTATCTGAAAACTTTAATACTTGTCATGATTTGATTATTTGAAATATTAATGTGAATATGAACTAAAGAACTAAGCTCCTAAATACATGTATACATTTATGTATGTGCACGAAATGAGTGCATATGATTAAGTGGTTAGAGGTATTGAAAGATTGAATTGATAATTGGTAACTATGGAAACGGTAAGTGTACAAAGGTTAAGTACATGGTAAGTGATACTTACTTGCTATGTGAACTCGATTTCGTTTGTATTACAAATGTACTTTGGGAATCACTTATGAGATGGTTATAAGTTATATTCAACGAGTATTGACTCTATCAAATTGTTTATGTAATATGAAAATATGAATATGTGTTTCCAAATATGGAAACCGAATGTGATTATAGTGTTATGTGTTAGTTCGACTGATTAAACTAAAAATAGCGTTGATGTTTTTTTTTTAAATGCGAAGGGGTATATACTCTTAAGTTTGGATGAAATAGATGAATTACATGTGCATACATAGGGTTTAATCTATTTGACCGAATGGTGATATATCTTGACATTGCAAAACGTGATTTGTGTAAGGTCTAATCTTAAGCGACTTAGTAATAAATCAACAATTACGGATGTTCAGCACATTAAGTTGGCCAGGTATGTATTATGTACTTGTGTAGGCTTATTAAGCCCATCGAGACTTCACTTGGATTTTGTAGAAGTTATAAATGTATTTAATCCAGCAAAGTTAATTGTTTTACTTAAGATTTACTAAGCCTTGAAAGCTTACTCTGTTGTTACGTTTCTCTGTTTTATAGATTATCAAATTTGGCCTTTGCTCGGGGATCGTCAATAACTCGTCACACCATCACTATTCACTGTTTGGTACTACTATGTTTTGGATTATTTTATGGCATGCATAGAATAGACTAGTAGCGGAATAATACTCTGGTTAATGTATATAAGCCATGCGAAAATGGCATCCTTTAAATGTGTACTTATAGAAGTTTAATTTTATCCTCGGGTCAGTATTTAGCATTTATCTAAATGAATGATCTTTATTTCAAGAAAAGTTTAAAATTTTACTGTTCTGACATGAGTTACAAGTCTGGTAATACCCCTTTCCTATTCCGACGACGGTTACGGGATAGAGGTGTTACAAAACTCATGGAGGAGTTTCAAGGATCTGAGAAGACTAGGCAACAGCAGCTAATAAACCTGAGAAGGGACTTTGAGAATCTAAGGATGAAGGAGTCGAAAAGCTGTCAAGCGATATCTTTGTCGACAGGATTATGGCCACTGTCAACAACATAAGATTGCTTGGGGATGATTTTAGTGACCAAAAGGTAGTTGAAAAAGTCATAACAACCCTGCCAGAGAAGTATGAATCAAAGATCTCTTCACTAGAGGACTCGAGGGACTTATCAACTATTCTATTGACAGATTTGATAAATGCTCTCTATGCACAAGAGCAAAGAAGAGCAAACAGAATGGAGAAGTATTCTGAGGGAGCTTTTCAGGCCAGAGGCAGAGAAGGCTCAAACTCGAGCTCCAACTTCAAAGACAAGAAGCCTTGGACAGAAAAGAAGGACAAAGGCAAGAAGGAAGCCACCAAAAGAAAGTTTCCACCTTGTGCTCATTGTAAGAAGACCAATCACCTTGAAAAATACTGCTGGTACAAGCCTGACATTCAGTGCAGAGGGTGCAAACAGCTTGGACACATTGAAAAGTGTGTAAAAACAAACCAAAACCACAGCTGCACCATCAGAATCAAGCTCAAACTGCTGAAGATGTTGAAGCACAGGAAGAGCATGTCTTCACAGCTTTTTGTTTTGCAAGCTCGAGCAAGGTTAGCAAGATGTGGTTGATTGATAGTGGGTGTACGCATCACATGGCTTCAAACAGAAGCATGTTTAAGGAGCTAGACACCACCTTTGTGACCAAAGTCAGAATAGGGAATGGTGAGCTCATAGAGGCCAAAGGCAAAGGCAAGGCTGTGATTGGCACAAAGTCAGGTAACAAAACTATCTCTGAGGTTCTTTATGTGCCTGACATTGACTAAAATCTGCTAAGTGTTGGTCAGTTATTGGAGAAGGGCTACTCTCTCATTTTTGAAGATAAGGTGTGTGTGATCAAATATGCTGTTGACCAAGTGTTAGTAACAGTAGCCATGAGTGATCGAAGTTTCACTTTGGATGTAAATCAGCTAGAGCCAAAGACACATGTGGCTCAGGTTGATGAGTCAAGTTTGTGGCATAGGAGGCTAGGCCATGTGAACTACAAGTCACTTGGCCTATTGCACAAAATGAGTCTGGTTGAAGACATGTCCTGCATTGAGCCAAAGAAGGATGTGTGTGAAGTCTGTCAGCTTGGCAAGCAGACCAGACAGCCATTTCCTGCAAACAAAGCGTGAAGAGCTCAAGAGAGGCTTCAGTTGGTTCATACAGACATTTGTGGACCCATGAAGACCACTTCTCCAGATGGAAACAGGTATTTTGCACTCTTTATTGATGATTGCACTAGGTTCTGTTGGGTAACTTTTTTAAAGCAAAAGTCAGATGTTACTGACTTCTTCTGTAAATTTAAAGCTTTGGCTGAAAACCAAGCCAACTGTAAGCTGAAATGCTTAAGGTCAAATAATGGGACCGAGTATGTGTCTCAAAGGTTCTAAAAAATATGTGATGATGCTGGAATTCTTCATCAATTGACAACCATCTACACACCACAGTAAAATGGTGTCTGTGAGAGGAGGAACAGAACAGTTCTTGATATGGCTAGGTGCCTTTTGTTTGAGGCTAAAATGCCTAACAATTTTTGGGCTAAGGCAGTAAACACATCAGTTTACTTGCTGAACAGACTTCCAACTAATGCAGTGAAAGGAAAAACACCCTTTGAAGCTTGGTTTGGACAAAAACCAACAGTGTCACACCTGAGGGTATTTGGTTGTTTGTGCTATGCACTGGTTCTAGCAGAAAAAAGGACTAAGCTTGAAAAAAGGTCCATGCGAGGGGTGTTTGTAGGCTACAGCAGTGTGAAGAAAGGTTATAGGATCTTTGATCCATTGACCAAGAAGATCATAGTGAGCAAAGATGTAAAGTTCAATGAAGAAGGGTATTGGAAATGGGATGGAACTAATGCAAGCCTGCTTGAGGAAGAACAAAATAGTCCTGACCTTTAGCCTACTGAAATTGAAGCTGAAGCTGAAGATGACTATGATGATGCACCTATTCGAGGCACTAGAACTTTGGCAGATATCTATAAAAGGTGTGCCATGACCATAGTTGAGCCATCTTGCTATGTTGAAGCTGTAAAAGAGGAATGCTGGAAAAAGGCTATGGAAGCTGAACTGAAGATGATTCAGAAGAATGACACTTGGGAGCTGGTCAATAGGCCAGAAAATAGAAAAGCCATTGGTGTAAAATGGGTGTTTAGGACCAAGACAAATTCAAATAGGTCTCTGAACAAACACAAGGCCAGGTTGGTTGTGAAGGGCTACAACGATAGCAAGGGTCGATTTACAGAAACCTTTGCACTGTCGCATGAAGTTGGATACCATAAAGTCGCTATTTGCCTTAGCAAATTTCGAAAAAGCTTGATGGAAAGTGCATCAATTAGATATGAAATCAGCTTTTTTAAATAGATTTCTCAAAGAAGAAATCTTCATTGAGCAGCCTGAAGGGTTTGAGGTCTCTGGTGAGGAACATAAAGTCTATAGGCTTAAAAAGGCCTTATATGGCCTGAAACAGGCTCCAAGAGCCTGGTATGATAGAATTGATGCCTACTTGTCAAGGCTCGGGTTCACCAAAAGCATAAGTGAGCCCACTCTTTATGTCAAGAAGGATGAAAAAGAGGCACTGCTGATTGTGTCATTATATGTTGATGACCTGCTAGTCACTGGCAGCAAAGATGAGCTGATTGAGGACTTTAAGAAGCAAATGCAAGACATTTTTGAGATGACTGATCTTGGTCTGATGACATACTTCCTTGGTATGGAGGTAAATCAAGGAGAACAAGGGATTTTTATAAGCCAGCAAGCCTTTGCATTGAAAGTTCTAAGCAAATTCAGCATGTCAAAGTGCAAGCCTGCTAGCACACCAGTTACACTAGGAGAGAAGCTGTCAAGCACAAGTGAGCACGATCGAGTTGATGAAAGGGGGTACAGGAGTTTGGTTGGTTGCTTACTTTACCTAACAGCAACAAGGCCAGACATCCTATATGCTGTTGGCTTACTCTCAAGGTTCATACACTACTGCAATATTGCACATTTTAAAGCAGCAAAGAGGGTCCTAAGATATGTCAAAGGGACTTTGAATTTTGGTGTGAAGTTTGGAAGGTCAAAGGAGCTGAAACTTGTTGGTTATTCAGATAGTGACTGGGCTGGTTCAATTGATGACATGAAGAGCACACCAGGCTACTTCTTCAGTCTAGGATCAAGTGTTTTCAGTTGGAGTTCAAAGAAGCAACAAACAGTAGCTCAATCCACTGTAGAGGCTGAGTATATTGCAGCTGCTACTGCTATAAACCAAGCCATTTGGCTTAGAAAGTTACTGGATGACTTAAATGTTAGACAGATGGAAGCAACTGAAATCAAGGTAGACAACCAGTCTGCTGTTTCCATTGCCAAGAACCCTGTGTTCCATGGCAAAACAAAACATTTCAAGATCAAGTATCACTTTGTAAGAGAAGCTGAACTTGCTAAGGAAATCACTTGGTACATTCTTTGTTCGAGGATCGACTTTGGCGATGTTCGACCAAGCCATTAGCTGCTGGAAGGTTCGAATGTTTAAGGGAAGAGATTGGAGTTTGCTGCCTTGTAGCCAAGGAGGAGTGTTCAAAGGTGGCAACTACAGCAGCAGCATACATGCTACCATGCAATCATGTACGAGCATGCAAGTAACCAAGCAGTTCAGCTGAGGCATGGAAATGTCCATGGTGTAATCCGGTTGAAGAACCATTTTTGTAATAGTTGACTTTTATTAGTTTGTCTGTTATCTTTTTATGTAATGTTCAACTAAGATTAATTATGTTCTTAGCTGATTTAGCAGTCATTTTAGGATGTCATTATGCTGATTTTACAGCTTAGATACTTGCACAAGCAAGCTTTGTTTTCTTTCTATGTAACCTATCTATTTATGTTTTTTTTTAATGAGTGAAGTAACAAGTATAGCCAACTTGTTCTCTCATCTTTATTCATCCGTTTTTGCTTCTGTTTTGAGCTTTCAAACACAAAATTTCTTTGTTTTGTTTTTGATCATTTGATCGAAACTTAACACATACTTTACCCGGGTATAATACTTTGTTGGTCCAGTTTCAACAATTTGTTCATACTTTACCCGGGTAAAATAGATCAGATTTTCTTTCTGTGTGAAAAACTCAACAAGTTTCTTTTCAATTTTGCCCTTTTGAATATGGATTATATTGGCCCGAAATTTACTTTGTGTCGAAGGGATATCTCGGAAAGGTTCAATAGGGCAATCTACAATATAAAGTTGAACAATTGTTTTCCTAGAGCACGAATCAAACACCTACATAGATTAAAATAAGATCACAGACCCTTGTTGATTGAATTAAAAGGTATAGTCCAGCAAAGAAAGCAAATTTTTTTAGATTTTTTGAGGGATGACTTTTAAATGACTCATTTAAAGAGTTAGTTAGGAAGAATTGGAAGGAAAATGTATCGGTGAGTCACAATATTAATGAGTTTACAGGTTCGACTAAAGTGTGAAATAGAAAGGTGTTTGGGATCATAGTGGAGAGGAAGCGAAGACTGATTAGTAGGCTTAAAGGTATACAGAGGGCAATAAAGAATAAAAGTACCAAAAACTTAAGGAGATTAGAACCAAAGCTTTAGTTAGAGTTGGAGAATTTGCTTAATTTAGAGGAATTGCTATGGAAACAATGATTAAGAAGTGACTGGATTATGGATGGAGATCGTAATGCTAAGTATTTTCATAATCATGTGTGAGCAAGGCAGAAGCACATTAAAATCAAAGGGTTAAGTGTAGCAAATGGTGAATGGTTTTATGGTACTGAAATCCTTAAGGAGGAGGCAGTTGCGTATTATCAACGTATATACTCGACTGAAATTGATGAGTTAAAACCATTACTTGACTATGGTCTTTTTAAGGAATTATCTGCTAATGTGAAACAAACACTCCTGTGTAGGGTCAATAAAGAGGAATTAAAGGGTGCTTTGGATTCGATGGCATCGTTGAAAGCTTTGGGGATTGACGGGATTCATGCCAAATTCTTTTAAAGTTAATGGGACATATTAGGAGATGGGGTATACAAAATGGTTTCTGAAGCTTTTAAAGGAAATCGGTTAGATCCATAGATTAATAAAACAATTCTTGTCCTTCTTTCGAAGATGGACAGACCCGAAACTCCAGCATAATTTCAACCAATCAGTTTGTTTACAATGGCTTAGAAAATCATAACCAAAACGATAGGGCAAAGAATGAAATATATTATGCCTGCGCTTGTGGCTCCTAACCAAGTTAGTTTTGCAGTTGACCGTTCTATTATGGATAACATTTTGGTGACTCAGGAAGTGATCCATTCAATGCAAATAGATAGAAGGAAACATAAGTGGATGGCAATAAAGGTCGACCTGGAGAAGGCGTACGATCGTATTTGTTGGGAATTTCTTGAAGAAACTTTAAGGTACATGCACTTACCTTCCCAATTGATAATATTGATAATTAATTGCGTCACGACCTCCACAATGCAGATATCTTAGAATAAAGATTATACGAAATAATTTTGACCTTCTAGAGGTGTTCGTCAAGAGGATCCGTTATCTCTTTACCTATTTGTGCTATGCATGGAGAGACTAGGTATTCAGAAGGTTATAGAGGATGGAATATAGAAATCGATCTAGTTGACGAAAGATGTACCCATTATTTCTCACCTATTTTTTGCAGGTGATATTACTATGTTCTGTGAGACCGACGTGTAGCAAGAAAATGTAGTGAATGATATCTTACAGAGGTTTGGGAAGAGTTCGAGCCATAAGGTTAATAAATTAAAGTCCCAAGTCTTTTCTTCATCGGTGGTGGAAACTAAATTAGTAGAACAAATAACAAGCATTCTTGGCATGGAGAGAGTCACTGACTTGGGTAAATATCTTTGTATCCTTGTGTTTCATAAAAGAGTAACTAATGCTACTTAATCTTTTAACATTAAGAAGATTAAAAATCATCTAAATGGATGGAATGCTAGATTGCTATCACTTGCGAGACGTGTTACTTTAGCGAAGTCGGTGCTTTTGGTCATCCCATGTTATTTTTTGCAATCTGCCCTCCTTCAAAAGGAGTGTGCAGAGAAATGAAGAAGCTGATTAGGAAGTTTATATGGGGTGCTCCGAACAACAAACGAAAAAATCGTTGATTGGATGGGACAAAGTCTACTTACCAACAAATAAAGGTGGTCTTGGGTTTAGACACATAAGCAGCCAGAATAAAGCGTTCATGTTGAATTTGGGAATAAATCTCATTAATAAGGTGGATGATCTTTGGATGAAAGTACTGCGAACTAAACATAGGGTGGTGAATCGATTTTCGCAAGGTATTTGTGTGAATCAGAGTAGCCATATATGGAGATTTTTGATGACTGTGTAGGAAACTTTGAGGGAAAATGTAACGTGGAGGGTTGGCGATAGATGTGATATGAAATTCTAGACTGATTCTTGGTTTAGAGGTTTGGGACCTCTTATTAATTATTGCACAAAAGCATAACCACCATTCTCGGATGTTTCGATTTATGGAATGGTGATGAACGATGGGAACTGGAATTAGTATTGTTTCTTGGGAGAGTTGTTGGTAGATTTATCCACTTTTTTGTCGAATCAAAGCCATAACTGAACATAGCTATAGTTGCATATGGAAGGCTTCGAGTTCGAGAAACTTCACAATGTCTACGGGATACCAAGAGCTTCATCAAGAATCATGGTCGAAGGAAAATGGAAAATGGAAAATGTCTAAGTACTACAAAGAATTCAACAATTTATTTGGTTATGTTTGCATCACCGTGTATCAACTAATTCAGAAATATTTAGAAGGAGACTAATAGATGACAGTTCATGCTATATTTGTGGCTACATCTTAGAGAATGTGGAGTATGTTTTGAGGGACTGTCCATCGGCCCAAGCAATTTGGAAGAGGTTAGTTCCAGTTGGTCATCAAGCTAAGTTTTTCACAACTGACTTAGAAAACTGGCTGCTAACCAATATAAAAAATTAGGACAAGTAAAGAATAAGGGGATAAAATGGGATATACTATTTACAGTTACATTATAGAGGTTGTGGAAACAACAGAATATGGCTTTGTTTACAGACCAAAATCTAAGCATAGAGAAAGGAGTTATGGTGAGTCTAGCATGGGCTAAGATGGTCATGCAATTTGGTTTTAGGACTTACTAGTAGGTACTCAAAACATGGGAGGCTCCGGAGGATAGGTGGTTCAAGCTTAACACAGATGGTAGTATTGGTCTAAATTTGGGTAATGCCACAACAGGAGGGTTAGTCAAAGGTCCATCGAGTAATTGGGTGTTTGGCTATGGCAAGAACATTGGCACTAGCTTAGTCTTAGAGGCAGAACTTCAAGCTATTTGTTTGGTTTTTGACAACGGCAAAAGAAAAGAACAATGCAGAGAACAAAGGAGGAAGAAACAAAGAACAATTTACTTGCTCACAAACGTTTAGCAAGGAAGCAATCTGCTTTACACAATTGATATGCTTGCCCATTAAATACGAAAACAATACATTTATAGTCAAAATACATCACCAAATATTCAACTAACCCCACTAATCAGCACTGGGACTATTAAAACATTGCTTGTACACATGGATAAGCTGACTTATCAACTCAATCATCCCATCAAAACATCAACATCAAAGTTCATTTTCAACCTAAATTACATTGCAACTAAAACAAAAAATATGTTGCTGCAACATGCACAATTGCTCTAGAATGCATACAAGCTATATGCACTCAACAAAATCATCAAAGTAGCATGTACTTTAACAAAAACATAACAGCAGCATGGTTGGCCATTTTCCAACACTCCTTTTTGGCCACCATGCTACAAATACCAATCATTCATTAATTTTTTTTTTTTAAGCTTGGCAATCCCAAGATGCTTTGTTTCAAGCTGACTCTACTCAAGCAATTCATTTTCAATTCATCTTCAACCTTGGCCTCATTATCAACAAAATATGGCTCACACAATTTACTATCCCAGTCTTTTGTGCTAAATATTTGTTCTTTAAATGGAGTCTTCTCCTCATTCACAGCATTGGTTGGCAACTTGCCCTTAAACACAACTCGCCTTGTTTCTTTGTTCATTATAGTGTTGTTTCTTCTTGTACATACTCCCTCCTGCTGTGGAGTGTCTTCATGCACATACTCCATCAACTCCTCCTTCAGCTTATCCCAAGCTTGTTTGGGAATCTCACAAGGGTGAGTTACTGCTGTCTTTTTTACATGCAGCCCTCAAAGATGACAGGCTTTAACATCTTTTAGTCTTTCTTAACAAGCAACAGAAGCAAAAACAAGCCCTCAAAGACTTGGGCTCTGATACCATTTGTTTGGTTTTTGACAAAAGAAAAAGAAGAGAACAATATAGAGAACAAAGGAGGAAGAAACAAAGAACAATTTACTTGTTCACAAATGTACAACAATGAAGCAATCTGCTTTACACAACTGATATGCTTGCTCATTCAATATGAAAACAGTACATTTATAGTAAAAAAATACATCACCAAATATTCAACTAACCCCATTAATCAGCACTGGGACTATTAAAACATTGCTTGTACACATGGATAAGCTAACCTATCAGCTCAATCATCCCATCAAAACATCAACATCAAAGTTCATTTCAACCAAACTAAATTACATTGCAACTAAAATAGAAAATATGTTGCTGCAGCAATATGTTGCTACAACATGCACAATTGCTGCAGCATGCATACAAGCTGTATGCACTCAATAAAATCATCATAGTAGCATGTACTTTAACAAAAACATAACAACAGCATGGTTGGCCATTTTTCAACACTATTGTAGATGGAATTAGAATGGCTTAGGTAAAAAGGGTGCGGTGTTGATGATTGAGAGTAATAGTAGGCAAGCCATTGATCTAATCTTGTGTATAAGAGGAAGAGGGTTCTAGAGTTGGAAATGGAGATCCGAAGATGGATGACGAAAGATTAGAAGCCAAATTTCAAGCATGTGCCACAAGAAGCAAATAAGGCAACATATGTTATGTCAAAGGTAGCCTGGAGATATGCAATAGGGCTTCATATTTTTACAAAACCGGTACTGGAAGTGGAAGAGATCATTGTGAGAAAACAGAGCCATACGATTGAATGTGTAATTTATGGTTGAACTTGTAAACTTCATCTTCCTTATGTAACCGAAAAGAAAAAATTGGGATTTAGTCCCTATACTTAAAAAGTTAAAAAATAAAAGTAAGTTTTCTTACTTGTTTGATTTAAAAGTCTTAGTCCAATTATTAACATTGCCAGCATTTATTGTCAAAATTTACCAATTTATTTGGTTAGGCTGCTCTCATATGACATTATATATATTGACGGAAAATAAACTTTCAAGTTGGCAATTTTTTTTTAAAACCACTGTTTTCAAAATTTGACCAGATCAGCTGGTTGGATCAAGAATTGATCAAGGTACCGGTTTAGAATAAAGAGTTGGATTGATTTACCTATAAATTGGTACAAACTCGTGAAATTGATTTTCTCCATTTTTAATATATATATATATATATTTCAAATTTATGATTCTTTAAATAATATATTTAATTGAACCGAAAAAATTGATCTGATCGATTCAACCACTGAACTAGTTTTGAAAAACTTGACGAAAACTATTAATAATGTTGATGATTGGACTAAAATTTTATATTAAAAATAAAGATAAAATATTTAAATCCAAATATTTTAAAAATTAAAAAATCAAATATTTGCAAATATTCAAATTTTACTCTACCTAAGCTAGTTTTCTGTGATTAACTGAGGAAGAAATGAATGGGGTGAATGGGGCCTATACTCAAAAATTAAAAAAATTGAGATTTAGTCCCTATATTTAAAAAGTTTTAAAAAAAGAGAGTAAGTTTTAGTCCAGTTATCAATATTGTCAACATTTCTTGTCAAAATTTATCAATTTATTTGATTAGGTTGCTCTCATAAGACATTATATAAATTGACAGAAAATAAACTTATCAAGTTGGGAAATTTTTTTGGAAACCACTGTTTTCATAATTTGACCAGATTAACTGGTTGGGTCGAGAATTGACCGAGGTATTGGTGTAGAATAAAGAGTTGGATTGTAAAATTTATGATTCTTTAAATAATATATTCAATTGAACCAAAAAAAAAAAAATGATCTGATCACTTCAACTACTGAACTAATTTTGAAAATCTTGACGAAAACTATTAATAATATGGATGATTGAACTAAAATTTTAAATTAAAAAAATAAAGTGTTTAAACTTTAACTTTTAATGCATAAGAACTAAATCTCAAATTCTGTAAATTTCAAAAATTAATAGCATGCCTAAATAAAATATTAAATTCAAATATTTGTGAATATTCGAATTTTACTCTACCCACTCTCCATGAGAGGCTAGTTTTCTGTGATTGACCGAGGAAGAAATGAATGGGGGTGAATGGGACCCTATATTTGGCCAAAGTAATCAATCTTTCTATGGATTCCTTCTTCTCTTAAACCTCATTCTAAACAAAGGTCTTTTCGGTGGATTAGCTGTTAACATCACTCCCATAACCCTTCCCCACTGCTTTGCCGTTGATTTGTTCGGTTTTACACACTAATGGATTCAATCGTAAAGCGTACGATAAGATGTCGTCAATTAATGTCTCAAAAAGGAACCCCCTTAACATCATCAACAACAACGTGTGTGAACGTAGTTACAGCATGGAATATTCATCAGATAAGAGAGAATCGAAGAAAATGGCATACCTAGCAGCGCCCACTTATAAAGTTGCTTTTGGTTGCCCTTGACTTTTATGTAGGAATGAGTATTCAATCGAGTCGAGTTGAATAGAATAAAAAAAATTCATGTTAGTTGAATTGACGAATCCTATTTTAGCAACCGAACTCAATTTGAATTTTTTTCGAGTCGATTTAAAAAATTTCGAGTCGAGTTAACGAATCTTATTATTTATACTCAATATTACGTTTACATGAATCGATTATTTAACCAGTAGATGAAGTACAAGATTATTTAACTACATAAACAATATAATGATTTTGCCTTTTAACTTAATGGGTAAATAATTATCAAAACAACGTAGTTTTGCCTTATAACTTAATGGTTTTGACTTTTAACTTTAGAAAAGGTAAACATTTATCAAAACAACGTAATTTTACTTTTTCTTATTTGGATTTTCGAATAACTTGAATTGTGTAATTCATATTCGAGTTAAACCGAAAATTAAAAAAAAAAATTTATTCGAATAACTCAAATAACTCAAACTATTTAATTTAAAATTTGAATTTTTTATTAAATTTTTCGAATTAAATCAGATTTTGCTTACCACTAGTTTTATGTCTGTGTTATGTTCTGCACTTGTTACAGGAAATAAAAATAGGAAACAAGATTTTGATACCGAGTTCTTTCCCACCAAATATAAAAATATTGATTCCATGACCTGATTAGCATAAAAGAGGGTGAAGAACTTTTTATTTATTTATTTATGGAAATTAAAGTGTTTATTGTTAGTAATAATAATTAATCCCTTTGTAAAGAGAGAGACACTTAGCCTTTAAATATATATAGAAATTAAATTTCAAGATAAATAATCATCATATTATACCTCACGTTTTGGATTTCTTTACTGATTCATTTATTTTATGGATGTCCAAAGTGTAAAGCAAATTGATGAGTAAATGAACTCCACGTGTTTGTCCAACTAAACGAAATGATTAGGTGGCGACCGCCAACATTGAAATTTCTGTTGAGTAATTAAAAACTAAAATTGAGTTTTGAATAAAAAAGCAATGAATCAACAGCCTTTTCTTTTCCACCTTCAACATAACTTACATCTCATAAATATTTTAAAAGTATATCCCAATAACAGTGTAAACTGTAAATTGATCCTCCAAGGCCACCACAACTGGTACTAAATTTTAGTAGATATGTTTGAAGATTATGATAATCCAAAAATAATCCTATTCATGTATTGGTGGAAATTATAATAATTTAGATATTTTAGAAAGTGGAATACATTTAGACCATAAATTTATAAAAAAAAAAAAAAAACAGATTTTCTTAGTGAAAACCAAATTTAATTAGAATTAAAAAATTAATTTAATTGCTAATATGAAATTCAGTGTTGAGAAATGATAAAATTATAAATATGAGAATTTTAAAATTTTGCTATTATTCTTTTGTCTTCCATTTATTCTCTAGCCGACAGTTTTAATTATACCTTACCGTGGACACCTGTAAAAAGGAGAAAACAAAAGGACAGAAACGCAACACGCAAAGAACGAAAGAAAAGAAAAATGAAAAATAACAGTATACTATAACACATTCGGCTATAAAAGCCACAACAGCCATGTAATTTTTTTTTTGGATACAGAGAATCAAAAAAATAGAATAGAAGAAAGAAAAAAAATACAAGTGCTTAAAAAAAGAAAGTATTTTCATTTTTATTTTTTATTTCGAAGCATATATATAAAAATACAAAAGACTTAAGCTTTCACCTGCGCCGCTATTGTCAATGGTATTTTTGGCCTCGAAGGCTATCGAATCCCTTGGAATTCGCCTACCATCACGCCGAAAAGGGATAAAAGCCGAAAAGTCTCATTTTTTTGTTATTGAGCGTTGACTGAATTCTAGAGATTTTGACCCCAAATTTGGTTTCCCTAAAAAAAAGGGATAAAAAGGAAGCTTTTTGGGGTCTACGGCCACCGGAGGCGGTGATCTCTGTCGCCGATGACCGGTGGCTGCGGCGGAGACTCGCCGGCACCAAAGCCGGATAAGGGAAGGGGCAAGAGAAAAAAAAAAAAAAAAAAAGGGAGGGTCCTAAAGTTTTTTTTTAAACTGAGCATAGAAATGATTTTTTTTTTTTAAAAATTTGGTATATATAAAGACCATGATACGACGCCGTTTTGGCCAAGTTTCAGAAACCCGAAAACGGCGTCGTTTTAAGACAGGACTCGAATGCCCGACCCGAACTCCTTTAGATCCGCGCATTTTTAAAGGGGTGGGATAATTGTTGCCCAGGTTCTGCCACTTTTGAGCATGTTTTGATATAGTCCTAATTTAATTTTTCTTTTCTCTTTTAAATTTACCATTTTATTTTATTTTATTTTCATTTTAGTTCTCTGACCATTAGTCACTTCTGGAAACAACACGTGTACTGGGTTTGGAATAATTACCCATTTGGTCCCTATTCCTTTTCGCATGTTCTATTTTAGTCCCTTATTTATTTATTTATTTATTTTATATAGTTCATACTTTAAATTCCATTTAAATTTCAATTTAATCATTCATTTATTTAATTTTACCCCTCTAATTACTTTTTTTTAGCACTTAAAATTTATGTTGTTTATATTTTTTTTGTGCATTTTTTAGGTGGTTATTGCATATTTTTATTTATTTATTTATTTTGGTATTATGATAGTGATATGACTATTGTTATTAATATTTTTATTATTATTATAGTTACATTATTATTATGGTATCTATTTATTTATTATTTCTCATTATAATATAAATGTTTTACCCACATAGCTATTTTATATTATTTTGCTATGTCCATGTAATGTATCGTGTTTAAATATATTTGTTCATTTTCATACTATGCCCAAATAAGTTAAATGCACATCGCTTCAAATGTTACATTCATTTTTACTCGATGCATAAAAAGGGAAATTTTAAAACCGAGGCAACGTTCTTTATTTAGAGATTCGAGAAGTTGTGCCCTAACATACGGGGATCGACTTTCTCTTTGAACCTAAATAACCAAACATCCTTTTTCAAAACTAAAAACACATGAGATTTAAATAATAATTAAATAATGAGCATTTTTATTTTCGAGGATTCGAGATGTCGTGCCCTAACTTACGGGACATAACCTTTTCATTTTGGTTATCTCGAGATAAGAAGGCCTTTTACATAAGTTTTAATTTAACTAAGTGATTTTAATTAAAAAGAACATCATGCAAAGAGGGATAATATTTTAATTTCTTTTCAAAATTTCAACTTTCGACAGTAAAACATCAAGTAATCAATTTGGTACCAACTTTGGGCGTTATGAGGGTGCTAATCCTTCCTCATACGTAACCGACTCCCGAACCCATTTCCTGGATTTTTGTAGACCGAAAATGATTTTAATAAATCTAACATTTTATTAAAATAATAAAATCTTAAGGTGATCCGATCACACCTAATTAAAAAAGATTGGCGGTGACTCCATTTTTATTTTTAAATAAAAGTTTATTTCCAAAAAAAGTTACGACAATCATATTTTAAGGAGACATTTTCCATTTTTTTTTTTTTGAAATTTTCGAGCTATGTATGATAGTTCTATTTCTTTCTCAAATTTTCATATTAATTTTAAATTTTAAATTTTTGGCTAAAAGCCCCTGAATTTTGACAAAAAAGTAGTTAAGTCTCTTCGCAAAAAGAAAAAGCAATCAATTAGGCCCCCTGAATTTGACCAAAAAAATTGTCTTTGATCATTACAACACTGACGTAACACTCCATGTTAGCGGTAGTTGTTGACATGACAGTGTTACGTTAGTTGTCACACCAATAAAAAATAAAAAATTCAAATTTTTGTAAAGTAAAAAAAATTAAAAGATATATTTAAATTTTTACTAGAATGAACCTAGACATATTATTTTAAAGATTATTTTTAAAAGAATTAAAAGGCTTAATGACAAATGTGGTCACTAGCGTTTACGTGTTTTGTCAAAATGATCCTAATTGTATTTTTCATCCTTTTTTAGCCATCAACCTTTATTCTTTTTTTTTCAAATTGTTTTTTTAACAGGTTTGATGAAAGTATCATTAAAAAAGTTAACGGGATGATGTGGAATTTCATGTGTGGAATATTTTTAATGAGTTGTAATTTATTACTTAGATAACCCAATAAAATAATTACATGTGAAAAATAATAAAATAAATAAATCATGAAGTTAAAAAAAAAAACTCTTAAGTTAAGGAAAATAAACGTAATTATCTAAAAAAATGTTTCAAAATGAATGCACACATCCAGTATTTTCAGTTTGATTTATTAATTATCTGTTTGAAACCTCTTAGTAAACAAAAGTATGCATTCATTTTGAAACTTTTTTTAGATAATTATGTTTATTTTCTTTAAATTAAGATTTTTTTTTAGTTTCATGCGTGGTTTATTTATTTTATTATTTTTTATATGTAATTATCTTATTGGGCTACCTAAGTAATAAATTACATCTCATTAAAAATATTCCATATCATCCCTGTTAATTTTTTTTAACGGTGTTTTCATCAAATCTATTAAAAAAAGCAGTTTGAAAAGAAAAAAAAAGGATGAAGGTCAAAAAAGGCTCAAAAATACAATTAGGGCCATTTTGACAAAATATGTAAACGTTAGTGGTCAAATTTGTCATTAAGTCAATTAATATATATTTTAAAATAATTAATTTTTATAAATTTTTAAAAAATTATTAAAATTTTAAAAAATAAATTAAAAATTAATATAAAATCATTTAAAATTAAGTCCAGAATAAATAAATAAAAATACACATACAATTAATAAAATTAAAATTTATTTCTTTTCTAAAATATTTTTTATATTTTATATAAACGAAAAGATACCAATAAAATTAAAACATTGATATACATATATAATATTTTTAAACTTTATATAATTTTTATATATTTTTAAACTTTATATAATTTTTAAAAATTATCTTGAATGCTAAACATATGGCTGTCCATATGCCCAGGTTCTAAACTTAACTTTTAGATAATTTTTATTAAGTTTTAATCTTTTTGAAAATTTTTAAAATTTTTAAACTTTATTTAATATTTGTAAAAGTTATTAAAAAAATTTAAATTGATATAAACTTATAAGAAATATAAAAATAAATCATAAAAACGGGATCAAATCAGTTGGTTGGACTCATTAGACTGAAATCAACAAGGGTATTGGTCCGGAGAATACCATTAGACCGGTTGACCTGGAAACCGGATGGTTGAACCAATTTTTTAATTTTTTTAATATATAATTTTTTAATGTTTTATCTAATTGAACTGGACAGATCAATCGAATTTGATAAATCGGTGGCCTGATCTATAACACTCCAAAAATTAGGAGGTTAGAATTTTAAAATTTACATAAACTAAATCCTAAAATAATGTTCAAATTTCACTTTTTCCATTTTTCTCTTTTATTTTTCTGCACTTAAAGAATCATGGTTAAAGTAAATTACGTATTATTTGTGGTAAATTATAGCCATAGAATGGGCATAGCCCAATGGCCAAGATTTATCCTTTCCATCCCCTTGAGTAGAGATTTAAATTATGTTAGTTTCATTTCCTTTCCTTTATTTTTTCCCTTGATTTCGGTCAAAAATGGTTTTAATTGTCAAACAACCCTTATTTATTTTTACTAAAGTCCAACTAATAAACCACTTCCTAGCACAATTAGGATTTCCTATTTTATTCTAACCCAAATTGAAACCCCTTGTTCTCCTTATTTCTTCTCAATTTTCACTACAAACTCTCTTTTGCAAAACTCTCTCAAAGTTCTTGCAAGAAATTTAGTTCTTGAATCTTAACTTTGGAATCAAGTTCAAATTGAATCGTTTATCATCAATCATTGAATTTTGTGCATCAATTTCTAAATTTCTATCAAGACCGGTAAGTTTTTTTCTCGTTTCTTAATAGCTTAATCTCATCAATTCTGGAAAATTATTGTTTTTGATAGATCTTTCATTCGTTACGGATCTTTTACGATCTTGTCGAAAACGCCCTAAAACTTGAAATCCATCATTAATTCTTGTGTTTTGTCAATAGAAAGACTCGTGTAGGTAATTTGGATCATACTTGGACGTGATGACCATCGTACGAGACACCAGAAGTCAGGTGTGTGTTCTTTTACAAAAAATCGAGTCAAAATTCGAAACTGCTCAATCGGTCACGGTCTACCACACAAGTAGGGGTGAGCGTTTGATCGAATCAAATAAAAAATTTTCGAGTTAATCGAGTTGACCAATCCTATTTTATCATCCTAACTCGATTTGAAATTATTTCGAATTAAATCGAGTGAGATTGAAGTTAAATCGAATATATTTGTTCGAGTTAAATTTAAAAAAATTACTTTGGGTCCTTGTAACTACTATCACCCACCATAATCAAATTTGTTATTAACTTTCATCACCTCATAATTTATTTATTAATATTTTATATACGGGTTAGCTTCTTTGCTTGCTTAGTTGCTTAAATTATTTTATGATTCTTGTCATTATGTATTTTGAAATTAAAAAATATATTAAATGTAAAAATGTGATTTTTTTTTTAATAAAAGTTATTTTAAAGATAAAATGTGAAATTGACACCAACATAAAATTTTAATACAAATATTTTATGGAATCATCAATAATTCAATTTTAATATATTTATAAAGATTCAATATGATTAAGCAATTCAATAATATAAATAATACAAAATGTGAAATTTAATTTAATAATATAAATAGTAGATATAAATAAAATTATTACTACTTAGGCTTAGTGATTTTTTTGGATTATTTTAATTTTTTATTTTGGGGTAAAATAAAAAGTTTTGGGAAAGTAAAATTTTGAGTGAAGGTAAACGGAGGAAGTAAAATCTTAGAGGGAAAATATTCAAAAAAGAATTAAGGGGGGGATGAGTTTGGGGTAGATGGGAGGGGAGTAAAAGTTTAGGGGGGAAAAGTAAAAATTTTGGGAGTTTGGGATCAAAATGTAAAATATTATAGTTTGATATTCGGTTTATTCGAATTATTCAAGTTATTCAAATTCGAAAATTCAACTTGATTCAACTCGAAATTTGAAAAAAAAATTAAGTTGACTTGAATAATTCGATTCATTTAACTCAAAATTTAAAATTTTTCAAGTCGAATCAAATTTTGCTCACCTCACACACGGCCATGTCCCTTTAAAACCCCAAAACTCCACTTCCCACACGGTTTGAGTCTCCCAACCCGGTTGTGTGGCCCTTGCATTTTATTTTTCTTATGCACGATGTATCGCACATGGTCTAGGGTTCTCCATGAAGTTTGGTCACACGACCGTGTGGCCCCTGAATCTCAAAATTACAGATTTGTCATATTCTTTATTATTTTGTTCAAATTAGTCCCTGATTAATTTTTAATGACATTTAGAGAACTAGATTATGCAATTAGGTCCTAGATTAGGAATAAAACAACGAGATATATGGATGATTGAATTTACTAATTGAATTACTCTTGATTGATTGCTTGAATAGTGAATAATGTTACATGTATTTTATGAATACCCAATTGAATGATCTGAATGCCTAAATTGTTGGCAAAATTGGATTCCTAATTTATACATGATGGTCATTAATTGGTTATGAGATAAAAAGTAAATGATATATTGATTGAATGTCTTGGAATGTATTTATATTACATTTGCATGGGTTGGGTTGACATGATTGGAGGAAGAACTAGCAGTATATATGCATTTAAATGTTCGTTGTGTACTCATAGTTACAGCAAGTTCTAACTACGAAGGTCTCACTGTGTACCCATAGTTACAGCAAACCCTAACTGCGACGTTTTCACTGTGCTCTCACGATCCCTCTTACAACTCTTATCAACAAAATGGCCGTGCTTCTGCAGTTACTAGCACCTTTTATCTGCAATTACCTGAATCCGAATATGGTATTAAGTTTACAAATTGGAGTGATGGTGGAGGGTGTAGACACTCAATTTTTCCCGAGCCCAGAAATAAGTCCAAAAACAAAATAATAAACCCCCAAAAAAAACGAAGTCTAAAGTTCAGTCCAGGATTACAAATATAATTTGGCCCGATCGGAATGACCCATTACTTGAAAAGATTTAAGGTTCGTCTATAAGCTTGACTCATATGGAAATATAATCTTCAATGATATGCAATCTTAGATATGATATGCAATTTTAGATATGATACAATCTTAGATATGATTGCAATCTTAGATATGATATACAATCTTAGAAGATATGATTTTGTAATCTTCGAGATTTAATTTGTAGATAGCCTTTAATCTTAACCATTGATGTAATTGATCTTAGATATGATATGCAATCTTAGATATGATACAATCTTAGATATGATTGCAATCTTAGATATGATATACAATCTTAGAAGATATTATTTTGTAATCTTGGAGATTTAATTTGTAGATATCCTTTAATCTTAACCGTTGATGTAATTGATCTGTACCGTTGGATTTGGGGAGACTCAACTATAAATAGAGGCCTCTCCCTTCATTGTAAAACACACTGGAGTTTGGACTTGAGTTTTGACACTTGAGTTTTGGGAAGCAATAAGAATTCTTAAGAGCATTCACTCAAATTTCTCTCCCTCTTGCGTTCTTACTCTCTGTGGTTTGTTCTTATTTTATTCTTCGTCTATCTTAGTTTTTCAACCTTTTTTTATTTTAATTTCTTCATTTTTCAAATATTTATATTTTTTCCTATCTTTTATACATTTGATTATGTATTTTACAATATTTAACCTTTTTATATAGTTTATTTTCAAATATATATTTTCTATGCATGTATATATATTATATAATCATTTCATTATAAATATAAATTCTTTTACATATTTGATATTTTATACATTATTTTTCTAAACCAATATATTTTATTTTTTTATATAATTATTATTCTTATAAATATATTTTTATTATATATTATATTTTAAATTTATTATTAAATATCACATTTTTTTATATGCATCATATCATTTATTAATCCATTCATGTGTACATTAAATTATTGGATTGTATATTTTATATTTTATGTAGATTCTATTTATCCATTTGCTATGCATGTCATCTATTTTTACTCATACATATTTTACACATTAATATTTACCATGTTTTTATATTATTTAATGTTTTATTTATGATATATTGTATATAATTAGTGCATTTATTATGCTTTAGTTTGGGTATATTCCTATTTGCTTAGCATGATTATTTTTATTATTCTATTTTGCCCTCTATATATAGTGATTACATTTGTATAAAGTGTTATAATATTTTGTAATATACATTATTTGAATATCTATGTTTTGTAATACATAATTGTCACTCTAAAAGGTCATTTAAAACAATATTCAAAAGTTTTATAAAAATAAAAGGCAATGCTTGGTGTTTATAAATTTCAAGAAAAGTAGTGCCCTAACTTATTGGGTTGCGACTTTTCTGGTTGAGTTCGAATAATCAAGCACCCTTCTAAGTTTTAAAGGTTTTAAAATGCGAGCAACTGTCTTGGAATTTCAAAGCGATATGTCCTAACTTACTGGATATAGCGTTTCGTTATGTCGAGATAAGGATTTCCAAAAAGCTAACTTAGTGTCAATACTTTGATACGAGTGAACCCAAATTTTCAAAATTAAAATATTTTAAAGAGGATTACATCTTGAAATTTTTAAAATTTCCGACATTAAAGACACTTGATAATCAATTAGTTACCAATTTTTGGGCGTTACGAGGGTGTTAAGACTTCCTCGTACGTAACCGACTCCCGAACCCGTTCTTTTTATTACGTAGACCAAAACTAATGATTTTAAAACATAGGTGATCTAATCACACCTAAAAAGGTTGGTGGCGACTCCTGTTTTCGTTTTTTAAAGTCGACTCCCATTTTTCAAAACTCGATTTTTAAAATGGTTTCGACAGAGGGTGTTTAAGGGAACTCCCAATTTTGGAGAGCTAGTGGTTAGGGGTAGGACAATCGATTTTTAAACTTATTTTTGTACAACATATTTGACAATTTATGCATACATGACTGAATTTACTTGATGAAACAATTGAACTGATTTATGTGCATATATCTTTTTTAAACAATATGAATAACTTTGAAATTGATTTAGATGATTGTCTATGTTTGAGAATATTACTATTAGTTGACTAAAGTAGCAGCATCAAATTACCGTATTTGAAATTGACAAATAATTATAACTGATTGCTATTCTTGATAATGATGTAGGATGTTATTTAATGTTTTAAAAAATAAATGTATGATTTGGTTCCATAGCTCACTCCCCCTAATTTCCATCTTTATAGATAACCCTTTAGGCTAGGACGCAGACACGACACTCGGAGGGTCTCAACTTTTATTTCATCTTTATTTTCGTTAATGTTATCATTTTTAATTCCTTAGGAGGTAGAGTTATTTTTCGTTTTCTGTTATTGTAAACCATGGTTTGGGTTTAGTTTTAATTTAATTGTTAGATGCATCCAATCCAGTATAGGTTATAAGATTTAGGTTATTAATTGTTAATATTTGATTAAACTGAATTGCTTTATTAAAAAGACTTACGTTTTAATTCCGCTGCTAACTCTAATAAGTTTAACTAGAATATAAATTGTAAATCACCTGAATAAACTAGAGTTTTAAATGAAAATTGATTTTGACAAAAGCCAAGCCACTTCGATGGTTAATATAATCTCTCGAATTCGAATCTACTGTCTACGCCGGGTTAGGGAGGTTACATGATCAATTCGACCATTGGTCCAGTTTTGAAAAATTGGTTAGAATATTTCATTTTGGCATATGTTGATAGTTGGATAATGAAATTTTAGTTTGATAAAAAATTTAGATAATAAAATATCAGTTCAATCTATAAAATTCCTTTCTAGCCTACCTTATCTTTGGATTTTTTTAGGGTAAAAGGTTGAAACAGCCAAAAATTGCTAGTATCAACAATCACAAGTTCGTGGATCTCATCAAGAAAATCCACATTAAAAGTAAAATCGTCAAAAGTCTCAAGTCATAGCCAATTTAAACGATCGACAGTCCTGTTACCCAAACAGACTACATAAGAAAATCAAAAGACAAAAATAAACGTTTAAAGAGATGAGCCTCATACATTTAAAAGCCCAAGAAAGAAATATCATCCAAACTAGAATGAAGTTTTGAAATTATAGGAGCACAATTAGATTCGAGTACAAGATGAAGATTGAACACATATTCCCATTTTAAAAAATAAATTTGTGTTTTTATAAGATTTTAATCAACAAATTTTGAAAGCAGTAGTAAGATGCATTCTAATGTTTGAGAAAAAAAACTCAATTTTGAACTATAAAGATGACATTATTGGAAAGATAGTCACGAATCTCTAAAAAATATATTTACGGAACCTAAAATGAATATAAAAAAAGGTTAATATATATGGAGACACCTGAACTTGACAATTTATATCTACTTGGTACTTAAACTTGGAAACCGCAAATCAACTTAGTATTTTTTTAGGTACATGACTAATGTCATTAAAATGCACTCACATGACTTTGATGTTTTGTTAGAGTTGTGTGACCCGAATCCCATCACTTGTTAAAGAAATAAAATAGAGAGGCAAAATAGGGGGATTTGTGGGGGCAAAAAATTATAGCCCATCACAGATCCCCATTCAGCACCAAACTGGATTGGGGGTGTAAGGGCGGAGCCCTCGCGATACGGACCATGCCACACAAGTTGAATCCGTATAAGACTAAACTCTTTCTATTGGAGATTGACTATAATAAGGTTGTTTAACCCTTAAATAGATATAGTCAAACTCTTCTTCTTGTATCATGTGGTTTTTCAACGTTAGTAAATTTCTCCTCTTTTTCCCGTGGTTTTTCCCAATAAGCGTTTTTTACATAAAATCTGTGTTCTTATTTTTCTTTCTTATTACTTTGAGGTCATTCTTATTGCCATTATTAATTTTAAATATAACGATGACCAATAGCATGATGACATATGATAACCTTATATTTTGACAGGTGGCAAAAAAATTTAAAAACAAAGAATATTAAAAAGCTATAATTTTTTTACCATGTATCAAAATTTGAGGCTATCACATGTCGCTACACTATTGGTCATCAACGCCACATTAACGTATTTTTACAATGTTAATCAGTACTCAAAAAAAAGGTATCAAGTTGATTTAGATACCAATTAAGTAAAAAAAACATTTAAGTATCAAGGAGATATAAATTTCCAAATTTAGATACATTTGTATATGTTAACCTTATAAAAAGTTACTTTAATTTTAAAAACAACAGGAAAATTATATTAAAAAAATAGAATAAAAGTATTTAGTGTTCACGTATCCCTACCTGTACAAGTGTAGCCCCACTCGCGCCCTCCATATTGTACAAATCCTATTATTTACTAGATAAGTCATAAACTCTGACACCAAGAAGTGTTATTACTATTGCCTGTTTAACTTTGCTAACTCTTCTTTAGAAATTCTCGCATTGTTAAAATGTCTATTGTTTGGCTCGACTATACTTCCATTCGCATTAGGACACTGACAGGCCAAAAAGATGCTTAAATAGTAAGTTTGCCTTTAGCAAGTAGGAAAATCACCTGCAAGCTTACCTTCCCGAGATGATTACCTGGGCCATAGATGGCCTAATATTCATTAGGAACATGAAGCCATTGGTCACCAAACATCACATGGTCTCAAATGCTTTATTTCATCAGAGTCAGAATGAATGAAGGGTTTTATCCTCTCATAAACATCCACATCTCATTAAAGACATTTCTTCCTATGCACTCCATAATGATGACTAGATGGCAAGTCCAACATGTTAACACCATATTACACAAGATCTTTTTCTATAAATACCTTTAAGAATGATGAAGATGGATTGACCCTTCAAAAGCACCAAGATTACATCTTGCCAACACCCATATTACACATGATCTTTTCCTATAAATACTTCAAGAATGATGAAGATGGATTGACCTTTCAAAAGCACCAAGATTGTATCTTGCCAACACCCTTTCAGTCCTCAGCCTTCAAGTTCTCTCCACCGTCACTTTCCAGAACCTTCGGCTATCTACCATGACTGGGTGAATGGCATCCACAATAATAACTCTTCTCTCCTCTATATTCTTCTCTTCTTGTATAATTGTATCAACAATTGGTGTGGTGAGCGTCAGAGACATGTCGTCACACTTTCAAAGTGGCACCCCAAATGATCAACCTAACCAGACCAACAATCCAGCTGACCCAGTCAACTCTTTCACTCCACTCAACACTCCCATCTCACTTGTCTCAAGTATTTCTACTAGTTTGAACTATATACAGGCTTTCCTTCTTCCTCCATTCTTGTTGAAACTTATTTGCAATTGCAAGTGTTCTCCTATTTACATTAGAGCAACTGGTGAAAGCTCTAAAAAAATCCATCAGTCTCTAACCCTACCGTTCATGTTGCACCAATAGGAAATGCTTTTCAACCATTTGACTCCCTCAACAGTTGTAGTGCCTCCGTCACAGCCTAGTGTACTCCTCCTAGACCTTTTAACCATATAGCTCACTATCTGTAAGAAGTTGTAACCTATCTTACAACCACACCTTATCCCCCAATCGTGACTCCTATTCCATTATAGCGGTCTCACCAACAGGCATTAGGACCTCAGCGTCATGACTCAGAGACTTTAGAAAAACTATGGCGTTTGGAAAAGCAATTCTTTTAGCGAAAACGTTGATTCAAGAAGTAGCAGGAACAACAACCAAAAGAATGCTTAGAATGAGCAGCTTATTGCGGAACTAAGTCGCACTTGAGGAGAGAAAATCTAAAACTTCACGAGCATGAAACTCAATTTGCGCTCTAAGAGGGTAACAAGCACAATAATTTGGAATGTCTTTACAAGTAAAATGTCAACCTCTCTGTGGCATCCTAAGCTCCTTGGAAAAACAACTCAAAGTTTTTAAGGCAAAGCTAATACAATAGGTAAAAAAGGGAAGATGAAACAAATCTATCTAGAATTACTCTAATGGACCATTGGTACCCAAAGTTCTAAAAAATCGCATCTACCTTTCAAGTTTATGAAGTTCCTATATAAGAAACTAGGAGATCCAAAAGACCACTTGGCCCGGTATAATAACTACATGAATATACTAGAAGCATCTGATGGAGTGAAGTGTAGAGCTCTTTCCATGACTTTTTCACAATGGCCTGACAATGGTACCTATCACTACCTTGAAGATCAATCTATCCTTTTGATCAGTTGGTTGAGCAGGTCATGACCCTTTTTTTAGCCAACAAGACACTCCAACAATACCCAGCATATTTGATAATCATCCGATAAGGAGCAAATGAATCCCTATATGATTATGTTAAAATATTTAGTGCTACCAGAATGACAACAAAGGAATCACTGATGAATGGGCCATTCAGGCCTCTATTGTCGGGACATTTCATCAGTACCTAAGATGCATCATCATTGGGAACCCTCTAACCAAACTCTCCCATCTCTATGAAATGGTGCACAAATTCTAAGAAGGAGATGAGGTTAGAAAAATCCGTGCTAATTTCTCCATATTAGCATCTGGCCAAAGCAACCTTCCACAAAGATCACCTCGTAAGAGATTTCAAGACTATCAGCAGCCAAGGACCATCAACAACCAAGGACTAGTTTAGAACTCCAAACCCGACATTGGCCAAAGCAACCTTCCACAAAGATCATCTCGTAAGAGATTTCAAGACTATCAGCAGTCAAGGACCATTAGCAGCCTAGGACCAGTTGAGAACTCCAAACCTGACATAACACCAATATGGAACTCCTTACAATGGAGTTCATAATAGACAAAGATGTTCACATAAAACAATGGAGAACAACCTTACAACAAAGGTATTAGTAATCCCTTAAATTTGCCTACCATTATATATGAGAATGTCCGGGCCAAATCACCATCTATAAAACATAAAACTCCTATGCGGTGTATGATATACGGCGAAAAGAAAATGCAAATGTTTCCTATGTTTTCTCCCTTTTTTCCCATCCTCTTGACAACTGAAGAATTCACCAGATGGGCAACATTAATTCAACTAATAAAGCTACAATTTTAAACAACAAAATATACCAAAACAGAGCAACAAACACCTGTTGTATTCTGTGGAGGCAGCAACAACCAGTTGCTATGATCGGTTCCAGTAGTAGCTTAAAGAATAGTGGTAGCAACTCACGGCATAAAAATGCTAGAAGTTGACAGCAATATTTGAAACTATACTATTGTTTTACTTAGTTCGGTGCAAGCTACTCATTCAGTAGCTAAGTTTCAAAAATTTAAAAGCAAATTATTTTTGTCCCTTTTTGTAGCTGGTCAAAGACCAAGCATGAAGTGAAAGTTGTATCGACGCATAACCCCTTCAATTGCCACACTAAGCCTTCAATTGACACCTAGCTTATGCCATGTAACTATCCTTTTTCTAGCTTTAAATATCTCACTACCAACGAATTGTGTAGACATTAGGTCTCATGTTTTAATTAGCCAAGTATCTTACTTTCATTTACATGTAGTTCAATTCAAATATATTTTTTGTAAGTCGTAGATTTGACCGGTTGAATTCACCTGATTTTGAGCGCAATCTTCGAAGCAAAATGTGTGAACTACTGCTTCTGTTTTCTTTGTTGGTATTTATTTTGGGGAGGATATATGGTTGTGATGGAGATAGAAGGCAGCAAGTTTCACATTATTATTTGATCAAAGTAGCTCTCTTGGTTTTTATTCCAGCCAGTTTTAGCTTTGTTTTAGTTTTATGTAAAACATGAAAGGGCTTAAAATCAAATAAGGTTACATCTGAATTTGATTAAGTAATTAATGCATGATTCTTAAAAAACCATTTTAGTTTTCAATATAATCCTTAAAGAAACATACATTTAATGAAATGGGGTCTAATATTGAAGAATTTTAGGTGAAACAAGGACCCTCTCCGTTCTATATAGCTTACGTAAAGTCTAAGTCTTCTTCGCTATATGTAAGGCCAATCCGAGGACGATTTCATGGTTTATAGTGCTCCCAAACTCTAGTAATTACTCGTATGTCATTTTCCATTGGTATGGCATATTTCATTCAGTTGATAACTGTTCAAACTCATCAAATGCCTTAAATATGAGCCTTGGCAAGCCCCTTTTCATCTTCTAGAGTCGATTACACCTTTGAAAAAAGCAGTTTAATCCAAAAGAAAAGATAATTAAATCTTGCTAATGGCTTACATCTCAAGCTCTCACCACAATTGAATCATACATTGCACTAACCACTCAACATGCATAGCAGAGAAAAATTGCGGAGTCTAGATTCTGGCCTTTAGAACCATTTTCAAAGCTCCTTATACCTTCCATCAAAATCATATAGATTTAGCATCTACAAAGGCAAAAACTAAAATATATTAGTCAGAGAAGGTGATGAGATTGAAAGGAAGAGAGAGTCCGGCTTGATTGAGAAAGTGAAAGATGAGATAAAAGGCAACCCAACCTGCTATCTCCCCTTTGTTCAATCTGAACCTTAGAGGTGATAAGATTTTGGATTATCAGTAATTTACAAGTTATCCGAATTGAGAAGGGAATATACTTCTAAAATTGAAGACAATAAATACTTCAGCAATATTTTTCCGTACTTAAAATTTCATATATAAGCATAAGGATTGATGCAATCTAATATCTAAAAAGGATATTGGATATTCAGATAGCCCCCCATACTGAGCATGATTCGAAGAAACAATATTGAAGAGGCTAAAAGGATGTAGTTTTTGGCATATATAAAAGATGACTTACTGCAAAGCCTTGGACACTTTTGTCTTTCCAGATACAAACTGAATCCGAGACTATAGCTTTGAAACTGCAAAATTTTCAACATGTAAATAGCCAAGGTAAGGATAAAAGAAATTGCCACAAAGTCGCACGTTTTGATTCTTATCAAAGCTACCAGATACCAAATAGTAGCCCAGATTCCGTCACTAGGAAAAGATGATAACATTGAAGGTGCTGTATGAACCTGAAGGGCACCAGCATATAGCTCACATTCTTTCTCACTTCTGGTCTCTAACAACTAACGGAGTTCCCCTCAGCTTATTGATTTTCCGAGCCAAATTTAAAGCTTCATCCTTCTTCCCCTCATCAAGTAGAGCCTGTTTCAGATTACTAAACATCTTGGCCGGAGGTCGAATACCCGCATCCAACATTTCCTGAAAATATTTGCAAGCTTCACCTAACTTGTTCTTGTGACACAAGCTGGTAATTAAATCAGAGTACATATGCATCCCTGGAAGCACTCCCTTGGCCTTCATCTGATCCCAAACCTGCTTTGCCAAATCCACTCGATCCTCGTTGCAGAACATCCTTACTATAATTTCGTAAGTACTCACAGTTGGCTCACAGCCCAGCTCATTCGACATTTTCTGGAATCTGAAGTAAGCCTCATTCGTCCTCCGAGCCTTTATTAAGTGATGAAGAATTATATCGTAAGTTCTCGAATTCGGACCAGCCGAATGTTTTCTCATTTCATCTATCACTTGAAATGCATCATCTATTCGCATTGACCAACAATAAGCCCCAACAAGGGAATTATAAGTAGGTGCTTCTGGAGTAAAACCGCAACTCTTGAAACGTTCAAAAAACTCCAGAGCTTCACTTAACCTCTTCTCTGAACCTAATCCATTAATCAAAGTACAATAAACATGAGGTGTTGGCTTGCAATTCTTTGCCTCCATCTCATGAAATAACTCAATGGCTGCATCAAAGTTCTTCGCCTTACAATACGCACTGATCAAAATACCATAAGTCACAACATCTGGCTCAAAACCGTCATATTTCATCTCTAGGTAAACCTCGTCTAACCTCAACAAGTTGTGTTCTTTTCCCCACCCTTCCAACAAAATCGTGTAAGACTTTATATCGGGAACAAACCTTCTCTTTTTCATTTTATCAAACACTTTGTTTGCTTTCTCAACATGTCTGGACTTACACAGAGTATCAAGCAATCTATTGAAATCCGATGTTTCAAGCTTGAAACCGAACTCCTCCATCCTCTCAAAAGCCTCTATAGCCTCTTCAACCTTCCGGGCTTTTGCGTGCCGCCTTGAGATCAATGCAAAAGTATCTTTATTCAGTAATTTTCTACTCTTCATTTCATTCACCAAACTCCATATTAATTTGAACTGCTTAATCTTACCCAAAGCTTCAATCAAAGCATTGTAGCTTTCTGTGTTATATTTAAACCCTTTTTGCTTCTCTGCCCATGTAAAAAATGACAAAGCAATGACACCCGCATTGCTTAGCCTCTTCAAAACCTCTACAACAAGTGAAGGAGACACTTCAATTGAAGCATCTTCGAGCAATTTACCGGCATGAGAACCAGAGTGGGTGGAGAGGAGTGTGCAAATTCTGGTAGCGTCTTGTTCGAGTTTGGGTTCTGCAGGGTTATTTTCATAGTGTTCGACAGACAAATGTTTCGGCGTTAAATCCTCATGGATCGATCTATAGATGATATGATGAAGAGTTGAGGAATACCCAAATGAGGTTTCATGGCCTGCAAGCGAGTTGCGATTCAAAATTCGACGTTCGATGGATTGCTTTGAGTAGGTAGTGAGTGATCGTGTGAAAAGAGCAGCAGCAATGGGTTTTCTGTGGGTTTTTGACAGTAAAGTCAGAAATCGAAGGAGACTCATTTTCATGTTTGAGGGCTCACCTCCTACCTGTTTATGACAAAAGAAATTACGGAGTCATTAACTTGCAATTTATTCTCAAAGAGAAACTAAAAAGCACAAAAGCTAAAAAGCAATTAGGAGTAGATGTTCTCAACTTTGATTACTCGGGAAGATGACTTGACCACCTCTACGTCCAAGTGTACACGTACAAATTGAAGTATATCAAAGCTATAAAGTAGAGTTTTAAGCAATTTAAGTCTCATAAACTCTTTTCAACTAAACGATTCAAAGTGAAACATTGAAACATAAGTCTCACTAATCAGTTGATGGTTTTCCTTATTTCGGTTGTGGAAAAGGGATGTTATGAATTTCTACCTCGAATTCAAATGTTATCATATTAATGCTTCCCTATTTTTTCAAGCAGAAGATGGTGATTCAGCAAGGGTTTACTTTAAGATCCACATATGAACAGGAACATGAATAGATTATCATCAAGCTCATGAACCTCAAAAAAGTCTTTGATTAATCGGACCATTGTCAACATATGGATCATGGGTCTTATCAGTATTTCCATATCAGAAATTTTTTTTTTTATTATAGATAACAATCTAATCTTCTTATTCTATCATATCATTGGGGTTAAAGCTGTGCAGTACAATTTCGTTTTCAATGCCTCTCATGACAATATTGTTAAATGATTTTTCTATGTCTCTGTTAATAGCCATGATATCGAAAGGAAGGAGAGGGAGAAGGATAATTGGAAGAAAAGTAGAGTTAAAAGCTTGCAAAGAATAGACAATGAGATGGCTTTAAGGAAGGAAATTTCGGCATTAAAGATAGGAAGTTAGAGATGGTGCATGATTTCAATGAACGAGCATAATGGTTTGTGGAATAACGTAATGCTTCATAATGGGTTATGACGCTTTGGTGTGTGTGTGTTTTTTTTTTTTTTTGGGGACATCTTAAAAAATCATTCACCTTTTAAAGTGTATTGAAGTAAATATCTATTTATTCCCTGATAATTTCGAAAATTAGTAGAAATCTTCGGCCATTGTGTTTGAATTATTGCATGATTCATTACTTCCTTCTTGTTTCATTAGATGCCTTCACGTCAGAACTCAGAATTGCTTTTGAATGCGATCCTTCTCTGCTTTTATTCTTGTTTCAATTTTTCATTCGTCCTTTATACACAATAAGAGGAAGTCAAATCTGTAATTAGCAAATTTTAACTTGATACTTGCAAGGATAATTATGTTAATCTTCAAAAGTTTAAACTTAGTAAAGACTATGGGAGGGAAACTCTTCGTTGCAGCTAGCAATGTTAATCTTGGAAGTGTAAAATTTAGTTAAAAGGCAGCACACACTAAACGCCTTTGCATCGGGAAAAAAATGTTGGTTTGGGAGGGAAAAAAATACATACACATAAACTGCCGAAGTTTACAAAGGGGCATGTATATCATTTTGACAATTCTGAATCTTAATTTGTAAATGGCAACCCGAGTGACGTCCTTTTATGAAATTTATTGTTATTGTACTAGTATCTTTAGCAGTTTTAACAATGCTCGAATGACTTTAATCACCCTATTTATTGCTAACCCTTTCAACATTTTGCTTAAATACAGATAAATAAATTTCTCCCACTCAACATTCATGATGTTCAGAATAGGTGATTAGCATAACTAAGCTTAAGAACAAGCTTTTCTCAGCTTGATTTCTTTAGTTTACACTCTTCTTTCTACCAATTACCGTCGTCCAATTACTGGTATGAAGAAGAATAACAGAGGCAGAGAAGAGATTTTAATGAAAGAATTTGTCTTTCTAACATCATCCAGCCAAATGAAAGGAGGGGGTAGACCTTACAACAGCATGCAAATGGCAGCTCAAAAAGGAAAGTCCTCCTAACAATGACTTCTGGGTGGCTTTTCATCATTAAAATAATGGAAGCCAACATTGTGGACCAAAACCTCAAATGAATTCACTTGTTTCTCTCTCAACCGTGTTTCAGAGGACACCCCCCAGAAAAATAGACATACAGACCAAAAGAATGTATCTATCTTTTGAACCAAGGTCAACGCAGTGAGTCTATGTAATGTAATATTCACCTGCTTAAGCTGCACTGATTCGACTGTGAATTCCAGTCATCAAGAAGGTTCGTTATGGTTTCTGCAAACTTCTTTGCTTGAGGCCCGGGTTTCAAGACATTTACATCACCCCACTGTGAGCAAGTATCACTCCACCAGCTCTTCCGGCCAGTGCACCATGCCCCTGGGGCAGCTTGGTTTCGCTTGCGCTTGAGGATCTTTTCATCTACCATGTCCAACACAGGATCATCTTCTTTAAACATTCTTGCAAACGCGGCTCCACTTTGTGCCATTTGATCATAATCAGAAATGTTGAGAAAGTGGGGTTCCATCTTTGGAGGATTGTCCCAGATCATATATCTTAAATCACTGTTTACAGTAGTGTTCTTTAACTCCGGTGAATTGCAAATGACGGTATGAAAATAGCTTTCTTCAGATAACATAACATTGTTGAAATACATCAGAAGTGTCCGGGGTAGATTATCCCACCCAAAGATGCAAAATTCCAGAAAGGATCTGCTTAACACAACCCACGGTGAACCTGCAACCCAATGCCAAACCGTAAATGATAGCATCTCCATAGAAGAAAACAGTCACAAATAGATTTTTATTTCATGAAAAGTAATGGATGACAATGATACGGATTGCAAACTATGCCTGTGAATATTTTAAAAGCATCAGGCATTGCCCGTTTCTCTGTAGCATAAAAAATTTTGGTCCTCCTTGCTAGGTAAAGCCCCGGGTCAACAACAATAGGCCGAAACCGTTGATCTCTGCATAAAGAACGAACCAATATGATTATATTTAATTACAATAAAAGGAGAATGATCTATAAATCTTATGAGAAGGGTTTGCCTACTCTTTCCACCCAAGGTCATTGTTATGATCAATAAAATTGAGGTCCCTCCTAACAGATGAAAACACATGGGACAAATCTGTGATATGAAATAAAAACAAAAAAGATAAGGTTAGAACAATAAGAACAACAGAAAGATAAGACAAGAAACAAAGGGTGAAACAATAGTGTTCCTGCCATTGAAATTTGAAAGAAGAAATGCAGGTAAAAGGAAGGGCATCATAAATTTTGTTCAATATGACATCGAAGCTTGGCACCAATAATGCATGATTGGTTGTCCCCTGCCGTTTGGAGCTACAGAGAAGCAAAGAATGTGGCATGGGAATTAAGTTTAGGGTTTCCTATTTCATTCATTCTAAAGCTTCTCTATCCAAAAACCAAATCAGGTTTTTCAATATAACCTATCAACGATGTGGCAATAAACACCCATTATTTCAGAAGTTTGAATCTGTTCAGATATTAGTTTCAACATGTTAAGTATTTGAAACAACAGAACTTTGAGCCAAAAGGTACATAATAACCATATTCATAGACCTGATTTGTCTAGTTGCAAAAGTGTTACTTTGTCCGGACTCAGCATCCAAGCATAATAAAACAAGCAAAGAACATCAGAAACTCGATCATAGCACTTTCAGCTCCACGAATTTAACTTCTTTTTGGGCCCTTAAGTAGGTGATTAACCAAAACAGATACAATCTATAGCTAAAGTTTCTGTAGACGAAAAAAATCACCTATTTCCTGCTAGAAAAGCAAATCATATTATTCAACATTATCTCAGGTTAAAATGATACGAGGGAATCTGCCATGTCCAAATGTTAAAGTGTATTAGCTTAAGGATCTATGTAAAACAACCGTTAATTGCTAAACTGATGTATCAACCACTATATCTGACCATATCAAAAACAAGCCTAGCTAGAAATCAAAACATTCAGCATAGGATAAGCAAACCACTGTTACAGGTAGAAAATTGGTCCAAAAGTTTCCTTCATTAAAATTAGAAGTTTTAGCAAAATCAGCAGATCTGAAACCTCATGAATCATCAACATAAATCTGCTGAAGCCACCCATTAAGAGAAAAATATGCCAGTCATCCCCCACTGCACACTTTCCACTATCCAGTCTCTCAATCTGATAGCCTAAGTATCATGCACATATGGATATGTACTGGCGAATTCGTTCCTTAAAGAGAATCTTCTTTTCAAGAGCCAGGGTGTTTACTAGATGCTTTCTGATCTAATCTATTTTCAGGACTTGACTTAAAATCAATAGTAACTAGTCAGAAACATGATCAAATTCAAGAATTTTCCTTGAATCGTATACAATATTCCCAAATCATATCCAATTTTTAGACTGTAGGAAAGATTTAAGATTTAGAAATGGTGCACCAAATTTTGGCAGAATGAATCCAAGCAAACGAGCAACTACAACTAGGAGTCAACTATCTATTGTGGTTAATTTATACTAATTTCCCAGAAAAAGCAACCTAAACCAATTCAGAACATTTGCCTAATCCAAGATCATAAAGTGCACCAGAATCAGAAAATCCTAATCCAAGATCATAAAGAGCACCAGAATCAGTAAATCTCAAGTCCCATTTCGTATCAAACCGTATATTATGAACTGAGACAATGCAAATTCATCAAAATTTCAAGTAATTCCAATTAAATCAAGATCATGTATATCCAAAGTCAAACTGTTCTCTGAATTCACCTAATTACTCCATATAAGAGAAAAACAACATAAATAAATTTTTAAAAATGAACCCAAACCGCTTACCGTCTTGAGTAAGCAAGGGATAATCCAAAGCACTCAAAGCAATAAACCAATCCCAGCCAGGATCAACCTTCATCAAAATAGCAGCAGCGTGCAAAGTGGAAGCAATATACGAAGAACCCATATACGAAAACCGATCAGGGTTCCCTATAACATCCACATTTGAAAAGCTCCTAATAGCAGGCACAGATTTCAAAGCCACGACCAAACTATATCGTTCGTCATCAGTGGCATCAGCTCCAAGATGCAATACATAACGATTCCTGGGGTGATAGACAGCAAGGAGTAGCCTAAAGATCCGATCTTTATCACCTTTTCCACCAAATATATAATACCCAAAAGCTGGTGGATATGGAAGGCCGAGTTGGACTAGTGAAGGGAAAGGTCTAGGGGAGCTGAAAGGTGAGATCGAGTAAAGTACGAGGAGGAGGACGGAGAGAAATGTAAGGGAAAGAAGACTGAAAAACCATTTCCTTTCAGCTCCCATAACAATAGTGTTTTAAGGGTCTTCAAAAATTGTGGTAAAATTGGATTCAAAGATTGACTTTTAAGCATATGGGTTTGTTGAGGATCGAATGAGGAAATCCGGGTTGAATTTGGATTTTGAAGATGTTACAGGAGAAGGGTCGGATCTCTGGTTCCACAAGACTGAAAACCATTGATGATAAAATCTAGATCAGCACAGTAAAGCTCTTTTTTGTTTTTTGTTTTTTGCTCAATTCTCTCTCTCCTTCTCTCTCTATCTTGCTGTAATGCCAATCAAAATGATTATAGCATTTTCTTTTCTCTCCTTTTCTCTTGCTTGTCTGTGTAAAATGTTCAAATCCTTGGTTTGTTTTGATGATGAAATGAATTCTTCTTTATTTTGGAGGTGAAAGAGTTAACTAGGGTTAGGGTTTTTTATTCTATTTTTTCTCTTTCAGGTTAGATTTGGCTTAGGTGGAGAGAAGAACATTTGAAGTTTCAATCTGTGGATCTTCTGATCTTTACGATTTGATTTGTTTTTTCTGATAAGGTATAATAATCCATTTTACCCAATTATTATTTTTTCATTTTTTTTAATTATTAAATTTACGTTTACGAAATCATCCTAAAATAAGTGATAAATAAATGAATTAAAAATTAATGAAAAAATAAATTCAAAAATGAAAAGAAACGAAAAAAATAAATAAATAAAACAGTCTGATAATTAGATCCAAAATAAGAACTCCGTTTTTTCTTCTTTTGGGTGGGTCCAAAAATCACAAAACCATTTCACGATCCTGAGTTGCGCGTCAAGTAACGCGCTTCCGTGAAGGCAATCCCTGGATTAAGTTAATTTAAAAGATACGGAAGATCTAGATTTGCTAAACTCCATTTTAGAAAGGTGGTTTTCATAGTTCTTAAATAAGGGAAAAATATGGATTGCGTCTTTGAATCAACTCTCCCTGCATGCGCTAAGCAAAGACGTGTGATGATATGATGAAAATTGACCTACTAAGGAAATAAATAGGATGGCCGTCTTTGTTTCATCTTCCTACTGCTATATCCATATCAAACTTCATTCTGCTTTTCTTTAACCTTCTAGATGTCAATGTTTTGAGGTTTTTCTGGGTTAATTCCATTTGAGGTTCTCTTCTAATTAGTCACTAAAATATTAGTATTCCATCCATTTAATTTTCAGCTTACGATTAAATTCTCAAACTTGATATATAAATATATTTAAAATATATAGATCAAATTTTAAATACATATATATTGAACAAAAAAAAAGTGTCATTGAAATTTAAGGAGTTACTCTTTCAACACATCATATCTAGAGGTATTTATGGGCTGGGTCGGATTTACATTGGCCTTAAGTATGATATTAACTGTCGTAACCATTTTTTGGCTAAAACGGGAATCGACTTGGATTTTGAAAATGAAAACGAAAAACTGGAGTCGCCACCAATTTTTTTTGATGAGGTGTGATCGGATCACCTTTGATTAATCATTTTAATAAAATTTAAGATTTATTAAAACGATAATTTTTAGCTCATGAAAATAAAAAAATGAGTTCGAGTCGGATTCACATACGAGGAAGGGTTAGCACCCCGATACGCCCAAAATTGGTACCTAGTTGATTAATTAGTGTCTCAATGTCGAAAATTTGAAAACTTGAAAGAATTTAAAATACGATCTCTCTTTGTATTAATGCTATTTTAAAAAATGATTGAATAAGTTAAAACGGATGTTAAAGGCTTCCTCATCTTGAAGTAATAAAACGTCATGCCCAGTAAGTTAGGACATAACATTTCGAACTTTGAGAATGAGCTTGCCTTTATTTAAAATTAATGTATTTTAACCTCTTTTAAAAGGATATTCGATTAGTTAGGGTGAACAAGGAAAATCGAAACCCAGTAAGTTAGGGCACGTTTCCTCGAATTTTCGAAAGCCGAAATTGCCTTTATTTGCGAAAAACCTTATTTTGAGGTAACAAAATGTGATACCCGGTAAGTTGGGGCACCACACCTCGTATCTCCGAAAATAAACATTTTTTTAAGACTCGTATCTTGATTTAAAAAGAATATTCTGTTATTTAGGTTAAATGAGAAAAGCCGAAACCCAATAAGTTAGGGCACGATTATCTCGAATTACCTAATAACGGATGCTTTTATGAAAGAATTGTTATAATATATTGAGCAAAAGGTGACGCGATTTATAGTAAAACGTAAAAGCAAAATATAGCATTGACATGTATAAGAACATAATAATGGTGTGATGGTGTCAAAACAATAACATGATCAGCCGTAAAAGATGAAGTAATATCAAGGCTAATAATATGCAAATATAAACAAATGATAAACATGGCAAAAATGAAAATGACAATGATAACGAAAACGAAAACGATAATAATAATGTAAATAACAATAGTACGAAATGATAATAACGCATGGTATTTAAACATGATAGTAATAATGTGAATATGAAGTAGTAGGGAGCATATGTATGTAAAACATATAATACCAGATTACAAATATATACGCAATAATTATTGAAAATAGTAATAATAATAAAAAACTAATAATAACGATATATAAATAAATAGATATATGTATTAAAACTTATACGTAATAATAGAAATAAAACGTGTGCGTAGTATTAAAATATATAATAATAAAAATGCGATATTAACAGATATATATATATATATATATATATATATAATAATAAAATGTGTAATATGTTAAAAGTATAGACAGGATATACATAAAATATATATATATATATATATATAAAAATGTACGTAATATAATATTAAGATATGTGCGTAATAGAGAATATAATGTATATATATTTAAAGAAAACATATGTGACATACAAATGCATAAAAACAATAATATTAAGCTATTAATAATGCTATATAACATATGTATATATATACATATATAATGGAGATACATACTACTATATAATAATAAAATATAGAAATGCAAAAAAAGGCAAGTATAATAAAATGTTAAACTAAAGTAATAATATATAAAAAATACTATATATATAAATATGTATATGTACATATATTTACATAAAAATATACACTAATATATAATGATAATAGTAGTAATGATAATAGTAATATAATAATAAATAATGTTACAAGTAAAAAACATAAAAATCAAATTAAATCAAAAAAAGGACCAAATCCGAAATAAAAATAAAGTTTTGGGGCCAATTTGGAAGGAAATATAAAAAGGGGACCCATTTGAATATGCGTGCAACTTCAGAGGGCCAAAAGGGGAATTTTCCTGAGTCCTTAAAATTCATCACTGAAGGGAGGACTAAATTGCAAAACGCGACAAACTTCTGGGTTAATTTAAAATAAATAAAAAGTTGATTGCAAAATGTACAAAAAGCGGAAGGACCGCGCGCGCAATTAGACCCTTATACTAAAACCCGCGGATCCTCCTTATCGGGTCGGGTCGACCCGTTTTCCACCAAAACGACGTCGTTTAGGGGCTCTTCGGGACACCCTGAAACGGCGTCGTTTTACCAGGCTATAAAAGCCAAATTTTTGAGACAAAAATCACTTCCTCCATCCTTTTTTTTCAAAAATTTTCAGCAGCTCTCTCAGTCTCTCTGCAAGCACCCCAGGGCCGGCTAGTACTCCGGCGAACCACCACCGTCCTCCGCCGCCGGCGACCGCCGTACACGACGGTCGGAGGTAAAAATTTCCCCTTTTTTTTACGTTTTAGAAATATGTTTATCTTCCTTGTGTTTATATTATATGTTTATCCATATATGGGTATAGAAAGCATGGATTCGGCCAAGAAACAGAGACGAAAAGAAAGTAAAAAACGAGTCACCTTAGGTTATTAGACTTTGCTTCTCGATATTTCTGTTATTGATATTGCTGGATCTCTTGTTTTTGCTTGTGTTCTTACAATGTAATATTGCTTTTCATTCTAAAAAATGCCGACCCATTCATGGTTTTTGATTCGGCTTTATATATAGCCATTACATGTCTCTTTTCTACTTCCTGTCTTTTCTTTATTTAATATTTGCAGGTGCAACTAGGACGGTGGAGGTGACGGGCCAGTGCTGCAGTAGGCTATGGGCGGCGCTGGACTTGGCGGCGCTAGGGGGATTAGGTGATTTAGGGTTTCAGATTCTAAAACCCTAAATTTAAGCTAGTTGGGTCAGCTTGAGGCTTGGGTCTGTTTGGGCTTCTATTTAGTTTTTTATTTGTTTTAGGTATTGGGCTGGGGTTGTAATGGGTTTTTTTGTTGGGCTAAACGGGTTTGTACATTAACAATTATACTTGTCCAAGTCGAACTCAACTCGAAATATGAGTCTAAAATTTTGTCAAGTCTGCCATATTTATATATGGCTAATCCAAACTCATTTTAAATCTGTCCATATTAAAAAAAAAACTAAAATATATATTTATATTATTTTAATTTTATATATTTTTATTTATTAAATTTTTATATATAACTAGAAATTCTATCACACATGTATGCATGCAGAAACTACATATTTAGAACACAGATGTATGTTTAAAAATAACTTACAATAAATAATAAAACATAAAGTTTGAAACCAATAATAATAACAACAAAAATGTTATATGTACGCAATTAAAATAAAAAAATAGTTTAACTTGTGAGTAAAAGAAAATTGAAATAGGTAAATAAATCATGTTAAGAATATTAAAAGCACACCAATTGTTTATTATAGTATTGCCATTTTTTATAGCACGTTAAAAAAAGATCAAGTTACTGAGGGGAACAATCAATATTAACTTTTATTTTTAAAAAATTAAATATTGAGTTGACTTATGACACCAGCACAATAAGTGACATTATCTATACTGGAAATTTTATCATACGTGTATGTGCATGGAAACTATGTATTTTGAACACAAATGTGTGTTTAAAAATAACATACAATAAATAATAAAAACAAAGTTTGAAACTAATAATAATAACACATAGGCAACATGAGCAAAATTAAAAAAAAAAAATCGCAAGTAAGAGCTCTTTCAAGCTGCTTCCCCCATAAAAACCTAGACTCACATTTGGTTCTATCGTTCTTTGACCAAAACTCCGCTAGAAACTCTTTCTCATGTTTGTCAGTGAGAGCCAACTCGTATTGTTCAACAAAATTCTACAGGGTACTCTTGTTGTTAAAAAAACCATTGAAATAAGCATGCATTCCTTGGCTTCATTGTGTTGATTTCATTCCAGCCCAAAACAGATGACTAAGATAAACAAGAACCTAACTTTGCCTACATACAACTTGATCAACCATTCATTTCCATCCAAGCCATATTTATTCAGAAACTCACCCCACCTGCTCTCAAACTCTTTAACAAGAAAACTTTCTTAAAAAATGGCCTTGAATTCCTTTTTAATTGCTTTATACTGATGCTTAAGCTTGTTAGGCAGCTTAGTATAGTTGTGCTATATGTAGAATTATGTTTTGTGTTTGACATCACTTCACTGATCATTGCTCTAGTGCTTTTACACTGATCTATCAAAATGCAAGTAGGATGAATGTCGCCCATGGTAGATATCCAAGTACTAAATAGCCACTTAAATGTCCCCACATCTTCACGTGAAATCAGTGCAAAACCTAAAAAGATAGATTGTCCATGGTGATTAACTCCAACAAATGAAGCAAAAGGCATTCTATACATGTTCACAAGATACGTAGTATCAAAACTAACTACATCCTGAAAGAAAACAAAAGCAACTTTATTCTAAGGATGGATCTGAATAATATTTCTCAACCTTCTAGATCAATTTCAGTCAAACTGGTGGATGAATTCACTATCTTTAATTTGCATTTCGCAAAAAAACTTCCTCAAATACTCAATATCCCTCTCTTCAATGATTAGCCTTATATTGCTATAGATGTAATTTCTGTAATCCTCTAGTAAACACTCCATTTGATATGGTCCACTTGATTGAACTTGTATCAATTTAACGTTTTTGCAAATTGGAAGGGTAGTCATATCATTTGCCTCTAAGGTTCTTTTTAACCGATTAGACATATACCTATGTCCAGACATTAGTCTTGCCATTTTAAGAAGTAGTTCATGTAAATGATTTCTGATTACACTACTAACATGTCACATTCCATCAATTCCTAAAACAACATTCACCTTCGCAGGACAAGAAATTTTCTTGCTCTTCTTCCTTTTATTAGCTTTACCACCTTTATTAAAAGTTATTCATACACAATTAGCAACATCTGATTTTTTTTTCTTACTCAATGACCTCTTCACCATGCTAAACCCTTTCAACTTCGCATGCGGTTGATAAAAATTGAACATGTCATCAAGGCTTCTACATCTTATTCCTACGGTTGGCCCAACAACTATCTCATCCTCTATCTAATTCTCACCAGCATTGAATCATCTTACATTAGATTGAATAAAACCTTGAACACCAACTTGTTGATCATCAAGTTCTTCTCATTTATTCAAACCTAAACCATTAGCATTTGCATTAGAGCCATCATTAATTGAATTGTGATTTCCTAATCTGTGTTCAATAAACTATCTAATGGATTTGGTGTCCTAAGTGTAGTATATTTGTTCGTATACTTGTATTGTTTTCAAATAAATTGGTTTAATAAAATTATTCATAAATTATATTAATACCCTTTGTGTATTGTCATCAATGGTTTTTGCACACAAAGCAAAATGAAAGCAAATATTGGATAATTGGTTATCTAAAATTTAAGTAATACTAAAAGATATTACGTTGTTAGATTGTCATACAGAAAGACAGCTTGTATCAGTAGATGAACCTAAATATGTCATTAGTCTAGTAAAAAATAAACAAATTGATTGAAAGAATAATATGTCATCTATTAAGCCTAATTGGGGAGATGCTTTATTTTGGGCATCGGAGCTATGACTTTCAGAAGATAAGGACATAGATGTGACTGACTAGATTGAGAGTACATTAGGCAGAACCCAAGTAGAATAGATTATGAATCCGTTTATGGATTTTATTCACTTGTGACGTTCATAGTGTGACATACATTAACCTTAAGTGGATAATGGACTATGTATGTGTAACTCATATACTTTGATGTAAGTAAAAGCCTGAGTTCAAATATATAAGGAATTGAAAGCTGATGCGTTGGGTATACGACTTCTGCAGTATGTAGCATCATTCACAATAGTAGAATTCATAGCCCAAGAAATGGGTAAATGGATCTCACAACAGTATTTTTGAATTACTATCTTGAAGAGAGCATCTATATGATGTAACCCACCAGATATATAAGTAAATGAATAAGCATGAAGTTTACAAATTGCTTAAATTCATATCTGGACTTAAGTAAGCATCCCACTCATGGAATCAAAGATTTGATCAGGTGATCAAGACTTTTGGATTGGAGCAAAATGTAGATGAACATTGTGTTTACAGAAGTTTAGGGGATAAAAAGGTGGTCTTTCTCGTTTTATATGTCGATGACATTCTACTCATTAGAAATAATGTCGAAAAATTGTCATTGGTTAAAGTGTGGCTAACCCAACGTTTAGTATGGACTTGGGAAAAGCTAATTTTACTCTATGTATTCGAATCCTAAGGGATCAAAAGAATAAAGTGAGGAAACTATCTCAGGTTTCATACATAGACAAGATATTGGAGGGTTATACAATGACCGATTCTAAGAAGGAAAATAAACCTTCCATATCGAGATTTCATATTATCTTTAGAGGATTGTCCTAAGACAGTGGAAAAAAGAGAAAACATGAGAAATGTTCCTTATGCTTCGGTAGTAGGAAGTCTCATGTATGCTATGTTATGCACAGGTTCAGATATCTGTTTTACAGTGGGGTTGGCAAGTAGATATCAGGCGAATCCAAGTCCAAGACACTAACAAGCAATTAAGCATATACTCAAGTATTATGTAGAACAAAAGATTATATGCTTGTGTATTTTGGAGGAGACATTACTGTTGGGAAATATGCCCATATTGTAGTAAACATGTAACTGTTTTCTATTTATTTGAACAATGAATAATTAAATAAAGTTAATTTCACATTTCACTATTATGTCTTTTGTATTTTCTTTCTTTTATATTTTGCATGTATAGAGAAATTGTGACAAGCAAATATTAGCTTAGTGATTGTCTAAAGTTCAAACTAAAGATAAGTGGTATTATAAAGAACGTTTACATTGTGAAAAAGACAACTTACTTCAGTAGATAATCTAAGTGAGTCCGTAATCCCGTAAAAGAATCAAAGTTAGCATTTGATTCAAATACTGAGAAGGATTATTATGCCATCTACAATTCCAATTGAGGAGATGGCTAGTCTTGGTTGTCAGAGTAGTTGACTCTACGAGTAGAGACATAGATGTATTCAATGGTAGAATGAAACATTGGACTAGACCCAAGATGAATTAATTCTGAATCTGTTTGTGAATAAATTCACTAGTAACGTTCATGGGGTAATTTACCTAAATATTGAGTTAGTCATTGACCATGAGTATGCAACTCATGTCCTTTGATATAAGTGGAGGGTTATGCTCTAAAGATGATCGAGCCCATAGCCTGTATGTTGGCCACATAACTTGTGTATGGCATGGCTTTACTAGAAATAGTGGAATTCATAGCTCAATTAAAGAGTTAATGATATCCTCTCATTGGCATTGTGTGGATTGATAAATATAGAACGTGGCCACGGGTTGCTTGTTCTCGAACAAGCAATTTATCACAGTCGTTTGTTGACATTGATCATATTAATCATTAAAAAGATACAATAGTGACAATGATATAAAATAGGATTGTATTGAGTGAACGGATTTAACTCAAAGGAATCAAAGATATCATATGAGGGTAACACACACATGATGAGGTCATTGGACAAAGCAATTGGATGATTTGCTTTCGTAAAGAGTATACAATAAGGAGTTTTCAATCATGGTACTTATTGTGGACTGACTCCATGATTAAGTAATTGTGAATTATAGGAACGATGTTTCTGGACATAATTGCAATCACTAGAGCCTAATTGTATATGTCCGATTGGTCCCTTCGTTGACTCAACAAAAGCTCGATCGAACTGCATTTGAATTACAAGAAAATTCTACGACTTTGGGAATAATTTAATTGAGTCGATTTATTCGATGTGGAATTCAATTAGGTGGTCGTAAGAATTGTTTAACTAGAGAATTTGATTAAAGAATTTTCTTGAAAATTTAATTTTGAAAATCTAAGTGATTTTGTGAAAAAAATTATTTTGATCAAGTAAAATTAAATTAATCAAATCAATTAAAATTAATATAATATTTTTGAAAGTTAATTTTCAAGTCAGACAATTGGCCCAATGGGTAATTGAACTTGAAAATTGGACTTGAAATCGTAAATTGGGACTGGGAGCCCAAAATAGAGATTTAAAAATTATTGAACCGGGCCCGATATTTGAAACCAGACGGACGGTCCAATTGGTGGTTTAAGAGAGACCCCAAACCCTCATATAACATGAAGGGGGCGATAACCCTAGTAGAAATACAATAGTGAGTCGTTCATCTTCTCTAAGTAGGATGTTTTTGTATTTAACATAAACCTCTATAACTCTACTAGGGTTCTACCTTCTCTTCCTATAAATAGATGGCATATGTAGAGCTATTAACATAACTTTTGAGAGATTATTATTCTGCCGAAAAAATAGAGAGAATTTATTCTCAACTTTTAAAAATATTTTTCCAAACTAACAATTTTATCGGTTTCTTTTAAAGAAGAGAGAACCTTCGTTTTTACCCTAAAAAGAAAATTTTTTCTAGTCTTTTATTCTGGTTCAAATGGTTCAAGCCCACACTTGAAGTAGTTCGTGATACGAGAATAGCGAAAAAGATCGTTTGGTTGAAAGCTGAAAAAATCAAGGATCCACTTATCAAAAAACTTAAGTGCGTATTTGGTTAAGGTTTATTGCTATAAATATCATAAACTAGGTCGGTTTTCAAAATTTAAATTTTTCGCTGTGCAAGAAAATCGTTTTCAAATCGGATTTTTTCCAACATAAATAACTTAATTACTATTTGATATTAATTGATTTTTTATGAAGGAAGATGTAATGGTTACCATAAGATAAAATATGATCATATCGAGAGAATGAATTTATCCCAAAGAAATTAAGGATATCCTATAGGGGTAACACACTTATGACAATGTTACTGGACTAGTTTTGATCAAGTAGTTTTCGTAATGGTATGTAATTGAGGAGAGCTCAGTCACAATACTATAGTGGAATGACTTTGTGACTAAATGAGTTTATAATTGATAGACGAAAAGTTGAAACTTAATTATAAATTATTTGAACCCTAATTTTTTATTTCCTCCAAACGGGTGAACGTTTAGAGTTAAAGTTGTGCAAATAAATAAATATAAGTTAAGTGCAGTATATGCAAGCATACATGTCAAATTAAGTAATTCGAGGATCATACCCAAGGGATTACAAATTGGAGATATTATTATTAAATTAATTACAAAATATAATTACTAATCTAATCGATTTACAAGTTAGTAGTGTAAACCCAAAAATAGTGATTAAACTAATAAAATTAATAAACCTAAATTAACCTAATGGAATTTCTTATTCCTAGTGTCGAAAATGTGAGCTCTTGGCCTATAATCAATTAAACCTTAATTATCAACTAAGTCATTAATTATCTTTAACTAATTTGTTTACCACCCTTAGCTACGAATACCCTCTCAGTTTCATCTTAACTAAGAATTACCACCTTAGTCACCATATCGGTCTCATCGTTTTGGTACAAGTTGTACTCGACAGTCTACCCCCTCTTGATCTCACCTGTCCTAGTTCTACTAGGGAAGTCACTCCCTAATATACTAAGCACTCTTAAATAAACACCCAATTTTAGATAAATAATTACTTAATCGATTAATCAGTTCCACAACTGAAACATGCTAGATATAAATAAATCACATAATTTATTCTAACACTTATATAAACATCAGTTGATCAAGCTAACAAAATATAAATAAAAGAACAAAATAGAATAGTAAAGATAATGCGCATGAATATATATTGAAACACGGTTCCAAAGTAATCTCCACTTCAAAATATCTTCACATTGGAATAGGCAAGTTTCGATTAAACGAACATAGAAATAAAATGCAAAAAAAACTTAATAACAAAAATTGTATGTCTAAGTCTACACACCAATCCTGGTGACCCTAAGGTGACTTATATAAGCTACGGGTTACTTGGTGATTGCTTAACCTAGATAAACTTTGGGATTCTAATTAATGCAATATTCTAATAAATGTTCAGGGTCTCAATAAGGAAATATCTCAAAAGTGTCATCCAATGAATTAACTTCATTTTGGCCTACCTTTGTCGTGACATGGGGAAACTCCTTGTCACGATGTTGCCGCTGTTAATTCCTTCACATAATTGTTGCGTCGTCGTGACGAGGGGAAATTCCTTGTCACGACGTGGAATGCTTTTTTGGCCTTGGCAACTTTGTTGATCTATCGGTCTCCTCTGTGTCACGGTCCGATCATCATCCATTGTATTCTTGGGCTTGAATTGGCACCTTACACATTTAATTAGCCCAGTAGTCACTCCCAAGGCTCGAGTCAGCCTTACAGGTCATCGAAACAATAGAAAATGCCTAAAAATACTTATTTTATTAATATCTAGTTCCTAACCTACTAATACTGAAAATATAATAATTAATTATCAAATATCGAGAAAACAAGGTCGTTAAGTGTTGAAATGTACTTAAACTACCACTATAATTTGCGGCAAGTCAATTATATATGTCCAATCGGTCCTTCCGCTAGCTCGGTGAAACTAGAACTAAATTGCATATATAATCAAATGAATAGAAATGGATAGAGATTGTATAGTTAGATAAATGAGTTACATTCTAAAATTAATGTGGTTTCTCACTAAGTATGGAAATGACTGTAGCGACGTAAAAATTTTGGTTTGGGGTCGCTAATTGTGGTGATCTATTGAAAACTTGAAAACTTAAAATTTGATTTTTAAAATAAACAGAGAGTCGCCACCGATCCTTTTTCCTAGGTGTGATCGGACACCTATTAGATCTCTTATTAAAACAAAATAAAAGGCTGAGTTTAGGTCTACGTTAAAATCCAGAGAAAAATTAGGGTTCGGGAGTCGGTTACGCGCGAGGAAGGTATTAGCACCCTCGCGACGCCCAAAAATTGGTATCTCATAAACACGTGTTGTCTTGATTTTCAAAAATACGAGTTCAATATAAAATTTAGTCGTGATCCGATTAAAAGAAGACGAGAAGTTTTAAATTTTTAATTTTTTTGAAAAGGATATACCGTCTTAACACGAGTCGATTGATGTTCACCCAACATAGCGATGAAATCGACGACATGGTGTTAAATCGATATATTACCTTACGTATTGAAATTAATAAAAACACGAATAAATATTTTAAAATAATGAACAACGGAGAAATATACAAGAATGGACGGGAAACGAAAGATAATAGTTGGAAATACATCATGGCATATAATACATACAACAATGATATTTAAAAATAATGACAATGCACGCGATATTAAATGTAACAATAGTATCATATACGAGAATACAATGAGAATACAATAAATATACATATAAGGATAATTAAGAGTATATATGTAGAATATATATATATATATATAGTGTTAGAAATATATTATATATATAGTGTTTGAAGTATATACATGAGATAGTAAAAACACATAACTAGCAACGATAAAATATAATATATACATATATGTGTAAAAAATATAATATTAAAAAGGGGTATATATATACGTAATATATATAAATACATATATAATATAATGTTAAAATATTCACATAATATACATAATAATAATGTTGAAAACACCTATTAATAATGTTACATAAATATGTGCCTATATATATATATATTAGAGATATATATACACATATAATAAAACATATACTAATATCAGTACAAATAATAAGGATAATATATAAAAATAAATAAATACATTAAATAGTATAATAAAAAAAATACATAACTAATAATATAAAAAAAAATACATACAATAACATAAAGATATATGAATAGTAAAGAAGTATACAATACATAACATTAAATATATATATAATATATATAAATATATACAATATATACGTATATTAAAAATAATAATATGAAAAAGAAAAGCATTGGTACATTACATAAGTACGTACATGTAGACACATATATAAATACTAAGCGAAAATCAATAATATTAATAATAAATATAATAATAATAATAAATACATATATATATATGTAATAGTAAAAACGAGACATTTTAAAATAAATATACATATATATGTAACTAAATATCATATAATAATAACAAAATATTGACAATAGACATAATAATGATATTAATAAAATATAATAGTAATAAATATAATATAAATAATATTTAAAATACAATAAAACAACAAAGATAATATAAAACAACTTAAATTTTAAAAAAGGACTAAATTCGAATTAAAAATGAAATTTTGGGGCGAATTCGAAATAAAAAGAAAGAGGAAGGGCTTATTTGAACACGCGTTAAACGTAGGGGGATCAAAAATGCAATTTTTTGAACTATTTTAAAACGCATAACAGCGAAGGGACTAAATCGAAGAGAAAAATAAATTACAGGGCTAAATTATAAATAACAAAAAAATTATTTTCAAAGTGATAAAAAGCGGAGGGGCTAAAAGTGCAATTAGCCCCTCCTTTGAAAACACGCGGATCCTAAGCGGGTATGGGTAGGGTCGGACCGGGCATGGCCAAAACGACGTCGTTTTGAGGCTTAAGTGTAGCCCCCAAAACGACGTCGTTTTGGAGGGCTATATAAGGCTCAAAATAACCAAAAAAAATCATTTGGTGAGAGGGAAAGAAAAAAAAAGAAGAAAGAGGGAAGAGAGAAGGGAGAGAGGAAGGGGAATCCGGCCATGGGGGCCGGCCACCGGTCCGGTCACCGACCATCTGTCGTCATGGCAGCAAACACCGTACACCTGTGGCGGAAAATAATTTTTTTTTGAAATTTATTTGCTTTATATTTTTTTATATTCTAATATTTATGTATGGAAAATAGGCTTAGAAAACGTACGGTGGCCGGAAAGGTAATTTTTTTTTTTGAAATTTATTTGTTTTATATTTTTTTATATTCTAATATTTATGTATGGAAAATAGGCTTAGAAAACGAAACAAAAAAAATAAAAAGAGGATTACCTTATGTTTATAATTTTTGATTTCTGACGGCTTAGATTCTCTAATTTCGGTGTTTGAATCACTGTTCTTGTGCTGATATTCTTTGTATTGAAGTCTGATTTTTTTTTGTATTGAAAGAATCCAACCTCTTTTACAAACAGGTTTTTAGACTTATATAGGCTTATTTTACAAGTGTTCAGATTTCTTTATGAATAAAGTCTTTTCTTTTGCAGGCGAACGGCGTTGCGGAGTAGGTGGTCGGTGCAGATGGGCTGACGTCGGTGCCAGGGAAGCAGGTGGCTGGTATGGGCGATGGGACTGTCAGAGGGTTGGTGGTGCAAGTGGGTGATTAGGGGCTAGGGTTTCGGTGGGGCTAGCTTAGGTTTTAGGGTATTGGGTTGTTGGGTTTAGTTTAGGCATTAGTTGGGTATTTGGGTTTTTGTTTTAGGTTATTGGGCTCCGGGGTAAATGGGTTAGGGGTACAGGGGTTATTAAATTGGGCCAAAATTGGCCTGTAACAGCTGCCCCTCTTTGCTCGTTGTTGTGTAACGGGAATGGAGCAAAGACATAATGAAAGGCCAATTTTGCCCTGTCTTGCCGAGTCTTGACTTCATTGGTGCTCTTCTTGTTCAGGTAGTCTCTTTCCAGTCCACCGCATCTTGTAGCTTTAGTTCAATCCACTGCATCTTCTGATATACGCCTTGTAGCTTCAATCTACTCTAATGTATCTTCAAGGATATAAGATTTGTAGCTTTGATTTGCTTCACTGCATCTTCAGGAAGGTGAGATCTACAACTTCAATCTGCTCTTCTATCGCTTCAGTGAGATAAGGTTTGTAGTCTTTTCTTCTTCCACTTCAGAAAGGTAAGCTCTGATATCTTCGATCGGCTCCACTGCGACTTCAGGGGGCAAGTTCTGGTGTCTTCAATCAGCTCCAATCTTTATTCTTTACTCGGCATGTGATCCTGAGCTCAACTCATTTCTCGCAATATGAATTGACTCTGTAAAACTAAACATTAAAAACAGAAATTAAAAGGCTCAACTCACCTCTCGCAATATGAGTCGATTTTTGAAAAACAGAAATTAAAAGGCTCAACTCACCTCTCGCAATATGAGTCGATTTTTGAAAAACAGAAATTAAAAGGCTCAACTCACCTCTCACAATATGAGTCAATTTTTGAAAAACAGAAATTAAAAGGCTCAACTCACTTCTCGCAATATGAGTTGGTAACACAAAAATTGAAAATACCTCAGCGTGCCCTGAGGCTCAACTCACTTCTCGCAATATGAGTTGATTTTTTTGAAAAACAGAATTTGAAAATAGATTTTAAAAATACCTTGGCATGTGACCCGAGGCTCAACTCACCTCTCGTAATATGAGTTGATTTTTTAAAAGCATAAATTGAAAAAACATAAATTGAAAATACCTCAGCGTGTCCTGAGGCTCAATTCACCTCTCGCAATATGAGTTGAGTTGAAAAACATAAATTGAAAAACAAAAATTGAAAATACCTCAGCGTGTCTTGAGGCTCAACTCACCTCTTGCAATATAAGTTGATTTTTGACAAACAGAAATTGAAATTACCTCAGCGTGTCCTGAGGCTCAACTCATCTCTCGCAATATGAGTTGATTTCTGAGAACAGAAATTAAACATCAAAATACCAAAACCTGTCATTTGGTAGAACTCGGGAATCTTTTCCTTTGATTCAGTACAGCTATCATCACGTCCTCTTACTCTACTGGATTACCTGTATATGCCATGCATGATGTTATCATGATATGCACATGTTTTTAAATGCCTTTATGCCTACATGATTATGCAGTGCTCCTTAAGCATGTTTGTCGTGTGTCCTCTTTCGTCACGATTTTTGATGATCTGTGTTCATTGCTTTGACTCTTGACTTTCTCTTCAGACTCTGTACCCATCCTCAAACTTCACGAGTAATCTACGTTTCTTAGATATCACTCTTTTGCCCCTGGTTGAACTTTGTCCTTGCGTTGAGGCTCTGGTACTTATCAAATTCTCATCCGGGTAATGCTTAACATTTCTTTTGTTTAGAGTATGTCATTTCGCTATTTATCATGTAAATAAACACATAATGAGATGCATGAACAAGGTCAGGTAGGGACAAAAATGATATCTCATATTCATTTATTTCAAGTGTGGCAAGCAAACAAAGTTAACCAATGTGAGTAAAAAATGTCAAAAAGAAAGAAAGGATCGTATTCAAATACAAATGCTCTAGATATTCAACACATGAACTCTTCCACGTTCCTCAATCAAGAATCTTTTCGAGTATGGCTTCTTGCGTAGAAGATTTCGAGCTTTCAGAAATGCTTCAAATCATCAATGCCTCATTGTTTGTCGTACCATTTAAACGCCTTGCCTTGTAAGCCGAGTGTTTGCTTCATTAGAACGCCCTTTCAGGTTTTCATCCTAATCTTTTGTGTTTAATCAAAATGCCCATTTCGGGTTTTCGCCTTGATCTCTCTTTCTTTCTTTTTCTTTTTTTTTTTAGATGCCCTTATCGGGTTTTCATCTTGATTTTCTTTTTCAAGCATAATATTTCTTCACAGCATCTGAGTTTACTGGATTCGATAACTCTTTCCCGTCCATCTTGGTAAGGATCAAAACTCCTCCTGAGAATGCCTTCTTTACAACGTATGGCCCTTCCCAATTTGGTACCCATTTTCCTCGTAGATCTTTTTGTATTGGGAGAATTTTCCTCAGCACGAGTTCTCTTTCATGGAATTCTCTTGGTCGTACCTTCTTGTCATGGGCTGCGATCATTCTCTTCTGGTACATCTGCCCGTGACAAATTGCCCTTAGACATTTTTCTTCGATGAGGTTCAACTGATCATATCGAGCTCGAACCCATTCTGCTTCTTCTAACTTTGATTCCATCAAGACTCGCAGCGAGGGGATCTCAATCTCGATGGTAGCACAGCTTCCATTCCATAGACCAGAGAGAAAGGAGTTGCTCCCGTAGATGTCCGCACAGATGTGCGATATGCATACAAAGCAAATGGTAGCTTCTTGTGCCAATCTTTATATGTCTCAGTCATTTTCCCAATAATCCTCTTAATATTTTTGTTGGCTGCTTCAACAGCCCCGTTCATCTTTGGGCGATAGGGTGAGGAGTTATGATGCTTTATTTGGAATTGCTCACACACTTCTTTCATCATCTTATTATTCAGATTCATGGCGTTATCCGAAATGATTCTTTCAGGCAAACCATATCAGCAAATGATTTCCTTTTTCAAAAACCTGTAAACTGCAGTCTTTGTCACATTGGCAAATGGAGCGGCTTCTATCCATTTTGTGAAGTAATCGATAACCATAAAAATGAATCGATGTCCATTTGATGCTTTTGGAGAAATTGGCCCTATAACATCCATGCCCCACATAGAAAAAGGCCACGGAGAAGTCATGACATGAAGAGGAGAAGGGGCTATATGAATTTTATCGCCATAAATTTGACATTTGTGGCATTTTCTTGCAAAATTGATGCAGTCACTTTCCATTGTCAGCCAATAATAACCGAGTCTCATGATCTTTCTGGCCATATTGAAACCATTGGCATGCGTTCCGCAAATTCCCTCATAGACCTCTTCAAGTATTTTCCTAGCTTCAACATCATCCACGCATCTCAAGAGCATCTGATCATTTCTTTTTTTGTACAGGATATCTCCATCAAGAACAAATCCCGCTGCCATTCTTCTGATTGTTCTTTTGTCGTTCTCATTCGCTTGTTCGGGATAGCTTTGATTCTTGATATATTTTAAGATATCATGGAACCATGGACATCCGTCTGCTTCTTTCTCAATGCTACAACAGTGTGCAGGTACCTCATATATGCTCATTTTGAGGGGCATTATTTCTGCTTCTTTACTTGCTTTGAGCATTGAAGCCAAAGTGGCCAGGGCATCAGCCAATTGGTTTTCTTCTCGTGAGAAATAATAAAAAGTTATTTCTTTGAATTCTTTGATCAATTCAGCCACTAAATCACTGTACTTAATCAATTTTGGGTCCCTCACTTCCCATTCTCTACGAATTTGGTAAACCACTAGGGCTGAGTCCCCATACACCTCTAAGATTTCGATGTTTCGTTCAATAGCTGCACGAAGCCCCATGATACAAGCCTCGTATTCTGTGATATTATTGGTACAGAAGAAGTTCAGTCTTGCAGTAAACGGATAATGATTCCCCTCTGGTGATATCAAGATTGCTCCGATTCCATGCCCTAAAGCATTCGACGCACCATCAAAGTACATTTCCCATGACTTCCCTTTTGATGACTCAGATTCCATTTCTGTGATGCACATTAAGTCTTCGTCTGGGAAATCGAATCTTAAAGGCTCATATTCCTCTATCGTTCGAGTCGCTAGGAAATCGGCTATTGCGCTCCCTTTTATCGACTTCTGGCTTACATAGGCAATGTCATATTCCGAAAGGAGGATCTGCCATCGTGCCATTCTACGTGATAGTGCCGGCGATTCCATCATGTATTTTATTGGATCTAGCTTTGAGATCAACCATGTCGTATGGTACAACATATATTGTCTGAGTCTCCGAGCTACCCAAGCTAGAGCGCAACAGTATTTTTCAATGGATGAATACTTTGCCTCATATTCAGTGAACTTTTTGCTGAGGTAGTAGATTGCCTTTTCTTTCTTTCCTGACTCGTCGTGTTGCCCCAATACGCACCCCATTAAATTTTCAAACACAGTGAAATACAATATCAATGGTCTTCCCGGAGTTGGCGGTACTAGTACTAGAGGGCTAGACAAATATTGTTTTATCTTATCAAAAGCTACTTGGCATTCCTCGTTCCATTCTCCCGGGTTATGCTTTCGAAGAAGCCGAAAGATTGGGTCGCATTGGTTGGTAAGTTGAGCGATAAATCGGGCGATGTAGTTTAATCTCCCCAAAAATCCTCTGACTTCTTTTTGTGTGCGCGGAGATGGTAACTCTTGAATGGCTTTTATTTTATCTGGATCAACCTCGATACCTCTTTCACTGACAATAAAGCCTAGCAACTTCCCTGAGGTAGCCCCAAACGTACATTTGGCTGGATTAAGTTTTAACTGAAACTTTCTCAGCCTTTCGAACAACTTCTTGAGGTTTACTACATGCTCTTCTTCCCCTCGGGATTTAGCAATCATGTTGTCGACATAGACCTCTATTTCTTTATGCATCATGTCATGGAATAAGGTCACCATAGCCCTCTGATATGTTGCCCCAGCATTCTTTAACCCAAATGGCATCACCTTGTAGCAGAATGTTCCCCACATTGTTACGAAGGTAGTTTTCTCCATATCCTCAGGGGCCATCTTGATTTGATTATACCCCGAGAATCCATCCATGAAAGAAAACAATGAATGTTTTGCTGTGTTGTCCACCAACGTGTCAATATGTGGTAAGGGAAAATTATCTTTTGGGCTTGCTCGATTTAGGTCACGGTAATCCACGCACATTCGTATTTTGCCATCTTTCTTTGGCACCGGGACTATGTTAGCCACCCATTCTGGATATTTGGAGGCTTGTAGGAAGCCAGCATCAAATTGCTTCTTGACTTCCTCTTTTATTTTCAACAGCATTTTGGGTCTCATCCGTCTTAACTTTTGCTGGATGAGTTTGCATTCTGGCTTTAATGGGAGCTTATGGACCACTAAATCTTCATCTAACCCTGGCATGTCCCGATATGACCATGCGAAAACATCTTTGTACTCACGGAGCAAAGCGATCAAATTATGCCTGGTGCTCTCTGAAATAGAAGTCCCAATCTTCACTTCTTGCTTCCTTTCTTCAGTGCCCACATTTGTTGTTTCCACAGATTCTTCATGAGGCAAAATCTGTTTATCCTCTTGTTTCACCATTCTTAACAATTCAAGAGACGAGACGTAATCTTCAGCATTTTCTTCGGCTACGAATTCTCCTAAACAAACAGCCTTCTCAAAATCAATTTCAAGACTCGAAACGGGTTTGTTCATGTCGTCGATATCTGAGCACCTGAAAGTTGGATAGAAAAGGAAACTATAGAGAGGCATCCGAGTATTGAGATCAACAAACAAAATTTTATGTCATGGCAATAAATGTAAGGATAGGCTATGAAATGAGAAAATGATTATGAAATTAGTGATAATGTGAAAAATCGTGACAAAGTGCATATTCATTGATATTCATTTGAATGATAAAGAGCGAATGCAAGCTCTTACAATAGAATTCTATTATATCTAAGGACACAATAGAATGTTAACGTTTGAGCATTACTCTGAAGATTTATAAACTACAAGAAGGTCCTCGGCAGTCCAATTGTTCAACATGAAACCAGGGGGACAAGGGTGTATCCTTGAGACGTCTTTACTCGTATCAACCCCTTTGTCAATAACATTTATACTGACATTTTGAAGACCCTTTTTAATTAACCACAGTGTGTTTCGTGGACCATCTTGTCCAGGGTACATCATTCCTGCAGATGTAAATGTTTTTGACAAAAGAGGGTACTCTATTGGTTCCCACTCTGGTTCTCGGCCCAAAGTTCTCGCGATCCTTCTCTCTTGATCCTTCTTCCACTGTTTTCTTCTTTAAAGCATGTCCGGCTGGAACCCCAAACCGTATCGGGCTTTGTGGTGTACTGGATTTAGAGCCCTGACTATTCCTTGCAAATATCCCCCTAAACCTCTTCTTGCTCGAGCTCCTCTTCCTATAGTCAACTTGACACCCATTCTGGCATTTCTTGACAGTTTTGACACCAGAATTCTGTTTCCCTCAGCGACGAAAATGGCATTGATGAATTCAAGGGATCAAAAGGAGCATTCCACTGCGTCCTTGCTTATTTCAAGGTATGGCGCATCAGCAGAGATAGATGCGACAATGTCTTCTTCGCCCTCGACTGTGACCAAACAGCCGTCCATGATAAATTTCACCTTTTGATGGAAGGATGATGGGATTGCTCCAGCAGAATAGATCCAGGGTCTTCCCAAAAGGTAGTTATACGAGGGTGTAATGTCCATGACTTGGAATTCGTAAGGGCCCACCTCTGGAGAGATCTCAATCTTTCCCATAACTTCACGCCTTATACCGTCGAATGCCCTTTCCGTAGAATGACAGGGCCTTAAATAAGACAAATCCATCGAAATTCTGGAAAGCGTGGCCAATGGCATAACATTTAGCGCCGACCCATTATCTATGAGCACGTTCGGTATTATGTAGCCCCTGCAGCAAGTCGTAATATGCAGCGCTTTCACCGAACCTCTACCGTTTGGCGGTATCTCATCATCACTAAAAGAGATAAAATTGTCCGCATTCAGATTGTTTACCCACCTATCAAGCTTCTCAACAGATATGTTGTTAGCTACGTAAGCTTGATTTAACACCTTCAGCAAAGCGTTCCGGTGTGGCTCTGAATTTAAGAGTAGAGATAAAACTGAGATTCGTGCTGGCTGTTTACTCAATTGTTCCACCACACTATACTCACTGTGCTTGATAAATTTCAAGAATTCCTGAGCTTCTTCCTCATTTACAGGCTTTTTAGTTTCTTGCACGGGTGGAGTCTCCTATTCGGCTTTGGCCTCATACATCACTGCTTTTCCTTTTTGTTTCAAGTCACTATTTTTCTTTATCGGCTCAATTTTTTTGGAATAACAACGCCCACTGCGGGTAAAATGACCTACTTCTCCAATATCTCCAGTTGTGGCTTCAGACTTTTCACCTTCAGGTGTGACAATATTGACATCGTACTTTCACGGTACTGTTTTATTGTCCTTATAAGGGAAAGGAGATGGTGCTTCGATTATCACTTTTGGTTTCACCGGCTCCTTTTTCGCGTCATAATAGATTATTAACGGTCGGTCGGCGCTATACGGGAAACCTGATGATTAATTATCAGAGGCACATATTTCTCCACTATCGGCCTCTTTGGTTTTACAAAAAATCCTGATCTCCTTATTATCCATCATATTTTACAGTAAACTTTTGAATTCCTCGCAAGACTGAATGTCATGCTCCCCAATACCATGGAGCTCGCAAAAACTGTGACCTTTTGCATCTTTTCCTCCGAATAATCCATTGAGACGACAGAGCAACCCTTTTTCAACTAGTACCTCCCAGATTCTCTGCAGAGGTGTTCTTATTTCAGAAACCCATCTTCTACTTTGTCGTTTGTCTTCCTCTCCTACTGCGCTCACATTCCCTTCGGTGTGGTTTGGGAATGGATTCCCAGTCGTACCGCCAGTACTATCAAATCGCAAAATACCCGCGTCGATAAGCCCTTGGACTCTCCTTTTGAAGGCAAGACAGTTCTCAGTAGAATACCCCTGGTTCCCGGCATGATATGCACAACTAGCATTTGGATCGTACCATTTTGGGTATGGAGGTTTAAGGGGTGCCATGTAATGGGAAGAGATCAGTTGTTTCTCCAAAATTTTTGGGTACAATTCCCCATACGACACAGGGATGGGAGTAAACTGCGGTCTTTCGGGATTAGGCGTTGCTGGTCTTGGTTCGTTTCTGGGTTGGCTTTGAGCAGGTACCGTGTTTTGTGGGAAAGTGGTGACGGGTCTTTGGTTGTTCGTGGCATATACGGGGTAGGAAGGAGGTGGTGCTTGGTAGTAAGGGGTTTGGGGAGGATAATAGAAATTTAGAGTTGGATAATTTCGAGGTCGGGGTTGGTTCGGATATGGATTAGAGGCATAACGGTTTTCTATTCCCACCATGTGGGCTTCTGGTTCTTTCTTCTTTATAGGCGCTGCTCTTTTTGGACCTTCTGAACCTTCCATTCTACCGCTCTTGACGGCATTCTCTATGAGCTCACCAGATATTACAATATCCGCAAACTCTTTCGTGGCACTTCCCACTAGTTTGTCATAAAACGGCACCTTTAAGGTGTTGATAAAGAGAACGGTTATCTTCGTTTTTGTTAGTAGGGGTTCCACTTGGGCTGAAACATCCCTCCATCTCTGCGCATACTGTCTAAAGGTCTCTGACGGCTTTTTTTCCACCATTTGCAAGGCCATCCAGTCTGGCACCATATCCGATACATGCTTGTACTGCTCACAGAACGCTGATGCCAAGCCCTTCCAGGATCGAATCTTTTCTCTACTAAGTTGGTTGTACCACCGAAGAGCTGACCCTGTTAGACTATCTTGAAAGCAATGTATGAGTAGCTTATCCTCGTTTACATAACCGGTCATTTTTTGACAGAACATGATGAGATGTGCTTTTGGGCACTTTGTCCCATCATACTTTTCAAAATCAGGCACCTTGAACTTCGGAGGCAAAATTAGATCGGGCACCAAACTGAGTTCTTTGGCACCTAGTGCGGAGAAGACTTCAGCGCCTTCTATCGCTTTGAGTCTTTCCTCTAGACTCCTATATTTGGCGTCATGATTATCCAATTTCAACTTGGCTACCTCTGCTGGGTCGTCTAAATCTAGAACTAGTGGATCAGCAGGACTAGCCCCTGGGTTTGACGCGAACATTCCTTGCCCCAGATTAGTGGGTGGAGCAGGTGGCATAGGTCGTTGTTCCAAGCCTGTGGGTCCCCTTGAGTATACCCTCTTTGTGTGGTGTGGACATGCGGTGGAGTGAATCCCGGGGGATAGAGTGGATCCTGATCGTGGTGAATTCTTGATTGAGATTCCATAACGTCGGGGTTCTGTATGGGTCCTTTTCTTTTGACCAAAACTGACATCATTTCCATCATTTTGGCCATTTGATCTTTCTGTTCAAGTGACTCCTCTCGCGATCTCAACATTAAGTCTCTTGTTTCTTGCTGCGATTTAGCCAGTTGCTCTTGTAATTCCTTTTGAATTCTTTCCATCCTTTCGAACCTTTCATTGAATTCGGCCTCCATTACTCTAGCTTGTCGGCGCGTTTTATACGGATGACGTGGTTCTAGTCTTGTGGTATTACAACTGCAAATTGTATATTTTATCTTCAGCGACCGAATATGGGATATGCAATGTTTGAATGCATGAATGAATGCATGAATGTCCAAATGTTAGTTATGAAAGGAATGCAAAAAATTGGTGTTGATTTCAAGATAGCCCCTATTTAGGCATTTCATTCATCAAAAGAGTTCATTACAAAACATTTTGCCGTTTCCTATTCAACTATTACATAAACTTCCTAGCTATATTGCCATATTTCTTTACTCGCTCTAAGAATTCCGATATGCTCGATCGTTGGCTTGGCGGGAATTGGCAACTGAGATCCTCTGCTTCATCTGATAGTTGTAACACGTGCATGGCTACCCCACGAATCTCATTGATCAAATAGCTAAGTTGTATTTCTTTTTCTTGGAGACCCTCTTCGTAAGCATGAACGTCTCTATCATACTGATTATTCTTTTCTTCCAAATGCTTCAAGAGAGTATCTAGCTGCTGTTGACGATCTTGCAGCGTACCTTCTAAATCCCGTATCCTCTCGTTTAGCTCATGACGTTTAGATCTACTAGTCATTACCTCAGCAGCCATAGCTCCACATTCGGCGTTCTTTTTCCTTAGCTCCATCGTAGCCCGCGCAGCCTTTTCTTCTTCTTTCTTTGCTTTTCCTTTCCAAAATTTCATTCCGCCTTTGATGTTGCTTATCTCTTCTTTCCATTCTCACGACGACTTACCCAAAATTCATGTTTTTATTGTGCCTCTTAACTTCTTATTTTCCAGGTGAAGATCTCTTAAGTCATTTCTTACGACTTCAACCTCTTTTTGCACTTTTTCGGTTCTGGATCTTTCAATCTAAACATCGATCTTCAATTGGTAGTTTTCTTCTTGAAGGGCACTAAGGTCCTGAGACATCTTGGCCTTTTCTCGTTCAAATTCCTGTCTTGCCATTTCTAGCTCAGACGGCATTTCCTCCGAGAAAGGATTCTGGACAGTGTAGTTTGTTGACGAGATTTGCTGACTATTTACCCGTTGCTTCCTCCATAGGTCGTAATCTTGGGTTAAGGTATCAGCATATAGGGCTAATTCCATCAGATGAATTTTCTTCCAAGATTTTGCAGTGTCTCGGACCCTCTTCATATATCCCTCACCTGTAAAAGCAAACTCGGACTGCGCTAGCCCTCCGGTGGCAGGTATGAATTGTCGTGAAGAAAATTACCTTTGGACTAATAGCGGGGCATATCCAACTCCTCCCCATAACCCGAGTAGTGGCACCCAGTCTTGATCTCCGACTCTGTATAGTAGAACTGAAGGGCGTATCTACGGTGCTCTCCATGTTATGTCCTCGGCTCGAAGGTTCTGAAAAACTGAGACCCAATGTTGCTCAGTGACTTCCTTAGGCCATTCTTTCTTGAGATAAGCTTCCAACGGGGAGAATGTTTTAGAAAACATATAGAACGGTGTGTGCTCTACTTTTCAGAAGTGACTCAAAATCCAAACATTGAGCAACTGCGCGCATCCAATAAATCGTCCCTCCCCTTTCCTTCGACAACTACTCAAGGATTTGAAGGTCTCGGCTAGGATAGTCGGGACAGGATTGATTCCTTGTTTTAACCTTTCAAAGAAATCCACTACTGCAACTTCAAGATGTCCGAGAACTTTCGGGAAAATAACCAAATCGTAAATGGCCAAAGCGAATAAATTTACCCTTTTCAGCATGTCGGGATGGTTCAGAACCAAATCTCGTAGGGAAGACCATGGAATGCAAATGGTTTCATTCTTATTCTTTATCTGTTTTTCGGCCCATGTGTCGGTCATGTCTGTCAATCTCATTAACTTTTTCTTGAAGGTGATCGGCTTGGGCTCTTTCACATATATCTTATAGGGTTGCACATTATCGACACGAAGCAAAGCAGCATATTCTTCTATAGTCGGGGTCATGTCTTCCTGATTGAAAGTAAAGCATTGATAGGCCGGATCCCAAAATCTGACCATGGCTTGGATCAATCGCTCGTCTATGTTGACAGCAATCAAGTTGGCTATGTCTCCATATCTCTCAGTAAAGATACCCCTAGTGTCCGAGTCCCACTGATTCCAAATCCGGACCAAGTCTTCGAGGTTGTTTTGGCAGACATTCACAGTTATGTACTCAGGCAGATTGGCAATACATCCCTCCACTAGACTATCCCCTTTTTCTTTCTGAGTTTTTAGAGACCAGTCCCAGACCACGGTATTTTTCTCGGTTGTTGGTATAACTAACTCTTCCATTAGAAACCTATTTTTTTGGCAACCGATCTTTAGTCAACACCTTTCTAATACGATGCCTATAATGCATGATGAAAAACAATAAAGCAAAGACAAACAAACTTGATTAGTAATTTAATACAGGCAGAAAAAAGAGGAGAATTCAACAAATCGAACCACCTGATCTAGTTTATTGAACAAACCCAATCCCCTTGTATAGAAAATGAAAATGCAAAAGGCTAGAGGCATTCTTCCCGTGCACTTATTTTGGTGACTACTAAACGGACGAAGGTTCGGCATGGCTCTAGTTGGGTGGCTCGTATAGTTCACTATATGTGGTTTTGGTTCTAGATAGGTACTCGAATTGCCCGTACTATCATCTGCTAAGATTAGTATGAAGCCTCGGTCATAGCCTATCATAGGCTCACGAGTTCAATTCGAGGGATTACATTTACTTATGCCTATGCGGAGGGACAAGTTAACTCACAAAAGCATAAGTCATATGTAACCGGAAAGTATTCACTAGCCTGTGCGGAGGGACAAGTTAACTCACGAAGGCGTAGCATTTACTTTCACTTAAACGGACGGAGCCCGGGTAGAGAGCTCATGTTATGCGAAAATACAAGTGCACGGTGTGTGGGGAGAAACTCACAAACCTTTACGTTTTTTTTTTTAAAAATTAAACCAAAGCTAAAACCATGAAAATTTAAAGCTGAAAAACAAACAGACGAACAAATTAGAAGAATATATACAACATGGTAAAATGCGTGATGATTTTTTTTTGAAAGCAAAAACTCGAGAATCACGACTAAATGTTGACTTGAACAAAGAATTTTGAAAATTTTGACAACGCGAGTTTAATTCGACTCGACTCTCAAAACTCTCCCCAGTGGAGTCGCCAGCTGTAGCGTCGTAAAAATTTTGGTTTGGGGTCGCTAATTGTGGTGATCTATTGAAAACTTGAAAACTTAAATTTTGATTTTTAAAATAAACAGGGAGTCGCCACCGATCCTTTTTCCTAGGTGTGATCGGACACCTATTAGATCTCTTATTAAAACAAAATAAAAGGCTGAGTTTAGGTCTACGTTAAAATCCAGAGAAAAATTACGGTTCGGGAGTCGGTTACGCGCGAGGAAGGTATTAACACCCTCGCGACGCCCAAAAATTGGTATCTCATAAACACGTGTTGTCTTGATTTTTAAAAATACGAGTTCAATATAAAATTTAGTCGTGATCCGATTAAAAGAAGACGAGAAGTTTTAAATTTTTAATTTTTTTGAAAAGGATATACCGTCTTAACATGAGTCGATTGATGTTCACCCAACATAGCGATGAAATCGACGACATGGTGTTAAATCGATATATTACCTTACGTATTGAAATTAATAAAAACACGAATAAATATTTTAAAATAATGAACAACGGAGAAATATACAAGAATGGACGGGAAACGAAAGATAATAGTTGGAAATACATCATGGCACATAATACATACAACAATGATATTTAAAAGTAATGACAATGCACGCGATATTAAATGTAACAATAGTATCATATACGAGAATACAATGAGAATACAATGAATATACATATAAGGATAATTAAGAGTATATATGTAGAATATATATATATATATATATATATAGTGTTAGAAATATATTATATATATAGTGTTTGAAGTATATACATGAGATAGTAAAAATACATAACTAGCAACGATAAAATATAATATATACATATATGTGTAAAAAATATAATATTAAAAAGGGGTATATATATACGTAATATATATAAATACATATATAATATAATGTTAAAATATTCACATAATATACATAATAATAATGTTGAAAACACCTATTAATAATGTTACATAAATATGTGCCTATATATATATATATATTAGAGATATATATACACATATAATAAAACATATACTAATATCAATACAAATAATAAGGATAATATATATAAAAAAATACATACATGAAATAGTATAATAAAAAAAATACATAACTAATAATATAAAAAAAAATATACATACAATAACATAAAGATATATGAATAGTAAAGAAGTATACAATACATAACATTAAAAATATATATAATATATATAAATATATACAATATATACGTATATTAAAAATAATAATATGAAAAAGAAAAGCATTGGTACATTACATAAGTACGTACATGTAGACACATATATAAATACTAAGTGAAAATCAATAATATTAATAATAAATATAATAATAATAATAATAAATACATATATATATGTAATAGTAAAAACGAGACATTTTAAAATAAATATACATATATATGTAACTAAATATCATATAATAATAATAACAAAATATTGATAATAGACATAATAATGATATTAATAAAATATAATAGTAATAAATATAATATAAATAATATTTAAAATACAATAAAACAACAAAGATAATATAAAACAACTTAAATTTAAAAAAAAGGACTAAATTCGAATTAAAAATGAAATTTTGGGGTGAATTCGAAATAAAAAGAAAGAGGAAGGGCTTATTTGAACACGCGTTAAACGTAGGGGGATCGAAAATGCAATTTTCTGAACTATTTTAAAACGCATAACAGCGAAGGGACTAAATCGAAGAGAAAAATAAATTACAGGGCCAAATTATAAATAACAAAAAAATCTAATTTCAAAGTGATAAAAAGCGGAGGGGCTAAAAGTGCAATTAGCCCCTCCTTTGAAAACACGCGGATCCTAAGTGGGTATGGGTCGGGTCGGACCGGGCATGGCCAAAACGACGTCGTTTTGAGGCTTAAGTGTAGCCCCCAAAACGACGTCGTTTTGGAGGGCTATATAAGGTTCAAAATAACAAAAAAAAATCATTTGGTGAGAGGGAAAGAAAAAAAAGAAGAGAGAGGGAAGAGAGAAGGGAGAGAGGAAGGGGAATCCGGCCATGGGGGCCGGCCACCGGTCCAGTCACCGACCACCGCTCTCGTCGCAAACACCACCACCGTACCACGTGGCGGAAAGGTAATTTTTTTTTTTTTTTTTGAAATTTATTTGCTTTATATTTTTTTATATTCTAATATTTATGTATGGAAAATAGGCTTAGAAAACGAAACAAAAAAAAAAAAAGAGGATTACCTTATGTTTATAATTTTTGATTTTTGACGGCTTAGATTCTCTGATTTTGGTGTTTGAATCACTGTTCTTGCGCTGATATTCTTTGTATTGAAGTCTGATTTTTTTGTATTGAAAGAATCCAACCTCTTTTACAAACAGGTTTTTAGACTTATATAGGCTTATTTTACAAGTGTTCAGATTTCTTTATGAATAAAGTCTTTTCTTTTGCAGGCGAACGGCGCTGCGGAGTAGGTGGTCGGTGCAGATGGGCTGACGTCGGTGCCAGGGAAGCAGGTGGCTGGTATGGGCGATGGGGCTGTCAGAGGGTTGGTGGTGCAAGTGGGTGATTAGGGGCTAGGGTTTCGATGGGGCTAGCTTAGGTTTTAGGGTATTGGGTTGTTGGGTTTAGTTTAGGCATTAGTTGGGTATTTGGGTTTTTGTTTTAGGTTATTGGGCTTCGGGGTAAATGGGTTAGGGGTACAGGGGTTATTAAATTGGGCCAAAATTGGCCTGTAACAATGACATTAGAATTAATTTAAGTTTTTCGAATTATTATTTAATCAAATAATTGAAATTCGAAAAATGAAATGAAATTAATTGGTTATCATGAATCTGTTAATATGAAAATTAAATATATTTCTCATAGATTTTTTTTACGATAAAGTTGACATGACTTTAACAGAAGTAGAATTGGGTTCAGAAAATTATTTAATTGAAAAATTAATTTAATAAATAATATTTATTTTGAGAAATAGAAAAAACCATGTATTGGGTTGGATTAAGTTATAAAGTATTGGGTTAAAAATTCAAGAGGCACATACAATTAGACCTAATACAAGAGAGACCCAAAACCACTCATAATATATATGAGGGGCAACAACCGTAATATATTTAACTAGGGTGTGTCCCCCCTCTCCTGGTAGAACTAATGGACTAGTTTTTCTAGTTTTTCATAACGATAAATATGAAAATAATGAAAACTTATTTCCTAATTATAAATCTTATTTTTTGGGAATAATAATTATACTTGTTTCTATGGAGAAAGATATTTACTTTCCTATTGGAAGTAAGAAAATTATTTTTGGTTTATGTTTTATTCGTGATTGTTCGAGCTCTCATTCGAAGCGGTTTGTGGTGTGAGAATAGTGAGAAAGATTGATTGGTTAAGAGTTGAGAACATCAAAGATTTAACTCGCACAAAACACAAATACATTTTGAAAAAAAATTCTATAAATACTACAAACCAATTCAATTTTTAAATATTTAAATTTTCACTTTAATAAAAAAAAATTGTATTCAAACAGAATTTGTCCATCATCGTCAAATAAGCGAAGCAATACATTCAATGTTTCACTAACATCAATGTTTTGGTGTTGGTTTTGACTTGTTGTTCTTCAAATCACTACTATCTTTTGTTTCGTTTGTAGTATCCATTTCATCAACTCACTTCAAAACTTAGAATGAAAAAAGAGAAGTGATATGAACAAAATAGAGAAAAAAACTCATTTACATTATTAACTAGTCTTTTTTTTTTTTTTTTTCTGCAAAGCAATAATTGGTTTTGATAGTGAATGTTAATTTAAGTAAGGCATGCAAATGGCTATTAACAATGATAGCAGACAGTAGAGGGCTAACATGGAAAAGTTGTAAATTGATCAATTCTGTACGTGTTTAACAACCCCCTTTAATTATGTTATGTTTTTTTTTTTTTAATGTTATATTTGTAGAGTAGTTTGATAAAAGAGGTTAAGCAATTAATGTGGATGGGTTATTGACTACTTGAATTAGCATCGAATTCCCAAACTAATGCATGGTTAGAACTTTTTTTTCCCCTCATGCTCAAACATCATTGATTGTTGAGGAAAACAATGTCGTTGCACCATGAAGTGAGCAGTTATATGTCCTGTCCAGAGCCTATAAAATTACAGGATACCCTAATTGATCCTTTTTTTTTTTTTTTTTTTTTTTATTTTCCTCCATTTATACTTTTTCATAATATAATTAATATGATGATTTGAGTCTTGAAATATACACGTTTTTCCATTTTAATATTTATTTTTTTTCAATTTAATGCCTAAAGTGGTCCTCTCTTAAGGGTTTCAGTCCAAAAAGTAACTAATGTAAAAAAAAAAAAAAAGTTTTTGGGCAATTAAGCAATGACAGGTGTCTTTGGTTTTTCAAGTCTTAATTAAAATTATATTTCCTTTTTCAATCATCAACTCCTTCAAAGAAACCTAAAAAAGTTATCAACTCCTTCAACAAAAGTCAAAAGTTGTCTATTTCGATCATCAACCTCTTGAAAATAGCCCTTTTTAAACCAAACAAACAACTGAGATAAGAATCATTATCCAATATCCATGCTATCACCACTCACAATAACTTTATTTTATCCTGCAAACAAACTTTTGAAAGGATTTTTAATAATAATAATAATAACAACAACAACATGTTTTTATTATCAAATTATGTTTTGTTATTTTAACAAAAAAGAATTATGCTTTTTTTTTAATTTTAAAAAAAGTAAATCACACGATTTAATTGGCTAAATTGTTTTCTTTCTAATGCCAGTCAAAGTTTGGACTAAAAACTTTAACGGTTATATATTTTAAGTACCACATCAAAATAATAAAAGTTTAAATACCAAAATAGAAATTCTAAATATATTTTAAAAGTCAAATCGTAAATTAAGTATTTTCTCATTAAAAAAGTTCTCATAATTAATTAAGATAAAAATATTTCTCAATAAAAATATATAATTTATTAAACTTATTTCTGTTGACTTTAGTGGCAAAAATTAAACGCTAATCACTATAATTATGAGTTTAATTTATGATAAGATCATATATTATAAAAACATTGTATAAAAGATAATTATAAGAGAGAAAAAAAATAAGATTGGGTGACGGATTTTAAAATTAAGTTAGTTCATATATATATATATATATATATAATATCACCATTTTATATGTAGAGATATGTATATCACCGTAAGATAATTATTTATACTATAATAAAATATCTAATTAAGTTTGGTGTCTCAAATCAAGTGATACCAACTCAATCGATAAAAAAAAGAAGAAGCTAAAACTATTGTTTTGTTAAATATAGTCATAATTATATCACCTAAACCCTTTATAAATTAAATTAAAAAATTTCAATCATCTTAAACTAACTACTTAAAAATATCATTTTCTCAATAAAAGCTATTAGTTTGTTTTTCTCAAAAACTAAACCACCCATTATTGTTAATTAAATTCTAATTATTAGAAAAAAAAATCTATCCAGATTTTCTAAGAAAAAAATTATATATGAAATATTATTTTTAAAACTTAAAATTATATATAATATATATACTTTCACATGTCTGACAAATTCTAGTTGCTAATTACGTGTTTTTCACAAATTTTTTTAGAGATAAACCTGTTTAAGGATTGAAATAATTGCCTAGGCATGAAGGTGTGCTAAAAGTATAAGAAAGTTTAGATAAAAAGTACGAGTCTTTAAAATGAGCTTGTACAAAAAAATTAAGTTTGTTCAAGCTTGGGCTCCAACATTAAAAGGCCTATGCCTAGCCCATTTTTTATTTTATCATATATATATTTTTATATAGTATGCAATTTATATAAAACTAAATTAAATATATAATATTATAATGTAAATATTAATATTTACGTTTAAAATTTATAAAGAAATTAACAAAAAATATTAAATTAAAAACATGATCTATTTTCAAAAATAATTAAAAAAATAATATGGATAGATCTAAGATGGGCTTAAGTCAAATATGAGCGAGCTTGAGTAAAACTTGAGGCCAATATTTTGAGCTTAGACGAGCATAAGTGCTAATATCACTACATAAACATGCCTCGGCCTTACTCATGAACACCTCTATTTGAATATTAAGTTTTAGTTAGTTGACATATAAATATATAACATATTATAACTAGTTTATATATAAATATACATACCTATGAAATAACTTTAAATTTTAAATACAATAACTAAAACTATTAAAATTTTGCTTTAAGTAACATTTATGCCTTCTCTCTCTATTGAAATTGAATAAAATTGTTTTCGTCACTTCCAATTGAATTAGTGTCCAGTTAATAACTAAAAATATTAAAATTTTGCTTTAAATAATATTTATACCTTCTCTCTTTATATATATTGAAATTGAATAAAATTGTTTTTGTCATTTCCAACTGAATTGGTGTCCAGTTAATAACTAAAAATATTAAAATTTTACTTTAAATAATATTTATACCTTCTCTCTCTATATATATTGAAATTGAATAAAGTTGTTTTTGTCATTTCCAACTTAATTGGTGTCCAGTTAATTCAATTTCTTTTCTTTATGTAAGCGTAGAGCATATATTGTTTTATTATTATTATCTTAATTTCCCTTTTTAATTTAATTTTATCGATTTCTTTCGAATTTCTTTTCTTTTTTGAATATATCAAATCCAATTTTTCAAATAAGTTAATTTCAATGTACACATATGATCGCTTGCTCAAAATTGTCAAAATAGGATTGGATTGTCGATTGAATTGGGAATCGGTGGTCCAATCGATTGAATTGGGAATCGATCCAATACCAAAATAAGTAAAAAATGGTTGAAACACTAAAAGTTGATTGAATCGATTAAAAATCAATTGAAATGGGTTAAAGCTAGTTTAACTATTTAATTTTGTTATAATTTATCAAATGAAAATTTATATTTCTAATTTATATTTCTAATTTTTTTTAGTTTTTTCTAATTTTCTTTTTGAATTTTGAATTTTTTTATTTTTTCATAATTGAAATGGAAGTCAATTGGATGAACCGAAAATCAATAGTTTGACCAATTTGACTTTCAACATTACATATTATCCCATATGTATTCACATGATCATTATGTGATAGCAAGATAAATTCCTAATTTTAATATATTTATTTTTGGCTAACTATCGAATAAAATACTATTAAATTTATATTTTTCTTAGCAGGAATGAAATTGGTGTGCTAAATTCAAACTCTTATAAAAATGGGCTAAATTGGAACAAAAAGCAAAGAGGAGAGCTTGATTGAAAGATTGAAGATTCAAAAAGTGACTGGATAAAGATTGAAGGATTTTTTATATTATTACAACTCTGTAATTAGTTTAAATATAATCTATTGGTTAAATTTGATTTTTAAATTTTGAATTACTTAGTGATAATATTTAGGATTATTTAGTGATAATATTTAAGAAAAATCTAACTAAATTTTAACACTAAAAGTGTGTATAAATATCTAGCGGCTACTGCCAATCACACACACTTGGCTTTAGGTTTTAATAAATTCTTTTTTTTTTTTTTTTTGCCTTTTCATTACCTGCTTCACTTTTCATTCTACCATTTTTAATTCTTTTTCTTTTTCTTTTAACTTTTTTATTTAATTACCTTCTAAGGCTCGTTCCCTTTTCACTTTCCACAATTCCACTTGAACCATTTACTTTCAAGCATGATTTTTTTCATGATTAATTAACCCTTTTTTAGCTTTAGCCCGGAAATTGCTCCAACAAAACAATCGTGAGATATGAACCTGAACGCAATAGTTTCTATCTCTCTAGTAGGTGGGATAGTACAAATTCGTCCCTTAAAGTTGATTCAACTTCGATTCAAAAAGTGCACGTTGGGTTGGAGTTGTTTGGCGTACAGTTAGGAAGACAAATCGGCTGTGCTGTGTTCAAATTCCCTCGAACAAATTGGCGTGTCTAAGTGGAAAAAGCCAGTTGGATTCCGTCAAGGGAGATAGAGATCAGATTTAAATGACCCACGCAATTGAGGCCGTTGATTCAAGTTAGGCTTTTTAGATCACAAGGCTGTCGAAATCTTAAATTGATAACATGTGTACCGCTATTAGAAATTTAGTAAGATTCGGTTTGTAGGTCGTACTGGGATCGACTACATAAGGAAAAGTTGCCGGTCGGGGCATTCTTGGTCGCTATAACCAGCTTATTGCTTGGAAGGGAAGATCTATTTCAAGGATCGATTCAAGATTGGAGTACACCGAGGCTAAGGTTAAGCTTAAAAAAAATTATTTATCAATTTATTTTATTTTCTTAAATTTATTTTTACGTTTTCGAATATGTTTTTATTTATTTTTTGTATTTTCTTATTTTATTATCTTAATCAATTCAAACCCCCTATTTTTATTTTCTTTAGCATTTTTACACATAGGTCGTAGGCACGACTCTGACCGCGACAGCGATTTTGGTCACGAAAAAAGGTGAAATTAGATAATTAGTCCCCCACTGCTTTATACTGTTATTTTGTCATAGGAACTTATATTTGATGGTTTTGACGCCCATCAAATTTTGGCGCTGTTGCAGAGGATTGGTAAAAATTTATAATTTTTGTTTATTTTCTTTATGACCAGGTCAAAATTGGGGACTCTAGCATTTGAACCGGAAATAAAAAAGTTGGCTCAAACACTTCGAAGAGAAACTATTTGACGCGGTAAACAACCACAACCCGACTTTGAAGAATGATCTTACACCGAAAATATTTACTTATCCGAAGATTCAGACGACATGGCAGATCAAACTATATGCCAACTTGCAGCTGCACCAAATGAACAACAACCGCTATGCATAACTTATTTGACGGGCGAAACACCGTTCGAGTTGAAGTAGGGATTAATACATTTATTGCCTATTTTTCGCGGTTTGAAAAATGAGAACTCCCATGCTCATCTGAAAGAGTTCAACATGGTTTGTCTAAGCATGAAACCAGAAGGAGTAACTGAGGATAAAATAAAACTAAGAGCTTTTCCTTTTTCATTAGCTGACTCTGCTAGAGAATGGTTGTTCTATTTACCTCCGGAATCTGTTAATACTTGGAATGATATGTCTCGATTGTTTCTTGACAGGTTTTCCCCAGCAGCTCGAGCAACCGAGTTAAGGATGAGTATAGCCAGAATATAACAAAAAGAAGCAGAATCACTTTATGAATATTGAAAGCGATACAAGAAGTTATGCCCACAACATGGCCTGTCTGAATAGTCGCTCTTACAATATTTCTACGAGGGGTTACTCCCAATGGAAATGAAGATGATTGGTGCAGCTAGTGGAGGGGCTCTTGTAAACATAACTAGTCAAAGAGCTAGGGAATTAATTTTGACCATGGTTGCAAATTCTCAACAGTGTCGACCACCTATGGAACCTATGAGAAGGGTCCATGAGCTAAGTACTCCTTCCATAGTAAATAAGATTGATGAACTTACTAATGTGGTTAAAAATATACGTGCAGACCCAACTTGTGTAACACCCCTAACCCGTATCTATCGCCGAAACAGGGTTATGGAGCATTACTGGACTAACAGAATAGCCAACCATTCAATTCATTCATCAATACAAACATAATCTAATTACATTCATAATGTCCCTTAATCGAGCCTTCGAGGCCCTAAATATAATTTGAAAACAATCCGGGACTAAATCAGAAACATTGGGAAATTTTAGGAAAAAACTTGAAAATTTTGAACTATAGGAATCACACGGCTGAGATACACGCCCATGTCTCAAGTCATATGAACATTTGAAATAGGGACACACGGTAGTGTCCCAGCCCGTGTCCATGCTTGTGTAACTCACTGACTTAGGTCGCCTTACCGAATTCATTAAACAAGTTACCTTACCGGGATTTTCCATTCGAAGAACGACTTACGAGTAAGAGTACATCATCAACAAACGCTCATAAGAGCTGGTCCTTTTGAATACACCAACAGAAGCTCGAAAGCTAAACAGAAGCTCGTAAGACTTGATCTACCCAATCACACCAAATAAAAAGTAAAACACGAGAGTTCGCAACAAATGCTGAACCCCGGTTTACTTAGGTAAAATGTAACACCCCTAACTCGTGTTTGTCGCCGGATTAGGGTTAAGAGGCATTACTGAACATTTTACAGTTCATAAAAACATGCACTATATATATTACAAATAAAAATTTTAATCGCATTAAAGCTTACAATTTAATCAAATATTAAGTATAAATTAATTATGTCATTCACAACACAACTCAAATAAAGCATAATCCAAAATGTATTAAAACAATTTATACATACACAGAACATATAATACATTAATAACTTCATTGCTAAATATTAAATCTATTTTTGTATAAGTCATGCACATACTTATACAAGCAACCACACATCATTTACTTACCTACAAAAGATACATTCCGTAATAAATAATTATATATTTATGCCATCAACTCAAATAATTATACTACTCAAATAACTAACTGAAACTTACAAATAATGTACCATTAGGAACCGAAACTTTCTTATTCATATTTATTGATTTCGGTTAACTAACAAACCTCATAGTCAAACATATTCTGTTGCTTCACTCAATAATCATAAACCAAATACATTTCATATAAATGACATATATTTTAATTTATTAAATCATTACGTTGTTATAACGTAATACACATCTATTATTATTTTATAACCGAAACACATGATCAACACCATTATACATATATATATATATATATATATATATATCCAATAGATTATGTACCTGCATATATCTTTACCACATTATAAACCAAGGCATACTAATATAATCAAGAACCAAATTACCGGTCAAGTAACTACCTTATTCTATTTTCAGCATATAACTGAACATATTTAACAATTAAATAAATTACTTAAAATCAACTTCACATAAGTATCTAATCTTAGATTGAACCACATTCAAGTTATCCAAATATTCCATATGTATATATATATACTTATTAAGGCCAATACATTCATTCCACTTCCAACGTCATTAATCAATTTCAATACTCAAAACACATATTATAAATGTCTCTCATCCATAGCACATAACATGATAATCAAAATGAGCTCAACCCATAATTTAACTAAGACCAAACTCAAGCATAATGATTAAGCCATTTTCAATGCGTAACACCTCCCACGAACATCATGCATTCATAATACTTAATACTTTAACTAAAACGAATTTAACCCACAATCAAGCATAATCGAATTATCAAAACCAAGCTCACTAAACATTATAATTAAACACATAAGACCAAGTCTAAGCATATTTAGCAAGCCATTTTCGCATGGCTTTTTATACATAACCAAATTCCACATTTCAAAAATATGTTCCAACCTATACATGCCATAGTTCAAGTTCAACTATTTAAATACCGAAGTTGTGGATAGTGTGATAAACTTTGCTGACGATCCCCGAGCTTGTAACTTGAATCCAAAAATCTATAAAATAAAAACACACGTAAAAACGCAGAGTAAGCTCTTGAAGCTTAGTAAGTCATAAGCAAACAAACAAACCGATAATGTAACCAACTTATTTTAACCAACCAAATTACATTATCATTATCAAGTTTATTCTCAACTTACAAGTTTCATAAACAATATACCTATACACATAATCATTACCTTGACCGAATATTCACAAGGTTAAGTCATCAAATCATTGTTAAATTTTCAAAAGCCAAATTGTCATTATAAAAACCTAATGCGCATGCATTTGTATACATAAGCTCTTAAATCAAGACAAAATTTTATATACATACATTAACTAAATGGCCGAATATGCAAGATCATACATATATGCGTAATAAAAATCAATTTAACAAGAATCATACTTCTTGTTCATAAGGCTGAATACACATGTCATATTCACATATACTTTTCATTCATGTTACACATGCTTGTAACTAATATCATAATACTCACTTACATTATTTCAAATAAGTACCAAACAAATACATACCTGATGACTTAGCTAATTTTACATATTTATTCACCACTTATCGATGCCTGATGAACCATTTGAAATTGGATAGGACACTCGGATAATCACACATGTATCGTACAATGCCAACGTTCGAAACATGGTCTGACATGTAATCACATATCGATGTCACTGTCTCAGACATGGTCTTACTCGTACACATATATCGAAATCACATATCGATGTCATGGTCTTACTCGCACTCATATATCAGAATCCTATGTCATGACTTATGTATCCTAACTATTCCTACGGTTCATAAGGGGTTTTCGGACATCGTAACTCGGTCGAAACTAATTCAGAAACGTAATAACCAAGCCTTTTCATATTCGGCCATGACAAATATAAATTCTAACATTTCATAACTGCATATATATTTAACATTTAACTACCATTAAACACGTTTATTTGCTTATAAACTTACCTCGGACGATGTAAAACGGAACGGAGCGGCTAGTCAACAACTTTCGTTTTTCCCCGATCCAAATCCGATTTCTTTGGTTCTTGATCTAAACATATTCAAATTAAGTTTATTCAAACATATTTTCATTAAATTTAGTACAAAGACACATAAATGGCCAAATTACCATTTTACCCCTAACATTTACACTTTTTACAATTTAGTCCCTCTTGCACAAAACACAAAATACACAAAATTTCAGCATACCCATGTTGAACCGAATTTTACCCACTCTCAAACAAATCTATATATTTCATTTATTTCACAAATTAGTCCCTCAAATTATTATTTTTGCAATTTAGTCCTAATTACTCAAAATCATCAAAAACTCCAATACAAAACATGTTAATCTAACACATATCTTTCATACTTCATCATCAAACAACAAAAATCACAAGCTCTCATCAATGGCATAACTCAAAATATTCACCAAAATCAAAAATTCAAGCATGGGTTTTGTAGTACTTGAAGCAACGATCTCAAAAACGTAGAAATCATCAAAAACTGAACAAAAACGAACCTTGATTGAGCTTCCAAAGTGCCAAATACCCTAGCTTCTTTTTCTTTTATTTCTTTATTTGTTATTTCGGTGGGTGAAACAAGAATATAAACTTTAATATTTAATTACATGTTTTATTATAACATATATAAGTTATTAACTATTTTACAAATTTAACCTTTTAAAGTTAATATAAAACCAGTATAACATATGCCTATTACCGTTCAACCATTAAGCTAATGGAATATTTACAACATAAATACTCCAATTTAAAAAGCCATTAACATTTTAACCTTTATGCTTTAAACTATCAAATTTTCAATTTACGCGATTAAGTCCTTTTATTTAATCGGACACTCAAACAATAAAATTAAATCACAAAAATTTCACACATGCTAATTCACACACAATAAATACAGAAAATAATTTTAAATATTTTTCTGACTCAAATTTGTGGTCCCGAAACCACCGTTCTGATTAGGGTCTAAATCGGGCTGTTAGATAAAATGTCAATATCTCCCTCCAATACCATCTCCGCTCTAAACCCCCGTCATACACCAAATCATGAATGTACTCAAATCTCGCGTTCAATTTAAACCGAATATCCAATTCAATATTATAATTCAAACAATAATTCATTTCCAAAAATAGAATATATGCATAATACCAATCATCAATTTATACAAATTTTAAATTTTAACTGTACGAACTTGCATGGACTGAATTGTAGTAATTGCAGAAGTTTAGGGACTATTCCGCTATTTTTCTTTTTCCACAAGTATTTACGGGATCTTGATCTAAAATATAAAATTACTCATTTATTAGCATATATTTCATTTCCAATACATTTTACATTTAATACCCTTTTATTTTTCAAATTTACATAATTACCCTAAACTTTTACCATTTTTGCAATTTAGTCCCTTAACTCGAAATTCATCACATTAACTAATTTTCTCAAATCAATAATCAATCCAGATATTCTAGACCCTCAAACAGCCCTTAATAAAACTAAAATTTACTATCAAACCCTAACATTTTGACATTTCCTCAATTTAATCCTAAAATTAAAATTTAACAAAAATCACTTTACAAAATCATCACATAACACAATCAAAGCTTCAAATACATGATATTCGTCAAAAGCATATAATATCCATCAATGGAAACTTCCAAAATTTTTAACAGAATCGAAAACGAAGGTACGGGCTAGCTGGACCTAGTTGCAACGATATCAAAAACATAAAAATCACAAGAAACGGGTATAGAAAACACTCACATGCAAGGTAAAAGACTTGGATTATTCTCCTAGCTTTAAAAACCATGAATTTCGGCTGTGGCAATGTAAAATGAAGAAGAAACCTATTTCTTTTTACTTAATTTTGTTTTAATTTCAACTAAATTACAAGTTTGCCATTATAATTTCATTATTTTGTCATTTTCCATCAATTGGTTGTCCCACTATATTATTTAGGGCTTAATTATCACTTAATTCCTTTTTCAATTAATAATTACACCATTTCATCACCTAATTGTTATAATTAGCAAGTTTTGTACCTTTTTTAATTTAATCCTTTTTCTTTAATTAAATATCTAAACATTAATATTTCTTAACCAAATTTTAATACGACTATAATGGCTCTATAAATATTCTAAAAATAATATTTATGAGTCGACACGATGAAATTTGTGGTCCCGAAACCACTGTTCTGTCACCAATGAAAACCGGGCTGTTACAACTCTCCCTCCTTATGAAATTTCGTCCTTGAAATTGTTACCTGAAAGCAAATTCAGATATTATAGTCTCATTGATTCCTCGGTTTCCCAAGTAGCTTCTTTTGAACCATGTCTATGCCATAAGACTTTTACTAACGATATTTGTTTATTCCACAGTTCTTTGACTTCTCGAGCTGAAATTCTCACTGGTTCCTCCGTCAAATCTGATTGTAACTCAATCTCACTATGATGAATCACATGTGAAGGATCAGATCTGTACTGTCTCAGCATCGATACGTGGAACACATTATGGATTTTCTCAAGTTCGGAGGGCAAAGCTAATCTATAAGCTACAGGGTCGATTCTTTCAACAATTTCATACGATCTGATAAATTTTAAACTCAACTTTCCTTTCCTGCCGAACCGTAACACTTTATTCCACAGAGAGACTTTTAAGAATACCCGATCACCAACAACAAATTCTATATCTTTTCTTTTTAGATCCACATACAATTTCTGACGATCAAATGCAGCTTTCAAGCTATCCCGAATAATCCAATATTTGTCTTCTGTTTCTCGGATCAAATCAAAACCCACCATTTTGGATTCACTCAGTTCAGACCAATACAACGATGTTTTACATTTTCTCCTGTAAAGAGCTTCAAACGGTGCCATTTTTATACTGGATTGATAAATGTTATTATAAGTAAATTCAGCTAACTGTAAGTACTTTTCCAAGTTACCTTCAAATTCGAGTATACAATATCTCAGCATATCTTCCAGAATTTGAGTCACTCGTTCTGATTACCCGTCAATCTGAGGATGAAATGTCGTGCTGAAATTAAGCTTAGTGCCTAAAGCCTCATGAAGTTTGCTCTAAAATCTCGATGTAAATCTCGGATCTCGATCTGAAATAATAGATGTCAGAACTCCGTGTAATCTCATAATCTCAATACATATAGTTCCGCTAATCTCTCAAGTGTGAAGCCTATTCTGACTAGAATAAAATGTGCCGATTTAGTCAATCTGTTAATAATCACCCAGATCGAATCTTTCTTTCTCAGAGTTACAGGTAAACCAGATACGAAATCCATTGTGACTCGCTCCCACATCTATTCAGGAATCATAACCAGTTATAATAAACCCAAAGGTACCTCATGTTCTTCTTTCACCTGCGGACAAATCAAACATTTAGCTACAAATTCAAAGTTACAATACATCTTTGTACTACCCAGATGAATAGAATACGTACTACTATGAGCTTCAGAAAGAATGTCATATTTCAATTCTAGATTATTCAGAACATAAATTCTACCACGATAATGCAATATATCACTATCATCAATACTGTACTCCGAACTCAAAATATTCTGAATCAACTATTATTTCATCATCAACCTCGAATCTTTGTCTTGTAATTCCTGAATTCGTTGTAGAAATAGAGATTTCATTCTCAACTCTGCTAATACAAAACCATATTCGTTAAGAACTAAATGAACGTTCAACGCTCGAAGTGCAAACAATGATGACATTCGACTAAGTGCATTCGCAACGACATTAGCCTTTCCCGGATGATAATCAATAACCAGATCGTAATCTTTCAGTAACTCGAACCACCGTTTCTCTCTCAAATTCAATTCTTTCTGAGTCATCAAATACTTTAACATTTTGTGATTTGTAAACACGTGACATTTCTCACTGTATAAATAATGTCTTCAAATCTTCAAAGCAAATACAATTACGGTTAGCTCGAGATCATGAGTAGGATAATTCTTTTCATGTGACTTTAATTGTCGAGAAGCATAAGCTACTCATTTCCCTGATTGCATCAGTACACAACCCAAACCGTTGAGAGATGCATTATTATAAACAACATATGCTACTCCAGATTCAAGCTGAGTTAATACTGGGGCTTCTGTCAACATGTTCTTCAACTGATCAAAACTCTGTTGACACTTATCGGACCAAAAAAACTCAATATTTTTCTGTAATAATTTGGTCATTAGAGAAGCAATAATCAAAATTTTTTTAACAAACCATTGATAATAACCTGCTAAACCCAGAAAACTTCACACTTCTGAAACATATTTAGGAGTCTTCCAATTCATCACAGTAGAAACTTTACTCAGATCAACTCGAATCCTGTTGGCCAATACTATGTGACCCTAAAATCTAACCTCGTGAAGCCAGAATTCACATTTACTAAATTCTGTGTACAACTGCTTTTCTCTCAAAGTCTGTAATACGATTCTCAGATGTTGAACGTGCTCGGATTCTGTCTTGGAATAGATCAAATATATCGTAAATAAACACAACAACAAATCTATCTAAATGAGGTTGAAAAAATTGATTCATTAAATCTATAAAAGCAGCAAGGGCATTAGTCAGACCAAATGGCATTATCAGAAACTCATAATGACCGTAACGAGTTTTGACAGCAGTCTTTGACACATCACAGTCTTTAACCTTCAATTGATAATACCCGCATCTGAGATCCATCTTCGAAAATATTGTGGCACATTTCAATTGATCAAATAAATCATAGATAAGTGGCAAATGATATTTATTTTTTATTGTGGCTTTGTTCAATTGTCTATAGTCTATACACAATCTCAAAGAGCCGTCTTTCTTTTTCACAAACAATACAAGTGCACCGCAGGGAGACATGCTTGGTCGAATAAACCCTCGATCTAATAACTCTTGTATTTATGCTTTCAATTCTTTTAGTTCAGCTGGCGCCATACGGTAAGGTGATATTGGTATCGGTGCAGTTCCAAGAACCAAATCAATCACAAACTCAACTTCACGGTCAAGAGGTAAATCCGGCAACTCTCCAGGAAATATGTCAACGAACTCACTAACAACTGGTAACTGATCTAGCTTTGATTGTAAATCTCAAGTATCAAGGATATATACTAGAAATGCTTCGCTACCTTTTTATATCAATCTCTAAGTAGAAAAAGCTGAAATAATTCTAAAAACATATTTTGGATTCTTAGACTGAACTGAAATTAGAATCCAAACTCAACTGAAATTATCTCTCCTGTCTAGCATTTCTAATCGATCCGTTTCTGTCTATAGTTTACCTTAGCATCATGCAAAGATAACCAATCCATACCCAGAATAACATCAAATTCTTGAAAGGGTAACAACATTAAATCAACAGGGAATTCACAACTCCTAATTTTCAGTGGACAAGTACAACAAACTAAATTAACTATCACACTCTGATCTAGTAGATTAGTAACTTGAATATCATAATTAGTAGATTCAATAGGTAACTTCTTTTCCATTACTAATGCAGTGCAAATATAAGAATGAGTTGACCTAGGGTCAATCAATGCATACACAGTAACATCAAAGAGATAGAATATATCGACAATCACATCTAGAGTAGTAGCTTCCTCTCTAGCTCAGATGGCGTAGGTGTGAGCAGGTGCTCTAGCCTCTGACCGAACGATGGTGTCTTTCATTCCCATACGAGTAGTCTCGGTAGCACTATTCTGGCCCAGACGTCTACTTTTTTTAGAGGCAGACATTTTCTTTTCTTTCTAATCATCTTCTTTTGGCGCCTTAAGACAACTACAAATAAAATGATCAGTCGAACCACATCTATAATAGGCTCCCGATTTACCTCTACACTCATTAAGATGATATTTCCCACAATATCTACAATTGGGCTTCGGAGTATTTCGTACATTACCCACGCTATCAGTTGGTCTAGTAGGTACTCTGAATTCATATTGAATTGTCTTCTTTTTTTTCGGATGCTCAGATATTAAGGTAGCTCGGCTAAAACCATCTTTAGTCTTCTTCGCCTATGATGCAAAAAATGACTTGGAAGAACCTCTCTTGTGAAATTCTCAAATTCGTTTATCCAGTTGTATCTTGCGGTTGTACACTTCTTCCATTTTCTGTGCATGATCAGACAAAACAAATTCTCGTATTTCATTAGCTCTGATCATTATTTGGATTTAATCATTCAGGCCATCTTCAAACCGGATACACATTTCTTCTTCAGTAGGCACAATTTCTCAGGCATATTTACTGAGATACACAAATTCTCTCTCGTATTCAGCTACTGATCTATTTCTTTGACGTAACTCAAGAAATTTTCTTTTTTTCTTATCCAGATACCTTTTCCTGACATATTTCTTTTTAAACTCAGTCTAAAAGAATTTCCAGGAAATTTTTTCCCTCAGTACCACAACTATTATTGTCGACCATCAACTATACGCTTTCTCTTTAAATAACGAAATATCACATCTAAGAAAGTCATCAAAAGAGAAAGCCATTTCTTCGAAAACCCGTAATATATTTTGAAGCCAGTGCTTAGCTTTAATCGGATCATCCTTTGATCTGCCCCGAAATTCTTCAGCACCATAGTTTCTAAGTTTCTTAATCGGAATACGTCTATTAGGTTCAATCATTGAGGAGGTGTGTAACACCCCTAACCCGTGTCTGTCGCCGGATTAGGGTTAAGAGGCATTACTAATCAAACTCAATATTCACATACAATTATACATTCATAATTAATATTCATTCAAATCATTCATATTGTCCCTTATAAGGCTTTACGAGATCTTAAAACATGCTTAGAAGTGGTTCGGGAGTAAACCGATAACATTTACAAACTTTAAGAAACTTAGAAAATTTTCAAACATTTAAAGGTCACAGGCCCGTGTAAACAGGCCGTGTGCCTCACACGGTTACCAGACATGCCCGTGTCATAGGCCGTATGAAAATAGGGCATACATACTGACTTGCACTACATGGCCGAAGACACGCCTGTGTGACATTGCCGTGGGAAAACTTGGGAGGTTACTGACTTGACTCACACGGCCGACCACACGCCGATATGCCAGCCCGTGTACCACACACAGCCAGTAGACACGCCCGTGTGTCTAGGCCGTGCCAAACCATAAGTAATATGCCAAAATAAACCATCACATAAGGCATTATATACATTACATATATCACATATTAGACACATAATTCAAGCCAACTTTAATGGCCATACACACCAACATTTAAAAGCCAAATCTCATGGCTAATATTATAACTCAAAACATACCAAGATGATACTAGCCTATACATGCCATATACCATATATACAAAACTTCAAAAGTACTAACAGAATGGTCGATAGTGTGATGACGTTTCCCGACAATCCCCGAGTCCGAGCAAGTTTCGATAATCTATAAAATAGGGAAAGAACACACAAAGTAAGCTTTAAAAGCTTAGTAAGCCATATACAAATAAAGTCAACACATGAACGTATGCATATTAATTCATATATGCTAAACATAACTAATCACACACAAGTTCACAAACCTTTCTTATTGAACACATATTCAATATCATAATCAAGTTCATCATTTACTTCATTTCTCAATACTCATATAATTCCCTTACGTACTTGAGTCACTTAGTTTATTCACATATTTTTCTCGACTTGACTTTGCCCGTTGAACTGTTCGGAATCATTAAGGATACTCGAAAATCACATAAGCTCGTACAATTCCATATCCCAGATATGGTCTTACATGTTATCACATATCGATGCCACTGTCCCAGACAGGGTCTTACATGAAATCGATTAACGACGCCAATGTCCTAGACATGGTCTTACACATAATTTCAATACAATGCCAATGTCCTAGACATGGTCTTACATGTAATCACATCTTGATAACCTAATGTTATGACACTCGTATCTTATACTATTCCTAAGGTTCGTACGAGACTTTCGGATGTCGTAACTTCGTCAATTCATGCCCATACTTCCTCATTCGACATTCATAGCAATTCAATGATAATAAAACATATATAATTCAATTCAAAGACATTTATTTGCATATGAACTTACCTCATAGCCAGAATAGAGGAACCAGATTGATTATTCGTTAACTTTCGATTTCCCTCAATCTAAATCTGATTTCTTTTGTTATTGATCTATATATCTATATACATTCAAAACTAACTCTTTTATTCAACAACACATTCAATTTCATCAACAAACACATATTTAGGCATTTTTTGCACTTTAGCCCCTAAAGTTACACATTTATTCAATTTAGCCCCTATTTCATAAATACACAAAATTACACAAAATTTAATAATACCCATACTTAGCTGAATTCTTTATAGGTCCCTAGCAGACCATATTTCACATTTATTTCACATTTCAACCCTTCAATTTACACTATTACAAATTAATCCCTAATTGACATTTTTGTAAAAAATCACTTAACAAAACTTGTATATCTATCATTAAACTTCATTATCTATCATTAAACATCACAAAGCTCATAAATTCAACAATGACACTTTACAAAATTATCAAAAATTTCAAAAATTAGGGTACAGGCTAGCTAGAACACTAAGCAACGATAAAAAAAAACATAGAAATCATCAAAAATCGAGTAAAATACATACCTTAATCAAGCTAGAGAAGTGCCGAAATTCAAAAGCTTCAAACCCTATCTTCCTTTTCTAATTCTCAGTTGACAAAGATGATAATTAAACATGATTTTGATTTTTGCTTTTACTTATTATATGCTAATTTACTAAATTACACATTTAACCTTAGTTATATAACATGAAAACTAAATAATACATGTCCATAATGGTCCACTCAAGCTATTAATGGTCTAATTATAACATAAGGACCTCCCATTTAATAAACCATACCAATTTGGCACTTTTAACTTATAGCATGCTACTTTTGCATTTTACGCGATTAAGTCCTTTTTCTCAAATTGAGCTATTAAACGATAAAATTAGCTCATGAAATTTTCACATACATATTCACATGCTGTAAATACCAAAAATAATATTAAAATAATTTTATGACTTCGGATTTTTGGTCCCAAAACCACTATTCCGATTTAGCTAAAATCGGGTTATTATAAGGTAGAGGTGCAACTAGAGGTACAACAGGTGGTATAATAGGGGTGGAGGTCGTTGAGCCAGATTTTTCACTTGCATAAACTCACTAAACCACTGGTTCATATACCCAAATAACATATTTTTAAGCTCATGTTCCTGAGCTGGAGGAATCGAGACATTACTACTCGTCCTATTATTAGAAGTCGGTACATTATTGTTAACCTCATCATTGTCAGCACGATCAGACCCATTTGACATCTTTACAATCTATAAGAAAATGAAGGTTAGATCGGATCAAACACATCACACTATCTCAAATTATATGGCATGTATTTCTAGACGTTTCACACGCTATGCTCAGTTAAAGAATCGACTAAACCATAGCCTTTATACTACTAAATGTAACACCCCTAACCTATATCCATTGCCAGAATAGGATTATGGAGCATTACTAGATTAACGGAATAGTAAACCATTCAATTCATACATCAATACGAACATAATCTAATTACATTCAAATACATTCATAATGTCCCTTAATCGAGCCTTTAAAGCCCTAAAAATACTTTGAAAATAGTCCAGGACTAAATTGAAAACATTTTGAAATTTTATGGAAAGAGTTGAAAATTTGAACTACAGGGGTTACACAGCTGAAACACACGCTTGTGTCTCAGGCGGTGCGGACATTCGAAATAGGGACACACGACTGTGTCCCAGCTCGTGTCCATGCCCTTGCAACTCACTGACTTGGGTTACACGGCCAAGTCACATACCTGTGTGTCAAGCTGTGTAACTCTCGAAATAACATCACATGCCCGTGTGCCAGGCTGTATACTAGGCCGCGTATCTGCCAAACTTGTATGCATTGAACCTACAGCAGTCACATGGCCGTGTCGCGTGGTTGTATGTCATACACGGCTAAGATACACGCTAATGTCTCAGGTCGTGTGGCCTCAAAATTGGGACCTTAAAACACAAGTTCACCATTTCAAATTGCTTAGACCTTAAGAAACTCAAATACTAACCAAAATGCCAAATCAAAATGACATTAATCGGGTCAAAAACACATCAAAACCAACCTAATATGTGCTTAACCAATGTACCCTCATTAGTACCACAATTATATACAAGTTTATCTAAAAGTACACATTAATTCAATTCATCAACTCATTCAGGAAATACCAAATCAAAATACCTAACAAAGTTACCACAACCCCAACAATTCAAATATATGTAAGCCACACATACTAGCATAACAATTATACCTCATTCTCATACAATTTGCAAATTGGTTATTTGCACAAAATATTATTCATAACATTCACATAAGCTAAACATTAACCAAAATAGCACAAAAGCCTATACATTCCATATAATCCAAATTAAACGTTTCAAAAACTACCGAGATAAACTGGATAGTGTGACTGGAGTGTCGATCTAATCGTCCAAGTTTTCGAAAGTCTACAATGACATTAAACAACATAAGCAAGCTTAATAAAGCTTAGTAAGTTCGACGAGTTAAAAGATAAATCTTAATGAACTAACTATAATAATTCAAACAATAAAAATCATCAAAGAGAACTCCCTATCATTCACAACTTCAATCGATAAATACATCTGTATTCATATCAATATAAAAACAACTAACATGTCTTTCGAATTCATTAAACAAGTTACTTTACTGAGATTTTCCATTCGAAGAATGACTTACGGGTAAGAGTACATCGTCAACAAAATCTCATAAGATTTGGTCCTCTTGAATACGCCAACAGAAGCTCGAAAGCTAAGCAGAAGCTCTTAAGAGCTTAACAGAAGCTTGTAAGAGCTGATCCACCCAATCACACCAAACATAAAGTAAAACATGAGAGTTCGCAACAAATGCTGAACCCTGGTTTACTTGGGTAAAATGCCAATATCTCTCTCCAATACCATCGCCACTCCAAACCCCCGTCATACACCAAATCACGAATGTACTCAAATCCCCCGTTCAATTCAAATTGAATATCCAATTCAATATTATAATTCAAACAATAATTCATTTCCAACAATAGAATATATACATAATACTAATCATCAATTTATAAAATGTTAAATTTTAACTGTACGAACATACTTGGACTGAATTGTAGTAATTACAGAAGTTCAAGGACTATTCCGCTATTTTTCCTTTTCCACGAGTATCTACGGGATCTTGATCTAAATATAAAATTACTCATTTATTAGCATATATTTTATTTCCAATCCATTTTAAAATCAATACCCTTTTATTTTTCAAATTTGCATAATTACCCTAAACTTTTACCATTTTGCAATTTAGTCCCTTAACTCCAAATTCATCAAATTAACTAATTTTCTCAAATCAATAATCAATACAAATATTCTAGGGCCTCAAAAAGCCCTTAATAAATCTAAAATTTACTATCAAACCCTAATATTTTGACATTTTTACAATTTAATCCTAAAATTAAAATTTAACAAAAATCACTCTACAAAATCATCACACAACACAATCAAAGCTCCAAATACATGATATTCATCAAAAACATCTAACATTCATCAATCACAACTTCCAAAATTTTTAACAGAATTGAAAACGAAGGTACGGGCTAGTTGGACCTAGCTGCAATGATCTCAAAAAGCATAAAATTTACAAGAAATGGGTATAGAAAACACTCACATGCAAGGTAAAAGACTTGGTCAATTCTTCTAGCTTGAAAAACCATGAATTTTGACTATGGCAATGTAAAATAAAGAAGAAACCTATTTCTTTGTACTTAATTTTGTTTTAATTTAAACTAAATTATAATTTTGCCATTATAATTTCATTATTTTGTCATTTTTCATCAATTTTCTATCCCACTATATTATTTAGGGCTTAATTATCACTTAAGTCCTTTCTTAATTAATAATTAGACCATTTCATCACCTAATTACTATAATTAGCAAATTTTGCACCTTTTTCAATTTAGTCTCTTTTCTTTAATTAACTATCTAAACATTAATATTTCTTAACCAAATTTTAATACGACTATAATGAATCTATAAATATTCTAAAACTAATATTTACGAGTCGACGCGATGAAATTTGTTATCCCAAAACCACTGTTCCATCAACACTGAAAATTGAGTTGTTACAGCTTGGTTGTGTAGGATTTGTGTTAAGCCTAATTATCCTACTGACTCGTGTCCGATTTTACTTAGGGATACAACTGCACAAGTAGATGCCATTGGGAACTTCTAAGGGCCATTTCAAAGGCGCTATGATCCATAATCGAACTCATACAATAGAAGGTAGAGGGACCACCCAAATCTAAGCTATGAATCGAACCCTCGATACAATCAAACATATCAACCAAGACTACCTCCACCTCAATAGTATCAACCTCTAAAGTCATCTCTTGAAACCATAGTAGAATGGTTAGCCATTAGCACCGAAAAGTTCCAACAAAAGACTGAAGCGCATCTCCAACAAATGGATTAGCAAATAAGTAAGCTAGCACTCATGGTTACTCGTTTGGAGAACCAAGGAAAATTACCATTTCAAACCGAACTGAATCCACGTCCAAATGCGAGTGTTGTAACCATAAAAGAAAGGAACAAAGTTAGAACTAGTGCCTGGCGCGAGCCGTGACCACGCCATTAAATATGAAGCCGAACTAGTAGCTGCCACTGAGATGGCACCTTATAAACCATTTGTTGTACCTCCCCCATAACCTGAAAGGCTCTCCCAAGTGTAAAAGGAACGAGACGAAAAAGAAATTCTTGAAACATTTCGGAAGGTAGAAATTAATATTCTTTTACTTGTTGTAATTAAACAAGTTCCACGCTATACAAAATTTCTGAAAGAACTGTGTACCGGAAAAAAGAAGCTCTAAGGAAACAAATGGGTAAGTGTGGGAGAAAACGTTTCTGCAGTACTACAAAGGAAAATTCCACCTAAGTGTAAGGACCAAGGTATGTTTTCTATATTCTGCAAAATAGGTAATATTGGTATAAAAAAAGCAATGTGTGATTTAGGAGCATCTATTAATGTAATGCCTTTATCTATTTTTAAATTATTAAACACGAGTCCTTTGAAAGAAACAAAGGTGATTATTCAATTGGCAGATAGGTCATGCGTATATCCAGAAGGAGTACTAGAAGATGTCCTCATAAAGGTAAATGAACTAGCTTTTCCTGTAGACTTTTATATCATCAATATGGAGGACGACAACTTAAAAAATGCTTCTGATATTCTACTTGGGAGGCAATTCCTAAGTACTGCACGTACAAAGATTGATGTTCGTAGTGGAACCCTCATTATGGAATTCGATAGTGAGGTGGTAAAATTTAATGTTTATGAGGCAATGGATCAACCTAACACAATGTCGAATATTTCTAGTGTTGATATTATTGAACCACTAATGAAATTTCATTTTGAGTATCATGAAGAGGATGAGTTACAAATTGTACTTTGCAAGAGTTTAGACCTCAATACGATGGATAAATTGGAGAAGTAAATGACGTTCAAAAAACTGATTCGTGAAACTGTTATTCTATTAGAGACTCCACAATTTCCTAGAAGTCAAGGTAAATATTTTGAACTTTCTCCTTCTAAAACTAAACTCTTGGCTTCTATTTTGCAGGCTTCAAAACTGGAACTCGAACCATTACCGGAACATTTAAGGATTTCAATAGAGGAAAAGGAAAACCCGAACGGGAAAGCTCAAAGACGCCTTAATCCACCAATAATGAAGGAATTCCAAGTGCACATAATGAAAGACTTAATTCTTGAGAAACCAAATCAATAACACTCAGGTTGTCAAGCTAACGACGTTAAACAAAAGCGCTTTGTGGGAGACAACCCATATTTATTTTTATTTATTTAATTTTATTTTGAATTATAGTTTAGTTTGAGAATTAAATAAAGTATCATTTTAATCCATTTGATTGTGTTATTTTCCAGGAACATGGACGAAGACAGTCATTTTTTAAGAGTCGAAATTAATTCATGGCATGAGCACGCCTTATCAAATTTCCATGCTGCCATTTGTTGAAACATACACCTAGGACTGGACTGACCAGAACCAACCTGAACTGCCCAAACCATATTCCGCCAAATTAACACGAGGAGTACACTTGACCCTTCTATTCATTATTGTTTTAAACTTGCATATTGAGGGCAATGTGGGCTAAGTAGGGGATTCATAGGACGTGTCTTGCTATTTATTCTTTGCATGTGTTTCGTTAAATAATTCCTTAATTAGTTTTGAAAATAAACCTCTAATTCTTATGTTTAGTTTATTTAAATAAGTGGGTGCACCATGAGTAACTATTGCTTGTTTGATCAATGAATATTTTGTAGAATTGAAAATGTTATGCCTTAGTCAATATTTCATGAAAATTTTTGGCTCTTTTGAACTTGCCTAATAAGAGCACTCATTTAAATAAATAAATAAACTTGCTAATAGTTTGGTTAAGAGTGAAGATTTGAAAATGTGACCAAGTTGAGTAACCAGGATGAGGTGCTTGGGTTGTCTTCTCGTTTTGCATCAAAAGGTTTGGTGACGAGCTGAAGGTTGTAACACTTTGCTAATCGAGCTGCCTTGAGAAATAAATCGATTAGGGACATATGAAATTGAGTAATTGGGACGAGGTGCTCGGGTTGTCATCTCATTTCGCGTCAAAATATTTGGTTATGTCTTGAATTCGTTGGAAATAATTAAATAAAGGAAATGTGTCGGGTTGAGTAACCGGGGTGAGGTGTTTGGGTTGTCATCTCACTTCGCGTTAAAAGACTTGACTGCGTTTGAAAAAAATAAAAAATATATATAAATATATAAATAAAAGTATATATTGGGTATGATCATTTTGTATGTTTGATTAAGCCTAAATTTAGTGAAATAGTTGAATTTGACATAGAGTTCGAGATTTTATAAAATGTTTATTGATTAAGATTAGCAATTGTTTATTTTTTATTCACCTAATTGTTTGAAGTATGATTGACTAGGAAAAAGGGTTTTAATTTTGAAAGGGATTGACGAATTATTTTTAATGGAACAAAAATGGGCTAAATTGGAACAAAAAGTAAAGAGGAAGGCTTGATTGAAAATTTAAAGATTCAAAAAGTGGCTGGATAAAGATTGAAGGATTTTTGATATTGTTATAGCTCTGTAATTAGTTTAAATTTAATCTCTAGTTTAAATTTGATTTTTAAATTTTGAATTATTTAGCGATAATGTTTAGTTATAATATTTAGGAAAAATCTAGCTAAATTTTAGCACTAAAAATGTGTGTAAATACCTAGTGGCTACAACCAATTACACACACTTGGCTTTAGGCTTTAATAAATTCTTTTCTTTTCTTTTTTCCTTTTCATACCTTCCAAGGCCCTTTTCCTTTCCACTTTCCACTTTCCACAATTCCACTTGAACTATTTACTTTCAAACATGATTCTTTCCATGATTAACTAAACATTTTTTAGCCTTAGCCCAAAAATTACTCCAACAAAACAATCGTGAGATACAAACCCGCTCAAAAAACCTCTCAACACAGTATTTTCTACCTCTACAGTATATGGGATAGTACAAATTCGTCCCTTAAAGTTGATTCAGCTTCAATTCAAAAAGTGCACGTTGGGTTGGAGTTGTTTAGCGTACAATTGGGAAGATGAATCATCGTGCTGTGTTCAAATTCCCACGAACAAATTGGCGTGTCTAGGTGGAAAAAGCCAGTTGGATTCTATCAAGGGAGATAGAGATCATATTTAAATGACCTACATTCGAGTTGGAATTTTTAGATCGCAAGGCTGTTGAAATCTTAAATTGCGAACACATGTATCGCAGTTAGAAATTTGGCAAGAGTCGTTTTGCAGGTCGTACCAGAATCGACTACATAGGGAAAAGTTGGCGGTCAGGACATTCTTGGTCACTATAACCAGCTTATTGCTTGAAAGGGAAGATCTATTTCAAGGATCGATTCAAGATTGGAGTACACTGAGGCTAAGGCTAAGCTTAAAAAATATTTTATTTATCAATTTATTTTATTTTCTTAAATTTATTTTTGCATTTTCGAATCTATTTTTATTTTATTTTTCGTATTTTCTTATTTTATTATCTTAATCAATTTAAACCCTCCATATTTATTTTTTTCAGCATTTCTACGCAAGGTCGTGGGCATGACTGTGACCACAACAACGATTCTAGTCATGGAAAACTGTGAAATTAGATAGCCAATCCCTCTGGATTCGACCCTACTGCTTTATACTGCTAATTATTGTTATTTTATCGTAGGAATTTATATTTAATAGTTTCGACACCCATCATTATGTATATATTATCACCAAATAAAAAGATGAAAAGAACAATAGTCTCTTGATTCTAAATGTCAAACAGAAATAAAACCCTTAGTTAACACAATTTGTGCATATAATCATATTCATGCTTTGCTAATTAGGTTTATTTGATTCGTTACATAAGATGTTTCTATTTTATTTGTTAAAGATGTGTAAGATTTTTTTGATACAATGTCTAGAACTACTAATAGCTCCTCCCCAACTCTTAAATAGGAGGATAAATGCGTTTCATTGCCTCGAACCCATGTCCTCCTATATTAGTAACAATGCCTATGCCAACTGAGCTTAAACTCAATCGGCAATGTTGTATAAAATTATTAAATTGTGAATCAAATTAAAATTTTCATTTTCATTTCCTTAAATATTTAATTTGACTTTATTCGTAACTTTTTAACATTGCATAAGTCTCGAATTTTTTTAATTATGAATTATATTCCTTTATTTTATCAAAATTCAAAAAATTAGTTTAGTTGGTGATAAATACATAAACTTTAACTACTTATTTTTGTTAGTCTATTGCATATAAATTGTTGAAATATTATTTTTTGTTAATTCGTTACATATAAATTGTTGAACGGTTAATTCCTAGCTAGATCAATAATTTAACAGTAAGATTTATTAGTTGGGTTAACTTATCAAATTTAAGGTATGAGGATTAAAATTTTAAAAAGTTAAAAAGAGACTAACTTAAAAAAGTATAGGGAAGAAATTAAGAATTATATCTATCTTTTATACCAAATATATATACTAAAATTATGTACCAAAAATATCATATATACTTTAAATATCTTATAGACATACTAAATCTATATTAATAAATAACCTATATAAGATTAAATTAAAAATTATTAATAAAAAATTTACAGTATAGCAACAATCAATGTAATCAATAGTTAATGTAGATAAATATATTTTAATTTTAATTTTTTATCATTGAATTTAAAGTTTTGTTAATATAAATTTTAAGATTAAATGACAGTTTTTATTTTATTTTAATTAATTTTTTTGAAAATGTTGCACTCTTACGTTGTTTTAGATGAAAAAAATTATAAAATTTAAAAAATATAAAGATTTTTTTTTTAAATTTATCATTTTGAAAATGTTAATGTTTATAACTATTTTGTTTAGAAAATTGTTTTTTCAGACTTATTGAATAGAATTTTTTTTCAAAATTGTCAAATAACTTCATAGCTCCCATCACATGTTGTCATGTAGAGAGAAATAATCTTATGTTTGTATAGGAAGGAAAAGAAAATGAAGATATAGGATATTCAAAATGAGAAATTATAAATTTATATTAGAATTGTGAAAAAGTAATTAAGTGATTTTAAATAGAGAAAAAGGTAAGTTGGCTAATAGATGTTGAATTCTGTTTGTAAATGCCCAAATTAGACCGGGCCCGATGAACCAATACCAGACCCAAACCCAATACCCCTATTACACCCAAAAACAAATTAAACAAACTAAGCCCAATAATACCTACCCTAACCCAAACAAAACAGACCCAACATCAAGCCCAAAGGAATGAAGCCCGATAGGCCCAAAGTCTAAACCAAGTTCCAGCCAAGCCTAACCCTAATCCTCCCTAGCGCCGTACCCCTCCCACGTGCGCCGTCGGCGCGCCCAACACCCGAGGTTCGGCCCTCCATTGTCTCCTTGCGCCAAAACAGTCGTCTATAGCCCACTGACCCTCGTGCACCTGCAAAAGAAAGCAAAAAAGGCAAACAAACAGGACAATAGGGCAAGAGGCAAAAACGAAGCAAAAATGAACAGAGCATAGAATAGGTAGACGAAATCATTTTTATTTTTTCGGCTATAAAGCCTGAAATCCCAGATTTCTTAAAAAAGAGGATACGAATATTGGAATACAAAAAAGGAAGTCAAAAAATTAAAAAGGTGGATTTCGAATGCTTCTTTTTGAATCTGTTTTACTTGTTTTTAGATTTTGCATGTGTTTCCTAATATAATAAAACAAACCAGAAACAAAATGGCTTTACCTTCGCGCATGAGCCACCGGAGACCTCATCCTCTTCGTTGAAATCGAAGTCGGAGATGGGACTTCGAGGCTAAAACCGACGAACTCCACGTTGGATTGAACGGACGAGCAAAAGGGGGCTATCAAGGTTCATCGTTCATCGTCATGGTGATGAAACGGTGGCCGAACGGTTAGGATTCTCTTCCCCGGTCTAAAACGCGTTGGCTGCTGCCAGGGGAAGGAGAATCAGTGGTTTCAGAGGGAGGCTAGGGTTCGGCAAAGCAGGCTTAAACGGGCCTTTTATAGCGAATCAAAACGCTGCCGTTTGAGCCTTCTTCAATGGCTCTAAACGGTTCCGTACAGACAAAGCCTGACCCGATCCGGCTCCTAGCCCCTGGGATCCGCATGTTTTCGCGGTGAGGGAGCATTTACAATATCAGTCCTTCCCCTTTCGTCCCCTTTTCAAATCAGTTAACATTTGCATCTTTCTTTCTTTTAAATTTCCCCCTTAATTTGCATGCATTGGCATTTGGTCCGCGTCCAAAACGCTGTGCCTTGGGAGCTGGCATATTTCCAGTTTAGGTCCCTCTATGTTGGTGCGCATTGCACATTGGCCCTCTTTTCGATTATTTTTAGTTCCCTTCGATTACGGATTGTTTCTAATCAAACCCTTTTTGTTTACAACTCTTTGATTGTTCATCTATACGATTGTTTTGGAATTTCTTTTTATTAGATTAATATAATTATCTTCTATATACATGTATATTTGTACATCTTCATTTTAAATATTTTATGTTATTTATTTCTAGCTATTTTGAATCCCTTATATAATGCTTGATGTACGATTTCACATATAAATTGTTTCAAATTCTTCTACTATTGAAAATCGTTGGTTATTATGTATTTCAAGATTTCACGCATATATTATTCATTTTGCATATATTTTATACATACATATGTACTCCATTTCAAATTCATTTGTATATACCTTAAGCTTTTATACGGCATTTTAAATTATTTTGTGAATCATTTATTTCAAGCTATCCCATATATCATTTTTTATGTATATCGATGATTTTAGATTATATTATACTATTCACTTTCAATTATCATTTTCTATACCTATTTAAAGCTCGTTTTTATGCATTATTTGTTTAAAATTGTTTCTTTATTTTAAATGGCTTTGCTATATGTTGTTTCACATTATGTGGTGTATTTTATATTTTACGCATGTATTATTTTATTTTTTTAAAATCTTTTACATACTATATATGTTAAATTTTTATACTACGTAGTTTAAACCATTCCCTTTTTTAAATCTTTCATATGTTGATCATTACAAATCGTTTCATCATTATTCACCTTAAGTTTTATACATATTATTTATTTGTAACCCTTTTTTATTTATTCATTTTGAGTTATTCTTACACATAAGTTATTTTAAACCATTACCTACTCGAAATCGTTTCAAGTTATTTTATCTTATTTCACTTTTCTTTATTTGTCGATATTGGAGTTTAAGTAACACGTGTTATGTGAATATTTCTGTTGCGTATTATTATTTATTTGTATTTTCATCATCATCATTTGCTTGTATTCACATCGTATTACTCCATGCTCCATATTATATTTTTTTTTTATCTAGCCTAAATCATATCAAACATTGATCCAATAATATATTCATTTAACTTGAATCACTTAGTTTCTATTCCAAACAAAATAGCGTATGTCGTTTAAAGATCCCTCGCTATCATTTAAAACAATAGTTTCAAAGTAGGGCGATATTTCGCGTTTTGGAATATCGAGGAATTGTGCCCTAACTTACGGGGATTCGATTCTCTCGTTAATTCTAGATGACCAAATATCCTCTTGAGTTTTAAAATATATGGAAATCCGATTAAAATTAAAGACAGCTTTGCACTCGGGAATTCATGGTATTGTGTCCTAACTTACGGGATGCGATACTCCGATATCTCGAGATAAGGAAATCTTTAACGATCGATTTTTTTTACGCTAACTCAAGAATTTTAAAATCAATATTAACAAGGAAAGATCGTATTTCAAATCCATTCCCGGTTTTCAATTTTTAACATTTAGACACTAATTGATCAATTTGGTACCAATTTTTGGGCGTGTTGAGGGTGCTAATCCTTCCTCGTACGTAACCGATTCCTGAACCTTTTCTCTCGAGTTTCGTAGACCAAAAACACCGTTTTAGAAATCTAAAATTATTTTATTAAAACAAAGGTGATCCGATCACACCTAATAAAGATCGGTGGCGACTCCCGTTTTAATTTTCGCTTTCAAACCAAGTCGAGCCCTGTTTTCAAAAAAAATGGTTTCGACAGCTTGGCGACTCCACTGGGGACTTCGAGAGTTGAGCCATAAATTGACTAATTTTTGTCTTTTGTCGAAAATTGAAAATTGGTTTTAAGTTTACTGTATCGTATGTTGTCTATTATTTTCGTGGCTTTCTTCATAATGTGCTTGCTTTAAGTGGTTTAATTCTTTAATGTATCTTTGCATATCGCATCGTATTATTGGTCAATTTTACCCTTTTAAGTGAAAGTGAGAAACTACTCCTTCGTGAGGTCTTCACCTCCGTATAGGATAGTGGATCGCTTTTGGGATACATCTGTACCTGCGTCTCCGTGAGATTTTCATCTCCGTATAGCCGTAGGGAAATGTATTCCCCTGAATTGAACTCGGTCCGTATGAACCTATAATGGGTGAGGATCGAGGAATCTGCCGGTTCGGGTACATTTACTTTAGAACCGAACCACATGTAATAAGCCCTAAGAGCCTACCCTAGGTAGAACCACACCGAACCATAGTGGTTACCCGATTAGGTGCTTGATTATTTCTTGATTGTTTTGATTTTTATTCTTTGTTTTAATACTGACTTGTTTGTGTTTTATTGTTGTTGCATGACATCTCATCATAAAAGAGGTGTTGATTCACAATTCGGTTACTAAATAGAAGAGTTTAGCATGGAAAAAGGGTTTCTTGATAGAGTGGAGGATAATGCGGCCGTCTGAGTGTGGTCTGAGAAGACACAGCAAGAGAAAGGTGATAGTTTGGCCGAGGGATACGAGTCGGAGTTGTGGGATTTCACTCGCATCAGCACAACCCAGAATAACCTACAAGAGTTAAAGGATATATGGAATAGCTGGAATAGCGAGGTTAAGTAACTCTTTTACCGTAACTACGGAGACCTACCCTATTTGCTCGACGTAAAGGTAGACAAACACTTGTTTCAAGCTCTTGCGCAGTTTTAGAATCCCGCATATAGTTGCTTCACCTTTGGAGGAGTCGATTTAGTACCTACGGTGGAAGAATACATGGCGTTACTTAATTGCCCGAAGATTCAAGCCGACAGGGCCTATTCAAGACCTGTCAATGTTCCCACATTTTTTAAGAAATTGATAAGTATCACGGGAATGAGCGAATAGTGGGTTGTAGCTTGTGTCAAACAGAAAGGGGATAGTAAGTGCATTCCTTGGGGAAATTTGAGAGACTTAATCCTAGCGCACCCGGATTTGAAGAAAAGGGTCGACGTTTTTGCCTTAAGCCTCTACGGTTTGATCATCTTCCCTATAGCACTCGGACATATAGATGAAGCCGTCTCAGACTTATTCGACCGACTTGATAAAGGTACCACGCCTGTCCCGGCAATCTTAGCGGAAACTTTCAGATCTTTGAATGTATGTCGGAGAGCGGGCGAAGGAAGGTTTATTGGTTGTGCACAGCTTCTCTTGGCTTGGTTCCATAGCCATTTTTGAAAGGTAGAAAAGGTCTCCTATCGGGTTTTCTCTAAGGACTATTCCCCACTAAGAGAATTAGTGGCTATACCGAGGCGAGACGATATCTCAGAAGAAAAATGGATAGCTATTCTCTAAAATTTACGAGTCGAAGATGTTGAATGGAGGGCCCCGTGGTTAATCCCCAACGAGATCTTATATCGATGTGGTGATTTTGACTGGGTCCCTCTAGCGGGAATATGGGGAGCTTCTGGATATGCTCCGCTACTTGTGTTAAGGCAATATCAGTCGAGACAGTTCATATCGGCAACACAAGGGTTAGCCCAGTGTGAGTTCTCTTATAAAGATGATGGTTATAAGAAAAAAGTTTGTGAGATATCAAATGCTTGGAACCAAACCCGAAGAACGAAAAAATTTACCACGGGCCCGATGACCACTCCCGAGTATGAATGTTGGTGGGGTAGGAGAATTAACGATAATATCCCTAAGCCAGATCAAGAGAGCACTCAGCCAATAGAAGAACATTTGCGAGTAGTCCCATCTAAGCTTGAAATCATCAAGCAAGACTTCGAGAAAAGGGGCTTAGAATTTGGAAAGAAGATAGAGCAGCTGGAAGAGGAGAAAATAAAATTGGGGCTAGACGTCGACATCCATAAGCTAGAGGCTGAAAAGCTAAGAAAAGGGAAGAACAAAGCCGAGGAGGACTTGGGCACCAAGACCGATTATAAGAAGTCACATGATATCAATAAGAACTGCCGGTTTGGGCAAAACGTCAGAGCAGTGGCGTCAAGAGATTGGAAAAAAAAAACTAGAGCCGATCAGTGGGAGAAGAAGTTCCATGATGTTCGAGTGCGGGAGGAAGTCTGGAAAAAGAGTTCGTTGGAAAGTCAGAGTGAAAAGGAAAAACTGCAAGCTCGGATAGTCGATTTGGAAAAATCATTACATCTTCATCGAAACCGTAACTCCGTATTTAAGTTGAAGGCCAGCTTAAGTAAAATCGAAGAGTTGAAAGGAAAAATAGAGGAACTCGAAAAGGCATTACAAAATAGCAAGAATCAAGTGGAATTCCTTGTGGCAAACAACGAGCAATGCAAAGAACAACTTTACCACTCTCAAGATCAAATCAGGAATAGAGATTATGTCATGGGGGAAGCCGTGGTTCAAGTCCGAGAGATAGCCGATCATCTGCAAACCTTGGCAGTTCAGGCCGATATATTAAGCCTAAGATATGAGTCAGAATCAGATCGAGGCCAAAACTTAGCTTGGCTTCTTAGAAAAGTAAAGGCTTTGGACATTAGGGCAAAGTCGTATACGTAATCATCTGTTCTATGTAAAGGGATTTTTCTTCTAGTAAAGTTTTTCTAATGAAATTGAATTAGAATCAACGCCTTCTTTCTGCATTCATACATTTGCATCACATTACATCATATGCATTAAGGGTCATAAAAAGGTTCTAATTAATTAAAAATGTTTCAGTAACCTGGAAACCAACGAAAATCTCTCGAATACACATCCCTACGGTACGAGAAAAAAACTGAGGCAATGGATAAAAAGCTAGAGAGACTGGAACAAATGCAGAAAGAGATGCAAGAGCAGATGCAAGCACAAGTACAAGAATAATTAGCTAAAATCCAGCAAGAAATGCGGGACCAAATGCTGGCGTCGCAGAAAAACATGATGGAAGAGCTAACCCGACTGCTGACTAGTAGGCCAGACAAAGGGAAGGGCCCTATAACTGATGTGGGAAATAACAATGGAGATTCCCTTTACCCCCTTGGCTTTACCCTGGTGAACGTCTAAGCGCAGCATGAGACACATATGCAAAGACCGTCTATTACTGAAGATCCTCTTTACCCCCCTGGTTTCACCCCGATGAATGCTCAAACGCAACCGAGCTACACATGCGAAAACCATCTGTTACGATCAGGCCTTAACAATTTCAGGATGATACCTCGATACCAGTCAATTATCAAACAGGCTCAGGCTCTAATCCCGGGGATAACCCTATCCATCCCACCATCCCCGATTTAGATAATGTGGTAGAAGAAGAAAGAGTAAGAACGGGGCTCTCAAAAGAATTGGAGGATCGTTGCAAATGGTTAGAGGAAAAGTTTAGAGTGATGGAAAATGCTGACTATCATAGTGGGATCGACGCCAAGGATTTAAGCTTGGTCCTAGACGTAGTCCTCCCTCCTAAGTTCAAAATCCCAGATTTTGAAAAATACAATGGAACTAGCTGTCCAAAGGCTTACATCACCATGTTTTGTTGGAGAATGGCAGGGTATGTTCATAACGAGCAATTATTAATCCATTACTTCCAAGACAGTTTGGTCGGGTCCGCGGCCAAGTGGTACAACCAACTAAGTCGCGCATAAATCCACTCATGGAAAGACTTAGCACAAGCTTTCATGAAGCAATACGGCCACGTGACAGACATATCACTCGATCGAATCACGTTACAAAATATGGATAAAAAACAAAACGAGAGCTTTAGGCAGTACGCCCAGAGATGGAGAGAGGTGGCAACGCAAGTCCAACCACCTCTATTGGAGAAAGAAACGACAATGCTCTTTGTAAACACTCTAAAAGCTCCATTCATCAACCACATGTTGGGAAGCGCTACTAAGAGCTTCTCAGACATAGTAATGTCAAGAGAGATGATAGAGAACGCAATAAGATGCGGAAAGATTAAAACCGGGGAAAATGTCAAGAAATCAGCCCCAAGAAAGAAAGAAAATGAGGTGAACAACATGAGCGTATACAATAAGAGTTACTCTAAGCCGGTCACCGTGAACCAGCCCCGGGCAGTGACTACTAGCCATCAAGGTTCAGCAAGAAAAGATGCAAGCTTTAGGCCTAACACAGAAAGAGTTCAGTTTACGCCGATCCTAATGTCATACAAAGAACTGTATCAAAACTTATTTGATGCCCATGTAGTGGCACCTTTCTACTTGAAGCCTATACAACCCCGGTTCCCGAAGTGGTATGACTCTAGCGCCTAATGTGAGTACCATGCGGGGATAACAGAGCACTCGATCGAGAACTGTACCGCGTTTCAAAAGTTGATTGAAAGATTTATCCAAATGGGTATCGTAAAGTTCGACAACCCATCAGAACCTAACGTGGCAGGAAACCCATTGCCCGATCACGCTAATAAAGGGAAAAATGCGATAGTTGAGAACGGGGGCAAAAAGATCAAGGCTGATATAGCAGAAGTAAAAACCCCGTTGAGATGGGTTTGGAAACAAATGATCGAAAGAGGTTTAGTGACACAAGATTCAAGAGAAAGGCCCGGAGAAGCAAGAAAATACTGCGAGTTTCACGCCAACGAAGGCCATGACATCCAAGAGTGCGATAAGTTCAGGTCCATGTGCAAAATTTGATGGACAGTAAAGAGATGGAATTTTATGAAGAAGTTGAAAGATCAGAAGAAGGAGAAGTTTACGCCTTAGAGGAAGGAACAAAAGGGGTCCAAAAAGTCAATCATCCTATGGTGATCATTTCACGACCCAGAAACAATAAAGTGAGAGTACCAATTGTGCCAAAAGTCATAATACAGAAACCCGTTGCTTTCCCTTACAAAGATAGCAAGAGCGTGCCCTGGAATTACAATTGCAACGTGACAATCCAGAGAAAGGAGAACCCGGATGGTATTTCGAAGGAAGGACAAGATGAAGGCTTCTATACACGAAGTAGAAGGCGTTATACCCCGAACACAAAGGTAAAACCAACTAAAGGAAAATCCACGGTTGTTGAACAAGAAAAGGAAAAGCCAATCAGACCTGAATTACCTATTAATGAGCCTGTAACTAAAAAAGAGGCTAAAGAGTTCTTGAAATTCCTAAAGCACAGTGAGTACAGTACTGTGGAACAATTGCACAAACAGCCGGCTCGCATATCGGTACTAGCTTTGCTCTTGAGCTCAGAGACACACCGCAGTGCATTGATGAAAGTGTTAAATGAGACATACGTGGCGGATGATATTTTTGTCAACAAGCTCGATCGTCTGGTCAATAACATTAGCGCTGATAATTTTATTTTCTTCAATGATGATGAGATACCACCGGGAGGAATGGGATCTACAAAAGCCCTGCACATCACTACTAGATGCAAAGGATATACACTACCGGGGGTACTAATTGATAATGGATCGGCGTTAAATGTCCTGCCTTTGTCCACATTAAACAAGTTGCCAGTAGATAGCTCTCACATGAAAACATGTCAAAACATAGTGAGAGTGTTTGACGGTACTGAAAGAAAAGTGATGGGAAGAATCGAGATACCTCTCTTGATTGGCCCAAACACATATGAAGTAGACTTCTTAGTGATAGACATCAAGCCCTCGTACAATTGCCTACTAGGGAGGCTGTGGATTCACTCGGCAGGAGCAGTACCATCATCACTACACCAGAAGTTAAAGTTGGTAACTGATGGTAGACTAGTAACTATAAATGTAGAAGAAGACATCATCGCATCCGTTACCAGTGATGCCCCGTACGTAGGCACAGACCAGGAGGCAATAGAGTGTTCTTTTCGATCATTAAAATTTGTCAACGCTACATTCGTTGTCGAAGGGAATAAGATCCCGATGCCCAAAATCTCTAAAACTACCAAGATGGGTTTGCAGTCGACAGTTGGGAAAGGAGCTATGCCTGAAAAGAGGCTCGGAAGAAATCTACAATGGAGGATCGAGGCACCCGTGCTCACAGACAAACGAGACCGTTTTGGCCTAGGGTACAAGCCAGACGCAAAGCAGAAGAAAAAAGAGATAGAGAAGAAACAAGAAAGGAGAAGAGCGTGTTTAAATGGAGAAGAGGTCAAATGGGAGCCAATGACCTTTCCTCGCATATCTAGGACATTCGTGTCAGGAAGAACTATTTACACTGGAGAAAGATCGACGAAGAAAGGGTCTACCGAAGAAATGTTGGGGAACTTGAGCATTAACGCCATATCCGAGGAAAGAACAAGAAACGAAGATCATGTAGGCATTTGCCCATACGTGCCCGGGAGCATTTTAAACAATTAGACCGTAGAAGAGATCCCTGTAACCTTTAAAATTAATTCAGAGTAATGTCCGAAACAAGCCTGTTTCCCTAAGCCTAGGGGGAATAGGAATCCTTTTGTGAAATAGGCTCTTATCCAATATCGTTATTTCAAAAAAAATGCACTCTTGCGTACCATCTTGAGCAGACATTCTTTTATTCTTTCCTTTCCATTCATAATCATACCATACAAATAAATATTCTTAGATTCTTTTGTTCTTTGGATTTTTCTTCATTCCTATAACAGGTCCCCAGATATCAATGATATGAGTAACGTTGCTATTGACTCGGAGCCTCCTTTTGGGCAAGATATGTGTGCGAAGGATTCTCAGGATTTTGAAAATGACCGAAACTATAACCTATCTCCGGACTTGTTAAGCATGGTAGAACAAGATGAAAAACAAATTCTGTCTCACAAGGAATCAGTGGAAATTGTGAGCCTAGGAGAAGGAAAAGAGGTGAAGATTGGAGCCTGTATCGCTGCAGAAACAAAACGAGATCTCATTGGGCTGCTACAAGAATTCAAAGATGTCTTTGCATGGTCATATCAAGACATGCCCGGGTTAAATACTGATATTGTGGTACATCGACTCCCCATAAAAGAAGAGTGTAAGCCAGTCCAACAGAAACTCCGAAGAATAAGACCTGACATTTTATTGAAGATAAAGGAGGAGGTCAAGAAGCAATTCGATGCCGGTTTCTTACAAGTGGTCAAGTATTTAGAATGGGTAGCCAATATAGTCCCAGTTCCTAAGAAAGATGGAAAAGTACAAATGTGCGTGGACTATCGAGATCTAAACAAAGCCAGCCCAAAGGACAATTTTTCACTGCCTCACATTGATAAATTAGTGGATAACACGGCAAGTTACTCGCTTTTCTCCTTCATGGATGGATTCTCGGGATACAACCAGATAAAGATGCATCCCGAAGACATGGAAAAGACCATATTCGTGACCATGTGGGGAACGTTTTGTTATAAGGTGATGCCATTCAGACTGAAAAACGCAAGGGCGACATATCAGAGAGCAATGGTAACTCTGTTCCATGACATGATGCACAAGGAGATCGAAGTTTACGTTGACGACATGATAGCGAAATCCAAGACAGAAAAGGAGCACATACAAGTCCTGAAGAAATTGTTTTTAAGGTTAAAGAAGTTCCAACTGAAGCTCAATCCTGCAAAATGTACCTTTGGAGCTAGGTCAGTAAAGTTGTTAGGATTCATAGTCAGTGAAAAAGGGATCAATATTGACCCAGATAAGGTCAAGGCCATACAAGAATTGCCTCCACCACGTACTCAAAAAGAAGTTCGAGGTTTCCTAGGAAGGCTAAATTACATCGCCCGGTTCATTTCGCAACTGACAGAGAAATGTGACCCGATATTCCGCCTCCTTAGGAAACACAATCTAGGTGTATGGGATGAGGAGTGCCAAAGAACATTCGATAAAGTCAAGCATTACCTGTCTAATGCCCCGGTATTGATGCCACATTGCCCAGATAAACTGCTGATACTGTATTTGGCAATGTTCGAGAACTCTATGGGGTGCGTATTAGGCCAACATGATGAGTCAGGAAGAAAGGAAAAGGCGATATACTACCTTAGCAAGAAGTTCACTGACTGCGAGATAAGATATTCGCCAATCGAGAAATTGTGTTGTGCTTTGATCTGGACAACCCGAAGATTAAGACAGTACATGTTGTACCATACAACGTGGCTCATCTCAAAATTAGATCCTCTGAAATACATGATGGAGTCAAACGCTTTGAACGGAAGAATGGCTCGTTGGTAAATTTTACTTTCTAAATTTGACATAACCAGAAGGCCATAAAAGGAAGTGCGGTAGCAGACTTTTTGGCCAGTAGGGCTCTAGAAGATTATGAGCCTCTGAGTTTTGATTTCCCAAATGAAGACTTAATGTACGCTGCGACCACGAAAGAAGACTCCCAAAAAGATCATCCTTGGAGATTGAATTTTGACGGAGCTTCAAATGCTATAGGTAATGGAATCGGGGCAGTTCTGGTATCCCCAAATGGAGATCATTATCCCTTTACTAGTAAATTAGATTTTGATTGCACAAATAACATGGCAGAGTATGAAGCATGTATCATGGGTATCCGTGCAGCTATTGAACGCAAAATCAAGGTGCTAAAAATATATGGAGATTCAGCACTAGTGATCTAGCTCAAGGGCGAATGGGAGACAAGAGACCCTAAATTAATCAGTTACCGAAGGCTGGTCCTGGAACTAATTGAGGAGTTTGACGACGTCACTTTTTACTATCTCCCACGAGATGAAAACCAGATGGCTGACGCCTTGACAACCTTGGCTTCTATGGTCAAAGTAAACAAGCAAGAGGATGTGAAGCCTATCCAAATGAGTATCTACGAGGCCCCGGCACATTGCTGCAACATTGACGAAGAAGAGGAAAAAGATGATCACCCTTTGGTATCAAGATATACTACGATATGTGCGGAATCGTGAATATCCAAACTAAGCGACTGAGAATGATAAAAGGACGTTGAGAAGGCTGGCTAGTGACTATGTCTTAGACAGCGAGATCCTGTATAAAAGAAGAAAAGATCAGGTGCTCTTAAGATGCGTGGACACTGTCGAGGCTAAGCAAATCTTAGAAGAGGTCCATGAGGGTATCTGCGGAACACACGCTAATGGTTTCATAATGGCCAGACAAATCATGAGATTCGGGTATTATTGGCCCACTATGGAGGGGGATTGCATCAACTATGCAAAAAAGTGCCATAAATGCCAAATCTATGGGGATAAGATTCATGTACCTCCTTCACCGCTCCATGTTATGACGTCTTCATGGCCTTTCTCGATGTAAGGAATGGATGTCATCGGGCCGATCTCGCCGAAAGCATCTAACGGGCATCGGTTCATCTTTGTGGTCATCGATTATTTCACTAAATGGGTAGAGGTCACCTCTTATGCCAACGTCACGAAATTAGCAGTCAGCAAGTTCTTAAAGAAAGAAATCATATGTCGATACAGGATGCCTGAGAGGATCATATCGGACAATGCGCTGAATTTGAACAATAGCACAATAGCGGAGGTCTATCGCCAATTCAATATCAAACACCATAATTCGTCACCATATCGCCCAAAAATGAATGGCGCGGTGGAAGCGGCCAACAAAAACATCAAAAAGATCGTGGGAAAAATGACGGAGACTTATAAAGATTGGCACGAGAAATTACCATTTGCCCTCTATGCCTATCGAACGTCAGTCAGAATCTCTACCGGGGCAACGCCTTTCTCTTTGGTTTACGGAACGGAGGCAGTTCTGCCTATTGAGGTTGAGATTCCCTCTTTACGGGTGCTGTCGGAACTAAAGTTAGATGAAGCAGAATGGGTCCAGTCAAGGTACGATCAGCTGAACTTAATTGAAGAAAAGAGGCTGAAAGCCATCCGCCATGGTCAAATGTACCAAAAGCGAATGATGCGGGTTTATAACAAGAAGGTTCGCCCTAGAGAATTCTGTGAAGGAGACCTTGTTTTGAAAAGGATTCTCACCATACAAAAGGACTTCAGAGGAAAATGGATGCCAAATTGGGAAGGACCTTATATGGTGAAGAAAACTTTCTCTGGAGGAGCTCTGATCTTGACTGAAATGGATGGGAAAAGCTTGCCTAACCCCGTGAATTCGGATTCGGTCAAGAAGTACTTTACCTAAAAAAAAAAAAAGGAGAGGCCAAGGCGAAAACCCACAAAAGGCGCTTTGAGACCAAAGGGGTTTTGAGTTGAAAACCCAGGAATGGGCAATTCAAGTTTTGATCAAAAACAGGGCATACATTAATTTTATCCTCTCTGAATCAACAAAAAGGAGAAAAGCTACATCTTGAGACATCAACAAAGTACTCTTGGTTTTTTGAACACATATCAAGTTTCAAAGGGTCTTCAAGAAGTTTTAAGCAGAGAAGCTCATGTTGATATCTAGGGCACCTGTTTTAACTTTTTGTTCATTTTGTATCTTAGCAACTTGTCATCTTGATTACCTTATTCGTTTCAAGGTTTTTCTCAACAAAATTCTATCTTGTCCATTGCTATAATCTTTTTCAAGCCTTCTTCATTGAAATAACGATTAATGGACTAATGACATTCGAAAGGAGTTCCGCATATCACTCCAAATTAATTTTAAATGATACAAGGACCTGAAACGGGACTAATTAGTTTGAATTACCCAAATGCAAAAGAACGTTAGGCAAGAATAACCTGAGTCCTTCAAGAGATACCAACTGGTGAGAAAGAGTGATCGATGCGTCATTGATAATGTCCCAATGAATAATGAGAAATGACACCTTAAGCCTTTCAAAACGGATCATTCTCATTCCTGCATTCATATATCATTCATAACACACCTAGTTAGGAGCATCTGATTCATTTCAATCATAGCATCCTAATTATTTGACCTAAGCATCGCATCTAGTCAAGAGAATTTGATTCGTCTTGATCATAGCATCCTAATCATAGATACATAAGACCAATTCTATAGGTGTTGCCTCCCTGAAGTTGCAGTGGAGCAGATCGAATACGGTGAATCTTGTCTTCCTGAAGTTGCAGTGAAGCAGATTTAAGCCACAAGCCTTAACCCCCTAAGCAATAGGGTAACACGCTGAATTTATAGATCTTAACCCCCTAAGCAGTAGGGAAATAGATCGAAGATAATGGGCTTTAATCCCCTAAGCAGTAGGGTAACAAGCCGAATTTACAAGCCTTAACCCCCTAAGCAGTAGGGTAACAGGCTGAATTTACAGATCTTAACCCCCTAAGCAGTAGGGAAACAGATCGAAGATGATGAGCTTTAACCCCCTAAGCAGTAGGGTAACAAGCCGAATTTACAAGCCTTAACCCCCTAAGCAATAGGGTAATAGGCTGAATTTACAAATCTTAACCCCCTAAGCAGTAGGGAAACAGATCGAAGATGATGAGCTTTAACCCCCTAATTAGTAGGGTAACAAGCCAAATTTACAAGCCTCAAACCCCTAAGCAGTAGGGTAACAAGTTGAATTTACAGATCTTATCACCCTAAGCAGTAGGGAAACAGATCAAAGACGATGGGCCTTAAAACCCCTAGGTAGTAGAGTAACAGGTTGGAAATCAAATATCTTCCCCCTGAAATGGCGTTGGAGCGGTTAAAAGCCACAGCAGAACTCCTTGAAGTTTTCAGTGGAGTTGATTGAAGTCACAAGCCTTATCTCCCTGAAGTTGCAGTGGAGCAGACTGAAAATAACGAACCTTATTTCCATGAAGTTGCAGTGGAGTAGGTTGAAGATTGAAGATCTGGCTCTCTGAAGTTACAGAAGCAGATTTAAGCCACCATCTGAGCTCCTTAAAGTTGTAGTGGAGTAAGTTGAATATTGTAGATCTTGTTTCCCTGAAGTTGTAGTGGGGGCAGATTGAAACAACAAATTCTACACCTATGAAGTTGCAGTGGGTTAGAACGAGGCTACTCAAAGAAAAGAAGCACTAAGAGAAGTCAAGACTCGACAGGTCCCGACAAATTTGGCCCTTTTTATAGCCTTTGCTCTATTCTCGTTATACGACAATGAGAAAAGAGGGGCAGCTGTAAATGCCCAAATTAGACCGGGCCTAATGAACCAATACCAGACCCAAACCCAATACCCCTATTACACCCAAAAACAAATTAAACCAACTAAGCCCAATAATACCTACCCTAACCCAAACAAAACAGACCCAACATCAAGCCCAAAGTAATGAAGCCCGATAGGCCCAAAGTCTAAACCAAGTTCCAGCCAAGCCTAACCCTAATCCTCCCTAGCGCCGTACCCCTCCCACGTGCGCCGTCGGTGCGCCCAACACCCGAGGTTCGGCCCTCCATTGTCTCCTTGCACCAAAACAGTCGTCCACAGCCCACTGACCCTCGTGCACCTGCAAAAGAAAGCAAAAAAGGCAAACAAACAGGACAATAGGGCAAGAGGCAAAAATGAAGCAAAAATGAATAGAGCATAGAATAGGTAGACGAAATCATTTGTATTTTTTCGGCTATAAAGCCTGAAATCCCAGATTTCTTAAAAAAGAGGATACGAATATTGGAATACAAAAAAAGAAGTCAAAAAATTAAAAAGGTGGATTCCGAATGCTTCTTTTTGAATCTGTTTTACTTGTTTTTAGATTTTGCATGTGTTTCCTAATATAATAAAACAAACCAGAAACAAAATGGCTTTACCTTCGCGCATGAGCCACCGGAGACCTCATCCCCTTCGTTGAAATCGAAGTCGGAGATGGGACTTCGAGGCTAAAACTGACGAACTCCACGTTGGATTGAACGGAGGAGCAAAAGGGGGCTATCAAGGTTCATCGTTCATCGTCATGGTGATGAAACGGTGGCCGAACGGTTAGGATTCTCTTCCCCAGTCTAAAACACGTTGGCTGCTACCAGGGGAAGGAGAATCAGTGGTTTCAGAGGGAGGCTAGGGTTCGGCAAAGCAGGCTTAAACGAGCCTTTTATAGCGAATCAAAACGCTGCCATTTGAGCCTTCTTCAATGGCTCTAAACGGTGCCATACAGACAAAGCCCGACCCGATCCGGCTCCTAGCCCCTGGGATCCACATGTTTTCACGGTGAGGGAGCATTTACAATATCAGTCCTTCCCCTTTCGTCCCCTTTTCAAATCAGTTAACATTTGCATCTTTCTTTCTTTTAAATTTCCCCTTAATTTGCATGCATTGGCATTTGGTCAGCGTCAAAATGTCAAGCGCCTTGGGAGCCGGCATATTTCAGCTTTAGGTCCTCTATGTTGGTGCGCATTGCACATTGGCCCTCTTTTTCGATTATTTTTAGTTCCTTTCGATTCTGATTGTTTCTAATCAAACCCTTTTTGTTTATAACTCTTTGATTGTTCATCTATACGATTGTTTTGGAATTTCTTTTTATTAGATTAATACAATTATCTTCTATATACATGTATATTTGTACATCTTCATTTTAAATATTTTATGTTATTTATTTCTAGCTATTTTGAATCCCTTATATAATGCTTGATGTACGATTTCACATATAAATTGTTTCAAATTCTTCTACTATTGAAAATCGTTGGTTATTATGTATTTCAAGATTTCACGCATATATTATTCGTTTTGCATATATTTTATACATACATATGTACTCCATTTCAAATTCGTTTGTATATACCTTAAGCTTTTATACGGCATTTTAAATTATTTTGTAAATCATTTATTTCAAGCTATCCCATATATCATTTTTTATATATATCGATGATTTTAGATTATATTATACTATTCACTTTCAATTATCATTTTCTATACCTATTTAAAGCTCGTTTTTATGCATTATTTGTTTAAAATTTTTCTTTATTTTAAATGGCTTTGCTATACGTTGTTTCACATTATGTGGTGTATTTTGTATTTTACGCATGTATTATTTTATTTTTTTAAAATCTTTTACATACTATATATGTTAAATTTTTATACTACGTAGTTTAAACCATTCCCCTTTTTAAATCTTTCATATGTTGATCGTTACAATCGTTTCATCATTATTCACCTTAAGTTTTATACATATTATTTATTTGTAACCCTTTTTTATTTATTCATTTTGAGTTATTCTTACACATAAGTTATTTTAAACCATTACCTACTCGAAATCGTTTTATGTTATTTTATCTTATTTCACTTTTCTTTATTTGTCGATATTGGAGTTTAAGTAACACGTGTTATGTGAATATTTCTATTGCGTATTATTATTTATTTGTATTTTCATCATCATCATTTGCTTGTATTCACATCGTATTACTCCATGCTCCATATTATATTTTTGTTTTATCTAGCCTAAATCATATCAAACATTGATCCAATAACATATTCATTTAACTTGAATCACTTGGTTTCTATTCCAAACAAAATAGCGTACGTCGTTTAAAGATCCCTCGCTATCATTTAAAACAAAAGTTTCAAAGTAGGGCGATATTTCACGTTTTGGAATATCGAGGAATTGTGCCCTAACTTACGGGGATTCGATTCTCTCGTTAATTCTAGATGACCAAATATCCTCTTGAGTTTTAAAATATATGAAAATCCGATTAAAATTAAAGACGGCTTTGCGCTCGGGAATTCATGGTATCGTGTCCTAACTTACGGGATGCGATACTCCGATATCTCGAGATAAGGAAATCTTTAACGATCGATTTTTTTTACGCTAACTCAAGAATTTTAAAATCAATATTAACAAGGAAAGATCGTATTTCAAATCCATTCCCGGTTTTCAATTTTTAACATTTAGACACTAATTGATCAATTTGGTACCAATTTTTGGGCGTGTCGAGGGTGCTAATCCTTCCTCGTACGTAACCGACTCCCGAACCTTTTCTCTCGAGTTTCGTAGACCAAAAACACCGTTTTAGCAATCTAAAATTATTTTATTAAAACAAAGGTGATCCGATCACACCTAATAAAGATCGGTGGCGACTCCCATTTTAATTTTTGCTTTCAAACCAAGTCGAGCCCCGTTTTCAAAAAAAATGGTTTCGACACTGTTTATTGGAGAGGGAAACATAATAAATATCTCAGAAAATTTTTTAGATTTTATTTTAAAACAATGTAAGGATATATTAAGTTGAACGTGTTTTTCTCAACATTTAAATTACGGTTGCATAGGTAAAATATTTTAAAAGGACCAATCATCATTTTTTTACCTATAAATATCCAAAATATTTATGCTGTTTATATAATATAATGATTAATGCTAAATATTTCAAAGTTGAAGGTAAATACTTCATGAAGCTATGAACTTAAAAATTATTAGTGGCTATGATAAAAGGGAAAATATAAATCTTTGAAAAAGGCTACTAAATTAAATGAACCTCCGAAATTTCCACCAAATTATGAAGCAATCAAACATCCAACAGCTTTTGAGATTAAATAAACTAAACAAGCATAAGTAGTCATAACATCATAAAGCATAAGGCGCACTTATGAGTGTCAGATGACATTTAACACCTAAACATAACTACTGAAAATAAAAGGAACTTGGAAAAGTATGATAACACATATTAGTTAAGGGCCATGGAGACTAGAAAATTTAAAACTATCCTCTATTTTCATCATAAACCACCAAGCAATATTGATAAAAACATACTTCACTTCTCCTTATTGACTAACAACTTCAACGAGATAAAATAAAGTTAACTAGTTTTTGAAACTTTCTCCCACAAGCTATCAAGCACTTTGATACTTTATGGAATTTTTATATGGATATCCATAATAGGAGTTAAGACTCAATGTGGCTTGACTCATTTTGTCTGCAGCACTGCATAATTTATCAGTTTGTCTTGATAATTTTGTGTCCCTTCTAATTTGCTTTAAGGATTACTTTTTTCTAGTCTTAATATGAAAAGATCTTGATTCCACGGGTTTTCTTTTCTGATGTAGCTGTTGCACATGTTCTTGAGGCTCAAGTTGAAGTTTATGAGTTTGGTTGTCTCCATCAATGTCATGTCCTACTTGACTTGACATGTGAACTTCATCTACTGTATTTCCTTCTCCATTTTCTTCAGGTGTCTTAATATCATCGTCCTTAAATAAATCAGGAGTATACCTGAACATTTTATCCAACTTTCCTTCCTTTTTAGGATCAATGCCTGCTATTATAAATTTCTAAGCTTCGAGCATAATCTATGCATAAAGTAAAAAATTAAGAAAGAAAAATAGCACTAATAAGTATTAATGTACCTTTACCTCAACTCAAGTTCATCAATAATTGGCCACTATCCAGAAGTGGTTCGGTTCGAAAAAATTATTTTAAGAAATCCATAATCTGCATCACACAAAGTCTATGGCAATTTCTAAACACCTGGTTTGACCTCACCTATTTTTGCTTCCAAATCGATTAATGTATCACGATCGATGAATCAAATTGCATGAATGAGGGGCCAACAGATAGATGATCAGTTCTTTTCCTCTTCTATATACCGGGGTTTGGGGTCCCCAAGGAAATTGGTTATGCATGTAGTTCGCAGCCATAACGTTTTTGTCGCTTAATTTCCTCAATCAAGCGACGTGCATTAGAAAAATGGCCAAGACAGCCACAGGCATAACAAACTTTCGACACACTTTCATATTTTGAAATAATGAACAAGTCAGGCTTACCTTGCATTATCAGTTTGAAGCCTCTTGTTACAGGCTTATCAACTTTGAGAATGGCTTTAAGTCTCATAAACCCATGTTCACTGAAACTAGCCTCAAAATCAGAATCTCTCATGTCAAACTCTGAAACACTGTAAAAAACCTCGGAAAATAATCTCAAGTTTTGCCTGGTCCATTCCATAAATCCTTGGGAACATTATGTATTTGAACTCAAAAATCAGAAGTTCAGAGGTTAGTGTCCTCAACTTTATTATTCGCAAGCCATTCTTTCAGTATAATATGAGAATCCAAAACTGATATCGACGCCATCTTCAGAACTTCCTTAACATCATTTTTGTCTTCGAAGATGAAGAGGAAGAAGTTTGTATCCAGCTCATGGCATTCAAACCCTACCAGATTCAACGAGGCTTTTCCCAGAATGTCTACCATCAGTCCAACTACAATGGAGTATCTAATATTTTTCTCCCAACAAAAGAATGTCAACAAATCTTTTCTTGCAACCTTCTCACCAATTCATCGTTAATGGAGTTGATTTCAACCCCGACGTCCCCTTCACCAATCGCCAAGTGAATCAACATGAAAAGGCGCGACCGACTCAAAAGCCATCATAGACAGGAAAACATAGGGAATCGTGTGGAAAAAAGAGAGGTGGTAGCTGCCATGAAAGACAAAGAAGACAAGTTAGAGAGACAGTAGAGAACTAAGAAATAACACAGGAAACAAGGGGAAGGGTGGAAACAGGAAATATTTTCGAGAGGATACAAACATGGTTTGGTTCACTGTAATAGAAAAGAGCTGTAAATAAAATAAAACTCTAATAGTATTCTTGTATTTGATTGAATGGGATAATGTTGTAATAGCATAAGGAAAAAAACTAAAATGATCAGAATACGCTTAGCAGAATATTTTTTAGATAGATTATTATTTTTATTGTTATTAAATTTTAATAAGATTATTATTAAAAATAATTTAATAAAAATAATAAATAATTTAACCATATTTTAACATAATTATTATTAAATATAATTTAATAAAATAATATACAATTCAATAAAACTCTTAATATAATTATTATATGAATTAAAAAATCATAATATATAATCTATTTTATTATTTTTAAACTGCAATACATATTTAATGTGCTAAAATATCATTAGTGAAACAAATAATTTAATTATTCTACAATAAAAAACAAAATATTAGAAGTAAAAAATAACTTGAGAATTATATTTCACATCCAAACATAATATTCATTTATTAATAAAAAGTTACATGATTTCATTAGTTTATATGTCATAATTCATATGTTATAAAATTTTACAACCTCAAAAAGTTACATTGTAATGACATTCTATCATGTCATTATATCATCCAAATATTACAAACACAAAAAGTTACCAAAATATCATCAACACAACCATGATTTTTAATGGTCAGCAAGAAATCTTCTGACTCATTCCAATTGCACAAAAGAAGGTAAACTAAAGAAAATGAGCATTTGCATTGGATGATCTGGAATTTTGCTCAATGCGCGATAGCGCTCATCCTCAGTTAAACCTTCTACTTCACATAATATTGAATATAATTTTAGAGCACTTGAATGGTCATTTTTTACTTTTGTTGAATTAGCACTTCGGAGGCAATACTCCTACTGATTTCAACGCCAACGGTCCGTATGTTTTCCGCCAATAAAGTGGCAGCATCATTAAATGAAGTAGAAGAAATATGATCACTTGCATCAGAATTTTTTTTTTCTTCTTTGAAAATGTGGAATCACCTTGGTTTATAGCTGGTTGCAGATGTGTAGCTGAAAAATCCATGTCATCCAAAGAAACATCAGCTTCGTATCCATGGAAATCGTTTCTTTCTTCATGAGTATTTGTAGTAGCTACATCCTCAACATCTATTTCTTCAATAATATCAGTGGCTGTTTGAGCATCTTTCCCAGTGGCTCGATCTTTTACGTAGATGGCAGTAAGTTGGTCATAATAAAGGAAACTACTATGTTTGAATTGAGCGGCTTCTTTATGACTCTATAAAAATGAGGAATTCATATTAGATATAAGTTTGGTCAAAATAAGATAATAAAGACTTGAAATAATTCTTACATTTATATATGAGTTTCACACCGCATCTTCAGCAACAACAAGCTGCCTATGCGCATCCCAACCAAAACCAATATTGTTTTTTCCACTGAGCATGTCATAAACGATTAACCAATCCCTTTTCAATGTCCTAATCATCGATTCAAGATTAGGTTTAGCCTTCAACATAGTATTGGGTAAAACTTTTTCTAACATTTTTTCTAACTCATTTAAATAACCGGCTTTGAATCCCGTATCAGCATTAAAGGTTCCAACATTGTGCAAGTCGACCATACAGGCAACCAACACATCATCTTCTTCTAGAACCCATTTCCTTTTGGTTCCTCGAGAATTTTAAGAAGAAACACTTGATTGTAAAAAACCTGACATAACTATCTTAAGAAAAAAAATTTAAAAATAAGTTCAATATTATGAATCAAAAAGTCAACACTTTATAAAATTATAACACATGATGAATCAAAAGAAAATAAATTATAATTCAACAAGTCTAGTACAATACAAAAAATAATTGAAACACCACCAAAGTTTCATAAACTAGATACATGAAATAACATAAATAAATTAACATTTACTATTTTTACCCTAAACCTAACTAATTTCTAGATGCTTGCCATTCATCGAACATTTGGTTGGCTAGTTCCATCCTCCAAGTAGCCCATGCATTCGATGGATGAATATTTACAATATTCGGTTCATCGTCATCTATCACATTACTAGGTAATCCTTCTCCCAACTCCACTTCAATAGGATCAAGACTCATATAGGTTCGAATAAAATTATGGAGCAAACAACAAGCAATAATGATTCTATTGTGCACCCTCACAGGATAGAATGATGGCCTCCTAAGCATTCCCCATCTAAGTCTTAATAACCCAAAACATCTTTCAATAACATTACGTGCTGAAGCATGTTTCATATTAAAAAATTCTTTTGGAGTACTTGGCTGGTAACCTTGACACCACTCATTCAAATGATATCTGTCCTCTAAAAGGTGCAAGAAATCCCTCACAATTTGTGTATCCAGCATCAACTAGATAATAACAACCTATAAAAAACTATTTGTCATGGTTAATTTTCCAAAAAAGTATCATCTTAAACATTAATTCAAAGTCCTCTAACTTTGCACTTTACAATGAGGAACTTTTAGTCCATGTCTCCTACTAATGGCATCTTAAAGGACCCGCCCATCAGCAACAGAACCTTCCCAACCAGGAAGAACATAAACAAAATGCATATCAAGTGTACAAACACCTAACATATTTGTTGCTATGTCACCTTTTTGCGTTCGATATCTAGGTTTATCAACTATTAGAACCCTAATCTTGATGTGGATTCCATCTAAAGCACCTAAGCAATTCTACATCACATGTATATAACCTCGAGTTAGGATACTATATTTAAATCTAAGTCAACTAAAATTATGTATGAGCTATATATAGAACTCACTCCAATACCTTAAACCATTTCCACCTTGGGTCTGTAGAATTAGTTGTAATTGGCTCTGCCTTTTTAAATAACACATCTTGTAAGCGTATGATAGAATTTAAAACATTGTGAAATGATCTACTAACGGTTTCCCAGGACCTATTAAGTGATGCTTGATAACTCGATTATTAAGGTGATGAGAAATGATATGTAAAAACATTGCCACTTGCTTATTAACAAGCATATTCCTTGACGACTTCAATCCTCCTAAAGTTTGTAACATCTCACATAGTTTAAAAAAGGTAATTCTATTCATCCTAACTTGATCAATACAGATCTCGTCACTAGCATATACAAGTCTTTTCACATAATCTCGTTTTGCATAAAAATCTAAAATATAGGATCTAATCCTTGGTCTATAAGTATGTAGGCTATGGATGGCACCCAATGTAACTAAGAACCAACTTGGAACTGTACACATTTGCAACCATATTGCCAATGCAAGACCAATTCTTTTACGCCTCACACTTTGTACTATTAAAGGAAGACGAGCCATTACTGCAAGATATTAAAGTGTTATATATCTTCAAATCGTAGTAAAAGGGTCACATTTCTCCAATACTAATTTCAATAACAGTAAAACAAAATCAAAGAATTTAATTGCCAAAAAACTTACAATGATTCAGTGAATACAAGACGCACAACTGTGGGTGGAGGAAGCAATCAAACAAGCCAAAGAAGAAGAGGAAGCAATAACATACTATCAAAGAAAAATGAACAATACATATTAAGAATCTTTACAAAGTACAAAATAGAAATTACAACTATCTTTGCAAGTAAAAAACTTGAAATTCATTTCTTTATCAATCACCCAAAAAAGGGAAAAAAAAAAAAAGAAAAGAAAAGAAAAGAATGTGTTTTTATGGATTTGATTAATTGATGACTAACGTTTAATAATTATTTTTAAAAAGAATACTCATTTAATACATCCATATCCAAATAACATAGTTTCCAGTTCTACAGAAATATACATATATTATATGAAAATTTTTAAAATATTCGATCTTTAATTTACCTTTTAAGAAGTTTGCATTCATCCTCACATTGTAATTAACTAATGTTTTATTTGAATTAATAATTGTGAATAGAAAAATATATATTATTTTGTTTGAACAGTTAAAATTAGTAAAAATAAAATAATAATACGAATTTAATAATTTTTATGAGAAAAGAAAATAAGGTCTTAATTTCTTTTATTTTGTATTAACTCAATTCGATTATAGGTATATAACATGTTAAATATCCTAAAAATTATGTATTTTATAATATTCGATTATTTTTTTATTTAAATAAAATCTAAAACTCCATATACATTACATTCCTACCATAACATGATTTGTTTGTAGCATTTTTTTTTTCTTGTTTCGTTTGTTGAGATAATTTTTATATTTGAATAAAAGAAGTTCAACTCTCCTATTAAAAGTAATGAGTTCACATGCAGTTTTGGTATTATTATTATTAATTTTAAAATTTTAGTTTAAAAACATACTAAATTAAATACACTATATTAACAATTGTAGATAAAAGTTTTTTTTTGAGATAAAATATGTTTGTAGTGTTAATTATATTTTTTAATCAAACAATATAAGTAATATAAAACATTGTTTAAAGACCAAAATTAAATATAACATAAATTAAAGATATCGAAAATAAAAATAGTTTAAATATATATTCAAAGATTAAAATAATTTTAAATGAAACATATCAAAAATTAAATATAACCAAAATGTTCTTGTTTAAAGTAATAAATCAAACCCGAATTGTAAATGTAGTTTTACATGTATATATTGTCTTTCCCGTATTACTAGAAAAGAGTAATGGTATATTCATTCCAATGGAGATATTTGTTGTTGTTGACTCTTAGCATTTGGCAGCCTACGAGGGTGTGCTACTCTTTACCTTGGCAGCCTTTTTTTCTATTAACAAATTTCATATTTCTAAAGTTGAACACATAACCAACTTACAACAAAGACATTGGGAGGGTATTGTTACCTTAGCACGCCCTTGTGTGATATTTTTCCCTTTCTTGATGCTACCTTCAACCACTCATTTAGCTAAAACACACAAACTATTCCATTATTTCAAGAGGATACACATTTAACACATAATGGTTCCAACTAAAAAATCCAAATAAAAATAAACTTAACAAAAAAACAAAGGCAAAATGAACACTACAATAGGGCCAAACAAACACTTTAACTTTGTATTGGGGACTAATATTCAACAATTGGTATCATAAATGGTGAATAGGTCGGACTCTTGTGTAACTTAGATATGAGGAGGTTCAATGGGAGGAGTTTGCTCGAGGAGTTTAGTTGAGGTCCATGAGGAGCATTACTTGTTCAAAATCCTAAGGAGCAATTCCCAAGAGATCTTCTCAAGGTGTGAACTCTAATTTTCAAGGAGTGGTATTCGAAAAATCTTCTAAAAGTGTGAACCTTAATTTTCGAAGAGTGGTGTATGAAAGGTTGAGAATATAACAATTACTAATAAAATGACCAAAAAAAAAAGTTAAAGCAAAAATGGAAGCAAGAAATTGAGGAAGAAGCTGCGCAACAAAAAAGAGAACAAGCCAAAACCATTAAGGGAAAAAGAAAAAAGAATAGGGCTGCTACAAAACAAAAAAAAAATAGGTTCAAACCCTAAATAATTCATATTTTAAATAATTGTTTTGATAAAGAAAATATTTTAAAATAATATAATTTATATATTCATATTTTTTTTAAAAATATGAATAAATCAGAAATATCTCAATACAGTATGGCACTTTAGAAAAACTCTTCCAACAAAAACTGTTGCTGACAGTAAAATAATTCCAGGGATAAGAATGCTACACTTAAACAATGAACCTAATCCAATTTTTTGCTCATTTCCAATACCTCTAGATAATCCCCGAAAGGACATAGTATAATCTCACATACATATATGTGTACATATATATATCAAAATGTATATAATACAAACTATTAACATAACAGAATTTACATAAATATTAATTAAACACACTTATGGCACTAAAGAGGAGCTAAAACATGGCTAGTTACAAAACCTTCTAAAGAGGAGCAGAAACATATAACCAGTAATTCATTGCTCTGCAGTTGACTTATTGCATATAGGCTAGCCCTTCGAAACAATTTGATCTTTGAGCCACATGTAAATAGGAACCAATACAAAGTAAGTTGTTGTAATTGTCCCAATTATGTGTTCATTTTCACTTAATAAAAATAAACTCAACATACCAATAATACTTTTCACTTTTCCATAAAATACATGAACCCAAAAATAAACACTTGAATAAATAAAAGTACTACACTTATTTAGTATCAATTCGCAACCAAACAAACACTACAACAGGGAAACAGACAATTACCGTTGTGAACTAAGCATGAAAAACACTAAGAAAAGAAAGAATTTGGAAGAGTAATCAGGGATATTGAAAGTTGGATGGAACTTTTTTTGAGTAGACATTTAGAAGCAAGTTGAGGGAAATTGGGATATTAAGATTGATACCCAAAATGCTGCCTTTGATCGTTGTGCAAAGGCAAACAACAGCTTTAAGATAAAAAAGGCCTTTGATAAAGGTGCAGCAAGGTTCAACTGGAGGTGACCCAATAGTTACATTGACTAAACCAAGCACCTTTGCACATACATCTAGTTTAAGGATATTTATGGGGTATTTTCCTTCTGCAGCAGGAGTTGGGAAGGGAGTGGGGTTTGGTTTTGGGTTGGGGGAAGGGCAAGAACTATTAACACTGACAAGTGAAAAGAAGAAACACCATGAAAGGGACATTAAAGTTTAGCAATATAAAACCAGTATCAATCTTCAAAACTGAAAAGAAACCTATTATTTCTACTAATTTAAAAAAATTAGAAAAAAAGGAAATCAAAATGGAAAAAGAGTTACCTAAGGGACGACTGCTCACATCGAACCACTATCCAGTTGGTTCTCTTCTCAAGTTTCCACCTCATACGATTCTTAATTTAAAGCCTTGTTGAGGGTTGTTAGGGTTTGTCAAAGGGTTGGTGATGATAAAAGCATGAAAAATAGGGAGAAGGTAGGAAGGAAATGGGAATAAGAATGAAAAAAAGAAGAAAATGCTTCAAACGTGAGAAAGAAATGAAGGGTAAAGTTGAAAGTTTGACCTAATTTTTCACCCATCCATTCGCTGAATCCTTATTCCGTGGGGAGAGTGTCGAAGTGTAAAATACACTTTTACCTTAAATAACCCTGTATGGAATAGGTCTGTAATAGTCCATTACAGCCAACTAAACAATAGCTTAGTGTTGGGCCCACTGAATTCAGCTATAATGGTTTAGTATTACAGCCAACCAAACATCCCCTAAATGGTTGCTTCCAACGAATCGACTATCAATTTAATGCACTGTCAGTTTAATGCTAACTCTGTAAAGTAGGTTTATGATTTCCAATGCTCAGTAAATATGGGAAATAATAAACGTGATGTTAGCCTAAAACCCTGGATTGGTTCTAATATGAGTAGACGTTATTTTTCACCCAAAAAATGCCTTAGTGGAACACAACGTCTGACATGTCATTATCATTAAACGAAACCATAAACTACAATAAAATAATTAAAGTGCAAAACAAGAACAAAAAATGAGCAATGATTTAGTGGTTTTTTTTCTTGAACATTTTATAAATTTAAAGCATTAAACTATGTACATGCATTATCACTAATTTTACAAGATGCCATAATGTTATTGTGTAAAAAAATAAAATAAAATAAAAAATAAAGAACACAAAATTTTACGTGGAAACCCTTTCGGGAAAAAACCACTTGGCGAGGAGAAGAAAATTCACTATGTCGAAAATTTGAATCAATACAAAAGGAATAGACTATGTCTATTTATAGGCTTGTAAAGCCATATTCTAGTAGGATTGAAACACCTTATCCTAGTAAATATAAAATAGATGGAGTTTAATAAGATTTAAAAAACCTTATTCTAAAATAAAATAAAAGAAGTCTAGTTCTATATGGATTTTACTTTTATTTTATTTTCCATCGTATTTTATTTAAATAAGAATTAGGGTCACTTAATTCTAACAATCTCCACCTTGACACAAATTCTCAATGAACAAGTTCTTAATCGCGAACAAGTTCTCCACTCTCTTCCATAAAACCCTTAAGGGTTTAACTTCAACAATGAACACCAACCAAGTCTGAGCAATGCTCAAACTTGGTTATAGGAAGTGACTTGGTTATCATATCTGCAGGATTTTCATGAGTACTAATTTTGCTCACAACAATATCACCACGAGCAATAATATCACGAACAAAATGATACCGAACATCAATGTGTTTTGTTCTCTCATGAAACATTAGATCTTTTGTAAGAAAGATGGCACTCTGTCACACAAAATATTCAGCTGATTTGAAGGTCTTCATTTAGTTCACTAAAGAGTCCTTCAACCAAATAGCTTCTTTACAAGCCTCGATGTCGCCATGTACTCACCTTCATGGTAGACAAAGCGATCGTAGTTTGCAAAGTGGCTTTCCAAATATTGCGCAACCTCCGATTGTAAAGACATAACTCGTGAGAGATCTTCTTCTATCAAGGTCTCCAAAGAAAATCAGCATCAACATACCCAATAACTCCATCTTCGCTTCTTCCAAACTGTAAGCAAACATCGATAGTACCTACCTCGTAAGTATCTTAAAATCCATCAATCGCTTTCCGGTGTTCTTTACCGGATTCGCCATATATCACTAATCGCACCGATCGTGCATATGATAAATCGGGCGTGAACAAACCATAGCATACATGAGAGATCCCATCAGTACTAGAGTATGGAACATGTAACATGTACTCAATCTCATCATCGATTGTGGAGACAAAGCCGATGAAAGTCTAAAATGGGTCGCTAAAGGAGTATTAACAAAGCTTAGCACTCCGCATATTGAACTCCGCAAAGAAGTTTCTCAATGTACCCTTCCGACTTAGGTACAATTTACTTGTTTTTCTATCTCTAAGAATCTCCATACCAAGTATCTTCTTTGCTGGTCCCAAATCTTTCATCTCAAATTCTTCACTTAGTTGGGCTTTGACCTTTCTTATCTCTCCTTTGTCTTTTCTTTGCTATCAACATGTCATCAACGTAAAGAAGTAGATACACAAAAGAACCATCATTGTTTTTCTTAAAGTAAACACAATCACAAAACTACTTCTTTTGAAATCGTGAGAAGTCATAAAGGAATCAAACCTCTTGTACCATCGCCTTGGTGATCAAGCTTTCAAACCGTAAAGGGACTTTTTCAACAAGCAAACATAATCCTCTTTTTTTGAAATCAGAAACCCTCTCGTTTGTTGCATGTAAATATCTTCCTCAAGTTCTCCATGCAAAATGCGCTTTTTACATCTAATCGCTCAAGCTCTAAATCATGCATGGCCACAATACCAAGCAAAGCTCGAATCGAACTATGCTTCACAACTGGGAGAACACATCTCATGAAGTCCACTCGAACTTGATCAGTAACCCTTTGCAACAAGCCTTGCTTTATATTTAGGTTCTTCAACTCCTGAGTCCCTTCTTTCTTTTTAAACACCCATTTACAACGAATGCAGTCTTCTTACCTTTAGGAAGTTTCACAAGATCCCATGTTTTGTTTTTGTGGAGTGATTCCATCTCCTCTTGCATAGCAAACATCCATTTTTCTCGAGTCTTCACAAATAATCGCCTCGAGAATAATTTGATGGCTCTTGATTCGCATCTATATCTTCACCACATTTAAAGCATAAGCAACTAGATCACCTCAAAGATACTTCTTTGGAGGTTTAATTTCTCTTTTAGTTCTGTTTTTGGCGATAGAGTATTGAGGCGAAGAAGCAACTCTATTCTCAATTTTTGTACTGACTTGAGAGTCGACTCAGTATTAACTGATGCTCCACCGCTTTTGATTTTCTTTATTGGAAGAGTCTTTAAGAGATAAGTTAGGAAGCATAGCGGTTTCATCAAAAACAACATCTCTGCTAATCACAACTTTCCTATTTTCAGGACACCATAACTTATACCCTTTTACACCAGCTTTTATAACCAAGAAAAACACATTTAATGGATCTCGGTTCCAATTTTCCATTATTAACATGAGCATACGCAGACACCCAAAGATCTTTAAATCGTAATAATTAGCGGATTACGGACCATACCTCTTGTGAGTCTTTTTCTCAATGGCAACGGATGGAGATCGGTTGATCAAAAACATGCGATGAGGCCGCTACGCCCAAAATGACTTCGATAAGTTGGCATTTGACAACATACATCGAACCTTCTCCATGATCGCTTCTGTTCATTCGCTCGCAACGCCGCTTTGTCGTGGAGTATGACGAATATCAAGTGTCTCACGATCCTTCGACTTGCACAATCTATTAAACTCATCGAGCGAACTCTAAGCCATTGTCATGTGCGAGGTATTTTATCTGCTTTCCCGCTCTGCTTTTTCAATCATAATTTTCCAAGACTTAAATGCGAAAAACACATCGCTTTTTCGCGCTTCAGAAGAACGCCCAAACTTTTCTAGAAAAATCATCAATAAAGGTTAGCATATAATTAGCTCCACCTCTCAAAGGCACTCTGGATGGTCCCCACGCATCGAATGAATATACTCCAACGTTTCCTTCGTGTTATGGATTCCTCTAGTGAATCGAACTCTCTTTTGCTTCCCAAAAACACACAGGTGCTCACAGAAATTCAGTTTGCAAATTCCTTGCCCATCAAGAAGTCCTCTTTGCTCAATTCTACCATGCCATTCTCACTCATATGCCCTAGGCGCATATGCCAAAGTTTAGTAATATCATCATCCGACAAGGAAGAGGAAGCGACAAAATGCATCACCATGAATGATAGAACCCTCAAAACATATAACTTGGCGCTTTTTCTTTGCCCTTTCATCACAACAAGGGACCCTTTGGAAATCTTTAAAACCCCACTTTCAAATTTGTGTATCATGCCCTTTTGAATCAAGAGTACTCAACGAAATTAAATTTCTTTTCAATTCGGAACATACCGTACATCACTAAGTGTTCGACAACTCCATCAAACATCTTAACTTTAATTGTTCCAACACCGCGATCTTACACGTATTATTTCCCATCAAAACAACACCTTCGACATTTCGTTTAGTAAGTTGTAAACCAATCCCGATTGGGACTCATATGGAAGGTGCAACTGAATCAAGTATCCACTCCTCACTTACTTTAGAATCATTGATGAAGCGACTAGAAGTTCACCATCGCCGTAGTCTTCTACAACATCGCTTCACCGAATTTTACGGTTGTTTTCCCTTTGATTCGCAGCCTCCCTTTTAATCTTATTTTGTAGCTTATAGCACTCAGATTTAATGTGCCCTTTCTTCTTCATGAAGTTACAAGTTTTACCTCTATTTGAAGACTTGATCTACCCTTAGATTTACCACGATGATTTCTTTCCCGTGTCCTACCACGATCATCATCGAGTATTCCAATCTTGTCTCCCACGAACAATGAGACCCTCTCCCTGAGAGTTGGGTTTAACCACAAGATGTTTCATCTTATCATACGAGGTTAAAGAATCATAAACCTCATCAACTGTGAGAGACTCGCGGCTATATAAAATCGTGTCTCTAAAGGTTGAATAAGACGGAGGCAACGAACAAAGTAGAATCAACCCTAGATCTTCCTTATCATACTGAACCTCCATGGCCTCCAAGTTTGAGAGAATTTCTTTAAACACTGTTAAGTGTTCGTGTACAGACGCACCTTCCTCCAAACGATGAGCATAAAGACGCTGCTTCATATGCAACTTGCTTGTTAGAGTTTTCGACATACATATTTGTTCTAGCTTCTTCCATAATGCAGCGGCAGTCTTCTCTTTCATCACATCCTGTAAAATTTCATTGGACAAATGCAGATGCAATTATGTTAATGCCTTTCGATCCTTACGCTTCTTCTCTTCATCTGTTAATGTCGAAGGCATCTTATCTATCCCTAGCAGGGCATCCTCCAGATCCATCTGTGCAAGAACTGCTTGCATCTTAATCTGCCACAACGCAAATCGTGTTTTTGATCCAACAAATGAATTTCATATTTCAAAGACGCCATTACCGTGATCGAGATGAACAACCCGGAAGCTCGGATACCAATTGTGTAAAAAAATAAAATAAAATAAAAAATAAAGAACACAAAATTTTACGTGGAAACCCTTTCGGGAAAAAACCACGGGCAGAGGAGAAGAAAATTCACTATGTCGAAAATTTGAATCAATACAAAAGGAATAGACTATGTCTATTTATAGGCTTGTAAAGCCATATTCTAGTAGGATTGAAACACCTTATCCTAGTAAATATAAAATAGATGGAGTTTAACAAGATTTAAAAAACCTTATTCTAAAATAAAATAAAAGAAGTCTAGTTCTATATGGATTTTACTTTTATTTTATTTTCCATCGTATTTTATTTAAATAAGAATTAGGGTCACTTAATTCTAACAGTTATAATATTAGTTCATGACTTTATCACTATTAATGCGCATGCTCAATTATGATATGTGCATAATGAAACTAGTAAGCATGATTATATACATGCATACCCTATTATGATATGTGCATAATGAAACTAGTAAGCATGACTATGTACATGCATGCTCAATGTTAATATGTGCACTATAAAACTAGTAAGCATCACTATGTACATACATGCTATATTTTGATATGTGCACTATGAAACTAATGATCATCATTATGTACATGCATGCCTTATTATGATATGTGCATTATATACATTTCTAGTGAGCATCACTATGTACATGCTTGTTACATTAGCAACAATTTTAACAAAAAAAAAGTGTTATTAACAATTAGAACTCAATTTCTCATTTTTGAAAGGTAGAAGGATTATATTCATAAAATAAAACTATAGGATCACTTTCTTAATTTAGTCATTGTACTTTAAATGTAATATGATTGTGTTGTTGCTTGTATATAACATGCCTTGAATGTAATCCACATAGAGAATATAAAGTAACTTCTTTATGCTAGAATAAAGGCCTCATTCAATGACATTTTTTAATAATAGCATAAATCCCTATATTCTTAGAAAAATTAAAAATTTAGCCCTTATACAGTTATACTACTCTTTTACAAACATTTTTACCCTACAATTAACCTTTTAAATTTTATAAAAATAGGGACTGAATTCCAATTTTCAAAAAGAGCCCATGTAACTATGCCATAGTTTAACCTTTGACTTTTCATATACCTTATAAATTCATCCAATCAATTCACTTATTCCAATGGAATATTAAAATTTTACAGCTACCCAATTCAATGCAATATTTGTCTTTTTGTATCACTTCTAACTATCTATAAATATTTTGGGGGGGGGAGGAGGAGGAAGAAATAAGTCTCATTTAGATTTCCCTCAAATGCACTTAAACAACATGGATGGAATGCTTGATAACAAAACCAGTCAAGCCTTCCAGCTTCTCTTGTCACTATTGAGACACTTTGCAGCAACACCAAGCAGAACTATCTTGCTTACAAGGCTAAATTCAAGGAGTTAATGCAAAAGATTAGTTCAAATTTGGGACCGTAATCTTCCAGGAAAACCCTCTCACTAAGATATATGGTATGCTCTTCGAACTAAATGCGCCGATGAAAGGACCAAATGTTGTAGTTGATCAGGATAAGGTGGGAGCAACTACTATGGGAGGAAAGGACACGTCCAATAGCAAGCCTGGTCATGCTGTACTGAGAAAGCTTATTTTGGTTTATCTAAGTCCAAATCAAATGAGATATGAATGATCTTGTTGAGTCCCTTGATGATGTCCGTTGTTTCAATGCCTTGATAATCCCTTTCCCAGTTCACCTTACTACAAATTTACAGTTAATGAAATAAATAACTTTATTAATTATCTTATTTGATTATTCCATTAATTACTTTATTTGAATAAGTATGAAGATCTCCTTTCATTTGTTTCACCAAACTAGTCCTTTGTTAGAATGACAACTAAAATATAGAATCATATGGATTACGACATTAAACCAATCACTCACTTACAACCACAAAATGTCATTTAAACAACTAGGGCAATTTATTCTTCATTCATAGTGTATGGTTTTATTTTTCAAACTATCTTATGCTTAACAACTATAGCCTTTTTTCTGTCAAAAATAGCTTCTTTGATCATTGATTACTTTGTTATTTTTTAAATGGAAATCATTGTAAAGTATAGGTTTTTTATATCTAATAAATTTTCAATTCTCGCCTAGCATCATATACATACCAAAATAATTCCAGTATAGGACATCTAATCATATCTAACCCGAGAAATTGGATAGCAATTATTTTTTCCATTATTTAATCTAATGAATGCATTCATCATATGAACATGAATTATTCCTTCATTAAAAGGTTTCATATAATGTAAAATGCAAACTTCAGGAAGAATAATCTATCGAACATAACCTCTACTCCTCCGAACAACATCTTAAAGGCTTCCATAGTAGCCATCTAAGAAATTATAAATGATTGGTTTCTACCATTGAAAAAACACATACAAGTTTTTCATATTCATTGTTTGAATATCACTAAGGCCTGATGAACATCATTTGAAATTCTTTTCCCAAGTAAACCAGAGAGATTAGAGATCTGAAGAATTTTTTTTCAAGTAAAATAGACAAATGAAGATTAGGAATTTGAAATATTTTTGCCAAATAAAATATAGAGAAGAAGATGACGAGGAATTTGCAAATAAGATTTCATTTCCCTCCTTAAAACCAGAGGAAGATAAGGAGGCAAGGGTTGGTACTTGGGAAGGGATAGTTATGGATATAGGCATTAAGAAAGAAGAGAAACTGTAAAAAGTGACATTTACCCGTTAGAAGGGAATGAAACATTTATAAACTCAATCTTGTGTTCACGTCAAAATAAGAGTAATGATTAAAAAGAGATATTATTTTAATTGTAAATTTAAGTAGCAAAATCATTTTTCAAAATTTTTGAATGCCATCACTTCAATGTCTCTTTCTTTTATTGTTAAAGTATTTTGTTAAGAGAAGTTGGTTAGGATCTGTTAAGTTGTTATAAAGGCTGTTAACAGCAGTTATTCCCTTACTTCCATTCATTTGTGTATATAAACACTGAAATTGATAAATGAAGTAGTAGTGTTTTCTTTCAAATAATTCATTCTTTAGTTTCTATTTTAGCATTTTTTAAGTAATAATTTCATGGTATCAGTCACTTGAGTTCTAGGGCTTTGTTTTTGATGTATGTGTTCATAACGACCTCTAATTTTGCTTCTACCTCTCGCGGTGGTTCATCCTTCGCCGGTTCTAGGTTAGGCCAATCTTTTCCTAGGTATGATACAGTCAAGTTAGATGAATCCAATTTTATTCAATGGCAGCAATGTATAAGATTGATTATAGAAGGTTATCAGTTGACTGGGTTTATTGAAGGCACTTTACCAGCTCTACCATGACTTGTTTGTCGCTTGAAGGCCCTCTAGTTCCAAATCTAGAGGCTTCAGCTTTTTTTCAACAAGACAAATTACTTGCATCTTGGTTGCTATCCACTATCAATGGATCTCTTTTAACTTGTTTTACAGATGCTAAAACTGCCTGTGATGTCTAGAGTACGGCAACTCGTCTGTTCGCTGCCGTTACCAGCGTAAAGTTACCTCGCTTCCGTCATGAGCTCCACTTAATCAAGAAATTCCACATGACGATCAAATAATATGTCGTAAATATTCAAAATACCTGTGCGTTACTCGACACGTCTAGATCGCAAATCTCGAAAGTAGAGATTATTTTGGCAGGGCTGTCGTCATAGTATGATGCCATGCTCACACTTGCTTCATTCTCATCTGAGCCACTTCCATTGTAAAAATTGGTAGATGTGTTATTAGAATACAAAACTCGTTTGACTTGTGGTGTAGGAGGCTGATTCACACTCATCTGGTAGAGGCCGCTCAAGTGCCATCGATAGCGAATCATGTATGTGATGGTCGCATTTCCACTAGTGGCTGTGGGAGAGGTTTTCACCTACGCGTTCAGTGTCAAATTTCTGGTAGGTTTGGCCACATTGCTCAACGATGTTTTTACCGTTTCAATAGTAAATATAATAGTTCTCCTTCGGTGACGACTCTGACGCCAATGGCCGGTGTTGCGTGTGGCTCGACTGTAAGGTTTGGTGTGTCTGCAATGAGTAATCACGATAGTTCTGGTGTCTTTACTTTGCTCTCGATTATTCTTGGTCAGGTCGGGTCGTGCTTGCCGACAGCGTCGCTGGGGTTCAGTCCAGGTGGTTGGTGGGGTGGTGCTCCTTCTCATGTGGCCACTTCCCAGATAAAGTTCCCTAGGGTTTCTTCTAACCCTCTTGCTTTGTGGGATACTAATGTAGGCTATCAGTTTGGGCCACTTGGAGGAGCTACTGGGCAATTGGGTAGGCCATGCGCTGGTGCGGCTAGGCCGACTGCTCCAGGCTATTGTTGTGGGCCTCTTGCGTTAGATCAGCAGGTTGGGCCTACTCATGTTTCTGCTCTGCAGCAGCAAGTTGGGCCTACTCATGGTGTTTCTTAGCAGCAGGTTAGGCCTACAAATGGCACAGATGGGTTTTTTGGTGCAGGTCTCTATATTTGGCCAAATACCAATTATATTGCTTTTGATGGCTCGTCTTATTTTGGCCAAGGTATTGGGCCGTCCACTAGAGGTGTTCCTAAGCTGCGTAATGGGTTCCGATTACAGTGGTCTATGAAACCGAGGGCGCGTGTTATTTCTGGGCCGGTTCTTGATCTTTTTATCCCTTACCCTACACTGGGTTACCTAGAATTCCCGATATGCATACATCTGACTTCTCGAACATTAGTAGATCTAATATAAACACGACCCGATATGGGTCTAATTTTGATAATAGTGACTCGTATATTCCTATGCTTGTAGGGACTTCGTCATAGTATCATGATTCAGGTGCTACGCATCATGTTTGCAAGGAAGCCTCTACCTTGAATGCGTCCACTCCATACTCAGGTACTTCTTCTTCTTAATGGGCGACGTAACTCTTGTAAATATTTTGTGTGTTGTGGATTCTGTCTTGCCTACGTAAAATAAATTGCTACGTTTTATGCCGAATATACGAAAAAATTTGCTAAATAAAATAACGTATTCTTTAAGTTTCATCTGACTAACTGTGTTATTAAGGATATACAGACTCTAAAAATCTTATTGTGAAGCTACACTTATTATGGACTCTATCATTTTTCCCCTATTGCTCTTGCTCTAGTTCCTGAGTTTCCTTCTGTTCACAACATTGGTCTTCTGTCTACATCTGATGACTACGCTGCGTTTAACTTATGGCACCGTCTACTTGGGCATCCCTCTGATGTTATTGCAAAATTTGTTTTGGATAAATGTCAAATTGTGCCATCTAAAAAGGTTTTTGATGTTTTGTGTATTGCCTGCAAAAAGGGAAAATTTCATAAATTGCCTTTTTCAAAGTCTAGTACTGAATATACCGATCCATTTACCTTGGTTGTCTCCAACCTATGGGGACTTACGTCTCTTGTTTGTAGCAATAATTGGTACTATATTTCGTTTGTTGTCATGTGTAGCCATTTTACTTGGATATATCTTTTTTGTCGTAAGTCCCATGCTATTGATTGTTTCATTCATTTTCAAAAGATGGCCAAAACATAGTTTGGAAAGGAAATTAAACAATTTCAGATTAATTGGGGTGGTGAGTTTTACGCTTTCTTGAAAATTCTAGCAAATCATGGGATCGTTCATCGGCTCTCATTCCCACATACATTTGAACAGATTGATGTTGCCGAACGTAAGTATAGACATATTGTTGAGATGGGTCTTACTCTTTTGGCTCAAGCGAATTTACCCATGGACTTCTGGGGTTATGCTTTTTGTTGTGTTGTTCATCTAATAAATAGGCTACCAACGCCAATGTTGAAAGGTAAGTCTCTTTACAAAGTTCTTTATGGGCAGGACTCGTCATATGATCACTTGCATATTTTTGGTTGTTGTTTTCCATATCTGCGTCCATTTAATAATCATAAGCTAGAATTTTGCTCTCAACCGTCCATGTTTTTGGGGTATAGTTCTCAGCATAAAGGGTATTTTTTTCTTATTCCAACTGGTAAAATAATTGTTTCTAGTCATATTATGTTTAATGAATAACGGTTTCTGTCTCCTACGCACACTATGACATTCTCTCTACCTGGTGGGTGTGTCTCCACTCGTGTTTACCTTTGTTTTGTCCTTCGTTTCTAGGTCCAGTTCTTCCTTACCTCCTACCTCCTTAACACTTACTGAGATTGATGGCGTTGTGTCCTGGCTTGTTACACCAAACAAATCTCCAGCTGACTTGGATGCAGCTTGTGTGCAAAATGACTTCTTTGAATCGCCTAATGACTCTAATCCTCCTGTTTTGTCTCCTACCATTCCGGCTGCTTCATGTGACCCTTCGAATATGGGAAATATTCATCCCATGGTCACTCAGTCCAAATTTGGGGTTTTTAAACCAAAGATTTTCTCAGTTGAAGCTACTGATTCTGAGCTACGCATGATTACGGAAGCATTTGCTAGTCCAGAATGGCGACTTGCTGCTCAAGCTGAGTATGATACTTTGATGCATAATTCCACCTAGACACTAGTTCCCTTACCACTTGGTTGGAAAGCTATTGGCTGTAAGTGGTTGTTCAAGGTAAAGAAAAATCCTGAAGGTAAAGAAAAATCCTAATGGTTCTATAGCTCGTCGTAAAGCTCGTTTAGTAGCAAAAGGGTACTCTCAGGTACCTGGGTGTGATTTTAAGGAAATGTTTAGTCCAGTCGTTAAACTTGCTACTATTTGAATTATCTTATCACTTGCTGTTTCCAACTGCTGACAATTCCGACAGGTTCATGTCAATAATGCATTTTTGAATAGTGATCTCACTGAAGAGGTATACATGCATCAACCCCTTAGATATGTACAATATGGTCTAACTGGTGAGAGTTTGGTATGTCGTTTGTCAAAAGCTCTATATGGTTTACGTCAAGCACCACGAGCATGGTTTGACAAGTTAAAACAATTTATAGTCTCCTCTAGTTTTCGGTTGTCTAAATCTGATGCTTCTTTGTTTGCTCGAATAACAGATACCTCTTGTATGTATGTGTTGGTATATGTGGATGATATAATCATTACGGGAAGTGCTTCTACCAGTATTGACATTTTGTTCATCAATTGCATAATGAGTTTTCCCTGAGGATATGGGTGATCTGCATTATTTTTTGGGAGTTGAAGTTACCCGATCGTCTACTGTGTGTATTTATCTTTGCCAGCGAAAATATATTCTGGATCTGTTTGATAGAAGCTCATTAGCTAATGCTAATGCAGTTCACACTCCTATGATCAGTTCTTTTGTGATGTGTACAGATGAGGTCGATTGTCTGATTCATCCTATGGAATATCGCAGTCTTACCTGAGCTTTAAAATATGTTGTGCTTACTCATCTTGACATTGTGTATACGATGAATCGAGTTTTTCAATTCATGCATTCTCTTACTAATGTTCATTTTGTTGCATTGAAAAGGATATTACGATATTTACGTGGCACTATTGAGTAAGGCTTAGTTGTTTGCCCATCCGACAAGCTATCTTTGGTTGGCTACGCCGATGCTAACTTGGGCTTGGATTTTGATGATAGACATTCTAAAACTAGCTATTGTGTTTACTTTGGGAATACACCTGTCTCTTAGTGCTCTAAAAAGCAACAGGTCGTCTCTCGCCCTACGACTGAGCCTGAATACAGAAGTCTGGCTGCAGCAACTAGTGAGATCACATGGCTAAAGTCTTTACTGCGTGAGTTACAGCTTCGCTCTGCTAATACTCCTACTCCCTGGTGTGACAATTCTAGTGTCGTTGCAGTTGCTACTAATCCTGTATTACATTCTAAGTTTAAACATGTTAAGCTGGATTTATTCTTCGTTCGGGAAAGAGTGGCTAATTGCTCTCTCATTATTGGCAAAGTACCGGCTTGTGATCAGGTTGTCGATATCCTCACTAAACCTCTGTCAGCTTCTGTTTTTACTCGGTTCTGTAATCTTCTTCGAGTCTTACCTCTCGGGAAGATGGGTGAATGTTAAAGTATTCTATTAAGAGAAGTTGGTTAGAATCTGTTAAGTTGTTATGAAGGCTGTTAACAGCAATTATTCCCTTACTTCCATTCATTTGTGTATATAAACACTGAAATTGATAAATGAAGTAGTAGTGTTTTCTTTCAAAGAATCCATTCTTTAATTTCTATTTTAGCATTTTCTAAGTAATCCTTTCACTTGTTCAAATCTTTTTATTTTAGATTTTAGAAAGCATTTATAAGTGTAGAAACCCCGATTTTAATGTTAAACATTTACAATTATAAAATAAGGGTAATTATTTTAATTCCACGATGTCTTAATTATTTATTTTTAATATTAGCTAAACTTGTATTGAAGAGCGCAATTGACCTCAAAACGGACAGATACGATATGGATGTATGATTACACTGAAGATTATGTAGTGAATGATAAATTTAAAGTCAATAATGATTGGAGGCTCTCTCACGCTTCACCCAGATGCTTTGCGTTTTCATTGCAACCTTAATTAAAAAGAAAAGAAAAACCATTATTACGCGTTAAAATCAACCGTGGATTGGCCCACACGTCCCGCAAATGAATCTCCCAACTGCCTTCATTTTCTGCTAACTCTTCAATTCAAGCCTCTGCTCCCAATAACGTACTTCCTCTATAAATACTCCCAAACCCATATATATTCCCTCATTCCTCCATCATTTCACAACCTTTTATTTTTAACCAACCATGGAAACCACTTCCTCTCTTTGCAACAATCATTCCTTAGCTTCACCTCTTCCTTTTCGTCCTCCCTCGAAAACCCTTTATACCAAAATACTGGCCTCGAAAAGAGATGCCCACAGTCACAACTCCGACGGCAAGCTTGTCGACCAGAACATGATCGTGTTAAGAATGCGGATTCACGAGATGACCAAGTCGGAGAAGAGTTACGAACCACCTCGGCATTGGATGGAGTGGGAGAAGGAATACAAGAAATCATATTACGACCTTGATGTCTGTGAAGCACTAGGGTATTTGCAATACAAGTTAATGGAAACGAGGCCAAGCTTTGCTTTGGGGATGGCACTTCTTCTTCTGCTTAGCCTACCAACTTCCTTCGCCATTGTTTTGTTTCATCTCATGCATATCATAAAAGGGTTTTACTTATAATTAAAATTCGCTCTCTTTTCTTTTTTTTCTTTTTTTTTTCAGAACTTTGATCTTATTTTTTGTAACCAACATTTCGTTTGCTTAGTTATAAGCACATTTGTTGGAATGAATCTTCCATTATGTAATCCCTGTATGTATATATGTATACATTTAAAAGGATAATTTAGAATTATTTTCATCTCTTGCGGCCACGCCAAGGTCGTCAATCTACTTTGCTTCTAAGCAACTTTTCTTCGCGTCTAATACTAGATTTTTTTTTTAATCCTGCTACGCTGAGAATTTAAATTATTAATTATAAAAATACTGATTATATTAAATAATTTTCTCTAAATTTAATTATTGATAAAGGGGTAAGTATCAAATTTATATATAAACTTTGGTTCAATATGCACATGTATATATGAAATTTGAATTGTAATTCATATATATACAGAAAATTTAATTTTTGATTAAATTGTATATTAATTTTCATATTAAATTAATATAATTATTTACATATATGTAAAATGATGTTAATTCAATAATGAAGGCCAGCCTTTAAAGAGCATGTACGTACTTTTGCGTAGGGCAATAAGTGAAATCATTGGATAATCAATCCTGAAATTGAGGACTAAAACTATAAGAGTCGGTAGTAGATAAAGAAAACTCAGTTGACCCCAAAAAATATTTATATTCTGAAATCCCATAGAGCTTAAGAGCCTAAAGTATGGGAATCTAACTGAGCAAGCATGCTCGTAAATCTCTTCATTCTTAAGCAGTAAATGGTTTGGAATTAAAATGGAAAAAAAAATGTTTGTAATTGACACCCTTATACCGATTAATCTGCATATAATTTGTTAAAAAAAATTGTCTAACAATGGAAAATTTCTACCAAATTATGAAAAGAACGATGGTTCTCATTTAATTTTCATACGTTCATCTTTTCCACGTTCAACATACCAAAAAAGATAGTATTATATGATATTTCATGTCATAAATGCATAATAACATTTGTATGTAATCAATTTATACTTTTAAAGAAAAAGAAAAGGAAAAGGAACCTTAATTAAATCTTTTAAATACAGGATTAACCTATCAAATTCATTAAAATACCAAACTTGTCCCTTTTAAAACTTTTAAACAAAGGTGAATAGACTTTTTGTACCTTAACTACTCTTTTTTTATATTAAATAAATATAAAAAATTTATGCTTTAAAATGCGCTCGAATTTTTTCAAAAAAATTAATTAAGCCACCGTAACCTTTTTGAACCCAATTGAGCCCTTGAATTAATAAAACTAACCAAACAAACTTTTTACTAACATTGACTGTTACAATACTGCTGTGGCCATTAACAACACTAACATGGAGCTACATGTCAGAGATAGTTGTTGACATCTGTCGCTGACATAATAGTTCCATGTAGACCTGCTCATGGGTCAGGCTATCCAGCCCTGTCCGAAGGCCCGCTTGAAATGTGGGAGGATTTGGGAAAAAATATTGGCCTAAAAAATGGGCTTGGACAAAAAAAATAAGGCCCGTTTAAAAAACGGGCCGAGCCTCGGGTAACGTATTTTTGGCCCGGACCCAGCCCGAATTCACTAAATGACAAAAAAAATCTACTTTTTTTTTAATGTTATTTTGTTGTTGTTTTCTCCCTATTTTGCTACCATATTACTATTATATTGCTACTATTTTGTTGTTATTGTTTGGATATTGTATAAAACTTATTTTATTATTAATTTTGTTATTATTTTAAAGGCTTTTGTTAATTTTGTTATTATTTGAGAGGTATTTGCTTGTTAAGTTGCATCTATCTTAGTGCTATTTAAGTCTACATATTTTTTAAAATTTATTTTCAATTTGTTTGAAAATATTTATTTTGATTTATTTTAGTATTTTTGATGTATTATGTATATTTAAAAATGATATAAAAAAATTAATATGAGTGGGCCAGGTCAGACCCAGGTTTTAGCATTTTTATTTGAGTTGGGCTTGGGCAAAATTTTAGGCCCATTTTTTGGGGCCAACCCTGCCCTAGCCAATGGGCCTAAATTTTTAGTTGAGCCCGACCTGAACCCGGCCCGGCCCATGAGCACCTCTAGTTCCATGTTAGCAAAAATATAAAAAAAATATTTTTTTAAATAAAAAGGAATATTTAATTTTTTAACCGAAATGAAACTAGACACATTGTTGTCCAAGTTCATTCATTTCAAAGCTTAATTTCTTTTACAAAATTAAAATATATGTTTAAAATATTAATGTTTTTAAAAAAATTATAAATTTGTAAAATATTATTAAATATATAAAAAAAGTTAAAAAGTTAAAAATAAAAAATAAAAACGATTTGAAAATTAAGTCCATAATAAATCTAGACATATAGTTGCTTGGATTTGCATTGAATTTGGACAACCATATGACCAATTCATTCAAGAAGATTTTTCTAAATGATATAAAGTTTAAAAATATTAAAAATTAATTTTCTTTAAAAATTGATTTGTATAATGTTTTAATTGTATTGGTAGCTTTTAGGATATATAAAAAATGAAAATATTTTATAAAATAAATATTATTTTAATTATTAATATTTTTAAACCTTATATAATTTAGAAAAATCATCTTCAATGAATTTAGATTTTTTAAATGGTTTTATTGATTTTTAATGTTTTTGAAATTTATTTAATATTTTTATAAATTTCAATAATGTTTTAGAAATTTATAATTTTAAAAAAATAAATTTTTTTAAAATAAATTTTTAAATTTTTTAAAATAAATTAAGCTTTGAAACAAATGAACTTGGATAACCATTTGTCCAAGTTCATTCCAATAAAAAAATAAATATTACTTTTAATTTTTTATTTTTTAAAAGTTTTGGATTTTTATCTTTTGTTGACATAGTAGCTAATGTGACATTTCCACGTCAGCAACTGCTGCTGACATGGAGAGCCACATCAGTGTTGTTAATGACCAAGTTAGCGTTATAACAATCAACTTTAATTGAAGGGCCGATTTGCTAGTTTTATTAGTTTAAAGACCCAATTAGATCAATGATAGTAAAATGGGTGATCCAAAAAACTCTTTGATAAGGAGAATTCAACAAATTCTAGCATTCAAAGAGAAGTGATCCTTGAATTATGCTCCCAGAGATATTAATCGGATAGCTGATGCTTTGGCGAAAATGGCTCTGACAAGTGCTGAATCTTTGAACATTATTGAGGAACCCCCGTTGGAGATTAAAGAGATTCTAAAGAATGATAGTTCTCTTGTTAACTTGTTTATGACTTCCTCTTTGTAATTTTCTTTGTTTATTTGATCAAAATTAAAAAAATCCAATTAGATGCAAAAAAAAAAAAAAATCGTAAGAGCAAAATTTATTTTTTTGAAAAAATTCGAGAGACTTTTAAACGTTAAGCCAAAAGAATTAAATATGATTATAGAAAAAGCTATAATATTTTAAACATATTAAAAAAATAAAACAAAAGAAAAAATGGGAAAAAGAAATACTTCTATTGTCTCCCTTTCTTCCCTTTTCTCTCTTTCCTACCTTAATTTTTCTTTTTTAGCTCCCTCTCCCTTCCTACCCTCAACCCACTACATCTCCAACCAAAAATAGAGTCAAATGTCAAGACCTCAAAGCCTAACCAATTTAATAATAGTTCCCTCTTCTTAAAATCTTTGTTCATTTATACCAGTCATCACATTCTCACGTCATTATCATATTGTTTATTCACTTTTATTCATTTTATTAATCATTAATAAATTTTTAAACCATTGTAGTCAATTTCGCATCGATTCCGGTTACATCAATTGATATGCATCCTTCTAATAATAAATCAAATAATCGCTTCTCATTTTAGTATCGATAAATATGTTGATTCATGCCGATTGCACTAACTTGTTCCACCTAATACTAGTTGCACCAGTTGAAACAATGTGCACCAGCAGGTGCATTATTAAATTTTAACTAATGTAAAGTAGTGATTTTAAAATTTAAAAGTAGAAAGATTAATAAATAAATAAGTCAAGGTTTTATATAACAAGCAAACTAAAGAAAAACATCTCTAAAAGTTTCACGAACACAGTATCATGTGTATATATTTATTAAACTTCCATTTTATAAACTTAGAATAAGATCATCTTGTTGTAGATTTTTTCTTTTTTTATAATGTTGTAGATAAATTTATTGTTTAATGTATGAGATGATGGTTTTCCTTATTTATTTTAGATTTGTTAATAATTAAATTTTATTTGTGAAGTTTATTGACGAGTGCTTTATTAATCGATTAATTTTTTTTATATTTAAAATTTATTTAATCCCATTTATTTGCAAAACAATCTATGATATTTTTATCATTCAACCCTTAAATTCGAATTTTACATCTTTTATGATTTAGCCATTGTCTTTCTAAGTCAATCCTTTAGTCTTTGTATTTTACAAAACATAATACTTCAATGTTTGATGTTTCCAAGATAAATTCAAACTCATTTCATATAATTAATTAATCTTTTTATTTTATATTTATTTATTCTTAATTCAATTATACCCTTTTTCAATCCTAGTTTATATTTACTTTTCATTCTTTCACAATTACACTTTATTATCAAATAATCAAGTTTCAAGCTTAACTATGATAATTCTTTCCTTTATTATATTAAAATATTGGGTAAACTAGAAGAATATTCACCCTACCACTTTATTTTATTTTAGTCAATTTTTATTTTTATTTAATCACTTAATTTTCAAAATTAAATATTTTAATTAGTCTCCAATTAATTATCATGAGTGACAGGAAGTTGACCAGGCTTTTTTTTTTGGCCTAATAACATTCTTTCTATCTTATGTTTACATATTCTATCAATCTAATTCTAAATCTAAAAGTTCAAAAATTTTAGCTTCAATGTTTACAAAATTTTTCATCTTAGTTGTAATTCTAAAGAATTCAATAAATTTAACCCTCAATATCTACAAAACTTATCAATTAGTTTCTAATTCTAAAAATTTCAAAAAAAGAAAAGTATTAAAAAATTATTTTTGAGTAAAAATTATAAAAATGATTTTAAATCTAAAAATTAGAAATAAAAACCAAAACATATATATGTTAAAAAAATAAAAATTACAAAAAAAAAAAAGAGAGAAATGATTCAAAAAGAAATGAATATGAAATGAATTGATGGGTATTAGAGAGAAATGAAGTTGGACATCGCAATAAGACATGGAATTGAAAAGTTATTTTCTTTGGCTTAGTTCGATTTGTATTTTCAATTTTTGGACTGGATTTTCTAGGACTTCGATTGTTTGACCAACATGCTTGTAGGGCTAGTCCTGGGGGTTGTTTTGAAGTGTAGTCACCCAAGGCCCAAGGTTAAAAGGGGCCCAAAAAAAGTATTTATTCAGTTTAATGTGAGAAAATTTCAAACTAAAATAAATTAATTAAATTCTTAGGGTTTTCAATTCTTAGCCATAAATATTTATCTTCAACTCCTTGACTTCTCCAAACCTCTTCTAATTCCCAAATTCTAACCCCTACCATTGTTGTAGGTATAATTCTCCCTCCTTCCTCTTTTTTTCTCCCATTGCCATGGTTGTGGAAAAAAAGAAAATGTTGAATGCTAGTAACCATTGATTTTCCTTTTTTAGGAGTTGGAATTTGAAAACTAAATGAGGCTTGGAGAAGTCAAGAAGTTGGAGATGAAGCATTTATGGGAAAGAACTGAAAGCCTCTTTTTTTTCCTACCTGCAATGAATTGATAATGCATATGTCAAAAAACTTAAAAGGTGAAGAATTTTTTTCTCAATTGAAGAAATAATTTTTTTGAGCCCCTTTCAACCTTGGACCTCAGACGACTGCACTCCCAAACTACCCAAGGCGGATCTGCTAAGTATAAAATGTTGAACTAAGACTTTTACAATATTCAAGCTTTAAGTTGTGTTTCATCATTAAAACTTATAAAAGTTATACTGATAATTTGTTGATTGCAATAACAAATGGATTGAGGAAGTATATATATATATATTTGAAGAAGGATTTGTATGATTTATGTATTTTACTTCCTTTTATCTAATTAGTAAAATAAAATAATTTTATCTTTTTATTTTATATTTATGTATTTGTTTTATATATCACTTACTGGTTTTAAAATTTTGTTTATAGAATAATAATGTTTATTGTTTTCTCACATCATCAATAAAAATTGTTAAAAGTAAGAATAATTTAATATATTTTTTTGTTAGATTAAATTTAAATAAATGAAAAATTAGTTAGATAATTTATCCATTTGATTTAACTTAAATATTTATTTATATATTATTATTTTAAACTGTGATTTAACAAAAAAAGATTAAAAATCAATTATCACATTTTTAAAAGAAGTATTTCTTAAATTATGTAATTTATCTATTTATTAGATTTTATCATTATTTTCAAATATGTATTTTATATATTCATTAGATAGCTAAAGAATTTAAGTTAAATAAAACGGATTATATTATATAGAGAATATTCTATTTAAAACATATTACATAAATATTTAATTAGATAATCATAATTTTTAATTTTAAATAAATATTTATTAAATAAAAAATAATGAGATAATTTGTCTATTTTTAACTTAAATATTTATTAATATATTGTTTATAATAGTATCTATTTTAAATTTTGATTTTAACATAATTTTTTTAAAAATTAATTTATTATTTTAATTATTAAAATACTTTTAATATATTTTAATTCAATCATACCACCAAATAATTAAAAAAAAAAACTAGTTAGTAATGAGTTCACATCATGACAAGTGAGAGTGTTAGTTGCATGCCACGTTAATAGCTTTGATTATTAAGTACCAAAATGAGAAAATTGTATATTTTAAGGATTAAATCATAAATTAAATTAAAATTTAGGTATTAAGTAGAAAAAGTAGATTTAAAATAAAATTATTGTAATTCAATCTCGTACATATCTCTACTTGTGAGTTGACAGGTTTCCCGTGAATCTTTGAATTTTATCTTCTCCGTACATCTCTGCAATGCTTTAGTTCTTCTCCTAGCAGTTCTGATCCGTAAGTTCTATCTTTAACCTCTTTCTTCTTTTCTAGATTTTTTTTTTTTTTAAATTTTGCGGTGAAGTACTTTCTGATTTATTGGATTTATTATTACCATATCTATGGAAGTCTTGGATACTCTTCTCTGCGTTTTCCCATTGATTTAGGGATCATGTTATTAATCCGTTTCTTGGTGTTGGGTATTTCTTTGAGTTTTTGGCTATTGATAATTTTGAGATATTTTGTGTTATCATGTTGAACCCAATTTATACGGATTACAATTCAATTGGGTTTTAGAGATTATCTTGGATTTCACCAGTTCGATTGTGTAATTATTTTTCTTCTTTTTATATTGCAGGAAGAACTTCTAAAATTGTTATTTGATATTCGAGAACTTGGAAGGAAGACCAAAGATGATTCGATATTTAGCTGAATTTTATAAAAATGATATGAAATCTAATAGTGAAGATCTGTTAAGTGCCATATTGCCTTTGTTGAAACTTTTGTCTCTTACAGTCATAGGATTATTTCTTGCACATCCCAAAACTCAAATCATTCCGAGAGCCACATTTAAGCTCCTAAGCAAGCTTGTTTTCGCCCTATTCTTGCCCTGCCTAATTTTTACTGAACTCGGTGAAAGTATTACCATTGATAGCATTGCTCGGTGGTGGTTCATTCCGGTCAATGTGTTAATCAGTACTTTTGTTGGTTGCTTGCTGGGGTTGTTGGTGGTCATTATATGTCGTCCGCCACCTGAGTACAAGCGATTTACCATCGTTATGACTGCCTTTGGCAATACGGGAAATCTATGTCTTGCTATTGTTGGATCTGTGTGTCACACTTCGAATTCCGCGTTTGGGCTTCATTGCCACTCGAGGGGTGTGGCCTATGTCTCTTTCGCACAATGGGTTGCTGTTATTCTTGTCTATACCCTGGTTTATCACATGATGGAACCGCCGTTGCAGTTCTATGAAGTTCTTGAAGAAGGGACTGAAATTGAGGAACAAAGGCCGGTCAATGATATCAGCAGGCCTCTTCTTATAGAAGCTGAATGGCCAGGCATTGAAGAAAAAGAGACCGAACATTCTAAGACACCATTCATTGCCGGGATTTTCAACAGCATCTCTAGTCGTTCAACATCCACTTTTCCTGACATTGATATCAATGGTGACACTAGCGGGAGCAGTCCCATGTCCATTCGGTGCTTGGCTGAACCTAGAGTAGTCAGGAAGATTCGAATTGTTGCTGAACAAACTCCGGTACAGCATATACTTCAGCCCCCTACAATTGCATCTTTGCTAGCAATCATTGTTGGCACAGTGCCTCAATTAAAATCCTATGTCTTTGGATATGATGCTCCCCTGTCTTTCATAACAGACAGCTTGCAGATTGTAGCAGGTGCAATGGTTCCTTCTGTGATGCTCATTCTCGGGGGTATGCTAGCTGAGGGTCCAAATGATTCTAAGCTTGGACTCAGAACCACCATCGGCATAATTGTGGCAAGGCTGTTGGTGCTTCCTTTGCTAGGAATAGGGATTGTGACACTTGCTAGCAAGTTGGATCTTCTTGTAGCTGATGATGCAATGTACAGATTCGTTCTCTTGTTGCAATACACTACACCAAGTGCCATCTTATTGGGAGCCATCGCCAGTTTGAGGAGTTATGCAGTTAGAGAAGCTTCGGCACTTCTCTTCTGGCAGCATTTGTTTGCCCTGTTTTCATTGTCTCTTTATGTAGTGGTTTACTTTAAATTGCTGCCAGCTATGTAGCTTGATCGGCTAGCATGAAAATCTTGTTGGTTAATATTTTAGTAGGAAACTGTTATCCACAGTCAGTGCTGCTTGTCCCCGTTCCATTGAAAATGTAAGTCGTTTGTCTGACTTGATTTTTTGTTTAGTTTGTATGTTTTGGGACAGTAGTATTTGCCAATGAAGTTTGTGAAAACTTTAAAAAGTTTGCCCAACACAACTATGCTCACAGTTTATTTAGTTTAGCTCGAAATAAGTCAAGCTATCAAATGAATTCAATTCAATTCAAATATCAAGTAACCTATAAGCTTGATCGAGCCTCTGAATTCAAAAACCCAATACTGAACTTCCATGGGATTTGCAATTTGATGATTTATCACAGAATTTAAAAAAGAAAAAAAAAAGAGTAATTAAAAGCCATATTGAAGAAGATGATGAAAGACCTCTTTGCTTCAATGTCAATTTGACTATGGGTCAAAAATTCCAAATCAAATGCAATAAGAAACCGATTTTATGATTAAAATGATCATAGAACAGTTGACATTCATCATTCTCATAGTTCAACTACTGCTTTCACAATCCTAACATCCCTAAATCTTCTCTTCCCTTAAATTTGTGTCCAAAACGAAAATAACAAAACTTGAGAAGACAAGACAACTCTTGTCATCAATCAATAGATGCCAAAAAAGGAAGAATCCATTCCCAGCTGCAATGGCAATTCCCTAATTATTAAAATAAAGTTAGTTTGAGTTTGTACTACTTATTCTTCATGGTGATTCCAAGCTCACCTGCAACTATAACAGTAGTGGCCATATCAAGAAACATGCCATGCTCAACCACACCAGCAATCCTCAAAATAGCATCGCTTGCCACCTGCAAATCCCCAATATCTTTCTTCAAATACAAATCCACAATGTAATTCCCATTATCCGTTACGAAAGGCTCCCCTTTACAATCATTCCTCAGCTTGGCAACGCAACCAGAATCTCGAAACAAGTTTTGGAGTTTTTTGGCAGTGAATATCCAACAAAAAGGAACAACTTCGACGGGCATTGCCAAACCGCTGCCTCCCAAATACTTGACCAACTTGGATTCATCAACGATACATACAAATTTCTTGCAAGCTCCTTCCACCATTTTCTCTCTTAACAGAGACCCACCTCGGCCTTTCACCAGATTAAGATGCGGGTCCACTTCATCAGCACCGTCGATTGCCAAATCAATGGTGGGGTGGCTGTCGAGATCCGAAAGTGGGATACCTAAAGAAATAGCTTGTTCTTGTGTTTTTTTGGAGGTGGGGATTCCTATGATGTTGGTGAGCTTGCCTTGACGAAGCAACTCGCCGATCCGGTCGACGGCGTGTTTGGCCGTGGAACCTGTGCCCAGACCCAGAACCATGCCTGATTCCACGAACTCAACGGCTTTGTAAGCGGCGATTTTTTTCAATTCGTCTTGGGTTAGGATAACCGGCGGAGACATAGGAGGAGACAAAGACAAAGCCTCCATGGAAGAAGCTTTTTCAGACCAAGCAACAGCCATTATTTGGGCGGGGTTAATCGGTAGCAAACAATAAAGAAGAATATATTAAAAATTTTGGCAAGTTAAAAACTAAATCAACCAAAAAAGTCAAAAGGGTCTGAATAGTGAGAGAAAAAGGAAAGAAAAGAGTGGGAATTTTCTTTGCTTTGAAGAAGAAGGGCGGGGAGGCGAGCGAGGTATGAGGTATGAGGTATGAGGTATCAGGTATAAGGGATTGTTTGGGTGTAGTGTGAGTGGGCTGCCCTTCCTTTGCTTCTTATAAAACGGAGAATCCAAGGCCGACACAAAATAATAATACCAGAGAGATTCGGAAATTCGAATATTGGCTTTAGGTCAAACTTCATCCTTAGTTATTAAATTATACTTATTTTGGTCATTTAAATATTATAATTATTTTAATTAAGTTATTGGTTTATTAAATTCTTTTTAAAAAAAGCCCTTTCATCATGGAGCTTAAAGTAACGATTCTATAATTGGTGTTGTGAATTAGTATTTATCGACAAGTAAAATAACATATTTTAGATCTAAACTAATTTGATGGCTAGTGTCAAAGATTGGAGGGAAAAAGTTATTTTAATTTTGATTCATAAATTTGTAACATCATAAAAAAAATCTACAGACAAGAAAAGGAAAGAAAACTTTTAATTCGTATATATAGTACGAACAGAGAAAATCGTAGTCCAAAGACTAGTAACTTATGTTATACCTAAATTGGAGTTCCAAAATAATTAAAGAAATAAGCAAAAGAAATAGACAAGTTGCAAGGAAACGCGTGGGGACTTAAATTACGAATCTCCGCATATTGGATGGATTTGTCGGTGTCTGAAGGAATTTGTGAAAGTGGTGTAGTATTAGTATTTTGCTTTTTATTTTCCGCAAACTCTCTTAATAAATAGAAAAAAGAGGAGGCAGGCGTGGCGTGGGGCATGCATTTCCAACTTTGAAATCTATGATTTGGTCCACCAAACATTTTAAAGGAACCGTGGGGAACTGTTGTTCCTATTGCATGATTCTCGCCGCGTTCCGTATCTTCTTAAGCCAATCCCATTGCCTAATCGTATATAACCTAAAATTTTGAATACAAACTAGAGTCAAATCCTACAACTATTTGATATAATCAAAAACCGTAAAATTGAAAATTTTCTTTTTTAAAATAATTTTATTATAAATTTTAATCAAAAACCGAATCAAGGAGCAGGATGTGTTGTAGTTGCCTTTTGGAGAAATTAATAGCCAATAGCTCCCCTGCAGGGCAAATAGCGTTTTTAGGGAAAATGTTCATTATTCTCCACCGCTACTGCCTTTTCTCTTCCTCTGTTCAAATCAAACTATTACTAATACAATCTATTAATATTTTAAAATCTTTGATTGTTAATTAAATTCACTTTTAAGTTTATTGAATATTCAAAAAAAAAAAAAAGTAAAAACATGATCCAATTATTATGACAATATTATTTTTCTTTATCTTTTAATTCATAGAAAATTAAAAGTAATTTTTATTAAAATTTTATTTTGTTAAAGTCTATCTACCATTTATACAATGGTTTTTTTTTTTTTACTTTAGTTAATTTTTTTTATTTTTCTCAAAAAAAAAATTTCATTATATGAATATTTTTAAGTCCATTAGTTTTTATAATATATATTAGGCGTAATTTCATAGATATATAATATATTATTAATCAATTAATTAAATTAATTACCTTATTTTAAATCGGTTAATTAAATTTTCACACCCTTACTAAAAAAGAATCAAAATGTTCTAAAGTTGGCACAAATTTTTTTTGTGGAAGTTATTTGATTTTATCGCAAGGAGACGAAAGCCTAGTTGAAGTAGCTAAACAAATAACAAGTTTATGTTTATGTTGCAAATATTAAGAGTTGGGGATGGAGTTGGGACGAAAGTTGGATGGAGCAATGGGTTGAATCTGATCCTTCATGTTATGGAATTGGAATGTATAACAAAGAATTAGTTAAAGTGTGTTGAGGTGGTTAGGGTTGTTAATAGCTACTGCAACTGTTTCTGTTTACAACAAATGTCTACTGCATTAAATAGCAGACTAATGTCACTACTGTAATCCAGAGAGTTTTCTTGAAATGATTCTTCTCAATCGATTGCTTTCGCTAATAAATCAATATAGAATCCGTATAAAACTATTATTATTCTATTCGATTGATTGTACAAATAGAATTCATATAAAACTTCTCTCATTTTATTTGACATTGATTAGAATAATATTTTTAAATTTATAAATAGAAGTATCGAAACTCCTCTTATGTCATTCGAATTTCAACCTTAGTGAATTTTCTTTTCCTCTACTCGTAGTTTTTTCCCGAAAAAATTTCCACATAAAATATGTGTTTTTTTTCTTTCTTTTTTCTTTGTGATCATTCTATATTGTTATTATCGACATTGAGCTTTTACGGGAGTGCTACAAGGTCAAACTCTATATGAGAAGCTCTATAGGGTCAAACCTGCTACTCACATTTTAGAACTTTTAGTTGTGCTTGATTTCCCTATCTAAGGCCGTATAATCAACACAAGCTAAGGTTCAAGTCGACACAGTGTGTTTTTTTTTGGATATAGCTCCCATCATAAAGGCTATTAGTGTGTTGATGTCTTGATGACAATGGACATTTTTTGTGTCTCGACATATAGTCTTTAATGAAACTCGATATCCTTTTGCTTGTACTACTCAGTCAGGTTCTTCTTCGAGCTCAGCTTCACCTCAACAACATAGGCAGTCTCATGTGCCTATGGTGGTTTCTTCTAAACCTGATTGTTGTCATCCATCTGCTTCTTGTGAGGTATCTGCGAATAGTCTGATGACTCTAGAAAGGTTATATACCTCTCATAGTTCCTCTTCAATTGGTTCTCGTCATGATAATGTTTCAGCTCGTCCTCACACACCAGATGCTACTCATGGTGGAAATGAACAGCTTGAGGCTCCAAGTGATCATAGAGGTAGCGATGTTCAAATTAATGCTGGTGCAAACAGGCTGCCATCTCTATCTGTTCCTTCCAATATGCATCCCATGTAGACAAGGTCAAGAATGGGATATTCAAGCCAAAAGCGTTTTCAACAAGCTTGACTGAAAAAAGAAAACCATTAACCATTGAAGAAGCCTTCAAGAGTGAAGCAAGGACAAAAGCCGCTCAGCAGGAGTTCAATGCCTTACTTCAGAATTAAACTTGGGATTTAGCCCCTTCTACCTGAAATTAGAAGAGCAGTAGGGTGTAAATGGATTTTTAAGCTGAAAAGAAATGCAGATGGATCTATTGCTAGGTATAAAGGACGGTTGGTGGTTAAGGGATACATGCAAGAGGCCGGAATTGACTTTCAAGAGACGTTTAATCACGTAGTCAAGCCAACAACGATCAGGGTTGTCCTCACACTTGCTGTTACCTTTGGTTGGCCACTTCGACAAGTTGACATTGATAATGCTTTTCTAAAATGAGATCTCGCTAAGGAAATTTACATGCTACAACCACCAGGATTTGAGCAGCATCTTGATGGTCAACAGTTGGTGTGCAAATTAGAAAAGGCTTTGTATGGCCTCAAGCAAGCTCCTCGAGCATGGTTTCACAAGCTAAATGAGTAGTTGTTGGCTGCTAAGTTTGATGTGTCAAAATCAGATGCCTCTCTCTTTGTCCAGCAGTGTGGGTCTACTTTTCTCTATGTTGTTAACAGCTAGTGCAACTGTTTCTGTTTACAACTAATGTCTGTTGCATTAAATAGCAGACTAATGTCCCTACTGTAATCAAGAGAGTTTTCATGAAATGATTGTTTTCAGTTTACAATCAATTGTTTTGCTGTTTTAATTTATTGTTTTCTCTATCTACTGATATCTCAACACTTCACAAACAACCCCACCATCAGAATATTGCTTAAAAGTTCGTTGTGTCAAAGAATGCAACATCTGAATGTAAAAGATTAGAACAATATTAGCACCTAGATTCTTGCCAACACATCGAGCAAGTGACTCGATCCTCTTCGAGTCCAAGGTTCGATCGAAGCTTGGCTTCGACTTATTGTTTTTGAATAATGTAGTAAGAAAATGGTGTAAAAAAAGTTAATTTTAAGTAATTGGAATCGCTATCAAAAATTGCGATGAAAATTTAAAATATTTTGTTTAGACATGACATTGAGAATGTAAAAACAAATGGTTAAATTAAATGATAGTTAAATAATTTAATATAATGATATATGAATTATTGACTTGTTGTTATAATTTAATATAATGAAAGTTATTTAGATAAAAAGAATACTTAGAAATTTTTAATTTATGTATAACTTGACATGCTAATAGAGCATGAAATATGATTATTAGATTGTTAAAATATTAATGATATAAAAAGTTATGAAAATGTATAAAATCAGTTAAATTTTATAAATTCATTTCCTTTAATATAATGATACACAACAATATAAATTAAAAATTAAAAATATTTTTTCATTTGAGTGGAGAAGCACTTTTTGGCAGTAAAGTCCAGATTTTTTCTTTACTTATTTGTTGGAAAATTCTTTTGAAACCCAAAGCTTTTCAATCCAAAGCAATAAAGAACGGACATTCATCTTTAATGTGTACTTCTACTACAGGGGAGAGTGGCAATAGTAGGCCAAACTTGACAAAATCTGCCGAAGCAAAACAAAATAGCTGGCAATAATCATGTCTCAAGCACCTCATCTCAGCTTGATAAGTTGGGAGATGGTGAGAAAGAATTTGGAGGAGAGAGGTGCAAAAATAATATTAATTGATATTTATTTTTAGTTTCATTTTTTCATTAATTAAAAATGTCATATGTGATTGGCAAATTTTTTTTCAACAAAGGTAACAAATGGACCATTTGTAAGACGGAAGAATCACTTTGGAAAAAAAATTAGCATAGATGAGAAGAACACCCATTTTTCATTTAAGCCTATATATATTATATATGTGTATATGCATATATAAGACAACACAGAAACGATGGATTACCCTTCCAACTCAAAAATGGAGCTTTGCCCCATCTTGGTTTCTTTCCCGGTCTCGGATACAACGAAAAAGAATGTTATAGACTTGAACCTAATTTCTTTCTATAATTTTAGACACTATTTGCGCTTGACAATGTTGTCTTGTTGTTTGTGTTGAAAATGTTTTTGCGGCTCATTAGTTTCATCGGCAACAGTATCTTCACAAACACTTCCTCCCTTCGGGGGCGGTTTGCATAGAATATCCACAGAACCAGACACAGCAAAACTCCTACTGAGATTAACCCCAATCCTGCATTGACCATTTTAAGGTAACGCTCCAATGGATGGCAGTAATTCGAGGTGATATTTTGAAATGTATCCCGGACAAAATCGCAATTTTGAAGGCACAGTAAGGGTGGGGTATAGTGCTCAAGAGCATAACTCTCATTAATCGCTGCCACCAGCTGTGTGAATCTGTCCGGCGTTATCCTTCCAGTGGTGTTGCATAGCCCAGATTCTGATACCATGCACGTGTAGTTCTGCCAAACCTGAACGAGAAAAAAAAAATTAAACCAAGTACAGTCAACTTTCTCTTGCATAAAATAGAACAGCTTCATAATTACAGGATTTGCAATGAGATGTTCATCAAGTGCAGAAAAAAATAATACTTCAGTGTGAAAATGCAGGTATGCTACCTTAAAGTTCACCCTTTAACCTTAATTGGGTTTTGTATTTTTTGTCCTTTATCAAACCTGACTGCAAGTTCATGCTTTAGCCCCTAAATGGTTTTACAACTTTAGGTTTTTTCTGAATATCCTAGGAGCTTCAGTTGTAAAGCCGAATAAAATCATGCTATTCTCACTGGTCTTAGGTATGTAACTACCAACACATACACGCCAAACTCATCCACATTGATGTTCAGGATTACATATTCACAAGGGAAGGATGTAAGTTTATCCGGTAATGTCTATGTGCATCTGAGAAAACATGCAAACCAAATTATCGAAGCTGATAGACATACCAGTGAAGCATTTGCCATAGACACCTCATAAGACCCGCACTGGCGATCTTGGAGCTGAGAGTCAAATGGGTAACATAAAGGAGGCATAGTAGGCCCAGACTGATTGTAGTATCGATTGTCGTCTGGGGAAAGATCTATATTTGCAATGGAGTAGATATATGTATTGACAACATCTACTATACTAGTGATGACTTGTTTGCTTTGAGTGAGTGTATGGTTTGTTGTTCTCGGATCAACACAAGGAAGGATGTTACTAAGAGCAGTCTCCGCTTGGGGATTTTCCACCCATTCTTCCATAGCCAAACAAGTGTCAGAAATTGCACTGAAACGCACAAAAGAGATCGTATATCCATCAGACATTGGCATCCACATGGGCATCTTGTGCATCAAAGCAAAAAAAAAAAAAAAAAATGACATGGAGGAAGCAATTTGTTCCAAAAAAAATTTGGCAAGCAACTTTGAAATATCGAATACAAAAGAGCTGATGCATCTTGTATATAAAAAAGCTAAGGGTATGATGGATGCAATTGCCAAACTAGGTTTTAGAATTTTTTATAAGCAAAGCAAAAATGATGTAGGAAAACTTTGGAAATCTCTTCCACCTAAACCAAACATCTTACTTGTTCATGATTACAAAAACTCCATAAAGAATGAATGTAACAGCTACTAGCAACCACCCGCTGACTATGAATCTGCAACAAGTAGTTGGTAGTGTCAGAAAGTGATGTGAAGTTCTAGTATAATTGAAATAAGAGCATTCACCAACCAAGGGGGTGGTTAGTTTCACATGTTTTCAGTTTCCATTTGTACTCTAAATGAGCTAGATAAGATAAGATCAAATAACTTCGAAAACAAGGGATTCCAATGTAGTAAAAACGTTGGATAATCAATTATAATAAATTTTCAATCTACAGGTCCAATAGTTATTATCCTATCTCATTCATCATTTATGATGTAAAACTATGATGGAAAATGTAGAACCGTTTTCTATAGAACAACACTGGCCTAAAATGAACTTACATGTGAATGGCATGTTGGTAACCTAGGATAGACATCACTGAAACAAAACAAGGAACAAATTCCGGATAGGTCAGAGACATGTAAATGATAAACATAAGATCGAAGTCATCAAAATCTTCTAATGATACTTACAAAGACCAAGCAGAGCCAAAATTAGCATCACAGCTGCCACGGTGATCAGTGCTAATCGCCTGAAAACAAATTTCAAATAGGCCAACTCAGTATTAATATGTTGATATGCAAACTAGTTCTAAAGTGAAGAGGTAATATTAATTGTTTTAGGGGACCATACACAGCACTGAAGACTCTTTTTATTTTGACAGCATTTTCATCAGTCTTCTCAGTAAGTGTATCTGCTGCTGTGTTTAGATCTATGTTCAACCTGTCAATGTCGGTCATGACATCGGAAGGAAGGAAAACCTGAGCCACACTAATGGTTTTTGCTAGAGATAGGTACTGTGTAACATTCTTTAGGATCTGTACAGTATAGTCTGACTGATTTACAACATAATTCAAAGTATGCAACGCTTCATCATGAAATTCATCTTGCCCAATAGAAAGAAGAATACATCCAGTCCTGTTCAGTAGAGACTTAGGGTTAGTAAAAACTAGCCAAAAAGTGGCTAATATCATTTTCAAGAAAAAAACATATACACAGAAACCTCACACGTTCCATTGGAAGGTGCATAAATAAGTACAAGATAAAAAGCTCAACAAAGATCTTAATTGTAAAAAGTCTCAAGTTTGGGTCCTTACGCAGCAACACTTGTGAACAATATGAGCATTACAAGACAAATAGTTTGTGAGTGATCTGATTTTTTTCCTTCTATGTTTATTCTCCATCGACAACAATGATACACCGCAAGAACCAAGCCAAAAGAAACAAACCATAAGGCAGCGAAAATGAATCCAGCAGCACCTGAAAATCCAACAGACTGCAGAGTGCAGACACAACAGCCGAAATGCCGATTAGGAATATCTGATATATTGTACACAATTTCCAAAAGTAATGCAGAATGCAATCCTTAGGAACAAGATGTGTGTTAAACATCTTAGTGTAATAAAATATTAATAATTCAAGCAACTTGTAGCTTTAAAAGCTGTTTGAGTGGGGCATAAATAACAAAAAACCTTGTCTGCCAATTTTTATAGCTCATCTAAGAAATTTTGCTACCAGCTCCACCATATTTACTTTCTAATAGCCATACTCCTCCCAATTCAGTTCATTGAAAAATTGAAAGAATCACACCACATTCCTTCCCGTAAAAGATCAATAAAAACATCTCTGACTCCAATACAAATACAGGAAGAGTCAGGATAATAGGAAGTGCATATTTCTCTAGCTTTTAAGTCCCAAATGAGTATAACAAAATTTGTCCCTTTTCTTGAATACATTAAACTTTCATCCAAACAACAACACTATCTGTTTCAAGTTTTATATGTTTCCCTGCATTAGATCTACATATATTAAGATTCTGGTCTCATTTGACATAGATACTAACTTCAGCTTAAGGATACAGTCTTTACAAAAATACGATATTCACAGTCCAACAACACCAAGAATGACCAATGAAAAGACTAACAAGAATGCAAGGCATAGCCAAGACTTTACCGCCCAGTAATGCCGGTTGGTAATATCCCACCCACCGAGATAATGCTTGAAATGGCGAAGAATGTCCGGCCTATTTGTCCTTTTTGCAGCCAAAACCAGGGTGCTTGGAGGTTTATCATTTGTAGGAGCTGGTGCTTCTCCCAGCTCAGATATTTCATTCTTCCATGGACCTAAATTCACCCCTCCTGCATACACAACAAACCGAAACTAAAAATGAAACAATTGGAGATATCTAATAGCAACAAAAGTCAGTCCTCCGGCTTAATTACATAGGTTAAGAACTTCAGATCAAAGTAAGCATTGAGAAAAAAGCAAAAAGCAAAAGAGTAAAAAAATAAAAATAAAGGATCAACAGAGTTTCCAAAACCAACACTGAACTCTGCCAATTACTTTAATATAGCTTACAGTTCAACAAAGAAAGAGATAATCCCAGTATCCAAAATTCCTTTTTCTTTTCTTCCCCTTTCCTTTCTTTTTTATATAACAGAGAAGATCAAATATCATCAACAACACATACGGCAAAAAAGCCCAGATAGAAGAGAAAATAACAACCAAACAACAAACCATAAAAGCGATGTACATTAAAACAGTAACGTCACAAATTAAAAGAGAAGGCAAAAAGAAAACCAACCAAAAACGAACTTGACATGATCTGTGATCGGTCCATTTTGAGCCGAAACTGGAACTGAGAATAAACAGCCGAAGCCTAAAAGAAGCAAGGAAACGAAGTATCTAAACAAAATCTTCTTCATTTTCAGCTTTAAGCAGCACCCTTTACTGGAAACTCGTTGTTATGATCCCAAAGGCAACCAACCCAGAAAATCCAAATGTTAGAGACATTCCCAGGATGAAAAAAAACTAGAACCCAAGGCAGCAGCGGCAGTGAGAAAAGAAAGAGAAGAAAATCTAGAGGTTTCAGGGTCATGAATTGAAAAAATAAATGTGGGGTGGAGGGGATTGATATGGAGACAGAGTCACATGGGAGGAAGGACACTGAAAAGGCGGGTGGAAACAGTGTTGCTTCTTAAGTCTTAACCAATCTTTGTAAATACTCTTTACCCAGATTATAGCTATAGGCTTGTTCAGATACAGCCACTTTTCAAGTGGATTACGCAAAAGAATAAAATTAGGAAATAGAGTGGAATATCGGCTGCAAATGGGCTTCTTTTCCTTCCTTCCATTTCCTGCTTTCTACCCACTTCTTCTGTCTCTTTCCTACTTTCATGTTTTCTCTAACTACTTTATTCACACTAACTCTCTTTAATTACCATATTAATCACCCTTTACTTGACGTTTATAAGCTTTAATAAAGCATGTATTATTTATTTTTAGCTTAATTACAAATTTGACCACTAATATTTACATATTTTATCAAAATAATTATAATTGTATTTTTTTCGAAAAAAATTTTATCAATATCAAGAAAAATAACTTAATACCCTTCATGGATTAAATCATAAAAAATTTTATATATGTATGGGAAAAATACAAAATACTACTACATCTGCACCTCACTGAGAAAAGAAATGGCGGTATTACTTATTTTATGTAATCTCCTTTTTAATTAATATTTAGACCTTTTGATGTTTTAAACACAATCTTTGTTGATTGATGTTCCGTTGTGTTTAAGTGCACCCTATATCTCTTACACCACCATCCAATCAATTCCGTTTGAGCAATAGAAAGTGGGACCTTCTCACAATCTTTGATGGGATCAGATCCAACGGTCTGATATGACTCTAGTATATACGCGTAGAATTCGTGTGCACAGAATTTATTAATTCATATAATAATCGCCAGGCACGTGATTAAAGAAAGCCATGCTGACTCACTTCCCCATGAAAAGCAACTGAGTGGCGAGTCGGTCAAGGATGTTACGGCCGCCGCCGTTCATCACGCGCTTGATTCGTGGTAATTGTGAACTGGGTCGGGTTTTTTTAATATTGGCCCCGTGATTGGAGAACCGCTTTTTAGATCAGACGGCTTAGCCGGCCTTTTGCTTTAGAGTAAATAAATATATCTTTTTTATACTTTCTTTTTTCCTTTTCTAACAAGCAATGTTGTTTGAAAGGAAAACCGGATTGATTCTGGCCAGAAAAAAGGGGAAAACCGGACGGGTTGAATCGAAACCGACAGTCTTGTACCATACTTGTCGGGGCAGTTTCACATTGAACCGGTTTAGATAGGTTTGCAACCCCTCCTTAATAAGGCCCCAGTTCAAGATTGCTTTTTAATGCCATAAGCAGTATCAAATTCTTGGGTTTTGGAGTTAAATTACGACCAAACGTAAATGTTAAGTTTTTATCTTTTTTACATTTTGAAACTTAAATTATTAAAATATCTATATTTATATCAATTTAGATTGTTTTTTTTTAAATTTAGATATATCATTATATTAAATTATTTAAATATTATTTACAAATATTATTATAGTAGATATTTAAATATCATTTATTATTATATTTAATTTTTTTTAAAAATTAATTCATGTATCATTAAATTTATAAATAATTTATTAATTACTTAAAAATATTTGAATTATATATTTTTATAATTATATTTAAATATTATCTGAATTAATTTATTTTTTAAGCTCATATATCCCGTCTAAAATAGACATTTTAATGCTCAACCGTAATTTTTGACAACAATATTAAACACTTGAAATTAATAAATTGCATTTTTTTATAACACTTTTCGAAAGCATTTTTTTTGAACTAAACTTTTCAAAAGTACTTCTCAACCGCAACAACAATGCCAAATTGGTCCTAAATAGTTTAAATAAACAAAAAAGTTAATTCACTATTTAAGGTTTGAATTTGGTAATTGTCCCTACATTAAAGTTTGAATTTTTTTTACCTGAGTCCTTGAACTTGACAATTGTTTCTATATTAGGGTTTGAGTTTTTTTTTATTGTTCAAATTAGTCTTTGAACTTGTCAATTGTTCTCACATTGGGGCATGAACCTTTTTCTCTCCGAGTTAGTCCATGATATTTCCTTAAAATAAGTTAGATAAAAAAAAGTTAGGCCCCAATATGGGAACAATTGCAAGTTCAAGGATTAACTTAAGCCTCAATGTTGGAACAATTGTCAAATTTAGTCTCTGCAATTACCTTAAACTAAACAACAATTATATCTTAAATTTTAAATATGAACATGATAAATTTAAGATATTATGTTAATCTCAGTTCTCAACGCTTTCATCTTTTGTCAATTTGACCCTTATTATTTTTTTAACTAAATTTGGCCTTCAACCTTTTAAAAATAGTTGAATTTGACCATAAACCTTTCAAAAATAGTCAATTTGTTATTTTTTAATGAAAATATTGACTATAATGTTAATTTTTTAAACATGACAGCCCACATGACAATTCACATTTACTCCATGCTAATTTTTTTTTGAATTTTTATTTTTTTAATATTTTTAAAATTTTTAAATTATTTGTTGACATGACATATACGACAAAAAATGACATGTCAACATGAAGTACACTTAGATTGCAACACAGGTTGCCATGCCAACATCGTAAAAAAAATAATGATTTAATCAGCATTTTCGTTAAGAAAAGCGATTTGACTCTTTTTGAAAGGTTAATGACCACATTTTGTTAAAAAAAAAGAAAAGAAAAGAAAGAAAATGAATCAAGTTAATAAAAGATGTAAACATTGAGGGTTGAAATTCACATTATGCCTGAATTTAACCATAAGCTAGACCTTATAAAAATTTATTAATGAAAAAGAATTATTATTATTACAATTTTATTTATTATATTAATTAATTTGTAAAAAATTTTAATTTTTGACTTAAAACTATGTTAGTATTTTTTTTTACTTAAATGGTAAAAGAATCAGCATAAAATAAATGAATAATCAATTAAATTTATGATTAAAAACAATACTCAATTGAGTTTTTAATAAAAAAATAGTATTTAATTAAAATTTTAAAATTATGTTTTTATTTCAAGTTTCCAACGGGGTTAATTTTGTGCTGAATGGGCTGATGACATGGCAGTTGAAAATTATTAAAAATACAAAAAAATCCTTAAAACTTATAAACACTGTTAAATAATTATTAAAAAGTAAAAATTATTAAAATTAAATAATCACAATAACTAAAAAGAATATAAAATTTATAAGTATACAATTATTAAAAAAATTAATGTAACTATAATTTTTATAATAATAAAAATTATAAAAACAGCTTAGTTAGCTCAAAAACCGTAACTACAACTTATACTTTTAGGTGGGATGTTTGATTCTAATTGTCGAAACCATTTCTTGATAAAAATTGTCTTTACAATATAGTTAATTTTTAAAATGTTGGGTTTTCATTAAAATAATTATTTTTTTAAGTGTAATCCGATATTTTAAAGTAATCTTTTAAAAAATTTAAAAAAAAATCCTTTAAAAAAGACATTTTTTGAGTCTACATTAAAAATTAAAAAAAAAAACAAATTTCAATTACAAGCCGAAAAAATCAATACTTTACTATATGCTATCTCAAATTTTAAAAATATGAATTCAAACTTTCGATATTTATTTTTATCCCTTAAAATTAAAATCAACATAGATTTTATTTGAATGAGTGAATTTCATTTTAAAATAAAAAAAATGCGACAAATGTAACATTTTTATTTATTTATTTTATTATAAGAATATAATTTTCGTACATTTTAAAAGAAAGAACAATAAACAAAATCGTATCCAATTGTTTTGGCAATAATGACGTCAAAATTGTTAATATTGAAATGTTGCTTACTGCAAAAATAGTTAGATTTATTTTTGAAAGAAAAAAAAGAAAAAGAAAACATTTTCGTGAATATACTTCACATGTGAATAATTAATCTCATGCACAATTAACAACCATAATTTATACAAGCATAACCAAGTTAGCATGCATCGTATAACTCGTAAATATATATATACTACTCAGCGTCTTTTAATTTCATAAGCTTAATATACAAACATACATATGTAACAACTTTAACCACATCGATAATGATCATCACAAACATGGATATCATTTGAAGCAAATTGACTTTGCATGCATGCACATATTACATACACAATATAAGATGTATTAGATCATACACCAATACCCACTAATCTAATTCATGAATAATATATACAAATATGGGAGGCAGCAACTCAAGAGAAACACAAATTTATGGAAGGCAGCGCTCAAGGCTATGAAACATGTATATATACGTACAATTGCACTTAAGGCATATACATTACGTCTGCACAACTGACAATAATTAAGTCTAAAAGCTTGCATGGGTGAGACGTGTAGCAAACAACATACAATATAAAAAAATCATACATATACACGTAACTGAGCCCAAATGCTCGCATGGGCAGCAAAAGCACCCAGGGTACTGCTGGAAAGAGAAAGGGAAGAAAAAAACTTAAAAAAGAGTTTAAATAAATATTGATAGCAATAGGCTGGTAAATCCAAAAGAGGCTCGACAATGCCAAGTTTAAAATTTATTAGAAAACCAACAAGCATGCAGACCTAAAGAAGCAAGTTTTTATGTTGTTGAGTATTTTTCAATTGTGTTTGTAATAGGCCAATTTTGGTCTGGCTTGAAAAAATAATAACCGAAGTCAAAGGATGTAATCGGTCGAAAACAAGTTAAAAAGGGCTAAATTGAAAGACAATCATTAAATTGTGGCCAAATAAAAAAGATGGAGAAAGCCAAGGGGTTATCAAATTTTGTTGACTTGGTAAAAGGCTAAAAATAGGAAGATATTATTTTTATTTTATTTTATTTTATTATTAAATTAGTTAGGCTATTTTTAGTAAACCCCATGCATATAAATAGAGTTATTTTGTTCTTTGAAATGGATCGATTTACTTTTGGTATTCCTACTCCAATTTGGAATTGGATTATTCTCCATTTTCCTATTTTCATTGGAATTGAATTGTTTTCTTTTCTCTTTCAATTACGTGGGAATTTTGTCCATTTCATTTCAATTTCTTTGTTTTTTTTCTAAATTCGTCCAATTGCTTTTAGCCCTTCCGTTTTTTTTATTGTTTTGCAATTAAGTTTTCATTATTCTTAATTTTGACCCTAAAATTTGTTTTGACTACATTTTGGTCTTCCTTGAAGCTGTGTGTTTTGGAGGGTGGGGATTATTTCCCTTTTGGTCCCTCCTTGTTATTCGCACGTTCAAATTGGTCCATTTCCTTTTATTTATTTTTTATTTGTCCTAGAATTTTGCTTTAAGGTTCGATTTAATTTTTTTTATTTTAGCTATTTTATTATCAAATTAACTAATTTAATATATTATTGCTATTATTATTATGTTTCTATTTATATTTATTTTGTTATTCTAATACTATTATTATTTATCTATTAATATTTCTACTATTATTATATTTCTATTTATTATAATTTTATTTTTATTTATATACTAATATTATTTTCATTATTATTTTTCTTATATATGTTTTTTACTCTTGTTATTGACATTCTACTTATTTATTTATTTATTTATATTTTTTGTTATTATCTATTTTAACTTTTTATAACGCTTATTTCAAATTTTTATACATTATTTACTTAATATTTTCATAGATTATGTATTTCAATCTCTTTTTTACACATTATATATTTTGAATTGTTTATATATTATTTTTAAAGAGTTTTATATATTATTTTATCTTGAATGGATACTAATTTTTTTAAAAATTATTTTATATACTTTAGATCGCTTTTATAAGATCCATTTTAAATCCTTTTTATGCATTATTTGCTTAGAATTATTTTATATTTTCTTACTTTGTATTTATTTGTTATTTGTGATTCATTATTATAACATTTTGTTTATGAATTATTACTTTGCGTTGTACATTATTATTCCATCGCATTTTATTCACTTATAAGGCAATACTCGGTATTTGGCATCTTCGAGAAGATTGTGCCCTAACTTACTGAGTTCCAATTTTCCTTGTTGAATCTAAGTAACCGAGTACCCTTTTTCAATCAAAATGTATAAGTTTCAAATAAAAGCTTATTCTCAAGAATTTGAGGTGTTGTGTCCTAACTCACTGGATATGACATTTTGTATCTCGAGATAATGATTTTTAAAAAATAAAGGCAATATTCTATATTTGGAATTTTGAGAAATCATGCCCTAACTTACTGGGTTTCAATTTTTCATTTGACCCAAATAATTGAATATCCTTTTTAAATTTCACTGCATGAGTTTTAAAAATCAAAAGATAAGTTCAGTTTCGAAAATGTGAAAAGTCGTATCCTAACTCACTGGGTATGACATTTTATTTCTTTGAAATAAGAGTGTCTTAGCATCCAATTTAATTTATTCTAGTGTTCTTTTTAAATAAAAGGATCGTATTCTAAAATCTTTTCAAATTTTCGACATTAAGACATTAATTAATCAATTAGGTACCAATTTTGGGCGCTACGAGGGTGCTAACCCTTTCTCGTGCGTAACCGACTCCCGAACCCTTTTTCTCAAATTTCGTAGACCCAAAACCATTGTTTTAATAAATCAAAATATTTTATTAAAATGATCAATCTCAAGGTGATCCGATCACACCTCTAAAAAAGATTGGTGGTGACTCCATTTTTGTTTTTAAGTCGACTCCATTTTTCAAATTAAAAATGGTTTCGATAGCTTGGCGACTCCACTGGGGACAATAAGAGAGTCAAGCCGCAAAATTGATTTTTTTTGTCTTTTTGTCGAAAATTTAAATTTTGGTTTTTAACATACGATCCTTTTACTGCATTCGTTTTGGTTCAAGTCCCATAAAATACTTTTGCATTGCATTGCATGACCGTTGTGGTCACACCTTTTAAGTGGGAGTGAGAAACTATTTCCTTCGTGAGGTTTTCACCTTCGTGCAGGATAGTGGATCGCTTTCGGGATACATCCGTACCTATGCCTTCGTGAGGTTTTCACCTCCGTGCAGCCATAGGGAAATGTATTCCCCTGAACTGAACTCAGTCCATATGAGCCTATAATGGGTGAGGGTGAAGAATCTGCTGGTTCAGGTACCCTTTCTCTAGAGCTGAGCCACATATAGTGAACCTTGAGAGTCCACGTTAGGTAGAACCTTGCCCAAATTTAGTAAGCACCCGAGTAGGTACTTTATTTGTTATTTATTTCTTCTGTACTAACGTGTTCATTTTTGTTTTGTTTATGACTGCATTGTATTACATCGTCATAGAAAGAAGGTGTTGATTTATATTTGATTGCTAAATAGAACAGCTTGTCATGGGAAAATAGATTTCTTGATAAAGTGGATTATGATACGGTTGTCTGAACATGGTCCAAGTGAACACAACGAAAGAAGGCTGATAGTTCGTGGAGGAAAACAAAACTTTGTTTTATTGCCTGAGGATTCAAGCCGATAAAGATTACTCGAAAGTAGTCACGTCCCGACTTTCTTAAAGGATCTAACAAACATTGCGAGGATAATTGAGTATTAAGTTGTGGTCCGAATCAAGCAAAAAGGAGCTAGTGGGGCATCTATTGAAAGTTTGCGATATTTGACTTTTACAAAAAAAATCAGTGTCTTCGCCTGGAACATGAGGGCAAGGCCGCATATGTAATCCGTTTTATGTAAAGGAATTTATTTTCTAGAAAAGTTGTTCCAATAGAATTGAATTCAGAATCAACGCCTTTCTTTCTTTTGCATTCATTCCATGCATTTTCATTACATTACATTATTGCATCATTTGCATTAGATTTTCACAAAAGGACTCTAATTAATTGAAATCATTTCAGTTAATCTGGAAACCGATAAAAACTTACCAACCAAACATCATTACGGTACCCGTGCTAAGACAAAAGATATGGACCAAAGATTGGAAAGACTTAAACAACTTCAAAGAGCGATACAAGACCAGTTACAAATGCAAATGCAAGAGCAACTGGCGAGGGTACGGCAAGATATGAGAGACCAAGTGCTAGAGTCTCAAAGGAATATGATGAATTAGTTGTCCCAACTGCTGACTAAGGGGATAAAAAAAGGAAAAGCTCCATGATCAATGCTGGAGAGGACAATGAGGAGCCTCTCTACCCCGCGGGTTTTACCCCGACAAATGTTCAGACACAACCTGAGGTGTATACACGAAGACCATCTATTACAATCAGGCCCCAACAGTTTCAGGCCGGTGATTTAGCGCTTATGAATTACCAAGACGACTCAGGCTCTAATCTGATAAATAATTCAATTAATCCCATTATCTCTGATCTCGATGAAGAAATAGAAAAGATAAGGGTAGAGCTCTCGAAACAATTAGAATACCGATACAAGTGGTTAGAGGAAAAGTTTAAAGCAATGGAAAGTGTTGACTATTATTGTGGAATTGATGCTAAAGATTTAAGTTTAGTTCCAAACTTAGTGCTTCCCCGCAAATTCAAAACTCCAGAGTTTGAGAAATACAACGGGACTAGCTGCCTTGAAGCTCACATCACCATGTTCAGCAGACGAATGGCAAGCTATGTCAATAATTACCAATTATTGATTCACTGTTTCCAAGAAAGTCTGGTCGAGGCAGCATCCAAATGGTACAACCAATTGAGCCGTACCCAGATCAATTCATAGAAATATCTAGCACAAGCTTTCATGAAACAGTATAGTCATGTGACGGATATGACTCCTGATAGGATCACTTTACAGAATATGGAAAAGAAGCAAAATGAGAGCTTCAAGCAATATGCCCAACGATGGAGAGAGGTAGCAACACAAGTCCAGCCGCCTCTTCTAGAAAAGGGGACCATAATGCTTTTCATCAATAATCTGAAAGCTCCGTTCATTAACCATATGTTGAGAAGTGCTACTCTGAGCTTTTCAGATATAGTAATGTCCGGCGAGATGATTTAAAATGCGATAAAAAGTAGGAAGATAGATACAGAAGAAAGTGCCAAAAGGTCAACCCCGAGAACAAGGAAAGTGAAGTAAATATTGTGAGCATGCCTTACAAATTGGTCAATGTAAGCCAGCCAAGGGTTGTAACCACTAGTTATCAAGGCTCTTCAAGGTAGGAATTCAACTTGAGGCCAAAGTTTACGCCTATCCCGATGTCATATAAGGAATTGTATCAGAATCTTTTTGATACACACGTTGTATCTCCTTTCTACCTAAAACCATTACAACCCCCATACCCTAAGTGGTATGATACAAGTGCTCGATGTAAATATCATACGGGAATTACGGGACACTTGATAGTGAACTGCACATCTTTTAAAAGGGTAGTCGAAAGGCTCATCAACATGAGCGTTGTGAAATTTGATGATGCATCTGGTGTAGGAAATTCGTTACCCAATCATGCTGATAATGGGGTAAACGCGATGGTTGAGAATATGGGGAGGAGAATTAAGCTGGATGTGGCAGAAGTGAAAACACCGATGATGGATGTTTTGAAGAAGATGATAGAGAGAAGTTTAATCATGCGAGACTTTGGGAGTAAATCCCGAGAAGCATGGAACTATTGTGAGTTCCACAGAGAGGAGGACCATGAGATTGAAACATGTGATGAATTCAGAGCCCTGGTATAGGGTCTAATGGACAACAAAGAGCTGGAGTTCTTTGAGCTTGCTGAAGAAAAAGATGTATGCACCTCGGAGGAGGGGCTGATAAAGAGGGTCTGTGAGGTCAATCACCCAGTGGTGATCATTTCACGACCGAGAATCAATGAAGCTGGAACAAGAATGATGCCAAAAGTTGTAATTCAAAAACTCGCGACTTTTCCTTATAAGGATAGCAAAAGGGTGTTTTGGAATTATAATTGCAATGTGACATCATCAGAAGAGAGAACTGGGGAATAAAAGTTTCCAAACCCTTATGTACTTGGGGATGTTTTGAATAATGGGACTGTGGAAGTGATCCCTGTATTTTTAGAGCTGATCTAGAGTAATGTTCAAAAGTGCTTGTTGCTTTAAGCCTTGGGGCAATAAAAATCCTCTTGAAAAATAGGTTTGTGTTCAAAATCTTTATTTCAATCAAAATGCATCTTTTTTAGTAAATGTTCTTTTATTCTTGATATATTCTTTTGACTGTCTTTTTAAATATGCTTCATTCATGATCATATCATACAAATAATCATTCTTAGAATTAATTATTCTTTGGAAATATGCCTTTGTACCTACAATAGGTCCCCAGATATCAACGACATGAGCAACGCTGTAACTGACTCCCTTTTGGGGTGAGATATGTGTTTAAGCAGATCTCAGTACTTTGAAGATGGCAGAAATTGTAACTTATCTCCTGATTTGTTAAGAATGATAGAGCAGGATGAAAAACAGATCATACTCTACAAAGGGTCAGTGGACATTGTGAGCTTAGGAAAGAGGTGGAGGTCAAAGCCTAGCTCACCGTAAAGACAAAGCGAATCGTTATTGAGTTATCCCAAGAAATCAAAGAGGTTTTCGCATGATCATGTCGAGATATACCCGAGATATTAAGATCTGTGAATGATAAAAAATGTCTATACGGTGTCAGACGGACACACGCTAATAGCTTCACGGTAGCCATACTAATCATGAGGTTTAGGTACTGTTGATCCACCATTGAAGGGGATTGCATCAGCTATTTAGTGAGACAAGATTCATGTGCCTTATTTATTTCTTCATAAGATTTTCTCTATGTGGGGCATGGATCTTATCAGGTCATTCTCGTCTAATGTAAATCGATTTATCTTGGTAGTCATCGATGACTTTACAAAGAGGGTGAAGATCGCTTTATATGCCAATATTACAATGACGATAGTCATCAAATTTCAAAAAAAAAGGTATCGACAAGTAATGTCAGAAAAGATCATACAACTGCACAATCTTGTAGTCTGTCCAAAATTCAGACACCACATCACAGTGCATCAAGGGCAGCCAAAAAGGAAAATAAAAGTACAAAAAAGAAAAAGAAAAAACAATAAAACGAAGGTCATAATGAAAGGCGACTGAGACTTGTAAAGATTAGCATGAAGAAGTTACCATTTACCCTCTATGCTTATTGAACATTGACCAAGACTCGTTGGGGTAACATATTGCTCATTGGTTTATGGGATAAAAATTATTTTTAATACGAGATTTTTTTCTCCAAGTCTTGTCAGAGCTGAAGCTGGATAGGGTAGAATAGATCTAAGCTCGATATGATCAGTTGATTTCAAAGAGAGGAGATTCTGTCATGGTCTAATGCACTAGAAATGAATGATATGAGCTTAAAATAAAGAGGTTCATCTTAGAAAATTCCATGAGGGGAACTTGATATTGAAGAAGATCTTTCATATACAAAAGGACTCCAAAAGAAGAAATATGCCAAATGAAGAGGGACCTTACATAGTGAAGAAGGCCTGTTCTGGAGGAGCATTGACATTGATTAAGACGGATGGCAAATCCAGTCAATGAGGGGAAAGGCCAAGGTGGAAACTCATAAAGGGCACATTGAGACCTTAAAAAAATAAAAAAAATAAAAAAATCAATCAAAGAAAAAAGAAAAAAAGGAGAGGCCAATGCAAAAACCCGCAAAGGGCGCTTTGAGACCCAAGGGGATTTGAGTTGAAAACCCAAAAAGGGCGGCTCAAATTTTGAAAAATGGAGCCCATAATAGTCTTGCTATGCCTGAATTAACAATGAAGAAGTATGCTACGTCTGGGGGCATTGTCAAAGTACTACGAATCCCCTAAACACAGATTGAGCTCAAAGTGGTCCTCAAGTAGTTGGTACAGAGAAGCTCAATCTGCGATATCTGGGGCACCTAGTGTTCCATTGTACCCATTTTGGATTTGATATCTTTGATTATCTTATTCTTTTCAAGATACATCCTAATAAAGTTCTTTTTTAATTGCATTTGTTATTCTTGGTTAACGTACTTTCTTCTAGCTATGTTTTTGGTCCGTTGTTATAATCTTTTTCAAGCATTTTGCATTGAAATAATGATTAGTGGACTAATAATACTTTCATAAAAGGAGTTTGCATATTACTCTGGAAGCTTCTAAATAATATAAGAACCTGAAACGAGACTATTGTTTAAAACTCATCAAGCTTAAGGGTTGGAAATATTTAAGCCCAAATTGAAATTATCTCATTAGGTTTTCTGTCAAAGATATTGGCTGAGCAAAAATAAAATTACATTGGTGTTATAATCCCGGCAAAGAACGAGCAATAGGATTATTCTCGAGAAAAAAATGGTGTTTTGTATTCATGCAGATATCAGGCATATACATCTGTTCATTACACCCGAGGAATGGTGTAATAGTCCGAATTGATGAAAGAATCAGGTCTTATACTCCTGAGTTGCAGGGAATGATTTGAAGATGATACAAACCTTGGGTTCCAAAAGTACAATGAAATGAACCCTGAAATTACAATGGGGCAAACCAGTTGAGTAAAGTGGGTTATTTCTACGAGTTTTGGTTAGAAATGCTAGCCGAGCAAGAAGACAGCATAATACGATAGTGATAAAACTCTGATGAATAATGAGTGATGTCACTTTAAGCATTTAAAAGGAATTATTCTCATGACATTTCTACATTAAGCATTCATACAAATGTTATTCATAATACATCTAGTTAGGAGCATTTGATTCATTTTGATCGTAGCATCCTAGTCATTTAACATAAACATAGGCATATGAAACCAAGTCTACAGGACATGTTCTCCAGAGGACGGCAAGCCTTAACCCCCTAAGTAGTAGGGTAATAGGCTGAGAATTACAGATCTTATCCCCATGTATCGGCTATAGAGCAGATCGAAAATGGCGAGTCTTATCTCCATGTATCGGCTATGGAGCAGATTTTAGCCACAAGCCTTATCTCTCTGAGGTAGCAAGAGAGCAAGTTGAAAATTACAGATCTTATCTTCATGTATCGACTATGGAGCAGATCGAAAATGACGAGTCCTATCTCCATATATCGATTATGGAGCAGATTTTAGCCACCAGCCTTATCTCTCTGAGGTAGCAAGAGAGCAGGTTGAAAATTGCAGGTCTTATCTCCATGTATCGGCTATGGAGCAGATTGAAAATTGCAGATCTCCAGCAGATCGAATACAGTGAGCCTTAATCCTCTAGCGCGTAGGGTAACAGATCGAAAATACAGCTTCTCCTAAATAAACAATGAGTAAACGGATCGAAGACAATAAGCCTTAACCCGCTAAGCGGTAGGGTAACAGGCTAAAAATACAGATTTCCCTAAACAAGATAGTGGAGCAGATCGAAGACAGCAAGCCTTAACCCCCTAAGCAGTAGGGTAACAGGCTGGAAAATACAGATCTCCTCTAAACAGTATTAGAACAGATCTAAAACAGCAAGCCTTAACCCCCTAAGCAGTAGGGTAACAGGTTGGAAAATACAGATCTCCCCTAAACAGTAGTGGAGCAGATCGAAGACAGCAAGCCTTAACCCCCTAAGCAGTAGGGTAATAGGCTGGAAAATACAGATCTCCCCTAAACAGTAGTGGAACAGATCAAAGATAGCAAGCTTTAACCCCCTAAGCAGTAGGGTAACAGGCTGGAAAATATAGATCTCCCCTAAACAGTAGTGGAGCAGACTGAAGATTACCAGATTCTATCCCCTTTAAGTTCCAGTGGAGTAAATCGAAGCTACAAGTCTCTTCCCCTTGAAACTTTAGTCGAAGATATAAGCCCCACCTTCTTGAAGTTGCAATCGAGGCTACCTGAAGAAAGGAAGCATCAAGAAGTCGAGACTCAGTAAGTCCAGGCAAAATTTGCCCTTTTATAGTCTTTGCTTCATTCTCGTTACATGACAATGAACAAAGAGAGGGAGCTGTAATAGGCCAATTTTGGCCTAGGCCCAAAAAAATAATAACCGAAGCCAAAGGATGCAATCAGTCGAAAACAAGCCAAAAAGGGCCAAATTGAAAGACAATCATTAAATTGTGGCCAAATCAAAAAGATGGAGAAAGCCAATGGGTTATCAAATTTTGTTGACTTGGAAAAAGGCTAAAAATAGAAAGATATTATTTTTATTTTATTTTATTTTATTATTAAATTAGTTAGGCTATTTTTTGTAAACCCCATGTATATAAATAGGGGTATTTTGTTTTTTGAAATGGATCGATTTACTTTTGGTATTCCTACTCCAATTTGGAATTGAATTATTCTCTATTTTCCTATTTTCATTGGAATTGAATTGTTTTCTTTTCTCTTTCAATTACGTGGGAATTTTGTCCATTTCATTTCAATTTCTTTGTTTTTTTTCTAAATTCGTCCAATTGCTTTTAGCCATTCCGTTTTTTTTATTGTTTTGCAATTAAGTTTTCATTATTCTTAATTTTAGCCCTAAAATTTGTTTTGACTACATTTTAGTCTTCCTTGAAGCTGTATGTTTTGGAGGGTGGGGATTATTTCCCTTTTGGTCCCTCCTTGTTATTCGCACGTTCAAATTGGGCCATTTCCTTTTATTTATTTTTGATTTGCCCCAGAATTTTGCTTTAAGGTTCGATTTAATTTTTTTATTTTCGCTATTTTATTATCAAATTAATTAATTTAATATATTATTGCTATTATTATTATGTTTCTATTTATATTTATTTTGTTATTCTAATACTATTATTATTTATCTATTTATATTTCTACTATTATTATATTTCTATTTATTATATTTTTATTTCTATTTATATACTAATATTATTTTTATTATTATTTTTCTTATATGTGTTTTTTACTCTTGTTATTAACATTTTACTTATTTATTTATTTATTTATATTTTTTGTTATTATCTATTTTAACTTTTTATAACGCTTATTTCAAATTTTTATACATTATTTACTTTAATATTTTCATAGATTATGTATTTCAAACTCTTTTTTACACATTATATATTTTGAATTGTTTATATATTATTTTTAAAGAGTTTTATATATTATTTTATCTTGAATGGATACTATTTTTTTTTAAATTATTTTATATACTTTAGATCGCTTTTATAACATCCATTTTAAATCATTTTTATGTATTATTTGCTTAGAATTGTTTTATATTTTATTTTAGATTTTCTTACTTTGTATTTATTTGTTATTTGTGATTCATTATTATAATATTTTGTTTATGAATTATTACTTTGTGTTGTACATTATTATTCCATCCCATTTTATTCGCTTATAAGGCAATACTCGGTATTTGGCATCTTCGAGAAGATTGTGCCCTAACTTACTGAGTTCCAATTTTCCTTGTTGAATATAAGTAACCGAGTACCCTTTTTCAATCAAAATGTATAAGTTTCAAATAAAAGCTTATTCTCAAGAATTCGAGGTGTTGTGTCCTAACTCACTGGATATGATATTTTGTATCTCGAGATAATGATTTCTAAAAAATAAAGGCAATATTCTATGTTTGGAATTTTGAGAAATCGTGCCCTAACTTACTGGGTTTCGATTTTTTATTTGACCCAAATAATTGAATATCCTTTTTAAATTTCACTGCATGAGTTTTAAAAATCAAAAGACAAGATCAGTTTCGAAAATGTGAAATGTCGTATCCTAACTCATTGGGTATGACATTTAATTTCTTTTATAAGAGGGTCTTAGCATCCAATTTAATTTATTCTAGTGTTCTTTTTAAATAAAAGGATTGTATAATAAAATCTTTTCAAATTTTCGACATTAAGGCATTAATTAATCAATTAGGTACCAATTTTGGGCGCTACGAGGGTGCTAACCCTTCCTCGTGCGTAACCGACTCCCGAACCTTTTTTCTTGAATTTCGTAGACCCAAAACCATTGTTTTAATAAATTAAAATGTTTTATTAAAATGATCAATCTCAAGGTGATCCGATCACACCTTTAAAAAAGATCGGTGGCAACTCCATTTTTGTTTTTAAGTTGACTCTCGTTTTTCAAATTAAAAATGGTTTCAACAGTGTTTTATTAGGGGGTAATCGAATATTTACACATACAATTAATGTTCATGAAATTGACGTTCTTAGTAGATTCTATGCATGACAGACATGTATATTGCTCTGGTCTGTTTGCTGGACCTCATAACCCCTCACATGCGAACTCCTTGGTGTACGCGAACTGGGACTGCAAACTTCCCTTGCGAGCCCTCCTGGCGAACCCCCACCACAGGACTTGCACGCACTCAACTAGTAAGGCCCAACTAGTTCGCAGGTAAGCGACCCGAATTTTATCTGGGTTTCGGATTGATGATTATAAATACATAACACATCTAAAACATTAAATTACAATTATAATCGAGCGAGCTGAATGACTAATCTTTTAGATTCTATGTGTTCATTAAGAAATAGACGTTAACCACAAATTTTAAAACTAGAGATACTCAGACCGAGAATCCAACATTCAACTTAAGATAATAAATTACCAATCTAAAACTTCTGTTCCTTATTGCAATACTTTCACGTCTTTCCTTTCGGGTCTACCCTTTCATTTAGAGCAATTTTGGTAGAGTCCTCTTTTGTGTGTTGTTCACGTTTTCTCCTCTTTGTTCTTGTTATGCTTTCTGTGTTTTTCAATTTTTTAAACTAAAAACATATCCCCCTTTCAATCTTTTCAACCGCATCTACATGCAATATATTTCATATAATATAAAATACTATATAACCACACACGCACACACGTATATATCTGATACATATTCTGTAGCTAAGGTTAAAAAAAAAAGAAAAGAAATTTGAGTTTGTTGGCACAATTCTCTTATCGACACTTGGTACGCTTATAACATGACGCGTGTAAGGCCAATTTGTACCTAGACACGCGAGGATTAAGAAAAACACGTTTAGTTGAAGGGAATGGAATAGGGCTGTAATGAGATAGAGCTGTAACCAGTAATTTAGTTGTTTGGTTGAATGGAATAAAATAGAACTGTAATAGTATTCTTCTATTTAGTTGAATGAAATAGATGTTGTAATAGCATAAGGAAAAATGTTTAGATGATTAACGTACTCTTAACAGAATTTTTTTTAAGTTAATGATTATTATTATTGTTATTAAATTTTAATAAGATTATTATTAAATATAATTTAATAATAAATAATTTAATCATATTTTAACATAATTTTTATTAAAAATAATTTAATAAAATAATATATAATTTAATAACATTCTTAATATAAATATTATAAAAATAATATATAACCTACTTTATTAGTTTTAAAGCGCAATACATATTTATTGTACTAAAATATCATTAGCGGAACAAATAATTTAATTTTCTTCTAAATTAAAAAGCAAATAATTAGAACTAATAAATAGACTGAGAATTATATTTTACATCCAAACATAGATACAGATTGAACTATTTTTAGTTTCATTGCATGTACTTAGAGAGAGAATCAACGAAGTCGAAGTTATAGATACAAATTTGTTTCTGTTTGTTTTTATTTCATTTATAATTTTTGGTTGATTTGTTATTTTTGTTACTGTTTTTTCATGTTTTGCTACTATTTTCTCACTTTCTGCCACTACCTTCCATCCTTACTTGATTGCTCCATATCCTTCGATTCGCCACCATGCATATTGATGTTTAGTACTAGACTAATGGTTAAATTGATTAGATCAATTCAATATTTTAAAACAAAAATTCTAAAAAATAATTAATTAAAAATTATACACATTTAAATAACAATAATACATAAACATCAATTATTCATTACAAATTCGATTAAAAAATATAATATATGAACAAACTTTAGGTTTAGCTTTTTCTTCTCTTTTTTGGTTTGGGTTGGGTCTTGGGCTCATTTATTAATTTTTTATTTTTTAGATTTGGGCTGACTAGTTTCGGGAATAAACCTTCAATCAGGCTCAAAACAATGTCTTTTCAAATTAATATATTGGTCAATTCTTGATTCAACTGATCGATCTAGTCTTATCTAATCCGATTTAAACAACTATGCCATGCATTTATAAAAAAATTTAACAACCATATGGTCTATTAGTAAAGTATTAAAATTTTAACCCCGAATATGGACAACAAAATCGACGTAAAAAATACCAAAAAGAAAAAATTGCAATTCCACACAAAACAACTTTAAAATACCAAAAGTATCAAACCAAATGAGTTCTTAACATTCTCCTGATTCAAACACAAACCCTCACACAAAAGCATACATTACTATCAGTTCATCAACATTCCAATTAACCAGTAAAAGATTCTTAGACTGCTATTACTTGAACGAAATAACAAGAAGCAACAAGTACTCTAGCCGTTATTTCTTCTTTAACCTGGGCAACTTCAGATTGGCTTCTCGGATAGTTTCTTGCAATCGCTTTATCTCTGCTTGATCCTCCAATGTTTGACGAGTCTTTGCCAACTTCAGATCGCTTTCTAATCTCCGGTAAATTTCAACAACTGCATTCATAATGTTGCTCTGAAACTCTCGATTGTTCAATTAAAATTGGTCAGCAAAGCAAGCATGTTTTGAAATATTTTATTGAGCGCATTAGCATTGTGTTGATAAACCTCGTATCTATTGACGACGACAACTATGACATTAAAGGTAATTAAAAATCCTATCTCTACATATCATTACGTATAATTGAGAAGAAATGAAATGCTAAAAATTGTCTTCAATATAACTCAAAGAAACAATAAATTCATTAAATAGTAGCTTGCAACCATTACTTTGGAGCAAATCATCTAACCAACTTTCCTAGGCCACAAAATCTCCACTGTCTCCCAAAGCACCCATATTATTAAAAGATTCAGAATTCAAATGTGCTGGAGGAACCTAAAAGCAAAACAGAATAAAATATTGGTCCAAAAATAAGCAAATAAAATTAAGAACTTTGCAACATGATAACACAATAAATAAGGGGAAAAGTAAACAGCGTTACGCATAGAATTAGAAACTGATAGCTTCCCTACTCAAGATTTCCTTTTTGTGTGTGTGTTTTTACCTGAGATTTCTTGTTTGGTTTGGTATCTTACCATAAATGTAGATTGGGAAAAAAACAAACTGGGAATAATTCTTCACCAAATTCTGAATTCTGGTGGGATCTGAGAATTCGTACTTGCCATCTGACTGCAGGAGAACGATATCTTAGACATTTGGCACTCAGAAGAGTTGTATATTTGAAGAACCAGAAATTTCTAAGGCAATTGTATTTGTAACATGAAACACTACATTAAAATCTCAATGCTATTTATTATCTTCCTTTAACTATTTAAACATGCAAATGCAAATACATTCAAATAAGGTGTAAAAAGGGAAAAAGAATGAACAAATACAGTACCCTTAAATAAAGGGTAATCTATGTACCACGGACTAGAAGATTTTCTAGATCAGTTTCCTCCCTATTCACATAGGAGCTACTACCTGCTACAACTTCCCAAACATATTGCTTGTCTGATTTTGGACTCTTTGTGGACACAACAACCTGTTCAAGAAACATATAAACAAGCAACCCAATTAGATTGAAAATTATTGAATGAAAAGGCCTCATACATGAAGCAGAAGATGAGAATGCATGTTATCATTAAGCTGACAGCATATTACCTTCTCAGCACCAAGAAAAGCAGAATAGAATCCAACACCAAACTGCCTAATCCAAAATCACCATGTAAATCCCTAAATTCCACCAAAAGCAGAAACAGAAGAGCAAAACCCAGGAAAAGCAAAAGAACCCACTCTGCTTGGTACTCAAATTTCTCCACAAAGGTATCTTCGGCCTCTTTCTCAGCTATAGCTGAAGCCTCATATCGAACCACTATCCGATTTTTTCTCTTCTCAAGTTTCCACCTCAATCGAAAGCAAGAGAAGGCCTTGTTGAGGGCATTTGGAGTTAGAAAAGCGATTATGAGATTGAAGGCCTTGTTGGGGTTTGTCAAAGGAGATAGGGTTGGGAGGAAATAGGATTAAAAAAATTAAATTGATAAGTTGGGAATTTGTTGATGATTATAGTGGAAGGAAAAAAGGTTTCAGACGTGAGAAATAAATAATAATGGTGAGGGTAAAATTGAAAGCCTAATTTGTTACCCACCCATTCCCTAAATCATCATTTCGTAGGGAGGCCACCGAATGGTAAACAATATTTTTGCCCTGAATCAGCCCGTATGGAATAGGGTTGTAATAGTTCATTACAGCCAACTAAATAATGGTTTAGTGATAGGCCTACTGAATTGAGTTGTAATGTATTGGTATTATAACCAACTAAACATGTTGTATGGCTCCGTTTATTTTTTTGAAAACAATTTTTTAAAAAATGACTCATTTTTCTAAAAAAATTAATATTTTCTGATGTTTGGATGAATCTGTGTAAAATATTTTCTGTTGTTTGGCAGATTTCCTCAAAATATGTCATAAAAGTTATTTTCAATGAAACAAACATACATTTGAGACTTATGATAAAGAGTTTAAATGAAATGGTGAATTGATTACAAAGTGATGTTAAGGTGAAATTATAGTAAATAATGAATCTTTATGATGTTAATAATTAAATTGTAAACTGTGAAATTTATAATTGAAGCAAGAGAAGTGGTATGCATTAAAATTTGTTATGTGAAATAAGATATTATAATGAATTATTTGATTAAAGTGCTTACATGGTGAAAAATAAATTACATGGTAATAGGGACTAAATTAAAAATGTACAAAAGTTTAAGTGTGAAACAATTTAATATGTGAATAAGGAATTATGACAAAAGTTTAATGAATGTGTTACGAGATGATGAAATATGCATAAAGTATTGTAAAAGTGAAATTGTGAAAAAATATTGAATTTTTATAGTGACAAGGACTAAATTGTTAAACTTGAGAAAATATGTGGATGAAATAATAAAATTGAAATACATAGAAATTTGATATGTGAAATAAGATATTGAGATAAATTATGTGATTAAAATGCAACAAGAAAGAAAATTGATTTAATATGATTAATTAGTAAATATAGAATTTTTATGACAAAAAGAGACTAAATTGAAAAGTTAAGAAGTTTATAAGAAAATATTTGATAAGTGAAAAATATAGTAGGAATGTAACATGCTGATGTCTTGACTTGATGTTTGGGTCGGATATAAGAGTGTTATAGTGAACAAAATCTTATCAATTTGAAAAATATCTTACGGGAGGAATAAGGGAATAATTTTACATTGACCTTTTCATTTTACACGAAACAAGCATTGAAAAAAATTGAAGTGACTAAAAAAACAACCCTCTCTGTTCTACCCCAACTAGTTAATCCCTCGAGAGAATCAGCCGTGTATTATACACGGACTTGGCCTTTTTATATTTTACATTACTTACGTTAAATTATGTTCCAAATCCTTGAGGATTTTTAGAACCACAAAATTACAAATCCCACATTTTACATCCAATGCTTAATTTAATTTTTATCATGAAAATATGATTATTGTTTTAAAAAAATTATTATATGTGCATATGAAATAATTAGCTTTGCAACATACCATAATTTGTTTCCTTCAAAATCTTTGATAAATATCTTCACAACCTTTTCTTAAAAAAATTCAATCTTTTTTACTCAAAAATTACACATCAATGAAATAATTTTTTTTAATATTTTTTAAGTTTGATTTATTTTTGGAATAAACTATTATTTTTTCTATTTTCATTCTCAATTAAACGTTAGTTTACAGTTTTTGGCTAAATTTACTTTCAAATCCTTTAACATTTAATAGCTTGTATATTTATGTCCTCTTCATAATTGTAATATTCCGTATCTTACTTTTTTTTCTCATATTAAATTTTTACTTTCCATTTCAGTATATCTTAACTCTGTTTACTATTAATTTAGCACTATTTTTTAATCAAATAATACATTTAAAACATATTTATTGAATAAATAAATTTAATTTTGATTATATACCATAATTGAAACCAAAACTAATTATAGATCTTTTTTTCTGTTTTGAATAACATTAAAATGTTAATTTGAGAATTTCCAAAATGAGTTTGGAGGCTAAATTATATATATCTTTTTTTTTTTAATATTTATGATGTTAGGTGTTTTTTATATTTACGAGAATAGATCATTTTTGGAAAGAGAAAATTGAAAACATGTATTACAGGATGTGTTTTTATGAAAAATTAACAACTTAATTTTTTCAGCCCCATGGTTAAATATTAGTTTTTTTATCCTTAAGTCCCAAGTTTGATTCCTCTTCTACTTACATATGTAACTTTTTTTTTTATGTTGTTTCAAGTGTTTTTTTTTAATTAATGTTTTTAATAAGTTAAATTTTCTAGTTAGGTGGTTAGATAATTGTGATTTTATTTTTGAGTCCCAGGTTCAATTCCCTTTATAAGCATTTTATTTCATGTTGTTTCAAGCTTCTTCTTTTTCTTAATTAATGTTTATAATTAATAAATATATTATTTTTGTTATGAATATCTTATTAAGTGGATGTCTATCATGATTAAGATAAAGTTTTAATGTACTTTAAATTCTAATAGTTATTAGAATTAGATATCTACTTCTTTTATACTTCTTATACCTATAAATAAAGACTCTGATGAAGCATTGTAATCATCCCCTTTGATTAATAAAGTACATTCTCTATTACTTTCATATTTTCTTTGTTCTTTATTCTCTCCATCTCTCTTTATTTTATAATAGTATTTAAGTTTTTTTTATTTTTAATTCATCTTTTTTTATCAATAACTCTTTTATTTATAAAATCAAATAATTAATGCAAATATAATCATTTTTAGTAAATATAATTTGTCGAAACCATTTTTTATTTGAAAAATGGGGGTCGACTTTAAAACGAATTATGGAGTCACCACCAATCATTTTTGTTTAGGTGTGATCGGATCACCTAATAAAACATTTTATTTTATTAAAATACCAATTTTAGTCTACGAAATTCAAAAAAATGAGTTCAGGAGTCGGTTACGCACGAGAAAGGATGAGCACCCTCGTAACGCCCAAAGTTGGTACCTAATTGATTAATTAATGTCTTAATGTCGAAGGTTTGAAAACTTGAAAAGAACTTTAAAATACGATCTCTTTTTTTATTAATGCTGACAAAAAATTGTTTGGATAAGCTAAACGAGGATTAAAGGCTGACTCAACTCAAGATAACCAAGTGTCACATCCCGTAAGTTAGGACACGACATTTAAACCCTCGAATGTAAGCTTGCCTATTTTATTTGAAACCTTATGCGTTTTAATTCAAGAGGATATTCGATTATTCAGAGCCAACGAAGAAAAATTGAAGCCCCGTAAGTTAGGGCACAACTTTCTCGGGTTTCTAAACATAGAATATTACCTTTATTTTAATTTTGTTTAAAATGTATGTATTTTGAAATTTGAAAGGATATTCGGCTATTTAGGTTTAATGAGAAAATCAAAACCCCGTAAGTTAGGGTATGATTTCTCAAATTTCCAAACACGAAATATTGTCTTGTTCTCGAAAGGTTCCTTTCGTCACTATTTAAAATAAAATGAGTTGATGATTTAATTAAAAGACAATTGATTAGACTAAAACATTTAAAAGGCCATTCATAGTAAAAATTTTACAACATGCGTAAGAATGATGATATATTATTTTGCCAAAACGCATCACAAAAGCATTAACAAATCATGGTATTGGAAAGCATAGACAATAATAATAACAGTGATGCAAGCGATAATATAAGTAACAATAATAATAATAATAACAATGTAAATAATAAAAAAAACAATATCAACAATAACAATAATGATGATTTTAATGACGATAATATACTAATAAAAATGAAAAAACTAGGGTTTTAAAATTACATGAAAAGATATATATAAGAAATAAGTGGTAAATAAAATGAATATATATAGTTTAAGGTAAATAAATAAATATATATATATATATATATAAGTATAAGATAAATAATATGAAAGAAGAATTTTAAAATGGATAATAAATAAAATATTTTAAAATAAATAAATAAAGTTTAAAAATATATATTTAAAATAAAATATAAATAATTTAAAATATATAATATATAAAAGGAAATCTGAAATAAAACTATGTATATATAAAAAGGTTTACATATAAATATTATATATATATAAACATTTAAAATAGATAATATAAATATATATGTAAAAGTTTAAAATAATAATATACAAAAAACTCACAACAAATAATAAAACAATTTTTAAAATATATATGTATAAAAAAAATATTTAAAACAAATAATGTATATAAAACTATTCAAAATAAGTGACATAAAACAGTTCAATACAAAGTTTAAAATAACTAAAATGGTTTTAAATAAATAAAAAAATTCAAATTTACATGAATAAGGGCTTGATTGAAAAATAAAATGAAATTTTAAGGTCCGAATTCGAAAAAGATAAACACAAGTATATAAAAAGGGACCAAATCAAAATCCAAATAAAATTTAAAGGGAATTCAGGTATAAAAATGTAACAAGGGACCGATTCGAAACACGCGAATAATAAGGAGGGACTAAAGTGGGGAATAACCCCGCCCTCCAAAACGCGCAGTTTCAAATGGACCATGTTGAAACTGAAATGAAATTCAAAGGCATAAATTAAGAATAAAAATAAACTGGATTAAAACATAATAAAATGCGGAAGGACAACGCGTGCAATTATCCCGATTAGCAGAAACATGCGGATCCTGATGCTCGCGGGTCGGGTCGCACGGGTCTAGCGCCTAAACGGCGCCGTTTTGGGATGTTTTGCAGCTAAATGAAACGGTGCCGTTTTAGTAGTGTTATAAAAGGCCAAATTTTTGCAAAAAAAACTTCATTTTCCCTTTTCTTTTCTTCAAAAAAATTGAGAGCTCTTTTTAGGCCCTCTCTTATTCTCCTTTCCTCCGACCTGGGCACCAGCGAGCTCGCGCGGTGGCTCCACCGTAGCTCTACCATGGCTTCGTCGTGCCGGAGAGCAGTAAAAGTTTTAAAAAGATCCTTTTTTTCAAAAGCTTCTAAAAAAGGTTTTGTTTCAAAAAAAAAAGAGCAAAAGAAAGAGGCAAATCGCAAGTAAAACGACCTTCCTGTTCGTCGCACTCCCCTAACCCTCGTCGAAACCCGAATGGGTTTTGTGACGTTTGGGTTACTAGAGGCTCTCAATCGCGACGGAGGATGAGCTGAAGGTGAGGTTTTTATTACTGTTAATGCTTTTTATTTCGAATCAAAACTGAAAAGAAATAAAAATAAAAGAGGCACCTTTGAGAGTATTTGATTTCTCTGTTTTGTGAATCTGTTTTTTTTTTTTTGTATTGATTTTTTTGTTCGTAGTCAAAAAGTGCAAATGGCTTTATAGCCAAACACAAAAAAAGAGATAAATAACTTCGCTCGTATTATTTTGCTTGCTGTTTTGCTGTACTATTTTTTGTCTTCATGCAAGTACGGAGGAGGACGTGGAGACACGGCGCTGGGGCGTACGGAGGTTGGGCGTGGAAGTGTACGGAGGCTGCAGGCCAGTTGCGACGCAAACAGAAACCCTAGGGTTTTTGTGAGTGTTCGATTTTTGGGCCTGTTGGGCCATGTACTTTTTTGTCTAGGGTTTTAATTTAGTTTGGTTATTGTAAATGAGTTTGGATTTTGGGCTGTGTAAAATGGACTTTAGGACTTTATATATATATTTTTGTTTTTGTTTTGTTATTTAATTGTTTCATGGGCTCGGGCAAATTGGGCCATTTACAGCTGCCCCTCTTTGCTCGTTGTTGTGTAACGAGAATAGAGCAAAGATTATAAAAAGGGCCAATTTTGCCTAGGCCTGCTGAGTCTCGGTGCTTCTGTTCTTTTTCAAGTAACCTCATTCCAATCCACTGTATCTTTAGAGGTATGAGACTTGTAGCTTCGATTTACTTCAATGTAATTTTAGGGAGAAGAGATTTGTAGCTTCAGTCTGCTCCACTGCAACTTCAGGGAGATAAAGCTTGCTATCTTCAGTTTGTTCCACTGCAACTTCAGGGAGATAAGGCTGATGGCTTCAATCTACTCCCTTACTATCTTGGGAAGATAAGATTCGTCATCTTCGATCTGCTCCACTACTGCTTAGGGAGATAAGATCTACAATCTTTAGTTTACTCCACTGTTGCTCAGGGAGACAAGATGGTGGCTTGAATCTGCTCTACTACTGTTTAGGGAGACAAGATCTACGATATTCGGCCTACTCCACTACTGCTTATGGAGATAGGATGGTGGCTTAATTCTGCTCCACTACTACTTAAGGAGACAAGATTCGCCATTTTCGATTTGCTCCACTACTGCTTAGGGGAATAAGATCTATAATTTTCAGCCTACTCCACTACTGCTTAGGGAGATAGGATGGTGGCTTAAATTTGCTCCACTACTGCTTAGGGAGACAAGATTCGCCATTTTCGGTCTGCTCCACTATTGCTTAGAGAGACAAGATCTACAATCTTCAGCCTACCCCACTACTGCTTAGGGAGATAGGACAGTGGCTTAAATTTGCTCTACTACTGCTTAGGGAGACAAGATTCTCCATCTTCGATCTGCTTCGCTACTATTTAGGGAGACAAGATCTGTAATTTTCAGCCAGTTACCCTACTGCTTAGGGGGTTAAGGCTCACCGTATTTAATCTGCTCTACTACTGCTTAGGGAGATAATATCTGTAATTTTCAGCCTGTTACCCTACTACTTAAGGGGTTAAGGCTCACTGTCTTTGATCAGCTCCACTACTGCTTAGGGAGATAAGATCTGTAATTTTCAGCCTGTTACCCTACTGCTTAGGGGGTTAAGGCTCACTGTCTTCGATCTGTTCCATTACTGCTTAGGGAGAAGATCTGTATTTTCTAGCATGTTACCCTACTGCTTAGGGGATTAAGGCTCACTATCTTCAATCTGCTCCACTACTGCTTAGGGATAAGATCTGTACTCTCCAGCCTGTTACCCTACTGTTTAGGGGGATAAGGCTCACAGTCTTCAATCTGCTCCACTACTGCTTAGGGAGAAGATCTGTATTTTCTAACTTGTTACCCTACTGCTTAGGGGTATTTTCCAGCATGTTACCCTACTTCTTAGGGGGTTAAAGCTCACTGTCTTCGATCTGCTCCACTACTGTTTAGGGATAAGATCTATATTTTCCAGCCTGTTGCCCTACTGCTTAGGGGGTTAAGGCTTGCTGTCTTCGATCTGCAGCACTACTGTTTAAGGATAATATCTGTATTCTCCAGCCTGTTACCCTTCTGCTTAGGGGGTTAAGGCTTGCTATCTTCGATCTGCTCCACTACTATTTAGGGATAAGATCTGTAATTTTCACCGATATCGCTACACTGTCCTCTAGGGAACATATCTTGTAGACTTGGTTTCATATGCTTATGTTTATGCCAAATGATAAGGATGCTATGATCAAAACGAATCAAATGCTCCTAACTAGATGTGTTATGAATGATATATGAATGCAGAAATAAGAATGATCTTCTCTGTTTTTTTTAAATACTTAATGTATCATCGCTTGTTATTTATCAGGGCATTATCACTAACGTATTACGCTGCCATCTTGTTCGGCTGGTATTCTTGACAGAAAACCTAAAGAAATAATCATATTCTATTCAGCAAGCTTGCCCCGCTGTAATTTCAGAGTCCCTTCCACTGTACCTCATTGGATATAAAGTTTGTACCTCCCACTGCAATCTTCAGGGGAATAACATTTGGTTTATTCCATCCATCTTGCTGCAACTCAGAGATATAGGATTTGTATCATCTTCAATCAATTTGATCTGTTACGCCACTCTCCGGGTGTAATGACTAGATGTATATGTCTGATATTTGCATGAATGCAGAGCATCATTTTTCTTTTCCCCAGAGTGAACCCTTTTACACTTGGGTCGACATTGCTCATTATTCATCGAGGTTGCGTCGCTGACACAATATCTTGTTTTTTCGTGCAACTGATATCTTTTAACAAAGAATCTGGAGAGATAACCATAATTTTAGACTCCTCTCTCTTAAATATTTCCAACCCTTAGGCTTGACGAGTTCTAAATAATGGTCCTGTTTCAGGTTCCTATACTATTTAGAAGCTTCCAGAGCAATATGCGAAACTTTTTTTACGAAAGTATTATTAGTCCACTGATTGTTATTTCAATGTAAAATGCTTGAAAAAGATTATAAAAATGAACAAAAAGGAAATTGATTAGGAGCATAGCTCGAAATGAATAAATTAATCAAAGATTGCAAATGCAATAAGAAGGAAATTAGCTCAAAATGAATAAGTTAATCAAATATAGCAATGCAATAAGAAAGAAATTTATTAGGAGTACATTTTGAAATGAATAAAGTAATAAAAGATAGTAAATTCAATATGGGTAAGATGAAAACTAGGTGCCCCAAATATCGCAGCCTGAGCTTCTCTTTACGAACTTCTTGAGGATCATTTTGGGCTCAATCTGCGTTTAGGGGATCCTGAGTACTTTGTCGATGCTCCAAGACGTAGCATACTTCTTCATTGTTAATTCAAGCATAGCAAGACTATTGTATGCCCCACTTTGATCCAAATTTGAGCTGCCCTTTTCAGGTTTTCAACTCGAATCCCCTTTGGTCTCAAAGCGCCCTTTGCGGATTTTCGCCTTGGCCTCTCCATTTTTTAAAAAAAAAATTTTGATTGATTCTTTTTTTTTTGTTTTTTCTATTTTTTTATTTTTGATTGATTCTTTTAAAAAAAGGTCTCAAGGCGTCCTTTACGAGTTTTCACCTTGGCCTCTCCCCTTTTAGGTAGAATACTCATTGACTAGATTTGCCATCCGTCTTGGTCAATATCAATACTTCTTTAGAACGAGCCTTCTTTACTACATAAGGTCCCTCCTAGTTTGACATATTTCTTCCTTTGAAGTCATTTTGTATAGGAATGATCTTCTTCAATATCAAGTTCCCCTCATGGAATTTTCTAGGATGAACCTCTTTATTATAAGCTCACATCATTCATTTCTGATGCATTGGACCATGACAAAATCTCCTCTTTTTGAATTCAACTGATCATATCGAGCTTAGATCTATTCTGCCTTATCCAATTTTAAGTCTAACAAGACTCGGAGAAAAGAATCCCGCCTTCAAAACTGTTTCTATCCCATAAACCAATGAGCAATGTGTTGCCCCAGCGAAGGTCCTGACCGATGTTCGATAAGCATAGAGGGTAAATGGTAACTTCTTTATGCCAATCTTTACAAGTCTCGGTTGCCTTTCACTATGACCTTTGTTTTATTATTTTTCTCTTCTTTTTTCTTTTTCCTTTTTTTTTTTACTTTTATTTTTCTTTTTGGCTGCCTTTGCTGCACTGTGATATGGTGTCTGATCTGTAAGATTTTGACATCGTGCGGTTATATTAGACATGATCTATTGTTGGCACCTGATTTCTTTTTTTAGGTTTGATGACTGTCGACTTTGTAACATTGGCATATAAAGCGACCTTTACCCTTTTCGTGAAGTAATCAACGACTGCCAAGATGAATCGATGTATATTAGATGAGAATGGCCTGATAACATCCATACCCCATATAGAGAAAGTCTGTGAAGAAATGAATGAGGCACATGAATCTTCTCTTCCTAAATTCGACATTTATGGCATAACCGATGCAATTCCCTTCCACTGTGGACCAGCAGAACTCAAATCTCATGATTAGCCTGGCCATCGTGAACCCATTAGCATGTGTCCTTCTGACCTTTGGGACTCTTTTAACAACACCCACAGGTCTTAGTAGCCCAGGTATATCTTGATATGGACGCTTTACTTTGTCTTTGTGGTGATGCAGGCTTCGATCCTTGCCTTTTTCTCTATTGTTTATTGACTCTTTGTAAGGTAGGATATGTTTTCATCTTGTTCTACCATCCTCGACAAGTCAGGAGATATGCTACAATCTCTATCATCTTCAAGGTCCTGAAATCCCTCTAGACACATATCTTGCTCAAAAGGAGACTCGGAGTCAGTGACAGCGTCGCTCATATCATTGATATCTGAGGACCTATTGTAGGTACGAAGGCAGACTCCAAAGAATAAATTATTCTAAGGATGATTACTTGTAGGGTATGATCCTGAATGAAGAATATTCGAAAGAATGTTTAACAAATGAAAGAATCTAAGAATAATTGTTTATACAATATGAAATGGAAAGAATAAACGAATATTTCCTCAAAAATGATAACAAACATGCATTTTATTGAAATAAGGATTTTGGATATAAACCTATTTCACAAAAGGATTCTTGTTGCTTCTAGGCTTAAAGCAACAAGCGTGTTTTAAATATTACTCTAGATTAGCTCTAACAATACATGGGTCTCTTCCACAGTCTCATGGTTTAAAACACTCCCAAGTATGTAAGGGCAAATGCTCGAAAAATTATATTCCCTGGTTCCCTCTTTTGATACGTAGTTAATGTTCAGATTCCCCAATATCAGGTCTTGCATTAGAGCCCTGAACTCGATGCATTCTTGGATCTCACGCTCCTATCCATCATGGAACTCACAACATTTACCCCTTTAATAGAATAGTTGGGTAACAGATTTTTTGCACCAGAGGGATCATCGAATTTTACAATACCCTCTTTGATGAATTTTTTGATTAACTTTTTAAAAGCGGTACAGTTCTCAATCAAATGCCCTGTGATTCCTACATGGTATTCGCATTGGCCGCTTGTATCGTACTATTTAGGGTATGGAGGCTGTATTGGTTCTACATAAAAAGGGGATACAACATGTGCATTAAACAAAATTTGGTACAACTCCCTATACATGATTGGGATGGGCACGAACTGGGCTTTTTTCTAAGTTCAGTCTTAGATTGAGTTCTTGCCTTGGGGAATCCTGATGATTGGTAGTCACCGTCCTTAGCCAGCTTACGGTAATCGGCTCCGAATACCCTTGTTATACCTAGTCGTACTATTTGTTTTCTTCTCCTTCTTTTTCGGGGCCTTTGAAGTCCAATCTCCTCTTTCCTTTGTTTCTGCCAGAACAACCGGTTTGGCTCGATCATCCTCCAGGTTAAAACCTGAACCCATCGAAAGCTTAACAGTACCGAGGTATCAGTCTGATATTGAGGTCTGCTAATGACGGGTACCCCTTGCGGATGTGCGTCTGGTTGGGTCAAGACGCTTATTAGGGTAAAACCTGGGGGATAGATGAGGTCTTTTTTTCAAGTCCTCCGGCTAGTAATTGGGTTAACTGGCCCATCATATTTCTTTGTAGTTCTAGCATTTGTTCCCGCATATCTTGTTGAAGTGGGTCAATTGCTCTTGCATCTGTATTTGCATTTGCTCTATTCTCTTCAACCTTTGGTCCATGGCTTTTGCTCTTGCGCGAGTACTGTAACAATGCTCAGTTCAATAGACTTTTGTTGGTTTCCAAGTTAGCTGAAATAATTTTACCTAATTAGGGTCTTTTTGTGAAAATCTAATGCAAATGATGCAATGCAATGCAAATGCATGGAATGAATGCAAAAGAAAGAAAGACGTTGATTCTGAATTCAATTCCATTAGAATAACTTTTCTAGAAAACAAATTCCTTTACATAAAACGGATTACATATGCGGCCTTGCCCTTATATTCCAGGCGAAGACACAGATCATTTTCTTTATATCCTGATGTTATGGTCGAATCTTGCAAATTTTCCAAAAGATGTCTCTATTATCTCATTTCTGCTCAATCCGGACCGCGACCCATTTTATCCTCGCGATGCTCGTTAGCTTCTTTGAGACATGACGACTCTCGAATAATCTTTGTTGGCTTGAATCCTTGGGCAATAAAGTAAAGTCGTGTATTCCTTCACGGGCTATCAGCCTTCTTTCATTGTGTTTGCTTGGACCATATTAAGACAACCGTATTATAATCCACTTTATCAAGAAATCCGTTTTCCATGACAAGCTATTCCATTTAGCAATCAAATATGAATCAACATCTCCTTTCTATGATGTAATGCAATGCAATCATTGACAAAATAAAACAAAATACGTCAGTACAGAAGAAATAAACAACAAAATAGAACACCTATCTGGGTGACCACTAGGGTTTGGGATGGCTCTACCTAGCGTAAGCTCCTAAGTCTCTTTATATGTGGTTCGATTCTAAAGAAAAGGTACCTGAACCAGTTGATTCCTCGATCCTCACCCATTATAGGCTCATATGGATCAATGCAATCATAGACAAAATAAAATAAAATACGTCAGTACAGAAGAAATAAACAATAAAATAAAACACCTATCTGGGTGACCACTAGGGTTTGGGATGGCTCTACCTAGCATAAACTCCTAAGTCTCTCTATATGTGGTTCGATTCTAAAGAAAGAGTACCTGAACCAGCGGATTCTTCAATCCTCACCCATTATAGGCTCATATGGATCAAGTTCAGTTCAAGGGAATACATTTCCCTATGGCCATGCGGAGATGAAAATCTCACGAAGACATAGGTACAGATGTATCCCGGAAGTAATCCACTAGCCCATGCGGAGATGAAGACCTTACGAAGGCGTAGTTTCTCACTCCCACCTAAAAGGTGTGACCAGAACTGTCATGCAATGCAATGCAAGAATATTCTACGAGACTCAGGCAACAACAATCATGGATATCACAAATAAATGCAACAAAAGAATCATGATTTTTCAAATCAAATTTTCAATTTTTGACAAATGGACAGAAAATAATTAATTTGTGGCTCGACTCTCTAGTTTCCCCAGTGGAGTCGCCAAGCTGTCGAAACCATTTTTTATTTGAAAAATCGGGATCGACTTTAAAACAAATTATGGAGTCACCACCAATCCTTTTTGTTTAGGTGTGATCGGATCACCTAATAAAACATTTTAATTTATTAAAATACCAATTTTAGTCTACGAAATTCAGAAAAATGAGTTTGGGAGTCGGTTACGCACGAGGAAGGATGAGCACCCTCGTAACGCCCAAAGTTGGTACCTAATTGATTAATTAATGTCTTAATGTCGAAGGTTTGAAAACTTGAAAAGAAATTTAAAATACGATATCCTTTTTTATTAATGCTGACAAAAAATTGCTTGGATAAGCTAAACGAGGATTAAAGGCCGACTCAACTCGAGATAACCAAGTGTCACATCCCATAAGTTAGGACACGACATTTGAACCCTCGAATGTAAGCTTGCCTATTTTATTTGAAACCTTATGCGTTTTAATTCAAGAGGATATTCGATTATTTAGAGCCAACGAAGAAAAATTGAAGCCCCGTAAGTTAGGGCACGACTTTCTCAGGTTTCTAAACATAGAATATTGCCTTTATTTTAATTTTGTTTAAAATGTATGTATTTTGAAATTTGAAAGGATATTCGGCTATTTAGGTTTAATGAGAAAATCGAAACCCCATAAGTTAGGGTATGATTTCTCAAATTTCCAAACACGAAATATTGTCTTGTTCTCGAAAGGTTCTTTTTGTCACTATTTAAAATAAAATGAGTTGATGATTTAATTAAAAGACAATTGATTAGACTAAAACATTTAAAAGGCCATTCATAGTAAAAAAAATTACAACATGCGTACGAATGATGATATATTACTTTGCCAAAACGCATCACAAAAGCATTAACGAATCATGGTATTGGAAAGCATAGACAATAATAATAAGAGTGATGCAAGCGATAATATAAGTAACAATAATAATAATAACAATGTAAATAATAATAAAAACAGTATCAACACTAACAATAATGATGATTTTAATGACGATAATATACTAATAAAAATGAAAAAACTAGGGTTTTAAAATTACATGAAAAGATATATATAAGAAATAAGTGGTAAATAAAATGAATATATATAGTTTAAGGTAAATATATATATATATATATATATATATATATATAAAAGTATAAGATAAATAATATGAAAGAAGAATTTTAAAATGGATAATAAATAAAATTTTAAAATAAATAAATAAATTTTAAAAATATATATTTAAAATAAAATATAAATAGTTTAAAATATATAATATATAAAAGGAAATCTGAAATAAAACAATGTATATATAAAAAGGTTTACATATAAATATTATATATATAAAAACATTTAAAATAGATAATATAAATATATACGTAAAAGTTTAAAATAATAATATACAAAAAACTCACAACAAATAATAAAACAATTTTTAAAATATATATGTATAAAAAAAATATTTAAAACAAATAATGTATATAAAGCTATTCAAAATAAGTGACATAAAACAGTTCAATACAAAGTTTAAAATAACTAAAATGGTTTTAAATAAATAAAAAAAGTTCAAATTTACATGAATAAGGGCTTGATTGAAAAATAAAATGAAATTTTAAAGTCCAAATTCGAAAAAGAAAAACACAAGTATATAAAAAGGGACCAAATCAAAATCCAAAAAAAATTTAAAGGGGAATTCAGGTATAAAAATGTAACAAGGGACCGATTCGAAACACGCGAATAATAAGGAGGGACTAAAGTGGGGAATAACCCCATCCTCCAAAACGCGCAGTTTCAAATGGACCATATTGAAACTGAAATGAAATTCAAAGGCATAAATTAAGAATAAAAATAAACTGGATTAAAACATAATAAAATGCGGAAGGACTACGCGCACAATTATCCCGATTAGCAGAAACACGCGAATCCTGATGCTCGCGGGTCAGGTCGCAGGGGTCTAGAGCCTAAACGGCGCCGTTTTGGGGTGTTTTGCAGCTAAATGAAACGGCGCCGTTTTAGTAGTGTTATAAAAGGCCAAATTTTTGCAAAAAAACTTCATTTTCCCCTTTCTTTTCTTCAAAAAAATTGAGAGCTCCTTTTAGGCCCTCTCTCATTCTCCTTTCCTCCGACCTGGGCACCAGCAAGCTCGCGCGGTGGCTCCATCGTAGCTCTGCCATGGCTTCGCCATGCCGGGGAGCAGTAAAAGTTTTAAAAAGATCCCTTTTTTTTAAAAGCTTCCAAAAAAGGTTTTGTTTCAAAAAAAAAAAAAAGAGCAAAAGAAACAGGCAAATCGCAAGTAAAATGACCTTCCTGTTCGTCGCACTCCCCTAACCCTCGTCGAAACCCAAATGGGTTTTGTGACATTTGGGTTACTAGAGACTCTCAATCGCGACGGAGGATAAACTGAAGGTGAGGTTTTTATTACTGTTAATGCTTTTTATTTCGAATCAAAAAAGAAAAGAAATAAAAATAAAAGAGGCACCTTTGAGAGTGTTTGATTTTTCTATTTTGTGAATCTGTTTTCTTTTTTTTTTTATTGATTTTTTTGTTCGTAGTCGAAATACAATCAAAGTCCAAATGGCTTTATAGCCAAACACAAAAAAAAGAGATAAATATAAAACTTCGCTCGTATTCTTTTGCTTGCTGTTTTGCTGTGCTGTTTTTTGTCTTCGTGCAGGTATGGAGGAGGACGTGGAGACACAAGCGGCGTTGGGGTGTACGGAGGTTGGGCGTGGGAGCGTACGGAGGCTGGAGGCTAGTTGCGGTGCAAACAAACCCTAGGGTTCCTGTGAGTGTTCGATTTTTGGGCCTGTTGGGCCATGTACTTTTTGGGCTAGGGTTTTAATTTAGTTGGGTTATTGTAAATGGGTTTGGATTTTGGGCTGTGTAAAATGGACTTCAGGACTTTATGTATATATTTTTTGTTTTTGTTTTGTTATTTAATCGTTTCATGGGCCCGGGCAAATTGGGCCATTTACATAATTTTTATATGTGTAATATTTATTTTCAATCCATATCACAAGGGTAGTAAGTTTTAGTATTAGATATTTTTGTATGTGTATTTGAAATAATTATTTGAAATATTTCACATAAAAAAATATTTGAATTGTGTTCAATTAGTCTGACTTCGGTTGGCTAAAGAAAGTGTGCAGATTTGATGAGTTCATGAATTGAATATGCGCTCTTATTGTTTCTTTCAATTGTTGTTTTGTATGTTCTTAAGAGCTAATATTGTTCTAGGGTTGTTAACTATTGTCTTAATAGTGTAGTAATTTCATTAATGTAATTATACCTTTTACCGTCTTATTTCAAAATATCTTGATAAGATCCAAACATTAGATATAAGAAATTAACATCAAAATATAAAACAAATGACTAGCGAAAATCTCATTATAGAACACTAAAGAAACGTAGCTAAAAAAATTCAACACTTGATTAAAGAACTTTAAATAAGGAAGTGCATTGATTCACAATCACACCATAGAACATTCAAGTCCTTTATACATTGTAATGGTCATATTAATGACCATGCACAAAAAGAAGTTAGTCTAATATCAAGTGTCATTAAGCACCTAATCTGGACTTTGTTGTATCAATATAGCTTCACCATTATGTATGTTTGTTGTATCAATATAGCTTCACCATGATGTTGTTTCTAACTTTCAAAAAACAATCCATGCATCCTACATCATTGGAAAAAATACAAAATAAAAATTATATACAAGCATAATTGATTGATAAAAGAATAAATGTTAGTATGAAACAAACCTATGATTAACAATTATAATTTGGGTATTCTTGATTACGTGTAAGTGATTCCTATAATTAATTGATTAAAATGATTAAATTCATAAAAAAATTTAAAAGATTTTTTTGATGAGAAAAATTCACTTGAATATGTAAAACCAGACATACTATATGTCTACAAATAAAATAAAAAATAATACCTGAGACGAATTTGGAGTTATTACACCAGTACTTTGTTGCATGCTATTATAAGGAAGCAATAATCATTATGGTCTTTGGTGACTGATTACCCATTGATTACAAGAGGGACTTGAATAACCATACAAAGGAAGCAACAGTCTCATATAACAAAATAGCACACCCAAACATTATAGTTTGTTAATGATGATTAATCCTCATAAAGGGAGAAAATATTAGGTTATATCTATTGGTACGATAAATTGTGTCAAAAACCGCAATATCTCTAAAGTAATCATAATCAATTCTTTATTTACCATTGCTAGGACAAGTTTGTTCAGTAATGTTTGTTTAGTGGCCTAATTAGTCATGGACATGGTCAATCACATTACGAGACAACTTGGGCATTTTTATGTGTTGGCCTTTCTGACACATGTCTTCTTTTAAAGTAAATGGGCCTTATGGAAAGCCTCAATTTTGTTCTCAAAAACAAAATTATCGATAGGAGTATTATGTGAAAAGATTGGATTTGTGAAAGAAGTAGAATTCAACTTGGATTAAAGAGAGAATTTTTCTCTCCTCAAAGATGTCATCAATGGCTATTATTTAGGAGAGCTTTTCTAATTGACTTCCCTGATTGAATATGAAGTATATAAGAAGTCAAGTTTATCTTGGTTACTTGAGGCTTATTGATGTTGCCTAGGATGCCTATAAATAGCCAGTACATTGTACATTCGAGGGTACTTGAATTATTTAGGGTAGAGAGTTGCGAAATATTATTTTGGCTAAGTATTTTCTTTTTTTAATTTTCACACTCAATTTTAGCCATTATTAGTGAGTGAATTTAAACCTTTTTAAGAGAGGTTCGGGTGAATGGTTGTAACTAAGGGTAAGCATTCGGTCAATTCAAGTCGAATCGAATCAAAAAATTTTGAGTTAGTCGAGTTGACAAATCCTATTTTAGCAATCGAACTTAATTTTAATTTTTTTTTGAGTCGAATCGAATTGAGTCAAAAAATTTCGAGTCAAGTCGAGTTGAGTTAACAAATCCTATTATTTATACTCAATGTTGCGTTTACATGAACTGATTATTTAACTAGTAGATGAAGCACAAGATTATTGGTAACGACCCGATAGTCAGGGGTGTCAGAAAGTGCATTCCTGGGACTCCTTTCTTGTAAATCAGACTCGTAAGTTGTGTAGTTAATTAGGTTTCGGTTAAGTGAATTTGATTGGATTAAAAGTAATTAGAATTATATAAGATATAAAAGGGGAAATGTGGAAGACTGTATATTTTATTACAAAAGTAGAAGTAAAGGAAACGTTTTTACAATGAGAGGATGGTGAATAAAAAGTAAAAAGAAAGATTTCTAAACTATTTTTGGGTTCGATGCCTTCTTTAGGCTTCTTCCTTTCCTATTTATAAGAGAATTCTAAAACTCTATTTAATTTTATTTTGAATCCCGCATAGTTTTTTTATAAGGATCCTGTCTCTTCATCAATATGGTTGCTTCCACGTTGTATTGTCTTGTCACATTATTGATTTGTTGGTTCCCTCCACATTGCAATCTTTTTTGTTTGCATCTGGATGCCTTTTTCTTCAAGTTACCTTCTTTTGTCCATTTGTTTTCTTTGGACTTTATTTTTCTACGTGGCTTGCCTGTTTTGGCTTTATCCTTCTTGAATGTATCTAGATTCATGTCTTTTATCTCATCTAGATGTAATGAATCTAGTGACAGTTTTGGTGAACTCCAAGCTTCCTACGTGTTTTTTATTTCTTCTATTGTATGAGATGGAAAATCTTCAATCTCCATTTCAGCTATCTTTTTAATAGTCGCAAAGATTATTCATCTCTGTCATTCTAGATGTTTCCAGTTTCATAAGCCAATATTCTTCTTTCATCGGTCCAAAGTCTATAAATCTGTTGCTGAAGTAAATATTGGGCTTTTGTCATTAGATCTATCCCTGCTTGGGTTTGATAATAACTGGGATTATTGTAACACTTGTCAATATTTTTTGTCAAGTGTTCTTTGTCTTCTTTGACTGCTGACAATTTGGGGCTTCCAATCATTCTTTGAATAATCTAAAATTGATATGGCTCATAAAGTTTTTCTTTTTCAGCAATACCAATAAGACTGCTTATTTCAACATAAAAATAATAATAAAAGTCATCTTTATTTATTATGTTTAATAATATAGACTTAATAGATGCAGGAAAGTCTTTTAATAGATGAAAAGAAAACTTTTGAACTACTAATTCTTTAACAAAACCCCCATTCAATACTTGCTTATATCAAATGGTTCATAATCAAGTTTAAATTTTATAGTAGGAAATTTTTCATCTAAATCATTAGTAAAAATATAAGTTTGTAGAAAATATTCTGAAAAAGCTTTTTGAAATTGAGCTTGCTGATTGCAAATAACTCTATTTATTTTTATAAAAATTTCTACTGGTAAAATTTTTCTAGCTTTATTATATAAACATAGTCTAAATATTTTATTCATAATAGGACTATTTGTTCCTTTATTAATAAAATACTGAAATATATCAAGAAGATTGTTTATCTTCTTAATATATATTCTATTTCAAGCTCATCCCAATCTCTATATAAAATAGATTTTAGTAATAAATTATGAGCTTCCTTTTCTTTAGTTGTTTTTTCAATTAAAAATTGTGAAAACTTGGTAAGAGCTCTTCTGAAATTAATTCTTTGTTCAGAAATATAGGTTTTCCATATTTCATTTATAAAATTGTATAATTCTAATGGTAAACTTGGATTATAAAAATATTTTATTTCCTGAATTTGTTGTTGTTTCAACAAATTTTCTGCTTCTTTTATTATTTCAGCATAACTGCCTTGAAATGCTGAATTTAGATTTTGGGACCAAGGGAATTGACTTACCGTTTTTGGTGTCATTGATAATTGAGTTTTACCTGGTTGTCTTACCATTGGATATGTCATATAATATCCCTGATTAGGATAAAAAGGTGCTTGTGCAAGTATAGTAACAAATCCTTGATTAGAATTTGTTGTTTTCCCTTTGTTGGGTCTTTTATGGACAGTTGTCTATTCACCAACTTTTTCTAGAGGTTTTTTACCTCTATCCATAGGACCTGCTAAGATAATCAACAATAATATCATCAGTTTATTTTACAGATAAAACTTCAAAATTAAAAGTACATAATTTATTGTACCATCTAATTCTTCTAGGTACAGTTTCTAAACTTTTACTAGTAAGAAATTGTTTAACTGCCTGATTATCAGTTTTTATGATAAATTTTTCAGGTGCTAAATATATAAGAAAATTTTTTATTCCTTTCTTTATTGCTAATAACTCTTTTTCATATATAACATAATTGATTTCATTTGGTTTAAATTTCTCCGAACTATATCCACATATTAATTCTTCATTATTTTTTGCCTTAGCTTTTAATATACAACCCCAATAATTTTGTGAGGCATCTTTTTTTAAAATTAATTTATCACATTGTTTAGGTACATAAACTTTTGAAATATGATTTATTTCATTTTTTAGATTCCGTATAATTTTTGAATATTTTTTAGACCAGATAAAAGTTTATCCTTTTTAATTTTTCATATAACTTACCTATTTTTTCAGATAAGTTAGGAAAAAAATTTCTTCCGTAATTAATAATTCCTAAAAAATTTTGAAGTTGTTTTTAGCTTCAATGTTTTCAAGAAATTCTTTTATTTTTACTATAATATGATCTTGTAGTTTAAGACCATCAGAAGATAATTTTAATCCTAAGAATTCAATTTCTGTTTTTTCTAATTCTATTTTCTTAGGACCTAGAATAATTCCATTTTTTTATGAATTCTTGAGAAATGATATTTAAATGTTTTCTATGTTTTTCTAATGTATCTGAAAATATAAAAATATCATCTATATAGACTACACAATTTTTTTTATATTTATTAAATATAAAATTCATCCATCTTTGAAAGATTTGCGATTCATTACATAACCCAAATGACATTACTCTCCATTGATAATGACCATTAGGTGCACTAAAGGTTGTTAAATGTTTAGATTATTTGGTTAGCATGATTTGCCAAAATCCCGATTTACAATCAAATTTACTAAAATATTTTGCTTGTTTAGCTTGATTAATTAAAATATAATTTCTTGGAATAAAATATCCTTCAAAAATAATATTTTGATTTAATCTTTTATAATTAATAACCATTCTAGCTTTTCCTCTTTTTATTTCAGCATAGTTTCTTACCATAAAAGCTAGTAATCCTTTTTCTAATAATTCTTTAATTTGTATATCAAATTCATCTATATCTTGTTTAGTATAGATCATGGGTTTAGCTCTAATAATTTTATTGGGATTTTCTAATTTAATTTCACAATATCTAGGACTATTTTGCCATAATTTTAATGGTTCTTCACTAAAATTATTTTCTAATATTTTAAACAACCAATGATTTGTTTCAAGTTGTTTAATATGTTCTTTTCTTGGTGGTGTAAAATTTTTATCACACACAAATTTATGATTTTCAACTAATGGTATTTCTACAGAAGTTTTTTCTACAGATAACATAATTAAATTTTTATCTATAGAAAATGGTAAATGTTGGTATATAAAATTATTTCCTAATAATATGCCTCCATGCATTACAGGAAAACATAATATTTTGGGTATAAAAAATCTTACATTATTTATGTAGATTGGTACGTTTCTAGCCTTATATTGAATTATAGTTTCATTACCATCTATTCCTATGGCCTTTATTGGGTGTTTCATAGGTTCTCACTTTTCTACAGGAATGTCATTTTTTCTGCAACTACTAGTTGTAGCTTCTGTATGTAATAAAGCATGCAACGAGTATGTTTTATATTCTCTAAATTGAAATGTAATTTCAATATATGTATAATATTTCCCAGACTGGAAATTTGAAAATATAATTATATCACCATTTCCAATTTTCATTTGTTGAATAATTGTTGAAGTTTGAATTTCTTCCATTCTAGTATTTCTAGAATGTGTACTTGGTTCAGTAGGGAATGTAAAGTCTCCTAACCCTATACTGTCGCCGAAACAGGGTTACAAGACATTACTAGTCAGTACAGTACAATACAGACATTAATTAAAAATAAATGTTCACACTCATCATAATTTTAAGATGTCGTCCCTTTAATGGGCCCTCGCGGTCCAATATAGACAGTAAAATCAATTTGGGACTAATTTAGAATCACTACGAATTTTTTTATTTATAAATTTTAAATTTTTTCTTTATAAACAGTACCACACGCCCGTGTGGCTTGGGGAACACGCCCGTGTGGCTTGGGGAACATGCCCGTGTGCCCCTTTCAACATGCCCGTGTGGGTACACCGTGTCACTCACACGGCCTGGACACGCCCGTGTCCTCTACCCGTGTAACTTTCTGACTTCCTACTTAAGAGCAACTAATTTCACACGGCCAAGGCACATGCCCGTGGTGCATGGCCATATCCCTCACACGGCTGAGACACACGGTCGTGTCTCCTACTCGTGTGGCAAGACCTGAGCATTTTGTTTTGAACATTTTAAGATGCAGGGGACATACGGCCTAACGACATGCCCGTGTGTAAACTGTGTGTCTCACACGGTCTGGCCACACGCCCGTGTTGCCAGGCCGTGTGGACTCAAAATGAGTCTCTTGTTAAAAGTTTACCATCCCTGCAAAACTTAAGCTTCAAGCTAACGATTTTATCTACTTTTAGCACGATTAAACATGCTTAGTACCCATCCAATTTTAGCAATAAAACATACAACCAATGTACCCTCAGTGTTACCACAATTTATATCAATTAAACATTATCATACTAACCTAATTAATTTTCCTAGATTTAGTCACCAAAACCTACATGTTTCATACATAATTAAACATTTTTATATCTTTCATTACCATTTACAAACATTAGCTTAATAACCTAGGTACATGCCATTATCAACAATTAACATGTTTTACCTTATTGAGTTCGGGATTGGCCTGCGATGCTAATTTAACGATCTAGCTTTAACTTAACCTGCACACGGAAACAAACCGTACGCTGAGTATGAACTCAGTGGTATTTCTGTAAACCGAACACTTAACAACATAACATACACTTAATATCATATAGTAATCATAAATATTCAATTATTCCTTTCATGGATAAATTCTTTATAACTTATTCAATCTTGATCATTTATCAACACGATTAGCTTTTCAAAATAAATTCACTAATCATCTGAACAATAATATTTTCCATTCATATGTCTCACTAATACTTCAGTTCACTATTCAATAACAGTAAATAATATTCAACTATCATACTTCATTTAGTAATCTGTAATAAACTAGGCTCAATATCAATCAATTTATCAGTATCATTCAGTAGCATTCAATTATTCAGTAACTTTTAATTATTCAATAACAGCCATTTATTCAGTAACAATTATTTATTCAGTAACAGTCAGTTATTCAGTAGCAGTCAATATTTTCAATATCTATCAATCGGTATATCATTAACATTCAGTAATAGTCAAATATTCAGTAATAATTAATTAAACAGTAACAGTCGGTCTTCAGTACTTTTATTCACCCCTATTAACATGACTCGGACCTGGACGGATACACGGATCCAACCCACACACAGGGGATAATATACAGTGTTTCATCGGTCGAAGCCGGAATACACCGTATCGGTAACAGTAACGGTAACAGTAACAGTAATGGTACATAGAGTACCTCATCGGAACAAATTCGAACGATGAATAGATCAGTGCGAGTACCTCTTCTAACGAATCCGGAACGATAATGATGGCGACACTTATAGTGTCTCATCGACACACAGTCGAAATATCCCTGAACACTTCCAATCCTATGGCATGCCAACTATATCCGACTAGTCCAAAACTGTTAATAGGGTTATCAATTCACTTTCTTAATTCAGTATCTCTTTTAATTCATTTATGAATCAGTTCAATTAAATACAATATACATTTCAATTCATTTTTAATAATCACACATTCAATTCATTTCTTAATAATCATATATAATTCATGAATTTTTATTCAATTCAATACCATAATAATAATACTGACCATTCATATTAAATAATAAATTCAACAAATAATTATTAAGTTCGGATTATAGAAATACAAATCGCAATTTCCGAGCTATCCCTCGTCGACTTTGTCTTTTCCTCGCTTAGCCGAGATTTTCCGGCACAACGCTAGCTATTAAACTTCCAAGCTTCAAACCTTTAGTTTTCCCTTTTCTTCTTTCTTTTCTCTTTTTCTTTATTTCCTTCCCCTGCTCTCTATTTCGTTCTTCATTCTATTTCCTTTTATTTCTTTTACTTTCGTTTTATATATATATATATATATATATATATATATATATAAAATATAATATAATATAACAATAATAACTATAATAAAGTATCTATTTAATATCCAATATCTATTTTACATTTGTATACATATATATTATTACACTTGTCTTTCTTTAATCTATTTATTATATAAATATCTTTTATTTAATAATAATATATAATTTAATAATATACTTATATAATAAGTAAATATACATGTATTTTACAAATGTATGTATATTAGTATCACACATGTCACCATATGCACCATACATTTGTCTTACTTTTATTTATTTATCATATAATATCAATTTAATAATAAATACATTAATATTTTCTTAAATAATAAGCAAATACATACATGTATTACAAATGTATGTATAATATTTATTACACATGTATTTTATTTTTGCCATACACTTGGCACTCACTTTCACTTATTTACTTATTTAGTCCTTTCAATTTTCTTTATTCTATAATTAAACTTTCACACTTCATTCAATTTAATCCTTTTATCTAATTATCCTTAATTTAAGCTAATTTACTTCATTAAACTTTAATTAACCACTCACTTAACTTCGTAAATATTTTTAATAAATATTTACGAATTCATTTTTCAGAAACAAAGACTCGAAAATGCACTTTTTTCGATAACTGTAAAATTCGGGTCATTACAGGGAAAATAGGAATATGAACTATTTTCATACCTATTGGTGTTGAATTTGTACTTGTATTATCCCCTTCTTCCTCTATTTGAGTATTTGAGGGCAAAACTAAATTATTATTTGTATTTGTTATAGCAATATTTTTAAAATATAATTTATCTCCAGATGACATTATTCTATAGTACTTACAGGTTTAAAAGTACTAGCACTGTTTATTTTTTCTATCATCCAGTCTTTTGGTATTAATAGATCTCTTAAATGTAATAAACTTGGTTGTATTTCAGTAGTAAATTTATTATGTTCAAAGAGCTCAATAATTTTATTATTAATTTCTTTGATTTTTACCTCTGCTGTATTAGTATATTCATTAATAGAAGTCCAACTTATTGCTAGATCTTCTGCTAAATCATTAATTTCAGAATTTTTGGTCTGAATTCTTAGACATAAACACTCTTCTATTAGAGGATCTGTAATAGATATAAAGTACTTTGGTTTAACTTTAAATCCTATTACACTGGTATGTAAATTTGATTGAAATCCTCCAATAAGTGCTTTTATTGGATTTTCAAATCTTTTATCTAGCAAAACTGCTATTATAGGTATATCATGACCTTTTCTAAATAAGGCTCTAATAGTTATCATAATTATACCTAAATGTATATATCTAACTTGAGGATATTTCTTTTTAATCCTCTTAATTTTGTCTTTAGTAAATAATGAGATTTTTGTTAATCCTCCTCTAGTATCTTTAGCGACTATGTTGCCACTAATTTTTCTATATACCTTTGACTCCATATTTTGAATTTAGATATTTTATATATTTCTTCTTTAGAAATATGATTTTTATTTATTTTTTCTATCATTTCATCAGAAAAGTCTTTTTCATCTCCGATTAAATTTCCTAATTTTATATCTTGTTGTTCAGATTTAGGAATTTCTTCTAATTGGTTATTGGAACTACTTCCAATATTAAACCTTCTTTACCTGTATCAGAATCTGTTTCTGATATTAGTTCATATAATATTTCTTCAGGATTTATTTCCTCTTCATAACATATTTCTAAATCTTGTTCTTCAAGTTGTTTAATCATTTTCTTTGCACTTTTTCCTTTGTTAGGACAATTTGGTACTATGTGACCTTCTTCATCACATATAAAACATTTACATATTTGTTTTTTAGGTTTTTTAGAAATTTTTCTTCTAACAAATCTTTTCTTTTTATTATAACCAGTATATTTTTTATTTCCTGGTTTCCATCTAACTAGCTTATATCTTCTATTTTTCTTTTTATATCTTTTATAAGTAGTAGGGCGTATTGGTTTACATCCAAATTCCCATTCATTTTCTAAAATTTTTGTTCAATGTTTAGTATTTAATTTATGCTTAACTTGTTTAGAAGCTTTAGTTTGTAAACAATATAAAGTTATTCTTTCTTTTGCAAAATTTTTCCTATTTCCTATAGAATCTATATTTTCTGGTTCTACACCTGCCATTTTACTATCTTTTTCTAGATAGAAACGTATTTTTTAATACATATCTCATCCCATGATTATGGTAATTTATGAAAATATTGGTTTTTCCAAAATTCTATATTTTCATTTTTTAGTTTTTGATATTCATGAAGAAATTTTTTAGAAAATTCTTCTAAATATCTAATATCATGTAATTTAATTTTTGATAATATATAACTAGATATACTATCCTGATCTTTTTTTTTTATCAAAATAGCCACAATTTTTTTTTTTTAGAATAAAAGTTAATCCTTTTAAAAGATCTTTGAGAGTTCCTATTTGGTTGATTAACTGCCCTTTTTGTTCTTTTCCTTTATCAGATTCTTTTCACCTTCTTAAAAATTGTAGAACATCTCCTTGAAATGTTCCAACAAAATAATTAAAAAAAAATTATTTTGACCACATATTGTTGTTGTTTACAACAATAGTCATAGATTGTACCCAATCATCTATGGTTTTTTCATAGTCAGCTATAGGAATATTAGTTAAGTCTAAATATATTCCTCCTTGAGCAACATTTCTTTTATTTAAATCATCTATTCTATGTGGGACAGGTTGACTAGATGTTTCTCCTGGATTTTCAGATTTTATTTCATTAGTAGCTATATTTTCGGTTTGATTACCAAAAATTCTAGTTGTATTTTCAACTTTTTCATAATCTTTATTAAAAGATCTTAGATAATCATCATTTTGAATATCTGACTCTATTTTTCTTTTTCCATAAGGATCTGTTAGATTAGTATCCATAGGTTCTGGTATTTCTATATTTTCTTCCTCATCTATTGAAGTGTTTTCTTCATCAGATTTATAGCTTGTAACCTTTAAGTCTTCTAGGTTATCAAAATTACTAGAACTACTACTATTTGTAGTGTCATAGTTTAACATATAATGATAGTTAAATAAAGTAAATAAGTCTTTATGTTTTTCATAAATTTGTTCTATTAATTTTAAATATTCAACTCTTTCATTTTTATCAGATGTTTTAGTAAATTTATTCTTCCAGTGTTCTATAAGTTGTTTATAGGATTTGAAATCATATTCTTGTTGATGAGTCTATTTTCTTTTTTCATGTTTTTTCATGTTTTTTATTTATGGAAGATGATTTTTTTGAAGAAGTGTATTTTTCCTCAGATAAAGTTAATATTATATTACTATTTCCATAATATAAAGGTCCTAAATCTATCGCTTATTCTATATTTTTATTAATAAGAACTTGGTCTTATTTATTATTAACATTAGATAATATTTCTTTAGATTCGTTGTTCAAATCTAATTCTGTTACCTCTCCTAAATTATTTATTTGTTTCTCTATATTACTTACTTTATTATATAATTTATGAAAATATATAGAGGTTATATCCATTAAACTATTAAAGCCTTTACTAAGAGCCGAAATATTATTTTCACTTTAGAATCTATATGCATAATATGATTGCAAATTTTATCTTTGTATAGACAATCTGTTTCTTCCATGATATTTATCTTTGGTACCTAAAACCGTCTGTTATCTTATTATGTCTTAACAATCAAAAGGCCTAAAGTCTCACTCAGACATCAACAGGCAACATTATATATCTTGTTGATGTCTGAATTTGATTAGGATAAATATATTTATTAAATTGCGTATAGGGTGAAAGTTGAATTATAGATTAAAAATAAATTAAAGGGCCAATGTAGTAATTATACCTATGTTATAAAAATATGTTAAAATATGTTATCTTGATAATTAAGTAAATGTATATATATTATATAATAATAATTTAAAGTATAATAAACAAATAGATAAAAAAAAAAAAGCTATACAAATTAGAAAGAAAAGAAAGAAAAAGAGAAAGAAGATAGGAGAGAACGCATGGCCAAGGGCTCTAATTTTTCAAATTTCAATTGGTTAGTCAATTTGGTCCCCTTTTGTTGTAATTTTTATGTTTTTGGAATCTTGGTACTTAGGGCAACCCGACCTATGTCAAAATTTTAGCAATTATTAAGATTTTAAATGTTGTTATTGTTAAATAGTTTAAGTATTATGGATTAAATTGATAGATTTTTAAGATAGAAATAAAAAGGATTAAATTGTAGAATAAATTATAAATTTTGAGTAATAGAGACTAAATTGTGAAAATTTTGAAATTTAGGGGTTTAAGTGAAAATAGGAAGTTAAATTTATTTTAAAGTGTAATTTGTATGAAAATATAGAATTAAATGTGAAGAATAAAGATTAGTCTCGGTTTAGGGACTAAATTGAAAATTAGGCAAATATTGAGTAAAAATTAAAATATTCAATATGAACTTGAATTGTGTTATATTGTTGAATTTTAATTGTTTTAATTCCGTAGCTAACGTCGTACCGGAATTCTCGACAAAAAAGGGGAAAGATAAAATCGATGTCGAATAGCTCAGAATTCCTAGTTTGTATTTCTATAATCTGAACTTAGTTGTTAATTGTTATAATTCAATTTAATGCATATGGTAAGTGTTGAGGTGAGTAATTGACATTTTGATAATTGATTGAAATGGATTGAATTGGTAGATACATATTGAATGTATTGATTATTGAATTAAAATAAATATATGTGTTAATGTGAAAGTTGGATATTAATTATTATAGATTGAATTTAATTCATGTGTATATATGTGATTATATGAAAAATTAGTGTTGGATATTTGTTATATCTAAAATGTGAAATTAAACCCTATTAACTGTATCGGACTGAGTCGGATATAGATGGCATGCCATAGGACAGGAAGAGTTCAGGGATTTCTTCAACTTCGAGTCGATGAGGCACTGGGTGCCAAACTAGTGTGTTGGTTGGATCCGTGTACCCGTCCGAGTCATAGTCGTGTTAATAGGAGTAATTAAATAAAACGGTACTATGATTGATATTGGATCATATTGTATGTGAACTGAAAATGGGATAATGATTTGAAACATGAAAATGAGATACATGAGTTATGTACTCATAAATTGGATATGGAATGGATAATATTATTGTTTAAATGATATGTGGATCAAATTGTGAAAAGCTATTATATAGTAAGTGATGAGAATTAAGTATGGTATGAAATGATGTATTCATGAGTTGAGTATTGAATGGCTAATGCCATTGTACAAATAAATGTGGTTTGATATGTAAATAACTATTTATATAGCAATTGTGTGAATTGGGACATTGTTTAACAAAAGAAATATGATAGCATATGATAGTCATGATACTGGACATTAATATGTACTTAAAATTCAATTGTTCATATTATATTATATTATCTTTAAATATTATGATTATAGATATACCACTGAGTTTTACTCAGCGTAAGGTTTTGTTTTTCCTTGCGCAGATTAGGTACTTCACTTTTGATCGCCGATTTAGCATCCAACAATGATCCCGAACTCAAATGTGGTAATGTTTATCTTTTGTGCCGGCATGTACCTAAGATGTCTAAATGATAGTTATTCTGTGGATGGATTGTAAATTAGGTTATAAGTGTAATGTTGGTTTGGTATATATATATATATATATATATATATATATATATATATATATATATAAACATGTGTTTATGTTTGAAGCCATAGTATGGTATGGAAAATTGAACTAAAGCTTGGTATGTACATGTGAATTCAAGTTAATGTTTTAGGTAGATATGAGTTAGGCCAAATTGATGGAATTTTACATGTTTATAATTTTAATTTGAATGATGCATTGATGATATGTTTTGATGATATAAATTTGATACCAATGAGGGTACATTGGTTAGGCACCTAGGATGATTGGTTTAGCATGTTTTGAATGTGTTTGATCTTGTTTTGAACAGGTTAAATGAATGGTTTTTGAATTGTTTAATGTCCAAACATGTAGGAAATGGTAAATTTATTGTTTAAGGCATATTTTAGGCCCACATAGCCAAACACGCAGGCGTGTGACTTGGCCATGTAGACACACAGCTAGCACACGAGTGTGCGAGACCATTTTAAAAGGTACATGGCCTGGCACATAGGCGTATGGCTTGGCCGTGTGACCCAAGTCAGAGAGTTACAAGAGCACAGACACGGGCTGGGACATGGCCATTGTCCTTGCTTCAAATGCCCACACGGCCGTGTAAACCCTGCAGTTAAAAATTTTCTAACTTTTTCCAAAAATTTTCAAATATTCCCGATTTAGTCTCAAATCATTTCTAAAGTGTTTTCAAACTCTCAAAGGCTTATTAAGGGACTTTATGCATGTTAATGTTGAATCATTTTATGATTTTTGAAATGTTTGAAATGAATATATAGATTACGATTACTCGGTAATGCTCTGAAATCCTATTCTGGCGATGGATACGGGTTAGGGGTGTTACATTATTTAACTACATAAACAATATAATGGTTTTGATTTTAACTTAATGGTTAAATATTTATCAAAACAACGTAGTTTTGCCTTTTAACTTTAGAAAAGGTAATCATTTATCAAGATGACGTAGTTTTGTCTTTTTTTATTCAGATTTTCGGATAACTCAAATTGTGTAATTCATATTCGAGTTAAACTAAAAAAATTGATTTTTTATTCGATTTTATCCGAATAAATGATTTATTCGAATAAATTGAACTATTTAATTCAAGATTTAAATTTTTTATCGAGTTTTTCGAATCGAATCGGATTGTGCTCTCCCCTAGTTGTAACTAGTTGGGACTAGCTATTGGGGCTGCAAATACATCTTGTAGAAGGATAGTTTGGGCTTACACCAATAGGTGATTGGACCAATTGATGAATAATAGACCATTCACTAAGTAAGGCTTCACAGAATAGGATTGTTTTCGAATTGCGTGAACAAATGACTGTGTGCAAATCTCTTGCTACTTTCTCTATTTCTATTTACGTTTTATTGTTTGTTCAATTCTGTGACTAAACTCGCTATCAAATAATAAAGTGATATTTGTAGCAAACTAACGTGGTTTTTCAACCATATCTCCAAAAACAGTTTGTCATTCGATTTTCTTGATCCAATTGAACCATGTAAAAAAAAATTGGATCTTCACTTGCTTTAACCTTTAAATGGTTAAGTAAATTTTGACCATATTCAGCTTCAATCATCTTCATTATCTTTTGTTTGTCAATGTAGTTATAGCAATCTCATTTTGTAAACCCAACATTTTCAGTTCCACCAACTTCATTTGACATGTAAGAGTAAACATCTATAGGACGTATACTAGCACTAGCCATTGAATTATTGGCGTTAACTTTAGCCATCGGAACTGAGTAAGCTAACTTGAGTAGATGTCTTTTTGAAGGAGTTGCTAACTCATAATTATGCTCAGAAATAAAACGATTGATTCTCCATTAGTCATCTTGTATTGTAAAGCGAATCATTGTCGGACATTCAATTCTTGTTTCCAAATTGTCAATTTTTTTTTGTATCCGCAACATCTTTAAATTCTTTGAAACCTTGTTTGGAACAATAAAAGTCTTTAGTATGAATAATATCTGCTAGAAAGATATCTGTTTTTTCATTTTTGAACACTAAAACCAATACGATGAGCATAATCTGTATACAAATTACAAGCTTCATCTTCACTACCTACCACAATTTCCTTCAAATTAGCACTATCAATTTCTATCCTTTCTACATAAGTAAAACTTTAAAAAAATTTCTCAACCATATCATGCGATGTATCTACATCAAATTAATCATATAATTATATAGCATAATTATAGAATCTAAAAGAAATCGAATCACGAAAGAATAGTTTTATTAATAATATATATTTTTCTAAAGAAGCATATATTTTAAATTAACTAACTAATACATATATAAATAAAATATAAAAATTATTAACTAAACTAAATTCAGTAATTGAATCAAGAGAATAAAAATTCTATATTGAAAAATAAAGCAAAGCACAGCAAAATAAGACAATTTAACTTACAACAGACGCTTAAGAGGAAGAAATTTGTTTTTTTTTTCAACTACAATAACATAGTAAAGCTCGAACAACAAACACGACTAGTGCGACTCGAACCTAAACCACACCTGAACTGGTGAACACTCTTAACCATTAAACTATCACATGAGATTCAGAGCTTAAAAATTTTGGTAAATTACACCAACAGTCACCCAACTTTGGGGTAACTGACAAAACAGTCAACTAGGTTTCATTTCAGTCACTTAACTTTCAAAAAGTAACAAAACAGTCACTAACGTTATAAAAAAGTGACAAAACAGTCACTAACTAACAGTTTCCGTTAGTGCCTTAACAGAACTGCTGATGTGGCAAGTTAACTAGCTGACGTGGCCAGTTAACTTGCCACGTTGGATGAAAAAAATTAAAAAAAAACCTTTTAACAGATAATAATAATAAGAAGAAGAAGAAGAGGAAGAAAAAATAGTAGTAGCAGAAGAAGAATAGAAGGATAGCCATGCATATTTTTGTTGTGAAATAGAAGGAACCATATATTAGAATCTTTGCTGCTGTTGAGAGAGTTATCATGAAATGATAAAAGAAAGAAAATTGGTTTTTTTTTCTCAGCAACCAAACAAGCTAAGAAATTTGAAAGGAAAGTGAAAAAGATATAACCTTGAATTGAAACTAGTGTTTGGCTTTTGAGTCAAAGCAGTCAAATGAAATTTCTCAAATACACCATGTGGCACGACATATAACACCCATTACTCTGTTTTTTACCTTCAGATCTCGCATATGTTTTTTCCCTTGGGGTTATCCGCTTAGCTCATTTAGCAATGTTTAATGGTTAACAAAGACCTCCATGGCAGCAATAAAGAAGCTTTCCTCTCTTTTCCCTTTGTTGTCTCTCATTTGCTTCATCTCTTTCTTTCTTCTTCTCTCTATTTCCAGAAAAGCCTCCATTTCCTCTTCCACAACTCATCCCCAGTTCCTCCGCTTTAAACCCATCGACGCCAATCCCACCACCCAATTAGGCCCATCTGCAACCGGCAATTCTTCATGCGAAATAAGCTTAAGGCACTCGCTGGAAAATTTTTAAATTAATGAGGAACTATTCAATGTCTATTATAACCAACCACAAATACAAATGGTGAAAAACACCCAAAAACTGAATGATTCTTTAAAAGAACAAGATTCCACATAAAATGAAATTTAAGTTCTGATTCATTGTCCCAACCATTGCCGAAAATAGTCTATTCTTCTATTCTTTTATTTACAGATCACTTCCACCAAGGCCTTCAATTGAAGACGTTGCAGCAACCAAATCCATTCTCAAAACTGTAGAAAATGAAGAAAAAATCAAGCTTCAGGAGATCTCAATGGAACGACCACCTGAAGATGTCCCTGATGTGGTGGAGGGCGTTGGCCATGGAGGTGTCGATGCCGTGGAGATTTCACAAAGCTCCTTCCATTTTCTCTTATTCTTCTTCTCCTCCTCTTCCTCCTCCTCCTCTTCTTCTTTTTCTGTTTCTTCTTCTTTTTCTTCTTCTTCTTCTATTCTTCTTCTATTGCCCAGAGCTATTTAGGGTTAAAAATGGCTGTTAAAGTGACAGCTAACCCGCCGTTAATGCCATGTCATGTTTCCATTACGTCTGTAACGGAAAATGGTTAAAAGGACTGTTTTGTTATTTTTTTAAAGTTGAGTGACTAAAATGAAACCTAGGTGACTATTTTGTCAGTTACCCCAAAGTTGGGTGACTGTTGGTGTAATTTACCCTAAAAATTTTTATCCATTGAAAATAGTATGATTTTAGAGTTACTGAAATATTTTACTGTAAAGTAACCCAAATATAATATTTTTATTTTTAATCGGTAAAAGCAATGAATAAAAAAAAAAATCTAATCATCAATCAATAATAATCTATATATAAAATTGCGTAATAAAGAGAGCAAAAATAGTTTAACCATAAAAACCGCTTAAGAATAATTCCTTTCAATTTCAATATTATTTCACTTTGATCGACTTTGCTTTGCTTCATAGGACTTAAAACACCGAAACCAGAAACAAACGCCCCTATATCAACACAAGATTGAATCCTACGATACAAAAGGAAGCACGGCAGCAATTTGGAATTGCTGTAAGGTTTGCACTCAATCTCTTGCTTCACCTCAAAACCATAGCTTTAATTTTCACTAAAACTATGTGGGAGATAAGGGAAAGACGGCTCCTTTGCTTGAAGAAAAACGATCCCTTTCTTGTAAGTTTCTTCCTTTTTCTCATCCACTTTCTGTTATAACCCTTTTCTTGCTATGAGTTATGCTTTTGCCTTGGATTGGTAAAATCACTCTCTTTTCTTTTTGTTTTCTCATTTTGGCATGCCTTTGTTCTCTTCTTTTTCTTTCATTCCTCTTTTACTTTTCTGGGTACTTTCCGTTTTTCCTTTCTGCATACTTTATGGTGTTCTTGGACGTATTTTCTTCAATGGGTTTATGTCAATTAGCCTTTTTATTTTTGGAGGCGGAGGGGTTCTTTTTGGTAGGCAGTTGTTCAATAAAGTGTCTTTGTTGTAAAAAAAAAAAAAAAGGGGATAAAAATAATTTTCTTTTGAAATTTTAATGTCCTTGCTCCAATTTGCTGGGCTTTTGATGCTGAATTTTTCTTAAAGAGATATCCTATTGTTTTGATGGTTAGAGCCAAATTCTTGTAAGCATTTGTAGGGGTCCTAGTTCTGATTTCAGTTGAAAAGTTGAGAGGAGTTCCATAAGAGCATAAATGTATTTACTACTACCTAAATTAAAAACTTTTTAGCTTGTTCCTAATCATTTGTGGTTTTTCTGAACAGGACAAAAAAGTAAACGAGAGAAGTTGATCAACTGGTTCCTAGCTTGGGTTATTACATCCGATTCTTGAGTTTTTCCATATTTGAATATGGGGGATCATTTTGTATTATTAGTGGATCGGTTGTTGACAGAATCCACACTGGAAGCTGCAATCGGAAGCAGGAACGGGTCTTTGCAGGCCACTGCATCAACGGTTGATGACACGAAGGTATTCGGTTCTTCAACAACGGTGGATTTGTCATCCCCGAGGAAAATTGTGGAATGCAGGATATGCCAAGAAGAGGATGAAGATTCAAACATGGAGACCCCTTGTTCTTGTTGTGGCAGCTTGGAGGTTAGTTTGGTGCTTATTTAGTTTCCAAAATTGAAAATTTTAAATTAGAGTTTTTAAGTTCCTTTAACCTTACCCTTTCATGCTTTATTTATCATAGACAACCCCAGAGGTCTCTCACCATGCAAAAACTTCTGTTTTGATGTTATTGCAGTATGCTCATCGAAGATGTGTACAAAGATGGTGCATTGAGAAGGGCAACACTACCTGCGAAATATGCCATCAGGTTACTTAACTTTTCACATTTCATGAAGACTTTCTTTTTTTCTCAATTCCAATTTCTTCAAGTAATATACAAATTTAGTTGTTCATTGTATAGTTCATCCTGACTTTATGTTATACTAAAACATACCTCATCATCATCTTCTGCTTTTCAGCAATTCAAGCCTGGCTATACCGCACCACCTCCTCTGTTTCAAATCAGGCATCTTCCAATGAATCTAAGGTAACCTTTTGTATGAGTTAAAAAAGTAATAATTAACAGTCTCTTATCAGGTTATAAGTACCTTTTATGCTTTGTATCAGGGCAAACTGGGATATCTATAGGAGGGAGTTAAATGATTCTCGCTTTATAGCAGTTGTATCAACAGATCGCCACTATGATGAATATTCAGTTTCAACTACAACAAGCTCGATATATTACATAACAGTTGCAATAGTGGTAACTCTCACTCTTTAAATCAAGTTCACTGTCCTAAAGAATAATGCAATTCGGTAGAATATATGACATATTCTAATTTAAACACTTAAAAGATTCTACTAAATGTACCATGCTAAGTATGCTTCTTTTTGACAGACATAGCTAACTAAAATATTAATAGCTGTTATGATTCTTACAGTGGCAGTTAAACTTTTAATTTCCAAATTTGTGCTGAAAATCATGGAGACCAATGTGTAAAACCATCTAATTTTATTAGGATGAACCCGAAACCATGAATTTAGTTTATTCATCAACTGCTTTCCTCCTCTACTTGATTTCTTATTCTTTTCTCCTGCAGTTCATGCTTCTTTTGATTTTACGACATATTCTTCCTGTCATACTTGCTGGAAGCAATGAGTACACTTTCCAATTGTTTACGGTAAGTTTTGTTCTTGTGTTTGAAGATATTGATTGACTTCCAGTGTATAAACTAGCGCTGTCACATGTTGTACAGTTGCTATTACTTCCGATTGTTGGGATTATCCTGCCAATATATTTGATGGTGAAAGCAGTGAGTGCCCTCCGTCACCGCCGGGAACAACAGGTGAGAGTTTCACTTTGGTTCAACTCATAATTTCCATCTCCTGTTATGATGAAAACAATTTTTGCTCAGTGAGTATTTTGTTTTGGTTAAAACCATTAGGAGGCTCCAAATTCATTGTTTACTCAATCAGATGAAGAAACTGAGCATTCTACCATGCAAGCTCAACCTCACATAGTCAACATCCTTTGAATGCCACAGATGCACTAGAAGTCATTACAAGAAATTGGTGTCATCAATATCAGGCCATCTTTGGGGAGTAAGAGTAACAAAACTGGAAGATGTTGATCTCAGCCAATAAGGGCTTGTAGTTTGGCAAAAATATTTTTATTACATGTTAGGCAAGTAGTCTTTAGAAAAAGATTGTACAGACCAACTCTGGGGAAGACCCCCTTTGTATATAGTTAAAGAAAATATACACTGACAGAAAGAAATACGAAGGTATGTACTGTGTATATAACCAGTGTACAGTATACATAAAAAGGGCAGTAATACAAGTGTACATCGTTTTGTTTTAGCTGCTTTCTCTTGGTTTTTACGTGGGCGTCCCCAAACTATGGGTGGCTCGTTATTGAATCTTTAAAATCAGTATTTGTTTTTTGTCAACTTGTGTGTTAATGTTGTGGAACATACTTTAAACATGTGCAGCATATCTAGTTTCTCAAAAATGTCTTCCACTTTTCAAAAGCATAAAAAGATATTCACCGGAAAAACAGATTTGATATTCTATTTGAGTGAAATACTATCATTCGGGAAGCCAATTGCTAAAGAATACGAAAACCGTTTTTGAAGAATTATATTTCCCTAAATAAATTGGTGCAAGACTGTACAATTTCTACATTTCTGAAATTCATGACAGCCCTGATATCAATGATTGCAAAGATTGCAAGTGATCTATTAAGAAAGTGATACAACCACATATGCAAATACAAGGGGCATTGAGTTTTCCGAGTGAACCATTGAAAGAGGTTACCATGGTTCTTCAATGTTTTAATCATATGAACAAAATAAAGTTCAGAGAAGGAATTGGACCTGAAACTTGTATCAGACATTCCCAAAAGTCACTCTAAGCATTCATGCAGGCAGCAGCAGCAGCATTGTCAAAGGTAAAATGGAAATTAAGTAACAAGATAAAGAAGCCAAAAATGAAGATTAAGTTAATCTGTAGGACCTCGAGTGCAACGGTACAAGGCTGTAATCTGGATTTCTACATGGAGCTTGAGGTCATCTGATGGGGCATCTTAAAGATTGTGTTTGATATTTTTGTTGTTCTAGTAATCTTAACTCCAGCTCCTCCTTGGCCTGAAAAGTGGTGGAAGGAAATCAGATACAAAAGTTGCATCCTAAATATCAAAAACTTCTCTCTCTACAACTCTCCCCCCACCCCTCTCACCCTGTTTCTCTATACTCACACGGTTATAATCCTATTTGAAAGAACTCATATCCTCAGAACTATCATATGTTCTTTAAAGAGTGTAGTTGGTGGTAATACTTCCTATTCTTCTGCTGGGAACGCCAGTAGCAAGCAAGTGCTCCAAATGCACAGCTAGCAAGAGCAATAGCCAATGCAGCCCCAACTGGCACTACAACAGCGTTCGTTGATGAATCTTCCAGAATAACATTGGTTCCATCACCTACTAGAAGACCCTTTTCTTTGTACAAAGATACAAGTGTATTCCCATAATAACTAATTAAGAACTTGAATACTTCATCTCGCTTCCAATCGATCTGACTGCCTCCTTTATCTTTGGGACCTCGGGAATGATGACATGAAGGACAAAGCTGTTTTGGAGGCCAAATAATCTTTGGGAACTTGGGATCTCCGGTTTTTAGAGATGCTTCTTCCTTCATTAATCTTTCATTAACTTCATTATGTGCACTCCACAACCAAAGGGCAAAGTCACGGGCTTTTGTGAAAGGACTTTTAACACTGCAAATTGAACTTCTGCAGTTAGATGAAATAAATTTACATATTTAAGAAATAACTTGCTTTGGAATCAAATTTACCTTGAACACATCTCATAAAAATGTTGACGGCACTCCTGACAAATAAAGAAGTTGTGAATAAAATCACAGATAGATGTAAATGCAGTCTGGCTCTCTCCATCCTCAATCCTCACAGAGAGGGAATGCATTAAAACCCATAAGCCACAACTGCATACAAATATGTTTAATTATTGACAGTTTATAAAATCAATTACAGCTGAAGGAAACTCTCTATCTTATAATTGTTGAAAAAGAATTATAGGAACAAATAACTATGGAAGAAGGCAAGTCTGATAACCCTAAAACAAATTTTGATGACACAGCTTTCATTCTTTCACATCATAAATTGCAAAATGGCTTAATTAGTTGTTCTACGGCTAAAATATAAAAAATAACATTAACTGTTAAAATCCATTATCTTTGCCGCACTAGTGTTAGCATGGTTCTTACTCTGCTGCATTAGCATTTACATGGCACAAACATGATAAATAAGGCTCCCTAGATGTTGATTTGGAATGCCATATAAGACCAAGTCAACTTGAATTTTCATATTATAAGTTAAAGCCAAGAAGATGTCCATGTGGCAAAAAGGTTTCCATTAGAAATAAGGACATAATGGAACAAAGAACTTTTAAGGACGACATTAGGTACATAGTAAAATAAAAGTAACCTGAAATTTTTGAAAAAGCACAAGGATTTCCTTAGATTTTTAGCCCAAAAATATGTAAGAAGTTTAGCAAATAATACCATAATTCAACATGAGGGACAGAAAGATTATGACAGAGACAGAGGCAGAAGTTTCCAGAAAAACTAAAAGGGTTAAGTTATTATTTGGTGCCTGAACTTGGAAACTTTTCCCACATTGGGGTCTGAACTTTTTTTTGGTCCAAGTTAGGGCCCGAACTTGGCAATTGTTCCCACATTAAGGCTTGAACTTTAGGGTTTTCAAGGACTAACTTGGATTAAAAAAAAAAAGTTGAAGTCCCAATGTGGGAACATTTGCCAAGTTCAGGGCCTAACTTGGACAAAAAAAAGTTCAGGCCCCAATGTGGGAAAGTTGCCAAGTTCAGATCCCAAAATGTGATTTAGCCAAACTAAAAAGAAAAGGACAAAAAATGAAAGTGAAGAAAAAAAGCTTGCGTCGCACGCAGTTGGCATGTATCTTGAGCTAATTTGCTAAAACCAAATTGGATCCCCTAGTAACATTATTAGTTTGCAATTCACCCTCCTTTTAATGCATAAGCTTATCATGTTCACACAATATGTACGTCACAGAATAAACATAAATTAGATCAAATATGCAATAATAATTACATTCAAATCTATAAGCCTACTAGCAACCCAGCTATCCCTCATGCACAGACCCTATGGAAAGAGTGCGCTACTACTTCAAGAGTTCATTGAGAAGTAAAATAATTTGATACCAAAAGAAATGCTAAAGGAAGTGAAAGACTTCTGGATGGAGAAGCTCAAGTTCTTTCAAAATTGCATGAGCTAAAAATTAAGGGATATCAAGTCATTACCTAAAGCCCCGGGTATCGTTCTTGCTGCCACGACAAAACATCTACAAAGAAAGAACATCAAAATGTGGTGTAAAGCAAACATTAAAAACTCAAACTCAAATGTAAAACTTTCAAAAGAATATATTTGGTCTTGGAGAAAATAAAAATGAATAATAGAGCTTCATTGATTTGACAATCTCACAGCTCAAATCAGTCATAATTCTCTTTATTAGCAGATATAGAGAGAGGCAATGGATAACATAAAAATAAAAAATAGGTGCTGCAACTACTTATAGGTAACTAACAATAACCAATTGTAGTAGTATTAGGGCATTCTGGTTCATGCAAGCTAGTTCTCATTCCAGCCATAAGACAACGCATATAAAACAAATTAGAAGCACTTAACCATGCATAGATGGTACTTCCTAATATCAATATTTTCAAATATATGCAAGGAAAGAAAATAACAAGCCAAAGTTGCCTTTGAGTACCTACCCAATATCCACGGGGAACATCCTTTCCACAAATATGGAAATTGCGTAGCACCCCTATCATGTTACTGGTGTCAACATCATGCTTGTCTGATGACCACATATCTAATGGGCACAAGTCATCAAAGTTGACAAGTACTTCTGCGCTTCCTTTCCGACACCTAGTACAAAGTCAAGGAGAATTTGATGTCAAACTTAAGAAATAGTTTCGGCTTGCAGACAAGGTATTGGTTTTTGTCAAGTAATTCCATTTGTCAGTATGGACTTCGGCTCTTCAACTTCCACTACTTATTTTATCTCTACATCATTCTCTTCCTTAACTTGCCTTGCTGCCACTGTGATATCCCCTCTATTCATTTTATGTCATGTAGAAGGAATATAATTGATTTTTTTCTCATGCATTGGGTTATCATTAGTCAATGTCAGAGTTGTTGAGAAAGTTGGCCTACACCAAAGCTGCTTTAAATTTAAGTTATTGAATCATCTACCATATTGTTTTTGTGGAGTTGTTGAATAAAGAGATTCATTGTCTCATGTCAGTTATTTCCAATACTAGCTTCCCCCACACTTCATAGAAATGACATCGTTCTGCCTTATGTATTACTCATGATCTTTTACTTGGAAAGAAATTATTCCAAGTTCCATAGCTTTTAGGCAATTATTTTTGAAACTCTACTGACCAGGCTATGACATGCTCCCTTTCCTAGGATAAGTTTGGTAGACATTATATCATCTTATATTGTTTTGGCAATTAGAAGTTCACCAAAAGCCCAATAATGCCCCTCCTTTGCATTCAAGACCATATCAGCAGCCATTAGGAGTTATTTTTCCTTTTCTTCGGCTGTATTTCCTTCAGTCTGCAGGGGTGTTAAGTTACAAGAATTCTAGTAACATAAAGCCAAGGTACATACTAAAAAGTTGGATCTTTACCTCCTGGAAGGATGATGGGCCACTAAAAGTTGAAGGAATTTTATGAGTGGAGCTCGAGTTTCTGATTTAATCATCTGCAGATAACCATCTCCAGCAAATTTAGATGACAGAAATTCCCAGCCTCATATGCATACACAGGTCAGAAATAGAAAAAACTTTACACAAGACAGTGAAATTCACACCTTATGTTCTAGAATTATGTCAAAGGCAGTTGCAGTTGCCTCCTCCACGTCATACACAGCTCGAGCAATCTTTCAAAATTATAAAAGAAAATGAAGGTAAAACCCTAAGCATATTTAGAAATCTCATACATGCATTATTCAAGAAATCAAATTGGAAATGAACAAAAAGACCTGTCCAGGATCCGATATATTTGATGAAAGATGCTCGTTTTCAAATTTTTCATCTTCCAGACCATATGAACTGAAAGGGAGTATAAACAGTACAAATCAAATGAGAACTCAGGCTGATGGTCAAAACTTCATAGGATGTGCAAACCTTCCGCACAAACTTAGCAGTAGAAGATCAATCAAGCATCCGTTTTTATAACTACATTGTGAGAACAGAAATAGATTTCATTATACCCCAAAACCTCCCCCGTACTGATGGTTGTCATGCCCAACTTCAAAATATCTAAAGTTCCAATCTTGTACCCCAGTTTTCTAGTACTAACATAATGGTTTACATAATGTGTAAAGGTTCAACTTCTATTTTGCAATTTTTTCTATAAACTATGATTCTTAATTTTTAAGAAACTGGGTAGTTGAGTCAAGGTAGGCATAAAAAAACCAAAAAGTATGGGAACTGGACGTTCCTGCACTTTCTACTCATACTCACTTTGGCATACAATAAACTTCTAGAAAAGCATTAAACTATTCAATCATAATCCTTGTCAGGAATTTTGTAATAACATGCCAACATAGTTTTCCATTTATAAGCATAAGCTGCAATTGGATTTGAAGAATGCATCATCCTCCTATATGTTATGTCCATATGAAACATCCCAGATCAAGAATGAATTTTAAAATTAAGTCCTATATTCAATTACCAAAAATATTCCTCCAGGTTGTGTCAATTATAAGATTATTATAAAATAACATGTTTTTACTAAACAGATTATCATGCAATTCCTAAATGTACAAGGACACAAGAACGACTGGTAAAAAACATGGCCTCTTTCAGTAAACCGCTCATAATTGCCTTTACTATTCCATAATTTTAAGAAAGCACCACTTTGGATTATAAAGATGATGTGTATTAAATAAGTGATGGATGAAGATACCTCATACCTGCCTATTTGCTTATTGATCCAATTAAGCAAGCGTTCGGCTGTCCGCCCATCATCAATTACACGTAATTTACTTTTCGCTTGATTAGAGCTCCAGCCAGCAGAAAACTTTGTAGGAGGACCCCAAAATAGCATAGGATAGTGACTCACAGAAAACTTATCACAAAGTTTGCTATTTATCTGTGCTGCCAAACAAGTAAAAAATAAAAAAAATAAAAAAAAAAAATAACAAGACACATTTTTTGAACCGAAATCAGAGAAAAAGAAGTGCTACAAAGGAAACGCAATCTTTTATACAGTGTTTGATTAACAAAACAAGGCTGAATAAGTTGCAAATCTAAATAGATGGAGGAAAAGGAACATCTAACTTACGTGGCTACATTCTAACTGTGCAAAGCTCACAAAAATAATGATATTAAAGATGCCATTTTATTGAATTTTGATTAACTTTACTCCACAATTCGAGAAGGCCCAAATGTTAGAAAAATTAGAAGTTCTAATATCTAAATGCTTCTCTTTATTATTGCCTTAATGATCCAATCAATGACATCAAAGGCAATTACTTTCTCAATTACACACATTCCACGATTTCTGATCCAGATGATATTAGCTTCACATGCTCCTAAATTTCAGTTCTATATGTTTCTTGTCAGCAAAAATAAAACAGTTTAGGGTTTAGGGTTCAGGGTTTAAGGTTTAGGGTAAATTATGTTTGTAATTGTAATACCAAAGATCTATCTAAGAGATAACAATCAGAAACCCTAAACCCAAGCACTTTGGATTAGGTAGAAGGGTCCCCCCCCTTTTTTCCCTCTTTACACTTGCCATTTATGAGACCCTTGTATCAACTTGATTATAGTTAAGTTCCATTTCCAAGGAAGAATTAAGGATTGGTAGGGACATAAAATTCAACTGCAAAAACAAAACTTATGTGACCAAGAAGGGTTGTGGGGGGCGGGGGGGAACCATTGAACATCTTTTAAGTTCAGATAAATGAATTTTGATATATATTCTCAAATAAGTAAAGAAGTATTAACAGATACTTTTAATGTTTGGCAATGTTAATAAATGTTTGATTGGAGCAATAAGTAAACAAAACCACTGAATAATAACATCAAATATAATTGTCCATCTTTCCCATGACAGATGCCACTCAAAGTTCAAAGTGCTTGTTCTAGCAGTTAAACAAACAACATACAACTTTATATTCAAAACCATAAGTGCAGAAACATTTCAACTCCATCTGAAATCCCAGATCATGCTAGTAAGGCAAATATATGCTTTTGAAGAAGCGAGTATTTTTACAGCAGTACTTACAGGAGGCTGCACTTAGCAAGTATCCAGAAGACAAAATAAATACCTTTAATGCACAGTCTACTCTAGTCATCAATACAATTCCAGGATGCACAGCATTGGGTCCATTGAAAAGCTTTGCAACATTTTCATAATGGTGCTGAAAAATTGTATGCAAAGCAGCAAAAATATAATAAGAATGTGAAGATATGAAAAATTCTTAGCACAAAATATACCAAATAGTACCTTGTAATTTCTGCAAGCAGGGCACCTGAAAAGCAATAATCACAAAGAAGAATGAATGTCATATAACAGTATTACTGGCTTGGAGCATGGAATTCAACTACTAGCAACATACACTTAATCATGTACATCCAAATTATTTCATGCAAAAGGTTGACTATATACTAGGGAAAGAAGAAGAAAATATCAAACTTAAAAAGGGTAGGCAAGGAAAATTTGTCCGTGGCATCAAAGGCTTATTTTTGGATCTATCATGAATTCCATTCGTCTAGTTCCAGAAGCTAGTAGTAATGTCATCAATGCAGTGTTCAATTCGCACAACGTTTGCCAAAATTTGATGGCCATACCCTCCTATTCATGTACATCCAAGGTGTCTAATTTCTTACCGGAGCAGGTTTGCTGCAAAAATTAACAAGAAGGACCAATTTTGGGCTGATAAAGGTTAAATATTTCCATTCCTACACTTGAAGCTATTATCTTCGTTTATCAACTCAAATAGACATTCCATTTCTCATAACGATAACCAAATTAGATTAGAAGAAATTTCCGGCAGGTTAAGGTTTTCATAAAGTAAGGAGTTCACAAATACAACATACTTTTTCTACCCTGGTCAACAGTGTTAACAAAACTATAAACCTTAAGCATAATTTAATGTTTTCTGCTCAAATCAAAGCTCAAACCTTTAAAACAGTGACAGCGTAGAAATGAAAAGAGCACTAACCAATGAGCGAAGAATTCGACTATAGCGTAAGTAGCAGGAGTGTCCTTGAGAACAGCATCGAAATTCGTGGCGTTCAATTCAACGGCGTAGTCCTTGGGATCACTACCGCCGACGATGTTATGACCAATCTCACGAAGTACCACCCGCGATCCCGCTTGCAACGAGTTTGCCTTTAAGATCCAAAGGTTCAAAATCAGAATCCAATGTACAAGAGACATGGGGGAAGAAACCGATTGTACAAATATATTTGGTTTTCTCGCACAGCTTCGCCGGAATTGAAATGAAAAATTTCCCTTCGATTTTCTTCAAGTATTAATGGACATTAGAATTTAAGAAAAAACAAATTATAAAGGAGATCTCCAGTTAGGTATGATGGGGCAGGAGACGATGTGGTGGTGGGTGGGTTTGGAAATTTCCGATGGAAGGTTAAGAATTACGTGCTTTCCTTTTTCGTTTTCTTTCCAGAATTGCTACAAAGCCCAAGGTCAAATTTTTTTTAAGTAAATAAATAAGGGTAAATTACAAGTTTAGTCTTTTATATTTTCTTAAAATTATGTTTTGACCACTAAATTTTTTAAAAAACTACTATATAATTATTAATGTTATACATGGGTCCTAAAGGTAAAACTTGGCTGCCTCTTCTTGTTTTTCCTGTTCCTTCAATCGGGCACTCACCTTCCTTCCCAGTTTCATAGAGTTATAGTTGCTTTTCATGAGCATGCTATTCAAAGCAGAATTAGTGTCAATTCTATTATGAGATAGAAAGCCTTGGTTAAAGGTTGAACCTTTTACCTTTATTGTAACGCTTGGATACATAATGAAACATTGACTTGAGGCTGTCTCATCTGTCGTATAAGTTATAATTTTAAAAAATTATAAAAATATCTAACTTCTAGATTAATTAGAAGAATCCCTTTAAAACTATAGCGTAATTCGATGTCATCACTTTCTAAAACAGCATCCTCTAAAATTTCACCAAATCATCACTCAATTATTCCGTTAATGATTAGTTTTAAAAAATATCGTTTTTGATGCTATCTATATGTATTTTTTCAAATACCAGTATTTCCATTCATATTCCTAGAGTAGAACGAAAATTTTTTAATTTTGGTGACAACTTTAGATGTGGCCACACCATTGTATTTTATTTTTGGTGTCACCTCCTTATGTGGAGGCACCAAATTCAATAAAAAAAATTGGTGCTAACACCAAATGTGGTGGCACCACTACTTTTTTTTTTAAATTTTTTCGATATCACTTTTTTACTTGAAGTCACCAAAATCAGCAAAAAAAAAATTTCCTAATGACAACTCAAAATTTGGCGGCACTGATAATTCTTTTTTTTTACTTTTTCAGTATCGCCTCTTCATGTGGAGTCACCAAAATTAATAAAAATAAATTTTCATCCGATACCAACTTTAGTTGTGGTGGCACCGATAATTTTTTTTACTTTTTTGATAATGCCTCTTCACGTGAAGGCACCAAAATTTGTAAAAAAAAAAAATCCCTAGTGTCAACTCCAAATGTGGCAGCATTGGTACTTTTTTTTTTGAATTATTCGATGCCGCCTCCATATGTGGAGGCACCAAAATCTGTAAAAAAAAAAAATTTCTCTGGTGCCAACTCCAAATGTGATAGCACCAGTAAATTTTTTAAAATTTTTCAATGCCCCCTCTTTATGTGGAGACACCAAAATCAGTAAAAAAAAAAATTCCCTTGGTGTCAACTCCAAATGTGGCGGCATTGGGTAAATTTTTATTTTAGGTGCCGCCTGTAATGTGGCGGCACCAAAATCAATATATTTATATAATTCCCATCCCGGACACAGCTCATTTATTTGTATTTGTTTTGTCACATTGTTACTAGCTACTAAAGTGAGGAGAAAAAAAAAGACAATCTTTTTTTTAGTTGGAGTGTGCGTCATAAAAATTGTATCGAAGATGAATAACCAAATTCTCGTTTACGTTCAATTTGACAGAGCCATTTTAGAAAGGGTAGTTGGTTGTGTATTTGAATCTTGCTAGAAAGTTAGAATAAGGTTCGATAAAAATATAGGGGTGCAAGAAATGAAAGAAAGGATTGGTGCCACAATAGATCAATGTTGTGGGAGGAAAATGTCCAGACTATTCTACAGGTTTTCAATTTCCTTCAATCCGTTGAAATTTCAGTAGATAGAACTTATAGACGAAGAAGACTTGGGCACAATGGTGAGAATTTATTGCTCGAATGGTGACAATAACATTGAACCAATTCAATTGTTTGTCGAGTTAGTTGATCCCGAGCCCGTTGAAAATGTCGCTCCATTAAGTCAACAACACACATTAGCGTTAATGGGGTCTTTTAATAAGGGCTGGAGCGAAAAACGACATTATGTTTTACGAGTCGTTTATCTATAAGGATGACGATGCACTCCTCACACAACAAATAAAATTTGTGCCACTTCAAATGCCACCAGATCAATGTGAAAGCAAACATACTTTAAAAACTAAACAATTTCTTAACAAAACATCACCATAATAATAAATATCCTCATTCCTTCAACATAACACATTTCTTCCCTCTTTCTTTTTTCTTTCAACATAATAGCAATAAAAAATAATAAAAATAAAACCTTCACCAATTAAGTTGTTGCTAGCTATATATATAGCTAGTGGTGTCTCCACATGAAGAGGCAGCACCAAAAAATTCAAAAAAAAAAATTTACGGGTGTCGTCACATTTGGAGTTGGCACCAGGGGAATTTTTATTTTTTATTTTACAGATTTTGGTCCTCCACATGATAAGGCAACACCGAAAAGTAAAAAAAATTATTGGTGCTGCCACAACTAGAGTTGGCACCAAGGGAATTTTTTTATTGATTTTGGTGCCTCCACATGAAGAGGCGACACCGAAAAATTTAAAAAAAATTATTAGTGTCGGCACATCTTGAGTTGGCACTAGGGGAATTTTTTTTATTAATTTTGGTGACTCCACATGAAAAGGCAACACCAAAAAGAAATTTACACTAGTGCTGCCCCATCTAAAGCTATCACCAAAATTAAAATTTTTTCTTTCTACTCTGAGAATACCTGTGAAAATACAGATATTTAAAAAACATATACCGATGCTGTTTTAGAAAGTGACGGCACTAAAAAGATATATTTTTTAAAAGTTAATCATTAATGAGGGATGATTTGATGGAATTTTAAAGTGATACTACCTTGAGAAATGACCACATTGAATTAAATTTTAAATTTCAAATCATTCTTTTAATTAATCTAGAAATTGAGTGATTTTCATAATTTTTTTAAATTATAACATCAGCTTTCTAAAAGCTGTCCAATAATTGCTTCAAGCTTTAGATGCAACCCACAGTATTATTTCTTCTTTTAGTATGAAGCCTTAATGCCTTTTTGGTAATACTACATGCTTAGTATAAATTGCTAACTTTTATACTGTTTATTGTGGGAAAAGTGATCAAAGATAATGTAAGTCTATGTGCTTGGATGTAGGTTGCAAGTAAAATGAATGATTTGGCTAGTCATGGAACCATCACTGCAATTGTTTTAGCTCGAGACATATATCGAATTATATCTTATTTTGATTGTTGTGATTTTAATCTATATTGGTGAGCATTAAATGTGACACTCTACTTCTGATTCGGTTAATAGATTTGAATGTATGATATTACATATGTTGTTGGAGCAATTCGAATTGATTCAATTATCATTTCACCATCAAAACATGATGTTCAATCAAAGGAATAATAAATCATTTTTCTTCTTCAAATAAATAGATTAAGTTGATGATGATTGGTCTCTTTTAATATAATTAAGGATTGTATGGGGTTATCAACTGAGGTTGGGATTCGAGTCCAAACTTTAATTATCGCATTTTATTTCAAAACAAGTGTCTCCTATTTTGATATTTTTGTTTTGATATCAACATGTCAGGATGATTTCATTGGGAACTTAATTGCTAAAGCGTAAAAGGATTGGCGCTAATGGAGTAAATTCTCGAGGCATCATCATCCATCTGAAACCTCTGTGATAATGGCAGAAGGTAAAGTTGGCTACTGTGCCAATCCTTTAGGAAGTCATAGTAAATAAACTTCTGCTAAAAATTTTAATTATTTAGGCTCTATCTTGGTTGACACTTTTACTATTTACCTGTTGAACCCAAAACAAAGGGCAAATAGCAAATAGCAAAATGCAAAATGCAAAAGCGCAAACCAAACGGAGCCTGACTCTTAATTTATGAAAGCTAAGGGCTCCTTTGGTTTGGCTTTTAACGTCAGTGAGGTGCAGCTAGGGTAGCAACCTCACTGATATGTTGTTTGATTTAGCAACACAGTGCAGTGAAAGTTGATTTCAACCACACTGCTATACTGAAAAGGAGCTGGAAGTTTCAGCAGCAATTGAAGGCAGTGGTGTAGTAGGTATTTTTAACAGACAAAAATACCCTTGCTTTTATTTATTATTTTACCATTTTATCCTTGAAAGTTAAACTAATTTCTTTCTCAACCTTATTTGTTTTCAGATTTGAGAAAAAAACAGCCGTTTTGTTTTTCATATTTGAGAACTAAAACATTGATTGAGGCTGGTTTCTCCCCTCTTTTTTGCTTTGTTCTTGTTTATGGCTACTACAAAACTGAAGTAAGCAAGATCAAGTGTTTCCAGGTATGCCCACTTTCTTCTCTCTTTTTTTCTTGTTTGAGACAGTTTGCTGCAAAATGAGCTACAATGTCATATCTTGTTATTGCTTGTAACTAGTAGCTTGGATCTTCACAATTTTGGGGTTTCTTAAAATCCACGACTTTTTTGGGGTATTATTTGAATAAGACTCTGTTGAAAGTTGAGAAGTTTCAAAAAAATGGGTAAATTGCATGTAATTTGTTCATCTTTGGGAAGTTTTACAGATTTTTGTAAAGATTTTGTGACTTCTAAGTTTCTGTTGAAAGTTGGATAAGGTTATCTATTTCAATTTACTCTTGGTTATTGGATGATAGGAAAGGCTGACTTTGGTAGGGTTGACTCAATTTTAGTTTTAACCAGAGTGACCATAAATGTTGGGAAATAATGCAAAATTTAGCTCTTGAAAGGAACAAAGAGTAATGTACTAATTTATAAACCACCAGCATTAGAGCCTATGGGAAAAAAACAGCAAAGAGATTGAAACAAAATCAATCTAAACCTATTTATGAAATAAAGAATCTATGGAAAATAACAAAAGAGAAGCAGAACAAGTAAAAAGAAAAAGAGAACATACCCGTTTTTCTTACATGATTTTCTGATATGAGTAGACTATGAACTAATGTATTAGATAACACTTGATGCTTTTAAACCATGATTATCATTCCTACAAACCCTGAAAAAATAACTGTTGACCTAGAAATACCAAAAAAGAACCGTAGGGTGATCCAACTGACCAGTTTCCCATTTGCCATAGAGAGGATTTTAGGGATTAAGGTGTCGACGATGATAATCCCGTAGGTATGAGCAAAAGAGTCTAGGTTTGGAGGATAGGTTACCTTGTCTTTAAAACCCCTTGAAATTTACCAAACCGAACATACCAAGGTGATGTTTTAAAGGTCCCATCAAGTTGTTCAACTACAATTATATCAACAGCACCACCAAAGGGATGAAATGGACCAGACACAGTATAAACACCACGAGATATATAGCTACCTAGTCTCCCCGCAACATACATCCTCTTCCCTTTGAAAATTCTAAAGACACACCCAGATCTTAAACAGTTGAAAATTCAACCATAATTTAAAATCCCAATCCCAAAAGATTGCCGACAACTCATCTAAACTCAAAAGGATGGGAAAATGGTATTGCTCTTTTTCAAGCAAAAACACAGAAAAATTATGGAAAACCTCAATTGAAAAATAAGTGGGATACATTAAAAAAGGAATGGAGGTTATAGAGGGAGTTGCTTAAGGAATCTACAGGTATTGGATGGTGTCCATCTAAAAAGACAGTCGATGCTACCAAAGAATGGTAGGCTGAAAAAATACAGGTTAGTGTTAAATTTATCATTATTTTAATGCATAAAGTTTATTGAAATTAATAATTTAGAATTATAAAAATCTTGGTATAACATTTAATATTTAACATGTTATGTAGGAAAATCCTGATTTTAAAGGATTTAAGAAGAAAAGAATTGAACCACGATTGAATGAGTTAATGTGGCAAATGTTTGGTGGCATTGTAGCCACCGGAGAGAATGCATAGGCACCTTCGTCTGGTGTTCTTCCAAGTGGGGTTCCTATGGGAGATGATACACCTAATGAGGGATTTGGTGATTCAGATGAACATAGTAATGAGAATGAATGTATTCCACCTAATGAGGTACCATCAAACCCTTCTCAAGAAACTCCTAATCAAAGAAAAAAAACACTTAGGGTTGTACACGGTAAAGGAAAAAAATTAAGTTCAAGTAGAAAATCATCAAGAAATACATTAACTACTCAGATTGAGAAATTGTGTGACAGTATGGCTAGTCCAAGGAAGTCAGTGAATGAAATTATTTTTCCTCACTCTCAATATACTATTGCAAATGCAATGGATACTTTGCATGCTTTGGGAGATGAAATTCCAAAAAAAGATGAATTGTACTATTTTGCCATCAAAATGTTCCAAATACCAGTGAAACTAGAAGTATTTTTGAACTTAGATCCAGATGTTAGGGTTTGGTGGCTTCAACGTGAGTATGTTGAACAAAATCCAATTGCATCATTTTCATCCTTGGTAGCAACATCCTCATTTCCCTTCCAACCATACCATCAACCACCTCCACCATAAGCTCCTTAGAATTATTATTGTAATATAACTATACTACTTTTTTATATGTAAAACTAATGTATGATATTTTTTATGTTTGGTATTTTTATGCTATGCTTTTATTGAAGTTTCTGTGTTGTATAGAATGTCACAAATTATTAATTTATTTTCATTTGATTACTTTTTCAGGTTATGGATGAATTTAACAATATGTATAATAGTTTTTATATGAATTATGATACCCCTGAATTAAGTGAAGAAGCTCAATGAAGACTAGCCACAATTGTTACCCAAGTTGAGAACAACAATTATCATGAAGAGGAAGAATATGTGTTAAGCAATGTATTGGTACATCATGAAACTTATTTCACTATGCAACCGCGTATGGATTCAAATTATATAGGTCAAATATGGGTGGACGAAGTATTAAATGGGCATGATGATCGTTGCATGAATAGTTTTAGGATGCCAAAAAATATATTTCACAGCTTGTTGCATGATTTGCAAACAAATTATGGCTTAAAGCATGGGAAAGTATCGGCGATGGAGAAATTAGCATTATCATTGTACATTCTTGGAGATAGAGAATCAAATTCAAATGCAACAGAGTGATTTCAACGATCTGGGGAAACTGTTAGTCGAATTTTTACTGATATGTTACATATATTTGCTTGAATGGGAATAGACACTATTAAACCCACTGAAGGTCAATTCGAGGAAGTACCAAACCATATTCGACATGATACAAGATATTGGCCTCACTTTAAGGTAAAATTTACACAATCTTTATATATTTAAAATATAAATTATTTCAAACTTTTATCTCATTACTTGTATTTATTTTAACGGATTGTATTGGGGCCATAGATGGAACACACATAAAAGCATGCATTTCGCCTTCTTGTCAAATACCTTATATCGGACGGAAAGGTGAACCAACTCAAAATATTATGGCAGTTTGTGACTTCAACATGTGCTTTATTTTTGCATTTCCTAGTTGGGAAGGAACAGCATATGATAGTAGAATTTTTTTGCAAGCACTTAGAAAATAAGAGTTAAAGTTTCCACACCCTCCACCAGGTTGAACTTTAATTTTTTAATTAATCTTTACATAAAAAATATTAAAATTTTTAATTTATTTTTAAACTTGATATTATGTTTTACTTTTTTGTAGGAAAATATTATCTTGTGGATTCAGGATATCCACAAATGGCAGGTTTTCTAGGTCCATATAGGGGGGAACGATATCATTTACCTGATTTTCGTCGAGGTAATCATCAAGCATCTGGAAAAACATAAATCTTTAATCATGCCCATTCTTCGTTACGCTCTGTAATTGAACGAACATTTGGGGTGTGGAAAAAAATGGCCAATATTAAGAGATATTCCAAGTTATTCATTCAACAAGCAAGTTTTAATAGTTATTGCAACAATGGTTTTGCATAATTACATTCGAAGACATGCTTGGTCAAATGATGAGGATTTTCGATAATTTGAGAATATACCCGACATGCCAGTCTCTTCAGGCCATTTTGATAGAGGTGAATCGAGTTCTTCTAACAATAAAAGTGACCTTGAAATCGTGATGTTAAGGGAAACCATTGCAACTAGTTTAATGAATCCATATTTGTAAAAATATTTTGTATAATAACCTAATTTCTAGTAATAATGAAACTTGTTATGTCTTATGTTACTATATTTTTTTAATTAAAAATCATCCGTTTAGATACTTCAAAATTTGATCCAAGTATAATGTTACTATTTGTGAAAATAATATTTATCATTGTTATAAAAGAATATTTAACTATAAAAAATTAAAAATAATTATCATTTTATCTAATAAATAATTTAAATTGATTATATAATTCATTAAAATATTTATAATAAAATATTGGAAGATACATTTTAATATTTTATTAAATGAATTTATAAATTCACATATTTTAATAATTTTAAAAAAGTAAAATAATTTAAAAAACTTCTATTATATATCAATTCTAATCTGATGTCCTTAATAGTTATTTTTTATTCTCACATCACGGCTACAGTTGCGTTTGAATCCAAACACACACTCCGCCATTGTTTCTAATCTCACCGCTACAGTATCTAATCTCACCGCCACCGCTGTTTTTAACCTCACCGGAGGTAAACACACCGCCCATCCAAACTAAGCCTAAGTTTCATTTTAAATTTATGTTGAGTCTATTCTTTGTCTTGGCAAAATCTCAAAATCATGAAAATTTTAGATTAGAAAAGAATATTATCAACGTGTCATATCAGTTTGTGTTTACAAATTTAACCATACTGAACAACTTAGTAGCCATAACATAATAAATTTATAACATTATTGATTATATAGTGCTTTTTAAAAGTTAAGTAATTAAAACGTAATTTTAAAAAATATAAATGATTAAATTTATAATTTGTCCAATAAACAATTTTTAGGTGTCAAATTCTATGTATTAAAGTATTTTTTATTAAGTTTGATGTAACAAATTAATTAAATATTAATTTAATTAAAATATTATTATAAAAATATTTATGTCCTTTAATGGTTTATATTATTTAAAAAAAAAAGACTAAATAAAAGCAAAATATCAAAGTTTGAAACTTGGATCTTAAGTTGTTATAAAATAGCTTCAGCAACTACTTCGAGGGGTTAACATAGATGTGTCTTTTATTCATTTTCTTTTTCCCCAACATATGGATGGGGTTAAATAATCTAGTTTACATAAAATTAATTAATAATTTAAGTGAATAATTGATCTCCAACTATAACATTTTCCATTTAGATATTTAATATTTTTCTTGATACTTAAAAATAATTTTGTTATAAAAAATATCCAACAGTTAGCTTTACTTTTTAAAGATTTTTTTATTCAATTATTATATGACATGTGACCATTTTCTAATCTAAAAAAGATTAAATTATTTTGAACTTTATCCTCTCTCAACGTTGAAAGAAAACTTATTAGCCACCACGCAAGGTTCATGGTTGTGGATTATTGTCGCCACCCATCGTAAAATAATGATATGTTTTATTTCGTTGTAATTAATTTTAAGTTGTTATTAAAAAAATTGGGAATTTTCAGATGTAAGAAAACCACAAGATTTTATATAAAAATAATAAGCCGCCACTATATTTTTTGCTTAGTGTAATCCATCACCTGTACAATCATCTTTATAAAACAACATTTAATTTTGTTTTAAAATATACGTTGAAATCTAGAGACAATTATTTTGATTCGAAAATCAATTATGTGAGAAAGGTTTTAGCACCCTCTCTTATGACTGCATGCACATATGTCCATATTATTGCATACATTACATATATATATATATATAAATATGTATTTATTACAAATATATTATAACCATATTAGATGTGTAAAAGATCTTAGCCGCAGGTATGCATATATATTTTGTTATTATCTTACTATTATTGATAAATTATAATTATAATAAACAATGATAAAATTAGGGGTGAGCGTTCGATCAAATTGAGTGAAAAATTTTTCGAGTTAACGAATCATATTTTATCATTCTGACTCGATTTGAAATTTTTTTCGAATCGAGTCGAGTTGAATTGAGTGAAATTGTTTGAGTTAAATTAAAAAATTAAACATGTCAAATTAAAATCTTGTTACAATATAACTAATTCCATGTTTGAGCACATAAATTTAAAACCATACGTATTTGAAAACTTTTTCAAATCAAAAAAATAATAATAAAAATATTTTAGTATGATAAACTTAAATCATTAATTAACTTATTTAGACATTGCTCATCATTATTGCGACTCACTAGAAACGCGATCCTCAAAGTACATTTATGGCAGAATCTCAAAAGATTTTAAATATAATATTTCGCCTTAAAACAAGGTCACCATCCAGAGCAACCTATAAAAGAGAATAGTTAACAGATCAGAACATCTCGAGGAAGGCCATTTTATAACCCTCCTCTCAACTTGAAAGGGGGTGAATATTGTTATATTCTCGTTCGTGTCAAGACACATGGCACGACAAAAAGGTGCCCAAAAAGTAAGACTACCACCAGCAAATCGAAAGGTCACCTATGAGTTTTCCCTTCCAGGATGACCATTTAGACAAGTGTAAGCCATCAGCCATTCAAGTTCCTGAGCTTCATTGGGAACATGAAGTCGTAGGTCACCAAATATTATGTGGGTTCAACCGCTCCATATCATCAAGTTAAAATAAATGATAGGGTCTGTCCCATCACAAATATCCTCATCCCATCGAAGATATCCACCCCATGCGTCCCATAATCACAGGGAATTTTTTGCAAAATCCCAAAATTATACTTACTCTAACCATACCAATAGCTAGGTTACAGACATTCATTTCCATGTAAACATTGGTATTTAGTCTATACATGCCATTCTTTCAAAATAAGTCATTTTGATATACCAAAAGATATGGGTTGATAGTGTGATAAGGCTCCGACTAATCTCCGACCTTCGAGCACCCAAGCACTACAAAACAGGGAAAAGAAGAACGAGGTAAGCACATGTTGCTTAGTAAGTTCATGCAACAGGAATTATACTTACCATACTTATACATCCATCATTTAACAATACAAGCGCACATCCAATTCACATAAACATATACCTATCACATACAAACTCAACTTTTGCATTAGTTAAGCAGCATCATATAAATTCAATACAAAGATAAATGATTGATGAGCTCATCAAATTCCAAAATTTTCATGTTCTTCCATTTCTCATATTTATCCTATTGAATTTCTTGGAATTTCGATGGATATTCAGTAGTACACTTTTGTGTACAATTCTGGGTCCGTTAATTCGTACACATATGGGTATACCCTTTTTCCAAAGAGCACACTCCTGCGAACCTCATTTCTTACAGTGAGATTACCAGTCCAGGCTAAATCCCCTGTATCATATGCTCAAAGAGTTTTGTCGGGATTACCAGTCCAGGCTAAATCCTTTGCAATGACAATTACTCTAATGAGCTTAATTTGGATTACCCATCTGGGCTAAATCCATTTCACATATATTCTTCGGGAGGGTTAATATTTGGATCACCCATCAGGGCTAGATCCTTTTTACCGTCAATTCCCTTTCAGCGATCCATCGAAGTCCATTTCATTCAACCGGGATTTATTTCCCTTTTTTTTATCAAAAATTATAAAACTTTCATCAAATATCATACAATGAACATCCAAACCATATTCACATCAATAAACATACATTCCAAGCATTTAAGAATATAATTCAAGTTTCGCAAACTTAGCTGTAACAATTTTTAGTAGTTGTAGAGATTTCAGGGACTATTCAGTAACTTTTTCCTTCCCTCGTTTATCTTCAATTTCTTGATCTATAATATAAAATTTTCCATTTATCAGCATCTAATTTTAATCTAATTTATTTCACAATTTATACCTCTCAATTTTTAAAATTGCATATTTACCTCAAATTTTATTATTTTTACAATTTGGTCCATAGTCAATAACCCCCAAATTGAGCTAATTTTTCCTCAATTAACACTTTATTCTATCATCTTAAACTACTTCACAACCTTTGGAAATCAAAATTTCAGCATCAAACCTTAATTCCAAACTTTTTCACAATTAAGTCCTAAAAATCAATTGCTACTAAAAACATTTAGTAAATCTATCTTTTGATCAAATTAAAACTTCAAATCCATGTTTAATCATCATAAACTTCCAGTACTGAACCATGGTAACTTTCAATTTCGTCCATAAAGTAAAAAACTAATGAATTTAATAGTAGGACCTAGTTGTAAAAGTCTTAAAAACATAAAAATTACAAGAAAAAGGCAAGAATTAACTCACTTGATGCAAAAATTATGAAATACCAGCTTAAAGAACCCCTCCTATGGTGTTTTGGTTGATGGGAATGAAGAAAACTCAAAAGAAATCTAGATATTTCCACTTTAGTCTTAACTTTATTTAGTTAATTATGCAATATTCCAATTTTGCCCTTAAATCATTAATTTTCTTGCTGATTTCATGTTCTTGCCGTCCAGCCCAAATAATTTTGGGTCTAATTTCCTTTTAAATCCTTCCTCATTAGACACTTAAGCTATTGAATCATTCTAGCAACTTCTACACCTTTTTCAATTTAATCCTTTCTATTTAATTGACTATCCAAACGTTAAAATGTTCTAATGAAATTTTAATACTACAATACCAACATTTTATAAATATTTATAAAAATATTTTCAACTCATGTTTACTAGATCGAGGTCTCGATACCTCGTTTTTACCCGATTTCTTCAATAATTTTTTTTCTAATTAACCACTAAATCGGTAAAATTTTTCTATCGATATTTTCATACGACTTTCCTATCATATTAATATTCATGCAATAATTTTTTAAAATAAATATTCTTTTTAAATCAGATTTATGGTTACGAAATCACTGTTTCGATAACCCTGAATTTGGGTCATTTCAAGTCCAACACGTTAACTGTAACAACACGTTTCCAGTGGTGTCGGGAGTAAGAGTTTGGGAACCCAATTCTATCTAGTGGGTTAATTAAAATATATATGTTAATTTTTTGTAATTATATGGTTTTATGGATGTCGTATTAAAATTTGACAGGGAAATTTTAAGGTTCAAATAACCAATTAAGTAAAAAAGGGCTAAGTGTAAAAGATTCAAGAGTTGAGGTTTATTAGTAAATGAAATAAAAATTATAAAAAGGAAATTCAATGGACTTAGTGGATAATAAAACTAATTCTCAAGATAGTGGAAGTGTAAGAGTGGTTTTGTTGTAAATTTAATAGATTTAAATTGGTAAAATAGTAATTAAGTTAAAACTAAAAGAAAGAAAAAAAAATAAAACAAATGGGCATCATTCTCTTCTTATTTGTTTCTTGACCGTGAGAAAGAAGAGATACACCATTGTAGAATATTAGAGCTTTGGTTTCTATTTATGCATGCATGTAAGTTGTAATCACCAAAATTTGCCCGGACTATTAAAACTGAAAATTAATGAATAAATAAATAAATATTTATTTATTTAATTTAAACAGTCCATAAAAGTTTTTTACAAAGCCCAAATACACAGACCCAACAGCCAAATTTTACTAGACTAGCCCAGCCTAAACTAAATCCCAAACAGTTGCAATCTAAATGGACTCATTCTGATCGTAGCCCAAAACACCTCTACCCGTTACAAACCCAAAATTCCCGAGAGGCCCAATTGGCCCAAATAATTTGGCAGAACCAGCAGAAACCCTAGGGTTTCGCGCTCTATTTCTTCTCGTGCATAGCGAGAAGATTCCGAGTCATCGACTCGCCTGTCATCCAACTTCCGTGTCGCGCCTTGCCATCGACTTCAGCCCTCCATCAACGCCAGCAGCCCCTCCGCCACCAAGATCTTCGGGACACCTGCAAGGAAAGAAAGAACAGCAGCAGCAAACAGACTTATTTCCAAAAATGCAAAAACAACAGTGGCTATAAAAGCCCGAATATTTTCATTGTAAAGGATCTTTCTTTTTTTTGAAAGAGAAGATATACACACCATAATCAGATAGTATACACAATAAAGCACAGATTTTTGAGTTATAACAGAGGTGACTTATTTTGCCGTTTAAACGTTATTTATTTATTTATCTTTTCTCTTATACATGCATTTTTATATAAATAGACGATTCAAAAAAAAGATTTTTAAAAAAAAAAAACTAAAGAGAAAGCAGTTTATCTTTAAGTTATAATATATAAAAATACTTTTAAAAATAAAAAAGAGAAGTACTACCTATGATTCGCATGAAAAAGAGAAGAATCTCGAACCTCTGACCACCGTATACGTTGGCGCGTGAGGCGCGTGAGCGGTGGTTGTCGGCCGTTGTTGGAACTCAGGCCAGAGAACGGGGAAGGATTTGAGCTTTTTTGTTTTTTTTTTAAAAAACGAGTGTTAGAAATGAATTAAAAATCAAATTTTAACTTATATAGGGCCCAGGATCCGACCCGATTCTATCCGGAGGGTCCGCGTGTTTTAAGAAAATGGGACATTTATCCCTTTAGTCCTTCTGTCTTTTCATCTTTTAAATTAAGTTTATTGCGTTTTTTTAAATGTTGCCCCTTAATTTTGCTTTGGTTTCAATCTGATCATTGCCCCTTTTGCATAAACAGAATTAAAACGTCGCTGTTTTGGGAATAGGGCATTTTGCCCAGTGAGTCCCTCTAATTTTGCGCGCGATTTAATTAGGGCCTCAATTCAGTTTTATTCCTTTCAAGATTCGCCCCATAATTTTGCTAAACTTTAACTTTAGTCCTATATTTATTATTCTATATATATCTTATTATTTGTTTTATTTTAATTTTAATTTTATATTATATATCATAAAATTATTTTATTTGTAAGTATTATTTTTATTATATATATTATTATTATTTATTACGTATACTTATATTATTATTTTACATCTTTTTTTATATATTATTATATCTTCATATATATTATATATTTATATATATATATATATATATTGTTTTATATGTTACTTTATATTATACCTATTATCTTTCTTATAGGTTTATATTACACTTTAGTATATAATATTTATTATGTTTTATTTATATTACTTATTGTTTTTATATATATATATATATATATATATATATATATATATTATGTATATTATGTATCGCCAATTATATTATTTATGTTTATACTATATATATATTATTTTTAAAAATATAAACTATTATTATTAAATCATGTTTTTAACTCACATTATATACACATTTCATTATTAATTATTTATTTATTTACTACATATATTATTTCATTTTAAACAAATATTGTTATAAAATCTCTTACATACTTTTAAACCAATATATTATTATAATTATTATTCTTTTATTCTTGTTATTATGTATTACATTATATATTAAATACTATTTTAAAATTGATATGATATGTCTTGTTTTAATTGTATGTATATTTTGTTAGCAATCAATTATTTTTTTTATTAGTTCTTCTATATGTTTTATATTGTATGTATCATGTATGTGTTAAATTTTTTATTATAATTATATGCATATTGACATTATATTTATTCTATTCGTATATCATACATTATTTGATTATGTTTGTTCTTATATCATGCATCATTTAAATATTATTTCGTATGTTTATATATCTTGTTTATTCATTCTCAATATATGCTATATATATATCTTTGTTTGCATTTTTCTACTTTATATGTATTATTCTTTATATCATAGTATTCATTTTTGTTCAAATGCACGTATTATCTACCTAGTACAATAATATATTATTATGATTTACAAGGTGATACAATTCTCCACACATCATCTTTAAAAAGATAAGGCTCCAAAATTTTCAAAAAATATAAAGACAATGCTTGGTGTTTGGAAATTTCGAAAAAGTAGTGCCCTAACTTATTGGGTTGCAACTTTTCTCGTTAAGTTCGAATAGTCAAGTACCCTTCTAAGCTTTTAAAGGTTTTCAAAATATAAGTGACTGTCTTGGAACCGCAAAGTGATATGTCCTAACTTATTGGATGTAGCATTTTGTTGTTTCGAGATAGGGATTTCTAAAAAGGCTAACTTATAGTCAATACTTTGAAATAAGTGAACCCAAATTTTAAAATATTTCAATGAGGATTACATCTTAAATTTTTAATTTTCGACATTACAGACATTTTGATAATCAATTAGGTACCAATTTTTGGGCATTACGAGGGTGCTAACCCTTCCTCGTACGTAACTGACTCCCGAACCCATTCTTTTGATTTCGCAGACCAAAACCAATGATTTTAAAACAAATGTTTTAAAGGTGATCCAATCACACCTAAAAAGATTGGTGGCGACTCATGTTTTTCAATTTTTTTAAAGTCGATTCCCATTTTTCAAAACCTTGATTTAAAAACGGTGTCTCTCGACAGCTTGGCGACTCCGCTGGGGACTAATAAGAGAGTCAAGTCGTGTAATTGATTATCTCTTGTCTTAATGTCAGAAATTAAAAATTTTAAAATTTAATCCTCTTTGCATTACATGTGTTTGTATTATTGCATGTGTTGCTATATTCTGATATGCATTGCATTTGCATGACTGTTGTGGTCACACCCTTAAGTGGGAGTGAGAAGCTACGCCTTCGTGAGGTTTTCGCCAACGTGCAGGATAGTGGATCACTTTCGGGATACATCTGTACCTATGGTTTCGTGAGATTTTCATCTCCGTGTAGCCATAGGGAAATGTATTCCCCTGAACTAAACTCGATTCAAATAAACCTATAATGGGTGAGGATCGAGGAATCTGCTGGTTCAGGTACCTCAACTTTAAAACTAAACCACATATGGAAGGACCGTAAGAGCTCAACCTAGATAGAAATATACCGTAATTATTACCCTTGCAGGTTATCTTTGTGTTTATTAATATCATATGATACTAACTATCTCCTTTCTTTTGTTGCATATCATTTCGCATTTAAAAGGTATCGATTTTAGGTTAGTTTCTAAGTTAGAGAGTTTTATTATGGAGAACGGACTTCTTGATAGAGTGGAAGACAACGCTAACGTCCATATATGGTCAGAGCAAACTCAGTTAGTAAAGGAAAATAGTCTAGCCATGGGATATGTGTCGAGTATGCCGACTACATTCGTATCATCAACACACACAGGATAATCAACATGAGTTAAAGGAAATATGGGATCAATGGGGTAGCGAAGCCAAGCAGTTGTTCTACAACAACTATGGGGATTTGCAGTACTTACTTGACTTGGGAATAGACGAGAATTTGTTTCGGGCCATCACTCAGTATTGGAATCTTGCATACAGTTGCTTTACGTTTGGAAAAGCCGATATGGTACCCGTGGTGGAGGAATATTCGATTTTGTGGCGTTGTCCTATGATTCAAGTTGATAAAGTTTACTCAAGGGCTGACTGTATTCCAACTTTTGTGAGGAAGTTGATGAACGTCATGAGGAGAGGGAGTGAGCTAAAATGGAAAGAGTAGGAGGGAAAATGGGCAGTCTTAGAATTCCTGCCTTTTCCGCTACTGGTGCGTCTTAATGTTGTTTCCAATCAAAGTAGAATTGGATACGAGGAAGATTGTTCGACATCCTATGGCAAGGCGTGCTACAGGAACTAAAGGGCAGAAGGTAATGTACTCACCAATCATTTCAAGGTGAACAAGAAGAGTACTGATGGACATTTCCACCCTTACAATATTTCTCTTTCATATGAAGATGGTCGATGGTAAGAGTGTTGGAAGGAAAGTGATTGACAGAATGCATGGACCTACAAAGGTGAATTGGATGGAAAGAATTGTGCCTATGATGGTAAAAGGCTTATTTATTAAAGGACCAAACAACAAGCATGAGTTTACTATGTTGCACTGATCAGAGACAATGGAAATGCAAGCCCTGATGGTCTGTTAAAATAGGACGTAAAAGAATGAGATTAAAGAAGACCATATCATTTAAAGACCTTTAAAGTAGAGATTAACTATGCTGAGAAGATACCCATGTAATCATTTCAAAATGCTTTGCGTGGGCGGAAATCTGAAAGCTCTCAAGAAACACTAAAGGTCTTTGGATATCATTTTAAGGCGGCGTGTTAGCGAGAATGCCTACTTGTTTGCCAATCTTTCTTTCAAGATAATCGAACAACTTCACTTCAGACGTTGGAAAAGGTGTCCATAGATGTAGGGATTATCTCATGGGTGAAACCATAGCTCAAATTCGGGATGGTAGTAGATCGATTCACGGACCATGAAGGTACAAGTCGATACATTGAGCACGAAATACAAGCTACAGTCAGATCATTGTCAAGAGTTAGCTTTGTTGAGTTAAAACTTTGGGCCATAGGACGAAGGCGTATTTGTAATCCATTTATATGTAAAGATATTCTTTTTCTAAATAAAGTTTTCTAAATGAGATTGAATCGAGATCGATACCTTTTGCATTCATGCATTTGCATCTCATAACATTTCATTGCATCATTTGCATTCAAAATTTTAAAAAAACCCTAATTAGTTAAAGTTATTAAAAAGAGAAAGAAAAAGAGAGAGAGAAGAGGATCACGGCTAAGTGAAAAAAAAGTTGAATGGGAATGAACGACGTTCCCTTACATATCCCCAAGTTCTATGTCAGGAGGGATAGCTTACCCGGAGAAGGGGGTGTTTGGAAATGAAAATCATCCCATCAATGTCAAGGGACTGAACAAAGAAACCTTGAGGGCATTCGCCCTTACGAACTGGGAAGTTCTTTAAACAATTGGACTGCAGAAGAACTTCTTGTAATCTTTAGGAATTTTACGGAGTAATATTCAGAACACTTTTGTTGCTCTAAAGCCTAGGAGTAATGAGATTTCTTTTGAGAAGTGGGCTCATGTTTAGACATTTTTATTTTCAATAAAACATACTTTTATTTATCCGAGTAAATATTCTTTCATTCTGATTCTTTTGACCTTTGACATTCTTTATAAATTTTCATTTTATGTAAATAGACATTCTTGAATTCATTTATTCATTGTATATTATTTTGTGTGCCTATCATAGATCCCTAGATATCAATGACACGAGCAACGATACTATAGATTCAGAGTTCCTTTTGAGTGCGATATGTGTTTAAAGGCATCTCAGTACTTTGAAGGTGACAGAAATTGTGACTTGTTTCTGAATTTGTTGAAAATGATTTTTACCCCATGAAGTGATGGTAGGAAATATAGCCTTAGAGGAAGGAAAGATTACGAAATTGGAATTAGCTGAGGAGACAAAACCAGACTTTGTTGAGACTATTATGGGAATTCAAAAATATGGTCCAAAGACGCATGTAGGAGGATTTGTAATTGCTAGGATAAATATGAGGTTTTGGGGTATTATTGGTCCACCATGGAAAGGGATCGCATCAGTTGTACAATGAATGCCAAATTTAAAGGAGTCAAGACTTATGGGGCATGTATGTTATGGGCTCGAGCTCGTCAAAAGTTTCAAGCTGACAATGACTCATCTTTGTGGACGTCAACTACTCTATTAAGAGGGGGAGATAGTTTCATATGCCAATATTACAAAGTCAAAAGTCATCCATTTCAAAAAAAAAAGAAGAAAAGATTATATATAATCAGCACAATGCCAAAATTTTACAGATCTTTTCAAAGATAATGCGCCATACCACAAGATGAAGAAATGTTGCTAAAAGAAAAGAAAAGAAAGAAAAAAAAATTACGTAAGATGACCGAGACTCGTAAAAATTGGCATAAGAAACTACCGCCTACTCTTTATGCTTACGTTTGGGGCAAACACCTTCAATTCCAGCTTGTTTCAAAGGTTCCAACCATCATCCTTGGACGGTGCATTGGCTTTCTTGAGCGATATGATGTGCCCTCAAAAGTCTGCGATGGTTAGCTCGAGCGGTGTGCCATTGATTTCAAATATGGGGCATCGGGCGTATACACGCCTCTCTAAAGCTTAAAATGGTAAATTCTTTCTTCAAAACCAGATTTACGACAAAGTGGATGATCAGTATCATGAAGGAAGCTCTCTTAGACTTCTATACAAGTTCGTGGAAGAGGAAACCTGATCAAATCATTATTTTCAAGTATGGGGTTAGCGAGTCTCAATTCAATCAAATTTGGATCAAGTTATTGAGGTTTGCAAGTTCTTTGACGAGAAGTGGAACCTAAATATTGTGGTTATTGTTGTACGAAAAACCATCATACCAAGTTTTTCAATGAGGATCTCCGACAATGTGCTACATGGTAATCATCATTGACAACAAAGTATGCCATCCAAAGAACAATGATTTTTATCCTGGTACCCATGCCGGAATGATTGGAATCACGAGGCGCACCCACTATCATGTTCTCTTAGACCAAAGCTAGTTTTTCACCGATGATCTGCAAGAGTTTGTTCATTCTCTATCCTATATGTATCAAAGGAGCACCACAGCCATATTTGTTGTGGCTCCTATTTGCTACGCTCATTTGGTAGCTTCACAGTTGGGGGCAATTTATGAAGATTAGGGATGCTTCAGAAACATCATCGAGTCATGGTGGGATGTATGCTCCAGGAGTAATCTCTGTACCTCAGCTTTCCAGGTTGAAGGATAAAGTCAACAACTTCAATCTTGTTTGCTGAGAATCATTAAACCATCTTTTTGTAAGGTTTGACAAACAACAGCCAGGACTGCTGCTGGGGCAATCCTTTCTCTTGGGTTTATGAATCAAGATTTTTCCTCCAAGCTTTGATGGAGTCAAGAATTGAATACCTCTAGTAAACTTGAAAGTATTCATCCTAAGCAAATGTACCAAGAATGGATGACACAGACTTATGACAAAGAAGATTCGTCCAAAAGAATTTCATAAAGGAAACCTTGTGCTGAAAGAGATCTTTTCCATGCAAAAGGATGCCGAATTGGGAAGGGACACATGTTGCGAAGAGGGCTTTCTCTAGAGGTGCACTGATTTTGACAAGAAATGGATAGGAAGAATTTATCTGATCCAGTGAATTCAGACTCGGTCAATAAAGTACTTTGTTTGAAGGAGAAGGGAAGCCAAGGTGAAAACCCGCAAAGGGCACTTTGGGACTTCTATTTCAGAAAAAAAAAGAAAAAAAGAAAAAAGAAAAGAAAAAGAGAAAAAAATAAAAAGAAAAATAGAGAGGCCAAGGTGAAAACCCGCAAAGGGCGCCTTGAGACCAAAGGGGTTTTGAGTTGAAAACCCGAAAGGGCAGCTCAAATTTGGAAAGTCATGCAGTGACCTTGCTATACCGGATTCGACGAGAAGTGAAGTATGTTACATATCGAGGCATCAACAAATTACTTTGGATCTTTTAAACACATGTTGAACTAAAAAATGTCTTCAAGGAGCTGGTGTATAGACGTTCAAGCGGCGATATCTGGGGCATCTGATTTTTTTGTCCTGTTTACTATCTTTGGGTTCTCTTTCTTCTCAAATATAGATTCTTAGATTAACCTCCTTTGTTTTTTTTGATAAATCATTATCTTCAAGATCAATTTATTTATTCTCTATTATTCATAAAGTATGTTGCATAGAAATAATGATTGATGAACTAAATATTTTTACAAACGAAGTTTTGCATATTACTCTGGAAATTTCTAGATAATACAAGAAACTGAAACAAGACAATTGTTTAAAGAATTTCCATATTTGAGGTCGGATGTACTCGGAGAAATTTCTTCTTCAGTCCAAAAGGTGGTTGGACATTTTAAGCAATATTGATCTTAAGAAAGGATCATTTCATAAACATCTCCAACGAGTCACAACATTTGGAGAATGGCACAATAGAACTAAGTTGATTCAAAGCATACAAGCAGAGTATGATTGATACATCAAGAATTATAAAGATAAAACTTCGATGAGGGAATGAGTGATGACGTTCGAAATAGGGGTCATATTCACAGCACTTTGCATCATAACATGTTTAATTAGGGACATTCGACTCACTTTAAGTATAGCATCTTAATTATCAAGCATAATCATTCTACAGGTTATCAAAGACGGTGTGCTTTTGTCCCCTAAACAGTAGGGTAATAGGCCGCAGTGTAGCAGATCTAGACTTCAGACATTTATACTGAAGCAGATCCAAGATGGTTTGGCATTCTTGTGTTTACAAGAAACAAATCGAGGACATAGTAGATTGGACTCTCAGATGTTCTCAGATATAGCAGATCTAGCTTTCAGATGTTTATACTGAAACAGATCCAAGATGATTTGTTATTCTTGTGTTTACAAGGAACAAATCGAGGACATAGCAGATTTGACTCTCAGACGTTCTTAGATATAGTAGATCTAACCTTCAGATGTTTATACTGAAGCAGATCCAAGATGATTTAGTATTCTTGTGTTTACAAGGAACAAATCGAGGACATAGCAGATTTGACTCTCAGATGTTCTCGAGATATAGCAGATCTAACCTTGGATGTTTATACTTTGAAGGCGGATAAGATGATTTGTTATTCTTGTGTTTACAAGGAACAAATCAAGGACATAACAGATTTGACTCTCAGACATTCTCAGATATAGCAGATCTAACCTTCAGATGTTTATACTGAAGCAGATCCAAGATGATTTGGTATTCTTGTGTTTACAATAAACAAATCGAGGACATAGTAGATATGACTCTCAAATGTTCTCAAACAGACTCAAGATGGTTTGACATCCTTGTGCTTACAAGGAACAAATCGATGACATTGCAGATATGACTCTCAAATGTTCTCAAACAGACTCAAGATGGTTTGGCATCCTTGTGCTTACAAGGAACAAATCGAGGACCTTGCAGATATGACTCTCAAATGTTCTCAAACAGACTCAAGATGATTTGACATCCCTACAAATCGAAGAAGCAGACTCGGTGTCTCTGTGATCGGCAGAAAATAGATCAAAGATATCAACATAGCATTCTTGAGGTCGTAGGGAGAAGGTAGATTGAAGACCATTCGAGGAAAAGATCGCAAAGATTGGGCTAGACCGGGCAAATTTGGTCCTTTATGGTCTTTGTTCAATTCATATTACATAGCAATGAGCAAAGAGGGGCAGCTGTAATCATCAAAATTTGCCCAGACTATTAAAACTGAAAATTAATGAATAAATAAATAAATATTTATTTATTTAATTTAAACAGTCCATAAAAGTTTTTTACAAAGCCCAAATACACACTCCAATTGCCAAATTTTACTAGACTAGCCCGGCCTAAACTAAGTCCCAAACAGTTGCAACCTAAATGGACCCATTCATGGTCGGTAGCCCAAAACACCTCTACCCAAGCACAAACCCAAAATTCCCGAGGCCCAATTGGCCCAAATATTTCTGAGACCAGGCAGAAACCCTGGGGTTTCTACGCCTATTTCTTCTCGCGCGCATGCAGCAAAGATTCCGAAGTCATCAGATACTTCATCCCAACTTCCATGTCAGCGCCTCCACTGCGGACTTCACCCTCCATCAACGCCAGCGACCCTTAGTCCACCCAAGATCTTGGGACACTGCAAGGAAAGAAAGAACAACAAAGAAAAAAATATGGAAAGAAATGCAGACTTATTTCCAAAATGTGTAAACAACAACGATGGCTATAAAAGCCCGAATATTTTCATTGTAAAGGATCTTTCTTTTTTTTTTTTTGGAAGAGAAGATATACACACCATAATCAGAGAGTATACACAATAAAGCACATATTTTTTAATTATAACAGAGGTGACTTATTTTGCCGTTTAAACGTTATTTATTTATTTATCTTTTCTCTTATACATACATTTTTATATAAACAGACGATTCAAAAAAAGATTTAAAAAAAAAAAACTAACGAGAAAGCAGTTTATCTTTAAGTTATAATATATAAAAATACTTTTAAATAAGTTATAATATATAAAAATACTTTTAAAAATAAAAAGAAAAGTACTACCTATGATTCGCATGAAAAAGAGAAGAATTTCGAACCTTTGACCACCGTATACGGTGGCGCGTGAGCGGTGGTTGTCGGCCGTTGTTGGAACTCAGGCCAGAGAACGGGGGGAAGGATTTCAGAGCTTTTTTTTGTTTTTTTAAAAAAAAACGAGTGTTAGAAATGAATTAAAAATCAAAATTTAACTTATATAGGGCCCAGGATCCGACCCGATCCGATCCGGAGGGTCCGCGTGTTTTAAGAAAATAGGACATTTATCCCTTTAGTCCTTCTGTCTTTTCATCTTTTAAATTAAGTTTATTGCGTTTTTTTAAATGTTGCCCCTTAATTTTGCTTTAGTTTCAATCGATCATTGCCCCTTTTGAATAAATGTAATTAAAACGTCGCTGCTTTTGGGAATAGGGCATTTTGCCCGATGAGTCACTCTAATTTTGCGCGCGATTTAATTAGGGCCTCAATTCAGTTTTATTCCTTTCAAGATTCGCCCCATAATTTTGCTAAACTTTAAATTTAGTCCTATATTTATTATTCTATATATATCTTATTATTTGTTTTATTTTAATTTTAATTTTATATTATATATCATAAAATTATTTTATTTGTAAGTATTATTTTTATTATATATATTATTATTATTTATTACGTATTCTTAAATTATTATCTTACATTTTTTTATATATTATTATATCTTCATATATATTATATATTTATATATATATATATATTGTTTTATATGTTACTTTATATTATACCTATTATCTTTCTTATAGGTTTATATTACATTTTAGTATATAATATTTATTATGTTTTATTTATATTACTTATTGTTTTTATATATATATATATGTTATGTATATCATGTATCGCCAATTATATTATTTATGTTTATACTATATATTTATTATTTTTAAAATATAAACTATTATTATTAAATCATGTTTTTAACTCACATTATATACACATTTCATTATTAATTATTTATTTATTTACTACATATATTATTTCATTTTAAACAAATATTGTTATAAAATCTCTTACATACTTTTAAACCAATATATTATTATAATTATTATTCTTTTATTCTTGTTATTATGTATTACATTATATATTAAGTACTATTTTAAAATTGATATGATATGTCTTGTTTTAATTGTATGTATATTTTGTTAGCAATCAATTATTTTTTTTATTAGTTCTTCTATATGTTTTATATTGTATGTATCATGTATGTGTTAAATTTTTTATTATAATTATATGCATATTGACATTATATTTATTCTATTCGTATATCATACATTATTTGATTATGTTTGTTCTTATATCATGCATCATTTAAATATTATTTCGTATGTTTATATATCTTGTTTATTCATTCTCAATATATGCTATATATATCTTTGTTTGCATTTTTCTGCTTTATATGTATTATTCTTTATATCATAGTATTCATTTTTGTTCAAATGCACGTATTATCTACCTAGTACAATAATATATTATTATGATTTATAAGGTGATACAATTCTCCACACATCATCTTTAAAAAGATAAGGCTCCAAAATTTTCAAAAAATATAAAGGCAATGCTTGGTGTTTGGAAATTTCGAAAAAGTAGTGCCCTAGCTTATTGGGTTGCAACTTTTCTCGTTAAGTTCGAATAGTCAAGTACCCTTCTAAGTTTTTAAGGGTTTTCAAAATATAAGTGACTGTCTTGGAATTGCAAAGTGATATGTCCTAACTTACTGGATGTAGCATTTTGTTGTTTCGAGATAGGGATTTCTAAAAAGGCTAACTTATAGTCAATATTTTGATATAAGTGAACCCAAATTTTCAAATATTTCAAAGAGGATTACATCTTAAATTTTTAATTTTCGACATTAAAGACATTTTGATAATCAATTAGGTATCAATTTTTGGGCGTTACGAGGGTGCTAACCCTTCCTCGTACGTAACCGACTCCGGAACCCATTCTTTTGATTTCGCAGACCAAAACCAACGATTTTAAAACAAATGTTTTAAAGGTGATCCAATCACACCTAAAAAGATTGGTGGCGACTCCTGTTTTTCGTTTTTTTTAAAGTCGATTCCCATTTTTCAAAACCTCGATTTAAAAATGGTCTCGACATAAGCGATTTAGGCCCTCATCTTCTTCTTTTTTTTTTTTATAAATTTGGTGTTTTTGTGATAATTGTAGCTTAACCAAGTTAACTTAGAGACTTATTTGTTAAATTATAGAAGTTTAAGGGCTATTTTTGTTGATTAAAAATGGCCTTTATGGTGGAGGGGGATGAGTTCACAAATTTTATGGTTTAAATTAGTTACTTTGTGTTGGAAATCTTGCTAGTTCTAAATTTTAGGATTCAAATGTCATAAGTGGAAAATATAAGAGTAAATTGTAAATTTTAGTTGTTGTGGAACTATATGAAGTTATGTCATGAAATATTCGACTATTTGAATTAAATTTTTATGGTGTTTAATTTAACAGTTTTGATAGTGAGGATTAAATTATACCTAAGATGGAAGTTTGGAGAATTTATGTAAATATTATTGAAGAGATGATTATATGATTCTAGAAGTTAAAATATTTAAATGGGAATAAATGAATTAAATTGTTGAATTTCATGATATTTTAAATTGAGGATTAGTTTGTATTAAAAGTTATGTTGAGAGCAAATATGGAAAATGTAACTAAAAGTTTAATGGCTTGAGTATAAATATTTTGGATGGTTGAATTAAGTAAATTAATTAAGCTATTGATTTTAGATCGAGAAGCAAGAGGATTAGTTGATAACCGTGGAAAGGAGAAGGTTGTCGAGTAATCATCTTCGATCTTAGTAGCTATCGTAATTTGTAAGTTCGTAGTCCTTAAATCGAACTTCAATTATTTAATTTATTTAAATTGCTTGAATGAAATATTATGGAATTATATTGAAAATGTTATGAAGTTGATCATGAAATAAAGCATAGTTGATTAATGCAAAAGATTTGATTATGAATTGTTGAAATATGGAATTATGCAATTATGTATGTAATATTGGTATAACCAACTAGTGCTGGGCACATCCTCTATATCTATCGGTTTATTCGACTAGTGCTGGACACAACTTTCATCAGTTTATCTGACTAGTGCTGGGCATATCATTATATTTGCCAGTTTATTTGACTAGCGCTAGGCGCAAATCTTCGTTAGTTTATCTGAATAATGCTGGGCACACTTACTATATCTATCGGTTTACCCGACTAGCACTGGGTGCAAAACTTATTTACAGTTTAACCGTTAGGCACCGGGTGCCATTTATTGGATGACTCGTATTGACAAGGAATAATAAATCCATTGGAGAAAATTTGTATGAGAAAGATGTCATGGAAGATGTACAATATGAATTATTAAGTAATATGGTAAATTTCATAGAGATAAACTTATATGTTATGGAATGTAAAATTTAGGTCATTAGGTGTAAATGTGATTCCTTGAATGAATGAGTTTGCTTAATGTTTGAACCTTTCTTTGTGTGCAAATTAGGTACTTACTTTTGTTCAACGACTCAGCATCCAATGACAATCTCGAACTCAACATTGGTGACGTATTTCTTTTTAATGTCTTGGCATGTACCTAGGATGATAATGTTTTGAGTAATGGTCTTTTGGTTTATAGTTGAACTTAGTGAAAGTTACTTGTGTTGGATGTTGTCATGTGAACTTTTGATTTATATTTTGTCTTAATGCTAATACTTGTATATAGATGTGGGTAAATATAAGTATGTTTTATAAAATTTACTTTTTGAAAGTATATGTTATATCTCAAGTGATTTTGGATTAAGATAAGTTGGATTGATGGTTATTGATGTTAGGTGTATGTATGTATGTTTTTGTGTGGAAAATATTGTATAGGGTTGATGTTTTATGTTCTATGGAATTGGCTCTTTTGGAAGTAATGATTTAGGTCATTTTGTTTGAGTTGAAATATGGTAGGATATGATATCTAAAATTTATGATTCTTAATAGTGGAGAAAAATGAATGTTTGATTTGATTAAGGTTGAATGCCTTGTATGTGATGATAGAAATGTGGTGTCAATGAGGGCACATTGGTTAGGCACTTAGGTTGTATGTAATTGACATGTTTTAACTTGTTTTGAGATGTAATTGATGATGTTTAAATGGTGGTTTTAGGCATGGATTAGTAGCCAAGTTAGGTATAAAGTTTACCTTATTTTTTAAGCAATTTGGGGTACACACGGCCTAGGACATGAGCTACCACACGGCTGTGTGACCCACACGATCTATCCATACGACCGTGTGTTTTATCGTCTTTAGGTGCAGATTTCACACAGCCTGCGACATGGCTGTGTGTCTTAAAACAATTTGTTACACAGTCTGAGTCACGGCTAGCGACATGGTCGTGTGACTCAACATCAAATATCTATACGGGTGGACACACGGGACACGGCCGTGTGTTTGGACTTTGAATGTCCACATGGTCTGGGCTGTGACACACGGCTGTGTGTCCCTTGTTTTAAAAAATTTTAACTTTTTCCTAACTTTTCCGTTTTGTTTTGAATTGACCCTAGAACGTTTCCAATCTATTTTTAAGGCCCTGTAAACTCAATTTAAGGCCCGTAAGTGTATGTTTATTGTGAATGGTTTATGGTTGTGAATGGTTTGTGATTTGATTAATTGTAATTATATTGAATATTTGTTTTTAAGTAGTGTTAAATGTTTGAAATGTTATCGTAATACTCCGTGACCCCAATCTGACAATGAAGACGGGTTAAGGGTGTTACATTAACGTGAACTTACACAAAATCCTTGCCTATAAATGCCTCTAGGAACAAGGAAGAAGGGATCGACTCTCTAAGATACCAAACTTATACTCTACTAACTCACCTTTAGCCCTTAGCCTTCATGCTCTCCTTATCTTCACTCTTTATAACCTCTAGCTTTTTGCGCCGAATAGGTGAACCGGCCTTCAAATCAACCACCACTCTCTCTTCCTTATTCCCTCATTGTTGTATCATTGAATAAAAAAAAATATTTTTAATGTTAATTTAGTAATATAATAAACAAAAACTATTATTGTCAGTTTAAAATTTTTTCTAAACTTGTGTTTTTATGTATACTATAAATATAGAAGAATATATAAAAAAATTATAGATCACCCTAAAGTAACTTTTTGATACAATAGTTATTTCTACTTATAACCTGTAACACCCAGCTTTGATGGGTAAATCGAAAGAAATTTGAGTGGCGTAGACCTATTCGCCCAATTGATGCTCTTGGCGTATACATTGGGCGAATAACTACATTGGAGTGGTAGGTAAGAATTGTTATCTAAAGGTGTGCAGTAGATGCGGAGAAGAAGAATTTTGCTAAGAGTATCGAGGGTTTTTAGAAATAGGTATCACTAAAGAAACAGTACGTCAAGTTTGCTTAGTTACTATGCTGGTTAAGTTCTAACAACATGGTCAGGAGCAAATAAAGAGATGGACTAAATATATATTAAAAGATGGATTCATGCATACGCTTCTCTACAACTGTAAACCATTTATTGGGCAGATTAAAAGGGATTGTGACACGTGTGTGATCCTTTTATGAGAACGCTTGAAAAGGAAAATAGGAAGTTGTCTTGTTCCTTCCATTATAGGATACTAGGATTAATTTGCCTTGGAGTTGAAGATAGATATTCCTTGTTGAGCTGAAACTAAGGATCAGAGTTCTAAAAGAAAGTGATCAGAGTTCTAAAAGAAAGTTATTTCACATCTTGGGTAAGTATTATGGTTTTTGCATGTTAACTTCTGTAATGATAAGTTGTTAAGAGGGTAAATAGGAAAATGGTAAAGTAAATCTTTACATGAGGATTTTTTAGGTATGAGATTATGATAAAGATAATATGAATGAGGTTTAATGGTATTCTTATGCCTTGCAAGCAGTGGAATGCTAAGGTTTTTGGATGAATGTTGAGATCTAGAAATCAAGTTGTTGTTTGTGAGTATCAGGTAAGTCCCTAAACCGACTCTTGCTTATGTGTTGTTCATGTGAATGCTTCTATGAACGATGATTGAACTATGTAATCGAACTGGAAAAGTATGGTATGGTGATGATGCTATTGCATGTCTGTTTGATGGATTTTGCACGTGTAGTGTGTAGGAAATCTGAGGAGTTAAGTAAGTGGTTTGAATCCTAAAGTTAAAGTATGGTTGTATGGGTATGTTTGAAAAATGTGATGATGATGTGAAATAGTTTGGCTGTTTGTATAAATCGAGTGTTGAGTAATGAATGATGCCAATGTATGAAGAGTATGTCAAGTGAGCCTAAGTATGTTCACCATGGTGGAGTCTAAAAGGGGTCTGTTGGGACTTTAAACTCGATCTCTGAAAGGAAAGTCTATGGCCATGACACCATATTGTGTAAGACTATAGCTGAGCTATAGCATCATGTGGAAAGAATTAAATGAAGGTTATTATCCAATAGGGTTCTCTATGATCCCAGGACGATGAGGGGCAAACCTCACGAAATGTGAGTCTAGGCGAATCTTTATCGTAAACATGTCATGAAAAAGAAAGCCTTTGTGGTGATATATGAAAAGAGAAGCTTTTGTGGCGATCTATAAAAAAGGAAACCTTTGTGGCGATCTATGAAAAAGAAAGCCTTTGTCACGATCTATGAAAATGGAGGTCTTTGTGGCAATTTATGAAATGGAAGCCTGCATGGAAGATTATGAAATGAAAGCTCTTGTGGCAATAATCTGAATGAACCACTTTCGTGATGCATTCTGAAGTAATGGTACTAATAACGAACTCGAAAAGGAAACGTTTGGCGTGCAAGGATGAGACTTTCAGTGGTGGACTATGTATCAAATGGTTTTGGCACGGCCAACACGGTTAACAAGTGCAATTGGATATGTAGAGGAAAAATGGGACTTTTGATGATGATTCAAATTGAATAATTGAAAGAGGTATATACCATCTATATATGTGATCAATCATGAATTATCGAAGGAACGATGACTTAGAGTATGTATGTAAGAATAACAGTGGTTGTCTGTATGGACATCTAGAAAGGAAATGGGCAAGGAATCGTGAAAGTTCATAACAAGGAACGTGAATGATGTGTTGAAGACGAGAAGGGTAAGACATGATATCAGAGTAGGATATGATGACTATGGTATGGGGAATGAAACTCTAGAAAAGTATTTTCCAAGAGACAAGTTGGATGATAAGCATAAAAAATGGCTATTTGAAATTCAAGATGCGATGTGAAAACATGAACCAGGCAATTGGTGTTTGTCTCACTAAGTTCTTATGAACTTACCTCGGTGTATATTGTTACAGGTAAGCTGAGACGGATCTATGCCAGAAGGGGCAATGCCAGGACTATGCCAATGGAGTGGCGTATTAAGCTATCATGCATATAAAGCAAGTTGGTAGTATAAATGCAATCAATAGTTTTGCACAAAAGTCTATGTATTGGAATGCTGTAAATAAGCTATGAGATTAGTTAAAATTTCCTTGTAATTAATTTACCCAGTACTACAATTATTATTATCTGATGTATAATCACCTGTATTTCAGTTCAGGCGGTATGTAAGTAAGTTGTATTCATTGAAATTTGTACAAGTAGATTGAGCCTACATTTGTATTAGAGTGGTAACACTCGAGATTCGAATTCGATTTATCGGATCAAGTTTGGGGTGTTACATAACCTCCAACCTTCAAATAAAAAAAAATACTTAATCCCGTGCGTTCAAACCCACGACCTCTTTATTGGTGCAATAATAATAATTTCAATTAAAATAATACTCAGTCAACATTATATTAAAAAAATATTAATCTTTTTTGAGAAAGAATATAAAAGAATATGAATATTAAATTTTATTTTTATAAGGGTTAAAGAGTAGTGATTTCTTTTTCTTTTTCTTTTTTTAGAAGTAAAGATTTTGTTATAGATCAAACTCAAAATTAGTGTTTCTAGAATTAGATTGATGGTTAAATTGATCATATTACTTGTTCACTGGCCCAATAAATTTAGATGGTTCAATTAAATAAATCATTAAAAAATTACAAATATAAAATATAAACAAATGGTTCAATTACAAGTTCAATTAGTTTTTTAACCCGATTCAATCAACTAGTACCAATTCAAGGCTCAACCTATCTAAAATCTTTCTCCGAAATTAATACCACAACCGATTTTCAATCTAATAATCCGATTGACTAATTTGATCCATTTTAAATATCCATACTCAAAATTAATATTAATAAAATATTTATCACTCCACTTATAATTCAATTTATTATTAATTTTTAAAAAAATTAAACCATATTAAACTGACAATTCAATATCAATCCTAAAAATATTTTAAATTATAATAAACGAATGTCAAAACCATAGAATTATCTAAATTCATGAAGTGCCCTAGATCAGTTGAAAAAAAAAAAAAATCAAAGTGCCCTAGACCTGTACTTATCCGAGACCTTAGAGCCTAGAGGCATAGACAATTGAGAAATAGTGAAGGCAGTTTTATTTTATCAAGGGAAGCGACACGTAAGCAAAAACTGGATACGTGTAAGAAAATTGCACATCCATGTGACCACGTGTAATGCCACAAACATATGCACCGTTCTTAAACAATTTCATAGTAATCCATCCCCTCTCTGCGTATTTGTAATGCCAAAATCTTCCCTCTTTCTCAACCTTCATTTCCTCATCTTTCTTTCTGGGTTTTGATTCAATCGTTCTACTTAGTAAGACTTCTTCTCTTTAGTTACATTTCCATTTTTTCCGTTTGAGCTTTCATTTTATCACTATGTTTTATGATAAAAAAATTTCATAATAATGTATCTTACCATCTTTATCAGGTAGTTTCCATAGAGCAACAAAAAGCACAAGGATGTCTGGTGTATCACTTGCAGTGGCTCCTAGAAGTCAGCCAGACCACACCGTAGCACCCGGCGGAAAACCTGAACACCAACATATTCGCTACCAGGAGCAACAACCAGTGGTGGGCGGTGTAATGGGATCATTGCGTCTCATCGAACTCCAACTAGTAGCTTTCATTATGGTTTTCTCTATCAGTGGTCTAGTGCCACTTCTGGATTTAGTCTTCCCGGCTTTCACCTCCGCTTACCTCATCGCCCTTTCACGCTTCGCCTTCCCGTCCCGCGGCAGCCGAGTATCCTCCGGTGGCTCGGAAGAGATTTTCCGAGGCAGCAGACTGTTTAAGCTGTATGTGATTCTGGGAACCACAATAGGTCTTCTATTGCCACTAGCGTATGTGTTGGGTGGATTTGCAAGGGCAGACGACCAGGCCGTTCGGTCAGCAACACCTCACTTGTTCTTGCTTTCGTTTCAGATACTAACGGAGAATGTAATAAGTGGGCTGTCGTTGTTTTCGCCGCCGGTGAGAGCATTGGTGCCATTGCTATATACAGTTAGGAGGGTGTTCGTTATACTTGATTGGGTGCATGATACTTGGGTGAACAAAAATCTGCCCTATAATGCACCATCGAAGGTAACTACTGTTTCAACCAAATATTTATGGTTTCGATGCCTTTTAACAGCAATGTTGATGCAGATGTGAGTTGTACGTCTGTAGGACATAGCATGGGATTGGTTTGGGAAGGGGCTGTCAGCTGCAAATCTAATGTATTTCGCAATCAACTTGTTATGCTTTTTGATCCCACGGTTCCTCCCTCGAGCATTTGAGAGGTATTTTAGGGAAACTGAGGAGTTTCATCAAAAGATGTCGGAGGATAAGCGTGGTAAATCTAATACACCACCAAATAAGTCTCGACCCACAGATAGGAAAATGGATTGAATTGAACTCTCTTCACCCTCTCCTGTGTTGAGTGGTTCCTATGTATCATTAAACAGTACAGTATAGTTGGTAAAGAAAACAAATAATACTTCCATTCCTGCAACACTAGTCTGTTCTCTTTTTTTAGCTTTTTGACAATGGATATGGAACTTACCTGTTGAGCTTAGAAATTTGTTATAGCTTTTCAGTCTTTTATGTCCAAGTTACCTTCAAAACAGAGCAAAAAATGGGGGGAATTGAGAACACAAAAGAAAGAAGCAGGGAAATGTATAGGAATTGATTTCCCATGGTTTGATTTTTATTATTTTTGTTGGCTCTAGAAAATTTCAGTTTACTGCTCACCGAACATATCAAAATATATTGGGTTTAGGGGAACTTGTATGGGTCTTAAGGTTATTTGGGCTTAAATTTTGTTAGGAGGCTTCATGTAAGGATTACTTTTGAGTTCTTCATGTTAAGAATTTCTAAGTGATCAAATAGCAAAATAAAAGATTAGATGAGGCTATTAGAGTTTTGCTTGCAGAAATCCAAACCCATCTAGTTTTTGTCTTCCTTTTCTTGTTTAGTATGTTTTATAACGATCTCATGAGTGAAAAGTGAGACATAATGAAGCTAAAATAAACTCATATCTATATTATAAAACATTTATTATTAAATATTTATAAATTATAATATATATTTATTATTAATGTCAAATTTTATTGCTAAAATAAAAATTGTCATATTAAATAATTTTATTAATATAATAAATATATTATTTTAATTATATGATTAAATATAAATATGTATCTAATAACGTTAAAAATTATTGCATAAAATGCAATTTCTTTATTTTTAGTGTTCAGAATAAAAAACTTCATTTTATATAGATTTAAATAAAATTTTAGTAAAATTTAATTTGGAATTAATATGAGTGGATAGTGAGATATTAGAGTCGGAAGTGATAAATGAAGTTAAATAGGAGTTTAGCTTGTGTTTATATTATAAAATATTTATAAATTATATTTATTATTAACATTTTGAAATGTTACTACTATTTTTTAAAATTATTATTAATTTTAAAATTGTGATATTAAATAATATTATTAAAATAATAAATTATATTTATTACATTAATAATTTAGTATATAATTATATATAAATGTGTTCAAAACTCTAATATTTGAGACTAATATTTTTGTATTTAAATATTTTAAAAATTAAAAATAAAAATTTATTTGATTTGATTCAGATTAATGTATATATGAAAATGAAGTCACTCACGGAGCGGTGTAAAAAAGTGAGTTACTATTTTTCAAAAAAAGAATAACAATAGGAGGCTTGTTTTATTTATTTTCAAGTTACTAAAAAATATTCTTTCAAATGAAACAAACAGACCCTTTTGCATGTATGTGTATGTTTTTTTTGTTTATATGATGTGATATATAAATAGAGTAGGTGTAATAATAACATCTCTAGATGTAATGAGGATCATGGTCTCATATTATTAGGTCTAATGAAAAGCAGTTGCACGGGCTAAGAAGGGTCCAAGGTCTCTAGCATCTCTCCTTTTGCTACAAAACGCTATGCAGCAAGTAGATGAAGTGAATGATTGATGATGTTCTTAATTATTAATTAAGATTATGATTAATGAGTATAAAGATTTTAACCAATAAAAAGCTCAACATAGGGAATGAGTCATGCCTCTTGATTAGAAGTTTCCATGATCAAAATTTTAGTTAAGTTCAAGTCCGTTCTTATCTTACAAATAGATTTAAAATTTTATTTAAACTTTGTCCGAATAAAAAGGTCTGATCCGTCTGTATTAATTTTTTTTAAATATAATATATAAAAAATATAAAAAATATTAAAATAAATATTTTTTAACAATTAAAAATAAATTTTAATAAATATGTATATTTAAATAACATTAAAATAGGTACAATTTAGTAAGTAAATGCATCTACAAAAAGAATAAAATTAACAATAAAAACTATACAACATCTAAATAGTAACAACAAAATAATGACAACATAATAATGAAATAATAGGAGAAAGTAGAAAAACAATAAGAAAATAGCAGCAAAGCAATAAAAAACGACAATAGCAACAATAAAATTTTTTTAATTTTGGTAAATTCAAGTCAATTTGTAAACGGGTCTTATTTTTTTTATATAAGTTTATTTTTCGAATTTGTATTTTTACCTACATCTTTTTACTTTTCGAATACAACTGACCTGAGCTATGAACAATTACCCTCTTAATTATGTTTTGCTCCTTCGGCCTATCATCTTCTAATTTTAATGTAGCATGCTATATTTAAATCTCCATTTTTTGGGTAAATATATATAGTATAAAACCAGCTAGCCATTAGAATAAATAAAGTTAAAATCGTTATTTTAGATTTTTTATTTTTGTATAGGATTATTTTAGTCTTTTGATTAATTATATAAGGTTAATTTAATATTTTAATTAAATAAGGATGAAATATATATTTTCTTAACTAATTTTGTATATCTACTTTAAGGTATTAATTAAGTCCAATAAAAGTTTTTTTCCCACCACTTTCTTCTTTTCATTTACTTCAAAAAATTTTCCCAATATTTTGCTTTTCTTTTTCCTATTCAAAACCTCACTCTTTTATATTTATTTTTCTTAACAATGAATATGATTTATTTAATTTATATGTCTTTATAGATATATTTTTATATCTATATATCTATATATATTGTATATAACAAAACCAAAACCAACACTTTTGGAGCCACTGAAATTAATACGGTAATTTAACCGTTTTAAAATGTGTGTATCAATTTTGCTACTTTTGAAGCCACTCAAATTAGTAGGCCAATTTAGATGTTTAAAAATTGTTGATAGGGAAATTTAGATGTTTTATGAAAAAGTTAATTAAATTTCTTGTTAAAATTTTCAGTTCAATAAATGTTTTAATACTTTTTAATATTTTTCTTTCATTATTAATGTTCTCTCTTTTGTATAGGTTAATAACTATTTTGTATAAGTTGATAATTGTCTATTTCAAGAGAATTAGCTCACTTTTTGTCAACACAAAATCAGGTTAGAGGAGGGTAAAAAACTTGTTGTGGATGCTCAGAGGCGGTTGAGCTTGACCATAAAAGAAGTTGCGAAGAAGGAATTGATAAAATGGTTGGATGTCGGCATAGTGTATGCAATTTTTGGTAGTGAATGGGTTAGTTCAACATAGTGCGTTCCGAAAAAGGGTGGTTTAACTATGGTAGCTAACGAGAAAAATGAACTTTTCACAACCCGGATGGCGTATATGCATCGAATACAGAAAACTCAATGACGTAACACTAAAAGACCACTTTTCGCTACCTTTCATGTTAGATAGACTGGTGGGGAAAGAATATTATTGCTTCCTTGATTGTTATTCTGGCTATCGTCAAATCCCGATTCATCCTGATGATTAGGGAAAGGAAACATTCACTTTTTGAAACACCCCAAACCCGGCCCGGACGTTATGGCCGAATCTGGCATGTCATATTGAAGTGTTTTAGTGAAAACCGTGTTTTCATTGAAAACCCTTCTTAAACAAAAGAACCCTTAATTTTTTTAAAAATAAACACACCTTTCAGTTGCAAAAGTATTGTTTAAAACATTTGATTTAAGAAACTTTATCATTTAAAATTTAAGTTGCTCGGAAACATAGAAAACATACTATAACTTAGGAATCCCATGTTTAACTTCTCGTAATTACAATGAAAATGATAATAATCCAAATAATAATAAGAAGGAAGCCTTCTTACATTCCGATTTGAAAAATACTTAATAAAATAAAGAACTTATATGCTTTTAAAAGAGAAACAAGTCCAAGTTGCCTTGCTAGCTGACCACCCAGAGTTCCTCCAAACATCGAACCTTCTACTGAGCATCACCTGAAAATAAAATAAAAGAGGGGGTGAGTTTTTGCAAACTCAGTGTGTACAACCCTCGACGGAAAACAAGCATTTAAAAAAAAACATCATTCATCAATCATGCAATGCAATCCCATTCAAATTATCCATCCGCTACACACTAGCTCCGTCCCCCGTCACACCATGTGGGGATGTAAATATCGACCCATCCAGCCCACACAACATGGTAACCCGATTGCGGAACTACCTTTATTTACATATTGGGCTTTAAAAGCCGTTGGTGGATCCATGATTGTCAAGCAACCATGCGATCCTCATATACTTCCTCCGTTCCATATTTCCCATCCTATATGCAACCTAAGCAGAACATCATATGTATGTAGCAAATAGGCATGTCACATTCAATAAACTTACATTTAACACATAAGGGTATTTTGGTCATTTTTGCCCTTAGGGGCATTACAGTAATTTTTCCTTAATTATGGTTTTCACTTACCTTGGCCCGTTAACAAGTCTCGCGAGTTAAGATGAACGAACACTATACACCAGGTAGGATTCCAGAGAAGAGGAGGTGGGTCATAAGACCGCTTAAGTACCAAGCTCTCCCTAGATCCAATCCTAGACATGCATATACCCGTTGCCACACCTTAACTCTTTGAGTTGTCCACGGTCGCAAAATTTAATTAAGTCTTATGTAGTTGTCATATACTAGGCCCAAAACCCCGTACAAAATCCAAACAAATTCACATACCTGTATCTGGCCCATTAAGTCCAATCATATTCATATGGCCTATTAGGCCCAAATCACTTGTATATGGCCCATTAGGCCCAAACCACATTTATATGGTTTGTTAGGCCCAAACACATTTATATGGCCCGTTAGGCCCAGTCACATTCATATTCATGCTTACATACAAATTCTTATCACATAGCATCAATATTCAGTTTTTGCCTATTGTGGGCCCAACAGTCCATCAAGCCTATTTAGCCCATTCCGACCTGTATGGCCAAATCATAACCCAAGTCCACGAAATCGCCCGTGGGTCTTAGGAAACCTATCGGTCTCTCCCTTACAAGTGTTCGCGCAATCGCAAGACCACCGTAGCCAAACTTTCAGCATTTCGGCATTTCAGTATTTTGGCTTTTGCCGATTCATAGTGTGTGTGCAGTGTATGTACACACCTGGTAAGCAAGTGTGATACGATCTCCTTAGCCCAAACCTACAATCGATATCACTCAAAGATTAATCTTACATACTTATCGAATACTTTACCAAAAGCCAGAATCTTACCTTAACCTTACCTTGCGCGATAAGTATAATAACCCCTTCACTAACCACGATCAACTCCTAGATCTGCACCAATCATAACTATTAAAACCAGAATAATAGGTGACTCGTATCCAACACAAGTCCCCTTACCTTACTATGGCTATTCGACCAACCTTAGCCAATGGATGAGGAATACTTACCAAAACTGCAAACACCTAAAGAGCAATTCGGTAGAAAGCTAATATCTGAGATAGATACTAATTCCCTACCAAAGTTAATTGAAAGAGAGAGGGATAATAATCGATACCTAGCAAAGAAAACCGATTGGAAGAGCAACACTTACAGTAGATTTGGTTAAAGAGTATTCAGCCCTTGAGAGATTCGGCTTTTTGGCTTTTCAAATTTAGTATGATAAATAAGGTTTATTTGGTACAGATTAAAGAAGAAGAGTAGAAGAAGAAATCGGCTAAGTGAAACAAAGAAAATTGTGTAGAGAAGAATAGAAATCGTAGGAAGAAAAGAAAGAAAACAAAAGGGTTTTTGGATTTTTGGATCTTGAAAAGAAAAGGGTTTTCAGCTTTTGGAGAAAGGGGTTTCTGGCAATAAGGTGAAGAAGAATTTCGGCAGTAGCCTGGCAACCCTATATTCAGCCCCTATTTATAGCCCTTATAGCTGAATTTTCCATGTCCAATTCCCAATTCGGCTCCATCACTTCTCCCTTCTCATCTCCTCGTTTTTCTCCCTGATAACCCCTTGATCTTTTCCTTAATTTTCTCTCCTGAACACTTCCCTTGGAGTCCTCTTTCACACTACTACCATCCTTCTAGAAGGCCAAAATTAAACTTCTAAAAATACTAAGCTAGGATTCGAACTTTGGATCTCCTTGCTAACTACTAACGCCACCTCCCTACTCTTTAAGTAGCGTCACCTAGCCACTCCTCCATAAGGCTTTTTGATGCTATTTTCCCCTATTTTTATTTAAAAGCCCAACTACTTGCCAACCCTGATTCTTTTAATAATTAAACTATAATTTCATTTATTCCTAGGTTCGAACTCAAACTTTAATTAAGACCTATTATAATTATCACATGGCTAAGAACATAAAACACAATTTTTATCAAAACTGAAAACAAAAAAATTTTAGGATTTTTGAGATTTTTGGGTTTCGAGATTTTTGAGGCGTTACAACTCTATCCCCCTAAAAAAAAATTTTGTCTTCGAAATTTCCAACTACCCAATAGTCGCACCACCTAGAACCACTACGCTTCTGCTGCGCACTCTATTTCTAATTTCAAAATAGATAGATCGCACACCATGGATAAAGTACGTACCAGTATTCGCTTCTGGAGCGTCTTTATCCTCTTGATGATGTGCTGCATAGACCAAAGCTGGCTGCCTTGCCTCAGCATGACCAGCACCTCTGCTCGGTGCTCCACAACTAAATCGTTTCCACCCCGGCCCAGTCACGCCTCCTCTCTGGCAGCAAATTGCCCACCCCTTGGTGGCTGAGCACCACCTTGACCTACTGCTGGCTCTTGACCTAGCGTTCAAGGGCAATCCTTGATCCTATGCTCCATAGACCCACAAGTAAAACAAGCTCCCGTCCTCTTTCAACACTCGTCTCTATGGCTTCTCCCATAATCAGCACAAAGTGGCACCCCTAGATTAACAGCAGCGGGCCCTGCTCTAACTGGCCCAATAACTCTGACCCTAGCCCTAGGCCTCTGATCAACACCAGGAGTCTCAGCCTCCCTTTTATCCTTACCCCTTTCTTTCTCCCGATTTAAGCGCTCAGTGTGCATAACCTCCTTCGCTATCTTTGATTTCTCCACCAATTCTGAGAAAAATCGCTTCTTTTGTGGAGCTATCAATACCCTAAGGCTGTCTCTCAGTCCGTCCTCAAACCTAACGCAACGCTCATAGTCTGTTGCCACTATTACTCTTGCATACCTACTAAGGCGTAGAAACTCCGCCTCATACTCAGCCATCGATTTGTTCCCTTGAGTCAAATTCAGGAACTCCTTCCTTCTAGCATCCACATAGCTTGCACCCACATACTTCCCTTAGAATACAGCATTGAAAAACTCCCAAGTGACCCACTCCGGTTGGGTGCCCTCTTTCACCGTCAGCCACCACTGGTAGGCTTCTTCCCTAAGTAGTGACACGGCTTCTTTCAACATTTGCTCAGGTGAGCAGTCCAGGTCCTCCATTATCCTTTCAGTGGCCTCTAACCAATATTCCGCCACATTAGGAGCCACGCCAGCCACGTCCTTAAAGATCTCAGCCCCGTTCGAATGAAGTCGCTTCGGAATGGACCCCCAATTTTTGCTGCTTTTATTGGGCCCAGCGACCTTTTCCAAAATTCTCAGCCTTGCCTGTGACAATGCATCTTCTCCCGCGGCTCGATCATATGGTCCATTCCCAGCCACAGGTGAGGCCGGAGCCTCTTCTACTCCAATATCATGCATTTGGCCCGATGTCGACGATTCAGCCCTAACACTTCTGCGGTCTCGGCCACGGCCTCTTGTACCTCTTCTAGAACTCATCGTCGATTCACGTATTATCTGGATTAGAAATTTTTATGAAGTCTTGGTAAGTTTTGATAATTAACCCGATGTTTTATGGAAGTAATTAAAGAGAAGATTGTTTTCGAAAATCCTCTATAGTTTCAAATTCCTGCGGGCTTTGGTTCCATTCCAACAAAATCATCTAAAGTACCCCTGTAACTATCTACTGTTTAACAATTTAAACAAACTTTAGAATAAGAATACTTACTTGGTTTGACGTCGAAGACTCAGTGTGCCGCTCAGCAAGACTTCCTCTTTTCCAAAACATTGTAAAAAAACAATTTTTTAAAAAAAAACACAAAAAAAATCCAAGTAATAAGGCTTAATTCACATCCCGAGTTTTGTAACCTGGGCTCTATACCACTAAATGTAACACCACAAACTCAGCCCAAACGTTATGGCCGAATCTAGCGTGTCACATTGAAGTGTTTTAGCGAAAATCGTGTTTTCATTGAAAATCCTTATTAAACAAAAGAACCCTTAATTATTTTAAAAATAAAACACCTTTCAGTTGCAAAAGCCTTGTTTAAAACATTTGATCTAAGAAAACTTTATCATTTAAAATTTAAGTTGCGGAAACGTAAAAAACATACTATAACTTAGGAATCCCATGTTCAACTTCTCGTAATTACAATGAAAATGATAATAATCCAAATAATAATAAGAAGGAAGTCTTATTACATCCGATTTGAAAAATACTTAATAAAATAAAGAACTTACATGCTTTTAAAAGAGAAACAAGTCTAAGTTGCCTTGCTAGCTGACCACCCAGAGTTCCTCCAAACATCGAACCTTCTACTGAGCATCACCTAAAAATAAAATAAAAGAGCGGGGTGAGTTTTCGCAAACTCAGTGTGTACAACCCTCGACGAAAAACAAGCATTTAAAAAAAACATCATTCATCAATCATGCAATGCAATCCTATTCAAATTATCCATCCGTTACACACCAGCTTTGTCCCCCGTCACACCATGTGGGGATATAAATATCGACCCACCCATCCCACACACCATGGTAGTCCAGTTGCGGAACTACCTTCATTTATATATTGGGCTTTAAAAGCCGTCGGTGGATCTACGATTATTAAGCAACCATGCGATCCTCATATACTTCCTCCGTTCTATATTTCTCATCCCATATGCAACCTAAGCAGAATATTATATGTATGCAGCAAATAGGCATGTCACATTTAATAAACTTACATTTAACACATTGGGGTATTTTGGTCATTTTTGCCCTTTGGGGCTTTTCAATAATTTTTCCATAATTATGGTTTACACTTACCTTAGCCCGTTAACAAGTCCTGCGAGCTAGGATGAATGAATACTATGCACCAGGTAGGATTCCAGAGAAGAGGAGGTGAGTCATTAAGACCGCTTAAATACCAAGCTCTCCCTAGATCCAATCCTAGACATGCATATACCCATTGCCACACCTTAACTCTTTGAGTTGTCCACAGTCGCAAAATTTAATTAAGTCTTATGTAGTTGTCATATACTAGGCCTAAAACCCCGTACAAAGTCTAAACAAATTCACATACCTGTATCTGGCCCATTAAGTCCAATCATATTCATATGACCCATTAGGCCCAAATCACTTGTATATGGCCCATTAGGCCTAAATCACATTTATATGGCTCGTTAGGCCCATACACATTTAATGGCCCGTTAGGCCAAGTCACATTCATATTCATGCTCACATACAAATTCCTATCACATAGCATCAATATTCAGTTTTGGCCTATTGTGGGCCCAACAACCTATCGGGCCCATTTAGCCCATTCCGACCTGGATGGCCAAATTACAACCCAAGTCCACGGAATCGCCCGTGGGTCTTAGAAAACCTATCGGTCTCTCCCTTAGGAGTGTTCGCGCACTCGCAAGACCACCGTAGCCAAACTTTCTGCATTTCGACATTTCGGTATTTTAGCTTTTGCCGATTCATAGTGTGTGTGCAGTGTATGTACACACCTGGTAAGCAAGCGTGATGCGATCTCCTTAGCCCAAACCTACAATCGATATCACTCAAGGATTAATCTTACATACTTATCGAATACTTTACTAAAAGCCAGAATCTCACCTTAACCTTACCTTGCGCGATAAGTATAACAACCCCTTCACTAACCACGATCAACTCCTAGATCTGCACCAATCATAACTATTAAAACCAGAATAATAGGTGAATCGTATCCAACACAAGTCCCTTTACCTTACTATGGCTATTCGACCAACCTTAGCCAATAGATGAGGAAAAAGAGCAATTTGGTAGAGAGCTAAGATTCGATATCCGATACTAATTCCCTACCAAAGTTGATTGAAAGAGTGAGGGATAATAATCGATACCTAGCAAAGAAAACCGATTGAAAGAGCAACACTTACACTAGATTCAGTCAAAGAGTATTCAGCCCTTGAGAGATTTAGCTTTTCGGCTTTTCAAATTTAATATGATAAATAAGGTTTATTTGGTACAGATTAAAGAAGAAGAGTAGAAGAAAAAATCGGCTAAGTGAAACAAAGAAAATTGTGTAGAGAAGAATAGAAATCAGTAGGAAGAAAAGAAAGAAAACAAAAGGGTTTTCGGCTTTTTAGATTTTGAAAAGAAAAGGGTTTTTGGCAACAAGGTGAAGAAGAATTTCAGCAGTAGCCTGGCAACCCTTTATTCGGCCCCTATTTATAGCCCTTATAGCTAAATTTTCCATGCCCAATTTCCAATTCGGCTCTATCACTTCTCCCTTCTCATCTCTACGTTTTTCTCCCTGATAACCCCTTGATCTTTTCCTTAATTTTCTCTCCTGAACACTTCCCTTGGAGTCCTCTTTCACACCACTACCATCCTTCTAGAAGGCAAAAATTAAACTTCTAAAAATACTAAGCTAGGATTCGAACATTGGATCTCCTTGCTAGCTACTAACGCCACCTCCCTACACTTTAAGTTGTGTCACCTAGCCACTCCTCCACAAGGCTTTTTGATGCTATTTTTCCCCTATTTTTATTTAAAAGCCCAACTACTTGCCAACCCTGATTCTTTTAATAATTAAACTATAATTTCAATTATTCTTAGGTTCGAACTCAAACCTTAACTAAGACCTACTATAATTATCACATGGCTAGGAACATAAAACACAATTTTTATCAAAACTGAGAACAAAGAAATTTTAGGATTTCAAGATTTTTGAGTTTTGAGATTTTTAGGGCGTTACACTTTCCTTTCGAGACCTACATTTTCTAGTGAATGTTGTTCAGCTTATACAATGCTCCAGCCACATTCATGCGATGTATGACATCAATCTACAATGGTATACTAGATATTTTGTCAACTTATCTTCAACTCTCAACCTTAGTACTCTCTTCACCTCCAACCCTTTCTACCTTTGGCTTGTTGGATCTGGTGCCCTAAGTGAAGTATTTTTGTCAATGTAGCCTTATAATTTTTCAAAGAGATTGATTAATGAAACAAATTCATTGATTACATTAATATAATTTGTATAATTTCCCTCATATAGTTTTTGCACACAAAGTAAAATGGAAGCAAATGTTGCTCACTGGGTTGTCTAATGTTTAACTAATACTAAGCGGCATTACGTGGTTGGATCTGTTGGGAAATGTGCCTATATTGTAGTAAACATGTAACTATTTTCTATTTATTCAAACGATGAATTAATAAATAAAATTAATTTCACATTTCATTATTATGTCTTTTGTATTTTCTGTCTTTTATATTTTGCATGCATAACGAAATTGTGACAAGCAAATATTAGATTATTGGTTGTCTAAAGTTCAAACTGAAGATAAGTGGCATTGTAAAGAACGTTTACATTGCGAGAAAGACAACTTACTTCAGTAGATAATCTAAATGAGTTCGTAATCTCGTAAAAGAATAAAAGTGAGCATTTGATTCAAATACTGAGAAGGATTATTATGTTGTCTACAATTCCAATTGGGGAGATGGCTAGTCTTGGCTATCGAAGTAGTTGACTCTACGAGTAGAGACATAGATGTATTTGTAACGACTCGATAGTCAAGGGTGTCAAAAAGTGAGATTCGGGACTCTATTTCCATAAAATGAACTCGTAGATATTTTTATTTAATATATACGAGGTCAGTTTAGTAGTAAATTAAATTTTGGATAAGTAATTTGCATGAAATTAGGAGTTATTATGGTATGTAGACTAAATTGCATAAAGGCTAAAAGTTGAATTATAAATTTAAAATAAATTAAAGGGGTTAAAGTAAAAATTATACCTTCATTTTAGTTGTAGTGGAAAGTCATTAATGTTATGTATATTATATATTAGATATTATATATTAGGTTAACTTTAATATATATTATTAATGAATAAAAATTAAAGTAAAATCAGTGAAATAAAATGAAAGTGGAAAGAGATGAAACATTTCATGCAAATTAAAGAAAGAAAAGAAAGAAAGAAAATGAGAAGAAGGTTACGTCAAATCTTAGGGTTGAAATTCAAATTGGTTAGTGTAATTTAGTCATTTTCTTGTAATTTTTATATCTCTAGAATCTCGATACTTAGAGGTAACCGACACATGTTGTAATTTTTAGTATTGTTTAAGATGTTACTATTGTTGAATAGTTTTAGTATTAGGGATTAAATAGGTAGATTTTTAAGTTAGAAGTGGAAAAGGACTAAACTGTGGAATTAATTTTTGATTTTGAGCAATAAGGACTAAATTGAAAAAATTTTGAAATTAACAGATCAAATTGAAAAAAAGAGCTAAATTTAGCTTAGAGTGAAATTAGTATAAAAATTTGAGGTTAATTGTAGAGGTTAAAATTTGTCTCGATTTAGGGACTAAAGTGAAGTTTAAGCAAATATAGTGTCAAAATTGAAAAATTAATGTGAAATTAAATTGTGCGATAATAATGTATTTTAATTGTTTTATTCTGTTGTTAACGTCGTACTGAAATCCTTGACCAAAAAGGGGAAGGATAAAATCGATGTCGAATAGCTCGGAATTCACGATTTGTGTTTCTATAATCCAAATTAACTAATAGATTATTGCATATTTAATTGTTTACATATGGTAAGCATTTGAGGTGAGTACTTTAGTACTTTGGGATTGAATTGAATTCATAGTTGATTTGAAATTGATTGATTTTGTATATTATGAAATATGTTGATTATATGAATATTGAATTGAATATATGTGATAATGTGTATATATGAGATTGGGACATTGATGTATTGAAAAGTGAAATGAAACCCTATTAACTATTTCAGGCTAAATCAAATATAGATGGCATGCCATAGGATAGAAAGAGTTTAGGGATTTCCTCGACCTTGAGTCAATGAGGCACTAGGTGCCAACTTGCTTTGGTTTAACCGATAAGACATTGGGTGTCAACTTATATAGTGCTAGGCGCAATTATAACTTTAGATTTATCTGATGAGGCATTGGGTGCCAAACTGGTGTGTTGGTTGGATCCGTATATCCGTTTGAGTCCAAGTCGTGTTAATAGGGAAGTTGAATGATAAAAATTGATGTGTTTGATATTGAAATGTGAATTTTGAAATGAAATTAAGTATTGATCATAAAGGTGAATCATGCCATTGCATGAGTTGAATACCATTGATATGTGTTTGAGCATGTGAAATCTTGTGGATGAGATTAGAGAATGAGCAAATCTATATTATTGATATAAAACTTATGTTCATAACATTGCTTATTGCATTTTTACATTTCAATTACTTGTACTAAGTTAAATTGTTTGGATTGTAGGAATACCACTAAGTTTTACTCAGCGTGCGATTTTGTTTTTCGTGCGCAGGTTAGGTACTTCTCTTTTGATCGTCGACTCAGCATCCAACAACAAATCTCGAACTCAAGTGTGGTGATGTTCTAAATTGTAATGGCATGTACCTAGGAAGTTCTTGGTTTGATATTGTTGATATTTAATAATATTTTGGTTTTAAGTGAAATGATAGTAATTTGTATATATGATGGTAATTGAAGTTGTGTTTTGGTATGTTGCATAGTTTAATGTGATGATATGTCTTTGGTTTAAAGCTTGATAGCTGAAATAACTAAAGGTTAGTTCTATATTGGTCTTGAATGAATGATGCCTTTTTGATGTGTTTTGAAGTTATAAAATGTGGTACCGATAATGGTACATTGGTTAGGCACTTAAGATGGTTGTTTTGGTATAAATTGAGTATGTTTAATTGTGTTTTGGATAGGTTAAATGGCTGGTGAAATGGTTACTTAGTGCCTAAGCAATCACAATTTGGTAAACTTGAGTTTTAAGGTACATTTAGGTGTACACAGCCTGAGACACAGTCTGTCACACGGCCGTGTGTCACACATAGGTAAATGTGAATTATCGGAACGAAACTTCTGGACATAATTGCATTCACTAGAGCCTAATTATATATGTCTAATTGGTCCTTCTGCCAGCTCAACAAAAGCTTTATTTGATTGCATTTGAATCAGAAAAAATTTCTACGACATTGGGAATAATTTAATTGAGTCGATTTATTCGATGTGGAATTAAATTAGGTGGTCTTGAGAATTGTGCAACTAGAGAATTTGATTAAAGAATTTTCTTAAAAGATTAATTTGGAAAATATAAGTAATTTTTGAAAAAAATTAATTTTGATCAAGTAAAATTAAATTAATCAAATCAATTAAAATTAATATGATATTTTTGGAAGTTAATTTTCAAGTTAGACAATTGGTCCATTGGATAATTGAACTTGAAAATTGGGCCGGGGAGCCCAAAATCAATACCAAGACCCAAAAACTGGTCGAACCCGACCTGTTATGTGAAATCGAGCCGACGATCCAACTGGTGGCTAGACTAGACTGGTCGGGCCATCACTGATTCGGATCGAACCAGCAACAGTTGAACTAGCTCGAGAGGTCGTAAGGGTATCGCACTTGCATCACTGAACATGGCAGTGTTGGTGGCTGCGACAACGGCGTCTCGGTGGCCAGCGACGGTTGGTCATCAGTGGTTGAGTAGTGGAAGAGTTGCACTCCTACTGGGACTCTACCAGAGAATTTGATTTCAAATTAATTATTTCAAAAATTATATTATTTTAATAGTTTAATATTAAATTAAATTTAATACTTATCTTAATAGTATTTTATTAATTTAATATTGAAGTGATTATCTTAATATTAAATTAAATTTAATGTTTATCTTGTAGATAAATATTCTATTATTTTAATAAGATTTGATATTAAATTTAATATAATATTTATCAATCTAAATGTTATATTAATTTAATATTAAAGTGATTAAGTTTAATCATAGTTAAATTCTCTAAGCTCTCCCTATATAAAGAGAGTCTTAGGTCATTATTTTCACATACTTGAATTCAAGAGAAAGTTGTAGAGAGAAAATTCTCTGAAGAGATTACTCTAGAAAATTTCTAGGGATACTTTTCTGATTTACAACTTGACCCAAAATTTTATAGAAATTACAAAATTACTCCACTGGTAATTTTTGTGAAAAACTTTCTGATTCGAAGCGAGCCCACACTCGGCAGACGTGAGCTTGAGGATAATGGAGAAGACTGCTCGGTCGAAGCGCTCATCCTAGATAAAAAAAATGTACAATTTTGATTAGATGTTTATTACTTTAGATATCACAACCAAGATCTTGTTTTAGAAAATTTTTAAAACTCTTTTTTTTTCCCTAAATTTATTTTTCGTTACATTTTCCAAACCTGTTTTTCCAACAGGATCGTAATATAGAAAGACAACTTATATTAGTAGACTAACCTAAAGATGTCCTTTGTGTAATCGGAATGAGCAAACTGATTAAAAGACTAATATGTCATCTATGAAGCTTAATTGGGGAGATGTTTGATCTTGGGCATCAGAGTGGATGACTCCCACAAGATAGAGACATGGATGTGATTGACTGGACTGACAGTACATCGGACTAGCCCAAAGGGAAATAGATTCTAAATCTTTTTATGAATTTATTCACTTGTGACGTTCATAGTGTGACAGGCCTAAATCCCGAGTGGATGACAGACTATATATGCATGACTCGTATACTTTGATGTAAGTAAAAGCCTGAGTTCAAATTGATAAGGAACTGAAAGCTGGTGCATTGGGTATACGACTTCTGCAATATGTAGCATCATTTACAACAGTGGAATTCATAGCCTGAGACATGGGTAAATGATATCCTCTTTGTAAATTACTTGATTATTATTTGATAGTAATTGACTTTTCATGAAGAAAGATGTGATGGTTACCATGAGATAAAATAGGATCATATCGAGAGAACAAATATTATTCCAAAGAGAATAAGGTTATCCTATGAGGGTAACACTCTTATGACAAAGTCATTAGACGAGTAATGATTTAGTTGTTTTCGTACTGGTATGTCGTTGGGGAGAGCTTAGTCACGATACTATAGTTGAATAACTTCATGACTAAATGAGTTTATAATTAATAGGTGAAAGCTAGAACTTAATTATAAATCATTTGAGCCTCAATCACATATGTCCAACAAATCATTCCGCTAGCTCGTTGAAACTAGAAATGAATTGCATGTTGAATCAAACGAACATAAATGAATAGAAATGGGAAATCATTTGGAAATAATTATAGTTTTCTCCAAAATGTAAATGAAACTAGAGAAATGGAATCATATGGAAATGATTATGGCTTTCTCCAAAATGAAAAATGAAAATGATCTGAAAAATGGATTTATGTTTTTTGAATTAAATGAAGTTCAAAAATGGAAATAAATCATTTGGATCAAATTATAATGTATTGAGTTAAAAGCCCGGGAAGTATTTGTAATTGGAGCCGATATGGGAGAGGCCCAAAGCCCCTCATGTTAAAAGGGTGGATGGCAAACCCTAGTAATATTAACTAGGGTTGCTGCTACCTATACTTGTAGTTAGACTAGGAGTTCATTTTTCTAGTTGAAATAAACTACTACAATTCAACAAGGGTTCTACCTTCTCTCCCTATAATTAGGTGGCATTGGTAGGACTATAGACACAAATTTAAGATATCATTACTCTGTTAAAAGTATAAAATTTTTATTCTCTAGGAATTAAATATATTTTCGGAATAATGATTTTGTCAGTTTCTATTTGAGAAGATATTTTCGTTTTCACATTTAAGAAAAGAAAACAATTTCAGATTCTATATTTGATTTGATTTGTTCGATCCCACACTTGAAGCAATTTGTGGTACGAGAATATCGGAGAAGATCGTTTGGTTGAAAGTAAAGAACGACGAAGATCTGTCTATTTGAAAACATAGGTGCAAATTTGATCTAGGTTTTATTGCTATAAATATCACAAACTAAGTCGGTTTTCAAAATTTTTAGTTTCTGCTGTGCAAGAAAATTATTTTTGAATCGAATTTTTTCTAACACGACTCTCCACCCCAACTATGTGAATCAACCTCTGTTGTAACCACTAAACTCTCCTCTTTGTTGTACCACTGTATCAACATGATCATTCTCTTTTAAATTGGTATGTCGCTCTTATTACTCTTACAATTGATTCCACCGTTTCTATTTTAGAGAATTCTAGCTTCCTCACCCCACCACATTGTACAAAACACCGTTGTCATTCCTTCATTTTTTTTAGTTTATAAAACTGGAAAAAAAATAACCATTAAGGTGTTATCTCTAAATTATCCATCTTATTATATGATAAAATGATATTTTTGTTTTCAATTATCTTATGCAATCCAATATTTAATATTTTCCTTCACTCTCCACTTTTTACAACCAATAAAATAGAAAATTGCAACTACTTACAAGAAAATAAATGAGGTTTTTTTTTTATATAAAATTAATATAAGTTCAACTTACAAGTTGAAAATCCCCGAAGGGTTTTCCAATTATCAAGTTATTATTATCATTTTCACCTAATAAATGAAAGAAAAATATGAGTTTTATTCTTGAAAACAGTAAAAGTAATGAAGAGTTATAATGACTCAGTTTCCAGTGGTGCTAGAAATTATGGTTTTGGGATCCTGTTTTCGTAAATCGAGTCCATAAATATTAAATAAAGATATTTACAGAGTTATTATATATGTGAATTAATATTCAAATAGTTAATTTAACCAAAATTGTGATTAATTAAGGCTCAGGGACTAATTTGTAAAGTCCAATCTCTATAGATTTTTAATTAGAAAATGACTTGGAGGCATAAATTACAATTAACCAATGGTCCAAAACAACAATTAGACCATTCCAAAGTAAGTATTAGTGGACAGTATAATCATAGGGCCATTAACGTAATTAATTAAAGATTTATTTAACTAAGGTTAATTAACTTAATTAAGAAATTAATTTCACTATATAAGTGAAATTTCGATGGAAGAGAGATAAAACTCACCTTCTCCAACCAAATTAAAAGAAAAGAAGAAGGGTTGACGTCATTGTTAAGTTTTGGAAGCTTTTGGTCCTTAATTCAAGTAAGACCCTAACCATTTTTATTTAATTTTTATAGATTTTTTTTATCTTGAAAGCTTGATTAAGCTAAGTTCTGATGAGATGTCATTATTGATAATTGAAAGTTTTAGGTGCTAAATTGATAGAAATTAAGCTTAGTTTAAGAAAAAAGACTAAATTGTAAAGTTTAATCGTTATTTTTGTACATTAGGGACCAAATTGAATAAAAATTAAAATTTAAAGTAGGAATAAGAAATATGAGATCCCCAATAAGTAATTGTGAAATTAGATTTCAATTCAAAGCTTTAAATTTAAAGTTATGTTTGTCTCAAGTTTAGGGAATAAATTGAATAAATTGTAAAATATGCTTAATTTTGTGATTGGTCTTAATTTGAATGGAGTTTGATAGTATTATATTTTTATGATTTTATTTAGCTAATGTTGATACAGAATCGTTGAGAAGGAAAGAAAAATCAAAAGTCGACGACGAATAGCTCAAAATTTCGGTTTGTATTTATATTATTTGGGACCCATTTAATTACTGCATATTTATGTTATTTTACATCATATATTATCAAGGTGATTCGTTATTGGGTTATTGAATTGAATTGATATAGTTTAGATTGAATATCGACATAGGGACTAAATTGAAAATAATAGAAAGTTATATGAATTGATTGATTTATGATAATTGGTTTGGAATTGAGTTGGTATATGTTGTATATATGATGAATTGGTAAATTGATGGATTATTTGGACATGATCAAATATGGTTTGAATGATGTTTATCATGAATAAAAAATTTGGTTACGTTATTAGTTATTCGGATCGTGTCAAAGACAGTTGGCATGTCCTTGGGTTAGATTATTGATCGAAAACCATTGCATTCAGGAAACCTGGGATGGTAGATTATGCTATGTGAGCCATCGTTTTCGGGTAACTCGGGGTGATAGATTAATCAAATTGAGAAAACCATTGTTGCTAGGCAATTCGAGATGGGTATTTTATGTATATGTATAACGTCATCGTTGCCAAGCAACCCTGTAACAACCCATTTTTGAAACCCCATTTTTTAATGATTGAGTCAGTAAAATATTAAGTAATAATATTTTTTAGTCTATTATAGTTATATTAAATTTTGGTCCTATAATTTGGTTGATTGAATAGTTAATTAGGGTAGAGGGATGAAATCGTAAAAATTGTAAAACTTAATCGCTACAGATTTTTATTAGTTAAAAGACTTAAAAAGTGAAAGTACAAGGGTTTAAGTGAAAATTAATCACTATTTAAGCATAGTAGACGATTTATGAATGAATTATTAATAAATTATATGTTATTTTGATATTAAAATTAAGTTAAAATGTATTAAAACATAAAAATAAGGTTAATGGCCACTTTCATTCATCATTTTCAACCTTTAACCACCGTTTCTCCATTGAAGAGAAAGTCAAAGCTTTCGACCAAGCTTTTCTTCAATTGGTAAGCTATTTTTAATCTGTTTCTTGTAATTTTATGTTTTTTGAATCTTGGAAGCTTGATTTAGCTAGCCAAGGGACTATTTCACGAAACTGTTAAAGTTTTAAAATGTTTCCATTGATGATTTTTTAGGTTTTTAATGGTAAATGGTTGCATGTAAAGCTTAGATGTTAAGTATGACTAATTTGTAAAGAGGATTTTGTTAGTTTTATGTTTGGGGACCAAATTGCAATTATGTTGAATATGACATGACTTTTCTATAATTTTTTATTTTAGAGGTTTATAAGAGAATAGAATTGAAATCGGATTGAAAAATGGGGCTTAAATGTAAAAGATAAGATAATTTCACTTTTAGTGACTAAATTGAATAAAATATAAAAGTTTAAGCGTCATATGCATATATTTAGACATTATAAGACATTTGGAATAGATAATTGAAATTAATTATTATATATATCAAGATTTGAAGCCAATTGAAGATAATCAGGAAAAAGAGAAAATTAAAGAGTAGTCCTTGGTGTCGTGTTTGTTGCCGTTTTAATTAGGTAAGTTCGTATGAAATTTATTTCATTCAGTATTTGATATGTTTGTATTGTGTATATATGTATATGTATGTTATTTGTGATTGAATTAGGGAATGTTGGGTAAGTTGTGTTAATTTCTGCACGAACTTACTAAGCTTTGAGTAAGCTTACCTTTGTTCTATTTTTTCCCTTGTAGATTGTCGAAAATCAAGCATTTGGCAAAATCAAGTCGGAGCTCACACTATCCACCAATCAAGTCGATAGACTTTTGATCATTTTGGCATGGTTATAAGTGGCATGCAAATAGTATATGTATATTGAAACTTTAATTTGGTTACTCTTGATATGAACATATGTGTAATGTATATAAGTTTTGGTGTTGGTTTTAAGACTTGTCATTTTGGTCTTTATATGTCTTCTAATACTACAATGGTTTTAATTACTATATAGTATAAATGGTTGTTTGGTATACGCTAATGGTTGAATTGAATGGCGTTTTGGTATGTAAATTGTATAAAGTTCCTAGGTGCCTATTTGAAGTAATATAAATGTGGAATTGGTATAAGTCTTGGGTGGGAATTTGGTACTAAACTTATCTATGGTTGGTTTTGGTAATATGGCCATTTATAGGTGGCTATAACTTAGTGTTTTGATTGTTTATAGTGAAACTATTTGGTTATAGTCTAAATTGGTATGAAATGGGATTAGTTATTTGAATTGATTCATGTTATTTGATACTGCCATTGAGGCATATTGGTTAGGTGTTAGGGATGTTGATTTGTGGTATGTATTAGTAAGGTATTTTGCATTTTAAACAGGTCTCAAAGTTGATAGAAGTGCATGCATAATCCAATTAAGGTACTGATTTTGGTAGCTTACACCAAAAGGCATAATTTTTGTACCACACGGTTTGACATACAGGTTAGTGATATTTTCGTGTACTCTTAAGAAATTAGGATGGTTACGTACCACATAGTTCCCAATTGTCACATGGACTGGCCACACGCCTATGTAACCATTGTCGAATTGGTCATCTATTTTTCACACGATTTCAGTTTGTTATACATCCCAACCACACGGCTGTGTGATTTTTAATGAATTTTTGCATTTAGGTCCATACGACTTCAGTGAGTTACATGGCCTGGATACACGGCCATGCGACTCCCTTCCACATGGTCACAGCTTGTTACATGGCATAGGTATACGGTTGTGTGACCCTTGTTTGCCGAAATTTCTATACTTTTTGTTAAGTTTTCAATTAAGTCCTTATTTGTTCCTAGGTTGGCTTAAGAGCTTTCGCAAGCTCAATTGAGACTCAGGTTTGTTTGTAAACCATATTATGCATGGATTATGTTTAATTGAATTTTAAAGTTAGAAATATATGTGATTTTCTCCATTAACTGTTGTAGCATCCTATAGCTCAGACCCGATGATCGGACTAGGTGAGAGGTGTTACAAACCTAGGATGATTGATCTGCGTATCCATTCCGAGTCTGTGTCTGGTTAATAGGGTTGTAAACATAAGAATCGATAAACGATATGTAAATGAGTAAATGACATTGTAGTTAATATGTGACAATATTAGAAATGGGCAAAAACAAGCCTTAAAGGCCTATCTAGTAATAATGAGCCAAAAGGCTTGGGAATTATTGAAATGTTGTATTAATTGTAACATATTGTATATATATGCTAAAAGTGATAAAATGAATAAGTATGGATCAAACTAGAGATGGTAAGTGTGTCATTTGGAATAATTGTGGGTTAAATTGGAAGAAATTATAAGTTAGCAGTCTTTACAAAAAAATGAAGGAAAATACAAAGGATGGTTTGGATATAGTTGAGTTCCAAATCTGGTTCGATTGGATTAGAACCCGTTGATCCCTTAGTGGGGGACAAAATGATTGTTAATGAATGATTTTTAAATGGTTGAAGATCGTGCGGGAAAGGTTATAACTAGTCGAGGAAATGACTTTCCGGGGAGAGAATTCTTCTCATTTTCTGTTCCACTTTCTTCTCTTGTTTATCTTCTTCTTTGGTTGCTCTAAAGAAGAGATAGTTACAGGAGGCTCTTTATGGAGCGATGATCAAGAGATTTGATTTGGAAAAGTAGAGAATCCAATAAGCTGGTAAGACTTCAAGTTCTTTGGTATACATAAGATTAAGAAAATGAAGTTAAGGGTTTTTAGAATCATTTTAGGGATTCTGCATGTTTCTGGAAAGTTAATTTTTAAAATGAGGATGTTGAGTTTAACTCATGATTTTGGGTTGTCGTACTTAGCTACCAAGAGAACAGAAGCTCTAAAATCAGGTGCATTGGTCAAACCAAAAGGCATAGCAAGAATTTTTTAATGTCCGTACTGTAACGCCCCTAACCCGAATCTGTCACCGGAATAAAGTTACGAAGCATTACCAGAGTTACCGATTTATTTATCAGATATTTCATTACATCTAACGTTTATATTTAGAACAATTAAAATCAAACATATTGTCCCTTAACGTACTTATTTTTCTCGATATGTTTTACTTGAATTTATTACTCGTCTTAATTTAATTAATTTCCTTGTATCAACGTATCAAAGATAATCACCTATTTACATATCATAATAAATATCATCCTCTTGCCATTTCTTCATAAACATAAATCAAGTAATTCATTATATCGATATTTCATGCATTTAAAAAAAAATACAATTCAAGTTACACTAACTTACCTCGTTGCTTGTTCATGTTTATAATTTCATTAATCCGATATCTTTTCTTTTCCACGTTCAAGTCTCGTACTCGAGTCATCCAGATCTTTATAAAGAAATTTGATTGTCGTTTTCATTTATTTCATGTTCTAATACATTAAATTAATGCTCTAAACAAAATTGCCATTTTACCCCTAAACTTTTAATTAATGACGATTTCATCCTTAGGCTAAAAAAATAAAATGCTCGCAATTTAATCCTTATTTCCAGCCTTTATTCTCAAAAAAATTGATAACAACCCATGAATTCTATAAAATATCAGAATTGTCCATAATTTTAACACTTTTCAATTTAATCCTTAAAACATGTTTTTCCCCGATCTTGAGCTAAATTAATAAATTCATTCAATTTTGTAATTTTAAATAATAAAATAATCCATTTCATGCAAATTGGTCATTTCTAACATTTTTACAAAATTACCCATAAAGTTTTACTTTTATTCAATTTAGTCCCTGAGCATAAAACATGCAAATTAGCCATGCTAGATGAATATTCATACATATTTTCCTCCTCCTCCTCTCCGTTCCACATCCTTAATTTATATAACATGCTACAAGTAACAATATCAAGAATTTCACTATTTACTTATATGTATATTCAAAACTGTCCATTTGCGTCATAGTCACAAAATTATTTATATCTTGAGCTACAGAACTCGAAATTAAGATTCGTTAATTTTCCATGAAACTAGACTTATGTAAGATCCGCTAATTTTCCATGAAACTAGACTTATGTATCTTCTTACTAGAAAATTTTCAGAATTTTAGGTTTAACCAATAAGTACAGTTTATTCTTTAAAGTCACCCTTATTCTGCTGTCTGACAATTCCAACCCTTCTTTACTAAAAATTAATTATCTCATTGTACAGGATTCAAATGATGTTCCCGTTTATTTTTCTTGAAAATAGACTCATTCAGAATTCTAAGCATATAAATTTAAGCCCCTAATTATTTTTCTCCAATTTTTGATGATTTTCCAAAATCAGAACAGGGGAACCCGAAATCATTCTGACCTTGTCTCACAAAATTTATTATATCTCATGATTGAAAATTCCATTGCTTACATAATTTCTTCTATAGGAAACTAGACTTAATAATATTTAATTTCATATTTTATTCATCCTATAGTTCGATTTCTACAATTTTTGGTGATTTTTCAAAATTAGACTAGTGCTGCTGTCCAGAACTGTTTTAGTGCAAGATATTAATTACCATGTTTATAACTCCTTTATCTTCTTTTTCTACACTATTTCTCATCACTTTCTCTTATTTTCTCTTCACTAACATGACAAGAACATAAGACCATATATAAGAAAACTCTAAATTAACATCAATTCCATGCTTTTTCAACAATATTAACTTAAAAATATATATTGAAATCTTGATGTTCTTACCTTTTCTTATTGACTTCAATCTTTAACTTGATTTTTCTCTCTCCTCCAGTTCTATTTCTTGAATCCAACTTGATATTTTTGCTCCCCATCATCTCCTTGCTATCTTTCTCTCTTGATGGCTATGGAAATTCTTTCAATTTTTAGGTGAAAATAATGAATTTTTTGTGGAAGGACTAAATTGTAAAGAAAGAAAACTCCTTTTCTTCTTTTTCTCTCACGTTGGTTTGCATGGGAAAGGAAAGATGATGATTCTTCATCTTTCTTTCCTTATATAGACTAAATAAAATAATAATAAAATAATAAAATATCATTTAAAAATTAATTTAAAGTATTAATAAACTAATATTTATTTAATTTATCTAAAATATCTCCAACATCATCATTGTCTCTAAATTTCTCTGTCTTCCAATTGACCATTTTGCCCTTAGTGATCTTTTAAAATTCCATTCTTGATAATTTGGTAAAATTGTAATTTAGTCCCTCATAATTCTTCACCTATTCAATTTGGTCCTAATTCATCAATTTTCCTTGGTTTCTAGATCATTCCAGCCTTAAAATATTTGCACTATTAGTCCTTCAACTTTTCATATTTACACTTTAATCCCTCAAATTTTAAGTATTTACTCTTGGGCCATAAAAATTTTCTCACTTTTACAATTTAGTCCTTTCTTGAATCAATATGTCATAATATACTTCCCAGTGAGATAACTCAATTTTTCCTCTTCTTTTCATTTTATTTCCTTATTTTACTATAATAAGGATAATATCTTACTGTAGAAATTTTCAGGGTGTTACACGTCCCTAGTTCTAAATGCAATTTTTGACACATCCAACTCTTTAACCCATAACTGATAATATCCGGAATGAAGATCAATCTTTGAAAATACTGTCGCACATTTCTATTGATCAAACAAATCATCAATACGTGGAAAATGATACTTGTTTTTTTATCGTGACTCTGTTAAGCTGTCTATAGTCGATACACAACCGATTGACCTGTCCTTTTTCTTTACAAATAATACAGGAGCACCCTAGGGAGAAAAACTATGCCGAACAAAGCCTCTGTCTGTCAACTCTTGTAACTGTGCTTTCAACTCTTTTAATTCTGTAGGTGCCATTCTATACAGAGCTATCAATATTAGAGAAGTTCCCAGTACTAACTCAATTGCAAATCTCTAATCAGAGGTAACCCTAGTAACTCTTCTGGAAACACATCTGGGAATTCACATATATTCGGAACCGACTCTAATTTCAATTTTGAAGCCCTAGAATCAAATATATAAGCTAGATACACTTCACAACCCTTTCTGGTATATTTCCGTGCCAATATAGCTAAAATCACATTAGATGTACCATCAATTCTATATGATTCAAGTCAGGTTATTTCACCATTCTAACATTTCAACATAATTTGCTTTCGTCTACAATTCACAACAGCATCATGAAAAGTCAACCAATCCATACCAAGAATCACATCAAATTCATGAAATGGTAATAACATCAAATCAGTTGGAAAGTTGCAATCCCAAATCATCAGAGGACAGTTTCTACATACTTTACCAACTAACAGATACTGACCTAAATGATTTGTTACTTTGATCACAAATTCAATTGACTCGTAAGGTATTTTCTTATTTGACACTAAGGTTGTGCATATATATGAGTGCGTTGACCCCGAGTCAATCAAAGCATTAACATTAGCATCAAAGATAGAAAATGTACCGGTAATCACATCAGATGTCGAAGCTTCCTCACAAGCTCGAATTACATAAGCCCTACCTGGTGCTCGAGCCTTAGATCTAACTAAGATTCTTTTGTTCCACTTTGACCATTCCCTGTATTACCATCATTTTTGGATGGCCTTCTATTTGCCGTAATTTTACTCAGACGAGTATTATTTATTTTCTCTCTATCAGATTGTTCAGGGCAGTCTCAAAGAAAATGATCATAGGAACCACATTTGAAGCACAATCCATCTCTCAAATTGCACTCCTCAAAATGTCATCTATTGCACTGTTGACATTCAGGTTTATTATTTCGAACACTCCCCACACTAGCTATAGAAGTAGCATGAGGTTTCAAATTTGAATGTTGTTTCCCTTTATCTCTTCCCGAGAATCCTACTGAAGCTGAGGTACGACTGTGAATTTTTTTTGATTTCTTCAATAGAGAAAAGAATGACTTTCCCATAGGTCATTTACCCGTATCATGAGCCTTAAAATATGTCTTTCTTTTCGCTTTACTGAGTTCTTCAGCTTTATGTTCTCGGTCCATCAAAACCACAAATTCTTTCAATTCTAAAATCCCAACTAGCAACTTGATATCTTCGTTTAAACCATCTTAAAACCAAGTACACATAACATCCTCTGATGATATACATTCTCGAGCATATTTGCTGAGTCGCAGGAATTCTCTTTCATACTCAGCTACAGTAATACGAACCGGTTTCAATTCAAGAAATTCTTTTCGCTTCTTGTCAAGAAACTACTTACTAACATATTTGTTTTTGAATTCTGTCTGAAAGAAATCTCAATTTACATGATCTTTAGGTACCACCGCAATCAAGGTATTCCACCACTGATAAGTTGAATCTTTCAACAGAGATACTGCACACTTTAAACATTCAATAGGTATACAGGACAATTCATAAAAAACCCTCACAGTATTTTCTAACCAAAGCTTGGCTTTTTTAGGATCATCTTTAGTTGTACTGCGGAACTCTTCATCCCCATATTTACGAATTTTATCAACTGGAGGCTTGCTTGCACGTACCTATTCTAAACCCTGAGGGATAATAAGGACAGGATGGGGTACGAGAGGGGGTGGAGGTTGTTGAACCATCGGGTTCGTTCTCATGAACTAAGAGATCCACTCAAAAATCATTTGGAAGAAAGCTTCTTTCACCTCACTTCTCCGACCTTCAACTACGGGCCCACTGCTAGCCACTCTGTGTACGGAGGTTTGCGCGTGACTCTCAACCTCATTGGAATTAGCTTTGTTGAATGACATCTTTTATCTATACAAAAACATAGTTCAATTGAGTCAGGGGGTATCACAATATCACATGTTATATAATGACATGTATTTCTAGACTCCATACATGCTACGTTCTATCTGAGAACTGACTAAACTGTAGCTTTGATATCACTAAATTTAACAACTCTAAACTGCCTCCATCACTGGATTAAAGTTACGGAGCATTACTGTACAATCGAAAACATTTAACATCATAATATTTAGATAAATTAAACTCATTATAAACCAATCAATCTTATGCATTTCATTCTTAAATTGAGCCTTCGAGGCCCTAAAAATAACTTAGAAGTGATTCTAGACTAATTTGAAACAAAACAAAAATTTTGAGAAAAAGTTGCAAAAATTAAAAAATAGGGGTCACACGGCCGTGTGGCCAGGTCATGTGACAAAGCCCAAGCCGTGTAACATTCGAACAAGGGACACACGACTGTGTCCCAGCCTGTGTCCTTATCCGTGTAACTCATTGAGTTGCCATACCCATTCGTGTGCCAGGTCGTGTGTTAGGCCGTGTAACTCTCTAAGTTGACACATACGCCCATGTGCCAAGTCGTGTAACTCACTGAAATGGAACACTAAGAAATTTCAAATGACACACAACCGTGTTGCCAGGCCGTGTGTGTCATACGGCCGTGTGACAGCCCTTGTCCCAGGCCGTGTGAAACCAAAATTTTACCTAATATCAAGCCATTTCAAGTTCAATTCATACCTAATCTTTTATACCATTTGAGCACACATTCTGCAACAACCCTAACCAGTATTCGTTGCTGAAATAAGGTTTCAGAGTATTACCTAGTAAACATAATCTAAATCATTCATTTCATAACATTTAAATAATCATAACATAATCCATCATTAAACATGCATATGGTCCCTTATTCAAGCCCTCAAGGCCTTAGAATCACTTTAGAAATAATTCGGGACTAAATCAGGAACATTTGAAAATTTGAGAAAAAAGTTAGAAAAATTCAACTGTAGGCGTCACACAACCGTGTGACTTACACGGCTGAGACACATGCCCGTGTCTTAGGCCGTGTAACACTCAAAATAGGGACACACAGCTGCGTCCCAGCCCGTGTCCGTGCCCATGTAACTTTTTGACTTGGATAACATGGCCAAGCCACACACCCGTATGTTAGGCCATGTGCTAGCTGACTTATTCCCTATACATTGAATAGACGACACATGGTCGTGTCGCCTAGCTGTGTGTCTCACACGGCCAAGTCACACGCTCGTGTGGACCTAAAATGCACCTTAAACAACAAGTTTACCATTTCCTACTTGCTTGGACATTAAGGAACTCAAAAACCAATCATTTAACCTATCCGAAATACGATCAAACATACTCCAAACATGTTGAAACAATCATCTTAGGTGCCTAACCAATGTACCCTCATTGATACAACATTTATATCATCAAAACCTATCAACAATGCATTTATTCAAATCAAAGTTTAAAACATACCAAAATCACTCAATTTAGCCTAGTTTATAACCATCTAAACATCAATATTAAATTCACATACACCTAACAAGCCTTGGTTCAAAACAACATGCCAAATTATGGCTTCAAACACAAACATATGTTTATATATACCAAACCAACATTATGCTTAAACTTAATTACATCACATATACCAATTTCATTAAAAACCAAACACATCCTAGGTACATTCCATCATAAAAGGTAAACTTCACCACATTTGAGATCGGGATCATTGTTGGATGCTGAGTCGGGGATCAAAAGAGAAGTACCTAACCTGCGAATGGAAAACAAAACCATATGCTAAGTAAAACTGAATGATGTTTCTATAATCTGAACATTTAAAGACATAAGATACATAAATGCTCAATTTAAATTGTATATTCACATTACTATCTAAATAAGCAATTGTAACTTATCACCATCTCAATTTCATGCATAATACGTCATTATTTCATGATTTGCTCAACTTCACAAATATTCTTCCATTAGTTGGTTTAACATATAACTCAATTAATATCACTTGCTATAAAAATAGCCTTTAATAGATCATTCAACAATTCATTTTAAACAATGGCATAAACCAACTATATTCAATCCATGAGTACATTACTCATATATCTCATTTATGATCACAACATTTTCTCCTTTCATATATCAATTCACTTTTCCATTTCCAATTCACATATTTTGCCATTTCAATATTAATTACAAAGCTTTAATATCTAGTTACCCCTATTAACACGACTCGGACTCGGACTCGGACGGATATACGGATCCAATCAACACACCAGTTTGGCACCCAGTGCCTCATCGGATAAAGCCAAAGTAATAACTGTGCCCAGTGCTATATAAATTGACACCTAATGTCTCATCAGTTAAACTGAAGCAAATTGGCACCTAGTTCCTCATCGACTCGAATTCGAAGAAATCCCTGAACTCTTCCTATCCTATGACATGCCATCTATATCCGACTTAGCTCGAAACATTTAATAGGGTTTCAATTCAATTATAAATACATCCAATTTCCAAATCTCATAAATGCACCTTATCACATTTAAATATATACCCATTTCAATTCAAATAATTAATACATTTATAATGTATATAACAATTCAATCAATTTCAATCAACTATAATTTCAATTCACTATCAAAGTGCCAAAAATACTCACCTCAACCACTTACCATATGCATTAAATCAAAATACAAAAATTAACAACTAGGTTCGGATTATAGAAATACAAACTGTAAATTCCGAGCTATTAGACACCGATTTTATCTTTCCCCTTTTTAATCGAAGATTCTGGTACGACATTAGCTATGAAATTAAAACAATTAAAATACATTAATACAACACAATTCAATTTCACATTGAATATTTCAATTTTTACTCAATGTTTACTTAAATTCCAATTTAGTCTTTAAACCGAGACTAATTTTTATTCTTCCCATTTAATCTTATATTTTTATACTAATTTCACTTTAAGCTAAATTTAGCTCCATATTTTCAATTAAACCCCTAAATTTTAAATTTTTCACAATTTAGTCTCTATTACTCAATTTACAATTTGTTCTACAATTAAATCCTTTTCCATTTCTAGCTTAAAAATCTATCAATTTAACCTTAATACTAAAATTATTCAACATTAACAACATTTAAAATCTTAATCAATGCTAAAATTTCAACATGGGTCGGGTAGTACTTAACACCGGGATTCCAAAAATATAAAAATTGCAAGAAAAAGGGACTAAATTGACTAACCAATTGAAGTTGAAATGTTTGAAACCCTTAGGTTGCCATCCCACTCTTATCTTCTTTCTTTTATTTTTCTATTTGAATTGTATGCTTTCTATAATCCAATTTCACTTTCTTTTCATTTATTATACTTTAATATTATATAATACATATATACATATTTTTAACTTTTAACTTATTAACTATTATAACATATATAATAAGTTTACATATATATATATATATATATATATATATATATATAAATATGTACTCATCATTAATGCCGTCCACTTAATGGAACAAAGGCATAATTGTTTCTTTGGTCACTTTAATTTATTTTTAATATATAATTCAACCTTTACTCCATACGCGATTTAGTCCTTATACTATAATAATTTTTAATTCATGCAATTTCACTTAACCGAAATCTTCGTAAATATTTTTAATACATATTTACGAGTCAAATTTACAGTAACAGAGTCTTGGGAATGCATTTTTTGACACCCCTGACTATCGGGTCATTACACATTCAAGGGTTTAAACATCATTCAAATGTACATAAACATGCCATTTTCAAGCATCCTAATTCATCTAACCAATATGCCATTCAAAGACGCCATAATTGTATCAAATTAAACCAAAGCAACTTGACCATATCACAACCAACTAACCTAGTTCGAACACCTACTAAAACACATCACAATGATCATTTTCAATCCATCACCAACTTACCAAAAGACCTTATATACAAGCACAATAAAAGTGACCAAAATGACATATCTTGGTGAGGTGTTAAGGTTCACCAAACCAAACATAACTTCCAAAAGCTTTAACATACAAACACATTCATCACACATCCATGAATTACCAATACAAAAGACTTATACATGCCATTATTAACCTTGGCCAAAATACTCAAAATCTACCAAAATAGTTGTTGGATAGTGTGATAGGTCTCCGACGAGTTTTCAACCGATTGAGCTTTCAATAATCTATAAAATAAAGGAAAGTAACTATGTAAGCAACGAGTGCTTAGCAAGCTCGTATAAATTTAAACATAATTTACCATTTTATTAGTACAAATCATAAATTAAGCATAAGTCATTACCTATGCCATAAGCTTATTATAAGCTTATACAACATCATCAACTCATAAGTTAGTACACTTGTTCATGATTCAAATGAATTCAACCAAAACATAAGTAAATTTTCATATGTAAATACATCATTTAGCTTATAAATCTTTCCATAAGACCATGATTCATTCCATCTTCATACTTATCATTTCATTTCCTTTTCTTTCCCATTGAACCATCTAGAATTACACCGGATACTCGGGAATGCTCACACATAGTGTGCCTTTCCATATAGTCGTAACATTTCCTTTACATCAATGCTCACACGAGCTGTGAAATGGGCCTATTTACACGAGTTGTGGGTCGGAATGTAAGCTACATGATACTGCTCACATGGGCTGTGGAGAATCCACAACAAATACAGGACCTCTGCCATCAGTAGGACATTTAAGACTAGCACTCGAAACATGAAATCCCTAATGACATGTCATTTGTATCCTAAGAATTCTTAAGGTTCAACTAGGACTCGTCATCCGTCAATTCATCATAACATGAATACATTTATATATGTAGATTAATTATTATTAAAACAACATATCATCTATTCAAATTTAGCTAACATTAAAACGGTCACAGTTCATACAAACTTACCTCGATAATAAAGTCGTAGAAGTAGAACTCGCACTAATTCGAAGCTTTAGCTTTTCTTCGATTTTATTTTGGTTGTGGTTTATCTTGATCTAAATAAATAATTTCATTTAATTAAGCACTTCTAGAATTCAATTTAATCCATAACTCATATTTCTACAAAATTATGAATTTACCCCTAACATTTTAACTTTTCATAATTTAGTCTTTAAGCTTATAATTTGAATATAACTCATTTTAGCCTAAATATAACTTAACCTAGTTACAAGGGACCTTGAAACAACCCATTATTACCAAAATTTCACAAAAAAACCCATGAATTTATACTTTTAACAATTTAATCCCTGTTTCTAAAATTCAACAAAAATCACCTAACAAAACATGTTTATTTTACAACAAAGATTAATAATCTATCAACTAACATCAAAACACATTAAAAATCATCCATGGAAAGTCCCTCAACATTTAACAATTTTGCAAATTAACCCCTGGGCTAGCTAGATTAAGCTAAAACGAACTCAACTTTTACACTTTTTACGATTAAGTCCTTTTTACCTAATTAACCATTTAAATATCAAAATTTCTTAACAAAATTTTAATACAACCTTAATATAATCCCGTAAACATTAAATAAATATTAAAATAATAATTTACTCATCAAAATTATGGTCTCGAAACTACTATTTTTTACAACACGAAAAATAGGTTGTTACAAGTAATGCCTAGTGTAAAGACAAATGAGAGAAGACATATCCGAGGATCACACTTAAGGATCCGCCATTAGGGGACCGCCAAAGGCACTCAATGAAAGTTGGGTGTGAAAAAGAAAGAGGTACCCAAAAAGAGTACTGCAGCGAAAAATGTGTCTGTCAAGACTATTTCTCTTAAGGGAAATGATATTTCTAATATAACCTCATAGAGTTGGATTTGTAGGGGAAACCTCATAAATGAGACACAAATGGTGTTCAAACAATATTCCATTAATGATCTTTTATGGACGGATACGTTTCACCTTAAAAGAAAGGTATTGTGATTAGAGAGGATTACAGGGGAGTGTTCTAAACAATATTGCAACCTAAGTGCAGGGTCGAAGTAAAAAGGATGAAGCAAGGTTAAATAGCCAATGTAGCGTGACCCTTTTCTAGTAGGCCTTATGAGTGGAAAATTAGAGTATTTGCCAGAGTTATGGCGCTTACAAACTAGAGTAAAACTAAAAGGATAGTTTGGATAGGAATTATGTAACGAATAGTGAGAATTTGCAAGTATGACAGAAGGTCTATGAATCACCATAGTGTGATGGCTAGTCAAAAACTTAACCGAGTAATGGTCATTAAGCGGCCGATCCACCAAGAAGGAAAAATAGAAAATTGTCTTGGAGTCCACCACTCCGGATGAAGCATAAACATCTAAACCTAACAAGGAGTAGTGAATATGCCCCCTTTTAGTTAAAACCTTAGCAAGATGAGGTTTAGTTTTGTTATATATATAAAGAAACTCGCTAAGTTCTTTGAACTTATAGGATTTCAGTTCATGTTTGCATGTCTAAGTGGGGGATTAAGGAACTCGAGAAGGGACCATGTTAGATCCAAGATCATCGTCAAGAAGGTGTCATGCACATAGGAAAGGGTTACCTTAAAGGCTCTACCTCGAGGGTTGAATATATTGCACCCAAATAACTTTTGTAGAGTTCGGAAATTTTGAAATAGTAAACTTTTGTTTTAAATTTTAAGGTTTCTGTTGTAAGGTATAATTAATATTTAATAAAGTCTATCCCGAGATTTTCAAGTTTTCAATTTGATATTTAGTCTAAATCGGCCCATTTCTGGCACCCCATACTCGGATTCAACGAACGGGTTCGGTGAGGGTGTTACAAAGTGGAAAAGAACCAAATGGTATTTGAAAATGGTAGGTGATTGGTAAGCTTTTGTATATATGCTCAAATTAATTGGTTATAAGTTTGGTTATATATACATATTTATAGTGATTTGGAAATGAAAGTGTTATGGCATGAGACTCGAATTTGTATTGAATTGGATATAAAAGTATGCATATGTTTAATTTGGTCATTTTACCTTAAATCATGGAAATACCACTGAGCGTATTTGCTCAGCGTACGGTTTGTTTTCTCCATGCATAGGTATAACAGATTTTTGATAGTTCGAATGGTTATCTCAGCATCTAGCAATCAATCTCCGACTCAGCAAAGTTCGTATATTACTGTTTTGTTAAAGTGTGGCATGTACCTAGTTATGTCTATTTTTGGTATATCATTATGTCTATGTTAACTTTTGAGTAGAAATTGATATATTTATAATTGAGTATTTGAATTGCTATATATACATAAATAAATCAAATGGTTTGAAATGTGTTAAATGCTGCAATATAAATGGTTTTGGTGAATTTGGTATGTTTGTATAAGACATATGTGAAGATTAATTGATAAACAACTTGTAGGTGTTAAGACTTTAGTATATTGATAAATAAGGTTTTGTAGTTTATGATCATTGTTTGAAAATTTCATAGGTCCACTGGTCATTCAGGTGAATATATATAATTGTTGGTTGGAAAAATTGCAGGTCATGGTTCTCTAGAAATTGTAGAAACAACATGTGATGTCGAGATGAGATTATGACTCCAAGCCACGGTGCGACGTTGTGCATGGATAGTTGAGACAGCACCAAACAGTATGTTGTATCATGACGTCAACTGGAAGTTTTGCCAACATTACAATTTAGTACTAATTTGTTCTAGGGGTTAGCTTTAGATCTTTCGTAAGCTCATATTATACATCTATGATATACTAATATTAATTGTATTTACATTTTAATTGGTATTAATTGAATATAATTCGATCGTAGTTACTTCAACAATGAATGTGGCACCTTGTAGATCAGACCCGACGATCAAGTCAAGTATAGGGTGTTACAAGAGTAAAGTTATAAAACAAAATGGAGGAGAAAAATAGAAAGTGAATAACAATGACATATAATCTATAAAGGATCAAAAGGTAGCAAAGACTTGGTTCCAATGAAAAATAAGGAAAGAATCCAAATAATTAGGTTAACAAGAAAGTTTTGATGTTTTTGAGAGGATGATGAGATGTGACTAAAGAAAAAAAAGCCTATTGATTTAAGCATTTAAAAAGGGTGATGACTACAGTAGGATCCATTGCAATCTACGGATAGTAATAAAAAAGAGGATATGAGGTTGTTGTAGTTGTTAGATAAAGCCAAGTTGGAAGCGCTTGGGAAATGTGAGTGTATTGTTTCACCAATTTAATCAGTTTCAAAACTAGAAAAGAAGGTAGAGAAACCCAAAGCATTAATTGTAGAGGAAGCATTTCCATTTCCATGCAAATGTTGGAGATAGACAAAAGAAAAAAAAAAAACATGAATTGCATTAGAGTAAACGAGAAATGGAAAAAATTTAAAGGAAGCACATGAATACTAAATCCTAATTTTTTAAAAATTCAAACATGAAGAAAGAGAACAAGGATTTTTTTGAATTTCTTGTCATCTATTAGGTAATATTTTTAGTTTCCAACAAAATTCACCTTCTTTTTCAATAATAGAGGTTTGCCACCATTTTGAATTTTGCTTTGTTAGTAGTATTTATGATTTAAGGGTTTTAAAGTTGTGAAGTCGATTTTAGTGAATGATTGTAGTATTTATTTATTAGGTAAAATATTTGTGAATGATATTTTGTGATTTGGTAGTTACATTCCATAGTTGCATATATAGATGGTAGAAGGAACTAGAAAAAGCCGTTAACAATTAAACTTTGATTTAAACGATTAACTATATTCTAGTGAAGAATTAGAACAAGGTGGGAAAGTAGAACAATGAATGGGAAATTATTCGAGTGCTCATTTTAAAGGATATTTTTCTAAAAATGACATAGCATATATATAAAATAAGTAATAAAAAAATGAAAATATATAAGTATTATTCAATAAAATATGCTTTAAATTTATAGGAAATATGATAAATATAGTACAAAATGAAAGTAATATGTAAAAATAATATATATATAAATAATTAATAAATATACATAATATAAGTGAAAATATAATAATAAAAAATTATGTAAAATAATAATTTGTGGAAAAAAAATAAATAATAATATTATAAAATATCAAATATAAAAGATAAAAATTAAAATTAAAGATAAAACAAAAAATATATATATATATATTTATATATAAATATATAGTATTAGATTTGAAATTTAATAAGATTACAGGGTGAATTTCAAAAAAAATAAAACTGAATTGAGGTTCTAATTAAAACACCTGTGAAACAAAAGGGACTTATTGGGCAAAGTGCCCTATTTTCAAAACGACTGCGTTCTATCTCCTGTATTTAAATGGACTAAAGGATCTAATTGAAACCAGAACCTTCCTTCTGGGCTGTATTTTTAAAAAAAAAATGTTTAAGGACTTAATTACAAGAATCCAGAAATACGGAAGGGCCTAAATAGAAAATATTCCTTTTAACAGAAACACACGGATCCTTCCCCGGATCGGGTCACTCGCGTGCGGGTCAGCCTTTAAACGGTACCGTTTTAGGGCTATTAAAATTAGCCCTAAACGGCGTCGTCTTAGGAGGGTATAAAAGTTGATTTTTAGAACAAAAAAAATTCATTCCTTCATTTTTTTTCTCTAAAAAACCTTTCTTTCTCTCTGGCCAAGCGAATTCCGGCTATTTTCCGACGGTAACTCTGTCACACGTGCCACCGTACGCGCCACCGTTCGCGGTGGTCAAAAGACCAAAAGCCCCCTTTTTCCAGGCGTTTCACAGGTAGTACTTTTCTTCCTTATTTTGAAAAATATTTTTTGCATATTACAACTAAAAAAATGAACTGTTTCTTGTTTTAGTTTTCGAATCTGCTTTTGAATCATCTGTTTATATTAAAAAAATGCATGTATATATGTGTAAACAAAAAGACAGAAAGAAATAATAGAGAATGAAGGCAGTAAAACCTTTAAATCTGTCGTAAGTTTTATTCCTTCTATACTGTTTGTATCTGTGTGATCACAACTCCCTCTCTAAAAACCCCCTCTTTACAGATTTAAAAGGGCTTTTTGTAGTCTCTGTCCTAGTGTACAAAATTTGTGTATCAATTTATTCCCCGATTCTTTGCCATGTCTGTCATTCCTTTCCCTTCTTGCAGGTAAACCCCGAGAGATCCGGTGGTAAATGTGCGCGTGATGCACTGAAATGGTGACGGTGAAGGCTCAGGTTTCATGAGAGCTACGGCGCAAAAAAAGGTGATTGAAAACCCTAGGGTTTCCAAATCTGAAACCAATTTGGACTTATCGGGCCACATAGTTTATTGGGTCTGATTTCGTTTGGGCCAATTTATGTACTGGGTTTAAGTTCTCTGGGTCACGAGTGTAATAGGGTTTGGATTACAACTGCTTGGGTTTAGTTTAAGTTAGGCTAGTCTAAGTACCTATTTGGCTATTGGGTTGTAACCGGGTATGGGCTTTTTGTATTGGGTAAGTTTAGGTGAGTTATTGGGTTTTAACATTTGTAAAAGGACTGTTAAGAGACTTTTATTATTATCTTGAGATTTTGAACTATGCTTTAGCTTCCAATAGGCCGGGCAAAATTAAGGTATTACAGCTGCCCCTCTTTGCTTATTGCTGTGTAACAGGAATAGAGCAAAGATATAAAAGAATAATTTTGCCCGGGCTCACCGATCCTTGAATTCTTTGATCTGCTCCCCGCCGAATACAGAGATGCAAAATCTGCTTCTTAGATCTGTAGGGATGCCAAATCAACTTGAATCTTGTTTGAGAACGTTTCAGAGTCCTATCTGCCATGTCCTCGATTTGTCCCTTGTAAGCACAAGGATGCCAAACCATCTTTGATCTATTTGAGAACTTTCGAGAGTCATATCTGCCATGTCTTCGATTTGTCCCTTGTAAGCACAAGGATGCCAAACCATCTTGAGTCTGTTTGAGAACTTTTGAGAGTCATATCTGCCATGTCCTTGATTTGTCCCTTGTAAGCACAAGGATGCCAAATCATCTTGGATCTGCTTCAGTATAAACATCTGAAGCCTAGATCTGCTATACTGAAAACATCCGAGAGTCAAATCTACTATGTTCTCGATTTGTTCCTTGTAAACACAAGAATACCAAATCATCTTGGATCTGCTTCAGTATAAATGTCTGAAGTCTAGATCTGCTATATCTGAGAACATCTGAGAGTCAAATCTACTATGTCATCGATTTGTTTCTTGTAAACACAAGAATACCAAATCATCTTGGATCTGCTTCAGTATAAATGTCTGAAGTCTAGATCTGCCATATCTGAGAACATCTGAGAGTCAAATCTACTATGTCATCGATTTGTTTCTTGTAAACACAAGAATACCAAATCATCTTAGATCTGCTTCAGTATAAATGTCTAAAGTCTAGATCTGCCATATCTGAGAACATCTGAGAGTCAAATCTACTATGTCCTCGATTTGTTTCTTGTAAACACAAGAATACCAAATCATCTTGGATCTGCTTTAGTATAAATGTCTGAAGTCTAGATCTGCCATACTGCGGCCTATTACCCTATTGTTTAGGGGATTAAAGCATGCCGTCTTCGACAACCTGTAGAATGATTATGCCTAGTAATTAGGATGCTATGCTCAAAGTGAGTCGAATGTCCCTAACATGTTATGATGCAAAGTGCTGTGAATACGACCCCTATCTTAGGTGTCACCATTCATTCTTTCATTTCTTTTCTCAAAATTTCATTCTTACTCAGCTTATAGGCCTTCCTCCAATGCTACGATCTACTGAGGATGTCTGTAAGAATTGAATCATTGGTTTTGTCCATTTCTTTTTGGACTGGAAGAAAGAAATTCCTCGAGTTCTTTCATCCCTCACTTACGTGAATTTCTCGAACAATTGTTCTGTTTTAGTTTCTTGCATTATCTAGAAATTCCAAAGTAATGTGCAAAACTTCGTTTGTGAAAATATTTTAGTTCATCTATCATTATTTCAATGCAATAATATCGGAAGATGAATAAACCTTTAAGAATAATTGAATTTGAATGAATTGTTAACAATACAAAGGAAATAAGTCTGATAGCATATCTTTAAGAAGAAATAGAATCTAAAGATAGCAAACAGGATAAAAATTAGATGCTCTAAATATCGCCGCTTGAGCGTCTATACATTAGTTCCATGAAACCTTTCTTGAGTTCGACATGTGTTTAAAAGATCCAAAGTACTTTGTTGATGCCCCAATGTACACCATGCTTTACTCTCTGCCGAGTCAGATATCGCCAAATTGTTGTATGCCCTTTAAAATTTGAGCTGCCCTTTCGGGTTTTCAACTCAAAACCCATTTGGTCACAAGGCGCCCTTTGCGAGTTTTCACCTTGGCCTCTCCATTCTTTTTTTTGAAAATTCAAGGCGCCCTTTGCGGGTTTTCACCTTGGATTCTTTTCTCCTTTAGACAAAGTACTTTTTGACTGAGTCTGAGTTCACTGGATTGGGTAGGCTCTTTCTATCCATTTCTGTCAAAATCAATACACCGCCAGAAAAAGCCTTCTTCACGATGTATGGCCCCTCCCAATTTGGCATCCATTTTCCTCTAAAGTCCTTCTGAATGGGAAGGATTTTCTTTAACATAAGGTCCCCCTCATGGAATTCCCTTGGACGAACCTTTTTATCATAAGCTCGCATCATACGCTTTTGGTACATCTGACCATGTTGGATGGCTTTCAGCCTCTTTTCCTCAATCAAGTTTAGCTGGTCATATCGGAACTGAACCCATACAGCTTCATCTAACCTTATCTCTGTTAAAATTCATAGAGAAGGTATTTCTACTTCAATAGGTAACACTGCTTCTATCCCGTAAACTAACGAGAACGGAGTTGCCCCAGTAGAAGTTCTGATAGATGTTCGATAGGCCAAGAGTGCAAACGGTAGCTTTTCATGCCAATCCCTATAAGTCTCAGTCATCTTTCCCACTATTTTCTTAATGTTTTTATTAGCAGCCTCCACTGCCCTATTCATCTTTGGACGATAGGGTGAAGAGTTGTGATGCTTGATTTTGAACTGGTCGCAAACCTCTGCTATCGTTTTGTTGTTTAAATTCAATGTATTGTCGGATATGATCCTCTCAGGCATCCCATACCGACAAATGATTTCCTTCTTCAAAAATCGACTTACAGCTGACTTAGTAACATTTGCGTAAGAAGCAGCCTCTACCCATTTTGTAAAGTAGTCAATCACCACGAAGATAAACCGATGTCCATTCGAAGCTTTCGGCGATATTGGTCCGATGACATCCATGCCCCACATAGAAAATGGCCATGGAGACGTCATGACATGTAAAGGTAAGGATGGTACATGAATTTTGTCCCCATAAATCTGACACTTATGGCATTTTTGGCATAGTTGATGCAGTCTCCTTCCATAATGGCCCATTTGCATGCGTACCACATACACCTTCATGAACCTCTTCTAGAATTAGCTTGGCCTCCATAGCATCGACACATCTCAAAAGTACTTGGTCTTTCCTCCTCTTGTACAGAACGTCCTCGTCCAAAACATAGTCGCAAGCTAACCTTCTCAAAGTTCGTTTGTCATTTTTGGTTGCCTGTTCTGGATATTTACGATCTCTTACATATCGCAATATATCCTGATACCAAAGATTATCATCCTCTTCTTCCTCTTCAAGGTTATAACAACTAGCCGGACCTTCATAGACACTTATTTGAATTGGTCTTATCTCCTCTTCTTTATTTGCCTTAACCATTGAGGCCAAGGTTGCTAGAGCATCTGCCATCTGATTTTCGTCTCGTGGGAGATAATTAAAGGTGATATCATCAAACTCCTTAAGTAACCCCAAAACTATCTTCCGATAATTGATCAATTTAGGGTCCTTTGTCTCCCATTCACCTCTAAGCTAATATATTACCAACGCCGAATCTCCATACACTTCTAGGATTCTTATACCTCGCTCTATGGCCGCTTGAAGTCCCATAATGCATGCTTCATACTCAGCCATATTGTTCATGCAATCAAAGTCCAACTTGAACGTGAATGGGTAGTGATCACCATTAGGGGATACCAAGACTGCCCCAATTCCATTTCCCACTGCATTAGAAGCCCCATCAAAATTAAACTTCCACGGAGAATCTTCAGTCATTGCTATACACATTAACTCCTCATTTGGAAAATCAAAATTTAATGGTTCATAATCCTCTAGAGCTCTACTAGCCAAGAAATCAGCTATCGCATTTCCTTTTATAGCCTTCTGACTTACGTAGACTATATCGAACTCCGAAAGTAAAATTTGCCACCTTGCCATCCTTCCATTTAGAGCAGTTGATTCCATCATGTATTTCAATGGATCCAACTTGGAGATAAGCCAAGTGATATGGTATAGCATGTACTGTCTTAATCTCCGTGTGGTCCAGATTAGTGTACAACACAACTTTTCAATTGGCGAATATCTCATTTCACAGTCAGTAAATTTTTTACTGAGATAATAAATTGCTTTCTCTTTTTTCCCCGACTCGTCATGTTGACCAAGCACACATCCCATAGAATTGCTGAATACTGACAAGTACAGTATTAACGGTTTATCTGGACTAGGTGGAGATAACACTGGAGCATTCAACAAATACTGCTTGACTTTCTCAAAAGCATTCTGGCATTCTTCATCCCAAGTACCTTGATTATACTTTCGGAGGAGGCGAAAGATAGGATCACATTTCTCGGTCAATTATGAAATGAACCGAGCGATGTAATTCAACCTTCCTAGGAATCCTCGAACTTCTTTTTGAGTACGTGGCGGATGCAACTCTCGTATGGCTCTGACCTTGTCTGAGTCAACTTTAATTCCCTTTTCACTGACTACGAAGCCTAATAACTTCCCCGATTTGGCTCCAAAGGTGCACTTTGCTGGATTGAGCTTCAACTGAAATTTTCTCAACCTTAAGAACAATCTTCTCAAAACCTCAATGTGTTCTTTTTCTGTTCGCGACTTGGCAATCATATCATCAATGTATACCACAATATCCTTATGCATCATGTCGTGAAACAAGTTTACCATGGCTCTTTCATATGTTGCCCCTGCGTTCTTCAGCCCAAATGGCATTACTTTGTAACAAAAGGTGCCTCACAATGTTATGAAAGTAGTTTTATCCATATCCTCTGGATGTATCTTTATCTGATTGTATCCTGAGAAGCCATTCATGAAAGAGAACAACGAATATCCCACTGTGTTTTCTAATAAAGTGTCAATATATGGTAGAGGAAAATTATCCTTTGGGCTTGCTTTGTTTAAATCTCTGTAATCAACGCACATTCGTACCTTACCGTCCTTCTTAGGAATAGGTACAATGTTTGCTACCCATTCAGAGTACTTCACTTCTTGCAAGAATCCTGTATCAAACTGCTTTTTGACCTTATCCTTTATTTTCAGGACAATATCTGGCCGCATTCTCCGCAACTTCTGTTAAACTAGTTTACAATCTTGTCTTATAGGAAGACGATGTACTACAATGTCGGTACTCAATCCAGGCATATCCTGATAAGACCATGCAAAAATATCCTTAAATTCCTGAAGCAACTTAATCAAGCTACGCCTTGTGTCTTTGGTAATCAGTGTTCCAATTTTCACCTCCTTTCCTTCCTCTAGGGCTATATTCTCTATTGCCTCTTTCTCATGTGGCATGATTTGTTTCTCCTCTTGTTTTACCATTCTTAATAGATCGAGAGATACATCACAATCTTGAACATCTTCAAAATCCTGAGGCTCCTCTAAACATGTGTCTTGCTCACAAAAGAAATCAGGAGCGGCAGTATTAGTGCACATATCATTGATATCTAGAGACCTGTGAGGGGTATGAAAGAATATACAAAGAATGAATGAATTTAAGAATGATCGATTATGTGCTATGAATAAAAGAATAAGAGTTGTTAGAATTTAAAGGAATATTGGTTGATAAAAATGAAGCAATACTCTTTTAAATTGATAAAAGTTATGTTTTATTTGAATAATAATAGATGAACATGAGCCTATTTTCACAAATGTAATCTTACTACTCCTAGGCCCTAGAGTAATAAACATGTTTCGAGAATTACTCTGAAAAATTTCTAAAAACTACAGGAAGATCCTCCGCAGTCCAATTGTTCAGAGTGCTCCCCGGTTCGTAAGGGCGAATACCCTCAAGATTTTCCTGTCCCAACCACTCACTATGTACAACATTGATTTGATGACTCTCTTCTACCAGCAACCCTCCTGACTTAAAGGTTTTGGATATAGGTGGGAATGTCATCAGTTCCCACTCTACTTCTCCTCTGTTTAAACGCGCCTTCCTTCTTGCTTGACGCTTTTCCATCTCCTGTCTCTTGTGTTTATGGTCTGGCTTGAAACCCAAACCAAAGCGATCCTTCTTCTCCATCAATTTTGGGATTTGAATCCCTCATTGCAACTATTTTCCTAGTCCTTTTCCCGGTGATGCTCCCTTTCCCATCATCATTTGCAGGGCCATCCTTGTAGCTCCAGACATTTTGGGCACTGGCACCTCACTTCCTTCCGAGATGAAAGTTGCGTTGATAATTTCTAGAGAGCGAAAAGAACATTCAACAGACTCTTCATTGGCCTCAACATAACGGACTTTGCCAGTGACCGTTGCTATGATATCCTCCTCCGCATTGATAGTTATTAACCGTCTATCTGTTACTAACTTCAATTTCTGGTGTAATAAGGAGGGCATTGCTTCTGCCGAGTGTATCCATGGTCTCCCCAACAAGCAATTATAGGAGGGTTTGATATCCATCACCAAGAAATCGACTTCATACGTATTTGGCCCAATTTTCAAGGGAATGTCAATTCGCCCTATCACCTTCTTTTTGGTTCCGTCAAAGGCTCTTACCACATTATGACGTGTTTTCATATGCGAACTGTCAATGGGTAATCTGTTCAATGTAGATAATGGAAGGACATTCAAAGTGGACCCATTATCAACGAGTACACTTGGAAGTGTGTATCCTTTGCAATAAGTGGTGATGTGCAAATCCTTGGTTGATCCTATGCCCCCAGGTGGAATTTCATCATCATTGAAGTAGATGAAATTATCAGTACTGACGTTATTTATCAACCGGTCCAACCTATTGACAGATATATCGTGAGTGACATATGTCTCGTTGAGTACCTTCAACAACACTTCTCGATGCACTTCAGAGCTTAGCAGTAAGGCTAAAACCGATATGCATGCTGGTTGCTTACGTAACTGCTCGACCACACTGTACTCACTATGCTTAAGAAACTTTAGAAATTCCTTAGCCTCCTCCTCCCTCACTGGCTCGTTAACAGGTACTTCTCTCTTTTTCTCAATTTCAACACTCTTGGATTTCGTGGGCTCTACTCTGACGTCCCCCATCTCATAACGCTTCCCACTCCGTGTATGGGAACCTTTAACTTGTACATCTTTAGATGCGCTGGCTATATTTCCTTCCTCCAGCACTGTCACGCTACAGTCATAACTCCATGGTACTTTCTTGCTATCCTTGTAAGGGAAAGGAGTAGGTGTATGGATAATGACCTTGGGAGCTGCTGGTGTCCCCACTTCATTATTCCCTGGCAGGGAGATAATGATCCTTGGTCTGCTGGTTCTTTGCTGTTCATTTTTCAGCGCACATACTTATTTTTCACTAGAGCTTCCTTCATAAATTTGTAGCTCTTTATTATCTATAAAGCCTTGCACCAAGGCCTTGAATTCCTCGCAATCTTCATAGAATTCATTATAGTCCCTCGTTCCTTCTCTCGTATTTTTAGAGGTCAACATACCTCTCTTCATCATCTCCTCCCAGATCACCCTCATAGGCATCCTTATCTCCGCAATATTTTTCTTTCCCTTTCTTCCACTGACTTCAACAATGGCATTTACTCTTTGATTGTCATGGTTCGGTAGAGGGCTCTCAGTATTTGAGGTACTCTCAAATTTTAAAACCCCATTCTTGATCAATCTCTCTACGGCTTTCTTGAATCCCGTACAGTTTTCAATTGAGTGCCCCGATATTCCAGCATGATACTCACATCTGGCATTCGCATCATACTATTTAGGATATGGAGGTTGTAATGGTTTCAAATGGAAAGAAGCTATAGCATGCACATCATATAGGTTTTGATAGAGCTCCCTATACGTCACAGGTGTAGGTGTAAATTGCATCCTCTCATGCCTGGTGTTGGATTCCTGCTTTTGAGACCCTTGTTGCCCAACTGTGGCTACTTTAGGCTGGCTAACCGTGACTGCTTTTGAATTAAAACCACTTGTATTGTTCACCTCATTGTATTTTCTTCTTGGGGCTGATCTTTTGGCCACTTCTCCCTTAATTCTTCCCCTTCTTATGGCATTCTCTATCATCTCTCCTGCCATAACTATATCCGCAAAACTTTTAGTAGTGCTCCCAATCATATGAGTAATAAATGGGGCTTTCAAAGTATTAATGAATAACATAGTGGTCTCCTTCTCCAGTAATGGTGGCTGAACCTGCATTGCTACCTCTCTCCACCTCTGTGCATATTGCCTAAAGTTCTCATTAGGCTTCTTCTCCATGTTTTGCAGGGTAATACTGTCAGGGGTCATGTCTGTCACGTGATTGTATTGCTGCATGAAGGCTTGTGCAAGATCCCTCCATGAATTTATTCTAGCCCGGCTCAACTGATTGTACCATCTGGCTGCCACACCTATCAAGCTATCTTGAAAACAATGGATCAACAGTTAATCATTGTTTACATACCCCGTCATCCTTCTGTAGAACATTGTGATGTGGGCCTCTGGGCAGGTAGTACCATTGTACTTTTCAAATTCTGGCATTTTGAATTTGTGAGGCAGCACTAGGTTTGGGACCAGACTTAAATCCTTGGCATCAATCCCATGATGATTGCCAGTGCCTTCCAAAGCCTTAAACTTTTCTTCTAACTATCTGCAGCGTTCATCCAATTACCTTGCAGCTTCGGCTTTCAAATCCTCCTTTTCCACCATATCTAGATCAGGAATAAGAGGATTAGTAGGATTGTCATCCATATTAAACCCTGAATCAGCCAAGAAATTCATATGGACACCAGCATCAATTGGCCTATGCTGAGGCCTCACAGTAGCAGATGGCCTTCTAGGAGGTGCCTCAGTTTGGCCCTCAGCAACTGAGCCATTTCGGCCATCATATTCCTCTGAGCTTCCATCATTTGCTCTCTCATCTCCTTCTGCATTTTAGCCAACTGCTCTTGCAACTGGTCTTGCATATCCTTTTGCAACTGCTTAAACCTTTGATCCATGTTTTTACTCTTAGTGCGAGTGCCGTAGGGATGTGTGATTTCCAAATTTTCTTTTCTACCTTTATAAAGAAACTTTAACTAATTAGGGTCCTCCTACAATCTTGAATGCATATGATATGATGTAATGCAAATGCATGAATGCAACAAAGGCATCAATCTCGATTCAATCTCATTTAGAAAACTTTATTTAGAAAAAGAATATCTTTACATATAAATGGATTACAAGTACGCTTTCGCCCTAATACCCAAAGTTTTAACTCTATCTAATAAAAGGGCTAACTCTCGTCCTATATCTGATGACGACCCACACATCAGACTCAATACATCGGCTCGTACTGCCAAGTCCTGCACATATTCAGCAACCTCTCGAATCTGGGTTATGGCTTCTCCCATGACATGATCCCTTTCTTTGACCTGCCCTCTAGACTGATGAAGCTCTCCCTTTAGATAATCTTCTTGCGTCTCGAGCTGCTCGATCCGAAGTTTACCTTTATGCAATGCTGCTTCCAAATCTTCAACTTTACTTTTTAATTCCTTTAATTCGACCTTAGAATCACGGCTATGATGCCAACGAAGGGATCTTTCAAGCTCAGTTACTTTGGACTTCAACCCTTCATTTTCTTCTTCTAACGCCAAATTTTGTGACTGCATCTCCTGGAACTTCTTCTCCCATGACTCAGCTCTAGCCTTTCCTTCGTGACCTCTTTCTGCAACTGATCTGAGGACCCTCCCACTCTTGCTTTCCTCAAGGATACCTGTGCCTTTTTGTAGTGTTCCTTCAAATCATCCCTATCCTCTTCTATTTTCCTCTTTTCTTTTCTTTCTTTTTCGACCTCCATCTTTTAGACATCAACGTCTAAACTCAAGTACATCTTTTCTTCTTCGAGCTTTGCTATCCTTTTCTCAAGCTCCAAGTTTTTCCTCTCAAATTCCTGCTTCATAATTTCTAACTCCGAGGGCATCACTTGTAAATATTCCTCCATCGGTCGAGCTCCTTTCACGCTTGGCTCAGGAATATTATCATTGATCCTTCTATCTCTCCATTCAACATACTCTGGAGTCGTAGCAGGGCTAATAGCTACTCCTTTCAACTGACACGTCTTATTCCAAGCACTAGAGATCTCATCGACCCTTATCTTGTAATCAGCTCCTCTATATGCGAACTCACTTTGAGTCAGCCCATGAGTTGCTGGCACGAACTGCCTCAAACCGAATTGCCTCAACACTAGTAAGGGGGCATAACCAATGGCACCCCAAATTCCCAATAGAGGGACCCAATCAAAATTGCCGCACCGGTACAGAATCTCACCAGGAATCGTCCACGGAGCTCTCCACTCAACATCTTTTGATTGAAGATTCTAAAGTAGTGCTATCCAATTCTCCTCTGGAACATCAACTCTCCTAGTTGAAGCGACTATATCCTTCAATGGTGAATAATCCTCAAAGAAAACCTGACAAATGACCCTATCTATCAATCAAAAATGGCTATAGAACCAAGCTAGAAGTAATTGTGCACAACCAACAAACCTGCCTACACCAGCCTTCCTACATGTGCCTAAGGACCTGAATGTCTCTGCCAAAATTGCAGGGACAGAAGTGACCTTCTTACTGAGTCAATGGAAAAGATCCGTGGTTGCCTCATCCACATATCCCAGAGCCCTGGGGAACATCATTAATCCATACAAACTTAAGGAAAAAACATCTACCTTCTTTGTTTCATCGGGATGCGTCAAAATCAGACCCTTCAAAGCATCCCATGAAATGCACTTGCATTTCTCTTTAATTCTGGCCATAATCCACTGCTCGCTCATCCCTGTAATAGTCATCAATTTCTTCCAAAAGGTAGGGACATTAGCAGCTCGAGAATAGATTCTATCAACCTAGAACCTGGGACAACGTAACAAGGCAGTGTACTCCTCTACGGTAGGCACCAAGTCTACCTTTCCAAAAGTGAAACAACTGTATGCTGGGTTCCAAAACTGAGCGAGGGCTCCGAATAAGTGCTCATCTACTTAAACATCGAGCAAGTAAGGTAGAATAACTGTTTGGTCTCGTTGCCCCATTGATCCCAAATCTCCTTAAGCTCTTGGAGATTATTCTGCGTGAATCTGATGCGAGTATATCCCGACAGCTCTGACATATATCCCGCAGCTATACTATCTCCCTTTTCTAATTGAGTTTGCTCAGACCATCTATGGACGTTGTCGTTGCCCTCCACTCTATCAAGAAGTCCGTTCTCCATAACAAAACTCTCTAACTTACAAACTGAATGTGAATCGATACCTTTGTAAATGCAAAATGTTATGCAAACAAAAGAAAAGAAATAGTCAGTATCACATGATATTAATAAATCTCAACAATAATTTATAAGGGTAATAAGTTTAACTCTAGCTAAGTTGGGCTCTTACGGTTGTTTCTATGTGAGGTTGGTTTTAAAGTTTGAGGTACCTGAACCAGCAGATTCCTTAATCCTCACCCATTATAGGCTCATTTGGATCGAGTTCAGTTTAGGGGGACACATTCCCCTAAGGCTACACGGAGATGAAAATCTCACGAAACCATAGGTACGGATATATCTCGATAGTGATCCACTATCCTGCACGGAGGTGAAAACCTCACGAAGGCATAGCTTCTCACTCCCACTTAAGGGTGTGACCACAACGGTCATGCAAATGCAATGCGTATTAGAATAGAGCAACACATGCAATAATACAAACACATGTAATGCAAAGAGGATTAAATTCTAAAATTTTTAATTTCCGACATTAAGACAAGAGATAATCAATTACACGGCTTGACTCTCTTAAACGTCCCCAGTGGAGTCGCCAAGCTGTCGAGGCCATCTTAAAATCGAGTTTTAGGAAGATGGGAATCGACTTTAAAAAATGAAAACAGGAGTTGCCACCAACCTTTTTAGGTGTGATTGGATCACCTTTAAAACATTTTGTTTTAAAATCATTAGTTTTGGTCTACGTAATAAAAAGAACGGGTTCGGGAGTCGGTTACGTAGGAGGAAGGATTAGCACCCTCGTAACGCCCAAAAAATTGGTACCTAATTAATTATCAAGTGTCTCGAAATGTCAAAAATTTTAAAAAATTTTAAGATATAATCCTCTTTAAAATATTTTGATATTTGAAAATTTGGGTTCACTTGTATCAAAGTATTGACACTAAGTTAACCCTTTTTTTTAGATATTCCTATCTCGAAGCGACAAAACGCTACATCCAGTAAGTTAGGACGTATTGCTTTGCAGTTCCAAGACAGTCGCTTACATTTTGAAAACCTTTAAAAACTTAGAAGGGTACTTGACTATTCGAACTTAACGAGAAAAGTTGCAACCCAATAAGTTAGGGCACTACTTTTTCGAAATTTCCAAACGCCAAGCATTGCCTTTATATTTTTTTTGAAAATTTTGGAGCCTTATCTTTTTAAAGATGATGCGTGGGGAATTGTATTGCATTATAAATCATACATAGTAATATATTATTGTAATAGGTAAATAATACGTGCATTAAAAAAATGAATACTATGATATAAAGATCGTGCATTAGATACATATATATAACATAATACATATAAAGCAAATATTAACAATATGCATATAAAGATATATATAGCATGTATCGAGAATGAATAAACAAGATATACAAACATACAAAATAATAATTAAATGATGCATGGTATATAAAAAAAAATCAATAATCAAATAATGTATGATATACAAATAGAAGAAATATAATGTCAATATGCATGTTTACGAAATATAACATATAATAATAATAATAATAATAATAATAATAACAACCTTTAATACATACATGATACATGCAATATAAAAATATACAAAAGAACTAATAAAATAAAAAAATGAAATGATTGATTGCTAACAAAATATACATATAATTTAAATGTGATATTAATAATTCTAAAATATGATGTGTAGTATATAATAACAAAAAATAGAATAATAATTGTGCATATAAAATATGTTAGTTTAAAAGAATATAAAAATAAGAGTATGTAAAAGAATATAAAAATATTATTTTTAAAATAAAATAATACATAGCAAATAAATAATTTTTAAAAAAAATTTAATGTGTATATAATATGAGTTAGAAATATAATTTAATTTACAAATTTAAAAATTTAAATAATATAATGAATAATATAAACATAAATAATATATAATATACATAACATATATATAAAATAAGTAATAAAAATGAAAATATATAAGTATTATTCAATAAAATATGCTTTAAATTTATAGGAAATATGATAAATATAATACAAAATGAAAGTAATATGTAAAAACAATATATATATAAATAATTAATAAATATACATAATATAAGTGAAAATATAATAATAATAATAAATGATGTAAAATAATAATTTGTGGGAAAAATATATATAATAAATAATAATATTATAAAATATCAAATATAAAAGATAAAAATTAAAATTAAAGATAAAACAAAAAAAGAAATATATATATATATATATATATATATATATATATATAAAATATATAGTATTAGATTTGAAATTTAATAAGATTACAGGGTGAATTTCAAAAAAATAAAAAAGCCGAATTGAGGTTCTAATTAAAACACCTGAAACAAAAGAGACTTATTGGGCAAAGTGCCCTATTTTCAAAACGACTGCGTTCTATCTCCTGTATTTAAATGGACTAAAGGATCGAATTGAAACCAGAACCTTCCTTCTGGGCTGCATTTTAAAAACAAAAAAAATGTTTAAGGACTTAATTACAAGAATCCAGAAATGCGGAAGGGCCTAAATAGAAAATATTCCTTTTAACAGAAACACGAGGATCCTTCCCCGGATCGGGTCACTCGCGTGCGGGTCAACCTTTAAACGGTACCGTTTTAGGGCTATTAAAATTAGCCCTAAACGGCGTCGTTTCAGGAGGGTTTAAAAGCCGATTTTTAGAACAAAAAAATTCATTCCTTCATTTTTTTTCTCTAAAAAACCTTTCTTTCTCTCTGGCCAAGCGAATTCAGGCCATTTTCCGACGGTAACTCCGTCACATGCGCCACCGTACGCGCCACCGTTCGCGGTGGTCAGAAGACCAAAAGCCCTCCTTTTTCCAGGCGTTTCACAGGTAGTACTTTTCTTCCTTATTTTGAAAAATATTTTTTGCATATTACAACTAAAAAAATGAACTGTTTCTTGTTTTAGTTTTCGAATCTGCTTTTGAATCATCTGTTTATATTAAAAAAATGCATGTATATATGTGTAAACAAAAAGACAGAAAGAAATAATAGAGAATGAAGGCAGTAAAACCTTTAAATATGTCGTAAGTTTTATTCCTTCTATACTGTTTGTATCTGTGTGATTACAACTCCCTCTCTAAAAAACCCCCTCTTTACAGATTTAAAAGGGCTTTTTATAGTCTCTGTCCTAGTGTACAAAATTTGTGTATCAATTTATTCCAGGATTTTTTGCCATGTCTGTCATTCCTTTCCCTTCTTGCAGGTAAACCCTGAGAGATCCGGCGGTAAATGTGCGCGTGATGCACTGAAATGGCGACGGTGAAGGCTGAGGTTTCATGAGAGCTACGGCGCAAAAAATGGTGATTGAAAACCCTAGGGTTTCCAAATCTGAAACCAATTTGGACTTATCAGGCCACATAGTTTATTGGGTCTGATTTCGTTTGGGCCAATTTATGTACTGGGTTCTCTGGGTCACGAGTGTAATAGGGTTTGGATTACAACTGCTTGGGTTTAGTTTAAGTTGGGCTAGTCTAGGTACCGATTTGGCTATTGGGTTGTAACCGGGTATGGGCTTTTTATATTGGGTAAGTTTAAGTGAGTTATTGGGTTTTAACATTTGTAAAAGGACTGTTAAGAGACTTTTATTATTATTTTGAGATTTTGAACTATGCTTTAGCTTCCAATGGGCCGGGCAAAATTAAGGTATTACAATCTGTATTCTATTAATTTCAAAAATGTGATGGCTAAAAATAAGAGTAGTCCTCAAATTGCCTAATATGCAAGTTCGGCCCAATAGTATCTCACTAAGGAAAGTTCAAAGCCTGTGTAGATTAATACCGACAATCAATAGTAGTCACATCCTCTATTAAGAAGCCTGGTAGGTTGTAGACAACCAATATTAATAAGCTCAATTTAACTTTTGATGTGAAAGGGTTTTGGAAAATAAAATGTAAAGAGAGTGTGTTAGATAAACTATTAAAAAATAATCCTCCAATAAAGAAAATCATTTGCGGGACTTGTGAATGAAAATAAATTGGTGGCTTAGATGTGTACAAATGAACAATGCATTACAAAATAGGAAAAAAATTCATTAAAAAAAATTAAGGGTTTAGGGAAAAATCTCAAAAGAAATTATTTGGGCAAGTTTAATTTCTAACTAATATTAATTGTCCATCATAAGCATCATTAAAGCTGAAAATCAATTCAAATGATTAAATGGAGTCTAGATTTATAAAATTTAACTTTTTCATAATAACATTGCGTTTGGAGTTTAGCTTGTGGCAGATCAACTTGCCTGTGAACTGAAGACGTCTGCTTGATTTAATCTTGGGACAAAAATTAATTCAATCAGTCATATTTTGAATGGTTAGTATGATGCCTAGCTTTGCTGGAAGTGGCAATGACCCAGATGTTGGTCTGAACTTCTTCAAAAATATTCTTTGTTTTTCCTTTTATTTCTAGTTTCAGACTACTCTATTTTTTATGAAAGTTGCGGTGGTTCTTGTTTTAGTCCCCACTATTTTGGTTTTTGTTTACTTTGTTTTATTTGAAAGCAACGATGGTTTAGTTTTAGTTTCTAGTCGTGTTTTGGCTTATATATGAGATTTTCCAGGATAAAGGTGCCACAAAATCAGTTTGGAACTACTCACGAAGGACTTTTATCATGATAAAAGCACTGTGATAGTGTTTGTAAAATTGGACTCCAATATGATAAGCCATCGGAAACTTGGCCTTTCGTGCATCACTGATGTGGTGAGTCTCTTGGAGCTTTTTACAATGGTTTCTTGGTTGGCTGGTCTTCTTCTCAAGTTGGTCTGATGACGACGAGGCTAGGATGCAATTTTCAACGGTTTGATCAAGGTGATGCATCTCTGTTTTGTTTCTAAATCCTTCCAATGTTGTAGCAATTTTTAATTTGCCTTTCTTTCTCCTCTTTTGAGATTATTCTACAAGGCATTTGTACATCAATTGGTAGTGTTTTATGTATCGTTTGTAATAAGTACCATGTATTTGTACTTTTATTGTTCATGGTTCCTGTTAATGACAATATTTTTTTCAAAATATTCTAATCTAATCTTAAAAGTATCACTATTGTATTGTAACACCCCATACCCATGTCCGACATCGAGATAGGATACGAGGCGTTACCGGACTTAAACATTCACAAACATATAAAATCGAGTCACCAAGTTTTGCCCAAAATTAAAACTTACAAATCACAATGAATAAAGGCCACATCTCATGACCATATACAATAGCTCGATGCAGTCCAAGACGTAAGCCAAATCATAATAATAATACATGACATGAAACAAACTTCCTATACATGCCACTCACATGAAAATATTTAACATATACTTGTCAATACTCCAAGGATAATAGCTTGATAGTGTGATCTGCCTCCGACAATCTCCAACCCCTGAGCTGACCTGACAAACTAAAAGAAATGGAAAGGAGGAAGTAAGTTTTACGCTTAGTAAGCTCGCATGAAAATAATAAGCAATGCGATAACATGCTATTTTCATATTCTTTCTATTTATTCAAATTCTAGCTAAGCTGTTTTCCCGAGTTATAGTCACTAAATTATTTATATTCGGAGATATGGAACTCCAATTTAAGATCCGTAAATTTTCCCAGAAACTAGAATCATATCACTTTTTACTAAAATTTTTCTAGAATTTTTAGTCCAGCCAATTAGTACAGTTTATTAGTTAAAATTTCCCCTGTTATACAGCTCGACTGATCTGACCTCTTTTCACTTCGAATTGATTTTCTCCCTGTACAAGAGTCAAATAGCCATGAAATTTGTTTCATTTAAAACTAGGATCAATAAGGAATCTAGGCATATAAACTATATTTATTAATTATTTTTGTACAATCTTTAAGGATTTTTCAAAGTCAGAACAGGGGATCATGTAATCATTCTGAACAAGTCTCATAAAAATATAAATATCTCAAAATATAGAATTCCTTTGCTTGCTTTGTTTCTTTTATATGAAAATAGACTCATTAAGATTTAATTTCATATCTCATTCAGCCTCCAATTAAATTCCTACTATTTTTGGTTATTTTTCAAAATCACATCACTGCTACTGTCCCAAAATAGTTTTATTGCTAATTCACTCTTTTACACTTTCTTTGTATTAACCTCCTTTAACTTACATATCACAAATCATTTTCACCACATTTCATACATCACAAGTATAGGCCCATGATTACAAGATCACCATAAAACCATCATCATGTATAACTTACTTGTTTATAATCTTACCACATCCCGGTCATTTAATGAACACATCATTTACAAAACTCACAAAGCAGTACATAGTAAGTCTCCGGTTAAACACTTCAGATCAATCCTCGATACTTGATGGTTTCAGCACATAGCTCCACCCATCATAAAGTTCGGCTCTCTTGTACACATGGTGAACACTTAGTACCACCCATGTGACCTAGCCAGTTTATTCTCGTAGCTCTCTTGTCTACATGGTGTCCTTTACTGGAACCACGCATGCGACCTAGCTACATATATCCCGTAGCTCTCTTGTCTACATGGTGTACACATAGTATCACCCATGCGACCTAGCTACATCATAATGTCTTGTAGCTCTCTTGTACACATGATGTGCACTCAGCACCATACATGTGACCTAGCTACATACCATCTGTATCATCCAATCTTTCCGAAGGTTCAACCAGGATTTCTCTCTTTTCTAACAATTTCACCAATCAAGTAATTATCAACAAACATGTTTCCAATATTATTATAAAATATCATAATACAAGTAAAATTGATATAATACTTACATCTCATTTAATATCAAGGCAATAACATTAAATTACACATTGCATTATTAAAAATCATATGAATTTACAATTACTCATAATATCCATAATCATAGAAATCACATTTATGTATGATAATTCAATTAATTCACTAAATTTAACTTTCAAATATAAATTACAACATTATTGCAGTATTATTATCATACCAACTTACCACGATCCAGAAACGTCAATTTACTATTTTAGTCCATAACCTTGTATTTTCCCGATTTAAGCCTGAATCTTGATTTCCTTCATCTATAATATCACATTTAGCCTAATAATTAGTCACATTATTCATACGGCTCCAAAAATCGTATTTTTACAAATTTTCATTTTGACCCCTAAACTTTTGCATATTTGCACTTTTACCCCAAGGTTCAGAAATTAAACTTCATCCTATTTTCTTATGTTTTATGACATGCTGATCATTTTTCCCTTCTATAGCAACATCAAATTCTCACTCTAACATGTACTTATGACTATTAGGTATTTTTACCGATTAAGCCCTTTTACTCGTTTTCACTTAAAACCGAGTAGCACAAGTTGTTTAACATAATTTAAAACCTCATATTCTATCATAAAACACCAAAATACACAAATTTTACCTATGGGTATTTTTCCAAATACGAACCCTAGGTTGAATTATTGCTAGCATAAGCTAAATCAAGTTACTAGGACTCCAAAAACGTAAAAATATTAAAAACGAGGCTAGAACGGACTTACAATTGAGCTTGGAAGCTTGGAAACCCTAGCCATGGAGTCTCCCTTGGTATACACGTCCATGGTGAAGAAGATGAGCAAAATTGGCTTTTAATTTTGTATTTTAATTCATTTTACCCCTAAATGACCAAAATGCCCTTACTACTAAACTTTCCAAAAATTCCATCCATGTCCAATTTTAGTCCATAGACTTAGAAATTGGTCAAGTTGCTATTTAAGACCTCCTCATTAATATTCCAAAGCAATTTCATACTAAAAACTTCTAGAATGCAAGTTTTACAAATTATTCGATTTAGTCCCTAATTTCAATTTAAGCACTTTATGCATAAAATTTCTTCACAAAATTTTCACACAGTCATACAATCATATCATAGACCTCAAAATAATCATAAAATAATTATATCTATCTCAAATTTGTGGTCACGAAACCACTATTCTGATTAGGCCCTAATTCGGGATATTACATGTATCAATTAGTCATTTTTATCAGTTCAATCATTAATTTGGCATTTAAATGCCATTTTAAATATGACATGAGCATTAGTTTAGTTGTTAATCAACTTTTAAATGCCAATTCAAATATGACATAGGATACATTCAAAATGTGTAGATTAAATTGTTAACATGTATTCGCCATATGGACAACTTGAATATGATATGTTTAAAAAACATAGTGTCTTTAAAATTTATGAGAGCTATGATTGATCCAAGTTGACCATGTTGTAAATATACGCATTTTTAAATTTTGATTCACGTGTTTTAAATTTGTATTTTATGTCAATATACTAACTGACATTTAACATTCAAAATAACTATTAGGTTTATGAAAGGATCCAATTAATATGATACTAATATTTTGAAGATTTAGTTATAATGTTTTAAAATTCTGAGATAAATTTAAAAATTTAAAAATATTTGATGTATTTTTTTAATAATTTAACATTATTTAATATTACGAGATTAACATTATCTAAGTGAAATAAGAATAGATGGCCAAAAAAGATAAAATTATAATTTAACACGATTTTAGAAAATAAAATTTGGTATCATTTTGATTAAGAAAAATAGCCTCAATATTCCAATTAAGAAAATAGGAAGAGACATCACCCGCAAAAAAGAAGATAGGAAGAGACAAACAAGTTTGAGCCGCAAATTTCACTGTTCCCATTTTGCACCGCTTGGTGCTTTTTGGTCGGTTGTTTGGCCCTTACCTTATTTATAATTAGAAAGGTTGACATTCGATTTTTGATGAAAAAAATAAAAATAAAAATATTAAAGGTATGAAAGAATTATTATTTTTATTTAGAAGAAAATGTTTTCATATAAAGTTGAAGAAATACGTTTAATTAAATTAAAAAATTGAACATTTATTGTAAAATTATTTCAATTAAGAATTGACAAATGTTACTTCTACCGCTTTTCATAATTTCCAAACCTATAAATTGAATATTTAAATTTAGTTATATCGATAACAGTCTTAGGTTAATATTTTTGTTAGTCCATATTATATTTCAAAGAAAAAAAACAAAAAACATTGCGAGCAGAAATAGTAATACAAACTTGCTGAGAAAACGGTGGTTGCTATAAATAGTGGATAGTTTCTTTTTCTTTTTTCTTTTTCGATTAACTTTTTCAAATTAATTTTGCTTTTTTGTATTTTTACTATATGATTTAAAATTATTGAATTATTACCTATAATTTTGTGGTCTAGTGAAAAAAAATATTATATTGTGAGGTATGAGAGTTTGTGTTCAATTTCAAGTATAACATATCCTCACCCTTAATTATAAAAAAATTATCAAATTTTTATTTTAAAATATTTTTAATTTTCTTAATTGGGTTAATGTTAAGTTTTAATTTGATAAAAAATTTCGTGTTAGTGAATCGATGTAAAACTACTTAAAAAAATTTAGGAGGAAAAAACAGTTATTTAAATAAATATAAAACAAATGAAGGTTAGGTTTCATAGTGATTAAGGAATAAAAAAAACTTAATTATCGATTTATGTTAAAATATATTAAATTAGTATTTTATCTGTGTAATGTACGGGTTGATTATATGTATTAACTCAATTACATTTGATTATTTCTTAAAAGTTTTTATGAATTTTGTAATGTTTCATTAATAATATGGTTATGAAATTCAAACATAATAATATATGGAAAATTATTTGATACACCATGAGTTGAGTTTTTTAGACCCTACAAACGGGTTAACGGTCTGACAAATATATTTTAGGGTGTAGTAGAAAATTAATAAATAAATGTTATACTTATCACACCCTAAACCCGCTTGTGGAGTCTAAAAAATTCCACCAATAATGTATCAAATAATTACTTATAATACATAAGTTTATTTTTAAAACCTGATAAATGATATTAGACTATATTTAAATAAATAATATTTTGAAATTATTTTTAAAATATAAATATTATAATAGTAGATTGTGTGAAATTCAAATTTTATAAGGTAAACTACATTATTGGTCACTAAATTATGGGTAAGTTTTTGTTTTGGTCACTTAACATAAAAAAGTTACAATTTGATCACTAAAGTTTTCAAAATTGTTTTCTTGTCACCCAATTGTTAAGTGACACTTTTTTAGTTGGTATAATAACAATTTTAGTCCTCTACTTTTATATTTTCAGTCAATTTGACCTTGATTCTATAAAAAAAAACTTATAAAAAAACCTTCTTTAAAAAGCAAAAAATTCTATATAAAAATTCTAGAAAAATAAAATCTCAAAAATATTTTCTTGAAGAACTAATATGTATGGGAAATAAAGAAAATTATCATTTAATAGAATCCAATAATAAATTAAAAACAGAACAAAACTAAAAATAAGTTAGATCATTACATGCTTCCTTGGTGTTTCTCGAAACCAAATTAGTGTTAAACCAGCTTTATTTGATAAATTGTTTTAATATAACAAACAAAAATGTTTTTGAATAAAGTTGTTTTTTGAACAAAGAAATTATAAAGTTCAAAGCATAAAAATCATTTCAAGACTTTCAAAAATCTTAGAAAATGTTTTGAACACTTAGAAAAATTATGAACAAAATTCAAAAATGGTTTAAACATTTTTTAAATCAATTGAAACATTTTTAAATCGATTGAAAAATTGTAACACTCCACACCCGGCCTAGAAGTTATGACCTGAGTGTGAAGGTGACATTGATAAATTTGAAACTTTAACCCTTTGTTCCCGTAATACATCTTATTTTGAAAACTAAGATTCAGAAAACGAATGGTCAAAAAATAATAATTTTTAGTTAAACCTTTCGTGCACTCTTTAGAAAAACTCATACTCGAAAACACTTATTTTATAGTAAAATCACTTAATCATTTTCTTAGTTTAGCAGCAGAAAAATTTTTAGAGTTTTAGTTGAAAACCGAATTTTCAATTTGTTAATTGGTATTTTTTTGCAGTTTTGCGTTAAAAATATCGAAAACTGACGAAGCAAAACAAAAACCAAAAACAAAGTCTGAAACAAAATTACAACCCAAAAAGCCTAGAAAGTTCAGAACAGTTTAAAAACATGAACCATCATACTTAAATTACTGAGAAAACAATCCGAGCTTTCGCGCGCCATCCGGTCCTAAACTTGTTGATTACCTAAAAAGTCAGAAAAATTGGGTGAGCTAACAAGCTCAGTGTATAACTAAACTCAAACAGAAACACAAATAATATAATAACATATTAAAACTTTGCAGAGAATTCATCAAACTTGAATGACAAAACTGTGCATGCATGGTTATGTGAATGCAACATTTCAGAAAACGAAATGCAGATTTTTCAGAAAACTTCCTACCCATCTCCGCTACACACCAAATTAAAGTTCCTTAAAACTCTTCCATTAAAAAACACACCAACAGATAATTGTGAACAATGCCATCGAGTTGCAATTAAAATTGCTAAATCAAATATATGTGGTCAAGCCACTGTATTACAGTCAAGTTGCCAGAACAAATATGTGTGGTCAAGCAACTATAAATGCAGTCAAGCTACTAGAACAAAAATATGGTTAAACCTCCAGATAGTATAGATCATTAAACTGCCAGAACTTCCTCCTTACCATATTATCTCAACCCATGCAATGTGACATGGCATACAAATACAGAATCTAAATGAAAAGCATGTAAGATATGCAGTTGTACAATAACAGAAATCAGAAGGCATGGAATTCCACACTTTGCAGAATAGATGTGTCACAAATTCAACAAAAGCAAATCAGTTTCGCCATAACGTCACATGCATAGTCATATAGTAGATTTAGAGATATACAAATTAACATAATCAGACATCATATGCTCATATACAAACATAGCAAAACAGAAACATGCCATCAGAATTATCAGTATATAGATCATGCATATATATTTCACATACCTTTTCCATATTACTTACAGTATCATACTATCAGATATCATGTTTTCAAGTTCTATTTATACAATATGGACCCTATGGAGTGGCTAAATATGTATCACAGATAAATACGATCCTAGGTGAAATTTCTAGAAAATGGGCCCACACACTCGTGTAGCTCACATGGTCTGGCACACGGCTGTGTGATTCATACGGTCTGCCACAAGGCCTGTCACACGATCGTGTGATGTCGATAATGAGTTTTTTGGCATTGCTTCGTTCGCTATTTTTCGAGTTTTTAGTTATACACCTAACCACTTTTTGATACGCGTCGCTACAACACACTTACAGACTCTTAAACAACAATTAAGAAAAGATTAATTAGCACGATTTTACCAAACCTGATTCATTAATTCAGCACAATCAAAGTCAATCAAACTTAATGGCGAAAAAATCAACCTCTAGAACGACAAATAAACACTTACCGTTGCATAAACTGCAACTAACGATCAGAACTAGCCAAAACAAAAATAACACCTGTACATGTCAAGTCAAAAGATAGACGAAGGGAGTAGCAAAATGAGAAAAATAATGATAATTAGCAAAGAGGAAAGGAAAAGTAACAATAATCAGTAAACTATGGAGAAAACCGAAAAGAAAACGAAAAGTTTGAGAAAAATGGGATTGCAAGAGTGAGGGGAGTGGGAGAGAGAAATGGTTGTAGGGAGAAGATTTAATAGATAATTTAGGTTAATTCAAAATTTCAACCAACCTACCCACATTCCACTATTTGCTCTATTATCAGATTTTCTTCCAGAGTCCAAATCCTACTCCCTTTCAAACACTTGAACAGCATAGACAAAGATTAATAAAAATATTTTCACTTTGCATACACAGAGACTTGAGCACAAGACCAAAGGGTAAACTGAAGCCTTACCACTAAACTAGCAGGCTTATTTTATCATCAATTGAGTTAAAATAATATATAAGTTGGACGTTCAAGGATAGGGTTAGGAAAAAAATAATAAAAATTTAGGGAAAAGATTCGAACCTAGAACCTTACACACACAAGCACAACACCTATTCAATAAACCAGATTAACTCACTTGACAAAATTCCTATAATCTTAATTCAAAAAATGAATGTGACCACTCTTGAAGTATGTTTGGTTCACTGTAATAAAATAGAGCTGTAATTGAATAGAGTTGTAATGGAATAGAGCTGTAATCAGTAATTCAATTGTTTAGTTGAATGGAAAGGAATAGAGCTGTAATAGCATTCTTGTGTTTGGTTGAATGTAATAGATGTTGTAATAGTATAAGGAAAAAAGCTTAAATAACCAAAGTACCCTTAGCAGATTTTTTTTAGGTAGATGATTACTGTTATTGTTATTAAATTTTAATAAAATTGTTGTTAAATATATTTTAATAAAAATAAAAATAAATAATTTAATCATATTTTAACATAATTATTATTAAAAATTTTAATAAAATAATATATAATTTAATAACATTCTTAATATAATTATTATTATAATATGAATTAAAAAATCATAATATATAATATTCTAAAAATAATATATAACCTATGTCGAAACCTCTGTTTAAAATGGGGAGGGTATTTTGAAAACGGGAGTCGCCACCAACCTTTTAAAGTGTGATTGGATCACTTTATAAAATATTTTGGTCTACGAAATTACGAGAAAACAGGTTCGGGAGTCGGTTACGCACGAGGAAGGATTAGCACCCTCGCAACGCCGAAAATTGGTACCAAATTGAATAATTTTGTCTTAATATCAAAAGCTTGAAAGAATTTAGCAATAAGATCACTTTAAAACCGTAATAACTTGAGTTGAAAATCAAAATTCTTTCGTCCCAAAAGAATGCGAACATCATATCCAGCGTGATTGGATATGATATTCTCAAACTTTCGTAACTAAAAATCATCTCGTAATTTGTAAAATCTATTAAAAAGGATACTTTAAATATTTAGACAAACGGGAAATCGCAACCCAGCATGTTAGGGCACTATTTCCCGAATTCCTAAGTACAAAAGACATCGCTTTGTTTTTTAGATTCCTTTGGATTAAATGAAATATAAAAATTTTTAAAACGATGATACATTTAACCTATTACAGAAGATCAATATTAAATTAATTAAACTACATACTTCAACGTTTCATGCAAATATAATGTGGAAAATGGTAAATACGACATAAATCACACAATACACTTTAACATTTCATGCATACATAATCACAAATAACATGAATATACACATTATCATTTCATGCAAAAATACAAAATGGCAAAATAATGAATATATCAATACAAATTAAACATATATATAATAAGATTTCATGCGAATATATAACAATAAATAAATAACATAAAAAATAACAAATAGTTTATGAGATGAAATTAGCATGTTAAAATAATACCTAATAAATATAAAAAAATAAAAACAATAAATAAAAAAATGAAATATATTAAGCAATATATAAGTAATAAAAGAAAATTTTTTTTAAAAAATAAAAATAAAAATATAGTAGCTTGATATATTTATAAAAAAATAAAAAAATATGTTAAATTGGAACAAAATTTTGTAGTAAATTTTAAATATAGACATTAAATATATAATAACAATATATGTGTTAGTTTATAATAATTTACAAATTTAATTCTTATACTAATAAGTAATAAATAATGAAATAATATATATATATATAAAAAGAAAATAATATAGGGAATAATATATAATAATATATGATATGTAATAAAATATATAAATAAAATATAATGAAATATAATAATATGATAACTATCATATAGATAAGGATAATATATATACTATTATTTAATAATAATTTAAAATTTTACACAATTAATGAATAATAAAATAATACATAATTTATAAAAAAATAATAATAATAAAATGCAAGGAATAATATATATAGTAAAGTATATAATGTATAATAAAATTTATAAATAAAATGTATAATAATAAATAATATAATGAATACTATATAAATAAAAAATAATATATACTATTTTATATAACTGATATTTATAAAAATAAATAATATATAAGGTATTTAATAAATAAATTATGCAAAATATTTAAAAGGATTAAAATTGAATAAAAATAGGGTTCTAGGGCTAATTTTAAAATAACAAAAAATTAGGCCTAATTGGAACGCATTCAAAACTACAAGGGACTCACTGGGCAATTTGCCCTAATCCCATAAAACGACGTCGTTCCTAGAATAGGCTTTAATAGCCATTAGGACTAGATTGAATTAATCGTAGAAGACTGGAGTCAATTTAAAATAAAAACAAAAATGAAATTGTAAAGTTTAAAAAATACGGAAGGACTAATTGGGCAATTAGCCCATTTAAACGAAAACACGCGGATCTCATCCGGGTCTCAGGTCAACACTAGGATCCTAGGTTTAAACGGCGCCGTTTTGGTACTTATCAGATTAAGCAAAAACAACACCGTTTCTATTAAGCTATTTAAGTCAGTTTTTTGGACCAAAATTCATTTTAGAAACTGTTTTAAAAAAAAACTTTGAAACTCTCTGAAACGAGAGAGGAAAGGGCAGTCCGGGCTCCGGTCTCCAATTACTGGGCAGCACACCCACGCGCCACCGTATGCGGTGGTCAGAAGGTTTAAAACTTTCGTCTTTCCAGGCGAAACACAAGTAACCTCTTCCTTTTTTAAATAATGATGTGTTTAAAAAAAAGAAACAATTCATACATGTAGAACAACAGGAAGTAAATAAAAAATGTAACCGAATCACCTTTTCCACAATGAAACTATTCGTCTCCCTTGTGTATATGTGTATATCTATTTATATCTGTAAAATCTGTGTTCTTTTTATTGAATCTGTGCGTATATTCCAAAAAAAAACCCGTAGTACATCATTCTTGATTTGGGCTCTTTATAGCCACTGAAAACAATATCTTTACAATCTTTATTTCATTTCTTGCTATATTTGTTTCGTCTCTGTTGTTTATTTCTCTTTTTGCAGGTAACATTGAGGATCTCACGGCGAGGAGTGGGCTGGCATTGATCTATGCGCTGATCACAGAACCTGGGATCACGGCACTGTTGGAGGTGACGATAAAGGTCACTGGAACGGCGCAAAAAGGGTGTGACGATTGGCGTGCCTGCGGCGCAAATTCTGGAACCTTCCTCTAGCGTTTGTGGCGCCTAGGGTTTCAGAAACCCTAGGTCTTCCATCCTTGGTTTGTAATTTGGGCCTCCTTGGGCCGTGCCCATTTGTGGGTTGGGTGTAACCGGGCATAGGCTATCAGGCTTGTAGGTTTAATGAATTTAGGGCTAACCGAATTTTGGGCTTTGTTAATGGACTGTAAATAAACTTTAATAAATTTTGTTTTTGTTATTTTCATTTATTCATGGGCCGGGCAAATTTGGTTATTACAACCTGCTTTATTAAGTTTAAACTACAATTGTATTTAATGTGCTAAAATATCATTAGTGAAACAAATAATTTAATTATTCTAAAATAAAAAATAAAGTATTAGAAGTAATAAATAGCTTGAGAATTATATTTTACATCCAAATATAATATTCATATATTAACAAAAAGTTACATGATCTCATTAGCTTATATGTCATAATCTATATATTAAATTTTACAACATAAAAAAGTTACAACATTATAATGACATTCTATCGTGTCATTATACCATCCGAATATTACAAACACAAAAGGTTACCAAAACATCACCAACACAACCATGGTTTTTAATGGTTATAAGAAATCTTCTCACCCATTCCAATCACACAGAAGAAGGTAAACTAAAGAAAATGAGCATTTGTGTTGGATGGTTTGGAATTCGCTCAACGCACGACAACGTTCATCTTCAGTTAAACCTTCTACTTCACATAAGGTTGGATATAATTTTAGAGCACTTTCTTGAATGATCATTTTTTACTTTTTTTGATTTATCACTTCGGAGGCAATGAAGGCCAACGGCCCGTATGTTCTCCGCCAATAAAGTGACAGCATCAGTAAATGAAGTAAAAGAAATATGATCACTTGCATTAGAAATCTTTTTTTTTCTTCTTTAGAAATCTTTTTCTTCTTCTTCTTTAAAATGTAGAATCACCTTAGTTTCTAGGTGGTTGTAGATATGTAGCTGAAAGATCTATGTTATCCAAAGAAATATCAACTTCACATCCATGGAAATTGTTTCTTTCTTCATGAGTATTTGTAATAGCTATATCCTCAACATCTATTTCTTCAATAATATCAGTGGCTGTTTGAGCATCTTTTCCATTGGCTCGATCTTTTGCGTAGATGGCAGTAAGTTGGTCATAATAAGGGAAACTACGATGTTTGAATTGAACAGCTTCTTTATGGCTCTATAAAAAATGAGGAATCCACATTAGATATAAGTTTGGTCAAAATAAGATAATAAAGACTTGAAATAATTCTTACATTTATATATGATTTCCACACAGCATCTTCAGCAACAACAAATTGCCTATGCTCGTCCCAACCAAAGTCGCTATTTTTTTCCACTAATCATGTCATAAATGATTGCCTAATCCCTTTTCAATATCCTAATCCTCGATTCAAGATTAGGTTTAGCCTTCAACATAGCATGGGGTAAAACTGTTTCTAACATTTTTTCCAGCTCATTTAAATAATTGGCTTTGAATCTAGTATCTGCATTAAAGGTTTCAACATTGTGCAAGTCGACCATACAGGCAACCAATGCAGCATCTTCTTCTGGAACCCATTTCTTTTTGGTTCCTCGAGAATTTTAGGAAGAAACACTTAATTGTGAAAAACCTGACATAACTATCTTAGGAAAAAGCACAAATTAAAATTAAGTTCAATATTATGAATCAAAAGGTTGACACTTTATAAAGTTATAACACATGATGAATCAAAAGAAAATAAATTATAATTCAACAAGTCTAGTACAATACAAAAAAAAAAAAATCAAACACCACCAAAGTTTCATAAACTAGATACATGAAATAACATCAACAAATTAGCATTTACTATTTTACCCTAAACCTAACTAATTTCTAAATGTTTGACATTCATTGAACATTTGATTGGATAGTTCTAGCATCCAAGTAGCCCATGCATTCGATGGATGAATATTTACGATATTCGGTTCATCGTCATCTATCACATTACTAGGTAATCCTTCTCCCAACTCCGCTTCAATAGGATCAAAACTCATATAGGTTTAAATAAAATTATAGAGCAAACAACATGAAATAATGATTCTATTGTGCACCCTCACAGGATAGAATAATGGACTTCTAAGAATTCTCCATCTAAGTTTTAATAACCCAAAGTATCTTTCAATAACATTAGTGCTTAAGCATATTTCATATTGAAAAAATCTTCTGAAGTACTTGGCTGGTAACCCTGACGCCACTCATTCAAATGATATCTTTTTCCTATAAAATGCGCAAGAAATACCTCACAGTTTGTGTATCTAGCATCAATTAGATAACAACAACCTATAAGAAAACTATTTATCATGGTTATTTTCCCAAAAAAGTATAATATTAAAAATTAATTCAAATTCCTCCAATTTTGCACTTTACCATGAGGAACTTTTAGTCCATGTCTCCTACTAATGGCATCTTGAAGAACCGGTCCATCAGCAACAGAACCTTCCCAACCAAGAAGAACATAAACAAAATGCATATCAGATGTACAAACACCTAACATTTTTGTTGCTATGTCACCTTTTCGTGTTCGATATCTAGGTTTATCAACTGTTGGAACCTTAATCTTGATGTGGGTTCCATCTAAAGCACCTAAGCAATTCTACATCACATTTATGAAACCTCGAGTTAGGATACTATATTTAAATCTAAATCAACTAAATTATGTATGAACTATATATGGAACTCACTCCAATACCTTAAACCATTTCCACCTTGGGTCTGTAGAATTAGCTGTAATTGGCTCTGCCTTTTTAAATAACACATCTTGTAAGCATATGACAACATTTAAAATATTATGAAATGATCTGCTAACGGTTTCCCCAGACCTATTAAAGTGATGCTTGATAACTCAATTTTTAAGATGATGAGCAATAATATGTAAGAACATTGTCACTTGCTCATCAACAAACATGTTTCTTGACGACTTCAATCCTCCTAAATTTTGTAACATCTTACATAATTTAAAAAAAAAATAACTTTATTCATCCTAACTTGTTCAATACAGTTTTCGTCTATAAGTATGTAGACTATAGACGACACCCAATGTAAACCAACTCACAACTATACACATTTTCAACTATGCTGTCAATACAAGACCAATTCTGTTTTGCCTCTCACTTTGCACTATTAAAGGCAAACGAGTCATTATTGCAAGATATTGAAGTGTTAGATATCTTCAAATCACAATATAAATTAATCTCAAAATAGGATGCTAGTTGGATGTAGGAAACAAGTAATAAGCTTTCCATGTGGATGCACATTCAATTGTGGGTTAGTTAAGACATAATATATGTTAATATTGCATTTCCAAATTAAAAAAAAAAAAGGTGTATTCTCTACTACTTTAATCAACAATGTGTTCAAGGGGAAATCAAAAGACTGAAAATATCTTACCCACTTTTAATTTTTTTTATAATTTTTATGATTTTTTTAAATTTAAAAGGGTTTAATTAATTTTTTAAATATGTTATAAGATCTTTCTGACCTTTTAGCCTTATTGGTTTCAAAATTTACTTTGCTTCCAATAAAAAATTCGTAAAGGTTAAATTGAATAAATGTGTAAAAATTAAGAGCTAAATTTAATATTATACATCACATATAAACACCAAAACAAATGTTTAACGATGCAATTTTAAATTTTTAATAAAAAAGATTGTTTAATTCACTTATTTAACGTACAATGATTAATTTTTAATAAAAGTTAAGAACTAAATTTAATATTATGCATCACATATAAACACCAAAACGAACAATAAAGTTTGCCATCGTATTTAGCTATTTAAATTTAGCATAATTGATTAGAATAATTATATTAGAAGGTCATGTTTGAGAAATCAAAATTTAAGTCTCCACATTTATATTTTACTTTTATTTTAATTATGGTAATTTTGTAAAAAAGAATGAATGATATATTTTTCATCATATAGAAAATGAAGTAAATTTTAATATTTTATTATATAGAAGGTTTTAGAGGCATTCATCGACATAATTCATTTATATTTTTAAATAAGTGAAAATTCTTTCCTTAATCATTAAATAATAATATAAGAAAAATATTTTACTAAACAAGCAATGTTTAAAAGGTGACACATATTCCTTTAAAATGTATCAAAAAATTTAAAAAATTGAAAAATAAGAGACATATATTAATATTTGAACTCATTTTTTTTTAAATTTTATTGATACTATCAATCCATAATATAACCAATTAAAATACTTTTACTAAACCAAGAAAAAAATTAGAAAAAAAAATAAAAGCCAATCCATAATTGCGACATTGTATTGATACTATCAATCAATAATATAACTAATTAAAGTACTTCTATTCAACCAAGAAAAAAATTAGAAAAAATTAAAAGTCAATCCATAATTGTGATAGTGTATTGATACTAGCAATCCATAATATAACTAATTAAAAGTCAATACTTCTATTAAATCAAGAAAAAATAGAAAAAATTACAAAAAAAATTAGAAAAAAATTGATGGGGTGTTTAAGTTCAAACCTGGGTATTAAACTAGAGAAGCCAGCAAGGATAAACACCAGAGAGAAGCTATAAGAAGAATGGACAATAATCATTATTCTTAAATGTTATCATAAGCAATCAAAGATTTAGCAATTGAATTGAAAAGAAAAAAGGAGTTGCAAATTTTCAATGAAAGAAGAGACATATAACAACACTGTTTAAAAAAAATAGACAAAGACTAGTGATGTTTTGAATATATATAAATAAAAAATTTGAAAAAAGAAAATATTAGAATGAATACAGAAAAATTGGCTTAGCTTCAAAGATTATATGCAATCTGTAAGATCCCATTTGAAGATGGCATACGATATAGCACTGGAATCTCAAACTAAGTAAAACAAATGCCCTTACATTCATGCTCAAACTCTAAATATGATGACAAATATATCAGAAAAGCAAAAAATAAATATATCATGTTAGGTAGTGTCAAATTCATGGTTGGCCAACAAATCAAAGGCTACTAATTCCAATTCTTTAACCCTCCCCCAAGGCAAATCAAGCAAAGCAAACAAGGTACCAAGTAATAGTATGTCACGCTTGTACATAAAAATTACTAGCACTCTTGTACATAAAAACTAAAGTAAATTTCATTAATGCATCTTCTCTTCTTTTGGTGAATACTTATGTTCAACAAAAATGGCCTAATTAATCATTTTCTAGACATATTCTATAACAACTCAATAGTTAGGGGTGTCAGAAACTGCATTCCCGAGACTCCATTCCCGAAAATCAGACTCATAAATATTTAATAAAAATATTTATGAAGTTAGTTGTGTAGTTAATTAGATTTTGATTAAGTGAATTTTTTGGAATAAAGAGTTATTAAAGTATAATGATTAAATTGCGTATTGGGTAAAAGTTGAGTTATAGATTAAAATTAATTAAAGGGATTAAAATAGCAAATATACATTAATTTTAGTAAAGGGACGACATTAATGGGTTACATTATATATATATGTTAACTTATTATATATATTTAAGTTATATAATAAATATATTAGTTAATGTATTAAAACAAAACAAATTTTATTCATTCTTTATTTGCTATACAAGCAAAACAAAAGTTAGAAAATAGAAAGAAGGAAGAAGGGTTAACACTAGGGTTAAGCATTCGATCGAATCGAATGAAAATTTTTTGAGTTAATCGAGTTGACGAATCATATTTTATCATCCTAATTTGATTTGAAATTTTCTAGAATCGAGTCGAGTGAGATGGAATTCGAATTGAATCGAATCGAATCAATATATTTGTTCGAGTTAATTTTAAAAAATAATTTTGGGTCCTTGTAACCATTGTCACATATCGTAATAAAATTTGTCCACCTTAATCAAAATTTTTATTAACCTTCATCACCTCATAATTTATTTATTAAACTTTTATATACAGGTTAGTTTCTTTGCTTGCTTAGTTGTTTCAATTATTTTCAGATTCTTGTCACTATGTATTTTGAAATTAAAAAATATATTAAGTGTAAAAATGTGATTTTTTAATAAAAGTTATTTTAAAGATAAAATGTGAAATTGATACCAATACAAAATTTTAACATGAATATTTAATGGCATAATTAATAATTTAATTTTAATATAAATATTCAATATGACTAAACAATTTAATAATATAAATAATATAAAATGTGAAATTTAATTTAATAATATAAATAGTAGATATAAATAAAATTATTACTATTTATGTTTAGTGATTTTTTTTTTGGATAATTTAGATTTTTTATTTGAGAGTAAAGGGTGAGAAGTAAAAGTTTAGAGAGAAAATAAAAAATTTTGGGGAATAAAAGTTTGAGGGAAAGTAAAATAGGGGGAAGTAAAATTTTGAAGGGAAAATATTAAAAAAAATTGGGTTGGGGGATGGGTTTGGGGTAGATCGGAGATGGGATGGGAAGGAAGTAAAAATTTTAGGGGGAAAGTGGGAGGGAGTAAAAATTTTGGGGGAAAATAAAAAGTTTTGAGGGTTTTTGGGAGTAAAATTTTGGTGGGAAATAGATTTTGGGTAGATTTGGGGGTTGGGATGGAAGGGGAGTAAAAGTTTTGGGGGAAAAGTGGGAAAGAGTAAAAGTTTTGGGAGGAAAGTGGGAAAGAGTAAAAGTTTTGAGGGAAAAGTAAAAAGGTTTGAAAGTTTAGAGTAAAAATATAAAATATTATAATTTGATATTCGAATTATTCAAATTATTTGAGTTATTCGAATTCGAAAACTCAACTCGATTCAAACTCGAAATTCAAAAAAAAAATTCGAGTTGACTCGAATAACTCGATTCGTTTAACTAGAAATTCAATTTTTTTTTATTTTTTCGAGTCGAATCGAGTTTTGCTCACCCCTAGTTAACGCACGACTATAGGGACCTTAAGGTTCAAATTCAAAATTGGTTAGTCAATTTAGTCCTTTTTCTTGTAATTTTTATATTTTTAGAATCCCAGTGTTTTGAACTATCCGACCCATGTTGAAATTTTAACATTGATTAAGATTTTAGATGTTATTATTGAATAGTTTTAGTATTAGGGATTAAATTGATAGATTTTTAAGTTAGAAATGGAAAAGGATTAAACTGTAGAACAAATTGTAAATTTTGAGTAATAGGGACTAAATCATGAAAATTTCAAAATTTAAGGGTTTAATTGAAAATAAGGAGCTAAATTTAGCTTAAAGTGAAATTAGTATAAAAATATAGGATTAAATGTGAAGTGTCACACCCCAAACCCAGTCTAAATGTTATGGTCGAACCTGAGAATGTTAGTTAGAAGGGTTTTGAAATCAATCTTATTATGTTAGAATTTCTCGTCTTAATTGTTACCAAAAAGAGTCTACGTTTTAGAAAATCATATTATTATACTCTTCTAAAACACCGTCATTTGTTTGTCTTTTTAAGTAAAACGTAATTTTGCAGTGGAAGTTTGAAAGTCATAATATTTGAAAACCGAGCTTGTATTTTCAAAACATTGTTTGTGTAAAACTGTAGTTTTGTAAAACGCCGTAGGATATAAATAAAAAACACATCCAAATCCAAAAATTATAAACAAAACAATCCAAAGAGTCCCCAAATTACAAAACTCTCAAAGAAAAATCCAGAAAAAAATTAATTAGATTATTAGCTAAAAATAGTTTCCATACTAGTGGTTACAGCTGAGCTTCCGTCGCACCGACCCGCCTATGCCTGAGGATTACCTGAATAAATTAGACAAACGAATGTGAGTTTTCAAAACTCAGTGTGTAACTCAACAAAAACATACATGCATATAAATACAGATTTCTCACATAACAGAACAAATACGGACATAGGTCTTTAACAGAATCAGATCGACGTGTGCGACCCTAGGGAAAAATATTGAATTTTGGCCCCATATGCCCAAATTGGCCTAGGCCGTCTGACCCACATGGCCACACACTCACACGTCACACGTCACACGGCCAAGCACACGCGCGTGTGGCGTTGATAAGCTACTTTTTCAGCTTTCGTCGAACCTCATTTTCTCGTGTTTTCGTTACACACCTGATTTGTTTTTTCTACGAATACAATCCTGAGACACTCGGAACCTAAAAACAATATTCTAATGCCCAATTTCAATAAGCATTCACGAAACTCAAACATCAATTATCCAAAACGAAACCTCACAACAACATTCAACGCATTTGCCCACTTACCGCAATGAACCAAAAGCACCCTGCACTCTTATCGGAGAAGCATTGATTGCGCCTTGACTTTCCTTTAGACAAGAATTAACGAGAATTAACGAGAATCCCCATTAACAACAACTAAAAGAATTCGGAAAACCATACTTATCCAAACTTAACGAAATGAACAAAATAGGGATTTGCACAAAAGATTATGTCAAACGAAAAAAGAGAGTAACCCCGATTTTTAGTTCAAAACACAAGAGAGGAGGAACAGAGAAAAAAAGATTGCGTAGAAAAAGGGGAAGGAAACAAAAAACTTACGTGAAAAACACGAGAGGATTTTTCTTCTTTCTTTTTTTTTTCTTTTTTTTTTGGAAAACAAAATTAACTAATTAAAATTTGAAAAAAAAAACTAAATCCCCTACTAACACTCCCACTAACCACACAATCCCACCAAATCTGACACCTCAATCCACATCCAACTACCTCAGAATTTCAACTCCACCCAAACTCTATTAGACAACCGAAACAAAAATTAACATCCACACTCACACGGCGATTTGATCATGAGACCTTCAGCAAGCTAACACCTTACACTCGAACCAGCAGGCTCATTCTGATAAGATTTGACCAGAAATAGAATATAAGCCAAACCGCTAGGGAATAGGCTAGGATAAAAAATAACAAAATTTCCAAAAGTGGGACTTGAACTCAATACCTCAAACACACAATCAGAACACTTAGCCACCAAAGCAGATACTTATTTATGACAAAATTCACATAAACAAAATTAAATAAATCAAGGCATTACATGAAGAATAAAAATTAGTCTTGGTTTAGGGACTAAATTGGAATTTAAGCAAACATTGAGTAAAAATTGAAATATTCAATGAGAAATTGAATTGTGTTGTATTGATGTATTTTAATTGTTTTAATTCCGTAGTTAATGTCGTACCAAAATCCTCAACTAAAAAGAGGAATGATAAAGTCGACGACAAATAGCCCGGAATCCATAGTTTGTGTTCTATAATCCGAACTAAGTTGTAAATTATTGCATATGGTAAGAATTAGAGGTGAGAATTAAGTGCTTTACAATTAAATTAAATTCATAGTTTATTAAATTGGATTAATTTGGCATATGTTATGAATGTATTGAGTAACTGAAATTGAAATGAATATATGTTTAAATGAGATAATGTGCAAATATGAGAATTGGATATTGGTTGTATTTGAAAAGTGAAATCAAACCCTATTAACTGTATCGGGCTGAGTCAGAGGTATATGGCATGCCATAGAATAGGAAGGGTTCAGGGATTTCTTCGATTTTGAGTTGATGAGGCACTAGTGCCAATTTGCTTTGGTTTAACCGATGAGACACTGGGTGTCAATTTATATAGCGATGGGCGCAATTATTACTTTGGATTTATCCGATGAGGCACTAAGTGCCAAACTGGTGTGTTGGTTGGATCCGTGTATCAGTCCAAGTCCGAGTCATGTTAATAGGGGTAAATAAATAATAAAGTTGTATATTTGATACTAAAATGGCATGGTATGTGAAATGGAAATGAGATAATGGATTGAAAAATGAAATGTGAAATATGTTGTGAACAAATGAAATATATGAGTTATGTACTCATGAATTAAATATGGAATGAGTTGTGCCATTGTATAAATGCAACATTGATTGATATATGAATAGCTATTTATATAGCAAGTGATGTGAATTGAGATATTTGTTAAAGCCAAATCAAGTATGAAATCATGTGAAAAATTGAGTACAACTTCAAATGATGTATTAATATACATGAAATTGAAATGATGATATCTTGTAATGGTATGCTTAGTTAAAAGTGTGATTGAATAATTCAATTTGAGCATTCATGCATTATTATGTCTTTAAATGTTTGAATTATAGAAATATCACTGAGTTTTACTTAGCTTACGGTTTTGTTTCCTGTGTGTAGGCTAGGTACTTCTCATTTGATCGCCGACTCAGCATTCAACAACAATCTCGACCTCAAATGTGGTGATGTTTACCTTTTGTGATGGCACGTACCTAGGATGTCATAGTTGATAGTTATTTTTTGGATGGATTGTAAATGGAGTTATAAGTTTAATGTTGTTTGATTATATAATATATGTTTGTGTTTGAAGCCATAATTTGGCATATTGTTTTGAATCAATGCTTGTTAGGTGTATGTGAACTTAAGCTTAATGTTTTAGGTAGTTATAAGCTAGGCTAAATTGAGTGATTTAGGTATGTTTTAATCTTTGATTTGAATGATGCTTTGTTGATAGGTTTTGATGATATAAATGTGGTACCAATGAGGGTACATTGGTTAGGCACCTAATATGATTCTTTTGGCATGTTTGGAGTATGTTTGATCGTATTTCAGATAGGTTAATTGATTGGCTTTTGAGTTGCTTAATGCCAAAGCAAGTAGGAAATGGTAAACTTGTCGTTTAAGGTACATTTTAGGTCCACACAGCCAGACACACGGGAGTGTGACTTGGCCGTGTGAGACACGCGACTGGGCGACACGGCCGTGTGGCTTGGCCGTGTCACCCAAGTTAGAGAGTTACACTGGCATGGACACGGGCTGGGACATGACCGTGTGTCCCTATTTCGAGAGCTACACAGCCTGAGACATGGGCATGTGTCTCAGTCGTGTGAGTCACACGACCTAGCCACACGGCCGTGTGACCCCTGCAGTTGAATTTTTCTATCGTTTTCCTCAATTTTTCAAATGTTCCTGATTTAGTCCCAAATAGTCTCTTAAGTGATTCTAATGCCTCGAGAGCTTGAATAATGGATGATATGTATGTTTATTGATGGATTTTATTATGATTATTCAAATGTTTTGAAATGAATGATTTAGGTTATATTTATTTGGTAATGCTCTGAAACTTTATTCTGGCGACGGATACAAGTTAGGGGTGTTACATATTCTCATCGCACGAATCATTTTAATCTGACTTGGATTTCCTTCTACCTTCAATAGGACACAAACAAAGAAATAACCGAACACAAATTTCATATTCAAAAAAAAAAAAAGCATTAGATTTCACTTTTTAACTCAAATGAATCAAGTTCAAGAAAAATAGCCAAAGAACTCCATCTTTTATGTGGCATGAATTTATGGCTTTTATTGTTGGATAAAAGATGACTACATTAAGCACTACGCTTTACAGTACAATTGACTTGTTTCAATTAAACATTATTATAGAATTCAAACATTTATTGATCTAATAAAAATCCCATGACTAAGCATTCTTCTACAATCACATTCAGATGATTACCTAAATAAAAAATTCTACTCAAAAAACCAAAACGTGATTTAACCAAACATAGAATTAGAATACTAGATACCCAAATAACAATGTTTGAGTACCGACATTCAAATTAAAGCTTTCCGATGGAATTTCAGTTACCTTTAGAAGAAAAGTTACATAGCTGAGAAGAAGACCTTAACACCCTTCCCCCACAAACCTACAAAAAGGAAAAAAGAAAGTTGATTCACAGTTTCATATATATATTTTTACTGTTACTAAACTACCTTTTTTATATAAAAAATTTAACATAGTGCAAGACAATCAGATTAAACATGAGAAAAACAAAGGATATGAAGTTATGGAAGAAAATAAAGAAAAGGGTAATGTTTTTAAAACCTATGGAGCAAAGAGAGAACGTTTAAGAGATGAAATATTTCGAAGAAAGCTAGCCATAGCATGCAAGGGAAATGAGCTTTATTTAGAAGTATAAGATGTGGGAAAAGAAGAAAAACAAACTAGTTGTGATTAGATGTTACTTAATTCCATGGATTAAAAAGAGAGGAAAGAAATGGAAAGACAAATAGACAGACACGAAAAAAACCAGAAAAAAAAAGGAAGTCAAAATGGGAGAAGAAAAAAGTATAGGTAGATGAATCAACTGCAAATCTGGGGAAAATTTTGGAAGATTAGAGATTCAGATCTTTTGGCAAAACACAGACTTTTCATTTCCATTTTTAAGACTTTGAACTAGTTTTGTTAGGGTTACTAAAAGTGGCAGAGAGGAAACCGAAAGGAATAAGGAAATCAAAAGGTTTACCTGAGGGATGATTACTATTGGCCGGAGATGAAGGAAGCAAGCGAGATAGAGACTGAGGTCGAGCTGAGTGAGAACTTTTTTTACGTGAGAAAATGGGAAGGTAAAATGGAAAGGAGACATATATTCAGTAGCTATTTAGTGAAAAAGAAACGGAATAGGAATGCCCTCTTTTCATGCTTAAACATAGAATTGGGTTGTAATGGAATAAGCCAATAACAGGCATTCCATTAAACCAAACTATGGTTTTGGTGGGCCCACAGAATTGGGTTGGCATAAGCCATTACACCCAACCAAACATGCCATTGGTTTCACTAACTTGATTTTCAGGATGTAATAAAAATTGCTCCCTACAAAAAATATCGATACCTTTCATAAAGTATTGGTACCCATACAATTTTTATCGATACCTTTTTCAAGTTCGATACCAAACTTGCTTACTCACTTAAAACAAAAAAATTGAACAAAAGAAAAAAGTATTAATACTTTTCAAAAAGTATCGATACTTATTGTATTTTTTATAGATTCCATCTTTGATATCAATATCGTTTTTGCATTTTGACTTGATGATTTTTCAAACAATCATAAAAAGTATCGATACCCTTTCAAAAAGTATCGATACATTTTACCAGGTATCAATAAAATGCCTTTGGTATTATTGTAAGCCAACTTTAACGATCACTGAATCAAACATTAAATGCTAATACTATCGATACTCGTAGAAAAAGTATCGATACCTTTTATTGCAAGTGAACTTAATGATTTGGTATTTTCATCCCAATGACTCTATTAAATTCCTCAACAACCACAAAGGTTGGAAATCAATTAGAGGGTATAAATACCAACTTCTAAAGTTTCTACCACAACAAGTGAGATTACAATAGTGATTCAAGATACAAAAAAAATCTATTACCAATCACTTTGTGCTCTAATTCTTTATCTTCTTCTTATAAACACTTGTGAGCATTCATTGTATTTTCTACTAGCTCAAGTGTTTTCCTTGTATTTGTGCTTAATTGGAAACATCCTAATCTTGTAAGGATTATTTCTTTGTTTGCTTATTTGTTATTTTATTTGAGAATTTGATTATTAAGGTTTGGGTAGAAACCTTAAGGGAGTTGCAATCTTAAGATTTGTACAGAAATCTTAAAGGAATTGTTAGGTTAAACCTTATTCTCAAAGTTTGTCAAATTAGTGAATTTAGGAAAATCCTTAGTTGTGATAAGTTAAGGTAGTGGATTAGGCAATTGGGGCCGTAGCACTATATATCGTCGTGTTCATTGTCTCTATTTTTACTCTTTGCTTCCAAAATTTTAAAAGGCTAATTCACCCCTTCTCTCATTTTGGCTATTTCTGGTGATCAATCGAGCTAACATCAAGTTTCATGCCCCTAAAGAACATCCCAAATTGATATTATAAAGGCTTGTGAAATTGACTTTGATGTCATTTTTTTACCCTAAATATACAAAATCGACCACAAAATTTTCTTTTTCAAACTCAATTTAAATCAATTTATTTAAATTATTTCTCAAAACCCAAATTGTAAAAAACAAATTATATTTTGAATTTTGAATTTTCTTATAACGAAAAAGGTATGTCAAGAAATAGAATAGGTAAAAAAATAAAGAACCAATAATTTTGCTTAATGTTTTTATTTTCTTCTATATTTTTTTAAAGAATGGGCATAGATAATACAGAGAGAAATTTTAGAGGGTTTAAAAACAATTTTCCCTCATTTTTTCTAACTTTATCTACTTTTATTTTTATTTTTATTTTTATTTTTAGAATTTTGTAAAAGAATTTCATTTTTTTTCATTTTATATATAAGTAGGATCAAATTGACAGAAATTATAAAAGTTGAGTACTAAAATTATTATTATACCAACTAAAATAGTGCTACTTAACAGTCAGGTGACCAAGAAAAACAATTTCGAAGACTTACTTATAGTTTAGTGACTAATGGTATAAGTTACCCAATTTTATATATAGTTTCTAAATTCTTTTGAATTATTAATTAGTCAATGTAAGTTGTTAAAATATATTAAGTTAAATTTTTTATTCATGTAATGTATTGTATGTAATAAATAAATTACATTTAATTTTTTTAAAAAATAATCATAAAGTTTGTAATGTTTCATTAATAATATGGTAATGAAATTAAAGTATAATAATATATAAGTTTATTTTTAAAAACATGATAAATGATATTAAACTGAATTTAAGTAAACAATATTTTGAATTTATTTTTAATACATAAATATTATAATAGTAGATTGTGTGAAAATAAAATTTCATATATAGTTTTTAACTTTATTATAATAGTTTCTAACTTAAATTTAATTATTAATTAGTGAATGTAGATTGGTCAAATACGCCTTTTTTTTTTTTTAAGATATGAAACAGTTGACAGGAAAGTACTTCCAGCTAAATGAGCTTTTGCTGACATGTCAGAGAAAGCACGTCTAGTTGTACGCGTTTTCTTTGAAATTTTCAGAAAACACTTCCAACTATGTGCGGTTTCTGCATAGTTAACAGAAAAGCTCGTCCAACTATATGCACTTTCACACTCTCTCTTCAAAATTGGCTTATTTTCTTAAATCTTAAAAAAAAAATAAAACCTATTTAACCAAATAAAAAAAAAAAAACGCAAATTTTGCCAGGGATGTTTGGTCTTGACAATAATGAAGCCTTGCGTAAAAGATGCAATCATTTCCTTGATTACTAATGCCTTTGCTCGATTGATTGTTACAAGACACAAATAAACATGTCAAGCTGCTCCACCTGTTTCCAGAATCCACCATTTCTCTTCTTCAACTCCTTCATAATTTACAGACAAAATCTATGATCTTCCCTCTGCCTCTCCAAACAAATCCCTATCGTTTCCTTCTTGTGTTCAACTTCATCATTTAACCTAGAAACCAGCTGACTCAGTGTATCGAAATCTCGATTCAAGACATAAGTTCCCTTCGCTGCAACATCAAGCTGCTCCTCAACTTTCCTAAGAAACCCACATTTCAAACATGGAAGTTTCTTCAATACCTGCTTTTAGACGAAGCCCAGAATTGCAGGCGCCATTAACAATGCTGCAAGAGTATTTATTTATTATATTTTACTAATTTTTTTCCTTAATATAATTCTAATAATTTTTTTTGAGTTTTTACATATTTCATGTTTTTATATATGTTTTAGAATTTCTTTTATTTTTTTATTTTTTTTAATTTTGCATTCATTCAAAAAGAATTTGGACAACAAAAATTCTAATAAAAAATAATAATAAGTACATTTTAAAATTACATTTACCTCAAATTCTAATATATTTAAAATGGACAACAAATGGTTGTCTAATTCATTCTGTATGCAAATTTTAATTATTTATTATTTATTTTGTTTTGTTTTTTTTGCTTATGTGGCATGCCACATAGCAGGTTTTTACTAGCTTTCATCAATTATATCAACAATGTTAACAGTTAAATCGGTCAACTAATTATTTCTATTAATGGAATGAGCCAACTATTCTATTTGAGTTATGAAGTGCTCAATTGGGAACTCTTTTGACTTTTTTTACCCTTAAATCAATAAAAAATAATCAATACATTTTAAACTTACCTTAAACTCTTTATAGAACAAATGATTTAGAATATGTTTGGAAAGTACAATAATTGAATGAAAGTGTAATTATTATTATGGTAATTACACTCTCTTATAATATTTTTATTATAAATTTATAAAATACACAAATTATTTTTATAATATGATTTTTTAGGATTCATAATATAAGATTTTTTTATCATAACCATGTCAAACACTTATACATGTTTATGCTTATAATATTTTTATAACTAGTACAAAAATATTCTTTTAAAATTGGATTTGAGTGTCCAATTCTCAACCTCTCCCTAAGAATTGGAAAGTGTAATTTGGATGCTCCAATTACACCCAATTCAATGAGACTCACCAATTACAATGGTTACCCAAACATGTCATCCTTGTGTAATTACAAGCAATACATTTAAATCTAATTACTAGGTGGCTTTCCAACACAACCTTATTGAATGTAACTAAGATCCAAAAAAAAAAAAAAAAGGTGAGTATTTGGCACACTAGCAGTGTATTTTTTTTTATTTCACTAGAAATTTTAAAATATTGACATGTGTCTCTTTTTTTTTAAAATATTTAATTTTTTTAATATTTCATTATACCTTTTTTAAATAATTTCCCAAATAAAACATGTTTTAAAACAAAAAAAAAATGAGGACACCATATTTGTTTATTTAAACATGTTTTAAAACATAAAAATGATATATTGATTTATTTGGGTTTTTTTTAAAAATTATTTAGTTGTAGGAAAATAATTTAGGGTGTGTTCAGGTGAGAAATTTGTAAGAGGGATTTAATTTGTATTAAGATTTTCAAAATTCTAAAATATGAATTTACTTGTTTGAGTAAATATATTAGAGGGTTTTAAAATTTCTGGAGTAAATTTTAATGGCTAAATAAAGGTGAATAGGCCAAAAAAAAATTTAATTAGGCCTTTAGGTCGTTTTTAAATTTAATTAGGGAAATATGTCATTTTTAGGAGAGAAAGTGAAAGCCCGTACAGGTGGGTGCGCTTTCCCTTTCTCTCTCTAGGGTTAGGGCCTTTTATAGTTTAGGGTATTTTGAAAATGTTTAGGGTTTCTGACTGAAACGAAGGAAGTTTTTAGGTAGTTTTGAGGGGTCGGGATGTGATAACGCGCCTCAACTTACATACATTTCATATGTCATGGCGGGATAGGATTATCACCTTAGAAACCCATCGTGGGGAAATCCGATTTCGGGGTAATAATGCTTGATGTGATTAGGGGTTGAAGTTTAGGTGGAGATCCCAGTTGGCGGCCGTGATGCGATCACGGGTTCGAGTATAACTGGGAGGCTAGGTGACGGCTATTACGCAGTCAGGAGTTCAAGAGTTTTGGATACCCGTAAACAATGCCCTATATATACCATACATAAGATTGATGCCATAATCATACATAAAAACTCTAGGAACTTCTAGTGTAATCAACGTAATTTTTTTCTCAATTTCCAAGCAGTTAGTATCTTTAACCTTTCATTTGTGTCCGAAGGTTGACACTGAAGTGGACACAAAAGGGCTCTTAGGTGGAGAGTGGATGTTTCGGCACAGTAGAGGTCAAACTCGGGTTGGCACGGCAGAGGTTGTAGTTATTGTTGGGCTGTGTAATAACAACAATCATGCCTAAGAGTCCTCTTGCGTCTACGACGGTGTTGGCCTTCGAATAAAAAGGAAGGTTAAATGTATCAGTTGTTGGGAAATGTGTCAATATTGTAATAAACATGTAACTGTTTTCTATTTATTTGAATGATGAATAAATAAATAAAGTTAATTTCACATTTAGTCATTGACCATGCGAATGCAATTCATATACTTTGATATAAGTCGAGGTTTATGCTCTAAAGATGATCGAGCCCATAGCCGGTATGTTGGGTATATGACTTATGTATGGCATGACTTTACTAGCAACAGTGAAATTCATAGTTCAATTAAAGAGTTAATGATATCCTCTCATTGGCATTGTGTGGATTGATAAATATAGAACGTGGCAACGAGTTGCTTGTTCTCGAACGAGCAAATTATCATAGTCATTTGTTGACTGTCATCATATTAATCATTAATAAGACACAATGGTTACAATGAGATAAAATAAGATTGTATTGAGTGAATGGATTTGACTCAAAAGAATCAAAGATATCATATGAGGGTAAAACACACATGACGAGGTCATTGGATAAAGCAGTTGGATGAAATATTTTCTTAAAGAGTCTACAATAAGTAGTTTTCAATCATGGTACTTATTGTGGACTGACTCCATAGTTAAGTAATTGTGAATTATAGGAACAATGCTTCTGGACATAATTGCAATTACTAGAGTCTAATTGTATATGTTTGATTGGTCCCTCTGCTAGCTCAACAAAAACTCGATCGAACTGCATTTGAATCAGAAGAAAATTTTACGAGTGTGGAAATAATTTAATTGAGTCGATGTATTCGATGTGGAATTAAATTAGATGGTCATGAGAATTGTTCAACTTGAGAATTTCATTAAATAATTTTCTTGAAAAATTAATTTGAAAAATCTAAGTAATTTTTTGAAAATTTAATTTTGATCAAGTAAAATGAAATTAATCAAATTAATTAAAATTAATATGATATTTTTGGAAATTAATCTTCAAGCCAGACAATTGGCCTAATGGGTAATTGAACTTGAAAACCAGACTTAAGATCGTAAATTGGGCTTGGAAGCCCAAAAACCGAGACCAAGACCCAAAAATTGGTCAAATTGGGCCTCATATATGAAATCGAGCCGACGGTCCAATCAATGGCTAGACCAAACCGGTTAGGTTGTCATAGACCCGGACCAAACTGCCAGTAGTCAAATTGACTTGGGGTGCCATAAGGGTGTTGCACTTGTATTACCTGAAATGGAAGTGCTAGCAACTGTGACGACGACGTCTTGGTGGCCGGTGGCGGTTGGTCTTCAATGGTTGAGCAGTGGAAGAGTTATACTCCTATTGGGACTCTATCAGAGAATTTGATTTTAGATTAACTATTTCAAAAATAATATTATTTTAATAGTTTAATATTAAATTAAATTTAATACTTATCTTAATAGTGTTTTATTAATTTAATATTAAAGTGATTATCTTAATATTAAATTTAATTTAATGTTTATCTTGTAGAGAAACATTCTATTATTTTAACAAGATTTAATATTAAATTTAATATTAAAGTGATTAAGTTTAATCATAGTTAAACTCTCTAAACTCTTCCTATATAAAGAGAGCATTGGGTCATTATTTAACACACACTTGAATTCAAAAGAAAGTTGTAGAGAGAAATTTTTTTGAAAAGATTATTTCAAAAAATTTTTAGAGATATTTTTTTGATTTACAACTTGACCCAAAAGTTTAGAGAAATTGTGAAATTACATCATTGGTAATTTTTGTGAAAAATTTTCTGATTCGAAACAAGCCGACCCTTGGTAGACGTGAGCTCGAGGATAGTAGAGAAGACTACTCGATCGAAGCGCTCATCCTTGACGAATTGAAAAGGTACAATTTTGATTAAGTGCTTATTACTTTAGATATCACAATAAAGATCTTGTTTTTGAAAAAAATTTTAAAACTCTGGTTTTTCCTTAAATTTTTTTCCGTTGCGTTTTTCAAACCCATTTTTTCTAACATCGGTTGCCTGGAAATGGAGAAAAAAATTACACCAATTATAGCGGGAAGCCCCAAAGTTTTTCCGTATAAATATGCTATTAAACTTTTGTATGGTATTTATAGGGCATCATTTTCGAGTATTCGAAAAGATTAAGCTCATGGCTGCGTAACGACTGTTAACTGGCTCCCCTGTCATACCTCATTCCATTACCATATAACGACCGTCAATTGAGACCTCTACGTCGACTTCCATCCTTAACCATAGAAAGCAAAATCACCCCATAACCGACTTCCTTAGTATAGACTTCAGAGGCAATGATCTCATCTCGGCATGATATATGAAATGTGTGCGACCTGGAGGAATATTGCATCACCAACGACTCAAGAATACCTCGAATGTAAATCAAATATTTTTAGCAACCGAAAATTTTAAGATCGGGAAATGGTTTATAATGGAGAAATTGAAACAACTTGTTTTCTAATGGTGTCGAAAACTATGGTTTCGAGATCCCAATTCTGACGTGTCAGTTCGTAAATATTAATTATTTAATATTTACAAAGTCATTAGTGTCGTATTAAATTTTGGTTAAAAATTTTTATCATTTAGTTAATTAATTAAAAAAAAGAACTAAATTGTAAAAGTTGGAAAAATGGTTTGTTATTAATTTGTTTTAGCTAAATGACCTAATTAGTTAAGGTTGAAGGACTTATATTGCAAATAAGCCAAAACTTAATATAGTGGTCGGTTGATGCAACGATGGTTGTCAATTTTATAAGTTATTATATGTTAAAAGGTTATTAAAATAATAATATTTAAAAGTAAAAAGAAAACAATATTATTAGTAATAGGAAAAGATGATGGTTTCTTCTTATTTTTACTTGGTTTTCATCAAAACCCCATTGTTGATAATTAAAAGTTTTGGTCACTTATACCTCTTCCAAGTGATATCTTGATTGTTTCTTCATGAATTTTATGTTTTTGTGTTAGTTGAGTTGAAATTTATCTTTTTTAGGGGTTAATTTGTAAGATTAGTTAAGTTTAGAAAGTATACCCTTAATGTTTTTGAAGCCTTTTACTTGAAAGAATTTTGTTTAGGTGCTTGATGTTGATTTTGTGTTATTTTATAGAGTAGTTTAGTATAAATGATTTAATTGAGTAATCTGCAAATGAGAAGGATTTCATTATAAATTTAAGGATATTTGAGTTGTATATTAAGAGTTAAGTGTTCGACAATATGAGGTTTATGTACTAATTGTGGATTTGGCTTGTTTAATATTAGGGATTAAATTGTATAGAATGTAAATGTTTAGGGAAAATGTGTAAATATTGTAAATAAGAAATTAGATGTATTAAATTGAGTAGAATTTGAAATTAAGGCTAATAAAAAATTATATTATAGATCAAGATCAAGCTGATAATCATGGAAAAGGGAAGGTTGTGGATTAGTTCCTGAACTTTTGCTATTTCTGTAGTTTGACCTTGGTAAGTTCGTACAGTTAAATTTTAGTATAATTTAAATATTAAATTACTTGTGGATTGAAAATTTTTAATTGACTTAAAAATTTTGAATTGTGGTAAGTGAATTGATTTGGGAAAGAAATTGTATTAAATGTCGTTAAATGATAAATATGTGAGCCGATAAACGTAGGATAGGATACAATTAGCATGCCAATAGGTTATATCATGCGCTATACAAGATTGGTTGATGTTGAGATGATGATTATAAATTCATTCATGTTTACTAAATATACATAAGTTTAGCATTTGTTGCAAAATATCGCATTATATTACAATGTTTCAGGTGTGTTTTGGGGGCGAATGTAAAGCCTACGAGCTTGGCACTTGATGCCCAGGTGTGTTCTCGGTTGGTTAGCTCATTTGAGCGATTTGGTGTGTTTGGTTGGTTAACCGTATATATTGATCCATTACAACGTTCATCGGGTATAGTTAATGATATAACATATTTGATTGAATTGATTCACTCGTATACAAATTTATGACTTACCTGTGATTTGGTTATGAATGGTAGGACTATGATTTATGACATTTCTGTATTATGTATTGATTATGTTTATTTGGTAAGTTAATTGTTTAATTCGTGAAACTTACTAAGCCTAAGTAAGCTTACTTGTATTCTTTTTATTGCTTCCTTGTAGATATGTTTTTGAAGCTTCGGGCGATCGGATCGACTTCAAGATTCAAACTATCCAGAAATCTATCGGTAGTTTTTGAATGCTCGTATTAGGTTATATGGCATGTAATAGGTTAAATGAATTTATGAGGTTATTTTGTGAAGTTTTTAAACTTGAATGATGCAGGTTTTTAGATATATTTAGGTACATGTGAATATGTTGTTGGTTTGATATGTATTTATGTTTGGAATTTGTTTGGTATAAGTTCAATGAAAGTATGTGAATATGGTAATTTGGCTTATAGATTGAAATGGGTGGTATTTTGGTACGTATCAATATTAAAGATGTTTGAGTACTTTAAATACAATTATTTTGGTTTGAAATGTTATTTTAGTTTGGATATTGAATTGTGGTGTCAATGAGGACATATTGGTTAGTCTTTTAGATGTTTGAATAGCTTATTTGATTTATCTAGTGTAAAATAGGTGAATTTTGGCATGAGTTGAACTTTTAAAGATGAGGTTTTACCATTCTAAAAACAAGTATCGATACTTTAGCATTTGGTATCGATACTTGACCATTTGAACAATTTTTCTAATTAAATAGAATGTTAATTTGGTATCGATTTTTATTTGAGTATCGATATTTTTTTTATAAAATATCAATACCTTAAAATAAGTATCGATACCATTGTTTTGCAAAGAAAACAATATTCAATTTTGGTATCGATTTTCAAAATGGTATCGATTTAGTATTGATACCAACTACGGATTTTCATTTTTAACTTTAAACTTCAAATTTCTTTTAAGTAAGTCCTATTTGTCCTATTCCAAGCTTGAATTGTATCGCTAAGTAATTTTAGAATTTTTTTTTTCATATTAAAATTTAATATGTTTGTTTATACAGAATATAAATTATATTTAAATATGTATTATTTAATAATGTGATTGTTAATTGTTGAATATTAATTTAGCATCTCTTTACTTGGGCTCGGCAACCGGACCGAGTAAAGGGTGCTACAGAAATAGAGAGGATTGGGGAGAAATTATATGACTGAGGGATGATGAAATCTGGTGTGTGTTAGCCATTTTATAGCCACAAGGAAGGGTATGTTTGCATAGAAAAACCTTGAAAGCGTGCTGGAACATATTTTAAATGTGTTTAAAGCATCCGAATTATTTGAAGTGTTAGACTTTTCTCCCCAGGGAATAGGAAATTTGTTAGAGAAAGCTCGCTTAGTTATGGGGGCTTTACTGCCAACATGGCAGGAAAGCGTGCCTCCTCTAGGTAGGCGAGCTTTCTCTAACAAATTTCCTATCTTTTGAGCGTGAAAAATACTTTTTCAAATATCTGTTGAGCATGTTATACAATGCAGAATCTCAATGAAATTATATGACTTCTAAACGCGTGATAAAAGTTATTTGCACCATAAAATATGTAACAAATGTATGCATTCGTAAACGAAATTCATAGCACGTATTCTCTTACTCCCTGCATGATTTTCTTATAAAAGGGGTGTAATTTTCATAACATGGACATGCATCAAGTTAAATTAAACAGAAGAACTTTGTATCATGGGTGAGAGTTGTGTGTACTTCTTCAGACAACTCTCTACTTATTTTTTTGTGCTTATTCATCCAAATCTTGATCGATATTGAAATAAGTCGACGAGTGAAATTTGTTATATACTACGACGGTCAAATTTGTAATAGAGAGTTCGGTGTGGTGTTTGTAGGAATGAAGTTCGTAGAATTTGCATTCAATAATACCATTTAAAATAGATTAAAATCAAGAGGAAAGCCGGGGGATCGATTAGGAGAAGAATTACGAGGTTGCAAAGTAGATTTCTTGCATCCGTTGATCCTTATAAGTATGAGCTATTCGATGTGATTAGCAAGACACATCTCAAGGCGGTCATATCATTATACATCTAAACCAGATATGCTGTCATTGAGTTATATGTTGAGTTCGTCGATGCTGATAGATCTGGCCTATCTTTGACCATCGTCACGACAAATACGGGTACTGAAGCTGAAAAAAAAGTCCTACTACATGGTTGTACGGTGGTTTTTTGGCCTCCTTCAAAATGGCTACTACAATGTTCCTGAAACATCTATGGGCAGACACTCATCAGTCTCTGGTATCGATCTAAACTTTGGGGGGTCAATACCAGTCGGGGTATCAGTATAACCCAAATCTTGACACTCGGACTCGACATTCAATCAATATATTTGATTTCAAATTTGGCACCGGGTTGATGTTATGGGGCGGAAGCAGTTATACTGGGGGATCATCGATTTACAATGGTCACCAACCTATTGAATACTCTGGCGGACACATGGGTTACAAAAGAACCGATGACCTACTCCTTTCAACAGGGGCCAGTAAGGGTATGTCCAATACTATGCTCCAAGGTGACAATAAAAGTGCAGACGAGGAACAAGATGCAAGTGAGGAAGAAGCGGTTGCGAATGCAAACGAGGGGAAGGAGTCAGAACCTGAGCCAATCTGACAACGCAGGCTGGATGGTTCAGAAATGAGCCAGAACCTTATGAGTCTGACAATGATGCCTCGGATAATGCTCCGGATCCAGATGCGCAATTCGGGGCATATGAACCTATGCCCCACATGACGGACATCGACCTATTGGCTAGGGGTGGTTTAGTGTTTTCACAGCTTCCTTATAGAACACCTGGTCATGTAAGCACAAATTGTGATGTATGAGTACTAGAAGTTGGAATGGAATACCCCAACAAAGATGCTTTTCTTGTTGCACTAAAGCGGTACAACTTCAAGAACAACATGAACTACTACATCATGAAGTCCCATTCTGAGAAATTCGAAGGAAAATCCGCAATGAAGGACGGGAGGTGTAAGTGGAAAATCATGCATCTTATCGGAAGAAAACCAGGATGTGGATGATAAAGAAGTATCTCGGTCCCCATACTTACGTTGCGACGGGTAAAAGTCAGGACCATATAAGGCTAGACTCGGACATGATTGCTAACATTATTCTACTGATGGTAAAGGCTAATCTTCGAATTCAAATATCGGCGTGGACATATGTAGCCAGTACTAGTACCCTCTAACGTACTAAAAATTGTAGGTTGCAAAATAAAAGGCTATGGAGAAGTTGCATCACGAGTGGGAAGGTTCGTATAATTATATATGGCAATGGTGTTATTAGGAATGTGCGCAGAAAGCAGTGGACAATGGTCTCATAGAGGATTTCTGCGTACAACTAGAATGGCATCCAAAGGTGTATCCGGAGGTACGTGCTTGTAAGCTTCCTCCATGTCATCATCATCACCTGAATATGTACCTAGCATGGCCTCCTGGGCAATTGTTTCTTTGGGATCGACAGCGCCATCATCTTCTTTCGTGGTCAATTGCTTTGTCGTCCTCGCCTGCTGTAAGAGCCCAAATTTTACCGGGCTGAAAACTAAATAAATAAATAAACAATTGTTTATTTAACAGTCCAAGTCCATGTTACAAAGCCCAAACGGTGGGCCTAAGACCAAATATTTTAGACCCATTAACCCGGTCATTACCCAGTAGACCTAAAACTGCCCAGCAGACCCATTTACACCCTTAACCCAAACAGAATACCAATAAACCAAACCCAAATCAGAAATGGCCCAAAAGCCCAAATAACTTTAAGGAAATAGAAAACCCTAGGGTTTCCTGAGGACTACAGCGCCGCAGCAGCTTCTGGAAGCCTTGGGGAGTGTCTGTTGAATTCCCCAAAATCGAGGCCATTAATGAGCCTTCTTAGCATAGCCTGGACGACTCATCAGCTACCAATCAGCGCCTCACCGACACCACCGCCAGACTTCAGGCCTCCATCAACGCCAGCGACCTCCATTAACGGATTTTTCATGAGCACACCGCAAAGAAAGGAAAGAAACACACAGAGATACGAAAAACAAAAAAAGGAAACTAAAGAGATTTAACAGATCACAATTAAGGATATGATACAAATAGACAAAAATGGAAAGAAATCTTTGATTTCTTTCCGATTTATGTAATCACGAGTAGTATTATAAAAGCCCAAAATCAAACCATTGTAAGGGACCGGATTTTGATAAAATAAAAAACTTACTTACAAATATCCATTCAGAAGTGTTACAAGCAGTCCTAAGGTGATACATATACTCTATATTCTACAGTTTTTTTTTTTTTACCATCGTTTGCGAATCAATTACTGAGATATTAAAAAAGAAAGAGGTTACCTGTGACTTACCATGGAAAGTGAAGGCTTTTAGCCTTTTTGAACCTCCGTGTACGACAAATACAGTAAGTGCGTGCAGATCATCAGTGAGTCCGGCCTCACAGAGGCGGCACCCCAGAGGTTCCCTTCCTCCCTCTCTCTTTCAGAGATTTTCTCTGAGTTTTTTTTTTTTTTTAAATAGGCTTCTAAATGATTTTTTTTAAGTGAAATTTGGCTTATATAGCCCAAAAGAAACGACGCTGTTTTAGCTTAGTCTGATAAGCTTAAAACGACAACATTTTAAAACCCTAGGATTCCATGCGTTGACCCGATTACTTGGGGAGGATCCACGCATTTTCAAAGATTGGGTTAATTACCCAATTGGTCCTTCCACTTTTCTTTGCGTTTATAATTATGTTTCATTCTATTTCTAATTTAGCCCTAATGAATTAATTTTATTTCAATTTAGTCCCAACAGAAAGCATTCTAAGGCTTATAATGAAACGCTGCCGTTTTGGGAATAGGGCAATTTGCCCAATGAGTCCCTCTTGTTTACGCACGTTTTAATTAGGGCCTTGATTCACTGTTATTTCTTTTAAATTTGCCTTGTGATTTTATGGAACTTCAAATTTAACCCTATATATTTATTATATTATTATTTGTTTTATTTTTAACCTTATTTTTTATATTATATATTATAAAATTATTTTAAATATCATTTATATTATTATTATTTATTATATGTTATTTTTCACAAGTTATTATTATTTTACATCATTATTTATATATTATTATATTATATTATATGTTTATTATATATTATATATTATTTTTATATATATGATTTTATATTATATTATAATTATTTTATATATTATTAAGTCATTTTTGTATTATTATATATTTTTATCTATATATCATTATCATTAAAGGTTTTAAACTTGTATTATATATTTATTTTTATGTTAATAATTATTTTTATATTCTATTATTACACATTTTGAAGATATTATAATATTATAATACATAGATTTCATCATTGATAATTCATTTTAAACTCATATTTATATATTATATAATTATTTCATTTTAAATATAAATTCTTTTACATATTTTATATTCTATACATTATTTTACTAAACCAATATCTTTTGTATTTTTTTATGTAATTATTATTCTTATAAATACAATTTTATTGTATACTATATTTTAAATTTATTATTAAATATCACATTTTTACTATTTGTTTATATTATACATATATTTTTTATTATTGTACAATATTTATTTTTACTTTAAAATTAATGTACTATTGTTATGTTATATGTTATATCATAGACTTGTATATTTTATTTTCAAATGCATATTTTTTGATATTGTATATCATGCATCATTTACATTATTAAATATATGTTGAATTATATATTTAGGGATTTTTACCTATTTCTTATTTAATATGTACTCCATTTTATGTATATTTTTCATACTTAAAAATTGTCATGTTTTTATTTCTTGTATACGTTGGTTAGTGTATGATATTTATGCTGTTATACTCTTACTTTTCTATCATTGTAACATGTACTCTCGTATGTTATGTTAATATACTCCTTCATGCATCGGTTTTTAAAAAAAAAAGACTTCAAACTTTTCAAAAATAAAAGGCAATGCTCGGTGTTTGGAAGCTTTGAGAAAAGTAGTGCCCTAACTTATTGGGTTGCGATATTTCTCGTTGAGTTCGAATAATTAAGAACCCTTCTAAGTTTTTTAAAAGGTTTTCTAAATGCAAGCCACTATCTTGGAACTTCAAAGCAATATGTCCTAACTTATTGGATATAGCGTTTTGCTATTTCGAGATAGGAATTTCAAAAAGGTTAACTTTATGTCAATACTTTGATACGAGTGAATCCCAATTTTCAAAGTTAAAATATTTTAAAGAGGACTACATCTTAAAATGTTTTGAATTTTCGACATTAAAGACACTTGACAATCAATTAGGTACCAATTTTTGGGTGTTACGAGGGTGCTAACATTTCCTCGTGCGTAATCGGCTCCCGAACCCCTTTTTTGATTTCGTAGACCAAAACTAATGATTTTAAAACAAAATATTTTAAAGGTGATCCAATCGCACCTAAAAAGATTGGTGGCGACTCCCGTTTTCATTTTTTTAAAGTCGATTCCCGTTTTCCAAAACTCGATTTAAAAATGGTCTCGACAGGTTGGCGACTCCACTGGGGATGTATAAGAGAGTCAAGCCGTGTAATTGATTTTCTCTTGTCTTAATGTCGGAAATTAAAAAATTTTAAAATTTAATCCTCTTTGCATTACATGTGTTTGTATTATTGCATGTGTTGCTATATTCTAATACGCATTGCATTTGCATGACTGTTGTGGTCACACCCTTAAGTAGGAGTGAGAAGCTACGCCTTCGTGAGGTTTTTGCCTCCGTGCAGGATAGTGGATCACTTTCGGGATACATCCGTACCTATGGTTTCGTGAGATTTTCATCTCCGTGTAGCCATAGGGAAATGTATTCCCCTAAATTGAACTCGATTCAAATGAGCCTATAATAGGTGAGGATCGAGGAATCTGCTGGTTCAGGTACCTCAAACTTTAGAACCAACCTCATATAGAAAAAACCGTAAGAGCCCAACTTAGTTAGGTTTAAATTTTAGATATTACCCTTATAAGTTATCGTTGAAATTTATTGATATCATACTGACTATTTCTTTTCTTTTGTTTGCATGTCATTTTGCATTTACAAAGATATCGATTCACGATCAGTTTCTAAGTTAGGAAGTTTTATTATGGAGAACAGACTTCTTGATAGAGTGGAAGGCAACGCCAACGTCCATAGATGGTCTGAGCAAACTCAACTAGAAAAGGGAGATAGTATAGCTCAGGGATACGTGTCAGAGTTGTCAGATTACACTCGTATTAGCGTCACGCAGAATAATCTCTAGGAGCTTAAGGAAATTTGGGATCAGTGGGGCAAAGAGACCAAGCAGTTATTCTACGGTAATTACGGAGACTTACCTTACTTGCTTGATGTTCAGATAGACGAGCACTTATTCCGAGCCCTTGCTCAGTTTTGGAACCCTGCGTACAGTTGTTTCACTTTTGGGGAAGTAGACATAGTACCTACTGTGGAGGAGTACACTGCCTTGCTTCGTTGTCCTAGGTTTCAGAACGATAGGATCTATTCACGAGCTACTTGTGTCCCTACTTTTTGAAAGAAATTGATGATTATTACGGGGATGAGCGAGCAGTGGGCCATGGCCCGAATTAAGGAAAAAAGTGAGTGCAAGTGCATTTCGTGGGATGCCTTGAAAGATTTGATTCTGACACACCCTGATGAGACAAAGAAGGTAGATGTTTTTGCCTTAAGTTTGTATGGATTGATGGTTTTCCCTAGGGCTTTGGGATATGTGGATGAGGCAACCACGGATCTTTTTCATCGACTCAGTAAAAAGGTCATTTCTGTCCCTGCAATTTTGGCGGAAACATTCAAGTCTTTAGGTGCATGTAGGAGGGCTAGTGCTGGCAGGTTTATAGGGTGTGCTCAGTTGCTTTTGGCTTGGTTCCACAGTCATTTCTGGTTGATAGATAGGGTAATTTTTCGGGTTTTCTTCGAGGATTATTCACCGTTGAAAGATATAGTAGCTTCAACTAGGAGAGTTGATGTTCCCGAAGAGAATTGGATAGCTCTATTTCAGAACCTTCAGTCGAAAGATGTCGAGTGGAGGGCTCTATAGATGATGCCTAGTGAGGTTCTTTACCGATGCGGTAGTTTTGTTTGGGTACCCCTATTGGGAATTTGGGGTGCCATTGGTTATGCCCCTTTGCTCGTGCTGAGGCATCACAGATTGAGACAGTTCGTACCAGCGACTCAGGGGTTGGGTCAAAGTGAGTTCGTATATAGAGGATCCGATTACAAGAAGAGGGTTAATAAAGTTTCTAGTGTTTGGAAAAAGACTTGTCGGTTGAAAGGAGTAGCTATTAGCCCTGCAACCACGCCAGAATACGTTGAATAGAGGGGTAGAAGGATCAATGATAATATCCCTAAGCCAAGTGTGGAAAGAGCTCGACCAATGGAGGAATATTTGCGAGTAAGGCCCTCAGAGTTAGAAATTATAAAGCAGGAGTTTGAGAGAAAAAACTTGGAGTTCGAGAAGAGGATGGCAAGGCTCGAGGAAGAAAAGATGTACTTGAGTTTGGACGTCGAGGTTCAAAATATAGAGGTAGAAAAAGAGAGAAAAGAAAAGAGAAAGATTGAGGAAGACCGAGACGATCTAAAGGAACATTACAAAAGGGCACAAGTATCCTTGAGGAGGGCAAGAGTAGGAGGATCTTCAGAGAAATTGCAGAAAAAGGTCCAAGAGGAAAAGGCTAGAGCTGAGTATTGGGAGAGGAAGTTCCAAGAGATGCAAGTGCAGAATTTGGCATTAGAGGAAGAGAATAAAGGATTAAAGAATAAGGTAATTGAGCTTGGAAGATCTCTGCATTGGCACCAAAACCATAATTCTACAGTCGAGTTAAAGAAGCTAAAAAGCAAGTTAGAGGATTTGGAGGTAGCATTGTATGACGGTGAACTCCGGGTCGAGCAACTCAAGGTGCAAGAAGATTATCTGAAGGGAGAGCTACATCAGGCTAGAGGACAGGTCAAAGAAAGGGATCATGTCATTGGTGAGGCCATAGCCCAGATTCGAGAGGTTGCTGAGTATGTGCAGGACTTGGCAATTCGAGCTGATGTATTGAATCTGATGTATTCATCATCATCGGATGTAGGACGAGAGTTAGCCCTTTTATTAGATAGAGTTAAAGCTTTAGGCCTTAGGGCGAAAGCATGTTTGTAATCCTCTTATATGTAAAGATATTCTTTAAAATGAAGTTGAACTAGAATCGATATTCTTTTTGCATTCATGCATTTGCATCTCATAGCATTTCATCACATCATTTGCATTCAAAGTTATAGAAAGACCCTGATTAGTTAAAGTTTACTCTCAAAAGGTAGAAAAAAAAATCTAGAAATCACGCATCCTTACGGCACTCGTACTAAAACTAAGAGTATGGATCAAAGGTTCGAGCAATTACAAAAAGATATACAAGATCAAATGTAAGAGCAGTTGCTAAAATGCAGAATGAAATGAGTGAGCAGATGCTAGAGGCTCAGAGAAATATGATTGCCGAAATAGCTCAGCTGCTGAGAGCCACTGATAAAGGAAAAGCTCCCATGACGATCACTGAAGAGGAGAATGAAAGTCTTCCTCCAGGTTTTACTTCGCCTCATGTACCACTGCAAACTGAGGCACCTCCTAAAAGGCCATCTGTCACCGTGAGGCCTCAACATGGGCCAGTGGATGCTGGAATTCCTGTAAATTTCCCATCTGGGTTGGGAAATAATTTGGGTGATAGCTTGATCAACCCTATCACTCCTGATCTGGATTTAATGGAGAAGGAAAGAATGGCCACTGAATCCGTGAAACAATTGGACGATCATTGCAGGTGGTTAGAGGAGAAGTTTAGGATTTTGGAAGGCGCTGGCAATCATCATGGGATTGATGCCAAAGACTTAAGTTTGGTTCCAGATTTGGTACTTTCTCATAAATTTAAGATGCCAGAGTTTGAAAAGTACAATGGGACTACTTGCCTAGAGGCACACATAACAATGTTTTGTAGGAGAATGACTGGTTATGTGAGCAACGATCAACTATTGATCCATTGTTTTCAGGATAGCTTAGTGGGAGCAGCGGCTAGGTGGTACAATCAGTTGAGCCGTGCAAGAATCAGTTCATAGAGAGACCTTGCACAGGATTTCATGCAATAGTATAACCATGTGACTGATATGACGCCAGATAGGATCACACTTCAAAACATGGAGAAAAAACCTAATAAAAGTTTTAGGCAATATGCACAACGATGGAGGGAGGTGGCAATGCAAGTACAACCACCATTGTTGGAAAAGGAAACTACCATGTTATTTATTAATACTTTGAAGGCGCCATTCATCACACATATGATTGGAAGTACCACGAAAAGTTTCGCGAATATAGTTATGGCGGGTGAGATGATTGAGAATACCGTGAGGGGTGGTAAAATCGAGGGGGAAGTAGCTAAAAGATCGGCCCCAAGGAGAAAAGACAATGAGGTGAATAATATGAATAGTTTCAACTCCAAGGCAATCACATTTGGGCAACCTAAAGCAGCTATGGGTGAACAGCAAAGTACTCAAAGACAGGAATCGGGTACAAGACCAATTTCGGAGAGGATGCAATTCACTCCTATCCCTGTGACATATCGTGAGCTTTACCAAAGCCTATACGATGCACATGCCATTGCTCTATTTCACTTGAAACTGCTGCAGCCACAGTACCCCAAATGGTACGATGCGAATGCTAAATATGAATATCATGCGGGAATATCGGGGCATTCAATTGAAAACTACACTGGGTTCAAGAAGGTCGTGGAAAGGCTCATTAAAATGGGGGTTGTGAAATTTGATAGTATCCCTAATACTGAAAATCCATTACCAGATCATGGTAATCAAGGAGTGAATGCCATTGATGAAATAAAGAAATGAAAAGTCAAGGAAGATATTGCTGAGGTGACGACACCCATGAAGGTAATTTGGGAGCAGATGGTGAAGAGAGGTATGCTAACCTCTGGAAAAGGAGGAGAAGGAATAGAGAACCATTGTGAATTCCATGGAGAGGTGGGTCATATGATCCAAAATTGTGAAGAGTTCAAGGCCATGGTACAAGGCCTTATGATTAACAAAAAGCTACAGGTTTCTGAGGGTAGCTCTTGTGAAGGACAAATATGTGTGTTGGAAAATGAATGACAAAGAACCAGCCAACCAAGAATTATTATTTCCTTGCCAGGGAATAATGAGGCGGGGTCACAAACTGGGCCCAAAATAGTCATCCATAAACCCAATCCTTTCCCTTACAAGGATGACAAGAGGGTACCATGGAGCTATGACTGCAATATAACAATACCTGAGGGGGAAAGTATAGCTAGCGCGGCTAGGGGCATGCAAAATGAAGGTTCCCATACACGAAGTGGGAAACGTTATGACGGGGGGAATATCAGAATGGAGCCCGTAAAAATAAAAAATGTCGAGGCTGAAAGGGAAAAGGAGACTAAAGTACCCATCAATGAGCCGGTAAAGGAGGAAGAAGCTAAGGAGTTTCTAAAATTCCTGAAACATAGCGAGTATAGCGTGGTCAGCGATTGCGCAGCGATCGCAATGCACGTATATCAGTATTAGCCCTACTCTTGAGTTCTGAGGTGCATCGAGATACGTTGTTAAAGGTGCTTAACGAAACATATGTCACCCATGACATATCTATTAACAAGCTGGACCGGTTAGTAAACAACATCAGTGCTGAAAATTTCATCTATTTTAATGATGATGAAATTCCACTTAGGGGCATAGGGTCAACCAAAGCCCTACACATCACTACTCGGTGCAAAGGATACATACTTCCAAGTGTACTCATGGATAATGGGTCTGCTTTGAATGTCCTGCCACTATCTACCTTGAACAGATTGCCTATTAACAGTTCGCATATGAAAACATGTCATAACATGGTGAGAGCCTTTGATAGAACTGAAAGGAAAGTAATGGAGCGAATTGACATCCCTCTGGAGATTGGGTTGAATACGTATGAAGTTGATTTCCTGGTAATGGATATCAAACCCTCCTATAATTGTTTGTTAGGGAGACCATGGATACACTCGGTAGGAGCAGTGCCATCCTCACTACACCAAAAATTGAAGTTAGTGACAGATGGTCGCTTAATAACCACCAATGCGGAAGAGGACATCATAGCGGCAGTTACCAGCAAGGCCCCTTATATTGAGGTAAATGAAGAGGCTATTGAATGTTCTTTTCACTATTTAGAAGTCATTAATGCCATCTTCATTTTGGAAGGAAGTGAAGTGCCGGAACCCAAAATGTCTGGAGCCACGAGGATGGCCCTGCAAATGATGATGGGGAAAGGAGCATTGCTGGGGAAAGGGCTAGGAAGACAGTTACAATGAGGGGTTCAAATCCCAAAACTGATTGAGAAGAATGGACGCTTTGGCTTGGGCTTCAACCCAGACCACAAGCACAAGAGGCAGGAGATAGAGAAGCGCCAAGCGAGAAGAAAGGCGCGTTTGAATAGAAGATAAGTGGAGTGGGAACCGATGACATTCCCACCTATATCCAAATCCTTTAAATCAGGAGGATTGCTAACAGAGGAAATTCATCAAGTTAATGCTGTACACAACGAGGGATCGGAGCAAGGAAGCCTCGAGGGCATTCACCCTTACGAATCGGGGAGATCTCTGAATAATTGGACTGCGGAAGACTTTCCTGTAGTCTTTAGCAATTTTTCAGAGTAATTCTCAAAACATGTTTGTTACTTTAGGGCCTAAGAGTAGTAAGATTATATTTGTGAAATAGGCTTATGTTCATCTATAATTATTTAAATAAAACATAACTTTTATCAATTTAAACGAGTATTGCTTCATTTTTTATCGACCAATTTTCCTTTAAATTCTAGTAATTCTTATTCTTTTATTCATAGCACATAAATGATCATTCTTAGATTCATTCATTCTTTGTATATTCTTTCATACCCCCACAGGTCCCTAGATATCAATGATACGAGCACTGGTACTGCAGCTCCTAATTTCTCTAACGAGCAAGACATGTGTTTAGAAGAACCTCAGGACTTTGAAGATGTTCGAGATTGTGACGTATCTCTCGATCTGTTAAAGCAACAGGAGAAACAAATCATACCACATGAGAAAGAGGCAATAGAGTATATATCCCTAGATGAAGGGAATGAGTTGAAAATCGGAACCCTAATTAGCAAGGACACAAGGCATGGTCTAGTTGAGTTGCTTCAAGAATTCAAGGATATCTTCGCCTGGTCATATCAGGATATGCCTGGATTGAGTACTGACATTGTGGTACATCGTCTTCCGATAAGACAGGATTGTAAGCCAGTCCAACAGAAGTTGCGAAGAATGAGGCCAGATATCGTTTTAAAAATAAAGGATGAAGTCAAGAAGCAGTTCGATGCAGGATTCTTGCAAGAAGTGAAGTACTCCGAATGGGTAGCTAACATTGTACCAGTTCCTAAGAAAGACGGGAAGGTACGAATGTGTGTTGATTACAGAGATTTAAATAAAGCTAGCCCAAAGGATAATTTTCCTTTACCACACATTGACACTCTAGTAGACAACACAGCGGGATATTCATTGCTCTCCTTTATGGATGGTTTCTCAGGATACAATCAGATAAAGATGAATCCAGAGGACATGGATAAAACTACCTGAATAACCTTATGGGGGACATTTTGCTACAAAGTAATGCCGTTTGGATTAAAGAACGCAGGGGCAACATACCAGCAGGCCATGGTAAACTTATTCCACGACATGATGCATAAGGATATTGAGGTACATGTTGATGATATGATTGCCAAGTCGCATACAGAAAAAGAGCATATCGAGGTCTTGAGAAGATTGTTTATAAGGTTGAGAAAATTTCAGTTGAAGCTCAATCCAGCAAAGTGTAGCTTTGGAGCCAGATCGGAGAAGTTATTAGGCTTTGTAGTCAGTGAAAAGGGAATTGAAGTTGACTCAGACAAGGTCAAAGCCATACGAGAATTACCTCCACCACGTACTCAGAAAGAAGTTCGAGGATTTCTAGGAAGGTTGAATTACATTGCTCGGTTCATTTCACAACTAATCGAGAAATGTGATCCTATTTTTTGCCTCCTTAGAAAGCACAATCAAGGTAATTGGGATGAGGAATGCCATAACGCTTTTGAAAAGGTCAAGTAGTATTTGTTGAATGCTCCAGTATTGTCTCCGCCTAGCCCAAATAAACTATTAATACTATACTTTTCAGTGTTCAGTAATTCTATGGGATGTGTGCTGGGCCAGCATGACGAGTCAGGGAAAAAGGAGAAGGCAATTTATTATCTCAGTAAGAAATTCATTAACTGTGAGATGAGATATCCACCAATTGAAAAGTTGTGTTGTGCACTGATTTGGACGACTCGGAGATTAAGACAGTACATGCTATACCATACCACTTGGCTCATTTCGAAACTTGATCCGTTGAAATACATGATGGCGTCAACGGCTCTAAATGGGAGAATGGCGAGATGGCAAATTTTACTTTCAGAGTTTGATATAGTCTACATAAGTCAGAAGGCTATAAAAGGAAGTGCGGTAGCAGATCTCTTAGCCAGTAGAGCTTTATAGGATTATGAGCCATTAAACTTCGATTTTCCAAATGAGGAGTTAATGTGCATAGCAATGACCTAGAATTCTCCTTGGAAGCTAAATTTTGATGGGGCTTCTAACGCAGCCGGAAATGGAATTGGGGCAGTCTTGGTGTCCCCGAATGGCGATCATTACCCTTTCATGTGCAAATTAGACTTTGATTGCACGAACAATATGGCTAAGTATGAAGCATGCATCATGGGACTTCAAGAAGCCATAGAGCGAGGTATAAAAACCCTAAAAGTATATGGAGATTCAGCGTTGGTATTTTATCAGCTTAGGGGCGAATGGGAGACAAGGGACCCTAAATTGATCAGTTATAGAAAGATAGTTTTGAGGTTACTTGAGGAGTTTGATGACGTCACCTTCAATTACCTCCCACGAGACGAAAATCAGATGGCAGATGCTTTAGCAACCTTGGCCTCAATGATCAAGGTGAATAAAGAAGAAGAAATGAAGCCAATTCAAATAAGTGTTTACGAGGCTCTAGCTCATTGTTGTAATATTGAGAAGGAATGAAATGACAATAACCCCTGGTATCAAGATATATTGCGATATGTGAAATATCATAAATACCCTAAACAGGCCAGTAAAAATGATAAACGAACTTTGAGGAGGTTAGCTTGCCACTATGTTTTAGATGGAGATATCCTGTACAAGAGACGGAAAGACCAAGTACTTTTGAGATGTGTCGATGCTGTGGAAGCTAAGCTAATTTTAGAAGAAGTTCATGAAGGTGTATGTGGGACACATGCAAATGGGTTCACGATGGCGAGACAAATCATGAGGTTTGGCTATTATTGGGCCACTATGGAAGGAGACTGTATTAACTACACCAAGAAGTGCCATAAATGTCAGATTTATGGGGACAAAATTCATGTTCCACCTTCACCTTTGCATGTTATGACTTCTCCATTGCCCTTTTCCATGTGGGGCATGGATGTTATTGGACCAATATCACCGAAAGCTTCGAATGGACATCGATTTATCTTCGTGGTAATTGACTACTTTACAAAGTGGATAGAGGCCGCCTCTTATGCGAATGTTACTAAGTCAGCAGTGAGTCGATTCTTGAAGAAGGAGATCATTTGTCGATATGGAATGCCTGAGAAGATCATATCTGACAATGCATTAAACTTAAATAACAAAATGATAGCGGAGGTTTGCGACTAGTTCAAGATCAAGCATCACAATTCTTCTTCCTATCGTCCAAAAATGAATGGGGCAGTGGAAGCTGCTAACAAGAATATTAAGAAAATAGTGGGGAAGATGACTGAGACCTATAGAGATTGGCATGAGAAGTTGCCATTTGCACTCCTAGCCTATTGAACATCTGTCAGAACCTCTACTGGGGCAACTCCATTCTCGCTAGTTTATGGGATGGAAGCAGTATTACCTATTGAAGTAGAAATACCTTCTCTTTGAATTTTAACGGAGGTAAAATTAGATGAAGCTGAGTGGGCTCAATCCCGGTATGACCAGTTAAACTTGATTGAGGAAAAGAGGCTTAAAGCCATTCGACATGGTCAGATGTATCAGAAACGAATGATGCGAGCTTATGATAAGAAAGTTCAACCAAGAGAATTCCAGGAGGGAGACCTTGTACTGAAAAATATTCTTCCTATTCAAAAGGATTTTAGAGGAAAATGGATGTCGAATTGGGAAGGGTCGTATGTCGTGAAGAAAGCTTTCTCTGGTGGAGCATTGATCTTAGCAGAAATGGATGCGAAAAGTTTACCCAATCCAGTGAACTTGGACTCAGTTAAAAAATACTTTGTCTAAAGAAGAAGAGAATCTAAGGTGAAAACCCGCAAAGGGCGCCTTGAGATTTCAAAAAAAAATAAAAATAAAAAAATAAAACGGAGAGGCCAAGGTGAAAACCCACAAAAGGCACCTTGTGACCAAAGGGGTTTTGAGTTGAAAACCCGAAAGGGCAGCTCAAATTTTGAAGAGTACACAATGATCTTGCTACAAAGAGCGAAGAATGCTGCAAACTGGGGCATCAACAGAGTACTTGGGATCTTTTAAACACATTTTGAACTCAAGAAAGACTTCATGGAGCTGGTGTATAGGCACTCAAGCGGCGATATCTAGAGGATCTAACTTCTATCTTGTTTGCTATCTTTAGATTCTATTTCTTCTAGAACATAGGCTAGCAGATTAATTCCCTTTTGTATCTTTTGATAATTCACTCAAATTTAATTATTCTTAAAAATTTATTCATCATTCACTATTTTTTAATTATGTTGCATTGAAACAATGATAGATGAACTAATATGTTCACAAATGAAGTTTTGTGCATTACTCTGAAATTTCTAGATAACACAAGAAACTAAAACAGGACAATTGTTAGAGAAATTCAGGTAAGTAAAGGATGAAAGAACTGAAGGAATTCTTTTCTTCTAGTCCAAAAGGAAAATAGACAAAGCCAATAATTCAGTCCTTACAGACATCCTCAGTGGATCATAGCATTGGAGGACGGCTTACAGGCTGAGCAAGAATAATACTTTGAGAAAAGAAAAGACAAATGAAGGAATGAGTGATGACGTCTAGGATAGGGGTTATGTTCACAACATTTTGCATCATAACATGTTTAATTAGGCAGATTTGACTCACTTCGATTATGGCATCCTAATTATCAGGCATAATCATTCTACAGGTTATCAAAGAGATGCGCCTTAACCCCCTAAGCAGTAGGGTAACAGGTTAAAGTATAGCAGATCTGGCCTTCAGGTGTTCACGCTGAAACAGATCCAAGATGATTTGGCATTCTTGTGTTTACAAGGAACAAATCGAGGACATAGCAGATTTGACTCTCAGATGTTCTCAGATATAGCAGATCTAACCTTCAGATGTTTATACTGAAGTAGATCCAAGATGATTTGGTATTCTTGTGTTTACAAGGAATAAATCGAGGATATAGCAGATTTGACTCTCAGATGTTCTCAGATATAGCAGATATAACCTTCAGATGTTTACGCTGAAGCAGATCGAAGAGGACAGATCTTATCTCTTTATATTCAGCAGGGAGCAGATCGAAGATATAGCTGATTTGGCTTTCACGTGTTTACGATGAAGCAAATCTAAGATGATTTGTCGTCTCTGTATTGTTAGAGAACAAATCGAAGTCTGGCATTTCCACTTTGATGGAAGGCAGACACATAGCAGATCTCACCTTCAGATGTTTACGCTGAAGCAGATCCAAGATGACAAATCTTATCTCTCTATATTCGGCGAGGAGCAGATCGAAGATATAGCTGATTTGGCTTTCACGTGCTTACGATGAAGCAAATCTAAGATAATTTGTCGTCTCTTTATTGTCAGAGAACAAATCAAAGTCTGGCATTTCCACTTTGATGGAAGGTAGACACATAGTAGATTTCACCTTCAGATGTTTACGCTGAAGCAGATCCAAGATGACAGATCTTATCTCTCTGTATTTGGCGGGGAGCAGATCGAAGATATAGCTGATTTGACTTTCACGTGTTTACGATGAAGCAAATCTAAGATGATTTGTCATCTCTGTATTGTTAGAGAACAAATCGAAGTCTGGCATCTCTACTTTAATAGAGAGCAGATACATAGCAGATCTGACCTTCAGACGATTAGACTGAAACAAGATCTAAGATGATTTGGCATCCTTGTGCTTACAAGGAGCAAATCAAAGACATAGCTGATTTAGTTTTCACGTGCTTATGATGAAGCAAATCTAAGATGATTTCTCATTTCTGTATTATCAGAGAACAAATCGAAGAAGCATATTTGGTATCTCTGTGTTTGGCGAAGAACAGATCAAAGATATCAACATGACAATCCTGAGTTTACAAGAAGCAGATTGAAGACCATAATAAGATCGGTCAAATTTGGTCTTTCTAAATCTTTGCTCGATTCCTGTTACACAGCAATGAGCAAAGAAAGGCAGCTGTAAGAGCCCAAATTTGACCGGGCTGAAAACTAAATAAATAAATAAACAATTGTTTATTTAACAGTCCAAGTCCATGTTACAAAGCCCAAACAGTGGGCCCAAGATCAAATATTTTAGACCCATTAACCCGGTCACTACCCAGTAGACCTAAAACTGCCCAGCAGACCCATTTACACCCTTAACCCAAACAGAATACCAATACACCAAACCCAAATCAGAAATGGCCCAAAAGCCCAAGTAACTTTAAGGAAACAGGAAACCCTAGGGTTTCCTGAGGACTACAGTGCCGCAGTAGCTTCTGGAAGCCTTGGGGAATGTCGTTGAATTCCCCAAAATGGAGGCCATTAATGAGCCTTCTTAGCACAGCCTGGACGACTCCTCAGCTACCACTCAGTGCCTCACTGACACCACCGCCAGACTTCAGGCCTCCATCAACGCCAGCGACCCCTCTATTAACAGATTTTTCGCGAGCATCTGCAAAGAAAGGAAAGAAACACAGCAGATACGAAAAACAAAAAAAGGAAACTAAAGAGATTTAACAGATCACAATTAAGTATATGATACAGCAGACAAAAAATAGAAAGAAATCTTTGATTTCTTTCCAGTTTATGTAATCACAGTAGTGGCTATAAAAGCCCGAAATCAAACCATCGTAAGGGACCGGATTTTGATGAAATAAAAAACTTACTTACAGATATCCATTCAGAAGTGTTACAAGCAGTCCTAAGGTGATACATATACTCTATATTCTACTGTTTTTTTTTTTTTACCATCGTTTGCGAATCAATTACTGAGATATTAAAAAAGAAAGAGGTTACCTATGACTTACCATGGAAAGTGAAGGCTTTTAGCCTTTTTGAACCTCCGTGTCGACAAATAGCGTGCGTGCCATCAGACAGACCATGGTCGGAGCGTGGCCTCAGAGGCGGACACTCGGGTTCCTTCCTCACTCTCTCTTTCAGAGATTTTCTCTGAGTTTTTTTTAAAATAGGCTTCTAAATGATTTTTTTAAGTGAAATTTGGCTTATATAGCCCAAAAGAAACGACGCCGTTTTAACTTAGTCTAATAAGCTTAAAACGACGACGTTTTAAAACCCTAGGATCCGCGCGTTGACCCGATTACCCGGGAAGGATCCGCGCATTTTCAAAGATTGGGTTAATTACCCAATTGGTCCTTCCACTTTTCTTTGCGTTTATAATTATGTTTCATTCTATTTCTAATTTAGCTCTAATGAATTAATTTTATTTCAATTTAGTCCCAACAGAAAGCATTCTAAAGCTTATAACGAAACGCTGCCGTTTTGGGAATAGGGCAATTTGCCCAATGACTCCCTCTTGTTTAAGCACGTTTTAATTAGGGCCTTGATTCACTGTTATTTCTTTTAAATTTGCCCTGTGATTTTATGGAACTTCAAATTTAACCCTATATATTTATTATATTATTATTTGTTTTATTTTTAACCTTATTTTTTATATTATATATTATAAAATTATTTTATATATCATTTATATTATTATTATTTATTATATGTTATTTTTCACAAGTTATTATTATTTTACATCATTATTTATATATTATTATTATATTATATGTTTATTATATATTATATATTATTTTTATATATATGATTTTATATTATATTATAATTATTTTATATATTATTAAGTCATTTTTGTATTATTAAATATTTTTATCTATATATCATTATCATTAAAGGTTTTAAACTTGTATTATATATTTATTTTTATGTTAATAATTATTTTTATATTCTATTATTACACATTTTGAAGATATTATAATATTATAATACATAGATTTCATCATTGATAATTCATTTTAAACTCATATTTATATATTATATAATTATTTCATTTTAAATATAAATTCTTTTACATATTTTATATTCTATACATTATTTTACTAAACTAATATCTTTTGTATTTTTTATGCAATTATTATTCTTATAAATACAATTTTATTGTATATTATATTTTAAATTTATTATTAAATATCACATTTTTACTATTTGTTTATATTATACATATATTTTTTATTATTGTATAATATTTATTTTTACTTTAGAATTAATGTACTATTGTTATGTTATATGTTATATCATAGACTTTTATATTTTATTTTCAAATGCATATTTTTTGATATTGTATATCATGCATCATTTACATGATTAAATATATGTTGAATTATATATTTAGGGATTTTTACCTATTTCTTCTTTAATATGTACTCCATTTTATGTATTTTTTTTCTTACTTTAAAATTGTCATGTTTTTATTTCTTGTATACGTTGGTTAGTGTATGATATTTATGCTGTTATACTCTTACTTTTCTATCACTGTAACATGTAATCTTGTATGTTATGTTAATATACTCCTTCATGCATCGGTCTTAAAAAAAAAAGACTTCAAATTGTTCAAAAATAAAAGGCAATGCTCGGTGTTTGGAAGCTTTGAGAAAAGTAGTGCCCTAACTTATTGGGTTGCGACTTTTCTCATTGAGTTCGAATAATTAAGTACCCTTCTAAGTTTTTTAAAAGGTTTTCTAAATGCAAGCCACTATCTTGGAACTTCAAAGCAATATGTCCTAATTTATTGGATATAGCGTTTTGCTGTTTCGAGATAGGAATTTCAAAAAGGTTAACTTTATGTCAATACTTTGATACGAGTGAATCCCAATTTTCAAAGTTAAAATATTTTAAAGAGGACTACATCTTAAAATTTTTTGAATTTCCGACATTAAAGACACTTGACAATCAATTAGGTACCAATTTTTGGGCGTTACGAGGGTGCTAACCTTTCCTCATGCGTAACCGGCTCCCGAACCCGTTTTCTGATTTCGTAGACCAAAACTAATGATTTTAAAACAAAATGTTTTAAAGGTGATCCAATCGCACCTAAAAAGATTGGTGGCGACTCCCGTTTTCATTTTTTAAAAGTCAATTCCTGTTTTCCAAAACTCGATTTAAAAATGGTCTCGACAGCTGCCATTGTGTATCTGCCACTCTCACATCCGATGGTTGCGGCGATGAGTCACCCCCGTAAAATAGTGATGCCTATGGTGTTTGAGTCATTATAGGCGTGTAGCCATAAGGTGTTCAGAATTTTGGGTACGTCAGAAAGGTACCGGGCATCGACATAGTCATTGATTGTTGCATGGGCTTCTGAATCAATATCGTCATCGGTGGCAGTGCATACGTCAGCGTTTGTCCCGACATAGTGTTCGACATCTATATCTACATGAGGGTGTAGTATGCGAGAAATGTCGGTGCCCTAAAATATGTACCTACAGGAACAAAAGAACTGACCACGTATGGAAGTGGTCCATAGTGTAGTGGTGATTGTGAATAAAACATAGGGTTACTGAATTGAACAAGAATAAGTGGAGCGAATTACCCCGGATATTGCGTAGCCATAGCCGGCGCATATTCTGCCAGAGTCAATGACGAACATGTTATGCAACTGCGTCCCCTCCTATGCTGCTGTGGCGATCGATGTTGCCTTTTTGCCCAAATTTGTCTACTCCTCACCTCTGATGGTAGCAGATACGGCTTGCCAATGGCTCTGAACCACGCCAAGTAATCATCAATTTTTGCTATGTCTGCTGAGAAAAATGGTTTGCGAACGAGTAAGGGCTGTATCCTACGATCTCACACCTCAATGTGCTCCCTATGCCGCATCTGTAACACCCCTAACCTGTATCCGTCGCTGAAATAGGGTTTTAGAGTATTACCACATAATCGTAATCTAATCATTCATTTCAAACATTTCAAAATATGCCAAAACAATCATTCTAGGTGCCTAACCAATGTACCCTCATTAGTACCGGTTTATATCATTAAAACATATCATCAATGCATCATTCAAATTAAAATTATAAACATGCCAAGATCCATCAATTTGGCCTAACTCATATCTACTTAAAACATTAACTTAAATTCACATGCACATATCAAGAATTACTTCAATTCACCATACCATACTATGGCTTCAAACACAAACACATGTTTACATAAATACCAAACCAACATTACGCTTATAACCTTATTTACAATCCATCCACAAAATAACTATCAACTAGACATCCTAGGTACATGCCGACACAAAAGATAAGCATCACCACATTTGAGTTCGGGATCGTTGTTGGATGTTGAATCGGCAATCAAAAGTGAAGTACTTAACCTGTGCACGGAAAAAAAATCGTACACTAAGTAAAACTCAGTGATAATTCTATATTCCAAACATTAAAAGACAAAAGAATACAAAATACACAATTTAATTATAAACACATATTAATGACTAAGATCACAACTATCATATGCCAACCTTCTAAATTCATACATATTAGCACATCATTTCACACTACATTCAATTTATACATGCTGTCATATTTCATTTGATTAACAATGTCCCAATTCACACAATTGTTATATAAATAGCTATTCACATATCAAACCACATTTCATTTAAACAATACATTATCCATACAATTCATGAGTATATAACTCATATATTCCATGTGTTTACAACATATTTCACATTCCATTTTTATAACACTTCCATTTCTCATACCATGCCATTTCAATATCAATTATAGAACTTTATTATTTATTTACCCCTATTAACACGACTTGGACTCAGACGGATACACAAATCCAACCAACACACAAGTTTGGCACCTGGTGCCTTATCGGATAAATCTGAAGTAGTAACTGCGCCCAGCGCTATATAAATTGACACTCAGTGCCTCATCGACTCGAAATCGAAGAAATCCCTGAACTCTTCCAATCTTATGACATGTCATCTATATCTGACTCAGCCCAATACAGTTAATAGTGTTTAATTTTACATTTCAAAAACAACCAATATCCAATATAAATTTTTCGTATAATCACATATACACATGAATTCAATTCAATCTATAATAATCAATATCCAGCTTTCACATTAGCATATATATTCCTTTCGATTCACTAATCAATACATTCATAATTTATATACCAATTCAATCCTTTTCAATCAACTATCAAAATGTCAAATACTCACCCCAAAGACTTACCATAATCATTAAATCGAATTACAACAATTAAGAACTAGGTTCGGATTATAGAAATACAGACTATGGGTTCCGAGCTATTCGACGGCAATTTTATCCTTCTCCTTTTTAGTCGAGGATTCCGTACGACGTTAGCTACGGAATTAAAACAATTAAAATTCATCAATATAACACAATTCAATTTCATATTGTATATTTCAATTTTTACTCAATATTTGCCTAATTTTTAATTTAGTCTTTAAATCGAGACTAATTTTTATTTTTTACATTTAATTCTATATTTCCATAAAAAATTTACTTTAAAATAAAGTTAACTCCCCATTTTCACTTAAACCCCTAAATTTCAAAATTTTCACAATTTAGTCCCTATTACTCAAAATTTACAATTTATTCATTTTTCATTTCTAGCTTAAAAATCTATCAATTTAATCTCTAATACTAAAACTATCCAACATTAACAACATTTAAAATCTTAATAATTGCTAAAATTTCGACATGGGTCGGGTAGTACTTAACACCGAGATTCCAAAAATATAAAACTTACAAGAAAATGGACTAAATTGACTAACCAGTTAAACTTTGAAAGTTTGAAGCCCTTAGGCCATGCATCTCCTTTCTCCTTTCTTTCTCTTTTTTCTTTCTTAATTTTGCATGCCTTTCTATTTCTTTTTCTTTATTCTTTCTTTTAATACCTATTTTGTTTTATTATACTAATTATTATTATATAATACATATATACATTTACTTAATAATTAAGATTTCTTAATATTATAATATATTTTTATAACACATGTCGTCCACTGTACATTTATATATAGGTATAATTACTACATTGGCCATTTAATTAATTTTTAATCTGTAATTCAAACTTTAACTCAAATGCGATTTAGTCCTTATACTTAATTACTTTTAATTCAAGTAAATTCGCTTAACCGAAACTTAATTAACTACACAACTAACTTTGTAAATATTTATTAAAAATATTTACTAGTCCAATTTACGGAAACGGAGTCCCGGGAATATACTTTTTGACACCCCTGACTATCAGGTCGTTACAACATCGCCTAGTCATTATTGTCCTTCCCTTGGATCTCCACATTGTGTAGCTTCTTTAAGTCTCACAGTGGCGGCAAAATTCGTTGCCTCCACCTAAACTACCGTAACACCCGGTCCAATTTGTGCATTTCCACCATCGTGTGCACTACCAACGGCACCTTGGCGTTCCACATTTGTCAATTTTCCAACACTTCTGGCGAGATGCAAGATGCAAGATGCGACATCTATGTCTATGTACGACATCAATTCAAACTGAAAATCAAAATTGTAAATATTGTTATGTATGAATTTTCTTTTACAAATCATTACGTAATTAATATATGTTCGAAAGAATAAGTAACTAACCTCAGCTTCTGAGCGTTGATCTAACAACCACCTAAAATCTTCTAGCTCCTTAGGTAGTCCCACATAGCTCGGCTCACGGTTCCATCTACATAAGCAATACGTTAGTCGAAACGTATAATAAAAAAATTATTATACAAACTATGTATTTGTTAATAAATGATGTTTCACCTTGGGATGTAGAAACGGTTGTTGCCATTAGGCCCATGACTGCAGCAGGAGCAGTCAACCACTGATCGATGCCGCACTCGATACCGTGACCTAATATATCTCCCGGTATAACATCGACAATATGGAAAATCTCCAAGTTAGTTTTTCACACTCATTGAAGTCCACTAGATGTAGTAGTCACCTTATGTGTACCAAATTTCGAGATTTTTCAGGCATTAAATGCCCCCAATTAACCTCATGATGTATTCTCAGGTGTGGATGTATTGCTCTATGACCTCTTTCGTTCGGTCTTTAGGGAGCTCGTCAAAATTATCCTTCAACCAGTTGATCGATATCCGACCACCTTCGAACTTGTCCTGGACCTTCCCCAATAGTGTTGTGCAGAGGTCATCTTACTCGAAACAATCGCTGATTCCGTGATGACTGACCCATCCATTGGTAGACCGAGTTGTAGCGCTATGTTCTCGAGTGATTGTACACTCATCGCATGGAAGGTGGAAAGTGTGTGTTTCGGGCCTCCATCTTTCTACCAATGCGCTGATTAGTGCCAAATCGAGTTTGCAGCCCTCGAACATGCAAGATGCATGTAAGAATCCAACCACTTACAAGTAGCCATGAATTTCAAGGATCGTAGGCTTTTCCGTATCATGAATGAAGCCCTCCAGAACACGATCATCTGTCTATTTACATAATAAAAACAATTTCAAATTAAAAAAATTTAAATTTAACATTATTGAAATAAACGAAATTTAAATTTTTGTCTTACCATTACTGCTTAGGTGGCCGTAATATGCTTGTTGTCGAAGCATATTAGAGAGGCGGCCATCGTGAAAAATCGATTTTGAACAACTACAATACAAGATAATAAAAATATTGTTTTTTAAATAAAAATATCAAACACAACCAAAATGAGTAAGTTGAGAAACTTGAGAGACTTGAGAGGTTTGAGAGAGTTGAGAGAAGGATGTGAATGAAAAAATATGAAATATGGGGGTATTTATAGGGTAAAAAAAACTTACCGTTGGAATTTTAAATTTTTTTACCATTGGCGTGACAACGTTAAAAAAACCGTTGTTTTTTTATCATTGAGGGAAAGCATGTCTAGCTAGGCGCGCTTTCCTGACACCTGTGCAGAAAGCTTGCCCACTTGTACGCACTTTTGATTTCTCTCTCCTAAAATCGGCCTATTTCCCTAATTAATTTTAAAACTGGCCTAAGGGCCTAATTAATTAAAAAAACAACCTTTAGGCCTAATTTTTTTAATAGCTTAAATTATTTTTTTTCAAATTCCACCTAAATAGGTGATTTTTTTCGAAATTGCTCATAATTTACTAATAAGTGGTTGGATGCAATGGTAAAACATATTGCAATCCCAAGGAGAGAATGAAGGTTCAAACTCAGGAAAGGAGAGTTAAGAACCCCGAATATGAATCATAAAATGGACATGAAGAATACCAAAAAAAAAAAAATCTTCTAATTTTATTTGGTTTAATAGACATGTATTTTTATTTAATTATAAATATATAATTTAAATTTTATTTTATTAAAACTATTTATAATTTTTTACAAATATAATGACATTTTTTATATTATTTATTTTTAATATAATTATTCTTCTTTTATAATTATTTTTTAATTTGTAAAATTCTATTAACTTAATATTTTATAAATAAATTATTTATCCAAAAAAAGCAATTGAAAATCCTAACATTTTAGATTTCATTTATATTAAGGTTTTTAAAATTTTAAAAATAAATTTACTTGTTTGGATAAATATATAGAGAAATTCAAAGATTCTCAATTACTTTTTTAAATTCCACCTAAATAGGGGACTTTTCAAATTTCTTCATAATTTTATTTAATTTAATACATATGGTTTCATTATAAGATAAAAAAATATAAATTTAAAAGTTATTTTATTTAATTCTAATATATATTTTTAAAACTTTTATTTTATTAAAATTATTTATAAACTTTTATAAATAAAATGATATTCATATTGAATTTTTTTATTTTAAAATATTTTTTATATATAAAATTATAATAAATAAAATATTTATCCAATGCTAACAGCAACTGATTTAATTTTAAAAATGATTAAAATGTTATAACTTAAAATTCTTAAAAGCAATTGATTTAATTCATAATTCGAAGTACTCAAGTTTAAAATGAAATACAAAAAAGAGTAACTGCTTATCCAAATAGATTAGATCTAAATAAAATAAAAAAATTTAATCTAATAAATTTTCTTTGCTTTTTTTTTTTTTTTACTTTGATTTGTATAAAATTTTGAACACCTCATATAGTCTTTACTTTTTAATATTTTAACTTACACATAGATAATTAAATAAACTCCAACTTTTAATTTATATCTAAATAACCTTTTAATATAAATGTTTCAATCGAAAGCCAAGACTTATCTAATAAATAAAGTGGTCTTATATTATTCAAAATAAAGCACACATTGGAGAGATAAAAAAACAAAAAAAACAAAAAACCCACCTTTAACTTTAAGGTTGTCCCACAAAAATCCCTATTTTGATTACTTAACTATTTTTTGTATCCTTCCTTTACAACTTGAAAGTTGGAAGCAAAGCTTGGCAGGGAAACCACAAAAAAAAAAAAAAAAAAAAAAAAAAAAAAAAGAAAAGCAAAGCATGAAGCTCAAAAACAAAGGTAAAGTATATCCATCCCCTTCTTCTTCTTCTTCTTCTTCTTCTAGTGAAGACCATCTTTCCGTTTTAAACCTTCTTCCAGCTGCAATTTTAGTTGTTGCTTCAGTCCTTTCTCTCGAGGACCGACAAGTTTTAGCTTACATGATTACAAGGTCTCTCAAAACCACCACCACCACCACCACCAACCCTTCTTTAATCTCTCCCAAGAAAAGATCTTCCAAGAAACACCCACCACCCTCCGCCGCCAAACCCTCCCATAAGGCGCCTGATTTCGACTGCGATTGTTTCGACTGTTACACCACTTATTGGCTTCGCTGGGACTCTTCTCCTAACCGCGAGCTTATCCATCAAGTTATCGAAGCTTTTGAAGATCACTTATCCAGTGGCGAATCCCACAAAGCTTCCAAGAAAAATGCGCGTCTCAAAAGGAGGGATGCTAACTCCAAAACGGTCTCTCGCATTCCCGAGAACCCGGTTTCTGACCTCCCGGGTCACCAAGTCCCCGTCTCGACCGAGGAAGCACCTGTTTTTGCTGATGACGTCATTTCCACGGAGAAGAATGTTGACGAAGAGTCAGCTGTAGCGGTGGAAATGACGGAGGAATATCCGGTAGCGGAAGATAGCGATGTGGAAATAGGTGCGCGACCGCCGCCGACAAGTAACCACAAGGGTTTGGCTAGGAAAGTGTTACCGGACATATTAGGATTATTTAATTCTCGTTTATGGGGTCTTTGGAATCCAAATGTGTAATTTTCTGTTTCAGAATTTTTCGAGACCTTAAAACTGAGGAAAAAAAAGAGAAATATTATTATATTAAATATTATTTAATATTGGGGTGGCAATATCGACAGGATAGGTCAATGTTCTGCCCAAAAACCTCGTTCTCGTGACCTTAACCCAACCTTTACCACGCCTCCTTATTTTTCTTTTACCCCTCCATCCTAAATCATACATTTTGTTTTAATTCAATTTACAAGTTTTGTAAATTTATTTATTTAATAAATAGTTATATTTTTTTACGAAATAATCAAACTCTTAAATACTTTTTATCTTGTAATTTAATGATAATTTTTGGATAATTAGTGAATGATTATTTATGTAAATCATAAACTCAACAGAAGATAAAAGAAAAACACTTGCTCAGTGATAGGTAGAGATGAAACCATATCAAAATTTTAATCATTTGGTTAACTTCGATTATTTAGGGTTTAAATCAAAATATTGGAAATTAAAATCAAATAACAACAAATAAAATAAAGGATAGCAATGATATAGCATATTTCACAAATAAATACAATTAATCCTTTTTATTTTACCAACTGAGTTGAGATTGTCATGGCTTATTTATTTTTTCTTTAATTTTTTAAATGCAAATTAAATATAAATAGTCAAAACTTTTCACCAAAATAGCAAAATGAATATATATGACAGTAAAACGAACGTAGCCATACAAATAATGACAAAAGAGATATTGTTGGACTGAAAGCAGTCGCCTTGTACAACGTACAAGGTCATGTTCCGGTCCCACTCATTTTCTTATTCTAACAAAGAATACAAATGGCAAAAGTTAAAACATCTTATGGATCACTGCTCACTGGATCGTCTCCTTCCTATTTGTTCTGCTTTCGCCTCACCCACCACCAATCCCATCACTTGGGAACCACACCCATTATCCAACCTTTCACACATATATATAAAACATACTGAAACTGATGACTGACCCTTTCAAAACTTTTATCATCCAACCATCAGATAGGGAGAGGAATCTCTGGGAAAAAGCTTTACCTTTTACTTCATATTTGCTTTCAACTCATATTATCTCTCCCATTGCTGAAAAAAAAGCCCACATACATTTCATTTGGCTGCCTATGAGATCACATAATTCATGTTCATGTTGAGGGTATTATACTAATCAAGATTCAAAGACTGGTCCAAAACAGATTTGATAACTATACCATTTTCTTTGATGTTTTGAATGTCAGGTGATAAGATCTAAGGGCATGCAATGAAATGACTTGAGGGATGATTATGACGAATAGGGCATTCCATATACACGTGTCAAAATTTATATATTTATATAACATTTTAAACACAATTATGATATAAAGAACATCAAACATGACACAAATATGGACGATTCTGCCTTTAAGTTTACTAGTGGCAAGCCAGCTTTAGTTGTACTGATTACAGATACCCATGCTAAGGTTATATAGATTGAAAAGGCAGAATATTTAATGATTTAAATTTCTATAGACAAGTGGAAGTTAACAAGAACGGAGTCATATAACAGGGTCAATCAATTTAAAAGCTCACACTCACAAGAATAGAGTCATAACAGGATCAATCAATTGACAATTAATCTTTCAAGTTGGTTTTGCATTCTAGCTTCGCTCCAAATCAGTATTACTGTAAACCCACATTAAACAGCACTTTAATCGTCACTTTTTAATCAGAAAACAAGCAGTTAGGATCAAGTGGGGACTGAATCCCAGTACCTAATTTGGCCAAAAGGAAAAAATAGAGATGAATGCAACAAACAGCCAGTTGCTAGCCCAAACCAATGCCGACTGACCTTAAGGCTTGAGGTCGGCTGGTGTTAGTCTTGGTGTACGTTCATTAGTCCACACTCTACATTTGACCTTCCCCAAAAGAGCTAAGAATTTTGGCACGATACAGACAGTCAGACACAACATTCGAACACACACAAAAATATGCAAAAATCTATATAAAAAGAATTATTAATGTGTCGATTTTTTTAAAAAATATATGATACTTTATTATATTATAATAGAGGAAAATAACAAGAATGAGATAAATGTACATAAATTGTCAACTTGATCTTACTTGCAATGGAAATAAACATTTCATTTCCTAATGGTTTGAACTTCGAACTTAAGTATCTCTAAAAAAATTCCAATAATCAGGTCACTTAACTGTTCTCCCTGAATTATGTTACCTTTTCCTTAGAGTGAAAAGATTCTAACTTCATTCCACCATATGAATCCTAGTTCAAAAAACTACGTGACTCCAAATTCACAGTGTAAGGAAAATTTGAGACAAGGCTACTTTTAGTTCTTAATCAAGGTAAACTGCAGAACCCACTGTTAAGGCAAAGGCCCTCACAGAGAAAAAGGGGGGCACTTGTGTATGGGAATTGTGAATCCAAGTTGTACCTCTAGTAACCAGTGGAGTCCCACCAAGGTGACTGTAATTGTTGATCCTCCATAGCCATGGCACATCCATTTTTTCCACATTCCCAGCTGTAAGTTACAACATGTTAAGGTGAAACAAACAAGGAATACTAGATTTAGAAAAGACATACCAGTTGTCATGATAAAAATCATCTTAAAAAATGGGACCACTTGGTTTATGGACTTGAGAAATCATTCTAAAACAATAAAGATAACTACAAGACTACGAATACAACTTATAATCATCAAGGTAGTGGGTAAGATTATGAAACTTGATAATAAGTCAGAATTATCCAAGAACAGTACGTTCAATCACTCCTGAATTGTGACATGAGAAGCAAGTTTTATCACATCAGAAAATATGTGATAAGTGATAACGCAGTGCATCAGGTATTTATACTAATGGTGAAAACTTGGAAGGAAGAATGATTGTTTCATCAATGCTCAAACTATAACCTAATGAAAGAACTTACTCCTAACTTAATAGAAGTACAAGGTTTATGCAGTCATCTTCATCTTGGCACCTTTTTTCCACAGAATAAATAGCGTAGATGCTATAAGATCTCACATATCACAACTAATTCCATTGCTACATTAAGATATTAATCAAAGTTTCAGTAGCACGAAATTTTCATTTCTTTGTGGACAGACAGATGAATTGGTTCACGAGGGGGGCAGGAGCAGAATGCAAAGCAGAAATGTAGGCAAGGTATGAAATTCTTGTTTTTCTACTAGTGAGATAAAGTGTCACTAGTCACCAAAGAATGATGTTTGATTTGAACTTAAATAGAAAAGTTATTGAGCATATCAGCCGAAACTTAAATACTCAATTACTTAATCCCCTCAACTTTATTTGCTCCTGGCCAGGATTGAAATCATGGGAATCAAACAACACAACTAAGATTTTATTTATTTATTTTAAACAAAAGAAATTGAAACCATTAGCTCCATTTACACAACCTTTGTCTTGCTTAATGGGCGTATCATATCCTTCCCAGTCCCTACACAAGCTTTAGTTTGATCTTAGAACTTCCATGTATTGTCGCCAATGCTGTTGGCTCCAGATTAAAGATGACAAAAAATTATCATTAGCAGATCAACATCATGAAAGCAAAGTGAAAAAAGTGGGGCCACCGAGATGAATGATTTTGAAACTGACCGTGTAAAAAATATGCGCCACGAGATACAGAGAAAATCACAATTGCAAACCGGGGGCAGGGGGGTTATTTTGCTGATGAACAGGCACAATGAAGAGAGACAAAATACTCAGCAGAAGTGCTTGTTCTTGGTGTGCCAGAATAGACGCTGAGTTGGTGAATACCTCCTGAATGGATAAGAATTTCCACAGGAAATCATCAATTAGCTTCTGGTGGTAATTAAATCGAACTATAGAAATTAAAATATCATGGTTGCAACCTAATCCATAAGAGCTTGTAGTGTTGAGCAATTTATTTTCTAACCTTCAGCTCGTAGTCTTTTTTAAGTTTTAACAATGAATAGCTTAAATTTGAAACTAAGATGTATTAAATTCATTGAATACATGATATTGGCAACATTATGTTAAGCTCAGTCAAAACAGGCAGCTCTATTCTCATTAAAAATAAAAAAGGTAAAAAGAGAGAGAAAGATAAATATAGGAATAGGTCCCATCAAAGGAAACTAGAAACCTGAGTTATTAAGAACGTATCAAATCTTAATTTTTCTTCTTGTACTATAACAAAGTTTGATCACACAAGCTCAAAGACATATATCAATGTTGGGTTCCTTCTAAATTTTTAAACCATCTATCTTGGATTTGAGGCAATTTGTCAGTTCAATATATTTATTAAAAATATTCCAGGCATGAAAACCAAATAGAAAGTCATTTTGCACTATACTGATATAGAGCATGGGTTGTCTCTTATCTGTTTACTAAACAGAAAGCCACAAATGGTGCACACTTACTGTCTTTGCTCATTTGTGCAATCCACATGGCCTGAACATGCAAGTGTGTGGCAGCAATTCACCAGCTTCTGTGATCCACAGAAGAACCAAAGGATCACAAGGGCATAACACATTTCGATTAGTCGAGGATCAATCATTGTGCAGAATCAACATATCAACATTACTGACACCCAAGCAAACGGTGCTGATTCACCACAAGCTCTGCTTGTTTGACACTATCTATATGACTGATTCTCCACAGTTTGAATGCAAGAATACCCTGTTTAACAAAGAGAGAAACTACAGACCCACCTTTGGTAAAGTTAGTAAAACAATTGAGAGTTTAAGTTTAGTGACAAAGATGACCATAACAATAAATCCAGCATGAATTCACATTGCAGTGTGGGTCTACTCACTCAGAACCAATGATACAATGTAATAGGTCAACCAGGGGTGAAATGACCTCTTCGTTTCTTCCAAGCTGTCATTTTCCAACATGTTTGAAGCAGGAAATTGTCCCAACAGTGCGTACTCAGTTTCATGGTGGCCAGAATACGCAGAATTTCACCTGACCCTACATGTAGTATACCATCAGTTTTTAACACGGATGCCTAATATGCCATATCATTTCTGTCACACCCATTTTTCATTTCCAGGAGCATTCTATTTTGACAGTTAATGAAGTTGTTCTAGTGCATGATCGTATCACACACAACACAAGACTCGATAAGAAGAACCAGAAGGAAAATTACACACTGTGAATTAACAGCTGAAACCTTCAAATTTGATTTAAAACCTAGAACCACTAAAACTGCAATAACATACATACAACGAGTCTATAGTCCATACAAGTATAGAAAACTATGGAAGAAACACCGCCACAACTATTAATCCAAGTCATTTAGTTAGTATTTTTACATTTAAACACATCTTTTATCCTGACTAGCAAAATTCCACAAATTCATATGCTCGACGGAATATATCAGTGATAAAGTAATTGCTATACTGGTCATAAAAAGAGGAGCTACTGCAAATTCAAAATCTCTACATTTTTTGAAAAATTAGTTATATAGAACAATATCGTTAAATCACAATGTCAATATCTTACATTCATTTCCAGCTTCTAGATATCTATTAATCCATTTTCACTACTATCCTGAGTTTGCAATAGTTTAGGAATCAATTTCAATGCTGCATCATATGCTCCATCTTGTAAAGAAGAAAAAGGAAAAAAAAAAGAAAAAAAGGAGGAACACCAGGATGGCTGCACAAGGAAGGAACTACCCTTCACCATGATCATTGCTGAAATTTTTATTAAAAGAAATTAAAATCTTGGCCCTTAACTTAAAGCTAGTACAGTTGAAACAGAAACTGAAATCCTAGGTAAGAAACAGAAGATTCAATCAGGAAAGAACTGATCCACATCTAACATACTGATCGGTTTCAAAATGATACTGCCGTTTATAGTTTCATCTGATTTTTTTTAGCATTTTCCCATGCAGAGTTCTACACCTGCCTAATGCAGTTTCAGCATCAACTCCATTTTTATTTCATTGTTTTCAGAGATTTAATCCCATTATAATCAATTGTTATTTCTCAAAACCATTTTCCTTCTTGTGTACTTGATACACCATCAAGTTCATACCTGTTACATCATAATTCAAGAACAGGACAATAAATCTGCAAGTGGACCAGGACCATCACTTACTCATGTAGCACTGCAAAACCTCAAGAAGAGCAGTACCATGACTGTCAGCATATTCCTGTTTAATTTTGAAAAGGAATTTATATGTTTACACAGAAGAACGGCTTACAAGTTTCATCAGAATCTAGAGGAGTTAGAGGTACAAACACACACACTTCTTGCACTGTTCTTTGAAGAAGAGTGGAAGATGTTGATTAAGTTAACATAACTATGGAAACAAATGAAGGGGGTTGTAATGTCAAATGATAATAGAAGTCCATACTAAGCTCCTTTTACTACATCCTTAATATATTTAAAATGTTATATAGTACCTTATGTAGAATTGATAGACCTTCAATCAAAATGATCTTGTAGAGACATGGATCTAGATATTTTCTTTACACAGGAACATCAAAGAGCTGCCTTTTCCCATTGACATGACTATCCATTTTCTTTTCTTGATGGAAATTGTATTAGTTAAAGAGATAACCAATGTCTAAAAACATTCAGAACAACAGTCACAAGGTAATATATTAAGAACAAGCATCCACTAGCCAGCATGGAAGAGGAAAGTAATATTAGGACTTTAGCTTCACATTCATAGTTACTCAAGCTACATGGCTAAAGCAAGAGCAATCAAAGCATGCTATGGAATTCCCATATAATGTTTCTGCAGTTGTTAATTAAAATTTTGCAAAGATCCATCAGTCTTTGACGGTATCAGAATTTGCTAATCAACATCTGTGAATATTTGTTCCCTTTCATGAAATATGGCTTTATACCTATCTCTCAGTGATTAATCCTTTCCTTGTTTTCCAGCTCAATCAAACTGATGAAGTTGCTACCAAGACAGTGAATATTTCAAGTCACAAACTTGATAGGGCCTTTCGAAGATAATGACAGCGGATATGTACATGACTGGTTAAGTAAGAAAGCAACTTCAACATTCCACAGAATGGAATACTGGAAAGCACTTAGATCACAAGCCATGAATGTTGTTAATGGAAAATTAACAACATTCTAAATGCAATGATTTACGAAACATAACATGTGAGGAAATGTGCAGATGAAAGATTAAAATTTTAATCATATCTGAGGTAGTTATAAGCTAAATGAATGCTTTCTGTTTTCCAAAATGATTGACAAGAATATCAAGCGGATACATTCGCTGGCTAAATTGATAGAATTGAAATTCTTTAAATTCAACTTTGACATCATTTTAATGTTTCAAGTACAAAGATATTTATTAAATTATCATTTATTCTTGTCTATTGCACAATTGTCATCCAATTAGAAACTGCACAGTAGCTGACAAACTAAGGAGCACCATACAGATATATATTCTGTAGTCATAACGAAGAAGACCTTCTGTTTTCAAGTTACCTTTGAACCAGTGAAATCCAACAAAATAGTCTCTGCAGCCCCTAGAAGTAAAGCAAGGTTCTTCCGCCGAATACCAAGTAACCGATTTATTTTGAAATGATAATATATTCATCAACATCCTAAGTGGACAAGTACAAGCAAATTTCTGTGTCATAAAGCATGGTGATACACAACATGGTACAGTTCATATTGTGGATCTCTAACTGTTGCATCTAGTTAATTGCATCTTAACTTAGAGATTTAATGGACATGTGAGTGATTCATATATGCCACCATGATAAAGATCTTTAAGTATAGCAATCTGACAAATCATGCAAAAAAAAAAAAAAAAAAAAAGAGACAATGAAAAGAAAGGAAAAGGTCATGAACCCTGTAACCTGCCTCACACTTGAACATGAGTGGATGGCTTATATCGAATATTGCGCTCCGGAAGCAAAGGACCCACTCCCCATTTGACTACATGATGTGATCCTGACAATTAATAGCCAACCCAAATCTTGTAATGATCTATGTGTTTCTCTTCAGCCATCTTTATCTCAGATGTTAGGAGTCTTGAAGGACCTAATTCATTTCACATTCATAAACAGTCCATCATAAAATGGTTAAGTAGATCACCATTCCACCCACCATCTACAACAAGTTATCAAAGTTGAGGTTCCCTGAGAGCAGAGATGAAGGTATACACTTTTTTGGTTATGCCTAGTGAAAATGATCTTCCTCAATTCTATGGATTGAACTTTTCTCTTTTGATGCAGTTACTAGGTTGGATGCACCGTAAGTTTCGCCAAAATAGCAGTGAACAATTCAAGGATTTTGCCATTGGTAAGTGTCATCCTGCCATACAGCTTGTTTTGCTGTGCTTTTATACAGAAGATGCAACTGAAAGAATAGCCATAATCTCCGAGACAATCTCTCATCAACTGTGTACACAAGAGGCTACAGAAGTAATAAAAACCTGACAAGTTATGCATATTTAGACTGCATGCAGATGAACCTCAGACCTTTGAACAGTATATCTTTATGCTGCTCGCTATGATGGCTGGAATATAGATTTAAGATGAACCAAAAACGAATTACATAATGGTACATACATAGAGATTGAATAACTACAATCTTAACTAAATGTTGTCATGGTTAGGGAAAAGTAATCACTGTCTCTGCTAAAATGCTATGCAAGAACTTATTCTTTCATCTATCTTACTGTCATCCAAGTTTTTCTTTTAACTTTTTCGTGTCAGGGCATTCTTGCAATTGTCTTACCGGGCAGTCATTACTGGATGACCAACAAATCTATTCAAAGCCAAACTATGGTACCAAGCCATTCAGGCCATCCCAGAGAGACGATCTTCGAAAGTCATTTGCTGGTGTAGAAGCAGCACGAGTAGATGAAGAAGACTATGAAGAGGATTCATCATCGGCAATGTCTGAGCTATTCCATGGCTTTCTTGCCATCGGCACCCTTGGTTCAGACCCTAACATTCCTGATCCATCAACACCTACATTTGCTATCTCTGTAGAAAATATAACTGAAAAAGAAACTGAAGTAACAGAGAATGAGCTGAAGCTTATTAATGATGAGTTGGAGAAGGTTCTAGGAGCAGAAGCTAAAGAAGAAGGCTACTCATCTGGAAGAAACAGTTATGTCAGCACTGGAAGAAGCAGTCATGTCAGCGCTGGAAGAAGTAGCCATGGCAGCACAATTACCCTTAGTGGAAAGCCAATCGAAGGTTCAGATACCAATGGGAATGGTACTACAGTTTGTCCACTCCAAGGTTATCTTTTTGGCTCAGCAATTGAATTGTCAGAAACAACTACAGTGGCCAAAAAGGAACATAGGACCTCACTTGGGGAGCTGTTTCAGAGGACTAAAATAACTGAAGAGAATGTAGGGGTTAAATATGACAAGGAGGAAAAGCGAACAGAGAAGGAAGGAGATAAATCTGCAGTGCATATTATGAAAAAAATGCTGAAGAAAAAAATGCTCAATGCTTCTAGGAGCTCTACTGCCGGTACTGAAGGAAATATTGATTCTGCTTCAGCAGAAACAAAACTGCACAAGGTACGTCAAAAAACATAACAACTAGACCAAACTTCTTCATCATGGCTTCCCAATGTGGTTACAAAGAAAGCTTTGTAAGTATAGAATCCAATAAAATGTATGCTGTGACCATATGATCCTAAGTATGAACATTGACAAATTCTGGCCAAGATAACTGGACCAATTTGAATGATCTGCATATCAAGAATGTGTTAACAATTGTTCCTACTCTTTTCGCTTTCTTTTTTCCTTTTGTTTCTTCTCTTTTTCTTTATTTCAAGATGTTTTGAGATTTAAACAGTGTGCGTAGGATTCTGATGATGAAAAAGGTAGAGTTGTTTAATTCGCTGAAATGTGGTGTGTAGATCTTGCACATGTTCCACAGAAAAGTTCATCCTGACAGCTCAACAGCCACATATAAGCATGGCAAGCCTCAAAAGAATGAGAACAAAGAAAACATCTTCTATGATGGAGGTCATGAGGATGGAGGTCATATGCTTACAGATGACGACATAATGATATTTCCTCAAAGAGCCCTCTCAAAGAAAATGCGGCGCTACAAGAGCCAATCTATCCCACCTCAATTCACACTTAACTGCAATGATTCAAATGGGAACACGGAGTGCTGGATCAAAACAGATGCAGACTGTAAGTATACATGTATTTAACAGTTTCAACATCCATTAAGAAACCCTGTCATGGACTGCCAAGAATTCATTGATGAAATATCACTCATCTTTGTTATTTGTTTCTTGGTTTCTTTCCAAGAATATTTGCTTATTTTTTTCAATAACTAGTTTCCATAATTGATATCCCAATGAAGTTGCTTATAGCCATGCAACAAAACCAAGTGGCACTTAATTAATTTTGATGCCTTGTGATCCTTCTTGCATAACTGATTCTACAATAACCATTAGTGTCAAAGTGTCATTACATTGTTGGCACACGAATACCAAAAAGCAGGAGCAGTCAATTGTTTGTTACATTGTGCATGTATGCTGGTGTGACTATTTTGAGTTGTCAAAACATATATCCTAATCCTGTGAAGTGCTTTGTGTCTGTAGACCTCGTGTTGGAGCTCTAAAGGCAGAAGAAGCTTTCAAGTGTGTGGTTTTCCAATTATCATCCCCGGTTAGTATGAATGAACACTGATGGTGTTTCCTATGTTTGATAGATTCTCTACTATTTGTAATTACTAAGTAAGCTGGTGTCTGAGAGTGGCTATGTTATAAAAGTGATTGAAGTAAATAAAGGAGGCCCACCTCCTAAAACCTACATGTGAGAGTGCTTAATGTAAAATTATAAGGCATTACCGTTTCCTACAAAAACATATCACAATTAGTTTTGGGGTTCAATTGCTTCAATGTCTCCTAAATTATAGATCTACCCTAAACCATAATTTAACAACAGACAACCAGAAAACTACAAACAAATATGAACCACTCTGCTTTCTACTTATAACATTTTCTTCATGATGTACAACGAATTAGCCCATCCAAAAACAGTGGCGTGGGAAATTCTTCAGGAAGAATAGCCAGAAACAGAAATTATGTTCCTTTTTCTAATTTTCTTCTGCACATTTATTCACCACACCCACAAAAGGAAACAAGCAGCATCTTCCAAAAGTAGAGAAAATCATGGCCTCAAGAAAAGCGTAAAAACCCTCCAGTTGGCTATATAGAACGTACATTTTTGCTATTATAATAATGCTGGGAATGTTAGAAATGAAGGAAAACACAGGGAAACAAGCAAATGGCGGCTAAAAACAAGTCCTTGCGGAAAGAAATTCATAGAAGACGCCAACTAGAAACAGCCTATCGTATCTATAGAAATTCGGACTGCCTACAAAGCAATCTCGAGCTTCTACTTAGTAGGTGAAATATTTGCTTACATAATTCCGTCATTTTTGTCGAAACATTACATTAAAAAAGAAAATGTGGCTTACCTGAAAGAAAAGGATTGAGCAACTGATTTGCTTCTTCTCTGTCTTATTTCGTTGTCAGATTGCGATTAACTGGAATATTAAAAACTTTATGGAAGTCGGTGCGGATAATATCAAATCCATCACTAAAAAAATGGACTTAAGGCACAGATTTCTAACTTTCTATATGAATGGTAAGTGTTTTTCTCATTTTTATAAAAAGAAAAGAAAATTATTGTAAATTGTTGGATTTCCCAACTGTTAGAAAATCACCGTCCATTGATTTTATAACTGTTGGGACCAACAACTAGTGATCAAGGATAACTTTTTTTTTTTTCTCTATATACCATGTCTATTTTTATTCTTTTTCATTCAATCTTAATTCCCTCAATCCTGTTAATCTATTCTCTAAACTATTTTATTGTCGATTCTTTTTATTCAATTTTTGTCAATTTTCTATTTTGTAATTTATTTTATTTTATTTAATTTTCATAATTTTAAAGATTCAAATATCAATGTCTCTAATTCGTCTAGATCACAAACATATTTCTAACCTACAATTACAAAGGGTAAGAAAAATATTATTACATTTTTTATTTTAATTAATATAATTATTATTGCTAATATTATTTTTTATTTTTTTATGTTTATATAACCAGAATGAAGATCAAATTATCGAGACATATATATACAATTTAAGTGTGAAGGCACCATGTGTTATTGAATAACACTTGGAAGAGACGAGATTCTTACATGTGTCCTGTATGCTCGACGGGACTAAATTGGAGCCTGCACTTATTAATGCTTTGTTGGAAAAATAGAGACCCGAGACACACACATTCCATCTTTTGTGCAATGAGTGTACAATTACACTTGAGGATGTGACATTACAACTCGGTTTACCGATTGAGGAGCCAATCGTTACGTGGGTAGTGCACATTGACGATTGGAGCACAATTCACCATCAACTATTAGGCAAGGTGCCAAAAAATTTAGTGGTAGCCGGATAGAAATTAAATGGTTAAAAGATAATTTCTCACATCTCAACAACTCTTCTAGTGCGGTTGAAAGACAACAATTCACTCGAGCATTCATACTGATGTTGATTGGGGGTCTTTTAATGTTAGATAAATCTCAAATTCTGGTACATTTAAGGTGACTCCTACAACTAATCTACTTAAAAGAAGTCGGGCGATTCAGTTGGGGATCAGTTGTCTTGGCCACATTGTATCGAGAAATGTATTGGGGAACTGAACCACAGAAAATTAAAATTGGTGGTTATACTCCTTCTTCAGTTATAGACATGTTACCTTTTTCCATTTTTATATCCTCGAGTAAACTTCCCTTATCAATTCTCACTCGTAATAAGGTAAAATTCATTTAATAATATAGATATCATATTATTTTTTCATTATTATAATTTTGAAATAACATATTATTTGAATAGGTGGGACAATGACATGAGTCATGTGGGTATATCGAATGAGCTTGAAGTTATCTAGTTATTGTTAGATCAACGGTCAAAAACCGAGGTTAGTTTTTGAAAATTTCAATTATATAATAATTAAGAATTTGAAATTTAATATTAGATACGTAATATAATTTATAATTTCATACCGTATTTTGAATGGATGTCTTACTTCGATCTGAGAATTCAAGAATGCATTCCGGTTAAATTTTTTACAAATCACAATATCTGGCATGTCAAAGTCTCATTTATAGTTTTTTGCAACGGTTGAGATGCATGAATATGATTAGGTGATACAACAGTTTCAGTTTGTGCAAAATATTCCGCCCTTATCCTAAGAGCTCGATAAACTTCACAAGATTGACTTGTAGGGGAGAATCGATGAAGAATTGCCTAAATTCCATGCCAAGTATATCTACATCTGGGAACATAGGTATGATTTCGTACCTATACGTGAACCAATTGTCCAACCGGATTTGGTGATGTCTTCAGATTACATGACATGGTTTAGGCTTTATGGTAAGCCATATCTATTACTGAATGAGGAAAGGGGTATACAAATTTATCGTAAAAGGCTAACACGTTCCTACATGAGGCCGTGACCAGGAGTACGTGCGTCAAGTTTATCAGCACTAGCTCCAACCCCAAATTCTATACCGATGGGTACACCATCTCTCGGTCGGTATGGTTCATATTTTTCTAGTGCATTTACTAACCCCATGTTTTTCATACAAGCACCACATTATGCACCATCATACCATGCATCAACACCTTTGCCACGAATTTTTTTTACACTATCTCCATCCACAAGAGTATATAACATGCCACTGCCATCAACAACACCAACGTATCCGCCATTGCCTACAATTCCAACATTCTATGCACAATCAGGTTATTCGAAACCATATACTTCTTCGCAGATAGTGTCACAAACACCTCCAAAATTACTGTTCTTCAAAAGTGGGCCATCTTCACAACCACCTATTAATACAACTCACAATATGCAATGGGAACCTAGGATGCAAATACAGTTTAGCACGTCAAAACAAGATGAAGTTGAATGTAACAGCCTGTTTTTAGTCAAATCAGAACAGTGGTTTTAGAACCACAAATTCAAGATCGAAGAATTATTTTAATATTATTTTAAGTGTTTAAAGCATGATAGCATGTATGTGTGAAAGTTTCGTGAATTAAATTTCTCGTTTGAATGCTTAATTCAGTAAAAATGACTAAATCGTGTAAAGTGTAAAAGTAGAGTTCTATTAGCTAAAAGTATCTAATAGCTATAGAACCTTAAATTTAAGGTCCTTATGTTGAAATTAGACCATTTTTTGGTAAGTGGACAATATTGGACATGTAATATGTAATTTCAATGTTTATTAACTAAGGTTAATTATGTAAAATGTTAATAAACATAAGATAAATAAAAACAAAATAATAAAATGATGTCCATCTTTCATCTACAACCAAAAATCAAAGGAAGAAGAAGCCATGGAAGCTATTTAGGGTTCTGTCATTGCTTAGCTCAATTGTAAGTCCATTTTTGTTCGATTTTTAGTGATTTCTATGTTTTTGTGATCGTTACAACTAGTGCTAGCTAGCCTAGGGACTATTTTTAAAAATTGTTAAAGATTTTGAATGATGCCATTGATGAATACATGTGTATTTCAAAGTTTCTTGATAGATTATATATGCTTGTTGATAGATATACAAGTTTTGTTAAATGGTTTTTGAGAAAAATGTAAAATAGGGATTAAATTGAGAAATGTGTAAATTCTGTGGTAGAAATGTGAAATAAATGAAAAATATGGGCTACTAGGGACCTAATTGAAATTTGGCTAGCATGGTTTATGCTTGAATTTTATAAATTTGTGATTTTGCAAAATAAAGACTAAATTGTAAAAGTGGTAAAACATTAGGGAAAAATGTGTAAATGTGCTTAAATGTGTGTTTTGGATTAAATTGAATAGAGAGATTATTAAATAATTTAATTTTGAATATATTTAGATCAAGAAAAGTGGAATTTGGATCTAGAACGGGGGAAAACCAAAGTTATCAACTAATCGACTTATTTCGTCATTTCCACATTCGAGGTAAGTTTGCATGTGATAAATTTCAATACAAATGTATTTCATATGCTTTGATATTGCATAAATTGCGAATACAAGACTTTGGATATGAACGATAGTGATTCGATGATAATTCGGCATACCAAATTTCGGTTGAACCTTAGGAATAGTTTAAGATGCTAGTGACATGTCATTAGGGGATACAGTGAGTTGGCTTCGAGCCATGATATTAGCATTTCAGGTGCGAGTTATACTAATTTGGCTTCGGGCCATGCATATCGGCTGATTTGGCTTCGGGCCATGATATCAGTACTTCAGAGATAAGTACCTTGATTTGGCTACGGGTCATGGTATAGGTACTTATCTTGTGAGACCCTTGAGTATCCGACTTCTATTTTGAATGGTTCAATGGGTAAATGAAAGATGAGAATGTGTATGAGATTAGTACGAGATGGTACAGGTATGTCCATAAACCATATTAGCTTTGAATCGAAGAAATGGTGAAGAAAATATATAGTTTGTGAATAAGTAATTGAGAGGTTTGTTAGTTGATGTGAATTCTTATACTTATGATCAACTGTTGAATTATGTGTTTGTGATTATATCGAATTTATGTCATACGAGCTTACTAAGCTTTATAGCTTACATCGTTTATTTTTCTATGTTTTATAGTGAATTCAAAGCTAGCTCAGATTTGGGGATCGTCAGAGACATCGTCACACTATCCATCTATCTCTTGGTATCTATGAACTTTGGTATTTTAAGTATATGGCATGTATAGGGAATTTGGTCATTTTGGTTATGACTTGATAATGATTTTGGCCAAATGAATTGGCTTGTAAATGTATATGTTTTGGTTTGTATGAATAGCCATGAGTGATGGCATATTTTGGTCTATTTTGGCATGTTGAATCATGTATATATATATATGTTTATGTCTTGTGAATTGAGTTGGTTGATGGTTGTGTGATGATTGTTGATAATAGGTATTATGAATGTTAAATTGATGATTTGTGAATGTTGTCATGTTTGTGAAATTAGGCCAAATAATGTATATTTGAGTTTGGTCATTTTGATGTTTGAAGTAATTGATTTTTGGTATGAATTGAATGGCAAATTGAAATATTGTGTGTCTTGTATATTGTTGGCGTTGAAATGGTTTAAATGATACTTAGTTGAGGTGGATTTAATGCCTATTATGCCTTATGTTGGTGCTTTGAATTGTGATGTATGTGTGTGACAATTTGGGTGGTGAAATGGCTTCGTAAATAGCCTATTTTTGTCCACACGGGCAGAGACACGGGCGTGTGTCTCAGCCGTGTGTGACATACAGTCAAGTACATGGCCGTGTGTCCCCTGGTGTTGATTTTGAAATTAAGTCAGTATGCTCCACACGACCTTACACACGAGCGTGTGACTTGGCCGTATGGCATAAGTCAGTATACCCTACAGGTTTGGCACGACCTAGCACACGGCCTGGCACACGAGCGTATGTGTTGGCCGTGATACCCAAGTCAAAGACTTACACAAGGTTGGACACGGGCTGGGACACAGCCATGTGCTCCCATTTTGAATGTATACACACGGCCTGTGACACAGGTGTGTCAGGTGGCCGTGTGAGACACATGGCCTGGCCACATAGGCGTGTGTCCCTTGTTTTGAGAAATTTTTTTTAAAGTTCGTGAAAGTTTCTTAAGTTATCGGTTAGTCCCGAACCACTCCTAATGTATGTTTAGGGCCTCGTAGGCTCGTATTAGGGACAAATTTATTGAAATTAATTGATGATTGTATGATTTGATTAAATGTATGTGAAAAGTATGTTTTAAATGTGTTGTAAGTCTGGTAATGCCCTATAACCCTATTCCGGTGTTGAATACAGGTGAGGGGTGTTACATTGAAGATGGTGACCAAGATCAAGATAGAGATGGAGATGAAGATGAAGAGCTGGAACCCCAACCACAAAGAAATCTTCTTCATAACTGACACCTACCGAGTTGTGGCACACATTCACCTCGACGTTGGAGATGATTTTTTATTTTAAATTTTTATCATGCACATCATCATTTAGTTTGTTAACTTTTAATTTGTATTTTATTGAAATTTTGCATAAATAATATACTATATTTATCAAAAAAAATGAATAAATTGTATTGTATTGTATTGTATTTTATGTCAACAATCTACTTATTTACAATTTATCAAAAAACTGAATAAATTGTTTGTTTTTTTTTTTTTTGCATGTTTATAAAAAATGAATAAATTTCTTAATTCAATCCTTGCTTCAATGTTGCCCCCAAATGTGGACATATTGTCTTATTATGCCTTGGGTTACTACAATAACCGCATAACCTCGATTGGTCTATCTTTATCTGAATATCCATATTGTTGTATATCTGGCTAGATTTCAGTCGACCTTTTGGTTAGCGACTCAACTTAATATTCGGTAGCAATTTGAACGGAGTGCTCAAAACAAACTTTCATTTGGGACTAGTGGGAATTTAGACTTCCATAATTTATATATCCGTTTTAATTTGTACACTTCATCAACATACCTCATGCAATCCAAATCCTCCGAGGCACATGTAGCAATTGCATGTACACATGGAAAATGAAGTGCTTGAAATCTCCTATAGCCGCAAGCCCTTTATCTTAAGTATGCATGGTATGATCCCCTGATAATACCCTTATTAGGTCTATGAAACTCCGTAACCTGAAATATTTCATTTGGACGCGAGTGACACACTACAAACATAGTGTCCGCCCTTTATCTGTCCAAGAAATTTTTTTGCCTGCTTAAGGAAAAAGGATGATAAGCGAAAACATGTTTCTTTAACTACCAATGTTATTAGCAAATGACGCGTCCCCTTCAATATGGAATTTATGCATTCCACTAGGTTCGCTATCATAAGTAAATTGTAGTTTACCCTGGTTGAGAGAGTGAGGTCGAGAGATAAGCGAGTATAAACAATCGATTAATTAGTTAGAAGCCGAGAGGTAATAATTGGTTAATTGGTAGCTAATCCACCCTAAACCCCTAATATGAAGTTAAGTACAAACCCTAAAATGAGTTAATCTTTCTAATTATTTTATTGATTTTTTTCGTTTGTTTATTTATTTTAGTTATTTAAATTCTCTCAATTATTTATTTTATGATTTGTCTTAATATAGGAATTAATTATCACAACTTAGACTTATTATTGTAAAAATGTTTTTTATATATTTATTCCATCCTCCTTTGGGTATGATCATCGGAATACTTCCAAGTGTTTCATTGTAAACAATACTATATTACAATTTGACCCATGCACTTGTAGACACCGCTGATTTAAAGTCTTATATTTTTGGTGTGTTATTTTTGCTGTAAACGATAACTCGTTTATAGGCAGTCAGCCCTATTAGAAATGATGCATATATCGGGTTACGGCACAACATGCATTCTCAAGTTAGTCAACAATAAGTCCCAAGTATCAACGATTTCTTGTTCAACAATTGCAAAATGTAACGCCTCAAAACCCAGCCTAGAAGTCTAGACCGAATCTCGGAGGTTACATTAATCACCAAAGTGATCGTAGGTAAATTTAGGATCAAAAAATGAGAAAACAAACAATATTTAGGTTACGTAAAAATTTTCAGTTATCAGATCCTGACATCTTAGAATAAAGTTGTTCAATTCAAATAACGTTTATTTGCATTTAACACAAAATTTCATACCAAAGTATTTAAAGCAAAACTTATAGTCCAAAACCGTTTAAATAAAACTCAAATTTATAGAAAACACTTTATTAACCAGTTTTAAAAACGTGACACTTCCTAGACCTCCGCACACCGAGTCCAGCTACAGTAACAGAAAATGAGAGTACATGCAAAAGGATAAACTGAGAGGGGCTGAGCTACACAAGCTCAGTGTGAGACAGGAACGATAGAAAAACAAAAAAAAATGCCACAATAAAAACATATTACAATGGTAATCCAAATAATCATCACAACCAGAACAGACACATCAGTACTGAATACTACTATCTATATCTTGTTAATCTCATAATCAGACAAATAGACAAACATGTGGAACAAATGCATCAACATGAAACCCACCCATCCAACCAAACACCTCTTCGTTCTCCATTCACACCAAAAATGAGCTATAAGAAGCTCAACCAGCCCTGCATACCACATAGGACCTCCAAAGGCCCATCCAACCCTACACACCATGCATGTGGAACAAAGCCACGTAAATACAGTATACAGTTGAACTGCAGAAGTATCGTACTGTGCGGTAAATCGCTATACAGACGTATTGCATGTAACAACCCGTTTTTAGTCAAATCAGAACAGTGGTTTTGGAACCACAAATCCAAAGTTAAAATATTTATTTTATTATTGTTTTAATGTTTACAGCATGAATATGTGATGGTGTGAAAGTTTCGTTTAGAAATTTTTTCATTTGAATAGTCAATTTGATAAAAAGGACTAAATCGTAAAAAGTGTAAAACTTGAGTTCTAATAGCTAAAAGTGTCTGATAGTTATAGAACCTTAAAGTAAAGGTCCTTAAATGGTAATTAACCCATTTAAGAGTTAATGGATGATAGTGGCATGGCATTTGGTGTAATTAATAAATATCATTAAGGTTAAATTTGTAATTAGTTAATAAAGGATAATTAAAACAAAACAAAATCAAATTTTGTCCATCTTTCTCTCAAATTGCCAAAAATTGAAGATAAGAGAACCATTTTAGGGTTTAGGAAATTTTCAACTTCAAGCTTAAATTGGTGAGTGATTTTGACTCAGTTTTTAGTGATTTTTATGTTTTTGTGATCGTTACATCTAGTACTAGCTAGCCCAGGGACTATTTTGCAAAACTGTTAAAGATTTTGAATGATGCCATTGATGAATAAGCATGTGTTTTGAAGTTTCTTGATAGATTATGAATGCTTGTTGATAGATAAACAAGTTTTGTTAAGTGATTTTTAGTGAAATTGCAAAATAGGGATTAAATTGAGAAATGTTGAAAATTTGTGGATAAAATGTGAAATACATGAAAAATATGGGCTTCTAGGGGTATAATGGTAATTCAGCTAGCATGGGTTAGTCTTGACTTTCATGAATTTGTGACTTTGTGTAATAATGACTAAATTATAAAAATGTAAAAATAGCTCAAATGCATATTTTGGATTGAATTGAATAATTAGAAGAATAAATAAGCTGATTTTGATTACTTATAGATCAAGAAAAGAGGAATTTGGATTTATATCGGGGAAAAAGCAAAGTAATTGAACAGTTGATCCGTTTCGTCATTTCCGTACACGAGGTAAGTTTGTATAATTGAACTTAAATGTGCATTTATTTAATTGATGAATGTATTGTGATTGTATTTCTCTTATTGGTAAAATTTGGAAGGTTTCGAATTAATGTATGATTTAAGTAAGGCGAGTTGCCAAATAAGACCATAGCTAGGCTATGACAATCGGATAATAAGACCATAATCGAGTTATGGCATATGAATGTAAGACCACGGCAGGGCCATGGCAATGTATGTGTAAGACCATAGTTGGACTATGGCATATGAAAATCGATGTACTCTACCGTAAGTATTTATAAACTTAGAGTGATTTGATAAGTGAATTGGTGAGAAATTAGATAAGTATCGGTACAGGTATGTACGGAAAACTATTTGAATAACGAACTAATAGAAGTTGAGAACTTTATGTTAACTTAGTGATTGATTCTTTAATGCAATTTATGTTATCTATTTAGAAATGTTAATGACTGATGAGATTATTTCATATTTACATATGAACTTACTAAGCTTTATAGCTTACTTTGTTTATATTTTCCATGTTTTATAATATTTCGAAGCTAGCTAGGATTCAAAGATTGTCAGAGACTTCATCGCACTATCGGACATCTATTTTGGTACTTTTGAAGTTGTGTAAATATGGTATATGGCATGTATAGGCTTGAGTCATTTTGGTATGTTTGATGAACATGTATTTTAGCCATTTGTGTTGGCTTATGATGATGAATTTGATGATGTTTATAAATGTGCAAATGGTTCCATTTTGGGTTTGGTAATTGACCTATATTATGTGAATTGGTGAATGATAATGCATGTTTGGAATAGATTAGTTAATTGAATTGTATATGTGAATTAGGTATGTCAATAGATGGAAAATTATGGCTTATTTGTGACTTGTATTGTTGATAATGAATTGGTATGAATTGAATATTGGTTGATGGTATTTACCTACTTATTTGTGTCTTGAAATGGAACTATTTGAGCTTGTATAGGTATGTGCAAAATGGGTGGCAAAATAGCTTGGTAAATAGCCTATTTTTATCCACATGGGCAGAGACACAGGCGTGTGTCTCAGCCGTGTGTGACACACAGTCATGTTACACAACCATGTGTCCCCTGGTGTTGAATTTGAAATCAAGTCAGTATGCTCCACATGGCTTTACACACGGGCGTGTGACTTGGCCGTGTGGCATAAGTCAGTATACCCTACAGGTTTGACACGACCTAGCACACGGCCTGACACACGGGCGTGTGTGGCCACTTCTAAGGGCTTACGGGTTAGACACACGGGTGTGTGGTTGGCCGTGTGACCCAAGTTAGTAAGTTCACTTGTTTGGACATAGGGTAGGATACGGGCTGGGACACGACCATGTGCTCCCAATTCGAATGTCCACACGGCTTGTGACATGGGTGTGTTTAGTGGTCGTGTGAGACACACGGCCTGGCCACACGGGCGTGTGTCCCCTGTTTTGGGAAAAATTTTCAAAGTTTCGTGAAAGATTCTTGAGTTATCGGATTAGTCTCGAACCACTTCCAAAGCATGTTTTGGGCCTCGTAGGCTCGTATAAGGGATAAATTGTTTGAGATTGAATGATAATTGTATGAAATGATTGAATGTATGAGAAAAGTATGTTTAGATGTATTGTAAGTCTAGTAATGCTCTGTAACCTTATTCTGGCGTTGAATATGGGTGAGGGGTGTTACATTGCAGTTGAAATTGCCAAATTAGATCATACTTCCTTCTCTCCATATCCCAAACTCGAAATCATAATGCAAATGCAAGAATGCACACCAAACACTATCAATTACACAGATACAGAAGCTCATAATCAGTCAGTCAGTTACAGACTCGATGTACATAATTTTCAAACAGTCACACACACCTACATCATTTAACCACTGAAACAGATACTCATTTATTAGGCAATATCACATTAATGAACCACTTAACTATTGCAACAATTGCATAAAACAGATAAGTCCAGGTCAAAACAAAGTCCCGACTACCCTTACTAAGACTTAGCCAAGGGTCGGAACACACAAAACCACAAACAGGTCATAAATCAACGTATTACAAAAATTTGGCAAGGAAGGACCACATGGCTGTGTGGAATTGCCTAGGTCGTGTTGGGGTCTACACGCCTATGTGGAGGCCACACACCCCCGTGTAAAGGCCCCACACACCCGTGTGGAGGGGGCACACGCCCGTGTGAACAACTCGCGTAACTTACTGTCCAAAAGTGCTAAAAATTAATAACAGAGGAGACACGACTGTGTGGAGATCTCACACGCCCGTGTGGGACACATGCCCGTGTGGCCAGGCCGTGTGGCACCAAAATTCATCAAAAACCCTAATTTCCCAAATGCATACGGCTGTGAACCACACGGTCATGTGACACCTAATCCTACCCAGAAACCCTAATTCCCAAATCTACACGGTCATGTGAACCACCTATCTTGGGGCACACACCCATGTGGCCACCCGTGTGGTCACGAAACTACACCGAAACTGGCTGCAAAACATGCCTTTGATATCAAAATGATCCCCAACCCTTAATAATACAGAAATACACCAAAAACACTCAGAATTTCAAACAATTCCACCATAATCAACACTTCGATTGGTCAATCCCAAAAACACACAAAATATGTCGAATTTTACGATCCCAAAAAAAAATTCAATAATGAAAGGAAAGTTTCCGAACCCACACCTGAATTCGTGATTAAAACACCTAAAAATGATCGACGCCTCAAATCTACTAATCCCGAAAACTCCTATTGACAAATTTGTAAACACGACAAAATAAATGGAGTAGAAGAAAAAGAGCCGAACCCCAATCAAGACGGAAACAAACCATCAGAATGAAGCAGTAGAAAAAAATCAAAGATTAAAAGAAAAAGAAAAAAAAAGATAAGAGGGAAGAGAAGAACGTAAGAAGTGATTTAGAAACAACTTTTTTTTTTCCAAAAAAATACAAATAAAAATAATAACCATATATATATATATAAGAACAAAAAAACAAAACCCAAATAAAATTAATTCCTCAACACACATGAGGATTCGAACCCAGAACCCAGAGGTAAACTAACACACATCCATCCACCAGACCAGCAAGCCCATTCTCACATAAAACATAGCAACAAATCCAATTGTTCGATCTAGCCACAGACCCTACCTACAAATCTCAAAACTTCCAACCCCAAATTTCGGGGTGTTACCAAAAAGGTATTGGTAGGAATTTTCAATTAGCATCCTGTGCAACAACCAACAACAAGTGATGCTTATATCTCCCGTACATTAATGTGTCGTCAATTTAGACTAATGACTTATAGTATCGGAATGCTTCAATTAATGCTTGAATTCTAAGAAAAATGATGTTAGATTATTTTTCCTTAGACTATTCGATTTCCATAATATGCAGGTTCCTTTGAAGAATGATGACGATACCTAGGTCGTACTGATTCAATACCTTCAACCAATACCTTCAACCATTGCCACTAATCATTATATGATTTATCCTACCTGTTATGCATCTTTTTCATTGCCTACTGTTTTGCAACCTATGCCTTGTAGTACAACACGGTGCAATCGTACTCATTACAGATATTAGCAATCAAAACCAACACTAGAATCCTACAATTTGCTTTCACTATAGGTAAGATAATGTCAAAGATTAGCTTATAATCCAATTTTGGATGATTGTCACACCACAAGTCTTAGAATCCGTATTTTGACTGGCTGACGTTGTGGCGTAATCTTGTAAGTTAGTCCATCTAATTAGCAAGATTAAACTGATTTTAGGCAAAATATCTGACGAAATATTTCACTATGATCCGCCATTACGAGGGCTTTCGTTTTTCTTATGATGGAGAACTTTGTGTTGGTGAGTTCTCCCATGTGTGAACACGCTAGTGGCAGGTTTGTATATAAATGAGTTAATTGTTCAATATTTTAAACTAGTGTAGGTGGGAAACGTATCCATTATATGTCAAAATTTTAGTAAAGAATGTTTCATTTAGCAAGACACTTGTAGAACCTCGTTAATAAGGTTTGATTAGTGGAACTATTCGTGATTAGTATAACTATTTGTGATTAGTGGAATCGTATGTGCATGTAAAGTGATTAGATAACCCATTATAGTGTAATTGCGGGGCTAATTTCTATATAAATAGGATGAAAGCTTAACAGAAAAGGACTTTATTTTTTGTTTCTCTATTCATCCTTGTTCTTTCAAAAGAAACCTAGTGTGTTCTTCACTGTGTGAAGAAGGTACCGGCTTTTAGCTTGATTAGTAACTAAAATTTTCAAGCCAACTGCTGGTAAATCCTTGAGTTCTTCTTTAGTTTAAATTTTGAGAAACGATAGGGTTATAAGAACCATTTATATAGGGTTTTACTAAAAGTCAGAGGGAAGGAATTTTCTTTTGGGTTAATAGTTCATGTTTCCAATTCTTTTTTTTTTACATTGAAGTTTATTTGTTTTTGTACTTAATAGAGTGTTTAATCTTATCTAGCTAAAGAAACGGGTCGTGTGAACCAAAAACCTATTAATAGATAAGAACACATTCCAACTAATTCCCAAAAAATATAAATTTGTATCAAATTCGAACTAGTAACTAATCCCAACATTGAAGTATTGAACAAACTCATATAAGCAAAAAATCTCAAATATCCTTCATCATGAGACATATAATTGGTGTAGAAAGTCTCAAATTCAGGATCTTCTGCTGCACGGATTTCCTGGGAAACGAAGTCATAGGCACGTAGGTTCAGAGCCAGACCGACTACTCCAAGAGCACTCATCCATAAACCGGTTACTGGTACAAATAACATAAAGAAATGTAACCAACGTTTATTGGAAAAAGCCTTTCTGGATATTCCTCAATGTCCCGGCTATTCACGGAACGTGAGAAGCGGATGATTAGAGAATGCCCTAGTACAAGAGGCAAAGAACCCGTAAAATAGGCAAAGCACTTCTTGCTAATCTCTGGTGAGTTCCTTTCACTTGTGTTCCTGTTAAAGCCCCGTTAATTTCATGATAATAATGCTTTCTAGGTAAGTAAGTGTATTTAAATTAGCCATGTATGTCTGTGTTAACAAACTAAAATGATAATAATGGTTTATGCATGAATGGTTGTGAATGGATACTCTTCTTTGGTGTACAAGCTCCGTATCTAGAATTTTGGAAGGGGGAAATGGTGGAAATTGTTGATATATGATGGGAGAAATGTGTGGAGTTTATGATATGAAATGAGATTTACCTCTAGTAGGGAATGTAAATGCAAACCGTGAATGGAGGATGCCTTAACCTTACTAAAGAACACATAAGTGTTCAAATTAACAAGGAGGATTTGCAGGGGTTCAATTGGATATATGAAATACTGGCTCAATGGTACATTACCGTGAATATGAAATTGTGGCTATTCAAAACGATATATGGATCAAAAGCTAATTAAAGAAGGGGTTTATGAACAGTTCATGTAAAGTATGCAAGTGTTACGTAAAGTTCATGCACGTAAATAGTGCTTAGATGAATGAGTATCCGTATGATTTGTACTTAAAAGTGGGAAGTATCCACATGTAAGCTAACTTTAGGTGTGGTGTGATCAAAGAACTGCAATGTACCCCATCCAGCAGTCTCTGTTGTGCAATCTTTTTACTTGAAGAAGAGGCTTACCAGTGGTGGCACACCGTGATAAGCACCACCTCTCGAGAAAAGGTGAATTGGGAATTCTATTTGAAGAAATTCTATGAGAAGTACATCAATCAGCTCTTCATCGAACAAATGAAAAAATAGTTTTTAGAACTCAAGAAAGAGAGGATGACAATCCTGGTGTATGAACGCCAGTTCATTAGATTGAACAAGTATGCCCAAGAGATGGTATTGACAGATGAGGACCTTTGTATTAGGTTGTTTAAATGAAGAGCTCAGAGTATTGTTGTTTATACTAAAGATTAAGGACTTTTTTGTTTTGATGGTTAAGGCCCAAAGGATGGAGATGACGATCTGTGAGAGGATTAAGGTTAGGGATAGTGAGAGGAACAAATATGGGGTAATTGGCTCATTTTTAATGGATGGATTTAAGAGACCCAATGATGTAAAAAGTTTCTCTCAAGCACCTCCTAGAGATCTTCAAAAAATTAGATTTCACCAAGAACGAAGTGTTAACCAAACCACTTCCATGGCGAACATTGGTGGCTCTAAGAAGGAGAAGACTCCTACTTCCAACACTTGTAGGCGGAGTCATATTGGGACTTGCTGGAAAACAGCGGACGCATGTTATGGATGTGGATCACTTGATCATTTTGTAAGGCATTGCCCAAACATAGGTGGAGGAAATTAAGAACAACCAACACAAATAATTTGTAAAGAAGATACAGTAGTGGCTCTAGATGTGATAGCTGGTAATTTTACTTTATTTGGCATTGGCATTCATGCATTTATAGATTCGAGGTCAACCCATTTTTATATTTGCACTAAGTTTGTACATGACCTAGAGTCAGCCATAGTATTCTTTGCACTTAAAATTTGGAGACATTATATTTATGGAGAAAAGTGCATGATTTACATAGATCACAAAAGCTTAAAGTACCTTTCAATTGAAAAAGGAATTAATTTAAGGCAAAGAAGATGGATCGAGATACTCAAAGACTATGATTGGAAAACTGAATACCATCTAGGGAAAGAAAACACTGTATCAAATGCCCTAAGTAGAAAAGAAAAAATGGAACTAAGGGTAATGTTTGCAAGATTGAGCCTTTACGATGACGGATGCATCCTAGTCAAATTACAAGTTAAACCGACCTTAGAGGAATAAATAAAAACCAAACAACCGTTGGATATTGAGTTATTGCCACACATAAAAAGGGTGGAAGATGGATCGACAAAAGACTTATCAATTGAAGAGAGAGGATTCATTTGTTTCAAAAAAAGATTATGTGTACCAAACGAACCAGAATCGAAATGGAAGATTCTTCAGTAAGCCTATAATAACCCATATTCTATGCATCCTAGAGGTAATAAAATGTACCAAGACTTGAAAGAAATTATATTGGTGGTCAAGATTAAAAACAGACTTGACGAACTTTGTGGCAAAGTGTTTAACGTGCCAACAAATAAAAGCATAACATCAATTTTTGTCAGGGACACTATAACCAATCAAAATTCCACAGTAAAAGTGGGAAAGAATAACAATGGATTTCACAAGTGGGATACCTTTAACTCCCACTATGAAGAATTCAGTATGGGTGATTATGGATTGACTCACCAAATCAGACCACTTCATTCCTGTTCGAACCAATTAACTCTTATCAAAATTAGCAAAGTTGTATATTGTGTAAATTGTTAAACTACACGGAGTACTAGTTTCAATTATATTAGATTGAGACCCTCATTTAATTTCAATTTTTTTAAAGAAACTACACAAAGCGTTGGGAACAAAACTTGATTTTCGCACAACATTCCACTTACAAACCGATGGATAATCTAAAAAAACTATTCAAATTCTAGAAGATCTGTTAAGAAGTTCTGTCATTGAATTTCAAGGCATGTGGGAGGAATTTTTACCACTTGTTGAATTCGCTTACAACAACAATAGTTTCCAAGCAAGCATAGAAATGGCATTCTACATGGCACTATGTGGGAGAAAATCCCGAACACCCTTATGTTGGACGAAATTGAAAGAAAGAAAAATAGTGGGTCCTGAATTGGTATAAGAAAACGAAGATAAAATTCGTCTAATTCAAGAAAGATTAAAAACGACCTTAGATCGAAAAAAGTCATATGCCGACCTAAAGAGAAATTATATTGAATTCAATGTCAGGGAACATATTTTCATAAAAGTCTTACCTTGGAAAAAAATTCTAAGGTTCGGTAGAAAAAGAAAACTAACTCCTTGTTTTTTTAGACCTTATCGAGTGCAAAAACAGATCGACCCAGTGGCTTACCAACTTGAACTACCCTCTGAGTTAGATTGAATCCATAATGTGTTCCATGTTTCAATGTTATGACACTATCATTCTGATCCTTCCCATATCATTCCCATTGATGAAATTGAGCTCCAACCAAACGTATCTTTTGAGGAGGAACCGATTAGAATAATAGATAGAAAGGTTAAAACTCTTAGAAACAAATTCCTCTAGTTAAGGTATTGTGGAAAAACCATGGAACTAAAGAAGCAACTTGGGAACTTGAGGAGATGATTCCTCAACAATATCTTCATTTGTTCGAACCAGGTAAGTTAAAATTCAAGGACGAATTTTTTTAAGGGAGGGAGATTCGTCATATCCTAAAAATAGGCCTAAAAGAAATAGGAATAAAATTTAGATTTTTATTTTTTAAGCATAAAGTAAGAGAATTTAGAATGCCTTAAAAATTATTTTGATAAGAAAATTGACAAGAATGAGCCTGCTAGTTCAGTGATAAAGCTTTAGCTTCCCTTTAGGTCCCAGGTTGAAAACCTCTTGTGCAACTTTAGCTAAAATATTTTATTTTCTTATTTTTAACTTATAACAGTGTCGAATTTTCAGACTAGCCCAGCTCAAATATATTTTTTAATTTAGTCCTTAATTTAAAATATCCCTAATTCTACATGAATTCCTAAAACCTACTTTCATTAGGGAAAGAGAGTTTTATAAATAGTCAATCTTTTCAAACCCTAAAACTTTTTCCTAAGAGAATTTTTCAAGAAAAACTCCCAAAGTTCTTCATTTTCTCCTTTATTGTGGAACCAATTTTCAACCGAGTATTTCAAATATTTTCAAAATCATCCCTCTCCTTCCAGTAGACTGTCGATCTCCTCTTCCAAAATAAGGTTTTTATGTTTTCAAATCATGTGTGGGATCTAAGCGTAAATCATTGTGTATAATTAATTGATGAATTAGAAAGTAAGTAATCTATTATGCGAAACCTATTGTTTGAACCCCTTGTGAGGAATATATGTGCGATCCCTTAGTGTATAGGTGAACCCTGCATGCTATTTATGAAAACCCTTAAAGCATGAAAACCCCCTGTATGTGAACCCCTATAGGCAAACCCCTATAAGCAAACCCCCAAAATGTGAACTCCCTATAAGCAAACCCCTTGTATGCAAGCCCAATATGCGAACCCCCCATATGTGTGAACCCTTATATAAACTATTATATATGCGAACCTATATGCTGAACCTTATAGGATTTAATATGCGATCTCTTAGTATATACATGTGAACCTTATTTGTTATTACATGCAAACCCTATATGTTGATAAATACGAACTTATGTATTTTTATATGCGAACCGTACATGTTTAGTATGCGAACCAATATGTTTATATATGAAAATTGTATATGTATTATACAAACCCCATATATGTGAATATGCAAACCCTACATATTGTAGTATGCGAATCCTATCTATTTCTACTATGCAAACCTTACATGTTTTATATGTGAACCCTATATGTATATTTATGTGAACCCTAGGAGGAATGTACAAACCCTACATATTGTAGTATGCGAATCCTATCTATTTCCATTATGCAAACCTTAATGTTTTATATGTGAACCCTATATGTATATTAATGTGAACCCTAGGAGAACGTACATGCGAACCTTATATGCTGTAACAAACGAGCCCCACTTATACAAACTCTATAGTATATATTTATAAAAACCCTAGTAGGAATGAACATGCGAACCTTTCATACTATAATATGCAAACCCTATATGTACGAACCCTATTTGTATGAACCCTAAATGTGCAAACCCTACTTGTGAACTTGTCTGTAGGCATGTTATTTCACATGTAGATACTATATATGTGAAAATGTTTTTAGCTCGCATAAAATTAATTGTATATGTGAAATTGATATGAATGAAAGCATGAATACGTGCCATTAAATGATAGTATGAAAAATTAAATGTAGCATCGATTGATGATAAAAAACATAACATGCTAAGTATATGTGCATAATTACATGAAATTGGGTATGGAGGACACAGAAGATCCATAGGAGAAAGTGGTAATTTAAGTCCACATTGAAAGTCAATACTGCACAAAGTAGGTCCCAGTGTCATCAAAACCAGATAAATCGAGATGATAGTTTAAAAAACCATCAAAACCGGGCAACCTGAATGATAAGTTATTGTAGTAAAATTCATCATCATAAATGACAAGTGAACGGTCATCGTTATTGGGAAATTCGGGATGGTCAGATATTGACATTTGTTTTGGAGTGTCGAACAATGCTCGAGGGAGAATAGGATGGACGAGTGGGTAATTAAAACTATAATTGCATTGCATCATAAAATTATTCTGTACATGCATTGATTTACTGAATGATCCCTACATCATGCTTAATTTGCTATATGTTAAAAGTCAAACACTTTACTGTTTGTACAATTATATATAATGGTTTAAAACTAGACTCACACTTAGTTGTCATAAGCTCACTCCCTCTTTTCTTACCTCTTAGGTAACATAAAGAACTAAGACGCAGAATGGTGTCGAAGAAGCCTCGGACTAGCATATCATTTTTCTTTTATTATTATTTTAAATTTTCCATTAAAATTTCCCCTAATCATTTTTGGGGTTTCTAATTATTAATTATTTCTTGCCTTTTATATCTTAGGTAAGGAATTGTTTAGCTTGTTAATTCTAAACATGATAATTAATTTTAGAAAACTATTATTCATAATAATGTTTTTCGCTGCTTTGCAAAAATACTTAAAGGTTTTGAAAAGTCTTTTAAAACCTTAATCGTTTTTCTCAAAAGTTCACATTAATAAATTTTGTGATTGAATTGCTAAGTAAAGATGATTAAATTAATAAATGTTTTTCTTAAAAACAAAAGAGCTATTTTTCACACAATTCAACTCAAGCAAGAGGATGGCTGTACAAGATCACTTTGATGATCAAATGTAACGCCTTCGACTTAGCCGAAACTCTTAGACCAAGTCAGGGGTGTTTCGAAAACCACCCAATCTAACCTTTTAAAAATTAAAAATAGAAAGGAAAAAAATGTTTAGATGATGAAAATATTAGAATATGCATATGTGTATGTCCAAATATCAAAATAGGGTTATAATCCATAAGACTATCCACGTCTTCTAAAATATGATAGTTTTTGGGAAAAAACTCTATTTATTTTAAGAAAAAATTGATATAAAAATAATATTTAAATTGATTCTAACCTTAAATTTTAATTATATGCATATTGTGGAGAGTAACTGAACCATTAATAATATTTAAACTAAATTGTTTTGAGTGTATGATCGAACGATTCGAATCAAACCCAAAACTAGAAATAGTTTTCTTTACTTTCAGTGTGAAAACAAAATCACTTCTCAATAGAAACCGACAGAATTATTATTCTGAAAAATAAATTTAATACTTGAGAATAAACTCTCACTATGTTTAGGCAGGGTAACAATATCTTAGAGTTATTTTTTTAGCCCTACCCATGTCATCTATTTAAATGGAGAAGAAGTTAAACCCTTGTTGAATTGTAGAAGTCTATTTCAAATAGAAAAACAAACTCCTAGTCTAACTAGAAGTATAAAGGGCAACAACCTTAGTTAATAATACTAGGGTTTGTCATCCCTCCTTGTTAACATGAGAGACATTTGGGCCTCTCTCATATTGGGTCCAATTATAGGTATTTCATGAACTTTTAACCCAGTACTTTATAATTCGATCCACCCTGAAATTTTTTTCAATTTCTCAAAATAAACGTCTCGATTAATTTTCCAATTAAATAATCTTATCAACCTAATTCTAATACCATTAAAATCATGATGCCTTTACCGTAAAAGAATCTATGAGAAAATATATTTAATATTTCTAAATTCAACGGGTTTACTATGACCTAATGATTTATTTCCATTTTCAAATTTCATTTAATTTGAAAATCATATATTCATTTCGAAGTCATTTTCATTTTGGAGAAAACCACATTCATTTCCAAATGGTTCTATTTCTGTATTCTTGCTTCTCTATTTTCACCATTTCTATATATTTTTATTCATTTGATTCAACATGCAATTCATTTCTGGTTTCAACGAGCTAGCGGAGGGACCGATTGGACATATGCGATTAGGGCTTAAATGATTTATGGTTAAGTTTTAGCTTCTTGCCTATTAATTATAAACTCATTTAGTCATGAATTCATTCCACTATAGTATCGTGACTAAGCTCTCCCCAACGACATACCATTACGAAAGCAAATCGATCAGTACTCGTCTAATGACCTAGTCATAAATGTGTTATCCTAATAGGATATCCTTAATCTCTTTGGGATAAATCTGTTCTCCCAATATGATCCTATTTTATCTCATGGTAACTATTATATCTTCCTTCATGAAAAGTAAATTATTATAAAATAATAATCAAGTTATTTATCACAAAGTCGAATGACCCATGGCCATGTTTACTTTTCATCAACCATATATTGGCAATGAGAGGATATCATTTTCCCATGTCTCAGGATATGAATTCCATTATTGTGAATGGCGCTACTTATTGTAGAAGTTGTATACCCAATACACCAGCTTTCGGTTCCTTGTTTATTTGAACTCAGACTTTTACTTACATCAAAGTATACGAGTCACGCATACATAGTCTTCATCCATTCAGGATTTAGGTACGTCACACTATGAACGTCACAAGTGAATATTCAGGATCTATTCTTCTTGGGTCTAGTCGATGTACTGACAATCTAATCAGTCATATCTATGTCTCTATTTTCTGGGAGTCATCCTCTCCGATGTCCAAGACAATGCATCTCCCTAATTAAACTTGATATACAAAATATTAGTCTTTCAATCGATTTTCTCATTTCTGATTAGACTAAGGACATGTTTAGGTTCATCTACTAATATAAATTATTTTTTCGTATTATGATTCAGTTATGTAATATTGCTTAGTATTGGTTTAAATATTAGACAACTAGTGAGCCAATATTTTCTTCTATTTTGCTTTGCATTCAAAAACCACATGAGGAAAACTATACAAAGTATATTAATTTTATCTATGAATTGGAAAATTATGCAAAGTATATTAATTTTATCTATGAATTGTTTTATTAACTAATATGTTCGAAAAAATTACAAGTTTACAAACGAATATACTACACACAGGGGACTAGATCCAATAGAAGGTTGGTCATATAAGAACATACTATGTTTGCTTGAATATGGAACATCTTCAATTAGAAGATGAGAATGGATGATGGCGATTGGTAACTGGAGGTGGCAAGAAGGGATGATGCCTAAATCATTATGATATGCTATATTTTTGGAAATGTGAGACAAGGAAGCACAAAGAGGGTCGTTTTTGCCATTTTAGTTGTCCTACAAATGGCGAACGGATTGGAAAATATGGAGGAAAGAGGGGAATTTGGTCTTGTGTATGTTGGAACCCATTTGGAAAGGGAATCTCATACTTTGAATTTTTAAAATTAAATTTGATATGAAAAGGTTTAACCCTTTTGATGGTGAATAATTGGTTTGAATGTGCTATCTTTTATGATACACATTGTGATTTTTTGAAAAGGGATGCTTAATTGGAAACTTAATTGGACTTTGATTTTTTTTCTTATAATAAAATGGTCTGATTTTGGAAAGTGTATTTTTTATGATATACTATTTCTTCTTAATATGTTATTTCATTGGTTTTACTTGGATAAAGGTGACATATTTGGTAATTCCTCTAATTTCTTGGTTATTTGGTCCTTTGATGATTTGGTTTATTTATTTAAAATTACTCACTATTCTTATTTAGCCTTTGTGCTAGTTACGTATAAGGGTGCTTTCACTTTTTCTGTTTTGATTTTGCTAAATCCTTTTTTCTTTGCACATTGTTGTTATTCATTTTTCTTGTCCTTTCTCTATAGTTGATTTCCTACATAATATGTTTAGCAAGCTTTGTTTCACGGAGTAAGAAGGCATTGTGGTAGAAAATGTCATCCAGGTGGTTCGAAGCTTCGATGAAGGGGGCGAACCTATGGGTGGCGAGAAAGCTTTTTGCTCCTATAATGATCTACAATGAGGTGTTTTTTCAGGTTTTCAAAAATATCGGTACACAAATAAACTTGTGGTTTTCTTTACACTTGGCCTAAACATTTTTCTATTTAAGTTTGGCAAAATGAATGATAAGGAGAAAATCTTTAAAATAGGGTTGTGGAATTTTGATCAGCATATGCCAGTCCTCAAGGACTTTGAAGTAACTTTTCGTCCAAATTATTATAATTTCTCATTGGTGGCCTTTTGGGTGTGTATTTACGATGATCGGTAGGATGGATGAACCCAAGAAATAGTTGTTCGAATTAGACAAGTATTGGGTGACATCGATGCGATTAGTTAGAATGAATCATGTGGGGGTTGTACGGAGTACATCTGTATGCGGGTACACATTGATATCACCAAGCCTCTTAGGCATGTGATTTTAATTGGACTGAAAGATGATGGTTTCAAACACCATGCTTTGTTCAGGTATAAATGGTTAACAACATTTTGTTATATATGTGGTATAATTGGCCACTAGGTGGATTCTTGTGTGGTGCCAAAAGGCTCTTGCGATGAAAATGGTGAGGCTTTCCAATATTGAAATTAGATGCATGTCCCTCTATTGACAATATCTTTTGGGGTTATCTGTTACAAAAGGAAACAAGGGGTGGAATTTTTTCCAAAAGAGTATTTTGGTGGTTCAACTGCAAAGGATGGTGATAGGTCTTTTGTGGAGGGAAATTCGGCCTCTAAGCATGAAGGAGAGAGGGAAGGACCTATTATGAATTCTTAAGGGGAGCTAATTTCACTTTGGGTATCTCTTCTAAGGGGAAGGAAAAAAATCTCCAAGATGGAAAGAAAAGAAGAGAGGTACAAGGTCGCTTTGTTCGGTGAAAAAGCCTCGTATTGGGACAATGGAAAATAAAGGATCTACCAAATAAGGTAGTCATAATTTTGCACCCAAAGCGATGGAAGCTGATGATCAACCTCACTGTGAGCCATGAGAATTTTATGTTGGAATTGCCAAGGGCTTAGGAACCCTCGGAGAAATCGTGCTCCTAAAAGGCTTATAGCCTCAAAGAACCCACAATTAATTTTTTTTTTTGTGAAACTAGGTTGTTGGATAGTGAGGTTGAAAGCATAAAACATCAATGTTTGATTCATGGTTGTATCAATTTTAATTCTAATAATAGATCTGATGACTTTATACTTTTACAAGGTCTTAATTTTTCTATAAGTTTCCTTTCTTACTCTCGTAATCATATTGATTTTGATATTGAGGTAAATGGTGGGTTTCATTTTGGTTTACAAGTTTCTATAACTGTAGCATCTCTTCTCAAAGGGCCCACTCTTAGAATTTAATTAAATGCTGAAATTGGCTTCAAATAAACCATGCCTTATGGGTGTATACTTTAATGAGATTCTTAATGGATAAGAAAAACAAGGTGGTAAAAGGAGGCCTTGAACCTAAATGGATGCTTTTGATAATGCTCTCTGTAATAATCCAGTTTAGGCCCTAATCAGAATAGTGGTTTTACGACCATAAATTCGAGTCTAAAAAATATTTTAATATTATTTTCTGTGTCTGTGATATGTAAATTTACATCTGTGAAATTTTTGTGATTTAATTTGTCTGTTTCTGTGCTTAATTATGAAAAAGAACTTAATCGCGTAAAATGCAAAAGTTGCGTGCTAATTCTTAAAGTGCCTATTTGGCCTTGGCTTTTAAAATAAAGGTCCTTGCATGGTAATTATACCATTGATAAAGTAAGCTGACAATATTGGACATGTGTTAGGTGAATTTAATGTTTATTAATGAAGGATATTATGGTAATTCATGCTTTAACATGAAATAAAGAAAACAAATTTCATGCATGTGTTCATAAACAACTATTATAGCCGAAAATCAAAGAAAATAAAAAGAAGAAAGCCATTTAGGGTTTTGACTAGCTTAATCCTTGATTAAGGTACGAATTTTCGTCCGTTTTTGATAATTTTTATGTTTCTGTGGTCGTTGCTTCGTGTTCTTCAAAACCCATGTCTGGATTTCTGTTTCTGTTAAAGATTTCATGAAATGCCATTGTTGATACCATGAGTTTGTAATGTTCTTGGATGAATTATGAAGGCTTGGTAGATAATTTATAAGTTTTGTCTTTGAACTTTTATGAAATAGAGCTATTTGGGCTAATTTGTGGAAATGAGGTTTTGAAGGACTAAATTGTGAATTAAAAATGTTATTTGTGCTTGTATGGAAGCCATGTATATTTGGCCAAGCTATAGTTTTGGTGAATTTTGCATATTTGTGATTTGGTGAAAAATAGACTAAATTGTCAAAGTGAGAAAATGTAAGGGCTAAAGTGAAAAGTGCCCAAAATATATTTCATGGATTATTTTGAATGAAATGAATGATTTAATGGTTGAATTTGAATTGTATTAGATCAAGAACAAAGAAAATCAAACTTAGATCGAGTGAAATCTAAAGTAATTAAATAATCGACTCATTTTTGTCTGAAATTCGTACGAGGTAAGTCAAACTACACTTACGTGTTAAGTTGATTAAATTCTATGTATATAAACTGTTATCTGCATTGGACAGCCTTGAGAGCCTGATAAATAAACTCTGATAATATGCTGGTGTATGAGAAGTTCTGTATGTTCTTGGAAGAACGTTGGCATTGATCTGAGATATCGTGTAAGATCGTGTCTGGGACACAGGCCTCAATCTGAGATTTCGTGTAAGACCCTATCTGGGACAGAGGCTTCGATATCGAATTACATGTAAGACCACGTTTGGGACGTCGGCATTGTACCTGTCTATGAATCTCTATTCCGTTTCTAAATTGTCCGATGATAAAGTATAAGATATGGAATAAATATATGGAATGTATAAATCATACAGGTACGTTTGTATCGTACTAGATTTTTGAATAGAAAAGACTATGTTTCTGTGAAGTAAGGAAATATTCTATGAGACGGTTGTTAATTCTGGCCATTAACTGTTACTTATATGCTATATTAGTTATGTAATTATATTTGACTTACTAAGCTCTTTGTAGCTTACTTTGTGTGATTTCTGTCTGTTTTACAGTTATCGTAGCTACTGAAGGCTCGAGATAGTCGAGGATTGTCACCACACTGTCAAACTCTTTTTAGTGCTTTTGGAAATGTACATATTTTTTTACGTATGGCATGTATAGGCTAGAAGGTTTAAGAATGTAAGCTTGATATGTATATATGTTATGCCATGTCAATTGGCTAGCAAATGATAAGTTTCTGCATAGTTTTGGTGTATGTTTGTAATGTGCCATGTTTTAATGTGAAATAGTCATCTTTAAGCATGGGATTGGTTGAAAAGGTTGGTATGAAGGTTGTATATTATTGCTTATAGGATTGGACCCAAAAGAGGTGGCAAATTGGCTTAAACCAAGCCTACATTGTGCCACACGGTTAGGGAACAAGGGCGTGCCTTGTGGCCGTGTGAAAAAGTCAGTAGCTAGCTAAATTTTACATGGTCATGGCACACGGTCGTGCCTATTGGCCTTGTGAAAAAGTCAGTAGCTAGCTAAATTTTACATGGTCATGGCATACGGTCGTGCTTATTGGCCTTATGAAAAAGTCAGTATAGGACCTCTTTTTGGCACGGTTGGATCACATGGGCGTGTCTTGTGCCCGTGTGAGTCACACGGCCTAGTCACACGGCTGTATGACTTTGTCAGTTTTGAAAAGTTTGATTAAGTTTTGAAAATTCTGAATGAGTTCAGTTTAGTCCCAAACTTTCTTAAATTTATGTTGTTGGTCTTGTAGACCATTTTATTGGATGAATTGTTGATGAATGCCTATGTATCAATATTGTTTCAAATCTATGATTTTGTATTGTTCTAAAATGCTCTGTCTATCTAGTGATGTCCCTTACCTATTCCAGCGACAGTCATGGGATAGAGGTGTTACACTCTCAATGAAGTATATCTAGTGGACATCAAGCCCAACTATAAGGGGTTCACATGGACTAATAAAAATGGTAATACAAGATTGGTTAAAGAAAGGTTGGACCTATTTGTGGCCTCTTTGGATTGGATAGGATATTTTCCTAACATTTGTATTTCAATGAGCCACATATTACGTTAGATCAATTCCTAATTTTTTTGGACATGGAAGGTTTGAGTTAGAAGATTAAAAGACAAAGAGGAAAAGGCCACTTTTATTTTGAGGTGTTAAGGATCAGAATTGGATTGTAGAGAAGTTGTGGGAGATACTTGGACTCATTTAGTGGTTTGAATCCTTTTAAAAAATAGGATAAAGTAGGCCTTAGGTTGGATGCTTGGCAATATAATAAATTTAATGCCTCCAAAAATAGAATGGTTTTTTTATCTCGTCATTTATGGGCCTGACTTGCCATAATTTGATATGTCAAATTAGGCTCTTTTGAACACTTGATGACTTTGTTCTCAAGCAATTTACAAGTGTTTTCAATGTTTCTTTAGCTTCTATTTTTATGGAAGTTTTTCTTACATTTTGATCCTTTTGATACCCAAACTGACAAGACAATTTTAGTGGGAGTCTAATTGTTTATTTAAGTTTGTGTAGGAACACAAAGTATGTTGAGGATCAAACCCAAGAGAGATCGTGTGATAAGGTGACTAATAAGTCTAGCTAGCTAATCAGTAAGCATTAAATAGTACAATCGACATGTCACACTTGCAGTCAAGCCGCTTTAATTTCTGATAATTTTGTGTTGATTCTCTGCATGGCGTACGCCATGGCATGATCAGGGCCCTAACAGATGAACCTCGATAAGATAAAAATGCAAGAAAATTGCATGATTATAGGTATGAACTTGGGGGCCTTATGGATACTGATGAAAAATATTGGAGATGACGATCTCGCATTGATTGGTTAAAGAATGGGAACCGAAATACAAGGTTCTTTCATATGAGAGCCAATATTCATTGGAAAAAGAATTGGATCATGAAGTTGAAAAGCCACTTAGACAATTTCGTATATTCACAATCGAGCATGGAAAGGATGATTATGGACTATTTCAATGGGTTTTTTGGTTCTTGTGTTCAAAATATTTATATGCCTTTGCTTGACTACATTGAAAATTGCATGAATGTGTCTATGAATGCTCAACTTGATAAGTCATTTGAGGCTAAATGGATCTTAGTATCTTTGAAACAAATGAACTGTAAAAGAGCTCCTTAGTTAGATGGGCTGAATGGTTTTTTTTAAGACATACTGGATATGATTGGAAAAAAAATTATCCACTTGTTCATAGATTTGTTGAATGGTAGTATGGATATGGCTGAGATTAATCAGAAAATTATTGTCTTGATCCTAAAAGTGGCCTAACTGGATGATCTGTTTAAATTTGGACCTATTAGCCTCTGTAATTTTGTTTACAAGTTGGTTTCAAAAACACTGGCTAACCAGTTGAAAGTTATTCTCCCAGTGTGCATAAATGCGAATCAAAGTGCTTTTGAAATAGAAAGAACAATACAAGATAATGCAATTGTGGCTCATGAAATTATCCACTACCTTCAGATTTTTAAGAACAATCTGAAAAAGGATGTGCCCTGAAGCTTGACATTAGTAAAGCTTATGATAAAGTGGAATGAGGTTTCTTTTAGGCTATCATGACACAGATGGGATTCTCTAATAATTAGACCGCTTAATTATGAGATATGTTTCAATAGTGTCATATTTTATAAAGTTTAATGGCAAACTCACTGACTTCTTTCGTCCAAAAATAGGATTGCGACAGGGTAACCTCTTATCCCCTTATTTGTTTCTCTTATGCATGCAAGGTTTATCAGTGTTGCCTACAAGGGCTCAAGATAAAAGATTGGTTAAAGAAATTTGAGTTAGACAATGGGGGCCAAGAGTGAATCATATCTTCTTTGCATATGATAGTTTGCTTTTTCTTTGAAATAAAAAAGAGGAGGCTATTGCTGTAAAAGACATTCTAGCTTTGTTTGAGAGGAACTCGGGGTAGAAGATTAATCTGGAGAAATTGTCAATCTATTTTAGCCCCAATACTCATATTGGGGCTAAAAGTCTTCTTAGTTCCATTCTAAAAATTTGTGTAGTTGAGGATCTTGATTCCTATTTGGGTCTACCCCTAGTGGTTGATGAAAATAAAACCAATGCCTTTAAATGGGTGGTGGACCTAATTTTTAAGCGTTCTTAGAGTTGGATGAAACATCTTCTTTTTGATAGTGGTAAGGAGATTTTTATTAAATTGATATTACAAGCTATTCCAACTTATACTCTTGAGTATTTTTCTATTGTCAAAAGGTATTATAGATGATATCACTAAAGCAAATAGGAATTTTTTGTAGGTAAAAGTGAGAGCAAATAAGGGTTGGGTGATGTTAGATTGGAAACAAATGAGAAAACCCAAAGGTATGGGCAGCTTGGATTCAGTGATATTCAACTGTTTAATATTGCCTTACTTGGGCAACAATTATGGAGACTGTTGCACCATAAAGATACTCTTTGTTTCAAAGTTCTTTTTACTAAATACTTCCCTTCAAGTGATATCTTCTTCAGAGGAAATGTCGATAAACCCTCTTTCATTTGGAAGGGTTTTATGAAAGCGTTGATGCTTCATTCTAGCTTCTATTGAAGGATAGGGAATGTGAGCCCAAATATAGGATGTCACACTACTGTCTCATGTCACATGCATCAAGTAGAAAGCACATTCTAAACAAAACGTCCATCATTTTATTGTTCATGAAGGTTTTAAGCCATTCAAACTTGATAGTTATCATTATTTCATGCAAATCATACAATAATTAGTCTTATAAACATTTTAAAACAAGCATAAGGTCCATTTAGAAAAATATCCAAAACATGTCCGTAGGTATCAATATTGACACTAGGATATTGATATTTTCTCTAAGTGGTATCGATACCACCTGGAAAAATGATACCAAACTTGTATTCTGTTTCACGATTAAAAACCTAAATCTTGAAAATTATCAGTACTTGTTGTAACACCCCTAACCCGTATCTGTCATTGGAACAGGGTTTCAAAGCATTACCAGAACTTTCAGAACATTTTATAATATTTTATGTAAATTACTATTCATTAACCGAGATCATTCAAAACGTCCCTTAATTGGACCCTTGAGGCCCAATACGAGCATTAGAATTGAGTCGGGACTTAATCAGGAGCTCTAAGAATTTTTCACGACATTTCAAAAATTTTCCAAGGTGCAGTGCTCACACGTCCGTGTGGTCCAAGGGACACACCCGTGCTGCAAGTCGTGTTTGACCCCGTGTTACTCTATAACTTGTGCACACGGCTATGCCACATATCCGTGTGCTAGGCCGTGTGGTCAATTAAATCATTTCGAAAGTAGGTGCAGGTTTCACACGGCCAAGACACACGCCCGTGTTCTAGGTCGTGTAGCACACACGGCTGAGACACATGCCCATGTCTCTGCCCGTGTGCTCAATTCTGAGCATTCTGTTTCTCGAATTTAAGGTGTAGGGGACACACGGCCTAACTACATGCCCATGTACTTGGTCGTGTGTCACACATGGTCTAGACACATACCCGTATGTCTGCCCGTGTGGATAAAGTAAAGCCATTCGTAGCTTCATTTCTCACCCAAAATCACACCCATGACCTGCACTTGAATCACACATCCAAGTACCAACCATTTCAAGCATTCAAATTAAGCAAATTCCATCATTTATCATGGCATATCATTTCATGCATACATGTCTATAATTTTACCTTAGTTAAGTCCTCAAGTTAGACATAGTTTGATCAGCTACTTAACATATCTGTAGCTACCATAGTTTGACATTACAAGTATATTAAAACAAACCATCACTAGCCATTCTAATGGCTAGATTAAAAGCATCATTTGCATTTACATGCCAATATGGCCAATATATCCTATACATACCATTGTAACCATAATTGCTTTACCATATTGTACCGAAATGGGCCGATAGATAGTGTGACTGATCTCTGCCAAGTTTCCAATCCAACGAGCTTCTGATTTACTCTAAAACAGGGAAATAAAACTAAGTAAGCATAAAATGCTTAGGAAGTTCGTATAACATGGTACTTAACTTACCATTCATTCTATTTTGAGGTAACTATGTAAGGCATATTCAATCAATTTGACCTCAAGCCCTACACACATCCTCATTGCCCTTGTTATTCATATATTCCATAATAACATCAAAAATTATATGGGCTTAACAACAATCAAGTTTCCATGCACATATGCTTTCCACAACATGTATTCATTTAACATGTATAAATCATCTCTTTATATTACAAGTATAATTTCATAATAGTTCATTTGGAGTTCAAATCATCTCATATCAGAACTTTACTCATATTGCTCGGAATATAAAGGTCACGATTAGTACACTCAAGGTGTACAAGTCCATAGTCAAGAATGAACATGTATTCATAAAAATTCAGCATTTTTCTTCAATTTCACAACTTTGCATATTAGTCCCTAAATCATGTTTTCATCAAAAAATCACTTTGTAAAAGTTGTTTATATATCAACAACCTTTCATTTTCTACCATAAATGTCTAATTTTTAGCATATACATCCATGATTTAATTTTCATACTTTGATAACTTCTCAAATTGATCCCCCAAATAGATAGATTAAGCTATACTAGTTTCAAAAATATCAAAGTTACTAAAAACGGGCCAATAAAAGTTACCCAATTTGGCCATGAAAATTTTTTCTCTCTCTCTTAGGATTTCCATGTATTTTTGGGGAAGAAGATGAGAAAAAATAAGATGGTATTTCTTTTTATCATCTTTTAATTAATTAAATTATTTCACTTTCCAATTTAGCCCTTGCCCTTTTTTTCTAAATTTCCATGGATGAGTCACCAAAATATCTACATAATTTCTTTAATGGTCTAATTACCATATAAGGACCTCAAGTTTTGAATTCCATAGCTATTTAATCCTTATAGCTACTAGAATTCAACTTTTGCATTTTATGCGATTTGGCCCTTCTTGTAATTAAGCACATAATCGATAAAATTTTCTTATGAAAATTTTCACATGACATTTCTATCATATTTTGGACCATATAATAAAATAAAAATAAATTTTATTTTCGGCTCGAATTTGTAGTTCCGAAACCACTGTTCTATTTTCACTGAAATTGGGCTGTTACACCTATCATGAAATATCGATACTTTAATCCTGAGTATCGATACTCGAGCAAAGGTTTCGATATCAAATCTCTATTATGACTTCTTGAACATTTCAAGCACAGAGGTATCGATTTTTAAAACCCGATTATCGATACCACTGCTCCAAACCTAAAAAATGTAGCATACATATGCAATTAATTCATTCCAAATGAGTTTCTAAGCATCATGCATCAATTACTTCAGCAAGTAATCATCCAACGACCATTTTAGCAGTTCAAAATCACAAAATCAAATCTGGGCAAGTAACGTCAAACCATTTTCATTATTCATGAAACTTAGCATATTACTAACATGTAATTTTTATAAACCAAATAAAAAACCAGCAAGAGGTCTAAAAAGAACATGGCTCTAACAAGTCTACCATATTGCCTTTTCCCTAAAATGTAAATAAATAAAGAAAACCTATGGAACGACACAAATTGGCTTGGATCACCTCTCGGAAAACCACACTTCTCACATCGATATGTGACTAATCTGCAATGGGTAAAGAAAGGAATGGGTGAGCTTAACAAGCTCAATGAATGATTAGAATAACCACATCGTAAACATATCATCATGCATCCTCAAGTCAACCATTTATAAGTACAAGTACAATAGTCCTATGTCTACTGTCGTAGGGTACTTATCTATGCATTATCTACTACTTCATCTACACAGCATTTACATACTCATGTAACATATATCATGTAACAGACATATTTAATCATGCATACTTCACATTTCACACAAGTCACATATAATGATAAATTGGCAATATAGCACATACTCTATTAAGCATAAAACATGTTCCACACAGTTACATATAATATGATATATTAGCACTTGAGTTATGAAACATATAGTAAGCTCTACCATCACACATCGGATACACGAATCTCCAATCACACCAAATGACTCATAGAGTCATACATGTCCCAAAAGTGAAGCATATAACTAACACTCTCATTATTTCCTCTCACATATCCCATTGAATGGAGCTTAACTCACATTCCCTTATCCCTCCAAACATGTCCCAGGGCCTCAATGCCCAAAATCACTGTACATATAGGTGAGTACCCACAATCCTATGGCATGCCAACTATATCTAATAGTTCCAAGATCATAATGCCAAAATATCTGAAAAACAATCACATACCACTTACCAATTATCCGTGCACTATCACTGCATGTTACCATCTTTTGCAAAACGCTATCACTGTTATATAACATATATATCCTGTATACATTTGCATCTTTCACAACAGTTACCATATCCACATATCACATGTTTGAGCTTCTCATCACCATGCACAATTTTATAATCATATAAGCACAAAACCACAAAACGAATATAGATATAAGAAAACTTACACTTGGAATTTAGAGTAAGGGTTTAGGCTACTACTAAATTCCTAAATAACACATGACTCATGTCTACGAGTAGCGATTCCAAACACTCACCACTATGCTTTCTTTGAGAAGTCGAAAGCTCAAACTAGCTCTTCCTTTAACTTGTAGAAGGCTCCAATGAATCTGAGACTTTACAAACAATAACCATACAATATTCACAATCACATAGTAGCCAATGAATCGCTTAAACAAACTAAAACATCAACCTATTCTAAGTTATCATGTAACCAAAACCTTTAACATAACAAACTTAGAATGCTCATAACTCGGTCTATGCTTAACCTTTCCACCTAAAACAAATTCCATTAATCTAATCAATCATCTAAGCCTAACCCTCAACCCTTAAACCACTAAAAATTACCCAATTCACGGTATCAAAAAATTTTAACATCTTTTTGGCAATTTTCACAAAATTCATTAAAACGTAATAAATCATTAATGAAATTTTAAGTTAAGTTTAGAAACCTTCTAATCATGACAAAACGAGTTAAAAAACACTTCAAAACCATATTTTTACTCAAAATCCCAAAATCCACCATTAATCTCCCAATTTTTAACTTCTACTAAAAACTTGTGATTCAATGGATAATACTTCAATTTTGAAGACTAGATATCATGAATAACTCATAAGAATTCGAAACATTACCTTTGATGGAAGATTGAATGAGTTTTGATGCAAATCCGAAAAATCGACATTTGGAGAGGATGATGAAATCTATGGAGTATTTGAATGTTTTTCTTGGAGTTTAAGGAAGGTTTAATGCTTGGGAATGATAGGAATTCAAAGTATTATGGTTTAAGAATAAAAAAAAATCAATTTTAATGGTGAGGGAAAATCAAGGGATGACAACTTCAAAGAGAACGAAAAAAGCTATCGTGAATTATGCTGGGAGTGGGGGGTTTTAAGGTTGGGTAAATTTTGGTAAAATTGCAACATAAATGCTCACAATTTTGAATATGTTAAAAATCAGTCCTTTTTTAAAATTAAGGGTTTCCAAAGCATATTTTTAAAAATTAATTTAACAACTAAGATGCTATAGTCAAATATAATTTCGGTTTACCACGCTACAAAATTCCAAAAACTCTAAGGGTAAAATTCCTAAAATATCCCTAAAACTCCTAGGCCATATTTTGGGGTGTTACAGAATGGTTGTAAGGCTAAGATTCGGATGGATAGATGAGGGATAAGTTTATAAATGGTCTAGATATAAGTCATTGTGGTACTATTCCCCATTATGCTAAGGTATCCTAATTTCTAAAAGAAGGAAGAAGATGGAATGACATATTAACTTGATTTTTTTGCAATGATAAGATGGTCTCTCGATTTTTCATCTGCCTATTGAAAAGGCAAATGAAGAAAACCAGTTGGTTTGGGGGCATGCCCTCCATAATATTTATACTACGGGTTCAGGGTATAATTGGTTACTTCTTCATACAGTTGGAATGAGACCTCATAGGGTCTTTTGGAAGGTGAAAATCATTTCAAAAATTTGACTATTTGGGTAGAGACTTGGTCATGGAATCCTTCCTATGGCTAACAGATGTGCTTCGTTCTCCCAAGGGGTGGATCCGAGTTGTCCTAGATGTATGGCCCCTAAATAGGATGTTATGCATCCTGTTAGTGATTGCTAAATTTTGAGATAGGCTTTAACCTTGAGTAATATTCATAATGATTTGCTTTGTATGTATTTTTGCAGTGTGATCGATTGGCTTGAGACGACTATGTGATAGATGGAAAAAAGAGCTTTCACTAGTTTTCTTGTGCTCCTTTGGCAGATGTGGAAAGCAAGTCCATCATGATTTTCAGGTGCATAACCTTCTTTATGCATTGTTTTTACCTCGACGTCTAGTTGTGGTCCGATGGACTTCGCCTTGTGAAGATGCTATCAAAATTATTGTTGATGTGGTATGGAATGTGGAGATGGGATTTGTTTTATGTAGTGCCATTATTCGTGATCATGAGGGAATGGTGCTAGCTTGTTTTTCTTGTTCGTTGAGGATTTTGATGCTCCTTCAACTGATGCTCTTACTTTGGCTTGTGCTGCTCAGAGGACTCTTGAGAAGGGCTTTTCCAGAGTTATTTTCGAGCCTGACTATGTTTTTTTATTAATAAGTTTAATAGTCAGAATATTGATTTGTATCTTTCATATTGTTAGAGAAGCATTAGGAATATGCAATTCTTTTAGTGGTGTTAGTTTTACTTTTACCCATTAGTTAGCCAATCGTGTCGCACATTACTTAGCATATTGACTAATGGATGGGAATGTTGCTTTGGAGTTCGGTTTGGACTATTTAGATTTCATCTACCGGTTGGTGTTGGATGATAATTTATGATCTAATATAGTTGGGCTTTGTTGGGCCTGTTTCTTTCAAAGAACGATTTTATATAAAAATATTAAAAAAAAACACTCTCATAATAAATAATTTACTTTGCAAAAAATTGAGTTTTTAGCTCTTGCCCAATCGAAATGGTGTTCAATGGACTTGTAAAACTAAATCAGTTATGGATTTAAATAGGGATAAATCTCAAAACTACATATGAAGTGTGTAATCGTACACATAAAATTTTGATTGTGGTTCCATTGTATACATAATACTTTGATTTTAATTTAATTGTACGCATTTAAAGAAATAAATACATAAATCTATTTGTATATTAGATAAATATAATAATTTGTGTATGAAACATATAACATAAAATGGTACCATTTTGATAATTATATTAGTGGTTTCTTATAATTGTATTAAATAAAATTTCATGAATGAAATTTGTAACCCCTTAAATCGGGTCTAGACATTACGACCCAATCCAAGCGATTACATGGGTCATAGAAATGGAAAAAACTTTGAGTTGAAATAAATGGATATAGTCTTTGAAAACGCATTCTAATATTCCCTTTTTATACGATGTTGTAAAACATTACGTCGAAAGAAAACTTATTATTTGTAAAACATTAGTTTGATCAGCAAAAATTCATGTACAATCAATTGAATTTATAGAAAATAGATTTAATTAAGAAATAACCAAAATGTTTAATTCATATCAAAATTCATGTAAAAAGTCCAATGCCCATAGTTTTTAAAACGAGAACCCCTATGCCACAGTTCAATAATTTATTACACGATAAAATCTAAAATATAATCATAAAGTCCATAAAAGTCTCAAATTATCTTAAAAATCCACAACCAAGAAACCATTAGTTTGAGAGCCTCTCCAATGATCAAATTCGAGTCCTAATCACGAGGATTTTCTAAAACACACAAGTAGAGTGGGTAAGCTTTAAAAGGCTCAGTGTGATATCATTACATAATATTTATAACATGCATTTCAAGACAACAATTAAACACATCCATTTCAACATATATATCATTTTAACGGAAATCTCATATCATCACTAACACACATACATGAGTATATCAAGACATGCTTATGTAACAATGCACATTTTGAAGAATTTTCCTACCCATCTTCGCTACACACAAATATCAAGTTCTCCAGAACCCGTCCATCCAATAACACACCATTTGTGGACAAGCCACCACATAAATGCTGATAAACGACCACATAACACATTGTGGAAAAGCCACCACATAATTGTCGATAACGACCACATAATCACAGATAAACTGCCACATAACTTCCATCTTTCACAAGACCCACCCCATGCATGTGATATGGTCATTTTCAAATTTAACACATTTAATCACTTTTCACATGTAGTCATGCTCATAGTCTCACTTAACGTATATTTCTCAATTTTACATAATTGCATGTAAACATGCTCACATATCACATATCACATATCACATATCACATATTATTCACTTTTTATTCACTTTAGCATGCTTTAATATATTTTCATATTAAATCATGGATCTCATTACACGCACATATATAACACATATTTAAATCATCACATATTAATTAAGCCATGTATCACATAACATAGAGGTGAGATTTGTACACATGTCATCATCACATACATTAACACATCATGAATCATTGATTTCTTGAACTAATAATTTTAGAACACTTGGAATTTCCCTTTTGATGAGTTTTTCAATTAGTGTACTCTCAAATAATTATTTAATAGCTTTTTATTTAATAATAAAATAATGGAAGATTATACTCAAATCAAAGATTTAGATCCCACACCTTAAATCGTAGATCCGATTATCACAATCCTTTTAGAAGAGGTTTCACTTGGATCTAAACCCGATAGATGAATCTATCGCATCAAACACATATTTTAGTTATAGATCTATCAGATATGTCTTAATACTTAAAGTTTAATCATTGAAATAATTCTCACCAATTACTTACCCTTAAATCAAAACTTGGATTCGATGCACTCATTAATTCATTAAGGATTTCTTGGATTGGCGTTGTTTGGTCCTTCAAAGAATATATGAACAAAGTGTTAACATGTGAAAAATGAATGTGTCTTAACACCATTTGGCTATGAGGAAAAATAATAGAGAGAAAGAAATGTTCCCAACACCCCTCAAACACTTACACTACTCAACAATACAACGAGATCGATGATTAGTCTTGACGAATGAGTGAAGAGGTTTAATGATCTATAAAAATATATGATTGATAAGTCTTGAACACAAAATAATTAAAATAGGATAATTAAATCCTTAGAGAAGATGAGAGAGATTGAAACAGGAAAGAAAGAAAGAAAACAGAATCCTGACGAAAAACAGCGGTAGAAATGATGGTCCGGAGGTGGTCTCGATGAGGTGAGAAAAGTATAAAAAAAAGGGGGGAAGAGGGTTCAGTCACAAAGTTAAGAGAAAATAGGAAATAAAATGAGTGGAGGAGAAAGAGATTGCCGCGATGGTTCGTGGCAGTTCACAATGGCGACGATGGTGGTGAGGGGCAGTAACCGAAAGAAAAGAGGAGGAGAAGAGAATATTGAGAGGTTGTGAAACTGTAGCCCGCAGTGGAGGAATTTTAGGTGGTGGTTGTTTGTCAAATAGAGAGAAAATGGAGATGAAAGAAAATGAAAAAAATGAGAATATGAGAGAATGAGAGAGGTAGGGACGGCAATGGGTGTGTGTAGCTTGGTCAGCTGTGACCAGGTTAAATGAATCACATCAAAGAGGCAAGATGAGAGGTTTTGGCAAGGGAGGGAGACATGGAGTGAAAAGGGGATCATGTACCCCTAACTTAAGGTAAGTTTGAATCTTAATGGAGGAAATGATTCAACTCATATGAGGCAACAAGGGGGTGGACGACAAGCACTTATGTCACATGGAAAAATTGTAAAAAAAAAACAGATGGTGTAATCATTAGGACTTGAACCTTTAACCTAAGAAGTCTCTAAACCACTAGACTACACATTCCCTTATTCTCATTTTTGCGCACATATTAATAAAAAAAACATGGAATGTGACAAAATTGCTCAAATTCAAAGTTCATGTATAACATTACATATTTTATCAAAGTTTATGCATAATTTATCTCATTTAAATAATAGTATAAATATAAATAAATGGTTTTTTACTATTAGCTCAAATAATCAAACTAAAATTACGAAGAGGGGTGAATTAGATTTTAAAAATTTTGTGGATGATAGAGAGAAATGATATAAAATTTTGACACAAGAATTTCTACCCACACCTTAATATACAAACCTTCTCAAAGAAAAACAAATAAGCAAACATAGAAATAATCCTCACAAGATTAGGATGTTTTCCAATTAAGCATAAATACAAGGAAATCACTTGAGCTGATAGAAAATACAATGAATGCTCATAAATGTTTACAAGAAGAAGATAAAGAATTAAATCACAAAGTGATTGGTAAGGAATTTTTGATGCATCTTAAACCACTTGATCTATCATAATCTTACTTATTGTTGTAGGACCTTTAAAGCTAGTATTTATATACCTTAATTGATTTCAAATAGTTGTGGTTGTTGTAGATAGGAATAGAGTCGTTGGGGATGTAAAAACCAGTGCATTTAATTCATCTGTAATAGCGAGTATCGATACTAGCTAAAAATGTATCGATAATTTTTGCATTAAATGCAAAATTCAATGACCGTTGGAGCTAAAGATATCGATACCAGAAATTTTCTGTCGATACCATATGAAAAGTATTGATACTAGATCAATACTTAACTAAATTTGTGAAAAACAAAACATCAATTTGATACCGTTTTTGAAAGGGGTATCAATATTTTGAAAACTATCGATACTTGGCCAAAAAGTGTCAATATTTTTTTACCTGGAGCTATACTGACTTGTTGTAAAAATAGTTTGACTTGATTAAAATAATTTTAACTTGATTTTAAAGTTGATTCAAAAAAAATTCTAAGAGTTCAAAGTAAAAATTCAAAATTTTTATCTCTTAGACTTCATTTGAGAAATCATTTTGTCAATTTTGTCTGACTTTAACTTTTATTCAAGACACTTTAATTTGTTATATCAAAACATATTATCAAATAAAGCTTTGTTTAACAATCTCCCCTTCTATGATATAATAAAACATTTTGGTAAATTTGTTTTTGAATAAAAATACCCTCCCATTCTATAATTCAATTTCAATTTAAGGCTCGTTTTTATTTTGGAAAAACTGGTCACAAAATTGTTGAGATTAAAGATATTATCACCCAATAACCATTTCACCATTCTTTCTCCCCTTTTTTCATATAAAAAATAAACAAATAAAGCTTTAAAGGAAAAGAAAGTGGTTAATCCAAAGATATATAATTAAAAATAAAGAACAAGTGAACTAACATTTGCAAAATAATCATTAAAGTATCTTAAAATACCAAATAAACATTAAGGTGCAATCACATAGAAATAGGAAAAAGAAAAGAATAACTCAAAGAATGTAATCATTTTGGCCATTTCTAATGATTTCATACACCTAATTGCATAAAATTAAAGCATGATGTATATGAATCATAGAAGATCATAAAATATGTAAACACTGAACATTTATATAAAATAAATTCTAATTAAGCATATTCAAAGGCATTCAAAACTTTGTATACTAGACAATATTGGTTAAGATAGATTAATCATGCAACCATTGACTTCTCCTAACTAATTGCATATAGAAGCCATATAAATATACTTTTGCAATCAATTTTAAGTCATAAAACATTTTGAAAACAACAAAGTGAAAAAAATACAATTGCACACAAAATTAAGGAAAGGTAGTAATACCTAGTTCTCTTCTAAGTGTCCAAAATCTTTCCTTGTCTAAAGGTTTTGTAAAAATATCAGCTAATTGATGCAAAGTGTCTATATACTATAGAATAATATCACCTCTTTGGACATGATCTCTAATGAAATGATGGTTTATTTAAATATGCTTAGTTCTAGAATAGTATCTATATCAACTTCATAGTCCTTAAGTTGTTGTTTCATCCATAAAACTTGAGCACAATAACTACTGGCAGAAACATATTCTGCTTCAGTGGTGGACAATGCAACACTATTTTATTTATTTGAAAACCATGATATGAACATGTTGCCTAGTAATTGACAAGCACCGGAGGTGCTTTTCCTATCTAGTTTGCAACCTCCAAAATCCACATCTGAGAAAGCATTCAAGCTATCTCTAGGATGCCAAAGGCCTAAATTAGGAGTGTTTCTAAGGTACCTAAAGATTCTCTTAATGGCTTGTAAATGTGATTTCTTAGGACATGATCAATATCTAGCACACAAGAAAACACTAAACATAATATCCGATCTACCTGCAGTAATATAAAGCAAAGAACCAATCATTGATCTATATAACTTTAAATTTACATATTTACCTTCCTCATCTTTGTCAAGCTTTGTAGAAGGGATCATTGGTGTACCTTGTGGTTTAAGATTGTCCATCCTAAACTTCTTGAGAATTTTCTATAACAACCCGATTTTTAGTGGTATCAAAAACAGTAGTTTCGAGACCATAATTCCAACGTAATAATTCATACATATTATTCAATTAATATTTACAAGAACTATAAAGTCGTATTAAATTTTTGTTAGGAAATTTTATCATTTAGATAGTTTAATAAGTAAAAAGGACAGAATTGTAAAAACTATAAAAGCTGAGTAGTTAAATTAAAGGGGATAAAAGGGTAATATAACCCATAGGAATTTAGTTAGTGGAATTGAATGATGATTTGCATAAGTGGATGGCTTAATTAGGCTTAAACATAGATTAATTAAAGTTAATTAAGAAAGTTGTCAAAATTACAAAAATACCATAGTGTATATATTAAATTAAACTAAAGAAAGGTGATATTTTTGCAATCTTGCCATCTTTCTCATGGCATAGCCAAGAAAACCTATGGTTTTCACATTTTTTCAATTGAAGTCTTAATTGGTAAGTGATTTGATGCTCGTTTTTAGTAATTTTTATGTTTTTGAACTCGTATTAGCTTAATCTAGCTTTTTCGAGGACTAATTTGTGAAACTACTAAACATTATAAATGTTTCCATTGATGAGTTGAGTTATTTTATGAAGTTTATGAAGGATAATGAAGTTTTATTGTATGGGTAGACCATTTTGAAAAGTGATTTTTAGTGATTTTAATACTTAAAGACAAATGATAAAATGATAAAATTTTTTGTATTTAGTGTGAAAAACTAGTAGATAAGAACTGTTAAAAGACCATGGAATGTTTAGTTGAAACTGGGTTTAAAGAAAAATGGTTAATTTACATGTTTAGGGTATAAGGACTAGATTGAGTAAAGGTGAAAATTTATGGGTAATTGTGTAAATTGTCAAAAATGACTTAATTGCAATAAATGATTTATTTTTACCGTTGAATTAGTTAATTGAATGAAACTATTGTGTTAGATCGAGAACGTGTGGATGATCGCGAGAAAGGTAAAATTGCGGAGTAGTCCCTGTACTTTCGTAAATTCTTCAAATTAGTCTAGTAAGTTTGTATACTTACTCAAACCAATAATGATTTTTATATTCTATGTAAATGTAGTCTTATTAAATATTATATCAAATATTTATGTTATCTTGGAGTGAAAATGAAAAAATTGAATATACTAAATTGTTGCTTAAACGAGCAACCCTACTGAAATATGTTGTATGTTACTCAAATGAGTAAAAGCTCACTGATTTTTAGACTGTTACTCATTTGAGTGTTACCTACTGATATATCGACTAAAGCTCAACCGAGTGATATCTATTGATGTAACCCCCAAATTCGGCCTAGACATTATTATCGAATTTGGCAATGTCACATGGAATGGGTTTTACAAACAACTAACACGATAAAACTATTTCGGATATGCTAGCTCTATTTGCATAGAATTATTATCAAACATTCATCCCTGTTTAAATAACATGCCTTAAAAGTGTTTAAAAGTGGAAGCTTACAAAAAACCATTGTAATTAAGTAAAGCCATTCGTGGTTTTAGAAAACATTTGCTTTTGGTAAAAACCCGATTTTTATCAAGTTTTGCAGTTATAAGATCATAAGCATGGTAAAAATCCAAATTTAAGCAAAATAGTCCATAAAGTCCCAATTACAAAATAAATACCCAACAAATTAAAACAAAACCATAAAACAAAAGTGAAACAATTTTAAAAGAGTGGTCACTGTCGAGTCCACCGCTGCACTGATCCACCTAACTCTGTGGATTACCTGTACAGAACAAACAGAAGAAAGGGTGAGTTTACGTAAACTCAGTGCGTAACCCCTTAGAATTAAGCAGGCACACATACAGAATAACATATATCAATCAGATACGGTTTTGGGCCTAAGCCCATTACAGATTCAGATGCAGATTTGGGCCTTAGCCCATCTCAGATACAGATATGCAGTTAGATACAAAAATCAGGATCTTACCTCCAGCTTCTACACACCATCTCTGACCATCCCTACACACCATATGGGGTTTAAAGCACCCACCCATTCCTACACACCATGATGTACCGATGCGGCACGTATCAGATATAATGCAGCCGAGTTGCCAGATAATAAGCATAAACGCCTCTCAGAACACTTCCTCCAATATACATATCATCCCCAACCCCAAAATAGATAGTGTAAATGTGGAATCAAACTTACAGAATAACCATGCTTACATGCTTAATTACAGATAAAGATTTATGAAAAAAGTTAGTCGAATATGTATGATAATAACATGCTAAGAACACGATATCAGTCATACAGATCATACAAGTTGGGGTCTAATTACCCCCTTACCGATTCTACAGTAGGCTCACAGTCGTTTGGGAGGACCCCTACAACCCTCGGAAAGATTTTAGATAAATGGGCTCACACGCGTATTTGGCTAGGCCATGTGGGCCTACATGCCCAGGTTGGCCACATGTCCTAATTGGCATTGGCCGTGTGGATCACACGGCTTGGCCTGGATACCACACGCCCGTGTGGAATGCCTGTGTAGGCCCATACGCCCAATTTGGCATAGCTTGTGTGGCCCACAAGGCCACACCTTGGCCATCACACGGACGTGTCTTACGCACGGCCTGGCCTTCATCGATCACATGGCTATGTTGTTGCACACGGCCTACCACATGGGTGACCACACGCCTGTGTGGTGTCCACAGTGGCATTTTTTAGTTTTTGTCAAAAGCTTGATTTCTGCATTTCGGGTACACACCTGGTATCGATTCGATGCAAAACCACTCCCAAGTCTTCCCAAAGCCTAAAATCGACACAGCAACACTAGCAATTAGACTTCATATCTGATTAAATCGGAACTACTAAACCAAAATACATTCGACACTTACTCTATCACCCTGAACGATTTGATTACAATAACGCGAGGGAAGAGCCCCGTTCTTTACGATTCAATGTTGTCAAAACCCAGCAATCAGACTAACGACAACAAAGCATTATCTTAAGAATGGCACTACACAGAATCCAAACTTAAATTGAGAAGTAAAACTTACCACAATAACCACCTCACAGCCGAAAGCACCTAAAAACTTAATCAGGTAAACGCAAAAGCGAAAGACAAAAAAGGAAAATTTGACAGAATGATGAAGAACAGAATTGACGTGATTCTTTTTGCCAAATAGAGAAAATTTGAAAAAGGAAGGATGATAAAATTAAAATAAAATCTAGAGGTTATCAGGAATCCCTTAATTATCTCCACTAACCCGCTCCTTAGAATTCTAACTGCACTGAAACATTTACGCAGTAACGGGCAAAAATAAATTCCTATGCATGCGCAGGGACTCGAAAACCTAACTATCAGCAAACTAACACTCCACTTATCTATCAGACCAGCAGGCCTATTCTGCTAAGATTTTACAAACAATTTAGTATAAGCCCACTGAATAGAGATAATGCTTAATTCCAAAAATAACAAAAATTGCCCAAGCTAGGGCTTAAACTTGGGACCTCACACACACACCCAGAACACTTAACCATTGAATAAAGCTCAATTGAGTGTTATTTACTGATAGACCAAGTAAGCTCAATTGAGTATTATCCATTGAATATATTGAACTACTATACTAATTGTTAAATGGTGATCAAGGTTGCATATTGCATAAATCTCTATATTTGTTTTAAATTGATTACTATGACTAATTGGAAAAGTTTCTCATTTATAAAATGAACTTACTAAGCTATATCCAAGCTTACCTGTATTGGTTCATTTTATAGATTACGTTTTGAAGGCTTAGAGGATCGGATTAACACCAGAAATCACATTATCTAGAAGGTCTTTGGTAGATTTTGTCTTAGTTTGGTATATATGGCATGTACTAGGATTTATTTTGTATGTTTGATATTAAATCCTAGTGAAGCAAGTATACTTAAGTTGTGCTATTTAATGGTGACAAAAGAAACATGTTTGTTTACCTTAAGTTAAGTGTTAGTCTTGAATGAGATAATATTGAAATTAGATGTGGATATGGTTGAAGTGGAATAGGTTTTGTTGATGAATAACCATACTTTGTCTATGTGATTTTGAAGTTGAAATGTCTTGAAATATTTTTTGGTGTCAATGAGGGCACATTGGTTTGATATATATGTTGAATTTATTGGCGTGTTTGAGTGTATTTGGAGATGGTTTTTGACCTATGAAATTGTGTAATTAACTGTGTTTAGGTACCCAAAAGAAAGGGGTGAGATTTGAGCAAGGAATTAGTCATTTTTATACCACCCCTAACCTATCTCCGTCGCCGGATTAGGGTTATAGAGCATTATCGTACAATCAAAACACATTAAACATTGTAACATAAAATAAATTAGTCTCATTCTAAACATATCAAACATAAACATTTGGCCCCCAAATCGAGCCTTTGAGGCCCTATAAATAGCCTAGAAGCAATTCAGGACTAATTTGAAACAAAACAGAAGTTTTAAGAAAAAAGATGCAAAAATTGGAAAACAATGGTCACATAGTCATGTGGCCAGGCCGTATGACATAGCCCAAGGCATGTAACATTCGAACTAAGGACACACGACTGTGTCCCAACTCGTGTCCTCACCCGTGTAAGTTGTAATAGCCCAAATTTGACCGGGCTTTAAAAAAGGCAAAACAAGATAAATGGATAAATAAATATTTATTTTTAAAGTCCATTTAACAGTCCAGGTTACAAAGCCCAAGCATTGGGGCCCAAGCCTAAACAAGCCACATAACCTATACCCGTGTGACCCAAATACACCCGAAGCCCAATACATATACTAAACCCAATAAACCTATCAGTCCCTAAAATCCCTGACCCGATTACAAAATTTAAGTGGCCCAATTGGCCCAAACCATTACACCAAGGCAGGAAACCCTAGGGTTTCTGCCTTCTTTCTCCTCAAATCGCCACTGTTTCTGGAAGATTCGGGGAGCGCCTGTCCAGTTCCCCAAGATCGAGACGGCCATCAATGCTCTGTCTCAGGTTTTCAATGCCCTATCAGTGCCTCGTCATCTCAACAGCCACCGATCGTGCCCCCATCAAGGCCACGAATCCAGGCTCTGAATCACGCAATGATCAACACCTCCGGTAGACCATCATCAAGCCTTCGTCACCGCCTGATTTCTCACGAATACCTGCAAGATAGAACAACAGAAACCCACAAACACGAAGCAGAAAAGGAAACTAAACAGTAGCAGATAAACTAAAACCAATAAGGAAAGAAATCAAAGATTTCTTTCCAAAACATGTATAATCTAAAAGTTATAAAGCCTTTCTTCCGATTTGTAAAAAGATGAGGTTTTTTTTGAGACAGAATATATAAAAAAGAGATCAAAAAGTTTATTGAAGAACAGAGGTGATATATTTAATTTTCTTTTTATTATTATTATTTTTACATAGCATATAGTAGAAATACACTATAAAGATCGTAAAGAGGTTACCCTTTTGAATCGCTGCGAAAAACGAACTTTTGAAAACCCTAACCACCGGGCACGGCGGCTCAGACGGTGGCGCGTGGGCGCGTGTGTGCTTGTATGTCCGATGACCGGAGCTTGGCCTGACGGAGGCCAGAGCCTGGAGGGCCTTTCCTCTCCCCTCTCTCAGAGAATTTCTTAGTTTTTTTTTTTTTTTAAACAGGTTTCAAAATGATTTTTTAGGCCAAAGTTTGGCTTATATAGCCTGAAAGAAACGGTGCCGTTTTGACTTAAGTTAATAAGCTTAAAAATGACCTCGTTTTAAGACTTGAGAATCCGCGTGTTGACCCGATTACCCGGGGAGGATCTGCGTGTTTTTGTAAAATGGGTTAATTATCCAATTGGTCCTCTCACAATTTTAATATTTATAATTCCATTTTATTTATTTTTAATTTAGCTCTATTGTTTTAATTATGTTTCAATTTAGTCCTCTCAGTAATTTTAAAATAGTATTCGGGAAACGACGTCATTTTGGGATTAGGGTTTAATTACCCAATGAGTCCCTCGATTTTAGCTTGTGTTTTAATTAAGTCCAAATATTTTTATTATTTTGCAATTAACCCCAGATTCTTCAATTAAATTCAATTTTAATCCCTTTTTATTTTTTTATATATATTTTTAATATTAGTTATAAAATAGTATATATTATTTTTATTATCTAATATATTATTATTCTTAAAAAGGATTTGTTTATCATAAATTTTTATTATATATACTATTTATTTTGTTATATTTGCAATTTTGCTATATGTTATATGTATTTTTATTATATATTATTTATTTTACTATACATTTTTAGTTTTTATCATATATTTATATATATATATATTATATTTTTATTATATGGTTTTAGTATATATCATTTTTTATATATTATTAATTATATTATTCATATTATTATACATTCTATTTATAAATTTAGTATATATTATGTATTTTCCTATATGTATTAATTATTTTACTATATTTTTATATGAAATACTTATTAGATTATTATTATTTTATATATTCTTCATATATTATATTATATATTTTATTACTACATGATTTATATTATTACATATTTTTATTTGTAAGTTATATTATATTTTACCATATTTCCTTATTACCTTTATTTTATCATAAAGTATACATTATTACTTATTAATTATATACATTCTTTTTTAAAGAATAGCAACATCTAGTACATTATTTTTCTTATATACTAAGTTATTATATCTTATAATATAATCTATATATGTATATATTCTTTTAAAAAGAAAAAAAAAGGTTCTTTTTATTGTTTTTACATCGTTTAATATGTTTCTAAATAACTTACTTTTATATTTCATATATTTAATTTGCTTATCTATTTTTGGATTCTCTTTTATTTTGATATTGTTTAATAGGTTAAATTTACATATCATTTTATTCTTGTTTTTATATATTCGCGTAAAATTAGTTATCTATGATAATTTAGATATATATTTGCATAGAATGTTGTTATATATATATATGTTATACTATTAAATCCATTATGCTCTATGTTGTATTGTACATGTAACACTAATGCATCAACATTTATGTTATTTAAGATATACGCAAAGTGATAAATTGTGTAATTTATGCCATTATTTTAAGACATTATACTATATTTGCATGAAAGGATAAAGCATGTACATTGTAATTAGATTTATTTAGTTCTTTGTAATATGCAAAACATATCATTATTCTTAAAACCAAAGTTATATCTCACTTTATTCAAAAGATGAATTTTAAAAGTGAGGCAATGTTTTGATATTTTGGAAATTCAGAAAATAGTGCCCTAACATGCTGGGTTGCGATTTCTCGTTTGTCTAAATATCTAAAATATCCTTTTAAACGAGTTTTACAAATCACGAGATGATTTTAGTTACGAAAGATTAAAGATATCGTGTCCAATCACGCTGGATGTGATGTTTGTACTCTTTTAAAACAAATGAATCTTGATTTTTTTTTCAAAACATCACGGTTTTAAGGAAATATCATTTTTAATTTTTTAAAATTTCTAACATTAAGACAAAATTATTCAATTTGGTACTAACTTTGGGCGTTACGAGGGTGCTAATCCTTCCTCGTATGTAACGGACTTTCGAACCTATTTTCTCAAAATTTTGTGGACCAAAACGTTTATATAGTGATCCGATCACACTTTAAAAGATTGGTGGCGACTCCCGTTTTCGCTTTTCAAAAGTTGATCCCCGTTTTCCAAACATCACTTTTTAAAAAAATGGTTTCGACAGCTTGCGACTCCGCTGGGGACTTAAGAGAGTCGAGCCAAGAAATTGATTATTTTATGTCTTAATGTCAGAAATTTGGAAAATTTAAATTTTGATCCTATTCACACGTGTTTTTTGCATATGCTTGTTACCTTATTGCTGTACATTGCATTTGCATGACCGTTGTGGTCACATCCTTAAGTGGGAGTGAGAAACTACACTTTCGTGAGGTTTTCACCTTCATATGAGCTAGTGGACTACTTCCGGGATACTGTACCTATGTATTCGTGAGATTTTCATCTCCGTATGGCCATAGGGAAAAGTGTCCCCCTGAACTGAACTTGGTCTATGTGAGCCTATAATGGGTGAGGACCGAGGAATCAGCTGGTTCAGGTACCCTTACTTTAGAGTTAACACTCATATAGTGAACCTTTAAGTGCTTACCCTAGGGAAATAGTGATAACCTTTGGAAAATTACCCTTATGAGTATTTGTTTATCATTTTCTCATATATGGTACTGACCTATTCTTATTTTGCTGTCATTGCATGTCATTTGGCATTTAAAGATGTCAATTCAAGGCTCGATTTCTAGATTAGAAAGTTTTGTAATGAGGAACGAATACCTTAATAAAGTGGAGAACAATGCTTCTGTCTGTACCTAGTCAGAGAAAACCCAGTCAGAGAAAGGAGATAGTATCATTAAGGGGTATGCGTCAGAGTTATGGGACTTCACCCGTGTTAATTCGACACAGAATGAGTTGCAGGAGCTGAGAAATATTTGGGCCCAATGGGATGACGAGGCTAAGCAGCTCTTCTATCAGAATTACAGAGATCTTCCCTATTTGCTAGACGTCAAGGTAGATAGGCACTTGTTCCGAGCCATGGTACAGTTCTGGAACCCTGCTTATAGTTGCTTTATATTTGGTAATGTTGATCTAGTACCTACTTTAGATGAGTATGCGACTTTACTACGTTGCCCGAAGATTCAAGGTTACAAGGCATATGTTAGGCCTGCTAGTCTTCCAACTTTTACGAAGAAATTGGTAAACGGTTAGTGAGATGAGTGAGCGAGAAATTGTGTAGCTCAAAGCAGCGACAAAGGGGTGATAGTAAGTGCATTCCATGGGCTGTTTTGAGGGATTTGATACTGACACATCCAGATGTGAAGAAAAAGGTCGATGTCCTAGCTTTAGGTATTTACGGCATGGTGGTCTTCCCAAAGGCGTTAGGGCACATAGATGAGGCAGTTGCAGATCTATTCAATCGGCTGAGGAAGAACACGCCTGTGCCCGCAATATTAGCTAAGACGAGAAGATCCTTGGGCGCATGCCGAATAGCCAGTGAAGGAAGATTTGTTGGATGTACGCAGTTGCTGTTGGTTTGGTTTCATAGCCACTTCAGGAAGCTTGACAAGGTTCCTTGTCGGGTGTTCTTCGAGGGTTATTCTCCCTTAAAGGAAGTAGTGGACAGGCCGAGGAGAGATAACATTTCAGAAGAAAGGTGGATAGATATTCTTCAGAATCTTTGAGAGGAAGATGCTATGTGGAAGGCTCCTTGGTTGGTTCCTAGTGAAGTCTTTTATCGCTGTGGCAACTTTGATTGGGTTCCTTTGCCGAGAATTTGGGGAGCTGCTGGATATACACCGTTGCTTGTTCTAAGACAGTATCAAGCAAGGCAGTTTATACCGGCTACACAGGGTTTAGCTCAGAGTGATTTCTCTTATAAAGGAGATCACTACAAAAAGAGGATGCGAGAGATTTCTGAGGCTTGGAAGAAGCCTTTCTGTATGAAGATTTTGACTAAATGCTCAACGTCAACCCTTGAGTATAAAGGAAGGTTTAGTAGGAGAGTCAATGACAATATCCCTAGGCCAACCTTGGGAGTGGCTCGATCATTAGAGGAGAGTTTACGAGTGATTCCATCAGAGGTGGAAGTTATGAAGCAAGAGTTCGAGAGAAAGAATTCAGAGCTTGAAAAGAGGATGGAGAAGCTCGAAGAAGAAAAAAATGTGCTTGAGTCTCGATCTCGATGTTCAAAAGATGGAAGTCGAGAAGGTGAGAAAGGAAAAGAGAAAGATCGAGGAAGATCGAGATGACCTAAAGACGCATTATAAGAAGGCCCAGGTGACATTGAAAAGGGTCGGATTAGGGAGGTCTTCAGAGCAGTGGCAGCATGAGATTCAAGAAGAAAGAGTTAAGGCCGAGTATTGGGAGAAGAAGTTCCAGGAGATGTAGTCACGTAATCAGACCCCGGAAAAGGAAAATCAAGGGTTAAAAGTTAGGGTGACAGAGCTTAAATGATCTCTTCATCATTATCGAAGTCGTAACTCTGCGATTGAGTTAAAGGCGAGCTTGGATAAAATCGAGGAAATGAAGCATCATATTGGAGGATTGGAAACAGCACTACAGGATTGTGAGCTACGGATTGAGTAGCTCGAGGCAAGAGAAGATCAGTGGAAGGGGGAACTTCACCATATTCAGAATCAAGTGGGGGATAGAGATCATGTCATGGGAGAGGCCTTAGTTTAGATTCGAGAGGTTGCTGAACACTTGCAGGAGTTAGCAATACAAGTTAGAACGTTGAGTATGATGTATGAGTCATCGTCAAATAAAGGACGAGAGTTAGCATTATTATTGGATAGGGTTAAGACTCTAGGCCTACGGGCAAAAGTGTATTTGTAATCTGTTTTATGAAAAGATCTTTGTTCCTTAAATAACGTTTTCTAAAATGAAACAAATCAGAATCGACATCTTTCTGCATTTCATGCATTTGCATCTCATAACATTTCATTGCATCGTCTGCATTCCCAGTTATAGAAAGACCCTAATTAGTTAAAATTACCTCAGAAGTAGAAAAGAAAATCTGGAAATCACGCATCAGTACAGAACTCGTGCAAAATCTAGGAACATGGATCAAATGTTTAAACAACTACAAAAGGACATGCAGGACCAATTGCAAGAGCAATTGGTAAAAATGCAAAATGATATAAGGAAGCAAATGTTAGAAGCTCATAGGAACATGATGGCTGAAATTGCTCAACTGCTGAGGGCCATAGATAAAGGAAAGGCTCCCATGGCAATCATTGAAGATGAGGGTCATCCTCCTAGTTTCACTCCACCCCACGTGTCTACACAAATCGAGGCACTTCCCCGGAGGCCATCTGTTACTATAACGCCTCAACAGGGGCCAGTTGATGCTGTGATCCCTATAAATTACCCAACTAACTCGGGATTTAATTTGGGTGATAACCCTACCAATCCTCTCATTCCTGACTTGGTATAGCTGAAAAAGAGGATTTGAGAGTCGAAGCTACAAAACAATTGGAGGAACGTTGTCGATGGTTGGAGGAGAAATTTAAAGCTTTAGAGAGTGCCGAGGGGCATTATGGAGTTGATGCCAAAGACTTGAGTTTGGTCCCAGACTTGGTGCTTCCCCATAAATTCAAAATGCCGGAGTTTGAACTTGCCCAGTGGCCACGTTACGATGTTTTGTAGGAGGATGACCGGATATGTGAACAATGATCAACTGTTGATTCATTGTTTTCAAGATAGCTTAGTGGGAGCAGTAGCTAGGTGGTACAATCAGTTGAGCCGAGCTAGAATAAATTCATGGAGGGATCTCGCGCAAGCCTTCATGCAGCAAAACAATCATGTGACTGACATGACCCCTAAAAGGATCACTCTGCAAAACATGGAAAAGAAGCCTAATGAAAATTTTAGGCAATACGCGCAGAGATGGAGAGAGGTGGCAATACAGTTTTAACCACCACTGTTGGAGAAAGAAACCACCATGTTATTCATCAACACTCTGAAGGCTCCATTCATTACTCACATGATTGGAAGCACTACCAAAAGCTTTGCAGACATAGTCATGGCAGGAGAGATGATTGAGAACGCCATAAGAGGTGGCAAAATTGAGGGGGAAGCAACTAAAAGATTGGCCCCAAGGAGAAAAGACAATGAGGTGAACAACACAAATAGCTTCAACACGAAAGCAGTCACAGTTGGTCAACCCAAAGTAGCCGCGGTTGGGCAACAGGGCTCTCAAAGGCAGGAATCTGGCACAAAGCACGAGAGGATGCAATTTACACCTATCCCTGTGACGTATTGTGAGCTTTATCAAAGCTTATATGATACATATGCTATAACCCCTTTCCACTTAAAACCGTTACAGCCTCCATATCCTAAATGGTATGATGCAAATGCTAGATGCGAGTACCATGCTAGAATATCGGGGCACTCAATTGAAAATTGTACCGGATTCAAGAAAACCGTAGAGAGGTTGATCAAAATAGGCGTTGTAAAATTTGACAGCACCCCAAATACTAAAAATCCTTTGCTAAATCATAACAATCAGGGAGTGACTGCCATTGGCGAAGCTAGTGAGAGAAGGATGAAGGAAAATGTTGCTGAGGTGAGGATTCTTATGAAAGTAATTTGGAAGGAAATGATGAAGAGAGGGATGATAACCTCTAGGAGAGAAAGAGAAAAAACGGGGAACTACTGTGAGTTCCATGGAGAAGAGGATCATGTGATATAAAGTTGTGAAGGATTTAGAGCCTTAGTACAAGGCTTCATAGATAATAAAGAGCTACAAATTTGTGAAGGTAGCTTTTATGAAAGAGAAATAAGTGTGCTGGAAGACGTGCAAAAAAGAACCAGTCGGTATTATCTCCCTGCCAGGGAATAACGAAGTCGGGACACCAGCAGTGCCCAAGGTCATTATCCATAAGCCTACTCCTTTCCCTTACAAGGATAGCAAGAGAGTACCATGGAGTTATGACTGTAGGATGACAGTGCCGGAGGAAGAAAATATAGCCAGCGCATCTAAAGACGTGCAAGTTGAAGGTTCCCATACGTGGAGTGGAAAGCGTTATGATACGGGAGGCGTCAGAATAGAGTCCACAAAAATAAAAGGAGTCGAGGTTGAGAAGGAGAAAGAAACCAAAATACCAGTAAAAGAGGAGGAGGCTAAGGAATTCTTAAAATTCCTTAAATATAGCGAGTATAGCATGGTCGAGCAATTGCGTAAGTAGCCGGCTCGCATATCAGTATTGGCGCTACTTTTGAGTTCTGAGGCGCATAGGGAAGCATTGATGAAGGTGCTTAATGAGACATATGTCACCCATGACATATCTGTCAACAAGCTGGATTGGTTGGTAAACAACATAAGTGCGAATAATTTCATCTACTTTAATGATGATGAAATCCCACCGGAGGGCAGGGGGTCGACTAAGGCCTTACACATCACCACCCGATGCAAATGGTACACACTCCCAAGCGTGCTTGTTGATAATGGATCGGCCTTGAATGTCCTACCGTTGTCTACTCTGAACAGATTACCCATTGACGATTCTCACATGAAGGCATGTTAAAATGTGGTAAGAGCCTTCGACGGTACAGAAAGGAAGGTGATTGGAAGAATTGACATCCCTTTGGAAATCGGGCCAAACATATATGAAGTAGACTTCTTGGTGATGGATATCAAGCCTTCCTACAATTGCTTACTAGGTAGGCCTTGGATACATTCAGCGGGAGCGGTGCCCTCGTCGTTGCACTAGAAATTGAAATTAGTAACAGATGGACGCTTAATAACCATCAATGCGGAGGAGGATATTATAGCCGCAGTCACTAGCAAGGCCCTTTATGTCGAGACGAACGAAGAGTCTATCGAGTGTTCCTTTTACTCTTTAGAGTTCGTAAATGCAACCTTCATTTCAGAAGGGAGGGAGTTACCGGTGTCGAAGATAGCAAGAGCCACGAGGATGGCTCTGTAAATGATGGCAGGAAAGAGAGCTTCACCAAAAAGGGGGTTAGGAAGACATTTGCAAGAAGGGACTCGAATCCTCGAATTGAGAGAAAAGAGAGATCGCTTTGGTCTAGGCTTCAGGCCAGACTATAAGGAAAGAAGGAAGGAAGTTGAGAAGCGCCAAGAGGGAAGAAAGGCGCGCTTAAATAGAAGAGAAATGGAGTGGGAGCCGATGACATTCCCTCCAATATCCCAAACCTTCATGTCAAGAGGGTTACTCATAGAAGAAAGTCATCAAGTTAATGCTATACAAGATGAAGGATTAAAGCAAGGAAACCTTGAGGGCATTTGTCCTTACGAATCGGGAAGCTCTTTGAACAATTGGACTGCGGAGGAACTTCCTGTAGTCTTTAGGAATTTTTCAGAGTAATTCTTGAAACATTCTTGTTATTCTAGAGCCTAGGAGTAATAAGATTAAATTTGTGAAATAGGCTTATGATCATTTATCATTTTTTAAATAAAACATAACTTTTATTAATTCAAACGAGTATTGTTTCATTTTTGTCAATCAATATTCCGTTAAATTTTGACAATTCTTATTCTTTCATTCATGGCATAAATAATCATTCTTAAATTCATTCATTCTTTGTATATTTTTTATACTTTACAGATCCCTAGATATCAATGATATGAGCACTGATATTACAAATCCTGATTTCTCTCGTGAGGAAGACATGTGTTTAGAAGAATCTCAGGATTTTGAAGATGTCCAGGACTGTGATGTGTCTTTGGATCTTTTGAAGATGGTAAAACAAAATGAAAAACAAATCATGCCACATGAGAAAGAGGCGATAGAGAACGTAGCCCTAGAGGAAGGGAAAGAAGTGAAAATTGGCACGCATATGGCTGAAGATACGAGGCAAAAGCTGATTGAGTTGCTACGTGAGTTCAAGGATATCTTCGCATGGTCTTATCAAGATATGCCAGGGTTAAATACCGATATTGTGGTACATCGTCTCCCAATAAGACAGGATTGTAAACTAGTCCAACAGAAGTTGCGAAGAATGAGGCCAGATATCGTGTTGAAAATAAAGGACGAAGTCAAGAAGCAGTTCGATGCAGGATTCTTACAAGAGGTGAAGTACTCTAAATGGGTAGCTAACATTGTACCAGTTCCTAAGAAAGATGGAAAGGTACGAATGTGCGTTGATTACAGAGATCTGAACAAAGCTAGCCCGAAAGATAATTTCCCTCTACCACACATTGACACTTTGGTAGACAATACAGCGGGATATCCGTTGTTCTCCTTCATGGATGGTTTCTCAGGGTACAATCAGATAAAGATGCATCCTGAGGACATGGATAAAACCACCTTCATAACATTGTGGGGTACCTTTTGCTACAAGGTAATGCTTTTTGGATTGAAGAATGCAGGGGCAACATACCAGAGGGCTATGGTGACATTATTTCACTATATGATGCACAAGAAAATTGAGGTGTATGTTGATGACATGATTGCCAAATCTCGAACAGAGGAGGAACATATTGAAGTTTTAAGGAAATTATTCTTAAGATTAAGAAAGTTTTAGTTAAAACTTAATCCAGCAAAATGTACTTTCAGAGCTAGGTCGGGGAAATTACTAGGCTTTGTGGTCAGCGAAAAAGGAATAGAAGTTGACTCAGACAAAGTTAAAGCCATACGAGATTTGCCTCCACCACGTACTCAGAAGAAAGTTTGGGGTTTTCTTGGAAGGTTGAATTATATTGCTCGGTTTGTTTCACAATTAACTGAGAAATGTGACCCTATATTTCGCCTCCTTCGAAAACACAACCCAGGTACTTGGGATGAGGAATGCCAGAATGCCTTTGAAAAAGTTAAGCAATACCTGTTAAACGCTCTAGTACTATCTCCGCCTAGTCCAGATAAACCACTAATTCTGTACTTGTCGGTGTTTAATAATTCCATGGGATGTGTGCTTAGTCAACATGACGAGTCGGGAAGAAAGGAGAAGGCGATATACTACCTCAGTGAAAAATTTACAGAGTGTGAGATGAGGTATTTGCCAATTGAGAAATTGTGTTGTGCTCTAATCTGGACGACTCGAAGGTTAAGACAGTACATGCTATATCATACTACTTGGCTTATTTCAAAACTTGATCCTTTGAAGTATATGATAGAATCAACAGCGTTGAATAGGAGAATGGCAAGATGGCAGATCTTGCTCTCAGAGTTTGACATAGTCTACGTGAGCCAAAAGGCTATAAAAGGAAGTGCGATAGCAGAATTTCTGGCTAGTAGAGCTCTAGAGGACTATGAGCCATTGAATTTTAATTTCCCAAATGAGGAGTTGATGTGCGTAGCAACTACAGAGGATTGTCCTTGGAAGTTGAGCTTTGATGGGGCATACAATGCAGTGGGAAATAGAATTGGAGCAGTCCTGATATCCCCAAGCGGTGATTATTATCCATTCACATGCAAGTTGGATTTTGATTGCACAAACAATATGGCCGAGTATGAAGTGTGCATCATGGGACTCCGAGTGGGTATAGAGCAAGAAATAAGAACCATGGAAGTATATGGAGATCTGCATTGGTGATTTATCAGCTTAGGGGTGAATGGAAGACAAGGGATCCTAAATTGATTAATTATCGAAAGGTAGTTTTGGGGTTACTTGAGGAGTTTGATGACATCACTTTCAATTATATCCCACGAGACGAAAACCAAATGGCAGATGCTCTAGACCTTGGCTTCAATGATTGGAGTATATAAGGAGGAGGATATGAGACCCATTCAGATGAGTATCTTTGAGGCTCCAGCTCATTGTTGTAACATTGAGGAAGAAGAAAAGGACGATAACCCTTGGTATAAGGATATCTTGCGATATATGAGAGATCGTAAATACCCAGAACAGACAACCGAAAATGACAAGAGAACTTTAAGGAGATTAGCCTACGATTACGTCTTGGATGGGGACATCTTGTACAAAACAAGAAAGGACCAAGTACTGTTGAGATGTGTGGATGTTGTGGAAGCTAAGTTAATCTTGGAAGAAGTTCACGAGGGTGTTTGTGGGACACATGTAAATGGTTTCACGATGACTAGACAAATCATGAGGTTTGGATATTATTAGTCTACTATGGAAGGGGACTGTATCAACTACGCTAAGAAATGCCATAAATGTCAGATTTATGGAGACAAGATTCATGTACCACCTTCGCCTCTACATGTTATGACTTCTCCATGGCCTTTTTCCATGTGGGGCATGGATGTCATTGGGCCAATATCACCAAAAGCTTCAAATGGACATCACTTTATTTTTGTGGTCATTAATTACTTCACGAAGTGGGTAGAGGCTGCTTCTTATGCAAATGTTACTAAGTCGTCTGTAAGTCGTTTCTTAAAGAAAGAGATCATTTGTCGGTATGGGATACCTGAGAGGATCATATCAAACAATGCATTGAACTTGAACAAAAAAATGATAGCAGAAATTTGTAGCCAGTTCAATATTAAGCATCATAATTCATTTCCATATCGCCCAAAGATGAATGGGGCACTGGAAGCTTCTAACAAGAATATCAAGAAGATAGTGGGAAAAATGACTGAAACCTACAAAGATTGGCATGAGAAGTTACCATTTGCACTCTTAGCCTACAGAACGTCTGTCAGAACCTTTATTAGGGCAACTCCTTTCTCGCTAGTTTATGGGATGGAGGCAGTGTTACCTATTGAAGTTGAAATACCTTCTCTTTGAATCTTGTTAGAGATAAAGCTAGATAAGGCAGAGTGGATTCAATTGCGGTATGACCAGTTGAACTTGATCGAAGAAAAGAGGTTAAAAGCTATTCGTCACGGTCAGATGTATCAGAAGCGAATGATGCGAGCTTACGACAAGAAGGTTCGTCCAAGAGAGTTCCATGAGGGGGACCTTATGCTGAAAAAGATCATTCCCATTCAGAAGGACTTTAGAGGAAAATGGATGCCAAATTGGGAAGGCCGTATGTCGTGAAGAAAGCTTTCTCTGGGGTGCATTAATTTTGACAGAAATGGATGGGAAGAGTTTACCCAATCTAGTAAATTCAGACTCAGTAAAAAAGTACTTTGTCTAAAGGAAAGAAGAATTCAGGGTGAAAACCCGCAAAGGGTGCCTTGAGTTTTCGAAAAAAAGAAAAAAGAAAATGGAGAGGCCAAGGTAAAAACCCGCAAAGGGCGCCTTGTGACCAAAAGGGGTTTTGAATTGAAAACCCGAAAGGGCAGCTCAAATTTTGAAGAGCACACAGTAATCTTGCTATATCTGATTCAACGAAGAGTGAAGCGCGTTGCATATAGAGGCATCGACAAAGTACTTTGGGTGTTTTTTTTAAACACATGTTGAACTCAAGAAAGACTTCATAGAGCTGGTGTATAGACGCTCAAGAGGTGATATCTAGAGCATCTAACTTTTATCCTGTTTGCTATCTTTAGATTCTATTTCTTCTTAAAGATAGGCTTTCAGATTAATTCCCTTTGTTTTTTTTGACAAATTCATTCAAATCTAGTTATTCTCAAGATTAAATTCATTTTCCATTATTCTTAAAAGTGTGTTGCATTAAATAAATGATAGATGAATTAAATAATTTTCACAAATAAGGTTTTGCTCATTACTCTGAAAATTTCTAGATAATACAAGAAACTAAAACAGAATAATTGTTCAAGGAATTCACGAAAGTTAGGTTTGAAAAGAACTCGAGGAAATTCCTTCTTGGTTCCAAAATGAGGATTGGACAAATCAAACGATTCGATTTTAAGAGAGGATCATCTTACGAACATTTGGATGGGTCATAGCATTTGAAGAATGATACAAACCCATGGGCTGAGTAAATAAGGATGAGCTTTGATAAAGGAATGAGTAGTGACGTCTGAATAGGGGTCATATTCATAAACATTTTGCATTATAACAAGTTTAATTAGGAGCATTTGATTCATTTCGATCATGGCATCTTAATTATTTGGCATAAGCATAAATTCCAGGAAATCAAATTCTACAGGTGGATTCCCCAGTGGACAATGTAGCAAGATTGATTGAAAATTACAAAATTCAGTGCCTTAATCCCCTAAGCAGTAGGGTAACAGGATAAATTTACAGATCTCTTATCTCCCGAGCAATGAGTGGAGCAGATCGAAGACCCGCCTTAATCCCCTAAGCAGTAGGGTAACAGGTTAAATTCGCAAATCTAACCTTCAGATATTTATACTAACACTACTGCAAAATAAGTTTTTAACGGCGTTTGAATAGAAAATGCCACTAAAAATCGAATAGATTGAGTATTAGCGGCGGTTTTTTAAAAACGCCGCTAAAGATCTTAGCATTAGCGGCGTTTTTAAGAAAGCGCCGCTAAAGATCGAGCATTAGCGGCATTTTTAAGAAAGCGCCACTAAAGATCTGAGCATTAGCGGCATTTTTAAGAAAGTGCCGATAAAGATCGAGCATTAGCAGCGCTTTTTGAAAAACGCCTCTAAAAGATTAAGCAGAACTACACCGTTTTACTTCAGTGGCATTAGCGGCGCTTTGTGGAAAACGCCACAATAGCTTGAGTTTCAGCGGCGCTTTTTTAAAAACGCCACTATAGATCTAAAATATTTTAAGGTTTATGGATTATGGGTTTAAGGGTTGGGATTTAAGGTTGATGGTCTATGTTTTATGATTTAGGGGTTTGATAACTATAGTTAATGGTTTTAGGGTTTAAATTAATTAGTGTTTTTTAATTTATATATTAAATAATCTCTTATATAATTATAAAAGAGATAATATTAATTTTAATATTTTAAAACACTAATTAATTACTCTTTAAACACCAGACCCTAAATCTCAAATCATAAACCTTTAAGACTAAAAACGATAAACCTTAATCCCAACACCCTAAACCCTAAATCTCAAACCATAAACCCTTAAAACTCTAACCCGTAAACCCCAACACCCAAACCCCAATCTTTAAACCCTAAGCCCTAAAACTAACTTTTAAACCCATGAAATGTAGATCATAAATCCCAAACCCTAAAATATAACCTATAAATCATAAACCCTAAAATCTAAAAATAAATTTCATATGGATATTAAGTATATATATAATGATTTAATGTAAGATCAAAAAACAAAACACAAAAAAAGAAAAAAAGTGAAATGGCAAAATGATTGCAAAATGTTGCCGTTTTCAAGCTTTCTTTTATATGTTAATTTAAAAATTATAAAAATCTTTAAAAAAATTAAAAACTTAAAACTTAAAAATTAAAAATTAAAAATTTAATATTTTAGTTTATATTTCAATTAAAAAGTTTAATATTTAAAATTTAAAAAAAATTCTAAAAAATAATAAACTCAGCACAAAAATTTTGAAAGAAAAAATAAAAAAATGTTAAAAATGAAAAAAATTAAAATTAAACAATAGTGGCGTTTTTGATAAAAAAACGCCATAAAATATTTTGATATTGTGGCGTTTTTGATGAAAATGCCGTAAAAAGAACAATAATTTTTGGTTACCCGCTCATTACTCCCTCTTCTTCTCATCTCTGTCGCGCCCTAAATCCCCAAATAAAAGTTTTTATACTTATTCCTTTTTCCCTTTTACTCTGAAAATTTTCCCCCAAATTCGCCCCTCTTCTCTCCCTCGTCTTTGCAAATCAATTTTTTTCTTCTCATTTCAGTTCTCGCCCACCGCCGTCTCCGCTGGTTTTTTTCGGATCTGACTTGTATTCGGTGTCGGATAGTGTTGACACAGGTACTGCACCCCAATTGCCGAGTCAAGGTAACGAAGCTTACCATCCCCTCTTCTCTCTCTCATATTTACAAATCAGGTTTCTTCATTCTCTTCTTATCTCAGTATTTAAAAATTTGCTTCCTTCATCAACTGTTATTGTATATGGTAGCAGACATTGATACCTTCAAAGAAAAAGTTACTTTTCAAGAGATATACAAAAATATATAGAAAAAACTAAAATGGCTTAACTTTGTAACTCCATTATTCTTGAAACCTATTATCAAAGAAGGTATCTCATATGGAAGCACTTGGATTAACAGGATGATAGAGATTGTAATGATTTTGACAATCAACTATTAAGAGCTGTTGGGAGCATAATGGTGTTTGGTTGTTGCATGCTCTTTGCTGATGATAGTATTGGGGATGGTTTCTTCATTCCAATGCATGTCAGAGATCTAGAATTTTGGATTTTGAATCAACTATTATACGTTTGTTGAATTAAGTATTACGGTATTGCTCAATGTGCTTTGTTGGTATGCACACCACAGTCAAGTATTTACTGTCACCATCTTTATACTCTGTTTCTGCCTTTTATTCCTGGATATCCTGCTGAGGAGTTAAGATTTATTGCCAAAAATTAGTTCATTCATGACATTTCAAATAAGATTCTAAAATGATGCTTGCTACATGCTAAGGGGATTATGGTTCTAAGTGTGGCTCCTAGGACAGTTGCACTTCATTGTGACAAGTAACAAGAGGTCTCAAAAATTAACATGGATCTCAGCAATTAGTTTTGCTTTCATGTATTTGTTTGGTTTTGGGAACTTGGATTATTTTTTCACTGCTAGAGCTTCCATTATTGTTTCTTCTCTATAATTAATTCCCTTTTTGTTTGACAGTCTTGCTGCCATAGCAAGGAAGAGACCCCTCCATTATGGAACTGTTCTATCTGCACTGCTTGATTTTAATCCAAATTGTGAGACTTTAAGAGGATGTCATTATGTCGGCATTCAGTATTCCTTGAGAACTGCATTTTTGGATTCTTGAGGTCTACTTATCCAAAGAATTGTAGAGGTAATATTCTAGAATTTTTGGACGACACTCGACACCAATTAAAGGAGCTAATGATTTCTTCTTTTAGTATATATCTTATCTGCTCGATGGTTTTTTATTAATACCGTTGTTCTTCAATTTCTTTTTCTTTTTCTTTTGGTTTGCAGCTGAATCGCATAAGTGCCGTATCTGCAAATACACCCTCCAAAATTTGTCATACTTTTCCCGGAAATGGAAGATGTCAAAGGTTAAGTTTCAAGACCAAAGTGCATGGTTCAGTTGAAGGAAATGTACTTGACAAAGAATCGGCTAGTATCGGTGACAAGATAGGTAAATCGCTTGTCGCCTCATTAGATATCTCGATTTTAGGAAAACAATCTTGGAAGCCATGGTTTCTCTTAAGCTATTCAGAGCTGAAATATGGAGAATGAAACGCATCGCTTCTAACCTCATTATAGTTTATCCGGCTTTTGAAGCATCTTTGAATTTTTTTTATTTAAAATTATCAAAGGAAATTAACATGCCATCTGTATTTCATTCCTAATTTGTTTATAACAAAAAATGAATGCAAAATCTCTCTCTGTGGGTCATTTTGATGAGAATTGAATCCAAAACGCAGTTGCCTTGGTGCCGTAGTTCATAGTTTGCCACATTACGGTGGACTTTACAAGCAAAATAAAGTGTATATTATATTTGTTGCTTTCTCCTACATCTGATGCTTCTTCAATTTTGGATGGAATTACATTTAAGTACTGTCATTGATGTAGATTATGGAGTTGGTATTCACCATGTTGGAATTCTATGTGAAAACCTTGAAAGATCTTTTCAGAGATGCTGCGAGTTTAAATTTAAACGTAAAATAATGTAGAAGAAGGAGTTATCTTATGATGATCGGATTTTTTTCAATTAAAATCAGCAAACACATCGGAAGAATCGTAAAGGACACTATTGATGTGGATGAACTCAAGGTATTTTACTTTTGCCATATAATCTGCTTCTTTATGATACACAATCTTCTTTAGGCTGTTTTACTAAGTCTCGTGTATTTAGAAAGGGAGACCCGTTAAATCAAGAGTTGGAAGAAAAGGAGCGACTATTAGAAGAGGTGAGTGCAACGTGTTACATGTTATATTTTTATTTGTTTGTTTGTTTGAGCGTGGTGATAAGATAATTGTCTGTGCTGACAATCTTTTTGCACTGGTTGAGTATGCAATGAAGCTACGCAAGCCTATGATCTATGGTGCTACCAGGTTATTTGTGAACATCAATTGCTCTGTCCTTTTTGTATTGTTTTTATATTGTTGTGTCAATTTTCCCTTGTAATGTGCAGCCATCTTGAGAGGACTAAAATACCTTATTAATCAATTAATACTTTTAATCACATGTATTAATCTATTACAATTTATTCTTATTATTATTGAATCCCAAGCTGTGTGTTGTATATGTGTTTAAATTTAAATTTCAGCCGTACCAAAAAAAATTATAATTAAATTTAATGGGTGAATATAAAAGAAAAGTTTGGATTAAAAGTATGTTAGTTAAAACTTTAAAAAGAATAGATTCAGGAATTGGTAGGCAAATCCCTTTAATTGTTGCTTCAAAGTTTAAAAGTATCATTTATTTATATAATTAATGATTAGAATAGTAGGGTGCGGTTTTCTGAGAAGACTTTCTATATAAGGAGGAGACCAGGTGTCATTTTTTTTATGCATTTCCTTGGCTATGGGGTTTTGCTTGGTAGTTATGCAGCTATTTATTGAAAGTTGAAACTCATGCCTGTTTTGTGAATGCTTACATGCATGGCAAGCTGTTGTTAGCCTTTCTTTCTATTATGTTTGTTGCTTTGTGTTAGCATTCTCTATGCTACTTGCCCTACAAAATCTCCAAGTTTCCATTTTTATTAAAGATGGCAATCGGGTATTTGGAAATGTTAATTATCTGATCTTTGGCAATTTTTCCTAGCAGAATTAAGCTAATTTTATGGTTCTATCTTTAATTAATGCATGACTGAGCAATGCTTCCTTTACAGGTCAGTTTCCTGTTTCTTTGTCATGGATGGATATATTTATTGGAAAATGGGACAAAGTAACTTAATACAAAGAAATTTTACATTTGATTTTCTATACCTTTTAGATCACCTCTAATTTTAAGATTGATTTTCTATGCCTTTTATTTTATTTTAATCGTTAATTGTATGTCACTAATGCTTAATTGTTATAATTTTTTACATAATTTTTTTTACTCGAGGTTAAGAAGTTAGCATCACAATATCAAAAGGAAGCGGACAAATGCAATTCAGGTATGGAGACGTGCGAAGAAGTAAGGGAGAAAGCTGAAGAAGCACTGTCGGCTCAAATGAAATTAACAACAATGTGGGAAATAAGAGCTCGTCAGAAAGGGTGGAGAGAAAAGGTCGCCAAATCTAATGCATTTCCTTATTTCATTTAAGTAACTTCATTATAATGTCTTATTTTATTGATATTTTTATATTTAATCTAGTTTTTATTATTTATTTTAGTTTTGATTCTAAATTTTTATTTTTATTTTAATATTTAAGATAACTTGAGTTCTAACTTTTGGATTTTAATTGTGTTATTAATTTATTATTTTAAATTCTAAATTTAAATTCATTAATTTTTGTATTTAGTTTTAAAGTTAAAATTTTAATAGAAAATTTTTATATTTATATCATTCAATATTTTGATAATGAATTTAAATTTTTATATTAAATTTTTATAATATTATATATATATATTTTTGAATTTCATGACCTTTAGTGGCGCTTGTGGGAAAAGCGCCGCTAAAGGTCATGATCTTTAGCGGCGTTTTTTTCAAATAAACGCCGCAAACTTTAGCGGCGTCGGCTATAGCGGCATTTTTAGCGGCGATTGGAAAAACGCCGCAAATAGTTTTAGTGGCACTTAAAAGCGCCGCTAAAGGCCTAAAAAAACGCCGCTAAAAGTAAGTTTTGCTGTAGTGTGAAACAGATCCATGATGGTTTGGCATTCTTGTGTTTACAAGGAACAAATCAAAGACATAGCAGATTTGACTTTCGGATGTTCTCACCCCAAAGTAGATCCAAGATAACAAATCTGGCATCTCCATTTCGACGGAGAGCAGATACATAGCAGATCTAACCTTCAGATATTTATACTGAAGCAGATCCAAGATGATTTGGCATTCTTGTGTTTACAAGGAACAAATCGAGGACATAGCAGATCTAACCTTCAGATGTTTATACTGAAGCAGATCCAAGATGATTTGGCATTCTTGTGTTTACAAGGAACAAATCGAAGACATAGCAGATTTGACTTTCGGATGTTCTCACACCAAAGCAGATCCAAGATAACAAATCTGGCATCTCCATTCGACGAAGAGCAGATACATAGTAGATCTAACCTTCAGATGTTTATACTGAAGCAGATCCAAGATGATTTGGCATTCTTGTGTTTACAAGGAACAAATCGAAGACATAGCAGATTTGACTTTCGGATGTTCTCACACCAAAGCAGATCTAAGATAACAGATCTGGCATCTCCATTTCAGCAGAGAGCAGATACATAGTAGATCTAACCTTCAGATGTTTATACTGAAGCAGATCCAAGATGATTTGGCATTCTTGTGTTTACAAGGAACAAATTGAGGACATAGCAGATTTGACTCTCAGATGTTCTCAGACCAAAGCAGATCCAAGATGATTTGACATCCTTGTGTTCACAAGGAGAAAATTGAAGACACAATAGATTTGGCTTTCACATGTTTACGTTAAAGCAAATCTAAGATGATTTGGCATCTTTGTATTGTCAGGGAACAAATCGTAGAAGCAGATTTGGCATCTCTGTCTTCGACAGGGAGCAGATCAAAGATATCAACAGGACAGCCTTGAAATTTGCAATGAGCAGATTGAGGACCATGATCCGATAAGGCCGGGCAAATTTGGTCTCTTATGAGTCTTTGCTCGATTCCTGTTACACAACAATGAGCAAAGAGGGGCAGCTGTAATAACCCAAATTTGACCGGGCTTTAAAAAAGGGCAAAACAAGATAAATGGATAAATAAATATTTATTTTTAAAGTCCATTTAACAGTCCAGGTTACAAAGCCCAAGCATTGGGGCCCAAGCCTAAACAAGCCACATAACCTATACCCGTGTGACCCAAATACACCCGAAGCCCAATACATATACCAAACCCAATAAACCTATCAGCCCTAAAATCCCTGACCCGATTACAAAATTTAAGTGGCCTAATTGGCCCAAACTATTACACCAAGGCAGGAAACCCTAGGGTTTTTGCCTTCTTTCTCCTCAAGCTGCCACTGTTTCTGGAAGATTCGGGGAGCGTCTGTCCAGTTCCCCAAAATCAAGACGGCCATCAATGCTCTGTCTCAGGTTTTCAATGCCCCATCAGTGCCTCGTCATCTCAACAGCCACCGATCATACCCCCATCAAGGCCACGATTCCAGGCTCTGAGTCACGCCGTGATCAACACCTCCGGTAGACCATCGTCAAGCCTTCGTCACCGCCAGATTTCTCGCGAATACCTGTAAGATAGAACAACAGAAACCCACAAACATGAAGAAGAAAAGGAAACTAAACAGTAGTAGATAAACTAAAACCAATAAGGAAAGAAATCAAAGATTTCTTTCCAAAACATGTATAATCTAAAGGCTATAAAGCCTTTCTTTCGATTTGTAAAAAGAGGAGGTTTTTTTTTAGACAGAATATATAAAAAAGAGATCAAAAAGTTTATTAAAGAACAGAGGTGATATATTTAATTTTCTTTTTATTATTTATTTTTTTTACACAGCATATAGTAGAAATACATTATAAAGATCGTAAAGAGGTTACCCTTTTGAATAGCTGCGAAAAACGGACTTTTGAAAACCCTAACCACGGGCTCGGCGGCTCAGACGGTGGCACGTGGGCGCATGGGTGCTTGTATGCCCGATGACCGGAGCTTGGCCTGATGGAGGCCAGAGCCCGGAGGGCCTTTCCTCTCCCCTCTCTCAGAGAATTTCTTAGTTTTTTTTTTTTTAAAACAGGTTTCAAAATGATTTTTTAGGCCAAAGTTTGGCTTATATAGCCTGAGAGAAACGGTGCCGTTTTGACTTAAGTTAATAAGCTTAAAAACGATCTCGTTTTAAGACTTGAGGATCTGCGTGTTGACCAGTTTACCCGGGGAGGATCCGCGTGTTTTTGTAAAATGGGTTAATTATCCAATTGGTCCTCTCGCAATTTTAATATTTATAATTCTATTTTATTTATTTTTAATTTAGCTCTGATGTTTTAATTATGTTTCAATTTAGTCCTCTCAGTAATTTTAAAATAGTATTCGGGAAACGGCGTCATTTTGGGATTAGGGTTTAATTACCCAATGAGTCCCTCAGTTTTAGCTTGTGTTTTAATTAAGTCCAAATATTTTTATTATTTTGCAATTAACCCCAGATTCTTCAATTAAATTCAATTTTAATCCCTTTTTATTTTTTTATATATATTTTTAATATTAGTTATAAAATAGTATATATTATTTTTATTATCTAATATATTATTATTCTTAAAAAGGATTTGTTTATCATATATTTTTATTATATATACTATTTATTTTGTTATATTTGCATTTTTGCTATATGTTATATGTATTTTTATTATATATTATTTATTTTACTATACATTTTTAGTTTTTATCATATATTTATATATATATATTTTTTTTTTTTATTATATGGTTTTAGTATATATCATTTTTATATATTATTAATTATATTATTCATATTATTATACATTCTATTTATAAATTTAGTATATATTATGTATTTTCCTATATGTATTAATTATTTTACTATATTTTTATATGAAATACTTATTAGATTATTATTATTTTATATATTCTTCATATATTATATTATATATTTTATTACTACATGATTTATATTATTACATATTTTTATTTGTAAGTTATATTATATTTTACCATATTTCCTTATTACCTTTATTTTATCATAAAGTATACATTATTACTTATTAATTATATACATTCTTTTTTAAAGAATAGCAACATCTAGTACATTATTTTTCTTATATACTAAGTTATTATATCTTATAATATAATCTATATATGTATATATTCTTTTAAAAAGAAAAAAAGGTTCTTTTTTATTGTTTTTACATCGTTTAATATGTTTCTAAATAACTTACTTTTATATTTCATATATTTAATTTGCTTATCTATTTTTGGATTCTCTTTTATTTTGATATTGTTTAATAGGTTAAATTTACATATCATTTTATTCTTGTTTTTATATATTCGCGTAAAATTAGTTATCTATGATAATTTAGATATATATTTGCATAGAATGTTGTTATATATATATATATATGTTATACTATTAAATCCATTATGCTCTATGTTGTATTGTACATGTAACACTAATGCATCAACATTTATGTTATTTAAGATATACGCAAAGTGATAAATTGTGTAATTTATGCCATTATTTTAAGACATTATACTATATTTGCATGAAAGGATAAAGCATGTACATTGTAATTAGATTTATTTAGTTCTTTGTAATATGCAAAACATATCATTATTCTTAAAACCAAAGTTATATCTCACTTTATTCAAAAGATGAATTTTAAAAGTGAGGCAAAGTTTTGATATTTTGGAAATTCAAAAACTAGTGCCCTAACATGCTGGGTTGCGATTTCTCGTTTGTCTAAATATTTAAAATATCCTTTTAAAAGAGTTTTACAAATCACGAGATGATTTTAGTTACGAAAGATTAAAGATATCGTGTCCAATCATGCTAGATGTGATGTTTGTACTCTTTTAAAACAAATGAATCTTGATTTTTTTTTCAAAACATCATGGTTTTAAGGAAATATCATTTTTAATTTTTTAAAATTTCTAACATTAAGACAAAATTATTCAATTTGGTACCAACTTTGGGCGTTATGAGGGTGCTAATCCTTCCTCGTACGTAACCGACTCCCGAACCTATTTTCTCAAAATTTTGTGGACCAAAACGTTTATATAGTGATCCAATCACACTTTAAAAGATTGGTGGCAACTCCTGTTTTCGTTTTTCAAAAGTCGATCCCCATTTTCCAAACATCGCTTTTTAAAAAAATGGTTTCGACATAAGTCACTAAGCCGTGTAACTATCTGAGTTACCACGCACGCCCATGTACCAGGTTGTGTGCTAGGTCGTGTAACTCACTAACTTGAAACACAAGGAAATTTCAAATGACACACGACCATGTCGCCAGGCCGTGTGTGTCACACGACCATGTGACAACCCCTGTGAACCCAAAAACTTACCTAAAATCAAGCCATTTCAAGTCCAATTCATACCTAACCATTCAAACCATTTGGGTACACACTCAAGGGTTTCAAATATCATCCAAGCACACCTATACATGCCATTCCAAACATCCTAAATCACCTAACTAGAATGCCATTCAAAGGCACCACAATTGTATCAAAACATCCATTACCAAAACATGCCACTATTTCCATTTTCCATTGTCAATTGAGTGTTCAAAGCTTGCAAAGAAAATAAGGACGTTCTACTTAGAGAATCAACAACAACATTAGCTTTTCTTGAATGATAGTCAATAATCAAATCATAATATTTTAACAGCTTTAACCATCGGCGTTGTCTCAAGTTCAACTCTTTCTTTCCCATTAAATACTTCAGGCTTTTGTGATTTGTGAAGATGACATTTTTCTCCGTACAAATGGTGTCATCAAATCTTTAAAGCAAATACAATAGCTGCAAGCTCTAAATCATGAGTCGGGTAATTTTTCTCGTGCGATTTCAACTATCGAGAAGCATAAGCTACCACTTTTCCTTATTGCATTAAAACACAACCTAAACCATTCAATGAAGCATCACTATAAATCACGAATTCCTTACCGGACTCTGGCTGAACCAACACAGGAGCTTTGGTCAATAACACTTTCAATTGATCAAAGCTTTGTTGACACTTCTCAGACTATTCAAACTTAATATCTTTCTGGAATATTTTCATTAACGGTGTAGCAATCATTGAAACTCATTTAACGAATCTCTGATAATAACCGGCTAAACCTTGAAAACTTTTTATTTTTGAAACATTTCTTAGAGGTTTCCAATCCACTATAGCTGATATTTTACTTAGGTCAATTATAATACTGTCTGTCGATACAACATGTCCCAAAATCCAACTTCTCAGAGCCAAAACTCGCACTTGCTAAGTTTAGCAAACAACTGTTTATCGTACAAAATCTGTAAAATTAATCTCAAATGTTATGCATGCTCAATTTCATCTCGGGAATAGATCAAAATGTCATCATGAACACAACGACAAATTTGTCTAGATATAGTCGAAATATCTTATTCATCAAATCCATAAACACAGTAGGTCTATTGGTTAAACCAAACGACATAATAAGAAATTCATAATGTCTGTACCTGGTTCTAAATGTAGTTTTTGGAACATTCGAGTCTTTAACCCGTAATTGATAATATCTAGAACAGATATCAATATTTGAAAATACTGTCGCACCTTTCAGCTAATCAAACAAATCATTGACACATGGCAATGGATACTTATTCTTGATCGTGACTTTGTTAAGCTATCAATGGTTGAAACATAACCGTATCGACTTGTCTATAACACCTCAAACCCGGCCTAAATGTTATAGCCGAATCTGCGATGTCACATTAAAGTGTGTTTTGAAAAGCATAGTTCTGTTGAAAAATCCATACTATATAAAAACCCTCGTAGTGATCTTTTACAAAAATTTAGGATATCTTGTTCATTGATAAAAACTCAAGTGGGTTTAGCAAAAAGTTTAATCATTTTAGATTGTTATTGCACTTTAAAAACAATGGTTACTTGCGGAAACTTTTAAAGTATTTTGCAATGGTGTGGTGTTTTAAAAAGATTTTTTCTTATGAAAAACCACGACCTACTACTAACAGATATGATCCAAGATAAATAAAACCCAAATCAAAAGTAAAACTTTAGAAAGGCCTTATTACATAACAAATACCCCAAATGAAATGGCTTAAAGATTAAAAGTTTAAAACAGAAGTAAGAGCAGCTGTGTGGCCTCCATCAAGTCCCTCGCAACACCGATCTGCCTAAGGATTACCTGCACAGGAAAGTGGAAGGGTGAGTTTATGAAAACTCAGTGTGTAATCCCTTACAATAGTCAGTCAAATAGTGGGCAAATACAGTTTGGGCCTAAGCCCATTTCAGCGAAATCCAGTATTAGTTAGGGCCGTAGCCCATTATAGTATCAGTATCAGTGTGGGCCTTAGCCTATTACAGTATCAGTAACAGAAATGCAAACAAAAGTCCTACCCATTCATCCTTTACACTCCACTCCGTCCAGACGTACACTCCATGTGGGGATAAAATCGACCCACCGATCCCTACACTCCAAAATATAACACCGATTACTGCACTAAACAATATTTGTAGCAGAGCTTCCAGCACAATACACTTCCTCCAAATATATCAAACCCACCCCCATGCATCATGTCTTGTCATAATATCATATGTGTATGCAAAATGTCATGCTCGAATACAGTCATACATATCATAGGGGTATATTAGTCATTTACCTTACAGGGGTATAACGGTAATTGCATCAAATTAGGGTCTAGGTATACTTGCCGACCTAACAATAGGTCCACAGTCGTCTTGGGCGACCCGTGCAACCTTACAGTCAAATAGTAAAAATGGCCCAATGCCCATATTGCGGGACCATGTGGGCCCACACGCCCGTGTGGCCCACAAAGCCTAAAAATGGCCTTGACCGTGTAACCTACACAGCCTAGCCCAACAATATCCACACGTCTGTGTGTTTTACCCGTGTAGGACCCACGAGCCCGTGAGGCCCACACGGCCCAAGATGGCCTAAGCCCATAAAAACGCTCGTAGTGGCCTCTACGATCAAACGCCCACATTTTAAGCGTTCGAATTACTACACGAGCGAGCGCATGCTCGTGTAGTGTCAATAGTCGTGTTTTTTAACTTTTGCCGATCTATAGTTATTGCAATATGATTACACACCTATTGAGAGAAGAACGCCAATCAACACTCGCCCCAACCTAGATCCAAGCATGATCCAATGTTAGTCCTTAAATCGTTAGGGTTAACACCCTCTTATTAACATTTAATCCCCAATATGGTACATACTTCTTACCTTGGTTAAGCAAGTATGATATAATCCCTCTTTAAACCAGTGATCACCAAATCCTTCGCACAACCTGCATTGTATCTTAATCTCTTTAACTATCACCATGAAAGAAAATAACTAGAACTGAAAGAATGACAACTTAGCACTACATAGAACTAAGAACGGTTGACAGAAGACATCGGCCTATACCTACACAAGAGTTGAAACGCTTGTACCTTTATCATGAATCAGCAACACAGGAAGATGTTAGAAGAAAAGACCACAACGGTGGAGAGAAACAAGAGTAAACCAAGAGCATTTATCGATTCGTCAGAGAACCGTTACTAGCCAAAAATAGAATAAATGAGTAGAGGGGAAATATTCGGCTAACCTAACACACGGAAGGAAAAGAGAACCGAAACAACAGAAATGAAGGGGGAATAGTAGATATATTAGGTCAAAGACAAAATAAAAGGTAAATGCTAATGACCGATTGAGAGAGAGGAAGCATGAATGTTCGGCAAAGGTAAAGAAAATTAAGAGAAGAAAAGTGAGGGAGAGAAGAAAGCCCAAAGAAAAAGCAGAAAAATAAAATACCCGAATGGTCTAAGTAGTAATCGGCCCTAGACAAAAACGAAATTAATAACAAAGGGGTAACTATCGAAATGGAGAGCACTTGCTAGTCTTAAAGCCGAATTTTGAGTGTTGGGAGATCACAAATGGCACCACTCTCTACTCCTCTCAAAATATCGAAAGCATTGAGTGCCTACAATTCCCATTCGACACCAACTATTTTCCAACCACAAATCCCCACGATTTTCTCCTAAAATCTCTCCTTAAATCCCTCCATGACTAATTCAAACCCCACTCCACTCTGCAGTGTTTTGGTCAAACTCTACTACCTCCCATGGCCATCAATAAAAATAATCTCCATTTACACAAATAGGGATTCGAATCTCAGACTACTAGGACACTCCACACGCCACTATCCACTAAACCAGCAGGCCCATTCTGTCATGTTTTTAACAAATTTTACTTATAACCCTACTCACCAAAGATAGGGGTTTTATCCTCAAAAACCAAAATCTTTGTGGAAGCCAAGGCTTGAACCCATGACTTTCTAGACACTCCCAGAACACTCAGAACACTTAACCACTGAAGCAGATACACAATTATGTGTCACTTTCTTGCACAATTAAATATTTATGTGCAACCTCCAACCTGTACCCCTACTCAAAACCTAATACTTCTAGGCCCAAAATTTGAGGCGTTACACCGTCTTTTTTCTTAACAAACAACACAGGAGCACCCTAGGGAGAAAAACTAGGCCGAACAAAGCCTATGTTTGTTAGCTCCTACAACTGTGCTTTCAACTTTTCGAATCTGTAGGTGCCATTCTATATGGAGCTATCAATATTGGAAAAGTTCCCCGGTACTAACTCAATAGCAAATTCAACCTCTCTAACTAGCGGTAAACCTAGTAACTCTTCTGGAAATACATCTGAGAATTCACAAACAGTCGTAACCGACTCTAATTTCAATTCTGAAACCCTGGAATCAAATATATAAGCTAGATACACCTCATAGCCCTTTCTGACATATTTCTGTGCCAACATAGCTAAAATTACATTAGATGTACCATCAATTCTATTTGATTCAACTCAGATTATTTCACCATTCTGACATTTCAACGCAATTTGCTTTTATCTATTGTAACAGCCTATTTTTTAGTGGTGTCAGAAACAGTGGTTTTGGGGCCACCATATTTGATGAGTAAGTCCATAAATATTATATTTAATATTTACGAATTTATTGTGACTTTGAAAAGGTTTTTGATATAGTGATTTTTGTTTTATAAGCGATTTATTAAGTTCAAGTGGTAAGACCCTAAGGTTAAGTGGTTTTAGAAAATAAGGTATTGAGACCTCTTTTATATAAAAATGAGTCATAAATATTTTTAATAAATATTTACGGAGTTTCATTAAGATGGTATTAAATTTTCATTGAAAAATTTTAACGTTTCGATAGTTAATTAATTAAAAATGGCTAAATTGTAAAAGATGTAAAATTTGATCACTTTTTTATTTTAGAGATTAAATGGCTTCATGAATGAAAGTATATGGACCAATATGGTAAATATACCATATTATAAATGAGTGGACAGTTAAAGCGTGTAAGTTGAAAATGCATGTATAATTGAAGGGTAAATTAGTAACTTAAGAAAGAAATAAATTGAAAAAAATAAGGTAAAAGTTGATTATCATCTTTCAAATTGAAACTCCACCGAATTTGAAAGTAGAAAACTCCATGGAAGATGAGCAAGGTTCGACTATGGTTTTATCTATGCATGGTAAGCCATTTTTCACCTATTTCTGTAAATTTTTATGTTTTTTACATCGTTGCAACTAGGTCCAGCTAGCCTGTACCTTCGATTTTGAAACTGTTAAAGATTTTTAATCTTTCCATTAATGAATATTGTGATTTTAGATGTTCAATGATGAATTTGAAATGTTGGTTGATATTTAAAAGTATTTTATTAAGTGATTTTTGATGAATTTTTTGATTAGGGACTAAATTATTAAATTAATAAAAGTACAAGGATTTAATGTGAAATTGTTGCATAAATGGGCTGTTTTGGATACCATGAACATTCAGCTAAGCTCAATTTTGGGTAAAAATGGTTAATTTGCATGTTTTGGGCTCAGGGACTAAATTGAATAAAAGTAAAATTTTAGGGGCAATTTTGGAAAAAAGTCAAAAATGACTAAATTGCATAAAATGAATTTTTTTATTGTATAAATTAATATATTGAATGAAATTATTAATTTAGATCATGATCGGGTGGAAAATCAAAGGAAATGAAAATTACCAAAATGCCCCTAAACATTAGAATTTCTACAATTTAGCCAGGTAAGTTCGTATGAACTGTATTATGCGTAATTTTGATTTAAATTGAAATTTAATATGTGATTAAATTAATATATATATGTTAATATGCAATTTATCGTGATATGAAATGACTTAAATTCAACAACGTATGATGATTACCGAGCCCTATTTGCACCTTAGGATTTCATAGGATACAAATGACATGTCATTAGGGTTTATATGATTCGGGTGCTGGTCCTGAACATCTTACCAATGGCTGAGGTCTGACATGTGTTGTGGATAGTGTAACACCCCTTACCTGTACCCATGCCAAGGGACAAGTACGAGGTATTACCAGACAGACATGCAGGCAGAATTAGAAAATACGGGCCATAAAATTTCGTTTCAACCTTAAATCGATTTACTTGCACGGGCCTACGAGGCCTTTATTTGATACCAAGAATAAATCAGAACAATATCGGACATTCGGCATGAATTCTTTGAATAATACCCCACACGCCTGTGTAGGGGTTTACACACGCTCGTGGGTAGAGAAAACACGCCCATGCCCCTAAACGCTGGGCAACACTGACTTATAGACACGGCCATGGCACACACCCGTGGGTTCACCCCGTGCCCATGACTTGAGCAATCTGTTAAAATAACACAGCCAAGACACACGCCCGTGTCTCTAGCCCGTGCTTGATGCTAACTTAAAATTTTAGGTGCAGGGGACGCATGGCCATACCACACACCCATGTGAGTGGCCCGTGTGTCACACACGGCCAAGACACACGCCTATATGTCCCACCATAAGGACCCTATTAAGCTATTTTCCAAGCCCTTGGTCACTCTTTTTACACCCTCATACCTATTAGATATCAATTAACAAGCAATATTCACTTAATACTTATGAATTGACTTCATAAAACCTTATTGCATGGAAACCTCATATCATTGGTTTGCACATGCCATAATGCTCCTTAATGGTTTGAGAAATGATAGAAATATTTGCCTCGACATTGGATTTGGCTCGATGTTTACTCATTGCCAATTATGATCCTCCCAATTCCGATGAATTGGTCATGTTTCACAAATATGTCTATATTATGACATATACATAAGCATTCAACAATTCATTTAGCATGATTGGTGGGATAACATACCACACCCCAAAAGACCATATATCAAGGCCATTACAAAATGTATAAACAAGACATCCAAGCCTTTACGTTGGTTAGCCAATTGGCATTTAACAAAATAACTCAAAAACACCTATACATGCCAATTAACAAAATGAAAGTATTCATATACCAAAGCGGACCTAGTTGATAGTGTGTTGAAATCTCCAACCGTCCTTCAAGCCTTGTGAGTCCTCAAGCTCTGAAAAAGTAGGGAAATGAGAGGAGTAAGCATTTACATGCTTAGTAAGCTCGAATAACCAGAAAGTACACTTACCAGGTAATTAAGCATTCAACCATATTTGGTTAGTAATCTCAATTAGCATAAAATGCTTTTCCTAGTAATACACTCAATCGATGAGTTAGATATATATATATGTCAATAATACCATGGAATTTAACTTAGATGAGCTCATCATTTCACATTTCATCTTATACATGTATATCATATTAGTCTCATTGAGTATATAGGAAATCTCGATGGCCGTCAATTCGTATGAATGATCATATCAGGTGCACTCACGTGAACCTCACATTTTTATGGCGGGATTACCAGGCCAAGCTAAATTCCCCATTCAAGAACTCATAAGGTAATGCTGGGATTACCAGTCTAAGCTAAATCCCATTCATGGCAAACATCCTTAATGAGCTAGGATCTAAATTACCAGTCCAGGCTAAATTTAGACCCTATTTGGATTACCCGTCTGGGCTAAATCCACAATGCACATTTATTGTTCGGGAGGCTTAATCATTCAAAAGAAACACTCGTCCGGGTTAGATCCTTTTCATAAATGAGATCAACAGATTACCCGTTCGGGCTAATCCTTACTGCAACACATGCAGGATCTCATTATTCATGTGAATCATGGTTCATCCATCGGATTCCCGATTCAACTTCAACCGAGACATTTATCAACATATCATTATCCAATAACATTTCATACATTTACATATTTTAATCAAATGCAATTTATCATACATTTACTAAAATATATAATTGAGCATATTATGTATTTACTTTAAGTTATCCGAACTTACCTGGTATTTGTTTTGTTTAATGTTTCGATCACTCCAAAACCTTTTGTTTCCCTCGATCGACCTCCAAAATTTGTTCCTCGGGGACTATAACAATAAGAATAGATTATTAACCACTCATTTTATCCATTTCAGATCTAAATTCTACCCCCGGTCAAAATGACCATTTTGCCCCTAGCCTTTCAAGTTTTTACGATTTAGTCCCTAGGCTCGTATAATGAAACTCATGCAATTTCTACCTTACCCAAGCCTAGCCAAACATTTTTCTCTCCTATGGTAACTCACATCTCCCATTGGTTTCACATTTCTACCACACATTTTAAACTTTCACAAAATGGTCCCTATAAGGGTTTCTCATGAAAATCACCTAGAAAAAGATGTTTAACACACATCATCCTTTTATATTCCTCCATGAACCATCAAAATACAAACATGTCATGCATGGGTAAATTTTTAAACATGAACCCTAGCATTAAATATGGGTAGAGATGGAAAGAACAAGCTACTGGGATCTCAAAAATACAAAGAACATTAAAAACGGGGCTTGAGAGCACCTACTATTGAGCTTGAAAATTGAAGAAACCCTAACTATGGAGGGCTCAAAATTTTGACAGCAATGGGGGAAGAAGATGGCTGATTTTTGCTTCTTTTTCCCTTTTTAATTCATTAAAATGGCAAATGACCAAAATGCTCTTAAACCCCTTTCTTTAAAAATTCATCCATACGAGCCTATTTTTTGTCCAAATTTCTAGAACTTGGTCAAATTACTATTTAAGGCCTCTAATTCATAATCCAAATCAATTTCATATAAATTGATTCTAAAACCCATGTTTTGAAATTTATTCAATTTGGTCTCTAATTCCCAATTGAACATCTTACACTTAAAATTTCTTCATGAAACTCTAATGTAAACATATCCTCATATTCTAAACCTCATAACATTCATAAAATAAATATTTTAATGTCGGATTTGTGGTCTTAAAACCACTATTCTGACTAGGCCCTATTTTGGGATGTTACAGATACTCCACAGCTCGTGTGAGCAGCATCGTGTAGCTACGTTCTAACCCACAGCTCATGTGAGCAGGCCCACAAGCATTTTGATTCTCAGCTCATGTAAGCATACATGTACAGGAATTAATGGATTACAGTTATATGAGTTAGCACACTATGTGTGAGCTATCCCGAGTATCCAATGATATTCTAAATGGTTCAACGGGCATTATTCAGATAAGAAATGGTAAGATAATGATATGTATTATGACATGTACATATATGAACATCTTTGATATGATGATGTAATATCCTGATTTTGGGCTTAGTCGGAATAGTAGTTTCGTGACCACAAAATTTGAGATAGAAATAATTATTTTATGATTATTTTGATGATTATGATATGATTGAATGACTGTGTGAAAATTTCGTGATGAAATTTTATGCCTAAAGTGTTTAAATTGAAAGTAGGGACTAAATCGAATAAGTTGCAAAATTTACATTCTAGAAGTTTTTAGTATGAAATTGCATTGAAATATTAATTAGGAGGTCTTAAATAGCAATTTGACCAATTTTAAGTTCATGGACAAAATTAGGACATGGAAGGAATTTTTGAAAATTTAGTAGTAAGGGCATTTTGGTCATTTAGGGGTAAAATGAATTAAAATACAAAATTAAAAGCCAATTTTGCTCATCTTCTTCATGGAGGCCGAAATTAGCATGGGGGAAGCCATGGCTAGGGTTTTCAGGCTTTCCAAGCTCAATAGTAAGTGATTCCAAGCCTCGTTTTTAATGTTCTTTACGTTTTTGGAATCCCGGTAGCTCGATTAAGCTTATTCTAGCAATAATTTAAGCTAGGGTTCATATTTGGAAAAATACCCATAGGTGAAATGTGTTTATTTTGATGTTTTATGGTAGAATATGAAGCTTGAAATTGTGTTAAACAACTTTTGCTAAGTGATTTTATGTAAAAACGAGTAAAACGACATAATCGGTAAAAATACCTAATGTTCATAAGTACATGTTAGAGTGAGAATTTGATGTTGCTATAGAAGGGAAAAATGATTAGAATGTCATAAAACATAAGAAAATAGGCTGAAGTTTAATTTACGAGCTTTGGGGCAAAAGTGTAAATATGCAAAAGTTTAGGGGCAAAATTGTAATTTTTCCAAAACATGATTTTGGGTCAATTTGAATAATGTGAGTCCTAATTAGACTATATTTTAAATGATAGAGCAAGGAAAACTGAAATTCAGGGCTAAAATGGGGAAAATACCAAGTTGTGGACGAAATGGTAAAAGTAGCCATTTTCGCATACGAGGTAAGTTCATGTGTAAATAATGTAGCATAATTGTTATTTTTAAGTTATTGATGTTAATTATATGATATGCTGATTTTTAATCGTGAAATATTATGCTTTGTGGTTAATGTTGAGTAATATGCAAATTATGTTTACTACTTGATAAATATGAATTGCTACCGGAGTATCGGTTTTTCGATATTCCGTGGAAGACGACAAATGTCGGATCGAGGGAAAAATCCGTTTGAACCTTAGGAATAGATTAGGATACAAGTGACATGTCACTAGGATGGTTGAGCATCCGAACTCGTTGAGTTGAGTCCGGGTTCACTTATGGATGCGAATGTTTGAACTCATTGAGTTGAGTCCGAGAGTTTGAGAGATGTAACTAGGCATCCGAGCTCGTTGAGTTGAGTCTGAGTTCACTTATGGATCACGACGCCCGAGCTCGTTGAGTTGAGTCCGAGTTCACTTATGGGCGGGTTACATGATTGCTTGATTACATATATGGCACTTATGTGCAAATTATCCGTGTATCCGAATTATATTCCGATGTGTTCAAACGGGTAAAAGTTCTACTCAAATGGAGGAATACTAGAGATGAAAGGGACATATTGGTAAGTGTTGTGAGATGGATACTTTGAACAGTATGTACTTAACCCTCGGGTTGAAAACTCGATATATCAACAATGTGGTAAGATGATAAATGAAAATATGACATGAATGTCTTGATGATGATTATGCAAATGATATTTTATGTTTGCTTATATGGTTATGTTACTTGCTATTTGCATGTGAACTTACTAAGCATTTATGCTTACTCCCTCCTTTTCATTCCTTGTAGTTTTGACAAGTCGGCTCGGAAATCGGGAACGGTCGGAGGCTCGCTCACACTATCCGTATACCATCTTGGCATAATGGCTTGAATATTTTGAGTATGGCATGTATAGCACTATAATCATTTTGTATATATGGTCTTATGATATGGTTATTGAGTGGTATGAAAATTCTTGGTAATGATTAGCCATTGGAATGGCTAATCATGATCATATTTGGTGTTATGTATGTCAAATTGCTAGCTAATCCATGGAAACCATGAAATAGGTAAAATTTACCATAAAATATATTCAGACAGCGGTAGTGACGTGAATTTTAAAAATCACTAAAAATAGTAGAAATGGAATTAAATAATGAATAAGTTATGGAATCAAATCTTGATGAGTCTATTTTCATATGGAATGAACAAAATAGGCATATAAATTATATTTTATGAGATATTTAAACTTTTGTGAAACAGGGCCAGAGTGATTTCTGGATCCCCTATTCTGACTTTAAAAATTCATAATAAATTTTACAAAAATAATTATAAGTTATTATTTATATGTACAGATTCCTTATTGAGTCTAGTTTTAAGAGAAGCAAACCTCATAGTCATTGAAATTTTTTATAGAGAGATATCTGATTCGTAATACACAGAGGTCAGAGTAGTCAAACCCTGAAACAGGGGAGATTTTAACTAATAAACTGTACTATTTGGATCAACCAAAAATTCTAGAAAAAAATTATTAGATATAAATATGAGTCTAGTTTCATAGAAAATTTATGGATCTTAATTTTGAGTTTCGTAAATCGAGATATGAATTTTTAAGCGACTGTGATGCAGATTTTCAACTTGTCTGAAAATTTTAGAATTAAATTGTTTGAGCTGTTTAAGTAATGAATTAAGTCTGTTAACACCTCGTATTCGACTCCAGCGATGGTCTCGGGTACGGGGCGTTACAGATGACACATGGAAATTATGTAAATTAAGATGAGTGATAAACTCAAGTGTTACATGTTGAAAATAAATGGTTATCCATGTTGAATTTATATGAAATATGTTCAAGTTTGCTAACATGTGTTGTTGTCTGATGCTTAGGCATGGGCCAAGCTATTGGTTGATTTGTCTTATGTTTACTTATAAGTTGCATTGAAATGGTTAGTGCCCAAATGGAAATATGCTTGTGTTTATAAAAGTGTGGTAAGGTTTAAATTATGTAATTTCTTATGAAATGGTTTATTATGTGGTTAATTCTAAAAGAGCTATGTTTATATGCACTAGCTTGTGGCTATGGTTGATGATATGCTTATGTCTTGTGTGTTATGCATATGAAACGGGTGTGGAAAGGTAATGAAATAGTAAGTTCATACCTGAAGTGTAAAATGATAAAAAAAAGGGAATGAAGAATTGAATTGATGTTGTTATTTAAGCTTAAGATAGTAAATGCAATGGAAAATAATGAAATGCAAATAAAAATAAGAACAATTGAAAGGGTTTAAAGTTTTAAAAAATCCTACTACACTAGGGATGATATGTACATGTGATACTATGGATTTAGTCAACTTGTGAGTTGTTGAATATGGTTTCAGGAATCCTGCAGTGTTGGTATTAAATTATTCTTGATATGTATAAATTTCATATTTGAAATGGATTGATATGACTAAAGTTTATACGAGTATACTAAGCATTCATTACTTACGTGATTATTTTTCCCTTACTTTTTTAGATTAAAGGAAGCTCGACTGGGTTGGAAGCTCGTCAGAGATCTATCACACTATCCAGTGATTATATCAGTAGATTTTGATGTCTTGGTTAAGGTTACAATGGCATGTATAGGTGAACTTATGATTGATGATTAGTTAAAGGTTAGTTGATGTGTTTGGCATGTATATGTCATTTTGGGTGATATAGCCTTGGTACATTTGGTGCCTTCTTGATATGTGTTAATTTGATAATGTGTTAAAGCATGTTTTAATGGCCAATGTGATATATGATGAATTGACCCCAACATGGTCAAGTTATGGTATGTTTTGGAAAGGTTTTGAACTAGATATGGCATGAATCTAATATGGTATGGTGATTTGGTACATTTGTTATAAATGACCTATATGGCTATTGGTGCTAGTTATTGAATGGCGTACTTGGTACCATTTGGTGTGTTATTGATAGGTAAATCAAATGGTATGCTTTGATGTCAACTTATTTTGAAGTTAGTGAAAATTTTTGGCAAATTTGAGTATATGGTTATATATGTTTAGGTGTTGAGATTGAGGTGCCTTTGGGCATATTGGTTGTATACAAATGAACAATATCTGGTTAGCTTGATTATGTATGATCATGATGCATTTTGATGGCTTGTTTAATTGTGCAAAAGTGATTGTAGGTACATGCATGAATGGGTGAGAAAAATGGCTTGGAAATGGCCTATTTTTCGTCCACACGGGCGTGTGTCTTAGCCGTGTGTGACACACGAGCGTGTGTCTCAGCTGTGTGTGACACATGGTCGTGTGTCCCATGTAGCTTTCAAAGGGTTGCAAGTCAGGCTATTACATGGCCTAGCACATGGCCTGGCACATGGGCGTGTGGCTTGGCCATGTGACCCAAGTTAGTGAATTGCATAGGCACAGGCACAGGCACAGGCACGAACACGAGCTAGGACACGGCTGTGTGTCCCTACTTCGAATGTTCACATGGCCTGAGACACAGGCGTGTCTTGATGGCCGCTAAAGTAACTAAAAATTTGACTAAGGCAAGTGCACCTATCGAATAGCAGTATAGTTATGGTGAGACCCGAAATATCATATCCACGAGGACTAAAAGTACTAGTAATTACTATCTTTTTATTATATAGCCTAAAAATTAAAGAATGTTTTATTTAAAACTAATTATCTAATTAACTAAGTTTACGACAAAGATTAAAGTTGGGAAATACTTTTGGAAAATAGATGGAAAATACAATACCCAAGGAAGAATCCACCTAAACTTCACTTATTACTTTTGAATTAGACGATTTCTTCACTTGACTTAATCCGTAGAAATCCCTGATTTATGTTAATATCTCTCTCGAGACTAAGAACAACTGACTCTAGTTTGATTAATTGAAATCTCTTTCTAATTAAAACCCTTATTGTTGCATTAACTCGATCTATGGATTCCCTTATTAGATTTGACTCTAATCCAATAGATTTATGTTGTCCTATCTCTAGGATTGCATGCAACTCCGCTTAATTATGAATGATCTACTCTTAAACAGGGACTTTTCCTCCACTAAATAAGCACATCAAAAACCTGAATTAATATCCTGGAATATTAAAGTAAGGGTTAAACTCACAATTAAGAATAAGAACAATTATTTATCATATAAATCAAAGAGTAATAAGATTCGTCTTAGGTTTTATCTCCCTTAGGTATTTAGGGGGTTTAGTTCAGAATAATAATGGAAAACATCTCAAAGTTTGGAAAACAACAAAACATAAAGAAACCCAAAAAACTTCTAAGAAATTGGATGGAAATCTTTAATCTTGATGTAGATCCTGCCTCCAAGGTGATTCTGATGACTTTCCTTCAGTATTTTCTGCCCTCCACTCTGCGTGTCCCCTTTAATCCTCTTCTAGGGTGTTTATATAGGCTTTGGAATGCTTCAAAACCCTCAAAATTAGCCTTTTTCGAGTAGAATTGGACTTGGGCTTGACAGAGACACGGTCGTGTGCCACGCCCGTGTGAAGGGGCTCAGGCCGTGTGCAATTCTGACTTGGATGAATGTCAACACGGCCATGGCACACAGGTATGTGGTCTACCCATGTGTCACACACGGGCGTGTGGATCACCCGTGTGGAAGTGCCTAGGCCGTGTGAAACACTAATTTAGGCCCAATTTGTCCGTTTTTGGCCCGTTTCTCTCTCCTTTTGCTATCCTAAGCTTTCTTGAGTATAAAACATGAAATTAAAGGATTAGGAGCATCGAATTCAATGAAATCAAGGAAAAAACATCCATAAACAAGCCAAGTATGGGGTAAAAATATGTATATATTATGGTTTATCAAATATCCCCACACTTAAGCATTTGCTTCTCCTTAAGCAAAATCCTCAACTCACAATTAGAATAAATTCTTCTCAACTTATAATTTTCATCAATAATGTTCGAAATAATCCACAGGTAATCATACGTTAAGAGCTTAACTAGAAGAATATTAAAGTTGCAAACAATCCAAATTGAGCATTCCAATCATAAAATCGTAGATACCCCCCTTATCTAAGTAATTACCTTTAATTCCAAATCGAAAAAGATTGACATCCTCACTAAAGATTCACTCAAATCACTCAAAGCATTTAAGGTTCAATAATTAAGCACTCAATAGTCAAACATGAAAAGTTATGACCATAGGCTTGCATGAAAATCAAATCTCCACCACTATAAATGAGATGATACACAAATCAAAAGGTCTTTAACCGGGTTATAATGGGGCTTGGGTTAAAGGTGTGGATAAAGGCTGAAAAAGAGGGTTAGAATCGAGATTAATTTAATAAATTACCAAACTTAAAAAAATAAAGCTAATCACTGAATTACAAACAAGTGCCAGAAATAACACTAACCAAAACTAATGAAGTGAGCTTTTCTCTCAATATAATGACTTTAACTTATCTAAGCTCTTTAGAAAAATATGTATAAAAATAAGTTGTGTTTTTTTTTAAGAATAAGAACAAGTATAATAATAGAAAGTACATAATAAGAAATAATTCAGCAACTAGAATGAACGAACATAGTTAGGTAACTAATCAAATCAAATCTCGATAAAAAGGAGTCAATAAAAAGGGAGAAATTCTTAACGAATCAAAAAGGGTTAAGTTGTGGGTTAATATTAAAGGGAAAATCAAGAAATAATAGTTAAGGCCCCAAAGGGGTTCACTAGGAGTCAATTATGTGGGTAGGCTTTTTATAGGATAATGGGTTAAAACCTAAGTGCCTTTATCATTTTAGTATATGAAATCAAAGGTGTGGTTTCGACATGTATAATCGATACAAGTTCTAGAATAAAAAATCAATGTTGACACACTCATAACCAATAAAATAAGTGAGCAAGAAAAATATATGCTCTAAAAGGCTCAAAATCTCATGAAAATTATGGGTATTTGATGTCAATCCTGTAAAATCAAAACTTCAAGATAATACATCAATTCAGGGAAACAACCTAGCAACTTTAATTCTCAAAAGTGAACGTATCATGCTTGATTCTCTAATGTCTTAAAGTTTAAACAATCAATGCATAATTACCTATGATTTAATTAAAAACATATCAATAAAAATCATAAATCAATCAAAATTTACTCTAATAATAAAATGAGAGAATTATTTCAGAACAAGATAAAAGTTCAGGGATTTTTTGATAATTATAAATAAATAACCTCCCCACACTTAAGATGTACATTGTCCTCAATGTACAAGGATAGATAATAACAATATAAGCATAATATCAGAAGAGAGGGAGAGAAGTGAAACTGCCTAAATGTTTGGATGAAATACTTGGAATAGCGGAAGCGAGAATTGTAGATAAGGTCAATGAAAAGCAGAATTCTGAGTTACTAATAAGAAAATAAACACAACTGTGGAAGAGAATTAAGGGGGTACTCGATAATAACTATAAAGATAAACATAGTTCAAAATATAAAACATAAGTCCTTAAAAATAAATCAAAGGAAAATAAAATTAAAATTAAAATAATAATAAAATAAAGGGACTCAGAGGTCCTCATCAACGGATGCCTCGTGGGTCGATGGTGCTGAAGGAGAGAAGTGGAGGTGGTGGCAAATCTGTCGAAGAGTGGCATCGATGCTGTCGAACCGCTCAAAACACTGCTACTCAAAGCGAGTGAGTCGCTCGAATATATCTGTCAACGTGGTAGCAGGCGGTCAGTGACTCGGTGGGGGTGGTGGATGTGGGTCCTCGTGAGGGGGACGGATATCATTAGTAATATCATCTGGCTCATCCTGGTCATTAGAGTGGACGAGTCTGTACTAAGGGGCGTCAACTCCACGGCATCGCTCTATCATCCTCATGTGAGTCATACTACAAAGTCCTTGAGGAGACATCTGGCCTACTAGTGTGAGTGTCGATGACATCTCTGGGGTGTCGAAGAGGCCAAAGTGTCGAGCGAGGCGAGTCACGTAGGGGCCAAGGCAGATGGGGCCCCTCCTATGGCGGTCTGTCTAGTAACGAAAAGTAAGGGTAATAAAGTACGCCAAATCAAATACATGACCAGTTGCCTTGCTCCACAGATAGTATGCGTCAGTAGTGCTAACAACTCCTGTGCTCTCTCTTCTGCCGGTCAACGTGTGAGCTAATAAGGCGTAGATGTATCGTAGGGCCGGGGAAAGAGATGTTGCCTCCGAGCGATTCGGGTCATAACAGATCTGACTAGCTGTGAGATCGGTCCAATAGCATGAAGGTGACTAATGGATGTAACGGTGGAGTTGAAGAAAGTTATCGACACCTATAAACTCGTCGGTGTAGATGCCCAACGATGTGCCAAACTCAGGGACGCTCATCTGTCACACTAAGCCATCAAGTCGAAAAGTGATAGTACCAGCCTCATCATGAGTATTCACCACATGCTGTAGATGAAAAGTCATGCAGAACTCCAAGGTAAGCTCTGAATAGGTGGGCTCGATAATCGTAAAGAACACATCCCACGGGGCTGTGGTAATGAAAGCGCAAACCTCATCGGTTAGCCCGACTTGCTCCAATGTGGCCCAGTCAATACATCGGCCCACACCTAGTGGTCGCACGCGCAAAAGCTGAAACAAGTCATCCTGTGGGCCTGATGAGAATCGAAGTAGAGGGTGACGAGCTTCGATCGAGGCGCTCGAGGAGGTTGAACCGGGACTTTTTCATTTTTTTGAAGCGGGAACGGCAGTTTTCTTGCCTCGTGTGTTTGTCATGGTATTCCTGAAAGTAGAATAGTTCAATATTAGTAAAACAGGAATAAATATTACCAATCAAACGTATTGAGAAACTGAGGAGAAATGTGAATAAGACAAAAGTGTGACTTGAAAGACTCTAGTGTGATAAAATAAAAATGGTGGGCATGTATAATCTAGTCTTATACGCACTAATAATTGAACATGTCAAAACTAACAGAAAATAAATCAAACTAACAATGTATTAAATTAATGAGCAATAATGATAATAATAATAATAATAATAACAAATGCAATAAAAAAAATAAGTGCTAAAGACCCTAATATTGATGACACACTAAGTCCACCCAAATATCAAAGGTTCCATGTGTAAAACAGTGGGTGAATGAAAATTAAGAACCAATATAGTGCAATCCCCAATCCCAACTGTTCAGAACAAATATTATAACTTCTAAGAATCAACAAAATTAAAAATTAGTCTCACTTAATAAAAGACAATAAAATAAAATAAATAAATAATTATAATAAAGAAAAGAGAATGCAAGAACCGATTGTTATGGTGGAGGGGATGGTGGGAGTTGGCCAACAGTCAAGGAAGAGCAGGAGAGGGTCGATTGGATGGGGAAAGGGGGCTACTGGTGTGGTCGGTTTGGTTTTGGGAGGAACAAGGGGGAAAGGTTGAGGGGGTCGGATGGGGGAAGGTGATATGTGTGCGTGAGGCATGACGGTGGGGGAAAATAACTTTGGGGAGAGGGAGGTGAAGAGGAGGTGACTGGCTGTGGCTGATAGTGGCCAGAGTAGGGGGAAAGAGGAAGCTACGGTGGAGGTGTAATGAAGAAGAAGACAAAGAAAAGAAAGGAAAGAAAAAAATTAGGGTTTGAGGGTTAAAATAGGGGACACGGTCGTGTGAGGCTTATGTTGGGCCACATGGGCATGTCACACGCCCGTGTGGCTCGAGTTTAACCCTTGTTAATCGTGAAAATTGAATGCCTGATCGTCACATGGATTGGGGACATGCCCGTGTGTCCAAGCAGTGTGGTTCACACGGCCGTGCTTCTCCCACGCCCGTATGGTATCCTACACGCCCGTGTGTCCAAACACACGGCTGTGTGCCTTGCCCATGTAACTCTCTGACTTGTTTGAAATTGAAAATTTTGGCTCTAGTTTTCACACGACCGAGGACACGCCCGTGTGTCTCGACCATGTGCTTCACACGGCCATGTCGCACAGCCATATGGATCGAATTCATGGCCATGTGGCTCGATACTTGGGGATTTTTTAGCCCTATTTCCACACGGCCAAGGACACGCCCATGTGTCCAGGCCTTGTGGGCCACTGTACCTGTACAAAAACACTAAAAATAGCTAAAATGAACTAGTTAGTGATGTTAGTGCTCAAGTTGCCTCCCGAGAAGCACTTATTTAAAGTCTAAGCTCGACTTACCTCAATTTCGTGTTGTCATGGTGGGTTGAGGAGCTGCTATCAATTTTATCAAAATAAGGTCTAAGTCAAGTATTATTTACCTTGAAAGTTTCTAATTCAGTATGTGTTACCTCGACTATACCATGTGGAAAGATCGCCAGTACCGTGAAGGGAATCGTTCCGTTTGTGTTGTGCTCTAAAGTAGCAATTCGAGGGTCCTTTTCATCTAACAATACTTTATTCCCAACCTTAAATTGCTTTGTTTCATCCTTACACTCATCAGGGCGTCGCTTTGATTCATCGTGTACTTTTGGTTTCTCCTTGACATGTGTCCGCCATTCATCTAGTTCATCAATTTGTAGTCTTCGTTCCTCATGACTCGTTCTGTTTTTGTCACATAGACTAGAATGTGGCTTCATCACGTTTTTCCTAGGGGTTTCCTGAAAAGAAGTTTCATCCATAACGTTATTCATATCAACAGAGCTTAAACAATCATCTCGACTACTAAATATATTAGTAGAATTACGAGCTTGAAGTTTAATCGTATCATCTCCTACATGAAGTATCAATTCACCTGTGCCAACATCAAATATAGTTCTAATAGTTACTAAAAAGGGCCTTCCTAAAATTAAAGGTACGTTACTATCCTCATCCATGTCTAAAACAACGAAGTCAATTGGGAATATAAATTTATCAATTTTGACAACTACGCCTTTAATAATACCCTTAGGAAATCTAATTGTTTTATCTACCAATTGAATGCTCATCCTAGTTTGTTTGGGTTTCCCAAGACCTAGTTGTTTAAACATTTTATAGGGCATGACGTTAATGCTCGCCCCTAAATCAGCCAATGCATTATTAACAGTTAAACTACCAATTAAGTAAGGAATCGTAATACTCTCTAGATCCTTCAACTTGTTGGGTAGCTTATTCTATAAAATGGCTGAGCAAACTACGTTCAATTCCACGTGCGACGCATTATCCAACTTCCGTTTATTTCCTAAAAGCTTCTTTAAAAATTTCACCGCGTTTGGCATCTGCGAAAGAGCTTCAATAAACAGTAAGTTAATATGTAATTTTTTTAATAATTTAAGGAATTTACCGAATTGTTTGTCTGTGTGGTCTTTCCTTGTCGCTTTAAGGTATGGTACACGAGGCTTATATTCCTTGCTTACCGGCTTTTGTGTACCATTGCTTACATTAACCTTACCTTTATCTACCACATTGTCTTGCCTCAGTTTCAATTTTGCCTCAACTAACCCTTCATCATTGTGCATAGTAATGGCATGAAGTTGCTCCATTGGGTTAGTTTCAATGTTACTTGGTAGGCCACCTTGTGGTCGTTCCAAGATCAATTTAGCAAGCTGTCCTATTTGAGTTTTGAGTCCTTAAATCGATGCTTGTTGATTCTTAAGCACTGTTTCAGTATTCTGAAAACGAGTTTCTGACATCGAGATGAATTTTGAAGCATCTCTTCTAGGTTCGGTTTCTTCTCTTGTTGGTAGGGTGGTTGCTGAAAACGCGGAGGATGTTGTGGCCTTTGATTTCCTTGACCACCCCACGAGAAATTGGGATGGTTCCTCCAACCTGCATTATAAGTGTTACTATATGGGTTATTTTGAGGTCTAGAATTATTACCCATATATTGGACTTGTTCCTCCTCGGTGCTAGGGTTGAAGGATGGATAATCTATGTTGTGCACTCCTCCTCCATTTGAATCACACCTCATCACTAGATGTACCTGAGTAGAACCATACAAACCGTCAATCTTTTTATTTAAAAGTTCTACCTGGTTAGTTAGCATAGTGACCGCGTCGAGGTTGAAAACACCAGCCACTTTTGTCGACTTCGTTCTCATTACTTGCCACTGATAGTTATGCAGTGACATCTCTTCGATAAATTCGTAAGCCTCTTCAGGTGTTTTGTTGTTTAAAGTTCCTCCGGTGGCTGCGTCGATCAATTGCCTTGTTGAGGGGTTCACACCGTTGTAAAAAGTCTGAACCTGTAGTCATAAAGGTAACCCATGGTAAGGGCACCTTCTCAATAAGTCCTTGTATCTCTCCCATGCATCATAAAGAGTTTCTAGATCCATCTACACAAAAGAAGAGATTATTCCTCAATTTAGCCGTTTTATCCAGCGAAAAATATTTAAGCAAAAAATTTTCGGTCATTTGTTTCCAAGTGGTGATTGACCCTCGTGGTAACGAGTTCAACCACTGTTTAGCCTTATTCCTTAATGAAAAGGGAAATAACCAACGGTGAATGGCATCGTCAGAAATGCCATTGATCTTAAAAGTGTCGCAGAATTCCAAAAAATTCGCTAAATGAGTGTTTGGATCCTCGTCCTGTAAACCATCAAACTGAACAAACTGTTGTATCATTTGAATCATGTTAAGTTTCAGCTCAAAATTATTTGCAGCAACAGCAGGCCTAACTATACTTGATTCAGTTCCTGTTAAAGAAGGTTTAGCATAATCATACATAGTACGAGGAACAGGATTCTGATTTACTGGCTCTGCAGCAATCGCAGGAGGTAGCGGACTATTTGGATTATCAGCCATCTCCTCGGTTGTAGTATGGATATCGTCCTCTCACTCTTCCTCTATGTATTGTAGGCTTCGCCTTATTTCTCTTTGGTTTCTGTGAGCTGTGCTCTCAATCTCACTATCAAAAAATAGAGGTCCTGGCAGGTTTCTTCTAGTCATAAACTATAAAACCCTGTCAGAAGTAAATAAAAGAAAATTTAGTAATTAAAAATAAAAATAAAATTAAATAAAAATAATGGCTAAAGTAATAAAAATTTAGCGTTCCTAATATCTTAGTCCCCGGCAACGGCGCCAAAAACTTGATCGTCGCTAAACTAACTAAAAATTTGACTAAGGCAAGCGCACCTATCGAACAGCAGTATAGTTATGGTGAGACCGGAAATATCATATCCACGAGGACTAAAAGTACTAGTAATCACTATCTTTTTATTATCTAGCCTAAAAATTAAGAGAATGTTTTATTTAAAACTAATTATCTAATTAACTAAGTTTACGACAAAGATTAAAGTTGGGAAATACTTTTGGAAAACCGATGGAGAAGACAATACCCAAGGAAGAATCCACCTAGACTTCACTTATTACCTTTGAGTTAGACGATTTATTCACTTGACTTAATCCGCAGAAATCCCTGATTTATTTTAATATCTCTCTCGAGACTAAGAACAACTGACTCTAGTTTGATTAATTGAAATCTCTTTCTAATTAAAACCCTTATTGTTGCATTAACTCGATCTATGGATTCCCTTATTAATCTAATAGATTTATGTTGTCCTATCTCTAGGATTGCATGCAACTCCGCTTAATTATGAATGATCTACTCTTAAACAGGGACATTTCCTCCACTAAATAAGCACATCAAAAACCTAAATTAATATCTTGGAATATTAAAGTAAGGGGTAAACTTACAATTAAGAATAAGAACAAGTATTTATCATATAAATCAAAGAGTAATAAGATTCGTCTTAGGTTTCATCTCCCTTAGGTATTTAGGGGGTTTAGTTCATAATAATAATGGAAAACATCTCAAAGTTTGGAAAACAACAAAACATAAAGAAACCCAAAGAACTTCTAGGAAATTGGATGGAAATCTTCAGTCTTGATGTAGATCCTGCCTCTAAGGTGATTCTGATGGCTTTCCTTCAGTATTTTCTGCCCTCTACTCTGCGTGTCCCATTTAATCCTCTTCTAGGGTGTTTATATAGGCTTTGGAATGCTTCAAAACCCTCAAAATTAGCCTTTTTCGAGTAGAACTGGACATGGGCTCGACAGGGACACGGCCGTGTGCCATGCTCGTGTGAAGGGGCTCAGGCCGTGTGCAATTCTGACTTGGATGAATGTCAATACGGCCATGGCACACGGGTGTGTGGTCTACCCGTGTGTCACACACGGGCGTGTAGATCACTCGTGTGGAAGTGCCCAGGCCGTGTGAAACACTGATTTAGGCCCAATTTGTCCGTTTTTGGCCCGTTTCTCGCTTTTTTTGCTATCCTAAGCTTTCCTGAGTATAAAACATGAAATTAAAGGATTAGGAGCATCGAATTCAATGAAAACAAGGAAAAATCATCCATAAATAAGCCAAGCATGGGGTAAAAATATCTATATATTATGGTTTATCATGCCTCTTAGCTGTGCGAGTCACACGGCCTAGCCACATAGTCGTGTAACCCCCGCTGTTTTGAAAATTTTCATTATTTTGTGAAAAATTCTATAATTTTCTAATTTAGTCCCGACTTGATTCTAATGTGGTTTTAAGGCCTCGAGGGCTTGTATAAGGGACTATATGCATGTTATGGATTGATTTCGCTATGATTAATGATATGAACTGTAATGTTTAAAATTTTTTTTTGTTTTGAAAAGAAAACTCCGGTAATTCTCCGTAACCCTGTTCTAACGATGGATATGGGTTAGGGGTGTTACATCTACAGTTCACAACAGCATCATGCAGAGTTAAGCAAATCATACCCAGAATCATATCAAACTCATCAAATGGTAATAGCATCATATCAGTCGAAAAGTTACAATCCCGAATCACCAAATGATAGTTTTTACAAACTTTATCATCTAACACCTACTGACTTAAAGGATTCGTTACTTTAACTACAAATTCAGTAGATTCATAAGGTATTTTCTTATTTGAGACTAAAGTTGTGCATACATATGAGTGCGTTGACCCTAGTCAATCAAAGCATTAACATTAGTATTAAAGATAGAAAATGTACCAGTAATCACATCAGGTGTTGAAGTATCCTCTCGAGCTCGAATCACATAAGCCCTAGCTGGTGCCCGAACCTCAAATCTAATCGTAGAATCTTTCATTCCACTTTGACTATTACCCGTATTTCCACTATTTCTGGATGGTCTCTCTCTCACAGCCATGTTACTCGAACAAGTGTTTTGAGCTTTCTCCTTATCAAATCTCTCAAGGCAGCCCCTAAGAAAACGATTGTAAGAACAACATTTAAAGCACGATCTGTCTCTCAATCTGCATTCCCTGAAATGTTGTTTATTCCATTGTTGACATTCAGGTTTGTTATTCTAGACACTACCTACACTCGCTACAGATATAGCCTGAGGTCTCAAACTCAAATGTCTCTTTCCTTTATCTCTTTACGAGAATCCCACTGAAGCTGATGTACAACTGTGAAATTCTTTTGATTTATTGGATGGAGACGAAAATGACATTCCCATAAGTCGTTTACCAGTGTCACGAGCCTCAGAATCAGCCTTTCTTTTAGCTTTATTGAGTTGTTCGACTTTATGAGCTCGATCCACCAAAACCATAAATTTTTTCAATTTTAGAATCCCGACTAACAACTTGATATCTTTGTTTAAACCGTCTTCAAATCGGGTACACATAACAGCCTCTGATGTTATACATTACCGAGCATACTTGCTGAGTCATATTTATTCTCTTTCATACTCGGACACAGTCATACGGCCCTATTTCAATTCAAGGAACTCTTTCCGTTTCTTGTCAAGAAATCGCTGACTAACATATTTCTTTTTTAATTCTGTCTGAAAGAAATCCCAAATCATACGATCCTTCGATACCATAGCAATCAAAGTATTCCACCATTGATACACTGAGTCTTTCAAAAAAGATACTGCACATTTTAAACATTTTACGGGAGTACATGAAAATTCATCAAAAACCCTCATAGTGTTTTCTAACCAAAACTCGGCTTTTTCAAGATCGTCTTCAGCTGTACTAAAAAATTCCTCAGCTCCATACTTACGTATTTTATCAACTAGAGGCTTGTTCATACGTACTTGTCCCAAACCTTGAGGAATGATGGGAACAGGTTAGGGTACGAGAGGGGGTAGAGATCATTGAGCCATCAGGTTCATTCTAACGAACTTAGAGAACCACTCAAACATCATTTGAAAGAACGCTTCTTTTACCTCACTTCCCCAGCCCACAGCTACAGGCGCACTACTAGCTGCTCCTTGAATGGAAGCTTGCGTGTTACTCTCAACCTCATCGGAATCGGCTCAGTTGGCTGAAATCTTTTATCTATACGAAAACATAATTCATTTTGAGTCAAGAGTTATCACACTATCACAAGTTATATAATGGCATGTATTTCTAAACTCCATACATGCTACATTCAGCCCGAGAACCGACTAAATCATAACTCTAATACCATTAAATGTAATACCTCTAACCCATCTCCATTGCCAAATTAGGGTTACGGAGAATTACTATACAATCAGAAAACATTTAACATCGTAACATAAAATAAATTAATCTCAGCCTAAACATATCAAACATAAAAATTTGGTCCCTAAATCGAGTCTTCGAGGCCCTAAAAATAGCTTAGAAGCAATTCGGGACTAATTTGAAATAAAATAGAAGCTTTAAGAAAAAGATGCAAAAATTGGAAAACAAGGGTCACACAGTCGTGTGGCCAGGCCATGTGGTATAGCCCAGGCCGTGTAACATTCGAACTAGGGACACACGACTGTGTCCCAACCTGTGTCCTCACCAGTGTAACTCATCAAGAAGGGTCACACAGCCGTGTCGTAAACCGTGTGCCAGGTAATGTAACTCTTTGCGTTGCCACACGCTCGTGTCCCAGGCCATGTGTACCCAAAAACTTACCTAAAATCAAGTCATTTCAAGTCCAATTCATACCTAACCATTCAAACCATTAAGGCACACACTCAAAGGTTTCAAACATCATCCAAACACACCTATACATGCCATTCCAAAAATCCTAAATCACCTAACCAATATGCCATTCAAAGACACCACAATTGTATCAAAACATCCATTACCAAAACATGCCACGATTTCTATTTTCCAAGCATAATAACCTATTTCAATTAACTACTACACATGACCATTTGAAAGCCATCAAAACATACCCAAAGAACCTTATTTGCAAGCACTTACAAGTGACAATTATGACATAACTAGGTAAGGTATCAAAGTGCACCAAACCAACATAACTTCCAAAAGCTTAAACATACAAACTTATTCATAACATATCCATGAACTACCAATTCAAAGGACTTATACATGTAATTATTAACATTAGCCAAAATACTCAAAAACTACTAAAAAGGTTGTTGGATAGTGTGATAGGTCTCCGACTAGCTTCCAACCAATCGAGCTTTCGATAATCTATAAAATAAAGGAAAATAGCTACGTAAGCAACGGGTGCTTAGTAAGCTCGTATAAACTTAAACTTAACTTACCATGTCATTTATACAATTCATAGATTAAGCATAAATCATTATCAATGCCATAAGCTTAGGAAACACCTATACAACATCATCAAACTCGTAAGTTAGTACACTTGTTCATGATACAAATGAATTCAACCACAAGATATGTAGATTTCCATATTTAAATACATCATTTATCTCATAAATCTTTTCATAAGATAACGATTCATTCCATTTGAATACTTACCATCTCATTTCCTTTTCATACCCATTGAAACCATCTAGAAGTACATTCAATACTAGGGAAAGCTCACACATAGTGTGCCTTTACATATAACCGTAACATTTTCTTTACATTAATACTCACACGAGTTGTGAAATAGACCTGCTCACATAAGCTATGGGTCAGAATATAAGCTACACGATGCTACTCACATGAGCTGTGGAGAACCTGCAGCAAATGTAGGACCTCAGCAATCGATAGGACATTCAAGGCCAGCACCTGAAACATGAAATCCCTAATGACATGTCATTTGTATCCTAAGAATTCTTAAGGTTCAATCAGGACTCGTTATCTATCAATTCATCATAACATGAATACATTTATATATAGAATCATTTAGTTTAAAATAACATAGCAAGTAGTTAATTTAGCTAACATTAAAATGATCATAGTTCATTCAAACTTACCTTGATAACTAAGGCGTAGAAGTATAATCGAACACTAATCCGAAGCTTTAGCTTTTCGGCGATTTATGTTCGAATGTGGTTTTTCTTGATCTAAATAGATAATTTCAATCAATTAAGTACTTCTAGTATTTAATTTAATACATAGTTCATATTTAAGCAAAATTACGAATTTTCCCCTAACATTTTAACTTTTCACAATTTAGTCCTTAAGCTCATAACAAAAATATAACTTATTTTAGCCTAATCCAATTTAACCAATGTTACAATGGACCTTGGAATAACCCATAATTACCAACTATTCACAATAAAACCTATAGATTTACACTTTTATCAATTTAATCCCTATTTACAAAATTCATCAAATATCATTTGACAAAACATGTTTATTTTACAAATAAAGATTAATAATCTATCAACTAACATCAAAATTCATTTAAAAACATCCATGCTAAGTCCCTCAACCTTTTACAATTTTGTAAATTAACCCCCAGGCTAGCTAGATTAAGCTAAAACAAACTCAAAAACATAAAAAACAATAAAAACGGGATCGAAATCACATACCATGGAAGCATCTATGCTAGCAGAATCTTCAAGCCCTAAAATGGCTATTTATTTATTCAATTTTCAGTAGAGAAGGAGAATAAAGAAGATGAAACAAATTTTTTTCTATTTAGTTTAGGCTTTAATTGGTATATTTACCATCTTAGTTCGTTAACATTCCTTACGATAGCCATTTGAACCTTTTAGCAAATAGAACTCAACTTTTACACATTTTATAGATTTAGTCCTTTTCACCTAATTAACTAAGTAAACATCAAAATTTCTTAATGAAATTTTAATACGGCCTGAATATAACCATGTAGACATTAAGTAAATAATAAAATAATAATTCACTCATCAAAATCATGGTCCTGAAACCACTATTTCTGACATCACTGAAAATGGGCTATTACAATTTCGTGCATACACGGCCTGGGACACGGGCTGCCACACGGTTGTGTGAAGCTTACGGGCGTGTACCAGAGCATGTTTAAAAATAGTATAGGTGCAGTTTTCACATGTGTAGACACACGGCCTACGATACGGCCGTGTATGGGTATTTCAACTGTTACACGAGCTGACACATGGCCTATGACACAATCGTGTGATCCAAATCAGAGAGTTACACGGTCAATACACACGGGCGTATGGGATAACAACAAAGCCATGTTAGAGCCACATGGGCTAGGCTCTATCACACAGCCTGGACACGTTGCCATTTGACCCCTGACATTAAAATTTTCAAATTATTTCTAAATGTTCTGCTCTATTCTAAATTGGTCCCTAAATGTTCGTGATTTATTTTTAGAGCTTCAAAATCTTGATTTATGGCCAACTAAATGGTCTCTTTCATATTGAATATTACTTTTGATTATGGATTTGAATTGACTATTGAATATAAATTGTTATTAAATGTTCCTACTTGACTGATAACATTTTGTACCTTATTCCGGCAATGGAAACGGGATAAGGGTGTTGCATTTCCCTTGTGTACTTAGGTGGAATGATGAATATTTTATCTTTCCTTTGCTTGATTTGGAGTCCCAAAAAAAATTTTAGTTCTCCCATCATGCTCATATCAAATTCACCTTGCATTAGCTTAGAAAATTCTTGACAAAGAAGATCATTAGTAAAACCAAAAATAATATCATCAACATATATTTGAAATACTAATAAATCCTTATATTTTATTTTAATAAAAATTATTGTGTTGACCTTCCCTTTACAAAAACCTTTTTCAGTAAAAAAAATTCTATAATTTTTCATATCAAGCTCTAGGAGCTTGTTTTAAACCATATAAGGCTTTTGAAAGTTTGAAAACATGGTTTGAAAAATTTTGAATCTTCAAAATCTGGTGGTTGTTCAACATATACTTTTTCATTCATAACACCATTTAGAAAAGAACTTTTTACATCCATTTGATAGAATTTAAAATCATTAAAGCCTACAAAAGCTAAAAGCATTCTCATGGCTTCTATCCTAGCTACAGTTTCATCATAATATATTTATTCCTCTTGAGTGTAACCTTATGCATCAAGTCTAGCCTTGTTCCTTACTATGTTACCACTCTCATCTAGCTTATTCCAAAAAACCCATTTAGTACCTCTAGTAGATTTATCACAAGATCTTTCAACTAGGGTTCATACTTTACATCTCTCAAATTGATTTAACTCTTCTTGCATAGCCAATATCCAATATTCATCATTTAATTCTTTTTATATTTTTAGGCTCAATGTATGAGATAAATGCAACATAATTACAAGTATTTGAGTTACAAAAATTACGAGTAATACCATTTGAGTTGCAAAAATTATAAAAACCAAGTTTTTGAAATTCAATTCCATAGTGATCGTGATTTTCCGTGATAAGTTTTATAAATTTATAATTAATCGCGCTTGAAACTAACTATTATCACGACGTAGGCAAGTGTACCTATCGAACAGTTTAGCAAGACCGGATTGTCGAACCCAAAGGACTAAAAGTACTAGTAATGACTGTCTTTTTATTATCTAGCCTAAGAAATAAAGGGGTTTGTTTTAACTAATTAATTAAACTAAGAAATTGCAGAAAATAGAACTGGGAAATTACTTCTGGGATAACCATTGATTAAGGACAATACCTGAGGAAAAATCCACCTAGACTTTTACTTGTTATTCTGGCTCCGAACCGGATGATTTATTCATTTAACTTGTTCCGTAGAAATTCCTAAGTTATGCTATTATCCCTATTCAAGACTAATAACGTCTAATCCCTAGGTTGAATAACTGAGACTTTTCTCTAATTAACCCCCTAGGGTTGCATTAACTCATTCTATGGATTCCCTTATTAGGTTTCACCCTAATCCGGCAAAATTTTATCACCCTATCTCTAGGCGCGCAATCAACTTCGCTTAATTATGACAAAGTTACTCTTAGTCAGGGTCTATTCCTCCTCCAACTAAGAGTAGTAACTTGAAGTGATATCCTGAAATATCAAAACAAGAATTAAGAACACATAATTAAGAACAAGTTAAATATTTATCATACAATTCAGGAAATAATAACAAGATTCATCTTAGGTTTCATCCCCCTTAGGTATTTAGGGGTTTAGTTCATAACTAAATAAGAAAACATCTCAGAATAATAAAGATTACGAAACATAAAGAAAACCCAAAACTCCTGAAAGGGAAATTGAGGAGAAATCTTCAGTCTTGATGGTGAATCCAGCTTTTGAGATGGATCAATCGGCTTCCTTGGAGTAATTCCTTACTCTCTATTCCTCGTCCCCATTTTCTTCCTCATCTGGGGTGTATTTATAGGCTTTGGAATGCTAAGAACCCTCAAAAGTGGCATTTTCCGAATTGGCCTTTTTTGAATGAAGCTTAACTAGGGTTCGGCAGGGACACGCCCGTGTAGCACACCCGTGTACGATTACTTCAGGCCGTGTTCGAGCCTGTTACATTGGCACGGGTGCGTGTTCTACTCGTGTGAGTCGTGCTTTTAATTCTACCAAATTGACACAACCGTGTGAGCTGCCCGTGTGAGAAGGTCCAGGCCGTGTTGATTTCATACTTTGGCCCATTTTCTCTATTTTTGGCCCGTTTCTCGTTCCTTTCGCTCTCCTATGCTTACCTAAGTGTAAAACATGAAATTAAGGCATTAGGAGCATCAAATTCACTAATTCTAAGGAAACATCATTCATAAAATGCGTTAAGCATGGGGTAAAAATATGTATAAATTGCGGTTTATCAAATACCCCCCCACTTAAGCGTTTGCTTGTCTTCAAGCAAAATCCTCAAATCATAATTAAAAATTCCTTTTTCTCAACTTATAAATCCTATCAATAATATCTCAAACTATCTCATAAGTAATTATACATTGAGAATTTAACTAAAAGAACATTAAAGCTTCAAACATTCCAAGTCAAATATTTAATCATGAAAAACTTAGGCACCTCCCTTCATCTAAGTAGTTATCATTGATTCAAAATTGCACAGAGTTTAACATCCTCACTGAAGGATTCACTCAAATCACTCGAAGTGTTTAAGGACAATGAAATTAGTGCTCATCAATCAATATGAAAAGTTATTACCATAGGCTTGCATGAAAATCAAATTTCCACCACTATAAATTGAGATGATACATCAAACAAAAGGTCTTTATAGGATTGTAATGAGGCTTGGTTAGGGGGTGTGGTCACAAGCTGAAAGAAATGGTTAGAATTGAGATTGATTTGAGAAATTACTTAACTAGAAAAATATTTAATCATCACTTGCGTACAACATAGCTTCTTCTCTGACTATGGAATTTGAATAATGAAGCTTACAAATAGAAGATAACTAATAATATGTAAACATGTTTTTTATTTTATTTATTTTATTTTTTTTAAGAACAAGTCAAAAAACATAGACTAACTATTAAGAACAAGACATAGCTAAGCAATTTATTCAACTTAAATCTCGATAAAAATAGGGTTCAAATTAATTTAAGGGGATTTCAACAATAATAAGTTAAGGGTTAATATTGAGGGTCATATAAGGAATGGTTTGTTAGGCTCAAAAGGGTTTACTAAGGGTTAGTCGTGGAGGTAGGCTTTTCATGGCATGAGTGAGTTAATCCTAAGTGTCTCTATCATCTTGACAAATAAAATCAAATAGTGCGGTCTTGACATGCATAATCAAGCAAGTTCTAGAATAACAATTCAATATTGACACACTCAAAGCAATAATAAAAGTGAGCATTAAAGAATTAATAGATGCTCAAAAGGCTCAAAAATCTCACCAAAAAAATTATGGCTTTTTGATATTTAAACCTGTGGGATTCAATTCAAGATAGTACCTAAACTTGGGGAAACAACCTAAAATTTTAAATTCTTAAAAATCAACTTATCATGCTTGATTATATAACGTCTTAAAGTTTAAACAATCAATGCATAAATGCCTATGTTTTAGTTCAAGATAATCAATCAAAATCATAAGTCAATCAAAGTTCATCCTAAACATGATATGAAAGATTTACAAGAGAACATAGCAATAGTCAGGGATTTTTCGGATAATGAAATGATCCCCCCTACACTTAAGATGTACATTGCCCTCAATGTACAAAGGTAGATATATAAGAAAATATAAAATCATAAGATAGGGAGAAAATTGAAACTTCCTAAGTGTTGAATGAATGAATTCCCTAGTTTGGTGTTATAGAGGTGGAGGAGGATACTCCAGTGGTGGTAGAGGTTGGGTACCACAAGTGCGGTACCAAAAGAATATTATATCTCGTCATTGAGCAGGGCATGGAAGTCATGGAGAACCTTTTCCAATGGAGTTTGAAGTTCCTAAGTGATTGTGAGATTTGGAGCTCGTTATATCTGTGATAAAAGCATAAACTATTTAGGGGATATTAGGTAGAATAATTACTCATAAAGAAATAGCCGAGATTGAAAATAATTAATAAAACCTAATAAATAAGATAATAACAAAAAGAAATAACATTTAAATGTTAAAAGTGAAAGTAATAAAAACTTAAAATAAAACTAAAAATAAAAGTAGAATTTTAAAAAAATAAAGATAAAATTAAATTAAACATCATCATCGCCAGATGGTTCGCGAAGTGGTGGTGGCGATGAGATATGGAAGTACTGACAGATCTGCTGGAGGGTAGCATTAATGTTGTCAAATCTTTGAAAACACTGCTGCTCAAATCGGTTGAGGCGCTCAGAGATGTCAGCATATGAAGCCGCCGCATGAACTAGGCGAGAGGGTGGTGGTGGCTAGAAAGGTAGGTCCACGTGTTGGGTAGGGACATCATCAGTAATGTCCTCTGGAGCCTCCTCCCTGGTGGATTGGGTGAGACAATATTGGGGAGGGTAGGTTCCTCGGTGCCTCTCGATCATCCTCATACTAAGCATGCTCGAGATTCCTTATGGAGTCATCTGGCCAATGAGGGTCAGGGATGATTCTTGGGCCGCGGTGTCGAGGAGTCCAAAGTGTCCTGCTAGTCGAGTCACGTAAGGGCCAATAGAGATGACCCCTCTGCGATGTCGCTCCGTCTAGTGGCGGATGGCAAGGGCTATAAAGTATGCAAGATCGAAAACATACCCGTTTGACATACACCATAAGTAGTAGACGTCGTGGGTAGTAACGACACCGGTGCTCTCTCTCCGCCCTATTAAAGTGTGAGATAAAATAGAATGGAGATACCTTAAGGACGGAGGGAGAGATGATGCCTTGGTGCGACTGGGGTCGTAGTTGGACGAACGTAGGACGAGGGCATGCCAGCAACGTGAGGCAGAACGGTGAATGTGGCGCATAGTTTGTCTTTACCGTTTGAAGATGGAACGTAGAGCATAGTTCCATCGTTAGCTCTAAGTATGTTGGCTCGATGATCCCAAAGAATATTTCCCACGGTTCAGTAGTAAGGATGGCTGGATTGCATCAGCCAATTGCACTTGTTCGACAGCAGCCCAGTCGATGCAGCGGCTTGCTATTAAAGGTCGAGCCCGTAGTACTTGAAAGAGCTCTTCTTGGGGTCCGTTGGGGAACTATAGGAAAGGATGGCGAATTTCTGAGGTTGGGCCCGAGGAAGATGATGCTCCTTTCCTTTTCTTGGAAGCGGGGACGGCGATTTTCTTCCCTCACGAAGACGACATAGTGAACCTGAAATTTGAACCATTAAGTCGTCTCAAAAAGTGGACAAGGTAGAATGTAACTAAAATCAAAAAGGAAAAACCATGAATATGTTCAGCCATAGTTACAAAATTACTAAGTTCAATAGCATATTTTTGTAGCATGAACATTATGGTGTGAGTAAAAATGACAAAGACTAGAATACAACCTATTATATATATGAGAGAATGGCACACAAAAGGGATGAAAATTTCAACTACCCTAATCATGCATATTTGCTTCTAACTAATCAAATGGAGTAAAGAAATCATGCAATGGGTGAGAATTTTAATATGAAAAAAAGAAAAAATGATGATGGGTATTCTAGATTATGACATTTAAATGATAAAAATATAAAGATAAAATCAAAAACTTGCATATTATCATAATAAATAGCCCTAGAAATCAGTAAAATAGACAAGGAAGAAGTAAATAAACGCTAGGAAGAGGAGAAAATGCGTCAAAAATGTAGTTGGAGGCGGCGTACGGGCGTGGCAAGGAGGACGTGTGGACTTGCAGCAGCTAGGGTTAGGGTTTTTGAGTGGGGAAGATAATGAATAGTGCAGCCTATTTATAGATTTTGGGGCACACGGCTAGGGGACACGCCCGTGTGCCCCAATTTTAGCCCGTGTGTTTCGCATTTTTCTTATTTTGGCACCTCTAAAATTCGACACACGCCCGTGTACCGTGGACGTGTTGGTGCACACGGCCATGTCGCACGATCGTGTCTAGCTTCGTTTGCTTCTCCCACGCCAGTGTATGGAAGCCCCACACCAGTGTTAATTTGACAGGTTCGACCATGGTTGTTCGACACGGGTGTGTCGCACGCCCGTGCTAGTTTCTCAGTTTCAACCACGATCCTAAGGCACGGGCGTGTCGCACGCCCGTGTTGTTTTAACAGGTTTACCCACGGCCATGTCGTACGGCAGTGGCGATTTATCGCAGCTCGTGTTTTGAGAAAATTTTTGCCCTGTTTCCACATGGTCCTAAGCACGGTCGTGTGCTTGGCCGTGTCTCTGTGGTGTACCTGTTTTTAAGAGCTCCGTTAGTAGGTTAGGTGTTTAAACACTAAAATTTAAAGAAGTTAATATTATTAGTGCTCGAGTTGCCTCTCGAGAAGCGCTTATTTATAGTCTAAGCTCGACTTACCTCTCTGTTGGATGGTCATGGTGGTTTAAGGAGTTCATACTCCTCATTCTTGCTATCAATATTATCAAAATAAGGTTTTAGACAGGTATTGTTTACCTTAAAAATGCCAAACTTGGGATGACTTACCTCCACTGTACCAAATGGGAAAAGACTAAGTATTGTAAGAGGGATTTCTTTATTCGGGTTGGTGGTGACAATGTGAGGATCTGAGGCATCTAGTAAGACTTTATCTCCAACCTTAAGTTGATTTGGAGAGGTATCGAGCTTGTTCTGGCGTAGTTCTGGTTTATCGTGTGTTCTCGATTTATGTGCTTGCCATTCGTCTAGCTCCTCTATTTGTAGCCTTCGTTCTTCATGAATGGATCCTCTATTTTTGCTAGAACATGGCTCGTGAACTTCTTTCAAACTCAATTTTTGCAAAGTAGGTTACGTCGTATTATCAGTTTTAGTAGACTGGTATGGACAATTACCTTCAATATTCGATGTGTTGCCAGAATTACGAGCTTCAAGGGTGATCGTTTTGTCTCCCACACGAAGTGTGAGCTCACCTATGCCAACATCAATAATTGTTTTAGCAGTTGCTAAAAAGCACCTCCCTAAAATCAAAAGGGTCTTGTTATCCTCCTCTATATCTAGAACAACGAAATCAACGGGAAATATGAACTTATCTATTTTCACTAGTACATCTTCAATAACACCCCTAGGAAATTTTATAGTTTTATCTGCCAATTGAATACTCATCCTAGTTTATTTAGGTTTCCCAAGACCTAGTTGCTTAAACATTTTGTAAGGCATGACGTTAATACTAGCCCCTAAATCTGCTAATGAATTATTCACATCTAAACTACCAATTAAGTAAGGAATTGTAAAACTCCCTGGATCTTTCAATTTGTGGGTAGCTTATTCTGTAGAATAGTTGAGCAAACTGCGTTTAGCTCCACATGCGACGCCTCATCCAACTTTCGCTTATTTGCTAAAAGCTCTCTTAAAAATTTCATTGCATTCGGCATCTATGACAGAGCTTCAATAAATGGTAAGTTAATATGTAATTTTTTTAAAAGTTCAAGGAATTTACCGAATTATTCGTCTGAGCGGTCTTTCCTTGTCGCATTAGGGTATGGGACATGAGGTTTGTATTTTACATTCACTGTCTTGTTTTCATTATGACTTACCCCACCTTTACCCTTACTCACCACAGTTTTTTGCATCAATTCTAGCTCAGGCTCACCGAATCCTTATTTATCTTGAACATTAATTGCGTTGAGTTGTTCCCTTGGGTTGGGTTCAGTATTACTTGGCAAGCTACCTTGTGGTCATTCAGAGATTAGTTTGGAAAGCTGGCTTATCTGAGTTTCGAGCCCTTGGATCGATGCTTGTTGATTTTTAAGTGCAGTATTCTGGAAACGGGTTTTTGATACCGAGATGAATTTGGATAGCATCTCCTCAAGGTCCAGTTTCTCCTCTTATTGATAAGGTGGCTGTTGGAAGCCTGAGGGTGGTGGTGGTCTCTGATTTTCTTGTCCTCTGCATGAGAAGTTTGGGTGATTCCTCCAACCTGTATTATAGGTGTTACTGTAAGGATTATTTTGAGACCGAGGATTATTACCCATATAATTTAATTGCTCGTTCTCCATGGTGTGGCCACAGGGTTGGTATTCTGGATTACTCGATCCACCTCCACTCATTTCACATTGCATTACTGGGTGAACCTGTGTAGAACCAAGTAAACCATCAATCTTTTTATTTAAAAGTTCTACCTGATTTGACAGCATAGTAATCGAATCGACGTTATAAATGCCTGCTGTTTTCATTGGCTTAGTCCTCATGACTTGCCACTGATAGTTATTCAGTGATATCTCCTCAATAAATTCGTAAGCCTCTTCAGGTGTTTTGTTGTTGATGGTTCCACCAACAGCTACTTCAATCATCTGTCTTGTCGAGGGATTCTGTAACGCCCCCACGCCCGAGACCGTCGCCGGAGTCGAGTATGAGGTGTTACTAAGCTTAATTTAACATTTTTAGAACTTTGGATTATTTGTTTCTACATTCACAGCTTTTAAACTACTTGCATCACAGTCACAATAAAAATCATATCTCCAGTTACAAAACTCGAAATTAAGATCTGTAAATTTTCCTTGAATCTAGACTCATATACCTATCTACTAATTTTTTTCTAGAATTTTTTGATTGAGCCAATTAGTACAGTTTATTAGTTAAAGTTACCCCTATTTTAGGACTTGACTGGTTTGACCTCTTTTTACTACGAACCACATTTCTCTCTGTAAAAAATTCATATGACTATGAGGTTTGTTTCTACTAAAACTAGACTCAATAAGGATTCTGAGGATATAAAATATACCACCTAATTATATCTTTAAAATTTATAGTTAATTTCTAAAGTTGGAACAGGGGATTTAGAAACTGTTACGACCCTATTTCACTAAAATTCAAATATCTTTTAACATATAATTCCTTTACCTGTTTCATTTGTTTCATGTAAAACTAGACATAATAAGATTCAATTTGATATATATTCCATCACCAGATTCAATTTCTATGATTTTTAGTAAATTTTCAAACTCGGGTCATTGTTGCTGTAGTATTCTGTTTATGGCAAATTTCATCCCTTTTATGAGTTTTTATGCACTAAGTATCTTAATAATTTTCCTTAACATCAAACATAATCTAAACTAACCATTTTCATAATTTATCATTGTCAAACATTTTCTCAACCATTCCATCACCATATCATAAGATCATTTGCACAAAATAGGTATATTGCTATACATGCCATACTTAAATTTACAAGCCATTTACCAAAAGTCTTCCGGATAGTGTGGTCGAGCCTTCGACCTATCCCGACTCCACGAGTGGCTTGTCCAAAACTACAATGAGTAAGAAGGAGGGAGTAAGCATAAATGCTTAGTAAGTTCATATGCAAATAATAAGTAACATAACAAACAGTCATACCAATCAACATTAGCATGCATCACTAAAACACATATCACATTTCTAATCATTTTTCATCATCTTATTACCTTATCGTGATTGTATCAATACTCAACCCGAGGGTTAAATACATACCTGTCCAAAATATCCATTTCACATCACTTACCAATACGTCTCTTTACATCTCGAATGTTCCTCCATTTGAGTAAAACTTTACCCGTTGAACACATCGGAATATAATTCGGATACATGGATAACTTGCACATAAGTGCCATATATGCAATCAAGCAATCATGTAACCCGCCCATAAGCGAACTCGGACTCAACTCAACGAGCTCGGGCGTTCGCATCATAAGTGAACTCGGACTCAACTCAACGAGCTCGGATGCCTAGTTACATCTCTCGAACTCGGACTCAACTCAACGAGTTCGAACATTCGCATCCATAAGTGAACTCGGACTCAACTCAACGAGTTCAGATGCTCAATCATCCTAGTGACATGTCACTTGTATCCTAATCTATTCCTAAGGTTCAAACGGGATTTTCCTCGAACACATATCCTTGCCGTCTTCCGTAGAATGCCGAAACCAATACTCGGTAGCACTTTATATTTAACAAATAATACAAATAATTTGCATTTTATTCGAAAATAACCACAAAGCATATATCTCATAATAAAAATCAGCATATCATATAATTAACATCAATAATTTACAAATAACAATTATACTACATTATTTACACATGAACTTACCTTGGTACCAAAATACAAAGATTTTGCAATTTAGTCCACAATCTTTTCTTTTCCTCGATTGAGGTCGATTCCACGTCTTTCTTGATTATGGAGCTTGAAAGCTTGAAACAAACCCTAGCTATGGAGAACCCTTGAAATTTCGGCCTAATGAAGAAGATGGACAAAAATTGGCTTTTAATTTTGTTTTTAATTCATTTTAATAACTAAATGACCAAAATGCCCTTACTACTAAACTTTCCAAAAATTCCTTCCATGTCCTAAATTTGTCCATGAACTTAAAATTGGTCAAATTGCTATTTAAGACCTCTTAATTAATATTTCAATGCAATTTCATACTAAAAACTTCTAGAATGCAAGTTTTGCAACTTATTCGATTTAGTCCCTACTTTCAAATTAAGTATTTTATGCATAGAATTTCTTCACGAAATTTTCACACAATCATGTAATCATATCATAAACCTCAAAATAATTATAAAATAATTATTTCTATCTCGAATTTGTGGTCACGAAACCACTATTCCGATTAGGCCCTAATTCGGGATATTACAGATTCACACCATTGTAGAACGTTTAAACTTGCAGCCACAAAGGTAACCCGTGATGAGGGCACCTTTGCAGTAGGTCCTTGTATCTCTCCCATGCATCGTAAAGTGTTTCTAAGTCCATCTGCACAAAAGAAGAGATATCATTACGTAACTTAGTCGTTTTAGATGGCGAAAAATATTTTAGTAAAAATTCTTCGGTCATTTGTTCCCAAGTAGTGATGGACCCTCATGGTAATGAGTTCAACCACTGTTTAGCTTTGTTCCTCAGTGAGAAAGGGAATAACCGAAGGTGAATGGCATCATCAGAAACACCATTAATTTTGAAAGTGTCACAAAATTCCAGAAAATTCGCCAAGTGAGTGTTAGGATTCTCATCCTGCAAACTATAAAACTAAATAAACTGCTGTATCATTTGAATCGTGTTAGGTTTCAGTTCAAAATTATTTGCAGCAATAGCAGGCCTAACTATACTTGACTCAATTCCTATTAATGTAGGTTTAGCATAATCATACATAGTACGAGGAGCGAGATTCTGATTTGCTAATTCAGCGGGTATTGTTGGAGGTAGCTGATTGTCTTGATTTTTAGCCATCTCCTCGATTGTAGTTGAGATATCGTCCTCTTGCTCTTCCTCTGTGTATCTTAAGCTTGGCCTTATTTCTCGTCGATTTCTACGAGCTGTGCAATCGATCTCTTCGTCAAAAAGCAGTGGTCTGACGGGTTTCTTCTAGTCATAAACTATAAGAACCTGTCAGAAGAAAGAAATAGAAAATTAGTAAATTAGCACAAAATAAAGTTAAATTTCAAGAAATATAATTGGCTAAAGTAAGAAAAATTGAGTGTTCCTAATATCTTAGTCCCTGGGAATGGCGCCAAAAACTTAATCGTGAATTTCCGTGATAAGTTTTATAAATTTATAATTAATCGCGCTTGAAACTAACTATTATCACGACGTAGGCAAGTGAACCTATCGAACAGTAGTATAGCTTTAGCAAGACTGGATTGTCGAAACCAAAGGACTAAAAGTACTAGTAATGACTGTCTTTTTATTATCTAGCCTAAGAAATAAAGGGGTTTGTTTTAACTAATTAATTAAACTAAGAAATTGCAGAAAATAGAATTGGGAAATTTTTTCTGGGATAACGATTGATTAAGGACAATACCTAAGTAAAAATCCACCTAGACTTTTACTTGTTATTCTGGCTCCAAACCGGACGATTTATTCATTTAACTTGTTCCGTAAAAATCCCTAAGTTATGTTATTATCCCTATTCAAGACTAATAACGTCTAATCCCTAGGTTGAATAACCGAGACTTTTCTCTAATTAACACCCTAGGGTTGCATTAACTCGTTCTATGGATTCCCTTATTAGGTTTCACCCTAATCCGGCAAAATCTTGTCACCCTATCTCTAGGCACGCAATCATCTCCACTTAATTATGACAAAGTTACTCTTATTCAGGGTTTATTCCTCCTCCAACTAAGAGTAGTAACTTGAAGTGATATCCTGAAATACCAAAACAAGAATTAAGAACACATAATTAAGAACAAGTTAAATATTTATCATACGATTCAGAAAATAATAACAAGATTCATCTTAGGTTTCATCCCCCTTAGGTATTTAGGGGTTTAGTTCATAACTAAATAAGAAAACATCTCAGAATAATAAAGATTACAAAACATAAAGAAAACCCAAAACTCCTGAAAGGGAAATTGAGGAGAAATCTTCAGTCTTGATAGTGAATCTAACTTCTAAGATGGATCAATCGGCTTCCTTGGAGTAATTCCTTACTCTCTATTCTCCGTCCCCCTTTCTTCCTCCTCTAGGGTATATTTATAGGCTTTGGAATGCCTAAGAACCCTCAAAAGTGGCCTTTTTCGAATTGGACTCAACTTAGGCTCGGCAGGGACACGCCCGTGTGGCACGCCAGTGTGCGATTACTTCAGGCCGTGTTTGATCCTGTTAGATTGGCACGGGCGTGTGTTCTACCTGTGTGAGTCGTGCTTTTTATTCTGCCAAATTGATACAGCCGTGTGAGCTACCCGTGTGAGAAGGTCCAGGCCGTGTTGATTTTGTACTTTGGTCCATTTTCTCCATTTTTGGCCCGTTTCTCGTTCCTTTCACTCTCCTATGCTTACCTAAGTGTAAAATATGAAATTAAGGCATTAAGAGCATCCAATTCACTAATTCTAAGGAAACATCATTCATAAAATGTGTTAAGCATGGGGTAAAAATATGTATAAATTACGGTTTATCACATATTCACTTCTAACACTAGTGACAAAGTAATCTTTTTCATTTTGATTAGTTTTTGAAAATGTGATGAAGTTTTCTAAAGCTTCATCTTTTTTACTTAAGAAAAGAACCCAAGTAAATCTAGAATAATCATATACAAGCACAAAAGCATAATCTTTTCCATCCAAGCTAGAAGTCCTAATTGGTCCAAAAAGATCAATGTGAATCAATTGTAGAACTCTACTTGTAGATACATCATTAATAGGTTTAAAAGAAACTCTGTTATATTTGCCTTTAACTCATGCATTACAAACTTTATCTAACTTCAAATCAATTTTTGGCAATCCTCTTACTATGTCATATTTAGCCAATTTATACAATATGTTCAGACTAGCATGTTTTAATTTGCTATGCCATAATAAAGAAGTATTTTCTTTTTTAATTGAAAAGAAAAGGTTTAAAACATGCTAGTCTTTTAAATGCACCATGTATGTATTTCCTATTTTATGACCAACAAGCATAATCTTATTAGACACAATGTTAATGGCTTTACATCAATTAGACTCAAATATGACGTTGAGACCTTTATCACAATGTCAATTGACCTTTGTCCATAATTTATTTTTAGAGCTTCAGAAGCTCGATTTAAGGCCAAACTGAATAGTCTCTTTCATATTGAATATTCCTTGTGATTATGGAATTGAATTGATTATAGAATATAAATTGTTATTAATTGTTCCAACTTGACTGATAACATCTTGTATCTTATTCTAGCAATAGACACGGAATAAGGGTGTTATATTTAGTGGTATCAGAGTTACAATTTACTCGATTCTTGGACCGAGTGTAATGTGTTTAAAACTTAAAAAGTACATGTCTATAACCTGTGATAGTGTGATACAAATTGATCTGGCCTAACCTTATTTTCTTTTAGATTTTAGAAGATGCCATCAGACACTAAACGTGAAGAAACTAATAGGTGGATAGTAATGTCCCGACTACTGATACTAGTACGAGCCCTAGTGTAATGACCCAAATTTTACGGTTATCGGGAAAGTGAATTTTCGGGTCTCCATTTCTAAAAAAATAGATTCGTAAATATTTATTAAAAATATTTACGAAGTCAATTGTATGGTTAATTAGACTTTAATTAAGTAAATTTAGCTTAATTAAGAGTAATTAGTGGAAATAATTAAATTGAATTAAGTGTGAAAGTTTAATTATAGAATAAAGAAAAGTGAAGGGACTAAATAGGAAATAAGCCAAAAAGGGGTGACAAATGTATGGTTAAAATAAGTTAAATGTGTACAAATATAAATGGTACACATGTATTATACATGTGTATTTACTTATTATATAAGTAAAATAATAACAATTAAAGTATATTATATTAATATTATTTTATATTAATTAATTAAATAAATAAAAGTTATGACAAGTGTAAGGTGATAAATTAATACATGTGTATTAATAAATATACACATGTATAAATAATAAATATTATAATAGTTTAATAATAAAATAAAGAAATGAAATAAATGAAATAAAAGAAATGAAAAAGAAGAACAAAGAAACGAAACAGAGAAGAACAGGGGAGAAAGAAAGGAAAGAAAGAAAGAAAGGGAGAAAAGAGAAAATCAAGGTTTTGAAGCTTTAAACTTTAATAGGTATGTCAATTTAGCCATTTTTACTTAATTTTGATGTTTTAAAAGCTTTAGAACAAAGTTTTGATGAAATTAAGTTGATATTTTGAAAGTTATTAGATTTCTAAATATTGTTCATGTTGAGTAAAATGATGAACTAAGGGCTAAATTGATAGAAATTCAAGTTAGAAATGAAATAAGGATTGAATTGTAAAGTGATTCATAAGTTTTATGCTTTAAGGACTAAATTGAAAGAATTTTGAAATTATGGTTTTATGATGAAAAATAGATAATTATGTCTAAGTTTGGTTAAAAATTGAGTAGAAATAAAGTATGAATTAAGATAGAAAAGTAAGTGAATTTAGTTAGGATTAAATTGAAATTAAAAGTAGAAAATCAACATTTAGCACTAAGACTATTTTGGACAGCAGCAGTAGTCTAAGTTTGAAAAATCACCAAAAATTGTAGAAATTGAATTAGAGGATGAATAAAATATATAATTAAAGCTTATTGAGTCTAGTTTCTTATAAAAGAAACGATTTAAGCAATTGAATTGTAAATTATGAGATATAATGAATTGTGTGAGACAAGGTCAGAATGAATTCGGGTTCCCCTGTTCTGACTTTGGAAAATCACAAAAAATTGGAGAAAAATAATTAGAGGGTTAAAGTTATATGTTTAGAATCCTTAATGAGTCTATTTTTAGGAGAAATCAACGGGAACATTATCCGAGTTCTGTACTGTGAGATAATTAATTTTTAGTGAAGAAGGGTCAAAACTGTCAGACAGCAGAATAGGGGTGAATTTAAAGAATAAACTGTACTTAATGGCTAAACCAAAAATTCTGAAAATTTTACGGTAAGAAGATTTGTGAGTCTAGTTTCAGGAAAAATTAACGGATCTTAATTTAGAATTCTGTAACTCAATATATAAATTAGTAATGTATTAATGATTATGAATTGTATTAATTTCGTAGTCAATGTGGTACCGAAAATCTCGGCTAAGGAAGGACAAGACAAAGTCAACGGGAGTTAGTTCGAAAATTACGGTTTGTATTTCTATAATCCGAACTCAGTCATTATTGTTATATTTATATACATATGAAAATTGTTAGTATTAGAATTATAATGTTTTACAATTGAAATGGATTGATTTTGGTATGTGATGAATTTATCAAATTTATATTGATTGAAATCATTTTGATTGAATTTATATTGATTGAAATATATTATATATATGATTTATGTAAAAATTTGAATATTGAATGAATGTTATATTGAAAAATTATATTGATTGGAATATGAGGGAATTGATATGAATATATGAGATTTGTGATAATTGAATATTTGATATTGAAAAGTGAATTGAGTTGTATTGAATTATGAATTAATGTGAATAATTGAAATATATTTGTTGAATTGAATGAAAATGTATGAAATTATGAAAATGTGTGAATATATGTGATTATTAGAATGGTATATTGATGAAAGATTTATTAAATTGAGAAAGTGAATCAAATACCCTATTAACAGTATCGGACCAGATTGGATACAAATGGCATGCCATTGGATTTATGATGTGATGAGGAGATTTGTAGTTCGGCCGAGAAGATGTTTCTGTTATTATATACTTTGGTTTATCCGAAGAGGCATTTAATGCCTTATTGGTGTGTTTGGGAGGATATGATATACTGGTGTGTTATGGAGGATTTATAATATTCCGGGTGTGTTTGGGTTGGATATTTTGGTGTGTTTGGGTTGGATATTTTGGTGTGTTTGGGTTGGATATTCTGGTGTGTTTGGGAGGAATCCACGTATCTATCAGAGTCCGAGTCTTGTTAATAGGGGTAAATAAGTGAAAAGATAAATCGAGTGAATTTGATTGATTGAGCTATTGGAATGAAATGAGAAATTGAATTGAGAATTGAAATTGAGATATGAGATTGAAAACATGAACCAAAAGGTTCATGAAATGAGTGAAGTTCAAATGGATGATGATTGATGTTAGAATGAATTAAAATAGTATCTTTGTTAAGAAGGAAAGTGTGAATACAAATGAATTGTGAATATATTGTAAAGAATTTATACGGTAAGCAAATGAAAAGAATTGAGCAAATATGTTGTTGTGTTTGTTATATGGCTTGTATAGAATTTTTATGGTAAGTAAATGAAACTTATTTATAAAATAAATAAATGAATAGTTATATTTGTTATTGTGATTTTAAGTTTAATTGTTATATTATCAAGTGTTCGGATTATAGAAATACCATCGAGTGTATACTCAGTGTGCACAGTTTGTTTCCGTGCGCGCAGTTAAGTTAAGGCTAGATCATTGAATCAAGATTCCGCACCGATCCCGAATTCAATGAGGTAAAGTATGTTGAGTATTGATAATGGCATGTACCTAGGATGTTTAATAGAGTCATTTAAGTTGTAAAAGTATTGATGAAATAAGTAAATTATGGTTGACAACGGTATATAGTATGAATTTTGAAATATAAAAAAATTCGTATTGATTCTAAATTAGTTCCAAATTGAATTTATCATCCATATTGGACCGCGAGGGCCCATTAAAGGGACAACATCTTAAAACTAGGATGGGTATGAATATTTATTTTAATTAATGACTCAAATTAGACTCTTCGACTGGTAATGTTTCGTAACCTGCTTCGACGATCGGTATAGGGTTAGGGACGTTACATTTAGTGGTATCGAGCTAACCGTGTTTAGCCGATTCTAGGATTAAGTCAAATCTTGAAAAGATTCTGGAAGTACATGCCATGATTGAGTCGAAATTGAGTCGGATCGGATCTTTGATATATTTGTTTGGTACTTGTTTTATAGTTGAAATGTTAGATGAACATATCGATGGCATTGATTATGAATTATATCTTTGGAGATGAATAGTTTGGTGAATTAAATGAAAATCGAATCGGTAATATTGAGTATTAACTCAATAAGTAATTAATTATTGATTGTTGACTGATGAAATAATAGAGAAATAGATAATATATAAATCATTTAGAATTATAACTAATGCCGCATGATGAATAAAAGAAATTGTATCTGCTACGACATGTACCCTCCTGCTTTCTCAATCGGTTCTCGAAGTGCTTCAAGGTGCGGAGTTTGTCTAAACGGGTAAGTTATCTCATTATTAATACTTCGTAAATATAGTGTGGATGAATTGAGAATTAAAGTGAAAATGATTTTGAAAGAATCAAATCTAGTTAGAGAATATTATCGGGATTGTAAATAAATTATTCTGTTCATCGATTAAATGTTAGAAAGGTATGATATTTCTGTTAAAAAGATTCAGCTTGCCAGCGGTGGAAAATATTGATTTCTGTTGTGATTCGGAAAGGGTTATTTGGAAATTTTCTGAGATAAGTTCTGAAAGATATATACATCAGTTGGAGATTTCTTATCAGAAATGTACAGAATTCTTGAAGCTTAAACAGGATCATATGATCGTAACTGTGTATGAAGGGAATTTGTTTAATTGAATAAGTATAGCAGAGAGGGTGTATTCCGATAGAAACCGTATGATACAAATGGTTTAAAGATGGTTTAAATGAAGACAAGTGGATAATATAGAATAATGAATGGAATATGTGTTAGACATGATTCTTCTTATTATTATTTTAGTGATTGCTCGAGGAAAGTTGAAAAGATATTATTCGAATTCAAGACCGAGTAACACAACTATCGAGAGGCGATTACTCTATAACTCCTAAAATATGGGTGATAGTCGAAGTGTGATAAAGGACTTCACCGAAAAATCTGGAGTATGAACATCACCACGGCATATGTTAATCGTATAAAAGAAGATATTTCTCTTTGGATGTCATTACAAACATCCATTAAAGATTTGCTGTTGAGTTCATTTGAATTTTTGGTTGAAGTATCAAATTTCCAGTCGTCAGATTTATTGATTGATAGAATCAGTATAAACTATTTGATAATGATACTAAGGTAATCGTTTTTCGATCGATTTGATATTATTATTGTTCGATGTGATTCGAGAATGGAATGGTTAATTTTGCACGATGTTTGTGATAAATTATAAGCGCAATTATGTTGCAAGATCAAGATGATGAAATGTTTTGTTGAATCGTAGAAGATTGAACTAAATGTCTATTGTGATATTGAACATGCCGCCACGCGATATATGCGAGAAAGGGGTCATGGTATTTACCTTGCTTATGTATTGAATATTAAAGTATTCAAGTTAAGGTTTAAATCGGTGACAATAGTGTGAGAGAATTACGATGTGTTTCGCAACAGCTTGCTCGAACTATCATGTTGATTGAAGAAGTTGAATATGCTATAGATTTTGTGGATCAAAATGATAGTGAAAAATATATTTGAAATCGAGAGGTTTTCTAAAACTAGTCGGTTATTACGAAAAAGATGTGGAATTGGAATGATCCGATAGACGTTAGCAAGGTTCGATTAGTTGAAAGCTCGATTAATCAAAGCATTTGTTCTGTTTAGTTTGAAATCCAAATAAGAAACTTGTGATTTACAGGATAGCGGTGTTTTGATGCAAGAAAAAAAAAAAACTAATAAATTATATTTTGGAAAGTTAGAATTACATGAGAAGAATTATTTGATACTTGATTTAGAAATGATAGTTATTGTTCTTGCATTAAAAGATCAAGAAATGATAATTGATTATCATCCAAAAAGGTAAATGAAGGTATGTATATTTAGAATTGAAAGTTCTGCTTTTGTGTTATAAGCTATGGACATCCGATTGTTATTACTTGATGGTGGCTCAAGTGTAGTTGAGATAAAAGTTAAACCGACTTGTTTACAACAGTCCATAAAGCTCAAAAATGTGATAACGAGTTATCGGTTAAATGGGTATAGTATACAAATGACCTTTGATTAAATGTTTGATTGAATCTAATGATTGCTCATTATGTAGAGATAGAAGTCACACTAAAGAATTGAAACTTATACGAGAAGATTTTTGTATAAAATTTATAGTAGTAACATGTCTATGCATTTTGGAAGAAATAAGTTGTCTTTGTGATTCAAGCGGATGTGGTGATGACTTGGAATGAAAAGCGGTAGTTTGAACTTGTATATAAATGTTTATATCGAATCTGAGATACCTTCGAACTATTACAACTAATAATGATAATAGAATGGAAATGGAATAGAATTTATATGGGTTTGGATTGAAATCATCTCTATCTCATAAAAAGAAAGATGATATTTGAATGATCATTAAAGGTATGGTGAAGTCTGCATATTTTGTTCTGCATGAATAAATTTCTTACTTAATAACCGCATCAAATATGGGTTTTGAGATCGTCGATTCATGGTATGGTAATTTTATTATTATTTCGATTGAAATACATGGTTTATATTCGACTCTAGAACAAATATAAGAAGTTTGAGGATGTAATAATAGTTTATCGCACTCGCATGAAGCTTTATATGATTGAAATGTAAAACTTCACAAAGATTCTCGATTGAATATGGTGAGAAAATAAAAATACAAGGTCATTTGATTTGTGAAATTGAATAAGAGTGGAAGAGATTGAAAAGATAGGTTGGATTCTCGTTACGCTTGGGTACCAAATTATAGAAAAAGTTAGTCGGTAATGAATTGATTGGTTTCACCTCTGGCTACACAAAATTTGTGATGCTCTCGAAAATGTAGGTCAAATCTCTTATATGTTAGCTTGACAAGGGATATTGAAATTCAAATTAATTCATTGTATGAAGAAGAAGAAGAACCGATTGAGATACTAGATTGCAATGTGAAGTTACAATGCGATGAAGCAATATGGGAACCGAAAGAAACAAAGCAGAGACTTTTATACCCCTACCTCTTTTCAGGTAAATTTCGAGAACGAAATTTATTAAAGGGGGAGAATTGTAATGACCCAAATTTTACGGTTATCGGAAAGTGAATTTTCTGGTCTCCATTTCTAAAAAATAGATTCAGTAAATATTTATTAAAAATATTTACTGAAGTCAATTGTATGGTTAATTAGACTTTAATTAAGTAAATTTAGCTTAATTAAGAGTAATTAGTGGAAATAATTAAATTGAATTAAGTGTGAAAGTTTAATTATAGAATAAAGAAAAGTGAAGGGACTAAATAGGAAATAAGCCAAAAGGGGTGACAAATGTATGGTTAAAATAAGTTAAATGTGTACAAATATAAATGGTACACATGTATTATACATGTGTATTTACTTATTATATAAGTAAAATAATAATAATTAAAGTATATTATATTAATATTATTTTATATTAATTAATTAAATAAATAAAAGTTATGACAAGTGTAAGGTGATAAATTAATACATGTGTATTAATAAATATACACATGTATAAATAATAAATATTATAATAGTTTAATAATAAAATAAAGAAATGAAATAAATGAAATAAAAGAAATGAAAAGAAGAACAAAGAAACGAAACAGAGAAGAACAGGGGAGAAAGAAAGGAAAGAAAGAAAGAAAGGAGAAAAGAGAAAATCAAGGTTTTGAAGCTTTAAACTTTAATAGGTATGTCAATTTAGCCATTTTTACTTAATTTTGATGTTTTAAAAGCTTTAGAACAAAGTTTTGATGAAATTAAGTTGATATTTTGAAAGTTATTAGATTTCTAAATATTGTTCATGTTGAGTAAAATGATGAACTAAGGGCTAAATTGATAGAAATTCAAGTTAGAAATGAAATAAGGATTGAATTGTAAAGTGATTCATAAGTTTTATGCTTTAAGGACTAAATTGAAAGAATTTTGAAATTATGGTTTTATGATGAAAAATAGATAATTATGTCTAAGTTTGGTTAAAAATTGAGTAGAAATAAAGTATGAATTAAGATAGAAAAGTAAGTGAATTTAGTTAGGATTAAATTGAAATTAAAAGTAGAAAATCAACATTTAGCACTAAGACTATTTTGGACAGCAGCAGTAGTCTAAGTTTGAAAAATCACCAAAAATTGTAGAAATTGAATTAGAGGATGAATAAAATATATAATTAAAGCTTATTGAGTCTAGTTTCTTATAAAAGAAACGATTTAAGCAATTGAATTGTAAATTATGAGATATAATGAATTGTGTGAGACAAGGTCAGAATGAATTCAGGTTCCCTGTTCTGACTTTGGAAAATCACAAAAATTGGAGAAAAATAATTAGAGGGTTAAAGTTATATGTTTAGAATCCTTAATGAGTCTATTTTTAGGAGAAATCAACGGGAACATTATCCGAGTTCTGTACTGTGAGATAATTAATTTTTAGTGAAGAAGGGTCAAAACTGTCAGACAGCAGAATAGGGGTGAATTTAAAGAATAAACTGTACTTAATGGCTAAACCAAAAATTCTGAAAATTTTACGGTAAGAAGATTTGTGAGTCTAGTTTCAGGAAAAATTAACGGATCTTAATTTAGAATTCTGTAACTCAATATATAAATTAGTAATGTATTAATGATTATGAATTGTATTAATTTCAGTAGTCAATGTGGTACCAAAATCTCGGCTAAGGAAGGACAAGACAAAGTCAACGGGAGTTAGTTCAAAAAATTACGGTTTGTATTTCTATAATCCGAACTCAGTCATTATTGTTATATTTATATACATATGAAAATTGTTAGTATTAGAATTATAATGTTTTACAATTGAAATGGATTGATTTTGGTATGTGATGAATTTATCAAATTTATATTGATTGAAATCATTTTGATTGAATTTATATTGATTGAAATATATTATATATATGATTTATGTAAAAATTTGAATATTGAATGAATGTTATATTGAAAAATTATATTGATTGGAATATGAGGGAATTGATATGAATATATGAGATTGTGATAATTGAATATTTGATATTGAAAAGTGAATTGAGTTGTATTGAATTATGAATTAATGTGAATAATTGAAATATATTTGTTGAATTGAATGAAAATGTATGAAATTATGAAAATGTGTGAATATATGTGATTATTAGAATGGTATATTGATGAAAGATTTATTAAATTGAGAAAGTGAATCAAATACCCTATTAATGATGATCGGACAGATTGGATACAAATGGCATGCCATTGGATTTATGATGTGATGAGGAGATTTGTAGTTCGGCCGAGAAGATGTTTCGTTATTATTATATACTTTGGTTTATCCAAGAGGCATTTAATGCCTTATTGGTGTGTTTGGGAGGATATGATATACTGGTGTGTTATGGAGGATTTATAATATTCCAGGTGTGTTTGGGTTGGATATTCTGGTGTGTTTGGGTTGGATATTCTGGTGTGTTTGGGTTGAATATTCTGGTGTGTTTGGGAGGAATCCACGTATCTATCAAAGTCCGAGTCTTGTTAATAGGGGTAAATAAGTGAAAAGATAAATCGAGTGAATTTGATTGATTGAGCTATTGGAATGAAATGAGAAATTGAATTGAGAATTGAAATTGAGATATGAGATTGAAAACATGAACCAAAAGGTTCATGAAATGAGTGAAGTTCAAATGGATGATGATTGATGTTAGAATGAATTAAAATAGTATCTTTGTTTAGAAGGAAAGTGTGAATACAAATGAATTGTGAATATATTGTAAAGAATTTATACGGTAAGCAAATGAAAAGAATTGAGCAAATATGTTGTTGTGTTTGTTATATGGCTTGTATAGAATTTTTATGGTAAGTAAATGAAACTTATTTATAAAATAAATAAATGAATAGTTATATTTGTTATTGTGATTTTAAGTTTAATTGTTATATTATCAAGTGTTCGGATTATAGAAATACCATCGAGTGTATACTCAGTGTCAGACGTTTTGTTTCGTGCGCGCAGTTAAGTTAAGGCTAGATCGTTGAATCAACATTCCATCCGATCCCGAATTCAATGAGGTAAAGTATGTTGAGTATTGATAATGGCATGTACCTAGGATGTTTAATAGGAGTCATTTAAGTTATAAAAGTATTGATGAAATAAGTAAATTATGGTTGACAACGGTATATAGTATGAATTTTGAAATATAAAAAAAAAAATTCGTATTGATTCTAAATTAGTTCCAAATTGAATTTATCATCCATATTGGACATGCGAGGGCCCATTAAAGGACAACATCTTAAAACTAGGATGGGTATGAATATTTATTTTAATTAATGACTGAAATCAGACTGTACTGACTGGTAATGTTTCGTAACCCTGTTTCGACGACGGTATAGGGTTAAGGGACGTTACACCTAGTATATCAGTCCTACCAATATTTGAAAATGAGGTTAAAGGTATGTTTTTTCGACTAATAGGACAGTGGTTTTCAAAGTTTATGTGGAATAATCCAATGGCTCCACAACCATTGCCTCCTACTTTACCACTTGTTGTACCTCCTACTATACCCCCTATGATGCCTCCACCTCCTCAAAAAATTGTATTGAATCGACGAGTCTCTACCGACAAAGTTAGAAAGTTTGGCGATCAAAAGTTTCAAGAAAGATCTGAAGATGATCCTACAAAGGCTGATTATTGGCTCGAATCCATTCAACGAGTTTTTAATGAAATGGACTGTTCTCCTGGTGATTATCTCAAGTGTGTTGTATCACTGTTAAGAGAGGAAGCTTATAGTTGGTGGTCAACAATAACTGCAGGGGTCTCAGAAAATGATATTCATTGTGATTTCTTTAAATCATAATTTAAAAAGAAATACAACAGCAAGAGATATCTCGGCAAGAAAAAGATAGAGTTTCTAGAACTAAAACAAGGAAATAAATCAGCGCTGAGTACGAGAGGGAGTTTACACACCTCAACAAGTATGTTCAAGAGATTGTGTCGACAGAAGAAGAAATGTGTACCCGCTTTGTAGATGGGATAAACAATGAAATTAAAATGATGATAGCTCCCACGAACATATGACAGTTTGTGGTATTATATGATCGACCCAAAAAATGGAGGAGATTCTTAATCAGAAGAGATAGAGAGAAAGAAAGCTGCGAGATTTTAATAAAAGAAGCTTTCCTAGAATGATATCTGCGTCGCCACCAAAGAAAGCAAGAGAAAAAGATAACCGCGTTACTGTATCATCAGAATTTTCAACCAAAAGCAGACCAAGACAACCTGATTCAAATTTTCAAAATCGACCTGCTAATAGTGTGTCTATTGTCTGTAATGTCCCGAGACCATTATGTGACTTTTTGGTAAGCCTCATACTGGCGAATGCAGATATAAGGCTGGTACATGTCTTAGGTGCGAAACAACTGATCATTTCGTACGAAATTTTCTGAAACAACTAGGAGAAAAAGATGACAGGAGTGTAAAACCCCCATCTATGCCATAAAAAGGCCCTGGTCAGACCACTAATACAGGAATGAATCGTACTGATGCTAGAGACACCACCATAAGATTAGAGCTTATAGCACCTGCTCAAACCTATACTATATGGGCCAAAGAGAAGGCCACCACTCCTGATGTTGTTACAGGTATATTTTATCTTTTTTATTTTACTGTATATGCTTTGGTTGATCCTGGATCAACCCACTCATATATTTGCACTGCATTAGCCACTGATAAAAATTTACTAGTTGAATCAACTGAATTTGATATTAAAGTCACAAATCCACTGGGTCACAATTTAATAGTTAATTTAATTTGCCATAAATGTCCACTGAAAGTCCAAGGCTATGAGTTTCCCATTGATCTGATGTTATTACCTTTCTATGAGTTTGATATAATATTAGCTATGGACTGGCTATTGTTACATGATGCAGTGGTTAATTGTAGACAGAAATGAATCAATTTGAAATGCCCTACAAGTGAGTTAATTACAGTTGAATCAGGTAGATTAAATAGTGTTACTAGAGTCATTTCGATGATTACCGCATAGAAAATGATTTATAGGGGTTGTGAAGCATTTCTAGCTTATATACTGGATACTCGAGATTCTGGGTCAAAGTTGGATCAAGTACCTATTGTCAATAAATTTACATACGTATTTCCTAGAGAACTATCAGGTTTACTGCTAAAACATGAAGTTGAATTAGCTATTTGAATTGATACCTGAAACTGTACCAATATTGATTCCACAATGTAGAATGACACCTACTGAGTTGAAAGAACTTAAAGCACAGTTGCAAGAATTATTAGACAGAGGTTTTCTGAGTGTGTCTCCTTGGGATGCACCAGTATTTTTTGTGAAAAAGAAAGATAGTACGTTGAGATTGTGTATAGATAGTACGTTGAGATTGTGTATAGATAGTACGTTGAGATTGTGTATAGACTACCAGTAATTGAATAAAGTGACGATGAAGAACAAATATCCATTACCCTGTATTGATTAGTTGTTTGATTAGCTGAAGGGTGTAACTGTGTTTTCTAAAATAGACCTCAGATTAGGATATTACCAGATGCGGGCGAAAGATTGTGATGTGATGAAGACTGCATTCAGAACCTGATATGGTCATTATGAATTTTTAGTAATGCCATTCGGATTAACTGATGCCCCTACTACTTTTATGGATCTGATGAACCGCATTTTTCAACCTTAGATGGATAGGTTTGTGGTTATATTTATAGATGATATACTAATTTACTCCAAGTTGGAATCTAAACATGCTCAACATTTGACGACTGTACTGAAGATTTTGCGTGAGAAACAGTTGTATGCAAAATTTAGCAAGTGCGAATTCTGGCTTAAGGAAGTTGGATTTCTAGGACACGTAGTTTCTGCGAAAGGTATACGTGTTGACCTGAGTAAGATCTCGGCTATTACCAACTGGAAAGCATCGAAGAATGTTTCAGAGGTATGAAGTTTTCTAGGATTAGCAGGATATATCAACATTTTGTTCAAAACTTCTCTATAATAGCCTTATCGATGACCAAGTTACTCTATAAGAATATTCAGTTTGTTTGGTTAGATGAATGTCAGCAGAGTTTTGACAGACTAAAAAATGTTGACAAAAGCTCTGGTACTAACATTACCTGAATCTGGGAATGAATTTGTTGTTTATAATGACGTGTCACTTAGTGGATTAGGATGCATGTTGATGCAAATTGGAAAGGTGATTACATATGCTTCTCGGCAGTTAAAGTCTTATGAAAGAAACTACCGGACATACAACTTAGAGTTAGCTACTATTGTTTTTGCCCTGAAGATTTAGCGTCACTACCTTTACAGTGAAAAGTGCCACATATTTACAGATCATAAAAGTCTGAAGTATTTAATGACTAAAAAAGAAATGAATTTGAGACAGCAACGATGGTTAGAGTTACTGAAAGACTAAAATCTTGAGATTGATTATCACCCCGGGAAAGCTAATGTGACTGCAGATGCTTTAAGTCAAAAATCACTATTCACTATGAGAGCTATAAATGCATATTTAGCTTTGGAAAGTGATGGTTCTGTTGTAGCCTAATTCAAGACTAGACCGTTATTTCTTCAGTGGATGTGAGATTTGCAGATTGAAGATCCAAAGTTGGCAGCTAAATAAGAACATATCTAGCATGATTTGACTACAGGATTCACTGTTGGAGGTAATGGTATGATGTATTTCTGTAACAGACTATGTGTACCGAATAATCCAAGGTTAAAATGGGACATTTTATCAGAGGCTCATAATAGTACATACTGCATCCATCCGAGTAGTACTAAGATGTATAACAACCTAAAGAGAATGTACTGGTGGTCAGGGATGAAATGTGAGATTTCTAAATTCGTGACTAGATGTTTGATTTGCTAATAGGTAAAAGCTGAACACTAGGTGCCCTTAGGATTACTACAACCTATTACTATTCCAAAATGGAAATGAGAATGAATTACAATGGATTTTGTATCTAGACTACCTGTGACTTTGAGAAAGAAAGACTCGATCTAGGTTATTGTGGACAAATTGACTAAATTAGCTCATTTCATGCCAGTCTGTACTGACTATTCGCTTGAGAAGTTAGCGGAATTATACGTATTAGATATTTTCAGATTGCACGGATTACCTTTATCTATTATCCCTGATAGAGATCCGATATTTACCTCAAGATTTTGGGGCAAACTCTACTAAACTTAATTTCAGTACACCGCATCATCCACAGATTGTTAGGCAATCAAAGCGAGTAATTCAGATTCTAGAGGATATGTTATGGTGTTGTATTCTTGAGTTTGAAGGTAGTTGGGAAAGGTATTTACCATTGGTGGAATTTTCATATAATAAGAGTCATCAATCTAGCATTAAAGTGGCATCGTTCGAGGCTTTATATGGAAGGAAATGTAAAATATCATTGTATTGGTCAGAGTTGAGTGAATCTAAGCTCATTGGTACTAACTTGATATAGGAAACAAAGGATAAGGTACGAATAATCTGTGACTGTTTAAAAGAAGTCATATGCAAATCTAAAATGTAAGGACATAGAGCTTATCGTTGAAGATCGAGTATTCCTGAAAGTGTCCCCTTGGAAAAAAATACTCTGATTTGGTAGAAAGGGAAAATTGAGTCCGATATTCATTAGTTCGTATGAGATTACAGAGAGAGTTAGCCTTGTAGCTTATAGGTTATCTTTGCCCCCATAACTTGATAAGATTCATAATCTCTTTCATGTTGAGACGATACATGTAACAACCCAATTTTTAGTCGTGTTAGAAATAGCGATTTCAAGACCATAATTTCGATGTAATAATTTGTAAATGTTATTTAATTAATATATGTATGAGATCCTTAGGGTCATATTAAATTTTGGTTGAGGAATTTTATTGTTTAGATAGTTTAATAAGTAAGAATGACTGAATCGTAAAAACTAAAAAAGTTGAGTAGTTAAATTAAAGGGGGTAAATGGATAATATAGCCCATGGGAATTTACTTAGTGGAATTATATGATGAAATGTATAATTGGATGGCTTAATTAGACTTAAACATGGATTAAGTAAAGCTTAATTAAGAAAGAAAAATTATAAAATAACCATAGTATATATATTAAATTAAACTAAAGAAAGATGAGATTTTTTTTTTCATTCTCACCATCTTCTTCACGACACAACAAAGGAAACCTAGGGTTTTCATGGTTTTTAAATTGAAGCCTTAATTAGTAAGTGTGTTGATGCTTGTTTTTAGTAATTTTTATGTTTCTGTACTTATATTTGCTTAATCTAGCTATTCCGAGGACTAGTTTGTGAAAATTTTAAATTTTATAAATGTTTCCATTGATGAGTTGAGTTATTTCTTGAATTTATGATGGTATATGAAACTTTATTGTTTGGGTGGACTATTTTGTAAAGTGATTTTTAGTGACTTTAACGTTTAAAGACTAATTTGATAAAATGATAAAATTATTTTTATTTAGTATGAAATAATATTAGATAAGGACTATTATAAGACCATGGAATGTTTATTTGAAATTGGGTTTAAAGAAAAATAGTTAATTTACATGACTAGGGCTTAAGGACTAGATTGACTAAAGGTGAAAATTGTAGGAAAATATGTAAATTGTCAAAAAGAACTTAATTGCAATAATAAATTTATTTTTACTATTGAATTAGTTAATTGAATGAAACTATTGTGTTAGATCGAGAATGTGAGGACGATCGTGGGAAAGGAAAAATTACAGAGTAGTCCCTGTACATTGGAAAATTCCTCAAATTAGTTTGGTAAGTCGTATACTTACTCAAACCACTAATGATTTTTATATTCTATGTAAATATAGTCCTTAAATGTTATATCCAAAATTTATGGTAACTTGGAATGAAAATGAAATACTAAATATATTGAATCGTTGTTTAAACAAGCAACCCTACTGAAATATAATGTATGCTACTCAAAGGAGTAAAAGCTCCCTGATTTTTTGAGTGTTACTTAACTGAGCATTATCTACTGATATACTGAATAAAGCTCAACTGAGAGTTGTTTACTAATACGCTAGGTAAGGTCAACCGAGTATTATCCATTGAATATACTGAACTATTGTACTGATTGTTAAACGGTGATCAAGGTTGCATATTGTATAAATCTCTATATATGGTTATTCTAAATCAATTTCTATGACTGATTGGAAAGGTTTCTCATTTATAAAACAAACTGACTAAGCTATATCCAAGCTTACTTGTATTTGGTTCATTTTGTAAGTTACTTTTTGGTAGATTTTGTTTTAGTTGGTATATAAGGCATGTAGTAGGATTTCTTTTATATGTTTGATATTAAATCCTAGTATGCATTGTGCTATTTGATGGTAACAAATTAAGAATGTTTGTATACCTTAAGTTAAGTATTAATCTTGAATGAGATAACATTGACATTAGATGTGGATATGGGATGAAGTGAATTAGGGTTTGTTAATTAATAACTATACTTTGTATATGTGATCTGGAAGTTAAAATGTCATGAAACATTATGTGGTGGTCAATGAGGGCACATTGGTTTGATATATATGTTGAATTTATTGGCATGTTTGAGTGTGTTTAGAGATGGTTTTTGACCTAAGAATTTGTGTAAGTGAATGTATTTAGGTACCCAAGAGAAAAGGTGAAATTTAAGCAAGGAATTGATCATTTTTGTGTACACACGACCTAAGACACGGGCTGCCACACGGCCATGTAAAGCACATGGGCAACCACAAGGGCGTGTACCCAGAGCATGTTTAAAACAATATAGGTGTATTTTTCACAAGGGCAGACACACAGCCTGCGACAAGGTCGTATGATCCAAATCAAAGAGTTACACGATCCATGCACATGGGCATGTGGGATAGCCACACGGCCATGTTAGAGCTACACGGGCTGGGCTCTGTCACACGGGCTGGACACACAACCATGTGACCCCTGACTTGAAAATTTTTAGTTTCTTTCCAAATGTTTTGATTTGTTCCAAATTGGTCCCTAAATGTCTGTAACTTATTTTTAGAGTTTTGAAAGCTTGATTTAAGGCCCGAGCTGAACTGTCACTTTCATATTGAATATTATTTGTGATTATGAAGTTGAATTGAATATTGAATATAAATTGTTATTAATTGTTCCAACTTGACTGGTAATATCTTGTATCCTATTCTGGGAACGGAAATGGGATAAGGGTGTTACAGTACAAGCCAGATCCTTCACATATAATCACACCTTATAAGAGTTAAATACAACATGACTTATCATATTCTAAACCGGTCAAAGTTTTAGCATGTAAAGTAAAAGAACTTCAGAACAAAAGAGTACTGTTAATGAAGATCTTATGAAATCGACATGGAGTTGAAGAAGCTCAATGGGAAACAAAGGAATCAATGAAATCACAATACCCAAATCTATTCATTGGTAAGAAATTTCGGGGATGAAATTCCCTAAGGGGGAGAGTTGTAACATCCAGATTTTTAGTGGTGTCAAAAATAGTGGTTTCGAGACCATAATTTTGACGTAATAATTCATAAATATTATTCAATTAATATTTACGAGAACTATAAAGTTGTATTAAATTTTGGTTAGGAAATTTTATCGTTTAAATAGTTTAATAAGTAAAAATGACTGAAGTTGTAAAAGCTGCAAAAGTTGACTAGTTAAATTAAAGGGGCTAAAAGGGTAATATAACCCATAGGAATTCAGTTAATGGAATTGAATGATGATTTGCATAAGTGGATGGCTTAATTAGGCTTAAACATAGATTAACTAAAGTGAATTAAGAAAATTGTCAAAATTACAAAAATACCATAGTATATATATTAAATTAAACCAAAGGAAGATGATATTTTTGCAATCTTACAATCTTCCTCATAGCATAGCCAAGAAAACCGAGGGTTTTCATAGTTTTTCAATTGAAGCCTTAATTGGTAAGTGATTTGATGCCTTTTTTAGTAATTTTATGTTTTTGAACTTGTATTAGCTTAATCTAGCTATTCTAAAGACTAATTTGTGAAACTATTAAACATTATAAATGTTGTCACTGATGAGTGTTTATAAAGGATTATGAAGTTTTACTGTATGGGTAGACCATTTTGAAAAGTGATTTTTAGTGATTTTAATGTTTAAGGACTAGATTGATAAAATGATAAAATTGTTTATATTTAGTGTGAAATACTAGTAGATAAGGACTGCTAAAAGACCATGGAATGTTTATTTGAAATTGGGTTTAAAGAAAAATGATTAATTTACATGATTAGGGCTTAAGGACTAGATTGAGTAAAGGTGAAAATTTATGGGTAATTGTGTAAATTGTCCAAAAGGACTTAATAGTAATAAGTGATCTATTTTTACTGTTGAATTAGTTAATTTAATGAAACTATTATGTTAGATCGAGAATGTGTGGATGATCGCAGGAAAGGGAAAATTGCAGAGTAGTCCCTGTACTTTGGAAAATACTTCAAATTAGTCCAATAAGTTCGTATACTTACTCAAACAACTAATGATTTTTATATTCTATATAAATGTAGTCTTATTAAATGTTATATCAAATGTTTATGTTATCTTGAAATGAAAATAAAATATTGAATTTAGTGAATCGGTTGCTTAAACGAACAACCTTACTGAAATATATTGCATGTTACTCAAATGAGTAAAAGCTCACTTATTTTCAGAGTGTTACTCATCTGAATGTTACCTACTGATATATCGACTAAAGCTTAATTGAGCAATATCTATTGATATACTGAATAAAGCTCAATTGGGCATTCTTTACTGATATACCGAGTAAGCTCAATCGAGTATTATCCATTGAATATACTGAACTGCTGTACTGATTGTTAAACGGTGATCAAGGTTGCATATTGCATAAATATCTATATTTGTTTTAAATTTATTACTATGACTAATTGGAAAGGTTTCTCATTTATAAAACGAACTTACTAAGCTATATCCAAGATTACCGTATTTGGTTCATTTTGTAGATTACATTTTGACGGCTTAAAGGATCAAATCAACACCAGAAATCACACTATCCAGGAGATCTTTGGTAGATTTTGTCTTTGTATGTTTGATATTCAATCCTAGTGGAGCAAGTATACTTAAGTTTTGCTATTTGATGGTGACAAAAGAAGCATGTTTGTTTACTGTAAGTTAAGTGTTAATCTTGAATGAGATAATGTTGACATTAGATGTGGATATGGTATGAAGTGGAATATGTGTTGTTGATGAATAACTATTCTTTGTATATATGATTTTGAAGTTGAAATGTCTTGAAATATTTTGTGGTATCAATGAAGGCACATTGGTTTGATAGATAGGTTGAATTTATTAGCATGTTTGAATGTGTTTGGAAATGGTTTTTGACCTATGAAATTTTGTAATTAAATGTGTTTAGGTACCCAAAAGAAAAGGGTGAAATTTGAGTAAGGAATTGGTCATTTTTATACACACACAGCTTGGGACATGGGCTGTCACACAGCCATGTGAAGCACATGGGCAAACTACATGGGCGTGTGCCCAAAGCGTGTTTAAAAATAGTGTAGGTGCAATTTTCACATGGGCAGACACACGGCCTGCGATACGACCATGTGAGGGTATTTCAACAGTTACACGGGCTGACACACGACCGTGTGATCCAAATTAGAGAGTTACACGGTCTATGCACACGAGCGTGTAGGATAGCCACACGGGCTGGGCTCTGTCACATGGCCGTGTGACCCCTGACATTAAAATTTTCAAATTCTTCCTAAATTTCTGCTCTATTCCAAATTGGTCCTTAAATGTCTGTAATTTATTTTTATATTTTCGAAAGCTCGATTTAAGGCCAAACTGAATGGTCTATTTCATATTGAATATTACTTGTGATTATGGATTTGAATTGATTAATGAATATAAATTGTTATCAAATGTTCCAACTTGACTGATAACATCTTGTATCCTATTCCAGCTGTAACTCCCCGAATTTTAGGCCTAGAAGTTTTGGGATTCAATGGATAGGTTCATAGGAAGGGCCGCACATATGTGATTAGTTGTGCAATTTAGTGTCAGAATGGGCCTGCTGGTCTGGTGGATAAGTAGAGTGTTAGTTAACCTTGAGGTTTGAGGTTCGAGTCTTTGGGTGCGCGAGTTCTTTTTATTTTTAATTTTTGATTTTTGATTTGTTTTAGTTAAATATTTATTTATTTATTTTTACGTCTATTTTTATTTTGATGATTATTTTTATTTTGGAGATTGGTGTTTTATTATCTCTTCTCTTTTCAATATTTTGGTTCTCTTTTCTTCTTCTTCGTTTCTACTTTTCTACTATTTTCTAAATATACTCAAATTCGTCTGGCTTGTGGACTTCAGGAATTCTGCTCCTCTGTCATTCCTTCGTCGTCGAAATCAGGTGTGGGACTCAACTCTGACTAATCTATCATTCTTATGATTTGCAAATGTTGTTTCGGCTTTTCGTAAGAGTGATTGGATTCTCTAGTTTTAAAGTTTTGATGGCTAAAAGGGACTGCAATACTCCATTTTCTGATGTGTTTTTGATATTAATAATGTAGGGGGACGATTTGGTGGCCAATGTGGTGTTTTCGGGGCTGTTCAAGGGTGGTTTCGTGACTGCCCCGATGGCCACACAGGCATGTGCCGAGGCACACGACCGTGTGGATTCAGAGATTAGGGTTTCAGGCTAGTTATGGGTGCCACACGGCCTGGCCACACGGACGTGTGGCCGATTTGGGTATTTTTGTCGAAAACCACGCGGGCGTGTCCCTTAGGGCATATGGGTGTGTAAGTTTGGGAATTATGGATTTGAGATTTGGGGTCACACAACCGTGTGACTGATTTAGGGATTTTAGGGTTCTCACACGGGCATGTATTTCGGGACACACGGCTGTGTAGCTGATTTGGGCTTAAGGATTTCACACGGGCGTGTGTTATGAGACACATGGCCATGCCTGATTGCCACACGGGCGTGTGACACCTTCACACGGCCATGTCTACTCTGCGTCTGAAATTAGTGGAGTTTGACAATGAGTTACACGGCCTACTCCCACGGCCATGCCTCTGCACCACACGGGCATGTGCCTCTACCACACGGTCGAGTGCTACCCTTCACACGGGCGTCTGGACCCCCACACGGCCTGAAGTGCTCCACATGGCCAGAGTACACGGGCATGTGGCCCTATTTTTCCAAGTTTGGTTTAAGGATAATTTAAGTGTAATCGTAACCTCTTTTTGTTTCAACCTCTTGACTAAGATTACTGAGGGTGATTACAACTCTATTCTGACTTCGATTATGTGATAATTGTGATTGAATGTGTGATATAGTTGAAACCGAATTCGAGTTATGAGTATGCGCATTTCTGTAGTTGATTGACTAGTTGTATGTGATTGCTCTGAATAACTGTCTGGATTTGTGTTCTGAGTTGGTGTATCTGTATACACACATCGGGATATATACATCTGCATACAAAGCTTTTGGGTGGGATGTTGAAGAGAATGGAGATTTACGATCTGGCAGTTTATCTGCATTCTGAAAGCTTTAATAATACCCAAAGGGTCATAAGCGGTCCTAATACCCTGAGGGTCGTGGACATTTCTGTTAACGGTATAGCGGTTTACCGCCTTGCACTATACCGCCTGTACGTTAGCTATGCTACGTACCATTATCTGATCTGGCATTCATACTACACGTCTGTACCGTGGTTTATCGCATTTTGCAGTACAGCTCATACGCTAGCCTTGCTGCGTGATATATCTGATCTGGCAGGTTATACTTCATGTCTGTACCACGGTCTTCCGCATGGCATTGTGCAGCTTTCTGATAGTCTCAATTCCCTGAGGGTCGTAGACAATGTATAGGGGATATAAGGTTGGATGGGCTTTTCGAAATCCTACTTAGAGTGCAGGGATGGGTGGGTTGATTATATCCCCACGGGATATTTAGGGTTGGACGGAGATGGTGTGTTGGTTGGATGGGTGGGTGGGTGGGTGGGTTATTTTACAACTCATTCGCACTCATATGCATCTGTCTGATTCTGTGACTGTGATATCTGTCTGACTGAAATATTTTTGTTTGATTGCCTACGAATTCTGATTGTATTATTTGATTGGAAGGCACTCGTGCGCAAAGGAACTTTGTGAGATGGGCTAAGGCCCTACCGATTCTAATTCTGGAAAAGGGCTTAGGCCGGTTTGTGACTTCTGAGAATTTTTGATATTCTAATTAACAGGGCCATATGACTGTAAAGTTACATATGGTCTATTTTTTTTAAGTCACTCTGTAAGTATGTTCTGCTGCTGAACTATTTTCAGGTTTTCTGTACCTGTCTCTGGTTAGGTAGTTAATTAGTTTGATCTCACACTAAGCTCGTATAGCTTACCCCCTTTTCTGTTTCCCCTTTCAGGTACAGTTCTGGATTCTGGACACTGGACTCAATACGCGAAGGTCTTGGACAGTCTTGGTGGATAAGTTATGGATTTTGTTTACATTTTCACTTTTGTTCAATATTCGGTTAAAGTTTAAACTGTGAGGATTTATAGTGCTATGGTACAATTTTGATTTGTGTTTCAATTCGTATAACCTGAACTGATTTTACACTGAGCTTTACTTTAGGATTTGAACTTATTTGTTTATAAACATTTTGAATGATTTGGTTTGATATGATAAACTCTTTTGAATATTTTTCCTACGATCACTTCGGTGATCAATGTAGCATTCCGAATTCGGTCTAAACTTCTAGGTCAGGTTTGGGGTGTTACACCGACAATGGAAACGGGATAAGGGTGTTGCATTTTCCTTGTGTAATTAGCTTGATTGATGAAGATTCAATTTTCCTTTGCTTGATTTGGAGTCCCAAAAAGAAGTTAGTTCTCCCATCATGCTCATATCAAATTCACCTTGCATTAGCTTAGAAAATTCTTAACAAAGAAGATAATTAGTAGAACCAAAAATAATATCATCAACATATATTTGAAAGACTAATATTAGTCTTCCATCCTAATGGCTTCCATCCTAGCTACAGGAGCATAAGTTTCATCATAATCTATTCATTCCTCTTGAGTGTAACCTTAAGCAACAAGTCTAGCCTTGTTCCTTACTATGTTGCCACTCTCATCTAGTTTGTTGCTAAAAACCTATTTAGTATCTATAGTAGATTTATCACAAGGTCTTTCAACTAGGGTTCATACTTTACTTCTTTTAAATTAATTTAACTCTTCTTGCATAGCCAATATCCAATATTCATCATTTAATGTTTTTTTAAATATTTTTAGCCTTAGTGCATGAGATAAATGCAACATAATTACAAGTATTTCTAAGAGAAGATCTAGTAGTTACCCCTTTGGACTGATCTCCCAAAATCTTACCATCCTTCACATAATTGTAATCTATTGGATGATGGAGTTCCCTTTCCTTTAGGGTGAGCTCCTTTAGAGCATCTTGTTTAAGTTCTTGCATCATTTCTTTTGATGATGGATTAGTTTTATCATCATTGTTTTAGATTCCTACATCATCATCATCATCAAAAGAATCCTTTCTAGGAAGGAAGTTAAAATAATCGAAAACAGCATGTATGGACTCTTAAACTACGCAAGTGTTTCTGAAATTTAATTCCATGGTCACTTCTAACACTAGTGGCAGAGTAATCTTTTTTGTTTTAATTAGTTTTTGAAAATGTGATGAATTTTTCTAAAGCTTCATCTTTAGTACTTAAGAAAAGAACCCAAGTAAATCTAGAATAATCATTTACAAGCACAAAAGCATATTGTTTTCCAACAAAGCTAGTAGCCCTAATTAGTCCAAAAAGATTAATGTGAATCAATTATAGAACTCTACTTGTAGATACATCATTAATAGGTTTAAAAGAAACTTTATTATATTTAATGCCTTTAACACATGCATTACAAATTTTATCTAAGTTCAAATCAATTTTAGTAATCCTCTTACTAAGTCATATTTAGCCAATTTATACAATATGTTCATACTAGTGTCACGGGGCTAGACCTTTCGTCTCGCAATCCGTGCGGCCTTAGGCGATTTGGTCGTCCAAACTCGCCTAAGTCAGCCTTTACTCGAATGAGGGTTCCTTAAGAACTCCTCCAAGGCACCAATTGAACAGCGGAAGCAAACTTATTCCAAAAGAAGCTACCAAAAGAACAATAGAAAGGGACGCTCGCAAAGTGTTTGAGTAAATGCTCTCTATTCTCTTATTCATAAAGAATAATGAAACAATGAATGGAGTAAGTACAAATGAGGGGGAGGCTCTCTATTTATACTTGAGCTCCCCCAAAACCAACGGTCAAGATACATTTACATCGACGGACGAGATTAACCATATCCCATGATTTAAGAGATTTACAAGATATTGCCATATCAAATCCTATCTAATCTTACAAGATATGATTTCCTCTATCTTTAAGATTAGTTACCATAGTTGCCTAAGTTGCCATATCTTCACTATCGGGCCAACTAGGCTTCAATCTGACAGGCTTCTCCAATAGTTCCTTGAATCGGGCCAGTTCTCGTGGGCCAAATGATCCCCATCTAAGCATTAGACCTCCATCGGATGCACTTGGTGCAATGATCACGGGCTTTGAACTCTGGCCCATGACACTAGCATGTCCTAATTTGCTATGCCACAATAAAGAAGTATTTTCATTTTTAATCAAGAAGAAAATATTTGAATCATGCAAGTCTTTTAGATGCACCATGTATGTATTTCATATTCTATGACGAACAAGCATAATCTTATTAGACACAATGTCAATGACTTTACATCCATTAGACTCAAATATGACATTGAGACCTTTATCGCATAATTGACTAATACTCAAAAGATAATGCTTAAGACCGTTGACATATAAAACATTTTCAACAAAAAATTGAAGAGTTTTTACTAATAGAGTCAATTACTTCAATGAGTCCTTTAGATTTGTCACCAAAGGTAACTTCTCCTCCACTTTTTGGTTTCAACTCGATAAAATGGCTCTTATCACTAGCCATGTGCCTTGAGCATCCACTATCAAGGTAGCATGAGTTTTTGCTTAAATACCCACCGTGAAGAAATACTTATTTTCCTATAAAATAGAATTAAGTCTTGATTCTTTGTACCCAAATTCTTTTGGGTCAATAAGCATTAGTTCCTATAATTTTAGTCCCTTTAGGTATCCATTTTGAAAGGATATCCTTATCTTTAGTAGTAATAAATCCTTTAGGAACCTATATACTCTTAACAAATTTTTCTTTACAAAATCTTGAGAGACCTCTATGTTTATAGAAATTAATGTTATTTTTAACAATTTTTTGTTTTGAATTTTCTCCTCTTTCAAACTCTTTTTCAAAAACTTTATTAGAGTGTTTTTTACGGTTATCATGAGCTGTAGAAAGTAAATTATGCAAGTCACAATTCTTTTTCTCAAAAGAATTTATAATAGCATGCATATCATTTATTTTACTTTCAAGTTCATGCTTGACTTTAGAGAGTAAATTATTTTAATATTTTAGTTTTGAAATATTTTTCCTATATTTTGAAACCATTAATTCAAACTCCAAGCCTAATTCATCATAGGCACCTTACAACTCATCAAAAGAAAAAGAATTTGAAGAAGATGAGTTAGAAGTTTGTAACAGCCCGTTTTTTGCTAAATCGAAATAGTGGTTTCAAGACCACAAATTCGAAGTTGTAAAATTATTTTAATATTATTTTTGGTGTTTATCGCACGTGGATATATATGTGTGAAAATTTCGTGTGATAATTTTATCGTTTAAATGGTTAATTTGGCTAAAGGACTTAATCGCGTAAATGCAAAAGTTGCATTCTATATGTTAAAGGTGTCAAATTGCTATCACTTCTTAAAATGAAAGGTCCTTATGTTGTAATTATACCCTTGATTGTGGTAATGGACATTTATGGACATCTATTATAAGTTTTTAATGTTTATTTATTAAGGTTATAATAGTAATTTATGATTTAAGTTTAATTAAAATAAAACAAACATGAAAATTATTTTATTATCATCCTTTTTGCACCAAATTTGAAGAAAAATAAAAATCTTGAATGTGTTTAGGGTTTCAGCAAGTAATTGGCTTCATTAAGGTATGACTCGAGATCATTTTTTGATGATTTCTATGTTTTTGTGATCGTTGCTTCGTGTTCTAGCTAGCCCATGCTTCAATTTTTGAAAGTGTTGATGATTTTATAAAATTCCATTGATGAATTATTGAGTTCTGAAATGTTTGATGATGGAAAATGAATATTTTTTGATAAATTATCATGTTTTGTAAAGTGATTTTTGGTAAAATTGCATAAAAAGGATTAAATTGTGAAAAGTATAAATTGAAGGGTTGAAACGTGAAATAAATGTGAAATATGGGTTGCTAGGGACAATATGGTAATTCGGCCAAGCATGGATTAAATTGAATTTTGTGAATTTCGTGTATTTGTGAATAGGGACTAAATTGAATAGATGTGAAATTTTAGGGGCTAAAGTGCAAAAATGCCCAAATGTATATTTTTGGATGAAATTGAATGAATAGGTGATTAAATGAGTTAATTTTGAATACATATAGAACAATAAAAGAGGAAATCGGATTTAGATTGAGGCAAGAATAAAGTACTCGATTAATCGACTAGTTTCGTTGTTTCTACGATCGAGGTAAGTTCGTAGGTGTTAATTTCATTATAAATGAATGTTATATGCTTTGATATTGCATAAAATGTGTTTATGAAATTGCGGATAATGTTTGAATTGTGAATACGAATATACGAAAGTGTTCGACGATGAAATCGACAAGCGAAACTTCCCGGTTAAACCTTAAGTACAATTATGATGGTAATTAAATGTCATTAAGTTAATGATTTGGCTTTGGGCCATGATATCGGCACTTTGGGTGCGAATAATACCTTGATTCGGCTACAGGCCATGATATACGCATTTTGTGAAGAGTTACCTTGATTTGGCTACGGGCTATGGTATAGGTACTCCAGGATAAGTTACCTTGATTTGGCTACGAGCCATGGTATAGGTACTTATCAATTGTGATCCTTAAGTATCCGATTTTTATTCTAAATGGTCCAATGGGTAAAGGAATGACTCGTATAAGAAAGAGGTTAGTACGAGGTAGTACAGGTATGTACGAAACCTAATTAAGCATTACATTGAGAAAGTTCAATGAGATGTTAATAAATCATGTTTTGAGAAATGATACGAAGGTTTGTGTTAATGAGATGTTATTTTGGTAATGTGTATATGATTGAATTATATTTATTTGATGAATTGAATTGCTTAACTATGAACTTACTAAGCTATGAAGCTTACTGTGTGTTATTTGTCTATGTTTTATAAATTGTGAAAGCTAGCTTGGACTCAGGGATCGTCAGGAGCATCGTCACACTATCGATCATTAGTTGGTACTTTTGAAGCTTGTATATATGGTATATGGCATATATAGGCTAGTGTCATTTTGGTATGTTTTGAGCTATAATGTTAGCCATGTGATTTGGCTTGTTAATGATGTAAATGTTGGTATGTTTTTAGCCATTTAATTTGGCTTAAGTTATGTGCTTGATAAGTGATATAGATGATGCATATAATGCTTTATATGTTGGCTTATTTTGGTATGTTTTCCATAGTTGTGGATATAGTTAAATGGATGTTGAATTGGTTGATGATATATATATCTTGATATGTAATTGATTTGGCATGATTTTGGTTGCCTAAAAATGTATTGAAATGGTGCGAATTTTGGTTGATTTGTATGCTTGTGAAAACGGCGGCAATTTGGCTTTTCAAATGGCCTATTTTTGTCCACACTAGCAGAGACACGAGCTTGTGTCTCAGCCGTGTGCGACACGCGGTCATGATACACGATCGTGTGTCCCCTGGGGTATTCCTACGAATTAAGTCAGTATACCCTGCAGGCTTGACACGATCTAGACACACGGGCGTGTCTACTGGCCATGTATATCACACGTATTCACACACGAGCGTGTGTGGCCATTTCGAAGGGTACACGGGTTAGACACATAGGCGTGTGGTCAACTGTGTAACCTAAGTCAGTAACCTCCTTAGTTTTCCCATGGCCATGGCACACGGGTGTGTCTTTGGCCGTGTGGTGCAAGTCAGTATGTATGCCCTATTTTCACACGACCTGCGCTACGGGCGTGTCTGGTGGCTGTGTGAGACACACGGCCTATTCACACGGGCGTGTGACCTATGATTTCATGAAACTTTTCTAAGCGTTCGAAAATTTTTATATGTGATTGGTTTAGTCCTGAGCCACTCTTTAGCATGTTCTAAGGTCTCGTAGACCTATTTAAAGGACTTTGTGTAAATTGAATGAATGATATGCGATATTAATTGTTTTATAAATGTTATATTGTTCGGTGTTACATTTATTTGTATCAGAGCTACGGTTTAGTCAATTCTAGGACTAACGTAGCGAGTGAGAGTTTAGCCATACATGCCATATATATAAACTGCGATAGTGTGATGATTCTAACATTTGAAATGTGCTTTTATATAGCAAATGGATCCCGAAAGAGCCGTAGCTGACAATGTAGAGAGTAATGTGACTGCTCTTGCTCAAGGGAAATGCCGGCTGAATCTAGGCTGATTTCTAGTAGCCAGGAGGGAGAGGCTAAGCAAGCCTTCTTCCAAATGATGAGTGAGTGGTTCACAAAATTCATTCGAATGAATCCAGCTGCTCAACAACCTCCACCCCCACCTGTTCATCAGCAAATCCTGGTTTTTGCACAAGTGATAGATCCAATTCGATTGAATAAGCCACCAGTGGACAAGATTTGTAAATATGGGGCTGAAGAGTTTCAGGCTACAGTTGATGATGATGCTAAGAGAGCTAAATTCTGTCTTGAGAACACTATCTGAGTATTTGACGAATTGTCCTGTACTCCGGAAGAATGTATCAAATGTGTGGTGTCTTTACTCAGAGATAATGCATATCACTGGTGGAAAACGTTGACATCGGTGGTTCTTAGTGAATGGGTTACCTGGGAATTCTTTCAGAATGAGTTCCAAAAAAGTACATAAGCCAAAGATGTAACACCCCTTACACGCATTCCACACTTTGAAAGCAAATTAATGCAGGTATTACTGAACATAACACATACCATTAAATAAAATCGAGACAAAAATATGGCATCCAATTGGATCATGAAACATTATAACATATGTCTTTAACAATATTAGCCAACTTCAATGGCTTTGTACAAAATAGTCGATCACATACTGAAGCCAGTATTTTAAGCCTAGGCAATTATGACACGTAAAAAAATAGCTAAGCCTACTATACATGCCATAATTCAAAATGTTTAGTTCAAATACCAAAAGTATTGATAGTGAGGATAGATCTTCAACGATCTCTAACTCCCGTGCTAGCTGGATGACACTATAAAACAAAAAAGAGAAAAGAAAGTAAGCTTATTGCTTAGTAAGTAAGTATATAAATAATAAATAAGGAATCTAATATGTTTACAAAGTAACTCAATCATATTTATTTTTAATTTCACTATTTACTCCAATTTGATCAAGCTGTCCCTCCTGCATCATGTTCACTAAATAAATCATAGCTCGAGTTACGAAACTCAAAATCTAATTCCGTAAATTTTCCTTGAATTTAGACTCCTATATCTACTTAATAATTTTTTTTCTAGAATTTTTGGTCTAGCCAATTAGTACAGTTTATTAGTTAAAGTCTCCCCTATTTCAGGGTTCGGCCACACTGACCCCTGTCTATTACAATTCAGATGTCTCTCTGTACAGAGTTTCAATGACTATTCCGTTTGTTTTTTATAAAACTAGACTCAATAAGGATTTCATAAATGTAAGGTAAAACTCCTAATTGTTCCTTTAAAATTTATGGTGAATTTTTAAAGTCAGAACAGGGGATCATGTAGTCATTCTGAACAGGTCTCACAAAAATATAAATTTCTCAAAATATAAGATTCCTTTACTTGCTGTGTTTCTTTTACATGAAAATAGACTCATTCATATCTCAGTTAGTCTCTAATTAAATTCCCATTATTTTTGGTGATTTTTCAAGTTCACGTCACTTGCACTATCCAAACTATTTTATTATAAATTTTTTATCTTTCTCACTTTGGTTGCATTCATTGCCTATCCTTAACAATTTTTCCAACTTCCCGTTACATATCGAACTTATTACACGTTACACATGTATATCCTTACACTTATTATTACAAGATCATACATAATTTCATTTAGTCGATTTTCCTGTTGAACACTTCGGATCGAATCCCCGATACTTGGTGGTTTCAACACGTAGTTCCACCCATCACATAGTTCAGCTCTCTTGTACACATGGTAAACATAAACACTTAGTACCACCCATGTGACCTAGCCACTTAATCTCGTAGCTCTCTTGTCTACATGGTGTCCTTCACCTGGAACCACACATGCGACCTAGCTACAACATAGTATCTCGTAGCTCTCTTGTCAACATGATGTGCACTCAAAGACCATACATGTGACCTAGTCGCCATATAGTATCCTCAGAGCTCTCTTGTCAACATGATGTGCACTCAAAGACCATACATGTGACCTAGCTACATACCATCTATCTCTTTCGATTCCGAAGGTTCAACCAAGAAGTAGTTCACTTTCTAATAGTTACTTTCATTCTTCCAACCATCGATTATGATTTAAAATTAGCTACATTGTATAAAATATGCTGGAATATACGAACGTAAATAATGATAATGTATTATTTATATACAAACTTACCTCGGTGCAAAATATGGAAATTTTGTAATTTAGTCGAAGTCTTTTCCTTCCCCCGTTCGAAGTCAATTCCACGCCTTTCTTGATCTATAGCAACACATTTAGCTCATTTAACACCCATACTATCTATTTCAATCCAAAAATCACATTATGAAAAAATTACGTTTTTGCCCCCCAACCTTTACAAAATTATGATTTTGTCCCTAGGCTCAGAAATTTAATTCCAGCCCTTATTCTTATGTTTTATGACATGCTGAGCATTTTTCTATTCTATGACAACATCAAATTCTCACTCTAACATGTACTTATGAACATTAGGTATTTTTATCGATTATGTCGTTTTGCTCGTTTTCGCTAAAAATCGCTTAGAAAAGATCGTTCTCCTAAGTTCAAACATTCATATTCTACCATCAAACATCAAAATACATGCATATCATTCATGGGTAAATTTTTAAACATAAACCCTAACTTGAACTAATAGTAGAAATAGGTAGACCGAGCTACGAGGATTTTAAAAATGTAAAGAACATTAAAAACGGGGCTTGAATGCACTTACTATTGAGCTTGAAAGCTTGGAAAAACCCTAGCTATGGTGTTTAGGAGATTTTCGGCCAAGCTTGGTGAAGATGATACCAATTTTGGCTTTGTTTTCCCATTTTATTATTTTATTTACCAAATAACTAAATTGCCCTTCATTTAAAAACTATGGTGTTTTATCTTCCTTAGGTATTTTTGTCCAAACTAATATAATGGTCTAATTACTATCCAAAGACCTCTACTTAAAACCCCCATTTCAATTAAACACTTTATGAACTAGAACACACATTTTTCACCTATTTCAATTTAATCCCAAAAATCAAATTAAACACCCAGTCATAAAATTTTCAACCTTGGATCCATGGTTTCGAAACCACTATTCTATTTTGGCCCTAAATCAGGCTGTTACAAAATATTTCTCAATTAGAAACATAAAGAGTTTTTAGAGTTGAAACAGGATTGAATGACTGTGACCGACTACAAAAAAAAATTTGTACGATTGAGTATATATGCTCGGGAATATGTTTTTACCGAAGAGATTATGTATAAGCGGTTCGTTGAAGGGTTGAATGAAAATATAAAGCTATTAGTTGGGATTCTAAAAATTAAAGAATTCGTTGTTTTAGTTGAAAGAGCTTGTAAAGCTGAAGATCTCAGCAAAGAAAAGAGGAAAGCAGATTCAGAGGCTAAAGACACCAGCAAAAGATTAATGAGTAAGCCGTATTAGTTTTCATCAAAGATATCTAAAGATTCGTATACACATCCAAATGCTTCAATGGGATATTCGAACAAGGATCATGCTAAACAACACTCTGGTTCTAAAGCTCAAGCTACATTAGTAACTAGTTTTGGCAGTGTAAGAGACAATAAACCTGAATGTTAGCACTGTGAACGGCGACATTTTGGAGAATGATGGAATAAAAGAAATAAAGCTTGTTACAAATATGGATCGTTAGATCATTTTATACGAGACTGTCTAGAGTTGATGGAAAAAGAGGATGTTCAAAACATGAGGCCGAGTAACACTGTAAACAGGGGTAGACCACCCAGAAACACGGGTAATGTGAGTGGTAGTCAGAAAGCGACTAAAGACTCTACTGCAATGTCCGAGGCGAGAGCACCTGCTAGAGCCTACGCTATTCCCGCTCGTAAAGAAGCGTCATCGCCAGACATTATAACCAGTACTTTTACTCTCTATGATACTAAAGTTATTGCTTGATAGATCCCAGATCAACCCATTCATATGTATGTGTAAATTTAGTATCTAGTAAGACTTTGCCTGTAGAGTCTACTGAATTTGTAATTAGAGTGTTGAACCCCTTAGGCAAGTGTGTGTTAGTTGATAAAGTGTGCAAGAAATGTCCATTGATGATTCGGGATATTTGTTTTTCGGCTGATCTGATGTTGTTACCATTTGAAGAATTTGATATAATTCTGGGTATGGATTGGTTAACGCTGCATGATGCTGTTGTGAATTGTAAAAGAAAGATGATTGATTTGAGATGTCAGAATAATGAGATTATTCGAATTGATTCAGATGATTTGAATGGCTTGCCATCAGTGATATCGTCAATGTTAGCTCAAAAATATGTGAGAAAGGGTTGCAAAGCTTATTTAGCTTACGTGCTTGATACGAAAGTAACTGAAAAGAAGATTGAATCAGTGCTAGTTGTGTGTAAGTATCCAGATGTGTTTCCCGAAGAGTTACCGGGATTACCTCCGATCTGAGAGGTTGAGTTTGGCATTAAGTTAGTGCAGGGAACAATGTCGATATCGATAGCTCCGTATAAAATGGCACCAATAGAGTTAAAAGAATTGAAAGCTCAGTTGCAAGAACTGACGGATAAAGGTTTTGCTAGACTGAGTTTCTCACCCTAGGGTGCTCCTATGTTATTTGTGAAAAAGAAAGATGACACGATGAGAATGTGTATAGACTATCGACAGCTTAATAAAGTGACGATCAAGAACGAATACCCTCTACTGCAAATTGACGATTTGTTTGATCAATTAAAAGAGGCTACAGTGTTTTCAAAGATAGATTTGAGATCGGGCTATTACCAGTTGTGAGTTAGAGATTCTGATGTGCTAAAGGTTGCGTTTAGAATGAGGTACGAACACTATGAGTTTTTAGTTATGCCTTTTGGACTAACGAATGCACCCACTGTCTTTATGGATTTCATGAATCGAATTTTCAAACTGTACCTAGATCAATTTGTTGTTGTGTTCATAGATGATATTTTAATTTATTCGAGAAATGAAACTAAGCATGCCGAGCATTTGAGAGTTGTATTGCAGACTCTGTGAAATAAGCAGTTATATGCAAAGTTCAGTAAATGCGAATTTTGGTTGCGTGAGGTTGGTTTTCTCGGGCATATTGTGTCATGATCGAGTATTCAAGTCGATCCAAGCAAGATTTCTGCAATAATGGATTGGAAGCCTCTGAGGAATGTATCTGAAGTCTGTAGTTTTCTGGGACTAGCTGGTTACTATAAACAGTTTATAAAAGGCTTTCCGATGATAGCGACTCCATTGACGACATTGCTTCAGAAAGATGTTAAGTTCGAGTGGTCGGACAAGTGCTAGAAAAGTTTTGATCAGCTAAAAGCTTTATTGACTGAAGCTCCAGTGTTAGTTCAACCAGAATCGGGTAAAGAATTTGTTATCTATAGTGATGCATCGTTGAATGGTTTAGGCTACGTTTTAATGCGGGAAGGCAAAGTCATAGCTTATGCCTCGAGACAACTGAAGCCGCATGAAAAGAATTACCCGACACACGATTTAGAGTTAGCAGCTATAGTGTTTGCATTAAAGATTTGGCGCCATTATCTATTAGGCAAGAAATGTCATGTTTATTCAGATCACAAGAGTTTGAAATATCTGATGACTCAAAAATATTTGAATTTGAGACAACGGAGATGGCTAGAATTGCTCAAAGACTATGAATTAGTGATTCGATATCATCCGGGAAAAGCAAATGTTGTTGCTGATGCTTTAAGTCAGAAATCCTTATTTGCTCTACGTGCAATGAATACTCAGTTGGCTCAATTTGACGATAGTTCGATTGCAGCTGAGTTGAAAGTGAGATCGTTTTTTGTACAGCAAATTTATGAAGCTCAGAAGACTAATAATGAAATGTTAGCTAAAAGAGTTCAATGTGATTTGAACCCTGATTCAGAGTTTCAGGTTGATTCCGATGATTGTTTAAGATTTAGAGGCCGAATATGTGTTCCAAGAAATTCAGAGTTGATTCAGATGATTTTGAGTGAAGCACATAGTAGTAGTTTATCTATTCATCCAGGAAGTACGAAGATGTATAACGATTTGAAACATCTCTATTGGTGGCATGGTGTGAAACGTGACATTTCAAAGTTTGTTTCTAAATGTTTGATTTGTAAGCAAGTTAAAACTGAGCATCAAGTACCATCTGGTTTATTACAGCCGATTATGATTCCCGAGTGGAAATGGGATAGAGTGACTATGGATTTTGTTTTGGGATTGCCCCTATCTCTGAGTGAGAAAGATGCGATTTGGGTCGTTGTTGACCAGTTGACAAAATCAGCTCATTTCATTCCTATGCGTACAGATTATTCGCTTGACAAGCTTGTTGAGTTGTATATCTCTGAGGTTGTGAGATTACATGGAATACCTATTTCTATTGTTTCGGATAGAGATTCGAGATTTACATCACATTTCTAGAAAAAATTGCAAGATGCACTAGGTACAAAGCTACACTTTAGTTCTGCTTTTCATCCACAGACAAATGGTCAGACTGAGCAGATTATTCAGATACTTAAATATATGTTGAGATGTTGCATTCTTGAGTTTGAAGGTACGTGGGAACAATACCTACCATTGATTGAATTTGTGTAAAACAATAGTTTTCAATCGAGTATTAAAATGGAACCATACGAAGCTTTATACAGTTGGAAGTGTCGAGCACCGTTGTATTGGAGAGAGTTAAGCGAGACTAAGATTTACAGGGTCAATTGATTAAAGAAACTAAACAGAAAGTGAAAGTGATTCGTGAAAGTCTAAAAGCAGCGTTAGATCGTCAGATCGTCAGAAATCGTACACAGACTTGAAACGAAAAGATATTGAGTTTCATATTAGAGATAAAGTATTTTTGAAAGTATCTCCATGGAAGAAAATACTCAGATTTGGTCGTAAGGGCAAATTGAGTCCAAGATTTATCAGACCGTATGAGATCATCGAGCGAGTTGGACCAGTGGCTTATCAGCTAGCATTGCCATCTGAGTTAGAAAAGATTCATAATGTGTTTCATGTATCAATGCTTCGACGATATCAATCCGATCCTTGGCATATTATTTCTCCGACAGAAGTTAAGATTCAGTCAGACTTGTCGTATAGTGAAGAACCAATCCGAATTTTAACTCGTGAGATTAAAGAGCTGAGAAATAAAAGAATAGCGTTAGTGAAAGTATTATGGCATCGATACGGGGTTGAAGAAGCTATGTGGGAATCCGAGGATGCTATGAGAAAGAAGTATCCAAACCTATTCATTGGTAAGATTTTCGGGGACGAAAATCCTTAAGGGGGGAAAGTTATAACAGCCCCTTTTTTTTGCTAAATCAAAATAGTGGTTTTGGGACCACAAATTCGAGGTCGTAAAATTATTTTAATATTATTTTTGGAGTTTATAGCATGTGGATATATATGTATGAAAATTTCGTGTGATAATTTTATCGTTTAAATGGTTAATTTAGCTAAAGAACTTAATCGCGTAAAAAGCAAAAGTTGCATTCTATATGTTAAAGGTGTCAAATTGCTATGGCTTATTAAATGAAAGGTCCTTATGTTGTAATTAGACCCTTGATTGTGATAATGGACATTTATGGACATCCATTATAAGTTTTTAATGTTTATTCATTAAGGTTATAATAGTAATTTGTGATTTAAGTTTAATTAAAATAAAACAAACATGAAAATTAGTTTATTATCATCCTTTTTTGCACCAAATTTGAAGAAAAAGAATAAGCTTGAATGTGTTTAGGGTTTCGACAAGTAATTAGCTTGATTAAGGTATGATTCGAGCTCAATTTTTGATGATTTTTATGTTTTTATGATCGTTGCTTCGTGTTCTAGCTAGCCCATGCTTCAATTTTTGAAAGTGTTTATGATTTTGCAAAATTTCATTGATGAATGCTTGAGTTTTTAAATGTTTGATGATGGAAAATGAATATTTGTTGATAAATTATCATGTTTTGTAAAGTGATTTTTGGTGAAATTGCATAAAAGGGATTAAATTGTCAAAAGTGTAAATTGAAGGGTTGAAATTGAATGAATAGGTGATTAAATGAGTTAATTTTGAATACATATAGATCAATGAAAGAGGAAATTAGACTTAGATCGAGGCAAGAACAAAGTATTCAATTAATCGGCTAGTTTCGTTGTTTCTACGATCGAGGTAAGTTCATAGGTGTTAATTTCGTTATAAATGAATGTTATATGCTTTGATATTGCATAAAATGTGTTTATGAGATTGCGGATAATGTTTGAATTGTGAATATGAATATATGAAAGTGTTCGACGATGAAATCGACAAGCGAAACTTGCCTATTAAACATTAAGTATAATTATGATGGTAATGAAATGTCATTAAGTTAATGTTTTGGCTTCGGGCCATGATATCGGCACTTTGTGTAACATCTCGAAATAGGGCCTAAATAGAACAGTGGTTGCGAAACCATGAATCTGAAATAAAAAAGTTTAGTTCGATTAAATTTTATGGTTTACCGAGTGATTAGATGCATGTGTTAGAGTACCGATCAGAAATTTCAGTGATTGCATGTCCGATTTGCATATTAGGGCCTAATTGCAAAAGTTGATAAATATGAGTTCTAAATGTTAAAGGATTAAATTGAAGTGCATAATTGAAGTAGAGGTCCTTAAATGGTAATTAAACCATTATATTTTCATGGACAAAAAAAGATATACATAGGTAGAAATAACAAAAAAATTTTAATGAAGGGTAATTTACTCATATGATAATTAAAAGATTAAAAAAGGGAAAAAGATGGCAAAATATGCTCATCTTCTTCCTTAGGGCGAATATCAAGGGGTTCTCCATAGCTAGGGTTTGTTTCAAGCTTCCAAGCTCTATAGTAATTGAGTCCAGGCCCCGTTTTTAATGTTCTTTACGTTTTTGGAGTCTCGGTAACTTGCTTAAGCTTATTCTAGCAATAATTTAACTTAGGGTTTGTATTTGGAAAAATACCCATAGGTGAAATGTGTTTATTTTGATGTTTTATGATAGAATATGAAGCTTTAATTTATGTTAAACAACTTTTGCTAAGCGATTTTAAGCAAAAACGAGTAAAACGACATAATCGCTAAAAATACCTAATGTTCATAAGTACATGTTAGAGTGAGAATTTGATATTGCCATAGAAGAGAAAATTATCAGCATGTCATAAAACATAAGAAAATAGGATGAAGTTTAATTTTTGAGCCTTGGGGCAAAAGTGTAAATATGTAAAAGTTTTAGGGTAAAAGTGTAATTTTATCAAAGTTTGAGTCAAGGATTGTTTTGATAAATGTGAGTATTAAATAAGCTAAATTTATTATTATAGATCAAGAAGAATGAAATACGGAGGTAGACCGGGGAAAGAAAAAGATAAAGGACTAAATCGATATAGTTGATTGTATTTTGTTTCGAGGTAAGTTTGCGATAAATAAATACAATTTTCTATTATTTTATGTTACTGTTGTTAAGTTTCCAGCATGTGTATATTTATTTCATGAAATTATTCAAAGAAGACTCCAACATGAATTGAAGGAGAAGTAATTTCAGATAGTCCCGGTTGAACCTTAGGAATGTGTAGGATACGAATGTTATGACATTAAGGTTTAAGGATACCATGTAAGCCCGTGCCAAGGCATGGCCATTGGTAAGGTTCTAAGGCAAGGATACCATGTCAAGACATGGCATTAATAAGTTACTATAAGGCAAAGGTCCCATGTAAGACCATGCCAAAGCATGGCATTGGTGAGTTCATAAGGCAAGGATACCACGTAAGACCATGACAAGTCATGGCAATGGTAAGGTACCCGTGTAGCCTTAGTATTCCAAGTGGTTCAAAGGGGAAAATTTAAAGAGAACATCAATGTAAGGTAAGGTAAGACGAGTTATACATCAAAAGGTAAGATAAGCTAATGATAGAAGAACAAAGGTAAGTATATAATGCTCATGTATGTTTGATATGGAAAAAGATAAGTAAAATAATTCTTATGAAAGTTGTTATTTATCTGCTTGCAAACTTACTAAGCTTAATGCTTACCCCTTTATTTTCCTTCTCTTTTATAGTTTTTTCAAGCTATCTCGGGGATCAAAAAGCACGTCGGAGATCCGGACACACTATCATCAAGAACTATTTTGGTATAGCTAGACGCTTCATTTTGAGTATGGCATGTATAGCATAGCAATCATTTTGAGTGTATAATATTATGATATGGTTTATGGATGGTATGAAAATGCTTGATGATGGTTAGCTATTGGAATGGCTAATTGAAGACATGTTTGGTTTTATGTATGCCTAAATGCTAGTTATTCCATAGAAATCATGAAAAAGGGTGAATTTAGCTTTAAAAAAGTATTGATCAGCAGCAATGATGTGGATTTGAAAAATCACTAAAAATAGTAGAAATGGACTTAGACAGTGAATGAGACATATAATTAAAGCTTATTGAGTCTATTTTCATATGGAGGAATCAAAACAGGTAAATGAGTTGTATTTTATGAGATACTTTAATTTTAGTGAAACAGGGTCAGAGTAATTTCTGAATCCCCTGTTCTGACTTTAGAAATTCACCATAAATTTTACAAAAAACAATTAGAAGTAATACTATACATGTATAGATTCTTTATTGAGTCTATTTTTACAAGCAATAAACGGCATAATCATTGGATGTCTGTATAGGAAGAAATTTTATTTGTAGCACACAGAGGTCAGATTAGCCGAACCCTAAAACAGGGGAGACTTTAACTAATAAACTGTACTAATTGGCCTGACTAAAAATTCTAGAAAAAAAATTAGTAAGTAGACATATGAGTCTAGTTTCAAGGAAAATTTACGGATTTCTATTTCGAATTTCGTAACTAGAAGATATGAGTTTTTTAGCAACTTTAACGCAGACGGACAGTTTATTGCGGGAAATAAAATAAATTGTCTGAACTTGATTAAGTTGTAAGGTAAGTTTAGTAACACCTCATGTTCGATTCCAGCAATGGTCTCGGGTAAGGGGGCTTAGACTTTGGGTGCGAATAATACCTTGATTCGGCTAAAGGCCATGATATAGGTATTTTGTGAAGGGTTACCTTGATTTGGCTACGGGCCATGGTATAGGTACTCCAGGATAAGTTACCTTGATTTGGCTACGAGCCATGGTATAGGTACTTATCGGTTGTGATCCCTGAGTATCTGATTTTTATTTTAAATGGTCCAATGGGTAAAGGAATGACTCGTATGAGAAAGAGGTTAGTACGAGGTAGTACAGGTATGTACGGAACCTAATTGAGCATTACATTGAGAAAGTTCAATGAGATGTCAATAAATCATGTTTTGAGACATGATACGAAGGTTTGTGTTAATGAGATGTTATTTTGGTAATGTGTATATGGTTGAATTATATTTATTTGATGAATTGAATTGCTTAACTACGATCTTACTAAGCTATGAAGCTTACTGTGTGTTATTTGTCTATGTTTTATAGATTGTCAAAGCTAGCTTGGACTCGAGGATCGTCAGGAGCATCATCACACTATTGATCATTAGTGGGTACTTTTGAAGCTTGTATATATGGTATATGGCATGTATAGGCTAGTGCCATTTTGGTATGTTTTGAGCTATAATGTTAGCCATGTGATTTGGCTTATTAATGATGTAAATGTTGGTATGTTTTTAGCCATTTAATTTGGCTTAAGTTATGTGATTGATAAGTGATATAGATGATGCATATAATGCTTTATATGTTGGCTTGTTTTGGTATATTTTCCATAGTTGTGGATATAGTTAAATGGATGTTGAATTGGTTGATGATATATATATCTTGATATGTTATTGATTTTGCATGATTTTGGTTGCCTAAGAATGTATTGAAATGGTGCTAATTTTGGTTGATTCGTATGCTTGTGAAAAGGATGGAAATATGGCTTTTCAAATGGCCTATTTTTGTCTACATGAGTAGAGACACGGACATGTGTCTCAGCCGTGTGCGACACACGGTCATGATACACAGCCGTGTGTCCCCTGGGGTAGTCCTACGAATTAAGTTAGTATACCCTACAAGCTTGACACGGTCTAGACAATCAGGCATGTCTACTGGCCGTGTATATCACACGCGTTCACACACTGGCGTGTGTGGCCATTTCGAAGGGTACACAGGTTAGACACACGGGTGTGTGGTCGGTTGTGTGACCCAAGTTAGTAACCTCCTTAGTTTTCCCACGGCCATGGCACACGGGCGTGTCTTCGGCCGTGTGTTCAAGTCAGTATGTATGCCCTATTTTCACATGACCTGAGCCACGGGCATGTCTGGTGGCCGTGTGAGACACATGGCCTGTTCACACAGGCGTGTGACCTATGATTTCATGAAATTTTTCCAAGTGTTCAGAAATTTTTATATGTGATTGGCTTAGTCTCAAACCACTCTTTAGCATGTTCTAAGGTCTCGTAGACCTATTTAAAGGACTTTGTGTAAATTGAATGAATGATATGCGATATTAATTGTTTGATAAATGTTATATTGTTCGGTAATGCCTCGTAACCCTATTCTGGCGACGGATACGGGTTAGTGTGTTACAAAGTTACCTTAGAATCTTCTATGGCCATAAGGAAAAAGTAGGCTTTTTCTTGGTCTTCTTGAATGACCTCAATATTGTCCCATATCTTCTTGGCATTAGAACAAGATGACACCTTATTGAACTCATCCGAACCAAGTACACAAAATAGAATGTGCATGGCTTTAGCATTGAGTTGTACATTCATTTTATCTTCTTCACTACATTCTCTCTTACTCATTGAAATTAATTGTTCTCCTTGTTTTTGAGAAGTGGAGGGGCCATCCATGATGATATCCCAAGTTGCAAGATCATTCGCTTGAATGAAAAGCATTATTTTTGTCTTCCAATAAGAGTAATTTGCTTCATTGAAGTATGAGGGCTTTGAGATGGACTGAGATTCTTCATAGAAATTTGACACGAAAGTGGCCGTCATTTTGTAGAATGTGTTGATGATCGTTTAAGCTTCTTTGAGGATCTTCTCTTGGTTGTTAAATCATCTTTAGAGGCTAGCTCTGATACCAATTGTTAGCTTAAATAATCAAATTGAAAATGCCAAGAGGGGTGAATTGGTTTTTAAAAATTTTGTGGATGCTAGAGAGAAAAGATAGAAATTTTTTACACAAGAATTTAGAGTGGTTCAGCCCCAATTGTCTACTCTACTACCTTAGCTTTCCACTACTAAGGATTTTCGCAAATTCACTAATTTGATAACCTTTGATGACAATATTTAACCTTACACACTCCTTAAGGGTTCTACCCAAAGCTTAAGATACAAACCCTTTCAAAGAGAAACAAATAAGCAAATAAAGAAATAATCCTCACAAGATTATGATGTTTTTCAATTAAGCACAAATATAAGGGAAACACTTGAGCTGATAGAAAATACAATGAATGCTCACAAGTGTTTACAAGAAGAATATAAAAAATTAAAGCACAAAGTGATTGGTAATGGATTTTTTATGTATCTTGAAGCACTTGATCTATTGTAATCTCACTTATTGTTGTAGGACCTTTAGAAGCTGGTATTTATCTCCACTAATTGATTTTCAATCATTGTGGTTGTTGGAGATATGAATAGAGTCGTTGGGGATGTGAAAAATAGTGCATTTAATTCACCTGCAACAGCGAGTATCGATAATGGCTAAAAAGATATTATAATTTTTGTATTAAATACAAAATTCAGTAACCATTGGAGCTAAAGATATCGATACTAGAAAATTTTTATCGATACCATATGAAAAATATTGATACTGGATCGATATTTAGCTGAATTTGTGAAAAACAAAACGTCAATTTGGTACCGTATTTAAAAGGGGTATCGATATTTTGAAAACTACCGATACTTGGCCAAAAAGTATCGATACTTTTTGGCTTGGAGCTATACTGACTTGTTTTAAAAATAGTTTGACTAGTTGAAAAAATTCTTACTTGATTAAAATCATTTTAACTTGATTTTAAAGTTGATTCAAAAAAATTGTAAGAGTTCATAGTAAAGATTCAAAATTTTTATCTCTTAGACTTCATTTGAGAAAACATTTTGTCAGTTTTGTTTAACTTTAACTTTTATTCAAAAACATTTTAATTTGCTATATCAAAACATATTATCAAATAAAGCTTAGTTTAACATTTACTACAAAAATAAATAAATATTTGTATTATATTTAAATATTTTATTTTATTTTCGTATTACACTTGAGATGAAAGGATCACGTGCTTTGTTTTATTATTTTATCTTGGGTAAACCACATAGGTGGTGACCCAACTTTTGGGTAGGTTCTATTTTGGTCACCCAACTTAAAAAAAAAAAAACTTTCAATTTCATCACCAATATTTTCAAATTTTAAAATTTTAGTAAACCACCATTATATACTCAATGGAAGCTTATGTGAGCCTTTTTTTTATTGCCCTAATAACAAATTTAGCCCTCCAATATTTACACATTGTATCAATTTGATCCTAAATCTAAAAATTCAACAAAATTTAGCCCTCAATGTTTACAAAATTTGTCATTTAGCTCTTATTCTAATAAATTCAATAAATTTAACCCTGAACATTTACAAAATTTGTCAATTTAATTCTAATTCTAAAAGTTTAAAAAATGAAGAATATTTAAAAAATACATTTTTGGATAAAAATTGATTAAAATAATTTAAGAAATCAAAAAAGGATTAAAAAACTATAAATAAAAATATGTTTTAGAAAATAAAAAAATAAAAAAATTATCAAACAATTCAAAACGAAATGACCACAAAATAGATTGATGATTATTAGAGAGAGATGAAGTTAGACATCCCCAAAGGACATGGAATCGACAATGTTATCTCCCTTGGTTAAGTTTAGCTTGTATTTTCAATTCGTGGGCTAGAATTTTTGGGACTTTGGTCGTTTGATCGATGTCCTTGGACTACCCAAATTTGGAAGTTATTGACATGTTCAAGTAAAAGAAAAAGGCAAAAAAAAATAACTTAGAGTAAAAAAATTAACAATTTTTATATTTTAAAAATATACAGAGACATAATCTTCAAGTAGTGAAAATAATGTAATGTCAAATCTTTTATGAAATGAAAAACTTTGAAAGGTTTTTTTTCGCCTTTTTTTTACTTTGACATGTCATCATAACTGTCAAGGCTACCAAGAAATTAATTAGAGTCGGGTTGTTCTAGTTCGCAAGGCTACCAAGAAATTAAATTGTGGAAGCTGCTTTCAAGGTTATTCACTTGGTAAGAGTTAATCGTTGAGCTATTCCCGTGGTTAATTCTCAATCACTATAATCGACTTATCAACAAGCGATAAGACATTTATAGCCCGTAATCAACTCTGAAATCGAGGCCGACATCGCACACGAGGTTGGACCTTTTATCAAATTAGTTCATTCTATTTAATTTCGAATTAATATTTATTTTATGTTTTTACTGTGTTTCAATTTTATTTATTTATTTGTATTATACTTTAATCCCCCTTTCTACAAGGATCATGGGCGAGAAATTGTTTACGAAGTGCTCTAGTTCTGAGAAACTTGAACTTAGTCAGACCAATCCCTATAAGATAGACCTTTCACCTTATATTGCGAATTTTATATTCTATTTAGGCGTAGGATTTATTTTTTAGGGATTCAACATCCATTAATAAAACTAGTTTGTTGTTTGGTTTTACAACCTAAGTTCTCAAGAAGTGAATTTAGATGTGAGAGATCTAGTCTTTGGATATAAGAACATGGTTGCTATACAGAGGTGTGATAGAACTAAGATCACTTATTGTATTGAGTTCAAAGATAGTGGGTTTATCTCACTGAGTTAGGCTTCGCAGATGTAGGAAAACCAAACTACATAAACAATTTGTGTCCCTTGTTTTTATTGTGTTTTACGCATTGCCATCAGAAACGTTCACTTTCACTATCATTGTCTTTCATATTCTATTTTTTTAGCATGTTAACAATTGGTTTGGATCAACAAAGTCGATTAAGTTATTATTATAATTGATTCAAATAGTTGAGATTTAATGTTTTACATTTCTGAAATGAATATGGGTCCATCCATCCACCATGTGGATGGTTTTGATATAATATGATTTTGGTAAATACATTTACAAAATAATCACATGTGTTATTAACTTGCAACCTATCATTTGCAAGATTACTTGTTTAAATAATTAATTTCAGATTATGCAATTAAGACAATTCATATTGCTAAAGCTGATGAGTTTATATCTCAATCTTTTATTGATTGAGTTTGAAAACCTTTCGTAAAAGTTTGTTAGTTATGCGCATAATGGTTAGAGAAATTATTGATTGAACGCATCTAATTAATATCTAAACCATTACTTATGAGAACTAAACTTCCTATTTCAAAATGAGATTATGTTGATTTACGTGTTGTACACATCAAGCCAATAAGTTATAAATACTCCCCATTACAATTGGTTTTTAGTCAAGAGTTAAATATTTCTCATCTTTGAATGTGTATGTACGTATATGTCCCAATTGTTCCATCACAACGCACAAAGATGAGTGGATCTTCAAAAAAATTTGGGAATATATAGTAATTACAAGTTTCATTTTATTATTAGATGTTTTGAATGTATTGGAGATTCAATTATGACATGTTTTGTGATTACCATTTTGATGTGATAGCTTTCCCGATATTAAGGGGAGAGAAATAATAGTTGAATGAAATCACTGCTTGTAATGAGTTATCATTATCTATATCCTTATAGAAAGTAATTTGAACAATAAGTCCAAAAGGGATAACTCACTTTATTACAAGTTAATTGTCAGATGTATTTACAAACTTAATGAGAATAACCAAGTGTTATATACCATCTAATATTTGGAATCAAAGTCCCAGTAGGATAATTAGTTAGAATAAATAATAGAATGACCCATTCCAAAGATGAAAATTATTCTAGATGGTCATATAATGGCGGGTACTCCAGAAGAGACCCAAGACTCTAATAACTAAAACTCTAGAAGAGATTCAGGTACTTTAAATTGAAGATTCAAATGGTGAAAATAAAGAAATCTCGATAAGTTATGTCAATTTAAGAAAATGTTGAACCAATAATAAAATTTGGCTATAATGGTTTTGCGTGCAATATTATTGTTGAAATAATGAAATAAAAGGAGGATCTTGAATAAATCTATTGAGAAATATAAATATGGAATAGATTGGTCAAAATAGAAAGATGCAACTCAAGTACAATTAATTTTGTGGAGTTTTTGGACCAGTAGTCCAAATATCTAAAGGTATAAAGGTATAAAGCCAGTGAAGGTATAAAGCCAGTGAGGGTACAAATGAAATAATTTTGCAAAAACGGAATAAAATGTGAAGTTTTTGTTAAGTCCTGGCATTGATTATGAAAAGATATAATATTCTTTTGTGGTGAATACAATAACCTTTAAATATATTATTAAACTGAGAATTCATAAAATATTTAACTTGCGTCTAATGGTTGTTGTTACAACCTTTTATGAATCACTATATAGTAAAGTTTATATTAAAATCCTTGAAGGATTTAGAATGCTAGAAACATATTGAAATTCTTGAGAAATTGTTTATTTATATTAATTGAAATAATTTGAACATATGTGGTAAATTTGACTGAGTGAATAGTAGTTGAAGTAGGGTAATAAAATGATCCAAAATACCTATTTATATTTTTTATAAAAGAATCATGATTAAAGTTTGTTATGATTATTGTTGAAACTCTTGAAAATATCAAAATATATTTCCCCAAAATTTTTTCACTCATGACTTTCAAAAGAATGGTGATATAAATGCTTAGCAAATACATTCAAATAGTTATTTGAAAAACTAGTATTCAAGATTGAATACGTAGAATATAAGAAAGTACGTGATATTTTCATGAGGAGGAGTAAATACGCATTATACTCTTTTTTCCTTAACTAATGTTTTGTTCCATTGGGTTTTTCAGGTAAGGTTTTTAATGAGACAGCATATTATGCGTATTATAGATATATGTACTCTTTTTTCTTCACTAGGAATTTTTTTTCCCACATGGTTTTTATCTTAGTAAGGTTTTAACGAGACACATTATCAACAAATGGACATCCAAGGGGGAATGTTATAAATATTTTACTAAGTGGATGTCCATCAAGATGTAGGTAAGTTTTGATGTATGTTAAACTCTAATAGTAATTAGAAGTAGAGTTCTATTTCATTTATACTTCTTATGTCTATAAATGTAGACTTTGAAGAAGCATTGTAGATGATTTCCATCAATCAGTAAAATATATTCTCTCTTTGTTCTTCGATTCTCTTTTTTTTTTTTTTTATTCTTTGTCTTTTATTTTATAACAAAACTAAAATATTATAAGATAATTATAAAATTTTATAAAAGAAAAACTAACTAAAAATTTGCCTCGCACACACTAAAATTGTGTGGTTTATGAACTGTGGAAGTCATCTTTCCACACACCCTTGTTTGGCTTGGAACATGACATTAGATCTCGACTCATGGGCCCTGAACTTTTTTTCAATTGAAACAAACATATATTGACAACCTAGTTAATGATATCAAAGAAAGTGTTCAGCATTGTATATATCAACTCAGTTTCAGTTTGACTTCCAACTCATGACTCAGTGTTTAATATGCTACCAATATTTATAATGATAAGTTACATTGTATAGGTTTTAAATTATGGAAATAATGTTATTAGGAGAAATAATAAATAAATCTCACAAAAATTAATTTTTATAAATTGTGAAATTAACATAATGTACATATTAATTCCACCAAAAATATATTTACATTGCAGAGCAAATATGACTAGTATAAAAATCCCATAACAAATTTATTTTATTAATGCTAAACTCCATAGGCGTTAACATCATCTTGACTGATATAGAATTATGATAAAAATTATTGTCAGGCATTTATTTGATATGAATTCAAATTATGTCTATTATATAAAAAAAAACAAGAAATATTAACATTAAATTGTATTTGGTAAGATTTCAATGATAATTGATGCATGTCAAAGTCCTTTGCATCGAGTTACTAGGGTCACTCATATATTGCTGAGTTTCTTGTTAATTTATTTTCAAAGTTACGACTCCTTTCTGCAGTTCATTAGGAAGGAATAATGGAAATGTCAAATGGTGATTTTTTTTTTTAATTCACAATTTAGAGTGGTGTATACATTTTCATTAATGAATTCTTTTTTTCCCTGCGTAACTTTTTTAGTAGCTTGAGCTTTCCAACAAAACTTTTAAACATAAAGTTAAAATAAAGAACAGACATTACAAGAATATAATAACAACTTTGTTGTTGTACTCCTTAAATTCATAAAGCTCTTATTAACAATTATTGTTTAAGTAGTTGTATTTCACAAAATAGAATATAATTAAAGATGGTATAGAATAAAGTTGAACTTGTGAATTAGGTTTCATAGGAAAAAGTCTGGATAATAAATGTAAGCCAAAATTAAATGCAATAAATTGTTTGACGCAAATATAAATGCAGGTAGGTTGTTGTTGGTTGGTCAAAGATTGAGAATGCAATATGGTAAGGCAAAGGCAAAGTTTCCAAGTAATTATGTAATGTTTGGACTTCTAACACACCATTTCTCCAAAATAAAGTTGAAAGTTTCATCACAAAACTGAACTCGTCTAAATACATAAGACAAAAAACATGACAACATCAGTTACGATGGATTGATACAGGTATGAAACTTTGTTTTCAACCTTTCATTCTCCCTATGCCCAACCTTCTAAATTTTGTCTTCAAGAATCCAAATAAAATTCCATAACTTTGGAAGGGTCAAAAATCTAAAAAAATTTATAATTTGAATATTTTCTTCTTTTTGAAGAGCCTAAAAATGCAACTTTTCTATTTGGTCAACATTAAAAACATTAAGGTTAAAAAATGTTCCAAGCTCATGTTGTCTTCGTATTTTTAAAATTTAATCCCACTTTTATTTCTAGGAATCTAGTCTCTTTAAAATTTCAAAATTAAAGTTAAAGTGTTAGTATTATTAAAATTCTTATGTTGAACTCATTGGTTTGACATTTTGAAATAATAAAATATTCACTTAATAGCTATATAACAAAAAAAAAAGTTGTAATGAACTTGAATTTAACAAAAAAAAATTTAACAACATTAACAATTTGATCTAAATCTTGAAAATTGAAAAGTATAAAAACTAAATTCTTAGAAATGAAAGTAGGAGATTAAATTCCAAATGTGCAAATAGTACAAAAACTTGGAGAATATTTTAACCAAAAATTAAATGAAACTATAGGGATTAAAATTACAATTACACTATTTAATCAAGGAGGCTAAGCCACTATGTACTCTTGGCTTCATCCTATAATAATATTATTAGAGTTGTTTGACCCAAATTTGTATTAAAATAAAATACAAGTGACAAGATAGGGAGATTTACGAGGGCGAAAGCCGAGGGCCAAAGTGGAATTAGTATAGATGTTTATTTCTTCTATTTGATATTTGATTAGAATAAGGTGTTCTTCTATTAAACTTTGATTAGAATATAGTTTTACAAACCTATAAATAGACATAGTCTATACTCCTCTTATATCATTCAAATTCGACATAGTGAATTTTCTTCTTATCTGCCCATGGTTTTTTCCCGAAAGAGTTTTCAGGTAAAATTCTGTGTATTCTATTTTCTCTCTTTCTTTGTGATTCATTATCGTTATCGATGTTCAATTTTCACAAATATATAGATAGCAATATTGAAAAAAATTAAAATTAAAATGAATACATTGAGTGGCTAATGTTAAAAGTTTAACGTGTTTTAAATAAAGTCATTTTCTTCTTAATTCTACCTTTGGTTTTACGATGGTTGAACAAATAATATTCCAATAACAACAATGAACAAAATGTTTTTGTTGTTGATATTAGGATAAAGAAGCCGAAATATTCAAATTCAAAGAAAAATAAGATGTTACATATTTGAGGGGCGTACGTTTTAGGAGGAAAATGTGAAACAAAAACATCTTTTTCAGCACAACACTGTCCTTGTCTTCTTAAAATTCACAAATTGTAAATGAGGTATTTCATTTTCAAGAGATGTTGAAAGGAATAATGGAAAATTCTGTGTTCAAAAGTCAATACCTTCATCTTATATTTTCAATTTCCTTGTTTTCATTTCACCAAAATAAACTTCAATTTTTTTAAAACATCAATGTAATTATCAGTTTCTCCCTCCAATTAAACCCTTCCATGCTCCATATTAAGTACCTTAATAATTAATTTCATTTTTAATGTATATTTTTGTTGTCAATTTAGCTTTTATTTTATTTTTAGTTAAACTTGACTTTCATCCTTTTAAAAGAGTCAACTTTGGTCATCAACTTTTCAAAAAGTATCGATTTATTTTTTTAAATGAAATATTAACTAAAACGTTAAGTTTTTAAACATAGCAGCTTACATGGCAATTTTTTTTTTTGAATATTTTTATAATTTTAAAATTATTTGTTGATATGGCATATAATGTTTGAGTTTGCATTTCTGTCAAAAAAATAATTTGACTAATTTTGAAAGGTTAATGATCAAATTTAACTTAAAAAAAGAATAAAAATCAAATTAACAAAAGATGTAAATATTGAGGATTAAATTTATTATTATGCCTTTTTTATGATTTGACATTTAACTCTCAAATTTTAGTTAAGTTGTCTTTATGGAAAAGCTAACTAAACTCCTAAAATTGAAATGAAATTAATGTGATAGTCCATATATATCTCATTGTTGACATGATTTGAAAAAAAAAAAAAAAAAGATGTCATGAATTTTTTATTTTTTAATAATTTTTATGTATTTTTTGAAATTTTATTAAGTATCAATCTAGCACATCATTATTGTAAAGATTTTAACGATCCGATCAATTTTTTTGTAAAAAGAAACCACAATTTAATTAAAATTTGAAAGTTGTGAATGAAGGGATAAAAAAATTTGGAGTGACAAAAACAATAGAAGTTAATAGCTAATATACCAATATTAATAAAAATTTTAGAATAATTTATTAAACAAATCAAACACATATAAAATGGTAAAAGTATTATAATGGTTTCTATTATATCTCGAATTGTATTTTGATCCTCTATTGAAAAATAAGCATCTCGAATTGTATTTTGATCCTCTATTGAAAAATAAGCAATTTGGTCTTTGTATATCAAATGAAGGAGTGAAATAACCATTCATTAAATTTTTGCCGTTAAATGTTGATTTCGATGTTTTATATAGAACACAAAATAATAAATTTAGCCTTCAATCTTTCTAGCTTTACTCAGTTTGACCCTTACTTTTTTATTTGGAATAAATTGACCCTTAACTTTTTATTAATAGAATATAATTAATATTTATATCAAATTTAAATTAATAAAATATAATTACCATAACTTACCAAAACTTAAATTTTTATAATTAATAAAATATAATTTCTCAATATTATTCTAATTTAAATTTAAAATAAATAATGAAATTAAATTGAAATTTATTTTTATCAATTAATAAATAATTTTATATGTGAAATTAAAAATCCTGGCGTTACATGGATTAATCTATTCTATATATATAATAGATCAAAATAATAAGGGTAAACTACACTAGTAGTCATAAGATCTTTTTTGGTCACCTAACCATGAAGAGTTATAAGTAGTCATCCAACTATGAAAAGTTACAAAATAGTTATTCTACTATTCATTTTTGTCTTTTTTAGTCACCAATCAACTAATAATGCCCGATTTTAAAATTGGTATAATAACAACTTTAATCATCAACATTTATACAATGTCAATTTAATCTTGATTCTAAAAAATTTAAACCTCAACATTTACACATTGTGTAACTTTTTTTTTTTTACAGTTTTACTTTTCTTTACGACTCTTTTCACTAAAAAGCTAAAAAAAACAAATTTATCAACTAAGTTTGATTGAAAATATGCAAAGAATGAAAAAACCAAAAAATACAAGATAATAATTTTAATCTTTTATCATTCTTTTAGAATTAACCCTCAATATCACAAAGAAAAACAAAAAATGAAAAAAAAAACAAATTACAATTTTTTAAAATTAAGGTCAAATTAACATAATTTATAAATGTTGAGGTTTAAAGTTGCTATATGCCAATTTTAAAATTTGTTGCTATTAGCTATTTGATGATAAAAAAGATAAAATTAAACAATTGAGTAATCATTTCATAACTTTTCATAATTGAATTACAAAAAAAATATTAATAATTGAGTAACTAGTTTATTAAAATAATAAGCTTATTTTTTTCTCAAATATTATCTTAAACTATATAAAGTATATTAACAAATTATAGTTATTTATTTTCCTCTTCAATTTTTCTTTTCATGTTTGAACCACCTACGAATATAGAAAGAGCCAAAGAATGTAATTAGTTAATTAATTAATTATCAGCAAATATATTAGTTTATGAGGATATTCTTACATGTAACGAAGTTTCTTCTTATTATTTACTAGTCTATAGTATCATTTAGAGTTTGATTTAATATGGACAGAAACTTTGGACCATCTTCTTTACGTTAATTGAAGGCAAGACCTTGACTATTCAAATTTCTTTTTCCATTTACAAAACCCCTCAGTTTAACCTATTATTATTAGGATAAAGGTTGAAATTAGGGCTCAGCCATTTAGGGGTTACTCATACAAACTTCAAAATTTCTAAAATGATTAAATAAAGGTCTATTTTTTTATAAAATTACTTAAATAAAAGCTTTTTACAACTTTAACCTAATTTGTAGAAAAAAATAGATAAATGCTAATGTATTTAGAATAAAACACATAACACCTTAATCAGATATTGCTTAAAAGAAAAGAAAACAGTCGAGACATAATTTAAAACATAATATACGACATTTGAGAAGCCCTTATTTGAGTACATTTGAAAAGGTTAGGCCTTTATATGATCATTTTGAAAGGTTTGACCATTATGTGAGCAACTCTAAAAAAATTGAACCCATTTATGTATTTAGCCGTATTATTATTTGCCAAAAAAATTAAATCAGGATTAATAAAATTAAGAATTCAACAATTTATTAATATATTATACAATTGTTACTTAAAAAAAGGATAAAGGTGAAAAAACCTTTAGTAAAAAATAAGAAAATAAATTAAGATTTTATAAACAAAAAATCTTTTGTTGACGAAAACCTTTGTTAATAAGTCTCATCATTAACGGTTGATGCAGCGCAGATGAAGCAAAAAAAAAGAAAAAAAACCTGGCACTTAACATGTCACGGGGATAAATATGTTAACATCGCATCTCACATTAATAAAAAATTAAAAAATTAAAAATTAAGACAAAAAGACATCTAGGTTCATATAAATATGGATAATTATTTATTCGGATTTATTTTAAATAAGTGTAAAACGATAATAAATTATAAAAATTGTAAGTAATTATTAAAAATTATTAAAAATTCTAAATATATATAATGGCAGATGATGAATATGGCTGCAACAGCGGTAGAATAAGACGACTAGTTATGATAAATATTATACATATGTTGAAATATGATGAAAAAACTTTTATAATTTTACCTTTTATCCCTCTTAGTCTTTAGCCTTTATGTTAATATTTAACGTGAAAGACACTTACGCCTTCGGTTTAGTGTGAAATATACTTCATTTTTATGGTTTCAAGAATGCCCACTTAACTCCTTATGTTTGAAGAAAATCTCATAAATCCATTGACCTATTTGTTAAAAAAATTTAAATAAAAAATAAATATACCCTTATTATTATTTATTTGTGTATTTTTCTATTTAGTTTATTCATTTTTCTATTTTTAATTACAAAACAATAAAGATTTAATTATATATTAAACTGTTAGAAAATTAAATATATTTATCTTCTTTCATAAAAAAATTATATTTCACTTCAGTTAAAATTAAAATATTTTAAATTTATATTTAATTCATTCCTTGAACTGAAATCATTAATTTTTATATAAAATTAATTAGTTACTTGGAAGAAAAGTTCAAATGAAAAAAGAAATTGATTAAAATATAAAAGTAAAAAAAATAAAATAAAAGAATTGTCTTAAAGTTATTAGCCAATTTTGAGGAGTACGTAGAGTGGTGCTACGAGCAGTGCCCATTGGTTCTGGCACTGTTCAGCATTATAACTTGTAATTTATGAAATTGACAATTTTTGGTAACAAAATTATTGGGTTATAATGTTTGCTAATATTTTGGACGTGTGCAAACACTACTATGATATACAAACCTGTTATAGGAACATATCTTGAAGATTGATTTGGATTGGATCAAATAGATTAGCTTCCCTAGTTTGAGATGATTGGATTGGATCGGTAACTTGATAACATATCCTGAAGCTTTAAATACTTATCCTGGGCATATTGAAGATATTATCCTTACTGATTATCTTGTTGCTTTGATGAGAAGATTAATTGTAATTGATCTTTATCATAACAAGGCTTAAACTCTTATATATTGAAAGGCTTGTGTAGGTAAAGTTGTGTAGAGAAATTTAGCACTTATTCTATTATTTAGAACTTATGTTCATAGTGCATTTTTATAAGTAATCAAGTGAATCACCTGGTTTTTGGTTCTAAGTTTTTAAGGGAGAAAACTTAGAGGAAAGCAATCTAGATCTTAGGTGCAAATGTGAGGTTGCTAATTTAGTGAGTGTTAGTGCTTGTAATAACTTGTTGTATAAGGTGTTAAGATAATGGATTATCTCTTTGGGCAAGGCACCACAGACATAGTGAAACCGAATTGCTTAAACATATTGACTGCTCATTACTTTTCTAGCTTTTTTCTTCACCAATGCCAGAAGAACTTATGGAACTGCTCAGTTTTTACTTGCAATTATTAATTTCAAAAGTAACACAATGATTAAATATAAATATAAATATTTAATAGGTATTTCCATAAAAATTATTAAAAAACAAAAACAATTTATATTTATATTTATATTTATATCATTTTTAAAAAATAAGCTTACAACTAATGAGGCATTAGCTTAATGGATAGGTCAAAGCGTCGAGAACTTTCAATCTTAGGTTCAAGTCTCACTCTATGTAGATTATGTATGGAGTCTCAATCCATATTTATTGTGATTTATGTCTTATCATATGCCAACCCTAAATAGGTTTATTCTAGTCTAGGTTTGGATATATTTTAGTTATCAGTCTTATCATACTTTATAATTATTAATTCTGATTGTAACACTCATTAGCCCATTAGGAAGACATAGTGTATACCAAATTGACAATAGCCTATCCAACGAATAAGGGCATTACTAACAAATTCAAAAACCCTGGACTTGTTCAAAATTTGAGAAAAATAGTTATAAGGATTTCCCTTTTTGTTTAAAATCGTTAATCCTTTCTCTATTTTTAGAACATCTTTAAGGAGAAAATGAAAATTACTAAATTATTCAATAATCAGGCTCTGCCATTTAAGGCAAATACGCTTAGGAAAAGATAAGTTTGAGAACTACAAATCTAAGGGATTTGGCGATCACAAATATATATATATATATATATATATATATATATATATATATATATATATATATATAAACCAAGGTTGATTACACTTGAAAACAAAATAATACATTGATGGAGTGAAAACACAAATTAAACACAAAACAGATGAGTGCGCCCTTCGTCGACAGCCATGCATGATGCAAAAGGGATAAGTAGCTTACTTATAGATGCAACTTTGGTGTAATCCCCTTTCTATGGATCTTTTTTTACTACTTAAATGCCTGAAAAAGAAAGGTAATGAAGTAAGTTCATTTGAACTTAGTGAGTTCCTTAATAACACAACATGATTATCAGGTTACCCCTGATTAAATAAAAGATAAAGACATTTTTGAAACTCTGCCCTACAAAACTTTATGCCAATCTGCCAGTATAGGTTACCGGTACACAACCCATGATTATAACACAAATTCCTTAATGGAAACGTACTGGTAAATCATGCATACTTCTCCCAATCATGTATGTTTACCTGTGACCTAACCTTGTGCCAGCCTCAAACCCATAAATCATAAATCAAAATCACATATCTTTATTTATATTCCTTGTCATGTTGAACACGTGTTCTCCCGTAAGGTTGAGCTGTGATCTGCCAGTCTGGTTTGCAATAAAGTTTCCCTATCAGATGCATCACAAATAAGGGTTCTTTCCATATTTTCACATATCACAGATAGTTTGGTGCTAAGTTATCACACAAGGTGGGCATTAACTGTGACCATGATTATGTACACACAACATTGACTCATTAATACATAACACATTGACATATTTTCAGCAGAGACAACTTACCTTACACGACTCCATGTCATAGAGTTTTTAAAACCCAAAGGAAGTAAAGAGAAACTCACCAGAACCGATAAGATAGAATCTACTCTATTGGTCCTTTGCCACAACCACTGGGACCTACTATATCTTCTTCTACTCTATTGGTCCTTTGCCACAACCACTGGGACCTACTCTATCTTCTTGGGCTAAATAAGAAATAATCATAATTATCAAGCCCTTTATCTCCTACAAATCAATCATGCATGTACTAGAGCAAAGACATAAATCTCTTCGACAACATTCTAAGGGTTTTCCCAGAAATTACCAGTCTGCTGGTACTGAACAATGGTGTTTGTAACGACCCGAAATTTACGGGTATTGGAAAGTGACTTTTCAGGTTTCCATTTTCGACAAACGGATTCGTAAATATTTATTAAAAATATTTACAAAGTTAATTGTGTGGTTAATTAGGTTTTGGCTAGGTGAATTAGCTCGAATTAAGATTAATTAGATGAAAAGACTAGATTGCATAAAGAGTAAAAGTTGAATTATAGAATAGAGAAAAGTTAAGGGACTAAATTAGTAATTAAGCCATAAGTGACAAATATATGGTGATGGTGAAATACATGTGTAAAAATAATAATCGTATGTATAAAATAATAATACATGTGTTCTTATTATTTAAGTAATATATATTATAATATAATATAACTAAAACATAAAATAAACAAAATGAATAAATAAATAAACAGAAGATAGAAAAAGAAACAGAAGGTTGAAAATAAAAAGAGAGAAAGAAAAAGAGAGGGGAGAATTAGGGATTTTAAGGTTTAAAGCTTAAGTGTTAACTTTGCCGGTTGTAACACTCCTTACTCGTATCCTACACCGGGACAGGGTACTAGGCGTTACTAGACTTAAACACATGCATACAAACGTTATTGGGTCATAGAATTTCACTCAAATTTAAAGCTTTCAAACTTCCTCTTAACATCCCTAATATGGACCTACGAGGCCCAAAACACGCTTTGGAAACGGTTCGGAAATAAACCGAACACTTTTGAAAACTTTGAAAAATTTTAATGCAAACAGAGGCACACGCCTGTGTGGAAGGGCGACATGCCCGTGTGTCCTCTTAACATGGCCATGTTGAAGGCCCGTGTAGCTCACACGGCCTGAACCTATCGGGACATGCCCGTGTCCCTATCCGGTGTAGATTTATTTCTCAATTCGAACCTCCAGGGGTTTTCACACGGCCTGGCACATGCCCGTGTCCCTCACACGGCCATGACACGGCCGTGTACTGAAACCTTAACATTCTGTTTCTGACGTCATCAGCCATTTAGGGGCTTACAGCCAAGGTACATGCCCGTTGCTAGGCCGTGTGGCGAATTTAATTTCGTATTTAAGGTGCAGACTTCACATGGCCTGGACACATGCCCATGTACTATGGTCGTGTCCTCCACACGGTTGAGACACACGCCATTTCTCGACCCTTGTGGTTACTACTGGGCATTCTGTTTTGCAAAATTTAGATGCAGGGGACACACGGCCTGCCTACACACCCATGGCCTAGACACACGCCCGTGTGTCTGCCCATGTAAACAAAAACAAGGCTATCTACCAAGCCTTTTTGCCACCCGTACTTGCACCAACCTACACAACATCAAATATCTCCAAAAAAAGTATAAACACATAAACAAAACAGCCACAACCAAACATCCACACATCGATTCTAAGCTATTTTCTATCACATACAACATCTCCTACTTATCAATACAAACCATGCAATAACCACATCCATAAAAATCCTCATTAAATGCATTTAGCAATGATATATATTATCCATCATCTAAGGCCTTATACAAAATAAATTAACCTTTATGGCAAGCCAACATATTTGGCTAAAACAATATGACACTTAGCAAAAAGATCAAGTCCCTATACATGCCATACTCAAAATGATAAATCTAACCATACCAAATATTCTGATTGATAGTGTGATCGAGCCTCCGATGTCCTTTGATCCCTGAGTTAGCTTGGCGATGCTATAAGAAAATAGAAAGGAAAGGGAGTAAGTATAAAGCTTAGTAAGTTGCATGTAAATAAGTAACAACATCAATGATGCATATTTAAATGCATAGCATATTATAAACCAGCGCAAAATTTTTTATTTAACAATGGTAGATTTACTACATTTTTACACATCACAAGTATAAGCCAAAGATTTTAAGATCGTCCCGAAATCATTCTCGTAAATAGAACTTACTCAATTTCATCCTTACCATTAAGGCATCATAACTAAGCTCATATCTCATGAGTTTCGAGTAAAAACCTGCACCACTCACAACATGATTATATCATTTCATATCTTTATCATAAGCTTAAAATAACCCACGAAACCATTTGGAATACTAAAAGATATCCAATAAGCCTCACACAAGAGGGTAAATTGCCGATGCCATGTCCCATACATGGTCTTACACTGGCTCACATGTCGAGGCCGATGCCATGTCCCAGACATGGTCTTACACTGGCTCTCATAATGTGGCCGATGCCATGTCCCAGACATGGTCTTACACTAGCACACATATTGACGCCAATGCCATGTCCTAGACATGGTCTTACACTAGCTCTCATAATATGGCTGATGCCATGTCCCAGACATGGTCTTACACTAGCACACATATCAACGCCGATGCCATATCCAGACATGATCTTACAGTGGCTCTCATAATACGGCCGATGCCATGTCCCAGACATGGTCTTATACTGGCTCTCATAATGTGGCTGATGCCATGTCCCAGACATGGTCTTACACTAGCACACATATCAACGCCGATGCCATGGCATAGATATCCAATCTATTCCTAAGGTTCAACTGGGAGTTTTTACTACATCAATTCTCATCATGTATCTTCACAAAAATAATCAAACACTTTATGCCATATTAATTGTTCAATACATAATAACAATAAAGTTGTATTATTTACGTACAACTTACCTCGATATACAAAAAGTGGGGGACTAGATTGATTTAGTCTACTAGCTTGGTCTTCCCCGGGTCTGGGTCCGTACTCTATTTTTTCTTTATCTATAATGAAAAATTTACTTATTTAATCACTACATTAATCAAGACAATCTATAATTCATACCTGGGCAAAATTACCATTTTCCTTAAACTTTCACATAATTACGATTTTGCCCCTAGGCTCGTAAAACGATTTTAATCAAATTTCCTCCTTTAACAAGCCTAGCCTAACCTTTATTACTCTTATAGCAACTCACAATTTTTAATTATTTCACACATTTACAACCTATTTTATAAACTTCACAAAATGGTCCTTTTAGATATTTTCATGAAAACCCCTTTCACAAAAGTTGTTTATTTAACAACCATGATTCATTTTCTTCTATAAAAATTCAGCAAAAAAAATGAACACTCTCATGGAAAAACCCTATACTTTCAACCATTTTGTAAAATAGTCCCCTCATTAGCTAGATTAAGCTATAAGGGTTCCAAAAACATAAAAATCAACAACCAAAAAAGAGACCATCAAAATGACTTACTTGCAAGGGATAGAAGTTATTGAAATTTTTGAGCTCTCAAAACCCCCTCTTTGCTGGAATTTTCAATGGAGAAGAAAGAAAAATGAAGAAGATGATAGCTAGCCTTTTAGGTTAATATTTTATTATCAATTAAGTTACCTAACATTTGACTATTCCATGAATTAAGGCTCCATGTCCAGCTACTAATAAATTTGTGGTTTATTTACTCACTAAGAACCTCTAATTTAATGCATCATAGCCATTTAACACTTTCAGCTAGTAAAACAAATCTTTCACACTTTATGCGATTTAGTCCTTTTTTTTTAAATTAAACAAGCAATCGCTAAAATTATTTCACCAAAACTTTCATGCACTCATATAATCATGTTATAACACATAAAATAATATTAAAAATAATTTCCCTGACCTCGAATTAGTGGTTCCAAAACCACTATTCTGACTAGGCCCAAAATCAGGCTGTTACATCGGAGACCTCGGCTAAGAAGAGAAAGGAAAAAGTTAACGAGGAGTAACTCGGGAAATTACGGTTTGTATTTCTATAATCTGAGCTTAATAATTAATTGTTGAATTTATTACTTAATGTATATGGTGAGTAAGTTGAGGTAAGTAATTGATAGTGTGATATTGAATTGAATAGAATTGAATTATGAGCATATGTGATTATTTGAATTAGAATGAATATTGATTGAAATGAAAAATGTGATTGAAAACCCTATTAACTGTATTGGGCTAAGTCGGATATAGTTGACATACCATAGGCTTAGAACTGTTCAGGGATACTTCGACCACGAGTTGATGAGACACTGGGTTTCAAATTATTACTTCGAATAAATTCAATAAGGTACTGGGTACCAATTTACTTCAGCATGGTCGATAAGACACTGGGTGTCAACCTATTACTTTGAATTATCCAATGTATGTTTTGCTTGGATCTGTGTATCCTCTAAAGTCCAAGTCGTGTTAATAGGGGTATATAATGAATTGACAAATTGATCAATACTAAATGAAATTGTTTGTAAATTGAAATTGGAATTGAATAGAGAAATAATTTATGCAAATGATATACATGAACCATGGTTTCATGAATGGAAATTTTTATAGTTGAATGATGTGTGACCACAAGGAGAAAAGCCATTTGAGATAGATATTGATGAGAAATAAGTTAATGTATGAATTGATTATTGTATGATTAATGCTTGTGTTAAGTTAAATATGCATGTTATATTATAATATTTTCTTTAAAGTGTTCGGATTATAGAAATATCACTGAGTGTATACTCAGCGTACGGTTTATTTTCCGTGAGCAGATTAGGTTGAAGTCAGATTGTCGAATCAAGATCCAAAGTCGATCCCGAACTCAACGTGGTGAAGTATATTTCTTTTTGTTTGTAATGGCATGTACCTAGGATGTTGAAGTTGTCATTTTGGGAAAATGATTGTAAATATGCTATAAAATGATATTATTTACTTATAAACATGAATACATGTGCGTTATGTTGAGGTTATAAAATGGTATGTTTAAATAAATGCATAAGAGAGTGTGAAATAGGTAGTTTTAGGGTGAAATTGACATAAATCTAGAAATGACTTGAATGATGATTTTTTGGATTGTTTAGATAATATGAGTAAGATATTTAAGAGAAATCATTGAGTAGGCACTTAAGATGTCCATTTTGACAAGTTTTGGAGGTATTTAAATGTGTTTTGGAATGGTTGAACAATTGGATTTTAAGTTTCTTGCTGTTCAAGATTTGTAGGGTTAGTAAAATTGATGTATAAGGCTCATTTTGAGTCCACACGGCCTGGCACATAGGCGTGTTGTAACACCCCTAACCCGTATCCATCGTCAGAATAGGGTTACAGAGTATTACTGGAGTTTATAGAACAATTTTAGATAATTTATATTGATTACTATTTATTTACAAAAGTGGTCATGTTGTCCCTTGAAATGGACCTTCGAAGCCTAATATAAACATTGGAATTGAGTTGGGACTAAATCGGGAATTCAGAAAATTTTTCGCGAAATTTCCAAAAAATTTTCTAGATACAGGGCACACACACGCCCATGTGGTCAGGGTACATACCCGTGTGACCATAGGACATGCTCGTATCACAGGCCCTGTCTGACCCCGTGTAACTCTTTGACTTGTGCCACACGGCTAGCCACACGCCAGTATGCCAGGCCATGTGGTTAATTTAAATTTTCCAATATTAAGTGTAGGTTTCACACGGCCAAGACACATGCCCGTGTTCTAGGCCGTGTAGCACACACGGCTAAGACACACGCCCGTGTTTCTGCCTGTGTGCTCAATTCTGAGCATTCTGTTTCTCGAATTTAAGATGCAGGGGACACACGACCAAACCACACACCCATTACGCCCGTGTGTCTACCCGTGTGGACAAAATAAAGCCATTTCCTAGCCTTATTTCTCACCCAAACCTTTCCATCAACCTGTTAAATCACTTACACACATATATCAACCAATTCATCTAACATAATATATTATTACATGCATTCATGCTTTTAATCTTACCTTTTATAACTATACTTGTTTAATCTTTCTCAATCAATTAATAATAAACATTTATGTTATCACCATGAAATAATCTTAATATATATACCAAAACATAATCATCACTAGCCATTCCAATGGCTAGATTACAATAACCATTTACATTTACATGTCATTATGGCCAATTCAACCTATACATACCATTATAACCATAACTGATTTACCATATGTACTGAAATGGGCTGATGGATAATATGAGTGATCTACACCAAGCTTCCAATCCAACGAGCTTTCAATTTACTATAAAACAGGGAAATAAAACTAAGTAAGCATATAATGCTTAGTAAGTTCGTATAACATGATACTTCACTTACCATTCATTCTATTTCAAGATAAACATGTAAGACACATTCAATCAATTTGATCTCAAGCCCTACACATATATTCATTGCCCTTGTTAGTCATATATTCCATAATAACATTAAGAAACATATATGGCTCAACAACAATCAAATTTCCAAATATATATACTTTCCATATCACGTATTCATATAACATGTATAAATCATATATTTGTATTTCAAATACATATTCATAATAATTTATCTCAAGTTCAGATTATTTCATGTCGAAAATTTACCCATTAAATCATTCGAAATATCAATGTCAAACGAGTAGTACACTCAAGGTAAACAAATATATAATCATGGATGAACGTATTCATCAATAAATTTCATGTACATATATCATCATCTCATATTTCCATATATCATGCATCATCATTTTCATGTATTTCAAGCAAATGCATGTAATAACTCATTTCTTATTCATTTCTTCTCATGTCAGGATTTTTCCCGTTGAATTTATCTGAAATATCGATGGATACACAGTAGTACACTCGAGGTGTACAAATCAAGATCCTTTAATTCATATTCAGCGATACCCGTTAGGGCACATAACCAGGGAGCACACTCTCGAGCCACATATCAGGATGCTCAGATGAGCATGTAACCATGTAACAGGACACTTATCCGGGCTAATCAGGAAACTCATAAGAGTTTTACTCAGGAAGCTCATAGAGCTTATTAGATATCTCTGAAGAGATAATATCAGAGAGCACCGAATAAGGTAACAGAAGTTCAAGCGAGCCATGTTAGGAAGCTCATAAGAGCTTATATCAGGATGCTCACGCAGAGCTACGTTTGTGTCTGCATTATATGCTGGATCACAAATGATTGAAACATGTAATAGGACGCTATCAAAGAGCTACGGTAGTGCGCAACACATGCTAAATCACTACTGATTAGGATGCTCACAGGAACTATACAACAAGATGCTCGAGAGGGCTTTTATCAGGATTACTCGTCCGAGCTAAATCTCGTCCGCAACATATGCAGGACCTTAATATTAATACAGGAAAATACTATATCCATGGACTTTCATTTATTCAAACGAGATTTAACATTTTTCAGGCATTATCAGACATGTGATTATTTCATACATCTATAAAATTTCATATAATTCAAATAAACACATTTATCATTCATTTCAAGCATAAAAATAACATTTTTATCATTTATTATTTATCTGGCATTATCATTTATTTCAACCATTATCATTTATCAGGCTTTGTCAGATATTTCTTTAATGTCATATATATATAATATTTATACAATTAACATACACACAACATTTAATTCAAGCATATAAATATACACAATTTAGTTACATGAACTTACCTCGACAAATGTTCGTATACGTAAAATCTACTAATCCGACATTTTTCTCTTTTCCTCGTTCTAACTCCAAATTTGGTCTATCCGAATCTATACGAGTAAATTTAACATCAGTTTAATACAATTTAAACTCAATTCAGTCCAATTCACATCTTAGGAAAAATTACCATTTTGTCCCTAAACTTTTAATTAATGACAATTTCGTCCCTAGGCTCAGAAAATGAAATTCATGCAATTTACTCCTTATTCCAAGCCTAGCCAAAATTTCAGTATAAAATTTACAGAAATGTATTCTATAAAAGTCAAAATTTTTCTTCAATTTTTACAACTTTAGAATTTAGTCCCTAAATCATGTTTTCATCAAAATTCACTTTATAAAAGTTGTTTATCTATCAACAACCTTTCATATTCTACCATAAATTTCAAAATTTTAGAATATTCATCCATGGAAAATTTTTCATACTTTGATAACTTTACAAATTAACCCCCAAAATAGATAGATTAGGTTATCCCGATCTCAAAAATATAAAAATTACTAAAAACGGGACTTGAATGCTTACCTAATGTGGCCAAGAAAGCTTGCTTTCTCTTTCCTAAGGTTTCCATGCAAAATATTTGGGGAATATGATGATAAATGATGATATTTTTTAATTAATTTATCATCTTTAATTATTTTGATTTCTAATTTAGTCCTTAGCCTTTTTCCAATTTTCCATGGATGAATCATCCAATATCTACTAATTTTTCATTAATGGTCTAATTACCATATAAGGACCTCCAATTTAAAGTTCTATACCTATTTAGTCCATTTAGCTATTAGAACTCAACTTTTGCACTTTATGCAATTTGGTCATTTGTCAAATTAAATATGTAATCGATAAAATTTCTTTACGAAATTTTCACACAATATTATTATCATATTGTAGATCATAAAATAGTATTAAAATAATTTTTCTTTTCGAACTTTGATCTGTGGTCCCGAAACCACACTTCCAATTTTATTGAAAATGGGTTGTTACACGTGTGACCAGACCGTGTGAGACACACAGCTAGCACATGGGCATGTGGGTTGGCCGTGTGTGCCCTGCATCTTAAAATTTCAAAACAGAATGCCCAGGAATCTTCATACGGGCAGAGACACGGGTGTGTCTCAACCGTGTGAGGCACACGGCTTAACACACGGACATGTGCCTCAGTCCTGTGAAAACTGCACCTAAATTTCGAAAAATAAATTAACCACACGGCCTAGCACACGGGTGTGTGGCTTGGCCATGTGAGGTAAGTTAGGGAGTTAGATAGGGTAGGACACGACCTGAAGCACAGGCATGTCACAGGGCCACACAGGCGTGTCCCTTGGCTACACGGGCATGTGTGCCCTACATCTAGGAAAAATTTTGAAATTTCACAAAAAATTCTCTGAGTTTCTGATTGAGTCCCAGTTTATTTCTAACACGTATTTTGGGCCTCGAGGGCTCATAAGATGTACGATATGATCAAGAATCAATACCGATTACCTCGTATTGATGATCTATTTGATCAGTTGAAAGGAGCTTCTGTCTTTTAAAAGATTGATTTGAGGTCGAGATATTATCAGTTGAAGGTAAAAGAAAGTGATATACCGAAGACAGCATTTCATACAAGGTATGGTCATTATGAATTTTTAATAATGCCTTTTGGATTGACTAATGCCCAGCAGCTTTTATGGATCTTATGAATCGTATTTTTCAACCGTACCTAGATCAGTTTGTGGTGGTTTTTATTGATGATATTTTGGTTTATTTGAAGTCTATATATGAACATAAACAGAACCTCAGAATTGTTTTGCAAATATTACAGAAGAAATAGTTATACGAGAAACTTAGCAAATGTGAATTTTGGTTATCAGAGGTTGTATTTTTGAGACATATTGTTTCTGCAGATGGAATTAAAGTTGATCCAAAGAAGATTGAAGCAATTGTTCAGTGGAAAGCACCGAGAAATGTATTAGAGGTTCGTAGTTTCGTTGGATTATCTGGTTACTACCGAAGATTCATAAATGGATTTTCAAATATATCTTTGTTGATGACAAAGTTGTTGCAAAAGAATATTCCATTAATAATCAGTGCCAAGAAAGTTTTGAGAAATTGAAGCAAATGTTAACTGAAGCACCGGTTTTAACTTTGCCAGAGTCGAGAAATGATTTTGTTATTTATAGTGATGCTTCCTTGAATGGTCTCGGGTGTGTCTTGATGCAAGATGAAAAAGTGATAGCATATGAATCTCGGTAATTGAAACTGCATGAACATAATTACCCGACGCACGATCTGGAACTAGCTGCCGTAATTTTTGCACTAAAGATTTGGAGACATTACTTGTATGGTGAGAAATGCTATATTTATACAGATCATAAGAGTCTCAAGTATCTTTTATCCTAAAAGGAGTTGAATTTGAGACAACGTCAGTGGATAAAGCTTTTAAAAGATTATGACTGCATTATTGATTATCACCTGGGAAAGGTAAATGTTGTAGCTGATGCATAGAGTAGAAAAACAGCAATTGAATTGCGAGCAATATTTGCACAGCTTAGTATCAGTGATGATGGAAGTCTATTGACTGAATTAAGAATTAAACCAGTGATGTTTGATCAAATTAAGTCAGCACAGCTAAAAGGTGACAAGTTAGTAAAGAAGAAAGAAATGGTTCAGAACAGCATGTTAGAGAATTTCAGCATTGATGATCATGGTTGTTTGAGATTTCATAATAGGATTTGTGTACCAGATGTTTTAAAACTGAAAAAGTTAATACTTCATGAAGCACATGACAGTCCTTTTGCTTTACATCCAGGAGGAACGAAAATGTACAGTAATCTACGAGAATCTTATTGGTGGCCAGGTATGAAAAGAGATATGGTTAAGTATGTAGCTAAATGCTTGACTTGTCAACGAGTTAAGGCAGAGCATCAGGTTCCCACTGGATTACTTTAGCCTATTAATATTCCTAAATGGAAATGGGATTGTATTACTATAGACTTTGTAACGGGGTTACCATTGCCAGCAAGTAAGAAAAATTGTATTTGGGTAATTGTTAATCGGCTTACAAAATCAGCTCATTTTATAGCAGTAGAACTGACTGGTCACTCCAGAAACTTGTTGAAGTTTACATTCGGGAAATTGTGAGATTGCATGGTATTCCTGTATCGATAATCTTTGATCGGGATTCACGGTTCACATCAAGATTTTGGAGAAAATTGCATGAATCTTTGGATACACGACTCAATTTTAGCACAGCTTTCCATCCGCAGACTGATGGACAATTTGAGTGAGTTATTCAGATTTTAGAAGACATGCTCCGAGCTTGTGTTATTAATTTTGAATCAGATTGGGAACATTATTTACCATTGGCTGAGTTTGTATACAATAATAGTTTCCAATCAAGTATTCAAATAGCTCCGTATGAAGCTTTATATTGTCGTAGATGTCGGTTACCTATGTGTTGGATGGAATTCAATGAAAGAAAAATGATTGGGCTAGAGTTAATTCAAGAAACAGAAGATACTGTTAAGAAGATTCAAGATAGATTGAAGGCAGCTTTCGACAGACAGAAATCATATGCAGATTTGAAACGTCGAGATATAAAGTACTCTATTGGCAATAAAGTATTTCTTAAAGTATCACCTTGGAAGAAAATTTTAAGAGTTGGTCGGAAAGGAAAATTGAGTCCTCATTTTATTGGGCCGTATGAGATTGTGGAAAGAGTTGGGCCAGTTGCCTACCGGTTAGCTTTGCCTCTAGAATTACAAAAGATTCATGATGTTTTCCATGTATCCATGCTCAAAAGATACAGATCAAATCCCTCTCATGTTATTTCGACAGAAGATAGAGAAATCTGACCTGATTTGTCATTTGAAGAAGAGCCGGTTGAAATTTTAGCACGAGAAGTAAAAGAATTACGTAATAAACGAGTTCCATTAGTAAAAGTGTTATGGCGAAGTCATAGTATCGAAGAAGCAAGTTGGGAACCGGAAGAAACTATGAGATCTCAGTACCCCGACCTCTTTTCAGGTAAATTTCGAGGACGAAATTTAGTAAGGGGGAGAAATGTAACAACCCAAAATTTACGGGTATCAGAAAGTGAATTTTTGGGTCTCCGTTTTCGACAAATGAATTCGTAAATATTTATTAAAAATATTTACAAAGTTACTTGTATGGTTAATTAGGTTTTGGCTAGGTGAATTAGCTCGAATTAAGATTAATTAGTTGAAAGGACTAGATTGCATAAAGAGTAAAAGTTGAATTATAGAATAGAGAAAAGTTAAGGGACTAAATTAGTAATTAAGCCATAAGTGACAAATGTATGATGATGGTGAAATACAGGCGTAAAAATAATAAGCATATGTATAAAATAATAATACATGTATTCTTATTATTTAAGTAATATATAATATAATACAATACAATATAATAATATAACTAAAACATAAAATAAACAAAATGAATAAATAAAGAAACAGAAGATAAAAAAAGAAACAGAAGGTTGAAACGAAAAAGGAAGAAAGAAAAAGGAAAGAAAAAGAAAAGGGAGAATTAAGGATTTTAAGCTTCAAAGCTTAAGTGCTAACGTTGTGCCGGAGACCTCCGCTAAGAAGGGAAAGGAAAAAGTTAACGAGGAGTAACTCAGGAAATTACGGTTTGTATTTCTATAATCTGAGCTTAATAATTAATTGTTGAATTTATTACTTAATGTATATGGTAAGTAAGTTGAGGTAAGTAATTGATATTATGATATTGAATTGAATAGAATTGAATTATGAGTATATGTGATTATTTGAATTAGAATGAATATTGATTGAAATGGAAAATGTGATTGAAAACCCTATTAATTGTATCGGGCTGAGTCGGATATAGTGGCATGCCATAGGATTGGAACTATTCAGGGATACTTTGATGACGAGTCAATGAGACACTGGGTGTCAAATTATTACTTCAGATAAATTCGATGAGGTATTGGGTACCAATTTACTTCGGCATGGCCGATAAGACACTGGGTGTCAATCTATTACTTCGAATTATCCGATGAGGCATTGGGTGCCATACTGGAGTGTTTTGGTTGGATTCATGTATCTGCCAAAGTTTGAGTGGTGTTAATAGGGGTATATAATGAATTGACAAATTGATCGATACTGAATGATATTGTCTGTGAATTGAAATTGGAATTGATTAGAGAAATGATTTATGCAAATGATATACATGAACCATGGTTTCATGAATGGAAATTTTTATAGTTGAATGATGTGTGACCACAAGGAGAAAAGCTGTAACGGCCCTAACCCGAATCCGTCACCGGAATAGAGTTACGAAACATTACCGGAGTTACTGATTTATTTATCAGATATTTTATTTCATCTAACGTTCATATTGGAACCAATTAAAATCAAACATATTGTCTCTTAACGTACTTATTTTTCTTTATATGTTTTACTTGAATTTATTACTCGTCTCAATTTAATTAATTTCCTTGTATCAACGTATCAAAAATAATCACCTATTTACATGTCATGATAAATATCATTTTCTTGCCATTTCTTCATAAACATAAATCAGGTAATTCATTATATCGATATTTCATACATTTAAAAATACAATTCAAGTTACAATAACTTACCTCGTTACTTGTGCATGTTTATAATTTCATTAATCTGATATCTTTTTTTTCCACGTTCAAGTCTCGTATTCGAGTTATCCGGATCTTTATAAAGAAATTTGATTTTCGTTTTCATTTATTTCATGTTGTAATACATTCAATTAATACTCTAAACAAAATTACCATTTTACCCCTAAACTTTTAATTAATAACGATTTCATCCTTAAGTTAAAATAAAATAAAATTATTGCAATTTAATCCTTATTCCCAGCCGTTATTCTCAAACAAATTGATAACAACCCATGAATTCTATAAAATATCAGAATTTTCCATAATTTCAACACTTTTCAATTTGATCCTTAAAACATGTTTTTCCCTGATCTTGAGCTAAATTAATAATTTCATTCAATTTTGTAATTTTAAATAATAAAATAATCCACTTCATGCAAGTTGGTCATTTCTAACACTTTTACAAAATTGCCCATAAAAATTTACTTTTATTCAATTTAGTCCATGAGCCTAAAACATGCAAATTAGCCATGCTAGCTGAATATTCATACATATTTTCCTCCTCCTCCTCTCCATTCCACATCCTTAATTTATATAACATGCAACAAGTAACATTATCAATAATTTCACTATTTACTTATATGTATATTCAAAACTGTCCATTTGCGTCATAGTCACTAAATTATTTATATCTTAAGCTACAGAACTCAAAATCAAGATCCGATAATTTTCCCTAAAACTAGACTTGCATATATTATTACCATAAAAGTTTCAGAATTTTTGGTTTATCCAATAAGTACAGTTTATTCTTTAAAGTTACCCGTATTCTGCTGTCTAACAGTTCCAACTCTTCTTCACTAAGAATTAATTATCTCATAATACGAGGTTCGTATGATATTTCTGCTTATTTCTATTGAAAATAGACTCATTAAGGATTCTAAACATATAAATTTAAGCCCATAATTATTTTTATCCAATTTTTTATGATTTTCCAAATTCAAAAAGGGGAACCCGAAATCATTCTAACCTTGTCTCACAAAAGTTATTATATCTCATGATTTACAATTCCGTTGCTTACATAATTTATTTTATAAGAAACTAGACTCAATAAGATTTAATTTCATGTTTTATTCATCATATAATTCGATTTCTACAATTTTTAGTGATTTTTTAAAATTAGACTACTGCTGCTGCCCAAAACAATTTTAGTGAAAAATATTGATTTCCATTTAGCCCCAAATTTCATAGTTCATACAATTCAATCCTTGCTCAATTAACTCCTCATTTGAGATAATTTTTCTCATTTAATACTTTATTACATCATTTTAAACTACTTCATAACTCTTGAAAACCAGAACTTTAACACTAGACCTTAATTCTAAACTCTTTCACAATTAGGTCCTAAACCAATTTTCGTCAATTTTACTTGATAAAATCACCATATATCAAAATTAAAGCTTCAATTATATGTTTATTCATCATATTCTTCCAGTACTCATCCATAAAAAGTTCAAAAATTAGCCATGGAATAAAAAAAATAATGAAATAGTAAGTTGGACCTAATTATAAAAGTCCAAAAACATAAAAATTTCAAGGAGAAAGCAAGAATTAAACTTACATGAAGCTAGAGTATGAAAACCAGCTTGAACCCTCCTCCATGGCTATTTTTCAGATGATGAATATGAAGAGAAATGAAGAGAATTCTAGATATTCCAATTTAGTCCCATTTTTATTTAGTTAATTTTGGCAATTTTCCAATTTTGCCCTTATTTCACCCATTTTCTGATTTTTCTCAGCTATTGCCGCCCAAAATATCTCTTTTGGGCTTATTTTCACTTTAGGTCCTTCCTCATTTGACAATTGAGCTATTTAATCATTTTAGCAACTTTGACACCTCTTTCAATTTAGTCCTTTTTATTTAATTAGCTATCAGTACTTTAAAATTTCTTGACGAAACTTTAATACTAACTTATTAACACTCCATAAATATTTATAAAAATATTTATGGCTCGATTTAAAAGTCTTGAGGTCTCGATACCTCATTTTCGATTCTAATTATTTTAATATATATATATTGTACACTATTCACCATTTCAAAATTTTGCCTACCATCACATTTAACTTATACTCACTAAATTAATAATATTTCCTACTCATTTATCGAATTTGGTGATCTCGAATCACTGTTCCGTCACCACTGAAATTAGGCTGTTACAAAAGCCATTTGAGATAGATATTGATGAGAAATAAGTTAATGTATGAATTGATTTATTATTTGATTAATGCTTGTGTTAAGTTAAATATGCATGTTATATTATAATATTTTCATTAAAGTGTTTGGATTATAGAAATATCACTGGGTGTATACTCAGCGTACGGTTTGTTTTCCGTGCGCAGGTTAGGTTAAAGTCAGATTGTCGAATCAGCATCCAAGGCCGATCCCGAACTCAATGTGGTGAAGTATATTTCTTTTTGTTTGTAATGGCATATACCTAGGATGTTGAAGTTGTCATTTTGGGAAAATGATTGTAAATATGCTATAAAATGATATTAGTTACTTATAACCATGAATACATGTGTGTTATGTTGAGGTTATAAAATTGTATGTTTAAATAAATGCATAAGAGAGTGTGAAATAGGTAGTTTTGGGGTGAAATTGACATAAATCTAGAAATGACTTGAATGATGATTTGTTGGATTGTTTTGATAATATGAGTAAGATATTTAAGAGAATTCATTAATTAGGCACTTAGGATGTCTATTTTGACAAGTTTTAGAGGTGTTTAAATGTGTTTTGGAATGGTTAAACAATTGGATTTTGAGTTTTTTATTGTTCAAGATTTGCAGGGTTGGTAAACTTGATGTATAAGGCTCATTTTGAGTCCACACGGCCTGGCACACGGGTGTTTGACCAGACCGTGTGAGACACACGGCTAGCACATGGGCGTGTGGGTTGGCCGTATCTCCCCTACAACTTAAAATTTCAAAATACAATACTCATGAATCTCCATACGGGCAGAGACACAAGCGTGTGTCTCAGCCGTGAGAGGCACACGGGGCATGTGCCCTAGCCGTGTGAAAACTACACCTAAATTTTGAGAAAATAAATTAACCACACGGCCTAACACACAGGCGTGTGGCTTTTTCATGTGAAGTAAGTTAGGGAGTTACACGAGGTAGGACATGGCCTGAAGCACGGGCATGTCACAGGGCCACACGGGCGTGTCCTTTGGCCACACGGGCGTGTGTGCCCTACACCTAGGAAAAATTTTGAAATTTCGCGAAAAATTCTCTGAGTTTCTAATTGATTCCCGATTTGTTTCTAACATGTATTTTGGGCCTCGAGGGCCCATAAGATGTACGATATGATTAAATTATGATGTGTATGCTAATTGATTTGTTTAATGTTCGTATTTATTTGAAAAGTCTGATAATGCTCCGTAACCTTGTTCCGACGACAGAAAAGAGTTAAGGGGTATTACAATGTTTGACAAGCTTTCGGGTATTTTCCTCGTCTCCTCTAGGGAAGATGACTTAAAAAAGAAATTTTTTAAGGACGTACGAGAGAACACAGAGAGAAAAGAAAAAAGTAAAACATGTTGATTATAGACACCTTTTTATAGCACAGGCCATAGAAATAAGCTTAGTGGGAAGGTCTGAAACCCCACTACTGACCTTGAATTCAGAAACTAAGCTTACCTAATAAGATTTGAAATCTAACCATTTCCAAATGTAACTACTACCACTAATTAGAGTAGTAAAACATTGCTTGCACACTTAGGCAACCAACTAAATCGGTAATTCAGTTACCTAAGTATATCGAATTGTCATCTACAGTACTTTAGTTCAATTTCAACAAGATCTAAACTGAACTCTAACGATGCCCACCGATTATCGTTTCTGTATAAAGAAATCTTATTGCTCTGCGAACTAACTAGATTGCCCAGAACATTTGGGGTTGGCAAATTATCTTATAAAAGAGTTCGTTAAACCCTAGAGTACATCAGTCTTAGAGTTTGCCAAATGACGAATTCCATCGAGGCAGACCCCACAAAGGCATATTGAAGAACACGTCAACCCAACACTCAAGCTGATAATTCACCTTAATACTACTCTGGCTTACTCAATTATACGCCAAAAGAATATTGACATGATCTACGTCAGGTGGCCTGTTACACTGATTATAGTTATTTGGATGTGTTCTTTATAATTGCAAGTGTCACTTTACTTGTAACATCCAAAAACTATTACATATATTAATTGAAAAATACATTATGTTTAACATAAGATTATATTATATTATAATGAAAATTATAATTTAATTTAATAATAATTAAATGCATTTATAACTAATTATATGTTTGTTTTTTATTAAAAAAAATTGAATATAAATATTGGAGATAACAAAAATAATAGAATAATAATGATTAATTACTAAATGGTAAAGTTGCATTTTTATTTAAAATTTATTTAATACATAAACCTTGGTACTTTTTATTAAATCTTAAAAAGTGAATATTTTTCAAACCATAGAGTGTAAGGTGAATCTTTTTATCAAACCTCTAGGAGGTTTGGATATTTTTCTCAAATAAATATACTCACAAATTACAGTTCAAATAGGGAAAAATGTTTTCAAAGTAAAATACTTTCTCTATTTTTTAGCCTAGTATTTATTGTACCTCAATTATGATAAAATAAATATACTCGCAATTACAATTTAAACATGGGAATTTTCATCATACTTTTACATATATATTAGAATATTTTTTAATTTTCACAATTTTTTAAATTTTGCATTCTTTTAAAATGAATCTAAATAAATAATTATTCAAATTAAAATAAATTTAGACTTTTTCTTTTTGTCTAAGTTTTAATTTGGTAGTGCATTTTTATTAAATTTTTAAAAAAAAATTGGTAACGTGATATGCTATGTTAGCATATTGTCCATATAACATGACCTACTTTGGTTTCTGTTTATTTCTATTTGTCATATCCTTGATTGTTAAAGGTCAAATTGATTAACAATAGTTTCCGCTAATAAAATACAACAATTGATTTATTTGTACATTTTTTAGAACTGTATTTTTTTATAAAAACTTAATTAATTTTGTAATTTTTTGCTAATTATTTTTTTAACCTTAAGCCAATAGAAAATTGGATAGGTAAAGAGGCTAATTGAGTCAAAATGGGTGTTTGTCCATACATGCATAAAATCAATAATACATTGAAACAACATAAATTAGGATTAAGCATCCGATTGAATCATGTTAAATCAGATCGATTTAATGTTAAATCGTTTTTTAAGCTTTCTATTATTTTAATTGTGAGGTTTGAACGTGATTTAAAATTAAAGAAATTTGGTCAAAGTTTAAATGAGTACACTAATACTCATTTGATATTAAATTATCAAACTTCTTTTTTATAAAAAAAACATCAAACTTTGAATATTGTAAGATGAAACATCAAACATGTGTGTTAGTGTATGTATATATTTTATAAACTCATACCTAATCATGGTTAGTTCGTATTGATACTTTTAAGATGATATTAGGTGTGGTAAAGTTTGGATTGTAATATTTACATAACCCTTATATTTTCCTAAAACTCAATTCACTTTTAAAAATAATCTACAGTTTATTTTTTTATACCATATTAAAAGTGAAAATAGAATTACATAGTTTGAACTCATATTAAACAACAAAGTTTTAACCACTGTTTGATACACATTAAAATTATAATTTAATTTAAATTATTATAGTTAAATATATATAATGTTTATTTCTATTCATAATTTTTTTAAATTTACACGTTTAAACATATTCAAATTTATATTATCTTAATTATTGTAAAAAAATTATATTAATCGAATTAAAATTTAATCAAAATTATGACGGTATAATTTGACAAGTCAATCCTATCCCAAGATGCAGCCCCTTCAACGGTTAAAAGTTGTGATAATTACGTAATCTTGCAGGTGATTAATAAAAGTTATTTAATGGGGGGAGAAGCCAGTCTAACTCTACAGGCTGTTTACATGTATTAAAATTGAACTTACATTGTTCTTGTATAGTCAATTGATGTTGACGTAAGCCTAACCAATTGTTAAAAATCTTCTAGATAAAGGAAAAAAAAAACTGTTGTCTTGTCATGATTTACGAGTTGCCAATATTTATTCAAACTTGTAACAGAGTAATTAAAGCGATATTTGTTAGTTAATTCCAAGCTGCATGCAATGCAGCCATATATATTCTAATAAGTGAGTTGCTTTGCCTCCAAAATTTATTGCTTGCCTCGAATATATATATATATATATATATTGATATACTATCAATGTGATAAGTGAATAAATTTACAAAAGAATTTAAAATTTATTTTATTTAAGTTATTTTTATGTCTTTTATCTTTTAAGAATTATCTGCTCTAATACTCAAGATAAAACATCTCTATAACTTAATTTAATAGATGATATATTAGTCTTTCAATCAGTTTGCTTATTTTCGATTACACTAAGGATATATTTAAGTTCATCTATTAATATAAATTATCTTTTTGCATTACGATTCGATTACGTAATATTGTTTAGTATTAATTAAACATTAGATAACTGGTGAGTCACTATTTATTTTCAATTTGTTTTACGTGTAAAAACTATTGAGAGTAATATACAAATGTATTAATATAATTTATGAATATTTTTATTTTAGATATAATTTATCAAAACAAAAATATTATTAATCCACATATAGCATTAAAATGAATAAGTGTTTTTTCATCAAATAGATAACTCGATAGGTTTACAAATTGAATATTTTTATGAATAATTATCAATATTTTATTATTATAGATATTATAAGTATATCACATGTAATCTAACTGTGCATGTAATTTTTTACTTTGATGTTTCTTTTTTAATAAATGTGTATATTTACTTGTCAAAATAACATATAACATAGGTGAATTCAATAGATAGACAAAGATCTCGACCCAAAATTAAAAAAGAAAATTTAAATTCTTTATAAATGATAAAAAATATAAATTAATATATGATAGAATTATACTTTAATCTCCTAAATATATATTTAAATTAATATGATTCATCAAACTAGAACGGTTGTTTTATAAATTATATTTGATTTAACATTTTACTAGAAGAAAAACCCTTAAAGTTTTTAAAAGGTTTGAAAAATATAAATAATCAAACTGATATGTTTATAAATTTAGGTAGAAATGGCATCAAATGTATAAGGATAATATATTGTAGTGGTCATTGACCAAAAGAAGACATTCAAAACACGTGTATTAATTTTTTTTGACTTTTCTTGATTTAAAGAATATTCAAATTGGTCTTACACGACTACATGTATGTTTAATCATTTTCATTCTCTCTCTCTTGGAAAATAGCTCAACAATAAATTAATTAATTAACTCAATCCCAATTATTTTTAACTATAAAAACAAGCCTATGATTAATTCAATACATGTTTTATCTCTTCTACTTAATATTTTGCTTACATATGACATGAACTCATCTCTTTGTTTTTTTTTTTTTTTAATTCTTTACTCTTTTTTGGCCTTTCAAGTCAAAAGAGAAATGACTAGCAATAGTTCTATAAAAAAAACACACACCTTAGCCCAATTAATGAAGCAGTAGTTTAACTTAGTTTAATTCATTTGATTAAGAATGTGCTAAATTTGTATCACTAATTCACTATATACAAGCGATAATGGGAAGCCTAAAATTAATTAATTTTAATATGGAAAGTTTTAAATTATAATTTTACCACTAAATTTGTTAATGCTAACTGTTGAGTAATGCGTATGATTTTTTCTTCGCAATTCTGGAATACTGGAAATTAATTAATTAATTTTCTAGAAACTTGCTGACCGCCTAAAGAATAATAAAAAAAAAAGAATCCAGAATGATTCGATAAGAGAACACATATGTTGACCAGTAAAATGCCGAGTCCGCTCATCCATTAAAATGAACTACAATCAGTACAAGAAAAAACATTACAAAAGGACATACCTCAAATATGGTTTTTATAAGTAAATATAAATATTATTTTATTTTAATGTGAAATCTAATATTGTTGGGGTTCAATCCATATAAACGGCGTTAAAGGAAAGGTAGATAATATGAATACAAATTTTACGTGAAAAACTCTTTCGAAGAGGATAAAAACCACGAGCAAATGAGACTTCAATTTTTTACTAAATGAGTAAACAAACAAGAGTACAATATAGAAAAAGTAAATCTAAATGTGCTAAACGCATATTACTCAAAACCTCGAATATAAACTCTAATTCTCATAGAGCAAACACGAAAATAAAACTCTAATTCTCATAGAGTTCTCTCAAAAGGGGTATAAAATTTTATCCATAATTACTTCGAAAATTCTCACCAGAACTTATCTGTGACTACATCTTGTCACCCCCAAAGAAAAGTCATGTAGCACTACATCTTTAATTGCCTTTTGAAATAGGGATACAAGGTCCTTTAAATAAGCTAAGTTTAAATGGCTAAAATGCTTAAAATATCCGTGAAGTAATCAGAGTTCAATTGGGAGAAGAAGTCATGCTTGGTTGTCAAAATGCGGTTCTATTACTTGAGGAATACGTTGCGTCGTCATGACGTTACCCTCTCTGTCAATTGGAGAACTCGTCGCGTTGTCACGACGTCCCTCTTCGTGACGTTGCCCCTCGTCACGACGTTGTGCCTATTTCGCCTCTGTCTTTATTAAGTGTCTACAAACTGTCCGATAAATGCGGGGCACGCCCCATAGATATATCAATTTTGATTTGGCATAATCATATACATGAAACTTGAATTGTAGTTTATATATGCATATGAAACTTTGATTTTAATTTAATTGTACACATTTAAATAAATGAATACAAACATTTAATTTTTATATTGGATTAATATAACAATTTCTGTATGCGGTTAGCAATTTTTGAAAATTAAATAAAATTAAATTTTCATGTATAAAATCACACAAAATTAAAGTTTATGTATAGTATTGCACATTAAATCAAAATTCATGTATAATTTTAATGTTGATCCCTGAAAAAAACATTGCCCAATAATTATTTTTTAAATATTATTTTTTTTAGATTCTTTATTTTTTTAAAAATATTTGCTACGTCAACATAATGTACATGTGGCTGCCACATGTCATCGTCCGATTAGTCTGTCAACCACGTTAGCATAACTTAACAGTCAAACTTGGTTAGCGTTAATGGAAGGGCTTGATTGATTAATTTTTCATCTTTTAAAGACTCAATTAGGTGCTAAATTTTGTTGAGAGCTTAATGATTTTTTTTTATTTTTCACTAAGTTTTTTTTTACTAAAAAACCTTTTATATTTTATAATATTATTAATAATTTTCTATTTTTTTATAATTTTAATAAGTTTTTTAAAAAAATTATATTTTTAATATTTTTAAAAAAAATTATATTTTCTGTATTTTTATAAAATTTTAATTCTTTTTTTTATAGATTTTGATCATTTTTCCACCACATGACACAACCACAACATGATGGGTGGTGGAGATAACTGAAAAAAGAAAAAAAAATTGAAGGCCATTAACTTTAACAATCAACAGTTAAAGTTAACGGTCTAAGGGTCTTTTTGATGTATTTTGATAGTTTAAGTAACAAATTGAGTGAAAAAAAAGCAGGGACTTAATTGTTTTTTCTAGAAAGGTTTAAGGACTTTTATATTTTTAAAGATTTTCTAATTTGTGTTTGACACGTGACATATTGAGAGACTACCATGTGGCATTATCAGGTTGGCTAAAAAAGCCACATCAGCACAAACTAATGATGTTACTACAAAGGTATTAACTTAGTTGACAGAATACAAGTTTAGATACTAGTAAGGTAAAAAGAGGTACCAACTAAGTACAAACATATTAGTTCAGGGGTTAAAATCTATATTAACCCTATTTCTTATATATAAAATATTTACATAATAATTATATATTACGTGCCGTTTACGATACTAGACATAAGATAAAGAGAGATGACTGCCATGGGTAACCAAGGGGCCGCCACCCTCTTTTAAGTTTCTCTTTCTTTCGCCTCTAAGTCTAACCTTTACATAAAGCATTTATCTTCGTTCACTGTTCAATTCCTTCTCCTTCTCCATAGTGTGTGTATATATATAAGTAGGGATTCATCTCCCCAAAGCTATCGCTTTCTTTCTCTCTATCTACTAACATGGAAAATTTTCAGGGTTTTTTCCCTACTTCATCATCCTCATCGACGTCCTTGTCCTTAAACCTCACGAGCTCGCTTGGTTATAGTGAATTCGAATGCGGCAAAGATAATGATGGGATATTGGGACTAATGGCAGATATAGAAGTTGGTGGGGCGAAGAACGAAAACAACCGCTTGGTTGGAACGACGACTGAAAGTGAAGTGAAAATGGGTAAAACGAAGAAGGGAGAAAATAAAAAGATAAGAAAACCCAGATATGCTTTTCAAACTAGAAGCCAAGTTGATATACTTGATGATGGTTATAGATGGAGAAAATATGGGCATAAAGCTGTTAAGAACAGCAAATTCCCAAGGTATGTACTCTCATTCTTCCTTACTTTTACTACTATCAGTCACTGCTCCGCCTAAAGACTTCAATTTTAGGAATATATATTGCATATCTAATTAGTTCAGACATTGTTGATCAAGTCAAGATACCAACGCCATATACTATAACGCAAATTGGAAAAAATAAAAAAAGATTAATTCATCCCTTCCATCCTGGAATAATCAACTGATCCTAATTTCTTGTTTAGAAACTTTAATTTATCAGCTAATTACACAGAGCAAGTATTTCATTTTAGGTACAAATGTCTGGTCCGCACTCGGTAACTAATGTTTTAGGATTGAATGATAAAGGTTGGATAATTTCAAATAACTGTCATTAATATGTGATTGGTGCACCATCAATTTTTTTTATATTGCAGTTTTAGTCCTAGCCCAGCTTTAACTTGATTACGGCAAAATAAACAAAATCATAAAAAAATTTGGAAAAAATAAAAAAAAATATGCCATAATTCACAAATTAGTAATTTAGTTCTTGTAATTTTATTTTTTGAAATTTAGCTCTTCTACTTTTTAAAATTTGAAATTTAAGTCCAAATTGTTAACACTGTTAAATTTATTTGTGTGACATTTTGAAATAAAAAAATATTCACTTGGTAGCAATATAACTAAAAAATGACATTGTAGTGAACTTAAATTTAACAAAATAATATTTATAGTGTTAACATTAAGACTTGAATTTTAAATTCTGAAAAGTAAGGAGACTAAATTCACAAAGAGTGGATTAACTTATCACGTATTTTAACAAAAAAAAAAAAAAAAAAAGAGATAGTTTGCAGCCCAAAGCACCAAATGCTAACGTGCAATTCTCTTTGGGCATCAGATGGAAGCCACTGAGTCTTGTTTGGTTTTGGCATGGTGTTTTGTAAGATGGTACAATTAATATTTGAGTTAAAGCAGTGTCGTAACAGAAGTAAGTTATAATTTGAACTTTACTCAATAAAAAAAAAAATCCAACATGGTACAAAAATGTATGTATTGTTGACCCAACCACGCATGCATGATGTGTATAAATTTTATTAATTTGAGGGAGTAATGTGTGAATGTGAATCCTTCACTGTTTCAAAGCCAGCATGCATGAAGAATGAGGTTTGCCTCTAATAAAATAAAAATGAATTGAATGGTTTTATTTGTTAATGATAATAATATAATGGGTGCAGAAGCTATTATCGATGTACACACCAAGGATGCAAAGTGAAGAAGCAGGTTCAAAGATTAACCAAAGATGAAGGAATCGTTGAAACAACCTACGAAGGCATGCATTCGCATCCTATCCAGAAAACTAATGACAACTTCGAGCATATATTGAACCAAATGCAAATCTACACTTCTTTTAAATCTATAATATAATATATATATATATATATACTGGCAATCTTTTCTCATAAAATTCTTGTAAATTTTATATATACATGGAACAAAATTATTATGCATCATTGCATTCAAACCATTAATTCAAAATAAAATGTATTTTAGATCATTTCCTTGTTGTATCATCTCCATATTCTTTGTCATGGAATAGCATTTAAGTAATTTAGAATATGAATTATAATTTATAATTTACATTTAGAAATGGTTTACTTATTTTTGTTTGATAAATAGTATATAGCGAACACTGATTGCAATAATTTTATAATTCATGAAATTTACTCGTAATTAAGTTTAGGATAATAGAAATATGCTTGTCCAAATCTTTCATTTAGTGTTTACTCGGTTCATATTATTATTATTAGTAGCAAAACATATACATTCAAATACATTAAAGTATATTTTATTCCACTTTAGATAAGAGTTTTTTCTTTTTCTTTTTCTTTTTAATAATTTCAATATTTGAACTGTAAAACCAACGGACCTTGCAGGTTAGAATCAAGCTTGAGCACGGTTTTCCTTTAAATTAGATTTAGGGGTTAGCACAATTTGATTAAAGATAGTTTCGGTTAATTATCACATGCTTGTTTTATTGATAATAACTTTTAGAAAATGATTTTTAAAAAATGAATTTAATTTTTAGAAAAATTAATATTTTTTTAGTGTTTGTATGATTTTTCATAAAATTATAATGGCCTGAATTTTTAAATGTCAAAAAATGAAAAAAAAATTCGAAATTGAAAATTGGGATGTTTTGGGAAGTTAAACCGAGAGGTTTTTAAAAATGAATTATGCATGATTTTCGAAATTAGATCAAGTCAGTTGGATAAGGAATCGGTCAGAAACAAGAGATTGGGTTAATTAACGTGCGGACCCATATGGATTAGTTGAACTAATTTTTTTAATTTAGATTAATTTTTTAATAATTTTTAATTGAACTAGTTAGACTAGTGAATCGGTGGTCTGACTGATTTAACCACCAGTTAATTTTGAAAGCCTTCGTATCGAGTTGATTTTATAATTCATTAATTGTAGTTAATAATTAGTAGTTAGTTTAAATTAGTTGGGGAATAAAGAAATTAGAATATTGAGATATGGACTATTTTATAAAAAAAGGATAAAATTTTAGTGGTAAATGTCTTACGGTTAGCAGATAGAAAAAGTTACGGGAGGAGTCCTTAATACGTTATTAAACCAAAGGTACCTTAGCAATATATCCATTAGATGGTTTTGCTCGGAGGAAACGGTTGAGTTTCTCATTTCTCACGATTTTACAAATCCATTTATGATCAAAACTCTTATCTTTTATTCAATATCATTTAATCAAGTTTTGTAGGGAAGATTTTCACTAAAAATTCTCATTTTTTTCAGTTCTTGAAGGCATGATTTCTCACTTTTCTTTCAATTTCCTTATTTTCGTGAAAAACATTGTTAATAGGAAGGGGTTTGATTCTTGAGTTTTCTAGATTACAATCGCTTAGGTAATGTAATTTTTCGTCATCTCCTCTTTATTTTAACTTTCGAAATTTTGTTTTAAACATTTTCATTAGAGGGAGATTTTGTGTTTTTTTGTTGATTTTAGGATAGGATAACACCCCTCACCCGTCCTTGACACTAGAATCGGGTTATAGGTTACTACAATAAAAGAAATAGAATAGGAACATGTGAAATTAAATCAAAATTCATCCAAACATTCATTAAATCTCAATCATTCGAACAAAACATGCTTTGCATATAAGTTCTGTTTTAAATCGAGCTTACGAAAGCTCTAAAATCAATTTAGAAGCAACAGGGACTAATTCGAAACTTTTGCAAATTAAAAGGAAAATATGTAAAATAGGGGTCACATGGTTGTGTGGCCAGGTTGTGTATTCAAACCATGTAAAAGATTGAAGCCATGTAAATCTGAGTCACACAGTCATCCAGACCGTGTAACTCACTAAGACCATGTGGACCAAAGTATATAAATTCAACAAAAGTCACACAACCGTATGGATAAGCCGTGTAACTAACTGGTGTTGTGTCATAAATCATGCACTCTAGATACCTGTGGCACACGACCGTGTCACCAAACCATGTGTGATACATGATCATGTGATAACCCATGTGACCTATATTCACTCCATTTAAACCATGTTTCAATCAATTCAAAGAGGTAATTCACAAAGGCATAAAATGATACCATACAATCATGTTCAATTCACATCCTCAAACCAAACATAAACATGAAATAATTCAACCTAAAAGTGCCTAATCAATATGTCATTTTGACACCATCACAAACAAATTCTAAATCTTAGCCAAACATCTAACAATTATAAAACCATCATGGTTCAATTGTAAAGTTCAACCATACATATAAGCATATATATTACAATTGTGCATTTTACCATTCCAAGCCCTACCTTTTAACAAACTTAAAACATGCCTTAACACAAACCAATATTGACCATATAAATCTCAAGCAAACAACTAACCTTATAACATATAAAATCCATCCAAGCCTTAATTTCTATACATTCATACATGATTTAGAATATAACATATATCTAGTAAGCAACCATTCATCAAAGCATTACCATTTCATAATCTTCCATGATTCAAGGATCAGCATACATCAACTAAACATGCTTATACCATTCATCACATCAACATGCCAAATAGCCTTTAAGAACAACATTACTTATGAACCAAATCCAACTTTACAACTTCATTATTTAAACTTCAAAATACATTATCTCAAGACATAACCTATATACACATCATATAATCATTCAAAATTCAAACCACATTCAAGAACCAAAGTATCAACATTCATGATTGACCAAAAATGAATCACCTATATACATGCCAAAAAATCGAGCTTTAAACGATTAAAAGATTACTGAAACAACAACATGATAGTGAGAGCTTCTTGACAATCCACCTGACACGTTCCGCAAGTTAGTAGTATACAGGGAAAAATGAAACAATGGAGTAAACATTACAAATGCTTAGTAATTTCTTTGGTACTAAAACAACATCCTACCTCATTTTTACGATTAAACACAACAAACTATTTAACTGGATAATTTTTGTGGCGTTTCAAACTCAGCCGGAACGGACCGGCCCAAATCTAGAATATCACATTAGCCACTTATGTGACTCTCCTTACTGGTCAACCAAACACACCATCAAATCATGCCTAATCAAGAACATTTAGACATACCAACCTAAATCATGTTTCGACTAACATAATACAACAAAATATAAACAGAGGTAAAATCAATTTTACACATCGGAAGCAAAACTCGTAATTCATGAAATTTGATTCATTCAGTGTCTTGGGCATTTTATTTTAAACCATTTATGAAAAATTTAGCTTTAAACGACATTTAAAACTCGTTTAATTACAAAACGAAGTTTAAGGACTAAATCATAAATTTAGAAAAATATCCAGATAAACCATTTTAAGAAATTGAAATTAACATATTGAAATTTAATGTTTAAATCCATGTCACATAAATTTTCGAAGCGTTTCGTGGTGTTTAAGGCCTCCAATTTGATTGTGTAAAGATTATGACTTATTTACAATAGATTCAAAACACGCCCAGAACTCTCTGAACGTCGTGTCACGACCACACAATTCCCACGTCGCAACATCGAGCCCTTGTTGCGACATCCTATACGGCTCGCCGTGACATTTACTGGAAACAGTGCAGAAAAATTGTAGCATTTGCACTAGGCTTTTTGACACTCAAGTATATATACCAAATCGAGATTTCATGCTAGTTTCCCTATATAAAACATGTTAATCATGCTTAAATACACAAAATCGTTCATTAACATGCTTTGGCATCCAAATCAGCCACCAATGCTTCATGCTTTTTTAAAGTCTCAAATCAGATTACTCAACATACCAAATTTGCATATGACAATTTAAAGTGCAATAGATGTACATATCTTGCCATTTGGTTGTTTTGCAGATGTCCAAGCATTCAACATATCATTTAAGCCATTTTAACCACAAATCAATAAATCACATGCATGCTACTCAACAATTAAACTAAGCATTCATCTAGAATACATCATGCAATCATCCAAGCAATTAAAAGATCCACCAAAACAATTATAAAAGTCCTTAATCAGTCCATGGAAAATCCATTTACAAATCCAAAACAAAAGTAAAGTCTAGTCTCTCAAATTTAAACCTACATTGTCATCCCTTATGAACTAAAAACCATCCCACATGCTCAATCAATGTGCCTTTGCCTTTGGATCGCCAACTTGCTCACCTCACCGCTCCACACAAACTATTTCTCTACAAAATTAGACACAAAAGAGTGTGAGCTTAACCAAGCTCAGTGAGTATTCAAGATGCTATAATAAATCATAAACACATAAGTTAAAACAAGCATGCCAAACACACTTATCACATAACATATTGACAACTTGTGAGGATGAAAATGTATTGGATATACGGATTTCCATCACACCATGACTCAAAAGAGTCTACATGTCCCAAGTAAGTGTAGCATGAAGCTAACATTCTCCAACATACCAACATATCCCATGAATGGAGTAATGCTCTACATTCCCTTATCCCTCCACATGTCCCAATAACAAAACATATAAATGAGTAATAAATTCCTATGGCATGCAAACTATATCCAATGTTTTCAAAGGTTTACAAGGCCAATATATCCAAAACACTCATACATTTTCTGTTTTATGCACATTCACACTTTATAATCTTTTACCATGTTCAAACACTTAACACATGTTCATATATTGCACTACAAGTGCTAAAATTTTGCTCATTAAGCCAAATTCACTTTCATATCAGAGGTTGTGCATAATACCGGCTATCCAGAAGGCATATTCAGTATATATATAATCACATTACACACTTAAGCATTCCACAACACAAATAAACTTGTTTATCAACTAATCAAAGCTTAAGTAAGAACACTTACTTTTAGGACTTAGGTTTGATGATTTTGATCACTAAGCCCCCTTTAACTCACTATTTTGTGCATTAACTATAGCACACAAGATCACTCACCTTAGCAACTAGCTTTCACAACAAAGCTCAAGTTAGCTTTTGTTTGCCTTTGTCCTTACTTGTAGAGGCTCCCAAATGAGTTGACACTTTAAAAACACATCAAAAACATTATAAAGGCATTACAAACAACAACAAACAAGATTAATTAATTTTGAAATCACAGATTAAAGCCTCTAGATCTCTATACCAAAAACTTAGCTAGTTTTGTCGAAAATATGATTTCACCACTCACATCTTGTTTCTAAACCTTAATTTTGATCCTAATCTTCCTAAATATCATCTAATTAAATATTTAAACTTTTAATTTTTTCAATCACGTGGATCTCATTTTTTCAGAAAAATCAAGCCAAAAGAGGTTTAAAGTGAAAAAATCATTCAAATCTTTTAATATTACTTACAGATTTATTAAATTAGGATTAAAAGCCTTCTAATAGGATAAAAATAGTTGAAAATAGCTTTGAAACAGTACTTTAACTTGATAAAATGAGATTCACCATTTTCAAGCTTAAAAGCAATGTAAAATCACTTGATCTATTGAAATCATAATTTAATCGATTAAAACTCGATTTGAAATAACAACACACTCCATTTGGTTAAGAAAATTCAGAATGTTACCTTAATTTTGCAAAATTGATGAGCTATGGAGCTAATTCGAGTTTGAACGTGTGAAGAACTTTAGAGAAATTGAGGTTGAAAACTTGAGTACTCTTTGATATTGAAAGGAGATTTTGTGTTTGGAGAGCTTGAAAATAAAATAAGGATGAACTAATTTCCGGAGAAAAACAAGAATTTGCGTCTAGAAATTTTTTTGAAGAGATGAAGAATGAGAGAGAAGGAGACGATGGGCTATTTAAACAACCAACCAAATTTTAAAAATTGGGCATTTTCCCCTTTGACCACCTACAGTATCCTCCCTTTTCCAAATTGGTCATTGTTTTTCAATTAAAACCAATTTTGAAATTATTTTTCAAATCAAATCTCATTTTTAAAATTCATTTTAACCAAATTAATTCCCAAACAGTTAATATTTATAACACACCAAACTCGGCTTAGACGATATGGCCAAATCTGGTGATGTCCTAAGGAATGAGTTTTGAAAACAATGTTGTTTCGATAAATCATCCAAGTTTTATAGCTATTACTGATAACGTTATTTAATCAATTCACTTACCAAAATAATATTTGTAGCGGAGCTTTTAAAACCGTTATATTTTGAAGAAAATCCAGTTCGTACTTTGGGGAAAAACCTTTGATTTTGTAAAACCGTAATTTTAGTCCAACATCGCTATAAAAGTTAAAACATAACCAAAATCAAATAAAAATTTACATGGTCCAAAGAGTCCAATTAATACAAAACTTCCAAAATAACCTCTAAAGTAAATAAGCCAAACCCTTAATTAGCTCAATTCGTGGACTAGTGGTCACCGCAAGACTCCACTGCACTGATCCACTTAAATGTGTGGATTACCTGAATAGAACAAACAACAGATGTGAGTTTACGTAAACTCAGTGTGCAACCCACAGAAATTAAGCATACAAGCATACAGATTTAGACACACAGTCAGAAGCAAATACAGTTCCAGATTCAGAATTAGATCCAGATTCAGATTATAGATACAGATATGCATAAGTCCTACCCCCATCCTCTACACACCTTCTCCGACCATCCTATCACACCATGTGGGGTTTAAAACACCCACTCATCCCTACACACCATATTGTGCCTTTGAGACACGTATAAAAATGTATATGCAGCCAAGCTGCCAGAATATAGGCGATTAACGCCTATCAGATATTTCCTCCATACATATAAACCCCCACCCCAATAATAGATACGAAAATCAGATACATATATAACATGCTCAACATGCTTAATACAGATATCAGATACACATACATCAATATATATTCAAGCATACATTTAGTATCTAAACGGTTTAGTCTATCATAATGTTTTAGCATACAATTTAGGGTATAGTTAGCCTTTACCGACCCTATAGTAGGCTCACAGTCGATCAAAGTGACCTGTGCAACCCTAGGAAAGATTACAGAAACATGGGCCCACACGACCTAGCCCAAGAATCCACACGACTGTGTGTCATGCCTGTGTGGGCCCACACGCCCAACTTGGCCTAGCCCGTATGGCCCATACGGCCACGCTTGAGCCACCACAAGGCTGTGTGCTGCACCTTCGTCGACCAATGACCTACCACATAGGTGACCACACGCTCGTGTGGAGTCAACAGTAAGGTTTTTTGACTTTTGCTGATGATCATTTTTCTACGTTTCGGGAACACACTTAGTATCGTTTGAAGTAAGAACACTCCCGAGGCCAATCGCACCTAAAAATCAGAATACCCAAAACTCAAATTCAGTCAATACTTACGATCTTTAATGAAATTAACCCACAATCGAAACTTCACAACACCCAACACGTATTCATAAACTTACCAATAATGAAAACCCCTAACGGTCAGATCGCTGCAGGAGTTCCCATCGATTCTCACCCTTCCCCTAGGCCAAGAATAAAAAGAACAATCACCATCAAAACACTAACCACGAAACGTTAGGATTTTACCTACACAAAACTTACCGAATGAACACCATCGAAAATAGCATAAAGTGAGGCGTAATGGAAAAATCAGAAAGAGAGAAAACCAAGAAAAATTCGACAGAGAAGCAGGGAAACTAAATGTCAAGAAGAGAGATAAATTTTTGGGAATAAATTATACAAATAAAATCTAATTTAGTTATCAGGATTTCCCCAAAATTCCTCTCCACAATCCTACTAACAGCCATTACTTAGAACCCCATTTCTACCAAAACTCTCTTAAGCAACTGAGTAAAAATTAACACCCATGCCTGCGTAGGGATTTGAACACAAGACTCTCCAAACACATAGACTCCCTTACCACTTGAACCAGTAGGCTCATTCTAATATGAAATTACAGGCAATTAGTAATAAGCCCACTGAACAAAGGTAAGACTTAAATCCAAAAATAACAAAATTTAGCAAAGGTGAGACTTGAACCCAAGACCTCACACACGCACCCAGAGCACTTAACCACTAAAGCAGATACACAATTATGTTAGATTCTACAGAAGCAGAAATAAGTTATTTGGGGCGTACAACTCTACCCCCTAAAAGAAATTTCTTCCTCAAAATTTACCTGATCAAAACAAATGAGTATACTATTGACGTATCGAGTCCTTAGGTTCCCACGTGGCCTCCTCAACACCATGATTCTGCCACAGAATCTTCACTAATGGAATGGATTTCCTCTTCAGAGTCTTAACATCACACTCTAGAATTTGAACTGGCTCTTCCTCAAAAGTAAAGTCCAGTCTAACCTTGATCTCTTCAAGAGGAACAATGTGAGATGGATCAGACTGATATCGTCTCAACATCGAAACGTGGAATACATCAAGGATATGGTCTAACTCTGGAGGTAGCTCCAACTGATAAGTGACCAGTCTCACACAGTTCAGAATCCGATACGGCCCAATAAACCTAAGGCTCAGCTTGCCTTTACAACTGAATCTTAGGACCTTCTTCCACAGAGAAACCTTAAGAAACACAAAGTCCCCCACAGAGTACTCAATATGACGCCTTTTCAGATCCATATAAGACTACTGCCTATCAGAAGCCGCCTTCAGACAATCCTAAATTAGCCTAACCTTGTTTTCAGTTTCAAAAACCAACTCAGGACCAAAATCCAACGTTCACCACAACGGAGTAGGACACTTACGACCATATAATGCCTCGTAAGATGCCATCTGAATGCTAGCCTGGAAACTGTTATTATAAGCGAACTCAGCTAGCGATAGATAATCCTCATAACTACCACGGAAATTAATCACACAACTTCAAAGCATATCCTCCAGTATCTGAATCACCCTCTCAAATTGACCATCGGTCTGAGGATGGAACACAGTACTGAAGTCTAACCTCAAAACCAGAGCCTCGTGTAATTTCTTCTAGAACCGAGATGTGAAACGAGGATCTCTATCAGAAATGATCTAAACAGGCATCTCATACAGTCTCACAATCTCAGAAATATAAAGCTTCGCTAACTTCTGCAGAGAATAGTCCGTCTAAACTGGAATAAAGTGAGCAGACTTGGTCAATCCATCCACGATGACCCAAACAGAGCCCTTCTTAGTGGGTGTCAAGGGCAACCCACTAAAAAGTCCATTGTCACACGTTCACATTTCTATAAGGGAATCTTAACTTGCGGCAACAAACTCGAAGGCAACTGGTGCTTAGCCTTAACCTGCTGGCACGTCAAACATCGAGCCACAAAATCCATAACCTCACGCTTTAAACCCGGCCACCAGTACAACTTACGGAGATCGTGGTACATCTTATTACCACCGGGATGCATAGCATAAAGGCTACTATGCGCCTCCCTCAGAATTGACTGTCTCAAATTCGAATCGTCCAGTACACAAATTCGCCCTCAGAAACACAAAACTCCATTACTATTCAACCTAAAATCTGAAGTGCTGCCACTCTCAACCTAATGAAATCGCAAACCCAGATACTCATCCCCTATCTATTTAACACAAATATGATCAATCCAAGTCGGCTTAACTTTTAACTCAGTTAACAAACTTTCATCATCGAATAGACTAAGACGAACGAACATCGCCCTCAGATCAGTCATTGCTCTACGACTGATAGCATCGGCTACCACATTAGCCTTACCAGGATGGTACTCTATCGTGCAGTCATAATCCTTAAACAACTCAATCCATCGGCTTTGCCTAAGATTCAACTCCTTCTGAGTGAGGAGGTACTTGAGGTTCTTATGATCAGTGTAGATAATACACCTCTCACCATACAGATAGTGCCTTCAAATTTTAAATACAAAGACCACTGTAACCAACTCGAGACCATACGTCAGATAGTTTCCCTCATGTGTCTTAAGCTGCCAGGACGCATAAGCCACCACCTTACTATCTTGCATCAGCACACACCCTAAACCGACGTGCGACCACTGTACACCACAAACTCCTTACCAGATTCAGACTGTATCAGAATAGAAGCATGAGTTAGAACAAACTTAAACTTCTCGAAGCTTGATAAGTTGTAATTTATACATATTTTTATCCCATGCTTAGCATATTTTTGGATGAATTAACATTAGATTTATGGAATTTGATGCTCCTAATCCTTTAATTTCATATCTTATACTTAGATGAGCATAGGAAAGTAAAAAGAACAAGAAACGGGCCAAAAATAGAGAAAATGGGCCGACATGAGAAATCAATACAGCCTGGACTTCCTCACACGGGTAGAACACACACCCATGCCATTCTAGAAGGCTTGAACATGGCTTAAAACGACCTCAACACGGGCGTGTCTATTTTTCAGCCTTGACCACGGCCTGAAGTAATCGCACACGGGCGTGTTCTTGTCGAGCCCAAGTTGAGTTCTATTCGAAAAGGGGCAATTTTGAGGGTTGGAAAGCATTTTAAAGCCTATTTAAAAGACATTAAAGGAGGAGAGAAGGGGGACGGAGATTAGGAAGCAATGAATTACTTGAAGAAAGCTGATTGATCCATCTCGGAAGCCAGATTCACCTCCAAGACTGAAGATCTCCCTTCAAATTCCTTCAGGGGTTTTTGGGTTTTCTTTATGTTTTTTCATTATTCTTCTAAGATGTTTTCTTTTATAGTTATGAACTAAATCCCCTAAATACCTAAGGGGGATGAAACCTAAGATGGATCTTGTTAATATTTTTGAACTGTATGATAAATACTTGATTTGCTCTTAATTATGACTTTAACTCTTGTTTGAATATTTCAAGATATTGATTCAAGTATTGATGTACTTATTCGGAGGATGAATGGTCCCTGTCTAAGAGTAGATCATTCATAATTAAGTGGAGTTACATGCAATCCTAGAGATAGGATGACATAAATCTGCTGGATTAGAGTCAAATCTAATAAGGGAATCCATAGATCAAGTTAATGCAAAACTAGGGGTTTTAATTAGAAAGAGATTTCAATTAATCAACCTAGGGTTAGACGTTATTAGTCTTAAATAGGGATAATAACATAACTTAAAGATTTCTATGGATCAAGTCAAATGAATAAATCGTCTGGTTCAGAGTCAATTAACAAGAGAAGTCTAAGTGGATTCTTCCTTGGGTGTTGTCTAAATGAATCAGTTTTCCCAAAAGTATTTTCCCAATTTACTTTCTGTGCATTCTTAGATTAGTTAATTAGTTAGATAAAATAACCTCCATTATTCTTAGGCTAGATAATAAAAAGAAAGTTAATACTAGTACTCTTAGTTTCTTTGGGTTCGACATCCGGTCTTGCTAAAACTATACTACTGTTCGATAGGTACGCTTGCCTTCATCGTGATAATAGTTAGTTCAAGTACGATCAATTATAAATTTTAAACCTTATCGCGACTGACAATCAAAGCTCATTTGCTGTGCATCGGTCCAAAAAAAAGGAACTCCTTTTCACAAAAGCTTAGTGAAAGGAGCTACAATCAGAGAGAACCCCTCAACAAAATGTCGATAATAACCCGCTAAACCCAGAAAATTATGAATTGTAGACATGTTCTTAGGAAGTTTCCAATCAAGTACAGCCTCGATCTTTGAAGGATTAACTCGAATCCCTTTAGCAAAAACCACGTGCCTCAGAAAAGTTACCTCTCTCAACTAGAAGTCGCACTTGCTCAACTTGTCGTAGAGCTACTTTTCTCGGAGTATCTGAAGCATTACTCTAAGATGCTCATCATGCTCATCCTCAGTCTTAGAGTAAACCAGAATATCATCGATAAAGACCACAAAGAATTGATCCAGATAAGGCTGAAACACTCGATTCATCAGATCTATAAATGCAACCGGAGCATTCGTCAGACTAAAAGGCATAACTAAGAACTTGTAATGTCTATATTGAGTCCTAAATTTAGTCTTATAAACATCAGCTTCCTTAACCCTCAACTGATGATACCCAGATCAAAGACCAATCTTGGAAAACACTGAAGCCCTTCGGAACTGATTAAATAGGTCGTCAATCCTCGGAAGCGGATACTTATTCTTTACGGTCAACTTATTCAATTGCTGATAATTAATGCACATCCTGATGGTCTCATCTTTTTTCTTAACAAACAAAATTGGTGCCCCCACGGAGACGCACTAGGACAGATGAATCCACGGTCTAGAAGTTCTTGAAGTTGAGCCTTAAGCACCATAAGCTCTTTCGGTGCCATACGATAAGGAACTCGAATATCATAAATGGGGTTTTGAAGCTACCGTTTCTGACATGTAACACCCCTAACCCCTCCCTGTCATCAGAGTAGGGTTGCAAGCATTACTAAGCAATCATAACATTTCATTATATCGCAAGCAGTAGTATAAGCTAACTAATATCGTCATAATATACAAAGGGCAGATCATGTCAATCTAATACTTGCATAGTAATGTCTTATATAATCGAATAGTATATCATGCTATGCAATGCTAAATTTGGTCTTCTACTGTTTACACTCTTATCACTATTTATCCAATTATTAGCATCAGAGTATTGGTTCATACTCCGACGATTATTACCTTCAATGATGTTAGTAAAGTGCACTTAATTCAGGTTTGCTAATTCATTCCAATTCAGAGTAAAATTTACTCTTACAGCCCTTATTTCGAGTCCAAGAGACCCTAAAAATAGTCTAAAAATAGGTAGGGACTAATTTGGAACAATTTTGAAAGTTTAGGAAAATTTTTAAAAATCCCTAAAAATAAGGGATACACGGCCATGTGGCTAGGCCTTGTGGAATGCCCCAGAACATGTGACTCTCGAAGTTGTAACACACGACCGTGTCTCAGCTCGTGTCTCCACCTGTGTAACTCAATGACTTGAGACACATAGCCGTGTCCTAGCCCGTGTCCCTGCCTATATAACTCACTGATTTGGGTCACACGGTCATGTCCCAGGCTGTGTGTCATCCCGTGTGGAAACTACACCTATACTATTTTTTAATACACCCATGTGTGTTGCCCGTGTGTGGCACATGGCCATGTGACAGACCATATCTCAGGCTGTGTGCTCCTTAATGTACCTTAAAACTCAAGTTTACCATTTCATACTTACTTGGGCACTAAGCAACTCAATTACTAGCCATTTAATCTATTCAAAACACAACATGATTAAAACATGCCAAATCAACCATCTTAACTGCATAACCAATGTACCCTCATTGGTACCACATTTTATATCATCAAACACATAAACCATTCAAAGACTTTCATTCATACCAAATTGAATAATATTGAACTAATCTTTAGCTATACCAACACATTAACTAGACTACATACCAACACATAGCTTAAACCACAACTATATATACAAGTGACTATCAATTCATCTTAAACCAAAATAACATCACATTAACAAACCAACTATCAACCAAAGACTTCCTAGGTACATGCCATTTCAAAGTAAGATATCACCAAACTTGAGCTCGGGATTTTTTGTTTGATGCTAAGTCGGCGATAAGTTGAAAAGTACTTAGCCCGCGCACGGAAAACAAAATCGCATTGTAACAGCCCAATTTAGGGCCTAATCAAAACAGTGATCTCGATACCACAAATCCAAAGTTAGAAAATTATTTTTATCATTTTTATGAGGCTATAGTATGATTTGATTAGTGCATTAAAAATTCGGTGAGCTAATTTTAATGTTTTCAATCCCGATTGTGAAAAAGAACTAAATCGCATAAAAGGTAAAAGTTGTATTTTAGTATCCAAATATGTTAAATAGCTAGAGAACTTAAATTTAGGGTTTTTAAAGGACAATCAAACCCTTTTTAGGATGCTTGGCCGGCCATGGGAGACAAAATTGGTCAAAAAGTCCAAGTTGGTTGGGTTAGGAAGCTAATTTGACTAAAATAGAAATAAAATAAGAAAAGATGATATCACCTTCTCATATTTTTCCCTACCACCGAAAATATCAACAAGAAAATGGTGTTTGAAGGCTAAAAACTTTCAGCAACTTAAGGCCCTCACAAGTAAGTGATTCTCACACCATTTGTTGATGATTTTTGCATTTTTGAGATCTTTGAAACATGGGCTTTCAAATGAGAGTAATATCTTGAAAAATGGTTAAGAGTTTAGAGTTTTGCCATGGATGAATTTGTAATTTTTATTGAGTTTTTATGGAAGAATATGAGTCCTAGAAGGGTTATGAACAACTTTTGTGAAAGGTGTTGGCATGAAAACACCTAAAGGGGCTATTTTGCATAAGTTGCAAAAAAGATGATAAGTGTGTGAAATGTTGAGAATTTGGGACTGCTATAGTAGTAAAAAGAGTTTAGCTAGGCCTTAAATACAAAGAAATTCGATAAAACCCGATTTTCAAGCATAGAGGCAAAATGGTCATTTTGTCAAAGTTTAAGGGCAAAATGGTCATTTTACCAAAGATTTGAATTTATGATTGTTTAATCCTAATTAGTGACTAAATGAGTGCATATTTTCCTTATAGATCAATATTTACCAAATCTGAACCTAGACCGGGGGAAGGCCAAGCAAACCGACTAAACCGAGTAGTCGAGTACTTTTTGTAAATCGAGGTAAGTTGTATATATAAATAATACAACTACACTGTTAATACTCGTATTCATATCGCCATTGTACTGATATTGTATGAATTGTTGAGTTATGAATTGAGAATGCATAGTAATATTTGAGATAATAGAAGTATCCCGTTGAAACATTACGATACGAACTGGATATTCGTGCCAAGGCATTGGGTAGTTTGTGCGCCAGTATAAGACATGTCTGGGACATGCATCGGCCACATACTAAGAGCCAGTGTAAGACCATGTCTGGGACATGGCATCGGCATCCAGGCGAGGGCTAGTGTAAGACACGTCTGGGACATGCATCAGCCATATTATCAGAGCCAGTGTAAGACCATGTCTGAGACATGGCATCGCACGCAGGTAGCGATGTAAGACGTGGTCAGGACACGCATCAGCTAAGAGTTGTGCTAGTGTAAGACATGTCTGGGACATGCATCAACACGCACATACGAAAGTGCGATTGTAAGACATATGCAGGACATGCACCGCCTCGGCAGAGATAGCGATAAGGCGACGGTTCTGCGACACGCGCGCGCGGCAATAGATCCCATGTTAATGGCTCAAAGAATATCCAAAGAGTATTCTAGATGTTTCAATGGTGAGAGTTATAGATCAATCTTGATAAAGAAGGAATAATCATGTTGTGAGTGTTACAGGTACCTATATGGTAAGCATAAGTAATGAGCTTAATTTAGAAAATGTGACTCGAGTAGATGACAAAAAGTAAGTTGAATTATGTTTACATTTGAGCGTGATATCTAGTAGTGAGATTGTTGTTGTATATTTATTTATATGCAACTTACTAAGCTTTGTGCTTACCCTCTTTCCTTTCCCTCTTATTTCAGCGTTATCTAGCTAGCTCGAGGATCCCTTAAAGTCAGGGATATCGATCACACTATCGCCCACAGCATCCGATATAGTTTGATTCATATTTTTGAAGGTGGCATGTATAGGGCTAGACTAGTATATTCATCATGAGAATTGTTTATGTATTTTGGCCTAAGTCAAAAGCCCTTTATTTTGTATCAAGCCTAGAATAATGGCTATTATTCTTTTTGATGAATGCATACGATGTTTTTTCTATGGTTGAATTAATGTTCATTGTGATGAGATGAGTATATTGAAATGTCATTGTGTAGGTTGTGCAAGATGGGTGACAAAGGGCTTGGAAAATTGCCTAATTTGTCCATACGGGTAAGACACACAGGCGTGTGTCTAGGCCGTGTGTGACACACGGTTCACGCCCACGGGTGTGTGTTATGGTCATGTGTCCCCTACACCTAAAACTTTAAAGTCATTCTAGCACACGGGTAGGCCACACGGGCGCGTGTCCATACCGTGCCATCAAGTCAGTATGTAAGCTAGTGGCACATGGGCAAGAGACACGGCCATGTGTCTCTGCCGTGTGAAGGACACGGTTTCAGGGCACGGGCGTGTGCTTGGGCCGTGTTGTTTCGGCAGAATGCCCAGGTTTTCAGACACGGGCTCGGGACATGGGCATGTCCCTAGCGCACGGGCATGTGCTCTATACCACACGGGCATGTAGAGCTTTGATGCGAGAGAATTTTCTAAGTCTTTTATGAGTTCTCGGTTGGGTCTCAAACTACCCCGAATGTATGTTTTGGGCTTCATAAGCCCACATAAGGGGTAAGTTGCATGTGAAGAGAAAAGTTTTAAATTGTTTGAGATTTCATGGCCTGGTTTTATATAGTTGATTGAGTTTTAGTCAGGTAATACCTCGAACCCTATTCTGGGATCGGATACGGGTGAGGGTTGTGACATTTGGTGATATCAGAGCATGGTTTAGCCGATTTTAGGACTAAACTAGTTAGAGTACGAGTCTAGCAATACATGCCACATACATGCATAATGATAGTGTGACGATTTCTGACAGCTATAAATTGTGTTTTTATAGTAATGGATCCTGATAGTACCACGGCAGATGACGTGGAAAGTAATGCGCCGGCTCCCGCAGAAGGGACTGCGCCAGTAGAGAGTGAACCCGTGAGTATGGGCCAAGGCAGAGGGGCTAGGGAAGCCTATCTCTGAATGATAGATGCTCGGTATATGGAGTTTGTTCGTGCAAACCTGAACACTCCACCTCCTCCACCTCCTCCGATTCCTCAATATGCCCCGATGGCTCTGCAAGGTGCGGATGTGTTCAAGCGAGAGAAGCCTCTAGTAGATAAGATCCGGAAGCAAGGGGCCAAGAAATTTTGGGCAAGTGTAGATGATGACCCAGAGAGAGCGGAGTTTTGGCTAGAGAATACCCTGAGAGTATTCGATGAGCTGTCATGCACGCCTGAAGAGTGCGTGAAGTGTGCCATGTCACTTATACGAGACTCAGCTTATCAGTGGTGGAACACTTTCGTGTCGGTAGTACCGAGAGAAAGAGTAACTTGGGAATTCTTCCAAGGAGAGTTCCGAAAGAAGTACATTAGCCAGAGGTTTATAGATCAGAAAAGGAAAGAATTTTTAGAGCTGAAGCAAGGTAATAAGACTGCAACAGAGTATGAGCGGGAATTCGTGAAACTTAGCAAGTACGTGCGAGAATGCGTATCCACTGAAGCTACCATGTGTAAGACGTTTGAGGTGGCCTCAATGAAGACATTCGGGTATTCATGGGCATCATAGAGTTAAGAGAGTTTGTAGTGCTCGTTGAGAGAGCGTGTAAAGCAGAAGAGTTAGTGAAATAAAGGAGGAAAGCGACCAGTGAGTCGCGAGATTTAAAGAAAAGATAGATGGGGAAAGCATATTAGCCCTCCTCTAAGAGGTCAAAAGAATTTACTACCCGATCGAATACTTCGGTAGTGTATTCGAAGAGAAATAAGAATCAGTAGAACATGGCATCTAGAGCCCAAACTACTTCAGTTGCAAGTGTTGCTAGCACTCGGCCAAATAGGCCGGAGTGTTCACAATGTGGAAGACGTCACTTGGGCGAATGCCAAGTAAATGAGAGGGGTTTTTTCAAGTGTGGGTCACTTGACCACTTTATCCGCGAGTGTCCTGAGATGGACGAGAGAGAGAGAAAATAAGATACGAAAGTAAGTAGTGCTCCCCTGAAAGGTAGGCCTCAAAGGAACCACGGGAGTGGGACTGGTAGTAGAGGTGCACCGAGAGATACTGTGGTGAGGTCTGAAGGTAAAGCACCAGCGAGGACCTATGCTATACGAGGCTGAGAAGAGGCAGGGTCTCCAGACGTGATCACGGGTGCCTTTTCTATTCATGATATAACTATTGTCGCTTTAATAGACCTGGGATCTACCCACTCTTACATATGTATGGATTTGATACCTCGTATAGACATGCTTATAGAGTCCACTGAGTTTGTTATGAAAGTGTCTAATCCGTTAGGCAAGCATGTATTAGTGGACCAAGTATGTAGAAATTGTCTTTTGACGATTAGAGGCCGTTGTTTCCAGCCAACTTGATGTTGTTGTTCATTTAATGAATTCGATGTAACTTTTGGGATGGATTGGCTGACCTCCCATAGCGTTGTAATAGATTGTGGAAGAAAAGAAATTCAGTTAAGATGTGAGAATGGTAGTGTTATACGAGTTGGGCTAGATAAGTCAGATAATCTGCCTATAGTAATATCGTCTTTGACCGCCGAAAAATATTTGAGAAAAGGTTATGAAGCTTATTTAGCTTTTGTGCTGAATACTCAAGTATCCGAGTCAAAAATTGAGTTAGTACCTGTGGTTTGTGAGTTCATAGATGTCTTTCTAGCGGAGTTACCAGGGTTACCTCCAGAGAAAGAGGTTGAGTTCGGTATCGAGTTGGCTCCAGGTACAATGCTAATCTCGATTGCAGCGTATAGGATGGCCCCTACCGATTTAAAGGAGTTAAAAGTATAGTTGCAAGAGTTAATAGATAAAGGTTTTGCTAAACCGAGTTATTCACCATGGGGTGCTCTAGTACTTTTTGTGAAAAAGAAGGATGGATCGATGAGGTCATGTATCGACTACAGACAGCTTAACAAGGTGACAATAAAGAACAAGTATCCTTTACTGAGGATCGATGATCTCTTTGATCAACTGAGGGGAGCTAAAGTATTCTCCAAGATAGACTTGAGATCAAGTTACTACCAGTTAAGGGTCAAGGAACAAGATGTGTCGAAGACTACTTTTCGGACGAGATATGGGCATTACGAGTTCCTTGTTATGCCTTTTGGATTAACGAACTCCCTGGTAGTGCTTATGGATTTGTTGAACTGCATCTTCAGGCCATACTTGGATAGGTTTGTCGTTGTTTTCATGGATGACATACTGATTTATTCGCGTGATGAGAGTGAGCACGCGGAACATTTGAGGACTGTGTTACAAATTCTGAGAGATAAACAGCTTTATGCTAAGTTTAGTAAGAGCGAGTTTTGGCTTAATGAAGTTGGATTCCTAGGACACATTGTGTCGGGCGATGGGATCAGAGTTGACCCAAATAAGATTTCAGCTATTCTGGAGTGGAAACTGCCAAGGAATGTAACAGAGGTTCGTAGTTTTCTGGGGCTAGCGGGGTATTACAGACGCTTTGTAAATGGATTTTCTATGATAGCTACTCCGATAACGAGATTATTACAGAAAGACATCCAGTTTGAATAGACAAAAGAATGTCAGCAGAGTTTCGAGAAGTTAAAGGCTTTGTTGACCAAAGCCCCAATTTTAGTGTAACCGGAGTCGGGTAAAGAATTTGTAATTTATAGTGACACCTCCTTAAATGGTTTGGGGTGTGTACTCATGCAAGAAGGTAAGGTTGTAGCCTATGCCTCGAGACAACTAAAACCACATGAGAAGAATTATCTGACCCACGATTTAGAGCTTGCAGCTATAGTGTTTACCTCAAAGATTTGGCGACACCATTTGTACGGAGAGAGATGTAGAGTATTTACTGACCACAAGAGTTTAAAGTACTTGATGACTCAAAAGGAGTTGAATTTGAGGCAACGTCGATGGTTAGAACTATTAAAATATTATGAGTTGATCATTGATTACCATCTGGGAAAGGCGAATGTAGTCGCGATGCCTTGAGTAGAAAATCATTGTTTGCCTTGAGAGCTTTGAATACCTAGTTGATCGTGTTTGAGGAGGGTTCGATCTTAGCAGAACTGAGAGTTAGACTGACTTTTCTTCATGAAATTCGAGAAGCTCAGTATAATAATGAGAAGTTTCAAGCCAGGAAAGATCAGTGTGAGTCAGGTGTTGAATTAGATTTTCAGGTTGGTATCGTCGGATGCTTAATGTTCAAAAATAGAATTGGTGTGCCTAAAGATAGTGAGCTCATCTAGAAGATTTTACGAGAAGCACATAGTGGTAGTTTATCTATCCACCCGGGCAGCGTAAAGATGTATGACGACCGGAAGAAAATGTATTGGTGGTCGGGAATGAAAAAGGATATTTCAGAGTTTGTTTCCAAGTGCTTAGTATGTCAACAAGTAAAGGCTGAACACCAAGTACCTTCTGGACTACTTCAGCCTATTTTGGTTCCAGAGTGGAAATGGATCGTATCACCATGGACTTCGTGACCAGTTTGTCATTAACCCCGAAAAAGAAAGATGCTGTATTGGTTATTGTCGACAGATTAACTAAGTCAGCCCACTTCATACCAGTGCGTATAGACTACTCTCTCGAGAAATTAGCTGACTTGTATTTTTCGAGATTGTGAAGCTTCATGGGGTACCATTGTCGATTGTTTTAGATCGAGACCTGAGATTCACCTTGAGGTTTTGGAAAAAGTTACAAGAGGCTCTAGGAACCAAGTTAAGTTTCAGTACAGCTTTTCATACACAGACAGACGGGCAATTTGAAAGATTGATACAGATCTTAGAAGACATACTAAGTTGTTGTGTTCTCGAATTGCAAGGAAGCTGGGAAAAATACTTACCATTGGTTGAATTCACCTACAACAACAGCTATCAGTCAAGTCTGAGAATGGCATCTTATGAGATCTTGTACGGGCGAAAGTGTCGAACGCCCTTATACTGGACTGAGTTGAAAGAGAGTCAGATTCACAGGGTTGAATTAGTCAGAAAGGCTGAGGAAAAAGTTAAAGTGATTCGAGAATGCCTAAGAGCCGCTTCGGATAGGCAGAAATCCTACGCAGATTTGAAATGAAAGGAGATCGAGTTTGAGGTCGGTGATAGAGTATTCTTGAAAGTTTCCCCTTGGAGGAAAGTCCTTAGATTTGGTAGAAAAGGCAAGCTGAGTCCTCGTTTCATAGGACCTTATGAAATTACCGAGAGAATAGGGCCTGTTGCCTACAGATTGAATTTTCCACCAGAGTTAGAGAAGATTCACGATGTGTTTAGAGAAGAGTCACGATGTGTTTCACGTGTCTATGTTACGCTGATACAAATCTGACCCTTCACACGTAATTGCGCCTACTGAAGTTGAAATTCTTCCAGATATGTCTTATGGGGAAGAACCAGTTAAGATATTAGCTCGAGAGGTTAAACAGTTAAGAAATAAGAATATACCACTTGTGAAAGTTTTGTGGCATAGACATGGAGTCGAGGAAGCTACGTGGGAACTCGAAGAGTCTTTAAGAGAGCAGTATCCAAACTTATTTACCGGTAAGATTTTCTAGGACGAAAATCCCTAAGGGGGGAGAAATATAACAGCCCAATTTAGGGCCTAGTTAGAACAATGGTCTCGGGACCACAAATCCGAAGTTAGAAAATTATTTTTATCATTTTTAGAGGCTATAGTATGATTTGATTAGTGCATGAAAAATTCGGTGAGCTAATTTTAATGTTTTCAAGCCCAATTGCAAAAAAGTACTAAATCGCATAAAAGGCAAAAGTTGTATTTTAGTACCCAAATATGTTAAATAGCTAGAGAACTTAAATTCAGGGTTTTTAAAGGGCAATTAGACCCTTTTTAGGATGCTTGGCCAACTATGGGAGAAAAAATCGGTCAAAAAGTCCAAGTTGGTTGGGTTAGGTGGCTAATTTGACTAAAATAGAAATAAAATAAGAAAAGATGATATCACCTTCTCATCTTTTTCTCTACCACCGAAAATATCAGCAAGAAAATGGTGTTTGAAGGCTGAAAAATTTCAACAACTTAAGGCCCTCACAAGTAAGTGATTCTCACACCCTTTGTTGATGATTTTTGCATTTTTAGACCCTTAAAACACGGGCTTTCAAATGAGAGTAATATCTTGCAAAATGGTTAAGAGTTTAGAGTTTTGCCATGGATGCATTTGTAATGTTTATTGAGTTTTAATGGAAGACTATGAGTCCTAGATGGGTTATGAACAACTCTTGTGAAAGGTGTTGGCATGAAAACACCTAAAGGGGCTATTTTGCATAAGTTGCAAAAAAGATGATAAGTGTGTGAAATGTTGAGAATTTGGGACTACTATAGTAGTAAAAAGAGTTTATCTAGGCTTGAAATACAAAGAAATTTGATAAAAATCGATTTTGGAGCATAGAGGTAAAATGGTCATTTTACCAAAGGTGTGAATTTATGATTGTTTAATCCTAATTAGTGACTAAATGAGTGCACATCCTTATAGATCAAGATTTACCAAATCCGAACCTAGACCGGGGGAAGGCCAAGCAAACTGACTAAACTGAGTAGTCGAGTACTTTTTGTAAACCGAGGTAAGTTGTATATATAAATAATACAACTACACTGTTAATACTCGTATTCATATCGTCATTGTACTGATATTGTATGAATTGTTGAGTTATGAATTGAGAATGCATAGTAATATTTGAGATAATAGAAGTATCTCGTTAAAACATTAGGATACAAACTGTATATTCGTGCCAAGGCATTGGGTGGTTTGTGCGCTAGTGTAAGACATGTCTGGGACATGCTTTGGCCATATACTCAGAGCCAGTGTAAGACCATGTCTGGGACATGGCATCGACATCCAGGCGAGGGCTAGTGTAAGACATGTCTGGGACATGCATCAGCCATACTATGAGAGCTAGTGTAAGACCATGTCTGAGACATGGCATCGGCACAGAGATAGCCAGTGTACGACGTGTCTGGGACATGCATCGGCTAAGAGTTGTGCTAGTGTAAGACATGTCTGGGACATGCATCAGCACGCACATACGAGTGCCAGTGTAAGACATGTCTGGGACATGCACCGGCCTCGACAGAGATAGCCAGTGTAAGACGTGTCTGCGACACGCATCGGCAATAGATCCCATGTTAATGGTTCAAAGAATATCCAGTAGTATTCTAGATGTTTCAATGGTGAGAGTTATAGATCAATCTTGATAAAGAAGGAATAATCATGTTGTGAGTGTTACAGGTACCTATATGGTAAGCATAAGTAACGAGCTTAATTTAGAAAATGTGACTCGAGTAGATGACAAAAAGTAAGTTGAATTATGTTTACATTTGAGCGTGATATCTAGTGGTGAGATTGTTGTTGTATATTTATTTATATGCAACTTACTAAGCTTTGTGCTTACCCTCTTTCCTTTCCCTCTTCTTTCAGCGTTATCTAGCTAGCTCGAGGATCCCTTAAAGTCAGGGATATCGATCACACTATCGCCCGCAGCATCCGATATAGTTTGATTCATATTTTTGAAGGTGACATGTATAGGGCTAGACTAGTATATTCATCATGAGAATTGTTTATGTATTTTGGCCTAAGTCAAAAGCCCTTTATTTTGTATCAAGCCTAGAATAATGGCTATTATTCTTTTTGATGAATGCATACGATGTTTTTTCTATGGTTGAATTAATGTTCATTGTAATGAGATGAGTATATTGAAATGTCCTTGTGTAGGTTGTGCAAGATGGGTGACAAAGGGCTTGGAAAATAGCCTAATTTGTCCATACGGGTAAGACACACAGGCATGTGTCTAGGCCGTGTGTGACACACGGTTCACGCCCACGGGTGTATGTTATGGTCATGTGTCCCCTACACCTAAAACTTTAAAGTCATTCTAGCACACGGGCAGGCCACACGGGCGCGTATCCATACCGTGCCATCAAGTCAGTATGTAAGCTAGTGGCACATGGGCAAGAGACACAGCCATGTGTCTCTACCGTGTGAAGGACACGGTTTCAGGGCACGGGCGTGTGCTTGGGCCGTGTTGTTTCTGCAGAATGCCCAGGTTTTCAGACACGGGCTCGGGACACGGGCATGTCCCTAGCGCATGGGCATGTGCTCTATACCACACGGGCATGTGGAGCTTTGATGCAAGAGAATTTTCTAAGTCTTTCATGAGTTCTCGGTTGGGTCTCAAACTACCCCGAATGTATGTTTTGGGCTTCATAAGCCCTCATAAGGGGTAAGTTGCATGTGAAGAGAAAAGTTTTAGATTGTTTGAGATTTCATGGCCCGGTTTTATATAGTTGATTGAGTTTTAGTCAGGTAATACCTCGAACCCTATTTCGGCATCGGATACGGGCGAGGGGTGTTATACGCACACTGAGTATAACTCAGTGGTATTTCTATAATCTGAACAATTTAAACTTGATATGAATAGATAAGATATAAAAATGCAATTAGTAATGTATAAAACATATGTATCAAATCAATATTACCAACTTACTCCTTCTTTATTCACGTTCAATAGAGTTCACAAATTTTAGCACAAGCCAATAATATTTCATATGTTCAAGCACATATCAATGGTATTCCATATATATATAGCATTAGGTAATCCACCTCATGCAATGGCATGATTCATCATTTTGATCAATACTTGAATTCATTTCAAGATTCACATCTCATTTCATCATTTTGTCTTTTATTTCTCATATCATATTCTTTTCTCATCTTTCCCATCTCACTATCAAACACATAAATTGATTATTTAATATCACCTATTAAAATGACTCGAAACTCGGACGGATACAAGGATCCAATCAGCACACTAGTTTGGCACCCAGTGCCTCGTTAAATAACTCTGAAGTAATAACTGTGCCCAGCACTATATAAATTGACGCCCAGTGTCTCATCAGTTAAACTGAAACAAATTGGCACCCAGTGCCTTATCGAATCGAGATCGATGAAGTGTCTAAACTCTTCCTATCCTATGACATGCCATCTATATCCGACTCAGCCCGGTACAGTAAATAGAGTTTCATTTCACTTTTCAATACAACTAATGTCTCAATTTCACATATATACACATTATCACATGTAGTCAATTCAATATTCATATAATCAACATATTTCATAATACACAAAATCAATCCCTTTCAAATCAACTATAAATTCAATTCAATCCCAAAGTACCAAAGTACTCACCTCAAATGCTTACCATATGCAAACAATTAAATATGCAACAATCTACTATTTAATTCGACTTATAGAAACACAAATCATGAATTTTGAGCTATTCAACGTCGATTTTATCCTTCCCTTTTTTTGTAACACCCCAAACCCAACCTGGACGTTATGGCCAAATTTGGCGATGTCACATGAGAGTGTTTTTAAACAAACCGTATCGAATCATAAACCGTTCTACTTGTTATGTTTTACTTAGTCAGAAAACATGTAATAGTCGAATTGTTTGAAAACGTTTCTTTGTCGCAGAAGCTTTTGAAACCCATTTATTATTATTATTTTAAGAAACAATTTCTATTTACAAAAAACTCTTAGTTTATTTAAGGAAAACCATATTTTGACGTTGTAGCTTATAATCCGTATTCACAGCTCAAAACCCAAATTAAAACTAGAAGTCTAAGTCCAAAATTACATCAAAATTCCCAAGAATAATGAATAAGCAAAAACAGAAATTTCATAAACCAAAACGTATGTAGTCATGGTCACTGACGAGTCCTCTACTGCACCGATCCGCCTACTGCTGGGGATTACCTGAACAGATAAACAAATAAAGGGGTGAGTTTTCGCAACTCAGTGCGTACATCCCCACAGTTCAGCATGCATACAATCAGATAAGAAAATACAGTCATAATTCAGGACTGAGCCCTTTACAGAATCGGTGTAGGCCTTAGCCCACTCAGAAACAGAATCAGTTACAACTTAGAGCCTTAGCCCATCTTAGATGTAGCATACATAACAGATCAGAATAACAGAAACATGCCCACTAACCCTACACACCAACTCCGTTCAACTCAACACACCATGTAGAGATAAAATTGACCCACCATCCCTGCACACCAAGTATGGGGATAAAATCAACCCATCCAACTCTACACACCATAGAGTGCCGTAATGCGGCACATATCATAAATATGCAGCTTAGCTGCCAGATAACAGGCTTATGAAGCCTTTCAATAACTTCCTTCTCTTCATCAAACCCACCCCGATGCAATGCATCATAGAAGAATGCCATGCTATAATGCAGATTAACAGACATATACTCATAATCAGAATAGAACATATATACATACTACATGTAACATGTTATTACATACATCACAATATCATATCACAGAATAGGGGTCTAAGTAATGCTTACCGACCCTATGACAGGCCACAGTCTTCTTGGACAACCTGTGCAACTTTACAGTACATTTCAGAAAAATAGGCTCACATGCCCATGTGGCCTGCCTGTGTGGGCCCACACTGCCTAAATTGGCTCCACACAGCCTGGCCTAAATTCTCACACACCCGTGTGGTTCACCCATGTGGCCCATACGACCTAATTAGCCGAGCCCGTGTCTCGCACACGGCCTACCAGGCATCACACGGCTGTGTCCGTCGCACTTGTGTTGCGTGCGCACGACCTGGTTCGTCGACCATACGCCTGTATACTGCCACATGGCCTACCACACGGGCGACCAGACGCCCATGTGAGGTCGATAAAATACTTTTTAGCTTTCACCAAATCTCGTTTTCTGTACAATCAAAGTAGACACCTGATATCGATTCGAAGCTAACGCAGTTTCGAGCACTCCAGAGCCTAAATTGACCAATATTTCACTTAGTAAATCACTTAACAGTCAAACAAAGATAAATCTGAAACCAACTCAATTGTCGAATGATTAGATCTTACCCTCAATGCCTCAAAAGATTGGACTAAGACTCCACGAAAAATGAGTCCCTCTGTTCAGAATTCGCCGCTGCCAAAGAATCGATATAATCCTTATTAATACCTTAAAACACATCTTAAAATAAACCCAAAATCTCACTTACCGATACCACGCAAAAAAATGCCACAGGTGAGGGGGAGAGGATACAATTGTAGTAAAAATAAAAGCAAAAAGGGGAGAGGGGAAGTAAAATTTGACAGGAGCAAGAGAGGAAAGAAACTGAAAAGATATTAGCCAAAATCTGATAACCCCTAATCCTTTCCCCTTAATTCTCTCTACCAACTCCCCACTACTTAGATTTTCAGTGAAACTCAAACTCTTAGCCGAAACACGGAGCAAAATAATTCCATTGCTTACACGGTGATTTGAACTCCAGACCTCCCACACTCCAACACGCACCTTAACTACCAGACCAAAAGGCCCATTCTGCTATGATTCTACCATTAATTTAATAAAAGCCTATCAAACCCAGATAAGGCTTTATTCAGAAAAATACCAAAATTTACCAAAGACATGGCTTGAAATTGAGACCTCACACACACACCTAGAACACTTAACCACTAAAGCAAATACACAATTGTGTCACTATCTAACAGAATCAGAAATATAAATTTTGAGGCGTTACAACTCTACCCCCTAAAAGAAAATTTCGTCCATGAGATTTACCTGATTATAATAGGTGAGGATATTACTGACGCATCGCATTCTCAGGCTCTCACATAGCCTCCTCAGTGCTATGATTCCGCCACAGCACCTTCACTAAAGGAATGGATTTCTTGTGCAGAACTTTAACGTCGCGACCTAGGAACTGGACCAGCTCCTTCTCGAATGTTAGATCTGGTCTAACCTTAATCTCTTTCACATACATAATGCGTGTCAGATCAGAGCGATAACGTCTCAACATCGAGACGTGAAACACATCATGAATGCTATCTAACTCTGAAGGTAGCTCCAACTGATATGCGACTGGCCCCACTCGCTTCAAATTTGGTATGACCCAATAAACTAGGGGCTCAGCTTTCTCTTGCGATCGAACCTCAAAACCTTCTTCCAAGGCGAGACCTTAAGGAAAACCATGTTCCCCACAGAATACTCAATGTCCTTCCTCTTCAAATCAACATAGGCCTTCTGTCTATCAGAAGCCACTTTCAGTCGATCTAGAATCAAGTAGACTTTATCCTCAGTTTCTGATACCAACTCCGGACCCAGAACTCGTCTATTACCCAACTCAGTCCAGCATAAGAGAGTGCGACACTTACGACCGTACAGTGCCTCGTAAGTACTCCTTCCAACTGCCTCAGAAATCTATAATGCAACCCCTCAACATGTCCTCCAGTATCTGAATCACCCTCTCTGACTGATCTTCTATTTGAGGATGGAAAACAGTACTGAAGTCTAACTTGAAACCAAAGCCTCATGAAGGTTCTGCCAGAACCGAGACGTAAAATGAGGATCCCAATTAGAAATGATCGAGACAGGTACCCTATGCAACCTCACGATCATAGAAATGTAAAGTTTGGCCAACTTCTATCGGGAGAAGTCTATCCTAACATGGATGAAATGTGCAGTCTTGGTCAATCGATCCACGATGAACCAAACAGAATCCTTCTTAGTGGGTGTTAGGGGCAACCCATAACGAAGTCCATTGTTACTCACTCCCATTTCCACATCGGTATTTTAACCGGCTGCAGCAAACCTGAAGGTAATTGATACTCAGCCTTAACCTGTTGACAAGTCAAATAGCTAGAAACAAAGTTGGTAACCTCATGTTTCAACCCTGGCCACCAGTACAACTCTCGGAGATCTCGGTACATCTTGTTCCTACTGGGGTGCATGGCATAAGGGCTATTATGCGCCTCTTTCAAAATCAACAGTCTCAAATCTTCATCATTCGGTACACAAATCCGACAGCAGAAACATAATACCTATCACTGTTAATTCCAAAAGTAGTCGTAACACCATCCTCTATTTAACGGAAACGCAACTCCAGAGACTTATCCCCCTTCTGCTTATCTCTGATCTGATCAATCCATATCGGTCTAACCTGAAGCTCAGCCAACAGACTCCCATCATCAAAAAGACTTAGTCGAGCGAACATCACTCTTAGATCGGTCATAGACCTACGGCTTAACGTATCGGCCACCACATTGGCCTTACCAGGATGGTACTCAATACTGCAGTTATAATCCTTAAGCAGTTCAACCCATCGATGTTGCCTAAGGTTTAACTCCTTCTTGGTGAGGAGATACTTGAGGCTCTTGTGATCAGTGTAGATGGAACACTTCACATCGTACAGATAGTGCCTCTAGGTCTTAAGAGCAAAGACTGCTGCAGCCAGCTCCAAATCATGCATCGGGTAATTAGCCTTATGAGTCTTGAGCTGACGAGACGCATACGCAACAACCTTTCCGTCTTGCATCAGAATACAACCCAAACCCACATAGGACGCATCACTGTATACTATGAAGTCCTTACCAGGTTTAGGATGAACCAGAACAAGTGCATGAGTTAACACGGTCTTGAGCTTCTCAAAGCTCTCCTACTATGCATCAGTCCACACGAAAGGAACTCCCTTACATAGTAACTTAGTCATCGGAGCAGCAATCAAAGAGAACCTCTTTACGAAACGTCGATAATATCCTGCCAGCCCTAGAAAACTGCAGATTTCTTATACATTCTTCGGCTGTTTCCAACTCAACACAGCCTCAATCTTACGAGGATCCACACAAATCCCCTCCGTAGAAACCACATGTCCTAGAAATGCCACCTCCCGCAGCCAGAACTCACACTTGCTAAACTTTGCATACAACTGTTTCTCACGAAGAATCTGTAGAACCACTCTGAGATGCTCATCATGCTGCTCCTCCATCTTAGAATACACTAAGATGTTGTCGATGAAAACCACCACAAACTGATCTAAGTAAGGCTGAAACATACGGTTCATCAAGTCCATGAATGCCACTAGTGCATTAGTCAACCCAAAGGGCATAACTAGAAACTCGTAATGTCCATATCGAGCCCTAAATGCCGTCTTATGCACATCGGCCTCTTTTACCCTCAACTGATGATAACCCGATCATAAATTAATCTTAGAAAACACTGACACCCTTTAAATTGATCAAATAAGTCATCTCTCATTAGAAGTGGGTACTTATTCTTGATCGTTAACTTGTTCAACTGATGGTAGTCGATACACATCCTCATTGTACCGTTCTTTTTCTTTACAAATAGAACAGGTGCTCCCCACGGAGACACATTGGGGTGAATGAACCCACGATCCAACAACTCCTGAATCTGAGTCTTAAGTTCAGTCAGCTCTTTCGGTACCATTCGATAAGGTGAGATAGACACCGGAGTTGTGCCTGGAAACAACTCAATCCCAAACTCCACCTCATGGTTTGGAGGTAATCCCAGTAGTTCCTCTGGGAAAACATCTGAAAAGTCTCTCACCGCTCGGATGTCCTTAACCGAAGAGTCCCTAGAATCAGCAACACTAATATAAGCCAAGTATGCCTCACATCCCTTCCTTGCTAACTTCTCTGCCACTAATACAGATATCACATTAGTCAGATAATCTCGTCGTTCCCTAATCACGACTACCTCAATGTCCTCATCGGTTCTTAGAACAATCCTTTTTGCAGCACAATCCAGACTCACTCGGTGTTTAACCAACCAATCCATACCCAAAATTAGATCGAGCTCCTCAAATGGAAGCTCCATCAGATCAACCAGAAATACAGTCCATTGGACCTCTAACGGTACATCTCTAAGCAGTTTATTAACTCTAATAGACTGCCCCAACAGACTCACCAATTTCACTAGAAGTGCTCTCAAATGGTAACCCCAAGGTCTCAGACACCGTACTAGCTACATAAAAATGCGTAAGCCTATATCTATCAATTGAAAGTAAGGTACATTAAAAATTAAGAACGTACCCGTGATGACGTCCAGAACATCTTGGTCTTCACGACAACGTGTAGCATAAACCAATACAGACTGCCTCACCTCAATCGATCCAACACCTCTGCCCGGTGCTCTCTATCCTCGGCCTATGCCGTTACCACCCCTAGCCTGACCTCGACCCTTAGGTGGCTGCTGAACTACCCTCGGCGGCTGTACAGTCTCAATAGTCAAGGCTTGCATCTGATTAGTCATCAATGGATAGTCCTTAACTTGGTGCTCAGTAGACCCACATCTAAGACAGGCTCCAGTAGCCCTCTAACACTAGCCCAGATGGCGTCTATTACAGTGTTGACAAATCGTCACCCCAGTAGGTGCAAAAGTAGGCCCAACTCTCACGGGCCCATTAGACCTGGCCTTTTTCCTGGGCCTCATCCCAGAATTCAAAGGCTCTGCATCCCTCTTAGCCTTCCCTCTGTCTCAGTTTTGGCACTTAGCGCACTTTACTTCTTCAGCAATCTTGGCCTTCTCGACCAATACAGCAAACTCACGCTCCTTCTGCGAAGCTATCAGCACCCTTAAGTTATCCCTAAGGCCGTCCTCAAAATGGACACAGTGCTCATACTCTGTCGCCACCATGCCTTGCGCATAACGGTTCAGCCTCAGAAACTCGGCCTCATACCCTTCCATTGTACGATCTCCCTGAGTAAGATTAAGGAACTCCCACCTCCTAGCGTCAATATAATTAGCCCCTATATACTTACTCTGGAAAGTCGTCTTAAATAGATCCCATGTTAGTTTGTCGTAGGTGATACCGACGCCTCGCTAGTATCTAGATTTAGAATCGTATCTGATGCTAAGAACTCAACTCGAGCCCCCCTACGGCCTCCAGTACCCCGTCCACGAGTACCACGTAAGCTCATCATAATTTTAAATTAATTTGTATTTAAAATTTTATGCAAATCAGTGTACAGTTTTGATATTTGTTAACAGATATTTTATGCAGTAAAGTTATCAGAATATTCAGAGTCTGTTTCGCAAGTTGCAGTTTACTACGGTTTTCAGTTTACACTACTTAGAATGTTTCGATAGAGTCTACTACCTAGAATAGTTTCATAGCATACAACAATATTTTCAAATAGATCCAAATAGTATATTCTAGGCATGTTTTCAGACAATTCTAAATAGAGTTTCAAGAACTTACAGGATCGGCGTCAGAGACTTGGTGTACCACGGTTTATCAAAAATATTTCAGATTGTTTTACAAATCATTTCTTAAAAACCCAAATTTAAAACCCAGTCCACAGCCGAGTTTTGCAACCTGGCTCTAATACCGCTAAATGTAACACCCGAAACCCGGCTTGGACATTATGGCCGAATCTGGCGATGTCACATGAGAGTGTTTTTAAACAAACCGTATCGAATCATAAACCATTCTAATTGTTATCTTTTACTTAGTTGAAAAATGTGTAATAGTCGAATTGTTTGAAAACGTTTCTTTCTCGCGGAAGCTTTTGAAACCCTTTTATTATTATTATTTTAAGAAACCATTTCTATTTATGAAAAACTCTTAGTTTATTTAAAGAAAACCATATTTTGACGTTGCAGCTTATAATCCGTATTCACAGCTTAAAACCCAAATTAAAACCAGAAGTCCAAGTCCAAAATTAAATCAAAATTCCCAAGAATAATGAATAAGCAAAAAAAGAAATTTCATAAACCAAAACGTATGTGGTCGTGGTCACCGACGAGTCCTCCACTGCACTGATCCGCCTACTGCTGGGGATTACATGAACAGATAAACAAATAAAGGGGTGAGTTTTCGCAACTCAGTGCGTACATCCCCACAGTTCAGCATGCATACAATCAGATAACAAAATACAGTCATAATCCAGGCCTGAGCCTTTTACAGAATTGGTGTGGGCCTTAGCCCGCTCAGAAACAGAATCAGTTACAAATTAAGGCCTTAGCCCATCTCAGATGTAGCATGCATAACAGATTAGAATAACAGAAACATACCCACTAACCCTGCACACCAAATCCGTCCAACCCAACACACCATGTGGGGATAAAATTGACCCACCCATCCTTGCACACCAAGTATGGGGATAAAATCAACCCATCCAACCCTACACACGATAGATATCATAATGCGACACATACCACAAATATGCAGCTTAGCTGCCAGATAACAGGCTTATGAAGCCTTTCAGTAACTTCCTTCTCTTCATCAAACCCACCCCGATCCAATGCAACATACAAGAACGGCATGTTATAATGTAGATTAACATACATATACTCATAATCAGAACAGAACATATATACATACTACATGTAACATGTTATCACATACATCACAATATCATATCATAGAACAGGGGTCTAAGTAATGCTTATCGACCCTACTACAAGTCACAGTCATCTTGGACGACCAATGTAACCTTACAATACATTTCATAAAAGTAGGCTCACACGGCTAGGCCCAAATTCCCACACGACCTAATTGGCTGAGCTCGTGTCTCATACACGGCCTACCAACCATCACATGGCCATGTCCGTCGCGCCCATGTCGTGTGCGCACGGCCTGGTTTGTCGACCACACTCCCGTGTACTGCCACATGGCCTACCACACGGGTGACCACACACCCATGTGGCGTCGATAGAATACTTTTCAGCTTTCACCGAATCTTATTTTCTGTGCAATCGAAGTACACACCTGATATCAGTTTGAAGCTAACGCAGTGCCGAGCACTCCAGAACCTAAATTGACCAATATTTCACTTAGTAAATCACTTAACAGTCGAACAAAGATAAATCCGAAACAAACTTAATTGTTGAAAAATTAGATCTTACGCCCTACGCCTCGAAAGATTTGACTAAAACTCTACGAAAGACGAGTCCCTCTGTTTAGAATTCGTTGCTGCCAAGGAATCGATATAATACCTATTAGTACCTTAAAACACATCTTACAATAAACCCAAAATCTCACTTACCGATACCGCGTAAAGAAATGCCATAAGTGAAGGGGAAAGGATACGATTGTAGTAAAAATAAAAGCAAAATTTTGGAAAGAAAGGAGATGGGAAATTTTTGGCAAGGAGAGGGGAAGTAAAATTCGACAGGAGCAAGAGAGGAAAAAAATTGGAAAGATATTAGCCAAAATCTGATAACCCCCAATCCTTTCCCCTGTATTCTCTCTGCCAACTCCCCACTACTTAGATTTTCAGTGAAACTCAAACCCTTAGCCGAAACACGTAGCAAAATAATTCCCTTGCTTACACGGTAATTTGAACTCCAGACCTCCCACACTCTAACACACACCTTAACCACCAAACCAGTAGGCCCATTCTGCTATGATTCTACCATTAATTAAATAAAAGCCTATTGAACCCAGATAAGGTTTTATTCAGAAAAACACCAAAATTTTCCAAAGACATGACTTGAACTTGGGACCTCTCACACACACCCAGAACACTTAACCACTGAAGCAAATACACAATTGTGTCACTATTTAGCAGAATTAGAAATATAATTTTTGGGGCATTACATTTTTACTCGAGGATTTTGGTACGACGTTAGATATAGAATAAAACAATTAAAATACATTAATATTGCAAAATTCAATTTCACATTAATTTTCAAATTTTGCACTATATTTGCTTAAACTTCAATTTAGTCCCTAAACCGAGACTAGTTTTTAACCTTTATATTTAACTTTATGTTTCTATACTAATTTCACTATAAACTAAATTTAGCTCCCTCTTTTCCAATTTGACCCTTTAATTTTGAATTTTTCTCAATTTAGTCCCTATTGCTCAAAATCAACAATTAATTTCACAATTTAGTCCTTTTCCTTTTCTAACTTGAAAATCTATCTATTTAATCCCTAATACTTAAAATATTCAAGAATGTCAACATTTAAAATCTTGAACAATACTAAAAATTATAACATGGGTCGGGTAGCTCTAATTACGGGGATTCCAAAAACATAAAATTTACAAGAAAATGACTAAATTGCACTAACCAATTTGAGTTTGAACCCTAAGGTCCCCAAAGTCGTGCGCTCTTCTTTCTCTTTTCTTTCTTTATTTTCTTTCCTTTTCTTTTAACTTGCATGCATTCATCTCTTTCTTTCAACTTACTTTCTATTTTTTTTATTATGTTTCTATTATAATTATTATTTAACTTATAAATATAATATATAAATACACATGCATATATATCATTAAACTATGATCGACACCTCCCAACCAATTTAATTAATGGAACAATTACTACACTAGCCCCTTTTTATATATTTCAACCTATAATTCAACTTTTAATTTTTACGCGATTTAGTCCTTGAACCATAATAGCTCATAATTCATGTAAAGAATCTATCCAAAATTTAATTAACTACATAACTAACTTCATAAATATTTCATAAAAATATTTACGAGTCTGGTTTATAGGAATGGAGTCCCGAAAATACACTTTCTGATATCCTGACTATCGGGTCGTTACAAGATACCACTAACTTTTGAGTCGTTACAAATAGATTCTAAGTGTTTTTAAATTTAGAACAATGTTAAAATAAATAGTTTCAAGTTGGGTGAAGGTTTAGTTGAATTCTTAAAACATGAGTCAAGTTTGAGTGAGAGAAAGAAATAGGGATTTTTATTATTTTTGGTGGAACTAGAAGAGGTTTTTATTGGGAAATGTGTCCATATTGTAGTAAGCATGCAAATACATTCTATGTATTTGAACGATGAACAAATTAAAGTTAAATTCACATTTCACTGTTATATTTTGTGTTTATGTCTTTCATGTTTTGCATACATAGTAAAATTGTGACAAACAAATATTAACTCATTGATTGTCTAAGTTCAAACTAATGACAGGTGGCATTGTGAGAACATTTACATTGCGAGAAAGATAACTTACTTCAGTAGATAATCTAAATAACTTTGTAATCCCATAAAAGAATCAAAATGAACATTTGATTCAAATACTTAGAAGGATTATTTTGTCTTCTACAATTCCAATTGAAGAGATGACTAGTCTTGGCTATCAGAGAAGTTGACTCTTCGGGTAGAGACATAGATGTATTCATTGGAAGAATGATACATTGGACTAGACCTAAGATGAATTAATTCTGAATCTATTTGTAAATTAATTCACTTGTGACATTCATGGTGTAATTTACCTAAATACTAAGTTAGTCAATGACCATACGTATGTAACTAATGTTTTTTGATATAAGTGGAGGCTTATACTCTAAATATGATCGAGCCCATAGCCGGTATGTTGGGTACATGACTTGTCTGTGGGATGACTTTACTAGAAACAATAAAATTCATAGCTTTATTAAAGAGTTAATGATATCATTTCATTGACATTATGTGGATTGATAATTATGAGACGTGGCCAGGGGTTGCTTGTTCTCGAACGCGTAATTTTTCACAGCAATTTGTTGATAGTGATCATATTAATCATTAAGAAGACATAATTGTGAGATAATATAAGATTGTATTGAGTGAACGGAGTTAACTCAAAGGGACCAAAGATATCATATGAGGGTAACACACACATGATGAGGTCATTGGACAAAGCAATTGAATTAATTGCTTCCATAAAGAGTATACAATAAGGAGTTTTCAATCATGGTACTTCTTGTGGACTAACTCCATGATTGAGTAAATTGCGAATTATCGAAACGATGCTTCTAGACATAGTTGCAATTACACAAACCTAATTTATATGTCCAATTGGTCCCTTCGCTAGCTCAACAAAAGCTCCGGACTGCATTTGAATCAGAAGGAAATTTTATGACTTTGGAAATAATTTCATTGAGTCGATTTATTTGATATGGAATTAAATTAGGCGGTCGTGAAAACTGTTTAACTAGAGAATTTTATTAAATAATTTTCTTGAAAATTTAATTTGAAAAATCTAAGTATTTTTTGGAAAATTAATTTTGATCAATGACAATTAAATTAATCAAATTAATTAAAATTAATATGATATTTTTGAAAAATAATTTTCAAGTTAGACAATAGACCCAATGGATAATTGAACTTGAAAATTGGACTTGAGATTGAAAATTGGGCCTAAAAACCCAAAACCAATATCGAGACCCAAAAACTGATTGAATAGGGCCTCGTATGTGAAACCGAGTTGACAGTCCAACTGGTGGCAGGACCGGACCAGTCGGGCCGTCACTTGCCTGGACCGAACCAACAACAGCCAAACCAACTCTGGATACCATGAGGGTGTTGCACTTGTGATGGCACCATCGGACACAATGGTTCCGATGGCGATGACAACAACATTCCGGTGGCCGGTGGGTGGTCATTTGGTGGTTGAGCAATGGAAGAATTATACTCCTACTGGAACTCTACCAGAGAATTTCATTTTAGATTAAATATTCCAAAAATAATATTATTTTAATATATTTAATATTTAATATTAAATTTAAATTAATATTTATCTTATTAGTATTTTATTAATTTAATATTAAAGTGATTATCTTAATTTTAAATTAAATTAAATATCTATCTTATAGGTATATAGTATATTAATTTAATAGATTTAAGACTAAATTTAATCTAATATTTATCTTGATAAGTATTATATTAATTTAATATTAAAGTGATTAAGTTTAATTATAATTGAACTCTTTAACTCTCCTTATATAAAGAGAGTCATGTGTCATACTTTTTCATAAACTTGAATTCACAAGAAAGTTATAAAAAGAAAATTCTCTGAAGAAATTATTTCAGAAGATTTCTAGAGATATTTTTCTTATTTACAACTTCACCTAGAAGTTTAGTGAAATTATGAAATTACCCATTGGTAATTTTGTGAAAAAATTTCTCATTTGAAACGAGCCCACACTTGGTAGACGTAAGCTTGAGGATAGCGGAGAAAGCTACTCGGTCGAAGTGTTCATCCTAAATGAATCAAAAGGTATAATTTTGATTAAATTTTATTACTTTAGATAACAGAACAAAGTTCTAGTTTTGGAAAAAACCTTAAAACTCTGATTTTTCCTCAAAACTATTTTTCGTTGTATTTTCCAAACTTGATTTTCCAACAATTGGTATCATGAGTGAAGTTTTTCTCTATCTATAAGTATAAACATATAATTGAAATAGATTTCTCTTATTCTTGAATGATTTGATTACATAGAAAATGTTATTTTTTAGATCTTATGCATGTTTTGAGTTATATATGAGAATAAATGCGATATTATATATTTTGTTATTTTTTGCCAAGCTTTTGGTTTTTAGGAAATAAACTGTGGACTACAGTCTTCACGTAGGACTATTTTTTTAATTCATAGAATTCTTATAAGCTGAAAACGAATATAGGACTTAAATGTAATTTTTCCAAAAAGAGTCTATGACGAGGAGAAGATGAAACAATGGCGGTTGAAGAGCCAAGGAAAGCCTTTTGGTGAAAAATTGTATAATTTTTTTTTCATTTATTTTTTCTTGAAATAGAACAACAAAAAACTTGGCTAGCAATTTTATTTTAACTACCCATCTCCTTATATATATGCTTTATGATTTTTTATAATATTTATATTATGTTATATTATAATTTTCATATATATATATATATATATGTATGAGATGATCCATAGTTGATAGATTAAAAAAATAAGATGTGTGGTAATGCGAAAATACATGTGTTGTATTGTTATATTCACTTTTTTAGGTTATTCGGTTGCTGTGAGAAGTGTGGTATTGATAAGGTGCATGTTTAGGATTGGCTCTGGCAAGGTAATACTTGGTTTTTAGGCGGTCAAATATGACTCCCCTTCCTTTTCTAAGACCTTACCAGGTGCACGGTTCAAATTCACTTCGGTTTTTCCCTTAAAAGGAAATCTGTGGAGAATCAAAATTGTTTGGTTTTATGATTGATTGATTCTTGTAAATAAATGAATGTGAATATTATAAAATTGTCATAGCATGCCATGCATATATTAGAAACATGTCATATAGATTAGGTAAGAATGCCACTAGGACTATTATATGATCATTCTTGAAATTTGAGATAAAACTTACATGTTTTTTAAAATATTTAGTAGGAAAATGTCCTTGAACAAGACCTATGGCCTTTATTGATGGTCCTTAAGTGATAGCATGATAAAGTTTCGAGTCAGTTCCTACCTTGATCGCACCTCAAGGTAAACTTTATCATGTGGGTTCACTGGATGAGATTTCCTTTTAAGGACAACTAGTCATGCATGACTCTCAATGAAATTGTCCCAAGATGACTCACAAATGAAAGCATGTTCATGATGGGTGTTGAGCCAACGGTTTCACACTCAAGATCATCTCTTATTAAATAGTTTGCCAAGAAACGATATTTAAGCAATAGATGATGGCCAAATGTTAAACGGTTGTTGGTTCGTGTGGAGTCTTGAGAATTAAGATTCATGAACTGATTGGCTGTAATCCATGTTCTTACTAGTTAATCATGGGACCCCAAGGCAACATGATTGATGGGTGTGAGAATGACCGTAGCAATGAAAATTTTTTTTTCAAGGTTTTTAATATAAGACACATGTATCATACTACATTCTTGATAAATTCCTAAAATGAAAATATTTGCTTAATACAAAGATACTAATTAGTGAATCTTTATTATTATTTAGTTCAAATGTCTCCTACTACCATTATTAACATTCTTACTAAATTGAATGGGGATAATTTTCAAGAATGGAAATGGAACTTGCTGATATCTCTCAGCTGTGAGAAACACTAATTCGTCCTTGACGAACCTTGCCCACCTGAAGCTCAGCCTAAAGCGAGAAATCGTTGGAGAGATTCTAACTTGATTGCTCGATGTTATATGTTAACAAGCATGAGTAGTGTGTTGTAAAAGAAACACGAGAATTTTCGTATTACAAAGATATCATGAAAAATTTGGGGGATCTGCTTGGATATCAAGTCACATTGGCTTGACAATCCACTATTACAAATTCGATGAACTCTAAATAGAAACCCAGCACTCCGGTCAAAAAATATATGCTAAATATTATAAGATTCTTTTTAGAAGCAGAGGAGAATGGAGCTAAACTGGACGTGAACACTCAGATTAAAATAATGTTCAAGTCCTTGACAAATGAGCTCGTTAGCTTTAGGGCCACTTACAACTTGCAAAACAAGGCACTTACCTTAACTTAACTCATGAAGGAATTACAATCCTATGAGTTGGTGTTGAATGCTGTTAAGCCGATTCAGGAGAAACTTAAGGTAGACTTAGCTTTAGGCTTCTCGTTTTTTAAACGGAAGCAGAAAGCTAACGGAAAAAAGAAACGACTAAATTTTCGGTTCCACCTTGTTTGGATAGGAAGAAGGCTAAGAAGTCAAAGGATCCCAAAAAGATCAAATGTTTCTTCTGCAACAGGAAAAGACACTTAGATCAAACTGCAATGAGTGTTTGGATTACCTAGCTGAAAACGAAAGAGGTATGGAACTCTTTGTGGTTGAAACTTGCATAGTGGAAGAATCAATTAATAATTGGGTTATTGATTCTTGAGTCACTAATCATGTGTGTGCTTCTTTACAAGGGTTCAGTGAAACAGGAAGTTTGCATGACAGGAGCCTTTCATTGCGAACCAGATATGAAAGCTATGTTTTAGTCGAAGCAGTGGGAAAAGTTATTTTGCGTTTTGATAATTTTAGGAAGATTATTTTAAAGGATGTATTTTATGTAACTCATTTTAAGATGAACTTAATTTTTGTAGCATGTTTATCTAATGACGATTATTCCGTGACATTCAATAAAGGGATTGTTATTCACAAAAATAGTTCTTTGATATGTAATGGATGAATGAAAAATAATCTCTATTTTGTCAAACCAAAAAACTACTCGATGCTTCAAACTGAAATGGTGAATAAAAGGCTTAAAATTCTCACTCTAATGAGGGGAAGCTATGACACTTAAGACTTGGTCATATTAAATAAGAAAGAATCATTGGACTCGTGAAAGATTGTACCTTAAGCATGCTTAAGGAAGTTAGTCTTCCATAATGTGAATCTTGCTTGGAAGGTAAATGACTAAGAGGTCCTTTAATGCGAAAGGTACAAGGGCCAACCAACCTTTAGAACTTGTGCAAACTGATGTGGTCCCATGAGCATCAGTGCCTGAGGAGGTTACGATTATTACGTGACTTTCATGAATGACCATTCTTGATATGGATATGTATATCTAATGTACCGTAAATGTGAAACCTTTTATAAATTTTGAGAGTTTCATGCGGAAGTGGAAAACTAATTAGGTTTATCTCTAAAGAATCTTTAGTTTGACCGAGATAGGGAATACTTTTCTGACGAGTTCTTAGGATACCTCATAGAGAATAAGATTTTATCCCAGTTGACTGTGTCGGGCACTCCACAGTAGAATGGCGTAGCTGAGAAGGAATAGAACCTTACTTTTCATGGTTTGTTCAATGTTAAGTTATTCATAACTCCTTACTTTCTTTTAGGATATTCGATACAAATGGCTTGCTATATTCTGAATGATGTACCAACCAAGTATGCTTGTAAGACACCTTATAAACTGTGTATTGAGAAATGTGCCCATATTGTAGTAAACATATAATTGTTTTATGTATATTTAAAAGATGAATAAATAAATAAAGTTAATTTCACATTTCACTATTTGCATGTTTTTCTATGTAAATGAACGATGAATAAATAAATAAAGTTAATTTTACATTTCACTATTATGTCTTTTGTAACAAGCAAATATTAGCTAAATGATTTTCTAAGTTTAAACTGATGCTAATAGGCACTGTAAGACCATTTATATTGCGAGAAAGACAACTTACTTTAGTAGATAATATAAACGAGTCTATAATCCTGTAAAAGAATGAAAGTGATCATTTTCTTCAAATATTTAGAAAGATTATCATGTCTTCTACAATTTCAATTGAGGAGATGACTAGTCTTGGCTATCGAAGTAGTTGACTCCACGAGTAGAGACATAGATGTACTAATTGGAAAAATGATACTTTGAACTAGACCCAAGATGAATTAATTTTGAATCTATTTGTGAATTAATTCACTTGTGACGTTCATGGTATGATTTGCCTAAATACTGAGTTAGTCACTGACCATGCGTATGTAACTCATTTACTTTGATATAAGTGGAGGCTTATGCTTTAAAGATGATCAAGCCCATAGTCAGTCTGTTAGGTATATGAATTATGTATGGCATGACTTTACTAGCAACAATGGAATTCATAGATGTATTAAAGAGTTAATCATATCCTCTCATTGAAATTGTGTGGATTGATAAATATGGGACGTGGCCACGGGCTGTTTGTTCTCAAACAAGCTATTTATCAAATCCATTTGTTCATTGTGGTCATATTAATCATTAAGAAGATAAAATGGTGACAATGAGATAAAATAGGATTGTATTGAGTGAATGGATTTAACTCAAAGGAATCAAGGATATCATACATGGGTAAGACACACATGACAAGGTAATTGGACAAATCAGTTTGATAAATTACTCTCATAAAGAGTATACAATAAGGAGTTTTCAATTGTAATGACAAGTTAATTGGACAAATCAGTTTGATAAATTGCTCTCATAAAGAGTATACAATAAGGAGTTTTCAATTGTAATGCCCCAAATTTGATATTTCTATTTTTGTGAATATTAGACACAAATGTGAATCTGCTTCAGTGGTTATGTGTTCTAGGTGTACGTGAGAGGTCCCAAGTTCAAGCCTTGCATTTGGCAAATTTTGGTATTTTTTTGACTTAAGCCTTATACTTGTTCAGTGGGTTTATATTAAATTATCTGTAATTCATATCAGAATGAGCCTACTAGTTTAAGTGGTAAGGGAGTCTGTATGTTGGAGGTCTTGTAATCGAATCCCTGCTGAACATGGACATTATATTTTTGCTCTGTGAACTGATAAAAGTTTCTGTTGATTTGGAAATCTGAGTAAGTAGTTGTTAGTGGGATTAGTGTAGAGAAATTAAGGATATGTAGGCAATTCTCTTCTCTCTCTATTTTCCCTAAAATTTCCTCTTCTAATGTTCGTTTTTCCTTTCTGCTATTCTACTCCCAACTTTCATTTTTCTTTTTTTTTTGACTTCTATCAAAATATTTCCTTTTCAAATCACGATTCGTTGGTGTGTTGATCCTTCGTAATGTTGAATAGGTAAGTGGTTCGTGGTGTCTTGGAATAATTATGTTTATGCGTTAGCTTTGTTGGTATAATCGTGGAATTTGATTTTTTTTTTGCCAATATTTTGGGTAGGAGAAGGCTATGAATAGTGAACTTTGCACCAATTGCTGAAACGGTTTAGCAGTGGTTTTTCGTCGTCGGTAAGTCTTGAATGTTGTTTTGGGTTTGAACCAATTCGTAATTTTGGTTGCTAAATCGGCTTTTGGGTGCTTCTTTCTTAGGTTGTAAGGCTTTAGGAGTGTTTTTGCATCGAAAATGAACTAGGCGTGTACCTAAAAATACAGGAAATAGGATTCGGCGAAAGCAGAAAAACCCCACTGTCGACGCCACACGAGCGTGTGGTCGCCTGTGTGGTATGCCGTGTGCGACAACACGGCTATGTGATAGACGAAGGCTAAGCCGTGCGCAAGACACGACAGTGTGATGGGGCTAAACTGAACTAGGCGTGTAGGCCTACACGAGCATGTGAAATTTGGGCCAGGCCGTATGATCCACACGGGCCAAGGCCAATCTGGGCGTGTGGGCCCACACGGGCAAACCATATGGGTGTGTGGGCCTATTTAGCTAAAATGTTTCTTAGGGTTGCTCGGGTCACCCAAGTCGACTGTAAACCTACTGTAGGGTCGGTAAGCGCTACTTAAACCCTAAATTGTGTGATCTTAACATATAATTTATGTATTGAGCATGTTAAATTTATACGTGTAACGCCCTAATTTTTGAGATTTCTGTGATTTTTGATGAATTTTAGAATTTCTGTGTTTTGACTGTATAATGTGGGTCTAAGTATGTTAGTGGGCTTTTAGAAGGCCCAAGAGTAAAATTAACCCGATGTAATTTCAGAATTTTCAATTTTAGAAGGAAAAGGGGTTCTGGTGTACTGGGCTTTTAAGATGAAATTGGTAGAATAAGGCCACAAGAAGACCTGTGGTAAAGTGGCAGGGTGACGCCACTGAGGTGCTAAAAAGGTGGCGTGTGGAAGTCAAGGGGGAGCTAAGGTATTATTTTTGTGTGAACAGAAAGGGTATGTGATAGAACTCAAGTGAAACTCTGTCAGGAAGAGTTTGAGCTGTTCAGGAGATTGGATAAGGGAGAAAATTTAGGAGCTGATCAAGAAGCTTGGTGTTGGCCCAATGTTGGATTCTTAAGGAGTAAGAGTTGGCCGGCCAAGGGTCTCTGGTATAGGTAAGTTCGGTTAGGTCTTTGAAGGGGAAATTTTGGCATTAGGGAGGTGTTGTGCCGTCTCTGATAATTTTCTCTTCATTTGGCTTACCGAAATAGGGTTGTGCTTAGGGTTTCTCTCTTTTTCCCTTTCATTTTTGTTAGTAGCTAAAACTTGGAAACCTCATAACTCTTTGTGCTGTCTTCCATAACCGAATACTACTTCCCCTTCTCACTTTTCTTTTCCTTCATTTTTTTTCCCTTAGTCTAACCCATACTCTCCTTTCTTCTATCTCTTCCCTCATTTTCTTTTCTCCATTGTTCCTCAGTAGGCCAAATCTTGCGATAGCCGAACCTCTTTCTTTTCTTCTTTAAAAAGCCGAAACCTTCATACCTGTGGTATAAGAGGCCGAATCTTTGGCTACTTGAACCTATCCCTTCTCGTAACTATGGTGGTTCAGGGTTAATATCATAGATAAGAACACTCTTCTAGGCTGAACAATGATTGGTAAGTTTTCGAACAACTGTTATTAGTTATTTATGCTTTAAGGAAAAGCCGAAACCCCTTAAGGGTGGCTAACGTTTGGACTAAGGGCATTTTTGCCTCTTTCTTTTGGTTTTGTGTGCGCTAGCGTGGACAAGGGGGCATGCAGCGAAGGGCTTGAAGGCTAACTCGGTTGGACATCTAGATCTAGTCCATATTTTGGCAAAAAGGTAAGAACTTTTAAGGACTAAGGTAATATGGCCGAAATGGTAAGGAGATTAGTGCGTAGTTTGTTTTGATTTGTAGGCTGACGTTTTAGTAACTCGATTGTAGGTAACTCGTGTGGGGATCTTGTCAACGTATCGTTACAAATTAGGTGTATAAACGACACCCACCTATAGACTAGATCGGCAAAAGTCAAAAAGCCGAAATGTCGAAGAGCCAGCATTTTGGTGGACTTGCTAGCGTGCGAGTGCTCGTGAGATGATTAGTTTAATTATCCTAGTAATCTCAAGCGGTAAGATTGCAGAGTGCGCAATTTCGTGCACTTCGTTATATTTGGGCTTAATGGGCTGAAATCAGATTAATGGGCCAACGGGCCTAATTCGGTAACAACGCTTGGTAAGTGTTTCTGTTAATATGTTAATGGCTGTAATATGCATGGAAACCCTAAAATAGTTAATTTACTAGATTACCCCTAAGTATGGAAATTACCTTTATACCCCTAGGTGCAAAATGACCATTATACCCCTAGGGTTAATTTTGACTGAAATGCATGATATTCTGATTTTGTATGTTGTATGCCATGACATGTATATTTGTTGCATGGGATATGGGTTATATTGATGGAAGAAGCGTTCTTGTGGCTATGCCACAAATATCTGTTTTTGGCGGCTCTGCCACAAATATATGTATCTGGTGACTCTGTCACAATATACTGCTCTCAGCGACCATCTTTTGCAAATTACATGGCGTGTAGCGATGGGGGGGGTCGAGTAGTCTCCCCACATGGTGTAAGGTTGGTACAGGGGTGTTTATGGATGGATATGGGTTGGGTTTCTGCATACATGAAATATCTGTTCTGTCTCTGATATGGGCCTATGAGCTTCATTCTGATTTCTGTATAGGGCTAAGGCCCAGCTTAATCTGTTTCGGTGGTTTGAGCTGATTTGGACTATGGTTGGGTTATTTTACACACTGAGTTTTCCAAACTCACCCCTTATTTCCATCCATGCAGGCAATCCCCAACCATAGTGGACTTGGAGCTGGGAGGGGTTCGGAGTGGCCACATGTTCTGCAAATTTAGTTTTTCTTCTTGTGATTCGATCAGTTTTATTTACTTTAATAGTTTTGGGTTTTAAGTTGTAATAAGGCCGCTTTAATTCTTCTTAATTGTTTTAGTATGTTTTGTTAGCTTAGATATGATATTGTTTTAGTCGTCTGAAATTGAATAGCTTTAGGGCACGTTTTAAAAAGGTTACTTGATTTCAAAATATCGCGATAACAAAGCAAAGCTTCCGCAACAAAAATGTTTTCAAAATTAATAACCTTTTCAAATGGTTTTAAATGAATTGGTTTTCCATGAACAATCACTCAATTAAAGTGTGGCAATGGTGGTGTGCATGTCTAGGATTGGATCCGTGGAGAGCTAGGTACTTAAGCAGTCTAATAGACTCACCTCTTCTTTTCTGGCATCCTACCTGGTGCACAACTTTCATTCACTTTAATCTATAACGAAGACATCCTTTAAACACTAAGAAAGATAAAACATGCCTTTTTCTAGTGACACGCTGAATTCAGTCATAACGTTTAGGTCGGGTTTGGGGTGTTACAATACGTGTTTACTGATATGTATGTATGACTGATAACTGAATAATAGCATGTAAGCATGTTTTTTTGTATATCTACATTGAGCATGTTTAGTTACATCTGTATTGGGGTGGGATGATTGATTATTGGAGGAAGTGTACTGAAAGGCTTTTATGTCTATTATCTGACAGCTTAGTTGCAATACTACTGATATGTGCCACATTCGATACGACTTGGTGTGTAGGGCTGGGTGGGTGTTTTAAACCCCACATGGTGTGTAGAGATGGTTGGAGATGGTGTGTAGAGGCTGGTGGGTAGGATACTGTTTTTTGTTACTGTATGCATATTGTATCTGATATGGGCTAAGGCCCTAACTTGTATCTGAGACTGTATTTGAATGGGCTAAGGCCTAAACTGTATCTGAATTTGTAATGGACTTAGGCCAAACTGCATTTGACTGTATGTATGTTTTCTGTATGTATGCATTTGACTTAAACGGATCGGTGCAGCGGAGGGCTCAACGGTGACCACATGATTATTGAACTGTTTTAATTTCAGTTATGGTATTTATTTCGTATTTGTTTTCTGGGGTATTTTGATGTAAATTTTGGACTGTTTGCCTTTGTTTTGGATTTTAACTGTTTTCATGAACTTTAGAACTGCAATGAAAACTCAGATTTATTAAATACAACGTTTTTCCTAAAACGCGAATGATTTTCTTAAAATATCACTGTTTTAAAAGCTTCCACTACAAAAAATGTTTTTAAACAAATTAAATTAATGAGAAAATAGTTTTGAAATTGACAAAAGATAAATAAAAGCTAACAAACGGAAACGGTTTTAACTTGATAAATTCGATTTCAAATTTCATTCCATGTGACATCGCCAGATTCGGTCGTAACGTCTAGGTCAGGTTTGGGGTGTTACATCAATCATGATACTTCTTGCGGTTTGACTCCATGATTAAGTAAATTGCAAATTATTGGAACAATGCTTCTGGACATAATTGCAATTATTAGAGCCTAACTATATATGTTTGATTGGTCCCTCCACTAGCTCAACAAAAGCTCGATAGGACTGCATTTGAATCAAAAGAAAATTCTGCAACTTTGGAAATAATTTAACTAAGTCGATTTATTTGATGTGAAATTATATTAGAGGGTTGTGAGAATTTTTCAACTTGAGAGTTTGATTAAAGAATTTTCTTTAAAAATTAATTTGGAAAATCTAAGTGATTTTTGGGAAAGTTAGTTTTGATTAACAAAAATTAAATTAATCAAATTAATTAAAATTAATATAATATTTTTGGAAATTAATTTTCAAGTTAGAAAATTGGTTAAACGGGTAATTGAACTTGAAAATTGGGCCTAAGAACCCCAAACCGAGACTGAGACCCAAAAACTGGTCGAACCGGGCTTGGTATGTGAAACCAGGCCGACGATCCAACTAGTGGCAGGACCAGACTAGTCGGGCCGTCACTGGCCTGAGTCGAACCAGCAACAACCAAACTGGCTCGGAGTGTCGTGAGGGTGCCGCACCTGCGATGATACTATCAGACACGACAGTGCCAATGACGGCGAGGTGGCATTCTGGTGGCCGGCGAGTGGTTCTTCTATAGTTGAGTAATGGAGGAATCACACTCCTACTAGAACTTTACTAAATAATTTGATTTCAAATTAACTATTCTAGAAATAATATTATTTTAATAAATTTAATATTAAATTAAAATAAATATTTATCTTGATAGTATTTTATTAATTTAATATTAAAGTAATTATCTTAATATTAATATCAATTTAATATTTATCTTATAGGTAAATATTCTATTAATTTAATAGATTTAATATTAAATTTAATCTAATATTTATCTTGATAAGTATTATATTAATTTAATACTAAAGTGATTAAGTTTAATAATAGTTAAATTTTTTAAACTGTCCTTATATAAATAGAGTCATGGGTCATTATTTTTTACACACTTAAATTCAAGAGAAAGTTGTAAAGAGAAAATTCTTTGAAGAAATTATTTCATAAAATTTCTACTGATATTTTTCTTATTTACAACTTGACTTCAAAACTTAGAGAAATTGGAAATTACCCAATGAGTAGTTTTTTGAAATTTTTTTTTATTCGAAGCGAGCCCATACTCGATAGACGTAAGCTTGATGATAGCGAAGAAAAATACTTAGTCGAGGTGTTCAGCCTAGACAAATCGAACAAGTACAATTTTTATTAAGTGTTTATTACTTTAGATATCACAACCAAGTTCTTATTTTGGAAAAAAAAATTTAAAGCTCTTATTTCTCTCAAATCCATTTTTCGCTGCATTTTCCAAACCTGATTTTCCAACAATTGATATCAGAGCTAGACTATGTTCTATCTATAACTATAAAAAGATAATCAAAATAGATTTTTACTTTTCTTGAATTTTTTGATTACATAAAAAGTAGCATTCTTTAGATCTTATGATTATTTTAAGTTATATATGAGAATGGATGCGATATTATATATTTGTTATTTTTTCCAAGGTTGATTCTTAAGGAATAGGCCATGGACTATCATCTCCACGTAGAAATATTTTTTTTAATTCATAAAATTCTTGTGAGCCGGAAACAGACAAAGGACTTAATTTTTCTAAAATGAGTCCATGAGGACGATAAGATGGAGCGATAACGGTTGAAGATCTAATGAATGCCTTGTGGTGAAAAACTATGTGATTTTTGTTTGTCATTTATTTTCTAGAAATGGAACCATGAAGATCTTGGCTGACAGTTTTATTTTAACTACCCATCTCCTTATATATTTGTTTTATAATTATTTATAATATTTATATTATGTAATATTATAAGTTTGATATATACATATGAGATGATCCCCAGTTGACCGATTTAAAAATAAAAAGTGTGGTAATGAGAAAATATATGTGTTGTATTGTCCTATTCACATCTTTAGGTTATTTGATTGTTGTAAGAAGTGTGGTAATGAGAAAATGTATGTCTAGGATAGACTCAAGCAAGGAAAGGCTTGGTTTTTAAGTGGTTAAGTTTGATTCACCTTCTTTTCCTAGGACCTTACCTGGTGCACGGTTCACATTCACTTCTTTGGTTTTTTCCTTTAAAAGAAAAACTGTGGAGAATCAAAATTGCTTAGTTTTATGATTGATTGATTCTTATGAATAAATGAATGTGAATATTATAAAACTGCCATAGCATGTCATGCATATATTGGAAGCATGTCATATAGATTATGTAAGAATGTCACTAGGACTATTGTATGATCATTCTTTGAATCTGGGATAAAAAACTTGCATTTTTTTTTAAATATTGAGTGGGAGAAGGTCCTTCAACAATACCTACGACCTCCATTTTTGGTCTCTAAGTGATAACATGGTAAAGTTTCGAGTCAGTTCCTACCCTAGCCACACCCTAAGGTAAACTTTATCATGTGAGTTCACTAGATGAGATTTCCTTTTAAGGACAACTAGTCATGCATGACTCTTAGTGGGATTGTCCCAAGATTACTCACAAATGAAATCATGTTCATGATGGGTGTTGAGTCAATGGTTACACACTCAAGATCTTCTCTTATTAAATAGTTTCTCAAGAAACAGTATTTTAGCTAGAGATGACGGTCAAGCGTTAAACGGACATTAGTTTGTGTGGGGTCTTGAGAATTAAGATTCACGAACTAATTGGATGTAATCCATGTTCTTGTTAGTTAATCATGGGACCTCAAGGCAACATGATTGATTAGTGTGAGATTGACCATAGCAACAAATTTTTTTCAAGGTTTTAATATAAGACGCATGCATCATATTGTTGGAAAATCAAGTTTGGAGAACGCCATGGAAAATAAATTTAGGGAAAAACCAAAGTTTAGAAAAAAAATCCAGAACAAAAACTTAGTTATGATATCTAAATTAATAAACAGTTAATCAAAATTTTACATTTGCGATTCGTCTAGGATGAACGTTTCGACCGGGTAGTCTTCTCTGCTATCCTTAAGCTCACTTCTGTCGAGTGTAGGTTTGCTTCGAATTAGAAAATTTTTCACAAAAATTACTAGTGGGGTAATTTCATAATTTCTCTAAATTTTTTGGTCTAGTTTTAAATTAGAAAAATATCTCTAGAACTTTTCTAAAATAATTTTTTCAGAGAATTTTCTGTCTATAACTTTCTTTTGAATTCAAATATGTGTAAATAATGACCTACGGCTCTTTTTATATAGGAAGAATTTAGAGAGTCAACTATGATTAAACTTAATCACTTTAATATTAAATTAATATAATATTTATCAAGATAAATATTATACTAAATTTAATATTAAGACAATCACTTTAATATTAGATTTATTTATTCATCGTTCAAATACATAGAAAACGATTACAAGTTTACTACAATATGGACACATTTTCCAACACATACTACATTCTTGATATGTTGCTAAAATGAAAATATTTGCTTAATAAAAATATAGTAATTAGTAAATCTTTATTGTTTTTCAGTTCAATGTGTCTCGTACTCCTCTATTAGCATTCTTACTGAGAATAAATTGAATGCGGATAACTTTCGAGAATTGAAACGGAACTTGTTGATAGCTTTTAGTTGTGAGAAACACAAATTCATCATTGACGAACCTTGCCCACCTGAAACTCAGCCCAAAGCTAGAAATCGTTGGAAAGATTCTAACTTGATTACTTGATGTTATATGTTTGCGAGCACAAGTAGTGCGATGCAAAAACAACACGAGAATTTCTATACTGCCAAAGAGATCATGAAAAATTAGGAAGATTTGCTCAGAGGCCAAGCCGCATTGGCTCGATAATCTATAATTACAAATTTGATCAACTCTCAACAAAAAAACTAATACTCTGATTGTAACACCTCAAACTCGGCCTAGACGTTATGGTTGAATCTGGAAGTGTTACGAAGAAGAGTTTCGAATCTAATCTTATCACGTTAAAAACCTCGTATAGTTTATTGCTAAAAAAAGAATCCATATTTTAAAAACGTATTTATTATCATATTCATTATAGAAACCGTCGATAGTTTGTTCTTTCAGAAAAACATAGTTTGCAGTAGAAATCTTAAAAGTCGTTATATTTTGAAAACCAAGTTCGTATTTTCCACAATGTTTATTTGAGTGAGACCGTTATTTCTAAAAAATTGTTTGTTGTGCATCACAGAATCATAATCAAAACCAAAACCAACAACAAGACCCCAAGAAAATTCAAAATTCCAGAAAGTCCCAAAATTACAAAACTCTCAAGAAAAACAAGAAATTTAAATAAAATCGTTAGTTAAAAACAAGTTGTGGACTAGTGTTCACCACTGAGCCTCCGTCACACCGACCCGTTTATGTCTGAGGATTACCTGAATAGAACAGACAAACAGATGTGAGTTTTCAAAACTCAGTGTATAACTCAACGAAAAATATACATGCATATAAATTCAGATTTCTCACCAGTAGGATAGATACGGACTTAGTCCTTAACAGAATCAGAATATATCAGAGTCATGTAGATATGCAAAGTCCTACCCCATCCTCTACACATCAACTCCGACCATCCCAACACACATGTGGGGTATAAAACACCCACATATCCCTACACTCTACATAGTGTCTAAACAACACTTATCAGAATAGTTTACAGCCAAGCTGTCAGTATATAGGCGAAATGTCGCCTCACAAAATACTTCCTCCACATATACAAAACCCACCCCATATACATGTACAGATAACAGATAAACAGGTATAATAGAATTAACATGTTCCGCAAGCTCACATAAAATTATCATACATATTTATACAAAACAGTCAAATCATACATATCAGTTTTCTTAATACTCAAATCAGCCTATCAGAATAGTGGATCTCATGCATTAGGGTTTGTTTTACCCTTACCAACCCTACAGAAGGCCCACAGTCGATCGGAACGACATATGCAACCCTAGGGATAAATACTAAATTTTGGGCCCATACAGTCTGGCCCACAGCCCACACGCCTGTGTGGCCAACATGGTCGAACTGGCCTAGGCCGTGTGACCCACACGGCAACAGACACACCCGTCACATGGCTGTGTGTCGTACACGGCCTACCGCACGACCGGGCACACGCCCGTGTGGCCTCAATAGGCAAATTTTTCATCTTTCAACGATCGATGTTTTCTCGCATTTTTGTTACACGACTGGTTCGCTTTTTATGCAAAAGCAATCCCAAGACCTCCAAAACCTAAAAGTAGTAATCCAAATGCCATTTAGCAACTAATTTATGAATTCGACAACAAAAATTCAAACAACGCCCACAAACTTACCTCCGACGAAAACCACCACTATCACGATTTAGACCGTTAGAGCGAAAACCACTCCTTCACCGTCTTCTTCCACATAAAAGATTCATAATAATCAAATCCCCTAACTACACACCCCTACGCCTTTCCAAAAGAACACTCCACAATTGATTTACAGAAACCAAAAGTGAAAACAAGAATAATAAACCACACACCACTTACCGAACGAAGAAAAAACCGCGAATTCGAAACACAGCGATATAAACGAAGAATTATGACAGAATCAAGGGAAAGAGGAAAAGGAAATTTTGATAGTGGAAAACAAGAAAAACTTTAGAATGGGGAGAGAAGTTCTGGGAAAGAGAAAGAAAAATAAAATTAAAAATTAAATCAAAATTAACAATAATTTTAACTCCTCTCACTATCCCACTAACAAAATGATCCCACCAAATCTAACATCTTAATCCACATTTAACTACCTCGGAATTTCAACTCCACCGAACCTCTATCAGACAACCAAGGCAAAAATTATCATTCTTGCTCACACAGAGACTTGAACACAGAACCTTAGGCAAGCTAACACCTTACCACTTGAACTAATAAGCTCATTCTGATATGAGTTTACTGAAGATAAAATATAACCCCAATTGCCAAGGAATAGGTGTCGAAACCTCTTTAAAACGGGTTTAAAAACGAAAACGAGAGTCGCTACCAATCTTTTAAAGTGTGATTGGATCACTTTATAAAACGCTTTGGTCTACGAAATTACGAGAAAACATGTTCGGGAGTCGGTTACGTACGAGGAAGGATTAGCACCCTCTTAACGCCCAAAATTGGTACTAAATTGAATAATTTTGTCTTAACGTCAGAAATTTGAAAGATTTTAGAAATAAGATCTCTTTTAAAACCGTAATAATTTAAATTAAAAATGATTCTTTTGTTTTGAAAGAATATAAACATCATATTCAGCATGATTGAATACGATATTTTTTAACTTTCGTAACTAAAATCATCTTGTAATTTTCAAAACTTATTTAGAAGGATATTTTAGATATTTAGACAAACGAGAAATCGCAACCCAGCATGTTAGGGCATTATTTCTCGGATTCCTAACTATCAAAAACATTGCCTTATTTTTTAAAGAAAAATCTTTTGGATTGAATGAAATATAAAGGTTCTTTAAAATAATGATGCATTTAACATATTATGACATCGATACTAACAATATAAACTACATACTTTAATACTTCACACAAATATAATAAAGTAAATGATGAATGACGACATAAATTATGATATACATTATCATTTCATGCAATTATAATCATAAAGAACAACGAGAATAACAATATAGATTACAGAATACATACATAATAATATTTCATACAAAATATAACATAGAAAGCAATGAATCTAGTTATTACAATACAATATCCTATGAAAATACTACTTAAAACAACATAAATAATCAATAAAAATAATAAATAGGTGATGAGATATTATTACTATTTTAAAATAATATTGAATAAATATAATAAGATACATAAAATAAATAAAATTATGAACGTACAAATCAAAAATAAAAATAAGAAAATGAATACAAAATTTTTTTAAAAATGAAGTATTTAATAAAATATTAAAATTAAGTATAAATGATGAAGGTAAGTTTCCTTAGAGATGATTAATATATATATAAAACACATTACATGATATAATAACTTAATATACTCTTAAAAATATATGTTATTTGTAATAAATTTTAAAATACTAAACATTAAAAATATAATAATAATATATGTACTATTCTATAAATATTTATAAATTTAATTTTTATATACAAATAAATAATAAAGAAATAATATATATAAAAAATAAAAAATAATATATGATATGTAATAAATATATAAATAAAATATAATGAAATATAAATAATAAATATAAATATAAATAAGGATAATTTATATATACTATTATTTAGTAATAATTTTTAAAATATTTAATATTTTAGACAATTAATGAGTAATAAAATAATATATAATTTATATAAAAAAAAAAAAGTAATGTAGGGAAATATGGTAAATTTTATAAAATATAATAAATTTGTAAACCAAAATACATATATAATGATATAAACTATATAATAAATGAAATATAAAATAATAAGAATGATATACTAAGTAAATTTACATACAAACATATAATAAAATAATTAATATATATATAATATGAAAATATATAATAAAATATAAATGGAATAACTAACATATAATAAAAATATAATAGATAATAAAATTTATAAAAAAAATTGTATATAATATTATAAATATTATAAATAATATAAATAAAATAATATAAAGAATATATATATATAGTATTTAAAATATATTGGATTTACAAAACAAAACTTAAATTTAACTTAATTTTAAAATTTTAGGGTTAATTATAAATAAATTTAAAATTTTGGGCCAAATTAAAAGACTCGCTAAACTAGAGAGACTCACTGGGCAATTTAGCCCTAATCCCAAAACGACACCGTTTTCATGAACTCGGTTTTAAAGCCACTATGAGGACCAAATTGAACCAAAATTAAAATATTAGGGTTAAATTAAAAATAAAATAAAATTAAATTAAAAATATAAAAAACAAGGAAGGACCAATTGGGAAATTATCCCTTTTATTAAAAAATGCGCGGATCTTCCCCGGGTAAACAGGTCAACGTGCGGATCCTAGCTTTGAAACGACACCGTCTTGGCTATTATACGTCCATTTCAAAAAGACGTCGTATGAACTATTTATAAATACAAAAAAAAAAAACTTTGAAAAATTCATTTGGTTCCGGGTTTTAAAAAAAATGATGAAAACTTTTTAAAAAAAAGAAGAGGAGAGCCCTCTGGCCTCTGTTTGACCAAACTCCGGTCACCGGGCTTCTACATCTACGCGCTACACGCGCCACCACACACGGTGGTCGGAGGGTTAAAATCCCTCGTTCTTTTCAAGCGAAAACCCAGGTAGTCCCTTTTTCTTCTAAATATCAACGGTTTCTTTTAAAAAATGATTTGTATACTTGTTAAAAATAAAATAACAAAATATAAAATTTAAATCACCTTTTAAAGAAACTGCTTGAACTTCTCTTTTTGAATATATGTATGTATATCCTTTTTATTCTGTAAAAAATCCGTCCTCAGGACAATGATAGCATTCGGGCTTTATAGCCACTGTTTACAGTATATTTACATATTTCCTTGCTATATATTGTTGGTACTGTTCCTTTTTGTTTCCTTTTGCAGGCGAGTGAAGAAATCTCGATGGAGGATGCGCCGATTATGGCGCGATGTGGCACTGGAGTCACGGCGCTGATGGTGGGTAACTGGATCGACGCGAGATGAAACAGCGTGACTCGGGGCCAGAGTTACGGGGTAAGGCGAAGAGACGTGTCTGTTGCGGCGCGAAGCTTCTGGAAACCCTTTAGGCACTGGGCCTCACTAGCTTGGGTCTGGCTCGGGTATTTGGGCTTGGGTGTATTGGGCATAGGGTCTTAGGCATTTGGGCTTATCAGGCCTTGAGGCCTGTTTATTGTAGATGGACTGTTATAAATAAACATTTATTTATTTATTTTGGTTTTAAAGCTCGGGCAGAAATGGGCTACTACAATAGGCTAGGATAAAAAATAGCTTAATTTTCCCAAAAGTGGGACTTGAACCCAAGACCTCAAACACACAATCAGAACCCTTAGCCACTGAAGCAGATACTGATTTATGACAAAATTCACAGAAACAAAATTAAATTAGTCAGGGCGTTACACTAATCAAAGAACATATGCTTAAGCTTATGAGATTTTTTTAGGAAGCGGAGGACAATGGGGCTTAACTGAACATGAACACTCAGATTGACATAGTGTTAAAATCATTGACCAAGGAGTTCGCTAGCTTTAGAGCCACTTACAACTTGGGGGAACAAGGCACTTACCTTGTGTAACACCCTTTACCCGACCCGATTCCGAACCCGAGTAATAAGATGCTACAACAAAATTCAAGAACCAATATATGCTTTACTAAACAATATTCCAAATACTTAACATCAAATCACATATTGTCAAGCATATTGAAAATTTGTAATCTACATGGACCTACTTGTGAAATTCAAGCATATGGTAGGATTAAATTGTAAAATTTTAAAGTTTAAAAGTCAATATTGAAAAATCACATTTGGTATCGATATCGAATTGATACCTTACGGAAAATCGATACCAAAATTCAATCATGTTTTCTTTGCAAAATAAGGGTATCGATATTTTATGAATAAGTATCAATACTTAAATAATAATCAATAACATTTATGCATTTTGCCACCCTTTGTTGCACACACCTACACAACACAAAATAGCACCAATCCAAACATTTACATACAACCAAATTAGCCATAACCAAGACATCAACACATCATTCACATGCTACCATCTATCATGCACAAACATCATATACTTATCAACTCAATCAAGTAAATCCCCACATCCATGAAAAACATCATTAGATAAATTACTTATACCAATAGTAGCCAATTTCAAATGGCCTTATACAAAATGAGCTTTTAACCAATATAAGCCAACACATTTGGCCAAATCAATCATGACACGTAACAAAATGACCAAGTCCCCTATACATGCCATAACTCAAAATGTTGAAATCATTGGTACCAAAAATAATTGTTGATAGTGTGAGTGGATCTCCAACGATCTCTGATCCCGAGCTAGCTTGGTGACACTATAAGACAAGGGAAAGGAAGAGGAGTAAGCTATATAGCTTAGTAAGTTGCTATGCAAATAATAAGCATCATAACCACTCATTTAACATACAATTAACATGATGAAAAGTAGCACGAATGTTATTAAAACCTTATAGTTATAACTTACTCAATCACCACCTTACCAAGGTTTTATCACATATCAAGCTCATTACATATGAGTTTTACGTACATACCTGTACCATATCGTAACATAACCATAGTCTTTCACAACTTTGACATTCCCGTTGAACTCCTAGAATATTAACGGATACTTGGAAATCTTGCACATAAGTGTCATATATGTAGCCATAGCTACCTCACATCTCATAATACATAAAGGCTTGTTTTCGAGCTATTCACAAGCCTGCTTACACAAGCTATCAGTCAGGGCATAGCTACATAGTGCTGCTTACACAAGCTATCAGGTATCTGCAATATATGCCAGCATACCCAGCCACTGGTAGGACGTACAAGACCAGCACCCGGATCACATAAACACATGGGTTCCTAGTGATATGTCACTCGTATCCTATTCTATTCCTACGGTTTAACCAGGAATTCTCGCTTGTCGAAACTTTGTCGAATACGTCCAAAGAGTCAATCACACAATTTGTACAATATTAAAGCATTTAAAACATAAATATAACAATGCATTATTTACATACGAGCTTACCTCGGTACAAAAATAGTAGAAATGAGACCTAATCGTCAAACACTTTATTTTTCCCCCGATCTAGGTCCGAACCTCATTTTTCTTCATCCATAATAACAAATTTAGCTTATTTAACACTCACATTGTTCAATTCAGTCCAAAAATCATATTTTTGAAAAATTACATTTTTGCCTCTAATGTTTGACATTCTTACAATATGGTCCCTAGGCTCGTAAAATAAAGTGTATTTAATTTCTTCAAAACCCAAGCCTAGACGAACATTTTAATACTCATACCAACCCATATTTTTCATTTAATCACACTTTTACTACTCATTTTTGTAACTTTTACAAATAGGTCCTTTTTGACATTTTCATCAAAAATCACCTAGTAAATGTTGTTTATCTAACACCAAACATGCATTTTCTACTATTAGAAATCAAAATACACAAATATCTAACATGGGTAAAATTTTAAAATTCATCTTTCTTTCAAATTAGTCCTTGAATAAGCTAGATTAGGTTGCAAGGATTTCAAAAACATGAAAATCATTAAAAACGGGGCTAGAACGGACTTACAATCGAGCTTGGAAGATGAACAAACCCTAGCTATGTCCTCTCTTGAGAATTTCGGCCATGGGGTAGAAGATGAGCAAAAATTGGCTTTTATTTTGCTTATTAATTCATTGAATTACCAAATGACCAAAATGCCCTTTTCTTAAAACACTAAAATTTCTCTTATTCCATGTCCATTTTTGTACACCAACTTAAGTAATGGTCTAATTACCATCTAAGGAACTCTAATTTAAAATTTCATAGCAATTAGACACCTTTAGCTTCTAGAACTCAAGTTTTGCACTTTTTGCAATTTAGTCCTTTTTGCTAAATTGAGTTTTCAAACGTCAAAATTTTTTAATGAAATTTTCAAAGAATCATTCCATAAAATTGTAAACCATAAAAATATAAGAAATATAAATTTTATGCGTTAGATTTGTGGTCTCAAAACCACTATTGTAACAGCCCGATTTAGACCCTATTCGAAATGGTGGTTTCGGGACCACGAATCTGAGTTAAAAAAATATTTAAAAATAATTTTATATGTTTATTATGTGTGAATTTATATCTGTGAAATTTTTGTGTTTTAAATTTGTCGTTTGAGTGCTGATTTAATCAAAAGGGCTTAATCGCGTAAAATGAAAATTTGATGGTTTTATGTGTAAGGGCTGAATTGTTATTGTTTTTTTAATATGAAGTACTTATGTTGCAATTAGGCCATTGATTATATGAATGGACAATAATGGCATGCAATATATAGCTTTGTTATTAAATCATTAAGGTTAAATATGTAAATTAAATAATAAATTAATATATGTTATAATAAAACATAATTAAAAGCCATAGTGTTCATCTTTTGGTGTTGACCAAATATCAAAATAAAGAAAGAAAAACAAAACCTTTAAGGGTTCGGCCAAAGTTAAGCTTGATTAAGGTATGTAACTAGCTCGATTTTTGATAATTTTTACGTTTTTGAAATCGTTACAGTGTAATGTACAAAGCCCATGCTTGAATTTCTGATTTTGATGAATATTTTGAGTTATGCTATTGATGAATAATTGAGTTTTGTGATGTTAGTTGATGAATTATGAAAGACATGTTTTGGATTAATATGTTTTGTATTGGAATTTTTGATGATTTTGAGTAATTAGGACTAAATTGCAAAAATAATAAATTGAGGGACTAAAATGTGAAATAAATGAAAGTTATGGACTATTATGAATATAAGGAACATTTGGCCTAAGCATAGTGTATTCAAATTTTGCATGTTTTGTGTTTTGTGCAATTTGGACTAAATTGTAAAAAGTATAAAATGTTAAGGGTAAAATGGTAATTTTCCCATTTATGTGTTTTTGGACTAAATTGAGTGAAAATATGTTTGAATGAGTTTAATTTGAATATGTTTAGATCAAGTACCAAAGAAATCGAATTTGGATTGGGGAAAACCAAAGTTCTTGATTAGTCGTCCCATTCCGATTATTGTTGTCCGAGGTAAGTTTATAAGCAAATAGATGTTATTTAATTAATTAAATACAAACTATAAATGCTGAAATTAATAACGTGATAATATTTATGTAGAAACTGATATGTATAAGCTTGAAATCTATGTGTACGAGTTCAATTCAACCGAGTTACGATGTCCGAAAGCCCTGTATGAACCTTAGGAATAGCTAGGATATATATGTCATGACATAGGATTTCCGATATGTGTTCTTGTTTAAGACCACGCCTGGGACGTTGGCATCAATGTGTTCTCGTGTAAGACCCTGTTTGGGACAGTGGCATCGATATGTGATTACATGTAAGACCACGTCTAGGACGTTGCCATTGTATGATATGTGTGATTATCCGATTATCCTATTTAATTCCGAATGGTTCAATGGGAAATGATAAGTTGTGATCGAATGTATAAGTCAAGCTAAAGTGATCAGGTATGAGATAGCTATTACTTATTTTAAAATTAAGGTAAATTGGTTATTTAATATGCGATGCAAATGAAAATATATGTGTATATGAAAAGTACATTCGACTAAAAGTTATATATACTGATATCATATTTGTGACCTATGTGCAAACATATATGAATGATTATATTCGGCCTTATGAATATAAAGTATGAATATTAATAAAATGATTCATGATTATATGTATATGAGTTTATGTATATTTGGTTAAATAATGAAATTATGGTTTTGATATTGAATGATATTTTGATATTGGTTATATGTATAATCGGCTAAATGAAAGTTTATGTTGTACTTGAAATTGTAAGTTTGAAATTAAATGTGATTATGATAGTATGAATTGTTTTGGTTAATTTGAGTTGATATTGTCATTGAGTTATTTATTTGCTTATGCCTTACTAAGCTATGATAGGTTACTGTGTGTGTTTATGTTTGCCTCTGTTTTATAGATTTTGGAGACTAGTTACGAGCTCGGGGATCGTCAGCAAAGTCTATCACACTATCGACTGTTTTTGGTATTTATAAGTTTGAACTTGAACCTATGGCATGTATAGGCTAGATCATATTTGGTTAAGTTTGAAGTTGTGTATATATTAAGCCATGCGAAAATGGCTAATATGTTATGTGAGTATATGAAACTTTAGTCAAGTTTGTATTTGTTATATGCATTGAAAATGGTTGATGATTTTGGATGTGTGTTTGGTTGATTCGGCTATGGTTCATGCATAGATAAAAATATATGTGAACTTAGTTGATATGTTTTGTTAAGGTATCACAAATAGCCTATGATTAGCTCACTTTCGGTAAGTTTGAGTATGGTTTGTTTTGTCTTTGTGAATGGTTTATTAATTTGGCTTAGTAATGGAGTAAAGAGATAATGATATATATATATATATATATATATATATATATATATATATTCGAATGTGTATTAGTTATTTTGATTTGGTTTGTAATGGCATTGTATGTGCATATATTATGCTTGAATGGTTGGCTAATTAAGTACGGTTGATGAAGACAAATAATGAGTATGTTATATAATTGTTTTGGTTTATATGCTTTGTATGAGGTACGGTAATGAAAGATCAAAATGTTAGGTTTAATATTAAGTTGAAAATGTACCATATTTGTGGTTAAATAATTTGGTATATTATAGATAAGTACTTTGGTATGATTGCTTCTATACTATTAACTAAGATTGATTATAATCATAATTGTATGTATTTAAATGAATATGCTTGTTTATGCGTATTATATATACATGCCTATTATGCCGTGTGAATGTTTAAAATCTAGACAAACATGCATAATATATGAATTGGTATAGTCATGACCTAATTAATGGAATAGGTTAAAATGCATTTACTAATAACATTCAAGGTAAGTACGGTCATATAGTAATATTGCTAATGTCGTATATATATATATATATATATATATATATATGATTGGACATTAAGTTGTATGCATATTGGTTTGATTGGTTTCATCATATACATATATAGAATTTAAAAAATGAAATGTATGATACTTAGCCAATGAGATTATGTACTTATATATTTTTTTCTATATATGAAAAGTGAAATTATATGCTTGAATATGGTATAATTACAAACAAAAATGTCATTAATGTAATGTATATAAGGAATCGAATAATAAAAGTTTTAAATATGTGCACATGAATTTGATGTATAAAAGTTTGATAATGTTATAAATGTATCGTTATTCTATAGTGCATGAGGAGTGATAAATGACAATGCTGAATTGTGTTTTGTACGGTAATGCCTCATAACCCTAATTCGGCGACAGATACGGGTTAGGGGTGTTACAACTGTTTCGACTAGGCTCAAAATCAGGCTGTTACAAGTGGGCTATGTGCATGCATGTAAAAGAAATATTCAAATATCTTATAGCTAAAAGTGTCAAATGAGGATCATAATGTAATGAAACAAGGACAAATTCACAAGTACCATACAACATATGAAATTAACATTTTATACATGTAGACACCCTAAGCACATGTCACATGTTACAAATACGCTACTTTCATACTCTTGACGGTCTTGTTTGATAGTGTGATGTCTTGAGCTGAATAAGGCTTCAAGAATTCCAAAAGTAAATATCTATGCGCAAAAACAATAGTGTTAAGCATAATTGCTTATTAAGTCCAAATGAAAATGATCATACTTACCTTACCCCATGAGGTAGTTAGCCAAGTTAATATTTTATCCAATTAACAAAAAATATATAAATAAGTAGCATAATAATAATTCTAAAGACAAAAATGAAAGTAAAGTTCCAAATATACAAATCAATATTTATAAAGAGGTTATCATCATCTTTCATTTCATAGACAAGAAGTGTTCTTTAATTCATAATCTTACAAGTTTACTTTCTCCAAATTGTGTACAAGTATACAAATTTCATCAACACTTTAAAGAATAGACATCTTACTTGGTCCTATGTAACCTTGGTAAAATAGGAATCAGACAATTGGGAATTTTATCCAAACATAACCAAATATGTATATAAGCACTTTAAATGAGCATTCCAACCAATACAACCAAGATATAACACTAAGAGTGCTCCAACCAAACACAACCAAGGTTCTTAAGAGAGAATGTTCTTTTGGTCCACATAGAAATGTCAAGCCAAGGTAGCACAACGAAGTTCTAAAACTCCACATAACTCGTAGAAACATTAATTATTCCCTATTGGCATGCGAATAGTATCCTAACATTTCACCAATTTTACAAGGGCACGTTACATAATTAAATACATTTAACATTTAAAATAAGTGAAGGCTCGTAGCATATTAATGGCATGTTCATATCGTAGAAATTCATATACTCACATTTCACCTAGAATTTCCAATAGAGGCATAATATTATCATAAGCAAAATTTCAAATACCAATTCCATGTACACATTTAGTCAAACTTTCATATATGTATGTATGTATGTATGTATATTTTCAAGCACATTTTACATTTAAAACTCATGTTTCCCCTTAATAGACTTATCTTAATTTAGCCATAACATAATGTAAAGTAAAGTTACACTTACTCTCTTAAGTTAATATTTAACTTAATATTATAACAAGTTAACACCTACACACCTACACAAGATAACCTTGGTAAGTTCCATAAAAATCTACCCAAAATCAAACAAAATTTTGGAAAGCTTCTTTCTGCTTCAATCAACTACCTTCTCTTACCTTTGTTAGAAGCATCTTTCTCTCCTTGATTTTCGTAAAATCCACTTTCTCACTCTAACAAAGTTTCTCTCACAAGTTGTTGCTACCTTAAGTTCTTGATTGCTTCAAATGAAAGTTGCAATGGAAGTGCTAGACTGTAGTAACCACTACGGCTTGGCACTGCGAAAACTATGCAAACAAAAACTCAAAGAACACCAAGGTTTGTTTATGCATTTGAATTCCTCTACATCTGTAGAGCCTAGCTCAATTAGTAATTCTACTATTTTTAATCCACAATACAACAAGTGAATCACACTCTATCACTCTTCAAGTATATACATCTCAACTTTTTACCTAAAGACTAGAACATTCACCTGTAAATCCTTCCCCTAAAAACTTGGGCAATAAACACTAAACAATGTTCACAATTCAATTTGCACTCTCTCACAAAAATAGTTCCCAAATGAAAAGATTAAAATGCGCTCAATAAGCTTTCATTAAATAAACTACACAAGCCTCAAAGCATATATCAATTTTGACTTACTAATTTATAATCTAAGTGAATACAAAGTATATCCTTCAAAATGGTTATTACAATCTCAATAATCAAAATAAAATCAATCAAAGATTTGCTCTCCAAAATAAAAAATAGTATCTTGATGAAATCTCCACATTCCAAGGACTTAATTGACTCACACGAATCTAATCCAATCTACAAACTCTAATGATTGATTTCCATAGATGAACTAAAGTGTCTTCAATAACACAACATATCAATAGATCCAAATATTTTCTTTATTAAATTCCCAAACCAAATAAGACAAGTTTTTAACCACCTCAGTGGCAGTCTGTAGTTGGAACTGTTGAGTGCCACTCAACAACTATCAACTCATCTTGCCTCAACAATCTCTCACTTTGGCAATTTATTGAAAAAAACCAAACAATATAGGAAGTTAACTACCATAATAATCAATAGTTCCCCCTCAGCACAATTGATCTGTCGTAATTTGACCTGTTTATTTGTTGTTCTTATACACAAATTTAACATGGTTTAAGTATAATCGAGTCATCTTAGTGTCAATTTGTGTGTTTAGGTGTTTAAGTAGTAAAAGTGTGATTTTGAGCAATTTTTATGTTATTTTATGCTTTTGATATCTAAATAAGGTTGTGTGGTTCTATAAGATCAATTGGGTGCTGAAGATGCATATTAAGGGTGGAATTGCAGCTGTGATCACGACCACAAGTCGAGAAAGTCGTGAAATTGAAGACAGACCTAATGGGGAGCCAAAACAGACACCTTTTTGCGACGTGGAGACCCTTGATGTTGCAACATTATAGCATCATGTTGTGACGAAGAGCAACCAACGTCGCGACGATTCCAATAGGCATTAACTTGCATTTTAAAGGTCATTTTGTTGTCATTTTTCAATTTTGAGCCCTAAACATTGTAATAACATTAAGGGCATTTTAGTCTTTTAATTATGCCCTATATAAACCAAACTTTATTCTCATTTTAGAAAGGAGGAATAGAATAAATAGTAAATGATAATTCTTAGGGTTAGATTAGAATAGAGTTCTCCTTTCTAGTTTTCTTAGTAGATTAGGTTTTCATTTCATTTTCTTATTTGAAATTTTTATTTCAATGTTAAATCTTTGCAAGTGGAAAATGTTTAAGATGCTTGCACTTATCTCGATTTATCAATGAGCATTTCTTTTTTTATTCTCATTTTTATCTTTTGTTCATTAAGTGTTTGATAGAATGTTTGTATGAAAATGTGAACGAAACTTGCGCTATTATGATAATCTTACATGGATTGATTGATTAATTAATTATTTGATTAAGTGTTCACTTATCTTCAATTAGGTGTTTATTCGTTTTTTCCAAACTTCTCAAAATACTAAAATTGACAACTCTAGTAGAAGATTTAGACAAATGAGACTGAGAGGAGAATTTGTCGTGTAAGAATTTGGTAAAATTGTGCTAAGCAGTGAGATCGAGAGGAGATCCGTTTGACTAGGTGAGACCAAAAGGGTAGTTTGGGTGGTAACTTTTAATTAGGTGGAGACTGAGAAGGTAATATTAGTTAAGAGTAGTAAACAACTCAATTGAAATAATGTATTAACTGAATTGGAAATTAGTAATTTGATTAATTTTAGTCTAATTAGCTCACATTGTTTAATAAGAGATAGAAAATTCTTTGATTCTTTTCGATGTTAATTCTAGGATTAGTTTTACCTTAAACTCTCTCTTTGGTTGCACTACTAATTCACTAATCGATTAGATTAATACTTGCTTTGGAATAATTAATTTGATAACACCATTTACCAATTTGGCAATCTCTTGGGTTTGATCCTTAGAATACTCTGTACCCGATACCCGACCCGATCGTCAAGTCCAAGTTACAAGATGTTACATTTGTTGCTAAAGCAACTACGATCAATTACAGTTCAATTTAATAGTTTATACATACTACTTAGTTCAAATCATCATTAATACATAATATATATTCATTTTGGGGGTTAAAACAAGCTTAGGAAAGCTCTTTCAATAACCTGAGGTCGATTGAGGACTAAAATAGAAAGATTTCAAACTATTGGATTGACGTCATGACACCATGGTTATCATGTCGTGACCTTATCAAAACAGTGAGTTTCGTCGCAACATCAGAAGTTTAAGGTCACAACATCACTCTCTGTTGATTCAAGTCACGACGTTAGGAGCCTGTTGTCATGACGTTACCATCTGTTTGTATATTAACATAGGTGCTTTTGGATAGAATGTTTATTATTATAAATATCATAAATAGGCTCGACTTTGAAAAATTTTAAACTTCCACTATAACAATAAATTATTTTCATAACCAGAATTTTCCAAGAAGTAACTCTTTGAAAATAATTATTACAATCTCAATAATCAAAATACAATCAATTAAATATATGCTCTCCAAAATCAACAACAGCATCTTGATGAAATATCAACATTCCAATGACTTAATTGATTTACACGAATCCAATTCATTCTTCAAATATCAATGATTGGTTTCTAAATATGAACCAAAGTATCTTCAATAACACAGCATGTTAACAGATCCAAAGACTATCTTCATTAAATTGTCAAACCAAATAAGATAAGTATTTAACCACATTAATGGTAGCCTATAGTTGGCACTGTTGAGTGTCAATTAACAACTATTAGCTTGTCTTGCCTCAACATAAGCCATCAAAACCCTAAGTGTGAGTGATGAAGATGATGGTGAAAGTGGTGAAGAAGAGCGCTCAAATGAGATTTTAGAAGTTAGTTTTGCAAGAAAATGGAAGAAAGTGATGATGGATTGAAGAAAGAATGTAAAATATATGGCAAAAGAAGAAAATTTAAGAGTTTCTTCTTTTTCTCCTAATGGTCAATTGGTGATGTGAAGAAATTGTGATTCTTCATCATTGTCATTTTAAAATTATTATTATGCGATTAAAGAGTAAAGAATATTATGATATGCGGATAGAATTTTTAAGGAAAAATTTAAATTTAATATTTTAAAAATAATTTAATCACCACTCATACCTATAAACATTAATACTTAAACATAATTATACCTCAATTGACTGAAATACTCTCAATGACAAAACTACCATTTGTAGTTCAACTCATTTTTTTATCTGATTTTGTCCAAAATTCAGAAAATAACTTAAAATATTTATTCATGACTCCACCATAATTCAAATATGAACTAAATTATTAGAACTTAGATTTGTATATTTGATTGATGGTTGTATAATTCGGAATAATCTCATACATGAGATCAAAAAATTTAAAGGACATTACAAAATAAATTCGAGTCTTAAAAATTAAATTTAATTCAAAATTTCCAAAATAAATCAATTTTAAGCCTTTAAAATCAAAATGGAGACTTATAAAACAAATAAAATGACCTTTATAAATAACAACTAAATTTGAATTTAAAAATAAATAAAATTATTTATTTTAAAAACAACTCAAATTGAGCTTTTAAAAATGTATACTTTTTTCTTAAATTAGGCCCACGCCATTTTAATTTAAAAATTATATTTTATTCCTTCTTCTTTTTTTCCTTTCGACTTCTTTACCTTTACAAAATGAAGTTTAACAAAAACTGATGTTATTATTATCTCTCATAAACAACATAAGCGAATATCCAAATATTTACCTCATTTCATGCCAAATTTTTAGAGATTAAAATAAATTAAACTAATTTGATTAACGATGGACCTTACGGAACACGATGGCAATGATGAAGGCGAACCAACGAGTAGATCAAAAAAGAAAGTTAGAATACGAGAAATCAAGGAAAATCAGGATGTCGCAATGGAAGCTACACAAGAAACTAGGAAATCTCTTTCTTGGAAAGATAGACTGATGGGCATAGGGCTTTACTCGAATGAGAAAACAACAATCGCAATAGGTTTGGACGAAGACAAGGACTTCGAGTTATTGGAAGAAGACGTGGAACATTCAACAATCGATGGCATTCCTTCAATTAAATTTTCTGATCGAATCAACCAAATCCTCATTAAACACATCGAATTTACAGTAGTAATTAAACTGTTGGGGAGAAATATAGGTTATAATGCACTGCAAAACAAGGTAAATTCGCTTTGGAAACCCTCTCAACCATTCTGGCTAATGGACGAGGAAAACAGGTATTTTCTAGCAAAATTCAAAAACTCAGAAGATTTTGAGAAGACATTGTGCGAAGGGCCTTGGGTTATCTTTGGTCAGTACTTAACAATACAACCATGGACTATAGACTTCAACCCCATTCAACCGTCCCAAGCACAGTCATGGCCTGGATTTGACTTCCTAGATTACCTGGCCACATGTACAAACGGCAAGTTTTACGAGAAATCAGGGCAACGATCAGAAAATTCACAAAGCTTGATTTCAACACTGAAAACGGCGTAAGAGGAAGATTCGCGAGGATGGTGGTTTTCATTAATCTAGACAAACCCTTGATTTCTCATGTTATGATCAATGGTTTTACTTAACGAATCGAGTATGAACACCTCCCAACGGTGTGTTTCCAGTGTGGGCACTATGGACACACAAAAGAAATATGCCCCAAAGGAGAGAAGGGATTAGAATGATTTGGAGAAGGCAGTCTAGGAGATAAACCGAAACAGAGTCTCACCATGGGGGAAAATAAAGACGAGAACTCCAGTCGCGGTGGCTACGGCCCGTGGATGCTTGTTGAAAAAAAGGGAAGAAAAACTAGCAAAGTAGGACGAAAGGTTGACGGAGGAAGCGCAGTAGGGGCAGAAAGGAACTCAAGATTCCAGGTGTTGGAAACCCTGGATGACGATGGGTCTTCCAAAGCCCATGAAGAGGAAATAGAAAGAGGTACTTTACATATTCAACCAGGCCCTATCGTGTTGGATCCAGGAAGAAAGGATAGCCCTATGCGCACGAACTAGATCTCGTACCACACTGACGGGCCAAAATTAAAAACCCAAGCTACAGACTCCTCTTGGACCAACAAAAATCCAGGCCGAGCAGGGGATATAATAAATCCACAAAGGCATTTAATTTCTAACAAAAGAGAGACCATTAATGCTGTTTCACATAACCCAGTCTGGCAGCAAGCACTGAGTTTAGTAACAGTAACAGATGAGGTTAAACAAGATAAAGCGGGCATCGAAAATAAAATCAATTTATTTTTTGAAGAAATTACTGCAGGCTTTCAGGAGCTCTAGGTCAACAACATTCAATCAAGTCCAATGGAAGTAACAACTAGGGCATCAAACATAGGGAGATCAGTCTCAAATTCCAGGAATTATGACAGAAAGGAATCGGCCTCCTTAAGTGAAATAGAAATTCTGGAAAAGTTAACTCAAGATCCCCCATCCATCCCTAATCCATCTTCAATAATTGAGTCTCCAAGCCACGACAACCATTCTAACTTAATAAATCCTGGAAAAAATATTGGAGAAACTATCAAAGATTGCCCTGCCCATTCAAGCTAGCAAACGACGCAAGAATCTATAAAGATTCCAATATCAGGCTTTCTTGATGCCGCTAAGCACTCAACAGTCCTTTTTAAAGATGATAGCCAATCTATAACTAAAAGGCATACTCAGAAGAATCGAACCAAAACAGGATCCTACCATGTAGAATTAACAGCAACTCACGGCGTCCTAAAAGTAGGAAATTCTTGGAAAGCAAAAAACCTCAAAGTCAACAAAGAAAAAGGTAAACCCTTTAAGGTTTCTCCTTCAAAAAACTCACTATCTGATTCTATCACTAGTATGGTTGAATTTCTGCAAACCCAAGTCTAACAAAGACTGGTAAATGAAATCCCTAAAGGATTAATTGGGAAAACAGGGGACAATATAGAGACAAAGCAGTAGTTTTAAATTATTTCCTTGTTTTAATACTAATAAACTCTAGCATCTCAATTTTTTCTTAGAACTGCCAAGGATGTGTGAATGAAAAATTCTTTCATACTTTTAGAGAGTATAATAGGGAGCATAAGCCAGACATTGTTAGCTTTTTAGAGCCAAGAGTTAGCGGGCGCAAAGCTGACGAAGTAATTGCAAAATTAGGACTGCAGTATTCGTACCGAGTTGAAGCAAGAGGATTCTCAGAGGGAATATGGATTGGTTGGAAACCCTCTGTAAACCTTGAAATCCTCCAAAACCACCCTCAATTTATTCTTACCCAAATATCCTACGGTTTTCCTACCCATACAGTCGTCATTGCCTTTGTTTACGAAAGTCTAAATAAAACGAAAAGGACTCTCTTGTGAGAAGCCTTAAAGAAGACTATCCCTACAACTAATATTCCTTGGTTAGCGATTGGCGACTTCAACTCTATTCTGTCCAAAAATGAGAAGAAAGGAGGGACTTCTGATGAGAAACGATGTCCTTTATTCAGAGAATTTATTGAGACTAACAAATTTACATGATCTAAGATTTCGAGGACCTTCTTTCACATGGCAAAAATGAGGGGTACTTGAGAGACTTGATCGCGTAATAGGAAACAAAGCATGGATTCGTACATTCCCAAAGTGCTTAGTCACGTATTTAATGAGAATAAAATCCAATCATTGACCCCTACTAGTTGATTTATGCCCGGATTTTAGCTCACCAAAAGGATGACCTTTTCGATTTCTCGCAGGCTGGGTTCACCACTAAGATTTCTCCAGTACGATCTCTAATCTATGGGATTATAATAGGGACATGACTTCCACTTTAGAAAAGCTTACTATAGGACTAAAAAAGTGGAACAAAGAATCTTATGGGCACATTGGAACCCGAAAATGAGAGATAACGCAAAAGTTAAATAAGATACAGTATGCACTTGAGAAGACAAACTCAACCTTCCTAGCACAAAAAGAAATAGAGTTAAGAGAAGAACTGGAAGAAATTCTCAACCATGAGGAGCTACTCTAGAAGAAAAAATCAGGATGCGACTAGCTCCAATTGGAAGATAGAAATACAAAATTCTTCCATGGGTAAACCTTACATAGATGAAATATTAACCGCATTAATGCTTTACGCAATGCAAACGGGGATTGGCTTTATGAGCCAAATGAGGTTGAAACAGAAGCAATACGTTTCTTCCAAAAGCTTTATGAAGAAAACTCAAGTAGGAGCAGTGTTTTACCAACCAGCTATTTTCCCCAATTGGCTCAAGCAGACATAGATTTTCTAGGAAAAGATATGTCATATGAAGAAATCAAAACGGCACTCTTTGACATGGCTCCTTTAAAAGCTCTAGGGAGCGATAGGTTCCACACTCTCTTTTTCTAAAAATAGGGGGACAATATTAGAAGTGCAGTTTGTGAATGGGTCAAAGGGGTCTTCAAATGAAAACCCATAGAGCCTAAATTAAACAATACAATTATAGTGCTCATCCCAAAAATCACCCATCCTGAGGAGATTTCCCAGTTTAGACCCATCAGTCTCTACTCAGTTCTCTATAAACTAGTTATGAAAGTTATTGCCAATTGATTTAAAAAAGTCTTCCCAAAGATCATGTCACAAGAACAAGCAGGTTTCATTGCAGGAAGAACAATCTCTGACAACATCATCATCGCCCAGGAAGTTATTCATTCCATGAGAGGAAAAAGTAGAAAATGGATGACTGTCAAAATAGATCTGGAGAAAGCATATGATAGGGTTCGATAGGACTTCATTGATAAGTCCACTTAGGCTGTAGGTATTCCAGACTTCCTACAGAAAGTTATTATGTCAGCCATTTTAACATCTACCATGCAGATCCTATGGAATGGGGTCCCCACTGAAAAATTCCAACCAGCAAGAGGAATTAGGCAAGGATGTCATTTATCACCGTACCTCTTTGTGCTCTGCACGGAATGGCTAGGCCATAGCCTCTAAATAGCAGTTAACACAGGGGCATGGAGCCCAATTCGACTATCTAGATCAGAACCAGCCTTGTCACATCTCTTCTTTGCCGATGACCTTGTGATATTCTCAAAAGCTAACATAAAACATAGCCTCCTACTAAAAGAAATTTTGGAACGTTTCTGTACGTACTCAGGGCATCAAATCAATACATGCAAAACAAATATCTTCTTCTCGAAAGGTGTGGATGAGACTATGAGCAACAGAATAAGTCGACTCATTGGTTTCCAAAAAGTCCACGAACTGAGATCTTACTTAGGAATCCCACTCCTACATAATCGAATCACTAAAGCTGCATTAGAGTTTGTTATTGAAAAATGTAGCTGGGATGTCAAGTAACTATCGATTGCAGGAAGGCTCACTCTAGCCAAATCTGTCCTTCTCTCCATCCCAAATTACTTCATGCAATCTATTCAAATTACAAAAGGAGTATGTGAAGAAACTGAATGACTGGCGAGACAATTTATATGGGGAGCCAACACAGGAAATCAAAAAATTACCCTAGTTGACTGGAATTCTATTTGCCAACCTCACAAAACTGAAGGATTGGGCGTTCAGTGGCTCAAAGATCAAAATGCCTCTTTTCTTCTAAAACTAGGTTTCAATCTTCTTTCTAAAAGGGAATCCCTGTGGGTACAAGTCTTAAGATCTAAATATCGAATGACAGAACAAGTCCTAGAAAGTATCACACGTGGAAATTGCTCAGCTGTCTGGAGAGGACTTGCAAAAGTTTGGCCATTACTAAAAGAAAACCTATGTTAGTCTATTGGAACAGGGGATAGCGTCAAATGCTGGGAAGATCCGTGGGTTCCAAAAATAGGACCGCTAAAAGAATATGCATCACCAACGGAGGGATTAGCCTTGGAATGCTTAGTTAAAGATATGGTTACAGAAGAGGGCGCTTGGGACATTAATACATTTAGGAAATGGTTGACAGAAGACATAATTCAGAAGATCATAAACATCCCTCCCCACACCCCCTTGCTAGTCTTGACAAAATTTTTTGGAGCCGTACTTCTAATGGAAATTTCACAGTTAAAAGTGCATACCAAATGCTAAAAGGAAGCATATGGAATGAACAAGATAACAAATGGAAGGAAGTTTGGAAATTCCAAGGGCCACAACGGGTTAGGTTTTTCTTATGGCTGATCTATAAGCAACGCCTACTTACTAACCTTGAACGAGTTAAAAAAGGAATAAGCCAAAATGAAACATGCCCAGTATGCTACTATCAGATAGAAAACATCCTACATGCTCTCAGGGATTGTCCAGCTGCCAAGGACACTTGGAAACTAATTGTGCCAGTAACATGATGGTCCCAATTTTTCTCTGGTAATCTACTCGAATGGATTAAACCTAATTTAGCAACCCATGGGCAAATAACAAGGCATGATGATCTTTGGTCTACAATATTTGGAATCACACTTTGGCGACTTTGGAAAAACAGGAACCTTTTTGTCTTTTAAGAATCCTCATGGAGTTCTTTGGAGATTATAAAAGCCTCAACTTACTGGGCAAAGCAGTATAACGAAGTTAGCAATAATGATTCATCTAGGAATAGAATTTTAGGAAATTATTAGACTAAGACAATGTTAGGTATTCATAAACCTGAGGTTTTTTTTCTTTTCACCAAAAAGAAAATAAATTAAACTAGAAATAATTTAAATTTAAATTCAATTTAACTGGATTTTTTTAACAAAATTTAACTGAAAATAAAATTTAACTAAATTTAATTCAATTACTTTTTAAATCTTTAAAATTTAAGGAAAAAGAGTTTAACCTAACCCTCTTTAATTAAATTGATAACAACTCAATTTTATAAATTGAAATAATCATACCGAAATAAAATTCATAGCCCATCAACCATTTTAGAGCTTAAATCCGACTTGAGAACCCTAAACAAAATTAGGTGTCTACAAAATCTATGATCTTGGCAAAGTATAAATATAGTGAACTAGAATTGAATGTGGCTAAGCTCCTCGTCCTAAAGCTGAAAGAGATAAAGTTTTTAAAAGAAAATTGGCTAATATAGTAAAAAGGCCTTTAAACTACCATGTTTTATTTAAACAAGCTCTTATACTATTTTTGTAATTAAATAAGTCCTTAATTTATGGTTTTTACTCAAAATAATATTAAAGGTATTATAAAACAATGAAATAAAAGAACACTTAAAGTAAACAGAGAATTTTCTCGTATCTTCTTTTCATTTACAAAAGAGTTCTATATATAAGTCATTGACATTAAATGCAACATAAATGAATGAAGCTTATTTAACTGCTTCATTAACACGTACATTAAGCATCTTTAATAATGAATGGGGGTTTAACTCATTACTTTCATAAATGTTTAAAGGTTATAGACATCTATTTAATGTATTTACAACACTCCCCTTGGATGTCTTTTAAATAAAAATGTGTCTTATTAAAACCTTTATTAGGAAAAACCATGTGGGATTAAAACCTAATGAAGGAAAAAGAGTACACAATCTCCTATTACAAGTTGCCTCCTTAAAAACTTTTACTAGAAAAACACAGTGGGACAAAACCTTGGTTAAAGGAAAAGAGTGCAATGTTTTTTTGACTCCCCCTAATGTTGGGAATGTTGTTTCATCAAAATGACAATCAATAAATCGTGCAATAAATAAATCTCTAGTTAATGGTTCAACATATTTAATTATAGAAGGAGATTTATAACCAACATATATTCCCAACCTTCTTTAAGGACTCATCTTTGTGCGTTGTGGTGGAGCAATTGAAACATATACTGCACATCCAAAAATTCTAAGATGGGAAATATTTGGCTCTTGATCAAAAGTCAATTGTAATGGGGAGTACTTATTATAACTTGTTGGCTTGCGCACAAGTGCTGCTGCATGCAAAATAGCATATCGCCAAGTTGTAATAGAGAGTTTATTCTCATAAGCAATGACCGAGCTATTAGTTGGAGGTGTTTGATAAATGATTCAGCTAAACCGTTTTGTGTGTGAACATGAGCTACAGGGTGTTCAACTTTTATCACAATTGACATACAATAATCATTAAAAGTTTGGGATGTAAACTCACCAGCATTATCAAGACAAATAGTTTTGATTGCCTAATCTGGAAATTATGCTCTTAATCGAATTATTTGAGCAAGTAGTCTCACAAATGCCAAGTTGCGAGTCGATAATAAACACACATGTGACCACTTACTAAATGCATCTATCAATACCATAAAATATCTGAATGGTCCACATGGTGGATGAATTAGTCCACATCTATCACCTTGAATACGTTCCAAAAATGTAGGAGATTCAATCCCAACTTTAGCTGGTGATGATCTAATAATCAATTTTCCTTGAGAACAAGCAACATAAGATAAATCCTTGAATTCAAGAATCTTTTGGTTCTTTAATGGGTGTCCAAATGAATTCTCTATAATTCTTTGTATCATAATAGATCCGGGATGGCCTAATCGGTCATGCCAAATAGTAAAAGTATGTGGTTCTACAAACTTCTAGTTTGTAGTAACATGTGACTCAATTGCACTAATATGTGTACAATATAAGCCTGATGAAAAAGCAGGTAGTCTTCCCAAAACATATCTCTTTCCACATTCAACATTTGTAATATATAGATATTCAATATTTTTCTCATTCATAGTCTCAATATGATATACGAATATCTTTAAAACTTAATAAATTTCTTTGAGACTTAGTGAAATATAAAGCATCATCAATGACAAATTTGTACCTTTAGATAATAATATAATAGCTCTTCCGGAGCCTTTAATAAGTTTTGAACTACCCGATATTGTATTAATATGGGCATTACTTATCGTCAAATGAGAAAAATATTTTTTATCTTTGAGTAATGTATGTGTTGTAGCACTATCTACAAGACACATGTCTCCATTGATTTTGGGTCCATCAAAATTTTGTTGAATATTCATATTCTTCATAAAAACAAACAAAATATAATATGAGAAACATTACAAATATTTATTAAATATATAAATTATTCTTTATGCAAGAAAATAAAGCATACTTAAAACAACATAAAAATGTCAAAATAACATCAAATTTTCTAATGATTCTCAAAGAAATTTGCCACATCTAGGTAAGTTATATTATTAAGGTCATTAAATTTATCATCCTTGTAGGCATGGTCAGTTTTAATATTATAGTGAATATCTTCATCTTTTGCCTCCATTTCATCATTTTGAAATGTAAAGTTTGTCTCCATATGCTTTCCCTTTTTTTTAATGGATGCTTGATAAAGTTTCACTAAATGTTCAGACGTATGAAAGGTACATGACCAATGCCCCTTCATACCACATCGGTAGCATATATTCTCAACAGTTGAAGGATTATTTTGACCACTTCTTTCTTGTCTTTCATTGTTATTCTTTTTCTGGTGGTTAGAAGTATCATTGTTATGACCACCATGATAATGATTACTAGTACGTCCTCGACCACGTCTCTCACCACATCCACGACCACGATCACGACCTTTATATTTTTTATTTTCATAATTATTGTGTACTACTACATTCACTTCAGGGAATGGTACAGAACCAGTAGGACGAATTACATGATTTTTCGTCAACAACTCATTATATAGTTCAGCCATCAAAAGGCATGAAATCAATTCAGAATACCTTTTAAAACCGTTTTCACAGTAATGTTGCAGAAGCACATTAATAGCTTGAAAGGTTGAAAAATGTTTTCTCTAACAAGTCCTCATCAGTTATGTTTTCTCTACATAATTTTAGTTGAGAATTAATTTTGAAAAGTTCTGAATTGTATTCACTTAAAACCTTAAAATCTTGCAACTGTAAGTGCATCCAATCATAACGAGCTTTAAGGAGTATCACTGTAACGCCCCGAATTTAGGCCTAGAAGGAATGGGCCTTGAGCAAGGGAACAGTGAGAAGGCTTGACGTAAGTAGTTAGTTGTGCAAGAAATGACACAAATAAATGCCTGCTTCAGTGGCTAAGTGTCCAGAGGAGTGTTGGAGAAGTCTTGGGTTCAAATCTAGGCTCTAGCAAAATTTTAGTTTTTCCTCTTAAGTGAATCTGGACACTAACACATAGGCCTTATAATTAATTATGGACGATTTGTATCATAAAAGGAGCCTGTGGTGTGGTGGCAAGGTGGCGTGTAAAGTAACCTTGAGGTCTGAGGTTTGAGTGCTGGCGCAATATAAAGAAGTATTTATTTTACTATATGGGACGGCTGGTATTTGAGTTAGATGGGGACTCTAAGTTTGAATAGGTCTTGAAGAATTTGAGTGGGTGGTTGGAGCAGTAAATTAAGGAAGAGGTTGAAAAGGAAATCAGGGAGTGGATTAAGGAGTGATTTATGGAGGAAAAATAGGAAATTTAAAGGGGGAGGAGAGTGTTGTGCTGAATTTGGTCTTTAGGCATTGGGGGAAATCATTTTTTGGCATTTCTTCTAGGAGCTGTGTTTGTTAAGGGTCATTTGGGGGTATCTCAGTTTTTTTTTCTGACGTTTCAAGCCTTTTCCTTTTGCATTGAGGTTCTTTCTACTCTTTGTTTTTCGAAGCCGAATAACTGCAATTGTTCTGTTCGAGTACCTTTTCGATTCTGGTTTGTTACGTTTTTCCTTTCTCCTCTTATCATTTTGTTCTTAGGCGGATTACTTTAGTACTTTTGGGTTCGATTTTGGCAAACATTCCTTGACTTCTTTTTCTACTTTTTCCCTCTTCTTCTCTTGGCCAATTCTTGGCTTCTCTCCCTCTCTGTTTCTTTTGATTTTTGGGCAATCCTTTTTTCTCTCTTCTATTGCCGATTCTTTTTTCTCTCTTTCAACACAGGCTGAATACTCCCTATCCTCTGCTCTTAATTCTGTGATACTAGCCGAATTCTTCATACCCCCTTCGTGGTTGTTTTGACTGGGTAAGTGTTCTTTAATCTAGCCGTGCAGTACATTTACTCTGTCTCTCTATATATCAGTTGTTATTGCCTTTTTTTGACAACTTCTTCTCTATGCCGATTTTGATAGGGGAACGATTGTCCCATCTAGTACCTCGATTTAAGGGTATACTTTTGGGTGTTCCATTGCAGGTCGAAACCTCTTTTAGCCTTTCGTAGTACCACGTTTCGGTAAGTTGCTTTACACTTAATTCAAGTTACTTGCGCATATGGTAATGGTTAATAGGTTCGTTTGAACGCAAATATTTATCAAGGGGCTGTTATCCGATTTCGTCAAAAGTTTTAGTAGGCTAGACCACACTCGTTCAGTCAAGGTTTTGTGCTCGAGGGTTTCTGCGCCTTTTTTGCTAGCAAGGTGTGTAATTGTACATCGAAACCTATCTCTGTGAACCGAGCTCACGGAACGTGGGCGTACAGCGAGGAAGGCCACCATGAGCGAATTCGTGGGCTTAGGCCGTAGTGGGCCACTTGGGCCACGAATGGGCCGAATAGGCCCAATGGGCCTGTGGGCCCGCTTATGTCAAATCAGCTGCTAGGTGGAATATGGTTGGGCTTGTCATGTCACGTACATGGCATAGGCTGTTCTGGGCCACGTTGGGCTGGACTGGGCCGTGTGAGCCCTCACGGATAAAATGTATGTTATGTGGTAAGTTTTGGACTGGGCTTTGTCGTTCGTACGACCGTGAATAGTTCTGGATTAACTGGGCCGTATGGGCCCAGTGGGTCCGTGGACCCGTGTGGGTAAATTTTGCTATTAAGCGAGAAGTAGATAGACTTGTCATGTCGCACACATGACTTAGGTTGTTTTGGGCCTCGATCAGCTGAAATAGGTCGTGTGAGCCCAATGGCTCGTGGGCCCACACAGATAAAATTTGCGGTAAGTGACTATTAATGAATCGGGCTATAGTGCACACATAGCCGTATCTAAATTTGGGCTAAATAGGCGTTTGGGCCCACTTGGGCCGAGTAATGGGCCTTAGGCCCACTTACACCATTATGTTTGTTTAGGTTACTTAAGTCGCTCGAGGCGACGGTGGACCATCTGTTGGGTTGTTAAAACCCCAGTTTGTAAAATTACCGAAATACCATTGTTGTGTAAAATTATCGAAATACCCCTGTAGGGTAAAATGACTGTTTTGCCCTTATGGATAAATGACTGACTTAGACTATGAATTTGACCGATTTGACTGTGATCGTATGACTGTGTTTTGACTGACTTAAACGTGGTTGTATGACTGATATGCTTTTAATATATTTTTAAATGATTGTTACCGAGCATGGCCATTTTGCATACACGTGTAATGATTGAGCATGACATACACGACATATTGCATTGGGTTAGGACATTGATACGGAGGAAGTTCTGATAGGATCGCACGGGTCACACGAGACGACCGTGGACCGATAGACGGCTTAGTGCCGCGTAATTTGATTATGGCTCTGTGCCAACCTAAAAATGGCTCTATGCCAGCTTGACTATGGTTTCGTGCCAAACGTATTTACTCGTAGCTTTGTGCCTAACATACTTATTGATGGCTCTATGTCGATCATATTTACCCAAAGCTGTATGCCGATTATATTACCGTCGCTGATGGCTATGTGCCAAACATAATACAGTTACTGATAGCTTTATGCCAATTATAATACCACTATTGAAGGCTTAGAGCCGTATATATACTAGCAGCTTTGCTGCGATTTCGGTTAGTGCTGCAACCGGTGCTAACATTGGTGTGCTGGCCGGGTGGGTTGATTTTATCCCCACGTAAGTGTAGGGTTGGAACGGGTGGTGTATTGGCTGGATCGAGGTGGGATGCATCCTTATACTGTTGCATATCTGCTTATGAGATTTGTTACCGTTTTGGGCTTAGGCCCACTTGTTCTGTTATTGGTTTGGGCTAGGCCCAATTGATTCTGTTATGGGCTGTGACCCAAATGATATTGTAGTGGGCTTCGGCCCACGTATGCTCTGAATTGACCGCATATTATTATCAAGTAAAGGGCTCTAGCCTGCATCGCTTTCTATTTCGCTTTGATATCGATCAAGTTACCCTAGTAAGGGGATTACACACTGAGTTTTCATAAACTCACCCCTTTTATTAACTGTGCAGGTAATCCCCAGCATTAGGAGGATCAGTGTTGCGAGGGACTCTGAGATGGCCACATGACTGCCCTTGGACTTTATTTATGTTTTAGATTCCGTTTTGGGTTTTCAAATTTTGTAATAAGGCCTCTTAAAGTTTTTGGATTTTATCTTTGGGTTTTATTTACTTCGATTTATAACTGTTTTTAAACAACATTACGTTTCCGCAACATTCTCGGGACGGTTTCGCAACTTAGTTTTTTTAACATCACGTTTTCATAAATCTATTACTTTTAAAATTAGCTTCCGCAACTTAAAAGAAATTTTGGGAATATAATTAATAACTTTTCAATGTACCACTTTATAAAATAAACTAACGTAACTGGGATTTTACTCAAGTTTTCAAATAAGAAGGGTTTCCAATGAAATCATGGTTTTCAAAAAACACTTCAATGTGACACGTCAGATTCGGGCCTAACTTCTAGGCCGGGTTTGGGGTGTTACAATCACCATTTTCTGATGGTTAAATCGTTCTTTCAAAATTTTCCACAACTCAAGAGGGTCTTTCATAGTGAGATATTCCACTTTTAATCCTTCATGTAGATGATGACGGATGAAAATAATTGCTTTTGCCTTTTCTTGCTTAGATACATCTTTATCTACTAATATAGTATTTCCTAGACCTTTAGCATCTAGGTGAATTTCAACATCTAACACGCATGACAAATAATTCTTGCTTGAGATGTCTAAGGCCGCAAATTCAAGTTTGACAAGATTTGATAATCACTTGAATCAAAATAAAAAATATTAGTACAATAATAAGTATTCTAAATCGTAAAATAATTTAATTATATATACCAAATTTGCTAAATAATAATATGTATGTCAAATATTGGCAAAAAGAGGAATAGTCATAATAATAATTTAACACAAATTACATCAAATAAAATTTCTTTTAGTAAAATAAAAACATGTATATATAATTATCATTATTAGATTTAAGTTGTAAAAATAAATATGCAAATGTTACCCAAAGCAAATAGTTCATCTAGAAAATAAAATAAAAGAATTATGAACATACGTATACCGTAAATAGTTTAACGGGAGTTATACAGGCAAATTATATAAAGTCGAAATGATGTGAACTTCACTATGAACTTGTAGAAGCTCGTGCTGATAACGTATTATAAAACAATCAAATAAAAGAACACTTAAAGTAAACAGAGAATTTTCTCGTATCTTCTTTTCATTTACAAAAGAGTTTTATATATAAGTCATTGACATTCAATGCAACATAAAGAAATGAAGCTTATTTAACTGTTTCATTAACACGTACATTAAGCATCTTTAATAATGAATGGGAGGTTTTAACTCATTACTTTTATAAATGTTTAAAGGTTATAGACATTCATTTAATGTATTTACAACAAAAGGAAAATTATTTTAAAATTTTAAATTAATTTGCAGTTAATATTGAAGTAAATTTGATTAGAATAATTTATTAAATAAAAATAAAATTCTCACCAAAAAAAATAAAAATAAAAAAGTATTTTTTTGAAAATGCTTATATGCATAAGACACTTAAAAATTCTAATAAATCTTTTAAATTTTTTATTAATGTTAAAGTGCAAATAATTTCTACAGCATTAATTAAAAAGTTAAGATAAAAACTTAAATTTTAAAATATTTTGACAGGACTTTTTAAGGTAAAAATCATAGATTAGGGCTTATTTAACTATATATTATTATAATATAAGGGCTTCTTCAAACGAAGTATAGTAGTCTAAGCAGTTTTCTAAATATATTAGCCAAGAAAATTCAATCCCGATGGAAATAAAAAAAAAAAACTGGCTCTCTAAAGAAAAAGAAAGAGAAGAACGTGGGAAATTCACAAGAGGACATATTCGTAAATATGTGAAACAGGACAATGGTGGCATATTCGCTTTGACATGATGGCTCTTTACGTGATTTATCAAACAAATGGAGGGCCATTTATAGAATTAACCAACAAACTTAGCAAATAGGGTTGTTGCGTTGTTTAACGATTAACCAAGCCTTTGATTTCTCCAGTTTTCCCTTACTAAACCCCAGCTATTGCAGGGCAGAAGCAGTTGAAAAGCCCAGCAACCAAGAATAATTTATAACTAAAGAATAAAATTTGATTTCTTTCCTTCTTTGACTATTTTGTTCTCATGGTACTTTAGCAGTCTCCGTTGCTCCCCATATACATCACACTGTACCAACATACGCTCCAACCGTAGCCGGCCATGGCTCTCCCTATTGGAAAGCTAAGTATCCTCGTCGGTGCAGGTCCGTGCCATCGTTGCTCCCCTCAAATTTCTTTTTGAACTTATGATTCAGTTATCGTTTGGATTTCTGAGGGTTCCTTACGTTTTGCGGTTGCTAAATCAGTTTAATATTTTGGGTTAGTTGAACTAAATTTAGGGTTTTAGATGAACCCTTTGTTTCGAGTTGTGTTTAGCTCATGGGATTTATGTTGTTCGGTTTGTTGGATTCTAGGGGATGGCTACTGGTTATGGTGCTGAGTTGGCAATTGATTACATTGAATTGGGGTGGTTTTATCTGGCTCCTGTGTTTTAGTGCTTTGTTAGATACCGTATAATGCATTAGGGACCAAGGTCCTAGCTGTGGGACTGGGATTGAAACTGGAACGGGAAGATGGAATCTTGTTTTTGTTAGCTTATGATGATGAACTTGAAGGAAGATTTTACAAACAGAGGGGGTCTCTGTAGATTTTACAGGCTAGTAGGCTGGAGTGATATTCAATGAAACTGTAAATGTTTATAATATCGAACGGTATCCATATGTTGTAAAAATGACTTTGTTATCTTATTGTGAAGTATCTTGATGCCTTCTCTACTTATGGAAGATGATCTCTATAGACATTTATGGTCTAGGATAGTAATTTCATAGGCTTAGTCTTTACTTCACCATTGAGAGAGAATAAAAGCATCATTTTTTATTCTAAATCGATCAATTGATTAGACAAACTCTTTGCTTTGAAAATTATGATCAAACTAGTATGTTCATATGTGAACATATTATTTTTATGTTTGTTGAGTACAAACGTACCTACCAACTTGGATATGCCTCAGCCATTAGAAAGGACCACTTTTCTAACTAATTTGGCTGTTATTTTCTTTCTAGGTATTGTTGGCTCAATTCTTGCGAAAGAAGGACACATGCCAAATCTTTCTGATTTTGTTTCTGGTGCTTTCAAGGTACTTTTTCCATTTCTTAAGTGAAATGCAATTTTCTTTTAATATATAAAATTGAGATGATGCTGCAGTTCCTTTCTTGCTGACTTGGTAATAATTTTTCCTGCTGCAGTTTGCTTTTCGGCAACTTAAACATGATGATTCTACTCCATCAGGAAACAAGCCACGCAATGACTATTTGATGGCTCAGGTTTATACTTGATCTCCTATGCCCTTTATGAGTAAACTATAATATAGCAGCTTCTGATATTTGGAACTGTTTCTGCTTGTTTGATTGTTATAGTCGAAAATTGAGATGCCAATTGAACAATGACAATGATTTTTATGATGTTCTATGACCCTTCAGTATTTTACTAAGTAATTGATGATTGAAAAGAAATTACCAGCCTCCAGGTGTTATTGATGATTATAACTAATTTTTACCTCTATTTTGTAGTGATGAAATTTGGCTGCATTTGCTTCAAGATTAATTTTTTTTGACATTTCTGTATGGTGGTAGCTAAGGAGTTGGTTGCTGAGTCCAATTTTAAAATTCTATGTTTAATTACACCCTGAAAAAAAAAATTAGCATGTGGCCTGGAAAATTGGTAGATTGGTTTTTGCACATTGTTAATTATCCTATGTAATTACATGTCTTTGTTACTTCATTGAGCAATATATTATTGTTAACGCCAAGCAGTCTTGAACCTTATTCATTCTGTGTGCGTTTCATTTCATTGATGATGGTTCCCTATTATACTGATACCAAGCTTTGTTATTTATTTATTTATTTTTTTTTTGAGAGTAGCTTTATATTTGAATTTGTAGAATTATATCTTGTTCAAATTTGTCTACTTTTGCAGGTTAATAGCCTAAGGCAGGAACTTCAAATCTTAGCATCAAACAGACCAGTTACTATTGTAACTGGACGTGGATCAGGTTATTGTTGTTTCCTCCGAAAGTTGAAGGCAAAATTTTGATGTTGATCATTTGCATAAGTGGCGCATACACTTGCTACAATTTTTTACAGTGTACCAATTTGTATTTCCTTGTAATCCTTTTATGCAATATGGACAACTATTATGGATCCATCTGAATGAGCAAATAATGATGATACCTTTTCTTGGAGGCATTATAACTTCCAATGTAAATTAATTAAATTCTACTCTTATCGTGTTCCTGAGGATTGTTTCGGAAATGTTTTTGCCTTATGCAGGTAGCAGCAAATACAGAATAATAATTGTTGTTGTAGTAGTTGGATATGGCTATCTTTGGTGGAAGGTAAATATTTTTTATTCTTTTGAGTGTATTAATTTGTGTAGGTTATATAGAGCAACAAATAAGATAGTTGAATTCCTGTTAATAAAGCCACATAAAAAATTCTGGCACTATTTGCATTTTCTCTTTGCAAAATACAAGATACCAGTACTTTGCTGGCTAGTTCTTCTGTGACCTAAGGCTGAAACTTTTATGGTTTAAGTTGGCTTGCTACCATTCTTTTTGTGCACTTATAGAGTTCATTGATTCTTCTCATTAGTCTGTACTTTTTCTCAAATGAACTTTTAGAACTGATGAGCAGTTGATTTTTCATATGAACATGCTACGGATATCACAACATAAGTGGTGGTGAGAAATTTATTTTTGGTGGGATGACCGAAATCAGCAATGAAGCTGATGGACTGATGGTTATTTGACAGCGATTAAGTTTTGCCTATAAGAATGTAAAATGTTTTCTAGCATGTATTGGAAGTACTTGGTAGATAAATATTCAAATAAACAGTTTAAAGTTTTAATTTCTTGTAATTCCAGTTTATTGATCGGTAAACTTTAATTGTGCTCATGCACACATCTATATATATATATTAGAAAACAGAAGCAGGAATTGCTGCTCTATTCCATTTCTTATATATATTTTGCTTAAAAAAATTGTTCCTTTACTTACTTGCGTGTTAATGTTGTATTCCACAAATGGTTTCAGGGTTGGAGACTTCCTGATATGATGTTTGCAACAAGACGTAGTTTATCTGATGCGCGTGATGCCATAGCAAAGCAGCTTGATAGTGTTTACTCATCAATCTCGGCAAGTTTCTCTTTTACTTTCATTTATTTTTCTTATTTAAATTTGTTCTTTGCTATTTTACAATATGATATCCTGCTTAAATCCCTGAATGGCCACCTAATATGTAAGTTTCAACTATAAGCTACATGTTTTTGGTTTCCATACTTCATGTCAGTGTTTTACCTACTAAATTAACTAGCTCTCCTTTGTTTCTCTTCCTTTATAATTTTTCTTTTTCTCTTCTAGGCTACCAGGCGACATTTGTCGTCAAGAATTGAGGGTGTGGATAACCATCTGAATGAAATTGCAGATATTGCTGCCACTACTCAAGACGAGGTAGATATAAGTTTGTGGTACTAGCTTAGTTGTCATTTAAACAAGGTTGACTGTTATTAACTGAATTTTTTTATTGTTATTAACTGAATTGATTGAGTTGTATAGGTTTCTCTGCTACAAGATAAATCAAAGATGCTCAACAGCAATGTTCACTCTGTTCGTTATGTTGTTCAAACTCTGGTAAGCATTCTTTAGAATTGATTTTTTCTGCATTCTTCCGCATTGTGTTTACTAGGTACCTTGATACTGTTTGGATTCGAAACTAAGATTACCCTCGCTCTCTTCAGGAAAGTAAGATCAACAGAATAGAAGGGAAGCAGGTAATTCTTATATTAACAACCGAAATATACAGTGCAACATTAACACAATTTCTTTTATTGCTCTTCTTAATATGTATGGTGTTTTGTAATTTATATAGGATATGACAAACGAAGGAGTAAACTGGTTGTGTGATTATGCCCAGACCATGGAACAGAATAGACCCACTGATCGTATTCAGGTGTGTTTCCTTAATGTTATGCATCTGAACTGCAATGAAGTATAAGTTCTCCTTTATCTCTCTCTTTCTTTCTTTGGTGTCAAGATTCCATTATGCTTAAATTAATTGTTCTTATTGTTATTTAAATCTTGCAGGCTGCACCAGCTAGTTCCTCCAGGCCGGCTCTTGAAGCACCGACAAGAACACCATCAAGGGTTAGATTCTTTTTCTCTTTAATGCATGGTGAATGATTGCTTGCTCTGAACATAATAGAATTCTTGGACTATGTGGGCATGCATTTTAAGGGTAGGATTCTGAGACTGATGCATTCGAACCTTTTAAACTTTTTTTTTTAAGGTTCGACTGATAGATGCTTTTTGCCTTTTATTTTCTGCTACTTGTTGGTGGTCTTTTTCTGAGTATTATTATCACTTTCATCATCAAGAAGTAAAGAAGCAGTAGCATATATCAAATGGAGTCTTAGTTTCATTTTCATCAACTGAATATGGGTCTCAGGCTTGGAATCCACTCTGTCTGATCAATGCTAAGTATTGCTTATTTCCCTCTACAATTTATTTGACTGATATTAAATTTTAGTTTGTGATTCCATAAGCTGAAGTTAGTAAGCAACTAGTTGAAACTGACTGTAATGTTTTTTCTGCTAAACCTTGTGTGTTTAAGCAGACAGGGTCTTTGCCTCCCATTGTACCAGTAGATTTGCCAGCTCCTGATTCAAATGGAACTCATATGGTTAGTTGACTTTGCAGAGTCCAGGATTAGAAATAAAAGAACAGAAAATTAATTAAAGTAGTTCTGAAATGGTTTGAAAAGATGCGGGAATGAGAATTCTGTTATCTGGCTTTTCTTTTATCTTTACTCAACCACAAAGACGCATACTTCATCAACATTGAAATTTATCCATGTGCTTTATGAAAACTGAGTAGTCCTCTACTCTAATCTATCTAAATTTGGTTCTTGTACTTCACAAAAAATTGAGAAGTTAGTCCAATTATTAATAAACAAATGAACTGTTGATTTTTGCTAATTTGTTGCATATATATATTGATGAACTGCTAATTTTTGCTAATTTAGTGCAGATAAATTGTTGAATTGGTGATTTTCAGATCAGCACTTTAACGATAAAGCCTAACTGTATTATCCAGTTGGACTAACTTCTCAAATTTCATGGAGTATAAAGTTTTGACAAATTAAAGTAGAGGGATTAGCTTCTCAATTTTAATGTTTGAGTCATTTTCATTTGCGTGCTTGGAGAAATTAATTCTACTAAGAGTCGTCTTTGTTAAGCTAAATTGGTCCCTAGGACAATCATGGTTTCGGTCCAAGTGGCAATTTTATCCCCTTAGATAAAACTCTTCTCTCTGATTTAACTCTTGGCAGGTTAAGAGATCTCCAAGAAATGCTGTCTCTGCCTCAGGCCTTAAGGTTAGCCTTTTTTGTTTCATGTCTATAACAGTTGGGGGTTTCTTCTGTTGTTTTTTCAAATTAATCCTTTTGGTCTCGATGGTTACATGTGTCTGGGTGGTTTCAGGAAGTAGGTGAATCAAGTAGCAATGATGTTGGTAATGGGAAAGCCACTTCAGAAAACAAAACTAATGGGTCTTCTTCAAGTTCTGGTTTCTCCGGGATGATGTTTTCAGGTGGGAATGGTTCTTTTCTCACAAGAACGTGCAGTGCAACAAATGCCGTGCCGCAACAGATGTGATCAAGTCGACAACAATCTTAAACATCTTGACTTTTAAAACAAAGATTTAAATTCCTGCTTGACTATAAAATTGTAGGTTGGGGAAAGGGCTTTCCCCAGGTCTGAGGTATCTTTGGATCATTTAGTCCTTACAATTCAGATCAAAGGGTAGTAGTGCCTGGCCAAGCCAAAAGTTATTTTGGAGTGGGGGGTGCTGATTTTTGTAGAGAATCATTAGAGATTATGCTTGTTTCTGGGTAATATAATTTTTATTTAGGCTACGTAACACGGTTTTTTTTTAAATATTCATATTCTACAATATACGTGTTCAATATATTTTTGAATAAAAGTATGAGAAACAATGAAAAATGTTTAAAAATAAATATATTTATATTGGATATAATATTCATATTTTATATGTTATATTGAGGTGATCTTTATTCTTTAGACCACAAGAGACAAGAATGTAAGGTTGTTGTTATTAATCTATGTAGACATGAAAAGGAAGCCTTTCTTTTTTCATGTTATTATTATGCTTACTTCAATTTCTAGTTCTATATTTTTATAATGTTATTAATGAGAACAAATAGTTAATATTATTAATTTTTTAATAAAATGATAAATAGTTATATATAATTTGGTATAGGAAGAATGACAAAAAATCTCTTTATATTTTAACAAAATTGTTAGTATGGCATCTCTACTTTAATTTGTTCGATATGGCACTTGAATTTTAATTCAGTCTATCAATATTGTACTCGCTTTTAATGGTGTTAATTTTTTACTAAAGTTGACATGTGGACCAATTATATATTGCTATGTGGCATTATTTTACAAAAAAAATTCAATCAACTACTTGAAAGTAATTATACCAAAATGTATTTAAGAATCTGTTAAAAATACTTAAATTAACATATATATATTTAAAAAGAAAACATATTTAAGTTCTTGCAAAGCCCAAACTTTTTTCGTCTGCTATGGTTTTATCTTTAGCACGCTTTAGGTTTTCTTTTCATCTGCTAAAGGCACGGCTTTTTTTCTTGATTTTCGAATTGTACTTTTGGAGTGGATCTAGGTGAATTTTTGGGCAATGGAGGTAGAACTTGTGAATAAACATTGATGATGAAGAAGAGGATCCAATAACGTGCGGAAAGGATCAATTTGCAACAGAGGATAATTATCAGTTCTGCTTGGTAGGAAGAGTGCTACCGGATTGTATGGTTCACTTTCCCTCTCTGAAAAGAACTTTGGTAGATTTATGACATCCATTGGGAGGAGTTATTATTTCGGATTTAGGGGAAAAAAGGTATTTATTTCGATTTTTCTATAAAGATATAAAAAAGGTGTTAGATGGCATACCTTGATCTTTTAATTGGCATCTTGTTTTTCATCGCTTAATTAGAGGAGAAGACCCACTGAGAGTCCCATTAGTTCTTACTAATTTCTGGGTCCAAGTTCACAATTTTCCTTATGGGTGTATATCAGAGATTTTGGCAAGACAACTAGGTGATTTTATTGGACAATTTTTACAATATGATGCTGCATTGATTACAAGGGGGAACAAAGATTTATGAGATTTAGAGTCAAATTTAATGTTAGACTTGCTTTGAAACGCAAAAAAAAAAAAAAAAACTAATTTTTGGGCAGGGGCGAGAAGGATATGCCTTCTTTTAATATGAACGTATAATGTTATTCTGCTATTTATGTGGAAAATTGGGACATGGGGAAGAGTTTTGTCCAATACGAATGACAATTGGGGTACAAGAAGTTAAATTTGGGTGGGATTTATCATTAAAGGCGCCGTCAAGGAATGAACGTTTAACTGGAAGTAAATGGTTGAGAGAGGATGTGACGAGTGATTTTCAAAGAGCCATTAGTTCTTCAACCATGGATGTGGAAGAACGAAACGATGAATGTACAAGAAGAGCTGAAGCTGATATAGAAGCACGTACAAGTGACCAAAGGGAGGAAATAACAGAGAATAAGGTAATAACAATTTGTGAGGGAAAGAAAAGACAAAGAACAAGGGAAGAAATTACAATGAGGAATGTACCTAGTTACACAATGATTGAATCTATTGAGAGATCGGCAGCCGCTGGTAAGCGTGTCGAGTTGAAGCAATGAAAATATTAAGTTGGAATGTTCGTGGTTTGGGGCAACCACGAGCAATAAATCGCCTTAAAAATAAGGTGAGACATGTTTAGCCCTAGATTTGTTCTTAATTGAAACAAAGTTAAGCGAAAAAAGAATGGAAAAGGTTAGAACAAAATGCGAATTTAGCAATGGAATTGATGTGGGAGCAAGGGGTTTTAAAAAGGGATTATCGATTGGGTGGAAGGGAGATTATGTGGTACAATTGAAAAGTTATTCGGCTAACCATATTGATGTGGAAGTTATGGAAAGAGAGGGTATGCCACATTGGAGATTTACAGGGTTCTATGGAGCTCTAAAAGAGAATAAAAGAAATGACTCGTGGGAGCTACTAAAGAAGTTGGGTTGCTATCAAGATCTACCTTGGTTGGTTGTGGGAGATTATAATGAAATTATATATTCTTTTGAAAAAAAAAGAGGGAGGCTGAGAAACGAAAAAAATATGAATCAATTTAGAGAAGCATTGGAGGAGTGTGATCTTCATGATTTGGGTTTTTTAGGGAGATGGTTTGCTTGGGAAAGAGAGAGATTACCAAAAATCATATTCGAGAGAGAATAGATAGAGGGGTGGAAAATTCGACTTGGTGGGGGGCTTTTCTAGGATATCATTTAAGACATTTATCGCATGCTTTTTCTGATCATTGCCCTATCTTGGTGGATTTGGGATTAAAGAGTATTGAAACGTTGAATCGGAGAAAGAACTTCAAATTTAATGCGAATTGGGTTATGGAGGACGACTGTGAACAAATAGTTAAAGAGTTTTGGGATAAAAATATGGATGAGGTACTTATAAAGTTGAACAAATTAGGGGACATCCTTAAAAAAGAGATGGGACGAATAACGACTAATAAAAGGGAAGCGTTAGCTTCATTGAATACAAGATTGGAGGATTTGTGCTTAATGGATCCAGACAATGAGATGTTGGCAAAAATGGAAGAAGTTAACTTAGCTTTAAATTTGGAACCGATAGAGATGAGCTTTTTTGGGAACAACATGTAAGGGCTAACTGGCTCCGATTTGGCGATAGAAATACATCCTTTTTCCATAGCTTTGCAAATCAACGAAAAAGAAAGAACACTGTAAAAAAACTGAAAGGGCCATACGGAGAATGGATTGTGGGAGAAGAGGAGAAGGCAAGGGTCGTAAGGGCATATTTTAAGGAGTTATTCACAGCATCAAATATGAAGAACACTGATAGAGTATTGTTAGGAATTTCGACATGCATTCAAGAAAACATGAATGCTGAGCTTATCTAGAAGTTTAAACTAGAAGAAATTCTAATGGCAGTTAAAGGTATTGCACCACTGAAAGCTGCAGGTACGGACAGTTTTCCAGCATTCTTTTTTCACAAGTATTGGCATATTGTGGGAGAGGAGGTAACAAAGTTCTGTCTAGAAATTCTCAATAGGAAAAAGGAGTTCAACATTATTAACTATACTAGTATAGTACTTATTCCAAAAGTTGATTCCCCAAACTGCATGATGCAATTCAGGCCAATAAGCTTATGCAATGTGGTATATAAAATCATATAAAAAACTATTGTAAATAGATTTAGAACTGTATTGGCCAAATGCATTGATGAGGCGCAAGCAGCTTTTGTTCCTGGATGACAAATCACAGATAATGTGATCATTGCCTATTAGGTTTTACAAACATTAAAAAAAAAAAAGAAAAGAAAAGGAAAACAAGGCTATTTTGCTTTAAAATTAGATATGAGCAAGGCATATGATAGGGTTGAATGGAATTTCATTGAACAAGTTATAAAACGAATGGACTTTTATGATGCATGGATGAATCTTGTAATGGGGTGCATCCAATCAGTGGAATATTTGGTTTTGTTTAATGGGATTTGAGGAGAGAAATTTAAGCCATCAAGGGGCTTGAGACAAGGGGACCCTTTGAGCCCATACTTATTTATTATTTGTGCAGAACGTTTTTCTTCACTCATTCAACTGGCAAAAAGAGAGGGAACTATTAAAAGCATAAGAATGGGGAGAGGGGGACTTATTTTAACTCACCTTTTCTTCGCTGATGATAGTATATTATTTTGGGAAGCAAGTTTAGAGGGCGCAAGTGCTATTAAATCAATTGTGAATGAATATGAAGGAGTTTTAGGGCAGGTGATTAAATTTGAGAAATCAATGATTTTTTTCGATAGTAATATTCAACTCGAGAGGCAAGAAGAGATCAGAGTAATCCTTGAGGTAAGGGTTTCGAGTAATCCAGAGAGATATTTGGGACTACCAACTATGATTGGAAGGTGAAAAAAATGAGGCATTTGCAAGTTTCAGAGATAGATTCATTAAACGTATTGAAAGTTGGAGTGTTCGTCAATTATCTCTCGGAGGAAAAGAAGTCTTTATTAAAGCCATATTACAAGCCATTCTAGTTTATGCAATGTAATGTTTCTTATTTTTCGTTACACTATGTTGTCAGCTTAAAAATATTATTAGTAAATTTTGGTGGAGAAATTCAAAAACAGGGAAGGGAATTCAATGGTGTGAATGGAAAAAATTGTGTAAATCGAAAGATCAAGGAGGGTTGAGTTTTAAGGATTTAACGAAGTTTAATATAGCTTTATTGGAAAAACAAGGTTGGAGATTAATTACGAGACCAGATTGCTTATTTGCGCGTATTATGAAAGAAAAATATTTTCCACATAATGATTTTATGAATGCGAGGTTAGGATCTCACCCTTTGTTTACCTAGAGAAGTATATGGAGTGTGAGGAAACTGTTGGAGGAAGGAATGGGATGGAGAGTGGGGAATGGAAAGTCGATAAACATCTGGAATGAAGCTTGGATCCCGGGATCTGGGAGTAGCAAAATAAGAGTTCAGCATATTAATATTAACTTTACATCAATAGCAAACCTCATTAATCTTAATCATATTACGTAGAGAATCGATGTGTTACCACAGCTCTTTGAGGAGGAGTAAATTTCCAAAATTCTGTACATACCACTCGCTGCAGTGGACATTCATGATGAAAGGGTGTGGAGGGGTGAAAAAATAGGGGTATATTCTGCAAAAAAAGCGGATACAAATAACTGTTACAAGCAGATATAATATCAAGGCAAGGGGAGGGGATACATTAAGCTACGTTACTACAGAAATTTTACAACAAACTATGGCAATTACAGGTTGCAAGCAAAATCAAAATTACATTTTGGAGAATCACCAATAACTTCCTTCCTACTTTCAAGAATTTAAAAAATAAAAATCTACAGGTAGTGAATCTTTCTCGTCTATGCCGCTCAATGGAGGAATCAGTGAATCACGTCTTCTGGGAATGTACGTTCATCAAATGTGTTCTACAAGGCATGGGGATTGATGGCTCATCTAGTAAAATGGAACAAAATTAGGATAAATGGTTAGCAAATATGTTTTTGAGTATGCAAGAAGAGCAGTGTAAATGGTTAGTCATCACGTTCTGGGCAGTATGGCATCACAGAAACAAAGTTTATCATCAAGGAGAAAAATAATGCACAACGATATTGATATCTTTTATTAAAGCATTTTACACAGAGAACAATCAACTGAAAGTAGTGTTAGAAACATGTGTTCGACAAAATGAATGTGTATGCACTCCACCGAGAATAAATGTGGTAAAAGGTAATTTTGATACAACATATAACAATCATATGATGAGCTCAGTAACAGGAATAATTTTTAAAGATTTTAAAGGACATATATTGGTAGCATGCACTTACCCAAACACATTTATGACCGATGCAACCACGGCAGAGGTGAGAGTCTGTTTACAAATGGTGGTAGTTGTTGAAGAATTGGGATTCAGAAATTTGGTGGTCGAAGGGGACTCCCTGACAGTCATAAAGAAAATCCAAACTCTTGAAGAGGATAAATCAAATGTTACTGTGATTATAAAAGAAATAAGGGAACGGGCTTGAAGATTTGATAGCTTTACCTGTTAATTTACGGGAAGACCAGTGAACCACGCGGCGCATACAATGGCGGGGGAAGGGAAACGATGGGATTCACTAAGGTTCTAGATTGAAAAGGCACCTCCAAGAATGGGATCGGCTGTTGAAAAAGATAGAAGGTCACTGTCAGAAAGATGAATTGAGTCGGAGAAATAAGAAATGAAAGATCTCCGACGGTTTCAGCCTCTACACACAAGCCATCAGAAATGAAGAAAGAGTTAGATGTTTTGAATGGTTTTGACAATGGTTGTAGAGAAAATTGACGAAGGATGCTAGAGATTTGAACAGTTTTTATCGTTTTAGTTTCTCTTTTCTTTCTCATTTTAGATTTTCCGTTTGGGTTTTCTAAAGTTTAGGTTTTTAATTGTAGCTGGGTAGGTTTTATTGATTCTTGCAAAGTATTAATTTTCATTTATTAGGTTCTAGTACTGATGTGCTGGGTAGGGATAGGAAGAACATGTGTCTATCATGTAAAATTGTATTTTTTTTTATCATTTTTAATGGCATCCTTTTTTATTAAGTTAAAAAAAATATATTTTTCTTTTTCTTCCTCTCTTGTTCTTTTTTTTTCTTCTCTTCAAGCAATGAACCCTAGCCGCCTGCCAATACCACTACACTGTTGTTTAGTTGTCACTTGTCTTTCGGTGAATGCCTCAAAACCTAGGTAAACCCGACCTCTAAAGCTCCACTAATCACCAATACTGTGTCACAATTACCTCTAAAGCTTCTTAAACCTGTTTTCAAATCCCTAATATTTATCAACCTAAAACCTCATTCAAGTTTCTGATTTCGTCTACAAATGAGAAGAAAGCCTCACGGAGGAGAAGCAGTGGCCAAAGTATTTGTTCATTCAAGCAATATTTGTGCAACATAAAAAGGACTTGACATTAGTAAAAAAAATGACAAATAAAGAAAAATATCTATTAGTTGTTAGATGGCTTCTAAAACTAGACTCACAATTGGCCCATTATTAAGACTCAATTAAATTAGAACATATCAAATACCCTTCCTTTGAGAGAATCCTTGTCCTCCAAGATTAAAATTAGGAAACTTTTGCAACAATTCATAAAAGATTTCCTAGCTAGCATTTTTTGGAAAATAATTACTCCATTACACTAACACTTCTATGGTGGCATGACCTATTTTCTTAGTGATCCTTCTATCAAGTATAACTATACATTGTTTAGCTATAAGTCCATCACCATCCAAGATAGGCAAAATAGAGGTGGTAGTATGTTGGACAATGTGCTTTTTCAACTGAGACATTTGAAAAACCAAATGAATTTTGGAGCCTAAAGGAAGTTCCAATCTGTAAGCCACCACCCTTATCTTAGCAAGCACCTTATAAGGGTTGAAATACTTAGCAGTAAGCTTCTAACAATATTTGTTGACCACTGATTTTTGTCTATAAGTTTGTAATTTAAGATACACATAATCCCTAACCTCAAACTATCTATCAGAATGATGTTTGTCCACTTATCGTTTCATTCGATGTTGGGACCTCTACAAATAGAACTTAAATAGTTTGATTGCAACTCTCTAGCTTGTAAACTATAGTCCATTGCCTCAACCTCAAAGTCTCATGGAATGTAGGGCATACGAGTGGGAGTTGGCTGGCCAAAAATTGTTGCCTCAAACTTAGATGACTGAGATTTTCCTTAGATATTCTAAAAGTGTATGTCAAATTTTTTTTTATGTTTTAGCTTGACAGAGTAGTTATAAGTAGCCAAACATGATACACCTAATGTGTAAGTTTGTATTTTGTTAGGTGATACAATCTTCTTAATGTAATTCTTGCTGAAGTTTTGGGATATGATTAACCACTGGAAAACAATAGTATTTTGTATATTATGCACTAAAATCTTAATGAAAGTAAGACTATTCTGTTTTAAAATTTTTCTGGTTTTATTTTCTTTTCCACCTTTCTTTTTTATTCGCTTCCATAACTTAACATGGTATCTAGAGCTTAAAATTTTGATCATGAAGGACTGTGTGTGAGTTGAAAAATTAGAAAAAAAACCTTCTTCTACACCAAAAACTTCTTAGAACCTGATATGGCTTCCAACAACTTTGTAACCCTAAATCCTCATGTATTCACAGGAAAAAAACTCCCCTATTTGGGCAGTGAAGATGGAGGCATACTTGAGGGCTTTTGACCTGTGGGATGTTGTAGAAACAAGTAGAGATGTGCCTCCCTTGAGAGCAAATCTGACTATTGCTCAAATCAAGCAACACAGTGGGGAGGTTGCTAAAAAATACAAGGCTCTCTCTTGTATTCACTTTGTTGTAACAAATGTGATTTTCACAAGGATAATGACCTATGAAATTGAAAAGGAAGCATGGGACAAGCTTAAGGAAAATTTCCAAAGAAGTGACAGAACAAGGCAGATTCAAGTGCTAAATTTGTGGAGAGTTTTTGAGGTTCTAAAGATAAAAGAGTTAAAAGACTATTAAGGATTGCTCTGATAGGCTTATAAAGGTCATAAATCAAATCAGGCTGCTTAGGGAGGAGTTTTCAGACAAGAGGATAGTTGAAAAGGTATTGGTTAGTGCTCTAGAGAGGTTTGAGCCAAAAATTTCTTCTCTAGAAGACTCAAAAGACATCTCAAAACTTACCTTGAAAAAAGTTGTAAATGCTCTTCAAGCTTTTCAACATAGAAGGTTTATTAGGCTTGAGGAGTCAACCAAATGAGCTTTTCAAGCTAAGCTCAAAGACAAACATGACAACAACAATTTTGGAAAAAAAATAATCTAGTGAAAGAAAAAATAACGAGAAGAAAGAAGGAGATAACCACAAGTGGGAAAGCAAAAAAGGAAGGTATCCATCTTTTTTTATTGCAAAAAAAAGAAATTACATTGATAAGTTTTGTTGGTTTAGAACAAGGGTAAAATGTAGAGCTTGTAATCAACTTGGACATGTGGAGAAGGTTTTTAAAAACAAAGCGAATCAAAAGAGCCAAGCTCATGTTGCTGAAAAGCTCTAGCAAGAAGAAGAAATTCTCTTTGTTACTACTTGCTATGCTGCAAATAGTGGAATAGAAACATGGTTGGTGGATAGTGGATGCACCAATCATATGACTCATAATAGAAGTCTCTTTTATGGAGTTGGACAAGTCCTATGTCTCCAAGGTGAAGATTAGAAATGGAGAGCTTGTGGATGTCAAAGGAAAATGAATGATTGAAGTCAAAATTTCTTCAAGTACAAAGTTTATTTCTGATGTTTTATTTGTACCTGATATAAGCCAAAGCTTGTTGAATGTAGGATAAATGTTAGAAAATAACTATGTTTTACACTTTTAAGATATGTCATGTTTCATTTTTTATCCTACTAGTTTTGAACTGATGATAATAAAAATAAAGAACAAAAGGTTTCCAATAGAACGAAAACAATCAGGTTTGAATGCTTCTGCTAGTGTAGTGGATGATTCTATCTTATGGCATAAAAGACTTGGGCATTATAATAATTCAGCCTTGGGATATATGCATATAAATAAAATTGTAAAACATCCACCTGTTATCTATGACAAAGCTGATGTATTTGCTGCATGTCAATTTGGAAAGAAAGAAAAGCTTCTCTTCCCACATAAAAGTTGCTCAAGAGCTATAGAGAAGCTACAACTAGTGCACACCAATATGTGTGGGCCTATGAGTACTCCATCTCTTAATGGAAGTAGGTAATTTCTCTTATTTGTGGATGACTACACTAGAATGTGCTGGGCATATTTTCTCAAACAAAAATTAAAAGTATTTGAGGCATTCCAAAGGTTCAAGAGCATGGTTGAAGTTGAATCAAGCTGTCTAATAAAGAAATTGAGATTTGATAATTAGACTGAGTACAACTCAAGGGAATATGCTAGTTTCTGTCAACAAGTTGGAATTCAGCAACAATTGGTTTTTGCTTACATTCCTTAACAAAATGGAGTGAGTGAAAGGAAAATAGAACAATCATAGAGATAGAAAGATGTTTGTTGTTTGAAAAGGATCTTCCAAAAGTATTTTGGGCTGAGGCTATGAACACCTTAGTATACTTGCTGAATTTGTTACCTACAAGGGTCTTGGTTGGAAAAACTCATCATGAAGTCTGGCATGGTGTGAAGCCTTCAATTGAATATCTCAGAGTTTGTGGATGTGTTTTTTTTCTCTAGTACCAGAGGTAAACAAAGGCAAGCTTAAAAAGGGCTGAAGTCGCAATATTTTTTTGTTGTAGTAGCAGTTCCAAAGGCTACAAGTTGTACAATGTGACTACCAAGAAAGTTTTTGTTAGTAGAAATGTCAAGTTTGACGAGCATGCAAAGTGGAATTGGGAGAAAAATGAAATTGCAGTACAAACACCAATTGTTGTGTCTCAAGAACAAATTTTAGAATCTGAAAGTGATACTGAATTTGCAGTTAGGGGCACTAGATCATTAGATAATGTTTATGCTAGGTGCAATTTAGCTACATTATAACCTACAAACTATAAAGAAGCTGCTAAGCATGATGAATGGAGAGCAACAATGATTGATGAGATGAAAATGACTAAGAAAAACTCAACTTGGCAACTGGTTGAACGGCCAAAAAATTAAAATGTTATTAGTGTTAAATGGGTTTATAGACCAAATTAAATCAAGATGGATCTGTGAACAAAAATACGGCTAGATTTGTGGTGAAATGATATTTTTAGCAACAAGGAGTTGATTTTTCAGACCCTTTTGCTTCTGTGGCAATGTATGACACTATAAGGCTTTTACTAACCTTAGCAATAATGAAAGGCTAGAAAGTTTATCACCTTGAAGTAAAGTTAGCATTCCTAAATGGTTTGCTTGAGGAGGAGAATTTTTCGAACAACAAGAAGGGTCTTCAAAAAAGGAAGGCAAGGTGTATAAGCTTCACAAAGCTCTTTATGGGATGAAACATGCTCCTAGAGCTTGGTATAGTAGAATTGATTCCTATTTGCTGCAAAAAGGGTTTATAAGAAGTGAAAGTGATGCTACATTGTAAGTTAAAAAGCTTCATGATGAGAAACAACCTATTGTTTCATTGTATGCTAATGATCTACTTGTTACGGGATATAATGAAGTGTCTATAGAGTAGTTCAAACAAAGAATGAAAAATATGTTTGAAGTGTTTGATTTGGGTGAAATGAAGTATATTCTTGGGAACCAATTTGATCATGGTATTCTTATTTCTCAAAGAAAGTATACCCTGGAGGTTTTGATGAAGTTTAAAATGGAAAATTGCAAACCAATAGCTACTCTATTAGTTTTGTATGAGAAGTTGTCTAAGTCAAATAATTTTGAAAAGGCTGATGCTTCTGTTTACAGATGTTTGATATGCAACTTGTTATATTTGTCTACTACTAGGCCAGATATAATGTACGTTGTAAGCTTATCATCTAAATTCATGCAAGCTCTTGGTTAGACTCATTATGGCGCAGCTAAAAGGGTTATAAGATACATTAAATGTACATTTAACTATGGCATATGGTATTTGAAGAATGATAGTTGTAAGCTTGAAGGTTATGCTGACTTTGATTGGGCTGGAAATGTGAATGATTACAAGAGCACTTCGGGTTATATTGTTTCTTTTGGAAGTGGTGCCTTTGCATGGAATTCAAAGAAGCAAGATGTGGTGGCTCAATCCTCAACTAAAGCTAAGTATGTCTCTGCTGCAGTAGCAGCTAATCAAGCTATTTGGCCTAGAAAGATCTTGGCTAACTTGGATAAAATACTAATGAAACTACTACAATTTAGGTGGATAATAAATCTGTTATAGCTATTAATGTGAAATTTCATGCAATCAGATAAGCTAAAAGGCTTGGTGAAATCAGTGTGAGATATTGCAAATCTGAAGATCAATTTGCAGATGTTCTGACTAAGGTTGTCTCAAGGCCTAAATTTGAGTTTCTAAGGATAAAGCTTAGAGTCTCCAAGAAAAATCTCAATGAGGAGTATTAGATGACTAAGATTTTTCTTAGATATTCTGAGAGTGTATGTTAATTTTTTTTATGTTTTAGCTTGACAGAGCAATTATAAGTAGTTAAGCATGATACACCTAATGTGTCAGTTTGTATTTGGTTAGGTGATACAATCTTCTTGATGTAATACTTGCTAAAGTTTTGGGATATGATGAACCATTACAACAACATTAGTCTTTTGTATATTATGCGCCAAAATCTTTATGAAAGTAAGACTATTCTATTTTAAAGTTTTTCTGGTTTTTGTTTTCTTTTTCAGTTTTTTCTTCCTCTTCCATAACTTAACAATACCACCATTAAGCAAGTGGAATCCATTTCAACCACTCCTTCGATCTTTTTGTAGTCATATATCAGAGGTATGTCTCTAAGCTCCTGTTAACTACCACAGTCTAGCCATCCAACTAAGGATGGTATGAAGTTGACATGTTTAGAGTTGTAGCCAACAGTCAAAAGAGCTCCTTCCAAAATGTGCTTAAGAACACGTTATCTTGGTTAGAGACGGTGCTGTAAGGAATCCCATGAAGGTTGTATATATTGTCTAGAAAAGCATATGATACACTAAAAGTAGAGAACGTATGTGCTAAAGTGATGAAGTGTGCATGTTTACTTAGTCTATCTACCACCACCATTACAATGTCCTTACCTCCAAACTTAGGAAGGCCTTCAATAAAATTAATAGAAATGTTTCTTCATTTTTTTTAGCAATGAAAGAAGCTATAGTAATCCTGGATATGTTGAGTTATCATACTTGCAGGTTTGACATATAGTGCATTCCCTCACATACTACTATAGTTCTCTTTAAGGCCCTTCCAATACACAACACTACTAAGTCTCTTCACTTTAACATTAACCCCTAAATGCCCCCTATTGAAGAACTACAAAATTAACTCAATAGCGTCTTCCTCGGTTAGGATTGTTTCCTACCATCAATCTTCCCTTTCTTCTTAATTGATCTCCTTGCCATGTATACTTTGAAGTAACCCTAGAAGATTGTTTAAGCTTGTGAATAAGATGCACCAAAAAATTGGTCTTATACCCACGAATGTCCAATCTATTGGAACAAATCGGTGTTTAAAATAGACATAGTACTACATTCCACTCGAAGCATCCTAGATAGAGAATCTGCTACCTCATTATATGTTTCCTTCTTAAAAATGAGTGAATAATCGTAACCCATCATTTTTACCACTCGAGTTTGTTAAGTTAGCGTTGTGATTTTCTAGTCTAGCAAAAATTTAAGACTTCAATGATCAATTTTGATATGAAAGTGCCTTCCCAAAATATAATTGTTACATTTCTTGACGACAATTACAATGGTCATCATCTCTTTTTTGTAAACTGATAGAGCTTGATGCCTAATAGAGAAACCTTTACTAAAATAAGCTATGGGCTTGCCCTTTTGTGTTAGAATAAATTCAATGCCAATATTTGAGGCATTAGATTCAACCACAAATGTTGCTTCAAAATTAGGAAAGCTTAATGTCGAGGCACTAGTCATAGCCTCTTTTAGTTATAGTCAAGAAGTTGTGGTTTGGTCAATCCATATAAAGGCATTCTTATTGAGAATATTAGTGAGAGGTTATGCTATAGCTCTATAATTCTTTACAAACCTCCTATAATATCCGATCAACTTGAGCAACCCCTTTAATTCCTTAACTGATTGAGGTAAAGGCCAATTGATAATACACTCAACTATCCTTGCATCCATTGATACCTCTTGATGATTGATAACATGACCTAGATATTCAATTTGCTCAGATCCGAAGTCACATTAATAGAACTTAACATACAACTGCTATTGCATCAAAATTTCCAAAGCTAGTTCTAGATGTGTCAAATGCAAAAGCCAAGTAGGATAGTAGATTAAAATGTCGTTAAAGAAAACCAATACAAATTTTCTTAGATATGACTGAAATAAGTTGTTCACGATGCTTTCAAAAGTCGAGGGTGCATTAGTAAGTCCAAACAACATTACTATGTGCATTAGTAAGTCCAAGCAACATTACTAAAAACCCAAGGTGATCTTGATGGGTTTTAAAAGTGGTTTTGTGCACATCAACCTCATGCATTTGAATTTGGTGATAACCTAAACTTAGGTCAAATTTGGAGCAGAATCAAGCTCTGGCTAACTCATCTAATAATTCTTTGACCAAGGGAATAGGAAATTGATTGAACACTTCAGCCACTAGCGTGTGAACTCCAAGGCAGAGACTAGCTAACTAATTAATTATCTAAAAACAGAAAATGACCAAATTGTAAATCATGCAAACTATAAAACTAGAAAATTCAATAACAAAGAGTGGTTGGTTGATTTTCAAGTTGTTGGTTAACCTTTGGATTAGGGATCTAAATCGCTAACACTCTTAAATTGGCTCAATTTTACTTTTCGGCCTCAATTTTACCAAATTAGACAAATTAGTCTAGTTTATCTTTGACCTCACCAAACTAACCTAGAATGAATCAGATTGATTCTTGATAAGATTTCCTTTTGGTCTCACTTATCTAAATTTCCCTTAGGGGTGTCAATCTTAAGTTTTGAATTCTATTTGATTTAGTCCAAATTTTGTGATTTAGTCCCTGAACCCAAAAATAAACTACCCAATATTTCCATCAACCAACCTCATAGGATTTACCTACTCATGCTCATATATAAACACACTAATAGCAAATAATCAAGAAAAAAATGACAATAACTTAAACTCAAAGAAAAGTAATAAAAACCTAAGCTTTCTTACAAAAGCTTGGAGAACACAATAATGGAAGCAAGATAGATGAATAAAAACACCAAAGAAATTATTTTTAACAGGTAAAATAAAACAAAGTTGAATGAGATTAAGCTAAAGGAGTAAAGTGTAACTACAAATAAAGTTAAGGCATTAAAAAAACAATTAGTACCAAGCTACAACAAACTTAACTACCTAATTAACTACTATCAAGTGTGAAATGATATGCGAATTGTGTAAGTATACACGTCAAATCAAGTAATAAAGTGATAAGTGATATCGTTTCCACAGGGATTAGAATAGTATGATCTGGTAAAGTTATTAGAGTGAGGTATGATTAATGTTATGAAAAAAAATAATGATAAGAATGCAATGGTATTTTGAAGGAATAATGATGCGTGCAGTAATGGAAAATGCTATGACACGACCAGAAAAGAGTAAGAATGCCATGACAAATTCGAGAATAATCATGTGAATAATATGAAAACGAACAAGTAAACATTTAAAAATGCTATGGCGAATATACTACGGCAAAGGATAGAGGGTCTACAATATTGATTTAGAAGGTCGGGATTACTAAGAATCTGCCCTTACTGGCAGTAATGCCTCGAAAAACCCATACTCAACCTACTACTCAGAAGAGTTCTAAAATGGCCTTCTTCTTTTGAGAACAAAACCTCAACTTACCTTGCCTTAAGCGATATATGTCTATAGGCCTTTAGCATAGTACCCTGCACTATTTTGTTTTCTTTCCATATGAACACTGCTATATGTCTAGAGGTTGCTACAAGTGTTTCGTCGAACACTCGCTCTTATCATTCAATTTTAATCTCATTAACCTAACCTTGTCAGAATTAAATTAATTAAATGAACATGTTGTACATCTATCTATGTCTAGAGTTTGCAAACATGTAATTTTATAAAAAAAAAAAACCATTGAATGAAATAGTGTATTTAAGCAGATCTACGTTTTAGTCATTAAAGAAATAAGAGTTTCACCAAGTAATTCCTACCCTATGAGATTTAGCTCATGGGTTGGCAATTAAAATTCAAATCTAAAGTATCATTCAACACCGTTTTCATCAAATCAATTCACAAAAAGTAATCAAAAAGTAATGGAAGAACTTTGGGAAGATAGCTTTCGCTTATCCAACCCACACTTCAGTGATGCAGTGTCCTATGGTGGTTGACAGAGATCGCCTTTGTCATCCTCTTCTCGTCTCTACTCAACCGTTACCCTCTATTTTTTCTTAAGGATCTCCTTTTTGTTCTTTTCGCCCTCTTTAGGGTTTTCTCTTTTGGCTTTTATAATTGTTTTCCCTAGGGTAAATCCAATAGTCCATGATTTTCTTTCCTCTTTTTTAGATAGATATATATGGTACAAGTTCAACTGGGCCTAAGATCGGTACACTTTGAGTGATGACTGGACATCTTCTTGGCATTGCCATGGCATTCGTGTTGACAAACTATTCTACACTTTTCCCCGACAAACCTTCACACCTTTACTTCTTCTGCACCTGCTAATCCAACACCATACACAATCCTTCCACAACCAATTAAAAATAACTAACATTTAAGTACAGTCCGAGCTTCTAATGTAATGTAAAAATAAGAAAAATACTAATGGAATGTCCTAAAATGCAACTAAATGTATGATAAACCGTAATTTATACATATTTATAACCCATGCTTAACGTATTTTATGAATGATTCCTCCTTAGATTTGGTGAATTCGATGCTCCTAATGCCTTAATTTCATGTTTTATTCTTAGGTAAGCATAGGAGAGCGAAAGGAACGAGAAACGGGCCAAAAACAGAGAAAATGGGACAAAATACTAAATCAACACGGCCTGGACCTCTTCACACGGGCAGCTCACATGGCCGTGTCAATCTGGCAGAATTAAAGCACGACTCATACGGGTAGCTCACATGCCCGTGCCAATCTAATGTGCTCGAACACACTGGCTGAAGTAGTCACTGCACGGCCGTACCACACACGTGTCCTGTCCTGCAACCCTAGTTAAGCTTTATTCGGAAAAGGCCAAATTTTAGGGCTTCTTAGGCATTCCAAAGCCTATAAATACACCCAAAAGGAGGAAGAAAAAGGAGGACGGAGAATAGGGAGTAAGGAATTACTCCGAGGAAGTCGATTAATCCATCTCAGAAGCCGAAGCCACCATCAAGACTGAAGATCTCTCCTCAACCTCCCCTTCAGGAGTTTTTGGGTTTTCTTTATGTTTTGTAATTTTTATTATTCTGAGATGTGTTCTTGTTTAGTTATGAACTAAACCCCTAAATACCTAAGAGGGATAAAACCTATGACTAAACCTTGTTATTATTTCTTAATCGTATGATAAATATTTGATTTATTCTTAATTACGTGTTTTTAATTCTTGTTTTGGCATTTCAGGATATCACTTCAAGTTACTACTCTTAGTTGGAGGAGGAATATACCCTGACTAAGAGTAACTTTGTCGTAATTAAGCGGAGTTGATTGCGCACCTAGAGATAGGGTGACAAGATTTTGCCGAATTAGGGTGAAACCTAATAAGGGAATCCATAGATCGAGTTAATGCAACCTCAGGGTGTTAATTGGAGATAACTCTCAGTTATTCAACCTAGGGATTAGACGTTGTTAGTCTCGAAAGGGATAATAATATACATTAGGGATTTCTACGGAACAAGTTGAATGAATAAATCGTCTGGTTCGGAGCCAGAATAACAAGTAAGAGTTTAGGTGGATTTTTTCCTTAGGTATTGTCTCAATCAATCGTTTTCCCCAAAAGTAATTTCCCAATTTCTATTGTCTGCAAGTCTTAGTTTAATTAGTTAGTTAAAACAATCCTCTTTTATTCGGCTAGATAATAAAAAGACAGTTATTACTAGTACTCATAGTCCTTTGGGTTCTACAATCCGGTCTTGCTAAAGCTATGCTACTGTTCGATAGGTACACTTGCCTACATCGTGATAATAGTTAGTTTCAAGAACGAGTCATTACAAATTTATAAACTTATCACATACGAAAATCGCGATCAATGTACCTAAGCATAGACAATTAGCTAGATCTAAAGGCATGAAATATAACTCTTTTCAAGAGTTATCATACCCTCAAACCTAAGTTATTGCTTGTCCTCATGCAAAATATACATGAATGCATGAATGTAACAATTTTTGCCTACCACATAACCACTTTGTACTACAAGCCCATTCAAAGAACAATATATACTTCAGTTCTCAGTAATGTTCTATCTTTAAAAACTTGTTCGAGTTTCAAAGGTTTGCTTAGCAAAGTTAGTGTAGAAAATTGCTCCCCAAAAACAAAATTTCTTAAGTACTCATGTGTGCTTTTTGGCCATAGCAAACATCTCCTAATTTGCTCAGTTCATTTGTTACTTAAACTCAAGTTACTTTGTAACCCTTTCTCTAAGTCTACTCAAAATATTTATCTGTACTTTTCTCTCTCTCTCTTTTTTAAAGTATATAGGGGAATTAGCATGTCACAAAATTCTTTGACTTGATAATCATAATGGAGCATACATTGGATTACCTAGTACTCAATCATGTCACAATTTAAATAAAAATCACTCTTGAAGCTAAGGCTTTTAACTTGGAAGATGGATGGAGTAAATAACTACCTCCTTAGATACTCAACCTATTACTACAGTGGAGTACCTCTAATTTTCTTTTCTTTGTTACACACTCTTACTTGGACTCACCTTTCTAGTCAGTAGCACGATGGAGCAAACAAAGTGATGCTAACTTACTTGGGAATTCTAAGCATTGAAGTGTCTACTATCTTTTATTTAAGTAATGTTGTGGCAATGTGACTGAGTTTGGCTTCAAAAGTCTCTAAGTTCATTAAAAGATACTTGCTATAGTCCAAAAATAACTGAGGTTAGGACATCCCATTTTTAGGAGGTAATCTGCAAGCAACCTAACTTGAGCTAAATTGACTTGATCCACTATCACATGTTCTAAGGGAATTGAAGAATTTAAGCTCATCATTGAACATCGTAAGTAAAGATTGTACTTCGCATAGGCAAAACAGTACTTAGTAGTTACGTGGCAATGGCAAAACAAATTCAATGAAACTAGAATGAGCAGACGTGCTAGATATATAATGCAGCCTAAATGCACAATACACCCCCAAACCTAAGGGATGCATTGTCCTCAATGCATGTTCAAATATGTAACAGAAAAATAAAAAAAATAGACATGGATAGAATATGTCATGGCAAAAGAAATAAAATGCATGAGGTAGGGGAAAAAAAGTTCCCTAGCTTAGACTGGAGTGTAGTTACTACATTCGGCCCTGCGAGTGAATTTACGGACACTGACTTTATATACCGCAGCTTCCTCTTCATGGGGTTCATTTCATCCCCCTCCTTATCAATTTTTGTGAGCTCATCAATAAAATGATTGATGTCATGATCTGGTGCAGTCATGAAAGCTGATGGGGGTGGGTGGAACAGGGTCCTTACCTTTTGTGGTGGCAGTAGTGGCAGTTTCATCTTTTGCCTCTTCTTCCTCATTCTCACGATTTAATGACATCTTTTTAGGCTTATCAGTAATAGTGTCCCCTTTATTGGCAGTGGTTCCCAAATTTGCGGATTCTGGTCTATAGGAGTTTGAGCTGGCTCCTCTGCATCTTCAGGAATTGGGAGAAAATAGGTGGGGAAGGCAGGGAAGTTTGGCATCGTCTTTGTAAAGTTCTTTTGCAGGGATATTTTAAGAGCCAAATATCTACTCCTCACATAAGTCCAATATTGAGCTTGCTACTCCTGGGCCTTGACCATCTCTTCAGCTAGTTGAAACTACTAAATCTTAAAAACAAAAATCCTTTGCTCCAATTACTTTAAGGAGTGCAACACTCACTGTTCGAAGGAGCTGCAAGATGTTGAGGGTGCTTTCGTAGGAAAACGTGTAGTAGTAGAAGTGGTAGTTGACTATGCTGAGTTGATTTTGTAGAATCACAACTGATAATCCCACACTTTTATTATGTCTCCAAAAATCTAGAAAAAAATTACTTATTAAACTAGGATTAAAAAATATAAATAAAAAAACATTAAATAATTAATGATAACAAACAATAAAAACAAAATGAAAGTAAAGTAATTAAAGAAAGGAAAAATAAAAACAAAATTGCTAACTCAAACATCTCGGAGGTCAATGGATTGCTTGTCACGATCCACATGAGCACCCAGTAGTGCTTCAAGCGTTGTCTATTAACTTTGAATATGACCCCGTTTTTATGTCTTTGATACTAACAACCCCATGAGGGTATACTTGAGCTATTTCAAAGGGATCTGACCAGCAAGATTTTAATTTACTAGGGAATAATTTGATCCTAGAGTTGAACAACAACACATGTTACACTGGATCAAATTGCCTTGGCATAATCCTTCTATCATGCCAATGCTTGGTCTTCTCCTTGTACATTTTAACATTTTCATATGCTTGTGCCCTGAATTCTTCCATTTTTTTAGCTCTAACAACATTTTATGGCCAACAATGCTCCAATCCATGTTCAGCTTTTTAATAGCCCAAAATGCTTTGTGCTCGAGCTTAACAAGTAGGTGACATGACTTTCCATAAACAAGCTTAAAAGGTAACATCCCTAACGGTGTTTTAAATACAATACGATAGGCCCACAAAGCTTCTTCTAGTGTAGAGGACCAATCCTTACGAGTTGGCTTCACCACTTTTTCTAGAATCTCCTTGATTTCTCTGTTAGAAACCTCATCTTGTCCATTTTTTGGGGGATGATATGCCGTGGCAATATTATGTTTCACCCTATATCGGTGCAAGACATTAGCCACTATCTTGCAACCAAAATGAGACCCTTTATCACTGATAATTGCTCAAGGTGTACCAAATCTTATGAAAATGTTCTTGTGCAAAAACTTGAGCACTGTCTTAGCATCATTCGTAGGGAATTTCCATCTTCTTTGGTTATTGAAATCAAGTGGCATCATACCAGGTACTAAAAAGTTCACTATATTAGCATACCAAGCTAATGCCATGGCAACTAATAGCTGCTCATCTAAAAAGTCTTCTTTAATAAGTTTTTCGTTGCCATATTCATTTCCAGATTCTAACCTTGAAAAGTGATCAGCCATTTAATTTTCAGTCCCCTTTCGATATCTAATTTCCAAGTCGAACTCCTTCAACAAGATTATTCACCTAATCAATCTTGGCTTGGCATCTTTCTTGCTCTCAAATACTTAAAAGTAGAGTAATCCATGTAGACTGTAACATTGGTACTAGCTAGATAACAGCAGAATTTATCGAATGCGAACACCACAGCCAATAACTCATTTTCAATGGTGGTGTAGTTAAGCTGCGCATTCGTCAGGGTTCTGCTCGCATAATTTATTGCTCGTAGTACTTTGTCTTTCCTTTTCCCTAACACTGCTCCCACATTATAATTTTTGGCGTCACACATGAGTTCCAAAGGTAATGTCCATTCCAAAGCTATTACAATTGGTGCTGCTACCAGTCGTTTCTTTAATTCCTCGAAAGCGACCAAGCAATGTTCATCAAAATTGAAAGGTCTATTTTGCTCTAGCAAAGTGCACAAGGATATCTTCGAGAAATCCTTAATGAATCTTCTATAAAATCCCTCATGACCTAAAAAACCTATAATACCTTGACACTAGTGAGAGGTGGTAATTTTTCTATTACTTCGATTTTTGCTCTGTCCACTTCAATCCCTCACTTCAATATCCTATGCCCCAGAGTAATTCCTTCACAAACCATGAAGTAGCATTTTTCTTAATTCAAAATAAGATTTGTTTCTTCACAACAGCACAGAACCAATTCCAACTTTTTCAAGCAATCCTCAAAATCATTTCCAAACACAGAGAAATTGTCCATGAAGACTTTAAGAAAATTGTCCACCATGTCCGAGAATATGGCCATCATACAATGCTGAAAGGTTGCCAGGGTATTACATAACCCGAATATCATTTGATGAAATGCAAAAGTACCATATGGACAAGTGAAAGTTGTCTTTTTTTTGGTCGGTAGGAGCTATAATAATCTGAGTATACCCTGAATAACCATCTAAGAAACAGTAGAAGGCTTTCCCAGCTAATCTATCAAATATTTGGTCAATAAATGGTAAGGGGAATGGTATTCCTAGTTGCCTTGTTAAGTTTGTGATAGTGCATACTCTCCACCTCGTGATAGTGCGAGTCAAAGTGAGCTCGTTGTTATCATTACTCACTACTATGACACCTCCTTTTTTAGGCACACATTGTACATAACTCACCCATGAGTTGTCGGAGATCGGATAAATAATGCCAGCATCGAGCCACTTGATAATCTCTTTTTTAACAACTTCCTTTATGATTAGATTCAACCTCCTCTGCTGTTTAATAAAATTGCTATGGCAATCCTCCAGTAAAATTTTATGCATACAGATGGCAAGGTTGATTCCCTTGATGTCGGCAATTGTCCATCCCAATGCCTTTTTAGATCGTTGGAGTACTTCCAACAACCTCTCCTATTGGTCGAGTGTCAACTCCGTAGAAATAACTACTGAAAAAGTGCTATTCTCTCCCAAATAAGCATATTTTAAATGCTGTAGCAAAAGCTTCAACTACAGTGTGGGAGATTACTCTATAGAAGGTTTAGGAGGCTTGAAAGAGCTATATGATAAATCCAAGGATTCAAACTTCTTCCTTGGTCTATCCACAAACTGCTTGCCTTTCATAAGTCCATCAAGGTCCTAAAAAATTATTGCGTCACTCTGCTCAAGTGAGCCTTTATCACTATCAGAATTACTGTGGCAAAATTTTGCAAACTCTACCTCTAATACTGTTTCTATCAACCCAATGGTGTGACATTCTTCATTCTCATCAGCGCATTTCAAGGCCCCAAATACATTGAAAGTAATCTACTGATCATTTAACTTTATGGTCAGTTCACATTTATGCACATCAATTAAAGTCTTGCTAGTAGCAAGAAAAGGTCTTCCAAGAATAATTGGCAATCTTGGTCAGCTTCACATTCTAAAATAAGGAAATCTGCAGAAAAATAAATTTACCTGCTCTCACTAGCACATATTCAATTTTACCTTCCGGATGTGCGTAGGATCGATCAGCTAGTTACAATGTAGCTGTAGTAGGTCTTGCTTTCCCAACTTTATGAAAATAGATGTAGACGTTAGATTTACACTTGCTTCTAAATCACATAATGCCTTACCAAAATAATTATTTCCAATTGAACATGGGATAGTGAAACTCCCTGGGTCCTTCAACTATAAAGGTAATTTATTCATCAACATTGTTGTTTACCCTTCAGTGAGAGAAACAGTCTCAAATTCTCCCAATCTGTGCTTCTTTGACAGTATATCTTTCATAAACTTCACATAATTGGGCATCTCCTCCAAAGCTTCTACTAGTGGTATGTTGATATGGAGTTGCTTCAAGACTTCCAAAAATCTTTTGAACTGAACATCCTGCTTAGAATTATGGAATCACTAAGGAAAAGGTAGAGGTGGTCATCCTTCAGGTTGCTGATATTGTTTTGCTGTGGCATTTTTATTGGCATTATGATCTAATTCTACTGCAACATTCTTCCATTTACCCTTTTCAGATGTAGTGTGCTTTTTAGTTGATTCTAAATTCTTTGGGTGATTGAGTCTAGAGTTGTCCTCTTCTACAGTGGTGTCTTGAACAACATCATCCAACTGTTTCCCACTTTTGAGAGTGATAGCTTTACACTGTTCATTCCCTTGTATTCTTGAATTCTCAGTATCGCTTGGTAATGCTCCTTGTGGCCTTGAATTCAAAATATTCTATCTGTCCCACTTGATTCTCAAAAGCTCTAAGGGAGGCAATCTAGCTCTGAATTACAGCATCATTCTTGGCCATATATTCCTTTAGTAAGGCTTCAATAGAGGTAAAAGATGATGCTTGACCTTGTTGAGCATTTTACCTCTGTATAGGATGAATATAACCAGGCGGTACACTATTAGCATTCTGTCTCACAAAATTGTTTAAAGTCCCTACACCTTGATTATTCCAACTAAAGTTTAGATGCTGCTTCCACCATGGATTGTAGGTGTTGGAATAAGGGTTATTATCCTGGTTAAAATTACCCATGTAGTATACAAATGCTGGGTTTGATGGGCATTCATCAAACACATAGTCTTCACTGCAATAAACAAATGATAGTTTGACTGCTTTCATCTCCTGAATTGTAGTTGGTCTCTTCATTGTTTTGATCATATTAGTTAAAGATGATCCCTGGGAAACCAATGAAGTGATTGCATCAAGCTCCATGTGCCAACAACTTTCTTACCTGTCCCAACTCTTATGTTAGGATATTGATAATCATTGTTGGCAATTTTTTCCAAAATCTGATATGCTTCATTATAAGATTTATCCAATAAGGTACCATTGGCAGAAGCATCAACTACCATCCTCGTATGTGCATTCAACCCATTATAAAATATCTCCATTTACGTCCAGTACTGGAATCCATCAATCAGACATTTTCAAAGTAATTCTTTAAATCGTTCCCAAGCTTCATATAGCGTTTCATCCTCCACTTGTCAAAAAGATGTGATGTCATTTATAAGCTTGGCATTCATATTTGGTGGATTATACCGTAGCAAAAATCTCTAGCAAAGATCATTCCTTAATGCCACTATTCCCAATGGCAAAGCATTCAGCCACACTCTTGCACAATCTCTCAAAGAGTATGTGAACAATTTAAGCCGCAAAGTATTTTCAGGAACACCCTATTGTCTAAACGAGTGACAGACTTCTACAAACAGTCTTAAATGCAATCTTAGATCTTCAGTGGGTAATCCACCAAACTGTCCTACTGTTTGCAACATTTAAAACATTATTGATTTTAGCTCGAATTGCTGAGCTTGTATGTGTGGTCTAACTATTCCTGGATTCAAATCATCGAAAATTGGAATAACATGTTCCCGAATTGGTCTTTCTTAATTATCTATCACACGATGCATAGGAGGATTAACATCCTGACCAATGGGATTGTCCTTGAGACTAGGATCATTTCCTTCCCTAGCCATACTATGTAACTCCCTTCTTCTCATTCACAAAGTTCTTTCAATCTCTGGGTCAAAAGGGTACTCTTTATTAGCAGGATGCCTTTTCTCATAAATTGATGTCAAAATTATAAAAATTAAATACAAATAAGTTAAATAAAGCTAAGAAAACAAAAGAAAATAACAAAACCAAATTTCACCAATTGCCATTCCTCGACAATGATGCCAAAAACTTGTCGCCTGTGAAATGATATGCGAATTGTGCAAGTATACACGTTGAATCAAGTAATCAAGTGATAAGTGAGATCGTCTCCACAGGGATTAGAATAGTATAATCTGGTCAAGTTATTAGAGTGAGGTATGATTAATGTTATGAAAAAAAATAATGATAAGAATGTAGTGGTATTTTGAAGGAATAATGATGCGTGCAATAATGGAAAATACTATGACACGACCATACAAGAGTAAGAATGCAATGGCAAATTCGAGAATAATCACGTGAATAATATTCAAACAAATAAGTAAACAACTAAAAATGTTATGGCGAAGATACTAAGACAAAGGATAAAGGGTCTACGATGTTGATCTGGAAGGTCGGTATTACTAGGAATCTGCACTTACTGACAGTAATGCCTCGGCAAAACCAAACTCAACCTACTACTCAAAGGAGTTCTAAAATAACCTACTGGAATGACGAAAATGTGCAAGTGTACAAAATCGAAAAAAGTAATAAACTGACAAGTAAATGTCGAGTTATCGTACCCACAGGGACTGTGCAAAGAAATATTTATGAAATGAATAATTTAACATGTTGGTGGCGAAAATTTGATGATTTGAAAAGGGGTTTAATTAAGATTAAAATTTAAACTAAGTAAAATAAAAATAATAATTTCCAATGCATGATTTCAAAAACAAGTTTTAATCAATATGAAATAAATGTGCTAGATCAATTGCATTCTTTAACTTAACATTATCAGAACCATGTTCATGTTTGTTACGAATTTAATTCACGGCAACTTAACAATTTGCTAACTTATGAACATACTCACCTACCAAAACCCATTTATCTCTTAACTATATATTTATGTCAATCCAATAGATTAAACAAATTTTAATAAGCAAATGTGTTAATGCACAAACATACTTATGAAATTAAAATAATCTCTTATACATATCTCTATGTGTAACATCCCGAAATAGGGCCTAAACGGAATAGTGGTTGCGAAACCACAAATTCGAGGTAGAAAAACTTATTTTATTATTATTTTGAGGTTCATGATATGATTGCATGATTGTGTGAAAATTTCGTGATGAAATTCTATGCATAAAGTGCTTAAGTTGAGACTAGGGACTAAATCGAATAATTTGCAAAACTTGCATTCTAGAATTTTTAGTATGAAATTGCTTTGGAATATTAATTAGGAGGGTTTAAATAACAATTTTATCAATTTCTAAGTTCATGGACAAAATAGGACATGGATGGAATTTTTGAAAGTTTAATAAGGAAGGGCATTTTGGTCATTTAGATATTAAATGAAATAAAAAGGGAAAAATAACACAACATTCATCATCTTCTTCATTAGCACGAAATTTCAAGGGTTCTCCATAGCTAGGGTTTGTTTCAAGCTTTCAAGCACCATAGTAAGTGATTCCAAGCCCCGTTTTTAATGTTCTTTACGTTTTCGGAGTCCCGGTAGCTCGATAAAGCTTATGCTAGCAATAATTTAAGTTAGGGTTCATATTTGGAAAAATACCCATAGGTGAAAAGTGTTTATTTTGATGTTTTATGATAGAATATGAGGTCTTAGATTATGTTAGACAACTTGTGCTACTCAGTTTCAGGTAAAAACGAGTAAAAGGGCTTAATCGATAAAAATACCTAATAGTCATAAGTATATGTTAGAGTGAGAAATTGATTTTGCTATAGAAGGGAAAAACGATCAGCATGTCATAAAACTTAAGAAAATAGGCTGAAGTTTAATTTACGAGATTTGGGGCAAAAGTGTAAATATGCAAAAGTTTAGGGGCAAAAATGTAATTTTTCCAAAGTTTGAGTAAAGGACTGTTTTGATAAATGTGAATATTAAATAAATTAAATTTGCTATTATAGATCAAGAAGAGCGAAATTCGGGAGTAGATCAGGGAAAAGAAAAAGTAAAGGACTAAATTGTAAAGTTTAGTCACATTTTGTATCGAGGTAAGTTTACAGTAAATAAATGCAATATTCTTTTATTTTACATTATTATTAAATTACAGTGAATTATCAGCAAAAAGGGAAGGTAGATTATATTTATGAATAGTGAAAGGTCAGGTAAGAAAGAAGGTAAGTGAGTAAAGAAGAAGGTAGAAAATGAGAAGTAAAGAAAGTTTATGAGGCTAGGTGACATTATGTATAATTATTCATTATGTTGAACGTTGTAATTTATTTGCTTGTAAGCTTACTAAGCCTAGTGCTTACTCTCTTTATTTTCTTTTTCTTATATTTTTTATGAAGCCACTCGGGGATCGAAGGAAACGTCGGAGACCCGATCACACTATCGAAGGAATCACATTGGTATAGTTAGACGTTTCGTTTTGTGTATGGCATGTATAGGAACTTGGTTTCTTTTGATATGATATGATCAATGAATGATGTGTAAATATTTGCTAGTGATTAGCTAATAGAATGGCTGATGATATACATGTTTAATAGTATGTATGATTAAGCAGTAACTATCACATGAAAACTATGAAAAATGTGAAAGTAACTTAAAAACGGATTCAAGTATTAGAAATAACGTGACTTTGAAAAATCACTAAAAATCGTAGAGACATGGGTTGATGGTGAATAATATATGAAATTAAAACTCATTGTGTCTATTTTCATATGGAATAAGCAAAACAGGTAAAGGTTTTGTATTTTATAAGATATCTGAGTTTTAGTGAAATAGGGCCAGAGCGATTTCTGGATCCCCTATTTCAACTTTAGAAATTCACCATAAATTTTATAAAAATAATTAGGTGGTTTAATTTATATGGTTAGAATACTTATTGAATCTAGTTTTAATATAAACAAACTGTATAGTCATATGAATTTTGTATAGGTAGAAGAGTGGTTCGTAGTAAGTAGAGGTCAGTGCAGTCGAATTTTGAAACAGGGGTAACTTTAACTAATAAACTGTACTAATTGGCTAATTAAAAAATTCTAGAAAAAAATTAGTAGATATATATATGAGTCTAGTTTTAGTAAAAATTAACGGATCTTAATTTTGAGTTTTGAAACTCGAGAAATGAATTTTTAAGCAACCATGATGCAGAAAAATAGTTTATTCCAAAAATTAAAATCAGTGGTTTAGAGTTGTTTAAAAGGTAAAATAAGTTTAGTAACACCTCAAGCTTGACTCCGGTGACGGTTTCGGGCGTGGGAGGGTTACATTTATTGGTATCAGAGCAGGTTTAGTCGGTTCTCGGAATAGTTAGCATGAGTAAAAGTCTAGCTATATATGCCATACCTGTATTTTGATAGTGTGACAACTCCTGACGATTTTTAAATATTTTGTTTTATAGTAATGGATCCCGAGCGAGCTAGTGATGATGATGTAGAAAGTAATGCGCCTGCTTCCGCGGAAGGGGCAGCGCCATCTAAGAATAGGCCATGAATGATTGATCGGGAGGAGTGACTCGAGAAGCTCTCTTCCAAGCTTTGAATGATTGGTTTGCCGAGTTCGTTCATACGAATCCGGCAGTTAGATCTCCACCCCCTCATGATTCTCAGGCTACCCATGTAGCTCAAGCTCCCCCAGTCACAGGTACAGTGATAAGAGAAAAGCCACCAGTTGATAGAATCAGGAAATAAGGGGTAGAAGAGTTCCGAGCAACAAAAGATGTTGATACAGAAATAGCAGAATTTTGGTTAGAAAATACTATCAGAGTCTTTGACGAATTATCTTGTACACCCTGAGGAATGTATGAAATGTGTAGTATCACTTCTTAGAGACTCAAATTACCATCTGTGGAAGACACTTGTATCAATTGTACCAAAGGAGAGGTCACTTGGGATTTCTTTCGGAGAGAATTTATGTAAAAAGTACATTAGTCAGAGGTTTATTGACCAGAAGAGAAAGGAATTCCTGGAATTGAAACAAGGTAATATGACGGTGACTGATTATGAGCGCAAATTTGTCAGGCTTAGTAAATATACTCGAGAATGTGTGTCCACAGAGGCTATCATGTGTAAAAGGTTTGAGGATGGGTTAAATGATAATATCCATCACATCGGTGGGTGTCCTAGAAATAAAAGAGTTTGTTATTTTAGTTGAGAGAGCCTGTAAGGCAGAGGAGCTGTTAAAAAGAAAAGGCAAAGTCGAGACAGAGACATAAGATACAAAGAAGAGACAGATGAGCGGGTCATTCCAGGCTACATCCAAAAGGCCAAAGGAGTTTTCTACCAGATCTAGTTTCTCAGCTGGGTATTCTAGTCAGAATAGAGGCAGCAGATTTAAGGATCCGAAGGCTCAGACCATCTCGACTGATAGTGTAGGAAATGTTGGACAGGGTAGATCAGGGTGTCCACGGTGTGGTAGACTTCGTTATGGTCCTTTTCGGGTAGGCAAAAATGTTTGTTATAAATGTGGTGCTCCAGATCATTTTGTACGAGAATGTCCAGAGGTGTCTAACTGAGAGGTAACACAGAGTGCTAGATCCGGAAATGCTCCTACTAGAGGCAGATCACCAAGATAACCGGGAGTAGGAGCAAGTAACAGAGGTACCTCAAGAGATTCGGCTGTAAGACCAGATGTTAGAGCCCCTGCAAGGACTTATGCTATCCGTGCTCGCGAAAAGGCATCCTTCCCTGATGTGATTACGGGTACTTTTTCTCTACACGATATTAATATCATTGCTTTGATTGATCCGGGTTCAACTCATTCATATGTTTGCAAGAAATTAATGCCTAGTATAAGTATGCCTATAGAATCTACAGAATTTGTGATTAAAGTATCGAATCCATTAGGCAAGCATGTATTAGTAGATAAAGTATGTAGAAATTGTCCTTTGATGATTAGAGGCTCTTCATTTTTCCTACTAGATCTCATGCTATTGCCATTTGATGAGTTTGATGTGATTCTTGGTATGGATTGGTTGACTACACATGATGTGATAGTGAATTGTGGAAAGAAATTCATTGAGTTGAACTGTGAAAATGGTGAAATTCTTGGGTTAATTCGGAGAAGAGTCGATTGTTTCATTTCCCATAATTTCATTATGTCCGCTTTCGAAATGTTTGAGAAAAGGGTATGAAGCTTATCTTGCTTTTGTGTTGAACACTAAAGATCCGAGTGAAAATTGAATCGATGCACGTGGTATGTGAGTTTCCGATGTGTTTCGGGAAGAACTACCAGGTTTACCTCCTGTTAGAGAAGTTGAGTTTGGTATTGAGTTGATTCCAGGTACCACGCCCATTTCTATTGCTCCTTATAGAATGGCTCCGTTAGAATTGAAAGAATTGAAAGCTTAGTTGCAGGAATTAACAGATAAAGGCTTTGTAAGACCCAGTAGTTCACCATGGGGTGCACCAGTGCTATTTGTGAAAAAGAAAGATGGCTAGATTATCGGCAACTTAACAAGGTAATAGTAAAGAACAAGTATCCATTGCCTAGAATTGATGATCTGTTTGATCAATTGAAGGGAGCTACTGTGTTCTCCAAGATAGATTTGAGATCCGGTTACTATCAGTTGCGAGTTAAAGAGTCAGATGTCCTGAAGACTGCTTTCCGAACTAGGTATGGTCATTATGAGTTCCTTGTGATGCCATTTGGCTTGACTAATGCTCCTGCCATTTTCATAGACTTAATGAACTAAATTTTTAGACCGTACTTGGATAAGTTTGTAGTTGTGTTCATTGATGATATCTTGATTTATTCTCATGATGAGACCGAGAGCATGCAGAGCATTTGAGAACGATTTCTGATTCGAGAGATAATCAGTTGTATGCCAAGTTCAAAGAAAAGTGAGTTACTGTTACGAGAAGTTGGTTTCCTTGGACATATTGTATCAGGTGAAGGTATTAAGGTTGATTCGAGCAAGATTTCAGCCATTGTTGATTGGAAGCCTCCTAGAAATATATCAGAAGTTAGAAGTTTTCTTGGTCTTGCCGGATATTATAGACGATTTGTAGAGGGATTTTCCATGATAGCTACCTGCCGACAAGATTGCTGCAAAAGGATATCAAGTTTGAATGGACTGAGAAGTGTCAACAGAGTTTTGACAAGTTAAAAACATTGTTGACTAAAGCTCCTGCTTTAGTACAACCAGAACCAGGTAAGGAGTTTGTCATTTACAATGATGCGTCCATGAATGGACTTGGTTGTGTACTTATGCAGGAAGGGAAGGTAATTGCTTATGCCTCTAGACAGCTAAAGCCATATGAGAAGAACTATCCGACACATGATTTAGAGCTAGCTGCCATTATTTTTGCGTTGAAGATTTGGAGACATCATTTGTACGATGATATTCACTGATCACAAAAGTTTGAAATACTTGATGACTCAAAAAGATTTGAATTTGAGGCAAAGAAGATGGTTAGAGTTGATTAAAGATTATGAGCTAGTGATCGATTATCACCCAGGTAAGGCAAACATTGTTGCTGATACTTTGAATAGGAAATCTTTATTTGCATTAAGAGCTTTGAACACTAGTCTAGCCTTATCAGATGATGGTTTTATCTTAGCTGAGTTGAGAGCTAAACCGATGTTTCTTGAAGAAATTTTTGAAGCTCAAAAAAATGACAGTGAGTTGTTAGCCAAAAGAGATCAGTGTGAGTCGGATATAGAGTCAGATTTTCAGATCAGTTCTGACGGTTGTTTGATGTTCCGAGATAGGGTATGTGTATCGAAGAATGATGAGCTTATTCGAAAGATCTTACAGGAAGCACATAGTAGTTTTTTGTCTATTCATCCAGGTAGTACAAAGATGTATAATGATTTGAAGAAAATGTACTGGTAGGTAGGAATGAAAAGGGACATTTCCGAGTTTGCTTCTAGATGCTTGATCTGTCAGCAGGTAAAGGCCGAACATCAGGTACCTTCAGGTTTATTGCAGCCTGTGCTAGTCCCTGAGTGGAAATGGGATCGAGTTACTATGGATTTTGTGACAGGATTACCGTTTACACCGAGAAAGAAAGATGCAATATGGATTGTGATTGATAAGTTAACGAAGTCAGCTCATTTTATCCCAGTTCATATGGATTATTCACTTGACAAGTTGGCCGAGTTGTATATTTCAGAGATAGTCAGTGTAACAGCCCTAATTAGACCCTAGTCGGAATGTGGTTTCGGGACCACAAAATTGAGTCATAAAAATTTTATTTTTTGATTTAACTGCATATATTATGTGTGATAACGTATGTGTGACAAATTAAATGCTTTAAAATTAGCCTTAGGCATGAGAATTTGCTTGAAATGACTTAATTGAGAAATTTAGGAAAGATGATAGGCCAAATTGTAAGGCTTAAATGACAATAAAGTGGAAGGCATAGAGTTGCATGTCAAATGTCCATTTTTATATTTAGTGGCCGGCCAAGCAATAATGCAATCCACTAACTTAAATTAATTTAGTATATTTAAATTGTAAAGAAATAAAATATGGATAATAAAAAGATTAATAAAAGAAAAGATGAAAAGGGAGGTGTTCATCTTCTTCCTTGAGTGAAAACCGAAACAAAAAGGGGGGAAATTCATTAGGGCAATTCGGCATGCACTCATGGTCAATTGAAGGTAAGATTTGAGATGTTTTTGAAAATTTCTTTCTAAATGCTTAAGTTAATTGGAAATGCACTTCTTGGCCATGTCTAAAGAAATCTAATTCTATGGTATTTTGAGGCACTAAACTGTATATCATAATAGTAGAAATGGGAGGTTGTCTTTCATGTTGTTCTAAAATTTTTATGAGAAAATGAAGTTGAATTTGTTGAATGATTAGATGAGTAGCACATTTTGTATATTCGGCTATATGTGGTCTTGAATGAAATATTCATTGTGGTTGCTATTTTATTTTATAGGAATTAGTTCAATGCAAGCCGAATAAACCATAGTAGGTAAGCTAAAGAAATGCATAATGAAAACATAGAAGGTTAAGTGCATATTTTAGTTTAAGTAATAAGTAGGATTTAGTTAAATTAGCTTGAGATGATATATGTGTGTGTGGTTGCCGAATTTAAATTTGGTTAGATAGAGTAATCACATTAGTCATTGAGATGTAGAGTTTATGAAATTAAAGAAATACTAGTTTGATAAATTTAAATGGATAATAATGTGAAATTGCCGAAAGTGATCTTGAGGTATAATGAATTATTGGAGTAGATGAGAAGCATGTTGGATAAGCATTAAATTGAGAATTTAATTTAAAGTTTATGTTTAAGCAAATGCCGAATCATTGTATGTGTGTATATGAGGTAGAGGTATAAATTGGGGTTACGATGATCAAATTATTTTATTTGTTTAACCGGAGTACTTAGCCAAGTGTGGTTGCCGTATAGAAATATGCATATGTATATAAATGTATTTCAAGGAAGTACTGATTGGTTATCGATAGTAACTGAATAATAGGTGATCAATAAGCCGAATGGCTTGGTTTTGATAAAAGCATAAGGAGAGTAAAAATTAAATTGATGTCGGGTGATTCTTGTTATGTGAAACTATTTATAGTATGGGATATAATTAACTAACAAAGTGATTAAAATATTAAATTTATTTATTCTAGCTCAAGAATCCAAAGGAGGGGAATTGAACAAAGGCAAAGCAAAGGAGATTGAGTAAGCGATCGGGTATCGTTTCATCCGACATAAGGTAAGTCCATAGGTTTCTTTTGTATGAGATTGATGATATACTTATATTTATATATGTATTCGAACTTGTGGACATATATATATATATATATATATATATGCAAATGAAGTTAATTAAGTTGTCTTATTATAAGCAATCGATACTAGCACTATATGTGCGAAGTAGAAGGGCAATATGTGTGCTGAACTGAATACTAATTTGTGATTGAGTTTTGAGGCACTATGTGTGCGATATATCTTGGCACTATGTGTGCGGAAAAAAAAAAATCTTTGTGCACTATGTGTGCGAATGTGATTAATGGTCTAAGCAGTATACGGAAGACACATAGTGTTGTACTATTATTCGAGGTATCAAGTTGAGATGTAAAATGATTATGCGCGTATGTATACGAGTTGATATTGTTAAATATATATTGAGTGATGCTTTAAAGTTATTGGTTGGTTAATAGATGATTGATAGTCGTCCTTGGCCTGTGGATAGTTTAGTAAAATTATACGATTGTAATATGGTTCGGCATGACCTAGACAAGTGAATTTTATGCATTTTCTATTCTTATATCAATGGTATGTGTAAAAATTGCTTATGACTTACTGGGTTGAATACTCATTATATCTTTCTTTGTGTTTTTGTTGCTCTCCACATAGATTTCCTGAATCCTTTTGCGTGTTCGGATCATCGTCAAAGCCATCACATCCACGTGCCACATTTTGGTATCTTTTCTTAGTTACTTAGGCGAACATTACGGCATGTATATTGAAGCCATGGGAAAATGGTTTGATATATATATTTAGACTCGGTTTTACATGTAATCAAATGTGAAGTTTTATACTTATGTAACTATTGTTTAACGAACATGTTTAGGATATGATAATACGAAATCATAATGATAGTTTCGGAAGTATAAATAGGTATTTATGTAAGTGATTATGAAGGGGTGGTTCGGCCGTTTGAGTATAGTAAATGGATGGTGGTATATGTGTATGTGTGACGTACCATCCTAGCGAATTTTTTTTTTTAAAATGGATTCTTTTTCTTATAGCTCACTCGTGAATAAGGAACTTATACTTTGGTCAGTATAATTGCCAAATTTTCTGTATGCTACTTGGGTGTTACATTTTATTGGTATCAGAGCTACGGTTTAGTCGGTTCTAGGACTACCGTAGCGCGTACGAGTCTAGCTATACATGCCTTAATGTTAGTATATGATAGTGTGATGGCTTTTGACGGTTGAAATTATTGTTTTGATTAGCAAATGGAACCTAACCCTGAGAGAGCCTTGGCGGATGATGTTGAAAGTGTAGCGGCTGCTCCTGCACAAGGAACACCGCCTGCTGAACCTCCATCCTCTGCAAATAATCAAGATGATGGGGCAAAACAAGCCTTCTTTTCTATGATGAACGAATGGGTCGCACAATACGCCCGGACTAACCCGGCTGCTCAACAGTTTCCGAACTTAAATAATCCGCCTCAGATTCCTGTCATACCAACGACCATTGATCCTTTGAGGCTGAGTAAGCCTCCTGTAGATTTAGTGAGAAAGCGCGGAGCGGAGGAATTTCGAGCTACAGCTACTGATGATGCTGAAAGGGCCGAGTTTTGGCTTGATAACACCATTCGCGTTTTTGAAGAGCTTTCGTGCACACCAGAAGAGTGCCTAAAGTGCGCTATATCCTTAATGCGGGACTCGGCCTACTATTGGTGGAGAACTCTGATTTCTATTGTTCCAAGGAACGTGTTACTTGGGATTTCTTTCAGTGTAAATTTGAAAGAAGTATATTAGTCAACGATTCACCGACCAAAAGCGTAAAGAATTTCGGAGCTCAAACAGTATCGCTTGACAATGATCTCGAATCTGAGCGCGAGTTTGTAAGACTCAGTCGATATGCTCGGGAATGTGTAGCTGATGAAGTCGCTATGTGTAAAGGATTTGAAGAAGGATTGAATGAAGATTTAAAACTACTAGTGGGTATTTTAGAAATAAAGGAATTTGTAACACTGGTTGAACGGGCATGCAAGGCTGAAGAGCTCGGGAAGGAGAAAAAGAAAGTCAATCTGAAGCCGAGACTTTCGTAAAAGAATGGCGGGTAAAACTACTTTCTCGACTCCAAAGAAATTCAAATGATATACTAACAAATCAAAGACGGCTACAGAATTTCTATTAGGGAGCGACCACAACAGATTCTCGAGTTACTTTGCTGCTAGTGTTGGTAATAAAATTTCGACAAGAAAAACCCGAATGCACACAATGTGGAAGACGACATGTAGGTGAATGTTGGGGTAAGTCTATTAACCGAGCTTGTTATAGATGCGGATCGCGGGATTATTTTATTCGAGATTGTACGGAACCTGATGAGAAGAATAAGGTACAAGGTATAAGATCGACCGGCGCAACAGCTAGAGGTAGACCATCGAGAAATACCGGAGGTAGAAGTGGTGGTTAGAGAGGGATTTCTGATACGGCTGATCAATCTGAGATTCGTGCTCCTGCCAGAGCTTATGCCATCCGTGCACTAGAGGAAGCATCTTCTCTTGATGTTATCACTAGTACATTTACTCTCTTTAATACTGATGTCATTGCTTTGATTGACCCTGGTTCTACTCATTCATATATATGTGAGACTTTAGTATCTAGTAAGACTCTACCCGTCGAGTCTACTGAGTTCGTAATCCGAGTGTCAAACCCCTTGGGTCGTTATGTACTTGTGGACAAAGTGTGTAAGAAATGTCCCCTAGTAGTCAGAGGCTCCTGCTTTCCAGCTGATTTGATGCTTTTACCGTTTGATGAATTTGATGTTATCCTTGGTATGGATTGGTTGACTGTCCATGATGCAGTAGTGAATTGCAAAAGAAAGACTATTGATTTGAGATGTGCAAACGATGAGATAATCTGAGTCAAGTCTACTGATAGGATCGGGTTACCAGCAATTATATCCTCGATGATGGCTCAAAAACATGTGAGAAAGGGTGTGAGGTATACCGCATACGTGTTTGACGACAAAGAGTTAGAAAAGAAGCTTGAATCGGTGCGATGGTCCGTAATTATCCTGGATGTTTTTCCCGAGGAACTACCGGTTACCACTGTTCGGAGGTAGAGTTTGGCATTGAACTTGTACCTGGGACTACACCGATTTCTACAGCTCCGTATCGTATGGCACCAATGGAATTGAAAGAATTGAAAATTCAGTTGCAAGAGTTGATGGATAGAGGTTTCGCTCGTCCAAGTTCCTCACCTTAGGGTGCACCAGTGTTGTTTGTGAAAAAGAAGGATGGAACCATGCGATTATGCATCGACTATCGTCAATTGAATAAAGTGACAATAAAGAATAAATATCCATTACCGCGTATTGATGATTTATTCGATCAACTAAAAGGGGCCTCTGTATTTTCGAAGATAGATTTGAGATCGGGTTATTATCAGTTACGAGTTAGAGACTCAGATATACCCAAAACTGCTTTCAGAACGAGATATGGACACTATGAGTTCTTAGTAATGCCGTTTGGGCTTACTAATGCCCCTGCGGTATTTATGGATTTGATGAATCAGATTTTCAGACCATATCTGGATCGGTTTGTAGTTGTGTTTATCGATGACATTTTGGTCTATTCGAGAAATGAAACTGAACATGCGGTGCACCTGAGATTAGTGTTACAGATTTTGCAGGATAAACAATTGTATGCTAAGTTCAGTAAATGTGAGTTCTGGTTGAGAGAAGTTAGTTTTTTGGTCATGTGGTGTCTCAGACGGGTATTCGAGTTGATCCGAGTAAAATTACAACTATACTTAATTGGAAGCCTCAGAGAATATTAACAAGTTCGAGCTTTTTGGGACTTGCTTGGTTATTATAGACGTTTTGTAAAGGGTTTTTCAACGAGAGCCACACCAATGACAAGACTACTTCAGAAAGATGTTAAGTTTGTTTGGTCGGAAAAATGTCAGAGAAGTTTCGACCAACTGAAAACTTATTTAACTGAAGCTCCAGTGCTAGTACAAACCCGAATCCGGTAAAGAATTTGTTATCTACAGTGATGCGTCTTTGCTTGGGTTGGGTTGTGTGTTGATGCAAGAAGGTCGAGTGGTAGCATATGCATCAAGACAGCTGAAGCCGCATGAGAAAAACTATCCGACTCATGATCTCGAGTTAGCCGCAATTGTTTTCCCTTTGAAAATATGGCGACATTACTTGTTTGGAGAGAGGTGTCATGTATACTCGGATCATAAAAGCCTCAAATATTTGATGACACAGAGAGAACTGAATTTGCGACAAAGACGTTGGCTCGAGTTGTTGAAAGATTATGAGCTGGTCATTAACTATCACCCGGGAAAGGCCAACGTAGTTGCTGATGCGTTAAGTCGCAAATCACTGTTTGCTTTACGAGCAATGAATGTACACTTGTCCGTTCTATCCGATAGTGCGATAGTAACAGAATTAAAGGCTAAACCACTGTGGATTCATCAAATTAGTGAAGCTCAAAAAGTCGATGGTGAATTGGTTGCTAAACGAGTTGAATGTGCCACGGGTATAGAATCAGAGTTTCAAATTGACGACGACGACTGTTTAAGGTTCAGAAACCGATTGTGTGTTCCAAGAAATTCAGAACTTATCTCGATAATTTTAAATGAAGCTCATAATAGTCGAATGTCGATCCATCCTGGTAGCACGAAAATGTACAACGACCTAAAATGCTAGTTTTGGTGGCCTGGTATGAAACGAGACATTTCCAATTTTGTTTCGAAGTGTTTGGTATGTCAACAAGTGAAAGCGAAACATCAAGTACCCTCAGGATTACTGCAGCCAATCATGATACCCGAATGGAAATGGGATCGAATAACGATGGATTTTGTATCTGGGTTGCCATTGTCGTCAAGCAAGAAAGATGCGATCTGGGTTATTGTAGATAGATTGACAAAGTCGGCTCATTTTATTTCAGTGCGCATGGATTATTCACTTGATAAACTAGCCGAGTTGTATATTTCTCAAATTGTGAAGTTGCATGGAGTACCTATTTCTATTGTGTCGGATAGAGATCCAAGATTCACATCGCGATTCTGGAAAAAGCTACAAGAAGCTTTGGGTACTAAGTTGCATTTTAGCACCGCTTTTCATCCCCAGACTGATGGTCAATCGGAACGGATTATTCAAATACTCGAGGATATGTTGAGATGTTGCATCCTTGAATATGGTGGTTCATGGGAACAATATTTATCCTTGATTGAATTTGCTTACAACAATAGCTTTCAATCAAGCATTAAAATGGCACCATACGAGGCCTTATATGGTCGAAAATGCCGTACTCCATTGTTTTGGACCGAACTTAGCGAAAGTAAAATCTTCGGGGTTGATTTGATCAAAGACGCTGAGCAGAAAGTAAAGATAATCAGTGAAAGTTTGAAGGCAGCTTCAGATCGACAGAAGTCATACGCAGATTTGAAAAGAAAGGACATTGAATATCGGATCGGAGACAAGGTATTTCTTAAAGTCTAACCTTGGAAGAAAGTACTCAGATTTGGCCGTAAATGAAAATTGAGTCCGAGGTTTATCGGACTGTATGAGATATCCGAACGAATTGGACCGGTCGCATACAGATTAATTTTACCCCCTGAACTTGAAAAGATTCACAACGTTTTTCATGTTTCGATGCTTCGACGTTATAGATCTTATCCATCGCACATAATTAGTCCAGCAGAGATTGAAATTAAATCCGATTTGAGTTATGAAGAAGAACCGATCCGTATCCTAGCTCGCGAAGTAAAAGAGTTGCGAAACAAAAAAGTTCCTTTAGTAAAGGTGTTATGGCTCAAACACGGGATCGAAGAAGCTACCTAGGAAACCGAGAACTCTATGAAAGAACGATACCCGAATTTAATCATTGGTAAGATTTTCGGGGACGAAAATTCTCTAAGAGGGGGAGAGTTGTAACAGCCCTAATTAGACCCTAGTCGGAATGTGGTTTCGGGACCACAAAATCGAGTCATAAAAATTTTATTTTTTGATTTAATTGCATATATTATGTGTGATAACGAATGTGTGACAAATTAAATGTTTTAAAATTAGCCTTAGGCATGAGAATTTGCTTGAAATGACTTAATTGAGAAATTTAGGAAAGATGATAGGCCAAATTGTAAGGCTTAAATGACAATAAAGTGGAAGGCATGGAGTTGCATGTCAAATGTCCATTTTATATTTAGTGGCGCCAAGCAATAATGCAATCCACTAACTTAAATTAATTTAGTATATTTAAATTGTAAAGAAATAAAATATGGATAATAAAAAGATTAATAATAGAAAAGATGAAAAGGGAGGTGTTTATCTTCTTCCTTGAGTGAAAACCGAAACAAAAAGGGGGGAAATTCATTAGGGCAATTCGGCATGCACTCATGGTCAATTGAAGGTAAGATTTGAGATGTTTTTGGAAATTTCTTTCTAAATGCTTAAGTTAATTGGAAATGCACTTCTTGGCCATGTCTAAAGAAATCTAATTCTATGGTATTTTGAGGCACTAAACCGTATATCATAATAGTAGAAATGGGAGGTTGTCTTTCATGTTGTTCTAAAATTTTTATGAGAAAATGAAGTTGAATTTGTTGAATGATTAGATGAGTAGCACATTTTGTATATTCGGCTATATGTGGTCTTGAATGAAATATTCATTGTGGTTGCTATTTTATTTTATAGGAATTAGTTCAATGCAAGCCGAATAAACCATAGTAGATAAGCTAAAGAAATGCATAATGAAAACATAGAAGGTTAAGTGCATATTTTAGTTTAAGTAATAAGTAGGATTTAGTTAAATTAGCTTGAGATGATATATGTGTGTGTGGTTGCCGAATTTAAATTTGGTTAGATAGAGTAATCACATTAGTCATTGAGATGTAGAGTTTATGAAATTAAAGAAATACTAGTTTGATAAAATTAAATGGATAATAATGTGAAATTGCCGAAAGTGATCTTGAGGTATAGTGAATTATTGGAGTAGATGAGAAGCATGTTGGATAAGCATTAAATTGAGAATTTAATTTAAAGTTTATGTTTAAGCAAATGTCGAATCATTGTGTGTGTGTATATAAGGTAGAGGTATAAATTGGGGTTACGATGATCAAATTATTTTATTTGTTTAACCGGAGTACTTAGCCAAGTGTGGTTGCCGTATAGAAATATGCATATGTATATAAATGTATTTCAAGGAAGTACTGATTGGTTACCGATAGTAACTGAATAATAGGTGATCAATAAGCCGAATGGCTTGGTTTTGATAAAAGCATAAGGAGAGTAAAAATTAAATTGATGTCGGGTGATTCTTGTTATGTGAAACTATTTATAGTATGGGATATAATTAACTAACAAGGTGATTAAAATATTAAATTTATTTATTCTAGCTCAAGAATCCAAAGGAGGGGAATTGAACAAAGGCAAAGCAAAGGAGATTGAGTAAGCGATCGGGTATCGTTTCATCCGACATAAGGTAAGTCCATAGGTTTCTTTTGTATGAGATTGATGATATACTTATATTTATATATGTATTCGAACTTGTGGACATATATATATATATATATGCAAATGAAGTTAATTAAGTTGTCTTATTATAAGCAATCGATACTAGCACTATGTGTGCGAAGTAGAAGGGCAATATGTGTGCTGAACTGAATACTAATTCGTGATTGAGTTTTGAGGCACTATGTGTGCGATATATCTTGGCACTATGTGTGCGGAAAAATCTTTGTGCACTATGTGTGCGAATGTGATTAATGGTCTAAGCAGTATACGGAAGACACATAGTGTTGTACTATTATTCGAGGTATCAAGTTGAGATGTAAAATGATTATGCGCGTATGTATACGAGCTGATATTGTTAAATATATATTGAGTGATGCTTTAAAGTTATTGGTTGGTTAATAGATGATTGATAGTCGTCCTTGGCCTGTGGATAGTTTAGTAAAATTATACGATTGTAATATGGTTCGGCATGACCTAGACAAGTGAATTTTATGCATTTTCTATTCTTATATCAATGGTATGTGTAAAAATTGCTTATGACTTCATCTGGTTGAATACTCATTATATCTTTCTTTGTGTTTTTGTTGCTCTCCACATAGATTTCCTGAATCCTTTTGCGTGTTCAGATCATCGTCAAAGCCATCACGTCCGCGTGCCACATTTTGGTATCTTTTCTTAGTTACTTAGGCGAACATTACGGCATGTATAGGCTTGAATATGCATTTTGAAGAGTATATTTTGTTTATGTAATTGAAGCCATGGGAAAATGGTTTGATATATATATTTAGACTCGGTTTTACATGTAATCAAATGTGAAGTTTTATACTTATGTAACTATTGTTTAACGAACATGTCTAGGATATGATAATACGAAATCATAATGATAGTTTCGGAAGTATAAATAGGTATTTATGTAAGTGATTATGAAGGGGTGGTTTGGCCGTTTGAGTATAGTAAATGGATGGTGGTATATGTGTATGTGTGACGTACCATCCTAGCAAATTTTTTTTTTAAATGGATTCTTTTTCTTATAGCTCACTCGTGAATAAGGAACTTATACTTTGGTCAGTATAATTGCCAAATTTTCTGTATGCTACTTGGGTGTTACAGTCAGACTACACGGGGTACCATTATCGATCATTTCAGATAGAGATCCAAGATTTACTTCAAGGTTTTGGAAGAAATTACAGAAGGCTTTGGGCACAAAGTTGAGTTTTAGTACAGCTTTCCATCCTTAAACCGACGGTCAGTCAGAGAGAGTTATTCAGGTACTTGAAGATATGCTTAGATGTCAGTAATTTGAATTTCAAGGCAGTTGGGAAAAATATTTACCATTAGTAGAGTTTGCCTACAATAATAGTTATCAGTCGAGTTTGAAGATGGCACCTTATGAAGCTTTGTATGGACGTAAATGTCGCACACCTTTGTATTGGACAGAGCTTAAGGAAAATCAGATTTACGGGGTTGATCTAGTTGAGGAAACAGAAGAGAAAGTAAAAATCATCAGAGATTGCTTGAAAGCAGCTTCAGACAGACAAAAGTCGTATGCAGATTTGAAGAGAAAAGAAATTGAGTATGAAGTTGGTGATAAAGTTTTTTTGAAAGTAACCCCTTGGAAGAAAGTTCTCAGATTTGGAGGTTCATGATATGATTGCATGATTGTGTGAAAATTTCGTGATGAAATTCTATGCATAAAGTGCTTAAGTTGAGATTAGGGACTAAATCGAATAATTTGCAAAACTTGCATTCTAGAAGTTTTTAGTATGAAATTGCTTTGGAATATTAATTAGGAGGGTTTAAATAACGATTTGACCAATTTCTAAGTTCATGGACAAAATAGGACATGGATGGAATTTTTGAAAGTTTAATAAGGAAGGGCATTTTGGTCATTTAGATATTAAATGAAATAAAAAGGGAAAAATAACAAAAAATTCATCATCTTCTTCATTAGCACGAAATTTCAAGGGTTATCCATAGCTAGGGTTTGTTTCAAGCTTTCAAGCTCCATAGTAAGTGATTCCAAGCCCCGTTTTTAATGTTCTTTACGTTTTCGAAGTCCGGTAGCTCGATAAAGCTTATGCTAGCAATAATTTAAGTTAGGGTTCATATTTGGAAAAATAACCATAGGTGAAAAGTGTTTATTTTGATGTTTTATGATAGAATATGAGGTCTTAGATTATGTTAGACAACTTGTGCTACTCGGTTTTAGGTAAAAACGAGTAAAAAGGCTTAATCGGTAAAAATACCTAATAGTCATAAGTATATGTTAGAGTGAGAAATTGATTTTGCTATAGAAGGGAAAAACGATCAGCATGCCATAAAACATAAGAAAATAGGCTGAAGTTTAATTTACGAGATTTGGGGCAAAAGTGTAAATATGCAAAAGTTTAGGGGCAAAAATGTAATTTTTCTAAAGTTTGAGTAAAGGACTATTTTGATAAATGTGAATATTAAATAAATTAAATTTGCTATTATAGATCAAGAAGAGCGAAATTCGGGAATAGATCGGGGAAAAGAAAAAGTAAAGGACTAAATTGTAAAATTTAGTCACATTTTGTATCGAGGTAAGTTTACAGTAAATAAATGCAATATTCTTTTATTTTACATTATTATTGTAAATTTCCAGCATTTATATACTTATTTTATGAGAATATTTGAAGTCGAATTAAAGGCTAAGAAGCCCCGTTTGAACCTTAGGAATATTAGGATATTGGGGTTGACAGGACAGGACAGGACAGGACAGAAATGAGCCATGTAAGTCCATATCAGATATATGGCTTTAGAGACAGTAATGAGCCATGTAAGCCGATATTAGATATATATATGGCATTGGAGACAGGAAAAATTCATGTAAGTCCATGTCGAAGACATGGTATTGGCAGGATATTGATAGGCAGGAACGACCCTAGTATCCTTTGTATTCCAAGTGATTCAACGGGTCATTGTACACGTTAATACAGTGAATTATCAGAAAAAAGGGAAGGTAGATTATATTTATAAATAGTGAAAGGTCAGGTAAGAAAGAAGGTAAGTGAGTAAAGAAGAAGGTAGAAAATGAGAAGTAAAGAAAGTTTATGAGGCTAGGTGCAATTATGTATAATTATACATTATGTTGAATGTTGTAATTTATTTGCTTGTAAGCTTACTAAGCCTAGTGCTTACTCTCTTTATTTTCTTTTTCTTATAGTTTTTATCAAGCCACTCGGGGATCGAAGGAAACGTCGGAGACCCGATCACACTATCGAAGGAATCACATTGGTATAGTTAGACGTTTCGTTTTGTGTATGGCATGTATAGGAACTTGGTTTCTTTTGATATGATATGATCAATGAATGATGTGTAAATACTTGTTAATGATTAGCTAATAGAATGGCTGATGATATACATGTTTAATAGTATGTATGATTAAGCAGTAACTATCACATGAAAACTATGAAAAATGTGAAAGTAACTTAAAAACGGATTCAAGTATCAGAAATAACATGACTTTGAAAAATCACTAAAAATCGTAGAGACATGGTTTGATGGTCAATAATATATGAAATTAAAACTCATTGTGTCTATTTTCATATGGAATAAGCAAAACAGGTAAAGGTTTTGTATATTATAAGATATCTGAGTTTTAGTGAAATAGGGCCAGAGCGATTTCTGGATCCCCTGTTTCAAATTTAGAAATTCACCATAAATTTTACAAAAATAATTAGGTGGTGTAATTTATATGGTTAGAATCCTTATTGAATTTTGTTTTAATAGAAACAAACTGGATAGTCATATGAATTTTTTAGAGGGAGAAGAGTGGTTTGTAGTAAGTAGAGGTCAGTGCAGTCGAATTCTGAAACAGGGGTAACTTTAACTAATAAACTGTACTAATTGGCTAATTCAAAAATTCTAGAAAAAAATTAGTAAATAGATATATGAGTCTAGTTTTAGGAAAAATTAACGGATCTTAATTTTGAGTTTTGAAACTCGAGAAATGAATTTTTAAGCAAGCATGATGCAGAAAAACAGTTTATTCCGAAAATTAAAATCAGTGGTTTAGAGTTGTTTAAAAGGTAAAATAAGTTTAGTAACACCTCAAGCTTGACTCCGGTGACGGTTTCGGGCGTGGGGGTGTTACACTATGTCATTTCAAATAATTAATTAAATTTTCATAAGCAAGTAAAAGATTATGTGAGGTAACAATACATCTCTATATTGAATCAATTTAACCACAAAATCCTGCAAGTTATGCAAGGCTAATGTATTGTTTAATGCCGTCGCTAATTTAACCTTCAGCTACCTTAGAAGATTAAACATGCACCAATTAAATATTATGTCCATTAATTACAATTTCAATCTGCTTAAATAATTAATTCAATTGTTACCTTACAATTTAAATGCAAGCATAACATAAATATAATTTTATTTAATTGAACAAATCAGCAAGGCCTATAACAACAGAAACATGATTTTTAATAAATTAAGTAATAGAACGCAATAAATCTAACATGAATTAAATTTAAGCCATTTTAATTAAATCAAGGGTAACAAAACAATAAGTATTTTTCGTAACAAAATCAAGAAAATAAAAGAGTAGGGAACTAGAAACAAATCCAGTGTCTCTTTGAAGTCACTAGCGCGCTCCTTTTCTTCTCTGCTTGTTCTGTCAATTTGAGGCCTCTACGAACACTTGAGTGTTGCTAATCCAAGCCTGAAGAAGGCTCTTTCTCAAGAGGAGAAATCGGAAAAGGAAGGGACAAGAAAGAAAATGGAAAATAGAGGGAGAAAAGTGAGTAAAGAGAGAACATGTTGGGAATGAATTGAGTTGAGTTGTGTGTTGAAATGAGTAGCAAAGGGGTGTATTTTTAGGTGGGATTGGCTACTAATTTTAGAAAAGAAATATCAGCCATTAAATCCCCCCATGGCCGGCCACCACTTATGCATTTGTTGATGATTTCAACTTGCTATATTTGGCTAGGGGCAAATCTACAAAGCATAATAAGTGAAGGGGTTTGAATGTGATTTCAAGGAGACTTCAAGGGATGATTTTCAAGTCAATAAATCAGCTTATTCGAGCTGATTGGGTCAGCATTTTGGACGGGTTTGGGCAGCTCGATTGCTCATTTGGATCAGTCTTTCGTATTAGCACAACTGGGCCTCATTTCCATAATGTAATCAATAATAATTATTTAACCCAAAATAAATTGGATTAAAATTAAAATTAATTATATTATGTATTAATATTCATAATTTGGACTATCTTAAGCTGAAAAATTAATTCACCTTAACCCTTCAGAAATCGTTTCATGGTTTGAGCTTCTAATAGTGTCTGCCGAGCGAATTTTCACCATTTGTTTAAATTTGTCGAAATTAAATAAAAATTTATGAAAATTTGTTCTAAAATTAATTAAAATTAAATTTTTTAATAATTTAAGTAAAATTTAATTATTTTATAATTATATTTTTCGACAAGAATTACTACGAAACTGCATGAATTTGAGTTAAAAAAGGGCATGAAAAAGTCTATATATTTTTGTGTTTCCACCTGCTTCTTTCGAGAACAAGACCTCAAGTTACCTTGCCTTAAGTGATATATGTCTATATGTCTTTAGCATGGTACCCTGCACTGTTTTGTTTTCTTTCCATATGAACGCTGCTCTTTGTTTAGAGGTTGCTACAAGTGTTCCATCGAACACTTGCTCATATTATTCAATTTCAATCTCATTAACCTAACCTTGTTAGAATTAGATTAATTTAATGAACATGTTGTACATCCATCTATGTCTAGAGTTTGCAAACATGTAATTTTATAATAAAAAAAACCATTGAATGAAACAGTGTATTTAAGCAGATCTACGCTTCATTCATTAAAGAAAATAAGAGTTTCATCAAGTAATCCCAACCCTGTGAGATTTAGCTCATGGGTTGGAAATTAAAATTCAAATCCAAAGTATCATTCAACATCATGATCATCAAATCAATTCACGAAGAGTAATCAAGAAGTAACGGAAGAACTTCGAGGGAGATAGCTTTCGCTTATCCAACCCACACTCCAGCGATACAGTGTCCTGTGGTGGCTGAGAGGCTCTGCCTTCGTTTTCCTCTTTCCGTCTCTACTCAATCACTACCCTCTATTTTTTCCTAAGGATCTTCTTCTTTTTGTCTCCACCCTCTTTAGAGTTTCCTCATTTGGCTTTTATCATTATTTTCCTTAGGGTAAATCCAACAGTCCATGATTTTCTTCCCTCTTTCTCAAGTAGATATATCTGGTATAAGTTCAACTAGGCCTAAAATCAGTACGCTTTGAGTGCTAACTGGACATCTTCCCAGCATTTCCACGGCATTCGTGTTGACAAATTGTCCAACCCTTTGCCTCGATAAGCTTTCACTCCTTTACTTCTTGTTCCTCATCCTGCACATGCTAATCCACCACCATACATAACCCTTCCACAAGAAATTAAAAGTAACTAACATTTAAGTACAACCCAAGCTCCTAATGTAATGCTAAAACAAGAAAAATACTAATGGAATATCCTAAAATGCAACCAAATGTACCTAAGCACATGAATTAGCTAGATCTAAAGGCATGAAATATTACTATTTTTCAAGAGTTATCAACTACTTAACAGAAAATTAGAAAAATTTAAGCAAGAACCTTAAAAATATAAAGAAAGTAACTAAACTCTAAGCTAAAAAGATGTAAAAGATGAATAATGTGTAAAGTCTCCTCTTTCTCTCAGCTAAAATAAGGCTTTTTATTTTTATTACAACCCAAAATTTGCGTCCAACATGCCCTCCAGTGTGTAGTTTTGATTAGTATTGGAGTTGGACAAGGACTACCCTTACAATCATTTTTTGTCTCCTCTCGTCAAGGGTATCGCGATACCCATGGTTTGATATTGCGATATCCACGTCAGTATTAAAATAGGGGAGCCTTAAGAGGTTGGGTATCGTGATACCACTGTAGATAGCCTCAGTCCTCTTCATTGAAGCACTTTTAGGGGTATCATGACTTCTATGGTTCAATATCACGATACCACCCTTCTAGGTTATGTTTTTGTTCATGTTCGGGCCACCGTTGACTCCTTACCACACTCAATCAATTGATAGGGTCCCTACGGCGCATTTGGCCAATTCGGGTCTCAAAAGTAGCATAAAACACACTAATTCACTAATTAAAGCAAAGAACTAAAACTAAATAAATGTCACATCCCAAAATTCTATTAAATGTTAATTATTAAACTAGCATGATAACTGGTGTAGTGCTTAAGTAGCTTTAGTAACTCCTAAAATACGTAAGTTCTACCCTCAATAATATCATTTTATTTTTAAACAATTCATGCAAAATTTAGTCGACCTTTTTCATGTAAAAACCATCCATCTTTTGCATGTAACTCCTACTCATCATTTTTTTTTTGTAACTCCACACTTTAAATTTTGAAAAGATGAAACTCCCAAACTAATTGTGCATTACTTTCCCTAACTCTCTTATCTCCCCTCGTGAATGCTTTGTTGGGAGCTTACCTTTGGTGACTGTCCACTCCTCCCCCTCTGACACTCTCATTTTGTTTTCTTTTCATAATTTTTTCCTCTTTTCTCCGTAACTTTCTTTTCACTAAATAATGAAACTTTTCAAACGTTGTGCTTTAATTAAAAGTTTTTTCAAAAAAAAAACTAAATAAATTAGTATCTAAAATTTTAAGTTTTTCAAAAAAACTACTTAAACATAGTTGCTTTTATCAAGTAATAGTTTTCAATGGGTTTTAATGTGACTTCCGAAATTTGGCCGTAATGTCTAGGTTGGGTTTGAGGTGTTACATTTAGTAGTATCAGAGTCGAGTACAAAAATCAAACTGTGAATTTTAATTGAGTCTACATGTATGTTTTAAAAAGTATTTTTCTAATATTTTGATATTAAATTTAAAAATTAAATTTTTGAGAATCCAAGACTCCGATGTTGATTCCTCTTTAGATAATGTACTTACTAAGATATATATTGAATACTTATGTTATGAGATACTTGATCATAAGATTTTAAATACGTTTGAGTAATTAAGAATATCTTTGAAACTAAGGATATTTCAAAAAACATTAGGTTGGATGAACAACCCTGGAGTACGAACTCGTGGTAAACATCATCATGCAGCTCAGGATAAGTCAACTACTGCTCAATTGCCCACACCAGATCTTGGTGTTAATCCTGATGAAATTAATCCTACTGTGGATAATGAGAATTAGGAGTTTAAAGAATTTGTTAATGAGGTATCTAATCCTAATCCTGTTGATGTTGCTATATCACAAGCTCTATTGAGAGTGTTACAACGTGTAGCTAGAGGCCAAACTGATGCTGAGAGCTGTATATTTATAACAGAGGAGCTTCGATCTAATGGAGTTGAGGTGTTTAGGGGAGTTGCTGGGACAACCCCTACAGTAGTTAAGTATTGGATGGAAGCTACAGAAAGGATTCTTGATGACTTGAACTATACTTTAGAAAAAAAAACTAAAGTGTATGGTGTTGCTTCCTAGAGATAAAGCTTATTACTGGTGGCAACCTGTTGTTCAAGGTACCCAAGCTGAGAGGATAATTTGGGAATACTTTCAAAATGCATTCCAGAAGAAATATATGGGCAAGAGATACGTTGAAGCTCATAAGCTTGAGTTCATTGAGTTAAAACATATGGATAAGACAGTGTCTGAGTACGACATAGAATTCTTGAGATTAGGCCGTTATGCACAGGGGATGATAGCTTCAGAGCAAGATAAGTATGTAAAGTTTAAGAATAGGTTGAGATACAATTTGAAGGTCCAAGTTGCAATATTGCAGGAGAGAATTTTTGAGACTTTGGTTGATAAATTCAAGATTCTAAAGGAGGTGAAAGGTATTGAGCGTGAGAGAAAAGATAAAATCTAAACTCCGGTTAAGAGAGAATTTAGCTTAAGGAGTTCTAACCCACGTCCTATGAAGAGAGCCAAGGATAATAGACCGTGATAGAGCCCACACAATTGATACTGGAAACAAGACTCAAGAATATGCTCATTGTGGGAAACATAATCAAGGGGAATGCTTGGGGAAATTAGGAGCATGTCTGAGATGTGGGTCCTTAGAGCATCAAATTAAGGACTGTCTGCGTATGAAAGAATAGAGGCAAGCACCGCAATCAAATCATAATCAGAATTCAAGGGGACGAGGGAATAATAGTACTAGTAATACGATACAAAGAGCATCTGGTCAAGGTGCAAACCATACTGAAGCAAGACAGTTTGCCTTGGTTTATGCAGCAAGGCATAGAGAGGACCATAATGCAGCTGATGTCATTGTAGGTACTTTTACAATTAATTCTATACAATACTTTTCCTTCATAGATATAAGTTCTACTCATTCATACGTTGCCTGCTCTATGTTTGATAAACTGAATATGGTAGAAGACACTGTTAATGTTTTTCTGTGGTTAGTCCTTTAGGGCAATCTGCAGTGGTGAAAAAAATCTATAGACGATGTCAACTAGAAGCGCAAGGTGAAACATTTCCAACCAATTTGAAGGAATTACCATTTAGAGAATTTGACTTAATTCTGGGAATGGACTGGTTGGTCGAACACCAGGTCAGTCTAGATTGTACTTCAAAAAGGGTTTCACTGAAGATGACTTGTGGGAAGGAAATTATGTTTGTAGGGGAGCGTAGAGATTACTTGTCAAATGTAATCTCCACTATTATTTTTGAGAGAATCGGTAGAAAGGGATTTGAGGCATATCTAGCTTATATACTAGATACCAGTGTTAATAGCTCCGCTTTGAGTAACATCTGCACTGTAAAGGAATTTTCGGATGTTTTTCTAGAGGAATTGCCTGGGATACCTCTCGTTCATGAATTTGAGTTTGGAATTGAATTGTTGCTTGATACAGCTCCAAAGTCCATTGTTCCCTATTGCATGGCACTAAAAGATCTTAAAGAACTCAACATTCAGCTTCAAGAGCTTTTAGATCGTGAATTCATTTGACCAAGTGTTTCACCGTGGGGAGCATGAGTATTGTTTTTCAAGAAAAATGATGGTTCTATGAGGATGTAAACCAATTACAGATAATTAAATAAGTTGACCATCAAAAATAAGTACCCACTGCCTAGAGTTGATGATTTGTTCGATCAATTTCGAGGGGTAAAGGTGTTCTCCAAAATTGACTTAAGGTTAGGTTACTATCAACTCAAAGTGAATGAATCAGATCTGCCTAAGATTGCCTTTCGATCTTATGAATGCTCCGGCTGTATTCATGGATGTGATGAATCGAGTTTTCCAACCATACCTCAATAAGTCTTTTATTGTATTTATTGACGATATCTTAATCTACTCCGAGAATGAATGTGAACATGATGAGCATCTGAGGGTTGTTTTACAAATTCTTTGAGAGAAGAAACACTTTGCTAAATTGAATAAGTGTGAGTTTTGGCTTAAGGGGGTTATCTTTCTATATCAAGTGGTGTTTGTCGAAGGTATTCAAGTGGATCTTAAAAAGCTTGAAGCTATTCTAGAGTGGAAACAACCTAAGAATGTATCCGAGATTCAAAGTTTTCTTAGATTGGCCGACTATTGTCAGAGATTCAATGAGGGATTTTCTTTTATTACTGCTCCTTTAACGAAATTGTTGAGAAAGAGTGCTCCATTCAAATGGACTGATGATCAACAAGCCAGTTTTGAGAAACTTAAGACTGTGTTGACTCAATTACCTATGTTGATTTAGCCTGAGTCTAGAAAGGATTACGTGGTTTTCAGTGATGCATCACATATTGGTCTTGGATATGTATTAATGCAGAAAGGAAAGGTGGTAGCCTATGTTTTGAGGCAGCTCAAGCCATGTGAGTGTAATTATCCAACTCATGACTTTGAGCTAGTAGCAGTGGTTTTTGTGCTCAAGATTTAGAGGGATTACCTCTATGGTGAGAAGTGTATTATATACACAGGTCACAAGAATCTTAAGTATCTACTCACTCAAAAAGAGTTGAATTTAAGACAACTTTGGTAGATTGAACTATATAAGGATTATGATTGTACCATTGAGTACCATCCTAGTAAGACTAATGTGGTAGTTGTTGCACTAAGTCATAAGGCAATGACTAAACTTAGAGCTATGTTCATAAGATTGATTTTTTTCGAAGATGGTAGTATCTTGGCCGAATTGCAAGTGAAGCCTTTATTGATTAGTAAAATTAAAGAAAAGCAGCCTCTGGATATTTCTTTTCTACCTTACTTCAAGCAAGTTGAAGATGGTTCGACGACTGATTTTGAGTTTAATTCTGATGGAGTTCTTTGCTTTAGATGAAGATATTGTGTACCGAATGATATGGAGTTGAGACAATCTATTCTTTGGGAAGCACATAGTAGTCTCTATGCTATGTATCCTAGAGAAGATAAGATGTATCATGATTTGAGATAGTTGTATTAGTGGTCGGGTTTGAAACGTGAGGTGACTGAATTTGTTGCTAAATGTTTGACCTATCAACAAGTGAAGGCTGAACATGAACTTCCTTCTGGTTTATTACAGCTTATTAAGATTCCTCAGTGGAAGTGAGAACATATCACTATGGATTTTGTTAGTGGGTTGCCTTTGACTCCCACTAAGAAGGACTCCATGTGGGTAATTGTGGATAGGTTCACTAAGTTGGCCCATTTTCTACCGGTACATACTGGTTATTCTCTTTAGAAACTCGCAAAGTTGTATATTTTCGAGATTGTGCAATTACACGCCATACCTATTTCAATTATTTTTTTTAACATCCTTGATTTACATGCTTTTGGGTTATAGAACAAACCACCCTTTATTCCCCTTGGATAACATACAAGCATGCACAATTTTGTTCGTGAGTCCAACTTCCTCACATATGTATCCATTACGTGGGCTGGGTATCCCTAAATGCTTAAATGTTTTAGACTTGGTTTCCTGTCATGGCACAATTCTTATGGAGTTTTCAATGCTGCTTTATTTGGCACATCATTTAGAATAAAGCAAGCCATTTGTACCACATATCCCCAAACTAAAGTGCTTAACAACGTTCAATTACTTCTCTCTGCCATGCCATTCTATTGTGGAGTGCCCAACGCGATTAACTGGGATAGAATCACATTGTCTATGAGGTACCCTAAGAACTCATCAGATGGATATTCCCCCACCTCGATCAGACTGGAGTGGCGTTATAGGTAAACCTAGTTGTTTCTCCACTTTCACATGAAACTCTTTGAATTTATCAAAGGTTTCACTCTTGTATTGCATCAGGTATACGTACCCATATCTGGAATAGTCATCAATAAAGGTTACATAATACTTGTAACCACCTCTTGCACTAACACTCATGGGACCACATACATTAGTGTGCATAAGTTCTAAGGTTTTCCGACCCTGGTTCCTTTTGCATTAAAAGATCGTTTAGTCATCTTACCTTACAAGGAAGTTTCACATTGTGGAAGATCAACTTTTTTAAGCCAACTTAAGATGTCATCTTTCACAAGTCTAGTGATTCTTCCTCGGTTAATATGACCAAATCTCAAATGTCAAAGGTATGCCTCATTAGAGTGAGAAGTTTTAAGTTTTTTATTCGATACCTCAGTCTCAAGCACTGTGTACATATTTGGTTTGATAAAATAGAGATTATTTAACATCCATGCTTTACAAATAAGATTGCAATTTCTAAATATTGCAATTTCATTATTAAAAGTTAGGTCAAGCCGTCTTTATATAAACATGCAACGGAGATTAAGTTTCTTTTGAAACTTGGTACACAAAAAAGGTATCTTAAAATAATCTTCCTAAAATTATCAAAATAAAAATGTACATCTTCCACTACTTTAGTTAACCACACTTGTCCCATTCCTGGTCCACAACTATAAGTTATTATCTCTAAAATCTTTTGTCTATTTGAACCCTTGTAGAGAAATGAAAACATGATTAGTGGCTCCCGAATCAATGACCTAGTGGTCTATTAAATATTCCACTAAACAAGCTTCTATCATCAAGAGTTCCATACCTTTGCCTTTGGTAGCTAGGTATTCCTTCCACTCTTTACAGTTTGCCTTGAAGTGCCCTTTCTTATTGCAAAAAAAGAATTTAGACTTAGATAAGTCTTTAAGCTTTTTGGTTCTCTTCCTTTCCACTCGTTGAGACCCAGAGATCTTAGTCTTGCCTTTCTTAGTGTGCTTTTCCTTCCCTTTTAAGGAATAAGTGACGACTATATTTGCTTCTACTTTTTAGACCGGCTGACCATTGCTCAACATCAACTCATAGGATTGTAACTCCTTCATGAGTTCTGTAAGCATCAGGTTTTTTGTTGCCATGGCTATATACGGCTCGAAAATCAACAAAATCTTTTGACAAGCTTTTGAACACCATCTCAATTTGAGTGTTCTAATCCAGATTGACTCATTGTCTACAGCCTCGGAAAACTAGTCGATAAGAGTGATCATATGGTCTTTGACTAGAGTGTCAGGCTTTTGATGGGCATTCATCAAGCTAGTTATGGCAGACTATCGAGCCAAGAAAGCTTGGCCTCTGAACATGTCTTCTAGCTTATTTAGAATCGCTTTAACAGTCTTACAGCTCTCTAGTTGCTTATATAGAGTACCGGTCATGCTTGCTAGCATATAACAATGAGCTATCTCATCAGACTCTTCCCATCATTTTCTAGCCTCAGCTTGAGTGGTCGGTAGGCACTTATTATCAATAACTATTTTAAGTTTCTCACAACTCAAGACAATTATCAAGTTCCTTTTCCATTCCTTATAGTTATCTCCATTCAATTTATTTTTAGTGAGTATGTTCAATAAGGGAGTTGGTATCATTTTCAAACTGAAAATAAAACATTTATATATTAATATATTTGTATTAAGCAAATGTTTGAAAACATTTTACAATATTATGATATGCGTTAAATGATGCATGCATCTTACATTAAACCTTGGAAACATTTGTAAGTTGTTGCAAAGATAATTCTTACACCCATTGAATCAAGTCACCTTGGGGTGATCATGATCAACTAGTAAGAACATGGATTTACATCCAATTAGTACATGAACCTAATTCCTTAGGCATTCACACATACTAAAAACCGTGTAACATTTGGCCATCATTCTAACTTAAAAATAGCTCACTGGGGAGTTACTTAACTAGATAATTTGAGTCTATAACCATCAACTCAACATTTGTCGCATCATGCACAACAAATGAGTCATATTGGGACAATCTCATTGAGTAGCATAATGTGAGTACTTGTCCTCTTTGAAGATAGAATTTCTTAATGTATTGCATGATAATATCTACCCTAGGGGCCGGTCCAACTATCATATGATCATAAGAAAATTTTTCTTACTTTCAATAAGTCTCCTTAGTGAAATCCACATGACAATGTCTACCTTGGGGCAGCTCCATGTCATGCCATCATAAGAGACCATTGATGGAGGCTGGAGGTCTTATTTAAGGACCTTCCACTCAATATTTTAAGAAACATACAAGCTCTTTAATTTATGGTTTCAATAATGTATTATCAATATATGCATGACAAGTACATGTGACATTCTTTCCTAAACTATAGGGCATGCTTATCTCATATATGCATGACATGTTTTGGCAATTTTATAATATTCATATTCATTCACAAGATTCAATCAAATAATTTTGATTATTCACAATTTTTCTTTTAGGAAAAAACCAAAGAAGTGAATGTGACGCTTGCTCTAGGTAGGTTCCCAGAAAAAAAGGAGGTGAGTCGTATTTGACCACTTAAAAACTAAGCTTTTCTTTGCCAGATCCAATCCTAGACATGCATCTTCTCATTACCACACTTCTCACAATAATTGAATAACCTAAAGAAGTGAATGAAACAATACAACACATATATTTTCTCATTATCACATTTATTATCTTTGATAGATCAATTGTAGATCATCTCATACATATATATCACAATTATATCATAAATAATTATTAAAACTATATATAAAGAGACGGATAATAAAATAAAATTATCAATCAAAGTTTCCATTGTAACACCCCTTACCCGTATTCGACGCTAGAACAGGGTACGAGACATTACTAGACTTAAACACAAGCAAACATACATTTCTGAGTCATAAATTTTTGTCCAAATTAAAACTTTTTGAAATCGAGCACAAAGTCCCTAACATGAGCCTACGAGGTCCAAAACATGCTTTGGAAGCAGTTCAAGACTAAACCGATAACTTTAGAAAATTTTACGACAGTTGGAGTGTTTTTGCTATAGCAGGGGTCACATGCCCGTGTGGCTTGGGACATGCCCGTGTGGGCAAGCCGTGTGGTCACACACGCCCGTGTCCCAAACCCATGTAACTCTCTATTTGTCGCATAAGAACAAATTGAAATCACATGGCCAGGGCACACGACCATGTCCCGGGGACCGTGTCCTTCACACGGTTGTGTCTCATGTGCGTGTGCTCGATACTGAGCATTATATTTTGCCACAAATTTAGGTGCAGGGAACACACGCCCATGGGGCCGACTGTGTGTCATACATGACCTAGACACACGCCCGTGTGGACAATAATAAGGCTATTTACTAAGTCATTCCACCCTTATTCACACATACACTTACCCCAATTCAAAGGCACAAAACAATACATACTTAGGTAACCAAAACATCCACATTCATGGTTAAAACATATCAACTTTATATCTTTATCTAACATATTCACTACATTTATTAAGCCCTAAATCAAACATACAAATCTCACATTCATTAGGCTTCATTCAATTACTATCTAGTTACCAAATTATACTCAAATTCCTCATCAATAGGTCTCAATTCCAAACATTACACAATCATGCCATAAATCACATTTCCAAATATTTCACATTCACCAAGCATACCATGATCATATCACCACAGGCATTGACACATATATGAATATACTTAGGCTTACAACCATGTTGCCACTATAAGCCAACTTACATGGCCAAATAGCAAAACAAGCTTTTGACGATTACAAGCCATTACATTGGCTAAAATCATATGATGCATATAACAAAATGACCAAGTCCCTATACATGCCATAACTCAAAATACTTGAATTTATCAATACCCAAAATGATAGCTTGATATTGTGATAGGGTCTCCGGCGATCTCTAACCCGAGCTAGTTTGACAGCACTATAAAACATGAGAAAGGAAAGGGGGTAAGCTATATAGCTTAGTAAGTCCGTACAAAAATAATAAGCAACTCTTACCAATCTTTTATCAAATCCATCAATCTAAACACAAGATAATATAAATTGCTATAAATCTCATAGTTATAATTTTAATCAGTCATAATATTTACTCTAACAACTTATAAGCATAATTGATAAACCATAATTTATACATATTTATAACCCATGCTTAACGCATTTAATGAATGATTTCTCCTTAGATTTGGTGAATTCGATGCTCCTAATGCCTTAATTTCATGTTTTATCCTTAGGTAAGCATAGGAGAACGAAAGGAATGAGAAACAGGCCAAAAACTGAGAAAATGGGCCAAAGCACGAAATCAACACGGCCTGGACCTCCTTACACGGGCAGATCACACGGTCGTGTCAATCTAGCAGAATTGAAGCACGATTCACACAGGCAACTCACACACTCGTGCCAACTAACAGGCTCAAACACAGCCTGAAGTAATCGCAGACGGCCGCGCCACACGGGCGTGTCCCTGCCGAACCCTAGTTAAGCTTCATTCGGAAAAGGCCAAATTTTAAGGCTTCTAAGGCATTCCAAAGCCTATAAATACACCCTAAAAGAGGAAGAAAAGTGAGATGGAGAATAGGGAGTAAGGAATTACTCCGAGGAAGTCGATTGATCCATCTCAGAAGCCGGAGCCACCATCAAGACTGAAGATCTCTCCTCAACCTCCCTTCAGAGTTTTGGGTTTTCTTTATGTCTTGTAATTTTTATTATTCTAAGATGTGTTCTTGTTTAGTTATGAACTAAACCCCTAAATACCTAAGGGGGATGAAACCTATGACTAAACCTTGTTATTATTTCTGAATCATATGATAAATAATTAACTTGTTCTTAATTACGTGTTCTTAATTCTTGTTTTGGCATTTCAGGATATCACTTCAAGTTACTACTCTTAGTTGGAGGAGGAATAGACCCTGACTAAGAGTAACTTTGTCGTAATTAAGCGGAGTTGATTGCGCGCCTAGAGATAGGGTGACAAGATTTTACCGGATTAGGGTGAAACCTAATAAGGAAATCCATAGATCGAGTTAATGCAACCTTAGGGTGTTAATTAAAGATAACTCTCGGTTATTCAACCTAGGGATTAGACGTTGTTAGTCTCGAAAGGGATAATAATATACATTAGGGATTTCTACGGAACAAGTTGAATGAATAAATTGTCCGGTTCAGAGCCAGAATAACAAGTAAGAGTCTAGGTGGATTTTTCCTTAGGTATTGTCTCAATCAATCATTTTCCACAACAGTAATTTCCCAATTTCTATTTTCTGCAAGCTCTTACTTTAATTAGTTAGTCAAAACAATCTTCTTTTATTCGGCTAGATAATAAAATGACGGTCATTACTAGTACTCATAGTCCTTTGGGTTCGACAATCCGGTCTTGCTAAAGCTATACTACTGTTCAATAGGTACGCTTGCCTATTCGTGATCATAGTTAGTTTCAAGAACGATTCATTACAAATTTATAAAACTTATCAAACGAAAAATCGACGATCAAGTTTTTGGTGTCGTTGCCGGGGACTAAGATATTAGGAACACTCAATTTTTATTACTTTAGCCATTTATTTTCTTGCAATTTAACTTTAATTTTTACTTTACTAATTTTCTTTCTTTTTCTCCTGGCAGGTTTTTATAGTTTATGACTAGAAGAAACCTGTCAGGACGATTACTTTTCGACGAGGAAATTGATCGTACAGCACGTAAAAACTGATGAGAAATTAGGCGTAGCTTAAGATACACAGAAGAAGAGCAAGAGGACAATATCTCAACTACTACTGAAGAGATGGCTGAAAATCAAGACAATCCGCTACCTCCAGCCATACCTGCTGAATTAGCAAATCAGAATCCTGCTCCTCGTACTATGTATGATTATGCTAAACCTAATTTTACAGGAACTGAGTCAAGTATAGTTAGACCTACTATTGCTGCAAATAATTTTGAACTGAAACCTAACACGATTCAGATGATACAGCAATTTGTTCAGTTTGATGGTTTGCAGGATGAAAACCCCAACACTCACTTGGCAAATTTCCTAGAACTGTGCGACACTTTCAAAATTAATGGCGTTCCTGATGATGCCATTCACCTTCGGTTATTCCCTTTTTCACTGAGGAATAAAGCTAAACAATGGTTGAACTCACTACCACGAGGGTCCATTGCCACTTGGGAGCAAATGACTGAAAAATTTCTATTAAAATATTTTCCACCGACAAAAATAGCTAAGTTGCGTAATTATATTTCTTCTTTTGTGCAGATGGACTTAGAAACGCTTTACGATGCATGGGAGAGATTCAAGGACCTTTTGGAAAGGTGCCCACACCATGGGTTACCTCTATGGCTGCAAGTTCAAATGTTCTACAATGGTGTGAACCCTTCGACAAGACAAATGATTGATGCAGCTGCCGGTGGAACCATCAATAACAAGACACCTGAAGAGGCTTCAATTCACCGAGAGATGTCACGAATAACTATCGCTGGCAAGTCATGAGGACTAAGCCAACGAAAAACAAAGCAGGCGTTTATAACATCGATTCGGCCACCATGTTGTCAAATCAGGTAGAACTTCTGAATAAAAAATTGATGGTTTACTTGGTTCTACGCAGGTACATCCAGCGATGAAGTGCGATTCAAGTGGAGGAGGTGTGCCTACAGAATACTCACCATTCAATCCTACAACCGAAGAGGAACAAGTCAACTATATGGGTAACAATAATTTCAGATCTCAAAATAACCCATATAGTAATACTTACAATGCAGGTTGGAAGAACCACCCAAATTTCTCTTAGGGTGGTCAAGGAAATCAATGACCATAGAATCCTAAGGGTTTCCAACAGCCACCTTATCAACAGGAAAAGAAGCCGAACCTTAAGAAGATGCTATGCAAATTCATCTCGATGTTAGAAACTCATTTCCAGAATACCTAGACAACACTCAAAAATTAACAAGCATCAATTCAAGGGCTCGAGACACAGATAGGTCAGCTATCCAAGTTAATATCCGAACGACCACAAGGTAGTTTCCCAAGTAATACTGAACCAAACCCAAGGGAACAGCTCAATGCAATTGATACTCAAGAAGGATGCATTGAGACTGAGCCAGAACCAAGGCAAGAAAATGTGGAAAACAAAGGTGATGGTGAGGTAAGTCATAATAAAACGGTAAACGTAGAATACAAACCTCGTGTGCCATACCCTAAAGCAACAAGGAAAGATCGCTCAGATGAACAAGTCGGTAAATTCCTTAAACTTTTGAAAAAATTACATATTAACTTACCGTTTATTGAAGCTCTGTCACAGATGCCAAATGCAATGAAATTTCTAAAAAAGCTTCTAGCAAACAAGCAGAAGTTGGACGAAGCGTCACACGTGGAGCTAATCGCAGTGTGCTCGGCTATTCTACAGAATAAGCTACCCAATAAATTGAAAGATCCAGGGAGTTTTACAATTCCTTGCTTAATTGGTATTTTAGATGTGAATAATGTATTAGCCGATTTAGGGGCAAGTATCAATGTCATGCCTTACAAAATGTTTAAACAACTAGGTCTTGGGAAACCTAAACAAACTAGGATGAGCATCCAATTGGCAGATAAAACTATAAGATTTCCTAGGGGTATCATTGAAGATGTACTAGTAAAAGTGGATAAATTCATATTTCCCATTGATTTCGTTGTTTTAGACATAGAGGAGGAAACCAACACCCCTTGATTTTAGGGAGGCCCTTTTTAGCAACTACTAAAACAACTATTGATGTTGGCACAGGTGAACTCACCCTTCGTGTAGGAGATGAGACGATCACCTTTCAAGCTCGTAATTCTAGCATCATATCGAATATGGAAGGTAATGATCCACATCACCTTACTAAAACTGACAATACGATGCAACCTACTGTGCAGAGATTGAGCCTGAAAGAAGTGCACGAGCCATATTCCAACAACACTAGAAGACGCATTCATGAAGAACGAAGGCTACAGATAGAGGAGACGAATGGCGAGCACAGAAATCGAGAACACCCCGATAAATCGAAACTATGCCAAAATAAGCTCGATACCTCTCCACATCAACTTAAGGTTGGAGATCAAGTCTTATTAGATGCCACAGACCCTTACATTGTCACTCCCAAACTGGATGAGGAAACCCCTCTTACGGTACTTAGTATTTTCTCGTTCGGTACAGTGGAGGTAAGTCATCCTAAGTTCAGCACTTTTAAGGTAAACAATTCCCGGCTAAAGCTTTATTTTGATAAGAATGATAGCAGGAATGAGGAGTACAAACTCCTTAAACCACCTTGACCATTCAACAAAGAGGTAAGCCGAGCTTAAACTATAAATAAGGGCTTCTCGAGAGGCAACTCGAGCACTAATTGCAATAACTTCTTTAAATTTTAGTATTTAACACTTGCCATGACTAACAGAGCTCTTGAAAACAGGTTTACCATAGAGACAAGGCCAAGCACACGGGCGTGTGTAAGACCGTGTGGAAATAGGGCAATATTTTCCCAAAACACGGGCGACGATAAACCACCACGCCTGTGCCTAACACCCGTGGGCGAACCTGTCAAATTAACACGGGTGTGGGGACTGCATACACGGGCATGGGAGAAGCGAACAAGGTAAAACACGATCGTGTGACACGGCCATGTGCATCAACACGCCCGAGATACACCGGTATGTGTCAAATTTCAGACGCACCAAAATAGGAAAAACGCAAAACACACGAGCGTGCCTCAAGGCCGTGGGACGAACTTTCAACTTGCAATAAACACGGGCTGGACACGACCCACACGGGCATGTAAGGCGACCGTGCCACCTACAAAATTAGACTATTTCCCTTATTTTTATTGTTATTCCTAGTTCTTTTTTTTAATTGATTCACGTGGCTTACCTTTATGATTATTACCAGGTTATTATTTCCTCCGAATCAAGCTTTACCTTCAGTTCTATTGACAATTCTCGCTTTCGCCAAACTAGGACATTCATTCAGTACTTAGGAAGTTTCAATTCTTTCCCTATCTTATGATCTTATATTTTCTTATATATCTAACCTTGTACATTAAGGGCAATGTACATCTTAAGTGTGGGGGGTAATCATTTCATTATCTGAAAATCCCTGAATAATGCTTTGTTCTCTTGTGAATCTCTCATATCATGTTTAAGTTGAATTTTGATTGACTGATAATTTTGATTGATATATCTTGAATTAAAATATAAGCATTCATGCATTGATTGTTAAACTCTAAGACACTAGAAAATCAAGCATGATAAGTTGATTTTTAAGAATTTAAAAATTTAGGTTGTTTCCCCAAATTTAGGTATTATCTTGAATTGAATCCCACAGATTGAAACATCAAAAAGCCATATTTTTGTGAGATTTTTGAGCCTTTTGAGCATTTATTAATTCTTTCATGCTCACTTTTATTATTGTTTTGTGTGTGCCAATATTGAATTGTTATTCTAGAACTTGCCTGATTATGCATGTCAAGACCACACTATTCGATTTGATATATCAAGATGATAGAGGCACTTAGGATTAACCCACTCATGCCATGAAAAGCCTACCTCCACGATTAACCCTTAGTAAACCCCTTTGAGCCTAACAAGCCATTCATTGTACCACCCTCGATATTAACCATTAACCCATTCTTGTTGAAATCCCCTTAAATTAATTTGATCCCCAATTTTTATCGAGAATTGATTTGAATAAATTGCTTAACTATGTCTTGTTATTAATAGTAATCTATGATATTTGGCGTGTTCTAAAAAAGAAAAAACCCCATGCATATAAATCAGTAGTTATCTTTTGTTTGTAAGTCACATTCCATAGTCAAAGAAGAAAGCTTTGTTGTATGCAAGCGATGATTTAATATTTTTTCTAGTTAAGTAATTTTTCAAGTCAATCTCGATTCTAACCCTTTCTTTCAGTTTGTGACCACACCCCCTAACTAAGCCTCGTTACAACCCTTTAAAGACTTTTGGATTGATGTATCATCTCAATTTATAGTGGTGGAGATTTGATTTTTATGCAAGCTTATGGTAATAACTTTTCATATTGACTGATGTGCTAATTTCATTGTCCTTAAACAGTTCGAGTGATTTGAGTGAATCTTTAGTGAGGATGTTAAACTCTATAAGGTTCCAAATCAATGATAACTACCTAGGGGAGGGGAGAGACCTAAGTTTTTCATGATTAAAATGCTCACTTTAGAATGTTTGAAGCTCTAATGTTCTTTTAGTTGAATTCTCAATGTATGATTACTTATAAGATGATTTGAAATAATATTGATCGAAATTATAAGTTGAGAAAAATGAAATTTTAACTATGATTCGAGGATTTTGCTTGAGGACAAGCAAACGCTTTGGGATATTTGATAAACCGTAATTTATACATATTTATAACCCATGCTTAACGCGTTTTATGAATGATTTCTCCTTAGATTTGGTGAATTCGATACTCCTAATTCCTTAATTTCATGTTTTATCCTTCGGTAAGCATAGGAGAACGAAAGGAACGAGAAACGGGCCAAAAACGAAGAAAATGGGCCAAAGCATGAAATCAACACGGCCTGGATCTCCTTACACGGGCAGATCACACGGTCAATCTAGAAGAATTGAAGCACGATTCACACGGGCAGCTCACATGCCCGTGCCAATCTAACAGGCTCGAACACGGCCTGAAGTAATCGCACACGGCCGTGCCATACGGGCGTGTCCCTGTCGAACCCTAGTTAAGCTTCATTCGGAAAAGGCCAAATTTTAGGGCTTCTAAGGCATTCCAAAGCCTATAAATACACCCTAAAAGAGGAAGAAAAGTTAGACGAAGAATAGGGAGTAAGGAATTACTCCGAGGAAGCCGATTGATCCATCTCAGAAGCCGGAGCCACCATCAAGACTGAAGATCTCTCCTCAACCTCCCCTTCAGGAGTTTTGGGTTTTCTTTATGTCTTGTAATTTTTATTATTCTAAGATGTGTTCTTGTTTAGTTATGAACTAAACCCCTAAATACCTAAGGGGGATGAAACCTATGACCAAACCTTGTTATTATTTCTGAATCATATGATAAATAATTAACTTGTTCTTAATTACGTGTTCTTAATTCTTGTTTTGGCATTTCAGGATATCACTTCAAGTTACTACTCTTAGTTGGAGGAGGAATAGACCCTGACTAAGAGTAACTTTGTCGTAATTAAGCGGAGTTGATTACGCGCCTAGAGATAGGGTGACAAGATTTTGCCGGATTAGGGTGAAACCTAATAAGGGAATCCATAGATCGAGTTAATGCAACCTTAGGGTGTTAATTAGAGATAACTCTCGGTTATTCAACCTAGGGATTAGACGTTGTTAGTCTCGAAAGGGATAATAATATACATTAGGGATTTCTACGGAACAAGTTGAATGAATAAATTATCCGGTTCAGAGCCAGAATAACAAGTAAGAGTCTAGGTGGATTTTTCCTTAGGTATTGTCTCAATCAATCGTTTTCCACAACAGTAATTTCCCAATTTCTATTTTCTGCAAGCTCTTACTTTAATTAGTTAGTCAAAACAATCTTCTTTTATTTGGCTAGATAATAAAATGACGGTCATTACTAGTACTCATAGTCCTTTGGGTTCGACAATCTGGTCTTGCTAAAGCTATACTACTGTTCAATAGGTACGCTTGCCTATTCGTGATCATAGTTAGTTTTAAGAACAAGTCATTACAAATTTATAAAACTTATCACACGGAAAATCGACGATCAATAATTTAACATATCTAGGAATTAGCCTAACAATCGTAATCTCTCCTTTGTAACATATTACAGTAAATAACAAATCATTTCAGACCTCATAGTAAACATGTACATTAATTATGGTTATTAACATTTCAAGCACATATTTTAGCATCCTTAAATTGTTTAAAGCTCATATATTCTCATACTTCCATAATCTTTTTAGTAGGCAATTATGCCCATCTTTCCTTTTTCTCATATCCGATAAATTACAGTTCGTGTGAATATAACATACTATATCATAACTTAATTTTGGCCCAAAAGTCAATTACACAATCACCAACTGAATTTACCATGTATTTCGTACATCACAAGTATAGACCAATAATCACAAGGCTTTCACAATACATTCTCATGGAAATCATGAACTCATAATTTCATAAAGTCAATGCTTATAAATTTTACGTACATACCTGTACCAATTTGTAATACATACATGCTCTTTCTCTTCTTTGACATACCCATTAAGTTACCTGTTGAACCACTTAGAATACTAAAGGATACTCGAAAAGCTTGTACTCACATTACCGTACCAATGCCAATCCCAGATATGGTCTTACAAGTAATCTCGTATCGATGCCAATAGCCTAGCTATGGTCTTACACGAAGTCTCATATCGATGCCATATCCTAGATATGGTCTTACACGTAGTCTTATATCGATGCCATATCCCTGATATGGTCTTACATGTAACCTCAGTAACCCTAATGTCATGACATTTTATCCAATCTATTCCTAAGGTTCAACCGGGACTTTAGCTGTATCGAATCTCTATCAGTCATTTTCGTAGTATTGTACTCAATAGCATTCACATTTTATTTCAATAATATAGCATTTACCATAATTATATCAATTAAGCATTTATACATATATAATTTAATGCTTATTAAACATACGAACTTACCTCGACATAAAAATGGCAAAAAGCACCTAACCGTCAAATACTCGTTTTTCTCCCGTTCTAATTTCGAACCTCATTTTTCTTGATCTATAATATAACATTGAACTTATTTAATCATTATACTATTCAAATCAGCCCAAAATCAAATTATGACAAAAATTACATTTTTGCCCCTAAAGTTTCACATTTTTACAATTTAGTCCCTAGGCTCATAAAATAAAATGTACTCAATTTCTTCAACACCCATTGCTAGTCAAACCTTATACATGTTTATAGCGGCCCACGTTTTTCTTTTATTTGTATTTTAACACCCATTTTACAACTTTTTACAAATAGGTCATTTTAGGCATTTTCATCAAAAATCACTTAGCAAAAGTCATTTATCATACACCAAACATACATTTCCTACCATTAGACATAAAAATACACAAATATACATCATGGGAAAAATTTTAGACCTTGATTATTTCTTAAATTAGTGGTAGAAATAGATAGATCATGTTACGAGGATTTTAAAAACATAAAAATCATTAAAAACGGGGCTAGAATGGACTTACAATCAAGCTTGGAAGCTTGAAAAACCCTAGGCATGGTTTCTCCTTGTGAATTTCGGCCATGGGAGGAAGATGGACAAAAATTGGCTTTTAATTTGGCTTTTTAATTCATTTAATTACCAAATTATTAAAATGCCCTTAATGAAAAACTTTAAAAACATACCTAACCAAGTCCATTTTTGTCCACCAACTTAACCAATGGTCTAATTACCATTTAAGGATCTCCAATTTAAAATTCATAGCAATTAGACACCTCTAGCATGTAGAACTCAACTTTTTCACTTTTTACAATTTAGTCCTTTTGATTAAATTGAGTGCCCAAACGTCAAAATTTTTGAACGAAATTTTCAAGAAATCATTCCATAAAATTGTAGACCATAAAAATATAATAAAAATAAAATTTTTTGCATTAGATTTGTGGTCTCGAAACTATTGTTTTGACTAGATCCAAAATCGGGATGTTACATCCATGGTTCTATTTCTAGAAAATAAATGAAAATAAAAATTATATTATTTTTCATCACAAGGTATTCCTTGTGCTCTTGATCATGGGCTCCTTTTCGGAAAAATTACATTTATATCCTATGTATGTTTCTGACTCAAAAGAATTCTATAAATAAAAAAATAATCTTACGTGGAGATGATAGTCTATAGCCTATTTCCTAAAAACCATAACGTTGGCAAAAAATAATAATTATAGAACCAATATATATAATATTGCATTCATTCACATACATTCCCCTAAACATGTGAATAATTACAAAAATGTCACATCTTATCAAATATTAATCAAACAAGATGTAGAGAGGTTTTTGGTCTCGGTTTACACCATAAACATAGCATAACCTGGTTCAGATACCAATTGCTGGAAAAAACATGGTTTGAAAACGGTTTCCTTGCACAGTAGAAATTAAAATTTTGAAAATCGACTCAATTTGTGATTTTTATAGCAATAAACCTTAATAGAATATGCACTTGTTTTTTTGATAAGCGGATCATTAATATTTTCCAACTTTCAACCAAACGATCTTCTCTGCTATTCTCGTATGACGAACTACTTCGATTGTGAGCTCAAACCAATTGAACCAAAACACAGAACTAGAAAAAAAAAGTTTTCTTTTTGGGGCGAAAACAAAAATTCTTTCTTCATTAAAAGAAACTGGTAAAATTGTTATTTTGAAAAAATATATTTAAAAGTTGAAAATAAATTCTCTCTATTTTTCAGTAGAATAATAATCTCTCAAAAGTTGTCTTTATAGCTCTACCAATGCCATTTCTTTATAATAAGAAAAGGTAGAACCCTTGTAGAGTTGTAAAAGTTCATTTATACTAGAAAAACATTTAACTATGATATACGGGGTGACCCTACCTCTTTACATGAAGGGTTTTGGACCACTCTCACATCGGGTCCAATTACAAGTACTTCTCGAGCCGTTTTGACTCAATACTCTGTAATATGATCCAACCCGGTTTAATTTTTCTATTTTCCAAAATAAATTTTAATATTTATATATTAAATAATTTTCTCATCCCAAATTTATCCCATTAAAACTTTTGAAAATTTTACCGAAGGTAAAATTTTGACGATTTTAACCCAGTAAAATTTCGAGAAAATTAATTAAATATGTCACAACTCAACATGTTCACTATGACTGAATTATTTATTTTCATTTTCGAGCTTTAATACAGTCCAAAAACATAAACTCATTCTTCCTTCATTTTTAAGTAATCCTATAAAGGATTGCAAGTTTCCATTTTCATTTTCATTTCCATTTTTAGAAACCTACATTCATTTCCAAATGATTCCATTTTTCCACTCCGAAGAAAACCATAATCATTCCAGAATGTTTCCCATTTCTCTTTTTCTTTTCATTCCGTTCATTTCTATTCAAACACACAATTTGTTTCCGGTTTCAACCAGCTAGCAGAGGGACCGATTGAACATATGTAGTTGAGGCTCAAATGATTTATAATTAATTTCTTGTTTTTCGCCTATTAATTATAATCTCATCTAGTCACGAAGTCATTCCACTATAGTATCGTGACTAAGCTCTCCTTAACGAAATACCATTACGAAAGCAACTACTAAGTACTCGTTCAATGACCTTGTCATAAATGTGTTACTCTCATAGGATATCATTGGTCTCTTTGGGATAATATCCATTCTCCCAATATGATCCTATTTTATCTCATGGTAACCATTACATATTCATTTATGAAAAGTCAATTGTTATCAAATATTGATCAATTCATCCCTTAGAAATACGAACGACCTGTGGCTACGTTTACTTTTCATCAACCATGTAATGCTAATGAGAGGTTATCTTTTACCCATGTTTGGGGCTATGAATTCCACTGTTGTGAATGATGCTACATGCTACAGAAGTCCTGCACCCAATGTATCGGCTTTCGATTCCTTATCTATTTGAACTTAGGCTTTTACTTACATCAAAGTGTACGAGTCACGCATACAGAAAAATGGGGAAGCGTGGTGGAGGTTCTATCTTGGGAAGCATAAAAAAATGGGGTTGAAAGAGTGGTCATTATCCAAAGCCAGCTCGCTATATGGTTTGTGAACCATCCAGTTGAGGTGAAAGTTTCAATCACCTTGTCGAACATTTTAGGGGATGACGAGCATACAACCATAAAGTATGTACAGTTTTACATAGTGGACCACCCGATGGCATACAATGCCATCTTTGGGAGACCAATAATGAGAATGGTGAGGATGGTAGTGGCGACATTCTGCATGAAAATTAAGTTCCCAATAAAGACTGGGGTTGGTTTTCTTCGATCTGTTTAGCACACAGCGAGACAAAGCCACATGCTATCTGTCAAGCAAATGAGGGAACCCTTAACTGAGGGGTAAAGTTCGCAAGAGGTTGAATTAGCAAGCCAAGTTCTTGACCTAGACAGTTTAGATGTGAGAGACGAGCATAGGAGCAAAAAACCCGAAACTGTAGAGCACACCAAAACTCTACAGCTCTTATGCGACAATGAAGAGAGAACAGTTAAGATCTCGCCAGCATTAAAGGAGGATAAAAAAACATGTAGATCAAGTGCCTGAGGAAAAACTCAGATGTCTCTGCCTGGCCAACGGCGGACATGCCAGGTGTGGACCCGTAGATAATTGTGCACAAGTTAAATGTGCTCTCTAAGGCAAAGCTGATAAAGTAGAAAATAATGAAGTTCGCACCACAAGTAGTAAAGGCAGTAAGGTAAGAGGTCACCAAGTTACTATCGACAGGGTTTATCAAGGTGGTGGAATACTCAGACTAGGTCTCAAATGTTGTAATGGTGAAGAAGGCGAGTGGTAAATGGAGGATGTGCATCGACTTCACAAACCTAAAAAAGGCGTGCCCTAATGACAACTTTTCTTTACCCTCAATTGATTGTATAGTTGACGCCTCTGCAGGCCACTGATTCATGAGTTTCATAGATGCTTTTTCAGGCTACAATCAGATCCTACTGGATCGGGATGACAAAGAAAAAACAACCTTCATCATCGAAGAGGGTCTCTTCTGCTATCTAGTCATGCTATTTGGCCTCAAGAACGCAGGGGCGACCTACCAGAGGCTGGTAATAGGTTATTCAAAACCAGATAGGTCACAGCCTAGAGGTTTATGTGGATGACATGCCTATGAAAAGTGAGTCCATGGTGGAACACATATGAAGCCTGTCAGAGACGTTCGTATGCTAAGAACTCACAGCATGAAGTTAAATATAAAGAAGTGCACCTTTGGTTTGCGAGTCGGTAAGTTCCTAGGCTTTATGATCTCAGAAAAGGGGATAGAGGTGAATCTAGAAAAGATTCAAGCCATCATGGAAATACCTCCCCTGCTAACCATAAAAGAAATTCAATGCCTAACAAGCTAGATTGTGGTGCTTAATAGATTCATCTCTAGAATGACAAACAAATACCTCCATTTCTTTAAGGCTCTAAGAATCACCTTATCAAGGATTGAAGAATGCCAAGAACCTTCGAGAAATTGAAACAGTATCTCACCTCCACTCTATTGTTGAAGTCACCTCAGACAGGAGAAACACTCTACCTCTACTTGGCCACCTTGGAAGAGACGGTCGCAGCGGTACTGGTTAAATCAGAGGGTGCCCATCAATTTCTCGTATACTATGTCAGCAAAGTACTCTAAAAAGATGAGCTAAGGTACATAAAAATGTAAAAATGCAGCTATGCCTTGATTATTACAGCTCAAAAATTATGACCATACTTCCAAGCCCATCCAATCGTCGTAGTTACTAACCAGCCTATGAAAGAGGTGTTATCCAAAGCAGATACCTCGGGAAAAGTAGCAAAGTGGAGTCTCGAGCTCACTGAATTTGAGGTGGACTTCGCCCCACAAACAATAATAAAAGGACAGGTACTAGCAGACTTCATAATGGAGTGCTCGTTTGAGAATACCAATGATCCAACAAGTAATACGGGTTATAACCTGATATATCAAATAGTAAAATACCTTGTAAAGATTATGTGATATATGAACATTGCAGTTTAATTTGGCATATTTTATGATGAGGCATAACATGCTAGCAACTCTTGAATTCTATGGCAAAGAATCATGTGTCCTATATTTTGTACTAAAATTTGTTTTTCGTTTGTTGAACACCGTTGATAGTAAATCAACCCCCAGAAAGTACACATACAACTGGCAATCCAAAAAGTTGGTAGCTTATGTTCACAGCTCCATAGCCAAAACAGGATGAGGGGCAGACACATTCGTAATTGACTTCTATGGCAATGAATGGCAATATGGATCACTGTTTGAGTTCTAAACATTGAATAACACAGCCAAATATGAAGCACTGATCTTAGGACTACAACTAGTATGCCAATTAGAAGCAATGATCTAATCATCCACACAGATTCCTAATTGGTGGCAAAGTAAATAAATGGCAAATACGATGTAAAAGAAGCAGTGCAAAAAAAATATCATACGATGGAAACTCAACTACTCGCAGAATTTGACAAAGTCGAAGTGAAATAGCTCCCAAGAAATGATAGCACATACATCGACTCTTTGTCAAAATTAGCATCCTCCATCATTATTGAACAAAGAGGAAAAATCCTACTCGAGCATAGGGAAGCCTCGAGCTATGATGCGCCCCAAATACTCTGTATGGCCCAAGAGGAGACATGGATGACGCCAATAATCCAAACACTACAAGGTGAACAAGAAAGCCAAGATAAGAAAAAGCTCACAAAGCTACAACGCAAGGCTACGAAGTATGTCATTATTGCGAACTATGAATATTTACTAAACTTCCTATATATGAGTTACATACTAGATATTGCAAACTCATTACGTGCTAAATTAAAAATAATGTGTTTCATCTTACGTTTAATATATACACCATTTTGGAGGGTGTACTATATAGAAAAAGGGTTTTCACATCCACTGTTGCGGTGCTTGTCAACAATTGAAGTCGAATACATTATGAAAGAGATCCACGATGGAATTTGTGACTACCACTTAAGAGGTAAATTACTTACATAGAAGATCTTTAGACAAGGATACTACTGGCCTATCATATAGAAGGACGCCCATCAGTTAGTTAACAAACGTGGTTCTTGCCAAAGGATGCCAAAATCGAAAGGCAACCAGTGAAGCCCCTTCAGATCATGTCAGGTCCTTGGCCTTTCGCAACTTGAGGGGTTGATATCCTTAGTCCGTTCCCTATAACCACAGCACAAAATAAATTTATAGTTGTGGTTGTGGACTACTTCACCAAGTGGATCAAAGTTGAAGCTTTAGCGGCCATTACAGAAAAGTAGATAGAGTCTTTTATATAGAAATCGATTGTCTATAGATTTGGGATACCTTGCACAATTATCACAAACAATGGCATGTAGTTCCTAGGAAAATTCACGCAGTTTTGCACTGACCTCCAAATAGCTCTAGCTTAAAGCTATGTCAAAACACCACAGATCAATGGATAGGTGGAAGCTATGAATAAAAAAATCTTGACAGCCTTAAACCCTAAACCCTAAGCCCTCAAGAAAAAAGTGGGTGAAGCTAGGGGAGCTTGGATGGAAGAAATACTAGGAATTTTATGGGCCTTACGGACTACACCTTACACAGTGACGGAAGAAACAACTTTTTCTCTTGCCTACAGCACAAAAGCTATAATCCCTGTGGAGATTGGTTTGAGGTCGCACAGAACACAGCACTTCAATGAGAAAGCTAATATGGAAGCCCTCAAGCTCAACCTCAATTTGATCAACGAACTCAGAGAGATAGCTAAAATTAGAAACGTAACACGCGCAACAAGTAGCTTACTACTATAATTATAAGGTTAGAAACAAACAGTTCCAAGTGGTAACCTCGTCTTAAGAAATACTGAGGCTAGCATACTTGCTTCTCAACGAGGAAAAATGGCTCCAAATCCAGAAGGACCGTATAAAGCGATAGAAAAAATAGGTTACGAAGCATATAAACTAGCAAGAATGGAAAGCACAGTTGGACCACAAACTTGGAGCACTCGACATCTCAAGAAATACTATGTATAACTTTCTATCCTATAAATGAAAAAAAATCGCCAATAATATTCATGTGGCCCAAAACAATTAGTGAGAGCAAAGCTCTCAGTTGTCATATTAAGGTTCGCAGGCGAAGAGCCGTAACCTCCAAAATAATTAGCAAGAGCAATGCTCCAAGTTGTCATATTAAATTTCTCAGGCGAAGAGTCGTAACCTCCACGACAGTTACTGAAAGCAAAGCTCCCAACTGTCATATTAAGGTTCGCAGGCAAAGAGCCGCAACCTCCAAAACAGTTAGCAAGAGTAAAGCTCCCAGTTGTGTCGCGTGTGAAATGATATGCGAATTGTGCAAGTTTACATGTCGAATCAAGTAAAAAAATGATAAGTGAGATCGTCTCCACAGGGATCGATTAGGTATAAAATGGTTGAGTTATTATAATGAGTATGATTAATGTTATGACAAAAATAATGATAAGAATGCAGTGGTAGTTTAAAGGAATAATGATGTGTGCAATATGTGTAACTGATAAATAATGGAAAATGCTATAACAAGACAATAGTAAGAATGCAATGGCAAATTCAAGAATAATTACGTGAACAATATGCAAATGAACAAGTAAACAACTAAAAATACTATGGCGAAGATACCACGACAAAGGATAGAGGGTCTATATTGTTAATTTGGAAGGTCGGGATTACTAACAGTAATGCCTCGGCAAAACCATACTCAATCTACTACTCAGAAGAGTTCTAAAATGGTCTACTTCTTTCGAGAACAAGACCTCAAGTTACCTTGCCTTAAGCGATATATGTCTATAGGCCTTTAGCACAGTACCCTGCACTTTTTTGTTTTCTTTCCATATGAACACTGCTCTACGTTTAGAGGTGCTACAAGTATTTGGTCAAACACTTACTCATATCATTCAATTTCAATTTCATTAACCTAACCTTGTCAGAATTAGATTAATTTAATGAACATGTTGTACATCCATCTATGTCTAGAGTTTGCAAACATGCAATTTTGTAAAAAAAAAACCATTGAATGAAACAGTGTATTAAAGCATATCTACGCTTCAATCATTAAAATAAGAGTTTCATCAAGTAATTCCAACCCCATGAGATTTAGCTCATGGGTTGGCAATTAAAATTCAAATCCAAAGTACTATTCAACATCATTTTCATCAAATCAATTCATGAAGAGTAATCAAAAAATAATGGAAAAACTTTGGGAAGATAGCTTTTGCTTATCTAGCCCACACTCTAGTGATGCAGTGTCCTGCAGTGGCTGAGAGGAACTACCTTTGTCCTCCTCTTCCCATCTCTACTCAACCACTACCCTCTATTTTTTTTACCTAAGGATCTTCCTTTTTTTCTCTTCTGTTTTCCACCCCCTTTAGCGTTTCCTCCTTTGGCTTTTATAATCATTTTCCCTAGGGTAAATCCAACAGCCCATGATTTTCTTCTCTCTTTTTCAAGTAGATATATCTGGTACAAGTTCAATTGGGCCTAAGATCGGTATGCTTTGAGTGTTAATTAGACATCTTCTCAGCTTTGCCACGACATTCATGTTGACAAATTGTCCAACCCTTTGCCCCGGCAAACTTTCACTCATTTACTTCTTATTCTCATCCTGCACCTGCCAATCCACCACCACACACAACCCTTACACAAGAAATTTAAAAATAACTAAAATTTAATTACAGTCCAAGCTCCTAATGTAATGCTGAAATAAGAAAAATACTAATGGAATGTCCTAAAATGCAACTAAATGTACCTAAGTAAAGGCAATTGGCTAGATCTAAAGGTATGAAATATAACTCTTTTCAAGAGTTATCAAGCTATCATATTAAGGTTGGAAGGCAAAGAGCTGCAACCTCCAAAATAGTTAGCAAGAGCAAAGCTCCTAGCTGTCATATTAAGGTTCACGGGCGAAGAGCCACAACCTCTAAAATAGTTAGTCAAAGCTCCTAGTTGTCATATTAAGGTTCGCAGGCAAAGAGCTGCAACCTCCAAAATGGTTAGCGAGAGCAAAGCTCCCAGCTGTCATATTAAGGTTCGCAGGCGAAGAGCCGCAAGCTCCAAAACAGTTAGTGAGAGCAAAGCTCCCAGCTATCATATTAAGGTTCGCAGGCCAAGATCCGTAACCTCTAAAATAGTTAACGAGAGCAAAGCTCCCAGCTATCATATTAAGGTTCACAAATGAAGAACCATAACATCTAAGACATTTAATGAAAGTAAAACTCTCATTTTGTTATCTTTCAGAATTTTTCTAAGTGTGAAACAGCTCACGTATTCGTATCTATAGCTTACTATCTTTCAATTTTTTTCCAAACCATAAAATAGCTCGCAGATTAACATCCCCAGCTGTGGTACATTCCAAAATTATCATTAAAAATTGCAACTAACAATTGTCCAAGATTCTTTATAAATACCAATATAATTCTGCAATGAAAATAAATGAAGTACAGAGTATTCAAAAAATCAAGGCATATTATCCCTATCTACGCCTTGATGCACATGATCAGAAGGAGTAACGTCATTGTTCATAGCGGAGGGGACCATATCCTCGTAGCAGGAGGATACTCCTCTATGTAAAAATCTAGAAAAAGCCTCTAGGTAGACACAAAAGAGTCCCATGTAGCACTTGAAGGACATAGCACATCAAAGCCTAGTGAGCTCATATCCACCCTTTCGAGAGCATCAAGATCCACCTTGTGAATATCGAAGAGACCAGTAGCGACCTGGGCATGAAGCAAAATGTTCATCTTCAGCTTTCAAATATAGCTTAAGACATTCTCAGTTGTCTTTTTCTTAAAATCCTCAAAGACTTGAAAATGTTCCCTGATCGTGCCTCCCACTTGGTCTTGACATTCGCGGATAATCCTATCTATTTCTACTGACTGCTCTTCTGTAAGCCCGTCCAACTCAGCTCGCAGAGCTTCTTTTTTTTCCCTTTCAGCGATTACTTCACGCTTTAACCCCTCTACCTTAGTCTCCACTATGGCCAAACATTCCGTGAGATCTTTATTTTGCTTAAGGATGATCTAATTTTCCTTCATCATCTTACGACACTGCTCGCTAACTCTTGCCAATTATGCCTTAAGATCCGTGAGCTCCTTTTGATAGGCCTCCTCATACCTTAATCCAACAACATTGGCCTTAGAAAGCAGAAACTGCATAGAAGAGCACAAGCTTGAGGCTGGGGGTAGTTGTGCGCTCCTTGGCCTAACAGCTTCTAACACCAAGGCCTGCCATTCAAGGGCTACGGCATTAGGGTTATAGGGGTACTCCTGCACGCTCAAATCCCCATGCCAAGGAAATGAACCTCTATTACCCCCAATTGGAGTCCCTCTAGCAATAGGCACAAGAGGATACACATGAGCAGCAAGCGAATTGGTATCATCAGTAACAACAATTGGTGAACTAGTAGAGGGAGTAGAATATGGTAAGTTCACTGGTAGAAGATGGGTATGACTTGAAGCCCCAACATCCCCAATAGAATCTGCTTTCTTTTTACTACGACACTCGAGCTATGCACTACTCCTCTCCTCTTCGCTTACAGAGCCAATACGCATAGCCTCTGCAGTGGTCTTATGCTTCTTGCGTGTATTGCAAAAAAGGAATCGATGTCTATTACCTCGTCAAGTTTACAAGAAAGGCTATCAGTTCCACTTAAAGTATCCTTAGATCCTTGTCCAATTCCTGCACCAGCAATAACCCTGTGATAAGTGGAAGCATTTAATAAATTAATATCTGACCCAACAACCTCTCCTTGTGTGAACTCAGTAAAAGCAAACGGACGAAACTTCATCTTGTAGAAGTGATAGAAGAAGTTAAAGTGCTCTGTCATATGACCCAATAGTATCTGATCCAACTAATCAGAAGAATCATGAGGCTAAGTAGCATTCTCAAGCAACGCACCAATCGATTGAGCGACCTTTTGACTGTCGGTCTCCATCCGTTAGGGCTAAAACCCTCCAAAAAATACTTAAAGACATCCCTCACTGTGATGAGAGTCTCTAAAATCAACGAACGACCAATGCGAAACCTCTAAAACTGGGCAACAACATCATTCGTAGCAAGGCTTCATTGAAATGCACACATACCTTTACTGAGTTAGGCCCATCTTATGGGAAATCTGAAGTCCTCACCAAGCATATTGCGAACTTGGACGTACTTTTCCTCGGTTCAAATAAAGGTTGGAACAATTATTTCGAATAACTGTTTGCACTTTCTTGCGAGGAGAAAAATAGTAGAACCCCGTTGAATCCTCTAAACCATGACCTTTCAATTGATACAAGTGCTAGAAAATAGCGAGCATAGGTATCTCGCCACGCTGACTACAGTCAAGGAAGTAAACCATGGTGAGCAACTAGGAAAAGCTCAAAAGTTGGTCGGGAGTGATGTTGTAGCCATCTAGAAGGCTACAGAAGAAAGGGTGCAGCGGCAAATGAAACCCAACCTCTAGCTCATGCAACGGAAGCAGGAAGCTATCATCGGTGGTCTCGTACAACCGATGTGACCCTTCTAGAAGGGAAAACTCATATGCAAAATTGGGAAATTTTATTCCCCGCACCGACAAGACCCATTCCAGCTCCTCCCGTTTAGTAGTGCATGCATAAGATTTCTCCGTCACCAAAATCAAAATCAGCTAACGGACTGGGACGATGCATTTACCAGCTACTCTCACCCTCACCATACTATCGATAAAATAAAGAAATAGATGTTTTAAAATAAAAAGTAAAGTTTCTTTAAATTACCTTTGTTTTAATTGTAGAAAACACTGAGAATGGAGGATGATTTAAGGTTCTGAAAGAAATCTTTTAAAAGAAGAGGTTCCCTTCCCGTCTGTTAGACGATTCATATGATTGAGGGAAATCAACTACAAGATGCGAACAAATGAAAACGGTTCAATCTTCAATAATCAGAGAGAACTGCCTATGCATGTAGAAGAACAACCATCATGCATCACAATCCATAGCATACCCAGCAAGCCACATTTAATCATGATTTGATGGACCTAAGGAGCGCCACTTTGTGACATCCCTTAGGCCCACTTGGGGGGAGTAGATTGTTATATGTTAGTAACTAGATACCCAAGCCCTAGGAAGGATCCAAGCCTCCGACCCATGACTCGACCACGAGTAGACAAAAGGCATTCCAGCTCACAAGGCAAGGTTGTAGACCCAGCTCGCGAGAACTTTGCGGAAGTTGATAAACCGTAATTTATACATATTATTGTCCCATGCTTAACACATAATTCAATGATTTCTCCTTAGATTTGGTGAATTCGATGCTCCTAATCATTTAATTTCATGTTTTATACTTAGGTGAGCATAAGAGAGCAAAAAGAACAAGAAACGGGCCAAAAACGGAGAAAATGGGCCGACGTGGAAAAACAACACGGCCTAGACTTCCTTACACGAGTAGCACACACGCTCGTGCCATTCTAGTAGGCTCAAACATGGCCTAAAACAACCTCAACACGGGCGTATCTATCTCTCAGCCTTGACCACGGCCTGAAGCAATCGCACATGGGCGTGTCACACGGGCATGTCACACGGACGTGTCCCTGTCGAGCCCAAGTTAAGTTCTATTCAGAAAAGGGCTATTTGGAGGGCTTTTAGGCATTCTAAAGCCTATTTAAACACCATAGAGGAGGATTCAAAGAAGACACACAGAGTAGGAAGGAAGAAATTACTCGAAGGAAGCCGATTGATCCATCTCGAGAGCCGGATTCACCTCTAAGACTGAAGATCTCCCTTCAATTTCCTTCATGGGTTTTTGGGTTTTCTTTATGTTTTGTTAGCATTCTTCTAAGATGTTTTCTTTTATAATTATGAATTAATCCCCTAAATACCTAAGGGGGATAAAACCTAAGACGAATCTTGTTAATATTTTCTGAATTGTATGATAAATACTTGATTTGTTCTTAATTATGACTTTAACTCTTGTTTGAGTATTCCAGGATATTGATTCAAGTATTGATGTGCTTATTTGAAGGATGAATAATCCCTTTCTAAGAGTAGATCACTCATAATTAAGCGGAGTTGCATGCAATCCTAGAGATAGGACGACATAAATCTGTCAGATTAGAGTCAAATCTAATAAGAGAATCTATAGATCGAGTTAATGCAAAACTAGGAGTTTTAATCAGAAAGAGATTTCAATTAATCGACCTAGGGTTAGACGTTATTAGTCTTGAATAGGGATAATAACATAACTTAGAGATTTCTACGGATCAAGTCAAGCGAATAAATTGTCTGGTTTAGAGTCAATTAACAAGAGAAGTCTAGGTGGATTCTTCCTTGGTATTGTCTAAAATTAATCAGTTTTCCACAAGTATTTTTCCCAATTTACTTTCTGTGCGTTCTTAGATTAGATAATCAGTTAGTTAAAACAACCTTCATTATTTTTAGGCTAAATAATAAAAAGAAAGTTAATATTAGTACTTTTAGTTCCTTTGGGTTCGACATCCGGTCTTGTTAAAACTATACTACTGTTCAATAGGTCGCTTGCCTTCATCGTGATAATAGTAAGTTCAAGTACGATCAATTATAAATTTTAAAACTTATCACGAGTGACAATCAAGTTTTTGGCGCCGTTGTTGGGGACTAAGATATTAGGAACACTCGATTTTTATTACTTTAGCCATTTACTTTTATTGCAGCTTAACTTTGTTTTTATTTTTATTTACTAAATTTTCTTTTTCTCTTCTGACAGGTTTTCATAGTTTATGACTAGAAGAAACCTGTCAGGACTATTACTTTTTGACGAAGAAATCAATCACACAGCTCGTAGAAACCAAAGAGAAATAAGGCGAAGCCTAAGATACACAGAGGAAGAGCAAGAGGAAGCTACTTCAACTACAAACGAAGAGATGGCTGAAAATTAGGAAAATTCGCTACCTCCTGCAATCGCTGCTGACCTAGAAAATCAGAATCCTGCTCCTCATACTATGTATGATTATGCTAAACCTACTTTAACAGGAACTGAATCGAGTATAGTTAGGCCTGTTATTGCTATAAATAATTTTGAAGTGAAACCTAACACAATTCAAATGATACAATAGTTTGTTCAGTTTGATGGTTTGCAGGATGAAAACCCAAATAATCATTTAGTAAATTTTCTAGAACTTTGCGGCACATTCAAGATCAATGGCGTTTCTGATGATGCCATTCGCCTTCGGCTATTTCCCTTTTCATTGAGGAATAAAGCTAAACAGTGGTTGAACTCGTTACCATGAGGATCAATCACTACTTGGGAACAAATGACTGAAAAATTCTTGCTTAAATACTTTCCACCTACTAAAACAGCTAAACAAAGGAATACTATTTCTTCTTTTGTGCAGATGGATTTAGAAACACTTTACGATGCATGGGAGAGATACAAGGACCTACTGCGAAGGTGGCCTTACCATGGGTTACCTCTATGGCTACAAGTTCAAACATTTTACAATGGTGTGAACCCCTCGACAAGACAGATGATTGATGTAGTAACTGGTGTAACCATCAACAATAAAACACCTTAAGTAGTTTACGAATTTATTGAAGAGATGTTACTGAATAACTATCAGTGGCAAGTCATGAGGACTAAGCCAACCAAAACAGCAGGCATTTATAACGTTGATGCGGTTAATATGTTATCAAATCAGGTGGAATTTCTAAATAAAAAGATTGATGGTTTGCTTGGTTCTATGCAAGTACATCCAGTAATGAGGTGTGATTCAAGTGGAGGAGGCATACACACAAAATATCAATCCTTCAATCCTACAATCGAGGAGGAGCAAGTCTACTACATGGGTAATAATAACTCTAGATCTCAAAATAACCCATACAGTAATACTTATAATGCAGGTTGGAGGAACCACCCAAATATCTCATGGGGTGGTCAAGGAAATCAAAGGCCACAAAATCCTCCGGGTCTTCAACAACCACCTTATCAACAGGAAAAGAAATCGAACCTTGAGGAGATACTAACAAAATTCATCTCGATGTCAGATATTGGTTTCTAGAATACCGAGACAACACTTAAAAATCAATAAGCATCGATCCAATGGCTCGAAACTTAGATAGGCCAGCTATCCAAATTAATTTCTGAAAGACCACAAGGTAGTTTGCCAAGTAATTCTGAACCTAACCCAAGGGAACAGCTCAATGCAATTAACGTTAGAAATGGGAATGGGATAGTTGCATCTGAACCAGAACCAAAGCAAGAAATTATGGAAAGCAAAGGTAAAGGTGAGGTAGGCCACAATGAGCAAAAACCGGTAACTGTAGAATATAAACCTCGTGTGCCATACCCTAATGCGACAAGGAAAGACTGCTCAGACGAATTATTTGGTAAATTTATTAAACTTTTAAAGAAACTACATATTAACTCACCGTTTATTGAAGCTCTCTCGCAGATGTCGAACGCAATGAAGTTTATAAAGGAGCTTTTAGCAAATAAGCGGAAGTTGGATTAGGCGTCAGTTAAACATAGTTTGCTTGGCTATTCTACAAAATAAGCTGCCCAATAAATTAAAAGATCCAGGGAGTTTTACAATTTCTTGTTTAATTGGTAGTTTAGACGTGAACAATGCGTTGGCTGATTTAGGGGCTAGTATCAATGTCATGCCTTACAAAATGTTTAAGCAACTCGATCTTAGGAAACCCAAACAAACTAGGATGAGCATTCAATTAGCAGATTAAACTATCAGATTTCCTAGGGGTATTGTTGAAGACGTACTCGTTAAAATTGACAAATTTATATTCCCAGTGGATTTCGTTGTTCTAGACATAGAGGAGGATAGTAACGTTCCTTTAATTTTAGGAAGGCCCTTTTTAGCAACTGCTAGAGCAATTATTGATGTTGGCACAGGCGAACTCACACTTCGCGTGGGAGACGAAACAATCACCCTTCAAGCTCGCAATTCGAGCAACACATTGAAAATTGAAGGTGGTTGTATAAAACATTCTACTAAGACTGACTATATGTTGCAACCTACTTTGCAGGAAATAAGTTCGAAGGACATACATGAGCTATGTTCAAGCAACAATAAAGGACTTATCCATGAAGAACGAAGGCTACAAATCGAGGAGCTAAATGAATGGCAGACAGATAAACCGAAAACACGCCATGATGAGCTAAATTTTTCCCAAAATAAAATTAAGGTTAGAGACAAAGTACTATTAGATGCCGCAGATCCTCGTATTACCACTTCTGAATCGAATAGAGCAATCCCTCTTACGGTACTTAACATCTTCCCATACGGCACAGTCGAGGTAACTCATTCCAAATTCGGCACGTTTAAGGTAAACATTGCTCGTTTAAAATCTTATTTTGATAAAACTGATAGCAGGAATGAGGAGTGTAAACTCCTCGAACCACCATGATGCATGAAACCTAGGTAAGTCGAGCTTAGACTATAAATAAGTGCTTCTCGGGAGGCAACCCAAGCACTAATGGTATTAACTTCTTTAAATTCTAGTGTTTAATACCTAACTTACTAACTAATTTTTGTGAATATAGGTTTCCCCACACCCACACGGCCAGACACACGGGCGTGCTTTAGACCATGTGAAAACAGGGAGAAAATTTTCCCCAACACGGGATGCGATAAATTGCCACGGCTGTGTGACATGGCGGTAGACGATCCTGCCAAAACAACACGAGCGTACGACACGCCCGTGTCTTAGAACTATGGTTGAACTTGAGAAAGTAACACGGGCATGCAACACGTCTGTGCCTAACACCCGTGGTCGAACCTTTCAAACTAACATGGGCGTGGGAGAAGCAAATGAAGTAGGACACGACCGTGTGACAAGGCCGTGTGCACCAACACTTCCAAGGAACATGGGCATGGACTGAATGTCAGATGTGCCAAAATTTGAAAAATGCGAAACACACGGGCTAAAATTAGGGCACACGGCCAAAATCTATAAAAAAAAACCCTCACTATTCATCATCCCCTTCCCCCAAAATCCCTAACCCTAGCCGCTGCAATTCTACACGCTCTCTCTGTCATGCCCGTGCGCCACCCTCAAACTCGTTTTTGACACCCAAGCTCTTCTCTCTTGCATTTGTTTACTCTTTTCTCTTCTATTTCACTTACTTTTGATGCTCATTATCATAATAATCTTCATATTTTTATCATATTATGTTCATTTTGCTACTCATTATTCTATCATTTAGGTTTCATTCTTAGGATAGTTATCATCTATTTCATGTTGAATTAAGATATTAAGAGAGCCTCATGCTATTGTCATGCTCATACCCATGCCATTATCATACTCATACCCATGCCATTACTATGCTCATGCTCATGCTATTACCATGCTAATTGCCACAAAATTTATGTCATCAAATTGATTGTTCTGGTTGAGTTTGGTTAGTGTTAGTAGTTTTGGCTGTATTTGTTAGTTCAAATTCATGGCTTATTCCTTTTCGAATTCGTTTACCTATTATTTTTTTCATTTATTAAGACGAAATAGTAATTCTTCTTGTAGGTATACAATGTCAACTTCACGTGGTAAAAAGGTCACCGTCCCCGCTTCAAATAAAAGGAAAAGAGCAACATCATCCTCGGGTCCTACCGCAGAGATTCGCCACCCCTTCCCTCAGTTTCCCGTGAGACCCTAGAAAGAACTTTTTCAGATACTTCGGGCCCGACCTTTAAGTGTGGGCCACTGCATTGACTGGGCTGCACTCGAACAAGTCTAACTAGCTGACGCGATCAGAGCTCTTCTATCAACTGATCCATGGCAACTCTTCTTTGTGATTATCGAGCCGACGTACCTTGAGCTCACACTAGAACTTTGCTCGACCTTCCATCTTCAAGATGTCATGACCAACTTCTATGATCCCAACACGGTTCAATTTCACCTCGGCAGTTTAGTCCGCCAGTTGAGCATCCTAGAGTTCGGTACTACACTGGGCCTATACATGGAGGAGTTCATGGAGGAGAATGAACTCAACACTCTCAACTGTCACATCCATCGTTCACCTTCACGGTGCTGAAACGCTTTAGTACCTGTCTCGGCCACCTATGACCCTAGTCGCTCCAAGGCATCTGCTCTCGCCTCATCCTAGAGGTACCTACATGTTGTTTTAAGTCATACTTTGACAGGACGGTGAGAGAGCACCAGCGTCGTCAACACTCACGACGCCTATTATCTATGGTGTATGGCACATGGGCACATCTTCGACCTCGCCTATTTCATCGCTCTCACCATTCGCCATCAAACGGAGCGGCATCGGAAGGGGGTCATCTCTATTGGCCCCTATATGACTCGACTGGCTCGGCACTTCGAGCTCCTCAACACAGCGGCACAAGCATCATCCCTTACTCTCATTGGCCAGATGTCTCCACAAGGTATCTGAAGCATGCTAAGTATAAGGATGATCGAAAAATGCCGTGGAACTTGCCCTCATCAGTATCGCCTCGCCCAATCAACTGAAGAGGAGGCCCCCGAGGACATTACTGATGATGTCCCTCCACGACACGAGGACCCACCGTCTCAGCCACCACCCACCCATCATCCAGTTCATGCGGCGGCTTCATACTCTGACATCTCTGAACGCCTCACTCGATTTGAGCAGTAGTGTTTTCAACGTTTTGATAACATTGATGCTACTCTACAGCAGATTTGTCAGCACCTCCACATTTCATCGCCACCACCACCTCACGAACCATCTGGCGATGATGATGTTTAAAGATTTTCTTTGTTATTTTTATTTTTATCTTTCCTATTATTCTCATTTCCTTTTGATACTATTTTATTTTTAGGGTTTATAAACAAATTTTAATTTCAGCTATTTCATTACAAGCAATTCTTCTTCTTCATATTCCCTAAAGAGTTCCTGATTTTATCATAGTTATAAAGAGCTCCAAAGCTCACTATTACTTAGGAACTTGAAACACCACTGGAAAAGGTTCTCCACGACTGCCATGGCCTGCTCGACCACGACCATAGCCACCACGAGATATAATATTCTTTTGGCGCAGCACTTGTGGAACCCAACCTCTACCACCACCAGAGTATTCTCCTCCACTCTACATAACTTCAACCTAAGGAGCTCATTCATTTAACATTCAGGAAGTTTCACTTTTCTCCCTATCTTATGATCTTATATCTATATTTGCCACTAACTTTATCTTTGTACATTGAGGGCAATGTACATCTTAAGTGTGGGGGGGTCAATTATATCACTATCAGAAAAATCTATGAATTTTGTCTTGTTCTCTTGGAAATCCCTCATATCATTATTAGAATAAATTTGATTAATTTATAATTTTTATTAATATGACTTGAACTAAAACATAGGCATTCATGCATTGATTATTTAAACTTTAAGACGTTAGAGAATTAAGCATGATAAGTTGATTTTTGAGAATTTAAAAATTTTAGGTTGTCTTCCCCAAGTTTAGGTATTATCTTGAATTGAAATCCACAGGTTTAAACATCAAAAAGCCATAATTTTTGTGAGATTTTGAGCCTTTAGAGCATCTATTATTTTTTTCATGCTCACTTTTATTGTTGCTTTGAGTGCGTCAATATCGAATTGTTATTCTAGAACTTGCTTGATTATGCATGTCAAGACCACACCATTTGATTTGATATGTCAAGGTGATAAAGGCACTTAGGTTTAACCCACTCACTCCATAAAAGCCTACCTCCACAATTAACCCCTAGTGAACCCCTTTGAGCTTAACATCGCACTCATTGATTTACCCCCTATATTAAGCCATAACTCATTATTGTTGAAATCCCCTCAATTAATTTTATCCCTATTTTTGTCGAGATTTGATTTGAAAAAATTGCTTAGCTATGTCTTGTTCTTGATAGTTTGTCTATGTTACTTGATTTGTTCTTATAAAAAAATAAAAAAATATATATATACATACATATCTATTTATTAGTAGTAAGTCGTATTTTTGAAGCTTGATTGTTTAATTCCATATTCTGAGAAGAAGCTCTTTTGTACGCAATTGATGATTAAATATTTTTCTAGTTAAGTAATTCTTCAATTCAATCTTGATTCTAACCTTCTCTTTCAGCTTGCGACCACACCCCCTAACCAAAGCCTCGTTACAACCCTCTAAAGACCTTTTGATTGATGTATCATCTGAATTTATAGTGGTGGAGATTTGATTTTCATGCAAGCCTATGGTAATAACTTTTCATATTGACTGTTGAGTGCTAAATTCATTATCCTTAAATACTTTGAGTGATTTGAGTGAATCTTTAGTGAGGATGTTAAACTCTATGAGATTTTGAATCAATGGTGATTACTTAGATGAGGGGAGATGCCTATGTTTTTCGTGATAAAATGCTCAACTTGGAATGTTTGGAACTTGAATGTTCTTCTAGTTGAATACTCAATGTATGATTACTTATGGATTAGTTTGAAATATTATTGATAGGAATTATAAGTTAAGAAAAAGGAATTCTTAATTGTGAATTGAGGATTTTACTTGAGGACAAGCAAATGCTTAAGTGTGGAGGTATTTGATAAACCATAATTTATACATATTATTGTCTCATGCTTAACACATAATTGAATGATTTCTCCTTAGATTTGGTGAATTCGATGCTCCTAATCCTTTAATTTTATGTTTTATACTTAGGTGAGCACAAGAGAGCAAAAAGAACAAGAAATGGGCCAAAAACGGAGAAAATGGGCCGACGTGGGAAAACAACACGGTCTGGACTTCCTCACACGGGCAGCACACATGCCCATTCCATTCTAGCAGGCTCGAACACGGCCTAAAACAACCTCAACACGGGCATGTCTATCTCTCAGCCTTGACCACGGCCTGAAGCAATCGCACACGGGCGTGTCACACAGGCATGTCACACTCGAGCCCAAGTTAAGTTCTATTCGGAAAAGGGCGATTTGGAGGGCTTTTAGGCATTCTAAAGCCTGTTTAAACACCATAGAGGAGGTTTCAAAGAAGACACACAGAGTAAGAAGGAAGGAATTACTCGAAGGAAGCCGATTGATCCATCTCGAAAGCCGAATTCACCTCTAAGACTGGAGATCTCCCTTCAATTTCCTTCAGGGGTTTTTGGGTTTTGTTTATGTTTTGTTAGCATTCTTCTAAGATGTTTTCTTTTATAATTATGAACTAATCCCCTAAATACCTAAGAGGGATAAAACCTAAGACGGATCTTGTTAATATTTTCTGAACTGTATGATAAATACTTGATTTGTTCTTAATTATGACTTTAACTCTTGTTTGAATATTCCAGGATATTGATTCAAGTATTGATGTGCTTATTCGGAGGATGAATAATCCCTGTCTAAGAGTAGATCACTCATAATTAAGCGGAGTTGCATGCAATCCTAGAGATAGGACGACATAAATCTGTCGGATTAGAGTCAAATCTAATAAGAGAATCTATAGATCGAGTTAATGCAAAACTAGGAGTTTTAATTAGAAAGAGATTTCCATTAATCGACCTAGGGTTAGACGTTATTAGTCTTGAATAGGGATAATAACATAACTTAGGGATTTCTACGGATCAAGTCAAGTGAATAAATCGTCTGGTTCAGAGTCAATTAACAAGAGAAGTCTAGGTGGATTCTTCCTTGGGTATTGTCTAAAATCAATCAGTTTTCCACAAGTATTTTTCCAATTTACTTTCTGTGCGTTCTTAGATTAGTTAATTAGTTAGTTAAAACAACCTTCATTATTTTTTGGCTAAATAATAAAAAGAAAGTTAATACTAGTACTTTTAGTTCCTTTGGGTTCGACATCCGTTCTTGCTAAAACTATACTATGTTCGATAGGTGCGCTTGCCTTCATCGTGATAATAGTTAGTTCAAGTACGATTAATTATAAATTTTAAAACTTATAGCGAGTGACAATCAAGAGCCCATAGGGCAAAGGTCGCAAGACCAGCCCGCGAACCCAGCTCGCAAGGAAAAGTTAGAGACCCAGCTTGTAGAAACCTAAAGAAGATCACATACACCCAAAAGACTTACTAAAAGGGCCATGTGCTCCGCAGGCTATCCAGACACGTGTCTAGTAAGTACGAAGCCTGCCTAGAGCCGCAGCTCTAAAAGCAGAAAGGACCGCGTGCTTTGTAAATACGAGCCTAGCAGACCTGAAGTACATAAAGAATGTTAGTACTAGAGACAGAAAATGTTAGTGCCGGAGACAATAGAATCAAGACAAAGTAGTTCCCTACTATGAGTTGTAACAGTACTTATAACCACATGTATAAATACCCCAACTTTCCTATCAATAATATATAAGAAAAATATTACTCAACAATATGAAATGATCACCTTGTAAGGGTGACATGTTGTGACAAGGATATAGATAAATTAGTTAAATTCAATATATGTTATTGTGAATTGAGGTAAGTTATTGTGTATAAACCTATGAACTTACTAAGTATGTTTAATGCTTACTCCGTTTCATTTTTTGTTGTCTATAGTTGACCCTCTTTGCGGAACTTAACGATTGGATCATCTTGAAGATCACACTATCTAGCCTCCATTTTCGGTAGTCTTTTAAATTTTCATTTTAGTTATGTGGCATGTAATAGGAGTTGAATTGTATATAAGTGTTTTGTTAAAGTAAAGTGTGATTTGTGTTTCACAAAGTATGTGTGCTTGTTGGTATGTTGATGTGTTTGATCATGGCTTGAAACAGTATCCTTAAGTATGTTTTTTAAGTTTGGTATGTGATGAAATAATATGAGTATTTGGTAAGTTTGATTATTTTATGAAACGATTGAGTATGTGAGATTTTGTTGAAGTATATGACGTAATAAATTAATGTTTGAATTGGATATTATAAGCATGGTATGTAAATTGGTTTTTTGGTGTTAAACTTATAGGTGGGTATGATAAGTGATAGGAATTTGGCATTTTGTTTGTACATATGGCACATGCATAGTTATGTTCTAACTTGGTATGAAACAGAAAGTACTTTGATATTGATTTATGTTTGTGATGGTACCTTAAAGCATATTGGTTAGAAGATTAAGAAATAGATATATGATATGTTTTGAGTTGAGGTTGAAATGGTATAATGAAGTATCTGAATTGTTTGTATTAATGTTTAATGTTTAGATTATTAAACTTGGTGAAGAGGAAATTCTATATGATAATATTATAATTGGTTAATTCATGTTTTGGCATGATTGTTGATTGGTTCTTGTACAAGCTGTGTGGCCATTTAGGCATTACTTGAATCATAGGTTTGCTTGGTACATGATGAATACTTAAAATGACACATGATTGTTCCACAAGGGCGTGTACCTCGCACGGGCTGGCCACATGCCATGTGGGTATGGTAGGTTTGGTAATTTTTGTACCTCATGGCTACAGTTAGTTACACATTCGTGTGACTTGTGCGCACATAGGTACAGTCTTTCATACAGCCTAACCACACGGCTGTGTGACCTTTGTTTTCATGTTTTCCCTTATTTGTTTTAAAAGTTTTAATTTGGTCCTTATTCAGTTCCTAACTTGTTTTAGAGCTTTTATAAGCTCGATTAAAATTCAGATTAGTTTGTAAATCATGTTTTGTATGGATTATGAAATGATTAATTTATTTTAAGTTTGAATTGCTTGTGATATTATCTATTTTCAATGGTAGCATTCTCGTAACTTGGATCTAGTGACCGAACTGGGTATGGGATGTTACAAAGATCTCTAACATGATACACAATTGGCTCACAATTTTTAAAATTAGACGAGTTAGTTCATTAAGTTACAAAGCTTACATATTAAAATATTTATAAGAGGAATCGAACTTAAAACTCAAAGATAAAATCACAATTATCTAACCATTTAACTAAAAAAACTAATGTGTTAAAAATATTAATTAAAAATAAAAAAACTTAAAACAACATGAAATAAAAAATACAAATGTGAGTAAGAGAGGAATCGAACCAGTGACTCAAGGACAAAAACATTAATATTTAACCATTTAACTAAAAAATTAAATTATCAATTTTCAGTAAAAATACACTTTATAAAACAGGTTTTCACTTCTCTCCTCAAAAACAACATATACTAGTAAACAACACATTTACTTCAATTTTTTCCAGCATATATATTGATAATTACTGTAACAAATTAAGCGATTTAAATATAATGATTGCACCTCACAATTCAAGCAGTATTTTTTGTTTCGCACAATATTTAAATAAAAAAAATCCAAAATACCTTCGCAATATATATAAGCGAGTTGGAAGGCGGTGAAACAAATTCAGCAGACACAGGTGGTCCATTTCCCGCCAATTTTCCAAATTCTCTCAACTTTTTGCCGCGCTTTTGCAGTCTTCCCCAAGGGTTTTATTTTGGAAACAAAAGGAAAAGGGAAAACGCCGTTAGTAAGCTCGGTAATCGGAATCGTACACTGAAAAAAGAAGAAATGGAAGTATTTCAATCTCATAGGAAATCCAGTTCCAACAATGTCATCGTTTCTATTCTTCCACTCTACCGATCGGCCCCTCCCCTCGAAGTCCGTCTCGAAGAATTCGAGTTCTTCGCCATGGATCGCCTCCGAGGTAACCCTATTTTCCCTCTGCTAATATGACTATTTCTAGAGCTTCAATTTGAACATCTTTTTGCTCACTGAATTGTTACTGATGAAACCTCACTTAAGAAGAGGAATCCCTAGTATCAGATCTCAATTTTATGATGGTTTCGTAACGTTTAATGTGACAACTCTACAAATATAGTTAATTGCATGATTAAATTTAAAATTTTTGGCTCTATTAAAGTCTCTTATTTCATCTAATTATTTTAATTGCTTGATGCAGTTCTTAAAGGTATCTCAGATGGACTATGCCGTGGAAAGAAACCTGAAGAAATGGAAAAATTGGTAAAACCATTGACTCTGTTTATATATTTTTGGTAACAATATAATTGTTTTTCTGCCCAATTTCACATACGGGATTTGCTCAGGTAAAGGATCTTTGGAAAGCAAATATGAGACATCCGCAGGCAGTGGAGAAAGTAAACAAGGATATCATATCACATTTCGTTCTTCGCCTTGTGTACTGTAGAACGTAAGATCATGATTCTTTTATTCTTTTTCAACTGATAACAGTAATTATCATCTTTATTCTCTTTCTTCCTATGATTAGGGAGGAGTTAAGGAAATGGTTTCTGTCCATGGAGACTACCCTCTTCCGCCACCGGTTTCGCTTGGCAAGCTCTGAGGCACAGGTGGCACATGTTCATTCTTTTTTGGTGTTAGGTTTTCTGGTTTATTAAGCTCATGCTGATTGCTTGTATGCTGATGTTATAGAGGGCATTGATGTCTGAGTTTAAGCTTCCCTACAAGGCAGTCAGCAATGCGGAATTTGAGGTAATTGTACTTCAATATTTTCTAATTCCCTTGAGATTTGTTTTCAACAAGGTACAATAGCGTGAACCTTTTTATGATAGCGCATATGGTGCTTTTTTTTATATCTTCTCTAGATTTTTATCCTAGTAACTGGAGCTATTTTGTCTCTTTGCAGAGTGTGAAGGATAAATTAGGCCAAGTTGCACGCTCTATGGGTCAGAATTTAGCTGCTGGTATGAGATTCCTGACTGGCTTCTTTACCCATATTCCACATCAAAGGCACTAGTTTGTCTATTTGATTACATTTCTCACCTCGCATTAAGTGACATTTAAACTTGGACTATGATATCTCCTGGAAAGCTCTCATATGACTTATATTCAGTTACGATCAGGCTAAACCTAGTTCAATGAAAACTAATAGCAAAAATAAGTTTACTGTATTACGTGTGATTATTTATATGCCGTCTTTATTTTTAAATGCTCATAATCTCTCTCCTTTGAGTTTCAATTTGAAGCAGAATCACTCATATCCTTGATTCAACTTATCACTTTTTATATTCTTGACTATTCTGCTTGGGTCATATTTACCTGTTAGGTTCTAGAAAGAAAATTTTTGAGCCTGAAAAAGAGTTTCAAAGACAGATATGATTGATTTTTGCTCCAGAATATCCTCAATAATCTGTTTTTCTTAGGTAATTTAGGTATTGTAGGAAATATTTGCTTCCTTCAACTAATGGATGCTTGTCTAAGTCAGAATACTATAATAGTTAAATAACCTTCTTTGGTGCTTTGTCTATAATATGATTGGGTTTCTTTTCTTTTTATTTTTGCAGCTGATGCAATATTCTACAAGGTACTATTGTGTTTTCTTGATTCTTCCACATTTCAAACAAATTCTGTGGTAGCTTACCCTCGTGAAAAAGAATTGATTTGATACTAGAAGTCATCTCCATGGCCATGTGTTAATATAATGTAATAACCTATGTTAATAGTACTGCAATTAGGATTGTTCTCGCCATTTACCTGTACTAGTAAGCACCTGCATAGAGAAAGAAAGGGGACAGGATTAAACAGTGTTAAATATAATATCATTCTTGGTTGGTGATGTGGTTCAGAGAGAACACTGATAGTCTCGTATCTCTCAGGCTAGGGTTAGTCCTTAGATAAAAATCTGATATAGTTTCTAGTTTTATCTGGCTTATTTGTGCACGCTTCCACCCTATGAAGGTGCCCTTTGAAGAAGTTCCTGATCTTGTAGCTGGTCGTCGAGTGTTTATACATAAAGGGCATGCTTATGTTGCTATGAATCAGGTAATGACATTCTATTGATCTTTGAATCTTACCTAAAAAATTGAATATCATCAACATGGATTAATATTCATACTTGCCTTGTCTTCTTCCGGCTAATCTTTTCAGGTGGTTTCTCTTGTTGTCACACAATTTCGAAGTTATCTATCGAAGGCGCTCATTTTAACAAACAGGTTTCTTCTTTGTGCATTAGGGCTCCAGAAAGTTGTGCCTTGCATTCATTTTTTAACATCTACATTGGTCTTTGTCAATTATTGAGCATGTCTGCTACATGTTAGGACTTGTGTGTCAACTTGGTTTCACTGTCTGAATTGTATCTCATGGCACATGTAGTTTGGGCAACAATCTGTTGCTGCTAAGTTGACTTCTGAGTTGCATGAATATTTATTATTGCATCTGTAATGTGTTAATATATTTCATATGGATAAATAGAACCATGTTTATTAAAATTTATTGGAATGTAATCCATGCTCTGCTATCATAATTTCCACATTCACCAGAAGCAGTAGTTGGTATTCTTGTCATCGTCATTTTTGTAGGCAACAGTTATATTGGTGCACAGGAGTTACTTTCCTCATCCTCAGTCATAATTCCAAAAACAAAGGCAAAACAGTTACATTTCCTATCGTATGCCATTATGCTTCTCCTTCATATGTTCTAAGAAATAAGTTTACCAGCATGGAGCTGCTGAAATCCATCATAATAGTTAATATAATTTGTCTTGTGATGAAACATTGTATTAATATTCTTAAAGGTAAAAGAAATCTATGTATCACATCCAAGTTTCTGCTGATGAACTTTTCCTTTTCTCTTTTGCAATTTTTGCTTTGTACATACAAATTTTATGGTGTTTACCAAGTTCCATAATTTGCAATCTTGCTTGCAGAAAATGGACATCTACCATTAGAGAACAAGAGAAGGATCGCCTGACTCCTGTGAGAATTGGACTGAAGTTTGTTATTGAAAGATCCTTCTGTTTGGTATTGACTGTTTTCTTTTTCTACCTGATTTGTTGTTAGATTGTGGAAGCACTATGCACAAGCTATCTGGGTCCTGATTACTCTCAGGTGCTTTGTAACAGCTCTTCAACTAGCTTAATTATATAGCTGTTTTATATGAACAGTCTTTTTTTCTAAACTTGATTGGCTGGTTGTTTTAGCCACAAGAATTTGGGGAGATATCTATTAAGGACATTGATCAAGTTGCTAAGACTTCATTTCCTCTATGTATGCGCCACCTATTTGAAAAGGTAAGAATTTAGATTATCAAAACAGGGTTAGCACTGTTTTCAATTGTCTCTCCTTTTATAATAAAAAAAAAATTCTATATCTTTTACCTTTCAGGTCAAAGAGGATCATCATTTAAAGCATGGTGGAAGGATGCAATTAGGTCTTTTCTTGAAGGTTGTACTTCACTAACTTAATCTGTCTTCAGTATAATTGCCTGTAACAGTAGTATTATAAAGATCTTTTCCAGGGAAGTCAGACAATGGCATGGTGCTCCTGTCTCATGGTTGGATATGCATTAATGCTTGTGTTCAGACATCTTTTTTCTGTTTTTGAGTCTAGTGTTGATTCTCCCACCTGAAACCAATTGATAATAGGTGGAGAGGTTCAACTTCAATTAAATTTTGATGCAAACTCTAACTTGATTAATATGGGGATCAATATTAGCAGCTGTAATATTGCATGTTGATAAATCATGAAACTGTTCTCTTTAGTGTCTTTCCTCTTTCTCATAATTTTGTCTTTGTTCTTTATTACCTCTCCTCAGGGTGTTGGGCTGAAGCTTGATGATGCCTTGGCATTTTGGAAAGCGGAGTTTGCACCAAAGGTAAGTCTTTCACTGCACAGGTATATGTTACTGTATGTATATTTGGAAGTATGTTATTGAACCTTTATTTTATTTTCTCTGACTATTTGATTTCTTTTTATTCTCAACCACAAGATTGGAAAGAGATGTGAAGGAAATTCAATTGAAAATCCAGGACTTAAATTGATATCCTTTCATTGATTCCTCCGAAATTTCATATTTAACCATGAGTCTTTGATACCCCTCCCCCTTCCCCCCAAATTTCCCCTCTTGACACAATGTATCTGAATCTTGTGTTTTTTTATTTGATTGAAGCATTTTTTATATTTCAATGCTTTGTTTCTTGTTGCCCATGCGGTTAAATACTGGATAGTTGACATTAAATTATATCTTTCGTAGGTTAGTGCAGAGAGGTTTGACAAGGAATATGCATACAACATACGCCATAATTATGGAAGAGAAGGGAAGAGAACAGTAAGATGCCATCTTATCTCTACTTAAAAATGTGATCTATTTCAAATTTGGATAAGTAAAGGTATTTACAATTGCTTCAGAAAAATTAGATATTTACAGGTTTAGGTTCTTGTCCGTTTTCTTTCGTTTTTTTTTGGTTTGGGGGAGGGGGTGGGTTGGAACTTGAGTTTGTACTATGATCTCATCTAATCATAATAATCTGATGGATATTGCAGGATTATACACCTTATTCCTGTCAAAAGATTATCTCGGTAACTCCTGGCATTGGTGATCATCATGGCTGCCCCTATAGGCATTTCAGGTTAATACTGTTACTAGCTTTCTTTATTAAGGACAGTTTGCTATGAGTGGTGTCCCTCTTGCAAAACCTCAGATATTCTCCTTGGATTGAACTATACTAGTTTGTTTTTTCCTAATAAAATATCTGGAGACAGCATATAACAAATAGGTTTGATCATGAATTTGTTAATTTATCAGTGCTATGGCAGATGCTTGAGCGTTGTTGATAACATAGCTTATACATTGCTATATGGGCGTCCACACTCTAATTTACACATTATATTGCTTGCTATTTTTACATAACAGTGAGGAGAATTTAAGGGCTGCACTTGTAAGAATGGGAGTAAGCAGTCGTGCAGTAGAGGATGTAATGGACAAAGTGCACAATAGGCACTATCAGGTAATAAGATAATCTTTTTAACCTACTCTGGGGTGTTTTTATCTAAAATGGTTTATTATCGTGGAAATTCATAATTGCGAGCACGGTGAAATGTGTGCAGTTAGCATGTACCTTAACGTTTGAAGATGTTCATGGCTCATCATGTGATGCTGGTATCAATCATCCAAACCAATATTTCATTGACAGCCAAAGGGTTCTGCAATCAAAGGTAAATGGAGTACAATTCACTTTAATATAGGAGTTTTTGGGAGCACTTTGAGGGTGTGATTACTGTTATGTAACCCATTTTTTTTCCTTTTAATGCTAGAATGGTTCTGTGGCATGAGGAGACTTGAGGGCATCAGTGGTAGTCGTTACATATGTTGCACTCACTTTGTAAGGCAGGTTAGAGGAACTGCAATGATTGTTTAGATACTAAACTGAACTGGATAACATTTTAATTTGTCAGTTAGCCATATATCTTCAATTCTAGAAACCCCATCTGTTAAGAGTTGGTTATAAGGAGTGAGCATAGCATTTTAGCTTCTGAAACCAGCTCCAGATTACAGCATTATGTTAATATTAAAGAAGAAAAAAAGGTTGCCCCATGCCCCAATTTGTGTAAAAAATATAGATTGATTTTGTTTTTTTTTTTTTTTTTTTTTGGGGGGGGGGGGGTGTTGTAGTGAGGTTGTAATTTAGTTTGGAGGTGCAACCAATGAACAGCTATGAAGATGGTGGTTCACCTTCTCTATTTTGATTTTGATTTTTGTTGGTTAAGGGCTGTGCCCAACCTATCAACCTATGGAATGTGGTCCATGATGGGGAAAACAAACACTGATTATTGTGTTATTTGATTGGGACACTCTTAATCTTATTATACTCTACAGCAGCAAAAAAGTTGCCAAGTGTTCACCTTTGCTAAGTATGAGCCCTTATGTTCTATTTGGTTGGTCTAATTAAAGGTTAGCTGTGAATAGGTGTTCGTTACATTGTGCTCTAGATTTATGCCATTCGCCATTTGCCATGATTTCTGCCAAACATCACTAACCAATTATTTATATTATGTTATGTTATATATTTTTTAAATATTATTTATGCTTTATTTGTAAGGTAAAGTTCAGTTCTTAAAATATATAAATTAAAGAAATTCTTTCAGTCGTCCAAATAAAGGGGTTTTTTTTAATCAAGCGAGCACCTCAATTATGTCCTTTTCGGTACGCACGTGTTCTACACAGTATAACTACAGATTTTTGGGTCTAAGGAGTTAGTCTTATTTTAATTTATCACATTAGTCTTATTTTAATTTGTCACATTGATTTTGTTGTACGAAATTGAAATATTTTAATTATGTAAGGTAAAGTGGTTTAAAGGTAAATTTCATTAATGGAATATGCAATTTCAGATTGATTGTCCACTTTAGTTATGACTCTGTTATCCAATTAGAGTAAGTTATGACATTCGTTAAAATGCAAATATATATATTTTCTATATTTTTGTAAGGGAAAAGAATTAAATTTATAATTTGGGTTACAATGCATTATTTATTTCACAAATAATTTTAAAAAAATTATAATGTGTTTTTTTAAACACTTTTTTATATCTTATAAGTCATTTGTTAATACTCTAAATTTATTTATGAAGTCTAAAAATTAGATATCAAATAATTTCCCTATAATTATACTTTTCTTCTAAAAAACTCTTTTCATGCATGTTATTGTTACTACCAACATTTTTTTTTTTCCTTGAAAATAAATTAGCATGTATATATTCTTTCTTCTCGGAATTTTGGTAGGAATGATAATGGATTATGAAAGATACTTTATATCATTTAAATTAGTTTTTTTATTTAGACATTAAATTTATTATTTGAGCAAATTAAGAATGAATCTTGAAATGAATTTTTAAATATATGTGCATTATTTGAATTTATTTTAACTTTTAGTTAAATAATGTTAGAATTTTTTTTTGAGAATTTATAAATACAAATATACAATACTAAAACTTAAATGCTTAAATATAAATCTAAAACTTAAATGCTTAAATATACAAAACCTTAACTTTTTTTCAACAATACTAAAATTTTATTAACAGAAATAGTTAAACATTTAAGTTCATTATTGGAGTTCATTTTATTTGTAAGGATAATGGCTTTGGATCTCAATTTCATATTAACATTTATAGTAGAGTCCAAAGCAAAGCATGTGCCTGCCTTTGGGGCGTTAATACATAATTAATCTCCTAATTTAATTGTTATTAAATAATAGTTAATTAGGGTAATTATTGTGGCATTATTTTATTAGAACAATTAGGCATTGCATTTTGAATATTCTTCCTGTCAGTACTTATGAGTGCAAACTTGAAATCAAGTGAGCGATTTGCTCTTATCATTATGTAGCATAAAAAATAATAAATATTGTACTTATTTTACTTTTTCCCTTTACATATTTTCACAAATATTTTTTAGATACACGTTTAGATGAATAACGAGGGTCTTTTCTTTATTTAAATGTTGTAAAAATATTAAGAGTAAACTATACTAACAATCACTCAATATTGGTTTTAATAATAGAACACTTATTCAACTTTCAATTCAGTCACTAAACTTAAAAAAAATGATAAATTGGTCACTAACATTCATTTTCCGTTACAAACATAATAGAATGTAAATATGGCACGTTAACTTGTCACATTGGCATCCTATGGTGGAAACGACTTCAATTTAAGAACCCTAGTTGGATAGTAGAAGAAGAAGGATAAAGAAAAAAAAAAAAGAATTCCCTACTCAAGTCACCTTTGATTCATTAATGGTGGTCTCTACACTATCCCCAGTTTCTTACCGTACAAGAATCGAACACACTAATCTCTTTCCCTCCAAAAAACCTCAATTTAACCCTTTTTCTCTCGCCAAAAAGTCATTAACAATCATCTCCATGGCTCCACAAAAAAAGTACCACCTGTTTGGTTCCCAAGAAAGAAAAGAAAATTTTCCATTATTTCTTTTTTATCTGCTTTTATTTATTCATTTTCAGTTAAATAAATACGACCCAAAAATGGAAAAACAATGGTTTGGAGCAAGGATTTTTTACAAAGGAAGTGAAGAAATAGAAGTGGATGTGTTTAAGAAACTTAAGAAGAGAAAAGTTCTAAGAAATGTTGAAAAAGTTGGGCTTTTATCGAAGATGGAGGAGCTTGGTTTCACCCATTCATTGATAGAGAAACTTAGTGTTTTCTTTAAAGCGGAATAGCTTGGGTTGCTTAGCTCGATAGAGCTTAGGTTGCCTTTGACGTTGACTTTTGTTGCACTACAGACTTTAGTGGCAATGTTGGCAGCGATTATGATTATATCGGATGATTCAGTGGGTTTAGTGGCAGTACAAGTGGTGGTGGCTGGAGCACTTGTTGTCGGTGCTGCTGGTTTGTTTGTGGGGTCGGTTGTATTAGGGTTGTTGGAGACTTTGAGAGGGATTTTACAGTCTCTTCTATTCTCTTCTTCTGCCCAACTAGGGTTCTTGCATTGGGTGGATTTCCACCGTGGACATGTCCAATGTGGCTACTTAATTGGCCATGTCACCTATCCTGTTAGGCTTGTAACGAAAAATATTAGTGGGTGACTGATTTGTCACTTTTCGATAACGTTAGTGACTGATTTGTCATTTTTCTAAAGTTTAGTGACTGTTTTGTTATTGGAACCAAAGTTGAGTGATTATTGGTATAATTTAACCAAATATTAATTATTTATCAACACATGGCTACGAACCACGGTGTCGGGGGTTCGAATCCTTCCTCACCCACAACCGGCCCAAAAGGGAAGGACCTTTCCCTCTGGGGGTAGGAAAATCATGATCGGGATAGCGGACCCAAAGCTATGGAACTTGGGTGTGGGTCATTTGCCGAAATGGAGTGGCCTTTTATTTATTATTTATCGTATACTTACTTTTCTATTTTATATTTATATATAGTATTGCCGGCCAAAAAAATAAAATAAGCATATTTTTTTTTATTTTACACCCCGTAACTCTTCCTCAGCTAGGCTTGGGCAGAATAACAGAGCAAGTACAAGTATTAGTAGCATAGAAAAAATGCGCTCCTCGTTATTAAATTAATGTGTTTGCTCGCGGTAATTGTGGCCTCTCGGGAGAATTGATAACTACATCTTTGAGGCATTTGCTAGTACTAGTACATCTGAGAATTCTTAATTGGCTGGTTGTAAACTAGCTTCTTCTAAAGTTGGCTCTTAAAATACTTTTTTAAGTTTAGATATCGTGAAGTTTATTACATGATGGAGTCATCATAAAACTTGTATTTTCTCTATCAAAAGGAAAAGACTGTAAAGTACAATTCACAAGATTTCGATTTTCATGAGTGTCGAGTTTTAGCTAGTGACCTTGGATTGAGGAATTTATTTGCTCATTGAGTATACCAACTCATTTAATATAAATAACTCCTCGGTCTTTTTTTATCCATATATATGAATTAGGAAAATTATTTTCAAAATAGCTAAGTTCGTGAATTATTTGGAAAACTAGTCGACAGAAAAGGGAGAGGTGAAGTTGGCACATTGGAGAGTTGACTTCAATCAAAGTTAGCTCCTGGAGGTGTAACACCCCTAACCCGTATCTGTCGCCAAAACAGGGTGACTAAAGGTAACGATCCGTAACCCTGTTCTGATGACGAATACGGGTTAGGGGTGTTACAGGAGACATTGAGTCCAATTTACATACCTACTTGCCTGCATACAACAATTAAGGGAAGCACATAAAGGCTGAAAAAAAAAAGATTTCTCATGCATGATAAGTTGGAAAAGGGTAGAGTTGAGATGATGGAACAAGGTAGGCTGGCTTCTGGTTAAGATGATAGAACAAGGTAGGCTATCAGTAATGGGTAAGTGAAATAGTAATAGCCAAGATGGGGGAGGTTGAAAATTGTATATATACACCTTCATACTAGGGCAAATAGAGTAAGTTTATTCAACTTCTTTCCTGGAGCATTGTTATTTTCTTCTAGCTATTATGTTTTAAATATTTTGTAATCTTTATCTGTCTTCTTTAGTCTTTGTAAGTTTTTTTCATGATATTAGACAATAGACTTACAAATATTGATATATTGATTAATTTTTTAATTTAAATTGATATTATACATAAGAATTCTATACGAAAATGAGCAATAGGTTTTATGTTGTGGTAAACTGTAATGGTTGAATCGTGATATAGATATTGATGTAATCTTTGAGTTGAGAAGTCCGATTAACATGATGTTCAAAAAGGACATCATGTTAGTAGAGATGAAGTGCAAAATTAGTAAAAAAATTAGAGCTTTGACTAGGTTGTTAAGGTATAGATATATTACATGTGACAATCCAGTGAGATATTCTAAAATTTATGTGGCGGGTGATGATGATGATCTATAGAAAATAATTGCATTTCATGAGTCTAATGGCATTGGAAGAGTGGAGCTTATGTCAAGCTCAACATCATTGAAGAAGGACATGGAGGGTCAATATTCCAAGCTCATTTAGGTCCCCTGTAGTGGATTTGCAAATTGCAACACCAGACTCGACATACGGGTTGATTAATAGTTTCATATCGCTATCGAAAACTCTTTTTATTTTAGATAAATACACTCAAATAAGAATGCAGTCAGGATGTTTTGCATCGCAATTTCTAGAATCCAAATTTAGTGGTGCTCCAAATTTATATGAGGTGCCATCAACTTTTGCTAGAATACACCATTCCTAATTAGAGCCAAAAGTACATGAGGATATCATTGACTTGCTATTTAGAGAACTCGTCGGTGACTTTAACGATGTTGATTATGAGATCGGGGAACCTGTACATGTTGGTGATATTGGACAAGATATTTTGAAATATCAAACTCTAACCCTTATGCTTGAAGTTAAGTTTGATAGAATGAGAGGACTTAAGTTTTCGAATTATCCACATATCACTCTTGGTTATATCACTCCATTCGTTACACATTCAGGGCAATTGGCTGTTGGTACTTAGTTTCCAATGAAAGAGGTTGCCATTTTAGCCATTCAGGTGTACAATGTTAAAGAATTATTAAATTAAAAAGTTAATGTATCTACGATTTGTGAGTGGTGTTACTATAACAGTCCAGTTTAGACCCTAGTCAAAATAGTGGTTTCTGGACCACATATTCTAGTTAAAAAAATATTTAAATATTATTTTTTGTGTTTATGATATGTGAATAAGCATCTGTGAAAATTCCGTATGAAAATTTAATCGTTTGTGTGCTTAATTTGAAAAAAAGACCTAATCGCGTAAAATGTAAAAGTTGCCTGCTACTTGTTAAAAGTGTCTATTTGATATGGCTTTTTAAATGAGAGGTCCTTATGTGGTTATTTGACCATTGGAAGTTTGAATGCACTTTAATAACCATCCATTAAGTGATTTTATAATGGTTTATAAAAAGGGCAAAATGGTAAACTAAGTATAAAGTTAATTATATGAAAATAAAATAGAAAATAAAGCCATTTTATGTGTTCATCCACCAAAATTGAAAAGAAAATAAAAGATAAAATCTCACCTAGGGTTCGGCATAAAATCTCACCTAGGGTTCGGCACTTTGATTTGGTGAATTAGGTATGTGTTTTGCTTAGTTTTTGATAATTTCTACATTTTTGTAATCGTTGCTTCGTATACTATCAAACCCATGCCTCAATTTCTAATTTTTATGATGATTTTGAAATGTTCCATTGATGAAATTATGAGTTTTGTGAAGTTATTTGTTGATAAATGAAAGTTTGATGTTGGGTTTACATATTTTGTCTTTGGATTTTTGATGAATTTGAGTAAAATGGGTTAAATTGTGAAATTTGTAAATTGAGGGAGTAAAATGTGAAATAAATGAAATGTGTGGACTTGTATGAGTGCTATGGAAATTCGGCTAAGCTTGTGTACAAGCAAATTATGTGTATTTTGTGATTTTGTGAATTAGGGACTAAAGTGTCAAAATGTGAAAATGTGAGGGCTAGTTTGTAAAATGCCTTAAATATGTGTCTATGGATTGTTTTGAATGAATTTGTGATTGAATAACTTAAATTTGAATTTATTTAGATCAAGAATTAAGGAAAACGGAGTTAGATCAGGGAAAGTCGAAAGTTGTCGAGTAACCGACTTCGTCCATCCGAATCTCTATGAGGTAAGTCTATATACAAATAAGCTTGTTGAATTGAATTATTATTATTCATATGATATTGAATTGTGATGAATAAATGCCTGAGCTAAATATGTTTTATCCGAGAAAGTATCGACAAAGTTCTGACGTCCGAAAAGCCCCGTACGAACCTTAGGAATAGTTAGGATACATATGTCATGACATAGGAATTTCGATATCTGTTATGTGTGTAAGACCACGTTTATGACGTTGGCATTGACTTCTGTTTTGCTTGTAAGACCATGTCTAGGACATCGGCATCGTATTTGATTTCGTGTAAGACCCTGTCCGGGACAGTGGCTTCGATGTTTGATTACATGTAAGACTACGTCTGGGACGTTGGCATTGTATATGCTTTCCGAGCTATCCATGTATCCTTACATTTCCGAATGGTTCAAATGAGCATTCTGAGAAAATGAATGACTTTGTGAAATTATATCCGATTCAAGTATGTTTGCTTTGTATAGCCTTTTGAGAATGAAAGGTAAGTATATGAATATGAGATTTGTGTTAGCATTTGTCTACAAAGTATAAATGATTTGATGATACTTATTTGCTTTGAATGATATGTTTATTTGTATATGGCTTACAAAGCTTTTGAAAGCTTACTTGTGTGTGTGTTTGCATTGTTTTATAGATATCGAAGCTACTATGAGCTCGGGGATCGTTGAGGATTGTCACCACACTATCGAATCTTATTTTGGTACTTTTGAAAATGTATATACTAAAGTATGGCATGTATAGGGTAGAAGTGCTTGGATTATGTTTTGTGATGTATATATTTAGCCATGTGATATGGCTAGTTGTGTTTGAACTTATAGTTTGATAATGGTATATAATATGTGATGCTAATGTGCAATTGTGGTATGTTTTTGGTTGGCCAAAAGAAGTGGTAAATGTTAAGAAGTTTTGGTAAGTTTGAGCATGAGATTGAATGATGTATTGAACATATATTTAGCTATGATTTTAGTTTAAGTTTTGGTATGAATTGAGAGTGGAATTTGTTGATTATGTTAAGTTATGAATAATGTATGTTTTGATATTGAGATTGACTGAAACTGGTATGCAAATATGCTTGTTTCGTTGATTGTAGGTTTGACCCAATTGGGGTGGCAAGTTGGCTATTCAAATAGCCTATTTTTGTCCACACGGGTAGAGACACAGGCGCATGTCTCAGCCGCGTGTGACAAACGGTCACGTTACACGGCCGTTTGTCCCCTAGGGTACCCTATGAATTAAAGTCAGTATACCCTCCAGTTTTGACACTGCCTCGACACACGGGCGTGTCTATTGGCCGTGTATGGCACACGGGCTGGCACACGGCATGTGGTCGGCTGTGTGGCCAAGTCAGTAGCCTCCCTAATTTTCACACGGCCTAGCACACGGGTGTGTCTTGTGGCCGTGTGGACAAGTCAGTATGTATGCCTTGTTTCGCCACGGCTGAGACATGGGCGTGTCAAATGCCGTGTGAGGCACACAGCCTGTTCATACGGGCGTGTGACCCTGAAATGTTGAAAATTTTTCGAAGTTCTAAAAAGTTCATATGTTATCCATTTAGTCCTAAATGCATGGTTTAGACTTTGTACGCTTAGTTTAAGTTCATATTGAAAATGAATGATTTAAAATTTTTGAAATGAGATGATATTTGATATTTGATTATTCTGATCTGAGTTACGAGTCCGGTAATGTAACACCCCTAACCCGTATCCGTCGCCGGAGTAGGTGAAGAGGCATTACTAAATCCATAACACAATTCAGGATAATCGAATATCAAATATCATTTCATTACAATAAATTTCATACATTCACATTCAATAAGATCGTAAAAGTGAGTATACAATACTTAAAATATGCATTTGGGACAAAATTGATACCATATGAAGTTTCAGAACTTAAAAGAATTTTCAACTTATAAAAGGTCACACGCCCGTGTGAACAGGCTGTGTGCCTCACACGATCTAGACATGCCCGTGTGTCAAAGTCGTGGTAAAACAGGGCATAGCTACTGACTTGCCCACACGACCAGACCACACGCCCGTGTCCAAACCGTGTACTAGCCGTGCCAAAAATAGGGGGTATTCTGTTTGTGACGTCAGCATACCAATTAGGGTCACATGGCCAGACCAGACGCCCTTGTGTCTTGGCCGTGTTCGAGCCTGACTTACAACTGAAGGGTACCCCAGAGGGCACATGACCGTGCAACATGGCTGTGTGTCGTACACGACTGAGATACTCGCTCTTGTCTCTGCCCTTGTGGACAAAAACAGGCCATTTGAATAGCCAATTTGCCACCCCAATTTGGTCATCCTACAAGCAAAGGAAGCAAACATATTTATATCACCATTTCAGCCAATTTCAGCACTAAAATATGACCCTTTTCATATCATATAATAGTCACCAAAATTCATACTCATAAACCTTACCAAGACTTACCAACTAAAGCATACCTCAATTTCATATTGTCATCACATACCATGAACCATTATCAACCATGAGTTCAAGCACAAATTAGCCAAGTCACATGGCTAAGCATATACATCACAAAACATACTTCTCAAACTATTAGCCTATACATGCCATACTTCAAAAATATGCATTTTCAAAAGTACCAAAATGAGGTTCAATAGTGTGGTGACGATCCTAGACGATCCCCGAGCATGTAGTAGCTTCGATATTTATAAAACAATGTAAACACACACAAAGTAAGCTTTCAAAAGCTTAGTAAGCTCGTACCAAAACATCAACAATATAAAATATGAAACATCAATATATAAGTAATTATAATTTCTCAATTCATCCATCAAGTCCATGCTAACAAAAACTATATGTTTATACAAATTCAATAAACTTTTATGCATTTTACCACCTACCACATAGGTATTATACTTACAGGAACATTTCCATATTCATTCGTTTTCAATCTCACCTCTTGTTCGAATAATTTAAGACTTTCAGATGATCACCAATGCCTTTATTATCCGCACACTTAATGCTTAAAGATTAGCCGAAGCTAGAACGATTCCGCACACTTAGTGCCATCTCAACTAACCGAAGCTAAGTCGGTATCGCACACTTAGTGCCTTTAGTAGCCGAAGCTAGTTTAAATCGCACACTTAGTGCCAAATACTTTTGATTCATCATCATATTCATCAAATTCAATTATATACAATCCATGATAATAAAGGCATCAAAACCTACTTAACATCATATTTTAAGTACGAACTTACCTCGTACTCAGAATTTGTCGACTCAGACTGTTTATTCTACAATCTTCGATTTCCCTCGGTCTAAGTCGGAATTCCTCTTTTCTTGATCTATATGTATTCAAAATTAACCCTTTTATTCACCAAATCATTCCAAACAATCCACATACACACAATTAGGGCATTTTGCAAAATAGTCTTCACATTTTCACATTTCGACACTTTAGTCCCTAATTCACAAAATCACAAAATACGCAAAATTTGCTTGTACACAAGCTTAGCCAAATTTTCATAACTCTCATACAAGTCCATACATTTCATTTATTTTACATTTTAGTCCCTCAAAATAATATTTTTACAATTTAGTCCTAATTACTCAATTTCATCAAAAATTCAAAGACAACACATTTAAACCCAACATCAAGCCTCCATAATTTATCAGCTAACATCACAAAACTCATAGTTTCATCAATGACACATTTAAAAATCATCACCAAAATTAGAAATTGAAGCATGGGTTCGATAGTATACGAAGCAATGATTACAAAAACGTAGAAATTATCAAAAACCGAACAAAAATAAACCTTGAATCAAGCTTGGAAGTAGCCGAATATCAAAGTGTAAAAACCTTAGCTTTTCTTTCTTAAGTTTAGGCAAAGATGAAGAAATAATGAGCAAATTTCACGCTTGTTTTATTAATATTAACATAATAGACATTTTACTATTATAACCTTTGTTAAACTATTATAAAATCACATAATGGATGGTTATTATTGTCCATTCAAACTTCCAATGGTTAAATAACCACATAAGGACCTCACAATTATAAAGCCAAATCAAATAGGAACTTTTAACATCTGGCACACAGCTTTTACATTTTACTCGATTAAGTCCTTTTTGCAAATTAAGCATACAAACAGTTAAATTTTCACACGAAACTTTCACACATGTCAATTCACTTATAATAAGTACAGAAAATAATATTAAAATATTTTTATGACTCAGATATGTGGTCTCGAAACCACTATTTCGACTAGGGTCAAAACCAGACTGTTACAATCCTCCCCCTTAAGGATTTTCGTCCCCGAAAATCTTACCGTTAAACAGATTCAAATATTGTTGTCTCATAGCATATTCAGGCTCCCACGTGGCCTTTTCAACACCGTGTCGATACCATATCACTTTAACTAACGAAATTTTCTTATTTCGTAACTCTTTAACCTCTCGAGCTAAGATTCGGATTGGCTTTTCTTTGTAAGTCATATCAGACTGAATTTCAATCTCAGACGGAAGGATTACATGCGAAGGATCGGATCTGTATCGTCAAAGCATCGATACGAAAACACGTTGTGAATCTTTTCTAACTCTGGTGGCAACAACAATCTATATGCTACAGGCCTAATACGTTCGATAATCTCATACGACCCAACGAACCTCGGACTCAATTTGCCTTTTTTACCAAACCAAAGTACTTTCTTCCACGGAGACACTTTCAAAAACACTTTATCACCGATCTCAATCTCAATGTCTTTTCTTTTCAAATCTGCATATGATTTCTGACGATCGGAAGCTGCTTTCAAACTATCTCGGATCACTTTTACTTTTTGTTCAGTTTTTTTTATCAAATCAACCCCGTGAATCTTATTTTCGCTGAGCTCAGTCTAATATAAAGGTGTACGGTATTTGTGACCATATAAAGCTTCGTATGGTGCCATTTTAATGCTCGACTAAAAACTGTTATTATAAGCGAATTCAATCAAAGGTAGATATTGTTCCCACGTACCTTCAAACTCAAGAATGCAACATCTCAACATATCATCGAGTATCTGAATAATCCGTTCAAATTAACCATCTATTTGCAGATGAAAAGCAGTACTAAAGTGCAATTTAGTACTCAGAGCATCTTGCAACTTCTTCCAGAATCGCGATGTAAATCTCAGGTCTTTATTTGACACAATCGACAATGGCACACCATGCAATCTCACGATATCAGAAATGTATAACTCAGCTAATTTATCCAATGAGTAATCAGATCAAACCAGAATAAAATGAGCTAATTTCGTCAAACGATCAACTACAGCCCAAATTGTGTCTTTCTTTCTCGGAGACAGAGGCAAACCCGAAACAAAATCCATGGTCACTCGATCCCATTTCCACTCTAGAACCATAATCGGTTGTAGCAAGCCAGATGGCACCTGATGCTCAGCTTTAACTTGCTGACAGATCAAATATCTGGAAACAAAATCAGAGATATCTCTTTTCATTCTAGACCACCAATAATACTATTTCAAATCATTATACATTTTTGTACTACCCGGATGCATAGATAACTGACTAATGTGGGCTTCATTCAGAATCATTTGAATTAACTCTAGATTTCTCAGAATACAAATTCGATTTTGAAATCTCAAGAAATCATCTTTATCAACTCTGAATTCTGAATCAGACTCTACATCACACTGAACTCGTTTAGCTAAAATATCATTATCAATCTTCTGAGCTTCAATAATCTGTTGTAAGAACAAAGGTCTTGCTTTTAATTTAGCTAAAACTGAACCATCACCAGATAAGACTAAATGAGCATTCATCGCACGCAGAGCAAACAATGATTTTCGACTTAAAGCATCAACAACAACTTTTTGCTTTTCCCAGGTGATAATTAATCACAAGTTCGTAGTCTTTTAGCTGTTCCAACCATCTTCTCTGTCGCAAATTTAAGTCTTTCTGAGTCATCAAATTCTTCAAACTCTTATGATCTAAATACACATGACATTTCTTACCGAACAAGTAACGGCGCCAAATCTTTAGGGCAAACACAATCGCAGCTAACTCAAGATCGTGCGTCGGATAGTTCTTTTCATACGGCTTCAACTGTCTCGAAGCATAGGTAATAACTTTCCTTCTTGCACTAAAATATATCCTAGACCAATCAACGAAGCATTGCTGTAAATTACAAATTCTTTACCCGATTCAGGTTGTACTAATACCGGAGCTTCAGTCAACAAAGTCTTCAACTGATCAAAACTATTCTGACATTTTTTAGACCATTCAAACTTCACATCGTTCTGTAGTAGTTGTCAATGGAGTCGCAATCATTGAAAAACCTTTCACGAATCTTTATAGTAACTAGCAAGTCCCAGAAAACTACGGGCTTCAGATACATTCCGCAGAGGTTTCCAATCCAAAATAGCTTAAATTTTTCTTGGATCAACTTGAATACCAGAGGCTGATACAATATGACCCAGAAAACCAACTTCTCGCAACCAGAACTCACATTTACTAAACTTCGCATACAACTATTTATCTCGCAGAATCTGTAGCACTATTCTCAGATGCTCGGCATGTTCAGATTCGTCACGTGAATAAATCAATATGTCATCAATGAATACCACAACAAATTGGTTTAAATATGGTCTGAAAATTTTATTCATCAAATCCATAAAGATAGCAAGTGCATTAGTCAATCCAAAAGGCATAACTAAGAATTCATAATGGCCGTACCTCGTTCTGGAAGCAGTTTTCAGAATATCTGAGTCTTTCACTCGCAGCTGATAATAGCCTGATCTCAAATCTATTTTCGAAAACACAGTAGCTCCTTTCAACTGATCAAACAAATCATCAATTCGGGGCAGGGGATACTTATTCTTGACGGTCACCTTGTTCAACTGACGATAATCTATACACATTCTCATTGTGCCATCTTTTTTTTTCACAAATAGAACCGGAGCACTCCAAGGTGAGAAACTTGGTCTAGCAAACCCTCGGTCGGTCAACTCTTGCAACTGAGACTTTAATTCTTTTAGTTCGGTCAGAGCCATTCTGTATGGAGATAATGAAATCAGAGTAGTACCAGATACCAATTCAATGCCAAATTCTACCTCTCTAACTGGAGGTAATCCCGGAAGTTCTTCAGGAAACATATCAGGGAACTCACAGACAACAGGTACAGGTTTAACTTTTTTTTTTGACACTCTTGAATCAATCACATATGCAAATAAGCTTCACAACCCTTTCTCACAATACTCAAAGCTTTCATCGAAGATATTACAACAGGCAATCCATTAAAATCCCTAGATTCAATTCTGACTATTTCATCATTCTTGCACCTCAAATCAATAGTTTTCCATTTACAATTCACCACAGCATCATGCAAAGTAAACCAATCCATACCCAGAATTATATCAAACTCATCAAGAGGCAATAACATCAGATTAGCCGAAAAATAATTGTCTCGAAACATTAACGGACAATTCTTGCAGACTTTATCAACTACAACACATCTGCCTAGGAGGTTTGAAACTTTAATTACAAATTCAGTAGACTCTACAGGCAAAGTCTTATTATTCACTAAGTTCTTACATATATACGAATGTGTTGATCTAGGATCTATCAAAGCAATCACAGAAGTATCATAGAGAGTAAATGTACCCGTAATCACATCTGGCGATGAAGCTTCCTCGTGAGCTCGAATAGCATAGGCTTTGGCAGGTGCACGAGCCTCAGATCTCATAGCTATGTCTTTCGTTCCTCTCTGACTATCGCTTACATTTCCCAAATTTTTGGGAGGTCTACCTCGAGAAACACTACCATTCTGCCTCGGATTCTGAACATTATCTTTTTTAGCCAAATCTAGACAATCTTTTATAAAATGATTTCTTGAACCACAACTATAACAAGATCAGTTATTACTTTTTCCCCAGCATTCACCAAAGTGTCGTCTTCCACATTGATCACACTCAGGCTTTTCATTCTTTGCATTATCAACATTGGCAACAGATGTGGCTGAAGATTTGAAATTCGATTGCGATCTAGCATGATCTCTATTCGAATGTCCCACACTAGGCTTTGAACGACTTCTATCATCTCTAAACTTCTTGGATCCAGATTGAAATGATTTGCCCGATGATCTCTTTCATACCTCTCTAGCTTCAAAATCAACCTTTCTTTTCTCTTTCCCAAGATCTTCAACTTTACATGCTCGTTCAACAAGAACCACAAATTCTTTGATTTTCAGGATCCCAACTAGCAAAAAAATATCTTCGTTCAAACCATCTTCAAATCTCTAGCACATTATTGCTTCTGAAGATACACATTCTCGGGCATATTGACTCAACCTTACAAATTTCCACTCGTATTATGTGACAGACATACAGCCTTGTTTAAGCTCGAGAAACTCTTTGAGTTTCTGATCAATGAATCTCTGACAAATATATTTCTTTTAGAATTCAGCTTGGAAGAAGTCACAAGTAACCTGTTCACTAGGAACCACAGACGTCAAATTTTTCCACCAGTGATAAACCATATCTCTCAGAAGTGAAACAACACAATTCAAAGATAATTCCTCGAATACTCGTATTTTATTCTCTAACCAGAGCTCAGCTTTTTTAGCATCATCGTTCATTGTAGCTCGAAACTCTTCAGCCCTGTATTTTCTAATCTTATCCACTGGTGGTCTACTTATTTGTACTGGATTCACCGGTGGCATAACAGGAGTTTAAGGAGAATTAACCGGGGGTGAAGGTTGTTGTACAGCCGGATTGATTCTAATGTATTGAGTGAACCAATCATTCATCATTTGATAGAAGGCTTGTTTAGCCTCACCATCTCGGCTACTCGTAGCCTGTCGAGAAGCAGCTTGCATTGTCCCTTGCACAGGAGCATGCGATTACTTTCAACATCATCTGCTATAGCTCTATCAGGATCTATTGCTATATAAAAACACATCAATGTCAGGATTCATCACACTATCGCAGTTCATAAATATGGCATGTATAACTAGACTCATAAACGCTATGGTAGTCCTAAAACCAACTAAACCATAGCTTTGATACCAATAAAATTAACACCCCTAACCCGTATCTATCGCCGGAGTAGGTTAAGAGGCATTACTAAATCCATAACAAAATTCAGGATAATCGAATATCAAATATCATTTCATTACAGTAAATTTCATACATTCACGTTCAATAAGATCGTAAAAGTGAGTATACAATACTTAAAACATGCATTCGGGACCAAATTGATAACATATGAAGTTTCAGAACTTAAAAAAATTTTCAACTTATAATAGGTCACACACCCGTGTGAATAGGCTGTGTGCCTCACACGATCTAAACATGCCCATGTGTCAAAGCCGTGGCAAAACAGGGCATAGCTACTGACTTGCCTATACGACCAGACCACACGCCCATGTGTCCAGTCCGTGTGCTATACACACGCCCTTGTCCAGACCGTGTGCTAGGCCGTGCCAAAAATAGGGGGTATTTTATTTGTGACGTCAGCATACCAATTAGGGTCATATGACCAGACCACATGCCCGTGTGTCTTGGCCGTGTTCGAGCCTGGCTTACAATTGAAGAGTAGCCCAGGGGACACACGACTGTGCATCATGGCCGTGTGTCGTACATAGCTGAGACACACACCCGTGTCTCTGCCCGTGAGGACAAAACAGGCCATTTAAATAGCCAATTTTCCACCCAAAGTAAACAAACATATTTATATCACCATTTCAACCAATTTCAGTACCAAAACATGACCCTTTTCATATCATATAATAGTCACCAAAATTCATACTTATAAACCTTACCAAGACTTACCAGCTAAAACATACCACAATTTCATATTGTCATCATATGCCATGAACTATTATCAACCATGAGTTCAAGCGCAAATTAGCCAAGTCACATGGCTAAGCATATACATCACAAAACATACTTCTCAAACTATTAGCCTTTACATGCCATACTTCAAAAATATGCATTTTCAAAAGTACCAAAATGAGGTTCGATAGTGTGGTGACGATCCTAGACGATCCCCGAGCGTGCATAGCTTCGATATCTATAAAACAATGTAAACACACACAAAGTAAGCTTGTACCAAAACATCAACAATATAAAATATAAAACATCAATACATAAGTAATTATAATTTCTCAATTCATCCATCAAGTCCATGTTAACAAAAACTATATGTTTATACAAATTCAATAAACTTTTATGCATTTTACCACCTACCACATAGGTATTATACTTACCGGAACATTTTCAATCTCACCTCTTGTTCGAATAATTTAAGACTTTCAGATGATCACTAATGCTTTTATTATCTGCACACTTAGTGATTAAAGATTAGCTGAAGCTAGAACGACTCCACACACTTAGTGCCATCTCAAGTAACCAAAGCTAAGCCAGTATTGCACACTTAGTGCCTTTAGTAGCCGAAGCTAGTTTAAATCGCACACTTAATGCCAAATACTTTCGATTCATCATCATATTCATCCAATTCAATTATATACAATCCATGTATAATAACGGCATCAAAACCTACTTAACATCATATTTTAAGTACGAACTTACCTCGTACTCAGAATTTGTCGACTTAGACTGTTTATTCTACAATCTTCGATTTCCCTCGGTCTAAGTCAGAATTCCTCTTTTCTTGATCTATATGTATTCAAAATTAACCCTTTTATTCACCAAATCATTCCAAACAATCCATATACACACAATTAGGGCATTTTGCAAAATAGCCTTTACATTTTCACATTTTGACACTTTCCCTAATTCATAAAATCACAAAATACACAAAATTTGCTTGTACACAAGCTTAGCCAAATTTTCATAACTCTCATACAAGTCCATACATTTCATTTTTTTTCACATTTTAGTCCCTCAAAATAATATTTTTACAATTTAGTCCTAATTACTCAATTTCATCAAAAATTCAAAGACAACACATTTAAACCCAACATTAGGCCTCCATAATTCATCAACTAACATCACAAAACTCATAGTTTCATTAATGGAACATTTCAAAATCATCACCAAAATTAGAAATTGAAGCATGGGTTCGATAACGATTACAAAAACATAGAAATTATCAAAAATCGAACAAAAATGAAGAAATAATGAGCAAATTTCATGCTTGTTTTATGAATATTAAAGTGTAAAAACCCTAGCTTTTGTTTCTCAATTTTTGGCAAATATGAAGAAATAATGAGCAAATTTCATGCTTGTTTTATGAATATTAACATAATAGACATTTTACTATTATAACCTTTGTTAAACTATTATTAAATCACATAATGGATGGTTATTATGGTCCATTCAAACTTCCAATGGTTAAATAACCACATAAGGACCTCACAATTATAAAGCCAAATCAAATAGGCACTTTTAACATCTAGCACACAGCTTTTACATTTTACGCAATTAAGTCCTTTTTGCAAATTAAGCATACAAATAGTTAAATTTTCACACGAAACTTTCACAATGTCAATTCACTTATAATAAGCACAGAAAATAATATTAAAATATTTTTATGACTCGGATATGTGGTCCCGAAACCACTATTTCGACTAGGTGAAAACTAGACTGTTACAGGTAATGCCTCTTAACCTATTCCGACGACGGTTATGGGTTAGGGGTGTTACAGTTACGCTACATGCATCATTCGTTGTGGAAATTTTTATTTACACTACATACATATTTACATTACATGCATCCACATGTAAATTTTTTATTAAATTACAATTTTAATGTATTTAAATGACAACTTCTATAAAATTCAATCTACTTCTGTGAAATTGAGCAAAGACCAATCTGCAAAGATTTCAAAAGTTCATAACGATGACGTGACGCGAGAGAGTTCCTCGTCGTGACGTTTGTAACACCCTTCGCTTGGTTTGGTCGTCAGACCCGAGCTATAGGATACTACAACAATACAATTTGTACTTTTGCTACAACACAAATGTTGATGCACCTCAGTATTAAGATTGCATGAAATCTGATGGTCTAGGTGTGTAATAGGAATCTTGAGGTTAAAAGATGCTTGTATTTAAAAGATTGAAATGTGTATATGTGTATGGAAAAACATGAACATGTTTTTCATGTACGAGTTAATATATGACGAGTCTGTGTTTGTCTCTGGAGTTGTCTAAAAGGGTTTGTTGGGACTTTAAACACGAAACTCTGAAGGGAAAAGTCCATGGCCATGACACCGTAATGGAAATGACCATATCATGTAAGACTATAACTGGGTTATGGCATCATATGGAAAAAGCTAAAGGAAGGTTATTACCTAAAAGGGGTTCTTTGCGTGACCCTATGCAATAAGGGGAAAACATGTAATGTGAGTTGAGGCAAATCCCTATCTTAAAAACACCAAAAAGTGAAAAGCTTTTGTGGCAAACCTCTAAAAGAAAAGCCTAGTGTGAGTACTAACTTAAGTATCAATAGAATTTAAGTCATACATTTTATAAAATTTGCAGAAATTATATATAGAAACACAATTTCACAGATGGAAATATGCATGATAATGTCAATGCAGAACTTTCAGAAATCGGTGCAAGTTTTTAGAAAATGTTCCTACCCAAATCTGCTATACACCATAAAGAGTTCCATCCAATAACACACCACAATATGAACAAGCCACCAAAAAATGCAAATAAGCTGCCAGATACAAATATTTGTGGACAAGTCACCATAATTGCAGATAAATTGCTAGAATATATGGTTAAACCACCAGATTATGCAAATCATTAAACTGCCAGAATCTTCCTCCTTTCAATACCATCCCAACCCCATGCATGTGGTATGGCATACATAACAGAAGTTTTCAGTAGGCATGCTTAATAAGTGAATCAGATTTTTATTATCAGAAGCGATACAGTAGGCATCCTTAACATGCAAATCATAATCCCCTTAATAGAAACAACGGCACGATGTATTTTTCATGCTTATCATATAATGTCATTAAATTAGATATCATAAGTGTTGTAATATGAACATAATATCACATTTATTAGTAAATCACACAAACACATTCACATCATCACATATTAATCAATTCAGAATCACTTACTTGGAAATAATCCTTTTTAATGGATTTAGCATCCCATTTTGAATACATAGTGTATTCACATATATTCACATTTCAGAGAACTTAACATAGTACCAATCATTAATAGTTATATTAATATGAGCCTTAAGACCCAATTTCTGGTCCATGGATGTAATGGGCTTACACTACCTCAAGGCCCACCAATAAGGTCAAATGTTAAGAAAACGGAAACCAAGATTATACCAAAGCTAATATGTGAAGATGAATCTTTTCAAGAAAACGAGGAATAATACATGCACAAAATGGGTGAAATGTATTAAAGTTAATTCAACCAAGCTGTCAATTTTCAAGCTGAAAATATTAGTCAACTCACGACAAATTTTTAGATGGGATTCAAGAATTTATGGATTAATATGTCTTCATAGAATTTGAAGATCTATCTCTTAGCTTTGAAACACACTTTGAATAACTCAAGTTCGAGTTCAAGAACTCATGTTATGACTATTTTAGTGAAGACTATGCAGGTAGAATTTTTGGACTGGATTATTACGAAAATTACGAGTTTCGAGCTTTTAATTTGGGTTTAAATCATATTGGGTTTGGGTTTTAAGCTTTAATGTTATTATATATGAGCCCAATATTTTATTTATCAGCTTTTATTATTTTATTATTTTATTGTTCCAATTTTTTTTATCATTATTAAGTATTTTAAATTATTTAGGAGTTTTATGTCAACAAGAAAGATTAGTTTAAAACTACTTCTTATTTACGTTAATTAGAGTTAGCATATTTAAGAGCTTTATTTAGATTTATTTAGCTAGCCTAGATAAGTGCCTTTGAATTGTACAAAAACCAATTCATTATTATTCAACAACTTCTCTTTTGAGTTAATCAATTTTCTTTGAGTTTTTCTTTTCAAGAATTTTCAAACTTTTTCTTCAAAATTTTTCTTGCCAAGTTTTCATTCTTGGAGGGGAAATTAGAGCCACTTGACAGGGTGTTGAGGATTCTTCTTGTTTCCAAGGCTCCTTAGGACTTCTACATGTCACGTTCCATCTTTTCCATCTATCTTCTTTATTGTTCTAATCTTTGATTTATTGTTCTATTTTATTTATCTTAGTTATATATTTAAGTGCTTTCTTTAAATGTAACACCCCAAACCTATGTATTTAAGTGCTTTCTTTAAATGTAACACCCCAAACCCGGCCTAGATGTTACGGCCAAGTCTGGTGTGTCACATCAACCAAAGTTTAGTCACGTTCCTTAGTTACTGCGATTAAGGTGTGGTTTGCGAAAACGTTATTTAAGTTGATTAAAAAAAACTTCCGGTTAATTTGTGAGCATCTTATTTACTAGATCATGTTCGTCATTTTGTTATCCATTTGTTACGAGTGTTTCATTTAAAAACATTGTTTAGTTTTACAAAAACTCGCGCAGCCTAATTCTATCAGTTTACAACGAGTATTAATAAAGAAATTTAATAAAACTTAGGAGCGGCCTTATTACAAATTAAAAACCAAAAACAACTAAAGTAAGTAAAGGCTGATCAAATCACTTTAAGAAAGTTGAATTCGCAGAACATGTGGCCACTCCGAATCCCTCCAGCTCCAAGTCCACCGATCTAAGGTTCACCTACAAAGATGGGAAAAAAGGGGTGAGTTTGGAAAACTCAGTGTGCAAAATAAACCGAACTAGAGCCTATATCGGTTCAAGCTTTACTGGGCCTAAGCCCTATCCAGAAATAGAATTAACTGGGCCTTAGCCCTATTCCAAAATCAGTGTGGCCCTTAAGCCCATTACAGTAACAGAACATATATTATGCATGTATGCAGAAACCCAACACATATCCATCCGTATACACCCCCGTACCAACCTTAAACCATGTAGGGAGACAACTTGACCCACCCATCCGCTACACGCCACAGAATTTGCAGCATGGCTGCCAGAACAAATATTGTGATAGAGTCACCAGATATAGATATTTGTGGCATAGCCACCAGAATAGATATTTGTGGCATAGCCACCAGAACGCTTCCTCCATCAATATAACCCATATCCCATGCAACAGATATACATGTCATGGCATACAACATACAGAATCAGAATATCATGCATTTCAGTCAAAATTAACCCTAGGGGTATAACGGTCACTTTACACCTAGGGGTATAATGGTAATTTCCATACTTAGGGGTATTCTAGTAAATTTACTATTTTAGGGTTTTCATGCATAGTACAACCATTAATGTATTAATAGAAATACTTACCGAGCATTTTTACCGAAATGGGCCCGTTGGCCCATTAATCCGATTTCGGCCCATTAAGCCCAAATAGACCAAAGTGCACGAAATTATGTCCTCTGCAATCTTACCACTTGAGATTACCAGGTTAAACAAACAAACTATCTCACGAGCGCTCGCATGCTCACAAGTCCACAAAATACCGGCTCTTCGGCATTTCGACTTTTCAGCTTTTGCTGATCTAGTCTAAAGTGGGTGTCGTTTACACACCTGTTTTACGACGATCGCTTGCCAAAATCTACCATGTACCTAACCTACAATTGATTACTTAAATTTAGATCCAAAACCATACGATTACTAATGATATCTTCCTTACCAAAATCGGCCAACACCCTTAATGGCCTTAAATTGCTTACCTTTGTCGCAAATAATGAATAAGTCTAGATCCAGTAGTTTCGATGCCCTTGCTTCCCATTGCTCCTTGATCGACAGCCTTTATTCCACCTTACTCATAATAGAATGACAAATAAACCCAATAAACCCTTTAGTCCAAAACGATAGCCTTCCTAAGCGATTAGGGATTACTCGGCTTTTTCCAGAACCACAAGATACAAATGGAAAGAGGGTTACGAATACTTACCACGAGATCTATTGAATGAAGAACGTTTTCAATACTTTCCTACCCCTAACACGAGCAAAGGATGAGTCCAAGAGATCTAAAGGTGTTCGGCTTCCAACCTCTTAAAGTATGATGAGAGATATGGATGAAGAGGAGAGGAAGAGAAAAAAATAGAAGAGAGGAGATAACAGTAGAGATTCGGCTTTGAAGGAAATCAAGGAAGGAAGAGATGAGAAAAAGAAAGAGAGAAAAGAAGAAGAAAGAATTCGGCAAACGAAAAATAAAAGAACGAAAGTAGCCAACAGAATTCAGCCCCTAAAGAACCTACACCTATTCGGCAACCAAACAATCGGTACAATTCCTTCCTGACTTAAATTCCATGTTTTGCTCCTTGATTTCAGCCACCACCAATTTAAATCCCATCCAAATTCCTGGCACCATTAGCAATAGTCCACCGCTTGACCGACTCAAGCCACTGCTAGAAGAGTTTCAGTCAAACTCTAACTCTCCCCCACGTGAGCAGCAAAATTGGTCCTTCGTACGCACAGTAGCTCGAACTCCCGACCTCCTCCTGTCCCTGCATTCCACATCCTGTTGCTGGCCACTGCACCAAGCTTTCCTCTACACTATAATAGGGTCACAATTAATCTTAATCTATTCCTGCTGAAGCCTCGGTTACGTTCAAAATAAAAAGGAAACTTCGCCTGTTATACATCGCGAACCTGTGACCTTCTAAACACACACATACGCTGCTTGCCACTACACCAAAGTTCCTTTCATGACATAATCTTCTCACAATTAATTTTAAAGCTTAACTGCTGCAGTCACAGCTACTTAAAAAGAAATTAAAATTTTGCCTTCCCCTGGAATAGAACCCCAGCCTTCCTTCTTGCTGTCTAGCGTGCCTAACCACTGGGCCAGGCGCTCCTTTATGCCCAGTTTCTGCCCAACTTATTTTTAAGGCCTTATGCCTAGATTTCCTTAAGAGGCAAAATTTAAGAATTTCCCTAAAGCTATGGGCCAAGCCCCGGACTTTTTCCCACACCATAAACCATTCGTAATTTATTTAATTACTAAACTAAACATACTAAATAATAATAATAAAAATTAAATCATTCCATTTATTCGGGCCGTCTTCTACCCGAACTCGGACTCCAAACCCAATATTTCTAGGCCAAATTTTTGAGGCGTTACATTAATTTTTTATCTGACTTGGATACATTTTCATTTCAGGTTGTATCAAAATCCAAGTTTCTTTCTGAACGTCTAGATCCCTAAGTCAACTTTGTGAATTGGAAAAACTTATGATCTTGTTCTGCTCATCGATATCATTTGATATTAGATTTTTGGGAGTTTTAGGTGTTATTTGTGTTCTTATAAACTGATTTCCATCAAATAGTCTTAAAATAATTTTTTACTTAGAAAGTTTTCAGGAAAAAATATTTTCCAGTGGGTAAACATTTTTCAAATGATTTGAAATTTTACATATTGATTCTTGGCACTCTTTTAGAATATTAAAAAATATTTCCTACAAAAAAGTGATCGAAAAAGTTAAGAAAATAGAAAAATAAAGAAAAAAGTTTTAAAAATATTCTATGGGTTGAATTTTGTGTCGAAACTTTCTAGATCAGATCTAAATTATTTGAGGAGGCTCCAGTTTAAATTTCGTGATTTTTGAAAACTGGGAACACTTTGAACAAAGTTTGTCAATTGTATTTGCAATTTTTTAGGTTTTCGGGTTTCAGGCATTTTCATTGACTCTTAGCCTTAGGTTTTCATTTTTTTTTGTTTTTTATTGTTCCTTTATGCAGTCTAACACTTTATGGTTTCTTATGTTAGTAGGTTAAAGCATGTTGCACATCCCTTCCTCTGTGCAACCGAATTCATTGGTGTCTAGTTGATGTTGGACTCCTAGTGCTACTAGGTTTGCGTTGCTAGTTTGATTCTAATACATTCTGGTTAGTTGATATAAACACTTTTAAAAGACTCACAAAATTAATTCTTACCTCATTGGGAATTTGATTTTTATTTTTGAGTGCATAGTAGTAAGGTTTGCTTCATTTTTCTTTTCTTGAGTGTTGTGTTCTTTTCAGGCTTTCATAATGATTCAAGATACTATGATTGAAAAGTTGCAAAGGTATCTATAGGTTCAAGATGCTCGAGATCAACAACGAGATAATGTTCTCGACATGATCAACAAAAATTTGGAACTTCTACGTACTAAAATTGAGCGTCGGGATCATAATTTGGGAGATAAGTTGACCAGCCTCATCTTTGTGCAAATAGTGTTTTAGTCGAGGAGCTTGAATACAAGCATTTTTATTATGTTTTAGTTTAGTTTTTAGAATTTCATTTAATTTAATAAAAAGTGTACTTTGAGTCTTTTATTAACCTTAGAGGCTGAATAAGGCCTAAGGGTGAGCTATTATACTTTGTGAGTGTGAAAGAGACTATTAGAGGGTGTACTGACTCAATACTGGTCACTGTGTTGCACGGAGAGTTTGATGTCGCGACACAGGCACTAGGGTGTCGCGACATCTGTCCTGTACGAGAAGAACTTACGAGCCAGGGGTGTTTTGGTTTGTACAATCAAATATTAAACATGAGTGTTTGGTCTATACAATCAAATATTAAACATGAGAGTGTCAGCTGACCTAGGGTTGAGGACAACGACAACCCTAACCCTATAAATAGGCTCATTTAACACTTGTTATGGACAACTTTTCATACTTTATAATTTTCTTTGTAATTTTAGTTTTCATTTTTTAGTTTTTCTTAGGCTTTAGGTTACTTTCAGTTTTGTTATTTTCATTTTTCGATAGATCTAATTTATGGAACTTGATCAAACTCATCGTGGATTTCGCGCTTCAACCAATACAATTCAAGATTCTCTTAAACCTTCGACTCTTGACTTGCTCTTAAAGTTTATCTTTTACAACAAGTTTATTATGTTTTTGAGATAAATAAGGAACTAATCCACTTCTGGGGGATTAGCGAGTAGAGGTATGGTTAATTGATTATTGTGTAGGATTTTCTTAGTGGATCAGCTATTCGGGAAATGAAGTACTTAAACCTTAGGCTTGACAACCCTAGGAAGTCATTAAGGTGGGAATTAACCCAAAATTGGTATGGCCTATCCGTGAACACCTTAGCCTCTAGCCGGTCTGGATTGTGAGGTCGAGAGATAAGTAGTTCTTGTCGACTCATTGTTCTAGTGTAAAATCGAGAGATCCTACTAGGGTAATGACTATTTGATTGAACAAGGAACCCGAAGCAACAATTAGTTATGACTATCGAAGCAAGCTAATCACCCATGCTCAGATCTGATTCAATTTCTATATCAAATTTTCCAAAGTCTTTTCCTTTATATTATATTATTTTTTATTTATAAAAATACCAAAAATATTTGTTTATTTTTATTCGTACTATAATTTATTTAAAGTGCTAATTAGCTTTATTTGTGATCCTATTCGCCATTCCAATCTGCAAACCAGGCATCATCACTTATTTACCTTCAGCATTTTTTAGACGTACACTTTTAGTTCGACAATCATCCATAACATTGTGTCTTATCAACAAGTCTAACCCCAAAATTGCATCAAACTCATGAAAACTTAACAATAACAAATCTGCCAGAAATGTATGCTCGCCAAAAAGTAATGGACAATTTCTTATCAATTTATTCACCACAGTACTTTGACCCAAGGGATTTGTTACTAGCAAAATTGTTTCAGAGTATACTAACCCAACATTAAGACCCTTTATAACCTTAGTATAGATATATGAATGAGTAGACCCTGGATCAATCAAAGCATAAATACTGTTCCCAAGAAAATAAAATTTACCAATTATTACTTCAGGCAGATTAACATCCTCCTTAGCTTTCATCACAGAAGCTCTTGTTGGTACTCTAGAACTTGGCTTACTAAGGTTTTCCTCTGTGCTCTCTGTATTGAACTTAATTTAGCTGTCATTCCAGATGTACTTTCATGCTGAATCTTTTAAGGACTTCTAATTGATTGTTCAGTGCTTACATCAATCTTAGATGAGCAATCATTAAGCATATGATCTCAAGACCCACATCCAAAACATGTCCCTAAACGCTTCCTATGTAACGCCCCCACGCCCGAAACCGTCATCGGAGTCAAGCTTGAGGTGTTACTAAACTTATCTTACCTTTTAAACAACTCTAAACCACTTATTTTAATTTTCGGAATAAACTGTTTTTCTGCGTCATAGCTGCTTAAAAATTCATTTCTCGAGTTTCAAAACTCGAAATTAAGATCCGTAAATATTTCCTGAAACTAGACTCATATATCTATCTACTAATTTTTTTCTAAAATTTTTGACTTAGCCAATTAGTACAGTTTATTAGTTAAAATTACCCCTGTTTCAGAATTCAACTGCACTAACCTCTACTTACTACGAACCACTTTTCTCCCTATACAAAATTAATATAACTATACCGTTTGTTTCTATTAAAACTAAATTCAATAAGGATTCTAACCATATAAATTACACCACCTAATTATTTTTGTACAATTTATGGTGAATTTCCAAATTTGAAACAGGGGATCTAGAAATTGCTCTGACCCTGTTTTACTAAAACTCAGATATCTCATAAAATATAATACCTTTACCTGTTTTGCTTATTCCATAAGAAAATAGACATAATAAGCTTTAATTTCATATATTATTAATCTTAAAAATATGTTTACACAATTTTTAGTGATTTTTCAAAGTCACATCATTTCTGTTATTTGAATCTGTTTTTAGGTTACTTTCACATTTTTCATAATTTTCATGTGATAACCACCATTCAATCATACATATTAATAAACATGCATATCATCGGCCATTTTTATTAGCTAGTCTCTAGCAAGCATTTACACATCATTCATTGTTCATATTATACTAAAGATAGCTAAGTTTCTATACATGCCATACACAAAACAAAACGTCTAATTATACCGAGTTATTTCTTGGATAGTGTGATCGGCTTCCGACGTTTCCTTCGATCCCCGAGTGGCTAGATAAGTACTATAAGAAGAAGAAAATAAAGAGATTAAGCACTAGGCTTAGTAAGCTTACAAGCAAATAAATTACAACATTCAACATAATGAATAATTATACATAATGTCACCTAGCCTCATAAACTTTCTTTACTTCTCATTTTCTACCTTCTTCTTTACTTACTTACCTTCTTTCTTACCTGACCTTTCACTATTCATAAATATAATCTACCTTCCTTTTGCTGATAATTCACTGTAATTTAACGTGTACAATGGCCCATTGAACCACTCGGAATACTAAGGATACTTTGGGGTCGTTCCTGTCTATCAATATCCTGCCAATGCCATGTCTTCGACATGGACTTACATGAATTATTTCTGTCTCCAATGCCATATATATGTCTAATATGGGCTTACATGGCTCATTCCTGTCTCCAAAGCCATATATCTGATATGGACTTACATGGCTCATTTGTCATCTGCTCTGTCCACAACCCCAATATTCTAACATTCCTAAGGTTCAAACGGGGCTTCCTAATGCTTTTTCTCTGTCACTTTGCCTTTAATTTGACTTTAAATATTCTCATGAAATAAGTATATAAATGCTGGAAATTGACAATAATAATTTAAAATAAAAGAATATTGCATTTATTTCTCAAACTTACCTCGATACAAAATGTGACTAAACTTTACAATTTAATCCTTTACTTTTTCTTTTCCCGATCTACTCCCGAATTTCGCTCTTCTTGATCTATAATAGCAAATTTAACTTATTTAATATCAAAATTTATCAAAACAGTCCTTTACTCAGACTTTGGAAAAATTACATTTTTGCCCCTAAACTTTTGCATATTTACACTTTCTCGCCCAAAGCTCGTAAATTAAACTTCAGCCTATTTTCTTATGTTTTATGACATGCTGGTCATTTTTCCCTTCTATGGCAGCATCAAATTCATACTCTAACATGCACTTATGACTATTAGGTATTTTTACCGATTAAGTCCTTTTACTCGTTTTTGCTTAAAACCGAGTAGTACAAGTTGTCTAACATAATTTAAAACCTCATATTATATCATAAAACACCAAAATACACAAATTTCACCTATGGGTATTTTTCCAAATATGAACCCTAACTTAAATTATTGCTAGCATAAGCTTTATCGAGCTACCGGGACTCCGAAAACGTAAAGAACATTAAAACGGGGCTTGGAATCACTTACCATGGAGCTTGAAAGCTTGAAAAGAACCCTAGCTATGGAGAACCCTTGAAATTTCGTGCTAATGAAGAAGATAGACAAAAATTGGCTTTTAATTTTGTTTTTAATTCATTTTACCCCTAAATGACCAAAATGCCCTTACTACTAAACTTTCAAAAATTCCTTCCATGTCCTAATTTTGTCCATGAACTTAAAATTGGTCAAATTGCTATTTAAGACCTCCTAATTAATATTCTAATTCAATTTTATGCAAAATACTTCTAGAACACAAGTTTTGCAATTTATTCAATTTAGTCCCTAATTTCAAATTAAGTACTTTATGCATAGAATTTCTTCACGAACTTTTCACACAATCATGCAAACATATCATAGACATCAAAATAATAATAAAATAAATTTTTCTACCTCAGATTTGTGGTTTCGCAACCACTGTTCCGTTTAGGCCCTATTTCGGGATGTTACATCCTACATTCACCACCATGATTCCTACCATAATATTCACCTTCACTTTTAATCATTCTAGAACCACCAGAACTTTCTATAGAAGCAGTTGGTTTACTGAGTCATTCACATTTGAAGCCTATAAACTGTGAATCTTTTCTCAAAGCTGAAAAAGTTTGATCTCTAGGTTTCTTAAAACCTGTTGGTGATGGAGGACTTGACCTACCTCTTTTCATCCATTCTCTTTCAAAATTCTTGCTTCTATCTCTAATGATCAATTCCATTTTATGGGTTTTTGCTGTCATTGCTACAAGAGTTTTACTTTTAGCTGTTGCAACTAGTGCACGAATCTCATCCCTTAGTCCCCATTCAAATTTATCACACATTTCTTTTTTAGTCTGAAACATGTCCTTTGTATAATGACAGAGTTTGAGAAATTCCCTATTGAATTGCATAACGATGATTCTCCCTTGCCTTAGATACAAAAATCCTTCTTCATCCGTTCAACATACATTTGATTAACATATCTTTCTCTAAAATTTTTCCAAAAAGAAGTCCCAACCAATAATTTGCTCAGGACTCACACTAACCAAGGCTTCCCACCATTGGTAAGCTTCTCCTTCTAACAACAATATAGCAAATCGAAGACTATCATCAAAAGTAAATTTCAATTCATTTATTACCCTACACAAACGAGATAACCACTACCCAGCCATAGTGGGATCATCACCTTTGTCACCAAGAAACTCATTGGCACCTCTTTTCTGGATTTCTCTTACAAGGTCAACCTTAGGTCAAACCACAGTAGGTATTGGAGGAGCAGGGTGTGCTGGACGAACTACATCAGGCTGTGGTTGTTGTGGTTGCTATTTTTGAGGCTCTTGATTATTTCTCATAAACTAATCGAATAACTGTGTCATCATAGTGAAAAACACATTCCTAAATGCATTATTTACATTTCCCATATCATCAGTAGTAATAGCTTGTTACTATGTAGGCATATGACTTGTAACACCCCCAAACCCGTATTTGTCGCCGAAGTAGGGTTAAAGGCGTTACCTGACAATTCAGAACATTTAACATTCTTTTCAAAAACATCATTGCATCATATTTCAAACATAAATATTAAGTCCCTTACATAGATCATCGAGACCTTAAACATGCATTATAAAAGGGTAGGGACTAAACCGAGCTCATACAAAATTTTTTTTGAAGCTTAAAAATATTTTCAAAGTTGTACAAGTCACATGCCCATGTGAACAGGCTGTGTGCCTCACACTGCATTAGACACGCCCGTGTCAAAATAGGTCATACATACTGACTTGCACACACTGCCACAAGATACACCCGTGTGCCTTGGCCGTGGTCGAGACTGACTTACAATTGTAGGGTACCTCAGGGGACACATGGCCGTGCAACATGACCGTGTGTTACACACAGCAGAGACATATGCCCGTATTGATAAAAATAGGCCATTTGAAAAGTCAATTTGCCACCCAATTTGGGTCAAACCTACAAGCACCAAAACAAGCACATTTGCATAACAATTTAAGCCAATTTCAATGCCAAAATGGACATCATTCATGCCATAACATTAACAACCAATTCCATGCTCATATCACATACCAATTCATGTCATTCCTGTAAGAGTATGCCTAAAGATCAATCACGAGATGGTTGTAATAACATACTTGGTTTATCATGTTTATTAATATAAGGCGTTGCCATTATTATTTCAGTTTCTTTTCTGTGTGCATAAATAAACTGTTTTATAATAATGTCATGAGAATAATATGATTATTCTTAAAAGATCCTTAGTCAAGTATTATTGTTGGCTAGGAAAATAATAATGCATTAAGACTAACATGTAGTTGATTGATGATAAAGAGTTGTCATTGATATGGAGTGTCAGAATCAATGTATGAATATGTGTGTTAGAGAACAACATATTGGACTGACCCGCTATGAGTATGTTTCTTGGATTATTATGTAATTGTCACAACATTACTCATAGTGATTAATATGTATATGATCCTCATACTTGAGATCATCTTTATCCCAACATCGTGAGTTGTATATTTTGATACAGTCAAACAAATACCATAACTGGTTGTTCTATAAAGACTGATGTTGGATATACCACAATCTATGTTGAGGGATAAAGTTGATCAATATAGGATAAGTCCCTCCTACATAATGGGAGTAATATCTCAGGCCACTTGATTGAGTGAGGCTAGAAATGCATGGCCATGCTCAAATAAGTTGATATGAGATGTCATACTTATTTGTGTATCATAGTTTACTCAAGGTATCAAGAAACATGGGATGGACTATACAAGTGTGACTATTCTATGACTTGTGTCCATTTAAAAGATATAGGACTTAAGGATTAATGCATGAAAGGTTAATCACAAAAGGTTATGTCGAATCATGACTTCTTGTAACTTAGGTAGCATTGATGCATTGCTAGATGCCACTCATTGTTTGTAACATTAGAATCGTTCTAATATTACTGCTAACGTTACAAGAACCTATAGGGTCACACCCTATGGTTGAAATGAACGAGGTAAAACATAGTTGGTATATTGCTTGGTTGTCAAATGAATTAAATTAATTATAGAATTAATTTAATTGGGCAATCAAATTTTTGAACATACTATATGTACAAGGATGTTGTACACATAATCAGAACATAATTTTATTGATATATGAATTTAGTTCGTATATAAGTTTAAATAAATATAGTTTACAAAATCTTTATTATAATTAATGTAATTATAATTTTTCTAAGTTAAACATTATTATATTTATTTGAATAATAATTATTATGTTCGGATTAATTTTAATGAATTAAAATTCGTTATAAATATATACCAATTAAGAGGGAGTTATATATAGCAAGGGTAAAAACCCTAAAAAGGATATAGAAAAACTAGCCCCAAAATATGCAAGGTGGTCTAGCAGCCGTTTAGCAAAATACTCTCTCTGAAAATAGTTTTCTGGATTTCTACCGCTCATTGTCAATCGTGGACTACGTGCAGTGCCGACATCGGAAAAGGTTGCGGCTTGGTTCGATAGTGGTTCAAAGATTCCCGTTGCCTAGGCGTCATTGTCTACTCAGATTGAAGTTTCGGTAATTTTGAAACCTTTTTATCACCCCGATTTGTTCCTTACACATGGATCCTTGGTTTGGATTGCCCTTTTTTTTTTTAATTTTTCGCTGCTCCTTGGAGGCACCGGTGTTCCAACAATTCCATAAGCCAAAAACAAACCAAAACCTTACCATACTTAAATTTTACATATTCACTATCAAACAATTAGTCGATATTCGATCATTATAAAATAACTTCAATATAACTTTTAAAATTTCATGCATTCATTGATATCCATGATCGAACCTAAATAGCTAATTCATATGTAAATTTATCATAAGTATACACTATTATTTTGACTAGGTTTAGCCATATATAATCATACGTTGAAACCTATTTTAACCTATTAAACAATCAAGCAATTATACACATACTTCCTCACACATAACATTAATAATTAACTAATAATCATATTCATAACTACTCCAAATTTCATCATTTCTCAAACCGAAACACATATTTAAACATCACATGTATACTATGAAACATAATTCCCACATTAGGTCTAAACATAAACGAATGTACATAAATAATATCACATATAAATCAACCAAAACAATTATGTAACATATTCATTACTTGCCATTTAGCAACTGAACATAATAAGCCAATATTGATTCAAATATCTCAATACTAAGCCAAAATTTACCATTCAAATTATACCACATTTCATACTTCCAAAATGAACTAACTATAAAATCGATTATACCTTATACTCACCATCTCCATTGCCAAATTATTTAACTAAACCTCACAAACATATAGACCAAGGACCGTACTTACCCAAATGTAATTATCTCATATCAAATATTTAAATCATCAATTAATCTAATAAGCAAGCCGAACCATATAACCTAATACCACACATATATACACCATGAAATACACTTCCACCTTGAATTTAATAGCCACAAACACACAAACTTTAACATTATAATCAAGCCATTTTCGCATGGCTCTCAATATATACATACTTCAAAATCATCATAATAACTAAACTAGCCTATACATGCCATAGTTTCAAATTTAAACTTATAAAATACCAAAAACAGTTGATAGTGTGATGGACTTTGCTGACGATACCCGAGCACGTAGCTTGATTCCAAAATCTATAAAACAAAGACAAACATACACACATAATAAGCTATCATAGCTTAGTAAGTCATAAGCAATTAAAAACTCAAAGACCTTATCAACTCATTTTAACCAAACCAAATTATATTATCATAATCACATATAATCTCAAGCTTAACATTTCATATATAACATATGTTTTCATAAATTAACCTTATCTTAACCGAATGTACATATATATATTTATATTCGAAGTATCATTCAATTTCAAAGACATAATATTACTATATAACCGAATGTATATAGACTCATATACATATACTCATAAATCAAAATTTAACATCACATAATTATACATAGCATATGGCCGAATATACCACACAAATGCACATATATTTACATTATTATCATATATAGAATTTGAATTACATATCAAATAACAAACTTCCCTTATTTTCAAATAGGTAATCAAATAACTCATACCTGACCGTTTTAGTTCGTTTTACACACTTGGTCACAACTTATCATTGCCCGTTGAACCATTCAGAATTGAATAGGATAATCAGATAATCACACATATCGTACAATGCTAACGTCCCAGACGTGGTCTTACATGTAATCACATATATCGGAATCACATATCAATACCAACATATTAAACGTGGTCTTACTCACACACATATATCGGAATCACATATCGATGCCAACATATTAAACGTGGTCTTACTCGCACACATATATCGAAATCACATATCGATGCCAACGTATTAAATGTAGTCTTACTCGTACACATATATCGATGCCATGGTCTTACTCGCACATCACATAATGGAATCCTATGTCATGACATATTTATCTTAACTATTCTTAAGGCTCAAACGGGGCTTTTGGATGTCGTAACTCGATCGAATCGAACTCGTAACCATTGCTCTCAAACATATATCATCTCGGCACTTTTTCAAACAATTATAATAATTCAATTAAACATTTATAAGAGACATATATTGAAATTTACAACATCTATTTTCCTATAAACTTACTCGGACAACGAAAATCAGAAAGGGACGAGTAATCGACAACTTTGGTTTTCCCCCGATCCAATTCCAATTTCTTTGGTTCTTGATCTAAAAATTTTAAAATTAAACTCATTCAAACATATTTTCACTCAATTAGTCCAAAAACACATAAATGGGTAAATTACTATTTTACCCCTGACATTTTACACTTTTTAGAATTTAGTCCAAATTGCACAAACCACAAAATATGAAAAATTTCAATATACCATGCTTAGGCAAAATATTAATCTTCCTTATACAAGTCCACACATTTCATTTAATTCACATTTTAGTCCCTCAATTTATCATTTTTACAAATTAGCCCTAATTACTCAAAATCATCAAAAATTCCAATACGAAACATATTAATCCAAAACATATCTTTCATAATTCATCAACTAACATCACAAAACTCAATTATTCATCAATGACATAACTCAAAGTATTCATCAAAATCAGAAATTCAAGCATGTGCTTTGTACATTACACTTCAACGATCTCATAAACGTAAAAATTATCAAAAACTGAACAAAAACACATACCCGAATTATACTTCAAGGGTGCCAAATATTCAAGCTCAAGAACCCTATTCTCTTTTCTAATTTTTGGTGAAAGAAAGATGATGAATAATGGCTTTCATTTGTTTTGTTTTAATTTATTAACTTATATTTCTATTTTACAAAATTAACCTTAGTTAAAATATCATACAATCACATAGAACAAGTCCATTACCATCCACTAACATTAATAGTGGCCTAATTTCATTTTAAGTACTTTAAAATTAATAAACCATAGCAAATAAGTACTTTAACAAATAGGAAACCACTTTTATATTTTACGCGATTAAGTCCTTTTTATTAAATCGGACACACAAACGATAAAATTTTCACACTTATAAATTAACACGCTATAAAAATAAAAAATAATATTAAAATATTTTTCTAACTCGGGTTTGTGGTCCCGAAACTACTATTTCGAATAGGGTCTAAATCGATCTGTTACATGACTTTCCATTTCTTCACTTGTGGTTTTTCTAGAACTGTCAGAAATTTTTCTTATAGTACTACAAGAGAAAATTTAACTCAATTTAAAACACTAAATATTAAGCCAAAGTTGTACTATGCACGATAGGGTGTAACACAACCATTAGTTTTTCGAGAATCGACTAAATCTTGGCACTGATACCAACTTATAACACGCCAAACTCGATCATTTAGGAGGATCTGAGTATGTCATGTTACTAATTAGAAATCATTCTCTTAAACTATTTCCGGTGTAAACTTTATAAAACCATATTGATTAAAATAAACCTTTAATGAAATACAAAAAAAAAATAAAATAGAGTATAAGCCATATAATGTATAAAATTTCAGTAAGGTATTTTATTACCCCAAAATAATGTACTTTTAAAACATACCATAAACTTCAATGAACTTCATTAAATCATAATTCTTCAACATGAGTCTTAAGTGAAATTTTTTTCAAACAACAATTAGATATCACCCCCATCGTCATGCATAATACAAAATAACAGAAGTCTCACAGCAATAGAGGTCCTCTGATGTTGTAACACCCCAAACCCAGCCTAGAAGTTATGGCCAAATCTGGCGGTGTCATATTGAAGTGTTTTTCGAAACCATAATTTCATTGGAAAGCTCGTTATATATTAAAACCTTATTATATCATTAACGAAAATTTGAAAATCATATTATATTGTTGCTACACCTTAAAACTATGTTTGTTGCAGAAGCTTTCATGACAAGTTGCGAAAACATGATAGTTGAAAACCATTTACCTTTTGAAACTCGACTCCTACTACTAGCAGGTATAAATCAATCTAGTTAAATCCCCAAATTAAAAATAAACTTTAACGGCCTTATTACATAAAATTTTCCCAAAATAAACTTTAGTTATAATATTAAAAGAAGATTCAACGAGTGGCCACCTCTGAGTCCTCCGTCGCCTCGATCCATCTAAGCCTGGGGATTTCCTGCACAATTAACAGACGGGTGACTTTACGAAAACTCAGTATGTAATCCCATATAAGCAAACAATCAGAGTAAACACAATTTGGGCCTAAGTCTTTCAGTTTCAGTTAGAGCCTTAGCCCATTTCAGAATCAGAAACAGTGTGGGCCTGAGCCCAACGTAGTAACAGTATCAGTGGGGCCTAAGCCCATTACATAATCAGTACAGTATGCAATCAGAAAATCCTACCCAATCCATCCTTTACACACCATCTCCGTACCAGCCCTACACCACATGTGGGGATTAAATCGACCCACCCAACCCTACACATCAAGTCGTACCGATTACGGCACTAAAATAGTATTGCAGCAAAGCTGCCAATATAGTAGGCTTAAAGCCATCAGTAGGTCCACAATCGTCTTCCGCAACCCGTGCGACCGTATCAGCACAGTACACTTCCTCCAAAATCATATATCCCACTCCATGCAATGCAACATAATATCAAACATGGATGCAACATACATATAATGTGGCATGCTCAAATACATTCATACACATCGGAGAACAAATCAGTCATTTTACCCTACAGGGGTATTCCGGTCATTTTACCATGTAAGGGAAAAATAGTCAATTTAACACATTAGAGTCTAGGTATACTTACCGACCTAATAGAAGGTCACAGTCGTTTCGTACAACCCATGCAACCTTAACAGTCCAACAGTGAATATGGGCCCAAGACCCATTGTGCGGCCCATGTAGGCCCACACACTCGTGTGGCCCACATAGCCCTAAAATGGCCTTGGCCATGTCGATTACACAGCCTGGCCCAATATTCTCCACACGCTCGTGTGGTTTGCCCGTGTGGGGCCCACAGGCCTATTGGGCCAAAATGGCCCAGTTCGGCCCAGAATAGAAATGTTTCGGCCCATGAAAATGCTCATGGCCATCTCGTTGACCATACAGCCATGTTTTGTTACACGACCTGCCACACGGGTGCCCACACACCGGTGTAGTGTCGACAACCCACTTTCTGACTTTTCAGCCTTCCGGCTTTTTGGCTTTTCAGCCTTTGCAGTTTCACGTCTAATGGCAGTGTTACACACCTGCTTGTGAAGAGTGCTACAAATCCACGAGTACCCAAAACCTACAATTAATCAAGGCATTCAATCAGCCTTTTAATTATTTGGGTTAAACACCCTCTTCTTAACACTTGAACCCAAAATGGTGATTGTTACCTGCCTTGATTGAACAATTGCAGTTTCACCCACTTTAACCGCTGACCAAGATTGACCCTAAGATCTTTGGCAAACTTTGCATTACAACTTAATCTTGTTAACTGCTACTGTAAACATAAGTAACTTAAACCAAGTGAACCACTTACCGAAATGTCGAATTAAGACTAGAGGATAGCAGTAATCGGCCTACAACAGTACATCCTAAAATCGAGGCACGAGGTGGTACAATCACACTCTTGACAGTAACTAACAGGGAAAATAAAGTGTTAGTGGGGAAATCTATTCTGATTGAGAGAAAAGAAGGAGAGAAATAAAACAATCACGAACTCAAACAGAGATGCCAACAACTACAAGGTTCGGCTATAAGCTATGGATTTGGCAACCCCAAAAAGAAAACCAACATAAATCAAGTTACCTTAATCGAGTGTTGAGAAGGATTCGGCTACCAGAGAAGAGAGTATTTGGCTACCAATACAGGAGGGAAGCCAAAAAAAAAAAGAGGGAGAAGGGCAAGGTTATTCGGCCAAGAAGAAACCGATTGAGAGAGGGGATAGAAGAAGAGGCAAACGATATGTACAAGGCACTAGGGAAGATCGAGTTCGGACTAAGTCAGAAAAGAGAAAACCTGAAAGTTCCCTAGCAAATATCAGTCCTAGAACAAAGGAAAAGGAAAAGAACGAAAGATAATAACCAAAGGTGAAAATTCGGCACAGACAGAGAGAATAGAACTCAAAAACTTTGACAGAAAGCCAAGAGTGATTGCACAAAGCTGAATTTTTTTGTGAAAGAGTCTCATTCAGCACACTACTCTCCTTTCCCTTGATCCACTCCTTGAAAATCTCCATACAACACTTTCCCTAACTCATTTGACTCTACACAAACTCTTCTGTTTGAATTTTCCTCCTCAAAACACTCCCCAAATCTCTCAACCGATAACTCCCCTATCCACTCCCACCAAGCTCTCCTCAAATTCAGTTATTCATCCCCACTCAACCACTCCATCATTACAGCTTCGGTGAACCTATAGTTCCTACATTGCAAGAGCAACAAAATAGAACACGTTTGTGCATAGGCAGACTTGAACTCAAGACCCTTAAGCAGCCTAACACGCCACTTACCACTAGACTAGCAGGCTTTTTATGCCATGCAACCCTCACATTAATTTAAGAGTCTACTAGCTGAAGACAGGGGTTTATTCAAGTCGAACCAAAATTTTGCTCAAGCTAAGGCTTGAATCCATGACTTCCTAGACACTTCCAGAGCACACAACCACTAAGCCAGACATACGTTCTTGCCACAACACACGAAAATAATTTTAACTGGGTTTTCGGGACTTGGGGTGTTATGACTAACTACACTCACTCAAGACATAAAACTTCTAGGCCCAAAATTTGGGGCGTTACAACTCACCTCTCCTTAAAGAAATTTTGTCCCTGAAATTTCCAACAGAGTACCGCACTACGCTTTCGTTGCGCACTCTAATTCCAAAACACTACCACACTTAACCCGTATTGACCCAACATCAATCAATGCAGAATAAGGTACATTACGGATGAAGAACATACCCGTATCAACATTTGGGGTGTCTCCATCCTTGTAACACTACAAACCCGGCCTAGACGTTATGACCGGATCCGACGTGCCACATCGAAGTGTCCAAAACATTTTATGCTTTTAATCAAAACTTATTTAGTTGTTTAAGAGATGATCTCATTTTAGGTTAAAGTGAATGGAAGCTGTACACCAGGTAGGAAACCGGAAAATAGGAGGTGAGTCCATCGGACTGCTTAAGTACCAAGCTCCCTTCGGATCCAATCCTAGACATGCACACTGCCATTGCCACACTCTAACGTCGTGTATATTTTTAGGGAAGCAATTTGATTATGTCCGTTTAAGAAAAAGTGATTAATTTTAGAAAACATTTTCATAGCAGAAGCTTTGCTTGTAGTCGTGTTATTTTGAAATCGATTATTGTTTTTGAAAATGCGCCCTAAAGCTAATCGATTTTGATAGTTAAAATAAGTCATATCCATCATAATAAAATATAAATCAAAACCATAAAAATAATAAAGCGGCCTGATTATAAGTAAAAACCCAAAACTTCAAACGTAAAATAAAAGGATGTCCAATTCACCAGAAGGAAACCAAATTTGCAGACACATGTGGCCACTCCGAATCCCTCACAGCTCCAAGCCCACTATGGTTGGGGATTACCTGCATGGATGAAAATAAAGGGGTGAGTTTTGGGAAACTCAGTGTGTAAATTAACCCAACCATAGCCTATATCACTCAAACCACGTAAGGTAATAAGTTGGCCTTAGCCTGCAATGCAATTGAATAAAGCCCATAGGCCCATAATAGATCAGAATAGATATTTATATGTTTATACAAAAACCCAACCCATATCCAACCATATGCACCCCCATACCAACCTTTCACCATGTGGGGAGACTATTCGACCCACCCAACCACCACATGCCACAGAAATATGCAGCATGGCTGGCAGAACAGATAGTATGACAGAGTCACCAGAGATAGATAATCGTGGCAGAGCCACCAGAACAGATATATGTGGCAGAGCCACCAGAACAGATAATTTATGGCATAGCCACCAGGATGCTTCCTCCAAAATATAACCCATGTCCCCATGCAACAGATAAACAATTATGGCATACATCATACAGATTCAGATCATTATGTTTTTCAGACAAAATTAACCCTAGGGGTATATTGGTCATTTTGCAACTAGGGGTATAATGGTACTTTTGCATATATAGGGGTATTCTAGTAATTTTACTATTTTTAAGGTTTTCATGCATAACATAGCCATTTACGTACAATCAAAAACACTTACCACGTTTTCTTACCGAATTGGGCCCGTTAGCCCATTATCCCGATTTTGGCCAATTAAGCCCAAAAATATCAAAATACACGAAATCATGCATTCTGCAGTCTTATCCCTTTAGTATACCAAATACGTGAATCAATCCATCTCACGAGCATTCGTACACTCGCAAGTTCCCAACAACTTTTTAGCATTTTAGTTTTTCGGCTTTTGCCAATCTAGTCTATGAGAGGGTGTTAGTTACACACCTATTTTATGACGATTCGTTGACGAGATCCACGTACGAACTGCCTACAATCGGATTACTACCACGTTAATCTAACTATCGACAACAAACTACGTATTAACCCCTTACCATGCTTGGCCAATAACACCTTAGGCACTAGCAAACCTACCTTTGCCGATAGTAGCGACTAGATCAGGATCCGATTGTTCCGCTTGTCCAAGCCTTTGATCAGCAACCTCTAGATCACACTAACACCAAAACAATTAATCATCACAACCCTTAAAGTTAGAAGACCCAATCGACAGCCTCCCTAGCCTTTATGGATTTTGGCTTTTCTAAATCCCGAAATAAAGAATAGGTTTGAAAGACTTACCACCGGTTCCTTCAGTCAATGTTTCCCCTTAGTTCCTACTCGATTCTGATGCAGTTCTAAGCCCTCAAATGATAACAAAAGTTGAGCCTTCAGTGATCTTAAAATTTAGCTATGTCCCTATGGCTATGCGTTTTCGGCTTTTTGTAACAGTGAAGAAAAGATGAGGATTTTTGTAATGGCTTTGTCGGTAGAAACTTGGGGTTCAGATGACTAGAGAATCGGTCAAGAAGATGAAAAGAAGTAAGAGGATTTGGCTAGGAGAAATCAACACAGAAGAAAATATAGGCTTTCGGGATTTCAGCTTTTTATGGCAAATGGTTATGAAGGTTTAGAAACGACTGAAGAAAAAGATGGAGATGAATAGGATGATAGGAAGATTCGGCTATAGAGGAGAAAGAAGAAAAAGAAAAGTTCACGAAGAAAGGAGAAAAGAACAGAAGTGGAAGAATGGTCAGGAAATGGCACAACTTACCCCTTATGCCGAATTTATACTTGCACCTAACCTAGTCAAAATTTGCCCTCTACAGAAACCCTTGGCCGGCCAACTCTTACTCCTCAAGAGTCCACTATTCGGCCAACACTGCTCTCCCTAATCAGCTTTTAAATCCTCTCCCTTATCCCTTCCTTACTCAATCTCCTGAGCAACTTAAATTCCTCCTGATAGACTTTCACTTCAGTTCCATTACATCCCTTTTCTGTTTATAAAAATTAATACCAATAATTTGCTTTCCTTGCAACTCGAACCTTAGTTCTCCCTAGCATCCACACGCTACCTCTAAAGCTCCCAAGTGACGTCACATGCCAACTTACCACAGGCTTTCTTGTGTTTTATTTTACCCAGTTAATACTTAAAAGCCCAGTAAACCAGAACCCTTTTTTCTTATAGTTTTAAAATTAACTAAAATTACCGGGTTAACCTAAGCTTGGGCCTTCCAGAGGCCCTCTAACATAATTAAACCTATGCCAAGCAGACAGAGCACAGAAATTTTAAAATTTTCCAAAGTTCACAGAATTCCCAAAAATTGGGGCGTTACAACTCTACCCTCCTTACAGAAATTTCATCCTCGAAATTTACCTGGTCCGAACAGATGAGGGTCTTGTTGCTGCATCACCTCTTCTGTCTCCCAAGTAGCTTCCTCTCTGCCATGATTACGCCAAAGCACCTTCACTAATGGGACAGATTTCCTTCTTAGAACCTTAACATCTCGATCCAATATTTACACAGGCACCTCCTCAAAGGTCAAATCAGTTTGCACTTCAATTTCTGCAACCGGCACGACATGAGTAGGGTCAGAACGATAACGCCTTAATATGGAGACGTGAAAAACATCATAGATCCTGTCTAACTTTGGAGGCAATTCCAATTGATAAGCCACTGGGCCTACTCCCTTCAAAACCCGATAAGGCCCAATGAACCACGGACTCAACATGCCCTTCTTAACAAACCTTAGTATCTTCTTCCAAGGAGAAACCTTCAAGAAGACCATATCACCCACCGAGTATGCAATTTCCTTACGTTTCAAATCTGCATACGACTTTTTCCTATCAGTAGCTTCCTTTAACCGATCCCTAATTATTCTGACCTTATCCTCAGTATCAGTTACCAACTTTGGTCCAAGAACTTGTCGCTCTCCTAGTTCGGTCCAACAACTAGGTGTACGACACCTTCGTCCATACAGTGCTTCATACGGTGCCATTCGAATACTTGCCTGATAACTGTTGTTGTACGCAAACTCCGCCAATGGCAAGTAATCTTCTGAACTACCTCGGAAGTCAATAACACATCCCCTCAACATGTCCTCCAAAATCTGAATAACCCTTTCCGACTGACCATCAGTTTGGGGATGGAAAGCCGTACTAAAGTTCAATCGCGTCCCCAATGCCACATGCAACTTTTTCCAAAACTGAGATGTGAATCGAGGATCTAAGTAAGAGGTAATCGAAATTGGGACACCATGAAGTCGCACAATCTCCGCCACATACAACTTGGCTAACTTCTGAAGTGAAAAGTTAGTACGGACAGGTATGAAATGGGCCGATTTGGTCAATCTATCCACAATCACCCAAATCGAGTCTTTCTTCGATGGTGTCAACGGTAGCCTACTCACAAAGTCTATGGTTACCCTCTCCCATTTCCAAAGTGGTATCTTCACCGGCTGCAACAGTCCAGAAGGTAATTGATGCTCAGCTTTCACTTGCTGGCATGTCATACATTTCCCCACAAATTCCGTTACTTCACGTTTAAGCCCAGGCCACCAATACAGCTCTCGCAAGTCGTGATATAACTTATTCCCTCCGGGATGCATGGCACAAAGTCCCCCATGAGCTTCCTTCAATATTGTCTGCCTCAAGTCAGAGTCCTTCGGAACATAAATTCTTCCTCGGAAACACAGAACTCCTTCGCTATTTAACCAAAACTCAGAACTCCATCATCATGCATACTCATTCGAGCAAACATTGCTCTCAAATCAGATACAGCTTTACGACTTAGAGCATCGGCTACCATATTAGCCTTACCTGAGTGATACTTGATCGAACAGTCATAGTCCTTAATCAACTCAATCTATCTTCTTTGCCTAAGGTTTAGTTCCTTTTAAGTCAGCAAATACTTAAGACTCTTATGATCTGTGTAAAAAATACACCTTTCTCCGTACAAGTAATGTCTCCAAATCTTAAGTGCAAAGATCACTGCTGCCAACTCCAAATCATGAGTAGGATAGTTCCCTTCGTGAGGCTTTAGCTGTCGTGATGCATAAGCAACCACCTTACCCTCTTGCATCAACACACAACCCAAACCTACATGTGATGCATCACTAAACACGGTAAAATCCTTCCTAGACTCCGGCTGAATTAATACAGGTGCTTCCGTCAGAACTTTCTTCAACTTCTCAAAAGCTTCCTACTGCTTCTCAGTCCATACAAACGGTACTCCTCTCCTTATGAGTTTTGTCAGCGGTGCTGCCATCACAGAAAAACCTTCCACAAACCTTCTGTAATATCCTGCCAACCCTAGGAAACTCTAAAATTTTGACACTGTCCTAGGTGGCTTCCACTCCAAAATCGCTTCAATCTTTCGAGGGTCCACCTTAATCCCCTCGGCAGAGACCACATGTCCTAAGAACGTTACCTCCCTTAACCAGAATTCACACTTGCTGAATTTCGCATAAAGCTCCTTTTCCCTCAGTTTCAGAATATACCAGGATATTGTCAATAAAGACGACTACGAACCAATCTAAGAATGGTTAGAACATACGATTTATCAGATCCATAAACGCTACAGGAGCATTTGTCAGTCCAAATAGCATAACCAGAAACTCGTAATGACCATACCGAGTCCTGAATGCCTCTTATGGATATCTGCCTCTTTGACCCTTAACTGATGATATCCAGATCGAAGGTCGATCTTGGAAAATACAGAAGCTCCTCTAAGTTGGTCAAATAGATCGTCGATCCTTGGCAGTGGATACTTATTCTTAATCGTCAGTTTGTTCAACTGGCGATAATCAATACACATCCGCATCATCCCATACTTCTTTTTCACGAATAACACCGGTGCTCCCCATAGAGACACACTTGGCCTAATAAAGCCCCTATCCAACAACTCTTGAATTTGCGCCTTTAACTCCACTAACTCCTTCGGTGCCATCCTATACGGTGCGATGGACATTGGTGCCGTTCCAGGCAACAAGTCGATTCCAAGCTCGACCTCTCGGTCCGGAGGCAATCCTGGAAGCTCTTCCGGAAAAATATCTTGGAACTCTTTTACAGTCCTAACCTTATCCACCGCCAGCCCCTCCTCTTCCGACTGACTTACAAATGCCAAATAGGCCTCACAACCTTTCTGAATCCCCTTTTCAGCCCTCAATGCTGACACCACATTGGACAAATAGTCTCTTCGTTCACCTATCATCATAACCTCCTCACCCTCCGGGGTCCTTAACACCATTCGCTTAGCAGCACAATCCAAGGTCACCTTATGCTTAACAAGCCAGTCCATTCCCAGAATGAGGTCAAACTCTCCGAACGACAACTCTATCAGATCTCCAGGAAAAATCCCACCTTGTGTTTTTAGGGGTACATCCCTATACAGTTTGTCTACCCTAACAGAGTGACCCAAAGGACTTAGCACAGATACCCCACTCACAATCTTCTTAGAGCGCACACCCAACAACCCAGATATGGCACATGCAACATAGGAATAAGTAGATCCAATATCCACTAAAGTAGTATACGACATGCTAGAAACCAAAAACGTACCAGTTATTACGTTAGGTGCGTCGCCCTCCTCACGATGACGAGCTACATACACCAACGCTGGCTGTTGAGCCTCAGCATTTTTGACACCCCTGCCAGGTGCGCCTCGACCTTGACTATTTCCATTTCTGCCCCTACCTTGTCCACGTCCTTTCGGTCGTTGTGGTCCACCTCTCGCTGGTTGAGCAACCCTTTGTTCAGCAACCTGAACCTAATCAGCTCTCTGAGGACAGTCCTTAACTCTATGCTCTATAGATCCGCATCGAAAATAGGCACCGGAATGTTTCCTACACTCGCCCAAGTGTACCTTACCACAGTCTCCACAGATTGGTGGTCTGACAATATTCATCGGAACAACTCAAACTGGTTCCTCCACTCTTGCTCTCTTAAAATTTCTATTTGCACCACTCGAAGGTCCGAAATCCTTCTGGAAATGGTTTCGATCCTTCTCATGGTTTTGCCTCTCAGTACGCTTCACTTCCTCAGCTATCTTAGCTTTTTTTACCAGAACCGCAAAATCACGCTCCCTCTGTAGAGTAATCAGCACCTTAAGTTCATATCTGAGTCCATCCTCGAAGCGCACGCTACGCTCATAATCTGTAGCGACTATTCCCATAGCATATCGGTTTAACCTTAGGAACTCAGCCTCGTACTCCGCAACCGACTTATTTCCTTGAACCAGATTTAAGAATTCCTTCCTGCGGGCGTCCACATAACTCGCCCTAACATACTTCCCTTTAAAGGCCATCTTAAACAGCTCCCAAGTTACCCTATCAGCTGGGGTTCCATCTCTCACAGTGAGCCACCACTGGTAGGCCTCAAATCCGCAGCAGCCGACACGGCTCCTTTTCACCTTCTCTCCCACGGAGCGATCCAAGTCGTCCATAATCTGTTTTGTGGCCTCTAACCAATATTCTGCCACATTCGGGGCTACGCCAGATACGCCCCTAAAGATCTCCGCTCCGTTAGCCCGGAGTCTTTCAGAAAGAGATCCTCGAATTTTGTTGCCCGTACTTGCCCCAGCAACCCTTTCCAAAACACGGAGCGTTGCCTGCGATAGGGCGTCATCCTCGGCACTACGATCATGAGACTCCACTTCTGTTGCCGGAGGTACCGGTGCATCTGCTGCCGGCATATGTCCCGAAGCCGAAGATCCCGCTCGAGCATTTCCTCGGCCACGTCCACGGCCTCTTCCACGAGCGGCTCTTGTACTCATATCATATTATCTGATTACGAATTTTATGCATTAATTCAATATTCTAGTGATTATTACAAATGTTTTATGAATCAGACAGTAATTCAGAGTTTGTTTTGGCAGAATCAAAGTCTAGCTACAGTTTCAGTCTCTTATCAAATTTTTCTTATGATTTCAGTATCATCCTATCTAGAGTATCCTAGTAGGGTTTCAGTACAGACAGATAATTTAAAAAAATATTCAGAAAAGTTCAGAGTAATACTTACAGGCTTGAGCCGGAGATTCGGAATGCCACTTAAAGATCCAGATTTTAAAAACAGAGTTTTACAGTCTTTATAAAACTGAATTGTTGTAACTTGGCTCTGATACCACTAAATGTAACACCCCAAACCTGGCCTAGACGTTATAACCAGATCCGACGTGCCACATCGAAGTGTCCAAAATATTTTATGCTTTTAATCAAAACTTATTAGTGGTTTAAGAGATGATCTCATTTTAGGTTAAAGTGAACGGAAGCTGTGCACCAGGTAGGAAACCGAAAAAAAGAAGGTGAGTCCATCGGACTGCTTAAGTACCAAGCTCCCTTCGGATCCAATCCTAGACATGCACACCGCCATTGCCACACTCTAACGTCTTGTATATTTTTAGGGAAGCAATTTAATTATGTCCGTTTAAGAAAAAGTGATTAATTTTAGAAGACATTTTCATAGCGGAAGCTTTGCTTGTAGTCGTGTTATTTTGAAATCGGTTATTGTTTTTGAAAACGCACCCTAAGGCTAATCGATTTTGATAGTTAAAATAAGTCATATCCATCATAATAAAATATAAATCAAAACCATAAAAATAATAAAGCGGCCTTATTACAAGTAAAAACCCAAAACTTCAAACGCAAAATAAAAGGATGTCCAATTCACCAGAAGGAAACCAAATTTACAGACACGTGTGGCCACTCCGAATCCCTCACAGCTCCAAGCCCACTATGGTTGGGGATTACCTGCGTGGATGAAAATAAAGGGGTGAGTTTTGGAAAAATCAGTGTGTAAATTAACCCAACCATAGCCTATATTAGCTCAAACCACAGAAGCAAAATAAGTTGGCCTTAGCCTAGAACAGAATTCAGAATAAAGCCCATAGGCCCATAACAGATCAGAACAAATATTTATATGTTTATGCAAAAACCCAACCCATATCCAACCATATGCACCCCCATACCTACCTTTCACCATGTGGGGAGACTACTCGACCCACCCAACTGCTACACGCCACAGAAATATGCAGCATGGTGCGCTGAGCATAGTATAGTGTGACAGAGTCACGAGAACAGAGAACTCGTGTGGCAGAGCCACTGTATCAGATATATGTGGCAGAGCCACTAGAAGAGATAATTTGTGGCATAGCCACCAGGATGCTTCCTCCATAATATAACCCATGTCCCTATGCAACAGATAAACAATTATGGCATACATCATACAGATTCAAATCATCATGCTTTTCAGATAAAATTAACCCTAAGGGTATAATGGTCATTTTGCACCTAGGGGTATAATGGTACTTTTGCATATATAGGGGTATTCTAGTAATTTTACTATTCTTAAGGTTTTCATGCATAACATAGCCATTTACGTACAATCAGAAACACTTACCACGTTTTCTTACCGAATTGGGCCCGTTGGCCCATTATCCCGATTTTGGCCCATTAAGCCCAAAAATATCGAAATACACGAAATCATGCATTCTGCAGTCTTATCCCTTTAGTATACCAAATACGTGCATGAGCATTCGCACACTCGTAAGTTTCCAAAATACCGACTTTTCGACATTTAAGTTTTTTGACTATTACCGATCTAGTCTATGATAGGGTGTCAGTTACACACCTGCTTTATGACGATTCATTGACAAGATCCATGCACGAACTGCCTATAATCGGATTACTACCACGTTAATCTAACTATCGACAACGAACTACGTATTAACCCCTTAGGCACTAGCGAACCTACCTTTGCCGATAATAGCGACTAGATCAAGATCCGATCGTTCCGCTTATCCAAGCCTTTGATCAGCAACCTCTAGATCACACTAAAACCAAAACAATTAATCATCACAACCCTTAAAGTTGGAAGACCCAATCGACAGCCTTCCTAGCCTTTAGGGATTTTGGCTTTTCCAAATCCCGAAATAAAGAATAGGTTTGAAAGACTTACCACTGGTTCCTTCAGTCAATGTTTCCCCTTAGTTCCTACTCGATTTTGATGCAGTTCTAAGCCCTCAAATGATAACAAAAGTCAAGCCTTCAGTGATCTTAAAATTCGGCTATGTCCCTATGGCTATGCGTTTTCGGCTTTTTGTAACAGTGAAGAAAAGATGACGATTTTTGTAATGGCTTTGTCGATAAAAACTTAGAGTTCAGAGAACTAGAGAATCAGTCAAGAAGATGAAAAGAAGTAAGAGGATTTGGCTAGGAGAAATCGGCACAGAAGAAAATATAGGCTTTTGGGATTTCAGCTTTTTATGGCAAATAGTTATGAAGGTTTAGAAATGACTGAAGAAAAAGATGGAGATGAATAGGATGATAGGAAGATTCAGCTATAGAGGAGAAAGAAGAAAAAGAAAAGTTCACGAAGAGAGGAGAAAAGAATAGAAGTGGAAGAATGGTCAGGAAACGGCACAACTTACCTCTTATACCGAATTTATACTTGCACTTAACCCAGCCGAAATTTGCCCTCTACAGAAACCCTTGGCCGCCCAACTCTTGCTCCTCAAGAGTCCACTATTCGGCCAACACTGCTCTCCCTAATCAGCTCCTAAATCCTCTCCCTTATCCCTTCCTTACTCAATCTCCTGAGCAACTCAAACTCATCCTGACATAATTTCACTTCAGTTCCATTACATCCCTTTTCTGTTCATAAAAATTAATACCAATAATTTGCTTTCCTTACGACTCAAACCTTCATTCTCCCTAGCATCCACACGCTACCTCTAAAGCTCCCAAGTGGCGTCACATGCCAACTTACCACAGGCTTCCTTGTGTTTTATTTTACCCAGTTAATACTTAAAAGCCCAGTTAACCAGAACTCCTTTTTCTTATAGTTTTAAAATTAACTAAAATTACCGGGTTTTAACCTAAGCTTGGGCCTTCCAGAGGCCCTCTAACATAATTAAACCTACGCCAACCAGACAGAGCACAAATTTTAAATTTTTCCAAAGTTCACAGAATTCCCAAAAATCGGGGCATTACAATCCTCTCGGTGATGTACAACATAAACCAGTGCTGACTGCCTCGCCCTAGTATAACCAGCACCTCTGCCCTCTGCTCCACGGCCATGGCCCAAACCATATTCATCCCTAGCCTGACCATGGCCTATTGGTGGCTGTTGAACACCTCTCGATGGCTGAATAGTATCCATACCGATAGCTTCCATCTAATTGGTCTTCCGTGGACAATATCTGATACGGTGCTCCAAAGATTCGCACCTAAAACATGCCTCAATCCTTCTCCAGCACTCGCCTTGATGGCGTTTCCCACAACCAGCACAGGATTGCGATCTAGCGAAGGAACAGGGGCCTCCACTCTATTCGGCCCATCAACTCTTGGCTTTTTCTTAGGTCTCAAATGGGCTTGAGGGCTCCAAATCCCTCTTGCTCCTACCCTTTTCCTTTTCACGATTCTGGCGCTCAGCGCGCTTCACCTCCTCAGCGATTTTCGCCTTATCCACTAAAGCAGCAAAATCTCATTCCCTTTGTAGAGCTATCAAAACCCGAAGACTATCTTTTAGGCCGTCTTTAAAACAAACGTAGCACTCATATTCGATTGCCGCTATCCCACGCGCATAGCGGCTAAGTCGTAAAAATTCAGCTTCATATTCAGCCATTGTCCTATCTCCCTAAGTTAGATTCAAAAACTCTCTCCTCCGGACATCCACATAACTAGTGCTTACATATTTTCCTTAGAATACAGTTTTGAAAAGTTCCTAGGTCAATCGATCGGCTTGAGTGCCCTCTTTGACAGTAAGCCACCACTGGTAAGCCTCGTCTCTCAGCAGTGATATCACAACTTCTTCTACACATCCTGTATGTTGTCCTTTTGGCTCCGTGTTGGAATAGAAACTGCACCCTTTAGTTTCTGATCAGGGGTGCACTCAAGGTCATCCATGATTCTTTCTATGGCCTTAATCCAATATTCAGCCAAATTAGGGGTAACTCTAGCAATACCCCTAAAAATCTCTACCCCATTAGACCTGAGTCATTCCGTAACCGACCCATGACCTACACTACCAGTACCAGGCCCAGCGACCCTTTCCAGAATCTTCAACATTGCTTGGGACAGTGCGTTGTCCCCAGCAGCTCGATTTTCAGACCCTGTCTCAGCCATAAGTGAAGCTGGTGCATCTCTAGCTTCCTCATTAGACTGGTGTCTAGAAGGCAAAGATCCAGTCCTAGCACCTCCACGGCCTCTGTCGCGGCCTCTACCACGAATACCTCTAGTGCTCATTATCCAATCACGCTTTTATTTGTGTTAAAAAAGTTTTATGCCAGTCAATTTATTATTCCAATTTTTATTACAGATATCTTATGAACAATATAATCTCAGAGTTTTGTTTTTGCAGTCTTACTATGGTTTGTAGTTTTCTCTAACTAAAGAGTTTCAGTACAGTTTTACTACCTAATGTAGTTTCAGTAATAACATTTCAATATTAATCTTTCAAAAACAAACAATCAGAAGACTTATAGGATCGGCGCGGAGACTCGGTGTACCACTCCTTCGGTAAAGCATAAACCCAAATAATCACTTTAAACCATTTAAGAACAACATTGTTGAAATTTCTGCGTTTTCGAAAACCTAAATCCATAGCCGAGTTTTGCAACTTGACTCTGATACCACTAAATGTAAAACCCCAAACTCGGCCTATACGTTATGACCAAATCTGGCAGTGCCACATTGAAGTGTTTTTCGAAACCATAATTTCATTGAAAAGCCCGTTATATATTAAAACCTTATTATATTATTAAAAAAAAATTTGTGAATCATATTAGATTGTTGTTACAACTTAAAACTATGTTTTTTGAGGAAGCTTTCATGACAAGTTACGAAAACGTGATTGTTGGAAACCATTTATCTTTTGAAACTCGACTCCTACTACTAACAGCTATAAATCAATCTAGTTAAATCCCCAAATTAAAGATAAACTTTAAGTGGCCTTATTACATAAAATTTTCCCAAAATAAACTTTAGTTATAATATGAAAAGAAGGTTCGTTGAGTGGCCACCTTTGAGTCTTCCGTCGCCTCGATCTGTCTAAGCCTGGGGATTTCTTGCACAGTTAACAGACGGGTGAGTTTACGAAAACTCAGTGTGTAATCCCATATAAGCAATCAATCAGAGCAAACACAATTTGGGCCTAAGCCTTTCATTTTCAGTTAGAGCCTTAGCCCATTTCAGAATCAGAAACAGTGTGGGCCTGAGCCCAACCCAGTAACAGTATCAGTGGGGCTTAAGCCCATTACATAATCAGTACAGTATAAAATCAGAAAATCCTACCCAATCCATCCTCTACACACCATCTCCATACCAGCCCTACACACCATGTGGGGATTAAATCGACCCACCCAACCCTACACACTAAGTCATACTGACTACGACACTAAAATAGTATTGCAGCAAAGCTGCCAGTATAGTAGGCTAAAAGCCATCAGTAAGTCCACAGTCGTCTTGCGTGACCCGTGCGACCGTATCAGTATAGTACACTTCCTCCAAAATCATATATCCCACCCCATGCAATGCAACATAATATCAAACATGGATGCAACATACATATAATGTGGCATGCTCGAATACAGTCATACACATCGGAGAAAAGATCAATCATTTTACCCTACAGGGGTATTTCGATCATTTTACCCTCTAAGGGAAAAACAGTCAATTCAACACTTTGGAGTCTAGGTATACTTACCGGCCCAATAGAAGGTCACAGTCGTTCTGTATGACCCATGTAACCTTAATAGTCCAACAGTGAATATGGGACTACGACCCATTGTGCGGCCCACGTAGGCCCACACACTCGTACGGCCCACATAGCCCTAAAATGACCTTGGCCATGTAGATTACATAGCCTGGCCCAATATTCTCCACATGTTCATGTGGTTTGCCCGTGTGTTCGGCCCAGAATAGCCCAGTAACGTTTTGGCCCATGAAAACGCTCATGGCCATCTTGTTGACCACACGGGCATGTTTTGTTACACGTCCTGCCACACGAGAACCCACACGCCCATTTGGTGTCGACAACCCACTTTTTGGCTTTTTAGCCTTCTGGCTTTTCGGCTTTTCAGCCTTTGCAGTTTCACGTCTAATGGCGGTGTTACACACCTACTTGTGAAAAGTGCTGCAAATCCACGAGTACCCAAAACCTACAATTAATCAAGGCATTCAGTCATCCTCTTAATCATTAGGGTTAAACACCCTCTTCTTAACACTTGAACCCAAAATGGTGATTGTTACCTGCCTTGATTGGACAATTACGGTTTCACCCACTTTAACTGCTGACCAAGATTGGCCCCAAGATCCTTGGCAAACTCTGCATTACAACTTAATCTTGTTAACTGCTACCGTAAACATAAGTAACTTAAACCAAGTAAACCACTTACCGAAATGTCGAATTAAGACTGAAGGATAGTAGTAATCGGCCTACAATAGTACATCCTAAAATCAAGGCACGAGGTGGTACGGTCACACTCCAGACAGTAACAACAGGGAAAAGAAGGTGTTAGAGGGGGAAAGCTATTCTGACAGAGAGAAAAGAATGAGAGAAATAAAATAATCGCGAACTCAAATAGAGATGCCAACAACTACAAGGTTCGGCTATAAGCCATGGATTCAGAAACCCTAAAAAGAAATCCAACATAAATCAAGTTACGTTAATCGAGTGCAGAGAAGTATTCGACTACCAGAGAAGAGGGTATTTAGCTACCAATATAGGAGGGAAGTTGAACAAATAAAGAGGGAGAAGGGCAAGGGTATTCGGCCAAAAAGAAACTGATTGAGAGAGGGAATAGGAGAAGAGGCAAATGATGTGTACAAGGCAGTAGGGAAGATTGAGTTCGCACTAAGTCAGAAAAGAGAAAACCCGAAAGTTCCCTAGCAAATATCGGTCCTAGAGCTAAGAAAAATGAAAAGAACGAAAGATAATAACCAAAGGTGAAAATTTGGCACTGACAGAGAGAATAGAAATCAAAAACTTTGACAGAAAACCAAAAGTGATTGCACAAAGCTGAATTCTTTTGTGAAAGAGTTTCATTCGGCGCACTACTCTCTCTTCCCTTGATCCCCTCCTTGAAAATCTCCATATAACACTTTCTCTAACTCATTTGACTATACACAAACTCTTCTGTTCAAATTTTCCTCCTCAAAGCACTCCCCAAATCTCTCAACCAATAACTCCCCTATCCACTCCCACCAAACTCTCCTCAAATTCGGCTATTCATCCCCACTCAACCATTCCATCATTAGAGTTTCAGTCAACCTATACTTTCTACATTATAAGAGCAGCAAAATAGAACACCTTTGAGCATAGGCAGACTCGAACTCAAGACCCTTAAGTATTTTTACACGCCACTTACCACTAAACTAGCAGGCTTTTTATGCCATGCAACCCTCACATTAATTTAAGAGTCTACTAGCTGAAGACAGAGGTTTATTCAAGTAGAACCAAAATTTTGCTCAAGCCAAGGCTTGAACCCATGACTTCCTAGACACTTCCAGAGCAGACAACCACTAAGCCAGACATACTTTCACGCCACAACACACGAAAATAATTTTAACTGGGTTTTCAGAACTTGGGGCGTTATGACTAACTACACCCACTCAAGACTTAAAACTTCTAGGCCATTGGGGCATTACAGATATAGTCTAACAGAATTTCCTTTTCTTCAATAGCAAGTCTGAGAAGTAAAGGTGACTGCCTCCAAACGTATCAACGTCCAGCGTGGAAATCCTGCACAAAATATGTTAAATATGTGGTATTCGCAAGTATACAGGTCAGGTTGTAATATAGTTACAACGAATTGGGTGAGTACTCCGAGGATCATACCTAAGGGAGGCGAGCACTAAATTAATCCTAACCTAAGCAAAAATAGAGCTAATTAGTACTTTCAATAAATTATATTACAACTAAACATAAAGAAAGAGTTTTTAATAACTAAAGGAATAAAATAATATAAATAGTAAAACTTGGAAAATTTGCTATGGAAACTTTAATCAAATTTGAGCATGGGTGGCTAGCTCGCTTCAGGCTCCTTGTTCAATCAACTAGGCGTTACCATAACAGGATCTCTCGATCTTCCACTAGAACAACGAGTCAGCAAGAGCTACTTATCTCTCAACCTCATAATTCAGACTGGTTCTGGGTTAAGGTGTTTACGGATAGGCCATACCAATTTTGGGTTAATTCCCACCTAAATGACTTCTTAGGGTCGTCAAGCTGAGGGTTTAAATTCATCCTTTCCCAAATAGTTTATCCGTTTAAGAGAGCCTTGACAATAATCAATTAATCATACCTCCACTCACTAATCCCTCATAAGAGGATTAGTTCCTCATGGATCTCAAAAGCATAATAAACTTGATCTAAAAGATGAACATTAATAACAAATAGAGAGATTAAGGTTTAAGAGAAGCTTGAATTGTATTTAATTGAAGCATGAAATCCACAAAGAGTTGATCAAGTTCCACAAATTAGATCTCTTGACAAATGGAAAACTGAAAATAACCTAAAGTCTAAGAAAAAGGGAAAAACTAAAAATTGAAACTATGAAGGAAATTATACAATATGAAAAGTTGTCCATAACAAGTGTTAAATAAGCATATTTATAGAGTTAGGGTTGCTACTGTCCTCAACCCTAGGTCAGCTGACACTCTCGTGTTTAATATTTGATTGTGCAGACCAAAATACCCCTGGTTCGTAAGTATTTCTTGTACAAGATCAGTGTCACGACACCCTAGTGTCTGTGTTGCGACATTCAAAGTAGTATGGTCATACTTAAGGTAAATTCAAGGGTGTGTCATGAAATCCCTTGGTTGTGTCACGACACTAAAGGCAGTCTTGAAATTCTTGCTCTCTGCTCCCTATGTTGCGACATCAAGCACCCCGTGTCACAATACAGTGACCAATATTGAGTTGGTGTTCCTTTTAATGGTCTCTTACACACTCACAAGGTAGGTTAGCTCACCCTTGGGCCTCATTCAGCCCCTAAGGTCAATAGAAGACTCAAATTACACTTTTTTATTGCATGTAAGTGAAACTAAGAAAACTTAATTAAAACATAATCTGTTACATCAAGTTACAATAGATCAAAAGGTAATTAAGTAAGTTTAAAAGAACTTAATGAGTTCCAGAATAAAACATATCAATAATTACTAATTCTTCAAGTAGATCTTTTCAAAGATTTGAACACAATCACACAATTTGTCAGATGGCGAGTACCACACACATACAGACTATACACTGGTTTACTATTTTCTTTGGCATATACAATACGCCCATATGACCATTTAGGCAAACCTTCTTAATGTTAGCCATGTAGCCAGATCCATAGTCTGATTCATATAATTCATTCCATTCATATTCCTTTGGCTTGTATCATTTTTTGTGTTTTTCTAATATGGTTTGCAACATACATTTTTCCTACCAGAGGCTACACAGCCATTTTCATGTATCGCGATCTACCAGTTCAATGTACATTCCATCGAAGGCAACACCATGAATATAATTCTTTAATATTATTTCTTTGAATTAGTCCATATCATTATTGTCAGAAGCATAAGGTAGTGTATTAAGCATGAAGAATGGTTCTTACACTTTAACACAGACCTTACAGACCTAGACTAACAACTCTAAGCAACCATTTTTCGTGTACACACATTTCACTTTTATAGAGTATAAGTACTTACCTTACACGAAATATAAAGCAAGAATACTACACATATGGAACTAAGAAGGAACTCACTAGAAATACAACAAAGTTTAGATAGCAAGACCTTTGCCTTTTTCACTTGGACCTTCTATAACATCTTGAGCTAAAATATGGATAATTACACTTATCAGATCATTACTCCATTAAATCCAAACATACATGCAAGAAAAACTAACACATAACCCAAAATTAGGAACTTTAATTCCTTACATGTAATTGTAACACTTATGCATGCAGAGCTAAAAATACATATATAACTGTAAAAATAACCTAGGGTTAATCAATATTTACCAAAGAGCTAAAACAAACGTGGAAGGTGGCTGAATACAATGAACCCAACCTTAGTAAGGTTTTTAGACTTAAGCTTTGAGAGAGAGGATACAGATAAAATCAAGAAGAAGATGAATGAAAAGAACATGCAAAGTTTATCGGTGAAGACACTGATATCCTTATATACTTAAGCATAAAAATAAAGTTTAGTGGAAGAATCAGATTATTCCTCTAGCATCCTTGATTTTCGTGATTAAGTGTGTTTATCATAATTTAAGTATTATCAACTATAGTATCATAGTTCCATTCTAACCAGTTATCATTGGACTAACTAAATAGTCTTATAAAAATAATAAACAAATATATGAAACTACTAATTTAACGACTTCGCTAAAACATATAGGGTGGCGTATACCCCATAGAAGAATTTGCCAAGACACATAATTCACCAATCAATGCATACATAGAATCATATACTTGGTCATATCTAATACTTTAATTACTCAAAGCTATACTTAGTACAATAAAAAATAACCAAATATAGAGACTTCGTCGGGCGGGCTGTTACAGGTTCACAGGATAAGGTGAAAGAAGTTTGAGAGATACGAACTGTGAAAGACTTTCCTGATATGTTCCCTGACGAGTTACCTAAGTTACCTCCAGACCACAAAGTGGAGTTCTCCATTGAGTTGTACCTTGGTAGCTCACCAGTGTCCACTACACTGTATCGTATGACACCTAAAGAGCTTAAAGAGCTGAATATTCAACTTGAAGAATTACTCGATAAATGCTTCATTTGACCAAGTATATCGCCTTGAGGTTCACTAGTGTTGTTTGTGAAGAAAAAGGATGGTAGCCTAAGGATGTGCATCGACTACAGGCAGTTGAACAAATTGACTATAAAAAACAAGTACCCTTTGCCAAGAATTGATGATCTATTTGACCAGCTGCAAGGTGCCATAGTCTTTTTGAAGATCAATTTGAGATTTGGTTACTACCAACTTAAGGTGAAGGATTTTGACATGTTGAAGACAGCGTCCAGAACGAGCTATGGGCATTATGAGTTTCTGGTGATGCCCTTTGGGCTAACAAATGCACCTAGAACATTCATGGACCTGATGACTCGAGTGTTCCATGAATACCTGGATCATTGTGTGGCGGTGTTCATAGATGATATTCTAGTGTATTCAAAAATTGAGGAAGAGTACAATACTTATCTGTGAACTGTGTTGCAAGTTCTGTGAAAGAAGCAACTGTTCGCAAATTTCAACAAGTATGAGTTTTGGCTTAAGGAAGCTGCATTTTTAGGGCCCATAGTTTCAGCTGAAGGGGTTCGCATAGACCTAAATAAAATAGAAGCCATTATGCCATGGAGATCACCAAGAAGTGTTACTGAAGTGTGAAGCTTTTTAGGGCTTGCAGGTTGTAACAACTCATTTTTCAGTGCTGTCGAAAATAGTGGTTTTGGGACCACAAATCCGACGAGTGATTCCAAAAATATTATTAATTAATATTTATGAGCCAAATATAATATTATTAAAATTTTAGTTTAATAAATTTTGTTAATTGAAAGAATAATTAGGTTCAAGTAGTATGTTCCTAAAGTCAAGTGTGTAACACCCTTATACCATATCCGTCGCCGGAGTAGGGTTAAAGGCATTATATTCGGAATAATTAACTTTTATTTTACAAACATCATAGCATCATAAGTTATACATTGTCATGCAGTCCCTTATATGGGTCATCGAGACCTAAAACATGCATTAGAAAGGGTTCGGGACTAAACTGAGCTCATACAAAATTTTTCAAAACTTAAACAATTTCAAAGCTGTACAGGCCACACGCCTGTGTGAACAGGCTGTGTGCCTTACATGGCATCAAACACGCCGGTGTGTCTAGGCCGTGTCAAAATAGGGCATACATACTGACTTGCACACACGGCCATAAGACACGCCTGTGTGCCTTGGCTGTGGTCGAGCCTGACTTAGGTCATATGGCTAGCCACAAGCTCGTGTGCCTTGGCCCTGCTCAAGACTGACTTAAAATCGTAGGGTACCCCGGAGGACACACGACCGTACAACATGATCGTGTGTCACGCACGGCTGAGGCACACACCCGTGTCTCTGCCCGTGTGGACAAAAATAGGCCATTTGAATAGCCAATTTTCCACCCCATTTGGGTTACACCTACAAGCATCATACCATGCTGATTTTCAACATAATTTCAGCCAATTTCAATACCAAAATGTACATTATTCATGCAATTATCTTATCAACAAATTCCATTCTTAATTTATCACCCAAATCATACCAATTCTAAACCAAAATCATACCAAAGCATATGATCAATAAGTTCCAAACATACAAACACATCTCATGTCAAAACCTTATCAAATTGACCATTTCCTTTGGCCAACCAAAAGCACATCATAATGACACATTTACATCACATACATATATCAATATCAACCATAGGTTTAAACAAAAATTGGCCATGTCAGATGGCACAATATATACATTACAAAACATATCCAAAAGACACTAGCCTATACATGCCATATACCATATATACAACTTTCAAAATGGTACCAAAATAGATGTTCGATAGTGTGAATGAGTCGCTGATGATTCCCGGATCTGAGCTAGCTTTATAACACTGTAAAACTGAGAAAACCTCACACAGTAAACTTAGAGCTTAGTAAGTTCGTAGTATAATATATCTAACTTAACATTTAAAAGCTATAAGACATATTAAATAACACCTAGTTTAATTCACATCACTACTCAACCTTATTCATTATCATTTCTCATTTCATACCAAATCAACAAACTTCATACACATAATATCATCTACCACATAGGTATCGTACATACCTGAACCTTCCCGTATTTATTCATTTTCATTCTCACCTCTCGTTCGGATATTTTAAGGCTTTCTAAAGATTATCCATGCTTAAAGCATCCGCACACTTAGAGCTTTAAGGGTTCTTAAAGCTAGAACAATTCTGCACACTTAGTGCCTCATATAGCCGAAGCTATTCCACTTCGCACAGTTAGTGCTATTTATAGCCGAAGCTATTTTGAATCGCACACTTAGTGCCAAATACAGTTGTTTTATCATCATATTCAAACCATAATACAATATATACACAATTTATGCATAATCAAGTCATTAAAAAATATACTTGTAACATCGTGTGTCACGTACGAACTTACCTCGTACTCAAAATTATCGACTCAGATTGTCTACTCTATAACCTTCGACTTCCCTCGGTCTAAGTTTGAATTCCTCTTTTCTTGATCTATATGTATTCAAAATTAACCCTTTTACTCACCGAATAATTCAAATAAATCCATAAACATTCATTTAGGGCATTTTACAATTTCGCCCTCACATTTCACATTTTAATACTTTAGTACTTAATTCATAAAATCACAAAATACACATAATTTCTTTAGGCATGTACATAGCAGAATATTCATAGCACTCATACAAGTCCACACATTTTGTTTATTTCACATTTTAGTCTCTTAATTTACAAATTTCACAATTAAGCCCATTTTACTCAAATTCATCAAAAGTTCAAAGACAAAACATGTTAACCCAAAACATATCTTCCATTTATCAACATCTAACTTCAAAAAACTCATAGTTTCATCAATGGCATAACTTAAAATCATAATCAAATTCAGAATTGAAGCATGGGCTTAGTCAACACAAAGCAACAATCACAAAAACGTAGAAATTATCAAAAGCCGAACAAAATCCATACCTTAATCAATGACATCAATGGCCGAATAAAATGAAGCTTAAAACCCTTTCTTCTCTTCTATTTTTAGTAGAAAAAGATGAAAAAAATGACCACCTTTTTGTTTTGTTTTGATTAATATTAACATATTAATCAATTTCCCATTTTGCCCTTATTTTATAACATAATTAAACCATTACCAAATGTCCATTTATGTCCATTAATCTTATTGATAACCTGTAATTTATACATATTATTATCCCATGCTTAACACATTTATGAATGATTTCTCCTTAGGTTTGGTGAATTTGATGCTCCTAATCCTTTAATTTCATGTTTTATACTTAGGTGAGCACAAGAGAGCATAAAGAACAAGAAATGGGCCAAAAATGGAGAAAATGGGCCGACGTGGGAAAACAACACAGCCTGGACTTCCTCACACGGGTAGCACACATGCCCATGCCATTCTAACAGGCTCGAACACGGCCCAAAACAACCTTAACACAGGCGTGTTTATCTCTTAGCCTTAACCACAGCCTGAAGTAATCGCACACGGGCGTGTCCCTATCGAGCCCAAGTTGAGTTCTATTAAAAAAGGGCAAGTTTAAGGGCTTTTAGGCATTCTAAAGCCTATTTAAACACCCTAGAGGTGGATTAAAGAAGACACAGAGAGTAGGAAGTAAGGAATTACTCGAAAAAAGCCGATTGATCCATCTCGAAAGCCAAATTCACCTCCAAGACTGAAGATCTCCCTTCAATTTCCTTCAGGGGTTTTTGGGTTTTCTTTATGCTTTGTTATCATTCTTCTGAGATGTTTTCTTTTCTAGTTATGAACTAATTCCCCTAAATACCTAAGGGGGATGAAACCTAAGACCGATCTTATTAATATTTTCTGAATTGTATGATAAATATTTGATTTGTTCTTAATTATGACTTTAACTCTTGTTTGAATATTCTAGGATATTGATTCAAGTATTGATGTGCTTATTCGGAGGATGAATAGTCCCTGTCTAAGAGTAGATCATTCATGATTAAACGGAGTTGCATACAATCCTAGAGATAGGATGACATAAATCTGCCGAATTAAAGTCAAATCTAATAAGGGAATCCATAGATCGAGTTAATCAAAACTAGGGGTTTTAATTAGAAAGAGATTTCAATTAATCAACCTATAGTTAGATGTTATTAGTCTTGAATAGGGATGATAACATAGCTTAGGGATTTCTAAGGATCAAGTCAAGTGAATAAATCGTTTGGTTCAGAGTCAGTTAACAAGAGAAGTCAGGGTGGATTCTTCCTTGGGTGTTGTCTAAAATCAATCAGTTTTCTAAAAGTATTTCCCCAATCTATTTTCTGTGCATTATTAGATTAGTTAATTAGTTAGTTAAAACAACCTTCATTATTCTTAGGCTAGATAATAAAAAGAAAGTTAATACTAGTACTTTTAGTTCCTTTGGGTTCGACATCCGGTCTTGCTAAAACTATACTACTGTTCGATAGGTGCGCTTGCCTTCATCGTGATAATAGTTAGTTCGAGTACGATCATTTATAAATTTTAAAACTTATCGCGAGTGGTAATTAAGTTTTTGGCACCGTTGCCGGGGAACTAAGATATTAGGAACACTCAATTTTTATTACTTTAGCCATTATTTTCTTATTTTATTTAATCTTTAGTTTTACTAAATTCTCTTTTTCTTTCTTCTGGCAGGTTCTTATAGTTTATAACTAGAAGAAACCCGTCAGGACCATTACTTTTTGACGAAGAAATCGATCGCACAGCTTGTAGAAACCGAAGAGAAATAAGGCGAAGCCTAAGATACACAGAGGAAGAGCAAGAGGTTGATATACGAACTACAACTGAGGAGATGGCCAAAAATTAGGAAACTTCAGTACCTCCTGCGATTGCTGCTGACCCAGTAAATCAAAATCCTGCTTCTCGTACTATGTATGATTATGTTAAACCTACTTTAACAGGAACTGAATCGAGTATAGTTAGGCCTGCTATTGCTGTAAATAATTTTGAACTAAAACTTAACACAATTCAAATGATACAACAGTTTGTTCAGTTTGATGGTTTGCATGATGAAAACCCAAATACTAATTAGCAAATTTTCTGGAGTTTTGCGACACATTCAAGATCAATGGCGTTTCTGACGATGCCATTCACCTTCGACTATTTCCCTTTTCATTGAGGAACAAAGCTAAACAGTGGTTGAACTCGTTACCACGAGGATCAATCACTACTTGGGAACAAATGATCGAAAAAATCTTACTTAAATACTTTCCACTTGCTAAAACAGCTAAACTAAGGAATGATGTTTCTTCTTTTGTATAGATGGATTTAGAAACACTTTACGATGCATGGGAGAGATACAATGACCTACTGTGAAGGTGCCCTCACCATGGGTTACCTCTATGGCTGCAAGTTCAAACGTTTTACAATGGTGTGAATCCCTCGACAAGACATATGATTGTTGCAGCAGCTAGTGGAACCATCAATAACAAAACACCTAAAGCAGCTTACAAATTTATTGAGAAGATGTCACTGAATAACTATCAGTGGCATGTCATGAGGACTAAGCCAACCAAATCAACAGGCGTTTATAACATCGATGCGGTTAATATGTTATCAAATCAGGTGGAGCTTATAAATAAAAAGATTGACGGTTTACTTGGTTCTACGCAGGTACATCCAGTGATGAGGTGTGATTCAAGTGGAGGAGGCATACACACAGAATATCAACCCTTCAATCCTACAACCAAGGAGGAACAAGTTCACTATATGGGTAATGATAACTCTAGATCTCAAAATAACCTATACAGTAATACTTATAATGCAGCTTGGAGGAACCACCTAAATTTCTCATAGGGTGGTCAAGGAAATCAACGGTCACAAAATCCTTCGGGTTTTCAACAACCACCTTATCAATAGGAAAAGAAACCGAACCTTGAAGAGATGCTAACAAAATTCATCTCAGTGTTAGAAACTCGTTTCCAGAATACCGAGACAGCACTTAAAAATCAACAAGCATCGATCCAAGGGCTTGAAACTCAGATAGGCCGGCTGTCCAAATTAATTTCTGAATGACCACAAGGTAGATTGCCAAGTAATACTGAACCTAACCCAAGGGAACAACTCAATGCAATTAAAGTTAGAAATGAGGAAGGGTTAGTTACATCTGAATCAGAACCAAAGGAAGAAACTGTGGAAAGCAAAGGTAAAGGTGAAGTAGGCCACAATGAGCAAAAATCGGTAAGTGTAGAATATAAACCTCGTGTGCCATACCCTAATACGATGAGGAAAGACTGCTCAGATGAACAATTTGGTAAATTCTTTAAACTTTTAAAGAAATTACATATTAACTTACCGTTTATTAAAGCTCTCTCGCAGATGCCGAACACAATGAAATTTTTAAAGGAGCTTTTAGCAAATAAGCGGAAGTCGGACGAGGCGTCGCATGTGGAGTTAAACGCAGTTTGCTCAGCCATTCTAAAAAATAACCTACCTAATAAATTAAAAGATCTAGAGAGTTTTACAATTCCTTGTTTAATTGGTATCTTAGATGTGAACAACGCGTTGGCTGATTTAGGGGGTAGTATTAATGTCATGCCTCAAAAAATGTTTAAGCAACTAGGTCTTGGGAAACCCAAACAAACTAGGATGAGTATTCAATTAGCAGATAAAACTATCAGATTTCCTAGGGGTATTGTTGAAGATGTACTCATTAAAATTTACAAATTTATATTCCCAGTGGATTTTGTTGTTCTAGAAATAGAGGAGGATAGTAACGTTCCTTTAATTTTAGGAAGGCCCCTTTTTAGCAACTGCTAGAACAATTATTGATGTTGGCACAAGCGAACTCACACTTCGTGTGGGAGACGAAACAATTACCCTACAAGCTCGTAATTCGAGCAACACATCAAAAAATGAAGGTGGTTGTATAAAACATTCTACTAAGACTGACCATTTGTTGCAACCTACTTTGTAGGAAATAAGCTCGAAGGACATACATGAGCTGTAACACCCCAAACCCGGCCTAGACATTATGACCGGATCTGACGTGCCACATCGAAGCGTTCAAAACATTTTGTATTACCTAGGTTAGAAACTTAGTTGGTGTTTCAGAAGATACCTTTTAAAATAGGTTAAAGTGAATGGAAGCTGAGCACTAGGTAGGAAACCAAAAAAGAGGAGGTGAGTCCGTCGGACTACTTAAGTACCAAGCTCCCTTCGGATCCAATCCTAGACATGCACACCGCCATTGCCACACTTTAACGTCGTATATGTTTTTAGGAAAACAATTTGATTAAGTCCGTTCAAGAAAGAAAAAAAGGTGACTATCTTTGGAAAACATTTTCTTAGCGGAAGTCTTGCTTGTAGTCGTGATGTTTTGAAATCAATTATTATTTTTGAAATCGCGCCCTAAAGCTAATCAATTTCGATAGTTATAATGTATCATTTTTATCATGATAAAACATAAACAAAACCATAAAAATAAAATAATTAAGCGCCCTTATTACATTTAAAAACCCAAAATTGTAAACGAAAATAAAAGGACGTCCAGTTCATCAGAAAGAAACCGAATTTGCAGAAACATGTGGCCACTCTGAATCCATCTCAGCTCCAAGCCCACTATGGTTGGGAATCACCTGCGTGGATGAAAATAAAGGGGTGAGTTTGGGAAAACTTAGTATGTAAATAAACCCAACCATAGCCTATATCAGCTCAAACCACAAAAGCAGAATAATTTGGCCTCAGCCCAGAACAGATTTCAGAATAAAGCCCATAGGCCCATAACAGCTCAAAACAGATATTTCATGTTTATGCAAAAACCCAACCCAAATCCAACCATATACACCCCCATACCATTCTTTCACCATGTGGGGAGACTACTCGACCCACCCAACCGCTACACACCATAGAAATATGCAGCATGGCTGACAGAATAGATAGTGTGATAGAGTCACCAGAAACAGATAATTGTGGCTGAGCCACCAGAACAGATATATATATATATGTGGCAAAGCCACTAGATCAGATAATTTGTGGCATAGCCACCAGGACGCTTCCTCTATAATATAACCCATGTCCCCATGCAACAGATATTCATTTATGGCATACATCATACAGATTTAAATCATCATGCTTTTCAGACAAAATTAACCCTAGGGGTATAAAGGTCATTTTACACCTAGGGGTATCATGGTAATTTTCCATATATAAGGGTATTCTAGTAATCTAACTATTTTAGGGTTTTCATGCATATTTCTACCATTTACATACAATTAGAAACACTGACCGCGCATACTTACCGAATTGGGCCCGTTGGCCCATTAACCAATTTTTTTGGCCCATTAAGCCCAAAATATCAATAATGCACGAAATTACGTGTACCGCAGTTTTATCACTTCAGATTACCAGAATTATTAACCCATTTATCTTACGAGCGTTTTCACACTCGCAAGTTACCAAAATACCGGCTTTTCGGTATTTCAGCTTTTCGACTTTTGCGGATCTAGTCTATGAGAGGGTGTCAGTTACACACCAGTTTTATGATGATTCGCTGACGAGATCTATGCACAAACTTCCTACAATTATATTATTACCACGTTAATCTAACTACCGAAATGAACTACATATTAACCCTTACCATATTCGGCCAACCACACCTTAGGCACTAGCGATCCTACCTTTGTCGAAAGTAGTGATTAGATCAAGATCCGATCGTTCCACTTGTCCAAGCCCTTGTTCAGCAGCCTCTAAATCACACTATTATCAAAATTGAATAGTTATCACAACTCCTTAGGGCTACAAGTCCAAATCGACAGCCTCCCTAACTCTTAGGGATTTCAGCTTTTCCTAAAATACAAAATATAGGTTGGGTGAAAAGACTTACCACCGGTTCCTTCGATCAATGATTCCAATGAGTTTCTACTAAATTCTGATGTAGATCTAAGCAGTCAGAAGATAACAAAAGTCGAGCCTTCAGTGATTTTTAGAATTCGGCTATGTCCCTATGGCTATGCGTTTTCAGCTTTTTGTAATAGTGAAGAAAAGATGAAGATTTGTATTGGCTTTGTCGATAGACATTTAGGGTTTAGAGGACTAAAGAATCGACCAAAGATGATGAAAAGAAGTAAGAGGATTGACTAGGAGAAATCGGCACAGAAGAAAATATAGCTTTTGGGATTTCAGCTTTTTATGGCAAATGGCTATAGGCTTAAAAATAATGGAAGGAAAGTGATGTTGAGTAGAGTGATAGGAGGATTCGGCTATGGAGGGGAAGAAGAAGAAAAGAATAGCAAATGGAGAGAAAAAGAAAAGAAAAAGAGAGGGGAAGGATGATCAGAAAATGGCTCACTTACCCTCTAATGCCGAATTTATACTGACACTAACCCTAGCCGAAACTTGCCCACCTAAAGCTCCCCTTGGCCAGCCAACTCTTGCTTTTCAAGAGTCCACCATTCAGCCAACTCTGCTCTCCCTAATCCGCTCCTAAATCCTCTCCCTTATCCCCTCCTTACTCAATTTCCTGAGGAACTCAAACTCCTCCTGACAGACTTTTACTTCAGCTCCACTACCTCCCTTTTCTGTACATAAAGATTAATTCCCTTATTTTGCTGTCATTGTGACTTGAACCTCAGTTCTTCCTAGCATCCACACGCCACTTCTAAAGCTCCTTAGTGGCGTCACTTAGCCAACTCACCACAGGCTTCCTTGTGTTGTATTTTACCCAATTAATACTTAAAAGCCCAGTTAACCAGAACCCCACTTTCTTATGGATTTAAAATTAATTAAAATTATTGGGTTTTATCTTAAGCTTGGGCCTTTTAGAGGCCCACTACCATACTTATGCCTACGCCAAGTAGACAGAACACAAAAATTTATATTTCACCAAGATTCACAGAATTCCTGAAAATTGGGGCATTACAACTGTATCCTCCTTAAAGAAATTTTGTCCTCGAAATTTACCTGGTCTGAACAGATGAGGGTATTGTTGCTGCATCGTCTCTTCTATCTCCCAAGTAGCTTCCTCTCTGCCATGATTACGCCAAAGCACCTTCACTATTGGAATAGATTTTCTTCGTAGAACCTTAACATCTCGATCCAATATTTGCACAGGCTCCTCCTCAAAAGTCAAATCAGTTTGCACCTCAATTTCTGCAACCGGCATGACATGAGTAGGGTTAGAACGATAACGCCTTAACATGGAGACATGAAAAACATCTTGAATCCTGTCTAACTCTTGAGGCAATTCCAGCTGATAAGCCACTGGGCCTACTCGCTTCAAAACCCGATAAGGCCCAATGAACCGTAGACTCAACTTGCCCTTATTACCGAACCTTAATATCTTCTTCCAAGGAGAAACCTTTAAGAAGACCATATCACCTACTGAGTACTCAATCTCCTTACACTTCAAATCTGCATATGACTTTTGCCTATCGATGCTTCCTTCAACCGGCCTCTAATCAAGCATGACCTTATCCTCGATATCGCCACCAACTTCAGTCCAAGAACACGCTGCTCACCCAACTCGGTCCTAACAACTAGGTGTACGACATCTTCGCCATACAAAGGCTTCATAAGGTGCCATTCGAATTCTTGCCGATAAATCGTTGTTGTACGCAAAACTCCGCTAATGGCAAGTAATCTTCCGAACTACCTCGGAAGTCAATAACACATCCCCTCAACATGTCCTCCAGAATCTGAATAACCCTTTCCGACTGACCATCAGTTTGGGGATGGAAAGCCGTACTAAAGTTCAATCGCATTCCTAACGCCTCATGCAACTTTTACCAAAATCGTGATGTGAATCTAGGATCTCGGTCAGAGATAATCAAAACTAGGACACCACAAAGTCGCACAATCTCTGCCACATACAACTTGGCTAACTTCTGAAGTGAGAAGTCAGTACGGATAGGTATGAAATGAGCCGATTTGGTCAACCTATCCACAATCACCCATATCGAGTCTTTCTTCGATGGTGTCAAGGGTAGCCCACTCATAAAGTCCATGGTTACCCTCTCCCACCTCCAAAGTGGTATCTTCACTGGCTGCAACAATCCAGAAGGTAATTGATGCTCAGCTTTCACTTGCTGGCATGTCAGACATTTCCCCACAAATTCAGTTAGTTATCGTTTAAGCCCAGGCCACCAGTACAGTTCTCGCAAGTCGTGATACAACTTATTTCCTCCAGGATGCATGGCACAAAGTCCCCCATGAGCTTCTTTCAATATTGACTGTCTCAAGTCAGAGTCCTTCGGAACACAAATTCTTCCTCGGAAGCACAAAACTCCTTCGCTGTTCAACCCAAACTCAGAAGTTTCCCCTTCCTTAACTTGTTGAAAACGAGTGACCAAAGACTCATCTTTCAACTGCTTTTCCTTAATCTGATCCACCCAGGTTGGCCTTACTTACAATTCAGCCAACAGACTTCCATCATCATACAGACTTAGGTGAGCAAACATTACTCTCAGATCAAATACAACTCTATGACTTAGAGCATCGGCTACCACATTAGCCTTGCCTAGGTGATACTCGATCGAACAGTCATAATCTTTAAGCAACTCAATCCATCTGCTTTGCCTAAGGTTCAGCTACTTCTGAGTCAGCAAATACTTAAGACTCTTATGATCTGTGTATATAATACACCTTTCTCCGTACAAGTAATGTCTCTAAATCTTAAGTGCAAAGATCACTGCTGCTAACTCCAAATCATGAGTAGGATAGTTCCCTTCGTGAGGCTTAAGCTGTCATGATACATAAGCAACCACCTTACCTTCTTGCATCAGCACACAACCCAAACCTACATGTGATGCATCACTATACACGGTAAAATCCTTCCCAGACTCTGGCTGAATTAATACAGGTGCTTCCGTCAGAACTTTCTTCAACTTCTCAAAGGCTTCCTGCTGCTTCTCAGTCCATACAAACGGTACTCCTTTCCTTATTAGTTTTGTCAGAGGTGCTGCCATCACCGAAAACCTTCCACAAACCTTCTATAGTATCCTGCCAAGCCTAGGAAACTTCAAATTTCTGACACCGACCTAGGTGGCTTCCATTCTAGAATTGCTTCAATCTTACATGGGTCCACCTTAATTCCCTCAGCAGAGACCACATGTCCTAAGAAGGTTACCTCCCTCAACCAGAATTCACACTTGCTAAACTTCGCATAGAGTTCCTTCTCTCTTAACACTTACAGCACAATGCGGAGATGCTCATCATGTTTCGCTTCCGTTTCAGAATATACCAAAATATCATCAATAAAGACAACTACGAACCGATCCAAGAATGGTTGGAACACATGATTCATCGATCCATAAACGCCATAGAGCATTTGTCGACCCAAATGGCATAACCGTAAACTCATAATGACCATACCGAGTCCTCGAATGCCGCCTTATGGATATCCGCCTCTTTGACCCTTAACTAATGATATCCGGATCGAAGGTCGATCTTGGAAAATATAAGCTCTTTTTTTGGTTGGTTAAACAGATCGTCGGTCCTTGGCAAGGGATACTTATTCTTAATCGCCGCTTTGTTCAATCGGCGATAATCAATACACATTCGCATCGCCCCATCCTTCTTCTTCACGAATAGCACTGGTGCTCCCCATGGAGACACACTTGGCCTAATGAAGCCCCTATCCAACAACTCTTGAATTTGAGCTTTCAGCTCTACTAACTCCTTCGGTACCATCCTATACGGTACGATGGACACTGGCGCCGTTCTAGGCAACAAGTCGATTTCAAACTCGACTTCTCAGTTTGGAGGCAATCCCGGAAGCTCCTCCAGAAAAACATCTTGAAACTCTTTTACAGTCCTAACTTTATACACTGTCAGCTCCTTCTCTTCCGACTGACTTACAAATGCAAAATAGGCCTCACAACCTTTCCGAATCCATGTTTTGGCTCTCAACACTGACACCACATTGGACAAATAGTCCCTTCGCTCACCTATCATCATAACCTCCTCACCTTCCGTGGTCCTTAGCACCATTCGCTTAGCAGCACAATCCAAAGTCACCTTATGCTTAACTAGCCAATCCATTCCCAAAATGAGGTCAAACTCTCCGAACGGAAACTCCATCAGACCTCTAGGAAAAATCCTACCTTGCGTTTCTAAGGGCACATCCCTATACAGTTTGTCTACCCTAACCGAGTGACCCAAAGGACTTAGTACAGATACCCTACTCACAATCTTCTCAGAACGCACACCCAACGACCCAGATATGGCACATGCAACATAGGAATGAGTAGATCTAATATCCACCAAAGCAGTATACGACATGCTAGAAACCAAAAACGTACCAGTTATGACGTCAGGTGCGTCGCCCTCCTCTCGACGACGAGCTTCATACACCAATGTCAGCTGTCGAGCCTCGACATTTTCGACACCTCTGCCAGGTGCCCCTTGACCTCGACCATTTCCATTTCTGCCCTTACCTTGTCCACGTCCTCTCGGTGGTTGTGGTCCACCTCTCGCGGGTTGAACAACCCTCTATTCAGTAACCTGAACCTGATTAGCTCTCTAAGGACAGTCCTTAACTCTATGCTCCATAGATCTGCATCGGAAGCAAGCACCAGAACGTTTCCTACACTCACCCAAGTGTACCTTACCACAGTCTCCACAGATTGGTGGTCTAACAATATTCACCGGAACTACTCGAATTGGTTCCTCCACTCTCGCCCTTTTGACATTCTTATTTGCTTCACTCGAGGGTCCGGAATCCTTTCAGAAATAGTTTCGATCCTTCTCACGGTTCTGCCTCTCAGTACGCTTCACCTCCTCAGCTATCTTAGCTTTTTCCACCAGAACTGTGAAATCACGCTCCTCCTCATGAGCAATCAAAGACTATTAAGATCATCTCTGAGTCCATCCTCAAAACGGACGCTACGTTCATACTCCGTAGTGACTATTCCCATAGCATACCGACTTAGCCTCAGAAACTCAGCCTCGTACTCCGCAGCCGACTTATTTCCTTAAACCAGATTCAAGAATTCCTTCCTGCGGGCGTCCACATAACTTGCCCCAACATACTTTCCTTTAAAGGCCGTCTTAAATAGCTCCCAAGTGACCCTATCAGTTGGGGTTCCATCTCTCACGGTGAGCCACCACTAATAAGCCTCATCTCGCAGCAACGATAAGGCCCCTTTCAGCTTCTGCTCCACAGAGCAGTCCAAGTCATCCATAATTCGTTCTGTGGCCTCCAACCAATATTCTACCACATTCGGAGCTACACCAGATACGCCCCTAAAGATCTCCGCTCTGTTAGCCCAGAGTCATTCAGAAATAGATCCTCGAATTCCATTACCAGTACTTGCCCCGGCCACCCTTTCCAGAACACGGAGCATAGCCTGCGACAGAGCGTCATCCTCGGCACCACGATCATGAGACTCCACTTCCATTGCTGGTGGTACCGGTGCCTTCGCTGTCGGCATATGCCCAGAAGACGCAGTTCCTACTTGAGTACTACCTCAGCTTCGTCCACGGACTCTTCCACGAGCTGCTCTCGTACATATATCGTATTATCTGATTACGAATTTTATGCATTAATTTCAGCATTCCAGTGATTATTACAGATTTTTTATGATTCAGACAGTAATTCAGAGTTAGTTTTCGCAGAATCGATGTCTAGCTACAGTTTCAGTCTTTTAGCAAGCTTTTCTAGGGTTTCAGTAGCATTCTATCTAGAGTATTCTAGATGGGTTTCAGTACAGACAGATAATTCAGAATATATTCAGAAAAGTTTAGAATACTTACAGACTTGGGCCGGAGATTCGGAATGCCACTCAAAGATCCAGATTTTGAAAACGGAGTTTTACAATCTTTATAAAACTTTTATTTTTGAAAACCTTTATTTTTTTGTAAACCTATTCCACAGCCGAGTTGTTGCAACTTGGCTTTGATACCACTAAATGTAACACCCCAAACTCGGCCTAGACATTACGACTGGATCTGACGTGCCACATCGAAGCATTCAAAACATTTTGTATTACCTAGGTTAGAAACTTAGTTGGTGTTTCAGAAGATACCTTTTAAAATAGGTTAAAGTGAATGGAAGCTGAGCACCAGGTAGGAAATCGAAAAAGAGGAGGTGAGTCTGTCGGACTACTTAAGTACCAAGCTCCCTTCGGATCCAATCCTAAACATGCACACCGCCATTGCCACACTTTAACATCGTGTATGTTTTTAGGAAAACAATTTGATTAAGTCCGTTCAAGAAAGAAAAAAAAGTGACTATCTTTGGAAAACATTTTCTTAGCGGAAGTCTTGCTTGTAGTCGTGATGTTTTGAAATCAATTATTATTTTTGAAATCGCGCCCTAAAACTAATCAATTTCGATAGTTATAATGTATCATTTTTATCATGATAAAACATAAATCAAAACCATAAAAATAAAATAATTAAGCGCCCTTATTACATTTAAAAACCCAAAATTGTAAACGAAAATAAAAGGACGTCCAGTTCATCAGAAAGAAATCGAATTTGCAGAAACATGTTGCCACTCCGAATCCCTCTCAGGTCCAAGCCCACTATGGTTGGGGATCAGCTCTGTGGATGAAAATAAAGGGGTGAGTTTGGGAAAACTCAGTATGTAAATAAACCCAACCATAGCCTATATCAGCTCAAACCACAGAAACAGAATAATTTGGCCTCAGCCCAAAATAGATTTCAGAATGAAGCCCATAGGCCCATAACAACTCAAAACAGATATTTCATGTTTATGCAGAAACCCAACCCAAATCCAGCCGTATACACCCCCATACCATCCTTTCACCATGTGGGGAGACTACTCGACCCACCCAACCGTTACACACCACAGAAATATGCAGCATGGCTACCAGAACAGATAATGTGATAGAGTCACCAGAAACAGATAATTGTGGCTGAGCCACCAGAACAAATATATATATATATGTGGCAGAGCCACCAGATCAGATAATTTGTGGCATAGCCACCAGGACGCTTCCTCCATAATATAACCCATGTCCCCATGCAACAGATATTCATTCATGGCATACATCATACAAATTTAAATCATCATGCTTTTCAGACAAAATTAACCCTAGGGGTATAAAGGTCATTTTACACCTAGGGGTATCATGGTAATTTTCCATACATAGGGGTATTCTAGTAATCTAACTATTTTAGGGTTTTCATGCATATTTCTACCATTTATGTATAATTAGAAACACTTACCGTGCATACTTACTGAATTGGGCCCGTTGGCCCATTAACCGATTTTTTTGGCCCATTAAGCCCAAAATGTCAATAATGCACGAAATCGCGCGTACCGCAGTTTTATCGCTTCAGATTACCAGAATTATTAACCCATTTATCTTACGAGCGTTCGCACACTCGCAAGTTACCAAAATACTAGCTTTTCGACATTTTGGCTTTTCAGCTTTTGCGGATCTAGTCTATGAGAGGGTGTCAGTTACACACCTATTTTATGATGATTCGCTGACGAGATCCACGCACGAAATTCCTACAATTATATTATTACCACATTAATATAACTACCGAAATGAACTACATATTAACCCTTACCATATTCGGCCAACCACACCTTAGACACTAGCGATGTGACTAGATCAAGATCCGATCGTTCCACTTGTCCAAGCCCTTGTTCAGCAGCCTCTAAATCACACTATTATCAAAATTGAACAGTTATCACAACCCCTTAGGGCTACAAGTCCAGATCGATAGCCTCCCTAACTCTTAGGGATTTCGACTTTTCCTAAAATATGAAATATAGGTTGGGTTGAAAAGACTTACCACCAGCTCCTTCGATCAATGATTCCAATGAGTTTCTACTCAATTTTGATGTAGATCTAAGCCCTCAGATGATAACAAAAGTCAAGCCTTCAGTGATTTTTAGAATTCGGCTATGTCCCTATGGCTATGCGTTTTCGGCTTTTTGTAACAGTGAAGAAAAGATGAAGATTTGTATTGGCTTTGTCAATAGACACTTAGGGTTTAGAGGACTAAAGAATCGGCCAAAGATGATGAAAAGAAGTAAGAGGATTGACTAGGAGAAATCGGCACAGAAGAAAATATAGCTTTCGGGATTTCAGCTTTTTATGGCAAATTGCTATAGGCTTAAAAATAGTGGAAGAAAAGTGATGTTGAGTAGAGTGATAGGAGGATTCAGCTATGGAGGGGAAGAAGAAGAAAAGAATAGCAAATGGAGAGAAAAAGAAAAGAAAAAGAGAGGGGAAGGATGATCAAAAAATGAATGACTTACTTACCCCTTAATGCCGAACTTATACTGCACTAACCCTAGCCGAAACTTGCCCACCTAAAGCTCCCCTTGGCCGGCCAACTCTTGCTCCTCAAGAGTCCACCATTCAGCCAACTCTGCTCTCCCTAATCAGCTCCTAAATCCTCTCCCTTATCCCCTCCTTGCTCAATCTCCTGAGCAACTCAAACTCCTCCTGATAGACTTTTACTTTAGTTCCACTACCTCCCTTTTCTATGCATAAAAATTAATTCCCTTATTTTGCTGTCATTGTGACTTGAACCTCAGTTCTTCCTAGCATCCACATGCCACTCCTAAAGCTCCTTAGTGGCATCACTTAGCAACTCACCACAGGCTTCCTTGTGTTCTATTTTACCCAATTAATACTTAAAAGCCCAGTTAACCAGAACCCCACTTTCTTATGGATTTAAAATTAATTAAAATTACCGGGTTTTATCTTAAGCTTGGGCCTTTTAGAGGCCCACTAACATACTTATGCCTACGGCAAGTAGACAGAACATAAAAATTTAGATTTCACCAAGATTCACAGAATTCCCGAAAATTAGGGCATTACATGAGCCATGTTCAAACAACAACAAAGGACCTATCCATGAAGAATGAAGGCTACAAATTGAGGAGCTAGATGAATGGCGGATATATAAACCAAAAACACTCCAAGATGAGCTAAAATTTTCCCCAAATCAACTTAATGTTGGAGATAAAGTATTATTAGATGCAGTAGATCCTCGTATTACCACTTCTGACCTGAATGGAGCATTCCATTTTACGGTACTTAACATCTTCCCATACGGTACAATCGAGGTAAAACATTCTAAATTCGGCACGTTTAAGGTAAATATCACTCACTTAAAACCTTATTTTGATAAAAATGATAGCAGGAATAAGGAGTGTAAACTCCTCAAACCACCATGACCACGTGAAACCTAGGTAAGTAGAGCTTAGACTATAAATAAGCGCTTCTCGGGAGGCAACCTCAGCACTAACGGTATTAACTTCTTTAAATTCTAGTGTTTAACACCTAACTGAGCTCTTGAATATAGGATTTCCACACCCACATGGCCAGGCACACGGGCGTACTTTAGACCGTGTGAAAATAGGGCAAAATTTTTCCCCAACACGGGATGCGACAAGTTGCCACGGCCGTGCGACATGGCCATGGGGGATCCTGTTAAAACAACACGGGCGTGCGATACGCCCGTGTCTTAAAACCATGGTTGAACCTGAGAAAGTAACACGGGCATTCGACACGCCCGTGCCTATCACCCATGGTCAAACCTGTCAAACTAACACGGGCGTAGACCTACACACATAGGCTTAGGAGAAGAGAACGAAGCAGGACACGGCCGTGCAACACGGCCGTGTGCACCAACATGCCCAAGGAACACGGGCATGGACTGAATGTCAGATGTGCTAAAATTTGAAAAATGTGAAACACACGGGCTAAAATTAGGGCACACGGGCGTGTCCTACGGCCGTGTGCCCCAAAATCTATAAAAACCACTTACTATTCATTATCTTCTTCACCCAAAATCCCTAACCCTAGCCACTATAATTCCACACGGCCTCTCTGCCACGCTTGTGTGCCGCCTTCAACCTCATTTTCGATGCCCAAGCTCTTCGTTCTTGTGTTTGTTTACTCTTTTCTCTTTTATTTTACTTACTTTTGATGCTTATTATCACAATAATCTTCATTTTTATCATATTATTTCCATTTTGTTCATTATTCTATCATTTAAATTTTATTCTTAGGATATATATCATATATTTCATGTTGAATCCGAAGCCTCATGCTATTGTCATGCTCATACCCATGCCATTACTATGCTCATGCTCATGCTATTACCATGCTAATTGCCACAAAATTTATGTCATGAAATTGATTGTTTTAGTTAAGTTTTGTTAGTGTTAGGAGTTTTGGCTAAATTTGTAAGTTTAAATTCATGGCTTACTCCTTTTCGAATTTGTTTGCCTATTTTTTTTTCCATTTATTAAGATGAAATAGTGATTCTTCTTACAGGTATACAATGTCGACCTTACGTGGTAAAAAAGCCACCGTCCCCGCTTCAAAGAAAAGGAAAGGAGCAACGTCATCCTCGAGTCCTACTGCAGAGATTCGCCACCCCTTCCTTCAGTTTCCCGTTGGACCCTAGGAAGAACTCTTCCAAATACTTTGGGCACGACCTTTAGTTGCGAGCCGCTGTATTGACTGGGTCGCACTCGAACAAGTCCAACTGGCTGACGCGGTCAGAGCTCTTTTAACAACCGATCCATGGGAACTCTTCTTTGCGATCATCGAGCCAACGTACCTTGAGCTCACACTCGAACTTTGCTTGACCTTCAATCTTTAAGACGTCATGACCAACTTTGATGATCCCGGCACGGTTCAATTTTTCCTTAGTGGTTTAGTTCGCCAGTTGAACGTCCCAGAGTTCGGTACCGCACTGGGCCTATACACGGAGGAGTTCATGGAAGAGAACAACCTCTACGCTCTCAACCACCACATTCATCATTCTCTTTCACGGTGCTGAAACACTTTAGTACCTTTCTCGGCCACCTACGACCCTAGCCCCTCCAAGGCATCAGCTCTCGCCCCATCCTTGAGGTACCTACATTTTATTTTAGCTCACACTTTGACAGGACGGCGAGAAAGCACCGGCATCATCAACACTCACGATGTCTACTTTCTATGGTGTATGTCGCATGGGCACATCTTTGACCTCACCTATTTAATCACCCTCGCCATTTGCCATCAGACGGAGTGGCATCAAAAAGGGGGTCATCTCCATTGGCCCCTATGTGACTCGACTGGCTCGATACTTCGGGCTACTCAACACAATGGCACAAGCATCCTCCCTTACCCTCATTGGCCAGATGTCTCCACAAGGCATCTCTAGCATGCTAAGTATGAGGATGATCGAAAAATGCAGTGGAACCTACCCTTCTCAGTATCGTCTCGTCCAATCAACCGAGGAGGAGGCCCCCGAGGACATTACTAATGATGTTCCTCCACAGCACGAGGACCCACCATCTCAGCCACCACCCACCCATCGTCCACTTCATGCGGTGGATTCATATTCTGACATCTCTGAATGCCTCACTCGATTTGAGCAGCAATGTTTTCAGCACTTTGATAACATTGATACTACTCTACAGCAGATTTGTTAGCACCTCCACATTTCATCGCCATCCCCACCTCACGAACCATCCGGTGATGATGATGTTTAAAGATTTTCTTTGTTTTTTTTACTTATTTTTATTTTTATTTTCTTATCTTTCTTATTATTATCATTTCCTTTTGATACTATTTTATTTTTAGGTTTTATAAACAAATTTTAATTTCGGCTATTTCATTACGAGTAATTATTCTTCTTTATATTCCCTAAAGAGCTCCTGATTTCATCAAAGTTATAAAGAGCTCCGAAGCTCACTATCACTTAGGAACTTCAAACTCTACTGGAAAAGGTTCTCCACAACTACCATGCCCTACTCAACCACGACCATAGCCACCACGAGATATACTATTCTTTTGGCACAGCACTTGTGGAACCCAACCTCTACCACCACCAGAGTATTCTCCTCCACTCTACATAACTCTAACCTAAGGAGTTCATTCATTTAACATTCAGGAAGTTTCACTTCTCTCCCTATCTTATGATCTTATATCTATAATTGCCACTAAATTTATCTTTGTAAGGGCAATGTACATCTTAAGTGTGGGGGGGTCAATTATATCACTATTAGAAAAATCCCTGAATTTTATCTTGTTCTCTTGTAAAACTCTCATATCATTTTTAGGATGAATTTTGATTAATTTATGATTTTTATTGATATGACTTGAATTAAAACATAGGCATTCATGCATTGTCTATTTAAACTTTAAGACGGTAGAGAATCAAGCATGATAGGTTGATTTTTGAGAATTTAAAGTTCTAGGTTGTTTTCCCTAAGTTTGGGTATTATCTTGAATTGAAATCCACAAGTTTAAACATCAAAAAGCCATAATTTTTGTGAGATTTTGAAACTTTAGAGCATCTATTATTTCTTTCATGCTCACTTTTATTGTTGCTTTGAGTGCGTCAATATCGAATTGTTATTCTAGAACTTGCTTGATTATGCATGTCAAGACCACACCATTTGATTTGATATGTCAAGATGATAGAGGCACTTAGGTTTAACCCACTCATACCATGAAAAGCCTACCTTCACAATTAACCCTTAGTAAACCCCTTTGAGCCTAACTTCCCATTCATTGATTTACCCTCAATATTAACCCATAACTCATTATTGTTGAAATCCCTTCAATTAATTTTATCCTTATTTTTGTCGAGATCTGATTTGAATAAATTGCTTAGCTATGTCTTTTTCTTAATAGTTAGTTTGTGTTATTTGATTTGTTCTTAAAAAAAAATACATACATATCTATTTATTAGTAGTAAGTTGTATTTTTAAAGCTTGAATGTTTAATTCCATATTCTGAGAATAAACTCTTTTGTACGCAATTGATGATTAAATATTTTTCTAGTTAAGTAATTCTTCAATTCAATCTCGATTCTAACCTTCTCTTTTAGCTTGTGACCACACCCCCTAACCAAAGCCTCGTTACAACCCTCTAAAGACCTTTTAATTGATGTATCATCTAATTTATAGTGGTGGAGATTTGATTTTCATGCAAGCCTATGGTAATAACTTTTCATATTGATTATTGAGTGCTGAATTCGTTATCCTTAAACACCTCAAGTGATTTGAGTGAATCTTTAGTGAGGATGTTAAAACTCTGTGAGATTTTGAATCAAAGGTGATTACTTAGATAAGGGGAGATGCTTATATTTTTCGTGATAAAATACTCAACTTGGAATGTTTGAAACTTTAATGTTCTTCTAGTTGAATTCTCAATGTATGATTACTTATGAATTAATTTGAGATATTATTAATAGGAATTATAAGTTGAGAAAAAGGAATTCTTAATTGTGAATTGAGGATTATGCTTAAGGACAAGCAAACGCTTAAGTGTGGGCGTATTTGATAAACTGTAATTTATACATATTATTATCCCATGCTTAACACATTTATGAATGGTTTCTCCTTAGATTTGGAGAATTTGATGCTTCTAATCCTTTAATTTCATGTTTTATACTTAGGTGAGCACAAGAGAGCAAAAAGAACAAGAAACAGGCCAAAAACGAAAAAAATGGACCGACGTGGGAAAACAACACTGTAACACCCCAAACCTAGCCCGGACGTTATGGCTGAATCTGGCGCATCACATTGAAGTGTTTTAGCGAAAATCGTGTTTTCATTGAAAACCCTTCTAAAGTAAAAGAAACCTTAATTATCCTTAAAAAAAATACTTCTTTCAATCACTTGTTAAAATATATGGTTTTATGAAAACATGTCATTTTAAAATGTAGTTATGGAAACGTAGAAAAGTCATACTATAGTTTAAAAAACCATGTTCAACTTCTTATAATTACATCACATAAAAATAATAATCCAAATAATAATAAAGTGGACGCCCTACTACAATCTGATTTGAAAAGTACTTCAAAACATAGAAACTGATAAGCATTAAAAAGAAAAATAAGTCCAAATTATCTTGCTGGCTGGCCACCTAGAGTCCCTTCAAACATCGAACCTTCTACTGAGCATCCCCTGAGAATAAAATAAAAGAGGGGGTGAGTTTTCGCAAACTCAATGTGTACAACCCTCGATGGAAAAAAAGCATTCAAAGAAGAATCATTACACATGCAATGCAGTCCCATCCAAATTATCCATCTGCTACACAGCAACTCCATCCCCCGTCACACCATATAGGGATATGAATATCGACCCACCCAGCCCACACACGAATGGTAGCCCGGTTGCGGAACTACCTTCATTTACATATTAGGCTTTAAAAGCCGTCGGTGGATCCACGATTGTCAAGCAACCATTAGATCCTCATATACTTCCTCCGTTCCATAGTTCCCACTCCATATGCAACCTAACTAGAACATTATATGTATGCGTGTCACATCCATAAAACTTACATTCAACATCTAGGGGTATTTTGGTCATTTTTACCCTTAGGGGCATTTCGATAACTTTCCCTTAATTATGGTTTCCACTTACCTTGGCCCGTTAACAAGTTTCGCGTGCTAAGGTGAACGAATACTATACACCAGGTAGGATTCCAGGGAAGAGGAGGTGGGTCATTAAGACCGCTTAAGTACCAAGCTCTCCTAGATCCAATCCTAGACATGCATATACTCGTTGCCACACCTTAACCCTTTGACCTGTCCAAGGTTGCAAAATATTCAAAATATTAATTAAGTCTTATGTAGTTATCATATGCTAGGCCCAAAACCCCTTACAAAGCCCAAACAAAGGCACATACCCGTATCTAGCCCATTAAGCCCAATCATATTCATATGGCCCATTAGGCCCAAATCACCTATATATGGCCTATTAGGCCCAGCCACATTCATATTCATGCTCACATACAGATTCCTATCACATAGCATCAATATTCAGTCTTTGAGTATTATGGGCCCAACATCCCACCGGACCCATTTAGCCCATTCTGGCCTGTATGGCCAAATCACAACCCAAGTCCACAGAATTGCCCGTGGGTCTCAGGCAACCTATCTGTCTCTCCTTTACGAGTGTTCGCGCACTTGCAAGACTATCGTAGCTACATTTTTGGCTTTTCAGCATTTTGACATTTCGGTATTTCGGCTTTTGCCGATTCATAGTGTGTGTGTTGTGTATGTACGCACCTGGTAAGCAAGCGTGATGCGATCTTTTTAGCCCTAAACGGTGCGCAATAAGTATAACAGCCCCTTCTTAACTCCCTAACCATGATCAACTCCTAGATCTACACCAATCTTAACTATTAAAACAGAATAGTAGGTGACTTGTATCCAACACAAGTCCCCTTACCTTAACTATGAACATTTGGCCACCTTAGCCAATGGAAGAGGAATACTTACCAAAATCGCAAACACCTAAAGAGCAATTTCGGCAGAGAGCTAAGATCTGAGATCCGATACTAATTCCTTACCACAGTCAATTAGAATGAGTGAGGAAAGAACAGTGTAATAGATTCTTAGCAAAATCGATTGGAAGAACAACACTTACACTAGATTTAACCGAATAGAAGTAGTAGTGATTGCACCAAGGGAATTCGGCCAAAGAAGTTTGGGCCTTTGTGATTTTGTATGGCAAAAGAGAGTTATTTGGCTCCAAGAAAAAAGAAGGAAAAGTCAAAAATGAGGTAGAGGAAGAATAGAATTCGGCACAAGGAAGAAGGAAAAAGAAAAGAAAAGCAGAGGGTTTTTGACTTTTAGAGAGAAGGGTTTTGGGTGACAGGGTGAAGAAAATTTGGCATTAGCTTGACAACCCTGCATTCGGCACTTATTTATAGCCCTATAGCCAAATTGCCTGGCCCTCAGTTCCTCATTCGGCTCCATTACTTCCCCCTCTTATCTCCTCGTTTTTCTCCCTGATAACCCCTTGATCCTTTCTTGAATTTTCTCTCCTGAACACTCCCCTTTGAGTCCATCTTCACGCCACTTCCAACCTTCTAGAGGGCCAAAATTAAACTCCTAAAAATACTTAGCTAGGATTTGAACCTAGGATCTCCTTGCTAGCCACTAACGTTACCTCCGCACACCCTAAGTAGCGTCACTTAGCCACTCCACTACAAGGTTTTTTTATGCCATTTTCCCCTATTTTTATTTAAAAGCCCAACTACTCACAACCCTGGTTCTTTTAATAATTAAATTAAAATTCCTTTACCAAAAAACTCGAATCTAGAACTTCTTCAACACACCTAAACACTTCAAATTCATCAAACCCTTAAAGCCAACGTATCATTTGTCATTTTCTTGCTCACTTAAAAATTTTATGAGACCTAAAGCCGAAAGCCCAATTCCTCTAGGCCCAAAATTTGAAGCATTACAACTCTACCCCCTTAAAGAAATTTCGTCCTCAAAATTTCCAACTAACCATTAATCGTACTACCCAAGTCTCCCACTAGGATTTCACTGCGCACTCTAAATTCTAAAGCCAAAATAAACACTCAGTACACTATGGTAGGGTACGCACTATCCCTGAGGCTATCCTCGAACCTTACGTAACGCTCATAGTCCGTTGCCACCATCACCCTTGCATATCGACTAAGGCGTAAAAACTCCACCTCATATTCAGCCACAGACTTATCTCCTTGCAACAAGTTCAGAAACTCCTTCCTTCAAGCACCCATATAGCGTGGACCCACATATTTTCCCTGGAACGCGGATTTGAAGAAATCCCAAATGATTCATTCAGGTTGGGTGCCCTCTTTCACCGTTAGCCACCACTGGTAGGGCTTCCTCTCAAATCAGCGATACTGCCCTTTTTAACTTTTGCTCCAGCATGCAGTCCAAATCATCCATTATCCTTTCAGTGGCCTCCATCCAGTACTCAGCTACATTCGGAGCCACATCAGCCATACCCTTAAATATCTCGGCTCCATTAGATCGAAGTCGCTCCGAAATTGACCTATGACTTTCCATACCATTATTGCACCCGACGACCCTTTCCAAAATCCTCAGCATTGCTTGTAACAATACTTCTTCTCCAGCGGCCCGATCATACTGCCCAGTCTTAGCCATAGGTGAGGCCAGAGCCTTTTCTACTCCAACATCGGGCATATGGCCCGATACCAACGATTGAGCCTTAACACTCCCGCAGCCTCAGCCACGGCCTCTTGCACCTTTTCTAGCACTCATCGTGGATTCATGTATTATCTGGATTAAAAATTTTATGAAGTTTTAGTTAGTTTAATAATTAAAGCAATGTTTAATGAAAATATTTAAAAAGAAGATTGTTTTCGAAAATCCTCTACAGTTTCAAGACCTTACGGGCTTCGGTTCCACTCTAACAAAATCATCTAAAGTAGCTCTTTAACTATCTACTGTATAACAATTTAAACAAGCTTAAAAATAAAAGAACTTACTTGGTTCGACGTCGGAGACTTAGTGTGCTGTTCAGCAAGATTTACCTCTTTCCAAAACGGTGTGATCCAAAATTTTTTTTATAGAAAGGAAAAGAAACCAAATAATAAGGCCCACTTTACAGCCTGAGTTTTGCAACCTAGGCTCTGATACTACTAAATGTAACACTCCAAACCTGAGCCAGACGTTATGGCCGAATCTGGTGCATTACATTGAAGTGTTTTAGCGAAAACCGTGTTTTCATTGAAAACCCTTCTTAAAGTAAAAGAAACCTTAACTATCCTTAAAAAAAATACTCCTTTCAATCACTTGTTAAAATATATGATTTTATGAAAACATGTCATTTTAAAATGTAGTTGCGAAAACGTAAAAAAATCATACTATAGTTTAAGAAACCATGTTCAACTTCTTATAATTACATCATATAAAAATAATAATCCAAATAATAATAAAGTGGAAGCCCTATTACAATCTGATTTGAAAAGTACTTAACAACATAGAAATTGATAAGCTTTAAAAAGAAAAACAAGTGTAAATTATTTTGCTGGCTGGCCACCGGAGTCCCTCCAAACATCGAACCTTCTACTGAGCATCACCTGAGAATAAAATAAAAGAGGGGGTGGGTTTTCGCAAACTCAGTGTGTACAACCCTCGATGGAAAACAAGCATTCAAAGAAGAATCATTACACATGCAGTGCAATCCCATCCAAATTATCCATCTGCTACACACCAGCTCCGTCTCCCGTCACACCATGTAGGGATATGAATATCGACCCACCCATCCCACACACCAATGGTAGCTCGGTTGCGAAACTACCTTCATTTACATATTGGGCTTTAATAGTCGTCGGTGGATCCACGATTATCAGGCAACCATGCGATCTTTATATACTTCCTCCGTTCCATAGTTCCCACCCCATATATAACCTAACCAGAACATCATATGTATGCATGTCACATCCATAAAACTTACATTCAACACCTAGGGGTATTTTGGTCATTTTCACCCTTAGGGGCATTTCAGTAATTTTCTCTTAATTATGGTTTCCACTTACCTTGGCCCGTTAACAAGTTTCGTGAGCTAAGGTGAACGAATACTATGAACCAGGTAAGATTCCAGGGAAGAGGAGGTGGGTCATTAAGACCGCTTAAGTACCAAGCTCTCCCTAAATCCAATCCTAGACATGCATATACCCGTTGCCACACCTTAACCCTTTGACCTGTCCACGGTCGCAAAATATTAATTAAGTCTAATTTAGTTATCATATGCTAGGCCCAAAACCCCTTACAAAGCCCAAACAAAATTACATACCTGTATCTGGCCCATTAAGCCCAATCATATTCATATGGCCCATTAGGCCCAAATCACTTGTATATGGCCCATTAGGCCTAGTCACATTCATATCCATGCTCACATACAGATACCTATCACATAGCATCAATATTCAGTCTGTGCCTATTATGGGCCCAATAGCCCACCGGACCCATTTAGCCCATTTCGGCCCGTATGGCCAAATCACAACCCAAGTCCACAGAATCGCCCGTGGGTCTCAAGCAACCTATCGGTCTCTCTCTTACGAGTGTTCGCGCACTCGCAAGACTATCATAGCCACACTTTCAGCTTTTCGGCATTTTGGCATTTCGGTATTTCGACTTTTGCCGATTCATAGTGTGCGTGCAGTGTATGTACACACCTGGTAAGCAAGCGTGATGCGATCTTCTTAGCCCCAAACCTTGTGCGATAAGTATAACAGCCCCTTCTTAACTCCCTAACCACGATCAACTCCTAGATCTGCACCAATCTTAACTATTAAAATAGAATAATAGGTGACTCGTATCCAACACAAGTCCCCTTACCTTAAATATGAACATTCGGCATCCTTAGCTAATAGGAGAGGAATACTTACCAAAATTGCAAACATCTAAAGAGAAATTTTGGTAGAGTGTTAAGATCTGAGATCCGATACTAATTCCCTACCACAGTCGATTAGAACGAGTGAGGAAAGAACAGTGTAATAGATTCTTCGCAAAACTGATTGAAAGAACAACACTTACACTAGATTTGACCGAAGTAGAAGGAGTAGTGATTGCACCAAGGGTATTCGGCCAAAGAATTTCGGCCCTTTGCGATTTTGTATAGCAAAAGAGAGTTATTTGGCCTTAAGGAAAATGAGGGAAAAGTCAGAAATGAGGTAGAGGAAGAATAGAATTCGACATAAGGAAGAAGGAAAAAGAAAAGGAAAGTAGAGGGTTTTCGGTAACAGGGTGAAGAAAATTTGGCATTAGCCTGACAAACCTGCATTCGGCACTTATTTATAGCCCTATAGCCAAATTGCCTGGCCCTCAGTTCCCCATTCGGCTCCATTACTTCCCCCTCTTATCTCCTCATTTTTATCCCTGATAACCCCTTGATCTTTTCCTGAATTTTCTCTCCTGAACACTCCCCTTAGAGTCCATCTTCACGCCACTTCCAACCTTTTAGAAGGCCAAAATTAAACTCCTAAAAATACTAAACTAGGATTTGAACCTACGATCTCCTTGCTAGCCACTAACGCTACCTCCGTACACCCTAAGTGGCGTCACTTAGCCACTCCACTACAAGGTTTTTTTATGCCATTTTCCCTTAGTTTTATTTAAAATCCCAACTACTCACAACCCTGGTTCTTTTAATAATTAAATTAAAATTCCTCCACCACAAAACTCGAACCCAGAACTTTTCCAACACACCTAAACACTTCAAATTCATCAAACCCTTAAAGCCAACATATCATTTGTCATTTTCTTGCTCACTTAAAAATTTTATGAGACCTAAAGCCGAAAGCCCAATTCCTCTAGGCCCAAAATTTAGGGCGTTACAACTCTACCCCCTTAAAGAAATTTCATCCTCAAAATTTCCAACTAACCATTAATCGTACTACCCAAGTCTCACCACTAGGATTTCACTGCGCACTCTAATTCTAAAGCCAAAATAAACACTCAGTACACTATGGTAGGGTACGCACTATCCCTGAGGCTATCCTCGAACCTTACACAATGCTCATAGTCTGTTGCCACAATCACCCTTGCATATCGACTAAGGCGTAAAAACTCCACCTTATATTCAGGCACAGACTTAATGCCCAAAGCCCAATTACTCTAGGCCCAAAATTTGGGGCGTTACAAACACTACCTGGACTTCCTCACATGGGTAGCACAAACACCCGTGCCATTCTAGCAGGCTCAAACAAGACCCAAAGAAACCTCAACACGGACATGTTTATCTCTCGGCCTTGACCACGGCCTAAAGTAATCGCACACGGGCGTGTCCCTGTCGAGCCCAAGTTGAGTTCTATTCGGAAAAGGGCAAGTTTGAGGGATTTTAGCATTCTAAAGCCTATTTAAACACCCTAGAGGAGGATTAAAGAAGACATGGAGAGTAAGAAGCAAGGAATTACTTGAAGAAAGTCGGTTAATCCATCTCAGAAGCCAGATGCACCTCTAAGACTGAAGATCTCCCTTCAATTTCCTTCAGAGGTTTTTGGGTTTTCTTTATGTTTTGTTATCATTCTTCTGAGATGTTTTATTTTCTAGTTATGAACTAAATGCCCTAAATACCTAAGGGGGATGAAACCTAAGACGAATCTTGTTAATATTTTCTAAACTGTATGATAAATATTTGATTTGTTCTTAATTATGACTTTAACTCTTGTTTGACTATTCCAGAATATTGATTCAAGTATTGATGTGCTTATTTGGATGAATAGTCCCTATCTAAGAGTAGATCATTCATGATTAAGCAGACTTGCATGCAATCCTAGAGATAGGACGACATAAATCTGCCAGATTAGTGTCAAATCTAATAAGGGAATCCATAGATCGAGTTAATGCAAAACTAAGGGTTTTAATTAGAAAGAGATTTCAATTAATCAACCTCAGGTTAAACGTTGTTAATCTTGAATAGGGATGATAACGTAACTTAGGGATTTCTACGGATCAAGTCAAGTGAATAAATCGTCTGGTTCAGAGTCAGTTAACAAGAGAAGTCTAGGTGGATTCTTCCTTGGCTGTTTTCTAAAATCAATCAGTTTTCCAAAAGTATTTCCCCAATCTATTTTCTGTGCATTATTAGATTAGTTAATTAGTTAGTTAAAACAACCTTAATTATTCTTAGGCTAGATAATAAAAAGAAAGTTAATACTAGTACTTTTAGTTCCTTTGGGTTCGACATCCGGTCTTGCTAAAACTATACTACTGTTCGATAGGTGCGTTTGCCTTCATCGTGATAATAGTTAGTTCGAGTATGATCATTTATAAATTTTAAAACTTATCGCGAGTGACAATCACTTATCAATGGGCTAATAACCACATAAGGACCCTTACTTTAGAAAGTCATGACAAATAGATACCTTTACAATATAGAAAGTTATTTTTGCATTTTATGCGATTAGGTCCTTTTATCTAATTGAGCACACAAACAAATAAATTTTCATACGAAACTTTCACACATGTGAATTCACATACCATAAATACAGAAAGTAATATTTAAATATTTTTTGACTCGAATTTGTGGTCCCAAAACCACTTTTCTGACTAAGGTCTAAACCGGGCTGTTACAACTCTCCCCCCTTTTGGAATTTTCGTCCCCGAAAATCTTACCGATGAATAGGTTCGAATAATGTTCTTTCATTGTATCCTCTGGTTCCCACGTTGCCTCTTCAACTCCATGTTTATGCCATAATACTTTCACTAGCAGAATTTTCTTATTTCGTAATTCTTTAACCTCGCGGCTAGAATACAAGTTGGTTCCTCTTCATAAGTCATATCAACCTTAATCTCAATCTCTGATGGATTAATCATATGTGAAGGATCAGACCAATATCGGCGAAGCATCGAAACATGGAATACATTATGGATCTTTTCCAACTCAGGTGGCAACAACAGTCTATACGCAACTGGTCCGATACATTCAATTATCTCATACGGCCTAATAAATCTCAGACTCAATTTGCCTTAATGACCAAATCTAAGTACTTTCTTTCACGGAGACACTTTCAAAAACACTTTGTCCCCTATCTAAAACTCTATATCTTTTTGTTTCAAGTTCGCATATGATTTCTAACTATCTGATGCTGTTTTTAAAATTTCTCGAATCACTTTTACTTTTTCTTCTGTTTCTCTGACCAAATCAACCCCTTGGATCTTATTCTCACTAAGTTCTATCCAGTATAATGGTGTTCAACATTTTTGACCGTACAAACTCTCATAAGGAGCCATTTTGATACTCGATTGAAAACTATTATTGTACGCAAATTCAATCAGTAGAAAGTATTATTCCCACGTACCTTCAAACTCAAGAATACAACATCTCAACATATCCTCGAGAATCTGTATAATCTGCTCGGATTGATCATCCGTTTGCGGGTGAAAAGTAGTACTAAAGTGTAGTTTCGTACCTAGCGCATCTTGCTGTTTCTTCTAGAAGCGCAATGTAAACCTCAGATCTCTATCCAAAACAATAGAAATAGGTACTCCATGTAATCTCACAATCTGAGAAACATACAATTCAACTAACTTATCAAGCAAGTAATCTGTGCGAATCAGAACAAAATGAGCTGATTTCGTCAATCTATCCATAATAACCGAGTTTGCATCTTTCTTGCTCGGTGACAGCGATAAACCAGATACAAAATCCATTGTGACTTTGTCCCATTTCCACTCTGGTATCATGATTGCTGAAGCAAACCAGAAGGTACCTGATGCTCGGGTTTTACTTGCTGACAGATTAAACATTTCAAAACAAAGTCAGAGATATTTCTTTTCATTCCAGACCACCAGTAATGTTGTTTCAAATCATTATACATTTTTGTACTTCCTGGATGCACAGATAATCGACTATTGTGAGCTTCACTCAAAATCATTTGAATTAACTCTGGATTTCTCTGAACACAATTTCGATCTTAGTTAAACCATCATCTTTATCAACTCTGAATTATGAATCAGAATCCAAATCACATTAAGTTCGTTTTGCTAAAATCTCATTATCAATTTTTTGAGCTTCGATAATTTACTGTAAAAACAAAGGTATCGCTTTTATTCTGCCACAATTGAACCATCATCAGATAAAGCTAAATGACCATTCATCGCACGCAGAGCAAATAATAATTTTTGACTTAAAGCATCAATAACAACATTTGCTTTTCCCGGATGATAATCTATCACAAGTTCATAGTCTTTTAGCAGTTCTAGCCATCTTCTCTGTCGCAGGTTCAAATATTTATGAGTTATTAGATATTTCAAACTCTTATGATCAGAATATACATGACATTTCTCTCTGAACAGATAGTGACGCCAAATCTTTAAAGCAAACACAATCGCAGCTAATTTTAGATCGTGAGTTGGATAGTTCTTTTCATGAGGCTTTAACTGTCTTAAAGCATAAGCACTGACTTTGCCTTCTTGCATCAAAACACATCCCAGACCGATCAACGAAGCATCACTATAGATCACAAATTCTTTACCTGATTCGGGTTGTACCAATACCGGAGCTTTAGTCAACAATGTTTTTAGCTGATCAAAGCTTTTCTGACACTTTTTAGACCATTCAAACTGAACATCTTTTTAAAGTAGTTTCGTTAAAGGAGTTGCAATCATCGAAAAGATTTTTACGAATCGTCTATAATAACTGGCAAGTCCCAGAAAACTGTGGTCTTTAGAGACATTTCTCGGAGGTTTCCAATCCAAAATAGCTAAAATTTTGCTCGGATCAACTCGAATACCAGATGCTAGCACTATATGGCCCAAAAAACCAACCTCTCGCAACTAGAATTCACATTTGCTAAACTTCGCATACAATTGCTTATCACACAAGGTCTGTAACACTATTCTCAAATGCTCAGCATGTTCGGTCTCATCACATGAATAAATCAATATGTCATTAATGAATACAACAACAAATTGATCTAAATATGGTCTGGAAATTTTGTTCATCAAATTCATAAATATAGCAGGTGCATTCGTCAATCTGAAAGGCATAACTAAGAATTCATAGTGTCCGTACCTTGTTTAAAAAGTAGTTTTTGAAATGTCTGAGTCTTTCACTCGCAACTGATAATAGCCTGATCTCAAATCTATCTTCGAAAACACAGTAGCTCCTTTCAACTGATCAAACAAATCATCACTTCGGGGCAGAGGATACTTATTCTTGATAATCACTTTGTTCAACTCACGATAATTTATACACATTCTCATCGTATTGTCTTTCTTTCTCACAAATAGAACTAGAGCACCCCAAGGTGAGAAACTCAGTCTAGCAAACCCTCTATCGTTCAACTCTTGCAACTGAGACTTTAATTCTTTTAGTTCGGCTGAAGCCATTCTATACAGAGCTATCGAAATTGGAGTAGTTCCTAGCACTAATTCAATGCCAAATTCAACTTCTTGTATCGGAGGTAAACCCGGAAGTTCTTCAGGAAACACATCAAAGAATTCACATACAACAAGCACTGATTCAACTTTCCTTTCTGACATTTTTGAATCAATCACATAAGTAAAGTAGGCTTCAGAACCCTTTCTCACAATACTCAAAGTTTTCATTGAAGATATTACAATAGGAAATCCATTCAAATCACTAGATTCAATTCAGACTATTTCATCATTCTTGAAACTCAAATTAATAGTTTTCCGTTTGCAGTTCACAATAGCATCATGTAAAGTTAACCAATCCATACCCAAAATTATATCAAACTCATCAAAGGGCAATAACATTAGATCAGTCAGAAAACAAATGTCTCGAAATGTTAACGGACAATTCTTGCAGACTTTATCAACCAAAACACATCTACCTATGGGGTTCGAAACTCTAACTACAAATTCAGTAGACTCTATAGGAAAAGTCTTACTGTTCACTAAGTTCATGCATATATACGAATATGTTGATCTAGGATCTATCAAAGCAATCACAGAAGTATCATAAAGTGTAAATGTACCTCTAATCACATCTGGTGACGAAGCTTCCTTACGAGCTCGGATAGTATAGGCTCTGGCAAGTGCTCTAGCATCAAATCTCACCGCAGTGCCTCTCGTCACACCCCTACCACCACTCGCATTTACTGTGTTTCTCGGTGGTCTACCTCTAGCTATAGTGTTACTCGGCCTCATATTCTGAACATTATCTTTTTCAACTAACTCTGGGCAATCTTATATAAAGTGATCTCGTGAACCACAACTGTAACAAGCTCGATTATTACTTTTTCCCTAGAATTCTCCAAAATGACATCTTCCACATTGATTACACTCAGAATTTTCATTCTTTGCATTTCCAACACTCGATACTGAAGTAGTTTGAGCTTTAGCGTTGGTATATTGCATTCCACAATCTCTATTCTAATGTCCCACTGAAGCTGTCGATTGATCATTAACATTTCTAGATTTCTTTGACGAAGAATGATAAGATTTATTCAACGGTCGCTTTCTCAAATCTCTAGCCTCTGAATCAGCTTTTCTCTTTTCTTTACTGAGATCTTCGGCTTTACAGGCCATCTCAACCAGTACTACAAATTCTTTCAACTCAAGTATCCCGACTAACAGCTTTATATCTTCATTCAATCCATCAACAAATCTTTTGCACATGATCTCCTCAGTAGATGTATATTCTCGAGCATACTTGCTCAAATGTACAAATTATATTTTGTATTCTATTACAGCCATCCGGCCTTGTTTCAATTCTAAAAACCCTTTATTTTTCTGATCAAGAAATCTTTGGCTTATATACTTCTTCCGGAACTCGGTCTAAAAGAATTCCCAGGTAACCCATTCCCTAGGAACCACCGATGTCAACGTTTTCCACCAGTGATATGCATTGTCTCTAAGCAAGGATACTACACATTTGATACATTCATTTGGAGTACAAGACAACTCATCAAATACTAAGATAGTGTTCTTAAGATAGAACTCAGCCCTTTTGGCATCACCATCAACCGTAGCCCGAAACTCTTTAGCCTCATGTTTACAAATCTTATCAAAGGGTGGCTTATTCAGTCGAATCGGATCTACTACTGGTGGCATAATAGGGATTGGTTGAAGAATATGTGGGGGTAGAGGTTTTTGAGCAGCCGGATTCATTCGTACGAATTTTGTGAACCACTCAGTCATCATTTGGAAGAAGGCTTGCTTGGCCTCTCCTCCCTGACTACTAGACATCGGCCTAGACTCGGCTGACGTTGTCCCTTGAGTGGGAGCAGATGCATTGCTATCAACATCATCAGCTATTGCTCGCTCAGGATCCATTACTATATGAAAAACACATTTCAATGATCAGGAATCATCACATTATCGAAATATATATATGGCATGTATAGCTAGACTCACATACGCTATGGTAGTCCTAGAATCGACTAAACCATAGCTCTGATACCAATAAAATGTAACAACCTTATATTGTATTTGTAGCCAAAATAGGGTTAAAGGCATTACCGGACATTCAAAACAATTAACATTCATTTCACAAACATCATAGCATCACAAGTTATACATTATCATGGAGTCCCTTATATGGGTCATCGAGACCTAAAATATGCATTAGAAAGGGTTCCAGACTAAACTGAGCTTATACAAAATTTTTCAAAACTTAAACAATTTTAAAGTCAGATGCATTCCCACAGTGCCGTGTGAACAAAGTCAGTGTGCCTTACATCTGACATCGGACACACACCCGTGTGTCTAGACCGTGTCAAAACAGGGCATACATACTGACTTGTATATAAGGCCACAAGACATGCCCGCGCGCCTTGGCCGTAGTCAAGCCTGACTTAGGTCACACGGATAGCCACACGCCCGTGTACCTTGGCCATGCTCAAGACTGATTTAAAATCGTAGGGTACCCTAGGGGACACACGACCATGCAACATGACCGTATGTCGCACACAGCTGAGACACACTCCCGTGTCTCTGCCCTTGTGGGCAAAAATAGGCCATTTGAATAGCCAATTTGTATATCCTACAAGCATCAAACCAAGCATATTTTTAACATAATTTCAGCCAATTTCAATACCAAAACATACATTATTCATGCAATTATCTTATCAATAAATTCCATTATCAATTCATCACCCAAATCATACCAATTCTAAACCAAAATCATATCGAAGCATATAATCAATAAGCTCCAAACATACAAACACATCTCATTTCAAAACCAAATTGACAATTTCCTTTGGCTAACCAAAAGCACATCATAATGGCACATTTACACCACATACATATATCAATATCAACCATAGGTTTAAACACAAATTAGCCATGTCAGATGGCATAATATATACATTAAAAAACATATCCAAAAGACACTAGCCTATACATGCCATATACCATATATACAACTTTCAAAATGGTACCAAAATAGATGTTCGATAATGTGAATGAGTCGCTGATGATTTCTGAATCCGAGCTAGCTTTATAACATTGTAAAACAGAGAAAACTTCACACAGTAAGCTTAGTGTAACACCCCATACCTAGCCTAGACGTTATGGCTGAATCTGCGATGTCACATTTAAGTGTATTTTGAAAAGCATCGTTCCGTTTGAAAAATTCGTTCTATATTAAAACCCTCATTGTGACCTTTTATGATACTTTAGGATATCTTGTTCATGGATAAAACTCAAGTTGGTTTAGCAAAACATCAATTGTATTAGGTTGTTATTACACTTTAAAAACAATATTTGTAGCGGAAGCTTTTAAAATATGTTGCAATAGTGTGGTGTTTTGAAAACATTTATCCTCATGAAAATCGCGACCTACTTCTAGCAGGTATGATTCACAGTAGATAAACCCCAAATTAAATTTAAAAACTTTAATAGGCCTTATTACATAACAAATACCCAAATTAAACTACTTATAAATTTAAAATTAAAAAGTGAAAACAAGTGCGGTTGAGTGGCAAATTGGCTTTGCAAATGACCTATTTTTGTATACACGGGCAGAGACACGAGCGTGCATTTTAGTCGTGTGTGACACACGGTTATGTTACACGGCTGTGTGTCCCCTGGGATACCTTTCAAATTAAAGTCAGTATATCCTACAGGTTTGGCACGACCTAGACACACCGGCGTGTCTACTGGTCGTGTGTGGCACACGGGCTGGTACACGAGCGTGTGGTCAGCTGTGTGACCCAAGTCAGGAACCCCTCTAATTTTCCCATGACCATGACACACGGGCGTGTCCTCGGCTGTGTGGTGTAAGTCAGTATGTATGCCTTATTTTCACACGGCCTGTGACACGGGCTTGTCTATTGGTCGTGTGAGGCACACGGCCTGTTCACACGAGCGTGTGACCCTTAAATGTTAAAAATATTTATATGTTTCTCAAAGTTTGCAAATGTTATCAGTTTAGTCCCGAACTAATTTTTAAGCATGTTTTAAAGTCTCGTAGAGCCTTATAAGGGACAAGGTGAATGATTTGAATGGATTTTGTTTATGAATGCCTAAATGTATGTAAATGAGGTGAATTATCTGGTAATACCTCGTAACTCTATTCCAACGATGGATACGAGTTAAAGGTGTTACATTTAATTGGTATTAGAGCTACGATTTAGTCGATTCTAGGACTAACATAGCGAGTGAGAGTCTAGCTATACATGCCATATATATAAACTGCGATAGTGTGATGATTCCTAACAGTTAAAATGTGTTTTTATATAGTAAATAGATCCTGAAAGAGTCGTAGCTGACGATGTGGAAAGTAATGCGCCCCCTCCCGCTCAAGGGGCAGCGGTGGCTGATTCTAGGTCGATTTCTAGTAGTCACGAGGGATAGGCAAAGCAAGCCTTCTTCTAGATGATGAATGAGTGGTTCACAAAATTCGTACGAATGAATTCGGTAGCTCAACAACCTCCACCCCCACCTGTTTCTCGACAAATCCCAGTTGTGCCACAAGTGATAGAGCTGATTCGATTGAATAAGCTGCTAGTCGATAAGATTCGTAAACACAGAGCTGAGGAGTCTCGGGCTACAGTTGATGATGATGCTGAGAAAGCTGAGTTTTGGCTCGAGAACATGATCAGAGTATTCAAGGAATTGACATGTACTTCTAATGAATGTATCAAGTGTGTGGTATCTTTATTAAGAGACAATGCGTACCATTGGTGGAAAACATTAACTTCTGTAGTTCTTAGAGAATGGTTTTCTTGGGAGTTCTTTCAATCTGAGTTTCAAAAAAAGTATATAAGTTATCAATTTCTCGATCAGAAATATAAAGAGTTTCTAGAGTTAAAACAAGGTCGAATGACGGTGACAGAATATGAAAGAGAGTTCGTATGCTTAAGCAAGTATGCTCGAGAATATGTGTCTACTGAGGAGATCATGTGTAAATGATTCGTTGACGGATTGAATAAAGATATAAAAATGTTAGTCGGGATATTTGAATTGAAGGAATTTTTCATTTTAGTTGAAAGGGCTTGTAAAGCCGAGGATCTTAGCAAAGAAAAGAGAAAAGCTGATTTTGAAGCAAGAGATTTGAGAAAGAGATCAACTAGTAAATCTTATCAGTCTGTATTGAAGAAATTTCGAGACTCATTTAATCGTTCTAATGTATAAGTGGGACATTCAAACAGAGATCGTGAAAAGTAACTTATGATTTCTAAAGCTCAAGCTACATTTATTGCTAGTGTTGGCAGTGTGAGACAAAACTGACCTGAATATAGACAGTGTGGAAAATGACATTTCGGTGATTGTAGATTGAATGATCGAGCTTGTTTTAAATGTGGATCATTAGATTATTTTATTCGTAACTGCCTTGAGTTAGCTTAACAAGAGACAGTACAAAACACGAGGCCGAGTAAAATTGTAGTTAGAGGGAGACCATCTCGTAATGTTGGAAATGTGAGTGGTGGTAGAGGTGTGACACGAGACACTACTGTGAGATCTGATGCTAGAGCACCTGCACGAGCCTACGCTATTCGCGCTCACGAAGAAGTGTCATCTCTAGATGTAATCACTGTGCTTTTACTCTCTATGATACTGAAGTTATTGCATTGATAGATCTAGGATCAACTTATTTGTATATATGTATGAATTTAGTATCCAGTAAGACTTTGCCTATAGAGTCTACTGAATTTGTAATTAGAGTATCGAACCCTTTAGGCAAGTGTGTGTTGGTGATAAAGTGTGCAAGAATTGTCCATTGATGATTCGAGATTTTTGTTTTCTGGCTGATCTAATGTTGTTACCATTTGATGAATTTGATATAATTCTGGGTATGGATTGGCTAATGTTGCATGATGCTATTGTGAATTGCAAAAGAAAGACGATTGATTTGAGATGTCAGAATAATGAGATTATCCGAATTGAATCAGATGATCTGAATGGTTTACCAGAAGTGATTTCATTGATGTTAGCTCAAAAATATGTGAGAAAGGGTTGTGAAGCTTATTTTGCTTATGTGTTTGATACAAAAGTGACTGAAGAGAAGATAGAATCAGTACCAGTTGTGTATGAATATCCGAATGTGTTTCCTAAAGAGTTACCGAGTTTACCACCTATTCGAGAAGTTGAATTTGGTATAGAATTAGTACCGAGAATAACTCCTATATCGATAGCTCCATACAGAATGGCTCCGACAGAGTGAAAAGAATTGAAAGCTCAGTTGCAAGAATTAACAGACAGGGTTTGCAAGACCGAGTTTCTCGCCTTGGGGTACTCCCGTTTTGTTTGTTAAAAAGAAAGATGGCATGATGAGAATGTGTATAGACTACCGACAGCTTAACAGAGTGACGGTCAAGAGTAAATATCCTCTGCCCAGAATAGATGATTTGTGTAACATCTCGAATTAGGGCCTAGTTGGAACAGTGGTTTCAGAACCCAAAATTCGACACAGTAAAATTTAATTTTATTATATTTTTATGGTCTACAATTATACGGAATGATTTTATGAAAATTTCATTCGAAAATTTTGACGTTTGGGCACTCAATTTAGCCAAAAGGACTAAATTATAAAAAGTGCAAAAGTTGAGTTCTACATGTTAGAGGTGACTAATTGTTATGAAATTTTAAATTGGAGGTCCTTAAATGGTAATTAGACCATTGGATAAATTGTTGGACAAAAATGGACATGAAATCGGTGAAATAGAATATTTTAAAGTTAGGGGTATTTTGGTAATCTAGTAATTAAAATGAATTAAAAACAAAATAAAAGCCAAAATTTCTTGTCCATCTTCTTCTTTGGCCTAATATTGCATGAAGAAACCATGGCTACGGTTTTCCAAGCTTCCAAGCTCGATTGTAAGTCCGTTCTTGCCCCGTTTTTAATGATTTTTACGTTTTTAAAATTCTCGTAACAAGATCTACCTATTTTTACCACTTATTTGAGTTATGATGAAGGTATAGGGTTTTTACCCATGATAAATATGTGTTTATTTTTATTTTTAATGGTAGATTATGCAAGTTTATGGTTAGAGAAATGACTTTTACTAAGTGATTTTAGGTGAAAATGTTTAAAAGGACCGTTTTGTAAAAGTTATAAAATTTGTCATAAAAGTGTGATTTAGTGGAAATTGGGGGCTGCTATAATTATGAAAATGATTTGGATAGGCTTAAAATGTAGGGAAATCGAATAAAAATCATTTTACAAGCCTAGGGGCCAAAGTATAAATATGTAAAAGTTTAGGGGTCAAAATGCAAATTTGTAAAAATATGATTTTTGGACCCATATGAATAATGTGACTAATTAGTAAGCTAAATGTGATATTATAGATCAAGGAAAGTGAGATTCGGGAATAGATTGGACATGAATGAGATTATGGACTAAATCAGAATAAATAACCGTGCTCGCATTCAAGGTAAGTTCGTGTGATAATAATAATGCAATATTATACTTGAATTTTATTGCTTGATATTACATGAATTGTAAGTTTGTGTGTAAGTAATTCAATAATTCCATTATTATATGTTTAAAATTTGATATCATATGATACATGTATGTATGCCCTAATGAAATTGGGTTGTGATGATTCAATGGAATCTTGATGATAGCATTGTATCTCGAAAATCCAAGGGGACACTGAGGAATGCTTAGGATTCGAATATCATGACACCATGGTTAATGAGATCTCGTGTAATACCATGTCTGGGACATGGCATCGGCGTTGATATGTATGCTAGTGTAAGACCATGTCTGGGACATGGCATCGACGTTGATATGTATGCCAGTGTAAGACCATGTCTGGGACATGGCATTGACGATGATATGTGTGCTAGTGTAAGACCATGTCTGGGATATGGCATCGGCACCGACATGAGACTTCATATAAGACCATATCTAGGATATGGCATCGATTTGCGGACCCATGTAAGACCATGTTTGGGATATGGCTTTGGCACTCTATTTGGTGTATGATAATCCCGAATGTCCTTCAGTATTCTGGGTGGTCTAATGGGTCATTCAAGATTATGGTTAAGAAGTGGAGTAATATGTGAAAAGTGTTGAAAGAGTACAGGTGTGTACAGTAAACTTATGGTTATTGAGACTTTGAAATGTTGAGACCTCGGTGAGCTAAGATGTATGAATTATGATTATGAACTTTATTGCAATATCATGTTAACTTATACTGTGTAATTGAACATGGAATCCATGAAATGGTGAGTACATGATTAGTTGAAAATGAACTTATGATACTTATCATCATAATGCACTAAAACAGTTTTGGACAGCAGCAATAGTCCAAATTTGAAAATCCACCAAAAATAGTGAAAATCGAGTTGGAGACTGAATAAGATATGCAAGTAAATATTATTGAGTCTAGTTTCACATAGAGGAAACAATATAAGCAAAAGAGTTTCATATTATGAGATATTTGAACTTTTGTGAGACAGAGTTAGAGTGATTTTGGACTCCCCTATCTCAACTTTGGAAAATCACTAAATATTGTACAAAAATGATTATGTGTTATAATTTAAGTGAATAAATTATTAATGAGTATAATTTCAAGAGAAATAGATAGGAACATCATCCGAATCCCGTACTAAGAGATAATAAATCTTTAGTAAGGAAAGGTCAAAGCTGTCAAATAGCAAAATAGGGGATAATTTAAAGAATGAAATGTACTTATTGGCTAATCCAAAAATTCTGAAAATTTTATGATAAGCATATATGTGAGTCTAGTTTCTAATAAAATTAGTGGATCTTGATTTGGAGTTCTTTAGCTTAAGATATAAATAATTTAGTGACTATGATTGAGAAAACAGCATGACCAAAATGTAAGCAAAAGTGTAATTATGGTTAGAAATCATGTTGATAATTTACTTATTATTTTCATATGGACTTACTTAGCTTTAAGCTTACTCCCTCCTCTCCATTTCTTTAGTGTTGTCAGGTTGGCTCGGGGTTGGAGATCGTCAGAGATAGCATCACACAATCAAGCTACCTCCTCTGGAGTATTAATGAATCGTAATGTCTTCAAGTGAGTGGCATGTATAGGGACTTAATTATTGATATGTGTTCTTTTGTTTTGGCCAAGATGTTGGATTATATTAGTACATTGTATATAGCCATGAGATGTGGCTTAAGATGGTTATGGCTTGTAAGCCTAATTATCCAAGTTATGTGATATTATCCTGTGAAGTGGTTATATGATTTGACTTGATTGCTATGCTTAGATGGTATCATGATATGTATGCTTTCTATTTTCATTGAAAGTAAATAGTATTTTATTGAACGTGGTATAAGAGTATAAAGAGTGATTAAAATGGTAAAGCCAAAGAATATGAATGGGTGTGTTTAGACTAGGTATTATACGAGTATGTGATTCACATGTATGTAATCATACAAATATTACTTTGACTTTTATTAAAAGATATGAAACCATCAAATTGAAGTTATAGTATGTGTCTATGAAGTGTTTAAGCATGTGAAGGATTAAACCAACAAAAAAGGCTTGGAAAATAGCCTAAGTGTTAGTCACACGGGCAGAGACACGGCCATGTGTCTCAGCCGTGTGAACGACACGGCCTAGCACATGGGTGTGTGGTCTGGTCGTGTGGTTTTGCTGACGTCACAAATAGAGAGTTACACGGACGTGTCCCAAGCCACATGGGCTTGTGACTCTCCGAATTAGGAAAACTTGTTAAGTTGCCCAGAGTTTATCGAAAGCTCTTGGTTTAGTCCCAAACCACCCCCATGTATGTTATAGGCCTCGAAGGCCCGTATAAGGGACGATATTCATGTGTTTGAAAAGTTTTAATTTGGACAAAATTTTGTGGCCCAATTTTGTATGTTTGTGAATGGTTGAGTCCGGTAACGCGTCGAACCCTGTCCTGGCTTTGGATATGGGTAAGAGGTGTTGTATTTAGTGGTATCAGAATTATGGTTTAGTCGGTTCTCAAACTAACCTAGCATGCATGAGAGTCTAGTTATATATGCCACAAATCCATGATAGTGTGATGTCTCCCGGCACTAATGAGAACCATCTTGTTTAGACAGAGGTACTCTCCAACCGAGCTACACTGATCATGTTAAATGTGAAGCTAAGGTATTCGGGTAAAGTACAGTTATAATGAGCCAAAATTATGAATAAAAGTTCATGATATGTATGTGATAACATGTGAAATAAAATTTTATGTTGCGAGGAATACTCATGCTTGTTTGACGTTCATATGATGTTGTACACTTGGCTTACTTGATAAAGTGAATGTGATAAATGGAAATTCATAAAGGTATGAATAAAGGTCCACAATATCATGTTACGGATTAAAAATGTCTTTGTCTCGATTGGACGTTGAATGTTGATGAGTTTCAATGACATCTTTAAATGAGATAGAGGAATATATTGTGATAAGCTTATCTATGTTTAGTTGATAGTTCTATGATGTATATGACTGGTTTGCTCGAGTGAATGCATGTATTTGGGTAACATACCAAAAATACTGATGGAATGATTGCTCATGTATATTGGTTTGGAGAATTATGATTGGCAAGCTCGTATAGCTTAAGTAAATGTGCTAAATTAATTGAATTTAGTTAAATGATTGTAATGATATGTATATGATGATGTACAAGATGAAAGTTTAGATTGTGATATGCTTATTCATGTTTGTTTGACACCCATGTGATGTCATGTGTATGACTTGTTAGAGTAAATGAAGATGATAAGAAAAGTTGTTTAGAATCTATAGAATGCATGCATAAATACACTTGTTATAATAAAATAACTAAAAAGTTCGTGTCAGATGAACGTGAATAAAAGTTTGCCTGAAGTGAATAATATGCTCGTGAAAATGTTACTTTGACAAGGAACTACTGTTATATGTATATGAGTATGAGAAACGAGTTAGGGACCTTATGACCCCACGCCCTTACTAGAGTGGTATTTTGTAAAGGAATTTTATGAGATTCGTATTGAATAAGTTCTTAAGTATGAGACCTAAGAGTTCAGTTGTAGAATGATTACAAATATGATTAGAAATTGAGATAGGTTAACGAGTAGAGGCAAAATTAGAATGGTATCGAACTGATCTAAAGAATCTCTCGGTTTATGTGATATCACAGTTGGTGAAGAAGTTAACTTCGGTGAATCGATCTATTCAAAAATAGTTGAAGGAATAATATTTGAAAGATAAGATATCTGAATATGACAGTTATAACTGAATAGATTTTGGCAGTCTCTTCTGGGGCATTCTATGTGAATATTTGTTCTCAAAGGTATTCTTGTGGCTATCTATCTTCTAATAAAATTTTATTGTATGGGAATGTTTTCTAATCATGATATATAGACGAAAGTATTGATAACCTGATTGGTTTATAATCAGTACTACTCTATTTCTCTCTGGTATTCTATTACATTCCGTCTGTTGGGATTTTTTGAGAAAATGCACATGATGTGTAACACCCCTAACCCGTAACCATCGTCTAAATAGGTTAAGAGGCATTACCGGACTCATAACTCAGATCAGAACAAATAAATATCAATCATCATATCATTTTAATAAATACCAGTCATTCATATTCAATATGAACTTAAACAGAGCATACAAAGTCTAAACCATGCATTCAGGATCAGATCGATAACATAGAATTTGTTTTTTAAATTTCAAAGGTCACACGCCCGTGTGAACAGGCCGTGTACCTCACACGGTATTAGACACGCCCGTGTGTCTAAGCCGTGGCAAAACAGGGCATACATACTAACTTGTCCACACAGCCACAAGATATGCCCGTGTGCCAGGTCGTATGAAAATTAGGGAGGCTACTAACTTGGCCACATGGCCGACCACACTCCCATGTGCCACACACGACCAATAGACACGCCCGTGTGTCTAGGCCGTGTTAAAACTAGAGGGTATACTAACTTTAATTCGTAGGGTACCCCAGAGGACACAAGGCCGTGTAATGTGACCATGTGTCGCACACTGCTGAGACACACGCCCGTGTCTCCACCCGTGTGGACAAAAGTAGGCCATTTGAATAGCCAACTTGCCACCCCAATTGGGTCAAACCTACAATCAATAAAACAAGCATATTTGCATACCAATTTCAGCCAATTTCAAAACCAAAACATAAGCTATTCATGACATATCATTGACAACCAAATCCATACTCATAAACCTTACTAAACTATGTTAAAACATAAGACAAAAGCATATCAAAACATTTCTTTCAATACATCAATCAATCTCATGCTCAAACTTACCAAAACTTCTCAACATTTACCATTTCTTTTGGCCAACCAAAACATACCACAATTGCACATTAGCATCACATATCATATACCATTATCAAACTATAAGTTCAAACACAAACTAGCCATATCACATGGCTAAATATATACATCACAAAACATAATTCCACAACTTCCAGCCTATACAAGCCATATTTTAATATATACATTTTCAAAGTACCAAAATAAGGTTTGATAGTGTGGTGATGATCCTCGATGATCCCTGAGCTCACAGTAGCTTCGATATCTAAAAAATAATGCAAACATACACAAAGTGAACTTTCAAAAGCCTAGTAAGCCATATACAAATAAACATATCATTTAAAACATATAAACATCATCAAATCATTCATACTTTGTGGCCAAATTCTAACACAAATCTCATATTCATATACTTATATCATAGATCAACAACTGTTCACATACTTACCTTTCATTCTCTAATCTGCTATACAATACAAATGTACCTGAATCGAATATAATTTCGTAAAGTCATTCATTTTCTTGGAATACCCGTTTGAACCATTCGGAAACATAAGGATACGCGGATAGATTGGAAAGCATATACAATGCCGAGTCCCAGACGTGGTCTTACATGTAATCAAATATCGATGCCACTATCCCAGACAGGGTCTTACACAAAATCAGATACGATGCCGATGTCCTAGACATGGTCTTACACATAAAATAGAAGTCGATGCCAACGTCCCAGATGTGGTCTTACACAATAACACATATTGAAATCCTATGTCATGACATATGTATCCTAACTATTCCTAAGGTTTGTACGGGGCTTTTCGGATGTCGAAACTTTGTTGATACTTTCTCGGATAACACATCTTCAGCTCGAATAATCATTCATCACAATTCAATATCATATGAATAATAACAATTCAATTCAAACAAACTTATTTGTATATCGACTTACCTCGTAGGGATTCAGATGGATGGAATCGGTTACTCGACGACTTTCGACTTTTCCCGATCTAATTCTGTATTCTTTAATTCTCGTTCTATATAAATTAAAATTTAACTTATTAAATCACAAATTCATTCAAAACAATCCACAAACACACATTTAGGGTATTTTGCAAACTAGCCCTCGCATTTTCACATTTTGACACTTTAGTCCCTAATTCACAAAATCACAAAATACACATAATTTGCTTGTACACAAGCTTAGCAAAATTTCCATAAGGTTCATATAAGTACATGTAGTTCATTTATTTCACATTTTAGTCCCTCAATTTACAAATTTTAGAATTTAACACATTTTACTCAAAATCCAAAGACAAAACATTTAAACCCAACATCTAACTTTCATATTTCATAAGTTAACAACATAAAGCTCATGAATTCATCCATTTCCATTTCAAAATAATCAACAAAATTAGAAATTGAGGCATGGGTTTGATAGTATTCAAAGCAACGATTACAAAAACGTAGAAATCATCAAAAACTGAGTCAAAACCATACCTAAATCAATAATTTTCTTGGCCGAACCCTAAAGAGATTATTTCCTTTATTTTTCTTGTGATTTTTGGTGAATGAGTGAAGCAAAAAGATGAACAAAATGTTTTTGTTTTATTTTATTCATCATTATGCATCAATTACCATATTACCCTTGCATTAAAACATTAATATTCCAGCAACTAATGTCCACTAATGTCATTTAATCATAACCATGGTCAAATAACCACATAAGGACCTTACAATTATAAAGCTAAGTCAAATAGGCACTTTTAACAAGTAGTAGGAAACTTTTACATTTTACGCGATTAGGTCCTTTTATCAAATTAAGCACACAAATGATTAAATTTTCATACGAAACTTTCACACATACTAATTCATATATCATAAGCATAGAAAATAATATTTAATTATTTTTTTGACTCAGATTTGTGGTCCCAAAACCACTATTTCAACTAGGGTCTAAACCGGACTGTTACATGATGCTATGATTCTGTTTCTTCTAATTGATATTCTATTCGATACATATATATGGCAAGGTACAGTATCCTTGTAGCCATTTATCCCAGTGGGTTTGAATGATGTATTCTTTTTTACTTCTTTTTCTAAGAAATTATCGAGATCTTTCATATTTTCTTAAGAGTTCTGCTCTCGATCTATTAGTACGGTATCGTATATTAGATTTCTGTATCTTGGATTTCTTCATCTCAAATTTTTCAGTCTTGGATTTCTTTATTTTGGTCTTCTTGTCATCTTTATTCCAAAAATTGTTAATCATGACTTGTACCTAAAGTGTATTTTTTGGCCTATGATAACTGTGTTAACTATGATCATGCTTCTGATTGATTATAATAATGTGATGATTCCAGTGTCTGGATTTCGCTAAATTTTCGTGCGAAGAATTGATATTGGCAAAGGCATAAGTGGTGAAATTGGTAGTTACAATTTGTATGGTGGATTTCTTTTCTCAAGCAAGTTAATCGAAGTTGATGCCTTCAATTGAGATATCCTTGTTACTTGAGTTAATGCATTTGAAATGGTTTTTGCCTAGCATGATAAGTGAACCTTGAATGATTGCATGCTGAATCATTCTATTGCCTGGAAAAGAGGATTTCTTGAAATGTCATTTATTAATGATTAAGACCGACTTGGTGGTTCAATCGGTATTGGTTATTGTTTGAAAGATTAAACGAGATATTCATGTCCAGGAATAAAATTTTATTTCTTTACGGGTAAAAGACGGTTAGTCTGAATGAAAAGTGTGTGTTTCCTAGCAGACTTTGATATGACTTAAAGTTCCTATGAATGATAAAGTTATCGCCTTGTGATAGTTAAATGACCTATTGCATGTTAGTGAAGTTTAGAACTGACGAGAATATTGTTAATCAGAACATTAGACCTGGTTTAGCCTACATTGGGCAAGAAATTCTTAATTTTTCAGTGATGTGTCGTTAAACGGATTGTAATGCATTTTGAGACAAAAAGACAATGTGATAACTTAATGTATCTGCAAATCATGTTGGTAAGCACTGAATTTCTGCTCATCAGACTTATGGGATTAAGTATCTTTGAGATTGTTGAATTTCTTAAAATGCTAGTTTTTGTTAATCGGATTGAGATTCGGGATTTATATCGTGAATTATTGCAAAAGCTAAATGAGGCTCTGAATTTTAATGATTACCAGAAGTTGAATTAGTAAACTATCGGGCTGTATAAAATGATAGTGAACTTAAGGCCATGATGATCTGGCAGGCTACGCTATTTGAATCCGAGAGGATTCAAGTATGATGTGTATATATGTTCTATGGCAGTAGGGATTCGACCCTTGTGTACATGAATTCTCTGATGGAAATCAAGATTCAGTTGATGTGTCGTATATCAAAGAATTGCTCATGACTTTAGTATGAGAAATTAAAGAGCTAACGATCAAGTATAGCCTGAGTAAAATTTCTTTAGCTACGATTATGAAATAATGGAGTTTATGTGAAAACCAAACCGCTCTTCTAGTAAGATTTTCGGGGAATCAAGTATAGCCTGAGTAAAAGTACTTTAGCTATGATTATGAATAATAGAGTTTATGTGAAAACCAAACCACTCTTCTAGTAAGATTTTCGGGGACGAAAATCCCTAAAGGAGGGAGAGTTGTAACATCCCGAATTAGGGCCTAGTCGTAACAGTGGTTTCGGAACCACAAATTTGACACAATAAAATTTGTTTTTATTATAATTTTATGGTCTGCAATTATATGGAATGATTTTGTGAAAATTTCATTCGAAAATTTTGACGTTTGGGCACTCAATTTAGCCAAAAGGACTAAATAGTAAAAAGTACAAAAGTTGAGTTCTACTTGTTAGAGGTGTCTAATTATTATGAAAGTTTAAATTGGATGTCCTTAAATGGTGATTAGACCATTGGATAAATTTTTGGTCAAAAATGGACATGAAATGGGTGAAATAGAATATTTTAAAGTTAGGGGCACTTTGGTAATCTAGTAATTAAAATGAATTAAAAACAAAATAAAAGCCAAAATTTCTTTTCCATCTTCTTTCATGGCCGAATATTGGATGAAGAAACCATGTCTAGGGTTTTCCAAGCTTCCAAGCTCGATTGTAAGTCCGTTCTTGGCCCGTTTTTAATGATTTTTTACATTTTTGAAATCCTCGTAACAAGATCTACCTATTTCTACCATTTATTTGAGTTATGATGAAGGTCTAGGGTTTTGACCCATGAAAAATATGTGTACTTTGATGTTTAATGGTAGAATATGTAAGCTTATGGTTAGAGAAATGACTTTTACTAAGTGATTTTCGGTGAAAATGCTTAAAAGGACCATTTTGTAAAAGTTATAAAATTTGTCATAAGTGTGATTTAGTGGAAATTTGGGGCTGCTATAATTATGAAAATGATTTTCCTAGGCTTAAAATGCAAGGAAATTGAATAAAAATCATTTCACGAGCCTAGGGGCCGAAGTACAAATATGTAAAAGTTTAAGGGTCAAAATGTAAATTTGTAAAAATAAAATTTTTGGACCCATATGAATAATGTGACTAATTAGTAAGCTAAATGTGATTATAGATCAAGGAAAATGAGATTCGGGCATAGATTGGAAATGAATGAGATTATGGACTAAATCGGAATAAATAGCCGTGCTCGCATTCGAGGTAAGTTCGTGTGATAATAATAATGCAATATTATACTTGAATTTTATCGCTTGACGTTACATGAATTGTAAGTTTGTGTGTAAGTAATTCAACAATTCCATTATTATATGTTTAACATTTGATATCATATGATACATGTATGTATGCGCTAATGATATTGGGTTGTGATGATTCAATGGATCCTTGATGACAGCATTGTATATCGAAAATACTGGGGGACACTGAGGAATGCTTAAGATTCGGATATCATGACACCATGATTAATGAGATCCCGTGTAAGACCATGTCTAGGATATGTCATCGGCATCTGTAACGCCCCAAAAATGAAAGCAATTATTTTTGTAAGTTGGGTTGCATAAATACATGTCTGCTTTAGTGGTTGAGTGTCCTGAGAAGTGTTGGAGAAATTCTGAGTTCAAGCCTTGGCTTGTACAAAATTTTTGTTTTTCTTGAATTAACCCTGTCTCTGGTTAGTAGGCTTCTTAAATAAAAGTGGGTGTTTTGTGTCATAAAAAGTCTACTGATCTAGGGGATGAAGGCGCGTGGATTGTTCTAGGGGATCCAAGGTTCGAGGCCTGGCAACGCAAATGAATATTTTGTTTTGCTTTGCTACTGACGTTTGGGAAGTGTTATAGTTGGACTGACATTGGGGTGTGGAGGAGGGTGAGTAGTTGTGGCCGAATTCTAGGGATTGGTTGGAGGGAATTTCAGCTGGTAGGGACTTTGATGAGGGGGGATATGGTTGAGTGATCTTAGGAGCGATTTGGGGAGGAAAATTAGGAGTTTAGAAGGGAGTGGTAGAGGGTATGCTGAATTGGGACTCTCACTCCTCGTAATTTTTGGCTTTTGAGCAATAATTATAGGTTTGGTCATTCTTTTCGGTTTGTTTTTCCTTGAATGTTGAATTTTGTCTCTTGTGTTGTATTGTTTTCCTTTCATTGGGTTCTTTTGGTGTTACATTTCTTGGGGCCGGTTGTAGCATAGAATCTTCAGGGTTTGGCAAAGTTTCTTCTCTCAATTTTTTTTCTTGACCGAACTCCTCCACCTTCTCCCTCCCTCATTTGATTTGTTTGACCGAATACCTTTTCATCTCTTCTCTACTCTTCTCTCCCTTTTTGTTCTTTGGCCGATTATTCCTTGCCTCCTCTCTTTCTCTACTCATTCGGTTTTCTCATTGCTAGTCGATTGTTGTCTTCTTTTTGAAACCGAATCTCTTTGCACTTGATAAAGGTAACTGGTTTTTCGTTTGGGTTGTTGAATCCTTGGCTTATAGCTAGATTTTGCTATTGCCGCCATCTATGTTAGGGTTCACGGCTATTCTTTTTTTCCTCTTTCTCTCTGTCGAAATAAGCTTCCTCTTTAACACCATCTTTTATCTGCCATTTCTGATAGGGGTGTGACTGTTTCATCTCATGTCTCGATTTTAGAGCGTAGCTTTGCAGGTTGATTACTTCTATGTGGTGGTAAGTCGTTGTTCACTTGGTTCTAGTCATTTACGTCCATGGTTATAGTTAACTAGATTGGGATGCAATGCAGATTTTACCAAGGTTTTGAAAGGCAACTTCGACCAATGGTTTAAGTGAGATAAACAGTTCTTGCTTATTAAAGGTAGGTAACAACTACCATTTTGAGGATTAGGTGCTATTAAGAGGGTGTTAACTTTAATGATTAAAGGACTGATGTTGGGTCATGATTGAATCTAGGTTTGATGTCCGTGGAGATTTGCACACTTTTCGCATCAGGTGTGTAATCACACTGCAATAACTGTTAATCGAAAAAAGCTGGAAAACATGTCCATAGACGCTATATGAGCGTGCGCTCATTCGTGTGGTGAACTAAATGTATAAAGCGTGGGTGTTTGACAGTGGAGGCCACCATGAGCGATTTCATGGGCTTAGGTCATTTTGGGCCACGTTGGGCCGAAATGGGCCGTGTGAGCCCCCCAGGCTCGTAATCCTACACGGGTAAACCACACGAACGTATAGAGATTATTGGGCTAGGCTGTGGAGTTCGCACGGCCAAGGCCATTTTTGGGCTTATTAGGCCACACAGGCGTGTGGGCCCACATGGGCAGTGTTATGGGCTTTGGGCCTATTTTCACTGTTTGACCGTTAAGGTTTCACAATTATATGCTAAGTGTAGCAAGTGTGAATTTTGGTTACAAGAGCTAACATTTCTGGGACATGTGGTATCTGTTGAGGGGATTAGGATTGATCCTCAGAAAATTAAAGCTGTTCTAGATTAGAAGCAGCCTAAGTCAGTATCTGAGATTCGAAGTTTTCTGGGCCTAGTAGGGTACTATAGACGTTTTGTGGAAGGGTTTTCATTGATTGCTGCACCTCTGACTAAGTTGTTGCGTAAAGGGGTACCGTTTAACTCAACTGATAAGCAGCAGGAAAGTTTTGAGAAGCTTAAGAAAGTTACATTGGGGCCCCCTGTCTTAATACAACACCAGTGCCGGGAAGGAATTCATCATCTCTCAATGATGCATCACATGTTGGTTTACGATGTGTGCTGATGCAAGAGGGTAAGGTAGTGGCATATGCATCTTGTCAGCTTAAGACACATGAGGCGAATTATCTGACGCATGACTTGGAGTTGGCTGCGGTGGTATTTGCACTGAAAATTTAGAGGCATTACTTGTACGATGAGAAGTGTATCATTTACACAGATCACAAGAGCCTCAAGTATCTCCTCACTCAGAAGGAGCTAAACCTTAGGTAGCGTAGATGGATTGAGCTGCTTAAGGATTATGACTATTCGATTGAATACTATCCTGGTAAGGCTAATGTGGTAGCCGACGCACTAAGCTGTAGGACTGTGACTGATCTGAGGGCTATGTTTGCTCGTCTTAGTTTATTCGATGATGGCAGTCTGTTAGCCAAACTTCAGGTTAAACCAGCATGGACTGAGTAGATTAAGGGTAAACAGTTGGAGGATGAGTCACTGGGTCCATCTCCGATAGGTAGAGAGTGGGAAAACTTTAGATTTTGGACTGAATAATGAATGGGTACTTTGTTTCCATGGGAGAATCTGTGTACCGTAGGATATAGATCTGAGGCAGTCAATACTATAGGAGGCGCATAGTAGTCCTTATGCTATGCATCCTGGCGGGAATAAGATGTATCGTGACCTTCGTGAGTTATATTGGTGGCCTGGTCTTAAGCGTGAAGTTACCAATTTTGTGGGTAAATGCCTGACTTGCCAGCAGGTTAAGGCAGAACATTAGTTACCTTCAGGGTTGCTTCAGCCAATTAAGATTTCACTGTGGAAATGGGAAATAGTGACTTTGGACTTTGCTAGTGGGCTACCCCTAACGCCTTCTAAGAAAGATTCGGTATGGGTCATTGTGGATCGATTGACCAAGTCTACCCATTTCATACCTGTTCGTATTGATTACTCGCTATAGAAGCTGGCTAAACTGTATGTGTCAGAGATTGTACAACTACATGGGGTACCGGTTTCCATAATATCTAATAGAGATCCTCGCTTCACGTCTCGGTTCTGGAAGAAGTTACACGAGGCATTGGGTACAAGGTTGGACTTCAGTACTGCATTCCATCCTCAGATAGACGATCAATCAGAGAGGGTGATTCAGATACTGGAGGACATGTTAAGGAGTTGTGTGATAGATTTTCGAGGCAGTTGGGAGGACTACTTGCCGCTAGCAGAGTTTGCATATAACAATAGCCACCAGCCTAGCATACAGATGGCACCTTACGAGGCATTATATGGTCATAGGTGTCGTACTCCTTCATGTTGGACTGAGTTGGGCGAGCTATGTTGGACTGAGTTGGGCGAGCTATGTGTTCTAGGCCTTGAACTGATTTCTGATACCGAGGATAAAGTTAGATTAATTCGGGATCGACTAAAGGTAGCATCAGACAGACAAAAGTCGTATACAGATCTGAAACGTAAGGAATTCAATATTTTGTGGGGGACTTAGTATTTCTCAAGGTCTCGCCGTGGAAGAAGGTACTGAGGTTTGGACGAAAGGAAAAGCTAAGCCCTAGGTTCATTGGGCCTTACCGTATATTGAAACGTGTGGGACTGGTTGCCTATCAACTTGCCTTACCTCCAGATTTGGATCAGATTCATCATGTGTTCCACGTCTCTATGATGAGGCGATATCGTTCTGATCCTGCGCACATCGTCTCAACTGAGGAGATTGAGGTTAGGCCAGATCTGACCTTTAAGAAGGAGCTGGTTCAGATTTTACACCGTGATGTGAAGGTTCTGAAGAGGAATTCAGTTCCACTGGTTAAGGTTCTATGGCATAATCACAGCTCAGAGGAAGCCACGTGGGAACCCGAGGAGGCGATGCGACAACAATACCCTCATCTGTTTTGACCAGGTAAAATTTTGAGGCCAAAATTTTCTTTTTAGGGGTAGAGTTGTAACGCCCCAAAAATCAAAGAAATTATTTTTGTAAGTTCTGTTGCATAAATACGTGTCCGCTTGGTGGTTGAGTGTCCTAAGAAGTGTTGGAGAAGTCCCAGTTCAAACCTTGGCTTGTATAAAATTTTTGTTTTTCTTGAATTAACCCTGTGGGTTAGTAGGCTTCTTAAATAAAAGTGGGTGTTTTGTGTCATAAAAAGTCTACTGATCTAGGGGATAAAGGCGTGTAGAGTGCTCTAGGGGATCCGAGGTTCGAGGCCTGGCAACTCAAAGGAATATTTTGTTTTGCTTTACTACTAACATTGGGGAAGTGTTGTAGTTGGATTGAAATTAGGGTGTTAGAGGAGGGTGAGTAGTTGTGGTTGAATTCTAGGGATTGGTTGGAGGGAATTTCAGCTGGTAGGGATTTGGATTAGGGGGATATGGTTGATTTATCTTAAAAGCAATTTGGGGGGGAAAATTAGGAGTTTTGAAGGGAGTGGTAGAGGGTGTGCTGAATTGGGACTCTCACTCCTTGTAATTTTTAGCTTTTGAGCAATAACTATAGGTTTGGTCATTCTTTTCAGTTTTTTCCCTTGAATGTCGAATTCTGTCTCTTTGGGTTGTATTGTTTTCCTTTCATTGGGTTCTTTTGGTATTACTTTTCTTGGGGCTGATTGTAGCATAGAATCTTCAGGGTTTGACAAAGTTTCTTCTCTCGATTCTTTTTCTTGACCGAACTCCTCCACCTGTTCCCTCCCTCATTTGATTTGTTTGACCGAATACCTTTTGATCTCTTCTCTGCTTTTCTTCCTTCTCTTAACTCTTGCTCTTCTTTTTTGTGCTTTGGCCGATTATTCCTTGCCTCCTCTCTCTCTCTACTCATTCGGTTTTCTCATTGCATTGTTCTCTTCTTTTGAAACCGAATCTCTCTACACTTGATAAAGGTAATTGGTTTTTCGTTTGGGTTGTTGAATCCTTGGCTTATAGCCAGATTTTGCTGTTGCCACCATCTATGTTAGGGTTCATGGCTAGTCTTTTTTTCCTTTTTCTCTCTGTCGAAATAAGCTTCCTCTCTAACACCATCTTTTATCTGCCATTTTTGACAGGGGTGTGACTGTTTCATCTTGTGTCTCGATTTTAGAGTGTAACTTTGCAGGCTGATTACTTCTATGTGGTGGTAAGTCGTTGTTCACTTGGTTCTGGTCATTTACATTCATGGTTATAGTTAACTAGATTGGGATGCAATGCAGATTTTGCCAAAGTTTTGGAAGGCAACTTCATAAGTGGTTTAAGTGAGATAAACCGTTCTAGCTTATTCAAGGTAGGTAACAATTACCATTTTGAGGATTAGGAGCTATTAAAAGGGTGTTAACTTTAATGATTATAGGACTGACGTTGGGTCATGATTGAATCTAGGTTTGGTGTCCGTGGAGATTTGCGCACTTTTCGCATTTGGTGTGTAATCACACTGTAATAATTGTTAAACGGCAAAAGCCGAAAAACATGTCCATAGAAGCTATACGAGCGTGCGCTCGCTCGTATGGTGAACCAAACGCATAAAGCATGGGCGTTTGACAGTGGAGGCCACTATGAGCGATTTCATGGGCTTAGGTCGTTTTGGGCCACGTTGGGCTGAAATGGGCCTTGTGGGCCCCACAAGCTCGTGGGCCCACACGGGTAAACTACACAGACGTGTGAAGATTATTGGGCCAGGCTATGGAGTTCGCACGACCAAGACCATTTTTGGGCTTGTTGGGCCACACGGGCGTGTGGGCCTACATGGGCCATGTTATGAGCTTTGGGCCCATTTTCACTGTTTGACCATTAAGGTTGCATGGGTCGCCCGAGACGATTGTGGGCCTACTATTGGGTCGGTAAGTACACTTAGACCCCATATTGATGAAATGACTGTTATACCCCTTAAAGGTAAAATGACTGATATACCCTATGATATGTTTAACTGTATTCGAGCAGGACATTTTGTATACAGGTATGATATTATGACAGGACATGTTGCATCGGGGTGGGTTTGATATATTTGGAGGAAGTGTATTGTACTTGCAGCTCTGCTACAAATACTGTTTAGTGTCGCAACCGGTGCTATATTTAGAGTGTGAGGATGGATGGGTTGATTTTATCCCCACATGGAGTGTAAGGCTGGAGGAGTGGAGTGTAGAGGATGGATGGGTAGGATTTCTGTTTGCATTTCTAATACTATTACTGTAATGGGCTAAGGCCCACACCGATCTTCGGACTATCAACAAGCAGTTTAGGCCCAAACCGTATTTTGCCCTCTTGTTTGACTGATTATTGAAAAGGGAATACACACTGAGTTTTTCATAAACTCACCCTTCTGCTCTCTTGTGCAGGTAATCCCTAGGTGGGTCGGTGTTGCGAGGGACTCGATGGAGGCCACACAATTGCTTTCGCTACTGCTCTAAACTTTTAACCTTTAAGCTATTTAATTTGGGTATTTGTTATGTAATAAGGCCTCTTTAAATTTTTACTTTAGTTTGGGGTTTACTTTCTTTGGTTTATATTTGCTAGTAGTAGGACGCGAATTTTCAAAAGGATAATTGTTTTCAAGACACCACGCCATTACAATATCTTTCAAAATCTTCCGTAACAAACAATGTCTTTAAAGTGTAATAACAACCTAAAATGATTAAGCCTACTTGAGTTTTTATTAACAAACAAGATACTTAAATGTTTTTTAAAAGATCACTACGTGGGTTTTAATATAGTACGAACTTTTCAAACCAGAACGATGCTTTTCAAAATGCACTGCAATGTGACATCGCAGATTTGGCCACAACGTCTAGGCTGGGTTCAGTGTGTTACAGCATCTGAGATGAGAGCCAGTGTAAGACCATGTCTGGGACATAGCGTCGGTGTTGATATGTATGCCAGTGTAAGACCATGTGTGGGACATGGCATCGACGATGATATGTGTGCTAGTGTAAGACCATGTCTGGGATATGGCATTGACACCGACATGAGACTTTGTATAAGACCATATCTAGGATATGGCATCGATATGCGGACCCATGTAAAACCATGTCTGGGACATGGCTTTGGCACTCTATTTAGTGTATGATAATCCCAAATGTCCTTCAGTATTCTGGGTGGTCCAATAGGTCATTCAAGATTAAGTTTAAGAAGTGGAGTAATATGTGAAAAGTGTTGAAAGGGTACAGGTATGTACACTAAATTCATGGTTATTGAGACTTTGAAATGTTGAGACCTCGGTGAGCTAAGATGTATGAATTATGATTATGAGCTTTATTACAATATCATGCTAACTTACATTGTGTAATTGAACATGGAATCCATGAAATGGTGAGTTCATGATTAGTTGAAAATGAACTTATGATAGTTATCATCATATTGCACTAAAACAGTTTTGGATAGCAGCAATAGTCTGAATTTGAAAATCGACCAAAAATTGTGCAAATCAAGTTATGGACTGAATAAGATATGAAATTAAATCTTATTGAGTCTAGTTTCACATAGAGGAAACAGTATAAGAAAAAGAATTTCATATTATGAGATATTTGAAATTTTGTGAGACAGGGTCAGAGTGATTTCAGACTCCCCTATCTCAACTTTGGATAATCACTAAAAATTGTACAAAAATGATTATGGGTTATAATTTATTTAAATAAATTATTAATGAGTCTAATTTGAAGAGAAATAGACGGGAACATCATCTGACTCTCGTACTAAGAGATAATAAATCTTAAGTAAGGAAAGGTCGAAACTGTGAAATAGCGAAACAGGGGAGATTTTAAAGACTAAACTGTACTTATTGGATAATCCAAAAATTCTGAAAATTTTGTGATAAGAAGATATGTGAGTCTAGTTTCAGATAAAATTAGCAAATCTTGATTTGAAGTTCCTTAACTCAAGATATAAATAATTAGTGACTATGACTCGAGAAAATAGCATGACTAGGATATAAGGAAAAGTATAATTATGGTTATATTACCATGGAATCATGTTGATAATTTGCTTATTATTTCATATGGACTTTCTAAGCTTTAAGCTTACTCCCTCCTCTCCATTTCTTCAGTGTTGTCAGGTTGGCTCGAGGTTGGAGATCGTCGGAGATAGCATTACACTATCAAGCTACATCTTCTGGAGTATTGATGAATCTTAATGTCTTCAAGTGAGTGGCATGTATAGGGACTTAATTATTGATATGTGTTTTTATGTTTTACCCAAGATGTTGGCCTATATTAGTACATTGTATATAGCCATGAGATGTGGCTTAATATGGTTATGGCTTGTAAGCCTAATTATCCAAGCTATGTGATATTATCTTATGAAGTGGTTATATGATTTGGCTTGATTGCTATGATTAGATGGTATCATGATATGTATGCTTGTTGTTTTCATTGAGAGTAAATGGTATGTTATTGAACATGGTATAAGAGTATAAAGAGTGATTAAAATGGTAAAGTAAAAGAATATGAATGGGTGTGTTTAGACTAGGTTTTATACGAGTATGTGATTTACATGTATGTAATCATACAAAATTACTTTAATTTTTAATAAAGGATATAAAACCATCAAATTTAAGTTATAGTATGTGTCTATGAAATGTTTAAGCATGTGAAGGATTAAACCAACAAAAAAGGCTTTGAAAATAGCCTAAGTGTTAGCCACACGGGGAGAGACACGACCATGTGTCTCAGCCATGTGAAGGACATGGCCTAGCACAAGGGTGTGTGGTCTGGTCGTGTGGTTCAAATTGTTTTGTTGATGTCACAAATAGAGAGTTACACGGGCGGAGGACACGGGCGTGTCCCAAGCCACACGGGCATGTGACTCTCCGAAGCAAGACAATTTGTTAAGTTGCCTAGAGTTTATCAAAAGCTCTTGGTTTAGTCCCGAACCACCTCGATGTATGTTATAGGCCTCGAAGGCCCGTATAAGGGATGATATGCATGTGTTTGAAAATTTTTAATTTGGACAAAATTTTGTGGCTCGGTTTTGCATGTTTGTGAATATTTGAGTCCCGTAAAGCCTCGAACCTTGTCCGGCGTCGGATACGGGTAAGGGGTGTTACAATTTGTTTGATCAATTAAAAGGAGCTACAGTGTTTTCAAAGATAGATTTGAGATTGGGTTATTACCAGTTACGAGTTAAAGACTCTAATGTGCCAAAGGCAGCTTTCCAAATGAGGTACGGACACTATGAATTCTTAGTTATACCTTTTGGACTAACGAATGCACCTGCTGTCTTTATGGATTTAATGAATCGAATTTTCAAACCATACCTATCTCGATTTGTTGTTGTGTTCATTGATGATATATTGATATATTCACAAAATGAATCCGAGCATGCCGAGCATTTGAGAATTGTATTGCAGACCCTGCGTGATAAACAGTTATTTGCAAAGTTCAGTAAATGTGAATTCTGGTTGCGGGAAGTTGGTTTTCTAGGACATATTGTGTCAGCAACAGGTATTCGAGTCGATCCGAGCAAGATATCTGCGATTATAGATTGGAAGCCTCCGAGAAATGTTTCTAAGGTTCGCAGTTTTCTAGGACTAGCGGGATATTATAGAAGATTTGTGAAAGGCTTCTCGATGATTGTGACGCCGTTGACGAGATTCCTTCAGAAAGATGTAAAGTTTGAATGGTCAGAGAAATGTCAGAAAAGTTTCGATCAGCTGAAAGCTCTTTTGACTGAAGCTCTAATGTTAGTACAACCAGAATCGGGTAAAGAATTTGTGATCTTTAGTGATGCATCATTGAATGGTTTGGGCTACATTTTGATGCGGGAAGGCAAGGTAATAGCTTATGCCTCGAGACAGTTGAAGCTGCATGAAAAGAATTACCTGACTCACGATTTAAAGTTAGTAGCCATTGTGTTTGCATTGAAGATTTGACGCCATTATCTGTTCGGTGAGAAATGCCATGTTTATTCAGATCACAAGAGTTTGAAATATCTGATGACTCAGAAAAATTTAAATTTGAGACAGCGGAGATGGTTAGAATTGCTAAAAGATTACGAGCTAGTAATTGACTACCATCCGGGAAAAGCAAATGCTGTTGCTGATGCATTAACCCAAAAATCTTTGTTTGCTCTACGTGCAATAAATACTCAGTTAGCTCTATCTGGTGACGGCTCACTTGTAGCTGAATTGAAAGCAAGACTGTTATTTATACAACATATTTATGAAGCTCAGAAGATTGATAATGAAATGTTAGCTAAAAGAGCTCAATATGATTCGAACCCTGATTTAGAGTTTCAAGTTGATTCCAATGATTGTTTAAGATTTAAAGGCCAAATATGTGTTTCGAAAAATTCAGAGTTGATTCAGATAATTTTGAACGAAGTGCATAGTAGTTATTTATCTGTTCATCCGGGAAGCACGAAAATGTATAATGTCTTGAAACAACTTTATTGGTGGAATGGTATGAAATGGGATATTTCAGAATCCATTTCTAAATGTTTGATTTGTCAGCAAGTTAAAGCTGAGCAACAGGTACCATCTGGTTTATTACAACTGATTATGATTCTAGAGTGGAAATGGAATAGAATGACTATGGATTTTGTGTTGGGATTGCCCCTATCTTTGAGAAAGAAAGATACGATCTGGGTTATAGTTGACAGATTGACAAAATCGGCTCATTTCATTCTGGTATGAACAGATTATTCGCTTGAAAAGTTAGCTGAGTTGTATATATCTGAGGTTGTGAGATTACAAGGAGTACGTATTTCTATTGTTTCGAATAGAGATTCGAGGTTCACATCGAGGTTCTGGAAGAAACTGCAAGATGCACTAGGTACAAAACTACATTTTACTACCGCATTTCACCTACAGACAGATGGTCAATCCGAGCTAATTATTCAGATGCTCAAGGATATGTTGAGATGTTGCATTCTTGATTTCGAAGGTACGTGGGAAAGGTATTTGTCGTTGATTGAATTTGCATATAACAATAGTTTTCAATATAGTATTAAAATGGCACCTTACGAAGCTTTATACAATCAGAAGTGTCGAACACCATTGTACTGGACTGAGCTTAGTATAAATAAGATTCACGGGGTCGATCTAATTAGAGAAATAAAAGAGAAAGTGAAAGTGATCCGTAAAAGTTTGAAAGCAGCGCCAGATCGTTAGAAATCATATGCAGACTTGAAGCGGAAAGATATTGAGTTTTAGATTGTGGATAAAGTGTTTTTAAAGTATCTCCGTGGAAGAAAATACTTCGATTTGGTTGGAAAGGGAAATTGAGCTCGAGGCTCATCGGACAGTATGAGATTATCAAGTGAATTAGACCAGTTGCTTATCGGCTAGCATTGCTGTCTGAGTCAAAAAAGATTCAGAATGTATTTCATGTATCAATGCTTCGACGATACCAATCTGATCCTTCACGTGTTATTTCCCCGACCAAAATTGAGATTCAGTCATATTTATCATATAGTGAAGAACTGATTTGAATCTTAGCTCGTGAGATCAAAGAGTTGAGAAATAAAAGAATAGCGTTAGTAAAAGTATTATGGCATCGAAATGGGGTAGAGGAAGCTATGTGGGAACCCGAAGATGCTATGAGAAAGCAATATCCAAACCTATTCACTGGTAAGATTTTCGGGGACGAAAATCCCTAAGGGGGAGAGTTGTAACAACCTAGTTTTAGTTAAATCAGAACAGTGGTTTCGGAACCACAATTTGTAATATCCTAGTTTTGGGCCTAGTCGGAATAGTGGTTTCGAGACCACAAATCTGATATAAAAATATTTTTTTTATAATTATTTTGAGGTCTATGATATGATTGCATGATTGTGTGAAAATTTCGTGAAGAAATTCTATGCATAAAGTGTTTAATTTGAAATTAGGGACGAAATTGAATAAATTGCAAAACTTAGCATTTTGCATAAAATTGAATTAGATTGTTACTTATAGATCCTTAAAGAGTAATTTACCAATTTCTAAAAAAATTTGGACAAAAATGGGCTTGGAAGGGTAAAAATTTAAAGAATAGTAAAAAGGGCATTTTGGTCATTTAGTGGTAAAATGAATTAAAAGACAAATTTTAAAACCCAAATGTCTCCATCTTCAACCCCATGGCCGAATATAGCAAGGAGAAACCATGGCTAGGGTTTTTCAAGCTTCCAAGCTCGATTAGCAAGGAAAACTGAAATTCAGGCTAAAATGGGGAAAATACCAAGTTGTGAATGAAATGGTAAAAGTAGCCATTTTCGCATATGAGTTTTGACAAGTCAGCTCAGAAATCGGGAACGGTCGGAGGCTCGCTCACACTATCCGTGTATCATCTTGGCATAATGGCTTGTATATTTCGAGCATGACATGTATAGCATTATAATAATTTTGTGTATATGGTCTTATGATATGGTTATTGAGTGGTATGGAAATGCTTGGTAATGATTAGCCATTGGAATGGGTAATCATGATCATATTTGGTGTTATGTATGCTAAATTGCTAGCTAATCCATGGAAACCATGAAATAGGTAAAATTTACCATAAAATAAATTCAGATAGTAGCAGTGATGTGAGTTTGAAAAATCATTAAAAATAGTAGAGATATAATTAGATGATGAATAAAATATGGAGTTGAATAATTATGAGTCTATTTTCATATGGATGGAACAAAACAGGTATATGAGTTATATTTTATGAGATGTTTAAATTTTTGTGAAACAGGGTCAGAGCAATTTTTGGATCCCCTATTCTGATTTTGAAAATTCACCATAAATTTTAGAAAGATAATTAGAAGTCATGATTTATATGTACAGATTCCTTATTGGGTCTAGTTTTATTAGAAACAAACGACATAGTCATTGGAACTCTGTACAGGGAGATATCTGATTCGTAATTCACAGAGATCAGAGCAGTCAAACCCTAAAATAGGGGATATTTTAACTAATAAACTGTACTAATTGGTCTGACAAAAAATTCTAGAAAAAAATTAGTAGATATATATATGAGTCTAGTTTTAGGAAAAATTTACGGATCTTGATTTCGAGTTTTGAAACTCAAGATATGAATTTTTAAGCAACTGTGATGCAGTTAACTAGCTTGTCTAAAAATTTTAAAATAAGTTGTTTGCTGTTTAAGTAATGAATTAAGTTTAGTAACACCTCAAGCTCGACTCTGGCGACAGTCTCGAGCGTGAGGGCGTTACACAATTCTAAGGTATCAGAGCAGGTTTAGTCTGTTCTCGGACTAATTTAGCATGTGTAAAAGTTTAGCTATACATGCCATTGATCTGTGATAGTGTGATGTTTTTTGACGCGTATAAGTACTGTCTTATTTAGACAGGGTACTCTCCAACCGAGCTGCACTGACCATGTTCAATGTTATGTGAAGATATTTGAGTAAAGTTATGATTATGATAAGTCTCGGTTCATAAAAGTATGAATAAAAGTTTATGATACATATGTGATAATATGTGAGATGAAAGTTCATGTTGTGATAAATATCCATATTTGCTTAATGCTTATATGATGTAGTGTATGTGGCTTACTTGATAAGATGAACGGAATAAATAAAAAGTAGTAGAGGTATGAATAAAGGTCATAATATCACGATACGAATGAAAATGTCCTTGCCTTGATTTGACGTTGAATGTTGATGAATGTTAATGATATATAATTTTTATGAGATAAAGGATTATAATGAAATGAACTTATCTATGTTAAATTGTTGGACTGAATTATATGATTGTAATGATATGTACATGATGATGCACGAAATGAAAGTTGTGATTGTGATGCAAATATCTATGCTTGTTTGGCCTTATATGATGTCATGAGCATGAATTAATTTAATTAAATGAATGGATAAGTAAAGCTATCTAGAAAACATAGAATGTATGCCTAAGTATATTGTCTAAATGGGACAATAGGAAAATTTGTGTAAGCCAACATGAATGTTGCATTGCTGAAATGAATGACATGATTTTGATGATGTTGCTATGATGATAGAAGTTGTGTCATATGTGTATGTATAAGAAAGTCGAGTCGAAGTCCTACAACCCTCCCCCTTACCGAAGTGGTACTTATAATGGAATTTCATGAGATTTGTATTAAATAAGTTTTCGGTTGAGAACCCAAAGAGTTCGATGATAGAATAATTATAAGTATGATCGAGGTTGAAAATGAGCTGATAAGTAAAGTCGAGCCGATAAAAGTATTGGATTGATATAAAGATTATTGGAATTTTGCACTATCCCGTTAGAGAAGGAATTCTCTTTGTAAATCGAATTACTCAGGTGCAAGGTCGAGAAAAGTCTAAATCAAAATTTATTCAGAATTGGCCTTCTTTAGTGAATGGTTTAATATGAAATTTGTGACGGCAGAACTAGTTAGGGAAATGATATTTGAAATGTGAACTATCTGAGTGTGATAGTTATAACTGGACAGATTTAGCAGTCTCTTTTGAGATGTTCTATGTGTTTACCCGTTCTCAAAAATATTTCTATGGCTATTGATCTTCTCAAAGAAATTCTTGTTATATGGGAATGTCTTTTAATCCACAGGTGTTGGATGAAAGCATTGGTAGTCCTGACTGGTTTATAATTTATATTGCTCTATTTCATCGGGTATTCTATTTCATTTCGTCTGATAAGAATTGATGAGAGAATATGTATGATATTATGATTTTGTTTCTTCTACTTGATGCTTCATCTGATATATATATGTATGGGAAGATATATTGTTCTTGTTATATTTGATTCCAGTGGGATTAAATGATGTTTTCTTTTGGACTTTCCTTCTTTGAAGAATTATCGGGGTATTCTGTATTTTCTCTATGAGTTTGGTTTTCGATTCTCCGGCATAGTACCGTATCTTGGGTTTCTTTATCCTGGATCTCTTTATTCTGGATTTTTTTATGCTGGGTTTCTCTATCTTGGATTTCTTTATTCGGATTTCTTGTTATCTTTGTTCCATAATTTGTCAACTACTACTCATGTTCGAAGTGCGTTCTTCAGCTTGTGATAATCATGTCAAGTATGACTATACTTTTGATTTGATTTGGGTAATGTGGTGATTTCAGTATTGGGATTTTTCTAATTTTCGTGTAAGGTTTGACAACAGTAAAGGCATAAGTGATAAAAGTGCGAGTTTCAATCGGTAAGGTGGATTACTTCTCTCAAGTCTCTTTGATTGTTGGATTTCTTAGAATTCCGGTCTCCATTGAATTAAGTTGAGGCCCGGGTTTTATGTCACGATATCATGGGAAACTGAGAAGGGTTGAAAATTTAAGAACAGTTGAGAGTTGAAACTGTAAGCTTTCAGATCATATGAGAAATTAAAGAGATGTGTTGGAGGTACAGTCTAAGTGAAAGTCCTTTGGCTCCGAATATGAGATTAAAAGTGAAGACCACTTTTCCGGTAAGATTTTCGGGGACGAAAATCCCTAAAGGGGGAAGAGTTGTAATATCCTAGTTTTGGGCCTAGTCGGAATAGTGGTTTCGAGACCAAAAATCTGAGATAGAAATAATTTTTTTTTGTAATTATTTTGAGGTCTATGATATGATTGCATGATTGTGTGAAAATTTCGTGAAGAAATTCTATGCATAAAGTGTTTAATTTGAAATTAGGGACTAAATTGAATAAATTGCAAAACTTGTGTTCTAGAAGCATTTTGCATAAAATTGAATTAGATTATTAATTAGAGGTCCTTAAAGAGTAATTTACCAATTTCTAAAAAATTTGGACAAAAATGGGCTTGGAAGGGTAAAAATTTAAAGAATAGTAAAAAGGGCAGTTTGGTCATTTAAGGGTAAAATGAATTAAAAGACAAGTTTTAAAACCCAAATGTGTCCATCTTCAACCCCATGGCCGAATATAGCAAGGAGAAACCATGGCTAGGGTTTTTCAAGCTTCCAAGCTCGATTAGCAAGGAAAACTGAAATTCGGGCTAAAATGGGGAAAATACCAAGTTGTGGATGAAATGGTAAAAGCAGCCATTTTCGCATATGAGTTTTGACAAGCCAGCTCAGAAATCGGGAACGGTCGGAGGCTCGCTCACACTATCCGTGTATCATCTTGGCATAATGGCTTGTATATTTCGAGCATGGCATGTATAGCATTATAATAATTTTGTGTATATGGTCTTATGATATGGTTATTGAGTGGTATGGAAATGCTTGGTAATGATTAGCCATTGGAATGGGTAATCATGATCATATTTGGTGTTATGTATGCTAAATTGCTAGCTAATCCATGGAAACCATGAAATAGGTAAAATTTACCATAAAATAAATTCAGACAGCAGCAGTGATGTGAGTTTGAAAAATCATTAAAAATAGTAGAGATATAATTAGATGATGAATAAAATATGGAATTGAAGAATTATGAGTTTATTTTTATATGGATGGAACAAAACAGGTAAATGAGTTATATATTATGAGATGTTTAAGTTTTTGTGAAACAGGAACAGAGCGATTTCTGGATCCCTTATTCTGAATTTGGAAATTCACCATAAATTTTACAAAGATAATTAGAAGTCATGATTTATATGTACAGATTCCTTATTGAGTCTAGTTTTATTAGAAACAAACGATATAGTCATTGGAACTCTGTACAGGGAGATATCTAATTCGTAATTCACAGAGGTCAGAGCAGTCAAACCCTGAAATAGGGTATATTTTAACTAATAAACTGTACTAATTGGTCTGACAAAAAATTCTAGAAAATAATTATTAGATATATTTATGAGTCTAGTTTCAGGGAAAATTTACGGATCTTGATTTTGAGTTTTGAAACTCAAGATATGAATTTTTAAGCGACTGTGATGCAGTTAGCCAGCTTGTCTGGAAATTTTAAAATAAGTTGTTTGAGCTATTTAAGTAATGAATTAAGTTTAGTAACACCTGAAGCTCGACTCTGGCGACGGTCTCGGGCGTGAGGGCGTTATACAATTCTAAGGTTGTAAAATTATTTTAATATTATTTTTGATGTTTATGCCATGAAATTAGATATGTGTGAAAGTTTCGTGTGCTAATTTTATCGTTTAACTGGTTAATTTGAGAAAAGGACTTAATCGCATAAAATACAAAAGTAGCATGCTATAGTTAAAAGTTCCTAATTGCTATGATTTATTAAGTGTGAAGCCCTTATGATTCTATTAAACTATTTGAATAATGGATGGACAATTATGCCTATAGTTAGTGGAATTTTAATGTTTATTCATTAAGGATAAATATGTCATTTTATAAATAAGTTAAATTAAAAAAAAGTTAAAAATGAAGCTTCATTTCATCTTTTATGGCCTAATGAAGCAAAGAAGAAAGCTAAATTAGGGCTTTGATATTCGGCACTTGCATAGTTTGATTGAGGTATGTTTCGAGCTCAGTTTTTGATGATTTCTATGTTTTTGTAATCGCTGCTTTAAGTACTAGCTAGCCTGTGTCTTAATTTTTGAAACTATTAAAGATTTTGAGAGTTTCCATTGATGAATTTATGAGCGTTGTGATGGTTGATGATGAATTATGGAAGTTAGATGATAGATTTTCATGTTATGTTAAGTGATTTTTAATAAAAATGCATATTAAGGATTAAGTTGAAAAAAATGTGAAGTTTTATGGTTAAAAGTGTGAAATAAATGAAAATATGGGCTGCTAGGGACCTATAGAGAATTCGTCTAAGCATGGGTCTTATTGAATTTTTTGAATTTGATGTATTTATGAAATAAAGACTAAATTGTAAGAAATGTGAAAGTTTAGGGCCAAAGTGTAAATAGGCTTAAATATGTGTTTGTGGATGAAATTGATTGAGTTGGTGATTAAATGGATTGATTTTGAATATATATAGATCAAGAACGAATTAAATCGGACTTAGATCGAGGCAAGAACAAAGTACTCGATTAATCGACTAGTTTCGTTGTTTCTACGAACGAGGTAAGTTTATATGCAAATAAATGTCTTTAAATTGAATTATATGTGTTTACTTGTCATTGAATTATTATGAATGTGGAAAGAACAATTATGAGAAAGAATCGACAAAGTTACGACATCCGAAAGTCCCGTACGAACCTTAGGAATAGTATAGGATACGAATGTCAAGACATTATGTTACCGAGATATGATTACATGTAAGACCATGTCTGGGACATTGTCATTGTATTGTGATTACATGTAAGACCATGTCTGGGACATTGGCATTGTATTGTGATTATGTGTAAGACCATGTCTGGGACATTGGCATCGTTAATTGATTACATGTAAGACCCTGTCTGGGACAGTGGCATCAATATGTGATAACATGTAAGACCATATCTGGGATATGGCATTGTACGAGTTATATGTGATTTTTGAGTATCCTTAACAATTCTTAACGGTTCAACGGGTAAATTCAAGTCAAGAAATGATATGTGAATGAGCTAAGTGACCCAGGTATGTACGAAATTCATACAAGTATTAAAAGGGGAAATATTTGATGAACTCGATTAAGACATTGAATATATGTTCATTGAGAAAGGTTTGTGAATTTGAATGTGATTAGCTATGTTTAGCATATTTGAATTGATATACAAATATTCATGTGTTGACTTTATTTGTACATGGCTTACTAAGCTTTTAAAGCTTACTGTGTTTATTTTCCACTATTTTATAGATTATCAAAGCTAACTCAAAAACGTCGTCACACTATCGATCATCTCGTTGGTACTTTTGGGAGCTTTGTATATATGGTATATGGCATGTATAGGCTAGTGTCATCTTGGTATTTTTGAGTTATAATTTAGCAATGAATTTGGTTTGTAAACATTGATGTATATGGCCATTTAAGATGGCTTGAATTATATGTTTGATAAGTGATATATGTGATGTACATAATGCCTTATGTGTTGGCTTGTTTGGTATGATATATGATTGCTCTTTTGGATAGTTGTAAGTTAGAGTATTATTGCTTGGAAATCAGTATGTTGTGGTTTGATTTTGAGGTGATGATATGGCGTGTTTTGGTGACATGAAATAGATGATAAGTTGATGAGGAAATGCATTTAGAACTTATGTAAGTCTTGATGATTTTGGCATATTGATTTAATATGTTTTTTAATATGAAATTGAGTAGTTGAAATGGTTGTGGATAGATGACATGTTTTTGGCTACCTATATATGTATTGAATTGGTACTAATTTGGTTACTTTATGTGCATGAGAGAAGGGTGGCAAATTAGCTTTGGAAATGGCCTTATTTTTTCCAAACGGGCAAAGACACGGGCGTATGTCTCAGCCGTGTGAGACACACAATTATATTACACCACGTGTGTCCCCTGAGGTACCTTTCGACTTAAAGTCACAAGTTTGGCACGGCCTAGACACACGAACGTGTCTGCTGGTCGTGTGTAGTACACGAGCTGGTACACAGATGTCTGGTCGGCTGTGTGACCCAAGTTAATAACCCCTCTAGTTTTCCCATGGCCATGGCTCATGGGCGTGTCCTCGGCTGTGTGTTGCAAGTCAGTATGTATGCCTTGTTTTCACACGGCCTCTGACATGGGCATGTCTGGTGGTTGCGTGAGGCACACGGCTTGTTCATACGGCGGGTGAGCCTTAAATGTTGAAAAATTTTATATGTTTCTCAAAGTTTACAAATGTTATCGGTTTAGTCCCGAACCACTTTTAAACATGTTTTAAGGTCTCGTAAAGCCTTATAAGAGACAATGTGGATGATTTGAATGGATTTTGATTATGAATGCTTAAATGTATGTAGATAAGGGGAATTATTTGGTAATGCCTCGTAACTTTATTCTGGCGATGGATACGGGTTAGGGGTGTTTTAAAATTGATTGACTATTCATGATGCTATAGTGAATTGTTGATAGAAACAAATTGATTGGAGATGCTAGAATGGTGAATTGATTTCAATTGAATCTGTTAAGTCTGATTGTGTTTTGAAAACGATTTTAATGATATCTATATAGAATTTGATCCTAAAAGGTCATGATGCATTTTTTATGTGTATGTCCTGGATTCCAGAGTATCAGAAATGAAAGTTGGTCAGGTACTGACAATTACTGCAGCACCCTAACCCGTCTCTGTTGCCAGATTAGGATTACAAAGTATTACTAAACAGTCAGAGACATTTGAACATTTTATTGATCAATATAATAATTACATCACAAACCATTCATAATCATGTACAACATCCCTAAATCGAGCCCTCGAGTCTCTAAAAATAACCTAGAAACAATTTGGGACAAATTTGAAAAGTTTAAGAAAAAGATACAAAATTTTCCAAAATAGAGGTCACACAGCCGTGTGCCTCACACGGCTGAGACTCACGCCTGTGTCTCAAGTCGTGTAACTGCTGAACTAGGGACACGCGGCTGTGTCCTAGGCCATGTCCTCACCCGTGTAACTTTCTGAGTAGGGCCACACGGTCGCGTCACACTCACTGACTTGTACCCTAAAGAACTCATTAGATGACACACGGTCATGTCGCCTGGCCGCGTGTCTCACACGGCTAAGTCACCTACCCATGTCTCAGGCCGTGTGGACCCAAAACGAACCTTAAACAACAAGTTTACCAACTAAAGCTTACTTGGACTCTAAGTAATCCATTTACCAGTCAAAAGACCTATTCAAAGTGACATTAAACAAGCTAAAAACAAGTTAAATTAACCATTATAAGTGACTAATGATTGTCAATTTTCCTGTGATAAGTTTTATAAATTTATAATGAATCGTTCTTGAAACTAACTATTATCACGACGTAGGCAAGTGTACCTATCGAACAGTAGTATAGTTTTAGCAAGACCGGATTTTCGAACCCAAAAGACTATGAGTACTAGTAATGACTGTCTTCTTATTATCTAGCCGAAGAAAAGAGATTTGTTTTAACTAACTAATCTTGAGGAGATGCTATCCAAATTCATCTCGGTGTCAGAAACTCGTTTCCAGAATACTGAGACAGCACTCAAAAATCAATAAGCATCAATTCAAAGACTCGAAACTCATATAGGTAAGCTACCCAAATTAATTTTTGAATGACCACATGGTAGCTTGCCAAGTAATACTGAACCGAACTCAAGGGAATAGCTCAATGCAATTGATGCTCAAGAAGGATGCGTTGAGACTTAGCCAGAACCAAGGCAAGAAAATATGGAAAGCAAAGGTGATGGTGAGGTAAGCCATAATAAAACGGTGAAAGTATAATACAAACCTCGTGTGCCATACCCTAACACGATAAGCAAAGACCGCTCAGATGAACAATTCGATAAATTCCTTAAACTTTTAAAAAAATTACATATCAACTTACCATTTATTGAAGCTCTGTCACAAATGCCAAATGCAATGAAATTTTTAAGAGAGCTTTTAGCAAACAAGCGGAAGTTGGATGAAGCATCGCATGTGGAGTTAAACGCACTTTGCTAAGCTATTCTACAGAATAAGCTACCCAACAAATTGAAAGATCCAGGGAGTTTTACAATTCCTTGCTTAATTGGTAGTTTAGATGTGAATAATGCATTAGCAGATTTAGGGGCAAGTATCAATGTCATGCCTTACAAAATGTTTAAGCAACTAGGTCTTGGGAAGCCTAAACTAACTAGGACGAGCATTCAATTGGCAGATAAAACTATAAGATTTCCTAGGGGTATCATTGAAGATGTACTAGTGAAAGTGGATAAATTCATATTTCCCATTGATTTCATTGTTTTAGACATAGAGGAGGAGACCAACACCCCTTTGATTTTAGGGAGGCCCTTTTTAGCAACTGTTAAAATAATTATTGATGTTGACACAGGTGAACTTACACTTCGCATGGGAGATGAAACGATCACCCTTCAAGCTCTTAATTCTAGCATCACGTACATGGATGGTAATGATCCACACCATCCTACTAAAACTGATAATATGACACAATCCACTGTGCAGAAATTAAGTTTGAAAGAAGTACACGAGCAATGTTCCAACAAAAATAGAGGACCCATTCATGAAGAACAAAGGCTACAGATAGAGGAGCTAGACGAATGGCAAGCACATAAATCGAGAACACCCCATAAACTGAAACTATGCCAAAACAAGCTCGATACCTCTCCAAATAAACTTAAGGTTGGAGATCAAGTCTTATTGGATGCCGCAGACCCTCACATTGTCACTCCCAACCCGGATGAAGAAATCCCTCTTACAGTACTTAGTATTTTCCCATTCAGTATAGTAGAGTTAAGTCATCCCAAGTTTGACACTTTTAAGGTAAACAATTCTCGGCTAAATGCCATCTGCGCACTCCTGTCCACAGACCCATGGGAACGGTTCTTCGCTATTACCGAGCCCACTTATTTAGAGCTAACTTTAGAATTATGCTTTACTTTTCAATTACAGGTGGTGATGACGAACAATGACGACCCAGGCACCATCCACTTCCAATTAGGCGGTTTAGTTCGTACGATGACTGTCCCAGAATTTGGAGTCACTTTGGGACTTTACGCTGATGAATTTATAGAGGAGGAGGACATGAATGCACTACCACGCAATATCCACATTTCTCCATCCTTATGTTGGAAGGCTTTGGCACCACTCTCTTCCACCTACGACCCCAACCGCTCGAAGGCCTCAGCTTTCGCCCCTTCCTTACTCTACCTCCATGCCATATTGGCACACACCTTGACTGGAAGGAGAGAGAGCACCGGTGTGGTCAATACACATGACGCCTACTATTTATGGTGCATGGCGAATGCACACGTGACTGACTTGGCATACTTCATCGCCTTCGCCATTCGTCATTAGACCGAGCGACATCGGAAGGGAGTGATCTCTATTTGCCCCTACTTGACGTGCCTCGCTAGACACTTCGGTCTCCTCAACACAGTGGCTCAGTCATCAGCGCTTACACTGATAGGTCAGATGTCCCCACAGGGCATTACGACTATGTTACACATGCGGATGATCGAACACCGTCGCGGGACCGATCCGCCTCAGTACCGCCTTTCTCATGCCATTGACGAGGAGGATCTTGAGGACATTTCTCATGATGTCCCCCCACAGCACGAGGAGCCTTCGACCACGTCACCTAGGGAACGACCAGTTCATGCGGCTGCTTCTTTGGCACACCTTTCCGACCGACTCGCTCACTTCAAGCAGTATTGCAGTACACAGTTCGAAATGATCCACGAGCGAGATCGGTGACGCGATAAACAGATGGACGACATGCAGGCCATGATGCAGCAACTGTGCCGGCACTTTCACATCGCCACTCTAGCAGCACCACCTGAGGCCCCCACTGACGAGGATCATTGAATCCTCCTATCTTTTTATCTTTCTTTTTATTTTTATTCTTAATTTTTAATTTCATTTCAATTTTATTTTTTTCTTATAAAAGACATATCTATATTAGTAAATTTTACTTTCTTTATTTTTCTTCTGGTATTTCTAACAAGTAATCCCACTACACTCTCTTCCACACCAACTCTTAATAAGCTCTTCATGATTCTACAGATTTCCAAGTAAGCTGCTAGGAATATTTTACGGAATGAGGAAACAAAAAGGGAATAATACAAAATGAATGCCATGTTTAACGACCCAATTTCATCATCTAGCTAAGAACAATGGTAGCTACTACTTTCCCCAAACACTAAAGCCTCAGAATCAAGCTCCGCACTTATATAATAGGGAGTTTCACCTCCTTCCCTCTTATGATTTTCTTTATTTTGAATAGTCTATCTTTGTACATTGAGGGCAATGTACATCTTAAGTGTGGGGGGGTGAACATAAACATGAAACCTAACTTTTTGCATTATTCTCAAATCCCTGAATGTGGTCTTGTGTTTAAGTGATTTTCTCATAATATTGATAGAATGAATTCTGATTAATCTATAATTATCGTTGATATGTCATGAATTAGACCAAGGGAATTATACATCATTATTTGATTGTAGGACCTTAAAGAATCAAGCATGATAAGTTGATATTTTGAGAACTAAAATTTTTAGATTATTTTCCTGAATTGAGGTATTATATTGAAATCTTAAGTATACAGGAATGACATCAAAAACCCAAATTTTTGGTGATATTTTTGAGCCTTTTTGAGCAATAGCTTTCTTTCCTGCTCACTTCTTTTGTGGTTTGAGTGTGTCAACATTGAACTGTTATTCTAGAACTTGCTTCGATTATACATTTCGAGATCACACGTATGATTTGATATACCAAGATGATAAAGGCACTTAGGATTTAACCTACTTACTCCATAAAGAGCCTTCTCGCATAATTAAACCCTTAGTGAACCCCCTTTGAGCCTACTAACCATTTTTTTTTATTGATTAACCCTCATCATTAACCCATTAACCCATTTGTATTGAATTCCCCTTACTTAATTTGACCCTTTTTATCGAGATTGATTTTAATATTGTTACCTCACTACGATCACCAATTTTTGTTACTGAATCATGAGGTATAACTTCTATATTGTATTGACTTGATTTGTTCTTAAAAAAAAAAACTAACCTTAGTTTTATTATTGTAATTCTTAGCAAGCTAAAGTTGTCATGAAAAAGAGAGCTCATGTAATTTAGTTCTAGATATTTATTGTCATTCAGTAATTAAGTTTTTGATAGTGGGGTGATATATTAAAATCATCTCGATTCTAACCTTTGTTTCTTTAGCTTGTATCCATACCCGTAACCTAAACCCTGTTACAACCATGCAAAGACCTTTTGATTTGTGTATCATATCATTTACAAGTGGTGGAGATTTGATTTTCATGCAAGCCTATAGTGATAACACCTCATGTTAGACAATCGAGTGCTTAATTTTGAACCTTAAACACTTTAAGTGATTTGAGTGAATCCTTAGTGAGGATGTCATCTCTTGTATATTTAGGACTAATGTTAATTACTTAGAGGAAGGAGATTACCTATAATTTTATTATCAAAATATTCGATTTAGATTGTTTGAGGTTTTTAATGCCCCTATGGTTGAATTCTCACTGTATGATTCCCCATGGAATAATTTGTAACACTATCGGTGATGATTATGTGATTGAAAGGAATGAATTCTAGCAATTAATGAGAGTTTTGCTTGAGGATAAGCAAATGCTTAAGTGTGGGGGTATTTGATAAATGCCAAATTATACATATTGTTACCCCAAATACTTGGCATATTTATGGATATTTACTATTAGACTTGTGGATTTTGGTGCTCTTAATCCGGTTATTTCATGTTTTGTACTTAGGAGAACACCAAGAGTCAAAAACAGCAAAACACGAGCTTAAAATAGACAAAAAGGACCAAATTAAGAAGATCACACGGCCTAAACCTTGCCACACGGGCTGCTCACATGCCCGTGTCTGTCGAGGGTGTCATCCAAGGATTTCACGATTCACACAGCCTGGCTATTGACCCACACGGCAGTGTGAAATCTAGAGGAATAAACACGGCCTGGGAAACACGTCACACGGCTGTGGCACACGAGCGTGTCCCTTTTTCAAAGAGTTGTATTTTACACGGAAAAATGATACTTAGGGAAGAAGAAAGCCAATCCAAAGCCTATATAAACACCCTAAGTATGACCTACTGAGGGGGGCTTTTAGAACTTTTCTGGAACAGAGAACCACATGCCAGGAATTACTTGAAGGAAGCCAGACGATCCATCCCAAAAAGTCAGAGCTACTCCAAGGCTGAAGATCTCTCTCAGAATCCCTTCAGGAGTTTTAAAGTTTTCTTCATGTTTTGTTATTTTTATACTTTTGAGATGTACTCTTATTTCCTTATAAACTAAACCCCTTAGATACCTAAGGGGGATGAAACCTATGATGGATCTTGTTATTATTATCTGAACTATATGATAAATACCTGATTTGTTCTTAATTATGTGTTTCTAATGCTTGAGTTAATATTTCGGGTATTGACTCATGATTTAATGTGCTTATGCAGAGGAGGAATAGACCCTGCCTAAGAGTAGATTTGGCATAATTAAGCGAGTTGATCGAACGCCTAGAGATAGGGTTACGAGATTTTACCGGATTAGGTTGAAACCTAATATGGGAGTCCATAGATCGATTTACTACTTCCCTAGGGGTTTTAATTAGAAAGAGATTTCAATTAATTCAATTGAGGGTTAGGCGTTAGTAGTCTCGAAAGAGATAATAATGTACGTTAGGGAGTCTCACGGATCAAGTCAAGTGAGTAAATCATCTGGTTCAGAGTCAGATAACAAGTGAAATCTAGGTGGATTCCTCATTGGGTGTCATCTTTATCAATTGCTTCTCTTCAAGTCTTTTTCCAAATTTTCTCTTCGCTTTAATTAAATTAGTTAATTAGTTTAATAAACAAACCCTTTTATTCGTAGGTTAAATAATAAAAAGATAATTATTACTAGTACTTTTGGTTCCCTTGGGTACAATATCCCGGTCTTGCCATTACTATACTATTGTTCGATTGGTGCGCTTGCCTTTTCGTCGTGATAATAGTTGGTCTAGGTTTGATCTTTATTATAAATATTTATTACTTGTTACAAATCACTCGATCATCTCTCCCCTCCCCTAGGTAGTTATCATTGATTTGGAACCTCACAGAGTTTAACATCCTCACTAAAGATTCACTCAAATCACTCGAAGTGTTTAAGGACAATGAAATTAGCACTCATCAGTCAATATGAAAAGTTATTACCATAGGGTTGCATAAAAATAAAATCTCCACCACTATAAATCGAGATGATACATCAATCCAAAGGTTTTTAAAGGGTTGTAACGAGGCTTAGTTTGGGGATGTGGTCACAAGCTGAAAGAAAGGGTTAGAATCGAGATTGACTTGAAATATTACTTAACTAGAAAAAAAATATTAAATCATCACTTGCATACAACAAAGCTTTCTTCTTTGACTATGGAATGAGACTTACAAGCAAAAGATAACTACTGATTTATATACATTTTTTTTAAGAACAAGTCAAATATCATAGATTACTATTAAGAACAAGACATAGTTAAGCAATTTATTCAAATCAATTCTCAACAAAAATTGGGGATCAAATTAATTTAAGGGGATTTCAACAATAATGGGTTAATGGTTAATATCGAGGGTGGTACAAGGAATGGCTTGTTAGGCTCAAAGAGGTTTACTAAGGGTTAATCGTGGAGGTAGGCTTTTCATGGCATGAGTGGGTTAATCTTAAGTGCCTCTATCATCTTGATATATCAAATCAAATAGTGTGGTTTTGACATGCATAATCAGGCAAGTTCTAGAATAACAATTCAATATTGGCACACTCAAAGCAATAATAAAAGTGAGCATGAAAGAATTAATAAATGCTCAAAAGGCTCAAAAATCTCACAAAAATTATGGCTTTTTGATGTTTCAATCTGTGGGATTCAATTCAAGATAATACCTAAATTTGGGGAAACAACCTAAAGTTTTAAATTCTTAAAATTCAACTTATCATGCTTGATTTTCTAGTGTTTTAAAGTTTAACAATCAATGCATGAATGCCTATGTTTTAATTCAAGATATATCAATCAAAATTATCAGTCAATTAAAATTCATCTTAAACATGGTATGAGAGATTCACAAGAGAATAAAACAATATTCAGGGATTTTCAGATAATGAAATAATTACCCTCTCCACACTTAAGATGTACATTGCCCTCAATGTACAAGGTTAGATATATAAGAAAATATAAGATCATAAGATAGGGAAAGAATTGAAATTTCCCAAGTACTGAATGAATGTCCTAGTTTGGCGAAATAGAGGTGGAAGAGGATACTCCGGTGGTAGTAGAGGTTGGATACCATAGGTGCTGTGCCAAAAGAATATTATATCTCCTTATTGAGCAGGGCATGGTAACCGTGGTGAACCTTTTCCATTGGAGTTTGAAGTTCATAAATGATTGTGAGCTTTGGAGCTCTGTGATAACTGTGATAAAAGCAGGAACTGTTTAGGGGATGTTAGGAAGAATGATTTACTCTTAAAAGATTAGCCGAGAGTAAAGATTGTTAGATAAATATTATAAATCCTAATAAAAATAAAATGAGAGAAAAATAAAAGGTTGTCTTAAATAAAAATAAAAATAAAAACATAAAATAAGAAAAATAAAAATTTCTAAACATCTTCATCGCTGGATGGTTCGCAGGGTGGGACTAGCGATGAGATGTGGAGGTGCTGACAAATCTGCTATAGAGTAGCATCAATGTTGTCAAATCTTTGAAAACATTGCTGCTCAAATCTGTTAAGGCGCTTAGAGATGTCAGTGTATGAAGCCGCTGCATGAACTAGTCGAGAAGGTGGTGGTGGTAGGTGGTGAAGTGGGTCCTCCTGTTGGGTAGGAACATCATCAGTAATGTCCTCAGGAACCTCCTCCTCGATGGATTGAGCGAGACGATATTAGGGAGGGTAGTTTCTTTGGCGCCTCTCGATCATCCTCATGCTCATCATGCTCGAGATGCCTTGTGGAGACATCTAGCCAATAAGGGTCAAGGATGATGCTTGGGCCGCAGTGTTGAGGAGTCCAAAGTATCGGTCTAGTCGAGTCACGTATGGGCCAATGGAGATGACCCCTCTCCGATTGCGCTCCTTCTGGTAGCTTATGGCAAGGGCGATGGAGTAGGTGAGGTTGATGACTTGCCCGTTGGACATACACCATAAATAATAGACGTCATAAGTAGTGACGACGCCGGTGCTCTCCTTCCGTCCTGTAAAAGTGTGAGATAAAAAAGAATGAAGGTACCTTAGGGACAGAGGGAGGGATGATGCCTTTGTACGACTGGGGTCGTAGGTAGCTGAACGTGGGATGAGGGTGTCCCAACACCATAAGGGAGAACGATGGATGTGGCGGTCAAGAGCGTGTAAGTCATTCTCCTCTCTAAACTCCTCAGTATAGAGAACCAATGCGGTACCGAACTCGGGAACACTTAGTTGGTGGACTAATCTGCCTAAGCGAAACTGGACTGTGCCGGGATCATCGTAGTTGGTCATGACGATTTGAAGATGGAACATCGAACACAGTTCCATTGCGAGCTCAAGGTACGTCAGCTCGATGATCCCATAGAATGACTCCCATGGGTCGATGGTAAGGAATGCCCAGATCGCGTCAGCCAACTAGACTTGTTCGATAGCAGTCTAGTCTATGCAGCGGCCCGCTGTTAAGGGTCAGGCCCATAGTATCTAATATAGTTCCTCTTGAGGTCCGTTGGGAAACTAGAGAAATGGGTGGCGAATTTTTGCGGTAGGGTCCGCCGACGATGATGCTCCTTTTCTTTTCTTGGAAGCGGGAACGGTGATTTTCTTGCCTCGTGAGGGCGACATTGTGAACCTATACAAATGAAGAAAAAAGAAATAACAATAGGTATATAAATTGAAAAGCCATAACTTTGAACAAACAATTTCATCCAAAATACGAACCAAGCATAACCAACCCAATTTCTTTTAACAGCATAATTTCTTGACATTTATCAAAGTGAGGACATGTGGATGAGCATATGAATGGCATGTAAATGACAAAAGAATGAAATTTTCCTAACAACTCTCATGAGCATAAAATGCATGAAAAATTTTAACTACTTTTGACCATGAAAGTTTTATTTCTAACTAAATGAATAAAGTAAAGAATGCATGGAAGAACTTAAACTAAATGATGGGTGTGATATTTAAATGATGAAAAATATAGAAATAAAGTCACAAAATTGCATATTATCGTGATAACTAGGCCTAAAAATCAATAAAATTGAATAGGAAGAAGTAAAGAAATGCTAGGAATAGGAGAAAATGCGTCAAAAATGAAGTTGGAGGCGGCACATGGGCATGGCGTGGAGGTCGTGTGGACTTGCAGCGGCTAGGGTTAGGGTTTTTGAGTGGGGAAGACAATGAATAGTAGAGGGTATTTATAGATTTTGGGGCACATGGCCAGGGGACACACCCGTGTGTCCCAATTTCAGGCCGTGTGTTTCGCATTTTCCCCTTTTGGAGCATCTAAAATTTGACACACGCCCATGTTCCATGTTCGATGTGATGCTAGAATTACGAGCTTGAAGGGTGATCATTTCGTCTCCCACGTGAAGTGTAAGTTGACTTGTGCCAACATCAATAATTATTTTAGCAGTTGCTAAAAAGGGCCTCCCTAAAATCAAAAGGGTGTTGGTCTCTCTCTCTCTATGTCTAAAACAACGAAATCAACGGAAATATGAATTTATCCACTTTCACTAGTACATCTTCAATGATACCCTAGGAAATCTTATAGTTTTATCTCACAATTGAATGCTCATCCTAGTTTGTTTAGGTTTCCCAAGACCTAGTTGCTTAAACATTTTGTAAGGCATGACATTGATACTTGCCCCTAAATCAGCTAATGCATTATTCACATCTAAACTACTGATTAATCAAGGAATTGTAAAACTCTCTAGATTTTTCAATTTGTTGGGTAGCTTATTTTGTAGAATAGCTGAACAAACTGCGTTTAGCTCCACATGCGATGTTTCGTCCAACTTCCACTTGTTTGCTAAAAGCCCTCTTAAAAATTTCATTGCATTTGGCACCTGTGGCAGAGCTTCAATAAACGGTAAGTTGATATGTAATTTTTTTAAAAGTTTAAGGAATTTACCGAATTGTTCATCTGAGCGGTCTTTCCTTGTCGTGTTAGGGTATGGCACACGAGGTTTGTATTCTACTTTCACCGTTTTATTATGGCTTACCTCACCATCACCTTTGCTTTGTACATTTTCTTGCCTTGGTTCTGGCTCAGTCTGAACGCATCCTTCTTGAGCATCAATTGCATTGAGCTGTTCCCTTGGGTTTGGTTCAGTATTACTTGGCAAGCTACCTTGAGTGTCGAGTCTTTGAATTGATGCTTGTTGATTTTTGAGTGCTGTCTCGGTATTCTGAAAACGAGTTTTTGACACCGAGATGAATTTGGATAGCATCTCCTCGAGGTTCAGCTTCTTTTTCTGTTGATAAGGTGGCTGTTGAAAACCCTAAGGATTCTGTGGCCTTTGATTTGCTTGGCTGCCCAAAGAGAAATTTGGGTGGTTCTTCCAACCTACATTATAAGTATGACTATATGGGTTATTTTGAGATCTAAAATTATTGTTACCTATATAGTTGACTTGTTCCTCTTCGGTTGAAGGATTGAATGGTGGGTATTCTGTAAGCACACCTCCTCCACTTGAATCACACCTCATTATTGGATGTACCTGCGTAGAACCAAGTAAACCATCAATTTTCTTATTCAGAAGTTCTTCCTGATTTGACAACATAGTGACCGAATTGACGTTATAAACGCCTGCTGTTTTCGTTGGCTTAGTCCTCATTACTTGCCACTGATAGTTATTCAGTGACATCTCTTCAATAAATTTAGAAGCCTCTTTAGGTGTTTTGTTATTGATGGTCCCACCAGTAGCTGCATCAATCATTTATCTTGTCGAAGGGTTCACACCATTGTAGAATGTTTGAACTTGTAGCCATAGAGGTAATCCATGGTGTGGGTACCTTCACAAAAGTTCCTTGTATCTCTCCCATGCATTGTAAAGTGCTTCTAAGTCCATCTGTACAAAAGAAGATATATCACTATGCAACTTAGCTATTTTTGTCGGTGGAAAATATTTTAATAAAAATTTTTTGGGTCATTTGTTCCCAAGTGGTAATGGACCCTCGTGGTAGTGAGTTCAACCATTGTTTAGCTTTATTCCTCAGTGAAAAAGGAAATAACCGAAGGCGAATGGCATCATCAGAAACACCATTAATTTTGAAAGTGTCGCACAGTTCTAGGAAATTTGCCGAGTGAGTGTTGGTGTTCTTATCCTGCAAACCATCAAACTGAACAAATTGTTGTATCATCTGAATCATGTTAGGTTTTAGTTCAAAATTAGTTGCAGCAATAGCAGGCCTAACAATTCTTGACTCAGTTCCTGTAAATTTAGGTTTAGCATAATCATACATAGTACGAGGAGCAGGATTCTGATTTGCTAATTCAGCGGGTATGGCTGGAGGTAGCGGATTGTCTTGATTTTTAGCCATCTCTTCGATTGTAGTTGAGATATCGTCCTCTTGCTCTTCCTCTATGTATCTTAAGCTACGCCTGATTTCTTGTCAGTTTCTACGAGTTGTACGATCAATTTCCTCATCAAAAAGAAATGGTCCTGACGGGTTTCTTCTAGTCATAAACTATAAGAACCTGCCAGGAGAAAAAAAAGAAAGAAAATTAGTAAAATAAAAATTGAAGTTAAATTGCAAGAAAATAAATGGCTAAAGTAATAAAAATTGAGCGTTCCTAATAACTTAGTCCCCGGTAACAGCGCCAAAAACTTGATCGTCGATTTTCCTATGATAAGTTTTATAAATTTATAATGAATCGTTCTTGAAACTAACTATTATCACGACGTAGGCAAGTGTACCTATTGAACAGTCGTATAGTTTTAGTAAGACCGAATTTTCGAACCCAAAGGACTATGAGTACTAGTAATGACTGTCTTCTTATTATCTAGCCGAAGAAAAGAGATTTGTTTTAACTAACTAATTAATTAAACTAAGAACTTGCAGAAAATAGAATTTGGGAAATTACTTTTGGGGAAAGCGATTGATTGAGACAATACCTAAGGAAAAATCCACCTAGACTTTTACTTGTTATTCTGGCTCCGAACCTTACAATTTATTCATTTAACTTGTTCCGTAGAAAACCCTAATGTATATTATTATCCCTTTCGAGACTAAAAACGTCTAATCCCTAGGTTGAATAACCGAGAGTTATCTCTAATTAACATCCTAAGGTTGCATTAACTCGATCTATGGATTCCCTTATTAGGTTTCACCCTAATCCGGAAAAATGTTGTCACCCTATCTCTAGGCGCGTAATCAACTCCGCTTAATTACGTCAAATTTACTCTTAGCCAGGGTCTATTCCTCCTCCAACTAAGAGTAGTAACTTGAAGTGATATCCTGAAATACGAAAAGAAGAATTAAGAACACATAATTAAGAACAAGTCAAATATTTATCATACGATTCAGAAATAATAACAAGGTTTTGTCATAGGTTTCACCCCCCTTAGGTATTTAGGGGTTTAGTTCATAACTAAAAAAGAAAACATCTCAGAATAATAATGATTATGAAACATAAAGAAAACCCAAAACTTCTGAAGGGGAAATTGAGGAGAGATCTTCAGTCTTGATAGTGGCTCCGGCTTCTAAGATGGATCAATCGGCTTCCTTGAAGTAATTCCTTACTCCCTATTCTCCGTCTCCCTTTTCTTCCTCCTCTAGGGTGTATTTATAGGCTTTGGAATGCCTAAGAACCCTCAAAAGTGGCATTTTCCGAATTGGACTTAACTCGGGCTTGGCAGGGACACACCAGTGTGACACGCCCGTATGCGATAACTTCAGGCCGTGTTTGAGGTACACGGCCATGTGTTATACCCGTGTGAATCGTTCTTTAATTCTACCAAATTGACACGACCGTGTGATCTGCCCGTGTGAAGAGGTCTAGGCCGTGTTGATTTCGTGCTTTGGCCCATTTTCTCCGTTTTCAGCCCGTTTCTCGTTCCTTTCATCCTCCTATGCCTACCTAAGAATAAAACATGAAATTAAGGCATTAGGAGTATCGAATTCACCAAATCTAAGGAGAAATCATTCATAAAATGCGTTAAGCATGGGTTATAAATATGTATAAATTACGGTTTATCAACTAACCAATGTACCCTCATTGGTACCACAAGTATACACAATTACACATCAATATGAATCATCAATCACAAATTATCAAGTCACAAAATCTAACACCCAACCAATGTGCCTATCATAGGCACCTCAAATCACAACATTGTAATCACATTTACCATGAACTTGCAGTTAAACATCTTACCTCATCCACATATATCATATAAGTTGACTATTTGCACTTAAGATCATACTTTAACATTTTACATATAAAAACAATAATAATAACATAAAGCCTATTACATGTCATATAATCCGAAATGAACGTTCCAAAAACTATCGAAAATGAGTGGATAGTGTGACTTGAATGCCGATCCAACCGCCTAACCTTCAAAGTATCTACAAGTATAGAAAATAACACAAGCAAGCTCATTGAAGCTTAGTAAGTTCAACGTAACAATAATACAAGCTTATGTGTTCACTGTCATTCACAATCTCAGCCGGTGAATTGCAAAATTTAATTCAAAACTCAAATTCATGACATAACCATCAAAATCACTAAACAAGTTACATTACAAAGATTTACAATATGATGAATGACTTACGAAAATGGGTACATTGATATTCTAACCGAAACAAACCAGATGTTCATAAGAGCTAATCTATCTGAAACACATCAGATGCTCATATGAGGCAGTCCACCCGATAATGCACCAATGGCTCCAAAGAGCTAATCCAATCGAAAACACACCAAAATAGGGAGTATAACACGAGATTTCACAACAAATTTTGAACCTCGGTCTACTCGTGAAACATATATATATCACTCCACAACAATCTCCACTCTAATTGCCCATAAAACACCATATCTCAAATGTACTTTATCTTGCATTCTATTCGATCCAAATATTGAAATTCAATAACATTTCTCAAATAACCTTACATCATCTATAATCAATTATACCTACTATACCATTTTATATCATCCAACATTTCATATAGATGCTAAATTTTTAAATAGTAGGGACTTACCTGGACTGAATTGTAGTGGTTGTAGAAGTTTAGGGACTAATATACAATTCTTCCTTTTTTGCGAATATCAATAGGGTCTTCATCTAAAATGTAAAAATTCTCAATTATCAGCTTTGTAACACCCTTAACCCGTATCCATCGCCAAAATAGGGTTACAAAGCATTACCAAACTAATCCCATAAACAATCGTACAATTCGAATTACAATTCTTATATCAGTTTAAAACCATAGACATACAATCATATAGTCTCTAACACATACCTCAAATTTGTGGTTTCAAAACTACTATTCCATTTGACTAAAAACGGGCTGTTACAACCCTCCCCCCTAAGGAATTTTTATCCCCGAAAATCTTACCAAAAAATAGGTTAGGGTATTATTTTCTCATAGCTTCCTTGGGTTCCCATGTAGCCTCTTCAACAGCATGGCATTACCATAGAACTTTCACTAAAGCTATGCTCTTTTCTCTTAACTCTTTAATTTCTCGAGCCAGAATTCTGATCTATTCTTTGCTATACGACATACTAGGCTAAATTTCAATCTCTGCTGAAGAAATGATATGCGATGGATCTAATCAATACCATCGTAACATCGACATCTGAAATGCATTGTGTATATTTTCTAATTCTGACGGTAAAGCTAGTTGATATGCTACTGGCCCTATTGTTTCGATAATTTCATAAGGCCCGATAAATCACGTACTCAATTTTCCTTTGCGACCAAAACGAAGGATCTTCTTCCATGGAGATACTTTCAAAAATACTCTATCGCCAATTTGAAATTCAAAGTCTTTATGTTTCAAATCCATATACGATTTCTATCAATCTGAAGCTGCTTTCAAACTGTTGCAAATTACTTTCACTTTCTCTTCGGTCTCTCTAATCAAATCAACCCAGTGAATTTTTTCTCAGTAAGCTCAGTTCAGTACAACAGAGTTCAGCATTTACGACCATATAAAGCTTTATACTGTGCCATCTTTATACTCGATTGAAAACTATTGTTATACACGAATTCAACCAACGGTAAATATTTTTCCCAGTTGCCTTCAAATTCTAAAACACATCAACGAAGCATATCTTTGAGAATGTATATAATTCTCTCGGACTGAATATCAGTTTAGGGATGAAAAGCAGTACTAAAGTGCAACCGCGTACCCAAAGCTTCTTGCAATTTCTTCCAAAATCGCAACGTAAATCTCGGATATCTATCCAAAAAATAGAAACTGGCACTCCGTGCAATCTAACAATCTCAAAGATGTACAATTCAGCTAATCTATCAAGGGAAAAGTCTGTACATACTGGAATGAAATGTGCAGATTTCATCAGTCGATCAACAACAACCCAAATAGCATATTTCTTTTTCGGAGATAGGGGTAACCCTGATATGAAATCCATCGCAATTCTATCCCATTTCCATTCTGGTATCATCACTGGCTGCAGCAGTCCCAAAGGCAGTTGATGTTTGACTTTGACTTGTTGACAAACCGAGCATCTAGACACAAATTCTGAAATGTCTTTTTGCATGCCTGACCACCAGTATAACTGTTTCAAATCATTTTACATTTTAGTACTCCCCAGGTGAGTAGATAAACAACCACTGTGTGCATGTGTAGAATTTTTTGAATAAGCTCAGAGTTTCTCGGTACACAAATTCTACCTCAGAATAGTAAACAATCATCAGATCCGATCTGATATTCTGAATCAATAGTCGACTCACATTGCGCTCTTTTAGCTTGCAATTTGTAACACCCCAAACTCGGCCTAGACATTGTGGCCGAATCTGTGATGTCACATTGGAGTGTTTTTCTGTGAAAAACCCGTTCTACGTAAAAACTTCTTTAGGTTCTCAAGAAAAGTTTAGAGTGTTTGGTTCATTGCAAAATTTCAAGTTGGTTTAGAAAAATATTGTTTATAAGAGTTTGTTATTAAACTTTAAAACGGTGCTTGTTGCGGAAGCTTTCAAAATGCGTTGCGTAGGTGTGATGTGTTCAGAAAATCATTTGTTTATATTTACTTGAAAATCCGAATCCTATTACTAACAGGTAAAATGAAGTAAATAAAATCCCCAAATCAAAATAAAAATTAGAAAGGCCTTATTACATAATGAAAACCCAAAATAAAATCTTAAGTGTAATATTAAAAGAAACTACGTCGAGTGGCCACCTCATAGACCTCCGTCGCTCGATCCGTCTAAGCCTGAGGATTACCTGCATAGTTAACAGATGGGTGAGTTTACAAAACTCAATGTGTGAAATCCCATAACAGTAACCAGTCAATGCAAACACAGTCTGGGCCTAAGCCCTTTTAGTATCAGTTGGGGCCTCTGCCCTTTTTCCAGTAACAATAGCAGTCTGGACCTTAGCTCGTATGAGTAACAGAAGCAGTATGGGACTTGACCCATTTCAGTACAATATGCAAGCAAAGAATCCTACCCAATCCATCCGCTACACACCATCTCCGTACCAGCCCTACACACCATGTGGGGATTAAATCAACCCACCCAACCCTACACACCAAGTCATACCGATTCCAGTACTATATAGTAATTGCAGCAGAGCTACCAGTAATAGGCTTATAATGCAACATAATATCATACGTGTATGCAGATATGTCATGCTAAAAAAAAGCCATACATAATACAGGGGTATTACAATCAATTTACCTCGTAGGGGTATAATGGGCATTTCATCAGTATAGGGTCTAAGTGTACTTACCGACCCAATAGTAGGTCCACAGTAATCTTGAACGACCTGTGCAACCTTATCAGTCAATCAGTGGTAATGGGCCTGTAGCCCATATTGCAAGCCCATTTGGGCCCACACTCTCGTATGGCCTACATAGCCCTAAAATGGCCTCAACCGTGTAGTTCACACAACCTGGCCCACTATTTACCACATTTGTGCAAATTCTCCGTGTAGGGCCCACACAGCCCAGTTCGACCCAAAATGGCCCAATACCGTTTTGACCCATGAAATCGCTCATGGCCATTCTGTCGACATCACGGCCTTGTTTTGCTACTAAGCCTGCCACACGAGCGGCCGTACGTCTGTGTGGTGCTGACAGCCCACTTTTCGGCTTTTCGGCTTTTGCTACCATACATCTGATGATAGTGTTCACACACCTGTTTACAAAGACGTGCCAAAAGCCCACAAGCACCAAACCTTTGATTGAACGAAAGGTCTAGTCCTCCAAGTTCGCTAACTAAGATTGATCACCCACTCCTCGTCGGAAACCTGCATTACCAGTGTGATCTATTAGTTACAACTGCCCAAAACTCATGAGTTGGAACAAACCACAGTAATTATAACTGTAACACCCCTAGCCCGCCTCCGTCGCCGGAGGAGTTAAGAATGTTACTAAGTAAGCCTTAATTTTGTTTTCTAAATATCAACCGTATAATTAAAACATTCGAGCATTATCGATCACATTCATGAACACTTTTATCATAAATATATAAAAATTGCAAGTTGACTAGATAAGCCATTTGCGTATGGCTATTCATATATATACAACACCAAAAGGTACTAGGTCAAATTACAAAGTCGATCCTATACATGCCATTATCACAACTTAATCAAAAATGTACCAAAAAGCTTAGATAGTGTGGTTGACTTCGACTTTGGAACTTCCGAATCCGATGGAGGACGAGCACAATCTATAAAACAGAGAAGCAAAACAAAAGAATAAGCATTTCAATGCTTAGTAAGCTTTAAGTAATGAAATCATCTAAGAAATTGGCATATTAATATCAAGTCTATTTAAATCACCCTTTGGTAGAACCCAAACATAACGAAAGTGCTTCTTTATCGATCATATCATAAAGGAAAAAAAAAATCAATACGTTCATCTATTCCTTTAATTTATAACTGAATACGATCTTCCCAAATTTTCAGACAACTCTCATGCATATATATATATATATAGCCTACTAGTGATGTTGAAATTGCCTAAGTTAGTACTCATACCTTCTAATCCAATAATAAACATATAATGGATTTTAAACGCTAGTTTAAGCATAATTGCCGACTTTCAAACACGAAATATAACGATCAATCATATCTTCAACGAAAAGCATTTACTTACTTGATCACTTCACGTTAAATTGTACTTATGCTTGGAATTAACTTGACATGCATTATATAAATTCACTTGTGCATACTTACGGTTTATCCACCCAACTCATAGGCTGGCGAATACGTCCTTGTGAACTAAAACCCGAATCTTAGAACTGCTCGAAAGCCCTTCGAGACTAAGCTCGGTTTGCGCTGCTTTGGCTTAAAGGCCCTTCAACTAAGTTCGGCAATAACATCGCGCAGAGCCCTTCGGAACTAAGTCCGGCTTTAACGATGGCTTAAAGCCCTTCGGAACCAAGTCCGGTTTTTAACACTGGCTTATAGCCCTTCGAGACTTAGCTCGGTTTCAAACCTTGATCAACAATCATACATTCACACATTTAAACAACACTTTGATATTTGAATACAATTTCAGCATTCTTTCTAACCATTTTACAATTAATTCACTAGTCATAACAAATGACATATTCTCGTTTCATTATTCCGGAAACTTTCTATTATCATGCGATTACAAACAAGTATTTTACCTATTTATTTGATCATACGATGCAAGCAAGACCATTACGTCATAATTTATTCATCGCAATCATAATTTGATAATTTCTATGTCTAAATATACGTTATATTCCATTACTCAAAGACTTACCTTGTATCTTTCTGGGCAAGTTCGGGTTGGCTATTCCGCGACTTTAGCTTTTCCCTTATCCGAGGTTGCCTCTCTATGCTCTTGAGCTTTAATCAATAAATTTTAAACTAACCATTAATCAATTACTCAAGTATTACTTTCAGAATATAGCACACATATATATATATTTGAATTTCACACATACAACTTATAGTAAGCTTATAAAAATCAATAAGCAATTCATTAGTAAATCACAACTTCCCTATAAGCTGAGTTACTGAGCAACAGTCATTAATTTACTTATAACTTGAGCTACGACACTCCAAATCAAAGACCGTAAATTTTCCTCGAAAATAGACTAATTTATCTTTTAGCCATAAAATTTTCATAATTTTTAGTCTAGCCAATCACTACCAGATTTTTCTTAAAGTTCACCCTGTTTTACTGCTTGACTAAACTGACCATTCTTTGATACGAATCAGATTTCTCATTGTACAAAATTCAAAATGTGTTCTCACTTATTTCATTTGAAACTAGACTCATTAAGGAATCTAAGCATATAAATTTTATCTTAAGGCCATTTTTGTACAATTTATACTGATTTTATAAAAACAGAATAGGGGATCTATAAGCCATTCTGACTCTGTCCCCCATTACTTCGATTTACTCATGATCGATGGTTCTTTTACTCTTATTGTTTCCACTATAGAAAACTAGACTCACTAAGCTTTCATTACACCATTTATTTAGCACCTAATTCATCCCCTACAATTTATAGTGATTTTCTAAAATCACCTTACTGCTGCTGTCCAAAGTAGACTACCACAATTTACTCATTCACATATTCAAACATTCTTTGCATACATATTAATTTAGTGCTATACATTAAAATCTATATAACCGATTGTACATGTACCCATGGTATATATGTATTTTGTGATTACATCCTTGATATAAGTCTAATATAAACTTTGCCATTATATTCGGCCATCACAAAACATAGATACACACATGACATACACTTTCTCATATACCAAAGATATACCTAACCTTAATGAAACAAAACACATTACTTAGTCACTTAAACTAATCACAACCCACATACAACATTGATCACTTAATAAACTAAAAATCATCTTTATCAATACACTTCTAATCATTATTATTTATCACCTTATATAATATTAGCAAGATGGATTGATTTCTCGATAATATACCATCTTAGCCAACATGCCCAAGCATTAACATTATTCATTTTCTATTTCTTACATTATTCAAAATCATACTATTGGAATTCATGTATGATACAGAACCTTTTTAGACATTCAAACTTTTACCCCTTTTCTTTTCAAATCATCTAAATGGTAATGCTCACCTTCTAATATTCAAACATAAAACATTTGTGCAAGTAATTAAGCAATTCCAATTTCGGCTATTACACCTATATATATACTACCCAATTAAATTCTTACTAGTTCATACTTCTCTCATCAACATTTATTCATCTAAACCAAAAAAAATAACCATATCTCTTCATTAACAACTATGGCCGAATGCTTCATTCACCCCCCCCCAAAACCAAAATTTCCACATGGGCTAGTTAAGGAACTTAGTATCTAACTTAGAATAAGCTAACATTTCAAAATTTAACATGAATTACTAACCTTCTTTTGAGCTTAAGTTGACCGAATGCTATCCCCCTTTCTTCTCTAACATTCGGCTCCTAAGAAGGAAGATGAAGACTAATATTTTTCTTTTTCTTTTCTTTTGCTTTCCTATTACTCATTCTTATTTTCCTTTATTTCTTTATTACACAAATTAGGCCATTATCATATAATATTATTAAACAACACATAATTTTTGCCTACTATCATTATCATGGCTTACCACTACCACTAAAGTGGGGTATTAGACATGCAAACCCATTAATTTTCTCTATCAATTATTTGGCCACTACAAAAATGACCCATCATATTTCAAAACATCTCATATAGGTCCTATTTAATAAATTTCACATGCAACGACAAAATTATAGCATGAAACTTTCACACATACATTTACACATATAATAAGCATAGAATGTAACGGTTAACTATTTTTGGTGACTCGGTTTTATGGTCCCGAAACCACTTCCCGACTAGGGTCAAATTAGGGCTGTCACAACTCTCCCCCACTTAAGAAATTTTCGTCCCCGAAAATCTTACCGGTAAATAGGTTTGGGTAACGTTCTTTCATAGAGTTTTCGGTTTCCCACGTAGCTTCTTCGATCCCGTGTTTGAGCCATAACACCTTTACTAACGGAACCCTTTTGTTTCGCAACTCTTTCACTTCACGAGCTAGGATACGAATCGGTTCTTCTTCATAACTCATATCGGATTGAATTTCAACTTCTGATGGATTAATTACGTGCGAAGGGTCAGATCTATAACGTCGAAGCATCGAGACATGAAAAACATTGTGAATCTTTTCAAGTTCAGGGGGTGAAATCAATGCATGGCGGTCGCCCAATCGTTCGGATATCTCATATGGCCCGATAAACCTTGGACTCAATTTGCCTTTACGGCCAAATCTGAGCACTTTCTTCCAAGGTGAAACCTTAAGAAACACTTTATCTCCGACCTGATATTCAATGTCTTTTCGTTTCAAATCCGCGTACGATTTCTAACGATCTGCAGCTGCTTTCAGACTTTCACTGATTACTTTTACTTTCTGTTCAGCATCTTTAATCAAATCGACTCCAACAATTTTACTTTCACTAAGCTCGGTCCAAAACAACGGTTATGCGGCATTTACGACCATATAAAGCCTCGTAAGGTGCCATCTTAATGCTTGATTGGAAGCTATTGTTGTAAGCAAATTCAATCAAAGGCAAATATCGTTCCCACGAACCACTAAACTCAAGGATGCAACATCTCAACATATCCTCAAGTATTTGAATAATCCGTTCAGATTGACCATCAGTCTGGGGATGAAAAGCGGTGCTAAAATGCAACTTGGTACCCAATGCTTCATGTAATTTCTTCCAGAATCGCGATGTGAATCTCGGATCTCTATCCGATACAATAGAAATAGGTACCCGTGTAACTTCACAATCGAGAAATATACAAATTTCGGCTAGTTTGTCAAGTGAATAATCCGTATGCGTCGGAAATAAAATGAGCCGACTTTGTCAATCTATCAACAATCACCCAGATCGCATCTTTCTTGCTTGACGACAACGGCAACCCAGAGACAAAATCCATCGTTACTCGATCCCATTTCCATTCGGGTATCATGATCGGCTGAAGTAATCCCGAAGGTACTTGATGTTCCGCTTTCACCTGTTGACATACCAAACACTTCGAAACAAAGTCGGAAATGTCTCGTTTCATACCAGACCACCAAAACTGACATTTTAGATCATTGTACATTTTCGTGCTACCCGGATGGATCGACATTCGGCTATGATGAGCTTCATTTAAAATCATCGAAATAAGTTCTGAATTTCTTGGAACACACAATCGGTTTCTGAACCTTACACAGTCGTCTTCATCAATTTAAAATTCCGATTCCATACCCATGGCACATTTAGCTCGTTTAGCAACCAATTCATCATCGACTTTTTGAGCTTCACTAATTTGATGAATCCACAGTGGTCTAGCCTTTAATTCTGCTACTAACACACTATCGGATAGAACGGACAAGTGTACATTCATTGCTCGTAAAGCAAACAGTGATTTGCGACTTAAAGCATCCGCAACCACATTAGCCTTTCCCGGGTGATAATCAATGACAAGCTCATAATCTTTCAACAACTCAAGCCAACGTCTTTGTCGCAAATTTAATTCTCTCTGAGTCGTCAAATATTTGAGACTTTTGTGATCTGAAAATACATGGCACTTCTCTCCAAACAAGTAGTGTCGCCATATTTTAAGAGCAAATACAATGGCAGCTAATTCGAGATCATGAGTTGGATAGTTTTTCTCATGTGGCTTCAATTGCCTCGACGCGTATGCTACGACTCGACCTTCTTGCATCAACACACAACCCAACCCAAGTAAGGATGCATCACTGTAAATGACAAACTCTTTCCCGGATTCGGTTTTGTACGATCTGAGCTTCGGTCAAATAAGTCTTGATTGATCAAAACTTTTCTCGACACTTTTCGGACCAATCAAACTTAACATCTTTTTGAAGTAACTTCGTCATTGGTGCAGCTATCATTGAAAACCTTTTACAAATCGTCGGTAGTAACCAAAGAAGTCCAAAAAGCTCGAACCTCGGTAATATTTCTGGAGGCTTCCAATTAAGTATGGCTGAAATTTTGCTCGGATCAACTCGAATACACGATGATGGATACCACATGCCCCAAGAAGCTAACCTCTCTTAACCAGAACTCACACTTACTGAACTTAGCATATAATTGCTTATCCCGTAAAATTCGCAACACTAATCTCAGGTGCTCAGCATGTTCGGTCTCATTTCTAGAATAGACCAAGATGTCATCAATAAACACAACTACGAACCGGTCCAAATACTATCTGAAGATCCGATTTATCAAATCCATAAACACCGCAGGGGCATTAGTGAGCCCGAACGGCATCACTAAAAACTCGTAATGGCCGTATCTCGTTCTGAAAGCAGTTTTGGGTATATCCGAATCTCGAACTCGCAACTGATAATAACCCGATCTCAAATCTATCTTTGAAAACACCGCGGCTCCCTTCAGTTGATCAAATAAATCATCAATACGTGGCAACGGATATTTATTCTTTATTGTCACTTTATTCAGCTGACGATAATCAATACAGAATCTCATGGTTCCATCCTTCTTTTTCACAAACAATACTGGTGCACCCCAAGGTGAGAAACTTGGTCGAGCGAAACCTTTATCCGTCAACTCTTGCAACTGAGCTTTCAATTCTTTTAATTGCATTGGTGCCATACGATCACGGAGTTATTGAGATCGGTGTAGTCCTGTGCACAAGCTCGATGCCAAACTCTACCTCCCGAACAGTGGTAAACCCAGTAATTCTTGAGAAAAACATCCGGGTATTCACAAACTCTTGCATGATTCAGGCTTCTTTTCTAATTCTTTGTTATCAAGTACATACGCAAGGTATGTTTCACACCCTTTCTTACACATTTACGAGCCAAAGCATCGATTTATATTACGGTGGCAACCTATTCAAGTCGGTAGACTCAACTCGAATTATCTCGTTATTCACACACCTCAACTCGATGGTTTTTCTTTGCAATTTACAATTGCGTCATGTACTGATCAACCAATCCATACCGAGGATAACATCAAATTCGTCAAGCGGTAAAAGTATCAAATCGATCGAAAAGGAACCTCGGATTACTAGGGGCATTTCTTGCACACTTGGTCGACAAATCGTAATGACGACCCAAAGGATTTGACACCGGATTACAAACTCGATGAGACTCAACAGTAAAGTCTTCTTTGGATGCTAAGGTTTCACATATATAAGAATGAGTAGAACCAGGGTCAATCAAAGCAATCACATTAGTATCAAAGAGAGTAAAAGTACCGGTAATAACATCTGGTGAAGAAGCATCCTCGCGTGCGCGTATAGCATAAGCTCTGGCAGGAGCACGAGCCTCCGATTTGGTGGTGGTATCTTTAGGCCCTCTCTGACCGCCACTAGCATGCCCCGGATTTCTAGGGGGCCTACCTCTTGCTGTAGTATTAGTCGGTTTTTCACTCTGATTCACATTCTGACCAGACAATCTCGGGCAATCTTTGATAAAATGATCCGTCGATCCACATTTGAAATAGGAGCGGTCACGAACTCTACAGCTTCCCGAATGCCACTTGCCACAATACTGACAATCAGATCTATCCTGACGATCATTGCCAACAATGGCAACAGAAGTAGCTCGTGTACTCATAGGGGGTCGATTACGATCCCGTCCAGAAAAACCCGAAGTATTCTTAGATCTATTTGGATCATCTCTAAACTTCTTCGATGACTGATGAAATGGTTTTCCCGAAGATCTTTTTCGAAACTCTCTTGCTCCCAAATCAGCTCTCCTTTTTTCCTTACTGAGCTCTTCGGCTTTGCAAGCTCGCTCAACAAGTACTACAAATTCTCTGATTTCTAGAATACCAACGAACAGTTTTATGTCTTCGTTCAGTCCCTCTTCGAAACGTTTACACATTACATCTTCTGAAGAAACGCATTCTCGAGCATACCGACTAAGCCTCACAAACTTTCGTTCATAATCAGTAACCGACATGGAACCTTGTTTAAGCTCAAGAAATTCTTTCCGTTTTGATCGATAAATCTCGATCGATATACTTCTTCCAAACTCGATTTGGAAAAACTCCCATGTTACCCGTTCTCTAGGTACAACCAAAATCAACGTATTCCACCAATAATAAGCGGGATCACGTAACAAAGAGATAGCACACTTCAAGCATTCATTGGGTGTGCAAGAAAGTTCATCAAGTACCGGATAGTGTTATCCAACCAAAACTCGACTTTTCGGCATCATCATTGTCTCATTGCTTTAAATTCGATAGCCCCGTGCTTTGGATTACATCAATCAGGGCTTATTTAACCTCATCGATCGGTTCACGGAGATCTTCTTTGGTGCGGGGTGTATTGGTCGGAAGTGGGGTTGGGAATAGCCGTGTTAGTTCGAATGTCTTGATTGAACCAATCATTCATCACGCTATAGAAAGCTTGTCTAGCTTCCTCATTCGATTACTAGCCATAGGTTGAGAGTTCACCGGGCCGTCCCTTGCGCGAGGCGGTGCCACGCTCTCAACATCATCAACTATCGCTCGATTAGGATCGGGATCCATCACTATACATAAAAACGCATTTTTAACTGTCAGAAATTACCACACTATCAAATAAACATATAATGGCATGTATAGCTAGACCAATTTGCAATACGGTAGTCCTAGAATCGACTAAACCGTAGCTCTGATACCAATAAAATGTAACACCCCTAGCCCGCCTCCGTCGCTGGAGGAGTTAAGAATGTTACTAAGTAAGCCTTAATTTCGTTTTCTAAATATCAACCGTATAATTAAAACATTCGAGCATTATCGATCACATGCATGAACACTTTCATCATAAATATATAAAAATTGCAAGTTGACTAGATAAGCCATTTGCGTATGGCTATTCATATATATACAACACCAAAAGGTACTAGGTCAAATTACAAAGTCGATCCTATACATGCCATTATCACAACTTAATAAAAAATGTACCAAAAAGCTTAGATAGTGTGGTTGACTTCGACTTTGGAACTTCCGAAGCCGATTAAGGACGAGCACAATCTATAAAACAGAGAAGCAAAACAAAAGAATAAGCATTTCAATGCTTAGTAAGCTTTAAGTAATGAAATCATCTAAGAAATTGGCATATTAATATCAAGTCTATTTAAATCAGCCTTGGGCCGAACCCAAACATAACGAAAGTGCTTCTTTATCGATCATATCATAAAGGGAAAAAAAAAATCAATACGTTCATCTATTCCTTTAATTTATAACTGAATACGATCTTCCCAAATTTTCAGACAACTCTCATGCATATATATATATATATAGCCTACTAGTGATGTTGAAATCGCCTAAGTTAGTACTCATACCTTCTAATCCAATAATAAACATATAATGGATTTTAAACGCTAGTTTAAGCATAATTGCCGACTTTCGAAACACGAAATATAACGATCAATCATATCTTCAACGAAAGCATTTACTTACTTGATCACTTCACGTTAAATTGTACTTATGCTTGGAATTAACTTGACATGCATTATATAAATTCACTTGTGCATACTTACGGTTTATCCACCCAACTCATAGGCTGGCGAATACGTCCTTGTGAACTAAAACCCGAATCTTAGAACTGGCTCAGAAGCCCTTCGAGACTAGCTCGGTTTTGCTCTGCTGGCTTAAAGGCCCTTCAACTAAGTTCGGCAATAACACTGGCGCAGAGCCCTTCGAAACTAAGTCCGGCTTTAACGATGGCTTAAAGCCCTTCGGAACCAAGTCCGGTTTTTAACACTGGCTTATAGCCCTTCGAGACTTAGCTCGGTTTCAAACCTTGATCAACAATCATACATTCACACATTTAAACAACACTTTGATATTTGAATACAATTTCAGCATTCTTTCTAACCATTTTACAATTAATTCACTAGTCATAACAAATGACATATTCTCGTTTCATTATTCCTAAACTTTCTATTATCATGCGATTACAAACAAGTATTTTACCTATTTATTTGATCATACGATGCAAGCAAGACCATTACGTCATAATTTATTCATCGCAATCATAATTTGATAATTTCTATGTCTAAATATACGTTATATTCCATTACTCAAAGACTTACCTTGTATCTTTCTCTCGGCAAGTTCGGGTTGGCTATTCCAGCGACTTTAGCTTTTCCCTTATCCGAGGTTGCCTCTCTATGCTCTTGAGCTTTAATCAATAAATTTTAAACTAACCATTAATCAATTACTCAAGTATTACTTTCAGAATATAGCACACATATATATATATTTGAATTTCACACATACAACTTATAGTAAGCTTATAAAAATCAATAAGCAATTCATTAGTAAATCACAACTTCCTATAAGCTGAGTTACTGAGCAACAGTCATTAATTTACTTATAACTTGAGCTACGACACTCCAAATCAAAGACCGTAAATTTTCCTCGAAAATAGACTAATTTATCTTTTAGCCATAAAATTTTCATAATTTTTAGTCTAGCCAATCACTACCAGATTTTTCTTAAAGTTCACCCTGTTTTACTGCTTGACTAAACTGACCATTCTTCGATACGAATCAGATTTCTCATTGTACAAAATTCAAAATGTGTTCTAACTTATTTCATTTGAAACTAGACTCATTAAGGAATCTAAGCATATAAATTTTATCTTAAGGCCATTTTTGTACAATTTATACTGATTTTATAAAAACAGAATAGGGGATCTAGAAGCCATTCTGACTCTGTCCCACATTACTTCGATTTACTCATGATCGATGGTTCTTTTACTCTTATTGTTTCCACTATAGAAAACTAGACTCACTAAGCTTTCATTACACCATTTATTTAGCACCTAATTCATCCCCTACAATTTATAGTGATTTTCTAAAATCACCTTACTGCTGCTGTCCAAAGTAGACTACCACAATTTACTCATTCACATATTCAAACATTCTTTGCATACATATTAATTTAGTGCTATACATTAAAATCTATATAACCGATTGTACATGTACCCATGGTATATATGTATTTTGTGACTACATCCTTGATATAAGTCTAATATAAACTTTGCCATTATATTCGGCCATCACAAAACATAGATACACACATGACATACACTTACTCATATACCAAAGATATACCTAACCTTAATGAAACAAAACACATTACTAAGTCACTTAAACTAATCACAACCCACATACAACATTGATCACTTAATTAACTAAAAATCATCTTTATCAATACACTTCTAATCATTATTATTTATCACCTTATATAATATTAGCAAGATGGATTGATTTCTCATTAATATACCATCTTAGCCGAACATGCCCAAGCATTAACATTATTCATTTTCTATTTCTTACATTATTCAAAATCATACTATTGGAATTCATGTATGATACCGAACCTTTAGACATTCAAACTTTTACCCCTTTTCTTTTCAAATCATCTAAATGGTAATGCTCACCTTCTAATATTCAAACACAAAACATTTGTGCAAGTAATTAAGCAATTCCAATTTAGGCTATTACACCTATATATATACTACCCAATTAAATTCTTACTAGTTCATACTTCTCTCATCAACATTTATTCATCTAAACCAAAAAAATAACCATATCTCTTCATTAAAAACTATGGCCGAATGCTTCATTCACCCCCAAAACCAAAATTTCCACATGGGCTAGTTAAGGAACTTAGTATCTAACTTAGAATAAGCTAACATTTCAAAATTTAACATGAATTACTAACCTTCTTTTGAGCTTAAGTTGACCAGAATGCTATCCCCTTTCTTCTCTAACATTCGGCTCCTAAGAAGGAAGATGAAGACTAATATTTTTCTTTTTCTTTTCTTTTGCTTTCCTATTACTCATTCTTATTTTCCTTTATTTCTTTATTACACAAATTAGGCCATTATCATATAATATTATTAAACAACACATAATTTTTGCCTACTATCATTATCATGGCCGGCCACTACCACTAAAGTGGGGTATTAGACATGCAAACCCATTAATTTTCTCTATCAATTATTTGGCCACTACAAAAATGACCCATCATATTTCAAAACATCTCATATAGGTCCTATTTAATAAATTTCACATGCAACGACAAAATTATAGCATGAAACTTTCACACATACATTTACACATATAATAAGCATAGAATGTAACGGTTAACTATTTTTTGGTGACTCGGTTTTATGGTCCCGAAACCACTTCCCGACTAGGGTCAAATTAGGGCTGTCACAATAACAACATAAAACCTTAACATAGGGAAGGTAACATTCGGCTAACCCCCTAAAAGATGCAAACCAACCAATCCTAGTCGAACACAATAATTACCAACAGGGATTACCTTTGATCAAGCGATGAAGGAAAGGTTCAATCGCTTCAATATCGTTTACAACTCCTACCCTCCTCGAGAAACTAGGAAATCATGAACACTACACAAGAAAAGGGAGATGAGACTCGGCAATATAACAGGAGAGTAATCAGCTAAAACAGTGCAAAGAGAGGAGAATAGATAAGATTTGAGAGACACAAGAAGAAACTGAATGCTTACAGATTTTCCAGAGAAAGCTTGCAACAACCGAAACTTAAAACAAAGGGATGCAAAATTCAGCTAATGTATCCAGATAAAAAGAGAAGGAAGAAAAGATGTATTCGATTTAGGGAAGTCGACTAAGAAGGGAAGAAAGGAGAAAGAACCAAACGGAACCAAGACTGAAAACCCGAACAAGTTAGAGAAGGGTGTTTGGCCAAAGGAAAACAAGGGCCACAAAACTACCAAGTTGCAGAGAGAACAGAAGAAGTCGGCTATCCAAAGACCCCAAAGCCGAAAAAGGAAAAGAAAAACCAAAAGAAACCAAAAGTAACGATAGTTTTCAAGAATGGGAACAAAAATCTCACAATTTTGGCACCTCAAAGGACTATGGCCGAATGTGCATCATGGGGAATCCCACTTTTGGCCAACTTCTAGTACCCCAACCACTCCATGATCCCCTCCTCAACTTTCTCCCCAAATCTCTCCTTACAATCCTCAACAAACCAATTCAAACCCCTTTCAAACTCCTCAACCGTCCAAGCTACAGAGTTCCACTGGCACATAATTTCTCACACGGCCATAAGCAAAATAAAACACCCCTTTCTTGCGTACGATTGGACTCGAACTCAAGTCCCTTGGCAACAAACATGCCACTAACCCTTGGGGCAACCAGCTTTTTATGACATGCTTTACCCACATTAACTTAAGAAGCCTACTATCAGAAAACAAGGATTTACTCAAGTAGGAGCAAAAGTTTGTTCAAGCCAAGGCTTGAACCCATGACTTCACAGACACTTCCCGAGCACTAAACCACTAAATTAGACTTACATCTATGTCGCAAATACATAAAAAGAATTTTAACAGGGTTTTCGAGATTTAAGGCGTTACACAATTCATTGTCACATTTCTGAGCATTGCAAATTTGCTGAAGAAATACTGGTTTAGCATTTAACTCGGCTAAAATCAAACCATCATCAGATAAGGTTAACTGTGTGCTCATCGCCCGTAAAGAAAATAAAGATTTTCTACTTAGAGCATCCGCGACCACATTCGCTTTCCCCGGATGACAATCAATCACTAACTCATAGTCTTTCAACAATTCGAGCCATTTTCATTGTCATAAATTTAAACCTTTTTGATACATTAGATACTTTAAACTCTTGTGGTCAGTAAAGATGTGGCACTTCTCACAAAATAAATGGTGTCGCTAAATTTTCAATGCGAACACAATAGCAGCCAACTCTAAACCATGCATCGGGTAATTCTTTTCATGCGGCTTCAACTGTCTGGAAGCATAAGCTATCACTTTGCCTTCTTGCATCAAAACACATCCCAAACCGTTCAATGACGCATCACTAAAAATTACAAACTCTTTACCCGACTCATGCTGAACTAAAACTAGTGCTTCAGTTAATAGTGCTTTCAACTATTCAAAACTCTGTTGGCATTTTTCTGACCACTCGAACTTCACATCTTTTTGTAACAATCGAGTCATCGGTGAAGCAGTCATTAAGAATATTTTTAAAAAATGCCGATAATAGCTAGCTAATCCTAGAAAAATTCTAACTTTAGACACGTTTCTTGGTGGTTTCTAGTCCACAACTGCTGAAATTTTACTCGGATCAACTCAAATGCCTTCTGCCGAAATAATGTGCCCCAAGAATTCGACCTCTCTGAGCCAAAACTCACATATGCTAAATTTAGCAAACAATTGCTTATTTCTCAAGGTTTGTAATACAATTCTCAAATGCTTGGCATGTTCAGATTCGTCTCGAGAATAGATCAAAATGTCATCAATCAATATAACAACAAATCTGTCCAAATATGGTCTAAAAATTCTATTCATCAAGTCCATAAAAACTACAGGAGCGTTAGTTAATCCGAATGGCATAACAAGAAATTCATAATGCCTAGACCTAGTTCTGAACACAGTTTTTGGCACATCCGAATCTTTAACACGCAATTGATAATAACTAGATCTCAGATCAATCTTTGAAAATATTGTTGCTCCTTTCAACTGATCAAACAAATCATCAATTCTCGACAAAGGATACTCATTCTTAATTGTAACCTTGTTAAGATGACGATAGTCGATACACAATCTCATGGATCCATCTTTCTTCTTTACGAATAGAACTGATGCACCCTAGGGCGAAAAACTAGGTCTTGCAAAATCTCTTGCTGTTAATTCTTGCAATTGAGCTTTCATTTTTTTTAATTCTATTGGAGCCATTCTGTACGGAGCTATCGATATTGGTGATGTTCCCGGTACTAATTCAATAGCAAATTCAACCTCTCTGATCGGTGGCAACCTAGGTAACTCTTCTGGAAACCCATTCGGATATTCACAAATCACTGACACTGATTCAATCTTTGATTCTGACACTTTTGTATCTAGTACATACGCAAGGTAAGCATCGCAAGCTTTCCTCACATATTTTTGAGTTAACATCGTCGATATCACTATAAGCAATCCACTCGAGTCATCGGATTCAATTTGAAGAATTTCATTATTATGGCATTTCAACTCAATAGCCTTTCGTCTACAATTCATAATAGCATCATGCAGAGTCAACCAATCCATACTCAAGATCACATCGAATTCGTCGAACAATAAAAGCATCAAATTAGCTAGAAAACAATAACCCTGAGTCATCAAAGGACAAATCTTGCAAACTTTATCAACTAAGACATACTAGCCTAAGGGGTTCGATACTTTAATCAAAAATTCGGTAGACTCAACAGGTAAATTCTTACTAGATACTAATTTCTTACAAACATACGAATGAGTCGATCCAGGATCAATCAAAGCAAATACATTAGCATAATAGAGAGAAAATATATTGGTGATAACATCGAGTGACAACGAATCTTTACGAGAGCGAATAGCGTAAGCTCTGGCTGATACTCAAGTCTCGGATCTCACAGTAGAGTCTTTTGTGGCCCCTTTGCTACTAGTCACATTCCTCATATTTCTAGGTGGTCTCCCTTTAGCAGCTGTATTGCTCGGTCTTGTACTCAAAAATATGTCATTCTCGGGTAACTCAGGACAATCCCAAATAAAATGATCTTGCGAGCCACATCTAAAACAAGCTTTGTTATTCATCCAGAAATCTCCAAAAGGTTGTCTTCCACACTGTTGACACTAAGGTTTGTTGGTTCTAACACAACCAACGCTCAATACTAAAGTGGCTAGAGCTTTAGGACTCGTGTATTGCTTCCCACGATCTCTATTAGAATACCCCACTGAAGCATTTAAATGGTTAAACGAATCCTGTGATTTCTTTGAAGAGGAATGATAGGGTTTACTCATTGTTCTCTTTCTCAAATCTCTAGCCTCAAAATCGACTTTTCTCTTATCTTTACCAAGTTCCTTGGCTTTGCAAGCTCTATCAACTAACACAACAAATTCTTTCAATTCAAGAATCCAGATTAGAAGCTTAATGTAACACCCCTAACCCGTATCCATCCCCAGAATAGGGTTATGGAGCATTACCAGACTTATTTCATAATCAATCATACATTTCACATAAATTTTCCAATTCCAAAAACAAGTCATTCATAATCATTCATATCATCCCTAATACGAGCCTACGAGGCCCAAATCATGCATTAGAAGCAGTTTGGGATTAAACCGATAACTCAAGAAATATTTGGAACACATAGAAAATTTTTCAAAATACAGGGGACACACGCCCGTGTGGCCCGACCGTGTGTCTCACATGGCCAAAGACATGTCCGTGTCACAGGCCGTGTGGACATTCGAAATGGGATCACATGGTCGTGTTCTAGCCCGTGTCTGACCCTGTGTAACTCTCTGACTTGGGTCACACGACCAACACACATGCCCGTGTGATTAGCTTATATGCCCTTCGAAATGGCCTCACACGCCCGTGTGCCAGGCTATGTGCTAGGCTGTGCCAAACCTATAGGGTATACTGACTTATGCCACAAGGCCAAGTCACACGCCCGTGTGCTGGGTCGTATGGAGCATACTGACCTGATTTTTAATTAAACACCAGGGGACACACGACCATGTCACCTGATTGTGTGTCACACACGGCTGAGACACACGCTCGTGTGGACAAAAATTGGCTATTTACCAAGCCATCTTTCTCACCCAAACTTTCAATCACCTATACAAACCAAATGGCATATAACATTGCATAAATAGGCATTTCAACCAATCTCAATCAAGCCTAATTCATGCTAAATCCATACCATTAATCAGAAGATACAAAAGTATCACAATAAGCCATTTAATTTCATACCAAGATTCACATTCTCATTTCATCAATATGGTCACTTTCAATTATGCATCACTTTACCTAAAACCACAAGCATACAAATATCAAGTTCAACCATTCGATACTCCAAATACCAATTCACAATAAGCATATAAATGACAATTATACACAACATATCAAAAGCCCTTTTTGCACATATATATACATCACCAAACATGCCAAAATAAGCCAAGTCACATGGACACATAACTAACCATTCATCATTTACAAGCCAAACCAAATGGCTAAATCCATTACTATCACATATACCAAAATGACCATAACTCCTATACATGCCCTATAAACAAATACATAAGTTCAAAAGTACTAAAGTGATAGCTTGATAGTGTGATGCGATCTCCAACGACTCCCAAACTGAGCTAGCTTTGATAACCACTATAAAACACGGAAAAATAAACAGATTAGATATGAAAATCACAAGTTTCTTCGATTCAATGCTTGTACAGTTCATGTACATACCTGTATCAACTCGTATCAATCTCATACTCATCCATATCTCTGATATACCCATTGAACCATTTGGAATAATATCAGATACTCGGGAATCTCACACTCTAAGTGCCAATACATAGCCGAAGCTATCTCAATCCTATATCTCATATAATGCTCACTCTCGAGCTATCAATGAGTCTGCTCACACAAGCTGACAGTCATGGCGTAGCTACATGGTGCTACTCACACGAGCTGATGAGAATCCACAACACATGCTGGATAACTCAGCCACCGGTCAGACGTACGGACCAGCACCCAAACACATAACCCCTAACATTCGTATCCTAATCTACTCCTAAGGTTCAACCAGGATTTCCAATTGTCGAATCTTTGTCGAACATATCCATAAGGTGATATTCACAATTAATTCAATAATAAGGCATTTAAAACACAATTATATTAATGCTTATTAACATACAAACTTACCTCGATTCACAAAAACGACGAAATGGATCGATTAGTCCAATACTTTGTTTTTCCCCTGATCTAGATCCGAACTTTGATTTCTTGATCTATGTAATATCAATTTAACTTATTCAATTATTATTTTATTCAATTTAGCCCAAAAATCACATTATGGAAAAATTACACTTTTTCCCCTAATAGTTCAACATCTTTACAATTTAGTCCTTAGCTCATAAAAATACAAATTCATGCAATTAGGTCCCTAACCATGCTAGCCGAATTTCCTTTATTATCATAGCAACCCATATTTTTCATTTATTTCACATTTCTACTACATAATTTCCACATTTCACAAATAAATCTCTAATTGATCATTTTATCAAAAATCTCTTAACAAATGTTGTTTATCTAACAACAACCATTTATTTTTTTATCATCAAACGTCAAAATACATATACATTCATCAATGGAAAAACCCTAAACCTTTTACAATTTTGCAAATTAGTCCCTGGGCTATCTAGATTAAGCTGCAACGATATAAAAAACATAAAATTCAATAAAAACGAGACAAAAATCACTCACCAATTAAGCAATGAAATAGCCGAACCCTAGAAAGCTCCCATGGCTTCTTATGCTTTGAATTTTCAGTGGTGACAAAAAGAAGATGAAAGCTTTTCATTTTTTTACTTATTTTATCTTAGTTATTTTCTAATTTACTATGTTAACCTTTTAATTAATCAACAAAGATCACTTAAAAGATGTCCATATTTGTCCACTAATAATACTAATGGTCTAATTACCACTTAAGGACCTTTACTTTAAAGTTCTATAGCTTTTAGACACCTTTAGCTATTAGAACTCCACTTTTACACTTTACATGATTTAGTCCTTTTAATCGGATTGAGCATTCAAACGATAAAATATCTTAACGAAATTTTCAGACAATCATACTATCATGCTATAGACCTCAATTTAATAATAAAATAATTATTTTAACCTCAAATTTGTGGTCCCAAAACCACTATTCTGATTTGACTAAAAAAATGGGCTGTTACACTTAATATCTTCATTCAACCCATATTCGAACCGCTTACACATAATCTCTTCAGTGGAAACACATTCTCGAGTGTAATTACTGAGTCTCACAAGTTCTCTTTCGTACTCAGTCACAGATATACATCCCTGTTTCAACTCCAGAAATTATTTATGCTTTTAATCGATAAACCGTTGGCTTATGTATTTCTTTCTGAACTCGGTCTAAAAGAATTCCCACGCGACTCTTTCTCTCGGCACCACAAAATCAAAGTGTTCCACCACTGATATGCAATATCTCTCAGAACTGATACAAGACATTTTACACATTTAGCTGGCGTACAAGACAGTTCATCAAATACTCCAATTGTATTCTCAAGCCAAAACTCTGCTCTCTCTGGATCATCATCAATGGTAGCTCTAAACTCATCAGTGACATACTTTCAAATTTTATCCATAGGCTACCTACTTAAACGTAAATGTTCCAAGCCTTGAGGAGCTACGGGAATCGGTTGGGAATAGGTGGGGGTGGAGGTTACTGAACAGCCGAATTGGTTCAGACAAACTGAGTGAACCATTCATTCAAAATTTGGAAGAAGGCTTCCTTGGCCTATCCTTCCTGACTCTCAGACACAGGTCTCGATTCATACGAAGCTGCTCTGTGAATGGAGGCTGGCACATTACTTTCAACATCATCAGCAACTGTTCGATTAGGATCTATTACTATATGAAAACACGATCTAAAACTATCAGGAAATATCAACTATCATAGGTTATATATGGCATGTATAGCTAGACTCACATACGTTACGTTAGTCCTAGAATTGACTAAACCATAGCTCTAATACCAATAAATGTAACACCCCTAACCCGTATCCGTCGCCGGAATAAGGTTACGAAGCATTACTTAACTAATCTCATAAACAATCGTACAATTCGAATTACAATTCTTACATCAATTTAAAACCATACAAATACACTCATATCGTCCCTAACATGAGCCCTCGAGGGCAAAAACAAGCATTAGAAGTGGTTTGAAACTAAACCGATAACTTAGGAAAATTTTTAGAAAACAGAGAAAATTTTCAAAGTACAGGGGACACACGCCCATATGGACATTTAAAATGGAATTACATGGCCGTGTCCCAGCCCGTGTCTTACCCCGTGTAATTCCTTGACTTGGGTCACACAGCCAACAACACGCCCGTATCACTAGCCCGTGAACCCTTCAAAATGGCCTCAGATGCCCGTGTGCTAGACCGTGTGCTAGGCTGTGCCAAAACTGTAAGGTATACTGACTTATGCCACACAGCCAAGTCACATGCTCGTGTGCTGGGCCGTGTGGAGCATATTGACTTGGTCACTAATAAACATCAGGGACACACGGCCGTGTCATTTGACCATGTGTCACACACAGCTGAGACACACGCCCATATCTCTGCCCATGTAGACAAAAATAGGCTATTTTTCAAGCCATCTTTCTCACCCAAATTTGCATTCACCTATACAAACCAAATTGCATATGACCATATTTTCAATAGGCATTTAAACCCATCTAAACCAAGTTCAATTCATGCTATATCATTACCAACTGCCACAAGGCACTCAAATATCACAATTAGCCATTTAATTTCATACCAATTTCACACCTAAAAATCACCTAAATGGTCACTTTCAACTATGCATTATTTTTCCTAAACCCACAAACATACCATATTTCAAAGTTCAACCATTTGGTACTCAAAATACCAATCTACATCAAGCATTCACATAGCAATTTCCAACCACATAAAAAAATGGCTATTTGCTCATATATATATACATCACCAAGGATACCAAAACAAGCCAAATCACATGGCTATAGACATAGCCAAATTTACAAGCCAAATCAATTAGCTAAATACATTGCCAACATAAAGACCATATCAACCACAATACCTATACATGCCATATAACCAAATACATAAGTTCAAAAGTACCAAAATGACAGTTGGATTGTGTGATGAGATCTCCGACGACTCTCAATCCAAGCAAGCTTCGATAATCACTATAAAACAAAGAAAAGTAAACAGAGTAAGCTATAAAGCTTAGTAAGCTCATATGATTAATAAATATAATTTATCATTCATTCAAAAATTAAGTTATCTATCATAAAACACTAAAATTTAACTTAATCACAAGGCTATTATATGCTCATCCACATAGTAGATCATGTAACTTACAAACTTCATCAATGCTTATACGGTTTACGTACATACTTGCACTGACACGTATCAATCTCTTACCCTTTCATATCTTCAATTTACTCATTGAACCATTTGGAATAATATTGGATACTCAGGAGTCTCGCACCCTAAGTGCCAATACATGGTCGAAGCCATCTCAATCTCATATCTCATCTAATGCTCACTCTCGAGCTATCAACGGGTCTGCTCACACAAGCTGACGATCAAGACATAACTAATCGATGCTGCTTACACAAGCTGACGAGAATCTGCAACACATGCCAAAAAACTTAGCCACTGGTAGAATGTACAGACCAGCACCCAAAACACATAACCCCTGATGACATGTCATTTGTATCTTAATATATTCCTAAGGTTCAACCGGGATTTCACACGTAGCCAATTCTTTGTCGAACATCTCTGTAAGGTCGTATTCACAATTAATTCAATAATAAAACATTTAAAACACAATCATATTAATGCTTATTAACATACGAACTTGCCTTGGATTTATATGGAGAGAAACGAGCTATCAGTCCACTATTTTATTTTTCTCCCGATCTAATTCTGAACTTCGCTTTTCTTGATCCAGATATAATCAAATTTAACTTATTTAATTATCAATCTATTCAATTTAACACAAAAATCATATTATGGAAAAATTACATTTTTTCCCCTTAAATTTTGAATTTTTTACAATTTAGTCCCTAGCTCATAAAAATGCAAATTCATGCAATTCAACTTATACCCATGCTAGCTGGATATTAATTAAGTCCCTAGGAAGCCCTATATTCCATTTATTTTACAATTTAACCATGAATATTTTTCTATAATCAACCTCTAATTGACAAATTCATCAAAATTTCCTTTACTAAAGTTGCTCAACTATTATCAAGCATCCATTTTCATCAATTAAACATAAAAAACAACCAATATACATTCATGGTAAAACCCTAGACTTTTAACAGTTTCACAAATTAATCCCTAGGCTAGCTAGATTAAGCTACAACAACTCTGAAAACATAGAAATCATTAAAAACAGAGTCGAAAATCACTTACATGCACTAGATGAACTTGATTGAATGTTAAGCTTCTCCAATGGCTATTTTTGTCCTAAATTTCGGTTGAAGAAGATGAATGGGAAAGAAAATTTGATTTTTTTTTTTACTTAATTTAGGTTTTATTTACTAAATTACCTATATACACTTTATTATTAACCTTTAATTTGCTTAGTAAAGTGGTCATATTTGTCCACTCATTTTAACAATGGTCTAATTACCACGTAAGGACCTCTACTTTAAGGTTCCATAGCTATTAGACACCTTTAGCTAATGGAACTCAACTTTTACACTTTACGCGATTTAGCCATTTTTATCAAATTGAGCATTCAAACGATAAAATGTATTAACAAAATATTCATAAAATCATACTATTGTAGACCTCAGAATAATAATAAAATAAATATTTCAACCTCGAATTTGTGGTTCTAAAACCACTATTCTGATTTGACTAAAAACGGGCTATTACAAGTTTACATTACACCTTCCAATTCATTTTAAATTTTATACCCTTTTATTTTTCAAATTTACACAATTACCTCTAAATTTTATAACTTTTTCAATTTAGTCCCTTAACCCAAAAATCATCAAATTAACCATTTTTCTCAAGACAACATTATAGCCAAATATTCTAGGCCCTTAAACAGTCCCTATTAAATATCAAAATTCACTATCGAACCTTGAAATTTGACATTTTCACAATTTAGTCCACAAATCAAAATCCAACAAAAATCACTTCACAAAATCACCAAACACCATAATAAAAACTTCAAATACATAGTTATCATCAATAACATTCAAGATTCATCAATGGCAACTTCTATAATTTTTAACAACTTCAAAAACAAAGGTATGGGATAGCTGGACCTAGTTGAAACGATCTCAAAAACATAAAAATTATAAGAAACGGGTATGAATTTCAGTTACATGTAATGAATTTAGGGTATGAATTTCAGTTACATGTAATGAATTTAACCTAGCCGATTCTCCCCAAGGTAAACATTTATGGCCATTTGGTTTACAACAAGAAAATTAAAGAAGATAATGACAAATTTCATGTTTGTTTATGTTTAATTATTGATTTATTACCTTTTTACCCTTTAAAATCAATTAAAATTTCACTAGAACCGCACTAAACCATCCAGTATTTACCAATAAGGTCTATTTACCTTATTGGTCCTCCCAAATTTATTAGTTAAGCCATTAAATCACCAAAATGCAATAGTTAGTAAGTTTTGCACCTTTTACAATTTAGTCTTTTTTCTTTAATTAACTATCTAAACGTTAAAATTTCTTAACAAAATTTTAATAAGACTCTAATGATTCCATAAATATTCTATAAATAGTATTTACGAGTCGACACAATGGAAATTTTTGGTCCTAAAACCACTGTTCCGTCACCACTGAAAATCGGGCTATTACAATTACGAGTCTACAAAGGTTTTATTCGACTGAGTGTACCACTTTGGGACATACTTGCATTACATTGTGAAAAAGAAAGATGGGTCGATGAGTTTTTACTTAAAATTTAGTAGTTAAATAAAGTCAAGATAAATAATAAACATCCGTTGCTTCATATTGAAGAGCTATTCGATTAGTTGAAAAATGTTATAAGGTTCTTGAAGATATATTACCGATCTGATTATTATCAGTTATGAGTTACAGATGTGGATATGCTAGAAACAACTTTTAGAACCTATTGGAAAAGTTATGAGTTTTAACAAAGCTTTACGAATTAACTAATACCCTGCAGCATTTATGAATTTGATGATTTGGGTTTTTGGTCATACCTCGATAGATGATTCATTAGGAATTTCTCGATAATCATAATGCCGATGATGAAGTTATTACAAGAAGATTGTTGTAACACCCCTAACCTGTATCTATTGCCGAATTAGAGTTAAGGGCACTACCGGACAATCGAAACATTTAGCATTCATTTCACAAATATCATAGCATCGAAGATCAAGCATTAGTATAGAGTCCCTTATATAGGTCAACGAGACCTTAATCATGCTTTAGAAAGAGGTCGGTACTAACCCGAGCTTATACAAAAATTTTTAAAACTTAAACAATTTCCAAAATTGTATAGGTTACACGCCCGTGTGAACAGACCGTGTGCCTCACAAGGCTTTAGACACACCCGTGTGTCTAGGTCATGCCAAAACAAGGCATACATATTAACTTAACCATACGGCCGAAGACACACCCATGTGCCTTAACCGTGGTCAAAACTGACTTGAGTCACACGGTTGACCACACGCCCATTTGTCTAGCCCGTATACCTTTCGAAATGGCCACACACACCCATATGCCAAGGTTGTGTGCCTTACATGGCCACCAGACACGCCCGTGTGTCTAGGCCGTGCTCGAAACTGACTTGCATCACAGAGAAAAATTGAAGGACATGGCCAATACACACGTCCGTATGCTCAACCGTGTGGGCAAATATAGGCCATTTGCAAGGCCAAATTGCCACCCAATTTGGGTTATCCCTACAAGCATCATTATACCACATTTTTAGCCAATTTCAATCTCAAAACATCCTCCATTCAAGTTATGAAATCATCAATCTATTTCATGCTCAATATCTATACCAAAATATACCAAAATCATAAGCCAAATTCATTCAATTTTACATTACCAACATCACAATTTCTTATCCATATTCATGCCAAACTTATACCAAATTTAACAATTAAGCACATACCAAATTGACCATTTCATTTAGTCATTTATATGTATCAAATCATACCATTTTCTCATTATATAACTCATAATAAAACCAAACCATATTTGTAACGCCCCGAATTTGGGCCTAGAGGGAATGGGCATTTAGCGTGGGAACACATAAAAGTTTATGTGTGCGAGAAATATCACAAATTGCATGTTGGCTTTAGTGGCTTAGTATTTTGGCATATTTGGGAGTGTTGGAGAAGTCCTAGGTTCAAACCTGGGCTTTAGCTAAATTTTTGGGTTAAGTGAATAAAACCCTTAGTACTTTGTGGTAAGCCTTTTAAATAATTAAGATTAAAATATGACACAAGATGAGCTTGTAGTCTAGTGGTTGTAGCGTCATTAGGGTGGCAAGGGAGCTTGAGTTTGAACCACTCTATGCACAAAGGAGTATTTATTTTACTCCTTTTCTATGTGAGTGGTGGAGTTTGCAGAAAACACTACAAGGGTAGTTGGAATTTGAACTGGTCAAGGAATGGATTATGGAGAAAATCAAGGAGAAGATTAGGGAGAAAATCATGGAGGGATTTTAGGAGGAAAAAGGGGAGTTTAAAGTGAGGTAAGACTGTGCCAAATTTTCTTGGGAAGTACTTAGAAATTCGGCTGGGGAGGGTGCCTTTCATTTTCGGCTTTTGGTGATCATTATTTTTTTGGTTTTTTTTTCCTCTGCAACATCTTAGCCGTATACTTTCCTTGAGCGGTCGAATACATTTTGACCTATTTTCATAACTCCTTCACTATTCTTTTGAGTACTACGATCAATTCTATTCTTTTTCTTTTTCTATTTTTCACTTCGGCATTCGTTCACCCATACTTCCCCTTTCGGTTAGCCTTCTAGTTGTATTCCCTTCCTGGCTCTACTCCGTCGTTTCTTTGGTAGTCTAAGATAGTGGATCAATCACTTTTAACTTTTTCCCCTCTCTTACTCAGACTTCGGTGTAGCAATATTTATCCATCAGATCGGTAAGTATGTTTATTTCTTTTTGTGCTCTTAAGGGATATCTATTCGCTTTCTTCTTATGCGGATTATAACCAAATAATTCCTCTCCCTTACGTGACAAATTCTCCCTTTCTTATAGTTTAGATGTTGTTTACTTGGTTTGTTTCTAGAACTTTCGATGTACAAAGGGGGTTCTAGCAATAAAGTGATGACAGTGGTGTCGACTGGGAGTGGACGCGTAGCCTCTGCCCCCAAGTTTAAGCGACGTAGGGTGTCCGTGGTTTGGGACTTTCCACTAGGCTGAGGTAGGGTGGTTACACCAAACTTTAGATTAAGTAGGCAAATCAGAGTTGACCATTCGAGTCAAGGCAAGTGGTAGTCGATCCCCCGACTAGGGGTTTGGTTAATGTTCTTTTAACTCTGTTGATAAGTGATTAACTGTTGTTATGTTTGAATGGGTTCCGATGCTTGGGAATTCTTAGTACTCTACGTAATTAGGTGTGCAACTGTATGCTATGTTTGATGATCGGCTAAAAAGCCTAAAACGTGTGTTTTTGTATGCGGTATTCGATAATCGTTTGAAAGCTGAAAGTATGTGTTGTTTACACTACTATGACTGTAGATCGGCGAAATGCCAAAAAGCCAGAAATATGGAGTATGATGCCACATGGGCATGCGATCGCACGTATAGTGAACTGAGCCCACGGACATGGGCATTAGACTGTAGAGGCCACCACGAGCGCTCTCGTGGTCTTGGGCTATTCTGGGCCTCGTTGGGTCGAATCAAGCCGTGTGGGCCCAGTGGGCTTGTGGGCCCACAAGGATAAAATGTATGTGATGTGGTAAGTGTTGTTTGGACTGTGATGTTCGCATAGCTATAGCTGTTTCTAGGCTAAATGGGCCACACGAGTGTGTAGGCCCACCTAGACCGAGTAATAGGCCTTAAGCCCACTTACACCGTTATGTCTGTTTAGGTTACTTAAGTTTCTAGAGGCTACAGTGGACCTTCTGTTCGGTCGTAAGACCCCAGACTATAAATTTACTAAAATACCCTTGTAGTGTAAAATTACCGAAATACCTTTGTAGGGTAAAATGACTGTTTTGCCCCTGTGGGTAAATGATCAGCTTAGACTATGAATTTGATTGATTTGACTGTGATTGTATGACTGTGTTTTAACTGACTTGACAGTGGATGTGGAACTGATATGCTTTTAATATATGTTTAAATGACTATTACTGAGCATGGCCATTCTCCATACACATGTGATGATTGAGCATGACATACATGACATATTGCACTGGGTTAGGACATTGATATAGAGGAAGTATTGTTCTCATAGGGTCGCACGGGTCACACGAGGCGACTGTGGATCCAGTATTGATCTGTTAAGGTCACACAGGTCGCACGAGATGACTGTGGACCGACGGATGGCTTAATGCCACTTAATATGATTATGGCTCTGTGCTAACCTAAATATGGCTTTTTGCCATCTTGATTATGGCTTTGTGCTAATCATATTCACCTGTGGCTATGTGCCTATCATATTTATTGATGACTCTGTGTCGACCATATTTACCCAGGGCTGTGTGCCGATCATATTACCGCTACTGATGGCTATAAGCCATGTATATTTCTGGCAGCTTTGTTGCGCTATTATTTCTGGCGGCTATGTTGCGATATAAGTGTGCTAGCTAGGTGGGTCGATTTTATCCTCACATGGTATGTTGGTTGGTACGGGTGGTATGTTTGCTGGATTGGGATGGATTGCATTATTGTACTATTGCATTTCTATTACTGACACTGTTACTGTATTAGGCTAAGGCCCACCTTGTTCTGTTAGTGTAAAGGGCTCTGGCCCAGACTGCTTCTACATTCTGCTGTCTTACTGACTGTTTTTATTTTAGGGGATTACACACAGAGTTTTCGTGAGCTCACCTCGTTTTTAACTGTGCAGGTAATCCCCAGCTTTAGGAGAATCGATGCTATGAGGGACTCAGAGATGGTCAGGACTCAAGCCTTATTATGCTTTGGTCTCGAAACCACTATTTTAACTAGGGTCTAAATCTGGCTGTTACAACTCTCCCTCTCTTTAAGGATTTTCGTCCCCAAAAATCTTATCAGAAGGTAAATTAAAGATTTTCTTTCACATAGTATATTTCAAATTCACATATAACTTTGAATTTCATAAATCTTTACTCTCATTATTAGGATTCCGATCTGCTTCCCACTATACGTTATATGAAACTGAATCTGCTTCTAATTGTATTGAGTTACCTTCATTTTCTGCTTTACTACACTGATGATATTAATCTCATGAATCATTTATTCACAAATCTCGATCCTGAACAACGGAGTTAGGAAATTACCACATACGATATCTCATACAATGTCACTTTTATACTCACCTGATAATTTATCAAACAGCATCAATCTTTTTTTGTTTCTTTGTGTAATGCCCCAAATTTTGGGCTTAGAAGTTTTGGGCTTTAAGTGTAAGGTCAGTGGAAAAGTTGCACACATAAGTTAAGTTGTGCAGTTAAGTGTCAGAATGGGCCTGTTGGTCTAGTGGATTAGTGTGTGTTTAGTGAACCTTTGGGTTCTGGGTTCGAGTCACTGTGGGTGCATTTAGGGAGCCTTTTTATTTTTGTTTTTATTTAGTTTAAGGGAATAATTATATGGTTTATTATTTTTTATTTCACTTTTATTTTACTTGTACTTTTGTTTTATTTTATTTTTATTTCTATTTCTTTTTTTTCTGCACGATCTTTTTCTTTTTTCCCTTCATTTGTTATTTGTCTTTCTTCATCTTAAATTTTCTAAATCTCTCTCAAGCGGGTTACCGAATTTTCGCTCCTCTATCGTTCTCTCCGATCGCACAGGTGTGGGACTCAACTCTGACTAATCTACCGTTCTTATGTTTTGCAAATGTTGTTTCAGTTCTTCATAAGAGTGCTTGGATTCTTTAGTTTTAAAGTTTTTATGGCTGAAAGAGAGTGCGATACTCCATTTTCTGATGTGTTTTTGATAGTACTAAAGTAGGGGGACAGTTTGGTGGCCAAGGTGGTGTTTTTAAGGCTGTTCAATGGTGGTTTTATGACTGCCCTGACGGCCACACGGGTGTGTAGCGAGGCACATACCCATGTGGATTTCGGGATTAAGGTTTCAGGCTAGTTATGGGTACCACACGGCCTGTCCACACAGGCATTTGGCTAATTTGGGGATTTTTGTCAGAAACCACATGGGCATGTCGCTTAGGGCACACGGGCGTGTGAGTTTGGGAATTAGGGATTTGGGATTTACGGTCACACGATTCTCACACGAGCGTGTGTTTCGGGACACACGGCCATGTAGCTGATTTAGGCTTAGGGATTTCACACGGGCATGTGTTATAGGATATACGGCCGTGTCTGATTGCCACACGGGCGTTGACACCTTTACACGGTCGTGTCTACTCTACATCTGATATTAGTGGAGTTTGACAGTAAGTTACACGACCTACTCCAATACCTCTGCACTACACAGGCCTGTCCCTCTACCACATGGTCATGTGCTACTCCTTACATAGGTGTATGGACCCCACATAGCCTGAAGTGCTCTACACGGTCGGAGAACACGGGTGTGTGGCCCTATTTTCCCAAGTTTGGTTTAAGGTTGATTTAAGTGTAATCATGACCTCTGTTTGTTCCAACCTTTTGACTAAGATTACTGAGGGTGAATACGACTCTGTTTTGACTTCGGTTTATGTGATAATTGTGATTGAATGTGTGATATGGTTGAAGCCGAATTTGAGTTATGAGTATGCAGATTTCTGTAACTGATTGACTAGTTGTATGTGATTGCCCGGAATGACTGTCTGGATTTGTGCTCTGATTTGGTTCATCTATATACACACATCGGCATATATACATCTACATACAAAGCTTTTGGGTGGGATGTTGAAGAGAAGGGAGATTTACGATCTGGCAGTTTATCTGCATTCTTAAAGCCTTAATGATACCCAGTGGGTCATAAGCGGTCCCAATACCCTGAGGGTCGTGGACATTTCTATTAACGGTATAGCGATTTACTGCATTGCACTGTACCGCATGTACGTTAGCTACACTACGTACCAATATCTGATTCTGTGACTGTGATATCTGTCTGGCTAAAATATTTTTGTTTGATTGACTGCGAATTCTGATTGTATTATTTGATTCGAATGCATTCGTGCCTAAAGAAACTTTGTGAGATAGGCTAAGGCCCAACCGATTCTGATTCTGGAAAAGGGCTTAGGCCGGTTTGTGACATCTGAGAATTTTTGATATTGTGATTAACAGGGCCATATGACTGTAAAGTTACATATGGTATGTTTTGTTTAAGTCACTCTGTAAGCATGTTCCGCTGCAGAACTATTTTTAGGTTTTCTTTACATGTCTCTGATTCGGTAGTTAGTTAGTTTGATCTCACACTAATCTCGTATAGCTTACCCCCTCTTCTGTTTTCCCCTTTTAGGTACTGTTCTGGATTCTGGACACTAGACTCAGTACACGGAGGTCTTGGACAGTCTTTGTGGAAAACTATGTTTTCTATTTACATTTTCACTTTTGTTCATTATTCGATTAAAGTTTAAACTGTGAGGATTTATAGTGTTGTGGTATAATTTTTATTTGTGTTTCAATTCATATAATCTAAATTGATTTTACACTGAACTTTACCTTAGAATTGAACTGATTTGTTAATAAACGTTTTTGTATGATTTGGTTTGATAAGATAAACTGTTTTGAATATTTTTCCTACGATCACTTCGGTGATCAATGTAGCATTTCGAATTCAGTCTAAACTTCAAGGTTGGGTTTGGGGTGTTACATTTAGTGGTATCAGAGCCAAGTTTACGAAAACTTGGCCTGTGCTCCTACGTTTTTGTGTGCGTACTTGTTGTTGTTAAAAAGGAATTTTAAAAAAAAAAAACCTTACCACAGTAAATTGAAATGATTGTGTTTTGGAAATGTTTTGTGAAAATGAACTGTTTGAGACTTCGATGCTGGTCCAGGTAAAATTCAGAACTGTACAATTAGAAATATAAACTCTTTTATTATAATTATTTCTATGTTCTGATATTGTAGGCCTTCTAAGTTAGCTCTACGCTAGATATGACTTCCGAAGGTGAACGTGATCGCGATGAGTCATCTGGTCCTCCAGAACGTGTGACTATTTAGGAGTTGGAGGACAATGTGAGTCTGCCGACTTTGGGTGGCAATAACCCAGAGCTTGGTACTGAGGCACTGACCCACTTAGTAAGAGAAGTGCTGGAAGGAGTGTTTGAGGCTGGATAGGAGAGATCAGTGAAACGTTTCAGACTAGATCCGTGGATTGTGGAAAGAAGAGAGATCACAGTTTTATAGGGATGGAATCTCGTTCTGCGAAGAGTGTTAAAACGCATCCGAACTTTTCATCTTGTGAACATTGCAAGAGGTGTCATCCGGGCGACTGTTGGAGGAAGGTAAGAGCGTGTCTCAGGTGCGGATCTAAGGATCATCGGGTTCAAGATTGTCCCCAGCGATTCTGAGTCAGGTATGTCTGGATGTGTTGATTTGAGTATAGAAATGGTATGTGTATCTGCTTCAGTGATTATGTAACACCCCAAACCCGGCCTAGAAGTTTGGCTCAAATCTAGCGTGTCACATTGAAGTGTTTTTCGAAAATCATGTTTCCATTAAAAACCCTTCTTAATAATTAAAAACTTACACCCTTTTTAAACCTTGTTAGAAAACCTCAGCTGAATAACATTCTTAACAACTTTGTAAAAATCTTGGCAGTTGCAGAAGCTTAATTTAAAAATAATTGCAGATACGTGATGTTTTGAAAACAGTAGTTGCTTTGGAAAATCGTGTTCTAATACTAGCAATTATAAGAATAATAAATAAAATTACAAATTAGAAATCTAGAAAATTACAATGGCTTTACTACAACCCATATAAAATAATTTAAAAGTAATAATCAAAACTGTAACATAAACAATGTGTGTGGCTCCCTCCGAGTCCGTCGCAGCTCCGATCCATCTAAGGCTGGAAATTACCTGAAAGGTTAATAAACGGGGTGAGTTTACGAAAACTCAGTGTGTAATCCCCTACTTTATAAAAAAGGAACAGTTAGTCATATAAAAGAATTAAAATTACGCCTGACCCTACTTACGATTTGATTATCAATTGGGCCTTAGCCCATTATAACAGACAGTACCAGATGGGCCTTAGCACTATATAGAATTCAGAATGAAGCCCATAGGCCCACAACAGATACAGAACAGATATTTCATGTATGCACAAATCTAACCCATATCCATCTGTATACACCCCCGTACCAACCTTACACCATGTGGGGAGACAACTCGTCCCACCCATCTACTACAGACCACAGAATTTGGACATGGATGCTAGAACAGATAATGTGACAGAGTCACCAGATACAGATATTGTGGCAGAGCCACCAGAACAGATATTTGTGGCAGAGCCACCAGAACGCTTCCTCCATCAATATAACCCATATCCCATGCAGCAGATATACATGTCATGGCATACAACATACGAAATCAGAATATCATGCCCATATTTGAATCAAACAATCACAGTCAAGTCATTCATATCACCAACATATATTCACAATCAAATTCGTCAACCACACAGTCCAAGTCAGTTACTTGCCCACAAGGGCAGAACGGTCATTTAACACCCTAGGGGCAAAATGTTAATTTTACCCCACAAGGGTATCTCGATAATTCTACCTTACAGGGGTATTTTAGTATTTCTACCCTACAAAGGTATTTTAGTAATTCTACCCTACATGGGTATTTCAATAGTTTTGTAAATTGAGGGCAAAACGGTAATTTTGTAAATCGAGGTACTTTGGTAATTTTACAAGTCGAGGGTATTTCAGTAATTTTGTAAACAAAAGTATTCTAAACAGGGATAACAATACGAATGGGCCTAAAGCCCTTTCTCAGCCCAAATGGGCCCACACGCTCATGTGGTCCTTTTAGCCCAAATCTAGCCACAGATATGAGATTCACCTAGCCTAGTCCAATATTTACTATAAAATCAAACAACTTATCCAATTGGGCCCGTAGGCCCATTGGGCCTACATGGCCCCTTTCGACCCATCGCGGCCCGAAGTAGCCATCCTACAGCCAGAGTAGTAAGAAATACACACCTGATAGGAGACTGGAGTTAATCCGTGCTCTGAGAACTCGTAGCCGACGCCCAACCCAAATAAGCACACCATAAAGCGAAAGGGATCAGCCAAGAAAGGTACCTTTACTCTCCTCATGGTTCTCTCTATTTAAAGCCAACTTTGCATCCAGTCTTATGTTAGCTTCATGATGTGGGATCCCTCCATCATCAGAGTTTAAATTCAACACCAACTCTTGCCACCCCCCGATAGCAAAATAAATGCTCTTTGTTTGCCATGAGTTTCAAACCCTGGACCTCCTTGCCAACTCTATGACGCCACCTTCCTGCCTCTTATGTGGCGCTACTTTGCCACTAGACCCCAACGCTTTCTGTGGCACAATTTCTCCAACAGTATCCTTAAGGCCTACCTACTACACCCAGGGTTTGATTCACCTTAAACCAAAATTTTTGCTAGAGTCCAGGTTTGAACCCAAGACTTCTCTAACACTTCTCAGCACACTTAACCACTAAAACAAGCCTTCATTAACGAAATTTACATGCACAACAAAATATTATAAGCTACCTTCAACCGCTCCCATGCTCAAGGCCCAAAACTTCTAGGCCCAAATTTAGGGTGTTACAACTTTACCTCCCTTAAAGAAATTTCGTCCCCAAAATTTCCATCTAACAGGGTAGTCGTGTAACATCTACCCCACTACGCTACCGCTGCGCACTCTGATCCTACTATCACTATCACACTTCAACTAGAGCTTGAAACATCTCATACATACAACACTTATTCACTGAAGCAGACACATATTTATCACACATATATACAATTTCTATATCCAAACATCACATCCACATAAAATAAATACCAAATTTAAATTCAGACCAATATCTAAGGAATCCACAGTATTTCAATTTCTAAACAGACAAAAGTATTAAGAAGACTTACGGATTTGGTGCTGGAGACTCAGTGTGCCACACTTTTCAAGAGAAATACTTCAAACAGACCACGTGGTCGAAAATAATTTTCTAAAATTCAACCTTTGAAAACCTAATCCACAACCGAGTTGTTGCAACCCAAGCTCTGATACCACTAAATGTAACACCCCAAACCCGGCCTGAAAGTTTGGCTCGAATCTGGCATGTCACATTGAAGTGTTTTTTGAAAACCATGTTTCCATTAAAAACCCTTCTTAATAATTAAAAACTTATACCCTTTTTAAACCTTGTTAGAAAACCTCAGCTGAATAACATTCTTAACAACTTTGTAAAAGTCTTGGCAGTTGCGGAAGCTTAATTTAAAAATAATTGCAGATACATGATGTTTTGAAAACAGTAGTTGCTTTGGAAAATCGTGTTCTAATACTAGCAATTATAAGAACAATAAATAAAATTCCAAATTAGAAATCTAGAAAATTACAACGGCTTTCTACAATCCACATAAAATAATTTAAAAGCAATAATCAAAACTGTAACATAAACAGTGTGTGTGGCTCCCTCCGAGCCTCTCGCAGCTCTGATCCGTCTAAGGTTGGAAATTACCTGAAAGGTTAATAAACGGGGTGAGTTTACGAAAACTCAATGTGTAATCCCCTCATCAGATAAAAGGAACAATCCATATAAAAGAATTAAAAGTCCGCCCCACCCTACTTACAGTTTCAGTATCAATTGGGCCTTAGCCCATTATAACAAACAGTACCAAATGGGCCTTAGCCCATTACAGAATAAGAAACATTATCAGAGCTAGAATCAAAGCGAGAATCAGAATCAGAATTAGGTGATAGAATCAGAATGTGAATGCAATCCCAACCCAATCCATCCGTATACACCCCCGTACCAACCTTACACCATGGGGAGACAACTCAACCCACCTATCTGCTACACACCACAGAATTTGTAGCATGGCTGCCAAAACAGAATATTATGGCAGAGCCACCAGAATCAGATAATGTGGTAAAGCCACTTAACAGAATACATGGCACAAAGCCATCGATAACCGGTCTATAATCGGCACGAAGCCCACAATAACAGCACACAGCCTTCGGTAACATGATCGGCACTCAACCATTAATAATGGGTCTATAATCGGCACGAAGCACACAATATTAATTCGAAGCCCACAATAACGGCACACAGCCTTCGATAACATGATCGACACTCAACCATCGATCGGTCAACAGATATTGTGACAGAGTCACCAGATACAGATATTAGTGGCGTAGCCACCAGAAATAGATATTTGTGGCATAGCCACCAGAACGCTTCCTCCATCAATATAACCCATATCCCATGCAGCAGATATACATGTCATGGCATACAATATACAGAATCAGAATATCATGCCCATATTTGAATCAAACAATCACAGTCAAGTCATTGATATCACCAACATATATTCACAATCAAATCCGTCAACCACACAGTCCAAGTTAGTCACTTGCCCACAAGGGCAAAACAGTCATTTAACACCTTAGGGGCAAAATGGTAATTTTACCCACAAGGGTATCTTGATAATTCTACCCTACAGGGGTATTTCGGTATTTCTACCCTACAAGGGTATTTCGATAATTCTACCCTATAGGGGTATTTTGGTAATTCCACAAACCAGGGGTATTTTGGTAATTTTACAAACTAAGGGTATTTTGGTAATTTTGCAAACCAGGGGTATTTTGGTAATTTTGTAAACCAGGGTATTCTAAATAGGGATAACAATACGAATGGGCCTAAAGCCCTTTCTCGGACCAATGGGCCCACACGCTCATGTGGCCCTTTTAGCCCAAATCTAGCCACAGATATGATATTCACCTAGCCTAGTCCAATATTTACTACACAGTCAAACAACTTATCCAATTGGGCCTGTAGGCCCATTGGGCCCACATGGCCCCTTTCGGCCTATCGCGACCCGAAGTAGCCATCCTACAGCCAGAGTAGTGAGAAATACATACCTGATAGGAGACTAGAGTTAATTCGCGCTCCGAGAACTCTTAGCCGACGCCCAACCCAAATAAGCACGCCATAAAGCGAAAGGGATCAACCAAGAAAGGTACCTTTACTCTCCTCATTGTTCTCTCTATTTAAAGCCAACTTTGCATCCACTCTTATGTTAGCTTCCCGATGTTGGATCCCTCCATCATCAGAGTTTAAATTCAACACCAACTCTTGCCGCCCCCCGTTAGCAAAATAAATGCTCTTTGTTTGCCATGAGTTTCGAAACCTGGACCTCCTTGCCAACTCCATGACGCCACCTTCCTGCCTCTTATGTGGCGCTATTTTGCCATTAGACCCCAAGGCTTTCTGTGGCACAATTTCTCCAACAATATTCTTAAGGCCCACCTACTACACTCAGGGTTTGATTCACCTTAAACTAAAATTTTTGCTAGAGTCCAGGTTTGAACCCAAGACTTCTTCAACACTTCTCAGCACACTTAGCCACTAAAACAGGCCTTCATTAGCAAAATTTACATGCACAACAAAATATTATAAGCTGCCTTCAAGCGCTCCCATGCTCAAGGCCTAAAACTTCTAGGCCCAAATTCAGGGTGTTACAGATTATGTGTTCATGGTGTGTTTGAGAGGTTCCAAGTGCAAGTTGGGGGTGATAGTGTTTTGGGATTAGAGTGTGCAGCGGGAGCACAGTGGTGTAATTTGTGTTATACCACTATTCTGTTAGTTGGAAATTTCAGGGACAAAATTTCTTTAAAGAGGGGTGAGTTGTAAGGCCCCAAATTTTGGGCCTAAAAGTTTTGGGCTTTAAGTGTAAGGTTAGTGGGAAAGTTGCACACATAAGTTAAGTTGTGCAATTAAGTGTTAGAATGGTCCTGCTGGTCTAGTGGATTGGTGTGTGTTTAGTGAACCTTTGGGTTCTGGGTTCGAGTCACTATAGATGCGTTTAGGGAGCCTTTTTATTTTTCTGTTTGTTTAGTTTAAGAGAATAATTATATCGTTTATTATTATTTATTTCACTTTTATTTTACTTTTACTTTTACTTTTACTTTTGTTTTATTTTTATTTCTATTTCTTCTCCTTCTACACGATTTTTTTCTTTTTTCCCTTCATCTGTTATTCGTCTTTCTTCATCTTGACTTTTCTAAATCTCTCTCAAGTGGGTTATCAAATTTTTGCTCCTCTATCGTTCTCTCCGATTGTACAGGTGTGGGACTCAACTCTGACTAATCTACCGTTCTTATGTTTTGCAAATATTGTTTCAGCTTTTCATGAGAGTGCTTGGATTCTCTAGTTTTAGAGTTTTGATGGCTGAAAGGGAGTGCGATACTCTATTTTTCGATGTGTTTTGATAGTACTAAAGTTGGGGGACGGTTTGGTGGCCGATGTGGTGTTTTTAAGGCTATTCAAGGTGGTTTCGTGACTGCCCCAATGGTGACACACGGTCGATGGCGGCACACGGGTGTGGGGCCGATTTGGGGATTTTGTCGTAACCACACGGGTGTGTCCCTTAAGGCACACGGGTATGTGAGTTTGGGAATTAGGGATTTGGGATTTGGGATTTGGGGTCACACGATCATGTGATTAATTTAGGGATTTTAGGGTTCTCACACGGGTGTGTGTTTCGAAACACACAGCCGTGTAGCTGATTTGGGCGTAGGGATTTCACACGGGTGTCTGTTATGGGACACACGACCGTGTCTGATTGCCACACGAGCGTGTGACACCTTCACAGAGTCGTGTCTACTCTGCGTCTAAAATTAGTGGAGTTTGACAATGAGTTACACAGCCTACTCCCATGGCCATGCCTTTGCACCACACGAGCGTGTGCCTCTCTCACACAGCCGTGTGCTACTCCTTACACTGGCGTATGAACCCCACACGGCCTGAAGTGCTCCACACGGTTAGAGCACATGGGCGTGTGGCCCTATTTTGCCAAGGTTGATTTAAGTGTAATCGTGACTTCTATTTGTTCCAACCTCTTGACTAAGATTACTGAGGGTAAATACGACTCTGCTCTGACTTCGGTTTATGTGATAATTTTGATTAAATGTGTGATATGGTTGAAACCGAATTCGAGTTATGAGTATGCGCATTTCTGTAACTAATTGACTAGTTGTATGTGATTGCTCAGAATGACTGTCTGGATTTGTGTTTTGAGTTGCTGCATTTGTATACACACATCGACATATATACATCTACATACAAAGCTTTTGGGTGGGATTTTGAAGAGAAGGGAGATTTACGATCTGGCAGTTTAGCTGCATTCTGAAAGCCTTAATGATACCCAGTGGGTCATAGGCGGTCCCAATACCCTGAGGGTCATGGACATTTCTGTTAACGGTATAGTAGTTTACCGCATTGCACTGTACCACTTGTACGTTAGCTACGCTACGTACCAATATCTGATCTGGCAGTCATACTACACGTCTATACCGCGGTTTATCGCATTTCATAGTATAGCTCATACTCTAGCCTTCCTGTGTGATATATCTGTTCTGGCAGATTATACTGCATGTCTGTTCCGCGGTCTTCCGCATGGCACTGTACAGCTTTCTGATAGTCCCAATTCCCTAAGGGTCATGGGCAATGTATAGGGGATATAAGGTTGGATGGGCTTTTTGAGGTCCTACTTGGAGTGCAGGGATGGGTGGGTTGATTATATCCCCACAAGATGTGTAGGGTTGGACAGAGATGGTGTGTTGGTTGGATGGATGGGTTTATTTTACAACTCATTTGCACTCATATGCATCTGTCTGATTCCGTGACTGTGATATTTGTCTGGCTGAAATATTTTTGTTTGATTGACTGTAAATTTTGATTGTATTATTTGATTGGAAGGCACTCGTGCCTAAAGGAACTTTATGAGATGGGCTAAGGCCCAACCGATTCTGATTCTGGAAAAGGGCTTAGGCTGGTTTGTGACTTCTAAGAATTTTTGATATTGTGATTAACAGGGACATATGACTGTAAAGTTACATATGGTCTATTTTGTTTAAGTCACTCTGTAAGTATGTTCCGCTACTGAACTATTTTCAGGTTTTCTGTACCTGTCCCTGATTCGGTAGTTAGTTAGTTTGATCTCACACTAAGCTCGTATAGGTTACCCCCTCTTCTGTTTTCCCCTTTCAGGTATTGTTCTAGATTTTGGACACTGGACTCAGTACGCAGAGGTCTTGGACAGTCTTGGTGGATAAACTATGGATTCTATTTACATTTTCAGTTTTGTTCATTATTCGGTTAAAGTTTAAACTGTGAGGATTTATAGTGCTTTGGTACAATTTTGATTTGTGTTTCAATTCATATAATCTGAATTGATTTTACACTGAACTTTACCTTAGGATTGAACTGATTTGTTAATAAACATTTTTGAATGATTTGGTTTGATAAGATAAACTGTTTTGAATATTTTTCCTACGATCACTCCGGTGATCAATGTAGCATTCTGAATTCGGTCTAAACTTTTTGGTCGGGTTTGGGGTGTTACAATTTGAAACTCTAAAACACAGTGATACATAAATATTTCAAGAATTTCATTTGCGTTCCTTGATTTCACTACAATCTCATACTCACAGATTACTGTAATATGCCTCGAAAATATCATATAAGTTTCAGATCTTAATCCGAAACAACAATGACTAGCACTATAAGCAGACTTGCCATCACAAAAATGGATAACTTAGTTGTTTAATCAAAAGAGAAAAATCTATACGTACCGAGAGATTTCTTCAAACAGTTAACAACTGTTATAAGATCAAACGTGTATTCATCGCTCAAAATGCACACAAATGTTTCCCATTCAAAACATCTGAAACTATAATCATTTTCCTCGGATAAAAATCACTTACACTCGAAAGTTTTTCGACAATTCGAGTTAACTTTGTTGTGCCAAGTTCGGATCTTTCTCTGACATTAAACATTTTAAACTCTTGTAGTCATCATATATATCACATAACTCTTCATTCAACTCAGACGAAACCATAACTAACATTTCGGTTGATAATGCCTTCGTGCAAAAGAAAGCTTCAACGTTCGAACTAGCTTTAATATACCACCATTTCTCAGATAGAATTGTTCCAATAGACATAATTCTGTATCAATTTTTTAAGAATACAAATTATTTTTCTAGACTATCCCTGAATTCACACATGTACGTTCAAATTTTATTTCCAGTTCGGTGGATAAATTCAAACACATATAACTCAATCATCTTTTCAATCAAATAATTCCAGTCAGACTAAATCACTGAATCAATCTTTTCAAAGAAATGTTTTCTTCTCTTTAGAAGAATAACCCCATACATATCATTGTACAGATGTGACAATCATCACATAGAAATCATAATGTCATAATAAGACCGACGTCTTACCCATAAGAACAGATAATATCTCGGTTGTTAATAAAGCATTTAGACCCAGAAGAAAATCAAATATGATTTGGATAGCAACCAATGCAGAAGCATAACTTTTATAATTCTGATAACAGTACATGTTGTACTCCCAAATTTCAATAGAATTTATGATTATAATAGATATAGCCATTTCCGTCAAATACAGATCTCTTGCAGATAATCACATAGAATCATGAGAAAACCAGAATAGTGAAATTTTCAACGTCTGAAGCTACGCAGAATATCAGAAAATTACAACCCACATAGAATGATATCAACTCCGATGATATCCCAGAAATGTCCAGAAAGAATAATATCACTCATAAATATTGGAATCCACAGTAACAGAAGCAATATAATCTTTACATATTTTCAACAGAAAAATAGCCGGTAGAAACAGAGTATTAACATCATACAAATTTTTTTTTACTGTCAATTTTCATATCCACACAAGAGAATAAATACCAGAGAAAGCAATAGCAATGTCAAATATAACCTAAACAGATTAACCAAAATTTTCATCTTTTAGTATGTTTAACTAATGTTCTAATACGATAAGAACTCCTTCTGAAACTAAATAACCATATTTACTTCTGAGGATTAAAAGTACACACAGAATGCCCAGAAGAAATCATAGTGACTACCAGACTATAATCTCTGCACTCAGCCATCAATACTGTTCAAAAATTATCCTTTCACTGACAAAAATCAATTCAGAAAAGCTTCTAGCTAATATTTTCCTTAGATAACACACCTGAATAGGTCAGTTAATCAGAGTTAACTTTTTATATAATAGTGACTTTGCATAATTTGAATAGTCTTTAGAGCTTTTCAATATCTCTTTTAATACTATCTTCATTTGCTGATTCATTCCCTTTTCTAACCATATTAGTAGTCTTTCAAACACGGACCTCTGTAACTCCACACTCATGAGCTTATTCAACCCAAATCTTATAGATTTTATTGTAACATTTTACGGATAAGAGGGTGAAGTTAGTAAAGCCTCAAATTCAACTCACACACAAATGTACATAACACATACTGTTACACTTAGTCAGTTCATTACTGATTTCACATTCTCAAAACATTTAATAAACATTTGCTTTTACTCACTTTTGTACTTATCACATAGTTCATATGCCAACTCAAATCACTATTTCATGATCAAAGAATTTCACATAATAATCATAATCCAATATCATAACTCATATGCTCAGATAATTATAACATTTATCAATAACAATATAACATTTCGCATTTTTCACAATTTTTACAATTTGGTCCCTATTTCACAAAACACAAAATATGCATAATTCAATTCAATCAATGCTTGGCCGAATATTCCTACACATCATATAAGCCCATATATTTCATTTGTTTAACATTTTAGTCTCTCAATTTCTCACTTTCTCAATTTAGCCTAAAATACTCAAATTCATCAATAATCCCAATACAAAACATAGTAATCTAACACATATATTTCATTCTCTATTATTTAACTTCACAAAACTCACATTATCAACAATGGCACAACTTAAAATTATCAATAAATTCTAAAATTGAGGCATGAGCTTGTAAGATTACTAAGCAACGATTATAAAAACATAGAAATTATCAAAAATCAAACAAAAATGGACCTTTAATTTAACTTGGAAGTAGCCAAACCCTAAAACACCATGGAAGCTTTCTTTTCTTTCTTAATATTCGGCCAACAATAGAATAATGAAGCCAATTTTTTATTTTGTTATATTTAATACATAATAATTATACTAATTACTATTATATCCTTTATGAATTTCATTTATAAAATAAAATAAATGGCTATAATGGTCCACTTACTCTTCCAATGGTCTATTAAAATTATAAGGACTTCACACTTAAGAATACATAGCAAATAAGCACTTTAACAAATAGAATGCCACTTTTACAATTTACGCGATTAAATCATTTTATCAAATTGGGCACTCAAATGATAAAATTAAATCACAAAATTTTCACAGATATCAATTCACATATTATAAGCATGAAAAATAATATTAAAATATCTTTCTGACTCAGATTTGTGGTCTTGAAACCACTATTCTGATTAGGGTCTAAATCAAGCTGTTACAATTGTAACACCTCAAACTCAGCCTGGACGTTATGGCCGAATCTAGCGATGTCACATTGAAGTTTTTTTCATACTGTAACACCTTACCCGTATTCGACGCCGGGACAGGGTTCGAAGCATTACCGGACTTAAACATTCACAAACATGCAAAACCAGGCCAGAAAATTTCATTTAAATTAAAAACATTCAATCACATGCATAACGTCCCTTACACGAGCTACCAATGCTCTAAATATGCATTAAAGGTAGTTTGGGACTAAATCGAGAACTTTAGAAAGTTCTGAGGAAACTTAGAAAAATTTTCCTGAAATAGGGTCACACGCCCGTGTTGACACAAGGACACGCCCGTGTGGACACAGGGACACGCCCGTGTTCTCAGGCTGTGTAGCTATCTGTTTGTGATGTCAGCAAAACAAATTGAACCACACGGCCAAGCCACACGCTCGTGTGCTAGGCCGTGTCCTCCACACGGTTGAGACACATTGTAACAGCCCAATTTAGACCCTAATTGAAACGGTGGTTTCGGGACCACGAATTCGAGTCAAAAAATATTTAAATATTATTTTTTTGTGTTTTTTATATGTGAATTTGCATGTGTGAAAGTTTCGTATGAAAATTTGATTGTTTGTGTGCTTAATTTAATAAAAGGACTTAATTGTGTAAATTGAAAACCTAATAGTTTAAAGCATAAGGGTTGAATTGTTAGTGGCTTTTTAAATTGGAGTGTTTATGTTGAAAATAAACCATAAGCCTTTGTGATGGACGGTTGTCCCTATGTTTATAATTGTTTTCTATTTTATTATTAAAGGATAAATAAGTAAATAGGTTATATGTTAACATATATTATATTAAAACATAAATTAAAGTTATATTCATTATATATCTCATCACCGAAACTAGATAAAAGAAAAAGAAACAAATTTTTTGTGATTTTCGGCCAATTTCAAGCTTGATTCAAGGTTGGTTTGGTTTCAGTTTTTAATAATTTTTACGTTTTTGAGGTCGTTGCTTCGAATACTATCCGACCCATGCTAAAATTTCTGATTTTGATGAATGCTTTGAGTTATTCCATTGATGAATATTTGTGTTTTGTGAATTTTGATGATGAAATATTAAAAATATGTTTTAGATTAACATGTTTTGTATTGGAGTTTTTGATGATTTTGAGTAATTAGGACTAAATCGTAAAAATAATAAATTGAGGGACTAAAATGTGAAATAAATGAAATAAATGGACTAGTATGAGTATAAGGAATATTTGGCCTAAGTTTGTTGTTGTGAGATTTTGCATATTTTGTGTTTTATGCAATATTGACTAAATTGTAAAAAATATGAAATATCAGGGGTAAAAGTGTAATTTTCCCATTTGTGTGTTTTTGGATGAATTTGGTTGAATATTTGATTTAATAAGTTTAATTTATATTAATTTAGATCAAGAAAAGAGAAAATCAGATTTAGATCGGGGGAAAAGTAAAGTTGTCGACTAGCCGATCCGGACCAGTTTTTCATCGTCTGAGGTAAGTCTTTAAGCAAATAAACATTGTTTATTTTGAATGTAAAATAGTTTATTATGCTAATTTGGAATTTATAGAATTATAGTGGAGCTAGCCGAAAATGATTAAGCATGGAAATAATGTGTTTGAGTTTAATTCGACTGAGTTATAGCATTTGAAAATCTGTGTGAATTATATGGAATATCTGGAATTTTTGATATAAGAATTGCTTATGAGACAGCTCTATGATTGTGACATTCACGCTTTGAGCCTAGCAAGCCTTGTGCTGGTGAATTAAATCCGGCTTTATGCCTAGCAGGCTTATTGCCTGTGTATAAAATCAGACTTCGAGTCTAGTAGGCCTTCTGCCGATGTGTGATTTAGGCTTAGGCCTAGCAGGCTTTATGCTGGTGGATTGTTATAAGTTTATGCCTAAAAGATTTTATGCTGATGTGGTAATTTGATACGTTAAATGAGCTGAAATGACCAGGTATGAGCTTAGCTTATTACTTAATTGAAACAAGTTAAGTAAGCTTATTGATATTTATTAAAAGATATGTAAGATATAAGTAAAGAATGTGAGTAGATATGAGAAGTATGTTTCGGCTATATATATATATATATATATATATATATATATAAATATATATGAAATTGAGTTTTGATTCATGAGTATAAATATATATTTGAATGTAAGCATATTTGATATAATGTCATTTTGGAAATGAAAAGTTGAATGATATTATGCTAAATGTGATACATTAGCATTCGGCCAAGGTAACCTATTTGTATAAAAGTATAAGTTATAAATAAATGAGATGATATGTTTGAGATTAAGTATAACAAAAATGTTATAATTTGGCTTGTTTTAAATGTTTTGATTATTCTTTTGTATAGTTAAATTTGTTTATGACTTACTAAGCTAAATTAGCTTACTTTGTGTATTTATGTTTACCTCTGTTTTATAGATTTCGGATTCAAGTTACAAGCTCGAGGATCGTCAGTAAAGTCTAACACACTATTGATCACCTTCAATATTTTATGAACTGAATTTTTAACTTATGGCATGTATAGACTGGAACATGTTTTGAAACGATGAACTTTGGTTTTGTATAAAGCCATGCGAAAATGGCTTGGTATTTATGCTTAGTCTTGCTTTTATGTGTGCTTAGTTATTATGTTTAATGAGCTATGCATGAATGTTGTAAAAATTCATTTCAGTTAAAGTGCTAAGTACCATGGATGGATAATATTTTTGGTAAGTGTTTTATGCATTGAAAATAGCTTTATTATTAGATTTAAATTCGGTATTGGTTGGATTATAGTTAAAGTTTATTTGGTTATCATGTTGTATATCATGGTTGAACATAATCTCTGTTATATGAAAGCCTTGAGGATTGGTTGTTGATTTCGAATGTGGCATGAAGAAATTGGTTATGTTATATGTTTATAAATATATATAAATATTTAATCTTGATTTGAGTTTATATTGGAAATGTATCTGAGTATTTGATGCATGTGAAAAATGTTTTGTATTTCTACTATATGTTTATATTGAGTGTTAAATAAGTTAAAGTAGGCCATGTGATTGTTAAGTAAAAACTAAGACACATACATGATACTATTTGGTGTACTTTTATCATATATACTAAGACAATGATCTATGTTAGCCAAATGGACGAGAAATTAGAATGAGATTGTTTTTAAATGGAAACTCATTATATTTGGTGTTAATATGCAAAATATACAAGTTTTATATAGATTAATATGTTGGTGTCGTATATATATATGAAACAAAAAGGGTTGATAATGTATATTTTATTTCAAATGGTGTATGCATGTGCAGGATTTTTATAAAAATAGGTCTAATATCTTCAACAATGAAATTATTGATGTGTTATATGTCTTGTATATGTATAAATGATAATTTATATCAAGCTATGAATGGCATATATTATGAGTTTCGTTAATTGATTTAGTTATAGTAATTGATGTGATTAAAATTTTGAACTATATTATGTTATGCATATCTGTGTGAATTGTAATATGTTCGGTAATGCCTCATAACCTTAATCCAGCGACGGGTACAGGTTAGGGGTGTTACACACATGGCCGTGTCTCTGCCCGTGTGACTAGTACTTAGGCTATTTTCCAAGCCTTCTATTACCATTAATCCCTTACATCTTTACACACATCAAAGATATACATCATGGCATCATTTTAATGATTTAACATACTTCACTAAGGTATATTCTGAACTTTAACATGCTATCATTCACCTATTACATGTACTCATATAATATCAAACATAAACACAACAATTCTATAGTCATTGACCTTGTCATTTGATGACCACTTTTACCAAACTTTCATAGCCATCAATTTATCAAGTAGCTTCAATCAACATCAAGTATTCATGTTCAAACATTATCAACTTATTTCCATATTATACATTTACCACGTGGCTATAACCATTTCGATCGGTCAAGAAGCACCTATCATGCATATATGCCATAATACCAACCATACATATCCCATAAGCATAAACACATCATCGCATCACAAGCATTAGAACTTATCATGGATAATTAGGCTTACAAGCCACAATCATAATAAGCCACATCTCATGGCTATATACAATGAATCAATATAAGCGAATACATATGGCTAATCGTAACAGCATCTATCATAAAACTAAGTCCCTATACATGCCACTCACTTGAAGACACTAAGATTCATCAATACTCTAAAGGAGGTAGCTTGATAGTATGAGGTTGCCTCCAATGATCTCCAACCCCAAGCTAACCTATCAACACTAAAGAAATAAAAAGGAGGGAGTAAGATTAAAGCTTAGTAAGTCCGTATGAAAATAATAAGCAAATTATCAACATGATTCCATGGAAATATAATCATAATTACACTTTTACTTATTTTCTGGTCATGCTATTTTCTCGAGTCATAGTTACTAAATTATTTATATCTAGAGCTAAGGATCTCCAAATTAATATTTGTAAATTTTCCCTGAAACTATACTCATATATCTTCTTAACATAAAATTTCCAAAATTTTTGGTCTAGCAAAAAAGTACAGTTTATTCTTTAAATTTACCCCTATTCTGCAGTTTGACAGCTTCGACCTTTCTTTCCTAAAAATCAATTATCTCATAGTACAGGTTTCAATTAATGTTCCCATCTATTTCTCTTGAAAATATACTCATTAAGGATCTATTCATATAAACCCTAGCCCATAATAATTTTTGTACAATATTTAGTGAGTTTCCAAATTTGAGATAGGGGAGCCCGAAATGACTCTAACTCTGTCTCACCAAAGTTCAAATATCTCATAATATAAAACTGTTTTGCTTACACCGTTTCTTCTATGTAAAACTAGATTCAATAATATTTAATCTCATATATTATTTAGTCTCTAATTCAATTTCCACAATTTTTGGTGGTTTTTCAAAGTTACACAACTGCTGCTGTCTAAAACTATTTTATTACAAATTTCACTCTTACATAATTTCACTTACTCCATTCCATCTTACCAAAAGTTTGCTCAACTATCGAGCACATTGCTCATAAATTTCCACAAACATATACCTGCACTTATTCATCACATGGTCATGTTCACATGTATTTTCATTTAGTCGATTTCCCGTTGAACTCATCGGAATAATAACAGATACACGGTTGCCTGCACATATTACCACCCTTGTAATTGAAGCTATCTGGTACGCATAGTAGCCTGCACTTAGTACTACACATGCGACCAACAATCCGGTACACATAGTAGCCTGTACTTAATACTACACACATGACCTAACCATTTGATACGCGTAGTAGCCTGCACTTAGTACTACACACGTGATCAAAGTTGTCAGGTACGCATAGTAGCCTGCACTTAGTACTACACATGCGACCTAACTATCGGGTACACGTAGTAGCTTGCACTTAGTACTACACATGTGACCTAAAATCATCTTAAACACATAGTAGCCTACACATAATACTACACATGTTTTCTCACAATGGATCATTTGTATCATTTCTATTTCGAAGGTTCAACCGGGAAATTCCTCACTTTTCAACATTTAACAAATTCATTCATAGTCTATTTCGATTCTTAATTTACATCAAATGATCATTCTGTAGGCAGCCACATCTCATATAATAACGAAATATAATAACATAAAAATAATCGATATATTATTTACATACAAACTTACCTCGAACGCGAGCACGGCTATATATTCTGATTTAGTCCATAATCTCATTCATTTCCAATCTATGCCCGAATCTCATCTTCCTTGATCTATAATATCATATTTAGCTTACTAATTAGTCACATTATTCATATGGGTCCAAAAATCCTTTTTTTACAAATTTGGATTTTGACCCTTAAACTTTCACATATTTGCACTTTTTCCCCAAGGCTTGTAAAATGATTTTTATCCAATTTCCTTTCATTTTAAGCCTAGACGAATCATTTTCATAACTATAGCAGCCCTTAATTTCCACTAAATCACACTTTTATGACAAATTTTGTAACTTTTGCAAAACGGTCCTTTTTGACAATTTCATCAAAAATCACTTAGTAAAAGTCATTTATTACACACCGAGCATTCATTTTCTACCATTAGACATCAAAACACATGCATGCCATCCATGTGTAAATTTTTAAACACAAACCCTAGCTCAAAATATGGGTAGAAATGAGTAGATCTTGTTACAAGGATTTCAAAAACGTAAAAATCATTAAAAAGGGGCTAGAACGGACTTACAGTCGAGATTGGAAGCTTGAAAAACACTAGCTATGTCTTCTCCATGCAAGTTTCAGCCATGGGGTAGAAGATGGACAAACATTGGCTTTTAATTTTGTTTTTAATTCATTTTAATTACTAGATTACCAAAGTGCCCTTAACTTAAAAATATTCTATTTCACCCATTTCATGTCCATTTTTGTCCAAAAAATTATCCAATGGTCTAGTTATCATTTAAGGGCCTCCAATTTAAAATTTCATAATAATTAAACACCTCTAACATGTAGAACTCAACTTTTACACTTTTTACAATTTAGTCATTTTGACCAAATTAAGTGCCCAAACGTTAAAATTTTCGAACGAAATTTTCACGAAATCATCCAGTGAAATTGTAGACCATAAAAATATAATAAAAAAAATTTTAATGTGTCAAATTTGTAGTCCCGAAACCACTGTTCCGATAGGCCCTAATTCTGGATGTTACACGTAAAGCATGATATCGTTTGCAAAGCCCAATCTTTATTAAGCCTCTTTGTGTTACCTAAAAGATGATTTTAAAACTTCCATCGCTATCCACAGTATTTACTTTAAAATGTTATCAATTCCAATATCTCGTTTGTAGCAGAAGCTCTTTAAACAGTTGCGTACTAGCGTTTACTTGTAAAACGTTGTTTTCTTGTGGTAGCTCTTAAAACCGTTTACGCATTCGTGGTATTTTTAAAAAACATTTATCTTTTGAAAACCCACATCCTACTACTAGCAGTTATAACTCAAAATAATAAAACCCCAAAATAAAGATAAATAATTAAAGAGGCCTTATTACATCAAAATACCCATAATTTAAAATCAAACAAGAAACTATGTGCGGTTGTGTGGCCACCTTTGAGTCCCTCGCCGCACCGATTTGCCTAAGCTTGGGGATTTCCTGTACAGATAAACATATGGATGAGTTTACGAAAACTCAGTATGTAATCCCATATAAACAAACAGTTAATCAAACAGTGCAATTACAGTCTGGGCCTAAGCCCTTATTAAAATCAGTGACAATATTAGTTTAGGCTTTAGCCCATCCCAATACAGAAGCAGTCATATATTCAGGCCTTGGCCCATTACAGTAACAGTAAACAGTGAAGTAACAGTAAATAGTATGCAAGTCCTACCCATCCAACCTCTACACACCATCTCCGTTCAACCCTACACTCTATGTGGTTGTAGCAGAGTTGTTAGTATAATAGGCTTAGAGCCATCAGTGATTTGCAGTATAGCTGCTAGTACAGTCCACTTCCTCCAATCATATAAAAACTCACCCCCATGCAATGCATAATGCCACATGTCATGTCATAGCCTAATATTAAACATGTACTCTACACAGTTACAATAGTATGCTAAAATATAAACATATATCACATAGGGGCAAAACAGTTAACTTACCATGTAGGGGTGTAACATCCCGAAATAGGGCCTAAACAGAACAGTGGTTGCTAAACCACAAATCCAAGGTAGAAAAATTTATTTTATTATTATTTTCAGGTTCATGATATGATTTCATGATTGTGTGAAAATTTCGTGATGAAATTCTATGCATAAAGTGCTTAAGTTGAGATTAGGGACTAAATCGAATAATTTGCAAAACTTGCATTCTAAAAGTTTTTAGTATGAAATTGATTTGGAATATTAATTAGGAGGGTTTAAATAACAATTTGACCAATTTCTAAGTTCATGGACAAAATAGGACATGGATGGAATTTTTGAAAGTTTAATAAGGAAGGGCATTTTGGTCATTTAGATATTAAATGAAATAAAAAGGGAAAAAATAACACAAAATTCATCATCTTCTTCATTAGCACGAAATTTCAAGGGTTCTCCATAGCTAGGGTTTGTTTCAAGCTTTCAAGCTCCATAGTAAGTGATTCCAAGTCTCGTTTTTAATGTTCTTTACGTTTTCGGAGTCCCGGTAGCTCGATAAAGCTTATGCTAGCAATAATTTAAGTTAGGGTTCATATTTGGAAAAATACCCATAGGTGAAAAGTGTTTATTTTGATGTTTTATGATAGAATATGAGGTCTTAGATTATGTTAGACAACTTGTGCTACTTGGTTTTAGGTAAAACGAGTAAAGGGCTTAATCTCCAAAAAATACCTAATAGTCACAAGTATATGTTAGAGTGAGAAATTGATTTTGCTATAGAAGGAAAAAACGATCAGCATGTCATAAAACATAAGAAAATAGGCTGAAGTTTAATTTACTTAGATTTGGGGCAAAAGTGTAAATATGCAAAGTTTAGGGGCAAAATGTAATTTTTCCAAAGTTTGAGTAAAGGACTGTTTTTATAAATGTGAATATTAAATAAATTAAATTTTCTATTATAGATCAAGAAGAGCGAAATTCGGGAGTAGATCGGGGAAAAGAAAAAGTAAAGGACTAAATTGTAAAGTTTAGTCACATTTTGTATCGAGGTAAGTTTATAGTAAATAAATGCAATATTCTTTTATTTTACATTATTATTGTAAATTTCCAGCATTTATATACTTATTTTATGAGAATATTTGAAGTCGAATTAAAGGCGAAGAGGCCCCGTTTGAACCTTAGAAATGTTAGGATATTGGGGTTGACAGGACAGGACAGGACAGAAATGAGCCATGTAAGTCCATATCAAATATATGGCTTTGGAGACAGGATTGAGCCATGCAAGCCCATATTAGATATATATATGGCATTAGAGACAGGAAAAATTCATGTAAGTCCATGTCGAAGACATGGCATTGGCAGGATATTGATAGGCAGGAACGACCCTAGTATCCTTAGTATTCCAAGTGGTTCAACGGGTCATTGTACACGTTAAATTACAAAGAAATTATCAGCAAAAGGGAAGGTAGATTATATTTATGAATAGTGAAAGGTCAGGTAAGAAAGAAGGTAAGTGAGTAAAGAAGAAGGTAGAAAATGAGAAGTAAACAAAGTTTATGAGGCTAGGTGACATTATGTATAATTATTCATTATGTTGAATGTTGTAATTTATTTGCTTGTAAGCTTACTAAGCCTAGTGCTTACTCTCTTTATTTTCTTCTTCTTATAGTTTTTATCAAGCCACTCGGGGATCGAAGGAAACGTCAGAGACCCGATCACACTATCGAAGGAATCACATTGGTATAGTTAGACGTTTCATTTTGTGTATGGCAAGTATAGGAACTTGGTTTCTTTTGATATGATATGATCAATGAATGATGTGTAAATACTTGCTAGTGATTAGCTAATAGAATGGCTGATGATATACATGTTTAATAGTATGTATGATTAAGCAGTAACTATCACATGAAAACTATGAAAAATGTGAAAGTAACTTAAAAATGGATTCAAGTATCAGAAATAACGTGACTTTGAAAAATCACTAAAAATCGTAGAGACATGGTTTGATGGTTAATAATATATGAAATTAAAACTCATTATGTATATTTTCATATGGAATAAGAAAAACAGGTAAACATTTTGTATTTTATAAGATATCTGAGTTTTAGTGAAATAGGGCCAGAGCGATTTCTGGATCCCCTGTTTCAAATTTAGAAATTCACCATAAATTTTAAGAAAGTAATTAGGTGGTGTAATTTATATGTTTAGAATTATTATTTAATCTAGTTTTAATAGAAACAAACTTTATAGTCATATGAATTTTGTAGAGGGATAAAAGTGGTTTGTAGTAAGTAGAGGTCAATGCAGTCGAATTCTAAAATAGGGATAATTTTAACTAATAAAATGTACTAATTGGATAAGTAAAAAATTCTAGAAAAAAATTAGTAGATAGATATATGAGTCTAGTTTCAGGAAAAATTTACAGATCTTAATTTTGAGTTTTTAAACTTGAGAAATGAATTTTTAAGCAACCATGATGCAGAAAAATAGTTTATTCTAAAAATTAAAATCAGTGGTTTAAAGTTGTTTAAAAGGTAAAATAAGTTTAGTAACACCTCAAGCTTGACTCCGGTGATGGTTTCGGGCATGCGGGCGTTACATTTATTGGTATCAAAGCAGGTTTAGTCGGTTCTCAGAACAGTTAGTGTGAGTAAAAGTCTATCTATACATGCCATACCTGTATTTTGATAGTGTGACAACTCCTGACGATTTTTAAATATTTTGTTTTATAGTAATGGATCTCGAGCGAGCTGGTGATGATGATGTAGAAACTAATGCGCCTGCTCCTGCGGAAGGGGCAACTCCATCTGATAATAGGCCAGTAACAGTTGATTATGGAGGAGTGACTCGAGAAACTCTCTTCCAAGCTTTGAATGATTGGTTTGCCGAGTTCGTTCGTACGAATCCGGCAGTTAGACCTCCACCCACTCATGATTCTGAGGCTACCCATGTAGCTCAAGCTCCCCTAGTCACAGGTACAATGATAAGAGAAAATCCACCAGTTGATAGAATCATGAAACAAGGGGCAGAAGAGTTCCGAGCAACAAAAGATGATGATGCAGAAAGAGCAGAATTTTAGTTAGAAAATACTATCAGAGTCTTTGACGAATTATCTTGTACACCCGAGGAATGTATGAAATGTGTAGTATCACTTCTTAGAGACTCAGCCTACCACTGGTGGAAGACACTTGTATCAATTGTACCAAAGGAGAGGGTCACTTGGGATTTCTTTCAGGAGGAATTTCGTAAAAAGTACATTAGTCAGAGGTTTATTGACCAGAAGAGAAAGGAATTCCTGGAATTGAAACAAGGTAATATGACGGTGATTGATTATGAGTGCGGATTTGTCAGGCCTAGTAAATATGCTCGAGAATGTGTGTCCATAGAGGCTATCATGTGTAAAAGGTTTGAGGATGGGTTAAATGATAATATCCGACTGTCAGTGGGTGTCCTAGAAATAAAAGAGTTCGTTATTTTAGTTGAGAGAGCCTGTAAGGCGCAGGAGTCTATTAAAAAGAAAAGGCAAAGTTGAGACAGAGACACAAAATACAAAGAAGAGAGACAGATGAGCGAGTCATTCCGGCTACATCCAAAAGGCCAAAGGAGTTTTCTACGAGATCTAGTTTCTCACCGGGTATTCTAGTCGAGAATAGAGGCAAAGCAGATTTAAGGATCTCAAGGCTCGCACCATCTCGATCGCGAGTGTAGGAAATGTTGGACAGGGTAGATCGTGGTGTCTACGGTGTGGTAGACTTCATTATGGTCCTTGTCGGGCAAAGAAAAATGTTTGTTATAAATGTGGTGCTCCGGATCATTTTGTATGAGAATGTCCAGAGGTGGCTAACCGAGAGGTAACACAGAGTGCTAGATCTGGAAATGCTCCTACTAGAGGCAGATCACCGAGGCAACCGGGAGTAGGAGCAAGTAACAGAGGTACCTCAAGAGATTCGGCTGTAAGACCAGGTGTTAGAGCCCCTGCAAGGACTTATGCTATCCGTGCTCACAGAAGAGGCATCCTTCCCTGATGTGATTACGGGTACATTTTCTCTACATGATATTAATGTCATTGCTTTGATTGATCCGGGTTCAACTCATTCATATGTTTGCAAGAAATTAATGCCTAGTATAAATATGCCTATAGAATCTACAGAATTTGTGATTAAAGTATCGAATCCATTAGGCAAGCATGTATTAGTAGATAAAGTATGTAGAAATTGTCCTTTGATGATTAGAGGCTACTGCTTTTCCTACGATCTCATGCTATTGCCATTTGATGAGTTTGATGTGATTCTTGGTATGGATTGGTTGACTACACATGATGTGATAGTGAATTGTGGAAAGAAATTCATTGAGTTGAAGTGTGAAAATGGTGAAATTCTTCGGGTTAACTCAGAAGAGTCAGATAGTTCATTTCCCATAATTTCTGTTATGTCTGCTTAGAAATGTTTGAGAAAAGGGTATGAAGCTTATCTTGCTTTTGTATTGAACACTAAAGATCCGCAATGAAAATTGAGTCGATGCTCGTGGTATGTGAGTTTCCCGATGTGTTTCCAGAAGAACTACCAGGTTTACCTCCTGTTAGAGAAGTTGAGTTTGGTATTGAGTTGATTCCAGGTACCACGCCCATTTCTATTGCTCCTTATAGAATGGCTCCATTGGAATTGAAAGAATTGAAAGCTCAGTTGCAGGAATTAACAGATAAAGGCTTTGTAAGACCCAGTAGTTCACCATGGGGTGCACCAGTGCTATTTGTGAAAAAGAAAGATGGATCGATGAGATTGTGCATAGATTATCGGTAACTTAACAAGGTAACAGTAAAGAACAAGTATCCATTGCCTAGAATTGATGATCTGTTTGATCAATTGAAGGGAGCTACTGCGTTCTCCAAGATAGATTTGAGATCCGGATACTATCAGTTGCGAGTTAAAGAGTCAGATGTCCTAAAGACTGCTTCCCAGACTAGGTATGGTCATTATGAGTTCCTTGTGATGCCATTTGGCTTGACTAATGCTCCTACCATTTTCATGGACTTAATGAACCGAATTTTCAGACCGTACTTGGATAAGTTTGTAGTTGTGTTCATTGATGATATCTTGATTTATTCTCATGATGAGACTGAGCATGCAGAGCATTTGAGAACAGTTTTATAGATTTTGAGAGAAAATCAGTTGTATGCCAAGTTCAGCAAAAGTGAGTTCTGGTTACGAGAAGTTGGTTTTCTTGGACATATTGTATCAGGTGAAGGTATTAAGGTTGATTCGAGCAAGATTTTAGCTATTGTTGATTGGAAGCCTCCTAGAAATGTATCAGAAGTTAGAAGTTTTCTTGGTCTTGCCGGATATTATAGACGATTTGTAGAGGGATTTTCCATGATAGCTACCTCGCTGACAAGATTGCTGTGAAAGGATATCAAGTTTGAATGGACTGAGAAGTGTCAACAGAGTTTTGACAAGTTAAAAACATTGTTGACTAAAGCTCCTGTTTTAGTACAACCAGAACCAAGTAAGGAGTTTTTGATTTACAGTGATGCGTCCATGAATGGACTTGGTTGTGTACTTATGTAGGAAGGGAAGGTAATTGCTTATGCCTCTAGACAGCTAAAGCCATATTAGAAGAACTATCCGACACATGATTTAGAGCTAGCTGCCATTATTTTTGTGTTGAAGATTTGGAGACATCATTTGTAGGGTGAGAAGTGCCATATATTCACTGATCACAAAAGTTTGAAATATTTGATGACTCAAAAAGATTTGAATTTGAGGCAAAGAAGATGGTTAGAGTTGATTAAAGATTATGACCTAGTGATCGATTATCACCCAGGTAAGGCAAACATTGTTGCTGATGCTTTGAGTAGGAAATCTTTATTTGCATTAATAGCTTTGAACACTAGTCTAGCCTTATCAGATGATGGTTTTATCTTAGCTGAGTTGAGAGCTAAACCGATGTTTCTTGAAGAAATTTTTGAAGCTCAAAAAAATGACAGTGAGTTGTTAGCCAAAAGAGATCAGTGTGAGTCGGATATAGAGTCAGATTTTCAGATCAGTTCTGACAATTGTTTGATGTTCCGAGACAGGGTATGTGTACCGAAGAATGATGAGCTTATTCGAAAGATCTTACAGGAAGCACATAGTAGTTTTTTGTCTATTCATCCAGGTAGTACAAAGATGTATAATGATTTGAAGAAAATGTACTAGTGTGTAGGAATGAAAAGGGACATTTCAGAGTTTGTTTCTAGATGCTTAATCATCACAGTGTAAAGGTCGAACATCGTGTACCTTCGTGTTTATTGCGACTGTGCTAGTCCCCTCGAGTGGAAATGGGATCGAGTTACTATGGATTTTGTGACAGGATTGCCGTTTACACCGAGAAAGAAAGATGCAATATGGGTTGTGATTGATAAGTTAATGAAGTCGGCTCATTTTATCCCAATTCGTATGGATTATTCACTTGACAAGTTGGCCGAGTTGTATATTTCAGAGATAGTCAGACTATATGGGGTACCATTATCGATCATTTCAGATAGAGATCCAAGATTTACTTCATGGTTTTGGAAGAAATTACAGAAGGCTTTGGGCACAAAGTTGAGTTTTAGTACAGCTTTCCATCCTCAAACCGACGGTCAGTCAGAGAGAGTTATTCAGGTACTTGAAGATATGCTTAGATGTCGTGTCTAATGAATTTCAAGGCGATTGGGAAAATATTTACCATTAGTAGAGTTTGCCTACAATAATAGTTATCAATGAGTTTGAAGATGGCACCTTATGAAGCTTTGTATGGACGTAAATGTCGCACACCTTTGTATTGGACAGAGCTTAAGGAAAATCAGATTTACGGGGTTGATCTAGTTAAGGAAATAGAAGAGAAAGTAAAAATCATCGAGATTGCTTGAAAGCGACTTGAGCATGGACAAAAGTCGTATGCACATTTGAAGAGAAAAGAGATTGAGTATCAAGTTGGTGACAAAGTTTTTTTGAAAGTATCCCCGTGGAAGAAAGTTCTCAGATTTGGCAAGAAAGGCAAACTAAGTCCACGCTTTATTGGACCGCTTGAAGTGATTGAGAGAGTCGGACCATTAGCATATCGGTTAGCTTTGCCGATTGAGTTAGAGAAGATACATAATGTATTTCATGTGTCTATGCTACGTCGTTATCGTTCGATCCGTCACATGTGATTTCTCGCACAGAGGTTGAGATTCAAATTGACATGACTTACGGTGAAGAACCGATAAAGATTCTAGCTCGAGAGGTAAAGCAATTAAGGAATAAAAGTATTGCATTTGTGAAAGTACTATGGAATAGACATGGGGTAGACGAGGCTACATGGGAACCCGAAGAGGCTATGCAAAACAAGACTCAAATCTTTTCACAGTAAGATTTTCGGGGACGAAAATCCCTAAAGGGGGGAGAAATGTAACATCCCGAAATAGGGCCTAAACAGAACAGTGGTTGCGAAACCACAAATCCAAGGTAGCAAAATTTATTTTATTATTATTTTGAGGTTCATGATATGATTGCATGATTGTGTGAAAATTTCGTGATGAAATTCTATGCATAAAGTGCTTAAGTTGAGATTAGGGACTAAATCGAATAATTTGCAAAACTTACATTCTAGAAGTTTTTAGTATGAAATTGATTTGGAATATTAATTAGGAGGGTTTAAATAACAATTTGACCAATTTCTAAGTTCATGGACAAAATAGGACATGGATGGAATTTTTGAAAGTTTAATAAGGAAGGGCATTTTTGGTCATTTAGATATTAAATGAAATAAAAAGGGAAAAAATAACACAAAATTCATCATCTTCTTCATTAGCACGAAATTTCAAGGGTTCTCCATAGCTAGGGTTTGTTTCAAGCTTTCAAGCTCCATAGTAAGTGATTCCAAGCCCCGTTTTTAATGTTCTTTACGTTTTCGGAGTCCCGGTAGCTCGATAAAGCTTATGCTAGCAATAATTTAAGTTAGGGTTCATATTTGGAAAAATACCCATAGGTGAAAAGTGTTTATTTTGATGTTTTATGATAGAATATGAGGTCTTAGATTATGTTAGACAACTTGTGCTACTCGTTTAGGTAAAACGAGTAAAAGGGCTTAATCTGTAAAAATACCTAATAGTCACCAAAGATATCTTAGAGTGAGAAATTGATTTTGCTATAGAAGGGAAAAATGATCAGCATGTCATAAAACATAAGAAAATAGGCTGAAGTTTAATTTACTTAGATTTGGGGCAAAAGTGTAAATATGCAAAGTTTAGGGGCAAAATGTAATTTTTCCAAAGTTTGAGTAAAGGACTGTTTTTATAAATGTGAATATTAAATAAATTAAATTTGCTATTATAGATCAAGAAGAGCGAAATTCGGGAGTAGATCGGGGAAAAGAAAAAGTAAAGGACTAAATTGTAAAGTTTAGTCACATTTTGTATCGAGGTAAGTTTACAGTAAATAAATGCAATATTCTTTTATTTTACATTATTATTGTAAATTTCCAGCATTTATATACTTATTTTATGAGAATATTTGAAGTCGAATTAAAGGCGAAGAGGCCCGTTTGAACCTTAGAAATGTTAGGATATTGGGGTTGACAGGACAAGACAGGACAGAAATGAGCCATGTAAGTCCATATCAGATATATGGCTTTGGAGACAGGATTGAGCCATGTAAGCCCATATTAGATATATATATGGCATTGGAGACAGGAAAAATTCATGTAAGTCCATGTCGAAGACATGGCATTGGCAGGATATTGATAGGCAGGAACGACCCTAGTATCCTTAGTATTCCAAGTGGTTCAACGGGTCATTGTACACGTTAAATTACAGTGAATTATTAGCAAAAGGGAAGGTAGATTATATTTATGAATAGTGAAAGGTCAGGTAAGAAAGAAGGTAAGTGAGTAAAGAAGAAGGTAGAAAATGAGAAGTAAAGAAAGTTTATAAGGCTAGGTGACATTATGTATAATTATTCATTATGTTGAATGTTGTAATTTATTTGCTTGTAAGCTTACTAAGTCTAGTGCTTACTCTCTTTATTTTCTTTTTCTTATATTTTTTATCAAGCCACTCGGGGATCGAAGGAAACGTCGGAGACCCGATCACACTATCGAAGGAATCACATTGGTATAGTTAGACGTTTCGTTTTGTGTATGGCATGTATAGGAACTTGGTTTCTTTTGATATGATATGATCAATGAATGATGTGTAAATACTTGCTAGTGATTAGCTAATATAATGGCTGATGATATACATGTTTAATAGTATGTATGATTAAGCAGTAACTATCACATGAAAACTTTGAAAAATGTGAAAGTAACTTAAAAATGGATTCAAGTATCAGAAATAACGTGATTTTAAAAATCACTAAAAATCGTAGAGACATGGTTTGATGGTGAATAATATATGAAATTAAAACTCATTGTGTCTATTTTCATATGGAATAAGCAAAATAGGTAAAGGTTTTGTATTTTATAAGATATTTGAGTTTTAGTGAAATAGGGCCAGAGTGATTTTTGGATCCCCTGTTTCAAATTTAGAAATTCACCATAAATTTTATAAAAATAATTAGGTGGTGTAATTTATATCTTTAGAATCCTTATTGAATCTAATTTTAATAGAAACAAACTATATATTCATATGAATTTTTTAGAGGGAGAAAAGTGGTTTGTAGTAAGTAGAGGTCAGTGCAGTCGAATTCTGAAACAAGGGTAACTTTAACTAATAAAATGTACTAATTGGCTAAGTAAAAAATCTAGAAAAAAATTAGTAGATAGATATATGAGTCTAGTTTCAGGAAAAATTTACGGATCTTAATTTCGAGTTTTGAAACTCGAGAAATGAATTTTTAAGCAACCATGACGTAGAAAAACAGTTTATTTCAAAAATTAAAATCAGTGGTTTAGAGTTGTTTAAAAGGTAAAATAAGTTTAGTAACACCTCAAGCTTGACTCCGGTGACGGTTTCGGGCGTGGGGGCGTTACAAGGGGCATTTTAGTCATTTTACCACATAAGGGCAAAATAGTCATTTTATTGATTAAGGGTCCAGGTACGCTTACCGACCCAATAGAACGTCCACATTCGTCTCGGGTGACCCGTGCAACCTTAACAGTCAAACAGTGAAAATGGGCCCAAAGCCCATATTGCGGGCCCATGTAGGCCCACACGCCCGTGTGGCCCACAAAGCCCAAAAATGGCCGTGGCCGCGTGGATTACACAGCCTAGCCCTATATTCTCCACACCTCTGTGCGATTTACCCGTGTGGGGCCCACAGGCCTGTGGGGCCCACACGTCCTAACATGGCCCAAAAGAACCTTAACCCATGAAATCGCTCATGGTGGCCTCTACGATCAAACGCCCACATTTCTGTGTTCGAATTACCACACGAGCGAGTGTACGCCATATGGCATCAAAGATTACATTTTCTAGCTTTTTGTCGATCTATAGTTTGGGTAGTGTTTACACACACCTGGCCTATTTTTGCTCCTAACCCTACGTGAGCACCCTAGTTACCTAATATTTGATCAAAAAACATTCCATTAGTCACCACACAGACAAGTTAATGATAACCTAAAACAAGTTATCCAACTCCTAGTGGGACTATTCATATCGTTAATCCAATAACAGAGAAACAATTCCTCTCCTCTTCCGCATCAACGACGGTCCTCAGCCCCTTGGCCGCCTCCTGATCAAATAATGCACTATCCTGTTAAAAACTAATCTTCAAATAACCTAGCAGTGAAGGAATGAATACTTATTGAAAATTAATGAAAGGCTAAAAACGACAGTAGTTTTATAGGAAGATGATAATTCGATGCTAGAAGAAAGAGTATAAGGAGTCCAAAAATTCAGCAAATAGAGAGCCCAGAATTTGGCTAAAAGGGACTGAAAATAATTCGGCTAAACAAAGAGTAAAGGAGAAAGGGGAGAGGTAAATTGTAGCGATAGTTTGGGAAAAACAAAGTCAGGGAAGAAAAGTGGAAAAACTAGCACAAAACCTCAGCAACATTCGGCCCTTCAAAAAGAAAAGATAACAATCGCCCCAAAGAAACAAGCGGTAGTGAGAGGAGTAGAAAAGAAGAGATCGGAAGCAACGAGAGACAAAATTCAATGGAAAGAATACATGAAAATGAAAGAGTTGGGTAAGGGAACATTCGGCAGAAAAACAAAACAAAAATGGAGAGAAAAAACCACTCAAAATCGAACTCTTGAGGAACCAGAGTTCAAGTTCGGCACTAACACTTCCATATCCTCAAATTCCCTTATTTTTCTCCCCAAAACACTCCTCAAATCCCCAACAACTAAAATTTTCTTAATAATCCCTTAAAATTTGGCCACAACCATCCCCCCACAACTCGTTCGGTCAAACACAACTCTTCTATGACCAAACAATAAAAATAGATCCAATGTTGGTGCATGTACTCGAACTCCAGACCTCAGATAATAGTAACACACCACTTATCCCTTAGGCTAGCAGGATCTCTTTTGTCATGTTCTTCCTTTATTTACATAAAAGTCTACTGCCTAGAGGCAGTGCTTATTCCTCTAAAAACAAAACTTTTTGCACTTGCTTAGGTTTGAACCTAAGACTTCTCAGACACTTCCTAGAGCACTTAAGCACTGAATCAGATACACAATTGTGTCACTTTCTTGCACAGCTAAATATTTATGAGCAGTTTCCTAACTGTTCCCATACTCATGACCTAATACTTCTAGGCCCAAAATTCAGGGCGTTACAAAGATGGTGAATTTATTTAATCAAAACAGGCAACTGTTTCAGCCTAAGTTCGGAGAAGAATTCGTTATTTACTGTAATGCTTTACTCAGATGATCTTAAATTATGCTAGTTTGATTATTATAGAGTTGAGAGTTAAATCGTTATTTCTTCAGTGAACTTGTGTGTTGCAAAGAAAATATTTGAATTTGTTAGCTATACGAGAACATATTCAGAATGATCAAATCACTCATTTTAGTATTGATTATGATGATAGTCTATATTTTCAGAATTGAATTTGTATGCTAAACAATTTAGAAAGATTATATATAAGACATCTTATACAAGTTTCCTAGCAGTGTCCATTTGATTTAAATCAAGCATTAACTTGAGAAAGAATTACTTGGGGCCGTGTATAAAACGTGAAATTTCAGAGTTTTTACTGAGATGCTTGATATGTCAATAGGTTTGATCTGTTGTAATTCGATGTAGCAGATTAAACTAGGTTTCGCATTAAATGAGGTTGAATACAAGCATTTTCGTTATGTTTTAGTTAAGTTTTCTTAGTTTTATTATATTCAATAAAATGTGAAATGTAACACCCTATATCCGGCTTGGTCGCCAAGACCGAATACCAGATGCCATACCACCGTCTCATGTCATATACAATGAGTGAAAGTTCATTCTAAAAAAATGCCTTTCATTTTATCATTCGTATAGGTTTTAAGTCAATAATATTTGTTAGTTATCAATGTTACATGCTAACTGTTCATCAAATAGTCGTATAATAATAGTCACCACTATGCTTTTTCCAAGAAGTCGAAAGCTCAAACTAGTTCTTCCTTTAACCTGTTGAAGTCTCCAATGAATCTGAGGCTTTATACACATTTAGCATACAAAATTCACAATCAGATAGTAATTAAGGGCTCACTTAATCCATCTGAAACATCAATCTATTCTAAGTTCTCATACCTCAAAAATTCAAGATACCATCATTATCAAAATTGAAATCTCTCTTAACACCTTGCTCAACCTGTCATATAACATATACATCATGTACACATTTGCTCCTTTCACAATAGTTACCATATCCATGTATCATACATTTGAGCTTCTCATCACCATGCATAATTTTATAATCATATAAGCATAAAGCCACAAAATAAATATAGATACAAGAAAACTTACACTCAAAATTTAGAGTAGGGGTTTAGGCTACTACTAAATTCTAAAATTACACATGACTCGTGTCTACGAGCAGTGATTCCAAACACTTACCACTAAGCTTTCACCGAGAAGCCAAAAGCTCAAACTAGTTCTTCCTTTAACTTGTAGAAGGCTTCGATGAATCCGAGGCTTTATACACATTAACTATACAAAATTCACAATTAGATAGTAGCTAAGGACTCACTTAAACCGACTAAAAAATCAACATATTCTAAGTTCTTATTAAACCAAAATTTAACATAACAAACTTAGAATGCTCAAAACTTAGTCTACGATCAACCTTTTCACCTAAAATGAATTTCATTCACCTAATTAGTCATCTACGCCTAATCCTCAACCTTTAAACCACTAAAAAATACCCAATTCATGGTATCAAATTTTTTTTGACATATTTTCGAAAATTTTCACAAAATTCATTAATATCTAATAAATCATTAATGAAACTTAAAGGTAAGTTTAGAGACCTTCTAATCATGACAAAATGAGTTAAAAAACACTTTAAAACCACGTTTTTACTCAAAATCTGGAAATCCACCATTAATGTCTCAATTTTTGACTTTTATTAAAAACTTACAATTGATTGGCTAATGCCTCAATTTTAAGGACTTGATATCATTAAAAACTCATAAGAATTTGAAACATTACCTTTGATGGAAGATTAAATGAGTTTTGATGCAAATCTAAAAAAATCCACTTTTGGAGAAAATGATGAAATCTATGGAGTTTTGGGTGTTTTACAAGTGATTCTGAGTGTTTAAGGCTTGGGTGTTCAGAGAAATCAAAAGCCTATAGTTTGGAAATCAAAATTTAGTGGTTTAGTGTTGGGAGAATGAGTGATGGTAACAAGAGAAGGGAAAGGATAAAACTAATGTGAATCTACTATGGGGGAAAGAAATAGGTTGAAATTTTAAAATTTGGGATAATTGCATATTAAAAACTCCCAGTTTTGCCCATTTTAGAAATTAGTCCCTAAACCCGAATTGAAATATTTTTAAAACTTATTTTCAAAAATTTGTTTAACAGCTAAGCTACCTTATTGAATATAATTTTGATTTAGCATGCTACTAAATTCTGAGCACTCTAAGGCCAAATTTCATAAAAAATCCCTAAAACTCATAGGCCCTATTTTGGGGTGTTACATGCAAATTGAGTCTTTTATTGACCTTAGGGGTCGAATGAGGCCAAAGGGTGAGCTAATGCACTTTTGGAGTATGTAGGAGACATTTAGAAGGCATATTAAACTAATACTGGTTGCTATGTCACAACAAAAAATGACCGATGTCGCAATATAATAGCAGGATGGAGAAACCTTAAGACTGCCTTCAATGTCACGACACAGTCTGAGGGTATCCCAAAAGAAGTACTGACTGCATTGTCACGACATAGGTCCTAGTGTGTCGTGACAGTGACTCTGGGACGGTAATCAAATACATAGTGGCGTTTTGGTCTACACAGTCAAACTTAATGCTCGGGAACGTCAGCTAACTTAGGGTTGAGGATGATAGCCACCTAAAAGCTATAAATAGGCTCCTTTGTCACATGTTATAAAAACCATTCATTTATCCTTAATTCTCTGTGTAAAATTTAGTTTAGTTTTCTTTTGTTCTTAGGTTATAGATTTCTTTCTGTCGTTCTTGTTGATTTGAAAAGGTTTGAATTGTGGAAGCATTCAAACTTTATGGATTTGCAATTAATCTCAATACAATCAGGCACTTTCATTTAATTTATATTATCAATTTAATCAGCATGCTTTATCTTGATATCGATTTCATATTGTCTATGAAAGCCATGAGGAACTAATCCCTCTATGGGGGATTAGCGAGTGGAGGTATGATCTATTAACTGTTTTGTAGGGTTACTCAATGGATCAACTATTTGGGAAAGGAAGAACATGAAACAAACCCTGGGCTTGACAACCTCGAGAAGTCATCAAGGTGAGAATTAACCCAAAATTGGTATTTACCATTTGTGAACACCTTCACCCCAAGCCAGTCTGGACTGTGAGGTCAAAAGATAAGTAGTTTGTAACACACCTCACCCATATTTAATGCCAAAATAGGCTTACGAGGCCTATCATATTTAAACATACATTTCTCATACAATTAGTCAATTCAAATACAATTCATTCACAACCAATCATATTGTCCCTAATACGAGCCTACGAGGCCAAAACATGCGTTCGAGGTGATTCAGGACTAAATCGATAACTTTAGAAACTTTTAGAACACTTGGAAATTTTTTTCAAAAATAGCATTGCAGGCCATGTGGACATTCAAAATGGGAGCACATGGCCATGTCCCGGCTCGTGTTTGACCCTATGTAACTCTCTGACTTGGGTTACACGGCCAACACACACGTCCGTGCGGCTAGCCCGTGTGCCCTAAAAATGGCCACACACGCCCGTGTGCTAGGCCGTGTACTAGGCTGTAACACCCCTAACACGTATCTATCACTGAAATGGGGTTATGAGGTATTACCAGACAAAACACATATATCAATGAAAAGTACACCTATTTTGCATGCTTATTACTAAGCTTATGTACATTTGCATATCAAATAAAAAACAAACCATATTATACAACTTATTAATTATCCATATAAGAGACATTATCAAACATCCTCAAATGGTCAATTATAATTGTCATGTAAGATTTACTTAATAATTAAAATACAATAACAAAGCCACATATCAGCTTGTATCAATCATCTTGTTTAAAAAATAACTTAAGTTACCATTCATAAAGTCATTTACTAAAGCTTTAGTCGAACATATACAACATGCTAAATACATATACCTATTTAATGTCAACTTCCATTATGCTGTATCACTTAACAAGCATGAAACATTTCAAAGAATTTGTAACACCTCTAACTCGTATCCGTCGCCGAATTAGGGTTATGAGGCATTACCGACTATTTTACAATTCAAATAAATACAGGTTATAATTGACCACAAAAAGTATTTTTCACGTCAATGCTTATAACTTAATCAAATACCAAATCTTAAATAATCATATCGACTACAACACAACTTTACTTAACATAATCCAAAATATATCAAAACAATTTATACAATACATAACTTGTATACAGTAAAAATTTCATTACTGGATTATTAAACTTATTTTGCATTGACCATGCGCATACTTATCAACCATAATATATATTATATATATAACAAATTATAATAGCTCAACTAACATATCATGACTGAATGTTAGGTGCACATGTTCTTTTTCATCAATTCAATTCTCTCATATGAATTTAATACCTAATTTAATTAAATTACTATGTCAATCAAAACACATGTCATTCATATCATTAATTTGATCCATAAGTGATCACCGAATACTCACCATGCATATGTCCTGATTCTTACCTAATTAACACATGATCTACATAAGCATAACTAATAGCTATCATAAATCATAAAACCAAACACATAGCAACTATACATACATCATATATTTGGATTACATTCATGACATATGTTAAAACCAAAATTACACATATGCACAACCATAAGTATTATACCTAGCCTTAAATCTCATGATCATGTGTACAAATGCCGAATCATTGAACAACCATATTCTTTAATTCATTCTAATATATATAATCAAAAATATTTATCAATTAAATAAGATTATATTTATCATTACAAGACATTAACCACCTATAGACATATATAAAACATAAATCTTTCATGCCATGTCATAGATATTTCGAAACAAATTTAAGATATAACAAGATCAATTATATGCACAACCATAAGTATTATACCTAAGCCTAAATCACACACTGGCACAAGGCCTGCTAGACTCAAAGTCTGATTTTATTCACCGGCAATAAGCCTGCTAGGCTTAAAGCCCGATTTAATTCAACAGCACAAGGCTTGCTAGGCTTAAAGCCCAAATGTCACTATTATAAAGCTATCTCATAAACAATCCTTATATCGAAAATTCCAGATATTCCATATAGTTCATACGAACTTTCAAATGCTATAACTCAGTCGAATTAAACTCAAATACATCATTTCCATGCTTAATCATATTCGGCTAGCTCTACTATAATTATATAAATTCCAAATCAACATAATAAACTATTTTACATTCAAAATAAACGATGTTTAATTGCTTAAAGACTTACTGCGAATATCGACGAACGATGTAAATCGACTATTCAACTATTTTTGCTTTTCCCCTATCCAAGTCTGATTTCTTTTGTTCTTGATCTATACAATTTCAAATTTATCTCATTCAAATACAATTTCATTCAATTTAATCCAACAACATATAAATGGGAAAATTACCATTTTACCCCTGATATTTCATACTTTTACAAATTAGTCCTAATTGCATAAAACTCAAAACAAGCATAATTTGCTCATGCTATACTAAAGCCGAATACTCCCCACACCCATACAAGTCCTCACATTTTGTTTATTTCACATTTTAGTCCCTCAAATTATTATTTTTGCAATTTAGTCCTAGTTACTCAAAATCAACAAAAACTCCAATACAAACATGTTAATCTAAAACATACCTTTAATATTTCATCATCAAATATCATAAAACACAAATATTCATCAACGACATAACTCAAAACATTCATCAAAATCTAAAATTCTAGCATGGGTCGGATAGTATCCGAAGCAACGATCTAAAAAACGTAAAAATTATCAGAAAACGAAACCAAACTAACCTTGAATCAAGCTTGAGAAATGGCCAAATATCACCAAGCTTTAGTTTCTTTTCTTTCTTTTTAGTTTCGGTCAAAGCATGAATATATGAACATCATTTTATTATTTAGGTTATATTATAACATATATTATTTCATATTTTACTATTTTAACCTTTACTAATTAATATAAAATCTTTATATTGGTTGTCTACAACCGTCTAACTCATTTAATTATGGCATAATTGCATTATAAGTATTTCATATTAAAAATCCACTAACACTTCAGCCCTTCTGCTTTAAACTATCAAGTTTTCAATTTACGCGATTAAGTCCTTTTATTAAATTAAGCACACAAACAATCCAATTTTCATACGAAACTTCCACACATGCAAATTCACATATAATAAAAACGAAACATAATATTTAAGTATTTTTCTAACTCAGATTCTTGGTCCCGAAACCACCGTTCTGAGTAGGGCCTAAATCGGACTGTTACAACTCTCCCCCTTAAGGATTTTTGTCCCCGAAAATCTTACCAATGAATAGATTCGAATAACGTTCTCTCATTGCATCTTCTGGCCCCCACGTTGCTTCCTCAATACCGTGTTTATGCCACAGTACTTTAACTAACAGAATTTTTTTATTTTGTGACTCTTTAATCTCACGAGCTAGAATACGAATCGGCTCTTCCTCATACAACATATCGGGCTTAATCTCAACTTCAGTCAGACTAATCACGTGTGAAGGATTGGATCGATATCTACAAAGCATTGAGACATGGAATACATTGTGGATCTTTTCTAATTCAAGTGTCAACAACAATCTATAAGCAACCAGCCTAATACGCTCTATAATCTCATATGGCCCAATAAATCTCGGGCTCAATTTGCCTTTACAACCGAATCTAAGTATTTTCTTCCATGGTGAGACTTTCAAAAATACTTTATCCCCGATCTGAAACTCTATCTTTTTGTTTCAAGTTCGCGTATGATTTCTAACGATCTGATGCTGCTTTTAGACTTTCGCGGATTATTTTCACTTTCTGTTCAGTTTCTCTGACCAAATCAACCCCGTGTATCTTGTTTTCACTGAGTTCAGTCCAATAAAATGGTGTACGACATTTACGACCATATAAAGCCTCATAAGGTGCCATTTTAATATTGGATTGTAAGCTATTATTGTATGCAAATTCAATCAGAGGTAGGTATCGTTCCCACATACCTTTAAACTAGAGAATGCAACATCTCAACATATCCTCAAGTATCTGAATGATTCACTCAGATTGACCATCTGTCTGAGGATGAAAAGCAGTGCTAAAATACAGTTGAGTACCTGATAAATCGTAATTTATACATATTTTTACTCCATGCTTGGCATATTTATGAATGATTTCTCCTTGGTTTATGTGAATTTGATTCTCCTAATCCTTTAAGTTCATGTTTTATATTTAGGTGAGCATAGGAAAGCGAAAGGAGCAAGAAACGGGCCAAAAACGAACTAATTGGGCTTAAAATAGTGTTTCACATGGCCTAACATTTCCACACAGGTGATCCACACGCCCGTGTGTCATGGCTGTGTCGACATTAATCCAAATTAGAATTGTACACGGCCTGAGCACCTTCACACGGGTGTGGCACACTGCCGTGTCCTTGTTAAACCTAAGTCTAATTCTATTCGGAATCCAAAGCCTATATAAACACCATAGAAGAGGATTAATGGGGAGACACAAAGTTGGAAGCAGAAAAATACCTAAGGACAGCCATCAAAATCATCTCAGAAGAAAGGATCTACATCAAGGCTGAAGATTTCCATCCAATTTACTAGAAGTTCTTTGGGTTTCTTTATGTTTTATTGTTCTCCTTATTTTGATATGTTTTCCATTGTTATGAACTAAATTCCCTAAATACCTAAGGGAGATGAAACCTAAGACAGATCTTATTACTATTTGAGTTATATGATAAATACTTATTCTTATTCTTAATTATGAGTTCTAAATTCTTGTCTTAATATTACAGGGTATTAATTTAGGTTTTGATGTGCTTATTCAGTGGAGCAAAAGTCCCTATTTAAGAGTAGATCATTCATAATTAAGTGGAGTTACATGCAATCCTAGAGATAGGACGACATAAATCTATCGGATTAGAGTCAAATCTAATAAGGGAATCCATAGATCGAGTTAATATGACAATAGGGGTTTTAATTAGAAAGAGATTTCAATTAATCAACCTAGAGTCAGTTGTTCTTAACCTAGAGTCAGTTGTTCTTAGTCTCTCGAGAGATATTAATATAAATCAGGGATTTCTACGAAATAAGTCAAGTGATTAAATCGTCTAATTCAAAGGTAATACGTAAATCTAGGTGGATTCTTTCTTGGGTGTTGTCTTCTTAATCGGTTTTCCTAAAGTATTTTCCAATTTTCATCTCTGTCGTAATCTTAGTTAATTAGGTAATTAGTTTTAGTTTAAAAACACCATTTAATTCTTAGGCTAAATAATAAAAAGATAGTAATTACTAGTACTTTTAGTCCTCATGGATACAATATTTCCGGTCTCACCAGAACTATACTATTGATCGATAGGTGCACTTGCCTTAGTCAAATTTTTAGTTAGTTTCACGACCATCAAGTTTTTGGCACCGTTGCTGGGGACTGAGATATTAGGAACACTTAATTTTTATTACTTTAGCCATTATTTTTTTATTTTTATTTAATTTTGTTTTTATTTTTAATTACTAAAATTTCTTTTATTTATTTCTGACGGTTTTCATAGTTTATGACTAGAAAAACCCGTCGGGACCTTTACTTTTTGATAGTGAGATCGAAAGCACAGATCGCAGAAATCAAAGAGAAATAAGGCAAAGCCTACAATACATAGAGGAAGGGTAAGAGGACGATATCCATACTACAAACGAGGAGATGGCCGATAATCAGAATAATCTGCTACCTCCTGCGATTGTTGCAAATCCAGTAGAACAGAATCCTGCTCCACGTACTATGTGTGATTATGCTAAACCGACTTTAACAGGAACTGAATCGAGTATAGTTAGACCTACTGTTGCTGCAAATATTTTTGAACTGAAACCTAACATGATTCAAATGATACAATAGTTTGTTCAGTTTGATGGTTTGTAGGACGAGGATTCTGACACTCATTTAGCAAATTTTCTAGAACTCTGCAACACTTTTAAGATTAATGGCATTTCTGACGATGCCATTTTCCTTCGGTTATTTCCCTTTTCATTGAGGAATAAGGCTAAACAATGGTTGAACTCGTTACCACGAGCGTCAATCACTACTTGGGAACAAATGACTGAAAATTTTCTGCTTAATATTTTTTGCCAGCTAAAATAGCTAAATTGAGGAATGATATCTCTTCTTTTGTGCAGATGGATATAGAAACACTTTATGATGCATGGGAGAGATACAAGGACTTATTGAGAAGGTGCCCTCACCATGGGTTACCATTATGGCTACAGGTTCAGACTTTTTACAACGGTGTGAACCCCTTAACAAGGCAACTGATCGATGCAGCCGCCGGTGGAACTTTAAACAACAAAACACCTGAAGAGGCTAACGAATTTATCGAAGAGATGTCATTGAATAAATATCAGTGGCAAGTCATGAGAACGAAGTCAACAAAAGCAACTGGTGTTTTCAACCTCGACGCGGTCACTATTCTATCTAACCAGGTAGAAGTTTTAAATAAAAAGATTCATGGTTTGTATGGTTCTACTCAGGTTCATCCAGTGATGAGGTGTGATTCAAATGGAAGAGACCACAACACAGATTATCCATCCTTCAACCCTAGCACCAAGGAGGAACAAATCTACTATATGGGTAATAACTCTAGACCTCAAAATAACCCGTATAGTAACACTTATAATGCAGGGTGGAGAACCATCCCAATTTCTCTTGGGGTGGTCAAGGAAATCAAAGACCACAACATGCTCCGGGCTTTCAAAAACCACCTTACCAGCAAGAAAAGAAATTGAACCTTGAAGAGATGCTAACGAAATTTATCGCAGTATCCGAAACATGTTTCCAAAACACTAAGACAGCTCTAAAAAATCAACAAGCATCAATTCAAGGGCTCGAGAATCAAATAGGCCAGTTGGCAAAGATGATGTCTGAACGACCATAAGGTAGCTTGTCGAGTAATACTAAAACTAACCCAAGGGAGCAACTTAATACAATTTTGGTTCTAAATGAAGAAGGTTTAGTTGAACCTGAACTAGAACCGAGGCATGGATTTGTGGTAAATAAAGGTCAGGATGAGGTGGACCATAGTGAACAAAAACCGGTAAGTAGAGAATATAAACCTAGTGTGCCATACCCCAGTGTGATAAGGAAATACCACATGGACGAACAATTTAGTAAATTCTTTAAATTATTAAAGAAATTACACATTAACTTACAGTTTATTGAAGCTCTTTCGCAGATGCCAAACGCAGTGAAATTTTTAAAGAAGCTTTTAGCAAATAAGTGAAAGTTGGATGATGTGTCGCATGTGGAGTTGAACGCAGTTTGCTCAGCCATTTTACAAAATAAACTACCCAATAAGTTGAGAGATCTAGGGAGTTTTACGATTCCTTGCTTAATTGGTAGTTTAAATGTTAACAATGCCTTGGCTGATTTAGAGGCGAGCATTAATGTCATGTCCTATAAAATGTTTAAACAACTAGGTCTAGGGAAACCCAAAAAAACTAGGATGAGCATTCAATTAGCAGATAAAACAATTAGATTTCCTAGGAGCATTATTGAAGACGTGCTAGTCAAAATTGATAAATTTATATTCCCAATTGATTTTGTTGTTCTAGACATGTAAGAGGATAGTGACGTACCTTTAATTTTAGGAAGACCCTTTTTAGCAACTACTAGACCTATCATTGATGTTGGCACAGGTGAATTGATACTTCGTGTAGGTGATGGCACGATTAAACTCCAATCTCGTGATTCTGCTAAAATATCTAGTAATCAAGATGATTGTTTAAGTTCTGATAATTTAAATAAAGTTACAACTCAAACTTCTTTGCAGGAATCTCCTAAGAAGAACATGATAGTGCCTCATTCTAATCCAAGCAACAAGAATAGAGCGACCCATAAAGAACGAAGGCTTCAGATTGACGAACTAGACGAATGGCGAACACATGTCAAGGAGAAACTAAAAGCACACGAAAAATCAAAGCGGCACCACGAGGATCGTAGGGATGAAACAAAGCAAATTAAAGTTGGGGATAAAGTATTATTAGATGAAAAGGACCCCCACATTGCTACTTTAGAGCTTAATACGAACGGAGCGACCCTTTTCACGGTACTGAATATTTTCCCATACGGTACAGTCGAGGTAAATCATTCTAAATTTGACACCTTTAAGGTAAATATTACTCGACTTAAACTTTATGTGGATAATAGAACTGATAGTGAGAAAAAGGAATCTCAACTTCGTGATCCACTGTAATCATGTGAATGAGAGGTAAGTCGAGCTTGGACTTTAAATAAGCACTTCTCGGGAGGCAACCCGAGCACTAACACCATTAACTAGTTTCTTTTTGCTATTTTTAAATGTTTTTGTATGGGTACAGTGGCCCACACGGCCTGGACACACGGGCGTGTCCTTGGCCGTGTGGAAATAGGGCTAAAAGTTCCCCAAGTATCGAGCCAAACGACCATGAATTTGAACCACACGGCCATGTGACACGGCCATGTGAAGCACACAGCCTGGACACACGGGCGTGTCTTAAGCCGTGTGAAAACTTGAGCCAAATTTTTAAATTTTAAATAAGTCAAGAGGCCACACGGGCAAGGAACACGGCCGTGTGTCGAACACACAGACGTGTGGGATATCACACGGGCGTGTGAGAAGCGAACAACATTGCACACGGTCATGCGATACGACCGTGTGAACCACATGGCCAGTAGGGGCATAGCTGGGGGTGGCATGGGCCCCGGCCTCCCCTAAAATGTAAAATTGCATTTTAGGTCCTTAAATTTTTTTAAAAATTTTAAATTAGTAAAGGTAAAATTTTACTTTGGCCCCCCAAAAATTATAAAATTTCGATTTAATCCTTTACAAATTATAAAGATATAAACTATAAAAAATTAAAATTTTATCTGGTCCCCCTAAAAACAGGCGTGTCCCCAGGCCGTGTGACGACGGGATAATAAATTTCTGCGATAAACACGGGCTGGAAGCGATTCACACGGGCGTGTGACACGGCCGTGTGGACCAACACCGGTCCACACACAGTCGTGCCCCTTTTAAACCCCCAAACCCTAAATTTTATTTCTTCCTCTTCTTCCCTAAAATTGCCCAACCCTAGCTGCTGACTGTCACATCCCTCCCCCACCGACCAGCCACCCCTAGCTTTCCTTTTTCTTTCCTTTTCTTCTCTCCCTACATCCCACATTTTCTTCCCCTTCCTTTTCTATTTTCTCCCCTCTCTTCCCCTTCCTCCCTCCTTTTCCTTGCACACAACCACCACCGTGCACCACAAGGCTACAGCACCCCTCCCACGCCCGTGTCCCGCTCTCTACTACAGTCCACACCACCGGCAGCACCACTGTGATTCCCCCCTTTCCCTCACTTTTATTTTATTTATTCCTTTATCTTGAGTATTATTCCATTTTTATTCTTTATTTTTGCCATTTGATTTAGTATCATTAGTTTTTTTTATGAATATTATTCTTCTTATCATGACTTTATTTTGTTTTATTTTCATTCCAGTCTTTGTTCAATTCTATTTTATTTCATTATTTTTAGTTGTTTTATTTCCCTATATTTGCATTCATATATTTTAAATTAGTTTCATGCTTTATATTAATTTCATGACTTTTCTTCCTTTTAATCTTTATGGTCTTTGCTGTTTTTAGTGATAGGATATATTTATTTTAGAACATTACATTTATTTTTATTTTATTCTTTTCTTTGATATCTGGTAGAATATTCGGTGTTGTTTTTGACTTTTGCTATTTTCAGGAACACCATGACAAACACACGAGGCAAGAAAACTGCTGTCTCAACTTTGAAAAAGGGGAAGGGCCCTGACACAACCTCCTCGAGCGCCTCGATCAAAGCTCGTCACCCTTTACTTCAATTCTCCTCCAGCCCGCAGGATGACTTGTTCCAACTTCTTCGTGTACGACCATTGGGAGTGGGCCGATGTATTGACTGGGCCATTTTGGAGCAGGTCTAACTTACTCACCTCATTCGATTCCATCTCGATACCGCGCCATGGGATCAGTTCTTTACAATCATCGAGCCCATATGTTCAAAGCTGACATTAGAGTTCTGTACTACTTTCCACCTATAGCACGTGATGAACACACATGACGAGGCTGGTACTATCGTTTTTAGACTTGATGGACTTGTCAGGCATATAAGTGTACCCGAGTTTGGTAAGCACTATTTGACATCTTGCTATTGGATCGACCTTACGACAAGCATGGTCCCCTATGATGCAAGTCACTTGAAGGTGACTTCTCTCCCTCCAGCACTTCGCTACATTCATGCCATCTTGGCTCATACTTTGACTGGGAGGAGAGACAGCATCGGAGTAGTTAGCACCACCGACGTGTACTTCCTATGGAGCATGGCGACTGGCCATGTATTTAAATTGGCATATTTTATCGCCCTCGCCTTTCGCCACCAGACAGATCGTCATAGGAGGGGCCCCATCTGCCTTGGCTCTTACGTGACTCACATCACTCGACACTTTGGCCTCTTCGACACTCCAGAGATGTTATCGACACTCACATTAGTAGGCCAGATGTCTCCTCAAGGAATATCTAGCATGATCCACATGAGGATTGATTGTCACTCGTGATAAGTTTTAAAATTTATAATTGATCGTACTTGAGCAAACTATTATCACGATGAAGGCAAGCGCACCTATCAAATAATAGTATAGTTTTAGCAAGACTAGATGTCAAACCCAAAGGAACTAAAAGTACTAGTATTAACTTTCTTTTTATTATCTAGAATAAGAATAATGAAGGTTGTTTTGACTAACTAATTAACTAATCTAAGATTTCACAGAAAGTAAATTGGGGAAAATACTTGTGGAAAACTAATTGATTTTAGACAACACCGAAGGAAGAATCCACCTAGACTTCTCTTGTTAATTACTCTCAACTGCATTTATTTTATTCACTTGACTTAATCCGTAGAAATCCCTAAGTTATGTTATTATCCCTATTCAAGACTAATAACGTCTAACCCTAGGTTGATTAATTGAAATCTCTTTCTAATTAAAACCCTAGTTTTGCATCAACTCGATCTATGGATTCCCTTATTAGATTTGACTCTAATTCGACAGATTTATGTCGTCTTATCTCTAAGATTGCATGCAACTCCGCTTAATTATGAATGATCTACTCTTAGACAGGGACTATTCATCCTCCTAATAAGCACATCAATACTTGAATCAATATCGTGGAATATTCAAACAAGAGTTAAAATCATAATTAAGAACAAATCAAGTATTTATCATACAGTTTAGAAAATATTAACAAGATCCATCTTAGGTTTCATCCCCCTTAGGTATTTAGGGGATTAGTTTATAATTATAAAAGAAAACATCTCAGAAGAATGATAACAAAACATAAAGGAAACCCAAAAACCCCTGAAGGAAATTGAAGGGAGATCTTTAGTCTTGGAGGTGAATCCGGCTTCCGAGATGGATCAATCGGCTTTCTTCCAGTAATTCCTTGCTTCCTACTCTCCGTGTCTCCTTTAATTCTCCTCTAGGGTGTTTAAATAGGCTTTTGAATGCCTAAAAGCCCTCAAAATCACCCTTTTCCAAAAAGAACTTAACTTGGGCTCGATAGGGACACGCTCATGTGTGATTACTTTAGGCCGTAGTCAAGGCTGAGAGATAGACACGCCCATGTTGAGGTTGTTTTAGGTCGTGTTCGAGCCTGCTAAAATGGCACAGGCGTGTATGCTACCCGTGTGAAGAAGTCCAGGCCGTGTTATTTTTCCATGTCGGCCCATTTTCTCCATTTTTGGCCCGTTTTTTATTCTTTTTTCTCTCATGTGCTCACCGAAGTATAAAACATGAAATTAAAGGATTAGGAGCATCAAATTCACCAAATTTAAGGAAAAATCATTCATAAATGTGGGTTAAGCATGGGACAATAATATGTATAAATTACGGTTTATCAAATACCCCCACACTTAAGCGTTTGCTTGTCCTCAAGCTAAATCCTCAATTCACAATTAAGAATTCCTTTTTCTCAACTTATAATTCCTATCAATAATATCTCAAACTAATCTATAAGTAATCATACATTGAGAATTCTACTAGAAGAACATTAAAGTGTGAAACATTCCAAGTTGAGCATTTAATCACGAAAAACATAGGCATCTCCCCTCATCTAAGTAATCACCTTTGATTCATAATCTCACAGAGTTTAACATCTTCACTAAAGATTCACTCAAATCACTCGAAGTGTTTAAGGATAATGAATTTAGCACTCAACAGCCAATATGAAAAGTTATTACCATAGGTTTGCATGAAAATCAAATCTCCACCACTATAAATTGAGATGATACATCAATCAAAAGGTCTTGAAAGGGTTGTAATGAGGTTCTGGTTAGGGGATGTCATCACAAGCTGAAAGAAAAGGTTAGAATCGAGATTGAATTGAAGAATTACTTAACTAGAAAAATACTTAATCATCAATTGCATACAGAAAAGCTTCTTCTCAGAGTATGGAATTAAACACTCAAGCTTCAAAAATACAACTTACTACTAATAAATAGATATGTATGTACTTTTTTTTAAGAACAAATCAAGTAACATGGATTAACTATCAAAAATAAAACATAGGTAAGTAAGTTATTCAAATCAAATCTCAACAAAAATAGGGATAAAATTAATTGAGGGGATTTTAACAATAATGAGTTATGGGTTAATATTGAGGGTAAATCAACAAATAGGATGTTAGGCTCAAAGGAGTTTACTAAGGGTTAATTGTGAAGGTAGGATTTTCATGGCATGAGTGGGTTAAACCTAAGTGCCTCTATCATCTTGACATATCAAATCAAATGGTGTGGTCTTGACATGCGTAATCAAGCAAGTTCTAGAATAACAATTTGATATTGACGCACTCAAAGCAACAATAAAAGTGAGCATGAAAGAAATAATAGATGCTCTTAAAAGGCTCAAAATCTCACACAAATTATGGCTTTTTGATGTTTAAACTTGTGGATTTCAATTCAAGATAATACCTAAACTTGGGAAAACAAACTAAATTTTAAATTCTCAAAAATCAACTTATCATGCTTAATTCTCTAATGTCTTAAAGTTTAAATAGTCAATGCATGAATGCCTATGTTTTAATTCAAGATATATCAATAAAAATCATAAATTAATCAAAATTCATTCTAATAATGATATGGGCGATTTTCAAGAGATCAAGACAAAATTCAGGGATTTTTCTGATAGTGATATAATTGACCCCCCACACTTAAGATGTATATTGCCCTCAATGTACAAAGATAAAGTTAGTGGTAATTATAGATATGAAATCATGAGATAGGGAGAGAAATGAAACTTCCTAAATGTTAAATGAATGAACTTTCTAATTTGGAGTTATGTAGAGTGGAAGAGGATACTCCGGTGGTGGTAGAGGTTGGGTTCCACAAGTGCTGTGCCAAAAGAATATTATATCTCGTGGTAGCTATGATCGTGGTCGAGCAGGGCATGGCAGTCGTGGAGAACCTTTTCCAGTGGAGTTTGAAGTTCCTATGTGATAGTGAGCTTTGGAGCTCTTTATAACTGTGATGAAATCAAGAACTCTTTAGGGAATATAAAGAAGAATAATTACTCATAATGAAATAGCTGGAATTAAAAATTGTTTATAAAACCTAAAAATAAAATAGTATAAAAAACAAATAAAATGAAAAGTTAAAAGTGAAAATAATAAGAAAAATGATAAATAAAAATAGAAAGAAAGATAAAATAAAATAAAATCTTTAAACATCATCATTGCTGGATGGTTCACAAGGTGGTAGTGGCGATGAAATGTGATGGTCCTGAAAAATCTACTGTAGAGTAGCATCAATGTTATCAAAGCACTGAAAACACTGCTACTCGAATCAAGTGAGGCGCTCAGAGATGTCAGAATATGAAGCCGCCGCATGAATTGGACGATGGGTGGGTGGTGGCTGAGACGGTGGGTCTTCTTGTCGTAGAGGGACATCATCAGTAATGTCCTCGGGGGCCTCCTCCTTGGTTGATAGGGCGAGACAATATTGAGGAGGGTAGGTTCCATGGTGTTTTTCGATCATCCTCATACTTAGCATGCTCAAGATGCCTTGTGGAGATATCTGGCCAATGCGGGTAAGGGAAGATGCTTGTGTCGCTGTGTTGAAGAGCTCGAAGTGTCGAGCCAATCGAGTCACATAGGGGCCAATGGAGATGACCCCCTTTCGATACCGCTCCATCTGATGGCAAATGGCGAGGGCAATGAAGTAGGCGAGGTCAAAGATGTGGCCATGCGACATACACCATAGAAAGTAAGTGTCGTGAGTGTTGACGATGCCGGTGCTCTCTCGTCTCCCTGTCAGAGTGTGGGCCAAGATGGCGTGTAGGTATCTCAAGGATGGAGGGAGAGCAGATGCCTTGGAGCGGCTAGGGTCGTAGGTGGCTGAGGCAGGTACTAAAGCGTTCCAGCACCATGAAGGAGAACAACGGATGTGGCGATTGAGAGTGTGAAGGTCGTTCTCCTCCTTGAACTCTTCCATGTAGAGACCCAGTGCAGTACCGAACTCTGGGATGCTCAACTAGTAGACTTAACCACCGAGGCAAAATTGAACCGTGCTGGGATCATCAAAATTGGTCATGACATCTTGAGGATGGAAAGTCGAGCAAAGTTCGAGTGTAAGCTCTAGGTACGTCGGCTCGATGATCACAAAGAAGAGTTCCTATGGATCGGTTTGTCAGAAGAGCTCTGACCACATCAGCTAGTTGGACTTGTTCGAGTGTGGCCCAGTCAATGCAGGGCCCTGCAACTAAAGGTCGGGCCTGAAGTATCTGGAAGAGTTCTTCCTGGGTTCCAGCAGGAAACTAAAGGAAGGAGTGGTGAATCTCTGCGGTAGGACCCGAGGAAGACGATGCTCCTTTCTTTTTCTTTGAAGCGGGGACGACAACCTTTTTACCACGTGAAAATGACATTGTATACATGCAAGAAGAATTATTATTTCGTCTTAATAAATGGAAAAAGTAATAGGTAAACGGATTTGAAAAGGAAAAAGCCATGAATTTAAACTAAGAATTTCAGCCAAAACTACTAACACTAACAAAACTCAACCAAAATAATCAATTTGATGGCAAAATTTTGTGGCATTGGCATGGTAATAGCATGAGCATGAGCATAGTAATGGCATGGGTATGACAATAGCATGAGGCTTCCTTAACAACTCGATTCAACATGAAAAATATGATAAAAATCATAAGAATGAAATTTAAATGATAGGATAATAAGTAAAATGGAAATAACATGAAAAAAAAATGAAGATTATTATGCTAATAAACATCAAAAGTAAGTAAAATAGAAGAGAAAATAGTAAACAAACGCAAGAGGGAGGAGCTTGGGTGGCGAAAATAAAGTTGAAGGTGGTGCACGGGCATGGCAGAGAGGGCGTGTGGAATTGAAGCGACTAGGATTAGGGATTTTGGGTGAAGATGATGATGAATAGTGAGGGGTTTTTATAGATTTTGGGGCATACGGCCACAAGACACGCCCGTGTGCCCTAATTTTAGCCCGTGTGTTTCGCGATTTTTAAAATTTGGGTGCGTCTGACATTCGGCCCACGACCGTGTTCCTTGGGCGTGTTGGTTCACACGGCTATGTCAGACGGCTGTCTCCGGCTTCTTTCGCTTCTCTCACACTCGCTTATGTGGGTTTACGCCTATGTTAATTTGACAATTTCAACCACGGGTGCTCGACACGCCCGTGCTATTTTCTTAGGTTCAACCACGGTTCTAAGACACAGGAGTGTTGCATGCTGGTGTTGTTTTAGCAGGATCGCCCACGGCCATGTCGCATGGCCGTGGCAACTTGTCGCATCCCGTGTTGGGGAAAAATCTTTGCCCCATTTTTATACGGTCTACAGCACGCCCGTGTGCCTGGCTGTGTGAGTGTGGAAAACCTATATTCAAGAGCTCAGTTAGTTGTTAAACACTAGAATTTAAAGAAGTTAATATCGTTAGTGCTCGGATTACCTCTTGAGAAGCGCTTATTTATAGTCTAAGCTCGACTTACCTTGATTTCACGTGGTCATGGTGGATTGAGGAGTTTACACTCCTTATTCCTACTTTCAGTTTCAGCAAAATAAGGTTTTAAGCGAGTAATATTTACCTTAAACATGCTGAATTTGGAATGAGTTACCTCAATTGTACCATATAGGAAGATGTTAAGTATCGTAAGAGGGATTGCTCCATTTGGGTCAGAAGTGGTAATACGAGGATCTACTGCATCTAATAATACTTTATCTCCAACTTTATGTTGATTTGGGGAGAAATTTAGCTCATCATGGTGTATTTTCGATTTATCTATCTACCATTCATCTAGCTCCTTGATTTGTAGCCTTTGTTCTTTATGGATAGGTCCTTTGTTGTTGTTTGAACACGGCTCATGTATGTCCTTCGGACTTATTTCCTGCAAAGTAGGTTGCAACATATGGTCAGTCTTAGTAGAATGTTTTATACAACCACCCTCAATCTTTTATGTGTTGCTTGAATTACGAGCTTGAAGGGTGATTGTTTTGTCTCCCACACGAAGTGTGAGTTCGCCTGTGCCAACATCAATAATTGTTCTAGCAGTTGCTAAAAAGGGCCTTCCTAAAATTAAAGGAACGTTACTATCCTCCTCTATGTCTAGAACAACGAAATCCACTGGGAATATAAATTTGTCAATTTTAACGAGTACATCTTCAACAATACCCTTAGGAAATCTGATAGTTTTATCTGCTAATTGAATGCTCATCCTAGTTTGTTTGGGTTTCCCAAGACCTAATTTCTTAAACATTTTGTAAGGCATGACATTGATACTAGACCCTAAATCAGCCAACGCATTGTTCACATCTAAACTACCAATTAAGCAAGGAATTGTAAAACTCCCTGGATCTTTTAATTTATTGGGTAGCTTATTTTGTAGAATATCCGAGCAAACTGCATTTAACTCCACATGCGACGCCTCATCCAACTTTCGTTTATTTCCTAAAAGCTCCTTTAAAAACTTCATTGCGTTTGACATCTGCGAGAGGGCTTCAATAAATGGTAAGTTAATATGTAAGTTCTTTAAAAGTTTAAGGAATTTACTAAATTGTTCATCTGAGCGGTCTTTCCTTGTCGCATTAGGGTATGGTACACGAGGTTTATATTCTACACTTACCAGTTTCTGTTCTACTTTACCTTTACCCTTGCTTTCCATTGTTTTTGCCTTTGGTTGTGGTTCAGATGCAGCTAACCCTTCCTCATTTCTAATGTTAATCGCATTGAGTTGTTCCCATGGGTTAGGTTCAGTATTACTTGGCAAGCTACCTTGTTGTCGTTCGGAAATTAATTTGGACAGCTGGCCTATCTGAGTTTCGAGCCCTTGGATCGACGCTTGTTGATTCTTAAGTGCTATCTCGGTATTCTGGAAATGAGTTTCTGACACTGAGATGAATTTTTTTAGCATCTGCACAAGGTTTGGTTTCCTTTCATGTTGATAAGGTGGTTGTTGAAAACCCAGAGGATTTTGTGGCCTTTGATTTCCTGGACCACCCCACGAGGAATTTGGGTGGTTCCTCCAACCTACATTATAAGTATTACTGTATAGGTTATTTTGAGATCTAGAGTTATTGCTACCCATATAGTGGACTTGTTCCTCTTCGGTTGTAGGATTGAAGGGTTGATATTCTGTATGTACACCTCTTCCATTTGAATCACACCTCATCACTGGATGTACCTGCGTAGAACCAAGTAAACCATCAATCTTTTTATTTAGAAGTTCCACCTGATTTGATAACATATTAACCGCATCGACATTATAAACGCCTGCTATTTTGGTTGGCTTAGTCCTCATGACTTGCCACTGATAATTATTCAATGACATCTCTTCAATAAATTTGTAAGCTTCTTCAGGTGTTTTGTTGTTGATGGTTCCTCCAGCTGCTGCAACAATCATCTCTCTTGTCGAGGGGTTCACACCATTATAAAATGTTTAAACTTCCAGCCATAGAGGTAACCCACAGTGAGGGCACCTTTGCAGTAGGTCCTTGTGTCTCTCCCATGCATCATAAAGTGTTTCTAAATCTATCTACACAAAAGAAGAAATATCATTCCTTAGTTTAGTTGTTTTAACAGGTGAAAAGTATTTTAGTAAGAACTTTTCGGTCATTTATTCCCAAGTAGTGATTGATCTTAACGAGTTCAACCACTATTTAGCCTTGTTCCTTAGTGAAAAGGGAAATAACCGAAGGTGAATGGCATCATTAGAAACACCATTAATCTTGAATGTGTCGTAAAGTTCCAGAAAATTTGCTAAATGAGTTTAGGTTTTCATCCTGCAAACCATTAAACGGAACAAACTGTTGTATCATTTGAATTGTATTAGGTTTCAGTTCAAAATTATTTGCAGCAATAGCAAGCCTAACTATACTTGATTCAGTTCCTATTAAAGTAGGTTTAGCATAATCATACATAGTACGAGGAGCAGGATTTTGATTTACAAGGTTAGCAGCAATCGCAGGAGGTATTAGATTTTCCTGATTTTCAGCCATCTCCTCGATTGTAGTTGGGATTTCGTCCTCTTGCTCTTCCTCTATGTATCTTAGGCTTTGCCTCATTTCTCTTCGATTTCTTTGAGTAATGCGATCGATTTCTTCGTTAAAAAGTAATGGTCCTGACGGGTTTCCTCTAGTCATAAACTATAAGAACCTGCCAGAAGAAAGAAAAAAGAGAATTTAGTACTGAAAATCAAAACAAAATTTAAATTTAAAAGTAAATGGCTAAAGTAATAAAAATCGAGCGTTCCTAATATCTTAGTTCCCTGACACTGGAGCCAAAAAATTGATTGTCACTCGCGATAAGTTTTAAAATTTATAAATGATCGTACTTAAACTAACTATTATCACGACGAAGGCAAGCGCACCTATCAAACAGTAGTATAGTTTTAATAAGACCGGATGTTGAACCCAAAGGAACTAAAAGTACTAGTATTATCTTTCTTTTTATTATCTAGCCTAAGAATAATGAAGGTTGTTTTATTTAACTAATTAACTAGTCTAAGAATGCACAAAAAATAGATTTGTAGAAAATACTTTTGGAAAACTGGTTGATTTAAGACAATACCTAGGGAAGAATCCACCTAGACTTCTCTTGTTAACGACTCTCAACTGCATTTATTTATTCACTTGGCTTGATCCGTAGGAATCCCTAAATTATGTTATTATCTCTATTCAAGACTAATAACGTCAAACCCTAGGTTGATTAATTGAAATCTCTTTCTAATTAAAACCCCTAGTTTTGCATTAACTCGATCTATGGATTCCCTTATTAGATTTGACTCTAATCCGGCAGATTTATGTCATCCTATCTCTTGGATTGCATGCAACTCCACTTAATTATGAGCCATCTACTCTTAGACAGGGACTATTCATCCTTCGAATAAGCACATCAATACTTGAATTAATATCCTAGAATATTCAAACAAGAGTTAAAATCATAATTAATAACAAATCAAGTATTTATCATACAGTTCAGAAAATATTAACAAGATCCGTCTTAGGTTTCATCCCCCTTAGGTATTTAGGGGATTTAGTTCATAACTAGAAAAGAAAACATCTAAGAAGAATGATAACAAAACATAAAGAAAACCTAAAAACCCCTAAAGGAAGTTGAAGGCAGATCTTCAGTCTTGGAGGTGAATCCGTCTTCCGAGATGGATCAATCGGCTTCTTTCGAGTAATTTCTTGCTTCCTACTCTGTGTGTCCATTTTAATCCTCCTCTAGGGTGTTTAAATAGGCTTTAGAATGCCTAAAATCCCTTCAAATCGCCCTTTTCTGAATAAAACTTAACTTGGACTCAACTGGGACACACTCGTGTGACACGCCCATGTGTGATTGCTTTAGGCTGTGGTATAGGCTGAGAGATAGACACTCCCTTGTTGAGGTTGTTTTAGGCCGTGTTCGTGCCTGCTAGAATGGTACGGGCTTGTGTGCTACCCGTGTGAGGAAGTCTAGGCCATTTTGTTTTCTTACATCGGCTCATTTTCTCCGTTTTTGACCCGTTTCTTATTCTTTTTACTCTCCTATGCTCACCTAAGTATAAAACATGAAATTAAAGGATTAGGAGCATCAAATTCACCAAATATAAGGAGAAATCATTCAGAAATGTGTTAAGCATGGGATAATAATATGTATAAATTATAGTTTATCATGAGCCCTTGGATCGATGCTTGTAGATTTTTAAGTGCTGTCTTGGTATTCTGGAAATGAGTTTCTGACACTCGAGATGAATTTTGTTAGCATCTTCTCAAGGTTCAATTTCTTTTCCTATTGATAAGGTGGTTATTGAAAACCCAGAGGATTTTGTGACCTTTGATTCCCTTGACCACCCCATGAAAAATTTGGGTGGTTCCTCCAACCTGCATTATAAGTATTATTGTATGGGTTACTTTGAGATTTATAGTTATTATTACCCAAATAACGGACTTGTTCCTCTTCGGTTGTAGGATTGAAGGGTTGATATTCTGTATGCATGCCTCCTCCACTTGAATCACACTTCATCACTAGATGTAGCTGCGTAGAACCAAGTAAACCATCAATCTTTTTATTTAGAAGCTCCACCTGATTTGATAACATATTAATCGCATCGACATTATAAACACCTGCTGTTTTGGTTAGCTTAGTCCTCATGACTTGCCACTGATAGTTATTCAGTGACATCTCCTCAATAAATTCGTAAGCTACTTCAGGTGTTTTGTTGTTGATGGTTTCACCAGCTGCTGCATCAATCATCTATCTTGTCGAGGGGTTCACACCATTGTAAAACGTTTGAACTTGCATCCATAGAGGTAACCCATGGTGAGGGCACCTTCGCAGTAGGTGTTTGTATCTCTCCCATGCATCGTAAAGTGCTTCTAAATCCATCTGCAGAATCATCCTTAGTTTAGCTGTTTTAGCAGATGATAGTATTTAAGTAAGAACTTTTCGATCATTTGTTCCCAATAGTGATTGATCCTCGTGGTAACGAGTTCAACCACTGTTTAGCTTTATTTCTCAATGACAAAGGGAATAGCAGAAGGCAAATGGCATCGTCAAAAACGCCATTGATCTTAAATGTGTCACAAAGCTCCAGAAAATTTACTAAATGAGTATTTGGGTTTTCGTCCTGCAAACCATCAAACTGAACAAACTGTTGTATCATTTGAATTGTGTTAGGTTTCAGTTCAAAATTATTTGCAGCAATAGCAGGCCTAACTATACTCGATTCAGTTCCTGTTAAAGTAGGTTTAGCATAATCATACATAGTATGAGGAGCAGGGTTCTGATTTATTGGGTCAGCAGCAACCGCAGGAGGTAGCGGATTTTCTTGATTTTCAGCCATCTCCTCGTTTGTAGTTGGAGTATTTTCCTCTTGCCCTTCCTTTATGTATTGTAAGCTTGTCCTAATTTCTCTCCAGTTTCTGTGGGCTATGTTCTCGATCTCACTATCAAATAGTAATGGTCCTGACAGGTTTCTTCTAGTCATAAACTATGAAAACCTGTCAGAAGAGAATAAAAGAAAGTTTAGTAAATAAAAATAAAAACAAAGTTAAATGGCAATAAAAATAAATGGCTAAAGTAATAAAAATCGAGTGTTCCTAATATATTAGTTCCCAACAGTGCCAAAAACTTGAAAGTCACTTGCGATAAGTTTTAAAATTTATAATTGATCATACTTGAACTAAATATTATCACGATTAAGGCAAGCGCACCTATCAAATAGTAGTATAATTTTAGCAAGACCGGATGTCAAACTCCAAAGGAACTAAAAGTACTAGTATTAACTTTCTTTTTATTATCTAGCCTAAGAATAATTAAGGTTGTTTTGACTAACTAATTAACTAATCTAATATTGCACAAAAAGTAAATTGGGGAAAATTCTTGTGGAAAACTGATTGATTTTAGACAACACCGAAGGAAGAATCCACCTAGACTTCTCTTATTAATTGACTTTGAACTGCATTTATTTATTCATTTGACTTGATCCGTAGAAACCCCTAAGTTATGTTATTATCCCTATTCAAGACTAATATTGTCTAACCCTAGTTTGATTAATTGAAATCTCATTCTAATTAAAACCCCTAGTTTTGCATTAACTCGATCTATGGATTTCCTTATTAGATTTGACTCTAATCCGGCAGATTTATGTTGTCCTATCTCTAGGATTGCATGCAACTCCGCTTAATTATGAGTGATTTACTCTTAAACAGGGATTACTCATCCTCCGCATAAGCACATCAATACTTGAATCAATATCCTGAAATATTTAAACAAGAGTTAAAATCATAATTAAGAACAAATCAAGTATTTATCATACAGTTCAGAAAATATTAACAAGATCCATCTTAGGTTTCATCCCCCTTAGGTATTAAGGGGATTAGTTCATAACTATAAAAGAAAACATCTAAGAAGAATGATAACAAAACATAAAGGAAACCCAAAAACCCCTGAAGGAAACTGAAGGGAGATCTTCAGTTTTGGAGGTGAATCTGGCTTCCGAGATGGATCAATCGGCTTCCTTCAAGTAATTCCTTGTTTTCTACTTTCCGTGTCTCCTCCAATTCTCCTCTAAGGTGTTTAAATAGGCTTTAGAATGCCTAAAGCCCTCAAAATTTCCCTTTTCCGAATAGAACTTAACTTGGGCTCGATAAGGACACGCCCCATGTGCGATTGCTTTAGGCCATGGTCAAGGCTGAGAAATAGACAAGCCTATGTTAAGGTTGTTCTAGGCCATGTTCAAGCCTGCTAAAATGGCACGGGCGTATGTGCTACTGATTGTCACTCACGATAAGTTTTAAAATTTATAAATGATCGTACTCGAACTAACTATTATCATGATGAAGGCAAGCGCACCTATCGAACAGTAGTATAGTTTTAGCAAGATCGGATGTCAAACCCAAAGGAACTAAAAGTACTAGTATTAAATTTCTTTTTGTTATCTAGCCTAAGAATAATGAAGTTTGTTTAACTAACTAAATAACTAATCTAAGAATGCACAGAAAATATATTTGGGAAAATACTTTTGGAAAACTGATTGATTTAAGATAACACCCAAGAAAGAATCCACCTAGACTTCTCTTGTTAACTGACTCTGAACCAGACGATTTATTCACTTGACTTGATTCATAGGAATCCCTAAGTTATGTTTTTATCCCTATTCAAAACTAATAACGTCAAACCCTAGGTTGATTAATTGAAATCTCTTTCTAATTAAAACCCCTAGTTTTGCATTAACTCGATCTCTAGATTCCCTTATTAGATTTGACTCTAATCCGACAGATTTATGTCATCCTATCTCTAGGATTGCATGCAACTTCGCTTAATTATGAGCGATGTACTCTTAGATAGGGACTATTAATCCTCCGAATAAGCACATCAATACTTGAATTAATATCCTGGAATATTCAAACAAGAGTTAAAGTCATAATTAAGAACAAATCAAGTATTTATCATACAGTTCAGAAAATATTAACAAGATCCGTTTTAGGTTTCATCCCCTTTAGGTATTTAGGGATTTAGTTCATAACTAGAAAAGAAAATATCTCAAAAGAATGATAACAAAACATAAAGAAAACCCAAAAACCCCTGAAGGAAATTGAAGGGAGATCTTCAGTCTTGGAGGTGAATTCAGCTTCTGAGATGGATCAATTGACTTCCTTCGAGTAATTCCTTACTTCCTAATCTCTGTCTCCTCTTTAATCCTCCTTTAAGGTGTTTAAATAGGCTTTAGAATGCCTAAAAGCTCTCTAAATCACCCTTTTTTGAATAGAACTTAACTTGGGCTCGACAGGGACACGCCCGTGTGACATGCCAGTGTGCGATTACTTCAGGCCATGGTCAAGGCTGAGAAATAGACACGCCCGTGTTGAGGTTGTTTTAGGCCATGTTTGAACCTGCTAGAATGGCATGTGAGTGTGTGCTACCCTGTGTGAGGAAGTCCAGGCCGTGTTGTTTTCCCACGTCGGCCCATTTTCTCCGTTTTTGGCTTGTTTCTTATTCTTTTTGTTTCTTGTTCTCACCTAAGTATAAAACATGAAATTAAAGGATTAGTAGTATCAAATTCACCAAATCTAAGGAAAAATCATTCATAAATGTGTAACATGTATAAATTACGGTTTATCAAATACCCCCACAGTTAAGTGTTTGCTTGTACTAAAGCAAAATCTTTAATTCACAATTAAGAATTCCTTTTTCTCAACTTATAATTCCTATTAATAATATCTCAAACTAATCCATAAGTAATCATACATTGAGAATTAAACCAAAAGAACATTAAAGTTTCAAACATTCCAAGTTGAGCATTTAATCATGAAAAACATAGGCATCTCCCCTCATCTAAGTAATCATCTTTGACTCAAAATATCACAGAGTTTAATATCCTCCCTAAAGATTCACTCAAATCACTCGAGGTGTTTAAGGACAATGAATTTAGCACTCAATAGTCAATATGAGAAGTTATTACCATCTGCTTGCATGAAAATCAAATCTCCACCATTATAAATTAAGATGATACATCAATAAAAAGGTCTTTAGAGGGTTGTAACAAGGCTTTGGTTAGGGGGTGTGGTCACAAGCTAAAAGAAAAGGTTAGAATCGAGATTGAATTGAAGAATTACTTAACTAGAAAAATATTTAATCATCAATTGCGTACAAAAGAGCTTCTTCTTAGAATATGGAATTAAACACTTAAGCTTCAAAAATACGACTTACTGCTAATAAATAAATATGTATGTATTTTTTTTAAGAACAAATCAAATAACTTAGACTAATTATTAAGAATAAGACATAGCTAAGCAATTTTTTCAAATCAGATCTCGATAAAAGTAAGGATAAAATTAATTTAGGGGATATCAACAATAATGAGTTATAGGTTAATATTGAGGGTAAATCAATGAATGGGATGTTAGGCTCAAAATGTGTTTACTAAGGGTTAATTGTGAAGGTAGGCTTTTCACGGCATGAGTGGGTTAAACCTAAGTGCCTTTATCATCTTGACATATCAAATCAAATGGTGTGGTCTCGACTTGCATAATCAAGCAAGTTCTAGAATAACAATTCTATATTGACGCACTCAAACAACAATAAAAGTGAGAATGAAAGAAATAATAAATGCTTTAAAGGCTCAAAATCTCACAAAAATTATGGCTTTTTGATGTTTAAACCTCTGGATTTCAATTCAATATAATACCTAAACTTGAGGAGAACAACCTAAATTTTTAAAATTCTCAAAAATAAACTTATCATGCTTAATTCTCTAATGTCTTAAAGTTTAAATAGTCAAGTCATATCAATAAAAATCATAAATTAATCAAAATTCATCTAAAAATAATATGAGAAATTTACAAGAGAACAAGACAAAATTTAGGGATTTTTCTAATAGTGATATAATTGACCCCCCCACACTTATGATGTATATTGCCCTCAATGTACAAAGATAAAGTTAGTGGCAATTATCGATATAAGATCATAAGATAAGGAGAGAAGTGAAACTTCCTGAATGTTAGATGAATGAATTCTTTAGGTTAGAGTTATGTAAATTGGAGGAGAATACTTCGGTGGTAGTAGAGGTTGCGTTCTACAAGTGGCAGTCGTGGAGAACCTTTTCCAGTAGAGTTTCAAGTTCCTAAGTAATAGTGAGCTTTGGAGCTCTTTATAACTTGTGATAGAATTAGAAACCTTTTAGGAATATAGAGGAATATGATTACTCATGAAGAAATACTTGCAAATATAAAGTTCTTAATAATTATAGAAATCCTAAAAAAAATGAAATGAAATAGTTTTAAAGAAAGATAAAATTAGAAAAATAGGTATTTAGGGCACACGGTCATGGGGCATGCCCGTGTGCCTTTTATTTAGCCCGTGTGCTTCGTGGGTTTCAAATTTTGGGCATGTTGGTGCACACGGCCGTGTCGTCATCGCCGTCCTGCCGTTCGCTTGCTCTCCCACGCTCGTGTAGGTAGGCCCATGCCCATGTTAGTTTGACAGTGTTGACCACGGGTGCTAAACACGCCCGTGTTACTTTTTTAGGTTCAACCACGGTTCTAATCCACGGGCATGTCACACGCCCATATTGTTTTAGTAGGATCGCCCACGGCCATCTCACAACTATGGCAATTTATCGTATCTCGTGTTTTGGGGAAAAAATTTGTTCTATTTTCACACGATCATATCGTACGGTCGTGTCTCTTCCCGTGTTATGGACATGGCTTAAGGCACGCCCATGTGCCTAGCCGTATGGATTTTAAGAACCTATGTTCAAAGACTCGATTAGTGATCTAGATGTTAAAACTTGAAATTTAAATAAAATTTAAATAAATTAAAACCGTTAGTACTCGGGTTGCCTCCGAGAAGCACTTGTTTATAGTCTAAGCTTGACTTTACCTTGTTAGTGTATTTAGGGAGGTTTGTGGAGTTGTAGCTCCTCTCCATCGTCTTTAAAATTCTTACCGTTATAAATTTTGAGACGATGTCCATTTACCTTGAAAGTGCCTTGTGATGGGTGACTTACCTCTATTGTGCCATATGGAAAAACAGATTGAACTATGAAAGGTCCTGACCATCGTGATTTAAGTTTCCCATGAAACAATTTGAGTTTCGAATTATATAGTAGGACAAGATCTTTGACTTCAAATTGTTTTCGTTGCTTTACACGAGTGTCATGGCGCCACTTTGTTGCTTCCTTGTATAGGCGTGAGTTTTCGTATGCATTAGCTCACCACTCATCTAGCTCGTTCAACTGCATCAACTTGTTTTCACCTGCAAGTTTGGGATCAAGGTTTAGAAATTTAATAGCCTAGAAGGCTTTATGCTCTAGTTTGAATGATAGATGACAACTTTTTCCATAAAAAGTCTGTAAGGTGATATTTCTATGAGAGTCTTAAAAGCAGTTCTATAAGCCCATAAAGCATCATCTACTTTCATTTCCCAATCTTTCCTGTTTTATTCTACTGTACTTTTTAGGAATCTGTTTGATCTCTCGGTTTGCCACTTCAACTTGTCCACTAGTTTGAGGATGGTATGGGGTGGCTGTTCTGTGATGAACTCCATATTTCTTAAGAGTTTTCTAAAATTGGGCGTTACAAAAATGAGTACCCCTGTCACTGATAATTGCTCTAGGTGTTCCAAATCTAGAGAAGAGTTTCTTAAGGAATCATACCACCACTCTAGCATCATTAGTAGGTAAAGCTTGGGCTTCTACCTATTTGGACATATAATCAACTGCTACTAAGATGTATTTATTCCCAAATGAACTAGGGAATGGACCCATGAAGTCGATACCCCAAACGCCAAATATTTCACATTGAAGCATATAGTTTAGAGGAATTTCATCACGTTTGGAGATATTACCTATCCGTTGGCATTTTTCATAAGAAGTAACGTACCTATTAGTGTCTTTGAAAAATGAGGGCCAATAGAAACCTGATTCAAGTATTTTATGTTCGATCTTAGTTCCACTGTAGTGTCATCCAATCGGTCCTGAGTGGCAATGTTCCAAAATCTTTGATGCTTCTGACCTTGTAACGCATCTCCTAATGACTTGATCTGCACATATGTGGAAATGAAAAGGGTCGTCCCAAAAGTAGTTTTTCACATCATTAAAGAATCACTTCTTTTGCTGGTGTGTCAACCCTTTTGGGATAATTTTAGCGGCTAAAAAATTCGTAATGTCTGCAAACCAAGGTAGCTCAGAATCAGATATAGCAAAGACTTGTTCTTCAGGAAACGAATCATTTATTTCAACTTCATCTAGTTCTTTGGTATTTGAGTTCTCAAGCCTGGAAAGATGATCAGCCACGAGATTTTTAGCTCCTTTCTTATCCTAAATTTCCAAATCAAATTCCTGCAACAAAAGAATCCATCGAATGAGTTGAGGTTTTGCATTAGTTTTAGTTAAAACATAGCAAAGGGCAGAATGGTTAGTGTAAACGAAAACTTTAGACAATATGAGATATGATCAAAATTTATCGAATGTAAAAACCACAGCTAGCAACTTTTTCTCCGTGGTGGTATAGTTTTCTTGTGCAGCTGTCAATGTTTTGCTAGCATAATAAATAGGTTGAAAATGCTTGTCCCGTCGCTATCCCAAAACTACACCTTCTGTAAAATCGCTCGCATCACACATTAGCTCAAAAGGTAAATTCCAGTTAGGAATAATTATGATTGGAGCATTAATTAATTTATCCTTTAAGGTATTAAATGATTCTAAGCATTCCTGATCGAAATTAAAAGGTACATCTTTTTCTAGTAATTTAGTCAAAGGCTTAGCTATTTTAGAAAAATTCTTAATAAATCTTTTATAGAAACCAGTATGTCCTAAAAAGCTTCTAATAGCCTTGGCCGAACTAGGAAGGGGTAATTTTTCGATTGTTTCAATTTTAGATTTGTCCACTTCAATCTTTTTACTTCCTGAATCATAAAGTGACATTTCTCTCAGTTAACCACAAGGTTCGTTTCCTCTTATCTTATTAAAAATCATTTTAAATTTTTAAGGCAAAGATGGAAAGAGTTACCGAATACTGAAAAGTCATCCATAAATACCTCCATGATGTCTTCTATGAGTTCGTCAAAGATGGCCATCATATAGCGCTGAAAAGTGGCAAGAGCATTACATAATCCAAAAGGCATTTTATAATAAGAAAACGTACCATATGGACATGTAAATGTCATCTTTTCTTGATCTTTAGGAGCTATTGGGATTTGGAAATAACTAGAGAGTCCGTCTAAAAAGTAGTAGTACATTTTCCCTGATAATCTTTCTAACATTTGGTCAATAAATGGCAAGGGAATGTGATCTTTTCTCGTGGCATCATTCAGCTTCCTGTAGTCAATGCAAACTCTCCAACCTGTGACTGTTCTTGTCGGGATTAATTCATTCTTATCGTTGGTTACAACTGTCATGCCTCCCTTCTTAGGAACAACCTGCACTGGACTTACCCAAGAACTATCAAAAATAGGATAAATAATTCCAGTATCTAGAAGTTTAATTACCTCAGCTTTAAAAACTTCTTTCATGTTAGGATTCAGTCACTTTTAAGCTTGCACACATGGCTTATATTCATCTTCCATTAAAATTTTGTGGGTACAAAAAGAGGGGCTTATCCCTTTGATGTCAGAAATTTTCCAAGCTATGACTCTTTTATGTTTCTTAATACTTGGAGTAATTCCTCTTTTTCCTTGGGTTGTAAGTTAGAAGCAATAATCACTAGTAATGTAGAATTATTTCCAAGGAATGCATATTTCAAGTGATTTGGAAACTATTTAAGTTCTAGTTTGGGGGGTTCTTCAATAGAGGGTTTTTGTTTAAGTTCATCGTTTGTCTTGATACCCTCATATTCTACTTGTCTTGAGACTGGTTTATTGCAGTTCAGTTCAGTTTTTACCTTACCTATCTCAGAATCATCATCATCAACCTCTTTGCTTTGGGCAAGACATAGTTCTAACGTGTCTCATGTATGATTTCTCGAAAAAATCTTGAGTGGCATGATCAATAGAGTTAATAAAATAACATGAGTCATCTTGCTCCCTAGAAAATCTCATGGCATCATAGATCTTGAAAATAATCTCTTCGTCAACTACTTTAAGTACATGTTTACCATCTCCCACATCAATAACAGCCCTAGCAGTGGCTAAAAATGGACCACCTAAAATTAAAGGCACTTAAACATCCTCATCCATGTCAAGCACAACAAAATCAAAAGGAAATATAAATTTATCTACTTTTACAAGTACATCCTCTATGATACCCCTAGGATATTTAACAGATCTGTCAGCTAATTAAATACTCATCCTAGTGGGTTTAGGTTCCCCAGGACCAAGTTGTTTAAACATCTTATACGGCATCAAATTAATGCTAGCGCCTAAATCAACTAGTGCTTTTCAACATTCAAACTACCAATTAAGTAGGGGATAGTAAAACTTCCTGGGTCTTTTAGTTTGGTTGGTAGTTTATTTTGGAGTATGGTTGAGCACTCCTTGTTGAGTTCCACTATAGATAAGTCCTCAAACTTCCTTTTATTTATTATAAGCTCCTTCAAAAATTTCGCGTATGTCGGTATCTGCGAGATGGCTTCAACAAAAGGTAAATTGATATGTAATTGATTAAAAAGTTCAATAAATTTACCGAATTGTGCATCCATGTGGTCTTTTTTCAACTTAGCTGGGTATGGAACTGGTGGTTTATATTCCTTTGGCACTGACTTGTCATTGTTTTCGTTTTACCTCCTCTCTTTCGCTTCTATCGGCTTCTTGTGGCGCTTTTGATTCAATAACAACACTTTCCCACTCCTTAGTGTAACTGCTTTCACATGCTCTTTTGGATTGGTTTCGGTGTTGCTAGGTAAGCTTCTTGGTGGTCTTTCTGAAATTATCTTAGTCAGCTGTCCAATTTGATTCTCGAGCCCTTGAATCAATACTTGCTGATTTTTAAGTGCAGTTTCAGTGTTCTCAAAATGAGTTATCACTCTCGAAATGAATTTTGTCATCATCTTCTCAAGGTTTGACTTTTTCTCTAGTTGGTAAGGTTGTTGTTGGAAGCCTGAAGGGGGTGGTGGTCTTTGATTTCCTTGGCCTCCCCATGGGAAATTCGGTTGATTCCTCCAACCTGCATTGTAACTGTTATTGTAACGATTATTTTGAGGTCTAAAGTTGTTACCCATGTAATTTAGTTGTTCATCATCCATGTTGTGGCCATATGTTGGATATTCTGGGTTGCTCATTCCACCTCCACTTGCATTGCATTGAATAATCGGATGTACCTGCGTGAACCAAGTAAACCATCAATCATTTTATTTAAAAGTTCTACCTGATTTGACAGCATAGTAACTGAGTCGACGTTATAAACGTCTGCTTCTTTGGTTGGCTTAGTACTCATGACTTGCCACTGATAGTTATTTAGTGACATTTCCTCAATAAATTCGTAAGCCTCTTTAGGTGTTTTGTTGTTTAGGGTTCCACCAGCAGCTGCATCAATTATCTGTCTTGTCGAGGGGTTCACACAATTATAAAACATTTGAACTTGCAGCTATAGAGGTAACCCATGGTGAGGGCACCTTCGCAGTAGGTCCTAGTATCTCTTCCATGCATCGTAAAGTGTTTCTAAATCCATCTGCACAAAAGAAAAGATATCATTCCTTAGTTTAGCTGTTTTAGTAGGTGGAAAGTATTTTAATAAGAACTTTTCGGTCATTTGTTCCCAAGTAGTGATTGATCCTCATGGTAACGAGTTCAACCACTATTTAGCTTTATTCCTCAGTTAAAAGGGAAATAACTAAAGGCGAATTGCATCGTTAGAAACACCATTGATCTTGAATGTGTCGCAAAGTTCCAGGAAATTTGCTAAATGAGTATTTGGGTTTTCGTCCTGCAAACCATCAAACTGAACAAACTATTGTATCATTTGAATTGTGTTAGGTTTTAGTTCAAAATTATTTGTAGCAATAGCAGGCCTAACTATACTCGATTTAGTTCCTGTTAAAGTAGGTTTAGCATAATCATTTATAGTACGAGGAGTAGGATTCTAATTTACTAGGTCAGCAGCAATCGCAAGAGGTACTGGATTTTCCTAATTTTCGGCCATCTCCTCAGTTGTAGTTGGGATATCGTCCTCTTGCTCTTCCTCTGTGTATCTTAGGCTTCACCTTATTTCTCTTCGGTTTCTACGAGTTGTGCGATCGATTTCTTCATCAAAAAGTAATGGTCCTAATCGGTTTCTTCTAGTCATAAACTATAAGAACCTGCTAGAAGAAAGAAAAATAGAATTTAGTAACGAAAATCAAAACAAAATTTAAATTACAATAAAAGTAAATGGCTAAAGTAATAAAAATCGAGTGTTGCTAATATCTTAGTTCCCGGCAATGGAAAACAAAAACTTGATTGTCATTCACGATAAGTTTTAAAATTTATAAATGATCGTACTCGAACTAACTATTATCACGATGAAGGCAAGCGCACCTATCGAATAGTAGTATAGTTTTAGCAAGACTGGATGTTGAACCCAAAGGAACTAAAAGTACTAGTATTAAGTTTCTTTTTATTATCTAGCCTAAAAGTAAATAAAGTTTGTTTAACTAACTAATTAACTAATCTAAGAATGCACAGAAAATAGATTAGGGAAAATAGTTTTGGAAAATTGATTGATTTAAGACAACACCCAAGGAAGAATCCACCTAGGCTTCTCTTATTAATTGACTCTGAACCAGACGATTTATTCACTTGACCTGATCCGTAGGAATCCCTAAGTTATATTATTATCACTATTTAAGACTAATAACGTTTAACCCTAGGTTGATTAATTGAAATCTCTTTCTAATTAAAACCCTAGTTTTGTATTAACTCGATCTATGGATTCCCTTATTAGATTTGACTCTAATCCGACAGATTTATGTCATCCTATCTCTAGGATTGCATGCAACTCCGCTTAATTATGAGCGATCTACTCTTAGACAGGGACTATTCATCCTCTGAATAAGCACATCAATACTTGAATTAATATCTTGGAATATTCAAACAAGAGTTAAAGTCATAATTAAGAACAAATCAAGTATTTATCATACAGTTCAGAAAATATTAACAAGATTCGTTTTAGGTTTCATCCCCCTTAGGTATTTAGGGGATTTAGTTCATAACTAGAAAAGAAAACATCTCAGAAGAATGATAACAAAACATAAAGAAAACCCAAAAACCCCTAAAGGAAATTGAAGGGAGATCTTTAGTCTTGAAGGTGAATTTGGCTTCCGAGATTGATCAATTGGCTTCATTCGAGTAATTCCTTGCTTCCTACTCTCTGTCTCCTCTTTAATCCTCCTCTAGGGTGTTTAAATAGGCTTTAGAATGCCTAAAAACCCTCCAAATTGCCCTTTTTCAAATAGAACCTAACTTGGGCTCGACAGGGACACGCCCATGTACGATTACTTTAGGTCGTGGTCAAGGCTGAGAAATAGACACGCCCATGTTGAGGTTGTTTTAGGCCGTGTTTGAGCCTGCTAGAATGGCACGGGCGTGTGTGCTACTCGTGTGAGGAAGTCTAGGCTGTGTTGTTTTCCCACGTCGGCTCATTTTTTTTGTTTTTGGCCCGTTCCTTGTTCTTTTTGCTCTCTTATGCTCACTTAAATATAAAACATGAAATTAAAGGATTAGGAGTATCAAATTCACCAAATCTAAGGAGAAATCATTCATAAATGTGTTAAGCATGGAATAATAATATGTATAAATTACGGTTTATCAGCTACCATGTGAGGAAGTCTAAGCCGTGTTTTTTTTCCAAGTCGACCCATTTTCTCCGTTTTTGGCCTGTTTCTTGTTCTTTTTGCTCTCTTGTGCTCATCTAAGTATAAAACATGAAATTAAAGGATTAGGAGCATCAAATTCACCAAATCTAAGGAAAAATCATTCATAAATGTGTTAAGCATCGGATAATAATATGTATAAATTACGGTTTATCAAGGATGATAGAGAGACGCCGTGGATTCGACACCCTCGATGATAGACTCATTCGATCGATGACCGGAGATGAGCCGGAGGACATTTCTGATGATGTCCCTCCCCCTTACGAGGATCCACCACAGCCTCCACCATCGAGTCACCGCCACGCTCCTTCTACTACTAGCTTTCGAGGAGTGCCATTCGAAGAGTTCACTGATTTCTGTCCGTACTGTGCTCGGAGGTTCGATAGTCTTGATGCGAGGTTCAACAGTATCGATGAGACTTTGCGGCAGATTCACGAGCACCTCCATATCGCTCTTCCAGTGCCACTGACTTACAACACTGATGATGAGGACCTTTGAGTCCATTTATTTTATTTTTATTTTTATTTTCTTTCATTTAATTTTGAAGACTTATGTTTTATATTTTAAAATCTATTTATCTTTATGATTATGTTCGAATTATCCCTTAATTCTCTTCCACAGTAGTGTTTATTTTCTTATTAGTAACTCAGAATCATGCCTTTCATTCAGCCTTACCTACAATTCTCGCTCTCGCTAGTCCAAGGATTTCATCCACAATTTCAGGGCAGTTTCGCTTTTCTCCCTCTCTTTTGATATTATGTTTATATTGCTATTATATATCTTTGTACATTGAGGACAATGTACATTTTAAGTGTGGGGAGGTTATTTATGTGATTATAGGAAAATCCCTGAATTTTTATCTTGTTCTCAAATAATTTTCTCATATCATTATTAGAGTGAATTCTAATTGATTTATGATTTTTATTGATATGTTTTGAATTAAATCATAGGTAATTGGTTAAGTAAAGAGATTGGTTAAGTAAAGTTATATTATTGAGAAAAAGCTCACATCATTTGCTTTAGATGGTTCGAATTTGGACACTTCCTTGTAGTTCAGCAATTAGCTTCATTCTTCTAAGCTTGGTAATTTATTTAAATTAATCTCGATTCTAACCCTCTTTTTCAGCCTTTATCCATACCTTTAACCCAAGCCCCATTACAACCCTGTTAAAGACCTTTTGATTTGTGTATCATCTCATTTATAGTGGTAGAGATTTGATTTTCATGCAAGCTTATGGTACTAACTTTTCTTGTTTGACTATTGAGTGCTTAATTGTTAAACCTTAAACACTTTGAGTGATTTGAGTGAATCTTTAGCGAGAATGTCAACCTTTGTCAATTTGGAATTAAAGATAACTACTTAGATGAAGGGAGATGCCTATGATTTTATGGTTAAAACGCTCAACTTTGATTGTTTAAAATTTTAATGTTCTTTTAGTTAAGCTCTCAATATATGAGTACTTAGGGATTACTTCAAAACATTATTAATGAGAATTATAAGTTGAGAAGAATTTATTTTAGTTGTGAGTTGAGAATTTTGCTTGAGGACAAGCAAATGCTTAAGTGTGGGGATATTTGATAAATCGTAATTTATACATATTTTTACTCCATGCTTAGCATATTTATGAATGATTTCTCCTTGGTTTAAGTGAATTTGATGCTCTTAATTGATAAACCGTAATTTATAATATTTATACTCCATGCTGAACGCATTTTATGAATGATTTTTCCTTAGAATTAGTGAATTCGATGCTCCTAATGCCTTAATTTCATGTTTTATCCTTAGGTAAGCATAGGAGAGTGAAAGGAACGAGAAACGGGCCAAAAAACGGAAAAAATGGGCCATGGTATAGAATCAACATGGCCTGGACCTCTTCACACGGGCATCTCACACAGCCGTGTCAATTTGGCAGAATTGAAGCACGACTCAAACGAGTAGAACACACGCCCGTGCCAATCTAACAGGCTCGAACACGACCTGAAGTTATCGCACACGGGCGTGTAACATGGGTGTGTCCCTGCCGAACCAAAGTTGAGTCTAATTCGGAAACTGCCACTTTTGAGGGTTCTAAGGCATTCCAAAGCCTATAAATATACCCTAGAAGAGGAAGAAAAGGGGGATGGAGAATAGGGAGTATTGAATTACTCCAAGGAAGCCAATTGATCCATCTCAGAAGCCAGATCCACTATCAAGACTGAAGATCTCTCATCAATTTCCCCTTTAGGAGTTTTGGATTTCTTTATGTTTTGTATTTATTGTTATTCTGAGATGTTTTCTTGATTAGTTATGAACTAAACCCCTAAATACCTAAAGGGGATGAAACCTATGACGAAATCTTGTTATTATTTCTGAATCGTATGATAAATATTTTACTTGTTCTTTATTATGTGTTCTTAATTCTTGTTTTGGTATTTCAGGATATCACTTTAAGTTACTACTCTTAGTTGGAGGAGGAATAGACCCTGACTAAGAGTAACTTTGTCATAATTAAGCGGAGTTGATTGCGCGCCTAGAGATAGAGTGACAAGATTTTGCTGGATTAGGGTGAAACCTAATAAGGGAATCCATAGGTCGAGTTAATGCAATCCTAAGGTGTTAATTAGAGAAAAGTCTCAGTTATTCAACCTAGGGATTAGACGTTATTAGTCTTGAGTAGGGATAATAACATAACTTAGGGATTTCTAGGAACAAGTTAAATGAATAAATTGTCCGGTTCAGAGCCAGAATAACAAGTACAAGTCTAGGTGGATTTTTTCCTTAGGTATTGTCTCAATCAATCATTTTCCCCAAAAGTAATTTCCCAATTTTATTTTCTGCAAGTTCTTAGTTTAATTAGTTAGTTAAAACAAACCTCTTTTCTCCAGCTAGATAATAAAAAGACAGTCATTACTAGTACTCCTAGTCCTTTGGGTTTGACAATTCGGTCTTGCTAAAGTTATACTACTGTTTGATAGGTACACTTACCTACGTCGTGATAATAGTTAGTTTCAAGAACGATTCATTATAAATTTATAAAACTTATCACGGAAAATCACGATCACTAATCCTTTAAATTCATGTTTTATATTTAGGTGAGCATAGGAAAGCGAAAGGAGCAAGAAACGGGCTAAATATGGACTAATTGGGCTTAAAACAATGTTTCACACGGCCTAAGCACTTCCACACGGGTGATCCACACGCCCGTGTGTGATACACGAGCAGACCACATGCCCGTGTGTCATGGCCGTGTTGATATTAATACAAGTCAGAATTGCACACGGCCTGAGCACCTTCACACGGGCGTGGTACAAGGCCGTGTCCTGTTAAACCTAAGTCTAATTCTATTCTGAAAAGGCTAATTTTGGGCTATTTTGGGCTTTCCAAATTCTATATAAACACCATAGAAGAGGATTAAGGGGGAGACACAAAGTTGGAAGCAAAAAATACCTAAGGACAACCATCGGAATCATCTCAGAAGCAAGGATCTACATCAAGACTGAAGATTTCCATCCAATTTCTTAGAAGTTCTTTGGGTTTCTTTATGTTTTATTGTTCTTCTTATTTTGAGATGTTTTCCACTATTATGAATTAAATTCCCTAAATACCTAAGGGAGATAAAACCTAAGACAGATCTTATTACTATTTGAGCTATATGATAAATACTTATTCTTATTCTTAATTGTAAGTTTTAAATTCTTGTCTTAATATTCCAGGGTATTAATTCAGGTTTTGATGTACTTATTTAGTGGAGCAAAAGTCCCTGTTTAAGAGTAGATCATTCATAATTAAGCGGAGTTGCATGCAATCCTAGAGATAGGACGACATAAATCTACCGGATTAGAGTCAAATCTAATAAGGGAATCCATAGATCGAGTTAATGCGACAATAGGGGTTTTAATTAGAAAGAGATTTCAATTAATCAACCTAGAGTAAGTTATTCTTAGTCTCGAGAGAGATATTTACATAAATCAGGGATTTCTACGGAATAAGTTAAGTGAATAAATCGTTTAATTCAAAGGTAATACGTAAAGTCTAGGTGGATTCTTTCTTAGGTATTGTTTCTCAAACGGTTTTCCTAAAGTATTTTCCAATTTTCATCTCTGTCGTAATCTTAGTTAATTAGGTAATTAGTTTTAGTTTAAAAACACCATTTAATTCTTAGGCTAGATAATAAAAATATAGTAATTACTAGTACTTTTAGTCCTCGTGGATACGATATTTTCGGTCTCACCATAACTATACTACTGATCGATAGGTGCACTTGCCTTAGTCTAGTTTTTAGTTAGTTTCACGACCATCAGTACTTAATGCATCTTGCAGCTTCTTCCAAAATTGCAATGTAAACCTTGGATCTCTATCTGAAACAATAGATATAGGCACCCCATGTAACCTCATGATCTAAGAAACATACAATTATGCCAGCTTATCAAGTGAGTAATCTGTACGAACCGGAACAAAGTGAGCAGATTTAGTCAATCTATCTACAATAATAGATTGCATCTTTCTTGCTCAGAGTTGTCGGTAAACCGGATGCAAAATCTATCGTGACTCTGTCCCATTTCCATTCAGGTATCATGATCACCAAGCAATCCGTATGTACCGATGCTCGGCTTTTTACTTGCTGACAAACTAAACATTTCGATACAAAGTCAGAAATGTCTCGTTTCATACCTTGCCACCAATAGTGCTACTTTAGATCATTATACATCTTCGTAATACTTGGGTGAATAGATAACCGACTACTGTGAGTTTCGTTCAAAATCATCTGAATCAACTCTAAATTCCTCGAGACACATATTCGGTTTCAAAATCTCAAACAATCATCAGCATCAACTCGAAACTCTGAATTAGCATTTAAATCACATTGAGCTCATTTTTCTATCAACTCATTATCAACCTTCTGAAAATCACAAATTTGTTGAACAAATAATGGTTTTGCTTTCAATTCAGCTATTATCGAACCATCATTAGACATAGCCATATGCGCATTCATTGTATGCAAAGTAAACAGTGATTTTCGGCTTAAAGCATCAGCAACAACATTAGCTTTCCCCGTGGTAGTCAATCATAAGCTCATAATCTTTTAACAACTCTAACCATTGACGTTATCTCAGATTCAGATCATTCTGAGTCATCAAGTATTTCAGGCTTTTGTGATCAGAATATACATGACATTTTTCACCAAACAATTAGTGACGCCAAATTTTCAATGCAAATACAATAGTTGCCAACTCTAGGTAGTGTGTCGGATAGTTCTTTTCATGTGGCTTTAACTATCTCGAGGCATAAGTTATAAATTTGCCTTCTTGCATCAGTACACAACCTAAACCATTTAAAGATGCATCACTATAGATAACAAATTCTTTACCCGATTCTGGCTGAACTAGCAATGGAGCTTCGATCAAAAGGGCTTTCAACTGATCAAAACTTTTCTGGCACTTTTCTGACCACTCAAACTTAACATCTTTTTGCAGTAGCTTGGTCATCGGGGTTGCAATCATCGAGAACCCTTTCACAAATCGTCTACAGTAACCAGCAAGTCCCAAAAAACTTCAGACTTCAGAAATGTTTCTCGGAGGTTTCTAGTCAAGTATTGCTGAAATTTTACTCGGATCTACTCGAATACCTGATGCTGAAACAACATGTCCCAAAAAACTAACTTTGTGTAACCATAACTCACATTTACTAAACTTCTCATACAACTGTTTTTCTTGCAAAGTCTGTAACACAAGTCTCAAATGCTCGGCATGTTCGGTTTCATCACGGGAGTAGATCAATATATCATCAATGAACATAACCACAAATCGGTCTAAATACTGCATAAAGATCCGATTCATCAAATCCATAAAAATAGCAGGTGCATTAGTAAGTCCAAAAAGCATGATTAAAACTCATAGTGTTCATACGTCGTTCGAAAAGCAGTCTTTGGCATATCGGAGTCTCTGACTCGCGACTGATAATAACCCATCTCAAATCTATCTTCTAAAACACTGAAGCCCTTTTCAACTGATCGAACAAGTCATCAATCCGTGGCAACGGATATTTATTCTTTATAGTCACCTTATTTAGCTAGCGGTAATCAATACACATTCTCATAGTTCCGTCTTTCTTTTTCACAAATAACACGGCGCACCCCAGGGAGAAAAACTTGGTCGCATGAAACCTCTATCTGTCAACTCTTGCAACTGAGCTTTCAATTCTTTTAATTCAGTAGGTGCCATCCGGTACATGAGCTATTGAAATTGGAGTCGTGCCCAGTACTAACTCAATACCAAACTCTATCTCTCGGATAGGTGGCAAACCTGGAAATTCTTCAGGAAACACATCCGGATACTCGCACACAACCGGTATAGATTCAATCTTCTTTTCAGTCACTTTACTATCAAGCACATAAGCAAATCTTCACAACCTTTTTTCACATACTTCCGAGCTAACATCGAAGATATTACTGCTGGTAAACCATCCAGATCATTAGATTCAATCCGAATAATCTCATTGTTCTGACATCTCAAATCAATGGTCTTTCTTTTGCAATTAACAACAGCATGGTGCAAAGTCAAACAATCTATACCCAAAATTATATCAAACTCGTTGAAAGGTAACAACATCAAATCGGTCGAAAAGCATGAATCTCGAATCATCAACGGGCAATTTTTACATACTTTATCAACCAGAACACACCGGCCCAGGGGGTTCGATACTCGAATCACAAACTCAGTAGACTCAACAGTCTTACTGGATACTAATGTTTCACACAGATAAGAATGAGTCGAACTGGGATCAATCAATGCAATAACACTAGTATCATAAAGAGTAAAAGTACCGGTAATAACATTTGGGGAAAAAGCCTCCTCGCGAGCGCGTATGGCATATGCTCCGGCAGGTGCACGAGCCTCAGATCGAACTGCTGTATCTTTTTCCCTCTCTGACTACCACCTACATTACCCGAATGCCTGGGTGGTGGTCTGCCTCGCATTGACATATTACTCGGTCTTGCATTTTGAACAGTGTTTTGCTCGGCTAACATCAGACAATCTCGGATAAAATGATCCATCGATCCACATTTAAAACAAGACCGATCATGCAATCTGCAATCTCCAGAATGCCATTTACCACAATGCTTGCACTCGACTCTATTCTGTCGAACATTGCCAACACTAGCTATCGAAGTGGCTGCCGAACTCATAGGGGGTCGATTTCGATCTCATCTAGAAAAGCCCGCAGTATCCTTAGATCGACTAGAATCATCTCTAAACTTCTTCGATGTTGAGTGAAAAGTCTTACCTAATGATCTTTTACGAGAATCTCTAGCTTCAAAATCAACTTTTCTTTTCTCTTTCCCGAGCTCTTCAGCTTTGCAAGCTCGCTCAACAAGTACCAAGAACTCTTTAATTTCAAGTATACCAACCAGAAATTTAATGTCTTCATTCAAACCGTCTTCGAATCTTTTACACATGATAGCTTTAGTTGAAACACACTTACAGGGCATATCGACTGAGTCTCATAAATTTTTGCTCATATTCTATCACAGTCATGCGACCCTGCTTTAATTCGAGAAATTCCTTGCGCTTCTGGTCAATGAATCTCTGACTGACATAGTTTTTTGCGGAAGTCAATCTGAAAGAAGTCCCAGGTCACCCGTTCTTTCGGAACCACCGATACTAGTGTATTCCACCAGTGATATGCGGTGTCTCGTAGTAGGGATATGGCACATTTTAAACACATCCAGGGTACAAGATAACTCATCAAACACACAGATAGTATTATCAAGCCAGAATTTAGCTCGCTCAGCATCATCATCATCAGTAGCTCTGAATTCTCCAGCCTCGTGTTTTTTGATTTTATCAACTGGAGGCTTGTTAAATCTTATCAGATCAATCATAGGAGGTACCACAGGTATCGGAGATGAATTATTTGGGGGTGGAGGTTGTTGTGTAGTCGGGTTAGTTCAAATATATTGAGTAAACCAATCATTCATCACTTGATAGAAGGCTTGTTTAGCCTCCCCCTCATGGCTACTCGAGATCGATCGAGATTCAACTGGCGCTGTCCCATGCGCGGGAGCAGGCGCTACACTCTCGACATCATCAGCTACAACTCTGTTGGGATCCATTTACTATATGAAAACACATTTTCAAATGTCAGAAGTCATCACACTATCACAGTAAATATTATGGCATGTATAGCTAGACTCACACACGCTAAGTTAGTCCTAGAATTGACTAAACTGTAGCTCTAATATCAATAGAACGTAACACCTCTAACCCATATCCGTCGCCGAATTAAGGTTATGAGGCATTACCAACTATTTTACAATTCAAATAAATACATGTTATAATTTACCACAAAAAGTATTTTTCAGGTCAATGCTTATAACATAATCAAATACCAAATCTTAAATAATCATATCAACTACAACACAGCTTTACTTAACATAATCCAAAATATATCAAAAGAATTTATACAATACATAACTTGTATACAATAAAAATTTCATTATTGGTTTATTAAACTTATTTTGCATTGACCATGCGCATACTTATCAACCATAATATATATATTATATATATAACAACTTATAATAGCTTAACTAACATATCATGACCGAATGTTAGGTACACATGTTCTTTTTCATCAATTCAATTATCTCATATGAATTTAATACCCAATTTAATTAAATTACTATGTCAACCAAAACACATGTCATTCATATCATTAATTTGATCCATAAGTGATCACTGAATACTCACCATGCATATGTCCTGATTCTTACCTAACTAACACATAACTTACTTAATCATAACTAACAGCTATCATAAATCATAAAACCAAACACATAGCAACTATACATACATCATATATTTGGATTACATTCATGACATATGTTAAAACCAAAATTACACATATGCACAACTATAAGTATTATACCTAGCCTTAAATCTCATGATCATGTGTATAAATGCCGAATCATTGAACAACCATAATCTTTAACTCATTCTAATATATATAATCAAAAATATTTATCAATTAAATAAAATTATATTTATCATTACAAGAAATTAACCACCTATAGACATATATAAAACATAAATCTTTCATGCCATGCAACAGACATTTCGAAACAAATTTAAGATATAACAAGATCAATTATATGCATATAACGGAAATCACCAACCAACTTATACGCATAAAATAAATATCACAAACATCATTCATTCTTGTCACATATCATAGTAATTAAAGTAAACTTATGCCATGATCAAACCAAAACAGAATTCGAACATTTAAATAAGCCATTTTCGAATTGCTTTTATACAAAACCAAGGTTCATCACATCAAAACACAATTTAGCCTATACATGCCATAATTTAAGTTCGATGATTTAAATACCAAAGCTGTGGATAGTGTGGTTGTAACACGCCAAACCCAACCTAGACGTTACTGCCAAGTCTGGTGTGTCACATCAACCAAAGTTTAGTCACTTTCCTTAGTTACTGCGATTAAGGTGTGGTTTACGAAAACATTATTTAAGTTGATTAGAAAACTTCCGGCTAATTTGTGAGCATCATCAAATATCATAAAACACAAATATTCATCAATGGCATAGCTCAAAACATTCATCAAAATCAGAAATTCTAGCATGGGTCGGATAGTATTCGAAGCAACGATCTCAAAAAAGTAAAAATTATCAAAAACCGAAACCAAACTAACCTTGAATCAAGCTTGAGAAATGGCCGAATATCACCAAGCTTTAGTTTCTTTTCTTTATTTTTAGTTTCGATCAAAGGATGCATATATGAACATCATTTTATTATTTAAGTTATATTATAACATATATTATTTTATCTTTTACTATTTTAACCTTTACTAATTAATATAAAATCTTTATATTGGTTGTCTACAATCGTCCAACTCATTTAATTATGGGATAATTGCATTATAAGTGTTTCATTAAAAAGCCACTAACACTTCATCCCTTATGCTTTAAACTATCAAGTTTTCAATTTACGCGATTAAGTCCTTTTATTAAATTAAGCACACAAACAATCAAATTTTCATACGAAATTTCCACACATGCAAATTCACATATAATAAACACGAAAAATAATATTTAAATATTTTTTTGACTCAGATTCGTGGTCTCAAAACCACCATTTAGATTAGGGTCTAATCGGGCTGTTACAGAATTAAACAAAATAATCAAGCATATCATTTTACCTTTCACATCAACACATCAAATATGTATATATATATATAATACTTAAAAACTATTTATCCAACATTCTACGATACCAACACCAAATTTTTTTAACCTGCTATTATCAATTATTACACAAAGTAACAAAAGTCATATTCAAAACTAATTCATTATTGCCATATTCAACTAAATACTTATATAAACATATATAGGCAAAACAATCCACTTTTAATCACAAATTCATGTTACTTCAATTATCTAACATCCATCGAAAGCTAATTCACCTTGTTTGCCAAATCTAAACATGGTCATTTCACAAGCTATTCATTATGCTTAACATCTCATTTATATTCAATGATCAAAGGCAATAAACTATTATCTATATCTATTTCATTCCACAATCGAATATCAACACTTCAAATCAGAATCATTTACCTAATTTATCCCACTTATAAATCATGTAAATTGCTCAACAAAAATATACAACCACAATTTCACTTCAAACCAAATATACCATACACATATACTTTGGCACAACCTCATTACTATTAGCACATGTATCAACCATGATTCACATATATATATATATTGGCATGGCTTATATATATACATAAACCAAAAATCCAACACTTTAAAATATAATTTAGCCTATACATGCCATAAGTTCAAAAATTTAGCTTATAAAATACCGAAGACAGTCGATAGTGTGATAGACTTTGACGATGATCCCTGAGCTCGTAACTTGACTCCAAATTCTATAAAACAATGCAAACAAACACATAGAGTAAGCTATCATAGTTTAGTAAGTCATAAGCAAATAAATAACTCATAGTTAATATCAACTCAACTTAACCAAACTAATTTATGCTATCATATTCACATTTATTCTTAAGATCACAATTTCATATATAAATATACAATTTCACATTGGCCGAATATACATAATCTCATATATATATATTCATGAATCATTTCATAAATATTCACATTATATAATCAAAAGGCCGAATACACTTTCCATATACACATACATTTTTCATTTACATCACACATGATTTGCAACAAATATCAAGTAACTTACTTACCTTGTTTCAAATAGGTAATAAGCTAACTCATACTTGATCATTTTAGCTTGTTTTACACATTTGATCACAACTTATCGTTGCCCGATGAACCATTCGAAATTGGATAGGACACTTGAATAATCACATATATCGTACAATGCTAACGTTGTAATGCCCCGTACCCGAGACCGTCGCTGGAGTCGAATACGAGGTGTTAACAGACTTAATTCATTACTTAAACAGCTCAAACAATTTAATTTTAAAATTTTCAGACAAGCTGAAAATCTGCGTCACAGTCGCTTAAAAATTCATATCTCGAGTTACGAAACTCGAAATTAATATCTGTAAATTTTATATGAAATTAGACTCATATTTATATCTACTTATTTGTTTCTAGAATTTTTGGTTGAGCCAAATAGTACAGTTTATTAGTTAAAATCTCCCCTGTTTCAGGGTTTGACTACTCTGACCTCTGTGTATTACGAATCAGATATATTTCTATACAAAATTTCAATGACTATGAGGTTTGTTTCTCTTAAAACTAGACTCAATAATTAATCTGTAAATATAAATAAAAAATTCTAATTATTTTTGTAAAATTTATTATGAATTTTTAAAGTCAGAATAGGGGATCCAGAAATCACTCTGGCCCTGTTTCACAAAAGTTTAAAGATCTCATAAAATATAATTTATATGCCTATTTTGTTCATTCCATATGAAAATAGACTCATCAAGCTCCGATTCCATAACTTATTCATTATTTAATTCCATTTCTACTATTTTTAGTGATTTTTAAAATTCACGTCACTACTGCTGTCTGAATCTATTTTATGGTAAATTTTACCTATTTCATGGTTTCCATGGATTAGCTAGCAGTTTGACATACATAACACCAAATATGATCATGATTAGCCATTCCAATGGCTAATCATTACCAAGAATTTTTACCGAATTTGTTAACCAAAACACCCTGGCCCAAGGGATTCAATACTCTAATCACAAACTCAGTAGACTCAACAGGCAAAGTCTTACTGGATACTAAAGTCTTACACACATAAGAATGAGTCGAACCAGGATCAATCAATGCAATTACACTAGTATCATAGAGAGTGAATGTACCAGTAATAACATCTAGGGATGAAGACTCTTCGAGTACGCGTACAGCATAAGCTTTGGAAGGTGCGCGAGCCTCAGATCTAGTTGCTATGTCTTTAGCTCCTCTCTGACTGCTACTTACATTACCCATATTTCTGGGTGGTCTACCTCGAGCTGCAGTGTTACCCGATCTCGTATTTTTCACTATATCTTGGTCGACCAACTCAGGACATTCATGGATAAAGTGATCCATCGATCCACATTTAAAATAGGCCCGATCGTACAATCTACAACTACCAGGATGTCCTTTACCACAATGTTTGCACTCCAGTTGATTTGGTTTAATGTTATCAACACTAGCTACTGAGGTAGCTTTCGAATTCACAGGTGGTCTATCCCGATCACGTTTAGTATAACTCACAGTAGCCTTTGAATGGCTAGAAGCATCCCGGAATCTCTTTGATGCCGACTGAAAATACTTACTCGATGATCTCTTATGTGAATATCTAGCTTCAAAGTAAGCTTTTCTTTTCTCTTCCCCGAGCTCTTCGGCTTTGCATGCTCACTCAACCAGTACTACGAACTCTTTTATTTCAAGTATGCCAACAAGCAGTTTAATGTCTTCGTTCAACCTGTCTTCGAATCTTTTACACATTATAGCTTCGATCAAAACACACTCTCGGGCATATCGATCGAGTCTCACGAATTTCCGTTCATATTCTATTACAGTCATGCGACCTTGTTTCAATTCCATAAATTCTTTGTGCTTCTGGTCGATAAATCTCTGGTTGATGTATTTCTTACAAAACTCAGTTTGAAAGAACTTCTAGGTCACCCGTTCTTTTGGAACCACTGATACTAGTGTATTCCACCAGTGATATACGGTGTCTCATAGCAAAGATATGGCTCACTTTAAAGACTCATCTGAGGTACGAGATAGCTCATCAAACACGCAGGTAGTATTATCAAACCAGAATTTAGCTCGCTTAGCAATATCATCATCAATAGCTTTGAATTCTTCAGCACCGTGTTTTCTAATTTTATCAACAGGAGGCTTAAGAAATCTCAACGAATCACTCACATGAGGTATAGCAGGTATCGGAGAACGATTAATTGGGGGTGGAGGTTGTTGTCCAGCCAGATTAGTCCGAATATCCTGACTAAACCAGTCGTTCATCATTTGGTAAAATGTTTGTTTAGCCTCTCCTTCTTGGTTACTCAAAGTCGGTCAAGAATCAACCGACGTTGTCCGTTGTGCGGGAGCAAGTGCTATACTCTCGACTTCATCAGCTACGGCTCTGTCGGGATCCATTACTATACGAAAACACATTTTCAAATGTTAAAAGTCATCACACTATCCGTAGCTAGACTCACACGCGCTACGTTAGTCCTAGAATCGACTAAATTGTAGCTCTAATACCAATCAAATGTAACATCCTTAACCTGTATCTGTCGCCGGAATGGGGTTATAAGGTATTACCAGACAAAACACATATATCAATGAAAAGTACACCTATTTTGCATGTTTATTACTAAGCTTATGTACATTTGCATATCATATAAAAAACAAACCATATTATACAACTTATTAATTATCCATATAAGAGACATTATCAAACATCCACAAATGGTCAATTATAATTGTCATGTAAGATTTACTTAATAATTAAAATACAATAACAAAGCCACATATCAACTTGTATCAATCATCTTGTTGAAAAAATAACTTAAGTTGCCATTCATAAAGTCATTTACTAAAGCTTTAGCCGAACATATATAACATGCTAAATACATATACCTATTTAATGTCAACTTCCATTATGCTGTATCACTTAACAAGTATGAAACATTTCAAAGAATTAAACCAAATAATCAAGCATATTATTTTACCTTTCACATCAAAGCATCAAATATGTATATATATAATACTTAAAAACTATTTGTCCAACATTCTACCATACCAAAACCAAATTTTTTAACATGCTATTATCACTTATTACACAAAGTAGCAAAAGTCATATTTAAAACTAATTCATTATTGCCATATTCGGCTAAATACTTATATAAACATATATAGTCAAAACAATCCACTTTTAATCACAAATTCATGTTACTCCAATTATCTAACACCCACCGAAAGCTAATTTACGTTGTTTGCAAAATCTAAACATGGTCATTTCACAACCTATTCATTATGCTTAAAATCTCATTTATATTCAATGATCAAAGGCAATAAACTATTATCTATATCTATTTCATTCCACAACTGAATATCAACACTTCAAATCATAATCATTTACCTAATATATCCCACTTATAAATCATGTAAATTGCTCAACAAAAATATACACCCACAATTTCACTTCAAACCAAATATACCATAAACATATACTTTGGCATAACCTCATTACCATTAGCACATGTATCAACCATGATTCACATATATATATTGGCCAGAACATCAAAACCACAACCAAACATACTCATAAGTTGTTCAAACCTTGAAATCCATTCTTACTAAATAAACAAGCCATTTTCGCATGGCTTATATATACACATAAACCAAAAATCCAACACTTTAAAATATAATCCAAATTATACATGCCATAAGTTTGAAAATTCAGCTTATAAAATATCGAAGACAATCGATAGTGTGATAGATTTTGACGATGATGATCCCCGAGCTCAGAATCGACTCCAAAATTTATAAAGCAATGCAAACAAACACATATAGTAAGCTATCATAGCTTAGTAAGTCATAAGAAAATAAATAACTCAATGTTAATATCAACAACTTAACCAAACTAATTTATGCTATCATATTCACATTTATTCTTAAGATCACAATTTCATATATAACATATACTTTCATATACAATTTCACATTGGCCGAATATACATAATCTCATATACATATATTCATGAGTCATTTCATAAATATTCACATTATATAATCAAAAGGCCGAATACACTTTCCATATACACATACATTTTTCATTTACATCACAAATGATTTGCAACAGATATCAAGTAAATTACTTACCTTATTTCAAATAGGTAATAAGCTAACTCATACCTGATCATTTTAGCTCATTTTACACATTCGATCACAACTTATCGTTGCCCCATAAACCATCCAGAACTGGATAGGACACTCGGATAATCACATATATCGTACAATGCCAACGTCCTAAACGTGGTCTTACATGTAATCACATATCAATGCCACTGTCCCAAACAGGGTCTTACTCGCACACATATATCGATGCCATGGTCTTACTCGCACATCACATATCAGAATCTTATGTCATGACATACGTATCCTAGCTATTCCTAAGGTTCATACAAGGATTTTAGACATCGTAACTCGGTCGAAATGAATTTGTAAACATAGCTCCCAAGCTTAAAGATATTCGGCTAACAACATATATACTACACATAATTCATTTCAGCATATAAATTTCATATTTATTTAAAATAAACAACATCTATTTGCTTATAAACTTACCTCAGACGATAAAAATCGGAATGGAACAGCTAGTCAACAACTTTAGTTTTCTCCCAGATCTAAATTCGATTTCTTTGGTTCTTATCTAAACACATTCAGATTAAACTCATTCAAACATATTCACTCAATTTAGTCCAAAAACACATAAATGGGCAAATTACCATTTTACCCCTGACATTTTTAACTTTTTACAATTTAATCCAAATTGAACAAAACACAAAACATGCAAAATTTGCACATACCATGCTTAGGCCAAATACTAACCATGTTCATACAAGTCCATACATTTCATTTATTTCGCATTTTAGTCCTTCAATTTATTATTTTTACAATTTAGCCCTAATTACTCAAAATCATCAAAAATTCCAATACAAAACATATCAATCCGAAAGATATCTTTCATAATTCATCAACAAACATCACAAAACTCAAATATTCATCAATGGAATAACTCAAAATATTAATCCAAATCAATAATTCAAGAACGGGCTTTGTACATTACACTGTAACGATCTCAAAAACATAAAAATTATCAAAAATTGAGCTAGTTACATACCTTGATTGAGCTTAAAAAAGGCCGAATACCCTAGGATTTGTTCCTTTATTTTCTTTTAGTGTTTCGGTCACCAAAAACAAAATATGAATGCATTATGATTATTTTATGTTTTATGATATATTAACATATTAATAAATTTACATATTTAACCTTAATGATTTAATAACAAAACAATATATTACATGCCATTACAGTCCATTAATATAATAAATGGCATAATTGCAACATAAATGCCTCAATTCAAAAAGAAAACAACAATTTGGCCCTTTTACAAATAACCATCAAATTTTCATTTTATGCGATTAAGCCCTTTTATTAAATCGAGCACTCAAACGATAGAATTAAATCACGAAAATTTCACACATATAAATTCAGACATAATAAACATAGAAAATAATTTTAAAATATTTTTCTGACTCGGATTCGTGGTCTCGAAACCACCATTCTGAGTAGGGTCTAAATCTGGTTGTTACATAGGCCATGCCAAACCTGTAGGGTATACTAACTTATGCCACACGGCCAAGTCATACGCCTGTGTGTGAGGCCGTGTGGAGCATACTGAATTAATTTTAATTTCAACCATAAGGGACACACAGCCGTGTACATGACCGTGTATCACACACGGCTGAGACACACGCCCATGTGGACAAAAATAGGCCATTTACCAAGCCAATTTTCCACCCAAACTTGTGCGCACCTACATCAAACTCAATGGTACCAAAACATAGCATAAATAAGAAATTAAATCAACTCCAACCAAGCAATATCCATACCATTTCATTACCAACCAATAGAAAACACAAATACCACAATGTGCCATTCAATTTCATGCCATATTTCACTTTATCAAATCATCAATATGTTCATTTTCTAAACATGCATTATTTTACCTAATTTCATAAACATGTCAAGTTCATTACTCAATCATTTAGTACTTATAAATACCAAATACCATCTATCATCACATCTCCATATTCAATGACAAAATAAGAACCGTATACATAATAAAACCAAGTTAAGCCAACTTTCATGGCTATAAACAAACCAAAACATTTAACATTTACAAGCCATTTCAAATGACCAAAATCATTATAAAATCATAACTAAAATAACCATAAATCCTATACATGTCATATAATCAAAACATAATCTCAAAAGTACCAAATTGATAGTAGGATAGTGTGACGAAGTCTCTGAAGATCCCCGAACCCGAGCTAGCTTCGAGATCACTATAAAACACAGTAAAATAAACAAAGTAAGCTTTATAGCTTAGTAAGATCGTATGTAATAAACGCAATTTGATTATAAATATACAATTCAACAAATTGAATATGTCAACATATACCTCATATTAACTAACAAACCTTTCATATAATCATTCATAAGATTATATGTATCTTTCACAAATTCCTTCAATTTAACGCTTATACGGATCATGTACATACCTGTATCATCTTGTATCAATCTCATACTCAACCACACCTATCAGTTTCCCATTGAACCATTTGGAATACTATCCGATACACGAGAAACTCGCACCAAAGTGCCACATACATAGCCAATGCTATCACAATCTCATATCACATATATGCTTACTCTTGAGCTATCAATGGGCCTACTCACACAAGCTGTGGGTCAAGACGTAGCTACACGGTGCTGCTCACACAAGCTGTCAAGTAACCACAACACATGCTGTTATACTCTGCCACTGGTAGGACATACAGGACCAGCACCTGTGTAACACCCCTCACCTGTAATCAACGCTGGAATAGGGTTACGGAGCATTACCAAACTTATAAAATAATTAAACATTCACTATGCATACATTTTCACATTTCATACAATTATCATTCAATCTCAATAAATATGTCCCTAATACGAGCCTACGAGGCCCAAAAACATTCTTTAAAAGTGGTTCGAGACTAAACTGATAACTTTGAAAACTCATAGAACACTTGGAAATTTTTTCTCAAAACAGGGGACACATGCCCGTGTGGCCATGCCGTGTCTCTCACATGGCCAAAGACACGCTCGTGTCACAGGCCGTGTGGACATTCAAAATAGGAACCCATGGCCGTATCCCAGCCTGTGCCTGATCCCATGTAACTCTTTAACTTGGGTCACACAGCCAACACACATGCCCGTGTGGCTAGCCCATGTGCCCTAAAAATGGCCATACACACCATGTGCCAAGCCGTGTGCTAGGCCATGCCAAACCTGTAGGGTATACTGACTTATGCCATATGGCCAAGTCACACGCTCGTGTGTGAGGCCATGTGGAGCATACTGACTTGATTTCTAATTCAACACTAGGGGACACACGGCCGTGTAAGCTGGCCGTGCGTGTCGCACACGGCTGAGACACACACCCGTGCCTCTACCCGTGTGGACAAAAATGGGCTATTTACCAAGCCACTTTGCCACCCAACTTGCACAAACCTATAACAAACCAAATTACACAATTCACGGCATAAAAATAGATACTTAAACCATCCAATTCAAACATAAATCATGCATATTTATACCATCATCTTCAATACACTCAAGTCATAAGATAGGCCATATCATTTCCATATCAACCAATACAAAATATACATATCACATTATGCCATCTAAGTCCATGTCAATTTTTATCTTCTAAAATCAGCAAAATGACCATTAACAAATATGCATCATTTGATCTATACTCTCAAGCATTTCAACCATTCGAAACATCACACAATTCACATATACTTATATATACATGGTTCTAGCATACAAAAACAACACAAAAATAGCGATCATTTATAACTATATATACAAACCAAAACTTATTCATTTACAAGCCATTTCAAATGACCAAAATCGTTATCATCTCATAACCAAAACGACCAAAGTCCTAATACATGCCATATACTCAAAACATAGGCATCAAAAGGTACCAAAATGATAGTAGGATAATGTGATAGACTCTCTGACGATCCCCAAAATCGAGTTAGCTTTGAATTCACTATCAAACACAGAGAAATACACAAAGTAAGCTTTATAGCTTAGTAAGTTCGTATAACATTTATATCAATTCAACATATAAACTCAAATTAAGCCAAAAACATAACATAACATATCTCATAATATATCACCAACCTACCATATTTGCATCCATCAAATTAGATGTAATTTCCATAATTTTTCATCATTTCAATGTATTACTCGGTTCATGTACATACCTGTCCCTTCCCGTATTTAACTCATATTCATTCACATCCTTGACATATCTGTTAAACTATTAAGAATATATTTGAATACTCAGAAAATTCGTACACTTAGTGCCAAATAAATAGCCAAAACTGTATCAATATCGAACACTAAGTGCCAATATATATGTTTATATATAGTCGAAGCTATCTCGATCTCACACACTAAGTGCCAATATATATGTTTATATATAGTCGAAGCTATCTCGATCTCACACACTAAGTGCAATTATATAACTGAAGCTATCTCGATTTTGCACACTAAGTGCCGATAATTAACTGAATAGTCGTCAAACATGACTGCAGTCTTGTTTACACAATTTATACAATATCAAAGCATTTAAGGTATAATTATAACAATACTTATTACATACAGACTTACCTCAGATGTAAGAATGACGACACGTGTCAACTAATTCCAGACCTTGTTCTTTCCCTGATCTAACTCTGAGTTTCGCTTTTCTTGGTCTAAATATAATCAAAATTAGCTTATTTAATCATCTCTATATTCAATTTAGTCCAAAATTCACTTTAAGTGTAACACCCTAAACCCGGCATAGACGTTATGGCTGAATCTGCGATGGCACATTGAAGTGTTTTTCGAAAAACATAATTCCATTTAAAAATCCAATCTAAATTAAAACTTCTTTGTGATCTTAACGAAAATCTAGGATATCTTGTTCTTTGTTAAAACTCAAATCGTTCAAGCAAAATGTTATTCATATTCGATTGTCATCACACTTTTAAACAATGTTTGTTACGGAAGCTTTTAAAATATGTTGCGTAAACGTGGTGTTTTGAAAAGCATTTATCTTTCTGAAAATCCACGGCCTACTACTAACAGATATGAATCAAGTAAATAAATCCCAAATTAAAAGAAAAACTTAAGGAGGCCTTATTACAAAAAAAATACCCAAATTAAATTACTTATAAATTAAAAGTTAAAAATGACTGCAAATGCGATTGTGTGGCCACCATTGAGTCCCTCGCAGCACCGATTTGCCTAAGGATTACCTACACAGAAAAGCAGTAGGGTGAGTTTATAAAAAATCAGTGTGTAATCCCTTGACAACAGTCAGTCATACAGTAGGCATTTACAGTCTAGGCCTAAGCACGTTTCAGTGGCAGTCCAGTATTAGTTAGGGCCTTAGCCCATTACAGTATTAGTATCAATGTGGGCCTTAGCCCATTTCAGTATTAGTAACAGAAATGCAATCAGAAATCCTACCCATCCATCTTCTACACTCCACTTCGTCCAACCTTACACTCCATGTGGGGATAAAATTAACCCACCCATCCCTACACTCCAAAATATAGCACCGGTTGCGACACTAAATAGTATTTGCAGCAGAGCTGCCAATACAGTACACTTCCTCCAAATATAATAAACCCATCCCCATGCAATATGTCATGTCATAATATCGTACATGTATGCAAAAAGGTTATGCTCGATTACAGTCATACATATCATAGGGCATATCAGTCATTTTACCCCACAAGGGTATATCAGTCATTTTATCAATTTGGGGTATGGGTGTACTCACCGACCCAACAATAGGTCCACAGTCATCTCGGGTGACCCGTGTAACCATAGCAGTCAAACAGTGAGAATGGGACCAAGGCCCATAATGTGGGCCCATGTGGGCCCACACGCCCTTGTGACCCACAAAGCCCAAAAATGGCCTTGGCCGTGTGAATTCCACAGCATGGCCCAATAACCTCCACATGTCCTTATGGTTTACCAGTGTGAGGCCCACGAGCCCGTGGGGTCCACACGGCCTATTTTGGCCCAATGTGGCCTAAAACGACCTAAGCTCATGAGATCGCTCATGGTGGCCTCTACGATCAAATGCTCTCGTTTATGTGTTCGGATTACCATATGAGCGAGTGCACACCTATGTGGCATCAAAGGTCACATTTTTTGGCTTTTGCCGATGATTTGAACAGTGTTTACACACCTGGTGCGATTTGAAGTTAATCCGTGCTTTGAACACTCTTATTCCAAAATCAATAGTAATCGCACCCTTGGCTCTTAAGAAATGTGCCAATCAACCTTGACCACCACCAACAATGATAGAGCTGATTGTAGATTAGTGATGTAACGTACAAGGAATCGAGAATGGGGATTAATTTGAAAGAGTAAACAAAAAGAAGGGGTAATCAGTACGAAGAGAAGAAAAAAAGTAAGAGATGGTGTTTAGAGAAGGGAAAACCAAAAGGGGAACAAAAAGGAGGCTCACCTACCAGTGTTCGGCCAACAAAGAACAATTGAGGGAGAGGAAGAGAAGAACCGCACGCCCGAACCTAAATGGTCAATGAACACTTGCCAAAACCAAAAGCAAGTGAGATTGGGTGTTCGGCCAAGGTAACAAAGTGAAAAGGGAAGAGAACAGAGAGAAAGAAAAGAGGGGAAGAGAATTTGGCAAAGCTTTGAAGAAAGGAGAAGAAGAAATAATCAATCACATGAATACATATGAATGCATGTAGCAATCATAAATCTTACACACAACACTTGAGGGCATTTTAGTCATTTTTGCCCTTAGGGGCATTTCAGTAATTTTCTTTTATTACAGGTTTTTACTTACCTTGGCCCGTTAACAAATCCCGTGAGCTAAGATGAACAAACACTATGCACCAGGTAGGATTCTAGAACAGAGGAGGTGAGTCATTAAGACTGCTTAAGTACCAAGCTCTCCCTAGATCCAATCCTAGACATGCATATACCCATTGCCACACCTTAACTCTATGACTTGTCCACGGTCGCAATATATTAATTAAGTTTTATGTGGTTATCATATACTAGGCCCAAAACCCCTACATACATGCATATGGCTCACTTGGCCCAATCTTATACATATGGCCCATCAAGCCTAATTCACATTCATATGGCCCATAAGGCTCAATTCACATTTATAAGGCCCATCAGGCCCAATTCACGTTCATATGGCCCATTCGGCCCAATCTCATTTATATGGCCCATCCGACCCAAATCACATTATATTCATGCTCACATACAAATTTCCTATCACATAGCATCGCTTATTAAATTTTGCCTATTATGGGCCTAATAGCCCATCGAGCCCATTTAGCCCATTCCGGCGCACTTGGCCTATTCACAACCTAAGTCAAAGGAATCATCCATGGGCCTCAGACAACCTATCAGTCTCCCTCTTGCGAGTATTCATGCACTCGTAAGACTACCATAGCCACACTTTCGGCTTTTCGACATTTCAGCTTTTCGACATTTCGGCATTTTCGCTTTTGCCGATTCATAGTGTGTGTGCAGTGCATGTACACACTTGGTAGGCAAGCGTGCTGTGATTCCCTTAGTCACCAACCTAAAAATGATATCACCCTTCAATTAATCACATGCTTAATACATAACTTTACTAAAACCTAAACCTCACCTTAACCTCACCTTGCGTGATAAGTATAACAGCCCCTTCTTAAATCACTAACCACGATCAACTCCTAGATTTGTACCAATCTTAACCATTAACAATAGAATAATAGGTGACTCGTATCCAACACAAGTCCCCTTACTTTAACTTTGAACATTTGGCCACCTTAGCCAATGGGAGAGGAATACTTACCAAAATCGCAAACACCTAAAGAGTAATTTCGGTAGAAAGCTAAAATCTGAGATCCGATACTAATTCCCTACCACAGCTGATTAGAAAGAGTAAGGGACAATATTCGATACTTAGCAAAGAAAATTGATTGGAAGAGTAACACTTACACTAGATTCGGTCAAAGAGTATTTGGCTCTAGAGATCTGAATGGCACAATTGCTTATTCGGCACCAAGGGAGAGAGGAAGAAGAGTCGGCTAAACCCAAAAGTGAAACAAAGAAATCGGCACAAGAAAAATAAAAGGAGAAAAAAGGTTTTCGACTTTTGGAGAAATCGGTAGAAAGAAAAGGAAGAAAACAAAAAGGTTTTTGACTTTTAGGGAAAAGGGTTTCCAGTAACAAGGTGAAGGAAATTCGGCACTATCCTGGCAACCTTGTATTCGACACTTATTTATAGCCCTTATAGCCGAATTACCTGGCCTTTAGTTCCCCATTTGGCTTCATCACTTCCCCATTCTCATCTCCTCGTTTTTCTCCCTGATAACCCCTTGATCCTTTCCTTAATTTTCTCTCCTAAACACTCCCCTTAGAGTCCATCTTCACGCCACTTCCAACCTTCTAAAAATACGGCCAAAATTAAACTCCTAAAAATACTAAGCTAGGATTTATACCTTGGACCTCCTTGCTAGCTATTAATGCTACTCCCTACACTCTAAGTGGTGTCACTTAGCCACTCCACCACAAGGCTTTTTGATGTTATTTTCCCCTATCTTTATTTAAAACCCAACTACTTGCCAACCCTGATTCTTTTAATAATTAAATTGTAATTTCTTTTACCTCCTAATTCGAACTCAAACCTTGTCCAGGACCTACCTTTGGATAATTAACACTTAACCGAAATTACTAAGCACAAAAAGAAAAATTTACTATTTTGGGATTTTTGGGTTTCGAGATTTTTGAGGAGTTACAACTCTACCCCCTAAAAGAAATTTCATCCTCGAAATTCCCAACTACTAACACAGACTACCACACCACACTTTCGCTGCGCACTCTAATTCCAACTGAGGTAAATAGCACCCGATGGGTAAGCACGTACCATTATTTTCCTATGAAGTGTCTCCATCCTCCTGACGTCGTGCTGCATAGACCAAAGCTGGCTGCCTCGCCTCAGCATGACCAGCACCTCTACCCGGTGCTCTACGACCCAAACCGTTTCCACCCCTTGCCTGATCACGGCCTCTCGGCGGTCGCTGACCACCCCTCGGTGGCTGTACACCACCTCAATCCACGACTGGCACCTGAGCTGGCATTCTGGGGCAATTCTTGATCCTATGCTCCATGGATCCACAAGCTAGACAAGCTCCTGTCCTCTTCTAACACTCGCCTACATGGCCTTTCCCACAATCAGCACAAAGTAGCACCCTTGGATTAACAGTAAGGGGCCTGCTCTAACTGGCTTTTTAACTCTGGCCCTAGCCCTAGGCCTTTGTTCAACACCAGGAGTCTCAACCTCCTTCTTGCTCTTACCCTTTTATTTTTCCCGATTTAAGTGCTTAGTGCGCTTAACCTCCTCTGCTATTTTGCTTTCTCCACCAATTCCAAACTTGTTCCCTTTGTGGAGCTATCAATACCCTAAGGCTATCTCTAAGTCCATCCTCAAACCTAACGCAACGCTCATAGTCTGTTGGCACCATAACTCTTGCATACCTACTAAGGCGTAGAAATTCAGCCTCATACTCCACCACAGATTTGTTTCCCTGGGTCAAGTTCAAGAAATCCTTCCTTCTAGCATCCATATAGCTTGCACCCACATACTTCCCTTGGAATACAGCTTTGAAAAACTCCTAAGTGACCCGCTCCAGTTGGGTGCCCTCTTTCACTGTCAGCCACCACTGGTAGGCTTCTTCCCTAAGTAGTGACACGACTCCTTTTAACTTTTGTTTCGCTGAACAGTCCAGGTCCTCCATTATCCTTTCAGTGGCCTCCAACCAATGTTCCACCACGTTAGGAGCCACGCCAACCAAGCCCTTAAAGATCTCAGCCCCATTCGATCGAAGTTACTTCAGAATGGACCCCCGATTTCCAGTGCCATTGTTGGGCCCAGCGACCCTTTTCAAAATCCTCAGCATTGCCTGCGACAACGCATCTTCTCCTGCGGCCCGATCATACGGTCTATTCCCAGCCACAGGTGAGGTCGGAGCCTCTTCTACTCCAACATCGGGCATATGGCCTGATGCCGACGATTCAGCCCTAACACTTCCGCAGCCTCGGCCACGGCCTCTTGCACCTCTTCTAGCACTCATCGTCGATTCGCGTATTATTTGGATTAAAAATTTTATGAATTTTTAGTTAGTTTAATAATTAACCAGATGTTTTATGGAAATTATTAAAGAGAAGATTGTTTTCGAAAATCCTCTACAGGTTCAAGTTCCTACGGGCTTTGGCTCCATTCTACCAAGATCACCTAAAGTAGCCCTCTAGCTAACTACTGTATAACAATTTTAACAAATTTAAGAATAAGAATACTTACTTGATTCGACGTCGGAGACTCGGTATGCCGCTCAGCAAGACTTCCCTTTTCACAAAATATTGTGATTCAAATTTTTTTTTAAACACAAAAAGAAACCAAGTAATAAGGTCCAATTCACAGCCTAAGTTTTGTAACCTAGGCTCTGATACCACTAAATGTAACACCCCAAATTTGGCCTGGACGTTATGGCCGAATTTGGCACATTACATTGAAGTGTTTTAGTGAAAATTGTGTTTTCATTGAAAACCCTTCTTAAAATAAAAGAAACCTTAACTATCCTTAAGAAAACTCCTTTTAATCACTTGTTTAAAATATATGATTTTATGAAAACATGTCCTTTTAAAATAAAGTTGCGAAATATAGAAAAGTCATACTATAGTTTAAGAAACCATGTTTAACTTCTTATAATTACATCACATAAAAATAATAATCCAAATAATAATAAAGTGGAAGCCCTATTACAATCTGATTTGAAAAGTACTTAATAACATAGAAATTGGTAAGCTTTAGAAAGAAAAACAAGTCCACATTATCTTGCTAGCTGGCCACCCAGAGTCCCTCTAAACATCGAACCTTCTACTAAGCATCTCCTGAAAATAAAATAAAAGAGGGGGTGAGTTTTCGCAAACTCGGTGTGTACAACCCTTGACGAAAACAAGCATTCAAAAGTCATCATACATCAAACATGCAATGCAATGCAGTACAACCCACCCCAATAATCCAACCGGTACACTTCTGCTCCGTCCCCCTTTTCACAACCTGTGGGGATATAAATATCGACCCACCTAACCAGTACACATCAATGGTAGCCAGCCATGAACTACCCAAGTTGCGACAAGTCGCCAATCACATATTGGGCTTAAAAGCCGTCGGTGGATCCACGGTTGTGAAGCAACCATGCGACCCTCATATACTCCCTCTGTTCCATAATTCCCAACCCATATGCAACTTAAACAGGATATCACATGAATACATATGAATGCATGTAGCAATCATAAATCTTACACACAATACTTAGGCTATTTTAGTCATTTTCGCCCTTAGGGGCATTTCGGTAATTTTGTTTTATTACGGGTTTTTACTTACCTTGGCCCGTTAACAAATCCCGTGAGCTAAGATGAACAAACACTATGCAACAGGTAGGATTCCAGAGAAGAGGAGGTGAGTCATTAAGACTGCTTAAGTACCAAGCTCTCCCTAGATCCAATCCTAGACATGCATATACCCATTGCCACACCATAACTCTATGACTTGTCCACGGTCGCAATATATTAATTAAGTTTTATGTGGTTATCATATACTAGGCCCAAAACCCCTACATACATGCATATGACCCACTTGGCCCAATCTCATACATATGGCCCACTTGGCCCAATCTCATACATATGGCCCATTAGGCCCAATTCACATTCATATGGCCCATTAAGCCCAATTCACGTTCATATGGCCCATTCGGCCCAATTCACGTTCATATGGCCCATCCGGCCCAAATCACATTATATTCATGCTCACATACAAATTTCTTATCACATAGCATCGCTTATCAAATTTTTCCTATTATGGGCACAACAGCCCATTGGGCCCATTTAACCCATTCCGGCCCACTTGGTCTATTCACAAACCAAGTCCAAGGAATCGTCCATGGGCCTCAGGCAACCTATCGGTCTCCCCCTTTTGAGTATTCATGCACTTGCAAGACTACCGTAGCCACACTTTCGGCATTTCGACATTTCCACTTTTCGGCATTTCGGCTTTTGCCGATTCATAGTGTGTGTGCAGTGTATGTACACACTTGGTAGGCAAGCGTGCTACGATTCCTTTAGTCACCAACCTACAAACGATATCACCCTTCAATTAATCGCATGCTTAATATATAACTTTACTAAAATCGAAACCTCAACTTAACCTCACCTTGCGCGATAAGTATAACAACCCCTTCTTAAATCACTAACCACGATCAACTCCTAGATCTGCACCAATCTTAACTATTAAAACCAGAATAATAGGTGACTCGTATCCAACACAAGTCCCCTTACTTTAACTTTAAACATTCGACCACCTTAGCCAATGGGAGAGGATTACTTACCAAAATCACAAATAGCTAAAGAGCAATTTTGGTAGAAAGCTAAGATCTGAGATCCGATACTAATTCCCTACCACAGTCGATTAGAAAGAGTAAGGGACAATATTCGATACTTAGCAAAGAAAACCGATTGGAAGAGTAACACTTATACTAGATTCGATCAGAGAGTATTCGACTCTAGAGATCTGAATGGAAAAATTGCTTATTCGGCACTAAGGGAGAGAGGAAGAAGAATCAGCTAAACCCAAAAGTGAAACAAAGAAATCAGCACAAGAAAAATAAAAGGAGAACAAGGGTTTTTGGCTTTTGGAGAAATCAATAGAAAGAAAAAGAAGAAAACAAAAGGGTTTTCGACTTTTAGGGAAAAGGGTTTCCGGTAACTTGGTGAAGGAAATTTGGCACTAGCCTGGCAACCCTGTATTCGGCACTTATTTATAGCCCTTATAGTCGAATTACCTGGCTTTTAGTTCCCCATTTGGCTTCATCACTTCCCAATTCTCCTCTCACTGTTTTTCTCCCTGATAACCCCTTGATCTTTTCCTTAATTTTCTCTCCTGAACACTCCCCTTAGAGTCCATATTCACACCACTTCAAACCTTCTAGAAGGCCAAAATTAAACTCTTAAAAATACTAAGCTAGGATTCGAACCTTGGACGTCCTTGCTAGCTATTAACGCCACCTCCCTACACTCTAAGTGGCGTCACTTAGCCACTCTACCATAAGGCTTTTTGATGTTATTTTCCCTTTTCTTTATTTAAAACCCCAACTACTTGCCAACCCTGATTCTTTTAATAATTAAATTGTAATTTCTTCTACCTACTAATTCAAACTCAAACCTTGTCCAAGACCTACCTTTACGTAATTAACACTTAATCGGAATTGCTAAGTACAAATAGAAAAATTCATAATTTTGAGATTTTAGGGTTTCGAGATTTTTAGGGCGTTACAAAGATAACCTATACATGCCATTGTAACCATAATTGGGCGATGGATAGTGTGAATGATCTCCGCCAAGCTTCCAATCCAACGAGTTTTCGATTTACTCTAAAACAGGGAAATAAAACTAAGTAAGCATAAAATGCTTAGTAAGTTCGTATAACATGGTACTTAACTTACCAATCATTCAATTTTGAGGTAACTATATAAGGCATATTTAATCAATTTGACCTCAAGCCCTACACACATCCTCATTGCCCTTTTTAGTCATATATTCCATAATAACATCAAAACATATATGGGCTCTATAACAATCAAGTTTCCATACACATATGCTTTCCATAACATGTATTCATTTAACATGTATGAATCATCTCTTTATATTACAAGTATAATTTCATAATAGTTCATCTCGAGTTCAAACTGTTTCATGTTAGAACTTCACTCATATCATTCGAAATATCAAGGCCACACAAGTAGTAGTACACTCAAGGTGTACAAGTCTATAATCAATGATGAACATTCTCATCAAATAATTTCCATATACTAATATCATCATCTCATACTTTCATATATCACTTGTCATGTATCATCATTTTCTTGTATTTCAGACGGATACGCGTAATAACTTATTTTATTATTCATATCTTCTCATGTCTGGATTGTCATCCATTGAATTTATTTGAAATATTGATGGATACACAGATAGTACACTCAAGGTGTACAAATCAGGATCTGTCAATTCATATTCAATGGTACCCATAAGGTACTATTTCAAAGTGTACACTCTCGAGCCACACATGTATACAACAGGATTACCAATCCAGGCTAAATCTTTTTTATGACATATGCTCTAAGGAGCTTGATCTGGATTACCCGTCCGGGCTAAATCCAATTCATAACATATGCTCAAGAGGACTTATATCAGGATTACCCGTTCGGGCTAAATCCTTTCTGTAATGAGGTCAATAGGACTACTCGTCTGAGCTAAATCCTGTCAGCAACAAATGCAGGACCTCATTCGTTTTAGAAAATCACATATCTATCGATTTTCCATTTATTCAACCGGGATTTAAACATTTTTCAAGCATTATCGGGCATGTGATTATTTCATACATCCATAACATTCATATAATTCATGTAAATACATTCCACATTCATTTCAAGCATATAAGTTACATTTTTATCATTTATCATTTATCGGTATTATTATTGATCGGGCTTTGTTAGATATATTTTGAATGCCATATATATATATATATATATATATATATATATATATATGATATTTATACAATTCACAAACACAAAATTTAATTCAAGCATATAAATATACACAATTTAGTTACACGAACTTACCTTGACAATGTTCGTGTACATAAAATCCACTAATCTGACATTTTCCTCTTTCCTCGGTCTAGCTCCAAATTTGGTCTATTCAGATCTATACGAGTAATTTTTACATCAATTTATCACATTTCATATTCAAGTGGACTCAATTTACATCCTAGGAAAAATTACTATTTTACCCCTAACTTTTCAATAAATTCCCATTTTGTCCCTAGGCCCGGAAAATGAAATATATGCAATTTACTACCCATTCCAAGCCTAACCAAATTTCACTACAGAATTTACAGCACATATTTTCTATAACTTTCAAAATTTTTTCATCAATTTTCACAACTTTACATTTTAGTCCCTAAATCATGCTTTCATCAAAAATCACTTTGTAAAAGTTGTTTATCTATCAACAACCTTTCATTTTCTACCATAAATTTCTAACTTTCAGCATATACATCCATGAACTAATTTCCATACTTTGATAACTCTTCAAATTGATCCCTCAAATAGATAGATTAAGCTATCTCAGTTTCAAAAATATCAAAATTACTAAAAAAAGGGATAAGAAAACTTACCTGATTTCGCCAAGAAAGTTTCTTCTCTCTCTCCTAGGGTTTACATGGAATAATTTGGGGAAGAAGATGATATAAATAATTTTTATTTCTATTTAATTAATTTATCATCTTTAATAATTTTGATTTCCAATTTAGTCCTTAGCCTTTTTCTAATTTTCCATGGATGAATCATCCAAAAATATCTACTAACTTTTTATTAATGGTCTAATTACCATATAAGGACCTCAAGTTTTGAATTACATAGCTATTTGATTCTTCTAGCTACTAGAATTTAACTTTTGCATTTTATGCAATTTGGTCCTTTCCGTAATTAAACACATAATCAATAAAATTTTCTTATCCAAATTTTCACATGACATTTCTAACTTATTACGGCCATGTAATAAAATAAAAATAAATTTTATTTTTGGATCAGATTTGTGGTCCCGAAACCACTGTTCCGATTTCACTGAAAAATGGTCTGTTACAGTGCATATTTACTCCCCCTCATGAAAACATCACATACTTTCTCATATTTTATGTATTCAAATTATTTATATCATACTTTACGAGTCTTTCAAATGACTATTTCAATGTATCTGCTAAGCATTTATATCACCATTCTTTTGAAATTCATGAGAGAGAAAATTTTAGGGGAAATATATTTTCATCTCTTCAGGAGTTTCAACAATAATCATAGCAAACTTTAATCATGATTCTTCTATAAAAACACAAATAGGTATTTTGGATCATTTTATAATCCTCCTTCAACTACTATTTACCACATATTTTCCAATTATTTTAATTCATATAAATGACCAACCTGAGAATTTTAATATGCTTCTAGCATCCTAAATCCTTCAAAGATTTTAATATAAACTTTACTATATAGTGGTCCATAAAAAGTTGTAACAACAGCCATTAGACGCAAGTTAAATCTTTTATGAATTGTCAAAATAATATATCTAAAAGTTATTGCATCCACCACAAAAGAATATTATATATTTTCATAATCAATGCCAGTTCTTAGCGAAAAACTTCACATTTTTATTCTGCTTTTGCAAAACTACTTCATTTGCACCCTCATTGGCTTTATATCTTTATATATTTGGACTACTGGTCCAAAAAATCCATGAATTTAATTGTACTTGAGTTACGTCTTTCTATTTTGATCAATTTTTTCCATATCTATCTTTCTCAATAGATTTATTCAAGATCCTCCTTTTATTTCAACATTTCAATAATAATATTGCATTTAAAATCATTTTCAACCACTTTTATTACTCGGTTCCACATTTTCTTGAATTGACATAACTTATTGAGATATCTTATTTTCATTATTTTAATCTTCAGTTTCAGGTACCTCCATATTTGGAACCGATCAATCTATTATTTATTCTAATTGATTGTCCCACTACGACTTTAATTCAAATTAAAATATTAGATGGTATATAACACTTGGTTATTCTTATTAAGTTTGTAAATACATCTGACAGTTAACTTGTAATGAGTTATCCTTATTGAACTTCTAGTTCAAATTACTCTCACCCTAACTCATTACAAGTTATTGTTTCTCATAACTAACAGTTTAGACATTAATTAGAGGCATTGAATCAATAATTTCTCTAAACCATTATGCGCATAAATAAAAAACTTTTACAAAATTTTTTCAAACGCAATCAATAAAAGGCTGAGATATAAACTCATCAGTATTAGCAAGATAAATTATCTTAATTGCATGATATGAAATTATTTATTTAAACAAGAAAGTTTGCAAACGACATGTTGCAAGTTGATGACACATACATGATCTATTATGTGGACGCATCTATCAAAATCATATAATATCAAAACCATCCACATGGTGGATGAATGAGCTTATATTCATTTCAGAAATGTAAGACATTATATCTCAACTTTAGCTAGTGAGTTTCTAACAATCAGTTTTCATTGAGAATAAGAAACAAATAGGAGTTCTTTAAATTAAAGAATCTTCTGGTTCTTTAATGAATGTACATATAAATTCTCAATTAATTTTTGCATCAGATATGATCCATGATGGTCTAACTGGTCACGCCAAGTGGTAAATGCATTCGTATAAGCAAACTTCTGGTTTACATTAAAACGTGTTTCAATTGTACTAAATTGTAACAAATTGATAATTTACTATCATTCCTTTTACTTTGTATCCACATATAAGTACTACTGTGACATTTACTACTGGAAATGTCTAAATCAATGTGAAGTCTATGATGCCACTAAGTTAATAAATATAATTTTCAAATAATTATATGCAATATTCGCTTTAGGGAATATGCCAAAATATTCAAATGCAGGGCATTTGGTCTAGTGGTATAATCCTCGCTTTGGATGCGAGAAGTCCCATGTTCGATTCAAAATACTTTTAAAACCCTTTTAACAAGAGTTTTGCATAATCAGTTAACTGCTAAGAATAACTACCTAGGTCATGTATAGAAACAAGCCTATAGTAAATATATCAATAAACGTCACATCTCAAACATAAAAATATGACGTAATGAAAAACAAGCAATTTTTTTTCATAACCATCATCATAAACATGCATGAAATTTAATTCAAAATCCAACATTCAAGCTCATAGAATATTTCATTTACAATTGCTCATGTCATTTCTTTAAATAATTAACAAATGGAATAATATAAAACATATGTATTACTACTACCTTTAACAATTCTTTGAACTAAATCAATTTTGGATAACCAGAAAAGTCATTAGTTTGATAACATAAATTTTCACACTAGATATGTTTTAATCAAATATATTATTTAATTATAAAACCTACTATAGCAACATAAATAAATAAGCTAATATTCATTTTCATGAAAAAATGGGATACTTAAAACAATATTTAACCCATGTAATCAAAACATAAAAAGAAGACCATCTCAAATATTTAAACCATTTATCAAGTTGATTTAATATTTAAAGATGTACCTTTTTTTGTGTTGAGTCTTGACAATTTTATCAAGAAGTAAGAAAATCTAACTCCAGTAGTAGTCTTTAAATCCAATCAAAATCTATTAATAGCAAACTTTGAGAGTGGATCTTATTTTCCAAGTGTACAATAGGTACATAACCAATGACTCTTCATAAATAAATTGTCTCTCTTCTTAAGAAGTCTTGGAAATTCTTATTCTTTTCTTGATTTCTTCATTTTTCCATTTCCGGTGGTGAGAGAATTTATTACGACATCCCCCATAATGACTATTATAGTCCAATTTACTACATCTATGTTAAAGATTATATCTTTCAAATTTATTACTTATTGTTAAATTCTCTTCAAGGAATGATTAGGTTTCATGGTTAAAAACTTTTGTTCAATCATAAAGTAAATTTTTTTTCATAATATTGCTACCATAGGAGCACATTTGAATCATGAAAAGTTGAATAAGTTCTCTCTTGCAAGGTTCTCATCAGTAATATTTTTTCACGTAATTTTAGTTGAGAACTTATTCTGAATATTGTAGAGTTATACTCACAGTTTTAAAAAAAACTTGCAACTTCAGGTGCATCCAACCATAACGAGCTTTAGATAGATTTACCATATTCTATTGCTGATAAATAGATCTTTCACAGTAAAATATTTTACTTCCAACCCCTTAATGAGGATGATGACAAAAGAAGATCATAAAGATAGTCACAATCAATTTAATTTATAACAGGAGTAATAAATATAAATCAATAACCCAATCCTCTTTTGATTCATATGAAATATATCTTTTCTTCATTCACAATCCCAATATGATATCCATTGTAATGAATATCTTTTAAAACTAATGCATTAACCATCACAAATTTTATGCTTTTTATATATTGAAATATTAGCTCTTCTGGAGCTTTCAACTAATTTTGTACTATCAAATACTGGAATAATATTTGTTTATTTCAGTACCAAATAAGCTATATATTTTCTATTTGTAATGAGAGAATTAACTACTACATTCTCATATCCTTCCTCAAAGAATATTAACAGAAACAAAATATTTGGGCATACGCCACATATCTGGTCAATAATCTTTCATATCACATTGATAACATATGTTATTTTTAACCTTTGAAGAGTTATCTTGAGAACTCTCATTGTTCTCTTATTTATTATTATATTCCCACTTTTAGTGGTCCATGATTATATCTTTTATTTTCTTTATATTTGCATTCACTTCAGGGACTGCAACAAATCTGATATAACAAACTTCTAAACCCCTCCATTGATTCTTTATTTCATAATCACCATCGTAAAATATGCGTGGATTTCAAATCAAAATCTATTTATTCATGTTGTCATGATTAGTCTCCAATTGTAATAAACATTATATAATAAATAAATCATTGTAAAATATACCTGAGATTCTTTAACATCATTGTTATCACCCTGACTATTATCAAGAGCATTATTGCAAGTAGTAAAACAAATTTGTTTTCGTAATAACATTTATAATCTAATAGTAAAAAAAATCATTTAATAAACAAAATCAAAATTTTCGTGTACGATGCTTGAAAGTTATCCGATACACATTGTACCAAATTCAATAGCACATATATGTTATAAGATTTTATATGCTCTAATCAAATATGTATAAATTCAATTTAGAAGATATAATAAAATAATTTCAAGCATATTTAATAATAATAATTTAATCATAAAAATTTTTAATCATCCAAATATCATACATACTATAATTTAATAAAAGAATATTAGTTTAAAAGAAACCTTAAAGTAATAATATTTTTCATAAAATAAATTTACCAAAAATCAATCAACAAAGGAGAAAAACATACCACGTAATGATTATATAAATTTATTCGCAGAAAAGGGCAAAAAAAATTAAAGATTTATGTGTATCTGAGTCGTTAAAGACTCTAATGATTACTCATAGTGCACAGACCTCAATTGAAATAGCAGCAGCTTTAAGAGGCAATTCACAACAACTTGAGTAGCAAATTTGAGTGATCGGTTATTGCATTAGTTGTTGCTTGAAAGGGGTAAGTCTTGGTTAAAGGGAAAAAACTGTGTAACTTATGGAGAAAAACAATTAAAAAAGAATCATGCTGATAATGTGCTATAAAATAAAAAGACAAAGAGTAAAGAATAAAGAAAATGGGTGAGCAAAAGAGGGAGCATATTTTTACTAATCAATGGGGATATTTACAAAGCTTCTCTTAAGTCTCTATTTATAGGTATAAGAAGTATAAATGAAGTAGATATCTACTTCTAATGACTATTAAAATTTAAAGTACATCAAAACTTATCTTGATCTTGATGGACATCCATTTAATAAGATATTCATAACAAAATACATTCATATTGGATAAAATTTTATCTTATAATTTTTTCAATAAAAATATTATTTATAAAGAAGAGATACAACCATGCCTCAAACTAGATCCCAAAAGTAGAAATACAAAAGCATGGGCTTGGGTTCACTAACCTAATGTCATAAATGTTAACCCTATGTTTTGATTGAATCAAAATAAGTGAAGGAAAGAAACGCCCTTTCGCTTATTTAGTTAACAATTTTTTATTGAAGCAAAGGAAAGTAAAGGAAATTGAATATTCCTTACTTTCCCTTAATTTACTTCATTTTTATTTATCAAGAAAAGCTAAGGAAAAGAAAGTAAGATTTCTTGTAATATGTAAAATATAATTTTTATCCTATTAATATTTTATAAAAATGATATAATTGGACAAATAAGTATTATAAGTACTCATTTCTTTAACTTTCCACGATTTGACAAAACAAAGGTCGTAAAAAATCCTTCACTTTCCTTTCTTTTCCTTTACTAATTCTAACTATCCAAATGAAATAAGTATACGTCATTTCCTTTTCTTAACCTTCATTTCTTTTCCTCTACTACTTTCATTTTCTTTTCTTTACAATTATTTACCCAAAGATAGTGTAAAGGTAATAGAAAGCAAGCAGGCAAAAGGTTCAAGAGAGCCAAACAAAAGGGGAGGCATTAGGAGAAAAATAAAACAAATGAGTCAGGAGGTATATATCTCTTTCTTGAAGGAAGAACGCCTGCTTAGAGAAGAATTCATTCCCAAAGTAGCGGGTGGAGGCCACCTAAGTATAGGAGAGAATCAATTGAGGAAGGGCTAGATTGTTGGAAGAAATGGTTTGGAAACAATATTTTAAGGCACAATAGAAGTTTGAATATTTTCTTTAAAACTGACCGGTTGTGATATTTATAGAAATAAACCTATTATATGAATTCTACATATGTTTTCAGATAAGGTAGATGTAACACCCTTAATCCGTCTTTGTCGTCAGATTATGTAACACTCTTAACCCGTCTTCATTATCGGATTAGGGTTACGGAGCATTACTATTCAATCAAAACATTGATCATCATAAAATTTAACAAATTAATCTCAGTCAAAATCATATCAAACATATGCATTTGATCCTTAAATCGAGTCTTCAAGGCCCTAAAAATATCTTAGAAGCAATTCAGGACAAAATCAAAACAAAACAAAAATTTTAAGAAAAAGATGCAAAAATGTGAAAACAGAAGTCACACGGCCGTGTGGCTAGGTCGTGTGACATATCCTAGGCCATGTAACAATCGAACAAGGGACACACAGCTATGTCCCAGCCCGTGTCCTCACCCATGTAACTCACTGAGTAGGGTCACACGATTGTGTTGCTGGCCGTGTAACTCTCTGACTTGCCACACACGGACTAAGAACACTAGGAAATTTCAAATGACACATGGCCGTGTAGCCGGGCCATGTGTGTCACAGGGCTGTGTGACAGCTCATGTCCCAGGCCGTGTGATCCAAAAATTGACCCTAAAATTATGCCATTTCAAGGAGAAACCATATCTAACCAACCATTCCATTTGGGCACACATTCAAGGGATTTAAACATCAATCAAACACACCTAAACATACCATTTCAAACATCCTATTTTATCTAACCAATATGCCATTCAAAGGCACCACACACATATATATTGTCGAAGGCATTTTTAACGGTTTTGGAAAAAATGGGGTTCGACTTTAAGAAAATTATAAACTAGAGTTGCCACCAATCTTTTTGTAAGTGTGATTGGATCACCGATAAAGTGTTTTGTTTAAAATCATTAGCTTTGGTCTACGAGATCAAGAAAACAGGTTCGGGAGTCGGTTACGAACGAAGAAGGGTTAGCACCCTCGTAACACCCAAAAATTGGTACCTAATAAATTGTCGAGTGTCTTTAATGTCAGAAATTTAAAAGTTTTAAGATACAATCCTCTTTTTAATTAGAGTATTTGAAAAATTAAGGCTCACTTATTTCAAACGAATCAAAATACCACATCCAGTAAGCTAGGACGCAATACTTTTGAGACTTTTGATGCTAAACTCACTTTTTTGAAAATTTCTATCTCGAAACAATAAAACGCCATATCCAGTAAGTTAGGACACAATGTTTTGAAATCCCAAGATAGTTGCTCGTATTTTGAAAACCTTAAAACTTAGAAGGGTGCTTGACTATTCGAACTCAACGAGAAAAGTCGCAACCCAGTAAGTTAGGGCACTACTTTTCTCGAAGCTTCCAAACACCAAACATTGCCTTTTTATTTTTGAAAACTTTGGAAACTTGTTTTTTAATTAATGCATGAGGAATCATATTAACATTATAGAATATAGCATACAAGATAGTATATTATCATAATAGGTAAGTAAAAGCATGAATTTAAACAAATTTTAAACAACAAACATGGCAAATTTAAAACATGTATACATACAAAAAATATACGACATACATTAAAAATGAATAAGTAAGCATATAAACATATAATGTATAATTCAACATACATTTTAGTAAATCAATAGAAAAAAAATGATGCATGGCATACAATTTAACATAAACATGCTAAAATAATACCAACATACATGTCAATTCTAAAATACGACCTTTAATAATAATTATAAAATAGCATTTAATATATAAATGATATGTTCAACATATATAAAAGAATTAGTGTATATTAAAAATTTAATATAAAGTGAGTAATTATTGATAAAATATACCTAAAATATAAATTAAAGAACAATATTTAATAATAAATTTCAAAATAAGTTGTGTATAATAATATAATATAAATAGTATATGTAATAAAAGATAATTTTTTTATAGCATGTAATATAAAAGTATACAAGTTAAAAAATATTTAATAATAATTTACCAATTTTTTTAAAAAATTATATAATAAGTAATTTAAAATAAATAATATAATGATATACATAAATATGAAATAATATAGGAAAATAATAATACAATAAATAAGGTTTATATGTATATAAAAATAATATTTATATTAAAATAAAAGTAATACATATAAATTTTTAAAAATAAATAAATTATAAAAAAAATTTAAAAAGAAATAAAAGGACTAAAATTAAATTTAAATAAAAATCAGAGGTTAATTTTTTTAAAAAAAATTTGGGCCTAATCGAGATGCCCATTAAAATCCTAGGGACTCATTGCGAAATTTTCCCTTATCCCCAAAACAGCACCGTTTCAATACAGGCTTTAAAGTGGCCATTGTTGGGATTAAATTAAAACTAAAATAAAATATGAGTGCCAAATTATAATAAAAATAAAATGAATTTATGAATTTTAAAAATGCAGAGGGACCAATTAAACAATTAACCCAAAACTTAAAAACTCGCATATCTTTTTCGAGTTTTTGGGTCAACACGCGGACCTTAGAGGGTTGAAACGTCGTCGTTTTAGGCTTATCAGACTAAGCCAAAACGACGTCACATTGATTAGGCTATATAAGCCTAATTTCACACCCCAGATTCATTTTACAACCTGCATAAAAAAAAAATACAAAAAGCAATTCTCTGAGAAAACCTCTGGCCCTCGGAGCTCTGGCCTCAGGGCCGTCTTGGCTCTTCCCAGGGCTCCACCGTGTTTTGCTCGTACGCGCCTCCACGCGCAACCGTCTAGGCCATCGTACACGGTGGCTCGAGTTTAAAAAACCCTTCTTTCCTTTGCCAATCGTTAGGTAATCTCTTCCTCCCTTTGTTTTCCTTAGTTATTTTTTTTAAAAAAATCTGTATATACATGCAAGAAGACGAACATGTGAGTAAAAATAAAGCAAAAAAAAACAATTCGATTACCTCAAAAATAAGAAACTACCTTTTATTTCTCTGTTTCAAATGAATACAACTTTTTGTGTTTTTCTTTCTGAGTATGTAAATCTATGTATCTCTCTTTTTTTATTTCTCTCTGTTTCTGTATGTAAGCCTTTATCAGTATACTTTGTGTATCTTTCTCTCTTTTTCAGCGTGAGTAAGCATAAGTCTATTTACAAGTTGAAGAGAGGCTTTATAGCCTTAGACTTTTACAATTTTAGGAAAGAAATCGAAGATTTCTTTCCATTTTTGTTTCTATTTTATGCTGTTTGTTTCTCGCCTTTTTCTTCTGGTTTCATTTTTTACTTGCAGGTACCAAAAAAGTCTGGCGAAGATTGCTGTTGATGCGAATCTGCCTGTATGCCTGTTCGTGCACTGGTTATGGCCTAACCACAATACGGTCTCTACTGTGAATGCGAAGATCTCGGTGTCGACAGCGGAACGATCAGTGGCTGGGATGGTGTGCTAAAAGGCCGCTGAAGAGGCGTTGATGGGGGCACGATCGGTGGCTGAGGAGTCGTTGAGACGGTGAGGCACTGATGGGGCGTTGCAAGGCCCTGAGATAGTGCATTGAATGGTGGCCTCGATTTCGGGAGTTGCAACGTCACTGGTATAGCATTAAAGGGGCCTTGATTCGGGAGCTGGACAGACGCTCCCCGAACTTTCCAGAATCTGTTGCGACGCGAGGAGAAAGAGCTAGGGTTGGAAACCCTAGCTGGAAATTTTAAGTTTTGGGCCTCTCGGGCCTTCATGAGTTTTGGGTCCTGTAAGGGTTATTGGGTTTGGGTTTGCTGTAGGTTTAGGTTAAGTTTCGGTTTGAAAGTTATTTGGGCCTGTGTTTGGGCTCTTGTAAACTGGACTTTTAAAATAAATAACATTTATTTATTTATTTCATACTTCTGTTTTGGTTTTAAGGCCCGGTCAAATTTGGGCTGCCACAGCTGCCCCTCTTTGCTCATTGCTGTGTAATAGGAATCGAGCAAAGACTTATAGACAGACCAAATTTACCCAGTCTTATCAGATCCTAGTCTTCAATATGCTCCTTGCGAACTTAAGATTGTCATGCTAATGTTTTCGATCTTCTCTCCTCGAATACAGAGTGTCAAATCTGCTACCTTCGATTAGTTCCTTGACAATACAGAGATGTCAAATCATCTTGGATTTGCTTCAGCGTAAACACTTGAAGGTCAGATCTGCTATGTCTTCGATTTACTCCTTGTAAACACAAGGATGCTAAATCATCTTGGATCTGCTTCAATGTGAAAATATCCGAAGGTCAGATCTGCTATGTCTTCGATCGGCTCTCCGTTGAATATGGAGATGCCAAATCTATTTCTTCAATTTGTTCTCTGACAATACAGAGATGCCAAATCATCTTGGATCTGCTTCAATGTAAACACCTGAAGGTCAAATCTGCTATGTCTTCGATTTGCTCCTTGTAAACACAAGAATGCCAAATCATCTTGGATCTGATTCGATGTGAAAGTATCCAAAGGTCAGATCTGTTATGTCTTCGATCTACTCTCCGTCGAATATGGAGATGCCAAATCTGCTATCTTCGATCTGCTCTCTGACAATACAGAGACACCAAATCATCTTAGATTTGCTTCAACGTAAACACGTGAAAGCCAAATCAGCTATGTCTTTGATCTGCTCCTTATAAACGTAAGGACGCCAGATCATCTTGGATCTACTTCGATATGGAAACATCCAAAGGTTAGATCTGCTATGTCTTGGATTTGCTCTCCGTCGAATACAGAGACGCCAAATCTGTCATCTTCAATCTGCTCTCTGACAATACAGAGACGCCAAATCTGCTATCTTCGATCTGCTCTCTGACAATACAGAGACACTAAATCTGCTATCTTTGATCTGCTCTCTGACAATACAGAGACGCCAAATCATCTTGGATCTGCTTGGTACAGAAACACACGAGGGTCGATCTCGCTATGCTTTAGCCTGTTACCCTACTGCTTAGGGGGCTAAGGCTCATCAATCTTCATTGTCCCTTGAAAGACATGACCTATATAATGTGTATGAGTTCATGCCTAGTGGTTAGGATGCTATGATCAAAATGAGTCAAAACCTCCTAATTAAACCTATTATAATGCAAAATGTTTATGAATATGACCCCTATTCCAGACGTCACTACTCATTCCTTCGTCAAAGCTCATCCTTATTTCTCTCAAAATATCATTCTTACTTAGCTCGTGAGTTCGTACCATTCTTCAAATGCTATGACCCATCAAAAATGTTTGTAAGATGATCTTCTCTTAAGATCAAATCATTTGATTTGTCTAATCATCATTTTGGACCCAAGAAGGAATTTCCTCGAGTTCTTTCAAACCTCTCTTACGTGAATTCCTCAAACAATTATTCTGTTTTAGTTTCTTGTATTATCTAGAAATTTCCAGAGTAATAAGCAAAACTTCATTTGTGAAAATTATTTAGTTCATCTATCATTATTTAATGCAACACACTTTAAGAACAATGGATGATGAATTTAATCCTGAGAATAATTAGATTTGAATGAATTTGTCAAAAATACAAAGGAAATTAATCTGAAAGCCTATCTTTAAGAAGAAATAGAATCTAAAGATAGCAAATAGGACAAGGGTTAGATTCTCTAGATATCGCTGCTTGAGCGTTTATACATTAGCTCCATGAAGTCTTTCTTGAGTTCAACATGTGTTTAAAAATCAAAGTACTTTGTTGATGCCTCGATATGCAACGCGCTTCACTCTTTGTTGAATAGCAAGATTACTGTATACTCTTCAAAATTTGAGCTACCCTTTTAGGTTTTCATCTCAAAACCCCTTTGGTCATAAGGCGCCCTTTGCGGGTTTTCACCTTGGCCTCTCCAAAATTTTTTTTTCCAAAACTCAAGGTGCCCTTTGCGAGTTTTCACCTTGGATTCTCCTCTCCTTTAGACAATGTACATTCTGACTGAGTCTGAATTCACTGGATTGGGTAAAATCTTCCCATCGATTTCCGTCAAAATCAATGCACCTCCAGAGAAAGCCTTCTTTACAACATATGGCCCTTCCCAATTTGGCATCCATTTTCCTCTAAAGTCCTTCTGAATGGGAAGGATCTTTTTTAGTACAAGGTCCGCCTCATGGAATTCTCTTGGACGAACCTTCTTGTCGTAAGCTTGCATCATTCGCTTCTGATACATCTGACCATGGCGAATAGCTTTTAGCCTCTTTTCTTCGATCAAGTTCAACTGGTCATATCGCGATTGAATCCATTCTGCTTCATCCAGTTTTATCTCTAATAAGATTCGAAGAGAAGGTATTTCAACTTCAATGGGTAACACTGCCTCCATCCCATAAACCAGCGAGAAAGGAGTTGCCCCAGTAGAAGTTCTGACAGATGTTCTATAGGCTAATAGTGCAAATGGTAACTTCTCATGCCAATCTCTGTAGGTTTCAGTCATTTTCCGCACTATTTTCTTGATATTTTTGTTAGCAGCTTCCACTACCCCATTCATCTTTGGGCGATATGGAAATGAATTATGATGCTTAATCTTGAACTGACTACAAACTTCTGCTATTGTTTTGTTGTTCAAGTTCAATGCATTGTCTGATATGATTCTCTTAGGCATCCCACACCGACAAATGATCTCTTTCTTTAAGAACTGACTTACTACCGCCTTAGTAACATTTGCATAAGAAGCAGCCTCTACCCACTTCGTGAAGTAATCAATGACCACGAAAATAAAGTGATGTCCATTTGAAGCTTTTGGTGATATTGGCCTAATGACATCCATACCCCACATTGAAAAAGGCCATGGAGAAGTCATAACATATAGAGGTGAAGGTGGTACATGTATCTTGTCTCCATAAATCTGACATTTATGGCATTTCTTGGCGTAGTTGATACAATCCCCTTCCGTGGTAGACCAATAATATCCAAACCTCATGATTTGTCTAGCCATCGTGAAACCATTAGCGTGTGTCCCACAAACACCCTCGTGAACTTCTTCTAAAATTAACTTAGCCTCCACGGCATCAACACATCTTAAAAGTACTTGGTCCTTTCTCCTTTTGTACAAGATGTCCCCATCCAAAACGTAATCACAGGCTAATCTCCTTAAAGTTTGCTTATCATTTTCAGTTGTCTATTCTAGGTATTTACGATCTCTCACATATCACAATATATCCTGATACCAAGGGTTATCATCCTTTTCTTCTTCCTCAATGTTACAACAACAAGCTGGAGCCTCAAAAATACTCATCTAAATGGGTCTCATCTCCTCCTCTTTATTAGCTCTAATCATTGAAGCCAAGGTTGCTAGAGCGTCTGCCATCTGGTTTTCATCTCGTGGGATATAATTGAAAGTGGTGTCATTAAACTCCTCAAGTAACCCGAAAACTATCTTTCGATAATTGATCAATTTAGGATCCCTTGTCTCCCATTCACCTCTAAGCTGGTAAATTACCAACGCAGAGTCTCCATATACTTCTAAGGTTCTTATTCCTCGCGCTATTGCCGCTCGAAGTCCCATGATGCATACTTCATACTCAGCCATATTGTTTATGCAATCAAAATCTAACTTGCACGTGAATGGATAATAATCGCCATTCAGGGATTCCAGGACTGCCCCAATTCCATTTCCCACTGCATTGGATGCTCCATCAAAGCTCACCTTCCAAGGACAATCCTCTGTAGCTACTACACACATCAACTCCTCATTTAGGAAATCAAAATTCAACGACTCATAGTCCTCTAGAGCTCTACTAGACAGAAATTCCGCTATCGCGCTTCCTTTTATAGCCTTCTGGCTCACATAGACTATGTCAAATTCTGAAAGCAAAATTTGCCACCTCGCTATTCTTCCATTCAAAGCTGTTGACTCCATCATATACTTCAAAGGATCAAGTTTTGAAATAAGCCAAGTAGTATGATATAGCATGTACTGTCTTAACCTTAAAAGACACATCATATACTTCAAAGGATCAAGTTTTGCTACATTCTCTATTGCCTCTTTCTCATGTGGCATGATTTGTTTTTCCTCTTGTTTTACCATCCTTAAAAGATCCAAAGATACATCACAATCCTGGACATCTTTAAAATCCTGAGATTCCTCTAAACACATGTCTTGCTCACGAGAGAAATTAGGATTTGTTATATCAGTGCTCATGTCATTGATATCTAGAGATCTGTGAAGTATAAAAAATATACAAAGAAATGAATGAATTTAAGAATGATTATTTATGTGCTATGAATGAAAGAATAAGAATTGTCAAAATTTGACGGAATATTGATTGATAAAAATGAAACAATACTCGTTGAATTGATAAAAGTTTTGTTTTATTAAAAAGATAAAAGATGATCATAAGCCTATTTCACAAATGTGATTCTATTACTCCTAGGCTCTAGAGTAACAAGAATGTTTCGAGAATTACTCTAAAAAATTCTTAAAGACTACAGAAAGTTCCTCCACAGTCCAATTATTTAAAGAGCTTCCCGGTTCGTAAGGACGAATGCCCTCAAGGTTTCCTTACTTTGATTCTTCATCTTGTATAACATTAATCTGATGACTTCCTTCTATGAGTAACCTTCTCGATATGAAGGTTTGGGATATTGGAAGGAATGTCATCGGCTCCCACTCTACTTCTCTTCTATTGAGGCGTGCCCTTCTTCCCTCTTAGCGCTTCTCAGTTTCCTTCCTCCTTTGCTTATAGTCTGGTTTGAAACCTAGACCAAAGCAATCTCTCTTCTCTTTAAGTTCTGGGATTTGAGTCCCTCCTTGTAAGTACTTTCCTAACCCTTTTCCTGGTAAGGCTCCCTTTCCCGCCATCATCTGTAGAGCCATCCTCGTAGCTCTTGCTATTCTGGGCACTAGTAGCTCACTCCCTTCTAAGATGAAGGTTGTGTTTACAAATTCTAAAGAACGAAAGGAACACTCAATAGACTCTTCATTTGTCTTGACATAAAGGGCCTTGCTAGTGACTGCAGCTATAATGTCCTCCTCTGCATTGATAGTTACTAACCGTCCATCTGTCCCTAACTTTAGTTTCTGGTGCAACGATGAAGGCACTGCTCCTGCTGAATGTATCCATGGCATGCCTAATAAGCAATTGTAGGAAGGCTTGATATCCATCACTAAGAAGTCTACTTCGTATATGTCCAGCCCGATTTCCAAAGGGATGTTAATCTTTCCCATCACCTTCCTTTCTGTACCGTCAAAGGCTCTTACCACATTTTGACATGTTTTCATGTGAGAATCGTCAATGAGTAATCTATTTAATGTAGATAACGCTAGAACGTTCAAGGCCGATCCATTATCAACAAGCACGCTTGGAATTGTATACTCTCTGCATCAAGTAGTGATGTGTAAGGCTTTAGTTAACCCCCTGCCCCCCGGTGGGATTTCATCATCATTAAAGTAGATGAAATTATTAGCACTTATGTTGTTCACCAACCGGTCTAGTTTATTAACAGATATGTCATGGGTGACATATGTTTCGTTGAGCACCTTCATCAATGCCTTCCGATGCACTTCAAAACTCAGAAGTAGAGCCAATACTGATATGTGAGCTGGCTGCCTACTCAAATGCTCGACCACACTATACTCACTATGCTTAAGGAACTTTAGAAATTCCTTAGCCTCCTCCTCTTTTACTGGCTCCTTGACAGGTATTTCAGCCTCTTTCTCCTTCTCCGTACTGGTATTTTTTATTTTTATGGGCTCCTCTCTGATGCCCATCGTATCATACCGTTTTCCACTCCGTGTATGGGAACCCTCAACTTGTACATCCCTAGACATGCTGGCTACATCTTCCTTCTCCAGCATTGATACTTGACAGTTATAACTCCATGGTACCTTCTTGTTATCCTTATAAAGAAAGGACACAGGTTTATGGATAATAACTTTAGGCACCGTTTGCACCCCCACTTCATTATTCCCCTACAGGGAAATAATAATCCTTGGCTGACTAGTTCTTTACTGTTCGTCCTCTAGCAAATATACTTGTTTTTCCCTAGAGCTACCTTCAAAAATCTGTAGCTCTTTATTGTCTATAAAGCCTTGCACCAAGGCTTTAAACTCGTAGCGTTTCTGGATCTTGTTTCCCTCTTCAACATAGAACTTACAATAATTCCCTGCTCATTTATTTCCCTCTTTAGAGATTATCATATCTCTTTTCACCATTTCTTCCCAAATCATCCTCATTGGCATCCTCACCTCAGCAACATCTTTCTTGATTTTTCTCACTGGCTTCGCCAATGGCATTCACTGCTTACCCGTCATGATTTGGCAACGGGTTTTCAGTACTAGGGGTATTGTCAAACTTCACTACCCCCACCTTAATAAGCCTCTCTACGGCCTTCTTGAAACTGGTACAATTTTCAATCGAATGTCCCTGTATTCCTGCATGGTATTCGCATCTGGCATTTACATCATAGCATTTGGGATATAGGGGCTGCAGTGGTTTCAAGTGGAAAGGAGAAATAGCATGTGCATCGTATAAGCTCTGATAAAGCTCACGATACGTCACGAGAATAGGTGTGAATTGCATCCTTTCAGAGTTCTATTTTGTACCCGGCTCCTTCTTTTAAGAACTTTGTTGCTCAACCGCAGCTATTTTAGGCTGACCAACTGTGATTGCTCTCGTGTTGTAGGTACTTGTGTTATTCACTTCATCATCCTTTCTCCTTAGGGCCGATCTTTTGGTCATTTCCCCCTCAATTTTGCCACCCCTTATGGTATTCTCGATCATCTCTCCTACATGACTCTGTCCGCAAAACTTTTGGTAGTGCTTCCAATCATGTGAGTAATGAATGGAGGTTTCAGAGTGTTGATGAATAACATGGTGGTCTCCTTCTCCAGCAGTGGTGGTTGAACCTGCATTGCTACCTCTCTCCACCTCTGCGCATATTGCCTAAAATTCTCATTAGGCTTCTTCTTCATGTTTTGCAGAGTGATCCTATCAGAAGTCATGTCAGTCATATGATTGTACTGCTGCATGAAGGCTTGCGTAAGATTCCTCCATGAATTTGTTCTAGCCCGGCTCAACTGATTGTACCACCTAGCTCCCGCTCCCACTAAACTGTCTTGGAAACAATGGATCAACAGCTGATCATTGTTTACGTACCCGATCATCCTTCTACAGAACATCGTAATGTGGGCCTCTGGGCAAGTAGTACCATTATACTTCTCGAACTCCAGCATCTTGAATTTGTGAGGAAGCACCAAGTCTGGTACCAAGCTTATATCTTTGGCATCAACTCCATGATGCCCATCAGCGCTCTCTAAAGCTTTAAATTTCTACTCCAACCATCGGTAACGTTCCTCCAACTGTTTTGCAGCTTCAGCTCTCAAATCTTCTTTTTCAGCTATATCCAAGTCAGGAATGAGAGGATTGGTAGGGTTATCACCCAAATTGAATCCCGAGCCAGTTGGGTAATTCATAGGGATCCCAACATTAATCGGCCCATGTTGAGGCCTTATATTGACAGACAGTCTTTTAGGAGGTGCCTCGATTTGTGTAGGTTCGTGGGGTGGAGTAAAGCCTGGAAGATGACCTTCTTCCTCCTCACCAATGATTGCCATAGGGGCTTACCCCTTATCAGTGGTCCTCAACAACTGAGCCATCTCCGTCATCATATTCCTCTGAGCCTCTAGCATTTGCTCCCTCATGTCGTTTTGCATCTTGGCCAATTGCTCTTGCAATTGGTCCTGCATGTCCTTTTGTAGCAGTTCAAACCTTTGATCCATATTCCTAGATTTTGCATGAGTTCCATACTAATGCATGGTTTCCAGATTTTCTTTTCTACTTCTGTGGTAATTTTAACTAATTAGGGTCTTTCTATAACTTTGAATGCAAACGATGCGATGAAATGCTATGATATCCAAATGCATGAATGCAAAAAGGACATCGATTCTGATTCAATCTCACTTAGAAAACTTTATTTAGAAAAAGAATATCTTTACATATAAGAGGATTACAAATATGCTTTCGCCCTAATGCCTAAAGTTTTAACTCTATCTAATAAAAGGGCTAACTCTCGACCTACATCCGATGATGACTTATGCATCATACTCAATACGTCAGCTCGTACTGCCAACTCTCGAACATGTTTAGCTACCTCTCGGACCTGAATTACGGCTTCTCTAATAAGGTAATCTCTATCTCTGACTTGTTCTTTAGACTGGCACAGTTCTCCCTTTAAATAATCCTCTCGTGCCTCAAGTTGCTCGATAAAAAGCTTACTATCTTGCAATGTTGATTCCAACTCCTCAACTTTGTCTTTTAGCTTCTTTACCTCTACCGTGGAGTCACGACTTCGTTGCAGGTGAAGGGATCGCCCAAGCTCAGTCACCTTAGTTTTTAACCCTTGATTTTCTTTCTCTAAGGTCAAATTTCGTAATTGCATCTCTTAGAACTTCCTCTCCCAATATTCGGCTTTGGACTTTTCCTCTCAGACCTCTTTCTGCAACTGATCTGAAGACCCTCATATTCTCGCTCTCTTCAAGGATACTTGTGCCCTTTTGTAATGCTCCTTTAAATTATCTCGATCTTCCTCAATCTTCCTTTCCTCCTTCCTTTCTTTTTCAACCTCTATCTTTTGAATGTCGACGTCTAGACTCAAGTATATTTTTTCTTCCTCGAGCTTTGCTATCCTCTTCTCGAGCTCCAAGCTCTTTCTTTCAAACTCTTGCTTCATAATTTCTAACTCCGAGGGCGTCACTTACAAATATTCCTCTATCGGTCGAGCTTCTTCCATGGTTGGCCTAGGGATGTTTTCATTAATCCTTCTACCTCTCCACTCGACGTACCCTGGAGTTGTAGCAGGGCTAGTAGCTACTCCCTTTAATCGAAAAGTCTTGTTCCAAGCACTAGAGATCTCACTGACCTTCCTCTTGTAGTCAGCCCCTTTATACACGAACTCACTTTGAACCAACCAGTAAGTTGTCGGTATGAACTGTCTCAATCTATGTTGCCTCAACACAAGCAAAGGGGCATATCCAATGGCACCCCAAATTCCCAACAAAGGGACCCAACCAAAACTGCCGCATCGGTAAAGAATCTCACCAGGAATCATCTATGGAGCCCTCCACTCCACATCCTTTGACTGTAGGTTCTGAAGTAGTGATATCCAATTTTTTTCAGGAACATCAACTCTCCTAGTTGAAGCTGCTATGTCCTTTAACGGGGAGTAATCCTCGAAGAAGACCCGACAAACCACTCTATCTATCAATCAGAAGTGACTGTAGAACCAAGCTAAAAGTAACTAAGCATAACCAACAAATCTGCCTGCACTAGCCCTCCTACATGCATTCAAGGACCTGAATGTCTCGGCCAAAATCACAGGAATAGAAGTGACCCGTTTGCTAAGTCGATGGAAGAGATCTGTGGTTGCCTCGTCCACTATCCTAAGGCCCTGGGGAAAACCATCAATCTGTATAAGCTTAAGGCAAAAATGTCTACCTTCTTCGCCTCGTCTGGATCAGATCTTTCAAAGCTCCCCATGGAATGCACTTACTCTCACCCTTTTCCTTAATTCTAGCCATGATCCACTGCTCGCTCATCCCCGTAACGGTCATCAGCTTCTTACCAAAGGTTGGGACACAAGCAGCTCAAGAATAAATATTATCACACTGAAATCTAAGACACAAAGTAAGGCTGTGTACTCCTCCACAGTAGGCACTAAATCTACCTCCCCAAAGGTAAAACAACTGTATGTTGGGTTCCAAAACTGATCGAGAGCTCGAAACAAGTGCTCATCAACCTGAATATCAAACAAATAGGAAAATCTCTGTAATTATCGTAGAATGATTGCTTGGTCTCATTGCCCCACCGATCCCAAATCGCCTTAAGCTCCTGCAGATTATTCTGTGTGACACTGATACGAGTGTAGTCTGACAGCTCCGACATATGTCCCACAATTATGCTATCCCCTTTTCCTAGCTGAGTTTGCTCCGACCATCTATGGACGTTAGCGTTGCCCTCCACTCTATCAAGAAGTCTGTTTTCCATAATAAAATTTCCTAACTTAGAAACCGATCGTGAATCGATACCTTTTAGATGTAATATGACATGCAACAAAACAAAAATAAAACAAATTGTCAGTATCATATGATAAATAACTTATAAGGGTGATAATCTAGAGTACCACTATCCAAATTGAGCTCTTACGGTTTTTCTATATGAGGTTTTAGTTCTAAAGTTTAAGGTACCCGAACCAGTAGATTCCTCGATCCTTACCCATTATAGGCTCATTTGAATCGAGTTCAGTTCAGGGGAATACATTTCCCTATGGCTACACGAGATGAAAATCTCACGAAACCATAGGTACGGATGTATCCCGAAAGTGATCCACTATCCTGCACGGAGGCGAAAACCTCACGAAGGCGTAGTTTCTCACTCCCACTTAAAGGTGTGACCACAAAGGTCATGCAATGCGTATCAGAATATTGCATCATATGTAATAATACAAACACATGCAATGCAAAGGGGATTGAATTTTATAATTTTTCAAATTTTCGACATTAAGACAAAAGGTAATCAATTATACGGCTTGACTCTCTGATTTGTCCCCAGCGGAGTCGCCAAGCTGTCAAGGCATTTTTAACGGTTTTGGGAAAAATGGGGTTCGACTTTAAGAAAAACAAAAACTGGAGTCGCCACCAATATTTTTAAGTGTGATTAGATCACCGATAAAGTGTTTTGTTTAAAATCATTAGTTTTGGTCTACGAGATCAAGAAAATGGGTTCGGGAGTCGGTTATGAACGAGGAAGGGTTAGCACCCTCGTAACGCCCAAAAATTCGTACCTAATTGATTGTCGAGTGTCTTTAATGTCAGAAATTTAAAAGTTTTAAGATACAATCCTCTTTTTAATTAGAGTATTTGAAAAATTAAGGCTCACCTATTTCAAACAAATCAAAATACCACATCCAGTAAGCTAGGACGCAATACTTTTGAGACTTTTGATGTTAAACTCGCCTTTTTGAAAATTTCTATCTCAAAACAATAAAACGCCATATCCATTAAGTTAGGACACAATGTTTTGAAATCCCAAGATAGTTGCTTGTATTTTGAAAACCTTAAAACTTAGAAGGGTGCTTGACTATTCGAACTCAACGAGAAAAGTCGCAACCCAGTAAGTTAAGGCACTACTTTTCTCGAAGCTTCCAAACACCAAACATTGCCTTTTTATTTTTGAAAACTTTGGAAACTCGTTTTTTAATTAATGCATGAGGTATCATATGAACATTATAGAATATAGCATACAAGATAGTATATTATCATAATAGGTAAGTAAAAGCATGAATTTAAACAAATTTTAAACAACAGACATGGAAAATTTAAAACATGTACACATACAAAAAATATACGACATACATTAAAAATGAATAAGTAAGCATATAAACATATAAGGTATAATTCAACATACATTTTAATAAATCAATAGACAAAAAATGATGCATGGCATACAATTTAACATAAACATGCCTAAAATAATACCAACATACATGTCAATTCTAAAATACGACCTTTAATAATAATTATAAAACAACATTTAATATATAAATGATATGTTCAACATATATAAAAGAATTAGTGTATATTAAAAATGTAATATAAATTGAGTAATTATTGATAAAATATACCTAAAATATAAATTAAAGAACAATATTTAATAATAAATTTCAAAATAAGTTATGTATAATAATATAATATAAATAGTATATGTAATAAAAGATAATTTTTTTATAGCATGTAATATAAAAGTATACAAGTTAAAAAATATTTAATAATAATTTGCCAATTTTTAAAAAAAAAATTATATAATAAGTAATTTAAAATAAATAATATAATAATATACATAAATATGAAATAATATAGGAAAATAATAATACAATAAATAAGGATTATATGTATATAAAAATAATATTTATATTAAAATAAAAGTAATACATATAAATTTTTTAAAATAAATAAATTATAAAAAAATTTAAAAAGAAATAAAAGGACTAAAATTAAATTTAAATAAAAATCAGATGTTAATTTTTTGTAAAAAAATTTGGGCCTAATCGAGATGCCCATTAAAATCCTAAGGACTCATTGCGAAATTTTCCCTTATCCCCGAAACGGCACCGTTTCAATACAGGCCTTAAAGTGGCCACTGTTGGGATAAAATTAAAACTGAAATAAAATATTAGTGCCAAATTATAATAAAAATAAAATGAATTTACGAATTTTAAAAATGCAGAGGGACCAATTAAACAATTAACCCAAAACTTAAAAACTCGCAGATCTTTTTCAAGTTTTCGGGTCAACACGCGAACCTTAGAGAGTTCAAACGTCATCGTTTTAGGCTTATCAGACTAAGCCAAAACGAAGTCACATTAATTAGGCTATATAAGCCTAATTTCACACCCCAGATTCATTTTACAACCTGCATAAAAAAAACAAAAAATAATTCTCTGAGAAAACCTCTGGCCCTCGGAGCTCTGGCCTCAGGGCCGTCTTGGCTCTTCCCAGGGCTCCATCGTGTTTTGCTCGTACGCGCCTCCACGCGCAACTGTCTGGGCCACCGTACACGGTGGCTAGGGTTTAAAAAACCCTCCTTTCATTCGTCAATCGTCAGGTAACCTCTTCCTCCCTTTTTTTACCTTATTTATTTTTTTTAAAAAAATTCTATATATACATGCAAGAAGACGAACAGGTGAGTAAAAATAAAGCAAAAAAATGATTCGATTACCTCAAAAATAGGAAACTACCTTTTATTTCTCTATTTCAAATGAATACAACTTTTTGTGTTTTTTTGAGTATGTAAATCTATGTATCTCTCTTTTTTTGTTTCTCTTTGTTTCTGTATGTAAGCCTTTATCAGTGTACTTTGTGTATCTTTCTCTCTCTTTCAGCGTGAGTAAGTGTAAGCCTGTTTACAAGTTGAAGAGAGGCTTTATAGCCTCAGACGTTTGCAATTTTAGGAAAGAAATCGAAGATTTCTTTCCATTTTTGTTTCTATTTTCTGCTATTTGTTTCTTGCCTTTTTCTTCTGGTTTTCTTTTTTGCTTGCAGGTACCAAAAAAATCTGGCAAAGATTGCTGTTGATGCGAATCTGCCTGTATGCCTATTCGTGCACTGGTTATGGCCTAACCACAGTACAATCTCTACTGTGAATGCGAAGATCTCGGCATCGACAGCGGAACGATCGGTGGCTGGGATGGTGCGCTGAAAGGTTGCTAGAGAGGCGTTGATGGGGGCACGATCGGTGGCTGAGGAGTCGTTGAGACGGTGAGGCACTGATGGGGCATTGAAAGGCCCTAAGATAGTGCATTGAATGGTGGCCTCGATTTCGGGTGTTACAGCGTCACTAGTACAGCATTGAAGGGGCCTTGATTCGGGAGCTGGACAGATGCTCCCCGAACTTTCCAGAATCTGTTGCTATGCGAGGAGAAAGAGCTAGGGTTTGGAAATTTTAAGTTTTAGGCCTCTCGGGCCTTCATGAGTTTTTGTTCTTGTAAGGGTTATTGGGTTTGGGTCTGCTGTAGGTTTAGGTTAAGTTTGGGTTTGAAAGTTATTTGGGCCTGTGTTTGGGCTCTTGTAAACTGGACTTTTAAAATAAATAACATTTATTTATTTATTTCATATTTTTGTTTTGGTTTTAAGGACCGGTCAAATTTGGGCTGCTACATATATATATATATATCAGAATATCACGGATCAAAAAGCAACATGGCTACTTTTCAAGCATATAACCTAGTTTAATTGTAACACCCCAAACCCGGCCCAGACGTTACGGCCGAATCCTGCGTGTCACATTGAAGTGTTACTAAAAAAGGCATGTTTAATCTAAAATCTTTCCTAGTGTCTTAATGGATATCTTCATTATAGGTTAAAGTGAATGAAAGCTGTGCACCAGTTAGGATGCCAGAAAAGAGGAGGTGAGTCTATTAGACTGCTTAAATACCAAACTCTCCACGCATCCAATCCTTGACATGCACACCACCATTGCCACACTTTAACTGAGTAATTGTTCATGGAAATCATTTCGTTTAAAACCATTTGAGAAGATTATTAATTTTGAAAACATTTTTGTTGCAGAAGCTTTGCTTTGTTATCGCGATATTTTGAAATCAAGTAACCTTTTTAAAACGCGCCCTCAAGCTATTCAATTTCAAACGATTTAAACAATAACATATCTAAGTTAACAAAACATACTAAAAACCGTTAAAAATAATTAAAGCGGCCTTATTACAACTTAAAACCCAAACTACTAAAGTAAATAAAAGCTGATCAAATCATAAGAAGGAAAACTGAATTTGCAGAACATGTGGCCACTCCGAAATCCCTCACAGCTCCAAGTCCACTATGGTTGGGGATTACCTGCATGGATGGAAATAAGGGGTGAGTTTGGAAAACTCGGTGTGTAAAATAACCCAACCATAGTCCAAATTAGCTCAAACCATAGAAACAGATTAAGCTGGGCTTTAGCCCTATACAAAATTCAGAATGAAGCCCATAGGCCCACAACAGATACAGAACATATATTTCATGTATGCAGAAACCCAATCCCATATCCATCCGTATACACCCCCGTACCAACCGTTTCACCTTGTGGGGAGACTACTCGACCCACCCATCCGCTACACGCCACAGATATTGTGACAGAGTCATCAGATACAGATATTTGTGGCATAGCCACCAGAAACAGATATTGTGACAGAGTCACCAGATACAGATATTTGTAGCAGAGCCACCAGAACGCTTCCTCCATCAATATAACCCATACATGCAACAGATATACATGTCATGGCATACAACATATAGAAACAGAATATCATGCATTTCAGTCAGAATTAACCCTAGGGGTATAATGGTAGTTTTGCACCTAGGGGTATACTGGTAATTTTCATACTTAGGGGTATTTTAGTAAGTTTACCATTTTAAGGTTCTCATGCATCTTACAGCCATTAACGTATTAATAGAAACACTTACCGAGCGTTCTTACCGAATTGGGCCCGTTGGCCCACTAACCCGATTTCGGCCCATTAAGCCCAAATATACCGAAGTGAATGAAATTACGCATTCTGCAATCTTACCACTTGAGATTACTGAGATTGACAAACAAACTATCTCATGAGCATTCGCACGCACGCAAGTTCACAAAATGTCAGCTTTTCGGCATTTCGATTTTTGCCGATCTAGTCTATAAGTGGGTGTCATTTACACACCTATTTGCGACGAATTGACGATGAAATCCCCCCTTACGATATCCTACAATCGGTTGCCCACATGCTAGACTACAAGTCGATAACCATCAAGTATAAAACTCCTTACCATATTCAGCCATTAGCACCTTAGGCCTTAAAGTTCTTACCTTCTTGCCGAAATATGGACTATATCTCGAGATCCAACCAAATTAGCCTTCAAGCCTTTCACTGAACTCCCCCTTGTCCACGCTAGCGCATACACAACCAAAAGAAAGAGGCAAAAATGCCCTTAGTCCAAAAGTTAGCCACCCTTAAGGGGTTTCGGCTTTTCCTAAAAGCATTACTAACGAATGTTGTTCGAAAAACTTACCAATCGTTGTTCGGCCCAGAAGAGTGTTCCTATTTATGATCTTAACCCCGATCCACCATAGTTACAAGAAGAAACAGATTCAAGTATCCAAAGATTCGACTTTCTATACCACAGGTAGGAGGGTTTCGGCTCTTAAAGGAAGAAAAGAAAGAGGTTCAGCTTATAGCAAGATTCGGCCAACTGAAGAACAATAGAGGAAAGAAAATGATGGAAGAGACAGAAGAGAGGAAAGTATGAATTCAGCTAAGGGGAAAGAAAAGATGAAAGGAAGGAAAGCTGAGAGAGGAAGTAGTATTCGGTTATGGAAGACGGCACAGAGAGTTATGAGGTTTCCAGGTTCGGCTATTAGCAAAAGGGAAGGGAAAAAAAAGAAAACCCTCAGCACAACCTTATTTCGACAAGCCAAATGAAGAAGGAATTATAAGGAGACGGCACAACACCTCCCTAATGTCAAATTTCCCCCTTCAAAGGCCTAGCTGAATTTACCTATACCAGAGACCCTTGGCCGGCCAATTCCTGCTCCTCAAGAGTCCAACATTCGGCCAATACCAAGTTCCTTGATTGGCTCCTAAATTTCCTCCCTTATCTCCTCCTTACCCAATCTTCTGGACAGCTCAAACTCTTCCTGGCAGAGTTTCACTTGAGTTCCATCATATACCCTTTCTGTTTACAAAAATAATACCTTAATTGCTTACTTTGTGACTCAAACCCTGGCTCCCCCTAAACATCCACACGCCACTTTTTTAGCACCTCAGTGGCGTCACCCTACCACTTTACCACAGGTCTTCTTATGGCCTATACTACTAATTAAATCTTAAAAGCCCAATACATCAGAACCCCCTTCTCTTTTAAACACAAAATTATTAAATCCACTAGGTTTTAACTTATACTTGGGCCTTCTAAAAGCCCACTAACATTCTTAAACATGATTTATACAATCAGTTTATACAGAAAAATCAGGTTTCACCAAAACTCACAGAAATCCCGAAAAGTCCTGAAAATCAGGGCGTTACATCAATTATCTACCAAATCATATCACAAATGATCATTTCCAAGCCATCACAAACATACCAAAAGACTATGCATTTCAAGTTCCCAAAAGTGGCCAAAATGACCTAACTTAACAAGGCATTAAAAATCCATCAAACCAAACATATACTTCATAGGCATATACATACTAAATCAACCATTTACACATCCATGAACTACCATTACAAAAGGTCCTATACATTCCATTATTAACTTTAGCTAAAATACTCAAAAACTACCGAAATGACTATTGGATAGTGTGATAGGTCTTCGACAAGCTTCCAATCGATCGAGCTTTCAATTATATATAAAACAAAAGAAAGTAACTACGTAAGCAACTAGAGCTTAGTAAGCTCGTATAAACTTAAACATAACGTACCATTTCATTAGCATAATTTATAGAATAAGCATAATATCATTACTAAGACCAATAGCTTAGTAAAAGCCTATTCAAGCACCAGTAAACTCACAAGTTAGTAGGTTCATTCATAATACATATATATTAATTTATAACATAATAAGATTTCATAAGATACATCATTATTCATCAATCTTTTCATAAGATCATGAACCATTCCATTTCCTTTACTTACCATGTTATTCTTTTTCTTACCCATTGAACTATCTAAAATTACATCAGATACTTGGGACTGCTCACACGTAGTGTGCCTTTCCAATTTAACAGTAACATTTCCTTTTTAATAGTGCTTACACGAGTTGTGAAATGGGCCTGCTTACATGAGCTATGGGTCAAAATGTTAGCTACACGATACTACTCACACGAGCTATAGAGAATTTGCAACAAATGCAGGATCTCAGTCATCGGTAGAACATTCAAGACCAACATCCGAAACATGAAATCCCTAATGACATGTCATTCGTATCCTAATAATTCTTAAGGTTCAAATGAGATTCGTTATCTGTCAATTATTCAAACATCAATACATATACAATTACAAGTCCGCTATATTAACGCAACATAACAAATAATCAATTTAGCTAACATTAATACAATTATAATTCATACAAACTTACCTCATAACTTTGGTCGTAGAAGTAATATGAAACTTTAGCATTTTCTCGATTTAAGTCTGATTGTTATTTATCTTGATCTAAATAGATAATTTCATTCAATTAAGTACTTCTAGTATTCAATTTAATCCATAATTCATATTTATGTAAAATTACAAAATTACCCCTAATATTTTAACTTTTCACAATTTAGTCCTTAAGATCATAACTTGAATATAACTCATTTTAACCTAAATCCAATTTAACCAATGCTATAAGGGACTTTGAAACAACCCATAATTACCAACAATTCACAACAAAACCTATGGATTTACAATTTTAACAATTTAATCCCTATTTCAAAATTCATCAAAAATCACTTAAGAAAACATGTTTATTTTACAACCAAGATTAATAATCTATCAAAAACAACCATGAAAAGTCCCTCAACCATTAATATTTTTGCAAATTAGCCTCTGGGCTAGCTAGATTAAGTTAAAACGAACTCAAAAACATAAAAATAATTAAAAACAAGGCTTGAATTCATACGATGCAAGAGTAATATGCTTGGCTGAAACTTTCTTATTCTCTAATGGCTATTTAGGGTTTGAAACAAAAATGAAGAAGACAACACCTTATTTTGTATTTTTTTTACTGTAACGCCCTAAATTTTGAGCCTAGAAGTATTAGGTTTTGAGCATGGGAACAGTTAGGAGGCTACACATAAATGTTTAGTCATGCAAGAAAGTGACACAATAGTGTATCTACTTCAGTGGTTATGTGTTCTGGGAAGTGTCTGAGAAGTTTTGGGTTCAAGCCTTGGCTTGTGCAAAAATTTTGTTTTAATTAGGTAAACCATTGTCTCTAGTCAGTAGCCTTTTAAATAAAAATGGATGAAACATGATAGAAAGGGCCTGCTGGTCTAGGGGGTGTGGCATGTTACCTATGCCAGAGGACTGAGGTTCAAATCCTGGTGAGCGCAGTGGGTGTTTTATTTTTACTGCTTGGCCATGGAAGAGTTGTGGTTGACCAAAATTCTGTGTTTGAGGAGTGTGAGGGACATGTGGCTGATTGTTAAAAGGAAATATTGGATTGGTGGAGGAAAATAAGGAACTTGAGATGTGTGGGGAAAGTGTACGGTTGGTAAGGAGGTTTTTAAGGAGCGGTTTTAGGGATGTGATGAGAGGTTGTGCTGAACTAGTAATCTTTTTTTAAAATTTAGGCACTCTCTCCCCAAAAATACCCTAGTTTCTGACGACAAATCCCTTTCCCTCCTAATCGAATTTCCTCCTTGTGTATCTCTTCTTTCTTTTGGGTTTTCTCTAAATTCTCTGGCGGTCACTCCTAGTTCTTTAGACTGATTTCAGTTAATTGTTCTTTTCTTTTTCTTTTTCTTTTTCCCTATTGATTGCGTTTCTCCTATCACTCCTTTGTTGCTACCAAATTCCCATTGATTTTTGCCAAGTGCTGAGCATTTCTTCCTCTTTCAGTGCCAACCAATTGTTTGTTTTTCGTTCTCTCGTGTTGAACAGTAAGTAAACGTTTTCCACATTGTTTTTCCCTTGGCTGAATCTCTTCCTTCTTTCACCCTTCCCTTCTATTTCTCTGTTGCCAAACCTTTTCTCCTCTTGGGGACCGTCTGTTTCCTCCTTCTTAATTTTTTGGTAAGTATTCGGGATTGGTTGTTAATCTTGCACATTGTAATTAGTAAGTTTATTTTCTTAGAGCGATCGGGTTGATTGTTGTTAGGTGTTTACTTTCTTATTTCGAATGGAGTACCTTGTATGTACTCGTTTGGGTAAGTGTTTTGTTTGGTTAACAAGGATTCAGTTGGATTGTAGGAACCTGTTACCTTTCGGGTTTGATTGTTTAAGTGAGCAAGCTTCGATTGTTTAGTTAACATTTGGAGGGCTCAGGGACTGAGAGCGTTGTTTCATAACTAGGTCTGTAAACACTACCCAAATCGTAACTCGGCGAAAGCTGGAAAATGTGACCATTGACGCTACACAGACGTGCACTCGCTCGTGTGGTAATCCTTATGCCTAAACATGGGCGATTGATCGTGGAAGCCACCACGAGCGATTTTATGGTCTTAGGCCGCTTTGGGCCATTTTAGGCCGAAATGGGCAGTGTAGGCCCCGTACAAGTAAACCACACGGACGCGTGGAGAATATTGGGCCAGGTTGTGTAGTTCAAACGATAAGGCCATTTCTGGGCTACGTGGGCCACACGGGCTCGCATTATGGGCCATTGGCCCATTTTTACTATTTGTCTATTAAGGTTGCACGGGTCTCCCGAGGCGACTTTGGACCTACTATTGGGTCGGTAAGTATACCTAGACCCCCAAATTGATAAAATAACTGAAATACCCCTACATGGTAAAATGACTATTATGCCCCTATGAGAGGTATGATTATGTTTGAGCATGCCATTTTAAATATATTGATCACATGTATGGTATTATGACATGATGCATGATATGTTGCATGGGGATGGGTTTATTATGATTGGAAGAAGTGTACTGTACTGGCAGCTCTACTGCAAATACTGTTTAGTGCCACAACTTGTGCTATTTTGGAGTGTAGGGATGGGTGGGTTGATTTTATCCCCACATAGAGTTTAGGGCTGGACGGAGTGGAGTGTAGAGGCTGGTTGGGTAGGATTTCTGATTGCATATCTGTACTGTTACTGTCACTGAAATAGGCTAAGGCCCACATCGATACTGTTACTATAATGGGCTAAGGCCTTAACTGAATATGGGCTTAGGCCCAGACTGTTTTTGCTCACTGTATGATTGACTGTTTGTTTAATAAAGGATTGCACACTGAGTTTTCATAAACTCACCCTTCTGCTTATCTGCACAGGTAATCCTTAGGCGGATTGGTGCTGCGAGGGATTGGAAGGTGTGCACACAACAGCTTATGCTTTCATATTTGACTTCTAATTTATAAATAGTTTAATTTGGGGTTTTTATTTATGTTGATTTATATCTGCTAGCTGTAGGACACGGGTTTTCAAAAGATAAAGGCTTTTCAAAACATCACGTTTACGTAACATGTTTTAGAAGCTCCGCAAGGGATATTGTTTTACAATTAATAACAATAAGATGAACATTTCGACAAACAACTCATTTTTTGGAAACTCAATAAAGTGTTTTAAAATTATCATTAAGAACTCACTACAAAGGTAAGTAAGGAAAAGGTTTTTTGACGATATCATCCTTTTTGAAAAACACTTCAATGTGACATTGCCAGATTCGACCATAACGTCCAGGCCCGGTTTGGGGTGTTACATTTACTTAGTTTTTCTTTTATTTACCAAATTACTTCTTTAACCTTATTATTAATAAAAATTTCAATAAACCTATCCATGCATATCCACTAACTTTAAATATGATATATTTATCACTCAAGTCCATTAAATTTCCTTTCCATAGCCATTTAGCCCTTTTTAACTAATAGAATTTAACTTTTACACTTTTTACGATTTAATCTTTTTTACCTAATTAACCATTTAAACTTCAAAATTTCTTAACGAAACTGTAATACGACCTTAATATAATCCTGTAGACATTAAATAAATAATAAAATAATAACTCACTCATCGAAATTGTGGTCCTAAAATCATTATTTTTGATACTACTAAAAACGAGTTGTTAGAGTAGACTTTATTGTTCTTGGCTTTCAACCTCATGATTTTCTCCACTATCATCGACCTCAGTTTGTTAAGTGTGGGCTCTATTGGTAAATTGATGAACACTTTAGCGAAACTTTAAGAGCTAGAAACCAAAAGGCAAACTCTGTCAAAAGATAAAATTTATTTGAGAAAATAACTTGACTATTTTTTATAGAAATATTGGCATATAATAGGTGAGTGTTTGACCAAATCTGTAATCTCTATTTATAGAGGAACTAACAAGTGTTTTAGTTGAACAGGTTGTAACCAAATAATAATATTTTAATAGAAAAATTACTCTTACTAGGATTATACAAGCTAGGGGTGGCAGCAAGCCTTTTAATTAGTGTTTGCTGCCCCTCTTTATTATACAAGGCCTAGTTGGGCCTCATCATTTTATTAGGTCAATTATATGTGTTATATAGTCTTTAAACCAACCCATGTAACTTTTCTAGCCCAATAAATATGCCCAAGAAGTTATTTATTCATTTAATAATTATTTAAACTAATAAATTATTTACTCAAATAAATTTTAATTCCATTAAAATCATGACGACTTTACTGTACTAGAATCTATGAGAAAATTAATCTAATTAACTTGTTCTCATGAAACTACAATAACCCAATTTATAAAACCTCTATACCCGACCCGATCGCTGGGTCAAGATATCGGGTTGCTACATTTATTTCCGAAGCAACGACAATCAAATTCATTTGGTTCTAAATACTTATTTAATCAATTTGATAAATTTAAGCTTTTGATATGCCTTAGTATCATTCTCGAGCCTTATATGGGTTTATTGTAACCTTTAAAATAGTATAAAGAGGAACAAAGACTAAAGTGAAAGGTTATCAAAATTTTGGGGTGACGTCGCGACGTCAGGGGTTCCCGTCATGACGTCACAAACTAACTTATGTCATCGCGAAAAGAATCCTACTTCCCATGTTTTACCATATTTCAAGTTTTTAACATCCAAGTCCTTATTCAAAGCTTAGAATTCAATCAATTCAACTCATTACATATCATTCACATTTATAATCTTAAGTCCACATGATAAAACATGATATTCAATTAGTGATAGCAAAAACTATTAAAATTAACACAATTATCAAAATTTTGCAAATAAGTCCATTAGAGGACTTACACTTACAAATACAATTTACTCTTTCTACATACCATACCTATTGCCAACATATACCAATCAATTTATCAATTAGGACTACCTTAATTCATTTTATAATCATCACTCAGTCAATACCTTAACAATATATTTGAACTTCTCATATGTATTAGCAAATCCATTATTTGCAACAACTTCTTAGTAATATCTGTAACATCCCTTACCTGTATCCGATATTGGGATAGGGTACGAGGCATCGCCGGACTTACCACACAAACAATCATACAATACTGAGCCATAAATTTGAGTCCAAATTAAAACCATTCACATTTAACCATAAAGTCCCTAGCATGAGCTTAAGAGGCCCAAAACATGCATTGGAAGTGGTTCGGGACTAAACTAAGAACTTTAGAAATTTTTACAAAACTTAGAAATTTTTTGCCCTACATAGGGTTCACACGCCCGTATGGTTTGGGATACGCTTGTGTGGGCAGGTCGTGTGGTCACACAGGCTCGTGTCCCTAACCCGTGTAACTCTCTATTTTGTAATGCATGAACAAATTGATGTCACACAACCAAGTCACACGTCCGTCTGCTAGGTCGTGTGAATAATTAAATTTTCACAAAATAAGTGCAAACTTCACACGCCCAGGACACACGCCTGTGCCTGAGGCCATGTCATCTACATGGCTGAGACACACGCCCATTTCTCTGCTTGTGTGCTCAATTCTGAGCATTCTATTTCTCAAAATTAAGGTGCAGGGGACACACGGCCAGAACACACGCCCATGTGGCAGATCGTGTGTCACACACGGCCTAGACACACGTCCGTGTGTCTACCTATGTGGACAAAATAAAGGCTATTTGCCAAGCCATTTGCCACCTTTATTTACACATACACCTACGCCAATTGAAAGGCACAAAACATAATATACATAGGCAACCAAAAAATCCACATTTATGACCAACACATGCCAATACAATATCAACATCTATCATACACACAACATTTATCAAACCATAATTTACTACTTTCAAGATACCTAATTGTACAAAAATTTTATCATTTCATCCATAGATCATATCGCCAAACATTTCACATTCATGCCTTAAATCACAATTCCATCATTCATTAAGCATTCATAGACCACATCACACAAGGATGATTGCACATGTATGCATACATAAATATATATATATATATAGATATACTTACAACCATTCCAATCAAAATGAGCTGAGTTACTTGGCCAAATACCACATCAACCTTTGACAATTACAAGCCAATATTTTTGGCCAAAACACAATGACACATATAACAAAATGACCAAGTCCCTATACATGCCATACTTTCAAAACACTAAGATCATCAATACCCAAAACGAAAGTTTGATAGAGTGATTCGAGTCTCCAACGATCTCCTATCTGAGCTAGCTTGGTGACACTATAAGGACATGGAAAATAAACAGAGTAAGCTATATAGCTTAGTAAGCTCATATGCAAGAAATAAGAAATCTTACCATGCATATAACATTTAAATATTATAACATAGTTAAATGTACATTTACCATAGTCTCATAATCATAACTCATTTCATCACAAAACTTACCACATATTCATCATTTCAAGAATTTAATAGATATGAGCTTCAAGTACATACCTGTACCATTTCGAAAGGGATTTACACATAATTTCATCTTTGACATACCCGTGAACCACTCGGAATAACAATGTCGGATACTTGAGAAATTTGCACACTAGGTGCCACATATATAGCCAATGCTACCTCAAATCTCATATCACATATTTGCTCACTCTCGAACTATCAACGAGCCTGCTCACACAAGCTGTCAGTCAAGACGTAGCTACACAGTGCTACTCACACAAGCTGTCAAGTATCCGCAACATATGCTGACATACTCAGGCACTGGTAGGATGTACAAGACTAGCACCTGGATCACATGATCACATAACACATACCAACCCTACTGACATGTCACTTGTATCCTACCCTATTCCTAAGGTTCAAAAGAGATTTCTTGCTTGCCGATTCGCCTTCTGACTCGTTCATAGGATTAAGCTCATCCACATTGATCAAACATACAATTCATGCAATATTAAAGCAATAAAATACAATCATATTAAAGCTTATTTTTAACATACAAACATACCTAGGTACAAAAATAGCTAATAGTTCGATTTAGTCTACAACTTTGTTCTTTCCCCGGTCTAGGTCAGAACCTCTTCTTTCTTGATCTATAATATCAAATTTAACTCATTCAATTATTACATTATTCAATTTAATCCCAAAACACCTTATGGCAAAAATTACATTCTTTCCCCTAACTTTTCAACTTTTTACATTTTAGTCCCTATGCTCGTAAAATGATTTTCATTCGATTTCTTCATTACCCAAGCCTAGCCGAATATTATTAGTACTCATATCAGCCCACATTTTTCATTTATTCATATTTTTATACATATTTTACAACTTTTACAAATAGGTCCCTATTTCGACATTTTCATCAAAAATCACTTGGTAAATGTCGTATATCTAACACCAAACATGCATTTTCTACCAATTTAAAATTTTATAACAATTAGACACCTCTAGCTTCTAGAACACACATTTTACACCTATTGCAATTTAGTCCTATTAGTCAAATTGGATAGTCTATCGATAAAATTTCTTAACAACACAATCATTCAATCATACTATAGACCTTAAAGAAATAATAAAAATAAATATTTCTACTTCGGATTTGTGGTCCCAAAACCACTGTTTCGATTTGACCCAAAAATGGGCTGTTACAACTCTCTCCCCTTTAGGGATTTTCGTCCCCAAAAATCTTACTGGGAAAAAGGTTTGGGTACTATTTTCTCATAGCTTCCTCGGGTTCTCATGTAGCCTCTTCGACCCCATGTCTTTGCCACAAAACTTTCACCAGGGCTATATTTTTATTTCTTAAATTTTTAACTTATCGAGCTAAAATCTTGATCGATTCTTCACCATAAGTCATATTGGGTTGAATCTCAACCTTTGTTGGTGAAATCAATTGCGATGGATCTGATCAATATCTTCGCAACATAGACACATGAAACACGTTGTGGATTCTTTCCAATTCTGATGGCAAAGCCAGTCGATATGGCACTGGCCCTATTCTTTCAATAACCTTATACGGGCCAATAAAACATGGACTCAGTTTACCCTTACGACCGAATCTAAGGATTTTCTTCCACGGAGATACTTTTAAAAATACCTTATCACCGACTTGAAATTCAATTTCCTTTCGTTTCAAATTCGTGTATGATTTTTTTCTTTCCGAAGCTACTTTCCAACAATCACGAATTACTTTCACTTTTTCTTCAGTTACTCTAACAAAATTAACCCCGTCAATCTGTCTCTCAATAAGCTCGGTCCAGTACAACAGACTTTGAAACTTGCGATCATACAATGCCTTATTCGGTGCCATCTTTATACTCGACTGAAAATTGTTATTATAAGCAAATTTGACTAAAGGTAGATATTTTTCCCAACTACCTTCAAACTCTAAAACACAACAGTGAAGCATAGCTTTGAGAACCTGAATCGTTCTTTCCGATTGACCGTCGATTTGTAGATGAAATGAGGTACTAAAGTTCAACTTTGTACCCAAAGCCTCTTATAATTTCTTCCAAAATCGTGAAGTAAACCTTAGATCTCTATCTGAAATAATAGAAATAGGCACCCCGTACAATATAACAAAATCAGCTATGTACAACTCAACTAGTTTATGAAGTGAATAGTCAGTACATACCGAAATAAAATGAGGCGATTTCGTCAATCTATCAATAAGACCCAAACAGCATCTTTCTCCTTCAGAGTCAGAGGTAATCTAGTTACGAAATCCATCGTAATTCTGTCCCATTTCCACTCGGGGATCATCACATGCTGAAGTAAACCTGAAGGTAATTGGTGTTCGGCCTTTACTTGTTGACGAATCAAACATCTTGCTACAAATTTAGAAATATCTCTTTACATACTTGACCACCAATACAATTTCTTCAAATTATTATACATCTTCTTACTTCCTGGGTGAACAGACAGACAACCACTGTGTGCCTCGTGAAAAATTTTCTGAATAATCTCGGTATCTCTCAGTACACAAATCCTACATCAGAACATCAAACATCCATCTGTCCCAATTTGAAAATCTGAATCACTAGTCGATTCGCACTGAACTCTTTTAGCCTGAAGTTCTTTATCACTTTTTCGAGCTTCACAAATTTACTGAAGAAATACCGGTCTAGCCTTTAACTCAGCTAGAATCGAACCATCATCAGACAAAGTCAGTCGCGTATTCATTGCTCTCAAAGCAAACAAAGATTTCCTACTCAAAGCATCAACGACTACATTTGCCTTTCCCGGATGATAATCGATTACTAACTCATAGTCTTTCAACAACTCGAGCCATCTCTGTTGTCGCAAATTTAAGTCCTTTTGAGTCATTAAATACTTCAAACTCTTGTGATCGGTAAAGATGTGGCACTTTTCACCGAACAAGTGGTGTCTTCAAATCTTTAAAGTAAACACAATGGTAGCCAATTCTAAGTCGTGCGTCGGATAATTATTTTTGTGCGGTTTCAATTGTCTCGAGGCATAAGCTATCACTTTGCCCTCTTGCATCAACACACATCCAAGACCATTCAATGACACGTCGCTAAAAATCACAAACTCTTTTCCCAACTCAGATTGCACTAATATAGGTGCCTCAGTTAACAGTGCTTTCAATTGTTCAAAACTCTTTTGACATTTCTATAACAACTTTGTCATAGACGTTGCAATTATCGATAATCCCTTAACAAAACGTTGCTAATACTCAGTCAAGCCCAAAAAGCTTCTAACCTCAGATACATTCCTCGACGGTTTCCAATCAAAAATTATAGAAACCTTACTCGGATCAACTCTTATACCTTCCGCTGATACCCAAAAAATCTGACTTCTCGAAGCCAAAATTCACTTTTACTGAATTTAGCAAACAATTTCTTATCTCTCAAAGTTTGCAATACGATTCTTAATGTTCGACATGCTCTACCTCATCTCGAGAATAAATCAAAATGTCATCAATAAACACAATCGTGAACTTATCTAAATACGGTCAGAAGATTTGATTCATCAAATCTATAAAAATAGCAGGAGCATATGTTAATCTAAAAGGCATAATAAGAAATTCATAATGCCTATACCTCTTTCTGAATGCAGTTTTCGGCACATTCGAGTCTTTAACTCTCAGCTAATAGTAGCAAGATCTCAAATCTATCTTTGAGAATATTGTTGCCCTTTTCAACTAGTTGAACAAATAATCGATCCTCGGTAAAGGATAATTATTATTTATCGTAACCTTATTAAGCTGATGATAATTAATACAAAGTCTCATGGATTTATCTTTCTTCTTGATGAATAACACCGGTGCACCCCATGGTGAAAAACTCGGTCTTGCAAAACCCTTATCTGTCAACTCTTGCAACTGAGAGTTTAATTATTTCAACTCGGTTGGAGCCATTCTATATGGAGATATCGATATTGGTAAGTCCCCAGTACTAAATCAATAGCAAACTCCAACTCTCTGACTAGTGGTAACCCCAGCAACTCTTTTGGGAACACATTCGAATATTCACAAACTATCGGAACAGATTCGATCTTCAATTCAGACACCTTAGTATTCAGTACATACGCGAGAAATGCTTCACAACCCTTTCTTACATACCCTACAATTCACTACTACATCATGTAGAGTCAACCAATCCATTCTAAGTATCACATCAAACTCATCAAATGGAAAAAGCATTAAATCAGCCAGAAAATAGTGACCTCGAATTATTAAAGGACAACTCTTGAAAACTTTATCAACTAAAACATATTTGCCTAAGGGGTTCGACACCTTAATCAAAAACTCAGTAGACTCAATAGGTAAATTCTTACTAGATACCAAATTCATGTAAATATAAGAATGAGTCGATCCAAGATCAATTAATGCAACTACATTAGTATCATAGAGAGAAAATGTACCAGTGATCACATCAGGGAAGGATGCATCCTCACGAGCACGAATAGCATAAGCTATCGCAGGTGCTTTAGCTTCCGATCTCACAACTGAGTCTTTGGATACTCCTCTGCTACTGGTCCTATTTCCCATATTTCTCACTGGCCTCCCTCTAGTAGTAGTGTTACTCGATCTTGCATTCTGAAAATTATCATTTTCAGCCATTTCAGGGCAATTCCAAATGAAGTGATCTTGGGAGCCACATCTAAAGCAAGCCCAGTTATTCATTCTACATTCATCGAGATGTCATCTACCACAGTGTTGGCATTCAGGCTTATTATACCTAGCATTACCAACGCTCGCTATGGATATAGTTTGGGCCTTAGAACCCAAATATTGCTTCCCACGATCTCAGTTGGGATACCCAGCTGAAGCATTAGAGCGAGCATACAAATCTCTCAATTTCTTTAAGAAAGATTCAAACAGCTTATTCATCGGCCTCTTCCTCGAATCTTTAGTCTCGAACTTAACTTTTCTCTTTTCTTTGCTCAACTCTTCGGCTTTGCAAGCTTGTTCAACTAGCACAACAAATTTTTTTAGCACTAAAATCCCAACTAACAATCTGATGTCCTAATTCAGTCCATCTTTGAATCTCTTACACATAATAACCTCTGTCGAGAGAAATTCCCGAGCATACATACTGAGCCTAACAAACTCTTGTTCATACTCAGTCACAGTCTTACAGCCTTGTTTCAATTCTAAGAACTCTTTACGTTTCTGATCAATAAACCGCTGACTGATAAACTTCTTTCTGAATTCCTTTTGGAAGAAATCCCAAGTGATCTTTTCCCTTAGTACTACAGATATGAGAGTGTTCCACCACTGATATGCCGTAACCCTCAGAAGTGATATAACTCATTTCAAGCACTTATCCAAGGTGCAAGAAAGTTCATCAAATATCCGGATAGAGTTCTCAAGCCAGAATTCTGCTCTTTTAGGATCATCATCGACATTTGCTCTAAATTCTTCAGCCTCTTGTTTTCGAATCTTATCGACTGGAGGCTTATTCAATCTTACCAATTCCACACCTTAGGGAGCTACGGGAATCAGTTGAGGGTTAGGTGAGGTAGAGGATGTTGGGCCGCCAGATTTGTCTAAACAAACTCGGCAAACCACTCATTCATCCTTTTGAAGAAGGCTTCTCTAGCCTCTCCTACTTGACTAATTGTCATTGGTCTACCTTCAGATGGCGCGATCCCTTGAGCGGGAGCCCGCGCATTACTTTCCACTTTATCAGCTACTTCTCGGTCGGGATCTATTTACTATATGAAAACACAATTTAAATTGTCAGGAGTCGTCACACTATCATAATTTATATATGGCATGTTTGTCTAGACTCTTACACATGCTACGGTAGTCTAAGAACTCACTAAACTATAGCTCTGGTACCACTAAAAGTAACACCCCTTACACGTATTCGACGCTGGAACAGGGTACGAGGCATTACCGGACTTACTACACAAATAATCATACAATACCGAGCCATAACTTTGCGTCCAAATTAAAGCCATTCACATTCAACCATAAAGTCCCTAGCACGAGCTTAAGAGGCCCAAAACATGCATTGGAAGTGGTTCAGGGCTAAACCGAGAACTTTAGAAATTTTACAAAACTTAGAAAATTTTTGCCTTACATAGGGGTTACACACTGTGTGGTTTGGGACACGCCCGTGTGGGCAAGCCGTGTGGTCACACACGCCCGTGTCCCTAACCCGTGTAACTCTCTGTTTTGTAATGCATGAACAAATTGATGTCACACGGCCAAGTCAACGCCCGTGGCTAGGTCATGTGGATAATCAAATTTTCACAAAATAAGTGCAGACTTCACACGCCCAGGACACACGCCCGTGCCTGAGGCCGTGTCATCCACACGACTGAGATACACGCCCGTTTCTCCGCCCATGTGCTCAATTCTGAGCATTCAGTTTCTCAAAATTAAGGTGTAGGGGACACACGGACTAGACACACGCCCCTGTGTCTACCCGTGTAGACAAAATAAAGGTTATTTGCCAAGCCATTTGCCACCCTTATTCACACATACACCTACATCAATTGAAAGGCACAAAACATAATATACTTAGGCAACCAAAACATCCATATTTATGACCAACACATGCCAATAAAATATTAAAATCTATCATTCACACAACATTTATCAAACCACAATTGACTACTTTCAAGATACCTAATTGTACAAAAATTTTATCACTCATCCATAAATCATATCACCAAACATTTCACATTCATGCCTTAAATCACAATTCCATCATTCACCAAGCATTCATAGACCACATCATACAAGGATGATTGCACATGCATGTATACATAAATATCTATAGATATGCTTACAACCATTCCAATCAAAATGACCCAAGTTACGCGGCCAAATACCACATCAACCTTTGACAATTACAAGCCAATATTTTTGGCCAAAACACAATGACACATATAACAAAATTACCAAGTCCCTATACGTGCCATACTTTCAAAACACTAAGATTATCAATACCCAAAATGAAAGTTTGATAGTGTAGTTTGAGTCACCAACGATCTTCAATCCGAGCTAGCTTGGCGGCGCTATAAAGACATGGAAAATAAACGGAGTAAGCTATATAGCTTAGTAAGCTCGTATGCAAGAAATAAGAAATCTTACCATGCATATAACTGATAAACCGTAGTTTATACATATTTTTATCCCATACTTAACACATTTATGAATGATTTCTCCTTAGATTTAGTGAATTTGATACTCCTAATCCTTTAATTTCATGTTTTATACTTAGGTGAGCATAAGAGAGCAAAAAGAACAATAAATGGGCCAAAAACGGAGAAAATGGGCCAACGTGGGAAAACAACACGGCCTGGACTTCCTCACACGGGCAGAACACACGCCCGTGCCATTCTAACAGGCTCGACCACAGCCTAAAACAACCTCAACACGGGCGTGTTGATCTCTCAGCCTTAACACGTCCTGAAGTAATAGCACACGGGCGTGTTAAACGGACGTGTCCCTATCGAGCCCTAGTTAAGTTCTACTCGAAAAAGGGTATGTTTGAGGGCTTTTAGGCATTCTAAAGCCTATTTAAACACCTTAGAGGAGGACTAAAAGGGAGATGGGGAGTAGGGAGCAAGGAATTACTCCAAGAAAGCCGATTGATCCATCTCAGAAGTCGAATTCATCATCAAGACTGAAGAGCTCTCCTCAATTTTCCTTCAGGAGTTTTGGGTTTTCTTTATGTTTTGTATTCATTACTCTTCTGAGATGTTTTCCTATTTAGTTATGAACTAAACCCCCTAAATACCTAAGGGGAATGAAACCTAAGATGAATCTTGTTATTATTTTCTGAATTGTATGATAAATACTTAACTTGTTCTTAATTATGTGCTCCTAATTCTTGTTTTGGTATTTCAGGATATTTATTCAAGTTAATGCTCTTATTGTTGGAACACCGGTGCCTCCAAGGTGCAGCGAAAAACTAAAAAAAAAACCGACGGTCCAAACCAAGGATCCATGTGTAAGGAACGAATCAGGGTGATAAAAAGGTTTCGAAATTACCGAAACTTCAATCTGAATAGACAGCGACGCCTAGGCAACAGGAATGCTGAACCACTATCGAACCAAGCCGCAACCTTTTCCGATGTCGGCCTCTACGTAGTCCACCCGATTGACAATGAACGGTAGAAATCCCAGAAAACTATTTTCAAAGAGTATTTTGCTAAACGGCTGCTAGACCATCTCGCATATTTTCGGGCTAGTTTTTATATATTCTTTTTAGGGTTTTTACCCTTGCTATATATAACTCCCTCTTAATTGGTATATATTTATAACGAATTTTAATTCATTAAAATTAATCCAAACATAATAATTATCATTCAAATAAATATAATAATGTTTAACCGAAAAATTATAATTACATTAATTATAATAAAGATTTCTATAAAACTATATTTATTTAAACTTATATATGAACTAAATTCATATATCAATAAAATTATGTTCTGATTATGTGTACAACATCCTTGTACATATAGTATGTTCAACAATTTGATTGCCCAATTAAATTAATTCTATAATTAATTTAATTCATGTGACAACCAAGCAATATACCAACTATGTTTTACCTCGTTCATTTCAACCATAGGGTGTGACCCTATAGGTTCTTGTAACATTAGCAGTAATATTAGAATGATTCTAATGTTACAAACAATGAGTGGCATCTAACAATGCATCAATGCTACCTAAGTTACAAGAAGTCATGATTCGACATAACCTTTTGTGATTAACCTTTCATGAATTAATCCTTAAGTCCTATATCTTTTAAATGGACACATGTCATGGAATAGTCACACTGTATAGTCCATCCCATGTTTCTTGATACCTTGAGCAGACTATGATACACAAATAAGTATGACATCTCATATCAACTTATTTGAGCATGGCCATGCATTTCTAGCCTCACTCAATCAAGTGGCCTGAGATATTACTCCCATTATGTAGGAGGGACTTATCCTATATTGATCAACTATATCCCTCAACATAGATTGTGGTATATCCAACATCATTCTTTATAGAACAACCAGTTACGGTGTTTGTTTGACTGTATCAAAATATACAACTCACGATGTTGGGATAAAGATGATCTCAAGTATGAGGATCACATACATATTAATCACTATGAGTAATGTTGTGACAATTACATAATAATCCAAGAAACATACTCATAGCGGTCACCCAATATGTTGTTCTCTAACACACATATTCATGCATTGATTCTGACACTCCATATCAATGACAACTCTTTATCATCAATCAACTACATGTTAGTCTTAATGCATTATTATTGTCCTAGCCAACAATAATACTTGACTAAGGATCTTTTAAGAATAATCATATTATTCTCGTGACATTATTATAAAGCGCTTTATTTATGCACACGAAAAGAAACTGAAATAATAATGGCAACGCCTTATATTAATAAACATGATAAACCAAGTATGTTATTACAACCATCTCGTGATTGATCTTTAGGCATACTCTTACACTTATTTGGAGGATGAATAATCCCATTCTAAGAGTAATTTTGTCATAATTAAGCAGAGTTGATTGCGCGCCTAGAGATAGAGTGACAAGATTTTGCCAGATTAGGGTGAAATCTAATAAGGGGATCCATAGATCGAGTTAATGCAACCTTAGGGTGTTAATTAGAAAGACATTTCAATTATTCAACCTAGGGTTAGACGTTATTAGTCTTGAATAGGGATTATAACATAACTCAGGGATTTCTACGGAACAAGTTAAATGAATAAATCGTCCGATTAGGAGTCAAAATAACAACTGAAGTCTAGGTGGATTTTTCCTTGGGTATTGTCCTAAATCAATTGTGTTTCCAAAAGTAATTCCCCACTTCTATTTTATGTGATTTCTTAGTTTAGTTAATTAGTTAATTAAAACAAACCCTTTTATTTTTAGGCTAGGTAAGAAAAAGACAGTTAATACTAGTACTTTTAGTTCCTTTGGGTTCGACAATCCAGTCTTGCTAAGGCTATGCTACTGTTCGATAGGTACACTTGCCTACGTCGTGATAATAGTTAGTTTTAAGAACGATTAATTATAAATTTATAAAACTTATCATGAAAAATCACGATCAAGTTTTTGGCACCACTGCCGGGGAATTAAGATATTAGGAACACTCGATTTTTATTAATTTAGCCATTTAATTTTACTGCAATTGAAATTTTTGTTAGTTTTCATTACTAAATTTTCTTTTTCTTTCTTCTGGAAGGTTCTTATAGTTTATGACTAGAAGAAACCCGTCGGGACCATTACTTTTTGACGAAGAAATCCATCGCACAGCCGTAGAAATCAAAGAGAAATAAGGCAAAGCCTAAGATACACAGAGGGAGAGCAAGAAGACGATATTCCAAAGACAACCGAGAAGATGGCCGAAAATAAGAAAATTCGCTGCCTCTCGCGATTGCTACTGATCTAATAAATCAGAATCCTGCTCCTCGTACTATGTATGATTATACTAAACCTAATTTAACAGGAACTGAGTCAAGCATAGTTAGGCCTGCTATTGCTGCAAATAATTTTGAACTGAAACCTAACACAATTCAAATGATACAATAATTTGTTCAGTTTGATTGTTTGCAGGATGAGGATCCCAACACTCACTTGGCAAATTTTCTAGAATTCTGCGACACTTTTAAAATTAATGGCATTTCTGATGATGCCATTCGTATTTGGTTATTCCCTTTATCGTTAAGGAATAAAGCTAAACAGTGGTTGAACTCGTTACCACGAGGATAAATCACTACTTGGGAACAAATGACCAAAAAATTTTTATTAAAGTATTTCGCAGGCTAAAACGGTGAAATTACATAATGATATTTCCTCATTTGTACAGATGGATTTAAAAACACTCTATGATGCATGAGAGAGATACAAGGACCTTTTAAGAAGATGCCCTCACCATGGATTACCACTCTGGCTACAGGTTCAAACATTCCATAATGGCCTAAATCCCTCGACTAGACAAATGGTTGACGCAGCCGCTAGTGGGACTATCAATAATAAAACACCTGAAGATGCTTATGAATTTATAGAAGAGATGTCACTGAATAATTATCAGTTGCAAGTCATGAGGACTAAGCCAACCAAAATAGCAGGAGTTTATAACGTCGATTCTGTCACTATGCTGTCAAATTAGGTAGAACTTCTAAACAAAAAGATTGATGGTTTACTTGGTTCTACGCAGGTACATCCAGTGATGAGGTGTGATTCAAGTGGGGGAAGCATACATACAGAATATCAACCCTTCAATCCTATAATCGAAGAGGAACAAGTCCACTATATGGGCAACAATAACTCTAGATCTTAAAATAACCCATACAGTAATACCTATAATGCAGGTTGGAGGAACCACCCAAATATCTCATGGGGTGGTCAAGGGAATCAGAGACCACCACCACCCTCAGGCTTCTAACAACCACCTTACCAACAAGAGAAAAAATCAAACCTTGAGGAGATGCTATCCAAATTCATCTCGGTGTCAGAAACTCATTTCCAGAATACCAAGACGGCACTTAAAAATCAACAAGCGTCGATCCAAAGACTCGAAACTCAGATAGGCCAGCTATCCAAATTAATTTCTGAACGACCACAAGGTAGCTTGCCAAGTAATACTGAACCTAATCCAAGAGAAAAAATCAATGCAATCAATGTTAGAAATGAGGAAGGGTTAGTTACATCTGAACTAGAACCAAAGCAAGTAACTGCGGTAAGCAAGGGTAAAAGTGAGGTAAGTCACACCGAACAGAAACTGGTAAGTGTAGATTATAAGCCTCATGTGCCATACCCTAATGCGACAAGGAAAGACAGCTCAGATGAACAATTTGGTAAATTCCTTAAACTTTTAAAGAAATTACAGATCAACTTACCGTTTATTGAAGCTCTCTCGCAGATGCCAAACGCAATGAAGTTTTTAAAAGAGCTCCTAGCAAATAAGCGGAAGTTGGATGAGGTGTCACATGTGGAGCTAAACGTAGTTTGCTCAGCTATTCTACAGAATAAGCTACCCAACAAATTAAAAGATCCAGGGAGTTTTGCAATTTCTTGCCTAATTGGTAGCTTAGATGTTAATAATGCATTGGCTAATTTAGGGGCTAGCATCAACGTCATGCCTTACAAAATGTTATGAGCATTCAATTAGCAGATAAAACTATCTGATTTCCTAGGGGTATTATTAAAGATGTACTTGTTAAAATTGATAAATTTATATTCCCAGTTGATTTCGTTGTTCTAGACATAGAGGAGGATAGTAACACTCCTTTGATTTTAGGAAGGTCCTTTTTAGCAACTGCTAGAACAATTATTGACGTTGGTACAGGTGAACTCACACTTCGTAACGAAACAATCACTCTTCAAGTTTGCAATTCAAGTAACATATTAAAAGTTGAAGGTGGTTGTATAAATCATTCTACCAAAACTGACCATGTGCTGCAACCTACTTTGCAGGAAATGAGTTCAAAGGATCTACATGAGCCACGTTCAAGCAATAGTAGAGGACCTATTGATGAAGAACAAAGGCTCCAAATCGAGGGGCTAGATGAATGGCGAACACATAAACCGAGAACATACGATAAACTAAAACTACACCAGAACGAGCTCAATACCTCACCAAATAAACTTAAGGTTAGAGATAAAGTTCTATTAGATGCCGCAGATCCTCACATTGCCACTGCCAAACCGAATGAAGAAATTCCTCTTCCGTACTTAGCATTTTCCTATTCGGTACAGTCGAGGTAAGTCATCCCAAATTCGGCACTTTTAAGGTAAACAATACCAGCCTAAAACCTTATTTTGATAAGATTGATATCAGGAATGAGGAGTGTAAACTCCTCGAACCACCATGACCATTCAATGGAGAGGTAAGTCGAGCTTAGACTACAAATAAGCGCTTCTCAGGAGGCAACCCAAGCACTAACGAGATTAACTTCTTTAAATTTGAGTATTTAACACTTAACCTACTAACTGAGCTCTTGAATATAGGTTTTCCACACTCACACGGCCAAGAACACGGGCGTGCTATAGACCATGTGAAAATAGGGCAAAGATCTTTCCCTAACACGGGCTGCGATAAATGGCCATGACCGTGTGATATGGCCGTGGGCGAGCTTGCCAAAAAAACACGAGTGTGGGACACGCCCGTGTCTTAGAACCGTGGTTGAACCTAAGAAAATAGCACAAGCATGCGACACGCCAGTGTCTAGCACTCGTGGTTGAACCTATTAAATTAACACGGGCGTGGGAGAAGAGAACAAAGCCAGGCACGACTGTGTTCACCAACACGCCCAAGGAACACGAGCTTGGGCTATATGTCAGAGGCACTGAAAATAAAAAAAAACGCAAAACACACGGGCTGAAATTAGGGCACACGGGTGTGTCCTCTGGCCGAGTGCCCCAAAATCTATAAATACCCTTCACTATTCATCATCTTATTCATCTAAAATCCCTAACCCTAGCCGTTGCAAGTTCACAGGGCCCCTCTGCCACGCCCTTGTACCGTCTTCAACCCCACCTTTGACACCCAAACTCCTCTTTTTAGCATTTGTTTACTCTTTTCTCTTTTATTTTATTTATTTCTAATGCTATTTATCCTAATAATCTTTATTTTCATACTAATTTTTGCTCATTGTTCTATCATCTAGTTTGCATTTTTAAGTTATTTATCATACATTTCATATTGAAACTAATTGTTAGGAAAACTTCATTCTATTGTCAAACTCATACTATTATCATGCTTATATTCATACTATTACCATGCTAATACCATGAAATTATGCCATCAAATTGATTGTTTTGATTAGGTTTGTTAGTGTAAGTAGTTATAGATGAAATTATTAGTTTTAATTCATGATTTTTTTCCTTTTTGAATTTATTTGCATTTTACCTTTTCCATTCATCAAGATGGAATAATGGTGTTGCTTGCAGATATACCATGTCAAGCTCACATGGGAAGAGAACCGCCACCCTACTTCGAAAAAATGAAAAAGCGGTATCATCTTCTTCGAGTCCCACTTCAGAAATCTGACACCCCTTCCTCCAATTTCCACCAGGCAATCAGGAGGAATTATTTCAAATCCTATGGGCCCGACCCTTGAAAGTGGGCCGATGTATTGACTGGGTCACACTTGAGAAGGTCCAACTGGCAGATACAATTCGGGCCCTCCTTACCACCGACCCCTGGGGCTTTTCTTTGAGATCGTCGAACCGACATATCTCGAGCCGACGATGGAACTCTGCTCAACATTCCATCTTCAGACCATGATAACCAATTATGATGATTCGGGAACAGTCCAATTTAGGCTCAGCAGTTTAGTCCACCAGTTAAGCGTCCCCGAGTTCAGCATCACACTGGGCTTATATACAGAGGAGTTTATGGAGGAGAATGACCTCGACACTTTCAACCGCCACATCCATCATTCTCCTTCACGGTGGTGGGACGCGTTAGTACCACGTTCGACCACTTATGACCCTAGTCACTCAAAGGCATCGGCTCTCCCTCCGTCCTTGAGGTACCTACATTCTCTTTTATCTCACACTTTGACAGGGCGGAGAGAGAGCACTAGTGTCGTCAACACTCACGATGTATACTTCTTATGGTGTATGTCGCACGAGCACGTCTTCAACCTCGCCTATTTCATTGCTCTTGCCATTCTCCATCAGATGGAGCGACATCGGAAGGGGGTCATCTCTATTGGCCCCTACGTGAGTCGACTGGCTCAGCACTTCGAGCTCCTCAACACCGCGGTACAAGAATCCTTCCTTACCCTCATTGGCCAGATGTCTCCATAAGGCATCTCGAGCATGCTAAGTATGAGGATGATCGAAAAGCGCCATAAAACCTACCCTCCTCAATATCGTCTCGTCCAATCAACCGAGGAGGAGGCCCCTGAGGACATTACTGATGATGTCCCTCCACAGCACAAAGACCCACCGTCTCAGCCACCACCCACCTATCGGCCAGTTCATGCAGCGGCTTCATATTCTGACATCTCTGAGCATCTCACTCGATTTGAGCAGCAGTGTTTTTAGCGATTTAATAACATTGATGCTGCTCTACAGTAGATTTGTCAGCACCTCCACATCTCTTCGCCACCACCACCTCACGAACTATCCGGCGATGATAATGTTTAAATATTTTATTTTACTTCTATTTTAATCTCTATTTATTAATGTTCTTATTATTTTCACTTTTAACTTTTCATTTTATTGCCTTTTTTTAGGATTTATAAACAAATTTTATTATCGGCTATTTCATTATGAGTAATTATCCTTCTCTATTTTCCTAAAAAGTTCCTGATTTTATCACAGTTATAAAGAGATACAAAGCTCACAATCACTTAGGAACTTCAAACTACATTGGAAAAGGTTCTCCACGACTGCCATGCCCTACTCGATCAAGAGATATAATATTCTTTTGGTGCTGCACTTGTGGAACCCAACCTCTACCACCACCGGAGTATCCTTCTCCACTCTACATAACCCCAAACTAGGGAGTTCATTCATTTAACACTCAAGAAGTTTCATTTCTCTCCCTATCTTATGATACTATATCTATAATTGCCACTAACTTTATCTTTGTACATTAAGGGCAATGTACATCTTAAGTGTGGGGGGTGTTCATTTCATTATCAGAAAACTCCCTGAATGTTGCCTTGTTCTCTTGTAAATCTCTCATATCATTGTTAGAATGAATTTTGATTAATTTATGATTTTTATTGATATATCTTGAATTAAAACATAGACATTCATGCATTGACTATTTAAACTTTAAGAAATTAGAGAATTAAGCATGATAAGTTGATTTTTGAATTTAAAATTTTAGGTTGTTTTCCCAAAGTTTAAGTATTATCTTGAATTGAAATCCACAGGTTTAAACATCAAAAAGCCATAATTTTTGTGAGATTTTGAGCCTTTAAGGAGCATCTATTATTTCTTTCATGCTCACTTTTATTATTGCTTGAGTGCGTCAATATCGAATTGTTATTCTAGAACTTGCTTGATTATGTATGTCAAGACCACACCATTTGATTTGATATGTCAAGATGATAGAGGCACTTAGGATTAACCCACTCATGCCATGAAAAGCCTACCTCCACAATTAACCCTTAGTAAACCCCTTTGAGCATAACAAGCCATTCCTTGTATTACCCTTAATATTAACCCTTAACTCATTATTGTTGAAATCCCCTCAATTAATTTGATCCCTATTTTTGTCGAGATTTGATTTGAATAAATTGCTTAGCTATGTCTTGTTCTTAATAGTTAGTATATGTTATTTAACTTGTCATAAAAAAAGTACATATTTACATATTAGCAGTGATCTTTTGTATTTAAATTCTTTATTCTGAGAAGAAGCTCTGTTGTACGCAAGTGATGACTAAATTTTTTTCTAGTTAAGTAATTTCTCAATTCAATCTCGATTCTAACCTTTTCTTTTAGCTTGTGACCACAACCCCTAACCGATCCTCATTACAACCCTCTAAAGACCTTTTGATTGATGTATCATCTCAATATATAATGGTGGAGATTTGATTTTCATGCAAGCCTATGGTAATAACTTTTCATATTGACTGTTGAGTGCTAATTTCATTATCCTTAAACACTTTGACTGATTTGAGTGAATCTTTAGTGAGAATATTAAACTCTGCGAGATTTTGAATCAAAGGTGATTATTTAAATAAGGGGAGATGCCTATATTTTCCATGATTAAATGCTCAACTTGGAATGTTTGAAACTTTAATGTTCTTCTAGTTGAATTATTAATGTATGATTACTTATGGATTAGTTTGAGATATTATTGATAGGAATTATAAGTTGAGAAAAAGGAATTCTTAATTGTGAATTAAGAATTTTGCTTGAGGACAAGCAAACGCTTACGTGTAGGGGTATTTGATAAACCGTAATTTATACATATTTTTATCCCATACTTAACACATTTATGAATGATTTCTCCTTAGATTTAGTGAATTTGATGCTCCTAATCCTTTAATTTCATGTTTTATACTTAGGTGAGCATAGGAGAGTGAAAAGAACAAGAAACGGGCCAAAAACGGAGAAAATGGGCTGACATGGGAAAACAACACGGCCTTGACTTCCTCACACGGGCAGAACAATCGCTCGTGCAATTCTAACAGGCTCAACCACGACCTAAAACAACTTTAGCACGCGCATGTTGATCTCTTAGCCTTAACCACAGCCTAGAGTAATCGCACACGGGCGTGTCACACGGGCATGTCCCTGCCGAGCCCTAGTTAAGCTCTATTCAAAAAAGGGCATGTTTGAGGCTTGTAGGCATTCTAAAGCTTATTTAAACACCCTAGAGGAGGAATAAAAGGGCGACGGGGAGTAGGGATCAAAGAATTACTTTAAGAAAGCCAATTGATCCATCTCAGAAGCCGAATTCATCATCAAGACTGAAGATCTCTCCTCAATTTCCCTTCAGGAGTTTTGGGTTTTCTTTATGTTTTGTATTCATTATTCTTCTGAGATGTTTTCCTATTTAGTTATGAACTAAACCCCCTAAATACCTAATGGGAATGAAACCTAAAATGAATCTTGTTATTATTTTCTGAATTGTATGATATATACTTAACTTGTTCTTAATTATGTGCTCTTAATTCTTATTTTGGTATTTCAGGATATTGATTCAAGTTAATGCTTTTATTTGGAGGATGAATAGTCCTTGTCTAAGATTAATTTTTTCATAATTAAGCGGAGTTGATTGCGTGCCTAGAGATAGGGTGACAAGGTTTTGTCGGATTAGGGTGAAACCTAATAAGGGGATCCGTAGATCGAGTTAATGCAACCTTAGGGTGTTAATTAGAAAGAGATTTCAATTATTCAACCTAGGGTTAGACGTTATTAGTCTTGAATAGGGATAATAAAATAACTCAGGGATTTCTACAGAACAGGTTAAATGAATAAATCGTCTGATTCGGAGTCAAAATAACAAGTGAAGTCTAGGTGGATTTTTCCTTGGGTATTGTCCTAAATTAATCGTTTTTCCAAAAGTAATTCCCCACTTCTATTTTCTGTGATTTCTTAGTTTAGTTAATTAGTTAATTAAAACAAACCCTTTTATTTTTAGGCTAGATAATAAAAAGACAGTTAATACTAGTACTTATAGTTCCTTTGGGTTCAACAATCCGGTCTTGCTAAGGCTATACTACTATTCAATAGGTACACTTGCCTACGTCATGTAATAGTTAGTTTCAAGAAAGATTAATTATAAATTTATAAAACTTATCACAAAAAATCACGATCAATAACATTTAAATATTATAACATAATTAAATGTACATTTACCATGGTCTCATAATCATAACTCATTCCATCACAAAATTTACCTCATATTCATCATTTCAACCATTTAATAGATATGAGCTTCAAGTACATACCTGTACATCTCGAAAGGAATTTACACATAATTTCATCTTTGACATACCCGTGAACCACTCAGAATAACAATGTTGGATACTCGAGAAACTTGCACACTAAGCGCCACATATGTAGCCAATGTTACCTCAAATCTCATATCACATAGTTGCTCACTCTCGAGCTATCAGCGGCCTGGTCACACAAGCTGTCAGTCAAGATGTAGCTACACGGTGCTGCTCACACAAGCTGTCAAGTATCTGTAACATATGCTGGCATACTCAGTCACCGGTAGGACATACAAGACCAGCAGCCAGATCACATGATCACATAACACATACTAGCCCTAGTGACTTGTCACTTGTATCCTACCCTATTCTAAGGTTCAAACAGGGTTTCTTGCTTGTCGATTCGTCTTCGGACTCATTCGTAGGATTAAGCTCATCCACATTTATCAAACATGTTATTCATGCAATATTAAAGCAATAAAATACAATCATATTAAAGCTTATTTTTAACATACGAACTTACCTTGGTACAGAATAGCTAATAGTTCGATTTAGTCCACAACTTTGCTCTTTCCCTGGTCTAGGTTAGAACCTCTTCTATCTTGATCTATAATATCAAATTTAACTCATACAATTATTGTAACACCCCAAACCCGGCCTACACATTATGGCCGAATCTGCGATGTCACATTGAAGTGTATTTCGAAAAACATAGTCCTGTTGAAAAATCTATTCTATATTAGAACCTCGTTGTGATCCTTACGAAAATTTAGAACATCGTGCTCATTGCTAAAACTCAAATTGTGTTAATCGTATTAGATGGTTTTTGCACTTTAAAAACAATGGTTGTTGTAGAAGCTTTTAAAATATGTTGCAATAGCATGGTTTTTTGAAAGCACTTATCTTTATGAAAAATCACGGCCTACTTCTAGCAGATATGATTCAAAGAAAATAAATCCCAAATCAAAAGTAAAAACTTTAAGAGGCTTTATTACATAACAAATACCCAAAATAAATTACTTATGAATTAAAAGTTAAAGATGAAAGCAAATACATTGTGCGGCCCCATTGAGTCCCTCGTAGCACGATCTGCCTAAAGATTACCTACGCAGAAAAGCAGAAGGATGAGTTTAAGAAAACTCAATGTGTAATCCCTTATCAATAATGAGTCACACAGTGAAGCGATTCTGATCTAGGCCTAAGCCCGCTCGATGTGATTCAATCTCAATCGGGGCCTTAGCCCATTCTGATGTCGATATTAGTATGGGCCTTAGCCCATTTCAGTAACAGAAACATAAATGCAATCAGAAATCCTACCCATCCATCCTCTACACTCCACTCCGTCCAGCCCTACACTCCACGTGGGGATAAAATCAACCCACTATCCCTACACTCCAAAATATAGCACCGGTTGTCATGTCATGTCATGTCATAATGTCAAAATAGAGCTGCCAGTACAATACACTTCCTCCAAATACAATGAACCCATCCCATGCAATATGTCATGTCATAATATCATACGTGTATGCAAAAATGTCATGTTCAATTACAGTCATACAAATCATAGGGGCATATTAGTCATTTTACCTCATATAAGTATAACAGACATTTTATCAGATTGGGTCTAGGTATACTTATCGACCCAACAGTAGGTCCATAGTCGTCTCGGGCGACTCGTGCAACCATAACAGTCAAACAGTGAAAATGGGCCCAAAGCCCATAACACAGCCCATGTAGGCCTACACGCCTGTGTGACCCACAAGGTCCAAAAATGGCCTTAGCCGTGTGAACTACACTTCCTGGCCCAATAATCTCTACAAGTCCGTGTAGTTTACCGATGTAGAGCCCACACGGCCCATTTCGGCCCAACGTGGCCCAAACGGCCTAAGCCCATGAAATCACTCATGGTGGCCTCTACGATCAAACGTCCACGTTTTAAGCATTCGAATTACAACACGAGCGAGCACACGCTCGTGTAGCATCAATAATCATATTTTTTGGCTTTTGCCGATTTACGATTATAGCAGTGTGATTACACACCTATTTGGATTCTTGGCACGAACGTTCCTAGAATAATTCACACCTAAAACTTAAGACAAGTTCATGACCAACGTTAATCATGCTTAATACAAAAATAGTTCCTAAACCAATTCGTTACTATCACTTACTTCTACTGCTTCAACCGATGTAGTCTTACAAATCTGTAGATAAACTGAGTTTAATATGATTGGATGCTACCAAAACAATGCGACATGATCACATGTTAGAAACCTTAATAGATTACTAAATAACAACATAACGCTTGCGATGTAACTTTTGTCCTTACCGAAATACCTATCAACCAAAAGCAACCCGTGTTGGACAGAACCAACAACTAGGAGAAGGAAAGTCGACTGATGAGGGAGGATGGCAAGACCAATATTCGGCCAAGGAACAGAGAAACACCAAAACAAGTTTCCCCCCTTTTTAAAAAAATTGAAAGTAGGAGAGGGATTGAGAAGAAAGTATTCGGTTAAACAATGCAAAAGGAACACTTGATAAAAGCCAAAGGAATAGAGGGAGAAGAGAAAGGATTATTCGGCTACAACAAACTAAGATGAAAAGAGGGAAGGACAACAAGAAGCAATAGGTCAAAGTTTGAGAGAGGGAGAGACAGAGAGCATTCAGCCACAGAACAAAAAGGAAGAATAAGATTGCAAAAACAAAAGAGGAGATACCTGAATGGTCTTTTGCTATGTTCGGCCCCAAGAAAAGAAGGAGTAATCACTCAAACTAAAAATACAGAGAAGGAAACTAACCCTAATCACCCTAACACTAATCGGTTTCCAGAAATAGAGTACTTGAAATAGAGTACTTGAACTTACCAAAGCCGAAAGTCTAGAGTGCCACAGTTCAAAATCGGCACACTACTCCCTCTCTCCTCACTTTCTATAACTTTCTCAACAATATCCTTCTAGAATTTGGCTACACACTTCCCCAGACCCCTCAAATACTCCAACCGCCCATGAGCATCAGAAACCTACTGACATACAACCTCTTACACGGCACAGCAGCATGGTATTTTCTTATATCCTAGTCATGCTATTTTCTCAAGTCATAGTCACTAATTATTTATATCTTGAGTTAAGGAACTTCAAATCAAGATTTGCTAATTTTATCTGAAACTAGACTCACATATCTTCTTATCACAAAATTTTCAGAATTTTTGGATTATCCAATAAGTACAGTTTTGTCTTTAAAATCTCCCCTGTTTCGTTATTTCACAGTTTTGACCTTTCCTTACTTAAGATTTATTATCTCTTAGTACGAGAGTCAGATGATGTTTCCGTTTATTTCTCTTCAAATTAGACTCATTAATAATTTATTTAAATAAATTATAACCCATAATCATTTTTGTACAATTTTTAGTGATTATCCAAAATTGAGATAGGGGAGTCTGAAATCACTCTGACCCTGTCTCACAAAATTTCAAATATCTCATTATATGAAATTCTTTTTCTTATACTGTTTCCTCTACGTGAAACTAGACTCAATAAGATTTAATTTCATATCTTATTCAGTCCATAACTTCATTTGCATAATTTTTGGTCGATTTTCAAAGTCAGACTATTGCTGCTATCCAAAACTGTTTTAGTGCAATATGATGATAACTATCATAAGTTCATTTTCAACTAATCATGAACTCACCATTTCATGGATTCCATGTTCAATTACACAATGTAAGTTAGCATGATATTGTAATAAAGCTCATAATCATAATTCATACATCTTAGCTCACCGAGGTCTCAACATTTCAAAGTCTCAATAACCATGAATTTAGTGTACATACCTGTACCCTTTCAACACTTTTCACATATTACTCCACTTCTTAACCTTAATCTTGAATGACCTATTGGACCACCCAGAATACTGAAGGACATTTGGGATTATCATACACTAAATAGAGTGCCAAAGCCATGTCCCAGACACGGTTTTACATGGGTCCGCATATCGATGCCATATCCCAGATATGGTCTTATACAAAGTCTCATGTCGGTGTCAATGCCATATCCCAGACATGGTCTTACACTAGCACACATATCATCGTCGATGCCATGTCCCACACATGGTCTTACACTGGCATACATATCAACACCGACGCCATGTCCCAGACATGGTCTTACACTGGCTCTCATCTCAGATGCTGTAACACACTGAACCCAGCCTAGACGTTGTGGCCAAATCTGCGATGTCACATTGCAGTGCATTTTGAAAAGCATCGTTCTGGTTTGAAAAGTTCGTACTATATTAAAACCCACGTAGTGATCTTTTAAAAAACATTTAAGTATCTTGTTTGTTAATAAAAACTCAAGTAGGCTTAATCATTTTAGGTTGTTATTACACTTTAAAGACATTGTTTGTTACGGAAGCTTTTGAAAGATATTGTAATGGCGTGGTGTCTTGAAAACAATTATCCTTTTGAAAATTCGCGTCCTACTACTAGCAAATATAAATCAAAGAAAGTAAACCCCAAACTAAAGTAAAAATTTAAAGAGGCCTTATTACATAACAAATACCCAAATTAAATAGCTTAAAGGTTAAAAGTTTAGAGCGATGAAAAAGCAATTGTGTGGCCTCCATCGAGTCCCTTGCGGCAGACCGACCCACCTAGGGATTACCTGCACAAGAGAGCAGAAGGGTGAGTTAATGAAAAACTCAGTGTGTATTCCCTTTTCAATAATCAGTCAAACAGTAGGCAAATACAGTTTGGGCCTAAACATGTTTCAGTGATAGTCCAGTATCAGTGTGGGCCTTAGCCCATTACAGTAATAGTATTAGAAATGCAAACAGAAATCCTACCCATCCATCCTCTACACTCCACTCCTCCAGCCTTACACTCCATGTGGGGTTAAATCAACCCATCCATCCTCACACTCTAAATATAGCACCGGTTGCGACACTAAACAGTATTTGTAGCAGAGCTGCAAGTACAATACACTTCCTCCAAATATATCAAACCCACCCTGATGCAACATGTCCTGTCATAATATCATACGTGTATACAAAATGTCCTGCTCGAATACAGTTAAACATATCATAGGGTATATCAGTCATTTTACCTTTAAGGGGTATAACAGTCATTTCATCAATATGGGGTCTAAGTGTACTTACCGACCTAATAGTAGGCCCACAATCGTCTCGGGCGACCCATGCAACCTTAATGGTCAAACAGTGAAAATGGGCCCAAAGCTCATAACATGGCCCATGTAGGCCCACATGCCCGTGTGGCCCAACAAGCCCAAAAATGGTCTTGGTCGTGCGAACTCCATAGCCTGGCCCAATAATCTTCACACGTCTGTGTGGTTTACCCGTGTGGGCCCACGAGCTTGTGGGGCCCACAAGGCCCATTTCGGCCCAACGTGGCCCAAAACGACCTAAGCCCATGAAATCGCTCATAGTGGCCTCCACTGTCAAACACCCATGCTTTATGCGTTTGGTTCACCATACGAGCAAGCGCACGCTCGTATAGCTTCTATGGACATGTTTTTCGGCTTTTGCAGTTTAACAATTATTACAGTGTGATTACACACCAAATGCGAAAAGTGCGCAAATCTCCACGGACACCAAACCTAGATTCAATCATGACCCAACGTCAGTCCTATAATCATTAAAGTTAACACCTTTTTAATAGCTCCTAATCCTCAAAATGGTAATTGTTACCTACCTTGAATAAGCTAGAACAGTTTATCTCACTTAAACCACTTATGAAGTTGCCTTCCAAAACTTTGGCAAAATCTGCATTGCATCCCAATCTAGTTAACTATAACCATGAATGTAAATGACTAGAACCAAGTGAACAACGACTTAACACCACATAGAAGTAATCAGCCTGCAAAGTTACACTCTAAAATCGAGACACAAGATGAAACAGTCACACCCCTGTCAAAAATGGCAGATAAAAGATGGTGTTAGAGAGGAAGCTTATTTCGACAGAGAGAAAGAGGAAAAAAAGACTAGCCATGAACCCTAACATAGATGGTGGCAACAGCAAAATCTGGCTATAAGCCAAGGATTCAACAACCCAAACGAAAAACCAATTACCTTTATCAAGTGTAGAGAGATTCGGTTTCAAAAGAAAAGAACAATGCAATGAGAAAACCGAATGAGTAGAGAGAGAGAGGAGGCAAGGAATAATCGGCCAAAGCACAAAAAAGAAGAGCAAGAGTTAAGAGAAGGAAGAAAAGCAGAGAAGAGATCAAAAGGTATTCGGTCAAACAAATCAAATGAGGGAGGGAGAAGGTGGAGGAGTTCGGTCAAGAAAAAGAATCGAGAGAAGAAACTTTGTCAAACCCCGAAGATTCTATGCTACAATCAGCCCCAAGAAAAGTAATACCAAAAGAACCCAATGAAAGGAAAACAATACAACCCAAAGAGACAGAATTCGACATTCAAGGGAAAAAAACCGAAAAGAATGACCAAACCTATAGTTATTGCTCAAAAGCTAAAAATTACAATGAGTGAGAGTCCCAATTCAGCACACCCTCTACCACTCCCTTCAAAACTCCTAATTTTCCCCCCCAAATTGCTTTTAAGATAAATCAACCATATCCCCCTAATCCAAATCCCTACCAGCTGAAATTCCCTCCAACCAATCCCTAGAATTCAACCACAAGTACTCACCCTCCTCTAACACCCTAATTTCAGTCCAACTACAACACTTCCCCAATGTTAGTAGCAAAGCAAAACAAAATATTCCTTTGAGTTGCCAGGCCTCGAACCTCGGATCCCCTAGAGCACTCCACACGCCTTTATCCCCTAGATCAGTAGACTTTTTATGACACAAAACACCCACTTTTATTTAAGAAGCCTACTAACCCACAAGGTTAATTCAAGAAAAACAAAAATTTTATACAAGCCAAGGTTTGAACTCAGGACTTCTCCAACACTTCTTAGGACACTCAACCACTGAAGCAGACACGTATTTATGCAACAGAACTTACAAAAATAATTTCTTTGATTTTTGGGGCGTTACAACTCTACCCCTAAAAAGAAAATTTTGGCCTCAAAATTTATCTGGTCAAAACAGGTGAGGATATTGCTGTCGCATTGCCTCCTCGGGTTCCCACTTGGCCTCCTCTAAGCTATGATTACACCAAAGTACCTTAACCAGTGGGATAGACTTCTTCCTTAACACTTTTACATCATGCTCTAGAATCTGAACTGGTTCTTCCTCGAAAGTTAGATCCTGCCTAACCTCAATCTCATCAGTCAAGACAATACGCGTGGGATCAAAGCGATAACTCCTCGGCATGGAGACGTGGAACACATCGTGAATACAGTCTAACTCTGGAGGTAACTCAAGTTGATAGGCAACCGATCCAACACACTTCAATATGCGGTAAGGCCCAATGAACCTAGGGCTTAGCTTGCCCTTCCGTCCAAAACTCAGTACCTTCTTCTACGACGAGACCTTGAGAAATACCAAGTCCCCCATAGAATACTCAATCTTCTTAAATTTCAAAATGTATATGATTTTTGTCTGTCAGATGCTGCCTTCAGTCGATCCTGAATCAATCTAACTTTATCCTCGGTATCAGAAATCAATTCAGGACCCAAAAAAGGCCGCTCGTCCAACTCAGTCCAACACGAAAGAGTACGAAACCTACGACCATATAGTGCCTCGTATGGTGCCATCTGTATGCTAGATTGGTAGCTATTATTATACGCAAACTCTGTTAATGGCAAATAGTCCTCCCAATTGCGTCAGAAGTTAATCTCACAACTCCTTAATATGTCCTCTAGTATCTGAATCACCCTCTCTGACTGACCTTAAGAAATACCAGGTCCCCATAGAATACTCAATCTCCTTACGTTTCAGATCTGCATATGATTTTTGTCTGTCAGATACCGCCTTCAGTCAATCCTGAATAAATCTAAATTTGTCCTCGGTATCAGAAATCAATTCAGGACCCAGAACACGCCGCTCGCCCAACTCAGTCCAACACGAAAGAGTATGACACCTACGACCATATGGTGCCTCGTATGGTGCCATTTGTATGCTAGACAGGTGGCTAGTGTTATAAGCAAACTCTACTAATGGCAAATAGTCCTCCCAATTGCTTCGGAAGTTAATCACACAACTCCTTAATATGTCCTCTAGTATCTGAATCACCCTCTCTGACTGACCATCTTTCTGAGGATGGAATGCAGTACTGAAGTCCAACCATGTACCCAAAGCCTCGTGCAATTTTTTTCAAAATCGAGATGTGAAGCGAGGATCTCTATCAGATATTATGGAAACCATTACCCCATGCAGTCGCACTATCTCAGACACATACAGTTTAGCCAGCTTCTGCAATGAGTAATCAGTACGAACAAGTATGAAATGAGCAGATTTGGTCAATCGATCCACGACGACCCATACTGAATCCTTCTTAGTAGGCGTTAAGGGTACCCCGCTAACTAAGTCCATAATCACTCTCTCCCACTTCTACAACGGAATCTTAACTAGCTAAAGCAACCCTAAAGGTAACTGGTGTTCAGCCTTAACTTGCTAACAAGTAAGGAATTTACCCACGAAGTCAGTAACTTCACGTTTAAGACCTGGGCACCAATATAACTCACGAAGGTCTCGGTACATCTTATTCCTACCAGGATGCATAGCATAAGGACTACTATGCGCCTTTTGCAATATAGATTGGCTTAAATCAATATCCTTCGATACACAGACTCTCCCACGGAAACACAGTACCCCTTCGCTATTCAGTCCAAAATTTGAAGTTTCCCCACTCTTTATCTACCGGAATCGAGGACCCAGTGACTCATCCTCTATCTGTTTACCCTTAATCTGTTCAATCCATCTCAGTTTAACTTGAAGTTCTGCCAACAAGCTACCATCATCAAATAAGCTGAGACGAGCAAACATCGCCCTCAGATCAGTCATAGCCCTACAACTCAGTGCATCGGCCACTATATTGGCCTTACCAGGATGGTATTCTATTGAAAAATCATAATCCTTAAGTAGCTCAATCCATCTACGCTGCCTAAGATTTAGCTCATTTTTGAGTGAGGAGATACTTGAGGCTCTTATGATCCGTGTAAATGATACATTCTCACCGTACAGGTAATGCCTCCAAATTTTCAGTGCGAATACCACTACGGCCAACTCCAAGTCATGTGTCGAATAGTTCGCCTCATGTGTCTTAAGCTGACAAGATGCATAGGCCACCACCTTACCTTCTTGCATCAACATGCATCCTAAACCAACATGTGACGCATCGCTATTGACAGTTAATTTTTTTCCAGACTCTAGCTGTATTAAGACAGGGGCCTCAATCAAAACTTTCTTAAGTTTCTCAAAACTCTCTTGCTGCTTATCAGTCTAGTCAAACGGCACCCCTTTATGTAACAACTTAGTTAAAGGTGCAGCAATCAACAAAAACCCCTCAACAAAACATCTATAATACCCTGCCAGACCCAGAAAACTTCGAATCTCAAATACAATCTTAGGTGGCTTCCAATCCAGAACAACTTTAATTTTTCAAGGATCAACCCTAATCCCCTCAGCAGATACTACATGACCCAAAAATGTTACCTCTCGTAACCAGAACTCCCATTTATTGAACTTGGCATATAGTTGTTTGTCCCTCAGAATATACAGAACAACTCAGAGATGTACATCATGATCATCTTCATTTCTCGAATACACCAGGATGTCATCTATAAAAACCACTACGAACTGATCTAAATAAAGTTGGAACACTCGGTTCATCAGATCCATAAAAGTTGCTGGTGCATTCGTCAGTCCAACATCACTAGGAACTCGTAATGACCATAACAAGTCCTAAATGTTGTCTGGTAAACATCAACCTCTTTAACTCTCAATTGATTATACTCGATCGAAGATTAATCTTAGAGAAGATCGAAGCTCCTCAAAACTAGTCAAATAGATCGTCCATCATCAGTAGGGGGTACATGCTCTTAATAGTCAATTTGTTCAATTGCCAGTAATCGATACACATACCCATGGTTCCATCCTTCTTTTTCACAAATAAAACCGGTGCTCCCCAAGGAGACACACTAGGTCAGATGAACCCTCGATCCAGTAACTCTTGAATCTGAGCCTTAAGCTCCACTAGCTTCTTCAGTGCCATTCTATAAGGGGCGATGGACACCAGAGCTGTACCAAGCAAGAGCTCAATCCCAAGCTCAACTTCGCGATCTGGCGGTAACCCAGGCAGTTCATTGGGAAAAACATTCGAAAAATCTTTAACTATTCTGATATTTTTAACAGAAGAAACCTCAGAATTAAAAACCCCACTGTAGGCTAGATGCGCCTCACAACCCTTACGAACCAATTTCTCGGCCCTAAGTGCATAAATCATATTTGACAAATAATTCCGACACTCCGCAATTACAACTACCTCATCACCCTCTGCAGTTTTCAGTACCATCCATTTAGTAGTACAATCCAAATTCACTTGATGCTTAACCGACCAGCCCATGCCCAGTATTAAGTCGAATTCTCCAAAAGGGAGTTCTATTAGATCCGCCAAAAAGATCACTCCTTAAACCTCTAAAGGTACATGCTTAAATAGTTTATTCACTTTAACTGACTGCCCTAATGGACTCAACACAGTAACCTCACTCGTAGTGTTTTCAACCATCACACCCAAAGTCTCAAACACAGTGCATGCTATATAAGAATGCATAGACCCAACATGAATCAATGCAGTATAAGGGACATAATGGATAAAGAACGTACCCGTAATAACATCTGGGGCGTCTCCATCCTCTCAGCGTCATACAGCATAAACCAGTGCCAGCTACCTCCCCTCAGTATGACCAACACCTCTGTCCAGTGCTCCACGACCACGGCCCATACCATTTCTACCTCTGGCCTAACCACGGCCTCTCGGTGGCTGCTGAACACCACTCGGCAGTTGAACAGTACCCATACCAGTAGCTTGCATCTGATTGGGCCTTCATGGACAATCTTTGATACGGTGCTCCATAGATCCGCACCTCAAACATGCCCCTATCTTTTTCCAGCACTCGCCCTGATGGCGTCTCCCACAATCAGCACAAGGCTACTGTCCAGAAGTAGCAACAGGGGCCCCAACTCTGATCGGCCCATCAACTCTGGCTTTTTTTTTAGGCCTTAGAAATAAACTTAAGGGCTCTGAATCCCTCTTATTTCTTCCCTTCGGCAATCTTTGCCTTATCCACCAAAACTTTAAAACCTCGCTCCCTCTGTGGAGCTATCAGAATCCTTACACTATCTCTAAGGCCATCCTCGAAACGAACACAGCGCTCAAATTCAGTTGCCACCATCCCACGCCAATAACGGCTTATTCATAGAAATTCAGACTCATATTCAGCTACTGATTTATCCCCCTGAGTCAAATTCAGAAACTCTCTCCTCCGGGCATCTACATAACTAGCGTCCATATATTTTTCTTGGAATGCAGTCTTGAAAAATTCCCAAGTCAACCGGTCGGGCTGAGTACCCTCTTTAACTATAAGCCACCATTGATAGGCTTCATCTCTTAGCAACAACACTACACCTTTTAGTTTCTGTTCTGGGGTGCAGTCGTGGTTATCCATGACCCTCTTTGTGGCCTCAATCCAATATTCAACCACATTAGGGGCAACTCTAGCGATACCCCTAAAAATCTCAGCTCAATTAGACCGGAGTCGTTCCAAAATCGACCCCCGGCCCACAATACCAGTATTAGGCCCAGCGACCCTTTCCAAAATTTGTAACATAGCTTGGGACAGTGCGTCATCCCCAACTGAATGATCGTGTGATCCAGTCTCAATTATAGGTGAAGTCGGTGCCTCCCTAGCTTCATCGTTAGGCATATGACCCGATGCCGAAGACCCAGGTCGAGCACCCCCACAGCCTCCGCCGTGGCCTTTTGTACCCCTTCCAAGAGTACCTCTAGTACTCATTATCGATTTACACTTTATCTGTTTCAACAATTTTATGTATCAGTTTACAGTTCCAGTGTTTATTAACGAATATTTGATGAAAAGCAGTATCAATTATTCAGAGTTTTTTGTTTTTGCATATTGTAGTCTTACTACAGTTTTAGTCTACCCTAAATAGAGTACTTCAGTATAGTCTATTGCTACAATATTCTCAGTATTTCAATTTAAACAAGCTATAGTTTCAGAGGACTTACAGAATCGGCACCGGAGACTCGGTGCACCACACATTCGGTAAAACATTTCCAAGTATTTTAAATCCTTTGAAACAGTTCTTTTTCAAAATTTAAAGTTTAAAAGGAACCCAAATCCACAGCCGAGTTTTGCAACCCGGCTCTGATATCACTAAATGTAACACCTCAAACCCGGTCTAGATGTTATGGCCGAATCCGTGATGTCATATTAAAGTGTATTTCAAAAAACATAGTCCCGTTGAAAAATTCATTCTATATTAGAACCTCGATGTGATCCTTATGAAAATTTAGAACATCGTGCTCATTGTTAAAACTCAAATTGTTTTAATCATATTAGATGGTTTTTGTACTTTAAAAACAATGGTTGTTGCGGAAGCTTTTAAAATATGTTGCAATAGCGTGGTTTTTTGAAAGCAATTATCTTTATGAAAAATCGCGGCCTACTTCTAGCAGATATAATTCAAAGCAAATAAATCCCAAATCAAAAGTAAAAACTTTAAGAGGCTTTATTACATAACAAATACCCAAAATAAATTACTTATGAATTAAAAGTTAAAGATGAAAGCAAATGCGATTGTGTGGCCCCATCGAGTCCCTCGTAGCACCGATCTGCCTAAGGATTACCTGCGCAGAAAAGTAGAAGGGTGAGTTTAAGAAAACTCAGTGTGTAATCCCTTATCAACAATGAGTCACACAGTAGACAGTTACAGTCTGGGCCTAAGCCCGTTTCAGTAGTAGTTCAATCGTAATTAGGGCCTTAGCCCATTACAGTATTAGTATTAGTGTGGGCCTTAGCCCATTTCAGTAACAGAAACAAAAATACAATCAGAAATCCTACCCATCCATCCTCTACACTCCACTCCGTCCAACCCTACACTCCATGTGGGGATAAAATCAACCCACCCATCCTTACACTCTAAAATATAGCACCGGTTGCGGCACTAATCAGTATTTGCAGTAAAGCTGCCAGTACAGTACACTTCCTCCAAACACAACGAACCCATCCCATGTAATATGTCATGTCATAATATCATACGTGTATGCAAAAATATCATGCTCAAATACAGTCATACAAATTATAGGGGCATATCAGTCATTTTACCTCATAGGGGTATAACAGTCATTTTATTAGATTACGGTCTAGGTATACTTACCGACCCAACAGTAGGTCCACAGTCATCTCGGGCGACCCGTGAAACCATAACTGTCAAACAGTAAAAATGGGCACAAAGCCCATATCATGGCCCATGTGGGCCCACACGCCCATGTGGCCCACAAGTTCCAAAAAAGGCCTTGGCCATGTAGACTACACAGCCTGGCCCAATAATCTCCACATGTTCGTGTGGTTTACCCATGTGGGGCCCAAGAGCTCGTGGGGCCCACACGACCCATTTTGGCCCAACATGGCCCAAACGTCCCTAGCCCTTGAAATCGCTCATGGTGGCCTCTACATCAAACACCCACATTTTAAGCATTCGAATTACCACACGAGCAAGCGCACACTCATGTAGCGTTAATAGTCTTATTTTTTTACTTTTGTCAATTTACGATTATAGTAGTGTGATTACACACTTGTTTGGATTCTTGGCACGAACGTTCCTGGAATAATTCACACCTAAATCATAAGACAAGTTCATGACCAACTTTAGTCATGCTTAATACAAAAACAGTTCCTAAACAAATTCGTTTCTGTCACTTACTTCCATGCTTCAACCGATGTAGTCTTACAAATCTGTAGATAAACTGAGTTCAATACGATTGGATGCTACCAAAACAATGCGACATGATCACATGTTAGAAACCTTAATAGATTACTAAATAACAACACTACTTCCAATGCCTGCGACGCAACTTTTGTCCTTACCGAAATACCTATGAACCAAAAGCAACCCGCGTTGGACAGGACCAACTACTAGGAGAAGGAAAGTCGATAGAAAAGGGAGGATGGCAAGATCAATATTCGGCCAAGGAATAGAGAAACACCAAAGCAAGTTCCCCTCCTTTTTAGAAAAACCGAAAGCAGGAGAGAGATTGAGAAGAATGTATTCGGTTAAACAATGCAAAAGGGACACTTGATAAAAGCCTAAGGAATAGAGGGAGAAGAGAAAGGAGTATTTAGCTACAACAAACTAATATAAAGAGAGATAAGGAAAACAAGAAGCAATAGGTCAAAGTTTGAGAGAGGGAGAGTCAAATAGCATTCGGCCACAGAACAAAAAGGAAGAATAAGATTGCAAAAATAGAAGAGGAGATACCCAAATGGTCTTTTGCTATGTTCGGCCCCAAGAAAAGAATGAGTAATCACTCAAATCAAAAATACAGAGAAGGAAACTAACCCTAATCACCCTAACACTAATCGGTTTCCAGAGAAAAAAAAACCAAAATGCTCACAAAACCCGAAATAGAGTACTCCAACTTACCAAAGCCGAAAGTCTGGAGTGCCACAGTTTAAAATCGACACTTTACTCCCTCTTCCCTCACTTTCTATAATTTTCTCTACAATATCCTCCTAGAATTCAGCTACACACTTCCCCACACCCCTCAAATACTCCAACCGCCCATGAGCATCAGAAACCCACTAACATACAACCTCTTACAGGGCACATTAGCAAAATAAATACTCATTTGCGCCCCACAGGACTTGAACCTCAGTCCTTAGGCAAACACCACACGCCACCTATCCCTTAGACCAGTAGGCCCATTCTATCATGCTATACACATATTTATTTAAGAAGCCTACTGACTAGAGACAGGTTTACTTCAAGTAATAACAAAATTTTGTACAAGCCAAGGCTCAAACTCAGGACTTCTCCAACACTTCTCAGGACACTCAACCACTGAAGCAGACATGTATTTATGCACACCACATACAAAAATAATTACCTAAATTTTGGGGCATTACAATTATCACATTATTCAATTTAATCCCAAAAACACCTTGTGGCAAAAATTACATTTTTGCCCCTAACTTTTCAACTTTTTACATTTTAGTTCCTATGCTCCTAAAATGATTTTCATTCAATTTCTTCATTACCCAAGCCTAGCCGAATATTATTAGTGCTCATATCAGCCCACATTTTTCATTCATTCACATTTTTGCACGTATTTTACAAATTTTACAAATAGGTCCCTATTTGACATTTTCATCAAAAATCACTTGGTAAATGTTGTTTATCTAACACCAAACATGCATTTTCTACCATCAAACATCAAAATACACAAATTTTCAACATGGGTACAATTTTATACTTTGATTTTCTTTCAAATTAGTCCTTGAAATAGCTAGATTAGGTTGAGACAACTTCAAAAACATAAAAATCATTAAAAATGACACAAATACGGACTTACAATCGAGCTTGGAAGCTTGGCCAAAACCCTAGCTATGAAGACTCTTCAATTTTCAGCACAAGGAGGGTGAAATTGAGAAGATGACATCTTTTATTTGTTTTATTTTGTCTTTATTAGCCAAATGACCAAAATGCCCTTAATAACCATGTCCATTTTTGTCCAATTTAAAGTATAATGGTTTAATTACCAATTAAGGACCTCCAATTTAAAATTTCATAGCAATTAGACACCTCTAGCTTCGAGAACACACATTTTGCACCTATTGCAACTCAGTCCTATTAGTCAAATTGGACATTCTATCTATAAAATTTCTTAACGAATTTTTCACACAATCATTCAATCATACTATAGGCCTTAAAGAAATAATAAAAATAAATCTTTCTACTTCAAATTTGTGGTCCTAAAATTACTGTTTCGATTTGACCCAAAAACGGGCTATTACAATATCTCTCTTCTATAATTTTTTTCTCCTCCTCTCTATTCCACTTCCTTAATGTTTATATCTATCTATCTATCTATCTATCTATCTATCTATATATATATATATATATATATATATATATATAAATCTTTAGCTCTTAACATATTATGCTTATATGTAACATTAATTAAAATTTCTCTAGTTCCACACATACTATTATCATGGTTGTCCATTTGAGTGAAGGCCACTAATTTATTTATATCTTGGTCTATAGATTTCGAAATTAAGATATGCTTGTTGTGTTTGAAACTAGACTAAATTAACTTTATACCATAAAATTTTCAAAATTTCTATTTAAGCTAATTTGAAATATTCTCCTATTCTGTTGCTAGGCGGCTCTGACCCTTCTTCACTAAAAATTAAATATCTTTCAATACAAGTATTGTATTATGTCTTTGTTTGTTTGATTTGAAAATAGACCCGTTAATATTTTATACATATAAATTTCATCATTTGAAAATAGACTCATTAATATTTTATACATATAAATTTCATCTCCTAAACATTTTTTTTAAAATTTATAATGATTTTTTAAAGTTAGAACAGGGGAACTCGAAATCATTCTAACATTGTCTCACAAAATTTATTATATTTCATAATTTATAATTTCATTGCTTACACCATTTCTTCTATGAAAAACTAGATTCAATAAGATTTAATTTAATCTTTCACGATTCTTTGTATTAACTTTCATTTAGACATACATAATCATTATAATTTTAATTATTATCCTTTTTAATCCTTAAAACTCACTTATAATCAACATATAGTTTTATCATAGCTTCTCTTATTTCAATTATAAATTTCACAAGTTTACAATTTAATCCCTAAAATCATGAAAATTCATTATTTATTATAATTTCACCTTAACATCACTTTGTAATTAATTCATTTTATTTATTATAATTTCATTTTAACATCACTTTGTAATTAATTCACCAACACTTAACATTCTATTTAAACTTCATAACACAATATTTTATTTCACACATAACTTTTGTACACTTTATAATTTAGTCCTTATTATAAAATATTTAATGTAACTTGAAGTTTTCCCATAGATTCACTTTTTATATCATCACAATTCCATCACACTTCATTTGTATTCTCTTTTCAACATTCAATTTCACATAACCTATTTTGTTTACTTTACAATTTAGTCATTTTTTCTACTACTTCAATATACCAATTTAATTTTCATACATAATATTTGCACATTCACAATTAATTCAACTAATTTAGCATACTTTATACTTGATTAAAATTAAATAAAGTATAATTCTTGTAGTACTTATCTTGTCTCTTTAATTTTCTCACTTTTTCCACCAATATCTCCACTTCCAGTTCCAATTTCTTTCTTACAAGATGATATTCTAACTCTCTAGTATCTCTACTTCATTTCTCCTTTTGGGTGGCTATGAAAATTTTCAAGGAATTTGGGAGAAAAAGTGGAATTTCATGGCAAATGACCAAAATTGTAAAGAAATGAAAATCCCCTTTGCATGCATATATAGCCAATGTGAGAATCATCAACATATTTCTTCAAAAATATCTCATTATTTTTAAGTAATTAAAATATTAAAATATCTTATAATAAAATGTTAATTAAATAATCAACGAATTATTTTCCAACATTTTTCATCCATCATCATTATACAAAACAATTATCTATTTTGGAAAATGACCATTTTACCCTTGAACCTTCTTAATTTTTACTTTCAGTCCATGCCTCACTTTTTGAAAGAATTGTAATTTAGTCCCTCACATTTCCTTCTCTTATTCAATTTGGTCCATTCTTTCTAGTTCCCTGTCACAAGAAACAAGTTTAATTTCACTTTCGGACTTTCAACTTATATCATATTTACACCTCAACCCCTTTGAGTCCTGAATACTTATGCTTGTGTCTCAGAACTTTTGACATCTTTATAATCTAATCCCTGCCTTGAATTTAACATGTCACAACATACTTCCTTTTTTTTTATTACCTTCATTTCCTCATTTTACTTTATTGAAAAATAAATTATTCATAATCTCAATTTATTACTGCTTTTATAGTACAATGATTTTAGGAGTGTTATATTTCTTCCCCCCTTTAAATTCAATTTTGTCCTCGAAATTTCTTTGGTTTTCCTGACCATGAACTTTATTGTCTCTTTATTTTTACACTTCTATTCCAATAATATTATTTTGCATTTCCCACTATATTCTTTACTTATTAGATACTTTCTTATTGATATATGACATTAGTTTGACTAATATCTTAATTTATTTTATGTTTCTTTTTCAAATTCACTCTCCAATCAAATAATAATATATTATCAAATAATAATATATTCCTTGCCACTTCTAATAATATCTACCATTTCCTCTATTTTAAGATATAAATATAAGTACAATATGTCAATTGTATATACAATTTTATATGCTCATTTTCTTTTTCATCATCGAGTGTAACACGCCAAACCCAGCCTGGACGTTATGGCCGAATCTGGCGATGTCACATTGAAGTGTTTTTCGTAAAGTATGATATCGTTGAAAAACTCATTCTCTATTTAACCTCTTTGTGTGATCTTAAAGATGATTTTAAGACATGTCATTTATTTTCAAAATGTGAGTCGTTTGTCAAAAAGTTAATCATATTAAACCGTCGTTAATTTCTAAAACGTTATTTCTTACGGAAGCTCTTAAACTAGGTTGCATATTCGTGGTATCTTTGAAAAATATTTATTTTTTTAAAACCCGCGTCTTTTCCTACTGCTAGCAGTTATAAGTCAAATCAAATAAAAATCCCAAATTTAAAATAAAAGTCCAAGAGGACTTATTACAATAAAAAAACCCCAACTAATAATACTTATAATCAAAATCAAATGCGAAACTAATAGCAGTTGTGTGACCACCTCTGAGTCCCCCGCTGTACCGATTCACCTAAGTCTGGGGATTACCTGCGCAGATAAATAGAAGGGTGAGTTTACGAAAACTCAGTGTGTAATCCTATATCGAACAACCATACAGTAAGCGAATACAGTCTGGGCCTAAGCCCATTTCAGTAGTGGTTCAGTTTCAATTAGGGCCTTAGCCCAATACAATATCAATATCAGTTTGGATCTGAGCCCATCACAGTGGCAGTAACGGTACAAATATGCAAACAAGAAATCCCACCCAACCAGCCTCTACACTCCATCTTCATCCAACCTTACACTCCATGTGGGGATATAATCAACCCACTCATCCCTACACTCCAAGTAGTACCGGTTATGGCACTAAATGATGTTTGCGATGAGAGCCGCGATCTGATACACTTCTTCTCCAATCATAATAAACCCATCCCCATGCAACGCATCATGTAAAATGTCATGTCATTTCATAATATTACACATGTACTCAATGAAGTTAAAATATCATGCTAAAATATAGTCATACATCACTTAGGGCCAAAACAATCATTTTTTCAAATAGAGGTCTAGGTAAACTTACCGACCCATCAGTACGTCCACAGTCGTCTTGGGCGACCCGTGCAACCTTAATAATAAAATAGTAAAAATGGACCCACGGCCCATGTTACGGGCCCATGTGGGCCCACACGCCCTTGTGGCCATACAGCCCATAATGGCCATGGTCGTTTGCATTACACAGCCTGGCCCATTAATTTCCACACGTCCGTATGGTTTACCCATGTAGGCCCTACATGCCTGTGGGGCCCACACGGCCCAATACAGCCCAACCCATGAATTCGCACATGGTTTGCCTCATCGATCATACGCCCATGGTTAGTCCTACGGCCTACCACACCGGTAGCTGCATGCCCATGTGGTGTCGACTATTCACACTTTTCAGCTTTTTGTTGATTTATGATTAAGGGCAGTGTTTACATACACCTTGTTTGCGAAAGTGCGCAAATAGCCCACGAGCACTCCAAACCTACATTCAACCACGACATTCGATTAATTGCCTACTAATCGAATTAAAAAGAACACTAGCCAAACACTTATCCCCTTAGTCGACAACCACTAACCTTGATTAAGCAACCGAGGCTTCACGCCTTCACACTATAGAAAAAGAATAACCACTAGCTTCTTGATTGTTACCTGCATTAAGCCGAAACTCCTATTAACAGTTACTCATAAGAATAGTTTGAACCACAACGAGTATCAAATTTACCAAAAGCACAGAATCATGCAAAGGAGATGAGTCAGTTTTAAAGAAATATCAAAACCAACCTTCCCTTAAAACTTGATCAAAATAAAGCTATAGATTACTCGAAATCGACTTACCTCGAGTTGTAAAACTCTGTATTGAGTCGAAAGAAAATCTAAGAAAGAGGAGAATGAAAGAGGGGAAAAAGAACCAAGAACCTAAAAATTCAGCAGCACAGTGGGGAAGAACCAATAAAAAAATCACAATGGCAGACAAAGATAGAAAGGGGAAGAGAGAGACTAGAAGTAATCGCGTTTTGGGAAAGGAAATAATTCCCTTTTGGCTTGAGAAAGAAGGCTAAGAAAAGGTAGAAAAAGAACACTCACCTCACCAATTTTGGCAATAGCTAAAGGTTGAGAAATCGACTGGCCGCAAAAGTAATGGAAATAAGAGAAAAAAAAGCTAAACTATCAGCAAAAATTTAGAAAAAACCAAAGGTTAGCCGAAATTCCTCCTACCAATTTCGGTTCTACCTAAACACTCCCATCCGCTCTCCCTAAAATCGCTCAACTAAATCCCCACTTATCCATATCCCTTAACAACCGAAATTCCCTCCAACAATCTCTTAAAATTCAGCCACAACTCCTCACACTCCTCAAACACTCAAGTTTCGGTCAAATTACAACTCTCTCATGGCCAATAGGAAAAATAAATTCCCTGCTTGCACCAGTACTCGAACTCCAAACGTCTTGCTTAATAACACTCCTTTTAACCACTAGACCAATAGGCCCATTCTATCATGTTTTACCCACATTTATTTATATGCCTAATGACTAGAGATAGGGGTTATTCCATTAAAAACAAAATTTTTTCCCAAGCTAAGGCTTGAACCCAAGACTTCTCAAACATTTCCCAGTACACTTAACCACTGAAGCAAACATATAATTTTTTGTAACATAAACATACGAAAATACACATTAAGGATTTTTGGGGCGTTACAACTCTACCCCATAAAAGAAAATTTAGGCCTTGAAATTTTACCTGATCAGAACATATGAGGGTATTGTTGTCGCATAGCCTCTTCATGTTCCCACGTGGCCTCTTCAGAGCTGTGATTATGCCAAAGAACCAGTAGGATAGACTTCCTCCTTAAAAACTTTACATCACGGTCTAATATCTGAACTGACTCTTCCTCAAAAGTCAGATCTGGCCTAACCTCAACCTCCTCAACTGAAATAACATGCGTGGGATTAGAACGGTAGCGCCTCAACATAAAAACATGGAACACAACGTGAATCCGATCCAACTCCGGAGGTAACTCTAACTGATAGGAAATCGATCTCACAAAATTTATTATGCGGTAAGGCCCAATAAACCTAGGGCTCAACTTACCCTTATGTCCAAACTTTAGTACCTTCTTCCATGGCGAGACCTTGAGAAAAACAAAGTCCCCCACAAAACACTCAATCTCTTTACGCTTCAGATCCGCATACGACTTTTGTCTATCCAAAACACTCAATCTCCTTATGCAGGCTTACGAAGCCCAAAACATACATTCGGGGTAGTTTGAGACCCAACTGAGAACTCATAAAAGACTTAGAAAATTCTCTTGCATCAAAGCTCCATACGCCTGTGTGGTATAGAGCACACGCTCGTGCGCTAGGGACACTCCCGTGTCCCGAGCCCGTGTCTGAAAACCTGGGCATTCTGTCGAAACAACACGGCCCAAGCACCTGCCCGTTCCTAAAAATCGTGTCCTTCACACGACCGAGACACATGGTCGTGTCTCTTGCCCGTGTGCCACTAGCTTACATACTGACTTGATGCCACGGTATGGACACACGCTCGTGTGGCCTGCCCGTGCACTAGTTAGGCTTTGAAGTTTTAGGTGCAGGAGGCACACGACCATAACACACACCCGTGGGCGTGAACCGTGTGTCACACACGGCCAAGACACACACCCGTGTATCTTACTCGTGTGGACAAATTAGGCTATTTTCCAAGCCCTTTGTCACCTATCTTGCACAACCTATACAAGATCATTTCAATATACTCATCTCATCACAATGAACATTAATTCAACCATAGAAAAAAACATCGTATGCATTCATCAAAAAGAATAATAGCCATTATTCTAGGCTTGATACAAAATAAAGGGCTTTTGACTTAGGCCAAAATACATAAACAACTCTCATGATGAATATCCTAGTCTAGCCCTATACATGCCACCTTCAAAAATATGAATCAAACTATACCGGATGCTACGGGTGATAGTGTGATCGATATCTCTGACTTTAAGAGATCCTCAAGCTAGCTAGATAACGCTGAAAGAAGAGGGAAAAGAAAGAGGGTAAGCACAAAGCTTAGTAAGTTACATATAAATAAATATACAACAACAATCTCACCACTAGATATCATGCTCAAATGTAAACATAATTCAACTTACTCTTTGTCATCTACTCGAGTCACATTTTCTAAATTAAGCTCGTTACTCATGCTTACCATATAGGTACCTGTAACACTCACAACATGATTATTCCTTCTTTATAAAGATTGATCTATAACGCTCACCATTGAAACATATGGAATACTACTGGATATTTTATGAACCTTTAACATGGGATCTATTGCCGATGCGTGTCCCAGACACGTCTTACACTGGCTATCTCTGTCGAGGCCGATGCATGTCCCAGATATGTCTTACACTAGCACTCGTATGTGCGTGCTGATGCATGTCCCAGACATGTCTTACACTAGCACAACTCTTAGCGATGCGTGTCCCAGACACGTCTTACACTGTCTATCTCTGTACCGATGCCATGTCCCAGACATGGTCTTACACTGGCTCTTATAGTATGGCTGATGCATGTCCCAGACATGTCTTACACTAGCCCTCGCCTGGATGCCGATGCCATGTCCCAGACATGGTCTTATACTTGCTCTTAGTATGTGGCCAAAGCATTTCCCAGACATGTCTTACACTGGCACACAAACCACCCAATGCCTTGGCACGAATATCCAGTTCGTATCCTAATGTTTCAACGGGATACTTCTATTATCTCAAATATTACTATGCGTTCTCAAATATTAGTACAATGGCGATATGAATACGAGTATTAATAATGTAGTTGTATTATTTATATATACAACTTACCTCAATTTACAAAAAGTACTCGACTACTCGATTTAGTCAGTTTGCTTGGCCTTCCCCCGGTCTAGGTTCAGATTTGGTAAATCTTGATCTATAAGGACAATATGCACTCATTTAGTCACTAATTAGGATTAAACAATCATAAATTCACACATTTGGTAAAATGACCATTTTGCCCCTAGCTTAAAAATTGATTTTTATCGAATTTATTTGTATTTCAAGCCTAGCTAAACTCTTTTTACTACTATAGCAGTCCCAAATTCTCAACATTTCACATACTTATCATCTATTTTGCAACTTATGCAAAATAGCCCATTTAAGTGTTTTCATGCCAACACTTTTCACAAAAGTTGTTCATAACCCATCTAAGACTCATATTCTTCCATAAAAACTCAATAAACATTATAAATGCATCCATGGGAAAACTCTAAACTCTTAACCATTTTGCAAGATATTACTCTCATTTGAAAGCTCATGCTTCAATGGTCCCAAAAATGCAAAAATCATCAACAAAGGGTGTGAGAATCACTTACTTGTGAGGGCCTTAAGTTGCTAAAAGTTTTCAGCCTTCAAACACCATTTTCTTGCTAATGTTTTCAGTGGTAGAGAAAAAGATGAGAAGGTGGTATCATCTTTTCTTATTTTATTTCTATTTTAGTCAAATTAGCCGCCTAACCCAACCAACTTGGACTTTTTGACCAATTTTGTCTCCCATGGCCAGCCAAGCATCCTAAAAAGGGTCTAATTGCCCTTTAAAAACCTTCAATTTAAGTTCTCTAGCTATTTAACATATTTTGGTACTAAAATACAACTTTTACCTTTTATGCGATTTAGTCCTTTTTTGCAATCGGGCTTGAAAACATTAAAATTAGCTCACCAAATTTTTCATGCACTAATCAAATCATACTATAGCCTCATAAAAATGATAAAAATAATGTTCTAACTTTGGATTTGTGGTCCCAAGACCACTGTTCTGACTAGGCCCTAAATCGGGTTGTTACATTTCTCCCCCCTTAGGGATTTTCGTCCTCGAAAATCTTACTGGTAAATAAGTTTGCATGCTGCTCTCTCAGAGACTCTTCAGGTTCCCACGTAGCTTTCTCGACTCCATGTCTATGCCAAAAAACTTTCACAAGTGGTATATTCTTATTTCTTAACTGTTTAACCTCTCGAGCTAATATCTTAACTGGTTCTTCCTCATAAGACATATCTGGGAGAATTTCAACTTCAGTAGGCGCAATTACGTGCGAAGGGTCAGATCTGTATCGGCGTAACATAGACACGTGAAACACATCGTGAATCTTCTCTAACTCTGGCGGCAAATTCAATCTGTAGGCAACAGACCCTATTCCCTCAGTAATTTCATAAGGTCCTATGAAACGAGGACTCAGCTTGCCTTTTCTACCAAATTTGAGGACTTTCCTCCAAGGGGAAACTTTCAAGAATACTCTATCACCGACCTCAAACTCGATCTCCTTTTGTTTCAAATTCGCGTAGGATTTCTACCTATCCGAAACGGCTCTTAGGCATTCTCGAATCACTTTAATTTTTTCCTCAGCCTCTCTGACTAATTCACCCCCGTGAATCTGACTCTTTTTCAACTCAGTCCAGTATAAGGGCGTTCGACACTTTCACCAGTACAAGACCTCATAAGGTGCCATTCTCAGACTTGACTGATAGCTATTGTTGTAGGCGAATTCAACCAATGGTAAGTATTTTTCCCAACTTCCTTGTAATTCGAGAACACAACATCTTAGCATGTCTTCTAAGATCGGTATCACACTTTTCAATTGCCCGTCCGTTTGTGGATGAAAAGTTGTACTAAAACTTAACTTGGTTCGTAGAGCCTCTTGTAACTTTTTCTAAAACCTCGAGGTGAATCTCGGGTTTCGATTTGAAATAATCAACAATGGTACTCCATGAAGCTTCACAATCTCGAAAACATACAAGTCAGCTAATTTCTCGAGAGAGTAGTCTGTACGCACTGGTATGAAGTGGGCTGACTCAGTTAATCTGTCGACAATAACCCATACAGCATCTTTCTTTTTCGGGGTTAATGGCAAACTAGTCACAAAGTCCATGGTGATACGATCCTATTTCCATTCTGGAACCAAAATAGGCTGAAGCAGTCCAGAAGGCACTTGGTGTTCAGCCTTTACTTGTTGACATACTAAGCACTTGGAAACAAACTCCGAAATATCCTTTTTCATTCCCGACTACCAATACATTTTCTTTAGGTCGTTATACATCTTTACGCTACCCGAGTGGATGGATAAACTACCATTATGTGCTTCTCGTAAAATCTTCTGGATGAGCTCACTATCTTTAGGCACACAAATTATATTTTTGAACATTAAACATCCGTCGATACCAACCTGAAAATCTGATTCAACACCTGACTCACACTGATCTTTCCTGGCTTGAAACTTCTCATTATTATACTGAGCTTCTCGAATTTCATGAAGAAAAGTCGGTCTAACTCTCAATTCTGCTAAGATCGAACCATCCTCAAACACGGTTAACTGGGTATTCAAAGCTCTCATAGGAAACAACAATTTTCTACTCAAGGCATCCGCAACTACATTCGCCTTTCCCAGATGGTAATCAATGATCAACTCATAATCTTTTAATAGTTCTAACCATCGACGTTGCCTCAAATTCAACTCCTTTTGAGTCATCAAGTACTTTAAACTCTTGTGGTCGGTAAATACTCTACATCTCTCTCCGTACAAATGGTGTCGCCAAATCTTTAAGGCGAACACTATAGCTGCAAGCTCTAAATCTTGGGTCGAATAATTCTTCTCATGTGGTTTTAGTTGTCTCGAGGCATAGGCTACAACCTTACCTTCTTGCATGAGTACACACCCCAAACCATTTAAGGAGGCGTCACTATAAATTACAAATTCTTTACCCGACTTCGATTGCACTAAAATTGGGGCTTCGGTCAACAAAGCCTTTAACTTCTCGAAACTCTGCTGACATTCTTTTGTCCATTCAAACTGGACGTCTTTCTATAATAATCTCGTTATCAGAGTAGCTATTATAGAAAATCCATTTACAAAGTGTCTGTAATACCCCGCTAGCCCTAGAAAACTATGAACCTGTGTTACATTCCTCGACAGTTTCCACTCCAGAATAGCTGAAATCTTATTTGGGTCAACTATTATCCTATCGCCCGACACAATGTGTCCTAGGAATCCAACTTCATTAAGCCAAAACTCGCTTTTACTAAACTTAGCATAAAGCTGTTTATCTCTCAGAATCTGTAAGACAGTTCTCAAATGTTTCGCGTGCTCACTCTCATCACGCGAATAAATTAGTATGTCATCTATGAAAACAATGACGAACCTATCCAAGTATGGCCTGAAGATGTGGTTCATCAAATCCATAAACACTACCAGGGCATTTGTTAATCCAAAAGGCATAACAAGGAACTCGTAATGCCCATATCTCGTTCAAAAAGCAGTCTTCGGCACATCTTGTTCCTTGACCCTTAACTGGTAGTAACCTGATCTCAAGTCTATCTTGGAGAATACCGTAGCTCCCCCCAGTTGATCGAAGAGATCATCGATCCTCGGTAAAGGATACTTGTTCTTTACTGTCACCTTGTTAAGCTGTCTGTAGTCGATACATAACCTTATTGATCCATCCTTCTTTTTCACAAAAAGTATTGGAGCACCCCATGGTGAATAACTTGGTCTAGCAAAACCTTTATATGTTAACTCTTGCAACTGTACCTTCAACTCCTTTAACTCGGTGGGGGCCATCCTATACGGTGCAGTCAAGATTGGCGTTGTACTTGGAGCCAACTCGATACTGAACTCAACCTTTCTCTCTAGAGGTAACCCTAGTAACTCCTCTAGAAAGACATCTATAAACTCACAAACCACCGGTACTGACTCAATCTTCGACTCGAATACTTGAGTATTCAGCACAAAAGCTAAATAAGCTTCATATCCTTTTCTGAAATATTTTTCGGCGGTCAAAGACAATATTACTACAGCCAAATTATTTGACTTATCTAGCCCAACTCATATAACACTACCATTCTCGCATCTTAACTGAATTTCTTTTCTTCCACAATCTATTACAACTCTATGGGAGGTCAACCAATCCATCCCAAGAATTACATCGAATTCATTAAACGGCAACAACATCAAGTTGGCCAGAAAACAACGGCCTCTAATCATCAAAGGACAATTTCTACATACTTGGTCCACTAATACATGCTTGCCTAACGGGTTAGACACTTTCATAACAAACTCAATGGACTCTATAAGCATGTCTATACGAGGTATCAATCCACACATATGTAAGAATGGGTAGATCCCGGGTCAATTAAAGCGATAACAGTTATATTATGAATAGAAAAGGTACCCGTGATCACGTCTGGAGACTGCCTCTTCTCGGGCTCGTATAGCATAGGTCCTCGTTGGTGCTTTGCCTTCAGACCTCACCGCAGTATCTCTCGGTGCACCTCTACTACCAGTCCCACTCCCGGGGTTCCTTTGAGGCCTACCTCTCAAGGGAGCACTGCTTGCTTTCGCATCTTGTTTTCTCTCTCTCTCATCCATCTCAGGACACTCGCGGATAAAGTGGTCAAGTGACCCACACTTGAAACAGTCCCTCTCATTTACTTAGTATTGGCCCAAGTGACGTCTTCCACATTGTGAACACTCCGGCGTATTTGGCCGAGCGCTACCAATACTTGCAACTGAAGTAGTTTAGGCTCTAGATACCATATTTTGCTGATTCTTACTTCTCTTCGAATACCCTACCGAAGTATTCGATCAGGTAGTAAATTCTTTTGACCTCTTAGAGGAGGGCTGATATGCTTTCCCCATCTGTCTTTTCTTTAAATCTCACGACTCGCTGGTCGCTTTCCTCTTTTCTTTCTCTAACTCTTCTGCTTTACACGCTCTCTCAACGAGCACTATAAACTCTCTTAACTCTAGGATGCCCACGAATACCCGAATGTCTTCATTGAGGCTATCCTCAAACCTCTTACACATGGTAGCTTCAGTGGATACGCATTCTCGCGCGTACTTGCTAAGTTTCACGAATTCTCGCTCATACTCTGTCACAGTCTTATTACCTTGCTTCAGCTCTAGAAATTCCTTTCTTTTCTGATCTATAAACCTCTGGCTAATGTACTTCTTTTGGAACTCTTCTTGGAAGAATTCCCAAGTTACTCTTTCTCTCGGTACTACTGATACGACAGTGTTCCACCACTGATAGGTCGCATCTCGTAGAAGTGACATGGCACACTTCACGCACTCTTCGAGTGTGCATGACAGCTCATCGAATACTCTCAGGGTATTCTCTAGCCAAAACTCCGCTCTCTCTGGGTCATCATCTACACTTGCCAGAAATTCCTCGGCCCCTTGTTTCCGGATCTTATCTATCGAAGGCTTCTCTCACCTGAACACATCCGCTCCTTGCGGAGCCATCGATGCATATTGAGGAATCGGAGGAGGTGGCAGAGGTGGAGTATTCGGGTTTGCACGAACAAACTCCATATACCAAGCATCCATCATTCGAAGATAGTCTTCCTTAGCCTCTCCACCTTGGCCCATACTCACGGGCTCACTCTCTACTGGCGCAGTCCCTTCTGCGAAAGCCGGTACATTACTTTCCATGTCATCCACCGTGGTTCAATTAGGATCCATTACTATAAAAACACAATTTATAGCTGCCAGGAATCGTCACACTATCATTATGCATATATGTGGCATGTATTGCTAGACTCGTACTCTAACTAGTTTAGTCCTAGAATCGGCTAAACCATGCTCTGATATCACCAAATGTAACACCCCTCGCCTGTATCTGATGCCGAAATAGGGTTCGAGGTATTACCTGACTAAAACTCAATCAACTATATAAAACCGGGCCATGAAATCTCAAAAAATTTAAAACTTTTCTCTTCACATGCAACTTACCCCTTATGCGGGCTTACGAAGCCCAAAACATACATTCAGGGTAGTTTGACACCCAATCGAGAACTCATGAAAGACTTAGAAAATTTTCTTACATCAAAGCTTCACACGCCCGTGTGGTATAGAGCACACGCCCATGTGCTAGGGACACGCTCGTGTCCGAGCCCGTGTCTCAAAACCTAGGCATTCTGTCGAAACAATACGGCCCAAGCACACACCCGTGCCCTGAAACCGTGTCCTTCACATGGCCGAGACACATGGCCATCTCTCTTGCCCGTGTGCCACTAGCTTACATACTGACTTGATGGCACAGTATGGACACATGCCCGTGTGGCCTACCCGTGTGCTAGAATGATTTTAAAGTTTTAGGTGTAGGGGACACACGACCATAACACACACCCGTGGGCGTGAACCGTGTGTCACACACGGCCTAGACACACGCTCGTGTGTCTTACCCATGTGGACAAATTAGGCTATTTTCCAAGCCCTTTGTCACTCATCTTGCACAACCTACACAAGATCATTTCAATATACTCATCACATCACAATGAACATTGACTTAACCATCAAAAAAAACATCGTATACGTTCATCAAAAAGAATAATAACTATTATTCTAGGCTTGATACAAAATAAAGGGCTTTTGACTTAGGCCAAAATACATAAACAATTCTCATGATGAATATCCTAGTCTAGCCCTATACATGCCACCTTCAAAAATATGAATCAAACTATATCGGATGCTACGAGTGGTAGTGTGATCGATATCTCTGACTTTAAGGGATCCTCGAGCTAGCTAGATAACACTGAAAGAACAGGGAAAGGAAAAAGGGTAAGCACAATGCTTAGTAAGTTGCATATAAATAAATATACAACAACAATCTCATCATGCTCAAATGTAAACATAATTCAACTTACTCTTTGTCATCAACTCGAATCACATTTTCTAAATTAAGCTCGTTACTCATGCTTACCATATAGGTACCTGTAACACTCATAACATGATTATTCCTTCTTTATCAAGATTGATCTATAACTCTCACCATTGAAACATCTGGAATACTACTGGATATTCTCTGAACCTTTAACATGGGATCTATTACCGATGCGTTTCCCAAACACGTCTTACACTGGCTATCTCTGTCGAGGCTGATACATGTCCTAGACATGTCTTACACTGGCACCCGTATGTGCGTGCTAATGCATGTCCTAGACATGTCTTACACTAGCACAACTCTTAGCCGATGCATGTCCCAGACACGTCTAACACTGGCTATCTCTGTGCCGATGCCATGTCCCAGACATGGTCTTACACTGGCTCTCATAGTATGGCTGATGCATGTCCCAGACATGTTTTACACTAGCCCCTGGCTGGATGCCGATGCCATGTCCCAGACATGGTCTTACACTGGCTCTTAGTATGTGGCCGAAGAATGTCCCAGACATGTCTTACACTGGCGCACAAACCACCCAATGCTTTGGCACGAATATCCAGTTCGTATCCTAATGTTTCAACGGGATACTTCTATTATCTCAAATATTACTATGCATTCTCAACTCATAACTCAAAATTTCATACAATATCAGTACAATAGTGATATGAATACAAGTATTAATAGTGTAGTTGTATTATTTATATATACAACTTACCTCAGTTTACAAAAAGTACTCAACTATTCGGTTTAGTCGGTTTGCTTGGCCTTCCCCCGGTCTAGGTTCAGATTTGGTAAATCTTGATCTATAAGGACAATATGCACTCATTTAGTCACTAATTAGGATTAAACAATCATAAATTCACACATTTGGTAAAATGACCATTTTGCCCTTAAACTTTAACAAAATGACCATTTTGCCCCTATGCTCGAAAATTAATTTTTATCGAATTTCTTTGTATTTCAAGCCTAGCTAAACTCTTTTTACTACTATAGCAATCCCAAATTCTCAACATTTCACACACTTATCATCTATTTTGCAACTTATGCAAAATAGCCCCTTTAGGTGTTTTCATGCCAACACCTTTCACAAAAGTTGTTCATAACCCATCTAGGACTCATATTCTTCCATAAAAACTCAATAAATATTACAAATGCATCCATGGCGAAACTTTAAACTCTAAACTCTTAACCATTTTGCAAGATATTACTCTCATTTGAAAGCTTATGCTTCAAGGGTCTCAAAAATGCAAAAATCATCAACAAAGGGTGTGAGAATCACTTACTTGTGAGGGCCTTAAGTTGCTGAAAGGTTTCAGTATTCAAACACCATTTTCTTACTGATATTTTTGGTGGTAGAGAAAAATATGAGAAGGTGGTATCATCGTTTCTTATTTTATTTCTATTTTAGTCAAATTAGCCGCCTAACCCAACCAACTTGGACTTTTTGACCAATTTTGTCTCCCATGGCCAGCCAAGCATCCTAAAAAGGGTCTAATTGCCCTTTAAAAACCCTCAATTTAAGTTCTCTAGCTATTTAACATATTTTGGTACTAAAATACAACTTTTTCCTTTTATTCGATTTAGTCTTTGTTCGCAACCGGGCTTGAAAACATTAAAATTAGCTCACTGAATTTTTCATGCACTAATCAAATCATACTATAGCCTCATAAAAATGATAAAAATAATTTTCTAACTTCAGATTTGTGGTCCTGAGACCACTGTTCTCACTAGGCCCTAAATCAGGCTGTTACAGATGCCGCATTCAAACGATCCCTAATTAGTCTAACTTTATGTTCAGTATCAGAAACTAATTCAAGGCCTAGAACACGCCGCTCACCTAACTCAATCCAACACGAATGAGTGCAATGCCTATGACCATATAATACCTCGTAAGGTGCCATCTGTATGCTAGACTGATAGCTATTCTTATAAGCAAACTCTGCTAGCGGCAAATAATCCTCCCAACTACCTCAGAAAGCAATCACGCAACTCATTAACATGTCCTCTAGTATCTGAATCACCCTCTCTGACTGACCATTTGTTTGAGGATGGGACGCAGTACTGAAGTACAACCTTGTACCCAGAGCTTTGTACAACTTCTTCCAGAACTGAGATGTGAAGCGAGAATCCCTATCAGATATTATTGAAACCAGTACCCCATGTAGTCTCACTATCTCAGACACATACAGTTTAGCCAGCTTCTGCAAAGAGTATTCAGTACGAACTAGTATGAAATAGGCAGATTTGGTCAATCGATCCACGATGACCCACACTGAATCCTTCTTAGTAGGCATTAGGGCTAGCCCACTAACGAAGTCCATAGTCACTCTCTTTCACTTCCGAAGTGGAATTTTAACTGGCTGAAGCAACCCTGAAGGTAACTGATGTTCAGCCTTAACCTACTGGGAAGTTAGACATTTACCCACGAAGTTAGTAACTTCACACTAAAGTCCTGGCCACCAATATACCTCACGAAGTTCTCGATACATCTTATTTCCACCAATATGCGTAGCATAAGGGCTACTATACGCCTCACACAATATAGACTACCTCAAATCAGTATCCTTTTGGTACACAAATTCTCCCACGAAAATAGAGTACCCCTTCACTATTCAGCCCAAAATCCATAATATCACCACTCTCAACCTGTCAAAAAAGAAGACCCAGTGACTCGTCCTCCAACTATTAACCCTTAATCTGCTCAATCCACGTCGGATTAACTTGAAGCTCAGCCAGCAGACTACCATCATCAAATAAACTGAAGTGAGCAAACATCACCCTCAGATCAGTCATAGCTCTACGACTCAATGCGTCTGCCACCACATTGGCCTTCCCAGGATGGTATTCGATCGTACAGTCATAGTCTTTAAGCAGCTCAATCCATCTACGCTTTCTAAGATTTAGCTCTTTCTGAGTGAGGAGATATTTGAGGCTCTTGTGATCAGTGTAGATGATACACTTTTCACCGTACAGATAATGCCTCCAAATTTTTAGTGCAAATACCACCGCAGCCAACTCCAAGTCATGTGTCAGATAATTTGCTTCATGAGTCATAAGCTGACGAGACGCATATGCTACCACCTTACCCCCTTACATCAACACACATCACAAACCAACATGTGATGCATCACTATAGAAAGTGAACTTTTTCCCAAACTCTGGCTGTATCAAGACAGGGGCCTCAGTCAGAACCTTCTTGAGCTTTTCGAAGCTCTCCTACTATGCGTCAGTCCAGATAAACATCGCCCGCTTACGTAACAGCTTAGTCAAAGGTGCTCCAATCAGTGAAAACCCCACTACAAAACGTCTATAATACCCTACCAGTCCCAAAAAATTACGGATCTTAGATACAGTCTTTGGGGACTTCCAATCCAAAATGGCCTCAACCTTTCAAAGATCAACCCTAATCCCTTCAACAGATACCACATGGCCCAAAAATGTTACCTCTCGTAATCATAACTCACATTTACTGAACTTGGCGTACAGTTGTTTCTCCCTTAGAATCTACAAAACCAGTTAGAGATGTTCATCATGTTCATCTTCAGTTCTCAAATACACCAGAATGTCAACAATAAAAAACATTACGAACTAATCCAGATAGGGCTGGAACACTCGGTTCATCAGATCCATAAAAGCTGCTGGTGCATTCGTCAGTCCAAACAGCATTACTAGGAACTTGTAATGACCATAACGAGTCCTAAACGCTGTCTTGTAAACATCAGTCTCTTTAACCCTCAGTTGATGGTACACCGATCAGAGATCAATCTTAGAGAAAACCAAAGCTCCTCGAAATTGTCGAATAGATCATCTATCCTCGATACGGGATACTTGTTCTTAATGGTCAATTTATTCAATTTGTTCTTAATGGTCAATTTATTCAATTACCGATAATCAATGCATATACGCATAGATCTATCCTTCTTTTTCACAAACAAAATTGGTTTGGAGGTAACCCAGGTAGCTCATCAAGAAAGACATCAGGAAAGTCTTTAACTGTTCTGATATATTTAACAAAAGCAACCTTAGAATCTACAACACTAATATAGGCCAGGTACGCCTTACAACCCTTACGAACCAACTTCTCGGCCCTTAATGTAGAAACCACATTCGACAAATAGTTCCCACGTTCCCCAATTACAACTACCTCGTCGTCCTCCACAGTTCTCAGTACTATACGTTTAGTAGTGTAACGCCCCAAATCTAAAAAACCTTGTTAAAATTCTTTTTGTGTGTTTGCAACATAGATGTATATCTGATTTAGTGGTTTAGTGCTCTGGGAGTGTCTATGAAGTAATGGGTTCAAGCCTTGGCTTGAGCAAACTTTTGCTCCTACTTGAGTAAACCCTTGTTTTCTAATAATAGGCTACTTAAGTTAATGTGGGTAAAGCATGTCATAAAAAGTTGGTTGGCCCAAGGGTTAATGGCGTGTTTCTGCTGCCAAAGGACTTGAGTTCGATTCCAATTACACGCAAGAAAGAGGTGTTTTATTTTGATTATGCCAGTGTGAGAATTTGTGTGCCAGTAGAACTCTGTAGCTTGGATGGTTGAGGAGTTTAAAAGGGGTTTGAATTGGTTTGTTGAGGATTATGAGTAGAGATTTGGGGAGAAAGTTGAGGAGGGGATCATAGAGTGGTTGGGGTGCTAGAAGTTGGTCAAAAGTGGGATTCCCTATGATGCACATTCGGTCATAGTCCTTTGAGGTGCCGAAATTGTGAGGTTTTTGTTCCCATTCTTGAAAACTGTCGTTACTTTTGGTTTCTTTTGGTGTTTCTTTTCCTCTTTCGATTTTGGGGTCTTTGGATAGCCGACTTCTTCTGTTCTCTCTGCAACTTAGTAGTTTTGTGGCCCTTGTTTTCCTTTGGCCGAACACCCTTCTCTAACTTGTCCGAGTTTTTAGTCTTGGTTCCGTTTGGTTCTTTCTCCTTTCCTCCCTTCTGAGTCAACTTCCCTAAATTGAATACATCTTTTCTTCTTTCTCTTTTTATCTGGATACATTGGTCAAATTTTGTATCCCTTTGTTTTAAGTTTCGATTGTTGCAAGCTTTCTCTAGAAAATCTGTAGGCATTCAGTTTCTTCTTGTGTCTCTCAACTCTTATCTATTCTCCTCTTTTTGCACTGTTTTAGCCTATTACTCTCTTGTTATATTGTCGAGTCTCATCTCCCTTTTCTTTTGTGGTGTTCGTGATTTCCTAGTTTCTTGAGGAGGGTAGGAGTTGTAAACGATATTGAAGTGGTTGAACCTTTCCTTCATCACTCGATCAAAAGTAACCCCTATTGGTAATTATTGTGTTTGACTGGGATTGGTTGGTTTACATCTTTTAGGGGGTTGGCCGAATGTTACCTTCCCCATGTTGAGGTTTTATGTTGTTATAATTAGTGCGGTTTGTTCCGACTCATGACTTTTGGGCAATTGTAACTAATAGATCACGTTGGCAACACAGGTTTTCGACGAGGAGTGAGTGATCAATCTTAGTCAGCGAACTTGGAGGATTAAACCTTTCGTTCAATCAAAGGTGATATTTTGATAAGCTTGGGATCATGTAGAGGGTGGTGGTTAACCCTATTATCAATCGACTAACAAATACCTTGATTGTATGTAGGTTTGGTGCTCGTGGGCTTTTGGCACGTCTTCGTAAACATGTGTTGAAAACTATCATTAAATGTATGGTAGCAAAAGCCAAAAAGTCAAAAAATGGGCTACCGGTACCACACGGGCGTATGGCCGCTCGTGTGGCAGGCCTAGTAGCAAAATGATACCATGATGTCGACGGAATGGCCATGAGTGATTTCATGGGCCGAAACGGTATTGTGCCGAACTGGGCTGTGTGGGCCTCACGCAAAAAAATTGCACAAATGTGGTAAATAGTGGGCCAGGTTGTGTGAACTACACGGCTGAGGCCATTTTAGGGCTATATGGGCCATACTAGAGTGTGGGCCCAAATAGGCCCGCAATATGGGCTATAGGCCCATTAGCACTGATTGACTGATAAGGTTGTACGGGTCACTCAAGACGACTATGGACCTACTGTCGGGTCGATAAGTACACTTAGACCCTATACTGATGCAATGACCATTATACCCCTACGAGGTAAATTGACTGTAATACCCCTGTATGATGTATGATTGTTTTTTAGCATGATATCTCTGCATACACGTATGATATTATGTTGCCTTACATGGGTGGGATATATGATTTTGGAGGAAGGTTACTGAAAGACTATAAGCCTATTACTGGCAGCTCTGCTACAATTACTGTATAGTACCGAAATCGGCATGACTTGGTGTGTAGGGTTGGGTGGGTCGATTTAATCACCACATGGTGTGTAGGGCTGGTACAGAGATGGTGTGTAGTGGATGGATTGGGTAGGATTCTTTGCTTGCATATTGTATTGAAATGGGTCAAGGCCATACTGCCTCTGTTACTGATACGGGCTAAGGCCCAGACTGCTATTGTTACTGGAAAAGGGGCTACAGCCCCAACTGATACTAAAAGGCCTTAGGCCCAAACTGTGTTTGCATTGACTGGTTACTATTATGGGATTTCACACACTGAGTTTCGTAAACTCAAACATCTTTTAACTATGCAGGTAATCCTCAGGCTTGGACAGATCGAGCGACGGAGGACTCCAAGGTGGCCACTCGATGTAGTTTCTTTTAATATTACACTTAAGATTTTATTTTGGGTTTTCATTATATAATAAGGCGTTTCTAATTTTTATTTTGATTTGGGGATTTTATTTACTTCATTTTACCTGTTAGTGATAGGATTCGGATTTTCAAGTAAATACAAACAAATTATTTTCTAAACACATCAGCCTACACAACGCATTTTGAAAGCTTCCACAACAAGCACCGTTTTAAAGTTTAATAACAAACTCTTATAAACAATATTTTGCTAAACCAACTTGAATTTTTACAATGAACCAAACACTCTAAACTTTTCTTGAGAACCTAAAGAAGTTTTTACGTAGAACGGGTTTTTCACAGAATTCGTGTTTTGGAAAAACACTTCAATGTGACATCACAGATTCGGCCATAACGTCTAGGTCGGGTTTGGGGTGTTACAAGTAGCACAATCCAAGCTGACTCGATGTTTAACCAGCCAGTCCATTCCCAATATTAAATCAAATTCTCCAAAAGGAAGTTCCATCAAATTCACCAAAAAGATAACCCCTTAAACCTCCAAAGGAACATCTCTGAACAGTTTATTTACCCTCACCAACTGCTCCAAATGACTCAACATAGTAACCTCACTCATAGTACTCTCAACCAAGATACCCAAAGTCTCAGACACGGTACATGCTATATAGGAATGAGTAGATCCTATATCTATCAGTGCAGTATAAGGTACATTATAGATAAAGAATGTACCCGTAATAACATCCAGAGCATTTCCATCCTCTCGGTAACATGCAGCATAAACCAGAGCTGGCTACCTCGCCTCAGTGTGACCAGCACCTCTGCTCGATGCCCTTTGACCATGGCCCAAACCATTACCCCATTTGGCCTGACCACGGCCTCTCAGTGGCTGCTGAACACCCCTCAGCGGCTGTGTAGTACCCAAACCTGTAGCTTGCACCTGATCGGGTCTTCGTGGACACTCTCTAATACGGTGCTCGAATGACCTGCATCTCAAACATGCCCCAATCCTTTTCTAGCACTCGCCCTGATGGCTTCTTCCAAAATCAGCACAGGACTGCAATTCAGTAGCAGTAACAGGGGCCCCAACTCTAACTGGCCCATCAACTCTAGCCTTTTTCTTAGGCCTCAGAAAGGAACTTGAGGGCTTCGAATCCCTCTTGGTCTTACCTCTTTCTTTTTCACGGTTCTGTCGCTCAACACGCTTTACTTCCTCGTCGATCTTATTCTTTTCAACCAATGTAGCAAAATCTCGCTCCCTCTGTGGAGCTATCAGAACACGTAAACTATCCCTGAGGCCATCCTCAAAATAAACACAACGCTCGTATTCAGTTGCCACCATCCCTCACGCATAGCGGCTCAGTTGCAAAAATTCAGCCTCATACTCGGCCACTGATTTATCCCCTTGTGTCAGATTCAAAAACTCTCTCCTCCAGGCATCCACATAACTAGCACCCACATACTTTCCCTAAAAAGCAGTTTTGAAAAATTACCAGGACAGTCGATCAGGCTGAGTGCCCTCTTTAACCGTAAGCCACCGCTAGTAAGCCTCATCTCTCAGCACTGACACTACACCCTTTAATTTCTGCTCGGGGGTGCAGTTGAGATCGTCCATGATCCTCTCTGTGGCCTCAATCCAATACTTAGCCACATTAGGGGCAACTCCATGAATACCCCTAAATATCTCAGCTCTATTAGACCGGAGTCATTCTGTAACCGACCCACGACCCACAGCACCAGTATTGGGCCCAGTGACCCTCTTCAGAATTCGTAACATAGCTTAAGACAGTGCATCATCCCCAGCCACACGATCATGAGACCCAGTCTTATTCACAGGTGAAGCCGGCGCTTCCCTAGCTTCAACATTAGGCATGTGGCCAGATGACAAAGACCCAACTCGAGCATCTTCACAGCCTCCGTCGTGACCTCTTGTACCTCTTTCGCGAGTACCTCTGGTGCTCATTATTGAATTTTATTTTATTTGTATTAACAGTTTTATGCATCAGTTTATAGTTCCAGTGTTTATTAGCAGATATTTTATGGAAAATAGTATCAGTATTTTAGAGTTCGTTTTCGCAGATCACAGTCTTACTATAGTTTTTAGTTTATCCTAACTAGAGTTTTTCAGTACATTCTACTACCTACAGTAGTCTAAGCATTTCAGTTTAAACAAACAACAGTTTCAGAAGACTTACAAAATCGACGCCAGAGACTCAATATACCACACATTTGATAAAACATTTCAAAATACTTCAAATCATTTGAAACAATTCTTTTAGAAATTCCAAGTTTAAAAGAAACCCAAATCCACAGATGAGTTTTGCAACCTGGCTCTGATACCACTAAAGGTAACACCCTAAATTCGGCCTAGACGTTATGGCCGAATCTACCGATATCACATTAAAGTGTTTTTCGTAAAGTGTGATATCGTTGAAAAACTCATTCTCTATTTAACCTCTTTGTGTGATCTTAAAGATGATTTTAAAACTTGTCATTTATTTTCAAAATATGAGTCATTTTCAAAAAGTTAATCATATTAAACCGTCGTTAATTTCTAAAACGTTGTTTCTTGTGGAAGCTCTTAAACTAGGTTGCATATTCGTGGTATCTTTAAAAAACATTTATTTTTTAAAAACCCGCGTCTTTTCCTACTGCTAGTATTTATAAGTCAAATTAAATAAAAATCCCAAATTTAAAATAAAAGTCCAAGAGGCCTTATTACAATAAAAATATCCCAACTAATAATACTTATAATCAAAATCAAATGTGAAACTAATAGCAGTTGTGTGACCACCTCTAAGTCCCCCGCTGCACCGATCCACCTAAGTATGAGGATTACCTACGTAGATAAACAGAAGGGTGAGTTTACGAAAACTCACTGTGTAATCCTATATTAAACAACCATACAGTAAGCAAATACAGTCTGGGCCTTAGCCCATTTCAGTAGTGGTTCAGTTTCAGTTAGGGCCTTAGCCCAATACAATATCAATATCAGTTTGGGTCTGAGCCCATCACAGTGGCAGTAACGGTACAGATATGCAAACAAGAAATCCTACCTAACCAGCCTCTACACTCCATCTCCGTCCAACCTTACACTCCATGTGGGGATATAATCAACCCACCCATCCTTACACTCCAAGTAGTATCGGTTGCGGCACTAAACAGTATTTGCAGCAGAGTTGCCAGTATAGTACACTTCCTCCAATAATAATAAACCAATCCCCATGCAACGCATCATGCAAAATGTCATGTCATTTCATAATATTACACATGTACTCAATACAGTTAAAATATCATGCTAAAATATAGTCATACATCACTTAGGGGCAAAAAAGTCATTTTTTCAAATAGAGGTCTAGGTAAACTTACCAACCCATCAGTACGTCCACAGTCGTCTCGGGCGACCCGTGCAACCTTAACAGTAAAATAGTAAAAATGGGCCCACGGCCCATGTTACGGGCCCATGTGGGCTCACGGCCCATAATGGCCTTGGTCGTGTGTTTTACACAGCCTGGCCCATTAATTATGACACATCCGCGTGGTTTACCAGTGTGGGGCCCACACGGCCCAATACGGCCTAACCCATGAATTTGTACATGGTCTGCCTCATCGATCATACGCCCATGGCTAGTCCCACGGCCTACCACACGGGTAGCTATATGCCCGTGTGGTGTTGACTATTCACACTTTTCGGCTTTTTACTGATTTACGGTTAAGGGTAGTGTTTACACACAACTTGTTTGCGAAAGTTCGCAAATAGCCCACGAGCACTCCAAACCTACATTCAACCACAACATTCAGTTAATTGCCTACTAATCGAATTAAAAAGAACACTAGCCAAACACTTATCCCCTTAGTCGACAACCACTAACCTTGATTGAGCAATCGAGGCTTCACGCCTTCACACCGTAGAAAAAGAACAACAATTAACTTCTAGGTTGTTGCCTACATTAAGCTAAAACTCCTTTTAATAGTTACTTACAAGAACAATTTGAACCACAATGAGTATCAAATTTACTGATAGCGCAGAATCGCGCAAAGGAGATGAGTCAATCAGAAAGAAATATCAAAACCAACCTTCCCTTAAAACTTGATCAAAATAAAGCTATAGATTACCTGAAATTGACAAAATTGACTTACCTTGAGTCGCAAAACTCAGTATTGAGCCGAAAGAAAATCTAAGAAAGAGGAGAATGAACGAGGGGAAAAAGAACCAAGAACCCAAAAATTCGGCAGTACAGTGGGGAAGAACCAATAAAAAATCACAATGGCATACAAAGATAGAGAAGGGAAGAGAGAGACTAGAAGCAACCACGTTTTGGGAAAGGAAACAATTCCCTTTTGGCTTGAGAAAGAAGGCTAAGAACAGGTAGAAGAAAAACACTCAACTCACCAATTTCAGCAATAGCGAGAGGTTGAGAAAACCCAACTGGCCGTAAAAGTAATAGAAACAAAAAGAGAAAAAAAAACTAAACGATCAGCAAAAATTCAAAAAAAACCAAAGGTTAGCCAAAATTCCTCCTACAACCAAATCCCCACTTATCCACATCCACTCTCGCTAAAATCACTCAACTAAATCCCCACTTATCCACATCCTTTGACAATCGAAATTCCCTCCAAAACCTCTTAAAATTCGGCCACAACTCCCAACACTCCTCAAACACTCAAGTTTTGGTCAAACTACAACTCTCTCACGGCCAACAGTAAAAATAAATTCCCTGCTTGTGCTAGTACTTGAACTCCAAACCTCCTGCTCAATAACACTCCTTTTAACCACCAGACTAGCAGGCTCATTCTGTCATGTTTTACCCACATTTATTTGTAAGCCTACTGACTAGAGATAGGGGTTATTCTATTAAAAACAAAAATTTTGCCCAAGCTAAGGCTTGAATCCAAGACTTCTCAAACACTTCTCAATACACTTAACCACTAAAGAAACATAAAATTTTGTGTAACACAAACATACGAAAATACACATTAAGGATTTTTGGAGCGTTACATCGAGTCTCTAAGTTTTACCTTGTCTTCATCTTTTACTCATTTGAATCTATTTTCTGTGTTTTCTTCTAATTCAAATTCTATATCTTTCTCAAGAAAATTTTGGATATTCAATTCTAGATTTTCTTCAAATTCTTCTTCTACAACCCATTTAGGAAATTCTTCATGGTCTTCTTCATCTTCTTCCCTAATAACTAACTTATCCATCCATAGCAATTCAAAAGTACTTTGTTTCCCAAATAATTTTTACAAACCTACACTTAGTCTTGTTGTTTTCTTTGCTCCATAAAAGATTATGCACTTTACATAATGTATACCTAAATTCCAATAGTTTCGCAATATCAATGTCTTCCAAAATTGATCCAAAATAATTTTTTGTTCATGTTCTACTAAAGTTCCTCTAAGGGTCAAGTATTATGCTTTATTCTTTCTAATCGGTTCATGGCCTTTCCATAGTTTCATTCTATAATTTTACACTTCATGTTCAGTTGTATATTGTATCATGACACAAATTTATTTATATTTAATCTACTTATAAAATCTATAATCCTTGACTATCTTTTACATCTCTCATTTTCTTTCTTATTATATTTCATTTATTGATTTATGATCGATCTCTCTCTTAACACTTTACATTTTGGCCCCTAGTAGACTTAATAGAATATATAATATGTATGAAAATAGTACAGTAATGCACTAGAGTGCAATAACAGAACAAAGTAGCACCAGAGTGCTATGTTAGAACAGAGGGCACTGAAGTGCAAATCAAAGGGCAACTAAGTGCTAATCAGAACAGAGAACACCTAAGTGCTAATTTCCATTCATATCCATTATGTTCTTATTTTTTCTATTGGGGCACTTGCATTATCATATTCATTATTATTTTTTTATCAGTTAATTGGAATACCAATCTTCATACTTATTTCAATTTAGTCATTATCTTCATGAAAATCAATGTTCACTAAATTATCACTTTATCATGACTTAGAATTAAATTTCAATACTTTTGTTTTACACTTCTAATTCTCACTCATTGCAAATTAGTCCCCTTACATTAATTTCACTACTCTTAACATTATAATCTTTCTAATTTAATCCTTGCATATATATACATATATATACAATTCAATATTCCCTATAAGGCCCTTTCAATATCACTTTGAATTTAACGCACTACCTAATACTTTGTTTAAGCCCATAACATATTATCCCATAACACTCCTCTAGTTTCACTTAACACTTATCATTTTTATTTTCGAGTTCACTTAATCACTAAATTTTTAATTTCTTATATATTGTGATTACTCTTTCATACTTTAAAGTCGTTTACTACGTCTTACTTTACTAATTTCATTTAACTACTAATTAAATCATTTCTCACTTAATAACTTCTAACTCAAAAATACTTATTTACATCTTTCCCTACACTTAATTTGCAACATATTTCGGTTTAATCTTTTGAAAAACAAATAAAGATCATATGAATACTTAATTTTCTTTTATTGAATTTCATTTCTTTAATTCTATTATTTCTATAGCTTCTTCATTAACTATTCTTAATTTCAATACTAGTTTACATCAACCCTCCATTATACTTGTTTCAAGATATTTACACAGAAAAAATCAATTTTACTTTTATCTCATTTACAATTTCATTCACTAATCACATTACTTAAATCATTATGCACTAAATTGAAATAACTTATTTACTTGGTCATATTTTTATTCATCATGCTTTTACTCTTAAATTTTCAAGAATATTATCAAGATTATTAATAATTATCAATTTTTTTTATCATTCGCTTACCATTTATCACTTGTATTGCTCATTGTATACTTAAGAGAGCTCATAGGATATACAGAACATTAACTGTGATGCACTGTAGTGCACAATCACAATATTGCACCGAAATGCTTCATTATGCATCAAGTGTATCAGTTACACACTAAAGTGCATCAATTTGCACTGAAGAGCATCAATTACATCCCATTAGTTCTTAGTTCTCTACATCGGCTTTAACAATATTCATTTAATTTTTTCAATGAAGACCAAGTAAGAACATTTCAAGTTTCAACATTTTTCTATTTAGTCCTTATCGTCATACAATCTCTTATACTCAAAACTTCACTATCAATTCACCATTTATTTTCCTAAAAAATTTTATATTTCTTCCACACTTCATTTCATAACACTTAATCTCACTTATCAAAATTTGCACGTTTCTCAATTTAGTTCTCTCTTCTTATAATCTCAACCCATATTTATTTATAGCTTTCTTTTCTTCATTATTTTCTCAAGTTCAACCTCTATTCTTTCTCATATATTTATATTTCATACCTACTGTCATGAATCATACTGAGATTATTATCTAGTCAGGAACGATTTAAGACTTTTTTCACTATTTTTTAAATTTTAGATTCACATTTCATTATTTTATATTCTATTTTCTTATGTGTCATATATTTATAGAGTCATTCTTTGTTCAAGGATCGATTAAATCTAAGCTCTGATACCACTAAATATAACACTCCTATATCAAACTCGATCGTCGATCAAGATATCAAGATGCTACTTTTTTTACAGAAGCAACGACAGTCAAATTCTTTTGGTTTTGAATAATTATTTAATCAATTTGATAAATTTAAGCTTTTTATATGCATTAGTATCATTTTTGAGTCTGATATGGGTTTATTGCAGCCTTTAAAATAGTATAGAGAGGAACAAAGACTAAAATGAAAGGTTCTCAAAATTTCGGGGTGACGTCGTGATGCCGGGGGTTCCTTGTCACGACATCACAAACTGACTTATGTCGTCAAGATGTGGTTCTTTCGTTGTAGCGACAAGAATCCTATTTACCATGTTTTATCATATTCCAAGTTTTTAACATCCAAGTCATTTTTCAAAGCTTAAAATTTAATCAATTCAACTCATTTCACATATCATTCACATTTACCCACTTATAATCACAAGTCCACATGATAAAACATGATATTCAATCAAAAATAAAAAAAGCTATAAAAATTAACACAATTATCAAAGTTTTACAAATAAGTCCATTAGAGGACTTACACTTACAAATACAATTTACTCTTTCTACGTACCATACCTATTGCCAACATATGCCAACCAATTTATCAATTAGGACTACCTTAATTCATTTTATAATCATCACTTACTTAGTACCTTAACAGTATATTTAAATTTCTCTTATGTATTAGCAAATCCATTATTTGAAACAACTTCTTAGTAATATCACTCTTTTATCATTTTTTCCTCCTCCTCTCCATTTCAGTTCCTTAATGTTTATATATATATATGAATCTTTGGCTCTTAACATATCATGATTATATGTAACATTAATTAAAGTTTCTCAAGTTATACACATAATATTATCATGGTTGTCCATTTGAGTGACAGTCACTAATTTATTTATATCTTGGTCTATAGAATTCGAAATTAGGATTTGCTAGTTGTGTTTGACACTAGAATCAATTAGATTTATACTAAAAAAGATTCAGAATTTCTATTTAAGCTAATTAATATAGTTTTTTCTTCAAATATTCCCCTATTCTATTGTTAGGAAGCTCTGACCCTTCTTCACTAAAAATTAAATATCTTTCAGTACAAGTCTCATATTATGTTTCTGTTTGTTTCACTTGAAAATAAACTCGTTTATATTTTATACATATAAATTTCATCTCTTATTTTTTTTAAAAAAATTTATAATGAATTTTCAAACTTGGAATATGGGAACCCAAAATCATTCTAATACTGTCTCACAAAATTTATTATATCTCATAATCTATAATTTCATTGCTTACACTGTTTTTTTATGAAAAACTATACTCAATAAGATTTAATTTCATATTTGGTTCAACCTCTAACTTGATTTCCACAAGTTTTGGTGAATTTTCAAAGTTGAATCACTACTAATGTCCAGAAACTATTTCGATGTGAATTTTTACTCTTTCATGGTTCTTTGTATTAACTTTTATTTAGACGTACATAATGATTATACTTTTAATGATTGTCCAATTTAATATTTAAAACTCATTTATCATCAACATATAGTTTTATCATAACTTCTCTTATTTCAATTATAAATTTCACAAATTTACAATTTAATTTCTAACATCATGAAAATTCATTATTTTCTATAATTTCACCTTAACATCACTCTGTAATTAATTTGTTAATACTCAACATTCCATTTAAACTTCCTAACACAATACTTTATTTCACACATGAACTTTTGTGCATTTTACAATTTATTCCTTATTATACAAAATTTAATGTAACTTTAAATTTTCCAGCACATTCACTTTTTATTTCAGCACAACTTCATCACATTTCATTTGTATTCTCTCTTTTAACATTCAATTTCACATAACTTATTTTATTTACTTTATAATTTAGTCCCTTTTTCTAATACTTCAATATACCAATTTAATTTTCATACATAATATTTTTACATTCACAATTAGTTCAACTAATTTAGCATACTCTATATTTGATTAAAATTAAATAAATTAAAATTCTTGAAGTACTTATCTTGTCTATTTAATTTCTTCACTTTTCCTAGCACTTTCTCCAATTCCACTTCCAATTTCTTTCTTCCAAGATGATATTCTAACTCTCCGTCTCTACTTCATTTCTCATTTTGGGTGGCTATGGAAATTTTCAAGGAATTTGGGAGAAAAATTGGGATTTCATGACAAATGACCAAAATTCTAAAGAAATGAAAATCCCATTTGCATATATATATATAGCTAACGTGAGAAGCATGGAGAAAATGGAAGAAATTTCTACATATTTCTTCAAAAATATCTCATTTGTTGTGAATATTTTATTATTAAGTGGATGTCCATCAAGATTAAGATAAGTATTGATGTACTTTATATTCTAATAGTCATTAGATGTAGAGTTCTATGTCATTTATACTTCCTATATCTATAAATATAGACTTTGTAGAAACATTGTAGATTATTTCCATTGATCAATAAAATACGCTCTCTCTTTTGCTCTCTCATTTTATTTGTTATTTATTTTCTATCTTTTTTTTTATAACACATTATCAGCACAATGATTCTCTATTTTGTTTTACTTCAAAATCTTTCGAAGTTGTCCTACAAATCCAATTCCTCTTTCACTTTAATCTTTCACCCTTACAACTTCATCTTTAGGATGTTGAAAGATTCAATTTTAGAATGGATCATGGTTCTTATTCCCTATCTTTGATTTATCATTGTACAAGCATGGGTAAAGTATAGATTTGGTAAGAAAATTTTAGATTTCAACCATATATTCTTTTTTGAATTAAGGTATGACTACTATTAATTTTTATTTGACATAAATTTCACATGCTGATGGTATTTGATTTTTGCTTCTCTAGGTTAAATTTTTTTTATGTAAAAGACATAATTGTTGATTAGATATGTTGCTATTAATATGGTATATATTACTTTTTGATAACTTATTTTTTTTAGGATAAATCCTCTTTGATTAGACTCAATGTTTTGTCATGAGTTATTTAATTTCTTTCATAGTTGAATTATGATTAACTTATATATCAAAATTATTAAGTCATTTTTTGTGTGCTCTATTAATGAATAAAAATAATCATGATCCTCTTTGACTTATTGGTTTATTTTTTTTATTTTTAAAATAATAAATATGTCATGTGAGATAGTATTTTGTCTCTAAATTGAATTCCTACTTTCAGCCAAAATTTGTGGAATTATTGAATATAGAGATTTAAAAAAATGAAATAGTTTGAAGTAGGTGCATGTGGATGAAGCACTAAGGATTTATATATATTTTTTATATTATTATGAATTATGTGATTTAATTATAGGTTATAATTAGATAAAGAAAGATATGACCATAAGCATATGATAGTTTTATGATTGGATACACTTGAAAGATAGATCTCCTATCTAAAACTCGTTATGGTTGGATACACCTGAAGTTGTAAGTTTTTAAAGCTGTGAGTATAACTCTACAATATTCATAATAAGTTCTCATTTAAAATTACGTGGAAAAAATATTATTGATGAGAACTTGCAAGAGAAAACTTATTTAACTTTTCATGCTTCAAATGTACTCCTACAGTAGCAATATTGTGAAAAAAAAATTCAATAGTTAATATCATGTTTACTTATGGTTGAACAAAAGTTTTTAATCATGAAACCTAACCATTCCTTGAAGAGAATGTAACAATATGTAATAAATGCGAAAGACATAATCTTGGACGTGTATGTAGTAAGTTGGGCTATAATAATAGTCAAAGGGGATGGTCATAATAAATTTTCTCACCACCAAAAGTGAAAAAATGAAGAAAGTAACAAGAAAACAAGAATTCTCAAGAACTCTTCAAGGAGTGGAGATAACTTATGCTATCAATATGGTATGGAAAGTCATTAGTATCGTACACCTAAATATTTAGTTGAACTCTATCAAATTTCTATCAAACAGAAAGGAGACAATGCGAAAATGAATAATAAGAATGATGTTGAATTAAATTTGGCATACCAGGTTGATGATTGTGACAAATCTAAACAATAAAGGGATACTGACATTGTCTTTATTATGGTGGTCATTTAAATATTAGCATGTCAATTTTAGGATTTTTATAATCCATATTGAGGAATTTGTTGCTAGAATTTATTGTTATTAATACTCATTACTAAAGTTTAAGTCAATAATTTGATTTTGATATATATATGCAATCTTATGGTCAATTTTTTTTAGGATTATATGTATTTTGTTAAATATGGAATCTCGAGTATGAGTTGCATCCTTTTTGTGAATTGTGGCACTCATTTCTTTATTTTTGGATATATTATTAGTAATATTTCTTTTTCGCCACTAGAAGTGAAAAGATAGAGATAACTAAGAGAACAACAAGAGTTCTTGTTATAAACTTTCAAATAAGTGAGACAACTTATGTACGAAAAGTCATTGGTTATATACCTATTGTACACCTGGAAAATAAGATCCACTCTCAAAGTTTACTATTAATAATTTCTTGTTAGATTCAATGTCTACTATTGGAGTTTAATTTGCTTACTTCTTGATAAAACCATCAAGATTCGACGTAGAGCAAAAAATTTACATCTTTAAATATTAAATCGACTTGATATATAGTTTAAATATTTGAGATGGTCTTCTTTTTGAGTTTTGATTACATGGTTACATATTGTTTTAAGCATCTTATTTGTTCATGAAAATGAATATTAACTGACTTATTTATGTCGTTATAGTAGGTTTTATAATGAAATAATATATTTGACTAAAACATATCTGGTATGCAAATTTGTGTTAATAAACCAATGAATTTTATGATTATTTGAATTTGATTTAGTTCGAAGAATTGTTAAAAGTAGTAGTTCATACGTTTTATATTATTCCGTTTGTTAATTATTTAGAGAAATGACATGAGCAATTGTTAATGAAAAGTTCTATGAGTATGAATGGTTAGATTTTGAATTAAATTTCATGCATATTTACGATTATGATTATGCAAAAAAAAAATGCTAGTTTTTCATTACGTCATGCTTTTATGTTTGAAATGTGACCTTTATTCATATATTTAGTTTAGGCTTGTTTCTATACATGACCTACCTAGTTATTTTTGGTAGTTAGCTAATTATGCAAAACTCTAACTGAATGTAGTAATACATAAAAATTATGAAAATCTAACTTATTGTCATTATTGACAAACAGATAAGAAGAAGATGAATGATTCAAATGGCTGCCAAATGTTTATTCTTAGTATAGAATGCTCAATGATTTATACTAATTTATCATTCCTTGAATAAGATGATATCTATATAATCTTATTTGTAAGAAATATGATTTATGTGTTGGATTTGGTGCCCTAAGTGTAGTATTTTCGACTACGTACACTTGTAATTTTTCAGATTGGTTAAGAAAATTATTTATGGATTAAATACTTTGTATTATTATCTTTACATGGTTTTTGCATGCAAAGTACAATATAAGCAAATGTTGTTCATTAGTTTTCTAAATGTTTGACTAATACTAATCGGTATTACGTGGTCGGATTGTAGTATAGAAAGACAGCTTGTATTAATAGATGAACCTAAATATGTCCTTAATCTAATCGAAAATGAGAAAACCAATTGAAAGACTAGTATATCGTCTATCAAGTCCAATTGGAGAGATGCCTTGTCTTGGGCATCAGAGTGGATGACTTTTAAATGATAGAGTCATAGATGTGACTAACTAGACTAACAGTACATCAGACATGACTCAAGTAGAATAGATCCTGAATTTGTTTATGAATTTGTTCACTTGTGATGTTCATAGTGTGACATACCTAAATTCTGAGTGGATGGCAGACTATGTATGCGTGACTCGTACACTTTGATTGTAACACCCCTTACCCGTATCTGACGCCGAAACAGGGTACGAGGTATTACTAGACTTGAGTACTTGTAATCATTTAAAATCGAGACACAAAATTTCATCAATTTTAAACTTTTCAAACATATTCAAGACTATCTACATTAAATGAGTTTACACAATAGAGACCTTCAAATAACATAGGTCTGTATTTTAGGCCAACTCCTAGCAACTTAATAACAATTAAATGAGTCCCCATACATGCCAAAGACTTAAAAATACTTTAAAACCTTTATATATGAATAAATAGTTTGATAGTGTGATTTAACCTCCGGCGAACTCCAACTCGAGCTAACATCTGTGACACTATAGGAAAAAGGAAAGGAAGGGAGTAAGCATTATAGCTTAGTAAGTAAATATGTAAATATTAATAAACAATACATTATCATACATTAAACAAAGTCACAATATGCTCCCGGAATATTACCATCACAAACACACATATTTTCACTATTACAATTATAAACAGGTTCAAAATAAGCTTTCTAGTAGAGTACCAGCAGCTAAATTATTTATTCCTGGAGCTACAGAACTCCAAATTACAAACCGTTAATTTTCCTTGAAACTAGATTCATGTATATTTTTACCATAAAATTTTTAGAATTTTTGGTCTAGCCAATTAGTACAGTTTATTCATTGAAGTTACCCCTATTTCACTGCTCAACTACCCTGACCACTCTTCACTACAAATAAATTTTCTCTTCGTACAGAACTCATATTATGTTATCATTTATTTTATTTGAAACTAAACTCATTAAGGATTTCAAACATACAAATTATATCCCACAATTATTTTTTACAATTTTTAATGATTTTTCAAAGTCAGAACAGGGGATCACATAGTCATTCTAAACCAGTCTCACAGAAACTTAAATATCTTAGAATATAGAATTCCTTTGCTTGCTCTGTTTCTGTTATATGAAAATAGACTCATTAAGCTTTAATTTTATATCATATTCAGTCTTTGATTCAATTTCTACTATTTTTGGTAAATTTTTAGATTCACATCACTGTAACTATCCAGAACAGTTTTATTGTCAATTTTGATCTTTCACACTTCAATTGTATTCATCACTTACCCATAACAATCTTTCCGATTTCCAATCACATATCGAGCATATTGCTCATGAGTTACACACATATATACTTACACTTATTATCAAAAAGTCATACACAATTTCATTTAATCAATTTGCCAGTTGAACGCTTTGGAATAATAACAGATACGCGATGGTATCGCACACAACCCACCTTTAAAATCGAAGCTCTCTTGCACACATAGTGGCCTTCACTTAGCACCACTCATGTGACCTAGCTCGATTGTACAAATAATTTTGGCTCTCTTGTACACATGGTGAGCACTTAGTACCACCCATGTGACCTAGCCACTTTATCTCGTCGCTCTCTTATTTACATGGTGTCCTTCACCTGGAACCACGCATGCAACCTAGCTGCATTTATATCGTAGCTCTCTTGTCTACATGGTGTGCACATAGTATCAACCATGCGACCTAGCTTCATACCATCTGTATCTTTCAATTCCGAAGGTTCAAACGGGAAGTATCTCACTTTCTAATACTTTATTCCATTCTTCCAATAGTCAATTATAATTCAAAAATTAGCTACAATACATAAAATATGCTGAAATATAAAAACGTAATAAAGATAATGTATTATTTACATACAAACTTACATACTTTCTCATTTCCATGTCGAATTAATATTGAACATTTAAATCATCATAATTATACTCACTTTCAATACCATGGCAATCATAGTAAATATATAAATTTTACATTGAAACATGCATAAATTAATGCTTATTATACATATGAACTTACCTCGAAACTAAAAAGGCCATTTTACCAACTTTTTCGATTTTCGATTTTTCTCCCATTCCAGTTCAAATCTCATTTTCCAAGATCTAAAACATCATATTTTACTTATTTAATTAATGTACTATTCAAAATAGTCCTTAACTCAAACTTTGGCAAAATTACAATTTTGCCCCTAAACTTTTGCATATTTACACTTTTGCCCCTAGGCTCAGGAATTAAACTTCATCCCTTATTCTTATGTTTTACGACATGCTGATCATTTTTCCCTTCTATGGAAACATCAAATTCTCACTCTAACACATAGTTATGAATAATAACAACCTTTACCGATTAAGCCGTTTTACTCATTTTTGCTTAAAACCGCTTAGCAAAAGTTGTTTAACATAATTTCAGCCTTCATATTCTACCATAAAACATCAAAATAAACACATTTCACCTATGGTTATTTTTCCAAATATGAACCCTAGCTTAAATTATTGCTAGAATAAGCTTAATCAAGTTACCGGGATTCCAAAAACGTAAAGAACTTGAAAAACGGGGCTAGAACGGACTTACTATTGAGCTTGGAAAGCTTGAAAACCCTAGACATGGCTTCCCCCATGCTAATTTCAGCCTCCATGAGAAAGATGAGTCAATTTTTGGCTTTATTTTCCCTTTTTATTTCTTTTAATTACCAAATGACTAAAATGCCCTTAAGGCATTTCTTTAAAATTTTGTCCTATTCATGCCCATTTTTGTCCAAACGAAATATAATGGTCTAATTAACATTTAAGGACCTTCTCTTTAAAACCCATTTCAATCAAGTACCTATGAATTAGAACACATATTTTGTAACTTTTGCAATTTAGTCCTAAAAGTCCAATTAAGCACTTTATCAGTAAAATTTCTTAACGATATTTTTACACAATATTTTAATCAATAAATAAACCATAAAACTTAATCGAAATAAATTTTTTGACTTCAAATTTGTGGTTCTAAAACCATCATTCCGTTTAGGCCCTAAATCAGGCTGTTACAGCAACTTTTGCAAATAAGCCCTAATAGGCAAATTAAACATGCAATCTATAAAATTTCTTATCAATACTCTAACACATGCATCTAATCACTCGATAAATCATAAAAATTAATCAAAATAAACTTTTCTATCTCAGATTTGTGGTTTCACAACCACTATTCCATTTAGGCCCTATTTCGAGATGTTATATTGATGTTAGTAAAAGGCATTGTTCAAATAGATAAGGAATCGAAAGCTAGTGCGTTGGGTGTACAAAACCTGTAGTATGTAGTGTCATTCAAAATAGTGGAATTTATAACCCAAAACATGGGTAAATGATATTCTCTCATTGGCATTACATGAATGATGAAAAGTAAATGTGGCCACGGGTCGTCCGTTTTTGTGATGGATGACTTGATCACTATTTGATAGTGATTGAATTTTCATGAAGGAATATGTAACAATTACCATAAGATAAAATTGGATCATATTGGGAGAACAAATATTATCCCAAAGAGATCAAGGATATCCTATAAGGGTCACACAGTTATGACAAGATTATTAGACGAACACTGAATAGTTGTTTTTGTAATGGTATGTTGTTGGGGAGAGCTCAGTCACAATACTATTGTGGAATGAATTTGTGACTAAATGAGTTTATAATTAATAAGTGAAAAGCCAGAACTTAATTATAAATCATTTGAGCCTTAACTACATATGTGTAATTTATCTCATCGCTAGCTCGTTAAAACCATAAATGAATTGAATGTTTGAATAGAAATGAATGTAATGAATACAAAAAGAGAAATGAGAAACATTCAGGAATGATTATGGTTTTCTCAAAAATGGAGAAATGGAATCATTTTGAAATAAATGTAAGTTCCCAAAAATGAAAATGAAAATGGAAACTTGCAATCCTATATCAGATTACTTAAAAATGATGGAATAATGAGTTTATGTTTTTGGACTATTTTGAAGCCCAAAAATGAGAATAAATCATTCAGTCATAGTGAACATGTTGAGTTGTGACATATTGAACGAATTTTCTCAAAATTTTATCGGGGGTAAAATTGTCATAAATTTCACCAAGGTAAATTTGAAATGAGAAAATTATTTAATATGTAAATATTAAAGTTTATTTTGAGAAATAGAAAAACTGAATCAGGTTGGATCATATTATAGAGTGCTGGGTCAAAAAGGCCCAGGAAGTACTCATAATTAGACTCGATGTGAGAGAGGCTCAATACACCTCATGTAAGGAGGTGGGATGAAAAAACCCTAGTATCATTAACTAGGGTTGCCTCCCATTATATCCTAGTTAAACTAGAATACCATTTTTCTAGTGGAAATAAACTTCTACAACTCTACAAGAGTTCTACATTCTCTTCCTGTACATAGATGGCATCAATAGAGTTATAAACGCAACTTTTGAGAGATTGTTATTGTAACAGTCAGGTTTAAACCCTAGTCGGAATAGTGGTTTCAAAACCACAAATCTGAATCTAAAAAATATTTTAATATTATTTTTCGTGCTTATAAAATGTGAATTTATGTCTGTGAAAGTTACGTGTGGAAATTTTATTGTTTGTGTGCTTAATTTGTAAAAAAAGGACTTAATTGCAAAAAATGGAAAAGTTGTGTGCCATTTGTTAAAGTGCCGAATTGACATGGCTTTTTAAGTATGAAGTCCTTATGATGCAATTGGACCATTGAATTAATGCATGGACAAGTATGGGCATTAGTTGTAGGATTTTAATGTTATATGACTAAGGTTAAAATGGTAATTATTGTATTATTATGAATTAAATAAAAACAAACATGATAATGGCCATTATCATCTTTTTTCTTGCTAAAAATCCAAAGAACTAGAAAATAAAATAAGCTTCCTAGGGTTTAGCTAAGGAAATTGATGATTAAGGTATGGTTTTTGATCCGTTTTTGTAATCGTTGCTTTGTACACTATCAAGCCCATGTCTCAATTTTTTATTTTGCTGATAATTTTGAGTTTATCCATTGATGATATTATAAGCTTTGTGAAGTTAGTTGTTGGTAAATGAAAGATATGTTTTGGGTTAACATATTTTGTATTTAAATTTTTGATGAATTTGAGTAATTTGGACTAAATTGTGAAAATTGTAAATTGAAGGACCAAAATGTGAAATAAAAAAATGTGTGGACTTGTATGAGTACTAGGAGAATTTGACCAAGCTTATGTCTAAAGAAATTTGGTGTATTTTGTGATTTTTGTGATTAGGGACTAAATTGTCAAAATGTGAAATATGAGGGCTAATTTGTAAAATGCCCTAAATACGTGTTTTTGGATTGATTTGAATGATTTAGTGAATAAAATGGTTAAATTTGAATATGTTTAGATCAAGAACCAAAGAAAACGGAAATAGATCGGGAAAAGTCAAAAGTAGTTGAATAGTCGACCCTGTTCGTCTGAATCCGTACAAGGTAAGTCTATATACAAATAAATGTATTTGAAATGGTTTATTTATGCTAATATGTTATTGAACAATGATGAATGATAATATGAGAGTTGAATATGAGATATCCGAGAAAGTATTGACAAAGTTTCGATGTTCGAAAAGCCCCGTACGAACCCTATGAATAGTTAGGATACATATGTCATGACATAGGATCCGATATGTGTTATTGTGTAAGACCACGTCTGGGATGTTGGCATCGACTTATGATTTACGTGTAAGAAATTGTCTGGGACATTGGCATCGTATTTGATTTCATGTAAGACCTTGTCTAGGACAGTGGCATCGATGTTTGATTACATGTAAGACCACGTCTGGGACGTTGGCATTATATTTACTTTCTGAGCTATCTGTGTATCCTTATGATTCTGAATAGTTCAACAGGAATTCTAAGAAAATAGATGGCTATGTGAATTTGTATCCGACTCAGGTACGTTTGAATTGTATACTATGTTTGAGAATGAAAAGTAAGTATATGTACTTTGGTGAATATATGATATAAGTATGAGTTGCTATGAGAATAAGTTATGATATGTATATATGAATCATGTTCAAATGAAATATAAGAGATATATGGCTAAGTGAATGTATTTTGCCTTAAATTATATGAATGAATTTATGTTACTTGTTAAGTTTATTTGTATATGACTTACTAAGCTTTTGAAAGCTTACTTTGTGTGTGTTTGCATTGTTTTATAGATATAGTAGCTATCGGGAGCTCGGGGATCATCGAGGATCATCACCACACTATCAAACTATATTTTGGTACCTTTTGAAAATGTATATATTAAAGTATGGCATGTATAGGCTAGATGTACTTTAATTATGATTTGTGATGTATATATATCTAGCCATGTGATTTGGCTTGATTATGGTTGTGTATATGAATGAGTTCTTGGTATGATTTTAGTTTAGATTTGGTATGATTTGGTTGATGAATTGAGAATGGAATTTGTTGATAATGTAATGGCATGAATAATGTATGTTTTGGTATTGAAATTGGCTGAAATTATGATGCAAATGTGATTGGTTTGATGTTTTTAGGTTTGACCCAAAATGGGTGGCAAATTGGCCTTTCAATTGGCCTATTTTTCTCCACATGGGCAGAGACACGGGCGTGTGTCTTAGCCGTGTGTGACACACGGTCATGTTGCACGGCCTTGTGTCCCCTAGGGTACCCTACGATTGTAAGACAGGCTTGAGCACAGCCAAGGCACACGAGCGTGTGGCTAACCGTGTGACCCAAGTCAGTTTCGACCACGGCCAAGGCACACGGGCATGTCTTGTGGTCGTGTGAGCAAGTTAGTATGCATTCCCTATTTTGGCACGGCCTAGACACACGGTGTGTCTAAAGCCGTGTGAGGTAAACGGCCTATTCACACGGGCGTGTGACCTGTACATCTTTGAAAAATGTTTAAGTTTTGAAAAATTTTGTATGAGCTCGGTTTAGTCCCGACCCCTATCTAATGCATGTTTAAGGTCTCAATGACCTATGCAAGGGACTTAATATTGATGTTTGAATATATTTGTGGATGATGTATATGAATTGTGTGTAAATGTTTTGGTTTGTCCGGTAAAATCTTTAACCCTAGCCCGGTGACAGATACGGGTTAGGGGTGTTATAGTTATTCTATCAAAAAATAGAGAGAACTTATTCTCAACTTATAAACATATTTTTCAGAATAAAAATTTTATCATTTCTATTAAAGAAAAGAGAATTTCCATTTTCACCCCAAAAGAAAAAAATTTTAGTTCTGTGTTTTGGTTTAATTGGTTCGAGCCCACACTCGAAGCATTTCATGGTACGATAATAGTGGAGAAGATCATTTGGTTGAAAGCCAAAAAAACATTAAGGATTCATTTACCCAAAAACATATGTACGAATTCGGTTAATGTTTATTGCTATAAATATCACAAACTGAGTTTGTTTTCAAAATTTTAATTTTTTGTTGTGTACGAAAACTGTTTTCAAACTGGATTTTTTCTAACAATTGTTATCAAGAGCCAAGTTTTACTATGTTTATGGTGTAAACCGAGGCTGAATCTCTCTTTTCATCTTGTTTGAGTAATATTTGATAAGATGTGGCATTCTTATAATTATTCGCATGTTTAGAGGAATGTGTGTGAATGAATGCAATATTATATATATTTGTTATATAATTTAGTTTTGTGCCAAGATTGTGGTTCTTAGGAAATAGACCGTGGACTATGATCTCCATTTAGGATTATTTTTAATTTATAGAATTCTTGTGAGCCAAAAACGAACATAGGACATAAATGTAACTTTTCCAAAAAAGAGTCCATGACGAGAAGAAGATGGAGCAATGACTATCGAAGACACAAGGAATGCCTTATGATGAAAAACTATGTAATCTTTGTTTTTCATTTATTTTCTAGAAATAGAACCATGAAAACCTTGACTGACAATTTTATTTTATTACCCATCTCTTTATATATTTGTTTACTATTTTTTTATGATATAATTGTGATATATATTTATGATATGATTCACAGTTGATCTATCAAAGATAAGAAGTGTGGTAATGAGAAAATACATGTGTTTTATTATTCCATTCACTTTTTTAGGTTATTCGATTGCTATTAGAAGTGTGGTAATAAGAAAATGCATGTCTAGGATTGGATCTGGCAAGGAAAAACTTGGTTTTTAAGTGGTCAAATATGACTCACCTCCCTTTCCTGGGAACATACCTGGTGCGCGGTTCACATTTACTTTTTTTATTTTTCCTTTAAAAGAAAAATTATGAAGAATTAAGATTGTTTGATTGACTGTTGTGAATAATTGAATGTGAATATTATAAAATTGTCATATCATGTCATGCATACATAAGATAAGCATGCCACATGTACTTGTCATGCATATATTGACCATACATGATTGAAATCGAAAATTAAAAATCTTACATATTTTTTAAAATATTGAGTGGGAGAAGGTCCCTAAACAAGACATATGGCCTCCATCAATGGTCTCTTGTGATGGCATGAAATGGACCTGCCCCAAGGTAGACATTGTCATATGGATTTCATTGAGAAGACTTCCTAAAAGTAAGTGTAATTTCTTATGATCATATGATAGTTGGATTGGTCCCTGTGATAGGTATTACCATGTGATACATTAAGAAATTATGTCTTCAAAGAAGACAACTAGTCACAGCATGCTACTCGGTGAAATTGTCCCAAGATGACTTATTTGTGGTGCATGATGCGATAGGTGTTGATTTGATGATTATACACTCAAGGTCATCTAATTAAGTAACTCCCCAATAAGCTATGCTTAAGTTAGAATGATGGCCAAACGTTACACGATTATTAGTACGTGTGAATGCCTAAGGAATTAGGTTCATATACTAATTAGATGGAAATCCATATTTTTACTAGTTGATCATGATCACCCTAAGATGGTTTGATTCAATGGGTGTAGGAATTATCATTGCAACGACTTACAAATGTTTCAAGGTTTAATGTGAGACACATGCATCATCTTAATGCATATCATGATGTTGCAAAAAGTTTTGAAACATTTACTTAATACAAAGACGTTAATATATGAATTTTTTATTTTCAGTTTGAAAATGGCACTAACTCCCTTATTGAGCATACTTGCTGAAAATAAATTGAACAAAAATAACTATAAGGAATGGAATAGGACCCTAATAATTGTTTTGAGCTATGAGGAATTTAAAATAATTCTTGATAATAAGTACCCATCAGCTACTCAAGTTGAGGCTAGAAAACATTAGGAAGAGTCTGATGGGATAGCTTGTTGCTATACGCTGGCAAGCGTGACCAATACTCTGCATAAGCAATTGAAGAGTTGTAAGAATGCTAAAGTGATTCTAGGATAAGCTGAAAGACATGTTCGGAGGCTAAGGTGCCTTAACTCGATAGTCTGCCATAACCAGCTTGATGAATGCCCAACAAAACCCCGACACTCCAGTCAAAGACCATATGATCATTCTTATGGGCTACTTTGTCGAGGCTGCGGACAATAAGGTCAATCTAGACCAGAATACTCAAATTGAAATGGTGTACAAATGTTTGTCAAAGGATTTTACTATTTTTAGGGCCGCATATAACATTGGCAACAAAAACCTGATGCTTACACAACTCATAAAGGATTTACAATCCTATTAGTTGAAGTTGAATGGCAGTCAACCAGTCCAAAGAGCAAAAGCGAATATAGGCATCGCTTCTTCCTCAAAAGGGAAGGGAAATTGCACTAAGAAAGTCAAAGCTAAGGTATTTAGGCCACCATAAGTGGAAAGGAAGAGAACCAGAAAGCATAAAGACTTATTTAAGTCTAAATGTTTCTTCTGTAGCAAGAAATGACCCTTCAAGGCAAACTATAAAGAGTGGAATAAATACCTAGCTACCAAAGGCAAATGTATGGAAATCTTGATGATAGAAGCTTGTTTAGTGGAAGATTCAATAGACTACTGGGTCATTGATTCGGGAGCTACTAATCATGTTTGTGTTTCTCTGTAGTGGTTCGAGCAGGCAAAAGATCTAAAAGGTAAGACCTTATCGTTTTGGACCAGGAATGGGACAATTTTGGCAGTTGAAATAGTGGGAAATGTACATCTTTATTTTGATAATTTTAGGTAGATTATTTTAAAAGATGTTTTCTATGTACCAAGTTTCAGAAGAAACTTAATTTCTATTGTATGTTTATATAAAGACGACTTGACCGTGACTTTTAATAATTAAATTGCAATATTTAGAAATCACAATCTTATCTTTAATGGATGAATGTTAAATAATCTCTATTTTATTAAACTTAAGATGTACACATTGCTTGAGACTAAAATATCGAATAAAAGACTTAAAACTTCTCACTCTAATGAGACGTACCTTTGGCATTTGAGACTTGGTCATATTAACCAAGAAAGAATCACTAGACTTGTGAAAGAAGACATCTTAAGTTCGCTTAAAGAAGTTTATCTTCCACAATGTGAATCTTGCTTAGAAGGTAAGATAACTATGTGATATTTTAATGCAAAAGGAACGAGGGACAGAAAACCCCTAAAAGTTGTTCACACTAACATATTTGGCCCCATAAGCGTTAGCGCAAGAGGTGGTTACGAGTATTATGTAACCTTTATTGATGACTATTCTAGATATGGGTATGTATACTGGATGCACAGCAAGAGTGAAACCTTTGATAAATTTAAAAATTTTTGTGCAAAAGTGGAGAATCAAATAGTATTACCCATAAAGACATTTAGGTTTGATCAAGGTGGAGAACATTTATCTGATGAGTTCTTAGGGCATCTCATAGAGAATGAGATTCTATCCTAGTTAGCTACGTCGGGCACTCTACAATAGAATGGCCTGGTAGAGAGAAGGAATTGAATGTTGTTAGACATGATACGTTTGATGTTAAGTAATTCAAAGTTGCCAATCTCTTTCTGGGGATATGCGATACAAACGATTTGCTATATTCTGAATGAGGAAGGCAGCATTGAAAACTCCATAAGAATTGTGGCATCGTAGGATGTCAAGTCTAAAACATTTAGGGATTTGGGGATGCCTAGCCCATGTATTGGATAAAGATGTGAGGAAGCTGGACTCAGAAAAAATTGTGTATGTTTGTAGCATATCCAAAGGGAACAAAGGGTGGTTTGTTTTATAACCCGAAAGAGCAAATTGTTATAGTGTCAACTCATGCTACTTTCCTTGAAGAAAGTTACATGAATTACTTCAAACATCAAAGTAAAGAGGTACTCAAGGAACTTTTGAGAAATATACAAAACCCTGTGAAAATGGTTACAAAACCAACTCTTAATAGTAGACCTAGAATTGATCAGCAACATAGGGAATAGAGGCCTGAGTTCTTCCAATCTGGAGGAAGTGTTTTTAACACTGAGTCTGTTAAAAAAAAGATGATGACCCACTCACATATGACGAAGCGATGCAGAGTGCTAATTCCAAACTCTAGGAAATAGCTATGAAAGCTGATATGGACTCCATGTATTCCAACTTAGTGTGAGAACTTGTAGACTTACCGGAAGGGATAAAACCCATAGGGTACAAGTGGATTTACAAGAGAAAAAGAAATCTGGATGGAAAAGTGGAAACTTATAAGGCAAAACTTGTAGAAAAACATTATACTCAGAAAGAAGGCATCAATTATGAAGAAACCTTCTCTCTGGTTGTCATGCTCAAGTCAATCCACATATTACTATCCATTGTAGCAACTCTCAATTATGAGATCTGACAAATGGATGTTAAGAAAATGTTTTTGGATGGTTATCTTGAAGACAATATCTACATTATGCAACCTACCGAATAAATAGCTAAAATAGACAAACATAAAGTTTGTAGATTGCTTAGAGCCATATATGGACTGAAGCCAGCATCCTGTTCATGGAATTAAAGATTTGATCAAGCGATCAAGACTTTTATATTTGAGTAAAATGAAGATGAGCCTTGTGATTACAAATGTTTAGAGGATGGAAAGGTGATCTTTCTCGTTATATATGTCGATGACATTCTACTCATTAGAAATAATGTAGGGACATTGTCATCAGTTAAATTGTGGTTAACCCATCAGATTAGCATAAAGGATTTGGGAGAAGCTAATTTTGTTCTAAGTATTTGAATACTAAGGGATCGAAAGAACAAAATGACATCACTGTTTCAGGCTTCATACAAAGACAAGATATTGGAGCGTTATGCAATGATTGATTCGAAGAAAGAAAAACAACCTTCATATCTCTTTATAGGACTGTCCTAAGACAACGAAAGAAAGAGAGAAAAATGAGAAAGGTTCTTTATGCTTCGGCAATAGAAAGTCTCATGTATGCTATGCTATGCACATGCCTAAATATCTATTTTTACAATGGGGTTGATAAGTCGATATTAGGCAAATTCGTGTCCAAGACACTAGCAAATAGTTAAGCATATACTCAAGTATTTACGAAGAACGAGAGATTATATTCTTGCGTATTTCGGGGAAGATCTCACTCCTATAGATAGACTGATTCTGACTTCCAAACGTGTCAAGATTCGAGGAAATTGACATCGAACTGTGGTTTTGTACTAAACGACGGGTCCAAAGTATGAATAAATGTCAAACAGGCTTACACTGATAAACTCAGTATGGAGGGCTGAATTAATGTATGGAAAATCTATGACACTATAATAGTGCAGACATAGCTAAACCTAAAAGAACCATATAAGGATAAAACATATTAAGGGAGACGATAGTTTTCGATGGAATAATGGATGTAGTCAAAGATCGCATTTGACGACAAACCCTGGGGATTTGATTTACCAAGATTCTACTAGCTAGAGAGTTCTATGGGAAATATGTGAAGGGGCATAGAAATGCAAAACATGACTCATCTACTTCACTAGGGCAAGTGAGAGGCTATTCGATCTAGTGCCCTAACTGTAGTTTTTTCGTCTAAGTACACTTGTAATTTTTTCGACTAGATTGGTTAATAAAATTATTTATGAATTAAATTAATATACTTTAGATTATTTTCCTCATATGGTTTTTGTATGCAAAGCAAAATAGAAGCAAATGTAGCTTATTGGTTGTCTAAATATTTAACTAATACTAAGCGGTATTACATGGTCGGGTCGTAGTATAGAAAGACAGCTTGTATTAGCAGACAAACCTAAATATGTCCTCAGTCTAATCGAAAATGAGAAAACCAATTGAAAAACTAATATGTTATCTATCAAGTCCAATTAGGGAGGTGCCTTGTCTTGGGCATCAGAGCGGATAGCTCCTAAAAGATAGAGACGTAGATGTGATTGACTAGACTAACAATACATCGAATAGGACCCAAGCAGAATAGATCCTGAATCTGTTTATGGAATTATTCACTTGTGATGTTCATAGTGTGATATTCCTAAATCCTGAATGGATGGGAGACTATGTATGCATGACTCGTACATTTTTATGTAAGTAAAAGCCTGAGTTCAAATAGATAATAAACTGAAAGCTGGTGCCTTAGGTGTACGACTTTTATAGTATGTAACGTCATTCACAATAGTGGAATTCATAGCCCAAAACATGGGTAAATGATATCCTTTCATTGGCATTACATGGTTGATAAAAAGTAAACGTGGCCACGGGTTTTCCGTCTTTGTGATGGATGACTTGATCACTATTTGATAGTGATTGACTTTTCATGAAGAAAGATGTAATGGCTACCATGAGATAAATAGGATCTTATTGGGAGATTAGATATTATCCCAAAGAGATCAAGGATATCAAGTAAAACAATTATGACAAGGTTATTTGACGAGCACTGAATAGTTGCTTTTGTAATGGTATGTCCTTGGGGAGAGCTCAGTCACAATACTATAGTGGAATGACTTCATGACTAAATGAGTTTATAATTAATAGGCGAAAAGCCAGAACTTAATTACAAATCATTTGAGCCTCAACTACATAGTCCAATCGGTCCCTCCATTAGCTCTTTGAAACCATAAATGAATTGAGTATTTGAATAGAAATAAACGAAATGAATATAAAAAGAGAAATGGGAAACATTCAGGAATGGTTATGGTTTTCTCCGAAATAGAGAAATGGAATAATTTGGAAATGAAATCATTTGGAAATGAATGTAGGTATCAAAAAATGAAATAGAAAATGGAAACTTGCAATCCTATATAAGATTACTTAAAAAATAATGGAATAATGACTTTATGTTTTTGCACTTTTTTGGAGCCTGAAAATAAAAATAAATTATTCGGTCATAGTGAACATGTTGAGTTGTGACATATTAAATGAATTTTCTCGAAATTTTACTGGAGGTGAAATTGTCATAAATTTTACTAGGGTAAATTTGGGATGAGAAAATTATTTAATATGTAAATATAAAATTTATTTTGGGAAATAAAAAAACTGAATGGGGTTGGATCATATTATAGAGTATTAGATCAAAAAGGCCCAAGAAGTATTCTTAATTAGACCCGATGTGAGAGAGGCCTAAAACCCATCATGTAAGGAAGTGGCATGGCAAAACCCTAGTATCATTAACTAGGGTTGTCGCCCTCTATATCCTAGTTTAACTAGGATATAGTTTTTCTAGTGAAAATAAACTTCTACAACTCTACAAGGGTTCTACCTTCTCTTCCTACACATAGATGACACCAGTAGAGCTATGACCACAACTTTTTAGAGATTGTTATTCTGCCAAAAAATAAAGAGAATTTATTCTCAACTTATAAATATGTTTTTTAGAATAGAAATTTTATCAATTTCTATTAAAGAAAAGAGAATTTCCATTTTCACCCCAAAAGGAAAACTTTTTCTAGTTCTGTGTTTGGATTCAATTGATTCGAGCCCACACTCAAAGCAATTTGTGGTATGAGAATAATGGAGAAGATCGTTTGGTTAAAAGCCAAAAAACATTAAGGATTCACTTATCCAAAAACACAATTACGAATTCAGTTAAGGTTTATTACTATAAATATGACAAACTGGGTCGATTTTCAAATTTTAAATTTTCTGCTGTGTAAGAAAATCATTTTCAAACTAGATTTTTTCTAACAATATGCTTATATTATTGTTTGAATTATTTTTTGCACATTCCTTAAAGTGAATGTCTGTAATAAATATAATGCATTTTATAATATATATTTTTATCATTAAAGTCAGTTTGGATATTTGAAGATTTTGGCATATTCCCTGAAACAAATATTGCATATAATAGTTTGGAAATTATATTTATTTTGTTGGCTTAGTGGGATTATAGACTTCACATTGATTTAGACATTTCCAATAGTAAATGTCACAATAGTATTTATATGTGGATACAAAGTAAAAGGAATGACAGTAAAATAATCAATTTGTCACAATTTATATTCACATTATTAGTAAAATTAAAATTCATGTTAAAGTAAAGCAGAAGTTTTCTGATACAAATATATTTACTACTTGGCATGACCAGTTAGGCCATCTTGGATCATATATATTGTAAAAATTAATTGAGGATTCATATGGACATTCATTAATGAACCAGCAGATTCTTTAATTTAAAGAATTCTCATTTGTTGCTTTTTCTCAATGAAAGTTGATTATTAGAAACTCACTAGCTAAAGTTGAGCTTTAATTTCTTGCATTTCTAAAATGAATATGGGCTTATTCATCCACCATGTAGATTGTTTTAATATTATATAATTTTGGTAGATGCATTTACAAAATAATCACATATGTGTTATCAACTTGCAACTTGTCGTTTGCAAGATCACTTGTTTAAATAATTAATTTAGAATTATACAATTAAGACAATTCATCTTGATAATGTTAATGAATTTATATCTTGGCCTTTTATTGATTGTTGTATGATTTTCAAAAACCTTTTCAAAAGCTTGTTATTTATGCGTATAGTGGTTTAGAGAAATTATTATTGAAAACCTCTGATTAATATCTAAACTATTACTTATGAGAACTAAACTTCTTATTTCAACATGAGATTATATTGATTTATGTGTTGTACGCATCAAGCCAAAAAGTTATAAATACTCCCCAATGAGGGTACAAATGAAGTTGTTTTTGCAAAACCAGAATAAAATTATGAAGTTTTTCGCTAAACCCTAACATTGTTATGAAAAGATATAATATTCTTTTATGGTGGATGCAATAACCTTTAAATATATTTTTAAACTGACAGTTCATGAAAGATTTAACGTGCTTCTAATGGTTGTTGTTACAACATTTTATATGAATCACTATATAGTAATGTTTATATTAAAATCCTTAAAGAATTTAGAATGCTAGAAACATATAGAAGTTCACGAGAAATTGTTCATTGAAATAATTCAAACATATGTGGTAAATTTGACTTAATGAATAGTACTTGAAGGAGGATTATAAATGATCCAAAATACCTATTTGTATTTTTTATAGAAGAATCACGATTAAAATTTGCTATGATTATTTTTGAAACTCCTGAAGAGATCAAAATATAATTTTCCCTCACTCATGATTTTCAAAAGAATGATTATATAAATGCTTAGCAAATACATTCAAATAGTCATTTGAAAAGCTAGTATTCAAGATTGAATAAGTAGAATATGATATATTATGTAATGTTTTCATGAGGGACAGTAAATACGCGTTGTACTCTTTTTCCCTTAACCGAGCTTTTGTCTCATTGGGTTTTTCTGGTAAAGTTTTTAAAGAGGCAGCATGTTATATGTATTATAGATATGTGTACTCTTTTTCCTTCACTAGGAAATTTTTTCCCATTAGGTTTTTATGTTAGTAAGGTTTTAACGAGACACATTATTTACCAATAGACATCTAAGAGGGAGTGTTATGAATATTTTATTAATAAGTGGATGTCTATCAAGATCAAGATAAGTTTTGATGTATTTTAAATTCTAATAGTCATTAGAAGTAGAGTTCTATTTCATTTATACTTCTTATGTCTATAAATATATTCTTTGAAGAAGCATTGTAGATTATTCCCATTGATCAATAAAATATGCTTTCTCTTTTGCTCTATCATTTTCTTTGTTCTTTATTTTCTATCTTTTTATTTTATAACATCATTATTTTTAATTAATTAAAATATTAAAATATCTTATAATAAAATATTAATTAAATATTCAATCAGTTATTTTTCAACAATTTTCATCCATCATCATCATTATACCAAACGATTATATATTTTAGAACATGACCATTTTACCCTTGAGCCTTTTTCAGTTCTACTTTCAGGCCATGCCTCACTTTTTGGAAGAATTGTAATTTAGTCCCTCACGTTTCCTTCTCTTATTCATTTTTGTCCCTGGTTTTTAGTTTCCTATAAGAAAAAATTAGTTTAATTTCACTTTTGGTCCTTCAACTTTTCTCGTATTTACACCTCAACCCTTTTGAATCCTGAATATTTGTTCTTGTGTCTTAAAACTTTTGACATCTTTATAATCTAATCCCTGCCTTAAATTTAACATTTCACAACATACTTCTCTTTTTATTACCTTCATTTCTTTATTTTACTTTATTGAAAAATCAATTATTCATAATCTCAATTTATTACCGCTTTTATAGTACAATGATTTTAGAGGTGTTACAATATTTATTTAATTTCCACTTCAAACTCTAATTATTTAATTACATAAAAATGTATAATAACATCAAGAGATTAATTTGATTCTGAAGTCATCTGGGTGTGTTTGAAAGGTCTTGGGTTCAAGTCTCACCTTTGCTAAATTTTGTGATTTTCGGAATCAAACATTATCTTTGTTCAGTGGGCTTATATTAAATTATCTGTAAATCCATATTAGAATGAGCCTGCTGGTTTGAGTGGTAAGGGCGTTGGTGTGTTGGAGGTCCTGTGTTCGAATCCTTACACGAACATGGGTATTATTTTTGCTCGATTAGTTGATAGAGTTTCGGTTGAGCCAAACTTCTGAGGTAGTTGTGTGTAGTGGGTTAGTGGGAGAGATATGGGGGATTTTGGGATATTATCTTTTATTTTGTTTTTTATTTTCAAAAAAAATTTCTCTCTCTTCCAAAGGAATTCTAACGTCTCTACTCTTCCCTTTTCATGTTCTCTACAAATTTTTCTTTGTCTTCAATTGTTCTTCAATTCTGTCACTTTCGTTTTTGCGCAATCGTCTTATTTATGCTTTTTGGTGATCCTTGTGCGTTTCTGGTAAGTGTGGTGAGTGTGGTTTTTGTTTTGGTTTGTGAATCGATGGTTAATGGGGCTCGTTTTGTGCTTAGGAGAAGATTAAGGGGCTGTGGGTTTCCAATCGGCGCTCTTGTTGTGCAAAATCGTCATTACTTGCTCGAAGGTAAGGGTTTTGTTAGATAAAAAGGGGTGTTCTATTCGATATAGTTTGGTTAGGTATCATTTTAAACAACTAATTCGGTGTCTTGTTGGACAATTTTAGGTCCTAGTGTCTCAAGAGTATATTTGCATCAAAATCGTAACAGGTGTGTACTCGAAACACAGAAAATCGAGCTTTGGGAAAAGCTGACAAAACCTCATTGTTGACACCACACGGGCATGTGCCTGGCCATATGGCTGGATGTGTGCGAGACACGGCCATGTGATCGACGAAGGCATGGCTGTGCACAGGGCACGACCTTGTGGTGGTCGGAGTGTGGCCATGTGGGCCACACTGTCTAGGCCAGGTTGGGCGTGTGGGCCTATACGGGTATTCCACACGGGTGTGTGGGTTTTTTGGCCCGGCCATGTGGACCACACAGGCAAACCACACGTGCATGTGGGCTCATAATTCTGAAATTTTTCCTAGGGTCGCACAGGTCGCTCCAATCGACTGTGGGTCTACTGTAGGATCGGTAAGGGCTAATTAAACCCTGATTTGTATGCTATGATATTCTGATAGACTGATTTGAGTAGGATACTAAATGTATTCCTAACTATAATGATGTATGTTTATCTGTTATATATGTATCTGAATCTCTGTATCTGTTATTGGGGTGGGATTTGTATATGAGGAGGAAGTATTCTGTTCGGCACTAATCACCTTTATTTTGGCAGTTTGGCTATATATTATCTGATATGTGTCTTAATGGCACAACGTGGTGTGTAGGGATGGGTGGGTGTTTTTAACCCTACATGGTGTGATGAGATGGTCAGGGTTGGTGTGTAGAGGATGGGGTAGGATTTTACATCTGAATCTAAATCTGTTATCTGAAACTGAATCTGAAATAGAATCTATATCTGTATTTATTGCATGTCTATTTTTGTTGGGTTACACACTGAGTTTACGTAAACTCACCTCTGTTTGTCTGTTTCTGTTCAGGTAATCCACAGACTTAGACGGGTCAGTGTGGCGGAGGCTCAGCGGTGACCACATGATCGGGAACCATTTTACTTAGTAAATTATGGTTTAATTTATAATTCTAATTTTATTTGAGTTTGTAATTTTCGGGACTCTCTCCGGACTTTTGGTTTTATTTTGGTTTTGGATGTGTTTTTAGCTTTTTCATTGCGACGCATGACAGAAAATACAATTTTTTGAAAACAAAGGTTTTTTTTCTAAAAACACAAACTGGATTTCTAAATCATAACAGTTTTAAGACTTTCGCTGTAAATTATGTTTTGGCAAACAAACGAATATGAACTATTGAACTTGAATGATATGACGAGATGAGTTTGTTTTCAAGACCCTACCTTGTGACATTTCCTGATGTAGCCATAATGTCTAGGCTGGGTTTGGGGTGTTACACATTCACTTCAGATAGTGATATATATGATCTATTTCTCTAGTTTATCATTTCACATTTTTCATATCATCAATTAATGCAAACCATCAAAGTTATATAGAGCTAGTGGAGGGATCGATTGAACATATATAATTAAGGCTCAAATAATTTGTAATTACGTTATGACTCTTTGTCTATTAATTACAATATTATTTATTCATGGAGTCATTTCACTAAAGTACCATGACTGAACTCTCCTTTTTATATATCAGTATGAAAGCTACTTTATCAAGTGTTCATCCAACAACCTTATCATATGTGTGTTACTCTCATAAGATATCCTTAATCTCTTTGAGATAAATCCATACTCCCAATATGATCCTATTTTATCTCATGATAACTATTACATATTCCTGCATAAAAAGTCAACTACTAACAAATAGTAATAGAGGTGTGCAAAAATTGGGTAAAACCGAAAAAATTTGGTTAACCGACCGAATTCGGTTAATTGGTCGGTTAACCGAATTAATTCGGTCGGAGGTCGGTTAATAATTTTTTGAGTTTTCAGTTAACGGTTAATTCGGTTTGAAACCGGTCAGTTAACCAAATTTTTTTGGTTTAACTGAAAAAATTAATAAATAAAATTATAATATATAAATAGCCCACTATTCACTTAAACCCAATCCAACATAAACCCAAATACCCAATCTAATATATATTAACCTAAGTACCCAACCCAACCCAATTACCCAACCCAATCATAAAAATTACAAATAATTTAATAAATAAAAATAAAAATCTAAAAATAAAAATAAAAAACATATAATTTTATACAAATAATTCAGTTAATTCAGTTAATTCGGTTAATTTGGGTAATTCGTGTAATTCGATTAATTCGATTAATTCGATTAATTTTATACTTATTTTAACCAAAAATTAAAAAAACATATAATTTTCGGTTAATTCGGTTAACCAACCGAATTAACCGAAAAAATTTCGGTTTGGTTAATTTTTTTGAAAAAATTTCGGTTCGGTTAACGGTTAAAAATTTTGAAAGGTCGGTTAATTTGGTTAATATTATTTCGGGTCGGTTAACCGACTGAACACCCTTAAATAGTAATTAAATCTTTCGTCTTAGGAAAAATGACCCATGGCCATATTACTTTTCATCTATCATGTGATGTCAATGAGAGAATATCATTTACTTTTTATTGGGCTATGAATTCCACTGTTGTAAGTGAAGCTATGTCATGCAGAAGTCGTATACTCAATGTACCAGCTTTTAACTTTATTATCAATTGAACTTATGATATCAATACATGAACGTATACAAGTCATGCACACATAGTCTGTCACTTACTTAGGATTGAGGTAAGTCACATTATGAACATCATAAGTGAATAAATCTATAAACAGTTCTAGGATTTATTCTAGTTGGGCCCTATCTGATGTACTGTTAGTCCAAATAGTCACATCTATGTCTCTATCATATGGGAGTCATCTGCTCTAATACCCAATACAAGGTATCTCCTCAATTAGACTTGATAAATGACATATTAGTCTTTGAATCAACTTGCTCAAATTTTATTAGATTAAAGACTTGTTTATATTATCTACTAATAGAAGTTGTCTTCTCGTATTACGATCTAACCACATAATGTAACTTAGTATTAGTTAAACGTTTAGATAATCATTGAGCTAATATTTTTTTCATTTTTCTTTATGTGTAAAGCTGTTAAGGACAATATACAAAAAGATATTAATGACAGCGATGGAGTTTTATTAAACCAATTTGTTTGAAACATTGCAAGTACATAGTTGTAATCACTACACTAAGGGCACTAAATCCCAACATAGAGAATTCCAAGCAATCCGAATCCTAAGAGGTCATCTATAAGAGTGCTTTATGAAAACGATTATGGTGCAACTCTTGGTTCGAGGGACAATTTATATCCAAAAAGGTGCTGGAAATAAAATGAGGGATTAAGTTATCAAAAGGTGAGCTGTATGGAGCCTTAAGCATGTAGCCGAGCATAGCAAAATCTTTAAGGCTTGTTGTTAGGAGCCTTTGGCTCCTTGGAATCAATCTTGACTTTTGTCTTTTAGTGCATGTAAGAGTAGTTGAACTCAATGGTTGGAAATGCAACTGCATTAAGAAGAAAAGATAGTTTGATTCAATTTGGAAGAACTACTCTACCCTGTTCTTCTCTCTTTTTTTTTCTTGAATTTGACATCATATTTTATTTTGACCAAGCTTTTGACCCTTTGTTTTTCCAAGCAGTTGCATTTCCCATTTGGAGATAACAAGGCTTGGTTGATCTGGCTATTAGTGTTACCAATTTAATATATTTAAGGATAATGATTGGCTTAAGTAGGACTAATGGTTGATAGGATCTCATTTTGTGCTTCATGGTCAACTTGATCAATCTTTGGTTTCTTGAACGAGGAAGGAAATGCATTAAGGGGATAGTCATTACCTATTTGATCTTTTAAAGAAGAAAAATGGTTGGGTTTCTTGCATGCCTAAGGTAAGTGGCCCATTAATATGGATTATAGTTGTAGGAAGATAGTGTAACACCCCTCACCCGTATCCAACGCCGAGACAAGGCTCGAGGCGTTACCAGACTTAAACATTCACAAACATACAAAATCAGGTCACCAAATTTTGCCCAAAATTAAAAATTTTCAAACACATGCATATTGTCCCTAATACAGGCCTTCGAGGCCTAAAACATAAATCGGGGCGGTTCGGGACAAAACCAAAAACATTCGATAAACTTTGGGCAACTTAATAAATTTTCTTGCTTTGGAGAGTCACACGCCCGTGTGGGTGGGGCCGTGTGCTCACACACGCCCGTGCGGCTTGGGACACCCCCGTGTCCTCAGCCCATGCAACTCTCTATTTATGACGTCAGCAAAATAATTTATACCAAACGGCCAGGCCACACTCCTGTGTACTAGGCTGTGTCCTCCACACGGTTGAGACACATGGCCGTGTCTCTACCCATGTAGCTAACACTTAGGCTATTTTCCAAGCCTTATGTTGACCTTATTTTTCCCCCATAATTTTACACATCATAGGCACAAATTATAACATCAATTTAATGTTTAATCAACCTTTGGTGAAATTTAATTAAATAATTTGCATGTTGTCCTACATGTGTTTATTACCCAACACTTAATCTCTACACATTCAACAATTGTCCATGTTCAATCATTATCATCTTACTACCATGCCACACATTCACTCCATGGCCACGACCATCTGGAATGGTCCTGGGGCATTCATCATGTACATATGCCATATGATTCTCATACATAGTGAACAAGCATAATCACATAACCACATTACAAGACATTAACACATACCATGGACAAATAGGCTTACAAGCCAAAATCATTATAAGCCACATCTCATGGCTATATACAATGAATTAATATAATCCAACATCTTGGCCAAAACATAAAAACACATATCAATAATTAAGTCCCTATACATGCCATTCACTTGAAGAAATTAAGTTTCAACAATACTCTAAAGATGGTAACTTGATAGTGTGAGGTTGCCTCCGACGATCTCTAACCCCGAGCCGACCTGAGGACACTAGAAGAAATGGAAGGGGGAGTAATTTTTACGCTTATTAAGTCCATATGAAAATAATAAGCATTATAACAACATGTTTCCTAGGTAAAACAACTATAATTACACTTTTACTCATATTCTAGCCAAGCTGTCTACTCGAGTCATAGTCGATAAATTATTTATAACTCAAGCTACAGAAATATAAATTAATATCCGTTAATTTTTCCTGAAACTAGACCCATATATATTCTTACCATAAAATTTCCAGAATTTTTGGTCTAGCCAATAAGTACAGTTGATTCTTTAAACTCTCCCCTGTTTTTCTATCTGACAGCTTCGACCTCTATCTACTAAAAATCAAATATATCATAGTACGAGACTCAGATAATGTTTCTATCTCATTCTATTGAAAATAGACTCATTAAGGATTTTATTAATATGAATTTTGACTCATAATTATTTTTGTACAATTTCTAGTGATTTTCCAAAGTTCAGACAAGGGAGTCTGGAATCACTCCAACTCTATCTCACAAGAATTCAAATATCTCATAATACAAAATTCTTTTACTTAAAAGTTTCCTTTATGTGAAACTAGGCTCATTAAGATTTAATTTCATATATTATTCATCCTCTAATTCGACTTCTACCATTTATGGTGATTTTTCAAAGTCAGGCTACTGCCACTGTTCAACACTATTTTGGTTCAAAATCACAATAGCTATCATAATTTCATTATCACATTTCAATAAGGCATCACTTATGAGTATAATGTGCGTACCTATACATATCCATAGCATATCAATTAAATTTACCTTTATCATCACCCCCATCTCGGGACTTTCATCGCATTATTTATTATAATACCTGTTAAATTTCTCAGAAATCTTGATGGATAATCCATTTACCGTCAAGTCATACAAGTGATCATCTCAAGTACGCACTCCCGCGAACCTCACATCTTACGGCGGGATTACTAGTCCAGGCTAAATCCTTTGTAACATAAACTCATGGAGTGATGTCGAGATTACCAATCCAAGCTAAATCCCTTGTAACCACAAGCACTCCCAATGAGCTCGGATCTGAATTACCAGTCCAGGCTAAATTCAGACCCCAATCGGATTACCCATCTGGGCTAAATCCTTAATGCACACATTCTATGGGAGGCTCGATCACTCAAGAAACACCCATCCAGGCTAGATCCTTTCTATATTGAGATCAATGGATTACTCGTCCAGGCTAAATCCTTTTCTGCAACACATGTAGGATCTCAAGTCATGTAAGCCATGGTTTATCCATCGGATTTCCCTTTTTATTCAACCAGGGGTTTTTCTCTTTTCATCAAGTATCTCATTATGCATAGCTGATCATGCATTGTACATCCAATTCAACACATTTCCATGTTTATTTATACATTAGTCCATGAAATAAACATGGTATTGCATATAATTATATTTAGGCATTTATTACCATATATAATCTTCATATCAACTAAATAAATATCCATCACACAATGTTAACACATCAATTTAAGTTCAAGTATGAACAATAATATCATTGCATTATCATTGACATATGAACTTACCTCGGTTTCGAGTACGACTATTAATTTCAAGTTGGTGCTTAACCTTGTTCAACCTCGTTCTAAGCCCGAATCTTGTTTTCCTTAATCTATAATATCACATTTAGCCTACTAATTAGTCACATTATTCATATGGGTCCAAAAATCATATTGTTACAAATTTGCATTTTGACCTCTAAACTTTCACATATTTTCACTTTTTTCCCAATTCTCGTAAAATGATTTTTATTCAATGTCCTTGCATTTCAAGACTAGCCGAATCATTTTCATAACTATGCCAGCCCCTAATTTCCACTAAATCACCCTTTTATGACCAATTTTATAATTTTTACAAAACGGTCCTTTCAAACGTTTTCATCAAAAACCACTTAGTAAAAGTCGTTTATTACACACCGAGCCTTCATATTCTATCATTAAACATCAAAATACATGCCTATCATTCATGGGTAAATTTTAAAACACAAACCCTAGCTCAAATAAATGGTAGAAATAGCTAGAACATGTTACCGGGACTTCAAAAATGCGTAGAATGTTAAAAACGGAGCTCAAAATCACTTACTATTGAGCTTGGAAGCTTGGCCAAACCCTAAACATGGCTGCTCATGGTACATTCAGCTGAAGCAAGAAGAAAGGGACACATTTGGGTTTTAAAATTTGTCTTTTAGTCCATTTTACCCTTAAATGACCAAAATGTCCTTTTTACTATTCTTTCAAATTTTACCCAACCAAGGCCATTTTTGTCCAACAAGTTATACAATGGTCTAATTACCATTGAAGGACCTCCCATTTAAAAATTCATAACAATTTGACACCTTTAACATGTAGAACTCAACTTTTGCACTTTTTACAATTTAGTACTTTTGACCAAATTGAGTACCCAAACATTGAAATTTTCGAACAAAATTTTCACGAAATCATTCTATGAAATTGTAGACCATAAAAATATAATAAAAATAAAATTTCTTACGTCAAATTTGTGGTCCTGAAACCACTGTTTCGATTAGGCCCTAATTCGAGATGTTACAGATAGGTTGAGAGAGGTGAGCTCAAGACATCCCTTTTATTTGGCTTTGCCGAGAGAAGTGCTTTACCTTTGTTTATCTATTGTGGTTTTTGAGCACTATATGCGAACTGACTTGTCCATTCCCTCTTTAATGGGAATTAATGCGGTATATAAGGATATTGATGCTTTAAAGTGGACCTTACCAAGAGCTTTTGGAGAATTATCAAACTTTTTAGGACCTTTCAACTACGGCCCATATATCTTAGGTATATTCATCTCTTGTTTCCCTTTGCCTATACCTATCGATTTATGTGTATTTAATTGTTGTATTTTTACTATACCTCAAGTTGTGATCTATTTATTAGATATTCACCTTTTTAAAGAATAATTTGGGTTCAAGTATTCATTGTTTCAAAAAAAATACATAGGTTCTTTTATGTTATTTACATTGCTCATTTGCAATTCTTTACATAACTTTTTTTTTGTTAACTCCATTTAAAAGTTAAACATAATCATAAATTTTGCTCTCAATCTTTATAGTTTTAGTCAAATTTGGCCCAATTGCTTTTCCCACTTTAGTTGGCCCTCAATCTTTTATTTTTGTCAAATTAGAAAAATTAATTTGACAAATTTATTAGAAATTGCAATAGATGTTGACATGGCAACCAACATGATGATCCACGTGTATTTTATAGTTGATGTGGAACTATGTTTTATCTTATATGCGATGTTAATAAATAATTTAAAATTTAAAAAATATTTAAAAATAAGAGCATGTATAAAATTTCCAAAATTTATGAACAAAACTCTTCAAAATTTAAAAAATGGAAAGTAATAATAATAAGTGTAGACACTCAATTTTGCCCGGGCCCAGAAATAAGTCCAAAAACAAAATTAATAAACACCAAAAAAAAAAGAAGTTCAAAGTTCAGTCCAGAATTACAAATATAATTTGGCCCGATCAGAACGGCCTATTACTTGAAAAGATTTAAGCTCCATCTATAAGCTTGACTCATATGGAAATATAATCTTCAATGATATGCAATCTTAGATGTGATATGCAATCTTAGATATGATACAATCTTAGATATGATTGTAATCTTAGATATGATACAATCTTAGATATGATTGCAATCTTAGATGTGATACAATCTTAGATATGATTGCAATCTTAGATATGATATACAATCTTAGAAGATATGATTTTGTAATCTTAGAGATTTAATTTGTAGATATCCTTTAATCTTAACCGTTGATGTAATTGATCTGTACCGTTGGATTTGGGGAGGCTCAACTATAAATAGAGGCCTCTCCCTTCATTGTAAACAACTTGAGTTTTGGGAAAGCAATAACAATTCTTGAGAGCATTCACTCAAATTTCTCTCCCTCTTGCGTTCTTACTCTCTGTGGTTTGTTCTTATTTTATTCTTCGTCTATCTTAGTTTTTCAACCTTTTTTAATTTTAATTTCTTCATTTTTCAAATATGTATGTTTATTCCTATCTTTTATACATTTGATTATGTATTTTATATATTATAATATTTAACCTTTTTATATAGTTTATTTTCAAATATATATTTTCTATGCATGTATATATATTATATTATATTATCATTTTTCAACCCTTTTTATTTTGATTTAATCCATGTTTCCCTAATTTTTTTATATATTTTAATTTTTTTAATAATTTTAGTATCATATCAAACTATTTCATTTTTAATATTTTTTTCTAGTATTACTCTTAGTAAATTATTTTTTTAAATTTTACTCAAATTATTATTTTAAAAAATATATTTCATTTAATTGTCATATTTTATCCAAAAGTTTTTCTAAAATGAGGCAATGTTTTTCGTATTTAGGAATTCGAGAAATAGTTCCCTAACATGCTGGGTTGCGATTTCCCGTTTGTCTAAATGCCTAAAGTATCCTTCTAAATAGATTTTGTAAATCACGAGATGATTTCAGTTAGAGAGTTTAAGAATATCGTGTCCTATCATGTTGGATGTGATGTTTGTATTCTTTCGGAGCTAAGAAATCCCGATTTTTCAACTTAAATAATTCCTATTTTAAAAAAGGGATCTTATTTTTAAATCCTTTCAAATTTTTGACATTAAGACAGAAATCTATTCAATTTGGTACTAATTTTGGGCGTTGCGAGGGTGCTAATCCTTCTTCATACGTAACCGACTCCTGAACCTGTTTTCTAAATTTTTGTAGACCAAAAAGTTTTATAAGGTGATCCAATCACACCTAAAAAGGTTGGTGGCGACTCCCGTTTTTGTTTTTCAAAAGTCGATCCCCATTTTTCAAACATCCCTTTAAAAAATGGTTTCGACAGCTTGGCCACTCCGCTGGGGACAATAAGAGAGTCAAGCCGTAAAATTGATTGATTTCTATCCTTTATCGAAATTTGAAAACTCGATTTGAAAACTATGATCTTTTTTTTTCATGTGTTTGCTGCATATGTTTGTTATTTTTCTCGCACACATTGCATTTGCATGACCGTTGTGGTCGCACCCTTAAGCGGGAGTGAAAAGCTAAGCTTTCGTGAGGTTTTCACCTCCGCATGAGATAGTGGATTACTTCCGGGATATATCTGTACCTATGTCTTTGTGAGATTTTCATCTCCGCATGGTCATAGGGAAATGTATCCTCCTAAACCGAACTTGGTCCATATGAGCCTATAATGGGTGAGGATCGAGGAATCTACTGGTTTAGGTACCCTTGCTTTAGAATCAAACTCATATAGTGATCTTTAAAGAGCTTACCCTAGCGAAGATAGTGATAGCCTTTAGTAAGCTACCCTTGTAAGTTCTTGATTATCATTTTCTTTATATATTATACTGACTTTTTTTTTATTTTGCTGTCATTGCATGTCATTTGGCATTTAAAGGTGTCGATTCACGGCTCGACTTCTAGATTAGAAAGTTTTGTAATGAGGAACGAATACCTTAATAAAGTGGAAAACAATGCTTCTGTTTGTACATGGTCAGAGAAAACCCAGTTAGAGAAAGGAGATAGTGTCACCGAGGGGTATACATCAGAATTTTGGGGCTTCACTCGTATCAGTTCAACACAGAATATTTTCGGGAGATGAAAGACATTTGGGCCCAATGGGATGACGAGGCTAGATAGCTTTCCTTTTAGACTTATAGAGATCTTTTTTATTTGCTAGACATTAAGGTAGATAAGCATCTATTTCGAGCTATGGTATAGTTCTGGAACCCTGCTTATAATTGCTTTACATTTGGAGAGGTAGATGTAGTGCCTACTTTAGAGGAGTATACAACCTTGCTTCGTTGTCCGAGAATTCAAGGTAACAAAGCTTATGTTAGGCCTGCTAGTCTCCCAATTTTTGTGAGGAAATTAGTGATGATCACAGGGATAAGTGAGCAGTGGGCTGTAGCTCGAGTGCAGCAAAAGGGCGATAGTAAGTGCATTCCGTGGGCCATTTTGAGGGATCTGATATTGACACACCCAGATATGAAGAAGAAGGTCAATGTTTTGGCCTTAAATATTTACGGCTTGGTGATTTTCCCGAAGGCGATAGGGCACATAGATGAGGCAGTCGCAGATTTGTTTGATCGTATTGGTAAACAGAACACACCGGTGCTAGCAATCCTAGCTGAGACGTTTAGATCCTTGAAGTACATGTAGGAGAGCCGGTGAAGTAGATTCATTGGATGCGCACAGTTGTTGTTAGTATGGTTCCATAATCACTTTTGGAAGCTTGAGAAGGTTTCTTGCCGAGTGTTCTTTGAGGGTTATTCCCCCTTAAAGGAAGCAGCAACTACACCAAGGAGCGACGATATTACAGAAGAAAGGTGGATGGATATTCTTCAGAATCTTTGAGAGGAGGAAGTTAAGGTGGATGGATATTCTTCAGAATCTTTGAGAGGAGGAAGTTTTGTGGAAAGCACCTTGGATAACTCCTAATGAAGTCCTTTATCGCTGCGGCAGTTTTGATTGGATACCTCTTCCTGGAATTTGGAGAGTCGTTGGCTATGCACAGTTACTCGTCCTAAGGCAATATAAAGTGGGGCAGTTCAGATAGAGGTCGAGAGTTAGCTTTGTTATTAGATAAGGTTAAGACTCTGGGCCTACGAGCGAAAGCATATTTGTAATCCGTTTTATGAAAAGACTTTTGTTCCTTAAATAACATTTTCTAAAATGAAACTGAATCAAGATCGATACCTTTTTGCATTCATGCATTTGCATTACATTACATCAAAGAAAAGAAGGTGTTGATTTGAAATTTGATTCTTAAATAGAATAGTTTGTCATAAGGAAACGAATTTCTTGATAAAGTGGATTATAGTGCGGTCGTCTGAATATAGTCCAAATAAATACGACGAGAGAAAGCTAATAGTCCACGAAGGAATACATGATGTAATTGCCAGAGATTCAAGCCAACAAAGGTTATCCAAGAGTATGACGAGAGAAAGCCGGAAGTCCACGAAGGAATACATGACTTGATTTAATTTCCAACGAAGATTATCCAAGAGCCGGCACTTTTTGATGAGTATCATGGAGATAAGCGAGTAAGAGATCGAGGCTCAGATTAAGCAACAAGGAGCTAGCAAAGGCATCTTTTAGAGAATTTACAGGATTCGACCATGAAGAAAAGATCAGCATTTACTTGGACTATGAAGGGCAAGACCACATATGTAATCTATTTTCATGTAAAGAAATTTGTTTTCTAGAAAAGTTATTCTAATGGAATTGAATTCAAGATCAACATCTCCTTTTCTTTTGCATTCATGCACTTGCATTGCATCACATCACATGCATTTAAATCTATAAAAAGACCTTAATTAAGGTTAAAAAGAGAAAGAAAAAGAGAAGAGGGTCACAACTGAGCGAAAAGAAGATACTCCCTTACATATCCTAGACTTTTGTATCAAGAGGGATAGCTTACCTGGAGATGGGGGTGTTTGGAAATGAAAATCATCCCATCAATGCCATACATAAGGAAGGGACTGAACAAAGAAACCTTGAGGGCATTCGCCCTTACGAACCGGAAAGTTCTTTAAACAATTGGACTGCAGAAGAACTTCTTGTAATCTTTAGGAAATTTATGGAGTAATATTCAGAACACTTTCATTGCTCTAAAGCCTAGAAGTAATGAGATTTCTTCTGTGAAATAGGCTCATGTTCGGACATCATTGTTTCAATAAAACATATCTTAATTCGAGCAAATGTTTCATCATTCTTTATTCTTAGATTTCCATCAAATTTCTTCATTCATAACATGTAAATAGTCATTCTTGAATTCATTATTCCTTGTACATTCTTTTGTGTGCCTATCATATATCCCTAGATATTAATGATACGGGAAACGATACTATAGATTCAGAGTTCCTTTTGAATGCGATATGTGTTTAGAGGAACTCAGTACTTTGAAGGTGACAGAAATTGTGACTTGTTTCTGAATTTGTTAAAAATGGTTTTACCCCATGAAGTGGTGGTAGGAAATATAGCCTTAGAGGAAGGAAAGATTACAAAATTAGAATTAACTGAGGAGACAAAAATTCAAAAATATGGTCCAAAGACGCATGCAGGAGGATTTGCAATTGCCAGGATAGACATGAGGTTTTGGGGCACTGTTGGCCCACCATGGAAAAAGATCGCATCAGTTGTACAATGAATGCCAAATTTAAAGGAGTCAAGACTTATGGGGCATGTATGTTATGGGCCTGAGCTCGTCAAAAGTTTCAAGCTGACAATGACTAATCTTTGTGGACGTCAACTACTCCATTAAGAGGGGAGATAGCTTCATATGCCAATATTACAAAGTCAAAAGTCATCCATTTCAAAAAAAAAAAAGAAAAAAAAGATTATATATAACTGCACAATGCCAAAAGTTTGCAGTCTTTTCAAAGATAATGCGCCATACCACAGTTCAACAAAGGTTGCCAAAAGAAAAGAAAAAAAATTATAGAAGATGACCGAGACTGGTAAAAATTGGCATAAGAAACTACCACCTACTCTCTATTCTTACGCTGGGACAAACACATTCAATTCCAGTTGTTTCAAAGGTTTCAACCGTCATTTTTGGAATGGGTGCATTGTTTGGCTTTCCTGAGCAGTCTAATGTGCCATCAAAAGCTGCGATGGTTAGCTCCAAGCGATGGCCATTGATTTCCAGCTATGGGGCATCAGGCCGTACACAGTCTCTGAAGCTTAAAATGGTAAATTCTTTCTTCGAAACCAGTTTCTGACAAAGTGGATGACGGTATCATGAAGGAATCTCTCTTAGACTTCTATACAAGTTCAGGGAAGAAGAAACCTGATCAAATTATTATTCTCAAGGATGGGGTTAGCAAGTCTCAATTCAATCAAGTTTTGATCAAGTTATTGAGGTTTGCAAGTTCTTTGACGAGAAGTGGAACCCTAAATATTGTGGTTATTGTTGTACGAAAAACCATCATACCAAGTTTTTTCAGTAGGGATCTCCTGACAATGTGCTACATGGTACTGTCATGGACAACAAAGTATGCCATCCAAATAACAATGATTTTTACCTTGGTACCCATGCTGGAATGATTGGAACCACAAGGCAGACCCACTATCATGTTCTCTTAGACCAGGCTGGGTTTTCGGCTGATGATCTGCAAGAGTTTGTTCATTCTCTATCCTATATGTATCAAAAGAGCACCACAGCCATATTTGTTGTGGCTCCTATTTGCTACGCTCATTTGGAAGCTTCACAGTTGGGGGCAATTTATGAAGATTAGGGATGCTTCAGAAACATCCTTGAGTCATAGTGGGATGTATGCTCTGGGAGTAATCTCTGTACCTCAGCTTTCTAGGTTGAAGGATAAAGTCAGCAACTTCATTCTTGTCTGCTGAGAATCATTGAATCATCTTTTTGTAGAGTTTGACAAACAACAGCCAGGACTGCTGCTGGGGCAATCCCTTTCTCATGAGTTTATGAATCAAGATTTTTCCTCCAAGCTTTGATGGAGTTAAGAATTGAATACCTCTAGTAAACTTAACTTGAAAGTATTCATCCTAAGTAAATGAACCAAGAATGGATGACACAAACTTATGAAAAAGAAGGTTCGTCCAAAAGAATTTCATAAAGGAAACCTTGTGCTGAAAGAGATCCTTCCAATGCAAAAGGATGCCGAATCGGGAAGGGCCATATGTTGCGAAGAGGGCTTTCTCTAGAGATGCATTGATTTTGACAAGAAATGGATAGGAAGAATTTATCTGATCCAGTGAATTTGGACTCGGTCAAGGAGTACTTTGTCTGAAGGAGAAGGGAAGCCAAAGTGAAAACCCGCAAAGGGCACTTTGGGACTTCTATTTCAAAAAAAAAAGGGAAAAAAGAAAAGAAAAAAAAAGAAAAAAGAAAAATGGGGAGGCTAAGGTGAAAACCCGCAAAGGGCGCCTTGAGACCAAAGGGGTTTTGAGTTGAAAACCCGAAAAGGTAGCTCAAATTTAGAAAGTCATGCAGTGACCTTGCTATACCGGATTTGAAGAGAAGTGAAGTATGTTACAAATCGAAGCATCAACGAATTACTTTGGATCTTTTAAACACATGTTGAACTCAAGAAAGTCTTCATGGAGCTGGTGTATAGACGCTCAAGCGGCGATATCTGGGGCATCTGACTTCTGTCCTATTTACTATCTTTGGATTCTTTTTCTTCGCAAAGATATGTTCTCAGGTTAATCTTTTTGCATTCCTTCCAATAATTTGTCCAAATCTAATTATCCTCAGGATCAATTTATTTGTCTTCCATTATTCATAAAGCATGTTGCATTGAAATAATGATAGATGAACTAAAATATCTTCACAAACGAAGTTTTGCATATTACTCTGGAAATTTCTAGATAATACAAGAAACTGAAACAAGACAATTGTTTAAGGAATTCTCATATGTATGGGTTAGAGATACTCGAGAGATTTTCTTTTTTTAGTCTAAAAGGTGGTTGGACGTTTTAAGCAATATTGATCTTAAGAAAGGATCATTTCATAAATATCTTCAGTGGATCGTAACATTTGGGGAATGGTACAGTAGACCAAATTGATGGAGAAGATTCGAGGCATACGAGCAGAGTATGATTGATATGTCGAGAAGAACAAGGTGGAAAGCTCGATAGATGAATGAGTGATGACGTCTGAAATAGGAGTTATTTTCATAAACATTTTGCATCATAATATGTCTAATTAGGAGCATTTGACTCATTTCAATCATGGCATCTTAATTATTTGGCATAAGCACAAATGCCAAGAAATCAATTCCACAGGTGGATTCTCTAGTGGACAATGTAGCAAGATTGATTGAAAATTACAAAAGATACGCCTTAACTCCCTAAACAGTAGGGTAACAGGTTAAAGTATAGCAGATCTGACCTTCATTGAAGCAGATCCAAGATGATTTGGCATCTCTGTATTAGACGGGGAGCAGATCGAAGACACAGCAGATCTGACCTTCAAGTATTTACATTGAAGCAGATCCAAGATGATTTGGCATCTCTGTATTTGACGGAGAGCAGATCGAAGATATAGCTGATTTGGCTTTCACGTGTTTACGTTGGAGCAAGTCTAAGATGATTTGGCATCTCTATATCGTTAGAGAGCAGATCGAAGATAGCAGATTTGGCATCTCTGTATTCGGCGGAGAGCAGATCGAAGACATAGCTGATTTGGCTTTCACGTGTTTACGTTGAAGCAAGTCTAAGATGATTTGGCATCTCTCAGATTGTCGAGAGCGGATCAAAGATGGCGATTTGGCGCCTCAGTATTGTTAGGGAGCAGATCAAAGATAGCAGATTTGGCATCTCTCAGATTGGCGAGAGCGGATCGAAGATAGCGATTTGGCATCTCTCATTCGGCGGAGAGCGGATCGAAGACATAGTTGATTTGGCTTTCATGTGTTTACGTTGAAGCAAGTCTAAGATGATTTGGCATCTCTGTATCGTCAGAGAGCAGATCGAAGATAGCAAATTTGGCATCTCTTTATTGGGGGAGAGCAGATCGAAGATAGCAGATTTGGCATCTCTGTATTCGGCGGAGAGCAGATCGAAGACATAGCTAATTTGGCTTTCACGTGTTTACGTTGAAGCAAGTCTAAGATGATTTGGCATCTCTGTATCGTCAGAGAGCAAATCGAAGATAGCAAATTTGGCGTCTCTGTATTGGCAGAGAGCAGATCGAAGATAGTAGATTTGACATCTCTGTATTGGCAGAGAGCAGATCGAAGATAGCAGATTTGGCATCTCTGTATTCGGCGGAGAGCAGATCGAAGACATAGCTGATTTGGCTTTCACGTGTTTACGTTGAAGCAAGTCTAAGATGATTTGGCATCTCTGTATCGTCAGAGAGCAGATCGAAGATAGCAGATTTGGCATCTCTGTATTGGCAGAGAGCAAATTGAAGAAGCAGATTTGGCGTCTCTGTGTTTGACGGAGAGCAGATCGAAGATATTAACATGACAGTCATGAGTTTGCAAGAAGTAGATTGAAGCCGTCAAGAAGCCATTTAAAGAAGATCAAGAACTCAAGACTCAGTGAGACAGGGCAAAATTGGTCTTTTTATAGTCTTTGCTCTATTCCTGTTACACAGCAATGAGAAAAGAGGGGCAGCTGTAGACACTCAATTTTGCTCGGGCCCAGAAATAAGTCCAAAAATAAAATTAATAAACCCCCCCAAAAAAAAGAAGTCTGAAGTTCAGTCCAGAATTACAAATATAATTTGGCCCGATCAGAATGGCCCATTACTTGAAAAGATTTAAGGTCCATCTACAAGCTTGACTCACATGGAAATATAATCTTAAATGATATGCAATCTTAGATGTGATATGCAATCTTAGATATGATACAATCTTAGATATGATTGCAATCTTAGATGTGATACAATCTTAGATATGATTGCAATCTTAGATATGATATACAATCTTAGAAGATATGATTTTGTAATCTTGGAGATTTAATTTGTAGATATCCTTTAATCTTAACCATTGATGTAATTGATCTGTACCGTTGGATTTGGGGAGGCTCAACTATAAATAGAGGCCTCTCCCTTCATTGTAAACAACTTGAGTTTTGGGGAAGCAATAACAATTCTTGAGAGCATTCACTCAAATTTCTCTCCGTCTTGCGTTCTTACTCTCTGTGGTTTGTTCTTATTTTATTCTTCGTCTATCTTAGTTTTTCAACCTTTTTTTATTTTAATTTCTTCATTTTTCAAATATGTATGTTTATTCCTATCTTTTATACATTTGATTATGTATTTTATATATTATAATATTTAACCTTTTTATATAGTTTATTTTCAAATATATATTTTCTATGCATGTATATATATTATATCATATTATCGTTTTTCAACCCTTTTTATTTTGATTTAATCCATGTTTCTCTAATTCTTTTTATATATTTTAATTTTTTAATAATTTTAGTATCATATCAAACTATTTCATTTTTAATATTTTTTTTAGTATTACTCTTAGTAAATTATTTTTTTAAATTTTACTCAAATTATTATTTTAAAAAATATATTTCATTTAATTGTCATATTTTATCCAAAAGTTTTTCTAAAATGAGGCAATGTTTTTCGTATTTAGGAATTCGAGAAATAGTGCCCTAACATGCTGGGTTGCGATTTCCCGTTTGTCAAAATGCCTAAAGTATCCTTCTAAATAGATTTTGCAAATCACGAGATAATTTCAGTTACGAGAGTTTAAGAATATCGTGTCCTATCATGTTGGATGTGATGTTTGTATTCTTTCGGAGCTAAGGAATCTCGATTTTTCAACTTAAATAATTCCTATTTTAAAAAAGGGATCTTATTTTTAAATCCTTTCAAATTTTTGACATTAAGACAGAAATCTATTCAATTTGGTACCAATTTTGGGCGTTGCAAGGGTGCTAATCCTTCTTCATATGTAACCGACTCCCGAACCTGTTTTCTAAATTTTCGTAGACCAAAACGTTTTATAAGGTAATCCAATCACACCTAAAAAGGTTGGTGACGACTCCCGTTTTCGTTTTTCAAAAGTCGATCTCCGTTTTTCAAACATCCCTTTAAAAAATGGTTTCGACAATAAGTACATAAAATTTGGCTAGTCTATTGTTTGAATTGCTCTTTTTTTTGTTAACTCTATTTTGAAACGATGATGGCTCTTTGTGTTTGACATGCCCTTATGTGATTGTTACCTAACGATATGCATTGGCATATGTATGTTTCGTATAATTTGATAAACAAGAACTAAAGTGTATTAGAAAAAGAAAAATAAACCAAAATCTTTTACTAAAGTAAAAGAAATCAATCTGAAAAATGACTTCGGTTGAAATCAAGCGATTGAAAAAGGAAAAAGAAAGCAAACCCTAAACCTTTATAATCAACCTAAAGCAATCATTATGAATCCTACAAAGAAACTGAGTAAAACTCAACCATTAAGTGCGATTTTACTTTTTAATACATTTTACTTTTTTTAATCAAATGACTAGGCTCACAAGTACGAATTGGAAGCTGAAAATTAAATTATAAAATTTTAAAGAATTAAAGTACAAATTTTTTAAAAATATATTTATTAGTTTAGAATTTTAAAAGAATTAAATTAAAATTTATCATCTTTGAAGATTTAAAGTATATTTTTACTATTAAAATAACTTAAAATTTTAAAAATTTCAAGGAACATAATTTGCTTTTTTTTTTTAGGGGGGTGGTTAGCTCACTTCCCCTTTGCGGCGTCCCTACATATGCAATAGCAAGTAAAATACAAAAAGTTACATCATATTTTTAAATGGAGTTAACAGAAAAAAGTTATAAAAATGGTTAAAAATGAGCAATTTATAAAATAGAGGGATTATTTTTACGAGCTTTTTATATTTTTTTTCTAATTTTTAATTTTGAAGAATTCTTGAAATTTGTTGATACCGATGTTTTACAAGGAGGGACAAAAAAGGAGTAGATAATGGTGACAGGGAGACCGATTCACCTGTTATAGGCAGAGAGTCAAAGTATCTAAAGAAGAGGAGAAAGAGGAGAAGGAAGGAGAAGGGAGACTAGAGTATACTGCTTAAGGGAGTAAAAGTGGGAATAAGATCCCTTTTGTATTGTATGTTGGGTATATATAGGGAGAAAGTCTCATTGCTTGTAATGTCACGTCATCAACAACACGAGTGGCGGCCTGCTCGTGTGGTCAGTCAAGTGGCAAGTCTAGGGTATATTGCTTAAGGGAGTAAAAGTGGGAAGAAGATCACTTTTGTATTGTATGTTGGGTATATATAGGGAGAAGGTCTCCTTGCTTGTAATGTCACATCATCAACAGCACAAGCGATGGCCTGTTCGTGTGGTCAGTCAAGTGGCAGGTCTATTACATGTTGGTTTTTGTTAAGTGTAGTTTTGTGTGGGCATACTCTAACATTCCATTTACGGAGGTAGTACGAGATTGTTAGGCTTCAATAGTCCCTTAGTGGTCCCCTCTTGGGGATAAGAATGTGTCGCTAATAGTAGGTGGCCTGATGGAGGACCTATTATTAGTGGGTGGCTTGATAGGAGAGCGAACAATAGAGGTTTCCATAGATCGAGTCGGGTCAGATTCTGACTGAGTCTAATCAAAATCTTCAGCTTGATTGGTAGGCTTGGGCTTGGCCCGACCCAAAAAACAAGATTAAATTTTTGTCAAAACCCGGCCCAAATTATATATATGAAACTCGAGCCTGCCCGATTTGGCCCTCTTTTTCTAAAATTCTATTATTATTTTTTATGAGCATATTGTTTGCTTGAAGAAAAGAAAAAATTTGGTTCTTTTCGTCTCACATAACATAAGGATTTCTACACCAAATATTTGGGTTTGCTTTGATGAAATGAGGTAAGCCAATGTGTATATATATACTTGCTTCACCAAACCCCCAAAATGTTTACTATTTTTCTTTATTATGCTTGTTTAGAATAATATGATATAAATAAACTAATTTTATCAAAGAAAAGAAGACAATGAAAAAGAAAATGAGATGGGTAATTTTCTTTTTAAACAGACCATCCATGGCCGCCGCACAATTACAAGTTTCTACTTTCGGAGAGGGAAGCACTGCTTCGATTAATGATAGTACTAGTTATAATAAACCTTTCCAACTACAAAGAAAGCAATCTACAAAGCAGAAGTATGGGTTTATTGCTGATAACTTCTCAACCTTCGATTAGGTTCCCTTTTTTTTTTTGTTCCCCTCAACTTGAAAAGAAAAGAAAAGAAAACTAGGAAGTAGGAAGAAGTAGTGGTGACAAATGAAACAAGAAGCATCAGTGGCAAAAAAGTATGAAGCAAAAAAAAAAAAAATTGTCATTAAGGATTAGGGAAGGGGAAATAGAGATCGGAAAGGGAATTAAGGATTGGGAAGGGAAAGAGGAATATGAGGAACTTGGTCTGCTGGGAACAGGGGTAAAATATTTAGGTTAATAAAATTAGGCTAGGCTCGAGCTGAAAAAACTTTACTCGAAGCCCGATCTATTTTTTAAATGGGTCAAACCCAATTTTCAAGCCTATATTTTTGTCCAAATCCTCTTATATTTTGACAGGCGGTCAAAGGAGGGTGGGGTGCCTTTTATTGGTGGCATGAAGTATGTTAGTGGTTGATTATGAGGTGACCAACGGGAAGTTCATCTGTAGGGGCCTTTTAGATCACTTATCTTGTTGTTACATATCTCACCAGAGTAGGGGTATAACAAAAATGTTTATAATTTTTATATATTTTGAATTTTTTTTAATTTTAAATTACTTGCTGAGTGACATACATAACAAAATAGTAGCACGACAATTATAATGTACTTGTACATATGATAGAATTTCTAATGGTTTTGTTAAATTGTACTGGAAATTTTTCAATTTGATAAAAACTCAAAAGATCAAAAAGGTTTAGGATAAAAAAAAGAAAAAAAAAAGCATATGCCAACTTGACAAAAGTTATAAATGTTAGAGGTTAAACAGGTAATTATACTTCAATTTTAAACGGAATTAATGAAAGAAAAGTTATCCAATGGACTGAAAATGAGTCATTCAAAAAGTAAAGATTCAATCAAACAAAAGTAATGAATTAAATCCAAACAAATTGATAAGTAGAGGGACTATTCTTAAGATTTACCAATAATTTTGCTTGGCTTAGCTGCGTTACATTGACGCAAAGAAAAGAGGGTGTATAAGAGAGGTCCTTTCTACAGTGACTGATAAATAAAATAAATGAAAGAAATGAAATTAAGAAAAACACGCCGGCAGGCATCCACTGTTCGATTTTGATATTAATTTTTTATGATTCAAAATGAACCGTTGGATCAATCCTCCTATAAATACACATTATTATTTATTATTATAAATAAGAAAAAAGAGAGATAAAAAAGGAAAACCTTCTCTCAAATCTTGGCTCGCCAGTCGCTTCTGTTTCTTCTTCTTTTTCTTCATTCTGTTGGCTGCTGCTGCTGCTTTGGTGGCGTGATTTAGAAGCCACAACTCAATTTCATATAAAGAAAAAAAAGAGTGAGATGGATCCAGACGCAGTAGCCAAGGCCTTCGTCGAGCACTACTACTCCACATTCGATGCCAACCGGGCCGGTCTAGCCAATCTCTACCAGGAGGGTTCCATGTTGACCTTCGAAGGTGAAAAGATCCAGGGCTCTCAGAGCATCGTCGCTAAACTCACCAGCCTTCCTTTCCAGCAGTGCAAGCACAACATCACCACCGTCGATTGCCAGCCTTCTGGCTCCGGCGGCATGCTCGTCTTCGTCAGCGGTAACCTCCAACTCGCTGGCGAGCAGCATGCTCTCAAGTTCAGCCAGGTATTTTTCTTATTAGCTCAGCCATCTACGGCTAATCTTATGTGTCATTCTTGAAATCATCGGTTATATCCTTGTGTTAATTTCACGATTCCATTTCGTATTGGTAAATCTTTTAACTTGGTGTTTTGATTTGACTGAAGTGGGAGCGGGAATCGAAATGTTCTCTATGGGATCTTAATAATGGTCTTATCTGTGATGTTTAAGCCTTAATGCTCATCGGATTTGCTTAAGATTACAGTTCCAGGAATTGCACATTTTTCATTCATTTTGCATCTATATTGATGGGATTGGTTAAGGTAAAAAAAAAATTATTTCGGCTATAAACCCGATTTCATTAAATTGTGCCATAATACGTTTTGGAAGATGTGGATATGTTTTTGGATCCACCATCTTTCCATACAACCTGCTCCACTTTTACTTTGTTTTGCAACCTGGAACTGCACATTTACATGTTCCTTGTCATCAATTATTTGGACCCTGTCGCTCCTGGATATTCCTATCCTCTTGCTATAAGCGTGGTGTGGGCCGTAGTTGTGTAGGTAATTATACTATAGACACAGCATTCAAGAACTTGCTTTTGTTTCATTTTGTTTATTGCGCCCTTTGCTAGTACTCATTTCATTTTTATACTTGTCTTTTTCGCATAAGTGACAGAGGTCCTCTCAGTGCTCACTCTGAACAATTATCTGCCATCTCCCTTGATGTTGTTTCTTGCGACTCTACTGGATATAAAAGAAAATCCACTACCACATCCCCCCTCCTCACCTGGAGACATTGATGATTTCCTTATGGTTTATGTCTTTCATTCACGTGGAGCAAACTTATATATGTGTTTCATCTATGTTGATAGTTAACCAATGTTTACCCCAGATTACATTTTTTTTGAAGTACACATTTGTATTCAACATATTTTTGGGTATAGATATGGGGATATGAGCCTCCAAGATCCTCTAAATTTTATAACTTAGGAAATTGAATATACAGACATCGACATTAACACCCCAATTTGAGCAACATAGTAGTTAACCGTTTTATGTTGCCTAAAATTATGAATGCAAAGACATTATGTTTTTAATGTTGTGTTTAGAAAACTAATAGATATTGCATCCACTAATGCCTTGGTGCAGTTTCATTAACAACTTTACTAACCTAGGTTATCTTTATGTTGCATTCTGCTATCAGATGTTTCATTTGATGCCAACGCCACAGGGAAGCTTTTATGTGTTGAATGACATATTCAGGTTGAACTACGCGTGAAGACGATGATTAATCAAGGGATGGGAATACAATGCCTGAGGATTTAAAACACGTTTTGCCTATTTTAGGCTTAAATGAAATTTGGAATTTTGTTTTTTTGGGGGTTGATTATGTTTCGTGTTCCATTATGGTTTCCATATCTCTCCATATTTCAGGGACTGATTGGTTCAGTTGGTGAAAGACGCTATCTTGTGAATTGGATGTTTTGATTGAGACTTATTTCAGTTATTTTCAAATCAAATGAATCATAGATATGTATATGCAATTGTATGCCCGCTGTGAATGTTTTTTCTGTTTCTTTGTATTATTTTCGTTTGAAAGGATTGAACCTTGTTCGTGCACATAACACGGGTCTGGACCTTGGTTTTGAAACATTGGGTGGTTAATGTTGTGATATACACATGCACATATGATTATCTTGGAATCACAGATGTATTATTGGATTAGAAAAACCCAATGAAAACAATCTTTAAAACTGAGTTAAAATCCAAAGCAAAAGAGTAGAATTTTGATTATTGATTGATTATACTAGATGGAATACTAAATAAAATTATTATTTCGATACGTTGCTACTCACTTTTGAACAGAATAAACAAAAACAATGATTGGTAAAACCTTGGATGGCTACCACTCAGTGTCCTTCACCGCTGGATCCCAGATGTGGGAAATCGGGAAGTTGAAGAGAGGGAGGTGAAGCTGAAGCATCAGCAAGGTGATTATAATGTTGTTGTGTAGGTTTGGCTTGACCTTTGAGCAGTGTAACAAGCCAACTTCCAACAGATTTAAAAGGGTGAGTGAGACCATTTTTAACCTGGAGGAGGAGTGATGCTTCAGAGACTTGCCAGAACAAAGTGACGACAATCATCACCGAAAGAAGGCCATGGGTTATGGTATTCTGCTTCTTTATTGCTTTAAGCCCTTTCACCAATTCTTCAACACCCATTCCCCCACATCCACTGCCATTTTCACTTTTTGCCTCTGCTTTATCATCTTCAGCCCTTGGAAGATTTAACTCCTCAACTTCAGATTGCTTCAGGGTGTTATTTTCTTTTAATGATTCTAACTGTTCAACAACAGCATGACAACATTAAAAATAAATACCAATGATGTTTAAATCAGTTCTTCAAGATGAAGAAAAACCCATTTTTGATGGGGGGGAATTAGAACTATGGAGTTGGCGAGTGTAAGGGCATCTTAAATGGGGATTTTGCAAACGAGGTCTGGTTAGTTCATATGAAGTTGCTCTGAATGAATGAATAGTTTGGTTTTAGATTAAGATTTGGATTTTGTGATGTAGTGTACATACCTGAGAGAACAATCTGGAGAGGAGGTGGTCATTATCGTTTTCAGAGATATCTTTTACTGTGGTACCTTCTAAGAGTTTCTGGATTGCCTGATTGATAAGCTCAATATCTTGAGTTGATTCCATTGGTTCTCAACATGGAAATTTCACTGCTTTCTTTGTTGGAGGTGGATGAAAGCCGCCGGTAAGTGGTTTTTCTTCCGCTTAGAGGTTGAACAGGTGCAATAGATGTCTAAACCCCCTAAAGCTATAACAAAGTTGAGGCCACTAGGCTATGATGTCATCTTGTCTGGCCCACTGCCCAATCTGCGAATGTTCATGAAACCCACATCCAAAACCCATTCCAAGTCCAACTATGCCTTTTTCTTTCTCCAAATCTAGTGTTTGATTTGATCAAGTGGGTTTAATTTTATTAAAATTGGATTAATTTTAATTCGACTTTATTTAAACTTAAACTTAATAAATTATAATTTTATGAATCGAATCTTATTATTTATTATGCCAGTTGCAAGCCCTACTGCCTTCCCTAGGAGAAAAAGAAAATGAACAATTACAATTTGAAGGAATGAGGAAGTTAAGTTCATCAAAAATTGCAGCAACTTTTCAAGGAGTATCATTTTCACCAAGCAATGCATCAATGCAGGATTTGTTGTTGGATTCGAGGGTGGTATTATGCCAATTGTGAAGGAAAATTAGTTAAGAACCTAGCCTTAGAGAAAAGGCTTTAACCACAAGTGTTGATGAGCAGCCAGTTGTGCATTGTCTCCCAAAACCATCAAGCCTTGACTATCTCTAACAATAACAACAATGCTTGCTTTGTGTGATGAATTATTAAAGGTTGCATCGCAGTTGAGTTTGAGTGATCTTGATGGTAAAGGTGTCCAAGAAATTTCTTTCAGAGTAGTTAAATTCATGGTTGAGGTCGAAAAGGGAGATACAACCAAGTTGTGTGAAGAACCCATGAATTCTGTGAACCATCAAGGATCCGTTTATCAGAAAACATAGGTGCGTATCCAGTTAAGGTTTATTGCTATAAATATCACAAACTAGGTTAGTTTTTAAATTTTTATTTTCTGCTATGTAAGAAAACCGTTTTCAAAGTAGATTTTTTCTAACATGGATGTGGAGCCCTTAATAGAGAGGACACATGAGGCCATTATAGTGGCAGATACAAAGGTGCAGCCTGGTAGTAGCCACAAAAGGAGAAGGACTGAAAGGGGCTCTTATAGTACCAATGAGAGCAGTGGTAGTAGGTTGGTCTGCCGTAAGCGAAGCAAGAAACCAGTTAGATCTAAAAGGGAGATTACTCTATTGCTTGTCCCTGCTCATCTCGAAAATGGAGTTCGCCACTTTAATAGACTTAACTCTTAGCTCTCAAAGTCCGCCTCAAGAGCCCGCTCCCAACATTGCCCTTTCTATACCATCTTCCATCCCTACTGGCTTAAGGAAAAATCCCTCTTCTTTTGGTGGGTCATCAAGGTTATTCTCATGGAGGGACCTTTTTAATGCGGGTCAGCATCCTTCTCTCCAGTCGAAATCAGCCAGTGGAAGGAAAGTGGCCTCCCTCAAGAGTTGAAAGAATGCACTCTACCCTCGTCCTCTGAAGCTAACCAACCATCACTAATAGAGTTGGTGGACTCCTACTAGATAATGGTGTATCAATGTGGCTTTCTTGGCTGGGCCTTTCAAAAGTGTTGTAGTAGAAATGAAGCTAGACGGGCCAAGTTAGAAATGGCCTTGGCAGCACGAGATTAAGAACTGGCTCAGCTTCGTCAAACACAAGAGGCTACGGCCCACCATATCCATGAGTTTGCCAAGTCTGTCTCCAGCTGGAAGACTAAGTACAACTTTCTAAAGATGGAATTCGAGGATAGGGTACGCTGACTAGAGAGCCAGATCAAGTCCTTAGAGGAACGACACTTAGCAGACTTGGAGAGAGTGCAGAGGGCGAACAAGGAAGCCTTAGAATAACACAAGGCAGATACCACGACGGAGATAACAAATTGTATTCCCAAATTAAGATACAACCATATTCTACACACCCAAGTTGTTAATAGGACTTTTGATGTGAGCTAGGTGAATTTCAGCTGCTTGCGCTAGTTTACCAGCGTTGATCTAGGCTTCAATATGATGAATCCCTCTGGTGCTGAATGAGAAGAGTTCCAGAAGAGGTGAGGGTGTAACACCCTTATCCGTATTCAGTGCCGAAATAGGGTTATGAAGCATTACCAGACTTATAACATATATAAATTTACTATTTTCATACATCGATCAAATCATACAATCATCATTCAAACTCAAACAATTTGTCCCTTATAATAGCCTACGAGGCCTTAAACATGTTTTAAAAGTGGTTTGGGACTAAACCGATAGCATATGAAAATTTTAGAAACTTAAGAAAAAATTCAAAACATACAGGGGTCACATGCCCGTGACCAGGTCGTGTGCCTCACACGTCTTTAGACACGCCCGTGTTTCAGGCCGTGTAAAAACAAAGCACACATGCTGACTTGGGTTACAAGGCCGACCACATGCCCGTGTGTCTAGCCCGTGTGCCCTTCGAAGTGGCCATACAAGCCCATGTGCCAGGCCGTGCCAAAACTGTAGGGTATACTGACTTATGCAACACGGGTAAGTCACATGCCCGTGTGCTAGGCCATGTGCTAATTAAGGAAGTATACTGACTTGTACCACACGGCCGGTCACACGCTCGTGTGTGAGACCGTGTGGAGCATACTGACTTTATTTTAATTCAACACGAGGGGACACATGGCAGTGTAACATAACCGTGTGTCACATATGGCTGAGGCACATGCCCATGTCTCTGCCCATGTGGACGAAAATAGGCTATTTGCAAAGCCATTTTGCCACCCTATTTTCACATACATGCACAAGCATAAAATTTCATCAATCCATAACTCAATAGGCAGCCATTCCAATACATTTTATACATATATGATACCAATTCAACATAGTATTCAAATACGTAATTAACATCATGCATTTTCCAATCATATGCCAACCACATATCAAGATAACATTTGCATAATTCCATTTCATCTAATACTTACCAAAACATACCAAAACATAATATCAAGTTTAGCCAAGTCACATGGCTTAGACTTATACCACAAAATGTACTAAAATCATTATCTCAAGTAACCATACTTATCATATTTAATACTAGCCTGTACATGCCATATTTATATATCCACAAGTTCAAAAGTACCAATTGGCAACTAGATAGTGTGATGTGTAACTCTAACTTGTCTGAAATGAACGAGCTATCAAACCTCTATAAAACATGGAAAAAGAAACAAAGTAAGCTTTATAGCTTACTAAGCCCGTATAATTCAGAATTAAACTTACCATTTATACAATTAAGGCAATAAATAAGGTACACTCAACTCAACTTCCAAATGTCTAAACACAAACATTCATCAACAAGTTAGCTAGATAAGTACATGTAAACATCCATTATTTCAATTCAATACTCAATATATTGCATTATACCAAATTCATATATCATGTACAACATTAGTTACATTTCATTCTCAATCATATAAACAATAATCCATTTGCAAACAATAGCTAATCCATATAAACAATATTTCATCCATATAAACAATATTTATGCCCATTGAACCTATTAGAATATCGAGGGATACTCGGGATTATGTATAAATCAGTAATCCGTCAATTCATTATTATTTTCCACTCTTTTGAGCTATGAACAGTAAGCTCCTCCTGAGCTAATGAAAACAGTAAGCTCTATTGAGCTGAAATGGTAAGCTCTGACGAGCTGAAACGGTAAGCTCTGACGAGCTGAAAACAGTAAGCTCTTATGAGCTGAAACGGTAAGCTCCAACGAGCTAAAAATAGTAAGCTCTTACGAGCTGATATATCAGTAAGCTCATACGAGCTGCGGTGAGTCCGCAACACATGTAGGATCTCGACCAAAACGGTAACCCTAGTGACATGTCACTCGTATCCTACGAATTATTACAGTTCAAACGGGGATTCAGTAACCATTAAACTATATCGATAAGACATTCACATTCCAAGTATATCAACTACTCAATCATACAGATTCATTACAATTATTTCAAGTATTTAAAAATTTGATTTTAATTATACGAACTTACCTCATATTGCTCGGATAATAACTATTGGCTATTCGTCAATCTTTCTTTTTCCCCGATTTAAACCCAATCTCGGTTTATCTTGATCTATATATTATCAAAATTAGCTTATTTAATCAACTATTTATACAATTTTTTCCAAAACATATATTAGAGCTATTGTACACATTTACCCCTAAACTTTCACATTTTTACAATTTAGTCCTTATCACATAAAATTGCAATTGATGCAATTAAGTACAACCCATACTTAGTTGATTTTCCTATATATTACTAGTAGCCCATATTTATAATTTATTCATACTTCTACCCATATAATTTTACATTTTTACAATTTAATCCCTTTTTGATATTTTTGTCAAAAATCACTTAACAAAACTAGTTTAACTAACAACAACTATTCAAATATTTAACAGTTTCAAATTCTAAGGTACGAGCTAGCTAGAATACAAAGCAAAAATCTTAAAAACGTAAAAATCATTAAAAACCGAGCTAAAATAAACTTACAATTAAGCTCCAAAGTGACAGAATATTCAAAGCCTTAACAATGGCTTCCTTCTTCTCCAATTTCAGTTGAAAGAAAGAAAGATGGACACATTTTATGACTTTGTTTTTATTTATTATAACTTATTTCATAATTTACTAAATTACCCTTGATTCAAAACAATAAAATTCACATGTTTTATGTCCATAAATGTCCACTCACCAACATAGGACCTTAAATTTTAGGTTATATAGCTATTTAATACCTTTAGCTAATAGAACATGCATTTTACACTTTACGTGATTTAGTCATTTTTACTGAATTAAACATTCAAACAGTAAATTTTCTTTACAAAACTTTCACACAATAATTTTATCATGCTGTAAAATTTAATAAAATAATAAAATAAATATTTTGACTTCGAATTTGTGGTCCCGAAACCACTGTTTCGATTTGACTCAAAAATGGGTTGTTACAGAGGGAATCTCAAAATCTCTTATTCTCTTCAGAACCTGAGCCAAACACTTCCGCCCCCATTGAGGAAGCCAACGATGAGGGGGAGAAACATAGAGGAGACGACTGCTCTGCCACTTAATCATCTTTGTACTTGTATTGGTTCTCCATTTTAATGGAAACTCTCGTCTTTATTTTCCTTGTTTTTTGTTTACCATCCATCTTGCAATGATCTGCTAACCTGCACTTAAGCTCATCACATTTATAAAAACTTAAGAGATTGAGCCAAATCTAATGTAACATGTATATAGGGGTTATTTCATAACTTCCTATGTCTACAGGATCGATTAAATTGAAGCTCTTGTACCACTAAATTGTAACACCCTAAATCTAACCCAGTCACTAGGTTCGGATATGAGTGTCACAAATGACTTGAATAACCTAACGACCGCTAACCCGTTACTCACAAATTTAATTATGTATACATATATCTATCATTTTAACAATCAACCCGTAATCAATTCCATGTTTAATGACTGATTTCATACACTAATTTCTTTTTGAAATTAGATTTAATTCCTTTTAGTACTAAGCCTTTATAGTCATTCTTCATTGTTAATACAAATAATGATTTACAAAATTTCCAACTTGAGTCTTTACTACAACTACACTATATTATCCCCCGAGGCGTGGCTTCTAAGTGTGTCCCTCTGTATAAATAAAATAGCTATTGCGCTCAACACTCGAATATTGCAGTGTCTGGCTTGGTCTCTCCACTCGATCCTTGAGTATTCATCTACCCTACATACAAGTAGTAAATTTTATAAGTTTAGAAGAACTTGGTGAGATCTATACATAGGTATTCATAAAAGACTTCTTAAAATTTAAGAAGATGAGATTTTATGGACAAAGCTAGAACTCCTTGAATTCCGTAGGAGAATTTGCAAATTTCACTAGCGTAGTCAATGCCTTGTTCTCTTTGTGCCAATTGTTGGCGAACATAACCACTGGTTTGGCCATAACTATGTTCCATCTAACAATATTTTCTTGTGTATCTTGATCCTATTTATCATCATTCTAAACTTTCCTTATAGTATTCATGATATGCCTCATCACTGATACCCGTATTCGCCATCACGAGTTGGTGACAACTATTAGCGTTTTAACTGAGAATTTGCCATAACTGCGGATCCTTACTTTGATCCCTTTAATTCACATTGAACTCCATATGGATCTACCGTACCATTTTGACAATAACCTACTTTTCGACTTAGCATATGCTTGATCCTTTTCTTGAATAAGGTCTCTTCCTAGTATCCTCATTTTCGGACTTGAATATTATACTTGGCTGACTAAATAAACATTATTTTTTTCTGGGTCAACTCGTACCTGCAATGTAACCCCAAAGTACTTATTCACCTTAGTCCAATATTTTAAGACACTCCAATTAATAGATAGTTCCTAGTGGTGATAGTTCCTAGTGGACTATCTCCTACTCAGGTATCCCGTGGTGATTTCCACCTTTGGTAGTCTCACATGGTTTTCCTTTTGCTTTATGGCCTGGATGGACTTTCATTTCTTCCACTATTTTTCGACAGACTCTCCACCCAAGCTAGTCCTCAACGAACTCTTCTGCGCTACGTAGTCTTATTCGAGCTCCCTTTTTCTCTATAGACCTCTAGCTGACTTTATCGATCAAACTGTTTGGGTGATCCTCGCTTTCAAGTAATCCTTGGTGGACTTCCTACTTTTTCTGGCGACCCCTTTATCAATTTCGCTTGAAATTTCAAGAATCTGATGAACCTTTACGTACCCTTAGCCAATGGTTCTATAACATATCTGGTGGATACTTGTTCTCAAGTATCTCTGAAAGAAATGTAACAGCCTCACCTGACCCAATCGCCGAATAAGGGTATGGAGTGTCACAACTGAACTGGATTAGTCCTAACCATAATTTTAAACTTAACTATTTTGAAGATAGACTTTAATAAACATTCTTGCAATAGAAACCTTGAATTAAAATAAAAGTTTACTATCTCCAAATTTTCGGACTCTGAGGAAACTATTTAGTTACAATATATTCGGCCTCAAAGCGAAGCCTCAGAAGGTACCCCCTTCTATGTGCATGACACCTAATTGACGATGCTTCTTGGTTCAACAGGGTCTAGTTTGGTCCCTCATTGAGTTCCTTATCCAAAGAGCCTTGCAAGCACAGGCTAACTTTCTGTAAATTCAAACGAACTTAGTGAGTTTCTTTTCTATTATATATATAAATATAACGAGTCTCATTCTCTTTGGGGTATTAACCTACAAGAAAGTAAATTATTCTAGCTTTTTTATTTAGACATTCGCGTATTATTTGGAGTGTCGAACTCCTATTTAACTTCTGCAACTCTCTATTTGTGGAATAATCACTTAGCGATCATTACCTAGTCGAGCTTATAATAATTCAACCAATTTTGGTAAATTCTAGATGATCTATCATTCTTGTGAAGTATCATTTTTCCTTTCACATATTACCTTATGTTCCTATTCCTCATACTTCTTATCTTGAATATTCATTTAAATTTATCCTGACTCGAAATCCCATTATAGTTTCAGTGGATAAACTATCGCCCTATAAGGCCTACAAGAAAAGACCCACACCAAACTGGCGATTTGACCCTATTTCATCTTTTCTATTTCTACCTTACACTTAGGTAGAAATGTTGGTTGGATTACTTTCCTGAATATTTGCAATACCTAACTTTTAGGGCATAACAAGTCTGCCTATTTTGAACTATTTGGACTTACAGTTTTTAGCAGACAGTTATTTGAATAACTGTTCTAGTATCCAACCTCCCTTCTATGGTGGTTCCTAATTGAATTTCGCCTTGGCTGATATACTCGCAATAGATTTTCCTCTAAGAGAAATAGTCTTGACACACGTAGCTGTCACTTGGATTAGCCTTCATAGTACTTTTTCCTGTCAATGGGTTCTAATTAACCCCTATTTATTGATTAAATGATCTGAAGTACATACGACCAAACCTTTCCGCACACACAACAGTTTCAATGAAACTTACAGGAGTGATCCTCTTATTTACCTTCTAAGGTATTCTTCTAACATGTAGAATTTCTTCAAACACTTCTTGGCAGTTCTTGTTGGCGGATCCTCATCTATGATCCTCAGATAAATCTTCTTCTATTTGCCTATACATCAGGCAGTACTGACATATCATCTCTTATGTTTTATTTTTACTGGGTTAACACCCAGATGCCCTACCGGATCCCATGACTACTATTTTGGAGGACTATTCCCAATTATACTACATTTTCCTTGTTTGACAGATTCCTCAGAATTCGCTTGCTAACTATAGCTTACCAACGCTAGCATTTTTTCTAACCTTTTTTTCATATTCGTGATTTTCCATAATTACCGTCTTGGCGATCTACCCCATGTTAAATGTCCCAATGGACTACCCCACATTTAATGTCTCGACAGATTACATATGTTGCCATACCCTAGCTAAGGTCTTACTCATTAGCCTTCATGTTTAATGTACTAGTAAACTTCCCTGTGTTTTTAATGTCTCGACGGACTCTCTATGCTACTACAGTTGAGCTATGGTCTTACAATATATCCCATGTATAAAATCCTGGAGGAATTTCACATTTTTAGTGTCCCGGAGGACCTTCTATGTTTCCATGTTTGAGCAATGGTCTTACACATTATTCCCTATGTTTAATGTCCTGACAGACACCATTGGTTTTTATAGTCGAGCTATGGTCTTACACCTTAAACCTCCTTGAGATGTCTCCTTGAAAGACCTTACCACTTCGCAGTGTCGCCCCATAGAGGCTACTGATCGCCATCGTAGTTTTGCTCTATAGAACCTATTTACTGTCATTATAGTGTCACCCTGAAGGGCCAGCCGATATCATTACACTTCACATTTAACCTTGATGCTCAAACATTGCAGTGTCCCTTCTACAAGGTGCTGAGCTTCCCACATTGCGATTTGCACCCAACAACACTGTATAGAGGGATCTGACAAAAATTCTATTTCCCTATCCATCGGCCCATATCTCCATTTCACCATTTCTAACCTTAACACTCGAACACTGCAGTGTCCCCTCCATAAGGCCCGAAGCTTCACACATCACAGTTTGCACCCAGCAACGTCGTATAGCAGTATAGAGGAATACCATTTCCCAAATCCTAGCTTCATCTAACCCGCCAATGATTTCCTCTCCATACTCCACCATCGCAATCATGCAATGCAATCATTTCATAAACATACTATCATGTAATACGCTACTTTTTAGACATAAAATCATAACAATTTCATTCATACTAACACACTTGCGAATATTCATATACTTACTCAACCTTATGCATAACAAGCATTCTCAAAAAGTAAAGATCATACATCATCACAGACTCTTACAGAACTTGACATAGATTCATACCAACCATAAAATATTCCTAAGAATGGTGTATGAAAATTTACTTAATGCTTCTTTGCCTCCTAAACTTAGCTCTTTTGAACTCCAGAACTTCCATTCTCCTGGCTGCTAAGCATTACCACCAGGATCATAAGTTAAACTCAACATCTTAGCTTAAAACTCTGTGTAAAACCATAAAAAAGGTTCTAAAAATTCCAAACTTTATTTCTTTCAATCTTACGTATACAAAAAGACTTAAACCCTTACCAGTTTATTGGATTCTCTACTTTTCAAGCTCAAACCTCGTGATCACTTCTCCATTCAAAGCTTTCATAACTATATCTTCTTCGGAGCAACTAATGAAGAAGATGAAGAAGAGAAGAAGGTGAAAAATATTTGAGAAGAACTCTCTTTGGGAAGTCATTTCCCAGTTATTTATAGCCCTTGGTGCTTGAATATCAACCCCATAGAAACCATCCATTGGTAATCATTTTGTCTCCCACTAAGAAACTAGTTGATCTTAATCCAACCAAACCAGAATTGGATCACAACCATGTCTAGTTCAGTTACTAAATTTTCTTGATTTTTTAATAGAGGTCGCCAACTTACGGCTTCTTTCAATTTAACCCCTATTTATTCCTAATTTTCAGACTTAAGAAAAATTGAGTGTGACATGAAATACCCCTTTCTTTCCCATATGTCGCATTTAATATGTTTTTATCAAATTCTACTACTTTTTTAATTTGGCGGACTGTTCTATTTAGTACGCTTATCTGTGCTTTCATCGCATCCCGATTATTCTGTCTACCTACTCCTCGTGCGAGTTATACATGTATCTCCCTTTTATGCCCTGGTAGCCTTCTTATTCCTCATCCTGGCGAACTCCGTTGTTACCATGAGTTGTACCTACTCGCCACTAGATCATGCCATGGCTTTACAATGGTATTTTGATTCTAAAAAATTGATAAACTTATTTTGAGGTGTCACCCCAAAGACTTATATATCATTTACATGGTATCACCCCGAAGGACCTATCAATGACTACCATCACGGTGTCACTCCGTAGAGTCAATAGACTATCGTTACAGTGCTGCTCTAACGAGCCATTAGATACCATTCACAGTGCTACCCAAACTCTTTGAATCCCCATTTCAGTCTACCCATTCCTCCATTACGCCAATTTTTCCTATCTTCAACTAACCCGCCAATATAATTCCCTCCTTACTCCTCATGCAATAATCATGCATATCACTCAGGTCATTACACTTATTACTATATTATAAGTACGCCATTGATTATTTAGTCAATACATTTAAAATCTTGTGTACATACTTACATGGTATTATTCATACTCGGTATGCTTATTTACCATTTCCATACACAACAATAGTTTCAGACAAACTCAAACACAGATCATTCAAGCAGTGCATTATCAACGATCACCTAGGGGCAGAGCGTAGAAACTCACTTGAACTCCTTCTTCCTCATCAGCTTAGGTTTTCCAAATTCCAGAGCCTCTATCATCCTGGTAGCTAAGCATGACAACCATATATCGATTAAATTGAAGGCGTTTAACCCTTTAAAACCCAGAACCCAGTTTACAAAATCTTGTTAGAAAATCCTTACTCTTACTCTTCTCCCAATCCATAAGTACAGAAAGATAGAAAAGCTTATCGGTTTCTTAAATTCTCTACTTCCATACTTCAAATCTCACGGCTACTGTTTCATGCAGAGTTCTCCTAAATTTTCCTCTTCTTCGGAACAACTGAAGAAGACTATGCAGATGAGAGGAAATTGTGAACAAAATTGGGAGAAATTCCTTTAGCAGGATTATGCCTTCTCACCTAAATATATAACTACTCTACATGGTCTCCAAATCTCTATTAGCCACTCATCGGCAATCATTATGTCTCCCACCATGGAATTAACCAGTTCCATCTTAACCAAAACAGAATTGAAACCCAACTAATTTCCCATCAACCACTAAAGACTTCTAAATTTCCGAGTAGAGCCTGCCAACTTCTGTTTCTATTCAATTAGCTCTATGTCTCTTCTTTAAATTTGGGTCCTTAGGAGAATCGGGTGTGACATTCTTTTATCCATGCTTTGAACTCTAATATAGTATTTATAAGTATAAGCAATTCATGAGTATTTGTGCAACTATGAGTGATATTTTCTCTAGTACTCATACTGTTTGATTTATTTCAATTTATTTACTCTTCACTCCCATGGCTTTTAATTGTTCTATGCTTTTATCACACTCTACTTTTAACCCTAACAATGCTTTTGTTCACCCATTAATTTCATTTTTAAGCATATACTTGTAAGGTTTTTATACTTTTTATACTATACCATTTCAATAACCATGGATTCAATAACTAAGTGATCGAATTTAAACAACTTACAATTCAAACAAGCATATATGCCTACTCGTGTCTACTTTATCATTTTGTACGTTTAACTTTTTTTTCCTATTTACAGGTTATCTAATTGAATAAACTAGTCCAAATGCAAACAACCTAAAATTGTTTATTCTCAGGCTAGATTTATAGTTTATACAAACATCCTATTCGCATACTCCTAACCAATCAGTTGTATTTTACAAGCACGAGCACAAATAAGTACACAAGAAAAGAAAACAATTTAGCTAAAAATTACAAAAAATAAACAAAATTCATAAAAAAATTTAAAACTTTCCATGTTACCCCACACTTTATTTGGCACATTGTCTCTAATGTACACCTAAAACAAAAGAGAAGAGGCTACCCTTTTTTTCGTGAAAGTGCTATAGTCAGTCGAGTTGTCCTCCTTTTACTTGTTTAGCTCAAAATTGTACTGTCGCCTAAGGTGGGGTTCCTACATACAAAGAAACACACATTGTTTTTGGTGTAATGAATGATTAAATAAAATAATTAAAAAAATAAAAATAGATTTTTTTATGACTCCCTCAAAGGTTGGCAAAGTCGTAATCATCGAACTCCTCAGTACGGTCGTCCTTGTTCGAAATGACCATATTCCCCTTTCATGGGCTTATGGATTGTACTTTCAAAATAAGGTGTTGAATGTTGGATGGATCGCACATGGGAATCCCCTTTTCCTTTGGTTGCGAATGTGCACCACCACCTTGTGGTGGGACAATGGAATCATCATCCATGGGAGTAGACCAGATCAGGGGTGGCTTTAGGGCGGTCTAGGGTGGCAATTCCAGGTCATACCTTTGAACATAATGACTCGCGATCGTCTTGAAGAATGCTATACCCTGTGTAATATACTCGAGATAGGCTCGTATGATTTGGTCATCACCCATCGAAATTATTGAATTCGCCTTCTTTAGGTGTACCCTTGGTGGTATGAGTTGTGGCTTCTTTATAGGCTCTGGGAGCCTGCAGTCTCGAGTGTATTCTCGATGTGCCGCCACTTGTTCATTTCTCTTCTCTACTCGACTTGCGCATTGATTGTAGAATTTCTCAAAAAGAACATCGTTTAAGACACCTTTCGGTGGGTAGGTTGGTTCCTCTAGGTCTATCTTAATGTCGACCCTCCTACACATCTCCATAATCAAATGTGGGTATGGAAGCCCTCGTGTGTAACCTCTAGCACATTACCTTATGTTGTGGAGGATCTGGCCCCCACATTGATCTTCTAACCCTGCAAAATAGGATGCAAGAGAAAAGCATGATCAGAGGTAACTTAAGTGACGTACTGTGTAGGAAAATAATTGGCACAGATAAAATACATCCACATTTTAGTTTTTGGGATCATGATGGATTGTTGAAATCGGAAGGGTTCTCTGGTGATTTCTTTTCAAACCCAAGTACCCGGACCCTTAGTTAAAAAATTAATTATTTAATCATAATTCACCTTTTCTTGTAATAAAATTTCATAAAATTCGGGGTTATAATAAGGTTTTTTATGAATAATTTTGATTTTTGTTGGAGAGGCATTTACGAAGGCATTCCTCACGAAGTCCTTATGGTATTTTGCTTCAATAAAATTAGCATGAAATTCCTGTACAATCGAAATCACTGCGGGCTTAAGGGGTTGTCAGCAAAAAGTATTCCACTTTAGAGGCTCGACTTTTGTAATTATAGGGTTGTGGAATAATTGTGCGGCGAAGCTGAATCCACTTTTTGAAATAAGTGGTTTACCAAAGCTACCAAACCGTTGGCCGCTTCGTCTAAGATGAACTGTATCCTTGGATCATTGGGAGCATCGTATTCTACGGTTTTTTGAGATGCCGTTATTTTCTAAGAAGCCATATGACCAATTTCATAATAATTTTCAAACAAAAACCCTCACAATGTACATGCTCGATTGAATCAAAATCTAAATGAAAATTCTAAGGAATTATAGTTTAGATTGGTATTACCGTATTGTTGTTGAAACAATCAGATTATTATGCATTTTTCGTTCATCGTGGTTCCTTACTAGAGAAGCAGTTCGCCATTACTCAAAGGGGATTTCAATGATTTAATCAGAGTTTTAAATAAAATAGGAATGAACATAATGGAAATAAAATAGGAATGAAGATAATGGAAATAAAAGAATAATTCTTAAGAAACAAAGAAAAACTAAAGAAGTAGAGGTGTTGAGGTCGTACAGACAGAGAGTGACTGTAGGGATGGGAGAAAAATTGTTGGAAGGGGTTGTTGGGTTAGGGATTGTTGTGACATGGCCTTTTTAATCATCGCCTTATCATGACGTAGAGCTTCGGCTTGTCACTAATTTGTGTAGCCGTTACAAGTTCCAAGGTCATTATGTCACAGCTCGTCTCGACATCGGTGTAGCTCATCTCGATGCTAAAGAGCTGTCCCTGCTCTCGTTGGGATAGATCGTTGCAAAGTTTGAGAGGTCGTATTGGGATGTGGCTGGCTCATCAAGATGACGCGATGTCCCTTGTTGAGACATCACTTACTATGTTAAGCCTTGTGGTTTGCAAATATTTCAACATTTTCAACTCTTTGCTTCCTCCACTTTATGAACTCTGCAACCACTGGAAAAACACATAAAAACACCTAATTTAAGATTAAAAATAAAGTAAAGAAATAAAAACAAACAACAAAAATTAAAATCAACACAAATTTAAAAGAGAAGTCATTTTTCGGAGTTGGGATGATTTGTATCGACATCGTAGAAGAACTTTTAGCTGGACCTCGACACTTTGTTCCATCATTTTTTTTCCATTGAAAGATATAAACCAACACAGTTGGTCAATTCAATTGATGTTTCCTTATTTTTGTTAGACATGACATCTATATTACGAGTCATTTAACCCTAAATTTGAGCCAATCGCATAACATGGATTGAGGTATTACTAGTTGGTGCGTTTTCACCTCAATGTCCGTTGAAGCTATATTAGCCCGATCTTTAATTTCATCATCGAACGAGAACAAGATGAACCCATCGAATTCTTTGGTGTGAATTTCCCCAACTATGGTTAGAAAGTGTATTGGCTCTTCTACACTTTCATTCGGAATTGGTTGAAGCTCAATGTTAGTTGTCAATGCTAGCTCTACATCTGTTGCTACATCTACCACTATGTCAATTGGATCAGAGATACCCTCGATCATTTTTAACTTGTCCTTATAGTCTTTGATTCCAAACTCTTGCCAACTTTTGTAATCTAATTTTGGATGGTTGACAGTGATATAGTGGTTCTCATAATCAGGATTGGAAACGTCATGTAAAACCTCTACTGATGGAGTCATTGCTTCGTATCTTTTTTGGAGTAGCTTGATCATTTGTGACATTTGATCTGACATAACCTCTAACCGTTTAGATATGGACTGCTTAATTGCTTCGCCTGAAGATATCTCATACAAATTACGAGAAAATGCATTTGATATTTGAGCATAATCCTCTTGGTCATATGACCCATAAGGGGGTTTGTATGAATACTCATTTTCTCCATAACCGTTGTCATAATTCTATTGGTTCGTTAAGGCTTCGATCAATTGTCTTGATCTCTGATTGTCACATGTTGCTCATAAAAATGTCTATATATATTGTTATCCATGATTAAGTTCAATTCTCACTAAATTGAATATTTGGGCATATTGCATTCTCCATTATAACTCCACTGGTTTGTTGCAACTCTGTTTGCCCAACTTGATGCTTTTTTACAATACATTTTATCATCGTACAATGCAGACATCTCATGTTCCTCGTCCCAATTGCTATAATCATCAAATTCATAGTAAACTTCATCCATGATCAAATTAAATAGTTAACAAGGAAAATAATGAAAATAAAACTAATTAAAAGATACAGCACTATCTAGCTCATTTTTCTTTCAACTAGTATTATTTTACTAACTAATCAATTCAAAAAAAATTCTCACCATCACAATCCCTGGCAATGGCGCTAACAATTGGATTGTCGCCAAACGTGCAAACGTTTAGACTAGAAATACTACAGCAGAAAGATTTGAAAATAAAGCAACGACGTTCGCAAGTATACTGGTCAGATTGTAATATAGTTTTGTTTACAATGAAACAGTTTGAAAGTATTCCAAGGATAGTAACCAATGGATTATAGATTGAAGAAATTTATTATTACTTTCATAGTTTCATAGTTTCTTCTGGCTTCTACATAGCCTCTTTTGTACCATGATGATGTCATATTACTTTCACCAGTGCCACCTGTTTGTTTCTAAACTTTTTTTATTTCTCGAGCTAAAATCTTAACCAGTTCTTTACTGTATGTCAAATCATACTGCAACTCAATTTTGTCTAGAGCTAACATATGAGAAGGATTAGATCTATACTTTCGTAGCAACAATACATGGAAAACATTGTGAATCTTGTCTAATTTCGGAGGTAGAGCTAGTTGATATGTTATAGTTCCAATTCTATCAAGAATGTTATATGGCCCAATAAACTTTAGATTGAGCTTTCCTTTCTTACTGAAATGCAAAACCTTTTTCCAAGGTAATACTTTCAGAAAGACTCTATCACCGATTTGAAAATCAATGTCTTTTCTTTTCAAGTAAGTACAGGACATTTGCTGATCGAAAAAACTTTCAAATAGTCCTGAATAGCTCAAACTTTCTCTTCTGTCTGATGTATCAAATCAGTTCTTGCCAGCTTTCTTTCACTCAAATTTGACCAACATTAAGGAGTTTGACATTTACGACCATATAAATCCTCATAAAGTGCCATTTTAATGTACGACTTATAACTATTTTTGTAAGAAAACTCAACTAATGGTAGGAATCTTTCCTAAATACTTTCAAATTCAATCACACAATAATGCAACAAATCTTTGAGTATTTGAATCACTCCCTCTAATTGTCCATCGGTCTAAGGATGAAATGCCGTACTAAAATTTAACTTAGTGCCTAAAGCTTCGTGTAACTTACACCAAAATCTAAAGGTATAGATTTCAGAGATAAATATTTCAACCAATTTCTCAAGTGAATAGTCAGTTCTAACAGGAATGCTATCAACTATCACCCAAACTACATTTTTCTTTTTGAATGTTAACGGCAAACTTGATACAAAATCCATAGTCATTCACTCCCATTTTCACTCAGAAAAAATATAGGTTGTAGTAAACCTGACGAAACCTGATGTTCTACTTTAACCTGCTGACAAACTAAACATTTCACCACATTTTTAGTGATCTCTCTTTCCATACTCGGCCACCAGTACAATGGTTTCAAGTCATTATGCACCTTACTATTTCCCAGATGTATCGTTGACCGCCTCTGGATGTACTAATGTCTAGAGTGTGAATATTGTAGCAACAGATATGTATATGAGGCGCTTTCAGCAAATATATAGGTCCAGTTGTAATATAGTTACAATGGAGTAGGTGAGTACTCCGAAGATCATACCTAAGGGAGGCTAGTGCTAGATCAACTTTAGACTAAATGCCAAAAGATCTAATTAGTACTCAAAATACGTTATAGTACGAAAGTAAAAATAAAAGGAGTTTTTAAGATTTTTATAATAATAAAAGATATAAAATAAAGTAATATATATCAAGAGATTAAAAAGTAGAATTAATCAAATCCAGTTATGGATGATCAGCTCACTTCAATAATCTTTATTAACTGTTGCTTCGGGTTCCTCGTCAATCAACTAGTCGCTATCCCAGTAGGATCTTTTGATATTGCACTAAAATAACAAGTCAGCAAGGACTACTTATCTTTCGACCTCACAATCTAGAATGGCTTGGGGTGAAGGTGTTCACAGATAAGCCATACCAATTATGGGTTAATTCCCACCTTCATGACTTCCTAGGTTGGTCAGGCTTAGGGTCTAGGTTTTTCATTTCCCAAACAGTTGATCCGTTGGGTAGCCCTATGAAGTAGTTAACAAATCATAATTCCACTCGCTAATTCCCCATATAAGGATTAGTTCCTCATGGTTTTCATAAACAATATAAAATCGATATAAAGAGTAAATATGCTAAATGAATTGATAGTATAAAGTTTAAGAAAAAGCCTAATTTGTATTAAGAATGAATGTGAATCCACATAGTTTGATTATCTCCACAAACTAGATCTCTCGAGAAAAAACAAAGAACAAACTGGAAGTAAATCAAAAACTAAGAAAAGAGAAAAACTAAACTAAATTTAAAAGAATAATTCTAGACTAAGTAATTGATGTGCATAGTGTGTGACAAATGAGCCTATTTATAGATTTTAGGTGGCCGTCATCCTTAACCCTAGGTTAGCTGACGTTCTTGAGCTTTAAGTTTGATTGTGCGGACCAAAATACCCCATGGCTTGTGTTAATTCTAGTCTAGAGTCCATGTCACGACACAACAGGACCTATGCCGCGACATGGGAGTCAGTATACTCCTCTTAAGATGTCTTCAGGGGTTTTTCGTGACACCCTTGGGTTGTGTTGTGACGCCTTTAGGTTGTGTTGTGATGCCTTTAGGTTGTGTCTCAACATCGAAGGGTGTCTCGTGATTTCTCCATTCTGCTCCCTATGTTGCGACATTGGTCATTCTGTGTTGTGACATAGTGACTAGTGTCGATTTAGTATGCTTTCTAATGGTCTTCTGCACACTTACAAAGTTCATTGGCTCACTTTTAGGCCTCATTCGACCTTTAAGGTCAATAAAAGACTCAATTTTTATATTTTATTATCTTAAGAAATTTTACAAAAACATAATCAAAACCTAATAAAAATGCTTGCTTTCAAGCTCCTAAAGTGCAGAAATTGGTTTAATCTGTCACACCGAATTACGACAGATCAAACTCCTCCACACTTAAGAAAATAAGAAATAGAAGAGACAACCCTTTAACAAATATAATACAAGTATTGACTTTGGAGCACCTGACTAGGCATTTCATATTCACGAATAACTTTAACATGATGAATAATTGATTTACCACTTTTGACCTCAAACGTCTAAGTTAAGTGCATTACAAAGTATACAAGCATTAAAGGCCTTATCTGTAGGAATCCATCAAAAAATCATACAAATAATTTGATTATCCTAGTAGAATACAAATAACAGTTTATGCGATTGTTTAATAAAATGTCCATTTATGCATAAGGATATTGTAATAGTTCGATTTTGGGCCTAGTCGAAATAGTGGTTTCGGGACCATTGAACTGAGGTCAAAGAAATTATTTTTGATATTTTTTTATGTGTTGTGGCATTATTATATGAGTTCATGAAAAATTTGGTGAAGTAACTTTAGCGTTTGTGAGCTTAATTGCAAAAAAGGACTAAATCGCATAAAGTGCAAAAGTCTTATTTTGATAGCTAAGGGTGTCAAATAGCTAGAGAACAAAAATTGGGGGTCTTTAAAGGGAAAATAAACCCTAAAAGAGTGCTTGGCTGGCCATGGGGACAAGAATGGTCAAAAAGTCAAATTAGGTGGGTTTTGGTATCTTATTTGACTAAAATAAAAATAAAATAAAGGGAAAAGATATCATTTTTTCCCCATCTTCTTCTCCACCAAATTTTCAAAAAAATTAGGGGTTTGAAAGCTTGAAAATTTCAGCAAGTTGTAGCCCTCACAAGTAAGTGATTTTGATGGTCTTTCTTTTTGATTTTTGTACTTTTAGAACCCTTATAGCATGAGCTTTCAAATGAGGGGACTATTTTGCAAAATGGTTGAAAGTATAGGGTTTTACCATGAGAGTTTTCATGTTGTTTTCTAAAATTTTATGGAAGAAAATGAATCATGGATGTGAAATAAACAACTTTTGTGAGGGGACTTCTCATGAAATCCCTAATAGGACCATTTTGTAAAAGTTATAAAATAGATAGTAATGTTGTGAAATATTGGAAATTTGGGGTTTTCATAAGAGATATAAATGGTTGGTTAGGCTTGGCTAATGAGGAATTTCGATAAAACTTGATTTTCGGGCCAAGGGGTAAAATGGTCATTTTATGAAAGTCTAGGGGCAAAATGGTCAATTTACCAAAAATGTGAACCTAGACCGGGGGAAAGCCAAACAAGTAGACTAAAACCGATTAGTTGCCTACATGTTGTAATCTGAGGTAAGTTGTATGTTAATAATGAAACTATATCTTTATGATGTGTAATTAAGTTGATATGACAGAAACTATTTTGATTTTTAATATGAGAATATGTGTCGAGAAATTTACGTAGTAAAGACCGTCGTTGAACATTTGGAATAGACTTGGATATTTGTACTGTGATAATGGGTAATGTGTGTGCTAGTGTAAGACATGTCTGGGACATGCATCAGCCACAGTATGAGAGCCAGTGTAAGACATGAACGGGACATGCATCGGCATTGAGACCTGAGCTAGTGTAAGACATGTATGGGACATGCATCAGCCTCGTGATATACAAGCTAATGTAAGACCTATCTGGGACATGATGTCAGCTTGTTGTATGTCAGTGTAAGACCTGTCTGGGACATGGCATCGACACCGATAGATGAAAGCCATTGTAAGACCTGTCTGGGACATGGCATTGGCCTTGCTATATGAACGCTGGTGTAAGACCATGTCTGGGACATGGCTTCGGCATCTTAAACCATGTTAGGCTATTGCGTATACAGTAGTTCCAAATGGTTCAACAAAAGATTTATGATTTATATTGAAACGAGAAAAGTTATGATCATGTGATGAGTGGTACAGGTACCATTTTGAAATGTATGATATATGAGCTCAATAAATGCAATATGATTTGCAATGGATGATGAAGAGTAAGTTGTACTTATGTCTATTTATGATATTCATAAATAGGCAATGAAAGGCTATGTGTATAATATTGCATGATGATTAATTGATGTTTATTTTCATACAACTTACTAAGCTTTATGCTTACCTTATTTCTTTTCCATTTTCTTATAGTGCTGCCAGAGTAGCTCAAGGATCATCGCTTACGTCGGAGGAGCCAATCACACTATCATTCGAAGCACTTGGTATAGTTAGATCTTTTATTTTGATTATGGCATGTATAGGACCCTGACTTTTGTGTTTTGTGTCATTGTTAATTGGCCAAATGTGTTGGCTTACTTTAGCATTTGATTCATTTTGTATAAGGCCATGGAAAATGGCTAATATTGAAAGTTTATATATGAATGAAAGATAGTCTTTCATGAATGTGAAATTTTTGGCATGGTTGAATATAAGAAATGTATATAGGCCTTAGCTATGGTTGTTTGGTTGAGAAATCATATTAAGTTAGACTTATATGTTGGTTGACATTAGATTGTATTTCAGGGTAGCAAAAGGCTTGGTAGATAGCCTTATATTGTCCACACAGGTAGACACACGGGTGTGTGTCTAGGCCATGTGTGACACACGGTCAGCCCCATGGGCGTGTTGTTCGGTCGTGTGTTCGCTGCACGTAAAAATTGCAAGTCAGTATGCATGGTAGTAAACACACGGGCAGAGACACAGCCGTGTGTCTCAGTCGTGTGGAGGACACAACCTCTGACAACGGGAGTGTGCCTTGGCCGTGTGCCCCTAATTAGGTGCTGACGTTAGAAACAGAATGTCAAGGTTTTTTGACACGAGCCAAGACACGGGCGTTTCATGGCCGTGTGAAGGACACGGGCCATAGAAACAGGCATGTGTCAAGCCGTGTGAAAACCCCTGTAGGTTCAAATTTAGAATTTAGTTCACACGGGCATGGGACACAGGCGTGTCCCTAGTTGCTTAGGCCGTGTATGTCACACGGGCCATCAGCACGGCCATGTCATAATGACCACACGGGCGTGTTGCCCTTCCACACGGGTGTATGCCCTATTTCAAAAAGTCAGTTTTATGTAGTTGGTTAATGGACCCGAGTTGGTCCCGAGTGGTTTCCAAGGGATGTTTAGGGCCTCGTAAGCCTATGTTAGAGAAGTTTGGACATAATTCAAAAAATTTTTAGATTTGAGCAAGTCTTGGTGACTCGTTAATGTGGTATATACGTGTTTAAGTTAGTAATGCCTCGTATTCCATCCCGGCGTAGGGCATGGGTGTAGGGTGTTACAGATATTTAGGTCGCATCGGACTTTTTGACTTGTAACGTTCTAAGGCTTAGGAAATGTATGGAATTCAAAAATAGTAAGCATTAAAAGGGTTACAAATAGGAAAATAGTTTGGCACATCGTATCGATTCCTATTCTTCCCAGTTAGTGACCCTTACCTACTCACTGCCTTCTCTCGCCTTTATTGTTTCTCCATATAGGAAATCATAGAAAACATAATAACTATGGCTAGCCTACAAGTTTTTCTTATTTTCATGACGTTGTCACTTTCTTCTTTTTTTTTTCAGTTCCTCTCACTCACAAATGCTTGTTGCTTTTCAAGAACTATTTCTACTAGTATTGATTTTCTTTTTGATTTTTTTACAATTTTTAGGCTAACCTATAGTTCCTATATCACACCAATTTTCCTTATTTCATTATGTTTTTACAAGATTTATCATGATGTATCTACTTAACCCTCAATACTTATGGCCAGACATCAATAGTCGTGCAATTCAGGACCAAAGAAAGAGGGCAAATACAAATTAATGTTTCAGGCTTAAGTTTTGTAATAAGGTTCATCAAAAAGCATTTATAGGATCAAAAATTGGTAGTCAAAGTGAATAAACATCGGTCAGCTTTTTGGCTCTGGATGTGTTTCAAACAATGCCTTAGGTCATCCCTAAGTATCTCAATATGCACAAATTTAATCAGCCAAACAAACTCAAATTTAGCTATTTATCATTCATACTAGCATGCTCGTTTCCTTGTATTTTCTATATCATTTGGTACAGTTAATTGCTTAATGCCTATTTATAGTGTAACATATAGAACTTAGTAGTCTAATAGTCAAAAATTTAAAATCACCTATCACCATGCCGAATTATTCATAAACACAAGCAACCTATGTACATGCTCCTAACCAATCACTAGTATTTCTACAGCTTAAGCACACAATTGATAAGAAAAATCAAAAGAAAAAACACAAAATTTAGTCAAATTTTCTATGTTACCCCCACGCTTTAGATAATACATTTTTCTCAATGTGTAACCCTTAAAAAGATAAGGAAAGAGTTACCCGATTGATCGTGGTTATTCCAACTACTAATGGTGGGTGTTTCCTGCTTTGATCGTGTAAAGCTCAAATTGTTGTGTCTCCTTCCTATGGGGTTCCTACAGAGAAGATTAAAACCAACAAAAAACAAAACAACTAACCATTTATTTCTATCGTACTCCTAAAAATGAATTAAAATCATTCTTAAGTTTAATACAATCCAAAACAAAATTAAGTTCTAATCATCCTCCTTATCATCCATCTCCTCATTTCTGTCTCCTTCTTCCTCCTCTTCACTCTCCTACTCTTTTTCTTCCTATTTGGATGGCACAGGCCCAAACATGTCTGGCATGTAGTTAAAGACCCTGATATTATTCTGCTTTGCAAATTCTTGAAATATTGGCCCCGGCTCTTTCATCCACTGTATCATCCATTCCAATTTAGGATAACTACTCCACCAATTTCCTGTTGAGCTCATGTCAATCCTTATGACGAAGCTGGTGTAGCCGTCACTTCTTGCTGTCGTTTGTTCCAATGTTTTATTTATTTGGCTCATAGTTCTATGTACTGTTGCAACAAAGTATCGCTAATAATACTCTGAGATAGTTTTAGTGACTGCTCGGTGGATGCTATAAGATCACGTTCTATTTCACATAAGGCCGTCACTAAGTGGGGAAAGAACACTCCACTTTCTGGCCACTAATACATCTCTTTATGTTTTGATGGATCCAGTTTCCAATACACACCTACTTTTTCTACAAAATAGCATATAGTAAAATTGCTCGAAATGTGTTAACGTTGGATACATTTAAAGCAAGGACTATTCATGTACACACAAATTGAATCCACATTTTGGCCTCTAGGAACATGATAACTTGATTGAAGGAGGTTGGGATACTAGTAACTGGGCGGTATTTCCATTCACCCCTTCCCTCTGTTAAGTAATTTATAATATTATCCATATCTATGTCTCTAAAGTATTCTAAATCAGTTTCATTGATAAAATCTTGATCATAGAATGGAGCATCATAATAATTACAAATAATTCAAGGGGTTACTTTAACTTCTATCCCCTGCACAGATACAATATCCCATATATGGCGGTTAGTATTTCTAGACTCGTGATCTCACAAAGATGCATAGAATTTTTGAACTATCGGGAACACATTGATATCTTTCGGGATCTTCCAAAAATGTTCCCACCTATGATACCAAACTAAAAGCCATATCTCCTTATAATTGATCATCGACGGATCAAATCCCCTCTCTTGAATGGATGTTTTTCCTTAAAGTTGATTAAAATAATTTTGAACATTTGAGTTCTCAAAACTAGAGGGGTTTTGATCTGTTGATGGCTCTAGTTCAATAGTTCATCTAACTTTTCTTGAAGGAATTATCGTTAAACTAAAAAGTAAAGTAAAATATAAGTAAAAAAATTCAATGGAACAGTAGAAGTCTAAGTTAGGAATCCTTAACCTTGTAGAAGTTGTTGAATTTGTTTCGTGCAGCGTCTATTGTTCCCTTGAGTGTTCCCGACCTTTGTGGAACCAAATATGATTAAAAAATAGAGATTTTAAATAAAAAAAGTAAAAATTAGGGTTTTAATGTTTAAGAGGTTTTAAGAGATTTTAGAGGATTCAGAAAATTAAGTAGTTAAGATATGTTTAAAAATGAGTAGAAAGTGTTTTTAGGTTAAAAATTGGTGGTTAGATGATTAAAATGGCTAAAATAGGGTTTAAAGCCACCGGGTTATGCTTATTGGGTCGGGTTACTTGCAAAAAAATTACAACGACGTCGCAACATATGGGTTCCGTGTCACAACATCACTGCCAGTATGCGACAGCCCTAATTTGACCCTAGTCGAAAAGTGGTTTCGGGACCACAAAATCGAGTCTTAAAAATAATTACCTATTAAATTCTATGCCTATTATATGTGTAAATGCATTTGTGAAAGTCTCATGCTTCGATTTGGTCGTTTGTATGTGTAAATTTTAAATAGGACTTAAGTGAGACATTTGTGAAATGTGATGGGTAAATTTTAAGGTGGTCTATTTATGCATGTTGTTAAAAAGGTGGACTTGCATGTCTAATTAGCCATTTAGAGATAGTGGCCGGCCATGATAATGATTAACACATATTATATGCATTTTTTTTCTTTCATTTGTCTATTAACATTTTAATATACAAAATGAATTAATGAATAAAGAAATAAGTAAAAATTTGGGTGAAGAAAACAAAGCTTCATCTTTGTTCTTCTTGGCCAAATTGAAAGGAAAAGAAGGGGGAAGACTTTCGGTCAATTGAATCATAAGAAAGGTTAGTGAATGGTGTTAGATTTTTGAAATTTAAGCTTATTCTAGGTTAATCATCTTGTTTCTTACTTAGCCCATGCAAAAAAAATTTGAATCTTGATGGATGAGTTGCACTTTCGGTTATGGTTGATAAGGAAATAATTTGATTATAGCCTTTAAGTTTTGATGAAGAATTTGTTGTTGCAAGAAGTTGAGCTTGTAAATAGTATGATTTGTTAATGCTCATATGTGTAATAGCCGAACATGTAGTTGCTTAATGTCTTGAACAAATGCCGTTTAGGTGTTTTAAATTGATTAAATTAGATGTTTGATCATCTAAGGGTTCGGCATTGTGCATTATTGTTAAGAGTTGGATTACTGAATCATAAGATTTTGATGACTCGTGTTTAATGGCATTCGGCCAAGGTTTGTAGGTGTTTACTAATTCAGTTTAAGTGCACAGGTGCTAAATACTTTGAATTTAAAATTTTGATGAATAAGTAGAAATTAATTAAGATGATGTTGGGTAAATTCTTAGCTTAGTTGTGTTAAGCATTCGGCAATACTTATAATAATGGATATGAGAGTGTGAAAGATTAGAGGTTATTTTAAGTGAGTTATGATCTTATTATAAACAAGATAGAACCGGCTATAAATAAGATTGAGTGATTCAGTCATTGTTTGGCATAGGTGAAACTAATATGAAAATTTCTACATTGGTCATGAAATGGAAATTTAAATGGTAACAGAGTTTGTTTTAGCTAGGGCCGAATTGGGGTTTATACGATATCAAGGCATGCATTATATATATATATGTGTGTATATTAAATATATAGTTAAATTCATGTATAAGGTAGCATAAAGTTATATATATATATATATATATGATTTTTAAATATGACTTACCAAGTACACAAATTTGAAAATGAAATGGTGATAGACCTAAGTGGACAATTGATACAAATGAATTGGTTTTGAAATGAATATGGATGCCGTATGTATGTGTTTGATTGAGGAATAAATTTGTTTGATTTAGCTCAAGAGCTTAGAGGATCAAAGTTGGATAGGGGAAAGGAGAAAGTAATCGAATAGCCGTTGAAATCGTTCGACAACATCCGAGGTAAGTCTTTGAGTAATGGAACTTAGCTTATGATTTGATAAAATTATGATATATATAAGAATAATAAATAAATCGTGACCTAATGGTTCTATTTGAATTACATAGTGAAATAAATGATTTGTGCATATGACTTATAACCGAATGATTATAGAAATCATGTAGAATAGCAAAATGAAATCGTGTTAATTGTATGTGACTATTGAGCCGAAAGTGGAAGGGTTAATAAGCATTCGTGCTGGTTGTTATATCCCGGCCAAGTCCTGAAGGCACTCATGCTGGTTGTTATATCGGGCCAAGTCCCGAAGGCATTCGTGCTGGTTGTTATATCCGGGCCAAGTGCCTTCGTGCTGGTTGTTATATCCGGGCCAAGTCTCGAAGGCACTCGTACTGGTTGTTATATCCGGGCTAAGTCCCGAAGGCATTTGTGTTGGAAATGTATGATCCTGTTGTAATAATTTCGATTAATGTGCTCACAACCCTAAGATGATCAGGTATGTATCGCATATACATTAAAAAATTTGATTCGGTATAAATTGTGATATTTCAATTGAATAGTGCTCTTCCGACCATTACTTAGGGTTGTATAAAGTCTATAGCTTATTCGGGATACACAAATTTTGATTTAATTTAAATTATGTTAAGGTTGACTTTGAGCATGTGAATATGTTGGTTGAAGTGTGAAGTAACATGATTATGTGATTTTGCGTATATGTATTTATTTAGCCTTGTAATCGAATTAGAGGTATTCGACCAAATAATGAAACTGGTTGGGTGAAAAGAGATTATCTGCATGATACGAATTGGTGTTTAAGGAAATTTAAAATGATATGCATGAACAATAGTGGTATATTTAATCATGGTTACATTCGGTCAGAAATATGATTGGTCTTATGAATGCTATGCTTTAGTTTAAATGATTTTATTACTTAGAACTTACTAAGCATCGAAATGCTTACTCTATTGCTTAAATTCTCTATTTTATAGATCTCGTTCGTTAGCTATCGGTCTCGGGATTCTCAAAGTCGAAGTCGTCCACATATCTAAGCCCATTCGGTACTCTTATAGCTGAACTTTGATAATGGCATGTATAGGATTGACTTTTAAATGTTAAATAAGTATCTTTTTGGTGATGTATATATGTATAGCCATGCGAAAATGGCTTGTTAAGTTACTATATGTGTTTCACTTAGTTAATGTAAATATTTGATTGATATTCGACTTATGTTTTAAATGTTTTAATGTGAAGTGAACTTAAGAATGAATTAATGTATCCATTAACTTGAGATGACTCTTTTGAATATCGTCAAATGAAATTTTGTGCTTGTTTGGTAATACTCCTTAACCCTAACTGGCGATCGGTCTCGGGTCAGGGGTGTTACATTTTATTGGTATCAGAGTTATGGTTTAGTCGATTCTAGGACTAACGTAGCATATATGAGTCTAGTTATACATGCTATTAAGTGTTAATACGATAGTGTGATGATTGCTGACAGTTAAAAAAATGTGTTTTTGTTTAGTAATGGATCCTGATCCCAATAGAGCGGTAGCTGATGATGTAGAGAGTGTAGCGCCTGCTCCCGCACACGGGACAGCGCCGATGGACTCTCAACCAGTTACGAGCAATCAAAATGAAGAGGCTAGACAAGCCTTTTATAATGTGATGAATGATTGGTTTAACCAATACATTCAAACTAATGCGGCTGTTCCACAACCCCCACTCCCGAATAATATACCCCCAGCACCTATGATACCTCGGGTAACTGATTAGATGAGGTTAAATAAGCCCCCAGTTGACAGAATCTGAAAGCACGAGGCTACTGAATTTAAAGCTACGGACAGCGATGATGCCGAGCAAGCTGAATTTTGGTTGGACAACACTATTCGGGTACTTGATGAACTATCTTGCACACCCGATGAATGCCTGAAGTGTGCTATATCTTTGCTACGTGATTCTGCCTACTATTGGTGGAATACGTTGATTTCTGTTGTGCCCAGAGAGCGAGTGACTTGGGAGTTCTTCCAAACCGAGTTTCAAAAAAAGTATATCAGCCAGAGATTCATTGATAAAAAATGAAAAGAATTTCTTGAACTTAAACAAGGCTCCATGTCGGTTACCAATTATGAACGAAAGTTTGTGAGGCTTAGTCGATATGCTCGAGAATGTGTTTCTTCAGAAGCTATAATGTGTAAATGTTTCGAAGATGGATTGAACGAAGATATAAAACTGTATGTTGGCATTCTAGAAATCAGAGAATTTTAGTACTTGTCGAGCGAGCTTGCAAAGCCGAAGAGCTCAATAAGGAGAAAAGAAAAGCTGAAGTGGGAGCAAGAGAGTTCCGTAAGAGATCTTTGGGAAAGCCCTTTCAACAGTCATCGAAGAAATTTAGAGATGATTCAGGCCGATCTAAAGACACTTCGGGCTTTTCCAGACGAGATCGTGATCGACCCCCTATGAGTACGCGAGTCACTTCAGTTGCCAGTGTTGGAAATGATCGTCGGGATAGGACAGAGTGCAAGTATTGTGGTAAATGGCATTCGGGGAGTTGTAGATTTCATGACCGCTCCTGTTATAAATACGGATCGGCCGACCACTTTATTAAGGACTGCCCGAGATTGTCTGAACAGAATGTGAATCAGAGTGGGAAACCGGGTACTACTACAGCTCGAGGTAGACCACCTAGGAATACGGGGAATGCTAGCGGCAGTCAGAGAGGGTCTAAAGATGCTACAACCAGATCCGAGGCTCGTGCTCTTGCTAGAGCTTATGCTATACGTGCACGTGAGGATGCTTCATCGCCAGATGTTATTATCGGTACTTTTACTCTCTTTGATACTGATGTGATTGCTTTGATTGACCCTGGTTCTACTCATTCATATGTATGTGAGACTTTAGCATCCAGTAAGACTTTATCCGTTGAGTCTACTGAGTTCGTTATTCGAGTGTCAAATCTCTTGGGTTGTTATGTGCTTATCGACAAGGTGTGTAAGAAATGCCCCCTAGTAGTCCGAGATTACTGCTTTCCAGCTGATTTGATGCTTTTACCGTTTGACGAATTTGATGTTATTCTTGGTATGGATTGGTTGGCCGTACATGATGCAGTTGTAAATTGCAAAAGAAAGACCATTGATTTGAGAGGTGTTACTAATGAGATAATTCTGAATTGAGTCTACTGATTTAAAAGGGTTGCCAGCAATAATATTCTCGATGTTGGCTCAGAAATATGTGAGAAAGGGGTATGAAGCATATCTTGCATACGTACTTGATAGCAAAGAGTCAAAAAAGAAACTTGAATCAGTACCAGTGGTTTGTGAGTATTCAAATATTTTTCCTGAGGAGTTACCGGGATTACCACCCGTTCGAGAGGTAGAATTCAGCATCAAACTTGTACCTGGGACTACACCAATTTCGATAGCTCCGTACCGTATGACACCAACGGAATTGAAAGAATTGAAAACTCAGTTGCAAGAGTTGACGGATAGAGGTTTCGCTCGACCGAGTTTCTCACCTTGGGGTGCACCAGTATTGTTTGTGAAAAAGAAGGATGGAACCATGAGATTGTGCATCGACTATCGCCAGTTGAATAAAGCGACAGTAAAGAATAAATATCTGTTACCGCGTATTGATGATTTGTTTGATCAACTGAAGGGAGCCTCAGTGTTTTCAAAGATAGATTTGAGATCGGGTTACTATTAGTTGCGAGTTCGAGACTCAGATATACCTAAAACTGCATTCAGAACGAGATACAGTCACTATGAGTTCTTATGATGCTGTTTGGGCTCACTAATGCCCCTGCAGTATTCATGGACTTGATGAATCAAATTTTCAGACAATATTTGACTAGTTTGTAGTTGTGTATATCAATGACATTTTGATCTATTTGCGAGATGAAACTGAACATGCCGAGCACCTGAGATTAGTGTTACAGATTTTACGGGATAAACATTTATATACTAAGTTCAGTAAATGTGTGTTCTGGTTGAGAGAAATAGCTTTTTGGGTCATGTGGTATCCGTATCGGGTATTCGAGTTGATCCGAGCAAAATTTCAGCCGTGCTAAACTGGAAGCCTCCGAGAAATGTCACTGAGGTTCGGAGCTTTTTGGGACTTACCGATTATTACAGACGATTTATAAAAGGTTTCTCGATGATAGCCACACCAATGACGAAACTACTTCAAAAAGATGTTAAGTTTGAATGGTCGGAAAAATGCCAGAAAAGTTTCGATCAATTGAAAACTTATTTGACTGAAGCTCTAGTGCTAGTGCAGCCCGAATCCGGTAAAGAGTTTGTCATCTACAGTGATGCATCCTTGCTTGGGCTGGGTTGTGTGTTGATGCAAGAAGGTCGAGTTGTAGCTTACGCGTCGAGGCAATTAAATTCACATGAAAAAAATTATCCGACCCATGATCTCGAATTAGCTGCCATCGTATTCGCTTTAAAAATCTAGCGACATTACTTGTTTGGAGAGAAGTGTCATGTGTATTCGGATCACAAAAGCCTCAAATATTTGATGACTGAAAGAGATTTGAATCTGCAACAAAGACGTTGGCTTGAGTTGTTGAAAGACTACGAGCTTGTCATTGACTATCACCTGGGAAAGGCTAACGTGGTTGCCAATGCTTTAAGTTGTAAATCACTATTTACTTTGCGAGCGATGAATGTACACCTTTCCGTGTCATCTGATAATGTGTTAGTAGCAGAATTAAAGGCCAAACCATTATTGATTCATCAAATTTGTGAATCCCAGAAAGTTGACGATGAATTGGTTGCTAAACGAGATGAATGTGTTTCAAATGTGGAATCAGAGTTTCAAGTTGATGACGACGATTGTTTGAGGTTCAGAAGTCGATTGTGTGTTCCAAGAAATTCGAAACTTATTTCGATGATTTTGAATGAGGCCCATAGTAGCCGAATGTCTATCCACCCGGGTAGTACGAAAATGTATAACGATCTAAAACGTCAGTTTTGGTGGCCGGGTATGAAACAAGACATTTCTGACTTTGTTTCGAAGTGTTTGATATGTCAACAAGTGAAAGCGGAACATCAAGTGCCTTCGGGATTACTGCAACCAATCATGATACCCTAATGGAAATGGGATCGTGTCACGATGGATTTTGTATCTAGGTTGCCATTATCGTCAAACAAGAAAGATGCGATTTGGGTTGTTATTGATAGACTGACAAAGTCGGCTCATTTTATTCCTGTACGTACGAATTATTCACTTGACAAGTTAGCTGAATTGTATGTTTCTCAGATTGTAAGGTTACACGGGGTACCTATTTCTATTGTATCGGATAGAGATCTGAGATTCACATCGCGATTTTGGAAGAAATTGCAAGAAGCAATGGGTACCAAGTTACATTTTAGCACCGCTTTTCATCCCCAGACTGATGGTCAATTCGAGCGGATAATTCAGATACTCAAGGATATGTTGAGATGTTGCATCCTTTAGTTTAGTAGTTCATGGGAATGGTATTTACCTTTAATTGAATTTGCTTACAACAATAGTTTTCAATCAAGCATTAAGATGGCACCCTACGAGGCTTTGTATGCTCGTAAATGCCGTACACCGTTGTTTTGGACGGAGCTTAGTGAAAGTAAAATTTTTGGGGTTGATTTGATTAAAGATTCTGAACAGAAAGTAAAAGTGATCCGTGAAAGTCTAAAAGCAGCTTCAGATCGTCAGAAGTCGTATGCTGATTTAAAACGAAGAGACATTGAATATCAGGTCGGAGACAAAGTGTTTCTTAAAGTTTCACCTTGGAAAAAGTGCTCAGATTTGGCCGTAAGGGCAAGCTGAGTCCGAGGTTCATCGGGCCATATGAAATATCTGAACGAGTTGGGCCAGTCGCATACAGATTGATTTTACCCCCTGAGCTTGAAAAGATTCACAATGTTTTTCATGTCTCGATGCTTCAACGTTATAGATCCGATCCATCGCACGCAATTAATCCATCAGAGATTGAAATTCAATCTGATTTGAGCTATGAAGAAGAACCGATTCGTATCCTAGCTCGCGAGGTGAAAGAGTTACGAAACAAAAAGGTCCCGTTAGTAAAGGTATTATTGTAATATCCCGAATTAGGGCCTAATCGGAATAGTGGTTTCGTGACCACAAATTCGAGATAGAAATAATTATTTTATAATTATTTTGAGGTTTATGATATGATTACATGATTGTGTGAAAATTTCGTGAAGAAATTCTATGCCTAAAGTGTTTAAATTGAAAGTAGGGACTAAATCGAATAAGTTGCAAAATTTGCATTCTAGAAGTTTTTAGTATGAAATTGCATTGAAATATTAATTAAGAGGTCTTAAATAGCAATTTGAATAATTTAAGTTCATGGACAAAATTAGGACATGGAAGGAATTTTTGGAAAGTTTAGTAGTAAGGGCATTTTGGTCATTTAGTTATTAAAATGAATTAAAAACAAAATTAAAAGCCAATTTTGTCCATCTTCTTCATTAGGCCGAAATTTCAAGGGTTCTCCATAGCTAGGGTTTGTTTCAAGCTTCCAAGCTCCATAGTAAGTGATTCCAAGCCCCGTTTTTAATGTTCTTTACGTTTTTGAGATCCCGATAACTCGATTAAGCTTATGTTAGCAATAATTTAACCTAGGGTTTATATTTGGAAAAATACCCATAGGTGAAATTTGTGTATTTTGATGTTTTATGATAGAATATGAAGTTTTAAATTATGTTAGACAACTTGTACTACTCGATTTTAAGCAAAAGCGAGTAAAGGGCTTAATCGGTAAAAATACCTAATAGTCACAAGTACATGTTAGAGTGAGAATTTGATGTTTCCATAGAAGAGAAAAGTGATCAGCATGTTGTAAAACATAAGAATAAGGAATAAAGTTTAATCCCGAGCCTAGGGGCAAAAATGTAAATATGTAAAAGTTTAGGGGTAAAATTGTAATTTTGCCAAAATTTGAGTTAAGGATTAATTTGATAATGTGAGTATTAAATAAGCTAAATGTGTTATTTTAGATCAAGAAAGACGTGGAATCGACCTCAATCGAGGAAAAGAAAAGATTGTGGACTAAATTGCAAAATCTTTGTATTTTGGTACCAAGGTAAGTTCATGTGTAAATAATGTAGTATAATTGTTTTTTTAAATTATTGATGTTAATTATATGATATGCTGATTTTTATCATGAAATATATGCTTTGTGGTTATTTTCGAATAAAATGCAAATTATTTGTATTATTTGTTAAATATAAAGTGTTACCGAGTATTGGTTTCGGTGTTTTACGGAAGATGGCAAGGATATGTGTTCGAGGAAAATCCCGTTTGAACCTTAGGAATAGATTAGGATACAAGTGACATGTCACTAGGATGGTTGAGCATCCGAACTCGTTGAGTTGAGTCCGAGTTCACTTATGGATGCGAATGTCCGAACTCGTTGAGTTGAGTCCGAGTTCGTGAGATGTAACTAGGCATCCGAGCTCGTTGATTTGAGTCCGAGTTCACTTATGGATGCGAACCCCTGAGCTCGTTGAGTTGAGTCCGAGTTCGCTTATGGGCGGGTTACATGATTGCTTGATTTCATATATGGCACTTATGTGCAAGTTATCCATGTATCCGAATTATATTCCGATGTGTTCAACGGGTAAAGTTATACTCGAATGGAGGAATATTCGAGATGTAAAGAGACGTATTGGTAAGTGATGTGAAATGGATATTTTGGACAGGTATGTATTTAACCCTCGGGTTGAGTATTGATACAATCACGATAAGGTAATAAGATGATGAAAAATGATTAAAAATGTGATATGTGTTTTAGTGATGCAAGCTAATGTTGATTGGTATGACCGTTTGTTATGTTACTTATTATTGGCATATGAACTTACTAAGCATTTATGCTTACTCCCTCCTTCTTACTCATTGTAGTTTTGGACAAGCCAGCTCAGGAGTCGGGATAGGTCGAAGGCTCAATCACACTATCCGGAAGACTTTTGGTAAATGGCTTGTAAATTTAAGTATGGCATGTATAGCAATATACCTATTTTGTGTAAATGATCTTATGATATGGTGATGGAATGGTTGAGAAAATGTTTGATAATGATAAATTATGAAAATGGTTAGTTTAGATTATGTTTGATGTTAAGGAAAATTATTAAGATACTTAGTGCATAAAAACTCATAAAAGGGATGAAATTTGCCATAAACAGAATACTGCAGCAACACTGACACGAGTTTGAAAATTTACTAAAAATCATAGAAATTGAATTTAGTGATGTAGTACATATAAAATTGAATCTTATTATGTCTAGTTTCACATGAAACAAATGAAACAGGTAAAGGAATTATATGTTAAAAGATATTTGAATTTTATTGAAACAGGGTCATAGCAATTTCTGAATCCCCTGTTCCAACTTTATAAATTCACCATAAATTGTAAAGATATAACTAGGTGGTGTATTTTATATCCTCAGAATCCTTATTGAGTATAGTTTTATTATAAATAAACCTCATAGTCATATGAATTTTTTAAAGAGAGAAATGTCGTTCGAAGTAAACAGAGGTCAAACCAGTCAAGTCCTGAAATAGGGGTAACTTTAACTAATAAACTGTACTAATTGGCTCAACCAAAAATTCTATAAAAAAATTAATAGATAGGTATATTAGTATATATTCATGGAAAATTTACGGATCTTGATTTTGAGTTTCGTAACTCGAGATATGATTTTTCTTGTGACTGTGATGCAAGTAGCTTAAAAGCTGTGAATGTAGAAACAAATAATCCAAAGTTCTAAAAATGTTAAATTAAGCTTAGTAACACCTCATACTCGACTCCGGCGATGGTCTCGGGCGTGGGGGCGTTACATTAAGTGGTATCAGAGCAGGTTTAGTCAGTTCTCGGACTACGTGTTGTATGTACGGATTTTGCTATACATGCCATATGTATAAATTGTGATAGTGTGACGACTTCTGACCATTTAAATGATTTTTTTTATAATAAATGGATCCCGATCCAATTGTGGCAGATGAAGTAGAGAGTAATGCGCCAGCTCCAGCTGAAGGAGCAGCGCCGATCAAAATCCACCTCCTATCATTGGTCGGGGAGGAGAAAGGGTCGGGAAGCCTTTCTCCAAATGATGAGTGCATGGTACATCGAGAGTTCGTTCAATGCGAACCCAAATGTACAACCTCCCCACCTCCCCAATTCCTCAACCTGTACTCCCGACGCCTCAAGGTATGGATCGATGAAATTTCACGAACTCGAGTTGATAGAATTTGCAAGCAAGGGGCGAAAGAATTTAAAGCAAATATTGATGATGATGCCGAGAAAGCGAGTTACGGCTTGAAAATTCTATCCGGGTATTTGACGAATTATCTTGTACACTGAAGAATGTTTGAAATGTGCTATATCTTTGTTGAGGGATTCACTTATAATTGGTGGAAGACTTTGATTTCGGTGGTACCGAAAGAGAAAATAACTTGGGAATTTTTCAAGAAGAGTTTGGAAGAAATATATTAGTGAAAGATTTATTGATCGAAGCGTAAAGAATTTCTTGAGTGAAGCAAGGTAATATGACTGATTCTGAGAATATGAAAGAGAGTTTGTTCGATTAAGTAAGTATGCCGAGAGTATGTTCCTCAGAGGCCAAGATGTGCCGACGATTTGAAGACGGGCTCAACGAAGACATCAAGGTATTTGTTGGAATTATTGAATTAAAAGAAATGGTAGTATTGGTTGATCGAGCTTGTAAGGTCAAGAATTACTTAAAGAAAAGAAAAGGTAGAGGTGAGACTAGAAATTGGAAGAAAAGACCGATGAGCGGTTCATATTCACAAAGAACTGGGAAAGTCAAGGAATATGAATCCTCGTTCCCAAGCTTCAGCTGGGCAATCATATGGGAATTATAAGAAGCAAAATGTGGGTCCTAAATACCAGACTACTTCGGCAGCCAGTGTATGGAACTCCAGATTTGTTAAACCTGACTGCCAGCGGTGTGGTAGAAATCATTTTGGTCCGTGTAGAGCAAATGAATATTTTCGATGTGGTTCTCCGGATCATTTTATTAGAGACTGCCCAGAGAGAGCTGAAAAAGAAAAATTTCAGAATACAAAAACAAGTGGGGCGGATTCGAGAGGAAGATATCCAAGAAAAGCTGGGAGCGAAGCAAGCGGTAAGAATGTAGCCAGGGATGCACTAGTTAGACCTGAAGGAAGGGCTCCAGCTAGAACTTATGCTATTAAAGCGCGTGAAGATGCTTCCTCACATGATGTGATTACCGGTACATTTTCTCTCTATAATGTTAATGTTATTGCTTTGATTGATCCCGATTCTACTCATTCATATGTATGCATGAAATTGGTGTCTAGTATGAATATACCTGTTGAGAACACAAAATTTATGATTAGAGTGTCGAATCCGTTAGGCAAATGTGTGACTATTGATAAAGTATGTAAGAAATGTCCTTTAATGATTCGGGATCATTACTTTCTGGCTGACTTGATGTTTTTGCCGTTTGATGAGTTTGATGTTATTTTGGGTATAGATTGGTTGACATTGCATGATGCTAAAATAAATTGCAAAGAAAAGGTTATAGAATTAAAGTGTGAAAATGGTGAAACTCTGCGGGTTGAATCAGATAAATCAGAGGCATTACCTAGTGTGATTTCTTCAATGTCGGCTCAAAGATATCTGAGAAAGGGTTATGAAGCTTATTTGGCGTATGTAATTAATACAAAAGAAGTTGAAAAGAAAGTTGAATCGGTCTTAGGTTGTGTGTGAATTTGAGGACGTATTTCGGAAGAATTGCCGGGTTTGCCTCGATCGTGGAAATAGAATTTGGTATTGATTTGATCACAGGACACGCTCTCATTTTCGATTGCTCAGTATAGAATGGCACCAGCAGAGTTGAAGGATTTAAAGTCGCGATTGCAAGAGTTAAGCGATAAAGGTTTTGTGAGACCGAGTTTTTCACCTTGGGGTGCTCCGTGTTATTTGTGAAAAAGAAGGATGGTTCTATGAGGTTGTGTGTTGATTATCGCCGATTAAACAAGGTGACAATCAAAAACAAATATCCGTTGCCAAGAATTGATGATTTGTTTGATCAGCTAAAAGGAGCGACATGGTTTTCAAAGATTGACTTGAGATCTGGGTATTACCACCTACGGGTAAAAGAGTCGGATGTGCCTAAAACTGCTTTTAGAACAAGGTATGGTCATTATGAATTTTTAGTTATGCCATTCGGGTTGACAAATGCTCTATTTGTGTTTATGGATTTAATGAATCGCATATTCACCATACTTGGACAAATTTGTTGTGGTGTTTATAGATGATATTTTAATTTATTCAAAAGATGATACAGAGCATGTTGAGCATTTGAGGATAGTTTTACAAACTTTGAGAGATAAGCAGCTGTATCATAAGTTTAGTAAAAGTGAATTTTGGCTACGGGAAGTTGGATTTTTGGGTCATATTGTTTCAGGTGATGGTATACGGGTTGATCCTAGTAAAATTTCAGCCATTGTTGATTGGAAACCACCGAAAAATGTAACTGAAGTTAGAAGTTTCTTAGGGCTAGCTGGGTATTATCGGCGGTTTGTAAATGGATTTTCTATAATTACTGCTCCTATAACTAGATTACTCCGAAAGGATGTTAAATTTGAATGGATGGAAGAATGTCAACAGAGTTTTGAAGAATTGAAAAAGTTATTAACAGAGGCACCGATGTTAGTACAAAACTTAAATCGGTAAAGAATTTGTGGTGTATAGTGATGCTTCTCTAAATGGTTTGGGGTGTGTGCTCATGCAAGAAGGAAAAGTGGTGGCATATGCTTGAGGCGATTAAACCTCATTAGAGGAATTATCCTACTCACGATTTGGAATTGGCTGCGGTGGTATTTGCTTTGAAAATTTGGCGACATTATTTGTATGGTGAAAAGTGTCGGGTATATACCGACCATAAAAGTCTTAAGTACTTGATGTTACAAAAAGACTTGAATTTAAGACAGCGAAGATGGTTGGAGTTATTGAAAGATTACGAGCTTGTTATTGATTATCATCTGGGAAAAGCGAATGTGGTTCTTTGATGCTTTGGGCGAAAAGTTACTTGTTTGCTTTGAGAGCTATGAACACTCGGTTAAAGGTATCAGATGATGGTTCGATTCTAGCAGAGTTAAGAGCAAGACCGATGTTTTTACAAGAGATTTGTGAAGCTCAGAAAAATGATCAAGATTTGCAAGCCAAGAGAAAACAGTATGAAGTTGATACAGAGTCAGATTTCAGAATTGGTTCTAATGGATGTTTAATGTTTAAAGATCGGATTTGTGTACCAAAGAATGAGGAATTGATTCAAAAGATCCTACAGGAAGCACATAGTGGTTATTTCTCGATTCATCCGGGTAGTACGAAAATGTATAATGACTTGAAGAAAATGTATTGGTGGAATGGAATGAAAAGAGATATATCAGAGTTTGTGTCTAAATGCTTAATTTGTCAACAGGTGAAAGCTAAACACCAAGTGCCTTCGGGATTACTTTAGCCTATCATGGTTCCTGAATGGAAATGGGATCGAATTACCACGAATTTTATATCAGGGTTACTGTTAACTCTGGGGAAGAAAAATGCCATCTGGGTAATAGTTGACAGACTGACTAAATCGGCTCATTTTATTCCGGTACGTACAGATTATTCTTTTAATAAGTTGGCTGAATTGTATATCCGTGAGATTGTTAGACTTCATGGAATACCTTTGTCAATCATTTCAGATAGAGATCCGAGATTTACTTCACGGTTTTGGCAAAAGTTGCAAGAAGCATTAGGTACAAAGTTAAATTTCAAAGACTTTGCCTTTCATCCAAAAACCGATGGACAATCAGAAAGAGTAATTCAGATTCTTGAAGACATGCTCAGATGTTGTGTATTGGAATTTCAAGGAAGTTGGGAAAGATATTTACCGTTGGTAGAATTTACTTACAACAATAGTTATCAGACGAGCTTGAAAATGGCACCTTATGAAGCATTGTATGGTCGTAAGTGTCGAACGCTTTTGTATTGGGTGAGCTCAAGGAAAATCAGATTTATGGAGTTGATCTAATAAAAGAAATCAAGAAAAGGTGAAAGTGATTCAAGATTGTTTGAAAGTCGCTTTGAGATAGAGCGTAAATCGTATGCAGATTTGAAGAGAAAAGAGATTGAATATCAAGTTGGTGACAAAGTGTTTTTGAAAGTATCCCCATGGAAGAAAGTCCTTAGATTTGGACGGAAGGGCAAATTAAGTCCGCGTTTTATTGGGCCGTATGAAGTAATTGAAAAAGTTGGACCGGTAGCATATCGGCTAGCATTACCACCTGAATTAGAGAAGATTCATGATGTGTTCCACGTATCTATGTTACGTCGGTATCGTTTGGATCCTTCACATGTAGTTTCACCGCAACTAGATATGACCTACGAAGAAGAACCGATTAAGATTTTAGCTCGAGAGGTCAAACAACTAAGGAATAAAAATGTTGCACTTGTGAAGGTGTTGTGGCAAAGGCATGGAATAGAAGAAGCTACATGGGAATCTGAAGAAACTATGAGAAATCAATACCCACATCTGTTTACCGGTAAGATTTTCGAGGACGAAAATCCTTAAAGGGGGAGAGTTGTAATATCCCGAATTAGGGCCTAATCGGAATAGTGGTTTCGTGACCACAAATCTGAGATAGAAATAATTATTTTATAATTATTTTGAGGTTTATGATATGATTACATGATTGTGTGAAAATTTCGTGAAGAAATTCTATGCCTAAAGTGTTTAAATTGAAAGTAGGGACTAAATCGAATAAGTTGCAAAATTTGCATGCTAGAAGTTTTTAGTATGAAATTGCATTGAAATATTAATTAGGAGGTCTTAAATAGCAATTTGACTAATTTAAGTTCATGGACAAAATTAGGACATGGAAGGAATTTTTGGAAAGTTTAGTAGTAAGGGCATTTTGGTCATTTAGTTATTAAAATGAATTAAAACAAAATTAAAAGCCAATTTTTGTCCATCTTCTTCATTAGGCCGAAATTTCAAGGGTTCTCCATAGCTAGGGTTTGTTTCAAGCTTCCAAGCTCCATAGTAAGTGATTCCAAGCCCCGTTTTTAATGTTCTTTACATTTTTGAGATCCCGATAACTCGATTAAGCTTATGTTAGCAATAATTTAACCTAGGGTTTATATTTGGAAAAATACCCATAGGTGAAATTTGTGTATTTTGATGTTTTATGATAGAATATGAATTTTTAAATTATGTTAGACAACTTGTACTACTCGATTTTAAGCAAAAACGAGTAAAAGGGCTTAATCGGTAAAAATACCTAATAGTCACAAGTACATGTTAGAGTGAGAATTTGATGTTGCCATAGAAGAGAAAAGTGATCAGCATGTTGTAAAACATAAGAATAATGAATAAATTTTAATCCCGAGCCTAGGGGCAAAATGTAAATATGTAAAAGTTTAGGGGTAAAATTGTAATTTTGCCAAAATTTGAGTTAAGGATTAATTTGATAATGTGAGTATTAAATAAGCTAAATGTGTTATTTTAGATCAAGAAAGACGTGGAATCGACCTCAATCGAGGAAAAGAAAATATTGTGGACTAAATTGCAAAATCTTTATATTTTGGTACCAAGGTAAGTTCATGTGTAAATAATGTAGTATAATTTTTTTTTAAATTATTGATGTTAATTATATGATATGCTGATTTTTATCATGAAATATATGCTTTGTGGTTATTTTCGAATAAAATGCAAATTATTTGTATTATTTGTTAAATATAAAGTGTTACCGAGTATTGGTTTCAGTATTTTACGGAAGATGGCAAGGATATGTGTTCGAGGAAAATCCCGTTTGAACCTTAGGAATAGATTAGGATACAAGTGACATGTCACTAGGATGGTTGAGCATTCGAACTCGTTGAGTTGAGTCCGAGTTCACTTATGGATGCGAATGTCTGAACTCGTTGAGTTGAGTCTGAGTTCGTGAGATGTAACTAGGCATCCGAGCTCGTTGATTTGAGTCCGACTTCACTTATGGATGCGAACGCCCGAGCTCGTTGAGTTAAGTCCGAGTTCGCTTATGGGCGGGTTACATGATTGCTTGATTGCATATATGGCACTTATGTGCAAGTTATCCATGTATCCGAATTATATTCCGATGTGTTCAACGGGTAAAGTGATACTCGAATGGAGGAATATTCGAGATGTAAAGAGACGTATTGGTAAGTGATGTGAAATGGATATTTTGGACAGGTATGTATTTAACCCTCGGGTTGAGTATTGATACAATCACGATAAGGTAATAAGATGATGAAAAATGATTAGAAATGTGATATGTGTTTTAGTGATGCATGCTAATGTTGATTGGTATGACCGTTTGTTATGTTACTTATTATTTGCATATGAACTTACTAAGCATTTATGCTTACTCTCTCCTTCTTACTCATTGTAATTTTGGACAAGCCAGCTCAGGAGTCGGGATAGGTCGAAGGCTCAATCACACTATCCGGAAGACTTTTGGTAAATGACTTGTAAATTTAAGTATGACATGTATAGCAATATACCTATTTTGTGTAAATGATCTTATGATATGGTGATGGAATGGTTGAGAAAATGTTTGATAATGATAAATTATGAAAATGGTTAGTTTAGATTATGTTTGATGTTAAGGAAAATTATTAAGATACTTAGTGCATAAAAACTCATAAAAGGGATGAAATTTGCCATAAACAGAATACTGCAGCAACACTGACACAAGTTTGAAAATTTACTAAAAATCATAGAAATTGAATTTGGTGATGGAGTGCATATCAAATTGAAGCTTATTATGTATAGTTTCACATGAAACAAATGAAACAGGTAAAGGAATTATATGTTAAAAGATATTTGAATTTTAGTGAAACAGCGTCATAGCAGTTTCTGAATCCCCTATTCCAACTTTAGAAATTCACCATAAATTTTAAAGATATAATTAGGTGGTGTATTTTATATCATTAGAATCCTTATTGAGTCTAGTTTTAGTAGAAATAAACCTCATAGTCATATGAATTTTTTACAGAGATAAATGTGGTTCGAAGTAAACAGAGGTCAAAACAGTCAAGTCCTGAAATAGGGGTAACTTTAACTAATAAACTGTACTAATTGGATTAACCAAAAATTCTAGAAAAAGATTAGTATATAGGTATATGAGTATAGATTCATGGAAAATTTACAGATCTTGATTTCGAGTTTCATAACTCGAGATATGATTTTTCTTGTGACTGTGACGCAAGTAGCTTAAAAGCTATGAATGTAGAAACAAATAATCCAAAGTTCTAAAAATGTTAAATTAAGCTTAGTAACATCTCATACTCGACTCCGACGACGGTCTCGGGCGTGGGGGCGTTACAATTATGGCTCAAGCACGGGATCAAAGAAGCTACTTGGGAACCCAAGAACTCTATGAAAGAACGATATCCTAACTTATTCACTGGTAAGATTTTCGGGGACGAAAATTTTTTATGTGGGGGAGAGTTGTGACAGCCCTAATTTGACCCTAGTCGAAAAGTGGTTTCGGGACCACAAAACCGAGTCTTAAAAATAATTACCTATTAAATTCTATGCCTATTATATGTGTAAATGCATTTGTGAAAGTCTCATGCTTCGATTTGGTCGTTTGTATGTGTAAATTTTAAATAGGACTTAAGTGAGACATTTGTGAAATGTGATGGGTAAATTTTAAGCTGGTCTATTTATGGATGTTGTTAAAAAGGTGGACTTGCATGTCTAATTAGCCATTTAGAGATAGTGGCCGGCCATGATAATGATTAACACATATTATATGCATTTTTTTTCTTTCATTTATCTATTAACATTTTAATATACAAAATGAATTAATGAATAAAGAAATAAGTAAAAATTTGGGTGAAGAAAACAAAGCTTCATCTTTGTTCTTCTTGGCCGAATTGAAAAGAAAAGAAGGGGGAAGACTTTCAATCAATTGAATCATAAGAAAGGTTAGTGAATGGTGTTAGATTTTTGAAATTTAAGCTTATTCTAGGTTAATCATCTTGTTTCTTACTTAGCCCATGCAAAAAAAAATTTGAATCTTGATGGATGAGTTGCACTTTCAGTTATGGTTGATAAGGAAATAATTTGATTATAGCCTTTAAGTTTTGATGAAGAATTTGTTGTTGCAAGAAGTTGAGCTTGTCAATAGTATGATTTGCTAATGCTCATATGTGTAATAGCCGAACATGTAGTTGCTTAATGTCTTGAACAAATGCCGTTTAGGTGTTTTAAATTGATTAAATTAGATGTTTGATCATCTAAGGGTTCGGCATTATGCATTATTGTTAAGAGTTGGATTTTGAATCATAAGATTTTGATGACTTGTGTTTAATGGCATTCGGCCAAGGTTTATAGGTGTTTACTAATTCGGTTTAAGTGCATAGGTGCTAAATACTTCAAATTTAAAATTTTGATGAATAAGTAGAAATTAATTAAGATGATGTTGGGTAAATTCTTAGCTTAGTTGTGTTAAGCATTCGACAATACTTATAATAATGGATATGAGAGTGTGAAAGATTAGATATTATTTTAAGTGAGTTATGATCTTATTATGAACAAGATAGAACCGGCTATAAATAAGATTGAGTGATTCGGTCATTGTTTGGCATAGGTGAAACTAATATGAAAATTTCTACGTTGGTCATGAAATGGAAATTTAAATGGTAACAGAGTTTGTTTTAGCTAGGGCCGAATTGGGGTTTATACGATATCAAGGCATGCATTATATATATATATATGTGTGTATATTAAATATATAGTTAAATTCATGTATAAGGTAGCATAAAGTTATATATATATATATATATATATATGATTGTTAAATATGACTTACCAAGTACACAAATTTTAAACCGAAATGGTGATAGACCTAAGCGGACAATTGATACAAATGAATTGGTTTTGAAATGAATATGGATGCCGTATGTATATGTTTGATTGAGGAATAAATTTGTTTGATTTAGCTCAAGAGCTTAGAGGATCAAAGTTGGATAGGGGAAAGGAGAAAGTAATCGAATAGCCATTGAAATCGTTTGAAAACATCCGAGGTAAGTCTTTGAGTAATGGAACTCAGCTTATGATTTGATAAAATTATGATATATAAGAATAATAAATAAATCGTGACCTAATGGTTCTATTTGAATTACGTAGTGAAATAAATGATTTGTGCATATGACTTATAACCGAATGATTATAGAAATCATGTAGAATAGCGAAATGAAATCGTGTTAATTGTATGTGACTATTGAGCCGAAAGTGGAAGGGTTAATAAGCATTCGTGCTGGTTGTTATATCCAGGCCAAGTCCCGAAGGCACTCGTGCTAGTTGTTATATCCGGGCCAAGTCCCGAAGGCATTCATGCTGGTTGTTATATCCGGGCCAAGTGCCTTCGTGCTGGTTGTTATATCTGGGCCAAGTCCCGAAGGCATTCGTACTGGTTGTTATATCCGGGCTAAGTCCCGAAGGCATTTGTGTTGGAAATGTATGATCCTGCTGTAATAATTTCAATTAATGTGCTCACAACCCTAAGATGATCAGGAATGTATCGCATATACATTGAAAAATTTGATTCGGTATAAATTGTGATATTTCAATTGAATAGTGCTCTTCCGGCCATTACTTAGGGTTGTATGAAGTCTATAGCTTATTCGGGATACATAAATTTTGATTTAAGTGAAATTATGTTAAGGTTGACTTTGAGCATGTGAGTATGTTGGTTGAAGTGTAAAGTAACATGATTATGTGATTTTGCGTATATGTATTTATTTAGCCTTATAATTGAATTAGAGGTATTCAACCAAATGATGAAATTGGTTGGGTGAAAAGAGATTATCTGCATGATACGAATTGGTGTTTAAGGAAATTTAAAATGATATGCATGAACAATAGTGGTATACTTAATCATGGTTACATTTGGTCAGAAATATGATTGGCCTTATGAATGCTATGCTTTAATTTAAATGATTTTATTACTTGGAACTTACTAAGCATCGAAATGCTTACTCTGTTGCTTAAATTCTCTGTTTAATAGATCTCGTTCGTTAGCTATCGGTCTCGGGATTCTCAAAGTCGAAGTCGTCCACACTATCTAAGCCCATTCGGTACTCCTGTAGCTGAACTTTGATAATGGCATGTATAGGATTGACTTTTAAATGTTAAATAAGAATTTTTTTGGTGATGTATATATGTATAGCCATGCGAAAATGGCTTGTTAAGTTACTATATGTGTTTCACTTAGTTAATGTAAATGTGTGATTGATATTTGACTTATGTTTTAAATGTTTTAATGTGAAGTGAACTTAAGAATGAATTAATGTATCCATTAACTTGAGATGACTCTTTTGAATATAGTCAAATGAAATTTTGTGCTTGTTTGGTAATACTCCTTAACCCTAACCGGCGATCGGTCTCGGGTCAGGGGTGTTACACAGTATACCAATGTCGAACACTGAGATTTTGTCCCGATAAACCCTACAAATTAGAAAACTTGGTGAAACTATCTTCTATGTCGCGATGTAGAAGTTCCATTTTGCGACATTGATAACTTTTCTATTTAGGTTTGGGGGTGTATTGAGCATTTATGAATCATTTTCTATCTAGTAAACACTTTGTTTATTTTTAGTAAACATGTTGATTTTAGTGAATTTTGTTTTTCCACATAACTGACAAGGACTACTTCGACTATGATGAGTATAACTTTTACTTGTGATGTTCGATGATGAGCTTAAATTCTTCACTAAATCTAGAGCATGTGATAGTGGTAGCTTAGGTGAGGTTGCTTGGAAATTACCTCCTAAAAGGGAGATATCCTGAATTTAGATATATTTGGACTATAGCGAATTTCTTTTAATAAACTTAGATATTCTTGTAGCTGAACTTTAAAAAAAAAAAAACGAAATCATTATTTTAAGATATAACAGTAGATACTCCAATACTTAGAAGTGCCATGTAAGTCAGCAATATTTTGTTTGCTCCGTCATGCTGTTGGCTAGAAAAGATAGTTTAAGCAAGAGTGTGACAGTCCTAATTTGACCCTAATCAGAAAAGTGGTTTCGAAACCACAAAACTGAGTCAGAATTTTTTTTAAATATATATACATATATTATTTTCTATGTTTTTATTTGGTGAATTTATATGTTTCAAAATTTGGTATTTTAATTTTGTCTTTTGGACTTGAAATTAGCTAAAAAGGACTTGTTTGAGAACTTTGATAATGTGGTAAGTAAATGTCTAAGGGATTAATTTGTTGAATTACTAAAATGGTGGATTTGCATGTCTATTTTACCTTTTTAAATTAAAGGCACGGTAATGGGGTTGGTATACAATAATTACATGCTTTTTTATAATAATAGATTATATATTTGAAATATGTTATAATATAAAATAAGTTATAATATATTAAGTGGGGGGGGGGGGAGATAAAAACAAGGAAATTGAATGTTTCTTTTCCATCCTCATTGCCGAAAACATAAGTGACAGAAGAAGGAAAATGTTAAGGGCATTCGGCCATCTTAAGGGTTAATTAAGGTAGGATTTTATGTTATTTCTATTAAATTTTATGAAAATTTAGTTAGCAGTAGCTCTTATTATAACCCATATGTTGATTTTTTGAATTTGGTGACAAAATGTACATACAGTTATAATGGATAAATGTTAAGAAGATAGTGTTTTGATGTTTTGGATAGAAATATTAGAAAGGTGAAAATGAGCTAGCTAAATAGATATATGTGAATTTAAATGACGGTATGAACAAATGTGGAGCTTTTGCTAGTTTTAGAAGTATTCGGTCAAAGTGTTTATGTGGTGAAACTATGTGTTAAATGACAAAGTGATGTGCAATTGTTATTTTGATAGTGATAATGCCAAAAGTGAAAAGATTGTTAAGGAATTATGGTTTAAATGTTTAGTGAAGATGATATTCGGCCTTGAGACATTAGATAAACATTAGTTGAGGTTTTAATGTCTTAAACAATGACGGTAGTAAGATGAAGTGGAAATCATTAAATATATATATATGTGAGTGTTTTATTGAAGTATTGATTGGGTTGTTTATAGTATTTGGATCTTAGGTGGTCAATAGCCGAATGGCTTAAGTTTAATGAAAGCATAAGGTGGATGAAAATCAAATTTGCAGTGTGATTCTTGTGATATGAAACTATTAATATTGTGAGATATAAATAAACTAGCAAGGTAATTAAACTAGTCAATTTGTTTATTCTAGCTCAAGAACCCAAAGGAGGGGAATCAAGCAAGGGAAAAACAAAGGGTATTGAGTAGCCGATTGGAACCGTTTCATCCAACACAAGGTAAGTCCATAAGCAATTATAAGATTTGTTAATTTATACATAAATGGTGCTTGCATATCATGAAAGAATTACTTTTGTATATATATATATATTCTCTTGATTGATAGATATGTGGTCGTATATACATATTGAATTAAGTCAATTGATTTGTTTATAATGAAATGACATTGGCACTATGTGTGCGGATTTGAATGGCACTAAGTGTGCAGATTCGAATGGCAATACGTGTGTGGATTACCAAGGCACTATGTGTGCGGGTTAGCGTGGCACTATGTGTGCGAATTTCCTTGACCGAGCACTATGTGTGCGAAATCGGTTGTTGATACAATAAGTGCAGGAACTGAATGAAGAATTAAAGCTATTCATTGAAATAAGAAATTGGACACATGAAACGTATATGCATGAATCCATCTATCTCGTCATTGTTTAATACTTTGAGGGAAAGATGTAAGGCATCCGGTTGTATGATACTTTGATTGAATAGCATGGCTTGACTTGTAGTTAGATTAATAATCTAAGTGATATATGGCATAGATCAGTATGGTTGTGATAGTTGATTTTTTTAAAAAAAAATAATATTATTAAAATAAGTAGCTGTCAATCAGAGTGAGATAAAAAGGAGTTAAATTTTACTTTGAAGCGTTAATTGTAATATGGACTTTTCTAGTTTCTATTTCGATATATCAAGTTAATTGTTTGTATTATATTGCTTACGACTTACTGAGTTGAAAACTCATTTTTTGTGTTTACTTGCCTCTTATTTAGATTTTCTTTTGATCCGTTGTGTGCTCGAAACCATCATCGAAGTCATCACACCTGCCTGCAACATTTTGGTACCCCTTTTTGTTAGTCTTAAGTATAACATTATGGCATGTATAGACATTAAATTTGGGATTTCCATGCCATAATATTTAATTTTGTAATCATGGCCATGCGAATATGGCTTAAACTTTAATATTTCAAAAGTGGCTATGTTTGCTTTTATAATACAACTCTTTTAATTAACTGAAACGATACTAAATGGGTGGCTAATTATTAAATTAAATTGGTCAAAGTTAGGCTTATGGAATGTATTTATTATTTATATGAATGAGCTAAATACTATGTGTTTTTAAAATTTGTTATGCATTCGGCTATTATGGCAAACCACCAAATGAATATTGATCCTCTTTTTATGATGCATATATGAGTGCAAGGCACGTTGTAAATCATATGTACGTATAGATTGTGAAATTGTTTATACATGATAAATTAATACCTTGTAAATTTGGTTTTGTTTAATTGCAAAGATCGATAAGATGATTATTCACTATTATATTTTGTTCGACTGTTTGCACATGAATTATTTTAGTAATACTCCGTAACCCTTCTGGCGACGGATATGGGTTAGGGGTGTTACATTTATTTGGTATCAGAGCCGCGGCTTAGTCGATTCTAGGACTACCATAGCACGTATGAGTCTAGCTATACATGCCATAATGCTAGTATATGATAGTGTGATGACTTCTGACGGTTGAAATTGTTGTTGTGATTAGTAAATGGAATCCACTCCAGAGGGAACCTTAGCGAATGACGTTGAGAGTGTAGCGCCTGCTCCCGCACAAGGGACAGCGCCTGTTGAACCTCAACCTTCTGCGAGTAATCAAGATGATGGGGCTAAGCAAGCCTTCTTTACCATGATGAATGAGTGGGTTGCACAATATGCCCGGGCTGCTCAACAATTCCCGAATTTAAATAATCCTTCTCTGGTGCCTATAATACCAGCAACTACTGATCCTTTGAGGCTGAGTAAACCTTCTGTTGATTTGATTAGAAAGCGCGGGGCCGAGGAATTTTGAGCCACTGCTACTGATGACGCTGAAAGGGCTGAGTTTTGGCTTGAAAATACCATCTGTGTTTTTGATGAGCTATCTTGCACACCCGATGAGTGTCTAAAGTGTGCCATATCCTTATTACGAGATTCGGCCTACTATTGGTGTGAACCTTGATTTTGATTGTTCCTAAGGAACGAGTTACTTGGGACTTCTTTCAGACAGAGTTTCGTAAAAAGTATATCAGTCAACGATTCATTGATCAAAAGCGCAAAGAATTTTTGGAGCTTAAACAAGGCCGTTTGACGGTATCCAAATATGAACGTGAGTTTGTAAGGCTCAGTCGATATGCTCGGGAGTGTGTAGCTGATGAAGTTGCCATGTGTAAAAGATTTGAAGAGGGATTGAATGAAGATTTAAAGCTACTGGTAGGTATTCTAGAAGTAAAAGAATTCGTAACACTGGTTGAACGAACTTGCAAGGCTGAAGAGCTTGGAAAGGAGAAAAAGAAAGCTGAATCCGAAACTAAAGATTTTCGTAAAAGATTAGCGGGTAAAACTTTTTTCTCCACTACAAAGAAGTTCAGAGACGATACTAACAGATCAAAGATAACTGTAGGAATTTCTATTAAGGAGCGACCATCAATGGACTCTTGAGCTACTTCGGTTGCTAGTGTTGGCAACAATCGGCAAGAAAAACCCGAATGTCCACAGTGTGGAAGACGTCACGTAGGTGAATGTTGGGGTAAGTCTATTAACAGAGCCTGTTATAGATGGGGCTCACGGGATCATTACGTTCGAGATTGCACTGAACCTGATGAGAAAAATAAAGTACAAGGTGCGAGATCGAGTGGTGCAACAACTAGAGGTAGACCACCAAGAAATACAGGAGGCAGGAGTGGTAATCAGAGAGGGACTTCTGATACGGCTGATCGATTTGAGACTCGTGCCCCCGCCAGAGCTTATGCCATCCGTGCACGAGAGGAGGCATCCTCCCCTGATGTTATCACTGGTACATTCACTCTCTATAGTAATAGTGTGCTTGCTTTAATTGATCCTGGTTCGACTCATTCTTATGTATGTGAAACATTAGCGTCCAGTAAGACTCTACCTGTTGAGTCTACTGAGTTGGTGATACGAGTGTCAAACCTTTTGGGTCGGTATGTGTTAGTTGATAAGGTATGTAAGAGATGTTCATTGATAATTAAAGATTTCTATTTTTCGGAGGATCTGATGCTGTTACCTTCGACGAATTCGATATTATTCTCGGAATGGATTGGCTAACCGAACTTGACGCTGTGGTAAATTGCAAGCAAAAGACTATAGACTTGCGATGTTCGAGTGGTGAAATGATTCAAGTTGAGTCTAATGATCTGAGTGGGTTACCGGCAGTGATATCTTCTGTGTTAGCTCAGAAATATATGAGAAAGGGTTATGAAGCTTATCTTGCATATGTACTGGATAGCAAAGTATCGGTGTAACACCCCTAACCCGTATCCATCGCCGGAGGGGTAAGGAATATTACCAAACAAGCACCAATTTCATTTAACCATAATTAGGTAATTCCCGATGACATACTTATGAAACCAATTTTCATTTATTCAATATGCAAATGAGTCATCACAAGCTAATAGGTACCTTAATTCATTTCTAAGTTTTCTTCACATCAAAACATTTAAAATATTGATCGATTATCATCCACACATACACATTAATGTGTAACGCATATAGTAACTTAACAAGCCATTTTCGCATGGCTATACATATATACATCACCAAAAGATACGTAACTAACACCAAAGTCAATCCTATACATGCCATTATCAAGGTTCATTTATATGAGTACCAATAGATTTAGATAGTGTGGACGACTTCAACTTTGGAACTCCCGAGTCCGAGCTCACAAACAAAATCTATAAAATAGAGAATTAAAGCAGAAGAATAAGCATTTCGATGCTTAGTAAGTTTTAAGTAATGAAATCATTTAACAGAGTGGCATAGTAATATCTAAGTGTGTTTGTTTCATCCTTTGGTTAAGTAGAAATATAACTAAGGTACTACTTTTATCATTCATATCACAAAGGTGAATTCAATATATCCAACTAAATTCAACCTATAGCCGAATACGTTTATTTCAAATTTTCATATCAATTGCATGCATATACACATACATCTCATATTTGTGAAGTTGAACTCTCTAAATCGGAACTCATACATCATATTCAGACCATGAACGTTCAAATGATTTTAAACAATAGTCTAAGCATCCCTACCAAATTTCATAGTCATAATCTAAAGATAATCATATTCTCAACGAGAGTAAATTACATACCTGGTAATCTTACGGTAAGTAGCACATTTGTTTAAAATTGTTTCAACATATATTATATGATTTCTCGTATGAATACTTACGGGATTTCAACCCAAATATTATGCCGGCACAATCGCCCTTCGGAATCCAAGCCCGGTTCTTAAAGCTGGCTCAAAGGCCCTTCGAGACCAAGCTCGGATTATGTCACTGGCTCGAAGGCCCTTCGGAACTAAGTCCGGTTATGACACTGGCTCAACAGCCCTTTGGAACTAAGTCCGGTTATGACACTAGCCCAAAAGCCCTTCAAGATCAAGCTCGGATTTAAACTCCGATTAACATTCACACATATATCATGTCACATTTGGATATCATTCCTGATACTCGAATACAATTACAGCATGTTTATCAACCATACATCATTCGGTTCAATAGTCCCAAACAAATAACATGATCCCGTTTTGTTAATCCACAAGATTTCTATAACCATTCGGCTACAAGTAAATACTCTACTTATTTATTTTATCATGTAATTCAAGTAGAACCATTAGGTCACAAATTATCTATTATGCTCATATGTATATATAATTACTTTATCAAATCATAAGCTAAGTTCCATTACTCAAAGACTTACCTCGAATATTTTGAACAGTTGCGGATAGGCTACTCAACTGCTTTCTCTTTTCCTCTATCTGATTTGGACCCTCTTTGCTCTTGAGCTTAATTAAAACAAATAGATTTATTTAATTACTTATCCAACTTTACTATATACGAATATCAATTTATTAAGATTCATTTCAAACTAAATAATAGGCAACCGATCATATATTTCCCCAAAGTGATATTCAAACATTATAGCCAATGAACCACAACTATTGAATGTTTAACTTATAATCGGACATGTAATATTACCCGTATGTCTTAAGCTAATTACCGAACCTATTACCTCAATTCATGTACATATCGAATAGAGTAATCCTTACTTGAACTATTAGTCAAACTTATCAAATGGACAAATATACTTAAAATACCATATATATATATATATCTACATAAGTGCATAGATACCATGTTACCAACAATTATTTTCTAGCTTAGTAGCCGAACCAATATACAAACCAATATGCTAAGCAGTTCGTCAATATTACCTATATATATCCAATTCATTTCTTATCCATTCGACTAGTTAAGTTAATGTCACGACATATTATCAAATAACCTTACCGCTACCAAGCATGCTTATTATTTACTATATCCAAACCAATTTACAAGCTAATTCATACAGTCAAAACGAATCAATAATAAACTACAACCTAATCATATCTACCCGTCACATTTACTTTACTTAAACCAAATAAGCATGCACATAAAGTCCTTGGCCGAACTTCACTAAACACAAGTCAACAATAATCTTGATATTTATCACTTTATATATATATTATTTGCGAAATAAAGGAAAAAAATGGATTAATCATACTTATAAACTATAAAAGTCGAATATAAAAATTTATCTTATGCATAACCTTATTTACCTTCCAATAATCATATAAAAAAAATCAAACTCTTAATAATCATGCACAAAGCCAAACCTTAATATGATCAAACCTCAACTTCATTCATTTCAAACACCCACACGGCATTTGTTCAAATCATTAAATAAATCTATGTTTGGCTATTGTACTCATGAGTATTAAAATTTATAACTTGACTAACTTATGCCCTTCTCTTCAACAATTCTTCATAAAACATAAAGACCATAAACCAATCTCATCCTTTAATAACCAAAACCGAATGCTCAAATCATCACCAAAATTTTAAAATTTTGACATGGGCTATGTAAGAAATTAGCTAATTAACTTGAAACAAGCTTGAAATTTCAAAAACTAATATAATTAACTAACCTTCCTCAAGTTTAAAGTGACCGAAAATCTTCCCCTCTTTCTTTCTTCAATTCGGCTAAGAAGAACCAAAAAAAAAAATGAAGCTTTGTTTTTATCACTTTTTTTTTTATTCTTTAACAAAATACAATTATACAACCATTAAGTAATTATTTACATCTATTTTAATATAAATTCCTCATCATGGCCGGCCACTATAAACAAAAAGGGTTATTTGACATGCAATTACAAACATTTTATAACATGCATTAATAGGCCACTTTAACATTTACCTAGCACATTTCTAAATTTTCTCATATAAGTCCTATTTAATAAAATTCACATACAATAAAAAAAATTCAAGCATGAAATTTTCACACATGCATATTTACATATAATAAGCATCAAATATGACGGTTAATTATTTTTACAACTCAGTTTTGTGGTCCCGAAACCACTTTTCGACTAGGGTCAAATTAGGGCTGTCACAATTGGAATGAAAGCTCGAGACTGTGCCTGTAGTTTGTAAGTATTTAGAAGTGTTTCCTGAGGAATTACCGGGATTATCACCTGTTAGAGAAGTAGAGTTTGGCATAGAATTGGTTCCGGGTACGACACCAATTTCGATCACTCCGTATCGTATGGCACTGACCGAGTTAAAAGAATTGAAAGCTCAATTGCACCAGTTGACCGACAGATTTTTTGTGTGACCCAACTTCTCACCCTGGGGTGCTCCAGTTCTGTTCGTGAAAAAGAAAGACGGAAATGTGTATTGATTATCGTCAGCTCAATAAAGTGACGATAAAGAATAAATATCTGTTGCCGCAGATAGATGACTTATTTGACCAGTTGAAAGGAGTTTCCGTGTTTTCGAAGATTGATTTGCGATCTGGCTATTATCAGTTACGAGTTAGAGATTCTGACGTTCCTAAGACTGCTTTCAGAACGAGATATGGACACTATAAGTTTTTAGTGATGCCGTTTGGGCTCACTAATGCCACTGCAGTTTTCATGGATCTCATGAATCGGGTATTCAGACAGTATTTAGATCGATTTGTAGTGGTGTTCATAGATGATATTCTGATTTATTCTCACAACGAGTCCAAACACGCCGAACACATGAGGCTTGTACTTCAGATTTTGCGAAATAATCAGTTGTATGCAAAATTCAGTAAATGTGAATTCTGGTTAAGGGAGGTCAGCTTTCTGGGACATGTATCCGCTTCGGGTATTAGAGCTGATCCGAATAAAATTTCAGCCATTCTTGATTGGAAACCTCCGAGGAATGTTTCTGAAATTTAGAGCTTTTTGGGACTCGCAGGGTACTATCGACGATTCGTAAAGGGTTTTTTGATGATCGCAACACCGTTGACGAAACTACTCCGAAAAGATATCAAGTTTGAGTGGTCAGAGAAGTGTCAGACAAGTTTCGACCAGCTGAAAACCAATTTGATGGAGGCTCCTGTGTTAGTTCAGCCAGAGTCTGGTAAAGAGTTTGTAGTCTACAGTGATGCTTCTTTGAACGGTTTGGGTTGTGTGTTGATGCAGGAGGGTAGAGTTGTTGCATATGCTTCGAGACAACTAAAGCCTCACGAGAAAAATTATCCAACTCATGATATCGAGCTAGCTGCGATTGTGTTTGCTCTTAAAATTTGGCGTCATTACCTGTTTGGAGAGAAATGCCATGTTTATACTGATCACAAAAGCCTAAAATATTTAATGACTCAGAGAGACTTGAATCTGAGACAACGACGGTGGCTTGAATTATTAAAGGATTATGAAATTGTCATTGATTATCATCCAGGTAAGGCAAACGTGGTGGCTGATGCCCTAAGTCAAAAATCTCTATTTGCTCTTTGAGCAATGAATGTACATCTGTCTATTTCCGCTGATGATGTGCTAGTATCGGAATTAAAAGCAGAACCAATGTTAATACGGCAAATTTGTGAAGCTAAGAAAATTGACGACGAATTGGTTGCTAAACAAGCTCAATGTGATTCTAATACGGGTTCAGAGTTTCAAATTGACGACAATGATTGTTTAAGATTCAGAGGTCAATTTTGTGTCCCGAGAAATTCATAACTTACTTCGATGATTTTGAGTGAGGCCCATTGTAGCCGAATGTCAGTCCATCCTGGTAGCAGGAAAATGTACAACGATCTAAAAAGAAAATATTGGTGGCATGGTATGAAAAGAGACATTTTTGACTTCGTTTCTAAATGTTTGATATGTCAACAAGTGAAAGCGGAGCATCAGGTGCCTTCGGGATTATTACAGCCGATCATGATACCTGAGTAGAAATGGGATCGAGTAACGATGGACTTTGTATTTGGTTTACCGTTGACGCAAAGCAAGAAGGACTCAATCTGGGATATTGTTAATAGATTGACAAAGTCTGCTCATTTTATCCCTATTTGTACAGATTTTTCACTCGATAGATTGGCAGAATTATATGTTTCTCAAATTGTTCGACTACATGGAGTACCTACTTCTATTGTTTCTAATAGAGACCCCAGATTTACATCCTGATTTTGGAGAAAATTACATGAAGCGTTGGGTACTAAGTTACATTTTAGCACTGCTTTCCATCCCCAGACAGATGGCCAATCTGAAAGAGTTATTCAGATACTCGAAGATATGTTGAGATGTTGTATTCTCGAGTTCAGTGGTTCATGGGAACGATATTTACCTTTGATTGAATTTGCATATAACAATAGCTTCCAATCAAGTATCAAGATGGCACCGTACGAGGCTTTATACGGTCGTAAATACCGCACACCACTGTATTGGACTGAACTCAGTGAAAATAAGATATACGGGGTTGATTTGATCAGAGAAGCTGAAGAAAAAGTGAAAGTGATTAGTGATAGTTTGAAAGCAGCATTGGATCGTCAGAAATCATATGCAGATTTGAAACGCAAAGATATTGAGTATCAAATTGGTGATAAAGTATTTTTGAAGGTCTCACCCTGGAAAAAAATACTCCGATTTGGCGGTAAGGGCAAATTGAGCCCAAGATTTATTAGACCGTACGAGATAGCAGAACGGATAGGGTCGGTTGCTTATAGATTGGTTCTGCCACCTGAACCCGCAAAGATTCATAATGTGTTCAATGTATCGATGCTTAGATGGTATAGATCTAATCCTTCAATGTGGTTAATTCATCTGAAATTGAGATTCAATCGGATTTGAGCTATGAGGAAGAACCGATCCGTATCTTAGCTCAGGAAGTGAAAGAATTGCGGAATAAGAAAATTTCATTAGTGAAAGTTTTGTAGATCAAACACGGAGTTGAAGAAGCGACTTGGGAGCTAGAAGACTCAATGAAAGAACGTTACCCTAACCTATTTGCCGGTAAAATTTTCGGGGACAAAAATCCCTAAGGGGGGAAGAGTTGTGACAGTCCTAATTTGACCCTAATCGAAAAAGTGGTTTCGAAACCACAAAACTAAGTCAGAAATTTTTTTAAATATATATGTATATATATATTATTTTCTATGTTTTTATTTGGTGAATTTATATTTTGAAAATTTGGTAATTTAATTTTGTCTTTTGGACATGAAATTAGCTAAAAAGGACTTGTTTGAGAATTTTGATAATGTGGTAAGTAAATGTCCAAGGGATTAATTTGTTGAATTACTAAAATGGTGGATTTGCATGTCTATTTTACCTTTTTAAATTAAAGGCACGGTAATGGGGTTGGTATACAATAATTATATGCTTTTTATAATAATAGATTATATATTTGAAATATGTTATAATATAAAATAAGTTATAATATATTAAGTGGGGGGGGGAGATAAAAACAAGGAAATTGAATGTTTCTCTTCTATCCTCATTACCGAAAACATAAGTGAAAGAAGAAGGAAAATGTCAAGGGCATTCGGCCATCTTAAGGGTTAATTAAGGTAGGATTTTATGTTATTTCTATTAAATTTTATGAAAATTTTGTTAGTAGTCAAGCTCTTATTATAACCCATATGTTGATTTTTTGAATTTGGTGACAAAATGTACATACGGTTATAATGGATAAATGTTAAGAAGATAGTGTTGTGATATTTTGGATAGAAATATTAGAAAGGTGAAAATGAGCTAGCTAAATAGATATATGTGAATTTAAATGACAGTATGAACAAATGTGGAGCTTTTGCTAGTTTTAGAAGTATTCGGTCAAAGTGGTTATGTGGTGAAACTATGTGTTAAATGACAAAGTGATGTGCAATTGTTATTTTGATAGTGATAATGCCAAAAGTGAAAAGATTGTTAAGGAATTATGGTTTAAATGTTTAGTGAAGATGATATTCGGCCTTGAGACATTAGATAAACATTAGTTGAGGTTTTAATGTCTTAAACAATGACGGTAGTAAGATGAAGCGGAAATCATTAAATTTATATATGTGTGTGTTTTATTGAAGTATTGATTGGGTTGTTTATAGTATTTAGATCTTAGGTGGTCAATAGCTGAATGGCTTAAGTTTAATGAAAGCATAAGGTGGATGAAAATCTAATTTTGTCGTGTGATTCTTGTGATATGAAACTATTAATATTGTGAGATATAAATAAACTAGCAAGGTAATTAAACTAGTCAATTTGTTTATTCTAGCTCAAGAACCCAAAGGAGGGGAATCAAGCAAGGGAAAAACAAAGGGTATCGAGTAGAACCGTTTCATCCAACACAAGGTAAGTCCATAAGCAATTATAAGATTTGTTAATTTATACATAAATGGTGCTCGCATATCATGAAAGAATTACTTTTGTATATATATATATATATTCTCTTGATTGATAGATATGTGATCGTATATACATATTGAAATAAGTCAATTGATTTGTTTATAATGAAATGACATTGGCACTATGTGTGTGGATTTGAATGGCACTAAGTGTGCAGATTTGAATGGCAATACGTCTCTGGATTACCAAGGCACTATGTGTGCGGGTTAGCGTGGCACTATGTGTGCGAAATCGGTTGTTGATACAATAAGTGCAGGAATTGAATGAAGAATTAAAGCTATTGATTGAAATAAGAAATTGGACACATGAAACGTATATGCATGAATCCATCTATCTCGTCATTGTTTAATACTTTGAGGGAAAGATGTAAGGCATCTGGTTGTATGATACTTTGATTGAATAGCATGGCTTGACATGTAGTTAGATTAATAATAAGTGATATATGGCATAGATCGGTATGGTTGTGATAGTTGATTTAAAAAAAATATATTATTATTAAAATAAGTAGCTGTCAATCAGAGTGAGATAAAAAGGAGTTAAATTTTACTTTGAAGCGTTAATTGTAATATGGACTTTTCTAGTTTCTATTTCGATATATCAAGTTAATTGTTTGTATTATATTGCTTACAACTTACTGAATTGAAAACTCATTTGTTGTGTTTACTTACCTCTTATTTAGATTTTCTTTTGATCCGTTGTGTGCTCGGAACCATCATCGAAGTCATCACACCTGCCTGCAACGTTTTGGTACCCCTTTTTGTTAGTCTTAAGTATAACATTATGGCATGTATAGACATTAAATTTGGGATTTCCATGCCATAATATTTAATTTTGTAATCATGGCCATTCGAATATGGCTTAAACTTTAATATTTCAAAAGTGGCTATGTTTGCTTTTATAGTACAGCTCTTTTAATTAACTGAAACAATACTAAATGGGTGGCTAATTATTAAATTAAATAGGTCAAAGTTAGGCTTATGGAATGTATTTATTATTTATATGAATGAGATAAATACTATGTGTTTTTAAAATTTGTTATGCATTCGGCTATTATGGCAAACCACCAAATGAATATTGATCCTCTTTTTATGATGCATATATGAGTGCAAGGCACGTTGTAAATCATATGTATGTATAGATTGTGAAATTGTTTATACATGATAGATTAATACCTTGTAAATTCGATTTTGTTTAATTGCAAAGATCGATAAGATGATTATTCACTATTATATTTTGTTTGACTGTTTGGACATGAATTATTTTAGTAATACTCCGTAACCCTTCTAGCGACAGCTACGGGTTAGGGGTGTTACAAAGAGTGTGTAATAAAGTAAATAAAATTAGGGTCATGGTCGTAATTTTTCGTGATAAGTTTTATAAATTTATAATTAATCGTTCTTGAAACTAACTATTATCACGAGGTAGGCAAGTGTACTTGTCGAACAGTAGTATAGCTTTAGCAAGACTAGATTGTCAAACCCAATGGACTAAAAGTACTAGTAATGACCGTCTTTTTATTATCTAGCCTAAGAATAAAGGGGTTTGTTTCAACTAACTAGTTATCTAAACTAAGAAATTGCAGAAAATAGAATTGGGGAATTACTTTTGGGAAAAACGATTGATTTAGGACAATACCTAAGGAAAAATCCACCTAGACTTTACTTGTTATTCTGGCTCCGAACCGGACGATTTATTCATTTCACTTGTTCCGTAGAGATCCCTAAGTTATGTTATTATCCCTATTCAAGACTAATAACGTCTAATCCCTAGGTTGAATAATTGAGACTTTTCTCTAATTAACACCCTAAGGTTGCATTAACTCGATCTATGGATCGCCTTATTAGGTTTCACCCTAATTCGGCAAAATCTTGTCACCCTATCTCTAGGCGCGCAATCAACTCCGCTTAATTACGACAAAGTCACTCTTAGCCTGGGACTATTCATCCTCCAACTAAGAGCATTAACTTGAATCGATATCCTGAAATACCAAAACAAGGATTAAGAACACATAATTAAGAAAAAGTCAAATATTTATCATACAATTCAAAAAATAATAACAAGATTCATCTTAGGTTTCATCCCCCTTAGGTATTTAGGGGTTTTAGTTCATAACTAAATAAGAAAACATCTCAGAATAATAAAGAATACAAAACATAAAGAAAACCCAAAACTCCTGAAGGGAAATTGAGGAGAGATCTTCAATCTTGATGATGAATCCAGCTTCTGAGATGGATCAATCAGCTTCCTTGGGTGTTTAAATAGGTTTTAGAATGCCTAAAAGCCCTCAAACTTGCCCTTTTTCGAATGGAACTTAGCTAGGGCTCGGCAGGGACACGCCGTGTGACACGCCCACGTGTGATTACTTCAGGCCGTGGTAAAGCTTATTAGATCAACACACTCGTGCTGAGATTGATTTGGGCCGTGTTCGAGCCTATGATATTGGTACGGGCGTGTGTTTTGCCCTTGTGAGGAAGTCCAGGCCGTGTTGTTTTCCCTTGTCAGCCCGTTTTCTCCTTTTTTGGCCTGTTTCTCGTTCTTTTCGTCCTCCTATACTCACCTAAGTATAAAACATGAAATTAAAGGATTAGGAGCATCAAATTCACCAAATCTAAGGAGAAATCATTCATAAACGTGTTAAGTGAGGGATAAAAATATGTATAAATTACGATTTATCAAATATCCCCACACTTAAGCGTTTGCTTGTCCTCAAACAAAATCATCAATTCACAATTAAGAATTCCTTTTGCTCAACTTATAATTCCTATCGATAATATCTCAAACTAAATCCATAAGTAATCATACATTGAGAATTCAACTAAAAGAACATTAAAGCTTCAAACATTCCAGTTTGAGTATTTAATAACGAAAAACTTAGGCATCTCCCCTCATCTAAGTAGTTACCATCGATTTGAAATCTCACAGAGTTTAACATCCTTACTAAAGATTCATTCACATCACTTGAAATGTTTAAGGACAATGAAATCATCACTCATCAAGCAATATGAAAAGTTATTACCATAGGCTTGCATGAAAATCAAATCTCCACCACTATAAATTAAGATGATACATCAATCAAAAGGTCTTTAGAGAGTTGTAACGAGGCTTGGTTAGGGGGTGTAGTCACAAGCTGAAAGAAAAGTTTAGAATCAAGATTAACTTGAAAAATATTTAACCATCATTTGCGTACAACAAAGCTACTTCTCTGACTATGGAATTTGAATACTAAAGCTAACAAACAAAAGATCACTACTAATATGTATACATGTTTTTTTAAGAACACATCAAATAACATAGATTACTATTAAGAACAAGACATAGCTAAACAATTTATTCAAATCAACTATCGACAAAAATAGGAATCAAATTAATTGAGGGGATTTGAACAATAATGGGTTAAGGGTTAATATTAAGGGTAATACAATGAATGATATGTTAAGCTCAAAGGGGTTTACTAAGGGTTAATCGTGGAGGTAGGCTTTTCATGGCATGAGTGGGTTAATCCTAAGAGCCTCTATCATCTTGACATATCAAATCAAATGGTGTGGTCTTGACATGCATAATTAAGCAAGTTCTAGAATAAAAATTCGATATTGACACACTCAAAGCAATAATAAAAGTAAGCTTGAAAGAAATAATATATGCTCTTAAAGGTTCAATAATCTCAAAAAACTTATGGCTTTTTGATGTTTAAACTTGTGGAATTCAATTCAAGCTAATACCTAAACTTGGATAAACAACCTAAGATTTTAAATTCTTAAAAATCAACTTATCATGCGTAATTTTCTAATGTCTTAAAGTTTAAATAATCAATGCATGAATGCCTATTTTTTAATTTAAGATATATCAATAAAAATCATAAGTCAATCAAAATTCATCCTAAACATGATATGAGAGATTTACAAGAGAACAAGACAACATTCAGAGATTTTTCTAATAATGAAATGAGTACCCCCTACACTTAAGATGTACATTGCCCTCAATGTACAAAGATAGATATATAGAAAAATATAAAATCATAAGATAGGGAGAGAAGTGAAACTTCTTGAGTGTTAAATGAATGAGCTCCCTAGTATGGAGTTGTGTAGGGTGGAGGAGGATACTCCGGTGGTGGTAGAGTTGGGTGCCACAAGTACTGCACCAAAAGAATATTATATCTCGTTATCGAGTAGGGCATGGCAGTCGTGGAGAACCTTTTCCAATGGAGTTTGAAGTTCCTAAGTGATTGTGAGCTTTGGAGCTCTTTATAACTATGAGAAAATCAAGAACTTTTTAGGGAATATTAGGAAGAATAATTACTCATGAAGAAATAGTCGAGGTTAAAAATTAATTTATAAACCTAATATATAAGATAGTAACAAAAAGGAAATAATATTTAAAAGTTAAAAGTGAAATTGATAAAAACATAAAATAAAAATAAAAGTAAAAGTAAAAATAAATAAAAATAAAATTAAAAATAAAATAAAATTAAACATCATCATCACCGGATGGTTCGCGAGGTGGTGGTGGTGGCGATAAGATGTGGAAGTGCTGACAGATCTGCTGGAGAGTAGCATCAATGTTGTCAAATCATTGAAAACATTGCTGCTCGAATCGGTTGAGGCACTCAGATATGTTAGCATATGAAGCCGTAACATGAACTGGACGATGGGAGCGTGGTGGCTGAGACGGTGGGTCCTTGTACTGTGGAGGGACATCATCAGTAATGTCCTTTAGAGCCTCCTCCTCGGTAGATTGGGTGAGACGATACTGGGGAGGGTAGGTTCCTCGGTGTCTTTCGATCATTCTCATGCTAAGCATGCTCAAAATGCCTTGTGGAGACATCTGGCCAATGAGGGTCAAGGATGATTCTTGTGCTGCGGTGTCAAGGAGTCTGAAGTGTCGCGCCAGTCGAGTCACGTAGGGGCCAATGGAGATGACCCCCCTCCGATGTCACTCCTTCTGGTGGCGAATGGCAAGGGTGATAGAGTAGGCGAGGTCGAAGACGTGCCCGTTTGACATACACTATAAGTAGTAGACGTCGTGGGTAGTGACGACGTCGGTGCTCTCTCTCTGCCATGTCAAAGTGTAAGACAAAATAGAATGTAGATACCTTAAGGATGGAGGGAGAGATGATGCCTTGGTGTGACTAGGGTCGTAGCTGGCTGAACGTAAGACGAGGGCGTCCCAGCAACGTGAGGGAGAACGATGGATGTGGCGATTAAGAGCATGTAAGCCATTCTCCTCTCTGAACTCCTCCGTATATAAGCCCAATGTAGTACCGAATTCTGGGATGCTTAGTTGGTGGACTAATCTGCCTAAGCAAAACTAGACCGTGCCGGGATCATCGTAGTTCGTCATTACTGTTTGAAGATGGAACGTTGAGCATAGTTCTATCGTGAGCTCTAGGTATGTCGGCTCGATGATTCCAAAGAAAAGCTCTCAAGGATCGGTGGTTAGGAGGGCCTGAATCACATCAGCCAACTGAAATTGTTCTACCGCAGCCCAGTTGATTCAGTAGCCTGCAGTTAAAGGTCAGGCCCGGAGTATTTGGAAGAGTGCTTCTCGGGGCCCATTGGGGAATTGTAGGAAAGGGTGGCGAATTTCTACGATAGGGCCCAAGGAAGATGACCCTCCCTTCCTTTCCTTCGAGGCGGGGACGACGACTGTCTTTCCTCGTGAAGATGACATGGTGAACCTGCAATCAAAACCATTACTTCGTTTGGATGAGTGGACAAGGGAAAATGCAACTAAATTCAAAAAGAGAAAAGTCATAGATTAGGACTAATACTTTCAGCCACAACTACCAACACTTAATAATTCTAACTAAACTAATCCATTTTATAGCATACTTTTGTGGCATTGCATGATAGTAGCATGAATAAAAATGACAAATAATAAGAAGCATTTGAAAACTATGAGTATTGATTTAGAATATGTGGAGAGGGCATGAGCATTTCACAAAAATATGTCATATGGAATGAATGAGAACTAACAAAAAATGAAACTTGAATGATAGCATAGTGTGAGATAAATGAAGACTATAGCATAAAAAAGTGAGTGAAAATGATAACAAAATGAACCTAGTGTGAGATGAATGAAGATAATAGCATTAAAGATGAATGAAATTAAAGGGAAAAGAGTGAACAAACGCTAAAAATGTAGGAATAGGCATAAAAAATTGCTGTTGGAGGCGGCGCACGGGCATGGCAAGGAGGCCGTGTGGACTTGCAGTAGCTAGGGTTAGGGATTTTGAGTGAAGAAGACAATGAAAGCGTAGCCTATTTAAAGATTTTGGGGCACACGGCTAAGGGACATGCCCGTGTTCCCCAATTTCAGCCCGAGTGTTTCGCATTTTTCCTATTTTGGTGCATTTGAAATTCGGGCCACGCCCGTGTACCATGGGCGTGTTGGTGCACACGGCCATGTCACACGACTGTGTCTAGATTCGTTTGCTTCTCCCACGCCCATGCATGCAGGCCTACGCCCGTGTTAATTTGATAGGTTCAACCATAGGTGACACACCCGTGCTAGTTTCTCAGTTTCAACCATGGTTCTAGGGCACGGGTGTGGCGCACGCCTGTGTTGTTTTGGCAAGCTCACCCACGGTCATGTCGCACGGCCGTGGTGATTTATCGCAGCCCATGTGTTGGGGAAATCTTTGCCCTGTTTCTACACGGTCCTAAGCACGCCCGTATGCTTGGCCGTATCTTTGTGGTGAACCTGTTTTCAAGAGCTCCGTTAGTAAGTTAGGTGCTAATCACTAAAATTTAAAAAATTTAATATAGTTAGTGCTCGGGTTGCCTCCCGAGAAGCGCTTATTTATAGTCTAAGCTCGACTTACCTCTCCATCGAATGGTCATGGTGGTCTGAGGAGTTTATACTCCGCATTCCTGCTATCAATCTCATCAAAATAAGGTTTTAGACGGGTGTTGTTTACCTTAAAAGTGCCGAACTTGGGATGACTTACCTTGACTGTACCGAATGGGAAAATACTAAGTACCGTAAGAGGGATTTCTTCATTTGGATTGGCAATGACAATGTGAGGATCTACGGCATCTAGTAAGACTTTATCTCCAACCTTAAGTTGATTTGGAGAGGTATCGTGTGTTTTCAGTTTATGTGTCCACCATTCATCTAGCTCTTCGATTTGTAGCCTTCATTCTTCATGAATGGGTCCTCTATTAGTGCTTGAACATGGCTCATGTACATCTGTCGCACTTATTTCCTGCAAAGTAGAATACACCATATTGTCAGTTTTATTAGAATGGTTTATACAATCACCTTCAATTTTCAGTGTGTTGCCAGGATTATGAGCTTGAAGGTTGATTATTTCGTCTTCCACACGAAGTGTGAGCTCACCTGTGCCAACATCAATAATTGTTCTAGCAGTTGCTAAAAAGAGCCTCCCTAAAATTAAAGGGGTGTTGCTATCCTCCTCTATGTCTAGAACAACGAAGTGAACAGGAAATATAAATTTATCGATTTTAACTAGCACATCTTCAATAATACCCCTAGGAAATCTTATAGTTTTATCTGTTAATTGAATGCTCATCCTAGTCTGTTTGGGTTTCCCAAGACCTAGTTGCTTAAACATTTTGTAAGGCATGACGTTAATGCTTGCCCCTAAATCAGCTAATGCATTATCAACATCTAAGCTACCAATTAAGCAAGAAATTTTAAAAGTCCCTGGATCTTTTAATTTGTTGGGTAGCTTATTCTGTAGAATAGCTGAGCAAACTGCGTTTAGCTCCACATGCGAGGCCTCATCCAATTTCCGCTTGTTTGCTAAAAGCTCCCTTAAAAATTTCATTGCATTCGGCATCTGCGATAGAGCTTCAATAAACGGTAAGTTAATATGTAGTTTTTTCAAAAGTTTAAGGAATTTACTAAATTATTTGCCTGAACGGTCTTTACTTTCGCGTTAGGGTATGGCACACGAGGTTTATATTTTACACTCACAGTTTTGTTTTCATTATGACTTACCTCACCTTTACCTTTTCTCACCACAGTTTCTTGCCTCGGTTCTGGCTCAGGCTCAATGAATCTTTCTTTATCTTGAACATTAATTGCGTTGAGCTGTTCCCTTGGGTTAAGTTTAGTATTAATTGGCAGGCTACCTTGTGGTCATTCAGAGATTAGTTTGGGCAGCTGGCCTATCTGAGTCTCGAGCCCTTAGATCGACACTTGTTAATTTTTAAGTGCCGTCTCGGTATTCTAGAAATGGGTTTCTGACACTGAGATGAATTTGGATAGCATCTCCTCAAGGTTCGGTTTCTTTTCCTGTTGATAAGGTGGCTGTTGAAAACTCGGAGGATTTTGTGTCCTTTGATTCCCTTAACCACCCCAGGAAAAATTTGGGTGGTTCCTCCAACCTGCAGTATAAGTATTACTGTATGGGTTATTTTGAGATTTAAAGTTATTGTTACCCATATAGTTGACTTGTTCCTCTTCGGTTGTAGGATTGAATGGTTGATATTCTGTATGCACACCTTCTCCACTTGAATCACACCTCATTACTAGATGTACCTGAGTAGAACCAAGTAAACCATCAATCTTTTTATTCAGCAGTTCTACCTGATTTGACAACATAGTAACCGAATCGACGTTATAAATGCTTGCTATTTTAGTTGGCTTAGTCCTCATGGCTTGCCACTGATAGTTATTCAATGACATCTCCTCAATAAATTCGTAAGCCTCTTCAGGTGTTTTGTTGTTGATGGTTCCACCAGTGGCTGTGTCAATCATCTGTCGTGTCGAGGGATTCACACTATTGTAGAACGTTTGAACTTGTAGCCATAGAGGTAACCCATGGTGAGGGCACCTTCGCAGTAGGTCCTTGTATCTTTCCCATGCATCGTAAAGTGTTTCTAAGTCCATCTGCACAAAAGAAGAGATATCATTATGTAATTTAGCCGTTTTAGCCGACGGAAAATACTTTAATAAAAATTTTTCGGTCATTTGTTCCCAAGTAGTGATGGAACCTTGTGGTAACAAGTTCAACCATTGTTTAGCTTTGTTTCTCAGTGGAAAAGGGAATAACTGAAGACGAATGGCTTCATTAGAAATACCATTATTTTAAAGGTGTAGCAGATTTCTAGGAAATTCACCAAGTGAGTATTGGGGTTCTCATCCTGCAAACTATCAAACTGAAGAAATTGCTATATCATTTGAATCGTGTTAGGTTTCAGTTCAAAATTATTTACAGTAATAGTAGGCCTAACTATACTTGACTCAGTTTACGAGGAGCAGGATTCTGATTTGCTAATTCAGCGGGAATCACTGGAGGTAGCTGATTGTCTTGATTTTTAGCCATCTCCTCGGTTGTAGTTGCGATATCGTCCTCTTGCTCTTCTTCTGTGTATCTTAGGCTTCGCCTTATTTCTCGTCGGTTTCTACGAGCTGTGCGATCGATCTCTGCGTTAACTCGATCTATACGTCTAATCCCTAGGTTGAATAATTGAGACTTTTCTCTAATGAACACCCTAAGGTTGCATTAACTCGATCTATGGATCCCCTTATTAGGTTTCACCCTAATCTGGAAAAATCTTGTCACCCTATCTCTAGGCGCGCAATCAACTCCGCTTAATTACGACAAAGTCATTCTTAGCCGGGGACTATTCATCCTCCAACTAAGAGCATTAAATTGAATCGATATCCTGAAATACCAAAACAAGAATTAAGAACACAAAATTAAGAACAAGTCAAATATTTATCATACGATTCAGAAAATAATAACAAGATTCGTCTTAAGTTTCATCCCCCTTAGGTATTTAGGGGTTTTAGTTCATAACTAAATAAGAAAACATCTCAAAATAATAAAGAATACAAAACATAAAGAAAACCCAAAACTCCTTAAGGGAAATTGAGGAGAGATCTTCAGTCTTGATGATGAATCCGGCTCCTGAGATGGATCAATCGGCTTCCTTGGAGTAATTCGTTACTCCCTATTCTCTGTCTCCCTTTTAGTCTTCCCCTAGGGTGTTTAAATAGGCTTTAGAATGCCTAAAAGCCCTCAAACTTGCCCTTTTTCGAATGGAACTTAGCTAGGGCTCGGCAGGGACACGCCTATGTGACACGCCGTGTGCGATCACTTCAGGCCGTGGTCGAGCATGTTAGATCAACACACCCGTGCTGGGATTGATTTGGGCTATGGTTGAGCCTGTTAGATTGGTACGGGCGTGTGTTCTGCCTGTGTGAGGAAGTCCAGGCCATGTTGTTTTCCCTTGTCGGCCTATTTTCTCCGTTTTTGGCCTGTTTCTCGTTCTTTTCATCCTCCTATGCTCACCTAAGTATAAAACATGAAATTAAAGGATTAGGAGCATCAAATTCACAAAATCTAAGGAGAAATCATTCATAAATGTGTTAAGTGAGGGATAAAAAATATGTATAAATTACGGTTTATCAGGGCACTCCACTGTAGCAACATGGTAAGTAACTAAGGAGGTAGTTGTTTCCGCTATCCATCTTCTAAGTTAAAATCTTTAGCTTCATGAGTGATTTTTATGCAAATTGCGACATGGTTGAGTACTTGGTAATTTAGTGTATGCTTCATCTTGATTATCGAGTCAAAGAATTGTGTGACATGCTAAAACACTTGCTTCAAAAAAAAAAAAAAATAAAATGTCATTTCAAAGCACCTTGAGTTTAGTTAAAAGATGAACTAAGTAAATTAGGACATACTTGCTATAATGAAAGTTGCATGAGTACTTAGGGCAATATTTTCTGCACTGTCTTTGCTGAATAAGCTTCTGAAACTTGATCAAATTTTTAGACATAGAAGATTGCTGAGAACTAAAGTACATGATGCTATTTTCACGGTCTAACAGTACAAAGGTGATTATGTTGTTGTGGCAATTCGTACATTCATTCATTCATTCATGCGTATCTTGCTTGAGGACAAGCAATAACTCAGGTTTGGAGCTGTCATAATTCTTGAAAAGAGTTATATTTCACGCTTTTAGACTTGGTTAATTGTCTGTATTCAGGTGAATTTAGTTGCATTTTGGGATATTATATTAGTATTTTTTAGGAAATTGCATTAAAAAGTTTGGACTATTCTTAAATGTTATTACATGTTACTTTTAATTGTTTATGGGAATGATTTGTTTGTTAAGTGGTAGGTGTAGAATGAGGAAAAGAAGTAAAGGAGTGAAGGTTTGTTGTGGCAAAAGGTTGGACAGTTTGCCAACACGAATGTTGTAGAAATGCTAGGAAGCAACCCAATCAACACTTAACCGTTATTAGCCCTATTGTACGTATACCAAAAAAATCAACCTAAAAAAGAGGAAAAAGATCATGGGATCATGGGATGATGGGCCAACTCTAAAGGAAGAGATATAAAACCCAATATGAAAAAGAAAAAATGGGGGATGGTTGAGGAGACAATTGAAAAAAAGATCCTTGGACGAGAGTAGAGGATAACGGTTGAGAATCAGGCAGAATCGTAGGGGAGAAGAAGGACACAATTCCACTTAGCTACTATTAGATTGCGACGTCGAAGCTGTGGGGCTGGATAGGTGAAAGCTGCAATATCTCTAAATTGGGTCTAGTAGTTTCGAGTATACTTTTCGGGTTCCGAGTGTGAAACTAGGAATTGATGGGGTTTCTAGTAATTTTTAATATAATTTAGGAGATTAGTTTCATCTAAAATTGATTAAACAGTAATCCCAAAAAAGAAAAATATTTTTGAAAAATTAATTTTAAAATAATTAAAAAATTATTAGTGAAAATAATTAATTTGGGTGTAAAAAGAATTTTAAAATAATTTTTATTGGGGGTTAATTTGAGTTAAATTTAAATATTAATTAAATTAGTTTTAATTGTAAAATAAGGGAAATTTTGGAGTATTTATTTGGCAAATAAACCTTAAAATTCAGAATTTTGGAGGGAAATGATTAAATGGTAAAACAAGGGAAATGCGGGAGTGGCTAATAGGCAAATTTCCCAATTTTTAAATTCTAGCAGGCTATTTGTGACACCCCCACGCCCGAAACCGTCACCGAAGTCAAGCTTGAGGTGTTACTAAACTTATCTTACCTTTTAAACAACTCTAAACCACTTATTTTAATTTTCGGAATAAACTATTTTTCTGTGTCATGGTTGCTTAAAAATTTATTTCTCGAGTTTCAAAACTCAAAATTAAGGTCCATAAATTTTTCCTGAAACTAGACTCATATATCTATCTACTAATTTTTTTCTAGAATTTTTGACTTAGCCAATTAGTACAGTTTATTAGTTAAAATTACCCCTGTTTCAGAATTCGACTGCACTGACCTCTACTTACTACGAACCACTTTTCTCCCTGTAAAAAATTCATATGAATATACCGTTTGTTTCTATTAAAACTAGATTAAATAAGGATTCTAAAAATATAAATTACACCACCTAATTATTTTTTGTAAAATTTATGGTGAATTTCTAACGTTGAAACAGGGGATCCAGAAATCGCTCTGGCCCTATTTCACTAAAACTCAGATATCCTATAAAATACAAAACCTTTACCTGTTTTGTTTATTCTATATGAAAATAGACACAATGAGCTTTAATTTCATATATTATTCACCATCAAACCATGTCTCTACAATTTCTAGTGATTTTTTAAAATCACGTTATTTCTGATACTTGAATCTGTTTTTAAGTTACTTTCACATTTTTCATAATTTTCATGTGATAGTTACTACTTAATCATACATACTATTAAACATGTATATCATCAGCCATTCTATTAGCTAATCATTAGCAAGTATTTACACATAATTCATTGATCAAATCATATCAAAAGAAACCAAGTTCCTATACATGCCACACACAAAACGAAACGTCTAACTATACCAATGTGACTCCTTCGATAGTGTGATCGGGTCTCCGACGTTTCCTTCGATCCCCGAGTGGCTTGATAAAAACTATAAGAAAAAGAAAATAAAGAGAGTAAGCACTAGGCTTAGTAAGCTTACAAGCAAATAAATTACAACATTCAACATAATGAATAATTATACATAATGTCACCGAGCCTCATAAACTTTCTTTACTTCTCATTTTCTACCTTCTTCTTTACTCACTTACCTTCTTTCTTACCTGACCTTTCACTATTCATAAATATAATCTACCTTCCCTTTTGCTGATAATTCACTGTAATTTAACGTGTACAATGACCCGTTGAACCACTCGGAATACTAAGGATACTAGGGTCGTTCCTGTCTATCAATATCCTGCCAATGCCATGTCTTCGACATGGACTTACATGAATTATTCCTGTCTCCAATGCCATATATATATCTAATATGGGCTTACATGGCTCATTCCTGTCTCCAAAGCCATATATCTGATATGGACTTACATGGCTCATTTCATCTGTTTCATCATCTGTCAACCCCAATATCCTAACATTCCTAAGGTTCAAACGGGGCTTCTTAATGCTTTTTCTCTGTCACTTCGCCTTTAATTCGACTTTAAATATTCTCATAAAATAAGTATATAAATGCTAGAAATTGACAATAATAATGTAAAATAAAAGAATATTGCATTTATTTACTTTAAACTTACCTCGATACAAAATGTGACTAAACTTTACAATTTAGTCCTTTACTTTCTCTTTTCCCTGATCTACTCCCGAATTTTGCTCTTCTTGATCTATAATAGCAAATTTAACTTACTTAATATTCACATTTATCAAAATAGTCCTTTACTCAAACTTTGGAAAAATTACATTTTTGCCCCTAAACTTTTGCATATTTACACTTTTGCCCCAAATCTCGTAAATTAAACTTCAGCCTATTTTCTTATGTTTTATGACATGCTTATCATTTTTCCCTTCTATAGCAAAATCAAATTCTCACTCTAACATATACTTATGACTATTAGGTATTTTTACCGATTGAGCCCTTTTACTCGTTTTTACCTAAAACCGAGTAGCACAAGTTGTCTAACATAATCTAAGACCTCATATTCTATCATAAAACATCAAAATAAACACTTTTCACCTATGGGTATTTTTCCAAATATGAACCCTAGCTTAAATTATTGCTAGCATAAGCTTTATCGAGCTACCGGGACTCCGAAAACGTAAAGAACATTAAAAACAGGGCTTGGAATCACTTACTATGGAGCTTGAAAGCTTGAAACAAACCCTAGCTATGAAGAACCCTTGAAATTTCGTGATAATGAAGAAGATGATGAATTTTGTGTTATTTTTCCCTTTTTATTTCATTTAATATCCAAATAACCAAAATGCCCTTCCTCATTAAACTTTTAAAAATTCCATCCATGTCCTATTTTTCCATGAACTTAGAAATTGTAAAATTTTTATTTAAACCCTCCTAATTAATATTCCAAAGCAATTTCATACTAAAAACTTCTAGAATGCAAGTTTTACAAATTATTCGATTTAGTCCCTAATATCAACTTAAGCACTTTATGCGTAGAATTTCATCACGAAATTTTCACAAAATCATGCAATCATATCATGAACCTCAAAATAATAATAAAATAAATTTTTTTCTACCTCAGATTTGTGGTTTCGCAACCACTATTCCGTTTAGGCCCTATTTCGGGATGTTACACTATTTCAGTTTTAAAAACAATGCATCTAGCCTACTTTTCATACCATTTACATCAGATTAGAGAGCTATATAATTTGTTTTCTTTGCATGGTTTTAAAGATCTATCATCAGAGAATAGATCCACCATTTTCGTTCTCAAAATATTCTTTCAATTCACCCAAACTTATTCTCAAAAGTAGCCAAAAATATTCTGAAATTTCTCAAGCTTCTTAAATCAAGATTTTCAATCAACGAATTTAGATCAAATAAAAGGTATCCTAAACTTGTTTTTATGAAGATTAGAAACAGTTTTACATGATTTGAATGTTAATTAAATGATTTTTTTTATCAATGTCATCTTATTCAAAAGTTTAAGGTGTTTTAATGGCTGATCTTGAATTTTGAGAGGAAATCCACAAATCAATGGATGCTCCAACTCAAAATGGATCTATTAAAAGGTTTTTGGTTTTATTTGTCAAGATTAAACATGAATTATGAGGTAATTTCAAGAAATTCAAATTTCATCATCTTCTTGAATTAATTTTCTGGATTTTTTTGAAATTGATTTAAATGTGAAATCAATGCTTAGTTTATGTGTATTTGGTTTAGTATTAATGTTTGGAAGTGATTAGGAGGGCTGAAGAGATTGATTTTGTAAGAAATCGAGTTTTCGAATTAATGTTACAAATTCGGTAAGGTATCTTTGTAAGTGAATTTTGATTAGCATAGTTAATTAAAAATTGTCTTTAATATAGCTTTGGGAAGGTGGTAATGTCTACTTTACCTCTGTTGAAGCTCTGAATCTTGAAGAGGATCGAGATAACTAGAATTGAAGCTCGAAATTGCCTAGTTGATCACTTGTTGTGATAGAATAAAATTGTGTGGTGAGTGTTTCTAACGGCAATTTGGTAAATTGACCATCAATTATGTTTAATTAGTACCTTAATTAATGATTAAAATTAGTTAATTATGGATAAATGGTTGATTTTGCAAGGTTGGTATTAAATGTGCAAAAATTGAATTTCTATTAAAAAAATGGTAAGTGAGTTTTTGGGTAGTGTTGTGGTATTTAATTAAATTAATTTTAAGGATGATTTTAAGCATGTGTACTGAAATTTTTGATCATGTTATGTTGGTGTTACAATTGGTAAATAAATATGGGAAATTGAAGAATGAATTGCTTGATTTAATTGGGAGTTAAATGCTATGCTACTATTACACATAAACATGTTGTCACTTTAAATTGAGCACAATAATGATTGATTTATATGCTATGTTTGAATGAATATATTGGCAACATGCATGGTGGATCCATTGGATATAGTTGGCATGCTATAGGATTTGTGGGTTCTCACCTGTATTTATGACATTGTGAGCATATGGCTCTAGGTGGACTGATTTGTTTGGAGTAGATAAGTGAGTTTTGAGCATGATTCTCCACTCAATGGGTTATTTGAGGTGCTATAAGGGAGCATGTGCTTCAGCCCGCTCAACTCGGTAGACTATATTTGATATTTGTGGGAGTTCGGAGATCCATTTATTCGATGTATGATCACCCGATTAAGCCATGAGAAATGAATGCCAATATATTTATGTCTGATTGTTGTTATATCAATTGATAATTGAAAGCGATGAATACTTGATTTTTGGAATTGAAAATGCTTATGAAAATTAAATTGACATGTTTAATTATTTTTGCTGACAATTGGTGAAATATTGGTTGTGAATTAAGCATGAATTGGATGTTAATTTATTTTTTTTATTAACATTCACTGAGCTTTTTAAAGCTCACACCCTCACATTCGTCCAGATAATCATTGGGATTGAGGAGCTGAGGAGCCGGGTAAGAGAGTTCCAAGAAATTTAGGCTTGGTAGAGACTTTATTACACATTTTAGAGACTGTAAGTAGGCATTGTGGAACTCCCAAGAATTAGTTGGTTTTGGTTGTAAATGGACTTTGGACATTTATTTTGGATGGTTTTATAATAATTTTGAGGCATGTTTGGGTTTAATTATTGAATTATTTGCTGTGTATTGTTGCTTGATAACATGGTGATTGAAAACACAGTGTGTGAAGCATGAAATTTATACTAATGATTGTTTAAATGAAGTTTCCATGGAGTGGTTTACTAGGTACTAAGGTACTCCACTTGTTTGAGTTATTCAATGTTTGATGTGCATGAAATTAATTGCCTAATTCTATTTAATTGAGACTTAATTGAGGTCAATAAATTCAATTGAAGTTGTATATATATATATATATATTAGTTAGTCGTAGTTAAATCGGGTTAAATTGGCCATTTAAATATGCAAAATTGAGTTTTTAAAATGAGTTTTTCGCAAAAGTAGGTGTAGTGGTTTTCACACGGGTGTGTGTTTATCCACATAAGCGTGTGAGGGGTTGCACACGGGTGTGTGGAAACTAGAGCTATCACACACGGGTGTGTGCGATTTGGCTGAAAGTTTTTTGCAACATGAACACGGGCATTTGATGACACACGGTCTGGGGGACACGGCCGTGTGGGTTTTTAGGGTTTGAATTTTTATCTTTTTAAATTTGTATTCTAATTTGGTTATGTTACAATTTAGTCCTAAAAATTAGTTAGTCTAATTAGAGCCCTAGATGATATGGAAACTTGGTAAAATTTTAGGGTTAGTCTTGTAATGGGTAAAATTTGATAGAAACACACTTAATTTGTAACTCAGAGTAGATCCTGGTAGTTTGTATTTGTTACAATGTAGTCCCTAATAGTAAAACTTGAATTAGACATAGCAAACAAACTCAATTTAAGTTGAAATTTCTAAGGTTGCATAATTTTGACTAAAAAAAGGTTGGTAAACATTTAGATCTAAAATCAGGTTAGTTTTACCATAGGTAGTAAAATGATGAAAATGCTTTTAGGTTAAATTACCTAGAAAAAGTTTAAAATTGGCTCATAGTTTGCTTGTAACACCCCTTATCCCTATTCGACACCGGAACATGGTACGAGGCATTACCAGACTTACCACACAAACAATCATACAATACCGAGCCATAAATTTGCATCCAAATTAAAACCATTCCCATTCAAACATAAAGCCCCTATCATGAGCTTAAGAGGCCCAAAACATGCATTGGAAGTGATTCGAGACTAAACCGAGAACTTTAGAAATTTTTACAAAACTTAGAAGATTTTTTCCCTGCACAGGGGTCACACGCCCGTGTGGGCAGGCCATGTGGTCACATACACCCGTGTCTCTAACCCTTGTAACTCTCTGTTTTGTAATGCATGAACAAATTGATGTTACACGGCCAAGTCACACGCCCGTGTGCTAGGTCGTGTGGATAATTAAATTTTCACAAAATAAGTGCAGACTTTACACTCCCAGGACACATGCCTGTGCCTGAGGCCGTGTCATCCACACGGCTGATGCCTGTGTCTCTGCCCATATGCTCAATTCTGAGCATCCTGTTTCTCAAAATTAAGGTGCAGGGGACACACGGCCGGAACACACGCCCATGTGGCAGACTGTGTGTCAAACACGGCTTAGACACATGCCCGTGTGTCTACCCATGTGGACAAAATAAAGGCTATTTTCCAAGCCATTTGCCACCCTTATTCACACATACACCTACACCAATTCAAAGGCAACGAAAACATCTACATGTATGACCAACACATGCCAATACGATATCGACATCTATCATACACACAACATTTATCAAACCACAATTGACTACTTTCAAGATACCTAATTGTACACAAATTTTATCATTTCATCCATAGATCATATCACCAAACATTTCAAATTCATGCTTTAAATCACAATTCCATCATTCACCAAGCATTCATAGGCCACATCATACAAGGATGATTGCACATGCATGCATACATAAATATATATATGCTTACAACCATTCCAATCAAAATGAGCCAAGTTACATGGACAAATATCACATCAACCTTTGACAATTACAAGCCAATATTTTTGGCCAAAACACAATGACACATATAACAAAATGACCAGGTCCCTGTACATGCCATACTTTCAAAATACTAAGATCCCAAAACGAAAGTTTGATAGTGTGATTCGAGTCTCCGACGATCTCTGACCTGAGCTAGCTTGGCGACACTATAAAGACATGAAAAATAAACGAAGTAAGCTATATAGCTTAGTAAGCTCGTATGCAAGAAATAAGCAATCTTACCATGTATATGACATTTAAATATTTTAACATAATTAAATGTACATTTACCATGGTCTCATAATCATAACTCATTCCATCACAAAACTTACCTCATATTCATCATTTCAAGAATTTAATAGATATGCGCTTCAAGTACATACCTGTACCATCTCGAAAGGAATTTACACATAATCTCTTCTTTGACATACCCTTGAACCACTCGAAATAATAATGTCGGATACTCGGGAAATTTGCACACTAAGTGCCACATATGTAGCCAAAGCTACCTCAAATCTCATATCACATAGTTTCTCGCTCTCGAGCTATCAACGGGCCTACTCACACAAGTTGTCACCCAAAAACAGAATCATTCAATCATACTGTGGACCTTAAAGAAATAATAAAAATAAATATTTCTACTTTAAAATTGTGGCCCCGAAACCACTGTTCCAATTTGACCCAAAAACTGGCTATTACATTGCTTCCGCGTTAATAAATAATTAATATCCAGAAAAGACCGAGGTGTTATAAGGTCAGGGTGTATCTTGGGTGGTCATTAGCCGAAAAGTCACTTAAGTGGCTAATGTAGCGCTTCTAATTTGGGCTAGTTCATCCTGGTCAGGTTTGAGGTGTTACAAAAGACATCTTCTTGAAGTTCTTATTTTACTTTTTTATTTACTATTTTGTGAATTGAATTGAGAAGAATGTCGTTGAATGTTATTCTGAATTTGAATGTTATTTTCCAACCCATGAGTTAATCTCATAGGGTTGGGATTGCTTGATGAAATCTTTATTTCTTTTAATGAATAAAGCCTTAGTTTTAATTTACTGTTTCATTCGATGGTATTTATTAATTGCATGCATATAATATCTATACATAGATGACTGAGCAGCATGTTTATGAAATTAATCTAATACTGACAAGTTTAGGTTAGTTAGATCGAAATTGAATGATATGAGTAAGTATTCGACCAAATACTTGCATCAGTCTCTAGACAAAGAGCAGTGTTCCATACAGAAAGAAAATAAAACATTGTTGGATATTATGCTAAAGGCCTATAGACATATATCGCTTTAGGCAAGGGAACTTGAGGTCTTGCTCTTGAAAGAAGCAGACCATTTTAGATCTCTTTCGAGCAGTAGAATAAGATTGATTTTGCCGAGGCATATTTGGTTAACAATGGTAGATTCTCAGTAATCTCAATCTTTCAAGTCAACATCGTAGATTCTTTAACCTTTTTCGTAGCATCTCTATTTTTGCATCCCTAATTGTTTACTTGTTTGTTTTGCATATTTTATACAACATTATTCCCCTAATTTCCATGGCATTATTATTACTATTTTTGCCTTAGCATTAATCTCACTTCACTATAATAACCTAACCATTTTATACATATTTGATCCCTACGGAGAGGATCTCACTTATCATTTTATTACTTGATTCGACGTGTATACTTGAACAATTCCCATATCATATTTACACGCGACAAGTTTTTGGCACCGTTGCCGGGGATCAACAATTTGGTGAAATTTGGTTTTGTTATTTTACTAATTCCATTAGTTTTATTTAACATATTCTACAGGCTTTCCGTTAGTGAATGAATAGAGCCATTCTTGCTAGAGTATCCTTTTGACTCAAAGATTGAGAGAACTTTGTAAAAAAGGAGAAGGAAAATATGTAACATGGCTAGGGACAAGAATGATCTTGGTTTGAATGATCCATTAAATCCAAATGGTTAGGATGTTGATCTTCCTATTCATTGTGTAATAGATGATCAAGACAGGCCAATTCAAAAGCATGTTGTTCCAGTTGTGGATGATTTGAATTTATGGATAGTTAGGCCAAACATACAAGTTCAGCAAATTGAAAGCAATAATGTTTTAGATGCTGCAAACTATTAAACAATTTAGTGGGTCACCAAATGAGGATCCAAGACTACACTTAAGACATTTTCTAGAAGTTTATGACTCATTTAGACAACAAGGTGTTCCAAAAGATGCCTTGCAGCTTCAATTGTTTCTATATTCCTTGAGAGATTGAGCAAGAGTGTGGCTGAATGCTTTGTCGTCAGGGACAGTGGCATCATGGAATGACCTTTGTCAGAGATTTTTATTACAGTATAATTCGCCAAATGTGAATTCCAAGCTTAGAAATGACATCACGTCTTTCCGACAATCAAAGGATGAAACACTGTATGAAGCTTGGGAAAGATTTAAAGAATTATTACAGAAATGTCAGATATATGGGTTTCGAAACTGGACTTAGATGGAGATGTTTTATAATGGGTTGAATGCAAATACAATGATGGTAGTTAATGCTTCTGCCAATGGTACTTTGTTGGATAAATCTTATATTGAAGCTTATGAGATTTTGGAACAGATTGCCAACAATGATTATCGATATCCTACCACAAGAGTTAGGACAGGCAGAAGAACTATTGGCATCGTGGAACTTGATGTAATCACTTCATTGACTACCCAGGTATCATCATTAACTAATATGATCAAAATAATAAAGAGGCCAATTGTAGTTCAAAAGATAAAATTAGCCGAACTATTGTGTGTTTATTATGGCGAAGACCATGTGTTTAATGAATGTCCATCGAACCTATCATCTACGTGTTACATGGGTAATTTCAATTGGAATAATTCCAACACTTACAATCTAGGGTGGAAGCAACATCCAAACTTTAGTTGGAATAATAGAGGTGCGGGGAATTTTAACAATGCTGCAAGATAGAATGCCATCAGTGCACCGCCTGGTTATACTCAACCTATGCTGAGGCAAAATGCCTAACAAGGTCAACCATCAGCTTCTTCTTCAGTATCACCTATTGAAGCTTTGCTAAAAGATTATATAGCCAAGAGTGATGCTGTGATCTAGAGTCAAGTTGCATCCATTCAAGCTTTTGAGAATCAAGTAGGACATATAGCAATTTTTTTAAATTCAAGACCTCAGAGAGCTTTGCCAAGTGATATTGAAAATTAGAGAACACAAGGGAAGAAGCATTGTAAGACAATCACTCTCAGAAGTGGGAATCAACTAAATGAAATTGTTAAAGATGCCATTGCAGAAGAGGATAATTTAAAGTGCAACCATGGAAAGATTTCAGAAACATCTAAAAAGCACACTACACTTGAAAAGGCTAAACAAAAGACTGTTGCAGAAAAATCAGATGATTTTGTTGATGGAAATGCTACAGCAAAACAACAACAACTTGAAGGACAACCACTTCCACCATTTCCTCAATGATTCCACAATTGTAAATAAGAGGCTCAATTTAAAGATTTCTATATGCCTTTAAAAAACTCTACATCAACATACTGTTGGTGGAAGCTTTGGAGTAGATGCCTAATTATGTGAAATTTATGAAAGATATACTATCAAAGAAGCGAAGATTGAGAGAATTTGAGACTGTTGCTCTCATAAAAGGTGCATAACGATGTTGACTAATAAATTACCTTTAAAGTTGAAGGACCCAGGGAATTTCACCATCCTTTGTTCAGTTGGAAATTATTATGTTGGAAAGACATTATGTGATTTAGGAGTGAGTATAAATTTATTGCCTATGTCTATTTTTTGGAAGCTGGGAATTGGGAAAGCAAAACCTACTACGGTTATGTTGCAACTGGTTGATTGATCCTACTTACATCTATAACGTAAAATTAAAGACGTACTGGTAAGATTAGATTTTTTTTTCGTAGATTTTCTTATTTTAGAATGTGAAGCTAAGTATGATATCCCAATTATTCTTGGAAGACCTTTTCTTTCTACAGATAGGACTTTAATTTATGTGTAGAAAGGTGAACTAACCATGAGGGTAAATGAACAACAAATCACATTCAATTATTCAATGCCTTGAAATGTGCTGATGAGAATGAAGAATGCCACACCATTGATTTGATAGAAACAACAATGGAGGAAGAGTTTACAAGATTTTGCCATAGCAATTCTGATAGTGATGAAGACTCACTTAAGCAAAGTGACGCAATAAATTTTTAGGACTTTGGTGAACTTGTAGAAGCCAAGCAGTTTATGGATAGTGTAACACCCCAAACTCGGCCTAGACGATACATCCGAATCTGTGATGTCACATTAGAGTGAGTTTTGAAAAATGTAGTTCTATTGGAAAAGTTCATTTGTGTTCTTTAAGAGAAGTTAACTTATTTGTTCATTTGTTAATTTATAGGTTTGTTTAGCAAAACATGTCCCATACTAAATCGTTATTACGCTTTGAAAACATTGTTCATTACGAAAGCTTTTAAAACAAGTTGTGTAGCTTGGTAGTTGGAAATCATTTACTTTTTGAAAACCCGTGCCCTACTGCTAATAGATATAATTCATTTAAATGAATCCCTAAATAAAAATAAAAACTTAAAACGACCTTATTAAATAAAATTTACCCAAATAAAACTACTTTGACTAAAAATCCAAAATGAAAACATAAACAATGGTCTAGCCATCTCCGAGTCCCTCGTAGCACCAACCCGTCTAAGGATTACCTGTATAGATAAGCAGAAAAAGGTGAGTTTATGAAAACTCAGTGTGTAATCCCTAAAGTTCTAGAATAACAATTCTATATTGACGCACTCAAAGCAACAATAAAAGTGAGCATGAAAGAATAATAGATGCTCTTAAAGGCTCAAAATCTCACAAAAATTATGGCTTTTGATGCTTAAACATGTGGATTTCAATTCAAGATAATACCTAAACTTGGGAAAACAACCTATGCGCACGCCTGTGTTATTTTGGCAGTGTCGACCACAAGTGCTAGGCACGGGCGTGTCGCACACCCGTGTTATTTTGGTAGATTTGCCCACGGCCCACTCACACGGCCATGGCAATTTATCACAGACCATGTTTTGGGAAAAATTTTGCTCTGTTTTCACACAGTCTATAGCACGCCTGTGTGTCTGGCCGTATAGGTGTAGAAAACCTGTATTCAAGAGCTCATTTAGTAAGTTAGGTGTTAAAACTTAAAATTTAAAGAAGTTAATACTGTTAGTGCTCGGGTTGCCTCCCAAGAAATGCTTATTTATAGTCTAAGCTCAACTTACCTCTCCATTGAATGGTCATGGTGGTTTGAGGAGTTTATACTCCTCATTCCTGCTATCAATCTCATCAAAATATAGTTTTAGACGAGTAATATTTACTTAAACAAGTCGAATTTGGAATGATTTACCTCAACTGTACCATATGGGAATATGTTAAGTACCGTAAGAGGATTTTCTTCATTCGGTTCAGTAGTGGTAATGCGAGGATCTACGACATCTAATAATACCTTATCTCCAACCTTAAGTTGATTTGGTGAGGTATTGAGCTCGTCCTGACATAGTTTTGGTTTATCGTGTGTTCTCGTTTTATGTGTCCGCCATTCATCTAGCTCCTCAATTTGTAGCCTTTGTTCTTCATGAATAGGTCCTTTATTGTTGCTTGAACATGGCTCATGTATATCCTTCGAACTCATTTCCTGCAAATTATATTGCAACATATGATCAGTTTTAGTAGAATGGTTTATACAATCACCTTCAATTTTCGATGTGTTGCCAGAATTGTGAACTTGAAGGGGGATTGTTTCGTCCCCCACACGAAGTGTGAGTTTACCGGTGCCAACGTCAATAATTGTTCTAGCAGTTGCTAAAAAGGGCCTTCCTAATATCTATAAAGTGTTGCTATCCTCCTCTATGTCTAAAACAACGAAATCAACTGGGAATATAAATTTGTCAATTTTAACTAGTACATCTCCAATAATACCCCTAGAAAATCTGATATTTTTATATGCTAACTAAATGATCATCCTAGTTTGTTTGGGTTTCCCAAGGCCTAGTAATTTAAACATTTTGTAAGGCATAACGTTGATGCTAGCCCCTAAATCAGCCAATGCATTATTAACATCTAATCTACCTTTTAAGCAGGGAATTGTAAAATTCCCTGGATCTTTTAATTTGTTGAGTAGCTTATTTTGTAGAATAGTTGAGCAAACTACGTTTAGCTCCACATGCGACGCCTCATCCAACTTTTGCTTATTTGCTAAGAGCTCTTTTAAAAACTTTATTGCGTTCGACATCTATGAGAGAGCTTCAATAAACGGAAAGTTGATATGTAATTTCTTTAAAAGTTTAAGGAATTTACCAAATTGTTCATCTGAACGGTCTTTCCTTATCGCATTAGGGTATGGAACACATAGTTTATATTCTACACTTACCATTTCTGTTCTACTTTACCTATACCAGTTTCTGTTCTACTTTACCTTTACCTTTGTTTTCCACAACTTCTTGCTTTGTTTCTGGTTCAGATGGAACTAACCTTTCCTCATTGCTAATGTCAATCGCATTAAGCTGTTCCCTTGGGTTAGGTTCAGTATTGCTTGGCAAGCTACCTTGTGGTCATTCGAAAATTAATTTGGACAGCTGGCCTATTTGAGTTTTGAGCCCTTGGATCGACGCTTGTTGATTTTTAAGTGTCGTCTCGGTATTCTGAAAGTGAGTTTCTAACACTGCGATAAACTTTGTTAGCATCTTTTCAAGGTTCGACTTTTTCTGTTGTTGGTAAGGTGGTTGTTGGAAACCTGAGGGTGGTGGTGGTCTCTGATTTCCTTGGCCGCCCCATAAGAAATTTCGGTGATTCATCCAACCTGTATTATGAGTATTGCTATAAGGATTATTTTGGGCTTGAGGATTATTACCCATGTAGTTCAATTGCTCGTTCTCCATGCTATGGCTATAGGGTGAATATTCTGTATTGCTCGATTCACCTCCACTTGTTTCACATTGCATTACTGGGTGAACATGTGAAGAACCAAGAAAACCATCAATTTTTCTATTTAAAAGTTCTACCTTATTTGAAAGCATGGTGACTGAATTGACGTTAAAAATGCCGGCTACTTTCGTTGGCTTTGTTCTCATGACTTGCCATTGATACTTATTCAATGGCATCTCCTCGATAAATTTGTAAGCAGCTTCAGGTGTTTTGTTATTGATAGTTCCACCAGCTGCTGCATCAATCATCTGTCTTGTCGAGGGGTTCACACCATTGTAAAATGTTTGAACTTGCAGCCATAGAGATAGCCCATGGTGAGGACACCTTCGCAGTAGGTCCTTGTATTTCTCTCATGCATCGTAAATTGTTTCTAAATCTATCTGCATAAAAGAAGAGATATCATTACGTAATTTAGCTGTATTAGCTGGCGGAAAATACTTTAATAAATTTTTTTTGGTTATTTGTTCCCAAGTAGTGATTGACCCTCCTGGTAATGAGTTTAGCTGTGACGGCCCTAATTAGACCCTATTCAGAATATGGTTTCGGGACCACAAAATCGAGTCACAAAAATTTATTTTTATTTTAATTGCATATATTTATGTGTGATAGTGTATGTGTGAAAAATTAAATGCTTAAAATTAGCCTTAGGCATGTGAATTTTCTTGAAATGACTTAGTTGAGAAATTTAGAAAAGATGATAGGTAAATTGTAAGGATTAAATAACAATAAGGTGAGAAGGCATGGATTTGCATGTCAAAATGCCCATTTTTTTGCACTTAGTGGCCGGCCAAGTAATGATGCCTTCCACTAATTTAAATTAATTTAGTATATTAAATTGGCAAGGGAATAAAATATTGATATCATAAAGAATTAAAAAAATAAAAATAAAAGATGAATAAAAGAAAAGAAAGTGTTCATCTTCTTCCTTAGAAGAAAACCGAAACATAAGGGGAAGAAAAAAGAAGAGGGAAATTTCATTAGGGCAATTCGGCACCTTCTTGGTTAGTTGAAGGTAAGATTTGAAGTATTTTTGGAATTTTCCCTTTAAATGTTTAAGTTAATTGAAAATGCATCTCTTGGCCATGTCAAAAGAAATCAAAGTTCTATGGTAGTTTGGGAACTAAGCCGTATATCAATGTAGTAGAATTGGAGGTTGTTTTTCATGTTGTTTTAAATTTGTAGATGAGAGAATGAAGTTGAACTTGTTGAATTATTAGATGGGTAGTACATTGTGTATTCAGCCATATGAGGATTTGAATGAAATATTCATTTTGTTTGCTATTTTCTTATATGAGAAATGGTTCAATGTAAGCCGAATGAGTCATAATAGATAAGTTAAAATGCAAAATTCAAGATTATGAGGTAACATGAGTAGTTGACCGAAATATGAAAGAAGGAAATAGATTGATATTTTTATGTTTTAGGAGTGAAAAGCATAATGAAAACATAGTAGTTTAAGTGCATATTTTAGTTTAAGTGATAAGTAGAATTTAGTTAAAATAGCTTGATATGATATATGTGTGTGTTTGCCAATTTTAAATTAGGATAGTTTGAGTGACTTAATTTATGTATTTGAAATCATTTGAGTAATTACAATGGGCATTAAGATGTTGAGTTTATGAAATTAGAGAAATATGAGTTTGATAGATTTTAAATGAATACTAACAAAAAAATGAACTTAGCTAGTAAAAATTTTGAAATGTGAATTGCCGAAATTGATCTTCTAGTGTATTAAATTATTGGAGCAGATGAGAAGTATGTTGGATATGCATTAAGTTTGAAGATTAAATTTAAAATCTATGTTTAAGAAAATACCGAATCTTTGTGTGTGTGTCTATGAGGTAGAAGTATAAATTGGGGCTACGATGATTTAATTATTTTATTTGTGTAGCCGAGTTGGAGCTCAAGATCAAAGGGAGCCAAGTTCAGCAAAAGGGAAAACAAAAGCAGTGGAGTAGCCAATCGGAGTTGTTCATCCGATTAAAAAGGTAAGTCCTTAGGTAATTGAAGTTATAGTTAACTTTGAACATAGAGGACACAAATTAAGTTAGATAAGATATCATGGTATATATGAGTTCTTGGGAATCGAATGTGAAATTATTGATAAATCTATGATAATGTGATGATTAAAGATAAGAAAAGACAGCACTATGTGTAGGCTATGTGGCACTATGTGTGAGAGAAAACATTGTGTGTGCGAATAAGTAAGAGCACTATGTGTGCAGACTTTCAAATCGAGTACTAAGTGTGCAATGTCGATTATGGAGTATTATTTGTGGCAATTAAGAATGCAACTAAACATTAAATTGGAGATTTGATTGATAAATGAAGTGGCTAGGTTTATGCTTTAAATTTTTTTTAGGCTTTGTATATTATATATATACATATATATATATATATACCAATGGTTGTATATGATATTGCCATGGTATTTTAATTGTGAATATTTAGTGTAGGAGTACATGGTGTATTTGGGTAAGTATGTATCAAATGCATAAGGTACGTTCGTGACATAGTATTTCCTTGTGATATCATGGTTGAATTCGAATAGTATTGAGTTAATTATTTAAATTGAATATAAATCATTATTATAATATTGAAATTTTCTTAGGACTTACTGAGTTAATAACTCACTCGGCGTGTTTTGGTTTTGGTATAGATCATCTTATCGAGGAAAGCTAGGAACCATCACGAAGTCATCACAACTTTTGTCAAACTTTTTGGTACTTTTGTTTAAAACTTTAGCAGACATTATGGCATGTATAGGAGAGTAATTTTGGGAGGTTTTCTATTCCGATATATTTTTATATAAAGCCATACGAATATGGCTAAAGTTTTATATATGAATTTGGAAATGTTTTGGTTATAAATCCTAAAAAGTTAATCAAATTGAATTAGAATTTCATATTTGTGATATGCTTGAATTGTACATCTTATGTATGTGTACTTTAGTCAATAGGGATAAATCACTAAATGAATAGAAGGGTGTTAATCGGGTAATGATATTCGTTAAGTTTAAGATTTCACTTTTAAATTTCTTTTGTATCTTAAGTGTTCTATTGAAGAATTGAGTAGATTATGTTATATGAAACTACTTTAGTAATCGACACGGATGTTTGGCTGTTACATTTTATTAGTATCTGATCTACGGTTTAGTCGGTTCTAGGACTACCGCAGCACGTATGAGTCTAGCTATACATGCCATAATGTTAGTATATGATAGTGTGATGACTTCTGACGGTTGAAATTATTGTTTTGATTAGTAAATGGAACCCAATTTAGAGAGAGCCTTAGCGGATGACGTCGAGAGTGTAGCAGCTGTCCTGCGCAAGGGACACCGCCTGTTGAACCTCAATCATCTACAAATCATCAAAATGATGGGGCAAAACAAGCCTTCTTTACCATGATGAATGAGTGGGTCGCACAATATGCCCAAACTAACCCGGCTGCTCAACCATTCCCGAATTTAAATAATCCGCCTCAGGTGCCCATAATACCAGCAAATACTGATCCGTTGAGGCCGAGTAAACCTCCTGTGGATTTGATTAGAAAGCGCGGGGCCAAAAAATTTCGAGCCACAGCTACTGATGATGCTGAAAGGGCCGAGTTTTGGCTTGATAACACCATCCGTGTTTTTGAAGAGCTGTCTTACACACCTGATGTGTGTCTAAAGTGTGCCATATCCTTATTGCGGGACTCGGCCTACTATTGGTGGAGAACCCTGATTTCTATTGTTCCGAAGGAACGAGTTACTTGAGATTTCTTTCAGGAAGAGTTTCGTAAAAAGTATATTAGTCAACGATTCATTGATCAAAAGCGTAAGGAATTTTTGGAGCTCAAACAAGGTCATTTGACAGTATCTGAATACGAACGTGAGTTTGTAAGACTCAGTAGATATGCCCGAGAGTGTGTAGCTGATGAAGTCGCCATGTGTAAAAGATTCGAAGAAGGATTGAATGAAGATTTAAAGCTACTAGTGGGTATTTTAGAAATAAAAGAATTCGTAACTTTAGTGGAACGGGCTTGCAAGGCTGAAGAGCTTGGAAAGGAGAAAAAGAAAGCTGAATCTGAAGCCAGAGACTTTCGTAAAAGATCAGCGGGTAAAACTTCTTTCTCGGCTGCAAAAAGGTTCAGAGACGATACTAATAGATCGAAGACGACTATAGGAATTTCTATTAGGGAGCGACCATCAATGGACTCTCGAGCTACTTCGATTGCTAGTGTTGGTAACAATCGATAAGAAAAACCTGAATGTCCATAATGTGGAAGACGACATGTAGGTGAATGTTGGGGTAAGTCTATTAACAGAGCCTTTTATAGATGTTGTTCGAGGGATCATTTCATTCAAGATTGCACGGAATCTGACGAGAAAAATAAGATGCAAGGTGCGAGATCGAGTGGTACAGCGACTAGAGGTAGACCACCGAGAAACACAGGAGGTAGGAGTGGTAGTCAGAGAGGCACTTCTGATACGGCTGTTCGATCTGAGACTCGTGCTCCTACCAGAGCTTATGCCATCCGCGCGCGAGAGGAGGCATCCTCCCCTGATGTTATCACTGGTACTTTCACTCTTTTAATCTCGATGTGATTGCATTGATTGACCTGGCTCAACTCATTCTTATGTATGTGAGACTTTAGCATCCAATGAAGACTCTACCGTTGAGTCTCATCGAGTTCAGAATTCGAGTGTCGAATCCCCTGGGTCAATTTGTACTTGTCGACAAAGTGTGTAAGAAATGCCCCCTGATAATTCGAGATTCCTGTTTTCCGGCCGATTTGATGCTTTTACCTTTTGACGAATTTGATATTATCCTCGGTATGGATTGGTTAACCGTACATGATGCAGTTGTGAATTGCAAAAGAAAGACCATTGATTTGAGGTGCGCAACTAATGAGATAGTCCGAGTTGAGTATACTGGCTTGAATAGAATGACAGTAATAATATCCTCGATGATCGCTCAGAAATATGTGAGAAAGGGGTGTGAAGCATATCTTGCGTACGTACTTGATAGTAAGGAGTCAGAAAAGAAAATTGAATCAGTACCAGTGGTTTGTGAGTATTCAGATGTTTTTCCTGATGAGTTACCGGGATTACCACCCGTTCGAGAAGTAGAATTCGGCATTGAGCTTGTACCTGGTACCACACCAATTTCGATAGCTCCATATCTTATGGCACCAACGGAATTGAAGGAATTGAAAACTCAGTTGCAAGAGTTGACGGATAGAGGTTTCGCTCAATCGAGTTTCTCACCTTGGGGTGCACCAGTATTGTTTGTGAAAAAAAAAGACAGAACCATGAGAATGTGCATCAACTATTGTCAATTGAACAAAGTGACAATAAAGGATAAATATCCGTTACCACGTATTGATGATTTGTTTGATCAGCTAAAGGGAGCTTCAGTCTTTTCAAAGATAGATTTGAGATCGGGTTACTATCAGTTGCGTGTTCGAGAATCAGACATACCTAAAACTGCCTTCAGAACGAGGTATGGTTACTACGAGTTCTTAGTGATGCCGTTTGGGCTCACTAATGCCCCTGCAGTATTTATGGACTTGATGAATCGAATGTTTAGACAGTATTTGGATCGGTTTGTAGTGGTGTTTATAGATGACATCTTGATTTATTCGCACGATGAATCTGAACATGCTGAGCACTTGAAATTGGTATTACAGATTTTACGAGACAAGCAGTTATATGCGAAATTCAGTAAATGTGAGTTCTGGTTGAAAGAAGTTAGCTTTTTGGGACATGTGGTATCCGCATCAGGTATTCGAGTTGATCCGAACAAAATTTCGGCCATAATTGATTGGAAGCCTCCAAGGAATGTTACTGAAGTTAGGAGATTTTTGGGACTTGCCGGTTATTACAGACGGTTTGTAAAGGGTTTCTCGATGATAGCCACACCGATGACGAAACTACTTCAAAAAGATGTTAAGTTTGAATGGTCAGAAAAATGTCAGAAAAGTTTCGACCGATTGAAAACCTATTTAACTGAAGATCCAGTGCTAGTACAACAGTAGTCCCAGTAAAGAGTTTGTTATTTACAGTGATGCATCCTTACTTGGGCTGGGTTGTGTGTTAATGCAAGAAGGTCGAGTTGTGGCTTACGCGTCGAGGCAATTAAAACCGCATGAGAAAAACTATCCAACCCATGATCTTGAATTAGCGGCCATTGTTTTCGCTTTGAAAATATGGAGACACTACTTGTTTGGAGAAAGGTGTCATGTTTATTCGGACCACAAAAGCCTCAAATATTTGATGACTTAAAGAGATTTGAATCTGCGACAAAGACGTTGGCTTGAGTTGTTGAAAGATTATGAGCTCGTCACTGATTACCACCCGGGAAAGGCTAATGTGGTTGCCAATGCTTTAAGTCGTAAATCACTATTTGCTTTGAGAGCGATGAATGTTCACCTGTCTGTCTCATCCAATAATGTGTTAGTAGCAGAATTAAAGGCCAAACCATTATTAATTCGTCAAGTTCTTGAATCCCAGAAAGTCGACGATGAATTGGTTGCTAAACGAGCTGAATGTGTTTCAAATGTGGAATCAGAGTTTCAGATTGATGACAATGATTGTTTGACGTTCAAGAGTCGATTATGTGTTCCACGGAATTCGAAACTTATTTCGATGATTTTGAGCGAGGCTCATAGTAGTCGAATGTCAGTTCACCCGGGTAGTACGAAAATGTACAACGATCTAAAATGTCAATTTTGGTGGCCTGGTATGAAGCGAGACATTTCTAACTTTGTTTCGAAGTGTTTGATATGTCAACAAGTGAAAGCAGAACATCAAGTGCCTTCGGGATTACTTCAGCCGATCATGATACCCGAGTGGAAATAGGATCAAGTCACGATGGATTTTGTATCTGGTTTGCCATTGACGCAAAGTAAGAAAGACTCAATCTGGGTTATTGTTGATAGATTAACGAAGTTCGCTCATTTTATCCCTGTCCGTACGGATTTCTCGCTCGATAAATTGGCAGAATTATATGTCTCCCAAATTGTTAGATTACATGGAGTACCTATTTCTATTGTGTCGGATAGAGACCTGAGATTCACATCACGATTTTGGAAGAAATTGCAAGAAGCATTGGGTACCAAGTTGCATTTTAGCACCGCTTTTCATCCCTAGACTGATAGTCAATCTGAGCGGATAATTCAGATACTCGAGGACATGTTGAGATGTTGTATCCTAGAGTTTTGTGGTTCATGGGAAAGGTATTTGCCTTTGATTGAATTCGCTTACAACAATAGTTTTCAATCAAGCATTAAGATGGCACCTTATGAGGCTTTATACGGTCGTAAATGTCGTACACCGTTATTTTGGACCGAACTTAGTGAAAGTAAAATCTTCGGGGTTGATTTGATTAAAGATGCTGAGCAGAAAGTAAAGGTGATCCGTGAAAATTTGAAAGCAGCTTCGGATCGTCAAAAGTCGTATGCGAATTTAAAAAGAAAAGACATCGAATATCAGGTTAGAGATAAAGTGTTTCTTAAAGTCTCACCTTGGAAAAAAGTGCTCAGATTTAGCCATAAGGGCAAATTGAGTCCGAGATTCATTGGGCCGTATGAAATATCTGAACGAATTGGGCCGGTCGCATATAGATTGATTTTACCCCCTGAACTTGAAAGGATTCACAACCTTTTTCATGTGTCGATGCTTCGACGTTATAGATCCGACCCATCGCATGTAATTAATCCATCAGAGGTTGAAATTCAATCTAATTTGAGTTACGAAGAAGAACCGGTTCGTATTTTGGCTCGTGAAGTAAAAGAATTACGAAATAAGAAAATCTCATTAGTAAAGATACTGTGGCTTAAACATGGGGTCGAAGAAGCTACTTGGGAACTTGAAGACACTATGAAGGATCGATATCCTAACTTATTCGCTGGTAAGATTTTCTGGGATGAAAATTCCTTATGTGGGGGAGAGTTGTGACGGCCCTAATTAGACCCTAGTCGGAATGTGGTTTCGGGACCACAAAACCTAGTCACAAAAACTTATTTTTGTTTTAATTGCATATATTTATGTGTGATAGTGTATGTGTGAAAAATTAAATGCTTAAAATTAGCATTAGGCATCTGAATTTTCTTGAGTTGAGAAATTTAGAAAAGATGATAGGTAAATTGTAAGGATTAAATAACAATAAGATGAGAAGGCATGGATTTGCATGTCAAAATGCCCATTTTTTTTGCACTTAGTGGCCGGCCAAGTAATGATGCCTTCCACTAATTTAAATTAATTTAGTATATTAAATTGGCAAGGGAATAAAATATTGATATCATAAAGAATAAAAAAAATAAAAGATGAATAAAAGAAAAGGAAGTGTTCATCTTCTTCCTTGGAAGAAAACCGAAACATAAGGGGAAGAAAAAAGAAGAGGGAAATTTCATTAGGGCAATTCGGCACCTTCTTGGTTAGTTGAAGGTAAGATTTGAAGTATTTTTGGAATTTTCCCTTTAAATGTTTAAGTTAATTGAAAATGCATCTCTTGGCCATGTCAAAAGAAATCAAAGTTCTATGGTAGTTTAGGCACTAAGCCGTATATCAATGTAGTAGAATTGGAGGTTGTTTTTCATGTTGTTTTAAATTTGCAGATGAGAGAATGAAGTTGAACTTGTTGAATTATTGGATGGGTAGTACATTGTGTATTCGGCCATATGAGGATTTGAATGAAATATTCATTTTGTTTGCTATTTTCTTGTATGAGAAATGGTTCAATGTAAGCCGACTGAGTCATAATAGATAAGTTAAAATGCAAAATTCAAGATTATGAGGTAACATGAGTAGTTGACCGAAATATGAAAGAAGGAAATAGATTGATATTTTTATGTTTTGGGAGTGAAAAGCATAATGAAAACATAGTAGTTTAAGTGCATATTTTAGTTTAAGTGATAAGTAGAATTTAGTTAAAATAGCTTGATATGATATATGTGTGTGTTTGCCGATTTTAAATTAAGATAGTTTGAGTGACTTAATTTATGTTTTTGAAATCATTTGAGTAATTACAATAGGCATTAAGATTTTGAGTTTATGAAATTAGAGAAATATGAGTTTGATAGATTTTAAATGAATACTAACAAAAAAATGAACTTAGCTAGTAAAAATTTTGAAATGTGAATTGCTGAAATTGATCTTGTAGTGTATTGAATTATTGGAGTAGATGAGAAGTATGTTGGATATGCATTAAGTTTGAAGATTAAATTTAAAATCTATGTTTAAGCAAATACCGAATCTTTGTGTGTGTGTCTATAAGGTAGAAGTATAAATTGGGGCTACGATGATTTAATTATTTTATTTGTTTAGCCGGAGTTGGAGCTCAAGATCAAAGGGAGCCAAGTTCAGCAAAAGGGAAAACAAAAGCAGTGGAGTAGCCAATCGGAGTTGTTCATCTGATTAAAAAGGTAAGTCCTTAGGTAATTGAAGTTATAGTTAACTTTGAACATAGAGGACACAAATTAAGTTAGATAAGATATCATGGTATATATGAGTTCTTGGGAATCGAATGTGAAATTATTGATAAATCTATGATAATGTGATGATTAAAGATAAGAAAATACAGCACTATGTGTGTGAGGCTATGTGGCACTATGTGTGCGAGAAAACATTGCACTATGTGTGCGAATAAGTAAGAGCACTATGTGTGCAGACTTTCAAATCGAGCACTAAGTGTGCAATGTCGATTATGGAGTATTATTTGCGGCAATTAAGAATGCAACTAAACATTAAATTGGAGATTTGATTGATAAATGAAGTGGCTAGGTTTATGCTTTAAATTTTTTTTTAGGCTTTGTATATTATATATATACATATATATATACGTCAATGGTTGTATATGATATTGCCATGGTATTTTAATTGTGAATATTTAGAGTAGGAGTACATGGTGTATTCAGGTAAGTATATGTATCAAATGCATAAGGTACGCGTTAAGTGACATAGTATTTCCTTGTGATATCATGGTTGAATTCGAATAGTATTGAGTTAATTATTTAAATCAAATATAAATCATTATTATAATATTGAAATTTTCTTAGGACTTACTGAGTTAATAACTCACTCGGTGTGTTTTGGTTTTGGTATAGATCATCTTATCGAGGAAAGCTAGGAACCATCACGAAGTCATCACAACTTTTGTCAAACTTTTTGGTACTTTTGTTTAAAACTTTAGCATGAGACATTATGGCATGTATAGGAGAGTAATTTTGGGAGGTTTGCTATTCCGATATATTTGTATATAAAGCCATACGAATATGGCTAAAGTTTTATATATGAATTTGGAAATGTTTTGGTTATAAATCCTAAAAAGTTAATCAACTTGAATTAGAATTTCATATTTGTGATATGCTTGAATTGTACATCTTATGTATGTGTACTCGGTCAATAGGGGATAAATCACTAAATGAATAGAAGGGTTTTAATCGGGTAATGATATTCGTTAAGTTTAAGATTTCACTTTTAAATTTCTTTTGTATCTTAAGTGTTCTATTGAAGAATTGAGTAGATTATGTTATATGAGCCTACTTTAGTAATCGACACGGATGTTTGGGCTTAGTTAATTCTGATTTACTTGATCAGTGATAATCACAGGAGGTAGCAGGTTTTCCTGATTTTCTACCATCTCCTTAGTTGTAATTGAGATATTGTCATTTTGCTCTTCCTCTGTGTATCTTAGGCTTCGCCTTATTTCTCTTCAGTTTTTACGAGCTATGCGATTGATTTCTTCATCAAAAAGTAATGGTCCCGACGGGTTTCCTTTAGTCATAAACTATAAGAACCTGCCAGAAGAAAGAAAAAGAAAATTTAGTAATGAAAATTAAAAAAAAAATTAAATTGCAGTAAAAGTAAATGGCTAAAGTAATAAAAATCGTGTGTTCATAATATCTTAGTTCCCCGACAACGGCGCCAAAAACTTGATCGTGATTATTCGTGATAAGTTTTATAAATTTATAATTAATCGTTCTTGAAACTAACTATTATTACGATGAAGGCAAGTGTACCTATCGAACAGTAGTATAGCTTTAGCAAGACCGGATTGTTGAACCCAAAGGAACTAAAAGTATTAGTATTAACTGTTTTTTTTATTTTCTAACCTAAAAATAAAAGGGTTTGTTTATCTAAACTAATTAACTAAAATAAGAATTCACAGAAATGAAATTCAGGAAAATACTTTTTAGAAAAATCAATTGATTAAGACAATACCTAAGGACAAATCCACCTATACTTCACTTGTTATTTGACTCTGAATTGGACAATTTATTCATTCAACTTGTTCCGTAGAAATCCCTAATTTATGTTATTATCCCTATTCAAGACTAATAACATCTAATCCCTAGGTTGGATAATTGAAATCTCTTCCTAATTAACACCCTAGGGTTGCATTAACTCGATCTATGGATCCCCTTATTAGGTTTCACCCTAATTCGAAAAAATCTTGTCACCCTATCTCTAGGCGTCCAATCAACTCCGCTTAATTATGACAAAGTTACTCTTAGACAGGGACTATTCATCCTCCGAATGAGAGCATTAACTTGAATCAATATCCTAAAATACCGAAACAAGAGTTAAGAACACATAATTAAGAACAGGTTAAATATTTATCATATAATTCAGATAATAATAACAAGATCCGTCTTAGGTTTCATTCCCCTTAGGTATTTAAGGGATTTAGTTCATAATTAAAAAGGAAAACATCTCATAAGAATAATGAATACAAAACATAAAGGAAACCCAAAACTCCTAAAGGGAAATTGAGGAGAGATCTTCAGTCTTGATGATGAATCTGGCTTCTAAGATGGATCAATCGGCTTTCTTCGAGTAATTCCTTACTCCCTGCTCTGTGTCTCTCCTTTAATCCTCCTCTAGGGTGTTTAAATATGCTTTAGAAAGCCTAAAAATCCTCAAACGAGCCCTTTTCCAAATAGAACTAAACTTGGGGTCGACAGGGACACGCCTGTGTACGATTGCTTCAGGCCATGGTCAAGGCTGAGAAATCAACACGCCCGTGTTTGAGGTTGCTTTAGGCTGTGTTCGAGCCTGTTAGAATGGCATGAGCGTGTGTGCTACCCGTGTGATGAAGTCCAGGCCATGTTGTTTTCCCACGTCTGCCCATTTTCTCCGTTTTCGGCCTGTTTCTTACTCTTTTTGCTCTCCTATGTCACCTAAATATAAAACATGAAATTAAAGGATTAGGAGCATCAAATTCACCAAATCTAAGGAGAAATCATTCATAAATGTGTTAAGTATGGGATAATAATATGTATAAATTACGGTTTATCAATGGACACAAGTGATATTCGGCAACCTAACAAGTAAAACTCGAAAAGAAAACAACAAGGAATGATCATTTTAGAAATGGAGAGCCAAACTCCAACACTATTTTGGCATTAAGAGCAAAAGTGACTGAATTTGCACAATATACTTCCCACTTTCGGCATGCTACTACCTCACACCTTAACCTCCTTTATTTTCTCCTAAAATCTCCCCCCATATCTCACCTCTAATCCCTCAAACGACCAGGTCAAACTCTTTTCAATCTCCCCCTAACAAACGGCCACACACACCACTCTCCTTCAAACACTCCAACCACCCACTAGCACTAGAGTTCTACTACCACTCAACCTCCCACAAGGCACAGCAAGAATAATAAACATCCCTTTTTGTGAGCAACATGATTCAAACTCAAGTCCTTCTAACAGCAGTAACACGCCACTAACCCTTGGACCAAAAACCTTTTTGAAACCTGATCTCCCCAATAATTAATTAAGAACCTAACCTCTAGTAGTAAGGGTTTAATTCAATAGAAACTGAAAAATTTGCTAAAGCCTAGGTTTGAACCTTGGTCTTCTCACACTACTCAGGACTTTTAACCATCACAGCAAGTAAGCCAAAATGCAACACAACACATAATTAAATTACTAAAGATTTGTTGCGTTACAACTCTACCCCCCTAAAAGAAAATTTTGGCCTCGAAATTTACCTAATCAAAATAGATGAGGGTATTGTTGTCGCATCACCTCCTCAGGTTCCCATGTGGCTTCCTCAGAACTGTGGTTACACCATAGCACTTTAACTAGTGAAACTGACTTCCTCCTCAAAACCTTTACATCACGGTCTAAAATCTGAATTGGCTTTTTTTCAAACTTTAAATCTGGCCTAACCTCAATTTCCTCAGTTGAAACGATGTGCGTAGGATCAGAACGATATCGCCTCAAAATAGAGACATGAAACACATCATGAATCTGATCCAACTCTGGAGGTAACTCAAGTTGATAGGCAACTGGTCCCGCACGTTTCAATATACGGTAAGGGCCAATGAATCTAGGGCTTAACTTGCCCTTCCGACCAAACCTTAGTATCTTCTTCCATGGCGAGGCTTTAAGAAACACCAAATCCCCCACAGAATACTCAATCTCTTTAAGCTTTAGATCTGCATATGACTTCTGCCTATCGGATGCCGCCTTCAACTGATCCCGAATCAATCTAACTTTATCCTCAGTATCAGAAATTAATTAAGGACCCAGAACACGCCGCTCGTCCAACTCAGTCCAACATGTAGGAGTACGACACCTTCGACCATATAATGCCTCGTAAGGTGCCATTTGTATGCTAGACTGGTAGCTATTGTTGTATGCAAACTTTGCCAACGGAAAATAATCCTCCCAACTGCCCTGGAAGTCTTAACATGTCCTCCAGTATCTGAATCACCCTCTCTGACTGCCCGTCTGTCTAAGGATGGAACGCAGTACTGAAGTCAAACCTTGTACCCAATGTCTCGTGCAGCTTCTTACAGAATCGAGAAGTGAAGTGAGGATCTCTATCAGATAGTATGGAAACCGGTACCCCATGCAGTCGCTTTATCTCAGACACATACAGCTTAGCCAATTTCTGTAGCGAGTAATCAGTACGAACCGATATGAAATGGGCAGATTTGGTCAACAGGTCCAAAATAACCTATACCGAATCTTTCTTAGAAGGCGTTAGGGGTAGCCCACTAACAAAATCCATAGTTACTCTCTCCCATTTCCAGAGCGAAATCTTAACTGGTTGAAGCAACCCTGAAGGCAACTGATGTTTCGCTTTAACCTACTGGCAGGTCAGGCATTTACCTACGAAATCAGTCACTTCACGCTTAAGACCTGGCCACCAATATAACTCCCGGAGATCTCGGTACATCTTATTCCCGCCAGGATGCATAGCGTACGGGCTACTATGCGCCTCTTATAGTATAGACTGCCTAAAATCAGTATCTTTCGGCACACAGATTCTCCCACAAAAAAAAAGTACCCCTTCGTAATTTAGCCCAAAATCTGAAGTTTCCTCATTCTCTACCTGTCGGAAACAAGAACCCAGTGACTCATCCTCTAACTGTTTACCTTTAATTTTTCAATCCACCTCGGTTTAACTTGAAGTTCGGCCAGTAAACTACCATTCAAACAAACTGAGACGAGCAAACATTGCTCTCAGATCAGTCATAGCCCTATAGTTCAACGCATCGGCTACTACATTAGCCTTGCCAGGATGGTATTCGATTGAGCAGTCATAATCCTTATGTAGCTCTATCTATCTACGCTGCTTAAGGTTTAACTCCTTCCGAGTGAGGAGATACTTAAGGCTCTTGTGATCCGTGTAAATGATACACTTCTCACAATACAGGTAATGCCTCCAAATCTTCAGTGCAAATACCACCGCAGCCAACTCCAAGTCATGTGTCGGGTAGCTCGCTTCATGCATCTTAAGCTGAAGAGACGCATACGCCACTACCTTACCCTCTTGCAACAGCACACATCCTAAGCCAACATGTGATGCATCATTATCGACAGTGAATTCCTTCCTAGATTCTGGTTGTATTAAGACAAGGGCCTCAGTCAAAACTTTCTTATGTTTCTCAAAACTTTCCTGCTACTTATCAGTCCAGTTAAATGGTACCCCTTTATGCAACAACTTAGTCAGAGCTGCAGCAATCAACGAAAACCCTTCAATAAACCGTCTATAATACCCTGCCAACCCCAGAAAGCTTCGGATCTCAGATATCGACTTAGGTTGCTTCCAATCCAGAACCGCTTTAATTTTTCGAGGATCAACCCTAATCCCCTCAGCAGACACCATATGACCTAGAAAAGTTACCTCACGTAGCGAGAATTCACACTTGCTGAATTTAGCGTATAATTGTTTCTTCCTCAAAATCTACAAAACAACTCGAAGATGTGCATCATGTTCATCCCTAGTCCTCGAATACACCAGAATGTCATCTATAAACACTACTATGAACGAATCTAGATAGGGTTGGAACACTTGATTCATCAAATCCATAAAAGGCGCTGGTGTATTTATCAATCCAAACGGCATCACTAGGAACTCGTAATGACCGTAACGAGTCCTAAATGTTGTTTTGTAACATTAGTCTCCTTGACCCTCAGTTGATGGTACCCCGATAGGAGATCAATCTTAGAGAAGACTGAAGCTCCTCGAAACTAGTCAAATAGATCCTAAGGGGTACTTATTCTTGATAGTCAATTTGTTTAGTTACCGATAGTCGATGCACATACGCATAGTTCCATCCTTCTTCTTCACAAACAAAACCGGTGCTCCCCACGGGGACACACTAGGGCAGATGAACCCTCGATCCAATAACTCTTGAAACTGAGCCTTAAGCTCCAATAGACATTGGAGCTATACCAGGTAAGAGTTCTATCCCGAACGCAACTTCACGGTTAGGAAGTAACCCTGGTAGCTCATCGAGAAAGACATCTAGAAAATCCTTAACTATTCTGATATCTCCAATAGTCGAAACCTCAGAACCACAAGCACTGACATAGGCTAGATACACCTCGCAACCCTTATGAACTAACTTCTCAGCTCTAAGTGCAGAAATCGCATTTCAGAGATAGTTTTAATGCTCTCCAATCACAACTACATCGTCAACCTCTACAGTTTTCAGTACTACCCACTTAGCAGCACAATCCAAATTCACCTGATGCTTAACTAGCCAACCCATACCTAGTATCAAGTCAAATTCTCCAAAAGGGAGTTCCATTAAATCTGCCAAAAAGATCCTTCCTTGAACTTCCTAAGGTACCTCCTTAAATAGTTTATTCACTCTCACTAACTGCCCTAATGGACTTTATACAGTAACCTCACTCGAAGTGTTTTCAAACGTCACACCCAAAGTCTCAGACACAGTGCATCCTATATAAGAGTGCGTAGATCCAACATCAATCAATGCAATGTAAGGTACATTATGAATAAAGAACGTACCTGTTATAACATCTAGGGCGCCTCCGTCCTCTCGGTGACGTCTGATATAAACCAAAGGTCGATCGCTCGCCTCGATGATGACCAAAGACTCTACTACTGATGCTCCACGACCACGGCCCATACCATTCCCACCTCTGGCCTGACCGAGGCCTCTTGGTGTCTGCTGAAAACCACTCTGTGACTGAACAATACCCATACCAGTAGCTTGCATCTGATCGGGCGTCTATGGACAATCCTTGATACAGTGCTCTATAGATACGCACCTCAAACAAGCCCCTAACCTCTTCCAGCACTCGCCCTGATGGCGTTTCCCACAATCAGCACAAGGCTGCGGTCCAGTAGCAGCAATAGGGGCCCCGACTCTAGTTGGCCCATCAAATCTGGCCTTCTTCTTAGGCCCCATAGTTGAATCTGAGGGCTCTCAAACCCTCTTGTTCATTCCTTTATCCTTCTCGCGATTTTGGCACTCCGCGCGCTTCACATCCTCGGCGATCTTCGCCTTTCCTACTAATACAGCAAAATATCGCTCCCTCTGTGGAGCTATCAAAACTCGCAGATAATCTCTGAAGCCATCCTCTAAGCGAACACATCGCTCATACTCAGTTTCCACTATCCCAAGTGCGTAGCGGCTAAGTCACAGAAACTCAGACTCATATTTAGTTACCGACTTATCCCCCTGGGTCAGATTCAAAAACTCTCTCCTCCGAGCATCAACATAACTAGCGCCCATATATTTCCCTTGGTATGCATTCTTGAGAAACTCCCAAGTCAACCGTTCGGGTTGAGTACCTTTTTTCACTGTAAGCCACCACTAATAGGCTTCATCTCGCAACAACGACACTATACCTTTCAGTTTCTACCCTGGGGTGTAGTCGAGATCATCCATGATCCTCTCTGTAGCCTCAATCCAATATTCAGCCACATTAGGGGCAACTCTAGTGATACCCCTAAAGATCTCAAACCATTAGACTGAGTGGTTCACATTCTGCACCCACGGCCCAGCATGCAGATGTTGGGCCCAATGATCTTTTCCAGAATTCGTAGCATAGCATGGGACAGTGCGTCGTCCCCAGCTACCCGATCGTGTGACCTAGTCTCTATCAAAAGTGAAGCCAATGCCTCTCTTACCTCAACGTTAGGCATATGGCCTGATGCCGAAGACCTAGCCCGAGCACCTCCACGGCCTCTGTCGCTGCCTCTTGTACCCTTTCCACAAGTACCTTTGGTGCTCCTTATCAATTTACGTATTATCTGTATTAACAGTTTTATGCATCAGTATTACAGTTCCAGTGTTTATTATCAGATGTTTTATAAAAAACAATATCAAAAGTGCAAGGCCCACGAGCCCTTGGGGCCTACACGAGCCATTTCGGCCCATCATGGCCAAATTTGGCCTAAGCCTATGAAATCGCTCATTGGGGCCTCTACAATTGAATGCCTACGTTTTGTGCATTCGGCTCACCACACGAGCGAGCGTATACTCATGTAGTGTCAATAGTCGTACATTTCCGGCTTTTGCCGATTTATGGTAGAAACAATGTGATCACACACCTGGTTGCGAAAACAAGCAAATTAGCCCACGTGCACTCTACCTAACCCAATAGAAAACATACACGTTTAAAAGAAACCCTAACTGAAACTTGTTCCAAAAGACTACTTACTAACGCCTTGCTTGAAAGACCGTGGTTTAAGCCCACTTAGAATGCTGACGAAAGTTAATATCAAACACTTGATGATTATCTGCATGCCAAGCGAACCCATTAAACATATTGCTTACACGAGGGTTGAACACCGCATAACAACCGAAAGAATCATGGATAGGAATATTCGGCCAAGATCAAGAACCCCAAACCAAAGTGCCTCAGTTCAATAAAACGCCAACGAATAGTGTTACCTTAGAATGAGTGACAAGAGGAAGATTTTGATCGTTCTTGAAATCCAAACAGTTCCCTCGCTCCACGAGTAATACTACAACACGAAATAAAAAGCACCATGACCAAAGGGAGAAGTGATAAAAATCAGCATTTAGGGAGGAGAAGAGAGACTAATCGAAAGAGCAGAGGCAACAGAGACTTACCAACCAATGTTTAGCCAACACAAAAGTGATTGAGTGAAAAGGAGAGAGAGAACCGAATCTAGAGAGAGATGGGAGGGTAAACCACCAAGGCTTGAGAGAAAGGGAAAGTAGAAGAGAAACGGCAATGGAGACTAGGAAGGAGGTTGATAGAACAAAACAATGTTCGGCTACAAGGGAGGAAGTGTTCGACACACAAAACCAAATGTGAGCAAGGAAAAGAATAACAGTAATATTCAAAAGGAGAAAGATGAGAAAGAGGGAAGAAGTCGACTAAGAAAAACACGATATAGGAGAGCAAAACCAAAATACCCCAATGGACACAAGTGATATTCAGCCACCAAACAAGCAAAACTCGAAAAGAAAACAACAAGGGATAATCGTTTCAGAATGGAGAGCCAAAAATCCAACACTATTTCAGCACTAAGAGCAAAAGTGACCGAATTTGCACAATAGACTTCCCACTTTCAGCATGCTACTACCTCACACCTCAACCTCCCTTATTTTCTCCTAAAATCTCTCCCCATATCTCTCCTCTAATCCCTCAAACAACTAGTTCAAACTCCTTTCAAACTCCCTCCAACAAACGGCCACACACACCACTCTCCCTCAAACACTCCAACTATGCACTAGCACTAGAGTTCTACTATCACTCAACCTCCCATACGGCACAGCAATAAAAATAAACATCCCCCTTTGTTGGGGCATTACAGGTGGATTAGGGGAGAAGTTGGAATCTTTGGATTTATTAGTTTGAACTTTTAGTCCTCCTAAACCATCTTAGAGGAACCTCCCACACTGGAGTTGAAGCCTTTGTCGCTACACTTAAAATATCTTTATTTGGGAAAGAATAACACTTTTCTAGTAGTTATTTTTGTGAAGTTGACACCCGATCAAAAGGTGAGGTTGTTAGAAGTACTCCAGTGATCTAAGAAGCCATTAAGATAGAGAATTACTGACATCGAGGGAATTAGCCCTACTATCTGTATGCATAAAATTTTATTGGAGGATTGCCATAGCAATTCTATTGAACAACAAAGGAGGTTGAATCCAATCATGAAGGAAGTTGTTAAGAAAGAGATCATCAAGTGGCTCAATGCTGGTATTATTTATCTGATCTTTGACAGCTCATGGGTAAGCCCTAAAAAAAGTGTACTAAAGAAAGAAGGTGTCACAGTAATCAACAATGATAATAATGAGCTTATTCAAACTCATACTTTCATAGGATGGAGAGTATGCATGGATTATCGCAAGTTCAATAAGGCAACTCAAAAAGACAATTTCCCCTTACCATTTATTGACCAGATATTGGATAGATTAGCTAGGAAAGCCTTCTACTATTTCTTGGATGGCTATTCATGGTATAATCAGATTGCTATAGATCTTACCGACCAAGAGAAGACAACTTTCACTTGTCCATATGGTAATTTTGCATTTCAATGAATACCATTCAGGTTATGTAATGCCCCGACAACATTTTAGCGTTGTATGATGGCAATATTCTCTAATATGGTGAAAAATTTCCTTAAAGTCTTCATGGATGATTTCTCTATCATTGGGAATAATTTTGAGGGTTGTTTGGCAAATATAGAATTGGTTTTCTACTGCTGTGAAGAAACAAATCTTATTTTGAATTGGGAAATGCCACTTCATGGTTTGTGAAGGTATTGCGCTAGAGTATAAGATATCATGGAAAGGGATTGAAGTTGACAAAGCAAACATTGAGTTAATAGAAAAATATCCACCTCCAATCAATGTCAAGGGTATTAGTAGTTTTCTAGACAATGCGGGATTTTATAGAAGATTCATGAAGGATTTCTCAAAGTTATCTAAACCTTTGTGTACCTTGTTAGAGCAAAATAAAACTTTCAATTGTGATGAACCTTGTTTGATTACTTTCGAGGAATTGAACAAAAGATTGGTAGTGACACCGATTGTAATAGTGCTGGAATGGACACTGCCCTTCGAACTCATGTGTGACACCAACGATTATGCCGTGGGAGCAGTGTTAGCGAAAAGACAAGGTATTTCATGTAGTCTATTATGCGAGCAGGACCCTGACAGATGCGCAACTGAACTGCATCTCTAAGGAAAATGAGTTATTGGCTTTGGTGTTAGCATTTGATAAATTTCAATCTTATTTAGTTGGCACCAAAGTCACGGTTTACACAGACCACTCTGTTATTAATTATTTTGTGACCAAGAAAGATGTCAAGCCAAGATTAATTCAGTGGATACTTCTGCTGTAAGAGGTTGATTTAGAAATTTGAGATAGAAAAGGGGTTTAAAATTAAGAGGTTGACCTGTTAATATTAGAAGCTGGAAATGAAGATGGCAAAATTTAACTTATTAAAGAAGATTTTCTATATGAGCAACTATTGGTTGCCATGGCATTACCATCGTATGTCGATATAATGAACTTATTAGTAAATGGTTTGATGCCATTTGATCTCAGCAGCCAAAGAAAATAGAAGCTTCTTCCTAATGCCAAGAATTATTATTGGGATGAACCCTTCTTATTCAAGCATTATGCTGATAAGATAATTAGGAAATGTGTCCATGATGATAAAATACATAACATTTTGCAGCATTGTCACTCAACACCTCATAGAGGACACTTTGGAGGAACGAGAATTGCTCCCAAGGTACTTCAATCTAGGTTTTATTAGCTGAGTTTGTTCAAGGATACCCATGAATTTTATAAGTCATGTGACCATTTTTATAGGATAAGAAATCTAAGAGACATGAAATGCCACTGCATAACATTTTGGAGATTGAGTTGTTTGATGTCTGGGGAATAGACTTTATGGGTCTATTTCCACCATCATTAGGCAATCTCTGCATACTCTTGGTAGTGGACTACGTCTCTAAGTGGGTCAAATTGTTGCCCTCCCATCTAATGATTCAAAGTCAGTGATGAAGTTCTTGCACAAGAACATTTTCACAAGATTTGGTACACCTTGAGCCATTATCAGTGATGAAGGTTCTCATTTTGATTGCAAATTAGTTGCTAATGCTTTGCAAAGGTATGGGATGAAGCATAAGATTGCCACGACATATCATCCCTAAACAAATGGTAACAGAGAAATTAAACAAATTCTAGAAAAGGTGGTGAATCCAATTCGAAAGGATTGGTCCTCTAGGCTAGATGAAACCTTGTGGGCTTATCATATGTCATTTAAAACACCGTTGGGGATGTCAACTTTTAATCTGGTTATGGGAAGCCATGTCTCCTACCTGTTGAGCTAGAGTATAAAACATATTGGGCTATTAAAAAATAGAATATGGATTCGATTGCTGCTGGCCATAAAAGGTTGTTAGAACTAAATGAAATGGAGGAATTTGAAGCATAAGCATATGAGAATGCTAAACTGTACAAGGAGAAGACCAAGTGCTGGCATGATAAAATGATTATGCCAAGGCAATTTGAACCAGGACAATCGGTGTTGTTGTTCAACTCTAGGCTTAAATTGTTCCTTGGCAAACTAAAATCTCGTTGGTTAGGTCCCTTCGAAGTAACGCAAGTATACCCTCATGAAGCTATTGATGTCAAAGATATGAAAACGAAGGTCACATTTAAAGTTAAAGGACAACGCCTAGAGCACTACTAGGGTGCTCATGTAACTTGAGATAAGCAGTCCATTAGTCTCTGAGATGTTTAACTTCAACATTTCTATAATTTCTTTTCATTTTATTTTTGTTGATTTTAAATTTCTCTTAGTTATTTTTATTTATTTTTTAACAAAATTTATTTCCTTATATTGCAGGTATTTTTGTTTTCATAACGGCAATAGTGAGGTCGGGCCATATTTTACCCGTTGGCCCATTGGAATTTGTTTTCCAAATATTTGGGCCTTCCACTTTTTCACTTTTACTCCAAACTCCATTACACCAAAGTCAGCCATAATTACTGCCCTCCCATCACCCACGTCATACCCCATTTACTCCTTACATTGCCGTCATTTTATTTTACCCTAATCACTTCAATTTTTTTAACAGTTACCCTAAATTTTCTTTCTCTCCCCATTTACTTGAGCTTCTTTAGAAACTGAAAGTTTTCTCCTTTTTATTCTACACATATTTTTTCCTTAACTTTCTCCAATGGCTAGATGATCTATTCCTCAACCATTTGCTATGCCACCCCGAACTTTCTTTAACACTGCGGCAGAAGAGTGGTACCAGAACAACATCTTCAAGCAATCTTTTTCCTTGGAAAAATTTTTTCTTTCTAAAGATGAGTCTTTTATGGGATACGAAGCTTCTATTTATTCTGTCTTAGAGTAATATGGATGGAAATTTTTTTGTTTACATCTAGAGGATGTTCTGACCAAGATTGTTCAAGATTTCTATGCTCACCTTACCTCCCCAAATACTGCTTTTATATGTGTGCGAGGAATCTCGTTTTTATTTGATGAAGACACTATTAATACTTAGTATGGTTTTTTTGATATCCAAGATGAGCATACCGAGTTTCTTGCAACCATCACTACTAATGGGTTGACTTAGGTTCTTCAAGACCTATGTGTGGCGAGAACTGAATGGATGATGTTGAGGCAAGATTGTTACACTGTAGAAACGACATCTTTAAAGCCCACGTGTAGGGTTTGGTATCACTTTCTTAAGTCACGCCTACTCCCTTCTACCCATAACTCAATAGTTTCTATGAATCGGATGTTGTTGCCCCATTTTATCATGCAGGGTAGGAAAATTAATGTGGGTAAGATTATATTCAAAAAAGTACACCAATGTGCAAAAAAAGATGTCAGGAGTCTAAACTTTCCTTCTTTAATCATCGCGCTCTGCCAGCATGTTAATGTGTCAGTTCAAACCAATGAGGATGTTGTCCCAAATAAAGGGGCCATTACACGATTGATTGTTGCAAATATTTCTAGGGAGGATTTGTCACGACAACAACCTCCTGGCTCAACCTCAACATCTTCTACGCCAACATTTTCCACTACAACAACCACCGAGACTAATAGTTTATTTGAGCAACAAGTGCTCAGCTCATTAGAGGATTTGCAGAAACAGAATAATCTTTCAAGACTTAGCAGCTTTAGCTTGCTGTAGACTTGGCAAATGTGCAGGACAAACTGGCTCTTTAGTGGGCCTATGTAGATAGGAGGGATGTTACTTTGAAAGGTTCCTTTAAAAGAATTTCACCAAGCCAATGCATGCATTTCCTAAATTTCCTAAGGAATTGCAGGCAGTTGTAGCAGAAAAGGTTGGTAAAGGCCATCTAGCTAAGACAAACCCTGCCACTACCGAGAAAGAAGCCAAAGAACCAGAGGAAGAAATAGAAAAAATGAAATTAGTTAGTATTACAATTGATTATGAAGAACAAGAATAAGAAGATCCCATACCAGCACCACCAATGGATAGCATTGCAGTTGTTTGGTAACACCCCTTACCCGTATTCAATGTAATATCCTGATTTTGGCCCTGTCGAAATAGTGGTTTTGTGACCACAAAATCCAAGATAGTAATAATTATTTTATGATTATTTTGAGGTCTATGATATGATTGCATGATTGTGTGAAAATTTCGGGAAGAAATTTTATGCATAAAGTGCTTAGATTGAAATTAGGGACTAAATCGAGTAATTTGCAAAACTTGCATTCTAGAAGTTTCTAGTATGAAATTGTTTTGAAATATTAATTAGGAGGTCTAAAATAGCAATTTTACCAATTTCTAAGTCAATGGACAAAAATTGGACATGGATGGAATTTTTGGAAAGTTTAGTAGTAAGGGTATTTTGGTCATTTAGGGGTAAAATGAATTAAAATACAAAATTAAAAGCCAATTTTGCTCATCTTCAACCCCATGGCCGAATATAGCAATGAGAAACCATGGCTAGGGCTTTTCAAGCTTCCAAGCTCGATTATAAGTCTGTTCTAGCCCCGTTTTTCAAGTTCTTTACGTTTTTGGAATCCCGGTAACTTGATTAAGCTTATTCTAGCAATAATTTAAGCTAGGGTTCATATTTGGAAAAATATCCATAGGTGAAATGTGTTTATTTTGATGTTTTATGGTAGAATATGAAGGCTAAAATTATGTTAAACAACTTTTGCTAAGCGATTTTAAGCAAAAATGAGTAAAACGGCTTAATCGGTAAAAATTGTTACTGTTCATAACTATGTGTTAGAGTGAGAATTGGATGTTGTCATAGGAGAGAAAAATGTTCATCATGTCATAAAACATAAGAAAATATGCTAAAGTTTAATTTACGAGCTTTGGGGCAAAAGTGTAAATATGCAAAAGTTTAGGGGCAAAATTGTAATTTTTCCAAAATATGATTTTGGGTTAATTTGAATAATGTGAGCCCTAATTAGACTATATTTTAAATGATAGAGCAAGGAAAACTAAAATTCGGGCTAAAATGGGGGAAAATACCAAGTTGTGGACGAAATGGTAAAAGTAGCCATTTTCACATATTAGGTAAGTTCATATGAAAATGTTGGTAACATAGTTATTATTTTAAATATTTTTATGTTATTTAAATGATATGATAATTATTATGAAATATTATACTCGTGATAATTGTTTGATAATATGTCAAATTATGTGATATACTTGGAAAATGTGAAATACTATCGAGTATCGGTATCGGCATTCCGTAGAAGATGGTTGAGACACATGATTGGGAAAAAGGTCCCGTTGAACCTTAGGAATGGATCAGGATACAAGTGACATGTCACTAGGATATTTGGGCATCCGAACTCGTTGAGTTGAGTCCGAGTTCACTTATGGATGCGAATGTACGAACTCGTTGAGTTGAGTCTGAGTTCGAGAGATGTAACTAGGCATCCGAACTCGTTGAGTTGAGTCCAAGTTCACTTATGGATACGAACGCCTGAGCTCGTTGAGTTGAGTCCGAGTTCACTTATGGGCGGGTTTCATGGTAGCTTGGCTACATATGTGGCACTTATGTGCAAACTTTTCGTGTATCCGAATTATATTCCGATGTGTTCAACGGGTAATATTCTACTCAAATGGAGAAGTACTCGAGATGAAAGGGACGTATTGGTAAGTGTTGTGAAATGGATACTTTGAACAGGTATGTACTTAACCCTCGGGTTGAAAACTCGATATAACAACAATATGGTAAGATGATAAATGAAAATGTGATATGAATGTCTCTGTGATGATCATGCAAATGATGTTTATGTTTACTTATATAGCTGTGTTACTTGCTATTTGCATGTGAACTTACTAAGAATTTGTGCTTACTCCCTCCTTTTCATTCCTTGTAGTGTTGACAAGCCAGCTCGGAAATCGGAAACGGTCGGAGACACGCTCACACTATCCGTATACCATCTTGGCATAATGGCTTGTATATTTTGAGTATGGCATGTATAGCATTATAATCATTTTGTATATATGGTCTTATGATATGGTTATTGAGTGGTATGGAAATTCTTGGTAATGATGAGCCATTAGAATGGCTAATCATGATCATATTTGGTGTTATGTATGCTAAATTGCTAGCTAATCCATGGGAACCATGAAATGGGTAAAATTTACCATAAAATAGATTCAGATAGCAATAGTGACGTGAATTTGAAAAATCACTAAAAATAGTAGAAATGGAATTAAATAATGAATAAGTTACGGAATTGAAGCTTGATGAGTCTATTTTCATATGGATGGAACAAAACAGGTAGATGAGTTATATTTTATGAGATGTTTAAATTTTTGTGAAACAGGACCAGAGCAATTTCTGGATCCCCTGTTCTGACTTTGGAAATTCACCATAAATTTTTCAAAGATAATTAGAAGCCATGATTTGTATGTACAGATTCCTTATTGAGTCTAGTTTTATTATAAATAAACGGCATAGTCATTGAAACTCTGTATAGGGATATATCTGATTTGTAATACACAGAGGTCAGAGCAGTCGAACCCTGAAACAGGGGAGAATTTAACTAATAAACTGTACTAATTTGCTTGACTAAAAATTCTATAAAAAAATTAGTAAATAGATATATGAGTCTAGTTTCAGGGAAAATTTACTGAATTGGATTTAGAGTTTCTAAACTCGAGATATGAATTTTTAAGCAACTGTGATGCAGATTGCTAGCTTGACTAAAAATTTTAAAAATAAATTGTTTGAGCTGTTTAAAGTAATGAATTAAGTCTGTTAACACCTCGTGTTCGACTCCGGCGACGGTCTCGAGTATGGGGCATTACATTTGGTGGTATCAGAATAGGTTTAGTTGGTTCTCGGACTAACTTAGCATGCGTAAAAATTTAGCTATACATGCCACTGATCTGTGATAATGTGATGTCTTCCGACGCATATGAGTACCGTCTTATTTAGACAGGGTACTCTCCAACCGAGCTGCGCTGACCTTGTTCAATGTTATGTGAAGGTATTTGAGTAAAATTATGATTATGATAAGTCTCGGTTCAGAAAAGTATGAGTAAAAGTTTATGATACATATGTGATAAATATCCATATTTGCTTAATGCTCATATGATGTAGTGTATATGACTTACTTGATAAGATGAACGGAATAAATAGAAAGTAGTAGAGGTATGAATAAAAGTCATAATATTATGATATGAATGAAAATGTCCTTGTCTTGATTTGGACATCGAATGTTGATGAATGCTAATGATATATAATTTTTATGAGATAAAGGATTATAATGAAATGAACTTATCTGTGTTAAATTGTTGGACTGAATTATATGATTGTAATGACATGTACATGATGCACGAAATGAAAGTTGTGATTGTGATGCAAATATCTATGTTTGTTTGGCCCTATATGATGTCATGAGCATGAATTAATTTAATTAAATGAATGGATAAGTAAAGCTATCTAGAAAACATAGAATGTATGCATAAGTATATTGTCTAAATGGGACAGTAGGAAAATTTGTGTAAGCCAACATGAATGTTGCATTGCCTGAATGAATGACATGATTTTGATGATGTTGTTATGATGATGGAAGTTGTGTCATATGTGTATGTATAAGAAAGTCGAGTCAGAGGTCCTACAACCCCTCCCCCTTACCAAAGTGGTACTTATAATGGAATTTCATGAGATTTGTATTGAATAAGTTTCCGGTTGAGAACCCAAAGAGTTCAGTGATAGAATAATTATAAGTATGATCAGAGATTGAAAATGAGCTGATAAGTAAAGTTAGAGCCAGTAAAGTATCGGATTGACGTAAAGATTATTGGAGTTATGGACTGTCCCAATTAGAGAAGGAATTTTCTTTGGTAAATCGAATTACTCAGGTCCAAGGTCGAGAAAAGTATAAATCAAAATTTATTCAGAACTGGCCTTCTTTAGTGAATGGTTTAATATGAAATTTGTGACGGCATAACTAGTTGGGGAAATGATATTTGAAATGTGAACTATCTGAGTGTGATAGTTATGACTGGATAGATTTAGCAGTCTCTTTTGAGATGTTCTATGTGTTTACCCATTCTCAGAAATATTTCTATGGCTATTGATCTTCTGAAGAAATTCTTGTTATATGGGAATGTCTTCTAATTCTGGTGTTGGATGAAAGCATTGGTAGTCTGACTGGTTTATAATTTATATTGCTCTATTTCATCAGGTATTCTATTTCATTTTGTCTGATAAGAATTGATGAGAGAATACGTATGATATTATAATTCTGTTTCTTCTACTTGATGCTTCATCTGATATATATGCATGGGAAGATATATTGATCTTGTTATATTTGATTTCAGTGGGATTAAATGATGTTTTCTTTTAGACTTTCTTTCTTTGAAGAATTATCGGGGTATTCTATATTTTTTCTATGAGTTTGGTTTTTGATTCTCTGGCATAGTATCATATCTTGGGTTTCTTTATCTGGATCTTTTTATTCTGGATTTCTTTATTCCGGGTTTCTCTATTTTGGATTTCTTTATTCGGTTTTCTTGTTATCTTTGTTCCATAATTTGTCAATTACGACTCATGTTTGAAGTGCGTTCTTCAGCTCGTGATAATCATGTCAAATATGACTATACTTCTAATTTGATCTTGGTAATGTGGTGATTTTAGTATTGGGATTTTTTTTCTAATTTCTGTGTAAGGATTTGACATCGATGAAAGGCATAGGTGATAAAAGCGCGAGTTTCAGTCGGTATGGTGAATTATTTATTTGAAAGATTTCATGTGACAATTACATCAGGATTATTTTTCTCAAGTTTGATAATAGAATTTCATTTTTGTACTGATAAAAGAGTAAATAGTTTGAACGAGAAGTGTATATTTATTAGAAAAAGTTGGATATTAGTTAAAGTCACTACGAATGATAAGGTTTTCATCTTATGAAAGCTGAAAAGTTTATTACATGTTGACAGAGTTCGGATATATGAGAATATTGGTAACCAAGCGTCCCGAACTAGACTAGTCTACATTGAGCAAAGACTTCGACTTTCGGTAATGTCTTGTTGTATGAATTGTGATGTGTTTCAAGACAGGTGAGGTAATGTGATAGTTTAGAGCATTCGATGTTACATAAAATCTGAGTTGTTAAAGAGGTTAAAGTGAGCATTGGGATCTATCAAAATTATCCTTGTCAATGTTGATATTGGGATGGAAATGAGAAGGATTATTCTTGAGGCCATATCGAATTATTTCTATGGCGAAAAGAGGAAATGAGATGTATCCTATTCTTAAATGTTTGGAGAAATCTATAAATCATATCGGTATTGAATGAATTCCTACTCATCAGATTCATGGAATTTCAGGTCTCTTTGATTGTTGGATTTCTTGGAATTCCGGTCTCCATTAATCAAGTTAAGATCCTGGTTTTATGTCATGATATCATGGGAAACTGAGAAGGCTTGAAAATTTAAGAACAGTTGAGAGTTGAGACTGTAAGCTTTTAGACCATATGAGAAATTAAAGAGATGTATTGGAGGTACAGCTTAAGTGAAAGTTCTTCAGCACCGAATATGAGATTAAAAGTGAAGACCACTTTTCCGGTAAGATTTTTGGGGACGAAAATCCCTAAAAGGGAGGAGAGTTGTAATATCCTGATTTTGGGCCTAGTCGAAATAGTGGTTTCGTGACCACAAAATCCAAGATAGAAATAATTATTTTATGATTATTTTGAGGTCTATGATATGATTTCATGATTGTGTGAAAATTTCGTGAAGAAAGTTTATGCATAAAGTGCTTAAATTGAAATTAGGGACTAAATCGAATAATTTGCAAAACTTGCATTCTAGAAGTTTCTAGTATGAAATTGTTTTGAAATATTAATTAGGGGGTCTAAAATAGCAATTTTACCAATTTCTAAGTCTATGGACAAAAATTGGACATGGATGGAACTTTTGGAAAGTTTAATAGTAAGGGCATTTTGGTCATTTAGGGGTAAAATGAATTAAAATACAAAATTAAAAGCCAATTTTGCTCATCTTCAACCCCATGGCTGAATATAGCAAGGAGAAATCATGGCTAGGGTTTTTCAAGCTTCCAAGCTCGATTGTAAGTCCGTTCTAGCCCCGTTTTTCAAGTTCTTTACGTTTTTGAAATCCCGGTAACTTGATTAAGCTTATTCTAGCAATAATTTAAGCTAGGGTTCATATCTGGAAAAATACCCATAGGTGAAATGTGTTTATTTGATGTTTTATGGTAGAATATGAAGGCTGACATTATGTTAAACAACTTTTGCTAAGCGATTTTAAGCAAAAATGAGTAAAACAGCTTAATCGGTAAAAATTGTTATTGTTCATAACTATGTGTTAGAGTGAGAATTTGATGTTGTCATAGAAGGGAAAAATGTTCAGCATGTCATAAAACATAAGAAAATATACTGAAGTTTAATTTACGAGCTCTGGGGCAAAAGTGTAAAATGCAAAAGTTTAGGGGCAAAATTATAATTTTGCCAAAATATGATTTTGGGTTAATTTGAATAATGTGAGCCCTAATTAGACTATATTTTAAATGATAGAGCAAGGAAAACTAAAATTCGGGCTAAAATAGGGAAAATACCAAGTTGTGGACGAAATGGTAAAAGTAGCCATTTTCACATATGAGGTAAATTCATATGTAAATGTTGGTAACATGGTTATTATTTTAAATGTTTTTATGTTATTTAAATGATATGATAATTATTATGAAATATTATACTCGTGATAATTGTTTGATAATATGTCAAATTATGTGATATACTTGGAAAATGTAAAATACTATCGAGTATCGGTATCGGCAATCCGTAGAAGATGGTTGAGACACATGATTGGGAAAAAGGTCCCGTTGAACCTTAGGAATGGATTAGGATACAAGTGACATGTCACTAGGATATTTGGGCATCCGAACTCGTTGAGTTGAGTCCGAGTTCACTTATGGATGCGAATGTACGAACTCGTTGAGTTGAGTCCGAGTTCGAGAGATGTAACTAGGCATCCGAGCTCGTTGAGTTGAGTCCGAGTTCACTTATGGATGTGAACGCCTGAGCTCGTTGAGTTGAGTCCGAGTTCACTTATGGGCGGGTTACATGGTAGCTTGGCTACATATGTGGCATTTATGTGCAAACTTTTCGTGTATCCGAATTATATTCCGATGTGTTCAACGGGTAATATTCTACTCAAATGGAGAAATACTCGAGATGAAAGGGACGTATTGGTAAGTGTTGTGAAATGGATACTTTGAACAGGTATGTACTTAACCCTCGGGTTGAAAACTCGATATAACAACAATCTGGTAAGATGATAAATGAAAATGTGATATGAATGTCTCGGTGATGATCATGCAAATGATGTTTATGTTTGCTTATATAGTTGTGTTACTTGCTATTTGCATGTGAACTTACTAATCATTTGTGCTTACTCCCTCTTTTTCACTCCTTGTAGTGTTGACAAGCCAGCTCAGAAATCAAAAACAGTCGGAGGCACGCTCACACTATCCGTATACCATCTTGGCATAATGGCTTGTCTATTTTGAGTATGGCATGTATAGCATTATAATCATTTTGTATATATGGTCTTATGATATGGTTATTGAGTGGTATGGAAATGCTTGGTAATGATTAGCCATTGGAATGGCTAATCATGATCATATTTGGTGTTATGTATGCTAAATTGCTAGCTAATCCATGGGAACCATGAAATGGGTAAAATTTACCATAAAATAGATTCAGACAGCAATAGTGACGTGAATTTGAAAAATCACTAAAAATAGTAGAAATGGAATTAAATAATGAATAAGTTATGGAATTGAAGCTTGATGAGTATATTTTCATATGGATGGAACAAAACAGGTATATGAGTTATATTTTATGAGATGTTTAAATTTTTGTGAAATAGGGCCAAAGCAATTTTTGGATCCCCTGTTCTGACTTTGGAAATTCACCATAAATTTTTAAAAGATAATTAGAAGTCATGATTAATATGTATAGATTCCTTATTGAGTCTAGTTTTATTAGAAATAAACGTCATAGTCATTGAAACTCTGTACAGGGAGATATCTGATTTGTAATACATAGAGGTCAGAGCAGTTGAACCCTGAAATAGGGGAGAATTTAACTAATAAACTGTACTAATTTGCTTGACCAAAAATTCTATAAAACAATTAGTAAATAGATATATGAGTCTAGTTTTGGGGAAAATTTACAGAATTGGATTTTGAGTTTTGAAACTCGAGATATGAATTTTTAAGCGACTGTGACGCAGATTGCTAGCTTGACTGAAAATTTTAAAAATAAATTGTTTGAGCTGTTTAAAGTAATGAATTAAGTCTGTTAACACCTCGTGTTCGACTCCGGTGACGGTCTCGAGTACGGGGCATTACATTCAACATCGAAATAGGGTTACAGAGCATTTTCAAACTTATAACACAAACAAGCATACATTTCACATACGTATTTCAATTTCATGTAATTATCATTCAATATCAACCACATTGTCCCTAATATGAGCCTACGAGGCCCAAAACATGCTTTAAGAGTGGTTCGGGATGAAACCGATAACTCATGAATTTTATACAAAATATAGGGACACACGCCCATGTGGCCCGACCGTGTGTCTCACGCGGCCAAAGACATGCCTGTGTCATAGGCCGTGTGGACATTCGAAATGGGATCACAGGCTGTGTCTTAGCCTGTGTCTGACCCCGTGTAACTCTCTGACTTGGGTCACACGGCCAACACACATGCCCCTGTGGCTAGCCCGTGTGCCCTAAAAATTGGCCTCACACGCCCATGTGCCAGGCCATGTGCTAGGCCGTGCCAAACTTGTAGGGTATATTGACTTATGCCGCATGGCCAAGTCACACGTCTGTGTGCTAAGCCGTGTGGAGCATACTGACTTGACTTTTAATTTAACACTAGGGGACACATGACTGTGTAACCTGACCGTATGTCACACACGACTGAGACACAAGCCCGTGTCTCTGCCTGTGTGGACAAAATTAGGCTATTTACCAAGCCATCTTACCACCCAAAATTGCACAGACCTAAACCAACACAATTGGCACAAAACATGGCATAACTAGGCATTTAAATCAACTTCAATCAAGCTCAATTCATGATAATCTCATACCATTAACCACAATACACACAAACATCAAATTTGACCATTTCATTCATGCTAACTCATAATCACAAATCACCTAAATGACATATTACAATTATGCATCATTTGGCCTGAACAAATAAGCATAGTAATTCTCAAATATCAACCATTTAACATCCATAATACCTATAATCAACAAGCATCACACATCTATCAACAAACTCACAACACAAGCCATATGCACATATATATACATCATCAAACCAACCAAATTAAGCCAACTCTCATGGCTATATACAAAACCAAATCTTAATGTTTACAAGCCATTTCAAATGACTAAATTCATTAACAACATAAATACCAACATGACCAAACTCCCTATACATGCCATACACACAAAACACTTAAGTTCAAAAATACCAAAATGATAGTTGGATAGTGTGATGAAGTCTCTGACAATTCCCGAATCTGAGCTAGCTTTGATTTCACTATAAAACACAAAAAATTAACAAAGTAAGCTACAAAGCTTAGTAAATTCGTATAGAAATAAACTTAACTTATCAAATATGCACAATTTAAACAATTTAAACATATCATAAAATATCTCATTTTAAACCATCAATCTACCACAATTTCCATTCACAAGGTTAATGATACATTTCACAATTTTCCTCGATTCAATGCTTGTATGGTTTCTGTACATACCTGTGCCATCTCGTATCAAATACATACTTATCCACATCATTGATTTACCCGTTGAACCATTTGAAATACAATCAGATACTCGAGAAACTCACACCCTAAATGCCACATATATAGCCGAAGCTATAACACCCCAAACTTGACCTAGAAGTTTGGCTCGAATTTGGCGTGTCACATTGAAGTGTTTTTCGAAAACCATGTTTCCATTAAAAACGCTTCTTAATAATTAAAAAATTATACCCTTTTTAAACCTTGTTAGAAAACCTTAGCTCAATAACATTCTTAACAACTTTGTAAAAATCTTGGCAGTTGCGGAAGCTTAGTTTAAAACAATTGCGGATACGTGATGTTTTGAAAACAGTAGTTGCTTTGGAAAACCGTGTTCTAAAACTAGCAATTATAATAACAATAAATAAAATTCCAAATTAGAAATCCAGAAAATTACAACAGCTTTACTGCAACTCACATAAAGACATTTAAAAGCAATAATCAAAACTGTAACTTAAACAGTGTGTGTAGCTCCCTCCGAGCCCCTCGTAGCTCCGATCCGTCTAAGGCGGGAAATTACTTGATAGGAGACTGGATCCGCGCTCCGAGCACTCTTAGTCGACGCCCAACCCCAACGAGCACGCCATAAAGCGAAAGAGATCAGCCAAGAAAGGTATGCCTACTCTTTTCATGGTTTGCTCTATTTAAAGCCGGGTCTCTATCTACTCTTATGTTAGTTTCCCGATGTGGGATCCCTCCATCACCAGAGTTTAAAACCAACACCAACTCTTGCCGTCCCAACATAGCAAAATAATCAACCTTTGCGTGCTAAGGGATTCGAACCAAGGTCCTCTCACATGCCAACTCACGCCACCACCACTAGGCCATCAACTCATTTGTGTCATAAATCCAACACATTAAACTTTAAAGTGCACCTGCTTGCTTCTAGATTTATTCAAAAGAAAAACCAAAATATATTGCAAGAGCCAAGACTTGAACCTTGGACCCCTTGCTTCCTCTATGGCGTCACTTTCTTGTCCCCTAAGTGGCGCCACCTTGCCACTACACCACACTCCTTTTTGTGTCATCTTTTCTCCAACACTATTCTTAAGGCCTATCTACTACACCCAGGGTTTGATTCACCTTAAACCAAAATTTTTGCTAGAGTCCAGGTTTGAACCCAAGACTTCTCCAACACTTCTCAGCACACTTAACCACTAAAACAAGCCTTCATTAACGAAATTTACATGCACAACAAAATATTATAAGCTACTTCTAGCCCAAATTCAGGGTGTTACAACTCTACCTCCCTTAAAGAAATTTCGTCCCCGAAATTTCCATCTAACAGGGTAGTCGTGTAACATCTACCCCACTACGCTACCGCTGCGCACTCTGATCCTACTATCACTATCACACTTCAACTAGAACTTGAAACATCTCTTACATACGACACTTATTCACTGAAGCAGACACATATTTATCACAGATATATACAATTTCTATATCCAAACATCACATCCACATAAAATAAATACAAAATTTAAATTCAAACCAGTATCTAAGGAATCTATAGTATTTCAATTTCTAAACAGACAAAAGTATTTAGAAGACTTACGGATTCGGCGCCGAAGACTCGGTGTGCCACACTTTTTAAGAGAAATACTTCAAACATACCACGTGGTTGAAAATAATTTTCTGAAATTCAACCTTTGAAAACCCAATCCACAGCCGAGTTGTTGTAACTTGGCTCTGATACCACTAAATGTAACTCCCCAAACCCGGCCTAGAAGTTTGGCTCGAATCTGGCGTGTCACATTGAAGTGTTTTTCGAAAACCATGTTTCCATTAAAAACGCTTCTTAATAATTAAAAACTTATACCCTTTTTAAACCTTGTTAGAAAACCTTAGCTCAATAACATTCTTAACAACTTTGTAAAAATCTTGACAGTTGCGGAAGCTTAGTTTAAAACAATTGCGGATACGTGATGTTTTGAAAATAGTAGTTGCTTTGGAAAACCGTGTTCTAAAACTAGCAATTATAAGAACAATAAATAAAATTCCAAATTAGAAATCCAGAAAATTACAACAGCTTTATTACAACTCACATAAAGACATTTAAAAGCAATAATTAAAACTGTAACTTAAATAATGTGTGTAGCTCCCTCTGAGCCCCTCACAGCTCTGATCCATCTAAGGCTGGAAATTACCTGATAGGAGACTGGATCCGCGCTCCGAGCACTCTTAGTCGACGCCCAACTCAAACGAGTACGCCATAAAGTGAAAGGGATCAGCCAAGAAAGGTATGCCTACTCTCCTCATGGTTTGCTCTTTTTAAAGCCAGCTCTCCATCTACTCTTATGTTAGCTTCCCGATGTGGGATCCCTCCATCACCAGAGTTTAAAACCAACACCAACTCTTGCCGTCCCAACATAGAAAAATAATCAACCTTTGCGTGCCAAGGGATTCGAACCAAGGTCCTCTCACATGCCAATTCACGCCACCACCACTAGGCCATCAACTCATTTGTGTCATAAATCCAACACATTAAACTTTAAAGCGCACATGCTTGCTTCTAGATTTATTCAAAAGAAAAACCAAAATATATTGCAAGAGCCAAGACTTGAACCTTGGACCCCTTGCTTCCTCTATGGCGTCACTTCCTCGTCCCCTAAGTGGCGCCACCTTGCCACTACACCACACTCCTTTTTGTGTCATCTTTTCTCCAACACTATTCTTGAGGCCTACCTACTACACCCAGGGTTTGATTCACCTTAAACCAAAATTTTTGCTAGAGTCCAGGTTTGAACGCAAGACTTCTCCAACACTTCTCAGCACACTTAACCACTAAAACAAGCCTTTATTAACGAAATTTACATGCACAACAAAATACTATAAGTTGCCTTCAACCGCTTTCATGCTCAAGGCCCAAAACTTCTAGGCCCAAATTCAGGCTATTACAGAAGCTATCTCAATCTCATATCACATATAATGCTTACTCTTAAGCTATCAACGGATCTGCTCACACAAGCTGATGGTCATGATAAAGCTACACGGTGCTGCTCACACAAGCAAATGAGAATCTGCAAC